>BSBN01000631.1:3952500-8952500 GCA_027924645.1 Cunninghamia lanceolata | reverse complement strand
AAAGGTGGGAAAATAAACCTTTGAGGGATTTGAATAGACAGAACTATGTTAGTACTAGAGCTAGAAGATTCACCTGGTATTGGAGACCTGGCATTGGTAGGAGGAAAACTCCTAGTTCGCTGAAGCCGAGGTTGTGGAGGCAAAAGAATAAAGTTATTTTGTTGCAATAACTCAAATATAGGATCAATAATACCTTGAGCTCTCTTGATTCTTGTATACCGTGAGTCTGCTAGAATGCAATGTACTCAACAAAGATTTGGAAACAACTTAAAATAATGAACAAGAACGAAATGCTTCAACTCAAAGCGTGAGGCTCTAAGTTACGCGTTCTTCTCCAGCGGAGTCACCAAAAACTGTTGGGTGAATAATTTGTCGTCAACTCACTGACGGCAAAACAGTTATATCAACCACAGTGTGATGAGATAAATCTCTCCTCTCAGCAAGGGGAGGTTCCCTTTTCTAACTACTTTCAAACTTATCTATAATAACACTAATCTTCAGGGTGAATTCATATCATCCATTTCTCTTTTTTCAGAAATGATGTTTACAAAAATAGTAATTTCACAATACAAATCAAAATAACCAAGAAACCCACGAGAGCACAAAGTCTATCATTGCTCCTTTTGCTGATTTAAAATTTAGAACCTAATAGGATATGGTGTAGCTCAAAGTGTTCATCGAATACTATGACAAAGCACACGATCATAAAAGATAACAGCAACTCAAAGTCATTCTAATATCTTTTACTCCAAAACATAAAATCACACACCCAAAGATAATTATTGCAGCACAAAGTCTCCAAAATTAACTTTAGAACATCTCCCAGATTATCCAAACTCACACTACAATTTGATCAAATAGATAAGATAGTATAAGGAAAAGGACATAAGAACAATTTCTAATACACCACAAGTTACTCCAATGCAAAGATTGAACGATCGCTTGCTTTTCTATTTACTTGATAAAATATGATTTACAATTTGAACACAAAGTCTCAAAATGCTCTTCAATTTGGTAGAGTTTCGCTTCAATAACTAAAAGATAAAAATTACAATAGAGGCCCTCTTTATTTATAGGGAGAGGCCTTGAGAAAATTTAGGAAAACCTAACTACTTTGACTTATTCAAAAATAGGAGTCCTTATTGACTTGGGACTTCCTATATTTTTACATGTAATTACATATGAGAAAAGTACATGTAAATATGTCCAAAACTATTTCAAAAGTACATCTGAAAAATAGAAAATAAACTAAGTGATGAAAATTTTGCTTCAACTTGCACCGCCTTCTTTCTTCATGTGGCAATCATACATGGTAAACACAACTTGCATCTCTAAACTATCCGAACTGACTGTGTTCCTAAAAATCATTTAGGCTTTGACTATTGCATCCCTTACTGTTGTAATTGATTTTGAATTACTAGTTAACTTGGCCTTTAGATTATCCAAAGTTAACTGGTTGTCGAGAATATTATCCATAGAAGCTATTGAAAAGGTTTTGTCCTCAAACTCCTTATGAAACATATCCTCAAATTCTTGGGTCATCTCCCTCTGCAGAAAGAAATTGATTATCCTTTGACACCAAATTACATGGAAGCTTCTCCAACCTGTGTAAGAGACTAATGTCACTTTGGTCACTCAGCTTCCCTGCAGTTTCTAAGTCATTGATAAGATCTTTTAACACACGGCTCCGATATGTCAATGCTTCCTTAGTCTTAGTGTATGAATCCCAATTTGGAATAACACCAATTTATATCAAAGCACTTATTTTCAACTTCCTCATTTCTACCCACTTATCATGACTCTGATCCAAATGCTTAATATCCTGAGAAATTGTGTCAATCAAATCATCAAGTTCTGCCCTGATTTTCTCCATTTTACTTATTTTCTTAGCTACATCTATAAGAAGAGAGATTCCCTGTGTGCACATCCTTTCCAAATATTCTTCAACCACTTTTCCCTTGAGGTGAGTCTTTTTAGCCTTCTGAATGATAGGGTATTCAATAGCAATAGCCTTAGGAGTCACTGATTTAGAATTCAAAGTAATCTTCCTTACCACTGCAGTCAATTGTTCCACCATTGCCTTATAATAATCCTTTATTTCCTTTTCTTTATCAAACTTTTGAATCAAAGAGTCCAATGCAGATTGCATATCAGTCTTTGCACTCTCATGTGTGATCTTACCAAGTTCAATTCTAGAAATAGAATAATCATTTATATTGAAATTTTCCATGGTAGCATCCTGTGGCGGTCTAGCAATTTCCACAAATTTATGCCCCTTATCTTCCAACACTCTAGAAAGTATTTTAGGCTTTTTGGGAGTTTTAGCCTCGATTGGCACCAACTTACTAAAATCAAAATCATCTGGGGAAATGGCTTGTTTCTTTCTTTTAGGTGTATAAGTCGATAACCATGGAGGAAGCACGGAAGTACTTACATTAGGATTAGGTCCCATTGTTGGTGTGAGAGCAATTGCACCAGCACTTGAAGTAGAAACAATAGGAGGAGTATTAGTAAAAACTGCACCTGACACATCCACATTGGAAATTTGTTTAGATCCCAATACAAAGTGATCAAAAATTGAAGAATCTCCAATATCAAAAGATGATGAGGACAGACTAGGAATTGATCCAGAAGAATGGAGAACATTATCAAAAGCAACTTGAGGCTTATCAAAGATTGTTCTTGAAGATGATGGAGATTCAGAAGATGGAATGCCAATAGGTGAAACTGGGATAGTAGGCAAAACAGACAAAGGAACAGAAATAGATGCATCGGGCAAAGGAGAAAGGGTCTCAGTTTCCTGTAGTACATCCCTCTATGGAGACATAACTTCATCTTGCAAACCTTCCCTTATCTTTTTCTCTTGTTCATATCTCTTTCCTCTAAAGACCTATTCTCAACCTCCATTTCCTCTGTAGCTGATTCATCAATATTATGTTTCTCAACTTCCATTTCTTCTACCTCAGACTCTTTCTCTACAACCTTAGACTTCTTAGACACAAATTTAATCCTTGGTTTGGAAACCTTGGACATACTAGGAGTATCACTTTTGTTCTTGGTTCTCAGCTCAACCTTCTTACTAGTTTGCTCCAAAACTTCTTCAAACCCAGTTACAAAATCCTTCAATGTAATGCCTTTACTTTGGAGCTACAAGTTTGTATTAGCTAACACAGGTTCAAACCTTTTCCTCAAAGAAGTCAATTCTTTCTGAGACCATTGGATAGGAGGAAGAGGAGAACCAGAAATTTGCTCAGTGTTGTACCTAGGATCAATCAGTTCTTCATTATCAACCATGTCTTCTGGAATATCAGCCAAGCCTAGATACTCAATCTGATCCAAAGATAACCTGCTATAATCTAGTTTTCTAATTTCCTCCTCGGTCTTCAGATCAACCCAAATGTCTTCTACCATCGGCTCATGAAATTGAGTCCTTTTGATATTATCCTTTACACCTCTGTAATAAAACCTTGATCTCCGTTTGAATTGTTTCATGGTCACTAACTGCATCTGAGTCTTAATAGCTCTAGCCTTTGTTGTAGTAGATGCTGAGTATCTACTAATTTCAACTGGTAATCTGAATCCTGGTTTCTTGGGTTCCATTTGCTTATTATGTATGACAATCATTTGTCTACACAATTCCATCAGAACAAATTTATCTGAAGGAAATCTCGGCAACATATAAGGATAGCCTTGGAAAAAGCCAACCCTTAAATATGAGAAAGTCTGAAATTGTAAGAACATACACCCATAATCATTCACAACTGACCAAGCCTCATTTGAAACTCTTCTCTGCTCTAACTGAGGATCAAAAAGATACAGAAACACTGCAAAGAAAGCATCATTTACCCTCCTAAAGTGATGGATAGAGCCTTTCAATGTCAGTTGAGGATAGTATTGATACACATGAACGACCCTTCTATCTCCATCAAAGGTCAAACCTGGAAAGATTCTCATTGAAGTTGCTATATACACAAGATAGGAAGTCATATAGAACTTGAAAGTAGTGGATACCTTAGTCAATTGTTCATCAAGAGCATTGTTGATTTGTTCAACCCAAAAGATGGCTTGCTTACCTTGGAGTATAACCTTGATAAAAGGGTACATCCATTCACGGAAAAGAGAGGAAGAAGTTAGCCCCCTTATCCTACTAAGAAGAGTTATGAGATCACCAACCTCCTCAATAAAATCACTTCTGGGAAAGCTCCTTGGCCACCTAAACAAGTTTGGCCTTGAAGTCTTAAGCCACTTGGTGCTAATTGTCATCTTAGCCTTCTTAGAATTATTGTCATATTCTTTTTGAGCCTGAGTAAAGTCAAGTTTAACAACTTCTAAAGTAGCAGGACACATGAAAACTTTATCAATAAACTCTGGACCTACCACGTCAACAACTGCCACTGTGTCTGCCATGTCAGCATGCTGATATCATCATTGTACTGTCTAGTCGACATGGTCAACCCTCCATATCTTGTTCGTACGAGCTCTGATTGAGCCGAAATGAGCGGTGTCGAAATTGTGGTGACAAGATCTTCGACTTGGCATAATTTTTTCTTAAATTTGAGACAATCAATTTTTCACCTTTTTGAACCCCTAATTCCCCTGTTTGACCGAACCTTTGACTGTACATAACTTCTGCATACGAACTCCTTTTGAGCCCATTCAAGTTGCATCAAGATCATGTCAGTGAACTCTTTCCAATGATGCTTATTCTCTCAGGTTCTGAGAATGCAAAATTTTTAGTTCTTTTGTATGCATCTGGATCATTATTCCCCATTGGGGGTTCAAACCACCCGACCCCCTTTTATAGGGATTTGTTTGTATTATCATTCTTGAAATAAGAAGGAGGCCCATATATGTAGCAAAGAAAGCCGCTTGGTATATTGGTGGAGAGTGAAAATAGCAAGCAGGAGGTCAGGGGTTCGACCCTCACAAACCAACCTTTTAACAATCAAACAGCCATATGTGCCATGTGGCACCCAATCATTGGGCCACATGGCATTACCTCATTTTTCCGTTAGTGACATGTGCTACGCTAGATTGGTCCACATCTTAAGACCTACCACGTCATCTGCTGACTCAGATGCCACCATCTGCCATGTGTCAAACTCTAGACCTGCCACATCAACAACTGACACTGTGTCTACCATGTCAGCATGCTGACGTCATCATTGTACTGTCTAGTCAGCACGGTCAACCCTCAACTTTGATTAGCCATATCTTGCTCGTATAAGCTCCGATCGAGGTGAAATGAGCGGCATCGAAATCATGACCACGAGCTCTTCGACTTGGCATCATTTTTGCTTGGATTTGAGATGAACAATTTTTCACCTTTTTGAACGTCTGATTCCCCTATTTGATCGAACCTTTCACTGCACATAACTTCTGCATACGAACTCCTTTTGAGCCCATTCAAGTTGCATTAATATTGTGTCAACAACCTCTTTCTAATGGTGTTGATTTCATCATGTTATAAGACTCCACAAATTTTCAGTCCTTTGAATCCACCTAGATCATTCCTCCCTACTTAGGATTCAAACCACACAACCCCCTTTTATAGGGTTTTGTTTCTATTATCATTCTTTAAATAGAAAGGAGGCCCCTATATGTAGCAAAGAAAGCCGCTTGGTATATTGGTGGAGTGAAAATAGCAAGCAAGAGGTCAGGGGTTTGACCCCCACAAACCAATCTTTTAACAATCAAACTGCCACATGTACCACGTGGCACCCAATCATTGGGCCACGTGGCATTACCTCATTTGTCTGTTAGTGACACGTGTCACATTGGATTGGTACACATCATCAGACCTGCCACGTCATCTACTGACTCAGATGCCGCCATCTGCCATGTGTCAACCTCTGAACCTACCATGCCAACAACTGCCACTATGTCTGCCATGTCAGCATGTTGACATCATCAATGTATTGTCTAGTCAGCATGGTCAACCCTCAACTTTGACCGGCCATATCTTGCTCGTACGAGCTCCGATCGAGGTGAAATGAGCGGCGTTGGCATCATGGCAATGAGCTCTTCAACTTGACATCATTTTTGCTTGGATTTGAGACAATCAATTTTTCACCTTTTTGAACGCTTGATTTGCCTGTTTGACCAAACCTTTGCTGCACATAACCTCTGCATACGAACTCCTTTTGAGCCCGTTCAAGTTGCGACAGAATTGTGTCAGTGACCTCTTTCCAATGATGTTGATTCCCTCAGGTTTTAAGACTACAAAATTTTTAGTTCTTCTATATCCACTTGGATCATTCCTCCCCACTTGGAGTTCAAACCCCCCGACCCCCTTTTATAGGGATTCGTTTCTATTATCATTTTTTAAATAGAAAGGAGGCCCGTTGGTGCAGGAGCACCCGGACATGATCAGGATATAGGTCCGCATGATGACATACATGATCAGGATATAGGATAATTATCAGCATGATGACAGGATAGTCTATTTTTAGTATGTTTGACTTTTTCATGTAATAAGGTCCACTGGACCGATGCTATGTATTAGTTCAGCATAGGAGTATGTGTAGGCAGTTAGAGATCAGGATAAGATAGTCTGAGTTGTCCTCTCTCCCAGCCGCTTGGAAGCTCCCAGCCGATGGGAAGTGAAGTTAGTAGTACTCGAAGAATTTGTTATATATACCTTCGATCTGTTAGGGTTTAGACAGATTGATTATTGAGATTGATATTGATGTTGCTAGATGTACTAGTGTTGTGTTGAGTTGAGATTCAGGAGAGCAGTTCAGACATTGTGAAGCTGTATTCAGGACATTGAATTTTAATTGAATAAGATCTCATCTTTTGCATTATCTGGTTGTATTTGTGTTGATTTCCTTTCCGTTTTGCAAGTTGATGGGCACTTTCAACCCTTCCACCGGTTGACCCTGCAAATCGGTGGAATGGTCCTGTATCATAGTTTAGGTTGCATTTGTGTTTTCTGTTTATGCATTGCATTGTTCAGGAGATCAGTTAGGAGCATGCTGTGAATCAGCCTAGCATCCTCATGTGCTAGGTCTAGAAGATAAGTTGTTAGATTTTGGTTTGAAGGTGATCCGGCCCGGTCGTCACATGATCTTTGTGAAATAGAGCGGTTCGGAGTGCTTACATGCAGTGGAAGGATACACAGGAGTCTGCATGTGCGTTTCCAGCTGGGGCAAGTCGCATCGTCATCTGCGAATGCATCGCCATCAGGATCGGGTCGTGAAGTTGTTGAAGTTTGCATGTTGCAAGTGCATCATGACGTTTTGAGTTGGATATATACTCAGTGTATATATCGCAGTCAGGATCATCTCTCGGGGAAGTTCATCATCCGCATATCGCTAATGGATGCGGGTGTGAAAGTTAAGTTTTTTGGCTAAGTGTTGAAGAGTTCATCAGGATGATGTGTGACGTCATCGTCATCAGGATATGACGTCATCGTCATCAGGATATTAAGAAATCCCTCAATGCGAGTTTATCCCGTTGTCGCTAAGTGGTAAGGTATAGGCGTAGGCAGGAAGTTGTATTAGCATCATCAGGAGGTTTCGAGGAACCGGATGAACAATATCATGATGCTGTTACTTGTATCGTCGGGCAGTGGAGCATCGAAGGCAAGTTGTTGAAGTGGAACGTCATCAGGATATTTGGAGCAACCGGATATTTGGATATCCTGCTGACGAAGGTGATATTGAATATCATGATGATGCCGCTTGTATTTGGCACCCGATGAATAGTGCAACCGGAGGATGTTTGCGCCCGTTAAATATCATGATGATGTTGATAGGCGACAACCGGAGGAGGTGAATAGTAGTCAGTCGGAGGATATTTGCGATCATCCGAAATATGATGATGCTGTTGAAATGTGATGATGCTGTTGGTGTCTCTAGGGAATATGATGATGATGTTCAGCCGATAGAGAATTTTATCATGCTGTTTGTATTGTTGGCTACTCCTTCCTGTTAGTCAGCTTCCGTTGCGTCCCACTCTGCATCATAGTGGTATCAGAGCAAAGGTTAGGATCTTCTGGAAAAGATAAGCAGGATGTCAGACGAAGAAGGAACATCTGAGTTTCCAACAAAGATGACCAACGCTGAGTTGGCAGTTCTGGTGAAGAAACAGATTGCAGAAAGTAAGGCCGTGAAGGCTCAGAATCAGGAGTTGAAAGATGAGTTAGCAAAGTTGAGGAGCAGAGTAGGTTCTGGTAGAGAAGATGATAGGGAAGAAGAAGATATCCCTAATTGGAGCGAGGAGGTCGTTCCTGCAGACCAGAGACCGCTGTTGAACGCCCTCAAGGCCATGGAGAGGAGAACCATGGATGTGAAGCTGGATTTGCCAGTGTTTATAGGTAAGATGGACCCTGATTCAGTAATGGAATGGATAGATTGTTTGAACAATTTCTTTGTAACAGAGGAGATACCAGAGCAGCAGAGAGTGAAGATAGCACAGTCAAAGATGAAAGAAGCTGCCTTGACATGGTGGAACTTTGTTCAGGATGATAGAGTGCAGGAGGGAAAACGTAGAGTTGCCACATGGAAGAAGATGATGGAATTGGTAAAGGAGGCTTATATTCCTTTGGATTACAGTATCCAGTTACACAAGAGGAAGCAAAACCTGAAGCAGAAGGAGCTAGATGTCAGCTCATATACAGAAGAGTTCATGAAACTCTGTATGAAGACAAAGGTGAAAGAAAGTGAAGAGGAAAAGGTAGCCAGATACCTTAATGGATTGAGGTTTAATATTCAGGAAGATCTCAGTCTGCATAACCCAGATATAGTGCAGAAAAGCTTTCAGTTGGCATTGAAAGTGGAAGAAAAGCTGAAGAGAAAACAAGATCAGAACAACAGAGGAAGAGGAAGACAACAAAGAGGTGGAAGAAGTCCTTTCAGAGGCAGAGGACATGGACAGGGATATCAAGGAGAGTCCAGTCAAGACAATAGCAAGGGCAACAATGGTCAGAATCAGAGAGAGAATTTCAGTCAGCAAGGAAACTTCAGAGGCAGAAGACCTTACAGAGGAAGATCCCAGGGCAGAGGATCCATCAGGTGTTACAACTGTAACAAAGAAGGCCATATAGCCAGCAGATGTCCAGACAAGGCCACAAGCTCAGCAGGAGAAAGGAGGACAAATCTGGTCAATGAACCTGATAATCAAAGTAGGACAAGCTCTAATGATTTTCAGAGTGTGAATGGTCCTGAGAATTATGGATATCCAGAAAGTGGAGAGTCCCTGATGATGAGAAGAACAGTGACCACCATGAAGGTACCTGATAAAGAAGCCCCTCAAAGGAAGTCCCTTTTCAGAACCACTTGCAAAGCAGGAGGTAAGGCTTGTAAAGTTTTGATTGATTCTGGTTCTACTGAGAACTTTGTGTCTGAAGAAATGGTGGTAAAGCTGAAGCTTAGGAGATTGCCTCATCCATCTCCATATAAAGTCTCATGGCTTACTCAAGGTCAGCAGACAACTGTAGAAGAGCAGGCTTGGGTAGAATTCCAGATTGGTGGATATAAGGATAAGTTGTTGTTTGATATCACCAAGATGGATGCTTGCAACCTTTAGTTTGGTAGACCATGGCAGTATGATCTGAAGGCACAGCATGATGGTGTTAAAAACACCTATAAAATCACTAAAGATGGTAAAGAAGTAACGTTAATCCCATTGAAGGAGAAAGAGGAGAAGTCTAAAGGCAAAGAGGTGAAGGTCATGCTAATGGAAGGCAAACAGTTCATGAAAGAAGTAGCAGCAGAAGGTGCAGTTGCATATGCCCTGATCCCCTGTATGAGTGTGAATAAGAAACAACAGCAAGAAGCCAAGAAAGAGAAGAAGCCAAGGTTGATAGACCCAGCTGTCCAAGAGTTATTGGATAAGTACAAAGGTGTTATCTCAGAGGGAATGCCAAGATCCCTACCACCTGTCAGAGATATCAGTCATTGCATAGACTTGATTCCAGGGTCTACACTTCCAAATAAAGCAGCTTATAAGCTTACCCCAGAACAGAATGCAGAAGTAGCCAGACAGATTGAAGAATTGATGAATTCAGGTCTGATTGGGAAGAGTCTGAGTCCATGTGCAGTACCAGCTGTACTAGCACCTAAGAAGGAAGGCACTTGGATACTTTGTACAGATTCCAGAGCCATCAACAAGATCACAATCAGGTATAGGTTTCCAATCCCCAGAATTGAGGATTTACTTGATTGTTTGGGAAATGCTAAGTACTTTACAAAAATAGACTTGAAGAGTGGGTACCATCAGATCAGGATTAGACCAGGTGATGAGTGGAAGACAGCTTTCAAAACAAATGAAGGATTGTATGAATGGAAGGTTATGCCTTTTGGTTTGTCTAATGCCCCTAGTACTTTCATGAGGTTGATGAATGAGGTTCTGAAGGAATTCATTGGTAAGTTTGTCATAGTCTATTTAGATGACATTCTGATTTTCAGTAACACCAGAGAAGAACATCTCAGGCATATAGATCTGGTTCTCAAGAGGCTACATGAAGAGAAGTTGATGATAAACTTGGAAAGTGTTTGTTCATGAAACAGGAGATCACCTATTTAGGTTTTGTCATCTCACAAGGAAAGCTGCAGATGGATAAGGAGAAGGTGAGTGCCATATTGAATTGGCCAACTCCACAGACCATGAATGAAGTCAGAAGTTTCCATGGGTTAGCAACCTTCTACAGAAAGTTCATCAGAGGGTTCAGTCATATTTGTGCACCCATGTTGGATACTATAAAAGGAGGACAGAAGTGCAGGTTTGTTTGGACTCAAGGAGCAGATGATTCCTTTGAGGCATTGAAGAGGAAGGTGGCTCAGCAGCCAGTCCTTGCACTTCCAGATTTCAACAAGATCTTTCAGGTAGAGTGTGATGCCAGTCACATGGCCATTGGAGCCGTAGTCAGTCAAGAGGGTAGACCAATTGCATTTTTCAGTGAAAAGCTCAATGATGCTAAGAAAAGGTATTCATAATATGATCTGGAAATGTATGCTTTAGTTCAGTCCCTTAAGAAATGGAGGCATTACCTGATGCCAAAGGAGTTCATAGTTTTCACCGACAACCAGGCTTTGAGTTTCATCAACAGTCAGGAGAAGCTGAACCACAGACATATGAACTGGGTAGAGACCTTGCAGGCTTTCACTTTTACCTTGAAGCATAAGAAAGGGGTTAAGAACAAAGTTGCAGATGCTTTGAGCAGAAGAGTTCTCACAGTCAATCAGATTCAGTTAGAGAGTATTGGTATTGATTCACTCAAGACCATGTATGAGTCTGATGTTGATTTTGGAGAGATATATCAGGTCTGTACTTCTTTTGGGGAGAAATACCATGCTGAGTTCTCTGAATTCCTGATCCAGGATGGATTGCTGTTCAAGGGTGGACAGTTGTGTATCCCAAGATGTTCCATGAGATTGAATATAATCAAGGAGAAACATTGTGGAGCAATGGCAGGTCATTTTGGTCTAGACAAGACTCTTGATCTGGTCAGGAGGCATTATTTCTGGCCTAAGTTGCAGTCAGATGTCAGGAAATTTGTAGAAACCTGTGTAATTTGTCAGAAGGCTAAAGGCAGGTCAACTAATGCAGGGTTATATCAGCCCTTACCCATTCCTTCCAGACCATGGGAAAGTATCAGTATGGATTTTGTTTTAGGTTTGCCAAGGACCAGGAGAGGATTTGACAGTGTCTTTGTTGTAGTGGATAGGTTCAGTAAAATGGCACATTTCTTGCCATGCAAAACCACTGCAGATGCCTCATATATTGCAGATTTATTCTTTAGGGAGATTGTCAGAATTCATGGGTTGCCTTTGAGCATAGTTTCAGACAGGGATGTGAAGTTTGTGGGTCACTTTTGGAGAACCCTATGGAGGAAACTGGGAACCAATTTGTCTTTTTCCTCTGCATATCATCCTCAAACGGATGGACAAACTGAGGTTGTGAACCGTTCCTTGGGGAATCTACTTAGATGCTTGACACAACAGCATGGAGAGAAGTGGGACAATATTCTGTCTCAAGCTGAGTTCTCATATAATGATACTGTCAACAGGAGCACAGGAAATTCGCCTTTTCAGGTAGTGTATGGAATGCATCCCAGAGGTATTTTAGAGTTGCGAGAGCTACCTACAGCAGATCCTGTTAGTGCAGATGGAGAAGCTTTTGCTGAAGCAATCAAAGAAGTTCATGATCAGGTTAAGACCCAACTCCAGCAATCTACCTTGAAATATAAGGACTATGCTGACAAGAAGAAGAAGGATGTTCAATTTGCTGTTGGAGATTTGGTTTGGGTTCACTTGAAGAAAGACAGGCTTCCTAAGGGGAAGTATACTAAGCTCATGCAAAAGAAAGTTGGACCATGTCAGATTTTGCAAAAGCATGGACAAAATGCTTATGAGATCCAACTACCACCTGATCTCGGTTTATCTCCTATCTTCAATGTATGTGATTTAACTCCATACAAGGCTAGTTCAGATGCAGATCAAGATATCCTACAGGATACAGTTGCTGCAAACATTCCTCAACATGATCCCCCACAGATACAGCAGATTTTGGACACTAGAGTGGTCAAACAGACCAGGAACAAGAAGTACTTGGAGTACCTCGTCTCTTGGAAGGGACAGCCGAACTCTGAAGCAGTATGGATGACTGCAGAACAGATACAGAAGCATGGTGCCGACCTTGATACTCTCATCTCAAGTGGACTTGAGATTTCTTCTTTTGGGGAGTATGGTGCAGGAGCACCCGGACATGATCAGGATATAGGTCCGCATGATGACATACATGATCAGGATATAGGATAATTATCAGCATGATGACAGGATAGTCTATTTTTAGTATGTTTGACTTTTTCATGTAATAAGGTCCACTGGACCGATGCTATGTATTAGTTCAGCATAGGAGTATGTGTAGGCAGTTAGAGATCGGGATAAGATAGTCTGAGTTGTCCTCTCTCCCAGCCGCTTGGAAGCTCCCAGCCGCTGGGAAGTGAAGTTAGTAGTACTCGAAGGATTTGTTATATATACCTTCGATCTGTTAGGGTTTAGACAGATTGATTATTGAGATTGATATTGATGTTGCTAGATGTACTAGTGTTGTGTTGAGTTGAGATTCAGGAGAGCAGTTCAGACATTGTGAAGCTGTATTCAGGACATTGAATTTCAATTGAATAAGATCTCATCTTTTGCATTATCTGGTTGTATTTGTGTTGATTTCCTTTCCGTTTTGCAAGTTGATGGGCACTTTCAACCCTTCCACCGGTTGACCCTGCAAATCGGTGGAATGGTCCTGTATCATAGTTTAGGTTGCATTTGTGTTTTCTGTTTATGCATTGCATTGTTCAGGAGATCAGTTAGGAGCATGCTGTGAATCAGCCTAGCATCCTCATGTGCTAGGTCTAGAAGATAAGTTGTTAGATTTTGGTTTGAAGGTGATCCGGCCCGGTCGTCACATGATCTTTGTGAAATAGAGCGGTTCGGAGTGCTTACATGCAGTGGAAGGATACACAGGAGTCTGCATGTGCGTTTCCAGCCGGGGCAAGTCGCATCGTCATCTGCGAATGCATCGCCATCAGGATCGGGTCGTGAAGTTGTTGAAGTTTGCATGTTGCAAGTGCATCATGACGTTTTGAGTTGGATATATACTCAGTGTATATATCGCAGTCAGGATCATCTCTCGGGGAAGTTCATCATCCGCATATCGCTAACGGATGCGGGTGTGAAAGTTAAGTTTTTTGGCTAAGTGTTGAAGAGTTCATCAGGATGATGTGTGACATCATCGTCATCAGGATATGACGTCATCGTCATCAAGATATTAAGAAATCCCTCAATGCGAGTTTATCCTGTTGTCGCTAAGTGGTAAGGTATAGGCGTAGGCAGGAAGTTGTATTAGCATCATCAGGAGGTTTCGAGGAACCGGATGAACAATATCATGATGCTGTTACTTGTATCGTCGGGCAGTGAAGCATCGAAGGCAAGTTGTTGAAGTGGAACGTCATCAGGATATTTGGAGCAACCGGATATTTGGATATCCTGCTGACGAAGGTGATATTGAATATCATGATGATGCCGCTTGTATTTGGCACCCGATGAACAGTGCAACCGGAGGATGTTTGCGCCCGTTAAATATCATGATGATGTTGATAGGCGACAACCGGAGGAGGTGAATAGTAGTCAGTCGGAGGATATTTGCGATCATCCGAAATATGATGATGCTGTTGAAATGTGATGATGCTGTTGGTGTCTCTAGGGAATATGATGATGATGTTCAGCCGATAGAGAATTTTATCATGCTGTTTGTATTGTTGGCTACTCCTTCCTGTTAGTCAGCTTCCGTTGCGTCCCACTCTGCATCACCCGTATACGTAGCAAAGAAAGTCGCTTGGTATATTGGTGGAGTGAAAAAAGCAAGTAGGAGGTCAGGGGTTCGACCCCCACAAACCAACCTTTTAACAATCAAATCGCCACATGTGCCATGTGGCACCCAATCATTGGGCCACATGGAATTACGTCATTCGTTTGCCAGTGACATGCACGCTGGATTGGTCCACATCTTCAGACCTGCCACATCATTTGCTGACTCAGATGCCACCATCTGCCATGTGTCAAACTCTGGATCTACCACATCAACAACTGCCACTGTGTCTGCCATGTCAACTTGCTGACGTCATCATTATACTATCTAGTCGTCATGGTCAACCCTCAACTTTGACCAGCCATATCTTTCTCGTACGAGCTCTGACTGAGGCGTTACGAGCAGCATCGAAATCGTGACTGCGAGCTCTTCAACTTGGCATCATTTTTGCTTGGGTTTGAGACAATCAATTTTTTACCTTTTTGAACACCTGATTCGCCTATTTGACCGAACCTTTGACTGCACATAACCTCTATATAGAAACTCCTTTTGAGCCCGTTCAAGTTGCCTTAGGATCGTGTCAGCGACCTCTTTCCAACGATGCTGATTCCATCAGGGTCTGAGACTCCAAGATTTTTTAGGTCTTCTGGATCCACCTAGATCATTCCTCCCCATAGGGGGTTCATACCACCTGACCCCCTTTTATAGGGATTTGTTTCTATTATCATTCTTTAAATAGAAAGGAGGCCCATATATGTAGCAATGAAACACGCTTAGTATATTGGTGGAGAGTCAAAATAGGAAGCAGGAGGTCAGGGGTTCGTCACCCAAAAACCAACCTTTTAACAAGCAAATCACCACATGTGCCACGTGGCACCCAATCATTGGGCCACGTGGCATTTGCTCATTTATCCGTCAGTGACACATTTCACGCTGGGTTGGTCCACATCTTCAAACCTGCCACGTCATCTGTTGAGTGAGATGCCACCATCTGCCACGTGTCAACATCTAGAACTGCCACGCCAATGACTGCGACTGTGTCTGCCATGTCAGCATGATGATGTTATCATTGTACTGTCTAGTCAACATGGCCAACCCTCAACTTTGACCAACCATATCTTACTCGAATGAGCTCCGATCAAGGCGAAACGAGTGGCGTCAAAATCGTGGTGAGGAGCTCTTTGACTTGACATCATTTTTGCTTAGATTTGAGACAATAAATTTTTCACCTTTTTTCAACTCGTGATTCAGCTGTTTGACCGAACATTTGATTGCACATAACTTCTGTGTACAAACTCCTTTTGAGCCCGTTCAAGTTGTGTCAGGATTGTGCCAGTGACCTTTTCCAATGACATTAATTCTATCAGGTTCTGAGACTGTAAAAATTTTAGGTCTTCTGGATCCATTTAGATCATTCCTTCCCACTGGGGTTTCAAACCACCCAACCCCCTTTTATAGGGATTCCTTTCTATTATCATTTTTTAAATAGAAAGGAAGCCCGTATATGTAGCAAAGACTTGGTATATTGGTGGAGAGTGAAAATAGTAAGGTTCAACTCCACAAACTAACCTTTCAACAATCAAACCGTCACATGTGCCCTGTGGCACCCAATCATTAGGCCACATGACATTACCTCATTCGTTCGTTAGTGACACGTGTCACACTGGATTGGTCCACATCTTTAGACCTGCCGCATTATTTGCTGACTCAGATGCCGCCATCTGCCACCTGTCAACCTTTGGACCTACCACGTCAACAACTGCCACTATGTCTGCCATGTCATCATTGTACTGTCTAGTCGACATGGTTAACCCTCAACTTTGAATGACCATATCTTGCTCGTACGAGGTAAAACGAGCAGCGTCAAAATCATGGCGATGAGCTCTTCGACTTGGCCTCATTTTGCTTGGATTTGAGACAATCAATTTTTCACCTTTTTGACTGAACCTTTGAGTGCACATAACTTCTGCATACGAACTCCTTTTGAGCCCATTCAGGTTACGTTAGGATCGTGTCAGCGACCTATTTCCAACGATGTTGATTCCGTCAGGTTCTGAGACTGCAAAATTTTTAGTTCTTCTTTATCAACCTGGATCATTATTCCCTACTGGGGGTTCAAACCACCCAAGCCCGTTTTATAGGGATTCGTTTCCGTTATCATTCTTTAAATAGAAATGAGGCCCGTATATGTAGCAAAGAAAGCCACTTGGTATATTGGTGGAGAGTGAAAATAGCTAGCAGGAGGTTAGGGGTTGGACTCCTACAAACCAACCTTTTAGCAATCAAACCGCCACATGTGCCACGTGGCACCCAATCATTGGGCCACGTGGCATTACGTCATTCTTCCGTCAGTGACACATGTCACGCTGGATTGGTCTACATCTTCAAACCTGCCATGTCATCTGCTAACACAGATGCCGCCATCTTCCACGTGTCAAACTCTGGACCTGCCACGTCAACAACTGCCACTGTGTCTGCTATGTCAGCATGCTGACGTCATCATTGTACTGTCTAGTAGGCATGGTCAACCCTCAACTTTGACCAGCCATATCTTTCTCGTACAAGCTCCAATCGAGGCGAAATGAGCAGTGTCGAAATCATGACGACGAGCTCTTTGACTTGGAATCATTTTTGCTTTGATTTGAGACAATCAATTTTTCACCTTTTTGAACCCTTGATTCCCTTGTTTGTTTGAACCTTTGACTGCACATAACTTTTGCATACAAACTCCTTTTGAACCCATTCAAGTTGCGTTAGGATCGTGTCAGGAACTTCTTTCCAATGATGTTGATTCCATCATGTTCTCAGACTATAAAAATTTTCGGTCTTCTAGATCCACCTGGATCATTCCTCCCCACTTGGGGTTCAAACCACCCAACCCCCTTTTATAGGGATTCATTTTTATTATCAATCTTTAAATAGAAAGGAGCCCGTATATGTAGCAAAGAAAGCCGCTTGGTATATTGGTGGAGAAGTAAAATAGCAAGCAGGAGGTCAGGGGTTCGACCCCCACAAACCAATCTTTTAAAAATTAAACCGCCACATGTGCCCGTTAAAGTTGCGTTAGGATCATTTTAGCGACCTCTTTCCAATGATGTTGATTCCGTCAGATTCTAAGACTGTAAAACTTTTAGTTCTTCTGTATCCACCAGGATCATTCCTCCCCACTTGGGGTTCAAACCACCTAACCCCCTTTTATAGGATTCGTTTCTATTATCATTCTTTAAATAGAAAGGAGGTCTGTATACGTAGCAAAGAAAGCTGCTTGGTATATTAGTGGAGAGTGAAAAAAGAAAGCTGGAGGTTAGGGGTTCGACCCCCACAAACCAACCTTTTAACAATCAAACCGCCACATGTGCCACGTGGCACCCAATCATTGGGCCATGTGGAATTACCTCATTCATCCGCCACTAACACATGTCACGCTGGATTGGTCCACATGTTCGGACCTAGCACATCATTTGCTAACTTAGATGCCAACATCTACCACGTATCAAACTCTGGATCTACCACGTCAACAATTTGCCATGTCAGCATGCTCACATCATCATTGTACTATCTAGTCAACATGGTCAACCCTCAACTTTGACCAGCCATATCTTGCTCGTACGATCTTTGATCAAGGCGAAATGAACGGCATCAGAACCATGGCGATGAGCTCTTAGACTTGGCATCTTTTTTTATTAGATTTGAGACAATCGATTTTTCACATTTTCAAACGCTTGATTAGCTTGTTTGACCAAACCTTTGATTGCACATAACTTCTACATACAAACTCCTTTTGAGCCCATTGAGGTTGCGTTAGGATCGTGTCAGCGACCTCTTTCCAATGATGCTGATTCCGTCAGGTTTTGAGACTCCAAGATTTTGAGGTCTTTTGGATCCACTTAGATCATTCCTCTCCACTAGGGGTTCAAACCATTCGACCCCCTTTTATAGAGATTTGTTTTTATTATCATTCTTTAAATAGAAAGGAGGCCAGTAGATGTAGCAATGAAAGACTCTTAGTATATTGGTAAAGAGTGAAAATAGGAAATAGGAGGTCAAGGGTTCGACCCCCACAAACCAACCTTTTAAAAAGCAAATCGCCACATGTGCAATGTGGCAACCAATCATTGAGCCACGTGGCATTCGTTCATTTGTCCGTCAGTTATGAGTGTCACACTAGATTTGTCCACATCTACAGACCTACCACGTCATCTATTGAGTCAGATGCCGCCATCTGCCATGTGTCAACATTTGGACCTGCCACACCAACAACTGCCACTTTGTCTGCCATGTCAGCATGATGACATCATCATTGTACTGTCTACTCAGCATGGTCAACCTCAACTTTGAATAGCCATATCTTGCTTGAACGAGCTCTAATCAAAGAGAAACGAGTGGCATCGAAATTGTGGTGAGGAGCTCTTCGACTTGGCATCATTTTTGCTTACATTTGAGACAATAAAATTTTTCACCTTTTTTGAACGCATCATTCGGTTGTTTGATTGAACATTTGACTGCATATAATTTCTGTGTACGAACTTCTTTTGAGCTCGTTCAAGTTGCATCTGGATCGTGCTAGAGACCTCTTTCCAATGATGTTGATTCTGTCAGGTTCTAAGACTGCAAAAATTTTAGGTCTTATAGATCAATTTAGATCATTCCTTCCCACTAGGAGTTCAAACCACTTGACCCCCTTTTACAGTGATTCGTTTCTATAATAATTTTTTATATAGAAAGGAAGCCCGTATATGTAGCAAAGAAAGCCGCTTGGTATATTGGTGGAGAGTGAAAATAGGTAGGTTCGACCCTAGAAACCAGTCTTTTAACAATCAAACCGCCACATGTGCCGCGTGGAACCCAATCATTGGGCCAAGTGACATTACCTCATTCGTCCGTCAGTGACACATGTCACGCTGAATTGGTCCACATCTTCAGACCTGCCACTTCATATGAAGAATCAGATGGCACCATCTACCACATGTCAACCTTTGGACCTACCACGTCAACAACTGCCACTGTGTCTGCCATCTCAGTATGCTGATGTCATCATTGTACTATCTAGTCGACATGTTCAACCCTCAACTTCGACCGGCCATATCTTGCTTGTACGAGCTCCGATCGAGGCAAAATGAGCGGTGTCGATATTGTGGCGACGAACTTTTTGACTTGACATCTTTTTTGTTTGGATTTGAGACAATCAATTTTTTACTTTTTGAATGCCTGATTCGAACTTTTGACTGCACATAACTTCTGCATACGAAATCCTTTTGAGCCCATTCAAGTTGCGTTAGAATCGTGTTAGCAACCTCTTTCCAATGATGTTGATTCTGTCATGTTCTCAGACTCCAAATTATTTGGTCTTTTGGATCCACCTAGATCATTTCTCCCTACTTGGGGTTCAAACCACCCGACCCCCTTTTATAGGGATTTGTTTCTATTATCATTATTTAAATAGAAAGAAGGTCTGTATATGTAACAAACAAAGCCGCCTGGTATATTGGTGGAGAGTGAAAATAGCAAGCAAGAGGTCAGGGGTTCGACCCCCACAAACCAATCTTTTAACAATCAAACCGCCACATGTGCTACATGGCACCCAATCATTAGGCCATGTGGCATTACCTCATTCATCCGTCAGTGACATGTGTCACGCTAGATTGGTCCACATCATAAGACCTGCCACGTTATCTGCTAACTCAGATGGCGCCATCTGCCATGTCTCAACCTCTAGACATGCCACGTCAACAATAGCCACTATGTTTGCCATGTCAGCATGCTGACATCATCATTGTATTGTCTACTCAGCATGGTCAACCCTCAACTTTGACCGGCCATATCTTGCTTGTATGAGCTCCGATCGAAGCGAAATGAGCGGCGTCGAAATCGTAGAGATGAGCTCTTTGACTGCACATAACTTCTACATACGAACTCCTATTGAGCCCATTCAAGTTGTGTCAGGATCGTGTCAGCAACCTATTTCGAATGATGCTGATTCCATCAGGTTCTAAAACTTCAAAATTTTTAGTTCTTCTATATCCACCTTGATCATTCCTCCCCACTAGGGGTTGAAACCATCCGACCCTCTTTTATAGGAATTCATTTATATTATCATTCATTAAATAGAAAGGAAGCCCATATATGTAGCAAAGAAAGCCGCTTGGTATATTGGTGGAGAGTGAAAATAGTAAGCAGGAGGTCAGGAATTCGACCCCCAAAAACTAACCTTTTAACAATCAAACCGCCACATGTGCCACGTGGCACCCAATCATTGGGCCACGTGGATTACCTCATTCTTCCGTCAGTGACACATGTCGTGCTGGATTGGTCCACATCTTCAGGCCTGCCACGTCATCTACTCACTCAGATGTCACCATCTGCCACGTGTCAAACTCTAGACCTGCCATGTCAACAACTGCCACTATGTCTGCCATGTCAGCATGCTAACATCATCATTGTATTATCTAGTCAGTATGGTCAACCCTCAACTTTGACCGGCCATATCTTGCTTGTATGAGCTCTGATCGAGGTGAACCGCGCGGCGTCAAAATCGTGACAAAGAGCTCTTCGATTTGCATCATTTTTGCTTAGATTTGAGAAGATCAAATTTTCACCTTTTTATACCCCTGATTCACCTGTTTGACCAAACCTTTGACTACAAATAACTTCTGCATACAAACTCCTTTTGAGCCCGTTCAATTTACGTTAGGATCGTGTCAGCAACCGCTTTCCAGTGATACTGATTCTGACATGTTCTTAGATTGCAAAATTTTTCAGTCCTCTGGATCCACCTCTATCATTCCTCCCCACTTGGGGTTCAAACCACCTGACCCCTTTTATAGGGATTTGTTTCTATTATCATTCTTTAAATAGAAAGGAGGCCCGTATATGTAGTAGAAAAAGCAGCTTGGTATGTTGGTGGAGAGTGAAAACAGCAAGCATGAGGTCAGGAGTTCGACCCCAACAAACTAATCTTTTAACAATCAAACTGCCACATGTGCCATGTGGCACCCTATCATTGGGCCACGTGGTATTACCTCATTCATCCATCAGAGACACGTGTCACACAGGATTGGTGCACATCATGAGACCTGCCACGTCATCTGTTGTCTCAGATGCCACAATTTGCCATGTGTCAACCTCTTGACCTTGAACATCAACAACTACCACTGTGTTTACCATGTTAGCATGCTGACGTCATCATTGTATTGTCTAGTCAGTATGGTCAACCCTCAAGTTTGACCGGCCATATCTTGCTCGTACGAGCTTTGATCGAGGCAAAATGAGCGGTGTTAGAATCGTGGTGAAGATCTCTTCGATTTGGTATCATTTTTGCTTGGATTTGAGATAATCAATTTTTCACCTTTTCGAATGCCTGATTCGCCTGTTTGACCGAACCTTTGACTGCACATAACTTCTGCATACGAACTTATTTTTAGCCCATTCAAGTTTTCTTAGGATTGTGCTAGTGACCTCTTTCTAATGACGCTGGTTTCGTCAAGTTCTGGGACTGCAAAATTTTTAGGTGTTCAGGATCCATTTAGATCATAAGCTACTAGGGGTTCAAAGCACCTGACCCCCTTTATAGGGATTTGTTTCTATTATCATTCTTTAAACAGAAAGGAAGCCCATATGTGTAGCAAAGAAAGCTGCTTAGTATATTGGTGGAGATTGAAAATAGCAAGGTTTGACCCCACAAACCAACCTTTTAACAATCAAACTGTCACATGTGCCACCTGGTACCCAATTATTAGGCCACGTGGCATTAGCTCATTCATCCGTTAGTGATACATGTCACGCTGGATTGGTCCACATCTTCAGACCTGCCACGCCATCTATTGACTCAGATGCCACCATCTGCCACATGTCAACTTCTAGACCTACAATGTCAACAACTGCCGCTGTGTCTGTCATGTCAACATGCTAATGTCATCATTGTTTGTCTAGTAGACATGGTCAACCCTCAACTTTGACAGGCCATATCTTGCTCGTACAAGCTCCGATCAAGGTAAAACGAGCAGCATTGAAATCGTGACGACGAGCTCTTCGACTTGGCATCATTTTTGCTTGGATTTCAGACAATCAATTTTCACCATTTTGACCACCCGAGTCACCTGTTTGACTGAACATTTGACTGCACATAACTTCTGCATACGAACTCCTTTTGAGCCCATTCAAGTTGCGTCAGGATCGTGTCAGCGACCTCTTTCCAATGATGTTGATTCCATTATGTTCTAAGACTGCAAAATTTTTAGTTCTTCTATATCCATTTGGAACATTATTCCCCGCTGGGGGTTCAAACCACCTGACCCCCTTTTATAGGGATTCATTTCTATTATCAAACCAACCTTTTAACAATCAAACTGCCACATGTGCCACGTGGCACGTAATCATTGGGCCACGTGGCATTACCTCATTATTCCATCGATGACACGTGCTACGCTGGATTGGTCCACATCTTTAGACCTGCCACGTCATCTGCTGATTCAGATGTCGCCATCTGCCATGTGTCAAACTCTAAACTTGCCACATCAACAACTGCATGGTTAGCATGGTCAACCCTCAACTTTGATCAACCATATCTTTCTCATATGAGCTCCGATCGAAGCGAAACAAGCGGCATCAAAATCGTGACGACGAGCTCTTCAACTTGGCATAATTTTTGCTTGAATTTGAGACAATCAATTTTTCACTTTCTTGAATGATTGATTCACCTGTCTGACCGAAGCTTTGACTGCACATAACTTCTGCATACGAACTCCTTTTGAGCCTGTTCAATTTGCGTTAGGATCATGTCAGCAACCTCTTTCCAATGATGCTGATTTCTTCATGTTCTCAGACTGCAAACTTTTTCAATCTTCTAGATCCACCTGGATCATTTCTCCCCACTTGGGGTTCAAACCACTCGACCCCCTTTTATAGGGATTCGTTTCTATTATCATTCTTTAAATAGAATGGAGGCCCGTATATGTAGCAAAGAAAGCTGCTTGGTATATTGGTGGAGAGTGAAAATAACAAGTAGGAGGTCAGGGGTTCAACCCCCACAAACCAATCTTTTAACAATTAAACCACCACATATGCCACTGGGCACCCAATCATTGGGTCACATGGCATTACCTCATTCATACCTCAGTGACACGTGTCACACTGGATTGGTCCACATCATCAAACCTGCCACGTCATCTGCTGCCATCTGCCATGTGTCAACCTCTGGACCTGCCACGTCGACAATTGCCACTGTGTCTGCCATGTCAGCATGTTCATGTCATCATTGTATTGTCTAGTCAGCATGGTCAACCCTCAACTTTGACCCTCCATATCTTGCTTGTACGAGCTCTGATCGAGGCGAAATGAGCGGTGTCAGAATCGTGGTGACGAGCTCTTCGACTTGGCATCATTTTTGCTTTTATTTGAGACAATCAAATTTTCAACTTTTTGAACGTCTGATTCCCCTGTTTGACCAAATCTTTTGACTACACAACTTTTGTATACAAACTCCTTTTGAGCCCGTTCAAGTTGCGTCAGGATCGTGCCAGCGACCTCTTTCCAATGATGTTGATTCCATTAGGTTCTAAGACTGCAAAATTTTTAGTTCTTCTGTATCCACTTGGATCATTCCTCCCCACTGGGGTTCAAACCACCTGACCCTCTTTTATAGGGATTCATTTCTATTACCATTCATTAAATAGAAAGGAGGCCCATATATGTAGCAAAGAAAGCCGCTTGGTATATTAGTGGGGAGTGAAAAAAGCAAGTAGGAGGTCAGGGGTTTGACCCCCACAAACCAACCTTTTAACAATCAAACTGCCACATGTGCCACGTGGCACCCAATCATTGGGCCACGTGGCATTACATCATTCGTCCGTCAGTGACACGTGTCACGCTGGATTGGTCCACATCTTCAGACTTGCCACATCATCTGCAGACTCAGATGCCACTATTTGCCACGTGTCAAGCTCTGGAACTGCCACATCAAAAACTGCCACTGTGTCTGCCATGTTAGCATGTTGACGTCATCATTGTACTATCTAGTCGGCATGGGCAACCCTCAACTTTGACCAGCCATATCTTGCTCATACGAGCTCTGATTGAGGCGAAACGAGCGGCATCATAATCGTGGTGACTAGCTCTTCAACTTAACATCATTTTTGCTTAGATTTGAGACAAACAATTTTTCACTTTTTCAAACACCTAATTTAGCTGTTTCACCAAACCTTTGACTGCACATAACTTCTGGATACGAACTCCTTTTGAGCCCGTTCAAGTTGCGTCAGGATTGTATGAGCGACCTCTTTGCAATGACACTGATTCCGTCAAGTTTTGGTACTGCAAAATTTTTAGGTGTTCTAGATCCATTTAGATCATTCCTTCCCACTGGGGGTTTAAACCACCTGACCCCCTTTTATAGGATTCATTTCTATTATCATTCTTTAAATAGAAAGGAAGCACGTATGTGTAGCAAAGAAAGCCACTTCGTATATTGGTAAAGAGTTAAAATAGCAAGGTTCGACCCCACAAACCAACTTTTTAACAATCAAACTGCCACATGTGCCATGTGGCACCCAATCATTAGGCCACATGGCATTACCTCATTTGTCGATTAGTCACACGTGTCAAGCTAGATTGGTCCACATCTTTAGACCTGCCACGTCATCTGCTGACTCAGATATCGCCATCTGTCACGTGTCAAATTTTGGACCTACTATGTTAACAACTACCACTATGTCTACCATGTCAGTACGTTGATGTCATCATTGTATTGTCCAGTCAACATGGTCAACCCTCAACTTTTACTAGCCATATCTTGCTCGTACGAGCTCTGATCGAGGCGAAACAAGTGGCGTCAGAATTGTGGCAACGAGCTCTTCGACTTGGCATCATTTTTTCTTGGATTTGAGACACTCAATTTTTCACCTTTTCGAACACTTGATTCACCTGTTTGACTGAACATTTGACTGCACATAACTTCTGCATACGAATTCCTTTTGAACCCATTCAAGTTGTGTTAGGATCGTGTTAGCGACCTCTTTCCAATGATGCTGATTCCATCAGTTCTAAGACTGCAAGTTTTTTAGGTCTTCTAGATCCACTTATATCATCATCCTCACTGGGGGTTCAAACCACCTGACCCCTTTTTGTAGGGATTTGTTTCTATTATCATTCTTTAAATAGAAAGGAGGCATGTATATGTAGCAATTAAAGTTGCTTGGTATATTGGTGGAGAGTGAAAATAGGAAGCAAGAGGTCGGGGGTTCGACCCCCACAAACCAACCTTTTAACAAGCAAATCGCCACATGTGCCATGTGGCAACCAATCATTGGGCCACATGGCATTCGCTCATTCATCCGTCAGTGACACGTGTCACGTTGGATTGTTCCACATCTTTAGACCTACCACGTCATCTATTGAGTCAGATGCAGCCATCTGCCATGTGTCAACATCTGGACCTGCCATACCAACAACTGCCACTGTGTCTATCATGTAAGCATGATGACATCATCATTGTATTGTCTAGTCAACATGGTTAACCCTCAAGTTTGACCGGCCATATCTTGCTTGTACAAGCTCCGATCAAGGCGAAATGAGCGGCGTCGGAATCATGGCGATGAGCTCTTCGACTTGGCATAATTTTTGCTTGGATTTGAGACAATAAAATTTTCACTTTTTTGAACGCATGATTCCCTATTTGACCGAACCTTTGACTGCACATAACTTCTGCATACAAACTCCTTTTGAACCCATTCAATTTGCGTTAGCATCATGCCAACAACCTTTTTCCAATGACATTGATTCCATCAGGTTCTGAGACTGAAAATTGTTAGGTCTTTTGGATCGATTGAGATCATTCCTTCCCACTAGGGGTTCAAACCACTCGACCCCATTTTATAGGGATTCATTTCTATTATCACTCTTTAAATAACAAGGTTCGACCCCACAAACCAACCTTTTAACAATCAAACTGCCACATGTGCCATGTGACACCCAATCATTAGGCCACATGGCATTACCTCATTCATCTGTTAGTGACACGTGTCACGCTGGATTGGACATCTTCAGACCTACCATGTCATCTGCTGACACAGATGTCGCTATCTGCTCACTCATATGTCGCCATCTGCCACATGTCAACCTCTGGATCTACCACGTCAACAACTACCACTGTGTCTACCATGTCAGCATACTGATGTCATTATTGTATTGTCTAGTGGACATGGTCAACCCTCAACTTTGACCGGCCATATCTTGCTCGTACGAGTTCCGGTCGAGGTGAAACAAGGGCGTCGAAATTGTGGCAACAAGCTGTTTGACTTGGCATTATTTTTGCTTGGATTTGAGACAATCAATTTTTCACCTTTTTGAATGTATGATCCACCTGTTTGACCAAACCTTTGACTGCACATAACTTCTGCATACGAACTCCTTTTGAGCCCAGTCAAGTTGTGTCAGGATCGTATCAGTGACCACTTTCCAATGATGATGATTCCGTCAGGTTCTCATACTGCAAAATTTTTAGTTCTTCTATATCCATCTGGATCATTATTCCCCACTTGGGGTTCAAACCACCCGACCCCCTTTTATAGGGATTCGTTTCTATTATCATTCTTTAAATAGAAAAGAGGCCCGTATGTGTAGCAAAGAAAGCCACTTGGTATATTGGTGGAGAGTGAAAATAGCAAGCAGGAGGTTAGGCGTTCGACCCCCACAAACCAACATTTTAACAATCAAACTACCACATGTGCCACGTGGCACCCAATCATTGGGCCACGTGGCATTACCTCATTCTTACATCAGTGACACGTGTCACGTTGGATTGGTCCACATCTTAAGACCTGCCACGTCATGTGCAGCACAGTTACCGCCATCTGCCATGTGTCAACATTTGGACCTGTATAGCGAACAACTGCCACTGTGTCTATCATGTCAGCATGCTGACGTTATCATTGTACTGTCTAGTTAGAATGGTCAACCCTCAACTTTGACCGGCCATATCTTGCTCGTACGAGCTCCGATTAAGGCGAAACAAGCGACGTCAGAATCGTGGCAACAAGCTCTTCGAGTTGGCATCATTCTTGCTTAGATTTGAGAGAATCAAATTTTCACCTTTTTGAACCCCTGATTCACCTATTTGACCGATCCTTTGACTGCAGATAAATTCTGCATACGAACTCCTTTTGAGCCTGTTGAAGTTGCGTTAGGAATTTGTCAGCAACCTCTTTCCAATGATGCTGATTCCGTCATGTTCTTAGACTACAAAATTTTTCGGTCTTCTGCATCCACCTAGATCATTCCTCCCCACTTGGGGTTGAAACCACCCAACCAATTTTTATAGGGATTCGTTTCTATTATCATTCTTTAAATAGAAAAGAGGCCCATATATGTAGGAAAGAAATTTGCTTGGTATACTGGTGGAGAGTGAAAATAGCAAGGTTTTACCCCACAAACCAACCTTTTAACAATCAAACTGCCACATGTGGCACGTGGCACCCAATCATTAGGCCACATGGCATTACCTCATTTGTCCGTCAGTGACAAGTGTCACACTGGAGTGGTCCACATCTTCAGACTTGCCACGTCATCTGCTGACTCAGATCCTGCCATCTGCCATGTGTCAACTTTTGGACCTACCACGCCAACAACTGCCACTGTGTCAGCCATGTCAGCATGTTGATGTCATCATTGTACTGTCTAGTTGACATGAACAATCCTCAACTTTGACTAGCCATATCTTGCACGTACGAGCTTCGATCGAGGTGAAACGAGTGGCATCGAAATCATGGTGACAAGCTCCTCGACTTGGCATTATTTTTGCTTGGATTTGAGATAATCAATTTTTCACCTTGTTGAACACCTGATTCACCTGTTTGACCTAGCCTTTGACTACACATAACTTCTGTATACTAACTCCTTTTGAGCCTATTCATGTTGTGTCAGGATCATCTCAACGACCTCTTTCCAATGATGCTGATTCCATCATGTTCTAAGACTACAAAATTTTTTAGTTCTTCTGTATCCATCTGTATCATTATTCCCCACTTGGGGTTCAAACCACCTGATCCCTTTTTATAGGGATTCGTTTCTATTATCATTCTTTAAATACAAAGGAGGCCGTATATGTAGCAACGAAAACTGCTTGATATATTGGTGGAGAGTGAAAATAGCAAGCAGGAGGTCAGGGGTTCGACCCCCACAAACCAATCTTTAAACAATCAAACCACCACGTGCCACATGGCATTACCTCATTCATCTGTTAGTGACACGTGTCATGCAGGATTGGTCCACATCATTAGACCTGCGATGTCATCTGCTAACTTAGATGCCTCCATCTGCCATGTGTCAACCTCTGGACCTGCCACTATGTCTGCCATGTCAGCATGCTAACATCATCATTGTATTGTCTAGTCAGCATGGTCAACCCTCAACTTTGACTGACCATATCTTGCTTGTGCAAGCTCCAATCGAGGCGAAATGAGCAGCGTCTGAATCGTTTCAACAAACTCTTCGACTTGGCATCATTTTTGCTTGGATTTGAGACAATCAATTTTTCACCTTTTTGAGCGTCTGATTGACCTATTTGACGAAACTTCTGACTGCACATAACTTCTGCATATAAACTCCTTTTGAGCCTATTCAAGTTGCATCAGGATCGTGTCAACGACCTCTTTTCATCAGGTTCTAAGACTGCAAAATTTTTAGTTCTTCTGTATCCACCTGGATCATTCCTCCCCACTGGGAGTTCAAACCACCCAACCCCCTTTTATAGGGATTTGTTTATATTATCATTCATTAAATGGAAAGGAGGCCCGTGTATGTAGCAAAGAAAGCCGCTTGGTATATTAGTGGAGAGTGAAAAAAGCAAGTAGGAGGTCAAGGGTTCAACCCCCAGAAACTAGCCTTGTAACAATCAATCTGCCACATGTGCCACATGGCACTCAATCATTGTGCCACATGGCATTACCTCATTTGTCCGTCAGTGACACGTGTCACACTGGATTAGTCCACATCTTCAGACCTGCCACGTCATCTATTGACTCGGATTACCACATGTCAAACTCTGGATCTGCCACGTCAACAACTACAAATGTGTCTGCCATGTCAGCATGTTGTCGTCATCATTGTACTATTTAATCAGCATGGTCAACCCTCAACTTTGACCAGCCATAGCTTGCTCATACGAGCTCTGATCGAGGTGAAATGAGCTACATCAGAATTGTGGCGACAAACTCTTCGACTTGGCATCATTTTTGCTTGGATTTGAGACAATCAAATTTTCACCTTTTCGAATGTCTGATTCACCTATTTCACCAAACTTTTGACTGCACATAACTTCTGCATACGAACTCCTTTTGAGCTCGTTCAAGTTGCGTTAGGATCGTGTTATTGACCTCTTTCCAATGATGTTGATTCCGCTGGGTTCTGAGACTACAAGATTTTTAGGTCTTCAGTATCCACCTAGATCATTCCTCCCTGCTGGGGTTTCAAACCACCTGACCCCATTTTTATAGGGATTTGTTTCTATTATCATTCTTTAAATAGAAAGAAGGCCCGTAGATGTAGCAATGAAAGCCGCTTGGTATATTGGTCGATAGTGAAAATAGGAAACACGAGGTTAGAGGTTCGACCCCCACAAACCAACCTTTTAACAAGTAAATCGCCACATGTGCCACATGGCACACAATCATTGGGCCATGTGGCATTCACTCATTCGTCCATTAGTAACACGTGTCACGCTAGATTGGTCCACATCTTCAGACTTGCCATGGCGTCTGTTGAGTCAGATGCTGCCATCTGCCACATGTCAACATCTGGACCTTCCATGCCAACAACTACCACTGTGTCTGCCATGTCAGCATGATGACGTCATCATTGTACTGTCTAGTCAAGATGGTCAACCCTCAACTTTGACTGGCCATATCTTGCTCAGACGAGCTCCGATCAAGGCGAAATGAGTGGCATCAAAATCGTGGAGATGAGCTCTTCAACTTGGCACCAATTTTGCTTGGATTTGAGACAATAAATTTTTCACCTTTTTGAATGCATGATTCACCTGTTTGACCGAATCTTTGACTGCACATAACTTTTGCATATGAACTCCTTTTGAGCCCGTTCAAGTTGCATCAGGATCATGCCAATGACCTTTTTCCAATGACGTTGATTTCGCCAGGTTCTAAGACTGCAAAATTTTTAGGTCTTCTTGATTCATTTAGTTCATTACTTCCCACTGGGGGTTCAAACTACCAGACCCCCTTTTATAGAGATTCGTTTCTATTATCATTCTTTAAATAGAAAGGAAGTCTGTATATGTAGCAAAGAAAGCCACTTGGTATATTAGTGGAGAGTGAAAATGGCAAGGTTCGACCCCACAAACCAACCTTTTAACAATCAAACCGGCACATGTGCTACGTGGCACCCAATCATTAGGCCACATGGCATTACTTCATTCGTCTGTCAGTGACACGTGTCACGCTGGATTGGTTCACGTCTTCAGATCTGCCATGTCATTTGCTGACTTAGATGCCTCCATCTGCCACGTGTCAACCTCTGGACCTACTATGTCAACAACTGCCACTGTGCCATTTTTGCTTGGATTTGAGAAAATCAATATTCACCTTTTTGAATGCCTTATTCCCCTGTTTGACAGAACCTTTGACTGCTCATAACTTTTGCATACAAACTCCTTTTGAGCCCATTCAAGTTGCGTCAGGATCATGTCAGCGACCTCTTTCGAATGATGCTAATTCCGCCAGGTTTTGAGACTACAAAATTTTTAGTTCTTCTATATCCATACGAGCTCCGATCAAGACGAAACGAGTGGCGTCAAAATCGTGGCGACAAGCCCTTTGACATGGCATCATTTTTTCATGGATTTGAGAAAGTCAAATTTTCACCTTTTTCAACGCCTAATTCGCCTATTTGACCAAACCTTTGACTGCAGATAACTTCTGCATACAAACTCCTTTTGAGCCCGTTCAGGTTGCGTCAAGATTGTGTCAGAGACCTCTTTCCAATGATGTGTATTCCGCCAGGTTCTAAGACTACAAAATTTTTAGTTCGTCTATATCCACATAGATCATTCCTCCCCACTAGGGGTTCAAACCACCTGACCCCCTTTTCTAGGGATTCGTTTCTATTATCATTCATTAAATAGAAAGGAGGCCTGTATATGTACCAAAGAAAGCCGCTTGGTATATTGGTGGAGAATGAAAAAAGAAAGTAGGAGGTCAGGGGTTCGACCCCCACAAACAAACCTTTTAACAATCAAACTGCCACATGTGCCACGTGGCACCCAATCATTGGGCCACGTGGCATTACCTCATTCATCCGCCAATGACACGTGTTACGCTGGATTGGTCCACATCTTCAGACCTGCCACGTCATCTGCTGACTTAGAGGCCACCATCTGCCACATGTCAAACTCTGGATCTGTCACATCAAGAACTACCACTGTGTTTGTCATGTCAGCATGCTGACGTCATCATTGTACTATCTAGTCAGCATGGTCAACCTTTAACTTTGACCAACCATATCTTGCTCGTATGAGCTCTGATTGAGGTGAAATGAGCGGCATCAGAATCATGGTGATGAGCTCTTTGACTTGGCATCATTTTTTCTTGGATTTGAGAAAATTAATTTTTCACCTTTTTGAACACCTTATTCACCTGTTTGACTGAACCTTTGACTGCACATAACTTCTGCGTACGAACTCTTTTTGAGCCCGCTTAAGTTGCGTTAGGATCGTGTCAATGACCTCTTTCCAATGATACTGATTTAGTTAGGTTTTGAGACTGCAAGATTTTTAGGTCTTCTAGATCCACTTGGATCATTCCTCCCCACATGGGGTTCAAACCACTCGACCCCTTTTTATAAGGATTTGTTTCTATTATCATTTTTTAAATAGAAAGGAGGCCCTTATATGTAGCAATGAAAGCCGCTTGGTATATTGGTGGAGAGTAAAAACAGGAAGCAGGAAGATAGGGGTTCGACCCCCACAAACAAACCTTTTAAAAAGCAAATCGCCACATGTGCAACATGGCACCCAATCATTGGGCCATGTGGCATTCGCTCATTCATCCATCACTGACACGTGTCACGTTGGATTCGTCCACATCTTCAGACCTACCACGTCATATGTTGAGTCAGATGCCGCCATCTGCCACGTGTCAACATCTGGACCTACCACACCAACAACTACCACTGTGTTTGCCATGTCAGCATGATGATGTCATCATTGTCTAGTTAGCATGGTCAACCCTCAACTTTGACCAACATATCTTGCTCGTATGAGCTCCGATCAAAGCGAAATGAGTGGCGTTGGAATCATGGCGATGAGCTATTCGACTTGGCATCATTTTTTCTTAGATTTAAGACAATAAATTTTTCACCTTTTTGAATGCATAATTCACCTATTTGACCGAACCTTTGACTGCACATAACTTCTACATACAGACTCCTCTTGAGCCCGTTTAAGTTGCTTTAGGATCGTGCACACAACCTCTTTCCAATGACGCTGTTTCCATCAGATTCTAAGACTGCAAAAATTTTAGGTCTTCTGGATCCATTTAGATCATTCCTTCCCACTGGGGGTTCAAACCACTTGACCCCCTTTTATAGGGATTCGTCTCTATTATCATTCTTTAAATAGAAAGGAAGCCCGTATATGTAGCAAAGAAAGCCGCTTGGTCTATTGGTGGAGAGTGAAAATAGCAAGGTTCGACCCCACAAACCAACCTTTTAACATTCAAACAGCCACATGTGCCATGTGGCACCCAATCATTAGGCCACATGGTATTACCTCATTCGTCCGTCAGTAACACGTGTCTCGCTGTATTGGTCCACATCTTCAGACCTGCTACGCCATCTGCTGACTTAGATGGTGCCATCATCTGACTCAGATGCCGCGATCTCCTGAATCAGATGCCGCCATCTCCCAAGTGTCAACCTCTGTTCTGACCACGTCAACAACTGCCACTGTGTCTAGCATGTCAGCATGCTCATGTCATCATTGTACTGTCTAGTTGACATGGTCAATTCTCAACTTTAACCGACCATTTCTTGCTCGTATGAGCTCCAATAGAGGCGAAACGACTGGCGTCCAAATCGTGGTGATGAGCTCTTCGGCTTAGTATCATTTTTGCTCAGACTTGAGACAATCAATTTTCATCTTTTTGAACACTTGATTCACCTATTTGACCAAACCTTTGATTGCACATAACTTCTTGATACAAACTCCTTTTGAGTCCATTTAAGTTGCGTCAGGATTGTGTCAGTGACCTTTTTCCAATGATTTAATTCTGTCAAGTTCTTAGATTGTAAAATTTTTAGTTCTTTTGTATCCATTTGGTTCATTATTCCCCACTGGGGGTCAAACCACCCGACCCCCTTTTATAGGGATTCGTTTCTATTATCATTCTTTTAATAGAAAGCAGGCCCGTATATGTAGCAAAGAAAGTCGCTTGGTATATTGGTGGAGAGTGAAAATAGCAAGCAGGAGGTCAGAAATTAATCTTTTAACAATCAAACTGCCACATGTGCCACGTGGCACCCAATCATTGGGCCACGTGGCATTACCTTATTCATCCGTTAGAGACACGTGTCACACAGGATTGGTCCACATCATCAGACATGCCATGTCATCTGCTGTCTTAGATGCCACGATTTGCCATGTGTCAACCTCTAGACCAGCCACATCAACAACTACCACTGTGTTTGCCATGTCACATGTTGATGTCATCATTGTACTGTTTAGTCAGCATGATCAACCCTCAACTTTGACAATCCATATCTTGCTCGTATGAGCTCCGATCGAGGCGAAACGAGTGGCATCGAAATCGTGACGATGAGCTCCTCGACTTGGCATCATTTTTGCATGGATTTAAGACAATCAACTTTTCACCCTTTTTAACTCCTGATTCACCTGTTTGACCAAACCTTTGACTGCACATAACATCTGCATACGAACTCCTTTTGAGCCCGTTCAAGTTGTGTTAAGATCGTGTCAGCAACCTCTTTCCAATGATGTTGATTTCGTCATGTTCTCATACTGCAAATTTTTTTAGTGTTCTGGATCCACCTGTATCATTCCTCCCCACTTGGGGTTCAAACCACCTAACCCCCTTTTATAGGGATTTGTTTCTATTATCATTCTTTAAATAGAAAGGAGCCACGTATATGTAGCAAAGAATGGCACTTGGTATATTGGTGGAGAGTGAAAATAGCAAGCAGGAGGTCAGGGGTTTGACCCCCACACACCAATCTTTTAACAATCAAACCTCCACATGTGCCACATGGTATTACCTTATTCATCCGTGAGTGACACGTGTCACGCTGGATTGGTCCACATCATCAGACCCGCCACGTCATCTGCTGACTCAGATGCTGCTATCTATCATGTGTCAACCTCTGGACCTGCCACGTCAACAACTGCCACTATGTCTGCCATGTCAACATGTTGACGTCATCATTGTATTTTCTACTCAGCATGGTCAACCCTCAACTTTGACCAACCATATCTTGCTCGTACGAGCTCCGATCGAGGTGAAATGAGCGGCATCAGAATTGTGGCAACAAGCTCTTCAACTTGGCATCATTTTCACTTGGATTTGAGACAATCAATTTTTCACCTTTTTGAATGCTTGATTTGCTTGTTTGACCAAACATTTGACTGCACATAACTTGTGCATACAAACTCCTTTTGAGCTCGTTCAAGTTGCATCAGGATTGTGTCAACGACCTCTTTCCAATGATGTTGATTCTGTTAGGTGCTAGGACTACAAAATTTTTAGTTCTTCTGTATCCACCTGGATCATTCCTCCCTATTAGGGGTTCAAACCACCCAACCCCCTTTTATAGGGATTCATTTCTATTATCATTCTTTAAATAGAAAAGAGGCCCATATATGTAGCAATGAAAGCCGCTTGGTATATTGGTTGAGAGTGAAAATAGGAAGCAGGAGGTCAGGGGTTCAACCCCACAAACCAACCTTTTAACAAGTAAATTGCCACATGTGCCACATGGCACCCAATCATTGGTCCACGTGGCATTTGCTCATTCGTCCGTCAGCGACACATGTCACGATGGATTGGTCCACATCTTAAGGCCTGTCACGTCATGTATTGAGTTAGATGCCGCCATCTACCACGTGTCAACATATGGACCTGCCACGCCAACAACTACCAATGTGTCTGCCATGTCAACATGATGATGTCATCATTGTATTGTTTAGTCAGCATGGTCAACCCTCAACTTTGACTGGCCATATCATACTCGTACAAGCTCCGATCAATGTGAAAGGAGCGGCCTCCGAACCATGGCGACGAGCTCTTCGACTTGGCGTCATTTTTTATTGGATTTGAGACAATAAAATTTTCACCTTTTTGAACTCATGATTTGCGTATTTAACCAAACCTTTGACTGCACATAACTTTTGCATACAAACTCTTTTTGAGCCTGGTCAAGTTGCGTTAGAATTGTACTAGCGACCTCTTTCCAATGACGTTGATTTCGTCAAGTTCTAAGACTGCAAAATTTTTGGGTCTTCTTGATCCATTTAGATCATTCCTTCCCACGGTAGCATCTACAGGGCCTTCAAGATGCACTGATGCCCTACCATGCCATAGATGCGATGCCGCTGCCATCCATGCAACCATCACTGTCAGAGTGTACCTTCGTTCTATACAGGCCAAACAATAATTATCTTTACCATGTAGTTGAACTTCATATTTTAATATTTTATATTTAACTTGTAGTTTTAGGTTTTAAATTTTTCATAAGATTTTAATTTTAATTTAAAACATGAACTTAAAAATGTATATTTTTTTATTAAATATAAATATAAATTTGTAATTTTGAATATTAATATTATATTCTTATTTTTTATTTATTTATTGAGTATTTTATTAAATATAAATATGAATTTATAATTTTAAATATTCATATTATATTTTCATTTTTATTTATTTTATTGATTAGATAATATGATTATTAATAGTTTAAAAGTCTTGTTCAATATGGTCATTCGTCATTTTTTATTTTTCTTTTTAAAATAAAAATGTATATATTTATTATTTTTATTTTTGGAATTTAATTATTAGGCTACATGGCATTACCTCATTTGTTCATTAGTGACACGTGTCATACTGGATTGGTCCACATCTTCAGACCTGCCACGTCATCTGCTAACTCAAAGGCCGCCATATGTCACGTGTCAACCTCTGGACCTACCACGTCAACAACTGCCACTGTGTCTGCCATGTCAGCATGCTGATGTCATCATTATACTGTCTAGTCGACATGGTCAACCCTCAACTTTTACCAGCCATATCTTGCTCGTACGAGCTCCGATCGAAGCGAAACGAGCGGAGTTGAAATCATGGCGACGAGCTCCTCGACTTGGCATCATTTTTGCTTGGATTTAAGATAATATTTTTTTTCACCTTTTTGAAGCCCTGATTCACCTATTTGACCGAACCTTTGACTGCACATGACTTTTGCATATGAACTCCTTTTGTGCCCATTCAACTTGCGTAAGGATCGTGTCAGCGACTCTTTCCAATGATGCTGATTCCGTCAGGTTCTAAGACTGCAAAATTTTTAGTTCTTCTATATCGATCTAGATCATTATTTCCCACTGTGGGTTCAATCCACTCGACCCCCTTTTATAGGGATTTATTTCTATTATCATTCTTTAAATAGAAAGGAGGCCTATATATGTAGCAAAGAAAGTCACTTGGTATATTGGTGGAGAGTGAAAATAGCAAGCAGGAGGTCAGGGTTCGAGCCCCACAAACCAACATTTTAACAATCAAACCACCACATCTACCACATGGCACCCAATCATTGGCCCACATGGCATTACCTCATTCTTCCATCAGTAACACATGTCACGCTGGATTGGTCCACATCTTCAAACCTGCACTGTCATTTGCTAACTCAGATGACGCCATCTGCGATGTGTCAAACTCTGGACCTGCCACGTCAACAACTGCCACTATGTCTGCCATGTCAGCATGCTGACGTCATCATTGTATTGTCCAGTCAGCATGGTCAACTCTTAATTTTGACTGGCCATATCTTTCTCGTATGAACTCCGATCGAGGCAAAATGAGCGGCGTCGATATAGTGACAAGCTCTTCAACTTGACATCATTTTTGCTTAGATTCGAGACAATCAATTTTTCAACTTTGAACGCCTGATTCACCTGTTTGACTGAACCTTGACTGCACATAACTTCTGCATACGAACCCCTTTTGAGCTCGTTCAAGTTGCGTTTGGATCATGTCAGCAACCTCTTTCCAATGATGCTAATTTTGTCATGTTCTCAGATTGCAAAAATTTTCACTCTTCTGGATCCACTTGGATCATTCCTCCCCACTTGGGGTTCAAACCACCTGACCCCCTTTTATAGGGATTCATTTCTATTATCATTCTTTAAATAGAAAGGAGGCCATTATATGTAGCAAAGAAAGCCGCTTGGTATATTGGTGGAGAGTGAAAATAGCAAGCAGGAGGTTAGGGGTTCGACCCCCAAAAATTATTGGGCCACGTGGTATTACCTCATTCATCCGTCAATGACACGTGGCATGCTGGATTAGTCCACATCATCAGACCGGCCACGTCATCTGCTGACTCAGATGCCGCCATCTACCATGTATCAACCTCTGGACTTGCCATGTCAACAACTGCCACTGTATCTGCCATGTCATCATGCTGACGTCATCATTGTATTGTCTAGTTAGCATGGTCAACCCTCAACTTTGACCGGCCATATCTTGCTCCTACGAGCTCCAATCGAGGCAAAATGAGTGGAGTCATAATCGTGGCGACAAGTTCTTCGACTTAGCGTCATTTTTTTGGATTTGAGACAATCAATTTTTCACCTTTTTGAACACCTGATTCACCTGTTTGACCAAACCTTTGACTGCACATAACTTTTGCATACGAACTCCTTTTGAGCCCATTCAAGTCTTTCCAATGATGCTGATTCTGTCAGGTTCTAAGACTACAAAATTTTTAATTCTTCTGTATCCACCTGGGTCATTCCTCCCCACTGGGGGTTCAAACCACCCAACCCCCTTTTATAGGGATTCGTTTCTATTATCATTCATTAAATACAAAGGAGGCCCATATATGTAGCAAAGAAAGCCGTTTGGTATATTGATGTAGAGTGAAAAAAGCAAGCATTACCTTATTCGTCTGTCAGTGACACGTGTCACGATAGATTGGTCGACATCTTCAGACCTGCCATGTCATATGTTGACTCAGATGCTGCCATGCAACGTGTCAAACTCTGGATCTGGCACTTCAAGAACTGCCACTATGTCTGCCATGTCGGCATGCTAACGTCATCATTATATTGTCTAGTCAGCATGGTCAACCCTCAACTTTCACCGGCCATGTCTTGCTTGTACGAGCTCCGATCGAGGTGAAACGAGTAGCGTCAGAATCATGGTGACGAGCTATTTGACTTGACATCATTTTTGCTTGGATTTGAGATAATCAATTTTTCACCTATTTGAACACCTGATTCACCTATTTGACCAAACCTTTGATTGTACATAACTTCTGCATACGAACTCCTTTTGAGCCCATCAGTGACACGTGTCATGCTGGATTGGTCCACACCTGCCACGTTATCTACTTACTCAGATGCCGCCATCTGCCACGTGGAAAACTCTAGATCTACCATGTCAACAACTGCCATTGTGTCTTCCATGTCAGCATGCTGATGTCATCATTGTACTATCTAGTCGGCATGGTGAACCCTCAACTTTGACCAAGCATATCTTGCTCGTACGAGCTCTAATCGAGGTGAAATGAGCGGCGTCAGAATCATGGCGATGAGCTCTTCGACTTGGCATTATTTTTGTTTGGATTTGAGATAATCATTTTTTTACCTTTTTGAATGCCCGACTCACCTGTTTGACAGAACCTTTGACTGCACATAACTTCTGCATACGAACTCCTTTTGAGCCTGTTCAAGTTGCATTAGGATCGTGTCAGTGACCTCTTTCCAACAATGTTGATTCCGTTAGGTTCTAAGACTACAAGAGTTTTAGGTCTTTTGGATCCACATAGATCATTCCTCCCCACTGGGGGTTCAAACCACTCGACCCCCTTTTATAAGGATTTATTTCTATTATCATTCTTTAAATAGAAAGGAGGCCTGTATATGTAGCAATGAAAGTTGTTTGGTATATTGGTGGAGAGTGAAAATAGGAAGCAGGAGGTTAGGGGTTTGACCCCCACATACCAACTTTTTAACAAGAAAATCGCCACGTGCCACATGGCACCCAATCATTGGGCCACGTGGCATTCACTCATTCGTTCGTCAATGACACGTGTCACGTGGATTGGTCCACATCTTCAGACCTGCCACATCATCTGTTGAGCAAGATACCACCATCTACCACGTGTCAACATCTGGACCTGCCATGCCAACAACTGCCACTGTGTGTGCCATGTCAGTATGGTGACGACATCATTGTACTGTCTAGTTAGCATGGTCAAACCTCAACTTTGACGAGTGGTGTCGGGATCATGGCGACGAGCTCTTCGACTTAGCATCATTTTTGCTTGGATTCGAGACAATTATTTTTTCACCTTTTTGAACGCATGATTCACCTGTTTGACTGAACATTTGCCTGCACATAACTTCTGCATGCGAACTTCTTTTGAGCCCATTCAAGTTGTGTCAGGATCGTGCAAGCGAGCTCTTTCCAATGACGCTAATTCCGTCAAGTTCTGAGACTACAAAATTTTTAGGTCTTCTAGATCAAACATCCACATGTACCATGTGTCAGGGGTTTGACCCCCACATACCAACTTTTTAACAAGAAAATTGCCACATGTGCCACATGGCACCCAATCATTAGGCCATATGGCATTACCTCATTCCTCCGTGAGTGACACCTGTCACACTAGTTGGTCCACATCTTAAGACCTGCCACGTCATTTGCTAACTTAGATAAAGCCATCTGCCACGTGTCAATCTCTGGACCTACCACGTCAACAACTGCCACTGTGTTGGTCATTTCAGCATGTTGACGTCATCATTATATTATCTAGTCAGCATGGTCAGCACTCAACTTTGACCGGCCATATTTTGCTCATATGAGCTTCGATCGATGTGAAACAAGCAGTGTCGGAATAGTGGCGACAAGCTCTTCGACTTGGCATCACTTTTGCTTAGATTTGAGACAATCAATTTTTGACCTTTTTGAATGCCTAATTTGCTTGTTTGACCAAGCCTTTGACTGCACATAACTTCTGCATACGAACTCCTTTTGAGCCCATTCAAGTTGCGTAAGGATCGTATTAGCGACCTCTTTGCAATGATGCTGATTCTATCATGTTGTCAAACTGCAAAATTTTTCAGTCTTCTGGATCATTCCTCCCCAATTAGGGGTTTAAACCACCCGACCCCCTTTTATAGGGATTCGTTTCTATTATCATTCATTAAATAGAAAGGAGGCCCGTAGATGTAGCAAAGAAAGCCGCTTGGTATATTGGTGGAAAGTGTAAAAAGAAAACAGGAGGTCAGGGGTTCAACCCCCACAAACCAACCTTTTAACAATCAAACCATCAGAGGTGCCACGTGGCACCCAATCATTGGGCCACGTGGCATTACCTCATTCATCTATCAGTGACACGTGTCACACTGGATTGGTCCACGTCTTCAAACCTGCCATGTCATCTATAGACTCAGATGCCACCATCTACCGTGTGTCAAACTCTGGATCCACCACGTCAACGACTGCCACTGTGTTTGCCATGTCAGCATGCTGACGTCATCATTGTACTATCTAGTCAGCATGGTCAACCCTCAACTTTGACCAGGCATAACTTGCTCGTACGAGCTTTGATCGAGGTGAAACAAGCAGCGTCGGAATCATGGAGACGAGCTCTTCAACTTGGCATCATTTTTGTTTCGATTTCAGACAATCAATTTTTCACCTTTTCAAACACCTGATTCCCCTGTTTGACTGAACCTTTTACTGCAATAACTTCTGCATATGAACTTCTTTTGATCTTGTTCAAGCTGCTTTAGGATCGTGTCAGCAACCTCTTTCTAATGATGTTGATTCTGTCAGGTTCTGAGACTGCATGATTTTTAGGTCTTGTAGATCCTACCCTTTAACAAGAAAATTGCACATGTACCACATGGCACCCAATCATTGGGCCACGTGGCATTCGCTCATTCGTCCGTCAGTGACACGTGTCATGCTGGATTGGTCCACATCTTCAGACTTGCCACGTCATCTATTGAGTCAGATGCTGCCATCTACCAAGTGTCAACATCTGGACCTGCCATGCCAACAACTGCCATTGTCTGCCATGTCAACATGATTACGTCATCATTGTACTATGTAATTAGCATGGTCAACCCTCAACTTTAACTGGCCATATCTTGCTCGTACAAGCTCTGATAAAGGCGAAATCCTTTTGAGCCCATTCTAGTTGCTTCAGGATCGTGCCAGCGTTCGCTTTCCAATGACGATGATTCTGTCAGGTTCTGAGACTGCAAAAATTTTAGGTCTTCTGGATCCATTTAAATCATTCCTTCCCACTAGGGGTTCAAAGCAATCGACCCACTTTTATAGGGATTCATTTCTATTATCATTCTTTAAATAGAAAGGAAGCCTGTATATGTAGCAAAGAAAGCTGCTTGGTATATTGGTGGAGACTGAAAATAGCAAGGTTCGACCGCATAAACCAACTTTTTAGCAATCAAACTGCCACATGTGCCACGTGGCACCCAATCATTAGGCCACACGGCATTACCTTATTCGTCCATTAGTGACACAATTCACACTGGATTGGTCCATATATTCAGACCTGCCATGTCATCTACTGACTTAGATGCCACCATCTGTTGACTCTGATGCTGCCATCTACCACGTGTCAACCTCTGGACCTACCACATCAACAATTGCCATTGTGTCTGCCATGTCAGCATGCTGATGTCATCATTGTACTATCTAGTCGACATGGTCAACCCTCAACTTTCATCAGCCATATCTTTTTCATACGAGCTCTGATTGAGGTGAAACGAGCGGCGTCGAAAACGTGGTGACGAGTCTTCAACTTGGCATCATTTTTTTTAGTTTGAGACAATCAATTTTTCACCTTTTTGAACGCCTGATTCACCTGTTTGATCGAACATTTGATTGCACATAACTTCTGCATATGAACTCCTTTTGAGCCCATTGAAGTTGCATCAGGATCGTGTCAGCGACCTCTTTCCAATGATGCTAATTCCGTCAGGTTTTGAGACTGCCAAATTTTTAGTTCTTTTATATCTATTTGGATCATTATTCCCCATTGGGGGTTCAAACCACCCGACCCCCTTTATAGGGATTCATTTCTATTATCATTCTTTAAATAGAAAGGAGGCCCATATATGTAGCAAAGAAAGCCACTTGGTATATTGGTGGAGAGTGAAAATAGCAAGTAGGAGGTCAGGGGTTCCACCCCCACAAACCAACCTTTTAACAATCAAACCACCACATGTTCTATGTGGCACCCAATCATTGGGCCACGTGGCATTACCTCATTCTTCTGTCAGTGACAAGTGTCACGTTGGATTGGTCCACATCTTCAGACCTGCCATGTCATCTGCTAACTCAAATGCTGCCATCTGCCACGTGTCAAACTCTGGACCTACCACGTCAACAACTGCCACTATGTCTGCCATGTCAGCATGCTGACTTCATCATCGTACTGTCTAGTCAGCATGGTCAACCCTCAACTTTGACCAGCCATATCTTGCTCCTATGAGCTCTGATCGAGGCGAAACAAGTGGCGTTGAAATCGTGACAACGAGCTCTTCGACTTGGCATCATTTTCCCTTAGATTTGAGACAATCGTGTCAGCAACCTCTTTCCAATGATGCTGATTCCATCATGTTCTCAGACTGTAAAATTTTTTGGTCTTCTAGATCCACCTAGATCATTCCTCCCCACTTGGGGTTCAAACAACCCGACCCCCTTTTGTAGGGATTCGTTTCTATTATCATTCTTTAAATAGAAAGGACGCCCGTATATGTAGCAAAGAAAGTCGTTTGGTATATTGGTGGATAGTGAAAATAGCAAGCAGGAGGTCAGGGGTTCGACCCCCACAAACCAATCTTTTAGCAATCAAACTGCCACATGTGCCACCGGGCACCCAATCATTGGTCCACGTGGCATTACCTCTTTCATCCGTCAGTGACACGTCTCATGCTAGATTGGTCCACATCATCAGACCTGCCACGTCATCTACTAACTCAGATGCTGCCATCTGCCATGTGTCAACCTTTGGACCTGCCATGTCAACAACTGCCACCTTGTTTGTCATGTCAGCATGCTGACGTCATCATTGTATTATCTAGTCAGCATGGTCAACCCTCAACTTTGACTGGCCATATCTTGCTCGTACGAGCTCCGATCGAGCTGAAATGAGTGGCGTCAGAAATGTGGCGACGAGTTCTTCAACTTGGCATCATTTTTTTAGGAATTGAGATAATTAATTTTTTCACATTTTTGAATGCTTGATTCGCCTATTTGACGAAACATTTGACTGTACACAACTTCTGAATACGAACTCCTTTTGAGCCTGTTCAAGTTGAGTTAGGATCATGTCAGCGACCACTTTCCAATGATGTTGATTCTGTCCAATTCTAAGACGACAAAATTTTTAGTTCTTCTGTATCCATCTGCATCATTCCTCCCCACTGGGGGTTCAAACCACTCGACCCCCTTTGATAGGGATTCGTTTCTATTATCATTCATTAAATAGAAAGGATGCCTGTATATGTAGCAAAGAAATCTTCTTGGTATATTGGTGGAGAGTGAAAAAAGCAAGCAGGAAGTCAAGGGTTCGACCCCCACAAACCAACCTTTTAACAATCAAACCACGACATTTGCCACTTTGCACCCAATCATTGGGCCACGTGGCACTACCTGATTCTTCTGTCAATGACACGTTCATGCTGGATTGGTTCACATCTTTAGACCTACCACGTCATCTGTTGACTTAGATGCTGCCATCTGCCACGTGTCAAACTCTGGATTTGCCACATCAACAACTGCCATGTCAGCATGCTGATGTCAACATTCTACTATTTAGTCGGCATGGTCAACCCTCAACTTTGACTACCCATATCTTACTCGTATGATCTCTGATCAAGGCTAAATGAGTGGCATCAGAATAGTGGCGACGAGCTCTTCGACTTGGCATCATTTTTTCTTAGATTTTACACAATCAATTTTTTGCCTTTTTGAACACCTGATTCGCTTATTTGACCAAACCTTTGACAACACAACTTTTGCATATGAACTTCTTTTAAACCCATTCAAGTTGTGTTAGGATTGCGTTAGCAACCTCTTTCCAATGATGTTGATTCCATCAGATTCTGAAGCTCTAAGATATTTAGGTCTCCTGGATCCACCTAGATCGTTCCTCCCCACTAGGGGTTGAAACCACCCGAATAGTGGCGACGAGCTCTTCGACTTGGCATCATTTTTTCTTAGATTTTACACAATCAATTTTTTGCCTTTTTGAACACCTGATTTGCTTATTTGACCAAACCTTTAACTGCACAACTTTTGCATACGAACTTCTTTTAAGCCCATTCAAGTTGCGTTAGGATCGCGTTAGCAACCTCTTTCCAATGATACTGATTCCGTCAGATTCTGAAGCTCTAAGATATTTAGGTCTCCTAGATCCACCTAGATCATTCCTCCCCACTAGGCGTTCAAACCACCCGACCCTTTTTATAGGGATTTATTTTTAGTATCTTTCTTTAAATAGAAAGGAGGCTTGTATTTGTAGCAATAAAAGCCGCTTGGTATATTGGTGGAAAGTGAAAATATGAAGCAGGAGGTCAGCGGCTCGACCCCAACAAACCAACCTTTTAACAAGAAAATCACCACATGTGGCACGTGGCACCCAATCATTAGGCCACGTGGCATTCGCTCATTCGTATGTCAGTGACACGTGTCACGTTGGATTGGTCCACATTTTCAGACCTGCCATGTCATCTGTTGAGTCAGATGCCGCCATCTGCCACGTGTCAACATCTAGACCTGCCACACCAACAACTGCCATTGTGTCTGCCTTGTCAGAATGATGACGTCATCATTGTACTGTCTAGTCAACATGGTCAGCCCTCAACTTTGACCGGCCATATCTTGCTCGTACGAGATCCGATCAACGCGATATGAGTAGCGTCGGAATCGCGGCAACTAGCTCTTCGACTTGGCATCATTTTTGCTTGGATTTGATACAATAAATTTTTTACGTTTTTGAACGCATGATTCACCTGTTTGACCGAACCTTTCACTACACAACTTCATTATACGAACTCATTTTGAGCCTGTTCAAGTTGCGTCAGGATCATGCCAGCAACCTTTTTCCAATGACACTGATTCCATCAGGTTTTGAGACTAAAAATTTTTAAAGTCATCTGGATCCATTTAGATCATTCCTTCCCACAGGGGGTTCAAACCACCTGACCCCCTTTTATAGGGATTCGTTTCTATTATCATTCTTTAAATAGAAAGGAGGCCCGTATATGTAGCAAAGAAAGTTGCTTAGTATATTGGTTGAGAGTGAAAATAGCAAGGTTCAACGCCACAAACCAACATTTTAACAATCAAACCACCACATGTTCTATGTGGCACCCAATCATTAGGCCACATGGCATTACCTCATTCATCCGTTAGTGACACGTGTCACACTGGATTGGTCCACATCTTCAGACCTGCCACATCATCTGCTGATTCAAAAGCTGAGATCTGCCAAATGTCAACCTCTAGACCTACCATGTCAACAACTGTCACTGTTTCTGCCGTGTCAGCATGCTGATGTCATCATTGTACTGTCTAGTTGACATGGTCAACCCTCAACTTTGATCGGCCATATCTTGGTCCTACAAGCTCCAATCGAGGCGAAACGAGTGGCATCAAAATTGTGGTGATGAGGTTTTCAACTTGGCATCATTTTTGCTTGGAATTGAGACAATCAATTTTTCATCTTTTTGAATGCATGATTCACCTGTTTGATCGAACCTTTGACTTCACATAACTTCTGCATACGAACTCCCTTTGAGCCCATTCAAGTTGCGTCAGGATCGTGTTAGCGACCTCTTTTCAATGATGCTGATTCTGTCAGGTTCTGAGACCGCAAAATTTTTAGTTCTTCTGTATCCATCTAGATCATTATTCCCCACTGGGGGTTCAAACCACCCGACCCCGTTTTATAGGATTTCATTTCTATTATCATTCTTTCATTAGAAAGGAGGCCCATATATGTAGCGAAGAAAGGTGCTTGGTATATTGGTGGAGAGTGAAAATAGAAAGCAGGAGGTCACGGGTTCGACCCCCACAAACCAACCTTTTAACAATAAAAACGTGACATGTGCCACTTGGCACCCAATTATTGGGCTACGTGGCATTACCTTATTCTTCCATCAGTGACACATGTCACGTTGGATTGGTCCACATATTCAGACCTGCCACATCATCTACTGACTTAGATGCCGCTATCTGCCATGTGTCAAACATTGGACCTACCACATTAACAACTATCACTGTGTCTGCCATGGATGCATGCTGACGTCATCATTCTACTATCCAGTCAGCATGGTCAACCCTCAACTTTGACCGGCCATATCTTGCTCGTATGAGCTTCGATCGAGACCAAACGAGGGGCGTCGAAATCGTGACGAGGAGCTCTTCAACTTGCAATCATTTTTGCTTGGATATGAGACAATCAATTTTTCACCTTTTTGAACGCATGATTCCCCTGTTTGACCGAACCTTTGACTGCACATAACTTCTACATACGAACTCCTTTTGAGTCCGTTCAAGTTGCGTTAGGATCATGTTAGTAACCTCTTTCCGATTATGCTGATTCTGTCATGCTCTCAGACTGCAAAATTTATTAGTCTTCTAGATCCATTGGATCATTCCTCCCCACTTGGGGTTCAAACCACCCGACCCCCTTTTATAGGGATTCATTTCTATTATCATTTTTTAAATAGAAAGGATGCTCGTATATGTAGCAAAGAAAGTCGTTTGGTATATTCGTGGATAGTGAAAATAGCAAGCAGGAGGTCAGGGTTCGACCCCCACAAACCAATCTTTTAGCAATCAAACCACCACATGTGCCACATGGCACCCAATCATTGGGCCATGTGACATTACCTCTTTCATCTATCAGTGACACGTGTCATTCTGGATTAGTCCACATCATCAGACCTGCCACGTCATCTGCTGCCTCAGATGCCCACATCTACCATGTGTCAACATCTAGACCTGTCACGTGAATAACTGCCACCTTTTTTTCCATGTCAGCATGCTGACGTCATCATTGTATTGTCTAGTCAGCATGGTCAACCCTCAACTTTTTGAATGCCTGATTCACCTGTTTGACCAAACATTTTACTACACACAACTTCTACATATGAACTCCTTTTGAGCCCATTCAAGTTGCGTCAGGATTGTGTCAGCGACCTCTTTCCAATGATGTTGATTCCGTCTAGTTCTAAGCCTGCAAAATTTTTAGTTCTTCTGTATCCACCTGGATCATTCCTCCCCATTCGGGGTTCAAACCACCTGATCCCCTTTTATAGGGATTCATTTCTATTATCAATCAATAAATAGAAAGGAGGCCCGTATATGTAGCAAAGAAATCTGCTTGGCATATTGGTGGAGAGTGAAAAAAGTAAGCAGGAGGTCAGGGGTTCGACCCCCACAAACCAACCCTTTAACAATCAAACCACCAGATTTGCCACATGGTACCCAATCATTGGGCCACGTGGCATTACCTCATTCGTCTGTCAATGACACGTGTCACACTGGATTGGTCCACATATGCAGACCTACCACGTCATCTATTGACTCAGATGTCGCCATCTGCCACGTGTCAAACTCTGGATCTGCGATGTCAACAATTGCCATTATGTCTGCCATGTTAGCATGCTGACGTTAGCATTCTACTATCTAGTCAGTATGGTCAACTCTCAACTTTGATCAGCCATATCTTACTCGTACGAGCTCTGATCGAGGCAAAACGAGTGGCGTCATAATTGTGGCGATGAGCTCTTCGACTTGGAATCATTTTTGCTTGGATTTCACACAATCAATTTTTCACCTTTTTGAACCCCTAATTTGCTTGTTTGACTAAACCTTTGACTGCACATAACTTTTGCATACAAACTCTTTTTGAGCCCGTTCAAGTTGCGTTAGGATCGTGTCAGCATCCTCTTTCCAATGATGCTAATTCCGTCAGGTTCTGAGGCTCCAAAATGTTTAGGTCTCCAAGATCCACTTAGATCATTCCTCCCCACTAGGGGTTCAAACCACCGGACCCCCTTTTATAGGAATTTTTTTCTATTATCTTTCTTTAAATAGAAAGGAGGCTCGTATATGTAGCAATGGAAGTTGCTTGGTATATTGGTGGAGAGTGAAAATAGGAAGAAGGAGATCAACGTTTCGACCCCAGCAAACCAACCTTTTAACAAGAAAATCACATGTGCCACATGGCACTAAATCATTGGGCCACGTGGCATTCGCTCATTCATCCGTCAGTGACACGTGTCATGCTGGATTGGTCCACATCTTCAGACCTACCACGTCATCTGTTGGGTTAGAAGCCACCAAATGCCACGTGTCAACATCTGGACTTGCCACACCAACAACTGCCACTGTGTCCTCCTTGTCAGCATGATGACATCATCATTGTATTGTGTAGTCTGCATGGTCAACCCTCAACTTTGACTGGCCATATCTTGCTCGTACGAGGTCCGATCAAGGAGAAATGAGTAGCGTCGAAATCGTGGCAACGAGCTCTTCAACTTGGCATCATTTTTGCTTAGATTTGAGACAATAAATTTTTCACCTTTTTGAACGAATGATTCACTTGTTTGACTGAACCTTTGACTGCACATAACTTCAGTATACAAACTCCTTTTGAGCCCGTTCAAGTTGCGTCAGGAGCGTGCCAACAACCTCTTTCCAATCATGTTGATTCCATCAGGTTCTGAGACTGCAAAATTTTAAGGTCTTTTGGATCCATTTAGATCATTCATTCCCACTAGAGGTTCAAACCACCCAACCCCCTTTTACAGGGATTCATTTCTATTATCATTCTTTAAATAGAAAGGAAGCCGGTATATGTAGCAAAGAAAACCGCTTGGTATATTGGTGGAGAGTGAAAATAGCAAGGTTTGACCACACAAACCAAACTTTTAACAATCAAACTGCAACATGTACCATATGGCACCCAATCATTAGGCCACATGGCATTACCTCATTTGTCCGTTAGTGACACATGTCACACTGGATTGGTTCACATCTTCAGACCTGCCACGTCATTTGCTGATTTAGATGCCGCCATCTGCCACATGTCAACCTCTGGACCTACTACGTCAACAAGTGCCACTGTTTCTATCGTGTCAACATGCTGATGTCATCATTGTACTGTCTAGTTGACATGGTCAACCCTCAGCTTTGACCGGCCATATCTTGCTCCTACGAGCTCCGATCGAGGCCAAACGAGTGGTGTCAAAATCGTGGCGACGAGCTCTTCAACTTGGCATCATTTTTGTTTGGATTTGAGAAAATCAATTTTTCACCTTTTTGAATGTCTGATTCCCCTGTTTGACGAAACCTTTGACTTCACATAACTTCTACATACGAACTCCTTTTGAGCCCATTCAAGTTGCGTCAGGATTGTATTAGCGACCTCTTTCCAGTGATGCTGATTCCGTCAGGTTCTGAGACTGGAAAATTTTTAGTTCTTTTGTATCCATCTGGATCATTATTCCCCACCGGGGGTTCAAACCACCTGACCCCCTTTTATAGGGATTCGTTTTTATTATCATTCTTTAAATAGAAAGGAGGCCCGTATATGTAGCAAAGAAAGCCGCTTGGTATATTGGTGTAGAGTGAAAATAGAAAGCAGGAGGTCAGGGGTTCGACCCCCACAAACCAACTTTTTAACAATCAAACTACCACATGTGCCACATGGCACCCAATCATTGGGCCACATGGCATTACCTAATTCGTCTGTCAGTGACGGGTGTCACGCGGGATTGGTCCACATATTAAGACCTGCCACATCATCTGCTAACTCAGATGCCACCATCTGCCACGTGTCAAACTCTGGACCTGCCACATCAACAAATACCAGTGTGTCTGTCATGTCAGCATGCTGACATCATCATTGTACTATCTTGTCAGCATGGTCAACCCTCAACTTTGACCGGCCATATCTTGCTCGTATGAGCTCCGATCGAGACCAAACGAGCTACGTCAAAATCATGACAACAAGCTCTTCGACTTGACATCATTTTTGCTTGGAATTGAGAAAATTAAATTTTCACCTTTTTGAACGCTTGATTTGCCTGTTTGACCGAACATTTGACTTCACATAACTTCTGCATACGAACTCCTTTTGAGCCCGTTTAAGTTGCGTTAGGATCATGTCAGCTACCTCATTTCAATGATGCTGATTCCGTCATGTTTCCAGATTGCAAAATTTTTCAGTCTTCTGGATCATTCCTCCCCACTTGGGGTTTAAACCACCTGACCACCTTTTATAGGGATTCATTTCTATTATCATTCTTTAAATAGAAAGGAGGACCATATATGTAGCAAAGAAAGCTGCATGGTATATTGGTGGAGAGTGAAAATAACAAGCAGGAGGTCAGGGGTTCGATCCCCACAAACTAATCTTTTAACAATCAAACCGCCACGTGTGCCACATGGCACCTAATCATTGGGCCACGTGGCGATACCTCATTCATCCGTCAGTGACATGTGTCACGCTAGATTGGTCCACATCATTAGACTTGCCACGGCATCTGTTGACTCAGATGCTGCCATATGCCATGTGTCAACCTTTGGACCTGCCACATCAACAACTGCCACTGTGTCTGCCATGTTAGCATGCTGACGTCATCATTGTATTGTCTAGCTAGCATGGTCAACCATCAACTTTGACCTGCCATATCATGCTTGTACGAGCTTCGATCAAGGGGTTCGACCCCCACAAACCAACCTTTTAACAATCAAACTGCCACATGTGCCATGTGGCACACAATCATTGGGCCACGTGGCATTACCTCATTTGTCCGTCAGTGACACATGTTATGCTAGATTGGTCCACATCTTCAGACCTGCCACATCATATGCTGACACAGATGCTGACTTCTGCCACGTGTCAAAATCTAGATCTACCACATCAACAACTGCCACTGTGTTTGCCATATTAGCATGCTAATATCATCATAGAACTATCTAGTCGGCATGGTCAACCCTCAACTTTGACCAGCCATATCTTTTACGTACGAGCTCTGATCGAGGCGAAACGAAGAGTGTCTGAATCATGGCGACAAGCTCTTCCACTTGGCATCATTTTTGCTTGGATTTGAGACAATCAATTTTTTACCTTTTCAAATCCCTGATTCGCCTGTTTGACCGAACCTTTGATTGCACATAACTTCTGCATACAAACTCCTTTTGAGCCCGTTTATGTTTTGTTAGGATCGTGTCAGCAACTTCTTTCCAATGATGATGATTCTGTCAGGTTCTGAGACTCCAAGATTTTTAGGTCTTTTAGATCCACCTAGATCATTCCTCCCCACTGGGGGTTCAAACCACCTGACCCCCTTCTATAGGGATTTGTTTCTATTATCTTTCTTTAAATAGAAAGGAGGCCCGTATATGTAACAAAGAAAGTTGCTTGGTCTATTGGTGGAGAGTGAAAATAGGAAGCAGAAGGTCAGAGTTTCGACACCCACAAACCAACATTGTAACAAGAAAATCACCACATGTGCTAGGTGTCACCCAATCATTGGGCCTGTGGCATTCACTCATTTGTCCGTCAGTGACACGTGTCATGCTAGACTGTTCCACATCTTCAGACCTGCCACGTCATCTGTTGAGTCAGATGCCACCATCTGCCACGTGTCAAAATCTAGACCTGCCACGCCAACAACTACTAGTATGTCTGCCATGTCAGCATGATGACGTCATCATTGTACTGTCTAGTCATCATGGTCAACCCTCAACTTTGACCAGCCATATCTTGCTCATACGAGCTCTGATCAAGGTGAAACGAGCGGTGTCAGAATTGTGGTGACGAGCTCTTCAACTTGGCATCATTTTTGCTTGGATTTGAGACAATAAATTTTTCACCTATTTGAAGGCATGATTCTCTGGTTTGACCAAACCTTTGACTACACATAACTTCTGCATACAAACTCCTTTTAAGCCCGTTCAAGTTAAGTCAGGATCATGCGAACGACCTCTTTCCAATGATGCTGATTCCGTCAGGTTCTAAAACTGTAAAATTTTTATGTCTTCTAAATCCATTTAGATCATTCCTTCCCACTGGAGGTTCAAACCACCCAACCCCCTTTTATAGGGATTCGTTTCTATTATCATTCTTTAAATAGAAAGAAAGCCTGTATATGTAGTAAAGGAAGCCGCTTGGTATAATGGTGGAGAGTGAAAATAGCAAGGTTCGACCCCACAAACCAACCTTTTACCAAACAAACCACCATGTGGCATCATTTTTGCTTGGATTTGAGACAATCAATTTTTTACCTTTTTGAACACCTAATTTGCCTGTTTGACCGAACCTTTGATTGCACATAACTTCTGCATACGAACTCCTTTTGAGGCCAATCAAGTTGCGTTAGGATCGTGTCAATGACCCCTTTCCAATGATGCTGATTCTGTTAGGTTCTGAGACTACAAAAAGTTTTAGTTCTTTTGTATGCATCTAGATCATTATTCCCCACTAGGGGTTCAAACCACCCACCCCCTTTTATAGGGATTCATTTCTATTATCATTTTTTAAATAGAAATGAGACCTGTATATGTAGCAAAGAAAGTTGCTTGCTATATGGTGGAGAGTGAAATTAGAAACCAAGAGGTCAAGGGTTTGACCCCCACAAACCAACCCTTTAACAATCAAACTGCCACGAGGCACCCAATCATTGGGCCACATTGCATTACCTCTTTCTTCCGTCAGTGACACGTGTCACGCTGGATTGGTCCACATCTTTAGAACTACCACGTCATCTACTGACTTAAATGCCGCCATCTGCCACGTGTCAAACTCTGGACCTGCCATGTCAACAATTGCCACTGTGTCTGCCATGTCAGCATGCTGACGTCATCATTGTACTGTCTAGTTAGCACGGTCAACCCTCAACTTTGACTAGCTATATCTTGCTCGTATGAGCTCCGATCGAGGCGAAACGAGCAGCGTCAAAATTGTGAAGACGATCTCTTCGACTTGGCATCATTTTTGTTTGGATTTAAGACAATCAATTTTCACCTTTTTGAATGCCTTATTCACTTGTTTGATGGAACCTTTGACTGCACATAACTTTTGTATACGAACTCCTTTTGAGCCCATTCAAGTTGCGTTAGGATTGTGTTAGCAACCTCTTTGCAATCATGCTTATTCCGTCATTTTCTCAAACTGCAAAATTTTTCATTCCTCTGGATCCACCTGGATCATTCCTCCCCACTTGGGGTTCAAACCACCCAACCCCCTTTTATAGGGAGTCATTTCTATTATCATTCTTTAAATAGAAAGGAGGCCCGTATATGTAGCAAAAAAAGCCGCTTGGTATATATGTGGAGGGTGAAAATAGCAAGTAGGAGGTCAAGGGTTCGACCCCCACAAACCAATCTTTTAACAATCAAACTGCCACGTGGCACCCAATCATTGGGCCACCTGTCATTACCTCATTCATTCGTCAGTGACACATGTCATGCTGGATTGATCCACATCATCAGACCTGCCACGTCATCTGATGACTTAGATGCCACCTTCTGTCATGTGTCAATCTTTGGATCTGCCACATCAACAACTGCCACAGTGTCTGCCATGTCAGCATGCTAACGCCATCATTGTATTGTCGAGTCAGCATGGTCAACCCTCAACTTTGACAGGCCATATCTTGCTCGTACAAGCTCCGATCGAGGCGAAACGAGCCGCGTCGGAATCATGGCGAGGAGCTCTTTGACTTGGCATCATTTTTACTTGGATTTGAGACAATCAATTTTTCACCTTTTTGAATGTCTGATTCACCTATTTGACCAAACCTTTGACTACACATAACTTCTGCATATGAACTCCTTTTGAGCCCCTTCAAGTTGCGTCAAGATCGTGTTAGCGACCTTTTCCAATGATGTTGATTCCGTCAGGTTCTAAGACTGCAAAATTTTTAATTCTTGTGTGTCCATCTGGATCATTCCTCCCCATTGTGGGTTCAAACCACCTGATCCCTTTTTATAGGGATTCATTTCTATTATCATTCATTAAATAGAAAGGAGGCCCGTATATGTAGAAAAGAAAGCCGCTTGGTATATTGGTGGAGAGTGAAAAAAGAAAGCAGGAGGTTAGGAGTTCGACACCCACAAACCAACCTTTTAATAATGAAACCGCCACATGTGCCACATGGCATCTAATCATTGGGCCACGTGGCATTACCTCATTCGTCCGTCAGTGACAAGTGTCACTCTGGATTGTTCCACATCTTCAGACCTCTCACATCATCTGCTGACTTAGATGCCGCCATCTGCTGACTCAGATGCCGCCATCTGCCACATGTCAAACTCTGGATCTTTCACGTCAACAACTGCCACTGTGTCTGCCATGTCAGCATGCTGACGTCATCATTGTACTATCTAGTCAGCATGGTCAACCCTCAACTTTTACCAACCATATCTTGCTCGTACGAGCTCTGATCAAGGCGAAACAAGTGGCGTCAAAATTGTTGTGACGAGCTCTTCGACTTGGCATCATTTTTTCTTGGATTTGAGACATTCAATTTTTCACCTTTTTGAACACCTTATTTGCCTATTTGAGCAAACCTTTGACTTCACATAACATCTACATACGAACTCCTTCTGAGCCCGTTAAGGTTGTGTTAGGATCATCTCAGTGACCTCTTTCCAATGATGTTGATTCTGTTAGGTTCTAATACTCCAAGATTTTTAGTTATTCTGGATCCACCTAGATCATTCCTCATCACTGGGGGTTCAAACCACTCGACCTACTTTTATAGGGATTTGTTTGTATTATCATTCTTTAAATAGAAATGAAGCCCGTATATGTAGCAATGAAAGCTGCTTGGTATATTGGTGGATAGTGAAAATAGGAAGTAGGAGGTTAGGGGTTCGACCCCCTCAAACCAACCTTTTAAAAAGGAAATCGCCACATGTGCCACGTGGCACCCAATCATTGGGCCACATGGCATTCACTCATTTGTCCGTCAGTGACATGTGTCACGCTGGATTGGTCCACATCTTTAGACCTGCCACATCATCTATTTAGTCAGATTCAGCCATCTGCCATGTGTCAACATCTGGACCTACCACACCAACAACTGCCACTATGTCTGCCATGTCAGCATGATGATGTCATCATTCTACTGTCTAGTTAGCATGATCAACCATCAACTTTGATCAGCCATATCTTGCTCGTACGAGCTCTGATCAAGGTGAAATGAGCAGCGTCGGAATCGTTGTGATGAGCTCTTCGACTTGGCATCATTTTTGCTTTGATTTGAGACAATAAATTTTTCACCTTTTTGAAGGCATGATTTGTCTGTTTGATCAAACCTTTGACTGCACATAAGTTCTGCATACGAACTCCTTTTGAGCCCATTAAAGTTGCGTCAGGATCGTGCCAGCAACCTCTTTCCAATGATGCTGATTCCACTAGGGGTTCAAACCACCTGACCCCCTTTTATTGGGATTTGTTTCTATTATCATTCATTAAATAGAAAGGATGCCCATATATGTAGCAAAGAAAGCCGCTTGGTATATTGGTGGAGAGTGAAAATAGCAAGCAGGAGGTCAGGGGTTCGACCCCCACAAACCAACCTTTTAACAATCAAACTACCACATCTGCCACATGGCACCCAATCATTGGGCCATGTTGCATTACCTCATTCTTTCGTTAGTGACACGTGTCACGCTGGATTGGTCCACATCTTCCAATCTACCACGTCATCTGCCGACTCAGATACTGCGATCTGCCACGTGTCAAACTCTGGACCTACCACATCAACAACTGCCACTGTGTCTGCCATGTCATCATGTTGATGTCATCATTATACTTTCTAGTTAGCATGGTCAACCCTCAACATTGACCGGCCATATCTTGCTCGTATGAGCTCCAATTGAGCCAAAACGAGCAGCATCAAAATTATGACGACGAGCTCTTCGACTTGGCATTATTTTTGCTTGGATTTGAGATAATCAATTTTTCACCTTTTTGAACGTTTGATTCACCTTTTTGACCAAACATTTGACTGCACATAACTTCTGCATACGAACTCATTTTGAGCCCATTCAAGTTGCGTTAGGATTGTGTCAGCAATCTCTTTCCAATGAAGCTAATTTCATCATGTTCTCATACTGTAAAATTTCTCAATCTTTTGGATCCACTTTGATCATTCCTCCCCACTTGGGGTTCAAACCACCTGACCCCATTTTATAGGGATTCATTTTTATTATCATTCTTTAAATAGAAAGGAGGCCCGTATATGTAGCAAAGACAACCGCTTGGTATATTGGTGGAGAGTGAAAATAGCAAGCAGGAGGTCAGGGGTTCAACCCCCACAAATCAATCTTTTAACAAGCAAATCACGACATGTGCCACATGGCACCCAATCATCAGACTTGCCACGTCATCTACTGACTCAGATGCCGCCATCTGCCATGTGTCAACCTCTGGACTGCCATGTCAGCAATTGCCACTATATCTGCCATGTCAGCATGCTGACATCATCATTGTATTGTCTAGTCAGCATGGTCAACCCTCAACTTTGACCGGCCATATCTTTCTCGTACGAGCTCTGATCGAGGCAAAACGAGTGGCGTCAGAATCATGGCGACGAGCTCTTTGACTTGGCATCTTTTTTTCTTAGATTTGAGACAATAATTTTTTTCCCTTTTTGAACGCCTGATTCACCTGTTTGACCAAACCTTTGACTGCACATAACTTTTGCATATGAACTCCTTTTGAGCCCATTCAAGTTGCAACAGGATCGTGTCAGCGACCTCTTTCTAATGATGCTGGTTCCGTCAAGTTCTAAGACTATAAAATTTCTAGTTCTTATGTATCCACCTGGATCATTCCTCCTCACCAGGGGTTTAAATCACCCGACCCCTTTTTAAAGGGATTCATTTTTATTATCATTTATTAAATAGAAAGGAGGCCTGTATATGTAGCAAAGAAAGCTGCTTGGTATATTGGTGGAGAGTGAAAAAAGCAAGCAGAAGGTCAGGGGTTCGACCCCCACAAACCAAGCTTTTAACAATCAAATCGCCACATGTGCCACGTGGCACCCAATCATTGTGCCACACGACATTACCTTATTCATCCGTCAGTGACACGTGTCACTCTAGATTGGTCCACAACTTCAGACTTGCCACGTCATCTGCTGACTCATATGCCGCCATCTGTCACGTGTCAAACTCTAGATCTACTACGTCAACAACTGCCACTGTGTCTACCATATCAGCATGCTGACGTCATCATTGTACTATCTATTCGGCATGGTCAACCCTCAACTTTGACCAGCCATATCTTGCTCGTATGAGCTCTGATCGAGGAAAAACGAGTGGCGTTAGAATCGTGACGACGATCCCTTTGACTTGGCATCACTTTTGCTTGGATTTGAGAAAATTAATTTTTCACCTTTTCGAATGCTTGATTCGCCTATTTGATCAAACCTTTGACTGCGCATAACTTCTGCATACGAACTCCTTTTGAGCCCGTTCAAGTTGTGTTAGGATCGTATCAGTGACCTCTTTCCAATGATGCTGATTTTGTCAAGTTCTGAGATTGCAAAATTCATCTGTCAGTGACACGTGTCATGCTGGATTGGTCCACATCTTCAGACCTGCCACATCATCTATTGAGTCAGATGTCGCCATCTGCCACGTGTCAACATCTGGACCTGCCACACCAACAACTGCCATTGTGTCTGCCATGTTAGCATGATGATGTCATCATTGTATTGTCTAGTCATTATGGTCAACCCTCAACTTTGACTGGCCATATCTTGCTCGTACAAGCTTCAATCGAGGCAAAATGAGCGGTGTCAGAATCGTGGCAACGAGCTCTTTGACTTGGCATAATTTTTTCTTGGATTTGAGACAATCAATTTTTCACCTTTTTGAACACATGATTTGCCTATTTGACTGAATCTTTGACTGCACATAACTTCTGCATATGAACTCTTTTTGAGCCCGTTCAAGTTGCGTCAGGATCATGCCAGCGACCTCTTTCGAATGTCGCTAATTCCATTAGGTTCTAAGACTGCAAAATTTTTAGGTCTTTTGGATCCATTTGGATCATTCCTTCCCACTAGGGGTTCAAACCACCCGACCCCCTTTTATACGGATTCATTTCTATTATCATTCTTTAACTAGTAAGGAAGCCTGTATATGTAGCAAAGAAAGCCGCTTGGTATATTGGTGGAGAGTGAAAATAGCAAGGTTCGACCCCACAAACCAACCTTTTAACAATCAAACTGCCACATGTGCCATGTGGCACCCAATCATTAGGCCACATGGCATTAGCTCATTCATCTATCAGTGACACGTGTCACATTGAATTGGTCCACATCTTCAGACCTGCCACATCATCTATTGACTCAGATGCCGCCATCTGCCATGTGTGAACCTCTGGACCTACCACGTCAACAACTGCCACTGTGTCTGCCATGTCAGCATGCTGATGTCATCATTATACTATCTAGTTGACATGGTCAACCCTTAACTTTGACCGACCATATCTTTATCATTCGACCTATCAATTTTCCTCATACACATTTGGTCGAATGATAAAATCAAAACTATGATAATAACCAAATCAATAACCCATAATATAAAGAGATCCATCTAAATAAAAAGCCACGATCAATAAATAAATCAAATAAAACCAAAAAGCTTTTACCAGATTGTATTGTTCTCTTTTGTCGTTTGTGGATTGCTCAATAACGCTGCGAAACCATGTTTGCAACAAGCAAGTATATGTGCTCAAAGGATCGTAAAGTGCTCAACAATGTGATGTATGCTAAAAGCGTTGTAAAGGATGCCTGAGAATAAGTGATCAAAGAGGAATTGTGAAGGAGATGAGGGGGGTTTATATAGGTTTCAATAGAGATTGATCAACAGTCCACATAATTCAGAAGAATCAACGGAGGAGATAAAATAAATAACCATGATGAATGTGCACATGACATGTGTCAATCTTGCATTTCTGTCTAATGACCTGCATTTCAAACGATAATTAAATAATCTAATTATTTAATTAATTTTATCAAATTCTTCCAAAACTCCAAAATTCAATATTAATTGAATAAATTCTATTTATTTAATTAATTTCATTAAATTCCTCTATTTTCTTCCAAAATTAAATAATTTTTATTATTTAATTAAATCGTTATCCTTTTCAAATTTCAAGTTTACATTAATTAAATAAATCCAATTATTTAATTAATTCATAACAAATCTTCTCTTATCTACAATTAAATAATTGACATTATTTAATTAAATCAATTATTCTTCTAAACTTAAATAAATCATGCAAATTTATTTAAATTATCTCAATCCTCTTAAAATAAATAAAACCAAATATTTTATTTATAATCTTTATATTCCTCTATCATGCACAATTAAATAAATAAATTTATTTATTTAATTTCAGTTATCTTCCAATTCCTCTTAAAATATCTTGTTAACTCATCTGCACAATCAGTCTTATTTTTAGAACTCTAAAAAAGGTAAAATTTCAAGTTGAGTTATCTATTCAATCAATCTTGTTTTCATCATATCTTAATAAAAATATCCTTATGGATTGACACATATTGTGTGCACATTCATCATGGTTATTTGTTTTATCTCCTCCGTTGATTCTTCTGAATTATCTGGACCATTGATCGATTTCTGTTGAAACCTATATAAACCCCCCTCATCTCCTTCACAACTCCTCTTCGATCACTTATTCTCAGGCATCCTTTACAACACTTTGAGGATACATCACATCGTTGAGCACTTTATGATCTTTTGAGCACTTTGAGCACCTATACTTGCTTGTTGCAAACATGGTTTCACGATGTTATTAAGCAATCCACATTCGATAAAAAGAGAACAATACAATCTGGTAAAAGCTTTCTTGTTTTATTTGATTTATTCATTGATCATGGCTTTTTATTTAGATAGATCTCTTTATGTTATGGGTTATTGATTTGGTTATTATTGTGATGAAGAAACTAGACAAGAAACGAGTAGGATTTGGTAGAAAGGTACCGCACGCCTTGGACATCAAGGGTATCCTTGACAAGGTGGCAAAAACTTTTCCCACTGATTTGATGTCTAATGAGGATATTATTGATGACTCTTCCCTCCATATGACTGACCTATTTACATAATCCTCTGTTTTCATGCTATCATCCGTATCCTTAACATCCACCACAAACACCCAAAAAGTAACACTTGTCTACCCTAAACTTATCGATTGGGACCAACAAGGGGCTCTCGTACTAGATGTTTTTCAGAATGACGAAGCTATTGTAGAGTTCATGGGACTCCAAGAATGTATCCCTCTTGGTGATCACAAGGCTGGTTTTGTAATGGAATTGGAACCAACTGCTTATTTTGGTGAGAATGCCAAATCCTCCAGTCATAAAAGTAAAAATAAAGAAAGATCTCTAGGTGAAAACCACACTGTGGCACCTCCAGATCACAAAATAGTAAAAACAAAGGATGTATCCAAAGGTGAAAACCCAATTGTGGTACCTGAGGATGGAGGATTTGACCTTCCCCTACCATCTCCTAGGACCACATTCCTTGCAGCATCATTATCAGAAACAGAGCACAAGAATCTTAACAAATTCTTCTTACAAAGAACCATGAACTTTGTGTGGACCTATGCTGATATGCCAGGGTTAGACCCTAAGCTAGTAGTTCACTATCTCATAGTTGATCCAATAGTTAAACCAGTCAAGCAAAAGCTAAGGAAGATGCATCCACAGATAGCTCTTTTGGTGAAAGTGAAAATATAGAAGTTGCTAGATGCCAAATTCATCAAGCCTATTGATTATCTGGAATGGGTCTCAAACATAGTACCTATGGCTAAACCCAATGGGGGCATCTGCATGTGTAATGATTTCAGAGATCTTAATAGGGTGTGCCCCAAAGATGACTTCCCATTGCTGAACATTGATCTTATAGTAGACTTGACCGCAGGTCATGAAATGCTTTCTCTCATGAATGGATTCTCAGGCTATAATCCGATAATGATAGTAGAAGAAGATCAGTATAAAACAACTTTCACTTGTCCTTGGGGTAACTATTATTGGTGCGTCATGCCATTTGGTCTAAAGAATGCAGGGGCAACCTATCAGATATCAATGACAGTGATATTCCACTATCGCTTTCATCACATCATGGAGGACTATGTGGATGATATACTAGCAAAATCTTCTAGGGTAGATCACATACAAGTTCTAGGACAGATCTTTGACAAACTAGAAAAATACCAAGTGAGGCTCAATCTCAAAAAGTGTGTCTTCGGTGTAACATCAAGAAAACTGTTGGGATACATAGTATCTCGTAGAGGCATCAAATTAGATCCAACAAAAGTCAAGGCTATAGTGGAAATGCCTCCACCAAAGAATCTAAAAGCATTAAGGAGTCTTCAAGGAAGGTTACAATCTATTAGGCATTTCATCTCACAGCTAGCAGATAAATGCCAACCTTTTCAACACTTGCTCTGAAAGGATGTCTCATTTCAATGGGATTATAAGTGTCAAGCAACATTTGATCAACTAAAAGAATATCTAGCTACACCTCCTGTCTTGGTACCACCAGTCACTGATAGACCTTTCATCTTATACATCTCAACTACAACTACAGCCCTAGGGGCTCTTCTATCATAGCATGATGAGTTAGGAAAAGAGCATGCAATCTATTATATCAGTCGAACCTTGGTGGGATATGAACTCAATTATTCACCTATGGAAAGAGCTTGTTTAGCAGTAGTGTTCACTTCCCAAAAGTTACGGCATTACATGCTAAACCAACACACAAATCTAATAGTTAAAATTGATCCATTGAAGTATCTACTAGCAAAAGCAGTGCTCACAGGTAGACTAGCTAAATGGGTCATGATCCTTAGTGAGTTTGACATTGAGTATGTGGATCCTAAGGCAATCAAGGGACAAGCCCTAGCGGATCAACTAGAAGCAGCACCTATGACAGATGTACATTCTATGGTATCTGACTTTCTGGATGAGGATCTCTTCACTCTCTCTAACTCAGTAATGTGGAAGTTGTACTTTGATGGTTCCTACACACAGCATGGATCAGGGGCCGACATTTTATTCATCACACCTCAAAATGACTATATTCTAAAGTCATATCAGCTTGTATTTCCTTGCACCAATAACATAGCCGAGTATGAAGCACTCCCTATAGGTCTCAATACAGCAGTTCAATGGGACATCATAGAATTACAGGTATATGGAGAATCACAACTGGTGATTCGACAAGTCATAGATGAGTACCAAACAAAAGATGAAAAGTTGGTCCCCTACAAGCAACTCGTGGATGCCTAAAAACTACACTTTTCTAGCATTACATTTGAGCAAATCCCAAGAGAGCATAATAAAGCTGTAGATTCTATGGCTTCTATGGGGTCACTTATAGACATGCCTGCAAACACATAGAAATGTGAGTTCTTAATCGAGCAATTGTTGATACCAGTCGTCGATGTTCCAACTACTAAAATCATCTACGAACTTGTTGGTCCCAATTCCCCATGGTATGAAGATATCTATGAATACCTTAAAACTGGTATCTTTCCCATTGACCTATCCACTACCCAATGCAAAACCTTTATCCGTCGATCCTCCCGTTACACCATTCTGGGTGATACACTTTATCGCCGGAGTCTCGATGGTATCCTCTTACTATGTCTTCATGCGGAAGAAGCTGAAGCTACCTTACGAGACATACACGAAGGTGTTTGTGGTGCGCATTCTACCGGTCCTAATCTTACTAGGAAGATATTCGAATAGGTTATTACTGGCCTACAATAGAGCAAGATGCTTTACAATTTGCTAAGAAGTGTCTACAATTTCAGCAGCATGGAGATTTGATTCACGCACCAGCTCATGAACTACAACCTGTGACTACTCCATGGCCTTTTTCACAATGGGGTCTCGACCTCGTAGAACAAATCCACCCATCCTCATCCAATGGCCACAAATTTATCATTACCACCACTGAGTACTTCACGAAGTGGGTTGAAGCCATTCCCATGACCTATATCATTAGTAAGCAAATAGCCAAGTTTATCCTTAACTACCTCATTTGCCGGTATGGTATCCCCCAAGCCATTGTCACTGATAATGGGAGACCATTCAAGAATTAAGATGTATGTACCTTATGCACACAATACAATATCCAACATCACTTTTCAACTCTCTACTATCCACATAGTAATGGCCAAGCTAAGGCTTCCAACAAAACCATTCTCAAAATCCTAAAGAAAATGGTCAATGAAGCTGGTCATGATTGGCACCTGCAACTCAATTCTGCCTTATGGGCCTACCGCACTAGTATCAGAACACCAACTAGTGCCACACCCTATGCCTTGGTCTATGGCTCTAAAGCCATCCTACCTATAGAGGTCGAGATCCCATCCCTTAGAGTATCCATGCAGAACTTGATTGATGAAGATTAGTATCGCACTTCCAGATTAGTTGAGCTAGAATTACTAGATGAGAGGTGCCTTGCCACACTTAATCATCTCCATGTCTATCAAAACCGCCTTCGGTGTAATTACAACAAAAAGATCAAAGAAAGACGGTTTCAAGTTGGTGATCTTGTCTTAAAAGAAAATCAGAGAAATCAAGCAGATCGAGAAAAGAAGGGCAAGTTCGAGTCTAATTGGTTAGGACCCTTTGTTGTCATAGCAACATATGGATTAGGAGATTATACTTTAGCTACACCTGACGACATTCCTCTAGATGAGCCACTTAACAGTGTTCATCTCAAAAAGTTCTATGCCTGATCCTCAGAGTGTCCAAAAAAAACAACAAAATAATCCGTCCTCTGGTGAAAACCTAGCAAACAGGCGCCTTGGATAAGTACCATAGTGAAAACCTGGTAAATAGACGCTATGTGTAGAGTCAACATCCATCATCTATCGAGTCCTGTTCATTCCATGTCCATTTCACAGCTAACTTCATCCATCCATCCATAATAAAACTATTGACCTTGTTTGTATTTACATCTCCCTATCTAGAATAGCTTGGAAATTTGTCAATGTCCATCATCGTCATCCCACATCTTGATCTATGTCAACAGTTATCACTGTCTTGTCCTAGGTCAAACTTTCTATGTCTTCTCCATCGGTCATCCATGCAAATACCTCTACTAGAATGGGGGCAACTCTTTCCTTAACCTAGGTCTAGGAATGGATCCTTGTTCATGGTTCACAAGCACTTCAATCGTTCTCCTTTCAACAGATAACACCCTTTAATGGACACATCGCTCCTACGATAAGCATGTTATCTTCCAAACACTTTTTCTACATCATCACACCAACTAGAACTACATATTATCTCATTTCAATCTTAAGGTACCTTGATCCCATGGATATGGGTATGTAGGTAGTCTGGCATACGAAGGAAGTATCCAGTACTTAGGTACATAAGATCTCATCATTTCTTCTACCCAAGCTCAAACATCTTGACCATTAGAACTACATATCATCTCTTCTCAATCTTAAGGTACCTTGATCCCATGGATATGGGTATGTAGGCAGTTTGGATTACGAAGGAAGTTTCCAGTACTCAGGTACATAAGATCTCATCATTTCACCTACCCAAGCTCAAACACCTTGACCCATCTCATCACCAACTAGAACTACATATTTATCATTTTCATCTTTCATCGTAATGTGCCTTGATCCCGTGGATACAGGGTATGTAGGCAGTCTGGAATATGAAGGATGTATCCAGCACTCAGGCACATATAATTCATCATTCTTCACCCACCTTAATCCATTGACATGTCACCTTTCTAGTCTTCTGTTTATCAAAATCCTTTCACCTCAACCTGACTGACTCAAGCAGCAAAACAACAAACAAGCGCATCCTTGCAAAGCAAAAGTCCTTAACAAAATTGAAGCAAAGCAACTTACTTACAGAGTCATATAATGTCCTACATATCGATTGCCAGCATCAGCTAAATCAATCTCAAACCGCGCAACAGATCAACAAACTTGTCTTATACAGAATGTTCCATGAGCGAGACCAACACACGTGTCTCATACAACATGTGGCATTTCCTGAAACCAAACATTATCTTTTTCAATAGATAGCACCCTTTAATGGACACATAGCTCCTACGACAAGGCTATTATCTTTCCTATCCAATCTATCCTGAGCAACCTCTTTGGCAAGAGAATATGTTGGATGTATGTTTACTTTGTAAGTCAGTCAATTTGCTTTATGGTTTATCTTTTGCTCCTTTGTCCATTACCTATTCAAGGCTACCTTGATTTATCTATATCTTGGTATGTTGAGATGCAGTACGGAAAGGGGGGAATAGTCATTTTCTTTTGTGTGTCGTGTTTGAGGAATGATCTTTAGTATCTTTCTTAGCAGCATATTTGTCTTGTGTGTGTTACGTCCTAGCATCTTACATATTAATATTCTTCTTGCATTTATGTATTGAAATTTATTTTATGTTTAAAACTATGGCTCATTCACATGTACGGCAAGGTCATATTATGTCTAAGGCATCTAAGATCAAATAGCTTGCTTGCAGAGTCAATGCCCACGCACTCAGATATCACAACACCTTGGTCTTTCATACCTTGGTGGTGAGATATCCACGTGCTATATCAAAAATAAGGATTGCTCTTTATATACAATTGTGAAACCAATGCAACAAGCTCATTCATTTACCTATCCATTTACCCATGGCCTTTTATAGTTTTCAAAGCAATGATCGATCAACAGTCTCACTTCCATCTCCACTTTTCTTCTATCTGATGCATATCTACAAAACCCACATGTTAGAAATTGCAAGTCATAGCATCTATATCATCATATCTATAAACATCATGTCATCATATGTCATACATCTGTAAGCATCATGTAAGCATATACATCATCACATAAATCCAATATCATACATACATGTCATCACATCCATATCATCAAGAAATGAATAAACAAAAAGCATGAACATCAGTGGGTATAATATGCCATCATATATCATGTAAAGGTCTTCAAAATACAAATGTACATGTCTACAGCAAATAGTCCATATGTATAAATCCAAATATACATCAATAAGTACATCATGGCTATCAAGAGCCCGCATAATATACATCGAATGCACATAGGCATCAGTCAAAATATACAATATCCATGATGATACAAAAATGATACAATATACAAAATACAACTCTAGTGGATAGAGCTGCCCTCCTACTGTGGTCCCTGTCCTCTGCCTGTACTCGGCGAAGGTCCCCCTGCTGGTCCTCCTCCCCCTGGCAGCACAAAGGGTCCTCTGACTGAGGACACTGACTGCCTTATCTTGCGTGACCTAGATGCTCTAGACTTGCTCCTCTGTCTGTAACCAGGTGCCTGCTGGCACCGCACCAACATAGAGACCCCTGTAGTACTTGGCCTCTCTACCTATTGACACTAGCTCTCCTTGTACATAGATGAGCTCACTGTATAGTGTCCTCTGATCAACACCCAGTGCATAGCGTGCCTCATCTCTCTCCCACCTAACCCTCTGTAGGGTGGCCTCTACTGTCAGACGTAGCTGTACTACTGCATCCCTCTCCAAAGTCGCCTGGGCAAGCTGCCCATCATCTACCGCCGGTGTTGGCACGGCCTGTGCCTCTGCCAAAGCTACCTGTACCATTGCCAAAGCTACCTGTGCCTCTATCAAAGATGCATGTGTCATTGCCAACGCTGCCTGTACCACTGCGGCTGTCTGTACCTCTACCAATCTAGCCTCACCTCACACCAGGTCAAAGTCCATTCATTCCATCGAGATCTTGAGGATGTGATACACATCCTCAAGTGTCACTATAGCCTCCTCTATCGAAAAGTGAAATGAACATGTCTCACTGTGATATCTCTCCACAACTACTGTAAAAAGGGCAAGATTCACCCTAATGTGGGTCCTGTGCACCACATGCAACAATCCCATGTACTCTAGGAAGACATCCTCCTCCCACGTAATCTATACCACCTCATCAACAATGATGTGGTGTCACTCTCTCAACATTAGCAGGGGCATCATCCTTTACATCCACAAAACCACTTGTCAGACCTTTTGCACATTCCCCAAGTCCCTACCGACATCTACCCTATGACGAAAACCCTAAGACTGACTCTACACTTCTCTAACCTAAGTGGTCAACCCCTCGGTCAACCCTAACCACTTCACTATTCTAACCTAACCAAAAGCACCTTGTTTTATCCAAGTGCACTCCACTGTTCTACCCAAAGTGCTAAACTGTGCATCCAACCGCGCTTTCCTGCCAAGTGCCAAAAGCGACCTATTTTACATAGGTGCGCTGAACTGTTTATCCATCCGCAGCTCACTACGCTCACAAAGGTGACTCATTTTTTGCACCGCCATGCCCACCGCACCTATCTACCTAACCAACTGCGCTAAACTGCTATGCCAATAGCATTGTGGGACTCTACCAACCACATCGTGGCGCGATGCCTCAAAGCCAATAGCACTGATCTTTGACCAAACATGCTCTACTGACCTACCAACTGCGCTTTAGTGTGCCAAAAGCGCTTTAACCGACTACCAGACACGCCCTAACATGGCGCAGCGCTTTTGGTTAACCTAGAAACCTACCTAGACAAAACCCTAAAAATGACCTACAAATTCAAATACAAGGAGGTTATCGAACACTTACCGCTGCTAGTGCTCCTGCTGATCTCCCATACGTACGCACCAACTCCACCCGATGCTTATGCGCTGCGATCGACATCTCTCTACGTTGCAAACTCCTTCTCCACTCAACTCTCACACACTAAGCTAGGAGGCTCTAAGCTCTACATTTAGCAGCTCTTAGTGTGCAAAGTGAGGATTGTGGTCCCCTTGGGACCTATTTATAGTGTCCCTCCCATTTTTTTTTTCTTCCCACCCCATGCTTTTTCTTCTACATTGTCACGCAATCTTCTAGTTGAGCGTCAACCTAGTTCTTCTGTCGCTTCCCTGTCTTTCCTCTCAAGGGGGCATACGCTGGGGCAACTAGCTACACTGGGGCAACTAGCTACAATCATTTTCTTTGACTCATTGATGTAAATTGCATCGCATCAAAGAGGGGCAAAATGTAGACACCCTAAAATGACCATGACATCACATCACTTGCATTTCTGTCTAATCACCTGCATTTCAAACATTAATTAAATCATCCTATTATTTAATTAATTTCATCAAATTCTTTCAAAACTCCAAAATTTGACATTAATTAAATAAATTCTATTTATTTAATTAATTTCATTAAATTCCTCTATTTTCTTCCAAAATTAAATAATTTTTATTATATAATTAAATCATTATCCTTTTCAAATTTCAAGTTTACATTAATTAAATAAATCCAATTATTTAATTATTCATAACAAATCTTCTCTTATCTACAATTAAATAATTGACATTATTTAATTAAATCAATTATTCTTCTAAACTTAAATAAATCATATAAATTTATTTAAATTATCTCAATCCTCTAAAAAAAATAAAACCAAATATTTTATTTATAATCTTTACATTCCTCTATCATGCACAATTAAATAAATAAATTGATTTATTTAATTTCAGTTATCTTCCAATTCCTCTTAAAATATCTTGTTAACTCATCTACACAATCAGTCTTATTTTTAGAACTCTAAAAAAGATAAAATTACAAGTTGAGTTATCTATTCAATCAATCCTGTTTTCATCATATCTTAATAAAAATATCCTTATGGATTGACACATGTCATGTGCACATTCATCGTGGTTATTTATTTTATCTCCTCCATTGATTCTTCTGAATTATCTGAACCATTGATCGATCTCTATTGAAACCTATATAAACCCCCCTCATCTCCTTCACAATTCCTCTTCGATCACTTATTCTCAGGCATCCTTTACAACACTTTGAGCATACATCACATCATTGAGCACTTTACAATCTTTTGAGCAATTTGAGCACCTATACTTGCTTGTTGCAAACATGGTTTCGTAGTGTTATTGAGCAATCCACATTCGACAAAAGAGAACAATACAATGCGGTAAAAGATTTCTTGTTTTATTTGACTTATTCATTGATCATGGCTTTTTATTTAGATGGATCTCTTTATGTTATGGGTCATTGATTTGGTTATTATCATAGTTTTGATTTTAACATTTGACCTATCGATTTTCCTCATACACAGTCCACATCATCAGACCTGCCATGTCATCTGCTAACTTAGATGCCACCATCTGCCATGTGTCAACCTTTGGACCTACCATGTCAAGAACTGCCACTATGTCTGCCATGTCAACATGTTGACGTCATCATTGTATTGTCTAGTTAGCATGGTCAACCATCAACTTTGACCGGCCATATCTTGCTCGTACGAGCTCCGATCGAGGCAAAACGAGTGGAATCTAAATCGTGGTGATGAGCTCTTCAACTTGGCATCATTTTCGCTTGGATTTGAGACAATCAATTTTTCACCTTTTTGAACACCTGATTCGCCTGTTTGACCAAATCTTTAACTCCACATAACTTCTGCATACAAACTCCTTTTGAGCCCATTCAAGTTGCGTTAGGATTGTGTCAGTGACCTCTTTCCAATGATGCTAATTCCATCAGTTTCCAAGACTACAAAATTTTTAGTTCTTCAATATCCACCTGGATCATTCCTCCCTACTAGGGGTTCAAACCACCCGACCCCCTTTTATAAGGATTTGTTTCTATTATCATTCTTTAAATAGAAAGGAGGCCCGTATATGTAGCAATGAAAGCCACTTGGTATATTGGTGGAGAGTGAAAATAGGAAACAGGAGGTCAGGGGTTCATCCCCCACAAATCAACCTTTTGAAGAAGAGGATCCTTCATGAGCCATGTGTTCAAATCCAAGATCTACCTTTAGCTGTTAGGCTATTGCACCAAGAAACCTTGCTCTAATACCAATTGTTAGAACACACTGATATATTGAGAGGGGGTGAATTAGTATATGCCACTTTTTAAAATAATTCTACTGCAATAATAAGATCTCTACTGCATAAACAAAAAATGAAAGAACTATGCAAGCATAAGTAGAAACACACATCCACACAAGAGACCATAACACCAGATTTATGTGGAAACCCAATATGGGAAAAACCATGATGAGCAAGCTACTTGGATCTACTGTCCAAATCCAGCCTCACAAGGATGAAACAATGAATTACAATATTATGTAGGCTTCAACCCACAGGACTTTCAACCTGAGAAGGACTACAATCCTTTTACAAATTTGTAGGCTTCAACCTACTAGAGATTTCAATTTTAAAACTAAGCTTCAACCCAACTTTAGGCTCTAGCCTATCTGAGGCTCCAACCTCCCATAATGACTGAGCTACAACCCAACAATAGGCTTCAACCTATCTGAGGCTCCAACCTCCCACTAAAATTGAGCTACAACCAAGCAATAGGCTTCAACCTATTTGAGGTTCCAACCTCCCACAGAAACTGAGCTACAACTCAGGAAACTGAAACAATAACAAACCATTTAGCACTCACACATACTATGCGAACAAGTAGGATCTTCAATTCATGCTCTTCGCAACCTTCAACTTTGCATATATCCACATGCCTAAGAGCTTGATGTTTGCATGTATTTCACTTCTCATTCACATTCATAGATTTAATCAGATTTTTTGCTTATACACACGCATACTCATGCACAAACACCTTCAAAATATCAAACTAATTTTTCTTTTATACCAAACTATACATTTTCAAATCTTCAAGTCGACTATACAGAAATAGAACAACCTCTAATGTCGAATTAACATTCTCCAAGGTCGGCATCCAACATTTTTAATTCCAATGTGGTCATTTTAATAGGATGGGCCCAAGTTTAAATTTCAATAACTATACGTTTGAAACAGGGCCCAATATACTCTTCCTTAAGTCGACTCAAAAATGGGTCAAGACCCAAATCCAAACAATATGCGCGCTACTGTAACTATCCCAACAGATCTTTAATTAAAAACTAGTCATTAAACCATCTTACTAGTTGTCCTCAAATCATTTATTCAAATCTTTAATTATTTGAATATACACTATCTTCATATTTCTGCCACAACTTATCTTCCATCCCTTTATTAGTGAAATCACTCTATTGCGGACCTTTATCTTTGTTCCCTTTATTGGCAAAAACTCATTATCACAAACTTAGCCTTTTTCGCTTTTATCGGCAAAAACTATCTTTTACTAAATTGGCCTTTATCACCATTTAACGACGAAATCTCCCTTTTTTGAACTTGGCCACATTCCTTTTCTATCAACAAAAACATACTTTTAAAAAAATTAGGCACAAAGTCCCTTATCGACAAATTCTATTTTCTATGAGCCAGGACTTAAGCTCCTTTATCAACAAACACTTGCTTTTACAAACTTGAACACATCCTCTTTTCTATCAGAAAATTATCGTTCTCACTAACCAACACTTAATTACCTTCATCGCCAAAAAACTTAACCTTCAATGCCTTTTCTTCTTGTTGGAAAAACTCCCAAACCACAAACTTAGATCATCGAGCTCTTTGTCGCCTAGTCGGTGAACCAGTGAAAAGATGAACTTGCGAACAAGTTTGTGAAACACAAACTTTGCCGATAAAATTTTATACTTCAAACTTGTCTTCTTCACACCTCCTTTGTCGGTGAATTGACGAACTTCAAAACTAGCAAACCAATACGCAAACCAAATATTTTGCCAACCGAAGGCATAAATCATTCATGCCTTAGATTTTTCTTTGACAACTTTTCATCAGCCCATAGAAAGTTGATAAAACTGGTTGTCGGCAAACTTGTGGGTTCACGAATCAAGCATTTTTCCAACTAAAGGCAGAAGCCTTTCCTTAGAAACTTTTCTTCATTTCACTACTTCTCTGCCTTAGTCATATTTCTTCCTCTATTTGACATCAAAGACAACACTTCCAACAATCTCCTTTGATATCAATGACAACACTTCCAATACTCCTTTGACATCAATGACAACACTTCCAATACCCCATTGAGATCAATGACAACACGCCAACATTTAATTCCATCAAAATAATGTCATGGGAAGCTCAAAACATATTGTCTAGGCCATCCAACTCATGAGTTTGAAGTGTTAGTGTGAAAAGAGATTTTACCTAACTAGTTCACATCTACTGATTTGTCATCTTCACACTACTACATAAGCTCACTTAGAGACTTTTACCTTTTTTGTCTCACCTCGTGTGTACTCTACATGTGTCCTTACACTTGTCCCAAGTGTGTCAGTCTTTCAATCTTACCTTCTCTCCTCCCCCTTGTCCTATGTAAACAAGGAGCTTATTATACTTTGTAAGCTTCAAATTTTGATTCACTTTGTATGATAGTTTGCATTATTATCTTGCATGTTCATTTTGTGGAAGTTATTGGATCTTGTAGGTTTGATCTTGGCTACTCTAACATGGTATCAAAGCCATCTTGCAAATCCATTTCCAAATTATCTTGAATTTTCAATCACCTTCTCTTATTTAAGGGGTTTTCAACACCTACTTTCATATGGTGCATTCTAGAGTAAAATCAACCTCACTGTTGGAGGCCTTAAAACATGGATCGATAATAAACTTGATAGGGTTTGGGTATAGTGTAGTACAAAGGTTTCTTGTGAATATCCATTGGAGGCCATATGAAATTTCATAATTTTCATATGGATCCATAAGACCATACTATTTTATGGTCATCATATGATTGTACAGCTGTCAACCATCATTGTTGTGTCTACAACATCTTTTTGGGAATATTCCCCTATGTCAGTATCCTTCGACTCTACATCATCATGTATGGGGGTAGATTTTTTTTAGTTTTAAAAAATTATCTTTTATGTGCAGGGTATAGCCCCTATGTAGGGTTGATGTCAGCTATCAACCTGTGTAGGGTTGATGCCTACAATGGCTTTTACTCGAAGGTTTCTTGTTTGATTCAACATTTTTCAACACGTACTCAAGGATTTTTACCCTCTGGTCACAAGTACTAGTTGGTCATAGCCCCTAGTTCCATCAACACTTACCTAAGGTTTTTTCTAGCCCACCCAGTGCCTATTTCTACTAGGTGGAACTAGAAATGTCACCTCACTCCAGTTCAACCTCCATTGGAGTCCGCAACCATGGGTCTTGTAAACTGCCACTGGGTGATCCCACAATAGTGTTGAACACACCAGAATACTAAGATGGGGGGGTGAATCAGTATCCAAACAAACTTCAAATCCTTAAGAGCAGATTAAAACATAAATTTACATCATTAACATAAACATGAAAGATCAACATAATGCATAACAACACATAACACCAGATATACATGGAAAACCCCAAAAGGAGAAAAACTAGGATGAGGATTAACTCACAATATATGAAGCTCACTGCAATAAAAGATTACAACTTTGTTTTAGGGCTACAACCCAAGGAAAGTACTACTCCTTGCTGACTTTGTTCTAGGGCTACAACCCAAGGAAGCTACTACTCCCTGAAGAAAGGTTTTAGGGTCACTCCCAAGTAAGCTACAACTCCTTGTTAACTTTGTTTTAGGGCTACAACCTAAGGAAGTAGCTACTCCCTAAACTGAGATTAAACTCAGAAAAGATTACAACATGATAGTCCTTCTACTATATAAAACTGCCAATGAAGCTCACTCCTTTGATGATTTCACTTCTACCTCTTCACTCCTTTTTTGATGATTGAAACAATTAGGCACACTCTTCACTTCCCTTCTATCACAAAAATGTCTTCAAGATGAATCAGGACAGACCTTATTGCTTCTCCTCTTTCTCCTTCAATCTCACATCACAATGCATATCATATTCATATTCTCTCTTCACACACTCATATTCACAATCATACCTCACCTATATCAACTAGCTTTATAATATATACATGACATTACATTGATTGCATTACAAGTTGGCCAATACAATAGGAATATTACAATTTACAAGTCGGCTAGAGATCACACAACATGAAACATGTAGGGGGCAATCCCTAACATGAACTACACACAACTATAGAAAGAGACACACACCATGTTGATCCCAACACATGCTTAGCCCAGTCCTAAACATCCTTCATAGCATCATCCTTCAAAGAACAACATCCACACACTTCAAAAAATTGAATTATGTCACCCTTAAGCAAGAACGCATGAAGCTTGTAGCACATCAGTCTTTATAATCTTGACAGCACCCATGAATGATTAAGCATTACTTGTTCTTCTTCTAGATCAGTTGACATGACCCATACACCATCTTAAAACACTCCTTGAACTCCACACAACAAGAACTTTGTGGTGCACATCACCAACATACCTCAGTCATCCTCAACAACAATACCTCTTCCCATACTGACTTGAAAACTTTGTGTGGTATTGGAAACTTGAAAGATTTGCATGTGCATCAAACCTGAGAAATAAATAGACATGTAGAATGTCCACATAAACCCATATAACTAATCTATACATTCTCCAACTGGTGCAAGTACACAAACATGTCTTCTAAGAACAATTAGACATCTAGAACCATTTGTAGTACACTGTCATTTGAAATTGAACTTGCGGACCTCTAAATCACTTGATACTGCAAATTAACATGCATTGAACATCTTTGATCATGTTTATAGAACCGCATGAGAAAACCTTCACTTTCAGAGGAATGCAGAGCATTCCAATCAGCCTTCATCATCACATTATTCTGCCAGAGCACAGACCAGAACTCTGTCACATATAACTTTCATTGCGGAGAAGCAAATGATAGGAAACTTTGGATTTAGCACCTTTACAACATACTGAACTTAACTTCTGAACCGCATGATCATATCTTCAAATGTGGAGGAATGTAGATCATTTTACTAGGTAGTCTTCTGTAGACACCCTAAAATGACCAACTTGTCATGCTACTTGCATTTCATAATCTGTCTAATCACCTGCATTGCAAACGTTAATTAAATAATCTAATTATTTAATTAATTATCATCAAATTCTTCTAAATCTCCTAAATTCAACATTAATTAAATAAATCCTCGTTATTTAATTAATTAAATTAAATTCCTCTATATTCTTCTACAATTAAATAATTTTAATTATTTAATTAGATCATTATCCTCTTTCCAAAAATCAAATCCACATTAATTAAATATATCCAATTATTTAATTAATTCAACAAATTCCCTCTTATCTAAAATTAAATAATTCTTAATTATTTAATTAAATCAAATTTGTTCTTCCAAAATCATGCACAACAATTAAATAAATTTATTTATTTAATTTGTTTTTAAATCTTCTAAATTAAATAATTCTAATTATTTAATTGTTTCTTCCAAAATATCTTCTCTAAATTTAAATAAATCAATTATTTATTTAAATTGCTTTTTCTTCTAATTTAAGTTATCTCTAAAATAACTCAAGCTTTCTTGCTCATCAATTAAATATTTCTATATTTAATAAAGCAAAATATCTTCTTTTCTCATGCAAATCTCTTCTTCTTGTTTTAAATTACTTAACTGATTGCTTTATTCTTTTAATTGATTTATCTCTTCAGTTAACTCATTCTTCTATTCTTGATAACTCCTCTCATGCAAAAGCAAGCAAGACACATGTCTACTTTTCATTCGTTGCACATTCCTCAACTTATCTCCTCCATTGATTCTTCTGAATTATCTGGACCGTTGATCGATTTTCCTTGAAATCTATATAAACCCCCCTCATCTCCTTCATTTAGCCTCTCTCTTCGATCGTATTCTCAGGCATACTTAACAGCGCTTCGAGCATACACAACGCGTCGATTGAGCACTATAACGATCTTTTGACATTGATCTCTTGAGCACATACTTGCTTGTTGCAGCCATGGCTTTGCAACTACATTGAGCAATCCACATATCTCCAAAGGGAACAATACAGGTTTTGGTAAGAGTTTTCATTTATCTTTGATTTGTGATTTATGGCTTTTACTTAGATTCGTTTCCTTTATGTTATTGGGTTCTTTAGTTTTATTTAGTTTAGATTTAATCCATTTTTGCATATACACATTCTGGCATGCCCGGTGGGACCCACTAATCCCTTTGTTTCCTTGAGAATTTTTTTTTTTTTGAAGTCACAGTACGGAATAGCGCAGACGATATTGCACAACGCGTCTGGTAGTATCTCTAAGCGCTCTTGCAGGAACAGTTCAGTGCTACTGGAGGCACGGCCGCGTTTCTGGCTGCACAGAGCAGCGCTTTCGGTGACACAGAGAAGCGCTATTGGAGGCCTTGTCAAGCGCTTCTGGTTAAAAATTAGGTTTTGACTTTTTTTACAGTGCTTTTTGCAGGGTTTCTCTCATTTTCAGATCTGTGATTTTGGTTGCACAAGCTGTTGTATTTGTCTTCCAAACCTGATTTTTGACATCTCCTAAGCTGATTTATTTAGGAGTATCCTTAAGTTCTGCTAATCTATTGTGTTAACCCATTTTCTGAGTTTTCCAGATTTCACGACCCAGACCTATCAGATATCATTGTCTAGACAGTAGATCCACCATGAAAAGTCATTTTTGCCTGGTTATTTTGACAAAAACTAATATTTTCTGTGTCTGAGACAGCACAACGCTTTTGGCTACACAGTATCGCGCTTTCGGTTACATAGTGACGTGCTCCTGGTTATTTTACAGCGCTTTTGTTATTATCGTTGCACGCTTTTGGGTATTTATCGCAGTGCCTTTGGCATCACAGTACAGCGCTTTTGGTTATTGTTCAACGCTGCTGGTAATATTCTGTTGCGCTTCTCGGCTGTCTTAAAGCGCTTTTGGTTTACAGTAAATCGCCTCTGGTAAGACAGTAACACGCTTTTGGTCAAAGTTGATTTATTTTGCTAACTTGTGAAATTTTGGTGGAACTAACTCACTTGTTGCAGCTTCTTATTACTCACACAGAGCCAATAGGTGCTTTCTTAATATGTTCATGCAGGACGAGCATTGAAGACCTCTTTTGATTTATCTCACTAAGTCTTAGAAACACATTGCATGCTTAAAAGGAGTAATTAAACAAATCTTTTTTGCAAATCTAAAGTCTTAGGAATATACTGCGTTTCTTAAGGGACAATGGACATGTATGGACAAACACCTCAATTTTCTAAAGGACAATGGACATGAATGCCAAACACTTCATTTCATAAGGGACAATTTACAACTACAATCGTGTGTGTGCATAGCTTAGTTGCACCTTATTTTTCTTATAACGGGACAATTGAACCTTTGTGTGACGTGCTTGCTTTTACTTTTTTTGTACTTCCTTTAGAAGGGCCTGCTTTTGGATTGCGATTCATCCAAAAGGGACGACCCTAAGCGGAGTTTTCCTTTGAACCGCTATATAAGAGGGATAAGGCGAAAGCCAAGTCCTAACTGACGTCAGCCTTACCTTGTGGTGCCAAACTGAAAAGAGGTTTACTAGCTCTTTGTGGAAACGATTTTCACATTAAGCGAAGTGTTTGAAACTCTTAGTAGGATTGGTTAGAGCTTTTAGTAGCTTGTCGCATTGCTCGTAAGGCATTGGTCCCTCAAAGTCACTAAGAACCAAATTAGATAGAGACTACCCGACCTACCTCCGAACATTGTGGTAATCATCAGTGCAAGGGAAATCGATTTAAACCCTTAAGACACTCACCATTGGCTCCCTTGAGAAGAGATAGTATTCCCTTGGACATAAAGCTCTTGTGACCTACTTGAGCTTTCCAAGGGGAGGGTGAGATATCCCTACCTATTGTCTCTTGCAAAGATACTAAATATCCGACACCTTTATGGAATGATATTTTTATCGACGGAGTATTAAGCTGTGAGATGATCTACTGCAATGAAACCTTGTCTCTAGGGATAAAAAATGCTTGTTATTGATTGCAACTGTATTAGACCTGTGGAAACATTGGGCTTGTTTGGAGCCTTGAACATACACTATCTGTTGTGTCAGTCCTTGTGCCTTTTTTGACCACTTGTTTGCTGTGTTTTCTCTTACCAAACCAATCCAATCAAAAATAGAAAAATCTTGCCTTTGAAAAACCTCAGACACTACTTCAGCGCCCCTGGAATTATAGCAGCTTGCCTTTGGTAATACAGTAGATCGCCTTTGGTCAGCAGTAACCCGCCTCTGGCAAAACTCTACTTCAGCGCCCTCGGTATAACAGTAACTCGCTTTTGGTCACTGTAGCTCGCCTTTGACATATCAGTAACTCGCTATTGGTAGCTCAGTCTGTCGCCTCTGGCCCACAGTAGCACGCTTTTGGTAGCACAGTCATGCGCCTCTGGTCAAACAGTATAGCGCTTTTGGCCCAGTACTTTGTGCATCAGAGTTTGTCCGTTTCTTCGAAGCATCTCACAGATTCCCAGCATTGCATTGTGCCTAAGTAAATCCCATGGTCACCACCAGGCTACAGCAAACCATGAAGTCTAGGCAAGTTGTCCCTAAGAAGCACAAGTCACCCCCTCGCACACCACAATCAGGTCGTCTCAACATTACTCCCAAGGTGACTCCTAGTACACCCGCGGCAAAACCAAACATCTCTCCAAACATGCCGCACAAAGATGAACCAAGCAATCCTCATGAGGATAGAACCCCTTTGCTAAATGCACCTCAGTATACCACAGGCTTGCCTCTGGATTTTGTCCCACAAGGTTATATCGTAGTTCAAACCCCATCTCAAGAAGAGCGACACTTTGAAATAGGTCAATCCTCTCAAGAAGATGGGCAAGATCTTGATGAATTTATACAAGATCCTAGAGCTATAGCTGCCTTTGATAAAATCCTTAGTGAGAATCAGGATCATTTCTTTCACTTGCTTGCAAAGCAAGGCGCCAAGTTACCTCAAGATTTTGATTTATCCACTCTCAAGGAGAACAACAATGCCCAAGATACCATACAAGTGGTGCAAACCATGTCCATGGTGACTACGCCCCTACCTACTCAAGGCTCATAGTATAGGAATCCCCTTTTTCAAAATCCAACAGAGGAGAGGCCCGTATCACCACTTTTGACTCCTATGGAGATCTATCAAAACCAACAAGAAACTCTCCAACGTCAAGCAGAGTTAGCTAAGCAAGCCACCTTAGCCTGATCCAATGTGCAACCACCTCCCAAAGTGTCCACCCCAAGCGCAAGTGGAATCTTGGTTACCCCATCACGCGTAGGTTTCCCACCCAATTACAATCCGGGGAACACGTACGTAACCATGCAACAAGGGTCTCAACATATGCCACCTCCTATATCATCACACCTGCATGTCTCTCAACCAATTGGAGTCACGCAACCCCAACCACAACATTCTTCTACTCTCATCCTCAAGCAACCCCAACCATCGCAAATCACTTCTACCTATGTTCCTCCACCACAACATTCTTCTACTCTCATCTACAATCAACCCCCACCATCGCAAATCACTTCTACCTATGTTCCTCCTCCACAACGTTCATCCACGCTCAACTTCTTTCATACATTGCCTAGCCACTCTCAACATTCCCAACATCAGGTTTCCCAAAGCTATGTGCCACCATCACAACCTAATCAAACGCACTTTAGCTTTCCTCCCCCCAATACTTTTCTTCAATCATCGCAAAGCCAACATTCTTACCTAGCGCCACCTCCACCTCTGCCTAATCAAGGCCTCCAATTCCAACCCAATCTGAACCAATCATACAACCCATAAAATCCCAATCAATCTTACGACCCTTACAATACCACTGCGCATGGCTCACATTATAATCTTCCATATGGGCAACACCAACCGCTTTTTGGACAACAGGAGACGTTACCAACCCCTCCCATGACTATGGAACTAAAGATTGCGGAGGTGCAACAACAGCTATCTGATCTTACGTTTGGCCACACCAAAAAGACCTTCTCCTTGGAGGAAGTGTGCCCTTATCCTTTTGATCGGTCGTCACCAATGATCCCTTTTCCTCAAAATTTCACTATTCCCAAGTTCGATAAGTACAAAGGAAAAGGTGACCCAAAAGACCATCTTAGGGAATTCTATCTTGCTTGCTTCGAGGTCTCTCACAACGACACATATCTTATGCGTCTTTTTCCTCGCAGTCTTGGAGGACAAGCAATAGAATGGTTCTCACACTTACCTACGGGTATCAAGTCTTTCAACGAGCTAGCAGAGAAGTTTGCCACCCACTTTTCTTACAACGCAAAGCATGAGATTTCCATGACGGACCTATGCAACAATAAACAAAAAAATGGTGAAATGTTCATTTCTTTCCTCCAACGATGGAGACAAATGGCTAGTAAATTCCCTTTCAAGATTCCAGAGAAACAGCTTGTTAGCATCTTTGTGCAGAACCTCAACCAAGAGTTAGGTTTCCATTTGCAAATCCTTAGTGCTACAACCTTCGATGAAATCACATACAAGGGTATCAACATTAAGAAGGCCCTCATTGCTAAGGGTGTGGTCAAAATCTTTAAGGAGACAAAAGATAGCAATTCGCATCAACAGTCGAATGATAAACCCAAATATTGGAACAAGAACAAAAACGTGGTCAATGATGGAGTGGTCGATACTAAGCATGTCCAAACGTTGCAAACACTGCTGCAACTCTCCAAACAAGTCAAGCTCCACCTCAACAACAGCAGCAACAAAGGCAGCCTTATCAAAATCAACAACGACAACAAGAGCGGCCCCAACAAGATTACCCTCCGCGACGTCAATTTACTCCTTTGGGAGTGCCCATCGAATCAGTCTTACAGCAAGCTTTGCTGAAAGGGCTCATAACCTTACCTGATGCTCCCCCATATGGAGAACCTGTCTACAAAACTGCACGTTACAGAGACAATGAGTATTGTGAGTTCCATAGGAGCAAAGGTCATCGAACTGCATCTTGCATGAAGCTTAAGCACCTCATCCAAAACCTCATCGACGGTAATCAAATCACTTTTGAGAATGAATCACCAGCACAACACACGAACAAGGATCTCGATATGTACAAGGAACCATTCCCTCATCATGGTCCACCTCCTCCTCAGGATAGAGGTAAAGGTATCAATCATGCGTCCACGTCTTTCGATTCCATTGTAGGTCGTTTTGAAGAGAGTCGAGTGTCTACCCTCACGATCAAAGGCAAATCTACGGATTGTGCTGTTACTACTCGTCGAGGTCATGTCACCATCCGTGCACCTACACCTAGGCTTCCGGTTCAGTCTGATTATAATCTTGTCGAACATCTAGGGAGAACACCAGCACAGATCTCTATTTTGGACCTTCTACGGTCATCACCTGCACATAGAGTGGTGCTAGAAAAAGCCCTCCAAGAGTCCTCGGTTCCTAACAACATAGCAGTCGCAGATTTCTGAGCTATAGTAGGTAATATTGCTTCGCCTTACAATGTGGTCTTCTCTGAGAAAGACCTCCCCTCCCATGATCCTTGTCACAAAGATGCCCTCCATATTGAAGTTCTCATCCATAAGCGCAAAATCAAACGCATCCTCATAGATGGTGGTGCTGGTCTCAACATATGTTCTTTAAAGTTACTAAAGCAATTGGGATACTCTGAGGATCATGTCAACACTGATCATAGTATTACAATCAAGGGGTATGATGATGCAGAACGCCGTTCAGAAGGTGTTATTCACTTGCCTATACAGCTGGGCCCTGTCATGCTTGAAACCAAGTGTCAAGTCCTTGATATTGAGCTGCCTTACAACATTATTCTTGGCCGCCCATGGATCCATGCAATGAAAGCTGTTCCCTCCATGTACCATCAGTCCCTAAAGTTCCCATACAATGGTATGGAGATCACTATCCCAGGAGATCCTAATCCTTTTGAATTTTGCCGTGTCTTGCAAGGAAGCTATAAGAATTGCAACCAAGTGCCTAAAAATGACAAAGCCCTTGAATCCTCTCTCTATGTTGATCCTGAAACTCTCACACAAGCCTCTACAAGTGAACCTACACCCCTCCCCAAAATCACAGCACGCATCCGAGATATAGGCTTTGGCACTTATGATATCTCTGAATCTTGTTGTGTAGGGCGAATGCCTTTATCTCCAAAATCTTACGGCAAGCCACCCATTGCTAAAGTTACCAAAAAAGCTACTATTCCTCCCCCAACATTCCTAACCCAATTCCAACATGGACGGTTATTGGAAGAGGAAACTATTGAGGACATCTCTTCTTGGCTCTACAAGGAGAAAGAACCAGTCACGATACCAGTCAAGCAATATGGTAATGGCTTAAGGATAGTGAAAAACATGGGCTATAAAGGCAAAGGTGGCCTTGGGAAACAGAATCAAGGCACTATGGAGCCCATTGTGGTAACAAAGAAACTAGACAAGAAAGGATTAGGATTTGGTAAGAAGGTACCACGCGCCTCGGACATCGAGCATATCCTCGACGAGGTAGCTGACAACTTTCCCGCCAATTTGACATCTACGGAGGATATCATCGATGACTCTTCCCTCCACATAACCAATCTATTCGCAGAACCCCCCATTTTTACACTATCCTCCGTATCCTTAACTTCCACCACCAGCACCCAGAATGTCACGCTTGTCTACCCTGAACTTATCGATTGGGACCAACAAGGGGCCCCTGTTATAGATGTATTTCAGAATGACGAAGCTCTAGCTGAGTTCATGGGACTTCGGGAAGGTATCCCTCTTGGCGATCACAAGGCAGGTTTTGTAATGGAACTTGAGCCCACGGCTTATTTTGGTGAGAATGCCAAATCCTCCAGTCGCAAAAGTGCAAATAAAGAAAGATCTCTAGGTGAAAACCACACTGTGGCACCTCCCGATCATAAAATAGTAAAAATAAAGGACGTATCCAAAGGTGAAAACCCAACTGTGGCACCTAAGGATGGAGGATTTGACCTTCCCTTACCATCTAAGTACCAGGAGAAATCAACTCTACTAGTGGAAGATTCTACAGAGATCAACCTAGGTACAGAACAGAATCCAAAGACAACATTTCTAGCAGCATCATTATCTGATACAGAGCACAAAAATATTAACAACTTCTTCTTGCAACGAACCATCAACTTTGCATGGACCTATGCAGATATGCCAGGGCTAGACCCTAAGCTGGTAGTTCATTATCTCACAGTTGATCCCAAGGTGAAACCAGTCAAGCAAAAATTAAGAAAAATGCATCCACAGATAGCTCTCTTGGTGAAGGTGGAAGTCCAAAAGCTATTAGACGCAAAGTTCATACGACCTATCGACTATTCAGATTGGGTCTCAAACATTGTACTTGTGTCTAAGCCAAATGGGCGCATCCGCACGTGTAATGATTTCAGAGATCTCAATAAGGCATGTCCTAAAGACGACTTTCCACTACCAAACATTGACATTATAGTGGACTTGACAGCAGGTCACGAGATGCTTTCTCTCATGGACGGATTCTTGGGTTATAATCAGATAAGGATAGCTGAAGAAGACCAACATAAAACAACCTTTACTTGTCCTTGGGGCAATTATTGTTGGTGCGTCATGCCGTTTGGTCTCAAGAATGCAGGAGCAACCTATCAGCGAGCAATGACAGTGATCTTCCACGACCTCTTTCATCACATTATGGAAGACTATGTTGATGATATATTGGCTAAATCTTCTAGAGCGGATCACATACAGGTCCTAAGATAGATCTTTGATAGGCTGGAAAAATACCAAGTAAGACTCAATCCAAAGAAGTGTGTATTCGGTGTCACATCAGGGAAACTATTGGGATACATTGTATCTCGTAGAGGCATCGAAGTAGATCCAGCAAAAGTAAAGGCTATAATGGAGATGCCTCCACCAAAGAACCTAAAAGCATTAAGGAGCCTACAAGGAAGGTTGCAGTCCATCAGGCATTTCATCTCATAGCTAGCAGATAAATGTCAACCCTTTCAACACTTACTCCGAAAGGATGTTTCATTTCGATGGGACAGCAAGTGTCAAGCAGTGTTTGATCAACTTAAAGAGTATCTAGCTACACCTCCTGTATTGGTTCCACCAGTTGCAGACAAACCCTTGATATTGTACATCTCCACTACAAATTCAGCCCTAGGGGCTCTGCTAGCACAGAATGATGACACAGGAAAGGAGCATCAATTTATTACATCAGTAGAACCTTGGTGGGATACGAGCTCAATTATTCACCAATGGAAAGGGCTTGTTTAGCAGTAGTGTTCGCCTCCCAAAAATTGCGGCATTACATGCTGAACCAACACACAAATCTGATAGCCAAGATTGATCCCTTGAAGTATCTACTAGCAAAAGCAGCTCTCACAGGCAGACTAGCTAAATGGGTCATGATCCTTAGTGAGTTCGACATTGAGTACACAGATCGTAAGGCAATTAAAGGACAAGCCCTCGTGGATCAACTAGCAGAAGCACCTATGAAAGATACACATCCTATGGTAGCAGACTTTCCTGATGAAAATCTCTTCACTCTTGCTACCTCCATAATGTGGAAGTTGTACTTTGATGGTTCTTACACACAGCATGGATCAGGAGCAGGCATCTTATTTGTTACACCTCAGAATGACTACATTCCAAAGTCATATTGGCTAGCATTCCCTTGCACCAACAACATAGCCGAGTATGAAGCACTCCTCATAGGTCTCAATACAGCAGTCCAATGGGACATCACAGAATTACAAGTATATGGAGACTCACAGCTAGTCATTCGCCAAGTCACAGATGAATACCAAACAAAGGATGAAAAGTTGGTCCCCTACAAGCAACTAGTGGATGCCTACAAACCACACTTTTCTAGCATCACATTTGAGCAAATTCCAAGAGAACATAACAAAGCTGCAGATTCTATGGCTTCTGTAGGGTCATTGATTGATATGCCTGCAAATACACAGAAGTGTGAATTCTTGATCGAGCAATTGTTGATACCAGCCGTCGATGTTCCTGTTACTGAAATCATCTGCAAACTTGTTGGTCCCAATTCCCCATGGTACGAAGATATCTATGAATACCTCAAGAACAAAACCTTTCCCCCTGACCTATCATCCACTCAACGCAAAACCTTTATCCGTCGATCCTCTCGTTACATCATTCTGGGTGATACACTATATCGCCGGAGTCTCGATGGTATCCTCTTACGATGTCTTAACGCGGAAGAAGCCGAAGCTACCTTACGAGACATACATGAAGGTGTCTGTGGCGCACATTCTACCGGTCCTAATCTTGCTAAGAAGATACTCAGAACAGGTTATTATTGGCCTACAATAGAGCAAGATGCCGCACAGTTTGCTAAGAAGTGTCTACAATGTTAGCAGCATGGAGATCTGATTCACGCACCCGCTCATGAGTTACAACCTGTGACAACTCCATGGCCCTTTTCTCAATGGGGTCTCGACCTCGTAGGACAAATCCACCCTTCCTCCTTCAATGGCCACAAGTTTATCATTACCGCCACTGAGTATTTCACGAAGTGGGTGGAAGCCATTCCTATGACCTATATCACCGGTAAGCAAATAGCCAAGTTTATCCTAAACTACCTCATATGCCGGTATGGTATTCCCCAAGCCATTGTCACCGATAATGGGAGACCATTCAAGAACCAAGATGTCCGTGCTTTATGCATACAGTACAATATCCAACATCGCTTTTCAACTCCCTACTATCCGCAGAGCAACGACCAAGCTGAGGCTTCCAATAAAACCATTCTCAAAATCCTCAAGAAAATGGTCAATGAAGCTGGTCATGATTGGCACTTGCAACTCAATCCCGCCCTATGGGCCTACCACACTAGTATCAGAACACCAACTGGTGCCACACCATATGCCTTGGTCTTTGGCTCTGAAGCCATCCTACCTATAGAGGTCGAGATCCCATCACTCAGAGTATCCATGCAGGACCTGATCGGCGGAGATGAGTATTGCACTTCCAGATTAGCTGAGCTTGAACTACTAGATGAGAGGCGCCTTGCCGCGCTTAATCATCTCCATGTCTATCAAAACCGCCTCTGGCGTAATTACAACAAAAAGATCAAAGAAAGACGTTTTCAAGTTGGTGATCTTGTACTTAAGGAGAATCAGAGAAATCAAGCAGATCGAGAGAAGAAGGGCAAGTTTGAGCCTAACTGGTTAGGTCCCTTCATTGTGACAGCAGCATATGGATCAGGAGCTTATACTTTAGCTACACCTGACGGCATTCCTCTAGATGAGCCACTTAATAGTGTCCATCTCAAGAAGTTCTATGCCTGATCCTCAGAGTATTCCCACAAAAAATCAAAAAATCAAAAAAATAAAAAAAAATATCAAAAAAAAAAAACCAAAAAAAAAAATTCAAAAAAAAAAAAATCCATCCTCTGGTAAAAACCTGGCAAACAGGCGCCTTGGATAAGTACCATAATGAAAACCTGGCAAACAGGCGCCTTGGATAAGTACCATAATGAAAACCTGGCAAACAGGCGCTATGCGTAGAGACAGCATCCATCGTCTATCGAGTCCTGTCCACTCCTTGTCCAGTTCACAACACGCTTCATCCATCCATCCATAATAACACCATTGACTTCGTTTACATTTCCATCTCCCTATCTAGTATAGCTTGGAAATTTGTCAATGTCCCTCGTCATCTTCCCATGTCTTGGTCTGTGTCTACAGTTAACACTGTCTTGTCCTAGGTCAAGTCGTTCTGTGTCTTCTTCGGCAGTCACCCCTACAGTTTCCTCTACCAGAATGGGGGCAACTCTTTCCTTAGCTTCGGTCTAGGATTGGTTCCTTGTTCGTGGTTCGCAACGCACACTTTGATCTTTTCTCATTTCCACAGGTAACACCCTTTAACGGACACAGAGTTCCTACGATAAGGCTGTTATCTTCTCAACACTTGTTCTACATCATCGCACTAACCAGAACTACATACTATCATCTTCACAATCTTAAAGTACCTTGATCCCATGGATATGGGTATGTAGGCAATCTGGAATATGAAGGACGTTTCCAGCACTCAGGTACATAAGATCACCTCTTCTCCGCTCTTCTTCCACATCATCACACTAACCAGAACTACATATCATCTCTTCTCAATCTTAAAGTACCTTGATCCCATGGATATGGGTATGTAGGCAGTCTGGAATATGAAGGACGTTTCCAGTACTCAGGTACATAAGATCTCCTCCTTTCACCTGGCCCCATTCATCACTCTATCTAGAACTACATATTTATCACATTCATCTTCCATCGTAAGTGTGCCTTGATCCCGTGGATACAGGGTATGTAGGCAGTCTGGAATATGAAGGATGTATCCAGTACTCAGGCACACACGATCCACCATTCTCCACCCGTGTCAATCCATTTGCATTCCATCCTTCTAGTCTTCCATTTGTCAAAATCCATTCGCCTCGACTTGACTAACTCAAGCAGCAAGCTAGCGCATCCTTTCAAAGCAAAAGTCCTTAACAAACTTGAAGCAAAGAGGCTTTCTTCCAGAGTCATCTACTATCCTGCATACCGATTGCCAACATCAGCTAAGTACCGCTTAACCAAGCCCTAGATCCACAAGCTTGTCTTCTACGAAGTGTTCCATTGTCGAGACCAACACACGCGTCTCCTGCGACATGTGGCCTTTCCTGCAGCAAGATATTGTCTTTTTAGATAGATAGCCCCCTTTAACGGACACAGAGTTCCTACGATAAGGCTGTTATCTTTCCTATCCAATCTATCCTGAGCAACCTCTTTGGCAAGAGAATATGTTGGCTATATGTTTACTTTGTAAGTCAGTCAATTTCTGTTATGGTTTATCTTTTGTTCCCTATTCCCATGCCTATTCAAAGCTACCTTGATTTATCTATAATCTTGGAATGTTGCGATGCAGTACGGATTGGGGGCATAGTCATTGCTTTCTGTGTGCCGTGTTTGAGGAATGATCTCTAGCATCTTTCTTAGCATTCTATTTATCTTGTGTGTGTTACGTCCTAGCATCTTACATATTAATATTTCTTCTTGCATTTACATGTGTTGAAGATTATTTTATGTTCAAGACTATGGCTTACTCGCATATTCGAACAAGGTTATATTATGTCTAAGGGATCTAGGTTCAAACCGTTTGCTTGCAGAGTCAACGTCCACGCACTCGGATATTACTGCACCTTGGTCTTTTATACCCTGGTGGTGAACTATCCACGTGCCATATCAAATTAAGGATTGCTCTTTATATACAAATGTGAAGCCATTGCAACAAGCTCTTTCATCCATTTCCACATCCTTTATATCGCTTTCATTGCAGTAATCGATCAACAGTCTCCATCTCCTCCTGTTCTCCTCTCTGGTGCATATCTGCAAAACCCACATGTCAGATATCACTAGTCATCACATCTATATCATCATATATCTCTATCATCATACATCTATAAGCCTCATATAAACAATATATGTCATCACATGAATCCATAATCATACATACATCTCATCACATCCATGACATCAAGGAATGCATACACAAAAGCATGAACAGCAGTGAGTCGAACAGATCATCATATATATATATCATGTAATGGTCATCATAATACAAAGTGTCTGTGTCTACATCAATAATACAAATGTGTATACATCTAAATATACACCAATATAGTACATCAAGGCTATCAAGAGCCCTCAAAATATACATCAGAATGCACGCAGGCATCTGTCCAAAATAATACAATATGATACAATATACATGAGTATGCCCTAGTGGGTAGAGTTGCCCTCCTGCTGTGGCCCCTGGCCTTCCCCTGTGCTCGGTGGAGGTCCCCCTGATGGTCCTCCTCCTCCCCCTGGCGGCAAAAGTGGCCCTCTGACCGAGGACGCTGACTGCCCTGTCCTCTGGGATCCTGATGCCCCTGACCTGCTCCTGTCTCTATAACTCGGTGCCTACTGAGCTGCCGGCACCGCACCCACGTACAGCCCCCTGTAATACTTTGCCTCCCGGCCAGCTGATACCAGCTCACCCTGCACTCAGACGAGCTCACTATATAGGGTCCTCTGGTCTGCACCCAGTGCACGGCGTGCCTCCTCTCTCTCCTGCCTCACTCTAAAGAGTGTAGCCTCTGCTGTCAGCCGTAGCTGTACCTCGGCATCTCGCTCTCTCCTGGCCTGTGCTACCGCCTCGGTGTCTGCTGCTGGTGCGGCTGGCGGCTGCATCTGTCCCTATGCCTATGCATGTACCTGGGCCTGCAGCTGCCTGTATGCCTGCACCTGTGCCTGTAGCTGCGCCTGCACCTGTGCTAGGGCTGTCTGTGCGGCTGTGGTTGCCTGTGTCTGTGCCTGGGCTGTGGCCTCTGCCTGTCTCGTCTCTGCCCGCGCTGTATCCCTGTCTCTCCTCAGTCTAACCATCCGGAGCTCTAGTCGAGTCCTCCGGGCTATCTCCTCCTGCAGCAGTCGCTCGGCCCTCTGCAGATCAGTCTCTACAACTGGGCCCAATGCCTCTACCATCTCAACATCCTCCTGCTGGCCACCTGCCTGCTGTCCACCTGCCTGCTGTCCGGTTGCCCTGGCCTGCCGCCTCATCCTGGCCTCTCTGCCAAGAACTAGTACCTCTCCCACTGCCCCTACTACACCTGGTGTAGTCAATCTCATCGGCCTGTGAGTCTGCCAGTACTGATCATAGTCTGGTAGTGTCCCCGGGTCTGCTAGCCCTGTATCCCAATCCCATCTCATGGGGATAAGTCCCCGCACCTCTGCTAACGCTGTCGCCACTGGGATCACTGCGTCCCAGTCTCCGATCTCTCTCCGCGTCCTGGCATGTGTGGCCTCCCCCACTGGTAGCCCCTGTGGTAGGCCAAACTGTCTCAGTACCCGCTCCGGAAGATATCTCTCTATCATATCTGTCCGTCTACCGAACAGATAGCGAGCCTGTCTACAGTACATGAGCTGCTCGTGCTCATCTGGCCACTCCTTGCACAATAACCACGGCCTCCAGATGAATATGTCCATCTCGTCAATCTGTCGCTGCCAGTAGCTGACAGATCCCATCCTCCTGTGTGTCATCACCCCATCATATAGAAACGCGTACGGCTCCCCTCTGTCTCGGTGGCGCTGCACCATGGGTCGAATGACTGGAATGTGCTCCCACGCCCACACCTGTAATAGAGTCACCCCTGCTGAGAGGCTCCTACCTCTCCTGTATACACAGTAATGCATATCATGGTATAGCTGGCCTAACACGCAAGGCCCCCACGCGTACTGTCTGCCATGGGTGAACATCCCAGATAGGACTGTCCCCCAGCCAACTGATAGGCCTCTCGATCTCCTGTCCGGGCACAGGAAGCCGCCAATCAACGATGCCACGATCCAACGGATCCTGTCGCAGAGTCTCGGGACGTCTGCCCATCTGATCTCCCCATCGTCTATCCATAGGTCGTCCGTGCAGAAGACCTCCTCCAAGCCCCCAACTTGCCCTTTCCTCTTTGGCAGCCTCACTCTTCTACTTGCACCCTAATTTTTCTTCTATTCAAACCAACAGCGCTTAGTTTTCTACAAACGCGCTGTCCCTTTCCCCCAACCGCGCCTTCCTGTTCCACCAGCCACGCTTTGATTTTTGAACCAAATGCGCCTTGTTTTCCAACTGTGCCATTCTGCAATACCAACCGCGCCACTCTGTCATACCAGATGCGACGCGTTTTCTTCCTCCTTCCCCCACTTGCGCTGCACTGGCTAACCAGGCACGCTACACTGCCTAGCCAAGAGCGCTGCAGAATTTCCCAACTGCGCTACGGCGCGGACACCGAATGCCAAAAGTGACACGGTTTTACCAAGTGCGCTGCGTGCGACTACCACCCGCGCTGCATCGTGCCAAAAGTGCTGCAACCCTATACCAAACGCGCTACAACTTCCTAAAGCGCTTTTGCTTGACCTAGCTAACCCTACCTAAACCTAGCCCTAATCTACCCCTTATCGCCAAATTCAAAGGGGGTTTTCGATCACTTACCACTGCCGGAGCTCCTGCTGGCCTCCCGTAGGTCCGCACCAGCTCCGCCCGATGTCTATGCACTGGAATCGGCATCTCTCTGCGCTGTCTGCTCACCTCTCTCTCAACTAAGTTTCGAAGCTTTTCTCTCTAAATTTAGACTCTCAATGGGTGCAAATGAGGATTGTGGTCCCCATGGGACCTATTTATAGGGTCCCCACCCTTGGTTTTTCTTTCCCACCCCGTTTTCTGCTTTTCTTCCCACCTGGTCGCGCAATCTTCTCGTCGAGCGTCAACACCTTTCCTCTGTCGCTTCCCTGTCTTCCCGCTCGAGGGGGCATACGCTGGGGCAACTACCTACATTGGGGCATCAAAAAAATTGTATTACATCTTCAACAATCGTTTTCTTTGACGCAACGCTACATGCTGCATTGCATCAAAGAGGGGCAAAATGTAGACACCCTAAAATGACCAACTTGTCATGCTACTTGCATTTCATAATCTGTCTAATCACCTGCATTGCAAATGTTAATTAAATAATCTAATTATTTAATTAATTATCATCAAATTCTTCTAAATCTCCTAAATTCAACATTAATTAAATAAATCCTCGTTATTTAATTAATTAAATTAAATTCCTCTATATTCTTCTACAATTAAATAATTTTAATTATTTAATTAGATCATTATCCTCTTTCCAAAAATCAAATCCACATTAATTAAATATATCCAATTATTTAATTAATTCAACAAATTCCCTCTTATCTAAAATTAAATAATTCTTAATTATTTAATTAAATCAAATTTGTTCTTCCAAAATCATGCACAACAATTAAATAAATTTATTTATTTAATTTGTTTTTAAATCTTCTAAATTAAATAATTCTAATTATTTAATTGTTTCTTCCAAAATATCTTCTCTAAATTTAAATAAATCAATTATTTATTTAAATTGCTTTTTCTTCTAATTTGAGTTATCTCTAAAATAACTCAAGCTTTCTTGCTCATCAATTAAATATTTCTATATTTAATAAAGCAAAATATCTTCTTTTCTCATGCAAATCTCTTCTTCTTGTTTTAAATCACTTAACTGATTGCTTTATTCTTTTAATTGATTTATCTCTTTAGTTAACTCATTCTTCTATTCTTGATAACTCCTCTCATGCAAAAGCAAGCAAGACACATGTCTGCTTTTCATTCGTTGCACATTCCTCAACTTATCTCCTCCATTGATTCTTCTGAATTATTTGGACCGTTGATCGATTTTCCTTGAAATCTATATAAACCCCCCTCATCTCCTTCATTTAGCCTCTCTCTTCGATCGTATTCTCAGGCATACTTAACAGCGCTTCGAGCATACACAACGCGTCGATTGAGCACTATAATGATCTTTTGACATTGATCTCTTGAGCACATACTTGCTTGTTGCAGCCATGGCTTTGCAACTACATTGAGCAATCCACATATCTCCAAAGGGAACAATACAGGTTTTGGTAAGAGTTTTCATTTATCTTTGATTTGTGATTTATGGCTTTTACTTAGATTCGTTTCCTTTATGTTATTGGGTTCTTTGGTGTTATTTAGTTTAGATTTAATCCATTTTTCCATATACACATCTTCCATACAACTTCCTACAACATAAACCTTCACCAACATCTGAAGACTAGAGTCTTCTTGTATCAACACATACTTCCTTAGGAACAACAGGAAGGATCATACAACATGCTACAGGTCATCAATAACATCTTCTCAACCTTAGCATAGCTTCTAATTCCCATCTTAATATATCATCATGAAATCATCTCTGCTGACCACAAGCATGCTCAATACAACTTTACTTGACATTAATCAAGGCATGACATCCAACCATGAACATCAGAAACCAACCATGAATATCAGCAACCAACCATGAACATCAACAACCAACCATGAACATCAGCAACCACTACTAGTACACCATCAACATAATATATCATCATCATAAGCATCTAAGCATAATGTTGACATCAATGACAACCACATCAGTGACAACCTTAGATAACATATGTGCAACAAATAGTGTGTCCCACTTGTGGGACACCCTAATTTTTACCTGAAATCACATGCTTTTTAGAAAAAAATTATTTACATCTAGATGTGTTCCATCTAAGGGGTTTAGATAAAAAACCCTTAGATCAAATCCCCTTGTATAGAAACAACTAGGATTAAATCAAACCTTCGACGAGGTCTCCTCTGCACCTATCAAAATGCTAACAAAAAACTAATTTTGCTTCACTTTTTTGGGGATCAAATGAAGTCATTTGTAAATTTCTTTTTGTAAGTATGTAGCACTTAGTATTAGCTTCCCAAATATTATAATATGTAGCATGTTTTAGTTAATATTATATTTTTAATTTTTTTTTATAATGGATGTAGGTTTATTATAAAAAGTAATGACTTGTATTCTAGACACTAGGAAAAATAACAAACATTGTTAGAAACATCTCAAAAAATATGTTGCACTACACATAGATGTCCTTATTTCAATGAAAAAATAAAATTTTAATTTTGATATATATGCTAAGAGAAATGCAATATAGAATAAAATAAGTCTGAAATTTTTGTTAGTATTAATTAAAAAATTAATAATAAATAACATTTTTGATAAAAAAAAATTACCAAAAAATATCTAGTACTAGATAGTGGAGTTAATGGTCTAATCCCAATAAATCATGAAAACAATATATTTGTAGTGAAAGTTATGTGTTATGGAATAATGTCACTCAATAAAAAATAATAGAAAAATTAAAATTTATTAAAAAATAAAAATAAAAAATGATAGAAACAACTCTTTTAAAAATATAAAAAAATTATAGCTTGAATCTATATAGAAAATTCCATAACTCATTAATTTACATCATCCTTAAAATCTTGACCATTTGTTCCCTGTAACTGACACAATTTAAAAAATGTTTAATTTGATTGTCCCACTTTGGCCAAAAAATGGGACACATTATTGTGTTGTCACTCCACTACCGCCCTAGTTCACCATTGCCAACCCACTAAGGGTTTTGCACCCATGAGCCATTCATGCCCCAACATCCTATTGCTCCTTCTTAACTCACTTGGAGACACCGTCCATATAGGCCTTGTAGGCCCTTTTTTAGCCTTTGGAGGACAATTTTTTTTGAGGGGCATAATTTTTGCCCACAAAGTCAATTTTTTGACTTCTTATAGGTGTTAGAAATCTCTTTCCGAGTAATTTACAATGATGTAATTTTTTTTGTGATTTTAATATTTGTGAATGTAAATGTAGTTTGAAGCTCCTCTTTGCTTGTGTTTCTTGGCAAGGCACATCTTTTACCCATGATCTCATAATCAAGCAATTTTTTTTATATTTATCAAAAAATGCAAGGATTCTAATTGTAATATCAAAAATTTAGTTTGGCAAGCCATTCTTTTCAAAAATTTATAAAATCATTGTGTATTATAAATGGCTGATTTAAGTTTTGTCCTTATAAAATTTGCACTTAATGCAACTTGTAATTTTCTTGGCGGGGGGGGCTCTAGTTTCAACATTCTTCTATTATGGGGGGTTGTAAGGAACATTTTTATTGCAGATTTTTCTTTTTTAGTGGTCATAATGGCTCAAACTAAGACAAATTGAACCTTTAATTCCACATAGATCATAACTATCTAAGGAAAAACTAACTTCCTTCAAGTCATGAGAATCCCTCCCACTTGAAGGTAAAATTACTATGAAATTCACTCCCTCTTCCAAATTTGGTGAATCTCCCTCCATGATAAAGAAGAATTCAAGGGATAATTACACCTTTTATGGTAAATGGGACATGTTGAGTGTCATTATTTTATGTCATTATCCTTTTTAGACACTTGTAAGAATTTTATATCAACACATTTATTTGTAAATGCACCAAAATAAAGTTCTAAATCTAATTTTGTGTTCTTTGGGGGGATCCTGCACATCATATTTGTCATTTTTATACTCATACTATTTTATAAAGTGCGATGGGGGTTGTGTGTGTGCCTTGTTATTTCCATTACAACATTGTCTGATGAGTGTCCCTCCATGACAATGAAGAATTCAAAAGATAATTGCATCTTTTGATTTTACCCTCATGTGAGTGTGTATTGTTCTCACACCATGAGAGTGTGCCTTGTTCATTGCACATCCTTTTCAATGTCTCATACATCATATTAGACTTGATGTTGCATCTACATCCCTTTTCACAACTTTGTGCCACATTTTAGTTGATCTACCAATACCTCTCCATTCTTAGCATTATGGGATGATTGTGATAATGCTTTTGTGGTTTCAATGAAGTAATGGAAACACCTTTCATTTTAGTTGATTAGTATTCATGATACTTTGGTACCTTTGTAGAGCACCACATGCACATATAGTAGTGTTGATGGGGTCACTCATGTAGTCTTTCATGTCTCTCTAGTACCATATGCATTTTTGACTACAAAAATTGTTGCTTTGAAGCCATCTATGCATATATGGTTGAGTAGTTTCGTTGGGGTCACTCGTGCAATTTTTTGTGCATCTCTTATCCTAATCTACATTCACTGGAGGGTTCTTTGATTTTAGTAGAAACCAATTGTTCTTCGATAGAGTTTACAACTTCTATGTGCTTTAGGAGTTCTTCATGTTCCCCATATTTCAAGGATAGCTTTTGAGGATCTTTATTTGTCCTTATCATTCTCTCTTTTGGAGAGGAGTTATTTTCCACAAGGTTTTCTCCTTTTCTATATTTGTGAGAGAATTTTATTGTACATGGGTACCTCATCAGGCCTTGTTACTATAAGTACTAAATGTTGGAATCTTTCTAGTGTTGTCATTGATGTCAACATCTAGCAAGTAGTTCACTTGGTTTCCAAGTGCTTTTGAGAAAAATTGATAAAAAAAGGTGAGCAATGTGACAAAGGTGTGCTCAGTGTTGTGCTCTGCATTTATTTATAGTTGAAGATATGTTTGTACAGTTTGGAGGTATTCATCAGAGGTGTTTAGTGGTGTTAAATCCAGAGATTCAAGTCCTGGATCATGCAGAAGTGGAAGAGGTGTTTGACATAATGTCTTCCTGTGTAGAAGATTGTCTAGGAGAAATGAAATTACTCCACATTTCTCTGCATTGTGGTTTCTTGTCCTGTAGATCTAGGGATGTGCTTATACAATCTATATGTACCTTTCCATGAAGTTTCTAGTGATGGGTTGATCTGCAAGTTCAATTATTGTGTTGATGTTCAGAGGTAGTGGATCTTGATGTGCAAATTGAAGACATTCTTTATTTCAAGAGGTTACAGATGTGTTGTAAGAGATTCTGATGGTGTTGAGTGTTATGGAGAGGTGTGTGAATGCTATGAGTGTCTCTCTCTAGTTTGCATGATGTTATTGAACTTGGAGAAGCGTGGATGAGGTCATTAGCTCAGGTTTGGCCAACTTGGCTTACTTGCGCCATGTGTGGACGTACCTCGTGGATTGTGAATGTGATGAGTAGCATGATAATCTAGATTTGGGTCCTAGTTAACCCTTGTTATGGTCCACTTTCACTTCTTTCCACCACAGAAGTGTTTAGTGCTAACCTAATTGATGTTGCACGTTTGAGGTGCACATGCTTCTTTAGGACTGACCTAATTGAGATAGGTCTTGGTTGTAGATGGTATAAAGGAAAGATGAAGTTGAGTGGATTAATGTAGAGAAGATAATGTGAGTGTGAATCAAGGGTAGTGAGTTGTGTGGGAACTTAAATGCTTATGACTCTGGAATGTAGTGAACAGAAGGTGTCTACATTTCTGTGTGCCAAAAGTTGCTGGAGGCAGTGAGCCAAAGGTTGCTTTGAGATAGTGAATCTCTCTATAACAGTCTTCTTTGTTCTCCCTTTTGGGCAAGGAGTGGAAGTGGTGGATCTTTCATGTTGCTTTGAGATAGTGAATCTCTCTATAACAGTCTTCTTTCTTCTCCCTTTTGGGCAGTGATCCCTTAGCAGTGAGCCTTTCTTCTAGGCAGTGAGCCCTTGGTAGTGAGCCTATTGATTTTTGGTGTTGTTATTCATATATATATATATATGTGAGGTAATCCTCACCATAGTTTTTCTCTTATTGTGTCTTGCACATAAATTTGGTGTTCTTATGTGTTTGGATGTGTTTGCATTGATGCTTCATATGCTTACATTCTATCAATGCATTACAAGTGGATGATGTTTGAAATTACTTTGAGGGTTTAAAGTTTTAACATACAACTGATTCACCCCCTCTCAGTTGTTCTGTGCATTCTAAAAATTGGCATCAAAGTTGAGTTCCCTAAAGAAGCTTAACCACTTGGGATAGATCCGAATGGCGCACATGAAAGATATTGAGGTTCTAGTGTTTGATGGAACAAATTATTCTTTTTGGAAGACCATGATGGAAAGCTTTCTCATCTCACTAGGATATGGCATATGGAATCTAGTTGAGAAAAAGTATACTATACCTACTAATGGTCCAAAGGATGAAGATGAGATTAAAGAATATGAGAACAATGGCAAGGCAAGGAGTGCTCTTCTGAACAATCTTTCTAATTTTGAATTAGTGAAGGTAATAAGTTACAAAACTGCACATGAGATCTGGAAGAAACTGGAAAGTGCCTATGAAGGAGATGGAAAGGTCAAGCAAGCAAAGATATAGATTTTGAAGACCAAGTTTGAGACCTTAAAGATGTCAGAAGAAGAAAATATTGCAAGCTACATGTAGAGAGTGGATGAAGTTGTCAAGTCCATCAATGGTCTTGGTGGAAAGCTGGAGGAAAGTGAAGTGGTAAAAAAGGTACTCAAAACTCTTCCAAAATCTTATAGTGCTAAAGTTTTTTCTATTGAAGAAACTCAAGATTTGGATAAGTATTCTAGGGATAAAATGTTTGGTACTCTAACTACTTTTGAGATAAGAGAATTTGGTCAAGAAGATTCAAGAAAGGAAACCGCTTTTAAGGCTAGCAAGATAGAAAAGAAGGTTGAAACAAATCGAGATGACTTTGATGAAGTGGAAGAAAATTTTGTAGTTATGCTTTAAATGATTCAGTTATGGAAAGATAGGTCATTATGCTTCAAAGTATCCAATCAAGATTTCAAATGACAAATACAAGGATAACAAAGGTAAATCATTCAAGAGGAGTTACTATGTTAAAGAAGATGCTAGCATATCTGATGATGAGTTTGACTATCTGAATGATGAAAGTGATAAATTCTTGTTCATGGCTCTGAATGTTGAAACTATTTCTGCTGACTCTGAAAGATGTATGAAGGAAATTACTCTAGAAACATGGCACAATATCAAAGGAGCTTTGGTAACTACCTTTCATGCAAGAGAAGAGGAGAACTATTGGTTAATTGATAGTGGATGTTCAAATCATATGACATGTGATACAAACAAGTTTGTTAAGATTGAGAAGTTTGATGGAGGATATGTTAAGTTTGGAGATGATGCGCTAAGATCTGTGGAAAAGGTTAAATCAATTTTGATGGCAAGCATAATACAGATGATGTTCTTTATGTCAAGGGCCTCTTGCATAATCTTTTAAGTGTAGGATAAATGTGTAGTAGAGGATATAACCTTGTGTTTTAGGATGGTGGCTATGAGATCAGAAAGGAAGACTTTGGAACTTTGGTTGCTGTAGGAACAAGGAAAAAAGGAAATATATATCAGCTCAAAGGTGCTAATGGTATGTGTTTTATGACTCAAGATAATGAAATTTGGCTATGACATAGAAGAATGTGTCACATCAATTTTGATATCCTAGTGAGGATCAGCTCTACTCAAGTTGTGAGGGATCTGTCAAGAATTACAAATCTTGCCAATGCAACCTGCAAGGAATGTCAGATTGGGAGGCAAACAAGGAAGAATTTCAAGATCAAAGAGTATTCTACCACCGGACCTCTAGAGTTGGTGCATATAGACTATGTGGACCTACAAGGGTAGGAAGATTTCAATATGATTGGTATTTCATGTTGTTGATTGATGATTATTCTAGAGTGACTTGGGTAACGTTTCTCAAAGAAAAATCTGAAGCTCTAAATAGGTTCAAAGCATTCAAGGTTATGGTTGAAAATCAAATTGATTTGAAAATCAAGTGTTTGGGGTCTGACAGTGGTGGTGAGTTCACCTCCAATGAGTTTAACTAATTTTGTGAAGATCATGGAATAAAAAGGTATTTGTCAGCCCCTAGGACTCCTTCATAGAATGGAGTTGTGGAAAGAAAGAATAGGATAGTTTATGAAGCAACAAGGACAATGATGAAAGAAGCAAATTTACCATATATCTATTGGAGAGTATCCATTCACACTGTGGTCTACATACAAAATAGAGTACAAGCAAGGGTCAACCGTTCAAAGACTTTATATGAAATATGGTATGGAAGAAATCCTACTGTAAAGTATTATAGAGTGTTTGGAAGCAAGTGCTACATCAGGAGAGATGAAGAAAACTTGGGAAAGTTTGATACAAGATCAGATGAAAGAATCTTCCTTGGATATTCTACAAAGAGCAAGGCTTACAGGTGGTACAACAAGAGACTGAAGAAATTAGTGGAAAGTGCAAATATCAAAGAAGATGAAGAACCATGTCAAAGTTCAGTGCTATTAGAAGGTTATGAAAATGATGAGACACCTTGCAAAGAAGAAGAAAGAGAGGAAGAAAATGAAAAGGAGAAGAAAGTTGATGAAGAAGATGCTTCATAAAGGATTCCTAAGACCCCCAAGTATGTGCAGAAGAATCATTCTGAAAATTAGATCATTGGAGATAAGAACAAGGTGTCTTAACAAGGAGAAGTATTTCTACAGTAGATGAACAAGTAAATCTATGCTTATTGTCTCAAATAGAACTCAAAACAGTGATTGAAGCAAGTAAAGATGAGCACTGGATCAAGGTTGTGGAAGAAGAACTCATGCAGATTGAGAAGAATTAGACTTGGGAAGTTGTCCCAAGACCAACAGACAAAAATGTGATAGGAACTAAATGGGTCTTCTGGAACAAGTTGAATGAGAATGGAGAAGTAGTCAAAAATAAGGCTAGGCTTGTGTGTAAAGGTTACTCACAAGTGGAAGGAATAGATCTTATGAAGAAACATGTGCTCTAGTGGCACGATTGGAGGCCATTAGATTGTTCTTGGCCTTTGTACTCTGAATGTTAAATTATTGAGTTTATGTACCTTGTGATGAACTAAGGGTATCCTTGATGTTTTCTATGTTTGATTTGAATGTTGAAAATGTTGGATTTCTATGCCTTGTGATGAAACCAAGGGCTTCTTAGATGTTTTTTTAAATGAAAGTTGAATGTTTATGCCTCATGACGATACCATGGGCTTGAATGGTGTGAGTTTCTAAATGTTTGAAATGAATTTCTAATATAGTTAATCCTAAATTAATGTAAGATTTTCTTTTCCTAATTTTATGATGATCTAATTACTATGAAGGGAAATATGTATGTAGTTCTATATGACCTTCCCTAATGCAAGCTAACTATGTTTGGTGTTTTCTAAGTTTTGAAGTTCTAATCTAAATTTGCAACTTCTCTAAGCAAAACAAGAAATTTATTCTAGAAAAGTAAACAACTCTACTCTAACTTTATCCTATCCAGAGAAAGACAGAACAACATTTTACTTCCTCAAGAGCAAAATGTGAGCTAATTACTATGAAAGAAATCAAGAACCTATGATAATAGGCACTAGTGCCAAGCTATGTCCTTAAAGGTCCTCGTGGAAATTATCTCCTCCTCTGCAGTAGTGAGGTCTTCCTCTTGGTGACAGGGATAAAAAGGGAGATGTAAGATAATGAAAAAGTAGCTTAGAAGCAACAACAAATTGAGAAGAATGAGGGTGTAATCTTTGTGAAAGCATAAAAAAGCTAAAGGGGAAGCTATTTATAAGCTTGGCTAAGGCAAGAAAACATGAAAACGACCTCCTAAGGGAAAGATTTGAAGCTTTACAAAATCTAAAACTAAAGAAATAAACTAAGAGGCTTGAAGGCCTATGAATAAGATTGCGAAGAAGCTTGTGTGTTCTTGAAATGAAAAGAAGATGATTTCTAGATTCATGTGAGATATATAAACTAAAAATTGAAAGCAAAAGGCTCGAGGATTTAAAGAAGCTTGCAAGAAGCTTGAAGAAAAAGAAGCTAAGAAGCTTGTGAAGAAGCTTGTAAGAATGAGAAGAGTATTTGATGCCAAAAATAAATGAAGAGTGAAGGGGTATTTATACGTAGAAATGGTAGTGAATAGAAGAAGAGATAAGATCAAAAGGAGGAGTTGACTCGAGAAGAAATGGAAACAATTCCATGAGTATCCAATAAAAAGAAAACTAGAAGATAACTTAAGAAAACTAAATTGAACTCAAAGAGATTTAAGAAACAATTTAGAAAAGATAATATTTGATCACGAGTTCATAATAGAAAGAAAGAAAGGAAAAGCACGAGTTGGCATGAAACATGGGAGTTAAAGCATGCTAAAAATGAAGGGGGAAATCTATGAGTTGTTTTGTGCACGAGAAAAACACAGGGTCACCCCTTTTTCTAGTCAAGGTCATCCAGGTGTCACGGTTCTCATTTTAAGTTCAAATTGGTGTGATATTTGATCATGAGTTCTCTTCTTCATTGTTGATAAACACATAGCATTTTTTATGTGTAACTTGGGAAGTTTTATTCATTCCTTCAAATCAATTTGTTTTTAATACCAATTAGGAAAACTAGAAATGCTTACCTAATTTGTATTTTTTTACCATTAATCATTGATGGTTATATTATGACTGATATTTCAATTGACATAGTTTTTAAAATTAAATACAATCAATTTAAATTGTTATTTAAAAATGCCTTTATTTATTTTATTTTTACTTTTAATCATTATATAGATTTTTAGGGTGATAATTTATTAATTATTGCCATTATTTAAAAATGGGACATATTAAACAAAATAGTCATATGCTTAAATTTATGCCTTCCTTCTTGTATAAAAAAACTGAGCCATTTACATGGCAAGATAATGGGAAGAGAGCCTGTGTCTTGATGCTTGAACATGGTAGTGGAGGGTAAAGAGGTAGGTAGCTTTGAGCTACGTGGAAGCTTCACATGAAGGAAGAAAAAAGAAAATCAAATGTTGTTAAAAAAGAAAATCAAATTTTGTTTAAAGGATCCACTATCATTCCACCACTTGAAAAAACCATTTTTCCTCCTCCACGGGATTATAAAAGATCAACACCATATAAGTAGAAAGGCAGAGAAAAAAAAAGGAAGGAAGAAAGGAGTTTATAGAGGGTACAAAGAACAAGAGAAGTAAAATATAGAGAGGCTCAGAGGGGTTGCAGAGATAGTAATTGGAAAGGATAAATAGTTGGTGGGGGCTTGGTTTCTGGAGCACCACACTTTTCTACTCTTCACATTTCACTAGGTACACATTTTTGTTTTGCCTCCATCATAGTGTAGACATTACAATTAATCCCAGTATGCTTTTGTGTAAGTTGATGTTCAATATGGTTTTTTTCCAGGATAATATGTATGTATGATTTGTTTCAAGCTACCTCTGTATATTCATCATGTCCATTATATTTAAAAAGGTTCATGTTGATATAGCCCCCATAGCATTGCTCAATACCTTTTCGTTCCACTTAGGATTCCTAGAACTAAAACTCAACACTGTTCATTTTAAGTAAAGAATTTCTAAAAATAAGATTCCACCTATATCCAAGAGGTACACCTTGGAGCCACTTTGACAATAGCCTGTGCTCACAGAATGGACATTAGTCTTTCATTAAACAAAATTTGCAACAAAGGGCATCACAATAGGTGACAAGTTTATATTTTTTTTTGTGAATGAACTACTAAGGAAACACAAAAAAAGAAAGAGTAATAAAATAAAAGTTTTTTTTTGCAGCCACAGAAGAGTTGGGCACCTATGCCATAGAGGCACGACCTCTATGATGGACGACGCCCAACCATAGAGGAACAACCTCTATGCTGAGTTTGCCCAAACATAGAGCTTTGACCTCTATGTTGGGTTGTGCCCAGTCATAAGGAGTGACCTCTATGCTAGGCGGCACTAGCCAAGAGGTGCGTGCCATCTGGAATGGTTTTCTATTACCATGTAGCCATCTAATCAATATTTAAGAATGTTATACAAAGCAAAAACAAAAGACTTAGCAACCTAGTATGTAGGAAAAATCAGGGAGTTAACAAGCCAGAATGGCAAGTTAGATTTTTTAAATCTTACCAAATTTTATTTAAATATAAAATCACATATGGGACTCATGAGGTTCTTTGTTTTATTTATTATTATTATTATTATCTATTTAAATAGTTTAGTATTAACATTTAATTTACCTCTTCTTTTCCATTGTTTAAAAGATGCAATTAGTTTATACAGAATGGATTTTCTTTTTACCACCTATTTAATTAAAGTGTAGACATCTAGATTGTGGTATTATTACAAAAGGCTAAAACTAAATATATTTTTCTATAACACACTCTCAAATAGAGACTTGTAAATGGATAGGAAGAATACGTTATAATTCTCATGAATAGTGTAAACTCTTGTTTAGATAATCCACTTGGTTAATTTTATGGAATCTAAGTTTTACTGTAAGTGTTAGATATTAAATCATCACTTTTGCACATTGGAGACTAAGTGAAATTTGAAATATCGTAAAGATGTCAGATGCATGAGAACATTATTTGTTGCAAGTATGTGCCTAACCAGTGTTGTCATTGATGTCAACATATATGTGTTGTCATTGGTGTCAACTGTGCTCTTGATTTTGATGTTTTCTAGTGTTGGAGATAATGAGTAAGTGATCCTCATATTGAGTTTCCAAGTGCTTTTGAGAAAATTTGTTCCTCCAGTGGAAACAGTGTGTTGTAGAGTATCTCTGTTTATTGAAGAACAATCTAGTAGATTGCTCTGCATTTCCTGTAGAATGAATATCTTTATCTGTGGATTGGAAGTTATTTAGAGGCATGTCTGAAGATGCTATATCTCAAGTTTGAGCCTTTGGTATGAAGATTTGAGAGAGTTGTGTTCACCAAAGTAAAAACTATTTTTCTGTGTATTTAGTGGTGACAGGGAGAAAGTATTTTGCTCCACATTCCTCTGCATTGAAGTATTTTGGTCTGTAGTTCTGGAATTAAGTTTTTAGTGTTGATAAGTACCTTCAACTCCAATGGTTCATGATTTGGTGGTCCATAAGCTATCTTTTCTCTATGACAGTAGCTGACAGTGTTGATTATGTGCTCTAGTTTGAAGAATCTTCTTGGAAGAATTGTTAGAGATTGTGAGGTTGTTTCTAGTGATTACTATGTGCTTGTGGATGTCTCCTAATTGTGTTCCTACCTTTGGACTAGTCCGCAAAGAGAAATTTGGATCATGGATGAAGTTTGTTGTTTGAAGACCCAGTGTTAACACTAGTCTTGGCCGACTTGGTTGTTTTCACTTATTGTGGAGATGCATCAAATATTGTGGAAGTGTGTCGTGGCATGGAAGATTGCATTTGAGTCCTAGCTAAGGCATAACATGATCCACATACATATTTACCTTAGCAATCTTGTTTAGGTCCAAACCTATTTCTATGTATGTTTGTAATGTCGACCTTGGAGATTGTTCCAAAAGTTGATGAATGTAATGCCGACCTTGATGTACATTCCAAGGTTGATGAGGTGTATAAAAACATGTAATGTAGCCATAAAAAATGTGTCCTTGTGTGAAAATAAAAAGATAGGTAAGAAGTGTTTTTGATAAAATAAAGCGACTAAAACCAGGGGCCAAACCCTTATACAAAACCAAGCCCAGGGGGCAAGAAAACAGTGTGCTGATAGTACTCAGCCAGCACAGAGAAAGACTAGCAGCAAAGGCACAGCAGCCTTGCTAAAAAAGAAACAACAACAAACCCTAACAGACTAAGCAACAAGGTTGTAAGGAGCAATAACCTAAACAATAGCAGAACCAGACCTAACAGGTCGAACACCCTTGGCACGAGTGCGGTTCAAAGAAACATGCTTGGGAAGACCTCGCTTCCTCCTTTGGACAATAGTCCAAAGAACATCATCTCCATCCCCAGAAATAGGAGGAGAAACTCTCTCCAAATCCATGGAAAGGGGCAGAGCTTGGGGCACAACAACATCAGCCCTAGCAACATGTGTACCTATATTAACAGTGCGAGACATATCAGTAGCTGAGATCTCTGTAGCAGAACCACCAGCAACACCAGCAATCCTAGCAGCAGAACCACCAGCAACACCAGTGATAGAACCACCAGCAATCCCAGCAGCAGACCCACCAGCAACACCAGCAATCCCAGTAGCAGAATGACTAGCAACACTAGTAATCCCAGCCACAGAACTGCTAGCAACACTAGCAATCCCAGCAGCAGAACCGCCAGCAACACCAACAATCCCAGCAGCAGAACCACCAGTAGCAGTATCCATAGCTGTAAAATCTAGAACCCTCACAATATCAGGAGTAGACCCATCATCATTAGAGGAAGAATCAACCGCCTCTGACCCAGAAATATCCTCAGTAGCACCAACTGTAAGATGTTCATGCAAAGAATTCTTCCACCAGGAGGAAGAACGAGGGATCTTTAAGTGAGGACACCCAGAAGCCAGATGACCCATAGCAAAACATCTATGACACCGAAAGGGAATACCTTCATAGTCCAAAATCTGCCTCCAAGAATTATCAGCAACCTGCAGTATAATCTCAGCTGGGAGAGGCTTAGAGAGATCGAGATCCACAAGAACACGAGCGTATGTGGTATGAGAAAACAAGGTAGTCACTTGATCGACCATAATAAAAGAGCCCAAAGAATTACCAATACCCTCATAACAAGATTTGCACCAAAGATGCAGTGGAAGATTCAGGAGACAAATCCAAACAGGCATTCTATTGAAAGACTCGGTCAATGGGTTAAAGGAGGGAACCCAGGGCTTGAGAAGGAGGGCATGATTGCCCCAAAACCAGGCCTGAGTATGAAGAATAGCATTCCGATCAGAAACTGAAGCAAAAACAACTACAAAGAAACCCTTTGCACAAGGGTAAATTTCTATTTTCCCCTCTGTGAAAGGGCGCCAATGCTCTGAAATCCAGAGGTTCAAATCACCCAGCCGAGGCCACCAACGGTCAAATCTATAAATCAAACCCTACTTAGAGAAATAGTCAATATTTTTTAAAACCTCATCCCCTAGGACCACTACAGGGGGAGGCAAGTCTGACTGAGAAATAGATCTCCTAGATACTAGAACAGCAGCAGCATTAGCAGACTCCTCACATTGCCGAGGAGAACCACTACTAACAATCTTTGCATAAGATGTAGCAGCAATAACAGTAGCACCAGAAATGGGCGGCATACCAACAGCCGCAGAGACCCCAACAGCAGACAGAACCCCTACAAATAAAGCAGCAAACGAACCCTGAAAAGCAGCAGTCGTAGTCACAGACGACACTCCTACTGTAATTCCAGCAATTGCATGCATGGATGACGCATTAACAACTGTAGCCACACTATCAGCAGAAGAAACCACACCAGCCACAGGCACCCCAGTAGCAGACGGAACCCCAGCCATAGATACAGACAGCACATCGACAGCCACACTAGCCATGAACGATGCACGGACAGCTGCAGCAGCACGAGTCGCAAATCCCACGGATGGCACACGAACAGCCGCAGCCACACCATCAATAGAAGAACACCCAACAACAGCAGACAGACTCCCTGCATGTAAAGTAGCAGATGAACCCTATAAGGTAGCAGTTGTAAGCACAGACGGTGCTCCAACAGCAAAAGCAGCCGAGGCCACGAACAACGCACCAACAGCTGCAGCCACACCAGCAGCAGAAGAAGACCTTGCAAATACCCTAGCAACAAACGAATCCTGTGAACTGGGAACATGGGTGGGAAGAGGAGCGGGAGAGCCCATTTCAAAATTGACTATGAAAGAAGTGTTAGAAGAGCAGAGCAGAGGAGTTATATTGTGCTTCAATGGAACTGAACTCAGGCATGGATTAGATGCTACCAAATCAGTTCACCATCCTTTGGTAGTGAGCCACCTCTTGGTAGTGAGCCGTTCTTGGCAGTGAGCCTCAACTTTTGCAATGAGCATTCTAGGCAATAAGCCTCTATTTTTCAGTATTGCTATAACATATATATCTTTGTGGACTAACACCCACTGTGGTTTTTCCCTTATAGGGTTTTCAAAGTAAAAATTTGGTGTCTTATGTGTTATTGTGTTGAGCTTCTTATTTCATGCTTTCATGGTAATCTGAATAATAGTAAATAAGTGTTTGATGTGTTGATGTTCATAAGTGTTCAAATTTTTAGGGACAACTGATTCACCCCCCCTCTCAGTTGTCCAGTGCATTTCAACAATTGGTATCAGAGCAAGGTTCCTCAGGAGTAAGCCTAACAACTTGAGGTAGATCTAGGATGTCTTACAAGAAGGAAGCTCTACAATTCGATGGAACAAATTATGCTCTTTGGAAGGTATGAATGAAAAGTCATCTCTTTTGCCTTGGATATAGAGTATGGAAAGCGACAGAGACAAAGTATACCATGCCTTTGAATGGTTTGAGAACTGAAGATGAAATCAAATAATATGAGTTGAACATAAAAGCCAGAGATGCTTTGCTAAGTGCCATGTCTAACACAGAATTGATAAAGATCATGGATTTGGAAACTGCTCATGAAGTTTGGGAGAAGATGAAATTTTTTTTATGGAGATACGTCTGTAAAAAGTGCCAAATTGCAGGGTTTGAAAGAAAAATATGAGAGTTTGAAGATGAGCGAAGATGAGAACATGACAACCTACATGCAAAGAGTTGATGAAATTGTTAATGGAATAAAAGGAATGTGAGGAACTATTGAGGAGAAGAAAGTTGTAATGAAAATTCTTAGGTCATTACCTAAGTCCTATAGTCACAAGGTAGCTACAATTGAAGAAGTAATGACCGTGAAAGATGTCTCTAAGGACCAGTTACTTGGAAATATTACAGTGTTTGAAATGAGAGAATTCAATGATACTTTACCAAAGGTTGAAACTACTTTCAAAGCTAACACTTCAGAGAAGACTTCCAAAGCTGAGAAGTACAGAGTGGAATCTGATGTTGAGCTTGATGAAATTGAAGCCTACTTTGTTGACAAACTACAAAGAGGCTCTGATAAGTATAAAGACAAATTACCTTTCAAATGTTTTTCATGTGGTAAGGTTGGTCACTATGCTTCTAGATGTCCTGAAAGAATTGAAAGTAATAGAAAAAGATTTGAGAGTAAACCTAGAGTTCCAAAGAAATGCTACTATATTAGAGACATTGATGATGAAGGTGTAATAGATGATGAATCTGATGATAATAATACTAGTGCAAATGAGTGCTTGTTTATTGCTATTAAAGAAGAACCTGAGACTACTAATCCTACTAGTTGTGTAAAGGAGAAAAAACCAATGGAGGAAAGTGCTTTGGCTGTTTAGGTGGAGAAAGCTAAGGATGAATGGATTATTGATAGTGGATATTCACATCACATGACTGGTGACAAAAATAAGTTTGTGAGTTTGGAAAAGTATGATGGAGGACTGGTTAGGTTTGGAGATAATGTAGTTGGTAAGATTTGTGAGAAAGGATCTATTTCTTTTGATGAAAAGCACAACACTGATAATGTCTTATATGTGAAGGGTTTAAAGCATAATCTTTTGAGTGTTGGTCAGATGTGTGACAAAGGATATGATATGAGATTCAAAGATAATAGGTAAGAAGACTAGAGGTAACATTTACCAGTTAAGAGGAACTATGATTACTGTTTATTGTCTCAAGTAGATAAGAGTTGGTTGTGGCATAGAAGGACGTGTCATATAAACTTTGATAATTTGGTGAAGATAAGTTCAGGTCAGGTTGTGTAGATTTACCAAAGATTGTGAAACCCACCAATACCATTTGTAAGGAATGTTAGTTGGGAAGCAAACAAGAACTAGTTTCAAGAGCAAAGAGTATTTTTCTGCCAGCTTGCTAGATGTAGTGCATACAGATCTCTGTGGTCCTACAAGGGTGAGAAGTCTACAAGGTGATAGGTACTTCATGTTGCTTATTGATGATTATTCTAGAATGACTTGGGTTACTCTTCTAAGAGACAAGTTAGAAGCCCTAGATAAGTTTAAATCTTTCAAGGCAATGGTTGAGAATGAAATAGAACTGAAAATCAAATGCTTGAGGTTTGATAGAGGGGGTGAGTTCACATCAAATGAATTCAACATTTTCTGTGAAGAGCAAGGGATAAAGAGACAATTGTCTACACCTAGGACTCCTCAGTAGAATGGAGTTGTGGAAAGAAATAACATGACAATTCAAGAGGCTTCTAGGACAATGATGAAGGAAGCAAATATGCCGAAAGTTTTCTAGAAAGAAGTTATACATACTATTGTCTACATTCAAAACAAAGTTCAAGTGAAAGGTAATGGTACTAAAACTCCTTATGAATTGTGGTATGGAAGAATTCCTACAGTAAAATATTTCAAAGTTTTTGGAAGCAAATGCTATATCAGAAGAGAAGAAGATCTAGGGAAGTTTGATGCAAGGTGTGATGAAGGAATCTTCCTTGGATACTCTACCAAGAGTAAGGCCTACCAGTGCTACAACAAAAGGCTAAAAAAGATTGTTGAGAGTGCAAATGTGAAGGTGGATGAAGACAAAGGAAGAACATCAGATCTGAATGGCTATGAATTAGATGAACCTGTTGTCACAGTAAATGAGAAGAAAGAGGAATAGGAAGACAGTCAAGATGAAGAAGAGATGGCTATAGAAACTATAGTTAAGAATCCCAGGTATGTAAGGATCAATCATTCAGAAGATCAAATTATTGGAGACAAAAGCAAAGAAGTAATGATAAGGAAAAGAGCTACAAAAGAACAAGTGAATTAATGTTTTCTTTCTAAAGTTGAACCAAAAACTATGAATGAAGCCTGCAATGATGAAAATTGGGTAAAGTCCATGAAGGAAGAACTAATGCAGATAGAGAAGAATGAAACTTGGGAATTAGTTCCTAGACCTGCTGATAAAAATGTTATTAGAACCAAATGGGTTTTTAGGAACAAGCTGAATGAAAATGGAGAAGTTGTAAGGAACAAAGCAAGGCTTGTTTGCAAGGATATTCTCAAATTGAAGGAATAGATTTTGAATAGACTTTTTCTCTAGTGGTTTGGATTGAAGCAATTAGAATATTTCTGGCATTTGTAGCTCACAAAGATTTCAAAGTGTATCAGATGGATATGAAGTCCACATTTCTGAATGGTGAGTTGGAAGAGGAAGTTTACATTGAACAACCAGAAGGATTTTAGTTATTAGACCAAGGTTATATGGTGTGTAGATTAAAGAAAGCTTTGTATGGACTCAAGCAAGCTCCTAGAGCCTAGTATGCAAGGCTAGACAAGTATTTTCTGCAATTAGGGTTTAGTAAAGGCACTGCAGACAATAATCTATATTTCAAGATCAATGATAATCAAATCCTAATTGTTGTAGTCTTTGTTGATGGCATTATCTTTGGAGGCAATGCAGGTATGTGCATGAAATTTGTTGGTGAAATGTAAAAAGAGTTTGATATGTCTATGTTTGGTGAGATGTATTTCTTTTTAGGTCTGCAAGTTGCTTAATCAGATAAAGGAATCTTCATATCCCAATCTAAGTATGTGAAAGAGTTGTTGAAGAAGTTTGGAATGGAGGACTCTAAACCAGTATGTACTCCCATGGTGATTGGTTGCAAGTTGAGTAAAAATGATGAATCACCTAAGACTAATCAGAAAAGGTACAGATCCATGATTGGAGGATTACTTTATCTAACTCAATCCAGACCTAATATAATGCATGTAGTTTCTCTTGTAGCAAGATTTCAAGAGGATCCTAAAGAGTCTCATGTGATGGAAGTTAAGAGAATCTTGAGGTGTTTGAAAGTCACATCAGATCATGGCTTATGGTATCCACAAGACAATGATTTCACTCTCAGTGCATATATAGATTCATATTGGGCCAGAGATGTTGATGACATGAAAAGTACAAGTGGAGGTTGTGTATATGGAAAAATTGATCTATTCTAAACTAATAAAACCAAAAACCCAATAACATAAAGAAAATGCATTTAAATAAAAGCCATGACAAATAATCAATGCAATAAAGACTTTTACCGAAATTTGTGTTATTTCCTTTGGATTGAATGTAGAATTGCTCAATGAAATTGCAAAGCCATAGCTGCAACAAGCAAGTGTAGTGCTCAAGAGATCAATGTCAAAAGATCGTTATAGTGCTCAATCGACGCGTTGTGTATGCTCAAAGCTCTGTTAAGTGTGCCTGAGAATACGATCGAAGAGAGAGAGGTAATGAAGGAGATGAGGGGGGTTTATATAGGTTTCAAGGAAAATCGATCAACGGTCCAGATAATTCAGAAGAATCAATGGAGGAGATAAGTTGAGGAATGTGCAACGAATGAGAAGAAGACATGTGTCTTGCTTGCTTTTGCATGAGAGGAGTTATCAAGAATAGAAGAATGAGTTAACTGAAGAAATAAGTCAATTAAAAGAATAAAGCAATCAGTTAAGTGATTTAAAACAAGAAGAAGAGATTTGCATGAGAAAAGAAAATATTTTGCTTTATTAAATATAGAAATATTTAATTGATGAGCAAGAAAGCTTGTGTTATTTTAGAGATAACTCAAATTAGAAGAAAAAGCAATTTAAACAAATAATTGATTTATTTAAATTTAGAGAAGATATTATTGGAAGAAGTAATTAAATAATTAGAATTATTTAATTTAGAAGATTTGAAAAGCAAATTAAATAAATAAATTTATTTAATTGTTGTGCATGATTTTGGAAGAACAGATTTTGATTTAATTAAATAATTTAAGAATTATTTAATTTTAGATAAGAGGGAATTTATTGAATTAATTAAATAATTGGGTATATTTAATTAATGTAGATGTGAATTTTGGAAGGTGACAATGATTAAATTAAATAATTAAAATTATTTAATTGTGGAAGAATATAGAGGAATTTAATTTAATTAATTAAATAATGAGGATTTATTTAATTAATGTCGCAATTTTGGAGATTTAGAAGAATTTGATGATAATTAATTAAATAATTAGATTATTTAATTAACATTTGCAATGTAGGTGATTAGACAGATTATGAAATGCAAGTGATTTGATGACACGGTCATTTTAGGGTGTCTACATTTTGCCCCTCTTTGATGCAATGCAGCATGTAGCGTTGCGTCAAAGAAAATGATTGTTGAAGATGTAATACAATTTTTGTGCCCCAGTGTATCGAGTTGCCCCAGCATATGCCCCCTCGAGCGGGAAGACAGGGAGGTGACAGAGGAAAGGTGTTGACGCTCGACGAGAAAGGTGCGCGACCAGTAGGAAGAAAAAGCAGAAACAGGGGGGGGGAGAAAAAACTGAAGGGTGGGGACACTATAAATAGGTCCCATGGGGACCACAATCCTCATTTGCACCCAGTGAGATTCTAAATTTAGAGAAAAGAGTTTCTAAACTTAGGTGAGAGAGAGTTGAGCAGACAGCGCGGAGAGATGCCGATTCCAGTGCACAGACATCGGGCGGAGCTGGTGCGGACCTACGGGAGGCCAGTAGGAGCTCCGGCAGCGGTAAGTGATCAAAAACCCCCTTGTAATTTGTCGATTTGGGGTAGATTAGGGCTAGGTTTTGGGAGGGCAGCATTTTAGCCAAAAGCGCTATAGGATTGGGCAGCACGGGTGGTAGTCGAGGACAGCGCCTTTGGCGCGCTGCAGCGCGGCTGGCAGTCGCGAGCGGCGCGGTTGGTGAAATCGCGTCGCATCTGGTTAATGTGGGTAGCGTCGCAGTGCATGTGGGAAATCCCGCACCGCGTTTGGTATGGCAGTGCAGCGCACCTGGTAAGGTAGGTTAGCGCGGGTGGCGGGTAGGTGGAGAAAGCGCGTCGCTTCTGGTGAAACAGAACGACGCAGTTGGCATAGTGCTTTAGCGCGCTTGAAAACAAGGCGCATGTGGGAGGAACAAATCAAAGCGCAACTGGATAAGTATTGCAGCGCTTTTGGCCGGGAGAAACAGCGCGGTTGCATAAACAAAGCGCTTCTGGCTAGATAGAAGAAAAAGTTAGGGTTTAGTAAAATGGGGGGCCTAAAGGAGAGACGCCTAGCCTAGCCGACAGGAGGGAAAAGGGATGGCAGGGGTGGGGTATAGCATAGCCAATGGGTAGATAGGTTTTGAGGGATTTGGTTATGAAACTGACAAGTGATATATTTATGGATGCAGAGGATTCTACCACCGTTGATGTCGCGGGAGCGACACCACGCGATTGCGCCCGAGGTTGTTCAGTTGACCTGGGAGGAGGATGCGTTTTTAGAGCATGCAGGGCTATGGCATGTGGCCCACTTGAGACACATTAGGGCGAATCTCGCCTTAGTGACAGCAGTGGTGGAGAGGTATCACAGCGAGACCTCGTCATTTCACTTCCCGACAGGGGAGGCTACAGTGACACTGGAGGACGTATATCGCATCCTGCGGATCCTGATTGATGGGGAGATTGTGGACTTCGACCCGGCACGGGGCGAGGCAGGCTTGGAGGAGGTCTTCTGCACAGACGACCTATGGATAGACGATGGGGAGATCAGGTGGGCAGACGTCCCGAGACTCTGCGACAGGATCCGTTGGATAGTGGCATCATTGATCGGCGGCTTCCTGTGCCCGGACAGGAGATCCAGAGGTTTATCAGTTGGTTGGGGGACAGTGTTATCCGGGATGTTTACACATGGCCGGCAGTATGCGTGGGGACCCTGTGTCCTAGGGCAGCTATACCATGACATGCATTATTGCGTATACAGGAGAGGCAGGAGCCTCTCAGCAGGGGTGACCTTACTACAGGTGTGGGCGTGGGAGCACATTCCAGTTATCCGGCCCATGGCACAGCGCCACCGAGACAGAGGGGAGCCATATGCGTTCTTATATGATGGAGTGATGACACACAGGAGGATGGGATCGGTCAGCTACTGGCGGCGACAGATCGACGAGATGGACATATTTATCTGGAGGCCGTGGCTACTATGCGAGGAGTGGCCGGATGAGCACGAGCAGCTCATGTACTGCAGACAGGCTCGCTATCTGTTCGGTAGACGGACAGATATGATAGAGAGATATCTTCCGGAGCAGGTATTGAGACAGTTTGGCCTACCACAGGGGCTGCCAGTGGGGGAGGCCACACATGCCAGGACGCGGCGAGAGACAGGAGACTGGGACCCAGTGATCCCGGTGGCGACAGCATTAGTAGAGGTGCGGGGACTTATCCCCATGAGATGGGATTGGGACTCTGGGCTGGCAGACCTAGGGACGCTGCCAGACTATGACCAGTACTGGCAGACTCACAGGCCGATGCGATTGACTACACCAGGTGTAGTAGGGGTAGTGGGAGAGGTGTTAGTACTTGGCGGGGAGGCCAGGAGGAGGCGGCAGGCCAAGGCAGTCGGACAGCAGGCAGGTGGACAGCAGGCAGGCGGCCAGCAGGAGGATGTTGAGATGACAGAGGCATTGGGCCCAGTCGTAGAGACTGATCTGCAGAGGGCCGAGCGACTGCTATAGGAGGAGATAGCCTGGAGGACTCGACTAGAGCTCCGGATGGTTAGACTGAGGAGAGACAGGGATACAGCGCGGGCAGAGGCGAGACAGGCAGAGGCCACAGCCCAGGCACAGACACAGGCAGCCACAGCCGCACAGACAGCCCTGGCACAGGTACAGGCATAGTTACAGGCACAGGTGCAGGCCTACAGACAGTTACAGGCCCAGGTGCATGCACAGGCACAGGCACAGATGCAGCCACCGGCCGCACCAGCAGCCGACACCGAGGCAGTAGCACAGGCCAGACGAGAGAGAGATGCCGAGGTACAGCTACGGCTGACAGCAGAGGCCACACTCTTTAGAGTGAGGCGGGAGAGAGAGGAGGCACGCCGTGCACTAGGTGCAGACCAGAGGACGCTATACAGTGAGCTCGTCCGAGTGCAGGGTGAGCTGGTATCAGCTGGCCGGGAGGCAGAGTACTACAGGGGGCTGTATGTGGGTGCGGTGCCAGCAGCTCAGCAGGCACCGAGCTACAAAGACAGGAGTAGATCTGGGGCATCCAGATCTCGGAGGACAGGGCAGTCAGCGTCCTCGGTCAGAGGGCCACTTTTGCCGCCAGGGGGAGGAGGAGGTCCAGCAGGGGGACCTCCACCGAGCACAGGGGGAGGCCAGGGGCCACAGCAGGAGGGTAGCTCTACGCACTAGGGCATACTCATGTACATTGTATCATATTGTATTATTTTGGACAGATGCCTGCGTGCATTCTGATGTATATTTTGAGGGCTCTTGAGAGCCTTGATGTACTATATTGATGTATATTTGGATGTATACACATTTTGTATTATTGATGTAGACACAGACACTTTGTATTATGATGACCATTACACGATATATATATATGATGATCTGTTCGATTCACTGCTGTTCATGCTTGTGTGTATGCATTATCTGATGTCATGGATGTGATGATATGTATGTATGATTATGGATTCATGTGATGACATATGTTGCTTATATGATGCTTATAGATGTATGATGATAGAGATGTATGATGATATAGATGTGATGACTAGTGATATCTGACATGTGGGTTTTGCAGATATGCACCAGAGAAGAGAACAGGAGGAGATGGAGGACGCAGACTGTTGATCGATTACTGCAATGAAAACGATATAAAGGGTGTGGGAATGGATGAATGAGCTTGTTGCAATGGCTTCACATTTGTATATAAAGAGCAATCCTTAGTTTGATATAGCATGTGGATAGTTCGCCACCAAGGTATAAAAAGACCAAGGTGCAGTAATATCCGAGCGCATGGACGTGGACTCTGCAAGCAAGCGGTTTGAACTTAGATCTCTTTAGACAGCATATAACCTTGTTGGAACATGTGAATAAGCCATAGTCTTGAACATAAAATAAACTTCAATACATGTAAATGCAAGAAGAAATATTAATATGCAAGATGCTAGGTCGTAACACACACAAGATAGATATGATGCTAAGAAAGATACTAAAGATCATTCCTCAAACACGGCACACAGAAAGCAATGACTATGCCCCCAATCCGTACTGCATCGCAACATACCAAGATTATAGATAAATCAAGGTAGTCTTGAATAGGTATTGGAAAAGGAACAAAAGATAAACCATAACACAAATTGACTGACTTACAAAGTAAACATACAACCAACATATTCTCTTGCCAAAGAGGTTGCTCAGGATAGATTGGATAGGAAAGATAACAGCCTTATCGTAGGAACTCTGTGTCCGTTAAAGGGGGCTATCTACCTAAAAAGACAATGTCTCACTTGCAGGAAATGCCACATGTTGCAGGAGACGCGTGTGTTGGTCTCGGCAATGGAACACTTCGAAGAAGACAAGCTTGTTGATCTAGGGCTTGGTTAAGCGGTACTTAGCTGATGTTGGCAAATCGGTATGTAGGACAGTAGATGACTCTAGAAGAAAGCCTCTTTGCTTCAAGTTTGTTAAGGACTTTTGCTTCGAAAGGGTGCGCTAGCTAGTTGCTTGAGTTAGTCAAGTCGAGGTGAATGGATTTTGAAAAACAGAAGACTAGAAGGATGACAGTGCTAATGGATTGAGACAGGTGGAGAATGATGGATCGTGTGTGCCTGAGTACTGGATACATCCTTCGTATTCCAGACTGCCTACATACCCTATATCCACGGGATCAAGGCACACGACGATGGAATATGAACGTGATAAATATGTAGTTCTGGATAGAGTGATGAATGGGTCAAGGTGAAAGGAGGGGGTCTTATGTACCTGAGTACTGGATACTTCCTTCGTATTCCAGACTGCCTACATACCCATATCCATGGGATCAAGGTACCTTAAGATTGAGAAGAGATATGTAGTTCTGGTTAGTGTGATGATGTGGGAAAAGAGCGGAGAAGAGGTGATCTTATGTACCTGAGTACTGGAAACGTCCTTCGTATTCCAGACGCCTACATACCCATATCCATGGGATCAAGGTACCTTAAGATTGAAAAGATGATATGTAGTTCTGGGGGAGGTGATGATGTAGAAGAAGTGCTAAGAAGATAACAGCCTTATCGTAGGAGCGAAGTGTCCGTTAAAGGGTGTTACCTGTGGAAATAAGACAAGATTGAAGTATGCGCTGCGAACCATGAACAAGGAACCAATCCTAGACTAAAGCTAAGGAAAGAGTTGCCCCCATTCTGGTAGAGGAAACTGTAGGGGTGACCGCCGAAGAAGACACAGAAAGACTTGACCTAGGACAAGACAGTGTTAACTGTAGACACAGATCAAGACGTGGGATGACGATGAGGGACACTGACAAATTTCCAAGCTATACTAGATAGGGAGATAGAAATGCAAACAAAGTCAATGGTTTTATTACGGATGGATGGATGAGGCGCGTTGTAAACTGGACAAGGAGTGAACAGGACTCGATAGACGATGGATGCTGACTCTACGCATAGCGCCTGTTTGCCAGGTTTTCACTATGGTACTTATCCAAGGCGCCTGTTTGCCAGGTTTTCACCAGAGGATGAATGTTTTTGTATCTTTGTATTTTTTGATTTTTTAATTTTTTTTTTATTTTTTTGATATTTTGATTTTTTTGATTTTTTGTGGGAATACTCTGAGGATCAGGCATAGAACTTCTTGAGATGGACACTGTTAAGTGGCTCATCTAGAGGAATGCCGTCAGGTGTAGCTAAAGTATAAGCTCCCGATCCATATGCTGCTGTGACAATGAAGGGACCTAACCAGTTAGGCTCAAACTTGCCCTTCTTCTCTCGATCTGCTTGATTTCTCTAATTCTCCTTAAGTACAAGATCACCCACTTGAAACCGTCTTTCTTTGATCTTTTTGTTGTAATTACGCCGGAGGCGGTTTTGATAGACATGGAGATGATTAAGTGCGGCAAGGTGCCTCTCATCTAGTAGTTCAAGCTCAGCTAATCTGGAAGTGCGATACTCATCTCCGCCGATCAGGTCCTGCATGGATACTCTGAGTGATGGGATCTCGACCTCTATAGGTAGGATGGCTTCAGAGCCAAAGACCAAGGCATATGCTGTGGCACCAGTTGGTGTTCTGATACTAGTGCGGTAGGCCCATAGGGCGGGATTGAGTTGCAAGTGCCAATCACGACCAGCTTCATTGACTGTTTTCTTGAGGATTTTGAGAATGGTTTTATTGGAAGCCTCAGCTTGGCCGTTACTCTGCGGATAGTAGGGAGTTGAAAAGCGATGTTGGATATTGTATTGTATGCATAAGGCACGGACATCTTGGTTCTTGAATGGTCTCCCATTATCAGTGACAATGGCTTGGGGAATACCATACCGGCATATGAGGTAGTTTAGGATAAACTTGGCTATTTGTTTACCGGTGATATAGGTCATAGGAATGGCTTCCACCCACTTCGTGAAATACTCAGTGGCAGTAATGATAAACTTGTGGCCATTAGAGGAGGAAGGGTGGATTTGTCCTACGAGGTCGAGACCCCATTGAGAAAAAGGCCATGGAGTTGTCACAGGTTGTAACTCATGAGCGGGTGCGTGAATCAGATCTCCATGCTGCTGACATTGTAGACACTTCTTAGCAAACTGTGCAGCATCTTGCTCTATTGTAGGCCAGTAATAACCTGTTCTGAGTATCTTCTTAGCAAGATTAGGACCGGTAGAATGTGCGCCACAAACACCTTCGTGTATGTCTCGTAAGGTAACTTCGGCTTCTTCTGCGTTAAGACATCGTAAGAGGATACCATCGAGACTCCGGCGATATAGTGTATCACCCAGAATGATGTAACGAGAGGATCGACGGATAAAGGTTTTGCGATGAGTGGATGATAGGTCAAGGGGAAAGGTTTTGTTCTTGAGGTATTCATAGATATCTTCGTACCATGGGGAATTGGGACCAACAAGTTCGCAGACGATTTCAGTAACAAGAACATCGACGGCAGGTATCAACAATTGCTCGATCAAGAATTCACACTTCTGTGTATTAGCAGGCATGTCAATCAGTGACCCTACAGAAGCCATAGAATCTGCAGCTTTATTATGGTCTCTTGGAATTTTCTCAAATGTGATGGTAGAAAAATGTGGTTTGTAGGCATCCACTAGTTGTTTATAGGGGACCAACTTTTCATCCTTTGTTTGGTATTCATCTGTGACTTGGCGGATGACTAGCTGTGAGTCTCCATATACTTGTAATTCTGTGATGTCCCATTGGACTACTGTATTGAGACCTATGAGGAGTGCTTCATACTCGGCTATGTTGTTGGTGCAAGGGAATGCTAGCCGATATGACTTTGGAATGTAATCATTCTGAGGTGTAACAAATAAGATGCCAGCTCCTGAGCCATGCTGTGTGTAAGAACCATCAAAGTACAATTTCCACATTATGGAGTTGGAAAGAGTGAAGAGATTCTCATCAGGAAAGTCTGCTACCATAGGATGTGTATCTTTCATAGGTGCTTCTGCTAATTGATCTGCGAGGGCTTGTCCTTTGATTGCTTTACGGTCTGTGTACTCAATGTCGAACTAACTAAGGATCATAACCCATTTAGCTAGTCTACCTGTGAGAGCTGCTTTTGCTAGTAGATACTTCAAGGGATCAATCTTGGCTATCAGATTTGTGTGTTGGTTCAGCATGTAATGTCGCAACTTTTGGGAGGCGAACACTACTGCTAAACAAGCCCTTTCCATTGGTGAATAATTGAGCTCATATCCCACCAAGGTTCTACTGATATAGTAAATTGCGTGTTCTCTGCCTGAGTCATCATTTTGTGCTAGCAGGGCCCCTAGGGCCGAATTTGTAGTGGAGATGTACAATATCAAGGGTTTGTCCGCAACTGGTGGAACCAATACAGGAGGTGTAGCTAGATATTCCTTAAGTTGATCAAACGCTGCCTGACACTTGTTGTCCCATCGAAACGAGACATCCTTTCGGAGCAAGTGTTGAAAGGGTTGACATTTATCTGCTAGCTGTGATATGAAACGCCTGATGGACTGTAACCTTCCTTGGAGGCTCCTTAATGCTTTTAGGTTCTTTGGTGGAGGCATCTCCACTATAGCCTTTACCTTCGCTGGATCTACTTCGATGCCCCTACGAGATACTATGTATCCCAACAGCTTCCCTGATGTGACGCCGAATACACACTTCTTTGGATTAAGTCTTACTTGGTATTTTTCAAGCCTGTCGAAGATCTGTCCTAGGACCTGTATATGTTCTGCTCTAGAAGATTTAGCCAATATATCATCAACATAGTCTTCCATGATGTGATGAAAGAGATCGTGGAAGATCACTGTCATTGCTCTTTGATAGGTTGCTCCTGCATTCTTCAGACCAAACGGCATGACACACCAACAATAATTGCCCCAAGGACAAGTAAAGGTTGTTTTATGTTGGTCTTCCTCAGCTATCCTTATCTGATTGTAACCCGAGAATCCGTCCATGAGAGAAAGCATCTCATGACCTGCTGTCAAGTCCACTATAATGTCAATGTTTGGTAGTGGAAAGTCATCTTTAGGACATGCCTTATTGAGATCTCTGAAATCATTACACATGCGGATGCGCCCATTAGGTTTAGATACAGGTACAATGTTTGAGACCCAATCTGAATAGTCAATAGGTCGTATGAATTTTGCGTCTAATATCTTTTGTATTTCCACCTTCACCAAGAGAGCTATCTGTGGATGCATTTTTCTCAACTTCTGTTTGACTGGTTTCACTTTGGGATCAACTGTGAGATAATGAACTACCAGCTTAGGGTCGAGCCCTGGCATATCCGCGTAGGTCCATGAAAAGTTGATGGTTCGTTGTAAGAAGAAGCTGTTAAGATTTCTGTGCTCTGTGTCAGATAATGATGCTGCTAGAAATGTTGTCTTTGGATTCTGTTCTGTACCTAGGTTGATCTCTGTAGAATCTTCCACTAGTAGAGCTGATTTCTCTTGATACTTAGAAGGTAAGGGAAGGTCAAATCCTCCATCCTCAGGTGCCACAGTTGGGTTTTCACCTTTGGATACGTCCTTTATTTTTACTATTTTATGATCAGGAGGTGCCACAGTGTGGTTTTCACCTAGAGATCTTTCTTTATTTGCACTTTTGCGACTAGAGGATTTGTCATTCTCACCAAAGTAAGCCATGGGCTCTAGTTCCATTACAAAACCTGCCTTGTGATTGCCAAGAGGGATACCTTCCCGAAGTCCCATGAATTCAGCTACAGCTTCGTCATTCTGAAATACATCTATAACGGGGGCCCCTTGTTGGTCCCAATCGATAAGTTCAGGGTAGACAAGCGTGACATTCTGGGTGCTGGTGGTGGAAGTTAAGGATACGGAGGATAGTGTAAAAATGGAGGATTCTGCGAATAGATTGGTCATGTGGAGGGAAGAGTCATCGGTGATATCCTCTGTAGATGTTGAATCGGCGGGAAACTTGTCAGCTACCTCGTCAAGGATATACTCGATGTCCGAGGCGCGTGGTACCTTCTTACCAAATCCTAATCCTTTCTTGTCTAGCTTCTTTGTTACCACAATGGGCTCCATAGTGCCTTGATTCTGTTTCCCAAGGCCACCTTTGCCTTTATAGCCCATGTTTTTCACTATCCTTAAGCCATTGCCATATTGCTTGACTGGTATTGTGACTGGTTCTTTCTCCTTGTAGAGCCAAGAAGAGATGTCCTCAATAGTTTCCTCTTCCAATAACCGTCCATGTTGGAATTGGGTTAGGAATGTTGGGGGAGGAATAGCTGCTTTTTTGGTAACTTTAGCAATGGGTGGTTTGCCGTAAGATTTTGGAGATAAAGGCATCCGCCCTACACAACAAGATTCAGAGATATCATAAGAGCCAAAGCCTATATCCCGAAAGCAAGCTGTGATTTTGGGGAGGGGTGTAGGTTCACTTGTAGAGGCTTGTGTGAGAGTTTCAGGGTCAACATAGAGAGGGGACTCAAGGGCTTTGTCATTTTTAGGCACTTGGTTGCAATTCTTATAGCTTCCTTGCAAGACACGGCAAAATTCAAAAGGATTAGGGTCTCCTGGGATGGTGATCTCCGTACCATTGTATGGGAACTTGAGGGACTGATGGTACGTGGAGGGAACAGCTTTCATTGCATGGATCCATGGGCGGCCAAGAATAATGTTGTAAGGCAGCTCAATATCAAGAACTTGACACCTGGTTTCAAGCATGACCGGGCCCAGTTGTATAGGCAAGTGAATAACACCTTCTGAACGGCGTTCTGCATCATCATACCCCTTGATTGTAATACTATGCTCAGTGTTGACGTGATCCTCAGAGTATCCCAATTGCTTTAGTAACTTTAAAGAACAGATGTTGAGACCAGCACCACCATCTATGAGGATGCGTTTGATTTTGCGCTTATGGATGAGCACTTCAATATGGAGGGCATCGTTGTGACAAGGATCATGGGAGGGAAGGTCTTTCTCAGAGAAGACCACATTGTAAGGCGAAGCAATATTACCCACTATAGCTTGGAAATCTGCGACTGCTATGTTGTTAGGAACGGAAGACTCTTGGAGGGCTTTTTCTAGCACCACTCTATGTGCAGGTGATGACCGTAGAAGGTCCAAAATAGAGATCTGTGCTGGTGTTTTCCCTAGATGTTCGACAAGATTATAATCAGACTGAACTGGAAGCCTAGGTGTAGGTGTACGAATGGTGACATGACCTCGACGAGTAGTAACAACACAGTCTGTAGATTTGCCTTTGATGGTGAGGGTAGACACTCGACTCTCTTCAAAACGACCTACAATGGAATCGAAAGACGTGGAAGCATGATTGATACCTTTACCTCTATCCTGAGGAGGAGGTGGACCGTGATGAGGGAATGGTTCCTTGTACATATCGAGATCCTTGTTCGTGTGTTGCGCTGGTGATTCATTCTCAAAAGTGATTTGATTAGCTTCGATAAGGTTTTGGATGAGGTGCTTGAGTTTCATGCAAGACGCAGTTCTATGACCTTTGCTCCTATGGAACTCACAATACTCATTGTCTCTGTAACGTGCAGTTTTGTAGATAGGTTCTCCATATGGGGGAGCATCAGGTAAGGTTATGAGCCCTTTCAGCAAAGCTTGCTGTAAGACTGATTCGATGGGCACTCCCAAAGGAGTAAATTGACGTCGCGGAGGGTAATCTTGTTGGGGCCGCTCTTGTTGTCGTTGTTGATTTTGATAAGGCTGCCTTTGTTGCTGCTGTTGTTGAGGTGGAGCTTGACTTGGTTTGGAGAGTTGCAGCGGTGTTTGCAACGTTTGGACATGCTTAGTATCGACCACTCCATCATTGACCACGTTTTTGTTCTTGTTCCAATATTTGGGTTTATCATTCGACTGTTGATGCGAATTGCTATCTTTCGTCTCCTTAAAGATTTTGACCACACCCTTAGCAATGAGGGCCTTCTCAATGTTGATACCCTTGTATGTGATTTCATCGAAGGTTGTAGCACTAAGGATTTGCAAATGGAAACCTAACTCTTGGTTGAGGTTCTGTACAAATATGCTAACAAGCTGTTTCTCCAGAATCTTGAAAGGGAATTTACTAGCCATTTGTCTCCATCGCTGAAGGAAAGAAATGAAAGTCTCGCCATTTTTCTGTTTATTGTTGCATAGGTCCGTCATGGAAATCTCATGCTCTGCGTTGTAAGAGAAATGGGTGGCAAACTTTTCTGCTAGCTCGTTGAAAGACTTGATACCCGTAGGTAAGTGTGAGAACCATTCTATTGCTTGACCTCCAAGACTGCGAGGAAAGAGACGCATAAGATATGTGTCGTTGTGAGAGACCTCGAAGCAAGCAAGATAGAATTCCCTAAGATGGTCTTTTGGGTCACCTTTTCCTTTGTACTTATCGAACTTGGGAATAGTGAAATTTTGAGGAAAAGGGATCATTGGTAATGACCGATCAAAAGGATAAGGGCACACTTCCTCCAAGGAGAAGGTCTTTTTGGTGTGGCCAAATGTAAGATCAGATAGCTGTTGTTGCACCTCCGCAATCTTTAGTTCCATAGTCGTGGGAGGGGTTGGTAACGTCTCCTGTTGTCCAAAACGCGGTTGGTGTTGCCCATATGGAAGATTATAATGTGAGCCATGCGTACTGGTATTGTAAGGGTCGTAAGATTGATTGGGATTGTATGGATTGTATGATTGGTTCAGATTGGGTTGGAATTTTTGATTAGGCAGAGGTGGAGGTGGCGCTAGGTAAGAATGTTGGCTCTGCGATGGTTGAAGAAACGTATTGGGGGGAGGAAAGCTAAAGTGCGTTTGATTAGTTTGTGAAGGTGGCACATAGCTTTGGAAAACCTGATGTTGGGAATGTTGAGAGTGGCTAGGCAATGTATGAAAGAAGTTGAGCGTGGATGAACGTTGTGGAGGAGGAACATAGGTAGAAGTGATTTGCGATGGTGGGGGTTGATTGAAGATGAGAGTAGAAGAATGTTGTGGTGGAGGAACATAGGGAGAAGTGAGTTGCGACGGTTGGGGTTGCTTGAGGATGAGAGTAGAAGCATGTTGCGGTTGGGGCTGCGTGACTCCAATTGGTTGAGAGACATGCAGGTGTGATGATATAGGAGGTGGCATATGTTGAGACCCTTGTTGCATGGCTACATACGTGTTCCCCAGATTGTAATTGGGTGGGAAACCTACGCGTGATGGGGTAACCAAGATTCCGCTTGCGCTTGGGATGGACACTTTAGGAGGTGGTTGCACATTGGATCGAGCTAAGGTGGCTTGCCTAGCTAACTCTGCTTGCCGGTGGAGAGTTTCTTGTTGGTTTTGATAGATCTCCATAGGAGTCAAAAGTGGTGATACGGGCCTCTCCTCTATTGGATTTTGAAAAAGGGGATTCCTATACTGCGAACCTTGAGTAGGTAGGGGCGTAGTCACCGTGGACATGGTTTGCACCGCTTGTATGGTTTCTTGGGTGTTGTTGCTCTCCTTGAGAGTGGACACATCAAAATCTTGAGGTAACTTGGCACCTTGCTTTGCAAGCAAGCGAAAGAAATGATCCTGGTTCTCACTAAGGATTTTATCAAAGGCAGCTATAGCTCTAGGATCTTGTATAAATTCGTCAAGATCTTGCCCATCTTCTTGAGAGGATTGACCTATTTCAAAGTGTCGCTCTTCTTGAGATGGGGGTTGATCTATGACATAACCTTGTGGGACAAAATCCGGAGGCAAGCCTGTGGTATACTGCGGTGTATTTAGCAAAGGGGTTCTATCCTCATGAGGATTGCTTGGTTCATCTATGTGCGGCATGTTTGGAGAGCTAATTGGTCTTGCCGCGGGTGTACTAGGAGTCACTTTGGGAGTAACGTTGAGACGACCTGATTGTGGTGTGCGAGGGGGTGACTTGTGCTTCTTAGGGACAACTTGCCTAGATTTCATAGTTTGCTGTAGGCTAGTGGTGACCATGGGAAATACTGAGGACACAATGTGATGCTGGGAATCTGTAAGATGCTTTGAAGAAACGGACAAACTCTGATGCACAAAGTACTGGACCAAAAGCGCTATACTGTTTGACCAGAGGCGCAGGACTGTGCTACCAAAAGCATGCTACTGTGGGCTGGAGGCGACAGACTGAGCTACCAATAGCGAGTTACTGCTATGTCAAAGGCGAGCTACAGTGACCAAAAGCGAGCTACTGTTATACCAAGGGCGCTGAAGTAGAGTTTTAGCCAGAGGCGGGTTACTGCTGTACCAAAGGCGATCTACTGTATGGCCAAAAGCGAGCTACTGTAGTACCAGGGGCGCTGAAGTAGTGTCTGATGTTTTTCAAAGGCAAGATTTTTCTATTTTTGATTGGATTGTTTTGGCAAGAGAAAACACAGCAAACAAGTGGTCAAAAAAGGCACAAGGACTGACACAACAGATAGTGTATGTTCAAGGCTCCAAACAAGCCCAATGTTTCCACAGGTCTAATACAGTTGCAATCAATAACAAGCACTTTTTATCCCTAGAGACAAGGTTTCATTGTAGTAGATCAGCTCACAGCTTAATACTCCGTCGATAAAAATATCATTCCATAAAGGTGTCGGATATTTAGTATCTTTGCGAGAGACGATAGGTAGGGATATCTCACCCTCCCCTTGGAAAGCTCAAGTAGGTCACAAGAGCTTTATGTCTGAGGGAATACTATCTCTTCTCAAGGGAGCCAATGGTGAGTGTCTTAAGGGTTTAAATCGATTTCCCTTGCACTGATGATTACCGCAATGTTCGGAGGTAGGTCGGGTAGTCTCTATCTAGATTGGTTCTTAGTGACTTTGAGGGACCAACGCCTTACGAGCAATGCGACAAGCTACTAAAAGCTTTAACCAATCCTACTAAGAGTTTCAAACACTTCGCTCAATGTGAAAATCATTTCCACAAAGGGCTAGTACACCTCTTTTCAGTTTGGCATCACAAGGTAAGGCTGACGTCGGTTAGGACTTGGCTTTCGCCTTATCCCTTTTATATAGCGGTTCAAAGGAAAACTCCGCTTAGGGTCATCCCTTTTGGATGAATCGCAATCCAAAAGCAGGCCCTTCTAAAGGAAGTAAAAAAAAATGTAAAATCAAGCACGTCAAACAATGGTTCAATTGTCCCGTTATAAAAAAATAAGGTGCAACTAAGCTATGCACACACACGATTGTAGTTGTAAATTGTCCCTTATGAAATGAAGTGTTCAGCATTCATGTCCATTGTCCCTTAGAAAATTGAGGTGTTTGTTCATACATGTCCATTGTCCCTTAAGAAAATCAGTACGTTCCTAAGACTTAGATTTGCAAAAAAGATTTGTTCAATTACTCCTTTTAAGCATGCAATGTGTTTCTAAGACTTAGTAAGGTAAAACAAAAGGGTCTTCAACGCTCGTCCTGCATAAATATGTCAAAAAACACCTATTGGCTCTGTGTGAGTAATAAGAAGCTGCAGCAATTCCGTTAGTTCCACCAAAAATTCACAAGTTAGCAAAAATAAATCAATTTTGACCAAAAGCACTGAAAAACATTACCAGAAGTGACCTACTGTGTACCAGGAGCGCTGTAATGCAGACCAGAAGCGTCAGAGGATATAACCAGTAGCGTTGAACAATAACCAGAAGCGCTTCACTGTCGTTCCAAAAGCGCTGCGATAAATACCAAAAAGCATGTAACGATAATAGCAAAAGCACTGTAAAATATCCAGGTGCGCTTCACTGTGTAGCCGAGAGCGCGATACTATGTTGCCAAAAGCGCTGTTCTGTCTCAGATACAGAAAATATTAGTTTTCTTAACAATAACCAGGTCAAAATAACTTTTCATGGTGGACCTATTATCTGAAGGATGATATCTGATAGATCTGGGTTGGAAAACTCAGAAAATGGATCAGCCCAATAGATTAGCACAAAAACAAGGATATTCCTAAATAAATCAACTTAGGAGATATCAAAAAAGCAGGTTCTGAAAGACAAATATAACAGCTTGTCCGACAAAACGACAGATCTGAAATGAGAAATCACTGCAAAACCCCGAATGAAGTCAAAAACCTAATTTCAATCAAAAGCGCCTAATAACACGCCAGTAGCGCTTCTCTGTGCTACCGATAGCGCTTCTCTGTGCTACCGATAGCGCTTTTCTGTGCTACCAGAAGCGCGGTCGTGCCGCCAAGGGCGCTGAACTGTTCCTGCAAAAGCGCTATAATATGCTGCCAGAAGCGCTGTGAAGTGCCGTAAGCGCCGTGCCGTACTGTGTCTTCAAAAAAAAAAAAAAATTCTCAAAGAAACCAAGGGATTAGTGGGTCCCACCGGGCGTGCCAGAATGTGTATATGGAAAAATCGATCTATTCTAAACTAATAAAACCAAAAACCCAATAACATAAAGAAAACACATTTAAATAAAAGCCATGACAAATAATCAATGCAATAAAGACTTTTACCAAAATTTGTGTTATTTCCTTTGGATTGAATGTAGAATTGCTCAATGAAATTGCAAAGCCATAGCTGCAACAAGCAAGTGTAGTGCTCAAGGGATCAATGTCAAAAGATCGTTATAGTGCTCAATCGACGCGTTGTGTATGCTCAAAGCTCTGTTAAGTGTGCCTGAGAATACGATCGAAGAGAGAGAGGTAATGAAGGAGATGAGGGGGGTTTATATAGGTTTCAAGGAAAATCGATCAACGGTCCAGATAATTCAGAAGAATCAATGGAGGAGATAAGTTGAGGAATGTGCAACGAATGAGAAGAAGACATGTGTCTTGCTTGCTTTTGCATGAGAGGAGTTATCAAGAATAGAAGAATGAGTTAACTGAAGAAATAAGTCAATTAAAAGAATAAAGCAATCAGTTAAGTGATTTAAAACAAGAAGAAGAGATTTGCATGAGAAAAGAAGATATTTTGCTTTATTAAATATAGAAATATTTAATTGATGAGCAAGAAAGCTTGTGTTATTTTAGAGATAACTCAAATTAGAAGAAAAAGCAATTTAAACAAATAATTGATTTATTTAAATTTAGAGAAGATATTATTGGAAGAAGTAATTAAATAATTAGAATTATTTAATTTAGAAGATTTGAAAAGCAAATTAAATAAATAAATTTATTTAATTGTTGTGCATGATTTTGGAAGAACAGATTTTGATTTAATTAAATAATTTAAGAATTATTTAATTTTAGATAAGAGGGAATTTATTGAATTAATTAAATAATTGGGTATATTTAATTAATGTAGATGTGAATTTTGGAAGGTGACAATGATTAAATTAAATAATTAAAATTATTTAATTGTGGAAGAATATAGAGGAATTTAATTTAATTAATTAAATAATGAGGATTTATTTAATTAATGTCGCAATTTTGGAGATTTAGAAGAATTTGATGATAATTAATTAAATAATTAGATTATTTAATTAACATTTGCAATGTAGGTGATTAGACAGATTATGAAATGCAAGTGATTTGATGACACGGTCATTTTAGGGTGTCTACAGAGGTGCTTTCTTCTTGGGTAATAGATTGGTTTCATGGTTGAGCAAAAAGAACGATTCAATTTCCTTATCCACTGCAGAAGCAAAGTATATTACAGCAACATGTTGTTGCACTCAAGTATTATGGATAAAGCAGACATTGAAGGACATAAGAGTTGTATATGAAGATCCAATTGCAATCTTTTGTGACAATACAAGTGGCATAAACATTTCCAAGAACCGAGTGATGCACTCAAGAACAAAGCATATATCTATAAGGTATCACTTTTTGAGAGAGAAGGTGATAGAGAATGAAATCAAGATGGAATATGTGTCTACAAAGGACCAAATTGTAGATATTTTTACAAAGCCTCTGCCTAAGGATACCTTTGAGTATCTCAGGGAAAAGCTAGGGGTTATTACCCCTCCTGCTCTGAACTAAGATGCATGAGAATGCATCAATCCAGTGAAGCTTAGAGCCTCATTCACTAATCTGGATTGATGTTTTGAGAGATACCTCTCAGGGGGAGTAGCTAGATGGTTCCTGATAATAAGCAATAAGTATTGATAATAAAATTTTTTAGTCTGATCAGAGCAGCAGAGTGCAAGTATGTGCCCTTTGCTATTGATGTCAAAGGGGGAGATAAATCATGTGAAAAACTCAGGGGGAGAAAGAGTACAGATGTGTAAAGAGAAAGGGAGAGAATCTTGTCTTGATGGTCTTTACAGTTTTTCACATCATATGTTGCCATCAATGATAAAGGGGAGATTGTTGCAAGTATGTGCCTAACCGATGTTGTCATTGATGTCAACATATCTGTGTTTCATTGGTGTCAACTATGCTCTTGATTTTGATGTTTGCTAGTGTTGGAGATAATGAGTAAGTGATCTTGATATTGAGTTTCCAAGTACTTTTGAGAAAATTTGTTACCTCCGATGGAAACGGTGTTTTGTAGAGTATCTTTGTTTACTGAAGAACAATCTCCGCAGTTCGTGTAGCATGAATATCTTTGTCTATGGATTGGAAGTTATTTAGAGGCATGTTTAAAGATGCTATATCTCAAGTTTGAGCCTCTGGTATGAAGATTTGAGAGAGTTCTATTCACCAGAGTAAAAACTATTTTTCTGTGCATTCAGTGGTGATAGGGAGAAAGTATTTTGCTATGCATTGAAGTATTTTGGTCTGCGGTTTTGGAATTAAGTTTTTATTTTTGATAAGTACCTTCAACTCCAATGGATCATGATTTGGTGGTCCGCAAGCTATCTTTTCTCTATGACAGTAGCTGACAGTGTTGTTTATGTGCTCCAGTTTGAAGAATCTTCTTGGAAGAATTGTTAGAGATTGTGTTGTTGTTTCTAGTGATTACTATGTGCTTGTGGATGTCTCCTGATTGTGTTCCTACCTTTGGACTAGTCTGCAAAGAGAAATTTGGATCGTGGATGAAGTATGTTCTTTGAAGACCCAGTGTTAACACCAGTCTTGGTTGACTTGGTTGTTTTCACTTCTTGCAGAGATGCATCAAATATTGTGGAAGCCTATCGTGGCATGGAAGATTGCATTTGAGTCCTAGCTAAGGCATAACATGATCCGCATACATCTTTACCTTAGCAATCTTGTTTAGGTCCAAACCTATTTCTATGTATGTTTGTAATGCCGACCTTGGAGATTGTTCCAATGGTTGATGAATGTAATGCGGACCTTGATGTACATTCCAAGGTTGATGAAGTGTATAAAAACATGTAATGTAGCCATGAAAAATGTGTCCTTTTGTGAAACTGAAAAGATAAGGTAAGAAGTGTCAGAAGAGCAAAGTAGAGGAGTTATACTGTGCTTCAATGGAACTGAACTCAGGCATGGAGTAGATGCTACCAAATCAGTTCACCATCCTTTGGCAGTGAGCCACCCCTTGGCAGTGAGCCATTCTTGGTAGTGAGCCATTCTTGGTAGTGAGCCTCAACATTTACAGTGAGCATTTTGGGCAGTGAGCCTCTATTTTTTGGTATTTCTATAACATATATATCTTTTTGGGCTAACACCCACCGTGGTTTTTCCCTTATAGGGTTTTCCACGTAAAAATTTGGTGTCTTATGTGTTATTGTGTTGAGCTTCCTATTTCATGCTTTCATGGTTAAATCTGAAAAACAGTCAATAAGTGTTTGATGTGTTGATGTTCATAAGTGTTCAAAGTTTTAGGGGCAACTAATTCACCCCCCCTCTCAGTTGTCCGGTGTATTTCAACATTATTAACATTTGTTTTGTTTATTTCAAGATTCCAAGGGTCATATAGTCAATCTAGGAAATGCAGGAAAAGGATTTAATTAAGAATCATTTTTGAAATGCTACTTTGACATGTAACAATTAATTGAGGAATAGAGACTCAGGTCATTTTCAAGGAAACTATACTAGTCATTTATTGTTCTTAATGATATTTATACTTGTTATGTATGAAGAAGCATCTCTTACCTTAACGACTTAGGCTTGAGAAATGATAGAATTAATATGTAAGTTAAACCTCTGAATTAACTTCTTTTGAGAACCATCTAAAGAAATTGAAAAACCCATCATATGCTCTCACCTTGCCTATCAAATGGATCTTGGTGATCAAAAAATAGATTCAATTCTTAGGCAAACCATGATCTCAATCAATTCCAAGGACCAATGACAATAATCACTATATGCTCTCACCTCTTCTTGAAATGGACCTTGGTGATTAGAAAGTGATAATTGTTTACAAGGGATTAGAAATTTCATTTCAAAAAATAAATGTGGTCATTAAAGAAAATTTTTACATTTTAGGTAAATTTGATAATGCCTTCTAAAACTCACCCATTTTAACACTGTTCCCAGTGTTGCAAGTTAGTACTCATCAAATTATCGTCTCTGTTACACCTGAGTGGGTGGTAGCCGACGTAGAACTATCTAGGGAGGGATAAACCCTAGAAAGGGTTGCGTACCCACTCACAGTTGCATGAAAACCTAGTGCAAAATAGAACTACATACTCGCTAAACCTTTTATATATCAAATCATGTATGTACTTTGATCTTGTGGATACAAGGTATGTAGGGAGTTTGAAAGGTGAAAGATGCCCCTAGTAGTACTCAGGTACTCAAGATATAGGGTGAATATATGTTCAAACTTTGAAATTCCAAAAATCTAACATAAGAGGATTAAACTAGTTAAAACAAGAAGTCTCTAGTACTCAGAAGAATCCTCGAGAGGATGATCTTGTACCTGGATGGTTGCCAAAATCTGAGGGAGGGTTCAAGATTTGTATATACCTTAACCAAATGAACTTATGGAGATTCCTCAGTACAATACATGAGTGCATTGTATTATTTCCTGTAAGTAACTCAGGATTCAGATTGATCCCAATGAGTCTAAGTCTATGGCCAGATCAAAATAAATGATTCCCATCCTTATAAGCTTGTATGGCTATTGTCTTACCTATCCCGTATGGGATAGATTTTTGGTCTGTTCGACCAGTATAGGCCCGTATGGCCATTATCTAACCTACCTCGTATTGGGTAGAGGTTTGGTCCATAGACCCTGTTACGTATGAACAACACACCCAAAGGACAGAAAAGCCCGTATTGGCTAAATCTTGAATAGTCCCATTTGGACACCTTTGCTTGAATTGGCTACATGTTATTTTCTTGAGTACTTAGACTAAAATTTTAAGACAAAATCAAATGCTAAGAACTAGGTAAAAAAGTTAGAAAACCAAAGAAAGTCCTTTCAAAAACCTAAAATCTAGATCACACCTAAAGAAAGATAAAGAAAAAAAAAATTCCCCTAAAGGCCTAACTGGGTCCTTACACCAGGTGACCTAGAAACACTAGGGGAAACCCTAAAACTCAAAAATGATAACTTCAAGACACTAGGGGTGTGATGAGATCATGTGTCTCAATTTATTGTTTGAATCTCTATAATGTTGATCTATGTCTATGTCAGCAAGAGTTGTTCTTTGTCTCAGTGATCGGTAGGAGTCACAACGATCACAGGAAAGTGGAATGTTTCCTATATCGGCGAGACATGAACTATCGGTATGATCTGAGGGACTATCACCGATGGTGTATGTTGCTTCGATGGAGGTTTGACATCTGTGAGAGTCATCCCAACAGAACGTAATCGGTATGAAAACAACTATCGGCCCGAGTGTTGAAATATCTCTCTAACAGTTTGGGTTACTCTGATGGAAGTTGGCGTCGGCGTGAGAATCACTATCGGTGTACTATGGAAGTCTTGCTTTGATGGGTTGAGTCATTCCGATGGAGGTTTGGATCAGCATGACTATAACTATTGGTACAGTTTCAAAATGTCTTTCCGTCACTCTGATGCGACGTCAGCCAAGGTCTTCCCGATGGTTGGTGAATGGTAGATAGTTTGGTCTTGTCGGTAATAGTGCCAATGATTATCTATCTTGTGGTTGTGTATATGAACTAGGACAGTGACCGATGACTTGTGCATGTGCGACTAATGGGTTCTCACGGATATGCGAACAGTCAGAAACGACAGTTTCGATTGTTGAACTAAACAACAACTGAATCGATTGGTTGTTCAGTCAGTTACAAGTGAATTTGATTTGATTACTAAAGCAATGGGAGATCAGTAGTGAGAGAGAGTTTAGTTGGTGATCGAAGATCAGTGTGTTCATTCTATAACAGTACAATGAAAGTGAACCATCACAAATGTTCTGAGATTTGATGCCTGAACAAGGAGGCTGAGTAATTTGTTGTAATCCTCTTGTGTTTATTGTGAATAAAATTGTCTTCTTGTGGTGGTGGGTTTTTTACCCGAAAGGGTTTTCCCACGTACATCTGGTGTCTTCTCTATGTTTTCAAATTTGTTATGTTTATTCTATAATTCCTTCTATGTGCATCTTAATGAGTTATAATTGAAATTAAAAGTCACTTGTCTACATTATCCCCTTTGAATCAACATTAGGGAGGCTATTTCTGCACCTCTAGTTTCCTTACAAGTGGTATCAAAGCTTGGCTAGTTGTGTTATCCTTGTGGGTAGGTTGGGTTTTTTGTGTCAATCCTGCAAGTGGGAGTTCTGTAGAAGTCTATTGTGTCTAATCTACAAATTAAGATGGCAAGTACATCAGGAAAGATAGACATTGAGAAGTTCAATGGAACAAACTTTGAGTTGTGGAAACTTAAGGTTGAAGATATGCTGGTCGATAGAGATCTGTGGGTTGTTGTGTCTAGGAATAAACCCTCAGCCATGAAGCAAGAAGATTAGGACTTAGCAGATAGGAAAGCCAGAGGACTAATAAGATTAAGTCTTGCAAATTTTGTTCTATTGAATGTCCATGAGGAGAAGACTGCAGATTCTCTGTGGAAGAAGTTAGGAGATATTTATCAGGGCAAGTCCTTGGTGAATAAACTTTTCTTGAGAAAGAAGTTATTCTCCCTGAAGATGGACGAAGGTGCATCTATGGAAGATCATCTAATTTTTTTTAACATGGTGATTGCACAGTTGATATCTGTTGGTGTAACAATAGGTGAAGAAGAATGTTGTATGCTTTTGTTGTGTTCCTTTCCTGACACATGGGATCATTTGCTGATGGATATTGGAAGTACTACAACCAAGTTCAAGATGGACGAGGTGGTTTCTTCGCTTCTGTTAGAAGAAATGCTAAGGAAATCTTCTGAGATGGCTACAGAGGCCCTTGTTGTTCGAGGCAGATCAAAGGAAAAAGGTGATCAGAAGGACAAGAAGTCTAAATCCAAATCAAAGTCAAAGGAGTGATCAAAATCTCCTAGAAAGAATTCCAAGGTGAAGTACTGGAACTGTGGGTAGAAAGGACATATTCAGAAAGACTGTAGAGAGGAGAAAAAGAAGAAAAAGAATAAGTCTTCTGATGAAGAATATTCTCAGAGTGATGTAGATGCCTTTGTAGCAGCCTTGGCAACACCTGCATCTGAAGATGTATGGTTAGTGGATTCAGGGGCATCTTTCCACATGATGTCTCATAAAGAGTGGTTCACAAAGTATGAATTTTATGCTGGAGGAAAGGTGTTCCTAGCAAGTGATTTGACACTGGACATTGTTAGCCGAGGAAGAGTCAGAATCCAGTTCCTGGATGACAGAATAAAGGGAATTGATGGAGTACTACACATACCAGGTCTGGCTCATAATTTACTCTTTGTAAGTAAGCTTAATGATACTAGAGTTCAAGTAACATTTGTGAATGGTGGATGTAAGATGACTAGAGGTTCTATTGTGCTGGAAAAGGGTGAACGCATTGGAACACTGTCTAAGTTAGATTCTAAACCTGTGTGTTGTAATATAGTCTCTGAAAAGTTTGAAAAAGTCATTGTTGTAACACATGATGCAAATTCTATGGAAGTCAAACTTCCTACAGAGAAAAAAATGCTCTGGCATCATAGGCTTGGCCATATAGGTGAAAAAGGTTTAAAAACTTTGAAGAACAAAAACCTGGTAGATGGGCTGATTGATTGTAATCTTGAGTTTGATTTCTACGAACATTGCGTATATGGAAAATAGAATCATGTTTCTTTTTACTCAAGTTCTCATAAATCTTCTGGTGTGTTGGACTATGTACACTTATGTTTTTGGTCCAGTTGATGTTCCTTCTCTGTCTAAATCAAGATATTATGTATCGTTTATTGATGATTATTCAAGAAGGGCATTTGTTTATTTTTTGAAGAGCAAATTAGAAGTGTTCAGTTAGTTTAAAGAATTTAAAAATCTTGTTGAAAATTAGATTGGTAGGAAAATTAAATTTTTGAGAACAAACAATGCTGGTGAATATTGCAATGTAGATTTTGATAAGTACTGTGTAGACCATGGAATTACAAGGCACGAGACTACTCCTTATACTCTACAGCAAAATGGAGTTGCTGAAACGCTAAATTGATCATTGATGGAGAAAGCAAGAAGTATGTTGAGTTATGTTGGTCTAGAACAAAAGTTTTGGGCTGAGGTAGTTGCTACAGCTTGTTACTTGCTGAATCATTCTCCTACTTCAGCATTGGTTGATAAGACGCCTATGGAAGCATGGTCTAGTAAGAAGCCCTCTTTGAGACATCTTCATGTTTTTGGCTATGAGTCATATGCTCATATTCCTAAGGTAAAGAGATCTAAATTGGACAACAAGGCTGTTAAATGTATTATTATTGGTTATGGAGTCGGTGTTAAAGGATACAAGCTTTGGAATCCATAAATAGAAAGGGTGTTTTACAGTAGGAATGTAATTTTCAGAGAGCTAAAACCTTTGGTCATTGATTCCCAGTCGGGAAAGATAGAAGAGAAGAAAGAAAAAAGTGAAGTGAGTATTCCCCTGATCCCTAAAAAAGAGGAAAAATGAGCTCCAAGTGTAGATGAAATAGAAGAGAGTTCAAGCAGCTTTGAAGGCTCTGATCAAGAGCCAAAACCTGCTCCTCAATCTCAGCCATTGGGAATATCTACATGTGAAAGAAGACAACTAGATAGGTATGGATTTGCAGTACTTGATACAAGTTGTGCCTATGCTTTGCTAATCGATACTGATGAACCTAGGACTGTGAAAGAGGATATTAATATGCCTAATTTAGATTCTTGATTGGAATCCATGAATGATGAAATGTCAACATTGGAGAAAAATGGAACCTGGGATCTGGTGCCCTTGCCTGAAGGTAGAAAACTAGTGGGTTGTAAGTGGGTGTTTAAAAAGAAATATTGTCCAAATGGTAGTATTGATAAGTATAAGGCAAGACTGGTTGCAAAGGGGTATTCTCAAAAGGAAGGAATAGATTATGGAGAAATATTTTCTCTTGTAGCTAAGCTGATGTCCATTAGATTTCTTTTGTCACTTGCAGCAGAGTATGACTTAGAAATTGAGCAAATGGATGTGACAACAACATTTCTTCATGGGGATCTTGAAGAAGAAATTTATGTCCCAACTAGAGCATTTTGTTGAAAAAGGTAAAGAACATCTGGTATGTAAACTCAAGAAGTCTCTTTATGGTTTAAAGCAATCTCCCAGAATGTGGTATCAAAAATTTGATACGTATGTTTTATCTTTGGGATTTGTGAGATCTAAATCTGATCATTGTGTTTATTATAAAACTGAGGGTGATCATATTCTTATAATTGCATTATATGTCGATGATATGCTATTTATTGGCAATGGTAAGGGTATGATCTTAGAATTAAAATCTTAGCTATCCTTGAAGTTTGAAATGAAGGATCTGTGGGCAGTGAAGTACATTCTGGGAATGGAGATTAAAAGGGACAGATCAAGTAGAAAGCTTTGGCTTAGCCGGAGCAAGTATGTTACCAATGTTCTTGATAATTTTAATATGTTTGATTGTAAACAGTTAGCTATTCCAGTTTTGTAGGGAACAAAATTATCTATTGAAGATTATCCAAAATCTTCATATGAAATTGAGGATATGAAGAAAGTACCTTATGCGAGTTTTGTTGGCAGTCTGATGTATGCAATGGTTTGTACTAGACCAGACATTGCCCAAGCAGTGGGAGTCTTGAGCTGGTTTATGGCAAATCTAGGAAGATCACTTTGGGATGCTGTGAAAAGAGTTTTGAGGTATTTGAAGGGAACTTCTGATTATGCTATTTTCTATCATGGAAACTCAGTTGAGTCTCATAGGTCTATCAGTATTCAGGGATATGTTGATTTTGATTGGGTAGAGGACATTGACAGTAGAAGATCCACCAGTGGATATGTGTTCACGTTAAATGGTGGTGCTATCAGTTAGATGAGCAAGCAGCAGGTTGTAGTCACTTTGTCCACAACAGAGGTAGAGTACATGGCAGCTACTTGAGCCTGCCAAGAAGCCATTTGGTTGAAGAGGTTGTGTTCTGATGTGGGTTTTAATGCAAGCCAAATTTAGATTAATTGTGATAGTCAAAGTGCTATCTGTTTGGCAAAAAATCCTACATTTCACACCAGGACAAAACACATTGATGTCCAATATCACTTTGTTCATGATATGGTGGAAGACAAAAAGGTAAAGCTAGAAAAGGTTGGTACTTTGGAAAATGTTGCAAATGCCTTGACTAAACCTGTGAGCACAACCAAGTTCAAATGGTGTTCAAATGCAATGGGTCTTCGTACCTGTGATTCTTAGTGAATTCAGACTCATCTGGAGGTAACAATAAAATCTTCGTCAAGTGGGAGATTGATGAGATAATGTGTCTCAATTTATTGTTTGAATCTCTATAATGTTGATCTATGTCTATGTCGGCAAGAGTTGTTCTTTGTCTCAGCGATCGGTAGGAGTCACATCGATCATAGGAAAGTGGAATTTTTCTTGTATCGGCGAGACATGAATTATCAGTGTGATCTGAGGACTATCACCGATGGTGTATTTTGCTTCAGCGGAGGTTTGACATTGGTGAGAGTCATCTTGACAGAAGGACATCGGTATGAAAATAACTATCGGCTCGGGTGTTGAAATATCTCTTCGACAGTTTAGGTTACTCTAATGGAAGTTGGTGTCGGCATGAGAATCACTATCGGCGTGTTGTGGAAGTCTTTCTCTGATGGTTTGAGTCATTCCAATGGAGCTTTGGATTGGCATGACTATAACTATCGGTGTAGTTTTAAAATGTCTTTCCGTCACTCTGATGCAACGTCGGCCAAGGTCTTCCTGATGGTTGGTGAACAGTAGACAGTTTGGTCTTGTCGGCAAAAGTGCTGATGGTTATCTATCTCGTGGTCATGTATATGAACTGGGACAGTGACCGATGACTTGTGCATGTGGGACTAATGGGTTCTCATGGATATGCGAATAGTCAGAAATGATAGTTTCAATGGTTGAACTAAACAGCAACTAAATCGATTGGTTGTTTAGTCAGTTGCAAGTGAATTTGATTTGATTACTAAAACAATGGGAGATCAGCAGTGAGAGAAAGTTTAGTTGGTGATTGAAGATCAGTGTGTTCATTCTGTAATAGTAAAGTGAAAGTGAACCGTCACGAATGTTTTGAGATTTGATGCCTGAACAAGGAGGCTGAGTAATTTGTTGTAATCCTCTTGTGTTTACTATGAATAAAATTGTCTTCTTCTAGTGGTGGGTTTTTTACCTGAAAGGGTTTTCCCACGTACATCTGGTGTCTTCTCTCTGTGTTCAAATTTGTTATGTTTATTCTGTAATTCCTTCTATGTGCATCTTAATGAGTTATAATTGAAATTAAAAGTCATTTGTCTACATTATCCCCTTTGAATTGACATTAGGGAGGCTATTTTTGCACCTCTACTTTCCTTACAGGGTGACCCTAAGATGCAAAAGGGGTAATCCTAAATAGGCAAAATGAAGGGGTCACTAGGTAGAACACGAGGCGAGGAAAGTCAATTTGGAGTTTGAAAAAGATGGTCAAAGAGGTGAAAATCACAAGGGACATGTCACTAAGAGTGGAACTATAGAGAGGAGAGTAATTCATTCCTATGTGGCCATGATTAGGACCTCTTTATCATCATCAAACTACCATGTAGGGTTGACACGATTTTAGTGTTAGAATGCATAGGACAATTGAGATGGGGGGGTCAATCAGCTGTATGTTAAAACTTTAAAACCTCAAAGCAATTTCAAACATCATCCCCTTATAATGATTTAGTAGAATGTAAACATATGAAGCATCAATGCAAACACATCCAAACACATAAGAACACTATATTTACATGGAAAACCCTATAAGGGAAAAACTGTGGTGAGGATTAGCTCACATGTATATGAATAACAACACTGAAAACCAATAGGCTTACTGCCAAAGGCTCACTACCCAGAAGAAAGGCTCACTGCTAAAGAAAGTCTCACTACCCAAAAGAGAGAAGAAAGAAAAATATTGTTACAGAGAGATTCACTATCTCAAAGCAACAGGAAAGATCCACCACTGCCACTCCTTGCCATCCGCAACCTTTGGCTCACTACCTTCAGCAACTTCTGGCACACTGAAATGTAGACACTTTACGCTCACTGCATTCCAGAGTCATAAGCATTTCAGTTCCCAAACAACTCACTACCCTTGATTCACATTTGCATTATCTTCTCTACATTACTCCACTCAACTTCATCTTGTCTTTATACCATCTACAACCAAGACCTATCTCAATTAGGTCAGTCCTAAAGAAGCGTGTGTACCTCAAACATGCAACACCAATTAGGTCAGCACTAAACACTTCCGCAATGGAAAGAAGTGAAAGTGGATCATAACAAGGGTTAACTAGGACACAAATTTGGATTGCCACACTGCTCATCACATTCACAATCCACAAGGTACCTCCGTACATGGCACAAGTAAGACAAGTTGGCCAAACCTGAGCTAATGACCTCATCCATGCTTCTCCAAGTCCAATAGCATCATGTGGACTAGAGAGAGACACTCTACAGCATTCACACACCTTTCCATAACACTCAGCACCATCAAAATCTCTTGCAACACCTTCGCAACCTCTTGAAACAAAGAATTTCTTCAATCTGTACATCAGGATCCACTACCTTTGAACATCAACACAATAACTAAACTTGCGGATCAACCCATCACTAGAAAATTCATGGGAAGGTAGATATAGATTGTATAAGAACATCCTGTTAGTGCCTGAATTGACTGACAATTTTTGAGGAATTTTCATGCAGGCACTTTCCCTAAGTATCAAAAAAAAATGTTCTAAGTGTTGGACCTCCTCAGCATTTTTCAGCTGCAGCATCATATTTTCCTGAGGAGGAGGTCATCATCATCATGTTTTCTTCGATGGTGGTCAGCATCATCATGTTCTCTGTTGACCGGTTTCTCATCAGGATCATCATGTTTCAATATCGGGTGATGTTTGGATATCATCCTGATCCTGCTAATGAGCTACAGTGTGCCTTGATTTGCTTGCGGAGGTGATTTTTCAAGTTTCCGGTGATCTTCCAATTATCACCTTGCCCTTTTATGATGATGATGTCACCCCGATCTTCTGAAGGGATTATTCTCTAAGTTGTTCGACCTGACTTGTTTTTTCTTAAGGGTCGTCGTCATCATCATCATATTTCCAGTTATCACCGTGTTGCTTGCGGGGGTCATCATATTTTCTGCATGCATGATATTTCACCGAGGTGATATTTTTATCATCGGGTGATCTTGGTTATGATCATCCTGATGATGTTGTTGAAGAGTTCTAAGTGTGACCCGATATTCACTGGGGTCATCATATTTTGAACGTCAGGATGATCTTAGTCAATATCATCCTGATGTTGTTGTATCACTTCATGTTCGTTATTTTTTCATCCTGATGATGCTGACGTCATTCTTGTGTCAGGGTGATATCTATTTCTCTGCCTATCTGCATCATGATATTTCTGAAGGAGGGGGTGATATTTTCATTTTTGAATATCACCCGGATGTATGTTTGTTCCAGCGTCATGATGATGCTGATATCAAGGAGATATCCTCCTGCCGGCTTCGTGCATTATCTAGTGGCGGTGATCTTTTCAAGCATCATCATATTCATCTATCGCCCCGATCTTATAGTGGAGCTACAGTGCAACATGATATTTGTGCATCAGGATGATATTTCCAAATATCCGGTTATCTTCCGAATATCATCCTGATGTCGATATGATGATGACGTCATCAAGGTCCGGGGGGGTCATATTTCTAACACTTATCATCTTGTGGAGATCCCCCGATATTTGCAAATATGATGGTGACGTCATCCGGATATGAGGAGGTGCGCAGTAGGCAGATATGATGATGACATCAGCAGGATATGATGATGACGTCATCAGGATGTTCATCAGCCAGACTTTTGGTATAGGCTCAGCAGGAGGATGTTCCTCCGATGGATCAGGTTGTGCCGATGAAGGCGATTATCATGCAGGTTATATTGCGGTAGGATGCTGACGTCAGGGTGATATTTCAAGCAACAGGATGTCATGATGCTGGAGGATGATGATGATGAAGTCTTATACTAGTGTCGTCAGGAGCAAAAGCACCGACATTATATATGCTCGTGGCCTAGTATATAAAATATTGAAAAGGTCACCGCGGGGTGCATGTGGGATAATTGATATCCTGCATATTTTCAAATATCATGATGATGAATCTCGGCGGGAAATGGTTGCGATGCAGAATTGACGTTTTCCTGAGGCCACGGGTTGGTGCGCCATTAATGGCGAAGGTTGCAGAGGTATGGGCGGATTTGGTACCCGATTGAAGGTGTACATCAGCGGACAGTGGCGCAGGGCTCGAGATTTCTTCCTGTCTCCTCCCCTACCTGCTGCATTCATGTTTGGGCGCCAATTTGGTAATGCGTTGAGCGCCATTTTGCTGATACTGTGTATCTGGCGAGATTTTTGGTCAACCATGTAATTAATTGCTGTGGTACACTACCTGGCTGTTATAAGCAGGAAGTGATACTCATTTGTGGTTGTTGAAAGTTGAAGATTTTTGGCTCTGTAATTCAAAACAAGCTGATCTAGTTGCTCTGTACAGCTTAACTTGTGAGTTTATGTATCTCCTGTTGTACGATTTGGCATGAATCCACTGATTTCATGGTTAATCTTATATGAGTAATGCTATCTTAGCATGTGTTGTGTTAATTCTGTCTCTAGTATTGCATGTATTCTTCTTCTGAATCTGGATATTTGGGTAATGTTTAGATTCTAGAGCATAGAATTCCTATGTTGAATGTCTGATCTTTTAACTTCTGCTCAAGGGGTAGATTAAACTGTTTTCAGGTTGAACATTGGGAAGGGTATACTGCAGTAGGGATGCCATAAGTAGAGATAACTTAACACTCTTTATTGGGAGATATCTGTAAGGCAGATATCATGTGTATCCCCCTGAAATCCAGTTTTAGCTATTCATGCTGATCATTCACAGGTGTATGTCTACCGACTCCAAGCCCTGGATAGGCACCAATCTAGCTCTGTGTTGAGGTTATACACCATGTCCAGCTTTGCATCCAAATTTCAAACTAAACCATTTCATACTTCCACCTGTTAGTTGTAGGAGTAGGAGTAGGAACCCCCTGCATGCTCTCATACCCAACCAGACATCATGTCCAAGAATGTTGCCAGCCTTGTGATCTATCATACAGATCTTGGTCCATACATGAGAGTATTCTGCCTGTTGTTGTCAAGTTAGATCTTTCTATCTTTGAGCTAGTCAAGGTTACATCTTGAGTTATAGGGATACCCCCCTTGGTGCGGCAGAACCAGAAGTGAAGGGGAGGCAGCTCACGCAACCTCCTGTATTTAGTTGGCTGAATCTGCCTGTGCATTAGAAGTGGCAAACCTTAATGTTGATTCAGAAGAAAAACCAACAAATTGGCGACTCCGCTGGGGATGTTGATGTAAAGTGATATCCTGCAATCTCTGGTGAAGTTTTGCTCTGCTGGTGGAATGAACTCAGAAACATATTTGATGAGCTTTCAGCTGCTGTAAATTTTGTCCTCTTTGGAGAGGTGGCGACTCTGCAAAAAAGATCTGAATGCACATGAAAGATGGATGTATGTGATGTGACAAAAATGTGTTGTTCATTTTTCTGCATCTGTATGAGAAAAGGTACCTTGTTCCTTCCCCTTTATTTGTTGTTTTGCTGCATAAGCTAGATGCCAGGGGAAGCCTTAGGTCTTAGACAGACAAAGGATGTCTAAGAGTAAGATTTGTATGAATCCAAGTATGAATTATCCCATACTCAGTGGTGAAATGTTGAATAAAGGAATAGAAGAGATAAGAAATAGGTTGATATTCTTAGAGGCTGAGCAGGCCCAGTTAAAAAGCAGTAACCCTGTTGTGTCTGCCAGTCAGAAGGCTAAACCTCTTCTCAGCCCATTTGATCCTTTGTATGACCAACTGGATTTGTCATGGGTGGATTATAAAGTAGAAACTATGCCTGCTAGGATATACTGTCAGATGCCTAGATTTAGTGGTCACAATGTATGTGATGGGAATGCACATATCCAAAATTTTCACAGTTTTATGGGAAAATATTCATTCAGAGATGAGGATATGTGGGTGAGGTTTTTTGTTAGGTCCTTTGATGCAAAAGCAAAAGACTAGTATTTGAGCTTTCCAAAGAAATCCTTTGCCTGTTGGGATGAGCTTGCTGACTGTTTCAAGGAAGAATTTGCAAAAGAACCGGCTGATCTTGTTGCAGAATTGATGAGAATCAGAAAACAAGATGAAGAGCCATGTGTTGATTTCAGTCATAGGTTTGCAATAGCCCTTTCACAGATCCCAGAAGTTTTCAGACCTGATATTTCAGCCTGTGTTGGCATATTCTTTGAAGCTTTTGAGGAGGGCTTTAGTGCAATACTGAGGGATTTCAAGGTGACAAGTATGCAGATGGCATACAGGTTCATAGAAAAGATAGAAAAAATTAGAAATGTGTACCTGCTGAAACCCCTGTCCCCAGGCCTTGGTGTGAGAAATGGTTATGAAGCTGCAAATGACCAAATGATTATGGCATCATGTGCAGATAAAAATGAAAATAAAAGCATTGAGGTTGAGACTGCTGTGTTTGAACATAATGCTAACAATACTGCTCAATTGGATTGTTCACCAGTTGAGGATGCCAGTGAAAGGACTAATAAGGATTCCTATTGCAATGATGAGGCAGCTGACCATGAAAACAATAACGAGGTTGTGGACAGCAATGAGCAATTTTTGGAATGGACCTGTGGAGACAATTGTGAGTATTGTACTCAAGACAGAGAAGATATAAGCAAACAGAGAAGCAGTCCTATGTGTGACCCATTGCCTACCTTTCAAACACAGGGAGATCATGAAGAGCAGTCAGAAATTGAAATAAGTGCTAGTTCAGAGCATGATTGTTTTTCATTTGATGGCTGTTTTGCTTATGACACACAGGCTGATACTCCTCCACAAAGTGAATCCATTGGTGATGAAGATGTGTGCTCTGCTGCCCATGAACAAATGGCATACTATGATGAAACTGATGCACCTGGGTCACCCATTTATGACACATATGGTGATGAGGATCTGTCTGAGTATGGTGAGGATCTAGACATTATTTTTGGCTTGGATTCTGTTTCTCATCCTGATGAAAGAGGAAACAACATACATCAAGTAAGTGACTGTGAAAATGTGCCTGATTTGAAAGAGATGCCAGAGCCTGATCTTTTCCAGCCTGGTGCTGCTGATTGTTGTGTACATGATGTGCACAATTGTGATTTTGAAAGCTTTTCTTTTGATGTGCCAGTATATACAATGAGCTCTGATCATCCTAGCTGTGTGGTGGACTTTGAGTGTTTCCTATTTTTAGTCCAGCTAGGAGATCATGTTGCAATGCATGATGATGATATAGATGATAAGTGCTATATGCCATATGAATATGCATTGCTTGATACATTCAACACCCACATGTCACATGATGCTGAAGGTTATCTGCACAGGTTTGACAATGACAAGCTAAATCAGAGGGTTGAGTGTGCAGATGACAAGGTTTATTTGTGGGTGGATCCTGACAGTATCTCCAGGCTTGACCCAGTGCATGCAGATGAAAACAAGATATTTGACAAAGGGAGATACATGTTTTTCTTTTCTTGGTGGCCTTAGGCCATCAAGTGTGTTTGGTGATGCAGGTCGGTGCAGTATTTGACTCTGTGCCCAATGGATAAGGGACTGGTCTGCATCCCAGAGATCTAGGGTTCTCGTTGCAGTCTTGCGCCTGCACGTCCCCAGACAGAGCCAGTGTTAGTGCCTGAATTGACTGACAATTTTTGAGGAATTTTCATGTAGGCACTTTCCCTAAGTATCAAAAAAAAATGTTCTAAGTGTTGGACCTCCTCAGCATTTTTCAGCTGCAGCATCATATTTTCCTGAGGAGGTCATCATCATCATGTTTTCTTCGATGGTGGTCAGCATCATCATGTTCTCTGTCGACCGGTTTCTCATCAGGATCATCATGTTTCAATATCGGGTGATGTTTGGATATCATCCTGATCCTGCTAATGAGCTACAGTGTGCCCTGATTTGCTTGCGGAGGTGATTTTTCAAGTTTCCGGTGATCTTCCAATTATCACCTTGCCCTTTTATGATGATGATGTCACCCCGATCTTCTGAAGGGATTATTCTCTAAGTTGTTCAACCTGACTTGTTTTTTCTTAAGGGTCGTCGTCATCATCATCATATTTCCAGTTATCACCGTGTTGCTTGCGGGGGTCATCATATTTTCTGCCTGCATGATATTTCGCCGAGGTGATATTTTTATCATCGGGTGATCTTGGTTATGATCATCCTGATGATGTTGTTGAAGAGTTCTAAGTGTGACCCGATATTCACTGGGGTCATCATATTTTGAACGTCAGGATGATCTTAGTCAATATCATCCTGATGTTGTTGTATCACTTCATGTTCGTTGTTTTTTCATCCTGATGATGCTGACGTCATTCTTATGTCAGGGTGATATCTATTTCTCTGCCTATCTGCATCATGATATTTCCGAAGGAGGGGGTGATATTTTCATTTTTGAATATCACCCGGATGTATGTTTGTTCCAGCGTCATGATGATGCTGATATCAAGGAGATATCCTCCTGCCGGCTTCGTGCATTATCTAGTGGGGGTGATCTTTTCAAGCATCATCATATTCATCTATCGCCCCGATCTTATAGTGGAGCTATAGTGCAACATGATATTTGTGCATCAGGATGATATTTCCAAATATCTGGTTATCTTCCGAATATCATCCTGATGTCGATATGATGATGACGTCATCAAGGTCCGGGGGGGTCATATTTCTAACACTTATCATCTTGTGGAGATCCCCCGATATTTGCAAATATGATGGTGACGTCGTCCGGATATGAGGAGGTGCGCAGTAGGCAGATATGATGATGACGTCAGCAGGATATGATGATGACGTCATCAGGATGTTCATCGGCCAGACTTTTGGTATAGGCTCAGCAGGAGGATGTTCCTCCGATGGATCAGGTTGTGCTGATGAAGGCGATTATCATGCAGGTTATATTGCGGTAGGATGCTGACGTCAGGGTGATATTTCAAGCAACAGGATGTCATGATGCTGGAGGATGATGATGATGAAGTCTTATACTAGTGTCGTCAGGAGCAAAAGCACCGACATTATATATGCTCGTGGCCTAGTATATAAAATGTTGAAAAGGTCGCCGCGGGGTGCATGTGGGATAATTGATATCCTGCATATTTTCAAATATCATGATGATGAATCTCGGCGGGAAATGGTTGCGATGCAGAATTGACGTTTTCCTGAGGCCGCGGGTTGGTGCGCCATAAATGGCGAAGGTTGCAGAGGTATGGGCGGATCTGGTACCCGATTGAAGGTGTACATCAGCGGACAGTGGCGCAGGGCTCGAGATTTCTTCCTGTCTCCTCCCCTACCTGCTGCATTCATGTTTGGGCGCCAATCTGGTAATGCGTTGAGCGCCATTTTGCTGATACTATGTATCTGGCGGGATTTTTGGTCAACCATGTAATTAATTGCTGTGGTACACTACCTGGCTGTTATAAGCAGGAAGTGATACTCATTTGTGGTTGTTGAAAGTTGAAGATTTTTGGCTCTGTAATTCAAAACAAGCTGATCTGGTTGCTCTGTACAGCTTAACTTGTGAGTTTATGTATCTCCTATTGTACGATTTGGCATGAATCCACTGATTTCATGGTTAATCTTATATGAGTAATGCTATCTTAGCATGTGTTGTGTTAATTCTGTCTCTAGTATTGCATGTATTCTTCTTCTGAATCTGGATATTTGGGTAATGTTTAGATTCTAGAGCATAGAATTCCTATGTTGAATGTCTGATCTTTTAACTTCTGCTCAAGGGGTAGATTAAACTGTTTTCAGGTTGAACATTGGGAAGGGTATACTGCAGTAGGGATGCCATAAGTAGAGATAACTTAACACTCTTTATTGGGAGATATATGTAAGGCAGATATCATGTGTATCCCCCTGAAATCTAGTTTTAGCTATTCATGCTGATCATTCACAGGTGTATGTCTACCGACTCCAAGCCCTGGATAGGCACCAATCTAGCTCTGTGTTGAGGTTATACACCATGTCCAGCTTTGCATCCAAATTTCAAACTAAACCATTTCATACTTCCACCTGTTAGTTGTAGGAGTAGGATTAGGAACCCCCTGCATGCTCTCATACCCAACCAGACATCATGTCCAAGAATGTTGCCAGCCTTGTGATCTATCATACATATCTTGGTCCATACATGAGAGTATTCTGCCTATTGTTGTCAAGTTAGATCTTTCTATCTTTGAGCTAGTCAAGGTTACATCTTGAGTTATAGGGATACCCCCCTTGGTGCGGCAGAACTAGAAGTGAAGGGGAGGCAGCTCACGCAACCTCCTGTATTTAGTTGGCGGAATCTGCCTGTGCATTAGAAGTGGCAAACCCTAATGCTGATTCAGAAGAAAAACTAACACATCCCTAGATCCACAAGACAAGAAACTATAATGCAAAGAAATGCAGAGCAATCTCATTTCTCCTAGATAGTCTTCTACATAGGAAGACACTCTGTCAGACACCTCTTCCACTTCCGCACGATCTAGAATCTGAATCTCTAGATGTAACACCTCTGAACACCTCTTATCAATACCTCCAAACCACTCAAACATATCTTTAACTATGAAGAAATGTGGAGCACAACACTGAGCACACCTCTATCACACCACTCATCTTTTTTATCAAATTTTCTCCAAAGCACTTGGAAACCAAGTGAACTACCTGCTAGATGTTGACATCAATGAAAACACTAGCAAGATTCCAATAATCTCCCCCTTTGTCATTGATGGCAATACCATCTTTCTGAAAAACCATCAAGACCTAAAGCAATCAATCAACCACTCGGTAGTACTCCCCTTGACTAGAGCAACTCTTTACTCTTCACACACTTTCCTTCACAACCTTCCCTGCACAAAGGTTTTTCAGCACATCAACTCTCTCCCCCTTTGACATCAATGGTAAAGGGTAACATTTGCAACACCTGCAAGCACAACTTTCACTTTTCTGCACTCTCTCCCTTAGGTTCATAAGATGCTCTATCTGACTGCACCATCCAATACTACCTACTCCCCTTGAGAGGTAGCCTTCAACATTAGTCCATGACCAAAAATATATCTTGAAATGCTTCCTGGACAGATGCACACACTTATGCATCTAGTTAAAAGGAGGGGCAATAACCCCTAACTTCTATCAGAGATACTCAAAAGTATCTTTAGGAAGGGCCTTTGTAAAGATGTCTACAATTTGGTCCTTGGTAGGCACATACTCCAATTTCACCTCATTCTCTGCAACCTTTTCTCTTATAAAGTGATACCGGATTGAAATATGCTTTGTCCTTAAATGCATTACCGAATTCTTTAAAATGTTGATAGCACTTGTATTATCACATAAGATGGGAATAGGTTCATCATATGACACTTTGATATCCTTCAATGTCTGCTTCATCCATAATACTTGTGTGCAACAAGATGTTGCAACAATGTACTCTACCTCTGCAGTAGATAAAGACATTAAGTCCTACTTCTTACTTAACCATGACACAAGTCTACTTCATAGAAAGAAAGTACCACCACTTTTACTTCTTCTATCATTTGTACATCCTGCCCAATCTGCATTTGTATATGCACTTAAGGAGAAATTAGTATCCTTGGGATACCATAGGCTAAACTCCATAGTGCCTTTTTTGGTATCTGAGTGTCCTCTTTACTACTAAAACATGTGACTCTCTAGGATCTGCTTGGAATTTAGCCACAAGACAGACTACATGCATGATGTCCGGTCTAGTAGCAGTTAGGTATAACAGTCCACCAATCATTGATTTGTACTTGCTCCGATCAGCCTTAAGAGATTCATCATCTTTTCTTAACTTACAACCAGTAGTCATGGGAGTGCACACTAGTTTGGAGTCTTCAATTCCAAACTTCTTCAACATTTCCTTAGCATACTTTGAATGTGAAATGAAAATGCCCTTTTCTAATTGACAAATTTGTAACCCAAGGAAGAAGTTCATTTCCCCACACATTGACATTTCAAATTCTTTCTGTATTTCTTCTACAAATCTCTTACACATATCTTCATTTCCTCCAAAGATTATATCATCAACATATACTTCCACAATCATAATTTGATCTTCAACTTTGAAGTAGTACAAATTGCTATTTGCAGTGCCCTTTTTGAATCCTTGCTGCATCAGGTACCTATCCAACCTTGCATGCCAAGCTCTAGGAGCCTGTTTGATTCCATACAATGCCTTCTTCAATCTGCAGACCATATTTGGATCATTCAATAATTGAAAGCCTTCCAGTTTCTCAATGTACACCTCATCTTCAAACTCTCCATTTAGGAATGCAGATTTCACATCCATTTGATAAACTTTGAAGTCTTTATGAGCTATGTTACAACACAACAACTCTACTCATACCCATGACACTCTTGTTCCATGCAAAGATATTAATCATGCCAATCAACTCAACCTAGTTAGCTTTCCCTAGAAAGGTAGGAGTGATTCGATTGATGCCTTTACTAAGGGTGCAGTGAATGTGTTATATGGAGTTTGACTCACCTACATTATGTTTGAGTCACAGTCTAGTTATCATAGTTATTGAGACACATCCTTGTATCTTTGCATTTTTTAGTGTTTAGCTTTCTCCCTAAGTATCACTTAAGGGGTGTGTTACTGTGAAAAGAGGTTTTACTTGGCTAGTTCACATCTATCTAGTTCTCCTATTCACACTAGTACTTAAGCTCACTTAGAGAATTTTACCTTTTTGGTCTCACCTCATGTGTACTCTACATGTGTCCTCACACTTGTCCCAAGTGTGCCCACATGTGTCACATCTTTAGAGAGGTAGTCAGTATTTTAGTCCTACCTTCTCTCCTCCTCCTAGTCCTACATAAAAAGGAGCCTATTATACTTTGTAAGATTTACATTTTGATTCACTTTGTATGATAGTTTACATTCTTATCTTTCATGTTCATTTTGTGGAAGTTATTAGATCTTGCAAGTTTGATCTTGGTTGATCCAACATGGTGTTAGAGCCATCTTGTAATCCCTTCCCAAATTGTCTTAAATTTGTAAGGCCCTTCTCTTGTTTAGAGGTTTTTCATCACCTACCTTCATATGGTACATCTTGGAGCAAAATTGATATCATTGTTGCATCTAGAAGGCCTAGAAATATATGGATCAATAGTAAACTTGATAAGGTTTGGGTATAGTGTATTACAAAGGTTTGTTAGGAGGCTCCATTAGAGGCCATACAAAATTATATATCATATGTGTGGATCCATATGACCATACTATTGTATGGATATCATATAGTTGTATAGTCATTGCCCTCATTGTTGTGCTTGCGACATCTTTTGGGGAATATTCTCCCTGTGACAATGTCCTTTGGCTCTACATCATCGTGTATGGGGGAAATTTTTTCAAATTTTAAAAAATATTTTTGTGCGTAGGATACAACCTCTACATAGGACTGATGTTAGTTGTCATTGTTGGATCTAGGGCATACAACTGAGAGGGGGGGGGTGAATCAGTTGTATAAAACTTGCTCTTACTTTAAACACTTGATTGTTCTTTGTTAGTTAACAGCATATCAATTAACCATCTATGAAAGCATAATGCATAAACTCAGAGCAGATGAACATCAACACATTGAACACCAAGATTTTGACGTGGAAAACCCAGTTAAGGGAAAAACCACGGGGTGATTAACCCAAGAATTATTCTCTGTTAGAAGAATAAAGAAGAATGAATGGCACATGCCAATTAGGGCTCACTGCCCGAGCACACTGCTCACAAAGAGGCCCACTGCCTACAAGGAGACACACTGTCTACAAAGTGATAAAAATCACAATCTTGAACTAGAGAATGACATCTCTACTATGTCCGGATCAGTTCCATTTAAGCCCAAAACCTCTGCTCTATCTTTCGCACCTCTCTTCGCTATCCCACACTCATCCACACAATCCACACTCGAAATGAACTCACAAACCTTTATTTATACAAGACATCGACTTAGGAACAATCATCTAAGTCGGCAATCAACCATAAGAATATCCGCAAGATGAATAATACATCCGGTCGGCCACCACAAGAACATTCACAGGATGATCAACTCATCCGGTCGGCTAGTCTGAACAAGAACTTCATCCGGAAGAATATCTTCAATTCTGGGCTCTACTACCAATGCAGATCAACAACACAACCTCAACACGATCCAAAAACCTTCACAAGCCTGCCTGAATGACCAGATACATCCGCACTTCCTTTACTTACTGGAATCTCTTGTCTTCCTCATCCGGAACTTCAAGAACACAGTCTGTCGCCACTGTCATAATGCAAAAGGTACTTTCAGACCTCCAAATCATACACAAATCAGGATGACACATCACAAGGACATCCCAAACACTCCTTCCAATCCGCAGATTAGGATAATACAATTCTGGACCTCATCGGACCTTTCTGTGATCCTTTGTCACCTCTGAACACTTGTCGGAACCGGTTCCATACCGACAGCCACAACTCCTTCAGATCTTCATGCGGACCTCTGAAATCTTAACTGAAGCATCTCAAGACTCATATCTACAGACCCTTTAATCCGCATCCTCCGGTTCTCATCCTATACAGTACATTTGCCTTCTTCTCATCACTGTTCTTCACTGTTCCTGACTGAGGCTAATTTTCTCAATATCCTCAGCACACTGCTCATCCAATCTGTCTTGTCAATGCAATATGAGTATGTTGACATCAATGACAACACTGGTTTACCTCATACTTGCAACAATCTCCCCCTTTGTCATTGATGGCAACATATGATGTGAAAAACCATCAAGACAAGAACTTCTCCTTTCTGTCACAGCTCCCCCTATCAGCAACATGTCTTCTCCTCATTTACTGCTCCCCCTTTGATCATCAGCCACTTGTTTTTCACATGTCTTCTCTCCCCCTTTGACATCAATGGCAAAGGGCTCATGCTTGCAATTCTCATACATCAGAATTATACCAGTTGCTCCCCCTTAGTTGCAGCTCCCCATCATCAATCCGGATCACAAGATATGACTGTGATATCCACCGGACTGATGCACATCAGTGCATCCTAGTTCATCACCGGAGGGGCCATGACCCCTAACTTCTCCCAGAGATATTCAAAAGAGTCCTTGGGAAGAGGTTTAGTAAAGATATCTACAATCTGATCCTTGGAGGGAACATACTCCAATCTGACTTCTTCCTTGTTCACTTGTTCTCTCAAGAAGTGAAACTTGATAGATATGTGCTTAGTCTTAGAATGCAATACCGGATTCTTAGAAATATTAATTGCACTTGAATTATCACAAAAAATTGTGATAGGCTCCTCATATTCAACTTTAATGTCTCTTAGCATCTGCTTCATCCATAAGATTTGAGTGCAACTACCTGCTGCTGCAATGTATTCTGCTTCAGTTGTAGACAGAGATATTGCATCTTGTTTCTTGCTTAACCAAGAAACCAATCTCTTTCCCAAAAAGAATGCTCCACCACTAGTGCTCTTCCGGTCATCCACATCTCCTGCCCAATCTGCATCTGTGTAAGCATGAAGAGAGAAATCCGGATCTCTAGGGTACCATAGACCATACTCAACTGTTCCTTTCAAGTACCTAAAAATTCTTTTGATTGCCATAACATGAGATTCTCTAGGATCAGCCTGGAATCTTGCCACAAGACCAATAGCCTGCATTATATCTGGTCTAGTTTGAGTGAGATACAATAATCCACCAATCATTGATCTATACTTTGTCTGATCTGCCTTTGGAGAATCATCATCTTTGCTTAACTTACATCCGGTTGCCATAGGAGTGTTCATTGGCTTTGAGTCTTCCATACCAAATTTCCTTAACAATTCTTTCACATATTTGGTCTGAGAAATGAAGATCCCTTCTTTTGTTTGAGTAATTTGCAGACCCAAGAACAAATTCATTTCACCAAGCATAGACATTTCAAACTCACTTTTCATCTGATTTGCAAAAGTTTTGCACATACTATCTCTTCCTCCAAAAATGATATCATCCACAAACACTTCAACAATCAAAATGTTTTCATGATCAATTTTGAAATATAAGTTACTGTCAGCAGTACCTTTGTTGAATCCAATCTGCACAAGATGCTTATCCAACCTTTCATACCATGCTCTTGGGGCTTGCTTCAATCCATACAAAGCTTTCTTCAACTTGCAGACCATATCATTATTATCAGACAATTGAAATCCATCCGGTTGTTCAATGTAGACTTCTTCTTCCAGATCACCATTTAGGAAGGTAGACTTGACATCCATCTGATATACCTTGAAGTCTTTGAAGGCAGCAAATGCAAGAAGTAATCTGACTGCTTCAATTCTTGCCACCGGAGCAAAAGTCTCTTCAAAGTCAATTCCTTCTATTTGAGAGTACCCTTTGCAGACCAATCTAGCTTTGTTTTTTATTACTTCACCAGCTTCATTTAGTTTGTTCCAGAAGACCCACTTGGTTCCAATTACATTCCTGTCTCTAGGTCTGGGAACAAGATCCCAAGTATGATTTTTCTCAATTTGCATCAATTCATCTTCCATTGCTTTGGTCCAGTTTTCATCATTGCAAGCTTCATTTATTGTTTTAGGTTCAATCTTTGAAATCAGACAACATTCATCCTGATTTTGAGCAACATTCCTTCTAGTTTGTACACCTTTGCTTTTGTCACCTATGATTTGATCTTCAGAGTGGTTCAGTCTTACATACCTTGGAATTTTGGGAGTATCCTGCACTGCTGCTTCTTGATCAGGCTCATTCAAACCTATCTCTTCTTCCTGATTTACTGGATCAGGCTGACTCTGTCTCACCGGAGAGGATTGAGTTCCTTGAACACTGTCTTGGTCATCTTCATCAAACTCATAAAATCTTGAAGGCTTCTCAATTCCTTCATCAACTTTCACATTGGTGCTTTCTATCATCTTCCTCAATCTCTTATTGTAACACCGGTATGCTTTGCTTTGAGTGGAGTAACCCAAGAAAATTCCTTCATCACTTCTAGCATCAAACTTTCCTAGATCTTCATCTCTTTTAATATAACACTTGCTACCAAATACTCTAAAATATTTCACAGTAGGAGTGATGCCAAACCAGAGTTCATAGGGGGTCTTACCGGTGTTGTTTCTGATTTGAACTCGATTGAGAGTGTAGACTGCAGTGCTGATAGCTTCTTTCCAAAACATTTGAGGAACATTTGCTTCCAACATCATTGTCCTGGCAGCTTCCTGGATGATCCGGTTCTTTCTCTCAACTACTCCATTCTACTGTGGAGTCCTAGGAGCAGACAACTGTCTCCTTATACCCTGCTTCTCACAAAAGTCAATGAACTCACCAGATGTAAATTCACCACCTCTATCAGACCTTAGACACTTTAGTTTCAATCCGGTTTGATTCTCTACCATAGCTTTGAAGATTTTGAACTTCTCAAATGCTTCTGATTTTTCTTTTAGAAAGGTAACCCGCATCATCCTTTTCTTCCACTTGAGCAGCCAAAGCTTTTTCAACAACTTTGTGATTGACAGATTCAGAGAGTATTGAATCTTCTTCCTTGATGGCAATAAACACCCACTCATTTCTGGATTTGCTTCCTAGTTCTGATTCATCATCTGTTACTCCCTCATTGTCATCTTCTTCATGAACATGATAGCAATTCTTTTGAAACCTTTGTCTGTTAGTATTAGACCTTGCAGATCTTTCCGAACATCTTGAAGCAAAATGACCAATCTTATTGCAGTTGAAACACTTAAAGGGTAGTTTTCCTTCATACTTACCGGATCCTCTTGGTAGTCTCTTTGCAATGAGGGCTTCAAGTTGAGCTGTTTCTGCTTCTTCTTCTTCCATGTCTCTTCTTGCTTGATCATACCATGACATTTTCCTTGAGGAGTTTTCTCCCGGATCAAATCTCTGTTTGCCTTTCACATAGGCACTGGCTTTGAAAGCAGATTCAGTCTTGGGAGGATCATCTCCAAACTCGGTCATTTCAAATGCAGCTAGTTTGCCAGCCAGTTGTTCTCTTGTGACAGTTGTGTGGGCTCTGAATTCATCAATGGCAGCAACCTTAATTTTGTAGGCAGCAGGAAGGGATCTTAGGATTTTGCAGACAATCTCATTTTCATCTAGAGTTCCACCAGCATTTCTAATTCCACATACCAGCTCATTCACTCTTGGCATAAAGGTAGTGATGTTTTCATCATCTCTCATCTTCAATCTTTCAAATTTCCCTTTCAGACTTTGCAATCTTGCACTTTTGACAAACTCATCTCCTTCATACAGAAGTTCCAGTTTAGTCAGGATCTCATATGCAGTTGGCAGGTCAATAACATTTGAGAGATCTGAATCATTCAATGCGCTTAGTAGGGCTTCCTTGGTCCGCAGATTATTTTCAACATCTGTAATCTCATTCAGAGTTGTCAGACCACCTTGTGGAGGTACATATGGTTTTGAGACCATAGCCAAGTATGCTTTTCCCATACATTCCAAGCGACACTTCATGCGACCTTTCCAGAGAGTGAAGTTGGTTCCATCGAACTTCGGACTATCCTTCTTGTATGATGACATCCTGGATCTCCTCAAGCGGTTAAGCTCCTTTCAGAGGAACGTGGCTCTGATACCAATTGTTGGATCTAGGGCATACAACTGAGAGGGGGGGGTGAATCAGTTGTATAAAACTTGCTCTTACTTTAAACACTTGATTGTTCTTTGTTAGTTAACAGCATATCAATTAACCATCTATGAAAGCATAATGCATAAACTCAGAGCAGATGAACATCAACACATTGAACACCAAGATTTTGACGTGGAAAACCCGGTTAAGGGAAAAAACATGGGGTGATTAACCCAAGAATTATTCTCTGTTAGAAGAATAAAGAAGAATGAATGGCACATGCCAATTAGGGCTCATTGCCCGAGCACACTACTCACAAAGAGGCCCACTGCCTACAAAGAGACACACTGTCTACAAAGTGATAAAAATCACAATCTTGAACTGGAGAATGACATCTCTACTATGTCCGGATCAGTTCCATTTAAGCCCAAAACCTCTACTCTATCTTTCGCACCTCTCTTCGCTATCCCACACTCATCCACACAATCCAGACTCGAAATGAACTCACAAACCTTTATTTATACAAGACATTGACTTAGGAACAATCATCTAAGTTGGCAATCAACCATAAGAATATCCGCAAGATGAATAACACATCCGGTCGGCCACCACAAGAACATTCACAGGATGATCAACTCATCCGGTCGGCTAGTCTGAACAAGAACTTCATCCGGAAGAATATCTTCAATTCCGGGCTCTACTACCAATGTGGATCAACAACACAACCTCAACACGATCCAAAAACCTTCACAAGCCTGCCTGAATGACCGGATACATCCGCACTTCCTTTACTTACTGGAATCTCTTGTCTTCCTCATCCGGAACTTCAAGAACACAGTCTGTCGCCACTGTCATAATACAAAAGGTACTTCCGGACCTCCAAATCATACACAAATCAGGATGACACATCACAAGGACATCCCAAACACTCCTTCCAATCCGCAGATTAGGATAATACAATTCCGGACCTCACCGGACCTTTCTGTGATCCTTTGTCACCTCTGAACACTTGCCAGAACCGGTTCCATACCGACAGCCACAACTCCTTCAGATCTTCATGCGGACCTCTGAAATCTTAACTGAAGCATCTCAAGACTCATATCTATAGACCCTTTAATCCGCATCCTCCGGTTCTCATCCTATACAGTACATTTGCCTTCTTCTCATCACTGTTCTTCACTGTTCCTGATTGAGGCTAATTTTCTCAATATCCTCAGCACACTGCTCATCCAATCCGTCTTGTCAATGCAATATGAGTATGTTGACATCAATGACAACACTGGTTTACCTCATACTTGCAACAGTCATCCTACGTAGGGATGGCGCCTGCAACAATTTTTACCTGATAGTTTCTTGTTTGATTCGATACTTTAGTATGTACTCAGGGTTTTTTCCCTCTGGTTGCATATGCTACTTGGTTGTAGCCATTGGTTCCATCAACACCTACCTAGGCTTTTTCTATACAACCAAGGGCCTATTTCTAGCATGCACCACTGTGAATGCTTCCCCACCTAGTTTGACCTTTGCTGGAGTCCACCATTATGAGTCGTTTGAACTGCCATTGCCACCATGACCCTAGTTCACTGTTGCCACCCCATTGAGGGATCTGTTAGTGGCTAAATTGACACAATGCAGCACATGTAAGATGAGATTCAACGTACCTCTCTTAGAAGGTAACTAATCCTATGATAAATTATCTCCAAGGTCTTGGGAGTTGGATCACACCTGTGTTGTGCAAACAAAGGGTTTAATGTGGATTGTTTATTCAAGGGGCCTAGTTTTCACAATATTACTCAAACTATGTTTTCCCAATCTAAACTTATTCTACTAATGATAAAAAAAATATCGAAAGATATTAAGGATGTAAAAAGATAGTGTTACAACTTTTACTTGAACCTTCACTTGATAAATTCGCCTAAGAAACTGATTAATTGCAGTATCGAAATAAGTTTTTAAACCCCATCATTCATACCAACAGTACAAGATTCAAAGGATTTCAATAAAATAAGATGAATTCTATTTTTAATTATTATATTTCACATGCAAATTAGAAGTAGATCCACAATTTAAGCTTAGATTTGAAATCTCTCTCAAGTAAATAAACAAGTAAAGATTTAGGATAAAGCACTACACCATATGCAAGAAGATGAATTCAGAGGAACACCAATCATCTTGTGTTAATTTCTTCAATTCAAATACAAAATCCAATAAGAATACTACATTGGGGTTACAAGTTCTACTTCTTCAAACTTCCTCCTCTAATCTAAAATGTTGTAAAAGAAACTAAATCTATACTAGAGCCAAAATACTATAAAATTTACTAAGAATGGACCGATAGCCTAATTCTCCAACTAGTGGACCCTTTGAATGATCCTAGCCCTCCTCTTTTATAGAGCAAAAAAAGAAAAAGCTTCTTTAAAACACATGCAATGCTCATCTTGAGTTCAATAATAAATGCTTTACAAAAGATAAATAAAGCACTCCTATTTTTAGAGTTTCAAAAGCATGCAAATTTTGAGCGCTTTCTTCCCTTGGAAAAGTCAACATGTAGATCCCCAACATCATGCAAAAAGAAGATTCATGTAAAATAAGTAGGGTCCACTTTATAAAAATAGTAGATCCATTTTACAAAGAATAAAGAATAAAATAATATTCCATGGATCCCAAAATTGAAATCTCAACTAGGCGCAGCTTTGGATCCATTTGCCTGCTTGTATTCTATAAAATTGGTGAGTAATTGTTCTACTCTATCCTCATCAGGTCCATCTAACCAATCCATTCTAAATTTCAAGGTCTCAAACCTTTGAGATTCACAGGCATTGACCTTCTTGATCTTCTAGAGATCTCCTTTGATGAGCTTGAAATTTGCTTTGATATCCATACACTCATCCATTATATCTTCATTCAATTTTGTAGGCTTATTTAGTAAACCTTCTATCCTCCTCTTAAAATCATCTTTTATTGTATCCAAAGTATCTCACTTGCATTTATCATGCAAAAAGAGATCCGAACCAACTACAGTTTCAAGAAAAAACTTCCATATTGGACCAATATTCATATACTTCTTTCTTCATCTTCAATAGCTTGTGCATGTATTAAGCTAACTACTCAATCTTATAATTCATTATATTTATGGTATTATCAATGAAATCAAGTTGTTCATATCCCATAATATATGCCTTCTTTATCTCATATGGAGTCATCTTTTTAATTTCCCTAAGAAGTTTCCAATCCTGATTTAACTTTTCATCCTCTATTTTGAGATTCTCATTATAAGAATCTATTTTCTTCTCTAATTTATAACCTTCCTCATAATCACCATAACTATTATCAAAAACCTGAAATGCATCAACCAAAAATTTGGAAACCCACTTATCTACTACACCAGATTTTTACTTTATAGCTTGTAAGGTGTCAACTTCTTATTTTTTCATCAAAATTGGAGTCTCCATTGTAGTTGCTTGCTGCTGAGAAATTAGAGTTAGAAGCTCCTTAACAAAAGTCTTCATTTGGTTCAACTACACCTTCAATTCATCCTTTGTTTATCCTTTTGCATCCTAGAGATCACTATGTCCACTGCAAAACCTAAAGAATGTATCTCCTCTTCTCAGGTCTGCTTACCAAAATTTATTCTTGTGATTTGATAATTAGATATGGAAAGATCTCTATCATCTTTACCTCGAATAGGGGTTGCAACTTCTGCAATTCTTTCCCCATGTTCATTTACCTTAATGGTTGAAAGAGTTCTAGATCTTTTCCTTGGTTTACTCTTCTCAACCTCTATATCCATATCCTACAAACTTAGTGGTTTGACCACTACCTATTGTCTTTTCTCCATATTTATCTTTAGCCAAGTGGGAGCTATTGAAGTTGTTTGCAAGGATTTGTTAGTCTCTATACCTTTATTCTGTTCATCATTACCAGATACTCCCTTGTCCAATATTTCCTCATGACTTTTCTCCTTCTATGAACTTACCTCCTCTTGATGCAAGACTTCTTCCTCCTGAGGTTCTTTTGTTTCTATTTTTTCCTCTTCAAAAGGAGTGTTTAACGTAGAATAATCAACAATCTTTGTTTGTTGTTCAATTGTTTCGATTAACTTCTGTTGTTCTTCATTTGTTAAAACACGTTCTTCTTCCATTCCCTATTCTTGTTGTTGTGCTTGTGGAAAATCCACAGAAGTATCCTCCATGGTGTTATCTTCATGCCCTACTTGTGCTTTTGAATCATCTTGATTCTTCTCATGAAGACTATCCCCTATATTGACAATGACTTCCTCCTGAGAATGTTCTTGTCCTGAAGGAACATCCTATTGATCTAGTGGATTTATATCCACTTGATCATTCTTTCCCTCCTCAAGGTGTTCTTCATGAGTTTCTTGCTCATAAGAGGTATCTTCTTGATGGGTTTGATCTACATTTATCTACATTTTGTGGCTCTTCTTATTCTTAAGATAAATTCTTGTTTTCCATCTCTTGATCAATTTCCTCCTTCTCCTCTTGTCTAGAAGGTGAAGGAGTATCCTCTTCTTATATATCAATTATGGGACCTTGAGATGGTAGCCCTTCTTCTTGAACCTCTTTCTCTACTGCCTCTTCAAGTTTTCTTGTCTAAGGTAGTTCTATTTTTTTTGTAGAGGGAGGAGGAATGATTTTTTGGATAGAATCTGTAGGCTAAGCTATTGCTTACTGGTATTCTTGATGAGCAGATTCATTCCCTTCTCTAGGAACTTGTCCCAAATCTTGTCTTGTTGGGATAACTTGGGCTATTGGTGTTACACCAAGACCAGCAACTACCCTTGCCTCAACAACCATATAAGTGATAGAAGTTTTTCTAAAAACTTCACCAACCATTGTAACTACCTCCTTTTATGAAGCTTGATCTATTGATCCCCTAATTTTCTTCTTTTGAGGACTCTTAATATTTTTTTGGTATACCCTAGTACTAGAAGAAGTAGACTCACTTGTAGCTAATCTTCCTCTTTTCTTTAGTAAATCCAAGATCTTTGATCCTGACATCTAGCCATGAATTACTAAAGTCTATAACTTTCTCACTTATTTCATTCAAAGAAAAATCTCCTTGTAATTACCAATCAATAGGGTCCAATAGTCTCTGATCAACAAACTCCAGGTCATAAATAAGGTTTAGCACATGTCTATCATTAGATAATTCTTTAGGAACATCATCCCTGATTCCAAATTCTCTCAATTGAAAGGTAGACAACCCACAGTAACTTATTTTCCTCACTTCAAAGGCATCTTTGCAATTAGGCCAAAAATCCTCCAAAGAATGTTCATGCTTAAAGGACATGGTGGGAATAATTGTTTAGGCCTCCTTGAAGGATCAAAATCCTTCCTAGGCACATAAATTTTCAAATTGAGTTCCTCTAACTCCTCTGCTGCTGTTTTGGCAACTTGAATAGATGGACAAGATTAAAATCCTAGATTGAATGGGTACTTCACACTTGCCTTATGTTTTCTAGACAACTTGAGATGCACTTTAGAAATCTACATTGAAAATTATATCAATACCAATCTATCACTGCAATGCCTTGGCAATAAGAAAGGAGCCTTCTCAAACCCTGAAATTCTGATATAAGTAGACCTAGGGAATTCAAGAAACCACTATCCCCATCCATTTACCAATTCCATTTCCTTACCAGATATACTTTTCCCTATGTCACATGTTAGTTGTTCAATTATAACATATAAGAAAGCATCATTCACTCTCTTAAAATGTTTTTCATCTTGTTTCAACTCTAATTGGGGATAGAACCAAATATTGCTTTACCTTGGAGCTTCACCTCTTATCCCATGTGTAGTCAAACCTATTAAATTGCCAATCCTGGCAGCTAGATATGCAATGTATGATGTCATATAGAACCTTTTGGTGTTTACCACGGCATTCAGCTGTGTATGAAGCTAATTTGAGACATTCTGTCCCTAATCCAAATAATGTGAATGAACTGGAACATCCAGGTCTCCTAATTCATCTTGGAATTCTTCCCTTGTGATCTTTCTTGGGACCTTTGATGCAGATTTTATTTCTACTTTAAGCCAAGACCTATTGAGAATCTTGAGGTGTTTAGTTACATTGGTCTCATAGGATTTCCTAACATGATTCTTTATCAATGGGGTTACTTGTCCATGAGGAGGCAAGTTAAAAGTAGTCCTGATCATGGGGGCAATTAAATCCAATATCATGGTGCCATAAGGTTCATAACACCTCATGTCCCTTAGATTATAACATTGAGCAACAGTCAAAATCAATTCAAGGCACCATATTGAGATAGGGAAAGAAGCAATATGAGCAAGTCCTAAAGCTACTAATTTCTTCACCTTAAGAGTTGCATCCTTGATAAAGTATCCTTTCTAAATTGCTCTAGGTCTACATGGTGCAGGAGCACCTAAGATGTCTAGGTTTTGGTTAATTTGCAAGTAGTTTGTTTGGGTTAAATAAGGTCTATAAGACCATCTTCAATGTTGTCTAAGGCTTGAAAGCCATGTTGTAATGGACTATGTCCAAATAACTAAGATCTACTATGTTTATGTTTTTAGTCCTAGGTAGGATAGTCTTGTAGTCATAGGTAGTTTGAAAGAGTCATTTAAATTTCTATAGGTTAGTCATTAAATTCTCATGTTTATAAGCCTTTTAAGGCATGTCTTGGGTTAGGAAGAATGTCTACACCTTGTCAAAGATTAAACCACATATTAAAAATCTTGTTATTAAACTTAAAAACACCGGTGCAGTCCAAGAATGGACAGTTTCCTAAAATAGTCTTGTTACTGCAGTTACAAAATCATGAGGAAGCCCGATGGTCTGGCAGTTTTTGATCGACCCATGCATGGTATGGGGCTTTTTTTAAGCCAAGGAAGGAGAGATTATATGGATTCATTTAGAGGAACTCAAGAAAATATCAAAAAGACTATTGTTTTCTGCCTTTTTACTACTTTTTCTGTGTTTCTCTGCCTTTTTCTGCCGTACTGTACTCTTGTACGGATTTGTGTTAACCCATTAGCATATTGGATGGAAAGTATGAAGTGTTAGCTTTGATTTGAGCAAGGTTGGAGATCTTGTTGATAAATCAGATGAAAGATATCTTTTGTTCTTCACAAACTGTCCAATAGAAATTGTTGTCTCCATTTGTAATTCGTTGTTTTCCTAAGCATACCGTACCTGTACGGCCTGGATGTGACTGATGCTCATGTTGGCCAACTAAAGGAGTGAAGTGTCTTTGCTTTGAGTCTATTTTGAGGATTTGATAGTAAGGAAAGAAGAAGAAATCACTAGTCTTCTCTTGACTGTCCAAAAACCTAGGATAGGGTTTCTTTTTGACAGTCCAATGGATATTTCTCCATTCCACTGATCTATCCTATCTGTGATCAGTGGAATGGAAGGTAGAATGGTTAGGTTAGAAGGTTGTGAAGGTTGCAGGGGGTAGGAAACAATATAGAGTGAGGTTTGCCATGTAAATGGTCCACCATATAAGTCATGTATTGGATGTTGGAGTAGAGGACAATAACATTTGGGAGAAGTCCACCGACTGTGGAATGGAAAGTTTGTGAAAATGCAGTCTTTGCTAAGGATGTATGATGCCCTAGACTTGATCAAGGATCCAAGACAAGGAGTAGGGAGAGATTTCCCTAAGACAACTGTCCACTCTACCTTTCACTGTCTCTGACAGTCCTCCAAGGAGACAGCCAACCCAAGGAAGGTAATGGATTTGTTAGTCATATTATTGGTTTGCCAAGAAAGGCATTAGATGCTTAGTGAGTTATTGATTTTGTATGTTATAAGCCAGGCAAGAGTTTGTCTTAAAAGAGACCACTTATGAAGGTTATTGTGACTGTCAAGTCATGTTATGACTGTCTCAAGAAAGCATAGTTGTGACTGTTGTCCTGTAGACTCTGTTTGGTGGGTTAGAGGGAGTCTTGTTTGGAATTAGACATCTTGGAAGGTGTAGATTGAAGTTATTGGGTCAGAGACCATGTGTTAGTCATGTTGTGTTATACAAAATGCTAGTATGAAGTTGATTTGTTCAAGTTATGACAGTCTATGAATACTGTTGTCTTGCTGTCCTTGATGCTCTGCATCACTACATGACCTAAATCAATATCTATTAATTTTACTAAATTTGATGTGAATTTGGATACCTTAGGTGCTCCTTGGAATTTGTACTTCATGGTTAAAGGAAGTTCCTTTTTCTTCTTTCCTTTGTTCTCAACTTTTGCTTCTAAGGCAATTTGTTCTTCTATCTGCTCCTTTACCTCGTCAGACTTTGATCAAACTTGAATAAATAAGAAATCAACTTGATCCAAAAAAATCCATTGTATAAGGCAATTTTTACATGTTTTGGTCTATGGCAGGACTTCAGGTCGTAGGTGAACAAATAGTTCAAGAACCAAAAGTTGCAAGTCAAAAATCATTATTGGACCTGATCTCTTTTCATTATTTCACCTTTGGAAAGAATCATGGATTTGAAAGGATTTTGGATCTAGGCACTTTGTAACAATGGTCTATCGGGTCCCAAAGTTCTTGTGGGCTCCCAAAATAACAACACAAAAATCTAAAACTTTTCTAAATCACCTAGGCCAGGGATTGTCATCGAGGTGATAGAAAGAGGTTTATCAACAAGTAATGGACAATTTTGGACAACTACAGGAGTGGGTACACTCCTCTACTCTTTGAGCTCAGCTTAAACTCTAGACGGATATTCCAAGGGGTATACCTAAGCAGGTATTAACATCAACCCAGATGAACAACTAAAAATAAGACCAAACCCAAATTGCTTTCTTTGCCCCAAATATGTCACTGGACTAAGAATAACTAGCTATTATAAGACCCCTATGTAGCTGAAAATGGTAATCCTACATGATGAGGATGCATAAAAACCACTACTACTCCTAAAGATAAGATGCATTGTTTTGGTTTGAAGATTGGGTGATCTAAGGCTACTTAGATTGGTGCCTATCCATTGGGATGCAGAGTTTAATGTTCAACAGAGGAAAAACAACCACATAGAAGTGTATAACTGCCTATTTAATAAATCAAATGCAACAAAAATTAATACCAAATCACTGATAATACTTAATAATCCAACACCATACCATGTTCTTCCCTATGCAATACTGAAATGACTATTTACAAAGCATGAAAATGGATTAAGAATTGTCACATTCATTCAAATCAGAGCTTACATTCATACCACTAAATGTGACAAGAGAAAACTATAACTGCGATTATGATTTGCTAAGAAAAAATACCTACAACAATGGAGAAAAATAGTAATCTGATCAAAAGATTTACAAATTATATTAAATACATTTCATGACTGTTCATGTTAAACAAAGATTGCAAAATATCCTTTCCCTGATTTGCCTTCTGGAACTCACAACCCTACTGAGAAATTATCAAAATGACCAACCCTTTCTATACTTCAAACTTACACATATATAGCATTTCAACCCCATGCATTCTCCCAAGTGTCGCACCCTTTCAATAACTACACCCATGTCATAAATTCATTTCCCAGTTTGTCAAAAGATTTACCTATGCTCTATTAATTCTAAGAATGACAGAGGAAGATCACTTGCACTCTTCCTGTACATAGAGCAATAAAGAGGGAAGATTCTAATCCTTTCTCTGCCATCTGCAACATTTGACTTATCTGATTTGTCCTCTATGCATTGAAGAATTACACTGTGCCAACCACCTATATAGCACTATTTTGCAGACTCATTAAAATTCTGGGTACAAATCAGCCTGTATATTCCTATAATCATGACATACTTTTAGGGAATTACCCTTTTAAAGCATTTACAACACATCCAATGTGTTGTCCTATTTTTCTATTTTGAGCCACCTTATTTCTGATTGCACTCTGTGCAATTTCCCTCCTTGTTGACAAATTGCCATTTTTATGAACTTTTGACTATCTTCATCTTCTCTATTTGCCTTGTCGACAAATCTTCATTTTATCAAACTTGGCCCTTTATTCTTCTCTTCTACTTTATCAGCAACTTCTATTTTTTCTAAACCTTTCTCTTTGGCACTACTTAGTCTTCTTTTTTATCCTTCTTATCGTTGAATCTCCCATTTTACAAACTGGGCTCTTGACATCCTCTTCCATCTTTCTATCGACAAATCTTCACTATCGGCAACTTTTGGAAAAATCAAACTTTTTAGAAAGTTCTTGTTTTTACAAGTTCTCTAACAATGGCCTTTCCTTACCTTTTTGTTTGCCTTAGCCAATTTATTTTCCACAATATTTTCATTGTCGACGAAGGGGCTGTTGACCAAACCCACAATCAACGAATTGTGGAGTTCCCGAACTTGGCCTTTCACCGACACACTTGTAATTTATTTCTTTTACTTAGAAATTTTTAGCATCTCCTTCTTTTGCCTTAGTCGACAATCATATTGATCGGTGAACCCCTTAGTCAGCGAACTATGGAGTTCTTGAACTATTATTTTTACCAATAAAAGACTCCAAGCCTTCATCATTTTTGAGTTCTTTTGCCTTCTAGTGCCTATGTATAGATATGAAGGCGTCAGGGGTTAGGTCTCGAGCCTTCACCATTTCTCCTTATGCCTTCTGGAAGGGAGAGCAAGGAAGTCTCAACCTCTGCCTTCCACGCTACATATAAGGAACATTTGTTGGGGGTCAACTGTCGGGCCTTCCGCCTTTTGTCTTCCATGAAGAAGATGGAAGGAAGGAAGTCCAAACTCTAACCTCCAACACGCTTAGGAAAAATATGAAAACACTAAGGGTCAGCCCCTAGGCTTTCCACCTTATGCATTCGCCATCTGGAAGAGGAAAGAGAGGAGCCCCACCATCCATCCTTAGCTCAAAGAAAACAAAACCTGTCAGGAATCGATTGTCGAGCCTTCCTCGTTTCACCTTCCTCAAAGGAGGGAAGAAGATCCAACCTCTAAACTCTGTCACGCACTTCATACTTAGAGGGATTTGAACACGAAGACCCATCAGACTTCGGACCCCGAGGATTCTTCCTGACACTTTCCATGAAGAAGACCGAAGGCCAAAGGCCTGAAGTTTGACCTCTGAAACACTTAGGAGAATTTTTTAATGAATAACACTTAGAGAAAATTTAGAGTATGATTTTAGAGCTGATAGACAATACAAGGTGGAAGGCATGAACCCCAAACTTTGAAATACTTACTGCAAATTCCAACACCGCAAATTTTTAGTGTCGGACCTCAGAGTCGACAAGGACAACACGATAGAAGGAAGGAGCTTGAAACTCCAAAACTCCGACCAAGGCCAAAACACAAGAAAACACTTAGAAAATGGGACTTAGTCAACTTTTTGGGGCTTTTCCCCTTACATTTTAAAAGGAAAACAAAACCTATGAAAGACATCTCTAATCGGTTATCATCAATAGGTTCAACACTGAAGGCATAAAATGGGATTCAGATGGAATTTGGAGGCAAAATGGGGTATGTCTGGGAACAAAATTTTATAGGTGCCAACACTGGCTCTAGTTGGGGATGTGTGACAAGCATTGTCACAGTGAAGATTCAGATCTTTGGGTAGACAAAAAATGTACAAAATACACAAAAAAGAAAGAACACAGACGTATTTATAGCAACAACTTATATACAAGACAAAATACAGTCATGAGCATGAGAGCACAAAAGAAGTTGAATGTATTCAAAATTTTAAGGGCAACATTTACTCACAAAAAGTAAATCTTTAGATCTTGTCCATGAATAGACAGCTCTAGCAGTTCTCCCTCCATGTTTTTGATGTAAAATGTATCCTATATGGCTCTTTCATCAATTTGATAAGGGCCCAGCCACAATGGCTCAAATTTACCATGGTTACCCTTGTCCTTTGATTTTGCATTCCATAGGAGAACCAAATCGCCAGTCTAAAAGATCCCTTTGATTATTCTCTTGTTGAACAGATGCTCAACCTTTTGTTGTTACAACAAATTTCTATCATGTGCCAGCCTCTAGCTTCATCCAACCCGGTCAGCTTGTGCATCCTCAACATCAAAGCATCATCCCCATCCTTGTCTATTTGTTACAACAATTGATACACAGGCAGTTCCAATGACACTGCCATTTTTGCCTCTAATCCATACAATAGCTCAAAAGGGCTCTTACCTGTAGCACATTTGAATGTGACTATTTGCCCAAACTGCATATTTCAGCTTGTCATCCCATCTCTTCTTGTTCATTTCTAGAGTTCTCTTCAAGATTTTCATGAGACTCTTATTGTTGGAATCAGCTTGTCCATTGCGTTAGGGATGATATGGTGATGAGTGAATCAACTTGATTTCGTACTTGGAACACATATCCATTATATCTTGAGATCTGAAGCACATGGAATTATCTACAACAATTCTAGATGACACTCCAAATTTGGCTATCACATTGTTCACAAGGAAGTCAATCACTACCTTGGATGTGGCGTTGCGAGTGGGGATAACCTCAACCCACTTGGTGAAATAGTCAGTGGCCACAAGGATCCACTTGAATCCATTACTAGACTTCTCTTGAATTTCTCCTATAAAATCAATGCCCCATTGCTGATATGGCACTTCAACTGCAATTGGTAAAAGGGGTAATGCTCCAGTGAATTTCATCTTGCCAGAGAAACATTGGAAAGCATCACATTTTCTGACCCATTTGGCAATATCTTTAAAGAGACTCGGCCACCAAAATCCTCCTCTGATAATCTTATGTGTTGTGGTTTTGGCATGAAAATGCCTGCCACATATTCCTTGATGATATTCTTCAATAACTGCCTTAGACTGTTGCTAGTCCAGACACTTCAACAACAGTCCCTCATGATTCCTCCACATTAATACACCTTGAATCGAGACATACTTTTGAGATTGGAGTTTAAGGGTCCTCTTCTGAGTGATATTCATACCTGGGAGACATTGCATGTTGATGATATAAAAGACAATATCTTTGTACCATGGATCATTTGTCAATATACATGCATCAAAAGATGGAATAAAATCTATTTCATTCACCTTAGCGGCCTCTAAGTTGGAATTTGTCATCAACTTAGGAAAACCCTGGCCTCTAACTAGTTTGGCAATTTGCACCTCAATATTATATTCTTGTATCATGTTTATCTGCCTACATCTTCTTCTAGAAGCCTCTTGCTGTGTGAAAATATCTTTCACAGTAGAATGGGCCACATATGCAATTATCTTTGCACCTATGAGATATGACCTAAAGTTTTTTATTGCCTTAACCAAATCATATGCATGCTTTTCCATAATAGAATAATTTAACTCAACACCTTGCAAAGACTTGCTAAAAAATCCTATTGGTTGCTCAAATCCATCACTGTTCTTTTGTAATAATACAACAATAGTATAAAATAAAGAAAAGGAGAAAAGATAGAAGGGTTTTGCAATGGTGCATTCTTTAGGGCCTTCTTTATATCATTAAAAGATTCATCTAGTTCCTTTTCCCATGTGATGGATTGTCTCTTCTTGAGAACTTGGAGATCACTTTAGTCTTGAAAGGAAGCTAGGTGTACGAAAATCGCTTCCTACACTAATCTAATGAGGGGAGGAGAGTGCAAATTCAAATTTATCCTAACTATTACAGCAACATTAAATCATTAACATGAGATATTACAACAAACACATAACAGAGAAGGTGAGACAAAAGAAGAGAGACACAAGAGATATGTGGGGAAAACCCTTATCAGGTGAAAAACCCCACACTCCAAAACCTACACAATGTATTATCAAAACAAAGAATGTTTACAACACACTTGCAATGCAAGCTCTTAGGAGTCTTCACACTCGTATCTGAAAACAAATCGGAAGCATAACGGTACCTATCAAACCTATAATACATCTCCTCCTCCAAGCACCTGTTTATATAGAATATACAAGGCAAAATTTTCTCTATCTTGGAATGGGCGTCCAACTTGGCCTCATGGCCCAAAACCCATGCCTTAGGAAACTTGATCAACATTGTAGAATGTTCCCGACACTTGTCCATAGCTCTCATTCTAAAGAGGTCACCTATTTCCAAAATGGGCTATGACAGATGCTCTTACGACTCTTACGATCGTCATAGAATCTGTCATAGCGGTTACAACTTACAGCTGTAAGAGATCTGTTATACACAACCTATAAATAGCATATTCTCTTACAACATGTCATAGTCCACCTTGGGGTGCCCAAATATGCCTTTTTCAAAGATGCTTCATGACACATGTCTTCACCTATCTTACAAGCTTCTATTTCTGACTCTTACATGTCATAACTTCGTCATAGGAATCCGTCATAACCGTTTCGGTCAAACATTCCCTTACACATCCAAGATGCCGACACATGGAAAAATACTCCTACCACAAAGTGGGATGCCTATCTCCTCATGTGAGGACAAAATTACAAGTTGTCATCTTCCATGTAGGATGACACATCACTGTGCCACATCCCACAAAATGACAATATGGAATTTACAATTAATTTACAACATAGGCATTGAATTAATAAATACAAACATAAATAATGCAAGGAATTACCAAGGTTGACACACCTTAATTCCCAACATTCTCCCACTTGTCAAACACCTTGTAAGAGCCAATAGAATAACAGGATTTAACTGCTATAGGCCGAGAGGCCGATAGACTCTGAACACCATCTAAACTTCTCTGTGCCCACTGGCTTCGTCAATGCATCTGCAACATTCTTCAAAGTATCTACCTTCTCCAAATTTACCTTCCCATCCTCTACCATGTCTTGCATGAAGTGAAACTCCACATTAATATGCTTTGTTTTGGCATGGAAAGTTGGATTCTTCGCAAGGCAAATTGCACTCTGACTGTCACAACTGATCGTAATTTGACCTGCATCAACACCAATATCTGAACACAATCTCTTAAGCCAAATGGCTTCCTTACAAACATGAGTTGCATCCATATACTCAGCTTCTGTAGTGGACAAAGCAACCATAGGTTGTCGCTTACTCATCTAACTAATCGCACCACCAAACATTGTGAACACATATGCACTGGTGGATCTCCTACTGTTAATGTCACCTGCCCAATCAGAATCCACAAATCCATGAATACAAATTAAATGCAAAGGTCCTGTAGCATTGCCATGATAGTAAATGGAATACTTAGAAGTACCCCTCAAATATCTGAACACTCGCTTAACTGCATCCCCATGTACCCGTCCAGGATTAGCCATAAACCAACTAAGGACTCCCACTGCTTGGGCAATGTCTGGTCTTGTGCAGACCATAGCATACATCAAACTACCAACATCACTAGCATAAGGTACTCTGCTCATGTCCACCTCACTAGGAGATTTTGGACAATCATTAACAGACAACTTTGTCCCCAATGAAACAAGAACACTCACTAGTCTACAATCTACCATGTTGAACCTGTCCAACACAGTCTTCACATACTTACTCTGGCTTAACCAAAGTTTTGTGTTAGTTTTGTCTCTTCTGATTTCCATTCCAAGAATGTACCTGGCTGCCCCTAAATCTTTCATTTCAAACTATGCTGCCAACTAAGACTTAAAATCAAAAATCATATTCTTACCCTTCCCAATGAGCAACATATCATCAACATATAATGCAACAATGAGAATAAAATCACCATCAAACTTATAATACACATAGTGATCTGATTTCGATCTCAGATAACCAATTGACAACACAAAGGCATCAAACTTCAAGTACCACATCCTAGGAGACTACTTCAAACCATACAAAGACTTTTTAAGCTCGCAAACCAAATTTTCTTTAGCTTTTTATATGTAATGCTCTGGCTGTGACATGTAGATTTCTTCCTCCAAATCACCATGAAGGAAAGTTGTCTTCACATCCATCTGTTCTATCTCTAAATCATAAACAACTGTAAGAGATAACAGAAATCTAATGGATGCTAGCTTTGCAACGGGAGAGAAAATTTCACCATAATCAATTCCCTCCACTTGTGAGTACCCCTTCGCAACCAATCTATCCTTGTACTTTTCAACACTACCATCTACACCGAATTTCTTCTTGAACACCCATTTGCAACCAATGGGTTTCCGTCCATCAGGTAAAGGCATCAAGTTCCATGTTTTGTTCTTTTCCAAAGAAGCCATTTTATCCTCCGTGGCCTCCTTCCAGGAACCTGCATCTTTCATGCCCATAGCCTCTTTCACAGTTCTACGCTCATCAGTGTTAGAAAGTAAAGCAAAAGCACAACTAGAATCAAGTAATGAATAACCAAACCTATTAGGTTGCTTTCTTGTTCGTGTAGACCTCCTCAATGGCTGAGGTTGAGGTTCTGCTTCTTCTTCTTTGCTTCTAGAGCTGCTAGAGCTCTCCTCATCATTAGGCCTCACAAGGTCTGTCAGTTCAGTCTTCTCAGGGGTAGAAGGAAACTGAACCGCATCTTCTTTCTTTTCTAACTGTTCTGGCTATAGAACAATGGAAGAGGGTGTTATCTCTCTAAAGTTAACACTCTGATATACAACACTTTCTCAGTCACGGGATCCCAAAGCTTGTATCCTTTCACACTGATACCTTAGCCAATGAAAATACATTTAACAGCCTTGTTCTCCAACTTAGACCATTTCTCCCTAGGCACATGTGCATATGCCTCACAACCAAAAACATGAAGATGCCTTACTAAAGGCTTCTTACCAGACCACACCTCCATGGGTGTTTTTCCAACAAGAGCTGATGTAGGAGATCTGTTTACTAGATAGCAAGCAGTGGCAACAGCTTCAGCTCAAAACTTTTGTTCTAGGCGAGCTCCACTAAGCATACTCCTAGCCTTCTCCATCAGTGTCTTGTTCATCCTCTCTACAACTCCATTTCGTTGTAGGGTATATGGAGTTGTCTTATGCCTTTCAATCCCTTTCTCTTTGCAGAACTTATCGAACTCTACCAAACAAAACTCACCACCGTTGTTAGTTGTCAAACACTTAATCTTTTTACAAGTCTAATTTTTAGCAAAGGCTTTAAACTCTTTAAACCAACTAAAGACTTCAGTCTTTCTTTTGATAAAATAAACCCATGTCCTTCTACTATAATCATCTATGAAAGATACAAAATATACAGATTTTGAAATTGAAGGAACATTAACATGACCAAACACATCAGAATGAATAAGATCCAATACACCAGAAGACTTGTGAGAACTAGAGTAAAACTGAACATGGTTTTCCTTTCCATAAATGCAATGTTCGCAAAAGGTGAACTCGAGATTACAATCATTCAACCCCTCAATGAGGTTTTTATTTTTCAAGGTACGCAGACCCTTCTCACCAATGTGGCCATATCTCAAATGCCATAACATAGTCTTTTCAGCAGGAAGCTTAACTTCCAAAGCATGTGCACAACCATCGGAACTGGTTACGACAGATTTCTTCATTGCATGTTCAGATGGTTGGGATGAAGTGACAACAGCTTGTTTCCTTGAGTTAGAAGAACTATTGCACTATGAAGTGCATGCCACCAGTTAAAGTAGAGTACCGCTCTGAGTACCCTTCGCAAGCACCATAGATCCTCTTATCATCTTGTATCCATCCTTCGAAAAGATAACCTGCACACCTGCATCATTCAACATACTTATAGAAAGTAGGTTCCATGCAAGGCCTAAAATATGCATAACTCCAGTGATCTCCTTCACTCATCCATCAGGGACTCAAATTGATTCTTCCATGACCAATAATCTTTAGATGAGAGTCGTCACTAAGGTACACCCTTCCACCATCAAACTCTTCATATTTGGTAAACCAGTCTCGATGCAAGGTCATGTGGAATGATGCACTAGAATCAATCAACTACACATCATCAGATGCATGGGTGGCCATGGCTGCATTGAAGGCATCACCATCATCTTGTGACTTGTCAGAATCTGAATTAGGAGCTTTCTTCTTCTTTTTCTTCTCCTCTTTGCATTCCTTTTAGAAATGCCCAGTTTTACCATAGTTCCAACAAAGAGCCTTGGACTTTCCAAGAGATTTAGATCTCCCACGAGATTTGGATCTACCCTTTTCACCTTTCTTGTCCTTCTTCCCTTTCTCTTTGGGTCTTCCATGAACCACAAGAACCTCTTTGGCTGCCTTAGAAGACTTTCTCCACATCTCTTTAGATAATAGTGAATATACCACATCTTCCATCTTGAAGGTGGTAGTGGTGCTTTTGATAGCCATGACAAGATGATCCCACAAATCTGGCAAAGAACAAAGTATGGTCATGCATCGATTCTCCTCCTCCATTTTCACACCCACAAATGTTAACTATGCAACGATCATGTTGAAAGCATTCATGTGATCTGCAATAGATCCTTTGTCTTCCATCTTCAGAGCAAACAACTTATTTTTTAGGAAAAAGTTTGTTTACCAAGGACTTGGCCTGATAAACATCACCCAACTTCTTCCAAAGATCTTTCGTGCTCTTCTCCTCATGGACATTCAATAGGATAGAGTCAGCTAAATAGAGTCTTATGAGACCCTTAGCCTTCTGATCTTTGAGGTCCCAATCAGCTTGTGACAACGCTGTAGGTTTCACACCAGATACCGTTTCCCATAGGCCACGATCAACAAGTAGGTCCTCCATCTTCAATTTTCACAACTCAAAATTAGTGCCATTGAATTTCTCAACTTCTAACCTTCCAGATGTGGTTGCCATATCCTTGATGCAATAATATATATAATACTCTGCACAAGACTCCCACTCAACCTAAGATTAGCTCAAAAAACCCCTACCTAACAGCTAAGACCAAAACTGGCCAGGCTCTGATACCAACTGAAAGGAAGCTAGGTGTGTGGAAATCACTTCTTACAATAATCTAATGAGGGGAGGAGAGTGCAAATTCAAATTTATCCTAACTATTACAGTAACATTAAATCATTAACATGAGATATTGCAGCATACACATAACAAATAAGGTGAGATAGAAGAAGAGAGACAAAAGATATACGTGGGGACAACACTTATCGGGTGAAAAACCCCACACTCCAAAACCTGCACAATGTATTATCAAAATAAAGAATGTTTACAACACACTTGCAATGCAAGCTCTTAGGAGTCTTCAACACTCGTATCTAGAGACAAACTGGTAGCATAATAGTACCTGTCAAACCTGTAATACATCTCCTCCTCCATGCACATATTTATATAGAATATACAAGGCAAAATTGCCTCTATCTTGGAATGGGCGTCCAACTTGGCCTCATGGCCCAAAACCCATGCCTTAGGACACTTGGTCAACATTGTAGAATGTTCTTGACACTTGTCCACAACTCTCATTCCAAAGAGGTCATCTATGTCCAAAATGGGCTATGACAGATGCTCTTATGACTCTTACGACCGTCATAGAATCTGTCATAGTGGTTACAACTTACAGCTGTAAGAGAATCTATCATACACAGGCTATAAATAGCATATTCTCTTACAACATGTCATAGTCCACCTTGGGGTACCCAAAGATGCCTTTTTCAAAGATGCTTCATGACACGTCTTCACCTATCTTATAAGCTTCTATTTCTGACTCTTACATGTCATAACTTCGTCATAGGAATCTGTCATAACCGTTTCGGTCAAACATTCTCTTACACAACATCCAAGATGCCGACACATGGTAAAATACTCCTACCACAAAGTGGGATGTCTATCTCCTCATGTGAGGACAAAGTTACAAGTTGTCATCTTCCATGTAGGATGACACATCACCGTTCCACAACCCACAAAATGAAAATATGGAATTTACAATTAATTCACAACATAGGCATTGAATTAATAAATACAAACATAAATAATGCAAGGAATTACCAAGGTTGAGACACCTTAATTCCCAACATTCTCCCACTTGTTGAACACCTTGTAAGAGCCAATAGAATAATAGGATTTAACTGCTATAGGCCGAGAGGCCCATAGATTATGAACACCATCTGAACTTCTCTGTGCCCACTAGCTTCATCAATGCATCTGCAACATTCTTCAAAGTATTTACCTTCTCCAAATTACCTTCCCATCCTCTACCATGTCTTGCATGAAGTGAAACTCCACATTAATATGCTTTGTTCTGGCATGGAAAGTTGGATTCTTCGCAAGGCAAATTGCACTCTGACTGTCACAACTGTTCGTAATTTGACCTGCATCAACACCACTATCTGAACACAATCTCTTAATCCAAATGGTTTACTTACAACCATGAGTTGCAGCCATATACTCAACTTCTATAGTGGACAAAGCAACCACAGGTTGTCACTTACTCATCTAACTAATTGCACCACCAAACATTGTGAACACACATGCACTGGTGGATCTCCTTCTGTCAATGTCACCTGCCCAATCAGAATCCACAAATCCATGAATATAAACTAAATACGGAGGTCCTATAGCATTGCCATGATAGCAAATGGAATACTCAGAAGTACCCTCAAATATCTAAACACTCGCTTAACTGCATCCCAATGTACCCGTCTAGGATTAGCCATAAACCGACTAAGGACTCCCACTGCTTGGGCAATGTCTGGTCTTGTGTAGACCATAGCATATATCAAACTGCCAATAGCACTAGCATAAGGTACTCTGCTCATGTCCTCCACCTCACTAGGAGATTTCAGACAAAAATTAACAGACAACTTTGTCCCCAATGAAATAGGAACACTCACCGGTCTACAATCTGCCATGCTAAACCTGTCCAACACGATCTTCACATACTTACTCTGGCTTAACCAAAGTTTTCTGTTAGTTCTATCTCTTCTGATTTCCATTCCAAGAATGTACCTGGTTGCCCCTAAATCTTTTATTTCAAACTATGATGCCAACTGAGACTTAAAATTAGAAATCATATTTTTACCCTTCCCAATGAGCAACATATCATCAACATATAATGCAACAATGAGAATGTGATCACCATCAAACTTATAATACACACAATGATTAGATTTTGATCTCAGATAACCAATTGACAACACAAAGGCATCAAACTTCAAGTACCACATCCTAGGAGACTACTTCAAACCATACAAAGACTTCTTAAGCTTTCAAACCACGTTTTCTTTACCTTTCTCTATGTAATGCTCTGGCTGTGACATGTAGATTTCTTCCTCCAAATCACCATGAAGGAAAGTTGTCTTCACATCCATCTGTTCTATCTCTAAATCATAAGCAGATGCAAGAGATAACAAAAATCTAATGGATGCCAGCTTTGCAACAGGAGAGAAAATTTCACCATAATCAATTCCCTCCACTTGTGAGTACCCCTTCGCAACCAATCTAGCCTTGTACTTTTCAACATTGCCATTTGCACCAAATTTCTTCTTGAACACCCATTTACAATCAATGGGTTTCCATCCATCAGGTAAAGGCACCAAGTCCCATGTTTTCCAAAGAATCCATTTCATCCTCCATGGCCTTCTTCTAGGAACCTGCATCTTTCATGCCCATAGCCTCTTTCACAATTCTACGCTCATCAGTGTTAGAAAGTAAAGCAAAAGCACAACTAGAATCAAGTAATGAATAACCAAACCTATCAGGTTGCTTTCTTATTCATGTAGACCTCCTCAATGGTTGAGGTTGAGGTTCTGCTTCTTCTTCTTCGCTTCTAGAGCTGCTAGATCTCTCCTCATCATCAGGCCTCATAGGGTCTGTCAGTTTAGTCTTCTCATGGGTAGAAGGAAATTGAACTGCATCTTCTTTCTTTTCTAACTGTTCTAGCTTTAGAACAATGGAAGAGGGTGTTAGCTCTCTGAAGATAATACTTTTGATATACAACACTTTCTTAGTCATGGTATCCCAAAGGTTGTATCTGTTGGTTTTTTCCCTGACTGGATGTTCATTCCCAGATTTCCCTACAAGGTAGCCATCAGTGATCAACAGGATCTCTGGGCCAGGGGCCAACAGTGTAGGAGATAGACTCTATTTTTATCTCCTTTTCTTCTTTAGGCTCTACAAAACCTAGGGGGTATTCCCTATTCAACACCCATGAGAATATGTTTGTGGGTTGGCTTGGGATGTTGATACAAAGCAGATAAATCCTCCTATATGAAGACCAAAACTGTGAGATAAGTGCAAAGGGGCTAGCTTTGGGCTTATGTTCAGTTGTGAATCAGAGGATCTTGGTCCTAAACTACTTCTACAGTCCTAATGGTTTGATTTGGAAGCATGAGTTTGTTTTATGTGTTTGGATGCAAAACTAGGACCTAGTGTGTAATCTCAATGTAGAGCTAGATTGGTGCCTATCCAGGGCTTGGAGTCAGTAGACATACACCTGTGAATGATCAACATGAACACTAAAACTGGATTTTAGGGGGATGCTGTGGTATCTAACTTACAAATACCTCCCAATACAGAGTGTTAAGTTATCTCTACTTATGGCATCCCTATTGCAGTATATCCTTCCCAACACTTAATCTAAAAACACTTTAATCTACCCCTTGAGCAGAAGTTGAAAGATCAAGCATTCAATACAGGAATTCTATATTCTAGAAAACTAGACACCCCTTAGATATCTAGATTTAGAAGAAGGACACATGCAATATTAGAGATAGAATTAACAAAACACATGCAAATATAGCATTACTCATATAAAATCAATCATGAAATCAGTAGATTCATGCATGAGACATACAACAAGAGATACATAAACTCACAAGGTCACCTTCACAGAACAACCAGAACCAGTTGTATCTCATTACAAAGCCAGATATGTCCAGTTTTCAACAACCTTGAACTGAGTAGCATCCTCTGCTTATAAGGCAGGAGGATGTACTCCATTAATTACATCGTGATCCCCAAGTCATCACCAGATGCAGTGCATCTCCAGAGGGTGTCGGAAGCATTCAATGCAGCCGCGCATACAGGAGGACAGGAACAAGCAAGATCAGGATCTACATCGCCAGATGGAGACTTTCTGTCTAAATCGGGTAGCTGGCATGTCCTTTTGACCCATACCTCTGTGTAGTTTCACCATTAATGGCATACCCATTCACAACCTCGGGATGCAGTAGTTGCGTTCCTTGCACACCTTCTTCCGCCAAAATACGCGTTCATGCATGAGGAAGACTCTTCATTCAAACATGTTCGTTGACTCCCCTCTTCCCACTGAGATTTGCGGCGTAGATGAGCCTGCAAAGTCGGCAATCATTGATAGCGTGCTGCGCGGGTGCATCTAGTTGACTTTCCTTTCAAATATGATGGGGACACATTATCCCACATTCACCCTACAACAGCCTTGTTAACACTTTTTATACATGACCACTATCAAATATACTGTCGGCGATTTTGCTCCCGATGGCACCAACTTAACCCTTCCTCATCATCCTCCAGCATGATATCCTGTTGCTTGAAATATCACCCTGACATCAGCATCATCATTTGCTGAGCTCACCCTGATAATTCACATCACCCTGATGTGAAATATCACCCCGCAAAAAATATCACCCTACGGGAAAGTATCATGTTGTCCACATCACCTGATATAAAATATCACCCTGATGACCAACCTTGCCTTCATGTGAAATATCGCCCGCATGATAATCACCCTTGTCAGCATAACCTGATGCATCGGAGGAAGATCCTCCTGCTTAACTGATACCAAATGTCTGGCCGATGAACATCCTGATGATGTCATCATCACATTTAGAGCAAGGGTGATATTCAGAAGATGACCCGATATTCGGAATATCACCCTGACACAGAAATATGAGGGTGCACTGTAGACTGGATGATGATGATGACCTCTTCAACCCAAGAAATATCAAGTCAGATTGAACAACTTAGAAAATGACCCCTTCGAAAGATCGGGGTGACATCATCATCATATTGGGGCAGGGTGATATTTGGAAGATCACCGGATGTTTGAAATATCACCCCCCACAAGAATATCAGGTAGCACTGTAGCTCCATGAAACATTGGGATGATGTTAGAACATACCTGATATTTGGAAATATCACCCCGTCCTTAGAAAATGATGAAGCTAAAAGACATATCGCCCTGACAATGAAAATCCTGATGACATCATCGTCACATTTAGGACTAGGGTGATATTCATAAGATAACCCGATATTCGAAATATCACCCCAACAATTGAAAATCATGCTGCTGATAAGAAAATATCACCTCTACAAGATCATGACACCAGCAACATCAAGGAAGTTAAAACATAAGGTGATAAACTAACATCGGGGTGATCTTAACGAAGATCACCCGATGTTCAAATATGATGACCTTGGGACAACGGGTCATACTTAGCAAATTCTCAACACCAACATCAGGATGATCTTGAACTAAGATCACCTGATGTTAAAATATCACCTCCAGGCAGGATGTCGGGCTGGCAAAAATATGAAGCCCCCACAGGATATCCGATCATGACGAGAAATGACCCATGCAAGAAACATCAGGGGGATGTCCAAGAACATGATGATGATGACGATGACCCCCTCCTTCAAAATATCATGATGATGCTGAAAACACTGAGAGGATCCAAGACTTAGAAATTTCATGAAATCCTGGGAAGGTGCCTGCAAGCTAATAACCTGGAACCTGATAAATGATGTAGACACCAATAGTATCCTTTCACACAAACACCATAGCCAATGAAAATACATTTAATAGCCTTGTTCTCCAACTTAGACCGTTTCTCTCTAGGCACATGTACATATGCCTCACAACCAAAAACACGAAGATGCCTTACTGAAGGATTCTTACCAGACAACACCTCCATAGGTGTTTTGCCAGCAAGAGCTAATATAGGAGATCTGTTTACCAAATAGTAAGCAGTGGCAACACCTTCAGTCCAAAAATTTTGTTCTAGGCGAGCTCCACTAAGCATACTCCTAGCCTTCTCCATCAGTGTCCTGTTCATACTTTCTGCAACTCCATTTTGCTGCGGGGTATATGGATTTATCTTATGCCTTTCAATCCCTTTCTCTTTGTAGAACTTATCGATCTCTGCCGAACAAAACTCACCACCATTGTTAGTTCTTAAACACTTAATCTTTTTACTAGTCTTATTTTCAGCAAAGGCTTTAAACTCCTTAAAATGACTAAAGACTTCAGTCTTGCTTCTGATAAAATAACCGATGTCCTTCTACTGTAATCATCTATGAAGGATACAATATATATAGATTTTGAAATCGAAGGAACATTAACATGAGCAAACACATCAGAATGAATAAGATCCAATACACCAGAAGACTTGTAAGAACTAGAGTAAAAGTAAACACGATTTTGCTTTCCATAAATGTAATGTTCGCAAAAGTTGAACTCAAGATTACAATCATTCAACCCCTCAACAAGGTTTTTATTTTTAGGGTACACAGACCCTTCTCACCAATGTGGCCATATCTCAAGTGCCATAACATACTTTTCAGCAGGAAGCTTAGCTTCCAAAGCATTTGCACAACCATCAGAACCAGTTACAACAGATTTCTTCACTGCATGTTTAGATGGTGGGGATGAAGTGATAGCAACTCGTTTCCTTGAGTCAGAAGAACTATTGCATTGTGAAGTGCATGCCTCTAGCTGAAACAAAGTACCTCTCCAAGTACCCTTCGCAAGCACCATAGATCCTCTTGTCATCTTGCATCCATCTTCGAAAAGATAACCTGCACACCTGTATCATTCAACATACTTATAGAAAGCAGGTTCCGTGCCAGGCCTGGAATGTGCATAACTCCAGTGATCCCCTTCACTCATCCATTAGGGAATCAGATTAAGACTCTTCCATGACCAACAATCTTTAGATGAGAGTCATCACCAAGGTACACCCTTCCACCATCTAACTCTTCATATTTGGTAAACCAGTCTTGATGTGAGGTCATGTGGAATGATACACCAGAATCAATCAACCACACATCATCAGATGCATGGGTGGCTAGGGCTGTGATGAAGGCATCACCATCATCTAGTGACTTGTGAGAATCTGAATCAAGATCTTTCTTCTTCTTTTTCTTCTCCTCTTTGCATTCCTTTCAGAAATGCCCAGTTTTACCATAGTTCCAATAAAAAGCCTTGGACTTTCCAGGAGATTTGGATCTACCCTTTTCACCTTTCTTGTCATTCTTCTTCCCTTTCTCTTTGGGTCTTCCACGAACCACAAGAGCCTCTTTGGTTGCTTCAAAAGACTTTCTCTGCATCTCTTCAGATAATAGCAAAGATACCACATCTTTCATCTTGAAGGTGGTAGTGGTGCTTCCAATAGCCATGACAAGATGATCCCATGAATCTGGCAAAGAACAAAGTAGGGTCATGCATCGATCCTCCACCATTTTCACACCCACAGATGTCAACTGTGCAACAATCATGTTGAAAGCATTCATGTGATCCACAACAGATCCTCAATCTTCCATCTTCAGAGAAAACAATTTATTTTTCAGAAAAAAATTTGTTTACCAAGGACTTGGCTTGATAAGCATCACCCAACTTGTTCCAAAGATCTTTCATGCTCTTCTCCTCATGGACATTCAACAAGATAGAGTTAGCTAAACAAAGTCTTATGAGACCCTTAGCCTTCCGATCTTTAAGGTCCCAACTAGCTTGTGATATTGTTGTGGGTTTCACACCAGATACCATTTCCCATAGGTCACGATCAACAAGTAGGTCCTCCATCTTCAATTTCCACAACTTGAAATTAGTGCCATTGAATTTCTCAACCTCTAACCTTCCGGATGTGGTTGTCATCTCCTTGCTGCAATAAGATACATAATACTCTGCACAAGACTCCCACTCAACCTAAAATTAGCTCAAAAAACCCCTACCCAACAGCTAAGATCAAAACTGGCCAGGCTCTGATACCAACTGAAAGGAAGCTAGGTGTGCAGAAATCGCTTCCTACACTAATCTAATGAGGGGAGGAGAGTGCAAATTCAAATTTATCCTAACTATTATAGCAACATTAAACCATTAAAATGAGATATTGAATCAAACACATAATAGAGAAGGTGAGACAGAAGAAGAGAGACACAAGATATACGTGGGGAAAACCCTGATCGGGTGAAAAACCCCACACTCCAAAACCTGCACAATGTATTATCTGATTTGTCCTTTGTACATTGAAGAATTAAATTGTACCAACCACCTACATGGCACTATTCTGTAGACTCATTGAATTCTACATACAAATTAGCTTGTATATTCCTACAATCATGACATACTTTCAGGGAATTACCTTTTTTAAGCATTTACAACACATCCAATGTGTTGTCCTATTTTTCTATTTTGAGCTACCTAATTTATGATTGTACCCTGTGCATTTTCCCTCCTTGTCGGCAAATTACCATTTTTATGAACTTTGGACTATCTTCATCTTCTCTATTTACCTTGTCGACAAATCTTTATTTTATCGAACTTGGCCCTTTATTCTTCTCTTCTACTTTATCGACAACTTTTATATTTTCTAAACCTTTCTCTTTGGTGCTACTTAGTCTTATTTTTTATCCTCCTTATCAGCGAATCTCTCATTTTACAAACTGGACCCTTGGCATCCTCTTACATCTTTCTATTGACAAATCTTCATTATCGGCAACTTTTGGAAAAATCAAACTTTTTAGAAAGTTCACGTTTTTATCGATTCTTTGGCAATGGCCTTTCCTTACCTTTTTATTTGCCTTAGCCAATTATTTATCTGCCATGATCTTTTCTCTATCGACGAAGGGGTTGTCGGCCAAACCCACAATATGTGAACTACGGAGTTCCTGAACTTGGCCTTTCACTGATACACTTGCAATTTCTTTATTTTACTTACAAATTTTCAACGTATCCTCTTTTTCTTTAGTCAACAATCATATTGACCAATGAACTCCTTAGTCGATGAAATGTGGAGTTCTTGAACTAAGATTTTCACTGATAAAAGACTCCAAGCCTTCATCATTTTTTTATTTCTCTTGCCATTTGGCACCTATGTATAGATATGAAGGCGTCGGGGGTTGGGCCTCGGGCCTTCACCATTTCACCTTATGCCTTCCGGAAGGGAGAGCAAGGAAGCCTTGACCTTCGCCTTCTGCCCTACATATAAGGAACATTTTTTGGGGGTCAACTGTTGGGCCTTCCGCCTTTTGTCTTCCATGAAGAAGACATAAGGAAGGAAGCCCGAATTCTGACCTCCAACACACTTAGGAAAAATATGAAAATGCCAAGGGTCAACCCCTGATCTTTCCACCTTACGCACTCACCATCTGGAAGAGGAAAGAGAGGAGCCACGTCATCCATTCTTAGCTCAAAGAAAAGAAAACCTGTTAGGAATCGGCCATCGGGCCTTCCCCATTTCACCTTCCTCAAAGGAGGGAAGAAGAGCCAACCTCCAAACTCCACCACACACTTCATACTTAGAGGGATTTGAACATGGAGACTCGTTGGACTTCAGACCCCAGGGCTTCTTCCTAACACTTGCCATGAAGAAGACCAAAGGCCAAAGGCCCAAAGTCTAGCCTCTGAAACACTTAGGAGATTTTTTCAATGAATAACACTTCGAGAAAATTTGGAGTTTGATTTTGGAGCCAATAGATAATACAAGGTGGAAAGCATGAACCCCAAACTCTGAAACACTTAGTGCAAATTCCAACACTTAAGCAAATTTTTAGCCTCTGACCTTGGAGCTAACATGGACAACACAACAAAAGGAAGGACCCTGAAACTCTAAAACTCTGACCAAGGCCAAAACACAAGAAAACACTTAGAAAATGGGACTTAGTCAACTTTTTGGGCCTTTTTCGATTACATTTTAAAAGGCAAACAAATGAAAACCTATGAAAGACATCTTTGGTTGGTTATCATCAATAGGTTCAATGCTAAAGGCATAAAATGGGATTCATATGGAATTTGGGGGTAAAATGGGGCATGTCTGGGAACAAAATTTTACAGGTGCCAACAGTTCCAAAGGAACTTCACATTTTTTTAGCGGGGACTAGAATTTTGGGTGATTTATGATTTTAGGGATTTGGGGGAAAATGTTCTTGCGGTGCCCGGAACTCCACGAGGATATCACTTTTCTTCTAAGTCTTTATTCGAGTTAGCGCGAGTTAGGACTCAAGAGGGAAATTGGATTTTTGGAACTTCACCATAAATCCCTTCATGGATTGAAGTTTCACGGGGATCAATTCAAAGGGTTTCTTGAATGAACGGTTTGCAAGAAGTGTGAATTTGGAAGGATATATGACTTGGGCACTTGATAACACATCCCTCAAGGTTCTAAAGTTCTGAAGAAATTCCTTCGAACACTTAAGTTTTTGTATAAATGGACCGGGTTCAAGATTTTAGGAGGAATCTGATCCTTAGGAGCAAATACAAACATCCCATCAGGACTCGATATCCTAAAGAAAATTTTTAATGAAGGGTTTTTCTAAGGGGATCAGAGTTGGAAATTTGAGAGGAATTCAGATTTTGAACTTAAGTGCGAAGGAGCTTACGAGGCCCATGATCTTGAAGGGTACGAACCCAAAAATATCTAAGGCAAAACTATGGCTCAAATAAAATCCTCAGGGATTGATCTAAAGGAAAAAATGGTCCAATTTATTTCAAAAAAATGCAAGTTATAAATCAAAATCTATCCTAAGAAAGCATGAAATTTAATCTAAACCCTAACTTAACAAGTAAAAATAAAAAACATGATCTTTCCCAATCCGGGAAGGATGAGAACACCTAACCCTAAACAAGGCAGGAACAAACAAATAAAAAGATGAGAAACCAATAGACAATCACAACAAATAGGCAAGCAAACCAATAGTAAAACAAACAAAAATGACTTTGGGGTGCTCAAAAGGCCCAAAACACTAAGGAGAAGAAGAAAACAAAGGAAAAGAAATAAAAAAAAAAGATAAAAGGGGTCCCCAAGTTAGTCAACAAAGATGGGGTGTGTATGTAGGGCATAACAAATGGTGACTTTACTAGAAAATGCTCTTGAGTATTTTGGATTATAGAGCCCTCGACTCCTCATGTTATGGGACTTTTTCCCCAAAATGAAAAAGAAGGTTATTTTATGAATAAGACTTTGAAATTATAAGAGGATGATGTTTATTTACCCTTTATAATTAAAAGGGAGATGGAAAAATAAAGGATATTATGATCCTTTGGTTAAAAAAAGAGATAAATAAAGAATAATTATGAAAACCCCTTTTAAAAAGGGAGGAATTACTAAGTTTATTAACTAATTGTTAATGACAACCTTTGTGAAAGGGTGTGATGGTTTAGAAACCGCCCCTTAAAAGTTTATATAAGGCATTTGTGTGAGACTTGGAATGGGCATGAAGCATGTCTCAAAGAAAGAAGAAGATGGAGAACACTCAAGAAAGATGAAAGTGGTTTGAAGGGCTATGGGAATTAGGAGAAGGGGGTACACAGAGTGTGTCCTAACCTGGGGTACAATGTACAACCCAGGACGGTCCTGGCCAGGGCTTGGTTTGCACTTGTGTTGAGCATTGTTCTTTTAAGAACCAACACTTGTGTAAGAGTACTTGTGTTGAGCATTGTTATTTTAGAACTAGCACTAGTGTTGAGCATTGTTATTTTAGAACCAACACTATGTTGAGCATTGTTCTTCTAGAACCAACACTTGTATGAGAGCGTAATAGCATGCTGTGTTCTGAAAGGAACTGCTTCCTCCTAGAATGTGTCATAGCCAGGGCCAAGACCACTGAAATCTTCCTAGGGTGAGAGTGGTTGATCCAAGTGCTCAATGATTCAGATAAGTACTGAATTTATTGTTAATAAGGATATGGGGAATATTACATATATGTGATTATGTGATTATGTGATTATATTATCCAATTTGTCTTGTTTATGATTTACTTTAGAGATATTATTAAATTATCAATGTTATAATGTACTTTTATTGTTTACACATTATTTAATATTCTATATTATCCTAACTCTAGGTATTAACCATAATAAATATGCTGCAAATAATTAAATAACTCTGGGGAAAAGTTGTGTTACATCTGGTATCAGAGTCTAATAATCAGACCTTCTTATCTAAAATTTTATATATGCTTTCAAAATTCATATTGACCAATCTTTAATATATTCCTTGTGTATATCCAACATTATAAATTCATGCTAGCCTTTAAGTCATCAAACCTAATTCTACATGCTCAAACTTATAACCTTGGTCCATATGCTAACTTTGATTTCTTCAATTGTTCATTAGCATTATTAAAAATCTTATTCATAGGTAATGTTTCTTTAAGAACTCCCTATTTGTACCCAAACTCATCCTAAGGCACCATGTACATAGCTGGTCAATAGGCTTCTCTAAGCGAATTAAAGTGAGATATTGATTTACATTCAAAGGTCACATCCATGTTCAAATCTCTTAGAAGGTTTCATTCCATGGCATAGGTCTTTTTAGTTCCTTAGTAACTAGTTTTCAATAGTAGTAAGGTAGTAACTAAGTTGATTTATGTTTCAAAATGATGGAAGAGTTGGTCTTTGGGTTCTAGAGAGTGGGTATTTATACCCATGGAACATCTTTTCATATTAGCTCTTACCTATTGTAATGGAGCATATTTAACAACACCATCTATCGACTTTGATATTACATAAATTTATCCCACTTTGGAAAGTGAAGACTTCTTTACACCTTTTATGGCTTAGGGGAGAGGGCCCAATAGTGGTGCACCGTAACTTTATGGGTTGACGTAGCAATGACCGTGCAATATTGACATTAAAAAATTATATCCTTGAGTAGCCAAGGATGTGGACAATTCAAATATTTTGTTTCACCTGCATAGACCCAAAAAATAGGTGTCATCAACCTACTTTTTGTTGAGGGGTCATAACAGGCCTCTAAAAAAAGTTAGACCAATAGTGGTGCATTAAGTCATGTTTTTTGGTGTGTCAATGTGGCATCCTATGATTTATTGTTTTTTGAATGTAATGGGCATATTTTGTTCAACTATTGGGTCCTCTCTTACAACTACTAGTTCCATACTTCTAAAATATTGGGCTTTCAATGTACATGTACTATAACAACTATTGGTACCCACATCACTATTGGACCCTCTCCCCTAGATGTTCCTACATTTAGATATAATACTATGGTAAATTTAAATTAGATTTAAGTTCATACTACTTGGTATCCAAGGCTTTGTGAAATTATAAAAATGTCCCCTTTACTAAAGGAACACGTCCCATTTCTAAGAATTGAGACCTTTTGCATTTTGGGTTACGTCTCTAAAGAGTGACATCAAAATTGGGTATTTCTAAACAAGTCGTGTGTGTTCTCATTTCGTTGAGATTCAAATTGTACTTTTATTGTGATACAACATATGTCATGGCACATGATACTTCCCATGATTTTAATGAGACTGTTATAGGTTTTTTATTTTTTACTTTTTTTTTTCAGTCGACACAAATGTACATTGATGTAAGATTTTCGACATTAGAGTCTTTTGATTACTCTTTATAGATTAATTTGAAGATTTTTACCTTGAGTCAACTTTGTATATTGAATTATAATGCTTCTACCAATCGAGAACTTAGATTCACAAATAATTTGTCACAAAGGGAGTTACACATTTTGATGTATATTGAAATTTATTTAATACTAAAAGCATGCTTTGCATCAATTAACTCCCATAAAGAAAGAGCTAATCAATCGTTAGGAATTAAATTGGGTTGATTCAATCTTGTAAAATAAAGAGTTATTATGAATAACTATCTAATTGGTCAAGAAAAGGTATGCCTAAGATAGTCTAATGCAAGAGTGGCATGATATTTTTTATCAAGTTTGCCTAAAATACCTTTATTAATAAATGGAAAGTATTAGATATATATAGTTGTAGAGGTTATATACAAATGAAAAAAATCATTACAAAATGATAGGATATTAAAAATATGCATATTAACACAAAACTTAATTACACATTTTTTTCGAAGACACAATGGTCATTAGGCCACACACCAACAATTTATGACCATCACATGCTATAAACAAGGTTACTGTGTTGTGTTGAGCCTTCAATATAGGAATGTCATGATCAACTATGCCTAGAGCTACCTTAGAATTGACTAACTTCTTCTAAAAGTATGTATAGGCAATAGGTGAAACTTTTGATATGGATCATGGCTAGGCTTTGATGTTTCCTACTTTCAAATTTGAAACAATTGCCATATGCTCTATTAAAGTAAGAAGTATATCATTGTAAAAGAGAACTATGATTTCTAAGTTAGATTAGTCGCAAGCACCATGAAGGCATTCATTGAGGGTGGATAACTATAATTGGTGATTCTTGTCATTTCCATACACTTAGAATATGACTATTGGTACTTGTGAGTATCTTGCATTTTAGACCTTCAAATTAGAAAGTGTCTTGAGTATGAAACATGTATTATTTGTTGACCTTAAAGACTACCTACGGAAAGATTTAGCATAGGTATGTGATTCTCTTGAACTCATTGATCATATGGAGTATTTATCTTGACAAGTATGAATGTTGTAATGTTGGTTCTTATAAGATGACGGATAAACTCAAGAATATGGAAATAGATAATCTTAAATGATGTGTTCTTAGTCTTATTGAACTATGATTTGATCTTAGTTATAAATGACATTATTTTGTGAATGTTGAATGGAAGTTCTAGTTCAGTGTTGTATGCCAAGCATAACTACCCTAAACTTTGATCTAGTGCAAATCAGTAGGAAGGCATGTCTTATATGAAGGATGTCTAGGGATTCAAGTGAGTAGGAACTAAAATTTGGAATACCTTTATTATGAGTTATGACCCATGTTTCTTTAGCCAATATGTTGGATACCTCTAAGTTTTCTTATGAATTTTGATTTAAATTTTAGCATAGACCAACTTTCAACTAAACCTAACCCAAAAATGATAGAAAAGAGTGAGGATAATGTGTTCTTATGGGTTGCTGATCTTATGTGGATGAAATGCTTACAAAAGTCTATATAAGAGGACTACCAAAAAAAGCATTGGTTAAAATAAATGCATGAAACAAATGATTCTAATTGTTAATATATGTAGTTGGACAAGTAGATATAACATCTATAATTTGATTACCTTATTGTCTTCAACTAAAGAAGCAACGAAAGATATTTATTTTTAAAAATACTAATTACAAAGATGACATCTAAGTGAATGCGATAAATCCTACTCTCTTATTAAATGTAGTAAAGTACTTGAGAACCATTGTGGATGGATCTCTAGTTGGCTATCCAAAAACGTATCATGAAAAGAAAAATAGTATTACATTTAGGATTGAGGTTGATACTTTGGTACTAGACTATTGGTTTCCTTCCATAGCTTTCATTTTACTTCTTTGATCCACCAATTTTATTGATTCTTTACTTTATAGTGTCTCCTTTATTTGGATGTAAGTTCATTAACTCCTTTGATTACATAAGTCGTCTAACTATTTGTCTTTTTTCTAATGATGCCTCTCCTTGTACGCATGAAAATTATTTATCATTCTAATTCTTGATCACTTTTTCCATAGAAATCTTAAATAATGTTTTGACAAGATATTGGGTAGATGGCACTTTAGTTGATCAATTTTCAACCAGATGATCTTTCTAAAAACTTGGCTTTGCTCACACTCCCATCTTTTATGCATTCTCATATTGCAATATCCCAAATAGATTTGTGAACTCCTTAGTTAACTTCTCTTATCTCTCCTCATTATCTTCGATTGGTTCCTCAATTTTTTAATTCATTGTCTCTCAACGTATATCTCCATTTTAGTGTGTCAATATTAATGCTTATTATCAACAAACTTTATAGTTGAGATGATTTTATACAAGCAACATCATAAAAATTTTGTAACAATAAAGGATCCTCTAACAAACCAAGGGTTATATATAGTTAAAACTTAAAACTTGTATTTTACATTGTGGGCCCATAAGTCATAGGTCTGAGGATCATTTTTACATAATAAACTTTGGAAAATATGGTGTTGTTTAGGTGAAATGAAACAATGCCTTTTCAAGATATGAAACCAAAATGCTTATCTTAGCATCTATCATGAGGACATGTTGTAAACTACAAGGGGGATCCAATACCAACTCAATCCATTCTTATATTAAATAAAACCTTTTTGTGATATGCAAGTTTCTCAAGAAGTTATTTGAAAAAGAGCTAGTTTATGTAATGTTAAAATCTTCAACATGTTTTATATTTTATAGAAAATTTTAGTGAATTTTCTTATGTTGTCGAACTTCTAGGAAATGCATCATGGTTATTAAAATTCATATCGAGAATTAAATTCTTGAGCTCATTGTTATGAGCAAAAATCTAATCATCTTACACATCCTAGGCACACGGATATTTAATCAGAATTCCTATGAGCTTACTATATAAGATTAAAATATAACCCCAAGGAAAGGCACAAGATGAAAAAATCCATGAACATAACTACTATAATTTAAAGACTCCAAGGGCATAAAAATATTGGTAACCCATCTTTTGAAATATCGAGTTTTTAAACATTGTTTGAGGATTTGAGTTTGGAAAGTCAATCAACAGAATTTGAATTGTCTTTAATTATTTTAGGAAGTCATAATTAGATGGTTGCAAGATCAAACATAATGGAAAAGATGAGGATAACAAACAAAGATATTCAATTAACCTAATATTAAACCTAGTGTTCTCTATGAAGTACTTTATGATGGTAATAGTTGTTGATGTTTTGTTGCTTAAGCTTCCTTGTAGGATTGTTTTGTACCATCTTTGTTTTATTGTACTTCGTTATTGAACTTGATCAACCCAATAACCTTCTACATGTTTTGATGTATTTTTTTCTATTCAATTGTATTTGGTATATGAAAAGAGGATATTCATGTAGTCTGGAATGCATGACTATCATCTTTGGAATGTATTTTGAATATATGATACTCGGTGATGAGTGACTATATAGTGTGGGATATGCATGCCATTCACTTGGTAAATGCTATGTGATTACATTATAATAATTTTGTATTAAAGATAAGGTTACACATTAACGACCAAATTTAAAAGATTATTTGATAGGATATTTATTGTAAACACTTGTATTAGCTTCTCACGTATAAATTCATGATCTATTTTATGTGAAAATGTATAGGCATAGTTCTAATCATACTATTGATTAACAAAGTATTTCTATGGGATTTAATTGTAATTTTAGTTAAAGGAGAAGAGTTATTGAAAAGATCTAAAATTTGAGAAATATGATCATAAATGAAATAGATTCATTGGGATACTGATAGTGTTACATCCACACTTGACTAATTATTTTTGGTGAATTATTTTGTAGATTCAATTTGAGCTACTAGGATACTGAGAGGGGGTGAATCAGTATCTAAACAAACTTCAAATTCTCTGGAGCAGATTAAAACTTAAGTATTACAACATATATATAAACATGAGAGATCAAAACAATGCACATCAACACATAACACCAGATATACATGGAAAACCCTAGAAGGAAAAAACTATGGTGAGGATTAGCTCACAATATATGAAGCTCAAAATAACAACCTTGTTTTAGGGTTACAACCCAAGGAAGCTACTACTCCCTGCTGACTTTATTTTAGGGCTATAGCCCAAGGAAACAACTACTCCTTGAAAAAATTTGCTTTAGGGTCACTCCCAAGGAAGATACAACTCTTTGAATACTTTGTTTTAGGGTCACTCCCAAGGAAGAAACTACTCCTTAAAATGAGAACAAGCTCAGAAAAGAATTAGAACATGACACTCCTACTGCATGAAAACTGACATTGAAGTTCACACCTTTGATGAATGTAATTGTGCTTCTTTTGATTATTGGATCAATTAAGCACACTCTTCACTTCCTTCCTGTCACACAAATGCCCTCAAGATGAATCAAGATAGCTTTTAACACATCTGCTCTTTCTCCTTCAGTTGCACATCATAATGCAGTCATTCTGCTCCTTTTCTTGCTTGTGAACCTTATCAATCACTTTTCAATCACACTTTGCCTTACTCAATCTGATTTACAATTTATAAATGATATTACATTGAATACATTGCTTTTCAGCCAGAGACAACATGAAAAATACATTTTCAAGTCATCCAGACAACACACAACATGAAACGTGTAGAGGACAAGTCCTAAACAAGACCACACACTACACCAGTAGAAGACCCATGCCTTGAGGACATCAACACTTGCTTAACCAGGTCTAAAACATCCTTCATAGCATCAAACATCAAGGAATTACATCCACACACTCCGCTCATTTGAAAATAGGATAACCTTAAGCAAGGACATATGAAACTTGAAGCATAACGGCCACAACAACTTGAAAACCTTGTGTGGTACTGGAAACAAGAAAGATCTTCATGAAACTCTTCTAGATGAGTCTACAGGAATCATACAACATCTCCAAACAATCCTTTACCTCTACACATCAAATATTTTGTGCCGCACATCTTCAACCATGAACTCTGAGAATAACAAGTCATCCGGAACACACTGCAACATACTGTCATTGAAAAACTAAGCTTGCAAACCACCAAGAAACTTGAAACTACAAGGAAGAATGTAATTCACATCCATAAACATGTCCACAAAACTACAAAGATAAACATTCATATCTAGAGGAATTCGGAACATTCCAATAGGCCTTCAACACCACCTTACTCTATCAGAACATAGGTTGATACTCTATCATGCATAACTTTCATCATGGAAGGACAAATGATTTGAACCTTTAGAATTATCACCTTCACAACACCTTGAACATAGTTCCGGAACTACATAGCCAAAACTAGAAATGTGGAGGAATGTGGAGCATTCCATTACCCTACTAAGAACACCTTCACAGAAACAACACTGTCAACATCAAAACATTCTTTCGATAATCTAAATATCATGAAACTTGGAACATAAATGATTTGACACTATATGAAGCTATCTTCCAATTTGTAGAGGCACAACATCAAGAGAATGAAAATGCAGAGCAATCTCCCAGACAATCTTCAAAACCAGTCATCCTGTAGTAGAAACTTTCACCAACTTCTAGAGGCCAAACCTTCTTTGTATCAACACATGCATTCTTAGGAATAGTAGGAGAGATCATTTAATATGCTTTAGGCCACCAATAACATCTTCCCAATATTAGAAACACATCTGATTATCTTAGTGCTTCTAATATTAATGTATCTTCTTGATGCTTCTAATTCCCATCTTAATATGACCTCATACTCAACTCTACATTGATCAAGACATGACATCCAACCATGAACTTTAGTAACCTCATTATATTCAACATGACATCTGATGCAGAGTGCCAGCAGAAGCGGATGAAGATTTGACTATATCTTCCCTATCGGCAAGAGATCCTCTAGTGTTTCACCGAAGTCAAGGATGTCTTCGCTATCGGAAAGACATGAACTATCGGCCGCTCCTTATTCTTTTATCCCGATGGCCAAGTTCTCACCGATACTGTCGGGTACATCGGCCAGACCGATACTATCGGTATAACTTTCTTTTAGTTATCTGATATACAAACTCTTACCGATGTGCATTGCGTTGAACTTAATCGTCAGTAAGACCTCTTGCTTCGGCCAGACTTCTACTTAAACTCCCGATAATGACTCTCACACCGATATGTCTTCTACTATTGGCATGACCTTCGCTCATCGGTGGGACTTCCAAGTCTTCTCCTGACGGTGCTTCCTCACATCAATACTCTTTATCGGTGACACTCCGAAGATGTCTCACCGATCGGTGAAACCTTGTATCGTCGGCTAAGTGTATTTTCCTTAGCCTGATTTCGTTTCTCTCGCCGATGCGAACAACGATGGTATGTGTCTCCGACACTATACCAATCTTCGGTAAGACGGAGAGTATTTCACACCGATGGATCTCCAATTGTTCTGAGGCGCCGAACTCGGATTCCCTTCGACAGAACAATGGAATTTGGCTGATTCATATATCAACCCTTGATCACTTGTAGCAATCTGATCCCACAGCCAAACTATCCAATTTCACTCTGATTTCCTGACTAGCCACATGACGATGTCTAGTCGAACTTGACTGAGTTCGCTGGCTTCCTGGGTAAGAATTCAACAACAACAAACGTGAAAAGTCTTTTCCCCATCACACTGATACTATACAGGGCTTCAGTGGACAGAGGAAAGGGCCTCCATGTATGAATCAAAACCCTACTCCTAGGTTACAAACCAGCCACTGTGGAACCGTGGGTTTTACACCGCCTGCACACTATAGAGTCACTATGGATTGACAGATAACATCCGGTTAGGGTTCCATTTACAAAATCAGGATAAAGATATCAAATCACTAAGAACAACCACGAAAATCAACACAGATCATACCCAGAACTCTCTTTATTCAGTTATCAAGAAGAACTAGTTGTAATACACACATCTCTCTCTCTGCCCGTGTGACATACAACCTGCCTCTAAAGAAGATGTAGAGACAGTAGTTATCCCCTCCAACCGTGCAAACTGATTTTTAAATTAGTTAGCCGTTGGTTTACCCTTCATACAAGCAAAACTACATGTGTGCCTTGCACAATTACATTCATGGGACCAAATTGACCCTTATTACAAAATGAAATGGCTTAAGAACCTTATGAGACAACAAAAGAAAAGATGACCCTGCACTACAGAGAATGTGCTCCTGCACCAACATCCAACCATGAAATGTATCTTCCCTGCTAGATAGGACATGAAATCCAACCATGAGCTTCTAATTCTCATCCCAATGTATCTTCTTTAGGAACATGACATCCAACCATGAACACCATCACACATCCATGACAGTGTTGACATCAATGACAACCTTCTGATAGTATTGACATCAACGACAACTTAGGAACCAAATGTGTAACAATCTCCCCCTTTGGCATTGATGGCAACACATACCTGCACATTCTCCCCCTTTGACATCAAGGACAAAGGGCAACTTCTTCTCCCTTAGGGCATAACTTCTTATTACAACAAATAGACTCCTCCTATGATTAGAAACCACTACCTATTCCCCCTAAGAGGTAGCCATCATCAATCCAGGAAAAAGATATAACATGAACCACTCCTCCTGGACAGATGCACCACTCTGCATCTAACATGATGAAGGAGGGGCAATTACCCCTATCCTCTGCTAGAGATCCTCAAAAGTGTCCTTTGCAAGAGCCTTTGTGAAAATATCTGCAATCTAATCCTTTGTTGGAGCATATTCCAACTTTACTTCTCTATCTGCAACCTTCTCTCTCAAAAAATGATACCTAATTGCTATATGCTTGGTTCTAGAATGCATCACTAGGTTCTTGGAAACATTGATAGCACTTGTATTATCACACAAAATAGGAATAGGCTCATCATACAATACCTTGCTATCCTTTAGGGTTTGCTTCATCCTCAACACTTGTATACAGTAGGATGTTGCTATAATGTACTCTACCTTTGCAGTTGATAAGGACATTGAATCTTGCTTCTTACTCTGTCATGAAACCAATCTGCTTCCTAAAAAGAAAGCACCACCACTTGTACTTCTTCTATCATCAACACAACCAGCCTAATTAGTATCAGTGTAGGCACTCAAATCAAATTCATTACCTCTTGGATACCATAAGCTATAATTTGGAGTTCCTTTCAAGTATCTGAATATCCTTTTCACTGCCCTCTCATGTGTTTGCTTAGGATTGGCTTGATATTTGATAACCACACATACTGCATGCATAATATCAGGTCTAGAAGTAGTTAAGTAAAATAATCCTCCAATCATAGATCTATAGGAAGTCTAATCCAGCTCCAGAGACTCATCATCCTTTCTCAAGTGACATCCAGTGACCATGGGAGTACTCATTAGTTTTGAATCCTCCATACCAAACTTCTTCAACAACTCTTTGACATACTTAGCTTGAGAAATAAAGATACCACCATCTAGTTGAGTAATTTGAAGTCTAAGGAACAAATACATCTCACCAATCATAGGCATCTCAAACTCTTTTTACGTCTCCTCTAAAAACCTCTTACACATATCATCATCTCCACGAAAGATGATGTCATCAACATATACTGCAACTATCAATATTATGTCTCCTTCTTCCTTGATGTAAAGATTGCTATCTGTAGTACCTTTCTTGAAGCCTTACTAAATTAAGTACTTGTCCAACCTAGCATACCAAGCCCTAGTTTCTTGCATACGACCATACAAAGCCTTCTTGAGTCTGTACACCATGTTTGGATCTTATGATATCTGAAAACCATTCAGTTGCTCAATGTAGACTTCTTCCTCTAGATCACCATTCAAAAATGTTGACTTGACATCCATCTGATATACCTTGAAGTTCTTATGAGAAGCAAGGGAAAGGAACATTTTGATTGCCTCCATCCTGGCTACCAGAGCAAAAGTATCCTCAAAATCAATGCCTTCAACTTTTGAGTATCCTTTACACACCAGTCTTGCTTTGTTCCTCACAACTTCACCTTCTTCATTCAGCTTGTTATAGAACACCCACTTTGTTCGTATGATATTTTTGTTGGCTAGTTTGGGAGCCAATTCCCATGTCTAATTCTTTTTTATTTGATCCAATTCTTCTTCTATTGCTTTTATCCATCCATCATATTTGCTAGCATCAACAAAGATTTTGGGTTCTAATTTTGATAACAAACACATGTTTACTTGATCATGTATCTTAGCAAACCTTCTCCTTGTCTGCACAACTTCATTCTTATCTCTAATGATCTGATCTGCTGAGTGGTTCTTCTGAACATACTTTGCTGGATTCTTAGGCATCTACTCTAGTTTTTATTCCTTTTCTTCTTTCACTTCTTCATCTTCAATGCATGGAAATATATTAGATCCAGAGTCCTCTGAATCTTGTGAGATCTGATTCAAGTTTTCATCTACTTTGACATTTGTGCTTTCAATCATCTTCCCTAATCTTTTGTTGTAGGATCTATAGGCCTTTCTTCTGGTTTAGTAACCAAGAAAGATTTCTTCATCACTTCTTGAATCAAACTTTCCTAGGTCTTCTTCATATATTTTGATATAGCATTTGTTGCCAAAGATCCTAAAGTATCTGAGAGTGGGAAGTCTTCCATACCATATCTCATAAGGGTTCTTAGTGCTATTGACCCTTAGTTGCACCCTATTAACTAAATAGACTGTAAGAAATGTGAATTGCTTCCTTCCAGTACATATCAAGCAAATCTGCATCTTTCGACATTGCCCTTGACATCTCTTTCATAGTCTTATTCTTCCTTTCAACTACCCCAGTTTGCTGAGGGGTCTTATGATCTGATAGATGTCTCCTAATACCATGATCTTCACAAAATTTTTCAAATTCATTTGAATTAAACTCACCTCCTCCATCAGACCTTAAACATTTGATCTTAGCATCCATTTCATTTTCAACCATAGCTTTGAACACCTTAAATTTATCAAGGGCATCTGATTTTTCTCTTGAGAAAGTAACCCAAGTCATTATAGAATAATCATCAATGAGAAATATAAAATACCTCTCACCTTGTTGACTTTTTACTCTTGTAGGGCCACATAGATTAGTGTGAATCAACTCCAATGGCATTGAAGAAGAATACTCCTTGCTTTTGAAACTTGTCTTTGTCTACTTTCCCATTTGACATTCCTTGCATACTGTGTTTGCAGGCTTAATTATCTTGGGCATGTCTCTCATTGCATGAATAGAGTTGATCCTTACCATATTAACAAAATTGTTGTGTCCCATTCTTTTGTGCCACAACCAACACTCACTGGATTGAGCAAAAAAACATGTTCTTCCCATTTACCTCCTTCAAATGATAGATATTACCATATGACTTATACCTTTTGCAACTAGTTTTCTGGACCTTGCCTTCCTGATTTCACAGGCTTTGGCATGAAAGGTGAGATTGTAACCTTTGTTGCACATTTGATTGACATTGAGAAGATTGTGCTTTAGTCCTTTAACATAGAGGACAACCTTAGTCCTATTCTTCCCATCAATAGTTATAGCACACTTTCCACATATTTGTGCTAACTCATCACCACCAAACTTGACAGCTCCACCATCCCACTTCTCAAGGTTGATAAACTTCTCCTTGTCACCAGCCATATGATTTGAGAAACCACTGTCAATTACCCAAGCCTTGGATTCTTCTCTTGGATGAAAGGTAGTCCATACAACCATTGATCTATCATTATTTTGGTTTGTTTGCAAGGAATTAGTTTTCTCACATTTTCCAACATCATCATTTTTGTTACCAACATTCAAGGCCATGAAAAGTGTTTCATCATTTGAATCATCATGATCCTCATCTTCTGAAGAACAACTACTCTCTATGGAATACAGGCTTCTTTTGAACTTGTCTCTCTTGTTACTACCCCTTGATTCTTTAAAAGGACATTTAGAAGCAAAGTGACCAACCTTTCCACAATTGAAACATTTGAAGGGTAACTTACCTTTGTATTTGCCAGTGCCTTTCTTCAGTCTTCTCACAAAATTTGCTTCAACTTCATCAGAGCTCTCATATTCATCAACAATTTTATCCTTTGTCTTCATACTGACTTTGAAAGTTGCTTCTTTCTTTGGAGCATCACTACCAAACTCTCTCATTTCAAAATCAATAAGGGTACCAAACAATTTGTCTACATTGTATGTATCAAGTCCGCATTCTCCTAAATAGCAGATACCTTATGGCTGTAAGATTTGGGAAGAGATCTTAGAACCTTCTTCACAATTTCATCCTCTTCCACTTTTCCATGAAAACCTTTAATGCCATTGACCACTTCATTCACTCAGAGCATATATCCAGCAATGTCTTCATCGTTTGTCATCTTTATGGTCTCAAATTTTCTTTTGAAGATTTGCATCTTTTCTTGTTTTACCTTCTTATCTCCTTTATAAATGGTTTCAAGTTTAATCCAAACTTCTTTGGTACAGCTGCAACTCATTACCTTTGAAAGTTCTGAATCAGCTAACAGACTCATGATAGAAAACTTTGCCTTGGCATTGTTATCATACTTCTTAACTTCATCCGAGTCCATAGGAGTAGTAGCAAGAACAATGTAACTAGTCTTGACAGATTCCCAAACACTGCACCCTAGAAAATTGATATAGGCTTCCATCATTAGCTTCCAAAAAGTATAATTTGTTCCATCAAACCTAGGTATCTTGCTGGATCCATTAAGTGCCATCCCCGACCTTCCTCAAGCGGTTAAGCTTCCTTCAGAGGAACTTGGATCTAATACCAATTATTAAACACACTAGGATACTAAGAGGGGGGGTGAATCAGTATCTAAACAAACTTTAAATTCTTTGGAGTAGATTAAAACTTAAGCATTACAACATATACATAAACATGAGAGATCAAAAAAATGCACATCAACACATAACACTAGATATACGTGGAAAACCCTAGAAGGGAAAAACTATGGTGAGGAATAACTCACAATATATGAAGCTCAAAATAACAAATTTGTTTTAGGGCTACAACCCAAGGAAGCTACTACTCCTTGCTGACTTTGTTTTAGGGCTACAACCCAAGGAAGCAACTATTCCCTAAAAAAATTTGCTTTAGGGTCACTCCCAAGGAAGCTACAACTCCTTGAAGGCTTTGTTTTAGGGTCACTCCCAAGGAAGAAACTACTCCCTAAAATGAGAACAAGCTCATAAAAGAATTATAGCAAGACAGTCCTTCTACTGCCTAAAAACTAACATTGAAGTTCACACCTTTGATGATTGATATTCTGCTTCTTCTAATGATTGGATCAATTAAGTACACTCTTCACTTCCTTCCTATCACTCAAATGTCCTCAAGATGATTTAGGATAGCTTTTAACACATCTACTCTTTATCTTTCAGTTGCACATCTTAATGCAGTCATTCTACTCCTTTTCTTGCTTGCGAACCTTATCAATCACTTTTCAATCACACTTTGCCTAACTCAATTTGATTTACAATTTACACATGATATTTTTATGTCGTAAAATATCCCCTATGACTTTTACCTCCTATGTTTAGCTCCCAGGTTCCTTAATTTTAATCATGCATGTTAGAAAAGAATCCCGAGACAAAATCCCCTGAAACCCATGTCAAATGGGACTTAGGGGACCTCTCTGAGCTTAACCTTGACCCAAAAATAGGTCCCTAGGCTTGGGCACCCACGCCCTAGCCCCACCCTATTTTGTCGAGGTCCCAAATTTGAATGTCAGTTGGAGACCATTAAAAGGTGTCTGTTGCCGACATATTGAGTTTGAATTATGAAGTTTGTAGCGGGAATGCATATATAATCATGTTTAGGGTTTCATTTGTAAACTAGAGGATGATTTGAAGATTTTGGCAAACTTCTGATTTTAGGGCATTCAAGCCATTCATTGTGTTGTAGAGCAGACTTGTGTTGTTATTGTGTTTGTTATTGCAGATTTGTCTTCATCTTCTCATGGCATGAAAGAGCTTCATCTCTGTGAAAGCTACAGCTCTGAGGTGATATCTATTTATGATTCAATCTATAATTTTTATCATTATTTTTGCCTCTATCCTGCAAGGACATGCACTCTCTATCTACCAACAGTGTTGGAAGGCTTGAATGCCATTCTGGGGCTTGATCGAGCCAAGATCCTAAACACAACCCCCAACCCCTCTCTTGTGATTGTAGGTGACATGTATTGGATCTCAAAGAGTGGAGTTGCAGAGGACTGTTGCAGAGTGTAAGGATCTCACATCTGAAGAAAAAGGTAGAAAATAGCTCAAAAAGGGCTTGGGCACATGCACCCTTGACCCTTAATTTCACAGCACAAAAAATCTCTGATTTGGTTACAGTCAGTAGTAGAAAAGATCTAGAAGCCCTCAGAAAAGCAGCACCTTTGGTTTGGGTGCCCGCTCTTTCACCCATGACTTTTTCGTATTCTAAAACCCAAAATTTGGTATGTATCTAATCTGTATTTAGTCTATTTTTGTAGAAGGATTTATCAGGTTTCATCTGTTTGTTTACGATTTTACATAATTAGGGTTTTAAGGTAAATCAGGCTAATAATCAATAAATCAATCAATCAATTCCAAATTTCCTTATCATTCCAAATAATAGCCAAGCTGATAGTTGAGTCCTCTTGCATAAGTTGTGATTCAACTCGGTTAAATGTCCTTGAATGTAATTGGTGAAAGGAGGACCTAATTAAACTATTCATTAATCCCATCAACCCTCTTTTTACTACATTACATTTTGGTGAACCCATGTTTCTATTGAATTTGCACCTTGCTGAGTGTTGTACATCAGATTTGTATTCATACATTTCATTGTCATCATATTACATTTTAAAATCTATAAAAAAATTTAAAATTTTGAAAAAATCAATCATCTTAGGCTTGCATTTAAACATAGTTTACACTATTTGCATTGTATTTCATCTAAATCATTTAAATCTCTGATATAAATTACAGCGTTACATCATTACTTAAACATTTACCTTGCATTTTCATACTCTATTTGTTAGGGTTTGCTTGAAATTGTGCATTTTTCATATAACCTAGTCTTTGCAAAAGCTAGGCTTTGTGGTTAAAATCTTGTTTCAAATTTTGTAAAAGCCCTCAAAACCATCACAAAATTAAAACAAAGAAAATAGAGTGAATAATCCATTTAAATTACAACATAAAATAATATACAAGTCCATTGGCATTCATGCCATAATACATCTAATTCCAAGTTACAATAAACATGTTCAATAAGAATAAATAAATCAATACACTCATCAGTCACATGAATCAAGTGGTCCTCCACCTATGAGTTGAGAGACTGGAACATGGCCCAGGTGCTTTTCCACCCAACCATGAAGTAATTACACTTCCTCGAATCCCTTCATGAAACGAAGGAAACCCAACCCTGCACGAAATGTCTAGCTACCTGGAAACAAAGTTCTGGCAGGAGGGAACACCCGATGCAACATTGATGTCTTAATGTGGAATTCTAAATAATGAAATGCAAATTGTCTCACAATAGGATGTGGCAGAGATATATATAAATAAGTTTGCTAGACAAAATAAACATCTTTTTCAATGTTAGCTCATTTAGATCTAAACCTTTAAACATAGTAACCTGGTTCAATTCCTAAAAAGAGGAAAAACCATCTCTGATAATCCACATTCGACATCCTAGCCCAGAAAGTAATCCAATAACATTCCTAGATAAAAATCTACTTTCTTTCCCCAAATAAACAAGTAAATAAATAAATAAATAAATCAATGAATAAAATAAATAAATCCAAAATCACCTATGACCATTTCTAATCCCTTTCCCATGCATCAATCAAGAAACACGCTTTTCGAACAAAGTAACTCATCATTTGATTTACACAAAATGTATCTTATAAAACTACTAAAATTGATTTAATTACCAAGTCCATAATTCATTTAATTTCCATGAGATATTAAGTCTTCTAAATCATTCAAAACAAGTATACCAATTCTCTTCAAGAAGTTTTAATAAGTCAATGATATTCATATCTCAGAATTTGCTCCATCATACTAACATATAAGGAAAAGATAATTTTAACTTACAATCTATTCATTCAAATTTTTGTAAAATAATAGGTTTTCTAAATATGTTAACAATCTTACTGTCACTGTTGTGACAGAAAGATGAGGAAACTCATAAACATGCTTATTGTCGCACTGGCGATAGGAACTGTAATAACATTTAAATAAGAACAACAAGGTTTACAATAAGTTACTATCACACAAACTACAGTATCAACATATGTTTTGAACAACAATAAATTTGAGAAATAAGACAACTAGAGGTATCCCTTTTTATCATCTAAGTTTTAGAGTAATTTTCATTTTGTTTGTTTAGATAAGTAGAGGTTGATTTCTATCAAAAGACTGTTTTCTAACAGCAAACAAGAAAATATTATCTTAAGAATTTAGGTCTATTAGAGAATAATTTATCAATGACTAGGAATTTGTTATATTTTAGTTCAAAGGTTTAAAGATAACGGCCAGAAAGTGGAGATGATTTACTCAACATAAAACCAGAAATTAATGAGCAACAAAGACAAGTCTGCAATAATAATAAATATATATGTCTGCCAGAAAATAATCTAACTACCAAAATTTCAGTTGACTATGGTTTCAACAGATATATGAAGATCAAGAAAGAGGGTGATTTACTTAACTTTAAAGTCAGGAATACAAAGAACAACAAAACAATGAATAGGAACAACAGGTCAAATCAATATCAACACCATGGTTAAAGAAGACTAGTGGCCCAAATGGAATAGAAGGCTTGGTTGATCAAAGTAAAGGGGCCAAATGCCTATAATAAAAAAACAAGGAAGAAATGATTTATAGATCAGGGTACATGTTAGACAGAAGCCGAAACAGAGAATAGTCATAAGGAAACTGCAATAGAAAAAACACACGCTGCTATGATAGGAATGACATGAATGACAGGAACAATAGGAAGCTGCGAAAAGAATGACATAAATAACAAGAAGTCGCGACAGGAATGACAGAAGCGACAGGAAGTTTTATTCAGTCCTTTAACAGTTCGTGATAGGAAGTTTCAAATCGTAAACAAGAAAACATGACATACTGGCCATCCAAAGTTGCAACACAGACCAGAAAGAACATATCTCAGGCTAGATTTAATAGGGTTAAACAATCATAAACAACCATTATTTATTACAATTATAACAAAGAAAAATACCTGTTTATTAGCTGGGAAGGAGAGAGATTGATTTATGCCTCTGATGTTGCTCTTTCACTACTGCCTCCATTCATTGGTCCAGAAGGAATGACGTTCTCCTTTCTGCTACTCCAGAAAATAATAATCCCCTTTCAACTGGTGAAAACCTACCTTTCTCTCTATGCCTTTTCTTCCTTTTATTCCAATCCCCTAATCTTGGCATTTATTATTTTTAGGTTTGAACTAATTTTTGATAACTGATCATTACTTTCAATTTTGCATGAGATTTTTCTTTTTAAAAGGCTCTCAAATTTCTTTTTAAAATAGAATATATAGCCTATTTAAATTTCTGTCACTTGCATGATAGTAACTACTTTTAATTCTCTTTATTTTAGCTTTCTAAATATAATAATACTATTATTAATACTATTTATCTATTTTAAATAAACATAATCACTCCAAATCAACTTAAGATGTGATAATAATAATAATAATATCTATCTATTACATCACAATTATTTTAAGTCTAAATTAGATATTGTCTTCCAAACATTCATATTTATATAAATAGGAATGTTTATTATTTAGTATTAATTAAATAAAATACAACCACACATATATGTTCACTATTTAATATAATCAAAAGAACTTTTAATATCTATAATTAAATCATGCATTCGAAAAGGATTTTCATAACAATTAAAAACACCATATTTTCTAAGCATCTAAACATCAATCACATTTATTATCCACACTATTAATGCATAAATAACCATTCAAAAATGCAACATGAGACTACATGAGTGTGTGATTGCATCAGAGTTAGCGATCCCAAACAATCCTTGCCAAGTGGCTAGAACACCTCAACCTCAACCATGTTCTCATCTTCGACAAGTACCTGCATTCATTCGCACTCAACTCGACGTCAATAGGTTAGTTCCCAAAAACATAGCCAAAGCAAAACATCATAATCATATCAATAATATTTAATATTTAAATCAACTTTCTAATTTATGTAAATATAACATGATAATTACCTTCACACATGTGGAACTTACTCGAAGTAAAACAATCATGGTAAATGTTCACTAATCTAGAATAATAATATAGTCCATAAAAATGAGACATGACAGATTTTACTACTTCTTTGAACAATCTTCCAAATCTAATTTTGGACTGTAGTGTTGTTGCATTGCATGCTTTTACATTTACATTTACATCTTTAGAATATTTGCATTGGAAAAATTAAAAAAATTGAGCATTTTAGGTGCATAAACAAGCATAGTTTTGTTTTGTTTCATTGCATTTATCATTAACATCATTCATTTCATATCTAGCATTCATTTTCAAACATATATTCATCCATCATTTGAAAAGTTGGCATCATTTCATACTCTTGCTTGGAAAATTGCATGTTTTTAATTACACATTGTGTATTTCGACACTAAGGGTTGTATGCACTTTCTTTAAACAAACTTACAAATCACTCATATTGCTGTGTATAGGAAAAATCGAGAGGTTGAATGATAAGATCAAAAGTAATGATAATAACAACTCAATTACCCATAACATCAAAAGATCTATCTCAGCAATAACCAAATCAATGAATAAATCAAATTACGAACAAAGAAGCTATCACCTAGATTGTTTGGATCTCTTGGTCGAATGTAGATTGCTCTTCAAATTGTGAAACCATGTTTGCAACAAGTGGATGTAGATTGTGTTTGTGCTCAAAAGGTAGAAGTGTGCTCAACGATGCGATGAATGCTCCAAGCGTTGCAAGAATGCCTGAGAATAAATGATCGAAGAGGATTTTTTATGAGATGAGGGGGGTTTATATAGGTTAAAATAAAGATCGATCAACGGTCCAGAAAATTCAAAGGAATCAACAGATGAGATAAATCTAGAATTCATGATGACTGTGCACCTGACATGTGTCACAAAAAGATATTTTTGCTTGAGTTAATTACTTTTTGATAAAGATAGGATTTGATTTCATAAATCAGAATATTTTTTTTTCTAATTTAAGAGTTGTTGATAAAAACAAGATTGATTAAGTCAATTAACTCAACTTGTAATTTACTTTTTGCATGATTTGAGATAAATTAAATAATAAATTATTTAATTTTGTGTGCATGATGAACAAGGTTTATGTTTAGAGGAATTAGAAGATAAAAAAACAAAGTAAATAAATAAATTTATTTAATTGTTTGTGCATGATGAAAGAATAAATAAAATATTTGATTATATTTTATTTTTAGAGATTGAGATAATTTAAATAAATTTGCATGATTTATTTAAATTTGGAAGAACAATTTGATTTAATTAAATAATGAAAATTATTTAATTGTAGATAAGAGGATTTGGATGATAAATTAATTAAATAATTAATTTATTCAATTGATGTAGACTTGAATTTTGGAAGATGATAAGATTTAATTAAATAATAAAGATTATTTAATATTGGAAGAATAAAGTTGATTTTGATGAAATTAATTAAATAAAGAGGATTTATTTAATTAATGTTGAATTTAGGAGATTTGGAAGAATTTGATGATTTTGATGAAATTAATTAAATAATTCAATTATTCAATTAATGCTAAAATGCAGGTGATTAGACAAATTTGATGAAATGCAAGTGATTCGAAGACATGGTCATTTTTGGGTGTCTACAGTTTGCCCCTCTTTGATGCAATGCAGTTTATAGTGTTGTTTCAAAGAAATTGATTATTGAAGACATGATACAATTTTGATGCCCCAGTGTAGCTAGCTGCCCCTGTGTAGTTGGCGTAGGATGCCCCCTCGAGAGGAAAGATAGGGAAGTGACAGAAGAACTGGGTTGACGCTCGACTAGAAGATTGTGTTGAAGATAGAAGAGAATATGATAAAAAATACTGTTGATAGATCTTTGCTTGAAAATCTATATGATGCCATGGATAAATGGATGAGCTTGTTGCAATGGTTTCACAAATGTTTCTAAAGAGCAATCCTTATTTTTGATATAGCACATGGATAGTTTGCCACCAAGGTATAAATGACAAGGGTGTTGTGATATCCGAGTGCATGGATGTTGACTTTGTAAGCAAGCGGTTTGAACTTAGATCCCTTAGACATAATATAATCTTGTTGGATATGTGAATGTGCCATAGTCTTGAACATAAAATAAACTTCAATACATAAATGTAAGAAGAATATTAAATATGTAAGATGCTAGGTTGGAACACTCACACAAGATAAATATGCTGCTAAGAAAGATACTAAAGATCATTCCTCAAACATGACACACAAAAGCAATGACTATGCCCCCAATCTGTACTGTATCACAACATACCAAGATATAGATAAATCAAGGTAGTCTTCAATAAGTAATGGGAAAGGGACACAGATTATCAATCAAAAAGCAAATTGACTGACTTACAAAGTAAATATACAGCCAACATATTTTCTTGCAAAAGAGGTTGCTCAAGATAGATTGGATTGGTTGGGATAGATAACAACCTTATTGTAGGAATGATGTGTCCGTTAAAGGGTGTTATATGTTGAAAGGATAATGTCTGGTTTCAAGAAATGCAACATGTCGTATAAGATGCCTGTTCTGGTTTTGATCATGGAACATTCCGTATAAGACAAGTTTTTTGATTTGTTGCTTGGTTGAGATTGATTTAGCTGATGTTGGAAATCAATATGTAGGATAGCAGATGGCTTTGCAAGTAGGTGTTTTTGCTTCAGGTTTGTTTAAGGACTTTTTCTTTGAAAGGATGTGTTTGTTTGTTGTTTTGCTATTTGAGTTAGTCAAGTCGAGGTGAATGGATTTTGATAAACGGAAGACTAGAAAGATGACATGTCAATGGATTGAGGTGGGTGAAGAATGATGAATCATATGTGCCTAAGTACTAGATGCTTCCTTCGTATTCCAAACTGCCTATATACCTTGTATCCACGGGATCAAGGCACATCACAATGAAAGACAAAAATGATAATATGTAGTTCTGGGTAGAGTGATGAGTGGGTCAAGGTGATTGAGCCTAGAGAGGTGAAATGATGATATCTTATGTACCTGAGTACTGGAAACTTCTTTCGTATTCTAGACTACCTACATACCCATATCCATGGGATCAAGGTACTTTAAGATTGAGATGAGATGATATGTAGTTCTGGTTTGGGCTTGATGATGTAGGATAGTGTTGGGTAGATAACAGCCTTATTGTAGGAACGATGTGTCTATTAAAGGGTGTTATCTGTTGGAAGGATAATGTCTAGTTTCAGGAAATAAAACATGTCATATAAGATGCCTGGTCTGGTTTCGATCATGGAACATTCTGTATAAGACAAGTGTGTTGATCTATTACTTGGTTTGGTTTGGTGTGTTTGTGTTGTGTTTTTTTTGGTTTTGGTTTTGAAGTGTTTTTGTTCTTGTTTGTGCTTTGCTTTGAAGGATGAAGTGTTTGAAGTGTTTGTGTTTTTGAAGTGTTTGTGTTTTTGTGAACCACGGACAAGGATCCATTCCTAGACCTAGGGGAAGGAAAGGGGTGCCCCCATTCAGGTAGCATTGTTACAATGGATAACTGACATATGATAGATGACAATGGAGAACTTGATAACTGACATGGGATGACGATGATGGGTATTGACAGATTTCCAAGCTATACTAGATAGGGAGATGGAAATGCAAACAAGGTCAATGGTTTTATTATGGATGGATGGATGAAGTTTATTATGAAAGAGACATGGAATGAACTTGATAGATGGTCGATGTTGACTCTACACATAGTGCCTGTTTTCCAGGTTTTCACTATGGTACTTATCCAAGGCGCCTGTTTACCAGGTTTTCACCATAGGATGGATTATTTTTGTCTTTGTTTTTGTTTTTGTTTATTTTTTTTGTCATACTCTGAGTCCATCAGGCATAGAACTTCTTGAGATGAACACTATTGAGTGGCTCCTCTAGAGGAATGCCTTCAGGTGTTGCTAAAGTATAATCCGCTGATCCATATACTATTGTGATAACAAAGGGTCCTAACCAATTAGGCTCAAACTTGCCCTTCTTTTCTTGATCTACTTGATTTCTCTGATTTTCTTTTAAGACAAGATCACCCACTTGAAACTGTCTTTCTTTGATCTTCTTGTTATAGTTATGCTGGAGACAGTTTTGATAGACATGAAGATGATTAAGCGCAACAAGGTGCCTCTCATCTAGTAGTTCTAGCTCAGCTAATTTGGAAGTACGATACTCCTCTCCATCAATCAGGTGCTGCATGGATACTTTGAGGGATGGGATCTCGACCTCTATAGGTAGAATGGCTTCAGAGCCATAGACCAAGGCATAGGGTGCAACACCAGTTGGTGTTCTGAAACTAGTGCGGTAGGCCCATAGGGTAGGATTGAGTTGCAAGTGCCAATCACGATCAGCTTCATTGACTATTTTCTTGAGGATTTTTAGAATGGTTTTGTTGGAAGCCTCAGATTGTTCGTTACTTTGCAGATAGTAGGGAGTTGAAAAGCGATGTTGGATATTGTATTGGGTGCATAAAGCATGGACATCTTGATTCTTGAATGGTCTCCCATTATCAGTGACAATGGCTTGGGGGATATGATACTGGAAAATGAGGTAGTTAAGGATAAACTTGGCTATTTTCTTGCTGGTGATATATGTCATGGGAATGGCTTCGACCCACTTTGTGAAGTACTTAGTGGTGGTAATGATGAATTTATGGCCATTGGATGAGGATGGGTGGATTTGTCCTATGAGGTTGAGACCCCATTGTGAAAAAGGCCATGGAGTAGTCATAGGTTGTAGTTCATAAGCTGGTGCGTGAATCAAATCTCCATGCTACTAGCATTGTAGACATTTCTTAGCAAACTACAAAGCATCTTGTTCTATTATAGGCCAGTAATAACCTATTCTGAGTATCTTCTTAGTGAGATTAGGACCAGTAGAATGCATGCCATAGACACCTTCATGTATGTCTCGTAAGGTAGCATCGACTTCTTCCATGTTAAGACATTGTAAGAGGATACCAGTGAGACTCCTGCGATAAAGTGTATCACCCAGAATAGTGTAACGGGAGGATAGATGGATAAAGGTTTTGCATTGGGTGGTAGATAGCTCAAAGGGAGAGGTACCTTTTTTAAGGTATTCATAGATATCTTCGTACCATGGGGAATTGGGACCAACAAGTTCATAGATGATTTCAGTAGTTGGAACATCAACGGCTGGTATCAACAATTGCTCGATCAAGAACTCACATTTCTGTGTGTTTGTAGGCATGTCTATAAGTGACCCCATAGAAGCCATAGAATCTGCAGCTTTGTTATGCTCTCTTGGAATTTGCTCAAAAGTGATGCTAGAAAAGTGTGGTTTGTAAGCATCCACTAGTTGTTTGTAGGGAACTAACTTTTCATCCTTTGTTTGGTACTCATTTGTGACTTGTCAAATGACTAGTTGTGAGTCTCCATATACCTATAGTTCTTTGATTTCCCACTGAATTGCTATATTGAGACCTATGAGGAGTGCTTCATACTCAGCTATGTTGTTAGTGCAAGGAAATGCAAACCTATATGACTTTGGGATATAGTTATTTTGAGGCATGATAAAAAGGATTCCAGTGCCTGATCCATGTTGTGTAGGAACCATCAAAATACAACTTCCACATTACTGAGGTAGAAAGAGTGAAGAGATTCTCATATGGAAAGTCAGAGACCATAGGATGTACATCTGTCATGGGTGCTTTTTCTAGTTGATCTGCGAGGGCTTGTCCCTTGATTGCTTTACGATCCACATACTCAATGTCAAACTCACTAAAGATCATGACCCATTTAGCTAGTCTACCTATGAGGGCTGCTTTTGCTAGTAGATACTTTAATGGATCAATTTTGGCTATTAGATTTGTGTGTTGGTTTAGCATGTAATGCCGCAACTTTTGGGGAGTGAACACTAAGGCTAAACAAGCTCTTTCCATAGGTGAATAATTAAGTTCATAACCCACCAAGGTTTGACTGATATAATAGATTGCATGCTCTTTTCCTGACTCATCATGTTGTACTAGAAGAGCCACTAGGGCTACAGTTGTAGTTGAGATGTACAATATTAAAGGCCTATCGGTGGCTGGTGGTACCAAGACAGGAGGTGTAGCTAGATACTCTTTGAGCTGATCAAATGCTGCTTGACACTTATCATCCAATCGAAATGAGACATCCTTTCAAAGAAAGTGTTGAAATGGTTTATATTTATCTGCAAGCTGTGAGATAAAACGTCTAATGGATTGTAACCTTCCTTGAAGGCTCCTTAGTGCTTTCAAATTCTTTGGTGGAGGCATCTCCACTATAGCCTTGACTTTTGCTGGATCTACTTCAATGGCTCTACGAGATACAATGTATCCCAACAGTTTTCCTGAGGTTACCCTGAAGACACACTTCTTTGGATTGAGTCTTACTTGATATTTTTCTAGTCTGTCAAAGATTTGTCCTAGAACTTGTATATGATCTTCCCTAGAAGACTTTGCTAGTATGTCCTCCACATAGTCCTCCATGATGTGATGAAAGAGATCATGGAATATCACTATCATTGCTCTTTGATAAGTTGCCCCTACATTCTTTAGACCAAATGGCATGATGCACCAACAATAGGTGTCCCACAGACAAGTGAAAGCAGTTTTATGTTGATCTTGTTCTGCTATCATTATCTAATTATAACCAAAAAATCCATCCATTAAAGAAAGCATTTCATGACCAACAATCAAGTCTACTACATGAGATCAATGTTTGGCAATGGAAAGTCATATTTGGGACATGCTTTGTTAAGATCTCTGAAGTCGGAACACATGCGAATGCCCCCATTGGGTTTAGCCACAGGTACAATGTTGGAGACCCATTCTGGATAATCAAGAGGCTTGATAAAGTTTGCATCTAGCAACTTCTGTATTTCAACTTTCACTAGAAGAGCAATCTATGGATGCATCTTTCTCAGCTTTTGCTTGACTGGTTTATCTTTTGGATCAACCATGAGATAGTGAACTACTAGAGAAGGGTCTAACCCTAACATATCAGCATAGGCCCATGCAAAATTGATGGTTCTTTGTAAGAAGAAGTTGGTAAGATTCTTATGCTCTTGTTCTGATAATGATGCTGTAAGGAATGTGGTCTTTGGATTTTGCTCTATGCCAAGATTTATCTTTGTAGAATCTTCCACTAGGAGAGTTGATTTATCTTGATACTTAGATGGTAGGGGAAGGTCAAATCCTCCATCCTTAGGTGCCACAATTGGGTTTTCACCTTTGGATACATCCTTTGTTTTTACTATTTTGTGATCGGTAGGTGCCACAGTGTGGTTTTCACCTAGAGATCTTTCTTTATTTTCACTTTTGCGACTGAAGGATTTGGAATTCTCACCAAAATAAGTAGTTTTCTCTAGTTCCATTACAAAACTAGCTTTGTGATCACCAAGAGGGATACCATCCCAGATTCCCATGAAATCAGCAATAGCTTTGTCATTCTGAAATACATCTAGAACGGGGGCCCCTTGTTGGTCCCAATCGATAAGTTCAGGGTAGGCAAGTGTTACAATCTGAGTGTTGGTGGTGGATGTTAAAGATACAGATGATAGCATAAATATCAAGGATTCCGTGAATAGGTTAGTCATATGGAGGTAAGAGTCATCGATGATATCCTCTTTAGACGTCGAATCTGTGAGAGAATTGTGTGCTACCTCGTCAAGAATACCCTCGATGTCTAAGGCGCGTGGTACCTTCCTACCAAATCATAACCCCTTCTTGTCTAGTTTCTTCTTCACAATAATGGGTTCCATTTCACCTTGATTATTTTTCCCAAGGCCACCTTTGCCTTTGTAGCCCATGTTTTTGACAATTCTTAGGTCATTGCCATATTGTTTGACTAGTATTGTGATTGGTTCTTTCTCCTTGTAGAGCCAAGAAGAGATGTCTTCAATAGTTTCCTCTGCCAATAATTTTCCCTCTTGGAATTGGGTTAGAGATGCTGGGGGAGGTATAGTTTCTTTCTTAGTTGCTTTGGCTGTGGGTGATTGGTTGTAGGATTTAGGAGATAAGGGCATCCGCCCTACACAACAAGATTTTGATATATTATATTCTCCAAAGCCTATATCACAGATGTGAGCTTTGATTTCAGGACTATGATAAGGATTGGGTTCAACTTCAAAGGCTTTTTTTATATTTTCATAATCGACATACAATGGGGATTCATGGGCTTTGTCATTATTTGGCACTTGGTTGGAATTCTTATAACTGCCTTGCAAGACATGATAGAATTCAAAGGGATTAGGATCTTCTAGGATAGTGATCTCTGTACCATTGAATGGGAACTTGAGAGACTGATGGTATGTGGAGGGAATAACTTTTATGGCATGGATCCATGGGCGTCCTAGGATAATGTTGTAAGGTAGCACAATGTCAAGGACTTGGCACCGAGTTTCAAGCATGATGGGGCCTACTTGTATAGGCAAGTGGATAACACCTGAGCGGCACTCATCATCATCATACCCTTTGATTGTAATGCTTTGATCAATGTTGACATGATCCTCAGAGTATCCCAACTGTTTAAGTAACTTGAGAGAACAGATATTGAGACCAGCACCACCATCTATGAGTATGCATTTGATCTTTCGTTTATGGATGAAAACTTCAATCTGAAGGGCATCATTATGACATGGATCGTGGGATGGGAGGTCCTTTTCATAAAAGACCACATTGTAAGGTGATTTAATGTGACCTATTATATCTTGGAAATCCGTGACCGCTATGTTGGTAGGAACCGAAGACTCTTGTAAGGCTTTTTCGAGCACAACTTTATGTGCGGGTGATGACTGGAGAAGGTCCAAGATAGAGATTTGTGTAGGGGTTTCCCTAGATGTCCAACAAGATTGTAATCGGATTGAGTTGGGAGACATGGTGTAGGACCACTTAGGGTGACACAACCACGACGAGTTGTGACGACGCAATCCGTAGATTTGCCTTTGATTGTGAGGGTAGAGACCTGACTCTCTTCAAAACAACCCACAATAGAGTCATAGGAAGTTGAAGCTTTGTTAAAATCTTTACCTTTATCTAGAGGTGGACTTGACCATGGTTAGGGAATGGTTCCTTGTACATGTTGAGGTCTTTATTGGTGTTTTGAGTTGGTGGTTCATCATCAAAAGTGATTTGTTTTAATTCGTCGATAAGGTTTTGGATCACGTACTCGAGTTTCATGCATGATGTGGTCCTGTGTCCTTTGGTCCTATGGTACTCACAATATTTATTTTCTTTGTACTGTACGGTTTTGTAAACAGGTTCACCATATTTGGTAAGGTGACAAGTCCATTGTATAAAAGTTTCTGTAGAATAAACTCTATAGGCTCTCCCAAGGGAGTGAATTGATGTTGCAGAGGGTAATCTTGTTGAGGTTGCTCTTGTTGTCATTGTTGTTGGTTTTGGTTTGGTTTTCTTTATTGTTGGTTTTGTTGAGGTGGAGGTTGACTTGGTTTTGATGAAAGATGAAGGGGTGTTTGCAGTGTTTGGACATGTTTGGAATCCACCACACCATCGTTGACTACGTTTTTTGTTTTTGTTCCAAAACTTGGGTTTATCGTTTGTTTGTTGTTGAGGAGCATTGTCTTTAGTTTCTTTGAAGATTTTGACCATGCCTTTAGCAATGAGGGATTTTTCAATGTTGATGCCCTTGTAGGTAATTTTGTCAAAGGTTGTAGCACTAAGAATTTACAAATGAAAACCAAATTCTTGGTTAAGGTTCTGGACAAATATGCTAACAAGCTGCTTTTCAGGTATCTTAAATGGGAATTTGCTAGCCATTTGTCTCCATCTTTGAAGGAAGAAGATGAGAGTCTCCCCATTTTTCTATTTATTGTTGCATAGGTCGGTCATAGAGACCTCATGTTCTGTGTTGTAGGAGTAATGGGTGGAAAATTTCTCTGCAAGCTCATTAAACGATTTGATACTCATGGGTAGGTGCGAGAACCATTCTATACCTTGACCTCCAAGACTGCGAGGAAAGAGGCGCATAAGATATGTGTCATTATGTGAGACCTTGAAGCAAGTGAGATAGAATTCTCTAAGATGGTCTTTTGGGTCTCCTTTTCCTTTCTATTTATCAAATTTGGGAATAGTGAAGTTATGAGGAAAAGGGATCATGGGTACTGACCGATCAAATGGATACGGACAAACTTCTTCCAAAGAGAAGGTTTTCTTGGTGTGGCCAAACGTAAGATCATATAGTTGTTGTTGAACCTCCATAAGTTTTAGCTCCATAGTTGTGGGAGGGATTGGAAACATCTCCTGTTGTCCTAGAGGTGGTTGTTGTTGCCCATATGGAAGATTGTAGTGGAATCCATGGGCATTGGTGTTATAAGGGTCATATGATTGGTTAGGGTCATATGTGTTGTATGTTGGGTTTGGATTGGGTTGGATTTGGGTGGTTTGATTTTGGGGAGGTGGGGTGGTGCTAGGTAAGAATGTAAGCTTTGTGAGGGTTGCAGATTAGAGTTGTGGTATTCTGGAGGTGGTGTGAAGAAATAAATCTATGGAGGAAAGCTAAAGTTTGTTGGGTTTGGTTGCGGTGGTGGAGCATAGCTATGTGAAGTTTGGTTTTAGGAATGTTGAGGGTTGAAATAGGTGTGGGTTAGGTTGAGAGTGGAAGATCATTGTGGTGGAGGGACATAGGTAGATGGGTTTTGCAATGGTTGGGGTTGATTGAGATAGGGATAGGTTAGGCTGAGTGTAGAAGAATGTTGTGGTGGAGGGACATAGGTTGTGTTGACATTTTGTGGATGGTGTGGTTGCATGTTATTGCTTGGTTTAACGATACGGAGATTGGATGATGTTGGGGGTGGTGTTGGTTGTGGCCCTTGTTGCATGGCTACATAAGTGTTTCCCAGATTGTAATTTGGTGGGAAACCATCTTGTGATGGGGTAGCCAATGTTCCACTTGCGATTGATGTGGACATTTTAGGAGGTTGCTGTGTGTTTGATTTTGCTAGAGTGGCATGTCTTGCTAGTTCTACCTGACGATGTAGAGTCTCTTATTGGTGTTTGTAGATCTCCATAGGAGTCATAAGTGGTGATATGGGTCTCTCTGCCATTAAATTTTGATAAAGAGGATTCTCATATTGTGTGTCAAAAGGTTTAGTCGTTCTCCCTTGTGAGCTGTGTTCAGGTACGGGAGTGGTCACAATTGACATAGTTTGGACCACTGTTATAACGTCATGGGTTTTGTTTGGCTCCTTGAGATTGGATAGATCAAAATCTTGAGGTGATTTGGCTCCTTGTTCGGCTAGTAAGCGGAAGAAATGAGCTTGGTTCTCACTAAGGATTTTATCAAACGAGGCTATGGCTCTAGGATCTTGTATGATTTCATCAAGGTCTTGTCTATCTTCTTGAGAGGATTGACCTTCTTCAAAATGTCTCTCTTCCTGAGATGGGACTTGAACCGTGGTATAACTAGGTGTAGCAAAATCATGAGGCATGCCGGTAGTGAATTGAGTTACATCTACCAAAGGAATATTACCTTCTTGAGGATTGGTTGGTTGGTCATGTTGCGACCTGTTTTAAGAGTTGGTTGGTCTTTCCATTGGTGTTTTTGGAGTACCCTTTGGAGTCATGTTGGATTGGCTTGGTTGAGGTGTATGAGGAGGTGATTTACACTTCCTTGGGGCAACTTGTTTGGCCTTCATAGATTGCTGGAGTCTAGTGGTTACCATGGGATGCACTAGGACAATGTTTTTTGAGTTTTTGCTAGGAATTTGTTGTGTTTAGTTTGATGAACAATTTTCTAGACCAAAGGTGCTAGACTGTTATACCAAAGGCGCGGGACTATGTTACCAAAGGCGAGCTACTATGTTACCAAAAGCATTGGACTATGCTGCCAGAGGCGTTGAACTATTATGCCAAAGGTGAGCTATAGTTATACCAAAGGTGAGCTACTGTTATACCAAAGGCACTGAAGCAATGTCAGTGATGTTTATAAGGCAAATTTTGATTGATTTGAGTTTGATTTTGATTGGATTTGCTTTGGCAAGAGAAAACACATCAAACAAAGTACCAAAGAGGACTAACACAACAGATAGTGTATGTTTGAGGCTCACAAACAAAGCCCAATGTTTCCACGGGTATAAGACAATTGCAAACAATTCAAGCACATTTTATCTCTAGAGACATGGTTTCATCGTGGCAGATCAACTCATAACTTAATTCTCCATCGACCAAATGTAATTCCATATAGGTGTTGTACATTTGTATCTTTACGAGAGATGATAGGTAGGGATATCTCACCCTCCCCTCGGAAAGCTCAAGTAGGTCACAAGAGCTTTATGGCCGAGGGAATACTATCTCTTCTCAAGGGAGGCAATGGTGAGTATCTTGGGGGCTTGAATCGATTCCCCTTGCACTGTTGATTACTGCAACGTTCAGAGGTGAAACAGATAGTCACTATCTAGATTGGTTCTTAGGAGCTTTGAGGGACCAACACTTTACGAGCAATGTGACAAGCTACTAAAAGCTTTGACCAATCATACTAAGAATATCAAACACTTCGCACAATGTGAAAATTATTTCCACAAAGTGCTAGTACACCTCTTTTCGATTTGGCACCACAAGGTAAGGCTGATGCTAGTTAGGACTTGGCTTTCACCTTATCCCTCTTATATAGCAGTTCAAAGGAAAACTCCACTTAGGGTCATCCCTTTTGGATGAAGTGCAATCCAAAAGTAGGCCCTTCTAAAGGAATAACTGAAAGTGAAGTTCAAGCACGTCAAACAAATGTTGAATTGTCTCGTTATAACAAAAATAAGGTGCAACTAGATTATAAACACACATGATTGTAGTTGTCAATTGTCCCTTATGAAATTGAAGTGTTTTGCATTCATGTCAATTGTCCCTTAAGAAATTGAAGTGTTTTGCATTTATGTCAATTATCCCTTAAGAAATTGAAGTGTTTTTGCATTCATATCCATTGTCCCTTAAGAAAACAATATGTTCCTAAGACTTAGATTGTAAAAAGATGATTGTTCAATTGTCCCTTAAGAAAGCAATTTGTTCCTAAGACTTAGATTGCAAAGATGATTGTTCAATTGTCCCTTAAGAAAGAAATATGTTCCTAAGATTGCAAAAGATGATTGGTTCAATTGTCCCTTAAGAAAGCAATATGTTCCTAAGACTTAGTGAGATAGATTTGGCAATTTCTTTAAAGCTCATCCTGCATGAACATGTTAGAAAATCCCATTTGCTCTGTTTGAATGATAAGAAGCTGCAAATAGATGATTAATTCCACACAAACTCAATAGTTAGTAAAAAAACAAATCAATTGACCAAAAACACTTAACTTGTTAGGTGAAAAATGAGCAATCTAGAAAAAAATTGATAATAATGATTAGGTACAACACATTGGATATTATGATTAGATTCTACACAAAATTCTATGCAATTTCAAAAAAATCGTAAAAATTGAATAAATTTTGCACAAGTTATGATTGTTTGATATTTGCAAAGAAGGGTTGACTTTGACTGAGTGTACCTGACAAATATGAAAAATTACCTAAAAGTTTCTTCACCACAAAAAAGTTGGGAGAACCATCTTCCCAACTCCACTGGTTTCACGAAAATCTGACTCTGTATGCAAAAAATATGCCCAATTTCACGAAACTGCTCTGGAAAAGCAAACAAAAGCAAGCATAGGCTAAAAATAGGGACACATATTTGTGATTAATTTTTCTTGAAATCCGTGCACTTTCTACAAAAAATAAGAGATACCCAAATAGGATTTTGATGCTGCCGACAAAACCCATGAATCTTTTGAGCTAAGATTACATAGATATGCCTGATTTCATGAAATTACTTTGAAAAAAAATTTTAAAAAAAGTATGGGCTAAAAATAGGGACATGGATTTGTGATGTATTTTTTCTTGAAATCTGTGCACTTCTGCAAAAAGTAAGAGATACCTAGATAGAAATTCGAAGCTTTTGACAAAACCCAAAAATATTTTGAGCCAATGTTACACAGTTTGAATGCTCAATGCCTATTCTTCCAAACTAGTAAACAAGGATCTTCAGATCTGTGTTGCGATTGCACTTTTCCGTACCTAGCTTCAAAAAATCAACTTTTTTTCTAAAAAAAAGGTAAGGTTAGTGGGTCCCACCGAGCGTGCTAGAATGTGTATAGGAAAAATCGAGAGGTTGAATGATAAGATCAAAAGTAATGATAATAACAACTTAATTACCCATAACATCAAAAATTTATCTAAGCAATAACCAAATCAATGAATAAATCAAATTATGAATAAAGAAGCTATCACCTAGATTGTTTGGATCTCTTGGTCGAATGTAGATTGCTCTTCAAATTGTGAAACCATGTTTACAACAAGCGGATGTAGATTGTGTTTGTGCTCAAAAGGTAGAAGTGTGCTCAACGATGCGGTGAATGCTCTAAGCGTTGCAAGAATGCCTGAGAATAAATGATCGAAGAGATTCAATGATCGAAGAGGATTTGTTATGAGATGAGGAGGGTTTATATAGGTTTCAATAAAGATCGATCAACGGTCCAGAAAATTCAAATGAATTAACAGATGAGATAAATCTAGAATTCATGATGAATGTGCACCTGACATGTGTCACACAAAAAGATATTTTTGTTTGAGTTAATTGCTTTTTGATAAAGATAGGATTTGATTTCATAAATTAGAATATTTTTTTTTTCTAATTTAAGAGTTGTTGGTAAAAAAAAGATTGATTAAGTCAATTAACTCAACTTGTAATTTGTTTTTTGCATGATTTGAGATAAATTAAATAATAAATTATTTAATTTTGTGTGCATGATGAACAAGACTTATTTTTAGAGGAATTAGAAGATAAAAAAAACAAATTAAATAAATAAATTTATTTAATTGTTTGTGCATGATGAAAGAATAAATAAATTTGAGATAATTTATTTAAATTTCGAAGAACAATTTGATTTAATTAAATAATAAAAATTATTTAATTGTGGATAAGAGGATTTGGATGCTAAATTAATTAAATAATTAATTTATTCAATTGATGTAGACTTGAATTTTGGAAGATGATAAGATTTAATTAAATAATAAAGATTATTTAATTTTGGAAGAATAAAGTTGATTTTGATGAAATTAATTAAATAAAGAGGATTTATTTAATTAATGTTGAATTTAGGAGATTTGGAGGAATTTGATGATTTTGATGAAATTAATTAAATAATTCAATTATTTAATTAATGTTGAAATGCAGGTGATTAGACAGATTTGATGAAATGCAACTGATTCGAAGACATGGTCATTTTTGGGTGTCTACAATTGCCTTGTTGTGTTGCATTATTTCATTCTACCCACTTTATTTTTGTGGACCTTGTGTGTCTTTTAGTACCTATTTCCCTTAAACAAGTGCTTAAACAATGAAATAGTCTCATATACATGGCTTCTATTCGCAACAATAATGCTAGGTACCCTCCTAGGCCTTATATGAAAATAAAGATCCCTGAGCCTGAAATAACATTCACACCTCATGTTAGAACAATTAGAGACATTGAATGACCTCTTTACATCACAGTGAAGGTAATGGAGACTCCTGTGCATGGAACACTTATAGATCCTAATTGCATGACTAATGTGGCAACTGAAGAGTTCCTTTTTTTAGATGGTTTGATACAATATTCTTAAGAACCTACGGATATAATGATTAAGACACATACTAGAGCTTTCATTCCTACCTATGGGAAGATATCTTTATTGGTTATAGTATTTGAGAATGTTGTGGAACAATTATTTGATTTCATCTCTTCATCTGACCTCTCCCGCATAAAGTTAGGACATCCATGGCTAAAAGCTATGAAGGTTGTCCCCTCAACAATTCACAAATGTGTAAAATTCCCTTTACATGGACAAGTGTGCACTATTCATTGTAATACATGGCAACCCATGGTTATGCAAAAGAACTTTACTCTTGATTACTTTTGGCCACGACCTACCATAGAACTTGAGCCATGAAGAGACCAACTTTTCTTAGCATATAGATGATATAAAGCAAAACTACTATCTAGAGTGGCTAGACCTTCTATCCAAAAGAGATAAATGAAGAACAAACCACATTGGAAGAACTTTCTAGATCAAAAGGTAAGGGAATCTATCCTGAGGTTCCTCCTCTGTCATCCTTGCAAGGATCGGGAGGCACTTCTAGAGAACAAACACTTCATCAAAATAAATTAAGTTTATATCGGCTTCCTCCTTTGAAATGTCAAAAACTATGGGAAATCATAAGAATCCTTTTGAAAACATCACTAATAAACAATGAAAAAATAGACAAGCAAGAGAAAGGAGGAAGAGAAGACAAGCTTTTGCCCAACAAAATGCACCTCAATAAGAAAACATTCAACCACTTAATATTGAACCAAACAAAGAAAAACTTAAAGAAAAAGAGATTAAGGATAAAGACAAAAGTTGGGCTATTGTACCTTATGTCCCTCTCTCCTCCAACATTCAAGATTGGGAAGACGGTGATTTGATCTATAACAACCGCTAGCTCAGTTGTGCAATAGGTAAGTATTTCTAACCCTAGTGGTCACCTTTATCGTAGCATACTTTGCTCCTTTATGTGACCTCCCCTCTTGTGTTGTGTTGTTTAGGCCTCCTTGGATGACCCTTGATACTCTTGTAAGGTCAAGGATACCGGGAGACTGCCCCTGTTGTGACCATTCTTCTATTTGTATCATCATTCTTCTATCTTGCCTCTCCTCTATTTTATTGTTGTGTGTTGTACCTTAGGGGAATAGTGTTGTAGTTGATGATATGGGGGAATCCTCCTACGTGATTGTTCCTAAGGCACTTGCTTTCCTCTCTCATTTTATTTTTTACCTTCTTCTAGTGATTCTATCTAGTCAGCATATGACAAAAAACAAACAACTTACTGATATAGACTATGTGTCCCTTCGGCAGCAAGAAAAAATGGACCTAGTCCATACATGAAGATGGGGTTGATTTATATATCCGAGTTGATTTATATATCCGATGCTTGGCTAGTAGAATCACTCCATGTGATATTTGATGTTGTCTTATCTTTTTAACAAATCATAACAATACATCTACTCTGTGCACTTTGATTATTTTGTATCTCACCTTGTTGCTACACTCGGTTCTGAGATGCCTGTAGTATAAGCCCAACGGCTATACTCCGAGTCGAACCTGTATGTGTAGCCTTGGCTTCTTTGTTTTCATGCATAGATTTCATGTTTTGCATAGATTGAGATGTGTTTGTGGGAACATTCAGCGATCATAAGCACATTTCACCTTTGGGGGCATGGGCTTTGTGAAATCTCTTGTTCCCTTTTGTGTTTTATCTCTACCTTAACGTGCTTGATATTGGTACATGACATCAACCACCTTAAGGTGGGGGCATATATAAGGTAAGTTGTCTGATGATTTTGGTACTAATGAAGCATGTTTGTAAGCCCTATGTGGAGGCGGGATGTTGTATCTTTGGCTCAAGTGCACATCTTTATCTATATTGCAATCAAAGAAAGCCCTCTATGGAGGCGGGATAACATATCTCTTGAGCTAGTGCGTATCCTTTTATTCAAAATCCCTCTATGAAGGCAAGATGGTGAATCTCTTGAGCTAGTGCACATCCTTTTATTTTAAAAGTCCTCTATGGAGGTGGGGTTGGATCTTGAGACCATCCTCCCTTAAGCATGTCTTTGGCGGTTGTTGTGGCATAAGCCCAACCATCAAGTGTGCTTGTAGCATGTTTGAGATGGTGGGACTTAGCAATAAGCTCCTTCCATCACCTTTTTTGCCATGTTTAAGATGTATAGTATGCCTATGGCATGCTATATGGTGCTCATGTCTTCCATTTGTTTTCCCCCTCTCGTAGTGTAAAGGGTGTGGCAATGAGTCTCCCCTATGCTTGGGTTTTATATGGTTTGTTTTCCCCCTCATGTAGTGTAAAGGGTGTGGTGATGAGTCTCCCCTACGCTTGGGTTTTGTATGACATGTTTTCCCCCTCGCATAGTGTAAAGGGTGTGGCGATGAGTCTCCCCTACACTTGGGTTTTGTATGGCATGTTTTCTCCCCTTGGTGTAGTGTAAAGGGTATGGCGATTAGTCTCCCCTACATTCTTGGGGTTGTGTGTTGCATTCTTTATTTCCATGCATTTATATATATATGAAAATGAAAATGATATATCAACTTTCTTCATCGTGTTTTGCGTGTCATCAATACTATCTTCTTCGTGTCTTGCATGCCTGATACTTCTTCTCCATGTCTTGCATGCCTGTTACTGTCTTCTCCATGTTTTGCATGTCTGCGATGTGTTTTTCCTAATGCTTACCTAAGACTGGGGGCTAGAAATAGTTCTTCAATCTTTGTGTATGCATTAGCTTCAAGTGCTTGGCATGTTTGCTATGTTTTGACCATACTTTAATGCATGTATGGGTCGTAAGGTCATACATACATTAAAGTGAGGGCTAAATGTCCCCTAAGGATTTTATCTCCTAAGTTTAGCTCCCAGGGCCCTTAATTATAATCATGCATGTTAGAAAAGAATCCTAAGACAAAATCCCCTGAAACCCATGTCCAATGGGACACAAGGGACCTCTCTGAGCTTAACCTTAACCCAAAAATAGGTCCCTAGGCTTGGGTGCCTGCGCCCTAGCCCTACCCTATTTTGTCAGGGTCCCAAATTTAAATGTCAGTTGGAGACCATTAAAAGGTGTTTGTTGCGGACATCTTGCTTTTGAATTATGAAATTTGTAGCAGGAATGCATATATAATCATGTTTAGGGTTTCATTTGTAAACTAGAGGATGATTTGGATATTTTGGCAAACTTATGATTTTAGAGCATTCAAGGCATTCATTGTGTTGCAGAGAAGACTTGTGTTGTTATTGTGTTTGTTATTGCAGATTTGTATTTATCTTCTCATGGCGTGAAAGAGCTTCATCTCTGTGAGAGATACACCTCCAAGGTGATATCTATTCGTGATTCAATCTATCATTTTTATCATTGTTTTTGCCTCTATCCTACAAGGACATGCACTCTCTATCTAACAACGGTGTTGGAAGTCTTGAATGCCATTTTGGGGCTTGACTAAGGAAAGCTCCTAAACACCACAACCCCCAACCCCTCTCTTGTGATTGTAGGTGATAGGTATTAGATCTCAAAGAGTGGAGTTGCAGAGGACTGTTGCAGAGTGTAAGAATCTTGCATCTGAAGAAAAAGGTAGAAAATAGCTCAAAAAGGGCTTGGGTGCCCGCACCCTTGACCCTTAATTTCACAGCACAGAAAATCTTTGATTTGGTTGTAGTCAGTAGTGGAAAAGATCCCGAAGCCCTCAGAAAAAGAAGCACCTTGGGCTTGGGCGCCTACTCTTTTGCCCTTGACTTTTCCATATTCTAAAACCCAAAATCTGGTATGTATCTAATTTGTATTTAGTCTATTTCTGTAGAAGGATTTATTAGGTTTCATCCGTTTGTTTATGATTTTGCATAATTAGGGTTTTAAGCTAAATCAGGCTAATAATCAATTAATCAATTCTAAATTTTCTTATCATTCCAAGTGACAACCAACCTAATAGTTGCATCCTCTTGCATAAGTTGTAATGAGTGAAAGGAGGACTAATTAAACAATCCATTAATCCCATCAACCCTCTTTTTGCTACATTATAGATATTACATTGATTACATTGCTTGTCGGCCAGAGACAACATTAAAAATACATTTATAAGTCGGCCAAACAACACACAACATGAAACGTGTAGAAGACAAGTCCTAAACAAGACCACACGCTACACCAGTAGAAGACCCATGCCTTGAGGACATCAATACTTGCTTGACCAGGTCCAAAACATCCTTCTCGCATCAAACATTAAGGAATTACATCTACACACTCCTCTTATTTGAAAATAGGACAGCCTTAAGCAAGGACATATGAAACTTGAAGCATAACGGCCACAACAACTTGAAAACCTTGTGTGGTACTGGAAATAGGAAAGATCTTCATGAAACTCTTCCAGATGAGTCTACAAGACTCATACAACATCTCCAAACACTCCTTTACCTTTGCACATCAAATATTTTGTGTTGCACATCTTCAACCATGAACTCTGAGAATAACAAGTCATCCAAAACACACTGCAACATACTGTCATTGAAAAATTGAGCTTGTAAACCACCAAGAAACTTGAAACTATAAGGAAGAATGTAATGCACCTCTATAAACATGTCCACAAAACTACAAAGACAAACATTCATATTTGGAGGAATGCATCCAACATCCCAACAGGCCTTCAACACCATCTTCTGTCAGAACACATGTCGGTACTCTATCATGCATAACTTTCACAGTAGAAGGGCAAATGATCTGAAACTTTGGAGTTATCACTTTCACAGTACCCTGAACATAGTTCCAAAACCACATAGCCAAAGCTGCAAATGTGGAGGAATGCGGAACATTCCATTACCCTACTAAGAACACCTTCATAGAAACAACACTGTCTTCACACTGTCAACAACAAAACATTCTTCCTGTAATCTAAACATCATGAAATTTGGAACATACATGATTTGACACTATATGAAGCTATCTTCCAATCTGTAGAGGCACAACATCAAGAGAATGAAAATGTGGAGCAATCTCCTAGACAGTCTTCAAAAGTAGTCATATTGTAACAGAAACTTTCACCAACTACTAGAGGCCACACCTTCTTTGTATCAACACATGCATTCTTAGGAACAATAGGAGAGATCATATAGTATGCTTCATGCCACCAATAACATCTTCCCAATATCAGCAATACATCTGATTATCTTAGTGCTTCTAATATTGATGTATCTTCTTGATGCTTCTAATTCCCATCTTAATATGACTTCATACTCAACTCTACATTGATCAAGGCATGACATCCAACCATGAACTTTAGTAACCTCATTATATTCAACATGACATCCAACCATGAACTGTATCTTCTCTATTGGATAGGACATGGCATCCAACCATGAACTTCTAATTCCCATCCCAATGTATCTTCTTTAGGAACATGACATCCAACCATGAACACCATCACACATCCATGGCAATTTTGACCTTGTGACAGTGTTGACATCAACAACAACCTTAGGAACCATATGTGTAATAGTCCGAACTCTAGGAACTCTCATTTGTTAGGTGTGGATCTCAGTACTCTCTTTAATCTCTCTGGAGATAAAGACTTTATATGATCCACTTTGTGTATTTAAATGATTCAAGGCCCTCCTTCTAGCACCATTTTCGTTAATGGCCAAATTGACACAATGGAACACAAGTAAGATGAGATTCAACTTACCTCTCCTGAAAAGGTAACTAATCCCAAGATCAATTATCTCCAAGGTCTTGGGAGTTGGGTCATAACCATGTTGTGCAAACAAAGGGTTCAATATGGACTATTTATTCAAGGGGCCTAGTTTTCACAATATTACTCAAACTATGTTTTCCCAATTTAAACTTATTCTACCAATGATAAAGAAGATCAAAATATATTAAGGATGCAAGAAGACAGTGTAACAAATTTTACTTCAACCTTACTTGATAAATTCACCTAAGGAACTAATTAACTATAGTATTGGGATTAGTTTTTACACCCCATCATTGATACCAACATTGCAAGATTCAAAGGATTTCAGTAAAATAAGATGAATTTTGTTTCTAATTACTGTATTTTACATTCAAATTAGAAGTAGATTCATAATTTAACCTTAGATTCAATATCTCTCAAGTAAATAAACAAGTAAAGATTTAGGATAAAGCACTACACGATATGAAAGAAGATGAATTCAGAGTAACACCATCCATCTTGTGTTAATTTATTCAATTCAGATACAAAATCTAGCAAGAATACTACACTGGAGTTATAGGTTCTGCTTCTTCAAACTTCCTCCTCTAATCTAAAATGTTGTAAAAGAAACTAAATAGTATGCTAGAGAAGAAATATTGTAAAACTCACTAAGTATGGACCGAGAGCCTAATTCTCTACCTAGTGGACCCTTTGACTGATCCTAGCCCTCCCCTTTTATAGAGTAGAAAAAAGCAAAAGCTATTTTAAAACACATGCAACGCTCATCTTGAGTTCAAAAATACATGCAATACAAAATCTAAAGACAACACTCCTATTTTTAGAGTTTTAAAATCATGTAAATTCTAGGTGCTTTCTTCCCTTGAAAAAGTCAACATGTAGATCCCCAACATCATGCAAAAAGAAGATTCATACAAAAGAAGTAGGGTCTGTGAAGGGTGAAATGTGGATTAATCAAATAACAATAATAAACCCAACACCAATGAAATATGAAGATAAAAGGATTTAAAATAACAAATAAGATGGTACTTACAAGCTTTACCTTACGCCTTCCATTGCTCACCTTTTCTGTCTTGATCTTGATGGAGATGAATGTTGGCCCTCGGGAAGCTTGCTTCCTTCCTTCGAAGTCCTCAAGATGACAAGATGAAGTTGGCTAGGATACTTTGTGTGATTGAAGATGAGCTTCAACACACTATTGATGAATGATAAGAAGTGCTATGGAGATGAGGGTGCCAATGGCACGCTAGTGTTTCTGCAGCATAAGTTTGCTTAAGCGATGGATTATTTAAATGAAGAAGAAGAGGGTTGTATTTATAGAGTTGGATGAGAGAAGATCAATGGTGGAGAAGAAATAAGAAGATCAACGGAGGAAAGTGTTCGAGAGAACGTGCGCGAATAGAAGAAGGACACATGTCATTCAAAAAGAAGCTTTGTTGAGTTAACTGCTTTCTTGATGAGGATGATTTTTCATTTCTTAAATTAGAATTTATTTTTCTAATTTAAGAGCACAGTTGCTTTAACTCAGCTTTTGCTTTTGTATGACAAGAAGAATATATTTTTAGAAGATAAGAAGGATTTTTAAAGATAAGAAAGCATAATTAAATAAATAGATTTATTTAATTATTTGTAGATATTTTGGAGGAATATATAAATATATTTTATTTTTGTGGAGATTTAAGATTTTAATTTAAATAAAATTGCATTTTATTTAAATTTGGAAGAATAAAAGGTTTTAATTAAATAATTAAAATTATTTAATTATTTTAGAAGAATGAAGTTGATGTAGATGAATTTAATTAATTAAATAAATGTAATTTATTTAATTAAATGAGAGGAGATGAATCAAATAAATAAATAAATTTATTTATTTATTGATAGAGGAATGTGAAGATGAAATAAATATTTAAAATATTTATTTAAGTAGAGTCATGTCATTTTTAGGTGTATACATTTTGCCCCTCTTTGATGCAATGTGTTTTATCACATTGTTTCAAAGAATAATATTTTTTGACAATGATACATGCCCCAGTTTGCCCCTGGTACAAGTTTAACAACATGATGCCCCCTCGGGAGATTGGACGGGAAGATGGCAGAGAGCGTGAGACGGACAATCTCATGAAGAAGAAGGTGAAAAGTAGGTTAGGATGGAGAAGAAAGAGGTAAATGATATGCGACACAAGCAAGTAAGCAAGTATGCACAAATGATACAAGAACAGGCAAGGCATTGCCCCAGTCAAGCGGTAAACCAACGATATAGATTGATGATGTCTAGTGTCAGGAATGAAACATGTCGTATAAGACTCTGAGTCTGGTTTCGACAATGCAACATCCTATCTAAGACATTGGATATGATAACAATATACAAAAGTGTTGTCATGGCAGGGAACGATATATCCCTAGAGCAACATGATAGGTGTGGGAAAGATATATCCCACTGACAGTTATGATTTATTGATATGGTTTACGACAAGATTAGGATCAAGACCACTGATTGTGAGTGGATCATTTGACAAGATTGACTAACATGATTGGTATGGATTAAGGATAGACTTGCATTTGGATCATTGTTCAGATTGACTGGACAAGGATGAAAGATATGATGATAGATAGAAATTTGATTGATAGAAGAATGACTCGACAGAAGAAATCACAAGCTTTTCTTTGTAAACATTGATACGCTGCATAGAATTTTATTGCATGGGATATGGATATGGATATGGATACAAATATGGATATGAAATGCAATTGGATACGTTATGGATATGGATATTTGTCATCATTAGAGCGCAAGTACTTTTCTTTCATCATTGGGCACTTTTTGGTATTTTTCACTTTTTGAAATGTTGTAAGGAAATACAAGCATCTAGGTAGAATTAGACCAAGATGACCTACGTATTCCTTACATGGATTTTGATATAAAAAGTTGATACAAGCATCTAGTCAAACTTGAATCTAGATGACCTGAGTACTTCTTGCATTTCAACAGACAAGGATTGCCCCTTTTCATGTTCAGACCTCAGAGTCCTCGATGATCGTTTGTTGATCATGTCGTTAGACAAAAGTCATCACATTACTAAAGTTTGATCCACAAGCAGCAGACAAAGAAAAAGATTATGCCCCCATCATAGCATCTCTAGCTTTTGGCATCCTTGAGTAGCATAGGAAGACATAATGACAAAAAATCCAAGACTTTGTAAGTTAACCTGTTCACAAAACCTTCTTGCATTAGATGTGTCTTTTTGCCATAATTGATATAGAATTGGTTTGAGTGTTTCGGTATGGTACTTTGCTTTGGACAGGTTGATGTTTTGCGTCAAGATTTTTGTTTTGGGAATCTTTCTTTGCTGCGCATGCTTTGCTTGGTGAAAGGTGCGGACGCAGATAGAGAGAAGGAGAAATGACAAGATATGGAACGGATGGGAAGCGGAGCCTCGGGGGTGCATTGACAATGGCCTTGCCTACGTGACGACGCAGAGGCAACGTAGTTTGGGGACTTGGACTATGGACCTAAGATATGGATCAGATGAGACACAATATGGAACATATATGGATTAGATATGGAATAGATAACATTGATGACAGAGGCTATGCTAGGCTGACACTGTGGACAGGATACTGGATAAGAATTTTGGATAGCCTTAATGCTAGATACTGATGACAAGGGAAACACCACAGATAGGTAGATGTATGGGTGATAAAGAATGGAACGGGTTTGTATGGGGATGGGCAATAGTGGATAGAAGGAATCAAGGATGTGATCTTCAAGGACTATGTTGCATAGGAATAACTCAAAGCTTACGATGAAGGACGATGAGAGGCTAATGAAGGATTTGTGTGGTTTTGGAGGGATAAAGTATGTCAAGAGACATCTAAAACATTTGTCAACATTGTGCCCCTAATCTTTATCAAGATCAAGAAAAATAGAGGAATGGAAGATTAGGATGGATGGACACGACAAGGTAGGTATGTAATGGATAGAAGGATATGATAGGAAATGGTATGGAAGGAAATTGACAAGAGAAAAGTGATATGCCGATGAGACAAGGTGCCCCCAAGTGCAGGTGACGTAGAAGATCAACTTACACATGACGCCTGTTTGCCAGGTTTTCATCATGTTACTTATCCAAGTTGCTTGTTTGCCAAGTTTTCACCATTGGACGAAGGGATTTTTTTTTTTTTAGAAAGGTAGAAGGTGGACATGGAAGGGAGAGACTCAATTATCTAGTTCCTTGAAAGGTGATAGTCCCGCTAGATGGATGCTATTGCATAGACCATGTCTAGTGTGCTCATAGATGTTGGTAGGAGATTGCACGATTGTGAGATGGAGAAGGTAGATAGCGGATTATGATATGGATTATGAAGTACTTATGCCTGAAAGATGGATGGAGGGCTTATACAAAAGTATGGACCATAGGAAGTAGGATGGGGAAGACATGTAGGATAATAGTAGAAGGAAGGGGAGATGGAGGTATATGAAAATGTTGTTGGATGGAAGGGAATCATGACCAACGGTTGCACATACCATGATAAACATTGAAGCTGGTGATGGGAAAGTAGTGTAGGAAGGAACAAAGACTTTTTCTTATGGATGACTGACTTAGGCATGTAGGGATCCACATAGACTTGAGTATTTTTCTAATTTTTGCTTGCCATATGGGATGGAAGAATTTAAGACTTTTGGATGTAATGGGAGAAAGCAGATGATTGAGATTCTTGAGAGGTGGATGCCTCATGTAACTTGAGGGCTTTTTGTTTAGGTACCCAAAGTATTTTTCTTTTGGATAGTACCTGTGAAGGTATGGGTTTGGGTGTATGTAGCTCTTGTGCAGCTTTTGGAGTAACCATTTGTTGGATGCGGACCCACACCTTTTTCAATTTGGCGTATAGGTGTGTGGATGTATACAGCTCTTGAGAAGGATCTTTCTTTGATTCTGGGATTTTACATCCTAGGCCATGAGGACTCTTAGGATTTTTGACTTTATAGGTAGAGGCATCCAGATTTGTGCTTTTGAATCCCCTGCGGATGGAAGAAGTGAGGTTGGTGGAAGCTCGTTGCTTAGACAACATGTGCATTTGTTGGCCATGATTGGGATTGTTAGAAGATTCATAGATGGGCGAATAAGGTGTTGGAAGAAGTGGTGGTAAAATGTATGGAGGGATATTAGGAGTTGGAAGTAGCGGAGGTAGATTGGATGGTGGAAGGTGTATGATCACATGCTTTTGACAATTGTAGGATGATGGAGGTGGAATGGCGATATATGTTTTGGGGATATGATAGGATTTGTGATGAAAAGTGAGGGATTTAGGAGGAGTGGAGGAAGTACCAACATCTCGAGAATGTTTACCTTGGCGTGTGTATCCAAGGCCATATGAAGGAGGAGGAACATTGACATGGACGGGCTCCAAAATACCTTGTTCATGAAGGCCTAAGCCTTTACCTTGATAGTTCATATGTTGGAGTATACGGTGGACAACGGGATTATGTGTAGGTGGAACACTAGACACAAGTTCCTCATTGCATGAAGAAGGTGGGATAGAGGATAATGGTGGCTGGTGTTCTAAGGAAGAACACTCATGAATGAAGGTGGTAAGACCAAGGATATATGGTGGGGGATTTGCAGCATGGTCAATAATAGATGGTGGAGGAGTATTTTTGGTTTGATCTTCTACGCTTGTTGGGGAGGCAAGTGTCTCATCAAAGGAAGAGGAAGTTGTTGAATCTTGGATAGGACTAGATGGGGTTATAAGCTTAGGACCATGGAATGCATAAAGTTGGCTAAGAGGATCATCATGGTCTGCTTGATCATAGATAGGCTCTTCATCATAAATGGGATCTTGATCATAGATAGGATTTAGCATGATGGGATTAATGTTCTCTTGTATAGGTTCTTTGTCAGCGATAATATCTTGATCATAGAAAAGACATAGGTTATGGAGGGGCTAGAATTGGATCTCTAGCTCATGCATAGGATCAAGTTGCTCATGGATAGCTTCTTCCTCAAAGGTAGTATCTTGATCATGGAAGAGATATAGGTTATGCATGGTTGGAAATTGTATCTCTTACTCATGTATAGGTATAGGATCATCGAAACGATAGAGGTTATGTAGGGGTCGGATGGGAGTGCTTTGATCTTGATTTAGACAAAGGGTGGATGTTTCCACATGCTCTAAGGTGTGCTCTTGACATAGCTCTTGGTCTTCTTGAATGGAAGCGGATAGATCTTGGTTGACAATATGAATGTGCGATGGACCTTGACTTCGGTTCATGGTAGGAGGCTCTTTGATAAGCTCAAGGGGTTGTGGATGACATGAAGGGGTTGTAGGATTTGATATGGCATTGGAAGAATCTTTTGTAAGGTCAAGGACCAAAATTTGGGGACATGGTTGACTCTCTGCTAGTAGCCCTTGGATCACATCATTGGTAGGTGTATGGATAGGTGAATGAGGGGATTTAGCTTTTTCCCTAGCTTTTCTCTGGTTGTATAAATTTGGAAAAACTCTTTTCCATAAATCATCCAAGGATTCCTTGGTTGTTGGTTTAGAGCTTGGGGAATTCTATGGTGGTGTTGCATAGGACTCGTATGTTTTGGAATATGTGTCTCAGAATATGGTGAAGAAGGACTAGTAGAAAGAGTGGTATACGATTTCCAACTTGGGGTGGTGCTTGCCTTGTCATGAGCATCATTAAGATAGGAAAAGAATGTAAGACTTTGGGGTGAGGTGTAGCTAGTACTGGCATGTTCAACTTGCAAGATTGCCATTTCTTGTTGTAAGACTTGGATTTGTTGAGAAATTGCTACACAATCTTGGGGCGAGGGACCTAAGTTTATTTGTAATTGCAGATATTGGAGTTTTTGAGCAATATATTCTAATTGGTTTGCCATTGACACAAGACTAGAAAGGCTTACTGGTTTGGATGAGCAGCAACAAATGCATCGTAATAGAGTGCAAAAGTGCCACAAGTCAGAATAAATGCGCCACAGGTCATGGCAAATGCGCAATTCTAGTTTTTGTCTTGGTTTTTGTAGATTTGGAACATTTTTTGAGATTTTTCTATTTTTGGTTTGAAACTTGGTGTTTTTGAGAAATTGAATTTCAATTATGGCACAGACACAACAAACACATATAAATTTTCATGATTTTTATCTTTTATTTTTTTTTTTGTATTTTTGGACTATTTTGACTCAAAAACAAGTACACCCTAGGCTGGATAGGACAATATTCATTGAATCCTCTAGCTGTGCATATTCAAAGCATGTAGTTCCAGGATCTGGTAGCACCGGCTTCCCTCCACAGCACTCACTTCTCATGCATACCAGATCTGGGTTTCCTTAGGCTCGTACCCCCACCGAACCTTAGGATTGTCCCTACTACCTCTACTAAGAGTCACATGAATCGAGGCCGCTTCAAGAGCTTCGCCCCTTGCATCAACAAACAGGGGTTTTTGTCTTACTAAACAATTGGTTCATAGTAAAGGCAACCGTTCGAGTGGTTACACATGCGGTGGCACTACTCTCTGTTATGGAGTCTCCCAGCCTCTAAGGGTTACACCTTAGAGAGTTTTGGGGGAGGTTGGTCATCGGTGTAACACAGCAACACTCATTACAGGAGGTTTTCACCTCAAGCACAATTTATTTTAAGTGGCTTGGCAGGGCTTGGCTTTAGCCTGTTACCACTCAGGGTCATTCCCACTTGGACAAGCGTGCATCCAAGCAGGCCCCTCTAAAGGTTAAACAAATGGAATGACAAGTCTGGCATTCTGGTCACCCAGTTAAAGGGAGAGCATAAGCCTATTGTCATTCACAGTCACATAATACACTGATTAATCCAAACCTAGTTAAAAGTAGAAAAACTAAATGGGCTATTCTACTTGTGCACTCACGTGGTTGTTAACTTTGAAGTGTTTAAGACATAGCAATGTTCATTCCCATTTGTTGAGATATCAATGATCTAATCTAGGAAAGAAATCAACAATGCAAAGATAGCAGTGGTTCAATTACTTTCCATCCTAGTTAGAGACTATGTGGAATTTGCATGCATATATTTTACTTTCCCGTTTAGAAATCGAAGTGTGAGCTAATGAGTGCAACTATATGAATCTAAAATAGTACCTAGCCTGCAAAACAGATCAAGAGATTTCCTGCAAAAAGATGTCAGCATTAGCAAAAACTACAAGAAAACTCAAAAAGTCAATATCAGAATTAGATGCGCAGGTACAGAGCTCATATGCGTAGAAACAGAGGTCATATGCACAGTTTTATAGATGCACATATTTAGAGCACATATGCGCAGAAACAGATGTCATATGCGCAACTTTACAGATGCGTTGAATCAAAGGACATATGCGTAGCTTTACAGATGCGTTGAATCAGAGGACATATGCACAGAAAGAATGATCAAATGCGTTGAAACAACGTTCTAAAAATTCACTACAAAATAGATGCACTGCAGGATGGAATAGATGCGCTGCAGGATGGAACAGATGCGCTGCAGGATGGAACAAATGCGCAGAATCAGTAAATGTGCCGAATCAAAGGTCAGATGCGCCGAAACAAAGATTGTATGCACCAAAATAATAGATGCACCATATCAGAGGGTAAAAGTGTCAGTTCAGAGATTGAATGCGCTGGATTGATGCATGCACTGGGATAGGAGGTATATGCACCACGCAATTACTCAGATGCGCTGAATCAACCTGTCAAAAGTCTGTACGGAACTTGCATCTCAAAAACTCAAATTTTTTATTAGAAAAAGGGGCAAGGGCCCCACGGTGGGTGCCAAAATGTGAAGGGTGAAATGTGGATTAATCAAATAACAATAATAAACCCAACACCAATGAAATATGAAGATAAAAGGATTTAAACTAACAAATAAGATGATACTTACAACCTTTACCTTACGCCTTCCATTGCTCGCCTTTTCTGTCTTGATCTTGATGGAGATGAATGTTGGCCCTCGAGAAGCTTGCTTCCTTGCTTCTAAGTCATCAAGATGACAAGATGAAGTTGGCTAGGATACTTTGTGTGATTGAAGATGAGCTTCAACACACTATTGATGGATGATAAGAAGTGCTATGGAGATGGGGGTGCCAAAGGTGCGCTAGTGTTTCTGCATCATAAGTTTGCTCAAGCGATGGATTATTTAAATGAAGAAGAAGAGGGTTGTATTTATAGAGTTGGATGAGAGAAGATCAATGGTGGAGAAGAAATAAGAAGATCAACGGAGGAAAATGTTCAAGAGAACATGCGCGGATAGAAGAAGGACATGTGTCATTCAAAAAGAAGCTTTGTTGAGTTAACTGCTTTCTTGATGAGGATGATTTTTCATTTCTTAAATTAGAATTTATTTTTCTAATTTAAGAGCACAGTTCCTTTAAAGTTGCTTTAACTCAACTTTTGCTCTTGTATGACAAGAAGAATATATTTTTAGAAGATAAGAAGGATTTTTGAAGATAAGAAAGCATAAATAAATAAATAGATTTATTTAATTATTTGTAGATATTTTGGAGGAATATATAAATATATTTTATTTTTGTGGAGATTTAAGATTTTAATTTAAATAAAATTACATTTTATTTAAATTTGGAACAATAAAAGGTTTTAATTAAATAATTAAAATAATTTAATTATTTTAGAAGAATGAAGTTGATGTAGATGAATTTAATTAATTAAATAAATATAATTTATTTAATTAAATGAGAGGAGATGAATCAAATAAATAAATAAATTTATTTATTTATTGATAGAGGAATGTGAAGATGAAATAAATATTTAAAATATTTATTTAAGTAGAGTCATGTCATTTTTAGGTGTATACAGGGTCCACTTTATAAAAATAGAAGATCCCTTTTTACAATGATTAAAGAATAAAAGAATATTCTATGGATCCCAAAACTACAATCTCAATTGGGTGCAACTTTGGATCCATTTGCCTACTTGTATTTTGCAAAATTGCTGAGCAATTGTTCTACTTTATCCTCATCAGGTCCATCTAACCAATCCGTTCTAAAATTCAGTCTTTGTACCTTTATTGTATTCATCATTACCAGAGACTCTCTTGTACAAGATTTCCTCTTGACTTTTCTCCTTCTTTGAACTTACCTCCTCTTGATGCAAGACTTCTTCCTCCTAAGGTTCTTCTTTTGTTTCTATCTTTTCCTCTTCAAAACGAGTGTTTAACATTGAAGAATCAATGGTCTTTGTTTATTGTTCAAATGCATATATCAACTTTTGTTGTTCTTCATATGTTAAAACATGTTCTTCTTCCATTCCCTATTCTTATTGTTGTCCTTGTGGAAAATCCACAGAAGTATCCTCCATTGTGTCATCTTCATGCCCTACTTATGCTTCTGAATCTTCTTAATTCTTCTCATCAAGACTATCCCCTGTATTGACAATGACTTTTTCCTGAGAATGTTTCTGTCTTGAAGGAACATCCTGTTGATCTGGTGGATTTATATCCACCTGATATTCCTTCCCTCCTCAAGGTGTTCTTCATGAGTTTCTTTCTCATAGGAGGTATCTTTTTGATGGGTTTGATCTACATTTATCTATTCACTCTCATGTGTTCTAACTTTCTCTTATTGATCACCTTCTTGAGTGAAAACCTCTACATTTTGTATCTATTCTTGTTATTGAGCATCAATCTCCTTTTCCATCTCTTGATCAATTTCCTCCTCTTGTCTAGAAGGTGAAGGATTATCCTCTTCTAATATATCATTTATGGGATGGATGCCCTTCTTCTTGAACCTCTTTCTCTACTACCTCCTCAAGTTTGCTTGTCTAAGGAAGTTTTGTTTCTTTTATAGAGGGAGGAGGAACAACTTTTTACATTGGATCTGTAGGCTTAGCTATTGCTTGCTAGTATTCTTGATGGGAAGATTCATCTCCTTCTCTAGGAACTTGTCCCAAAGCTTGTCTTGTTGGGATAACTTGGGCTATTGGTACATTACACCTAGACTAGCAACTACCCCTACCTCAACAACCATATAAGTGATAGAGGCTTTTCTATAAGATTCACTAACCATTGTAACTACCTCCTTTGGTGAAGCTTGATCTATTGATCCCCTCCTTTTCTTCTTCTGAGGACTCTTAATATTTTTCTGGTATACCCTAGTACCAGAAGAAGTAGACTCACTTGTAGTTGATCTTCCTCTTTTCTTACCTTTTCCTTTAGTAAATCCAAGATCTTTAATCTTGGCATCTAGCCATGAATTACTAAATTCTAGAGCTTTCTCACTTATTTCACTCAAATAAAAATCTTCTTTTAATGATCAATCAATAGGGTCCAAGGGTCTTCGATCTACAAACTCCAAGTCATAAACAGGGTTTAGCACATGTCAATCATTAGATAATTCTTTGGGAACATAATCTTTGATTCTAAATTCTCTCAACTGAAAGGCAGTCAACCTACAGTAACTTATTTTCCTCACTTCAAAGGCATCTTTGCAATTAGCCCAAAAATCCTTGAAAGAATGTTCACGCTTAAAGGATATGGTGGGAAATAATTGTTTAAGCCTCCTTGAAGGACCATAATCCTTCCTAGGCACATTATTTTTCAAATTGAGTGTCTCTAACTCCTTTGTTGCCATTTTGGCCACTTGAATAGATGAAAAAGAATAGAATCTCAGATTGAATGGGTACCTCACCCCTGCCTTATGTTTTCCAGACAACTTGAGATGCACTTCTGAAATATTCCTTGAAAATTCTTTCAATACCAATCTATCACTGCAATGCCTTGGCAGTAAGAAAGGAGCCTTCTCAAACCCTGAAATTCTGATATAAGTAGTTTCACGACCCCTTTTGACACATTTTAATTAATTGATATGGTTTAAGTAGAAATAATAGATGGATAATTAAATTGGAAAAGAGAAGGAAAATATTTTTGACGAATTTAATTATTAAATAAAATAAATGTGCAAGTAATAAACAAACAAACAAATAATAATGAATTATTAATAAATAAAAATTAAATTCATTTCAATAAATTATAAAATATAAAATTATAACAAAATGAATTAAAATAAATAAAAATAAAATCAATAAATAATTGTTTGAAAACAAAATCATTCTTTGAGTTAAAAAGAAAAATTGGTGGAGAACATAAGTAATTTTTTGATTTATTGTTAGCTAGAATGAAAAAGGTGTTAAACTACCTCTTTATGTGAGCTAACTTTTTTGATTGCTCTATTAAGTGGGGAGTTAAACTTAGTTTATGGAAGTCAATTTCTCCTTTTGAAGGAGGAAATTAAGGAATTAAAGAATTATAAATAAATGAAAAGGAGAAAGCAATAGGATTCTTCAGGGCAACTTCACGTTGCTTCAAAACCTTAACAGTTACTTCAAGATCTATAGCTACTTCAAGAGTACTAGGTAGGTAGTTTTTTTTTATTTAATTATTTTCTTTTTAATTTGGAATGAAGAAATTTAAAAGTATATAAATATTTTTTTATTTTGAAAGGAAGAAATTGAAGTTTATCTTAATCTTTGTTTAATTTTTTAATACAAATTAGATTTTTATATTTTATTATTTTCTCCCTTGATTTCATAAAATGAAATGAGGAAATTGAAAATAAAACTATGTTAATCTAATTTTAAATTGATTAATTTAATTTAAAATTTAATAATAATAATAATAAAATCTATATTAATGTTTGATTTAATATGAGTAATATATTTATTTATTTCCATTGTAGATCTTTGAAATTCTTGGTTATTTTTTTCTTTAATTAAAATGAGGAAAATGTGAAACTAGAGTAATGTCTCTTTTATTTCAATTTAAAATTTAGGAATTGTTATTTTATTTAAGATTTTTAGATTTGTATTTTTAGCTTGATTAGTTAATCAAGTAAAATGAAATAAAAGGTTCATCCCACAATAATGGGTTACACTTTTTGGCCGAACTTGACATTGAAATCAATATTTTGAAATCTTCACTTTTTTGGCACCTATAGCCGCTAAACCATTAGGAATTTGAATATGATGCGAACTAGCGATTTGTGAGATTTGGTTTGTAGATTCTAAATGTATATTTAAAAAAAAAAAATAGAGTTAAATTGTAATTTTTTTTGCATCTACTTTGATAACTAGTTTTTAATAGTAAACAACATTTTTTTAAAGTGATGTGTATTCTGTAGCACATAACTTTTTTTCTACAAAGGATAAAATTATGATTCTTTTGAATTTACATTGGTAACACCGATATATAGGGCATCCATTTGGTTTTATAATATTTTTTAAAATATTTTATTTTTAATTAAGTTTTGAATTCAAACTAATTATAATTTAGACATAGGTGTATTCCGTAAAGCATAACTTTTTCTGTATGTATCGAAATTCAATTTTATTTTATTTTTGAAACAAGAACATCAATATCTAGGGCATAGATAGTTTTTAGAATTTTTTTTACTAATTTACTAATTTTCCATGTGTGTAGAATAGAGAACTTGATGTTCGGTGAAAAACCTACATTCACAAGAAATAAAAAATAAATATAATAATCAAATAAAAATATATTTAAAATTATACTTTTTGGGAAACTTATAATAAAGACTACATAATTACAAATCATAAATTTTAAATGAATTCATTTGATCCCCCAAAATGTAAAGCAAAAGTGGCTTTTTATCAGCATTTTGATAGGTGTAGAGGAGACTCCATTATAGGTATGGTTTAAAACTAGTGGGGTTCTATCCAAGGGGGTTTGATCAAACCCTCTTCAATTAAAATCCTTTAAATGGAACCTTTCAAGGCTTAAATCATTATATTTCTAAAAATATGTGATTTCAACAAAAAATAGGATATCCTAGAAAGTGTAACCCATTATTGTGGCAGCACCCAAAAAGAAGTAAAGAAATTATAATTTGTATTAATCATTTATCCATTTTGAATAAATCAAACTAAAATCTTAGTTTAATGTATGAAAATTATAATTGTAAGATTTTATTGAATTCAAACTATGTTTAATATTAATGTGATAAAAAAAATTGATTAACAAATTATAAGAATATCTATAAATTCTACCAAATTATTTCTATGTAATATATATATATATTCTTTTTCTTTCTGTATCAATAAAATAGAAAATCTTTTAAATCTTTTGCATTTTGTTTCATAGATTAAAAAAATATAAACTAAAAAATATAATAATAATAATAATATAAAAATAAATCCCCGAAGTTTCAAGTTTGTGAGGATTCATCCTTTGATTATATTTCATGATAATGGATCATTGAGTGTGATCGGAAACATTTGTCTTAAAATTTTACGATCAGTTTCATCCATATGCTTTATTTCATGATAATTGATGATTTAGCCTGATCGGAAACATTCGTTTGAAAATTTTATGCTTAGTTTCATCTAGATGCTTTATTTCATGATAATGGATCATTCAACGTGATCAGAAACATTTGTTTTAAATTTTTACGCTCAGTTTCATCTAGATGCTTTATTTCATGATATTGGATCATGAAGTGTGATCATAAACATTTATTTTAAAATTTTACACTCAGTTTCATCTAGATGCTTTATTTCATGATAACGAATCATTGCATGTGATCAGAAACATTTGTTTTAAAATTTTATGCTTAGATGCGGAGGAAACAAAGTGGAATCTTTCAGCTAAGGGATGAGTAAAATTAAACTTTGATGGAGCCTCGAAAGGTAATCCTGGTATTTTAGGAGATGGTTGCGTAGTTAGAGATGAATATGGTAAAATTTTGGAGAAGGTGGCAAAGAAGCTTTCATTTGGAACGAACAACAAAGTGGAATTTCAGTCTTTAATTCTTGGGCTAAACCTTCGTCACCATCTTGGAGTTAGAAAGTTGGAGGTGGAAGGTGATTCCATGTTGGTCATAAACGCCTTGAGAACCAAAAATTTGTCTAATTGGAAGTTAAAAGGAATGCTCGACAAGGCATTAGGCCTATTGGAGAAATTTGAAAACATAGTTTCTAACCACACTCTAAGGGAAGGAAACTATGAGGTCGACGGGTTGGCAAACGATGCAATCATTGCACAGAGTGCCTTGCTATGGGAGATACACATTAATGATGATGCCAACATAATACACTATCAGGCCGTCTAAGTCTCAACTGGCGAAGCGTGCAGAAGGCATCATTTGGTGAAGGGAAATAAAGATAGAAGGGCATTTGAATGGTGGCTTGAGTGAGTTAGAGCTTAACAACCATGGAAACCCCCATATGCTTAACATGCAACAAGCTCCAGATGTCCTTTCTTGGACAAATAACATATAAGCAGCTTGGGGTGGTTTTCAAACCCAAGATTGGGATTGTTATGTTTGCAAAAGAGTGGATTCTAGGTGAAGAATTCATGCAGAACTGTAATTGGTATAGGGTCAATTCTGACCTATCATCCATGTTCTTAGCGATCCTACTCAATCTCAATGAGGATGCAGTCACGATAAAGAAGCTTATGAAAGATTTTGTGGAGCCTAATTTTCGTGGAGGTTGGATGGAAGTGGTCAGGGTTGCAAGGTATGGGATTGGCATCCCCTTGTCGGACGACTTTCATAGAATTAACCATATTGGGGATGCGGTGTAGTGGTGGCCATTTGTGGTTGAGGCAAGGGACAAAAAAGTTGCAACCAAGCAATGCAAGGCAGCAAAAGGCATAGCTTTCTTGAAGAAATTGGTGGGCTTTGAGGTAGAATACAACTGGATCTGGGAGCTGCTCGATCTTTATTATGCGGAGGATGAAGATGCCTAGCAGGGTGACGGTGCCTATGCTTTTCTATTGCTTAACCAGTATTTTCAAAAGCTTTTTATAATAATGTATGTATAGGGTTTATGTATTGGGTAGAAATCTAAAGATTGTATATCTTAGGGCGGTAGGGTTTGTTTCTGCATGAACAGGGCATTTTTTTTAAGCCCTAATATGATAAACTTTCCAGTTGTAATGTTAAAACTCTGTTCAAATTTTGGTTAATTATAATACAAAGTGAGTTGACCCCAAGTCAACAATTTACCAAACCAAAAAAAAATAAAAAATAAATAAACTTTTCTTTTATTTTATATGTAATAAAAGGCCACAACCCTTTAAACTAACTTACCTTTCTAATAAATAAATATAAAGTGAAGTTAAACTTACACTTTTATTAAACATGACTTTTATTTAAAAGTAAACCGTAACTTATAAATATGATATATCATTTGTTTAAAAAATATATATATAATTCATAATAAGTTTTTAATAAATAAATATAATTCATAATTCCTTTTAAATAAATATAATTTATAATATTATACTTTTATTTATATATAGTTTTACATATAATTTATGTATAAATATGTATAGTTTATATTTTAATAAATATATATATATATATATATATATATATATATATATATATATTGGTACGTAAGCAGATATATTGTATTATATTGAAATCTAAAAATAAACATAAGGAGGCCTCATAGGCATTTAGTATGACATGCAGAACTTAGCCAAAATGTTCTACTGACCTACACTAGTATCCCATATCATATGACCACGTAGGGTCTAGCATATAACCTTCTGAAGACACAAAAAAGACATGCAGGGTTTGACCACTTCCCCTTTCACTAGCATAACAAAGCTATGATAGAGCTAAGACTATTTACCAATATATTATTTACATATAGCATTTACATAATATCACTGCAAACTAGGGAGAGACTACAGAGCCCATTCACATAAAACCCATATTAGAGGCAAGGGTTCAAAATTATGCAACCCACTCAAAGTTATCACCTGATGGCTCCATCTGCAACTATTTTTTAAGGAAACTTATCCCTGCCTCCACATGCTCTCTGTGAGCTAGGAGAGCCATTCCTTTCAAGTCTAAAATGAAGGGATAGTACCTGACAATCTCATCCAGATCGTTGAGGAGATGGAAGTCTGCTGGCCATAGTATTTGTTGCAAATATGTGCCTATGATGTGTTGTCATTGATGTCAACATATCTCTTTGTCAGAGACAGTGAAGACAGTGCAGTTTAGTAAAGTAGATTGCTCAGCATTTCCAGTAAGATGAAGATCAGAGTCTGCAGACCAAACGGTTGTGTAGAGGATTGTCTGAAGTTGCTCCAGTCAAGATTTGAGAGGTCCGCATGAAGGATTGGTGAAGTTATGGTCATCTGAGTAGAACCAGGTTTTGCAATTGTTCAAAAATAACAGTGACAAGAATTTGGTCCGGATTTCTCCGTATTGGAATATTATGGTTTGCAGATCTAGAGGTATGTTTGGGATGTTGGTGTGTGTCCTCAACTCAAGTGGTTCATGGTTTGGAGGTCTGCAAGCAATCTTTCTAGTGTGACAGTCATGACGGTTAGTGTTCTTAAGTTCCTAGATGAAGATGCAAGTGTTTTTGGTGATTTGAGGTGATGCGGTTGTTCTTGTTGATTTCATTGTGCTTGTGGTGGTATTTGGATCGTGTGCCTATTGTGTTGGTGGTCTGCATTGAGAATTGAGCTCGTGGTTGAAGATTTATCTTTGAGTGTTGTTCTTTCCATTCTTGGCCAACCGGATGTTTGGTGCGTGTTGTGGATGATCTAATAAGAGTTCTGTGGAGCATGACGTGTTGCTCAAGGAAGATTCAAGTCCCAGCTATGTTTGGCTGACAGTATGATGGTTCGCAGGAATCATTTTAAGTCTTGTGATTGTAATTGATTGTAATACCTATCTTGGAGAATGTTCCAGATAGATGATTGTTTGGCCAACTTTGATGTTCATTCCAAAGTCGATGACATGTATAAATAAGTGTTGTGAAGTCATGAAAATGTGTGTTGTGAGCGAAGATGCAAATGTTGCGAGGAAGTGAGTGGGGGCAGAGCAGAGGTGTTATGCACTTCAATGGAACTGAACCTTGCATGAAGAAGATGTTCTTTCTCAATTCAACCTCTCAGTGTTAACATTGTGGTTTTTCCCTTAACTGGGTTTCCACGTAAAAATTCTGGTGTTATGCATGTTGATTATGTTTCTTCTCATGTGTTGTTGATTCATGCTTTCATGGTTATATCATTAATCTGTTAATAAGTGGTAAAGAAGATTAAATGCAGTAAGAGATAAAAGTTTTGTGGCAACTAATTCACCCCCCCTCTCAGTTATCTGCCCTAATTTCAACAAGTATTCCCATCCCTAAAGAGATTGCTTTGATAATGTCCTTCAATCCCATGATTAAATTCTCCTTAAAAAATTTTCTGACCAAATATTCTATTACATCTTTAGGAGTGCCATCATCCAAGACCGCTGCAAGAAAACGGGAAGCTATGGTGGTGTCGACCCTGAAAAACTTGCCACCTTCCATGAAGCTCTTGCCCATGGATGATTTTAACTACAACTAGGGTTATGTCATCATTAATCTGAAGAACTTTCTTCAATCTATGATTTGTGACTACCCCTTTAAATGCCAATTGTCTGACTGCGCTTTCTAATTGAATCAGAGTATGCATACCCAGACACACCATTCCTTCAGTCACTATATGGGCCACAAAATTTGGTTCTGCTCACCATTAGAGGGAAAGATGAGAGAAAGGAAATTGTCTTTGCTAAATTAACAAAAACAAGAACATATATCAAACACTCCTTCTCAACCCTTCAAATAGCGAAGATTCTAGATAGTTATGCCAGCCAAAGGCTAGCTCACCTTCTCATTATTACCCTATATAGATGAAGTGGCAGAGACAAATATACTTATTTGAATGATAGTGATGTAATGTTTCTTTACGCAGAAAATCCCATCGACCAGCCCCTAGGCTAGGAGGGAAAGACTTGCCATGTGACCAAATATTGCCATCGTGACTAGAAGTTACCACCGTGTCCTTCAATCCTTCCCCACACTAACAAGGCAAAATCTCTGGCCCTTCCACACCCCTTTGTGTGGAAGGACTCCTGCCCTACCACTATATATTTAATATATTTATTAAAACAACATTTTTATTAATTTTTGAGATTCAATCTGAAATAAACATAAAATCTTTGCCAATATTTATATTTATTGCGATGTACAAGATAGTTATTGTACACATCTTATAAGAAAAAAACAAAATAATACTAAATGTTTCAATTCATGTACATTGTTAATGTAGAAGTTGTTCACATAAAAACAATGATGCAACATAACAACAATACTAGTAACTTTTAGATGAGCAACTTATCTTGGACTAATTATGATATTTGAAGATGAATGTTATGTGATACTTTTAATGTCACTTTTGTAGTTTTGATTAAGTAAACAAAAATCAATCTTAAACTCCAAAATACTATTTAGCAAATTCATATTTTATAACTTGTTAATTAGAATTAAGTAGTTATACCAATGTAGGATTTTAATCATCATATAATGTTTGAATGAATTAAAGTAGAGCCAAGGAATGAAACATTAATAATAGATACTACAGTAAACAACTTAATAACTGTCTCAATCCACTAGAGTAACGCCAAAATTGTACATTAGTATGTGATTGAGCTAAAGTCAAGAAGCTCTTTAATATAATTGAAATAAATCGATCCACTTGTTTAAACTAGAAACTACCATGTGTCCTAATTAGGATAAGAACCTAATCCTTCATATTAGCAAACAAGTTCATGTAGGTACTTTCATTAATGAAGTTATTCCTCAAAGACAAATTCATGTTTCAGTTTTAGATTCATTTCAATTACAAATTAAAATAGTGATTTCAAAATGCAATGAAAGTTATGTAGTCATAAATTATGTTTTTCTAATTTGATCAATCTCCAAAATGTTTGTTAGAAGTTATTTCAAATTCAATGAACTCTAGAGTTGCAATATTTCAATGGTTATTTAGTCTAGTTTCAAATTTTCCTTTTGTAAAGTTATGCAATGAATATGTATTCTCTTTTCGTTCTAGTTAGATAAACAACTTAAACAAGACATTGAAACAAAAACCATATCGTAGTGTTTGGTATTTATGGTGCCTCTAGGTCATGTTTACAGGTAATGTCATCATGTTGAGCTACTGCACATATCACCTAACATAGTTGCATTAACGACATTTGTGGCATCGACCCTTTAATTCACCAAGGAGTAATAAGGAACACCATGAAGTTAAGTTCGAGGGATGGGTTATCTCCCTTGAACACCAAACTAACATGATAAATCTCTTGAATAAACAAATTGATCCATCTTAGCAAATACATCTTGTTTCATGATTATGGAATCTCTGTGTAGCATTAGCAATGTTTGGAACATTATTCTTACAAGGGTACATACCTTCGAAAGAGGGAAAAAGGGGAACATTAAACATGTAGTGGTAAAGTTCTATTTTGATAGGAATAGGAATAGTGAATTTAGTCAAACAACTATTGGTTGAGAAGACCAATTACTTATTAAATGTTCCCTTCGTGGGTAGCAGTTGTAAAGGAACTGCCTGGGGAAGTCAGGCCCTAGAAAGGGCTGTGTACCCACACTAAATAGTTCACATAAAACATAGAATAGTAAACATAACTACATATAAACTACATTTTAATCCCATTTGGAAGTGGGTATGTAGGCATCTTGGGGAATGAAGAATGTTCTTAGTGCGCAGGTTTTTAGGCGCGGTGTTGGGAGGTGTGTAAATTCTCGTTCAATTGATTCAACCTTTTGACATAAGTTTTTGACAAGAGAATCAAAGGTAAAACCTTAATATAAAGATGAGAGAGAAATCATTCAACGTATAACTTGGAAGAATCCCGAATGGATTCACTCGAGTCCCTGAGACTTTAGGCCAAATTCCAAGGTAGGACTCAAGCTATTTAAAAACTTATATATATATCTTGTAAAAGATGAAAACCTCAATGCACTCCCTATAGCTAGGGTGTGTAGTCTTCAGTGAGTTGCTCAAGATCTGTTTGATTTCTGATAAGCCTAAGTCTTTGGCCAGAGCACGTTCCTATTCTCTTTAAGAATAGATGCCTATCCTATTAGAATAGATGCTTGTCCCATTTGGACAAAGAACTCTTGTCCCTTATGGAGAGATGCCTCTCCTGTAAGGATAGATGCTTTTCCTGATTGGACAAATGTCTATCCCATTTGGATAGAAGTACCTAAGTATACGATTGAATCAAACACCTAACAACTTGAGTAAAAATTAATAACAAAAAAATTAGTGTTAAATTTGGGTAACTTAGGTTGGGTCATTACATGTGGTATCAGAGTGGGGTTAGGAAGCTAGGCCTTGAGCCTACTACGACTCATGCAAATTAAAAGAAATAAAGAATGTAATTAATTAGAAAAGAGTAAATTAAGATTTTTAAACACAATGTTGAAACAAACAGTAATTGCAAATTTTGATTTTAAGATTCATAAATGGCAAGGACTAGAACAACCTGAGCTAGCACTGGCCATAGGCAAAGAAAGGATGCTAATGAACAACCAAAGGCTCAAGGGAACAATGAGGCAAGAATTGACACAATCATTGAATTGCTGACTAAACAAAGAGATAAAATAAACTTGGAGAAAACAATTGAAGATCTTAGAACAAGCCAAACAAATCTTGAAAACATAGTGGAACCAAAATTTAAAAATCCTCTTGGAGGGGCCAACCCACATAAAAATGCAAGGAACATGGAAGCCCCTAGGCAAGAATTTTCCATCATGGAACTTTCTAAGGACTTGAAGAAGATCACACTTCCCATGTTTGATGAAAACCAATTAGGGGAAGGGGCTGAAAATTGGCTAAATGAAATGGAAAAATACTTCAAACTAAGGGACTACAATGAAATGACCAAGGCATTATGGGGGTCCTATCAATTGACATGTGAAGCTGCAAGTTAGTGGACAAATGTTAAAGAACAAAATGGATATAATAAGGAAAATATAATGTGGGAGCAATTCGTTCATCATTTTCACAAGAGGTGGTTACCACAACTATTCTTTGATGAAAAGATGACAGTTTTCCACAACATCTGGCAAGGATCTCTATCAGTGCAACAATATTGATATAGGTTTGTTAAATTACTGAAATACGTTCCAATATACCAAGGTGATGAAAAGAGTCAAACCAGGAAATGCATACTAGGACTAAATGATAATATTGGGCTAGGAATAGATATGAATGGCCTTGAAAGTATGAATGAGGTACTATAAAAGTCCCTAAAGAAGGAAAAGAAACTTCAGGCCCTAATAATAGCAAGGCAGGACTTCAACAATAATAGAAACCACTCTTTGAAAAGTAAACAAGAATTCAAGGGGAATCAAAACTTTAAGAACCAAAGGACCAACTTCTTAGAAGGGAAGCCACCATTGAATCAAAATCTAAGGAATGGTTAGAATGGGAACAATAATAGGGGGAATTTCAATAGGAATAATCAGAGGAATTTTAACAGGCTTGTATTTCCACCAAGACTGAATGAAGCAAGGAATGATGCCCCTAGGAATTTGGTATAATAAGGAGCACCAGGTTGATGTTTTATGTGTAGGGGAAATCATTATGCTAGGGATTTCCCAATGATGCAAGGACAGATTAGAGAAAACAACCGCAATGGGGACCTCCACAAAGAATTCATACTGCAGTAAGAAATCGTCGAACTCGATTCCAAAATGTACCCATATAAACTACAAGTATGCTTTCCAGGAAACCAATTTCCATACTAGTAGACATTGGATCATCTGAATGTTTTATTTCTCCTAAACTTTTTAAATAATGTCATTCAGAGTTAGTCAAATATAATCATAATGGAAAATCTAGTATGGGGATAAGGCAGTTAGAGAAGTGACCAAGTTCCTATTTAACACTACATTACAATTCCCCAAATTTGAAATAAAGGTAGACTTATATGTGACACTCCTAGGGTCATATGATGTAATTATTGGAATGATTTGGCTAATCAAGCATCAAGAAAATGTTGGAAACAAGGAAGATAACTAAGAGGGGGGGTGAATCAATTATCTTAAATATCTTAACTTTCTTTTCTTCTTTAACAATAGTGCAACATCAAAACATAAGAGCATACATAATCATGAGAGAAAAAATAAAATCAACACACATAACACAAGGATTTTTACATGGAAAACCCTGTTAAGGGAAAACCCACAGGGTGACTAACCCAAGATTGTATTCTCTGTTAAAAGAATAAGAAGTACAAAATGGCACTTGCTAATTAGGGCTCACTGCCCGAGCACACTGCTCACAAGAGACATACTACCTACAAGAGACTCACTATCTATATAGAAGGTAACCAGGTGTTTGAACTGATGAGAAGCATCTGCTAATGCTAAAGTTCAGTTTCAGTTAGGCTCAATATACTGATTTAATGCACTTCATTCTTCCTCTATTCTAGTGCTATTGTTCTATTACATACCGAACTTGTATTGCTGCTTCCACACTTCTCTCTGCCTTTCCTCACACACTATTTCCACACACACACATTCATACTGAAATCCATCTGGTATATATATCCGCATCAAGGATTTCATCATCTTTCTAGTCGGCAACCGGAATACTCAAGACATTTCCAGGACACTGATCTGTCAGCTGAATCCATGCTTAATATGTGATGCGTATCAAAGACATAGACATAGAAGTCATCAATCATGTCAGACAACCATGTATGATCCCTCAAATAGCTTGATCACCATCAATTTCTCATCCGGATTAAAGTCTGATGCTCTGCCAGTCAGTTCTTCCTTAATCTACTCTGCCTGTCAGGAACCCAACACTTAGATGCTCATATCTTTTCACTCATTCATCACCAGAGGCTCAATCTCTGGAATGTAGTAGTCATGGTGCTCCTCTTGACTTGTCAAGTCTGCAACTTGCTGAGTTACACCATCTGAGAGATCCAGATCTGATTGTCAGACCTTGCTGCATGCTTTGTTCTTGCTCATCGAACCAAACCACTCTTCAATCTGTCTTCCGGTATAGACATACTATGTGTTGCAGATGTGTGGGATGGACTTTGTTGCCATCAATGACAATAATCATGAAGCCACACAGTGTCTCTTGACAACAATCTCCCCCTTTTGCATTGATGACAACACTTAGTGAAAAATGACTAAGTGTCGCAACAAACTCCCCCTTGGCTGATGCTCTATCTTATGCACTATTTTACCGAAGCTCCCCCTTAGCTGGATTCCTCATTTTTCACTACTCCTCACTCCCCCTTTGACATCAATGGCAAAGGGTGGAATCTGCACACCAAAATTTACAAAAATTAACATATACATAGCCGCATAAGTATATATACATGTTATACTTAAGTATATCCGCAAAGGTGGTCTTCAACTATACAAATTCTATTGCCCAACTCTGCTTCATCCTGTCCAAAATTGAGATGTGACCACTCAACAAAAATGCATAAGCTTCTGCCCTTCTTAAGTCTTGCAGATCACTGGTCCGGGTTGTGGTCTGAGCATCAGTTAAGGCCTCATGCATGGCCTCTAACTTAGGGATAATTATTCCTCTAATTTCATTCATCCTGCTTATTATATTCTTCCTCTCCTTTTCAAGCCTCTTTATTTCATTTATAATGGCAATAGCCTGGTACTCTTGATTCATTATGGATGTGGTGAGGGGATCAAAATTCTGAGATAAACTTGATAGTTTACCTTCTTGTTCTTTCACCTTCTTTTCAATATCATCTGTCACTTTAGACCAGGATAGACAAAATTTATACATTTCTCCACCATCTTTAAGAGTATTTTTTAGGCTCTCTATCCCAATAGCTAAGGTCCTCTTGTCATTAGCTATGAGTCCCTGTACTTTAGAGAATCTCTTTCCCAAAAATTCTTTCCAGACTTTCTCTTCTGTCGATTTCTCCAAAGAATCAAAATGGGTGCTAACAGAATTAACTGGAGATTTCAAGCTACCAGATGGAGAGGCCGAAATATCCTTTTGGAAGGATGGCATGATCTTCTCCAGCATCCCAGATGTAATCTCTATCAGCTCACAGTCTTCCATGTGAGACTTCAGAAGCTTTTCTTTTGCTTTAGCTTGGGCAAAAGATGCTATCTTCATTGTCTGGACCGGAGAGAGGGAATCAAAATTGAGTGGTACTTGGAATAGTTTCGGTTCATCTATCTCCATCATTTCTTTGGTCAAGAAATTCTTCAATGCTTTTGCAGTGTCTCTTGCTAGAGATTGATTCTTCTTTCCTTTTACAACCTTAGAATTGTCATCAGAGATCTTCTCTGTTTGTTCTTCTTCTCTTCCCTTTTTCTCCTCTTCTTGACTTACTTTCTCCTCTTTTCTTCCTTCTCCTTCAGTTCCCAAATCTGTAGTGGCATCCAGAGGAGAGATGTTAACTTCTTCATGAATTTCCTCTTCCAGAATAGAGGAATCCAAGTCCTTAGTCTTCTCCTCATCCATCTCTTTTGACTCTTCTACTTTTTTCTCAGTAGATTCTTCTTTTGATGCACTTAATCCTTCGACATCCATGGTAGAAGGTTCTTCATCTATTTCCTCTATGATAGGAAGATTGAATCTTTTAAAGGCATTCCAGAGGATGTCTTCTATTTCTTTTGCTACCTGATCAGTCTCTCCAAGCATTAGTTTGTTCATTCTTGCTTTGCTCCAGAATTCATCCTTGCAGTCCTTGAATATCATGTTCATTTTCTTTGGAGTAATGGAAGGATAGAGCTGAATAGCAATCTGCTCTCAGATCTCTAGGTCCTTTGCCTTAGCATTCTCCTTTCTCAGTTCAAGTACCTTCTCTAGAATTTTGGGAATTAGAGAGATGATTTCAATGAATTCTTTATTATAAATGTTTAGGTACCTAACTGTAGCATCTTCCAAGATCTTCTTGTCAGTATCACTATATTCATCATAAAATTCAGTGACTGGTTGCAAGTTCCCATCCACTGTGACTACCTTGATGATATTATCAATAGAGAGAGTAGGCCTTTCAACAAATTCTTCTACCTCTTCTTCTTTGTTTTTATTGGCAGAGGATTCCCCGGATGTTTTCTTCTTCTTCTTCATTTTCTTAACTTCCTCATCAGACTCTGTTTCTTCATCATCCTTTTGGCTTATCTATGACCTTGTGGCCTTTGTTTTCATTCTCTTTTCTCCCTTTCCAGATGTCTTGGCTTCTGGTTTTGAGGCTCTTGAGCTCTTAGAGGTGGTAGGTGTAGAGATCTTGGAGGATCTAGTCCGGGAGGAGGCTTGCACCGGAACACTTTCTTTTTCTGCTTCTTGTCTCTCTTTCTCAGCTTTTTCTATTTTTCTCTATTTGCATTAACTGCCTCTTTTGATATGCCATATCTTTTGGCAATTTCCTCTACTTCCTTTCTGACTTTCCTTTTTATTTTCGGTTGTCTCAGTTCAACATGTATCTTTACACTTAATTCTTGAAAGGTTCCAAACCTTTCTACCTCAGGGTCCTTAGGCTGACTCAACAGGTGTTGAACATGTAGCTCCAAGATTTTCTCATCTACTTCATAGCCCATTGGCATTATCCATACTGTTCTGGGCTCAACTGCCTCCATTAGGCATTGATCAGTGTCAACCATGAAGCATATTGTATCCTTATATTTTTCAACTATGGTTTGAGGAATTCTTTCTCTGGCCTGCATCATACTTTGGAAGTTCTTAAAGTATCCCCAGAGTGTAGTACTTTGATCCTTGGCATCACCAAACCCATACATATAGTCTCTGATTTGTATGGCAATCAGTCTGTCATTTTGCCATACCAACCACTTGATCCAAGTAGCTCATTCATATAGTAAAAGAACAGACACAATATTAAGCCACAATACTTGAATGAGTTCTTCTTGTCCTTCTTGATCTTCTGCAAGTTTTCTAATAGTTGGTTTAGGAGAAGGTCGCAAAGATCATAATCTACATTTTCCCTTAGCATCTGATATGCAATATATATTGTAGTTCCGGACATAGAATTCTCCCTGCTGGAGTGATAGATTTTATAACCAATTATCATAGAGGCAAATTTTATATCTAGATCTGTGATATCCTCTATTGTCATTTCTCTTTTGTCAAACTTAGATCCGGTAGCTTCACTTACTGTCTGGTTCTCGACAAACTTGAGTGTAGGCAACCCAACGGATGAGTGCAATCCAGTTACTTCCCTAATGGCATCTTTTGTTATCTTGAAGGGGCTTCATCAACCACATGAAGTTGTCATGTATTCTGTTAAGAACATACCAGACCCATCAAGTGGATGCAATGTCCAAAATGCTTATCCTAGAGGGCCTTGTATTGAGGTTTGAGTTTAAAAGTTTCATCTATTAATTGTTTATGATAGATATCCATCAGCTTGGATTCTCTAAATTCCTCAATATTGGCGTGGATGTACACCCTAACATCTTCTACGTGTAGAACCCCATGCGGAATGCTAGAGAAGGCACCTAAGGGATCAACTTCTAAGGATTTGTAGGGGTGTTTCTTGAACTTTGGGTGTGGCCTATCAGTGATCTTAACAACCATTGGAGTAGCCATCTTTGCAAAAGATTTAGAGAGAGATATTAAGAAATGGAAATACCTTTTTATGCTTCTAGGGTTCACAATATGAGCTGGAAAAGATCACTGGTTGAATCGGATTTTGCGGTTGATCTTTGAGAAGGTTGTAACAATCTTGATGCAGAACTCTTCCTTTCTTCTTCTCAAATGCAAATGTGTAAATGATGAATAAAAGAACCCTTTTATCTCTGCGTAAACCCCAATTTTCTATTGCAATAAATGCACAACTTAAGTTATTACGGTTGCCATGTTCTGAGAGAGATCTTTCTGAATCACTGAGATGCACTTAGAATTATTTTTAGTGATAATTGAAAATGTATCTCCTTTCCTCCAATCATGCCATTTATCCGCAGATCAAAATATTTCAATTTTAAATCATACCGGATCTAACTGTGAAAGTCCTGCTTTTACCAAATGGCTGTCAAACCAGATCAATATTGGATGATTAAACTCTTCAAAATTCCTTACGGATCTTTCATATTTTTACTAAGGGTTATTTAGATATTTCTCTAAGAACCCTTTAATCCACAACATTCCATGTGCCAAATTTAGGCACCAATTGACTGGCTAGGGGAATTTACTTTCCTTTGTGACTCCCCCTGAGCCAGAGCTCATCTGTTTAGTTTTTGAAAGAAATATCAGCACGAGATTCTGGTGCGGATCCATCCCCAACATTTTCTGTACTTTGCTTCACCCAAATCTTGTTCATCTCCTTTTGAACTTCATCCGCATTCACTTTGCCTTTTCCTTTATCTTGATTTTGATTATGATGCACCAGACCCTTTTTGTCCTGATTCTTACTTCTGCAGAATTTGGCAATATGACCAGATCTATTGCAATTGTAGTAAACAACATTTCTTTGCATATTTGACTGATATCCTCTTGATCTACATTGATTAGCCATATGTCCCATTCTATTTCATGCAAAGCATCTACCATTGAATGAATTGTTTATTTGCATATTTCTGCATTCATGAGATTTGTGACCATATCTTTTATAGTTGAAACACTATACGGAGAAGGATGAATTAGTTTGATTCATTCTTCTTCTGCACTAAGTTGCTTTATGACCAAAGTTGTTGCAATTGTAGCAGTATCCATTGAAGGATGGATATCTTTGAGCATTTGGTTGCCTTACTGGAGGTCTTCTAGGCTTGTTTCTTTGATTTCCTAATCCAAAGTTCTTCTGACCAGATCTGAAGCTTTCACCTTTATCATAACCCAAACCACGCTTGTCATCTACCCTCTTTTGTCTTTCAAGAAGAACTTCAAGTTGAGCTAAGCTTATCTTGAATTTTTCTTTGTATTCATTTGTTGTTTTAAGATCTTGTTTAAGAGTGTGTATCTAATTCTCAAGTTGTTCTTCATTATCTCTAGCTTCTTCAAGATTAGATTCCAGATGCTTGGTTATTCTGTCCATTTTGTGATAGTCCTTTGACTTCTCCTTGAGAGATTATTTTAGATTATCTTCAATTTTTCTTTTCTCTTCAATTTCTTGGGTGAATCTCATAACCCCTGATTCCATTTCATGCCTTACCATAATGACCTCTTTTGATAGATTCTCACATAGCTTGTTTTTCTCATTCAAATCTTCATTAGTATCATTGGCTTCACTTTGACTTGCTAATTGTTGAAGAAGTTCCTTTCTCTTTTTCACAGAGATACTCAATTTTTCTTTTAGCTCATTTATGAAATCATCAGCTTGTTTGAGTCTTTCTCTCAAGTTATTGACTTCAGAGTGAGATTGCTCAAGATCATCTAGGGAAGACTGAAGTTGTTCCTTCATACCATACATATCCATTGAGATTCCCAAATCTTCCTCAATCTGTTAGGCTCTATTTAGATGAACTTAGCTCTGATACCAATTGTTGGAAACAAGGTAGATAACTAAGAGGGGGGGTGAATCAGTTATCTTAAATATCTTAACTTTCTTTTCTTCTTTAACAATAGTGCAGCATTAAAACATAAGAGCATACATAATCATGAGAGCAAAAATAAAATCAACACACATAACACAAGGATTTTTATGTGGAAAACCCTATTAAGGGAAAAACCATGAGGTGACTAACCCAAGATTGTATTCTCTATTAAAAGAATAAGAAGTACAAAATGGCACTTGCCAATTAGGGCTCACTGCCCGAGCACATTGATCACAAGAGGCATACTACCTACAAGAGACTCACTGTCTATATAGAAGGTAACCAGGTGTTTGAAATGATGAGAAGCATCTGCTAATGCTGAGGTTCAGTTCTGGTTAGGCTCAATACAGTGATTTAATGCACTTCATTCTTCCTTTGTTCTAGTGCTGCTGTTCTATTACATACCAGACTTGTATTACTGCTTCAACACTTCTCTCTAGCTTTCCTCACACACTATTTCCACACACACACACTCATACCAAAATCCATCTGGTATATATATCCACATCAAGGATTTCATCATCTTTCTAGTCGGCAATCGGAATACTCAAGACATTTCTAGGACACTGATCTGTCAGCTGAATCCATGCTTAATATGTGATGCGTATCAAAGTCATAGACATAAAAGTCATCAATCATATCAGCCAACCATGTATGATCCCTCAAATAGCTTGATCACCATCAATTTCTCATCCGGATTAAAGTCTGATGCTCTACCAGTCAGTTCTTCCTCAGTCTACTCTACCTATCAGGAACCCAACACTTAGATGCTCATATCTTTTCACTCATTCATCACCGGAGGCTCAATCTCTGGAATGTAGTAGTCATGGTGCTCCTCTTGACTTGTCCAAGTCTATAACTTGCTGAGTTACACCATCTGAGAGATCCAGACCTGATTGTCAGACCTTGCTGCATGCTCTGTTCTTGCTCACCGGACCAAAACACTCTTCAATCTGTCTTCCGATATAGACATACTATGTGTTGAGGATGTGTAGAATGGACTTTTTTGCCATCAATGACAACAATCATGAAGCCACACAATGTCTCTTGACAACAGAAAATGTAGATTGCTATAATAAAACTGTGGAGTGTTTTGACGATGAAGGAAATAAAGTTAAACTGCAAGGAACCCTTAGGTTGATAAATGTGGAGACCATATCAGTAATGCAACTAAAGAAAGAAAGGAGAGGGGGAAACAAATATTTATGGTTACACTAGATGAAAAGGAAGAGGAAAATATCCCAACTTTTGAAAATTCCCCTTTCCTTCAAGAATTTAAGGATGTATTTCTTGAGGAATTGCCAGGTCTACCCCCTAAAAGGAAATTTGATTTTTCCATCAAAATAGTACTAGGAGTTTAGCCTGTGTCAAAGGCTCCTTACCACATGGATACATCTAAACTTTTAGTGCTAAAAATGCAATTGGAGGAACTTTTAGGAAAGGGATTAATAAGGCCAAGTGTGTCACCCTGGGGAGCACCAGTTACTTTTGTTAAGAAGAACAATGGAACCTTAAGGTTGTGCATATACTATCGAATGCTAAACAAAGTAACAATAAAGAATAGGTACCCTTTGCCTCACATCAAATACCTATTTGATCAAATGAAGGGGGCAACTATGTTTTCCAAAATTGACCTTCGATCAAGGTATCATGTGTTATGTGGAAAAGAGTGATCTATCCTAAGGAGTTAAACTAGGTCAAACCCTCTTCTACAAACATTAGGACACAAACCTTGCTTGGATTCTACCCAAGAAGGAGAGCCAAACTACATGGGTTCTACCCTTTTGTTGTATATAGATGGATCAACCAATTTCAACCAAGGTCAATAAGCAAGCTAGGACAAATGACCAAACCCTAGAAGATAAAGATTGACTTATAACTAACATAAGGAAATAAATATCAGAAAACCAATAGCACAATAGAGATCAGGGAACAATTCAGAACTTGAATATGGGAGTAGAAATGCTAAAGACTAGGGTGCTTAGGTGCCCTAGACCCAAATTAGGGTTATGCAAAACTTTGGGGTATCACTAGACCTGTACCTGCATGCTCTCTCTTCTTCCTAGAAATCACCTTCAGAAACATAATTCTCTGACCTGCACACAAGGAAAGAGGAAAATATTGCATTGTGTATAAGGGATTGCCTTAGTCAAACCCTATGTTGGTGTTTCCACCTCCACTACAATCATGATTAGATCCAAGAGTGATTCCCTAGGAAGATAAAGGCCAGATCTATAATAATATGATAGAAATATGAATGGAAATGATGATGATTGCCACAAGAGATAAATCCCTAGTTGATGAAGATGACTCAAGATCAAACACCAATAAGGAGAATAATGAAAAAGGCTTGAAACTTCCTTCAAGACCTGCAAACAAACTTCAATAGCATCCACAAGTAGATAACACTTCCAAGCATGAATAATACTTTAGCATAGAACACAAAAGCCTGGGATAATTCCTTCTCATAACAAGCTCTAGGTCATCTAGGTGTAAAATGAACTACAAAACTCCTTTATATATTCAATCCTACTCACTCATGACAAATAAAACTAAATAAAGATGACAAGTATAAAATTGACAAATAAAACTAAATAAGGTTGACAAGTATAAACTATGTGTCCCAAGTCGACACTACAAAAGAGGGGCTAACGATCCCAGCTGGGACTAGGGTTCTCGAGTGCCCTAGGCCTTTAGTCCCACAAACTCTGGGGAGTATCAAATGTCATGGGCTTAGTCTAGTCCTAAGTTGATTCTGTCGGGTTTATTCAGTAGGATCAAGATTTGGTCGTTTTAGGCTCAAAAAGGTGTTAAAATAGGTCTTGATTAACAAATACACATTTTAGGTCTAAACAAGTGCTAAACTTAGTGTAAAATGCTAGTGTACATATTTAATGATGTAACATTTAGCCCCCACTTTAGCGTGGGTACAAACTTACGTTCAAACTCACACTAAATAATGGATCAAACACACAAACATAAAAGCCCAAAGAACTCTGCCAAGTTGTGGACCATAGTATCCCCCAAGCTTAGGATCCTAAGGTTACAAACACAAGAAAATAGATTTCAAACACATAAGCCATTGCAACATAACTCACACATACATGGAGTACTAAAACTATACACAAGAATACACACAGAAGACATGTAATACACAAAGGTAATACATGCCATACACAATGCATACATGCTTGACACGAACCATACACATAAGGAACAAAGAATACACATAAGCCACAAGGAATACATAGAAAACATGATGAATACACATTAAACACATTGAAATAATTAAGAGAAAAACAAGTTCAAACACAATACATCAACAAACAAAGAAACACACATAAAAATGCACATAGGAACAAACACACAAGGCACATGACTCTAACACTAGCTTGCTCTATTGCTAGGGGTCATGTGGAAAGAAGTGCCATTGTGGATCACACACTAGTAAGGATTTCTGAATTACTAGGTGACCACAACAAGTTACATGAAGCACACAAACTAGCCAACTATATTGCATTAGGTGGCTCATGGACCAAAGAGGAAACATCATAGGCTAGTGAGGACCACCGAATCACTAGGTGAGTTCCACGCCAACAAGTATTTGACCAAAAAGAGAGCATAACGTGATGTATTACCCCACCTTAAAGTCATTGCTAACTCTTATCAGGGAGAAATTGCTTTAAGGTAGAATAAATCACAAGACATGCATGAGAGATTTCTACAAGCACATGCCCATAAGATATGTGTTCCCAAAAACCACATCACACAAAGGTGTTGTCCCGCAAAAAAGCAAACCAAGGCGATGCTACATACATTATAAACAATGGCTTGTGTAATCATGGTATGATGTTGAGCATAGCAACATGGTGCCACATAAAGATCAAAACATAAAAGAAACAATAAATTATACTAAGTATAACACAAATGGATCTACCAAACTGGTGTCAATATATGAATGGTTGTATAATAGGAGAATTCTCAAGACTATATATATATATATTTGGAACTGTCATCATTTGCCAATTAGTAGAACTACAGAGATAAAGGAAGAAGTATCACATGGAATCAAAATAAAAACCCTTTGGGTCAACAAGAGAGAATGCCAAATCATCCTACGCCTTGCATTGTCCCCAAAGGACACAATAACAATAAAAACAATGACATATAGAAGAATGTTGATACAAATAGAGAGAATGTCACAACAGATTTTAGTCCCTTTGTATCCTTGCACCTACACGGGTGTCAAGGGTCATCCAAATAGAGCTTAACAACAACATTAAAAACAACATAAATAAAACATCAAGCAACACATTACGAGGGAAGAAAATCACATGCACTCATAACATAAAAGAGAAAGGTACCTCACTTGTGAGTCAACCTAAATCAAATTGTTCTCCTCCCAATATTTATCATCGCCAATTTGGAAAGGTGGACAAGATGCTAGAGGAACTATAGCACATGATGTATAAGGAATAAGAACCATACATGTATTAGCTTTAGATTCTCTCTTAGAGTATAGTACAATAGGTTCCACAACAGCTTATGAAGCTTCATCTTTCTGTATAGGAGACACAATAGCAGTAGATGTCTCTTTCACATCAGTCAATGATAAACACTAGCAAGGAGGGAGATTCTCCTCTCCTATAGCAAGGTGAGCCATAGCATGATGATGCTTCTTTCTTTCTTTTGCAATCTTATTTTGCTTAGCCTTATTCATGAAGTTTATGAGGGGAACTATAGTATCTTCCAACGTCGGTTCCTTTTCTTCCTTTGTTTCAAGAACATTAGAAGAAATAGGAGGAACCATCGAAGGTTGGGAGACTATGGGGGGAGGGTTCCTCAATGTGGGTTGCTCTTCCTTCTCAACTTGTGAAACATGTGGAAGTACATAAGCATCCTCAAGTGGTTGAGAAACCTAGGAAATACCACATGCGCAACCAATTGATTTTCACTAGTCTCCATGAAGGCAGGTGGTACAAAAGTAACATTGCAATTGTGGTGAGGTCTATTTTGTACATGAAGGTTGCCTCATTGTCCTTGAAGGGATGGAAGAGGTGGAACCTTACCATATCTACCAGACATGCAGGGATAGGGAAGAACCTTTGATTTGGGCTTAGCTTCATTCACCATCTATGGGACAGGAGGAACTACTATCATAGCCTCAAACAATCGAGGAGGTTCAGGAACATCACAAGGATGAATATTACTAAGTGATAAGTCTTCTATTTTCTTTTCTTTGAACTTTGATATGATAATAAGAATAAATCCTCTCTAGCTTGAGTGACTCTAACTGGTTGTGGCTAGAAGCAATCAAGTGAAAAATGTCCATTGCAAGCAATGAGCCAATACTAACTGTGATGTACAACATGCACTCATCCCTCAAATGGAAACTTTAAGCACTTGTGTACCATAGAGGGGACCACCTTCATGGAATGGAGCCATGGGTAGCCCAACTTCACATGAAATAATTCTAATGTAGGAATGATGACAAAATTAACATCCAAAGCTCTTGGCCCAACCTTAACTTCAAGAGTTAACCACCAATAGTTGGAAGGATAGATTTGTTACAAATATGTGCCTAAGCAATGTTGTCATTGATGTCAACATATTCTTGTTGTCATTGGTGTCAATTGTGCCTTATTTTGTTGCTTGTTTAGGAGATTGGAATGTTGAGGATATTGAGAAAATTAATGAAGACTCAATGTTCACAGACCATATGGCTGTGTAGAGGATTGTCAGAGGTTGTTCTAGTTAAGAATTGAGAAGTCTGCCTTAAGATTTGAAGAAGTTATGGCCTTCTGAGTAGAACCAAATTTTTTAGTGTTCAGAAGAGACAAAGTGATAGTAAGTTGGTCCGGATTGCTCCACAATGAAATATTATGGTCTGCAGATCTGAAGGCATGTTTGGGGAGTTAGTGTGTATCATCAACTCTAGTGGTTCGTGGTTTGGAGGTCCGCAAGCTATCTTTCTAGTTTGATAGTTATGGCAGATAGTGTTCTTGAGGTTCTGGAGGAAGATACAAATGATTCTAGAAATTTGGTATAGTGTGGATGTTATTGGTGAATTCAATGTGCTTGTGGAGGTCTTTGGATCATGTGGCTACTGTGTTGGAGGTCTGCATTGAAGTTTGAGTTTCTTGTTGAAGATTTCTTCTTTGAGGTTGTTGTTCTTCCTAGTTCTTGGTCGACCGAATGTTCCTAGCATGTTGTAGATGATCTAAAGAGCATTTTATTAAGAATGGTGTGTTAGTAGAGGAAGATTCAAGTCTTAGTTATGTTTGGCCAATAGTGTAATGATCTGCATTAAGATTAGCTGACCTTGTTAATCATTCCAAGGTTGATGAAGCATATAAATACTTGTTGATGAGTTGTTGAGAATTATCCTTGTGCGAAATGAATTAAATCCAAAGAAAGGATCAGAAGTAGAGTAGAGAAGAAGAGGAGCGAAAGTAGTATCGAGTGAAGAGTCAGAGAAGAAGAATTTGGAGATAGAAGCAAAGGTTTTTGTGAGAATTAAATGAAACTAAACCAGGCATGAAAAGATGCTAATTATCAGTTAGTTCTTTCTGTGTTAAACCCAAATTTCTTGTAGCCAGTGAGCCTCTCATTTGAGCAGTGAGTTCTAGGTAGTGAGCCTGAAGGCAAGTACCTTCCCATTCTTTTAAGTACTTTTAACAGGGTATGAATCTTGTGGGCTAACACCCACCGTGGTTTTTCCCTTAACCAGGTTTCCACATCAAAAATCTTGGTGTCAAATGTGTTGATTATGTTTTGCTTATGTGTTGATGTTATATGCTTTAATGTTTGCATCATTAATCATTTTGCCAATTGTGAAAGAAGATTAAAAGAAAAGAAAAGTTTAATTTTGGGGACAACTGATTCACCCCCCCTCTTAGTTGTCCAAGCTAATTCCAACAATTGGTATCAGAGCCAAGTACCTCTAAAAGAAGCTTGACTACTTGAGGAGATCCAAGATGTCATTTTACAAGAAGGAAAGTCTGAGATTTGATGGAAAAAATTACTCCCTCTAGAAGGTACACATGCAGTGTCATCTGGAATGCATGGGTGATGTCTTTTTGTTAATAACCAAGAATGAGTATAAGATTCCTAAGAATGGACTTACAACTATAGATGATATCAAAGATGCTGATTACAACATTTGAGCCAAAGAAGCATTGTTGAGTGTCCTATCTAATACCGAATTGGCAAATGTCCTGGATTTGAAAACTGCTCATGAAATTTGGATTAAGTTGGAAAATCTGTATGAAGGTAACAAATATGTTAAATGTACCAAGATACAAATCCTGAAGGGTAAATATGAAAGATTGATAATGAGTGAAGATGAAAACATTACTTCCTACATGCAGAAAGTAAATGAACTTGTGACCAGTATCAGAAATGCAGGTGGAGTATTGGAAAAATTAGAAATTATTGTCAAAATGCTCAGATCCTTACCTCCATCTTACAAGCATAAAGCTGCAGCCATTGAAGAAATTAGGATAATAACAAATGTCACAACGGATCAATTAGTTGGTAAGCTATCAACATTTGAAATGAGTGACTTTGGTGATTCTATCCGTAAGTCTGAATCTACATTCAAGGCCAGTATGTATGGTAAGAAAAGATATGATTTGGGTGAAAGTTCTTAAGGAAGATCAAACAGATTTGTGAAGACAAGGAAGGATCTTGAAGACGATGAAATTGAGACTGCAGATCTTGAAGCTCTTATTGCCAAAATAATGCCAAGAGGATCTGGTAAGTATGAAGGAAAGTTGCCATTAAAATATTTTGCTTGTAATAATATTTGTCATTTTGCCTCAAGGTGCCCAGAGAGGTTTTCAAAACCAAACCCTAATAGATACAAAAGTCACAAAAATTGCTACTATGTCCAAGAAGCTGGAGAAGAAGGAGTCATAGATGATGAATCTGATCATGGAGAAGGTGATTGGGTGTTCATTCTATTAAAGAAGAAGATCCAATGTCTACTGAATCTACTGTTGGCAAGAGACACTGTGGGGCTTCATGAGTGTTGTCATTGATGGCAACAAAGTCTATCCCACACATCTGTAGTACTTAGTATGCCTATACCAGAAGTTAGATTGAAGATTGTTTTGGTCCAATGAACAAGAACAAAGTATGCAACAAGGTTTGACAATCAGGTCTGGATCTCTCAGATGGTATAACTCAGTCAGTTGCGGACTTAGAAAAGTCAAGAAGGGTATCATGACTACTATATTCCAGAGATTTAGCCTCCAGTGATAAAGCATGAAAAACTTATGAGCATCTGTGTGTTGGGTTCTAGATAGGCAGAGCAGACAAAGGAAGAACTGATCGGCAGAGTGTCAGACTTCAATCTGGATGAGTAAATGATGTTTTGTGGGATCATACATTGTTGGCCGACATGATTAATGACTTCTCTATCTATGTTTCTGATATGCATCACAAATCAAGCTTGGATTTAGCTCACAGAGTAATCACTTGCAGTGTTCTTGATGTCGACTAGTAAGTTGATAGAAATTCTTTATGCGGATATATATATATATATATATATACTAGAGAAATTCTAGCATGTAAGGGTGTGTGGTGTGAAGTAAGATGAAATAAAGTGCAAAGAAAAGCAGGATAAGTGTGGAAGCAACAATTCAAGTCCGGTATGTGACAGAGCAACAACACTAAAATAGAGGAAGAATGAAGTGTATCAGATCAGTGTATTGTGCCTAATCGAAACTGAATTCTAGCATTTGTAGATGCCTCTCATTAGTTCAAACACCTGATTACCTTCTATAAGTTCTATGGACAGTGAGTCTCTTGTAGGCAGTGTGCCTCTTGTGAGCAGTGTGCTCGGGCAGTGAGCCCTAATTGACATGTGTCATTTTGTTCCTTTTATTCTTTTAACAGAGAATACAATCTTGGGTTAGTCACCCCGTGGTTTTTCCCTTAACAGGGTTTTCCACGTAAAAATCCTTGTGTTATGTGTGTTGATTTTATTTCTGTTCTTATGATCACATATGCTTATATAATTTGATGTTGCACTGATTTTTAAGTTAACAAAAGAAAAGTAATTTTGAGATAACTGATTCACCCCCCCTCTCAGTTATCTTCCTTATTTCCAACAATTGGTATTAGAGCCAAGTTCCTCTAAACAAAGCCTAACAGCTTGAGGAAGATCTAGGAATCTCAATGGATATATATGGTATGAAGGAACAACTTCAATCTGCCCTAGATGATCTTGAACAATCACATTCTAAAGTCAATAATTTGAGAGAAAGACTCAAAGAAGCTCATGGTTTCATAAATGAGATAAAAGAAAAACTTAGTATCTCTGTGTATAAGAGAAAGGAACTACTTCAAAAATTAGCCAATCAGAGTGAAGACAATGATACTAATGAAGATCTGAATGTGAAAAATAAGCTATGTGAGAAACTATCAAAAGAGGTCATTATGGTAAGGCATGAAATGGAATCAGGGGTTATGAGATTCACCCAAGAAATTGAAGAAAAAAGGAAAAGTGAAGATAATCTAAAATAATCCCTCAAGGAGAAGATAGAGGACTGCCACAAAATGGACAGAATAATCAGGCATCTTGAATATGATCTTGAAGAAGCTAGAGATAATGAAGAACAACTTGAGAATCAGATAGACACTCTTAAACAAAGTCTTCAAACAACAAATGAATACAAATAAAAATTCAAGATAAGCTCAGCCCAACTTGAAGTTCTTCTTGAGAGCTAAAAGAGGGTAGATGATAAGTGTGGCTTGGGATATGAGAAAGGTGAAAGCTTTGGCTCCAGTCAGAAGAACTTTAGATCAAGAAATCAAAGAAACGGGCCTAGAAGACCTCTGATAAGGCAACCAAATGCTCAAAGATATCCATCCTTCAATGGATATTGCTTCAATTGCAACAACTTTGGTCATGAAGCAACTCAGTGCAGATAGAGAATGAATCAGACTAATCCATCCTTCTCCGGACAATGTTTCAACTGCAAAAGGTATGGTCACAAATCTCATGAATGCAAAAATATGCAAATAAATAATTCATTCAATGGTAGATGCTTTGCATGCAATAGAATGGGACATATGGTTAATCAATGCAGATCAAGAGGATATCAATCAAATATGCAAAGACATGTTTGTTACAATTGCAATAGATCTGGTCATATTGCCAAATTTTGCAAAAGTAAAAATCAGGATAAAAAGGGTCTGGTGCATCATAATCAAAAACAAGATAAGGGAAAAAGCAAAGTGGATGCAGATGAAGTTCAAAGGGAGATGAGCAAAATTTGGGTGAAGAAGGGTACAAAAATTATTGGGGATGGATCCGCACCGAAATCTAGTGCTGATATTCCTTCTGGAAACTAAACAGATGAGCTCTGGCTTAGGGGGAGTCATAGAGAAAAATAAATTCTCCCAGCCAGTCAATTAGTGCCTAAATTGGCACATGGAATGCTACGGATCAAAGGGTTCTCAGAAAAATATCTAAATGACCCTTGGTAAAAATATGAAAGATCCACATGGAATCTTGCAAGAGTTTAATCATCCAAGATTGGTCTGATTTGATAGCCATCCGGTAAAGCAGTATTTTTCACAAACAGATCCGGTATGATTCAAAATTGAAACAATTTGATCTATGGATCCATGACATGATTGAAGAAAAGAAGATACATTGTCAATCCTCACTAAAAATGATTCTAAATGCAATACAGTGATTCGAGAAGACCCCTCTCAGAACAAGGCAACTGGATAACTTAAGATGTGCATTTATTGCTAAAAGAAATTAGGGTTTATGCAAGAATAAAAGGGTTCTTTCATTCATCATTTGCACACTTGCATTCATGAAGAAGTTAAGAAGAGCTCTGCAACGAAGTTTTTACAATCCCTCAAAGATCAACTGGGAATCAAATTCAACCAGCGATTTGCTCTGGCTCCTATTTCAAACCCTAAGGCGTAAAAAGGTACTTCCATTTTGAAAATCTCTCTCTGAATCTTTTGCAAGATGGCTACTCCAATGGTTGTAAAAATCACTGATAGGCCGCATCCTAAATTTAAGAACCATCCCTACAAATCCCTAGAAGTTGATCCTTTAGGTGCATTTTCTAGCATTCTGCATGGGGTATTGCACGTAGAAGATGTTAGGGTATACATCCATGCCAACATTGAGGAATTTGGAGAATCTAAGTTAATGGACATCTACCACAAACAACTAATAGATGAGAGTTTTGAACTCAAACCCCAATAGAAGGCCCTCCGGGATGAACACTTCGAACATTGCATACACTTCCCCTGTTTTGCAAAAGATGCTTGGGTCTGGTATGTCCTAAGCAAGATACATGATAATTTCATGTGGTTAATGATGCCCTTCAAGATAACAAAAGATGCCATCAGGGCAGTAACTAGATTGCACTCATTCGGTGGGTTACCTGCACTCAAATCTATCAAGAACCAGACAGTAACTGAAGCTACCGGATCCAAGTTTGACAAGAGAGCAATGACCATAGATGACATCACAGATTCGGATGTCAAATTTGCCTCAATGATAATTGTGTATAAGATCTATCATTCTAGTAGGGAGAATTCTGTGTCTGGGACTGCAATATATGTAGCATATCAGATGTTAAGGGAAAATGCAAACTATGACCTATGTGATCTTCTCTTAAATCAACTGTTAGAAAACCTACAAAAGATCAAGAAGGATAAGAAGAACTCCTTTAAGTATGGTTGTTTAATATCGTGTCTATTCTTCTATTACATGAATGAGCTGTCCAGATCAAATGGTTGGGTATGGTAAAATGACAAACTGGTTGCCATATAGATTAGAGACTATATGTGTGGACTTGGTGATCCTCAAACCCAAAACATAACTCTCTGGGGTTACTTCAAGAACTTTCAGAGCATGATGCAAGCCAGAGAAAGAATTCGTCAATCTATAGTTGAGAAATACAAGGATATAGTGTGCTTCATGGTTGACACTGATCAATGCCTAATGGAGGTAGTTGAGCTAGAATAGTGTGGATAATGCCAATGGGATACGAGGTCAATGAGAAAATCTTGGAGCTACACATTCAACACCTATTGAGCTAGCCTAAGGACCCTGAGGCAGAAAGGTTTGGAACCTTTCAAGAACTAAGTGTAAAAATACATGTTGAGCTAAGACAACCGGAGATAAAGAGAAAATTTAGAAGGGACTTTGAGGAAATTGCCAAAAGATTTGGCATATCAAAAGAGGAAGTAGATGCCAACAGAGAGAAAATGGAAAGGGCTGAAAAAGAGAAACAAGAAGCAGAGAAAGGAAGTGTTCCGGTACAAGCCTCCTCCCAGACCAGATCCTCCAAGAGCTCTGCACCTGCCACTCCTAAGAGCTCAAGAGCCACCAAACTAGAAGTCAAGACATCTAGAAAGGGAGAAAAGAGAATGAAAACAAAAGCCACAAGGTCATACACAAGTCTCAAGGATGATGAAGAAACAGAGTCTTACGAGGAAATTAAGAAAATGAAGAAGAAAACATCCGGGGAATTCTCTGCCAGTAAAAACAAAGAAGAAAAGGCAAAAGAATTTGTTGAAAAACCCACTCTCTCCATTGATGATATCATCAAGGCAGTCATTGTGGATGGGAATCTATAACTAGTAACAGAATTCTATGATGAATATAGTGATATTGACAAGAGAATCTTGGAAGAAGCTATAGTCAGGTACTTGAATATTTACAATAAAGCATTGATTAAAATTATATCCTTAATTCCTAAAAGTCTAGAAATACTTGAACTAAGAAAAGAAAATGCAAAAGTAAAAGACTTAGAGATCCAAGAACAGATAGCAATTCAGCTTTATCCTTCTATCACCCCAAAACAAATGAGCATGATCTTTAAGGATTGTAAGGATGAATTCTGAAGCAAAGCAAGAATGAATAAACTTATGCTTGGAGAAACTGACCAAGTAGCTAAAGAAACAAAAGTCATCCTCTAGAATGCTTTCAAAAGATTCAATCTTCCTATTATAGAGGAAACAGATGAAGAACCTTCTACCATGGATGTTGAAGGATTAAATGTAACCATTAAATAATCTTTTGACAAAAATGTAGAAGGATCAAAAGAGATAGATGAAGAGAAGTCTAAGGACTTGGATTCCTCTGTTCCAGAAGAGGAAGTTCATGAAATAGTAAACATAGGTAACATCTCTCCTCCAGATCCCACATCAGACATTCTGGATTCTGGAGCTGAAGGAGAAGGAAGCAAAGAGGAGAAAGTGAGTCAAGAAGAGGAGGTCAAGGGAAAAGAAGAAGAACAAGTAGAGAAGACCCATGATGACAGTTCTGAGATCCAAAAAGAAATGAAGTCTCAATCACCAGCAAGAGACACTGCAGAGGCAATGAAGGACTTCTTGAACAAAGAAATGATGGAGATAGATGAACTGGAGCTATTTCAAGGGCCACTAAATTTTGACTCTCTCTCTCTGGTCCAGACAATGAAAATAGCATCTTTTGCTCAAGCCAAAGCAAAAGAAAAACTCTTGAAATCTCACATGGAAGATTGTGAACTATTGGAGATGGCATCTAGGATACTGGAGAAGATCATGCCATCATTCCAAAAGGATACTTCGGCTTCTCCATCCGGTAACTTAAAATCTTTGGTCAATTCTGTTGGCACTCATTTTGAATCTTTAGAGAAATCGGAAAAAGCAAAGGTCCGGAAGGAGTTTTTCGGAAAGAGATTCTCTGAGGTGCAAGGACTAATCACTAACAACAGAAGGACCTCAGACATTGGAATTAAGAGCCTTGAAAATGCTCTTAAAGATTGGTGGGGACTTGTACAAATTTTGCCTATCTTGGCCCAAAGTGACAGAGGATATTGAAAAGAAGGTGAAAGAACAAGAAGGTAAACTGTCAAGTTTATCTTAGAATTTTGATCCCCTCACTACATCCTTAATGAATCAAGAATTCTAGGCCATTGTTATCATAAATGAAATAAAGAGGATAAACAAAGAAAAGAAGGATATAATAAATAGGATGAGTGAACTCAGAGGGATAATTATCCCTAAGTTAGAGGCAATGCATGAGGCCTTGACAGATGCCCAGACCACAGCCTGGACCAGTGAACCGGCAGATTTAAAAAGGGCAGAAGCATATGCATTTTTGTTGAGTGGTCACATCTCCATTTTGGACAGGATGAAGCATAGTTGGGCCATAGAATTTGTACAGTTGAAGGCCACCTTTGCGGATATACTTAAGTATATGTAAGTATAACATATAATTCATATACTTATGCGGCCATGTATAGAATAATTTTTGCAAATTTTGGTATGCGGATCCCACCCTTTGCCATTGATGTCAAAGGGGGAGTGAAGAGCAGTGAAAAATGTGGAATCCAGCTAAGGGGGAGTTCCAGTATAACAGTGCAAAAGACAGAGCATCAGCTAAGGGGGAGTTTATTGCGACACAACCATTTTTCACTAAGTATTACCATCAATGCCAAAGGGGGAGATTGTTGGCAAGAGACACTATGGGGCTTCATGAGTGTTGTCATTGATGGCAACAAAGTCTATCCCACACATCCGTAGTACTTAGTATGCCTATACCGAAAGTTAGATTGAAGATTGTTTTGGTCCAGTGAACAAGAACAGAGTATGCAACAAGGTTCGACAATCAGGCCTGGATCTCTTAGATGGTACAAATCAGTAAGTTGCGGACTTGGGAAAGTCAAGAAGGGTATCATGACTACTATATTCCAGATATTTAGCCTCCAGTGATAAAGCATGAAAAAGTTATGATCATCTGTGTGTTGGGTTCCAGACAGGTAGAGCAGATAGAGGAAGAACTGACTGGCAAAGTGTTAGACTTCAATCCAGATGAGTAAATGATGTTTTGTGGGATCATACATTGTTGGCCAACATGATTAATGACTTCTCTATCTATGTTTCTAATACACATCACAAATCAAGCTTGGATTTAGCTGATAGAGAAATCACTTGCAGTGTTCTTGATGTTGACTAGCAAGTTGACAGAAATTCTTTATGCGGATATATATACCAGAGAGATTCCAGTATGTAAGGGTGTGTGGTGTGAAGTAAGATGAAATAAAGTGTGAAGAAAAGGAGGATAAGTGTGGAAGCAGCAATTCAAGTCCGGTATGTGACAAAGCAACAACACTAAAATAGAGGAAGAATGAAGTGCATCAGATCAGTGTATTGTGCCTAACCGAAACTGAACTCTAGCATTTGTAGATGCCTCTCATCAGTTCAAACACCTAATTACCTTCTATAAGTTCTATAGACAGTGAGTCTCTTGTAGGAAGTGTGCCTTTTGTGGCAGTGTACTCAGGCAGTGAGCCCTAATTGGCATGTGCCATTTTGTTCCTTTTATTCTTTTAACAGAGAATACAATCTTGGGTTAGTCACCCCGTGGTTTTTCCCTTAACAGGGTTTTCCACGTAAAAATCCTTGTGTTATGTGTGTTGATTTTATTTCTATTCTTATGATCACATATGCTTATATAATTTGATGCTGCATTGATTTTTGAGTTAACAAAAGAAAAGTGATTTTGAGATAACTGATTCACCCCCCCTCTCAGTTATCTACCTTGTTTTGAACATCTACTAGTTGCGCAAATGTGGAAAGTGCCTTGGCCACTCAGGTTGTTGAAAAGGATGAATGAGTGATTGATAGTGGATGTTCTCATCATATGACTGGTGACAAGAGTAAGTTTGTGAGTTTTGAAAAATATGAAGGTGGGCCTGTGAAATTTAGAGACAACTCAGCTAGTAGAATCCGTGGCAAAGGATCCATCTCTTTTGATGGTAAGAATTGCACCAATGATGTTGTATATGTGGAAGGACTAAAACATAATCTTCTTAGTGTTGGACAGTTGGTTGACAAGGGTTATGATCTTTGATTCAAGGATGGAAAATGTAGAATCTTGGAGAGCTCCAGAACTGAAATTGCATCTGGTACTCAAACTAGAGGTAACATATTTTATTTAAGTAGCTTTGGCAAAAGTTGTTTGATTTCTCAGATAGATCAAAGTTGGTTATAGCATAGGAGGATATGTCATGTGAATTTTGATAACATTGTCAAAATAAGTTCCACTCAGGTTGTAAGAGATCTTCCAAGACTTGTGAAACCTGATAGCATATGTAGAGAATGTCAATTGGGTAAACAGAACAAAATTGCATTCAAAAGTAAGGAAAAAGCTTCTAGTGGCCGATTGGAACTGGTACATACTAATCTCTATGGTCCTACTAGAATTAGGAGTGTGCAAGGAGACAGATATTTCACGTTGTTGATTGATGATTACTCTCTGATGATGTGGGTAACTTTACTAAAAGAAAAATCATAAGCTCTTGATAAGTTTAAAGTGTTCAAGATGATGGTTGAAAATGTGATTGGTGGGAAATTGAAGTGTCTGAGATCCGACAGAGGTGGAGAATTTACTTCCGATGAATTTGATGCTTTTTGTGAAAAGCATGGAATAAAAAGATAATTATTTGCTCCTAGGACTCCTCAGCAAAATGGAGTTGTGGAAAGGAAGAACCATACCATTGAAGAAGCTGCCAGGACCATGATGATGGAAACAAATGTTCCTCAAGTTTATTGGAGAAAAGCCTTGAGTACTTATGTCTACACTCTTAACCGGGTGTAGATCAAAGGAAGTTCTGGTAAGACTCCTTATGAACTATGGTTTGGTCATTCTCCTACTATGAGATATTTTAGAGTTTTTGGTAGTAAATGCTATATCAAAAGAGATGAGGATTTAGGCAAGTTTGATGCAAGAAGTGATGAAGGAATATTTTTGGGATACTCCACTCAAAGTAAGGCTTACCAGTGCTTCAACAAGAGGTTGAAAAAGATTGTTGAAAGTGCTAATGTTAAAGTTGATGAAAGCAAAGAAGGACATTCCAGGTACTGCAGATATAATCCAGATGATCAAGATGAAATTTAAAGTCAAGGAAGGCAAGTTCAAATCCAAACTCAGATCCAGATTAATCCAGTAACTCTAGTAACTCAAGAGGTTAGTGTAGATGATGAGGAACAAGTTCAAGAAATAGAAGTTCAAATAATTCCCAAAACTCCTAGGTATGTAAGGTTGAATCATCTTGAAGATCAGATCATAGGAGACAAGAGTAAAGGTGTTCGAACTAGGAGAAAAATTTCTGAAGATCAAAAGGAGATTTGTTTAATTTCAAAGATTGAACTTAAATCAGTAAGTGAAGCCTGCAATGATGAAAATTGGGTTAAAGCAATGGAAGAAGAATTGATGCAAATTGAAAAGAATCACACTTGGGATCTTGTTCCTAGACCTGAGGACAAAAATGTGATTGGAACCAAATGGGTCTTCCGAAATAAGCTAAATGAAGATGGTGAGGTTGTAAGAAACAAGGCAAGGTTGGTACATAAAGGCTACTCTCAAGTGGAAGGAATTGATTTTGAAGAAACTTTTTCTCTGGTGGCAAGGATAGAGGTAGTTAGATTGTTTCTTGCATTTGCTGCTTTCAGAGATTTTAAAGTGTATCAGATTGATGTCAAATCACCATTCCTGAATGGAGATTTGGAGGAAGAAGTCTACATTGAGCAACCAGAAGGATTTCAATTGGATGATCAAGGAGATATGGTTTGTAGACTGAGAAAAGCCTTGTATGGACTCAAGCAAGCTCCAAGAGCTAGTATGCCAGATTGGATAAGCATTTTCTTAAGTTAGGATTTAGCAAAGGTACTGCTGATAGTAATCTCTACTTCAAGATTAATCATGAGGACATTCTAATTGTTGAGGTCTTTGTTGATGATATCATTTTTGGTGGAAATGAATGTATGTGCAAAGCATTTGCTGATCAAATGAAAAGTGAGTTTGAGATGTCAATGTTTGGTGAGATGAATTTCTCCCTAGGTCTGCAAATTGTTCAGTCAGATAAAGGTATCTCCATATCTCAGTCCAAGTATGTGAAAGAATTATTGAAGAAGTTTGGAATGGAAGATTCAAATCCAGTAGGTACACCTATGGTAACCGGATGCAAGCTAAGAAAAGATGATGACTCCCCCAAGGCAAATCAAAAAATGTATAGATCAATGATTGGAGGATTGCTCTATCTAACTCAGACCAGACCTAACATCATGAATGCAGTTGGACTTGTTGCCAGATTTCAAGCTGATCCAAAAGAATCCCATGTTGTGGCAGTCAAAATAATTTTCAGATATCTCAAGGGGACAATTGATTATGGATTGTGGTATCCAAAGGACAATGACTTCACTCTTCATGCATATACAGATGCTAATTGGGCAGGAGAAGTGGATGACAAAAAAAGTACTAGTGGTGGTGCATTCTTTTTGGGAAGAAGATTGGTCTCTTGGATAGGAAAAAAGCAAGAGGCCCAATATCTCTGTCTACTGCAGAGGCAGAGTATATAGCAGCAACAAATAATTGTACTCAAGTTCTCTGGATGAAGCAAATGTTGAAGGACATCAGAATTGTGTTTGAGGAGCCAGTCACAATATTTTGTGATAATTCTAGTGCAATAAGCATCTCAAAGAATCTAGTGTTGCATTCAAAGACAAAACATACATCTATCAAGTTTCATTTCTTGAGAGAAAAGGTAAATGAGAATAAAGTCAAGTTGGATTTTGTGTCTTCCAAAGATCAGATTGTGGATATCTTCACCAAGCCTCTTCCCAAGGATACTTTTGAGTATCTTAGAGAGAAGTTAGGGGTTATTACCCCCTGATCAGAACTAAGATGCACTTATATGCATCAGTCTGGTGGAATTCTCAGTCATATCTTGAGATCCAGATTGATGTTGAGAAGATTCTACTCTAAGGAGTAGTTAGTATGCAACTGTTGGAGATCAGTTTGAAATAAAAAGGGGGAGTAAAAGATTGCAAATATGTACCCTTTGCTATTGATGTCAAAGGGGGAGAGAAGACGTGAAAAATTAATTGCTGATGACAGGGGGAGCAATGAAGAAAGTGGTTGTAGAAGTCAGGGGGAGAAGTTCTTGTCGTGATGGTTGAATCAGTTTTTCACATCATATATTCCCATCAATGACAAAGAGGGAGATTGTTGCAAATATGTGCCTAAGCAGTGTTGTCATTGATGTCAACATATTCTTGTTTTCATTGGTGTAACCTGTGCCTTATTTTGTTGCCTGTTCAGGAGATTGGAATGTTGAGGATATTGAGAAAATTAATGAAGACTCAATGTTTGCAGACCATATGGTTGTGTAGAGGATTGTCAGAGGTTGTTCCAGTTAAGAATTGAGAAGTCCGCATGAAGATTTGCAGAAGTTATGGCCTTCTGAGTAGAACCAGATTTTGCTATGTTCAGAAGAGACAGAGTCATAGTAAGTTGGTCTAGATTGCTCCACAGTGAAATATTATGGTCTGTGGATCTGAAGGCATGTTTGGGAAGTCATTATGTATCATCAACTCTAGTGGTTTGTGGTTTGGAGGTCCGCAAGCTATCTTTCTAGTTTGATAGTTATGGCAGACAATGTTCTTGAGGTTCTGGAGGAAGCTACAAATGATTCTAGAAATTTGGTATAGTGTGGATGTTATTGGTGAATTCAATGTGCTTGTGGAGCTCTCTGGATCATGTGGCTATTGTGTTGGAGGTCCACATTGAATTTTGAGTTTGTTATTGAAGATTTCTCCTTTGAGGTTGTTATTCTTCCTAGTTCTTGGCCAACCGGATGTTCCTAGGGTGTTATGGATGATCGAAAGAGCATTTTATGAAGCATGGTGTGTTAGTAGGGGAAGATTCAAGTCTCAGTTATGTTTGGCTGATAGTGTAATGATCCACATTAAGTTTAGCCGACCTTGTTAATCATTCCAAGGTTGATGTAGCATATAAATACTTGTTGAAGAGTTGTTGAGAATTATCCTTGTACGAAATGAATTAAATCCAAAGAAAGGATCAGAAGCAGAGCAAAGAAGAAGAGGAGTGAAAGTAGTATAGAGTGAAGCATCAAAGAAGAAGAATTTGGAGATAGAAGCATAGGTTTTTGTGAGCATTAAATGAAACTGAACCAGGCATGAAAAGATGCTAATTATCAATTAGTTCTTTATGTGTTAAACTCAAATTTCTTGTAGGCAGTGAGCCTCTCATTTGAGTAGTGAGCTCTGGGCAGTGAGCCCAAAGGCAAGTGCCTTCCCATTCTTTTAAGTACTTTTAACAGGGTACAAATCTTGTGGGCTAACACCCACCATTGTTTTTCCCTTAACCGGGTTTCCACGTCAAAAATCTTGGTGTCAAATGTGTTGATTATGTTTTTGCTTATGTGTTGATGTTATATGCTTTAATGTTTGCATCATTAATCATTTTTCCAATTGTGAAAGAAGATTAAAAGAAAAGAAAAGTTTAATTTTGGGGACAACTGATTCACCCCCCCTCGACTCAGTTGTCTAGGCCAATTCCAACGAGATCCATCATGTGCTCTAATCACCATCTCTGATACGTCATAGGTATCTTGATGTAAACCATGCATGTAGAGAAAATCTTTAGTTACTACATTCACCATGCATATAGGGTCGATCATAGCACCTCAAATAGGTTTATCATTTACTCAAATAGTAATATAAAGAGGCCCATTAGGAGCTTTGATAGTAGCATTATGTGGAGTAAAAGATATAGCAGGTTCTAAATCCACTCACTCTTTGTGAGGGAAAGCATCCACCATGAAAATATCAACATTAGATTTGTGATAACGTAAAGGATCAGTATATATTTAAAGATTTTGATTAGGATCCACCATTGATTTATTCCCTTTATCATTCATACCAGCAACTTGGATGAAATTGGAATCGATGAGGTGTTGAACTTCATGTTTAAGATGTGTACATCTTTCAGTGTCATGGCCAATGGAGTGGTGAAATTGAAAAAGGCCTTTGAATCAAAGGAAAATGATTGCATCGTACTTGGATTGAGGGGTCTAATGGGTGGAAGCTTGATGAGATTGTTCTACAAAAGTTGTGTCATGATAGCATAGAGAGATTCTAATAATTGTGTGAAGTTTCTTGTTTTTGGTTTCAACGTGTAAGGGGTGGGAGCTAGGGATGACATTGCCACCACATGTTTTCTTATGTTATTCTTTGAAATTTTATTTATCTTGATGAAGTTTTTGTTTTGTCTTTTGAAAGAATGATTGTGAGAGGCTTCAAATTGACCAACTGGAGCCGATGAGGGATTATTCTCATACTGACTAATTGAAAGTTGATAATCATGAAGAGTCATGCAAATATGAGTGAATGAATCATATCGCATCAACAATATCTTATCACATATGTGAGGTTGTAAGTTTCCTATAAATATTCTTTGCACATCAGCATCCAAAATAAAATATTGGACTTGTGAGAAGAGGGCTTGATAACGACCCATAAAATCTATTATTTACTATTTCATTCCTTGTTTGCAATGAACCAAGTCTGTCAAAGAGAATTGAGGTCCAATATTCACTTGAAAATGATCGAGGAACTTATTGACTAATTGTGAGAAGAAGTTATAGAATTAGGAGGTAGCAAGCAAAACCAATCCAAAGTTGTGTCTCTGAGTGACCTAGGAAAGATCTTTGCCAAGATCACATCCTCAAAGAAGAAATCACTACACATAGTGGTAAAGGTTGCCACATGGTTGTTAGGGTCTCCCTTCCCATTATATTTTTTTAAAACAAGGGGTCTCAAAATTCTCAGGCATTTGAGTTCTTAGAATGAAGTAGGAAAAAGGACTATGGATATAATGTGTTGTCATATTAGGTTTAGATGGACTATGTCTTATGTTGTCCAATTGTTGTTGGATGGAGGTCATATTTTGCAACAATTGGTTTATGATAGGGTCAGAAGATGAACTAGGTTGAGATTAGAATGGATTGGAAGGACTAGATGTAGGTGGAGTGACATTCGGTGTGAAGTTTATGTAACTATATGGAATGGTACTATAATGGTGAACATGATTTCTAGTGGATAACCCAACAGATGTGGTAGCATTATTACTTGGTTGTGTAGTAGTGGTGAGAATAGTAGAAGTATAAGTAGGAATATGAAGTGTAGGTATGGGTTCTAACACTTGAGTCCTATTTGATTAGTAGAAGTGACATCGGTGATGAATTTAGCGAAACTAGATGTAGATAGAATGTTGTTATCACTATATGAGCAAGGCCATGCAATACTTCCAATCCTTCTTGACCTTCGAGCAAAAGACTTATTAAACTCTCAATAATAGGGACAATCTCTTCAGCTATGTGTTCCAAGCTTTCAAATTGCTAGAAATTAGCCAACTCTGTGTCTAATGTCTAAATTTGAGCTTCAAGAACATGAGCCACAAGGTTATCAATGTTGATGGATTCATGGAAGTTTGATGCTTCAGGAAGATGCAAAGTAGGGATATCAAGAAGATGTGATGGACCTTCTTGTGTGATAAAACTAGGAATTTGGGGTTCCGATGTATTGGTATCATTGCTATGCAAATCATTAGAACCCATGATTCGACGACTTCTTTGCACAAAAAATGTTAGAATCTGGGCACTAGGTCACAAATCTCATAAAGTGTCTACAAGCTTTAGCAACACACAAGATGCACCAATAGAAGAAATGAATGATGAAGAAAAAGAAGGATTTGATTTTTTGTTTAAGTGAAGCAATACTATACCCTTGATCAAATTCAATTCTACTCAAATCCACTTAAATATCAATAATGCAATGCTTAAATCAAACTCAAATTTCAATGTTTTTTTCAACATGCAACAATTCAAAATTGTTCCTATCTTCAAATTTCAATGCAAGATGAAAATTTTAATGTTGTAGAATAATTTAAAATCAGATTTGGAATGCAAATGACAACAGCAAAATCTGAAACTAACATCAATCATAAACCCTAGATTGCAACATCAACTAGGTTTTCAAAAAAATGCACTTTTTTTGACAAATTCTAACAATGAACAAGATTCCAATGCACAATGTAACACTATGAAATGATTAAATACTACAATACAATTCCGATCTGATGCAAAAATTAGAAATTAATTCATGTTATGATTATCTATCCTTATGAGATGCAAACAAAGTGACAAATATGCTCTTTTCCAAGTCTAGAATGAAGTATTTCTTTTCCAAATTTCAAATGCATGGATGCAAGAATGTTTTGAACAACAGGAAATACAAGGTACACCAAATGCAAACAATCTTTCAGTGCAACAAGATCTGAAACAACCCTCAAATCTATAAACCCTAGATTCAAAACTAGCTAGATTTTCTATAAATGCAAGGTTTTCACAAACCCTAGTTTTGAAACTATGCAAGATTTAACTATGTATGCATAAAAAATGATTAATGAACTCAATCCCAATCAGATATAGGGTAGTAAAAAAATCATATCTGAAAGAAGGATGCAAAAGTGCAAGAGACAATAGTTTCACCAAAATGTTATGTGGAAAAGAGTGATCTAGTCTAAAGAGTTTTAAACTAGTTCAAACCCTCTTCTACAAACATTAGGACACAAACCAAGCTTGGATTCTATCCAAGAAGGAGAGATAAACTACATGGGTTCTGCCCTTTTGTTGTATATAGATGGATCAACCAAGTTCAACTAAGATCAAGAAAGCAAGCTAGGACAAATGGCGAAACCCTAGAAGACAAAATTGTCTTATAACTAACAGATGAAAACAAATATCAGAAAACCAAAAGCACGACATAGATTAGGGAACAATTCAGAACCTAGATTTGGGAGCATAAATGCCAAAGACCAGGGTGCTTGGGTACCCTAGACCCAAATTAGGGTTATGCAGAACTTTAGGGTATCACCAGACCTATACTTGCCCACTCTGTCCTCTTCCTAGAAATCACCTTCAGAAACCTATTTCTCTGACCTACACACAAGGAAAGAGAAAAAGGTTGTGTTGTGTATAAGGTCTTGCCTTAGTCAAACCCTATGTTGGTGTTTCCATCTCCACTATAGTGATGATTAGATCCAAGAGTGTGTGCCCTAGGAGGGTAGAGGTTAGATCTGTAATAATATGACAAAATATGAAAGGAAATGATTACCACAAGAGATAAATCCCTAGTTGATGAAGATGACTCAAGATCAAACACCAACAAGGAGAGTGATGAAAAAGGCTTGAAGCTTCCTTAAAGACCTGCAAGCAAACTTCAATAACATCCACAAGTAGATAACACTTCCAAGTATGAAGAATACTTTAGAATAGAACATAAAAACCTAGGATAATTCCTTCTCATAACAAGCTCTTGGTCATCTAGGTGTAAAATAAACTACAAAAATCCTTTATATATGCAATCACACTCAGTCATGACAAATAAAACTAAATAAGACTAACAAGTATAAACTAAGGAGGTGTCCCAAGCTGACACTACAAAAGAGGGGCTAAAGATCCCAACTAGGACCAGGGCGCTCAGGCACCTTGGGCCTTTAGCCCCACAAACTCTGGGGAGTATCAAATGTCATGGGCTTAGTCCAGTCCTAAGTTGATTCTATTAGGTTTATTCATTGGGATTGAGATTTTATCATTTTAAGCTCAAAAAGGTGTTAAAATAGGTCCTGATTAATAATGGCAACATTTTAGGTCCAACGAGGTGCTAAACCTAGTGTAAAATGCTAGTGTACACATTTTACAACGTAACATCATCAACTTATAATCAATGAGGAAGACATTCCAAAAACAACATTTCAAACAAAATATGGGCATTATGAGCTTACAATTGTACCATTTGGTGTAACTAATTATGCTCATGATGCCTTTATGAACTTAATGAATAGCATCTTCTATGATTACTTGGACAAATTTATCTTAGTATTCTTGGATGATATTTTTCTCTATTCTAGAAATGAGGAAGAACATTTAGCTTACCTTCACCTTGTTTTACAAAGATTAAGAGAGCACAAGCTTTATGGGAAATTATCAAAATGTGCATTCTTTGAAAAGAAGATTCATTATTTAGGGGACATCATATTAGAAGAAGGGATTGCAGTTGATCCTGATAAGATAAAAGCTATAGTAGAATGGCCAATTCCCCCAAATGTCTTTGAAGTAAGAAGTTCTATGGGACTAGCAAGATACTATAGGAGGTTTCTAGAAGGGTTTGTCCTATCAATTCATTGTAAAATAAAGGTAAAATATATGTATGGACAAAACAATGTGATAAGACATTTCAAATATTGAAGGAAAAATTGACGACTCCTATCTTAAATGTTCCCAATCCTAATGGAAATTTTTAGCTATCACAAATGCTTCTACTGAAGTTCTAGGGAGTCTACTTATGCAAGATGAGGGTGTAATAGCCTATGAATCTATAAAATTGAAGATACATGAAATGAACTATGCACCTCATGATTTAGAATTGGCAGCAATAGTGCGTGCTCTTCAAAAGTGGAGACACTTCTTATTGGGCAAACCATTTGAGTTAAAAAATGACCATCAATGGTTAAGATATATCTTCACACAACCATATTTGAATGCAAGGAAAAGAAGATGGTTGGAATTTCTAAGTGAATATGACTTCGAGATAGAATACATTAAAGGAAAAGAAAATAGGGTGGCAGATGCCTTAAGCAGAAGAAGATATTTGATGGCCATGGAAACTTTTAGAACTGGCTTCAAAGAACAAGTGTTAGAAGAAAAAAAGCATTATCCTTGGTATGAACAAGTAGAGACAACTCTAGAAATTGATCCAACTGATCCAAAAATTACGGGGTACACTTTTGATAGGGATGGATTGCTTCAATATGCTAACAGAATGTATGTTAATAACTCTGGGGAACTTAGAACCATAATTCTAACTGAAGCTCACAATGTACCCTATTTAGGGCATCCTTGCTACACATATGGTTCTTAGGGTTTTCATTGATGTCAACATTGTCACTAGGTTGTCATTGATGTCAACACTATCATGGTGGTGTGATGGTGTTCATGGTTGGATGTCATGTCCCATCCAACAAGAGAAGAAGATTTAGTGAGAAGAAGAGCAAAATAAGAAGATATAGGTCATGGTTGAATGTCATGTAACATCTAGCAAGAGAAGAATATTTAGTGAGAAGAAGAGCAAAAGAAGAAGATATAGTTCATGGTTGGATGCCATGTCCCATCCAACAAGAGAAGGGAGAAGATATAGTTCATAGTAAGATGAGAATTAGAAGCACAAAAATGATCAAATGTGTTTCTAATGCTACTAATGGCCTGTAGTATGCATATTCCAAGTTCCATGATGATTGCATTACTAGAAGAGTGTTTTGTTGTTGATTGTTTGAAGATGGTGTCACCTTTGTGAAGATGTTATGTACAAGACAATGGAATGCTTCGCATTCCTCTGCATTTACAGATATAGCCATGCAGTTCTAGAATTGTGTTTATGATCTAGTGAAGGTGATAAATCCAAGTTTTCATATCATTTGTCCTTCCTCTATGAAAGTTATGCATGATATAGTACTGACATGCGTTCTGGCAGAGTATGCTAGTGTTGAAGGCTTGTTGGAATGCTCCACATTCTTTTGGAAATGAATGATTGCCCTTATGGTTTTGAGGACATGTTTATGGATGTGTATTACATGCTTCCTTGGATTTTCAACGTTCTTGGTGCTTTGCAACTTAATTTTTCAAATGATAGCATGTTGCAATGTGTTCCGAATGATAGATTGTTCTCAGAGTTCATGATTGAAGTTGTGCAGCACAATTTCTTTGATGTGCGGTGGCAAAGGAGTGTTTGAGGATATTGTATGAGTCATGTAGACTAATCTAGAAAAGTTTCACAAAGATCTTGCTTGTTTCCAGTACCGCACAAAGTTTTCAAGTTGATGTGGTCATTATACTTAAAGTCCTCGTGTTTTCCTTAAAGTTGTCCTATTTTCAAATGAACAAAGTGTGTGGATGTAATTCTCTGGTGTTTGAAGCTATGATGGATGTTTTGGACCTGGTTAAGCAAGTGTTGGGGTCCACAAGGCTTGGATCTTTTGCTAGTGTAATGTGTGGTTTCACTTAGGACCTATCTTCTACACGTTTCATATTATGTGTTATCTGGCTGACTTGTAAATGTATTTTTCATGTTGTATCTAGCCAAAAAGCAATATAATCAATGTAATATCATGTATAAATAGTGAATCAAATTGAGCGAGGTAAGGTGTGATTGGAGTTGATTAAAAAGTTCACAAGCAGATAAAAAGAAGAATAAATGCATTATTGATGTGCGATTGAAGGAGAAAGAGCAGAAGTTGTTGATGTTGTCTGGATTCATCTTGAATACATATTTGTGATAGTGATCAAGTATAGAGTGTTCCTAACTGATCATATCTTCAAAAGAAAGTTTGAAGAGGTCAAAGTGCAACCGTCAAAAGTGTGAGTTTCAATGTCAGTTTTCATATAGTAGAAAGATTGTCATACTATAATATTTTGTAAGTGTGTTCTAATTTCAGGGAGTCGTAGCTTCCTTGGAAGTGACCCTAAAAACAAAGTCATTAGGGAGTAGAATCTTCCTTGGAAGTGACCCTAAATCAAAGTTACTTAGGGAGTAGCAGCTTCCTTGGGTTGTAGCCCTAAAACAAAGTTATTATTTGAGCTTCATATATTCTGAGTTAATCCTCACCGTGGTTTTTCCCTTCTAGGGTTTTCCACATATATCTGGTGTTATGTGTTGATATGCATTGTGTTAATATTTCATGTTCATGTTAATGTTGTGATGCTTAAGTTTTAAATCTACTCTAGATAAGTTGATGTTAAAATTGAAGATTGTTTAGATCACCCCCCTCTCAGTATCTTGGTGTGTTCAACAATCCTAGGGTAAACAAAATGTACTCTGACCTTACGAAGTTATACTTTTGGCAAGGAATGAAGAATGACATAGTTCTCTTTGTATCCAAATGTTTAGAATGCCAGAGGGTAAAAGCATAGCATAATCATCCAGCTAGGTTGTTATATCCCAATGATATACCACACCACAAATGGAAAGTCATTAGTATGGACTTTGTGTAGGGATTACCTATGGCACCCTATAGGCACAATGCAATAATGGTGGCAATAGATAAACTCACCAAGGTGGCTCATTTCATACTAGGCAATTTAACAAATGGTGCCCCAACCTTGGCTAAAAGATTTGTAAAGAAATTTTTTAGGTTGCATGGGGTTCTTGAAAGGATAATTTTAGATAGAGATGCTAGGTTCACTTCCAGATTCTAGACAACTTTACAATCAACAGTATTGCATATGTATTGCATGGATCAATAGTCAAAGTGGGAAGAATACCTTCTACTTCTAGAATTTGCATATAATAACTCCTTTCATTCCACCTTGGGAGTGGCCCCATTTGAAGCACTATATGGAAGGAAGTGTTGAACACCTCTAAGTTGGGACAGTCTAGAAGATAGAATCATAATTGGTCCTAAAATGTTAAAGGATATAGAAAATCAGATCAAGGGGATAAGGCAAAGATTGAAGGAGGAAATCAATAGATAAAAGAGTTATGTAGCTAAGAATAGGACACAAAGAGAATTTTCAATAGGGGAAAAGTGTTTCTAAGAGTTAGACCTCACAAGAGTTCAATATCATTTGGGAAAAAGGCTAAGTTAGCCCCATGTTATGTTGGGCCTTTCAAAATCCTTGAAAAGATAAATCTGGTGGCTTATCAACTAGCTTCACCTCCACGACTAAGTCGTATCCATGATATTTACTATGTGTCACTACTTAAAAAGTATGTACCTGATGAAAAACATATATTGAATTGGAACACTTTATAGGTCCAAGAGCCAGGGAGAATAACAATAGAGCCATACAGAATCTTAGAGAAGCGCCAGTACAAATTATGTAATAGAATGGTAAACCAATGTAAGGTGCAATGTGATCAGTATGATGCAGAGAATGCTACGTGGGAGGATACAAATGAAATGCAATAGTTGTTTCAATTTTTATTCTGAAAACTTTGTTGAAAAACATGATGTTAAAACTATTTCTTTTATGGACTCAGATTATTGGTAGTGCATCGGGATGATGCACAAAATAAGGGGGGAGGATGTCACAACCCCTTTTGACACATTTTAATTAATTGATATTGTTTAAGTACAAATAATAGTGGATAATTAAATTAGAAAAGAGAAGGAAAATATTTTTGACCAATTTAATTATTAAATAAAATGAATATGCAAGTAATAAATAAACCAACAAATAATAATGAATTGTTAATAAATAAAAATTAAATTCATTTCAATAAATTATAAAATATTAAATTATAACAAAATGAACTACAATCAATAAATAATTGTTTGAAAACAAAAATTATTCTTTGAGTTAAAAAGAGAAATTGGTGGAGAACATAAGTTAGTAATTTTAGATTTATTGTTAACTAGAATGAAAAAGGTGTTAAACTACCTCTTTGTGAGTTAACTTTTTTGATTGCTCTATTAAGTGGGGAGTTAAACTTAGTTTATGGAGTCAATTTCTCCTTTTGATGGAGGAAATTAAGGAATTAAAGAATTATAAATAAAATAAAAGGGAAAAAGAAAGCAACAGGATTCTTCACGGCAACTTCACACTGCTTCAAAACCTCTACAACTGCTTCAACAGTACTAGGTAGGTAGTTTTTTATTTAATTATTTTCTTCTTTAACTTGGAATGAAGAAATTTAAAAGCATATAAATATTTTTTTTAATTTTGAAAGGAAGAAATTGAAGTTTATCTTAATCTTTGTTTAATTTTTTTAATACAAATTAGATTTTAGAGTTTATTATTTTCTTCATGTAATTTAATAAAACGAAATGAGGAAATTGAAAATAAAACTATGTTAATCTTATTTTTAAATTGATTAATTTAATTTATAATTGTTAAATTGGATTTTTGGAACTTCGCCAGAAATCCCTTCAGGGACTGAAGTTCCACCAGGATCAACTCAAAGGGTTTCTTGAATGAACAATTTGCGGGAAGCGGGACTATGGAAGGATATACAATTTGGGCACTTGATAAAATGTCCCTCAGGAGTCCAAAGTTTTGAAGGAATTCCTTCAAACACTTAGGTTTTTGTATAAATGTCTTGGGTTCAGGATTTCAGGAGGAATTCGATCGTTAGGACTGAATGCAAACATGCCTTCGAGACTCGATATCTTGAAGTAACTTTTTAATGAAGTATTTTTCTAAGTGGGCCAAGGTCAAAACTCTAAGAGAAATTTGGATTTTGAACTTAAGTGCAAAGGGGCTTCTAGGGTCCGCAATCTTGAAGGGCATGAATGTTGCAAGTATGAGGTTAACCAGTGTTGTGATTGATGTCAACATACTCATATTGCATTGGTAAGAAGGTTTGGATGAGCTGTGTGTTGAGGATATTAAGAAAAGTAGTCTCAATCAGGAACAGTGAAAAACAGTGATAAGAAGAAGGCAAATGTACTCAATAGGTTGAGAATTAGAGGATACGGATTAAAGGGTTTGTAGATATGAGTCTTGAGATATTCCAGTTAAGATTTCAGAGGTCCGCATGAAGATATGAAAAAGTTGTGATCGGTCAAGTAGAACCAGTTCCGGGAGCTGTTCCGGAGTGACAGAGTGTTACAAAAAGGTCCGGTGAGATCCGGAGGAGCATTGTCAGACTCTGTGGATTGGAAGGAGTGTTTGGGATGTCCTTGTGATGTGTCTTCTTAGTTTGTACAAAGTTTGGAGGTCTGGAAGCACCTTCTTTAGTATGACAGTGGCGACAGACTGTGTTCTTGAAGTTCCGGATGAAGAGAAGAGATTCCAGTGAGTAGAGGAAGTGCAGATGTACCTGGCTAATCAGGCAAGCTCGTGAAGGTTCTTGGATCATGTTGAGGTTATGTTGTCGGTCCGCATTGGTGGTAGAGCCCAGAATTGAAGATATTCTTCCGGATGAAGTTCTTGCTCAGACTAGCCGACCGGATGAGTTGTTCATCTTGCGAATGTTCTTGTGGTGGCCGACCGGATGTATTAATCATCTTGCGGATGTCCTTATGGTTGATTGCTGACTTAGATGATTGTTCCTAAGTCGATGTCTTGTATAAATAAAGGTTTGTGAGTTCATTTCAAAGTGTGTGGATTAGCAGATGAGAGGGGTATAGAGAAAGAGCGTAGGGCAGAGTAGAAGTATCTCAGGCTAAGATGGAACTGATCTAGACATGGTAAAGATGTCAATCTCCAGTTCAAGTTTGTGATTCTTTTCACTTTGTAGACAGTGTGTCTCTTGTAGGTAGTGTGTCTCTTTGTGAGCAGTGTGCTCGGGCAGTGAGCCCCAATTGGCATGTGCCATTCATTTTTCTTATTCTTCTAACAGAGAATAATCCTTGGGTTAATCACCCCGTTGTTTTTCCCTTAACCGGGTTTTCCACATCAAAATCTTGGTGTCCAATGTGTTGATGTTTATCTGCTCTTGTGTTTATGCATTATGCTTTCATGGATGGTTAATTGATATGCTATTAACTAACAAAGAAGAATCAAGTGTTTGAAGTAGAAGCAAGTTTTTGTACAACTGATTCACCCCCCCTCTCAGTTGTGTGCCCTAGATCTAACAATGAACCCAAAAATTTCTAAGGCAAAACTAGGGCTCAAATAGAATCCTTGGGGATTGATCTAAAGGATAAAATGGTCCAATTTATTTTAGAAAACCTAAGATAGAGATCAAAACCTATCCTAAGAAAGCATGAAATTTAATCTAAACCCTAACCTAATAGAAAAAACCAAAAACATGATCTTTCTTGAGTTGGGAAGGACGAGAATGCCTGGCCCTGAACAAGGCAAGAACAAACAAACAAAAAGATGAGAAACCAATAGACAATCACAACAAATAGGCAAGCAAACCAACAATAAACAAACAAAAATGACAAAGGCAGGAGGAAAACCCTACCTAGAAAACACAAAACGGAAGAAAATGAAGAAGGAAGGAGGAACCTACGCTCACCAAAATCCCTGTGATGAAATCCTTCAAGGAAATCTGTTAATTCACCTTTAAAATTTGCAATTTGAGTGCTTAGGATCGCTGGAGCTCAAATGCGACTGAAAGTTTCAATCTTTGGAAGAAAAATGTGAAAATGATCGATAAAATTGATTTATACCTTTGCCATAAATTCAAATCATGCAACAATAAACACAAGAGTGGAAGTGTGGGAGGAATTCAGATATTAGGAGTTTGGTACAAAAATCTGCCATGGGCCTACGATCTTGAAAATAAGGCATGGGGATGGAAGTTTAGGAGGGATTCAGAATTTAGAACCAAAGTTCCAAAATCTAATCGATACCCGCAACTCTGTCGGGAACACACTAAAATAAAACAAGGCCCAGGTAAAAAAAGAATCCCAAACCTGGGATCCCAAGATTTTGGGAAACCTCAACACTAAGACAAAAGGGGCCAAAAACATAAGTTAAAGGCCAAAAACAAAGTTCTAAGGAAAAATTAGGACTTTGGGGTGGTCAAAAGACCCAAAACACTAAGATGAAGAAGAAAACAAAGGGAAAGAAAGCAAAAAAAGACAAAGGGGGTCCCCAAGTTAGTCAACAAATATGGGGTGTGTATGTAGGGCATAACAGGATCTGCCACCCACCCACCACTCATGGGCCACTAATGTCCCACCATCTCGCCACCATCACTCAACCAACTTGGTGGCATCACCCAAACAGGCCCTATGGGCCCTTTATTAGCCCTTGGAGGGAAATTTTTTGAGGGGCATAATTTTCACCCATGAAGGATTTTTGACTTGTTATAGGTGTTAAAAATCTCTTTGTGAGCAATTTACTATGATTTACATATTTTTTATTTTTCTATTTGTGAATTTAATTGTAGTCTTAAGCTCCCCTTTTCTTTTTTTTTGACAAGACATATCTTGTTCCCACGATCTTGAAATGAGGTAATTTTTAAAAAAATCAGAAAAATGCAAGGATTCTCATTGTAATATTAAAAAATTATTTTGGCAAGCCATTCTTTTTAGAAATTTATAAAATGACTGTGTTATAAATAGTTGATTTAGGCTTTGTCCTTGTAAAATTTGCACTCAATGCACCTTGTAATTTTCTAGGGGGCTCTACTTTCATCATTCTTCTAATATGGGGGGTTGTAAGACATTTTTAGTGCCCATTTGTCTTTTCTAGTGTATTTGTAATGGCTCAAACTAAGACAAATTGAACCTTTAATTCAACATGATTCATAACCATCTAAGGAAAAATCAACTTAAAGTCATGAGAATTCCTCCCACTTGAAGGTAAAACCAATAAGAAATTCACTCCCTCTTTCAAATCTAGCAAGTCTTCCTCCATGATAAAGAAGAATTCAAAGGATATTTTCATCTTTTATGGAAAATTGGATATGTTGAGTCTCATTATTTTACGCCATCATCCTTTTTAGACACATGTAAGAACTCTATCTCAACACATTTATTTAAAAGCACACTAAAATAAAGTTCCAAATCTGATTTTGTGTTCTTTGGGGGATTCTTTCACATCATATTGTGTCTTTTTTGTACTTGCACTATTTTATAAAGTACCATGGGGTGGGGGGGGTTGTGTGTGTGCCTTGTTATTTTCCATCACAACCTTGTCTGGTGAGTGTCCCTCCATGACAATAAAGAATTAAAGAGATAATTGCGTCTTTTGATTCTACCCTCATGCAAGTGTGTATTGTTCTTGCACCATGAGAGTGTGCCTTGTTTGTTGCACATCCCTTTTAGTTTCTTATACATCATATTGGACCTAATTCTGCATATACATCCCTTTACACACCTTGTGCCACATTTCAATTGATTTTCCAATACCTCTCCCTTCTCAATATTATGGGAGGCATCATCACATGGTTATGCTAATGCTTCTGTGCTTTTATTGAAGTAATGGAAACACCTCTCATTTTAGTTGATCAATATTTGTGAGACTCTAGTACCTTTATAGAGAACCACATGCACATATAGTGGTGTTAATGGGGTTACTCATGTAGTGTTGTGTCTCTCTAGTAACATCTATATTTTTGACTACATAGATTGTTGCTTTGATGCCATCTATGCATATATGGTTGAGTAGTGTTTTTTGGGTCACTCCTATAATGTTTTATGCCTCTTAGCCTAATCTACATTCATTGGAGAGTTCTTTGATTCCAAAAGAAACTAGTTGTTCTTTGATATAGTTTACAACTTCTACATGTTTCAGGAGTTCTTCATGTTCATCATATTTTAGGGACAACTTTTGAGGAGGTTTATTTGTCCTTCTCATTCTCTATTTTGGAGAGAATTTTTCCCATAGGGGTTTCTCATTTTCTCCATTTGTGAGAGAATTTTATGATACATAGGTACCTCATCAGGCCTTGTTTCTAGGATCCATCCTTGCATCCTTGCATTTTTTAGTGTTTAGCTTTCTCCCTAAATATCACTTAAGGGGGGTGTTAGTGTGAAAAGATGTTTTACCTAACCAATTCACATCTACCTAGTTGTCCTATTCATACTACTACCTAAGCTCACTTAGAGACTTCTACCTTTTTGGTCTCACCTCATGTGTACTCTACATGTGTCCTCACATTTGTCCCAAGTGTGCTTGTAGACACCTAAAATTCACCAATGCATTTTCACTACATCGCATTCACATTACTTCCCAACTTAATTATTTATTTTCTATACTTTCACATTAATTAAATAATTCTAAACTATTTAATTAAATTCATCCGTCTTTATTAAAATCGTTATTCTTCAACATTAATTAAATAATTATTAATTACTTAATTAAGTTTTTTTTCCCACTTCTTAGCATTAATTGAATAATTTACAATTATTTAATTAATTCATTCATTTTTTTAAATGTTAATTAAATAATCTATAATTATTTAATTAACTAAATCATAATTCAACATTAATTAAATAAATCAAATATTTATTTAATTAAATCCAAATCATATATTTTTCTTTATTTTCTTTCCATTTTTAAACTCATGTGTATCTAATTAATTAAATTAATTAGATAATCTTATCAATTATCCTCTCATCTTTTTTTGGATTTATTTCCTTTTAAAATAAAAATCAAATCCCTTCTATAATTTCAAATCTTATCTTATCTTCTTGATTTATTTCCTCTTTTGATCAAATAAAGCAAAAATCAAATCCTTATTTCTAAAATAAATCCTTATCCCTCCATCATAAAAAAATCTATAAATAAAGCATTCTCCAAACCAAAAGAGGGACTTTGTCATGCAAACTTATGCTTTCAAATTGAGTTTCCATCCATGCCATTGCAATCAAAGTTATGCTTTAGTTTTTTTAGCAATCCACATATAAATACACCAAGGAATAGACATCATTGTGTGGTGACTTTTATTATTGTTTACTTTGATTTTAATTATTGTGCATTTCGATTATTTCTTGAGTTATGTAGGCATTGGAATAGGATCACTATGTTTCTTATTTGCTTTCCAATTTCTAGCATACACATTTTGGCACACTCGGTGGGACACCCGTCCCTTGATCTATCTTCCTTTTTGCAAGCTTTGTTAGTTTTTTGTTGTAGGTTTATGCTCCTTTTGGGGAAAATTTGATGGTACACTTTCATAGAGAACCTCATAGCATAAAACGAACCTCACGGTTGCGTTCAGAAAGGCCAAGAGGTGAAGAAAAATACACAATTTGACCCTTTTTGGTGCAAGTGAAATTTGACCAAATGTTTGTAGGGTGATGAATAGTGTTTCTGGTGGTGAACAATGCATTCCGACAATGAACAATGCTTTCGGGTAGTGAATAGTGCTTTTTGGTGGTGAACAATACTTCTAGCGGTGAACAGTACTTCTAGTGGTGATCATTGTTTTTGATTGTGAACAATGTTTCTGGTAGTGAATAGTGTTCTTTAACAATGAATAGTGTTTTCAGGTAGTGAACAATGTTTTTAGGCCATGAATAGTGTTTTTAAGGATTAAAATAGTTTTCCTTTTAAAAATGCTAAACTTTTACATATCATGTCAAATTTTTATGTTTTTATAGGCGTCTAAAAGATGATTCACCTAAATTCATATTGGCATAGGCCTCATCAGTAGATTTAGCATAGAATATCAGGTATAATTAGTCAAAGTCAACCTTTCTTTTCAAACTTTGTTTGCTCATAACTTTTACAAAATTTCACAATTTTTTTTGAAAGTGCTTAGAACTTCATGTAGAATCTTCTCATATAATCTATTCTATTGCTCCAGTCCATTATTTTGCTGATTTTTCTAGAATTCCATCATTTTGGTCTAATCCTGGTTTTGTAGCTTTCACTTGCTAACGAAGAAATCATTGAAACCACTCACAAATTTCTATAGGTTTGCATGTCAAAGAAATCTCTAAAACTACTAACAAGTTGTTGTAGATTTGCATGTCAAAGAAATCATTTTATCATTAATCTAGGTACTTAGTCTAATCTAGAGGTACAATAATTAAACATTGATTGTTTTGTCTTTGGATTTTGAAAAGGGTGTATGCTCTCTCCTCGCACCTTTTGGTGATCTTGGAGATCAAAAACCCCTTCATTATCCTTGTGTTTATTTGTTCAATCCTAGGAACATTATCTCATGTATGCTCTCCCCTTGTGCTTTGTGCAAGCTTGGGGATCAAAAGTGAATAGTGTTCCTTCCCTCTAGGAGGCTTGTTAAGGGATTTCATCACCCTTATGGATGACCTCAACCATGTGTTCTGGTGGGGTATATAAAGGGGGAAGAGCAAAAATTGTACCTCAATCTAGTCACATAGTTATTGGCACAACCTTGGGGCCCCGAGTGATTTCAAACACAAGGCTAATTGATGTTTTCTTAATCGCTTAGTCACATGCCTTCAACGGACTAGTGTTCATAGACTAGGACCCCACCATACCTAGTGTATATCGGGGGCTTCGTAGACACCTTGTTATCCTAGATAAGACCTGTTAGTGCCTGAATTGACTGACAGTTTTTGAGCAATTTTCATGCAGGCACCTTCCTTAAAAATGTTCTAAGTGTTGGGCCTCCTCAGCATTTTTCAGCTGCAGCATCATATTTTCTTCGAGGAGGAAGTCATCATCATCATGTTTTCTTCGATGGTGGTCAGCATCATCATGTTTTCTGTCAACCGGTTCTTCATCAGGATCATCATGTTTTCTTCGATGGTGGTCAGCATCATCCCGATCCTGCTAATGAGCTACAGTGTGCCCTGACTTGCTTGCGGGGGTGATTTTTCAAGTATCTGGTGATTTTCCAAATATCACCTTGCCCTTTTATGATGATGATGTCACCCCGATCTTCTGAAGGGGTTATTTTCTGAGTTGTTCGACCCGACTTGTTTTTTCTTAAGGGTCGTCGTCATCATCATCATATTTCCAGTTATCACCCTGATGTTGCTTGCGAGGGTCATCATATTTTCTGCCTACATGATCTTTTGCGGGGTGATATTTTAACATCGGGTGATCTTTGTTAAGATCATCCTGATGATGTTGCTGTAAAGTTCTAAGTGTGACCCGATTTTCATCGTGGTCATCATATTTTGGATGTCAGGATGATCTTAGTCAATATCATCCTGATGTTGTTGTATCACTTCATGTTCGTTGTTTTATCATCCTGATGATGCTGACGTCATTCTTATGTCAGGATGATATCTATTTCTCTGCCTATCTACATCATGATATTTCCGAAGGAGGGGGTGATATTTTCATATTTGAATATCACCCGGATGTATGTTTGTTCCAGCATCATGATGATGCTGATATCAGGGAGATATCCGCCTGTCGGCTTCGTGCATTATCTAGTGGGGGGTGATCTTTTCAAATATCTGGCATATTCATCTATCACCCCGATCTTATAGTGGAGCTACAGTGCAGCATGATATTTGTTCATCAGGATGATATTTCCAAATATCCGGTTATCTTCCGAATATCATCCTGATGTCGATATGATGATGACGTCATCCGGATATGAGGAGGTGAGTAGTAGGCAGATATGCTGATGACGTCAGCAGGATATGACGGTGACGTCATCAGGATGTTCATCGGCCAGATATTTGGTATCGGCTAAGCAGGAGGATCTTCCTCTGATGGATCAGGTTGTGCCGATGAAGGCGATTATCATGCAGGTTATATTGCGATATGATGCTGACGTCAGGGTGATATTTCAAGCGACAGGATATCATGCTGCTGAAGGATAATGATGATGAAGTCTTATACTAGTGTCGTCAGGAGCAAAAGCACCGACATCATATATGCTCGTGGCCTAGTATATAAAGTGTTGAAAAGGTTGCTGCGGGGTGCATGTGGGATAATTCGACCCTGCATATTTTGAAATATCATGATGATGAATCTTGGCGGGAAATGGTTGCGATCGACTATTTGACGTTTTCCCGAGGCCGCGGGTTGGTGCGCCATTAATGGCGAAGGTTGCAGAGGTATGGACGGATCTGGTACCCGATTGGAAGTGTACATCAACGGACAGTGGCGCAGGGCTCAAGGTTTCTTCCTGTCTCCTCCCCTACCTACTGCATTCATGTTTGGGTGCCAATCTGGTAATGCATTGAGCACCATTTTTCTGATACTGTGTATCTGGCGGGATTTTTGGTCAACCATGTAATTAATTGCTGTGGTACACTACCTGGCTGTTATAAGCAGGAAGTGTTACTCATTTTAGGTTGTTGAAAACTGGACATTTTGGCTCTGTAATAAGATACAACTGGTTTTGGTTGCTCTGTGCAGCAAAACTTGTGAGTTTATGTATCTCCTGTTGTACGATTTGGCATGAATCCACTGATTTCATGGTTAAACTTATATGAATAATGCCATGTTTGCATGTGTTATGCTGATTCTGTCTCCAGTTTTGCATGTATCTTTCTTCTGAGTCCAGGTATTCAAGGAATGTCTGAGATTCTAGAACATAGAATTCCTGTGTTGAATGTTTAATCTTTTAACTTCTGCTCAAGGGGTAGATTAAACTGTTTTCAGATTGAATATTGGGAAGGGTATACTGCAATAGGGATGCCATAAGTATCGACAGCTTAACACTCTGTATTGGGAGATATCTGTAAGGCAGATATCATGTGTATCCCCCTGAAATCCAGTTTTAGCTATTCATGCTGATCATTCACAGGTGTATGTCTACCGACTCCAAGCCCTGGATAGGCACCAATCTAGCTCTGTGTTGAGGTTATACACCATGTCCAGCTTTGCATCCAAAATTCAAATCAAACCATCTCTTCCTTCCATCTGTTAGTTGTAGGATTAGGATTAGGAACCTCTGCATGCTCTCATACCCAACCAGACATCATGTCCAAGAATGTTGCCAACCTTGTGATTTGTTACACAAATCTTGGTCCATACATGAGAGTATTCTGCCTGTTGATGTGAAGTTAAATCCTTCTGTCATTGAGCTAGTCAAGGTTACATCTTGAGTTATAGGGATACCCCCCTTGGTGCGGCAGAACCAGAAGTGAAGGGGAGGAGCTCACGCAACCTCCTGTATTAGTTGGCTGAATCTGCCTGTGCATTAGAAGTGGCAAACCCTAATGCTGATTCAGAAGAAAAGTCAACAAAATGGCGACTCCGCTGGGGATGGACTAAAAAAAAATGATATATTTGTGGCCCATCCGAGTCACCAACAAAAATGGCGACTCTACTGGGGATTGAGAAGTAAAAGTACTATCTAATCATCTCCAGTAATATATCTGTGACCCATCCAAGTCACCAACAAAATGGCGACTCCGCTGGGGACAGAGAGAGTCAAGTAACCTAAGGGCTGGAAAATTTAGTTTCCAGTGAAGTTGTTGCAGCAAAAAGGAACCATGTGGTACTCTGCTGGGGTGATGAATCTAGAAAACAAAAGTGCCTTGCTGACATTCTGTCCTCTCTCTGAGAGGTGGCGACTCTGTTGAAAGAACCAATCAGTGCTGCAACATATATCCAGGTATTCATCTTTGATTCAAAATGTTGAATTTAGAATAGCAAGCTTGGTCGTGCTCTCAGAGAAGACCATTCTTTATTGAAAGATATAAAGCCCTAAATTTCACAGTGATATATGGTTACCCAAATATTATTCCCAATAAAATTAGAAGATGTTTGCCAAAATATAGTGGATCAGATTCTGAATCGGCAAACAAACATCTGCAAAGATTTTGTAATTTAATAGAAGATTATGAGGTAGAGGATGAAGATGTAGTAATGAGACTCTTTGTTCAGTCATTGGAAGATGATGCTAGGATATGGTTTTCAGACCTGCCTGTTTGTTCAGTTTCTTCATGGATAGATTTAGAAGTTGCATTCCTAGGGCAGTTTGGTGAAAGGTTTGATGTGGCCTCATTGATCATATATTTTATGAATATCCAAAGGGAAGATGAGGAACTAGTTCCAGCCTTTAATCTTAGGTTTATTAAATTGCTCAGGCAGATCCCTGAATATATGAGACCTAATAATGCATTGTGCTTGACAATTTATTTGGCTGCATTTGATGAAGAAATGAGTTATCTGTTGAGAGATAAAGAACCAGTCACACTTCACCAGGCTTTCCAATTTGCTATGGACATAGAAAACAATGAGAAATATGGAATGCTAGTAGGTTTCATGGCTGCAAGTTGTCAAAGCAGTTATCAAAGTGAATATATTTCAGCTCTCCCAATATGTGCATTGAGAGATGATTGTATAGAGGGAAATATATTTCAGAATAATGTGTGCAGCCATGATGTGATGCATGAAGAAAATGTTGTAGAAAATGTAAGCACATCTTGTAATAATGAAAACAAAGATTGTTATCAGCCTTTAGAAGACAAGCCTGCAGACACAAGGTGCCCTCCAATTGATCAAATGAGAGACATACATGAAGTTGTGTCTTGCAGCAGTGTGCATATCTCAGTTATGCCTGATTATTTGTATGAAGTGGATATGCAGAGCTTCACTCTGAATATAGAAAATATTGATTCAAGGGATGGCAGTGAATATGCTAGTGATTGCCAGCATTCAGATGCATATGTGAGCCTTTCAGATGATGAAATATATTTGGATGCTGATTATGAATGTTTCCTTGAAGGTTTTGGCCACCTTCATAGTGCAGAGGTTGAAAACTTTGTTTTTGATTATCAGGGCAATGGTGAAGATAAAATACAAGGTCACTATTCAGAGGTGGATGGGAAAATTGCAGATGTGTGTGCTCATACAGTTGGGAATAGTGTTGTTTGCAGGGGTGACTATGAAGCTTTCAGTGTAGGGCTGCATTCTGAGTTATTTCTGCCTTCTCTTGAGACATTTCAGGTGGACATTAATGACAAAACTACTGTGCATGATGATGATGGATATCTATATGTTCATCAAGATAAATTTGATTATGAGATGTTGCTTGTGCCTGAATATTGCATGTTTGATGCAGAGGAGCTCTTATTTTTTGAGGAAGGGCAGAATTCTGATGTGGATTCATTTGTTTCATGTGAGTCTGTTATTTTTCCAAGCAACATCAGTGACTCATATGATGATGACATTCTACAACTGATAATGATATATGCTGATGAAGCTAGTTGTAGATTTGTTGAAGAAAAAGAAATGAGCAGCAGCACAAATAATTGCCAAGGGGCTTGCTGCAGACAGTTAAATGCTTTTAGGCTTCATTTGAAGAAATCAAAAGAAAATCAGGTGTTTGACAAAGGAAAAGTCTGGTTTTTCCTTTTTGGTGGCCCTGGGCCACCATGTTTATTTTAAAAATAATGTGTTTGGTGATGCAGATCATGGTAACTTTATGCTTCTGTGCCCAATGGATAAGGCACTGGTCTGCATCCCAGAGATCTGGGGTTCTCGCTGCTGTCTTGCACCTGCACGTCCCCAGACAGAGCCAATGTTAGTGCCTGAATTGACTGACAGTTTTTGAGCAATTTTCATGCAGGCACCTTCCTTAAAAATGTTCTAAGTGTTGGGCCTCCTCAGCATTTTTCAGCTGCAGCATCATATTTTCTTCGAGGAGGAAGTCATCATCATCATGTTTTCTTCGATGGTGGTCAGCATCATCATGTTTTCTGTCAACCGGTTCTTCATCAGGATCATCATGTTTTCTTCGATGGTGGTCAGCATCATCCCGATCCTGCTGATGAGCTACAGTGTGCCCTGACTTGCTTGCGGGGGTGATTTTTCAAGTATCTGGTGATTTTCCAAATATCACCTTGCCCTTTTATGATGATGATGTCACCCTGATCTTCTGAAGGGGTTATTTTCTGAGTTGTTCGACCCGACTTGTTTTTTCTTAAGGGTCGTCGTCATCATCATCATATTTCCGGTTATCACCCTGATGTTGCTTGCGAGGGTCATCATATTTTCTACCTACATGATCTTTCGCGGGGTGATATTTTAACATCGGGTGATCTTTGTTAAGATCATCCTGATGATGTTGCTGTAAAGTTCTAAGTGTGACCCGATTTTCATCGTGGTCATCATATTTTGGACGTCAGGATGATCTTAGTCAATATCATCCTAATGTTGTTGTATCACTTCATGTTCGTTGTTTTATCATCCTGATGATGCTGACGTCATTCTTATGTCAGGGTGATATCTATTTCTCTGCCTATCTGCATCATGATATTCTGAAGGAGGGGGTGATATTTTCATATTTGAATATCACCCGGATGTATGTTTGTTCCAGCATCATGATGATGCTGATATCAGGGAGATATCCGCCTGTCGGCTTCGTGCATTATCTAGTGGGGGGTGATCTTTTCAAATATCTGGCATATTCATCTATCACCCCGATCTTATAGTGGAGCTACAGTGCAGCATGATATTTGTGCATCAGGATGATATTTCCAAATATCCGGTTATCTTCCGAATATCATCCTGATGTCGATATGATGATGATGTCATCCGGATATGAGGAGGTGCGCAGTAGTCAGATATGCTGATGACGTCAGCAGGATATGATGGTGACGTCATCAGGATGTTCATCAGCCAGACATTTGGTATCGGCTAAGCAGGAGGATCTTCCTCCGATGGATCAGGTTGTGCCGATGAAGGCGATTATCATGCAGGTTATATTGCGATATGATGCTGACGTCAGGGTGATATTTCAAGCGACAGGATATCATACTGCTGAAGGATAATGATGATGAAGTCTTATACTAGTGTCGTCAGGAGCAAAAGCACCGACATCATATATGCTCGTGGCCTAGTATATAAAGTGTTGAAAAGGTTGCTGCGGGGTGCATGTGGGATAATTTGACCCTGCATATTTTGAAATATCATGACGATGAATCTTGGTGGGAAATGGTTGCGATCGACTGTTTGACGTTTTCCCGAGGCCGCGAGTTGGTGTGCCATTAATGGCGAAGGTTACAAAGGTATGGACGGATCTGGTACCTGATTGGAAGTGTACATCAACGGACAGTGGCACAGGGCTCGAGGTTTCTTCCTGTCTCCTCCCCTACCTACTGCATTCATGTTTGGACGCCAATCTGGTAATGCGTTGAGTGCCATTTTTCTGATACTGTGTATCTGGCGGGATTTTTGGTCAACCATGTAATTAATTGCTGTGGTACACTACCTGGCTGTTATAAGCAGGAAGTGTTACTCATTTTAGGTTGTTGAAAACTGGACATTTTGGCTCTGTAATAAGATACAACTGGTTTTGGTTGCTCTGTGCAGCAAAACTTGTGAGTTTATGTATCTCCTGTTGTACGATTTGGCATGAATCCACTGATTTCATGGTTAAACTTATATGAATAATGCTATGTTTGCATGTGTTATGCTGATTCTGTCTCTAGTTTTGCATGTATCTTTCTTCTGAGTCCAGGTATTCAAGGAATGTCTGAGATTCTAGAACATAGAATTCCTGTGTTGAATGTTTAATCTTTTAACTTCTGCTCAAGGGGTAGATTAAACTGTTTTCAGATTGAATATTGGGAAGGGTATACTACAATAGGGATGCCATAAGTATCGACAGCTTAACACTCTGTATTGGGAGATATCTGTAAGGCAGATATCATGTGTATCCCCCTGAAATCTAGTTTTAGCTATTCATGCTGATCATTCACAGGTGTATGTCTACCGACTCCAAGCCCTGGATAGGCACCAATCTAGCTCTGTGTTGAGGTTATACACCATGTCCAGCTTTGCATCCAAAATTCAAATCAAACCATCTCTTCCTTCCATCTGTTAGTTGTAGGATTAGGATTAGGAACCTCTGCATGCTCTCATACCCAACCAGACATCATGTCCAAGAATGTTGCCAACCTTGTGATTTGTTACACAAATCTTGGTCCATACATGAGAGTATTCTGCCTGTTGATGTCAAGTTAAATCCTTCTGTCATTGAGCTAGTCAAGGTTATACTTTTATCAAATAGGGAAACCCCCCTTGGTGCGGCAGAACCAAAAGTGAAGGGGAGGAGCTCACGCAACCTCCTGTATTCAGTTGGCTGAATCTGCCTATGCATTAGAACTGGCAAACCCTAATGCTGATTCAGAAGAAAAACCAACAAGACCTTTCAACCGTAATATCCTGTAGTGCATCACTGTCGTAGGAGAAGAGATCACACTATTACCTCTATTGTTTAAGATATAGTCTACTTTAGGAATGAAGAAAGTCTCCAAGGTAAGGGGTGTAAGCTGGTACATGACCTTGCATTCCCTATTTATCCATAACAAGGTAAATGGTATTAAGGGGGTTGATGTCACCATTATCCTATAGTGGGGATTGAGACCGCACCTGAGTGAGTCCGCGAGATATGACACTCCTTGATTGAATAATATAGGATTGTACAAGAGTGTTTGGCATGTTTTCATGTGATCTACTGGTATGCACCATTTATTATCTATGAAGGTTAATAGCCTTTTGCACCTAATTCCGTAAAGAGTCAACACCATTGTGTCTTTTATTTGTATCTCTTGCCAAAAAATTATCTAAGTCAAGCTATAAACCATTCCCAACCTCTCTAATAATCCATTTTCATCCAATCCAATCCAAGTCATCCTAATATTCATTCTAATTCTCCCTCTTATCCACCTTCATCCTAATCCAACCAATTTCATCCCTAACCAATCCTAATGCATCAAGAGAGAGTTTTGAAAAGCACATGATGAGAAATCATAATAGGAGAGATCAATGGTCTAACATGTAGTGGTGTTGGAGCTCAAAGGAGTTATGGATGCATAGACTCCAAATTGTAAATGATCTAATGGCCAAAGAATTAAACCTAAACAATTATGTGGTATGGAGGATCAATGAGTTTACACAACATGGAGGAGAGGGATATCTCCCCATTAGAGTAGGATTGCATGTGTTGTTGAATTATCATCAAACCATCATCAAACCTAGTATTAAATATACTGAGCCTTTTGTTATAATGAGCAGGTTTGTTATATATAAGAACTTGTGATTATACAATTTCACTTATTTTATTTGAATCATGTTTCTATACACCATTCTACTTGACATCATACATAATTACATTTATATCCATGAAGAGAGAACAAGAACAAATTACACCTTATAATTTATTGCCTTGGATTGTGCATGTAGAAACCATGGTTAGCATTTGGTAGAAGTAAATAAAAATTAGGAACAATAGTAGAATCACCACCTCATACTTGAGGAAAACCTTGAAGCATAAACTTGATCTTCAAGGGAAGAAAATTGGAATGGGTTTGGTCACCATCAACAAATTCTTCAACATCAACTAGGCCATGGAATGATAGAACTAGGGTCTTGTCCCCAATATAATTGTTATTTTATAGTGATCAAAATAGTTGATTAACTTACCTAAAGTAGACACTCAATTTAAATGCAAGGGGAATGCCTATTAACCTAGATAGAGAGGTGGGACCCATCCTTAGAGAGTAAACAATTAGCCACCAATTAAATAAGAGAGGGTAGGCTCTTCTTCTTCTTTATACTCTAATAAACCTAGGAGGGTACATTCTTTAGAGGTTCTTAGTAGGACAATTAAAGAGAAATACAATAATATATGAGATTGTTGCAACCATACCCTATTGTATATAAATTTTAAAGTTTATTTTGCTTGTCAAATTTTAATTTATAAATACAGGTGTTTTGTAGAATAGAGATATTGTATTCAAGGGATTGAGATTAGTGGTTAAAGCATTTAGCTTTCATTTTGAGACATTCGATATAAATCCTAAGGTGCCATATAAGATAGAATTCTAAACCTAGTGTTTCTTAATCTTCCATAAAACTTCTTATAACAAATTTTAAGTTAGTTGTAGTTGATGGAGTTTACTTTTCTTAACAATTTTTTAACTTATAAATGCAGGTGTATTTCACACATGGTTTGAGTACTTAGATCTACTTATGAGGTTGGAAACAAAATTTTGTGTATTCTACCTAGACCATGACTTTGTTATGAGTATGACGAGGTTATGATGGCAATAAATCCACCATTGTTGAGTTAAAAGTAGGTTAAAGTTTATTTTACTTAACAAATTTTAATATATAAATGTAGGTTTTTTTAAGAATGGAACTATTGTATTCAAGGGTTTGAGATAAGTGGTTAAAGCATTTAGCTTTCATCATGGAGACATTAGATATAATTTACATACAATTTAAAAACATCTATTGAATCTATATTTTGAGGACATTTTGTATATTTTTTACATTTCAGATTTTTAACTGCCTTTGTCATATCCTATGAGGAGATTATGACCATAATATCATCATGTTAATATGAGTTTTAATGAAAAGGGTTCCATCATACAAACCCTCATAGTGTTTCTTCACATTTGGTGCTAGAAGAATTGATAACCATTTCATGTGATTTTAGTAACACACTCTTTAAGGTGTGTTTTTTCATTATTTTTTATGTTAAATTTGATGATGAGAGTTTTATGTTAATATTTTATTTTGATTGCAAGACAAGAATGCTTGTTTCACCTTTGTGGAGGTTTGTTCTTTCATTGATCTTAGACATGATACTTGTAGGAATGACCTAGTTGTAGCAAGACAATATTAATGCATATAGGAGTTTTGATCCTTTATTAGTTTATATATGTAGTGATTTGATGTCATGAATAATTTAACAATAAACTAGTATATCTCTTCAAGGTGGTCTCTCATACCATGTAAAGTTTGGTCTCAGAGATTTAGCAACATTATCCTTGAAGGCATGAAGATATGAAGAACATGTATATTTCTAGTATATTTCTATTATAGTTATTACATTCTATTGGTTTCGTACATTCTCCTTTCACTATCAATAGTGGGTTGATCAATTCACAGGGCACCTTCTAGGGCTTCTTTATAGGACTTGTAGAAATTTAGATATGGAGGTGGTTGAGAGGCCCCCTAGTTTATATTATTTTGAGTAGTGACAAATGGATTAGAATGGGTTCATCATCTTCGAGACTATTTGAACTTTTGATTAATACCCTAGAACACATTAGATCAAGTGAGAACACCATATCAACCTAAGGAGAGTAGAGGAAAGATGTAAAAGGGAGATTACAACATAGCTTTTAGTTTAGTTTCATCTATTGGAAATGTCTTAGGAGTGAAATTTTGCATTCTGCATCTCCTGGGGCTGAATCAACTATGCCAACACGTTTGGGATGGGTGGGTGAATGCTAGGGGAGGTGTCTTTTCGATGGTGAAGCCTCTTGGTCATTCTTGGATACATTAGATGGAGACAATCTCTTAAGAGCCCTAAGAAAAAAAATGTGCCAAACTTTGGACCAACTTTTCTCTCAAAATGTGACACCTACGGATGTCTTCTATGCATGGATAGGTGGATGTCAAGTCCACCTACAAATACCTACCTCATTTTTTTAATTCAATTTCATTTGTCTATGGTGGCAAGGAACGAAATGTTCCAAAATGCTTCAGTTTCATCCAGTGGAAAGGTGCTAGGAGTGAAATTTTGTATTCCACATCTCTTAGGGCCAAATCGACTACCACAACACATTGGGGTGGGTGGGTGAATGCTAGGGGAGGTTTATTTTTGGTGGAAAAACCTCCTAGTCATTCTTAGCTACATTAGACAGAGACAGTCTCTTAAGAGCCTTAAGAAAAAAAGGTGTCAAACTTTGGATTGGTTGTTCTCTCAAACCCTAACACCTACAAATGTCTTCTTTGCATGTATAGGTGGATGTCACCTGGTCCACCTACAAATACCTATCTCAGTGTTTTTTAAATCAATTTTATTTTCCTATGGTGGAAAGGAATGCAATGTTCCAAAATGCTTCAGTTTCATCCAATGAAAATGTGTTAAGAGTAAAATTTTGCATTCCGCACCTCATGGGGCCGAATCAATTATGCCAACACATCAGGATGGGTAGGTGAATGGTAGGTTGGGTTTTATTTCATATCCCAAGTGTCCTAGTCATTTTGGATTATAGGATTCCAACAAAGTCACTTAAGAGCCCTAAGAGAAAAGAATTGTCAAACTTTGACAGAGCAATTCTCAGAGTCTATGGCACCTAGGAATGTTTTGTTTAGATCTACAGGTGCACGTGGGGTCCATCTACAATAACCTCTTAATTTTTCCAATTCCAAATCATTTGGACATGTCAAAATTAAATGCATTCTTGCAAAATGTTTTAGTGGCATTCATCATAACCTTGCCACAAGCCATATTTTTTTGTTCTACGTCTTGTGGGGCCAAATCGATGATGCCAACATGTTAGGGTGGGTGGGTGAATGCTATGAGAGGTCTCGTTTCATACCCCAAGTGTCCTAGTCATTTCAGACTACAAGCTTCAACAAAGTCACTTAAGAGCCCTAAGAGAAAAAGTTATCAAACTTTGACGGAGTGGTTCTTGGACTCCATGGCACCTGAGAATGTTCTATTCAGACCTATAAGTGCATGTGGGTTCTATCTATAATAACTTCTCTTAGTTTGTTTTAACTCCAAACCATTTAGTCATGTCAAAATTAAATGCATTCTTACAAAATGTATCAATGGAATTCAACATAACGTGGCCAAAAGCCATATTTTCATTCTGCACCTCATGGGGTTGAACTGACTATGCCAACATGTCAGGGTGGGTGGGTGAATGCTAGGGGAGGTCTCATTTGTACCCCAAGTGTCTTAGTCATTCTAGACTACAGGATTCCAACAAAGTCACTCATTGGAAGCATGTAATCTAGAATGACTGGGACACTTGGGGTATGAAACAAGACCTCCCCTAGCATTCAACCACCCACCCTAATGTGTTGGCATAGTCAGTTTAGCCCCATGAAGTGCAGAACAAAAAATATGGCTTCTAACAAGATTATGCTAAATGCCACTAATGTATTTTGCAAGAATACATTTTATTTCGACAGGGCCAAATGGTTTGAAGTTGAAAAAACTGAGAGAGGTTATTGTAGATGGACCCCATGTGCACTTTTAGGTATGAACAAAATATTTCCAAGTGCCACAGACTCCAAGAACTACTACATCAAAGTTTGGTAGTTTTTTGCTTTTATGGATTTTAAGTGACTTTGTTAGAAGCCTGTAGTCTGGAATGACCGGGACACGTGGGGTATGAAATGAGACCTCCTATAGCATTCACTTAACCACCTTGATGTGTTCATAGAATTGGTTTAGCCCCATGAGGCGCATAGTGAAAAATATGGCTTTTGGTAAGCTTATGTTAAATGTCATTGATGCACTTTATAAGAATCCATTTAATTTTGGCAAGTCCAAATGGTTTGGAGTTGAAAAAATTGAGAGAGTTTATTGTATATAGACCCCACATGCACCTATAGGTCTAAACAAAACATTCCCAGGTGCCACGACCTCTGAGAATTGCTCCATCAAAGTTTGACATTTTTTTGCTCTTAGGGCTCTTAAGTGACTTTGATGAAAGCCTGTAGTCTGGAACTACTTGGACACTTGGGATATGAAACAATACCTCCCATAGCATTCACCCTCCCAACCTGATGTGTTGGCATAGTCGATTTGGCCCCACGAAGTGTAAAATGCAAATTTTCACTCCTAACACCTTTCCACTAGATGAAACTGAAGCAATTTGGAACATTGTGTTTCTTGCCACCACAGGAAAATGAAATTGATTTAAAAAAACTAAGATAGGTATTTGTAGGTGGACCTGACATCCACCTATACATGCAAAGAAGACATTCATAGGTGTCATGGTCTGAGAGAACAATCAGTCGAAAGTTTGGCACTTTTTTACCTTAGGGCTCTTAAGACACTGTCTCTATCTAATGTAGTCGAGAATGACTAAGAGAATTTTCCACCAAAAAGACACCTTCCCTAGCATTCACTCGCCCACCCTGACCAACATCTCGGTGCAGTGTGTTTGGCCTAGGAGATGCGGAATGCAAAATTTCACTCCTAACACTAAACTAAAAGCTATGTTGGAATCTCCATTTTTATATCTTTCCTCTACTCTCCTTAGGTTGATATGGTGTTCTCACTTGATCCAATGTGTTCTGGGGCATTAATCAAAGGTTCAAACAGTCTTGAAGATGATGAACCCATTCCAATCCGTTTGTCTCAAAGATGATGAAGAGGATGTAGTCTTTATGCAGTTGTATGAGTTAGAGGAGATGAGAAAAAGTGATATGTAAAAGATATGATCATGTTATCACAAGAAAAAGGTAATAATGGAATATATAACATTATCTAAAACAACAAGATATAATGTTGTAAGCACATGTATCGAAGTACAATAAGATGTTACCCGATGTTGCCCCCAATAGTGAGGATAATATACAAAATCCAATTTGTTAGATGGATTTTGAAAACATAGTCAAGAATTCATGAGAAAAATATAATATAAGTGTTATGTAAAAGATAAGAACATATGCATAGATATGAAAAAATAATCCATAAATTTTAAGCAAATGCGATTGGTGGGTGTACAACCAAACTCCACAACCTTTGCCAGCATCCTCCCTACCTATGCCAAAATGCGATCTTCAGAACATGGTACATGGACATCCATTAAATCATTAAGGATATGGGAATTTTGTCAGATGTTTTAGTTGCAACTTCCCTGGTAGACATGTATGCAAAATATGGAAACATAGACAAGGCATGTGAACTATTTGACATAACATCTCAAAGAGATCCCATCTCATGGAATGCAATGATTTCAAGATACATCACAAAATGGATTTGTTGATAAGGCTTTAGAAACTTTCAAGCAAATGCAATTGGTGGGTGTAAAGCTAAATTCTACAAACTTTACCAACATCCTCCCTACCTATGCCAAAATGGGATATTTGGAATAGGGTACATGGACATCCATCAAAGCATTAAGGATAGGGAATTTTATCAGATGTTCTAGTTGCAACTCTCCTGGTAGATATGTATGCAAAATGTGGAAGCATAGACAAGGCACGTGAACTATTTGATAGACCACCTCAAAGAGATACTATCTCATGGAATGCAATGATTGAAAGATATGCACAAAATGGATTTGTTGATAAGTCTTTAGAAATTTTCAAGAAAATGCAATTGGCGGGTGTAAATCCAAATTCCACAACCTTTGCCAGCATCCTCCTTGCCTGTGCCAAAATGGGATCTTTGGAATAGGGTACATGGACATACATCAAAACATATATGAAGGGGAGTTTTTGGTAGATATTCTAGTTGCAACTGTTGTGGTAGAAATGTATGCAAAACGTGGAAGCATAGACAAGGCACACGAACTATTTGACATAACACCTCAAAGAGATTCCATCTCATGGAATGTAATGATTGCAAGATATGCTTAAAATGGATTTGTTGATAAGGATTTAGAAACTTTTAAGCAAATGTAATTGGCAGGTGTAAAGATAAACTCCACAACCTTTGCCAGCATCCTCCCTTCCTGTGCCAAAATGGGATCTTCAGAATAGGGTACATGGACATCCATCAAAACATAAAGGAAGGGCAATTTTGGTCAAATATTCTAGTTGCAACTGCCCTGGTAGACATGTATGCAAAATGTGGAAGCATAGACAAGGCACACAAACTGTTTGATAGAACACCTTAAAGACATGCCATCTCATGGAATGCAATGATTGCAAGATACACACAAAATGGATTTGTTTTGATTAAGATAATAGGAAGGGCCCAAACCCATAACATAAATCCCAAAAGGCAAATAGTTAGTCTTATGAGAAGTAAAACAAAACATAGGAAAAACATGGCCCAAAGAAGAAATACAAACATGGAAATGACAACTATCTCAAAGACTAGCAACAAACCAGAAGCACAAAATGGTTTTGTTGATAAGGCTAGAGAAACTTTCAAGCAAATGCAATTGGTAGGTGTAAAGCCAAATTCCACAACCTTTGCCAACATCCTCCCTGCCTATGCCAAAATGGGATCTTTGGAACAAGGTACATGGACATCCATCAAAACATAAAGGAAGGGGGATTTTTGTTAGTTATTGTAGTTGCAACTGCCCTAGTAGACATGTATGCAAAATGTGGAAGCATAGGCAAGGCACGTGAATTGTTTGACAGAACACCTCAAAGAGATGCCATCTCATGGAATGTAATTATTGCAAGATATGCACATAATGGATTTGTTGATAAGGTTTTAGAAACTTTCAAGAAATGCAATTGGTGAGTGTAAATCCAAATTCCGCAACCTTTTCCAGCATTGTCCTTTCTTATGCTAAGATGGGATCTTTGGAATCGAGTACATGGACATCCATCAAACATAAAAGTAAGGTGGATTTTTATCAAATATTCTAGTTGAAACTACCTTGGTAGACATGTATGCAAAATGTGGAAGCATAGATAAGGCACATGAACTATTTGACAAAACATCTCAAAGATATGCCATCTCATGGAATGCAATGATTGCAAGATATGCACAAAATGGATTTGTTGATAAGGCTTTAGAAACTTTCAAGAAAATGCAATTAGCGGGTGTAAAGAAAATGTAGAAAGGTGAAATGATGATATGCAAAGCATGGAAACCATATAGAAGGTGAAATGACTATATACAAATCATGTCAAACGTGTCTCTCTCCCTATGCCTCTCTCTTCCTCTCTTCCTTGTTTTTCTCTTTTTGTAACCCATATAAAGGGTGAAATGAGGGTATGCTAGAACTATAGAAGGTGAAATAAAGATAAGAAAATCATGTTAAACATATAGAAGGTGAAATGAAGGTAAGAAAATAATTTCAAACATATAAAAGGTGAAATGAGAATATAATATCAAACATATCATCTCCCTCTCGATCTCTCTCTAAGTCTCTCTCTAACTAAACATATAATGTCAGACATATATCTAAGGTGAGATGAAGGTAAGCAAATGATGTCAAACATATAGAATGTGCAATGAGGATATGTTATACATATAGAAGGTGAAATGAGGATAAGAAAATCATGTCAAACATGTAGAAGTTGAAATGAGGATATGCAAAGCATGGAAACTATATAGAAGGTAAAATGAGGATATGAAAATCATGCCAAACATGTCTCTCTCTCTTCCTCTCTCACCCTGAGTCTCTCCCTAAGCCTCTATAATTGTCAAACTAGAATTGGGTGTTGGCTTGTACAACTTACATAAAGTGTATGATATTGAAACATACTTACATTTAAGATACACTTATTTACATTTCAAATGCAACATTTGGTGAATTTGGGTTGTGGATGATATTTTTGCATAAACTAGATAACAAAATCAGTAAACATACAAACATGTCTTTTCTCATTAATACAAGAATAACTATCTTTAATTTAATGAGAAACATCATAAGTTTTGTCATTTTTAACATGTAAGATGAGAAATTATCTATGATTATCATATCAAATCTAGTAGTTTCTATATCAAATCTAGTAGTTTCAATATCAGTATTGTTATGAGATGTATACAAAAAGAGGGGTACAACAAATATGTTAACTAACACTAAAAATCCATGTAATAATTTAGCATAAAAAAATATTGAACAAGTTTGTACTAATTTAGCATAAATTAAAATGAAATATTAAATACAGATTTCATATGATTGCCATTATGCTTCTTTTTTTATTAATTGTTACTAATTAGGGTATTCATAGAGAAATATATAGTAACTCATAACATCTACTTATGTAAAAATCTTTGGTTTTATGCTAGTAATAAGATAGTCACTGATATCAAAACAACAAGATGGTCTTCTTAATGGTGTTTGGACAATGCATTATCACTTGATGGAAAAATGGTCACATGTCATTCTAAGACAATCCTATATCTAACTAAAACTACCATCATAGAAATTAAGATCAAGTTATGTATTGAGGTACGAAACTACATATCATCTTTCTACCAAGAAAAACAAACATATATAACAAGGAATCAATCTATAAACATGTTATTGATCTTAACTCAACCATTGCAAAGTGATTATATATTCAAATTTTAAGTTTCAAAGTAGGAATACATGCACATAAGGAATTTAAATTATAGTGTATATCAAAGTGTATGTATAAAAATATAGGATAATGGTAGACATATACAAAAATTTGGCATATATGCCAAGTCAAAACATTTTTTTACAAAATGTGACATATGCCATCTCAAAATCCATATACATCCACATGTTGAATAGCTACATCAAATACTAAAGGTCAACTTGACCCTATGTCTCTAGAAAATCTTCAAACTATGGTGGACCCTCAAAAAGTGGCCTCTTTGTGCCACGATGCTTAGTAGTTGATGGATGCAAAGTTGACTGCAATAACAAGTCAAACCATAAATTTGATTAATTAGTTCAATGGTAAATATAAATAAGTTAGACTAGTAAACAAAAACTTATCTACTACAATTTAGAACTTTGAAATTAACATGTCTAAATCACTACAATCAACTATAAGGTCTCTAAACTATCAATTATTTAGTAAAATTCAAATCAATTACCTCAACTCTTTGTTGTCGTTTTGAGAGTCATTCTACAAAGTATGGTCTCTTAGGATGATCAGGTGTCCTACTGAAGCATGATGGTAGAGGTGCCACATCACTCACTTTCGAAATAGACTATAATAGTAAAACAACATTGATATAAATTAATATATAATTACCAACAAAAAAGGAAATGCATACATTAAAAAGGTTAGATGTGTAAATAAACAATCTAGACTAGACTAAACAAAAACTTATCTACTACAAAACAAGCACACATATCACAAACAAGACCTCTTGCATTTATTGAGAAGGACTCATCATGGACGGACCAACTAAGATTTCATATATGAAAAATGACAAGAATGTAAGACTCTATGTATACATATAATCATAATAAATTTGAAATTAACAGATCTCAAAACTATAATTAATTATAAGTTCTCTAAATTATCAATTAAAGTAAAATTCAATTCAATTCAATTACCTCCTCCCTTTGTTGTCATGTGGAGAGAGTTTCAATGAATGATGGTCCCTTGGGTCGATCATGAGTTCTACTAAAGCATATTGGCAAAGGTACCACTTCATTCATATTTTGAATAGATTGTAGAAGTAAAATAACATTAAGATATAAATTAATATATAATTACTCACAAAAAATGAAATGCATACAATAAAAAAGGTTAGATGTGTAGAAAAATTTATATTGACAAGTCTAGGCCAAATTGAATGGTAGAAAGAGTACCAAGATGAACTTTTGTCAGCTCCTCCTCTGCCATCAATTGTTATCCCCTTAGATACATTAGTACTAATCTTTGTTTATATTAAATTCAAATGGAATACACTGTGAAATTTAACTTTAAATTTTACTTAAAAGAAAGATTAGCCTTGCTCCTCTTCTTCTCTAGCCCCTGATGCCTCTGGTTGTGTTCTAGTCTTTCATGCCTCAGCTTGAGTTCTAGACCCTGTTGCCTCAGCTCATGAAGGTGACATATGAGGGACTTCATACTCTAATGTTTTCAGGGGTGGCTCACTAGTCTCCCCAAGAGGCCCTAAACACAACTGGTTGCACATAATGCAATGATAAGGCACACAAACATGTGTGGATGAGGAGGGTCCAATAATCTCAATTGATCCACTATGACCACCAATATCATGTGGTTGTGTTAGCTAGGAAGCCTGTGTAATCAAATGCTCAATCAAAGAGTGTATGATAGAGAGGCTTTGATGTGTTGCATCTACAAAAATGATTGGGTGTTGAATTGGAGGTGGAGAAGGGATAGGAGGAGGGGAATAAATGGACCTTGCACTTGTCACAATGCCCTAGGTCTGTCTTGAGGCATTCCTTTACCTACTCCCTAGAACTCTCTAAAATCAAAATAGTTCACATGGTGGCCTAATATAAACTCCACATATAGTTTACGGAGGAAATATAAAGGTACATCAAGATTGTTGTTGGGTGGTTTATCAAAAATTATCAACCAACGATCACAAAAATCATTAGTAATCCCTATGTGTGCATCATTCGATTGATTAATTAGGATTACAAGTACATCAACATGCAATCCAGTTTTAGGGTTCACAAAATGTTGCACTAACATGGCTTTGGTAATGTCTAAATTTTTTCACTTGGTCATAAGATAAGCCAATAAAATATTCTGCCCTCTTGGTTTCTTTCCATTGCCTAAATGATCCATGTTGGTTTGTGAGGGTTCGAACATGAGTGATAATTCCCTCTAAGGTGAATGTCATTGAAGTCAATCGAGGGTGGCGACGATGAATTTATATAATCCTATTTATTTCATTAATATTTTTCTCAATTTGTTCTTGATTAGTTGGAGGGTTTATTGGGGGAGGGTTCGATGGGGGAGGGTTTGGATTTTGATCTTGCTCATCCATGTTACCTATTTCAAATTTAAAACATCCAAATTTAGGATTTAAAACATATTCTTGTTAAAATATATACAATTTAATTTAAACATTTTGAAAAAAATGAAAATCACTAAATCATATTAAAATTTTGAGTTAAAAACTAATGCTTACAATAAACAATTGAAAGCCCTAAATCTTACCAAATATGTCAATTTAAATTTGAAAAAAATCAAAAAGGAAAAAAACCAACTTATCTTTAAATAGTTCTTGATTGCGGGAGAATTTTTGGCTTCTACAAATCAGATATTCGCCTCTGGTCTCTGATATCCATTTCCTTTTCCTTTTCTCAGTTTTCAAAACCTGTGGGTTAGTGAAATGAATTTTTTTAATTATAGTGAAAAGGGAAATGGATATCAGTTTTGATAAAAATGTATCCTTTATCAATAGATATCCATTATGGTTTCCTAACAGATATCCATTAATAACAGATATAATAGATATTCGTTAGGGTTTAGTATTACCAAACCAAACCAGATTTTTTATCTGACCCTTCAAAAAATTCAAATATCCATTTTGGAATTTTGGCTAAGTAAAAATGCATTTTCTCCTATTGCCATTGTTTGGCCTGCGATGATCCTACACTCACCCATCCTAGAAACTATATTTTGATATCCCATACATAAATCATGGATCAGGTGTTGGTATCCTATTTGTCACTCTACAAGGGGACTTCATACCAAAGGATTTCAAATTAGGTTTTCCTTGTACAAACAACATAGCAGAATACGAGGCCTTGATCAGAAGTCTTAAAAAAATAATATAATAGGACATCCAATAGTTCTAGGTCTGTGGGACTTTTAACTTGTAATCAAATAGGTGAACAATGAATATCAGACAAAGGACGACAAGCTCATCCCCTACAAATAGATAGTTGACAATTTCAAGCAATATTTCACACACATCTAGTTTGACAGGTTCCTCGCCTTAATAACAAAGTAGTAGATGCCATAGCCACCATTAGGTCTTTGCTAGATATGCCACATGATAGTCAATGTTGTGAGTTTATGGTTAAGCAAATTCTCATACCCACATACGATGCCTCAAAGTCTGAGCTTGTTTATGGTATTGTTGGTCCTGAATCCACATGGTATCATGGTATCTACACCTAACGCCATGATCAAATTATTCCATCTAACCTATCATGAAACCAATGTAAAACCTTCCTCCAACACACCTCCCATTTCACCATCCTCAATGACACCTTATATCGAAGAGGCTATGATGGTTCTTTACTCTAGTGCCTAAACACAGACAAGGCTAATCTTGTATTTTAAGAAGTCCATGATGGTATCTATGTTGCCCATACTAGAAACATGGTCCTAGTCAAAAAGCTTCTCAAAAAAGGTTAATACTGATCTACCATGGAACATGATGCATGTCAATACATCAAATTGTGCCTCACCTATTAATAGCATGGATACCTCATTCGGACACTATCATAGGCATTGAAACCCATCACAACTCCTTGGCCCTTCTCTCAATGGGGCCTAGATCTCATTGACAAGATTCATGCCTCTTTATCCAACAAACATAAATTCATCATCATCACTAAGTACTTCACTAAATAGGTCAAATCTATTCCCCTCACCTTCACTACAAGAATCCAAAAACCTGAATTTATCCTCCATCATATCATTTGCCACTACGACATCCCATTTGCCATTATCACTGACAATGGTAAATCCTTTAAAAGTCATGAAGTTCACACTCTCTGTGAGTGACTCCATATCCAACACAGCCAATCCACTCCATATTATCCCTAAAGTAATGATAAAATAGAGAAAACAAACAAAACCCTACTTAAAATCCTAAAGAAAATTATCTCTCATGTTGGCCATGATTGACATCTCCATCTTGCCCTCTAGGCCTATCATACTAGCATCCACACTCCCACTGGAACCACTCCATATTCCCTAGTCTTCAGCTCTAAATCTATCTTGTTGGTTGAGATTGAACTGCCATCATTATGAATCTTCTTGTGTGACCCCATCTATGATGAGGAGTATTAGATTGCAAGGATACATGAGCTTGAGCTACTTGATGAGTAGCACCTTAATGCCCTAAATCACATACAAGCCTATTAGAATCGGCTACACATAAGCTACAACAAGAAAATTAGAGCTTTAGATTTTTAGATCAATCATCTTGTACTTAAATAAAATCAGAAGAATATATAGGATAGAGAAAAGAAAGGTAAATTTAGCCTAACTAGCTAGGTCCTTACATCATCATCGTCAAGTATGGTTTAGGTGCTTATCAAATGGCTACTCTAGATGGTCATAATCTTGATGAAACTTTGAACATTACACATATCAAACACTTCCACACCTAGTCCAAAGAGTATCCCACTACAAAAAAAATCTAAAAAATATACAAATTATTAAAAATTACAAAAAATAAAAAAAATACAAAGAAATAAATCATCCTCTATTGAAAACCACTTCTTTTGGAACCTTGGATAAGTACCATGGCGAAAATCTACTCATACACACCATGCGTATAGCCAAACTCCATTATCATTTAGGTCCTCTAGCATACCATTGCCTCATCTACCATTCATATCCTAGTCTTCCATCCCATCTCTTTTTCACACCACCCTAAATCCATCAACCACAAAATTCCTTGAAAATGTCTTTTAAATATGCTTCTCTTATCCATGGGTACAATCCAAGCACTAAGAACAAGTGGGTTCATCACTTCCACTATCCATATATATATCCATCTACCATCCCATTGCCCTTATCATACGCTAGGGACAACATATTTTGTTGTGGTTTGGAATGGGCTTTTGGCATTATCCATATTGATTATTCAACATTTCAAATGTGTTTCTTCTCAATTCTAAGAGTCATGCACTTGCAAGTACATCAGTCTCACACCTCTCGCTTTTGCACTCAAAACATCAAACTTAAATGCTCCAAAAAATTCAAATGTAACCTCAAAAACACGCATCGGTCAAATCATTTTCCATTGTGAAATTTATGTCCTATGCTTTATCATCATCCTATGCCTTTGTAGGATATATCATTCGACATTCATCTCATCCTTTTCCTTCACAAGATATATCATTCCCCACATCAGGCATCATCACCATCACCATCAACACTTTGGAAAAAGGTAACCTCTTGCATGCCGATTGGCTGTTATTTTTTTATCTTTGTTTATCCTTTTTTATCTTTTTGTCCCACATTATACCTCCTCAAGGCTACCACAATCATTTATATCATGGTGTGTTTTGAATATTTTATATTGAGGCATGAGTCTATTGTTTCATATGTCGTGTTTTCTTGGTTGTCCTAGTACAATACCAACCAAGGACATCAAGTGCCTTGTGATGTGCCCAGGCATCCTTTTATGTTTTGGTTATCTCATTGCAATAGCCATCAAGGTCATCAAATACCTTGTGATGTGTTGAGGTATCCTTTCCTTTCCTTCTTGCAAGTCATTCCATTTTTGCACAGGACACATCATAACCTTAGTCTTTTATACCTTGGTGCATAATGTCTAGTGCTATATCAAACTCCATGGTTGCTCACCCAATGCAACATGACCTATCATCCAATCACCTCATCAATTTATTCACTAAATCATTTCTATCCACCATCCTTAATCTAGTGTATCCACTCCTCTAGCCAATCATCTTTTCTCATCTTTGCTATCACCTTTTTTCAACCATTTTGAGAGTACACCCGTGTTCTTCAAACCCACCTATTCTCTCAAGGGGGCATCCCTACCTCATTCCTCTCCTTTTCTTTCAACAATAGGGAGCATCCTGTCACTAGTCCCATGTCTCCAAAAACCTCTATACTTTATCTGAAATGTTGTTACTTCTCTTAGTCACAACACCATCTCAAAGAGGGGCAAAATGTAGACACCTAAATTTGACCACATCCAAAGATCACTAGATTTATCCATCTATTTTATACTAATACTAATTGAATAAATTAATTATTTAATTAACCCATCTGATCATCTTCCCAATATTAATTAAATAAATTTCATCATTTATTTAATTAATTAATCATTTAAACACTTCTTCTAATGTTCCAATATTTAATTAAATAAACCAACATTTATTTAATTAAATCATCAATTCCTATGTCTATTCCTCCAAAAATTAAATAAATAGTTAATAGGTATTTAATTCATCCATTTCCTCCCCCATCATTAATTAAATAAATAAATCATGTTTATTTGACTAATTAATCACTTGCACATAGCTCAATAAATTCTCTCATCAAATCTTGTCCATTTGTTCAAACTAGAAAATCTCCACCTTCTATTTCACACATGTGACTTGTGATTCCCACACATGTGAGAAGACCTACTTGCCATAATCACTCATCCCTAGGTTTCTCACACATGTGTGAGAAGTCCCACTTGTCACAATTACACATCCCTAGGTTTCTTACATATGTGTGAGATGTACTACTTGTCATAATCACACCCTTCTCACACATGCGTGAGAGCTTGCATAAGGTCCCAAAAAGTATCTTTTAATCCCCGCCCTCCATCTTCTACTAGAAAATCCTATCCATCTATATCCTCTCAATCCACGCCTCATCATGTGCATTAACCACAAGGTGCCACTTTGAGGCCTCTCATTCATCCTTGTCCCTTAGTCATTCTCAAATGTTGATCTTCTAAATCAATCTCAATCGTTGATCATTCTCATAAAAAATATATAAAACAACCCTCCACCAAGCCATTTTCAAGTCATATTGGAGAGAAAAGGCATAATATAGGACTCTCAAGCAACCAACATCACAACTTCATCATCAAGTCATTTGGAGCACATCACCAACATCAAATGGAAGGCATAACTTTGTTCTATGTTTCACATTGCTTAGTTTGCCTTTCATTTTATGCTCTAATTGGAGGTAGAAGTATTAACTCTTGTTTGCATTTGCACAAGAAGTTAGTTTTTAACTTCTTCATATAGGACACACCACCAAGAGATGTAAATGTACAACCAATCTAAGATAAAATATATGTACTCACATGTGTGTATTACAACTCCACCAAATAAGGAAAGTACAAGTCACATGTGCAAATACAATTTACCTAAGTAGGCTTATCTTAGGTACTAATATGCAATAAAATAATTAACTAAACACAAGAAAACAAATATGCACCAACACCCCCCATAAGCATAACTTAGGTAGGTAGGAAAGGTAGATGGATGGGTCCTAGAAAATGTGTAGCCATGTTAGGTATTCATGTACAAAAATGTGCCTCAAAATATGAGAAGGAGAAAACCCGTATGAAAAATCTTCCCCCAGAGAGAGGAAAAAGAAGAAGTGAGAACATGTAGCCCCCAAAATGTAGTCTACTACACCAATGGTAGTTGATTATAATAGAATAATAATGTTGGACAACATTCCTCCCCTTAGGAAGAAACAAACACATGTAGGATATCTTCCCATTCTAAAAGGAATATGAGGGAAGAAAGATAAAAATGTATGATGTCTTTTAAAAGTTCTCAAGTGTCATCATATTAGTTTTGAGAGGTGCCACAATAAAATTAGGAGTCCTAGGCTTAACTGAAGAAGGTGACAATCTAGAACCTTGTGGAAATAGATGTAGAATAAGATCCAAAAATGATGAGACGACAACTATGATAAAACTGTCACCAAAGAGGATATGGTTGTCCTCAAAGGGGTCCTCCAAATTTGTAATGACTCACAAAGTAAACCTAATATATTTTTAGGTACTCATCCTAAGAAGATATATCTAGAAGACAATGAATATGATCCTACTGTATTGAATCATTGGACACAATGGATGTAGCAACATTGAACTCTAAAGAAGTAGGAGATGGAATTTTATCACATCTCTAGAACTTTGATCAATGAAAGGATACCAAGGTTCAAATGACCATATTGTATCTTCTCAAAAGCATTCACACTAGATGCTTGAGTGTGAACATCAATCAAAGTAACACTAGGTGCAAAATGTGAGGTGTACAATCTAGACTAATCATCCACCTTTCCAATTGCAAAAATGTCTTTTTTATGCAAATCCTGAATGACCACAAAATCTAGTGTGAACCTCGTTGGTTCCCAAAATCACAAGTCCATAATCCTAGAGTATGTTTTCACCTTCAAAGCCAAGGGGTGTCATCAAGAAGGTAAAACAGGGTCTTATCAACATATTGAGGATGGTTAAAGGCCAATCGATGAGAGTTGGTATGCTCTCTTGCACTTCAAGCTTAGCTAGATCCAAGAGGGTATTCCTTGAAGTATCCTTAATAGGATTTCTAACCATTTATGATGAAGCAGAAACATTTGTAACCATTACCAATGTACACTTGAACCCTATAATGTTCACTAGATCAAGAAAAACTAGCTACATAAGACCTCTGATTAAGTTGATAGTACACCTTGCATATGCACTCATAGATGATAGCACTTATATCTCCATAAGATGAATTCAATTTACATTTCATACATAATGGAAAGGTGCAAACATGCATGACATGATTCACAAATGATTCAAACACTTGAAGGTCACTCAGAATGATTTCCTGGTTATAATACTGAACTATGAATAGCATGTCAAACCTAATCTAATCCTAATCTACTCCTACAACTAATAGTACTAAGGATTGATTTTAAAGATTGTTGGCACTTCACCAATATGGACCAATTCCCACTCCATTGGGCAATAGTCATAGAATGCAGGGAGGAAGGAAACACACCCAGTAAAACATCCATAGAACTAGATATGCATTTATATACAAATCAAAGATTACCTCTCATACAATGGACATACTTAATAATCTTGAGTAGAATTGCAATAACCCATATGCAACCAAAGAAAGACCAATACAAAGGCTTTGTATTGCATTAGATATTGTCACACATACATCAAACCTTGGTTATAATCACACCAACAAATGTGGTAAGAGAAAATACATAGTTGCAACTATACAATGTTCTCTTGAATCATCACAAATGTCCATGGAGACATACCATTACATAAAGATGTGCATTGAAAATCCTCACTATGAGTTACAAGATGGATTTCATCCCCTTACAAACTAGACAAGCTTTATTTGATGTCCTAGAATCACCATGAAGCACTTGCAGACTCAAAAATTGGCTCAACGACCAACCCCTTAAAATGAATACAACATTTTTTTTATAGACTTTAGATGTTATGCCCTAATCTGCATTGAATGATCATTTGCATCTGCAATCTTCCCACTCAGAATGAATGACCTGGATCATGAAAGGTACAACAGGTAGCCAAGAATCACCTACCACATTCATGGAATTCTAGGAAGTTGTTAGGTGGTTGGGGCATTTGAATGCACACATGTATTGCATTATGAAGGGCTAGTTTTACTTTGGTGACCTTTTCTTTTTATCCTCAACATATTTAAAAAATTAAAAGTTTACTTTTCTTTTCAACGATTCAACTAGTTCACAAACCTACAAACCAGCTGAAAGATTTCTCTCCTCTTTACTCTTTGCTTCTCCTTTTTCTTCCTTCTTTGTCTTGTCTTTTGGCATTTCAGTGACCCTAAGAACTTAAGAACCTTTTTTAGTGTTTCAATGAGTTCATGAACTTACAAACTTGCTGAAACATTTGTCTTCTTTTCTCTCTTTGTTCTTTCGGTGTTTTGACAAGTTCGTGAACTTACGAACTTGAAAAAACATTTCACTTTATCTTTCTCTCTGTCGGCGATTCAAGTATTTGGAGAAATTTAAACCTTTTTGGTAGGTTCTCTAGTTCGTGAACATAAGAATTTTTAGGTTTTTGGTGGGTTCACTAACTGGAGAACCTACTGAAACATTCATCTTTGCTAACTTTCTTCTTTCTTCTTTTTAGTGTTTCGGCAAGTTCATGAACTTATGAACTTGCTGAAACATTATTTCTTTTCTCCTCTTCGGCATTTTAGGGAAAATACGAACCTACAAACCTTTCGGCAAGTTCACCAATTCACAAACCTGTCAAAAAGTTGAAACATAATGTCTTTTGGGATTTCGACAAGTTTACAAATTGGTGAACCTGTCGAAAGGCTTATACTTATAAGTTTTTTGAAGGACTTGAAGGTTTTTTGGATGTTTCAAAAGGTTTTCAAACACATAATACGCTTAGTGGGGAAAATAAAAGGTAGAAGGTAGGAAATATAGGAAAGGGCTTGGATGGATTTAAAATTTTTTAAACCAGATCCCAACATTAGATCTAGTTGGGGATGTGTGTCCTTGCAAGCATAATGAGGATCCACCTATCTCAGAGAGGCAGACTAAAAAGGTAAAAAACAGAAGAAAACAAACCAACATATATACAAGGAAAGAACTTATAGACAAAGGCATGAAACACAAAGAAACTTAAGGATGGTTGTAGTCAAAGCTTATAGGCATGTGCAGGTTAGACCCTGCAAAGAATATCCACAGAGCAAGTCTATGGACAAACTATTGTAGACTTCTTGCCCCTATCAAATACAAGTTGAATAAAAGAGTTGATATCCCTCAAACTAAAGTTATATTCACCACCCAACTGCAACAAATGATGTCATTTACCTACATGCACCAAGTTGTAAGCACTACTTGTGAAGTGAAGGCTAAGTCCACCATGAACATTACTACTGTCGAGTAACCATAGATAATAGGAGCATGATATAATCCATGCTAGATCATGCATGCTCTCAGTAGTAGAGGGTGAAACATTAAACCTTAGGTTAACATCAAAAGAGTTGAAGCACATGGAAGGAAACAAGCTTCCACCATCAGCAGATGCAATGTTGTCATACATGTTGACTTCCATGTCTCAATAAAAGGAAAAAATAAAATACCTCCAATTCACATGGAAAAAGAAGTATGTCTGACTACATTTCTGATTCGTAAAAAGAAAAGCTTATTCTCACAAGTTAAATTAAAAAATTTCAAACTCTAGCATACCTTCAAGCTGAGCTGCAACATGTTGATCTTCATGCTCACTAGAGTACTGCATCTAAACTTCACATTCACTTGTTTGTTGGACCCATACAAAGGATTCTATTTCAAGCACAACACTATCATCCAAGCATTTGAAACGTGACCTTCAAAAAGGAAAGGTTCATAGTCCATGGTGCTCTCAACAAACTCTTGAATGATAGGTGCCCAACATACACTACTTTCACATGTGTTGGTACAATCTTCAATTCCTAAGTTACAAGCATAATCTGAATCACAATTCAAACCATCATCACAATGATCAACACCATGGGACACTTCAAGTGAAGAACCAAGTTCTTCCAATTATCTCTCTATTTCTTGTTCACTTAGGTAACTTGTTGCGTCATACTTGCTACTGAAACAAGACTGATGACACATTTCTTCTTCCCCATTCATTGTAACAATTATTCTTGGAGGCCTACTTGAAGCACACTCAACATGGGTAAGACAACAAACTTTGCACCAAAGAAAAAGGTTCTCTTATGCATCTACATGGTCACCACCTTCCCAATAATCAAGGGAAAATTCTTCAAATTGAAAATCCATGTCTGCACTAGCATTTGTCTTAGACCAGTTATTATCCAGTGTATGCACACCCATGTTATCCTCATGAAAAATAATAGGAGCAACTTCATCATAATCAGTAGGAACAAAGGAGGGAAACATATAAAACAAGAAACTTGTTTCTTAATCACCTTTTACATCATCTGCATGCACACACTCCTAATAATTGTTTTCATCAATTGATCCATCTGACTGCTCATTCATGCACAAATCTTCCTCATTGTCAACTAGGCCACATACCTCATCTTCAAACTGAAGGTCGTCATGTATTTCATCATTATCATTTCCAGTGGATGACCTATCCAATCAAAGGTAAGAGCATATACTATCATCATCATTTGCATTGGTGTCATATGATGCACCATCTTCAATTTCTACCCTTCTGACTACATAATCATATTCATCCACTATTGTATTCACTTGAGATATTGCATCCACCTAGTTTCTTCTTATAGCAACCCGTTTATTACCAGTAGATCTTGCACATGAGGACAACAAATATACAATATAATAATTCCTCATCTTTTCAACATAGTCTAAGTATAAATAGCCTCCTACAAGCTTATTAACTTCAAATCCTCCTGCATTGAACTCAAACCAACCTCATAGGTTTCAAAGAACATAGAAATGTAGGCAAGGGTGCTAGGTTTGAAAGAATTTTAAATTTTGGAAAAGGCAACTACAAACTTGTGACTGAAGTACATGCTAGACTCTCCCTCTTGTCTTATAATAGTTTCTAATTCATGAACAAGATCAATAGGGTCAGCATCTTTTGCAAATCCATCTTCAAATGTAGCCATAAGGTCTTTCCATGAAGCAAAGAACTACTCTAGAAAGTTTTCAATTCATTCTTTTTCCTTTCCACGTAAGGACCTAACAAAAAATCTCATCCACATGTCATCATCTTCAAACTAAAATTCTTCCATGAACACTGAAAAATCATCAACATGTGTGTCCCCTTCCCAAATACCATACCCATCAAATATGTCTATCTGGTTGAAAACCATGGTTATCATTCTCTGCATTTTGCAATCAATGCAAGAGAGGTCTAGTTGTTTATAAATTGTGTCCATAGGAATGACAAGGGACTGAGCAACTTGATTTTTAGGGGTAATAGGGAAAGCATGGGACTACACCCTAGACTCTAGCAACTTAATTTGTTTTTCAATTTTCTTATTCCACTCAACAAGTTTATTTTGCTTTTGTATGGATGCTTGTAGGTTAATGCATGGATTCATATTGAATGTAGGGCTATTCGAATAACATGAAGACACATCACTAGAATAGTCATAGGCATCAATTCCAATGTAATTTCTAGGGTTTGAAATATAAGAAGATGCATATGAAGGAGCATCCCTAGAGTAATCATATTCATACCTCGAAACCATGACTAAAACATTCTACCATGCAGGATAGAAAAATGAGGTATTACAAATTATGAGTTTCTTTACCATGAAGGAAACAATATCTCAAAAGAAAGGAAGAAAGAACCATGTGTATCTATACCAACCACTGTAAGCTTGAGATGTGTTATTGAAATGCCAACAAAAAATAGATAGTAGCAACAACAATCTTGTAATGTCCCCATTTACGGATTCTCTTGCAGATCAGTCAGAGCTGACTTTCTGGATTGGTGACAGCATAAACAGAGAAGTATTTCTATGTCACCAAGGTGTTCGGGTGATCCAAAGGAGATGGTTGACACTTTCTGAAGGGTTTTCAGACAACTTGTCCATACTTACTATTTATAGTAAGTGCTTGCATGTCGTTAATCTTTCTAGTTTTTTCTAGGTTTGTTCTCTTTGGTCCCTGATGGTCACTGCTATTTTTAGTAAGTGACAGTTTGGCACTGATTGGGCGACTTGGCAGTCATTTGTTGTCTCTCATAGACATTGCACTGATGTTGGAGTTATCAGATGGTTTGTGGGTCCAGTTGGCACCCTCTGTGTTAGCTCAGTTTGCTCTTGGCCGTTACTTACTATTTTTAGTAAGTTCGGGTTTGGTGTCAGATCAGGATTTTTAGAGTGGGTTTGTGTTCGTCTCGTCAAGACCTTTCCGGCGAGCTTTTGTTCATGGCATTCTAACATTGTCTTGATGGTTATTTTAATGGCCAAAGTTATATTTTATTATTTCACGGCATTTTCTAATGTTAGCGACAAATGTGAGATCCCAACTGCATCTCTAATTGCCTGAAACTTGGCAAGGGAAAGTCCATTATCAAGGTGCTCATATATACCTGGAGTCCAACAACAATGTGTCACCAACTGTTGTGCAACATCAAAGTGTTCTAAGGCTGAAGAAACCATGCCTTTGTTCACCTTCAATTGCCTTGCCACATGATGAGACCCCTGTGACAAATCATCTCCACATAAATTTTCTGATTTGTAATTTGCACTATGGTAAGAGGCTGAATCATCATCACTCACCAATTGGTAAGCATCCTCATGTGTGCTATCAGCTCTGCACACTTCCTCAACAAAGGATTGTTGTTATGTACCTCATGGGATGGCTCAGTTTGCTCTTGGCCGTTACTATTTTTAGTAAGTTCGGATTCAGTGTCGGATCAAGATTTTTAGAGTGGGGTTGTGTTCGTCTCGTCGAGACCTTTTCGACAAGCTTTTGTTCATGGCATTCCGACATCGTCTTAATGGTTATTTTAATGGCCGAAGTTATATTTTATTATTTCACGGCATATTCTAATGTTAACGACAAATGTGACTTTATGAAAGGAAACTATTTAAAAGGGTCACTTAATGTCTTGAGCACACATCTCAAGGGAATAATAAAGTATTTTAAAATGATATATTTCCCTCTCGTGTTTTATCCCATATGCAAGAGGATTTTAGAGACTCCCAGTTGGAAAAGTATAAAAGGAGGAAAAGTGCTCTCATTTGGATATGCTTGGATTATTATTTTCTTCTCTCATTAAGATTTCCTTTGCTAGGGTTTTGGAGCTTGGCTCTAGGGTTTGAGGATTCAAACTAGAGGCTCTTGGAGATGAAAACCTCCCTGAGTAGTGGTATCCCACAGGTGTGAAAGATCACCCAACAGTGCCATTGTTGGTGGATGCATCCAGTATTCACATTTGAGCTTTAATGGAGTTCGTATGTTGAGGGTTTGAGCATTTGGATTTATTCTTGCAAATTATTGAAGGTATCTTTATACAGTTTGATGTAGATAGAATTAATGGTTGTTTAAGAGTTGTTTTTGGAAGTTGTTTGTTGCTGCATTTTCCCTCTTGGCTGGTCGTACATATTATGCAGCAGGCCATACCCTATTGAGAGTTGTTTGGTGGCAGTTTGATACATATATTTCACTATACCTTGGTTGTATAGCTTTCTTCATAATTGCAGATTGATTACAGAGTTATTGCAACAGGATTTGGTGCAGATTTATATGGATACTTCAAACTACCCAGCTGTACTACCTTACCTGGTGGACGTGGGGTTTATAGAATCTCCTTTCCTTGAGCTTGCAGCCATTGGATCTCTTGTTTGTGAGGCATTTAGAGCCTTATTGTTGCTTCTATTCATTGTAAGAGCAATCTTTATCATTTCTTGGTGTTTGGAGTGATTTTTGGCTATGCCCATTGGCTGGTCCGGCTATAGCCACAACATGAAGTTGTAAATCTCCATATGGGTACGTCATAGTAATTCATATTTGGCCATTCTTCTATCTGGGTCATTGTTGATTTATGCAAATTCATTGTACTTTTTCTAGGTTTTCTATATATGCTCTATATTGTATGCTTCGACAACACATCAGTAGGAAAACTGAAAACCCCTTTTGCATTCTTCTGTCTAGTCTGAAAGATCACACAAAAATTAATAAAATAACACATAAAAAGATCTTTAAAAAATACAAATAGGTACTGCACATTACAGTGGTATCAGAGTTATGATCTTGCCATCCTGTGAGGTTGAATAAACATACAGCTTAGCTTTGCATGTGAGTGACCGACACTTGCATGAGTACACATACAGGTTTTTTAGATTGATCCTTTTGCAGGTATAGATATAGTAGTGATAGAGGAAATGGGTGACAGGGAAGGTGACGAACCCAGCTCACGTGAGATCTTGAATGCACTCGCCCAAGAGTTGAGGGTGTCTCAACAGGAGTTGAGAGAATCACAGGTGAAGATAACACAGGTCCTTCGACAATTGGATGATGATGAGGATGAGGCCTCAGTTACTCATAGGAGGGCTTCACAGTTTACAGTGGGTGATAGACCTGGTATCCCTACATTTGCTCCCAAGAACCAAGTTCCTGAACAAGATCCCACAAAGGCAAAGTTTCAAGAGGAGATTCTGAGGGATTGGAGAGCATCGAGTGAGGAGTTTAGAGCCAAGTTGACATTTGCCAAGTACTCTTACATCAGGATAAAGAATAGACCCCGCAGGGGAGGTAGACCTCAAAACCAAGAGTTGCAGAGGAAAGTGAGCAAGAATCGCGTGAGAAGACAAGGCCTATGCTTCTCTTGCAAAGAATTTTGGGAGCCTAACCACCAATGCACCGATAAAAGGGACTCACAAATTGATGTTGGTTTGGCAAATGAGGTTACTTTTAGCACTCAAAAGGTTGTTATCAACCCTGATAACAGTTCTGATTTTTATGACAGTAGTCATTCTCTTAAGTGTAGTAGTCATTTAAATGTTATGGCACAAGAGGAAAGAGTTGTAAAAGATACTTCTAATGTTGGCACGCAAAACATGAGTGTCAAACACAAGGAAAACCATGAGGATACAATCCATAATAATTCTGATTTCTGTGACAACAGTTTGATTAGTTTGCATCAGCATGAAGATACTGCTATTACACATGATGATGTTGGTTGTGTGGACTCATCCAATGCAGACACTCTAGTTTCAGGTGATAGTGATGCAATAGGTGTTGGGGATTTATGCCACAATGAATTTGATTTGGTAAATCAGACTTTAGATGATGTGAACAAATCAAAAAATTTACTTGTTAATGAAGGGTCTTAGGATAGCTCTTTGGATGAGTATGCGTCTACTTTGGACACAGCAGTGAGCAATGATGATGTCCAATCAACAGCTTCTATTGTGTCACTAGAGCCATCCCATGAGGTACATAACAACAATACCTTTTTTGAGGAAGTGTGCAGAGTTGATAGCACACATGAGGATGCTTACCAATCGGTGAGTGATGATGATTCAACCTCTTACCATAGTGCAGATTACAAATCAGAAAATTTATGTGGAGATGATTTGTCATAGGGGTCTCATCATGTGCAAGGGCAATTGAAGGTGAACAAAGGCATGGTTGCTTCAGCCTTAGAACACTTTGATGTTGCACAACAGTTGGTGACACATTGTTGTTGGACTCCAGGTATATATGAGCACCTTGATGATGGACTTTCCCTTGCCAAGTTTCAGGCACTTAGAGATGCAGTTGGGATCATGAAGAATAATTACCTATAGCTGTTATCTGATAGAGATCATCTTCTCAGGATCGATGGTATTTATCATGCTGCTCTAAGGGGAAAGGAAGAGGAGGTTGATGAGCTCAGCTATGAGCTTGAGGTTACCATAGAGTCTTTGAAGAGCACTCAAGCAACCCTTCAAGAGTCAAAGCTACGGATAGATGAGCTTACTATGGAGTTGAGTTTAGCATAGTCTTCATTTCCAGCAGTGTCAGTTCCAATTTCTATGACAGTTATTGGAGATGAGCATACATCCACAGATAGTGGCAATGAGCATGTGGAGAATGTGGTTACATCCATTTCATCTACTGGTGCAGGTGACACAGATGGGATGTTTGTTTTGGATGAGAGTTGTAGAGAACCTATTGTCACAGCTGGTTCTCCTGAGGGTAGCCCCATTTCAGGTGATGCAGAGATGATGATTGATGGCTCTTGTGGTGTAGTAGTGAATTTTCTAGAGAGTTGGGTGATAGACCACCACACTACTTCATCATTTTCACATGAGACATGCAAGGCATCATCCAGTGAGGGGATCGGTTCTCATGTTGATTTGTTTCCCTCTCTTGGAAGTAAATCAGAGATTGCATCCCATGCAGCTGATTTTGATCGACAACTTATTGAGCCATAGAGATGGAGAGATCAGCTGAAGGTTACAGGAGAGAAGATTGATTCGACCTTATCTTGTCTAGATTGCACTCATAGGAATGTTGAGAACCTTCTTTGGACAACAGAGTTGGAGGAGAGACGGTATGGGGTCTCAGCTGGTACTCACATTCATGATTTGCAGTTCATCAGGAGTGCTTTAGAGGAGGTAAAATCAGAATATCTCTAATTATTTCATGATAGGGAGTATGCTATTGGGTACACAGAGAAAATTGCTAGAGTATCTACCCCATTAGATATTCAGGATCAGAGACATGAGCCATCTTCTAATTCGTGTGATGATGGTGATGAGGAGTGTGTTTCCCATGACTATGGCAGTCAACCATTGACACAGGCAGGTGTTTTTTATCTTGACTACATAGTGAGGAGTGCTCACCATTTCTCCTTTAGTCCACACACAGATGACCTGATGATGCGTAAGTGTGGATTGGCTCAGGATTTATACCATCCATTATGGGATGAAGGGTTGCCATCTACAAGAGATGGAACTAGAGATTTCAGGTGGCTGATTCAGTTACAGTCAGAGGAGTATTTGCAGAGATAGAGATTAGATTACCATCATGCTGATGTGTACCTGATAGAGTTTGCCACTACTGGGTCTCATTTGGAGATAGGGCTTTAGAGAGGTTGCAGTGGTAGTAGGCATGATGGCATGTTTAGTCTGTACATCGGTGATGGAGGGCAGCTTATTCATTCCCTCATGTTGAGAGGAGCAATTACACATCTTCCAGCACCTATGTTGGATAGTCAGTACATCCATAGGAGTTTTGCAGGGGATGATAGGGGATGTTGTGGTTCAGACACTCCGAGATTTACTTACCCCTTCATGATTGTTGGATGTGAGGTTCTGATGTGTTGGGATCCAGGTGGTGACAGGTTTGGCATAATAGTTCAGTTGGATTCTGTCGTGTTGCTTCACCACTCTCTGCATGGTGAAGATTTTATTAGAGTAGTGCAGTGGAAGTCATCGGGTGATGTGTATGGCAGACTTCCATATTGGCTTTGGAACCTAGGGTTTTCTATGTCTAGCAAATTGTTCTATATTGGGGTAGCTATTTACATTGATACTGAGCATGGTTTTACCTCTACCCAGTGGATGTAGTGGAGATGTTGTTGGACTTTTTTCAGATTGATTTGGGATCTTGGTGTTCAGTTTTGGCATGCAGGTTCAGATTGCTTGAGGACAAGCAATCTTTGGGAAGGGTGGACTGTAATGTCCCTATTTACGGATTCTCTTGCAGATTAGTCAGAGCTGACTTTCTAGGTTGGTGACAGCATAAATAGAGAGGTATTTCTATGTCACCAGGGTGTTCGGGTGATCCAGAGGAGCTGGTTGACATTTTCTGGAGGGTTTTCGGACAACCTGTCCGTACTTACTATTTATAGTAAGTGTTTGCATGTCATTAATCTTTCTAGGTTTTTCTAGGTTTGTTCTCTTTGGTCCCCGGTGGTCACTGCTATTTTTAGTAAGTGGCAGTTTGGCATTGATTGGGTAACTTGGTAGTCAATTGTTGGCTCTCATAGACATTGCACTGAGCTCGGAGTTATCAGATGGTTTGTGGGTCCAATTGGCAACCTCTTTGTTGGCTCAGTTTGCTCTTGGCCATTACTTACTATTTTTAGTAAGTTCAGGTTCGGTGTTGGATCGAGATTTTTAGAGTGGGGTTGTGTTCGTCTCGTTGAGCCCTTTTTGGTGAGCTTTTGTTCATGGCATTCTGACATCATCTTGATGGTTATTTTAATGGCCGAAGTTATATTTTATTATTTCACGGCATATTCTAATGTTAACGACAAATGTGACTTTATGAAAGGAATTATTTAAAAGGGTCACTTAATGTCTTGAGCACACATCTCAAGGGAATAATAAAGTGTTTTAAGATGATATATTTCCCTCTCATGATTTATCCCATATGCAAGATGAATTTAGAGACTCCCAGTTGGAAAAGTATAAAAGGAGGAAAAGTGCCTCATTTGGATATACTTGGATTAGTATTTTCTTCTCATTGAGATTTCCTTTGCTAGGGTTTTGGAGCTTGGCTCTAGGGTTTGAGGATTCAAACCAGAGGCTCTTGGAGACAAAAAACTCCCTGAGTAGCAGTATCCCACTAGTATGAAAGATCACCCAATGGTGCCATTGTTGGTGGATGCATCCAGTATTCACATTTGAGCTTTAATGGAGTTCGTATGTTGAGGGTTTGAGCATTTAGATTTATCCTTGCAAATTATTGAAGGTATCTTTATACAGTTTGATCTAGATAGAATTAATGGTTGTTTAAGAGTTGTTTTTGGAAGGTGTTTGTTGCTGCATTTTCCCTCTTGGTTGGTCGTACATATTATGCAGCAGGCCGTACCCTATTGAGAGTTGTTTGGTGGCAGTTTGATGCATATGTTTCATTATACCTTGGTTGTACAGCTTTCTTCATAATTGCAGATTGATTACAAAGTTATTGCAATAGGATTTGGTGTAGATTTCCGTGGATACTTCAAACTACCCAGTCGTACTACCTTGCCTGGTGGACGTGGGGTTTATAGAAGCTCCCTTCCTTGAGCTTGCAACCATTGTATCTCCTGTATGTGAGGTGTTTAGAGCCTTATTGTTGCTGTTGTTCATTGTAAGAGCAATCTTTATCATTTCTTGGTGTTTGGAGTGATTTTTGGCTATGCCCATTAGCTGGTCCCGCTACAGCCATGACATGAAGTTGTAAATCTTCATATGGGTATGTCATAGTAATTCATATTTGGCCATTCTTCTATCTGGGTCATTGTTGGTTTATGCAAATTCATTGTACTTTTTCTGGGTTTTCTATATATGATCTATATTGTATGCTTTGGCAATACATCTGCAGGAAAACTGAAAACCCCTTTTGCATTCTTCTATCTAGTCTAAAAGATCACACAAAAATTAATAAAATAACACATAAAAAGATCTTTAAAAAATACAAACAGGTATGACACATTACAAATCTTCCTTTTCTAACAGCAAAGTCGTCACAGCTTCCAAAAGAGGAATTCCTTGAAGCACAATGGATCCCCAATGCAACAAATTAATTTTGGGTTTAGCTCACTAGTAGAGTCCTCATTTCAATTCAAAACCCACAATTTCTTCCCCGACAATAGTGCCATGATGTTGGCGCAAGTTGACATGCCGCCAACTCATAACACCAACACAAAAGAGCACAACTACAAATATTCTTCAAGTTGTACATTGCAAAGGTTTTCAAAACAATTTCTAGATTAACCTATCCCTATTAATGGTGCGATTCTATTGGTTCCCAAAACTGCAAGTCCACAATTCTAGAGTATGTTTTCACCTTCAAGGCAAGGCGGTGTCATCAAGAAGGTAAAATAGGGGCTCATCAACAGACTAAGGATTGTTAAAGGACAATTGATGAGAGTGGATATGCTCTTCTACACACGAGCTTAGCTAGACCTAGGAGGGTATTCCTTAAGGTAACCTTAACAGGGTTTTGAACCACTTATGATGAAGCACAAAGAAACATTTGCAACCATACCCAATGTACACTTGACCCCTATAATTGTCACTAGATCAAGACAAACTAGTTGCATAAGACCTTTGATTAAGCTAATAATACATCTTGCACATGCACCCATAGATGACAACACTTATATCTCCATACGATGAATTCAATTTACATTTCATACACAATGGCAAGATGTCGACATGCATGACATGATTCACAAATGATTCAAACACTTGAAGGTCAATAAGAATGATTCCATGGTTATAATATTGAACCATGAACATCACGTGAAACCTAATCTAATCCTAATCTACTCCTACAACTAATAAAACTGAGGATTGATTAAAAAGAATGTTGGCACTTCACCAATATAGACTGGTGCCTACTCCATTGGGTAACAGAGTCATAAAATGTAGGGAGGAAGGAAACACATCCAATAAAACATCCACAAAACTAGATATGCATTTACATAAAAATCAAAGATTGCATCTCATACAATGGACATACTTAATAATCCTGAGTAGAACTACAATAACCCATATGCAACCAATGAAAGAGCAATAAAAATGCTTTGTATTATATTAGTTGTTGTCACACATACATAAAACCTTGGTTACAATCACACCAACAAATATGGTGAGAGAAAATACATAGCTGTGAGTATACATTCTCTTGAATCATCACAAACGACCATGGAGACATGCCATTACATAAAGATGTGCATTGAAAAACCTTACTATGAGTTACAAGATGGATTTCATCCCCTTACAAACTAGACAAGCTTTATTTGATGCCCTAGAATCACCACGAAGCACTTAAAAACTTGAAAATTGGCTCTGCGACCAACCCCTTAAAATGACTACATTTGTTTTTATAGCCTTTAGATGTTAGACTCTAATTTGTATTGAATGATCTTCTGCATCTGCAATATTCCTACTCAGAATGAATGGCCTAGATCGCACACAAGTACAACAAGTAGTTGAGAATCACCTACCACATTTATAGCATTCCATGAAGTTTTTTAGGTCGTCAAGGCATTCGAATGTGCACTTGCACTACATTATGACAAGGTAGTTTTACTTTAGCAGCCTTTTCCTTTTATCCACAACATATTTGAAAAATCAAACTTTGCTTTGCTTTTTGGCGATTCAATTAGTTCACAAATCTACAAACTAATTGAAACATTTCTCTCCTCTTTACTCTTTAATTTTCCTTTTGCTTCCTTCTTTGTCTTGTCTTTTGGCATTTCAGTGACCTTAGGAACTTAAGAACTTTTTCGATGTTTCAGTGACTTTGCGAACTTACGAACTTTCTGAAACATTTGCCTTCTTTTCTCTCTTTGTTATTTGGGTGTTTCAGCAAGTTCGTGAACTTATGAACTTGTCGAAATATTTCAATTTATCTTTCTGTGTCAGTGATTCAAACCTTTAGAGAACTTTAAAACCTTTTCATTAGGTTCATCAGTTCGCAAACCTATTGAATCATTGAAACATACGACTTTTTAGGTTTTTGGTGGGTTTGCAAATTGGCGAACCTACCAAAACATTCATCTTTTCCAACTTTCTTCTTTCTTCTTCTTTTTTGACATTTCAACAAGTTCGTGAACTTACAAACTTATTGAAACATTCTTTCTTTTCTCCTCTTTGGCATTTTGGGGCAAATAAGAACCTACAAACCTTTCGATAGGTTCACCAATTCGCAAACCCATCAAAAAACTGAAACATAATGCCTTTTGGGATTTTGGAAGTTTCACAAACTAGTGAACCTGCGAAAAAACTTATAAAGTTTTTTAAAGGACTTGAAAGTTTTTTGAAGGTTTTCAAACACATAATAAGCTCAATGGGAAAAAAAAAACAAAAAGTAGGCAAAATAGGCAAGGACTTGGATGGATTTGAATTTTTTAAACTGGGTCCCAACAAACCCAACACTATCCCCTCTCCCACTATAAGTTATTTGATAGATAGAAAGGAGATTCGTTGAAAACAAAGGAATATAAAGGACATCATTGAAGGATCCCTCACCCATGTCAATGGAACCTCTCCCACAAACACCATTTATGTGTTGTTACTATAGATACCTAAAATTAACCTCACTTCTCGACTTCATTATTAATTAAACAATTCTTAATTATTTAATTAATTTCAATCATCAACTTTATTCTTCTACATTAATTAAATAATTATCAATTATTTAATTAATCCATTCAATTTTCTAAAGTTAATTAAATAATTCATTATTTAATTAATTAAGTCATCATTCAACATTAATTAAATAAATCAAATATTTATTTAATTAATAACATCTTCTTCTCGATTTATTTCCAAAATTGAACTCGTGTATCTAATTAATTAATTTAATTAGATAAATGCATCAATTATCCCTCTCATCCTTTTTAGGATTTATTTCCTTTTAAAACAAACAATCAAATCCCTTTTTATTGCTTCTTATCTTATCTCATCCACTTGCTTTATTTCTCTTTTGTGAAATAAAGAAAAAAATCAAATCTCTATCTTCAAAATCAAATCTTCTTCCCTCCATGATAAAAATCTATAAACTAGCCTCAACCAAGCCATTAGGATCAAACAACAAAGTAAAGTTATGCTACAAGAATCACGAACAACCAACATATCAACATCTCATTCTATCTTTCATAGCATAGAGAACAAAGCTAGTAGATTTGGGTGCACATCTACTCCATTCTAATCAGAGTGTGCATACTTGATTGAAGGAGAAGGTAATGTGTGTTTGCATTTATCTTATTATTTCCTTTGAATCATTTTCACATATACATTTTGGTATGCCCTTGAAATCCCCCCTCTACCCCTGAAATCCCCCTAAAGCACCCTAAAACACCTGACGCCACCCACTTCAAATCCTTGGACACCTTATCTCCCCACTCCCTGGTCTCCACCACCTGCCGTGTCATTTCCCCTGACACCTTCACTCTGGTCGACTTCCCTACACCCTATTGTAGCCACTGCTCCCCTGGCGACTCCTTAAATCACCCACCAACCCCTTACCAAACTCCTACCAACTGTTGACTATCCCTTTCACCTCCAACACCTACCCACCACCACTCACTATTGACTCTGCTTATCCCTCCATGTCGCCTCCAACAAACTCCACCACCCTATTGCAACTTCCTCGTCGCCACCATTCCTTGTCGACTGCAAGTGACCCTGCCACTTTCAAAACCTCCATCGCCTAACTATTCACATTTTTCTTGGTTGTTTTCTGCTTGACAAAGTATCACCAAGGCTATAACTGTTGTTAATTTTATCACCAACATCCTTTCCATTACCAATCCCAATGTTACAAGTGGGGTATGTGGAAATTAACAAATTTTTCTTATTCTCCAGGTCATCATTAGATGCAAAAGAAGAACATACTCAAATTTTCAAAAAATACAAGATTTGCAACCTAGATCTCTAAAAAGGCTAACAAGAAGCAATCCCACAAAGCTCTAATACCATGAAAGAGTTTTCTATGGAGAGAACCACCCAAGATCAAGGAGCTTTAATCAAAACACGAGAGAGATCCAAAATGAGAATAATTCTATTCTATCAAGGGATGTGAATATATAAATGAGATTACAAGAGATTAGTTACAAGAGTACATGAGGTGGGTATATATAGGATACATCACCAAGAGATGTGAATGTACAACCAATGTGGGATAAGGAAGATGTACTTACATGTGTGTAGTGTAACTCCATCAAACAAGGAAAGTACAAGTCACATGTGCAAATGCAAACTACCTAAGTAGATACCTACCTAAGCAAGATTATCCTATCCTAGATGTAAATATGCAATAAAGTAATTAACTAAATGCAAGAAAATAAATATACACCAAAACTAAAAATTACTCCTAGACAACCCAAATCTATATATCCCTTGGTTGAGAAGCCTAAAGTTTAGTGGACAACACATGGTATCCAAGGAGTACATTATGTGAGTTCATTTAATATAGTGGATCAAGTTCATTTAATATAGTAGATCAATTGAATAAATCTATAGTTAATGCACCTCTTTGGGAAGTTTCATCTATTCCTAAATACATGGAATTATTGGAAGAAGCTTTGAATTGATAAAAAGTAATTGGTGAATAGAAAATTTAGGTTTTAGTACACCTAGTATTGCTCAAAAGTAGCCCATATATGGTCCTTCAAATCATTGAAAACAAGGTTAAGAAAAAATAATCCTATGCATTTTTTCTTGACTTTAATATAAAGAAATAAATTGATACATAACTACATGATAGAATCTAGATCTAGTACATCAGTTATGCTAGAGAAGGTTGTAGATGTGTTGGGGCTAGTTGGATGGGACCCCTATTAATATCTTTGGAATTGTAAAGGATTTTCCCTTATCTCTATATGCTTGCCCCAATTTGACAGTCACTTGGGACATTGTTGTGATTAAGCTTCTTGCTACTTTTTGCTACTTTTAGTTTGTCTATCAAGGGATTTTACTACAAAGGTAGGAGGTTACCTATCTTTGGATTATACTCATGTTTTTAAGAAAAAGGTATGGTACCACAATGAATATTCCTTCTAAGCCTCTAAATATGTGCCATGTAGAGTATAAGCCATTGGTCCCATCTAATATCTTTATTGTTGAAGAGCAATATGCATTAGAGGCATTTGTGGATGAAGTCAACATAATCCTAGATGAGAAATTAGACCAATGAGAAATGGAGAATTGAGTGAGTAATCCATATGACGCATTTGAAGAGATAAGTATGGGAACCTATATAATTCATGAGAATTCTTTTATTCCTAAAGTTATGAAGGAGGAAGATATTTTAGGGATTTGGAAGTTATATTTCTATGGTGTAAAGTACAAGATAGGAGCTAGAGTTGGTGTGTGCCTATCTTCTAGTGGAGACAAATTCTATAGTATTATCTAAACTACAATTCAATTTTTTGCACAATGTGGTAGAATATGAGACCTTAACTCATGGCCTCCAACTTGTAGAAACGAAGGGGTGTTGCAAGTCTTTGATGAGATTGAGTTGGTGATCAAGTAGGTAAGATTATAGTGTATACATAAGAACTATTTAATGAAGTCATATAGACATAGGTGTCTTTTGATGTAGTAAATTTTCAAGTTATTCCTAGAACCAAAAATGTGGATGCTAACCACAGGGTCTCAATTTGATCTTGTTGACAAACTACTTTAGAATGAGTAGCATACTAAGCTAGTTCTAAGACTAGTAGTCCTAGATTATTCCACTCACTGGCAAGTATTTTAAAGTGATGAGCACATCACTCACTTCATTCAAAATTTAGTTTGAGTTTGTAGAGGTTATAGGCCCTAAGATTGAAGAATCTTACATTGACCAAATTCTACAACTCAAATCCAACAAGTTGCCTAAAGTACTGGTTACTCTAGAATATCTCTTTAGTCTCAGTGATCAATATAGGGACAAAAGGAAGATGTCTGCCAATAAAGGGTACTACCATGATGTTGAGGTAGCTCCATGTTGTGCTAAAATTGGGAAAAGTGTACAATAAATAAGATAAAGAGTTTCTCTTCTATCCTTGGAATAAATAAGATCAAGTCATGACCTAATAACATGAGGACTTGAAGGGATATGACAAAAATATCATTCATCATACAATAGAGTTAGATATTAATGCTAAACTAGTCAAGCAAAGATAATGACCAAACAACTCCAAAGTTGAGCCATTGATGAAGAAAGAATTGTTCAAGTTGGTCAACTCAAAAATTATTTATCCTAGGAAGCATACCACTCAGGTATCCAAATTAGTACCTATAATGAAGGAAAATGGAAACATTAGGAATTGTGTTTACTTTAGGGAATTGAATATGTTAGGAAAGGTGTTTCAACCTTACATCCTATGTTAAGAATTAAAAAATACAATTTTTGGGCTATATAATACAAAAATGTAATTTTTGAGGGCCCCAAAGGTTAATTTTGGCCCTAAAAAATATCAAAATAGGCCTAACCAAAGTAATTTTTTTATGACAGTGACATGGACTTCTCTAAGATCTTCAATCTCAAACAAAAGCTCAATCAACTTTCTGGATTAGAAGTCATGGCCTCTAGAAGTTAGGCCTCCTACATCAGATATGTAAGAGCATCTATGACACATAAGACAGATGTAAGGAGTTATAGTTTTTGACCAAGATATGATGCATGTTCTACCATGTCATAAGGGATATTTGAATGGAGATAATAAAGCCAAAATGGAGCACCCAATTTGGTGAGATGATTATGATGATCTTATGATAGGTGTAAGGAATATGTTATTTTAGCTTGTGGACTCATCTTAGGATTTGGGTGTTGAATTTTGATTAGGGATTTAGGAACCACATTTTGGGTAGTTTTAGCTCATGGTTTCATGTATTTCTTCTCTTATTTATTGGATTCTTTAGATGGAGGTTTCATAGTGAGTTTTGTAGGTAATGTTGTACTACCAGTATTGCTCCAAATCTCTTATTGGTGATACTCTTGTAAATGATTAGAATCTACAAGTGTCTTGTGATCATTGATTATTAAGTACTACATTGAGTTTCTTTGGAATGTGGGGCTTTCCTCCTAAAAGAGTTTTCTCCACATAAATCACTATGTTTTTTATTATATAAGTCGACAAAAACCAGGGGTTGAACCCTTACGTTAAGACAAAAAAAGACCGCAGAGGCTCAAGCACAAAAAGAGCCACCAGACCACTATAGTATAAACAACATAAACAACATATACAACCTATAGACAACAGATAGTAAGTAGCAGAAGATAGACATCATAAAAAGAAACAGAACTAAGGAGATACATTCTCCCAGCCTTTAGCCAGAAATTCAACAAAGTCATCAAGTTTTTTAAATTTCTCCTCCTTCTCTTCATTAGCACGATTCCCAAGTTCCTTTAACAGAGAGAGGTTAAGCATCGCCGTACGATTGAGCACGCTGCTTAAGAGCTCTCCCATAGAAAAATCCTTCTGCTCCAAATCCTCCACATGACCCCTCAGAACAGCAAGATCATGCATGTGTCATCCCCTTCCTCAGTCTCGTCACCCACCTCCTCCACGATCATCCTCTCCCCTTCACCAGCATTGTCCACAGGATCACCGTCAGCTCCTCTCGAATCATCAACCTGTTTCCTTTCCTTCTTACCCACATCATCTTCAGAGATCTCTTAAATATCAAAGTCTTTGGAATTCAGTTGATCATCCCCCTGCGTGGAGGCATCAGAAGCAATTTCAGAGTAGTCAATTAGTTTAGCTTACGGGGCAGGCTTACCAGCAATCCTACCCAACCTCCGTACCCCAGAAGAGAAGCCCTCCTTCATATCTTTGGTAGACAATTTAGATTTATGTTTATTGCCAGGTCCCACAGGGTCACTTCTTAGATTCTTATAGGTCCCCACAGAGTCCCCCACAATATCCTCATCCAACTCCCTGATTTTTCTCTTCTTGCTTTTCACACTCCCTTTAGAAGCCAAAGTATGAGTAACCTTCACCGTGGTGGTCTCCTTAGTGGTCATAGAGAAAGAAACCCCTTTCATTTTGTGTGAAATAGGGGTAGGGCTAGGATCCTTAGAAATGACAAGATCAAGGGGGTCGGGGTTGGCAGAAACCTCACAACTAGGAGTCTAAATTGGCTTAGGCGGCTCCAAAGCAAGATGAAAATTATATAAACAAAGGATAAGACCTTGGTGCAAAGGGATAGGCTTTTTAGAGGGTTTCTTATCCATCTTAGCTTTATCCCTAAAAATAGAGTGTTCAAGGGACGACATTAAGTAGAAAGGGAAACTAATAAGAGCATTACGCCTGAAATGATTAAGCAAAGGTAGGTGATAATTATAAAACCTAGTAAACTGGCCCTCCAATGTGAAGTATTTCATGAGAAGAAAGCACATATCATCCCACGGCTCTGGCAGCTTGGCCCATTCAAACCCTCCCTAATAGGGAACTAATTCCTCTCCTTCCCCCAGAAACAACTTCTGGTTCAAATGATTAGCTACCTTCACCTTCCTTTGCAACTTAGTCCCCTTCGCCTTCCTTTGCAACTTAGTCCCCTTAGTAGATAGACCAGTCGTCATGGCAATGACTTGCTCAGAGATCTCAAAACCAATTCTTCCTACAATCACTCTGCGATTTTGCCAGGCTCGGGCAAATTGCACAAACAAATTTTCATCAAACCCATTAAGGCATTCCAGAAAAGGGTTGATTCCACCTTCCTTACAATAATGCCAAACCATAGCATTATCCTTGAATTCACAATAGGAAATTGGCTCCGTGCGAATCCTGTCTCCCCCCATTCTCTCCTTTCTCTCAAAGACACAAAGAACACAAAGCGAAGAATTCACAATGTGTTTACGGAAGGTAAATCTAACAGCTTGGGAAGGAATAATGAAAATGAGGCTACACGAGTCATCATTATTCAAGAGCGCCTTCCCATTCCCATGCTCGAAAATGATAATCATAAATTTCCTATGATTACCATATAACCAACTCACCTTAACGCGAGTGATGAATAATGCTGAAATGACATTATACAATGAAGTACAATAGAGCCCGTACTTCAAAATACATATCAGCAACGCCCAAAAAAGCTGACTAAACAAGCTGACACCCTCTCTATGAGTCATCCTTGACACGTCATCTCTTTTTGAATCAGTTCCCTTATATTCATAGGAATATTTTTAAATTGGCGCCAACATTGCCAATTTGTAAGTTGCTGACCATAATCAGCAAGGGCATCAGTAACCCCATTCCCCTCTCTATAAATATGAGAGAGTTCCACTCTAGAGATCCTTTGGACAATGATTTGGATGTCCACAATAATGTCCTTGAGTCTCCACCCACATGTCGACGCCTTAGTAACTGCATCAATGATCAGTTTTGAATCCCCCTGGATATGCAAATGCGAAATGTCAAGAGAAATAGCCAATTTCACCCCCCATAAGAGAGCAGAGGCTTCAACATAATTATTACTTTGAATACCTATCCCACCAGCATAGGCAGCAACCAACCTCCCTTTGTCATCCCTGATAATCCCACCACCACTAGCCTTACCATTAGACTTAGAAGCTCCATCAAAGTTAAGTTTGAACCAATGGGACCTTGGAGGGATCCATCTAGTACTTAATCTCTGAATCTATTTAGAGTTATCATATGCCAAAATTTGGTTTAAAATTCTCCAATTGATTGCAATTTGTTCTTCCTCTTGAGTAAGTGGTTTGTCAGCAGTTTTGATGTGGGAGCTAACAACACTTTCAATGAGAATCTTAGAAAAAGATTGAAAGACTTGAGAGGAGTCCCTGACAGCTCCCCTAAATATTTTGTTATTTTGTTCCTTCCATAAAGTCCAACCAAGGAAGGGAAGAGTTTGGTTCCAAAGCTCCACAAGACAAGGATGTGAGAAAGTAGGACACCAATTAGTAATGACTTCCCTAATATCAGGATTACAAACCCATTGAATGCCAAAGTTCTGTAAAATTGTACTCCAAATTTCCATGGCAAAATCACAGTGAAGAATTAAATGAGAAACAATTTCCTCCTTCTCAAGGCACAGGAAACACCTATTCACCAGAGTGAATCCCCTCCTCTGCAAATTATCTTGGGTTAAAATTTTATTATGAACAATAGCCACCAAAACATATTAACTTTAGGAATAAGCTTATGATTCCAAACTTTCCTCCAAAGCTCATTTTTATCAACATCAGGGACTAACAGATGGTAAGCAGAGTTAACTGAGAAATGACCTCTCTTATCAGGCCACCAAAACAACTCATCTTCCCTAGGAAAGAGAGGGATTCTGACACCCAGCATTATTTGTTGAATAGAACTCATCCTAGGAATAAACTCAGGGCGATGAGCACAACAATCAAGAAGATTTTTCCAGAATCTGATACCATTCTCACTATGAATATAATGGCAAACTTTTGATCCAAAAAACTGTTTGGCAGTACCAACAACAATCCCATAATGCCCCTGAGCAGCAAGGGCTTTGTCAATAACCCAAGTGTCCTCCTAGAAATTTATAGAATTACCATTCCCCAATTTCCACCTAAGCCCTTGTTTGAGTAAGCTTCTAGACTTCAGTATTTTGTTCCAAATAACAGAGCCCTGAGGAAGCCCCTCCTGATAAAGGAAACTAAGATTGTCAGTCCCATGTAAATACTTAGCTTTCATAATGGCCACCCATTCTTTATGGCTATGGACCATATTCCAGTTAATTTTGGTAAGGAGGGCTTTATTCATATTTCTTATAGATCTAATATTAAGACCCCCATGGGATTTGGGAAGGCAGACTTTCTCCCAACTAACCAGAGACATTCTCTTTTTATCTTCCACACCTGTCCATAGAAAATTTCTTTGGATCTGCTCCAATTTGTCAGCAATAAACCTTGGCATTTTAAAAAGAGATAGAAAATAAGTAGGAATACCTTGAAGAGAAACTCGTAAGAGTTGTAATTTAACAGCACTACTCAAGAGCATCCCCTTCCAGCCAATCAACTTCTTTTGAGTTCGTTCCAAAATTCCATTCCAAAATCCCGGAGAGACCTCTTTCACAGTTAGAGGAAGGCCAAGATAGACAGCATGAAGATCAGCCTCAGCACAACCAATTATATTAATATTTTTTCTCTGAAGATCACCCTGAGTGTTGAAAAAATACATATTGCTTTTCTAAAAATTTATATGTTGACCAAAAGCTTTGGCATAGTCATTGAGAATATTCTTCCAACTTCTAGCTTCAACCATAGATGAGATACCAAAGAGGATGGTATCATCCACAAACTGCTGCACAGACATAGGAGGTATAGAAGAAGTTGATTTAATGCCCACAATTTCCTTAGAGGTAACCTTAAAGTGAACATATCTCCCAAGGGCCTCAACCATCATGATAAACAAATATGGGGAAAGAGGATCTCCCTGTCTAATCCCCCTCGTGGAAGAGAAGAAGCCTCTAGGGACCCCATTAACCAAGACTGAGAATTTAGTAGTGGAGACAGCTTCCCGAATGAGAAGGGAGAATTTATCATTAAAAGCAAATTTTTTGATAACCTTAAAATGAAACTTCCATGACACTCTATCATATGCCTTAGAGATGTCTAGCTTAAGAACCATACCAGGGATCTTGCTCTTCTCCATAGAATGAATAGTTTCATGAGTGGATATAACAGCATCTAAAATCTGTCGACCAAGGACAAAGCCTTTCTGAGAAGGGGAAATAATTTTATCCAGGAAAGATTGGAATCTCAGAACAAGCAATTTGGTACACAGCTTATAAATGGTATTGCACGGGCTTATAGGTTTGAAATCAGTAAGCAGCATAGGATTTGGCTTCTTAGGAACAAGAACAATAAAAGTATTGTTGATCTGCTTTAGAAGTTTACCAGTTCTAAAGAAATCCCTAACAGCAATAGTAACATCAAAGTCCACAATATCCCAATATTCCTAAAAAAATATCGGAGGAAAGCCATAAGGGCCTGGGGCTTTGAAAGGACCCATGGAGAATAAGACAACACGAACCTCTTCCTTAGAAATTAGTTTCAACATTTCGATGTTGTCCTCCTCCGTAATCAACGAGGGGATATTATCAAGGAACTGATCCATAATCTGCCCATTGACAACATTATCATCTTGTTCCAACAACAAATTCTAAAAAAACAAAGCAGCTTGATTCCCAATCGCATTGTCCTCCGTGATAGTATTGCCATCCTCCAAACATAATTTAGAAATAGAATTAGCTTTCCTATGCTTCATCGCTGAAAGATGAAAAAAAGTAGTATTCCGATCCCCTTCTTTGAGCCACTGAACTCTGGACTTCTGTTTCCAAAAAAATTCTTCTTTACTCATAAGGTTCTTCCATTCAGAAATTAGATTACTTTCCTCCTGGGCAATGTCTTCAGTAATAACTCCTTGAGCCATTAAATTTTGAAGGTCAGCTAATTTACTAGAGATAGTTTTCTTCTGAACAAACACATTACTAAAACTATATTTGTTCCAACCACAAACCTCTTGTTTAATATGAAGGAGCTTCTTGACCAGCCTAAACATAGGAGTACCCTGAACCAGAATTTGCCACCAATGAGTCAGAAGACTCCTAAAATCTTTATGTTTAATCCACATAGCTTCAAATCTGAAAGGGAAGGGACCACGCCTATGTTGGGCCATCCAATTAAGGAGAATAGGATTATGATCAGAAATAGTTCTTGGTAAAGCCATCAAACTCAAATTAGGGTGATTATCCCAGTTATTTGAAATAAAGAATCTATCCAATTTAACTTGAATCATTTGATCCCCTCTTCTTCTGTTAGACCAAGTAAAATTCTGATTCTGAAGCTCCACATCCATCAACCCAAAGCTATTGATAAACTCAGCAAAATCAAACATACTATCAGAATAGTCAAGAATACCCCCAATTTTCTCTAAATGGTATAAAGGAGTATTAAAGTCTCCAACCAACATCCAAAGAGAACGAGGGGAAGTGGAAAGGAGAGTAGACAAATCTATCCACAAAGTTTTCCGTAGGGCCCTTGTGTTTGGGGCATAAATATTGATTATGGACCAATTAAAAAAAGGCATAGAGAAATTGACAATCAAAAATTACTTACTGGAAGTAGCTAAATCACTATGTTATGACATATTAGTTTTGTGTTTAATTCCGTATAACTATTGTTGGTTTACAAATTTTGCCACCTAACTCTATATTCTCATGCCCATACAAATGACAAATGTACCAATAGTTGAACCAATTGTAATGATATTTTACAATGATTCTCTGCTTATTTAAAAAGGCACAACTACCTTCCAATGATTTGCAAAAAATGTAAACTTGGTATGCTTTTAACCAGAAAGCAAAAGGTGGTGCTTTTAACCAGAAACCATAAAGGTAGTAAATATCAATATTAACTGAATTAAAGGAAGTACAAAGACTTTGGTAGCAATGACTTCAATCAATATGATAAAGAACTACACCAATTGTCATACAATCACTATTGTTACCATTCATCGAAAGATAAATATTCAAAGCAATGAGCAAAGAATATAAATCATTCAATCACTCCAATATAGAATTAATAACCAACATCCAATAGTATATTCAACATAGGAAGAATAAACATTCAAATAACCATAACACAAAGTCTATGATCACCAAACTCCACCGCATTGATTTTAATTCATATATCAAAGTAATTGAATATAAAAGTAACACACCAAAATTGATCTCTAACTAAAACAAAGTTTGCCAAAGATTCTCAACATCAACAAGCTAATTGAATATATAGCCTTGTCACCAATAACTGTCTTTTGAAATAATGGCTTCTTGAGGACAACTAATTTTAAAGAGATCTTTAAAATAAACATAACTTAATAAATAAACAACTCTCCAGAGCCAATAGTTTTTTGCAACAAATGAAAATTTCTAAAGCATAAGAAAAATCATTTAGTTAATGATTGCCACGTCATCATCCACAACAGTCTCCCTTTGCACCACTTCTTTTTCCTTAGCTTGTCCATCTTCGGTCCCTAAATCCACTTGTGTCACTTGATTTCCTGTGCTCTCAACTTTGCCTTATATGCTCGATACCTATTAATGATTGGTGATAACGCCACACTGCTTGGACTACTGGTCATACTGACTCGAAGTTTCTTTTTGTTTATCATCCTGTCAACATCAGCCACTCTTTTATGCACATTATCTATTTCATTTTTGAATGTTCTGATATAGGTGGCTATTCTCCCAAGTTTTCCAAGTGATTCACCAGTGATAATATCAAAATATACCATTTCTTCATCCATCGTCTTCTTGAAATTTTGCTTAATTTCCTTAATTTCAAGTAGCTTATCCTCATCATCACCAATGGATTTTATCTCTAGGATTGCAAAGTTGCTTTTGAGATCCCTTTGATCTATGTAATAATGAGATAGGGTGCTCCTCATTTCCTCCTCAACCGTTCCTAATACAGACATTTTCCACTCAAGCATGTATGTCCACACAATAGAGTCCATCTCCTTGGGATCATTCAAAATCTTCTCAGCCACAAGAATGTTGATATCCATGCCAGCCATATCTTGTACTTCTTTAGAGACTAGGAAAAGGCTACTATTATCTTTTCTGACATTCTACAATTCAGTCACCAATACTTCCCTCTTGCTAGAAATAGAATTAAATAATTTAGAAGATTCTTCTCTGTGAATTAGGCCATCCAAAGTTACCTTTTCAATCCATTGCTCTATAGCACCACTGAAAGCTTGAGACTGTTTAATTTGTTGTAAGAGATTGGGATCTGGGTCATCTACACTTACATTGGGCAACTCGCCTACTAGTTGGGCAGTGATTTTCAAAATGGACTAAATAAACAGAATTAAATAACTTATCTGTGCCTGCAATTTAGCATTTTCTTGTTGTTCCTTCTTAATTTTCTTTGACAAAGTACTAACTGAGAATTTAGCATGGTAAATCTCTCCTTCCACAGTCGAGGGTCCCATATCAACTTGACTTAGATTAAAGTCAGCTTCAGTCACTTCATCATCATTCTTATCACCCATCGGATCAGCAATTTCCAAAGTGTGGTGCCCTATGGAAGGGTCTGCCACCATCCTCAACATTCTTCTAGTCCATTTTGGTTTGGATGTTTCTTGCAAGAGCTTAGCCACAGTATCAACATTGGTGTCCACCATAGGAGTATATCTTTTCTTTTTCTCCACAGCTTTCCTCAACCATGCAGAGGAGGAAGAAGAAGAAGTAGTAGTATTCACAACAACATTCATCATCACACCATCCGAGGGCACAAGAAGGGCATTGTGCTCCGGAGGATCATTTAAGCCTTGGGAAACTGGATTACCAAACAGTTATTGGAGGATATTATCTTCATTGAGTTGGTTAAAAATTAAAGAATCACTATCAGTAACAATGGGATTTTGATGGGGAGGCCTATGGGTTTAGCAAACCTGTCTTGAACCAACACTTCAAGACCTAAATCATACCCAAGTCTCCCTACCAATTCAAGTGCTTAAAGACATTTTCTACCCAAAATGCCTAATTCAACCTAAACAGTCTATTACAGAGGTGAAAGATCTATTTGTTTGTTGTTTCCAATACAGACACTACTTTCTTGGTGTGAGGAATTCTTCTTCTCCCTCACTGCTTCCAAGATTCTCAACTCCAAAGCTTATAGCCTTCTTGAGCCCGTTATTAGCCCTCCTCTCTGGGTCTAGGGTTCTAATTGCTTGGTACTCAACTTCTTCTACTCTATTTTCACCCCTGTCTCTTAGACTGTAACTTGCATACTAGCCGGGCTATAGCATAGCTCGCCTAGCACAAGTTCACATGGCCTCTCTCTAGCATTCCATTCACTACAACAGAAAGAAAAACCAAAAAAGAGACTCTGTTTGATGCCCTTCCCATGACTGTATAGAGGATATGTGAGGACATCAAACCAGAGCCATTATGTACAAACATAAACAAAAATACAGGAAATAAACTTCTTTGTTTTAAAACAAAATATGCACACTCTACAGAATTTCACAAATGAATCAGACAATCCAAGTTTTCTTTATTGCTATGGAAGTGTTTTATTACATTCGCAGCACCTTAGACTTCCAACCTCTCTACAAAAATGAATCTGGCCTTATATAAATTCTACCCTTGTCCGTTATCAGACGGTTAGGGTTTCTTCCACTCGTATTTCTCCTTCGCATATACATTCGTATTGTCCATACAATACTGAAATATGTCTCACTTTATCATCGGCAAGATAACTGTCATCGGAAAGACTTTCTCAAGGCTTACCGCGGACCTGCCTCATACCAACGTGTCCCCGACACCTTCTTCACCAAGACTTACCTCCATCGGTGTAGCTTTAACCTCATCTTCTGATATCGATGCTCTTACCGATATGCTTGGTTTTTATCTTATACTTCGGTGAGACATTCCATTGTCGGCAACTTCCAAACTTCTTACGCCGATATCCACCATCTCGCCGATGGCACTTTCTAACACAACTGTTCGATGTGACATTACTCACCGATATCCATCTTCTTCCCGATGGCAACTCTTTCCTTCTCGCTTATCGGTGTGACCTTCAACCTCGGCGAAACCTCCTCTTCATTCCTCGATATCATATCTCACACCGATATGCTTCATAACCACTTCGCTATCGGCGAGACCTCCTATCATCGGCCATACATCCATTTCTTCTTCCGATGTCTATCCTCACGCCGATATGCTAACCCAAACTTCTCCTTTGGCCAGACTTCGGCCTTATCTGCCGATGACTCCCTTTACGCTGATGAACACTGACCCATCGGCCAGACCTCCACCGTCGGCCTAACTTTCATATCTCCTCCCGATATGCATCTCACGCTGATAATCATCTTCATCGGCGAGACCTACTTTGTCCTCCACCGATATACCATTTTATCAGTGGGACACTAGCTGTTGATATAGCTTCTTAATGCTTCGCTGATGAGCTCTCTCACTTCGATGGATCCACTTTGTATATGCATAAACTTCTTCCCACACCTTCCTAATTGAAAAACAAAAGCATTACACCAAAATGCGTTATATACACATGGGCTCACTCCAAGCCCCTTGGTGCTCCTGCACCATACTCCCCCTGTGCGAAAGAAGTCAAGTCACCTCCGGTGACAACAAGGCAAAATCAATGCCCCGTTTCTTGAAATCAGACTCTGCAATCCAGGTAGCCTCTGCTTCAGGCAACTGTTCCCACTTGACCAGATGCTCCATGTACATGCCATGTCTAGTCTGTTTCTGTACTCGAGAATCCATAATTCTCTTAGCCTGTGGTTTGAGTTTTGGAGGCAAGGTCACATCACTCACTGTCGGTGCAGCTTCTGAACTAGATTCCCCTGCTGCTGGATGAGGACCTTTATAAGGTACTAGGTCCTGAACATTGAACACTGGTGAAATTGCCAAGTCTGCTGGCAAATCAATTCTATAAGCATTGTTGCCATACTTGTTCAGAATTCTGCAAGGACCAATCCGTCTCATCTGCAGTTTAGTTGGTATCCCTTTTTGCAATCGGGCTTTGTTCAAATGAACCATGACTAAATCACCAACTTCAAATTGAATATCCTTCCTGTGGGCATCTACCCTATCTTTGATCTTCAGGGTGTTTTCCATCAATTGCTGCTTCACTTGTTCATGAATCTCCTTCATAGACTGTGCAAAATCCTCTGCATGACCACTTCTAAACTCCATGCCTCCAAGATGTCGAAGTTCACATACACCTCTAGGATGCATTCCATACACTATCTCAAATGGACTTTTGCCAGTAGTCCTATTCACACTGTCATTATAGGCAAATTCTGCCTGATAAATGACTTGATCCCAACTCTGTCCATATTCTTTTGTCAAACACCTTGACAGGTTGCCCAATGTCCTGTTCACCACTTCTGTTTGGCCATCTATCTGTGGATGATAGGCTGATCCAAAAGACAGATTTGTTCCTAACCTCTGCCATAGAGTTTTCCAGAAATGTCACATGAACTTAGCATCTCTATCAGACACAATGCTTGCTGGTAGTCCATGAATCCTTATGACCTCTTTGAAAAACAAATGAGCTATATGACTAGCATCATGAGTCACCTTACAGGGAATGAAATGACTCATCTTGCTGAATCTATCAACAACTACAAAAATACTATCAAAACCAGTCTTAGTCTTTGGTAGACCAACTACAAAATCCATACTTACACAATCCCATGGTCTGGAAGGAATTGGTAATGGTTGATACAGTCCAGCATTTGAAGAAGTTCCCTTGGCCTTCTGACAGATGATACACTGCTCCACATACTTTCTGACATCTTTGTGCATCTTTGGCCAATAGTAGAACCTCTGGACTAACTCCAATGTTTTCTTCAGACCAAAATGTCCACTCAAACTGCCATTATACTTCTCCTATATGAGATTTTCTCTCATGGATCCTTTTGGTACACACAACTGTCCACCTTTGAACAACAAACCCTGTTGCAATGTGTAATCTACAAATTCACTATGAAAATGATTTTCAAAGTCTTGACAGACCTTGTATGCTTCAGAAAAATCTTCATCCTCTTTGTAGAGAGCTCTGAACTCTTCCATTCCTATGCTTCTTAATTGCACTTCTTGTACTGTGAGCAGCCTCCTGCTTAAAGCATCTGCTACTTTGTTGAGTTGTCCCTTCTTGTGCTTAATTGTAGATGTATAAGACTGCAAGTACTCCATCCACTTGATATGCCTATGGCTCAACTTATCTTGTGAGTTCATAAAACTCAAAGCTTGATTGTCTGTATACACAACAAATTCCTTAGGTAGGAGATAATGTCTCCATTTTCTAAGTGCTTGGACTAGAGCATAGAGCTCCAAGTCATATGAAGAGTATCTACTCTTTGCTTCATTTAGCCTCTCACTGAAAAAGGCTACTGGTCTATTCTCTTGGCTGAGTACTACACCTACTGCAATATTGCTAGCATCACATTCTAAAGTAAACAACTTGTCAAAACTAGGCAGCACTAACACTGGCTGTGTGGCTACTTCTTTCTTCAACAACTCAAAACTGTTATTAGCTACTTGTGTCCACTAAAACTTTGTTTTCATCCCACCTTTGATTGTATCAAGCATGGGTGCACAAATAGCACTGAAATTCTTTATGAATTTTCTATAAAACTAAGCTAAGCCATGAAAACTTCTCACCTCAGTTGCTGCTCTGGGAGTAGGCCAACTCAATATGGCCTCTACCTTTGACTTGTCCATTTTCAATTCTCCTTTGGACAACACAAAACCAAGGTATACCAATTCCTGCTTCATGAATTCACACTTCTCCAAATTTATAGTTAGTTGTTCATCATGTAACTTTTTCAAAACAATATGTACATGTTCAAGATGCTCTTCTTTAGTTTGACTAAAAATCAAGATATCATCTAGATAAACAACTACAAATTTACCCGTATAGTCCTTGAGGACTTCATTCATGAGCCTCATGAATGTGCTGGGAGCATTTGATAAACCAAATGGCATAACAAGCCATTCATACAGTCCTTCTGTGGTTTTGAAAGTTGTTTTCCACTCATCAGCTTCCTTGATTCTAATCTGTTGATAACCACTTTTCAGGTCTATCTTGGTGAAATACTTAGCTCCTAAACAGTCCATAAAATCTTCAATTCTGGGAATTGGAAACTGGTACCTTATGGTGATCTTATTGATAGCTCTAGAGTCTGTGCACAATCTCCATGTTCCTCCTTTCTTTGGTGCCAACACTGTAGGCACTGCACAAGGACTTATGCTTTTCCTAACCAACCCCTGGTCAAGCAATTCTTGTACTTGTCTGGTTATTTCCTTATGTTGTTTTGGGGTCATCTTGTAAGGAGCTTTGTTAGGCAAAGATGCTCCTGGAATCAGATCTATCTGATGGCTGACAGTTCTTTGTGGAGGTAGTGTTGCTGGTGTTCCATCACTAATGATGTCCTTATACTATTCCAGTATAGTCTGCACCTCTTTTGGGATCACTACCTTTTTGTCTTTCTTCTCCTCCTTAGGTTTCACTATGATAGCATATCCAATACCATCCTCCTTAAGAGTGTTCAAAAACTCTATTCCACTCACAATTAAGACACTAGGACTCTTAGTCTTATTTGCTTCTTCATCTTCCAATGACTAAATTTTATAGGTGACACCATCTTTTTGAAAAGAATATGCATTCTTCTCACCATCATGTATGGCCTTCTAGTCAAACTGCCATGGTCTGCCCAATAGTAGATGACATGCATCCATAGGTAGGATATCACAGAGTACCTTGTCTTTGTATCCACCTATACCAAACTCTACCCAAGTTTGCTCATTGACTATCACATGCTGACCTTTATTTAACCATGTGACTCTATATGGATTAGAATGAGGTATTCTTTGCAAATTTAATTTTCTAACTGCTTCATCAGACACTATGTTATCAGTAGACCCTGAGTCTATGATTACTTGACATACCTTATTCATAATCTTGCATCTGATTCTGAATAATGCTCTCCTTTGGCTTGGTTCAGCTTTCACTGGTTCTTTGATCAAGGTTCTCCTGACCATGATGTTCTCTCCCACTTCTGAGGCTAGACTGACTTTAGGTGATTTGCTGCTTGAAGCATCATCTTGTACATAATGATTTCTTTTATCAACTCCTTGAGAAGAAGATGTGCCCTTATCACGACACCTATATGCTGGATGGCCCAATTGACCACAATTGTAGCATTTCATAGTGGCAAAGTAGGATCCTCTGCCTGATCCTCCTGATCTTCCTCTGTTAGATCCCCTTCCTCTATAGTTTCCTCTACTAATAGTCTCCCCACTCTGCTCTGTGAGTTTGGATTCTCCTTGGGGTCTTTGATCAGTATTTCTACCACCATAATTCCCTCTTCCTCTGTTGTCTCTACCTCTTCCTCTTGATCTGTTGTTTGTCTCTTGCTTCTTCTTACTCTTCTCCTCTACCTTGAGTGCTAGCTGATAGCTTTGATGCACTGTTGTAGGGCTAAATAAGCTGATTTCCTCTTGAATACTCCACCTCAAACCATTGAGGTATCTTGCTACTTTCACATTTTCATCTTCCATCACCTTAGACCTCAGGCATAGTTTTTGAAACTCCTCAGTGTATACACTGACATCTAATTCTCTTTGTCTCAAATTTTGCTGTTTCTTGTACAACTGGACTTCATAATCTCCAGGCATGTATACTTCTTTGATTTTAGCCACCATACCCTTCCAAGTAGCTATAGGTTTCTTGTCTTCTTTTTCTCTTTCAGTTTGAACAAATTTCCACCATGTCAAGGCAGCTCCTCTGAGTCTTGATTTAGCCACCTTCACCTTTTGTGCTTCACTCACTCCATCACATTCAAAGTGATTTTCTAAACCTTCTATCCATTCCATAACCAAATTAGGTTCCATCTTTCCACTAAAAAGAGGAACTCCTTCCAATGTCTTACCACTCATGGCTTTCAAGGCCTTCAAGAAAGGTTCTTCTTCCATCTTAGGATCAGGTGTGGGCTCTTCATCTTCTATAGACACACCTTTTTCCTTACCTTCAGAACTCTTGAGTTTCCAACTGACTTCTTCAGTCTTTATTATCATTGCACCTAGCTTACTTTCCATTTCAGCTAATCTTTCCTGTAGGAGCCTATTCTCCTCTTCTTGATCATCAACCTTCTTTGCCAATTCTGCATTAGTCACCATTTCTCTGGCTGAACCTACAGACTCACTTGAACTCGGTGATGACATACAACTTCTTCTATTCCAAACTAAGAATTGCCCAAATCTTTAACTTGCTCTGATACCAATTTGATGGGGAGGCCTATGGGTTTAGCAAACCTGTCTTGAACCAACACTTCAAGACCTAAATCATACCCAAGTCTCCCTACCAATTCAAGTGCTTAAAGACATTTTCTACCCAAAATGCCTAATTCAACCTAAACAGTCTATTATAGAGGTGAAAGATCTATTTGTCTGTTGTTTCCAATATAGACACTACTTTCTTGGTGTGAGGAATTCTTCTTCTCCCTCACTGCTTCCAAGATTCTCAACTCCAAGGCTTATAGCCTTCTTGAGCCCATTATTAGCCCTCTTCTCTGGGTCTAGGGTTCTAATTACTTGGTACTCAACTTCTTCTACTCTATTTTCACCCCTGTCTCTTAGACTGTAACTTGCATACTAGCCGGGCTATAGCACAGCTCACCTAGCACAAGTTCACATGGCCTCTCTCTAGCATTCCATTCACTACAATAGAAAGAAAAACCAAAAAAGAGACTCTATTTGATGCCCTTCCCATGACTGTATAGAGGATATGCGAGGACATCAAACCAGAGCCATTATGTACAAACATAAACAAAAATACAGGAAAGAAACTTCTTTGTTTTAAAACAAAATATGCACACTCTACAGAATTTCACAAATGAATCAGACAATCCAAGTTTTCTTTATTGCTATGGAAGTGTTTTATTACATTTGCAGCACCTTAGACTTCCAACCTCTCTACAAAAATGAATCTGGCCTTATATAAATTCTACCCTTGTCCGTTATCAGACGGTTAGGGTTTCTTCCACTCGTATTTCTCCTTCGCATATACATTCGTATTGTCCATACAATACTGAAATATGTCTCACTTTATCATCGGCAAGATAACTATCATCGGAAAGACTTTCTCAAGTCTTACCGCGGACCTGCCTCATACCGACATGTCCCCGACACCTTCTTCGCCAAGACTTACCTCCGTCGGTGTAGCTTTAACCTCATCTTCCGATATCGATGCTCTTACCGATATGCTTGGTTTTTATCTTATACTTTGGTGAGACATTCCACTGTCGGCAACTTCCAAACTTCTTACGCTGATATCCACCATCTCGCCGATGGCACTTTCTAACACAACTGTTTGGTGTGACATTACTCACCGATATCCATCTTCTTCTCGATGGCAACTCTTTCCTTCTCGCTTATCGGTGTGACCTTCAACCTCGGTGAAACCTCCTCTTCATTCCCTGATATCATATCTCACACCGATATGCTTCATAACCACTTCGCTATCGGCGAGACCTCCTATCGTTGGCCATATGTCCATTTCTTCTTCCGATGTCTATCCTCACGCCGATATGCTAACCCAAACTTCTCCATCGGCTAGACTTTCTCCTTCGGCCAAACTTCGGCCTCATTTGCCGATGACTCCCTTTACGCCGATGAACACTGACCCATCGGCCAGACCTCCACCGTCGGCCTAACTTTCATATCTCCTCCCGATATGCATCTCACGCCGATAATTGTCTTCATCGGCGAGACCTACTTTGTCCTCCACCGATATATCGTTTTATCGATGGGACACTGGCTGTCGATATAGCTTCTTAATGCTTCGCCGATGAGCTCTCTCACTCTGATGGATCCACTTTGTATATGCATAAACTTCTTCCCGCACCTTCCTAATTGAAAAACAAAAGCATTACACCAAAATGCATTATATACACATGGGCTCACTCCAAGCCCCTTGGTTCTCCTGCACCAGATTTGAAAGGGGCACATGGTCTGCTTGCGGTCATGAAGCAGCTGATCTATTGTCAGCTATCATAGGCTGGCCATCCTGTTCATAGGTCATTTTTAATCTCCTTATGTCCTCGGGTTGCTTGTCATCTCCACCCAATTGTAAGCCAACTCTATGAAGAGTCAGGTCCAAACTCAATGAGCTCCTGGGAGTGTGAGTAGCTTGGGATTTACTCTGTTCATGAACAACTGATTCTTTTGGAGCTATGGAACTGACCTGTTCTCTCAATTTTCCATTTAACCATTTCTCAGTTCTCCTTAACACATGAAAAGAACATAACATTACATCTGTGGTTTCCTTTTTTGGCCATCGCACTGGAGGTAGAGGTTGCAAAGAGGCACTATGATAACCTTCATCCAATATGTCTGAATTGTCATCCACCATCTCAGGGACTTGTAATGGCAAGTCGAAAGCACAGACTTGGTCAATGGTTAACCGCATCTCTCTCATCCAAGCAATCCTCCCAAAAATCCTCAAGTTGAGGTTTATGCGAATATGAACCACCTCCATGCATATTTCTCTTCACAAAATTCTTACTATCAAAAGCTATTCGTGCAGGTAACCTGTGGAAACTAAACTCTACCAGCAGCTTCTCTACATTCTTTGCACTGTCATTGGTTTTATAGGAAAAGAAGATGGACACGGGGAATGAATACGTCTTTTTCTTCATGGCATAGTACTTGACATTTACAACTGCCATTTGGCGGTAAACTTTTAAAAACACCATGAAATTTGACGGATACCTCGATAATTTTAACGGGGCATTTTCATAACCCCCTATCTTTAGATATGAAAAGTGGTCAAATTAAACATAAAAGATTCCAAAATTCATTACCAGAGCTGCCACTTCAGGAGAGAACCTCCTCTCTAAGGTACCTTCAACTCTTTTTGCAGTCAACATGGAGAAAGCATCATTCACCCTACGAAAATCTTTCATCCCAACACTTCTTTGTAACTATGGAAAAAGTTGATACACAGGTGTATCTGGGGCAGGAGCTCCTTGAGCTCTTAAACCAGGCCAAACAACCTCTCTATTAGCCAACACATACACCAACATGAAACACATATGGAAACTCACCTTCTACGGAAAATTCACCAGCTGTTCATGCATGTGTTCACTTATCAATTTAGCCCAATCTATGTGATGATCACCACAAATGAGTATAATGAATTGACACATCCAATATCCAAACGAGTCAGACTCTGCACTCCCAACACCACGATGCAGCAAGGTGATTATATCAGAAATCTCTTCTTTAAAGTGGCCTCTTTTAAGATTAGTAGGGAGCCTAGACTTCCCTTTCTTCTCAACTTCCAACCAGCCCTTGGCAATGCAACTTTGGTACCAATCTTTCTTCTCATGGTAAAATCCCCAACCAGTGGAAATAGAAACATCAGCAAATTCCTCGTAATCAACCAATTTCAAAGCAAGAGAAACAGCTTCATAATCAATCTTAGTTATTACAGAGCCATCTAAGGCTCGTATCTCTTGCGAATCAGGCAAATAATTGTTAGCACAGGCAATGACTAAGTCAAGACAAGGCACAACATGTGGGAATCCTCTGGCTCGGTCTAATCCACTACTTATAATTTTCTTTGCAAAAGAAGACATGCCTTCCAGCTACATTCTCCTCCAAAAATCTTCCAAATCTATGTGACCAAGGTCTATATCTTTCACCTTCGACAAACCATTCTCCACAAAGGGAACAATTGGAACCCCTTGAAACTTATACTTCATCTTGACTAGTTTAAGAAACCAAAAAGCAAAAGACTTTGAAACATCCAAAGACACAAAGGAGGTCCATAGTATACTTGCAAGAAAATAATTATGCAAATTCATGAAAGAGGTATTGTTCTTCCCAAACATTGAATAACAATTATGCTGATACAGCAAGAGAGAGAGAGACGAAGGAGAAAAGCCAGTTGAGCTAACCTGTATGTGAGGGATCCGGTGAATTTTAAGTGAGTGGCTGGACTGGAAACTCCTATAGCGTATCTCCTTCGCAGTATAATGAGGTTCTTCCTTACAAGGTGATAAATTTACCCAGGTCTCGTATCAAATTTCATTAATTCCCTCATAAATTTCATTTATCACTGGAGGCATATCGTACTTTGAAATTCATAAATAACCCCCTTTGTTTCCCTCTAAAAAGAGTGCCCGCATCTTTTCCAACATTCTAAATTTATTATGGGATGACAAGTGTCACCTCTCCATACTTATCGCCTGCTCAAAAGGAGGCACCACGGGAATGATGAACACGTTCAGTCAAGAAGTCAAAGATTTTTAGAACTCTTGAACTGAAAGACTGAAGGTTCGGAAGTTCAAAGAACTTCTAACCTTCTGACAACAAAGACTTTCTCTTGTAGACGAAAGACACAAGACCAACGAGATAGACTTTATGATGCAAGTTTTGTGACTAGTCGGGGAGTTGGGAGGTTCATGAAATTTTGAACTCGCCAATCGAGGTTCAAAAACATAAAGAATTACCGATTGGGCATAAAAAAATGACTAAGTAAAAGGCGCGGCTTAAAAATGAAGTATGAATGATGATGAATAAAGAATGGGAATGACTTAACACATAAATGCTTTAGCAAAATTTCAAAAATGATGTAACAACTATATATGATCGATTTAATATTTGCACATACCTTATCTCATATATCAGTATAGGAAGTGTATTCCACACCTCCACTTCCTTTCATTTGGTATCAGAGCTTGATCACCTCATGTCCTAGGTGTCAGGGACAAGGTTTATTTTACTAATCCTAGATTAAGTGGGAGCTTGCGTAGAAAGAGATCTTATTGTAGGAAAATGGAAAGCACATCAAGAATAGAGATGGAGAGATTTACAGGCTCTAAATTTGAGTTGTGGAAGCTCGAGATTGAGGATTTTCTCATAGATAGAGATCTATGAGTTGTCATATCTAGATCCAAACCCACTATTTTGACTAGGGATCTATTGGACATAAAAAAGGACCTCATTAGGATTTGTTTGGAATATTCTATTTTGTTAAATGTACATGAGGAAGCCACCACACAAGCTCTTTGGAAGAAGTTGGTAGACTTGAACTAGGCTAAATCCTTAGTTAACAAACTTTTTCTAAGAAAGAAGATATACACCTTAATAATGGATGATGGTGGTTCTGTGGCCAATAATTTGAACATGTCCAATATAATTGTGACCTAGTTGCACTTTATTGGAGTGAAAATGGAGGACCATTTCATGACACTTTTGTGTTCTTTGCCAAACCTATGGAATAACTTTGTGATGGCAATTAGGAGCATTGCCTCGAAACTCAAAATGTATGAGGAAGTGGATGTGTTACTCTTAGAGGAGATGTGGTGGAAAGCTTTGGAATCTACTAAGGAGGCCCTAGCCAGTTGTGGAAGACTAAAGGAGAAAAGAAAGAAAAAGGATAAGAAGAAAGAAAAGTCTAGATCCAAATCTTGTGGGATATCTAAATCTCCTAGAAAGTCCAAGGCTAAAGTGTTGGAATTATGGTAAGCCTAGGTATTACTATAGAGATTGCAAAGAGAAGAAAAAGAAAAAGAAGAGTGACTTAGATGATGAGTCCAAAAAGTCTTCTCAAGATGATGTAGATGACTTTTTTGTAGCCTTGGCAACTCATGCATTAGAAGATGCATGGTTGATAAACTTTGGAGCTTCCTTCGATATGACCTTCCATCATAGGTGGTTTTCAAAGTATGAAGAATATGATGGTGGTAAGGTGTACCTCAGTGATGATTCTCATTTGAGCATAGTTGGCTATGGTAGAGTCTAAATTCAATTCCCTGATGGTTGAGTGAAGGGGATCAATGGTATTCTTGTTATCGCCTAATTTTGACAAATCGTAGATAACTCTTTGGTTGCACTTTATGATGAATTAATAGGATAATTGAGGTTGAAACGGGATCAAACAATCAGAGCAAATGAAAGAAGGATATCATCTACAGTAAGATTGATCACTTTATCATTCACCTTATGAAGCAATTATAGAAGGTAACACTTGAAAAATAATTAAACCTAATTAAATCATATTAATTATTTTTGGAATTAATTGATTTAAATTTTAAAAGACATGATGAGGTGAATTAATCTTTTTAAAGGAGATATAATAAATGGGTTTATAAATTATTTTGCACCAACATGTACATTTTATTTGTTTTAAGAATTACATATTATTATATTGTGCAAAATAATTCAATATCGAGTTGTGTCAAGGTAAGATGGAAGAAATTAAGTTACAGGGGTGTAGGTGATTTTTACATGTCAAAGTAAATTAACTCTTTTCAAGGATTAATTACTATGGTAAAGTGCAAAAACTATTGCACACAATCGTATAAAATGCACGTGAAAGTAAAAAAAATAAGAGGTGGGCAAAATAATATTAAGAGAATTTTAGAAAAAGGGAAGTTACAAGTAGTTGTGGAACTACTTGTATGATGAGAAAATGTATAAAAGGAGAGATTTTTCATGAGAGAAGGGTCTCTCCTCACCTCATGTTGTATGTAATAGTTTCAATTTTATTTATCCAAAATTAAGAGTTATGTGAAAATTTTCTAATAAGAAAATAAAAATTTCTTTCCTCATGGATTTCGTTTTTTGGTAAACTTTGTGCTACTGAAAATGAGAGTGGGTTGTGTATCACTAATTTGGAGGGATATTGATAGAGTGTGTGCTATCAATATTTGGAATTGTTTATTTATAGATTTGGAAAAATATTAATAGACCATGTGCTATTGATATTCAAAAATATTTTCTATTTCTCATCTAAAAGTATTTATTTCATTATTTTGTATTACCTATTCTAAAATATTAATAGTATGTGTGCTATTAATAATTTATTTTTATTTTAGTCACAAATTTACATTATATGGAGGCGGAGAAATTATTAAAATAAAAATTAAAAAATATTCATTCACATGAGGGAGCTGCCCCTCTAAAAAGCAGAGGAAGATCATCCTTTCAATGGTGATCTATCCAATGTTGCAATTTTTTGTCATTGTCCATTAGGCAAATTGACAAAGAAGCACAGTGACAAAATTATTTGCTAACAGTTCTACACATCCCTAGTTTGGCATGAAACCTATTATCAATTAATAAACTTAATTATCTACGTGTGCAAGTTGTTTTCTCTAATGGAGGGTGTGAGATGGTGCAAAGAGCTATGGTGCTCACTATGGGTGTTCTTCTGGGCACTTTGTTTTAGTTGGATGCATGCACCATACAATGTAATAGTTCTTCTATTTACATTTATCAAAGAGGACTATTGTATTTACTTTTGATGGTCATGATTTTTGGATACCCAAGCAAGGTCTTTCTTTAGAGAGAAAACTACTTGTAAAGAAAATAATGCTATGGCACTAGAGAATAGGCCATATAGGTGAGAAGGCTTTCAAGACCCTAAAAAATAAAAATGTTGTTGAGGGGATGAATGATTGTACTCTTGAGTTTAATTTTTGTCAACATTGTTTATATGGAAAATAGAATTGCATTTAGTTTTATTTTAGTTCTCATAAATCTTCTACGGTGTTGGACTTGATTCATTTAGATGTATTTGGTCTTGCTAATGTTCCTTGAAAATTTATCTTTGTACTATGTATCTTTTATTGATGATTTTTATAAAGGGACATGGGTGTATGTCCTTAGAAGTAAATCTAAAGTCTTCAGTTGGTTTAAGGCTCTTGACGAAAATTAGATTAGTGACAAGTTTTGTTTTGTAAATTTTGAAAGATTTTGTAAAAAGAATGAGATTGAGAGAAATAAGACAACTCCATATACCCCTCAATAAAATGAAGGTGTAGAGAGAATGAATATGATGTTGATGGAGAGGGCTAGGAGTATGTATATAATGGAGTTGACTTGGAACAAAATGAGTGTGCAAACGTAGTTTCTATAGCTTGTTTCTAAATCAATAAGTCTCATGCATCAACTCTTGTTAACAAGACCCCTATGGAGGCATGGATGGGCAAAATGCCCTCATTATTGCATCTTCAAGTATTTGTTTGCAAGGCATATGCACATGTCCCTATGGAGATGTAGTCAAAGTTGGACAACAAGGAATTGAAATGTATCTTCATTAGCTATGGTGTTAGTGTGAAAGGGTACAAACTTCGGAATCTTGTGGCCAAAAAAGTTATGTATAGCACAAGTGTTATCTTTAGAGAGATTAAGCCTTCTTCCATAATGTTGCATTTAGAAGAGATGGAAAGAAAGATATGGTTAAACTAACTCTAAAGAATGAGAAGGTTGAACCAGAAGCTCATGAAGGACTTGAAGAGGAGGAAACCTCATGTAGTTTTGATAGTTCTAAAAAGGAGGTAGAACCTCCACCCTCACTCTTTAGGAGGTCTACATGGCAGAGGCAACAACTAGAAAGGTATACCCCTCCTAATTAGAGATGTATTTTTGCTTTGATCATTGATATCGATGAGCCTAAAACTATGAAGGAGGTGATGGATATCGGTGATTTTGAGTCCCTAGAGAGTGGCTATGAATGAGGAGATGTTTGCATTAAAAATGAATGACACATGGGACTTGGTACCATTACTTGATGGAATCCTCTTACTTGTACATGGGTGTTCAAGAAGAATATTGGTTTAGACGGAAGCGTTGAAAAGTATAAGGTGAGATTGGTTGCAAAAGAATATTCCCAAGTTGAGGGGATAGACTTTGGATAGATTCCCCAGTTGCTAAGTTGACATCTATCAAGTTCATGATATCTAGAGCAGTAGCTTTTGGTATAGAGATAGAACAAATGTATGTGAAGACACCATTATTGCGTGGTGCCTTTAAGGAAGAGATCTACATGAAACAAATAGAGCATTATGTTATTCAAGGTGATAATTCTTTGGTTTGCAGATCAAAATAATCTTTATATAGTCTTAAAAAATCTCCTAGGATGTGGTATTAAAATTTTAATTCATTTGTGTTGGGCTTGGGATTTTTGAGATCCAAATTAGATCATAGTGTTTATTATAAATTGGACACTGATTGATTCCTTGTTATCATGTTGTACACAGATAATATGTTATTTTTTGTTAACAATAAGGATGTGATTCATGATTTGAAGTCTCAACTTTTAACACAATTTGAGATGGACTTGGGGGCTACCAAGTATATCTTGCGTATGGAGATCACGAGAGATAGAGTGAAATCTTTGGTTAGTCTAGAGTAATTATGTGAACTCTATAATGCAACATTTCAACATGGTAGATAACAGACTATTCAATGGTCTTATTTCTATGGGTTTTAAGATTTCAGTTGAGCAGTGTCCTATGACACCCACATAGATGGATGATATGGCTCATGTTCCTTATGTTAGTGTAGTTAGAAATTTGATGTATGTTATGGTCTATACAAGACCAAGCATCACCCAAGTAGTGGGGTCATCCCACAATAATGGGTTACACTTTTTGGCCAAACTTGACATTGAAATCAACATTTTGAACTAAATCTTCACTTTCTGACACCTATAGCCGTTAAACCGTTAGGAATTTGAAGATGATGCGAACTAGTGATTTGTGAGATTTTGTCTGTAGATTCTAAATATATATTTTTTAAAATATTTGGAGTTAAATTGTAGATTTTTTTGCATCTCCTTTGATAACTAGTTTTTAATAGCAAACAACATTTTTTTAAAGTGATATGTATTCTGTTGCACATAATTTTTTTTCTAAAAAGGATAAAATTCTGATTCTTTTGAATTTAGATTGGTAACACCGATATCTAGAGGATGCATTTGGTTTCATAATGTTTTGTTAAATATATTTTTTTAAATTAAGTTTTGAAGTCAAACTAATTATAATTTAGACAGGGGTATTCTGTCCAACATAACTTTTTTGTTGGAATAAGGACATCAATACTTAGAGGACATGTATTTTTTAGAATTTTTTCTTTATTTTCCTATTTTTTCATGTGTGAAACAAAGATCTTGATGTTCATCAAAAAACCTACATTCACAAGAAATAAAAAATAAATAAAATAATCAAATTAAATATATTTAAAATTATACTTTTTGGGAAGCTTATAATAAGGACTACATATTTACAAAACATAAATTTTAAATGAATGCATTTGATCCCCCAAAAGTTAAATCAAAAGTGGTTTTTTATCAGCATTTTGATAGGTGTAGAAGAGACTCCATTATATGTATGGTTTAAAACTAGCGGGGTTCTATCCAAGGGGGTTTGATCAAACCCTCTTCAATTAAAATCCTTTAAATGAAACCTTTCAAGGCTTAAATCATTATATTTTCTAAAAATATGTGATTTCAGCAAAAATCAAGATGTCCCATAAAGCGCAACCCATTATTGTAGCAACACCCAGTGGGAGTCCTTAGCCTATTCATAGCTAATCTTGGATGAGATCACTGGGATGTAGTTAAGAGGGTCTGTAGATATTTGTGGGGTACCTCTAAGTACTCTATTTTTTTTATCATGGTGATTCAACAAAGGACCAACGTGTTGGTGCCTAGATTTTTCGGCCTCTAAATTGCAAAAATCCTAAGTTTTGTGCCCTCATTTGTTGCATTCTCATATTGTGCCCATCATGTATATCCAATCTGAAACATTTTAAATGGGCCCCTCATCCTCATAAGTCATCAAGAAAATCCTAAGTGTTTTGCCTAGGAAAAGATTCTAAGTGTTTGCCTTTCGGCGAGTTCACAAATTCGTGAACCTGCCGAAAGGCAAAAAAAAAAGGCCTTGTATTTGTTTCGTGTTTTGGCGGTTTGGCAGGTTCGCGAACCTACAAACTTGCTAAAATGGTTCTAAGATTCTCATTTGGGTTGAATTGCCCAAAAACAAAGAGACAAGGCAAGAAGATGAAAGCAAATGACTTTTGACAAGTTTGCAAGTTCGTGAACTTGCTGAAACAATGAAAGGCAAGCAAGGAACAAGGATGAAGGGGGAAGGAAGAACAAGGAAAAGTTGAAAGCAAATGAAGAAATGTTTTGATATTTTGGCAAGTTCACGAACTTGTGAACCTACTAAAATTGGTTCATCAGTTCTCTGTTTCATCGAAATGCTGATGAACAAAGAAAAGGAGGATGTGAGTGTGGACATGTGGATGCACTATGCACGTTTTTAAGCTGTCAGTTCTAACAACTTCAAAAAGTTGTGTCATTGGCTATTATGGCGTTGAGTCATTTTCGAGGGAGGCCCATTCTTTATGTAAGTTTCATTCATTTGGTGCCTTCTCAACTCCACGTGGCAGCACCGCGCATAGTTTCAAGGAAGGCGAGCCTGACATATTCTTCTCGTTGTGCCATTGGTTGGTTCATTTGAGTTAGCTTGTGGCAAGACTCATTTAATTTAAAAACTTGGTAAAAGGAAAGAAGATTGCAAAGTCCCGAGGTGTCTACATGATCTTCCATGTATCTTAATGGCACTACAAATTAAAGGCGATAGATCTAACATATGGTTCCTATTGCGCAATTGGTGGAAAGGCATGACTCATTGGCAAGTGGGCCCTAATAAATCAAAAGAAAAATGTAATGCAAAGCAGCTTCTCCAGGATAGGTGGCAACAACGTGCTCAATTTTAAAGCTTCAACACTGACACCTAGGTGTTGTGCCATTGGTTGACGATGGTGACTCGACTTAACTAGTGGGCCCAGTCTCTTTTAAGGAATGAAGTTAAGGGAAACACAATAGGGTGACACTTGGCGCAACCGCACAACTTTTGAAGAAGGTAGGTCTGGCACACTTTTTTTGTTGCACCATCAATTGTTTGATGCCAAGTCACATGTTGTGGGTCCCATTTTTTCTCTATGAGGCATCAGAGTCTTTGGACCGTCGATCATAAGCTGAAGACATCTAACGGTTCATGATAATGATTCAACCTATTTTGAGGATCCTGTAGAAGAATTGATAAAGGCCAAGAAAGGGACACATGGCAACTCTATGCTCCTCCATAGCACTTCAGTTTTGCCAGAGTTGTTTGGTTGCGCGATTGGTCGGGTCTCAAGCGGCATGACTCATGCGATATGACAATGCACTGTGAGATTGTTGTGTCTCATATTGGGATCTTAGTGAATCTTTAATGCCATAGGCCTACACTCGAGACGCCATTAATGTGAAGTAAAGATGAGACATAGGTAGGTGGCAGAGTGGGTTCGAATCAATGTTGAGGTTGTAGAGGTAGGTGATTTCCGCCTAAGCACAACAGTGGAAGAAGGATTGCTATATATATGTGGAAGAAGATGTTGGTGGTTGGTCGCGAAACCAATTTTATGGTCAATAAGGGCTTCAAGGTGAATTTAGGGCATCAAACAAAGCTAGGCTGCTATGCACATGAGTGGAATATGTTCTGCAACTTGAAGGAAGGTTCTTCAATGCACATTCTATGTAACGGTATGTCTCCATGGCATTTTGTAATGATTCAGACGAATATGTAATCGTAGTTGCATGTTTTCCCTTGCCACATTTGTTGGCATGATTGTAACTAAGATTAGATGTATGTGTGACAACATCTAATGCAATACAAAAACCTTTGTATTGGTCTCTCCTTTGTTGCAAGTGGATTGTTGCAATTATGTTAGGGATTACTAAGTATGTCCATTCTGTAAAATGTATCTTGGATTTGTATGTAAATGCATTCCCTATTATGTTGATGGTTGCTAGATGTTTTCCCCTTTTCCCTGCATTCTATGACTCTGTTGCCCAATGGAGTAGACATCGGTCCATATTGGGAAAGGATCAATCACTGTTCATATATCAAACCCTCATCTTGTTAGCAGTAGGAGTAAGAATAGGATTAGATTAGTTTACATGATGTTCATGATTCTGTATTACAACTAGGGAATCATCTTATGCAACCTAAAACTGTTTTAATCATTTGTGAATCATGCTCATGCATGTCTGCGCCTTGTAAGTGTGTATGTGATGTTAAGTGGATTCATCTCAAGGGATATCGTGATGTTATCATTTGTTGGTGCATCTGTAGGGTGTAGTAATCAACTATATTGAGGTACCTAGGTGGCTATTTGTTCTTAGTCCAGTGATAATGTTTGGAGCCAAGCCAATGGGTTGGGTTTAGCCATCAACATTTTAGTTGTTCATCTGGTTCATCAAACCTTAGGGAACACCCTCCCGAGTTTAAACTGAGTTCAAAGAGTAGGAGAGAAAACCCACTCTCATAGAGTTGGCCTTAACCATCCTCAATCTATGGATGAGCGTCTTTCTCACCTTCCTGACGACACCCTTGCCCTGGAAGGAGGAGAAATACAATAGGATTTTGGACCTACAATTTTGGGACCCAACAAAATGATGTCGTTGTCGGGTTATAGGTAACTGGAGAAATTTTCAAAACCCCAATAACAAAAATTTGAAGTTTGCATTTTGTTTGGGTAAGTTGGTAGCCCGTCAACTTACACCAACATAATGGCGCCACTACCAGAGATAAAGTTATTTTAGTCGTTGCCAGGTTATAGGCAGCTAGAGATATTTTCAAAACCCCAGTAACAGAAATTTGAATTTTGCATTTTGTTGGGTAAGTTGGTAGCTCGTCAACTTACGCCAAAAGAATGGCACTGTTGGCAGGGATACATTAATCTGGAAATTATTTTGAAAACCTTTGCAACACAGTCATTGAAGAAGGTTTACAACAATCTACTATTTGCATTTTGTTGTGTGTTGAAGTTGGCATCATGTCAACTTATGCCAACAAAATGGCGCCATTGCCGAGGATACATCAATCTGAAAATTATTTTGAAAACCTTTGCAACAATAGTCATTGAAGAAGGTTTGCAGTAGTTTGTTGTTTGCATTTTGTTGTGTTGAAGTTGGCATCCCATCAACTTACGCCAACAGAATGGTGTTGTTGTTGGGGATGACATTGCTATGTTGAAATAAAAGAGAAGACTCTGTTGGAGAGCCAAGCCTAGAATTAGTTTGTGACCTTGAAGATCAGTCATGCTTCAAAGAATTCCTCTTTGGAAGAGGTGGCGACTCTACTGTCAAAATAATGTGTTGCTGTTGTAGTATGTTTGTTGTTGGTGACTCAAAGACCCCACTTCAAATGTGCAACAATTGGTTCTTAAAGGTACATGTTTTTCTTCCAACCTTTTAGAGATTGAGTTCCTTTCATGGTGAAGAAACATATTTGTAATACCTTTGTTCTCTACCCTGCATTGTAGAATGTTTTAGTCATGACCTCTAGGTATGAATTTAAAGACTCTAGGGATGCTCCTTCATATGATATTCTCATGTTTCATACCCTAGAAACTATGACACCTTTGACCATTCTACCAATGCTTGTTTTAGTCATAGTACTATATTCTATACAAGTCCAAACTTACATGCACCCATGCAAAGTCAAAGTGAACTAGCTAGGCAACAATATGAAATTGAAAAAAGAAATCAATTGATAGAGTCCATGTTGTAGCAAGAGAAAGAAATAGAAAATTGTATTAGGCTACTAGAGTCTAAGGTGCAATCCCATGCTTTCCCTGCTACCCCTAAAAATCAGATTGCTCAGTCCCTAGTCATTCCCCTAGATCCAATTTACAAACAGGTAGACCTCTCTTGGGTTGATTACAAAACACAAAACATGCCAGCCAAGGTCTACATTTAGTTGCCCAGGTTTGATGGGTATAACATTTGGGAAAAGAACACATATGTTGATGACTTCTCCAATTTCATGGATGAGTTTCAATTTGAGGATAAGGACATGTGGATGAGGTTTTTTGTTAGGTCCTTACGTGGAAAGGCAAAAGAATGGATTCAGAATTTTCCAGAACAATTCTTTTCCTTTTGGAATGAACTTGTGGTTGCATTTGAAAATGAATTTGCAAAAGGTTTAAACTCTGCTAATCTTGTCATAGAGTTGGAAGAAATCAAAAGTCAAGAGGGAGAGTCTAGCATCGATTTTGGTCACGGGTTTATTGTTGCCCTTTCAAGAATTCCAAATGATTTCAAACCTAACACTCCTGCCTGCATTGATAATTAGTCTTTTCAAGCTTTTGAAGATAGTTTGAGATTAGTACAAGAAGATTTAAAAATAATGAATACGTAGCAAGCATATTTATGCCTAGACTCCATGGAAAAGGTAAAGGATGACTACATAGTAGAGTTGTTATCCACAAGTGCATGTGTTGCTGGTAATAAAAAGACTGATGTGAACAACAACAATGTGGATGCAACTAATTAAATGAGTACAACATCGAATTAAGATGATTATGTAGTCAGAAGGGTAGAAGGTGATGGTGGTGCATTGTATGACAACAATGCCGATGATGAGAACAATGTATGCACCAGCCTTCAATTGGACAACTCATCTAGTGAAGATGAAAATGATAGAATCCATGATGACTTCTAGCCTGATAATGAGGTATGTGGCATGCTGAACAAAGAGGAAGATGTGTACAAGAATGAGCAATTAGTTAGGTCAGCTTGTGAAGTTGATCATGTTGTGTGCACGTGCAAGTGATGTTCAAGGTGAGCAAGAAACTAGTTTCTTGTTTGATATGTTGCCCTCCTTTGTTTCATTGGATGATGAAGCGGCCAGTGTTTGTTTGCATGAGGATGACATAGAAGTGGCTACACTTGATGATAACCGATTAGAGACAAGTGTTGTTGCAACCATGGAGTGTTAGTATGAAGAACTTGCCTTTGAAGTAAGATGGCGATCATGTGGATGCATATGAGAAATTATTTCTTTGGTGCAAGGTTTGTTGTCTTCCTCATGTTGAGTGTGCTTCGTGTGGGCCACAAGGAAATGAAAGAAATATTAAAAGAACAAATGAGGAAGAAGTGTGTCACCAGTTAGTTTGCAGCTATATATGACACAACAGTTTCCCTGAGTGAGCTCCAAAGAGAGACAATTTGAAGAATGTGATTTTTCACTTGAGGTGTCTCATGGTGTGGATGATTTGAATTTTGGTCTAAATCATTCTTATGATTTGGATGTTGGCAGTTGTGTCAGCACATGTGAAAGTGGTGTTTAAGAGTTTGGTGGAGATGCAAATGAATATGAATCTTTCCACTTCGTTGTTGGGTGTTTGAAGGTGTTGGTGCTACAGTGGAGGTTGAGTCCTTTGTGTGGGACATTGATGTAAATGAGCAGCAAGGCATGTGTATGCCTGAACTTTAGTAGGTTGCAGCTCAACTTGAAAGTATCCTAGAGATGGAATTTTTCCATTTTGATTTGCAAGATGTGTCTCTTTTTGTAGATCAACAATGCAGTTAAGCACACTTTTCTTTACAATGTGAATTGGAGGTGTTTTTCTTTTCCCTCAATTTGCATGAAGAGGTCAGCGGGTATAACAATGTTGCAGTTCATAAGGAATGTGTGTCCTCATCCTCATGCTTTGATGCTGACCTAATTTTTGAGGTTTCCCCCTTGCTGCCGAGGACCAATTTAATATGGTATGGGATAGGTCATGCATCTATTACATATTGTTTCCATGCAACAGTAGTTTTTATGGTGGAGTTGGTCTTCACTTCATGGGTATATTTTGCAGTTTAGGACATGTGAGCAAAAAGTATCATTTGTTGTAATTGGGCGGTGAATGTGATTTCAATTTGAAGGAGATCAACTCCTTCATTCAACTTGTCTTCGACAGAGGCAAGTAGCCCCATCTTTCTTTTGCAAGGTTGACCTGCATCGTGTTGAAATTTTGTTTACAACCATCCTTTTATTGTGTCTCAGTGCCTTCATGCTATTGGCTGTAAGGGTTGTACATATCCTTGTTGGTGTTTTGCCCCATGCATACATTGTTTGATTTCCCCTTGTTTGTTTTTACTTTTTAGTTTGCCCCAAAGATCTTTTGAATTCTTGCTATCCCTGTTAGGCACATGTCCCCAACTAGAGCCCCTGTTGGTGCCTAGATTTTTCAGCCTCTAAATTGCAAAAATCCTAAGTTTTGTGCCCCCATCTATTGCATTCCTATATTGTGCCCATCATGTATATCTGGTCTAAGACATTTTCAATCGGCCCCCCATCCTTAGAAGTCATCAAGAAAATCTTAGGTGTTTTGCCTAAGAAAATATTCTAAGCATTTGCCTTTCGGTGAATTCGTCGGTTTATGAACTCGCTAAAAGGCCAAAAAAAGGCCCTGTGTTTGTTTTGTGTTTTGGTAGTTTGGCAAGTTCACGAACATGTCGAAAATGGTTCTAAGGTTCTCATTTGGGTTGAATTGCTAAAAAACAAAGAGACAAGGCAAGAAAATGAAAGCAAATGGCTTTTGGCAAGTTCGCAGGTTCATGAACTTGCCAAAACGCCAAAAGGCAAGCAAGGAACAAGTGTGAAGGGGGAAGGAAGAACAAGGAAAAGTTGAAGGAAAATGAAGAAATGTTTTGACAGGTTCACGAACTTGCCAAAATTGGTTCGTTGGTTCTCTGTTTCGCCAAAATGCCGATGAACAAAGAAAAACAGGATATGACCGTGGATATGATGCACCACACACATTTTTAAGTTGTTAGTTCTGACAACTTCAAAATGTTGTGTTATTGGTTGTTATGGCACTGAGTCATTTTCGAGGCACACCCATTCTTTATGTAAGTTTCATTCATTTGGCGCCTTCTCGACTCCACATGGCAGCACCGCGCACAGTTTCAAAGGTGTGCCTAAAACAATCTTCCTGTTGCACCATTGGTTGGTTCATTTGAGTCAGCTTGTGGTAGGGCCCGTTTAATTTAAAAACTTGACAAAAGGAAAGAAGACTGCAAAGTCCTGAGGCATTTGCATGAGCTTCCATGTGTCTCAATGGCACTATTGGCACCTAGGTTTTCAACCTCATATTTGCACCATCTTGTCAAAATTCTCAAAATTTTCCTAAGGGGTCCCTGTGCCTTTATCTGGATGCATGTTGTTGAACCCCTGATTTTGGCTGAGTCTAAAACTCTGAAAATTTGGCTAAGTCTAAAATCTGATGGATCCTCCAAATTCTAAATTCTACATTTTAACTCCTATGGATCTGGAACCACTCTCAAACATCCTGACAATATATACATACAATATAAATAAAGTATAAGAAATTTAGTATTACCACTTATATTTCATATTTTATGTATATATTATCCTCAACCTCTTTTTGTCTCGAGCTCTTTTGTTCCTGTGGGTTTTCGGGACCTGCAGGGACTTTTCGACTAGGTTCTTACAGGACTTTGGGACCCGCAGGGACTTTTGGACTTTTTCCAAAACTTCCAAAATTCCTCCGCAACCTCGCGACCCACCAACAAGTTCAAAATCTTTTCGGACCCCCTGAATTTTCAAGACGAATTCAGAGGTGCACAAAATCGAATTTTTAAATAATTTTTTGCGGAAAGGGCTGGGTATTTTATGCAGTTTCAAGTTAAACTTTCAATTTTGACTTTCGCCACTTTTGGTTCCGATAGGATTTCAAGACCTACCAGGACTTTTTTCCAAGTTCTCCTGCCGACCCAACACCCGCCAAAGGCCCATAAACACCCAAAAATGTGGGAAAATGTGCCACCAACTCTCCATATCGCCATTAATGCAAAGTGGGTAGTTGAAATTGAAGTTTTTATTGCAATTGGTGGAGTTGTTGGGGTTTCCCCTATAACATACACTGTCCCGGCTAGGGTTTCTATGTCACTTTTTTTTTCAGCGTGCTAAAGGTTTAGGGTTTTATGTTTGTTTTTGCATGTTTTGATTTTGCATTGAACGAATGGAATATAAAGCATATAGACAAAACCTAGAAAATCTAAAGCATGTATGAACAAAATAATCAAGACCCAGTAGTATTATGCCAAAATATGAATTACAATGGCATACCCATAATGAAATCTTCAATTTCGTATCAATGTCGTACTTGGACCAGCGTTACAATCAATAGGAAATCACCATAAATCATACACAATGCAAGTTCTCCATCAATAACAAGGCTACAGGAGCAAATACAGTCCTAGGCACCAATATTGAAGATGTTAGATGCCACAAATGTGAGTTGAAACATCATCAAGGATACCCACATTGTAAGATACTACCCCCAGATTTTTTTTCAAAATTCATACAATGATATAGCAAGGTTAGCATCAAAGCATAAACCATCTAGAGGCCTCACACTTTCTGATCACCAAGATCCCAGGATGGGCAAGGTGAGAGCATATAGTGATTTTGGCTTACAGTAACAAGTATGCAAGAAAGAAATACACTTCTTCCGCTGCGGCGGGCATCCACATATCGTGGGTATTCACCACTTTATCAGTGGGTATGAAATAAGCATGAAAGATTACAAAGCCATCCACTTATTCAGTGGGAATTCGCCACTTGTCCAGTGGGTAAAAATGAAAAGAAAAGAGAGTTATTTATCCTCGCTGGCGGTAGAACCATCCAGGGGTTACAAAATGTTTGAATATGTTCTTTCCTTCCACACTGGCGGTAAACCATCCAGGGGACTTAATGTGATTTCATATGAGAAAGATTACAATTATAGCAAAAACAATGCTGATCATAATCTTGATTTGGAACTTGATAAGAATCCTTGAAGGTAGAATGACAATACCCTGCAGAAATCTTGAATGATTTATGACATCATTGAAGTCACTTGTTGTTCATCTCTACTGCAACCTCTGCCCTCTGTACAGTCCATTGGCATCCTTGGAAGTATTTCATAACATAGACTATAAACCTTGTTTGTCAATACAAGAGACTCTAAAGGGATTTATAGACTGTATGCATTAAACAAAACAGTGATGAAAGGCAGAGCTAAAACACTCTTTTCAGACTTATACAGCACTTGTTTGACATGGTACGGACTGCATGCAACCTACAGCTATCTGCCCTCGAATAAACATTGATTCCATATGATTTTAACTCTCTCAAAATTAACAAACAACTAATTTAAATGCCCATAGCGCAAGGTGAAGCAACATTCAAATGATTTTTACCATGCCAAGAGCCGTACGGCCCTGATATGTACGGCAGATCTTAGAAATTCAGACATTGTTTTAAAACATATAAAATCACCATAAATGGAGTCGCCTAGGCTGAACTAAGACAATGTAAAAAGGATGAAACCCAAACTTAGCTCCAATATTTTTATTTTCAAATGTCTTCAAATCTGCAAGTACGGCCATTAGAGGGTACGGACCAGCAGATGAAAGCATATAAACTCAAGAAACATACTCCAAAATACTAACAAAATCATCTACAACAAATTACAACTGATAAACAATGATCTCCAATCCAAAACTTAGCAAAAACTCTCAACACTGATCAGCTCCATGAAAGCTCAATGGCAAACTCTGGATAAGTTTGCTCAAATCTCTTCTTCAGCACAATGGTGATTCCTGTAGTGAAACCACACCCAACCTCGAGGGTTTTCGTCCTCAAGAGCATTCCACAAGAGGGTTTTCGTCCTCGAGAGAATATGGAAGAACACGCAGGTTCAATCCAAGCATGCCTAAACAATGAGCCCAACTCCTCTTTTTATAACTTTTTGAGGGAAATAAAATATTATTTCCTTTATCCCTTCATATTTCTCCTCAAACAATAAAAAATAATTCTTTAAGTGTGCACAACTTAAAGTCACCACTTTTAATTAAAAGCTCTTTTTAGCTCCAAAGACCCCTTTATCGAAATAAATAAAATATCTGCTTCGCAAGGCCCCAAAATGATGCATCCATGATTTAAAACTTTTCTTCCTCTTTCCAACGAGCTATAACACTTATATTTTTATTAATTATTTTCACCTCTAGGAGCTTAAGTGAAAATAATAATTAAAATAGCTCATTAAATATTAAATTTTGCGGAAAATCCCAAACGGCCTCCGAAAGCACAATAAACTGAATCAATATGCTCTGTAAGGTTTGGGATGTGCAACGATGCCTTCCGGGTGACTTTCCAAAAATAGAAAACTCCTCCAAGAATCTTGGAGAGCAAACCAAAAGCCCGATCAAAATTTAGAAACCATCAATGTTACCCGGAACATCAACTGAGCTCAAAACCAAGACAAAATTATCCATTTACAAAAGGAAAACCCAATTAACTGTTCTGCAGACTGAACTAAGACCACTCCAAGAACATTGGAGTTCTTCTCAAACATGTTGGATAGCCTCCAAAAGACTAGGAACAAGCACAAATGCCCATAATAATCAATGTGCCAAAAATGGAACATTACAGTCCTCTCTGCTCAATATTGCTTGTCCTCAAGCAATTCATGCTATCCAACCAAGATACCTGCCTGATTATAGATAATATACCTGGATCCCAAATCAATCTGAAGAATGCCCTACACCAATTCTGTTGCTCTATTCTGATATATCTGTGAACTACACAGCTGGTATTCTGATTACACTTCTAAAACATTCTTCCAATCACATAACTATTTGGATCCCAAACATCACTAACTCCAAAATTGAAAGAGTTAGCAATCATCAATACAATCATGCAACACGAAACAACTACTGGAACCCAAAAACTGTAGTGCTCTCCCGATGAAGAACACAAATCAGCTTGATAACAAGCTGGAAACAACTCATGACAGCCATGAATCAGCTGATTCTCACTCTCCAAAAGAGCATTAGTAACTGTAACACTTGTTCCTTTCAGCTGAGAACTTTTGTCATCTTCCCATAAAAGGCTAAACACAACAAAAAGATCAATCTCATGGCTACACAAGTCTGAAATAATCTCATGAAAATCAGATTTCAGTGATCTTAAAGTGAGATAGCAACAACAAAACTGAAATCTTTTGAGAACAATAAGAAATTTAGGCCATCTACAATTAAAATATGTCAAAGTTATGACCAAAATTTCTCTCCAATCAATCAATATGTATGCAATTGAACACCTATGATGGCTGATGGGAGTAAGGACAGCAACTTTATAACTGAAATTCAACTCCAAATTTATCCATAAAATAATCTTACCAACACCACTATCCTCCAAGGAAGCTTGCAAATAAACTACATTGCAAAAGTAAGCCATCATTGAATCTAATCCCTTGCATACCTGAACCTTATGCCCATCTTCAACAACTGCTGAAAACTTCCAGTTGAAGAAGTTTTTGTACAAATAAACATCACATGAGTGCACTTCACCCGGATCCCATATCCTGTTACTGTCCTCCTCCGTGCTACTCACATCAGAATGGTTCTCATCATTCAACATGAGGAGAATATTATCATGAGTTAACTCAACTTCCATCATAAAAAGAGTATTATCAAATGATTGGAAATTGGTTTTACCTTCATGTTCAAACAATTCATCAATTGACTCCCACTCTGCATTTGCATACTTAGGAGGCTGTCCTAAGTCAAAATCTCCTTGGAGCAAACCAAGCTCTTCAGTCTCCAGCTTGCTTTCATTGGCTCTAGCAACTCCTACTTGCTCCTTGAATTGGTGTACATCTACAAACTGACTTTCAACTTCTAAGAGAGCCATTTGGGTACTCTCTAAAGAATCCATAGTTGTTTTAAACTTAAATATAAGCTTATCAATTTCAACATCTCTTTCCTTCAATGCATCAAAAATTCGGCTAGCAATCTCAAGGACATGATCCCTATCAATAAGCAAGTTCAAATAATCTAATTTCAAAGTTTCCAATGCCTTCCTGACTACACACCAATCTTCAAGTGAAGATCTTTTTTCTATGCCCATTTGTCTCCTCTCAACTTGAGCTCTCCAAATGTGATCTTCAACAAACTTATGTGAGCTATCCAAATGTGTTAGAACTTGCACAACCTTATCTTCAGTGACTAACACTTGATTTTTAAAATCCAAATCAGCTGCACACAATAAATTTTCTGTCATATCCTTGGACGCAAGATCTTTGAAATCAGCAACTTTTAAGTTGTCCTCTTCATAGCTACTGTGACTACAAGAAGTAGCATCACATAAATTCAATGTTGAGCCAACCTTTGAGGCTGATCCAAATCTTCCAACAAACTCTTCATCAACATGCTCATCAACTGACTCTTCTGCAAAGATACTAAGTTCTTCAAATTGCATAGGAGTTGAATCTTCTTCTTCATCACTTAGATCAAATGAAATGGCAGTCTCATAATCAAACATTGAATCATCAGCAATGGCTGATTTAAAGTCTTCATCAACACATTCTTCGTCAAGGATCTTTGAAGAATCTAACTGCTCTGCTCTTTGCATGGAACAATCCCATTCATAATCAAGACTTCCATCACTAGAATGGTGGAAATGCTCTTCATTAGGTGCTGTTCTGAAATTTGCAGCAGCATCAAACTTTTTATCTTTTGTGATTTCATTGTCTCCCATGTCCTCAACGAGACACATTTCTTCAATCCTCTCAGGCTCACCTGTAAAGTCACCGGCAAGCAATCTATCGATCATCTTCATCTCCTCAAATGTAGTGGCATCTTCAGCATCTTCATCAAATGAAGGACTTGCTAAGTCCAACACTTTTGGCTCCTCGTCAAAGCAAGGCTCAGTTTCACTAATTTCTATTGTAGACTTCTCCAATTCAGCAAACTCCTCTATGCATGTCTCATGTTTTGTGACTTTGTCTTCATCATACAGAGGCTTAGACTCATTTCTTTCAACTGACAAGTCTTCATCTTCACCAATTTCAGATTTCACATCATTCAGAAAGGAAGAACATGTGGTGAAGGTTGCTGATTCATCTTCCTTTTTCTTGCATTGGTGGCTATGTTCCCAAGGATCTTTGCATAGGAAACAAAGATTTCTTCTTCTAAGTTCATTTTTGCTGAACTCTTTCTTTCCCGAAATAGGAGGCTTCTTATTCAGTGGGCTGGAAAGTGAATACTTAGAAAAGTTCTTGGTCCTTGCCTTTGAAGTAGTTAACTCAGGCTTGCACAAGGACATTTCCTTCATCTCCTCTTCATTCCTTATCTTCTGAATGTATTCTATAAATTCCTTTTTATTCGGATTACCCTCCTTGATGATTTCCAAGAAAGCATTCCAAGGGAGTTGTTGCTTATAGTCATTTGGTAGTTCTTCGTACTCATAAATAATCTTAGTGGCCTCATGATGATACTTCCTTCGATCCAATTTCTTTTGAACAACTCTTTCTAATTCATCCAGAACCTCTGTCTCACTTCTTTTCTGCATAAGAGATGCCATTATCTCTCAACACTGCTCAAAATCTTTCAACTGCCCAACTCTAAACACACATGCAAGTGCTGATCACTCACAAGCAAAGCTGAAAATTGACTTGCTCAACTGAAAGATCTGCAACAAATTAGCTTCCCAACAGGCTGGCAAGAACATACCAGCTCTGATACCACTGTAAGATACTACCCCCAGATTTTTTTTCAAAATTCATACAATGATATAGCAAGGTTAGCATCAAAGCATAAACCATCTAGAGGCCTCACACTTTCTGATCACCAAGATCCCAGGATGGGCAAGGTGAGAGCATACAGTGATTTTGGCTTACAGTAACAAGTATGCAAGAAAGAAATACACTTCTTCCGCTGCGGCGGGCATCCACATATCGTGGGTATTCACCACTTTATCAGTGGGTATGAAATAAGCATGAAAGATTACAAAGCCATCCACTTATTCAGTGGGAATTCGCCACTTGTCCAGTGGGTAAAAATGAAAAGAAAAGAGAGTTATTTATCCTCGCTGGCGGTAGAACCATCCAGGGGTTACAAAATGTTTGAATATGTTCTTTCCTTCCACACTGGCGGTAAACCATCCAGGGGACTTAATGTGATTTCATATGAGAAAGATTACAATTATAGCAAAAACAATGCTGATCATAATCTTGATTTGGAACTTGATAAGAATCCTTGAAGGTAGAATGACAATACCCTGCAGAAATCTTGAATGATTTATGACATCATTGAAGTCACTTGTTGTTCATCTCTACTGCAACCTCTGCCCTCTGTACAGTCCATTGGCATCCTTGGAAGTATTTCATAACATAGACTATAAACCTTGTTTGTCAATACAAGAGACTCTAAAGGGATTTATAGACTGTATGCATTAAACAAAACAGTGATGAAAAGGCAGAGCTAAAACACTCTTTTCAGACTTATACAGCACTTGTTTGACATGGTACGGACTGCATGCAACCTACAGCTATCTGCCCTCAAATAAACATTGATTCCATATGATTTTAACTCTCTCAAAATTAACAAACAACTGATTTAAATGCCCATAGCGCAAGGTGAAGCAACATTCAAATGATTTTTATCATGCCAAGAGCCGTACGGCCCTGATATGTACGGCAGATCTTAGAAATTCAGACATTGTTTTAAAACATATAAAATCACCATAAATGGAGTCGCCTAGGCTGAACTAAGACAATGTAAAAAGGATGAAACCCAAACTTAGCTCCAATATTTTTATTTTCAAATGTCTTCAAATCTGCAAGTACGGCCATTAGAGGGTACAGACCAGCAAATGAAAGCATATAAACTCAAAAAACATACTCCAAAATACTAACAAAATCATCTACAACAAATTACAACTGATAAACAATGATCTCCAATCCAAAACTTAGCAAAAACTCTCAACACTGATCAGCTCCATGAAAGCTCAATGGCAAACTCTGGATAAGTTTGCTCAAATCTCTTCTTCAGCACAATGGTGATTCCTGTAGTGAAACCACACCCAACCTCGAGGGTTTTCGTCCTCAAGAGCATTCCACAAGAGGGTTTTCGTCCTTGAGAGAATATGGAAGAACACGCAGGTTCAATCCAAGCATGCCTAAACAATGAGCCCAACTCCTCTTTTTATAACTTTTTGAGGGAAATAAAATATTATTTCCTTTATCCCTTCATATTTCTCCTCAAACAATAAAAAATAATTCTTTAAGTGTGCACAACTTAAAGTCACCACTTTTAATTAAAAGCTCTTTTTAGCTCCAAAGACCCCTTTATCGAAATAAATAAAATATCTGCTTCGTAAGGCCCCAAAATGATGCATCCATGATTTAAAACTTTTCTTCCTCTTTCCAACGAGCTATAACACTTATATTTTTATAAATTATTTTCACCTCTAGGAGCTTAAGTGAAAATAATAATTAAAATAGCTCATTAAATATTAAATTTTGCGGAAAATCCCAAACGGCCTCCGAAAGCACAATAAACTGAATCAATATGCTCTGTAAGGTTTGGGATGTGCAACGATGCCTTCTGGGTGACTTTCCAAAAATAGAAAACTCCTCCAAGAATCTTGGAGAGCAAACCAGAAGCCTGATCAAAATTTAGAAACCATCAATGTTACCCGGAACATCAACTGAGCTCAAAACCAAGACAAAATTATCCATTTACAAAAGGAAAACCCAATTAACTGTTCTGCAGACTGAACTAAGACCACTCCAAGAACATTGGAGTTCTTCTCAAACATGTTGGATAGCCTCCAAATGACTAGGAACAAGCACAAATGCCCATAATAATCAATGTGCCAAAAATGGAACATTACACACATCCCTATATGTTGTTGTACGGCTAGCTAGTGGTATTTATCAGCAACTAAATACTCTAAAATCCGTTGTCCTTTGCACTCGTTTATGACTGGTCCCTTATCAGCAATCTTCAAAGACAAATCTGCCCTTAATAATGATATCTACATTTGTTCACAAACTTCAATAACTTTGCATATATGGTACGACCAGCACAGTAGAAGGTGCAGCTGCTAGTAATTCTTCCTCAAACACCGAAATTTGTCCAAATTGAAATAAACTCTCCGAACTGAAATAAATCTCCACAAATAAGCCCAGCTGTGATTTCCGTATTGAAACCACCAAGAAATCCTCCAGATTGTGTCTTTCAACAACGTAGAGAATGTTGCCTGTAAGGGTTTTTGTCCTCACAAATCTGAGATGAACCAAGTTTAAACTCGAGAACCATAAGGGTTTTTTATCAGAGAAAATAGAATAAACTTCATGTCCCAAATAAGCCCTTCAAATGCCTTTTTATACCTTTTTTCCCAAACTCTCCAGAAGCTTCTATTTTAAAATTCGCTTTTTAATTAAAACTCCATTTTAGCTCCGAAAAAGACCTTTTAATTAAAATAATGATAATTTGACACATAAGGTCCCTGTTTAATGTATCCATAATTTAAAACATCTCATTCCAGTTCCAATGAGCTATAACACTAAGGTGCTTTTAAAATATTTTAAATAATATTTAGCAGCCGTAATAAAATAATTAAATAAAGCCATTAATACACTTATTTTGCGGAAACTGTCGGAATGCATCGAAATCGAAAACTAACTGCATTGGTGTGATCCCGATGAAGAATAAAGATAGATGGAGCCAACCGGGCGACTTACTATAAATAGATGCCTTCTCCAAGATTCTTGGAGAGCACACCAGAAGCCGAAAATCACCTCAGAAAATGGCATATGAGTCCTCTAGACCAATTGAGTTCATTGGTAACATCAAATTACCGTTCTGATCAAGCTGACACAAACCTAGAAAACCATCTCCAACTGCAAAGCAAGAGAACCCAAAAATGGGGACCTTACAGTCTGCCCTTCCCAAAGATTGCTTGTCCTCAAGCAATGCCAAGGCATCCACAAAAACCCCTGAATAAAACCAAACCCATGTGTAATCCCGGGGTCCCAAGTCAATCTCTGTAAATGTCCACCATGTTGTCGTTGCACTACTCTAATAAAAACTATAAACTCATCATGCTTCATCTACGTCTTCAACACCTGTGACCCCCAAGAATGAACATCACTAACACCCATATTGAAATACCGGCGAGGGCTAAAAACTATATCATGAAAAGTCTCCTACCAAGGTGCCACAGTGAGGTTTATAACTGAAATCCCACTGTCTAACTTGATCTTGGTCAACAAAAATAATAATCTGCTCATCCTCAAAGAATAACCCTCAGCATCTCTCACGGTATCTTGGTAGTGATGCCAATCAGTCCCTAACTAGAAGCCAACAACAATAGTGCCATCCCGATCATCTAATCTCCAAGTATCAACATGCCCATATCTAGCACACCAACTTATCCAATTGACTGCAACCATCGCAGTATCATCAAAAGAAATACACATCCACTCAAATTGATTGCAGTGACTATCACTCATACTGGTGAGAGTTGGAAATAATCGTTCTAACTCTGTAAGTCCTCCCACAACTTGCTGCCACAAAGCTTGTAAGTACTCGAAGTCCATCTACTCATAAGCTGAAGTTGCCATAAACAACGCTAAAATACTAGGGCAGTAGCTATCATAAAAGATTACCCTAGAAAACATAGGGAGTGTGAATGTGGTAATGACCAAAGGAACTCCTCCAATGACCACATTACCTCTACTAATCAACACTGTCTGAAAATTGCTCCACTACTGGGGCTGGAGGTGTTGGCCAATCCAACTGCATGATATCATTCATTGTCCTATGTGGGCTGGTTGGAAAGTAGACAGCGACACCAACTCCCGAGTTATGTCCACCTCTCCAAATTTGAATCAACATCTCACCTCTGAAAACTGTCCCTAGATCCCAGTCCTATGATTGCCATCAATCATATTCATATACTTCTCCTCTTGGCTGCTGCAACAACTAATGACATAGAATGATAGGATATTATTGAAATGTCATCCTCTAGTAATGAAGAGGTAATCCACGCCTCTCCAAAGCACCCAAACCACCGTCGTCCTTCGCCTCCTCAATATGAAATCCATGCACCATGAAATAGAAGCTCTCACCTCGATATACAAAAGAATCTCATGTGCTAAGGTAGGAAGGTTAGCGACGTCATGCACATCTCCAATTCCAATGTCACATGCCAACTGTATAACAAACCCTAGTGCCTCCAAAGTAGAGATGAAAACAAAATCATACCATGGTGCAGGTATCATCCATACCTCTGAAGTGTACTCTTCCAACGCAAGTGTCTCTGTAGACAAACATAGGACAACCTCAACTATCGCCAAAGAATGATGGAGTTGTATCATAGTATCACTTGACTCTGTATCTCCTCCTTGAATGATCAAGGAGCCATCCCTTATGACTCCTTCAAGTGAAGTCCAAATAATAGTGGTTGATCCACTAAGTGCAACCTCAACAACTCTACCAAGCTCCCAAGCAATTGTTCGCAAAAAATCTATGCACCACGAAGTAGAACAACGATCTCCTAGCAAGATATGGAAGGGATCCTCATGGACTAAGGCTGGAATATCAAGATCTACATGTTTTCTTCCATTCCTTATGCCATCACCCAACTAAAACACATGTATTAGCAACTCCAAACCAAACATCATAGCATTATCTCCATGCCTCGTGTCATGGTTCAGCTACATCTTCACAGTATGCCCAACAAAAGCAAGAGTATGCATCCAGAATAAAGCAACTACACACTCGACCCAAGGGTCATCAACAAGATGGAGCTCATCACAAACAAACTCCTCAAGATCTCCATGAAGAACCAAAGACCCATCCAAGACTGCATCACGTGGGCCTCCCTCAATAGTCACAACACTAGTAGAAAACCCACATAGTGTGTGCTCAATGATGTCATCCAATCCCTCAAGATGCAAACAAGTAACAGAATCTGTACCATACCTCAAATCTAATTGCTCCTTTTGCTTGGCCTCCATACAAGACTCACGCCACAAGTCATGCCAAACTAACTTAGTTCTCTTGGGTCTTGGACATACAAATAAGATCTCATATTCACCTCCAATATGGGAGCCAACAATAAAAGATGTCTTCCCCATCTCATTCTCATGTGTAAGGGCCATCAACATGAGTATGCAAGAGTGAAAGACTGCTGACCCAAATAAAATCAAAACTCTTGCCATACCTTTTTGCAGTGCTTTTACCCTTCTCAAGCCTCTCCCTTATTGTTGTTGCATGTTCTCCATCCAAGGCAGATCCAACATAACTCTCTCCATAAAAATCACAAGCCTCAAGGCTGATCCCTTTGGCTGTTATGTCAGGACTGCTGTTGCAACTCAGAAAATTAGACCTTACCTTATGATTTTGAGTGATGTATTGGTAAACCCTAATCTTCTCTTCCTCCATGATTGAATGACCATCTACTAGGGCAGGTCCAAGGCATGTCTCCTGTCAGATATCATGAGTGTTATGTGTCACAAACTCAGTCCCATGGCTGCAAGTTGAATCCTCATGTGTGTCCATCCCTTTGATCTTTATGACCTTGTTATAGGATGCTTCAAGCTCCTCCTCCATGACTCCACTCTTTTCCCTCTTCATGTTGCATTGTCCTTCCTTGAGTGTAGGGGCCATAGAAGTTTGAATTTCTGATGTGTGTGTGAGCTCATCCACTATTTCTTCCTCCCTTCTCAAAGCACTCGCATATATCTCGCACATTTTGAATAGATGATCTTTATCCGCAAGTATATGCAAATAGTTGTCCTTCATCATAGCCACGACCTTTTGAAGCCTTTGAAACCGGGTGATGTAGAGATCTTCTTTGAAGTGTTCACCCTTCCCAAGGGTTATCCAACACAAATCTGCCATTGCCTTATGTACATGCTCAAAATGATTTAGTGCAGTCATAGGTTCACCTCCATTCGTATTCAATTGCTCCTCCAATTGATGAGGCTTATAGGACCCAATGTCTTCTTGCAACATACCCTGATCATGCCTCCACAAGTCAACTTCTTCATGTTCACCTCCTCCATCAAAGTAGTAGTTAGAGTCTTCTACCTCATGGTCTTCCTCCATGGCTAGCCTAGAAGATGTATGCACCGCTATGACCTCTTTATTTTGCAATGACAAATCAAGCTTATCCACTCCACTTGGATCACCTCCCGCTGAAATTTCTGAATTGTCCTTATGACCACCATTTGATTCCATGCCAATATGATGCAAAGGTAATGAAACAATGCTAGGAACATCCAAAGAACCCATACCTTGATTCGACCTTGTAGGTTTGGCAACCTCCGTAATAGCATGTTCTTCCTTTGTGTGATCATTATGAAGCCTTCGGTATCCGTCTTTTGCACTGTATGATGCTTCTTTACCCAACCCTTTACAACGGCTTGTAGGATGCAAATTATTCCCAACTATACTTTCCTCCATGGCAGCATCTTCTTTAATCTTATCTTCATAGGGCTGAAGTGCATCGTTGACTTTGTCTCCCTTCTACATGGACTGATATATGTTCTCCTCGGCATGTCATGTTTAACCTCACAGGATGGCAGGTACACCGTTCTGATACCACTGTAACATACACTGTCTCGGCTAGGGTTTTTGTGTCACTTTTTTGGTTTCGGCTTGCTAAAGGTTTAGCGTTTTATGTTTGTTTTTGCATTGAACATATGGAATATAAAGCATATAGACAAAACCCAGAAAATCTAAAGCATGTATGAACAAAATAATCAAGACCCAAATAGTATTATGCCAAAATATGAATTATAGTGACATACCCATATTGAAATCTTCAATTTCGTATCAATGCCATACTTGGACCAGCATTACAATCAATAGGAAATCACCATAAATCATATACAATGTAAGTTCTCCGTCAATAACAAGGCTGTAACAGCAAATACAGTCCTAGGCACCAATATTGAAGGTGTTAGATGCCACAAATGTGAGTTGAAACATCATCAAGGAAACCCACGTCCCTATATGCTGTTGTACGGCTAGCTAGTGGTGTTTATCAGCAACTAAATACTCTAAAATTTGTTGTCCTTTGCACTCGTTTATGACTAGTCCCTTATTAGCAATCTTCAAAGACAAATCTACCCTCAATAATGATATCTACGTCTGTTCACAAACTTCAATAACTCTGCATATATGGTATGGCCAACAGAGTAGAAGGTGCAACTGCTAGTAATTCTTCCTCAAACACTGAAATCTGTCCAGACTGAAATAAACTCTCCAAACTGAAATAAATCTCCACAAATAAGCCCAGCTGCGATTTCCATAATGAAACCACCAAGAAATCCTCCAAATTGTGTCTTTCAACAACGTAGAGAATGTTGTCTGTAAGGGTTTTCGTCCTCACAAACCTGAGATGAACCAAATTCAAACTCCAGAACCACAAGGGTTTTTGATCAGAGAAAATAGAATAAACTTCATATCCCAAATAAGCCCCTCAAATGCCTTTTTATACTTTTTTCCCAAACTCTCCAGAAACTTCTATTTTAAAATTCACTTTTTAATTAAAACTCCATTTTAGCTCCAAAAAAGACCTTTTAATTAAAATAATCATAATTTGACACATAAGGTCCATGTTTAATGTATCCATAATTTAAAACATCTCATTCCGGTTCCGATGAGTTATAACACTAAGGTGCTTTTAAAATATTTTAAATAATATTTAACAGTCTTAGTAAAATAATTAAATAAAGCCATTAATACACTCATTTTGCGGAAACTGCTAGAATGCATCAGAATCGAAAACTAACTGCACTTGTGTGATCCCGATGAAGAATAAAGATAGACGGAGCCAACCGGACGACTTACTATAAATAGATGCCTTCTCCAAAATTCTTGGACAGCGCACTAGAAGCTGGAAATCACCTCGGAAAGTGGCATATGAGTCCTCTAGACCAATTGAGCTCATTGGTAACATCAAATTACCCTTCTGATCAAGCTAACACAAACCCAGAAAACCATCTCCAATTGCAAAGCAAGAGAACCCAAAAATGGGGACATTACATTCCCTCCCATTTTTCCATCAAATCTGAGTTGCAAGTCATATGAATAGAAGATTAAAACTCATTTGAAAAGGGGGTTGGTTTTTGTGTGTGGTCTCTAGAAGACAACTACAGGGGCAAAAAGTTGCAAGGCAGCCATTGAAATGCCAGTTCATCTCATTAAGGAGTGCAGATCCGTGAAGTCAAAGGTCCATGTTTAATGTATCCATAATTTAAAACATCTCATTCCGATTCCGATGAGTTATAACACTAAGGTGCTTTTAAAATATTTTAAATAATATTTAGTAGCCTTAGTAAAATAATTAAATAAAGCCATTAATACACTCATTTTGCGGAAACTGCCGGAATGCATCGGAATCGAAGACTAACTGCACTTGTGTGATCCCGATGAAGAATAAAGATAGACGGAGCCAACCGAACGACTTACTATAAATAGACGCCTTCTCCAAAATTCTTGGACAGCGCACTAGAATCTAGAAATCACCTCAGAAAGTGGCATATGAGTCCTCTAGACCAATTGAGCTCATTGGTAACATCAAATTACCCTTCTGATCAAACTAACACAAACCCAGAAAACCATCTCCAATTGCAAAGCAAGAGAACCCAAAAATGGGGACATTACATTCCCTCCCATTTTTCCATCAAATCTGAGTTGCAAGTCATATGAATAGAAGATTAAAACTCATTTAAAAGGGGGTTGGTTTTTGTGTGTGGTCTCTAGAAGACAACTACAGGTGCAGAAAGTTGCAGGGCAGCCATTGAAATGCCAGTTTATTTCATTAAGGAGTGCAAATCCGTGAAGTCAAAGGAGTTGATATTGTGTATGGTTTTTGTTGTAGACTGTCTCCAGGTCATTAGGTATGTATCCAAGAAGATTTCTCAGTCACAGTTGGGTATTTTCCTTTGCCATGTTTGATAGCACGAATGTAATAATGGGTCAGATGAATGTGACAACATTCTAAAAATATTGCAAGCTTTGTAATAATCTCTCATGTTATATATGGGTATATGCAGTTATGTTTTGGATTACTAAGTATGTTCTGTTTCAAGACCTCATATTCTGTGGTGTATGCAAATACATAGCTCATTGTCCTTTTGGTTTTAGTTTGTTGTTTTCTTGCTAACTATAATTCTGTTGCCCATAGATTAGGCACCGGTCTGGAGCCATTCCTATCAGCGTCACATCATTTTAAACAGACAAAAACATTAACCAGTGGTTTAGGGGAAGAACCATTAGTTCTATGCATCCCTAACTGTCAGTATAAACAGGGAATATTTTATGTGAATATAAATGAATCTATTTCATGTGGGTCATGCATGCATAGTTATATCAGCTATATGGGGGTTTTGTGACAACCAATTGTTCTTGGTTCAATGACAGTTTTGGGATCAAAAAAATGTAGTGGGTTTGGTTGTTCATTGGTTTTTAGTTGTTCATCTTGTTTGAACTCAATACCTGTTAAGGTATACCCCTTGGAATATCCCTCTAGAGCCTAGCTGAGCTCGAAGTGCAGAGGAGCCTACCCGCTCCTATAAGTTGGCCAAAATCACCCTAAACTTGTTGATACACCTCTTTCCAATCACCTTGATGACACCCCTGGCCTAGGCGATTGAGTAATGTTTTAGGGTTTCGGGTTGTAATTTTGGGAACCAACAAGCACTACAAGTTGAAGGCGACAGATCTGACATATGGTTCTTGTTGCGCCATTGGTGGAAAGGCATGAGTTATTGGCAGGTGGGCCCCAATAAATCAAAAGAAAAAAGTAATGCAAAGCGGCTTTCCTAGGATAGGTAGCAACAACGCGCTCAATTTTAAAGCTTTAGCGCTGATACCTAGGTGTTGCGCCATTGGTTGATGATGGTGACTTGGCTTAACTGGTGGGTCTGGTCTCTTTTAAGGAATGAAGTCGAGGGAAGCACAACAAGGTGACAATTGGCACCACCACACAAATTTTGACGAAGGCAGGTCTGACACACTTTTTCTGTTGCACCACTGGCTATTTGATGCCAAGTCACACACTATGGGTCCCATTTTTCTTTGAGGCATCAGAGGCTCCAGACCGTCAATCATAAGCTGAAGACATCTAACGGTTCGTGATAATGATTCAGCCTATTTTGAGGATCCTATAGAAGAATCGATAAAGGTCAAGAAAGGGACACGTGGCAGCTCTGCACTCCTCCATGACACTTCAATTTTTCTAGAGTTGTTCGGTTGTGCGATTGACTGGGCCTCAAGAAGTATGACTAATGCGGTACGATAGTGCACTATGAGATTGTTGTGTCTCATACATGGGATGTCGATGACTCTTTAATGCCATAAACCTACACCTGGGACACCATTAATGTGAAGTAAAGATGAGGCACAAGTAGGTGGCGGAGTGGGTGCGAATCAATGGCGAGGTTGCAAGGGTAAGTTGGGTAGGTGATTCCCGCCCAAGTGCAACAGTGGAAGAAGGATTGCTATTATATAGAAGAAGGTGTTGATGGTTGGTCGCTGAACCAATTTTTTGGTCTGCAAGTGCTTCAAGGTGAATCTAGGGCATCAAACAAAGCTAGTCTGGTATGCACATGAGTGGAATATGTTTTGTAACTCAGAGGAAGGTTCTTCAATGCACATTCTATGTAACGATATGTTTCCATGGCATTTTGTATTGATTCAAGCGAATATGTAATCATAGTTGCATGGTTTCCCTTGCCACATTTGCTGGCATGATTGTAAGCGAGGTCAAATGTATGTGTAACATCTAATGCAATGCAAAACCTTTGTATTGGTCTCTCCTTTGTTGCAAGTGGATTGTTGCAGTTATGTTAGGGATTACTAAGTATGTCCATTCTGTAAAATGTATCTTGGATTGGTATGTAAATGCATTCCCTATTCTGTTGATGGTTGTAGGATGTTTTCCCCTTTTCCCTACATTCGATGATTCTGTTGCCCAATGAAGTAGGCACAGTCCATATTGGGGAAGGATCAATCGCCGTTCATCTATCAAACCCTCATCCTATTAGCAGTAGGAGTAGGAATAGGATTAGATTAGTTTACATGTTCATGATTCTGTATTATAACCAGGGAATCAACTTTTGCAACCTAAAACTATTTTAATCATTTGTGAATCATGTTCATGCATGGCTACGCCCTGTAAGTGTGTATGTGATGTTAAGTGGATTTATCTCAAGGGATATAGGGTTATCATTTGTTGGTGCATCTGTAGGGTGTAGTAATTAGCTATATTGAGGTACCTGGGTGGCTATTTGTTCTTGGTTCAGTGAAAATGTTTGGAGCCAAGCCAATGGGTTGGGTTTAGCCATCAACATTTTAGTTGTTCATTTGGTTTATCAAACCTTGGAGAACACCCTCCTGATTTTAGGCTAAGCTCAAAGAGTAGGCCTTAACCATCTTCAATCTGTTGATGAGCCTCTTTCTCACCTTATTGACTACACCCCTAGCCTGGAAGGAAGATAAATACTCTAGGATTTCGGACTTGCAGTTTTGGGACCCAACACAACACTTGAAGGATATTCATGGATTTGTTGATTTAGATTGGGCAAGAGATATTGACAACAAAAGATTCACTAGTGGATATGTATTCATTTTATGTGGTGGTGTTATTAGTTGGATGAATTAGAGATAGGCTATGGTCACTTTGTCCAATAGAAAGGTTGAGTACATGAAAGCTACTCATGCATGTAATGAGGCCATCTAACTTAAAAGTTGTGTTTAGATGTGGGGTTAAGTCAAGGAACTAGTAGAGTTCTTTGTGATAGTCAGAGTGCCATATGTCTAGAAAAGAACCTAACTTTTCATGTGAGGATGAAGCACAAAGATGTCTAGTACCATTTTGTTTGTGACATGGCCATGCTACATGATTGTACGCTCAAGAGGAAAAATCAGATGGCTAGCGAGGGGCCTAGTAAAAGAATCAAGTCCAAAACAAATGACCTAAAAAAATATATGATCAATGTGGACAGTGAGGTTATGGAGGAGCACTTGGGCTTCCTCAAGGACAAATGGAATGCAATAAAAAGCCTTAAGTTTATGTCTTCTAGCAACTCTTCTTCACTATCTTTGTGTTGTTAGTGTTGGTTTTTGTTGTTGGCTTTTGCTATGGATTTCCACTTCTCATGGAGACATGTTTCTTGCTTGTAAGTTATGTGTTCGAGACATGCCATGCTTTTAAGTCTTCGTTTGTAAAAGAGTTTGGGCCCTTTTAGAAACCTACTTTTACCCCTAATATCAAAAAATCATTTAGTGTCTATGCTGAAACAAGCATTCCCACATACCATATGCAAGATCTTAGCATGGATCTCATTTCGGTGTTCTACTCTTTGCAAATATTATTTTATTGTCTTGGATATTTACTCATTTGCAACATCAGATGTCTCATCTTAGATGTTTATTTGCAAACATTACAACACGATTTGAATAATATTTTATGTTCACCATATATAGTGCACATAGAAACTAGATATGCATAATAAAGGGATTCTTCACAAGTAGAAAGGAATGGGATTCACTTTTAGAAGGCCATCAATCGCATATAACCTTGAAATGATCTAGAGTAACTTAGCAAGTGCAAACTAAAATTCTCATAAGATTGGGGTTATAACTAATACTACATTTTTAATACTATTATGAATAAAAATCCAAAAGCAGTTAATACAAGAGGACAACAAAATAATGAGAAAACAAAGTTGTTTAAACTATTACAAAACACATAAATGTGGTTGGTTTGAAATTAGTAAGCTTAAAACATGACTAAAAAGAGGTCAACCTGAAAGGAATTCAGTCACCATTCTACAATCTGTTTTCTTCTACAACTTGAATATATTTTCTCTCTTTATTTAATTTAATGGGCAATTCAAACACTCCCTCATTCATGCTGCATGGCAGTACCATAAATCAAGAAAATTGTAGAGTAATAATACACAGACTATTTGTACCTAAGGTCCCCACACACAGCAGTAATATTATTATATCAACGACAAGATTGTAGATTTACCAGTGTCCTTTTGTTGGCATTTGAGTTGCTTATCTTTTACAAGATCTGTAGACTAACCCATTCAAAAAACTTCTTTGATTTATTAATCCAAAGTCTTTTGTTAAAGGTAACATGGCAAGGAAAGCAACGCAATTGATGCAGCATGCTAAATATAAGAAGATGAACCAGTTCAAGTGAATTTAAAATAAGTCATTTAGTGGATTCCACTACCCTGTTTGTTATCAGGTACCACTGATTACATTCACATATTTTTCTAAAATTTCTTCCTATCATTTGTAATCCTTGCAGCTGAAGGTGCTACTGCTAGTTTACGTATCTACTCAGTTTTACCATTTTAGAGAGATTGCCAAATCTCTCAATGCTTTTACTTGCTGCAAAGTCCTTTCCTTCTCTTGCAGTTTCAAGCTGAGTGCAATTGATTGAGGATCCAAACCCATCACCGCATCACTTTTTGTTTGCTCTTTTAGCTCCTTAAGTAAATCATCAGTTTCTCTAATGAAATCGATACGGAGAAGTGTCTCATCTCCCTCTGGTGATAAGTCAATAGGACCCTTTTGTTCCCATGCATTAAAAGATCAGTCAGCACCATATCTTAAATTAAAAAGACATATCTTTCTGTAAGTTTCCATCTTCATAAGAAAAAATGTCTTAGGAGCAGCAAGTTCCCTCCCAAAAAGACTTGTAGCCAGGCAACAGCAAAAATTATAGACTAAGCATACACCCTCTTCAACTGTTCTCATACACAAAATACTTCTTGTAATTTCTCAGGCCAAACCACAGCTTGGTAAATTGTTAAGCCAAATATTTCCATAAATAAAATTAACTACAACATGAAAATTTTTGGCATGAAATTAGGTTTAAAAATGAGCTATAGAGTACTGAAAATTATCAGTTGAATTGGCATCTTTGCTCTCTCTAAGGCATCATACAACAATGCATGGAAAAGATGGAAAATCTGACAAACTGTTAGCTTCAAATTTATATTAGCATTCAAAATACTGCAAAAAACTAATTCATGTCAACGTTTATTGCAAAAACCTGTCTTTCACTGACATTCACAATAAAGAAACCCATGAACTTGGTAGTCAAGATATTCCACAACTTGGAAGAAATTGAATAAGTAGATAGCAAATAAAAATGAGGCGGAAATGATAGACTATTAAGCTGGTGTTGGTTGGTAAGTTACACATATAAATTTAAAATCCAAAATTGCAGACATATCAAATGGTATGGATCAAATTTCCTTTTCTAAAACACATCACACAAACAAGTGAACCAAAATGTTAGCATGCATATGCACCTACTGAACACCATGGGTTAAAATAATTAAGCATAGTGCTAAACCGTTGTAATGTCCCCGTTTTTTGTGATCACCTAGTGGAGTTGGCTAGCCTATCCTATTCCCGTAAGCTAAGCCGGAGAGCTAAGGGGATAACCTAATTGGCTAGATTTCATACTTAGTCAATTTTGTAGGGCAAAATGATCATAAGGGATGGCTTTGTATATTTTTGTGGATTTATTGGAGAAGTCAAAGTAATTAAAATAATTTTCCCTAGAGATGAGCGACCAAGGGAGAGAAAAGAAAAATGAAAAGAAGCAAGAAAAAGGAGAAAACGAAATAAAATAAAATAATTTTTATTTGTCTTGGGCACCTAGCATGAGGTTGGCCTCATGGGAAAAGACAAAAAGAAAATAAAATAAATTGCCAAGAGGAGGTCAGCCAGCATGAGGAGGTTATTTTTGAGGGCTATAAATATAAGATGTTTGGAGGTCATTTCATCATCATTCACATCACATTTTCTCGAGTTTTATACTCTTTGGCTGCAATATTGCTAGCCTTCATTCCAAGGACGAAAACCCTTGCGAATGTGGTGAGTTGGACGAAACCCTAGCTCATCCTTGTGGAGGATTCATCACGGACTCCTATTTGTGCTTCATTGGCGACAATTTGAGAAGAAGAGCATCATTGCAAATTCAGATTTGAAGATCAGTTTTGGAGCAGCATTTTGGTGGCATTTTGTGAGCATATTGTTTAGGGTTTTACCCTAACTTGAGTGCCACTTTTGGAGCAGATCTGGACGCCTACCTTGGAGGGCGAATTTGGCTTGTTTTGGAGCAGAAAACCCTAGGCGCACTTCATGGAGGATTCGCCCAGCTAGGGTTGATCATTTGACATCTATTTTGCTTGTATTTGGTATGTACAATCATACTTTATACATCTGATTTGTAGTGCATAAATCTGGGCATTGTTTGTCATGTTTGTGCCCTATAATTTATTGTAAAAATCAAATCAGAATAATCAGATTTCTAGCAGCAGAGTTTTCTATTGAAAATCAGAATTGGTTGTTGCATTTGGATTCCCCACATTGTGTATTTCATGGTGTAATTCATGTTTGTTATGAATGCCAACTTGTAGCATCATTTTGCCATGATTATTTGTCATGTTTGGATATATATATATATATATGTTCTCTGTGATCACATGTTTGTAATCAGAAATTAGGGTTTTTGAGCAGAAAACTAAAGTGCAGAAATTTAGAGCAGAAGTCAGAAAACTAATTTCAGAATATTAGGTCAGATCCCATCGGGGATATTACAACTGTGAAGGTGAAGATAATGGCCATGGCAGTCAAAAAACAGGAAGAGGCTATTTTATGCCTCAAACCAACAAACTACACCCATCCTATCTGTTGTTCCCTGCACGAACACTTTGGATAAATTGAACAACAGCAGGAAGAAGGCTTCAGAGTCCTTTATTTGATACAAAAATTCACAGGGGGCTTCCTTAATCTCGATTTACTTTCAATGTCACTTAGTAATCGCATGTCTCATTTGACAAGGATATTCAATATAACCTTGTAAACTCAGATTTGATAATGCCCGTATCATAAGTATGCCAATAGAACAATAAAATATTAGTAATGAAATTTAGGTGAATCAGTTAAGACAGGTGCTCATTAATCCACTGGGCGCTTCAAACTAATTTATCAAACCACCAAATTATTTGGAAAGAGGAAATCAAGAATGCAAACTAATTTCAAGGAAGGATTACGACTAATTTAAATCTATGAGTGATACAAAAGAAATTTACACATGCACCATCAGCAAAGCCACACAGATCAAAACCCAGATACATCAAGCCTACAACAGAATGAAAAATAAAAAATGTCATTAAGAAAAAGTTTTAAACATTTGCACTATATGAGAGGGCAATGTAATTATGTCTCACTGCCACAAATGGTGCCATAGGAGCATGAAAGTATAGTTTATGTCTGAACAATTTATTACAATTAACTTGGATAAAAAAAAATCCTCAAAGGAGGTAAAGATAATTTTTTGGGTCACTAAAGGCATTACCTACCTAAAGCCAAGAACCTATCTAGGACTTAGTGCCTTGCACAATCACACATGTGAAAGCTATTGCATGTATCTTCATATCTGGACAAGAAGAAAGAAGAGAAAACAACCACACTCAAGAAAAAAAAGGAATTGACAAAATTAAAATGAAAGACCTTTAGAACACAAGCATACTTGGAAAAAAAGTTTCCATAGCTTGAAAGCTGATCTCCAATTTATAGATCGCTCCATCAAGCCGCATGGCAATAACCACATGATGAGTTGGATGAATGTCCTGATTCTTTGTGCAGTGAAAATCATTTGTACTGATGATCTGCTTCCAACCTCCAATAGATGTGTAACCACATTTTAAAAATATTTCCAAGTTACAAACATAAGACTGCTGAATATTTCCCACATGTCCATCTAAAGCCACATCCACCTAGCTTAATCATTTCATAACTTTCAAATCAGCTAGGCCCCAAAACTGAGAGTAATGCCTTAATGTTACCCATATGCAGCAAAATGGACACACAACACTAAAATGGGCATACACGGCTTCTTATAGTCATGCCAAAGCAAGTCATTAAGGATCACTTGATATCTCAAAGAAGAGACTCAAGACCAACACCTGAAGTGTATGAAGGAGAAATCCCAAAATGAGACCTCTCAACAAGAGCTTGTTTGACCGAGAAAGTTTGTTCAGTGCATTGACTGAATGTGCAAATTTGCTTGATTTGTCTGTTTGCAATGTTGAAAGTTGATTGTTGGTTTACTTGTTGAATTATTTATGTTTGAACAATGTTTAGTTGATTAATGGAACAATAATTGCATATATGCAGCTCACAAGAGGCTGCAAAATATTTTGGACAAGAAAAAGCAAACCTTGGAAGGTCGCAATAATGAATAATGATGCATTGTAAGGCTGCCACAATGGTAGCAGAAAGATGAACCTTGGAAGGCTGAAAATATGTTATTCAATGATTTTTGATGAGCCACAAATGTAAAGAGGCTGCCAACTATGACAAGACAATGTTTAACCGATGTGTTTGGGACCTTTGGAGGTCAACAATAATGTTCAAAGGGGCCTTATACAAAGAGGCCCAAGTATTCAAGTGATTCTGCAAGATGTAGGATGATGAATGGAGCTGAAAACAATACATTCCAGTCAAAAGGGATGTGTAGAGTCCCCTTGGATCAGTTTTGATTGTGTGTGTGGCAACTATTATGTAATGTCCCCATTTTCTGAGTGATCACCTAATTGAGTCAGTTAGCCTATCCTATTTCCGTAGGCTAAGCCGGAGGGCTAAGGGAAAGACCTAATTGATTAAATATTGTATTTAATCAATTTTATTGGGCATATTGAAGATGTGAAGTGACTTCTCATATTTTTGTGAGCCATTTGGTGAAGGAAGAATAATTAAATAAAATGGCTATGGAGGTGAGCGACCCAAGAGGAAGAAAATAAAGGATGGAAAATGACTTTGGGTATTTTTGCAATGTCATGGAAAAAAAAAAAAAAATCCAAATAATTTTCCTTGGAGGAGGACGACCTAGGAAGAGGTCTTAAAAATAATAAAAAGTGCCAAAAGAGGTTTGCTCCTCTTGGAGAAGACAATGAAAATGAAATAAGAATATTTTATTGCTTTTGGCGCCTAGCATAAGGTTGGCCAAGATAGGAGGAGAAAAATGTAATATGCAGCCCTGATTTTTTTTGAAAACCAGACAACAATACTGAAGTTAAGTGCAGCAATGATTCTTCCACACTCTTCTGATCACCAAATTCCCAAATCAAGCGAGGTGAGAGCATACAAGTGCTTCAGAGTAATTAAATGTAATGCTTAGCAAAAACAAATATAACTTCCACTTATTTAGTGGGCATCCACTTATTCAGTGGGGATTCACCACTTATTCAATGGGAGTAATAAAATTAAGAACATAGGTACTTCTGCTTATTCAGAGGGAAGCCTTACAAATAAACCACTTGTTTAGTGGGGTGAGTATCATAATCAAGAAACTACAATCCCACTAGTGGTACAACCATCCAGGGTTTACAACAAACTATTTGCAACTTTAAATATGACTTCAAAAGCAAGAATGGCTGCAATATTCCACTAAGCCAATCTAAAATCTGATATATCATTGCTGTAGCATTAAATCATGAAGAAGTTGCATTATAAATTCACTCAATAACACAAGAAGTCATACCCAAATCCTCAAATGTTGTAGATGATGTAGAAGGCTCAAACTACCACTGCAAACCCTTCTGGAACCACTGTAACAACAAACTACAGGTCTGATATACAGAAATCAGCAAACTGGAGTTGCACAGGAAACCCCACAAACAATACAAAAGTCACCACAACAGAAGAAGTTCAATTCACAACTGTTGGAAATTCTCTTGTGATGTCTAGTCACCACCAATAGCCAAATAGACCATACAAATATGAGGCAATTTGCCTCCTTAATGCTCACGCCTCCTAGGGATGAAACAACCCAGCTGAAAGGTACGGCCAGCAAAAGTTTTCAAGCTTTTACAAACTCCTGCAAAAATAACATGCCTTTGACACCTTGGATTTAACTTTCCATCATGGCAATATTCTAATCTTCAACACATACAACTCGCACAAGGAAAAAGGGTTTATTGGCGCTGGATGAATGGAGCGATCAACTTCAAGAACCCTTCGAACTCAAACCAAAATGTTAAATCCACCAAACTGAAAATACAACCAAAATACGCAATAAAACTCTGACCAAAAATCCAGCCAATAATCTTTGAAATATCAAACTCATTTTAAATCACTCCCAAATGCACTACAATAACCATAACATCAAACAAAAACAAAAACTTTCAAAGACATCAAAATCCATTGAGTGCAATGGCAAACTCTGTATGAGATTGCTCCAATAATTCCACTTTCAGCACAATGGTAGTTTCTGAATGAAACCACACCCAATATACAACAGAGTTTTCGTCCTCAAGAGATAAGGGAAGAAAACGATTGTTAGACTGACAATGCTCTTAGGTTGCGCCAACCATAGATCTTGAAGGCAATCAACAATTTCGACTTGTTATTAAAACTCTGCATATATTTTTTTGCCTTTGAAAGGGAGGGGCTCATCTACTACTAATGTGTCGATATTCAACCAATGGCACAATGATAAAACAATGTCTGCTGACAATGCTTTTAGGTTGTGCCAATCATTGATCCTTGAAAATGATCAACAATTTTGACCTACTGAAACTCCTGTACATATTTTAACTTGCAGAGCCATGAAAAACTCCCATAATCGTGCAAAACTTCAAGATGAAAAGGAAGGATCTCCATTTGAAATACAAATTTCCATAGCCAGAGTGAAAACGAAGTCGGCTGATTAGGATGAGAGGGCCGCGAAGCACGAGTGCCTTTAGAAGTACAATGAAACATCCTGGAGGGTGAACGTAGAGCAAAGCTCTATAGTTCTGGTGATCTCTCAGGGGATCTTTTCTTGTGAGGATGAATCTAGCAGCTGCTATCTTGGGCACTAGAGTCTAAAAAGTAAAACTCCAAAATTGGTACTCGCATAGAAGTGAGTACTTACTTCTCAAGGGTGGATTGGAGCAGTTTCCACTTTGCCTCTATTGGATTACCCTTTTTCTTAAAGGCCTCAAAGGCCTTGTCCAGGTCAATGGTGTCCTTATGTGAGATGCTCTTTAGCTTCTCCACTATAGCTTTAAACTAAATTTCTAAATGTGGTAGATGGCAGAGAAGTACCTCGATTCTGCAATGCTCGATGTCTAAGTCCAACCCCCAATAAATGTCTAGTCTGCCTATTTGTTTGCGACCAATGCTTTGAATTCTTCTTCTGCTAACACTTTATTATTATCTCTGAATGGGAGGGGAGTCCCTATTGTACGAGAGAGACAATGTGTCCTCTCATTCCTTGCATAACCAACTTCAATGTAGCCGATTGGGCTTTGCACTTCTCAGAGGCTCTATTTCTACTTAGTATCTTGTTCACCTTAATCACAATAACTCTTCTGTTATCAATGCCCACAACAATTAAACTCTCATCTGACAAGCCATAGAGTTTTTCAACTAAAGATTGCGGCTGGGATATCTTAGGAGAGAGAGAGTAGGGCTTCTTCAACATCAGATTTTACTTCCGCATCAAGAGCTTGTGCGGAAGCTATAAATTTCAACACGAAACTAAGTTCCATGACTATCATTGCAATTCAAGCCCAATATCAAAATCAAAATTTGACTATATTGGAATGATACTGATGATGAATAATGATAATCGAGGCCGACCAGGTGACTTTCTTTAAATTAACACTCTCTCCAAGAATCTTGGAGAACACACTGAAAGTCAGAATTCACTTCGAAAAGTGTCATAGGAGTCCTCAAGACCAACTGAGCTCACTGCCAACAACAAACATCCCTACAGAACACACCCTGCATGCTCCAAGAACCTTGGAGTTCCCCTCATAAAACACTAGGCCGCTTCGGTCAAAACAGGAGCTGGACAAAAGCTTACAAATCAGAGTAACTAAAAATGGGGGCATTACACCAGTGTTTGTGTCCATTTTGGTAGCTGTGTGATCCTAAGCACTGTATGCTCTCACCTTGCCCACACTGGGATCTTGGTGATCGGAAAGTGTTCAGACATTGCATTTGCATCTTCATTTGCAATAAAATAAAAAAAAATTGGGTGTGGTTATTATAGTTGGTTGTGTGATTTAATGAAGATTTTCAACTTGTTGTGATTCCAGATTTTCGTGTGAAGTGTGATTTTCAGATTGCATGAAGAAATCGATTACTATATTTGCTTATTTTAATTGATGCAATAATGAGGGATATAATATTCTAATCTTGTTGTTTCTCTTTGACAATTCCATTTGAAGGAGATCTAACCTCATACTAAGCAAACCGTACCAAGTTATGTAGGATATAAGCAACCCGTACCAAGTTAGAACAATGTGCAACAATTTTCAAACTTGTGTATTATTTCCTATGTTGGTCGTATAGTTTAGAAGGGGATGTTCAGCTTACACAAGGGTCGTACCATTCCCAGTCATATCATATAGATTATTGAGCTCACCGTACATATTTCTAGTAGTTGTTCACTTCTCAGCTGATTGCAAGGTATTTTTGGGTTGTGTCATCTACCTGCTGGTCACTTCATATTTTGACATCATAAAATCTGTCTTTCCATCATTGAAAGTTCTGCTGTACATTTCTAAGAATACCATACAGCCAAGCAACCAGTCTTTGGGCTGCGATCTATCTACTTGTGCTATACTGCTGCTATGGAAACATACTATAGGCACAAGGTGATAAATATGTCATTTCCAGCTTCATAAGGTACTAGTACATTATTAATTTGTTGCAATATTTCATTGCATATCTGTTAGCATGAAAAAACCCTATCTAAATCTGTACTAAAAATAACCCTACTGACCTGAATTTTGTGATTTGTTTTTCTTGAAATTTACTTAAGGTTTTCAAGATTTGTTTTCACCAATATGTTTGAAATGTTTTGTAGATAGAAAGGTTGCAATATGACAATGAAATAACACCAAATGATGACTGAAAATGAAATAACCAGCTCACTTATACACCAAATCTCAACACAAAACATAATAGAACATACCCGGATAGAAGATTTGGCCTCTTTATTGAATAGTAGTTGGTTGATTACTGTTGTACCCAATCAAAATTTTTGCTTCATTAAGGCATTTTGAGCAAGTGGCAAAACTTTCTAAAAAATAGAATCTCCGACTCAGGTGTCGCGCTTGATTCTCATTGGTCGATTTTGCTTCACGATCGGCATGGTCCAGACAGAATCGGCAAAAGGTCAAGTTTTCTCTACTGGGTCATTTCTGCTTTTTCGGAAGGCTAAACATGAGCTCTGAAGTCGTCAACAAAGGAAGTTCATCTGTCAGAGCTCGTTTTCAGGTTTTCAACGTTGTTCCAATGACACAGAACCGACGAACAGTCGTTGACTCGACGAAGCACGCAAAACGGAGCAGGATGGATCTGAGGTGAGGAGAAAAGTTGCAAATCATGAAATTTGGCTAAGTCTGAGGATTCTAGGTGCCCCTGGAGGCTAGGGGCGCCCAGTCTCACCAGTGTTAGAAATTTTTCGCATTCTTCAAGAAAATGCGAGAAGTGTGTCTGCCGATCCGTTCCGGTGAGCGTAAAAGCAGTCATTTTGATCATCAGGCCCTAAAAAGTTGGAAAACTCGTCAGATGTACCCAGGCTACTCAGTTCATTCATCATCTAGTGGCAGTTGACTGACGAAATCGTCAAAATCGACATCAGGAAGCAGCTGTCGGCACGCAAAACGGAGCAAATCGCAAACGAAAGTTGGAAATCAAGAATTTGGCTAAGGCATTGGATTTCAGGCGCCCCTAGAGGCTAGGGGCGCCCAACTTCTCAGGTGTTAGTTTTTTTTCATGTTTTTCGAGAAATGTCAAAAATGCCTCCGTCAACTCGTTCTCAGTTGGTCAAACTTGGTCAAACTCAGTCAAACGTAGGTAAAAGCTGGGATTTCATCACAGAGGTGTTCAGGCTGCTCAGATCATCCCCTGTCCTGCCTTAGCAGTCATCCGGACGACCGAAAACGAAGATCAAACAGAGGCTGTCGGCATAGAAAACGAGAAATGGCAACAAAATTTGAAATTTTCAAAAAAATTCTAAGGCATTGAAAGTCAGGCGCCCCTGGAGGCTAGGGGTGCCCAAACCCACCAGACTTAGAATATTTTCTGAGTTTTTTTCGGAAAACGTAAATCTTCCTCCGTCAACCTGGTCTAGTTCACAGAAGGTCAGTTTGGCACATTTCCCGAGGCAAACAGAGGGTACAATCAGCTCAGTTTTCATCAGGCCGGCCTATCTGCTAGATCGTCAGACTCATTTTTGTCCCAACAGATAGAAATCGACAACCAAACAGGGGTCCACAGCCACCGAAACGTGCACGCAAATCCAAAGGTTGAAAAAGTTGAAAATTTCAGAAAAATGGTTAAGGCATGAGAATCCAGGCGCCCCTGGAGGCTAGGGGCGCCCAAGTTCACTAGAGTTAGAATCTTTCTGTGTTTAACAGTGTTTCCTTCTAGCCATTTCCCGATCTTCGCCCGGTGGCAGATTCTAGAGGTCAAATTCGCGGTTGAACGACGTCAGATCGTCTGTCCGAGGCTAGGGATGAAATCACAGTTGATAGGTCTCCAAAATGTCAGGATCAGTCAGCTTTTTCAGTCAACGGTGACATTTTGCCATCTTGTTGAAGTCGGAGACGGGCCATATTTTGAGTCAAAACGAGTGCAGAAGTGTTGAAAACAAAGAAAATTGGCTAACACTTTTGTCAACTCGCGTGTTCGATGACATCATCAAAAGAAGATATTTTTTTTCGTCATCTTACACATGAAGCCATAGGCAGCTACAAAATAGGGATTCATCCTATTCGAAGACATCCACTTGGATTTCTGCTTTAAAAGTTGTTTTCTTCATGGATAAGATCCAAGTTTTATTCTTTCACAAGGAAAGCTACTTTTTTGCCCTCAAGTTCTATAAAGACAAGCTTTGGGCTTCTTTATTTCATTATCTTTTGCAGGTTGCATCCCGAGGAAGGATTTTTATTTTTCTTTCAACAAAGATTCGAAGGCCCAAACAAAGTGTTTTTTCAATGTTCTTCATAGTTTCGAGTTTAGGAAGCAGGGAGGCACGCTTTTTCAGGGTCCTTTTTTCTAGGGGATCGTTTTTCAGAAATTGGACCGAAGCTTTTTCAGTTTTCATCAAGATGGGTTCATCCAGAATTTCATCCTCTTCAAGATTGGGAATTTTGCTTTTTTCAGGAATCTGCTTTTTTGCTATTTTTTCGGGAAAGTCTCCGCTTTTTCAAAATCCGACGATCTAGGTTGCTTCAAAACAGAATTGCCTACAAAACCCATGTGCCAACTTTTTTGCTCACACTCTGTTTTTTTCTAAAAAATCAGCAAGTAATTTTCAGCCATTTGTCCAAGATTTTTCCGACATAGCCGTGTTCATAGTCAATTTTCAAATCTTTCAGTATGCAGTACTCTCCAACACAAATCAGGGCCAAAACGGCGTTGGTTCACGATTACCTGAGAACTTGTGAGACAGACTTGCATAAAGTACTTCCAGTGATCAATTTACATTCTTTGGAGGATGCAGGAAATAATGCTATCAGGAATCTAGGACACTCCGGTTTGCTTGCAGCAGCATCCTTTCCCATCAGAGTGCAAAGTATCGAATTTGTAATTACTTGTATGACGCATTACAATTCGGTCATGTTGATGTTTATTTTTGGACAAATCAACAATTAGAGTGAAATACAAAGTATCTGACTCCCTCTTGAGCAAAGCCTCTCGAATGCTGAACAAAGTGATCAAACAAGATGACTCCAAAGTTCCTTTCTGATAATTTTGTAAGAGACAGCTCAGTGACTAAGTATGATTTTGCTGTTAAACACAAAGGGACTTACGCAATTGTTCGAACAAGCTGTTGATTCAATGATTACAGAGGCGAACACTGGAGAATCTAAGTACCACAACTTATGGCGTATGATTCAGCAATGATGTTCTTGATTCTAATTCTAACTGAAGGGATAAAAAAAAGACAAAAGATGTAAGGTTTAGTGATACTAATCTAATCTTAGATGTAAGGATGATTAGTGCTCAGGTGAAAACAAACTAGTTCTTGCTTCGCCAAGATAGACAACTACGCAAGATTGATGCAATCTTCTAGGGTTTTACAAGGTATTTAAATCAGTTATGCTCATGAAAGATTCAACAAACATAAAGATCAAATTGAAGTTCAATTTTGGTTCAGACTAACCATGCACTGCAATTTGTAATCCACAAACTACAAATGGTATGAACTTATAGAATTCACCACGAAACAATAAAGAAACCTTCCACCAACTAACATAAACTTAAAGAAAACTTAATCTAACTTAATGTTCGCTTGAAAATCCAAACCATGCAACACTTCGAAACATATATAGAGTCACCAAAGCAATGAATCTTATATTATTTCAGAGAGCCTCTTGCAACAATTCCAGAGCTTTCAATCGTCCAAATGAGAGCAACAAGAGCCCTTTTATAGACCTCAAAATGAATGAAAGGTCAAGATCGATCGGCCAAGCCAGCGGACCAGATCAAGCCACATCACAAGTAGTTATAACAAACTCTTCTTTATTAAATGAAAGAGGCTAACTTTATTAAATGAAAGAAGCTATGAAGAAAGGAACAAAGGCACGCCTCCCAAGAAGATAAGAATAACATGTCATTAGCCTATGAGGAATCCCCATGTGAATATCCATCACTAGAAGCTTGGCATTCAATGAACTTGGACACTATTTTCTTGACCTCCTCCAAAGGTACACTTGGCGCATTCTGAATAGTTCCTTCAGCTTCAAGTACATCATTTGAACAGAGACCAAGTGTCTTTTCCCAATCAGTTATCCTTGCTTTGTTGTCTCCAAGGTGGACAACAAGTGAAAATATACTATCAAGCCTTTCATTAGTAACATCATCTTCTTGAAAATAGAAAGCTTGAACTTGTTCTTTCATGTTATCAAGAGTTATCTCCCCAAATGGATTACAGATCTTCATCAAAGAAGCATGTATTCCATCTTGAATCCTTTGAAGTACACTTCTGACTCTTGACATGTCTGTTTCTATCTTATCCAGCAATTGTCCTTTGATGCAAAAGCCATAATACTAGGAAGAGAAGTTATATGTCTTACCCTCTTCAATCACTTCAGCATGTATCAACTCATCAATTGATGTTTCCATTAAGCTCTTCAAGTGTGGCAAGTAATGCTCTTTGATGTCTTTGAATTCAGCACAAACTGTTATCAATGCAAGTACCCTCTCTTTGAGATCAGTAATCTTATCACACACTTGCATGATATCTTCTAGGTGTTTATATGTAGCCTCCTTTGATCTTTTCACCCAATCCTTCATTCTGTGAGATGAAGACTTCAACTCTTCTAGGTGTTCAACTGTTTCTGAAGGAAGGAGAGATGGAGGTGTAGCAACTCTTTCCTGTTGATGAATAGGATGAACTAAATGCTGGATGTACTGCTCTAAGGCTTGGCATCTTTGCTCAGCTTTGATTCTACCTTCTGTCTCTTGTCTTATAATAGCTCGAGCATTATCAATTGAATCCTGAAGCTCTTCTTCTACTTGCATTCCAGTTAAAGGACCCAGATTAATTGTATTGATGTCATAATCATCAGGTATTATATCTTCTATATTCTTCTCAAGCCTTGAAACTGCAACATGAACTTTTCTCACACCTGTTTCATCTTTAGTGATCTTTGAAAGAATATTGGCCTTCTTCTTTGGTTTTTCTTTTGACATATCTAGAAGTAGCTCATCAACTGGAAGAGAAGGATACTTCTCAACTTCATAATTTTCTCTAATTCTTTCTTGTAACCATTCTGGCAGTGATGAAAGATCCTGTTGCTGTTGTAATTGTCTTCCTTGTGTAGGCAATGATTCTTCTTCAGCCTCATTCTTATCTTCAGTATTAGCTTCATCAATGATCTCAGTATCATGTGGGCTAGAAGGTACTTCTTCAACTGGAGCTTCAGGAACCACATTCTCAGCAGGTATCACTATGTCTTGATCCAAGGGAGTATCACCTGGCTATCTAGAAGAAGCAGTTTCAATACTTATCCTTTTCTTCTTCTTACTGGATTCTCCTTGGGCAACCTCAAGCTGTTTTCTTTTCTTTCCCTGTCCTGAATCTCTTTCACTTCCTCTGCTTCGTGAATCTTTACTAGAAGCATTATGTTGTTCTTGCTGATCCACTTCTCCCATTTTAGTATAGGTGAGTCTCTTTCCTTCATCAAGCAAGACTTGTACTTGTTTATTTATCTGCTCTTCAGTGATAGCAATGATAGGCCTTATCAATCCTTCATCGTCAACCTTTTCTCTATCAGCCCAGTTGACTTCATAAGGCAGATTCCGGATCTTGTTGTATTCATCACCTAGAAGAGTTCTTTCACCTTCTAACTGATCAGGAATCCTTAGTACCTTCGTAGCTCTTACTAGATCCCACCTCAACCTTGAACATTTTTGCATTCTGATATCATCATCATCTATAACATCAGCCCAGTGATCTTCCAGTTGTTCTTTATGCCTATAAGAAGAATATGACTGCTTGATGGCTCCATGTGGATCAAAGTTTTCTCTCCTTGAATCATGCGGATGCAAATGATAAGCCTGAAGCTCAACTTCTGAATGTTCAGCTGCCTGAAGTGATGGACAAAAATAATATCTACCCAGCTGAAGAGGAAACTGAACCCCTGCCTTCTTTCTTGCTTTCTGCATCTTATGAAACTCTAACAGCTGTCTTAAAATCTCTAGCAACACAATCCTATTTGAAGGATATCTGGGCAGTCTATATGGAAAAGATGTAAAACCTTGAATCCTGATATAGGTGAACTTGTCATACTGGATATAATACCTTCCATACTGCTTGATGAAGTTCCTAGCAGCACCAGTTAATCTTCTATGCGGTTCACCTCTCAACTTTCTCACTATGAACATGGCGAAAGCATCATTGAACCTTTTATAGTGATTGATGTTCTTCAAGTGGAGTTGAGGATAACATTGATGTGAGAGAATCTGTCCCGGCTTTGTACCTACTTGCCCTTTAGCTGTCAATCCTTTGTAGACTACATTTCTTGCCAGGATATAAACAATGTATGAAGTCATGAAGAAAGACTTCGTTTCATCAAAATTCTCAAATTGTTCATCTAGGCAATGGCTTATAAGACCAGCCCAGTCAATCACCTTGTTCTTTGTAAACATATGATCAAGGTAAGTATACATCTATCCTTCGAAAGTAGATGATTGAGGTCTACCTGTTACTCGATTCAGGAACATGATCAGGTAACTTATCTCTTGCTTGAAGTCAACCTTATGATACTTGGAATCTTCAGAGTTGTATATCTTCATCGATGATTCAATCATCCACTTCTTCCTGATTTCTTGCATGTAGACCTTGGAGTTGCCTTCGAAAGTCATCTGAGCAGTTGTAGGGCATATGAAGACTCCTTTTCCTTTTGGGATGTTGAAGATCTCCTGAATGGCTTCCCTTTGCAGATAGGCGAGAACAGTCCCATCCTCAGCCACGATTTGCCTTTTCTCTTTATCATAGTGCTGAACACACTCCAACACTAGCTCAGTACTTGGCAAGGTCGGTGGGAAGCATGCTGCTTGCACAATCCCGCTCTTTGCGATGGCTTTGATGTCTTTGTTCCTTGTGATGGTGAGCAAAAAGTCTTTCACCTCCTCTAGGTTGACATGTCCCATGTTGGTGTCCCCGACATCCTTCCACTGCGTTTCTAACTTGGACTCAGGTATCTTGGACTTAGCATCCATCTTGATCAGGACTTGTCTCTCCTTAGCCGTCATTCCCATTTACCTACAAGACCAGACTTGAATAAGTAACTTAAAATGACAAAATTAACTTCACAAACCTGATTTTTTGTGTAATGTCCCCTTTCTAAAGGAAGCACTAAAACCTAAATCTGCATTCAAAGTGATTCTCAAGGAGACATTAGAAATATTATAGATTTATAATTTTTGATGATAAGATCAAATAAGATCAATGATAATGTATTCACATCATTCCAAGGATTATTTATTTCCTAATTGTTACTTGCTATTGATAACTATTCTATAATACGTTCCATAATTCAATCATGCATATTTTCCTTATTACTCTTCCTCATAGAACTAGGCTTTACATGTATAGGGCGCGCTGAAACCATCTTTTAACCCAGCCTACGGGAAACTATGTCCCAGCCTACGGGCCTTAATACGGATGGAATTACTCCGCCTCTCCCCACAATACCTAACATTCCTTTAAGGATGAAGTAATAGAGAAATATAAAAGTAATAATCTAAGTTCATCTTCCCATATCATCTTCCTTTTTTTCCTTAACCATGGATGGGGAAATTATATGTCTAGGGCGCGTTGAACCCTCTCCAATGCGATTGGGAATGGAATTACTCCGCCTCTCCCTAGCATCTTTGTCTAGGGCGCGTTAAACCCTCTCCAATCCATCGTGATAGAATTACCCCACCTTTCCCTAACAAGACCGCCTCTCCTATAGTTATAGGAAATGGAAGTGATGGGATGGTTATGTTTTTCTTTTCATAATATATATATATATATGTTCATATATGTCTCAATCATGTTTCTTTATTTAAGAATGTACTTTCAATCAACTATTTGTTCACATAGTATAGTTCTATTTTGATATAGGGATCACATACATATATATATTTATTCTTTAATATATAATAATCTTACTATTTTGATATAGGGATCACATACATATATATTTATTCTTTAATATATAATAATCTTACTATTTATTTTAACCAATTATAGATTAAATATAAATACTTACTTGCCTGTTGTAGTTTTACCTGGAATTCTACTATGCTGCCGTAATATAATTTTTATTGTTTTGTTGTTGCCGTTTATATATTTTATAATATATATTTCACTCCCTTTTACTACTGATGTACATATCTCTATATATTAATTTATGACATCTTTCGTACTTATGACTCAGAAATATATATAATTAATGCAGATCTAAATATATGTATTTATACCAGCAATGAAATAATTTGGTATTTCAAATTCCAGCAGTGAAATAATGAAAAAAATATTATTTCATAATTATATTTGAAAAAATAAATAATTATTTCACTGCTGGAATTTGAAATACCAAACCATAAATACCAGCAGTGAAATAATTTGGTATTTCAAATTCCAACAGTGAAATAATAAAAAAAAAAAAATTATTTCATAATTATATTTGAAAAAATAAAAAATGCCCTTTAGGGCATAAATACCAGCAGTGAAATAATTTGGTATTTCAAATTCCAGCAGTGAAATAATTATTTATTTTTTCAAATATAATGAAATAATTTGGTATTTCAAATTCCAGCAGTGAAATAATTATTTATTTTTTCAAATATAATTATGAAATAATATTTTTTTTTATTATAATTATGAAATAATATTTTTTTTATTATTTCACTGCTGGAATTTGAAATACCAAATTATTTCACTGCTGGTATTTATGCCCTAAAGGGCATTTTTTTCAAATTCCAGCAGTGAAATAATAAAAAAAAATATTATTTAATTAAAAAATGCCCTTTAGAGCATAAATACCAGCAGTGAAATAATTTGGTATTTCAAATTCCAGCAGTGAAATAATAATAATAAAAAAAATGCCCTTTAGGGCATAAATACCAGCAGTGAAATAATTTGGTATTTCAAATTCCAGCAGTGAAATAATTATTTATTTTTTCAAATATAATTATGAAATAATATTTTTTTTTATTATTTCACTGCTGGAATTTGAAATACCAAATTATTTCACTGCTGGTATTTATGTCCTAAAGGGCATTTTTTTGGATATGTTCGAAGAGGCACACCTCTTATTATGCATACTTACCCTCTTATAATTATTATTACTTTATATTAATTCTCTTTTGTGGTAAAACTAGTTCTAACCATACGTAACTCCCTTATAGGTTAAAAGATGTTTATTTATATTTATATTATATCATTATAATAAATGATATATTATTTATCTTATATTATTTATATTATATCATTTATATCATAATAAATAATATATGGTTTATATTGTATTATTTATATTTATATTACAATATAAGATAATAATAATAATATTTGTATTTATATTATTAGATATATTTATAATATATTATTTATTAATGTGATCGTTGAAGTCAACCAACTTAATTGTTGCACTTATAAATATCCTCCTTCTGCCTCCCCTTAATCTTTTTAATGTACATTATTTATATAATATATATAGTATAAATAAATGCATCTGTATTAAGTATAGGAGCTCTTTTATCTTATTTTATTCACAAGCATATAATATGGTGGGATAATGTTTTTGTCTTGTTATACTTTTATCTTTATATGATTTTATTTTGAATTTGACCTTTTGTTTAATCGTATTACTTTGCTTTATTCCAAATTACTTTACTTCCTAAATTACTTTACTTTCTAGCTTTAATGGGTAAGACTCTTCATAATATTTATTTTTATATATAATAATATATCTTATTGATTATTCACATAAATATTATATTAAAATATTTATATTTATAATATATCTAGTTAATTAAATATATATATTTCATATATTTTATAATATTTAAATTATATTAAATTAATAATATTATTTATTAACTAATACATATTAATAATATATTTTAAATAAATATATTCAATTATAAATCATTATAGGGACATAACAACCCTCCCCACTCAAGATTGTTTGTCCTCAAGCAACTATATTTAATAACATTATAATTTATTAGGTTCCTTATATAAAATAACATTGCATTCACCAATAATATAAAATAACCGCTATAAAATGTAACAAATTAATATAGCTAATAAAATATAGTGCCATAAAATAATAATTTATAAATTTAGGTCTACCCATAAAATAATAATTTATAAATTTAGGTCTATTCATTTAAATTTTCAGCACTAAATTTTATAAATAATTTGTTTGATAACTATATTTTATTAAGGTTTATGTACACCATAAATACTTTGGGTTAATTGTTTACGTATATTTTAATTTGTTTTTTTTTTACTCATTTCACCCCATAGGTTACCCACAGATGAAAATAACTTTGTGAAATATATTACTTATAAGAACTAAATAGAGATGTTTAATATATATTTATTTATAAATTATATTTTAGTTGTTTTATTTTTATTTATTTATTTTATCTCATTTACTCATTATTTATTACATATTTGTAAGTAAATTTTTAATTTTTTAATGTTGCATCATAAATATTTATTTATTTATAAATATATTAGCAATGTATTAATATATATATATATATATATATATATATATATATATATATATATATATATATATATATATTAGCAATGTATTAAACACCATTATTCCAACAATTCATAAAATTCATACCTACGATTTTCATTGATTCTTGTTTTTTTTTTTTAATTTTTAATTTTTTTATGTAACTATTATTCACATGATGGCAAGATCACTGCTCTGATACCACTGTAATGTCCCCTTTCTAGAGGAAACACTAAAACCTAAATCTGCATTCAAAGTGATTCTCAAGGAGACATTAGAAATATTATAGATTTATAATTTTTGATGATAAGATCAAATAAGATCAATGATAATGTATTCACATCATTCCAAGGATTATTTATTTCCTAATTGTTATTTGCTATTGATAACTATTCTATAATACGTTCCATAATTCAATCATGCATATTTTCCTTATTACTCTTCCTCATAGAACTAGGCTTTACATGTATAAGGCGCGCTGAAACCATCTTTTAACCCAGCCTACGGGAAACTATGTCCCAGCCTACGAGCCTTAATACGGATGGAATTACTCCGCCTCTCCCCACAATACCTAACATTCCTTTAAGGATGAAGTAATAGAGAAATATAAAAGTAATAATCTAAGTTCATCTTCCCATATCATCTTCCTTTTATTCCTTAACCATGGATGGGGAAATTATATGTTTAGGGCGCGTTGAACCCTCTCCAATGCGATTGGGAATGGAATTACTCCGCCTCTCCCTACCATCTTTGTCTAGGGTGCGTTAAACCCTCTCCAATCCATCGTGATGGAATTACCCCGCCTTTCCCTAACAAGACCGCCTCTCCTATAGTTATAGGAAATGGAAGTGATGGGATGGTTATGTTTTTCTTTTCATAATATATATGTTCATATATGTCTCAATCATGTTTCTTTATTTAAGAATGTACTTTCAATCAACTATTTGTTCACATAGTATAGTTCTATTTTGATATAGGGATCGTATACATATATATATTTATTCTTTAATATATAATAATCTTACTATTTTAATATAGGGATCGCATACATATATATTTATTCTTTAATATATAATAATCTTACTATTTATTTTAACCAATTATAGATTAAATATAAATACTTACTTGCCTGTTGTAGTTTTACCTGGAATTCTACCATGCTGCCGTAATATAATTTTTATTGTTTTGTTGTTGCCGTTTATATATTTTATAATATATATTTCACTCCCTTTTACTACTGATGTATATATCTCTATATATTAATTTATGGCATCTTTCCTACTTATGACTCAAAAATATATATAATTAATGCAGATCTAAATATATGTATTTATCCGATACTCTTTTTATATTTTCTTCCGATCATGTTTTCCTTCTATTTCACAACCTTTATTTATTTCCCTTTGGATATGTTCGAAGAGGCACACCTCTTATTATGCATACTTACCCTCTTATAATTATTATTACTTTATATTAATTCTCTTTTGTGGTAAAACTAGTTCTAGCCATACGTAACTCCCTTATAGGTTAAAAGATGTTTATTTATATTATTTATATTTATATTATATCATTATAATAAATGATATATTATTTATCTTATATTTTTTATATTATATCATTTATATCATAATAAATAATATATGGTTTATATTGTATTATTTATACTTATATTACAATATAAGATAATAATAATAATATTTGTATTTATATTATTAGATATATTTATTTATATTATTTATTAATGTGATCGCTGAAGTCAACCAACTTAATTGTTGCACTTATAAATATCCTCCTTCGGCCTACCCTTAATCTTTTTAATGTACATTATTTATATAATATATATAGTATAAATAAATGCATCTGTTATTAAGTATGGGAGCTCTTTTATCTTATTTTATTCACAAGCATATAATATGGTGGGATAATGTTTTTGTCTTGTTATACTTTTATCTTTATATGATTTTATTTTGAATTTGACCTTTTGTTTAATCGTATTACTTTGCCTTATTCCAAATTACTTTACTTTCTAAATTACTTTACTTTCTAGCTTTAATGGGTAAGACTCTTCATAATATTTATTTTTATATATAATAATATATCTTATTGATTATTCACATAAATATTATATTAAAATATTTATATTTATAATATATCTAGTTAATTAAATATATATATTTCATATATTTTATAATATTTAAATTATATTAAATTAATAATATTATTTATTAACTAATACATATTAATAATATATTTTAAATAAATATATTCAATTATAAATCATTATAGGGACATGACATTTTGGATGATAAAATCATGATAAATTTGCAATATGGAATAGATAAAAACCAAATTTATGAAGAGACAAGTGATGAAAACATACCTTATTTCAATTTCAGGTCTTAGAAAATGCAGATTTCTGGAAATTAATAGTAAAATCAGTCTTGAAAATAGCAAAATCAGTCCTCTAAAAACAAATTTATCTCTAAAATCTGATCTTTCCTCAAGCAATTTACTACCCTTTGTCAAAATTTGCTGCACCTTTAAAGAAAATTCGCTGCTCCTTTGAACAATTCGCTGCCCCTTTGATGTTTGCAAATGTGAATGAGGTAAAATGAAGGGAGCGCTCATGTTTATATAGGGATTTTTGTCTTTATTTAATGTTGGCGTGTAGTGCCCCTCCGTTTTCACCTTGGATGTACAGGTGAACTGATCAAGGCGCATGAAGATGAAGGTAAAATAACAAGAATAATTAAGGTAAGGTAAACAATTGATGTTGTACAATATAGATAGATGTTTCATCCATGTGTGGTTTCATATGATAGTTAATATGTTTTATTGATAATCTCCATTGCGACACTCATAATGCAGGCTTTGACATTGTTTTGCATTCCAATGATTAAGATGTCGATCTTACTACAATTGTTATATGTTAGAATGGATCTCATGGACTAATTCTGTTAGATTTATTTGTTATGATGGTACTTCTGAGACTTATTCAATTTCATGCACCTATATGTTTAGTGTATGGTTCTGTTCAGATAATGAGGTAGATTTGATTTGGTTATAATTACATGTTATCTAATCTAGATTGATATGATGTGGAGAAGACGATGTCGCATCACTTGCTTGCGAGTGCCCTGCGATGTTGTGATTCCTTTTTCACCTAGTGTCAGCTTTTGTGCATCTATATATGTCTGACTGTGTCATTTGTTGCAGGATGCAGGTATCTGGCATCGACTCCACCTGAATTAACAGGTCTGAGTGTGCCCTGAACCCAATGGATAAGTTGTTTCGGAGATAACTTAAGGTCCCACATCCCAAGTCATCATCCTCGATCAGGATGCATGACATGTCTAGTTCAACCTGTCAGTTCTGTCAGTATGTCAGGTCTTGCAATTGAATTATATTTGATGGAGCTTGTTGGTTAAGTGTGTTTTGGCCTGGCTTGTGAACATGTTTGATTTGGCTTTTAACGGTCGTCCTGCTCAGTGGGTTATGTTGTATGCCTAGATTTCGTTAGATAGTCATACTATTAATTGATCCACTATAATATTCAATAGGATTACATCAATTATCATTATTAATATTAAATAAGGTTAAAATGATAACTGATAATTACCTAGTTCAAGGTAATTATCCAAAGTTGTTTGAATGTAAATTATTTTATTACAGTTATTAAATTTATTTAATTGAGGGTATTTATAAATTTAAATAAGTAGTCGTGTCTGTAAAAGTTAGGATTAATGTAATCACATATTATTTTGCTCTGATTACTATATCTATTATTTAGATATTGGCCTCATGTCCATATTCCAAGGAATCCAACCTCGTAAATCCACTTATGCATGAATATAGGAATATTTGTAAAAGGCGAAATGCTGTGATATTCAACATATCTTATGCGTAAGTGGGTTGTACATTGATAAAATTAATATATGAAAATAAAATATATAAATTAACATGTGTTGTGATTCAAAGGTTATAAAAACAAGGCATAGATAATTATAATATATATATATATATATATATATATATATATATATATATTAAAATATATCTATAGTAAAATATTAAAATAAATAAAATAAAACATTATAATATTTAGTTATAAATTACATCATGAGGTGTAAGCGATAAATTTAGTAAATAGTTGTTATATGGTTGGCATGGGATCATGTGTCATCCTCCAAGAATGGTGGAGGAAGGTTCTGGAAGATAGTAAGGGAAAACATTTCATTATTTTAGAGGGATTGTAGTTGGGGGATCTGGTGGCATATCCATAGGCTGCTGTTAGAAATTGGGAGAGGGGAATCGACTTGGGAGGAGGCTAGAGCTGCAGAATAGAATCTGGAGCAGCATCAAATCCTCCACCCGATCCAGTAAGCGAAAATCAAGTTCCTTCGTATCTGAATTCTAACTCAGTTTTATTTGGAAATGAATGCGAGATTATTCCTTACCTCTGTTTATCTGATACAATGAACATAGTTATTTTATGAATCTAGTGTTCATGTTGTTTCTTTTAGCATCACCAATATATTGTACTAGAATAATGTAGCTGTGTTTATGATGGGATTGGTCCACATCTCTCAGCAATTTCTGTTGCCACATTCTATGAAATGACATAGATCAAACTGCTTTATGTTCTGACAAATGTCCATTGATTGTTTTAATCTCTCCTTATTGGCCTGCGCTGGCATGATGATGGCAAAGGCCGTTGATATTGTAGTAAACTGCCTCTGCATTAACCTATTCCAGATATATCCTGTAACCATTGCATATCTAGGGATTTCATTTTCTGGGACAATCACAATCAGCTCACGTGCTTGGTGCATGCTTCTACTTTTTGCATACATGCCTTGTAGGGTGATTGCAATTTCAAACCCTCGAAGACTCTAATAACCTTCATGCTCTGATGGTAGTCCATATCGCTTTTCCAAGCCATTTGGACGTGGGCAGAAGTGGCAGATCTAGCTTACCTCTGCCAATCCCATTTGTTTAACATTTTTCTGAAGTCTCATAACATATCTATCTTGAGCGAAACCTACAATCATTGTAATTAAAGTTGTTGATAGTTTTAAGTTCTTTTTAATCCTTAAATTTAGTCTAATCTCAACCGCATTCTGCAAACCACCTGAGCATATCCTGCAATCATTGCATTCCATGAGATGAATCTCTCTCTAACATTTGGTCAACAGTTCGTATGCCCTTTTCTATGATTACAACCATGCATTAAAATACTCAAACACCTACCATCTTCCAATTTGCAAATACCCACAGTTGAAACCATGCTAATTAGAAACTTGTGAAGGCTTAGAATTTAAAATCAACTCTCCGAATGTTTGATCTTTCAGGATCGGTACATAAACCTCTTCACGGAATCCCTCACTCGACCCCATGATAAACAATGATGTCTAACGATAACAAAGTTTTCCTCAGCCCGCTTCAACTCTGCGAACTCCTCATTAGACCGGCAATGATGTCTTCATTTCTGTCACCTGTGATATATCAATACAGCGCTCAAGTATGATGCAACTGGTTCTAACTGTAAATTCTCCTCAGATCGCTAATACGGCCCGCCAATCTTAACAATGATATGACACTGCCCCTTAGGTGATTTCGTAGTTAAAGTTGACACCATGAATTAAGTCTTCAGATAATGCAAGTCTCCAGTCCCTCGATCAATCAACAATGTGATCTTTTGTCACCAAGAAAACACATCAAAACAACCAGCTTAGATTTAACAGGTATCTCAATGATAAAGTTGGGGGGTGAGCTCAAGGTCGACCATGCTCACAAGATGATCCACTGTAGGTGTAGTGCCATTAGGATTGTAAATGTGTTTGAAGTTTTTACTCACCTGTGTGGCTGAGTGCGCCAAACCCCAGGCAGGTCGTGGAATCCATTTGTAACCTATTAATTGAATTTGCTTGATCGTTGCTTAAGCCTTTACAACAAACCCACATGGAGCAGTTTGAGTCGTTAATCTTAAGGTGACAATAGTTTGTGTGTTGATAGTATCTTTATTAGATATGTATGCATTATTTGTAGTCAACAACTACTTGTAAACTGTCTAGTTATTAGCACTGTGAATCTTACTACTATAATTTTGCGAAAATAGTTGTGTAACTTTATGTTGGTACCTACGTTTTGTTCACATGGAGTACAACAGTTTGCAGTTAAATTTATACGGAGTAGACACACCTTGGGTTTTGCTAATCTAATTTTATTATTAATTAGAGATGATGGGTCAATTATTGCATGTAAAAATTGCTATTGACTGGCTACAATTTAGCAAAACATGTACTATAAAATTTTAATAGATGATATGTTCTCTAGTTGGTTATTAACATTAGCATTATGTGACCCTTCTTGTGTAAGGAAATTCCAGAGTCTAGAAATACATGGTAGAGCACAGATTAATTGTTCTGCTTAATTTCGTTGCAGTTATAAAATGCTAGATTTATTGGTATGTGTAAAAGGTGACAGTAGTTTTATGTGCAAAAATATCAACATTGGTGCACGATACATTTGAAAGCTATTATGGATCATTTCTGGCCACAAACTGTCTTGCTTTGAAGTCAGCCCATATATACTGTAGACTGTGGTGACAACATCAAGTTTCCTGTACTCTGCTGATCCAACATGATTATTGATTGCATAAGCTTTTAGGATTCGTAAATGCAAGAATTGTGCTTTTCGTATTAGATGGTGCATTCCCACATAAACTAGTCTTATGTTCATTTGATTTTGTTGTTTCCCTCAAGCGGAGGTGTAACCTTTATTGTCCTAAAACCTGCCACTCATAAAGAGTTGAGCAATGTCTATTGCTTTAAGGTCTGCTTGGTTTAGTAATGCACATGACTTAGAAATTTTCAGTTCTTTGTAATATATCGATCTACTTGACACAGTAGTTGTTTTTTTTACCAAAGCCCCTTTTTTGCTTTCAATGCATGGGATTTATATTCCATGTAAGTTTCATTGAAACAAGATTTATATGCAAACTCAAAATCCTATGCGTGATAGATACCTTAGCAGAGGATTATATAAGTAGTAGTTGGGAATCCTTCTCCTTTAAAATATACAATTCTTAGGGTGCGGCACATTACTCTATTTAAATATCATCCATTTCAATGGTCAAACAATCAATAACAATTGTACACCTCATCTTCAACAAAAGTGGTAAATAAATGCTCTATTATTGACCAAATCTTACCTTGGGAATAAGAATAACCTACACACAAGTACATGAACATGTATATAAATCTATCATCTATTATAAATTAAATATGAATCAAAAACATAGTTAAGATACACGATTTATTAGATGATTTTGTTGGAGTATATATATATGTGATAGAATTATTAACTTATGAAACAAAAGAAATGTAGTTGTTATAGTTTAATACAAATGTTTATTAAATTAATCGATATGATTGCATATTTACTGTAATATGGCATTGATTCTATTATAATGGTTTTGTTAGTAAAAATTTGATGAATAGGTTTGGATATATATAAAATGTTGTAATTAATATTTGATCTATAAGTATTTGTAATTGATCTTACCTAAGCATTAGCTTGAAGGTTATATTTATATGTAATTGATGATTGATTTAATATAAAAGATAGAATTAATATTTATTAAACTAGACCTAGGTTTTATGAATCCTTGGTGGAGATATAACTTAAATCTAGTTGCTAATATGATTAAATGTAATTGGATATGACAAAAATAATTAGTGTGGATGAAATTTAATCTAGTTTGATTTGGTTTTGTAAAGATCTTTTATAATGATTTTGTTAAGTTGAAATTGGATTTAAAGTTTGGAATTAGGTTAAACAACAATGTACTTGAAAATTTAGCCTTATAAGTAAAACTTATAGGTAACAGGATAACTAAGAGATTGAATTGCTCTTGTAAGAAAAATTTATGTTGTCAATGAGTTGATTTGTTGAAATTGCTTATTGCAAGCAAAATTTTTCATGTGAGTTGGTCTATGTGTAAATTGTCAAGTTTAGGTTCCAGAGGCATAAGATAATATGATTCGATTGCATGTATTCTGTTGATAGGTGTCTTGAAATGAAGATGTTGTAAGAACATGATGTCTCTTGTCTATGTATGTGCGTCTTAGTAAATGATAATGTGAGATGTACATATTGTGTTGCGAATATATTATGATGGGTTTAAATCTCCTTCAAGGAAGTGTTGATGTCGAGTTTGTGTGTAGTATTGTAATGGGGAGGTCTTGGTAATCGTAATGAGAAACTATTTTGTTCATGGTTGAGATTTGAAGAGCAAGATGACCCATATCTTGCTCTGGATATGTGTTGTTATGGTTATTGCGATTGATGAATTGAAAGTTTTGGGACAATGACCTAAAGGTTGGTCGTTATGATTATATTTTGTATGCAAGAAGGTAAATGCCTTGCTTTGTTTATGTTTACTTATCATTAAGATGGTAATTGTCTTGCTTGATGGTTAGGGTTTCTAGATGCAGATAGGGGAGTGGCTTTCAATGTGGGGCCGGCGCCCAAAGTGGCTGTTAGGATAACCCATTGAAAGTTGTTAATTAAGTGAAAACCTAAAAATGAACTGGGGGGAAAAGGGTAAATTACACATTAACAAGATAATTGGATTTCCTCTCCCATGCCTGTAGTGCTCGTTTAGACTAAGGATGGGTAGAGAAGGCCTGGTTGGCAAGATCAACTTCCTTGTCCTCACGAAAGGAAGGTTGATTCCGCATGAGTCACCCTATGGGGCCGGCGCCTAGTGAGAGGCTGTCAGGATAACCCATGTTAGGTCCGTGCGATGACACTCCCTACTGCAGCCTAGCATTCCCTAGTTGTACTCTCCCCATTTGTCGTGTGTTGCCTCTGGAAGTGATATTGAGTTGCTTGTGATGTTGTCATGTGTTGTAATGGAGTCATGTTGAGTCCTTGTTCCTGTTAGGCAAATGTCTACCTGACTGTATGATGTTTTGGGACCTTATGTTATCTCCTAGCACGGGGGGTGGACCTTAGGGTTCCACATGGTCGGGTGGATGTGCTTTATCTCCATTGGTTTTTCCTTGCCATTATTCGTGCGCAAGAAGGTTGTAACTCCTGTAGCAGATTCAGATCATGTACCAGTTTATAAAGACAGTTATTTATGCTCATGTACTATACTGTGTATCAGATTATTCATAATGTTTGTAATCCAATGTAATCGAAAATTGATGATGTAAACAATATTATGTTGTATCCTCATATGTATGGAAAAACTGTAGTTGTATTTGTTATGGATGATTATTTATCTGATGTCATGGAAATGTATATGGTTATTCATTTAATGCAATAGATACAAAATGAATTATTGTTGTCAGTTATTGCATGACGTATGAGAGAACATGATAGTAGTTGTCAGTAATGCCGCCATGGAACACTGAGAGAACGTTACTTAGTACAGATAGGTAAATGTTACTTTATTATCTCTTTCAATTTAAAAAAAAAAAATTGTCCTGTTTGTATAGTGTAATTGTGTTGTTCTCTAGAGTTCCCTGGCGGGGCGTTACATGGCGGCTGGGTGAGGTCAGCCTACTAGGCATTTAATGTTTGCAAAAATTAAAAAAAAAAAAACTTTGGGCACTAAAATCAGAAGGACTCCATATAAAGGGCGCTCAAGGTAGAGGTCTAGGTGCATGTAGACGCTCAACATTCTCCAAGACACTCCACCAACCCGCGGAGCGAATTCAACCTCGTATTTCCTCAGTAGCCATGGGTGGGTCAAGGTATGGAATAATCGAATGCTGGTAATGAAGTGAGGGCTGCAAATTATCCCCCCTTCAAACTTAGTGAGTTTCAGAGATGGGCTATTTACTCATTCACAATTTTCATGAAGGCACTAGAACCCTCCTACTACTAGGCGCATATTTAGTAATAACTTACCAACCTTCATCAAGGCGTTCTCTTGAGGTTTACTTCTAGGATCTCAATCAATTGAACAAGGCGCCAACCTAAGGAGTTTTTCTTCATCATTCCTCTAGACACACAATGAAGTAGTCTAACACTTATGACCTTAAGGCACCAAACTAGGTGGAGATGAAGTCTAGTTCCAACAAAGGCGCCAATACTTAGGATTTCACACCTGTTTCATCAATAAGCGCTTCAAGTCTTCACATTTCCCACTCTAAGGCACTCTATCTTCAAGGCATCCAAACATTCAGCAGGGCGCTTCAAACTCAATAATGACTCACCTATTATCCTCAAGGCGCGTTGGACATTCATCTTCATTCTTCTATCAGGGTGCTCAAAATGGGCTTTCAAACCCCAAGGTCTCTAAGGCGCAATTTAAGATGATCTCAAAATGATGTTGTTGAATGTGGCTTTCTTTCTTTAGGCACTCAATCTTCAAGGTGTTAGAATTCATTCATGTAAGGCGCCAAAGTCAACTCAAGGCGCCAGAATAGGTTTACAACCCCAAACAAGGCACCCACTCCATGTTATCCTTCCCAGGGCGCTTATTCAGGTTAAATAGAGATGGGAGAGGCTCTTAGAACTTGGGCGCAAGATATGATTCTCATTTGTCCTTAGGCGCTATCTTGATGATATGTATGTAAGGCGCCAAATGAATAGCCAAATGTATGTAAGGCGCTTTTAGGTTGTCTTGATGACATTTTGGCGCACACTTCATTAATTTCAATTTACAACTCCAAAATCCATATTCCCCACCTCAAGAGGGTTCCTCCAACTAGGCGCCAATTGAAGTGAATTCAATCCCTTGCACAAAGCAATCTTCCTTCACAGGGCGCTAAACAACTTATCTTCGCCAATTTTCAAGGTTCAAGGCTTCCTAATGGCCACTCCAATCAAGGCGCCAATTTGCTATACTTTCACTCAAAGATGCCAAATGATAAAACTGTGGTATAAGGCACTTACTTAGTGATAATCCCTCTAGGCACTTAAATGGGTTTGTCTCGGCTCTTTTATCTCTAGCTTCCTCATGCTTAAACGCTCCAAGTGTGATGTAAGGCGCTTAATGAACTCTCAGAGGAATTGATGTTGCCTTCAAACATCTTAGAATGACCTCAAGGCGCCCAATTAGAATGATTCTCCCCAAGGCGCACATACTCCTTATAGGTGCTAAAACCAGTTGATATACTTCCTCATGACTTCACAAGGCAAAAATGATAATGAACAAGAACTTGCGCCTTGTCATGATCAAGGCGCCAATCTGATGTTAATCCATAACTCAAGACATGCAATAACTCAAGGCGCTCAAACACTTGATCGTAGGCGCTCTCTTCATGATGGTCTTGGAACGTTATCACTTCATACTTCAAACACTACCTAGGCGCTAATCTTCATCAAAGGCGCAAAAGCTTACCATTTCCAATCACCTAAGGTGCCAATATGATGTTAAGGCACTCATTCACCCCAGGGCGCTCCATCTCACTCCACCTAGGCGCCAAAGTCGCTTCAATGTGCCAACAATACTTCTTAATCACTACTGAGATTACTCTGGACGCTAAAACTTGTTTTGATAACCATCTTTTCCATTAGGTGCTATTTGGTGGTGGTTTGAACTTGTTTGAATTGAGTTAAGGTGCCAAAACATTCATTTATTCACACTAAGGCGCTAGTGATAATGACCTAGATGAAGGCGCCAGAAGCAAAGGGTGTAGATCTATTACCTCAAGGCGCTTTAAATACTTCCTAGGTGCTAAATCATCACTTGACCTACCAAAGGCGCATTTGTAATAGATATCTTGAATGAATCTTCAAAGTGTTCAATTTCCTCTCCTCAAGGCGCAATTATCTCTTTAAGGTGCTTAAACATTGGTTCTAAACAAGGGAAGGCGCAATTTGAAGTCTCCTTTCAAAAACACTTATTCTATATCAAGGCGCTTAACAAGAAACAATGGAGTCACCAAGGCGCCTACCACAGAATGCAAGTTTTTGACCTTAGGTGCCAAATTTGACTCTCCGTTGATGTCTTATCCTAGGCACTGGAATATGGCCATTAAGATGAAAATATGCGCCTAGACCTCTCAAGCCCTTTTCTTGCAGAGTTTTACTGTTCAAGGTATTTCAAGGTTTACAATAGCATTCTTAGGTAGGGGACCTGAGTTTGAAGAAGTCTCAAGTTATCTATACTCGACGGACTGAAGACTACAAACCCCTTCTTCACTTCAAGGAATACTCCCAATATTTGCAAGGTGACTGATTAACTGCAAGCAACTAACCCTATAACCACTAACCTATGAAGAAAACAAAGGGGGGTCCCCATTTGCAATGGGGTGATGTGTGCTTTGGTCACAACAGGTCACAAGAGAAATCCAATCAAGAGATGGATGTGTGCTCTGTAGCCTGAGGTCAAACAACATTGAGAAGTGTTATACAATACTAGTTTGGAGAGAGAACTTAACTGTTTCAATCCAAGAATGCAAGAGGGTTTGGAATAATGATAAAGAAAAAATACAGGAAAAAGATTGCTCAGAGGTGGTTAAAGGAAAAGCAGAATGTCATGCCAAAGAATGTTGGATGTGGAGAGTTCAAGGAGGAACATGCAATAATTATTACTTTGCTAAGCCGTATCACGGGTCAAGCAAATGCTAACAAGTTCCAACCTTGGATGTTTTACATCATGTCCCAAATTGTTGACGGAACCAAATTCTATGACTGGTCGGCACTCATCAGTGATAGTCTCCACCAACAAATACTTGATTTTCAAAGGGCTCATGAATTCCACATGATGTCATACCTTGTGTATTTGATGGCTTTTCAGGGTCAATTCAGAGGTTTGAATGTTGTTGGAACTCTGGGTATTCAGCATGTGTATCATCATTTTCCACAGAAATTTCTCAGGCTGAACGACATTACAAGCGGGTAAATGATGCATTCCTGATGCATGCAGTGCGAGATATGGATAATGAGTTGCATATACGGTTTTCAGCAAATGCTAGGATGGCAATGGCAGAATGGGCTGATTGGTTTATCCAGTTTCCCACTTTTTCCTACATCAGAGTATATGGCTTCTCAGGAGAGCCAACCATGTTGCCGAGATATCCTACAGATGAAATAGCATTTATGGAGTTTTTGAGGCAAGTCTATGAAGTTCATACATTTCTGCATAGAAGGCACAAGGCAGCTTTCAATTTTCCAATTGGGATGAGTATTTACAGATGCAGATCTGGAGCAGATGCCAAGGTAATTGGTAATGAATCATCTAAGTATGGTCTCAAGTTTTTCGACAGGAGGTCTTCATATGATCCTCGTGGTGTTTTTGCATCACCTTGGTCAAAATTGTGCACATACACATGTAGTTGAAGACTTCTAGGCTAATTGTGTTGATGAGTTTGAAGTGCGAGAACACAGTTACAGCAGGTTTACTCTTCAGCAGATGTCTGAAATCCTATCGGAAGATGTAGAGGGTTTGATAGAAAATGGTGAAGTTCTACTTCCCACGTATTTCAAAGATCAGGTTGAGCAACAACCGTTGCCACCAGTTAATTGGTCAATAAAAGAGAACACTTCCATTGAAGAAAAAACGAGTCGAGTTGTTAAAAATAGTTTGATATTCTTGAAGAATAAGCGGAAGGATGATATTCCGATAGCAGAGCCGCCAGTTGTACAACCATCAAAACCTTCCACTTCCAAACCAAAATGAAGGGTTAAAGCTATGAGTGTTCTTCCAGAAGGAACAAAAATGGCTAAGTTAAAGAGGAAAAAGGATGAGTCTCCAGCTCATGTCCAGCAAGAACAACCAGCAGTTGAATCAGAAGTTCCCGTTGAACCAACAACGCATGTTGAAGCATTACCTTCAGATCATGTTTCTCCTCCTTCATCGAGCACTTCTATCCACATAGATTCAGAGCCAGATTCGTTGGTTCGTAACTCTGATACACATATTGGTTCATCAGGAGCTAATGAGGTTAGAACCGAGTTTCTAAGAGAGGATGGCTCATCCTGGCTTGAAAACATTCTGGGAAGGAAGATGAGAAAGCCTTCATATCAGCCGGATTTAACAGAGCTTAAAAGCTTCTACCAAGACACACTAGACAAGACGCTGAAGAAGCAGGTTCGCATTGAAAAGAATGGGGATGGAGAAATGATCCTAGAAACTGCAACACCGCCAGAAGATAGAAGTGCTGATGATATTGAGGTTGATGACTTCAAGGTTGTCAAGGCTAACCTTGATAGGAGTACCCGACATTCAGATGTAAATCTCTTCGAGGTTGTAGCGGATAATTTGAAAGAGAGGGTGTTGAATGATGGAGAAGATAAAGCAGCTCTCAAGGCTGAAGTTAGGCAGCTGCAGCAGTACATTTCCAACCTTTTCCATAGCGCATCACAAGCTGATTTACTGCTTCCACCGAATCTTGAATCACCAGCCGAACAGCGGCAATTCAATTAGTTGGTCCTCTATGGGAGGCACATGAATAATTGGGTGGAAGAATTTGTGAGTAAAGGGGGAGTTGTACTTTCAGAGTTTTATCAATTAAAGTACAACGCTCATGATTTACACCAAGGCATCTAGGGGTTGCAGCAGACTATGGCAGAAAATAGACCGGTGTTTGAGATCATTATCTCTGACTTGAAGATAGCACATGATTCTGTTGATTCAACTGAAGATAAGAAGATAGTTTCTACTTGGAAAGCGCAATATCTTTTCACAGTAAAAATTTATGACAGTATAACTTCAGAGTTAACAGAATGGAAAGAAAAGGTAGTAAATGTTCTCAAGTTTGTGAGATCTTTTGTTTCTCAGATCTCGTGTTCGTATGAAAAAGAAGATGGTACCCTGTATGATCTCAGGGAAGTGCAAGTAGAGTTCCAGACTCTCGTCCGCGGCAATTTTAATGATGATATCAGTACTGGCAAGATGGGTCGTTTTGCCGCAATGACAGTGAAGTTTGACAAAGCTGTGGGCGAAGTTCATGAATTTCTTCAGATGGTTGCAAGTGGTGAAGAAATGTTAGAGAATCAGAATATCATTCTAGAGAGTATCAGTGTTCCTGGTAAAGATGCAGTCACTCGCTTTTTAGGAGATATTGTTTCCCAGTATATCAATGGATGACATCACCAAAAAACAAGAATGTTGATGAGGGTGCATTTCAAAAGAAAGCAGCTTTAAATCAGATGTTTTTTGTTTTACAGCATTTGCTTTCATCCTAAGCTCATCCATTCTTTATTTAGAGAAGGAAATCACTTTGTATTAGTTGGAATTTTCTTTGCTTTAAAGCGTTTGTTAGTTGTAATCCTTGTCTTAGAATAGAAATAAAACTTGCAAGTTGGCAAGTTAGTTAGGGTAAATCAAGGAGATTTTAGGGTTCCCTACTCCTTTGATTTTAGTATAAATAAGGGCAGCCTTGCCCATTGTAATGGAGCTACTTTTGTGATAGCAAATTTGCTGTGCCTATTCTAGCCTGCAAATCTTGTTATTCAAAGTGTTTGTTCACTCTATGTAATATGTTTCCAGTGTTTGATCGCTTGCTGTATGCCTGCCTTTTGCTACAGTATTGTTGTCCTGGAGTTGTATCAACTTTGTGATGTTGGAATAGAAATCTCGTGCCTGCCTTTGCTCTGATATTCTATCTCAGATCATCAAGTTTTGTCGTCAGATGTGTGGCTTGTGTAACTTTTATTTCAGCTTTCATCATTAAAGTACAATGAGTCTTGTGATATAAATCTGGAAGAAATTTACTTAAATTTTTGTGTTAAAACAATCATTCCTTGTCCACTTTTAATCCCTTTGCTCTGAATTTACTTAGGAGATTAAAAGTGTCATTAGTTTAAGCCTAGTTGTGGTAGAAGTTTTAAAAAAGGAAAAAGTCTCTTCTGCAGCGTTTAGAGTTTTATAACCTTGTGCTTGCAGCTGAGAATCAAAAAGAAGATAGGCAAAATTTGTTTTATTTATCTTTTCAGCGAACATCAGCAAAAAGGGAACTCCCCCTTCCAATAGGAGAGCAGTTTATCTATGCATAGCTGTCCGTTTACAATACGCATTCCAGAGGTACGAATTGAAACGCCAACAATTACAATTACATAGTTCCGAGACTCGTGAGGACTCGCCTAGACTCGGCGAGTCGCGAGCCGAGTGAGCCCAGACAAGTCCTGGGGACTTGGACCCGGACTCGGCCAAAAACTCGCTAGAACTCACCGGGTTTTGGAAACTCGCAAGTCCCGTCAATGAAAATCGGCCAGAAAAAAGTGAAAAAATCAGGGACACGGTGACAGTATATTTCAAAATACATTTAAGTATAAGTTTGTATATTGAATTTCTTTTACTTTAAATATTTTGAAATATACTAGTTAGGATGTTTGAGATAGGTTCCGAATCCATGGGATTTAACATGCAGATTCTAGATTTTGGAAGACCCATCAGATTTTAGACTTGACCAATTTTTCAGGGTTTCAGGGTTTCAGACTTAGTCAAATTCAAGGTTTTAGACTTAGTCAAATTCAGGGTTTTAGACTTAGTCAAATTTAGGGTTTCAGTTTTGCACAAAAAGAGTAGAGGACAAATCACTGGATCCTATTGTCTTGGATGAGATAGATCCTATTGATTTGCCGAGTTTTTGCTGAGTTTTCTCCGATTTTTTGTTGACTCGTCAATTTTAGCATCATTGAAGACCTACCATTTATGCCTTCCTAGGAAGGCGAAGGATGCAAGCTCCTCTAAGCCATAGACTTCTAGTTATTGTTTTGATATTTCATATTTGTTTGGAACATTTGATGTCATGGATTTCATATTCCATGAGTTTTGTATACATTTGACTATATTTATATATCTAAGTGTGCTATTTCCTTCAACAACTCAGCTACAATTTGCATTTATACTTATCTGATCGATGTATACTTGTGTATGTGATCAAATTAGCTTCTATTTGATGATGTTATTGTGTCTTTAAGGTTTATTTAATAAAGGGTGCATGAAACAAGTTTTAAATCCTTAAAAATCTCTAAATTTCTTGGGTTTTTCACTTTGTCGAGTCTGCGCCGAGTCTGGGCGTCGAGCCCCAAGTCTCGAGCCGAGTGACCCTTGCCGAGTCTGCGCCGAGTTCAAGTCTCAGAACTATGATTACAAAATAAAGGTCTAATATAAAAATCAGACTTGCATATGAATGCAAATAATGTCCAAATATGACCAATAACATGTACCAATGAATCTCCAATGATGCAACAACATATGCCAACTTGTTGATGATGAATGCCGATGAAAATCTAAGCCAAATATCAATCCTTTGAAGTCTGATTTCAATCCTGTAGCTGCTGATATGCGATCAAACTATGAAACCCTAGCCAAAATCATCAAAACATGCCCCCAAACCCTAGCAATAGGTGCCAAATTGAAGCGCTACTAGTCTATGATGAAAATATGATCATGGAAGCTCAATATAGTTGACATAAACCCTTCAGATCTGCAACTATTGTCAATTATCACACTGCTGTCATAACATCAGAATATTTATAAGTGATAAAAATCACCAAATGTGCCTTTCCAAGCCAAGCGCTCCACCTAGAAGTCCTATCCAAGTGTTTGTAGCTGAAAAAATATGCCAAAATATTTACCAAATCTGAATGTCAACCTTCAAACCCTAGCTGATTGCAAACATCCTCTTCAAACCCTAGCTGATTGAAGCTTGAATTCACCCAATACCCTGCAAATAAGCTCAATAATGAATTCTAAGTGAATCCATCTCCCATGGTGAATTGAGTTTTCGTCCAAATCACAATTATCCAAGGGTTTTCGTCCTTAGATACTGCTAAAACTCTGTTACAGCCAAGAGAAACTCTCCAAAACATACAAAAGCCAAATGATCAATGATATGAAAAACACTCCAATTGACCTCCTTTTATTCTCTTCACCTTGGGCACCCAATTGCAACAAAATATAATATTTTTTTAAGTCCACCGCCAAAATAAAATATTATTTATTTATTTTCTTTTAATTTTATTTTCTTTTTCTCCAATTTTGGACGTCCCACATAAATAATAATAAAATAATATTATTTATTATTTTTTCTTTTTTCTCCCTTGAGTGGCCACCATTGACTTAATAAAATAATAGTTTAAATAATAAAATATTATTTATTGTCTTTTGCCATCCTTTTTATTTTTTCCTTATTTTTTCTCTTTTTCTTCATGAGCGCCAATTTTGTGGGAAATATTATAACTTCACTTCCAATATTTCATTTTTCCATCTTTTTCTTTAGTTTTCCATTTTCCCACCTAGGTCATTTTTCCTCTTGGCATTATATTTTAATAGTTTTGGCTTTTCTAAAAATAACAGAAAATACCAAAAGCCAAAATATAACTTCATTTCATCAAAGAAAAATAGTTGAAGCCATAAAATTCAACATTCCATTCCCCAAGCCTCAACAACATTCGTTTTTCCAACCTTGCTCAAAAAAAGGGACATTACATAGCAACTTGTACACTTCATATTGCTTAATATTTCTGTTAGATTTCTGCTGAATATCACTTGGATTCAATCATTACTGCTGATTATAATTACGAGGGAGTTTGCTACTGTTACTAGTATCATCATCCACATCATCAATTACCTCTAGGTAATGCACTTTACCTTTGCCAAGACATCTTGACCTAGTTCCCAAAGTTCTTTGCAAGAAAAACACAACTTTTTCCTACGAAGTTCATTTTTTGCCTCAATATCCATCTTTGATGTACCTACAAATTTTGTAGGAGTGGGCTGCTCATGAGATTGTTGATCTGAATTTTCATTCATGTTCTTCTTTTGGGGCTGAAATGAAGGGGTAGTGTCCAAGTCAATTGCAAGCTCAATAGCATCAAGTGTCCTAGGCTTGTGAACCTTCACCAAACCTCTCAACCTGTCATTCAATCCCTCAACAAAGAGCATAGTCACTCTCCTTCTGACATATCAGGAACCATCACCGCTATCTTTTGGAACTCATTGACATAGGAGTCCATTCTACCAACCTGTTTCAACTGAGCCAAATCCCTGTAGTAGACTTCCACATCCTTTCTGTCAAATCTGGTAATGAGTTTGCGTGTGAACTCATCATATGAAGTGATCCTGCCATGATGTTGTGAGACAAGTCCATGATGCCACCAATCATACGCCAAACCCTCAAGATACATAGTAGCAAAATGAATAGCCTTTTCCTCACTCATTGGCTTGAGTGTAAGAAAAGTATCAAGCTTATGTACCCATGCCCTAGCACTTATTTTACCGCTGCCATCAAAATTGGGAAGAGGAATTTTGTTCAATGCATCCTTGTACTCCTTAGCTTGCTTAGTTTGTCTTCGTTGTCTTTGCTCAACCCTTGCTCTTTGCCTATCCTTCCTTTGATTCATGTAGTTATTGAAGTTCAGACGATCTTTGACATGGTTAGGAAGTGCATCATAATCATCAACCCAAGTGATCAAATCTTCGTCAAATGGCAGCTCCTCCTCTTCAACAATCTCATCCTCTACCTCTTCTTCTCTGGGAAGAAATATGGTCTGCATTGGCCTATCTATAGTAATTGTGTGTGTTCTCCTAGCACGGGGTGAACCAACAACACTACCATCACCTGTATGGGCTAGATTGGCTGGATTGACTCTCATATTAGTCAATGATTGTGTCATGAACTGCATCATCTGCTGTTGGGTTGCTATCATTTGAGCTAGATTCTCATTTGTAGTATGTTGTTTCGCTGCCATCATTCTTTGACCAGCTGCCATATCTCTCAACATATCAACAATATTCCTGTCATCCCTTGGCTGATCCATATTTTCTTGATTAGTACCTACAATAGGAACTTCTTTTTGCTGATTATTACGTTGTCCTATCCTTCTACTATAATGGTACCTATGTGGACCAACTTCCGGTGGCTGCATAACCCAATAGGCTGGCAAGATCCAAGATCTGATACCACTGTAAGAACCCTGTCTAAATTGTCCTAAAAATATGTGATGTCCCGATATTAAGGCATTGTTTAAATTAAAGATTTAAACATCAAGATAAGACAAAGAAGCCTCTTTGGATGGTAATCACATATATAATAATATTATTGATAATAATATTAAATAATATTATATATATATATATATATATATATATATATATATATATTATATAATTAAAATATAATATATTTATTGTATTTATGAATAATAAAAATAAAATACAAATATAGATATTGTCAATTTAAATATTATTATAATTATAATAATTATAATATAAGATATTATTAAATATAATATATATTATATAATATCATTATAATTTATAATGATGAGACTAAATTAAAGTAGCTGACTAAGCACACATAGAATAAGACAAAACAATGATCATATAAAGACAAACAATGATCATGTGAATAAACAATGATCATGTAAAGAGTTCCGATGAGAAATCGATGAGAAAAGTAATATTTATGCAATAAAGGAGCCACTCCCACAAAGGAATCGATGGTCAAAGGAACTCAACTAAATTGATAATAGAAAAGTCAAAGAGGTGATTAACTAATATCAGCGCTGATGTATAAGAGGCTGTGGTAAGTTAGGGGTGACGTCCCTTTAAGAATAACAATCCATGAAAGGAGGCATCCACTAAAAGATATAAATGCAATTGGTGGATGTTTGGGAGAGGCATCACCTCATTGAACTAGTAATCTCACTACGGAATAATCAATAATAAAACAATATCATCCATTAGCAATCATCCAACGGAGGAGTTGGAGGCAATCACTATATAACCTACAACCGATAATCATGACTTTATCTTCTCACAGGTTTCTCTTTGGAGTTATATTCATTGTCTTCTATGGATAGGCGCTGGTAATTCTAGCTGCAGCCCAAAAATAAAGGTTATTGAGCAGTCAAGGAATGGAATCCATCATTATCATTGACGAAATGAACAGCGATCATCATATGGGGATCACCGATTAACAAGAGAAATGTAATAAAACAGCAAGGAAGATATTAATGCTTGATTGTCAAGACAACGATGAGTATAATTTCCAAGACAGCGATTACAAAGGAATTTCAATATATATCTCCTCAGCATCGATTAAGATAGAGGCAGCAAATGAGATATAAGAAGACACAATCAGAATTCATTCATAAAACACATCTGCCGCATAAATCTGAATACATCGAATCCATCATCAAGCAAACAATCTCATAAATCATCAAATAGAAAAGATTCTACTTATAAGGAGGAACATCAAAAATCCATCATTCTGCAAGCGCATTCCTCACTCAGCAATATATCAATAATCATTCATATTCAGGAGTAGCAAGCAGATATTAAATAATATCTTCAGCAGTCAAACCTATAAGGTATGTTCCCTAACATGAGTCATATGTCTCAAATTTGTGTGATAGATGAGAAATAGAAACTCATAAGAATGCTTGAATCAAACAGCATAGGAATGTTTATCATAGAAATAAGAGTTCATCATAGAATGAGAATGTTTATATATGTTAGGATAAGAATGTTTATAGTTCTAATGGCATGAACATATTCCTAACCATAATAGAATTAAAATGTCCATAACATGATAAACTAAGAAAGCTTATAATCATATTAGAATGATGAACATTATTATATGGATGCCAAGTAATTAGAATGGCAATTGTATGAGATAGTACAAAAGAGTTCCCATAGAGGAATAATATGGCTAATTGTAACATCTCATGATCCATGGGGATCACGAGATAGTAAACGATAATTTCTTATAAGACATGATAAATAACGCTAAATATGAATACCCAGGATGAGAACAAGAGCCTCACCATTAATCTATCTACACACCCTTCGATCATGGGAGTGGAGTTAGGGAAGGGCGGATAGGATCTAGCAACTAGGTGACTCTCAAGAAGGTGAAGAATCACCAGGTGTAGTGATGAAACCCCTTGAGCCAAGACAAGGCGAAGAATTCCCGGGTGTAGTAATGAAGCCCCTTGGGCCTAAGGTAGCGTAGACCTAAATACTATTAATGGCTTAACGATAGGTGACTCTCAAGTGGGTGAAGAATCACCGGGTGTAGTGATGAAACCCCTTGAGCCAATACAAGGCGAAGAATTACCAGGTGTAGTAATGAAGCCCCTTGGGCCTATGGCAGCGAGTCTTGTTACATCAGCGCCCTAACATATCCAACTCATATGGGGTGAGTGGCGTAGAGTAGATTAGCGATTAGGCTAATGGATGACTCTCCCGAGGTATATGATGGAACCCTCTATATGATATGAATAAGGAAAGTGTGAAACACATATATGAAATGAACTTTTGATATTGATTATGAATATGTGGTTACTAACCCTAATTACAATATTATGATGTTATAAGGAATTATTGGTTACTAATGTTCTCTTTAAGAAAATTAAAATTGTGTGCAAGGTTAAGAAATTTTGATCTTCTTACAAGGGGACATTACAAAATAACCCTGCTGACCTGAATTTTCTGATTTGTTTTTCTTGAAATTTACATAGGGTTGTCAAGATTTGTTTTCACCAATATGTTTGAAATGTTTTGTAGATGGAAAGGTGGCAATATGACAATAAAATAACACCAAATGATGACTGAAAATGAAATAACCAGCTCATTTATACAACCAAATGTCAAACACAAAACATAATAGAACATACCCAGATAGAAGATTTGGCCTCTTTATTGAATGGTAGTTGGCTGATTACAAAACAAAGGTCTGATATAAAAATCAGACTTGCATATGAATGCAAATAGTGTCCAAATATGACCAATAACATGTACCAATGAATCTCCAATGATGCAACAACATATGCCAACTTGTTGATAATGAATGCCAATGAAAATCTAAGCCAAATATCAATCCTTTGAAGTCTGATTTCAATCCTGTAGCTGCTTATATGCAATCAAACCATGAAACCCTAGCCAAAATCATAAAAACATGCCTCCAAACCCTAGCGATAGGTGCCAAATTGAAGCGCTACTAGTCTATGATGAAAATATGATCATGGAAGCTCAATATAATTGACATCAACCATTCAGATCTTCAACTATTCTGAATTATCACACTGCTGTCATAAAATCAGAATATGTATAAGTGATAAAAATCACCAAATGTGTCTTTCCATGCCAAGCGCTCCACCTAGAAATCCTCTCCAAGTTTTTGTAGCTGAAAATATGCCAAAATATATACCAAATTTGAATGTCAACCTTCAAACCCTAGCTGATTGCAAACATCCTCTTCAAACCCTAGCTGATTGAAGCTTGAATTCATCCAATAACTTGCAAATAACCTCAATAATGAATTCTAAGTGAATCCATCTCCCATGGTGAATTGGGTTTTCATCCAAATCACTATTATCCAAGGGTTTTCATCCTTAGATACCGCTAAAACTCTGTTACAACCAAGAGAAACTCTCTAAAACATACAAAAGCCAAATGATCAATGATATGAAAATGTAATGTCCCCTTTATATGAACAATACTAATTTTACCCTAAAAATTCAAATACCACAAGTTAGGGTTAGGGTTTCAGAATTACCATTTAGATTATTTTCAAATTGTATAATTCTTGTGCTCTAATCCTGCAATCATGACATAGGGAAACACATATACAAAATATAGATATACAAATATACCTATTAAAATACTAGTGTTAAATAAGAGTTTCCTTGCATTCAAATTCATAAACAATATCCATATAGAAAGATCACCTATTTATCAATATGCAGTTAACTTAATTTATTCATAACACATTCAGTATCAACTATGTTCAAGTCTTAATCCTTACTTTCTAATACTCAACCTTGGATGGGGATTTACTTGTCTAAGGCACGATGACACCACCTCCATGGATGGATTTACTCCGCCTCTCCCTAACAACACCTCGCCTCTCACTAACAGGTTGGAGGCAATAGAAGTAACTAAGTATTAACTTGAACATACTTCGATATACTTCAATATACCAAATGATCACATTTATTCATAGCACATTCTGTATTGGTTATGTTCAAGTCTCAATTCTTATTTCTCTTCTAATCCTCAACCTTGGATGGGGATTTACTTGTCTAGGGCGCAATAACACCACCTCCATGGATGGATTTACTCCGCCTCTCCCTAACAACACCTCGCCTCTCACTCACAGGTTGAAGGCAATAGAAATAAATAGGCATTGAGTTTGAACATACCACTACTTCAATGTGTTGTGAGTATAATCTATTGATGTTTTCTTATATATTTCATAGCAAGTTTCACAATGCTTATGATACTAATGATAATCTTTCAATTATATACATTTGTCATTATTTACCACATGGCATTCATCATAATAAACATAGGGTTAGATACATCATACCAAGTATATAATTCTTGCCTTTGTATCCTTTAGATCTCTTAAGGATTTTATTCCTTCCTTCTATGCTATCTGCGGCCCAATATATTGTATCGATTCCTTCTTCAACTTGATCCAATTCCTTTTTATCTACATATTAAAATCAAATGTTCTTCTTATCCCCTTATTCCTCATACCAATCTGATTTTATACCTTATACCTCTTGTGAGGAGAGTCATCCCTTTTGAAATATTGTGACTCTTCAGACAATCGCAGCCCTTGTACAAACACTGCTCCTTCCTATACCTCATCGCTGTTTTCATAATAACAATCTAACTTTTGTTTAACATATGACAATCGCTGTAATTAATTAAATATGGATTGCTGCCCCTAATGCTACATCAATCCCTTTTGAATTAGTTTGCACAACTTATTGAATATGTAATGATCGCTGACTTTGAACAGTCATTTGTTTCTCACATCGTATCACCCTTATAAACCATTGTTTACTATTATTTGCTCCCTTATTGATCGGTCCTTAATTCATGAGAGTTAAGCTTGCATCACGTCGGCCTTTATGGTGGTCGATCACTAATTTGATTTATAATATTTAGTTTATAAATAATATTTATTTTATAATAATTAATTTATAATATTTAATATTATTTTTATATTTATAATTATATTTATTTGATACATACACAATTATTCAACTTGACTATGGAGCAACTTCGACGTTTAAATCTTTAATTTAAACAATGCCTTAATATCGGGACATCACAGAAAAAACACTCCAATTGACCTCCTTTTATCCTCTTCACCTTAGGTGCCCAATTGCAACAAAATATAATATTTTTTAAGTCCACCGCCAAAAGAGAATATTATTTATTTATTCTCTTTTTCTCCAATTTGGACGTCCCACATGAATAATAATAAAATAATATTTTAAATAATAAAATATTATTTATTGTCTTTTGCCATCCTTTTTATTTTTTTCCTTATTTTTTCTCTTTTTCCTCATGAGCGCCAATTTTGTGGGAAATATTATATATTTTAATAATAAAATATTATAACTTCACTTCCAATATTTCATTTTTCCATCTTTTTCTTTATTTTTCCATTTTCCCACCTGGATCGTTTTTCCTCTTGGCATAATATTTTAATATTTTTGGCTTTTCTAAAAATAATATAAAAATACCAAAAAACAAAATATAACTTCATTTCATCAAAGAAAAATAGTTGAAGCCATAAAATTCAACATTCCATTCTCTAAGCCTCAACAACATTCGTTTTTCCAACCTTGCTCAAAAAAAGGGACATTACAAGTCCTCCCACCCCAAGATTGCTTGCCCTCAAGCAATCACAAATATCAAATCTGCATTAGGATAAATCATGCCAATCAATTCCCAGATCCCAAATCAATTTAGGCCTTTTGAATGGTCTCCTATGTATCATACCAAGATGCTCAATGTTGGCAAAAGGAAGCTTAGGCAACTTACTTTCCAAAAGTGCCACAATTCACCTCAAGTATGCACCCAATTTGCCAAACTCTTCATGTCTTTGCGATCCCATGCCGATATAAGAAGAACAATCCTCATAGATCTCTTCATGAGAGGATTCCTTGTCCATAACTATCATAGACTTAGCTGTGATTTGATGTGGCAGCGTGTGTTTGAGTCCTTTCATAGTGACTTGTTTCCCTTCATGTTGGAAACTCAACTCCATAGCTTGTAGATCTTGAATGACTCTTTGTAGTGAATGTAGCCATTGCATACCAAGCACAATATCATTATCCTTCAAGTCATTAACATAGAAGTCATCACAAAGTGTATACTCACCAAATATAATGCTAAGTTTGTTCACTTTCTTCTTGCAAGGAATAGTGAGTCCACCTGCTATAGTCACATCAAAGCCCTCAAAATCATCACACTACAAACCTCTTTTGTTCACCAAACCTTCATCAATGTAGTTATGTGTAGCTCCACTATCAAGAAGTGCTATGACCTTGCATCCAAACAATGTGCCTTCGAAGAGGAATGGATTATACATTGGAGCTCCTGAAAGATAAGAGATCCTAGTTCCCTTATTAACATCACTTACAAAATTAGGTGTTGGCTATCCATGTTCAATTTCCGAACTAGTATCATCATCCACATCATCAATTACCTCTATGTAATGCACTTTATCTTTGCCAAGACATCTATGACCGGGTTCCCAAGGTTGTTTGCAAGAAAAACACAACTTTTTCCTACGAAGTTCATTCTTTGCCTCAATATCCGTCTTTGTTGCACCTTCAATTTTTGTAGGAGTGGGCTTCTCATGAGATTGTTTTTCTGAATTTTCATTCCTAATCTTCTTTTGGGGCTAAAATGAAGGAGTAGTGTCCAAGTCAAGTGCAAGCTCAATAGCATCATCAAGTGTCCTAGGCTTGTGAACTTTCACCAAACCTCTCAACTTGTCATTCAATCCCTCAACAAAGAGCATAGTCACTCTCCTTTTCGACATATTAGGAACCATCACCGCTATCTTTTGGAACTCATTGACATAGGAGTCCACTCTACCAACTTGTTTCAACAGAGCCAAATCCCTGTAGTAGACTTCCACATTCTTTCTGTCAAATCTGGTAATGAGTTTGCATATGAAGTGATCTTGCCATGATGTTGTGAGACAAGTCCATGATGCCTCCAATCATACGCCAAACCCTCAAGATGCATAGTAGCAAAATGAATAGCCTTTTCCTCACTCATTGGCTTGAGTGTAAGAAAAGTATCAAGCTTATGTACCCATGCCCTAGCACTTATTTTACCACTGCCATCAGAATTGGGAAGAGGAATTTTGTTCAATGCATCCTTGTATTCCTTAGCTTGCTTAGTTTGTCTTCGTTGTCTTTGCTCAACCCTTGCTCTTCGCCTATCCTTCCTTTGATTCATGTAGTTATTGAAGTTTAGACGATCTTTGACATGGTTAGGAAGTGCATCATAATCATCAACCCAAGTGATCAAATCTTCGTCAAATGGCAACTCCTCCTCAACAATCTCATCCTCTACCTCTTTTTCTCTGGGAAGAAATGTGGGCTGCATTGGCCTATCTGTAGTAATTGTGTGTGTTCTCCTAGCACGGGGTGAACCAACAACACTACCATCACCTGTATGGGCTGGATTGGCTAGATTGACTCTCATATTAGTCAATGATTGTGTCATGAACTGCATCATCTGCTGTTGGGTTGCTATCATTTGAGCTAGATTCTCATTTGTAGTATGCTGTTCCGCTGCCATCATTCTTTGACCAGCTGCCATATCTCTCAACATATCAACAATATTCCTATCATCCCTTGGCTGATCCATATTTTCTTGATTAGTACCTACAATAGGAACTTCTTCCTGCTGATTATTACGTTGTCCTATCCTTCTACTATAGTGGTACCTGCGTGGACCAACTTCCGGTGGCTACATAACCCAATAGGCTGGCAAGATCCAAGCTCTGATACCACTGTAAGAACCCTGTCTAAATCTGTCTTGAAAATAACCCTGCTGACCTAAATTTTTTGATTTGTTTTTCTTGAAATTTACTTAGGGTTTTCAAGATTTGTTTTCACCAATATGTTTGAAATGTTTTGTAGATGGAAAGGTTGCAATATGACAATAAAATAACACCAAATGATGACTGAAAATGAAATAACCAGCTCACTTATACAACCAAATGTCAACACAAAACATAATAGAACATACCCAGATAGAAGATTTGGCATCTTTATTGAATAGTAGTTGGCTGACTACAAAACAAAGGTCTGATATAAAAATCAAACTTGCATATGAATGCAAATAGTGTCCAAATATGACCAATAACATGTACCAATGAATCTCCAATAATGCAACAACATATGCCAACTTGTTGATAATGAATGCCAATGAAAATCTAAGCCAAATGTCAATCCTTTGAAGCCCGATTTCAATCTTGTAGCAGCTGCTATGCAATTAGACAATGAAACCCTAGCCAAAATTATCAAAACATGCCTCCAAACCCTAGCGATAGGTGCCAAATTGAAGTGCTAGAAGTTATGATGAAAATATGATCATGGAAGCTCAATATAATTGACATAAACCTTCAGATCTACAACTGTTGTCAATTATCACACTGCTGTCATAAAATCAGAATATGTATAAGTGATAAAAATCACCAAATGTGTTTTTCCAAGCCAAGCGCTCCACCTAGAAATCCTCTCCAAGTGTTTGTAGCTGAAAAATATGCCAAAATATATACCAATTCTGAATGTCAACCTTCAAACCTTAGTTGATTGCAAACATCCTCTTAAAACCCTAGTTGATTAGAGCTTGAATTCATCCAATAACCTGCAAATAAGCACAATAATGAATTCTAAGTGAATCCATCTCCCATGGTGAATTGGGTTTTCATCTAAATCACTATTATCCAAGGGTTTTTGTCCTTAGATCCCGCTGAAACTCTGTTACTGTAAGATACTATCCCTAATTTTTTTTTCAAATTGACATACAATGATAACAGTAGTGTTAGCATGAATTGCATAAACCAGCTAAAGACCTCACACTTTCTGATGACCAAGATCTCAGGATGAGCAAGGTGAGAGCATACTGTGATTTTGGCTTATAGTAACAAGTATGCAAGAAAGAAATACACTTTTTCTGCTGCGGCAGGCATCCACATTTCGTGGGGATTCACCACTTTATCAGTGGGTATGAAATAAGCATGAAAAGATTACAAAGCCATCCACTTATTCAGTGGGAATACTCCACTTCATCCAGTGGGTAGGAAAAAGAAAGACAGAGATCAGTTTCTCCTCATTGGCGGTTGAACCATCCAAGGGTGCTTATGTTTGAATTACAAGATTGTTACAAATTTCATATAAAGATCAAACATTGATAATTTACTCAGCAATATAACCTGATTTGAATATCACCTGCTAGTGGTATGAAGTCTTTTTTCTGTCCTCTGAATTTTGAATTGCATCAAGCTGATATAGCCTGAATGGCTGCCTTGGACACCAAGCTCAAGAAACAAATCAGACATATAAATGCTTTACTTTCTAAATGCCAATATACTTCACTACAGATTTCACTGAAATAGGACTGCACAAGACAATACTGACAAACATTTGACTGAATTTTAACTTTGACATACTCTCAAATCGGGTCGTACGGCCAGCAAGTATGGGCAAACCAAGACTCTCCTATAAATGCCTGAAACTCATGGGAATAGTTTCTGATGAATTCTTCAATGTTTTTGACGACTAATCAATAGCATTGACACTCAAAAATCACACTAACAACTTGTCTATGACTGGATCGTACCTTCAACAGTGTACGGAGGATGAACATCACCTAAATTCAAACTTGTTTAAAAACTCCAAATAATACTTGGAAATGGATCGCCTAGAGGATGGAAAGAACATACTAGGACATTGGAATGGAGTTCCTTAACAATCTTTTTTCAAAATGTAAAATTATCATGTTCAGATGTACGGCTCTACCAGATACGAATATGCATGAGGTAACAACAAAATGTATTTTAACATCTTGAAATCTCACCAAAATGGTTGCCAAGGACATACAATGGTATTACAATTGATATGAGATCAAAGAACTTTGATATTATTTCATTTCCTCCATCGACCCTGCAAACAGCCGTACGGCCATGTTGTACGGACATTGCTTAGAAGAAATTTGAAATGCAACCAAACACTTGTTTAATCTATGGATTATAGTCGCCCAAGGTAGACAATAATATGCTACACAAACTTAGATCCAAAAACAATCTTATGACTTTGCAATCATACTTAGGATTTTCTGCATAGTACGGCCTCATATGTACGGCCAAGTACAAGAAAATTAGATATAATGCAAAACACACTCTGAAAACACATTACAATATCAAATCTACTCTCCTCAGTCAAAAATGGATTCAAATGCAAGAAACAATTACAACTCTCAAAACTCTAATCAGCTCTGTGTGATTTCCTAAATGAAAACCATCTATACCAGCTAGGGTAGATATCGCACTACCGAAACTAATCTTCTTCGAGTGGGTTTTCGTCCACAAGAAGGTAGAAAAATGGAAGAACACACAGGTTCAATCCAACAGAGTAACAATACAAATTCTCAGCATCCCTCCAAATGAGCTCTCAATCTCCTTTTATAACCTTTTGAGAGGAATATAATATTATTTCCTTTGACTCTTCGTATTACTTCTCTCAAAGGACCTTTTTAATTTTCCCTGCCTAAAACAATTAACTTATTATTATAAAGTGACTTTATTGATTGGCATTAAAATAAGTCACTTCATAACCTTTTAATATAATTATTTAATATTACCCTTTAAACTTAGCACCTTTTTGCCCAGTAACATTAAATAATTAAAATAATTATTATTCTTTAGGCGTAGGAAAATTGGGGACATTACAGTCCTCCCTTCCCAAAGATTGCTTGTCCTCAAGCAATCCGCAACTACAATCCACCAAGCTGCCATAGCACCCGATGCCAGAGTGGAAGCTAACTGCACCTGACCACCATCCAGCTGGATCCCATATCAAACTGTCGATCCGGCTATAGAAATAGAGATAGATATCTATCCTGACCCAATCATCATATATCATCCATCCGTATGAGTAGACCATCAAAAAGATGTGAAAACCAACTTCCATATGCACATAGATCAACTTTATAAGTCACCAATTGCCGTTGTTGTAACTCACGCCAGCAACAAAAATAAAATCATGAGTGTCAACATGCCCATACATACCAAGGAAATCCATCCAATACTCAATGTCCATCAAATAAACATGCCTCCACACACTCCCAAGCAGTTGAATAGCTGGTGTAGACCATGAAAAATCTGAAAGTGCAATGGAATTCCAAGCAATACAGCTACTTACCCATGACGAATCAAAGAAAATGAAGTCACCAATCAGCAAGTAAAAAGCTTCCATATCATAATCAATTGGTGACATAGCCAGAGATGAGTTATGGATGCCTTCAACTCCCACCAAAGACAACTCCTGAATGGCTGGTCCACTAGGGGTGTCATCAATATGATCAACAATATTATCAAACAAATGACCAACATCAGCTGAAATTTCAGAATTATCCTCATCTATCCATTGTTCCATCTTGCTTGAGGTCTTCACTTAACCATCCAAATGATATGTATCATCAGTCTCATTAATACAAACATGTGAACAACATGAAATTTCTGATTCATATGAATTCATTTGTTCATTGGGTTTGACTATCATAAGAAACTTGTTCATGACATATTCAGCATCGTTCTTGAGAAAAAGAGATCTAAGATAAGCCTCCCTTTGTTGTCTTGCTTGATCTAAACGATGAACTTGTTCTTTGACTTGCTGAAGATGCAATCTTGCATGGGCAGCTACAAGCTTAGCCTCCTTGGCCCTTTGTGACCATATATCACACCAAATTTGTGTCCTTTCAACATCATCCCAAGTCTGATATACAAAATCAGAATTCTTATGGCTTGAATTCACCTCACAAATTCCATTTGTAACACCCAATTTCTGAGAGCCATCTATAGGAAACTCTATGGTACTATCATCCTTATGTGAACTTGTTACCTCATGATGGATTGAAAGAATATGACTGCTGTTATAAAATTCAGAATACCTATCATATTCGTGTGCCATGTCTTCAATCTTCACAAGAGCATCATCTTTGAAATTTTCATATTCAGCACTTGTACTTTGAGTGCCAACACTTGCAGACTCTTCTTCCTTCATTTCTCCAAGTGTAAGAGTAGCAATCTCATAAGAATGAGGAAGAATATCGCTGTCCCAAATCAGAACTTTGGAATCCTCTTTAATGCCTACATTGTAGTCCTCAAACACCATCGAGTCTTGATTTGTCTCATCTTTTTCCCCAATGATTTGGGTGGGAAGTGTCTCAAAGAAGTCTTCATCAATGAATGTCATAAGCTTGCAAGGTTCCTCATTATATGATTCTTCAATCCTCTCCTCAACTTGTTCAACTCCTACTCCATTTGCCTTGTCATTTTGTAGCCTAAGAATAGCTGTTATAAAGGACTAATTTTCTGAATTATGCAAGGAGTGATTATGCCTACTCAAAAGTAGACAACGATCAGCAATCTCTCTATCTTGATCTTTCACAAATTGGATAGCTCTATTTCTATCTCCAACCAATTGTAAATAGCCTTCTTTTATCAACTCCAAAGCTTCTTTGAAAGGGTGTAAATGTGTATGAGATATACCATGTCCCATTCTTTTTTGTCTTTCCTCTTTTTGGGCTGTCCAAATGAGGTCTTCTAGGTGTTTGTGAATGCTATCCAATCTTGAAAATGCTTGAATTATTGTATCTTCCTTCACCACCATTTGATCTTGCAAGACTTCCCAAACTAAGGACCTTTGTTCCAACTGTCCTTGGCTGCCATAGTCTGATTTTTCATCATGTGTTGCTGAAGAAGCAATATGATCATCCAAAGAATCCATACCATTGATACCCATATCATTAACATGCTCTTCTTCTGAGTCATCTGAGAAGTCAAACTGTGGTTCTCGTATGGGAAAATCCCACTCAAAATTGGAATTGCTATTACTAGATTGATATGGATGCTCCATGTTTAGTGCTGTCCCAGAAGTTTCAGCAGCTTCATATTCCTCAACTGCTGCAACTCTACTTTTTTCAAACCCTTCAAGACACTCAGCTGCAACAATCTTAGGTTCACTTGATAATTTTCCTTCTAACATCTCATCAATCATTCTGACTTCTGTTTCTAGAGAAGTGGCATCCTCATAGTCATTAAGCTCCGCATCAAATTTAGGACTTGCAAAGTCCATTCTTTCATCTTTCAGGTCTTAATTGATTTCATCAAGAAAACTCCAACACACTTCTTCTACACTTGCCATAGGACTTTCAGCTTTATGAACATCCATTACTCCACATGAAGACTCATTAGGTTGTTCCAGAGTCAAGCAATTGTTTTCTTCTTCACTATCAACCATACATTCATTTTGATTTGGAATTAGGACAGCACTAATTCCACTTGACTAAATATCATCAATGCCCTCATTAGGTGTCATAAATTTGAAAGGCTTCATTTTTTCATTAAACTCATCATCCAACTTAGTTGATTTACTAGATGATGACATATTATCATCTTGCAGAGAATGAGGAACTTGTATACCAAAAGAGATTAACTCTTTAGCAGTCAGCTGATTCTTGAACTTCTCAATCTTCAGCGCCATCAATTTTGTCGTAAAATCATATGCTGCAATGGAGACATGTTCTTTCCTCCAAATGATCAACAAATCTGATTGCAACTGTGTGCAAACCTCACCTTCATCTAAAATCAAGGACATGATGCTGAGCATACATGTTTTCACCTTATCTGAATGACGATTCCTGATTCCAAAAATGAAATATTCAAACATCTGGAGGATCAAATCATTGCACCTAAAGTCAATCAGCAAATAACATAATTTAATCTTTGCCATAATTTCCAAGATTTTCACCCTTTGACCAAAGGTAGGACTTTTTACATCATGCAGCCCTTGGAAACTCTTCACCATCATCTGAAATATGAATTTCATAGTATCATCATCATAGGGTGCCTTAGGAGCTGAAATCCTTGCAACTTCACTAATGCAAGTGACAGCTGCAAGCCTTATCTCTTCATCATGATGTCTCATCAACTCTGGCTTGACCAACGAGCACACCAAAGGAGCCAAAGCTTTATGCACTGCCTGAGAAGGTGATTGGCCAACCTTACACAGACAACCTTCTACTTCATCCAAGATGCTAAGAACTTCTTTAGCCCGAGGTAAACGTTCAAGCTTCCTACCAACAATCTTCAGCTTCTCTTGTAAATCTAAGATGGCTTCCTGTTCTTTGCACCATCTTTCAAATCCCTCTTCAATGGAAAACTGGTTTTGCTCCACTGATTTCAACAAAACTTTTAATGGCTAACAAACAAAAGCCATGTTGCCCAACTGAAAATCTAATCTGGCTTTGACAAACTGCAACAATATCAGTTACCCAACAGGGTAGCAGGATAACTGAGAGCTCTGATACCACTGTAAGATACTACCCCTAATTTTTTTTTCACATTGACATACAATGATAACAGCAGTGTTAGCATGAATTGCATAAACCAACTAAAAGCCTCACACTTTCTGATCACCAAGATCCCAGGATGGGCAAGGTGAGAGCATACTGTGATTTTGGCTTACAGTAACAAGTATGCAAGAAAGAAATACACTTCTTCCGCTATGGCGGGCATCCACATTTCGTGGGGATTAACCACTTTATCAGTGGGTATGAAATAAGCATGAAAAGATTACAAAGCCATCCACTTATTCAGTGGGAATACTCCACTTCATCCAGTGGGTAGGAAAAATAAAGACAGAGATCAGTTTCTCCTCATTGGCGGTTGAACCATCCAAATGTGCTTATGTTTGAATTACAAGATTGTTACAAATTTCATATAAAGATCAAACATTGATAATTTACTTAGCAATATAACCTGATTTGAATATCACCTGCTGGTGGTATGAAGTCTTTTTGCTGTCCTCTGAATTTTGAATAGCATCAAGTTGATATAGCTTGAATGGCTGCCTTGGACACCAAGCTCAAGAAACAAATCAGACATATAAATGCTTTACTTTCTAAATGCCAATATAATTCACTACAGATTTCACTGAAATAGGACCGCACAAGACAATATTGACAGACATTTGACTGATTTTTAACTTTGACATACTCTCAAACAGGGCCGTATGGCCAGCAAGTACGGGCAAACCAAGACTCTCCTATAAATGCCTGAAACTCATGGGAATAGTTTCTGATGAATTCTTCAATGTTTTTGATGACTAATCAATAGCATTGACACTCAAAAATCACACTAACAACTTGTCTATGACTGGATCGTACCTTAAGCAGTGTAGGGCAGATGAACATCACCTAAATTCAAACTTGTTTAAAAACTCCAAATAATACTTGGAAATGGATCGCCTAGGGGATGGAAAGAACATACTATGACATTGGAATGGAGTTCCTTAACAATCTTTTTTCAAAATGCAAAATTATCATGTTCAGATGTACGGCTCTACCAGATACGGATATGCATGAGGTAACAACAAAATGTATTTTAACAACTTGAAATCTCACCAAAATGGTTGCCAAGGACATACAATGGTATTACAACTGATATGAGATCAAAGAACTTTGATATTATTTCATTTCCTCCATCAACCCTGCAAACAGTCGTACAGCCATGTTGTACGGACATTGCTTAGAAGAAATTTGAAATGCAACCAAACACTTGTTTAATCTATGGATTATAGTCGCCCAAGGTAGACAATAATATGCTACACAAACTTAGATCCAAAAACAATCTTATGAATTTGCAATCATACTTAGAATTTTCTGCATAGTACAGCCTCATATGTACGGCCAAGTACAAGAAAATCAGATATAATGCAAAACACACTTTGAAAACACATTACAATATCAAATCTACTCTCCTCAGTCAAAAATGGATTCAAATGCAAGAAACAACTACAACTCTCAAAACTCTGATTAGCTCCATGTGATTTCCTGAATGAAAACCATCTATACCAGCTAGGGTAGATATCGCACTATCGAAACTGATCTTCTTCGAGTGGTTTTCGTCCACAGGAAGGCAGAAAAATGGAAGAACACAGGTTCAATCCAACAGAGTAACAATACAAATTCTCAGCATCCCTCCAAATGAGCTCTCAATCTCCTTTTATAACCTTTTAAGAGGAATATAATATTATTTCCTTTGACTCTTCGTATTACTTCTCTTAAAGGACCTTTTTAATTTTCCCCGCCTAAAACACTTAACTTAATATTATAAAGTGACTTTATTGATTGGCATTAAAATAAGTCACTTTATAACCTTTTAATATAATTATTTAATATTACCCTTTAAACTTAGCACCTTTTTGCCAGGTAACATTAAATAATTAAAATAATTATTATTCTTTAGGCGTAGGAAAATTGGGGACATTACAGTTACAGCCAAGAGAAACTCTCCAAAACATACAAAAGCCAAATGATCAATGATATGAAAAACACTCCAATTGACCTCCTTTTATCCTCTTCACCTTGGGCACCCAATTGCAACAAAATATAATATTTTTTTAAGTCCACCGCCAAAAGAAAATATTATTTATTTATTTTCTTTTAATTTTATTTTCTTTTTTTCCAATTTGGACGTCCCATATGAATAATAATAAAATAATATTATTTTATTATTTTTTCTTTTTTTTTTCCCTTGAGCGGCCACCTTTGGCTTAATAAAATAATATTTTAAATAATAAAATATTATTTATTATCTTTTGCCATCCTTTTTATTTTTTTTCCTTATTTTTTCTCTTTTTCCTCATGAGCGCCAATTTTGCGGCCCGTATTATAATATTTTAATAATAAAATATTATAACTAAACTTCATTTCCAATATTTCATTTTTCCATCTTTTTCTTTAATTTTCCATTTTCCCACCTAGGTCGTTTTTCCTCTTGGCATAATATTTTAATATTTTTGGCTTTTCTAAAAATAATATAAAAATACCAAAAGCCAAAATATAAGTTCATTTCATCAAAGAAAAATAGTTGAAGCCATAAAATTCAACATTCCATTCTCCAAGCCTCAACAACATTCATTTTTCCAACCTTGCTCAAAAAAAGCGACATTACATAGCAACCTGTACACTTCATATTGCTTAATATTTGTGTTAGATTTCTGCTAAATATCACTTGGATTCATTCATTACTGTTGATTCTAATTACAAAGGAGTTTGCTACTGTTACAGTCAGAATCATTAATGAAAAGTTTAGTATTCATGCCTAAATGTTTACTTGTATTGAATTGGATGGTTTTTTGCAAGTTTAGAATAGATTTGTAAGTCTGGAAGGCTATGCCGCCAAGGCACTAGATAATTTCATTTCCAGTTATTGCATTCATTTAGATTGTGCGGCTTGCAGCCAAATAGTGTCCCAATCACCATATGCTCTCACCTTGCCCACATTGGGATCTTAGTAGTCAAGAAATGTCAGGCTTTATGCATTTTCATCATAAATTTGTAAAAATCCAAAAAATTCAGTTTCAGGACATTACATTTTTTTTTCCTCAAACTATGTCTTCTTTGTTAGACTGGACCTAACATCATCAACATTAATTACAATATGTGATTGGAGATAATATGCAAGCAAGGAGTCTTATGAACAAATTTTACATTATATCAAATTATTACAAAAAAGAACACATGCATGACAATTATTATACTTGTATTGAGGAAAAAGGATTATTTTGGAATGTCTAGAAAATGTAATTAAACCATGTGCTTGAAAGAATAACTATTTGAGGGTTAAATGACCAAAAGAGTCTTTCCTCAATGCCAAACACTTAGTTTTGGTTTCTTCATACAAGTGGAGTCAAAAAGAATCTTGAATGTAATAAATTGAAACGTGTATGCATAGCCAACAATACATCCCATTACACCTTACTTTGAGTGGACCTATACCAATGTATTATACATTAACATTTGTTTACATACTATTAACAATGTGCATCACTAAAAATGTACACACCTTTGAGATGTCCACTCCTGCAGGTGCAAATATGGTGAAAGGATCTTCAGGAGGGAAAATATTCAACATACATTTTCGACATTGTTGTAACCATTCTTCATCATTAGAACCATCATTCAAATTCAAGAGCTCATTCAATAACTGCATTGCTGGACTAGAATGCCTTTTCAACAATTCTGCCTGTAGATTAGATCAATCAAAAAGAAGATAAAGCATTTGCACAAATGGAACAAAATATCTAATGAAAGGACATGATTAAAGGAAGAGTATCAACAAAAAATACAGTAAACAATAGCCTCAAGAACATGGATAACAAATAAATCATCTAAATGATACTAGTAAAATGATAGTATGGTCATGGAAGCAGTAGTAAAGGGGAAATAATTAGATAAATTGTATATAGTGAAGAAACATTTAAGCATTGGCAGCCAATCCATGCTTTAACAGAAGAAAAGGGAAAGTAAGTCCAAAGGAAAGTATTATACAGGTAAACAATATGCAATGAGGACGGCATAAAAGAAAAATAGTACCTCATATAAGCCAAACATCCAAAGCCAATGCTTTCTGCGCAATGTCCCCTTTCTGTAATTTTTATTATTTTTTGTTCTTTTGTATTTTCTGAATTTTCTAAGCAATAAAAGACTGAAAACTGAAAACTGAAAAAAAAATCTAATGTTGATAACTACTATAGATGACTCAAATTTATCACATAAAACCCTCAACTTCAATGGACAGAAAATATGAAACCCTTATGAACTGCAATTAACCCAATCTGATCATTACATTTGATAATATACGACTGGAAAATGTATGACGGCAACAAATAACATTACAGAAAACCTTGGATCTAATATTGGTTCAATCCAACAAGCACAATGATGATATAATGATGTTGAAACAATATTTTTGAATTTGCCAAAATGTCAAATCTTCATACAACATGCAGAATTAGACAAGTAATGATTAAATTTGATTTATTACAGCCAATAAGAACCCGTACGGCTGTTGTTGGGTTGTACAGCCTATTAAGTGGCTGAAAATGATTGCAGCAGGGTTAAAAATGGATGCTGGCAGCTGGAAAATGCTAAGAAAAGTGCTACGCCAGCCCTCAAATGTTTCTCCAATGCAGATCGCCCCAATTACTGATGACCAAATGTTGATCACCCTCAAATAGATGCTAGAAAATGTATAAAAAAATGCAAATCATCCTCCAATATGTAGATCGCCCTTCAAGGTATCAACATAGATGTCAAAATGTGATTTGCCCTTCTAGGGTTTGGTACGACAACATCCAAAAATGCACTAAATGACTCCTAACAACAACAATGAATGTAGGAAGCCCTAAAAACTACCAATAAATGATTATGACTTCCCAAGTCTAGCGCCCAAAGTGGATGATAGCAATGATGATAATCAACACCTCACAAATCTGAAAATCTACAATCCAAATAATTTTCTTTAAAATATCAATAACCTCCCAAAATGGAAATCTAAGAGGGTTTTTGTCCTCAAAGATTTGTGAAAACAACCAAGGGTTTTTGTCCTTAAATGAGTAGAATGAACACAATGCTCAATTCCAAAAAATGAAGAAATGTCAGATGAACTCTAAATGCCCAAATGAAGCCAAGTGCCCTCCTTTTAAACCCCTTTAATTTGGGTGTAATGTCCCTTATGGGACTGTTAGCTCAAATCCAATAAAATTTTGCAATCACTCAAATTCTAACGCCTTTTGATCACCAAGTTCCCAATGTGGGCAAGATGAAAGCATACGTAGATTAGAACGAGGACAATGGAATTAACTGAAAGATGTTGGCGGCAAGGTGACCAACTTACAATATAAGCAAAGTCATAGAATCGATCAAGTCAAACTAGCTAATAGTGAATGCAAATTTCGATCAAGCCAAAATGGTTGAATACATGCGGAATTGCGTAAACACCAAAAAGGCAGACTAATTCACTAAATTCCGATTCACACCAAATTGGCAGAAAATATAGAAAATTAAAATGGATCCAACGATTGAACCAACCAGGATCTTACAATAAAGTGTTGGAAATCAAATACTAGCAAGTCATCCAGAGATTACAATAATAAAGATGAGCAATTATTTCCAAATCCAAAAATTATATCAAGCATTTATCCAACATGCTGAAAACAAACATTTCGTCAAAAAGTTGGCTAGCAAACTGAAAACACATAAAATGAATACTCAGATTGAGCTGATTTAATATTGCAGAAACTTCTTAGCATTTATAACCAACAACTGAAATGTTAAATTCTGAATTAGTACGTTGATTGCCCAAAATCACCCAAATTGCTGGGGCAGTACTAATAACACAACTGAAACACTAAATATGCTGATATAAAATACTAATAAACATCTACAATTGATGTAGACTACTACAGCCCTTAAAGCAATATTAAATCACCAAATATACCTTATTGGAAATAGATGGCCAATAGAAATTGTGAACAAATGGATTGAAGGGTATTTGAGAAATTATGTAGAAGGACAATAATCACCATGGATCAAATGGCTCTATCTTGGAGAGCATTGCTACAATACTTCACATCATATGACTATAGGTATGACTCCATTCAAAGCATTGTATGGATATGTGTAATGTCCCCTTCTCAAGCCTAGTCACCTGTGGGGCCCAATAGCCTATTTCCTGAATCCCGATAGGCTATGTGGTATGGTAAGGGGTTCCCCTTTATGAAGATTTTTTGGTTCAATTGTTCTTGTTAGTTTTTGATGTTGGATTTGAGTTCAGTGATGTCTCAGGATGACTATGCAACTTTTGGAAGTTTGTTCAACTTCCCAAATAGCTTTCCAAGATTCTTGGAGGAGCAGTCTATTTTTAGAAAGTCACCCGGAAGGCATCGTTATTCATCCCAAACCCTATGGAGCATGTTGGTACGGTTTATTTGGCATTTTGGTGAAGTTTGGGATTTTCCGCAAAAGTATATATTTTAATGAGCTAACAGTTAATATTGTGCACTTGGTCTTATAAGTTGGAAAATAATAATAAAGTGCAAGGGTATGATAGCTCATTGGAAAGGGGAAAAGTTAATCTTTTATTTAGGCACATAAAAGTTAGAGCTAAAGTGGTGAAATATTGGAGTTTGAGGGGAAAAGTATACTTCTCTATTTTATAATTCATTTTATTGTGCAAACTCCTAAAAAGTGCCTATAAAAGGGAGTTGAGAGCTCATTTTGCTCTTTATGCTTGCTGAGATATTGTTATGCTGCAGGAATGAACCTGTGAGATCTTCCCTTCTTGAGAATAAAAACGAATAAGTCTAGTTTCGGTGGTGAGATATCCAACCTAGCTAGAGGAGGCAGCTTCACTATTAGGAGTTGCACAGGGCAAATATGGAGTTCGATGTATTTTTATAAGTTTTGGATTGTTGTGTGGGTTTATGTGAGGTTTTGGTGTGGTTTTGTGAGCATTTCTTGGTGTTTCCTTGCTTTCCTTATGTTGGCCGTACAACACCAAGAGATTATGATGTTGCAGTGTTTATGGTTGATTGTATTGCCTTGCTGAAGACTTGAAACCCTTTGTATGTAATGGACTATCATTTCTGAGCAGTTCGCAAACTTTACTATGCTATTATAGAGTCCCTATTCACTGTCGTACTAGCCCAACAAGCCGTACAAGGTACAGTATGGACTAAGGTTTCTTGAAGGGGTCGCTGGTGTTTGAAAGCTGAAAGGAGGTTCTTTGGAGGCATTTGACTGAGCAGATTGATGGGAATTTAGGTGGGAAGAAGACTTGATGAAGTTACTTGTTTTTTTATGTGTGACCACCCTCTTCATGCAGCGTCGTACAACAGTAGCAGAGAATTCTTCTGAGCACAGTGTTGACAGTAGTATGGTAATGATATTATCAATTTTGAAGTAATTCCTATCTAGTTTATTGTTTAATCTTCATCACTGAACATTGGTTTTCTGAGCTAATCATTTAAGTGTTGTAACATGTTGGATCCTCATTGTATTACTTTCTATGTTGCAAACTTGTAAGGCTTCCCACTGGACAAGTGGATGTGCCAGAGTGAGTAGTTTCATTTTTGCTTGTAATGGCTTCCCACTGAATAAGTGGATGTGCCTCTTTCTTTCAGTACTTCATAGCTCAGGTTCCCACTGAATAAGTGGATGCACATGGATCTTTTACTTTAATGCATAGCATAGGTTCCCACTGAATAAGTGGATGCCCATTGAATAAGTGGAAGATTATTACTTCAGTTGGTTTATAATTCGACTCTGAAGCACTTGTATGCTCTCACCTTGCCCACACCAGGATCTGGATGATCAGAAAAGTGTGGAAGACATCTTACATCATAACAATCCATTGTTGTCTACTTGTGTTAAAAAAAAATAATAATTAGGCCAACATATTACATTGGTATCAGAGCTAGTCTTCTTGCCAGCCTGTTGGTCATCCTTCAGATGAGCATTCAAAGTTGAGAATCAGTTTGGTCTGCATGTGCCTTTAATGAATCCAGAAGAAGCTGATTTCATCACATATAGAAGAAGAAGGTATCAGATTGATCCAGAGACTGAGAAGAGAACATTATGGGTGACAGACCCCCACAAGATCCCAGTACCAGGGACATCCTGAATGATCTTGCTAGAGGAAAACAAGAGTTAGTGAAGAGTAATCAACAGATGACTAGATTATTGGCTCAGTTGGTGAACCAAAGTATGGGTGGTGAGTCTCCTCGAAATAGAGAGAACAATGAGAATCATGCAGAAGCTAGCAATTCCAACAATTCTAGCAAGCAAAACAATAATACAAGAACCTCTCGGGCCTCTTCAGCTAGGCCTATGATGCTTGTTTTTTTGGAATAGCAGCAGCACCAAGGTGGAGGACAACAGTTTGTGGCTGAAAGCTTTGCTGATTATTAGCAAGAGTGGCTATCTTTGGGTGAAGAATTCCAAACTGCTATGTCACTACATGACTTTTGCCAAATCAAGTACCGGAATAGGCCCAGGATCCAGAATCGGGACCTTCAAAGGAAGCTTGGGAAGGTGCCTATACCCACATTTGATGGATCCTCAAAATGCACTGCTAGATCATGGGTGCAGAAGCTTGACAACTACTTGTGTTTGAACCCAATGCTAGAAGGAGACTCCATCAAATTTGCCTCTACTCATTTTGAAGGGGATGCTCATGACTGGTGGACTCATAGCATGATCACTCAAGGTCATAGCCTCATTACATCCTATGAAGACTTCACTCAGAGACTCGTTGATCGCTTTGACAAGCATGATCCAGAGAGTCAATTTAGGGAGTTGGCCCAAGTTAGGCAAAGAGACATGCTGGATGCCTACATTTCTGATTTTCAAAGAATAGCTATGATGCTAACAGATGTGTCTGAAGGGAGGCTCACATATCTCTTTGTTGAGGGGTTGTTGGAACCGTTGAGAGGTTGGGTGAAGGCTTTGGAGCCTAAGTCATTACAAGAAACCATCAAAAAGGCTAGGAACATGGAATTTACTATCCCGAAAAGTAAATTACAGTCTAAGTCTTTTCCTTCAAGGAAGGACAAGAAGCATTTTCAAAAAGAGGTGAATCAACCCAAACCATCTTCCCAAAGAATGGATGATGAGCTTAGAAATGAGCTCAAAAAGAAAAATGTAAGAACCCTGACTTGTTTTAACTGAATTTTTCACTTGTTGTCCTGAATTTTCTGATTTGGTTCTAGAGAGTTTTGTTTGGAGTTTTGAACTTTTGTTTGCATAAATATCACAGAAAAACATTCACCGAATATGCAAACATATCACATCATACATGCCTCAAATTACAATACAAACAAGTAGAAACGTACTCGGATAGCAAAAGGGTCTTCTTGATTGCAAAGAATAATGATGATTACAAATGAATCTCACTGCTGTTATAAATCAGACTATTCTGATTTGAAAATCAGACTATAAAATGCTTACAAATATGCCAATATCATGCATGAAACCCTAGCCAACTCATTGTAGATGAAGCCTTGCAAATGTAGAGGTTGAAACCCTATGTTTGTTGGTTGTAGCAGCCTGTAAGTGCTCAATAAAGTCTGATTATGACTGATATCACTACTGATGTAGCTGATTATGACTCAGATTTGAAGTATATCATGAAACAATGCCAAATGATGACTCCTAATGCTGATCGCTATGCCCTAGATGTCAAATATTATCATATGCCCATGAGAACATGACATGAAATCCTCCACAAATGACTGATATGCAATCTGTATATGACTGATTTTACCAATAACAACCCAGATTTTGCAAATCTTGTTCCAAAGTGCCAAAATATGCCAAAAGGTGAAATCGGGTATGTCTAGGAGAGGCTTGATTTGACCCAGCAAGCCTTAGATAACAAATAATGTCAAAATCTGAAAGTATAACTCTCTGAAATGCAATTCTAGCAACCTGTCATAAAAATCAGATCCTCTAATTTTGACGCCACTCCTCAAAAATGCCTTCAAATGATGGGCGATCCACTTGGAAGTGCTTGTTTGATGTTAATACATAAAAATATGATGAAAATATGTCCCGATCTGCCTTATTCTTCAAAAACCTGCAAATAAATCCTTCAAACCCGAGCTAAAGATGAATTGTTCACAAAACCTTAGTTGTTTGAAGCCATATCTCCAATTAAATCCTCCGGTTAAGCTCAATGATGAACTCCATATGAATCCATCTCTCATGGGGGATTGGGTTTTCGTCCAAATTCAAGGGATCATCTCCTTAAACAAACTGAAAATCACTTTCAGCCAAGAGCAAATACTCAAAATGCAAAATTACCAAATGATCAAGATATCAAAATTGATGTCAAAGACCTTTTATATTTTTTCCTTTGGGCGACTCAATTAGACAAAATATAATCAATTTTCAAGTCCACCGTCAATATCAAATCTTCAATTTGATATTTATTAAATATTTTTCATCTCTCCACCTTGGACGCCTCATCATAAAATAATATAATAATATTATTTTATTATTATTTGCCTTTTTCCCATAGGCGTCGATTTTTTTGGCAAAATAATATTTTTTTTATTTTTTTATTATATTTTCCTCTTCCTTGGGCGGTGGCGCTTAGGAAGGAAAAATAATAATATTTTTTTTCTTCTTTTTCTCCTTGGCATCAATTTCCCTTTGGGAAAAATAAATAAATAAAAATATAATTAAAAATTACACTTTATTTATTTTCCCAATTTTCATTTTCCAAGCCCTTGATTTTTGTCTTGGCTAAAATAACATTATTTTTGGCTTTATAAAATATTATAAAATATCATTGCCAAAAATACAAGTAAAATAAACTAGTTGAGCTAACTTTCTATTCTCCAAGCCTTCAAGGTCCTAGCTCAACCACAAATCATTCCCTTAGAATGTAATTTAGCCCATGGGAATGGTGAAAAGGCTAAATGCCCAAATCAAATGTGACCATTACGAAAATGGGGACATTACAAAAAAGTTGTGTTTCACATGCAAGGAACCTTGGGCCCCTGGTCACAAATGCTATGAAAGGGGAAGTCTCATCAAATGTAGGCCTATGTTACCGCTAAATCTGAATCACAAAATTCAAAACAACAAGATGATTCAAGTGAAAATGAAGAAGATGAAGTACAAGAGGAGGCTGAAATGAGTAAGGAACCTGATATGTCCTTTGCTCAACTCACAGGGAACCAAAGGAATGATCCATTCAAGGTTCGTGGTGTGTTATGTGGACAGGGAATCATTGCTCTCATTGATACGAGAGCATCTCACAACTTCATTGATGGAGTTGTGGCAAGGAGAGGGATGAAACCTAAAGAGTTTGAGGGTTTCAAAGTGATTGTGGTTGATGGCTTCACTCTTTCATGTACAAGAAGAATACCTCAACTCACCATGCAATTTGGCAACTATGAAGTCAAGGATGACTTCTATGTGATAAGTATAAGTGATACAGATGCTGTCCTAGGCATTCAATGGCTGAAATCATTGGGAGAAATCAGTTTGAACTTGCAAACAATGGAGCTAAAATTTTATGATAATGGTAAGAAGGTTGTTTTAAGAGGCATCTCTATGGGAGGACCAAGAGTAGTCACTGCAAAGAGGATGGAAAGGTTGTTCCATCATGACCAAGTTGAGTACACTACTCAATGTGTCATCATGCCTACACCTCCAAAGGAAGAAAAGAGGTCCTATCATCCTGATATTCAAGAATTGTTGACCAAGCACAACAAGGTTTTCAGTGGGTTGCCATCTGGGAGGCCTCTTGATAGAGGCATTGAGCACATCATAGAGTTAGAGGATGGAGCAAAACCTGTAATCACAACTCCATACCGGCAGCCCAAGAGATTCAAGGATGAGATTGAGAGAACGCTCAAAGATCTTTTGGACATGGGGTTCATACGTCCAAGTAAGAGTCCATTTGCTTCTTCAGTGGTGTTGGTCAAGAAAAAAGATGGGACTCTTTTTTTGTGCATTGACTATAGAGAGCTCAACAAAAGGACCATAAAAAATCGGTATCCCATAACAAGAATTGATGAGCTGTTGGATGAACTTCATGGTGCAGTCTATTTTTCAAAAATAGACTTGAGATTGGGGTACCACCAGATCAAAATAAGGGAGAAGGATATAGAGAAGACTGCATTCAGGTGCCATTATGGGCATTTCGAGTTCCTTGTTATGCCTTTTGGTTTAACAAATGCCCCTGCCACCTTTTAGTCTTGCATGAACCAAATTTTTAGCGGGCAGGTCCATAAGTTTTTGCTGTTTTTTTTGACATACTCATATACAGCAAGTCATGGGAGGAGCACTTGCAACACTTAGATGAAGTGCTTGAGATTCTTGAAGCTAACTCACTGTTTGCTAAAGAAACCAAGTGTGAATTTGGCCTAACAGAGATTGTTTATGTTGGCCATGTTATCAGTGCTAAAGGAGTAAGTGTTGACAAAAAGAAGATTAAGGCAATCTTGGATTGGCCTCCAACAACAAACCTTATGCAGTTGAAGGCTTTTTTTGGTTTGTGTGATTTTTACAGAAGATTTTTGAAGGGTTTTTCACAAATGGCAGCTCCTCTCACTAATCTTACGAAAAAGGGAGCATTCAAGTGGTCTAAGGCAGCTCAAGATTCCTTTGATCAGTTTAAGAAACTTATGAGCAGCTGTCCTATACTTGCACTTCCTGACTTTTCAAGGCCATTTGAGTTAGAATATGATGCATCCGGTGAAGTATTAGGGCTGTCCTTATGCGGGACAAACATCCAATCTGTTTTGAGAGCAGAAAAATAAGAGGAGCTGAAACAAGTTACTCCATTTATGACAAAGAGATGCTCGTGATTATGCATGCCTTAGTCAATTTTCAATAGTACTTGGTTGGGGGAAGGTTCATTGTGAAGACTGATCACAATAGTTTGAGATACTTCCTCAATCAGAAGGACTTGAACAAAAGGCAATAGAAGTGGGTTAGTAAACTCCAAGCATATGACTTTGACATTGTCTATATCAAAGGCAAGAAGAACGTTGTAGTAGATGCCTTGTCAAGAAGGCCACATTTGCATTCTATGGTGGAGTTGACTGCTGATTGGAGAGAGCAAATCATCATAGAGTATGCCAAAAGATCCCTTTGCAACTAGCATTCTTGATGGCACCACAAATGATGAAAAGTATGAGGTAAATAAAGGTCTCATCTTCTACAAGAAAAGGATCTTTCTTGTTTCAAATTCCAAGGTTAAATCTCTCATCATAAGGGCTTTTCATGACTCTCCCTTGGCTGGACACCAAGGTATTTTCAAGTCCTACAAGCAAATCTGCGAAAGGTTTACTTGAAAAGGACTCAAAGATGATGTTTGCAACCATGTTAGAGAGTGTTCTGTTTGTCAACAGAACAAGAATGAGAACACTTACCCTGCTGGTCTGCTCCAACCTTTACCAATTCCCAATCAAAAATGGGAAAGTAAAACCATGGACTTCAACACAGAACTTCCCAAGGTGCAAGGGAAGGATAGTATCTTCGTTGTAGTTGATAGATTGACCAAGTTTGCTCACTTTTTTGTTGTTTCTATAGGGTTTACAGCAATTCAGGTGGTTGAACTGTTTTTTAGAGAAGTGTTCAAACTCCATGGGCTGCCCAAGAACATTGTGAGTGACAGGGACAGCAAGTTCCTAAGTCTATTTTGGAAGGAACTATTCAGATTATGTGGCACAAACTCACTCCCAATACAAGTTACCATCCTCAAACTGATGGGCAGTCTGAAATAGTCAACAAGTGGTTGGAAGGGTATAGTTTCTGGACAGCAGAAAGCTTGGGTAAAGTGGTTGCACATAGGTGAATATTGCAATAATTCATCTTATGATATGTCTATAAAATGCCTCCATTTATTGCATTGTATGGTTATGAAGCTCCTAGCTTTGTTGATTTGTTATTTGGTGACAGTAGAGTACCAAGGGTCAAAGATTTCCTGTAGGACAACTAAGATTTGATGAAATCTTTGAAGGATAATCTCAAAAATGCTCAAAACCAACAGAAGTTATATGCTGATCAGCAGCGTATAGAGCGCATTTGTGAGGTTGGAGACATGGTTTATGTTAGATTGCAGCCCTACAAACAATCCTCTATCAAGAAAAATGGAGTTGAGAAGTTGAAGGCACGATTCTTTGGGCCATTCAAGATGACCAAAAGGATAGGTGAAGTGGCTTATGAGTTGGAGTTACCTGAGGATAGCAAGGTGCATAATGTCTTCCATGTTTCTCGCCTTAAAAAGGCACTTGGTCAAAATATTGTTCCATCTTCAGTGTTGCCACCAATAGATGACGAAGGAAGACTTGAGTTGATTCCTGAAGCTAGCATTGATAAGAGGGAGTGCTCCTTGAGGAGAAGGATCATTAAAGAGTTTTTGGTCAAGTGGAAGAACCTACTTGTGGAGGATGCAACGTGGGAAAGTGAACACATTCTTCAGCATCCTGTTTTGCAATTGCATGGGACAAGCAATTCTGGGGAGGGAGGACTGTAATTTCCCATTCTCAAGCCTAGTCACCTATGGGCCCAATAGCCTATTTCCCGAATCCCGATAGGTTATGTGGTATGGTAAGGGGTTCCCCTTTGTGAAGATTTTTTGGTTCAGTTGTTCTTGTTGGTTTCTGATGTTGGATTTGAGCTCAGTGATATTTCAGGATGACTATACAACTTTCGGAAGTTTGTTCAGCTTCCCCGATAGCCCTCCAAGATTTTTGGAGGAGCCGTCTATTTTTAGAAAGTCACCTGGAAGGCATCGTTATTCATCCCAAACCCTATGGAGCATGTTGGTACAGTTTATTTGGCATTTTGGTGAAGTTTGAGATTTTTCGCAAAGTATGTATTTTAATGAGCTAACAATTAATATTGTGCACTTAGTCTTATAAGTTGGAAAATAATAATAAAGTGCAAGGGTATGATAGCTCATTGGAAAGGGGAAAAGTTAATCTTTTATTTAGTCACATAAAAGTGAGCTAAAGTAGTGAAATATTGGAGTTTGAGGGGAAAAGTATATTTCTCTATTTTATAATTCATTTTATTGTGCAAACTCCTAAAAAGTGCCTACAAAAGGGAGTTGAGAGATCATTTTGCTCTTTATGCTTGTTGAGATGCAGGAATGAACCTATGAGATCTTCCCTTCTTGAGAACGAAAACTCTTTTGAAGAAGTCTAGTTTTGATGGTGAGATATCCACCCTAGCTGGAGGAGGCAGCTTCACTGTCATGAGTTGCACAGAGCAAATATGGTGTTCGATGTATTTTGATAAGTTTTGGATTGTTGTGTGGGTTTATGTGAGAGGTTTTGGTGTGGTTTTGTGAGCATTTTCTTGGTGTTTCCTTGCTTTCCTTATGCTGGTTGTACAGCACCAAGAGATTATGATGTTGCAGTGTTTATGGTTGATTGTACTGCCTTGTTGAAGACTTGAAACCCTTTGTATGTAATGGATTGTCGTACTAGCCCAGGAAGCCGTACAAGGTACAGTACGGACTGAGGTTTCTTGAAGGGGTCATTGGTGTTTGAAAGATGAAAGGAGGTTCTTTGGAGGCGTTTGATTGAGCAGATTGATGGGAGTTTAGGTGGGAAGAAGACTTGACGAAGTTACTTGTTTTTGATGTGTGACCACCCTCTTCATGCAGCGCCGTACAACAGTAGCAAAGAATTCTTCTGAGCACAGTTTTGACAGCAGTATGGTAATGATATTATCAGTTTTGAAGTAATTCCTATCTGGTTTATTGTTTAATCTTCATCACTAAACATTGGTTTTTTGAGCTAATCATTTAAGTGTTGTAATATGTTGGATCCTCATTGTATTACTTTCTATGTTATTGCAAACTTGTAAGGCTTCCCATTGAACAAGTGGATGTGCCAGAGTGATTGGTTTCATTTTTGTTTGTAATGGCTTCCCACTGAATAAGTGGATGTGCCTCTTTCTTTCAATACTTCATAGCTCAGGTTTCCCGCTGAATAAGTGGATGCACCTGGTTTACTTTCCTTGTACTTCCCACTGAGTAAGTGGATGCCCACTGAATAAGTGGAAGATTGTTACTTCAGTTGGTTTATAATTTGACTCTAAAGCACTTGTATGCTCTCAACTTGCCCACACCATGATCTGGGTGATCAGAAAAGTGTGGAAGACATCTTACATCATAACAATCCATTGTTGTCTACTTGTGTTCAAAAAATAATAAAATTTAGGCCAGCATATTACAATATGATGTTTTATCTTTTGTGGATTTAATTATCACAGACAACAAAGTGTTAAAGGCAAAAGACTTGATTCAAAAAAGCCAATAAATTTTGAAAGAACTAGCGAGAATCTCTAACACGCACAAAATCAGCAAAAGGTATATGTTGATTGTGTAAGAACCCTGTCTAGTTCTGTCCTGAATTTCTGATTGTAGTGGTTTGACATTTTGTCAAACACTTGTCATGCAATGTGACTAAGTTCTGATTTTCTGAGTTTTAATGCTTATTTGATGCTTGTTTGTGATGGTTTTCATGGGAAATACATATGCCAATATAGGAAAAACATAACACGTAACTTTGCATTCATTAAACATCAAAATACCACACCAATCATGTCTTTATTTGCACTATAGCAAGTTTGATTACAAAGATATCAGGTCTGATACGAATAATGACAGTCTGATATAACTATGACAGCAGTACAAATAGATGTTCAAATTAAAGATTTGAAGTAAACTCTTCACATTGACATACCCAATTTTGAATCTCCATGAAGCATGTAAGAATATAAACCAAACAGCCAAAGATGATGACTGAAATAATGATTCAGCAGTCTGATATAAAATAACAGCTATGGCTGGAATGTTGCTCTGACTGAAATTGACTTCCTTGGGCAGTGATTCTCCTTCACATCTGATCGACCAGCAAGCTAGATGGAAATACCTTCATAAATGGTCAAAACTCCTTATTTTTGATGATGATACAACTTCTAATGGCAGTGTTGTTCATGCTCATCACAGGCGATTCCTTCTAGATTAAACTTGACACTTAAAATGCTGATCAAACTCTTCCCTAATGGCAGATTTGACTTCCCAAAATGCAGTGATTTGTTCCTTCAATGAGGCCGAACTTCTTAACCCTTGCTACGGCTAGAAATGAGGATGAAAAATATAAACTTTATGCCCAATCTTGTACGGCTAGGGTTTGTAATGAAATTCAGTCCTACAACCATAAAAACCCTTTATAGATATGCATTATAAATCCTTCCAATTGCTGATATAAACCCTCACAAAGACCTGCAAATAAATCCTTCAAAACCCAAAATTGATTTAATGTCAAATCACCAATTTTGGTAATGAAACCCTACCAATTGTAACCTGCAAATTAATGTCTTTTCGAGCTCCTCAACAATGCCAAAATCCTGCAATGATACTCAATAGTAAACCCTAGGTGGATTTACCTCTCAAGTGGAATTGGGTTTTCGTCCAAACCACTAATTTCCAAGGGTTTTCATCCTTAGAAATGGCTGAACCTGTTGTTGCAGCTCAAAAGAAAATATCCAATATGCAAATGACAAATACAATATGATGAAATGAACTTCCAAACACCTCCTTTTAAAGCCTCCAAGAGGATCGACCTCTTTTGCCCAATTTGATATAATTTTGAAGTCCACAAGAGGTGCGCCACCATGTGTAAATAAAATATTATTTTTAATTCACTTTTTTCTCCTTCAAATGGGTCGGCCCACTTGTCAAATCAAATAATATTTTATTTGTCCTTTTATTATATTTTATTTTTCCTTTTTATAAAGTGACTTTCCTTTCTCCAAGTTTCACTTAACTTTCTTTTCTCCAAGTTCCACTTAACTAACTTTCCTTTTTCCAAGTCACTTTTGCTACACTTAACTAATTTTCCTATCTCCAAGTTGTTATAAATTTACTTTATAAAGTACTTTTCAAAATTGGCTCAACTTAACTTCAATTTGGCTTAAGGTGAAGTCGGCTCAGCTAAGGAAGACAAAAAGAGGGCATTACAGATTGCCACCGATTGAAGAAGACTTTTGAGGTTGGGATATGCTTTTCTTGAGGTTGCAACCTTATAGGTAATCTTCCCTCAAAAGGAGTGGAGCTAAAAAGCTCAAGCCATGTTTTTATAGGCCTTATAGGATCTTGAAGAGGATTGGAGACGTTGCTTATGAGCTTGAGATACCAGAGCATAGCAAAATCCATAATGTATTTCATGTTCCATGTCTAAAAAGGGCACTTGGACAACATATCACTCCTTCAACAGAGTTGCCCTGTCTTGATGATGAAGGCAAGTTGGTTTTGGTGCCTGAAGCTATCATGGATGTGCCGGAGAGAAAGTTGAGAAATAAGAGCATCACAGAGTACTTGGTTCATTGGAAGAATCTCCCTGTAGTTGATGCAACGTGAGGAGTGCAGATTTTAGAGCATCTAAACCTGCAATTGCTTGTGGGCAAGCAATTTTGGGAAGGGTGCACTGTCATGTCCTCCTTCCAAGCATAAGTCATTGGAAGACCCTTATCCTATTATTTTACTTCCCGTAGGCTAATGGGGTGAAGTAAGGAAAATAATTTAATAATTTAACTTAACTTGTCCTAAGTAACTTTATGTTATATTCATAAAAAGACAACTTATGTTTATTATTAAAAAGACTTCAAGTTGTTATCTAAAGTGTAATTAGGAAAAGCAGCCAAAGGTGATGTTTTATTAAAAAGGTATTTTCTAGACACTTCCAAAAATAAATCAAGAAACGAATTTAAAATTAAAAGAGAGGGTTATAAAAAGAAGAGTATGGGCATAGAAGAAGACATCCAGTTTATAAAATCAAAACCCTTCTTTTTGAGATCGAAGATATGTTCATCTTTCTGCCTAAGGACGAAAACCCTCCTATTCATGTGAGTAATTCCATCTAGGGATTAAAAATGTGTTGAACAATTGTAGAAGTATTTACAACTATTTTGGTGTTCCAGATTTGATAGTGATTTTCAGATTTTCAATTTGTGAGAAGTTTTCAGTGTGGATTTAGATTGGAGAGAATATCAATCATTTTATTTGCTTGGCAAATTTGATCGTTGTTATCATTGGTGTGTTTGTTGGCCATACCATTCTATAAGGGCCATACATGTCCAGTTTGGAAAGTTTTTTGACTGTTGAATGAATAACATAGAGGGTTGGTCGCTCGACTATATCTTTTGTTGCTGCATCCTAGATACTTTCTGCCAATAATAAAGACTACTGTGAGAATTAATAGCTAAGTGTAGCTTTTATTTGAAGTCATACATGGTCCAGACTTGGTCGTACCTCTTCTAGGACTGAATCACTACTTTCTTTGGGCATTATTTGTGCTGTTAAAATCTACATCTCCTACCACGTCAGGCATACTTCCTAGAGTTGGAATCAAGTCACTTGTGACTGTTGCGTCCATTTTTGGGTGTAATCAAAGGTACTACAGCAGTCGTACAATTGCATTATTAGCAAATATTCAGAGTTATTTTGTAAGTGTTTGCTCTTGTTGATTTACAACTGAATATTGCAAATTTATTTGCATATTGTAGCTGCTAGTTATTGCAAGCATTTAACTTCAATTTGTAATCATTTCCAGCACTAATAGTTTATGAATGCTTTATAATTTTCTAAGTGGTTCACTGCTAGAAAAGATATTAATTTATAGTTGATTTCAGTATTGTAAGTTTGGAAGGCTATGCCGCCACAAAATTAGTATATCAGTTCATTTCCAGCTATTGCATGCATTGTAGAGTTGTGCGGCATATTGCCAAAAACTTAGAGCTATAAGCATTTTTATGTCTCAATCACCGCGTAATCAAACCCTACCCAACTTGGGATCTTGGTGGTCAGAAAGTGTGAGGGTTTCATTCATTTTCATTATAAAATTGTAAAAAAAAAAATAATATTCAGTTTGGGACAGTACATAGGGCTTTGGTATACTTAAATTTTTAGTAAAATAATGCCTCCAAGGAAATGGAGGCCAACATTGGCCTGAGTAGAAGAAATGTTTGAAGAACTTCAAAACATGCTTGTAGCCTTGGAAGTTGACAGAACAAGGAATCTTGAAAATAACGAGACAAATGAAGAGGGAGAAGAAAAGAGAGAGTAAAGAGAAGAAAGGGTTTGTAATGTCCCCATTTTCGGGTTCCCTTGCAGTGTAGTTGGCACTGACCTTGTGGATGTCTGTCAACGTTATTAGAGGAGTTACTTGATGATTCCAATGAGCTCAAGTGGTTTGGAGGACTCGTGCCACTTTTCAGGGTGATTTTCGGCTTCTAGTGTGCTCTCCAAGAATCTTGGAGAGGGCGTCTATTTATAGTAAGTTGCCCAATTGGCTCCATTTATCATTATCCTTCATCGGGATCACTACAATGCAGACAGTTTTCGATTCCAATGCATTCTGACAGTTTCCGCGAAAATGGGTGTATTAATGGCTTTATTTTAGTTATTTTACTAAGGTCGCTAAATATTATTTAAAATATTTTAAATATTTTAAAAGCACCTTAGTGTTATAGCTCATCGGAACCGGGATGAAATGTCTTAAATCATGGATGTATAAAACAGGGACCTTGCATGTCAAATTATCATTATTTTAATTAAAAGGTCTTTTTCGGAGCTAAAATGGAGTTTTAATTAAAAAGTGAATTTTAAAATATAAGCTTCTGGAGAGTTCGGCGGAAAAAGTATAAAAAGGCATTTAAGGGGCTCATTTGGATTATGCGGAGTATTATTTTTCCTCTTGTGAAACCCTTGTGGTTTTGTGGGATTGAACCTGGTTCATCTCAGCCTTCTCGAGGACGAAAACCCTCTTGGAGAAGATTAGCCACGGTGGTGAAAGATCCTCCCTAGTTAATACTGTGTGACTCATTCAGAGTTACAGTTGTGCAGGAAAGGTTTGTTGGTAGATTTATCCAAAATCTACGCTTGTGTTGAATGCTGGCCTATGTGTTTCATTGCAGATTTTTGGAGTTTGCCGCGAAGGGTCTACTGTGCAAATTTATTGGAGATTCTTCAAATAATAAATTGTGATTGAAAGATATTGCTAAGAGTGTTTGAGATCTTGGTTCTTGTTTTATTGGGTGTTAGCGCCATAGATGGCGCTGAATAGATTTTATTTAATGCTAGCCACAACCCTTTCCTTGAAGTTGCAACATATATAAGGCATCTAGTATATAATATTTGGAGTAGAGTGTAGCTACAACTAAAAAATATTACTGTTTGGTGGTGATGGGAGGTGTGGAATAGGTAGATCTTTCATATTTTCATCTACAACACCATTGTTTCAAGCTACAGCAGCATGTATTTATGTGACAGCAGCATAATAACATTGTGTATTTACACCATTTGATATTATATCACAGTTGTTGTAATCATGAGTTTGTAACAACAAGCATAGCAATTGAAGATCAATATATAATGCTGGAGTTTGAGGTTAGATTGTTGTTATTAATTGTTTCTTTATGCATGCAAAGAGTTTGTTGAAATGTTCATGATATTTCTATGCATTGTGGGTTTTCTGTTTGAACAAATATTGTTTCAAATTGCATTTTGAATGATCCCATACCCAAACACATTGAAAATACATTGAAACAAATACTATGCAAAGTGTTTGACGGAATGCCTACATGATAGAAGGCAAAATTCTTTGTGGGTGTTAGAAAAAATTGGTTTCAATTTGGGGTGGAACATTACAGTGGTATCAAAGCCAGGTTGTATCTTGTCATCCTGTGCGGTTGAATTATCAGTTTCAGAACCATGGACAGATTCAGTAACGAAGAATTACAAAAGAAGCTTTACAATGTCGGTAAGAAACTTTAACACCTACCTCAGTCAAAACCCAGGCTCTATGGTCCGTTCAAAGTGGCTAGAAGAGTGGGAGAGGTGGCTTATGATCTTGGGCTACTAGCAGATAGCAAAGTGCACAATGTATTTAATGTTTCTAGGCTTAAGAAAGCACTTGGCCACAATGTGATTCCTTCAACTGAGCTTCAACCCTTGGATGAAGAGGCGAAGCTAATTTTTGTTCCAGAGGCTATCATAGATACACGGGAGAGGAATCTGAGGAAACGGGTCATCAGGAAGTACCTGGTGAAATGGAAGAACTTGCCAGTTGAGAATGCGACATGGGAGAGTGAGCAGATACTTCAGCATCCTGAGCTGACATTGCTTGAGGACAAGCAATCTTGGGGAGGGCGGACTGTAATGTCCCCCATTTAGCCCAACTGGACAGTAGATGGAGATTAGCCTATCACAGGACTCCCATAGGCTAATGGCAGTGGTTAGGGGGTCTAGCGGGATCATTCACAAGGAATTACTATTTATAGTATGTAACATACACCCCTCTATATATGTTTGTTCTGAACCAATTTTTTGTGTTTTCTAATGCGTTTGTGTTTAGGGTTTCATGAGTTGTTTTTGCATGTTTGTTTTTTGCATTGCATGTGTGAAGTATGAAGCATATGAACAAACCCAGAAAAATTAAAAGAGATATTAACAAGTTACAAAGTAACGACTACCCAGATAGCAATGAGCCAAAATATGAATTATATTGACATACCCAGATGGAGATTTACAACTTCGTCCGGATGCTATAGCCGGACCAGCAACAAAGCCATAATGAAATGCTCACAACTCCGTGAAATGGAAAGATATGGAAATGCAAGTACAAAAGACTAATCTACAGTCACTAAACGCCCAAGGTAGGACCGATTGAAGCCACAAAGTTGCTTTTTCTCCCCTTACAACTCACGTCCTAGCTGTAGATGTACGGCCTCCTTGGAATGAGTGCAGCTCCAAAAATCCAATGGAATCTCCTTCAAACCCCTCGAATATGGACTGATACTGTTTGTTGAAGCTGGGCGACCTGATAAGGATGAAAGATGTACCAAAATACCCACTCAAAAAACCATGATATCATCAGCAAGAGGTACGGCCTCCCTAGCAGCAATACGACCTGCCTGGAAATGACTATGGCAGCCTTAAACTTCTCCACAATGATATAAATCTAACACTAATAATGTTGTTCACTTCTGCAGATTGCAAACACCTGAAAATGTAGCCATTTCATGCACAAATCAACTCCAAATGTCTTCCTGGAATGCACAAATGAGACTCCTAAATGAAGCCTCCAATAACCTCTCCTGATATGATCTTCCACGCACGAGGAAAGGGATCAATAAAGGGGTTTTTGTCATGTCCCCATTTCCGGCTTGAGCACCAAGTGATGAATGGATTAGCCTACTCATTCCCGGAGGCTAATTCTGAATGATAAGGGAATGAAATGGGTTTTGACTAACTCTGTGTGTCATTTTGCAGGTACAATCAAGGAGTTTTGAGTCATAATCCACTAAGTCATTGACAAGGCGCCCATTTTGGCTGAACACACCCATCCTGGCGCCTAGCTTCTAGAAGTCACTTCTGGCATTGACGTTGAGGTTTCAACTAAAGGCGCTCCACCTGAATGGGTTCCTCCAATCAAGCGCCTAGATCAGAGATGAACATGGACAGGATATGATGGAGTTTTCATGCCTAGGCGCTCATCCTACATCAGACTTCCCAACAAGTGCGCCTAGACTCTGACATGATCCAAGGCGCCTAGATGACTTTCTGCAACACTCCAAGTTCATTTTAGAACATCAAGGCGTCAAGACAGGGTTCCATGACCTTGAAAGTGCGCCTAATTAGGAATATGATCTTCAAACTACTCAAGAGGTCAGGGCGCTTGGTAAGGCAAGTAGTTTGTTTCATTTCAAGACTCCAGAAGTGAGCTTTCGCATAACAGATAAGCATTTCAAGGCGCCATTTTACTCTTCCACTGGTACCTTAGTGTGCCTGAGAAGGAAGTAAGTCCTCAAATTCAGTCTAGATACAAAGCATGATTTCACCACCTAGAAAAGGTGCCTTATGATTGAATTGAGGGTAAGCAGGTCTTGGCATCATCAACAAGGTTAAGGACTCACTTTCCATCTGGAGAAGCATTAAACCAAACTAGGCGCACTTTACCCTCTCTCTCACCTCACACCTGCGCCTACTCCATGAAGCTGGATTAGCGCCCTAGTTTGATGCTTGTCCCAGGAGTCTTTCAACTTGCAGGGAAGCATCCTTCATTATCACTCAAAGATCCAAGTTATTGAAGGCCCATTTCAGGATCTCCACCACCTCCCAGGGGCGCCTAAAGCAAGTTAGGCGCAAATCCTCCTCTCTTCTGCCTCCAGTTGGTACTTGGACTCCAGAGTACCTATTTTGGGCGCCTAAACATGTTAAGTCTCTAATCCAAGTTTAGGGGTCTTCATTGAATGCTGTTAAGAGTTTGAAGGCATCAAACTTCACTAGGCGCACATTCATGCTTTTGCCACCTCCAAATGGCTCCTAGGATCCAGACACCTCTAAGGCACAGTTCTGCTCATCCAAAAGTGCGCCTCAGAGGAGAAAGAGGTTTCAATCCACTCATAATGAAAGGCGCTTGATAGAAGATAGTGAATTTGATTCAGTTGTGTCTTATGTTGAAGATTTTAACAAGGCAAAACCATTTTCTTCCTAAGGCGCCAATCCAAACCTTTCTCTATCAGTAAGTGCGCCTAAGAGTAGCTAAAGATGCAAGCAAAATATTAGAACTTTAGAGGAAGGCGCTGGGTTGAAGGAACAGCAAAAGGGGTTTTGATTGCAAGTGTTTGACAGTATGAGTTGTATAGAGCATCTTCCTTGAAGTGCCAGGCGCTAATGCCAGTTGAAACTACCCCAAGTATGCGCCTAAGGTATTTGCAAACCTACAAGGTTAGTTTTGAACAAGACACCCATCAGGAGATGGCGCCTAGGTTGCAAAAGATCTTAGCTTAAGTTCCAAGGTTGCTTGGAATCATCAAATCTTTCTAGGCGCATATTCTTGCTTATGTTATTCCAGTTGAGCGCCTAGGTTCACATTGGGCGCCATTCAATGATCACACTGCTTCAAGTTGGCGCCCAGTCAGAAGACCACTAGGATTGCGCCTTAATTGAGGTAGTTAAGATTGTTACAACTACCTAATGCCCATTGGTCAGAAGGATAGCATTTGGATTCGTGTCAAGGTCTTTGGATAAGTTTGCCAACTCAGAATGAGTCATCAGATGGAATATTCCCTTGGATATGCTTCTTGGGAAACGTGCCTTGGTTCCTCTTGGTGCATTGAAAAACGTGCCTTCATTGCCTTTGGAAGGCCTATAAAAGGAGGAGCCTTCTCATTCATTTGGTATCTATGCATTTGACAAAATTCTCTCTGCAAAGCTGTTGAGCTTGTAATCTTGAGGCCTGCAAGTTTCAAGTGTTGGGGTGATGCTCCCTCAACTGACAAGGTGATGCTCCCTTGTTGTACTGTGAGGTGTTGACATTCAGTTGACATCGTTGAGTTTGATTAAGTTGATCTAGTGTGCAAGGCATTGTAATCATCAAGGCTCCAAGGCCTGCTTTTGTAATTCCATTTGAATAAAGTGTAACTTCATGCCATTGAAAGCATTATCCATGTAATAAGACATTGTGAGTTGATTGAATCAAGTAATAAAACAAGTACCCAGCTTAAGGTTGATTCATTCAAATAGTTATCTTTGATGTATATCTTTGTGTTGTTGAAATAGTTGATGAGTTGATAGCAAGTAAAATTGTCTAAGTAAGGAAAAATTTTGGTAGAATTAGTTGGGTATCTTACAGTTTTCGTCCCAACACTGTCGAAAATCCAAACCCTAGAGCCAAAGCACAATAAAACTCCAAAAGCCAAAGCAAAATATCATAATTTTCGCATAAGCAAAATGAGCCTTCTTTCACCTTTTTACTCCTCCCAACCCCAATGCTCAAGAGAGGGAATTTTTAATTATTTTTAATTTAAAAAACAACCCCTTGTCTCACCATGAGGGGTGCTCATCCCTAGGCATGTAACTTTAAGTTACAACTTGCACTTTATAAAACACTTTATAAATTAAAGTTATATCAAAGCTTCATAAAATAATATAAGTTAAATATTTAATGACTTATATTATATCGTTTTAAGCTCTAGTCATATCGAGACCATGAATATTGTGCCAAGGACCCCCACAACTACCCTGCCAAAAATAGTAACTGCTCAGCTCATGACTTACTATAAATAGTAAGTCCCTAGAATGACTTCCTAAACACCTCCATTAGCCTACGGAAGTCGAGTTATAAGCTAACCCTGGTCTACTAATGCAGTGAGCTAGATTGGGGACATTACAGTCCGCCCTTCCCAAGATTGCTTGTCCTCAAGCAACCTCAACTCTGGATGCTGCAATATCTACTCACTCTCCCAGGTGGCATCCTCCACTGGCGAATTCTTCCATTTGACCACGTACTCTCTGATAACCCGTTTCCTCAAGTGTCTCTCCCGGGTGTCAATTATAGCCTTTGGTGCTAAGATCAATTTCCCTTCCTCATCCAATGGTGGAAGCTCAATTGACGGGATTATGTTGTGGCCAAGAGCTTTCTTCAGCCTGGAAACATGGAATACATTGTGCACCCTGCTGTCTGATGGTAACTCAAGCTCATATGCCACCTCACCCACTCTTCTGATAATCCTGAATGGACCATAAAATCTGGGTTTTAGATTCTCTGCTCCACTCTTCTTGAGAGTGGACTGCCTGTAGGGTTGGAGTCTCAAATACACCATGTCCCCAACCTCGAAACTCCTCTCCACTCGATGTTGATCAGCATACAACTTTTGTTGATTTTGTGCCTGCTGTATATTCTCCTTAAGTTCTTTTAGAATGTCCTGACTATCCTGCAAAAGATCCTTTGCCTTCGGCACCCGACTATCACCAAGCAAGAGATCTGTAAAGCATGGGGCATCATAACCATATAGTGCCCTGAAAGGAGTCATCTGAATAGACATGTGATGAGTAGTATTGTAACAATACTCCCCTAGGTGCAACCATCTGATCCAAGCCTTTTACTGCCCTGATACATACTTGCGCAGGCACCCCTCTAACCCTTTGTTCACCACCTCTGTTTGGCCATCTGTCTGCGGGTGGTAACTGGTACTAGGAGTCAACTCAGTACCACAAAGTCTGAACAACTCCTGCCAAAATATACTCATGAACTTGTTGTCTCTGTCATTGACTATGCTTTTGGGTACCCCGTGTAACATGAATATCTACCTGAAGAACAAATCAGCCACCTGAGCAGTTGTTAAGGTTGCTGAAATGGCGAAGAAATGTGCAAATTTGGTGAGTCTGTCGACCACCACATAGATATAGTCCTTCCCCTAAACCTTAGGCAACCCTATAATGAAGTCCATGGAGATACATTCCCATTTCTAACTGGGAATAGGCAATGGCTGTAATAATCCTGCTGGATAAGTATGCTCATGCTTATTCTACTGGCAAATGGGACACTCACGAACATACTTTTGCACTTCATCCTTTAGTCCTTTCCATGTGAACCTCTCTCGAATCTGTTTATATGTCTTGAAGAATCCAGGATGGCCAACCATTGGTGTATCATGGAAATTTTTTATCACCTTATGTTTAAACTGTGAATTAAGCACTAAGAATATTCTATCTTTTTACATAATCAAGTCATTCACCACAGAATACCTTTCATCCCTATTAGTGCCCTCAATGACACCTGCTGCCCAAGAGTCCTTAGCATACTCTGCTATAATCATCTCCCTCCAATCAGCAGAGATCTCTCCAACTAAGCATAAGTGAGGTCGACGTGATAAGGCATCTACAACTATGTTCCTCTTACCTTTGACATACTCGATGTCAAAATCATATGCCTGTAACCTGCTCACCCACTTCTGCTGCCTGTCATTCAGATCCTTCTGGTTCATAAAATATTTGATGTTGTTATGATTTGTTTTGATTATGAACTTGTCTCCAACCAAATAAGGCCTGAACTTGGCGAATGCATGCATTATGGCCAACATCTCTCGGTCATACACCGAGTAACTCCTCTCAACACCTTGAAGTTTCCTACTTTCAAATGCTATCAGGTGCTTCTCCTACATAAGCAATGCCCCTATTCCCTCTCCAGAAGCATCACACTGCAACTCGAATGGTTTGGTGAAATCGGGAATCGCAAGCACGGGGCAAGTAGACATTAAGTGCTTGAAATGATAAAAGCACTGTTGGGCTGAATCAGACCACACAAAGGCTCCCTTCTTTGTCAAATCTATCAAAGGTGTTGCTGTCTGTGAGAAGCCTTTTACAAACCTCCTGTAAAAGCCACATAATCCAAAGAAGCCCTTAACCTGTGTGAGGTTTGTAGGTGGGGGCCAATCAACAATTGCTTTTATCTTATCTGGATCTACCCTGACACCATCTATACTGATAATGTGACCCAAATAGAGCAACTCGGTCATACCAAAGTCACAATTGGACTCTTTGGCATAAAGGGACTCACTCTCCAAAATACTCAACACCTCCTCCAAATGTCTCAAGTGATCCTCCCAAGTCCTGCTGAAAATCAATCTCATCGAAAAAGATCAATACAAACTTCCGAAGCTGCTGTCTGAAAATCCGGTTCATGCAACTCTAGAAGGTAGCACATGCATTGGTCAAACCGAACGGCATCACCAAAAACTCAAAGTGGCCGTAGTGACACCTGAAAGCAGTCTTCTCTACATCCTCTGCCCTCATGCGAATCTGATGATATCCCGATCTAAGATCTATCTTAGAAAAATAGCAAGCACCATGCAACTCATCTATTAACTCATCAATCCTCGGAATAGGATACATGTTTTTGATGGTTTTCTTATTCAATGCCCTGTAGTCGATACACATCCTAATTGTCCCATCCTTCTTTTTGACAAGAACAACTATAGAAGCAAATGGGCTCTTACTGGGCCGGATGTGTCCCATCTCCAGTAGCTCCTTAATTGTTTTTTCAATCTCATCCTTGAGCCTCTTCGGATGACGGTAAGGAGTGATCATGATGGGCTTGGTCCCATCCTCTAGCTCAATCACATGCTCTATGCCTCTATCAGGAGGTACTCCTGGTGGTATGTCTCCAAACACCTTGATGTGCTTGGATAAGAGCTTTTGAATATCAGGATGATAACTGCCCTTCTGTTGTGGTGGGGACTCTGGCATAATGAGGCACTCTACTGCCCACTCAACTTGGTCATGTCTCAATAGCCTCTCCATCCTCTTCAGTGATACACCCGAGGTCCACCATCTGATATGCCTCTCAAGCATATTTTCTTCCCATTGAATGCAAATCTCATCTCCATCTTTTTACGTTCATGGCGAACTCCTCTAGTTGGCTCATCCAATGCATGCCAAGTACAACATCTGTATCCCCGATGCCAACAACATAGAAGTCATCTACTAGCTCATACTCTCCCATGATGATTTTCAATCCTGATATCTTCTTGTTGCACTACATTTTGAATCCGTCGGCTACCATTACCTTGAAGCCTTCGAATTCTTTTGTCTTCAACCCCCTGCAAGCTACTAACCCCTCGTCAATAAAATTATGTGTAGCTCCTGTATCAATGAGGCTAATAATGCGCTGTCCACTGAGTACACCACGCACCCTGAAAGAACCAACCTTCTAGAAACCGGATAGCTGGGCAATAGTACCTCCACTGCCAACACTGTGCTATGAGGCTCTCTCATCTCCACTATCTCCATGATCTGAAGGCTGATCTAACTCTGAATGGGATACATCTGACTTAGTCTCCTCAGCTGAATAGTACTCAATCAACTTGGCTTTAGCCTTGTGTGGACATCTATGTGAGGGATCCCATGGTTCTTTGCAATGGAAGCAAAGTTTCTTCCTCTTCTATTTGTTGAGCTGCTCATCTGTCAACCTATTTGATTTGTCTTTATGTTGCTCGACATCTCTATGGAAGGGTCTCTTCTCCTTCTCCTTATCCCTCCTGTGTGGAAATCCCTTAGACTAAAATTTGCTCCTCCACACCGATGACTCCATATCTCGGGCCTTCTTCATGGCCTCCTGGAGTGAAGCAGGGTCAAAACCCTTAACCCAACCATGAAGTGGGTCTGACAATCCATCAATGAAAAGAATAACCAATCTGTGCTCGAAAATATCTGGGACCATAACAGATAGGTCCTGGAACTCAGAAATGTAGGAGTCAACTGAACCACTCTGCCTCAGTTGTGCCAACTTCTTAAACTGTAACTCTAGGTCCTTATCAAACCTGTCGATCAGTCTGGCTGTAAACTCCACGTATGAAGTAATCTGATCGTGACGAAGTGTGACCTTCCCGTTGCTCCACCACTTATGTGCTACTCCCTCCAAGTGCAAAGCTGCATAAGTAATGGCATCCTCCTGAGGCATGGGACTAATCTACAAGTTGCTGTCCAATTTTGGGACCCAAGCTCTAGCGGTGGTCTTACCCAATCCATCAAAGTAGGGGAGTGTCATTTTGCTCACCTTTTGCAACTCCTGGTTCTGAGGTCTATCTCCCCTGCAAGGTCTATTCTTTATCCTAATGTCAGAGTACTCCACAAAGGTCATCTCTGCACTAGAAGCTCTCCAATCCCTCAGAATCTCCTCCTGAAACTCAGCCTGTGTGGGATCCGGTTCAAGAACTTGGTTCCTGGGAGTGAAGGTTGGAATGCAAGGTCTGTCACCTGTTGTAAACTGTGAAGCCCTCCTATAAGTAACCGAGGCCTCATCCTCATCATCTCTGAACCTGTGTCTGTCATCCTAGTTCATGTCCCCATTATTCCTGTTTCCCTGGTTCCTGTCACCATTGTGTCTATCACCCACATTATTCATGTTTCTATCACCATCATTGTTTCTGTTTCTATCACCGTCATTGTACCTGTTCCTGTCACGATGATTATCCATGTTATTCCTTCCATCTCGCAACTGTTCGAGGGTATGTGCTATCTCTGCCTATGACTCTCAACTCATGTCGAGACTCCCTCAATTCTCTTTCTAAAGTCAACGAGCTCCTGGTGAGCACATTCAGGATCTCGAGCATGCTAGGTTCCTCACCTTCCCTGTCACCCATTTCTCCTGTAGATTCTATCACTGGTGGTAATTCACTTGAAATAAGGGTCTGTTCGCGAAACATGGGAATCTTCCTCGGTAGCGGCAACCTCTATCTCTGACTCAAATGGATCTACTATGGGTACTGGATGCTCAGGTTCTTCTATCTGTGGTACCTCTCTTCCCTATGTCCTCTGTGAATTCCGTGTTCCTGGTCTTGGTCTAAAATCATATCTATCTGTATGTCGCATGTCTCATTTTTATCATCTGCATGTCATATTTAACCTCACAGGATGGCAAGATTTTCTGCTCTGATACCACTATAACATACACCCTCTTATATGTTTGTTCTGAACCAATATTTGTGTTTTCTGATGCGTTTGTGTTTAGGGTTTCATGGGTTGTTTTTGCATGTTTGTTTTTTGCATTGCATGTGTGAAATATGAAGCATATGAACAAACCCAAAAAAACTAAAAGAGATTAAAAAAATAACGACTATCCAGATAACAATGAGCCAAAATATGAATTATATTGACATACCCAAATGGAGATTTACAACTTCGTCTGGATGCTGTAGCCGAACCAGCAACAAAGCCACAATGAAATGCTCACAACTCCGTGAAATGGAAAGATATGGAAATGCAAGTACAAATGACTGATCTGCAGTCACTAAACGCCCAAGGTATAATCGATTGAAGCCACAAAGTTGTTTTTTCTCCCTTTACAGCCCACATCCTAGCTGCAGATGTACGACCTCCTTAGAATGAGTGCAACTCCAAAAATCCAAAGGAATCTCCTTCAAACCCCTCGAATATGGACTGATACTGTTTGTTGAAGCTGGGCGACCTGATAAGGATGAAAGATGCACCAAAATACCCACTCAAAAAACCATGATATCATCAGCAAGAGGTACGGCCTCCCTAGCAGCAGTATGGCCTGCCTGGAAATGACTATGGCAGCCTTAAACTCCTCCACAATGATATAAATCTAACACTAATAATGCTGTTCACTTCTGCAGATTGCAAACACCTGAAAAATGTAGCCATTTCATGCACAAATCAACTCCAAATGTCTTCCCGGAATGCACAAATGAGACTCCTGGATGAAGCCTCCAATAACGTCTCCTGATACGATCTTCCATGCACGCGGAAAGGGATCAATGAAGGGGTTTTCGTCCCAACACTGTTGAAAATCCAAACCCTAGAGCTAAAGCACAATAAAACTCCAAAAGACAGAGCAAAATATCATTATCTTCGCATAAGCAAAATGAGCCTTCTTTCACCTTTTTACTCCTCTCAACCCCAACGCTCAAGAGAGGGAATTTTTAATTATTTTTAATTTAAAAAACAACCCCTTGCCTCACCATGAGGGGCGCTCATCCCTAGGCATGTAACTTTAAGTTACAACTTGCACTTTATAGAACACTTTATAACTTAAAGTTATATCAAAGCCTCATAAAATAATATAAGTTAAATATTTAATTTGACTTATATTATATCGTTTTAAGCTCTAGTCATAGCGAGACCATGAATATTGTGCCAAGGACCCCCACAACTGCCCTGCCAAAAATAGTAACTGCTCGGCTCATGACTTACTATAAATAGTAAGTCCCTGGAATGACTTCCTAAACACCTCCATTAGCCTACGGAAGTTGAGCTATAGGCTAACCCTGGTCTATTGATGCAGTGAGCTAGATGGAGGACATTACATAGTAAGTCAATTCAAAGCGACTTGCTATTTATAGAAAGGCAGTTTCAGTGGGCATAGCACGAGGTTGTTGGTTCGAGAGGTCCAAGACTTTATAAATTGATACATAAATTAAATATTTAACTTATACTATTCGAAAAGGTAAAATGACTTCAAGTTATAAGGTGTTCAGTTTATTAATTAAAGTTGTAACTTATAAGTCATAACACTAGGAGATGGGCGCCCTCATGGAGGAATAAGGGGGTTAAGTAAATGAAATAAAATAATTAAAAATGCACTCCCTTGGGCGTTGGAGAAGAGAGGCAAATAAAAGAAAGAAATGAGCTCCATTTGCAATATGCTTGGATTATGATTTTATTCTCTTGTTTGGATATTCTCGTGCATTGGCATTGGAGCTTGGCTTCAAGGGTTTGATATTGACTTATTGAAACAAAACCCTCTACAAGATCACCTTTCTTCGTGTGTGAAAGACCACATCAGGAGATGATATTGGGAGCTTCACTTCAGGAGCTTCATCTGGGCATTCAGTTGATTCATTTTAATGGAGTTTCGAGCTAGAAATGAAGATATTTGATGAAATATTATTGTGCAGCTAAGACTAAAGATTTTATTGCAGAATCGAAGGCAGATTGAGGTGATACTTGGTGGTTGTGATATTCTCTTTGTTGGTCGTACATCTCAGCCATGGCCGTACACTTTGTAGCAGCTATTTTGATGGTATTTTGAAGTCTCTTCATCTTGTACTTGGGCGTACAGATTGGAATCCTTTCTGCAGTTGAAACAGCGACATATTGGTAGGGTTTAAGAGCATTTTCTGATTAGATTGAGGCTGCCATTCATCAAAGCAGGGCCGTACCACAACAAGTTGGACGTGGGTACTTGTGGTATTGATTTTACTCCATTGGGGTGGCATCTAACTCCCTCATATTTGGCGTTTGGGACTATTCTTGCTGCTGCAGCATTGAATTGATGAACTTCCACTGTATGTGTTTCCTGGTGATTTTCTATTGCACTGTAAGCTAACCCAAGTACGGCAACCAAACGAAGTTGAAGATCCCAACATGGGTATGTCACTGTAATTCATACTTTGTTATAATACAATCTAGGTCTTCATTAGTTTATTCATATCTATCTTAGTTTTTCTAGGTTTTAGTTAAATGCCTTTTATTCTATGTTTACATTGCAAAATCAAAACATGCAAAATCAAATATGAAACCCTAAACCCATCAGCAGTCAGAAAACAAAACAAAAAAGCGATACAGAAAACCTAGCTTGGACAGTGTATGTTACAAGTTGTGGTGCAATGGTTTAAGATGTGGTTGAGATTATAGGTAGCATTTCTAGCTGTATTGATTTATTCCTAGTTAGATGTTCAAATGAGAATTTGTTCATAGTTCAAAATTAGTGTTAACTAGAATATAGATTTATGAAGGTTGTTTCTTCCTGATTAAAGGTATTAGCATTAAATCTTTACTATAAATAGAATGGAGCCTTTTTTATCAATATTCGTTATCTCATTATTCTTAATGGAGTATTACGCGATAATTTCGTCTACTAATATGTGATAAATATCGTGATAATGGGTGGTTGAGTTCTCTCGAACTATGAAATCTCTGCGCCACGCGTACATAGGCAAGGCCATCATGGATGAGCCCCCGAGACATTAGGTCGGCCCCTTAAGGCCTTAGGCTAGTATATTGCTATATGATATGTTTATTGATGGACTTTGTGGAACTAATGTCTACATGTAGTCGTGCAGTTACAAGTCTGTTATAATACAAGATACTAAAGCTAAGGAAAAGTTTTTCAATCTTTGTGAATGAATGATGAAATGGCATCTATTGTAGTTGATTGTAATTGTACAAGAAGAAATTGTATCTTAAATTTCCATCTTCAATGAATGATGTTAAACTTATGTTTAATCGAAATCTGAATTTTAAGTAAATTTTCTTCAATCAACTTATTATATTTTTCAGTATTTCTTTCTACTTTAACAATTTTTATTATTATTTATTGATATTTCCAAAGTTGGCATTACACGTAGCATCAAGGGGCAGAATTAAATATATATATCAGCATCTCCAAATAATTGAAATACCACTGGGGAATGGATTTCATTATACAGAAATGCACATATTGAAGAACAGTTCAGAATTCCAAGGCATGAGTGAACTATAACAGCAGCTTCAGCAGCCACAATAATTTCTCAAATCAATACAGCAGTGTCTCATATATTTTGGAGTCATAATATGAGGTCAGAGAATATTTCTTTCATCCCCATATAAAATGTGTATGTAACTCCCAGATTTATCAGTGTAATTTTTCAAGTCAGCACCAATATATGAATGCAATGTGATGTTCCCTCTTTTCTGCCTAGTCAGCTCTACGCCCAATAGCCTATTTCCCAGAACCCTGATAGGCTACCTCGGTATGGTAAGGGGTTCCCCTTTTTCGAAGAACTCGTGGTTCAATTGTTTTGTTGATCTCGGATGTTAGATTTGAGCTCAATAGTGTGTCTGGATGCCTATGCAACTTCCTAAAGTTGATTCGGCTTCTTGGATTGCTCTCCAAGATTCTTGGAGGAGCCGTCTATTTTTGGAAAGTTCACTAGAAGGCATCAGTGTGCATCCCAAACCCCACTGAATGTTTTGGTTCAGTTTATTTGGTGATCGGATGCAATTTGTGATTTTCCGCAAAAAGTAATATTTAATGAGCTAGTTTAATTATTATTTTCACTTAAATTCCTAAGGGTGAAAATAATTATTAAATATTTAAGTGTTATAGCTCATCGGAAAGGGGAAATCATATTCTTTTATCTAGGCATTCAAAAGTGAGCACTTAAGTGGAGATAAGATGGATTTATAATAAGGTTGAAGAAAAAAGTATTATTTCCAAGAAAGAATTAATTTCTTGTGTAGCTCCCAAGTGCCTATAAAAATGAAGTGTGAGCTCATTTTGAAGGTTTATTCTTGGTTTTGATATTGTTATTCTACTGGGATTGAACCAGAGAGTTCTTCTACCTTCTTGAGGACGAAAACCCTCTAGAGGAAGCTTAGTTTCGGCGGTGGAAATTCCACCCTAGCTGGGAAATATGGTGACTTCATTCAGGGGTCACACTGAGCATGGAATGATGAGATTTTTGGAGTGTTAGATTTAAGATTGCTTTGGGAATGTTTTTGATGAGAGGTTTAATGTTTTGGAGTTTAGATGATGCTTTTTGGTGTGTTGCTTGTAGTTTGGAGCTGGCTGTAATCCACAAGGGCCGTACCTTTTCTAGACAGCGATTTCTTCTTGCTGACGATTACTTTAAAATTATGCTATGTTCAGATTTGGGCATTCTTTTCCTTGTTGGGCGCTGCATTTTAGTTATAATGCAATGATCTTTGAAGACTTCTTATATATGTTATGCAGTCTATACAAATTGGTGGTGCCATACCCTTCAAGAGAAGGACGATTTTGAGAATGAATGATATACATTATATTGTTTGCAAAAGTTTCTAGGAACTTGGTTATTGATATAAGGTGCCTATTCTAGTGGTTATTCCTTGATGTTTATGCCAGTACTTACATTGTTTTGAAGCAGCTGTACAGGCCTGGTGTGCCGTATAGCTTGCTGTTTGGGAAGTTTTCATGTATGATATTTCTTATATTGCTTGTGAGCCCTGTTTATGTTGAAGACTAGATGCAGATGTGTCTCTTTTAATTGTGAACTGAGGCAGTTTATGTTGTGGGTTGATAGGTTTGAACCCTACAGGACCGTACAAATTGATGTAATGCAGTGTGATCTCAGTTAGTTCTTTCCTTTGGGACTGTTCTCTTTGGGAAAGGTGTTGTTTAGTGCGTTAATTCAGTTCTGTGGCAGTTTAAGGACAGATTTTGATATATATTTCTATATGTTCAGATTTGGGCATTCTTTTCCTTGTTGGGCGCTGCATTTTAGTTATAATGCAATGATCTTTGAAGACTTCTTATATATGTTATGCAGTCTATACAAATTGGTGGTGCCGTTCCCTTCAAGAGAAGGGCAATTTTGAGAATGAATGATATACATCATATTGTTTGCAAAAGTTTCTAGGAACTTGGTTATTGAGATCAGGCGCCTATTCTAGTGGCTATTCCTTGATGTTAATGCCAGTACTTACATTGTTTTGAAGCAGCTGTACAGGCCTGGTGTGCCGTACAGCTTGCTGTTTGGGAAGTTTTCATGTATGATATTTCTTATATTGCTTGTGAGCCCTGTTTATGTTGAAGACTAGATGCAGATGTGTCTCTTTTAATTGTGAACTGAGGCAGTTTATGTTGTGGGTTGATGGGTTTGAACACTACAGGGCCGTACAAATTGATGTAATGCAGTGTGATCTCAGTTAGTGCTTTCCTTTGCGACTGTTCTCTTTGGGAAAGGTGTTGTTTAGACTTTAGTGTGTTAATTCAGTTCTGTGGCAGTTTAAGGACAGATTTTGATATATATTTCTATACATTTATATGAGAGTAAGCTTCTTCAAGGACTCCGTACAATGGAGAATGAAGTCTGATTTGTGCTACAATTCTGATCAGTATGGAATACTTGCATGATATCAGCTTGGATAGTTTGGAATGTTCATGTTCAATGATACTAACTCTTATGCAGGGCTTCTTTATGATTGCAAAGACATATAATGCTGATATGCTGATCTAATACAACTTTCTAAGTAGTTTTCTGTTTGATTCATCATTTGTAATCATTCTTCATGTTGCAAACTTACTAAGGAACCCCTGGATGGTTTACCGCCAGTGTGGGCAATTTGGAGTTTTTATCTTTCATGTTTCTACCCACTGAATAAGTGGTGATTTCCCACTGGATAAGTGGATGATTTTGTAATTTCTTTCTTATTTTTCCACCCACTGTTAAAGTGGTGAATCCCTACTGCATAAGTGGATGTCTGCTCGTAGCAGATGAATGTATTTACTTGTTGCACAATGCTTTAGTTTGTAAGCCAAAGCACATTATGCTCTCACCTCACCCAGTTGGGATCTTGGTGATCAGAAGTGTGGAGGTCATTTAGTTGTCATGAAAGATTGGCTAACGTTGTGAATTATCGTTGTTTACATTTTCAAAAAAAATTTGGGGTAGATTGTTACAGTGGTATCAGAGCTGGTTATTCCTGCCTGCCTGTTGATCACCATTCAAATCAGCATTCAAAGTGAAGTTAGTTGGTCTTCATGTGCCTTTGATGAATCTAGAAGGCACTGAGTTCATCACCTACAGAAGGAGAAGATATCCTCAGTTTGATTCAGAATCAGAGGAAGAGAATATAATGGGAGAAAGATCACCACAACATCCCAGTACTCGGGAAATTTTGAACGATCTTGTTAGAGGCCAGCAAGAGATTGTGAGGAGTAATCAGCAGATGACCAGACTCTTGGCTCAATTGGTAAATCAGAGTATGGGTGGAGATAGAGGAAATGATGTTAACCGTCCAAAGGGTAGCAATTCCAACAATCCAGGCAACCCAAACAATGACACAAGGACTTCAACGGCCTCTACTGCTAGGCCAATGATGCCTGTTTTTTTGGGACAGCAGCAGAATCCAGTTGGAGGGCAGCAGTTTGTGGCAGAGAGCTTTGCAGATTATCAGTGTGAGTGGCAATCTTTGGGGAAGGAATTCCAAAGTGCTATGTCACTTCAAGACTTCTGTCAAATCAAGTACAGGAATAGGCCCAAGATCCCGAATCAGGATCTGCAGAGGAAGCTTGGGAAGGTGCCAATTCCCCCATTTGACGTATCTTCTAAAGTGCACAGCCAGATCATGGGTGTAAAAGATTGATAATTATTTGTGTTTGAATCCAATGTTAGAACTAGACTCCATCAAATTTGCAGCTGCTCATTTGGAAGGAGATGCTCATGACTGGTGGACACATGGCATGATCACTCAAGGTCATAGCCTTATTACCTCTTATGAAGAATTCACACAGAGATTGATTGATCGTTTTTATAAGTATGAACCTGAGAGCCACTTTAGGGAGCTGGCCCGAGTGAGACAAAAAGATTCTGCGGATGCTTATATCTCTGAATTTCAGAGAATAGCTGTGATGGTGACAGATGTGTCAGAAGGGAGACTTACATACCTCTTTGTTGAGGGCTTGTTGGAACCCTTGAGAGGGTTGGTGAAGGCTTTGGAGCCTAAATCTTTACAAGAAGCCATCAAAAAGGCCAAAAACATGGAGTTTACAATCCCCAAATGTAAATTTCAGATCAAAACATTCTTTGATAAAAAGAATGACAAGATGGAAGACAAGAAGCCCATGCAAAAAGAATAATCACAGCCTAAATCTAGTGCTCCAAAGGTGGATGATGAGTTCTGGAATGAGCTAAGAAGAAAGAAATTATGCTTCACTTGTAGGGAGCCTTGGGTTCCTAGACACAAGTGTTACAAAAAAGGCAAGGCTCATCAGATTGAGGCTTATATGACTGCTGAATCAGATTCAAAAAAATTTGATCAGCACAATGATTCAGAGACCAGTGATGAAGATGAAGCACCAAAAGAGTCTAATAAGAGCAAGGTTAATGAAGGTATCTTTGGTAGGATATCCAGCCAACTTGAAAATGATCCTTTTAAGGTTCGTGGAGTGTTGTGTGGACAACGAACTACTGCTCTTATTGATACTGGTGCCACACACAACTTCATTGACGAAGGTGTAGTGAGAAGAAGAGGTCTTCAAACTAAAGAATTTGAAGGATTCAATGTTATTGTGGCTGATGGGTTTACTATCCAATGCACAAGAAGAATCCCAAACTTGAATCTTCAATTGGGAAATTATGAGGTAAAGATATTTTTGTAATGTCCCCTTTTTGGCTTGTTCTCGATTTTGGTAGATTAGCCTATTATTTGGCCCTCGTAGGCTAATGCAAATGGTTAGAGGGTCCTGTTTGGTAGTTATCTGAGTGTTTTCTTCTCCAGAGCTCAGTTTGGTTTAGGATTGGCCTTTGTTTGGTGATTTAGGACTCAGTTTCACACACTATTTATAGTAAGTCACTTTGTCAGTGGAGTCCAGTGTTACTATTTATAGTAAGGCACCTAGACGTATCATGGATGCAGTGTTGATCCTCGGGTTCAGTTGGTTTGGCAAGTTAATGAGTATTTATGGAGTTATTATCATTAAAGTGACTTTAATGATAATAAAATATTATAAAGTCTTTAAGTTCACTTTATGACCAATGGGGCCATGACCCTCAATTAAGTCACTTGAAGTACAATTAATGATTCATTACAAGGGGCGCCCATTTATGAGGATTTATTCTAATGTTATAAAGTGCACATGAAATATATTAAATATCATTTAAATGATTTAAAAGAGACTTCTAGAGGGGATAGACCTACTTGGAAAAAGTATATATTGGCTCATCAAAAGCACAAAAGCATTCATTCAATCATTTGATACTTATGCTTTTGGTGTGATGGCTGTGAGGAGAAGAAGTGCTAGAGTTTCTGCACTATTTGGTCATTGAGAACGAAAACTCTCTTTGATTTTTGCATTGCTGAGGTGGTGAAAGATCTTCTCAAGGATTGCTTAACTGTTGGCTTCATCCAGAGGTCATGTTTGTGCTTAATGGGAGGAGATTTCAGAAGTTTACAAGGGTTTGAAGATTAATCATTTGAAAAACTGAGATAAACACTGCTGTTACATTTCCAGCTGTTAGAGCTTTCTTTATTTGGCATGTGGAAATCATATTGGTGCAGATTTAGAGTATTTATCTCCAGAACTAGTAGGGGTTTTTAAATAGCTGAATGAAGACTCCATTTTCAGTGGCGTGAGGTTTATTCTCTCTGTTGTATGACTACTGCAAACTTTATATTTTATTCTGGCATCCATTTTCAGAGGGTTTCAAGGCATGTTTACCTGTGAGTTCATGAATTGTAACTCCTAGATTTTCTGGGTATTGTTGTTTTAGATAATAGGGGTTATTTTACGAACTGGGTGGGCAATATATTGTGAAAATAATGAGTATTTAAGCTAGTATAAAAATCTGAAATTTTCAGCTGTGTATTCCCAATGCAATTTCAGTTTTGAGTTAAAAATTATTATTGCAACATCTCCTATTTTGTTGCATTATATTGTTGTATCAAACATTGCCAATATATCACAAACATTTATCAAAACAAACCAAACAAGGCAGAAATTTTGTGTTAGCAAGTGTCCACCTGGGGTGGGAATTACAATTCTCCATGTGCTTAGTATTGGAAGTTCAGAGATAGTCTTGGGCATTCAGTGGTTAAAATCTTTGGGAGAGATATCTTTGAACCTTCAAACTATGGAACTTAAGTTTCAAGCTGATGGTAAGACTATAGTTTTGAGGGGAATGACTAATGGGACATCTAGAGCTCCTATGGTAAAAAGAATGGAAAGAGAATCTAATGCTGATGTATATGCCAGAGGTAGTGAACGAAGTGTTGAAGACCACAATAGTTTGCTTGGAAACCTTCCGAAAGATGAAGTGCAGCTTGCTGGTTTGTATAGAACAGCAATTCATAAACCAAAATCAGATCTTGTTTTGCAATTGGGAATGGTAAATCAAGGGGTTAATTCTGATTTCCATTCATTTGTTAATCCACTTTATGATATGGGAGTTGATTTGATTATCACAATCCTATTTTTGAATGGAATGTGGAGGCAATGTTTGATGAAAAAAAGTTGAACATGGATGATATGTAATGTGCCACCCCTGTTTGTATTTTCTTTAAAAATCATTTGTGTTATTTTATTATTATTTTTAGAGCGTGTTCTTTCAGACTAGACACAAGATGCAGAAGGGGTTTAAGTTTTCCTGCAGATGTGTGTTGCCAGAGCATACAATATAGAGCATATATTTCAAACCCAGAAAAAATACAATGAATTTGCACAAACTAACAACCCAGATCAAGAAATACCTCAAGATGAATTATAGATGAATACCCATCTTAGGATTTACAACTTCATGCCGGTGCTGTAGCCGGACCAGCAATATACAAATGGAAGTCTCACATAAATGGCATCAACAATGAAGAAATCTTAGCAATATTGATACCAGCAACTTTCTTTGCCCAAATCGACCCCAACAAACCAATCTATGACCTCCAACAAATGTCCAAATGGTGCTCCAATATGTACTGCTAGTGCTAGATGTGTACGGCTCAGCTAGTGTCTTAGATCAGCAACAAACAATGCCAAAAAACATCAAAAAGCTCTGTATATATATCTACAGAGGGCGACCAAGGTAGCATGAAAATAGTTATTTAAAACCCACTCAAAACTCCACACATTACCCCAATACAGTACGGCTTGTTGCTGCTGTGGTACGGCCAGCAAAAGAGATAATTGTAGCAGCCTCAAATATCATTCAAAATGCATAAATCTGTCCTCTAAAAATCTGCTATCGGCTGCAAGAAGATAACTCCATGAAATGTATTCATTCACGCTCCAAACTTCATCAAAATGACTCCGATGAATGCACTACTGCGAATACTAGATGCATCCGCCTCAAAAGTATTTGCTAATGGAGGTTTTCGTCCCCAGAAACCAAGATCAAATCAATCTTGCAGAGGTTTTCGTCTCAACAAGACAATACCAAACCTTAGAGCCAAGCTCCAAAAACCCTCGCAGGGAAAATCTCAAAAGAGAAGAAATAATAATCCAAGCATATCCCAAATGAGAGCTCTTTTCCACTTTTATAACACCCTCAAGGGGGGCGTTCACTTTTGAGAGGGAAAAATATCATTTTAAAACACTTTATTATTTCCTTGAGATGGGCGCCCAAGACATATAGTGACCTTTTTAAATATTTCACTTCATAAAGTCACTTTGCCATTAATCTTTATAAAGTCCCATTTAAATAAAATAATATAACTTTCGGACTTTAAAATAAATATCAAGACGATGTCAGAATGCAAAGATCTATAGCTCGTCGGAATGGTCTCGATGAGATGAATCCAACCCCCACTCTAAAAATCCCAATCCGACACTGAACCTGAACTTACTAAAAATAGTAACTAACGGCCATAAGCAAACTTAGCCAACACAGAGGGTGCCAACTCGATCCACAAACCATCTGATATCACTGAGCTCGATGCAACGTCTGGGATAGCCATCGGCTGACTGCCAAGTCACCAAAAAAGTGCCAAACTGACACTTACTAAAAATAGCAGCATTCTCTGAGGACTAAAGAGAACAAACCCAGAAAAAACCAGAAAGATTGTCGCCATGCAAGCACTTACTATAAATAGTAAGTACAGACAAGTTGTCCGAAATCTTTCCGAAAAGTGTCAAACAACTCCACTGGATCACCCAAACACATTGGTGACATCGAAATACTCCTTTGATTAGGCTGTCACCAACCCAGAAAGTCAGCTCCAACTGTGCTGCAATATGACTCGAAAATGGGCACATTACAGTCCGCCCTTCCCAAAGATTGCTTGTCCTCAAGCAATCTGCATCTGCATGCCCTGGTTAAACTCCAAGATCCCAAATCAACCTAAAGAATGTCCAACAGCGTCTCCATTGCATCTGCTGGGTAGAGGTAAAACCATGCTCAACATCAATGTAAGTAGCTACCCCAATATAGAACAATCTGCTAGACATAGGAACCCATGGGTCCCAAAGCCAATATGGAAGTCTGCCATACACAACACCCATTGACTTCCACTGCACTACTCTGATATAATCTTCACCGTACAAAGAGTGGTGAAGCAACATATCGGAATCCAACTGAACTGTCATGCCAAACCTATCACCACCTGGATCCCAACACATTAGAACCTCGCATCCATCAATCATGAAGAGGTTATTAAATCTCGAAGTGTCTGAACCACAACAACCCCTTTCATCCTCTACAAAACTCCTATGGAGTGTTAACAGACTATTCATCATAGGTGCCGGAAGATATGAAACTACTCCTCCCAAATCAAGGGAATAATAAAACTCTCCTCCACCACCGCTAGAAAGGCTAAACATGTCATCATGCCTACTAACACTGCAACCTCTCTAAAGCCATGTCTCCAATGGAAATTTTTGAGACAACGAAGTTGCAAACTCTGTTTGGTACACAATAGCATGATGGGAAACTGATCTCTGACCCTACAAGTAATCCTCTAAATATATATGAGTCAGACACCTGCAATCTCTAGTTCCATCTTCTGTAGATGGCAACCCTTCATCCCACAATGGATGATATAAATCCTGAGCCAATCCACACTTACGCATCATCAGGTCATCTGTGTGTGGACTAAAGGAGAGCACTCCTCACTATGTAGTCAAGATAAAAAGCACCTGCCTATGTCAACGGTTGACCGTCATAGTTATGGGGAACACACTCCTCATCACTCTCACCACTCGAATCAGATGAGGGCTCATGTCTCTGATCATGAATGGCTAATTGGGTAAATGCTCTGCATGCCCAATAGCAAAGTCCCGATCTGAAAGCAATTGGAGGTATTCTGATTTAATCCACTCTATGGCATGTTGGATAGTTCGCAAGTTAGATATAGAAGTGCCCGCTACTACACCTATCTGCCTTTCCTCCAATTGTGTCGTCCAAAAGAGGTCCTCCACGAACTTGCGGGTGCTGTCAATATGAGTTAAGGTTTGAACAACCTTACCCTCGGTAACCTTCAGCTGATCTCTCCATCCCTGTGGCTCAATAAGTTGTCGACCAAAATCAGCTGCATAGGATGCAATCTCTGATTTGCTTCCAGGAGAGGGAAACATATCAACATGAGAACCAGTCTCCCCACTGGATGATGCCTTGCATATCTCCTGTGAAAATGATGGAGTAGTGTGGTGATCTGTCACACAACTCTCTGGGGAATCCACCAACTCATCGCACGAGCCATCAATAACTTGCTCTGCATCACCTGTCATGGGACTATCCTCAGAGACCCCTGATGCAACATCTGGTTATGTGGTATTCGCAACCAAAGCACCCATCCCATCTATATCACCTGCACCTGTAATGAGTGTAGCCACATCCACCAAGTACTCTTTACCACCATCCGTGGATGTATGCTCATCACCAGTAATTGTCATAGATATCAGAACTGTGACTGCTAAGCTCAACTCCACGGTAAGCTCATCTATCCGCAACCTTGACTCTTGAAGGGTTGATTGAGCGCTCTTCAAAGAGTTTGTGGTGACCTCAATCTCATAGGTGAGCTCATCAACCTCCTCTTCCTTTACCCTTAGAGCATCGTAATAGATACCATCGAGCCTGAGAAGATGATCTCTATCTGATAACAACTGTAGGTAATTATTCTTCATGATCCCAACTGCATCTCTAAGTGCCTGAAACTCAGCAAGGGAAAGCCCACTATCAAGGTACGCATATATACCTGGAGTCCAACAACAGTGTGTCACCAACTATTGAACAACATCAAAATGTTATAAGGCTGAAGCAATCATGTCTTCGTTCACCTTCAGTTGCCCTGCCAAATGATTAGACCCCAGTGACGAATCAGCTCCACACAAATTTTCTGTTTTGTAATCTACACTATGGTACGAGGCTGAATCATCATCACTCACCAAGTGGTAAGCATCCTCATGTGTGCTGTCCACTTCGCACACATCCTCGTCAAGTGTACTGTTGTCATGAACCTCTATGGATGGCTCAAATGACATGCTAGAGGCTGTTGATTTGTCAATATCAATGCACCCTGCATCCTCCAAAGTAGATGCATGTTCACCCAAAGAGCTATCCTAGGACCCATCACCAACAAGTAACTTATTTGATTTGTTCATATCTCTCAATGTTTGATTTACAAAATCAAACTAGTTGTGGCTTGAATCTACAACACCTATTGCATCAATGTCACCCATAAATTGAATGTCTACATTAGGTGACTCCACACAGCCAACATTCTCATGTGTAATGGCGGTAACCTCATGCTGATGCAAATGGATCAGACTATTGTCACATAAATCAGAACTGTTATGGCTTGTATTCTCCTTGCTTTCCTCGTGTTTGACACTCATATCTTGTGTGCCAACATTAGAAGTCTATTTTACAACATTTTCCTCATGTGCCATAACATTTAAATCACAACTTCACTCAAAAGAGTGACTGCTGTCATAAAAATCAGATTTGTTATCAGGGCTGATAACAACCTCTTGAGCACTGAAAGTAACTTCATTTTCCAAACCAACATCAATTTGTGAGTCCTTTTTATCCGTGCATTGGTGGTTAGGCTCCCGAAATTCTTTGCAAGAGAAGCATAGGCCTTCTCTTCTCATTTGGTTCTTGCTCATTATAGGATTTCTTGCAACCTGTAAACCAAAAGCAATAGATTCGTCTTCTGTCAAATGGTTTTTAATTTTCTCAATTCTATGCTCGACCACTGTCTTAGACAACCAATGTGCTGCAGGTGAAACATACTGTTCTTTTCGCCAAATACTTAGTAAATTAGATAATAACAGCTTGGAGATATTATCTTCATCTAAAATCATAGACAAGATAGTTTGCATTGCTGCTTTAACATCATCTGCATGATATTTTCTGATTTTGTCAAGGAAACAATGGAACATTTTGAGAATCAAATCATCACACTTAAGATCAATCAAAAGGACCCATGACCTGATCTGAGCCATGATTACTAACATCTTAGCAATCTTTTCGAAAGATAGGCTTCCAGTATCACCCATTCCATGAAAACTTTCAATAATCAACTGTAACATCTCCTTCATTAAATCATCATTGTATGGTTCTTCAGGAGCTGAAATTCTCATGACTTCACTAATACATGTGATAACCGCCAATCTTACCTTCTTGTCTGGATGCCTCAACAACTCGGGCTTACACAACGAAGTCTTTGAAGGAACCAAAGTCCTTCGCATTGAGTCAAAAGGTGTCTAAGGGATTTTAGATAAATGTTTCTCAATTTCTTCTAAAGTGCTGAGAAGTCTCTCATCTGTCCACGGCAAAAATTTTAGTTTCAATCCTGCATCAAAAAGTCTTTCACAAAGATCACCCTTCACGAGAGATGCCATGATCTCACAATCACTGTTCAAAACCTACCAACCGACCAACTCTGAACACTCATGCAAGTGCTGATCACTCATGCAAAGCTAAGCTGCATGTCTCATATTTTCATTTGCATGTCTGAATCTGACCTCACAGGATGGCAAGATCTTTAGCTCTGATACCACTGTAATGTGCCACCCCTGTTTGTATTTTCTTTAAAAATCATTTGTGTTATTTTATTATTATTTTTAGAGTGTGTTCTTTCAGACTAGACAGAAGATGCAGAAGGGGTTTAAGTTTTCCTACAGATGTGTGTTGCCGGAGCATACAATATAGAGCATATATTTCAAACTCAGAAAATATACAATGAATTTGTACAAACTAACAACCCAGATCAAGAAATACCTCAAGATGAATTATAGATGAATACCCATCTCAGGATTTACAACTTCATGCCAGTGCTGTAGCCGGACCAGCAATATACAAATGGAAGTCTCACATAAATGGCATCAACAATGAAGAAATCTTAGCAATATTGATACCAGCAACTTTCTTTGCCCAAATCAACCCCAACAAACCAATCTATGACCTCCAACGAATGTCCAAAAAGTGCTCCAATATGTACGGCCAGCGTTGGATGTCTACGGCTCAGCTAGTGTCTTGGATCAGCAACAAACAATGCCAAAAAACATCAAAAAGCTTTGTATATATCTGCAGAAGTAAGGCGACCAAGGTAACATGAAAATAGTTATTTAAAACCCACTCAAAACTCCACACATTACCCCAATACAGTACGGCCTGCTGCTGCTGTGGTATGGCTAGCAAAAGAGATAACCGTAGCAGCCTCAAATATCATTCAAAATGCATAAATCTGTCCTCTAAAAATCTGCTATCGGCTGCAACAAGATAACTCCATGAAATATATTCATTCAAGCTCCAAACTTCATCAAAATGACTCCGATGAATGCACTACTGCAAATATTGGATGCATCTGCCTCAGAAGTATTTGCTGATGGAGGTTTTCGTCCCCAGAAGCCAAGATCAAATCAATCTTGCAGAGGTTTTCGTCTTAGCAAGACAATACCAAACCTTAGAGCCAAGCTCCAGAAACCCTCGCAGGGAAAATCTCAAAAGAGAAGAAATAATAATCCAAGCATATCCCAAATGAGAGCTCTTTTCCACTTTTATAACACCTCAAGGGGGGCATTCACTTTTGAGAGGGAAAAATATCATTTTAAAACATTTTATTATTTCCTTGAGATGGGCGCCCAAGACATATAGTGACCTTTTTAAATATTTCACTTCATAAAGTCACTTTGCCATTAATCTTTATAAAGTCTCATTTAAATAAAATAATATAACTTTCGGACTTTAAAATAAATATCAAGACGATGTCAAAATGCAAAGATCTATAGCTCGTTGAAATGGTCTCGACGAGACGAATCCAACCCCCACTCTGAAAATCCCGATCCGACACCAAACCCAAACTTACTAAAAATAGTAATGGCCATAAGCAAACTGAGCCAACACAGAGGGTGCCAACTGGATCCACAAACCATCTGATATCACTAAGCTTGATGCAATGTCTGGGATAGCCATCGGCTGACTGCCAAGTCACCAAAACAGCACCAAACTGACACTTACTAAAAATAGTAGTGTTCTCCAAAGACCAAAGAGAACAAACCCAGAAAAACCCACAAAGATTGTCGATGTGCAAGCACTTACTATAAATAGTAAGTACAGACAAGTTGTCTGAAATCTCTCTGAAAAGTGTCAAACAGCTCCACTGGATCACCCGAACACATTGGTGACATCGAAATACTCCTCTGATCAGGTTGTCACCAACCGAGAAAGTCCGCTCCAACTATGCTGCAATAGGACTCAAAAATGGGGACATTACATGATATAGTCAAATTACAAGAAGATAGAGGAGAACTTGTCTCTGATTTTCAGGGACAGCAGGAGGATGATGTGGAAATTGATGCATATTTCCATATTAATGGCAAAAATAATGATGCATCAGAGATTCCTTTGGATGATAGACTCCAAAATAATGTGGAAAGTGAGCAACATATGTTGGTTAGAGTTGTTCCAATTTCTTTTAATCAGTAGAGACGTCACCAACAGAGCATGTCAAAAGGTTATGGAGAACAGAGAGATGTACCGTGGAGTGAAAGGAAACAAAATTTCAGTTATAACTTGGCTGTTTGTTTGCAGATCAGCCTCTTCAATCTTGAATTTGCAATTATTTATGATATGTGGCCAAGTGTTTCCAACTTGGTAAGAAGTTGTTTTCAAATGGGAATTATGAGAAAGTCATTTCCAGCCTTTCCCAAGATGGAATTGAGCATTCTAATGCCCATTTATCAAAATCAAACATGGAAATTGGGTTGGTTCAGTTGCAGTTCTTTTTTTAGAACCATGACTTTGATAAACTCGGAGAATGAACTGTTGTTAACTTGTTTGGAAAGCCACATGATGATCAGAGTCTGAGCTCCTATTCCTTGGAAGGATGATAGAGTAAGGCATCATTTGTGGGGTAATGATATTTCTTCCTTCCTAACATCAGGTAGAGTGTGGAGATTTCAGTTGCACATATGGAAACAACCTGATTCGTTAACTTCTACTTGGCCATCATGGAGATTAACACTTGAAGATAATCTAATCAGAAGATGCATTCTGGGGTATTGGATGATGATATTTGGTTATTTTGTCTTGCAAATTTTGTCTTGCAATTGCTTGAGGACAAGCAATTTCAAGGAGGGGGGACTGTAATGTTCTTTTTTTTCTGCCTAGTCAGCTCCAGGCCTGATAGCCTATTTCCCAGAACCTTGATAGGCTACCTCGGTATGGTAAGGGGTTCCCCTTTTTCGAAGAACTCATGGTTCAATTGTTTTGTTGATCTTAGATGTTAGATTTGAGCTCAGTAGTCCGTCTGGATGCCTATGCAACTTTCTGAAGTTGATTCAGCTTATTGGATTGCTCTCCAAGATTCTTGGAGGAGCCGTCTATTTTTGGAAAGTTCACCGGAAGGCATCAGTGTGCATCCCAAACCCCACTGAGTGTTTTGGTTCAGTTTATTTGGTGATCTGATACAGTTTGTGATTTTCCGCAAAAAGTAATATTTAATGAGCTAGTTTAATTATTATTTTCACTTAAGTTCCTAAGGGTGAAAATAATTATTAAATATTTAAATGTTATAGCTCATTGGAAAGGGGAAATCATATTCTTTTATCTAGGCATTTAAAAGTGAGCACTTAAGTGGATAAAATGGATTTACAATAAGGTTGAGGAAAAAAGTATTATTTCCAAGAAAGAATTAATTTCTTGTGTAACTCCCAAGTGCCTATAAAAGTGAAGTGTGAGCTCATTTTGAAGGTTTATGCTTGGTTTTGATATTGTTATTCTGCTAGGATTGAACCAGAGAGTTCTTTTACCTTCTTGAGGAAGAAAACCCTCTAGAGGAAGCTCAATTTCGGTGGTGGAAGATCCACCCTAGCTGGGAAATATGGTGACTTCATTCAGGAGTCACATTGAGCGTGGAATGATGAGATTTTTGGAGTGTTAGATTTAAGATTGCTTTGGGAATGTTTTTGATGAGAGGTTTAATGTTTCGGAGTTTAGATGATGCTTTTTGGTGTGTGTTTGTAGTTTGGAGCTGGTTGTAATCCACAAGGGCCATACCTTTTCTAGAAAGCGATTTCTTCTTGCTAAGGATTACTTTAAAATTATGCTATGTTCAGATTTGGGCATTCTTTTCCTTGTCAGGCGCTGCATTTTAGTTATAATGCAACGATCTTTGAAGACTTCTTATATATGTTATGCAGTCTTATACAAATTGGTGGTGTCATACCCTTCAAGAGAAGGGCGATTTTGAGAATGAATGATATACAATATATTGTTTGCAAAAGTTTCTAGGAACTTGGTTATTGAGATCAGGCGCCTATTCTAGTGGCTATTCCTTGATGTTTATCCTAGTACTTACATTGTTTTGAAGCAGCCGTACAGGCCTGGTGTACCGTACAGCTTGCTATTTGGGAAGTTTTCATGTATGATATTTCTTATATTGCTTGTGAGCCCTGTTTATGTTGAAGACTATATGCAGATGTGTCTCTTTTAATTGTGAACTGAAGCAGTTTATGTTGTGGGTTGATGGGTTTGAACCCTACAGGAATGTACAAATTGATGTAATGCAGTGTGATCTCAGTTAGTGCTTTCCTTTGGGGCTGTTCTCTTCGGGAAAGGTGTTGTTTAGGGGGTTGATTCAGTTCTGTGGCAGTTTAAGGACAGATTTTGATATATATTTCTATGCATTTATATGAGAGTAAGCTTCTACAGGGACTCCGTACAATGGAGAATGAAGTCTGATTTGTGCTACAGTTCTGATCAGTATGGAATACTTGCATGATATCAGCTTGGATAGTTTGGAATGTTCACGTTCAATGATACTAACTCTTATGCAGGGCTTCCTTATGATTGCAAAGACATATATAATGCTGATATGCTGATCTAATACAACTTTCCAAGTAGTTTTCTGTTTGATTCGTCATTTGTAATCATTCTTCATGTTGCAAACTTACTAAGGAACCCCTGGATGGTTTACCGCCAGTGTGGGCAATTTAGAGTTTTTATCTTTCATGTTTCTACCCACTGAATAAGTGGTGATTTCCCACTGGATAAGTGGATGATTTTGTAATTTCTTTCTTATTTTTCCACCCACTGTTAAAGTGGTGAATCCCCACTGCATAAGTGGATGCCTGCTCGTAGCAGATGAACGTATTTACATGTTGCACAATGCTTTAGTTTGTAAGCCAAAGCACATTATGCTCTCACCTCGCCCAGTTGGGATCTTGGTGATCATAAGTGTGGAGATCATTTAGTTGTCAAGAAAGATTGGCTAACATTGTGAATTATCCTTGTTTACATTTTCAAAAAAAAATTGGGGTAGATTGTTACATGCATGCCCAAATTTTGAGTATGTTAATCTGAATTGAGACATTGTTAGTTGCATGACAAATGTTTGTAGAAATGACTGTGATAATACAGTTAGTTGCAGCAGTTCTACATTATAAAACTCAGTACTATTGAATGATTTATTATTCCTCCAACTGTTTGACAAAATGTCTCTTTATCATCTTTGTATTTGGTGATGAACCTGAGTATGAAATGTCATCTAAACTCCTTAAACAAGCTGTTCCACATCATCAAACTCAGAAATTCAGTTTTATAAGTATCATGCAAAGTGTTGACGGAATGTCAATACACTAAAAATCAGAAATTTGAAAGTTAGAGGCAAAATCTGGGTAAGGGATTTTACAAACTCAAGAATTAAGTCTGAAACCCATAAACTAGCTCAACTAGCTCATAATCTCCACAATAAATAGAAAAAAAACTCTTTCAACTTCTGATTCAAATTCATCTACAATGTTGTAATAGGGATGGTCACAAATGGAGCTTACCTTGCAGACATAAACAAAATGGGGTTGGTTATCAATGGGATGAGCCAAGATCACCATGGTTCAAAATCAGTAGTATTAGATCTTTCTTTTGCAATATAATTGGTTCATATAAATGAAAGATTCACAACCAACAATCACAAAATAAACTGTCCAGCAAACAAAATGACTGAATCACTTCATGGTCAACCACATATACACTTGCCGATAAGGGCGTGGTTTGGTGGTTAAGTCGCTCGGTTGTAATGGCGGCCACTAGAGTTCAAACCCCCGCTGGGCCAACGAGCTCGCGGGTTTGAAGTGTTCTTGCTAGGGGATGAGGTCCCCCGTGTTGTGGCTTCACCGGTTCATTGCTCCGGGCAAAAGCATTCGCGTGGAGCCGGAGGGCGTGTTGCACCAGCGTCGCTGGTCACATTAAAAAGTTTACCAGGCACATTTAAAAAAAAAAACACATATACACTTAAATCTAAACATATTCTCGCAAGTATATTTAATTTCAAACATTCAACTTCAAGGGGAAATGGAAAGAAGCTGTAAATTGCATAATGTGTGATTGGTAAACAATACATGGATCATAGCTCTAGTTATTTCCACAGTCCACCAAATAGAAAATGCATGACAGATATTGTATTCTTTGCAAGAAGAAAAAGCATATCAAAGATCAGAATATTCAAAATAAGAGTTACCTCAATTCTCCTGTATAAAAGGTCAAGAGCTTGCATGACATATCTCTCACCCTGAAATCACAATGTATATGGTAAAGTAAATCAGAGTAGTTGCATCCTCGTGCCATAATGCACAAGCAAACTTGCTCACATCTTGATTAGAAGAAACTATTTCCCATTAAGTACAACCATCAACACTTTAAATCACAATATAGATATGGAAAACAACACAAATCTCTATCAACAGATCGTATAAAAAATGTAGAAGAGAAATATCCCAAATTATTTTGAATAGAATTTTTGTATCTCAACTTCATAGAAAACTTTACCTATTTATCTCTTACCTTATCAGTTTGATTGTGGCATAGGCCACCAACATGTACAAAAATACAAGTACATTGAATCTTGCTCTTAAAAAACAGATTATTCTTTAAGATAATGATCCCAAATCAAATATTAACAACTTATGCCTATTTAAAGCAGTCCTATTGTGACAATTTGTCCAAAGGTTCTATCAATTTTTGTTTATATGAACAAAAACATCATTCTTCTAGACCATCACATAATCTCATCTCTAGTTTCTGTCTTTCTTTCTTTCTATAGTCAGTCCCTCCATTTCTTCATTCCCAACAAATGAAAAGACTTCAATCCTATGTATAGCATCCAAGTAATTTGAATGCACCAAATTTTCCTTTTTGATACTATTGACTAGGTAAATCAAACTTATGTTATTGCACCCATCAGTCCAAATTCACAGCCAGGAAGCTCAAGCATAGCTTCCTTAAAATTGAGCAACCTCTAGAATGGGTCAGCTTCCCTATCTTAAGACATTAATAATTCTTCTTACTTGCTAGGGAAACTGTTAGAATTACACTAAATAGAAAAGAAAAGTGGTAGCACACCAAGGGAGTAGATCATTTATCAATCTGAAAGCACAAAACACCTATGTTCCACGGCGTGTTGGGGACGGGGATGGGGGGACGGCAAGGGACGCATTTCGGGGACAGCAATCCGAGGGCCAATTTTTGGGGACAGCGGGAAAACAGCGATATATGAATTTTTCAAAATATATATATATTGGGGATATCTGATATATAGAATGGACATGATGTTCATAAATTAATGAAGATAGAAGGGAGGTGAAATTGGATTGTATGAATGGAGAAATGGAAGCATGAGCATGTCAATAGATGGTAGCTCAATACACGAGGGAAGCAGCAATGGAAGGTTATAGTATGAGAATTTTTTGGATTTATAATATGATTAAACCACATATAGAGATTGACACAGACCTAGGAAGGTGGCCAAATATGCTGCAACATGATGGGATGTGGTGATTTGCATTCATTAGAGAAGGAGAAAACTTATTGATCATACCATTCAAGTCTATGAGGGATTCAAAAGTTTGAATCTGAGTGTCAGTGGAGCAGGACAAGAGATTAAAAGCAATGATGGAATTGGGTGGTCAGTATGACTTAAAATGGAGGCTTCTGGTAGCTGGCTAAGGAACAAAAGCCAGTGATCAAGGAAGGCAAGACAGTGAGATTCTTCAATCAATTTTCTGTGGTTATTTCTGTTTGAACGGTGGATACAGTTGAATAATTCTTCTCAATTATATACCCAACTTTTCTAGATGCATAATCACTTGTGGGTATTCCCATGATAGTAAAAATTTTAGTGTCAGTTTTGCCGGTAGCTAGAATTTCCAGCTACAGTGCTACAATAAAAAATCTGTCTTTTGCGTTCACATATTTTTTTAGACGTCGGGGATGCCTGGCCGTCCCCAGGACGTCCCCGGCTGTCCCGGGGACGGCCAAGCATCCCTGATTCTCTGCGTGTCGTCCTCGAAGTTTTTAGCACGTCCCCGAGACGTTTCTTATTTTTGTGTTTCACAACGGACGCCAAGGGGACGTCCCCTGCCGTCCCCCCGTCCCGGAAACATCACAGGGGACAGGGACGGGACTGGAGGAGCAGGGGACGGGGCTGGAGGAGCAGGGGACGCGTCCCCGTGTACCCTTGCAAAACACTTATCATGTTATGCAGACCACATAAAAGAAGAACAACTAATCCAAGTGTAAGGGTTGAGAATTAATACTATAACAAACAGATTAACCATCCACAATTGAAATTGAGACCAAAAGTAGAGATAACCACAAGATCTTTTCACTAATTGCTTCAGTAACACACGAGCCTCAGAGGCTAGAAAATAGAATGCAACTTAGATAAACACTAAAACTAGACTTCTATCAATGCTCCAAGGAGCTAGAAAAAATCCGGCTAATAAGATTTCTAAAGATCGAGATAATTACAACAGCACAAAATCACGACTAAAAATAATAAAAAATGAAGCAGCAAACATGTCCCATATGCATAGATCTGAACCGCACAACTGAAGCACAAGAAACACATGCCGGTGCAAGTGCTAATCTCACCTACTAATCTGTGACGATGCCCAATTGATGATCAATCCTTCTTCATTTAAAATGTTATTTGGGCAGCACGCACCTGCCTCCAACCACAATGACTCTGAGAGGTTATTGATTGGACGATAGGACACAGCATGGATGAAAATGGATAATGGATGGGATCTCCAAGAGAATTCTCATTAGTCAAAAGGAAGATCTTAAAAATCTTTGGATTTCCCTAGGCCACAAAGGAGAAGCCATCTGATGGGGAGTCACTTGCGACAGTCATATAGTGGTATGAATCTTTTTGGAAAGGCTTCGGTTGTTGGATCATGTTATCATGAAGGAGGATCAACAATGGGCAGACTGTTGAGAAGGTGTCAAACCTCCAAATTTCCTGATTCTAAGTAACTATGCCATGTGTTTCTCTTTTGTTATCATCCTTCAAATGTGTGAGCCCCACAACACCTTTTATGTATAGGCCACAAAGAACGTTTGTGACAGACCTTTTATTCTACATCATTAGATTGTGTGACAATCAACAGCAAAGGAAATCTTTTTTTCTACGCTAAGAGTATGAATACTAAAATATACCTCCAATTGTGCCAACCAATGATCAGGCTTTTCTACATCTACCTCTCCTGCTGTAAGATCCCTGTCTAAATTATTTGCTCAAGACACCAGTTTACAAGCTTTCTATATTCAAGCATTTCGTCAAACACTTGTTAGAATGCACACAAACCTGTTATTTCCTGTGTTCCACAGGGACACGTCCCCTACCCTGAGACCGCCGTCCCCGTCCCCCCGTCCCCGTTGCCGTCCCAAAATCAAACATACATTTTATAATGTTTAGAGAAAAAACTCACAACTGCCAATGAAATATTGTCATTATTTTGCTGTCATGATTAAATTGTTGTTATACTGCTGTCATGATTAAATTTTATTGCTGTTATACTACTGTCATGATTAAAGTTACTGCCATTATATTGCTATCATTACTAATTTTATTGCTGTTATGCTATTGTTAATATTTATTGTTGTTATTCAGCTTATAGTCTTATACTACTGTCCATTAACTTGTAGAAATTTGACTCTCTCTCTCTCTCTCTCTCTCTCTCTCTCTATATATATATATATATATTGAAAAATTTGTATATATTGCCGTCCCCCCGCCATCCCCAGAAAATGGTCCTCGGACTGCCTTCCCCTCGTCCCCGTCCCCGAAACACCGTGGAACATAGGTTATTTCTCTGAGTGTAATGTTTTAGGACAGTTTGCATAGAATAGAATAGAATAGAATAGAATAGCTTTTAACGTCCACGAGGCTAAAAAATAGCCTAAGAGACAGCTAACCCCATCAAATTTGCTTTTCAACAACAAGAAACTCTCATAATGCAGTTTTGCTCAAACACTTGACAGGCATTTATACAAACAGTTTGTAGATAAAATGGATAAGTTCAAATTAAAGATTTGAATGTATACTTATTACTGTCAGTATTTCAGATTACAACAAAGCATGATAACATACCAAGTTCATGTTCAGACCTTCTTCTGGATCTGCAAACACTGCTGTAATGATCTGAGAAATTAATGTAACTGCTGGTAATGAATGCTGAGAATTCTGAAATGTATGACAGTCTGTGACTAAAAACTTCTGATTACCTGGATTCTCCTATAGCAGCAGTGCTACAGGAACCCCACAATAATTATGGTGTATGGCTGGCAGACCCGTAGTGCTGCGATCAGAAATCCAAATGATGCAGTAGTTTAGTGTGTTATTATATCCTTCTAAGTAGAACAAAATATAAATATGGGTCCCACCAATTAAGATCTGGTCTCCTTTTTATCCTTTATAGAAAGTTGGAACCCGTAAGGTAGGTAGACAAGGGATATGTTGGTGGACTCCACCACTGTCAGTCCTTGTCCCCTTATGACCCCACAGTTTACCCAAATCACAAATAAAATACCTGCGAGCCTTTTTATACATGTATTGCAGCTTCAACTATTTGCAGATACCATTAAATTGATATGGCTGGTTAAACTACAAACAAAAATCATAATCTGCGACCTTCAATACAGTGTACGGCAGTACGGCAGCAAGGTTATTAAAAATTTAAAATAATATCAATGTTCAGAACTGGATCTGCAACTCAGTAATTATAGACAACGCAACACAAATGAATTCCAAAACCAACAATACTTGATAATCTTGGAATTATGAATATCCTTTGACACAAATTATAGACCTGCTCAATTCCTTCAATAACAATATCCATAAATCTACAAATTTATATTTGATTCAAATCAATAAATTTGATGCCGATAAGGGCGTGGTTCGATGGTTAAGTCGCTCGGTTGTAGTGGCGGCCACCAGAGTTCAAACCCCTGCTGGGCCAACGAGCTCACAGGCTTTACGCCTTTGCTGGGCCAACGAGCTCGCAAGTTTGAAGTGTTCTTGCTAGGGGATGAGGTCCCCCGTGTTGTGGCCTCACCGGTTCATTGCTCCAGGCAAAAGCATTCGCGTGGCGCTGGAGAGCGTGTTGCACCAGCGTCGCCAATCACGTTAAAAAGTTTACCAGGCGCATTAAAAAAAGAAAAATCAATAAATTTGATAGATAAAACCTTGCTAATATGATATATCCTTGATGCCCAAATTCTGTCAATCTGCATTCAAACCCTTCTCCATGGATGCCAAAATAGTCTTCAAAACCCTGCAATTTAAATAGATGCCTTCCTTGGAGCAAATCGTACCCTAGCAAATTAATATTTGGTGACAAATCTATCAATTTGCAAACTCAAAACCCTAGCAGCTGTAACCTGCAAATAAACTCAATTTCCAGCTCCTCTAAAATATCAAATTCATGCAATGAAGTACAAATAGACCTCCGTCACAAAGTCTCCTCAAAGCGAGCTAGGTTTTCGTCCAACCCACTAGGAATTACAAGGGTTTCCGTCCATGAATTCAAGCTGAAACAAATTGCAGCTGAGAACAAATGTCTCCACATCAAAATAACATAAACCCAATCATATTCAAAAATGATTTCCAAATGCTCCTTTTAAAGCCCTCAAGTGGAGTGCTCCAAATAGGTCCCACTTGAACTTTATTAAATGAAGGTTTTTATGTACACAAGCACTTGAATGTCATGACCCCATATTAAGACATTCTTTAAATTAAAGATTTAAACATCATGATAAAGATGGAGAAGTCATTTTTTTGTCACATATGATGTTTGTCATCATCAATTAGATAATAATCGCGTATATAATAATATTTAATAAACATACATAATATTATTAATATATAATAATATTATTTTATAAATATTGTTATATAATTAAAATATAATATATTTATTGTATTTATAAATAATAATATAAATACAAAAATAATATATCAATTTTGATATTATTATAATTATAATAATTATAATATAATATATCATTAATATGATATATTATATAAATATAATATATAAATATAATTGTAAAACATAAATATGAATATTTATATATATAAGACCAAAGATCATATGTAAATCAGATATGAATATCATTAAAGAATAAGACAAGACCAAAGTGAGAACGATTTGTTAAACAGCGATTTATATTATGATTATAGGGGCAGCATTCGTTTCACAAACGGGTGCAATTACTAAGAAGCTACGTAACCTTTCGATGAAAGATCACTTGAGATATTTAAAGGGGAGAAACTCATCCCTCATTAAAGGCATCAGGGCAGAATAAGAAAAGTGACATGAATTTCAATACAGGACAGAAAACATTTCTGAGTTGGAAGTAGATTTGAACAGCAGTATATTGGCTGCAAGGAAATCCTTACGAATTCTAAGGATATAAAGATTTTCTAAATGAAATATATTTGATATATTGGAAGAGAACAGTCTTGGAGGAGAGAAAGAATATAGGAAAGAGATTTCTAAGTTGAATAGAAACATATACATATTCAAAGGGAATTCTCATACAATCAATGACCATCAGAACAGAATACACATCATTCCTTCACCATTCGTGGCATCCTTCACCTTTGTTTGAGGCCAGATCTGATACAGCAGAGTATAGACTTTGTACTTGGCTGCCCTTTAGCCATGAATGTGGTGTAATGGAAGTTTTGTAAAACTGAATTGCAACAGCAAGTCTGAGTTGGAGAACACAGATGTCATCGACCATCTAAGGTATGATCCTCATCACAATTAATATACCTTATATCTGAATATCTATCTAATTGATCACAATGGCATAAGATATAGCATGAAAAGGTTTATAATCAGAATAGCATGATAATGATGCTTATAGGATAGAATGAATATGCATATAGAATAAAATGAGAATATTATGTCATACATGACAAAATAAGAATAATTGAAATCTAATAGCATAAGAATATTTGTATTAGAATGAAATGTCATCATAGAATGAAATGTTAAGAATGTTTATCATCAAGAATATCTATAACATGTTAGCATAAGGATGCTCATAACATAAGAATGTTTATTTGATGAAAGTTATATAATGCCTAGTGAATGGCAATCAATGAGATAGTAATGATAAGATTTACAAGACATGGTTCACAAAACCATGATATACTCGGAGAAGAGCAAGTAGCCTCACCATTAATCTCTCTATCACCCTACGAGTATGGTGGTGAGTTAAGGAAGGACGGTATAATGAACCTAGGTGACCCTCAACTGGATGAAGAACACCGCATGTAGTGTGAAGTCCCTTGAGCCAAGAAGTGAGGAACACCACATGTAGTGTGAAGTCCCTTGAGCCAAGAAGCGAGGAACACCACATGTAGTGTGAAGCTCTTGGGCCTAAGGTTAGCAAATGCATAGTTATTATAAATGTGCCCAACAGTAGGTGACTCTCAATTGGATGAGGAATGCCGCATGTAGCATGAAGTCCCTTGAGCCAAAAGGTGAGGAACACCGCATGTAGTGTGAAGCCTTTGGGCCTCTAGATGGGATGGTTACACTAGCGCCTTAACGTAATCGTACTCATATGGGGTGGGTGAAGTAGAGTAGATTAACGATTAGGCTAGATGACGACTCTCCCGAGGTATATCATGGGAAACTTTATGTGAAAGAAATGGGAATGTGAAATGCATAAACTTTTAATGTTGGATTATGATTATAAGATTACTAACCCTAAGAGGAAATGTGAAAAGTATATGAATTTGATATTGATATTTATAAATGGTTATTAACCCTAATATTAATTGGTTACTAATGTTCTCTTTTACAAGTCAAAATTGTGTGCAAGGTTAAGAAGAATTTTGACTTACTAGAAGGGGACATTACATTGAACTTAATTAAATGAAGGTTTTTATGTACACAATGTCACTTTATGACAAAGTATTTTTGGGTCCACTTAAGTAACTTTTATAAAATACTTTTATAAAGTAATTCAAAATTAGAACACTTTATAAAGTTAACTTTAAAATAGAATCACTTAAGTTACTTTTTACTACTTGTTTCAACCAATTATTCCCTTAGAATGCGATTTAGCCCATGGGAATAGCAAAAAGGCTAAATACCCAAATCAAATATGACCATTACGGAAATGGGAACACTACACCTTCAAATGGTGAAATTTCAATCTTTTCTTCAGCCTTGAACCAAGGTGTTTTTGATAGACTTGTTTTGCCATGGAATTGCTCTTTTCTTGTTGGGGCTTGGTTAATATTCCCCTGTAAAGAGTTCCAGTAGGAAGAGTTTGTCTACATAGTTGAGGTGATATGTGATGAGTTATCAAATAATGCATTATAGCATTTATGTTTACTAACATGTGGTGGTGTTGTAGTAGATAGGTGCGGTACAGCATACATGTTTTGTCTACATGTGGTGGTGTTATGATAGCAACTGCAAGTCATCAGAAGAACTCACAACTGCATATGAGTTTACTATTTGATGGAGCATGATCAGTGATGCAAGAGCACTTGCAATAGAACTGTAAATCATGCAGTATAATTTGAAAGTAGGATAATGTCCTAGAAGATGGCACACAACACCGAAAGTAATCAAGAGAAATGTTATGTCGGTGTGAGCTACCACAAGTGAGGAGCTGGTAGTGGTAGGTATACTAGAAACATACATGTGTACTGACATTATTGAACTTGTAACTATTGATTCATAATGTGCAGCAGCGGCAAAATGTATAAGGTGATTATCTATGTGGAGGCATCACACTTGGTGACTTATGCGGTATGATGACGTAATGTATGGTCGGATGATAGTTGCATGACTCTTGGTATTCCACGGGTTGGTTGGACAGATAGACTGTTGGTTTCCATGAATACGTATATATATATATATCAATTCATGTGAATGAATTAGGGTTATATATATATATATATATCAATTCATGTGAATGAATTAGGGTTATATATATATATGGATGAGTTAGGGTTACTGTTACAAACTCACTTGTTAGACATTGAAGACATTTGTACGTAGTTGGTGTGTGACATTACAACAATTGCAGAAGAAGGGTATGTAGTAGATTGAGACTCTATAAAAGGTTCCAAAGACGTACTGAATCGGTGTTGATTCTGAATAATATAACTGTGAATGTCTTTTGGTGGTGGGTTTTCTCCTGAAAAGATTTTCCACGTAAATTTGAGTCTTGTGTAATCTTGTGAATGCATATTGCTCCATTTATTTATGTACATATTGTTAGATAGATTTTGCACATGTTGTTGATTGTTATCTAAATATATAATCTTAAGTTTTCATCATCCTAGTTTATCGGTCATCTATAATAGGGGTCAAAATTCCGAACATTTGGTATCAAAACGCAAGGTTGTTGTTTGGGTGGTAACTACTTCGTTATAGTGCAAACCCTAGCATGTGTGGTAGTAAATCCTAACATCGATTGGTTTGTTACAGTTTGTGTATTAAATATATGGCTAGCATGTCGAGGTCTAAAATTGAGAAATTCAATGGGCAAAACTTCAAGTTGTAGAAGTTGAAGATGGAGGATCTTCTAGTGGAAAGGGATCAATGGATTGTGGTATCTTCTTCAGTTAAACCCTCGGGTATGTCTAATGAAGACTATATAAAACTAGATAAAAAAGATAGAAGTACAATCTAGTTATGTCTATCAAATTTTGTGTTGATGAATGTGTCTAAGGAGCAAACGACAAATTCATTGTGGAAGAAGAGAGGTACATTGTATTAGTCTAATAGTCTGGTTAATGAACTTGTTTTGAAAAAGAAGTTATATTCCTTGAAAATGAGAGAAGATTGTGTAACTGATCACTTGAATAGCTTTAATATGATGTTAAGGCAAATGCATTGTGTTACTTTGTTCCTTACCAAATTCACAGGACAACCTTGTAATGTCTATAAGTAGTAATGCTATAACAATTCAACTAGAAAATGTTATTGGCATTTTGTTAAGTGAGGAAATGTAACAATCTACCACAAAAAAAATTTTGAAAATTTAAACAATGATAACAAATTGTTAGCACAATATTGCATGAACTAAATGACCTCCACACTTTTGATCACCAAGTTCCCAAATCGAGCGAGGTGAGCATAATGTGCTTCGGTTTGCAACTAAAGATTGTGCAACAAAGACCAATACATTCATCTGCTATGAGCAAGTATCTGCTTTTCAGCAGGCATCCACTTATGCAGTGAGAATTCACCACTCATTCAGTGGGTAGATAACAAGAAAAGAAAACAATCCAATTCTCCACACTGGCAGTTGAACCATCCATGGGTAATTTAATGAGTTTGCATATAAAGAAAGATTACAATGAAATCAAATGCAATATAACTCAAAGATAAGGATTAGAGCTAGTTCTTGGCATCATGATGGTGTAGCAAATCATTGAAAATTACCCTGCAAAACAATCAGCATCTTCAAACCCAACAATCTAATATTGTCAAATGCAAACAACATCCAAACTGTTGCTGATCAAATCTGAATTTGCAATTTTCAGACTACCCTCATTCTGTACGGCAGCCATATGATAGGGGAGCATTCAATCATTTTCAGATAACCCACTTTTTGAGATGGATGTAGAGATATCTTCTAATTCAAGTTTTTCAGCTTGTGATAATATTAGAGTGGCACAACAAAAGCCGACTACATCACAAGTAGGATCAAGTATTGGGAATTGTAAATTGCTAAGATTGATTTGGGATCCTGGAATTTGCAGAGGTTTAGACAGGACGATTTGATGACCTAAATTAGCATTGCTTGAGAACAAGCAATCTTTGGGAAGGACAGACTATCATGTCCCCTTTTTTCGAGCTAAGGGTATTAATTTTTATACTATAGTACATATCATATATTGAGTGAATTAATATACTGCAGTACATATCATATATTGGAATGAATTTATAAACTACAGTACACATCATATATTGGAACAAATTCATATATTGCAATACATATCATATATTGGAGTGAAATCATATATTGTAGTACATATCATATATTGGGGTGATTTTATATATTGCAATACATTCAATAAATTAATAATTTAAGTTGTTGAAAGTAACTTTATTTTATTAAAGCAACTTATGTTCTATTATTAAAAAGTGTTTTAAAAGGGGACTTAAGATGTTTTCTACAGTAATAACACTAGGCATGGGGTACAAAGTGGTGACTTTAAAAGTTGTTTTAAAAGTGAGTCATAAAAAGTGACATTGAAATTAGGGGATTAAAAGTATTATTAAATATAAAGATTCAAAAGTTACCTTATTTTCATATTGGAGAGGGAAAAATGAAAATATAAGAAAATAATATTTTGTTGCCATAAAAGTTGCCCAAAAAATGTCTATAAAAGGAGTTGAGGACAGAAGAGGTTATTGCTCAATTTGAGAAAACCCTTGTTTCAAAGATTTAACTTTGATCATTTTCTCCTGCCTAAGGATGAAAACTCTTTCAGCAAGATCAGTTTCGAGGATGAAAACCTTCCTAGTCGATTGAGTAATTTTATCAGGCATTACCTATGTGCTTCATGATTTGGTTTCGAGAACGAAAACTCTTTTAAACATCAGAGTGGTTTCATTCAGGAATCACTAGTGAGCTGAATGTTTGCGGTTATCAGATTCAATTTACTGTGGAGATATTTTCAATATGTTAGTGTGGATTTGGGGTATGTTCCAGATATTCTGAGTTTATGTTCCAGTTCATATTTTGGTGTTCCAATTTCCCTGGTGTGTGCTCCTATTTAATGTTGGTGTGTGAATTAATGTGCAATTTCAAATTAAAGAAAGATTATATTTCATTCATATTTGCCAAAACAAATCCTATCACTACCAAAAGTGGCTATAATGTTCCCTTTTTCGCGCATAGACCTTTTGTGCGCATTATACTTGTTCCTAGTCCTTCGAAGGCTATTCGTCATATTTGGGAGAACTCCAATGTTTGTGGAATGGTCATGGATCAGTTTTTCAAAGCAGTTGATGTTAACATTGAGCTCGGTTGGTGTTCAGGGTCACGATGATGCTTTTAGAAGCATTTTCGGCTTCTCGGTTTGCTATCCAAATTTCTTGGAGAAGTCGTCTATTTATAGTAAGTCACCCCGATGGCGTCACATTTCATCCCAAACCTTCCAAAGTATGTTGGTATGGTTTAATTTGCATTTTGCTTCAATTTGGGACTTTCTGCAAATTTGGTGATTAAATGAGCTATTTTATTGTCACTTAAGTCACCTGAGCTTGGGAATATTTAAGAAAGACTTAAGTGTTATAGCTCATTGGAATGGGTTACAGTCACTCTTTCTTATAGGCACATAAAAGTGAGCTTACGTTGGTGAAAAAGGAAAATATTGGAGTTTGAGTGGAAAAGTTTATTTTTTAATAAATAATTCATTTTTATGTGCAACTCCAAAAAGTGCCTATATAAAGGAGTTGAGAGCTCATTTTGCTCTTTATGCTTGAGATTGTATTGTTATGTTGCTGGATTGAACTTGAGTGTTCTTCCATTCCTTCTTGAGGACGAAAACCCTCTTAGAGAAAATCAATTTCGGTGGTGAAAGATCCACCCTATCTGGTTCGAGGTGATTTCATCTAGGAATTACATAGAACTGAATGGAGTTTGATGTCTTTTGATGAGTTTTGGATTGGATGAGTTTTGTGTTTTGCAGAGTGGTTTTTGGTAGGGTTTTGGAGCTGAAGTATGGAGTTCCTCTTTCAAGTCTGTGATGTATCCTCATGCTGGCCGTACTGCTAGTCGTACCTGTGCTGGGTGCTTCGACCTTGGGTTGGAAGAGTTGTTTATTATGTCAATATTGCCATTGAAATCACAAGACCTTGCCATGGCATCATATTTGTTGTCCTTTTGAGAGTCTTTGTTGCTATATAGAGTGACTTCCGTCTGGTCGTACACTTGATTGGGTCGTACCAATCTATTTTGAGGCGAACACAATGAGCAAATCGCTATGGTGTTAGCATTGCAAATACTTCATGATGAGACGTCTAACATGGGAGTTGTTGTAGATGTTGGATTGAAGGAGAATTGAGTAACAAAGGAGCTATTGTGAGTGTGTTGGACAGCTGTCATAGAGGAGTTTTCAGACCTGCGCCAACAACTGAAGCACCATCAGGCCAGCAAACAGTACTTCCTTTCATATCTCTCTTTATTGGTATATCCCATGGCAACTTTATGATATATTTGTATGTTTGAATCCTCACTTCATAGAGTTATTCCTATGTACCATTTGCTACAGTAGTGACTTGATTATATCAGAGGCAGTGCTCTAAGATTGCAAGTGTTCTTCATTGTAATACTTTCATTTGATGCAAACTCTTGCAATGGCTTTGTAATATACAACCCCAAATTTTTTTCCAAAATATAGAACAATAATAAACAGTGTTAGCACAACTAAACTCCTCCGCACTTCTGATCACCAAGATCCCAATTCGGGCAAGGTGAGAGCATAATGTGCTTTAGATTACAAATTAAAACATTGTGCAAACAAGTAAACATTCATCTGCATATGCAGGCATCCACAAGTTGTGGGGATTCACCACTTTCAGTGGGTATGAGAGCAAGAAAGGAAAAATTACAATGCCATCCACTTATTCAGTGGGAATACTCCACTTATGCAGTGGGTAGAAACAATAAAGAAAAGTTCATTTATCCACACTGGCGGTAAAACCATCCAGGGGTTATAATATGTTTAATTGTTCTTTCCTCCACACTGGCGGTAAACCATCCAGGGCCTTAATGTGATAGAATTTACAAATGAAGCTCTAATTGAATCAATATCAAAGCACAAGAATTGTAATTTGATAATAACTCCCTCTGAATCCTTGATGTAGAAAACATACCCATTAGCACTTCCAACTGCAGTATAAAGCTGTTCCAAGCAGGAAGAATCATATAGCTTATGCTGACTGGTCTATGACAGTAGAAATCAGACCTTGATAGCACAACATGAACTCTGTAATTCCATATATTATGGATGGCTGATGAACAGACCACAAGTAATCACAACATTAGTCTCATCATTGAAAACATGCACCATCCATAGATAAATCCCAATGCAAGGAACTTAGATCCCACAGATACAATCAACAACCCCTCAACATGCACAAAAACTGATATCATTTCTTTCCCAATACTTCAACATTGCCTAGCAATCTTGGAAACCAACAATGAAGAATGTATTGTCAACCAACTGATATGCATTACTGCTGTACGACAGCCATGGCTCAAACTTAGAATTCCAAAATGACCACACATCAAAGACACTTTTCTAACCTCCATAAACTTTCAACACACAACCAACAACTCCACTGCATATTATAGAGATCATACATGAAGAATAGATTGCACTGCCAGTACCACGATTCCCATACAGGACTGTAAGGCCCGTAGTAACAATATCACACCCAAGATCACTGAAAACTGCCCAGAAATTCAGATTGAATGATTACAAATCATTGTAAGCTCATAACAAATAAGTCTGATTCATAAATTGGTACCCAGCAACTAAACATAATGCACAATACACAAATCGACCCTGCTGATGTACGGACTCTCATACATGTACGGCAGATTTGTTTCCAATACAACAAGGTCTAAACTCCACCAAAAATAATGCAAATCACTCTCAATGGAATCGTCCAAACATCTCAATAATTCTACAATCCACAAACAGATCAAAGGAGTCAATGATAATTTCTGATATTCATTGACTCATTCCAGGCATGTACGGCTATGGTAGCACAAATGCATTCATATGAATCAACTATGTATTAAAAACCCATGAAAAATATAATGAAATGAAAGATATGGCATGGACAATGATATCCAATCAGTTTTAATCCACATAAACTCCTCTATTATTTATCCTGCCTGATCGTACCATCAAGCTGGTACGGACTGGGCATGTACGGAAATAATCCCAGCAGTCTCAATACTCAACAAAAAACACTTCAAATCACTCTTAACAGGAGCGCACAAACACATAGATTATTCCACAAATAACAAATGGCTGCGAGATATCACATATATTCAAAATTTTCAGTCGATCATTTCCAGGTTGTACGGTAGCTGCTGAAATGTAAATCCTCACACCCACCTCTAGTATGCATCAAACACTAAGAAATGGGTCTTAAAGGAAGCGGTCATAGCATACAATGACACCATTTAAAGCATTGTCCAAACAACTTATGATTTTATTATAATCTTTCAAAAGAGTTTCATAGATGTACGGCCCTGTAATTGTACGGCACAGCTTGGAGGGCAACAAAACACAAAAGACTCTCTAATACAATCCAAAATGCCTCAAAGTTTTATTGAAATCTATTCTAACTGAATCAAATATCAAACTGCACATGAATCTCCTATCATCAGTTAAGCTCCAATTGGTTCCCTGAAGTAGAAACCACCATTACCAGCTAGGGTAGATATCACACTACCGAAACTGATCTTCTTCGAATGGGTTTCCGTCCACAAGAAGGTAGAAAATGGAAGAACACGCAAGTTCAATCCAACAGAATAACAATACAAATTCCAAGCCCCCCCCAAATGAGCTCTCACTCCCCTTTTTAAAAGCCTCTGGGAGTTACAAAATGATCTTTCTTGAAAATAGAGCCTTTTCTTCTCCCACTTATAAAATATTTCTATTTCCAAGTTATGTGCACACTTTAAGTGACTAGGGAATAATAAACTAAACATTTCCCTTTTTTCCCCTCAAGACATAACATTAAGTCACCTTAAATAATCCAACCTTATACTTTAGTGCACAATAAATAATTAAAATAACCTGTTTAATTACCAAATTAAATAAACTCCCTTATAACTCCAAATTTGATAATTAAACCGGGCCAAAATATTCTGGTAAATAACTTTGACCATCCCTGATAAAAATGCAGACTTGAGATATCCAAAACTACACTGCAGATAGAAATACGATCACTCCAAGAAGTTTGGAGCTCCCACCAACATGTCGGATAGCCATCGAGAGACTAGGACCAAGCATAATGCGCATAAAAATCAATGCGCCAAAAAAGGGACATTACAGGCTTCCCACTGAATAAGTGGATGTGCCTATTTCCTTTTCAGTATTTCATGGCTCAGGTTCCCGCTGAATAAGTGGATGCACTTGGTTTTTACTTTCTTGTATCCCACTGAATAAGTGGTTGCCCACTGCATAAGTCGATGTTTCCTTTCAATTTCATTCCCACGATTAAGTGGATGCTTGTTGCAAAGCACATGCCCACTGAATAAGTGGAAGTTGTCCTTATTGTTGGTTTATGGTTATAAATGCTAACTCTAAAGCACTTGTATGCTCTCACCTTGCCCACATCAGGATCTGGGTGATCAGAAGAGTGTGGAAGAATCATTGTTGCACCTAACTTTCAGTGTTGTCCTATTTTCAAAAAATTTCTGGGTATTATATTACAGTGGTATCAGAGCTTGTGATCTTGCCAGCCTGTTTGGGTTGCTAATAACTCTTTGCAAATCTTCAGTTGTGTAACAAAATTTCAGCCTTGCATGTTGGTGATCAGCACTTGCATGTGTGTTCAGTGATTTGGCAATTGAAAGAATTTGTTCCGTGGATGTGAGATCATGGCATCTCTCAGTGAAAATAATCTTTCTGTGAAAATAATCTTTCTGAAAAGCTTTTCAATGCAGGGATGAAACTTGAATCTTTGCGACGGTCAAAAGAGATTCTTTTTAGCGCTTTGGAAGAAGTTGAGAAATGATTGTCTAAAGTTCCTCAATCACCTTCTGAGGTAATGCGGATTGCCTTGATTCCTTCAATGACTTCATTGGGTAAGCCTAAGTTGTTGAGGCATCCAAACAATGATGTGACACTTGCAGTCATCACATGCATCAGTGAAATCACAAGAATAACAGCTCCTGAAACTCCTTGTGATAATAAAAAGATGAAGGGAATATTACAGTTGTTCCTGGAAAGCTTTCATGGTTTGGGTGACATCAAAAGCCCTTCTTATGCTAAGAGGGTCAAAATCTTAGAAACTATTGCCAAGGTTTGAGCTTGTGTGATGATGCTAGACTATGATTGTGAAAACCTAATGCTCCAAATGTTTGGCTATTTCCTTGTTGAAATTAGGAAAGATCATGATATGGATATTTTGTTAACAATGCAAGATATCATGACATTGGTTGTTAATGAGAGAAATGATGTTCCCCATCCTCTCATAGAAGTCTTATTGAACAACATAAGAAAGGATCAAGATTCTCTATCAGCTGCTAATGTGCTAGCTGAAATGGTTGCTTTCCAATGTGAAGAAAAATTGAAAGCTCACATGGCAGCAAAACAGGAAGCAGATGAAAATCTCACAACTGAAATGACTGGTTTTGAACCTATCACTGAGAAGTACGAGCCTTTGTATGATGAAGACGATATCTCAAATCAAGAGGCATGCATAGAGGAGCTCCAAAATGATTTATTTGAACAATATTCTACTGCTAACGAAGAGTTTGAGCTTGTTGGAATTCCAAGAACAACTTGTGATGTGCATATACATCACTCCCATGAAGATAATTCAGATTTGGGGTGGGAATTTCCCATGTATGAAAGACAAAAGTTTGACTTCCAAAAATGTTCAGTTGGAGAGCATGTTGAAGTGGAGCTTGTTTAAGATTTTAAATCAGCCCTTAATGATGACTCAATGCTTGAGTATGATGTTGCCATAACCTTTGGTCAAAGTGACGGTGAAGAGACATATTTTGTGGGACTTATTGCTTGTAATAAACAGGCCCAATTTTTTTTTAAATTTGCATACAAGGATATCAATGTTAGCATCAAAGCAAACCAACTAGAGGCCTCACACTTTCTGATCACCAAGATCCCAGAAACGGGCAAGGTGAGAGCATACAGTGATTTTTGCTTACAGAACAACTATGCAAGAAAGAAATACACTTCTTCCGCTGCGGCGGGCATCCACATATTGTGGGAATTCACCACTTTGAGTGGGTATGAGAGCAAGAAAGGAAAATTACAATGCCATCCACTTATTCAGTGGGAATACTCCACTTATGCAGTGGGTAGAAATAATAAAGAAAAGTTTATTTATCCACACTGGCGGTAAAACCATCCAGGGGTTACAATATGTTTAATTGCTCTTTGCTCCACACTGGCGGTAAACCATCCAGGGGCTTAATGTGATAGAATTTACAAATGAAGCTCTAATTGAATCAATATCAAAGCACAAGAATTGAAATTTGATAATAACTCCCTCTGAATCCTTGATGTAGAAAACATACCCATTAGCACTTCCAACTACAGTATAAAGCTGTTCCAAGCAGAAAGAATCATATATCTGATTTCAGTCTTCAAGTGATTATGCTCACACAAGAATCCCTAAATAAAATGTCAAGAACTTGAAATTTCTGATGAAGAATGAATGGACTAACAACTAGCTAAAAATCTGAATTCACACTTTATTGCTGACTGTCCCCTGCTGGTACGGCAGCCATGAAAGTAGCATTGTAACACATAAACTGGTCTACACCACAACAAACCCAAACAGTAATGTCAAACTGATAAACTGACCACAAAAGACCATCCTGAGCAGTCAACAAAGTCTCATATCAAGAAATTCAGTGCTGCACCAATACATCTCCCTGCCTGAGCCGTACGGACAGGAAATGGTACGGCAAGCATGAAATATTCATTTCTTCCTCAAACAACTCCAAATCACTTCTAAACTGATCGTTAATAAGAGACAAGAAAGATGCAATCAACAGTAATAACAAACTCCTCAAGAATTTTTTCTGCTGAGCATCAATGCCCAACACCAAGTACGGCCAGTACAAGTACGGATGGCTCCAAAAATTTACAAATCTTCATAAAATCTTTCCAAATAACTTCCAAGAGGGTCGCCTATCATGAATAATCCATATGCAATCAACAAAGACTTTCAAAACAAACATTTGAATTTCTAATGCATAATAATGGTTTCAGCATTGTACGGCAGAACAAGTACGGCCAAGAAGAGAAATTTACAAGACTCCATAAAACACTCCAAAAACATATCAAACAATCTTAGATATCATTACTTATCACTCCAAAACTGATTACAAACAAAAAAACTCCACAAATCTTCAAATCCATTTAGTACTCTGTGATTCCCTGAGTGGAAATCATCAATTTCCAGCTAGGGTGGATATCTCACCACCGAAACTGATCATCCTCAAGTGGGTTTCCGTCCACAAGAAGGCACCATTGATCCCTGGGTTCAATCCAGCAGCATATCATTATCAAATTCCAAGCCCCCTTCCAAATGAGCTCATATCTTCTTTTTATAAGCACCTGGGAGTTACAAAACCAATCTTTCTTGAAATTAGAGCTTTTTTGCACATCCCTTAGAAATAATTTCTAATATCAAGTTAGGTGCACACTTAAGTGACTAGGGAATTAAAAATTATAACATTTCCCTTTTTCCCATCAAGTCATAACATTAAGTCACTTTTTAAAATAACCTGCCTTAAACTTTAGTGCACCAAAAATAATAAAACTTAGTTTAATTATCAAATTAAACAAACCTTATAACTCCAATTTGATAATTAAACTAAAAATGATCCCAAACCATTCCCTAGCCCATCGGGATCATGAGATAGGCTAATGGTCCCATTCTGACTAGGCTTGGAAAGGGGACATTACATTGCTCCTGAAGAAGAGGAAATTTCAGAATCTTTGTTACTCGAAGAATCAAGGCACTTGAGTGAACAAAATCCTAGAGGGTTGTGTGAGTTGAAGAATCAACTCTTTGTCTCAGATGAGAACATGATACAAGCCCTTGTAAGTTTGGACAGCCTACATGAGTTGGTTGAAGGCCTCATTGGGAAAGCCCAAACTGAGGAGAAACAAAAGGGAATTGAGAATGGAGTCACCCTTGCAAATTTGTAGATTATCAAAGATTCAATGGAGACCATGAAATCTGAGTATTTACATGTGATTAGTGACCGTGATCATGCCCTTGATATTGCAAGAGAGGAGAGAAAACTGGATCAGCTCATCTTTGAGCTTAATGCGACAAAAGACAAGTTGCTTGGTACCCAATTGGCACTTCAAGAAGTTGAAAAACAGCTTGCTATTGTTACAAACTTGAGGGAGCTTGAAAAGGGTACAATGGCAGAAGAAATCTAGTTAGTGATTGATGAAATAGATACTCTTCAAGAGGAGTATGATTTGGAGATCATGCCAAAGGAGTCAAAAGTTGCAAGGGCAGATTTAGTTGGGGTTGTGCAAGAGGAAGGTAATGAATTTCACATTCATGATAACCCTCTCTTTGTCTTAGATGCAGAAGCAACTTATGATAATCCTCTTTTCATATTGGATGATGAAACAACTTCTAATAGAGGCAGCACATTTGATGATAACATCAAGATATGGGATCCAGGAGCAGTTCTAAAAATTGAGTTAGAGTGTGGTTCTCACCTTGTCGGTGTAGCGGAATCATATCATGAGGGAACATTGAACCTTATGGTTGGTAATCCTCCTAGGAGACCACCGGATATGAAATGTGCAAATGAGGTGACAGATGAAGTTTTTGTTCAGGACGTGATGGTTCTTGATGACTTTAGCCTCTTTGACATTAAGAAGTTATCAAAAAGTGGTTTTGTGGTTGCTGGAAACTTCATTATAGAAGCAAAGAAAGGAGGTTTCAAACTTGTTACTCATGAAGCTTGGAAGGAAGAGGGACATAAAAATGTCATCCACATGTGTGACAACCCATCCTTTGGATTGAGTGATGATCTAACTCGTACTAATCCTTTGTGGGGTTTGGGTTTGAGGACAGTAGTTACTCCATGTCCCTTAGTTGTTGATGTTTCCATGGATGGGGTATAAGAGATTATCAAAGAAGTCACCAATTCCCATGATGAGCAAGATGCTATGGATGGCACTTGGAGTTATGATGTATACTTTTCTAGGTATGTTAGAGATCATTCTTGGTTGGTTATCCATGTTTGGGATCCTCAACAACAATTGACAGAGTTCATTGGGAATGGAAGGAATGAACCTTAGAGGGATAAGGATCGAAATTTCAGACATTATAGTGTTCCTTTCTTCAACAGCCATTTGGTGATTACATTTGCGCATTTACTAATGGATTGAAGAGAGATTTTGAGTAAGGAGTGGAGCAATGAACGAATGGCCACTCTTGGGAGTGTTCCATGGCAAGGAATGGGTCAAATTTTCAAGCTTGAGCTTGTTGTTTGGTTGCAAGCTAGCCACCTCACATCTTTGTTTGCTCTCATTCAAGAAAGTTGGCACATTATTTCTTGCCAAGGAAGTAAAGGGTTTCAGTTGGAGATTACTTGGAAGTGTTTCCTCACTTGCGTATACTTGGGAACTCCGTTGATACTATTGTTGTCCCTTATGTAGAGTGCTAAAATCTGATTGTACTTCACTGATTTCAATTTTGAACAGCAGTGATTATTTGTTAACTCAGACCTTCCTAAATCTGAGAGTTCATCTTATGAAGGATTGTGAAATAAACCTTGATAGTTTACTCACGGTGTTGTTCCAGGATAGCGAACTTCCACATGCTTTGGTTCATAATTCAAAGACCTTTGGAGTTGGAACAGTGAAGGATTCATAAGTCCAGTTGATTATATCAGAGCAATTCAGAGGAGGCATGTTAGGTCCAAGCAATGTTTGGGTGAGTTGGAAGAATTCTTGCAAAGGATTGTTTCCCTTTTTGCAAGAAGTGTGGAGAGGGTTACGACTACTGCTATGACACAGCATGACACATTGTATTTGGGGTTCACAAACCACCTAGATTGATTTGGGATCCTAGAGTAGTATTATTCAAGATGGATCTGATCGTTGTGTTTGACGAATTGCTTGAGGGCAAGCAATTTCAAGGAGAGTGGACTGTAATGTTCCCTTTTTTGTCATGTCCCCATTTCCGGAGTGACTTCATATGGGGTTGATGATTAGCCTATCATCCATTCCCGTAGGCTAATGCATTGGTAAGGGAATGATTTGCTAGTTTGAGTTTATTTCTATACATGGAGAACCGGAAAGTTAGCTCAACTAGTATGTTATTTGGAAAATGCAATATTGAAATTGTATTTTCAATTATTTGGTTTGATTTGTTAGATGGAATAAAAGGGAAAATGAAATCTTTAATTGCATTTTCTCTAATCTATTTTGTGGAGTTTATATGGAATAAGGAGCATTCGCCCCATGAAGAAATAGGTCCAAGCAAATCCCAATGGCTATCATGTATGATCGATTGGCATTTTAGATGGAGTTTCAAGAGGATCGATTGGCATTATGAGGTGGCGATTCCATTGGATCATGTGCCAATGAGTGGAATCGATGCAAGAAGAGGTAATCGCCCAAGTCAAAGACATTTAAAATAATTGTGTGGAAATTCAATGCTAACGACTTGTGCAATGAGGCGATTCCTTGGATCATGTGCTCAAGGGAAGGATCGATTCAAACACAAGGATTTTTAAAGCCAACGATTAAGAGGTTAAGGATCGCCCAAGGAGATGAGAAGAATTATAAATAAAAGTATGAAGATTTTAAATGCTTGTGAACAAAGCATTTCCAGCCGCCGCCATGATAGAGGGAGTTCTTTTGCTATGGATCGGTCCCTATGAAATAATAGATGTATTTCATTTAAAACAATTGAAGATTGATTTTAAATGAATGAGTTTTAGTTGCAGCTCATTTACAATTGTTCAAGTCTTTTGCTCATCATTGGTGGAACTCAAATTTCAATCCAAATTTGCTAAGAAGGACGCCTATCCATGGAGAGGATAAATAGAGGACTTGAACATCAATTTGAAACTATTGATGCATTGGTATGTTTCTTATTCTATTTGTTTTGATTGAAGATTCCGATTTTCATGTCTTTTTGCAAGGAGATGACCCCTTGTGTTTGTATGGTGATGACCCCATACTCTATGTGAAGTGATATTGTATGAATATTCACCATTGAGCTTGAATTTGCAGGTTTAGAGAAGTTATTGGAGCATATTTGATATCATATTGAAGCCCTTGATCCATTGGAAGCATTATCAAGGTAGTTTTAGGGCCTATGATATCATTGGAGTGAGATTTATATAAGTTGCAAGTTCTAATTTTTCATGACAGCGAGGTCTTTATATTGTTTCAGGGCTTTTTGAGCATATTGGACAAGTCTACAAGGATTTTAGGAGTTGCAAGTTGCATAAGGAAACCATCGCTTGACTTGGGAGTGGGTTATTGAAGTATTTGAAGACTTTTCGCATGAGCTGATTGAAATATACACTTACAGCAGTCATGGCAGCCAACTGATTTTTTATATCAGTCAAATATAATTGTACTTCCAGGGCTATTGTGATCTATTTCAGACTTGAGGACAACTGGCTATTGTTTGTTTATGATCATATAAGTTGTATAAGACATTTGGATCATTATTTGTTCACATTTTCATGATGATATCAGGTTTGATATGACTGATACAGTGACTGAAATTTTATGACAGCAATATGTTTTGTGATGTAATTTGATGATCAATCAATGTGAATGCAAGGAGTTTGTTGGCTTTCATATTTTATGATTTGTGTTGATATTTGGCATTGATTTGTGCAAGAAATCTTATCTAAAATTGATCAAAATTTTCAGTTATACATAATAGGGTCTCTTACATTTTTGGCGCATAGACCTTTTATGTGCATTATGCTTGTTCCTAGTCCTTCGGAGGATATTCGTCATATTTGAGAGAACTCCAATGTTCGTGGAATGGCTGTGGATCAGTTTTTCAGAGCAGTTGATGTTGACATTGAGCTTGGTTGGTGTTCAGGGTCACGATGATGCTTTCAAAAGCATTTTCGTCTTCTCGGTTTGCTCTCCAAACTTCTTGGAGAAGCCATCTATTTATAGTAAATGACCCTAATGGTGTCACATTTCATCGCAAACCTTCCGGAGTATGTTGGTATGGTTTAATTTGTATTTTGCTTCAGTTTGGGACTTTCGCAAATTTGGTGATTAAATGAACTATTTTATTAATGGTATCACTTTAGTCACGTAAGGTCAGGAATATTTAAGAAAGACCTAAGTGGTATAGCTCATTGGAATGGGAAAAAGTCACTCTTTCTTATAGGCACATAAAAGTGAGAGCTTATGTTGGTGAAAAAGGGAAATATTGGAGTTTGAGTGGAAAAGTTTATTTTTTAATAAATAATTCATTTTTATGTGCAACTCCAAAAAGTGCCTATATAAAGGAGTTGCTCATTTTGCTCTTTATGCTTGAGATTCTATTGTTATGTTGCTGGATTGAACCTGAGTGTTCTTCCATTCCTTCTTGAGGACGAAAACCCTCTTAGAGAAGATCAGTTTCGCTGGTGAAAGATCCACCCTAGCTGGTTCGAGGTGATTTCATCTAGAAACCACATAGAGCTGAATGGAGTTTGATGTCTTTGGATGAGTTTTGGATTGTATGAGTTTTGTGTTATGCAGAGTGGTTTTTGGTATGTTTTTGGAGTTGAAGTATGGAGTTCTTCTTTGAAGTCTGTGATGTATCCTCATGCTAGCTGTACTTGTGTTGGGTGCTTCAACCTTGGGTTGGAAGAGTTGTTTATTATGTCAATATTGCCATTGAAATCACAAGACCTTGCCATGGTGTCATATCTATTATCCTTTTGAGAGTCTTTGCTGCAGTATATACTATAGAGTGACTTATGCCTGGACGTACACTTGACTGGGCCGTACCAGTCGATTTTGGGGCAAATGAACACATTGAGCAAATCGCTATGGTATTAGCATTACAAATACTTCATGATGAGACGTCTAACATGGGAGTTGTTGTAGATGTTGGATTGAAGAAGGATTGAGCAACAAAGGAGCTGTTGTGAGTGTGTTGGACAGCTGTCATAGAGGAGTTTTCAGACCTGCGCCAGCAACTAAAGCACCATCAAGCCAGCAAACAATACTTCCTTTCATATCTCTCTTTATTGGTATATCCCATGGCAACTTTATGATATATTTCTATGTTTGAATCTTCACTTCTTAGAGTTATTCCTATGCACCATTTGCTACAGTAGTGACTTGATTATATCAGAGGCAATGCTCTAAGATTGCAAGTGTTCTTCATTGTAATACTTTGTAAGAACCCCGTCTTAACTAAACCAAATTTTTCCCTTCGCTGCCCTGATTTTTCTGATTTGTTGTTTGAGAGTTTGGTTTGGTATTTGGATATTTTGTTTGCACAAGTGTGTTTGCAATATAGTAAAGATGGAAAGGTAACAATATCATAGATAAATACTAACTAAAGAAGCAATTGCATCAACGCATACATACATCAAAATGCAATGCAAACATAGAAGAACATACCTAGATGGCAAATGGGACTTCTTTATTGCAATAGATAATGATGATTACAAAGAAGATCTATGCTGTTATATCAGACCATCCTGATTATGAAATCAAAATCTAAATGTATACAAATATGCCCAAATCTTGCATGAAACCTTAGCCCACTTGTAGTAGATGTTGCCTTGTCAAAGTAGAATATAAAACCCAATGATAGATGACTGTAGCAGTGCCTGTAGGTGGATAAATGAGGTCTAATATTGACTGATACAAATGCTGATAATGTTGATAATAGCCCAGAATTGAAGTATATCATCAAACAAAGCCAAAAAGTGATAAATAATGAAATTGCCTAGCAATGGGAAGGTGGCGCTAGCATCTTAGATGTCTCCTTAGTCTTTGAAATGCAATTTCATGCCAAGAAACCCTCCAAAAGTATGCTGATAAAACCCTGACAAAGTTTGATTATGCTGATTATAACCTAGATTTCACAAATCATGCCCAAAAGTGTCAAATCATGCCAAATTATGAAATCGCCTATGCCTTTGAGTGGTGCGATTTGACCCAACAAGCTTGTAGATCTCAAATAAAGCCAAAATATGATAATATCAACCTCTAAAACACAATTTCAATCCGCTATAATAAAAATCAGAATAACAAATGATGATGCCAAACCTCAAAAATGCCTCCAATTGAAGGACGATCCACCTAAAAACCCTTGTTTGACATTAACACATGAAAATATGATCAAATTGACCTCCAATCTGCCTTATTTTTCCTTCAATCTACATACAAAACCTTCAAACCCTAGCTAGAAATGAAGTGTTCATGAAACCCTAGTTGTTTGAAGCCATATCTCCTCCAAAAACCTACAATTATGCTCAATGATGAATTTTAAGGGAATTCATCTCTCATGGTGGAATGGGTTTTCGTCCAAACCAATAATATGCAAGGGTTTTCGTCCTTGAACAAGCTAAAAATCACTTACAACCAAGAGAAACCTCTCACAAAGCAAAAATACAAAATGATTAAGATATATCAAAAATGCTCCAAATAACCTCCTTTTATACTTTTTCAACTTGGGCACCCAAATAAAGCACTATTTTATTATTTTTGAAGTCCACCGCCAAAAGAAAATAATATTTAATTATTTTCTTTTTTATTTTATTCTATTTTCCTCCAACTTGGACGTCCCACATTAAATAATAATAAAATAATATTATTTTATTATTTTCTCCCTTGAGCGTCGATTTTCTAGTGGGAAAAATAAAAAATATAATAACAAAATATTATATTTATTTTCCCATCTCCAACGTTTCCTTTTTCCACCTTTAATTTATTTTTTATTTCTCCCCCTAGGTTGTTTTCTCTCTTGGCATTATTATTTTAATATTTTGACTTTTCAACAATTTGTACAAAAAAACCAAAATCCAAAATATAACCTCAATTCGTCATAGAAAAATAGTTAAAGCCATAAAATCCAACATTCCATTCTCCAAGCTTCAACAACCTTCATCTTTCCAACCTTGCTCAAAAAGGGGACATTACAAGTCCTCCCACCCCGAGATTGCTTGCCCTCAAGCAATCACAAATATCAAATCTGCCTTATGATCAATCATGACAATCAATTCCCAGATCCCAAATCAATCTAGGCCTTTGGAATGGTCTCATATATATCATATCAATCTGCTCACTATTGGCAAAAGGAAGCTTAGGCAACTCACTTACCAAAAGTGTCACAATTCTCCTCAAATATGCACCCAATTTGCCAAACTTTTCATCATGTCTTTGTTGTCCCATGCTAATATATAATGAAAAATCCTCATAGATGTCATCATGAAATGATTCCTTGTCTAAAACTCTCATCCTAGGACCGCTTCCGCTGTCGTAAACTAATGCAAACTCCTCAAGTAATCCATGAATGATCAAAGGCCCAACCAAATCTGCATTACTCATACCTCCATCTACATATGTAGTCATAACATGAGTGGTCGATCCACAAAGTGAATGCTCAACTACTCCATCATCCTCTATGCATTCTTCCCTTGGAAGAAATAGAGATCTAAGGTGTGTCTCCCTTTGCTTCCTTGCTTCCTTGCTTGATCTAGCTGATTGTAACTCTCCTTGACCTCTTGTAGATGTTGTCTTGCTTGGGTAGCCAACAACTTCGCCTTCTTAGCTCTTTGTAACCATCCATCGCATATGTCTTCATGAAATAATTCATTGCCCATAACTATCATAGATTTGGTTGTTATTTGATGTGGCAATGTGTACTTGAGTGCTTTCATAGTGACTTGTTTCCCTTCATGTTGGAAACTCAACTCCATAGTTTGTAGATCTTGGATGACCCTTTGTAGTGAATGTAGCCATTGCATACCAACCACAATTTCATTATCCTTCAAGTCAAAAACATAGAAGTCATCACAAAGTGTATATTCACCAAATAGAATGCTAAGTTTGTTCACTTTCTTCTTGCAAAGAATAGTGAGTCCACCTGCTATAGTCACATCAAAGCCCTCAAAATCATCACAATGCAAACCTCTTTTGTTTACCAACCCTTCATCAATGTAGTTATGTGTAGCTCCACTATCAAAAAGTGCAATGACCTTGCATCCAAACAATGTGCCTTCAAAGAGGAATGGATTATACCTTGAAGCTCCTGAAAGATAAGTGATCCTATATCCTTTGTTACCATCACTTACAAGTTCTAGTGTTGGCTGTCCTTGATTATTTTCTGAACTAGTATCATCATCCACATCATCAATCACCTCTATGTAATGCACTTTACCTTCGCCAAAACATCTATGACTGGGTTCCCAAGGTTCCTTGCAAGAAAAACACAACTTTTTCCTACGAAGTTCATTCTTTGTCTCAAAATCCATCTTTGATGTACCTTCAATTTTTGTAGGAGTGGGCTGCTCATGAGATTGCTGATCTAAATTTTGATTCTTGTTCTTCTTTTGGGGCTGAAATGAAGTAGTGTCCAGGTCAAGTGCAATCTCTATAGAATCGTCCAAGGTCTTAGGCTTATGAACCTTCACCAATCTTCTCATTCTATCATTCAATCCCTCCACAAAGAGCATAGTAACTCTCTTCTCAGGCATTTCTGGAACCATGACAGCAATCTTTTGAAACTCATTGATGTAGAAATCTACTCTACCAACCTATTTTAGCTAAGCCAAATCCCTGTAGTAGACTTCCACATCCTTCCTATCAAACCTCGTAATGAGCTTACATGTAAACTCATCATATGAAGTAATCATGTTATGAAGTTGTGAGACAAGTCCATGATGCCACCAATCATAGGCTAGACTCTCCAAATGCATAGTAGCAAACTAAGTAGCCTTTTCTTCACTCATTGGCTCGAGTGTGAGAAAAGTGTCAAGTTTATGTATCCATGCTCTAGCACTTATTTTACCGCTGTCATCAAAGTTAGGTAAAGGAACTTTGTTCAATGCATCTTTGAATTCTTTGTGTTCCTTTTTAGGTCTTCTCTCCTTTTGGCTTTTCTTCTTTTCCCTTCTTTGATTCATGAATTGATTCAAATTAAGGGTTGTCCTAACTTCGGCTGGAAGTATGTGATACTCATCATAGGCAACCATGATATCATCGGTGAGATCTGTGACTTCTTCCTGTTCTTCTTCAGATGATTGTTCTTCTCTTCTTGGTACAAAAGTGGGACGAAGTGGTCTATCTGAAATTGTTCCAGTTGCTCTACCTGTATTTGTAGCCTCTCTACCTGTATTGCTATGTCTTCTACTACTCTCACTTCTTGACCTTCTTGATCGCGAATGATCCAATCTCAATTGGCCGATGGTTGTAATCATACGGTCCTGAAACTACTGAAACATTTGCTAGCAAAAGTAGTCAAGAAATCATCAACATTTGGCTGGTTATCCCTTCTTGGACTTCCACTTCTACCTCTCTCCATTTCTGGTTGTGAACCTGCAGCTAGATTATCCTCTACTTGTTGATTATTACGCTGTCCTGTCCTACTATAATGATACCTGTGAGGACCAACTTCCGGTGACTGCATAACCCAATAGGCTGGCAAGATCCAAGCTCTGATACCATTGTAAGAACCCTGTCTTATCTAAACCAAATTTTTTCCTTCGCTGCCCTGATTTTTCTGATTTGTTGTTTGAGAGTTTGGTTTGGTATTTGGATATTTTGTTTGCACAAGTGTGTTTGCAATATAGTAAAGATGGAAAGGTAACAATGTCATAGATAAATACTCACTAAAGAAGCAATTACATCAACTCCTACATACATCAAAATGCAATGCAAACATATAAGAACATACCCAGATGGCAAATGGGACTTCTTTATTGCAATAGATAATGACGATAACAAAGATCTCTATTGTTATACCAGACCATCCTGATTATGAAATCAGTCCTCTAAATGTATACAAATATGCCCAAATCTTGTATGAAACCTTAGCCCACTTGTAGTAGATGTTGCCTTGTCACAGTAGAATATAAAACCCAATGATAGATGACTGTAGCAGCGCCTGTAGGTGGATAAATGAGGTCTGATATTGACTGATACAAATGCTGATAATGTTGATAATAGTCCAGAATTGAAGTATATCATCAAACAAAGCCAAAAAGTGATAAATAATGAAATCACCTAGCAATGGGAAGGTGGCGCTAGCATCTTAGATGTCTCCTTAGTCTTTGAAATGCAATTCCATGCCAAGAAACCCTCCAAAAGTATGCTGATAAAACCCTGACAAAGTCTGATTATGTTGATTATAACCCAAATTTCACAAATCATGCCCAAAAGTGCCAAATCATGACAAATTATGAAATCGCCTATGCCTTGGAGTGGTGCGATATGACCCAGCAAGCTTGTAATAAAAATCATAATAACAAACGATAATGTCAAGCCTCAAAATGTCTCCAATTAAAGGGCGATCCACCTAGAAACCCTTATTTGACATCAACACATGAAAATATGATCAAATTGACCTCCGATCTGCCTTATTCTTCTTTCAATCTGCATACAAAACCTTCAAACCCTGGCTGGAAATGAAGTCTTCATGAAACCTTAGTTGTTTGAAGCCATATCTCCAAAAACCTGCAATTATGCTCAATGATGAATTCACTTAATGAGTTTTCGTCCAAACCACTAATATTCAAGGGTTTTCGTCCTTGAACAAACTGAAAATCACTTACAGCCAAGAGAAACCTCTCACAAAGCAAAAATACCAAATGATCAAAATATATCAAAAATGCTCCAAATGACCTCCTTTTATACTTTTCAACTTGGGCGCCCAAATAAAGCATTATTTTATTATTTTTGAAGTCCACCGCCAAAAGAAAATAATATTTAATTATTTTCTTTTTATTTTATTTTATTTTCCTCCAACTTGGACGTCCCACATTAAATAATAATAAAATAATATTATTTTATTATTTTCTCCCTTGAGTGTAATGTCCCCTTCTCGCAAGCCAAAATTTTTGCAACCTTGGAAACAATTTCAACTCGTAAAAAGAGAACATTAGTACACTAGTCTATCTTTGGATTCCCACTTATAATAATATATGCAAGAAATATTCAAATTACATAATCACATTGCCCTTATAGGGTTATACTGTTATGATCACATCATTATACATTTCACTCTTTTCATCAATAATCATATGATCACTATCAATATACATATTTCTCATTTTCTATCATTATCCATCATATTGGATTCATGCATTAACCCTTAACTTCATATGAGATAAGGTGATAGGATGCTCTTTGGCCAATCATGGGTCCACTATTAATCCTTTGACTCAAGGGGTGGATCTTCACCAACTGGAGTCAAGGCCTCTATGATATTCCTTGGTATGAGGGGTGACTTTTTCACCAACTGGAACCAAAGCCACTATATAATAATCCTTTGGCACGAGGGGTGACTTATTCACCAACTGGAACCAAAGGCCACTTCCACTTGTCCAAGGGGTGCCATTGCACCAACTGAGACAAGGGCCATATCCACTTGTCCAAGGGGTACCTTTTGTACCTACTGAGACAAGGGCCATATCCACTTGTCCAAGGAATACCTTTCGTACCTACTGAGACAAGGGCCATATCCACTTGTCCAAGGAATACCTTTCGTACTTACTGAGACAAGGGCCATATCCGTTTGTCCAAGGGGTACCTTTTGTACCTACTGAGACAAGGGCCACTTATTACCCATGCTGGTTACTATACATCTCAGACTCACCATCTCATATGAGTTTAATGGATTAATTCCATTATTTAATATTAACAAGATCCCTTAAGTTAAGTTCTATATGCAATGCTTACAATTTAATTGTTCTATTTTGATATAGGGATCGCATACATATATATATAGAAATATTTATATAATAATCTTACCATTTATATTTACCAACTATAGATTGAACAAATTAAATATAAATACTTACTTGCTGGAGCTTTACCTCGTATTTCTTACCTATCCCTACGGTCTTCTTTCTATTTTCCAATGTTTTCCTTGCTCGATGGAATGACTGATATTATTTTTATTATATTGCTGCTGCTGTATATATATTTTATAATATATATTTTTCACCCCCCTTTTTCCATCATACTCCCTTATGCCCTTTTATATATTTCCAAGGGTTTACCGTGGGTAAAAGGATATACCCTTTCCAACGGTTGCGGCTTTAATTTAGTTAACAAGGATACATATTAATAATGTTTGTCTTTTTTTTTTTATTTATTATTTATTAAGGTGATCGCTGGTGTCAACCAACTTAATCGCTGCACTTATAAATATCCTCTTTCGGCCTCCCCTTAACCTTTTTAAAGTATATTATTTATATAATATATATAGTATAAATAAATACATTTGTTATTATGGGAGCTCTTTTATCTTGTTTTATTCACAAAGCATATATCGTGGGATAATGTTTTTGTCTTATTAGACTTTTATCTTTATATGATTTTATTTTGAATTTGACCTTTTGTTTAACCATATTACTTTGCCTTATTCCAAATTACTTTACTTTCTAAATTACTTTACTTTCTAGCTTTAATGGATAAGACTCTTCATTAATATTTGTAATATTTGTTTTTATATATAATAATATATTTTATTAATTATTCACATAAATATTATATTAAAATATTTATATTTATAATATATCTAGTTAATAAAATATATATATTTCATAAATTTTATAATATTTAAATTATATTAAATTAATAATATTATTTATTAAATAATACATATTAATAATATATTTTAAATAAATATATTATATATTATATTTTAATTGTATTAGTTTATATAAGACTAATTTATTATTTAAATAAACAATTCAATTATAAATCATTATAGGGACATCACAACCCTCCCCACTCAAGATTGTTTGTCCTCAAGCAACTATAATTAGGTATCCTAAAGTAATATTTAATAACATTATATTTTATTAGGTTTCCCTTTATATAAAATAACATTACACTCACCAATAATATAAAATAACCTCTATGAAATGTAACAAATGAATATAGCTAATAAACTATAGTGCCATAAATAATATAGTGCCCTAAAATAATAATTTAAAAATTTAGGTTTTACCCTTTTAAATTTTCGGCACTAAATTTTATAAATACTTTGGGTTAGTTGTATATTTTAATTTGTTTTTTCACCCATTTCACCCCGCCATAGGTTACCCATAGATGAAAATAACTTTGTGAAATATATTACTTATAAGAACTAAATAGAGATGTCTTAATATATATATATATATAAAGAGTTGTTTTATTTTTATTTTTTCTTTATTTACTCACTATTTATTACTTATTACATATTTGTAAGTAAATTTTAATTTTTTAATGTTGCATCATAACATATTTAGTAGATTATAATTTTATTTTTTTAATGTTGCATTTAGCAATGTATTAAACACCATTATTCTAGCAATTCATAAAATTCATACTTACGATTTTCATTGATTCTATTTTTTTTTTTTTTTAATTATTATTTAACTATTATTCACAAGATGGCAGGATGACTGCTCTAATACCACTGTAATGTCCCCTTCTTGCAAGCCAAAATTTTCGCAACCTTGCAAACAATTTCAACTCGTAAAAAGAGAACATTAGTACACTAGTCTATCTTTGGATTCCCACTTATAATAATATATGCAAGAAATATTCAAATTACATAATCACATTGCCCTTATAGGGTTATACTCTTATGATCACATCATTATACATTTCACTCTTTTCACCAATAATCATATGATCACTATCAATATACATATTTCTCATTTTCTATCATTATCCATCATATTGGATTCATGCATTAACCCTTAACTTCATATGAGATGAGGTGATAGGATGCTCTTTGGCCAATCATGGGTCCACTATTAATCCTTTGACTCAAGGGGTGGATATTCACCAACTGGAGTCAAGGTCTCTATGATATTCCTTGGTATGAGGGGTGACTTTTTCACCAACTGGAACCAAGGCCACTATATAATAATCCTTTGGCACGAGGGGTGACTTTTTCACCAACTGGAACCAAAGGCCACTTCCACTTGTCCAAGGGGTGCCATTGCACCAACTGAGACAAGGGCCATATTCGCTTGTCCAAGGGGTACCTTTTGTACCCATTGAGACAAGGGCCACTTATTACCCATGCTGGTTACTATACATCTCAGACTCACCATCTCATATGAGGTTAATGGATTAATTCCATTATTTAATATTAACAAGATCCCTTAAGTTAAGTTCTATATGCAATGCTTACAATTTAATTGTTCTATTTTGATATAGGGATCACATACATATATATATATATATATATATATATATATATATATATATATATATATATATATATATATATATATATATATATATCTTACCATTTATATTTACCAACTATAGATTGAACAAATTAAATATAAATACTTACCTGCTGGAGCTTTACCTCGTATTTCTTACCTATCCCTACGGTCTTCTTTCTATTTTTCAATGTTTTCCTTGCTCGATGGAATGACTGATATTATTTTTATTATATTGCTGCTGCTGTATATATATTTTATAATATATACTTTTCACCCCCCTTTTTCCATCATACTCCCTTATGCCCTTTTATATATTTCCAAGGGTTTACCGTAGGTAAAAGGATATACCCTTTCCAACGGTTGCGGCTTTAATTTAGTTAACAAGGATACATATTAATAATGTTTGTCTTTTTTTTTTATTTATTATTTATTAAGGTGATCGCTGGTGTCAACCAACTTAATCGCTGCACTTATAAATATCCTCTTTCGGCCTCCCCTTAACCTTTTTAAAGTATATTATTTATATAATATATATAGTATAAATAAATACATTTGTTATTATGGGAGCTCTTTTATCTTGTTTTATTCACAAAGCATATATCGTGGGATAATGTTTTTGTCTTATTAGACTTTTATCTTTATATGATTTTATTTTGAATTTGACCTTTTGTTTAACCGTATTACTTTGCCTTATTCCAAATTATTTTACTTTCTAAATTACTTTACTTTCTACCTTTAATGGATAAGACTCTTCATTAATATTTGTAATATTTATTTTTATATATAATAATATATTTTATTAATTATTCACATAACTATTATATTAAAATATTTATATTTATAATATATCTAGTTAAAAAAATATATATTTCATATACTTTATAATTTTTAAATTATATTAAATTAATAATATTATTTATTAAATAATACATATTAATAATATATTTTAAATAAATATATTATATATTATATATTATATTTTAATTGTATTAGTTTATATAAGGCTAATTTATTATTTAAATAAACAATTCAATTATAAATCATTATTAGGGACATCACATTGAGCGTCGATTTTCTAGTGGGAAATAATACAAAATATAATAATAAAATATTATATTTATTTTTCCATCCCCAACGTTTCCTTTTTCCACCTTTAATTTATTTTTTATTTCTCCCAACTAGGTCATTTTCTCTCTTGGCATTATTATTTTAATATTTTGACTTTTCAACAATTTGTACAAAAATACCCAAAGCCAAAATATAACCTCAACTCATTATAGAAAAATAGTTGAAGCCATAAAATCCAACATTCCATTCTCCAAGCTTCAACAACCTTCGTCTTTCCAACCTTGCTCAAAAAGGGGACATTACATACTTTCATTTGATCCAAACTCTTGTAATGGCTTCCCACTGAATAAGTGGATGCACCTAGTTTTTATTTTCTTGTATCCCACTGAATAAGTGGTTGCACACTGCATAAGTGGATGTTTCCTTTCAGTTTCATTCCCACGATTAAGTGGATACCTGCTACAAAGCGGATGCCCACTGAATAAGTGGAAGTTGTCCTTATTGTTGGTTTATGGTTATGAATGCTAACTCTAAAGCACTTGTATGCTTTCACCTTGCCCACATCGGGATCTGGGTGATCAAAAGAGTGTGGAAGAATCATTGTTGCACCTAACTTTTAGTGGTCCTGTTTTCAAAAAAATTATGGGTAGCATATTACAGTGGCCTTGTTGGGCCATATTGCATCTAATTGAGACCGTCCAGATTATGAAAGTCATTCAACTCCAAGATCAAGTCATTAACTTGATTATCTTGCATGGCATTTTGAGAAGGTCGTACCTCTTAAAGGAAGATGATTTGATTATTTGAAGATTTGTAGTAGTCCCTGTTATTATTCTGATTTTCACTATTGTTTGTCATGTTATGCTGCACAAATTGGGACAAAAGTTGCATTAGATCATGTTGTCCTCTAGCAATATCATTGAGGATGTCTCTAGTGCTGGGATCCTCATGATTCCTATCACCCATGATGTCTTCTTCTTCAGAATCTAAGCCAATAAACCGCTGCCTTCTCCTATATGTGATGTATTCTCTATCATCAAGATTCATAAATCAACATTCATTAGATAAACCTGTCATATAAGCCCTTCAAGTTGGCAAGATCACTTGCTCTGATACCACTGTAAAATCCCTAATCAAATCTGCCCTAAAATTCTAATTTTTATTTTTGTCAAACCCTAGGCATGAAGTCTAATTTTTTTGTTTCTGAATGTTGATTTTTTTGTTTCTGAATGTAAATTGTTTTGGACAGCAAATATATGTATGCCAATTGCTCAAATATAAATGTCATTCATGTACCTTTGTGAAGAAAACATATACCATATATTCCACTACATAATATGACCTTTCTAATGCAAAACAAATGACAAAGTTCTGATTTTTGAATATGATTAACTGTTGTTACAAATCAGATTGCTCAGAATTGAAATTACATCAAGTTTCAAGGCTCAAACTTCCCCAAACATAACTCAGATCTCTGTTGTTCCCAAAATCAGACCTTTACCTTGATAAACAAAGGTTTCTATATACCAAAATAATGGAGAATGATGTCTTTACTTCAAACCCTAGATGGGCGATTAGATTTGGCACTTGATGTTGCTCCCAAAAACTCCACGATCCCTTCTAAATCAGTTAGGGTTTCCTTCCACAAGGTGGCACTCCATGGTGAATGACATTGGCATGCTAAATGAGGGCGGCCACCAGGGTTTTGGCCTTCAATATTCCTCAAAGTCTGAATTTCTGCTCCTCATGGATGGTGCTCTCCTAGGGCATAAACCCTTATAATGTTCTTCAAATAAATCCCTCAATATGAAGTGAAATATTGTCCCTTAGGTCTGATATAAAATCTGAATTAAACCTACAATCAAATCTGCATAAAAATCTTCATTGCCAAAATTGTATTTGGCCACAAATCTCATAATTTTGGCCCTAGGTCTTCTCCACCAATCTGCAGAAATAAATATGTTTTTGTAGCTCAATCCTCTCTCCGAATCACCAATGAAGTGCAATTGTGAACTCCGTAATGAATCCACCTCAAGATGGAATTGGGTTTTCGTCCAATCCACCAATATTCCTAAGGGTTTTTGTCCTTGGATATGTTGAACCTAAGTTGCAACCAACAAGAGAAAATCTTCAGTGCAAATGACAAGATGTCAATGAATCAAATGACTTGCTTTTCCTCCATTTTATAACCACCAATGAAACCTCCTCTTGGCTGACCTCCTATTTGTGTTTACTTTATTTTCTTTATCAAAAGTGACTCACTTTTATAATAAAGACATTTAATATTACAAATAGGTCCAGCTTAATTAATTAAATATAAATAATCCAAAATTAACTTAGGATTACTTAGTATTTAATTAATTAGATTATTCCCTTGTAACTCTCGACCTAGCCTACGGGAATAAAATAGGCTAGCCGACTCCAATGGATGATCACTCGGAAAAAGGGGACATTACAGAGAGACATCAGCTTTGATGGATAATTATATTATTTTAATTGTCAGTTGAACTGGTAATCACATTAGGATTAATGGACCAGATAATTTGTAATAAAGCTTGCAGATCATGCAAGCAGTCATAGTTAGGGTAGAAGTACAGTTAATTTATTTCATTTATTTTCATGTAGCTTTATAAACAATATAAATAAGTGCCTTTTGCACTTTGTTTTAGGGAGGAATGGTAATTCTCATGCCTGCAGTATGCTAAAATTACTGCTTATCGAGTATTTATAATTTTTAATCAAAAATTTAATGTTTATTCGCTCAATAGGATTTATTATGCCTATCTTTCTCTTAAGTGTCTATTCAGATATTTTGTTATATGTGCTGGAGAGATTAAATTGCTTCTACCAAATTTACAAGCTTTGTATTACAGGTCTATTCAAAGTTGGAAATTGTGACTTTGTACTGATTCCTTTAATTAATTTACCAAAACGTTTGCGTGGTTATTTTTAAACCTATTCCATCCTTGTGTTCTTGAATTGTCCAGTCTCTAGTTTTAGCTAAACAATGCAAGCATCTAGTAGTAGAATTTAGTTTCAGCCAAGAAAGCATAAAATCCTTTGCCTTGTGTTGAAAGAATGTTTCAACCTTTTACACTAGGCAACCCCAAAAAGATACACATCTAAATGTTATTCAACATGAATGTGAACCACCCCAAAAATCATTGTAAAAATTGTAAATTGCAAGTACATATTGTCCAATTTTATGTTTATTTTATTTTATAGGGAGCTTCCCCTTCTAATTTTAAGAGCAGTTATACTGCACATCTATTCCCTTTTGTGTCGTACAAAAGGTGTGAATTAAAACACTAACAATAATGATTATCAACAAACTTATTTATGTGTCTATGCATTTCTCAAATAATTTTCCCATTTCCATCTCATCCATGGAGTTGTGGTAGAATATATGGTTTCAATTTAGTACTTGTTTTGTAACCTATTTGATTGTAGAAAATTATTCAAATGCCTACTCGAATGGACTATGTCCTATTTGACTAATGTCAATTAGGAGGACCCACCCCCTAGGATGCATCTCGAGTACCTGAGACTGGTATAGAGACATTTCCCATGATAGGAGATGTCCCACCTTTGTCTCCTCACGTCTCCCCAAAAGAACCCTAAAAAGTGAAAAACAAAACCTTAATTTAAAAGAAAAAAAACTTAAAAAAATTTAAAAGGTGTCATGTGAGTATTTTATTCACAACAATCAGCATCTTAGTCTGCAAACGCCAAACATCTACAGTGTGGGAAGAGGAATACTGAGGAGCAACAGTCTATAGTGTAAGTGTGAGTAACAAGGACTATTAGTGACAAAGTGGCTGTTAACAGAGTACCAACAATTTGCGGTCTGCAGTCGGCTGTCTGAGAGTTGTTTCTTAATTTTTAGTTATATGTATTCCTTTTATTAATGCAAATGCAGGGATAGATTCTGATTCATGTTTTGAATTTCAGTTGCTGTTTACTATGGACATACTCCAGCACAAGTTTCTAAAAAGCTTTTTCTTTAATTGGCTTTTGTCAATGGTTACCTGTTAATAGCTAATGATAACGAGATTTGATATCCATTCAGAACAATGCTCGCTATTAGAAATTTAGAAGTATTAGATTTTATTTTATAATATATAATTGGCATCTCCAAGGGCCTTTCTCCTATTTTTTTGAAAAATGCCGTGCCAGTACCTGTCCCCATCTTGTGTACCAGTCTCCTGGAAACTATGCTTAAATATAAAGAATTCCTAATGTGATTTCTAAATCTTATCTTTGAAGTCAATGAATACTATGTTCCATGATATTTCCAGATTATTCAAGAGTATTTTTGTACAAGAACATGAATATGAAGATTCTAGATTCCATATTGGTACAGATTATAGATTTGGTTTTGCTTAAGACTTTAACAAAGACTACCTGAAAGATAGCATATCTAATGATCATCTATGATTAATTCTGTTTCAGATATCAATATAAATAATGAAGATTATCATAGAAGATCATACCTACAGATATAGTGAAGAATGGGTTATTCCCAAGAGAAGAGTTATTCCCTTTCTGAACTTGAAACAGTTAGAAGGCAGTTGTCCTCCTCTCTCTGGTTCTGATATAAAACAAAGAGGCTAGGGGAGGGCAAGGGTTGGTTGGCAAAAAAATTAGACCTCAACAGAAATACAACACAATGTATATTTGGGTGGATCCTTGAAAAACAAAATTATTGTTTTTATCCAATTGTAATTGTTTAAGGGTGATTAAACTTCCTGTCTAGAAGACACTCCTATTGTCGAAAGCAAGGCCCACTTGCCAACATAGCAAAAGGCAAACAACTCCTGAGTTAGGTTTATTTCCTTTATGCTTTGCAATGCTTTAAATTTTAATTCATTTATTTTTCTGTAGGTTGATTCATTTCTTTGGATGCTTGTGACTTCCATTATCACGAGTTAGCTTCCTTTCTTGAATTTTTATGTCTCCAATTTATTTTTACGTGTGTATAGATTGTATGTGTGCCTCATAAATTTGTTTGCCCGGATTTGACAATTAAAGTGGTCGTCCATCAACATGTATATGAAATCCATCACTTCAGATACTTAGATTTCCTAAATAATACCTGTCTCTCTCTTCATTATCTTTTTGTTCACAGAAGAGATGATATAATAAAAGTGAAAGTGGAAATTTCTCCCAAGCTTCTGAAATATCAATGAAAATATAACCAATGCTAACAAATAAGAATCTCTATTCTGATATAAAATGACTTACATCTCGATGAGCAAGATCTAGTCGATTCCTTATGACTAACAAAACTAAATCTGTTAGCTCTCCATTGTCAGCAGCTTCCACTATCATCTGAATGCCAATAAATGAATAAATGCTTTAATAATTACAAACAAGATTGACTAAAATGGAAAATCTCTACAAATCACTATAAATAAGAACAAAAAAAATCGAGTAGTAATCCATTTATAAAACAAAAAGATACAAACACAATGACTTGCCATTTCAAAAGAGTTCTGCCATGCATGTTGTTAGTACCAAAATTGGTACCCCTATGAATTTTTGCATTTTATGTCTGATTCACAGTTAGTATCCTTGATATGATAGTCAATGTTAGTCAAAGTTATCCTTCTTGTCAGTTTGTCAAGTTATTAAGTTCTGACCTAGGCTGTCTACTAACCATGTTCGCAGATCGTTCACGGATAAGGAATGGCAAAATACAATGATTCAAGCTTTCGACACTTTCTCAGTGGCATAGCCACTCAAAAAAGGCGACCCCCTTGGCAACCAATTCATTGAGGCACACCAAGTGATAAAGGGAATAAAATTTGAGTTTGATTTGCACTTTTCTAGTGGCATTGTCAATGAAAAGTGGCAACCATTGCTGCGATGAACCTGTAAAACTACCTCAAGGCAATCATAAGTCAAAAACATAAGGTTAGTCATGTTTTTCATGCAGCTATGCTACTCTAAAGGTGCAATTAAGATGGCAGTGATGGATAAAAAGTGCAACTAGTTGACAAAGTCACCTAAAGGATATGTTAGCTGTTGGAGTCACCAAGAGACTCACAGGAACCAAAGGATCCCTGCAAAACCAAATAAACTTATACAAAGAGATTAAGCAAAAAAGAGCTCTAATGCCAATACTCATACAATGTGTGTATAAAATGTATAAAAGGCTCCTTGTATATGAAGGACAAGGAGGAAAAAGGAAGGGAGGACTAAATGACTGACTACTCCAATGTGGTAACACATGTAAGCACACTTGGGACATGTGTGAGGGCACATGCAGTGCACTCATGAGGTGAGACTAAAAAGAAAAAGTCTCTAAGTGAGCTTAAGTGACTAGTGTGAATAGGACTAACTAGCTAGGAGATTAACTAGTTAGGAAATAACACTTTTCACACTAACACCCCCCCTTAAATGATAATTAGGGAGAAAGGTAAACACTAAAAAAACAGGTCCCTGCATCAAGGCTTGGTGAGGTACCCCTAAAGTCTCACAAATAGAGAAAGGGAGAAAACCATGTCAGAAAATATTCCTCCCCAAAAGAGAGAACAAGGGAAGGACAAATAAACCTCCTCAAAAGATGTGCCTAAAAGATTAGGAACATGTAGAACTCCATGAAGCAAAAGAAGCTACAAACACTACTAAAGAATGACTAGTATACTACTAGAATTGAAGAATCTCCACTGAAATCAGGATGAAGATCAAGATCAAAGAGACACAAATCTGCATGACTCCAATGACACTACTCGAAGATGCAGATGGCACATCAATCTACACAATTGACCCCCATGACACTACTCGAAGATGCAGATGGCACATCAATCTACACAATTGACCCCCATGACACTACTCGAACAATACACAGATGATGATTTACACCAATATATTGCATCAACGCAACAATCTGGCAGTCGAAAATATAAGCGTCAATAATCTAAAGAAAACTGAAACCAACTGATGAAGGTAGAAGGTGATTCGATTACTCCACTAAAACCGAGGAAGCATTAGCATAACCATATGATACCCCCCCATAATGCCGACAAGGAAGATCCATTGAAAATATGTCACAATGTAGTGCAAAGGAATTAAGAAGCAACATCAGGTCTGACATGATGTACATGCAACTAAAACAGGTGTGTAGGATCAAGACATTCTCTCATGGTGCAAGAACAATACACTTGCATGAAGGTCAAATCAAAAGAAGCAATTCTCTCTTGAATTCTCCGTTGTTGTGGAGGGAGACTCACCAAACAAGGTTGTGAGGGCAAATAACAAGGCACACACAACAAACCCTCCATAGCACTTTATAAAATAGTGTGAGTACAATAATGACACAATATGATATGCAAGAATTTTTCAAAACACAAAATACAATGGTGGCATTTTATTTCAGTGAATTTACAAAAGCACATACAAATGAAGTTATACAATATCCAAAACAAGACTATGGCATTAAACAATGAGACTCAACATGTCTCATGTAATATAACACCCCTAATTTCTTTTTGAAATCAACACTTTTGAAATGAGAAGCGGCAATCATAATCTTCCACACCCTTCTGATCACCCAGTTCCCGAAATGGGCAAGTTGAGAGCATACAAGTGCTTCAGACTTAGAAATTAAGATACAGAACAACAAACAACTTCCACTTGTTCAATGGGCATTCACTTATTTAGTGGGAAATCACCACTTATTCAGTGGGAGTACTGAAAGAAAAAGCATAGGCACATCCACTTTTCAGCAGGAAGCCTTTACAATGAAACCACTTATTCAGTGGGGTGAGTAACATAAACAAGAAAATATCAATCCCATTGGCGGTGCTACCATCCAAGGGTTACAATCACCCAATAATGAAATATAAATGTTTATCACAAATGATTGTGAGTTGCAATATAAACAACTAATTCAAATTAAACATACTGCTGCAACAAAAATATATGGGTATTAACTTGTAAACACATCAATTAAGCATCAAATAATACCAATAGATGCTCTAATGTTGTAGTATGAATTGGAGACTCTGAAATCTCTGCTTATGACTGAAATACCACTATGCACAATTGAAACCCTCAAGTCTGATATATAACAACACTGTCAACTCAAACTAGCAACATGACTCCATTCAAAAACCCTTCAAACAACAAGGAAACCCAACATCTCATCCACCAAACAACAAATACTCTTCATCCAAATGCTAAGAACGAATGGAGGAAGGTTGAGCGCCTTCCAATAGGCAAAGAAGAACAAGAAAAGATAGGTGATTTACCTCCAAACACCAAACGCCTACTCCAAAGATGTATCAGCCTATTTTGGGTGTACGGCCAACAAGTTTCAAGTTATAACAACAGCAAACTCATTAATATTCCCTTCAAACTTTGCGGCCAACATTGGAATTCATAGGCGCTTCAAATGGAAACATTAAACAATGAAAAGATGCCATAAAATTCCCTCAAAAACCCTCATGCCATCATGGAATGGTACGGCTTGCTGGGAAAACAACAAACTCCAAATCTACATTCCATAATCTAAAAGAAACTACAAAATAATCTACAAACCAAAACTCTAAAACACATCAAAACATAACAACTCCATTTGTAACTCAAATGTGATCTATGTGTGAAACCACCACAATCAACTAGGGAGAATCTTTCACCACTGAAATTGATCTTCTTCAAGAGGGTTTTCATCCTCAAGAAGGAATGGAAGAACTCAGGTTCATTCCAGCAACATAACAATAAGAAATCTTCAACATAACCCCAACAATGAGCTCTCAATCTCCTTATATAGGCACTTTTAGGTTACATGGGAATATATTTGTAACATACAACCCTAAATTTTTTTTCAAAAATTGAACAGTGATAAACAATGTTAGCACAACTAAAATACCTCCACACTTCTGATCACCAAGATCCCAATTGGGCGAGGTGAGAGCATATTGTGCTTTGGATTACAAATTAAGACATTGTGCAAACAAGTAAACATTCATCTACATATGCAAACATCCACAAGTTGTGGGGATTCACCACTTTCCAGTGGGTAAAAGAGCAAGGATGAAAGAAATACAAAACATTCCACTTGTTCAGTGGGTATACTCCACTTATTCAGTGGGTGAGAAAGAGAGATAAACAATGTATTTTTTCCACACTGGCGGTAAACCATCCAGGGTTACAAGTGTTTGCTTCAAAATAGAGATTACAATGCTACGAATCAATTGCAAACTAAATCACTAATCCTGACTTGCATGATTTGTCTCAGCTGCAGTCAATTAGAGCATAAAACATATGAAGAGAGCATGTAAATAGGAAGATAGAACCACCATAAGTATACCGATATGAAGAGAATGGAAGAGCAACCACAAATTTAAGTCTTCAAAGTACTGTTGTAGCTGTTCCAAGGATAGCAGTCATCATATCAGCATTGAATATTCCATTATATCAACCTCATCTCCACTTCCAAGTTCCAATCTTATACAATTAACACCCCAAGGTCTGAGTACTATATCAGCAAGTAACATAAGTATCATAGTACTTGTCTCATCAATAAAGACATGGACCCTCCATAGATACCCACGGTGTGAGGAAACTTAAACCCACAGAGACAATCAACAATCACTCCAAACATGCACAGAAACTGGTATCATTTCTTATCAAAACATTCAACATTACCAAGCAATCTTGGAAGCCAATAGAGAAGAATGTATTATCAACAAACTGTTATGCATTGCTGCTATACGACAGCCTTGATATAGCTATACGGACGGCATAGAAATTGGTATAGAATATCAATGAGTCACATCAGATTTTGATGCCTATCCTGGATCAGAAATCACCACATATTAACCCTGATAAATCATACATCATGATCAAACAATCTCAAAAGGAGATCGCCCTTCCTTGATATAGGTACAGCGCTAATAGAGGAAAATACAAACTGTTTGTGATATGTGCAGCCTGGATTCATAAAAAACTAATTCATTCTGCATTCCTAGCACATCACTGAAGTTTCCCACAATATTTAATGAAGAATCAAGTCTGGAAACTAATATTTGAGATAACATGGTACGGACCTTCCATGCTATACGGCAGATATAAAAAATTGAGAACCCTCCTCAAAGATGACTTTGGACTGTATAGGGTAGGGCGTCAACCTGATTCCAACACATAATACTCATTTAACTTCAAAAAAATCCAAAGTTTACATTCAGCACTTCAATCAATCCCACTCAGGTATGGCTTTGGATGGTACGGCCAAAACCTGGATGAGCCTTTTCTCTTCACAAATATAACATTAGCATTAAAATAAACAAACCAAAATATCATAATCTCATTTGAACAATCATCAAATCAAATACCACAAGTCCATGAAAGTACAATGGCAAATTCTGTATGAATTTGCTCCAAACTCCAACTTCAGCACAATGGTGATCCCTGTATGAAATCACACCCAATCTACAAGAGGGTTTTCGTCCTCAAGAGAGTTCTACAAGAGGGTTTTCATCCTCAAGAGAATATGGAAGAACTCACAGGTTCAATCCATCTGCAAACAAAATCAATTCCAAAAGCATAACATAACCCTTCCAAATGAGAGCTCATTCTCTTTTATAAGGCACTGGAGGTATTACAAAGGAAATGAATTATTTCTTGAAAATAATAACATTTTCCTTCTAACTTAAATTATTTCTTTTTTTCCTCCACTTAAGTGCTCACTTTTATGTGCCTAAATAAAACAATATGTTTTCCCCTTTCTAATGAGCTATAACACTTAATAATTTAATAATTACTTTCACCCCTAGGAACTCAAGTGAAAATAATAATTAAAATAGCTCATTAAATATTAATTTTTGCGGAAAATCCCAAACGGCCTCTGAATGTAAATTAAACTAAACCAATATGCTCTGTAAGATTTGGGATGTGCAATGGTGCCTTCCGGGTGACTTTCCAAAAATAGAAAGCTCCTCCAAGAATCTTGGAGAGCAAACCAGAAGCCCAATCAAACTTCAAAAACCATCACTGTAACCCGGAACATCAACTGAGCTCAAAGCCATGAAAAATAATCCATCTACGCAAGGAAAACCCAAATAATTGTTCTGCAGACTGAATCATGACCACTCCAAGAACATTGGAGTCCTTCCCAAACATGCAGGGTAGCCTCTAGGATTTTAGGAACAAGCATAATGCACCCAATAATCAATGCGCCAAAAATGGAACATTACAATATTTCTTTTTGAAAATAATTAACTTTTCACTTACTTTAATAGTTCCCCCTTTTCCCATGTCAAGACGCTCACTTTAATGTGCCCAATCAATTAATAAATCACTTTACCTTTCCAATGAGCTATTACACTTAAGTCATCATTAAATATTTTCAACTTTAGAAGACTTAAGTGAATTTAATAATTAAATAGCTCAATAACCCACCCAACTTGCGGAAAATCCCAAATTGAAGCGAATTGCAAAACAAACCATACCAACATGATCTTGAAGGTTTGGGATGAAGAATGACACCAACTAAGTGACTTACTAAAAAATTTAAATATAAGGCTTCTCCAAGAAGTTTGGAGAACAAACCGGAAGCCTAAAAATACTTCAGAAAGCATCACTGTGATCCTAAACACCAACTGAGCTCAATGCCAAAGAAAGGAATCAAAAAGAACTAAGCTTGTGCTCTCCAAGAAACATGGAGTTCTCTCTTGCACACCAATTAGCCTATGGGAAAACTTGGAAATAAGCTAATTGTTCATGACTTGGCTAAGCGCCAATTGGGGACATTACATGTAATGTCGCCTTCTCAAGCCTAGTCAATTGTGAGACCAATAGCCTATTTCCTGAGTTTTCGTAGGCTATTTGGCATGGTTAGAGCTTAGGGGATTCCATGTTTCTTGGAGAGCACAGGTTTAGTTCTTTTGATTCTTCTTTGGCATTGAGCGCAGTTGGTGTTCAGGATCATAGTGATGCTTTCCGAAGCATTTTCGAGCTTCTGGTTTGTTCTATAAACTTCTTGGAGAAGCCGTCTATTTATAGTAAGTCACCCAATTGGCATCATTATTTATCCCAAACCTTCAAGATCATGTTGGTATGGTTTATTTTACAATTTGTTTCAGTTTGCGATTTTCCGTAAGTTGGGTGATTAATTGAGCTATTTAATTGTTTTTTCACTTTAAGTCTCCTAAGTTGGGAAATATTTAAAGGTGACTTAAGTGTTATAGCTCATTGGAAAGGTAAAATGATTTATTATTTGATTAGGCACATAAAAGTAAGCGCCTAGACTTGGGAAAAGGGAATTATGGAAGTTGAGGAAAAAAGTTAATTAATTTCAAGAAAGAATTATATTCCCAAGAAACCTAAAAGTGCCTATATAAGGGGATTGAGAGTTCATTGTGGAGTTTTATGCTGAAGATTATACTATTATGCTGCAGGAATGAACCTGTGAGTTCTTCCATACCTTCTTGAGGATGAAAACCCTCTCGAAGAAATTCAGTTTCGGGGGTGAAAGATCCTTCCTAGCTGAAAGAAGTGATTTCATTCAGAGATCACTCTTGCTATTCAATAGAGTCACCCTAGCTGAAAGAAGTGATTTAATTCAGAGATCACTCTTGCTATTCAATGGAGTCACCCTAGCTGAAAGAAGTGATTTAATTCAAAGATCACTCTTGCTATTTAATGGAGTTATTTGGTTTTGATGTATTTCAATGATGGGAATGATTAATTTTCAGTTTTGATTGAATAATGATTTATTTGTTGATCATTGGAATCTGAGCTTTCCTCCTAGCTGGTCGTACTTTCTCTATGTTGCTGTACCAACTATTGGGAAGCAGTTTTAAATGGATGCATTTCATAGATTGCTTAATATCCTATGCTAAGCATCATGTTTATCAATCTTCGAAAGAGTTTGAACAATTTTGAGGAGGTTGCATGCTGATTTTTTTCAGGTTGTACCCCTCTACAGGAGGCCGTACTTTCCTTTTGTTGGGCGTGAGGGTTTAAGGATGATTCGCTGCCTTTATTCTTACCGAAACACATTCTTGAAACAAGGCACCTATTCCATGGATGAATCCGTACCTGTTTGGGATTGATTGATGTGGTTTTGGACCATTTTGAGGGATATTTGCTTAATCTAGGACATCATACAGCAACTTGCAGGGGCTGCTTGAACTGGTTTTATATCAGCAATGTTGGTTGGTGTTTGTGATTAATTTGCATGGTTTTTTTATGTAATGTCTGTAATGTCACGTTCTAGTAAGCCAAAAAATTTCACAACCTTGCACAATTTCAACTTAGCAAAAGAGAACATTAGTATTCAGTTCTCCTTATATTTCAAAATATTATCATTAAGGTTAATGAACACTTATCAATATCAATATCAAATTCATATACTTTCATTTTGCCATTTAGGGTTAGTAACCTCATAGACATAACTATAATAATTTCTATTTCTTTAAATGCATTTCACATTCACATTGCTTCCTCATATAGCTTGTCCATGATATAACTCGAGAGGGACATCACCTAGACTTGAACGTTAACCAGCTCTATGTCACCACCCTATGTGAGTATGACTTTGTTAAGGCACTAGTGTAACCATCCCATACAGAGGCCCAAAGGCTTCACACAACACCCGGTGTTCTTCGCCATTTGGCTCGAGGGACTTCACGCAACATGTAGCATTCTTCATCCAGTCGAAGGTCACCTACCGTAGGGCACATAACTATGCAAGTTATACCTTAGGCCCAAGAGCTTCACACAACACCCGGTGTTCTTTGTCCCTTGGCTCAAGGGACTTCACGCACACCCGGCGTTCTTCATCCAGTTGAGGATCGCCTAGGTGCAATATACCACCCTTCCTTAACATACATCCTACTCGAATGATGATAGAGGGGTTAAAGGACAAGTCCGATTGTCAGCTCCGAGTATATCATGGATTTGCTTGTTGTAATGTTTATTCATATCATCACCATATTTACATGGCTATTACCATTCCATACCTTCTCATTTATCTTTCATTAGATTTGGCATCACACTTGCCATAAGTTTTCATATGATATCCATAATGTATTTGTATGGTAAGATATTTCATTTTTATCACACCTATGTAATTGATTCATCTATTTTAACTATGCTTGTTCCTTAATTCATTATATTAACATAAGAATATATTTTCTGATTTTACATTCCTTTTCGTTACATACAATAGAACTATTCTAATTCCTGATAATCCCATTGGCTTTTATTTATTCTATGAATTTAGATATAAACATAATTCAGTCTTTATAATTCAAGATACCTATTCAATCTCGAATCATAATTCATACAAGTACTATAATTTAAGATGCCTATTCTTATTCATCCTAATATTTATTTCATACCAGTATTCATATTTAGAATCACAACTATTTCTAAGTCTGAGTATGATGAACAGACTAGTAATTATAAAACACATCAATTTTGCTAAGGATCATGAGATAACTTACTACGTAGAATCATACCTTAGATTGTATTGCTGTCCAATTGAATTCGTTAAAAAGGTTGACGACTGCAAGGGATATTATTTGATTTCAATGGTAACAATTACGGTATGAATTGCTTATTTGCCGATGCAAGAGATTGTCCATTGATTGTAGACGTGATGTAATTTGCTGTATAGTCGCTGATGAATTATTCAATACTGAAGTGACATTGGATCCCGCTTACTAGTGTAGGACGATTTGAATTATAAATGAGGACTTGTGATTCTTCTTTATTGGCTGATGATCGTATAATGTGCGGATGATGATTCTATGTTCCCCTCGATACCCTCTTGGATCTGCTCTATATACCGTCGATATCCTTTGGGAGAGTCACGTCCTTCCATAAGCATCGCCTCTCTAGGATCGGAGCCATCCTTATGCATAAAAATCTTTATGTAATCACTTGTTTCTTATGATAGTTTGTCTTATTTTATGTTGATCGTTGTGTTATTATCATACGCATATCTTTTGTCTTTAATATCTTTTGTCTTTAATACTTGGCTATATATAAATATAATCGCTGCTTGCTATAGCTGTTGTATATCATTTTATAATAATAATAGTAATAATAATATATATAGGATATATTCATTTTTATATGATCATACTTATACTCAATTTAATATTATATTCATAATACTTATAAATATAATAATATCTTTTTATATTTTGATAAAATATCTATATTAATAATATTATTATATATTAATAATATTATATATATGTTTATTGAATACAATTATCATCCAATTTTTTATGATGACAAACCATAGTTCCGAGACTCGGACTCGGCGCAGACTCGGCGAGGGTCACTCGGCTCGGGACTCGGGACTCAGCGCCCAGACTCGGCGCAGACTCAGCAAAGTGAAAAACTCAAGAAATTTAGAGATTTTTAAGGATTTAAAACTTGTTTCATGCACCCTTTATTAAATAAACCTTAAAGACACAATAACATCATCAAATAGAAGCTAATTGGATCACATACACAAGTATACATCGATCACATAAGTATAAATGCAAATTGTAGTTGAGCTGCTGAAGGAAATAGCACACTTAGATATATAAATATAGTCAAATGTATACAAAACTCATGGAATATGAAATCCATGACATCAAAATGATCAAATGTTCCAAGCAAATATGAAGTATCAAAACAATAACTAGAAGTCTATGGCTCAGAGGAGCCTACATCCTTCGCCTTCCTACGAAGGCGTAAATGGTAGGTCTTCAATGATGCAGCAGCCATAATCTCTGCCTGTGACTCCATGCCACCCTCACCAACATCAGATGTGCCTGTGTCTGCTCGTGCTCTATCCACCTCCTCTGCCATGGCTACAGCCTCAGCCTCTCTATCTGCCTGGTCAATCCAATCAAAGTCCTCATCACTAAAGATAGGATCTGTAGCCTCAGTGATCCACTCTGATTATGGATCGACCTCCTCTAGCCTGATTGGGGTGGAGTCATGGTCAAAAATTTGTTTGTGTTTAAGTCGAAGGTTGTAATGAACATACACTAGGTCATTCAACCTCTCCACAGACAATCTATTGCGCCTCTTGGAGTGTATGTGCTCAAACATACTCCAATTACGCTCACAACCTGAAGCACTGCATGGCTGGCTCAATATGCGAATGGCAATCCTCTAAAGGTTTGGTGTTTTAGCACCAAACATTTGCCACCATACATCTGAGATGAGAAAAAGAAAAAAAAATCAATCTCATTTCCAATTTTAAGTTTCAAGTTTCAACATTTAATAATAATATAAAAAAAGGAAAATTATGCCCTTAAATATATTTTTACCTGGCTGCAATGTTGTCCTACTCTCTTTGCACATTAGACGAAAAAAGAGGTCTCCGTGTGCACTAGTAAAGGCCTCTATCTCATGGACTATCGGTCTAGTAACTGCAGGTGCCATCCGCTCTATCACTGAGTAGAGCCCACCAAGAACCTCATCATCCGCCTTGAAATCAGGGCGGAATTGGAATGCCGGATTTAGGAAATAAGCTGCTGCATGGAGGGGCTTGTGAAGCTGGTGCTGCTATCTCCTATCAATGATCTCCCAAATGGGACGATACTTACCCTCAACTCCCCCATAGATGGATCTAATGGCCTCCTTGGCCCTATCCATGCCCTCATATATGTAGCCCATTGCGGGCTTCTCCCCATCAGCAACTCGTAGGAGAACCACCAAGGGCTCAGTGAACTACAATTATTGTGAAACATTAACTTAAGTGTGAATAAAATAAACTATAAAGTTAAACAAATAAAAGAAAAATATGAATAAAAATTAAAGAAAAATATGAATAAAAATTAAAGAATACTAGAATTGAATTTTACAGTTACCTTCACAATCTCTGCAGTAGGTGTCCAAAAGCCTGGCTCATCAAAAATGTAACTTGCCACTTCAATCCCTGCGGTGGAAGTACCATAGGATGAGGAAGTCCACTCCTCAGCAACAAACATACGTCTCAAAGCTCCCTTTGACCGAATCAAGGATTGTAGTGTGATGAAATTTGTAGCAAATCTAGTGATGCCAGGACGAGCCAACTCCCTTACCCCTGTGTATTGCCTCATTAGGCTAAGGACCCATGTGTGATTGTATATAAATTTGCAAATATTTTTGGCGATATCCACACATGTTTTGATCCATGGAAGCTTGCCTAAATCCTCCAATACGAGGTCAAGGCAATGTGCGGCACATGGAGTCCAAAATACTGTTGGGTGCCTCTCCATCAGTAGTCTACCTGCAGCAACATAATTTGCTGCATTATCGGTCACTACTTGAACCACATTCTCCTCACCCACCTCAAATAGGACTTCCTCTATAGCCTCACAAAGGTATGTGGCAATTTTTACATGTGTTGAAGCATCAATTGACTTGATGAACACGGTGCCACCTGAAAAAAGAAGCAATATAAATGGTTCAATAAAACATAAATTAAAAATATTAATCGTTAAATCAAATTCAAAATTCAAATTATTCAATGCATTGAGGGAAGTACAATTACTTGAAGAGGAAACAAGAAAATTCAGCAGCGTCCTATTTTTTCTGTCGGTCCAACCATCGGTCATGATGGTGCAACCCTTCTTGCTCCATACCAAGCGCTGCTCCTCTATTTCAGCTTTTACATCAGCCACCTTTTGTGTCAAAAGTGGGCCCCTTAAGTCATCTTTAGTAGGGCCTTTGAACCCCGCCCCACAAATAGTTATGGCATCAAGCATATTTTGCTAATAAGGAGACCTAGCACATGTAAAAAGGAGAGTTTAACTTTAAATTTGAATTCAACATACATCTAAAATTTAAATATAAAAATTCATGAGACAAAGAATCAAACTATAATAGTATAAATTTTAAAACAATCAAACAAAAAAGAATTACCTGGCTGCATGGAATGGAATGGTGCAATAGTACCAAAAGTCGCCAATTGCTCGTCTAGCTGCGTCATGTGCCTCCTTGTTCCAACCTGTGCTCTCAAGCGACAGTTGGGAACCAGGAGTAGTGCGTGGCACAAAAAATGAATCCAACCCAGATTTACGAATTCTAGGACCAATGCTAATACTACCAGTAGCACTAGCAGTAGCGGCAGCACTAGCACTAGCAGTAGCACCAACAATAGCACAAGCACTAGCACTAGGACAAAATGGAGGCTTGGAAGAAGCCTCTCCAACACCACCAATGCACGCTAACTCCTCCCTTTGCCTCTTTTTCAATTCTTTTTTCATTTCAAATGTTTCTAATTGTACTTGCACCTCACGAACAACCTCAACAAGTGCATCTTTGCATCCCAAAGCATCATGGACGGCTATGCGTGCAAGATGGTATTTCAATCTATTAATGCCTCCATGAAAAATTGTTTTGCAATACAAACATTTTGTCTGTCCTTTTTTTTGCCCTGGAAAATTTTCAGCGTGTTTCTAAGCTGGGTCCTTTCGAACTGGGTGTGAAGAGTTAGACATTGTGGAAAATACAATTTGAACTTGAAATCAAGGCTGCTGCAATAACACATAAATACAAAAAAAATGAACATTTGTTAATTCATTTATAATTATTAAACTAATGCAAAAAAAAAATGTAGGGTTTGTTTCAAAAATATGTAAGGTTTGCTGATTGTTCCAAAACAAAAGGTAGGGTTTGTTTCAAAAATATGTAGGGTTTGTTGATTGTTGAATGTAGGGTTTTTTAATTTGTTGAATGTTCAAAGTTCAAACTTCAAATAAAAGGTAGGGTTTTTTAATCTGTTGAATGTTCAAACTTCAAACAAAATAAGTAGGGTTTGTAACTTTGTTCCAAAAAAAATTTGAAATTTTACAAAACAATGCAATTTTTGCTAAAAAACACAAAAAAAAAACAAACAAAATCAAGCTTACCTCTCTACTAAAACTTGAAACGAAATGCAAAGTTGCAAACTCCTTCCAATCGCTGGTAGAGAGCTCTCAATGCACCAACTCTAATTACTAATTATCTCTATCATTCAAATTGACTAAGTACCGTATCTCATGAAAGCAGCTTCATCGACCTTTCTCATGATGTTAGATCTTTAATTTAAAAAAAGCCTCAATATCAAGACATGACAATGTCCCCATTTTCCGAGTGATCACCCAACGGAGTCAGCTAGCCTATTTTATTCTTGTAGGCTAGGTCGGAAGTGCAAGGGAATAATCAATTAGTTAAATACTAAGTAATCCTAGTCATTTCGAATTATTTATATTTAATTAATTTTGCTGGATAGGGATAGGTTGATTAATAGGCTAGATTAATTAGATAAGCATGATTTATCTAATTAACAAGGATTAGGGAGATGGGCAAGTGATGTGAAACGATTTTTAATATTTTTGTGAGCCACTTGGTAAAATAAAATAAAGAAAATGGCCAAAAAGGTGGATGGCCAAGAAAAGAAGAAAAAAAATATAAATAAATTACCAAGGGAGGTCGGCCAAGAGGGAAGAGAATAGAAAATAAAATAAAACATATATTGCTAGAGGGAGGTCGGCCATGATGAGGTCTTAATGGACGGCTATAAAAGAAGGAAGAAACAAGTCATTTCAATCATTGACATTCATATATTTTCATTGGAGATTTTCTCTTGTGATTGCAACTTTGGTTCAGCATATTCCAAGGATGAAAACCCTTAGGAATATTGGTGGATTGGACGAAAACCCAATTCCATCTTGGATGTGAACTCATATGGAGTTCACATTTGCGCTTCATTGAAGATTTGGAAGGAAAGAAAGAGCTTCAAAGACATTTGTTTCTGCAGAAACCCTAAGGCCAAATTGTGTGATTTGTGCCAAATATAATTTGGAAGAGCAAAAGATATATTCAGATTAGCACCAACCTTGGAGGACTTTGTTGAAGATAAATTCAGATTTTCAAATCAGATTTGAGCGCCTACCTTTGAGGATTTGTTGCTAGGTTTCACCCTAGGTTGAGCGCCAAGGAGGGCGATTTCATTTGTTGAGTGTGGGAGCCAACACCTAGCCGTCGCTGCCTCTTGTGCATGCCATTCTTCATCACTTTGGGAGCGCCGCCTAGTTGGAGGAATTTGCCCATCTAGGGTTTACTGATTGCCATCATTATTCGCCAATCTTGGTTTGTATAAACCTATGTTTAGTTCTGATTTGTAAGAGCAGAAATCTAGGCTATGTTTGGGCGTGTTTGAGCCTATACATTTGATGTAATTTCAATTCAGAATATTCTGATTTGTAGCAGAAGACTTTTATATTCAGAAATCAGAATTATAGATCATTTGTTTTGCATTTGGATGGTCATATCATGTGGTGAAATTCATGGTTGATGTTATCATCATAAGGGTTCATTATTGCCATGTTTATTTGAGTTTTTGCACATGTATATTCATTGTACACAATTATCTATAATTCAGAAATAAAAATCAGAATTCAGATCTAGTGTAATGTCCCCATTTTTCGGGTTTTCTTGTAGCGCAGTTGGAGCTGACTTTTTGGGTTTGCGACAACCTAATCAGTGGAGTATTTCGATGTCACCATGGTGCTCAGGTGTTCTAGTGGAGCTGTCTGACACTTTTCGGAGGGATTTCAGACAACTTATTTGTACTTACTATTTATAGTAAGTGCTTGCATCGCAACAATCTTTCTGGGTTTTTCTGAGTTTGTTCTCTTTGGTCCTCGGAGAACACTGCTATTTATAGTGTCATTCTGGACTCTCTTTTGGTGACATGGCAGTTCGGCATCTCGGGGCCTTTCCAGGTGTTGCAATGAGCTCAGTAATATCAGAAGGTTCGCAGTGATGTCTACCCAAGTGATTTCGGACATTTGGGTCATTCTTACTATTTTTAGCAGGTTGCTATTTTTAGTAGAGTCGCCGCTCAGCACTGACTTCTTCACGTGGCACTGTTTCCATGTCACTGCATGACTTGTCACTCCTTCAGTTGTTCATTGGTGTTCGTTGGGCAGAATTATATTATTTTAATTAATGTTAATGTCATTTAAGTTAAATTAAAGATTTAACTTAATGTTAATTAAATTAATAAAGTGACTTTATTATTATTTGATGACTTAATACATTTTAAAGTGAATAAAGTCATGTTAAAGTGGGCGCCCAAGACAATGAGAAAATAAAGAAACATTAAAATATTAAAATCCCTCCAAAAAGGGCATTGGGAGATATAAGGGAAAAAGTGAAGTCTTTTATTCATTCTCTATTGCATATTTTCACATGTCTGAGCTTTGTTCTTGGTTGAGCAAGGGTTTTGACCCTGTTGTGCTAAATCAAAATTTTTGCTTCATTAAGGCATTTTGTGAAAATCTAGAAAATTTGTCGTCAAAAAGTCAAAGTTTATAAAAATAAACGTCAAATTTAGGTTTTTTGGGTTTCTTGAGATACAGATGCTGGCAAAATTTTCTAAAAATAGAATTTCTGATTCAGGAGTCCTGCCTGATTTTGATTGGCTGATATTGCTTCACGATCAAGGTGGTCCAAACGAAATCTACAAAAGGTCGAGTTTTCTCTACTAGGTCAATTATGCTTTTTCAAAAGGTGAAGCACGAACTCCGAGGACATTAATGCAGGAAGCTCATCTGCCAGGGGTCAGTTTCAAGATTTTAGTGATGTTCAGAAGACAAAGAACTGTTGAGCAACCGTCGACCGACAAAGAACGGAAAACGAAGTAAAGTGAATCCGAAGAACAAAGAAAAGTTGATAATCATCAAAATTTGACTAAGTCTGGAAATCCTAGGCGCCCCTGGAGGCTAGGGGGGCCCAACCTTCACAGAGCTAGATTATTTTTGCGTTTTCTCGAAAAACATTAACAAGACCTTGTCAGCCCGTTTCCGGGTGGTCAAAATTAGTCAAACTCGGTCAAAAGGCCTGTAAAAGCTGGAAATTCATCTCAGATATGCTCAGGTTATTCAGATCACCTCTCATCCTGCATCAACAGTCAATCAGAAGGCCAGAAACGAAGATCAAACAGGACCTGCGACATGCAAAACGGAGAAACGAAGAAAAAAATCAAAAAATTCCAATTTTTTTCTCTAAGGCATGGAACCTCAGGGGCCCCTGGAGGCTAAGGGCGCCCATCATCTTCAGACTTAGCCAATTTTTCGTGTTTTTTCCGGAAAATGACAAATCTTCTCCGTCAGCTCAGTCGAATTCACAGAAAATCAGTTTGGCCCAGTTTCTGAGGCAGGCAAAAGGTACAATCGATTCAGTTTTCATCAGGCTTGCCTGATTGCCTAGCCATTAGTCTCAGTTTTGCTTCGGCAAACGAAATTCAGCATCCCAACAGGGGCCCACAATCACTGGAACGCGCACAAAAAACAAGAAAGGATAAAAATCAAAAATCAAAAATCTCAAAAATTTGGTTAAGGCATGAAATCCCAAGCACCCCTAAAGGCTAGGGGCGCCTGGAGTCTCCAGTGTTAGAAATTTTTCATGTCTCAGCAGTGCCTCTTTCAGCCACTTCTCAATCTTCGTCCGGCGACAGTTTCTAGAAGTCAAAATTGCAGTCAAACGTCGTCAGATCATCAGTTCGAGGCTGAAGATCAAATCAGAATTGGTAAAACTTCAAAATGCCATGATCAATCAGCTTTTTCAGTCAACGATGACAGTTTGCCATCTTGTTGAAGTCAAAGGCAGGCCTCGTCGGAGTCAAAACGAGTGCAAAAGTTTCAAAAAAACGAAGGAAAATTGGCTAACACTTTTGCAACTTCGCGTGTTTGATGACATCATCAAAGAAGCAATTTTTCATCATCCTCACACGTGAAGCCATAAGCAGCTATAAAATAGGAATTCATCCTATGTGAGCATATCAACTTAGATTTTTGCTCAAAGAGTTGCTATCTTCACGGATAAGCTTCAAGTTTTATGCTTTCACAAAGAAAGCTGCTTTTTCACCTTAAAGTTCTATAAAAACAAGCCTTTGGCCTCCTCTATTCATTATTTTTGCAGGTTGCATCCAGAGGAAGAAGAGCATCGTTTTCTTCTCATCAAGATTTGAGAACCCAAACAAAGTGCTTTTTCAATGTTCTTCGTGGTTTCAGGATTGGGAAGCACAGGGGCACGCTTTTTCAAGGTCCATTTTTCTAGGGCATCATTTTTCAGAAACAGAGTCAGAGCTTTTTCAACTTTCATCGAAATGGGTTCATCTGGAATTACGTCCTCTTGAGGATTGGAAAATTTTAGTTTTTCCAAAATCTATTTTTTTGCCGCTTTTTCAGGAAATTCTCTGCTTTTTCAGAATCCGACGATCTAGGTTGCTTCAGAACGGGATTGTCTACAAAACCCATGTGCTAGCTTTTTCTCTCAAACGCTGCTTTTTAAAAGAAATCAGCAAACAATTTTCAGCCTTTTGTGCAAAATATTTCGAAACATAGGCATGTTCATAGGCATTCTTCAAGTTTTTCAGTATGCAGTACTCTCCAATAGAAATAAAGCCTAAAACAGCGTTGGTTCATGATTACCTAAGAACCGTCGAGACAGATTTACATAAGGTGCTTCCAATATTCAATTTGCAGGCTTTAGAAGACGTAGGAAACATCGCCATCAGGAATCTAAGTCACTCCGGGTTATTTGTAGCAGCTTCATTCCCCGTCACAGTGCAAGGCATTGAATTCGTAATCGCTTGTACTAAGCATTACAATTCAGTTACAAGGGAAATCCAATCAGCAGATGGGCATGTACTCTGTAGCCTCAAGCCTAATGACATTGAGAAATGTTTTTCAATACCATCGTGGAAAGAAAACTTTGTCATTTCTATTGAAGAATGCAAAAGGGTATGGCACAATGACAAGGAAAAATATCGGAAAAAGATTGCTCAAAAGTGGTTGAAGGAAAAGCAGAATGTTTTGCCAAAAAACATTGGAGGTGGAGAGTTCAAGGAAGAATACGCGATAATGATTACTCTGCTAAACCGGATCACAGGTCAAGCAGAAGCCAAAAATTTTCAGCCTTGGATGTTTTACATCATTTCCCAGATTGTTGACAGAACAGAATACTTTGACTAGTTAGCATTAATCAGTGATAGCAACCTCCACCATCAGATAATTGATTTTCAAAGAGCTCATGAATTCCACATGATGTCATACCTCATATATCTGATGGCCTTTCAAGTTAGTTTAGGGGTTTGAACATTGTTGAACTCTGGGCATTCAACACACATCATCATTACCCACAGTTAGAGTTCTCTGAGGCTAAACGACATTATAGGCAGGTAAATGATGCATTCCTTATGCATGTGGTGCGAGATCTTGACAATGAGTTGCATATACGGTTTTCAGTTGATGCCAGATCAGCAATGGCGGAATGGGCTGATTGGTTTATCCAATTTCCCACGTTCTCCTATATCAGGGTATATGGCTTCTCAGGAGAGCCAGTCATGCTACCAAGATATCCTACGGATGAGGTAGCATTCATGGAGTTTCTGAGGCAAGTCTATGAAGTTCACTCATTTTTGCGTAGCAGGCGCAAGGCGGCTTTTAGTTTTCCGGATGGAATGGGTATATACAGATGCAGATGGTTGCAGATGGTGAAGAGATGTTAAAAAATCAGAATATCATCTTGGAAAGCATCAATGTTCCCGGCAAGGATACGGTTCCTAGCTTTTTGGAGGATATTGTTTCCCAAAATATCAATGGATGATGTCATCAACGAGGCAGCGATGTAGATAAGGATGGGACTCAAAAAGCAGCTTTAACTCAATGCTTTTCGATTTAAAGTATTTGCTTTCATTTAAAGCTTATACATCCTTTAAATAGAAAAAAAAAATCACTTTGTAATAGTTGGAGTTTTCTTTGTTTTAAAGCAAATTGTTTTAAATCTGGTGTTAGTTAGATCTTATGTCTAGAATAAAAATAAAGCTTGTGAGTTGGCAAGTTAGTTAGCTAGGATCAAGGAGATTTTAGGGTTCCCTACTCCTTTGATTTATGTATAAATAAGGGAAGCCTTGCCCATTATTTAAAAACGGTAATCGTGATAGCATAATTTGTTGTGCCTATTCTAGCCTACAAATTGTTATTCAAGTGCTTGTTCACTTTATGTCTTTTGTAATCCAGTGTTTGATCGCTTATTGCATGCCTGTCTTTGCTGCAATATTGTTGTCTTGGAGTTGTAATAGCTTTTTGATATTGAGAAAGAAATCCCACACCTTCTATTGCACTGATTCTCTGTCTCATGTTCATTTAGTTAACGTCATATGTGTTGCTTGCATATTCTTCATTTCAGTTTACATATTAAAGTACAATGAGTCTTCTGATGCGATCTGGAATAAGTTTATTTGAGCTTTTGTGTTAACAAATCATTCCTTGTTTACTTTTGATTCCTAAGCTCTGAATTTACTTAGGTTGTCAAAAGCGTCATTTAGCTTAGGCCTAGTTGTAGTTAGAAGTTAAAATAAAAAACCTCTGCTGCAGCGATAGAGTTTTATAACCTTGTGCTTGCAACTAAAAATCAAAAAGATAGGCAAATTTAGTTTATTTACCTTTAAAGCAATCATCAGCAAATAGGGAACTTCCCCTCCTAATAGAAGAGCAGTTTATCTGTGCATAGCTATCCGTTTCCAACTCGCATTCTAGAGGTTTGAATTGAAATGCCAACAGAACCAGCGGACTTTGGAGACGGAAACCTCCATTGTTTTAGAGCACCTGCGGGGTTGAGAGACACTTCTAGGGTGTTGACAGAGTGGTCTTATTGCATAGATCATACTTGTGCTTCATTGGCTTCTTTGTACTTGTCGCAGAGAGGATTTCTTTGATATATCTCTCAAATTTTGGCTTGGTAATTGCAGGAACATATAGAAGAACAGATTGCAATTGATAGACTTGATTTTGGTGGAGTTTCGGCATGTAAAAACCTCCTTAGGCAAGTTGTACCTGTGCTCAGCCTGGTCGTACATCAGCAAGGGTTTGTGATTGTTTGGTGGTCTTTGTCATTGATTCTTCATGTCAAATTGGTCGCAGCCAACCTAGCATATAATATTGATCAGATTGGAGGAGATAAAGGATGTGTTGAGTGCTGAAACAATAGTTTTGTACTGCTGTTAGGGCCGTACCAGTCCAGCAGAGGGACGTGGGGTTTTCAAGGGCCTAAACATGTTCATTTTCATGCATTGTTGACTCTCAATTAGGCACCATTATGTATTGAAACAGTTGTTTGTAATCCTCATGAACAAACTGAACTAAATGAGCATTCTAAGGCATTTGATATGACCCAGCTGTTGTAGCAGCCATCCCAACTGTAACACCCACTCTAATCTAACAAAATTATAAATTTACATCTAACAACAGAATTTCAGCGGAAAGATTAACTAACTATTATGAAAATAGTATCGAATGCAATAGAATTCAAATTTCAACTAACTTTCATTTTCAGCTGAAATAATCTTTTCTAACAGAATACATATAACCAAGAATAAACTAACTTTTGATTAACTATCTTTCTCCAATAAAATTCAATTATTAAGATAGGAAGAGAGATTAAGAAAAGTACAACTTGAATAGTTTCCTACTGATTTGTTTGTAAGATCCTCTTCTGGATTCTGGAAAAAAAGAATATCAACAAGGGCTTTATCCACCCAACCAAGACCAACTGGTCTCCCGTGCTTCTTCAACTGAAGAAACCCGACCCTTCACGAGGGTGATTAGCGAGGAATCTAATAACAACAATATGCCTCTGAGCCTAGTGTCAAGAACCTATACCTCCTAATCGATCTTTTCCCCACAGGTGCCTCCTAACTGGAAAGATCACTCTGACCACTGGTATATCTGGTACTTGATAGCTGACAGATGCCTATACTGCATCGTAACCCTGGCCAAGGATTTCTACTAATTATCTGACACTACTGTGTCATCAGCATTGCCACCCTTGCTCGGCATTGACATTATTTCATATGTTTCTTTTTGGTTACAGGTTTGGATGAAAATCATGTATAATCCACTTGACATACAAATTCATAAAAGATACGGCATAAGAACATTTAGACAGAAAGGTATCCTTTATCTCAGTGATCGAAGTCAAATTTCTCAATGAGACTATAAATATATAAGTAGATGTAAGTATATATTTATATATATATATATATATATAGGTATAAAGAAAAATACTTCTGTAGATTCAAAAGATTTGGTATTTGAAAGACACATACAGATTCAAGAGGTCGTTCATGAATCACATAATAGAAAATACAGAATGACAAGATTAATTGGTAATCTTGGTCAGCTACGGCTATCCAAAATAATGTATTTCTATCCATTGCATGATGAACTATAGTATAATGAAAGGAACTATTGTCTTGCCTGAAAAAGCTTTTACAAGTCGAGGCAGAGGAATATGCGACTGCAAAGACGAATCTTGATTGACGGACTGGTTCTTACAGCCGCTCCTATGATATTGATTCTTACTTGCAACAAAGTAAGAAAGAAATGTAGCTCACACACAAGAATTAGATGGTTCGGATTTCTGAGTTGCGGTGACGAGGACACTCAAAAGAATGCAAATCAATGTTCATAGAATAGCTTACTAATCCTGCGAATGCTTTTGGAAAGAGGGTGCGAATGCTGCTTCCAAAAGATTGAGTAAAGAAGGATGATGAAAAGGATGAACGCCAACAAATATAGGCATGCCCCCTCCTTCCCCCGTCCGCATGCAGGAAGGAACGTTTCCTTCTTGCGTGCGGGCGGAGTGGAGAGTTACACATCAAGACTCCAACTCGCACACCACCAAGCGCTCCTCATGAGGTGAGCGAAATATATTTTATTTAATATACATAAGGAAAAATAATTCTTACCAACTTGAAATATATACGTATATGTATGTGCCTTGGCCAAGGCTACGATGATATAGTTGTCTAAACTTAGACTTAAGCAATGTTGTTTTTCGATTCTCGTAACCACACCTCTCCCTGTTGATATCCCTTTTTCCTTGGCAATTGATTTATCCTGCAAACACTTCGACAATTAATGGAGGTTAAATCATTTCCTTGATACGAACATTAATATATATATATATTATATCCATGCATACATTCATTCTCACATATAAGTGAAAAATATTCGTATATAAAAGAAAATCATTCTCACATAATTATACACATTATCCAACGAATAAATTTTATATTCACATGAAAGCAGTTATACACAACTAACAACATAACCAACGTTTCATTGTTCAGAAGAAGGGGATGTAACATATTCTTCCCCTTAAGAATCATCGTCCTCGATGATTATTTATCAATATTTATCAAAATTTAACAACATAGTCTCATATAAGTCTTAATTGTTTCGGAATAAATAAGGAAACTTTTGATGAATCTCATCATAATCTTCCCAGGTGGCATTCTCTTCTAAATACTAGTCCCACTGGACCTTACATTGTACACCTCACGATTACATAAGTGCAGCTTACGTATCTCGAGTACTCGGAGTGGCTCTATTGTGATCACCCCAGGGTCCCGTACCTGCAATGATTTCCAATCAATCATATGTTCAGAGTCTGCATAATATTTCTTGAGATAGGAAACATGAAATACATTGTGAATTCTGGCGAGAGTCGAGGGTAGAGCAATTCTGTATGCCACAGGATTGATAATTTCTAGAACTTCAAAAGGTCCCACGTATCTTGGGGCTAACTTAGAGGCTTTCCCAAATTTTATAGAGCTTTTCTATGGTTTTACCCGCAAAAGAACTTTTTCTCCCACTATAAACTATCTGGGAATACGTTTTGCATCAGGATAACTCTTTTGCCGGTCATTGGCCTCTTTCAGTCTCTGCCTGATTATTCTTACCTGCTCTTCCATTTCTTGAAGCATTTCAGGTCCTAGAATGATCCTGTCTTCCCACCTGTTCCAACTTATAGGGGTTCTACATTTCCTACCATACAGTGCTTCAAAAGTGCCATTTTTATTGCTGACTGATATGAGTTGTTATAAGCAAATTCTACCAAAGGTAAATATTCCTCCCACCTGTATTGTTGATTTATATAGTACATTCTAAGTAGATCTTCTAAAATTTGATTTACCCTTTCCGTCTGACCATCTGTCTCGGGATGATAAGCTGTACTAATATTTAACTAAGTCCCCAAGGCTAAAAATAAGGTCTGCCAAAATCTGGTTGTCATCCTGGCATCTCTATCTGATATGATCTTTTCTGGTATTCCATGGAGACGAAAAATTTCCTGTACAAATTTTCGTGTGATTACTAGTGCCCCATCTGTCAAATTCCCTCGTATGAAATGTGCCACTTTGGTGAGTTTGTCCACTACCACCAATACGGCATTATGCTTGTTCCTAGTCATAGGTAAACCTTGTACAAAATCCATACTAATAATTTGCCATTTCCAATCAGGTACGCTATGAGGCTGAAGTAATCCTACTGGATGCTAATGCTCTACCTTGACCTTCTGACATTCGAAACATCTTCCCACAAATCTTGTTGTGTCATTTTCCATTCCTTTCCAAAAATATAATGGTTTGACGTCGGCCATCATCTTGGTTACTCCTGGGTGTCCTAAATACGGTGCGGTGTGTACTTCTTTCCATATCGTTTTCCTTAACTCAGAAGATTTTGGAATATACATCCTACCTTTAAATCTCAAAAGCCCATCTGCTTCAATGTGAAAACCTTCATATTTAGGCTTCTATGGATTTAACTGAAGAGCTTCTCGAACTTGCAAATAATATTCATCTTCATTTAATTTCTGAATCACCTGTGTTGTAAAATCAGTGTTGATTGACACCATTGTCGTTATATGCTTCCGTCGACTCAATGCATCAGCTACTCTGTTTTCCTTGCCCTTAATGTAACTGATCTCGAAATCATAATCTGAGATTAACTCCATCCATCTTCTCTGGCGAACATTTAGATTGGGCTGTGTAAATATATACTTCAAACCTTGATGATCTGACTTAAGTTCAAAAGTTTTTCCAAATAAATAATGTAGCCACATTTGCAGGGCATGAACAATAGCTGCTAACTCTAAATCATGGGGTGCATAATTTTGCTCATATTGTTTCAATTTCCGAGATTCATAAGCCACTACCTTCCCTTCTTGCATTAACACTCTGCCTAATCCATCTCCCGACGCATCTGTTATAACTACAAAATGACCATTAGGATCTGGTACTATCAATATTGGGGCGGTTAATTTTTCCTTTAATAGGTTAAACGCCTCTTGACAATTTTCAGTCCATTCGAATCTTTTTCCTTTTCTTTGAAGAGAGGTAATGGGATGAGCAATTCTAGAAAAATCTCTGACAAACCTTCTATAATACCCAGCTAATCCCATGAAACTTCTAACCTCAGGAACATTTTTTGGTATTGGCGAATCCACTATAGCTTTTATCTTAGCAGGATCCACTGCAATTCCTTTAGCTGATATTATATGCCCCAAATATTTATCTCTTTCTAGAAGAAAGTACATTTTGACAATTTTCCATATAGTTTATGTTCCCTTAACCGTTGAAGAGCTATTTGAAGGTGTTGAAGGTGCTCTTCCTCGTTTTTGGAGTAGATAAGAATGTCATCTAAGAATACCAATACAAACTTGTCCAGGCAATCTCTGAAAACACTGTTTATTAAATTCATGAACGCGGCTGGGGCATTGGTGAGTCCAAATGGTAGAACTGTGAACTCATAGTGTCCATATCTAATTCTGAATGCCGTCTTATGAATGTCTTCCTCTTTTAACATGAGTTGATGATATCCTGACCTTAAATCTATTTTTGAGAATACTGCAGCCCCTTTCATTTGATCAAAAAGATCATCTATTCGAGGTAAGGGATATTTGTTCTTGATGGTGAGCTTATTTAGCATTCGGTAATCTATACATAAACGAAGAGTCCCATCCTTCTTTTTAACAAAAATCACTGGGGCACCCCATGGTGAAACACTCGGTCGTATCAAACCCTTATCCAGTAATTCCTGTAATTCTGCCTTTAGCTCCACCAACTCTAAGGTGGTCATATGGTAAGGTACTTTTGAAACAGGTTCGGCCCCTGGTACTAGATCAATCGCAAAATCAAATATTCTTCTAGGTGGTAACCCAGGTAGTTCCTCAGGAAATACATCTTGATATTCCTGAAAATAAGGGTATTTTTCAGTGAAGGTCTCTTCCTTATCTTCAATTCCCATTTTCTTCTTCCTATTCTGGGAATGCTCTGTCCCATCTTTGACTGCTTCCATCTTGACCACAAACAATTTACATCCTTTCCTTCTATTTCTTTTCAGCTGCATAGCGGAAATTTGTCGCACCTAAACTTCTCGTTGTTTCCCTTGAATCCTCAACAGGTTCCCTGAATCATCCATACATTCTACTATCTTAGCATAACAGTCGACCTTAGCCCTATATTCTTTTAACCAATGATCACATCATAGGAACCCAGAGGTGCTACGTAAAGGTTGACCTCTGTAGTGAAGTCTGGTAATTCAATCTTGGCTTCAAACAGACATTGCTCTAGCCGAGCTCTCGTCTGATTAGCATATTCAACCATCCACGATTTGGCCATATACCCAATTCTTTTAGGGAACCTTCCCAGTAACTTAGGTGATATAAAACATTCAGTGGCTCCAGTGTCTATTAAAATAGTTATTGGGTTTCCATAAAGCATACTTGGAGTTTTCTATGGGAGCAACCTAGTACTCTGCTTGTCTATTGTCAACTGCTGTATGAATTCTTAGCTGGAAAACGGTCTATTGAGGTGGTAGAGGCTTCCTTTGCTGCTGTCCTTGTTGGTTCTTAAAGGGACACTGATTTGCGTAGTGCTCACCTCCACAATTGAAACATCCTCCGGGCAGTCCCTTCTTTTCAATACTTTTACTAGTGTGGTTTTCATCCTTCCGGGGGTTGTAATTATTCTTTTTAAACTGATTATTCTTGTACCCCTTCTTTTTGAAATTTTGCTGTGACTACTCCCACTTACCTTTGTTATGCTTCTTGTCCCTGAAGGAATCATATTTCTTCAACCTCTGTTCTTGCCGAATAGCTTTCTCGTAAGCCTCATCCATAGTCCGAGGCACCAAAACATCTACTGGTCCTCCAATACAATTGTTTAACCCCATTATGAACTTTCATACTCGAAAGTTTTCATCCTGTTGATACTGTAGAACATATTTGAGTAAACGGGTATATTTCTCCCAGTACTCATTGACAGTTAGGGGTCCCTGCCTGAGGTTTTCAAAATCTAACAGTTTTTTATCATAAAATAACCGTGGAAGCCATCTTTGGCGAAATATCCTCACAAATTGATCCCATGACACATCAGCCACTGCCAATCCCATTTCAACCCTTTTGTTTTCCCACCATGTGGCAGCTTCTCCTGCCAACTGGTAGGCTGCCCATGCTACTTTAGAGTTATCTGAATAATCTCGAAGCTCAAAATACTTTTCCATTTCCGTCAGCCATACCTCCACGGCATCTCCCGAAGTAGAGCCTTCGAACTTAGGAGGTTTTATCTTTTTCATATCTTTGGCTAACTCATCGGCCAATCTACTTCTCTTGTATCCTATACTTAATGTTTTTGAGTTATCTTCACGCTAGTCACTTTGATTTTCAGACCTCTCATCTCTAGCTTCAGATTGCCCTTCTACCTTTTTCTCTAGGTGGGCTAATCTAGCCTGAGTTGCTTTCATCATACTCAATATCTGATCTAGTTGATCCATGGAGCTATTGTCCTAATCTTCTCTGAACTCATTTCCGGAATTTTCCATTCCAATGAAGTTCCTAAAGAAATTAAGAGTTTTAATGAGTTTTTGGTTATTGTTTGTTGTCATTTAGTAGTTTTCACAATGAATTAAGGAGTCTTCCTTTTTGCCTAAAATTATTTTTAAACTCAAGTCAAATACAAATAGCTCACAAAAATTTTAATTTATTTGAAGAAAAAGACTAACTCCCTGTGATAGATTTATTTCAATTCAATACAAAATGGTCATCACTTTTTGTGATTAATTTTTGAATCTTTTTCATTATCAGTGATAGGTTCCTCCTAATCACTAAATTCTGAAAATGGGATAAGTCTATATCCAGGAGTCGGAACACGATCTCCTTCAGATGTTTCTAGTTTAGTGTGGTCTTTAGATTTGGTCTTGTTTATGTCTGCAATTATGGCGGACTTCACCTTCTCTTTTCCAGAGACTGTCCATTTTCTTCTTTCCTTCTGAAGTCTTTTCAGAGCTTCGGCTATCGTTTCCGAATCTGCTGGAGGAGAACAACTTGAATAATCATAACGAAGTCTAATCTTCCATAGTCGAATAGACACAGGGTCACGAATCTTTTTCCGGGGTGTTTTTCTTATCAATAACATCCTGAAGAAAACATCAATAACTATTTTCAATGTTCTAAGTATGATGAGCCCCAAGGTTCAGTGTGGAACCTGGTATAGCTCTGATACCATATGTAACACCCACTCTAATCTAACAAAATTATAAACTTACATCTAACAACAGAATTTCAGCGGAAAGATTAACTAACTATTATGAAAATAGTATCGAATGCAATAGAATTCAAATTTCAACTAACTTTCATTTTCAGCTGAAATAATCTTTTCTAACAAAATACATATAACCAAGAATAAACTAACTTTTGATTAACTATCTTTCTCCAATAAAATTCAAATATTAAGATAGGAAGAGAGATTAAGAAAAGTACAACTTGAATAGTTTTCTACTGATTTGTTTGTAAGATCCTCCTCTGGATTCTGGAAAAAAAAATATCAACAAGGGCTTTATCCACCCAACCAAGACCAACTAGTCTCTCGTGCTTCTTCAACTGAAGAAACCCAACCCTTCATGAGGGTGATTAGCGAGGAATCTAATAACAATATGCCTCTGAACCTGGTGTCAAGAACCTATACCTCCTGATCGATCTTTTCCCTAAAGGTACCTCCTAACTGAAAAGATCACTCTGACCAGTGGTATATCTGGTACTTGATAGCTGACAGATGCCTATACTGCATCGTAACCCTGGCTAAAGATTTCTAATAATTATCTGACACTACTGTGTCGTCAGCATTCCCACCCTTGCTCGGCATTGACATTATTTCACATGTTTCTTTCTGGTTACAGGTTTGAATGAAAATAATGTATAATCCACTTGACATACTTACAGATTCATAAGAGATACGGCATAAGAACATTTAGACAGAAAGGTATCCTTTATCTCAGTGACCGAAGTCAAATTTCTCAATGAGACTAATAAATATATAAGTAGATGTAAGTATATATTTATTTATAAATATATATATATATAGGTATAAAGAAAAATACTTCTATAGATTCAAAAGATTTGGTATTTGAAAGACACATACGGATTTAGAAGGTCGTTCATGAATCACAGAATGACAGAATTAATTGGTAATCTTGGTCAGCTACGGCTATCCAAAATAATGTATTTCTATCCATTGCATGATGAACTATAGTATAATGAAAGGAACTATTGTCTTGCCTGAAAAAGCTTTTACAAGTCAAGGTAGAGGAATATGCGACTACAAAGACAAATCTTGATTGACGGACTAGTTCTTACGGCCGCTCCTATGATATTGATTCTTACTTGGGACAGAATAAGAAAGAAATGTAGCGCACGCACAAGAATTAGATGGTTTGGATTTCTGAGTTGCGGTGACGAGGACACTCAAAAGAATGCCAATCAATGTTCATAGAATAGCTTACTAATCCTGCGAATGCTTTTGGAAAGAGGGTGCGAATGCTGCTTCCAAAAGATTGAGTAAAGAATGACAATGAAAATGATGAACGCCAACAAATATAGGCATGCCCCCTCCTTCCCCCGTTCGCATGCAAGAAAGGAACGTTTCCTTCTTGCGTGAGGGCGGAGTGGACTTACACATCAAGACTCCAGCTCGCACACCACCAAGCGCTCCTCATGAGGTGAGCGAAATATATTTTATTTAATATACATAAGGAAAAATAATTCTTACCAACTTGAAATATATACGTATATGTATGTGCCTTGGCCAAGGCTACGATGATATAGTTGTCTAAACTTAGACTTAGGCAATATTGTTGTTTTTCAATTCTCGTAACCACACCTCTCCCTGTTGATATCCCTTTTTCCTTGTCAATTGATTTATCCTGCAAACACTTCGACAATTAATGGAGGTTAAATCATTTCCTTGATACGAACATTAATATATATATTATATCCATGCATACATTCATTCTCACATATAAGTGAAAAATATTCGTATATAAAAGAAAATCATTCTCACATAATTATACACATTATCCAAAGAATAAATTTCATATTCACATGAAAGCAGTTATACACAACTAACAACATAACCAACGTTTCATTGTTCAGAAGAAGGGGATGTAACACCAGCACTGTACTTTTTATATCAGCAAATTGGGTATGCAAGTTTCTTCGATATCTCTTACTTTCTTCATGTGGGTATTGTTTATAATGGCTCTGTAATGCATTTCCATTGAATTAACTTGTGGGTATTGTCATTTCTTGTTATTATCAAATATATGTACATGCATGGTGTTATGTCAAAAATGCAAAAAACATAAAACGCACCAGGTGACAACTAAACCACAAATAAACCAAAAGTGGGTAGGACATTACATCTAGGGTTTGAAAAGAAAAAAATTGAAATTTAAAGCAGATCTGATTAGGAATCTTACATTTTAGAATGAGTTGATGCAGATCAGATTGTGTGTTGGCTTCACAGAGATCTAACATCATTTTTTATGAGATTGCGATGCATTTGACAAGTTTGTGTACATTTGGTGATTGCAGCAGTGGGCAGATTGAATAAACTGCTTTAGATCTTATGCTTGCATATTACAATCCTTGTGTTAAACAATTTATATTTCATTTTAGTGATTGTAATTCCCTGGAAGGTTATACCGCCAGTGGGAACCGATTGTTTCATGTTTAGACTACTTACCCCACTAATTAAGTGGTATATTCTAATGGCTTCCCACTAAATAAGTGGATGTGACTGTGTTATTTCCTTGTCTACCCACTGAATGAATGGTGAATTCCCACTTAATAAGTGGATGTTTTACTTTGTTGCAATATTAGTTTGTAAAGATCCAAAAAAACACTGTATGCTCCCACCTTGCCCACACTGGGAACTGGGTGATCAGAAAGTGTTGAGGACTTTGTTATTTTATTTGTTGCAACAGACCTGTTTGCAACAACAGCAATTAGGTATGTTTGTAATGTTGTTATAAATTGTTTTTACTTTCTGGGTATTTGCAAAAATGTCTCTATTTGATGTACTCAGACTCGTGATAATTTATTTATAATATTGGCATCATTTCTGCATCTCAAATTGTGATAAAACTAAGCATTTCTTATCAATGTACTAGCTGGTTGCTTCATTAAGCTCCAAAAAAAAAAAAAAGTAGGGTGTATATTACAGTGGTATCAGAGCATAAAACATCTTGCCATCCTGTGTGTGTGTTGGGCTCATCTTGCATGCAGTTTACTTTCTATGCGTGGTGGTGAACAAGGACCACAAAATCCTAGGAATATCAATCCTTACGAATTTGTCTATTCACAAAGAAGACCAACAATGGGCGATAGAGAAGGAAGGAGCAGTGGAGATCCTTTTAATGAGGGGGAAAGGAGACCGGAGTCTAGTGTGGAAAACATGTCGAGTGATCTTGCTAGGGGAAAGCGAGCAAATAGCTCAGATGTTGGCTCAATTGATGCAAAATAATAATCATAACAATGTAAAAGTTGGAAACAATGGTAATAATGGCACAAATGGGGATAACTCAGCCAATAACAGGGCTGTTCATCAGCAAACTTTCACCGGGTCAACTAACACTAGGCCTCTTATGCCAGATTGATGAGCACACGATTATACTGAGAGGGGGGTGAATCAGTATAATACAAACTTTTACTTTCCCCAACTCAATCAATCACATCAACTACACATATGCAAGATCTAACAATTAAGAACACAATGAGAACACACGATTTACGTGGAAACCCTTTCCGCAGAAAACCACAGCAAAATATTGCTTATATATTATAGATTAATCCTCTTCTTCTTATAGGCTCCAACCTACTAGAGACTCCAATCTCCACTTGACAGAATTATAGGCACCAACCTATTGGAAGCTCCAACCCCCACACAAACTGAGCTCCAACCCAGCAAGAGACTCCAACCTCTATTTGATAGGCTCCAACCTATTAATCCTTCAATGGCTGATATAGTATGCTTCTTCATAGGATCTTCCTCTCACAAATTTGATTACAACTCACACAATCTCCTTCCAAATCTGATTACAATCCACACAATAACCTTCTCTCACAAATCCGATCACTATTTTTGATTTTGTATGATGTAAGTCTTTCCCTTTCAAATCAAGTTCACACACACAAATACTTCCTTCTCTCACAAATCTGATCATACACTTCCTTCCCTTCAAATCTGATCACACACTTCACACAATCCTTTCTTCACAAATCTGATCACACCCTTTACACAATGCTCTTTTCACAAATCTGATCTAACTTATGCACCAATTCCTTTCACAAATCTAATTACAATTATGCACAATCTTCCTTCAACATATGATCACAAATATGGCTATGTCTTCATTCAAATTTTCTGCTCTCTAATGATGTATCATTTGTTCTTCTTTCACCATATCAACATCCCCTTCATCTATTTAATATGAGTCTGATTTGTACTTCATTTTTCTGCCTTTTCTCTTTTCAATCTGCTCTTCACATTAGATATATTTCATTTAAATTACTTGTTTTCTAAGCACTCCTTCCACACTTTATAGCATTCCAAAAGATATGTCTTTAATACAAGGATATGACTTTTACCAAGAGAGATGAAGAAGTGGCACCTCTTCTTATATGGATCGCAGCCTTTTGTTAATGGTTAACAATATGAGTTGCTGCCTTCTACTAATACAAATCGCAGCCCCTTATTATTTTATGAATCACTCCTCTTTGTTATTTGTCTCAAGCACACCTCTTATAATCTTAATCACACTCTTTTATTTATAAATCACATCTACTTGTAACATATAATCATCAATGCCTTTTATGCAAATCATATCACTTCTTTAGTCGCTGCCCTTGTCTTATGTAAATCGTACCTCTTGTCTTGTTTAAATCGCTTCATTTAAACAAAAGTAATCTGTTAAGCTTGAGCACTCTACATGAAATCACATGCTTTATTTATTTCAAATTGCTCCACTTTTCATATTTAACTACGACATTTCAGTCTTATATTGGGTGCTGCATTACTTCAAACCACATCCTCATATACTTCATATATTAATTACTCCTTAATTAATTGTAGCACATCATATAAAAGTAGATCGCACCTCTCATGTGCACTACATTTATCATTAACAATTCACATTTCTTCTCTATATAGAGGTCGGCCTCTTGGATGTGTATGTAATTCAAATTTAATTCTTTATACATGGTGCCAATCTCCCATTGTTTAAATCTTTAATTTAAACATATCCATTTCTAAGTCGGCCATCCAATATCACAATCTATCCAACGGTAAAGTGTTAACGGATAACTTCTTATTTGCTTTGTTCTCCAACGGGAATGTATAACGGATAACCTCTTGTAAACCATTCTTAAACTGATCCAATTCGCCTTATATCCATAGTAACGATATTCTTTATCTCTCCTCAATAATTGATCAACTTGTCTTAGATATGCCTCTGAAAGACGATTCTATTCTTGCATTCTTTGATATTGCTTCGTTGGCATCAATGACAATCTCGTCCATATATCTTGGACAACTAATCCAACAATCTCCTCTCTTTGACATCAATGACGACTATCTTGTTTATTCACCTTTGACATCAATGACAAACATTCCAACAAAGATTTCCTTCAAGAAACAACCCTCCAGAAGGTAATGAACCAACCAAACTAGAAGCTCACAGGTCAGCATGGACAGATTGGTTGGCATTAGGGGAGGAATTTCAGGCTGAAATGTCATTTCCGGATTACTTGGCTCTTAGGGACAGAAATAGACCCCGCAGAGGTGGAGGTGCGAGACCACAAAATCATGATTTGCAGAAGAAAGTGGGCAAGTTGTCAATCCCATATTTTGATGGATTTGGTAAGACTTCAGCTAGGGCTTGGGTGCAAAAACTTGACTCCCACTTCAAACTTAACTCTATGCCTGAATAGGATGCCATTACATATGCCACGCTACATTTGGAAGGAAGTGTTCATGAATGGTGGCACCATGGGTTGGTTACCTTGGGACATTATCAAATTGATTCTTATGGTGATTTCACGGAAAGGTTAATTGATAGATTCGAAAAGAAAGACCCCGAACTGCATTTTAAGGAGCTAGCACATCTAAAACAGTGGAGTTCTATGGACAACTACATTACTGATTTTCAGAAATTATCAGTGATGGTTACTGATATTTCGAAGAGAAGATTGATTGTATTATTTAATGATGGGATGTCCGAACCTTTAAGGGGATGGGTTAAGGCCCTTAATCCACCAACTCTACAAGAAGCAATCAAGAGGGCTACAGATATGTAATCTTCCACTTCTAGAAATAAATTTCAGTCAAAAGGTTTTCAACATAAAAGGGATAAAGACAAGAGGTATCTCCAAAAAGATTCAGCTCATCCCAAAAAGGAGTCAACTAGATTGAATGATGATCAACTCAATGAACTCAGGAGGAAAAAAATATGCTTCACTTGTAGAGAGCCATTACATAAGTGTGTTGTCAAAGCAAAATCTAAGCAGATTGACTACTTTTCAGTTGATGAATCCGCTGCTGAAAAATCAGACCAGCAATCTGATACAGAGGGAAGTGAAGGAGAAAGTTCATCCGAAGAAGCTGAGGAGGAACAAGGATGTGAGGGTACACTTGCACAACTTTCTAGCTTTCAGAAAGTTCGATCTTCCAGAATTGGGGAAGTGCTTTGTGGACAACGGATAGTCACTCTCATTGATACAGGTGCTGCTCACAATTTCATTGATAAGGGAGTTGTAGCTTGGAGAGGAATCAAAACAGAAAATATTGATGGGTTTAAGGTAATGGTTGCAAATGGGTTTACACTTACTTGCACGCGTAAGATTCCTAACTTGAGCATACAGTTGGGTAACTATGAGGTGAGAGATGACTTCTATGTAGTGAGCATAGGAGATACAGATGTGGTACTTGGTAATTGGTTGTGATCTATTGGAGAGTTCTACATGAACCTGTGTACTATGGAAATGAGATTTGAGGTGGATGGTAAGAAGATAGTGCTCAGAGGCATGTCAGATGGTGGACCCAAGGTAGTCTCTTTCAAGAGAATGGAGAGATTAATTCGACATGAACATGTATAGTGGGCAGTGGAGTGCATCATAATGCCTACCATTACGGAGCAGCAGAAGAATAGTTACCATCTAGACATCTAGGCTTTGTTGTCTAAACACAGCAAAGTGTTCAGTAGCATACCTCCTAGGAGACCTCCTGAGAGAGGTATTGAGCATGTCATAGAGATACAGGAGGGTGCCAAACCCATGATTACCACACCATACTGCTTGATATGGGACATATTAGGCCAAGCAAGAGTCCCTTTGCTTCTTCAGTGGTGTTGGCTAAGAAAAAGGATGGGACAATGCGTATGTGCATTGATTACAGGGCACTAAACAAGAAGACAATTAAGAATAGGTATCCCATCCCACGGACTGACGAGCTTATCGATGAGTTGCATGGTGCTTGTTACTTCTCCAAAATTGCTTTGAGATCAGGCTACCATCAGATTCGGGTCCGAGAGGAGGATGTGGAGAAGACAGCTTCCAGGTGTCATTTTGGAAACTTCGAGTTCCTAGTTATGTTTTTTGGCTTCACCAACGCTCCTGCCACTTTCCAGTCTTGTATGAACAAGGTATTTCGTAATCAGCTCTGGAAGTTTGTTCTTTGTAAGATACCTAATCAGATCTGCCCTAAATTTCTGATTTTTCCTCCTCAAACCCTAGATCTGAATTCTGATTTTTATTTCTGAATTACAAATAATTGTGCACAGCGAACATATATGTGCCGAAAGGCTCAAATAAACATGCCAATCATGTACTCATATGAAGGTAACATCAACCATGAACTCAACCACATGATATGACCAATCAAGTGCAAACAAAATAACAAACAATTCTGATTTCTGAATATATAAGTCTGCTGCTACAAATCTGAATATTCTGATTTGAAATTAAATCAAATGTATAGGCTCAAACATAGCCCAGATTTCTGCTCTTACAAATCAGACCTAATCATAGGCTTATACATACCAAAAAATGATGAAGAATGATGTCAACCAATAAACCCTAGATGGGCAAATCCTCCAAATAGGCGGCGCTCTCCACAAAGATGATCAAAGCCATGCACAAGAGGGCGGCAGCGGCTAGGGTTGATCAACAAATGCAATCGCCCTTCCTTGAGGTAGCGCTAACTCCTAGGGTAAAACCTAGCAAGTATCTCGCTGAAATATGATCACAAAACCCTCCAAAGGTTGGTGCTCACAAGCTAATCTGAATATATCTCACTTCTCCAAATTGTATTTGGCACAAATCTCACAATTTGGCCCTAGGGTTTCTGCAGAAACAAATGTCTTTGTCGCTCCTTTCCTTCCAAAACTCCAATGAAGTGCAAATATGAACTCCGTATGAGTCCACCTCCAAGATGGAGTTGGGTTTTCATCCAATCCACCAATATTCCTAAGGGTTTTTGTCCTTGGAATATGCTGAACCAAAGTTGCAACCAAAAGAGGAAATCTCAAATGAAAAGATATTAATGTGATTGATGAAAATGACTTCCAAATTGCCTTCTTTTATAGCCATCCAATAAGACCTCATCATGGCCGACCTCCCTCTAGCAAAATATATTTTATTTTATTTTATTTTCTATTTTCTTCCCTCTTGGTCGACCTCCCTTGGCAACTTATTTTATAATTTTTATCCTCAATTTTGGCTGCCCACCTTCTTGGCAAATTTCTTTATTTTATTTTATTTCACCAAGAGGTTCACAAAAATAGTAAAAGTCATTTCACATCACAAATTGGTCCAGCAAAATTAGTTAAATATAAATAACCCGAAATGATTAGGATTACTTAGTATTTAACTAATTAGATTATTCCCTTGCACTTCCGACTTAGCCTACGGGAATAAAATAGGCTAGCTGACTCCGTTGGGTGATCACGTGGAAAAAGGGGACATTACAGTCCTCCCTTCCCGGAATTGCTTGCCCTCAAGCAATTGCAAACCTAGATGTTGCAGAATATGTTCACCTTCCCAAGTAGCGTCCTCAAGTGGCAAGTCTCTTCATCTGATCTAATACTCCTTGATCACCCTACTCCTCAGTCTGCACTCCCTAACATCTAGTATAGCATCAGGAACAAGTACCAATTTCCCCTCCTCATCCAATGGTGGAAGCTCTGGAGAAGATGTAATATGCTACCCAATTGCCCTTTTGAGGCAAGATACATGAAATACATTATGAATTTGGCTACCCTCGGGTAATTCCAACTCATATGCAACCTCTCCAACTCTCCGCACAATCTTGTAGGTGCCATAGAACCGAGGTTTTAACTTTTCTACACCACTCCTCTTCAGTGTAGGCTGCTAATATGGCTGTAGGCGCAAGAAAACTAAATCACGAACCTCAAAGGTCCTCTCCACCCTGTGCCTATCTACATACATCTTCTACTGATTCTATGCACAGTGTAGATTATCCTTAAGTGCCTTAAGGATCTCCTAGCTATCCTACATCATCTCTCTAGCTCTGGGAGCTCTATTGTCATCAAATGCTAAGTCTACAAAAGACAACGTCATATCCATAAAAGGCTCTGAAAGGAGACATGCCTGTCGCCGTGTGATAGGTGGTATTATAACAATTCTCTCCCAAATACAACCACCTAATCCAAGCCTTCTGCTGCCCCACAACATAATTGTGTAGATATCCTTCCACCCATTTGTTCACAATCTCTGTTTTCTCATCTTTCTGAGGGTGGTAACTAGTGCTCGGGTTCAACTCTATACTAGCCAATCTAAATAGCTCTTGTCAAAACACACTGAGAAATCTGCTATCTCGATTACTGACAATGATCTTGGGAAGTCCATGGAGTCTAAACACCTCTCTAAATAATAACTCTGCAAATTGAGGTGCCTTGTACTCAAATGAAATAGCAAAGAAAGGTGCATACTTAGTCAATCTATCAACAACCTGCTATCCTATTCTGCCTTTCAGCCAAATAGCCCAAGATCTATGTTTCCCTTTTGAAGTGCAAGGAAAAACCTCCCCAAAATGGCTGTCCAAAATCCTAAGTTTTTCCTTGTGTTTTCTACTTTTTCAGAGTTATAGAGTTCAAGGTTCTCCTTTAAGTCATGACATTCTTATCAGCGTCAAAGTCCGCCTTGTTTCCTTTGGAAATCCATCTAAGTGTTTCGGGCATCGGGGTCAGAAGGTTTGTCTTCCTCCTTTTTAGCAGGCAGTGGATGGAGGATCCGACTTCTAAGGCCCGACGAGATTCAAATATTTCTAAGTGTTTTGGGCGCCGAGGATCGAAAGGTTTATCTTCCTCCTTTTTCGAAGGCGGAAGATGGAAGGCCCGAAGCCCAAAGTTCGCCGAACCTTTTAAATCGACTATGTTATTTGGGTAGCAGAGGTCGGAAGATTCATCTTCTTTCTTTTTCTTGCGGAAAGCGGTAGATGGAAGGCCCGACTGCCGAATCCCGACAAGCATAAATTTTCCCAAGTATTGCGGGTGGCAGCAGGCAGGAGTTCTCTCTTCCTTCTTCCTTCTTCCTTCTTCCTTTTTTTTCGAAGGCGAAAGGCAGAAGGGCCGACGGCCAAAGTCCGCCGGTTTCAAAAGCTTCAAGTGCTACGGAGCTCGAAGGCCAGGGTTGCACCCCTTTTTCTTCCCATTTGGCAAGCAAAAGACAGAAGGCCTACTCGCCGAAGTCTGCGAACCTATTAAAAATAACTAAGTCATTTGAGTAGCGGCAAGCGGGAGTTTCCTTCTTCCTCTTCTCTTTTGGAAGACGGAAGGTGGAAGGCCCGACGCCCAAAGTCCACCAAACCCATAAATTCTTCTAAATGTTGTGGACCTCGGGAAGTAGAGGTTCTCTTCTTCCTCTTTCTTTTGGAAGGCATAAGACGGAAGGTCTGAGGCCCAATCTCTGACAACTTCATAAATTCTCCCAAGTACTTCGGAGTCGAGGATCAAGCATTTCTCCTTTCTAGCACAACGGGACTACTCAGCGACCTTCCTGGTTGACATTAATGTTTCTTCAAAGCCAAGGCGAGAAGTTTTTTCTTCTTTGGCAAAGGGAGAAGTGGAAAAGTCATCACCAAAAGGGAAAGTCAGTGAGTTAGCATTCAATGCAGATATTTCTTCAGCTACTCAATCCTTCAGATATTTTCATAGTTTTTGTTGCGAATCAAATCAAGGATATCTTCTGCAGAACCGATGCATACAACCATTCCTTTGCAGAAATATCTCTAACGGGCCCATTGGGCGAATTTATTGCAGTAGGTGAATGTGCTTCAATGTAAAATGCTATATATACATGTAAATTAGATGTATTATTGTTGGACGTTGGTCTAAACAACCACGTCTTGTATTAGTTGTAATCTTGCCTCCTTGATAATAAAAAATAGATTTTACCTTCTCATACAAATTTTTGTACTGTAAAGCATGGTTGTTTGAATCTTCATTTGTGAATGCTTCTTTCCTTTTGGGTTTCAATCGGTTTCCTTTACCTCTGCATATAGTCATGAGTTGTGTATGCGGATCTATTATTTAATATTGTTCTGTGCATAAATGGTTGATCTGAGAGCAAAATGCGTTAAACCTGGTGTATCACCTTTTCCTTTTCAGTTTCTCCTTCTTCCCTTTTCCTAACGATGTTAGATTAGGTTTACTTCATAGTTTTCTCTGAATCTCATATTCAGAAAGAGGAACCAACCTTCTCTAGAGGTTTGATTTCATTTGCAGGGTCCCACACCTTGAAATCACTCCAATGTTTCATTGGATTGTTGCAGAAAATGGACTTCAACACAGGGTACAAATCCAAGTGACAACACAACCACAAATGTGCAATCTTTGCTCTGAACCTTCAGAAAACCTGTAATGAAATCCATAGAGATACTCTCCCACTTCTGCTCTGGAATAGGCAATGGCTGAAGTAAACCCACAGGGAAAGTATGCTCTAACTTGTTCTGCTGACAAGTCATACACTCATGAACATGTCGCAAGACATCATCCTTGAGACCCTTCCAAGAGAATCTCTCTCGCACCTACCTGTAAGTCTTGAAGAACCCTGGATGTCCTGCTAAAGGTGTGTCATGAACAATGCTCAAAATCTTGTCTTTCATCTTAGATTCAGGTACCAAATAGATCATGTCCTTGCAGTAGATCACATCATCAACTACCTTACCCCTGTCATCCTGAATCTTGTCGTCCATGAGCTCGCACACAAATGTATTCTTGGGATACTCAACCAAAAGGTGAGCTTTCCAATCAGCTGAAATCTCTGTCATAGAGCAAAGTGTGGGTCTCCTAGATAATGCAACGACAACAACATTATTCTTCCCCTTAACATACTCAATGTTAAAATCATATGCCTGAATCTTACTTACCCACTTTTGCTGCCTCTCATTCAGATCCCTCTACTCTAGAAAGTATTTCAAGTTGTTGTGGTCAGTCCTTACCACAAACTTTCCACCCACCACTTTCTAAACTTTGCCAACGCGTGCATCATGGTAAGCATCTCCTTATCATAGGTGGAATACAACTGCTCCGCATCTCTCAGCTTCCTACTCTCATAGGCTATGGGATGTTTGTTCTGCATGAGGACTGCGCCTATCCCTTCACCTGAAGCATCACACTCCAATACAAATGGCTGAGAGAAATCAGGAAGAGCCAATACTGGACAAGTGCTCATTACCTCCTTGAGTCTATCAAATGTTGCCTAAGCCTCATCTAACCATCTGAATGCGCCCTTCTTAATGAGATCTGTAAGAGGTGTTGCCAGCTGTGAAAACCCCTTCACAAACCTCCTATAGTAACTGCAAAGCCCGAAGAATCCTCTCAAATCTGAAATGTTCTTCGACAGCGGCCAATCCAGAATAGCCTGTATTTTCTCCTTATGCACCTTCACTCCATCAACGCCAATCACATGTCCCAAATATAGAATCTTTATCATTCCAAATGCACATTTGGAAGCCTTAGCAAATAGGGACTGTGCCTCCATGATGCCCAACACCTCGTTAATATGCCTGAGGTGATCCTCCCATGTCTTATTGTATATCAAGATATCATCAAAGAAAACCAATACAAACTTCTGCAACTGTCTATTGAAAATATGATTCATATATGACTAGAAAGTCACAGGAGCATTAGTAAGACCAAAGGGCATAACCAAGAACTCATAGTGCCCGTAATGACATTTGAATGCAGTCTTATGAATATCCTCATCACAGACTCTAATCTGATGGTACCCTAAGCGTAGATAAATCTTGGAGAAATAGACGACTCCATGTAACTCATCCAACAGCTCATCAATCCTGGGTATAGGGTACCTATTCTTGATGGTCCTCTTGTTCAAGGCACGGTAATCAATGCAAATCCTCATCGTGCCATCCTTCTTCTTCACCAAGACCACCGAAGAAGCAAAGGGACTAGAACTAGGCCTAATGTGTCCCATATCCAATAGCTCCTTAATCGTCTTCTCTATCTCCTCCTTGAATCTCCTAGGATGACGATAAGGAGTAGTGATGACAAGCTTAGAGCCCTCCTCTAACTCAATCACATGCTCAAAGCCGCATTCAAGAGGTCTACCAAGAGGAATCTCCTCAAACACCACGTTGTGTTTATCTAGCACTGACTGGATATCCACATGATACTGTTGGTCACTACTAGAAGAAGACTTAGAAGACACAAAACATTGAGCTACCCATGCAACATCACCATGTCGAAATGATGTCTCCATCCTCTTCGCTGTCACAATCCTTGGCGCTCCATTCGCCAATGCTCTCAACATTATCTTCCTCCATCTGACATGAAATCTAACTCCATCTTCTGAAAATCCTGAATGTATCTGCCAAGTGAATGCAGCCACTGGATTCCCAGAACAACATCTGTATCACCAATCTCAACCATAATCATCGGTAACTGTATAGTCACCCAACTAGATACTAAACTACAGAATCTTCTTAGTGCAACTCATCTTGAATCCATCTGAAACCATCACACTGAAGCCTGGAAACTCCTCTACCTTCAATCCTCGCTCCACCACCACACCTTCATCAATGAAGTTATGAGTGGCCGCGCTATCAACCAAACATGTGACCCGCTGTCCCTTCAGGACTCCTCTTACTCTAAAAGGATGATACTTAGTAACTCCTGATAGTGTAGCAATAGTACCATGCATGGTGTCACCTGTAGCTGTAGCATCAAGCTCGAACTGCTGCTCCTCATTATCACTATCCGAACTAGTGTATTGGACTCCATCATTATCAATATCGGAAGTGACCTCTATGTAATGACCTTTGCCTTTCCCAAGGCACCTACGACCGGGCTCCCAAGGTTCCTTGCATGAGAAGCATAACTTCTTCCTCCTCAGTTCATTCTAGGTTTCTATGTCTGGATTTGGTCTTTTAGGCCATTCCTTCTGAAAATTCCTCTTGGGATACTTTCTTGATGCAGAGAAGGGTTTGCTTTGGAACTTGGACTTGGATGGTGCTAAAAATTGCATACCTCTAGCCCTCTTAATAGCATCCTACAATGAAGGTGGATTTAGGGCTTTCACCCAACCACAAAGAGGCTCCTCTAGACCCTCAATGAAGAGATAGGTCAATCAGCTCTCTAAAACATTTGGAACCAACACTGCAAGCTTCTGAAATTCAGATATTTAGGCATGTACTGAATCCTTCTATTTGAGTTGGGCCAACTCTCTGAAGAACTGTTCGGGGTCAGTCTTGTCAAACCTGTCAATTAGCCTCTGAGTGAAATCAACATATGTAGTAATAAGGCTATGACCTTGTGTAACCATCCCATTGTACCACCGAACTTGTGCATCTCCCTCCAAGTGTAGAGTAGCAAATTGAATTGTTTCCTTCTCAAACATAGGGTTCAATGTGAGATAGTTGTCCATCTTTTGAATCCATGCACGTGTCGTGCATCTTCCCGAACCATCAAAAGGAGTGATAGTCACTTTTCCCAACTTCCTTTGCAAATCATGGTTATGATTCCTCTCCGCTCCAAGCATATTCATGTACTTCAATTGACAGAAATCCTATAGAGACATAGCAGCTTGAAACTCCTCACCTAGAGATTGTCATTCCCTCATGTAATCATTGAAGCTCTCACTTGCAACATGTTGTCCACCATCTTGTGCTCATTGTTGATCCAAGAAAGTAGGCATGAGAGGTCTACTCATGGAAGCTTGAGTAGTTATGGTGTTAGTGTTGGCATTATTTCCGAAATTGCTAGCTTCCCCATTGTTACCATTGTTTCCATTGCCTCCATTGTTTGCTATGTTATGCCGCACAAATTGGGACAAGAGCTGCATTAGGTCACATTGTCCTCTAACAATATTATTGAGGATATCTCTAGTGCTAGGATCTTCATGATTCCTATCACCCATGATATCTTCTCCTTCAGAATCTAAGCCAATAAACTGTTGCCTTCTCCTGTATGTGATGTACTCTCTATCCTCAGGGTTCATAATTCAACATTGTTATCATATAAACCCTTCAGATTGGCAGGATCTCTTGCTCTGATACCACTGTAAGATCCCTATCAGATCTTCCCTAAATTTTTTATTTTTCTTCTTCTCAAACCCTTGATCTAAATTCTGATTTTTATTTCTGAATTACAAATAATTGTGGACAGCAAACATATATGTGCCAAAAGGCTCAAATAAGCATGCCAATCATGTACTCATATGAAGGTAACCTCAACCATAAACTCAACCATATGATATGACCAATCAAATGCAAACAAAATGACAAACAATTCTGATTTTTGAATATATAAGTCGGCTGCTACAAATCTGAATATTGATTTGAAATTACATCAAATGTATAGGCTCAAACATGCCCAAACATAGCCCAGATTTCTGTTCTTACAAATCAGAACTAATCATAGGTTTACACATACCAAAAATGATGAAGAATGATGTCAACTAGCAAACCCTAGATGGGCGAATCCTCCAAATAGGCGGCACTCTCCACAAAGATGATCAAAGGCATGCACAAGAGGGCGGCGGCAGCTAGGGTTGATCAACAAATGCTTCAAACATGAAATCACCCTTCCCTGAGGTGGCGCTCACTCCTAGGGCAAAACCTTAGTAAGTATCTCACTAAAATATGATCACAAAACCCTCCAAAGGTTGGTGCTCACAAGATGATCTGAAAATCTGAATATATCTCACTTCTCCAAATTGTATTTGGCACAAATCTCACAATTTGGCCCTAGGGTTTCTGCAGAAACAAATGTCTTTGTCGCTCCTTTCCTTCCAAAACTCCAATGAAGTACAAATATTAACTCCGTATGAGTCCACCTCCAAGATGGAATTGGGTTTTTGTCCAATCCACCAATATTCCTAAGGGTTTTCGTCCTTGGAATATGCTGAACCAAAGTTGCAGCCAAAAGAGAATCTCCAATGAAAAGATATGAATGTGATTGCTGAAAATGACTTCCAAATTGCCTTCTTTTATAGCCATCCAATAAGACCTCATCACGTCCCGACCTCCCTCTAGCAAAATATCTTTTATTTTATTTTCTATTTTCTTCCCTCTTGGCCGACCTCCCTTGGCAACTTTATATTTTTTATCCTCAATTTTGGCCGCCCACCTTCTTGGCAATTTTCTTCATTTTATTTTATTTCACCAAGAGGTTCACAAAATTAGTAAAAGTCATTTTATATCACAAATTGGTTCAGCAAAATTATTTAAATATAAATAACATGAAATGATTAGGATTACTTAGTATTTAACTAATTAGATTATTCGCTTGCACTTCTGACTTAGCCTACGGGAATAAAATAGGCTAGCCGACGCCGTCGGGTGATCACTTGGAAAAAGGAGACATTACATTCTTATATTCTTTGATGACATCTTGATTTTCAGCAAGACATGGGAGGAGCATATGAGGCACGTTGATGAGGTGTTGAGCATCCTAGAGAGGGAATCATTGTATGCCAAGGAGTCTAAGTGTGAGTTTGGTATGACAGAGCTTCTCTACCTTGGCCACATCATTAGCTCTAAGGGTGTTAGTGTAGATCCTAATAAGATCAAAGCAATTATAGATTGGCCGCCACCCACAAATCTCTTTCAACTTAAGGGTTTTTTTGGCCTATGTGGGTTCTACGGGAGATTTGTAAAAGGCTTTTCACAGGTGGCTGCCCCACTAACTGATTTGACTAAGAAGGGAGCTTTTGTTTGGTCAAATGCAACGCAGTGATGCTTTGATCACTTCAAACAGGTTATGAGTACTTGCCCAGTTTTAGCCATTCCTGATTTCTCCAAACCTTTTGAGTTGGAGTGTGATGCTTCAGGAGAGGGGATAGGCGTTGTTTTGATGCAAGATAAGCATCTGATTGCTTTTGAGAGCAGGAAGTTAAGGGGGGTTGAAAGTAGTTATACTATATATGACAAGGAGATGTTGGCCATTATGCATGCCTTGGCCAAGTTCAAACCATGTTTTGTGGGAGGTAAGTTCATTGTTAAGACCGACCATAATAGTCTTAAGTACTTCCTGAATTAAAAGGATCTTAATGATAGACAACAAAAATGGGTAAGCAGGCTTTAGGCGTATGACTTTGACATTGTTTATGTCAAAGGAAAGAAGAATATTGTTGCTAATGCTTTATCCAGGAGACCTCATTTGTGTTCTTTAGTAGGGATTACAGCTGATTGAAGAGAGATGATTTCAGCAGAGTATGCTAAGGACTCTTGGGCTACAGGTATCATTGAGGGTACAATATAGGATAACAAGTATACTGTAATTAATGAGCTGATTATTTACAAAGAAAGAATTTATTTAGTACCCAATTCTGAGCTTAAGGTGAAGGTTTTAAGAACCTTCCATGATGCACCGATGGCTGGTCACTCGGGTTTCTTTAAGACATACAAGCAGATCCAGGAGAGGTCTACTTGGAAAGGACTAAAGAACAAGGTCCTTAAGTATGTTTGTGAGTGTCCCACATGCCAGTAGAACAAAAATGAGCATACATATCCAACTAGTTTGTTGCAGCCCCTGCCTATTCCCAAGTAGAAATGGAAATGCATCTCTATGGATTTCATCACAGGGCTACCAAAGGTGCATGGTAAGGATTGTATTTATGTTATTGTAGATAGATTGACAAAATTTGTTCATTTATTTACCATTTTAGCAGCATATACAACAACACAAGTGCCTGATTTATTCTTTAGCGAGATATTTAGACTTCATGGGATGCCCAGGAGCATTGTTAGCGACAAGGACAACAAGTTCCTAAGTCTCTTTTGGCAGGAACTTTTCAGATTGAGTGGGACTAAGCTCACTCCTAGTACCAATTATCACCCACAGACAACTGGGCAAACAGAGATTGTGAACAAGTGGGTGGAAGGGTACCTTAGAAATTACATTTCAGGGTAGTAGAAGGCATGGGTGAGATGGTTGCACCTTGGTGAGTATTGATATAATTCTACTTACCACATGTCCATTAAGATGTCACCATTTATGGCATTGTACGGATATGAAGCTCCGAGTTTCATCGACTTGTTTGGAGATAGTAGAGTGCCTAAGAACAAGAATTTGTTTCAAGAAAGTCAAGACATAATGAAATCCTTGAAAGAAAACTTGCAGCAAATGCAGAATCAGCAGAGGTTGTACGCAGATCAGCATCGCATTGAGCGTACATTTGAGGTGAATGACATGGTTTATTTGAGGCTGCAGCCCTACAGGCAGTCCACTCTCAAGAACAATGGGTTGGAGAAGCTTAAGCCACGGTTCTATGGCCCTTTCAAAATCTCCAAGCATATCGGAGAAGTGGCTTATAAGTTGGAGTTACCAACAAATAGTAGAGTGCATAATGTTTTTCATGTATCACACCTTAAAAAGGCAATTGGGCATAATGTGGTTCCCTCTTCTAAGTTGCCACCACTGGACGAGGAAGGGAAGCTTATTCTAATTCCTAAGTCTATTATTGATTCCAGAGAGCGCACTCTACGGAAGACAACTATTAGAGAGTATCTTGTGAAGTGGAAAAACTTGTCGATTGAGGATGCTACATGGGAGAGAGTAGATTTTACAGCATCCAGAGTTGCAATTGCTTGAGGACAAGCAATTTCGGGGAGGGAGGACTATAATTTCCCCTTCCTAAGAACTGACCAGCTTGGTCACTGTTAGCCTATACCTTGGGTTCCCGTTGTAATGTCCCCATTTTCGGAGTGATCACCTTTGGGGAGCCGAGGGCCTTCTTTTCACACTCTGGGATTTTTGGAGGAGAATTGAGGTGTAGAGATGACTTATCATATTTTTCCGAGGCATTGTGAGTGTGGAAAACTTGTCATGTCGAGGAGATTTGCCAAGAGATGAAGTTGTAGCATATTCTATGTTTTTGGGACAAGTAATATTGTTGTGGTCATGTGTATGAGTGCACCATCATTGTGAAGGTTTGCTTGATGAAGAAAACAAATAATAATACTTCCTTATCCTTGGTGGCGCTTGGAATAAAAGAATAATAAATTCATATCTTCAATTTGAATTTACCTTGGTGCCTAAGTGACTTTGTAATGTCCCCTTCTAGTAAGCCAAAATTTCCGCAACCTTGAGGATTGATGAATTATGCCGGGTATGAATAGATTAATCCATATATGAGATTATATCATGCTGAGAGGTAATTGATGCTGAAATATATATGTCGTTTATTTTCTTCTTTATGATTCGCTGCTGATATATAATTCTGATTGGATATTTCTTAATGCTGGTCGCTGATAAAGGATAGTTGATACTCTTTATTAATGATGTTTTTGCTCTCCCAGCAAAGCTAGACGGTATGCGCAGATAGTTGACTTTGGGCTTGATGAAATAGGCGTTCCTTATATACCTGCGGATTCCATCAATGGTGCAACACTACCTCATCTAGAGATGGCTACCTCATCTAGAGATGGTTCGTGTGTGTAAGATGGTGATTCAGTACACCATGAAATCCTCAGATCCGTATTAATACAATGATGGAGTCTTCCCTTTGAGTCCGGCGCCCAATAAGCAATACAATTGATGACTTCAACGGTGGCGGATACTTCCTTAATTGTGTCACAATGACATCGCTGCAATGATAGTCCAAGGTTTGGGGATTCATGTGATCCGGTAATACTCTCAGTGAATGACTTCCGGCTCTCGCAACGGCCTTCACGATGATACAGTTTGTAACAATTGCAATTCGCAAGTTCTCGCTGGTAGCTCCAGCAATATCCTCCTCTTCCTATTGTAGAAAGAAATGATTTATTTGATGCCCTTGGAAGAGGGAACGTTGCCCTTTAAAAAGCCCACGAAGGGGTCTATTTGCTCAAGGGACATAGCGGTTGGAGAAGAAAATATTTGCTGGCTTATACTAATCGAATATAATTCTATATGGCTGTGTCTCCTTATTATACCCACTGCTTTTTATATTAGCAATACCTTTAAGTTTAGCTTTAATCAAGCTCTATTCCATCGGTCCCTTATATTTGATTTAATATTTATTTTTATATGATTTAATAATATATATTTATTTTTAGATTGTTAATGATTATATTTATAAATATAATCATATAATCTTGTTAATATATTATATTTTAATAACATTACTTAACATTATTTAAAATAATATTTATATTCATACTTATATTTGTCATTAAATATATATTATATTTTAATTATATTAGAATATAATAATATTGATTAATATAATATAATATAATATCATTTATTAATACTATATTTAATTATATTAATATAATAATATTATTTTAATATATAATATGTGTAATTATTTCTATTACACGAATTGATAGTTTTCGAAGGCAATTTCACTGTTTCTCACCGTTTTCTTTATCATGATGTTTAAATCTTAATTTTAAACAATGCCTTAATATCGGGGCATGACAGACTTGAGGCTAGTCAGCCCTCTTAGAGGGAAAAGATTATTAAAATAAAAAGATATTCTTATCTAGGTCGGCCAAGAGGAAATTGGGATAAATCATGTATATATACAAGGTCAATTTTGGCATTTCGATCATCATTCAATCAGCATTTCGAGTTTATCTCGAGCAAAGATCTTGGGACGAAAACCTCAAGCATCTTAGAGGAGTTGGACGAAAACCTAGCTCTTCTTGGGAGGGTTCCATGGCAGAAATTCACTTGCACTTCATCTTTTTGGAGCAGACTTATGGAGCAGATTTGAAGGCTTCCTTGTGGCTTATAGTGTGGATCATTGCCTAGGGTTTAACCCTCTATTGGAGCGCCACCCTTGGGAGTCTATTTGGTGTGGTTTGTGAGAATCCGTGGAGGTATTCTTCATCATTCTTGGAGCAGCAGACCAGCAGACTTGTGCGCACCTCTTAGGAGTGATTGGAGACTTCATTTCTTGCTAGGAGGTTAGGAGATATTGTTGTTTTGTTTCAGTTTGTAGGGCAGATCCTTGCTGGGCTTATCTCTCATGTTGGCCCTTATCTCTTTATGTATTTGAAGACATTTTGTAATCAGTTTATAGCAGCGGACTTTATGCTCTTTATTTCAGTCTTTTGTGTGGAATAATCAAGTGGAATATTGTCCATTTTGGTGGTATGATGCAAAGATATGATGATGATGCATAATGGTGATAAATTCGTGATGTCATGCTCTACTTTATATGTTGTGCTTTATGTATGTTGAAGTCTGATTTAAAGTTCAGAAGTTAGGGTTAGAGCAGAAAAGTAAAGTGCAGAAATTACGGCAGAATTCAGAAAATTCATTTGAAAATCTTGTGAACCCAAAATTGTCCAAAATATCCCCATTTGGGATATTAAACCCATAGGCTAATGTGGTTTGGTTAGGGAACTCCTCGGGTCTTGGAGACATTGTAATTCAGCCATTGGGTACTTCCAGGTGTTGTACTAAGCTCAGTTTGTCAGGAGATTCATGGTGACACTTTCAGAAACGTTTTTGGACACTTGGTCTGCTCTCCACACTTCTTAGAGCACACGCCTATTTTTAGTAAGTCACCGTTTCGGCACCGGCTTCGTCACTTTGCCGCGGTTACACCCTGGCATAGTCAGTCCCTACATCCGATGTCAGTTTGGTGCTTGTTTTGATCAAAGGTAATATTTTAATAGACGCTAATGTTATAAAGTTAAATTAAATATTTAACTTAGCGTTTATTAAAATATTAAAAGGTGACTTAATTAAGTGGACGCCCAAGGGAAATATTTAAATTAAAAGTTAAGTCATATCTCTAAGGGGGGCGTCCAAATGGGAGACATAAGAGACTAAAAATAAAAGTAAAAGTTTTATTTCTCCAAGGTGGCATGGGGTTTTTGGGGGAAGTATATAAGCCTCTTTAAAGCTCATTTTGCAACTTATGCTGGAGAATTGAAAAAACAAGTTATTGTTGGTTTGATGGTGTTCATCCAAGGGCTTTGTGAGGATGAAAACCCTCATGAAAGACATCAACTACGGTGGTGAGAGATCCTCCCTGATTGATTTGCAGATAGTTTCATTCAGGAACTACGCTTGAGCTTCATTGTTTGATTTGCAGTTTGTCGCGAAGAGTTTTGAAGGACGAAATATTGAGATTCTTTGAATAATATTTTGAGAGTGTAATGTCCCCTTTTTGGGACATTTCCAACTTCATGGGAAAACTCCAATTTTCTCGGGAAAGTTGGGTTGTTCATGTTGAGTTTCTGACACTAGCAATGAGTTGGGGAGAACTCCAAACTTCTTGGAGTGCCTGAGTTTGGTTAGCAGTGATTTTGGTTCTTGGAAATGAGCTCAGTAAGCATCATGGATTAGTTTGACACTTTCAGAAGTTAATTCCGACTTCTGGTGGGCATGTCTATTTATAGTAAGTCAACCAGTTGGCATCATTCTTTATCCCAAACCTTCAAGATCATGTTGGTATGATTTGTTTTGCAATTCGCTTCAATTTGGGATTTTCTGTAAAATGGGGTGAACTATTGAGCTATTAATTATTAAATTCACTTAAGTTATCTAATGTCGTAAATATTTTAAAAGATAACTTTAAGTGTAATAGCTCTTCGGAAAGGTAATTAAGTGTTTTAAAAGATAGACACTTAAAAAGGTGACCTTGCACATGAAATATTAATATTATTTCAAATAAAGGTCTTTTGGAGAGGGAAAAAGTGTTTTTTTTTTAAAGAAACGAAAAAGCAAGAAAGTGTTTTTTTTTTTTTGAAAAGCAACGAAAAAGCAAAAAAGGTGCTTTTTCAAATAAAGCAGCGAAAAAGAAAAAAAACGTTTTTTCCGAAAAAGCAAAAAACGTTTTTTCCTAAAATAGCTCCAAAATGTTATAAAAAGGAATTGGAACTCATTGTTGAGGGTTATGCTTTGGATTTGATATTGTTATGCTGCTAGATTGAACCTAGAGTTCTTCCATTATCTCTTGAGGATGAAAACCCTCTTGTAGATTGGGTGTGGTTTCATTCAGAAACTACCATTGTGCTGAAGGCGGAGCTATTTGAGCAATCTCATATAGAGTTTGCCTTTGTGCTGAATGTATTTTGTTGTGATTTGCATTTGTTTCTCTTTTGCTAGTTTGATGCCCTTGTCTTGAGGTTTTGCAGTGGAGTTTGGTGTGTGGAGTTTGATGGTGATTTTGGCATTGGATTTTGGGTCAAAGTCATATGTTCTTTCCTTGCAAATCTTATGGATAATAATCTACATACCTAGGCGCCATTGATAGTTGATGACTTTGTCATGAGATTGGAGGTGGAGAATCTATGATTTGGGACTGATCTAAGGTTTTGTTCATTGCTGTCATAGTATTTTCAGGCCTGCAACAAAGTTACAACAGTGTCAAAAAGGACTTCAATCAGAACTTCTTCCACAGTTTCTTGTATGGTATATTTTGGGTGTTCATATTGATCAGTTAGCATGTTTCCTTTCATCATTTATGTGATTTGCATGAGCTAACTCGTTTCAGCAGTTCAATCAAGTTGGAAATCAGGGTTACTAAATGTTATTGCAGCCTATATTTATATTGTGAATATTTAATTTAGTTGCAATATTTCATTGTAACCCCTGGAAGGTAGTACCGCCAGTGGGATTGATAGTTTAATGCTTTGTTTTTCTCGCCCCACTGAGTAAGTGGTGTTGTAATGGCTTCTCGTTGAATAAGTGGATGTGCCTAGTTTTCCTTCTTATTTCTCCCATTGAACAAGTGGTTGCCCACTGCATAAGTGGATGTTTCCTTTCAGTTTCATTCCCATGATTAAGTGGATACCTATTGCATAAGCAAATGCCCACTGAATAAGTGGAAGTTGTTTTCAATTGCTGGTTTTGGTTTTGAATGCTAACTCGGAAGCACTTGTATGCTCTCGCCTTGCCCACATCGGGATATGGGTGATCAGAAGAGTGTGACAGAATCATTGTTGCACTTAACTTCTGTATTGTTGTCTGGTTTTCAAAAAAAAAATCAGGGCAGCTTATTACAGAGAGAATGAAGGGATAGTTTGGAGAATTTGGTTGCAGATTTAAAGTGTTTTAATACAGATTTTGGCCCTTATTCCTATCCGTACCTCTTTCCAAGCAGGTCGTACTAGTTGCAATAGATTTGGGCATAGTTTGGATTGTATATTCTCCTTTTTGGGGTCATGGACTTGTATCATTTTGGCACAAGGGATTGAGGAGGTTTTCTAGCAGTTTTTTGAAGGGGTTTATGCAGGGTTTAAAACTGATATTACTCCCATACAGGTCATACTGCTGACCTATCTGGGTGTGAGGATTTCCAGCCCAAAACGCCTAGGGTTTTGGGAGACTATTTGCATATTTTGAGGTGCCTAGGGTTTATAAACATATTGCCAACAACTATTGAAGGAAGAAATGCAGTTTTTGAAGGTTTCCTAGATCTTTTGAGAGCTCCAGTTCGCTGCAGCAGAGTATTTACCAGACGTGTTTGCAACAGCAGCAATTGGGTATGTTTGTAATGTTGTTATAAATTGTTTTTACCATTCGGGTATTTGCAAAAATGTCTCTATTTGATGTTCTCAGACTTGTGATAATTTATTTATAATATTGGCATCATTTCTGCATCTCAAACTGTGATAAAACTATGCATTTCTGATCACTGTATTAGCTGGTTGCTTCATTAAGCTCAAAAAAAAAAGTAGGGTGTATATTACATTTTATGGAGTACTAATTTTGGTGCTAACATTATATACTAAAAATATGTACAAAATTATGGAGGAAATGCCAACAAATAAATGTTTATTCAGAATTTCAGATACATGGACTCTACATAATTCAAGCCTTTTCTCTTGTCACCAAGAGCCACTTCAACTGTTGTCTCACAAACAAGAAACACTCTGCTCAGAGCAGCATACCTCTTCAACATCTTCACCTGCTTTTATGAAGTTTGAAACCAGATGTTTGGCCCTCCTGATTTCTTTTTCTTGGTAACCCCTAAAACGAGAAGCAATTTCTCGAAACTCTTTCACTTTTCTCTCCTCCTCCACTTCCTCTGCTTTCCTCCTCCTCCATAATTCCTTTGTTTTTTCACGCTGCTTTGCCTGCCACTCCTGTGCAAATCCCTCCAAAATGTCAAAACAGTATGATAGCCTTTTATTAACTATTTAGCAACAACTGATCAAACACAGAATATCTAACAAGTCAGGTACAATTTCAAAGCTTAAGGAAATATAAGATCACAGAAGTGCTGTTTTTGTAAATCAATATTAAAGATCATCCATATATTTTCTGTGGAACCTCATCTGCTTAGAAATTCTTAACATCTTTCTTTAAGGTTCAATTACAACTGAGACATCATGAATGAAAGAGATAGACTAGACAAAGTGCCGAAATGGTGATGAACCAGCAACTTGGAAAGAAGACATATCCTAAGGGCATAGAAAGCAGTAAGTTAAAAAGAAAGGAAATGCAACATAAAGACAACAGAAGCTAGCCCATTTTGGAGAACAAATGCATTAGTAACCAAGACAGAAATGATGACTATAAGCATGTCCTAGGGGAGGAGAAAGAATAAAGAACCAAAACCTTCAGAAGATTTACATACTGCCAAACTACCATCCAATGGTTAATACAAATGTCCAGTCAGAGAATCTGCCTTCATGTCTAGAGGGTTTCATGATTCCCAAGTCATCCATTGAGTCTAGTAAGAGAAATAGTGTCCATTTAAAAAAGTAAGAGAAATAAAGTGTTCAATTAACAGAGAACTAGTAGTCTTTCAATGAATCTCTCTATTCTCTGTTGCCTGCTTCGTGGTCATTGATGAGTATGCTTACCCTTCTTCTCTAGACCCATGCAGAATGCAACCTTATTCTCTTTCCCTTGGTTCTATTAGCATTTTTTTTCAACATGGGTCCTTTTAATAGGATACTTTTATAAAATTGTTTTGCATTGTTAGACTTTGTAGATATTTTGTCCAATACTCGGTTGGGTTTATCTCTCCCTTGTCAAGAGGGAAAATTAAGTATGAAAGGCATAAGGAGAAGATAAAAATGCCAAAGCTACAAAGATACAAATTGACTGTGGAATGCAAAGAGCCATTCTTAGCCATTTTTCAATAGCAAGGGTACACTTGACTATAGCTGGTAATGAAAAATAGGTTTTGAAGGAAGATTGAAAATTAAGAGTAGTGTGGGGAGTAAGGGCAATGATTGTGGAATTTGGTGGTGCCAAGAGGCCAAGAAGGTAGATGAGTTAGTGGGTTCCAAAGTAATAGGATGAGGATGGGGCCAACAAGCTAGGAGGTGTAAAGGAAAGTATGTGAGAGTTCGCGGACTAAGGATGCACAAATACATGTGTAATGAATAGAGCTAAGCTAAATGAATTACAATCATATAAGGTAACCGTGCAATGCAAAAATGTATGTAAAGCTAGGCGAAATGCAAGGTTAAGCTATAGACATGGAAGAATGTAAATGGTTAAGATAACACAAGAATGTAGGTAGGTATGAAAGTGCAGACTAGTCTAGTATGTATGAAAAATAGCATGCCTAACTAATCTGAAATGGATTGAACATGTTAGTAAACTTGGCTAACATTGCCACTAAGACATTCTCTTGAAGACTTCTCGTGGTGGACATTATCTCTCACAATGTTTGATGATGGCTCAGAGTCCTACATCTCAGATGCTGACAGGGATATTCTATGAGATTTCCTTCCAATCTTCACCAGCAAATGCTTTTGGGGCTCTTGTTCAACCTTCATTGCTATTTGTTAGCAACATAGTGCTTTATTTTGTCTTATGTACTTTTCTTATTTTGATTCTAGGGTTCTCTCTTCCTAAAACTTTCTATTGTTAACTGTCATAACCTCTAGTCCCATTGACCTACTTTTGGTCTTCTATGGACATTAATATAATTTCTTTCTTTCTTTCTCAATGACAAGACAATCACAAGATTCATTTCCCTAAGGCTTAGATCAAAAACAAAGTTACAAAGAACCCAGCAGATCAGAATCATAGCAATGAAAATCAAGATAAAATCACAAGTAATTGAGATTACTCAAAAATCACCATGAAAACCATTTTTTTGACAAAAAAACTCATGGGTTTTTTAGTGTATTCGCCAAAACGATTCTTTTGTGACTTTTTCCAGTTTTTCCTTCAAACATAGGAATATCTAGATTGACTTGAACTCTAGAGGGATTGTCCAACATTGCGAGAATAGGTGTTGCACAAAGGCATTGCTTGAGCTCCTCAAAAGCACGTTATTGTGCAACTATCCATGAAAATGGTGTCTTGGCGTGCATAATCTGGTTGAGTGACAAGGAAATATGCAAGAAGCCAAGGATGAACCTACAATAATTGGCAAGTCCAAGAAAGTTACACAAGTCAGTGAGACTTTGCAATGTTGGTCAGTCTCAAATTGCTTTGATCTTGTCAAGGTCTACATGTATACCAAATTGGTTGATGATGTAGCCCAGGTACTGGATTTGCATGGTGACAAACGTGCATTTGTCGAGGTTAGCTTACAACTTATGTTGGCACAATGTATCCAATACATGAGAGACCTACTCCACATGCTCTTCCCAAGTCTTGTTGTAGATGAGGATGCCATCAAAGTAGACGATGACGAAGGTGTCAGTGAAGGGTTCAAGGATGTCATTGATCAGGCACATGAATGTGGCCGAAGCATTGGTTAAGTCAAAGGGCATAACCATCCATTCATAAAATCATTCCTAAGTATCTTGACGAAGTATTGTGCACCTCAAAGTTGGTCTAGCACATTGTCGATGCGTGGTAGAGGATATCTATTTTTCACCGTGATCTTGTTGAGTGCTCGATAGTCAATGCATAGGTGCCAGGAGCCATCATTTTTAGGTGCAAGAACTATCAAATTGCTACATGTGGAAGAGCTAGCTTGAATCTTTCCTTGATCAAGTGGCTCTTGTATCGAGCACCAAACCTCATCGATTTCCCAAGCACACCTACAATACAGTGAACAATTTGGGAGAGGACATCTGAGAACAAAATCAATTTGATGTTGTATTGTGTAATGTGTGGGAAGACCTTCGCATTTTACAAGGACATGTTCATACTATTGTAGTACCTTGTCAAGCATGTGTTGCTACAATATAGTAGGTGTATGAGTGCACACTGCTAGTGCTCATGAACTTGCCTATGCAGGTGCCTCTAGGCAGACCATGAGAAGCATGAACTTTTGTGTGTGGGAAATTATCTTGCAATACTGTTTAGCAAAGACCAAAGCTGGTTTAGCCAATGGTTGGACTCGTCAAGGTTAAAGTGCCGCCTAATATGTGTTGTCCACCATTGTGATTTGGAATAGTAGATGGAATCCTAATCATTCACATATGGTCTTCCAAGGAGTATGTTGCAAACTTCCAAAGGCACAACATCATAGTTGATGATGTCCTACATCAATTTAACTGCATACTTGAAAGTTCATCGTCTAGTTACTTGAATATCCTCACCATGTTGCAACCATATTCCGCAAAGACGTCTTCATACTATTGTAGTACCTGCTCAAGCATGTGTTGTTGCGACAAAGTAGGCATGTGAGTGCCCACTGCTAATGCTCATGAACTTGCCTATGCAAGTGCCTCTGTAATGTCCCCTTTTTCCGAGTGATCATCCAATGGAGTCAACTAGCCTATTTTATTCCCATAGGCTAAGTCAGGAGATATAATGGAATAATTTGATTAATTGAATAATAAATAATCTGAAGTCATTTTTGGGTTATTTATATTTAATTAATTAGTTGGACCTATTTTTTATTATAAAGTGACTTTAATATTATATTGAGAAATTATAAAAATAAGTCAGTTTTGAGAAGGAAAACATAAAATTAAAAAAAATAAAGAAAAAAGAGAATCTTCTAGAAGTAAGTTTTGTCGGCCAAAAAGGAGGATTAACTTGTGGCTTTAAAAAGAGGTGAAGGCAAGTCATTTGATCATCTTTGGCTTGTTATTTTCATTGAAGGTTTTCCTTGTGAGCTGCAACTACAAGTTCAACATATTCTTAGGACAAAAACCATTGGAATATTGGTGGATTCGACAAAAACCCAATTCCAGCTTAAGTTGGATTCATTCCAAGATTCACATTTGTGCTTCATATGTGATTTTGGAGGATTTGATTGAGCTTCAAGAGGATATATTTCTGCAGATTGGTGTTGGAGGAGATTATTTGCCAAAATTGTGAGATTTGTTGCCAAATACAATTTTGGTGATTGAGATTTTATATTCAGATTTTATTGTAGGTTTGGTTCAGATTCTATATCAGACTTGGAGGGTCTATACCAACGCTGCAAATAGAGGGTTTGGACTGATTTTATGTAAGAGATTGATGCCAAAGGTGGACGCCTTCATATAGAATAAGCGATTTGCAATTTGAGGTATATTTGCCACCCATTCCTTGTGAGCCAACGCCATTCCTTGTAGCAGGCTGATCCACATTTGAGGCGGCGTGAAGGGTTTAGGGAAGTCGCTGCCAGATTGAAAAGTCGCCGCCCTAGGAGATGTCAATATTTTATTAAAAGCAGATTGCCCAGTTAGGGCTTGATAAAGGCATTGCAATCTATCATTTTGGTATGTAAAAGACCCTTGATTATCATTATAATGATCTGATTCTGAACAGCAAAGACTTGAGATATAATGTTTAAGCATTGCAATTTGATGTTATTTCAATTCTGAACAATCTGATTTGTAACAGCAGTTGATCATATTCAGAAATCAGATTTATATATCATTTAAATTGCATTATAAAGGTCTCGTTATGTGATAGAATATATGTTTGATGAGTTCCTTCATAAGTGCATATGAATTTCATTTAGTTTGAGCATTTGACATACATATATCTACTGTTCAAAACAAATTACATTCAGAAACAAAAAAATCAGACTTAATGCAAAATGTTTGACAAAATGTCAAATCATTAAAAATCAGAAAATTTAGGGCAGAATTAGACAGGGATCTTACAGTGGTATCAGAGCAAGTGATCTTGCCATCCTGGAGGTTTTGCATGTCAGGCTTATCTAATATATGTTGATTTATGAATCCCGAGGATGGAGAGTACATCACTTACAGGAGAAGGCAGCACTTTATGAACTCAAATTCTGAAGAAGAGAACATTATGGGTGACAGGAATTGTGAAGATCCCAACACTAGAGACATTCTCAATGACATTGCTAGAGCACATCATGATTTAATGCAGCTTTTGACCCAATTTGTGTAGCATAGCATGAGAAACAACAATGAAAATCAGAATAATAACAGGGACAATAGCATACAAGTGGAAACAATGGTGAGACTAGCAACTCTGAAAATAATACCAACACTCCTAATACTCACACTAGAACCACTCAAGATTCCATAGTTAGGCCTCTTATGCCTACTTTCTTGGATTAGCAAGCGGCACAGGGTGGTGGACATCAAGTTACAAGAGAGAGCTTTAATGACTACATGCGGAAGTGGCAATCACTAGGTGATGAGTTTCAGGCTGCAATGTCTCTACAGGATTTTTGTCAATTGAAATATAGAAATAGGCCTAGAGTAGAAATAGGTCACAACCATGATTTGCAGAGGAAATTGGGAAAGGTAACTATTACTCCTTTTGATGGTTCGGACAAATGCACTGCCCGTGCATGGATTCAGAAGATGGATAACTATCTCAATTTTTTGAGCGAGAGGCAATTCAATTTGCCACTTTACACTTGGAGGGAGATGCACATGATTGGTGGTATAATGGGATGGTTACACAGGGTCACAGCCTTGTCACTACTTATGTTGATTTCACCTAGAGGTTGATTGACAGGTTTGATAAAACAAAACCCGAACAGTTTTTCAGAGAGTTGGCCCAACTTAAACAGAAGGATTTAGTGGATGCCTATATATCTGACTTTCAAAGGCTTGCAGCCTTGGTTCCGAATGTTTCAGAGGACAGATTGACTTATCTTTTCATTAAGGGTTTAGAGGAGCCTCTCCATGGTTGAGTGAAAGCCCTAGATCTGCCTTCATTGCAGGATGCAATTTTCAGCACCTCCCAAACATAAATTTCAAAACAAATCTTTTGCTTCCTCAAGAAAAGACCATAAGAAAATTTTTCAAAAGGAATGGCCTAAGAGGACGACTCCAGACATAGAGGCTAAAAATGAACTAAGGAGGAAGAAATTGTGCTTCTCATGCAAGGAGCCTTGGGAGCTCGGTCATAGATGCCTTGGGAAAAGCAAATCTCATTACATAGAGGTCACTTCCAATGTTGATGATGACGGAGTACAAGACACTAGTTCGGAAAGTGAGAATGAGGAGCAGCAGTTAGAGCTTGATACTACCTTTACAAGTCATACAGTACATGGTACTATTGCTACATTGTCAGGAGTTCCTAAGTATCATCCTTTTAGAGTGAGAGGAGTACTGAAGGGACAACAGGTCACATGTTTAGTTGACAGCGGAGCCACTCATAACTTCATTGATGAGGGTTTGGTGGTGAAGAGAGGATTGCAGCAAAGGAGTTTTCAAGTTTCAGTGTTATGGTAGCTGATGGATTCAAAATGAGCTACACTAAGAAGATTTTGTAGTTAAGTTTTCAGTTGGGTAACTATACAGTTACTGATGACTTCTATGTGGTTGGGATTGGTGATACCGATGTTGTTCTGGTAATCCACTGGTTACAGTCACTTGGCAGATACATTCAAGATTTTCAGAAGATGGAGTTGCTCATATCAGATGGGAGGAAGATAGTGTTGAGATCTTTGGCGGATGGAGCACCGAGAGTAGTGACAGCGAAGGGGATGGAGACTTTGTTCAGACATGGTGAGGTTGCATGGGTAGCCCAATGCTTTGTGTCTTCTAAATCTTCTTCTAGCAATGACAGGCAATATCATGTGGACATTCAGTCAGTGTTAGATAAGCTTAGCATGGTATTCGGAGATATTCCTCCTGGTAGACCTGTTGATCGTGGATTTGAGCATGTGATTGAGTTGGAGGAGGGCTCCAAGCCCATCATCACCACTCCTTATCAACATCCTAAGAGGTTCAAGGAAGAGATAGAGAAAATGATTAAGGAGTTGTTGGATATGGGACACCTTAGGCCTAGCTCTAGTCCCTTTGCATCTTCAGTGGTCTTGGTGAAGAAGGATGGCACGATGAGGATGTGCATTGATTATCGTGCCTTGAATAACAAGACCATCAAAAACAGGTACCCCATACCCAGGATTGATGAGTTATTGGATGAACTACATGGGGTAGTTTATTTCTCCAAGATTGATCTTCGTTCACTGTACCATCAGATTAGAGTCCATGATGAGGATATTCATACGACAACATTCCGATGTCACTACGGGCACTATGAGTTTTTGGTTATGCCCTTTGGTCTTAGACTCTTACTAATCCTCCTACAACTTTTCAGTCATGCATGAATCATATCTTCAATAAGCAGTTGCGGAAGTTGTATTGGTGTTCTTTGATGATATCTTGATATACAGTAAGACATGGGAGGATCACCTCAAGCATCGTGATGAGGTGTTGGGTATTATGGAGGCACAATACCTATTTGCTAAGGCTTCCAAATATGAGTTTGGGATGACAGAGATTTTATATTTGGGACATGTGATTGGCACTGGTGGAGTTAAGGTACATCAGGAGAAGATACAAGTTATTCTAGATTGGCCACCACCGAACAACATTTCAGATTTGAGGGGTTTCTTTGGGCTATGCAGTTACTATAGGAGGTTTGTGAAGGGGTTTTCATAGTTGGCAACACTTCTTACAGATCTCACTAAGAAGGACGCATTCAGATGGTCAGATGAGGCTCAAGCTACATTTAATAGACTTAAGGAGGTGATGAGCACTTGTCCAGTGTTGGCTCTACCAGATTTCTCTCAACAGTTTGTGTTGGAGTGTGATGCATCATGTGAAGGGATAGGTGTCGTACTCTTGCAAAATAGACATCCCATAGCCTATGAGAGTGGGAAGTTGAGAGATGCAAAATGATTGTATTCCACCTATGATAAGGAGATGATTGCCATCACGCATGAGTTGGCAAAGTCTAGACAATATTTGGTGGGTGGAAAATTTGTGGTAAGGATGGACCACAGCAGCTTGAAATATTTTCTAGAACAGAAGGATTTGAATGAGAGCCAGCAAAAGTGGGTGAGTAAGATTCAGGCATATGATTTTGATATTGAATATGTCAAGGGGAAGAAGAATGTTGTGGCAGATGCATTATTTAGGAGACCCACACTTTTCTCTATGTCAGAAATGTCAACTGATTGGAAGGCTCGCCTTTTGGTTGAATATTCCAAGAACACATTTGCATGTGAGCTCATGGACAGAAAGATTCGGGATGACAAGTATAAGGTCATTGACAATGTGATATACTATAAGGACAGAATATATTTGGTTCCTAAGTCTAAGGTGAAGGATAGGATATTGAGGGCCATCCATGATACTCCTTTAGTAGAACATCCAAGGTACTTCAAGACCTACAGGCAGGTGCGAGAGAGATTCTCATGGAAGGGTCTCATGGATGATGTGTTGTGATATGTTAGAGAGTGTATGACTTGTTAGCAGAACAAGTCAGAGCATACTTTCCCAACAAGTCTACTTCAACCATTGCCCATTCTAGAATAGAACTGAGAGAGTATATCTATGGATTTCATTACTGGTATTCTGGAGGTCCAAGGCAAAGATTGCATATTTGTGGTTGTTGACAGGTTAACTAAATATGCATATTTCTTTGCTAGTTCATCTGATTATAAGGCACCTCAGGTTGCAAAGTTGTTCTTTAGAGAGGTGTTTAGACTTCATGGACTTCCAAAGACCATTGTCAGCGATCGGGATAGCAGATTTCTCAGTGTGTTTTGGCAGGAGCTATTCAAATTGGCTGGTACGGAGTTGACATGTCCCCGTTTCTGACATGATCACCCAATAGAAGACTGAGTTAGCCTATCCTCATTCCCGTAGGCTAACCCATCGGAGCAAGGGGATATTCTAGCAAAGATGGAAAATGAATTAATGCACTTTGCATTAATTATCAAAATGATGACAATTAAATAATAATAATATTTTATTATTATTTAATTACAACGCCAAGGAAGAAAATAATAAAAATAAATTAAATAATATTATTTAAATTGAGCACTTGCTTTGGAGTTGGAGAAATAAAATAAAACAATATTCTTGGTTTGGAGCGCTCATCCTTGGAGGGAAAATATTCAAAAAAATAATAAAATAATGCTTTGCTAGTGGAGCGCTCACCTTGGAGTTACAAAAAAAATATTGATATTTGAAATTGGCGCCCATCATTGGAGGAATAAGTTCAAATAAAATAATAAAATAATGCGTTGGATTTGGGCGCCTCTCTTGGAGAAATCAATAACAAAGGAGTTTCAAAATAAAGGAGGGAAATTGAAATTCAAATCTTTAATTTGAATTGGCGGACATCCAAGTATAAATAAAGCATGAAGGAGCTCATTTGGGCATCATGAATCTTTGGCAAACTTTCGCATTTATGCTTGGCATTTGTTGCTTGATCTTCCAAGGACGAAAACCCTTGCGGAGTTGTGTGTTGGACGAAAACCCAATCACACTTGGAGGCGGCTTCATATGGAGTTCACAATTGTGCTTCATTGAAGATTTGTTTGAGCTTCATAGATTGATCATTCGAAGTTGGGTCGGAGACCACTGTCAAAGGTTTCATTAGAGCATTGTTGAAGACTCTTGCTTGTTTGAATATCATTGAAGATCCTTATCATTGGAGCGCTGGTTCATAGAGGAATCGCTGCATATCTTTGAGCGCAATCCAATTGAAGAGGAACTACAGCAGATCGTGGCTTTGGAGTATAGTTGCATATGTTATACTGAAGTCTGGCAACAGCGACCACATTTTGCACAATACCCTAGCCGCCACCACCTGTATATTGCCATCTAAGGTGCGAATTCATCTTGGACAGGGTTCGCTGGAGGTCTAAGTTCATTGTTCATCGTTGGAAGGCCAATTGTTAGCTGGGAAACAGTCCTAACAAGCTGATCTGCATACTTCTGTGACAACGACAGCCCTGAAACAACTTCATCAGCAGCGATCTCAGTCTTAGCATCAGCAATCAGCTTGGAGGAGATACCTTGCATTGTATTGGTCATAATTTGGTATGTTTTCATTGCACATATACCTCTGATTTGTAACAGCAGGATATGCTTGTTATTGGCCGTCATAGAGCCACGAATTGGGTTGTAATTGAAAGAATTGATAGTCTGAAATTGTAACAGCAAGTTCTGATTGCATTTCTCAGTCATTGCTATCATTGTAATGAGCATTTCATGTTGTAGTTCACATTCATTGAAGGCTGCCAATACCTATCTATTCTATTATAGATTTGCATTTTGTTGGTTTATATTTCATGTTGTCAAAGACAAAATAGAAAGGTGCAGAAGTGAAATCAATTTTCAGTCATAGAGTTCATTGTGTAATTGGCAGAATTCAAATTTGTTTATTCAAACCCTACTTCGGCACATGTCAGGAGTTGTCCCCGAGCACTAGCTACCACCCTCAGACAAATGGAAAAACTGAGATTGTGAACAAATGGGTGGAAGGGTATCTACACAATTATGTTGCGGGGCAGCAAAAGGCTTGGATCAGGTGGTTGTATTTAGGAGAGCATTGCTATAACACCACCTATCACATGTCGATAAGCATGACACCGTTTAGAGCCTTGTATGGGTATGACGCTATGTCTTTTGTAGATTTAGCATTTGATGACAGCAGAGCTCCCAAAGCTAGAGAGTGGATGCAGGATAGCCAGGACATCCTTAAGTCACTTAAGGATAATCTTCACCGTGCCCAGAACCAACAGAAGATATATGCAGATAGGCACAGGATTGAGAGGACATTTGAGGTCGATGATTTAGTTTTCTTGCACCTACAGCCGGATAGACAATCTACATTGAAGAAAAGTGGTGCAGAAAAGCTAAAACCTCAATTTTATGTTCCTGACAAGATTGTGAGGAGAGTGGGAGAAGTTGCATATGAGCTAGAGTTGCCTAAAGGTAGCAAAATTCATAATGTATTCCATGTATCTTTCCTCAAAAGGGTGGGTGCTTGGGCAGCACATTACATCTTCTGCAGAGCTTCCACCATTAGATGAGGAGGCCAAGTTGATACTGGTTCCTAATGCTATATTGGATGTGAGGGAGCGCAGATTGAGGAGTAGGGTGATCAAGGAGTATTTGATTAGATGGAGAGACTTGCCTCTTGAGGATGCTACTTGGGAAGGTGAATAGATTTTGCACCATCCCAGTTTGCAATCGCTTGAGAGCAGGCAATTCCAAGAAGGGAGGATTGTAATGTCCCCTTTTTCCGAGTGATCATCCAGCGGAGTCGACTTGCCTATTTTATTCCCGTAGGCTAAGTCAGGAGATATAAGGGAATAATTTGATTAATTAAATAATAAATAATCCTAAGTCATTTTTGGGTTATTTATATTTAATTAATTAGTTGGACCTATTTTTTATTATAAAGTGACTTTATAATAGTATATTGAGAAATTATAAAAAATAAGTCACTTTTGAGAAAGGAAAACATAAAATAAAATAAAATAAAGATAAAAGAGAATCTTCTAAAAGTAAGCTTTGTCGGCCAAAAAGGAGGATTCACTTGTGGCTTTAAAAAAGAGGTGAAGGCAAGTCATTTGATCATCTTTGGCTTGTTATTTTCATTGAAGGTTTTCCTTGTGAGCTGCAACTACAGATTCAACATATTTTTAGGACGAAAGCCTTTGGAATATTGGTGGATTGGACGAAAACCCAATTCCACCTTGAGTTGGATTCATTCCAGGATTCACATTTGTGCTTCATAGGTGATTTTGGAGGATTTGATTGAGCTTCAAGAGGATATATTTCTGCAGATCAGTGTTGGAGAAGATTATTTGCCAAAATTGTGAGACTTGTGGCCAAATACAATTTTGGTGATTGAGATTTTATATTCAGATTTTATTGTAGGTTTGGTTCAGATTCTATATCAGACTTGGAGGGTTTATTCCAGCACTGCATATAGAGGGTTTTGACTGATTTTATGTAAGAGATTGATGCCAAAGGTGGACGCATTCATATAGTATAAGCGATTTGCAATTTGAGGTATATTTGCCGCCCATTCCTTGTGAGTCATCGCCAATCCTTGTAGCAAGTTGATCCACATTTGAGATGGCGTGAAGGGTTTAGGGAAGTCACTGCCAGATTAAGAAGAAGTCGCTGCCCTAGGAGATGTCAATATTTCATTAAAAGCAGATTGCCCAGTTAGGGTTGGATAAAGGCATTGCAATCTATTATTTTGGTATGTAAAGGACCCTTGATTATCATTATAATGATCTGATTCTGAACAGCAAAGACTTGAAATATAATGTTTAAGCATTGCAATTTGATGTTATTTCAATTCTGAACAATCTGATTTGTAACAGCAGTTGATCATATTCAGAAATCAGATTTATATATCATTTAAATTGCATTATACGGGTCTAGTTATGTGATAGAATATATGTTTGATGAGTTCCTTCATAAGTGCATATGAATTTCATTTAGTTTGAGCATTTGGCATACGTATATCTGCTGTTCAAAACAAATTACATTTAGAAACAAAAAAATCAGACTTCATGCAAAGTGTTTGACAAAATGTCAAACCATTAAAAATCAGAAAATTCAGGGCAGAATTAGACAGGGATCTTACAGCCTTTGGGCAAACCATGACAAGCATGAACTATTGTGTATAGGCAATTATCTTGCAACATTGTTTAGTAGAGACCAAAGCTAGTTTGGCCAGTGATTTGGGCTCATCGAGGTTTAAGTACTGCCTAACATGTGTTGTCCACCACTGTGGTTTGGAATAGCAGATGGCATCCCAACCATACACATATGGTCTCCAAGCAGTATGGTGCAGACTTCCAAAGGCACGACATCACAGGTGATGATGTCCTACATAGGATTAACTGCATACTTGAAAGTGTGTTGTCTAGTTACCTAAATGTTCATACCATGCTGCAACCATCCTAATGAGTAGAAGTTTGGATGCATAATGGTAGATGAACCTAGGCATCGAACTGCATCATGCATGAAGATATTCTTTTGACTGTTATTGATGATGTGGACAAATTGACCATTGACCTAGCACTTTGTGTGGAAGAATTGTTCACATTTCTCCAAAACAGTTGCAGGTATAGGATGGTTGTTGAGGCATTGCATCTGTTGATCAGTATCCTGGACGAAATCAGAGTCTAATGTGGCTTGTGCAAACAAGGACTCTTGCACAAACAAGGACTCTTGTGCACAACATTCAGCCTTGTGAGAGCTGATGTGATGACGATGACACCACACATCACCTTGTCAAGGTTTCCTACCCTTGTCTCGGTGTAGAAAAGCCAGTAGGGACGTTCTAGGGCTTTGCACAAGGAATTACATCACATCATATTGTTTTCCTCCACCAATCTATGCCCAAGACAACCAGTTAAAGCTATAATAATGACATTTAGTTTTTTTTTTATATGAAAAAATAATGACTATGTCAATGTATCCTTTTCTTCGAACCATTGATCCATTGAGATCATATCGTTTTCCCAGTATTTGCAGAGCAGGGTTCTTAGCTCATATTAATGTTATATAATTCATGTAACAAATATTGACATTATAACACTTTTCAAAGTTCCTAGCGTATAAAGTTAATATCAATCTCCTCTTCAGTTTGGGCATTTCAAATTTAACACATTGACTCGTGGCATATTGAAAACTTCTTAAGCAGTGGCTTTTCAATACACAAAATGCTTAAGGGGTCCACAAGACATCTAACACTTTGTAACGCTATGGTAAAAAGCTTCTCGAAACAACAGTGTATTCAGTTTTTGCATCAATATTTAGATAACACGGAGATGATAAAGGATGGGAAAGAATATGACTGTGTCCTCACATTTTTTAAACTTCCAGAACAGTATTAAGTTATTAACAGGCATGAGTGTGTCCTCTCTTCCTCATCCTTATGTTGGTCTCTCCGTTCTTTGTGAGTATAAGTGTGTCCTCACATTTTCTAAACATCCAGAACAGTATTAACAGACATGAGGGTATTTATAAACACATAATCTTAATGAATTTAATAAATGGTTAGTTTTGAACAAACTTCAAAGTATAACGTGCATGAAAAAGCTGAATGTCCATAAGCAACCATAGCATGTTTTCCCATATCAAAATAAACTCGGGTGCACAAATAGTGGAGTAAAAAGGTTAAAGACGATAAGTTCCAATTCACTAATGGGTAACAAACTAAAAACAAAATATGTACAGATTTTTCCAGAAGCTCTTCCTTACAAATTAATGAACTGTGAAAACCTTATATACATTAAACTAAATTTAGTTACGATTTTGCTAGAGCTTTCATTAGAGGTGTTGGGCAGGAGCTTACATCATCGTAGTAGTGCGGGGGAAAGGAATCGTCCACAACTCTGGCTCTAACTCTAACTCTACCTCTACGCTTCTGCGTTTTAATCCATACCCTCCTCACACCTGACAAACGCCCAATGCCAATTTAGATAGTCTTGAAAACCCTGGCATGAAAGTAAGCGAGCATTGCAATTGCAAAAGAGGAGAGAGCACCTGTGAAGCTGAGAGGAGGTGCATGACGGGAGCATACTAAGGTAACCCCAACCACTCTGCCACAACTCATATCCCACAACAAGATGTCTTTCAACAACACCAGCTTATTGGGGATGCTACTACGCGCTTGAATCCGGATAAATCATCAGTAACCAGCTTTTTTATTCCCCTCCCCGACAAATACTATTTCTCCTGAAGCAACAACATCATTTTTTATATTTTTAATCTTATTGTAAATGAAAATAACATTCTATCCTACAGCTCTCTTCATCATGATGATGAGAGTGTGATCCCAAAGGTTGATGATAATTAATTACACACAGTTAAATTCAGAAACACTACTAAAAAATATCATGGACAGTAGAAATCTAATGTCTTTAATTTCCCTACGCTTATAAGATTCAGGTTAATTAAATAAATGTAACCATTAAAGCATAAATCAACTTAAGATTAATGTAGCTTAATTAAATAAATATAACCAGCATAAATCAATTTAGATTAATTAACTGAAAGTTGTATTGGTGATAATGGAATAATAAATATTATTTTAGGAAATTAAATATAATAGAAGAGGGTATTTAGTTTTAGGAATGAAGAATAATTTTGTTATTGCAATGAAATCTATTTGTTTTGGTACTAAAAATGACTCCTCTCTGTGTGGAAATATATCTTGGGGCTATCACATATTTTGTCTTCTCACACATTGAATTTGAGCTTGTAGATTGCTTTTGTGCTCATATATTTGTCTTGTAGCCCATAGATCTTATCATGTTGGTTGTGTACTTTTATTTCTTGGTTCCCCCAGTGTCTACTCCTCATTGAATGTTAAGAACCGGTAATTTTTAGAAACACCTAGGGGAGATCTCCAAATTACAAACTAGTTTTGTTCTCCTAGATTGACCCCCTTGATAGAACCAACTTTATAGTCATGGAAGTGACGAAGGACAACAATCTTCAAACACAGGGATGCTCTAGGATGATGTGATGTAGAATTAGATTTGTTTTAGTGCTCCAAATCAAAAGATTCCTACAATGAATGCTCATTAGATCTAAATGATTTGTCCTTAATGTTTGATGATAAATGAATGCACATTGAATGTCTTTCAATACTAAGACATAGAAATAAGTCGCACAAAACATGTACCAAGTTGGCTCAAGAAGGGAAAGGAATGGGTGGGAGTTGACCAAAACTTGAATTTGGATTTTAAAATTTTGTAGGTCAAATCCATAGGTACAAGATTTCTCCTGTGCCCAGAGGATTGACCTAGGACATGAAAATGGTAAAATCATGGTGGATAATGAACGCATGGAGATTGTGTAATGATGGGCACAATAAATGGGTATTGTGTGTGAATATGTGCAAATGTGGATAAGGTGTGGTCAAATATATGGGAATGTGTGTAAGTGGATGAGGATGGAAGATCTAGGAATGAACCCAATTTTACACAATATTGTGCCATTTGTCAATGTGTAATTGCATTAAGTCATTCTCTCAAAATGAGCACAAACTAAATGGGAATTGGCATGGGTATGTAAATTTCACCATTACATTTTGCCCCCATTTTGAGGTGCATGTGAATCCTATAATGATCATGTATCTCAAAGTATGAAACACTCACAAACATGCATGTAAATTAAATATTAAGACATAAAAAGGATATAGAGGTCCATATCTCATCATGTAAGTCCATCCTTAAGCATGTGCACTCCATGGGAACTTGCAAAGCAAAGGGAAATGTGTAATGAGTAGCTTTTGTCACACATGTAAAGATAAAGGCAAGTGTAAGTTGAATTTTACTGTCATCAATCATGAAAGAGAGAGGAGAGAGAGTATGGTTAGAAAAAATTCCTTTACAAAAAGTGGTAATGCTACTTGGTGTAACAACCATAGGACAACATGTAATATTAGGCATTGGCATGTCGTGTTATGTCATAATGCTCCATCTAGACATGATGATGAGTCTTTGTATAAGCAAATGTACTTGTTTGCAACCTCAGCATAGGAGTGTTAGTGACTAAATATGAGCCCTTTAATTGGTTGTATCCATCAAATGCAAGGAACCAAAGGAGAGGGGAAAACACTACATGAAATGTAAATGTAAGCTAAGCATGTAAATCATGTAAAATAATAGTTGTAGTAAATGCATCATGTAATAAGCAAGTATATATCTCAAATGATAAGTGTGGCAAGCACATGGGTTGAAGATATCATCAAGGAATAACATTGCCCCCAACATAGGCAAATGAAAGTGGTGATGCGACCCTCGATGGCTAGAAACACCCATGCAAATACAAAGGACATTGGGCTAACATATGCCCCCTGATGCGGCCTCCAAGAGCACAAGCATGCATTAGTCAAGTGAGGTGATAAGACCTTAGTGGTAGTATGAATCAATAATGTGAGGAAGGCTTATAGTATCCCTAGTGTGACTCTTAGAATGTGGTTAGGTCATGGGAGTAAAAAATGTGATAGGGAAGGCATAATGCTTGATGCCCCCAATATGGTAAGTTGGCTCTTAGAACATGGTCAGGTCATGTGAGTGCAACAATGTAAAGTATGATTGTAAGAGTGCATATAAAAATGAGTGTCCCCACATGGGTGAGATAATGTAACAATGCACAAATAGTGCAATGGGCATGGATAATAAATAATTCATAACCACCCAAAAAGTGAGGTAGGATGGCCCTTCATGGCCAAATGAGCATCATGTGATAATTGGAAATATGTGATCATGTGTTGATATATAAGCATAAAGGCACAAATGAATAAGATGTGATCATGAAGGCATAAATAAAGCTAGTTGCCCCAAATGGATAGAATAACATGATGAAGCTCATAAAAATGCTATGGGGTAAAAAAATAATGATCAATGAATAATTGCTCCCATGTATAGTGGTCGACAATATCATAATATCATCTCATATGCATCATGACAACCAAGTCTTTCACTAGTTTTCTATCAAGGGTGGATAAGCCAAATGAACCAGCACTAAATCGAGTAGAGATTATAAAAGGACCAATCCAATTAGGTCAAAATTTGCTACAAAATTCCTTCTTTTCATTAGGATTATTTAGATTTTCACATAGAACCAAGTCTCCCAATTGTAAATCGCATTTGAATATTCCTTTGTTATGTGTTTTCTTTAATTCTCTCTAGTAAATGTGTAAATTATCCTTTGCCTTTACTCTCCATTCATCCAAAGGTCTACAAATCTTGTAATTGGTGTTTGAATATGTATAATTATCAATAATCTCATGAAGGGAACATGTAATGATGGGATCTCAAGCTCAAGAGGCATGATGGCCTCCATACCATAGTCTAAATAATAAAAGTGTACATTCAATAAGAGTATGTATACAAGTATGGTGTGTGTGTGTGTGTGTGTGCATGATGTAAAAATAAGTTGTGTATGCCATTTAGTACCATGTTTTCCAATAGTTTTCCTTAATATTTGTTTGTAGCCTTAGCTTGTCCATTGCTTGTCATTCTAGGAATTTATTTAACTCTTTGTTATTAAATGGTGTACCATTGTGCATCACAATAGTGTATGATAGGTCATATCTAAAAATAAGATTATCCATTATCAAATTGTAGATTTAGGTTGTTGTGGTGGTTTTTAGGGGTATAGATTTGATCCATTTTCTAAAATAGTTAGTAGCAATGATGATGAATGTATGTCCATTAGAAGTGTTTGAGACGATCCACCAAGTTGAGTCCCCATGTAGAGAATAGCCATGGTGATGTATAGGGATGAAGCTCATGGGCAGGTGCATGTTTTAAATTACTATGCTTTTCACATGTACAATTTTGGACAAAGTCATGTGAATCTTTTACCATTTTGCTCCAATAATAGCTCATTCATAAGATCTTTTGTACTGATATATTTGCACTCACATGAGCTTGGCATATGCCCTCATGGGCCTCTTAAAGGGTGATGGTCTTTTCATTATCATTTAGGCATTGAAACAACAAACCATTAACCCTCGATGGTAAAGTACCCTTGCAAGTAATAAATATTTAGTAGTTGATTTACAAATGCAAATAGAAATAGTCTTAGAACATTAAAGTGGAAATGCTCCCAAGAAGAGGTAAATATATTTGTCACGAAACCAATCCTCACCAGTGAGTGTAGCATAAACCATACAAGATGTATCATGAATAGAACATTGCTTTAATCTATGAATAACCACTGTGAAGTGACAATTTATCATCTTCCATACTCATAAAGAAGAAACACTACCATGGCATCAACATGTTGGTTTTCTTTCCATGGGATAGCATTAATAGTAAACTCATCAAAAGAATCAAGCAACTATACTATCAACTTATTTTAATACTTTAACTTTGCTTCCTTAGTATTACAATCACCCAGTGTTTGTCTAGCCACAAGTTGAGTCACCACGTATCAATAGATTTAGCTTTGATGGAAATGGTGACCCATAGCTTAGTAGTTGATACCTCATACTCAACCACATTATTAGTACATATAAAATCAAGTTGAAATGATAAAGGTATGAGGTCATCGAAGGAAGATATTAAGATTATTTTCACCCTCGAACTAGTCATGCATCAAGATATCTCACAAAATATGGTCCAAGAAGAGGAAGTATTGACATGCAAAATGTGCTTATCAAAGAATGACATATTGAGAGGCACATGAATAGGGCACAATATTACAACTAATTGATTAATAATTATTAATTCTTTAATAGATTTTGGCAAATGAATTTAAGATTAAATTCAAAAGTAGTATCAACCAGTGTGTCATATTACCTAAAAGATTGGCTTTAGACAACTTGTATTTTAAAGGATCTTTTATGAAGATACATGTCTTCATGTGTATCATGTAGTGTCTTATGTGTTGAGATAAGAAGATAATGATCAAACATAATTTTTCTATGGGTGTATGTCGTGTCTTATAATCTAAAAGATACAACTAATGTAATAAATGTTAGGATTAGGTGTGTTATTCACCTTGCATATCCTACATTCTAATTGAACTCATAGATGATTAATTATGTATGCATCTCCAAAGTTCATGGAGTGGGAAAAAAGGATGCCCGTGTGAGGGTGGGGACATATGTAATTATTTTAATATTCTCTAAGGACTTGGAAATATTGTTTTTAATGAGGCATTGAATAGGGGGTTAAACAATGGACTTGTAAGAGCATTTTCTATTATTACTTGGACATGGGATGTAATTAGTGCTTCATGGTGGAGTGCTTGGGAGTTTCATATGCCAACTTGCATAATGGAAGTCAAAGGTGTTTGTGTGGGGATTCACATTCTATTTTGGATGTCTCTCTCTTATGTTGATCATTATAATTCTTACCATGGTATTTGGGACCTTGTTGGGCTCATGGTATTACCTTCTAGTGGTTTTTTGAACTTCTATGATTCTATATATTGAGGGATTGTGATGGAGGCATTGTGCATTATTTTCTGCAAGGTTATTCTAGCATTTTTTATCCATGATTGAAGTTGAGTGTTGATCGACATGGAAGGCATAAAGCCTACTATTGTATTATAACATTGGTGTTGATGGAAATACATTGGATTCACTACTTTGGATGTTGGTTTTCCTCAAAGGGTTTTCCTAGGGTATACATGTATCATTCTTGTTTTTTCAAAGTGTTGCTTACATGCCAAAATGTTGTTGAATTTTGTGTAGATTTGATTACTATGATATTCTCTTTGAAGGGTTAATGAGGGAGATGTTTTTGTGTCATATTTATGCTTTATAGACATAGTTTGTTTTCAATTGTATTAGGCTAATATTTAGAAAATCTTATGGTATTGGATGTGCATGCATGCTATTATCCTGACAATTCATCACATGTTATTTATTATTTTCATCATTTTGTGCTTAGAAGCCTCCAATGGTAGATTTAATGGCTAATGCCTATAAAAAAGAGTTTAATGTGAATGACCAGTATGAAGAACAAAGGATTCAACAAGCATTGTTTCATGTCCTCAAATGCTTTTGGGTGTAATAACAAAAATTGCATGCCTTGCAACTTCTTTATCATGTTTTGCATTCATTTTAGGTATTTTCACTTGTATGTGTTTTTAGTTTTGTTCACACTTTGTCTAGCTTAGTGCACCTTCTATCTAATTCTTATTCACACTTAGCTTTGTCTTATTGATATTTGCTTACCCTTATGTGCTTGTGTGCCCCCCTTTCCATGTGTTTTGACCCATTTGCAAGCCTTGTTCATTCTTTCCTATGTGATATTTATCCCACCCACCTAGCATTTAATTTTTATATTTTCCCTCATGTGTATTTAACCCTCATTTTCCCCTTGTTTCCCTTATTTCTTGTATTTCAAACATCCTATCAAATTGAAACCACTTCCAACCACCTCAGACCATCCTTATCAATCTTCCTTGAAAGATTGGTGACTCAGCCATCAAATGTCACCAATACCCCTTTGGACACGTGTACCCCTTGAAGGGTGCTCTTGATTTTTGTGAACATCACCAAATTTTGATGGAAACTCATTTATGACTTGCCTACCATGTTTCTCTGACTCGCCCTAAATCCTTCTAAAATGCTATATAGACCATATTTCCTCTCATTTCATCATCCTATTACAAGCCAAAATCTTGCTATCCTTGCATGCTATCATCTTGTATTTTATTGGACCTTTGAGCTATTAGAGTCTTGTTGGATCTTGGAGCCATTGGAACCTTTGGTTTTTTGCATTATAGTCTTTTGGAGGTTTGTTCCATCCCTCTTGTGTCTTTCATTCTCTCTCCATATCATTAAGCTACTTGATTTCCCTCTCCCAGAGTCATTAGAGCCTCATATATTTTTCCCATTTTTGCATACTCCCTTTCTTTCACCATCTCTTGACATCCTTTTGTTCATAAGCCTTCATATTCATCCTTTTATACATCTCCTAACCTTGTTTCCTTGTTTTCTACTCCTGAGGTTTTATCTCTTACCACTAGGTTTTGTTTGTTTCCATATTTGTTATCCACTTTAGCCATTTGTGTCAATTTATATAATCTAAATACCATTGTTTGCAATAGTGTTGTATTGTGGATTTGTGTCTAAAAATCTACAAGGAAGCTTATTAAGGCAGGCTTTCCTCGAACACTTTATTTTATAGGTTTTTCTATTTTGCAGGTATTCGTGAGTAGATACATGGTAGGTGCATATATTGAAAAATTATTTGCATGTCATTATGAAGCATACTTGAAATTTATAGGTCATTCAAACATCATTGCCATGAGCACCCCTTTTAAACAACTCCCTCCTTTGTTAGAAGACAACTCACAAGACCTTCAATTTTTCTCAAAAACTTATCTTTATCATTCTAAGCACATTTTAGTTTTTAGATTTTGTTTTTATCACATTCTAGTAGGTTTTATTCTCTAGTTAGGATTTCCATTTCTACTATATTTATCACATTTTCACCTTTTTATTTGCCTAGTTTCTTTTTGTCTTTATATGTTTGACATGTGATTATCAATTTTAGTTTCCAAGTGGCCTGTAGAATCTTCCATGTTAGTTTAGTTTTATTCTAATACAAAACTAGGTGTGCCTCCTTGGGACACCTACACCCCCTGGGTGTAGTCGACTTGCCCCTCTTGTGTGCCAAATACCTTTCTTGAAAACATTTCTAGAAATTTAATTTCTTAGAGTTTCCATCATTAGGTGCACAAGTTCTAGTTTTACCCCTTACAAGTTTCTTTTTCATAGTTTAGTCTTTGATTGTGTTTTCATTTGCAAATTTTTATTTCTAATTGCACATCTCTTGTATTTTATTAATCCAACTCTTTTTTATGTTGATTAGTTGTAGATTATCCTTATTTAGCTAATCTAAATAGATTACATTGTTCTATTTAATATACACACTTAAATAAAGAATTAATACATTTAATTCCTCTTTTTCTTTCTTTCATTTTGTGAACCCAACATGTATCTTACAATATATCTTTTTGACTTGGTGTGTTAGATTAGCTCATTGCTATTTTCCATACTATATTATCTTGTTGTGTGTGCTTTAGCTTGGTTTGTTGTTTCTTCACTTCTTTTCAAACTTCTATTTTCTTATCTTAGCATTCTTATCCCTTTTCTCATTTTTTGAGTGTTTGTTTACCTTCATCTTCTCCTTAGTTCACACCCCCTACCTATTCTTCTCATCATACAACTAACAACACTTACTTTTCTAGGCCTCTTCCTTATCATGGCCCACACCTAAATCATAGTATGGCTAGTGCTCCTCCTCCATCCACTACCTTTAATGAGACCATGGTCTTGTTTCTAACAATTGATAACTTTGATTAAGAGGTCCAATTTAATTTGCAACCAAGGATGAAGATTGTCTCCCAATTGTATGAAATCAAGAATGTTGCCAATCCTAATGTAGTCCCCATCCTAACTAAACTCATTGATTATTTAGGCAACCTTATGCTCACCAACCCACTCATGACCCTTCTTCGCATATCTTCCACCCTACCAAGACTCCTCATGATACTTCTACCTCCATTACTATTTGCACCTTTCCTACTCCTACATCTCCACAACCTTCAACCATCATCACTTCTACTATTGTTCCCCTTCTTTTCAATCTTTAATATAATCCACTATTCCAATACCCATTTTTTCTTCTATCTCTTTCCCTTTTTTTCTCCTCACACCTTAGTCCCTCTTCCTTTGTCTACACCCTTTGACATTCCACCTACCTCTAATTTTAGCCAATAGCTTCCTATACCAATATTTTCATGATCACTACCATTTCTCCTCCTATGCCACCACCATGGTTCATGCCACTTCCATCCCTTATGCTACTCACCATACCTACCCACCCCCACCATTATATTTTACTATCTCACCTACTTGCCCTATGACCATTCCTCCTACTTCCTATTTTCCTTCTTTCTCATCTCCACCTCAAGCCTCTTACTACCCACCTCTTCCACCACCTCATCCTTATTCTTACCCACCAACATCTAACTCTATCATGCCCCATATGCTACATCACTTACAACAAATGCAACAAAAGCTATATGCTTTGCCTATAGGATCTCTTGAAGTAAACCATGGACCTACACCACAACTCCTTATCATAGAGATCTTAACTCACCCATTCCCACCAGAGTTCAAATCCCTTCATATTTCTCTCTATGATGGTAAGGGAGGGCCCCACAACCCACAGATGCACATTGTACTCCTTTTTCCTTGTTTATGTTTACAATGAGTACATTCTCTACAAACTTTTCCTTGGGCCACCTAGGGAACATGCCTTTGAGTGGTTTTATTCCTTATCACATGTCCTTTTATAACAATTGGCATGATCACAAAGGATTTTGTTAGCCACTTTCAAATTCAAATAACCCTTGGTCAATTTTGTTGTTGTAATATTATATTGCACCTTATACTAAGTTTACTTAGGTGGTGGATCGAGATGAACCGACTCTCCACCATCCTCATCTAAAAACTCCACCCAATCATGAGGAGGAATCCTATTGTGTTGTCTATGCTTTGACACATGCACCTCCATAGGAAGTTATGAATGCTTAGCATGTGAGGCCTCCCTCAAAGGTGGTAACTGCTCTTGGACAACGCTAATCAACTATTATAGCACCTGAAGGATATGGAGTCTGAGGTCTTGATGTGGCTACTGATGTAAGGGCTCTAACGCAAGTGGTGTCGAATGTGTGCCTCAAGAATATACCCCCTCAATGAAACTACTACCACCACATCCTCTCCTATTTCTAGGTGGCATCTTTCCTATGTGAGTTACAAATGTCAAACAACAATGTTTAACAACATGTTCCCAAAGTTCTGGTGTTGAATTAGCACTTTGACAGCAAATGTCATGCTCACATTTGCATGTGGACATGAAGGCCCAAACCAATGATTTTTTTTATTTAGAGAAAGCCTTACATGCAAGCATTTTGTAACGCCCCGCCAAGGAACCCAGAGGATAACACAACTAAGCTTACAAAAAGGTCAAATATTTTTTTTTAAATGAAAGAAATAACAACAATCATATATTTATTCATAACATTTAAATTAAGCTTTATCCTCTAGGGTTCCACGGCTGCATTACTAACGAACTAAAACAAGATCTAACCGACATTATGAATTAACTAACAAACATTGTTCATTCTAAGTCTAATTGCATCAGATAAATAAACACATACAATTCCATATTAAGCAGTTGTTCATAAGACAGACACAATCGTTCAATAAAGTCAAGAAGAGCATCAATTCCTCACCATTAAGATGTATCATGTGATCTACTTATAATCCAATCACACATATTTTGAGAATTTCAAATGATTTAGGGAATTGCATTCACATATTAACAAAGAAAAATACATCTCATCTCTTATTTCCACTATGGTTCCCACTAATTACCGAACATGCAAAGTATAATCCTCCGCGGAATCCTCCCTTGAACACACTATTAGAGGTTCGAAATGAACATGATAGAAACAACACTTAATGCGAAACGGATCCAACAGAAACAAACATTTAGAATAGCCACCATAGAAATTTAAAGAATGCAAACCCAAGTGGGGAAAAAATCAATTTCAATCTTAAATTACAAAATGCTAGCAATTTTCAACAATAAATCAAGTATAAAGAAAAGAGTTTTGGTGCCCACTCCTATCATAAGAGAGTTCAAAGAAAACAAATTCACTGTTAGCCTACCCACAACACATGAAACAACTATCAAAAATTCCAAAACAACCAATATTACAAACAAATCCACATCACGGTGTGACTAATTTTAGCCACAAAAGGGAGTATCCGCTACACAACACCCCAGGACTCAAAGTCTAGAATGCGTTAGAGAATGTACACCAAACACATAGACAACTAAGTTTTCTACATCTTCTTATCTAAGCAACTTTTATACAAGGATTTAAAGCAACATAGTCGCTACTTATTTACAAAAATTTTCTATCTTTAATGTAGTACAATTCCTTTTTACCAAACTATGAACATATACAATTACTTCCTTATGCAAAAAGATACTTACAGAGGAAATGTATGATGTCACACACAAGAATAATTCAAAATTCTAATTGACTTACAATATCACATTCATGATCTCCTGGGTCCAACACAGGCTCCAATTTGATCTCCTACACACGTTTCTTACACAAGCATACACAATGATAACTTTCATAAATCACAACAGAACTTCCACATGAGGTCATGGCCAACTAAGAAATAGATATCAGATTATCAAGCAACCACGCAAAGATACGCCACACACGACAACACCACATAATCCACATGATGCCACCAAGTGATTAAATCATTCCAATACTTACACATATAATGCAATTAACATAAAGATGGTATGGTGCTTCTACACTAAAATTTAAACATAACCCCCAAGTGTGATTACTTCACCAAACTAGGGAACACAAAACACCACTGGCCTTTCACAACACCCCACATAGAATGGGTATAAAACATTCACATCACTAGAGGGGGCAAATACCACACTCCTAATTACATGCACTAACAGTAATCATGCTTCTTTCTTCTAAAGCACTAGAGACCACAAGAAGAACTCAAGGCATCAACAAATCAGCAAGCACTAACATTCAAGAAACACGTATTGTCAGTTATAACATCACATTTTCAGAAAAGAATGAGAGAGAACACATAGCAGACACATAAGTAAAACAAGGCATAAAGAATTTATTTCTTCCAGAATCAAAGAACAAGTCTGTAAATTTATCAACTTTCTAACGTCATACTAAGGCACATAGGTGAGAGGTATTATTACCAACTTGCCACAAGTAGAAAAATGCGTAATCGAGAGCAACAACAACAATCCAGAGATCCCAGTGTTGCAACCTGGCTCTGATACCAAATTCCAAACAATACCTAACATAATGCATGATTGAAAGCATGACCACAAGACAATGACTGACCATTACGCCCATATAGACAACACTGACTATTACGCCCATACAGACAACACTGACTGGGTGCAAAACTAGATACTCATCCTTTTCAAGGATGATGGCTAACCAGGGGACCACATGTTATCTCCGTTCAATAGTTTCCATTGGGTTTAAGACACGCTCAGACCTGTCAATTCAAGTGGAGTCGATGCCTGTACCTGCATCCTGTAACAACCAAACGATCAAACAAATAGACATATATAAATAATCATATAGTCAAATACACCATGAAAAGGGAATCACAGCATAGCAGGGTACTCACACATGAGTAATGTGACACTGTTCTTTTCACCAACACATTAAACACGTAAACACAACACACATGGCAATTGGTTACTGAATGACTAAATAAGAACCATCATAAGATAATTGCATGATACACATAATAAGATTAATCCACACAACACATCACAACATAACATCCTATGATACATAATCAGTCGCATAAAAATTAATTCTAACATATGACAATCATAGTAAGATCAACATCATAATCACCTGAATGTAAAACAATGTCAGAGCATATAAATTATCAGTGTCGCAACAAAGATTATCGATAAAACATACCAATTGTCATATGAAACCACACATGAGCATAATTAGGAATGTCATCAACATGAATGTAGCATCTACCAACATCATATAATGTACAACATCAACTATCTAACATACCCTAAATATTCCTATTATTTTACCTTCATCTTCATGCTCCTTAGCCAGACCATCTGCACATCCAAGATGAGAATGGAGGGGCATTACACATTTATCATGTGTCACATGATATCCTAATGTGTGCACCCAACTGCATCATGCATGTAACTTCATGAAGAGCACACCACACAAGTAGGGAAGGGGATTCCAAATAGGTGGGTGTAACGAAACTCCTTTTGTTCACCTGCATAGATGAAGGTGACCTAGAATAAAATTTTAGCATCATGTCACATGATGCCACAAGGGAATATTCTATGAGATAATTCCCTTATAGGTTTCCTAGGTGAATCATGGAGATGGCCCCACCTCTAAGGTGCGAGGTATAAGCAACTATACTAAACAAAATTCCTAACATACTAGTGCTTAATTGAAATTAAATCGATTATTACAATAAAATGATCTTCATTAAAATAACAACAATTGAATTAACATAATACAACTGATTTCTCTTTCAATTCTACATCATTACTAGAAATGAAATATTATTACAGAAAAAATTAAAATTAACTCTACAACTAGATATAGTTACAATATTTAAAAGCAATACAATTTTAAATAATTTAAATGAAGACAACATTTAGTAAAATTAATATATTAACTTCCTTCCATTAGAGACCATATTAAAATTTCCTAGAAGAATTAATATTTGATTCCAAAATGAAATAAATACACATTTAATATCAGATTTATTGATTTTAAAAAAATACTAATTACCCTCTTCTCTAAGGAAAACAAATGTTAAGTAATAAAACTTATTAATTATAACAACCAATAAGTTAAAACATCATAATAAGACTAACATTTCACATAACCCAAGCCCCACACGTAATTAATTCCCAAAGCAAAATAAATTAAAACCAAGACTATACTACTTGTACCAAAGGAATTAATATTCTCTAAATGCACTTAATTAACCCCAACCCACTTAAAGGCCTTAATCCCTTAAGGCACACTAAGAAACCCTAACTCAAGTTATATAAGGACCCCTCTTTTGCATAGAAAGCCACACTTACTGCAAGATTAGGAGTTAGAAGAAAGTGGGAAGTGTTCATCCCTAGGCAAGGTATAATATTTTCCTATCTCATTTGTTTTTCCAACTATTTGTTTTTAAAACTATTTATTCTATTCCCTCCATTTGTTTGTGTCACTATTCTTACTTCAAATAAATTCATGCTTAGAGAGGGATATTATTTTCTATATTATTCAAGGTATACATATAAAAATATGCAAAATAAATATTTGTTGCATCTATCTTAGATGTATACAGTATATATATCATTCAGTAAATGATATATACAAATAAATATTTATGTTTTATATATAATATATATACAATATATATTTTTATTATTAAATAATGATATATAATAATAATATATACAGTATGTATATTTATATCATGATATATATATATATATATATTGTAACAAAAATCACAGAGAATGTAACAAAAAATACAGAGTATATATAACAAAAATCACAAAGAATGAACAAAAAATTATAGAGTCTATGTAGACCATGAGTCTCACTTTGGAGGGGCAATGGCAAGAGGCACGCGGTTCCCTATGGTTGCCAAGCCCCTTCAGCATCGCGACACCCACAAGGGTCATGGCCCTATGGTGGGGGTTGGAGCCCCCACACACAACACTGCCTAGGTGGTGCTGTGGGTGGGGTCTCCCCCCATCCTCACTACTATAACAATGTGCAGGTGGGGTTGAGCCTGCCCAAGCGGCCAACACAGTCTGCCATATTGTTTAAAACCCTAATTAATTTTCTTATATATATATATATAGTCTCCTCTGTTTAAAAACATAGACAAAATATCAATACAAATACATAAAACAAAGACTATATATATAATACACACATTAAACTCCTCATTTATTTTTTTAACAATAGGGTAAACAACAACACCATTTATTGAAACATCACCACTTAAATAACATAGATTTTCTTATTCTTTATTAAACAAAAGAAGATAAAAGCATTTATTTCCCTTTTGAAAACAATTTTTTTATCTATTGACTAATTTGTTTAAACCCACTAAAGAGGAGAAGTTTCAACTACATTTTTGAATAGCACAAGCATAAATTTTCATATTCTCTTACCGTAACTTGGTTCAATATTAGAAAGTTTAAGTGGAATTCTCTATATTGTTTTTCTCCTACAATCATGTTTTCAAACATTTTTCAAAGAAACATAAAGGCTTTCATTTATATTTATAAAGCAAAAGCTACATCTAAATGTTTATTTTTATAGCAATCGTACATTAAGTGATAAATAACAAATATTACATTTTTTAAAACACTTGGTGCATTAACTTGAATGACAAAAAGGAATAGAAGTAAATATTTTTCTCTCACAAAATACACTCAAATGTGTAATAATATACATACAACTTTAAAACTTAACTAAGGAGTAGAAATACAATCCTTTAGGACTTGAGCAAGAAGAAATAGAACTATGTTACATAGTGTACAATATTTTTTTTTAAATAGTGAATGATCATACACAATAATAAATACAACTTCCTCTTACAATGACAAGTCCTTCCATGTCTTCCCAACATAATCTAAAACTCTATTACATAAATGATTTCCTCCTAAACAAGGATTCAAACTCCAAAACCTTACTACTTGACAAAACCTGCAAAAAAAATAAGAAACTCCAACCAAGCCAATGGAGGTGCTCACCTCCCAGCCTTAGGCTTGCTCACAAGCCACCCCCTATGAAACTATGAAACTAGATTCACAACACAACATCATAGAGCCATACATTTTCCACAATCTTAAACAAACACAAAACACCCAAATTTACCATGGCTTACACAACACAATGGAATCCAAAAGGAACCCAATAATAGGGGGAGTAGAGTGGATATCTCTACCTTGGGGAAAAGATAAATGTTTACTACCAAAACATAGCCACATTTCTCCATTCATCTTTAAAATTACCAAAACTCCTCACACCCCAAATCATCACTTAACACAAAATCCTTCCATTCTCATTCTTCAAATGGCACTCATGCTAAAAAAATTACATATAGCACTCATGCCAAACTCTCTCTCAAGAGAGTGAGATTTCCCCAAGGAGGTTCACACCTCCCTCAACCCCTCACATGGGTTTCTCTCATCCATGTGGGGAGCCAACCCAACACATACACCCTTAACCCGAAAAATACACAATACTTATACAACAAAAAGGAGAAAAGAGAAGGACACCACAAACACAAGAGATTGAAACATTCATCCATTTAATACATACAAATGCAAACTACTTACAAGAAGATAAGATGCCTACCTTCAAAAAGATATCTCAGGAGTGAATTTGAGCTTGATGGCATCCTCTCAAAAGTTCCTCAAGCCTTCTCCTCCAACTCCCAATCTCCCAAGTCAAGAACTCTCCAAAAGCAAGAAGTAAAATGAAGCAAAAGTTCCTTTCTCAAGTTGCAAGAGAGGTATATGTAATGAGTGACATGTCACACCTCCTCCCAAATGAGAACGTACCACATGGCATCCAAATCATTCCCTCTCAACCAATCCCCAACATCCAAGGAGTGATTTGACTCCTCATGGTTCTCACACATGTGTGAGTCCTAGGGGAGAGGAGTGTCCTTGTACACTCTTCTCCAAAAATCTTCCTAGGATGTGCTCCCACATGTGTAAAGCATGGGAATGAGTGTGTACGTGGTCTAATTTATCCTTGAGCCTAGGAAGGTGGGATGGAATGGTGACAAGTCCACCATCCCTCTTCCCAAAACCTACCCACGTCATTTTTTTCCCAAGTAACTTGGGAGTGGCCAAATACACCTAAAAATCAAAATTTCAATGTCCAAAAGGTACCCAATCCCAAGGTACTTGACCTAGGGGCCCAAAAACATTAAAATATACATGAAAATGACATTTTAAGGCCCTCCAAAGTGGCCCCTAATTCAAAATCCTATATTAAACACATAGGATGACAACTTATCATCCATGCCAACTCAACAACCTACACACCAATTTAAAAAATCAATTTAACATTACAAATAATTCACATTACAACATTTCACAACATTAAGGACTTTAGTCCCCATTATGGACTAATGCCAAGCTTCATTGAGAAATCACATAGGGTTTCTAGATGACCTCTGAATTTCCATTGGCCATGGAAGGTACCTGCACAACTCAATTGCACACGTCAATATGTCCAATATGTATATATAGCCAAAACAACTAGAATACAATTCCAATAATAATTACATTCATTACAATATCTATAATTCATTTGATAATCACAATCCATGTAAACATCCAATACATATCAATTCAATTTTCATTCCATAATATCTCATAGTGTCATCACATATGCATCACACTAATCTACTGAACATATATATACAATTTCAATTCACATCAATATATATATATATAACCAATTCACAACATAAATCCATCACATAAAACAAAAATATAATATAGTTGTCTCAAATGAGATCATCATCAAGATATGTAAAGTAAATAACTAATCTAATCAAAGGAACAATGTTTAATATAGTCTATCCAGATATCATAAATCCAAAATCAACAGTCCAGTATCCATGTATCTTAGTAAAATAATAAATCCAACATCCACGTATAACAACCATAATAGGTCTAATAGTGCAACTAAGTATGCCATAAAGGAATGGGCCTCACAAAAATAAAATAAAGTGCATGCACTATAAATAAGAGTGCTAAAGAAATTTACAATTCTATTTCCTACCGGCTTTGCCAAGGCCAACAATGGGAAGCAAATCAACACTAATTTTTAAGCTTATGAACCCTTGATCCCCATCTTATCATGGGATTGCAATCATTATACACTTGCCATGTTCAACTCTACTAGGCGCCTTCTTTTTGTACTTGTCAAGAGTCTGACTATGAATTGGATCCACATCCTCCAAGGATGGTGCAAATACGGTTTTAGTTCCAATCATAGTATTATGATATTTTATTTCAGGGTTTAACTGCGTAGTTTTTAAGTCAAACACATGACCCATATTTCATGAGTAGTGGTTCACGTGAACCCATCTCTCATGTTAATGAATGGTCCACTTAGCACTCATTGCATCTAGGTGATGCACACAGGGGTGAAGCATCGGGACTTCCCGAGAGGTCACCCATCCTAGTACTACTCCGACTCAAGCGCACTTAACCATGTAGTTTCCCCCAAGATCAAGCCCACTTAGCTTGCTACCCCATTTGCAAAACCTTCAACAAGTGTTGTGCCTTATGAACCATTCATTATAGAGCCCCTTTAGCTCATCAATTGATAAGTAGGAGGTATTTTTCGCAGCTTATCAAATTATGATATTTTATTTCAGGGTTTAACTGCGTAGTTTTTGAGTCAAACACATGACCCATATTTCATGAGTAGTGATTCACATGAACCCATCTCTCATGTTAATGAATGGTCCACTTAGAACTCATTGCATCTAGGTGATGCACATAGGGGTGAAGCATCGGGACTTCCCGGGAGGTCACCCATCCCAGTACTACTCTGACTCAAGCGCGCTTAACCATGGAGTTTCCCCCAAGATCAAGCCCACTTAGCTTGCTACCCCATTTGCAGAGCCTTCAACAAGTGTTGTGCCTTATGAACCATTCATTATAGAGCCCCTTCAGCTCTTCATGTGAACCACTACTCATGAAATATAGGTCATGTGTTTCACTCAAAAACTACACAATTAAACCCTGAAATAAAATATCATAATTTAAGAAGCTGCGAAAAATACCTCCTACTTATCCATCCAATCATAGTTTCAACCTCACCATTTACCAAAGTGGAGGATGAAATAGATTTTATTGGGGAATACTCCACTACACCCATGAGGGGATCCAAAGTCAAGTCTAAATTAGATTATGTTGAAATGCTTGCCTCAACAACCTCCTTTGGAATTGGGCAAATTTGTTGATGACTGAGATCGACCCCAATCCACCAAGTAACTTACTTCTGGATATTAGCATTTTTTGTTGTAGATTTTATACAATCTTTAGCCTTGTGACCAGTGTCGAAGCATCACCTGCATCTGAAGGAAGTCCATTTATAATCAACCTTTTCATCCCAGGTTTGGAACTATCCCTAATTTTTATCTCAGTGAGAAGTGGTTGATACAAATCCATTTCCATAAGTATCCGAGAAAACGTGAAGGATGGGCGAAGTGTAAATGAGGATTGATCAGTAGAGGAAATAGGTATCGAAATATATTTCTTTATGGAGTTACCAATCAACTTGAGGCATGCAAAACCCCAAAAGTGTAGCAATAGATTTGGGAGCCTGACCCAAACTGGAGTGCCTAGAAAAATTTCTATGGAAGGGTTGAAATCTGGAAACCACAGTTTTAAACCTAAATAAGATTTGTCCTAAAACCAGGGGCCTTTCTATAGAATCATTTCTCTATACTCTGGGAGTTCATAGGTAACATATAAGAATCCTTTTGCACAAGGGCCAATGCAATTTTTTCCATCCAAAAGTGGCTGCTAATGCTTTGAAATCCATTTCTACCAAATTCAGCTAGAAGTTGAGGAAGCGACAAATGAGAGTATGTTTTTATGCAATGCTTTGGCCTCCATAGTAGCATCACCAAGATCCACCATAGGAGAGGCCACACATTGCTTAAAGGACCCCTGCTTCTCATTTAGCCACCTGCCACATGAAGGCATTTCATGGCCACCGTTGTCCAAAAGAGGAGCCATAATTTCCTTGTTTGTAGCCACGCTTTTGGCCTTTGGATCTTGCAACACATTCTTAAAAGTGCAATGAGCAATGAGAGGGGAAGTTTACCCTATTGAGAGCCTAGAAGGAGGAGCATGAGCCACTTGTTTTGCTAGAGTTTCTTCACTTGCCAACCAGGAGTGATGAGGGAGGCAAGGGTTTCAAAGGAACACAAAGGAGCTTTTGGCAGCGACATATTTTTAATAAATTTTTTCTCAAGATTTTATTATTGTTAAGTAATAATTTTATATTTATTTATTCATTTATTTTTAAAGGTAACTTTTTTAAATTTTAAATTTTAATTAATTTTTCAATTATAATTAATTCTTAAATTTCATCTATCTATAGACACATTAAGCTTGATTAAAGCAAGGACTAAATCTGTAGCCTCCTTGGGAAATTTTTGACGAAGGAGACAATCCTACGTGTTAACAACTTGAGTCACTCCCTAGAATGGAGTGAGAAGGATTGGATAACATGGCTTCCTAGTGTGAACTTTTGTTACCCCCTATGACCATCATGAAGCTTGTTTGCACACTTCACACACATTAGCACATCTGATATAGTCGAAGCACATGATTACAATAACATGTCACTCCACAAATATTAATTTGTTATAAATCAATCATAATCATCATCACATGGATTCACGGTATCTAAAATATTGAATAATAATTTTCTATCCAATCACAAGTATCACAAGGTAAGATAAGTCATCATTCCCTCTTGTTTAACTTACTTATCATAATTCAAGTAAAATTATAAGTGACCATCCTTAGATTTTTATTAACTCGTCATACATTTCTTGAATAAATCTTTCCAATAACAATATCTCTAGACTAACCATTAGGAATAAACAAGGAAGTACTCAAATATGTTTATCATAATCTCCATAAACTAGTCTACATATCCATATACAAAGATAACTATAAGATAATAATACTTGTGTCGACAAAATTAGAATAAGTTTCGGGTCTAAAATTACTATAGAATTAACCCAAAAGTATTTGTAATTATATATGCCATTATGTCAAAAATAAAATACATAAAATGATGTCCTCACATCCCCCCCTCTAAAATCGGGCTTCCTCCTAGAAGCCTTCAAAAATGTAAGGAAAGATCTCTCTCGATGGCCTGACATTCTCCCAATTTGCCACCTCCTCATCATATAGATCCCATTGAACCTTAACTTGGTCTGCCTTTCGACATCGAATGACCAAGCTTTGTTAATCCAATACGTGAATGGGATCCAAGGCCAATTGTTCATCTTCTACTTGCAAGGCAACTCGATCCATAACATGAGGTAGATTTAGTGCATACTTCCTTAAAATAGAAACATGAAAAACATCATGGATGCGAGACAGATTAGGTGGCAAGGCTAGATGATAGGCTACTAGTCCTATCTGCTTCAAATTCTCAAAAGGACCCACAAAATGAGGTGTGAGCTTGGAACCCTTTCCATAATGGATTGGATTTCTTATGTGGTCGTACTCTCAAAAATACCTTATCATCCACTAAGAAGATCCAATCCAAACTTTTGGCATCGACATACTTCTTCTAGTGATCCTATGCCTCTTAAAGGTCATGGTGAATCAATGTAACCTATTGCTCCATGTCTTATACCATCTTTAGGCCAATAGTGACTCTATCATGAATGCAACCCCAACTCAAAAGTGTCCTGCGAGGTTTTCCATACAAACCCTGAAAGGGTGCCATACCAAGAGAGTTGTGATGACTATTATTATAAGAAAACTCCACCAAATGGAGGTAATCCTCCCATCTAGACTACTAGTCCATCACATACATACATAGCATGTCCTCAAGAACCTAGTTCACTCTTTTAGTCTAACCATCTATCTCTAAGTGATAAGTTGTAAGTTGAAGTTTAGTTATGTGCCCAAAACATGATGGAGTGATGTCCAAAATGATGAAGTGAATGCTAGATCTCTGTCTAATATAATCTTGTGTGGGACCCCATGAAGTCTAACTATATCATCAAGAAAAACTTTTGCCATTGCTAAAGCATTATATGTAGTCCTCATAGGAGAGAAGCATATGACATTGGTTATCTTGTCAGTTGTCACCATAATGGCATCATGGCATAGAGACAAAAAAGGCAAACCAAGTATGAAATCCATGAAAATAGTGTCCCATTTCCACTTAAGCATGTCATGAGGGTATAGAAATCATGTTAGGTGCTAGTTCTTAGCCTTGACCCTCTAGCTCTCAAGACATCAAGAACAAACTCTATAATCTCTCATCGCATACCTACCCAATGATATAATTGTCAAAGGTTAGCATGCATTTTCTTCACCCCTGGATGTGTTGCAGATGGTACTCTATGAGCCTATGCCAAGACCACTACTCGAAGATCTCCTAGAATAGGTACACAAATTTTCCCTCAATGTCTCAACAACCCATCTAAATCTAAGGAGTACCCTAAAAACTTTCCCTTAAGGACCCTCTATAACTGTATCTCTTGTTGCACCTCTATGTACAACTTGTCCTCTAGTAAATGTTGAAGGATGTGACTCCTTAAATATATGCTCATGGTCATAGTTGAATATCATGTCATCTCCTACTCAGGGCATTTGCTACCACATTTTCCTTGCCTTTGATGTAATGCACATTAAAGTCATACTGACATAAGAAATCCATCCAATGTTGTTGGTAGGCATTTAGATTATGTTGCATTAAAATATACTGAGATTGTGGTGATTTATGTAAATCTCAAAATGATGCCCTAAAAGGATGTGTCTCCATCTAACCAAAGCATATACTACTGCTACAAGCTCTAGGTCATATGTAGGATAATTTATCTCATGGATTTTTAGTTTTCGTGACTCATACGCTGTCACTCCACCTTCCTACATAAGTATTGCACCAAGCCCATTTATGGATGCATCTGTACAAACGACAAAATCTGTAATGGGATTCAACAATGCTAAATCAATGCACTAGTGAGATGCTCCTTGAGGTTCTAAAAGGTCCTTTCACACTATTCTATATTCCACTCAAACTTCTTCCCTTTCCATTGAAGGGAAGTGATGGGGTGTGCTATCCTCGAAAAACCCTCCACAAACTTGCAGTAGTATCATGCCAAACCCATGAAGCTCCTAACATATGTCGCACTTGTGGGTGCTGGCTAGTCCAAAATAGCTCTAATCATCAATGGATCTATGGAGATACCATCACCAGATATGATATGCCCCAAATACTGAACCTTTAATTGAAAGAAAGGACACTTTGCCAAGTTTCCATGAAGTTGGTTCTCCCTCAAACATTGAAGAACCTGACATAAGTGTTCCTCATGCTCCTCCTCTATTCATTAGTATATCAAGATATCACCTAAAAATATAAGCACAAATCAATCAAAAAATGTGTGGAGCATCCCATTCATGAGGCTCATGATCATTACAGATCCATTTATCAAACCAAATGGCACCACTATGCTCATAATGTCCATAACAAGTTCAAAAAACTATCTTATGGATGTTTGCCTCTACAACCCTCAACTAACAGTATTCAGACTTTAGGTTCTATCTTAGAGAACACCCTAGCTCCCCACATTTGGTCGAACAAGTCATCTATCCAAGGTAATGGGTAATGGTTCTTCACTGTTACTTTGTTCAGTTGTTTGGAATCTATGCAAAGGTGAATGGATCCATTTTTTTCTTAACAAAGATGATTCGAGTGCCCCAATAATAGATTCTAGGATGGATATGACATTTCTCCAACAATGCCTAAAACTGCATAGTTTGAGTTCATTGAGCTCATGGGTAGTCATCCTATATGGTGCACAAGATATTGGCTCAACCACTAGCACAAAATCAATGTGAAAGTCTATCTCATGCTGAGGTAGAATCCTTGGTATCTCTACTAGAAAATATTAACAAACTCTATAAGGATAGGATGATCATCAAGAGAAGCTCTTGAACCATCCTTTGACTTGTTACTAACTCAAATAGAAAATAACTGGCATCCCTTCCGCATACTCCGCTAGCATAAATCATGTGAAGATAGATGGACCTTTGCAATCCTATGATCTCAGCCTCAACACCATGGTCATACACACACTCTATCACCTTATGGTGACAATCTAACTTAGCTCAATGGACATCTAATCGATCCATACCCAGAACAATCCCATAGGATCCCAAATGAATAACTCATAGATCCACTGAGGTGGTAAAATCTCCAAGTCCTCAAGCACAACCCCTAATCATTGAATCTATGGCTAGACTAGCCCCTAAAGCTATCTCAACTTCCACCTATCATCTTACCTAGAATCCAAATCCTACAACACTCCACTATAGAAGGGGCTATAAAAGAATTTGTCACCCTTGAATAAAAAAACCATAACTAGAACACCATTAATCATACCTGGGGCCTCTATAGTTATGGCTTGATGCTTCACTTAGCAGTTCTCAACTATTGCAAAAACCCTGAGGCACCCACTCATTATCCTCTAGCTATTGCAAAATCCTATGGACACTCTCTAGCTAGGTGTCCTACACCACCACATCCAAAACATGGGCCTCTAGTCTACACCTGTGATGGTTGTGTCCTACTAGTCTATTGCACACCAAGCCTACTAGGGATCTCATGACCTCCTCTGAAAAACTATTGTGTGTGAGTTGGTCCCACACTGTGTTTGTAATCTCTAATCTCTACTAGGGCCTTGAGTCTGCCATGACCTAGTATGCCTTCCCTATGGATCCTGTTGGGGTCTAGGTCTCTGGCCTTGATGTTCATGCTATTGAGGCCTAGGAGACACCAATGTTGACCTAAAACTTCCCTTAGGTGGAGGTTAGGATTTGTAATGGCTAAACTCCTGTTGTTGTTGATGGTGGTTTCATGCATGGTCACAGACCTCCAGGTCCCCCCTGATCTCCTCTACTATAAGGGCCTTCTCCACTGTGACTTGTAGAGTCTTAGGTTTAGCCATGCAAACAGGACCTAAGATGTTTGAGTTTAGGCGTCTAACAAAATGATTGATGAGAAGCTCTTATCCTAGAGATAATTGATATACTAAAGAAGCTCTAAAAAGTGGCTCATACTAAGCCATGGTAATTCCTCTCTGTTGTAAATCATGAAACTCAACTATCCATTGCTGATGGAAATGTTTGGAGATATATCTCTCCCTGAATCACTCTAGAAAGGTGTCCCATGTCAATCTGTCTAAGGTTAGGTGGTGCATTCAATCTTGTTGGTGCCACTAGGTAGATGTGGTACCTCACATAAAATGTACTGCAAAGCATGCCTTCAGGTTGCTCCCATAAGGATGCACCCCAAATAACCTATTGAGACTAATGAGCCATGCCTCTACCTCTATTACATCTATAGACCTTGAAAATGTAGGTGGTTGCAATCGTAGTATCTCTCGAATTTGGTCCCCTATGTCATGATGATCTCCAATCTCTGCCTATTGTACCTGGGGTGGAGGGGCAATATGCATTGACTCTATGCCTACATCCTCCACATGCTCTATGTGATTTCTCAAAGGACTCCTGCAATTCTCTCTACACTTTGACACATGCTCCTCTTATGAAGGTTGAGAGTGACCTATGAGGGAGACCTTTGGTGCTAATGGAAGTCTCTCCTATAACACCCCAATCAACTTTTGGGGGGCCTGGGGGATCTGTGGTCCAAGATCCAGAGGTGGTCGCCAACATGTGGACTCAAATAGCGGTGGATTTGATTGAATCTCCTAGGAGTGCATCAACCCCAATGTGTGTGCACATGAACACCCTCTCTTTTCCCTAGGTGGAATCCTAAACATAACAAGACACGAGGTCAAGGTTGAACAAGATGTAGCCTACTACCTAGAGTTCCCGGTGTTGAAATTGGGCTCTAATACCTAATGTCATGCCCAAAAACATTTGTACAAGGGAATGTACACAATGCAAATTATCAATCCCAACTATCATCACTAGTTAATCTAGACTAGTTTATGCTTAATTTATTATACTTAATTAACCCATATCAACCTCTAAAAAAGTTTATTTTTCCTTTACAATCCTAAAGATTATGATTAATTGTATAGAAGAGGAGTTGGTTCCTTTTGTCCTTGTTGGAGAGTTATCACAATATAATATTTAAAGAGTTATTTCTAGTGAGTTGATTTTATATTCATGTATACGTTTCTATTATTTTTAAAACCAATAACAATTGGAGATGTAATTCCATGGTAAATTTTATATGCTTATTATATTATGTATGTACTAAAATCGTAACATAGTGTTCCTATACTTAACAATTTATTAAAACATATATTTATGAATGTTGAATGTCATGCCCATACTCCTACTACAACACAACACACCTACAACAATAACCAAACTTTAAAAAAAATAATTAATCAAGTAAGAATCTACAACCAAGTTTGCTTAATAATTATCTCAATAACATAAGAGATTAGATAAAACATTACTTCGAGAATTAAAAATAAATAAAATTTAATATTTTAAACTTCCATTCGAATATGTGAAATTAGCTTAACAAAATAACTATGATAATCAACCATAATTACGTTGAAGGCATTCGCTTAGTGAGTTGGATGGGCTGGCACAAAGGATCAACAATCAACGTCCCCCAAGTGGCATGTGAGATGATTCAACAGTTGTTGGCCATTCAATTTTTTTGTCGTCGTCTTTTTTGTTTTGCCAAATTTATTTTTCCCATTCATTGCCTAGAATATGAATGTCCCATCAAGAACTACATGAGTTGATGATCTCCCTACAAAGGATGTTCAATGGATTTTTCCATTTTAATATTTCATCCTTGGCCATTCAAGAACAACCATGTCACTCTCCTGCCTTAACAAAGATTTTAAAGACTCGTAAGGTATAAAAAAATGTTTTAAATGCTTACGCTAACTATGAGTGGTCAACAATGAGTTTGGACCTAAAGCGCATGAGTTTAAATTTATTTATTGGTTGCGGGGTTACCGTGCATTTCATACTAAGTAATACACATTGAAACAAAATCTTTGATAATTTACATAGTAATTTTATATGTATATTTAGGTTAATTTAAATAATATTATATAATAGTATATATTACTTATACAATATATTCTATTTATATTTTATATTTTATATAATATATAATAATACATATATTTATAATATAGATTTAAAATATAAAATAAATATATAGTTACATAACAAGTATATATAAAAATAAAATATACATATAGTTTACATCATATCAAATACAATATACCTAATAAATACAATATATTGTATTGATATTTTATATTTAATATATAATAGTACATATATTTATAATATAGATTTTAAATATAAAATAAATATATAGTTACATAACAAGTATATATTAGGGGGTTTAACAACCCCTATAAACGGTTCTTAGTCAAGAACTGTATCTTTGATAACAAAATTGACATTTTGATGCTTCAAGAAGTAAAGATGAAAAGTGATGGTTTTCAGGCTGTTGCTATGAGTCTGTGGCCTAATGCGAAGCACCTTAGTTGTGATGCCTATGGTGCCTCTGGGGGAATTGTCACTATGTGGAACAACATGGTTGTCAAGGGAAGGATTATTGAAAAAAAAAAACTTTCTGGCAGTCAGAATGGAGTCCGACAACAATTCTTGGAACCTGATTAATATATATGTTCCTAATCAGAGGGGCCCAAGAAGGGAGTTGTGGGACCTTCTTTCCTCTTTGATTTCTAGTGACCCCTATATCTATTGGATGTTAGCTGGAGATTTTAACACTCCACTCTTCCCCTCAGAGAAGATTGGAGGGATCATAGACTACACTGACAACATGATGGACCTGACTGATTTTCTAAACAAAGAAGGACTTATGGATCTTGATATTCAAGGAAATAGGTTTACCTGGTCTAATCAGAGAAAGGGAAGAAATTTGATTCAAGTCAAGTTAGAGTTTTGGTACCTTCCAACTAGGAGTTTATAAGCACTCATTCTCTAGAAGCTTTGCCTCGAACTACTTCAAATCATAACCACTTGCTTCTTTCTTGGAGTGATGTGAAAGGTAAAGGCCCCTACCCTTTCAGGTTTGAGATTATGTGGACCAAACACTGAGATTTTAAGGATAAATTAGCGAGTTGGTGGAAAGAAGATGTCCAAGAAATGCATATGTTCAGACTAGTGCAAAAGCTATTGATGGTTAAGAAAAAGGTTAAAGGATGGAATAGGTTTAACTTTAGGAATATATTTGATGAAAAAAAAAAGAATTAATGCTAATCTTGGGGAGTTACAAAAGAGGATGGAGGATGGGGACACTTCAGAGGAGACTGCTAAGGAAGAAGAGATTTTTGAGAAGTGAATGGATAGAGTTGCTATTGAAAGAGGAGATTTACTGGAAACAAAAGTCAAGGGTGCAGTGGCTAAAGGAGGGGGATAAGAACACATCTTTAATCCATCAATCCATGATGAAGCACAGGAAAAGAAATAATATAACAAAACTTATGGATGATAGAGGTGTTATGGTTGATTCAGACACTCAGATTGGGTAGGTCACTGCTTCTTACTTTCACAACTTTTTAGATGCTTAAGACAATAGGATTAACATGAACTTATTGAAATCATCCCTATGCTTCTGAATGAGGAAGATAATGCATAGCTTGGCAGATTAATTACTGAACAGGAAGTCCGAGCCAGTCTTTTCTCCATGGGTGCCTTTAAAGCCCCTAGGCTTGATGGCTTCCCCCCTGCTTTCTTCCAGAAATATTGGGACATAGTGGGAAAAGATGTCACTGAGGCAGCTACAGATTTATTTAGGACAGGTAAGCTACTAAAGCAACTCAATCATACCTTCATTGCTCTTATCCCTAAAAAATTAGATCCTGTGTGTATGGGGGACTTTAGACCCATAAGCCTTTGTAATACTGTTTACAAGATTTTCTCAAAGATCTTAGCGTCTAGACTGCAACGTCTACTGGATAAGCTTATTAGCAGCTACCAAAAACGATTTGTGCTGGGCAGACATATTACTGACGTAGCTATTTCAACCCATGAAATTATCCACTCCATGGAAAGAAGCAAAATCCTGGGAATGGCTTTTAAACTAGACATCTCAAAAGTCTATGACAGAGTTAATTGGGTGTTCCTTTTCACAGTCCTGGGGAAGTTGGGCTTCCAAGGTAAATTCTTGCAACTTATTAAGAGTTGTGTTACTACAATTAGATTCTCTGTTTTGGTGAATGGTGTTCCCAGGGGCTTCTTCAATGCTGGCAGGGGGCTTAGGCAAGGAGACCCCCTGTCCCCCTACCTTTTCATCCTATTGGTTGAATCTCTAAGCATATGCTTCCTCTATCTGTTAAACTCTAGAGAGATCAAAGGTGTTAAACCAGCTTCAACAGCTGTTCTAGCAGTTATTCAGCAATTCGTGGATGACACCATCCTGTTTGGTTCAGCTTTGGTGGTTGAGGCTAGAAAGTGGAAAAAAATGCTACAAGATTATGCTACCTCAGCTGGCCAATGCATCAATTATGATAAAACCCAGGTGTACTTCTTCAATACCCCATTCGTACTACAACAAAAGATTATGGGGATTCTTGGTTGTTCTATGGATGAGCTACCTAGTATATATCTTGGACTTCCCTTCATGGTGAAAGATGTCCCTCCTGAGTACTAGAATTCCATTTTGGAAAGGATTTAGAGGAAGTTGGCAAGGTGGAAAGGAAAATTACTAAGCCAAGCTGGTAAGTTCCAATTACTTAAGGCTTCTCTTCAAGGGATTCCTATTTACTTTTTGTCTCTTTTTAAAATTCCTACGTATATAGCTGAGAGGTTGGAGAAAATTCAAAGGAATTTTTTATGGACAAGTGTGGAAAGTAAGAAGAGACTGGCTCTTGTGGGATGGGATAAAGTCTGTAGATCGAAGCTATAGGGGGGCTTAGGATTAAGGAAGTTGAACCTACTTAATAAAGCCCTTATTACTAAGGTCGGGTGGAACCTGTTAGTCGGAGGCATGGACTAGGGTAGCATTATGAGAGCCAAATATTTTGGGAACTTGGCTCCTAAGGACCTTTTACTCACATCTGACTTTCCCAAAGGCTCTGTGATCTAGAATAACATTCTGAAGTGTAGAAATATACTTCTGAGGGGCGTTAAGTGGAAATTGGGGGATGGTGAAACTATAAGGTTTTGGGAAGACAATTGAGCCAATGGAGGGCCTTTAATGAGGCTACAGAATATTCAAGGGCTGGTTAATTTAGCTATGCATCACTTTGGTTGGCTGGTCCGAGACTATTTTCTTCCTGGTAAAAGTGGATGGAAACAATTTTTAGGCTGTTGCCAGAGGCAAGCTGATCCTGTTAGGTTGGCCAATGAGACCCAAATTTCTCTAAAGGGATGCAGAATTCCTTTTTTCCCACAAAAAGATAAACTTCTATGGGCTAAAGAGAAGTATGGGTGTTTTATTGTTAAATCCGCCTATAATCTTTTCTTACCCCAAACTAGTGATAATTTATGGAGGGAAATTTGGAATCATAATCTTATACCAAAGATTAATCACTTTTGGTGGTTGGCAGTGCAGAATAAAATCCTAACTATAGATAACCTCCGGACCAAAGGATTCCAAATCCCCAATAGATGTGTTCTTTGTATGAAAGATGAGGAGACTGTCTCACATATCCTTCTACACTATGACTTCTCATGGGAGGTCTGGTGCTTTGCCTTGAATATCCTTGGTTTTTCTTGGTGTTAGAATGGGAATCTAGATGATTGCATTAGGTCCTAGTTCCCTCCTTTCTCCAATCTTGTTTACAGGGAAATTTGGGCCCAGGTCCCCCCATTCTGTCCCAGGGCCTCTAGAAAGAGAGGAATAACAGACTCTTTTGAGAGAAGTTTAGAGATCCCAAGGAAGTTTTCTTCTTAGTTGTCAAACTGCTACAAGACATCATCACCAACAACTCTCTAAAAGCGGTGGAAACTCCCCCCAATGTTTTGGAAACAAACATTATTAATCAATGGACCATCCCAATAAGCATTTACAAGGTGGATGATAGTAAGAAAATAGCTAGGGCTAGCACTAAGTGGTCCCCACCCCCAGCTGGTTGGTCTAAGCTTAACTTTGATGTGCTACTAAAGGTAACCCTGGGTTGGCGAGTGGAGGGGGAACTATAAGGTCGGATAAGGGTGCCCTCATGACTGCTTTTGTAGGGGGCCTAGGTGAAAATACCAACAATGTTGCAGAGGCCACGACTCTCCTTTGGGGCCTCAAAATTGCCTTGGCTTTAGACATCAAACATATTATAGTGGAAGGAGATTCCAAAATTATCATTGGAGTTGTCAAAGGAAATGCTAGAGTCGGTTGGCCGATGGAAGATATTGTTGAGGATATAAAAGCCCTCCTCTTAAGTTTCAAAGGCAGTGAAGTGAGATGTATATATAGAGAGGGAAATAGAACTGCTGACCTTATGGCAAATCTTGGGATTAGTCTTAATTCCCTAAGATGCTGGAGAAACATTGATAATCTTCCCCTGAATGTTAAAGTTAGCATTTAGAACGAGGCGGCTCACTAAATCATCATGGCTATTATCATAATTTGTATTGCTTTGTGTGGAGTCTTTTTGGGCTTCCCTCACCTCGAGGGAAGACGTGGCATTGATGATGTCAGTTGGATCTCCACTCACCCCCTAGTGATGTGGACTGTGGAGACCTATGTGGACCTTGGCCAACTAAGCAATAAACATGTTTGGTGGTATTGCAGATTTAAAAGGTCTTTTCACTCTCCATTAGAAGAGTTTGTTGCGGTGAGCTTGCATGAGCTGATTTATGAAGGAAATAATTATTCAAGTGCGCTTGGGAATGGGTTGGACGTGCTAGGAAATTTGAGTAGAGAGATGGGCTTAAAGTTTATAATTATTCTAGATTGTTTGTTCTGTGCTTCTCTATTCTCTACAACTGCCTTCCTTGTGTTGAGTATTGCTCGACTAGGAAAATGGGTGGCGAGAAAGTAAGAACTGAGCCTATAAATTGTGGTGAATTCAAGGAAGATTTACAGATTTGGAGCATAGCTTATGAGGGAGGGGTGACCCCTTTTCTTGAAAGCTTGAATGGCTATGATGAGCACCTATCGACCTAATTTGTTGGTTCTTGGGATGGGAATTGAAGGGTGAAAGTGGGTGGAGTTTAGTTTGTGGTGTCTAAGGAATCCATAGCCAACGTTACGGGCCTACCTCAAAAAGGAAATAGGCTCAAGAAACAGATGAGAGTTCAAGTTAACGAAGGCTTGAAGTTGTTCTTTAGGGAAGGGGAGAAGCAAATTAGACTCCAAGGTGGCTTCAAACATGAGAGCTTGATCAGCCCTTAGGATCGGGTATGTTTCTTAATCATGAAGTTTTTTACTCTGGAAGGGAGATACAGGGTTTTTTGTCATTATCACTTTGCTTTGTTAAACCACTTCCGCCATAAAATCTTGTTCAATTTTCCTTTTTATCTTCTCTCTAGTATTGAGTCTTATGTGCTCCAAACCAAAAAGGCTCGCGAGGGTAATCTTGAGGTGGTTGCCTTGCCCCTGCACTAGGGGCTCATCTTTCACCTTTATCATTACCATCTTGCTCTATGCCCTACTAAACCCCCTTCAGTCTAGCTTGTGGAAGATGGTTCTGTGTATGAGGAAAAATTGATTAAATCTAAACTAAACAAAACCAAAAACCCAATAACATAAAGAAAACAAATTTAAATAAAAGCCATGACAAATAATCAATGAATTAAAGACTTTTACCGAAATCTGTATTATTTCCTTTGGATTGAATGTGGATTGCTCAATGAAGTTGCGAAGCCATAGCTGCAACAAGCAAGTAGTGTGCTCAAGAGATCAATGTCAAAAGATCGTGAGAGTGCTCAATCGACGCGTTTTGTATGCTCAAAGCTCTGTTAAGTATGCCTGAGAATACGATCGAAGAAAGAGACTCAATGAAGGAGATGAGGGGGGTTTATATAGATTTCAAGGAAGATCGATCAACGGTCCAGATAATTCAGAAGAATCAACGGAGGAGAACAGTTGAGGAATGTGCAACGAATAAGAAGAAGACATGTGTCTTGCTTTCTTTTGCATGAGAGGAGTTATCAAGAATAGAAGAATGAGTTAACTGAAAAGATAAATCAATTAAAAGAATAAAGCAATTAGTTAAGTGATTTAAAACAAGAAGAAGAGATTTTGCATGAGAAAAAGAAGATATTTTGCTTTATTAAATATAGAAAACTTGAGTTATATTAGAGATAACTCAAATTTAGAAGAAAAAGCAACTTAAATAAATAATTGATTTATTTAAATTTAGAGCAGATATTTTGGAAGAAATAATTAAATAATTAGAATTATTTAATTTAGAAGATTTGGAAAGCAAATTAAATAAATAAATTTATTTAATTGTTGTGCATATTTTGGAAGAACAATTTTGATTTAATTAAATAATTTAAGAATTATTTAATTGTAGATAAGAGGAACTTTGTTGAATTAATAAAATAATTGGATTTATTTAATTAATGTGGATTTGATTTTTGGAAATAGGATAATGATTTAATTAAATAATTAAAATTATTTAATTGTGGAAGAATAAAAGAGGAATTTGATTCAATTAATTAAATAACGAGAATTTATTTAATTAATGTTAAATTTAGGAGATTTAGAAGAATTTTGATGAAATTAATTAAATAATTAGATTATTTAATTAATGTGTGAAATGCAGGTGATTAGACAGATTATGAAATGCAAGTGATATGACAACTTGGTCATTTTAGAGTGTCTACATTTTGCCCCTCTTTGACGCGATGCAGCATGTAGCGTTGCGTCAAAGAAAACGATTGTTGAAGATGTAATACAATTTTATTGCCCTAGTGTAGGTAGTTGCCCCAGTGTATGCCCCCTCGAGCGGGAAGACGGGGAAGCGGCAGAAGAACAGTGTTGACGCTCGACTAGAAGAGTGCGCGACCAGGAAGAAGAAAAAGCAGAAAAAGGGGTGGGAAAGAAAAACTAAGGGGGGGGACACTATAAATAGGTCCCATGGGGACCACAATCCTCATTTGCACCCTAGGAGATTCTAAATTTAGAGAGGAGAGCTTCCAAACCTAGTTGGAGTGAGTTGAGCAGCCAGCGAGGAGAGATGCCGATTCCAGCGCACAGTCATCAGGCGGAGTTGGTGCGGACCTACAGGAGGCCAGCAGGAGCTCCGACAATGGTAAGTGGTCGAAAATCCCCTTTGCATTTGTCATTTGAGGGTAGATTAGGGCTAGGTTTAGGTAGGGTTACCAAGTAAGCCAAAAGCGCTTTAGAAAATTGTAGCGCGTATGGTAGCCGGTTTAGGCACTTTTGGCGCACCGCAGCGCGGCTGGTAGTCGCCTGCAGCGCTGTTGGTAGAATCGCATCGCGTTTGGTTAATTTTGCTAGCACCGCAGCGCATTTGTAAAATCCCGCAGCGCGTTTGGTAGTGTGCTACAGCACACTTGGTAGAATAGGTTAGCGCGAAAGGTGGAGAAGTAGAAAAAGCGCGCCACGTCTGGTAGGACAGAGTGGCGCGGTTGGTAGGCTGGCACGACGCTTCTGAAAAAATAAGGCGCTTTTGGTTTAGAAATCACAGTGCGTCTAGATGAACAGTATGGCGCTGTTGGTAGAGAGGGACAACGCTTTTGTATAAAACAAAGCGCGTTTGGTTTGAATAGAAGAAAATGAGGGGTTAAGTAAAATGAGGGCCTTAGAAAAGGGATGCCTAGGGGGGAAAGGGATGGCATAGCAGAGATGTAGATAGGATGTGGAGGGATTGGTTATAGAAGAACTGACAAGTGAGTTTGTTATGGATGCAGAGGATTTTGCCACCACTGATGTCGCGAGAGCGACATCACGCGATAGCACACGAGGTTGTACAGCTGACCTGAGAGGAGGACGCATTCTTAGAGCATGCAGGACTATGGCACATGGCTCATTTGACACACATTAGGGTGAATCTCGCCCTAGTGATAGCAGTTGTAGAGAGATATCACAGTGAGACTTCGTCGTTCCACTTTCCGACGAGGGAGGCTACAGTGACACTAGAGGATGTATACCGCATCCTGAGGATTCGGATAGATGGCGAGATAGTGGACTTTGACCCGGCACAGGGCGAGGCAGGCTTGGAGGAGGTTTTCTGCACAGATGACTTATGGATAGATGATGGGGAGATCCGATGGGCAGACGTCCCGAGACTCTGTGACAGGATCCGATGGATAGTGGCATCACTGATTGGCGGCTTCCTGTGTCCAGATAGGAGATCCAGAGGTTTAGCAGTTGGCTGGGGTACTATACTATCAGGGATGTTCACCCATGGTAGACAGTATGCGTGGGGACCCTGTGTACTAGGACAGTTATATCATGACTTGCACCATTGTGTTTACAGGAGAGGCAGGAGCCTCTCAGCAGGGGTGACCTTATTACAGGTATGGGCGTGGGAGCATATTCCAGTGATCCGACCCATGGCATAGCGCCACCGAGACAGAGGTGAGCCCTATGAGTTCTTATACGACGAGGTGATGACACATCGGAGGATGGGGTCTGTTAGCTATTGGAGGTGGCAGATTGACGAGATGGACCTGTTCATATGGAGGCCCTGGTTACTATGCAAGGAGTGGGATGACGAGCATGAGCAGCTCATGTACTACAGATAGGCTCGCTATCTGTTCGGTAGACGGACAGATATTATAGAGAGGTATCTTCCAGAGCGAGTTCTCAGGCAGTTTGGATTGCCGCAGGGACTACCCGTGGGGGAGGCCACACATGCCAGGACACGGAGGGAGGTTGGAGACTGGGATGCAGAGATCCCAGTGGCTACAGCCTTGGCAGAGGTACGGGGACTTGTCCCCGTGAGATGGGATTGGGACTCTGGGTTGGCAGACCCAGGGACGCTGCCAGAGTATGATCAGTACTGGCAGACACACAGGCTGATGAGATTGACTACACCAGGTGTAGCATGGGCAGTGGGAGAGGTATTAGTCCTTGGAGGGGAGGCCAGGATGAGACGGCAGGCCAGGGCAGCCAGGTAGTAGGCAGTGGGTCAACAGGCAGGTGGAGAGGGTAGCGGCCAGCAGGCCGATGTGGAGATGGCAGAGGCAGGGGGCCCGGTCGTTGAGACCGATTTGCAGAGAGCAGAGCGACTGCTGCAAGAGGAGATAGCCCGGAGGACTCGTTTAGAGCTCCAGATGGCACGACTAAGGAGGGATAGGGATGCAACGCGGGCGGATGCGAGGCAGGCAGAGGCCACAGCCCAGGCACAGACACAGGCAGCCGCAGCAGCACAGACAGCCCTGGCGCAGGTACAGGCATAGCTATAGGCCCAGGTGCAGGCATATAGACAGCTACAGGCCCAGGTACAGGCACAGGCATAGGTACAGGTGCAGCCGCCAGTCGCACCAGCAGCAGACGCCGAGGAGCTAGCACAGGCCAGGAGAGAGAGACGTAGAGGTACAGCTGCGGTTGACTGCAGAGGCCACACTCTTTAGAGTGAGGCGGGAGAGAGAGGAGGCACGCCGTGCACTGGGTGCAGACCAGAGGACATTATACAGTGAGCTTGTTCGAGTGCAGGGTGAGCTAGTATCAGCCGGTAGGGAGGCGGAGTACTACAGGGGTCTGTATGTGGGTGCGGTGCTAGTAGCTCAGCAGGCACTGAGCTACAGAGATAGGAGCAGGTCTGGGGCATCCAGATCTCGGAGGACAGGGCAGTCAGTGTCCTCAGTTAGAGGGCCACTTTTACCGCCAGGGGGAGGAGGAGGACCATCAAGGGGACCTCCACCGAGCACAGGGGGAGGACAGGGGCCATAGCAGGAGGGCAGCTCTACCCACTAGGGCGCATACATTTGTATATTGTACCATATTGTATCATTTTAGACAGATGCCTGCGTGCATTCTGATGTATATTTTGCGGGCTCTTGATAGCCTTGATGTACTATATTGATGTATATTTGGATGTATACACACTTTGTATTATTGATGTAGACACAGACATTTTGTATTGTGATGACCATTACATGATATATATGATGATCTAGTCGGCTCATTGTTGTTCATGCTTTTGTGTATGCATTCCTTGATGTCATGGATGTGATGATATGTATGTATGATTATGGATTCATGTGATGATATATGTTGCTTATATGATGCTTATAGATGTATGATGATAGAGATGTATGATGATATAGATGTGATGACTAGTGATATCTGACATGTGGGTTTTGCAGATATGCACCAGAGCAGAGAACAGGAGGAGATGGAGACACAGACTATTGATCGATTACTGCAATGAAAGCGATATAAAGGTTGGTGGGAATGGATGAAAGATGAGCTTGTTGCAATGGTTTCGCATTTGTATATAAAGAGCAATCCTTATTTTGATATAGCACGTAGATAGTTCGCCACCAAGGTATAGAAGACCAAAGTGCAGTAATATCTGAGTGCGTGGACGTTGACTCTACAAGCAAGCGGTTTGAACTTAGATCCTTTTAGACAAAATATAACCTTGTTGGAACATGTGAATAAGCCATAGTCTTGAACATAAAATAAACTTCAATACATGTAAATGCCAGAAGAATGATTAATATGTAAGATGCTAGGGCGTAACACACACAAGATAAATAGAATGCTAAGAAAGATGCTAAAGATCATTCCTCAAACACGGCACACAGAAAGCAATGACTATGCCCCCAATCCGTACTGCATCGCAACATACCAAGATTATAGATAAATAAAGGTAGTCTTGAATAGGTATTGGAAAAGGAACAAAAGATAAACCAAAAATCAAATTGACTGACTTACAAAGTAAACATACAGCCAACATATTCTCTTGCCAAAGAGGTTGCTCAGGATAGATTGGATAGGAAAGATAACAGCCTTATCGTAGGAACTCTGTGTCCGTTAAAGGGGGCTATCGACCTAAAAAGACAATGTCTTGCTGCAGGAAATGCCACATGTTGCAGGAGACGCGTGTGCTGGTCTCAATCATGGAACATTTCGCAGAAGACAAGCCTGTTGATCTAGGGCTTTGGTTAAGCGGGACTTAGCTAATGTTGGCAATCGGTATGTAGGACAGTAGACGACTCTGGAAGGAAGCTTCTTTGCTTTAGGTTTGTTAAGGACTTTTTCTTTGAAAGGATGCGCTAGCTTGCTGCTTGAGTTAGTCAAGTCGAGGTGAAATGGATTTTGACAAACGAAAGACTAGAAGGATGACAGTGCTAATGGATTGGGGTGGGTGGAGAATGATGGATCGTGTGTGCCTGAGTACTGGATACATCCTTCATATTCCAGACTGCCTACATACCCTGTATCCACGGGATCAAGGTACACGACGATGAAAGATGAGAAATGATAAATATGTAGTTCTAGATAGAGTGATGAGATGGATCGAGGTGAAAAGAGGGGATCTTATGTACCTAAGTACTGGAAACTTCCTTCGTATTGCAGACTATCTACATACCCATATCCATGGGATCAAGGTACCTTAAGATTGAAATGATGATAATATGTAGTTTTGGTTGGAGTGATGATGTGGGAAAAAGTGTTGAGAAGATAACATCCTTATCGTAGGAGCGATGTGTCCGTTAAAGGGTGTTACCTGCGAAAATGAGAAAGAGATTGAAGTATGCATTGCAAACCACAAACAATGAACCAATCCTAGACCTAAGTTAAGGAAAGAGTTGCCCCCATTCTGGTAGAGGAAAATGTGTGGGCGACTACCGAAGAAGACACAAAAAGCTTTGACCTAGGACAAGACAGTGTTAACTGTAGACACAGATCAAGACGTGGGATGACGACGAAGGACATTGACAAATTTCCAAGCTATACTAGATAGGGAGATGGAAATGCAAACAAGGTCAATGGTTTTATTATGGATGGATGGAAAGTGTGCTGCGAACTAGACAAGGAGTGGACAGGACTCGATAGACGATGGATGCTGACTCTACACATAGCGCCTGTTTGCCAGGTTTTCACTATGGTACTTATCCAAAGCACCTGTTTGCCAGGTTTTCACCAGAGGACAGATTTTTTTTTTGGAATACTCTGAGGATCAGGCATAGAACTTCTTGAGATGGACACTGTTAAATGGCTCATCTAGAGGAATGCCGTTAGGTGTAGCTAAAGTATAAGCTCCTGATCCATATGCTGCTGTCACAATAAAGGGGCCTAACCAGTTAGGCTCAAACTTGCCCTTCTTTTCTCGATCTGCTTGATTTCTCTGATTCTCCTTAAGTACAAGATCACCAACTTGAAACCGTATTTCTTTGATCTTTTTGTTGTAATTACGCCTAAGGCGGTTTTGATAGACATGGAGATGATTAAGTGCGGCAAGGCGCCTCTCATCTAGTAGTTCAAGCTTAGCTAATCTGGAAGTGCGATACTCCTCTCCATCGATCAGGTCCTGCATGGATACTCTGAGGGATGGGATCTCGACCTCTATAGGTAGGATGGCTTCAGAGCCAAAGACCAAGGCATATGGTGTGGCACCAGTTGGTGTTCTGATACTAGTGCAGTATGCCCATAGGGCGGGATTGAGTTGCAAGTGCCAATCACGACCAACTTCATTGACTGTTTTCTTGAGGATTTTGAGAATGGTCTTATTGGAAGCCTCCGCTTGGCCGTTACTCTGCGGATAGTAAGGAGTTGAAAAGCGATGTTGGATATTGTATTGTGTGCACAAGGCACGGACATCTTGGTTCTTGAATGGTCTCCCATTATCAGTGACAATGGCTTGGGGAATACCATACCGGCATATGAGGTAGTTTAGGATAAACTTGGCTATTTGCTTACCAGTGATATAGGTCATAGGAATGGCTTCCACCCACTTCGTGAAATACTCAGTGGCAGTAATGATAAACTTGTGGCCATTGGAGGAGGAAGGGTGGATTTGTCCTACGAGGTCGAGACCCCATTGAGAAAAAGGCCATGGAGTCGTCACAGGTTGTAATTCATGAGCTGGTGCATGAATCAGATCTCCATGCTGCTGGCATTGTCGACAGCTGGTATCAACAATTGCTCAATCAAGAATTCACACTTCTGTGTATTAGCAGGCATGTCAATCAGTGACCATACAGAAGCCATAGAATCCGTAGCTTTGTTATGCTCTCTTGGAATTTGCTCAAATGTGATGCTAGAAAAGTGTGGTTTGTAGGCATCCACTAGTTGCTTGTAGGGGACTAATTTTTCGTCCTTTGTTTGGTATTCATCTGTGACTTGGCGAATGACTAGCTGTGAGTCTCCATATACTTGTAATTCTGTGATGTCCCATTGAACTGCTGTATTGTTGAGACCTATGAGGAGTGCTTCATACTCGGCAATGTTGTTGGTGCAAGGAAATGCAAGCCGATATGACTTAGGAATGTAGTCATTTTGAGGTGTGACAAACAAGATGCCGGCTCCTGATCCATGCTGTGTGTAAGAACCATCGAAGTATAACTTCCACATTATGGAGTTAGCAAGAGTGAAGAGATTTTCATCAGGAAAGTCAGCTACCATAGGATGTGTATCTTTCATAGGTGCTTCTGCTAGTTGATCAGCAAGGGCTTGTCCTTTGATTACTTTACGATCCGTGTACTCAATATTGAACTCACTAAGGATCATGACCCACTTAGCTAGTCTGCCTGTGAGAGCTGCTTTTGCTAGTAGATATTTCAAGGGATCAATCTTTGCTATCAAATTTGTATGTTGGTTCAGCATGTAATGCTGCAACTTTTGAGAAGCAAACACTACTGCTAAACAAGCCCTTTCCATTGGTGAATAATTGAGCTCATATCCCACCAAGGTTCTACTAATGTAATAAATTGCATGCTCCTTTCCTGATTCATCATTTTGTGCTAGCAGGGCCCCTAGGACTGAGTTCGTAGTAGAGATATATAATATCAAAGGTTTGTCCGCAACTGGTGGAACCAATACAGGAGGTGTAGCTAGATACTCTTTAAGTTGATCAAATGCTGCCTGACACTTGTTGTCCCATCGAAATGAGACATCCTTTCGGAGCAAGTGTTGAAAGGGTTGACATTTATCTGCTAGCTGTGATATGAAACGCCGAATGGACTGCAACCTTCCCTGAAGGCTCCTTAATGCTTTAAGATTCTTGGGTGGAGGCATCTCCACTATACCTTTACTTTTGCTGGATCGACTTCGATGCCTCTACGAGATACTATGTATCCCAACAGCTTCCCTGATGTTACACCGAATACACACTTCTTTGGCTTGAGTCTTACTTGGTATTTTTCAAGCCTGTCGAAGATCTGTCCTAGAACCTGTATGTGATCCGCCCTAGAAGATTTAGCCAGTATATCATCAACATAGTCTTCCATGATGTGATGAAATAGATTGTGGAAGATCACTGTCATTGCTCTCTGATAGGTTGCTCCTGCATTCTTCAGACCAAACAGCATGACACACCAACAATAATTCCCCCAAGGACAAGTAAAGGTTGTTTTATGTTGATCTTCTTCAGCTATCCTTATCTGATTGTAACCCGAGAATCCGTCCATGAGAGAAAGCATCTCGTGACCTGCTGTCAAGTCCACTATAATGTCAATGTTTGGTAGTGGAAAGTCGTCTTTGGGACATGCCTTGTTGAGATCTCTAAAATCATTACACATGCGGATGCGTCCATTGGGTTTAGACATAGGTACAATGTTTGAGACCCAGTCTGAATAGTCGATTGGCCATATAAACTTGGAATCTAACAGCTTTTGTATTTCCACCTTCACCAAGAGAGCTATCTGTGGGTGCATCTTTCTCAACTTCTGCTTGACTGGTTTCACCTTGGAATCAACTGTGAGATAATGAACTACCAGCTTAGGATCTAGCCCTGGCATATCTGTATAGGTCCATGCAAAGTTGATGGTTCGTTACAAGAAGAAGTTGTTAAGATTTCTATGCTCTGTTTCAGATAATGATGCTGCTAGGAATGTGGTCTTTGGATTCTGTTCTGTGCCCAGGTTTATCTCTGTAGAATCTTCCACTAGGAGAGCTGATTTCTCTTGATACTTAGATGGTAGGGGAAGGTCAAATCCTCCATCCTCAGGTGCCATTGTTGGGTTTTCACCTTTGGATACGTCCTTTGTTTTTACTATTTTATGATCAGGAGGTGCCACAGTGTGGTTTTCACCTAGAGATCTTTCTTTATTTGCACTTTTGCGACTGGAGGATTTGGCATTCTCACCAAAATAAGCCGTGGGCTCTAGTTCCATTACAAAACCTGCTTTGTGATCGCCAAGAGGGATACCTTCCCGAAGTCCCATGAACTCAGCTAAAGCTTCGTCATTCTGAAATATATCTATAACGGGGGCCCCTTGTTGGTCCCAATCGATAAGTTCAGGGTAGACAAGTGTGACATTCTGGGTGTTGGTAGTGGAGGTTAAGGATACAGAGGATAGTGTAAAAATGGAGGATTCTGCGAATAGGTTGGTCATGTGGAGAGACGAGTCATCGATGATATCCTCTGTAGACGTCAAATCGACAGAAAAAGTGTCAGCTACCTCGTCGAGGATATACTCGATGTCCAAGGCGCGTGGTACCTTCTTACCAAATCCTAATCCTTTCTTGTCTAGCTTCTTTGTCACAACAATGGGTTCCATAGTTCCTTGATTCTGTTTCCCAAGGCCACCTTTGCCTTTATAGCCCATATTTTTTACTATTCTTAAGCCATTGCCATATTGCTTGACTGGTGTTGTGACTGGTTCTTTCTCCTTATAGAGCCAAGAAGAAATGTCCTCAATAGTTTCCTCTTCCAATAACCGTCCATGTTGGAATTGGGTTAGGAATGTTGGGGGAGGAATAGCTGCCTTTTTGGGTACTTTGGCAATGGGTGGTTGGCCGTAAGATTTTGGAGAGAGAGGCATCCGCCCTACACAACAAGATTATGAGATATCATAAGTGCCAAAGCCTATATCTCGGATACGAGCTGTGATTTTGGGGAGGGGTTTAGGTTCACTTGTAGAGGCTTACGTTAGAGTTGCAGGATCAACATATAGTGGGGATTCAAGGGCTTTTTCATTTTTAGGCACTTGGTTGCAATTCTTATAGCTTCCTTGCAAGACGCGACAGAATTCAAAAGGATTAGGATCTCCTGGGATGGTGATCTCCGTACCATTGTATGGGAACTTTAGGGACTGATGGTACGTGGAGGGAACAACTTTCATTGCATGGATCCATGGGCGACTGAGGATAATGTTGTAAGGTAGCTCAATATCAAGGACTTGACACCTGGTTTCAAGCATGACAGGGCCCAGTTGTATAGGCAAGTGAATAACACCTTCTGAACGGCGTTCTGCATCATCATACCCCTTGATTGTAATACTATGATCAGTGTTGACCGTGATCCTCAGAGTATCCCAATTGCTTTAGTAACTTTAAAGAACAGATGTTGAGACCAGCACCACCATCAATGAGTATACATTTGATTTTGTGCTTATGGATGAGAACTTCAATATGCAGGGCATCGTTGTGACAAGGATCATGGGATGGGAGGTCTTTCTCAGAGAAGACCACATTGTAGGGCGAAGCAATGTTACCTACTATAGCTTGGAAATCCGCGATCGCTATGTTGTTAGGAACGGAAGACTCTTGGTGGGCTTTTTCTAGCACCACTCTATGTGGAAGTGATGACCGTAGAAGGTCCAAAATAGAGATCTATGCTGGTGTTCTCCCTAGATGTTCGATAAGATTATAATCAGACTGAACCAGAAGCCTAGGTGTAGGTGCACGGATGGTGACATGACCTCGACGAGTAGTAACAGCACAATCCGTAGATTTGCCTTTGATCGTGAGGGTAGACACTCGACTCTCTTCAAAACGACCGACAATGGAATCGAAAGACGTGGAAGCGTGATTGATACCTTTACCTCTATCCTGAGGAGGAGGTGGACCATGATGAGGGAATGGTTCCTTGTACATGTCGAGATCCTTGTTCGTGTGTTGCACCGGTGATTCATCCTCAAAAGTGATTTGATTACCATCGATGAGGTTTTGGATAAGGTGCTTGAGCTTCATGCACGACGCAACTCTATGACCTTTGCTCCTATGGAACTCACAACATTCATTGTCTTTGTAACGTGCAATTTTGTAGACAGGTTCTCCATAAGGAGGAGCATCAAGTAAGGTGATGAGCCCTTTCTGTAAGGCTTGATGTAAGATTGATTTGATGGGCACTCCCAAGGGAGTGAATTGACGTCGCGGAGGGTAATCTTGTTGAGGCCGCTCTTGTTGTCGTTGCTGTTGGTTTGGATAAGGCTGCCTTTGTTGCTGCTGTTGTTGAGGTGGAGCTTGACTTGGTTTGGAGAGCTGCAGCGGTGTTTGCAACGTTTGGACATGTTTAGTATCGACCACCCCATCGTTGACCACGTTTTTGTTTTTGTTCCAATATTTGGGTTTATCATTCGATTGTTGATGAGGAGCACTATCTTTCGTTTCTTTAAAGATTTTGACCACACCCTTAGCAATGAGGGCCTTCTTAATATTGATACGCTTGTATGTGATTTCATCGAAGGTTGTAGCACTAAGAATTTGCAAATGGAAACCTAACTCTTGGTTGAGGTTCTGCACAAATATGCTGACAAGCTGTTTCTCTGGAATCTTGAAACGGAATTTACTAGCCATTTGTCTCCATCGTTGAAGGAAAGAAATGAAGGTCTCACCATTTTTCTGTTTATTGTTGCATAGATCAGTCATGGAAATCTCATGCTCTATGTTGTAAGAAAAATGGGTGGCAAACTTCTCTGCTAGCTCGTTGAACGACTTGATACCCGTGGGCAAGTGTGAGAACCATTCTATTGCTTGACCTCCAAGACTGCGAGGAAAGAGACACATAAGATATGTGTCGTTATGAGAGACCTCGAAGCAAGCAAGATAGAATTCCCTAAGATGGTCTTTTGGGTCACCTTTTCCTTTGTATTTATCGAACTTAGGAATAGTGAAATTTTGAGGAAAAGGGATCATTGGTAATGACCGATCAAAAGGATAAGGACACACTTCCTCTAAAGAGAAGGTCTTTTTAGTGTGGCCAAATGTAAGATCAGATAGCTGTTGTTGCACCTCCGCAATCTTTAGCTCCATAGTCGTGGGAGGGGGTTGGTAACATCTCCTGTTGTCCAAAAAGCGGTTGGTCTTGCCCATATGGAAGATTATAATGTAAGCCATGCACGCTGGTGTTATAAGGGTCATAAGATTGATTAGGATCATATGGGTTGTACGTTTGGTTGAGATTGGGTTGAAATTGGAGGTTTTGATTTGGAAGAGGTGGGGGTGGCGCTAGGTAAGATTGTTGGCTTTGTGATGGTTGAAGAAACGAATTGGGTGGAGGAAAGCTAAAGTGCGTTTGATTAGGTTGTGAAGGCAGCACATAGCTTTGGGAAACTTGATGTTGGAAATGTTGAGAGTGGCTAGGCAACGTGTGAAAGAAGTTGAGCGAGGATGAATGTTGTGGAGGAGGGACATAGGTAGACGTGATTTACGATGGTTGGGGTTGATTGAGGATGCGAGTAGAAGAATGCTGTGGTTGGGGTTGCTTAAGGACGAGAGTAGAAGAATGTTGTGGTTGGGGTTGCATGACTCTAATTGGTTGAGAGACATGAAGGTGTGATGATATAGGGGGTGGCATTTGTTGAGACCCTTGGTGCATGGCTACATAATTGTTCCCCGGATTGTAGTTTGGTGGGAAACCTTCGCGTGATGGGGTAACCAAGATTCCACTTGCGATTGGGGTGGACACTTTAGGAGGTGGTTGCACATTTGCCTGAGCTAAGGTGGCTTGCTTAGCTAACTCTGCTTGACGTTGGAGAGTTTCTTGTTGGTTTTTATAGATCTACATAGGAGTCAAAAGCGGTGATATGGGTCTCTCCCCTGTTGGATTTTGAAAAAGGGGGTGCCTATACTACGAGCCTTGTGTAGGTAAGGGCGTAGTCACTGTTGACATGGTTTGTACTGCTTGTATGGTATCTTGGGCATTGTTGTTCTCCTTGAGAGTGGATAAATCAAAATCTTGAGGTAACTTGGCACCTTGCTCTGCAAGCAAGCGAAAGAAATGATCTTGGTTCTCACTAAGGATTTTGTCAAAGGCTGCCATGACTCTAGGCTCTTGTATGATTTCATCAAGATCTTGCCCATCTACTTGAGAGGATTGACCTATTTCAAAGTGTCGCTCTTCTTGAGATGGGGCAAAATCTACAGTATAACCTTGAGGGACAAAATCCGGAGGCAAGCCCATGGTGTATTGAGGTGCATTCATCAAAGGGATTCTATCCTCTTGAGGTGGGTTTTGCTCAATAGTATATCCTTGTGGCACAAAATCTGGAGGCAAGCCGGTGGTATATTGAGGTGTTCTTACTAAGGGGACCCTACCCTCTTGAGGATTACTTGGTTCATCAATGTGCGGCATGTTCGGAGAGCTAATTGGTCTTGCCGCGGGGGTACTAGGAGTAACCTCGGGAGTAATGTTGAGATGACTTGATTGTGGTGTGTGAGTAGGTGACTTGCACTTCTTAGGGGCAACTTGCTTGGACTTCATAGTTTGCTGGAGCCTAGTGGTTACCATGGAATACACTAGGACAAGAAAGGTAATGCTGGGTTTCTGTGAGATGCTTTGAGAAATAGACAAACTCTGATGCGCAAAGTACTAGACCAAAAGCGCAATACTGTTTGACCAGAGGCGCAGGACTGTGCAACCAAAAGCGTGCTATTGTGATGCCAAAGGCGACGGACTGAGCTACCAGAAGCGAGTTACTGCTATGCCAAAGGCGAGCTACAGTGACCAAAAGCGAGCTACTATTATACCAAGGGCACTAAAGTAGAGTTTTTGCCAGAGGCAGGTTACTGCTGTACCAAAGGCGATCTACTGTACTACCAAAGGTGAGCTATTGTAATACCAGGGGCGCTGAAGTAGTGTCTGATGTTTTTCAAAGGCAAAATTTTGATTTTCTGTTTCTGATTGGATTGGTTTGGCAAGAGAAAACATAGCAAACAAGTGGTCAACAAACAAGGGACTGACACAACAGATAGTGTATGTTCAAGGCTCCAAACAAGCCCAATGTTTCCACAGGTCTAAGACAATTGCAATCAATAACAAGCACTTTTTATCCCTAGAGACAAGGTTTCATTGCAGTAGATCAGCTCACAGCTTAATACTCCGTTGATAAAAATATCATTCCATAAAGGTGTCAGATATTTAGTATCTTTGCGAGAGACGATAGGTAGGGATATCTCACCCTCCCCTTGGAAAGCTCAAGTAGGTCACAAGAGCTTTATGTCCAAGGGAATACTATCTCTTCTCAAGGGAGCCAATGGTGAGTATCTTAAGGGCTTAAATCGATTCCCCTTGCACTGATGATTACCGCAATGTTCGGAGGTAGGTCGGGTAGTCTTTATCTAAAAATGGTTCTTAGTGACTTTGAGGGACCAACACCTTACGAGCAATGCGACAAGCTACTAAAAGCTTTAACCAATCCTACTAAGAGTTTCAAACACTTCGCTCAATGTGAAAATCGTTTCCACAAAGAGCTAGTACACCTCTTTTCAGTTTGGCACCACAAGGTAAGGCTGACGTCGGTTAGGACTTGGCTTTCGTCTTATCCCTCTTATATAGCGGTTCAAAGGAAAACTCCGCTTAGGGTCGTCCCTTTTGGATGAAGCGCAATCCAAAAGCAGGCCCTTCTAAAGGAAGTACAGAAAAGTAAGAGCAAGCACGTCAAACAAAGGTTCAATTGTCCCGTTATAAGAAAAATAAGGTGCAACTAATCTAGGCACACACACGTTTGTAGTTGTAAATTGTCCCTTATGAAATGAAGTGTTTGGCATTCATGTCCATTGTCCCTTTAGAAAATTGAGGTGTTTGTTCATACATGTCCATTGTCCCTTAAGAAAATTGAGGTGTTTGTTCATACATGCCCATTGCCCCTTAAGAAAAGCAGTATGTTCCTAAGACTTAGTTTTGCAAAAAAGATTTGTTCAATTATCCTTTTAAGCATGCAATGTGTTTCTAAGACTTAGTAAGATAAATCAAAAAAAGCTCTTCAACGCTCGTCCTGCATGCACATGTTAAAAACACCTATTGGCTCTGTGTGAGTAATAAGAAGCTGCAACAAGTGAGTTAGTTCCACCAAAATTTCACAAGTTAGCAAAAATAAATCAATTTTGACCAAAAGCGCTGCACTGTATTTCTCAAAGCGCTGTAAAACAGACCAAAAGCGTTGCAGAATATTACCAGAAGCGTGGCCAAATAACCAGAAGCGCTGTACTGTTTATCCAGAAGCGCGATACTGTTATGCCAAACGTGATGTCGTGTATGCCGGAAGCGTTGCAGGATATTACCAGAAGCGCTGAAAAATAACTAGAAGTGCTGTACTTTATATCTGGAAGCGCGATACTGTTATGCTGAATGCGCCGCGCGGTCTCAGATCATGAAAAAATTAGCTTTTGTTAAAAGAACTAGATCAAAATGGGATTTTATGGTTGATCTACTGTTCTGAGCAATAATATCAGATAGATCTGAATAGTGAAATCCAGAAAACTCAGAAAATGTAACAACACAATAGATTAGCACAACCAGCGAAGATACCCCTAGATAAATTAGCTTAGGATGTATCAAAAGTAGGTTTGAAAAGACAAATACAACAGCTTGTCAAACAAATCCATAGATACGAAATGAGAAAACCCTGCAAAAAACCTGAATGCAGTCAAAACCTAATTTAGCCAAAAGCGCCGAACGGTGCTACCAGTCACGCTGTTCTGTGATGCTAAAAGCGCCGCTCTGTGCTGCCAGAAGCGCGGTAGTGCTCCCGAGGGCCCTGAACTGTGCCTCCAAGAGCGCTCAGAGATACTGCCAGAAGCGCTGTGCAATATTGTTTGCGCTGTGCCGTACTGTGACTTCAAAAAAAATAATTTCTCAAAGAAACAAAGGGATTAATGGGTCCCACCGGGCGTGCTAGAATGTGTATGAGGAAAAATCAATTAAATCTAAACTAAACAAAACCAAAAACCCAATAACATAAAGAAAATGAATTTAAATAAAAGCCATGACAAATAATCAATGAATTAAAGACTTTTACCGAAATCTATATTGTTTCCTTTGGATTGAATGTGGATTCTCAATGAAGTTGCGAAGCCATAGCTGCAACAAGCAAGTAGTGTGCTCAAGAGATCAATGTCAAAAGATCGTGAGAGTGCTCAATCGATGCATTTTGTATGCTCAAATCTCTGTTAAGTATGCTTGAGAATACGATCGAAGAGAGAGACTCAATGAAGGAGATGAGGGGGGTTTATATAGATTTCAAGGAAGATCGATCAACGGTCCAGATAATTCAGAAGAATCAACGGAGGAGAACAGTTGAGGAATGTGCAACGAATAAGAAGAAGACATGTGTCTTGCTTTCTTTTGCATGAGAGGAGTTATCAAGAATAGAAGAATGCGTTAACTGAAAAGATAAATCAATTAAAAGAATAAAGCAATTAGTTAAGTGATTTAAAACAAGAAGAAGAGATTTTGCATGAGAAAAAGAAGATATTTTGCTTTATTAAATATAGAAAACTTGAGTTATATTAGAGATAACTCAAATTTAGAAGAAAAAACAACTTAAATAAATAATTGATTTATTTAAATTTAGAGCAGATATTTTGGAAGAAATAATTAAATAATTAGAATTATTTAATATAGAAGATTTGGAAAATAAATTAAATAAATAAATTTATTTAATTGTTGTGCATGATTTTGGAAGAATAATTTTGATTTAATTAAATAATTTAAGAATTATTTAATTGTAGATAAGAGGAACTTTGTTGAATTAATTAAATAATTGGATTTATTTAATTAATGTGGATTTGATTTCTGGAAATAGGATAATGATTTAATTAAATAATTAAAATTATTTAATTGTGGAAGAATAACAGAGGAATTTGATTCAATTAATTAAATAATGAGAATTTATTTAATTAATGTTGAATTTAGGAGATTTAGAAGAATTTTGATGAAATTAATTAAATAATTAGATTATTTAATTAATGTGTGAAATGCAGGTGATTAGACAGATTATGAAATGCAAGTGATATGACAACTTGGTCATTTTAGAGTGTCTACAGGTTCCAATGAAGACCCTGAGGATAAGGTTCCCCTTAGTGTTAGGCTTGGAAAACCCTCCAAATTGAAAACTCTATTGCCATCTGATCCTAATTCTCCTACAAACCCTCATGTGAGTTGCCCTTTGGCCCCTATCTCTAGCCCTCCTGTGTCTAAGGCCACTTCTCTTTTGAAGGCTTAAACTGGATGTCGTGCTCCAGAGGTCTCTGTTTCTGTTGAACTGGAAGGATCCCATGGTCAATCCTGGGAGGAAGTGGTGGATGGTCTCTGCGACCTCGAAAATAACTTGCCTAAACAGTGCAGTAAAAAATGTAAAGGAGTGAAACCTACTTCTAGAAAAAGTGGTAAGAAAAGTTGCAAAAGAAGTGTTGAGGGGCAGGGGAATGATGAACAACAGGCTCAGGAAAAGATGGAAAAGTAGGAGAAACAAATAAAGGAGGATGTGGTGTTTGTTAAAGAGAGGGCCATGGGAATAAATAATTCTGTTAGAAGACCAAGTATTAGGAGATCTTCCAGGTTGGCTCGGGAAAAGCCCCAAGTGTTGAAGATAGTCGATTACTCCTCTGCCTCAGATCAGAAGGACATTGAGCAGGATATTGAAATAAAGGAAGTGAAAACCACCCTTGTGCAAGAATAGGAGGGCGCTAGCCATTTCAAGTCTATGAACAACTCATTTTATGACACGAGCCCTGAGGATACTGAAATTCAAGAGATGTTGGATAAGGAAGTGATGAATGCTAGAATGAAGGTGGATAACAGGAAACTTGAGAAGGAGCTCGTGGAGGTCAAGACCTGTCTCTCAGCCACAGAGGGTAAAGTCAAGGCACTAATCAAAATGGTTATGAAATCCTCTCATAGGGCTACTTTTGCCTTCTCTATTCTGCAGGAGGACCAGAACTATGATGTGGATTCTCTGCTCGAGGATAAGGAGAAAATGCTTAAACTGATCACTGATGATTGGAAAGAATTGCTTAGTTAGTTTTATCTTTAGTTTATGCTTAAAACCTCAGACTTTGATTTTATTATGATTTGCTGTTAGTCTGCTGTGTTTTTGGCTGTTTGAGGCTTTGGTCCTGTTTTGCTGCCCTTTTGGATTTTGTTATCGAGATCTACACCCGATTTTGCAGCTTATTAATATAAAAAACAAGTATATATAAAAATAAAATATACATATGATTTACATCATATCAAATATAATATACATATAAGTACAGTTACAATAAAGATTTTCTACATAGAATAGTTCAGAGAGAGAGGTCTAAGTATCAACATTCTATTAAGTGTTAACACATGGGCTGTTGGTTTTAGGACAGACAACTGAGAGGGGGGGTGAATCAGTTGTCACAAAAACTTTCTTTTCTTTAAACACTTAAATCCTTCTTATATTTCTACAACATAATAATGATTCAATCATGGAAGCACAATGCAATAACTCAAGAGCAGAAACACATTAACACATATGACACCAAGATTTTAACGTGGAAAACTTGATTAAGGGAAAAACCATGGGGTGACTAACCCAAGATTGTATTCTCTGTTAAAAGAATAAGAAGAACAAAATGACACTTGCCAATTAGGGCTCACTGCCCGAGCACACTGCTCACAAGAGGCCCACTGCCTCCAGGAGACACACTATCTATAGAATAATATAAATATTACATACTTGAACTAGAGATTAGCATCTTCACCATGCTTGAGACAGTTCCATTTAAGCTCAACACTTCTGCTCTTATTTTTGCTCTTCTCCTCTCTACCACTTTTTCATCTTCACCCAGGATACTTTGAAATGACTTCACAAATCTTATTTATACAAGACATCGACTTTGGGATAATCATCAAAGTCGGCACAACATACTTTATTTTATTATAGAGCAGTTACAAAAATACAACTTGATTGTTACAAAGACTTCATGCATATCACCACACTGTCGGTTCACACATATCTGGGACTTCAATCTTCTTTGAGGAACACGCCATGCTTCGCAGAACATATTCAAGATCATCTGCAAGATGTGTAAAACATCTGGTCGGCCATGATTAGGAAGAACACCATCACTCGATAGTAAATCTTCAATTACGAGCTCAATCTTCAATGCGGACCGCCAACACAAACTGGACACAATCTAGAGACGCCCACAAGCTTTCCTGAATCACCAAGAACATCCACACCACTTTTGCTTACTGAAATCATTTGCATCTTCATCCGGATCCTCAAGAACATAATCTATCATCACTGTCACATTAGAATAAATGCTTGCGGACCTCTAGACCACGAACTGATTGAGTTGTCAATTCACATTGGCTTCCTAAACATTCCACCAAATTCGCATAACAAGATATTGCATTTCTGGATCTCACTGGACCTATTTGTGTCACTCTGTCACCTCTAAACAACTGCTAGAACCGGTTTTACTCATATGGCCATAACTTCTCCAAATCTTCATGCGGACCTCTCAAATATTGACTAGATCATCTTTAGACACATATCTACAAACCCTTTGATGCACATTCTCTGATTTTCATCTAGCTGGGATCTTCACTTCATAGAGCTTCAGGAGCAGAAACACATCAACACTTAAGACACTAAGATTTTTGACATGGAAAACCCGGTTAAGGGAAAAACCACGGGGTGATTAACCTAAGATTGTATTCTCTATTAGAAGAATAGAAAGAACAAAAATGGCACATGCCAATTAGGGATCACTACCCAAGCACACTTCTCACAAGAGGCCCACTACCTACAAGAGACACACTGTCTACAAAATAATAAGTATCACATACTTGAACTGGGGAATAACATCTTCACCATGCTTGAATCAGTTCCATTTAAGCCCAATACTTCTATTCTGCTCTCCTCTTCGCTACCACTCTCTCATTCCTGCTGGACACACTTTGAAATGACTTTACAATTCATTATTTATACAAGACATCGACTTAGGAATTATCATCCAAGTCGGCATACATAATAGAGCAAATACAATATGAGTTATTACAAAAAGACTTCACACAGATCAGCATACTGTCGGCCACATAAATCTGAGACTTCAATCTTTCTTTGGGAACATGCCATTCTTCATAGGACACCTTTCAGATCATCCACAAGATGTGTACCTCATCCGGTCGGCCAGACTTAAGAAGAACACTATCATCCGAAAGTAATTCTTCAATTGCCATCTCAATCTTTAATGTGGACCACTAACACTAACTGGAAATGATCCAAAGACCTCCACAAGCTTGCCTGAATCACCAAGAATATCCACACTACATCTGCTTACTGAAATCCTTATCTCCTTCATCCGGAACCTCAAGAACATAGTCTATCATCACTGCCATAATGGAATAGATGCTTGCACACCTCCATACCACTAACCAATTGAGTTATTACTTCACATGGACTTCCTAAACACTCCACCAAATCCGCAGAATAGGATATTGCATTTCCAGATCCCACCAGACCTATTTGTGTCACTCTGTCACCTCTGAACACCTACCAGAAATAGTTTTACTTGAGCGGCCACAACTTCTTCAAATCTTCATGTAGACCTCTGAAATCTTTACTGGATCATCTTAAGATTCATATCTACAAACCCTTTGAACTGCATCCTCTGATAGTCATCTTATCTTGGATCTTTACCTTACTGTCTTCACTGTTCTTCTCTGTTCCTGATATGACTAATTTTCTCAATATCCTCAGCACATAGCTCATCCAATCCTTATCATCAATGCAACATGAGTATGTTGACATCAATGACAACACTGGTTAGGCCCATACTTGCAACAATCTCCCCCTTTGTCATTGATGGCAACATATGATCTGAAAAATTGTTTTGACCATCAAGACAAGAACTTTTCTTTACTGACACAACTCCCCCTGATCACCAACAACCATTCACTTGTCTTCTCTTCCTTTACTTCTCCCCTTTGATCAACCACCACTTGTTTTTCACATGTCTTCTCTCCCCCTTTGACATCAATGGCAAAAGGCACATACTTGCAATTCCACCATTTCAGAATCATACCAGCTGCTCCCCTTGAGTAGCAGCTCCCCATCATCAATCCAAACCACAAGATATGACTGTGATATCCACCGGAATGATGTACATGAGTCCACCTTAGTTCATCACTGGAGGGGTAATAACCCCTAACTTCTCCCTGAGATACTCAAAAGAATCCTTAGGTAGAGGTTTAGTAAAGATATTTGCAATCTGATCCTTGGAAGGCACAAATTCCAATCTGACTTCATTCTTGTTCACTTGCTCTCTTAGAAAGTGAAACTTGATAGATATGTGCTTGGTCTTTGAATGAAACACTAGATTCTTAGATATATTTATTGCACTTGAATTATCACAGAAGATTGTGATAGGCTCCTCATATTCTACTCTTATGTCTTTTAGCATTTGCTTCATCCACAAAACTTGAGTGCAACTACCTGCTGCTGTAATATATTATGCTTCTATAGTGGACAGAGATATTGCCTCTTGTTTCTTGCTGAGCCAAGAAACCAATCTCTTCCCCAAAAAGAATGCTCCACCACTGGTACTCTTCCGGTCATCCACATCTCCTGCCCAATCTGCATCTGTGTATGCATGAAGAGAGAAATTATGATCTCTAGGATACCACAAACCATACTCAACTGTCCCTTTTAGATACCTAAAAATCCTCTTGATTGCCATGACATGAGATTCTCTAGGATCAGCTTGGAATCTAGCAACAAGACCAACAACATTCATAATATCAGGTCTAGTTTGAGTGGGATACAACAATCCTCCAATCATTGATCTGTACTTTTTCTGATCAACCTTAGGAGAGTCATCATCTTTGATCAATTTACATCCGGTTGCCATGGGAGTACACATTGGTTTTGATTCTTCCATCCCAAATTTCTTCAACAATTCTTTCACATATTTGGTCTGAGAAATGAAGATTCCTTTCTTAGTTTGAATGATTTGCAGACCCAAGAAGAAATTCATTTCTCTGAGCATGGACATCTCAAATTCACTTTTCATTTGATTTGCAAAAGTTTTGCACATACTATCTCTTCCTCCAAAAATGATATCATCAACAAATACTTCAACAATCAAGATATTTTCATGATCAATTTTGAAGTATAAGTTACTGTCAGCAGTACCTTTGTTAAAATCAATCTTTAAAAGATGCTTATCCAATCTTTCATACCAGGCTGTTGGGGCTTGCTTGAGTCCATATAGTGCTTTCTTCAACTTGCAGACCATATCACCATGATCAGACAATTGAAATCCATCCGGTTGCTCAATGTATACTCTTCTTCCAAGTCACCATTCAGGAAGGCAGATTTGACATCCATCTGATACACTTTGAAATCCTTGAAGGCAGAAAAAGAAAGAAATAATCTGGCTGCTTCAATTCTTGCCACCGGAGCAAAAGTTTCTTTAAAATCAACTCCTATGTGAGAGTAACCCTTGCAGACCAATCTGGCTTTATTTCTGATTACTTCACCAACTTCATTCAGTTTATTCTGAAAGACCCATTTGGTTCCAATGACATTTTTTGTTTTTAGGTCTGGGAACAAGATCCCATGTGTGATTCTTCTCAATTTGCATTAGTTCTTCCTCCATTGCCTTAGTCCAGTTTTCATCATTGCAAGCTTCATTCACTGTCCTAGGTTCAACTTTTGAAATCAGACAATACTCTTCTGAATCTTGAGCAATCCTTCTTCTTGTTTGTACACCTTTTATTTTATCACCTATGATCTAATCTTCAGAGTGATTCAGTTTTACATACCTAGGAACTTTGGGAGTTTCTTGCACTTCTGATTCTTGAATAGGTTCATTCAAGCTTATCTCTTCTTCCTAATTTACCGGATCAGTATGAATCTAAATTTCAGAGGGAGCTTGGACTTCTTGAACAAAAACATCATTTTGATCATCTTCATCATATTCATAAAACATTGAGGGTTTCTCAATTCCTTCATCAACCTTCACATTTGTACTTTCCACAATCTTCCTTAATCTCTTGTTATAACACTGGTATGCTTTGCTTTGAGTAGAATAACCCAAGAATATTCCTTCATCACTTCTAGCATCAAATTTTCCTAGATCTTCATCTCTTTTAATGTAACATTTGCTACCAAAGACTCTGAAATACCTCACAGTGGGAGTGATGCCAAACCAAAGTTCATAAGGACTCTTACCGGTATTGCTTCTGTTTTGTACTTGATTGAGAGTATAGACTGCAGTGTTGACAACTTCTCTCCAATAGATCTGAGGACATTTTCTTCTATCATCATGGTCCTAGATGCTTCCTGGATGGTCCAGTTCTTTCTCTCCACTACTCCATTCTGTTGTGGAGTCTTAGGAGCAGACAACTGTCTCTTTATTCCATGTTTCTCACAGAATTCTATGAACTCACTGGATGTGAATTCTCCACTTCTATCAGACCTCAGACATTTTAATTTTAATCCGGTTTCATTCTCGACCATAGCCTTGAATATTTTGAATTTCTTAAGAGCTTCTGATTTCTCTTTCAGAAAAGTAACCCACATCATTCGGGAATGGTCATCAATTAATAACATGAAGTATCTATCACCTTGCACACTCCTTATCCTTGTTGGACCACATAGATCAGTATGAACTAAATCCAATAATCCGGTAGAAGATTGTTCCTTGCTTTTGAATGAGACTCTGCTTTGTTTCCCCAACTGACATTCTTTGCACAAACTATTTGTAGGTTTCACAAGTTTTGGAAGATCTCTTACAGCCTGAGTGTTGCTTATCTTGATGATATTATCAAAATTCACATGACACATCCTCCTATGCCATAACCAACTCTGATCAATTTGCACAAATAGACAACTTTTACCAGTACCAACTAAATGGAAGATATTACCTTTTGTTTGAGTACCGGATGCAATCTCTATTCCGAAACTTTCAAAGATCTTGCATTTTCCATTCTTGAATCAGAGATCATAGCCTTTGTCTACCAACTGTCCAACATTGAGAAGATTGTGCTTTAATCCTTCAACATACAGTACATTACCAGTTTTGTTCTTTCCATCAAAAGAAATAGTTCCTCTACCTCTGATTCTACCAGCAGAATTATCACCAAATTTTACCACTCCTCCTTTATACCTTTCCAGATCTATGAACTTATTTTTGTCACCTGTCATATGGTGAGAGCATCCACTGTCAATGACCCAATCATCCTTTTCTTCAACTTGGGCAGCCAGAGCTCTTTCTACAACTTTATGATTGACATATTCAGAGGCCATTGGTTCTTCTTCCTTGATGGCAATAAACACCCAATCACTTCCAGATTTGTTTCCTATCTCTGATTAATCATCTGTTACTCCTTCATTATCATCCTCTTCATGAACATAGTAACAATTCTTTTGGAACCTTGATCTGTTAGGATTTGGCCTTGAAAATTTTTCTGGACACTTTGAGGCAAAATGACCAATCTTATTACAGTTAAAACACTTAAAAGGTAATTTCCCTTCATACTTACCGGATCCTCTTGGCAGTCTTTTTGCAATAAGGGCTTCAAGGTGAGCAGTTTCAGCTTCTTCTTCTTCAAGGTCTTTTCTTGCTTTTTCATACCATGATAGTTTCCTTGAAGAGTTCTCTCCCAGATCAAACCTTTGTTTTCCTTTTACAAAAGTACTAGCTTTGAATACAGATTCAGTCTTGGGGGGACATCTCCAAACTTGGTCAGTTCAAATGTAGCCAATTTACCAACCAATTGATCTCTTGTGACATTTGAATGGGCTCTGAATTCTTCAATGGTAGCAACCTTGATTTTATAAGACGCAGGAAGGGATCTGAGAACTTTGCCAACAATTTCATCTTCATCCAAGACTCCACCAGCACATCTAATGCCACAAACAAGCTCATTTACTCCTGGCATAAAGGTAGTGATATTTTCATCTTCTCTCATCTTCAGATTTTCAAATTTCCCTTTTAAACTCTGTAGCCTTGCACATTTAACATATTTGTCTCCTTCATGCAGAAGTTCCAGTTTTTCCCAAATCTCAAAAAAGCAGTTTGTAGGTCAACAACATTTGTAAGCTCTGAATCAGACAAGGCACTTAGAAGGGCTTCTTTAGTTTGCAGATTATTTTTAGCATCTGTGATTTCACTTGCAGATTTTGGGCCATCTGTGGAGGCGTATACTTTGTTGTAGCCATGGTCCAGTACTGTATTCCCATACATTGCAAGTGACATTGCATGCGACTTTTCCAAAAATTAAAATTGGTTCCATCAAACTTCAGACTATCCTTCTTGTAGGACGACATCCTGGATCTCCTCAAGCGGTTAAGCTCTTGTAGAGGAACTTGGCTCTGATACCAATTGTTAGATTCAGGACAAACAATTGAGAGGGGGGGGTGAATCAGTTGTCCAAAACTTTTTTCCAATTAAGCACTTAAATCTACTTTGTAATTCAATAGCATAATAGTAAATCAATCATGGAAACATGAATCATTAAATCAAGAGTAGAAACACATCAACACTTAAGACACCAAGATTTTGATGTGGAAAACCTAGTTAAGGGAAAAACCACAGGGTGATTAACCCAAGATTGTATTCTTTGTTAGAAGAATAAAAAGAACAAAAATGGCAAATGCCAATTAGGGATCACTACCTGAGCACACTGCTCACAAGAGGCCCACTGCCTACAAGAGACACACTGTCTACAGAATAATAAGTATCACATACTTGAACTGGGGAATAGCATCTTCACCATGCTTGAATCAGTTCCATTTAAGCCCAATACTTCTGCTCTTCTCTCCTCTTTGCTACCACACTCTCATTCCTGCTGGACACACTTTGAAATGACTTTACAACTCCTTATTTATACAAGACATCGACTTAGGAATTATCATCCAAGTCAGCATACATAATAGAGAAAATACAATATGAGTTATTACAAAAAGACTTCACGCGGATCAACATACTGTCGGCCACACAGGTCTGAGACTTCAATCTTTCTATGGGAACACGCCATTCTTCACAGGACACCTTTCAGATCATCCACATGATGTGTACCTCATCCGGTCGGCTAGACTTAAGAAGAACACTATCATCTAGAAGTAATTCTTCAATTGCCAGCTCAATCTTCAATGCAGACCACCAACACTAACTGGAAACGATCCAAAGACCTCCACAAGCTTGCCTGAATCACCAAGAACATCCACACTACATCTGCTTACTGAAATCCTTATCTCCTTCATCTGGAACCTCAAGAACACAGTCTGTCATCACTGCCATAATGAAATAGATGCTTGCGCACCTCCATACCACTAACCAATTGAGTTATTACTTCACATGGACTTCCTAAACACTCCACCAAATCCGTAGAATAGGATATTGCATTTCTAGATCCCATCGGACCTATTTGTGTCACTCTGTCACCTCTGAACACCTGCCAGAAACAATTTTACTTGAGCGGCCACAACTTCTTCAGATCTTCATGCGGACCTCTGAAATCTTTACTGGATCATCTTAAGATTCATATCTACAAACCCTTTGAACCACATCCTCTGATAGTCACCTTATCTTGGATCTTTACCTTACTGTCTTCACTGTTCTTCTCTGTTCCTGATATGACTAATTTTCTCAATATCCTCAGCACATAGCTCATCCAATCCTTATCATCAATGCAACAGGAGTATGTTGACATCAATGACAACACTGGTTAGGCCCATACTTGCAACAGTATCTCCAAAAAATTGTAAAGAAAACAAGTTTATCCTTAAAAGTTGGCTGGAAAAAACATATCAAAAGGGTAAATTGATTGAGGTAGAAGATGTGTAGAATTTGACAAAAGAAAGAATTGATGAAATGATTAATTCAATTGGAGGTTTTGATCTGATAATAGGTGGAAGCCCCTATATTAATCTAACAAGCAACATCAAGAACACAAGGGATGGGCTAGGGGGAAGCATTCCTCTATTGTCTACGAATTTCCACAGATTTTGAATTATATAAAGCTTGCAATGCATTCAAGTGTAACTTGACAAAATAATGAAACCTTAATTTTGTACTAATTTGGACTTCGATAAATTATAAATTCCTTATTTTTCGTAGCCAAGTTCCTGCGCAAATTAAAGAGGCTACCGAAAACAAGTATTGAAAATTGTGGACATTATTATTATTTTGATTTTATGAAAGAGAGATTGAGAGGGAGAAATTGATATAGATATAAACAGAGAGGTTTAGAGAGAGAGAGAGAGAGAGAGAGAGAGAGAGAGAGAGAGAGGGAGAGAGAGAGAGAGAGAGAGAGAGAGAGAGAGAGAGAGAGAGAGAGAGAGAGAGAGAGAGAGAGAGAGAGAGAGAGAGAGAGAGAGAGAGAGAGAGTTAAAATAGACACAAAATTAGATAGAGAAAAAGAAATAAGAGACAAAGAGAGATATAGAGAGAGAGGGTTGAATAAAGAGAGAATTAGATAGAGAGGGACACACAACGATAGTTTCTCTTTTCAATTCCCTATGCAGGTCTTGATTGCTTTTCTTATAGGACATTTAATAGAGCATTATAGGACATTTAATAGAGCATTATAGAGAGGGAGAGAGATAAAGAGGAAGGGAGGGACAAAGAGATAGAGATATAAATATATAAATGGAAATATAAAGAGATAGAGAGAGGTCATTCAATGTTTAGCTTTCATCTTTATGGATTCAACATGTAATGTTTAATGTTAAGATTTAATTATTTGTGTTTAAAGCCGTAGTGTCAATATTTAGGGTTTTGGGTTCACATTTAGGTAACTTAGATTTCAATATTAAGAAAGAAGAAGGTAGAATGAGATGGGGAGAGAGAGGTAGAGAGAGAGGGGGTGGAGAGATAGAGAGGGAGAGATAAAGATGGAGAGATAGAGATAGGAATAGATAGAGGAGAGATAGGGAGATGGAGATGGAGAGATAGAAAGATATAGATATAGAGATAGAGATAGAGACACATAGATTTATATATATATATATATATATATATATATATATATATATATATATATATATATATATATAGAGAGAGAGAGAGAGAGAGAGAGAGAGAGAGAGAGTACCTTTTGATCAATCATTGCATGCCAACAATCAAAAGATGACACATGTAATGAGCATTCTCAATTAGAGGTTAGCACTACATTAAAGATCATGGATCTTGGTATGGGTTGGTCTAGATCATCTAGCTCCACTAGAGGCTCATGAAATGGTACTTTTCATGCCAACAATCCAATGATAAAGAAAAGAGAGTGACTTTCAATTGATCATTTCGTGCCAATGATCCAAAGATCACATAAGTTGTTTTGAGAGATCAACAACTAATAATTTACTAGAGTGATGCAAGATGATTAAAATAATCATGCTCATTCATTCTACCATGTACCTTTGTCTCTACATGTGGAAAGCAAGGAGAACTTTTGGATCGACATTTTCCAACTATTGGCGCCTACAAATGAATAACACGTACAAGTTCAAAAGCATTAATTACTTGCATGTATCGAATGAAATACTAGAATTGAGTAGTAGGAGCCCATACTTTCTATTAGATGAGGGAGACTAGTTGCTTGTGTTGTATGCAGGTGATGATACCCATGGTGAAGGTGAAGGCTATGGATCCATTGGCCAACAGAGATAATCCTGCTAAAAAGTATATTCAAGTGGTGACTGTGGACGATCACGAGTCTTGGTTCATGGGAATTATTAAATATCACAAAGCTCTTTCACTGCTAGATAATGACATGGACCATAGGGATACAAGACAATCATCATTCACTTAAAGACATGGCAATTGAACTTCCACAACTCTTTGGCATACCCATTGCACATAAATATCCAATTTCTAGTTAAAATTAATGTACAATCAAGATGCAAAAGAATGGTGTTGTAGGTCTACCTGCTTTGCCTAAAAAGGTTGAAAAATGTGAAGCTTGTATTCTTGAAAAACAACATAAAGATTCTTTTCCTCGTACCACTTGGTGAGCACGTAGAAAATTGCAACCCATTCATTCTGATATATGTGGGCCTTTACCAGTAACTTCTGCTAGGGGATTTAAGTATTTTATGTTGTTCATTGATGATTATAGCCGCATGACTTGGATTTATTTCTTGAACCAAAAATCTAAATCTTTTGAAACTTTTAAGAAGTTTCGCATTATGATTGAAAAGCAAGCACAATCTCAAATTGGTATTCTTCAAATGTAGACAATGGTGGAGAGTTTACTTCTATAGTTTTTGAGGATTATCTTCATCAAAATGGGATTCAACATAATCTCACTGTTCCAGGTACTCCTCAACAAAATGGTGTTATTAAAAGAATGAATAGAACTATCATGAATATGGTTCATGCAATGTTATTGTTGTCTGGTGAAATTGCACCCTGCTTGGAGATTGTCCAAGCATTCCAATGACACAATGGAATTGATCTCAAGGTGTGGGACCTTATAGATGAGATCAAACCTCCAGAGAAGGCTAGTTCCTCTTTATGAGCTTAAGGCTCAGAGAAATTGACTAAACCTAATGATCACCAGGGAAAAGAGAGAGAAGGAGACTGCAAATAAAAAGGGAGGCAATGCACCAAGATCTAGTATGTTTAGTTGGAATTGACATAACACAACAACGACCTCAAATAATGAAAAAAACTCACACAGACTTACAACTTTAACAGAGGTTTGAATTAGAAATTTGTAACTACAAGAGGGAATGTTTTATCCATAGAATAAGCTTACAGGTTTCAATTAAACACAGGACAAAAGCATAAGAGAGGCAAAATATCAGTGATTGTATTGATCATGAAGGCTAAATAACCATTACAAAGGGAAGATAATCTGTTACAAAAGAGTAGACATAGAATAACCATCTACATTCATTGGTGAACAATCAACTAAAGACAAAAAAGGATCAGAAAAAGAACACAATGTATCACATCCAATTGGTTATGTAGGTGTGTTACAAGGTCTAAAAATAATAAATAATCTACCCAGCATAACAACCAAGAAGAATAGCTAACATAATTACATCTTTTTTACATGCATATATAGCTTTACACATCTCATTATAGTAGCCATGAATGTGGAATAAGAAGTCAACAAGGAAGGGATGCCACCCATGTTAAAATAACTTCGTTCTGTGTCCTTGGAGTGCACCCACATGGTTCTGTCCATGAAATCCATTGAAACAGGAGGTCCGCCCATACCATGCCTACAAGAAATTCAATGCAAAGGGACTACAGTAGTATGGGGAGGTGAGGAATCCATGTTATACAAGAAATTGGGCTTTGAAGAAGCATTAATGGTGACCAGGAGGGTCGCTGAATAGTCTTATCATGTTTTGAACAGTAGAAAATACCTCTGGAAGGCAAAAAGGATGGGCTTTGACATATCATACTTCCTCCAATTGGTATTCCACTAATCGGTCTTTAGAAAGGTGAAGGAGGAAACCTCGACCTGCAAAGTTTGAGAGAAGAGAAATCATTGGGCTTCGAGGGTCGGGCCTTCACCATTGCATTATTCTTTGGAAGGAAGAAGAACCTGACCTCCGCCTTCACAACTCTTACTCAATTTTATGAAATTGGTGGAGATCGGACCTTGGGCCTTTTGACCTATGCCTTCCCAGAGAAAGAAGAAGAGAGAAAGTTCAAGCCCCACAAGTTTGAAAACTTAGCTGCTTTTACAAAGGTTCGGCAGATTTTAGGGTTTGCACCTTTAGCCTTCCTCCTTCCAAAAGAAAGGAAGAGGGAAGGGGAAAAGATTGAATTATGACTCCTTGAAACACCTTAATATTTTGAAAGAAAAGAAGCTAAACTTGGACCCCGAGCCTTCCTCCCTGGATGACATCATGACCACTTGGCAGCTTCCCATTGTTTCGCGGTCACCTTTTATCTTAATAAAATAATCCTTGAGGAATGGCGGAAACCCACCAGAATACGCCACGTGGCCTGTGTTGGCAACATAATCAAGAGACACTACTATATGATGTTGTCATTGATGGCAACAACCTGATATGTTTGAAGACAATTCCTAAGACAAAGGTGTGTACAATATTTTGGTCCAGTAAGGTTAACTTAGCCAAATTGACTAAGTTTTGACAACACATTGAGATAGTGATAGTAATTTAGTTGGTACTCCTCTGTAATTGAAGATCTTGTTATGCAGTTCTAGTATGTTACAGCTATTTGGTGAAGTCGTGATTATGTGCTCAAGTCCTGATTTCCTTTGAAAGTCATATGGTGAAATGTTTAAGTCCAGATGAACAGAGTTAAGTCAAGAACAATGCAGAGTACCCAAGTAATTTGGTTTGTATTCCTTCGCTGATGAATATTTTGATTTGCAGTTTTGAGGCATTGAAGATATATGGCATGAGCATCTAAATCCAGATTTGTAGAGCTTGAAGTTCATCGGTTCACATTTTACAAGTTCTCCAGTATCGACTTTTAGGTTGACATTATTTCTCTATGATAGAACAACAATTCTGAGATCCACATTTTTCTATGAAAGATTATTATGTCTTGCGGTTATGAAGGTATGATAAGAGGTCCATAATGAATGTTGGTTATGAATTTCAAAGTCTCATATGGTTCGTGTAGAGTGTCAAATACTCTACATTTTGTATCAGTCGCAGCTTAGGCTGCGGGTTTCAAATCTCTCTGCGGGTCTCTTTTTGTTTCTGTGCGAGTTTCAAAGGTATCGCTGCATAAGTTTCTATGCTTTATGCAGAAGCTGCCAAGTGTCGAGCCACAGTTAAAGCCGCAACATTGTTTTGAATATTAAGTTTTGTGTGGAGCACGCCACGTAGTAGATAGTTTCAATGTTTTAAGTTTCAGCAGTGTTGCGGGTGTCACCACGTGTAGCTTGAGGAGGTAGTCCCTAAAGTTTCTATGTTTTGTGTGGAGGGCGCCGTGTGTCTTTTTATTTTGCTACAGACGATGCTACGTGTTTCTTTCTGTATCATATTGATGCTAGTAAAGAGGATGGTGGGCCACAGTATGTTTCAGTTTCAAGTGCGTGGAGGATACCATGTGGTGGTCATAGAAGGAGTTGCTTTGTTTATGACCCTTTCAGTGAGAAAATTAAAGCTTCTACAGTTTTGTGTGGGTTGCTCCAAGTGTCAGCTTCTGCAAGTAGTTTCAAAAGTTTTATTTGTTTCAAGCAGTGTTGCGGGTGCCACCATGTGTTAGTTAGCGTGCGTGCGGAAGCTACCATCTGTCCCAGTTTTCTCCTTTTGAAGGTAGTGAGTGCCGAGGTTGTGGGTCCCATCATTAATGTGTCTCATATTATAAAGTAGTGCAGATTGCAATAGATGTCAACAGAGGAGATTGCCTGAGCATAAAGACACAGTTTTAAAGGTCCTGCGGAAGAGAACACGTATCAGGTTTTGAAGGTTGCAGAACGCGATAAGTGTTGTTTTCCTGTTGATTTCTGAAAGATAAAGGAGTTTCTCATTTTGATGCGGACGCTGCCATCTATCACAGTAATGTTTCAAGTTTCAAGTGCGCGGGTCTCGCCATGTGTCTGTATCTCAATGAAGGAGTTGTGCCACATATATTTTGCCTCAGCCAATGAATGATAAGAGGGGATGACTGTTGCAGATTCAGAGGATCACAACCTTCAGGAACTTCTAGTTATCTTCAGTTCTGTTGGGCCGTTGGGGATTCGATTGTTATAGACAATCTTGGGTCGGATCTATGATTATAAATATGCAATATTTGTAATAGATCGACACACAAACAGAGATAGAGATATACTTTTTTATAAGTTTGTAGTTAGAATCTAAAAAGAGAACTCAGAGACTTTGCTATGACCAGTTGATGTCATTTTGCCTTTATTTTGTTGTTCTTGATAAGAAAGTTAATGTATCTATGCATGTATCTATGCCTTTTATGTTGCTAAAAGATTTAATGAGAAGAACTCTGTTCTGTGCCTTGGTTGATATTATCTGTGTCATTGCAAAGTGTCTGGTTGTGAGCCTTTGATTATATTAATTTTATCTGTTTATGTTAATCATGCAGTATCTGCTCTTTAATGTAACTGAATCTTGAGAATAGTTTCACTGTGCTTAAATTGAAGAGGATACTTTTATTTAGGCGCATCGCCATAGTTAGATTTGCTTAATTGTATTTGTAATCCTGTTAATTTCTTACCCTTTGCTCAAAACCCATTTAAAATAAAGAAGAGCCACAACTTCTTTAAAATATGGAGGTTGTTTCAAGTAGCAAGTTCCAAATTCTTGAAACTTCCCATGTTGGTGTTAGAACCTATGCAATTTTATACATCAACAGTTCGCATTGAAAGTTATGGTATGATAGTCAAGCTAGTTGGATGTGCACTTAAGGGTTAAGGCAACAATCATGTTAGATTGATATGCGGCGAAGATATATGATTGGAATCATTAATCTAAGTAGTTCTGTAATAGGTCTAGACTCATATGAAGAGTATTGCATGATTAATTGGGTCCGCATTGTTATTTGGGCACAATAACAGGCCGACAAGGTATAACTTGAATATACAAACTTTATCTTTTGCATGCCGACCTAGTTTGAGGAAATCCTTGATGTGAATATATATACTCGATAGTTTTCAACTTTGGAGGTATGAGAGAGTGCAAATATAGTGCGAATTCAATGTGTGTGCAATCTAAGACAATTTTGTGATCAGAAAAGATAGCAAGGGTAAAAGAGTAGAGTATATGTGAAGTAGAGTAGAAAAAGCAGGGTAGACATTATGAAGACATTTGAGTTTGTATACTGAGCTATTAATGGAACCGCACTTCAGCATTTTGTAGATGCATTTGCAGCAGTCACCTCTTGACAGTGAGCCAATCCTTCTTCTATTTTCTCTTCTACTTTCTTGCTAGTGAGCCTAATGCAGTGAGCACTTCTTTGGACAATGAGTCCTTGGGCAGTGAGCCCTAAGGTAGTGAGCCTTCATGTAATTCGGTATTGCTATCATAATATATTGTGAGCTAACACTCACCATGGTTTTTCCCTTTTTGGGTTTTCCATATAAAAATCATGGTGTCTATGTGTTATAACTTTGTGGCTGCTCTTCTTATGTTTGTTTTGATTTCATGTTATTGAATGTGGAAAATGGATTAATAAGTATGTGAGAGAAAAGTTTTATAGAATACTAATTCACCCCCCCTCTCAGTATTCTTTGTGATCAACAATTTGTATCAGAGCAAGGTTCCTTGGAAGGAGCTTAACAGCTTGAGGAAGATCTAGGAATGTGTACACATGGTAGCAAAAGGATATCTCACTTCTCCATAAGCAAGTCATCCAAGTACCATTAAAATTGATGATTGTATATATGTTAACAATAAACAACTACAAGCTGCTCTTGAAGATCTTGACAAGTCTGAGGAAGAAATCAAAGATTTGGTGGAAATTATCAAAGAAGTTGATGATTGCATTCTGAAACTAAAGGAGCAAGTCAAGAAGTCCTAGGAAAGAAGAAAAGAGCTAAGTGAGCAACTAAAAGAAGCACATGAATCCATAGACAATCTATCAATGCTGGTTGAAGAAAAAACAAAAGTTGAGGAGTATCTGAATCAGGTTGTGAAGAATAAGTTTGAGGAATGTGAAAAATTGGGAAAAGATGTGTTACTTTTGAAATATGATCTGGAAGCAGCCAGTAGCTATAAAGAAAAATTCAAAGTCAGAAAAGTTTAGATGACAAGTAAGGCTTGGGATTTGAAAAAGGAGAAAGTTCTAAATTAGGTCAAGCAAACATTGAGATGAGGAAAAACAAAAGCAACTAGTTCCAGAATCATAGAAGAAGACCTAGAAGACCTCCGATCAGGCAACCAAATGCTCAAAGGTACCCATCTTTCAATGGTTATTGTTTTCATTGCAATAAGTTTGGTCATAAGGCTACCTAGTGTAGGAGTAGAATGAATCAAAATGTTCCATAATTCTCTGGTCAATGTTTCAATTGCAAGAAAATTGGCCATAGATCAAATTAATGCAGAAGTATAGTAAGGAATGGTTTTAACAATACAAGAAATACTCAATCTTTCAATGAAAAGTGCTTGCGTGCAATAGATTTGGGCATATGGCTAACCAATGTAGATCAAGAATGAATCCAATCAATAGAAGGAATCAGGGACAAAGGAATGTGGTATGCTACAATTGCAATAAGTTTGGACATGTTGCAAGATTGTGCAGAAGCAAGAATGAGAAAAGAGATTATCCTACAAAGAAGAGGAAAATGAAGCAGAGAGAAGATATAGGTAAGAACATGGTTGATCCAGTGGAAATCAAGCAGGAAATGAGAAAGGTCTGGATTAAGAAGGATGTTAATGAGGTCAGGGATGGATCCGCACCAGCTTTTGGTGCAGATACTTCCTCCAGGAAGTAAATTGGGAGCTCTGGCTTAGGGGGAGCTATATTGAAAATCCTAATCCCCTAGCCAGACAGTCAGTGCTCGGATCCGACACGAAGACATGATGAAAAGTTTTATATGATAGATCTTTTGAAAGAAATTCTGGTAGAAAAGGTTCAAATACAGAGCAATCCTAATCAATTATATTCTACAGTGAAGAGTTTTGACAGCTTTTGGAGAACAAGCATTTATGATGACTAGGTTATCTTAATAAGGGTTAAAAAGGAGCTCATTCGACAAATAATTCACTTTGCATTCAAGATACCAAGTGTCTAAGAGAAACTAAAGAAGAATTCTAAGTGATATCAATGATTTCCAGACATTTAAAGCAACTCAGAGTGATTCAAGTAGCGTAAACCCTAGTTTGGCATAAAGAGGTATTTTTTAGTTTAAAACCCTACTATAAATTTGTTTGAATCGTTACGAAAATGGCAACTCCACAAGTTGTTGATATCACTAAGCGAGCTCAGCCAAAATTCAAGAAACATCCCTCAAATCAACAAAAGTCGATCAAATGGGTGCATTTTTCGAATATACCATACGGAGTAATGCATGCAGAGGATTCTTAGGGATTACATTCATGTTTCCCTAGACGAGCATGGAGATAGTGGGTTCTTAGACTTATATCTAAAGCATCTAAGTGGTGACAAATTTGAGTTGAAGGAAGAGTATAAGGCTTTGGAAGAGAAGAAATTCATTCAGTATAGAGATTTCTCTACATTTACGGAAGATGAATGGGTCCAGTATGTGTTGAGTAGGATTCACGATGAATTCGTGTGGCTCAAAAAGCCCTTTAAGATCACCAAGGATGCAATTAGGGCTATGACATGACTAAATTCTACCGGTAGCGTGTCCTTGTTAAAAGATGTGAAAAATAACACTGTGACAAAAGCAACCATAGCCCAATTTGATAAGAGGGCACTAACAGTTAATGATATTACAAATCATGCAAGTGAGGTTTGCATCAATGGTAATTGGATATAAGATCTATTTTACCAACTGGGAGAACTTTGTCTCCGGTACTGCTATATACACTGCTTATTAGATGATTAAGGAGAATGCAGACTATGACCTCTGTGAATTGCCACAACAACAATTAATAGAAAGCCTGAAGAAGACAAAGGAGAACAAATACCCCTTCAAGTTTGGTAAGTTGATCATTTGCTTATTTTTCTACTTCATGCAAGAATTACCAAGTATGAATAACTTGTTCTGGTTAAATAGTCCAACCTGTTGCAGTGAAAATTAGAGATCATCTAAGCAACATAGGAAACTATGATGAGCAAAATACAACCCTATGGGGCTATTTCAAGAATTTCCAAAGAATTATACAATCTAGGGAAAGAATTCCCAAGGGAATTGTTGAAAAATACAAGAATGACATATGTTTCATTGTAACAAAAGACCAATGGATGATGGAGGCCGTTGAGCCTAGAACAATCTAGACTATGCCAATGGGGTATGAAGTAGATGGAAAAATACTAGATAATTATGCCCAACACATGTTAATTAAACCTAGGGACCCTAAAGAAGGAAGATTTGGGACCTATGAGGAGTTGTCAACAAAAATCCATGTTGAACAAAGAATGCCATAAATCCATAAAAAGGAAGAAAAATAGCTGAAGAATATGCACAAAGTCAGGGATTTACAAAAGAACAAATCTCAGAAGCAAGAGAAAAAGCTCAAGCAGATAGGGAAACAAAAGGAAAGAAGGAAAGTGAACCAGTTAAGGCTTTGGAAGAGCCTAAGAGGAAACCAAATAACCCAACAGTGAATTAAAGAAGAACTAGAGGGTCCACCTCTGAAAAAACTGCATATGTATCCTCTGGTCCCACATCCTCTGCTAGTGTGGAAGCCCTTGCAACAAGTCATAAGAGAAAGAAGACAAAATATAAAAGAATGCATGTGAGCATAGGAGTTGATGAGGAGGAAACATATTCAAATAAGGAGGTTAGAAAATGAAAGTTAAGTCAACTAAAACCTCCGGTAGCAAGCCAGACAAACCCTCTGATAGAAAAAGAAGGAAAAAGGAGAAGAAACCAGAGTCTAAAGAGACAGAGGCCACTATAAGTCGTGAAGATGTCTTAAAGGCCATAATAGTTGATGGCAATTTGAAACCTATAGCTCAATTGTATGATGACTATGATGATGCAGATAAAAACATCATTGAAATTGCTGTCATCAAATACTTGGACATATATAACAAATCTCTCATTGAGATAATTACTAATCTCCCAGACAACTTAGGTAGTATAATGTTTGCAAGGAAAGAAGCTACTATGGAAAAGGACATTGAACTTAGAGAATATGCACTAATAAAGCTATGTCCTGAAATCACTCAAGAAGAAAAGGCAAAAGTCTCCAAAGTGTTTAATAAAGAATTTAGAACAAAGAGGAGGATGAACACTCTCATGGCAGATGACATTGAGAAGGTAGTTAAGGAAACTGAGGAAATCACTTTGAGAGTATTGAAGGAATTTCATCTTCTGACCATATATGATAATGAAGAAACAATTGTTGGAGATAACACATCTGCTCCGGATGTCAGCATGGACCAGGGTTTGACAAAAATGATGAAGAGCTAAAGGAGAAAGAAAACCAAGCCCATGCTACTGATGGCATAGACATAGCTGACAAGGACCAAACTGAGACAAGTTTTGCTCCAGATCAACAAACAAATAATCAAGCAAACAAGGAGAAGGCTGATGAGCTGAACAAAGTTGATGGTCAAGAATAGGAACAAGCTGAGAAAAGCCCTTCACTAGAGAAAAACATTGATCAATAAGAGAATATGGACCTAGAACCTCTTGAGCATAACAAAGAAGAATAAGTTTCTGATATGGCAAGAGACACTGTTGTCTTGCAGGATCAAGTAGATTCTGTCAAAGAATTTTTGGAGAAACAACAAGTTTTGGATGAGTCTGAGCTTCTACAAGGACCAATAAATTTGGCCTCAATGTCTCCTGTGCAGAAATTTAAATTGGTATCAATTGTTCAAGCAAAGGCACAGGAAGAGATGCTAAAGTCACATATATAGGACAATGAACTCATTAGTGAGGCATCCGATATCTTGGACAAGTTGATGCCTTCATTCCAAAAGGACACATCATTGCTTCCAACTGATCAGCTCAAAGGTCTAATAAATTATGTAAGTACTCATTTTGAATCTTTTGAGAAGTCTGCATATGTTAAAGTCAGAAAAGAATTTGATGACAAAAACTTGACTAAATTGAAGAACAAGTTAGACAATGACAGAATTTTGCTAGATAATAGTATTAAGAATATAGAAAGTGCTATCAAGGAGGCATGTGATATATATAAATTTTGCTTATCATGGCCTGAGACTACCAAGGAAATAGAAGAAAAGATCAAGGCTATGGAACTTCAACTAGTGAATATTTCCAAGATATGATCTGACAGTTGATTCCATTAGCAACATGGAGATACAAATTATAAATATTCACAAAAACATAAGTAGTCTACTAAGCAAAAAGGAAGAAACAAAAAGTAGAATATGCGAGTTGAGAGGGTTAATAAGCCCTAAAATTGACTCCATGACAAAAGTTAAGGCAATTAGTGATATACCTACTGATGTACAAAAAACAGAGGACTTAATTTTTCAATTAAACAACAACATTCGAGTTTTGGAAAGAGCCAAGAATTGATGGGATGGAGAGGTAGCACAATTAAAGATTGTCTATAATGATATCCTCTCACCTACTACTAACTAAGATGAAATATTGTACTTGTACATATGCAGCAGAATATGACAGTTTTGAAGTTTTGACACAATTTTTGCTACTTGTACATACACCTTTTCCATTGATGTCAAAGGGGGAGAAGAAAACTAGTGAAAAATGGGCAAACACCTAAAGGGGAGGAGAAAAATAGAGTGTACAGAGTAAGGGGAGCAACACAAGCATTTTTCACTAAGTGTTGCCATCAATGCCAAAGGGGGAGATTGTTGGCAACATAATCAAGAGATACTGCTGATATGATGTTGTCATTGATGGCAACAACCTAACATGTTTGAAGACAACTCTTGAGACAAACATGTGTACATTATTTTGGTCCGGTAAGTTAACTTAGCCAAATTGACTAAGTTTTGACAGCACATTGAGACAGTTCAATTGGTACTCCTCCACAATTGAAGATCTTGTTATGCGGTTCTAGTATGTTACTCACAACTATCTGGTGAAGTCATGATTCAGTGTTCAAGTCTTGATTTCCTCTAAAAGTCATATGGTGAAATGTTTAAGTCCGGATGAATAGAGTTAAGTCAGGAATAGTGCAGAGTACCTGAGTAATTTGGTCTGCATTCCTTAGCTGATGAATATTTTGATTTGCAGTTTTGAGGCATTAAAGATACATCTCATGAGCATCTAAATCCAGATTTGTAGAGCTTGAAGTTTATCAGTTCACATTTTACAAGTTCTCCAGTATCAGCTTTCAGGTTGACAATATTTCTCTCTGACAGAACAACAGTTCTGAGATCCGCATTTTTCTATGAAAGATTATTATGTATTGTGGTTCTAAAGGTATGATAAGAGGTTGATAATGAATGTTGGTTATGAATTTCAAAGTCTCATATGGTTCGCATTGAAAGTTATGGTATGACAGTCAAACTAGTTGGATGTGCACTTAAGGGTTAAGCTGACAATCATGTTAGATCGATATGCAGTGAAGATATATGATTGGAATCATTAATCTAAGTAGTTATATAATAGGTCTAGACTCATATGAAGAGTCTTGCATGATTGATTGGGTCCGCATTGTTGTTTGGGCACAATAACAGGCCGACAAGGTATAACTTGAATATACAAACTTTATATTTTGCATGCCAACCTAGTTTGAGGAAATTCTTGATGCGAATATATATACTCGATAGTTTTCAGATTTGGAGGTAAGAGAGAGTGCGAATATAGAGCGAATTCAATGTGTGTGTGATCTAAGGCAATTTTGTGTTAAAAAAAGGATAGCAAGGGCAGAAGAGCAGAGTATATGTGAAGCAGAGCAGAAAAAGTAGGGTAGACATTATGAAGACATTTGAGTCTGTATACTGAGCTATTAATAGAACTGCACTTCAACATTCTGTAGATGCATTTGCAGCAGTCATCTCTTGGTAGTGAACCAATCCTTCTTTTATCTTCTCTTCTACTTTCTTGGCAGTGAGTGATGAGTGCCAGGTAGCACCCATAATAATACACCCTTTTTACCTCTCTTTTCCATCCTTCTTATTATGTTGTCCTGATAATTGCACCATAGTAGACTGATAAGATTTGTTCTAATTACATTAATGAGAGATGAATTATCAAAAGTAATGATTTTTGATTAAAGGACTAATGTGCAACAATTTAATGAAAATATGCAAAAAATTCTCTCTTTTTGAATCTACAGGTGCAGATGTACGGGTGAAGGCAATTTTGAGCATCTCCGGAGATGGTCCTAATAGTCTCCGAAGCTAACATGAGGGATACTACACCAATCTCCAATGTTTTCCAATTTGATTGGAGAGATTTTGAAATAAGAGGACCAAGGGTGATCATCTCTTGAGAAGGACAGAAGCCATAAGCACATCTTTGGAGCTGCAGACAAAAGTACACACCTTCAGAGCCCTCCTTAATACAATGTAGAGTTTCTAGTGCCACTATCGGTCAACACTTTCGGTGGAAATTAGAGTTCTCCAGGGATTACTTAGCCAACACCTGAGTGATCGAGTGAGGACTCTAGTTAACTACTAGAGGTTTAATTCCTCTTTTATTGATTTTACATGAGCTCTCAACAAACTTATTAAGTACCTATATTTCAGGGCCTCACTACCCAGTTGTTATTTAAAACTAAGACTCCAAATTTAGTGGACTACTATACCACTAAAATCTATTTCAGTTGCATGATTTTACTCTGTAGTTAAACAGTTGATAGAATAAGAGATTGATGCTATCTCATAGATAAACTGATAGTTAGAGTAAGTGATATCTCATTGCTTGATTTGATATATAGATATATAAGGTAGAAGCAGATTAAAGGGATATAGATAGAATTATTGTAATCTCAAATTTTCATATACTTTCTGAATACAAAGCATACTGGTGAAATTAGACTGGAGAAGGATTGTGATACTATATTCTTGTACTAATTGATTGCCTTAGTCTTTAGTCCTGAGGGTGAGGAGCAAGGGCCCACTCCCACCATCAAGACAGGAGGCTAGTATTTGTTTGTTCATTATCTTGTTTTAGATTTTTGCTTAGGAAGACAGTTATTGATTTCACATAGATAAATGCATGTTTCAGTTGTATGGATTAGAATAGGTCAATATTAGCAATTTATTGTTTCAGCTTTGTTTCCAGTACTCTCAAAATTTACTTTCATAGCAGATAAGTCAACAGTATTAATTTCCAGAGCAAATAAGATTAGCAAAATTAGTTAAATAGATTGGCAACTATAAGATTCCTAATTGTAGATAGCCAAGGACACAACCTTAGACTTGACACATGAAAACATGATTAAATGCAAAGGACCAATGACCCTTTTATTGATTTTGTATGAGCTCTCAACAAACTTATTAAGCACCTATATTTCAGGGCCTCACCACCCAGTTGTTATTTAAAACTAAGACTCTATATTTAGTGGGATTGTTGTACCACTAAAATCTATTTCAGTTGCATGATTTTACTCTACAGTTAAACAATTGATAGAATAAGAGATTGATACTATCTCAAAGATAAACTGATAGTTAGAGTAAGTGATATCTCATCGCTTGATTTGATATATAGATATGTAAGGTAGAAGCAGATTAAAGGGAGATGGAATTATTGCAATCTCATATTTTCATATACTTTCTGAATACAAAGCATACTAATGAAATTAGATTGAAGAAGGATTGTGATACTATATTCCTGTACTGACTTATTGCCTTAGTCTTCAGTCCTGAGGGTGAGGAGCAAGGGCCCACTCCCACCATCAAGACATGAGGCTAGTATTTGTTTGTTCATTATCTTGTTTTAGATTCTGCTTAGGAAGATAGTGATGCAAGAGCATTTAGGGTGTAAGAGCAATCTTGCATCAACCAAAAAAAATGTTGTTTCTTTTCAGTAAGGGCTAAATTTGGCAGGGTTACTATTTTTAGTAAGTTTGCATTTGTGCACGGTTGGATACAAAATCTTACACAGACGTCCAGAATGGTGAATTGAAGATAATGGTGAAGAAATCACTTCAATATCATTTGTCATTTGTGAGATATTAAAATTTCAAATTCCAAAAATCCTATTGAAATATTCAAAGTCAAATTTGAGGTACTTAGAGGCTCCAGATGGGCCCGAAATTTGCTGGGAAACCCAAGTAGTCTACCTTTAGGTACTACTTGTGCACAATCGTCTTTTCGAGAGCTTTTTGAAAAGGTATTATAATTGAAAATCCAACAATCAGATCAAAAGTTATGGCCTTGTGAAATTGACCTATTTTTGGAGGGAGATGCAAATTTTGAAATTAAGTTGGTGGCTGCCAAAAAGGGCCATATATGACCATTTTTGGGAACCCTTGGGGTAGTAGGGTTAAGGGGGAAGGTGTAGAATCAAGAAAAGGCAAGAAAATAGAAACCTCAGGTGATTTGGGATTACAGAAGGCTGAAGATTCCAGAGTCTTGAGAGAGGGAGTTGTAATGTGTTGCAGCCTGTAGGGGATTCATCCTCTAATTGTGTTTGAGCTTCTGTAATGTAATGTTTTGCCCAAATTAATAAAATATCATTCTATTTTCTGTGTGCAATTTCTGTTATTGTGTGCAATTTCTGTTATTGTGTGTTTTATGATTTACCCCCTTCATCAGATAGTTATTGCTTTCACATAGATAAATGCATGTTTCAGTTGTATGGATTAGAATAGGTCAATATTAGCAATTTACTATTTCAGCTTTGTTTCCAGTACTCTCAGAATTTACTTTCATAGCAAATAAATCAGCAGTATTAATTTCCAGAGCAAATAAGATTAGTAGAATTAGTTAAATAGACTGGCAACTATAGGATTCCTAATTGCAGATAGCTAAGGACACAACCCTGGACTTGACACATGAAAACATGATTAAATGCCAAGGACCCTTATCAGTGAGCCTATTGCAGTGAACACTTCTTTGGACAGTGAGCCTTCATGTAATTCAGTATTTCTATCATAATATATTGTGAGCTAACACTCACCGTGGTTTTTCCCTTTTTGGGTTTTCCACGTAAAAATCCTGGTGTCTATGTGTTATGACTTTGTGGTTGCTCTTCTTATGTTTGTTTTTCTTTCATTTATTGAATGTGGCAAATGGATTAATAAGTTTGTGAAAGAAAAGTTTTATAGAATACTGATTCACCCCCACTCTTAGTATTCTTTGTGATCAATAGCCCGCCTAGTGGGAATCTTTGATCTGAGTAAGAGCAAGACTAAGAAATTTTGATGCTATTCTTAGTTTATTTGCTGTTGTGGAAGAATTCAACAAGCACCTAGCGACTTTGCTGATCTAGTGTCCATATCAACTTGACATTTCATGCCTGGAGTGCAGACCCGGTCTTCTTCTAGAGGTAATTCTCAATTCATTGAACTATCATTTACTGAATCAAGAAGAAGTAGACAGTCTAGGTCCCTTGTGAGGGAAAATAGGAGTGCAATTCCATCTCCTTCAAGAGCCCAGTTTACCCTCCTCCAACTAGATTCCAAGTTAGATTCCAATATTCAAGAAGTACCCTATGCATACCCAGGATTGACCTAAATATCCCCAACATGGCAAGGAATCTTCCTTTTGTCGCATTTAATAGGGGTAGCCCTATGGACCTAGCCCAGTATGATGATATCCCTACCTCAACCTTAAAGGTTATACCATTTTTTACTGGTGAAAATTCCACCACCCTTGTCAAACACATTCAGGATATTGCTAGCATCTGCTCTATTCACAATGTCACTGCAGGTAATGTGGCTGTGAGGCTTCTAGCTTCTTCATTCAAAGGGAAAGCCCTTTAATGTTATAGAGGTCTCTTAGCCAATTCCATCCATAATTGGGATTAATTGGGCACTAAATTGTGCCAACACTTCAAAGACAAGAGTGACCACTTGTCACTGATGGAGTAGCTAGCTACAATCAAGAGAGCCCCCCATGAAACATGGTGGACTTCAACTACATATTCTAGAAGACCTAGGATAGAATCCCATTATTGGGTGAAACCCTCCCCAAATACTACATTCATTTATTATTTGAGATCTCTGAATCCTAACATTGTTGTCATGATTCAATCCATGGGAGGGACTATGCTACCAGACACATATGACATAGCTATAAGGGCAAAAAATGCCTAATTTAGGTTGGAAAAATTGCTCCAAGGCCACCAGTGCCTTTATTTCTAGAGGGCCCTATTATTTAGCCTATTGTGGCTCCAATTCCTATGACAATTAGCCCTGCTACTCCTCTAATTACACCTACAATTGAGAAATAGGATGAGAAAGATGCTCTAATCAAAATATTGAGCAATAAATTGATGTTGGCAAGAAGACAACCGTCACAACCTAATAGACCATATCATCCCTCTAATCAGACACATCAACAAAACATGCCACCATATCAGGGGAATGTGCAGAGGCCAAATCAGCCCAGTTATATAAGACCATTGAATGTTGTACACCCTAATAAGCACATCCAGGCCTCTGGTCCCCATACAGAACAACTTGGCTCAGGATAACGACTGGTGTTATCCATGCAATCAGCCACATGATCAAAACTTGTGCCAAAGTGGATAATTTAGTCAAGCTTTGATAGTGCAAAGCCAATCAGTTCCTCTAGAGTAGAAATTCAACTCTAGTCAAGAGATGGTGGGAGGGCGTGAACAAATGCAAAATATTTCCACCTTGATGAATTGGACATAGGATGATTTTTGTGGTGTTAATCAGGGCGCAAATCCAATTCCATTCAACACAAGAGCCAAGAGGAGGGTGACTGAGGATGCAACTATTCCTACAATTGCTCACATCCCCACTCCTCATGCATCTACATCAAGTGCGTCTCCATCAAGATTAATCACAAATGTAGTGAGATAAAAGGTCAAGGGCGCAGCAGTGCCAGAAATGCATTATGCCCATGTGGAGCATTCTGTTGGGCAAGTAGACTTAGTGCTAGAAATGCACCCTCACGCCTACCAACAAGCAGATATTGACTCTGCTGCTGTGAAGACATCTCAAAAGGTCAGCCAAATTCCTTTTAACATAGTTAATCAGATGAAAAAGACCAACTTGAGCGTCACCATGTGGGATGCTCTGTTGATCCCAACTCAGAGGGATTTACTTCAGGAAGCTTTGAACCACTTCAACCAGCCTACTGTAGAGGCAACAAAAGAAAAGGTCACCATCCCAACAAACCTATGCCAACCAAAGGAGGAGGCAAGTGCGAAAAAAACTAGTAAGCCCCCTCCATTCTATGTTTCCCTAATCATTGGTGACAAACTGTTGTATAATTATATGATAGATTTTGGGGCGGGTACCTCTATTATGCCCAAAGACATAGGTGATAAGTTAGGCATTGAATATGAGCCTATAAATAAGGGGGTAGTGTAGTTAGATGGCATTGTTGTTAAGACAACAAGTGCTATTAAATATTTAAAGCTCACCCTGCATGCATGCCCTAGATTCTTTATTTCACAAGATATCTCAGTCATTGACCTCCCTACATACTTTGGCATATGCCTATCTAGGGACATCACTGCCAAATTAGGTGGGTAACTATCTTCTGATTGGTCCCACATGTTATTTAGAACAAGATATGGCACTAAGGTGACCATGAAGGTCGATCCTATTGCTAATGATCATATAGAGTCTTATACACCCATCCCCTTTGACATGAACTGCACAATCCATGAGTTGGAGGAGGATGACAATAGTAGGCATGAGGCTGCAACACCTGTGGAAGAAATAGCTGATATACTGCTTGATGAGTGGGAAAACTATTTTTAGTTTGACACTCCTGATCATATTGAAGAAATACGGCTGGGTACTTATTGTATTCATGAAGAGGATTGCACCATCCCTAATCTTGAAAAGGCAATATCAGATCCAGAAAGGATATGGTAGATGTATTTTGATGGCTCCAGAAGAAAAAATGGAGCAGGTGTTGGGGTTGTACTAATTTCACCCTAGAAGGAAAGTTATTTCTCTGCTTTTAGATTACAGTTCAGTTGTACCAACAATGTGGCTGAGTATGAAGCCTTGATTTAGGGTATACAGCTGGCATAGAAGAGAGGAATAAAATTTTTATAGGCATTTGGTGACAATGAGCTTGTTGTCCACCAAATCAGATCATAAAGTGCTTCAAAGAATGATTTGCTCAAGTCATATAAGCATAGAGTTTGGGATCTGATTGAAGACTTTGATGCCTTCAATATCCAGACAATGCCTAGAAAAAGAAACAAGGATGTTGATAGGCTAGCTACAGTTGGTGCCTAGTTTGACATCCCCCAAAATGTCAAACAAAATTCTCTTCTTTGAGAGGCTGGCTGAAGAAAGCAATTGGTTGTTCCAATTTCTCTTCATTCTGTTGTGTTAAGACTGTTGATATGCCCTCTTTGCCTCCAAAGGCTTAAAGGATAAAATCCTTCTCATAGATAGGATTTATCAGTGTTGTGGCCTGTGCAATGGTTTGCTTGATAGCTTCAAAATTATCCCTACCTTCCTTTGACCATGTGAAGACATCATTCTTTTTAAGCATGGCTGTGAGGGGTTTTTCTATTGAAGTGAAATTAGGTATGAACCTCCTCACAAAGTTGATCTTTCCCAGGAAACTCTGCAAGCCTTTCTTGTGACTGGGAAGGGGAAGAGCTAGAATGGTGCTGGTTCTTTTTGTATTAATGGCAAATCCTTCCTTTGAGACCACATGTCCCAACAATTTACCTTATGGGACAACAAACACACATTTCTTTGGATTCAATGATATTCCATATTCCTTGCATCTTTCAAAGACTTTTCTTAAATGGCCCAAGTGGTCAGCTACATGCTTGGAACACATAGTCAAATCATCAAGACACACTAAGATAATATCATTGATTAGGCCTTTACAAGCCAAATCCATTGCTCTTTGGAAGGTTGGCCCAACATTGGTCAACCCAAATGGCATTTTATGATAAGCCAAAGTACCCCACTTGGTGGTAAAGGTTGTTTTGTATTGATCTGATTCTTTTACAAGAATCTAGTTATAGCACGAGTAGCCATTTAGGAGTGAAAATTTTTTAGCTTATGTCACTGTTTGGAGAATTTGTTCCATGGAAGGGAGTGGATAGTGGTCTTTAAGGGGGGCCTTATTTAGGTCTCTAAAGTCCATGCACAATCTGATTTCCCCATTCTTCTTCTTAACTAGAACAAGTTTAGCTACCCAAGGGGAATGCTAAATGATTTTAGCCTCTATGAGTGTGGATAGCTCTCTTCTCATTAATGGCTCTATTTTGGGATTGACTGGCCTTTGTTTTTGGTGGAAAGGCTTTGCATTGGGGTCTAGATCGATGGTATGTTGGATTAAACCAGGGTCAAAGCATTTTAGATCCCTATAATCCCAAGCTATTAAATCATCAAATTTATTAAAAAGTTTAATAAAACCTTTTCTCTCAACTTGATCACATACCTTGTCATGTTTTAGGAAACAACCCTATGCAATTTCCACCTCTTCATAGTCTTGTTTTTTGACTGTCATGTTCATTTTCTCCTTCTTTGGTTGATCATCAACACCAAATATGCTCTCTAAAGTGATCAGTCCTTTGGGCAACTTATTGTTCTTTAGCTGGATCACCTGGTCACCGTATTGCTCTTGCAATACTAATTGATTCTTGGCAGCAAACTCCACCTCATCTTGCAAGAAATTCACAATTTACTGGTCACTTTTAAATACTTGCCAGGTTATCACATTGTCAAGCACAACAGGTTTGACAACAATTTTTACATGCTGATCTGAATTTTGTTTGACATTTTGGGGGATGTCAAACTGGGCACCAACTATAGCCAGCCTATCAACATCCTTGTTTCTTTGTCTGGGCACTGCATGGATATTGAAGGCATCAAAGTCTTTAATCAAATCATAGAATCTATGCTTATATGACTTTAGCAAGTCATTCTTTGAAGCACTTTGTGATCTGATTTGGTGGACAACAAGCTCACTGTCACCAAATGCCTATAAAATTTTTATTCCTCTCTTCTGTGCCAGCTGTATACCTTGAATCAAGGCTTCATACTCAGCCACATTATTGGTACAATCGAACTGTAATATAAAAGTAGTGAAATAACTTTCCTTTTGGGGTGAAATTAGTACAACCCCAACACCTGCTACATTTTTGCTTCTAGAGCCATCAAAATACATCTGTCATATCCCTTCTGGATCTGATGTTGCCTTTTCAAGATTAGGGATGGTGGCATCCTCTTAATGGATACAATAAGTACCCAACCCTGTTTCTTCTATATGATCAAGAGTGTCAAACTAAAAAATAGTTTTCCCACTCATTAAGCAGTATATAAGGTATTTATTCTATAGGTGTTGCAACCTCATGTCTACTATTGTCATCCTCCTCCAACTCATGGATTGTGCAGTTCATGTCCAAGGGGATGGGTGTATAGGGCTCTATATGATCATTAGCAATAGGCTCAACCTTAATGGTCACCTTAGTGCCATATCTTGTTCTAAATAACACGTGGGACCAATCAGAAGATAGATACCCACCTATTTTGGTAGTGAAGTCTGCAGGGAGGTCAATGATTGAGATATCTTGTGAAATAGAGTAGCTAGGGCATGCATGCAGGGTGAGCTTTAAATATTTAATAACACCTACTGTCTTAACAATAGTGTCATCGAACTATACTAACCCCTTATTTATAGGCTCATATTTAACACATAACTTATCAGCTATGTCTTTGGGCATAACAGAGGTACCCGCCCCAAAATCTATCATACAATTATGCAACAATTTGTCACCAATGATTAGGGAAACATAGAATGGAGGGGGCTTAGTGGTTTTTCTTACGCTTGCCTCCTCCTTTGGTTGGCATAGACTTGTTGGGATGGCGGCCTTTTCTTTTGTTGCCTCTACAATAGGCTGGTTGAAGTGGGTCAAAGCTTCTTGAAGTAAATCTCTTTGAGTTGGGATCAACAGAGCATCCCACATGGTGATGCTCAAGTTGGTCTTTTTCATCTGATCAACTATGTTAAAAAAGGAATTTGGCTAACCTTTTGAGATGTCTTCGTAATAGCAGAGTCAATATTTGCTTTTTGGTAGGCATGAGGGTGCATTTCTGGCACTGAGTCTGCTCACCCAACAGAATGCTCTGGATGGGCATAACGCATTTCTGGCACTGCTGCGTCCTTGACCTTTTATCTCAGTACATTTGTGATTATGCTTGATGGAGACGCACTTGATGTAGATGCACAAGGAGTGGGGATGTGATAAAATATAGGAATAGCTACACCCTCAGTCGCCCTCCTCTTGGCTCTTATGTTGAATGCAATTGGGCCTGCACCTTGATTGACACCACAAAAATCATCCCATATCCAATTCATCAAGGTGGAATTATTTTGCATTTGTTCACCCCCTCCCACCATCTCTTGACTGGAGCTGACTTGCTGCTCTAGAGGAATTGATTGGCTTTGCACTATCAAAGCTTGGCTTAATTGTCCACTTTGGCACAAGTTTTGATCATGTGGATGATTGCATGGATAACACCAGTCGTTATCCTGAGCCAAGTTGTTCTGTATGAGGACCAAAGGCCCAGATGTGCTTGTTGTATTAGGGTGTACAACATTCAATGGTTTGATATAACTGGGCTAATTTGGCCTCTGCACATTCCCCTGATATGGTGGCCTGTTTTGCTGATATGTCTGATTAGAGGGTTGATATGGTCTGTTAGGTTGTGTCAATTGTCTTCTTGCCAACATCAATTCATTGTTGAATCTTCTGATCAGAGCATCTTTCTCATCCTCTTTCTCAATTGTAGGTGTAATTAGAGGAGTAGCAGGGCTAACTGTCATAGGAATTGGACCCACAACAGGATGAATAACAGGGGCCTCTGGAAATAAAGGCACTGGTGGCCTTGGAGCAATTTTCTCATCTTGAATTAAGCAATTTCTTGCCCTTATAGCTATGTCGTATGTGTCTGGTAGCACAGTCCCTCCCATGGATTGAATCATGACAACAATGTCACGATTTAGAGATCTCAAATAATAAATGAATGCAGTATTTGGGGAGGGTTTCACGAATAATGGGATTCTATCCCAGGTCTTCTGGAATCTATAGTTGAAGTCCACCATGTATTCTAGGGGGCTCTCTTTATTGTACCTAGTTGCTTCATCAGTGACAGGTGGTCACTCTTGTCTTCGAAGTGTTGGCATAGTTTAGTTCCCAATTCATCCCAATTGTGGATGGAATTGGTTGAGAGACCTCTATATTATTGAAGGGCTTTCCCTTTGAATGAAGAAGCCAGCAACCTCACAGCCACATTGTGTGTAGTGACATTGTGAATAGAGTAGACGTTGGTAATATCTTGAATGTGTTTGGTAGGGGTGATGGAATTTTCACCAGTAAAAAATGGTATAGCCTTTAAGGCTGAGGTAGGGATATCATCATACTGGGCTAGGTCCAGAGGGCTACCCCCATTATATGCAAACAAAAGGAAGATTCCTTGCCATGTTGGGGATATTCAGTTTAATCCTGGGTATGAGTAGGGTTCTTATTGAATACTATAATCTAACTTGGAATCTAGCTAGAGGGGGGGTAGACTGGGCTCTTGAAGGAGATGGAACTGCACTCCTATTTTCCCTCAAAGGGGACCTAGACAGTCTACTTCTTCATCTTGATTCAGTGAATGATAGTTCAATGAATTGAGAATTACATCTAAAAGATCAGGTCTACACTGTAGGAATGAAATGTCGAGATGATATGGATATTGGATCAACAAATTTGCCAAGTGCTTATTGAATGCTTCCACAACAATGAATGAATTAAGAATAACACCAAAATTTCTCAGTCCAGCTCTTACTCAGAGCAGAGAGTCCCACCAGGCGTGCCAAAAAATCTTGTCACGTGAAATTATACCATACTTGGAGGTTGTCCAAGCATTCCAATGACACAATGGGACTAATCTCAAGGTATGGGACCTTGTAGATGAGATCAGACCTCCAGAGAAGGTTGGTTCCTCAAACATGGCAAGGTATGTGATCAAGTTGAGAGGCAAGGTTTTATTGAACCTTGTAATGAATTTGATGATTTAATAGCTTGGGATTATATGGATCTGAAATGCTTTGACCTTCGTTTAATCCAACATACCATCGATCTAGACCTCAATGCAAAGCCTATCTGCCAAAAGTAAAGGATAGTCAATCCCAAAATAGAGCCATTAATGAGAAGAGAGCTATCCAAACTCATAGAGGCTAAAATCATTTAGCATTCCTCTTAGGTAGCTAACCTTGTTCCAGTTAGGAAGAAGAATGAGGAAATCAGATTGTGCATGGACTTTAGAGACTTGAATAAGGCCTCCCTTAAAGACCACTATCCACTACCTTCCATGGAACAAATTCTCCAAACAGTGGCAGGAGTTGAAAGCTTTTCACTCCTAGATGGCTACTTAGGCTATAACCAGATTCTTGTAAAAGAACCAGATCAATACAAAACAACCTTTACCACCAAGTGGGGTACTTTGACTTATCAGAAAATACCATTTGGGTTGACCAATGCTGGGGCAACCTTCCAAAGAGAAATGGATTTGGCCTTGAAAGGCCTAATCAATGATATTATCTTAGTGTATCTTGATGATTTGACTATGTATTCCAAGCATACAATTGACCACTTGGGCCATTTAAAAAAAATCTTCAAAAGATGCAGGGAATATGGAATATCATTGAATCCAAAGAAATGTGTGTTTATTGTCCCATAAGGTAAATTGCTAGGACATGTGGTCTCAAATGAAGGATTGTCCATTGATACGAAAAGAACCAACGCCAGTCTAGCTCTTCTGCTTCCTAGTCACAAGAAAGGCCTACAGAGTTTCTTGGGCAAGATCAACTTTGTGAGGAGGTTCATACCTAATTTCGCTTCAATAGCAAACCCCTCACAACCATGCTTAAAAAGAATGTTGTCTTCACATGGTCAAAGGAAGGCAAGGACAATTTTGAAGCTGTTAAGCAGGCCATTGCACAGCCTCCAACATTGATAAATCCTAACTATGAGAAGGATTTTATCCTTTACACCTTTGTAGGCAAAGAGGACATATTAGCAGTCTTAACACAATAGAATGAAGAGAGCTTGGAACCAATTGCTTTCTTCAGCCAACCTCTCAAAGAATATGAGTTGAATTATATGATTTTGTTGAGAAGCAAGTATTTTCTATAGTGAAAGCACTTAAAAAGTTCATGCATATGCTTTCAAACAACAAAATACAGTTGATGGTGAACCATCCCAACATGAAAGCATTTCTTTTAAGTAGAGATATCAATGAAAAAAGGGCTGGGTGGATCAAAAAAGTGATGGAATATGATGTCAACATCAATATCACCAAACTAGTGCGAGGCAAAGGCTTGTGTGAGTAGATGGTCGTGGACCCTAAGGTAATAAATCACGTTGTGTGTGTCCTTGGGTAGACACAGCTAGCTGATTCTCATGCTCCAACTGACTGGCACCATGACATGGTCACATTTCTACAGTCAGGGAGATGCCCAGATGGGCTGGATCAATCAAAAAGAAGGTATTTTAGGCTCCAATCCATCCCTTATGTTCTTGTTGATGGTGTCTTGTTTAGAAAGGACATCAATGGAGTTCTTCTTAGATGTATTACATAAGATCATACTTCTAAGGTGCTAGAAGAATTTCATAATAGCCCTATTGGTGGCCATTATTCTCCAAGAACAACTAATGTCAAAATCATGAGGGCTGGTTATTACTAGCCCAATTTATTCAGAGACACCCATAGATGGATAAGAAGTTGCAAGGAATGTGTATTCTTTGCAGGGAAACAAAGGTTGGTTGCTCTTCCCCTGCATCCAATTCAAACTGATCAGCCATTTGCCCAATGGGGTTTGGACTTCATTGGGATGATTAACCCACCTTCTAGAGCTGGTCACAAGTGAATTTTAACAACCACTAATTATTTTACAAGGTGGATAGAGGCAGTTGCATTGAAAGATTCTACAGAGGCCTCCATTCTAGATTTCCTTGAAGGGATAGTTGCCAGGTTTGGTGTTCCATTCACTATTATTTATGACAATGCCAAGGCCTTCGTAGGCACAAAAATCAGTGAATGGGCACTTAACTATGGAATTTACCTGAAGACATCATCCAATTACTACCCCCAAGGGAATGGCCTAGTTGAGTCCACAAATAAAAACCTAATCAGGATCGTCAAGAGGACAATGGATGACAATAAAAAACTTGGCATTCCAAGTTGAAGACAGCTCTCTGGGTTGATAGAATTAATCCCAAGAGGGACATAGGTAATTCTCCTTTCATGCTTATTTATGGAAGGGAAGAAAAAGTTCCATTATCATTGGAGTTGTTTTCCCTTGAGCTGGCACAACAACTGGAGATGCTAGAAAATGATGCCATAAAAGTTAGGTTGGCTGAGCTAATGGAGCTTGAAGAAAAAAGAGAGGCTGCTATGAAGACTCTTAAGGCTCACTTAGATCAGGTCAAAAGAACTTTTGATAGAATATCAATTGACATAACATTCAGTGAGGGAGATTTGGTGTTGAAATGGGATAAAGACAAAGCTAAAGTTGGGAGACATTCAAAATTTGATGCCATGTGGAGTGACCCTTATATTATTACCAGCTGTAAACATGCCAATGCATTTCAACTTTCCAAGCTGAATGGAGAGATTCTACCAATCCCAGTCAATGGGATTCATCTCAAACCTTGCCTTTAGCATGGTTGTGGGTTTTGTAAATATGTTAGGGTATTTCCTTTCAATAAATGCTTTTGCACATGCATCATTCTCATTAGGAGATTGTTCACCTTGTTTGTTTTGCCTTGTCTTGTTTCCTAGAGGTAGTGTTTAGTCTTGTGTTGGTTTGGCCAATCCATGTTCTTGTTGATGTGCCCTTTGACTCTGTACCCAATGGATTGATAAGGCCTCTGGATCCCAGTGTTTAGCAGGTAAACACCCTGCATAGTCACCAAAATGTTATCCTATTTTGCCTTCTAGCCAAATAGCTTAAAGATCCATGAGATCCTAGTATTCCCACCCTTTGAAATGCAAGATAAAACCACCCAAAATGGCTAAGTCCCGAAAATCCTAAGTTTTCCTTGTGTTTTTTGCCTTTTCAGAGTTTCAAAGTTTAGAGTTCTTCCTTCGCCCTGCCATCCTAATCAACTCCAAACTCCGCTTTGTCCCTTTGCACATTCAGCTAAGTGTTTTGGGTGCTAGACTTAAGAGTTTCTCTCTTCTGCGTTCTCTTTTGGAAGGCCGAAGGTTGGAGGTCCACTTGTTGAAGCCTGACAAGTAAAAGCTCTATGTATGTCAAAGGTTGGAGTTCAGGCTTCTTGCCTTCTGTCTTCTTCATAAAAGGTGTAAGGTGGAAGGCCTGACAGTCGACTCCTGACGGGCCACGTGGCGTATTTTGGTGGGTTTTGCCATTCCGTAAGAATTATTTTTTTAAGGCAAAAGGTGATCGCGGAACAACAGGAAGTTGCCAAGTGGTCGTGACGTCATCCAGGGAGGAAGGCTCGGGGTCTGAGTTCCATTTCTTTTCTTTCAAAATATTCCTAAGTGTTTCAGGGAGTCAGACTTCGATCTTTTCCCCTTCGCTCTTCCTTTCTTTTGGAAGGATGAAGGTTGAAGGACCGAACCCTGAACTCCATCGAACCTTTGTAAATGCAGCCAAGTCTTCAAACTTGAGGGGCTCAGACTTTCTCTCTTCTTCTTTCTCTAAGAAGGCATAGGGCGAAAGGCCCAAGGCCTGATCTTTGTTGATTTGATAAAATTGACTAAGTGTTGCGGAGGCAGAGGTTAGGTTCTTCTTCCTTCAAAAAAATAATGCAATGTGAAGGCCTAACCCCCGAAGCTTGATGATTTCTCCTCTCTCAGACTTTGGAGGCTGAGGTTTCCTCCTTCACCTTTCCAAAGCCTGATCGGTGGAAGACCGATCAGAGGAAATCTGATATGTCAAAGCCTAACCTTTTTGCCCTCCAGAGGCATTTTCTATTGTTCAAAACATGATGAGACTGCTCAACGACCCTCCTGGTCACCATTAATGCTTTTTCAAAGCCTGGTTTCTTGTAGAAGATGGATTCCTCGCTCCCCCATGCTACTATAGTCCCTTTGTAATGAATTTCCTGTATCATGGCATGGGCGGACCTCTTGTTTAAGTGGATTTCATGGGCAGAGCCATGTGGGCACGCTCTAAGGACAGAGAATGATGTTATTGCCACATGGGCCCAACGTCCCTTCCTTGTCGACTTCTTATTCCACGTTCATGGCTGCTACAGTGTGATGTGTAAAGCTATATATGCATGTAAAAAAGATGTAATTATGTTAGTTATTCTTCTGGGTTGTTATGTTGGGAAGATTATTTGTTATTTTCAAACCTTGTAATGCACCTATAGAACCAAATGGATGTGATACATTGTGCTCTTTTTTTGAGCCTTTGTTGTCTCTAGTTGATTGTTCACCAATGAATGTAGATGGTTATTCTGTGTCTACTCTTCTATAACAGATTATCTTCCCTTTCTAATGGCTATTTAGCCTTCACGATCAATACAATCATTGATATTTTGCCTCTCTTATGTTTTTGTTCTGTGTTTACTTGAAACCTATAAGCTTATTCTGTGGATAAAATGGTCCCTCCTGTAGTTACAGATTTCTAATTCGAACCTCTACTAAAGTTGTAAGTCTATGTGAGTTTCTTTTAGTATTTGAAGTCATTGTTGTGTTATGTTAGTTCCATCTAAACATACTAAATCTTGGTGCATCGCCTCCCCTTTTATTTTCAGTCTCCTTCTCTCCCTTTTCCCTGGTGATCATTAGTTTAGGTCTAGTCAATTTTTCTAAGCCTTAAGCTCAGAAAGAGGAATTGGCCTTCTTTGGAGGTCTGATCTCATCTGCAAGGTCCCACACCTTGAGATTATTCCCATTGTATCATTGCAATGCTTGGACAACCTCTAAGCAGGGTGCAATTTCACATGACAACAATTATACTTCAAAGGAATCTAGTTGCATTTTTGGGTAGAAGCAACAAGAACAATAATTTATCTTTGCAATAGATCTCCTTCATCTACATCTGCTCTTCACCAAGTGATTCCATATGAAGTTTGGTTTGCTTACCCTTCATGTGTTCGACATCTTAAATTTTTTGGCTCCACTTGCTATTCTTTGATTCCCAAAGAGAAAAGAAGTAAGTTGCATCATCAAAGTTATAAATGCATTTTTCTAGGCTATTGTGAATCTTCAAGAGCATATAGATTGTATGATGAGGCAAACAAGAAATTTCTTATTGCACGAGATGTTATCTTTTGTCAATCCTCCAAAAATGATGTCAATGTTGATTGTCAGTTAAAACAACTTGAAAGATTTGCTAAGTTTCTTCCTTGGAAAGAACATCCATGTGAGATTCCTGAATATGGGGTGGGATAAGTCATTTGGAACCACCTTTGTTAGATCCACCTATAGAATCTCTAACCCAAGGTGTTCAACCTCAAGATATCCAAGAAGAATCCCCCTCTAATAATGACCTGCAACCTTTAGATGAGCCTGGGATTTTAGAACCATTAGACACTAATGGAGCTTCTAGTCAAAAAATGGAAGCACCTTTGGTTCAACCAAAATCTTCACACAAATGGGAAAAACAAGTCCAACAAACTTTGAAAGATTTGAGACCAAAATAAATTGGTTTAAGATGGGAACAAGAAGTTCTTACAAAGCAAGACAACAAGCTCAATCTAGTAATGAAAGTAACTTGGAGTCTATTGATGAGATCAATATCAAAATGGACTTAGAACCAACTTCCTATAAAAAAGCTAAAAAAATTGCAATGTGGAGGCAAGCTATGCAAAATGACTATGATGCTCTTCTAAGAAATGGCACTTGGGAGTTGGTTGATCCTCCACTAGGTTGTAAACCTATTGGTTGCAAGTGGGTCTTTCACAACAAATATAAAGTAGATGGTTCACTTGAAAAGCATAAATCCCTTGTTGCAAAAGGTTATGCTAAAAAAGAGGGCATGGATTATAATGAAACCTTTCCACCTACAACAAAATGGACTACCATTCATGCTTTGTTGGCTCTTTCGACACAAAATGGATGGAATTTCATCAAATGGACATCAAAGATGCATTCTTGAATGGTGATCTCAAAGAAATAGTATATATGAATCAATTAGAAGGATATGTAGTCAACAGTCAAGAACACCAGGTGTGCAAGCTAATAAAATCATTGTATGGTTTAAAGCAACCCTCAAGCCTGGTATGAAAAACTCACCGAGCACCTCTCGGAGTTGAATTTCAAGAACTTTGAATTTGATGATGCAACTCTTTTTGTCAAAAAGGTTGATAGAACTATTGTATATCTAATTGTTAATGTGGATGATTTATTTCTCACTGGTAATAATGAGAATTATAATCAAATTGTGAAAGACAGATTGAAGCAAGGGTTTGAAATGATTGACTTGGGACATATTCACTACTATTTGGGTATTGTGGTGATTCAAAAACCTAAGTATATATTCATCACCCCAAAAAAATATATTAGTGAACTTCTAAGCAAATTTGTAATGTCTGACTACAAACCGCTTAGTACTCCTATAGAGAAAAGTTTGAAGCTCACATCAAATGACTCTACAACATTGGTTGATGCAACCAAATATAGACAACTTGTTGGTAGTTTGATTTATGCAACAACCACTCGCCCAAATATTTCTTTTATTGTTGGAGTTCTCTCTACATTCATGCAACAACCTAGATAACATCATGTTGGGTAGCCGCCAAAAGAGTTCTTTGGTATTTGAAAGGCACTTAAAACTATGGGCTCAAATACTCCAAGGCAACACATTTCTCTTTGGTTGGATATTCAGATTTTGATTATGCAGGTGACTTGGAAGATGGAAAATATACTTCTGATTTCTTAAGGGTCAATAGTCATTTCTTGGAAATCTAAGAAGCAGCTAATGCCAAATTTATCCTTTGTGGAAGTCGAATATATAGCAGCTTATGAGGCAACCCATGAAATATTATGGCTTTGACATAATTTTGAAGATTTGCAAGAACACCAAGTTTCATCCACACCACTCCTTGTTGACAATCAATCTATAATCAAAATGGCCAAAACTCCCATCTTTCACGAATGAATCAAACACATAACACAAAGTTCCATTTGAATCGACACCATGTGAAAGATGGCAATGTACAACTCAAATATTGTGCCACTGCTGATCAGCCTACATATATTCTTACCAAAGTGCTTGGACGAGAGAAGTTTGAGAAATTCTGAGGAATGCTTGGTTTAACTCCTTTAGATTAAGGGGGGATTTAACGTGTTAATCATCAAGATTAACATAATACAGTTTTGTTTTCAATTTTTTGTTTATTAGGCAGTTCGACTATTTTTTCTGCCTATAAATAAGAATGTAAACTTCTTTTTTGAATCAATAAAAGTTGTCATTCTATTTTGCCATTCCATCCTAGCCTGACATGCCACCTATCTAAAACCTACAAGGTAGAGAATGAAAGTTAACTCAAGTGCATGTAATCATAATGTTGGCTCAAATTATGTGGAAAATAGAGACGAGAACATACCACAACAGTAGGATGTGAGGTATACATATGCCACTTTGTTTTATGTGAATGACCTACCAAAATAATGAAAAACTAGTCAATATATATCAAATTAATTCATTTTTAGTCTTCATTTGCACTTGTAGTGAGGAAGAAAATTGGGCTCTATATCAACGGTGATAGAATCGAGCAAGGACACAATTGATAGAAATCTTGCAATGAGGGGATTGTGACTATGGTTGCAACATATCCTCAAGAAAACCCATAGTTATGAAAAACAAGAAAAATGCTCTCTACCCTAGTTTGAGTATTTGTTAGTTTTGTGTCAAAATGTCCATCAAATTTAGGATTGTCCATTGCAAAGAGTAGGTGTCTAGGTGGGGAATGTAGTTATGCTTTTGATATTTAATTTTTGTGATTATATTTTCAATTTCAGTGATCTACTTTGGGGGGCATGGCTGAGGTCATGATGCAGAGCATGGAGGGTTCAATCAAACAAACACACTTCAACAAATGACTTTTCTCACAATCTTCCACTATGCTTTGATGAGAACAACAAATAAGGTAATTTTGACATAATTTTCAGAAGACAACTCAAACCCACTATCTAAAAACTAATTTGGATACCCATTAAGCCCTTCTATAACATATCTTAAATGAAGGTGGGGTTACTTTGGACGTATCCCTCAAAAACTTGCTGCTACGCTGTCTCAAAGGCCTAATTAGGCTTGTTTTTGCAAAGCAAGTCTATGAGATTCAAAACCCACAACACAAAACTCAACTCCAAGGTTCTTCACACATTGCATGGGGTCTAAATCCACCAATTTTGTCAATTGGGACAATATCCATATCACCTTTTTATCAAAACCCTACCTTAACCTATTCAAACAAATCAAAAACATAAGAAAATCAGGCTAGGGCTGCTTGGAATTCGCCCAAAACTTCATTTCCTGCAATTCCCACTTTCAAAATCTTAAAGAACATGTTAAAACCTTCCATTCCACTGATTTTCAGAATTTTTCAACAGTGGCAAGTGCTTCAAATCACGTTTTTTCCATTCAAGCCCACAAACCCTATGTTAACAGGCAATTTTTAGTAAAGTTTCCATAACTTTCTCAAAACATGATAAAATTTGATGAAACCAACGCCAAATGAAAGAAGTTAGAGAACTATCAAACCCAATTGGTTGCTCATCATTATCAAGCCGTACAGGGCCGTACTAGCCTCAGGAACAATGAAAAAAATGTCAAAATTTAGAAAAAAATGAGTTTTCTTGCATTATTTGATCTCCAAATGTCTTCCCAACCACTCCACCACATTTACAATGATGGATTCAGACTATTTATGTATTTTCAAACTTGTCCAAACATTTACAAACCAACTTTTCAACTACTAACCGTTCATTTTCCACCCTATGACAAAATTGCTAAATTGCACTCGACAACTTTTTGACAATTTTTACAATATTTGACACATGACTCCAAAATGACTCCCTAAGACTCAAAATAGACTTAGACAAGTCCAACATGGTCTAAATGACCTTATTACGTGGTTAAAACACCCAACAAAAACAAAATTTACAAAATGGCCTCATGGAGGCATAAAATCCATAAGGTGCTCCTACACCAAACTCCCAGCCAAAAGAAAATCCAAGCCCTCTTGGATTGAGGGTAGTAACAGGTCTTCATCCTTTGAATGCTCCTCCTTGATGTCCTCTATGCTCTGCCTCTTGTCCTCTTTGAAACAGCTCCAATTGGTCTTCATTTTCACTTTTGGTTTCAACTTGTCAAAACAAACTAGGCTTCTAATTGTCTTGTCACTTTGAATTTGATCCTTCATGCTTTGATGTATCCCAGTCTCTTTGTCAGCACCTTGCTCCTCTTCCATGACTTGTTTCATCTTGACTTTTGGTTTGTTTCTCCTCAAAATTGCTATCACAACAAGAAAGTGATAGATGTCTTCCTTGTTCTTTTGCCTTTGCAATGTAGTCATGATCTTTGCATCTTTGTTTTTCTCTCCCATATGATATTCTGCCCCTCTATATGCTGCTTTCTCAAGGCTACCAATCTCTGATATGAACAAAATAGAAAAACTACTATCCTCCTTTGCAAACAATGAAGGAAACATTACGTCACCATACCTTTGTAATATCATTTCATCCTTCACCTCTGTTGTGATAACATCCTCTTGTTTGGGAATGGCTACAATGTCCATATCTCCTTCTTCATCTTCCTTTGCTTGTTCATTACTTTTTTCCATCAAAGGTTCTTTTGTCTTCACATCTGGTTCTAATGCTTTCATTTGTCTTCTCTTTTGCATCAGTCTTTGAATAAGCCATACAACCTTCTTCTTAATTGTCAAGTGCCAACTGAGTGCTCTTTTGAGAAACTGCTCGACCTCATCTTCCATCCTTTTTCTCATCTCTTCCAGTTGTTCCATAGCCTGCCTCAGTTCTTTTATCTCTTGGTCAAACTCCATTTGTTTTGCCCTCTCTTTTTCCTCTTTCCTCTTCCTCTCTTTTTCTTCTTGCTTCTTCTTTATTGAACCCCCAACCTACAGGTACCTTCTCAACAAATCCATCTTCTCTTCAAGCAAGTCCCTTTAACCTTGCTTCCTCTTGTCTTTGCCTCACCTAGGTCTCTTCTTTTTTCCTCTGCCTAGTCTTTTGGCAACCAGGTTCTCTCTTCAACCTGCACAAACACAAACACACAAACACCAAACTCTCTTGCCCAGACCTTCTGATCTCTAATACCAATTGATGCAGAGCATGGAGGGTTCAATCAAACAAACACACTTCAACAAATGACTTTTCTCACAATCTTCCACTATACTTTGATGAGAATAGCAAATAAGGTAATTTTGACATAATTTTCAGAAGACAACTCAAACCCAAGATTTAAAAACTAATTTGAATACCCATTAAGCCCTTCTATAACATATATTAAATACAGGTGGGGTTACTTTGGAACGTATCCCTCAAAAACTTGTTGCTATGTTGTCCCAAAGGCCTAATTAGGCTTGTTTTGCAAAGCAAGTCTATGAGATTCAAAACCCACAACACAAAACTCAACTTCAGGGTGCTCCACACTTGCATGGGGTCTAAATCCACCAATTTTATCAATTGGGACAATACCCATATCACCTTTTATCAAAACCCTACCTCAACCTATTCAAACAAACCAAAAACATAAGAAAATTAGGCTAGGGCTGCTGGGAATTCACCAAAAACTCCATTTCCTGCAATACCCACTTTATAAATTTTAAATAACATGTTAAAACCTTCCATTCCACCAATTTTCAAAATTTTTCAATGGTGGCAAGTGCTTCAAATCATGTTTTTTCCATTCAAGCCCACAAACCCTAGGTTAACAGGCAGTTTTTAGTAAAATTTCCATAACTTTCTCAAAACATGATAAAATATGATGAAACCAATGCCAAATGAAAGAAGTTTTAGAGCACTATCAAACCCAATTGGTTTCACATCACTATCAGGCTGTACAGGGCCGTACTAGCCTCGGGAACAACGAAAAAAGTCAAAATTTAGAAAAAATAAGTTTTCTTACATTATTTGATCTCCAAATGTCTTCCCAACCACTCCACCACATTTACAATGATGGATTCAGGCTATTTATGCCTTTTGAAACTTGTCCCAACATTTACAAACCAACTTTTCAACTACTAACCGTTCATCTTCCACCCTATGACAAAATTGCTAAATTGCACTTGACAACTTTTTGACAATTTTTACAAATTTTACAATATTTGACAAATGACTCCAAAATGACTCCCTAAGACTCAAAATAGACTCAGACAAGTCCAACATGGTCTAAATGACCTTATTAAATGGTTAAAACACCCAACAAAAACAAAATTTACAAAATGGCCTCATGGAGGCATCAAATCCATAAGGTGCTCCTGCACCAAACTCCCGGCCAAAAGAAAATCCAAGCCCTCTTGGATTGAGGGTAGTAATAGGTCTTCATCCTTTGAATGCTCCTCCTTGATGTTTTCTATGCTCTGCCTCTTGTCCTCTTTGAAACAACTCCAATTGGTCTTCATTTTCACTTTTGGTTTGAACTTGTCAAAACAAACTAGCCTTCTAACTGTCTTATCACTTTGAATTTGATCCTTCATGCTTTGATGTATCCCAATCTCTTTCTCAGCACCTTGCTCCTCTCCATGACTTGTTTCATCTTGACTTTTGGTTTGTTTCTCCTCAAAATTGCTATCACAACAAGAAAGTGATAGATGTCTTCCTTGTTCTTTTGCCTTTGCAATGTAGTCATGATCTTTGCATCTTTGTTTTTCTCTCCCATCTGATATTCTACCCCTCTATATGCTGCTTTCTCAAGGCTACCAATCTCTGATATGAAAGAAATAGAAAAACTACTATCGTCCTTTGCAAACAATGAAGGAAACATTACATCACAATACCTTTGCAATATCATTTCATCCTTCACCTCTGCTATGATAGCATCCTCTTGTTTGGGAATGGCTGCAACTTCCATATCTCCTTTTTCATCTTCCTTTGCTTGTTCATTACTTTTTTCCATCAAAGGTTCTTTTGTCTTCACATCTGGTTCTAATGCTTTCATTTGTCTTCTCTTTTGCATCAGCCTTTGAATAGGCCATACAACCTTCCTCTTTATTGTCAAGTGCCAACTGAGTGCTCTTTTGAGCAATTGCTCCACCTCATCTTCCATCCTTCTTCTCATCTCTTTCAGTTGTTCCATAGCTTGCCTCAGTTCTTTTATCTCTTTGTCAAACTCCATTTGTTTTGCCCTCTCTTTTTCCTCTTTCCTATTTCCTCTTCCTCTCTTTTTCTTCTTGCTTCTTCTTTTGTGAACCCCCAACCTGCATGTACCTTCTCAGCAAATCTATTTTCTCTTCAAGCAAGTCCCTTTAACCTTGCTTCCTCTTGTCTTTGCCTCACCTAGGTCTCTTCTCTTTTCCTCTACCTAGTCTTTTGGCAACCAGGTTCTCTCTTCAACCTGCACAAACACAAACACACAAACACCAAACTCTCTTGCCCAGACCTTCTGAGCTTTGATACCAATTGATGTAGAGAATGGAGGGTTCAATCAAACAAACACACTTCAACAAATGACTTTTCTCACAATCTTCCACTATACTTTGATGAGAATAGCAAATAAGGTAATTTTGACATAATTTTCAGAAGACAACTCAAACCCAGGATTTAAAAACTGATTTGAATATCCATTAAGCCCTTCTATAACATATATTAAATGCAAGTGGGGTTACTTTGGAATCTATCCCTCAAAAACTTGTTGTTACGCTGTCCCAAAGGCCTAATTAGGCTTGTTTTGCAAAGCAAGTCTATGAGATTCAAAACCCACAACACAAAACTCAACTCTAGGGTGCTCCACACATTGCATGGGGTCTAAATCCACCAATTTTTTCAATTGGGACAATACCCATATCACCTTTTATCAAAACCCTACCTCAACCTATTCAAACAAACCAAAAACATAAGAAAATTAGGCTAGGGCTGCTTGGAATTCGCCCAAAACTCCATTTCCTGCAATACCCACTTTCAAAATATTTAAGAACATGTAAAAACCTTCTATTCCACTAATTTTTCAGAATTTTTCAACGGTGGCAAGTGCTTCAAATCACGTTTTTTCCATTCAAGCCCACAAACCGTAGGCTAACAGACAATTTTTAGTAAAATTTCCATAACTTTCTCAAAACATGATAAAATTTGATGAAACCAACGCCAAATGAAAGAAGATTCAGAGCACTATCAAATCCAATTGGTTACATGTCATTATCAAGCTATGCAGGTCCGTACTAGCATCGGGAACAGTGAAAAAATAATCAAAATTTAGAAAAAATGAGTTTTCTTGCATTATTTGATCTCCAAATGTCTTCCCAACCACTCCACCACATTTACAATGATGGATTCAGGCTATTTATGTATTTTCAAACTTGTTCCAACATTTACAAACCAACTTTTCAACTACTAACCGTTCATCTTCCACCCTATGACAAAATTGTTAATTGCACTTGACAACTTTTTGACAATTTTTACAATATTTGACACATGACTCTAAAATGACTCCCTAAGACTCAAAATAGACTCATACAAGTCCAACATGGTCTAAATGACCTTATTACATGGCTAAAACACCCCAAAAAAACAAAATTTACAAAATGGCCTCATGGAGGCATAAAATCCATAAGGTGCTCCTGCACCGGGTCACCCCTTTTACCATATGGGGTCACCCATTTTAACAAGGTAGTGTTGATGTAGCTTTTGACACACCAAATTACCTGAGTCGTGAAGCACCACAGGTTGGAATGACAAAGGTTGCTCTGCTTGAAAGATGGCTAGCCTTCAGAGTCTTGGTGAATTTGTTATGAGGTTTGCTAGAATCCCTTAGCTGGAGAGTGCTTTGGGAAGTCCGTTCAAGGGGCTACATTGAGTATCAAGAATTGTCCAGTTGAAAGGGAGGTTCACATAATGCAATTTGTCACTATTAGCTAATGCAAACACTCCATTTCACTTTAAAATTGAATTAATAGTTTTCATGAATTCAATTTTAGTTTTGTTCATTAAAATTTAATTGAAAAGTGATTAAAAAACTAAAAACACCATTAATATGCATTAAAATTAGAATTTAATTTCATAGAATTTGAAGAGTTATTCATTAAAATTTGTTCCCTTTTTAAAAATATAAATTTAAAATTTCAGGACAGCAAGGAATGTGTCAAAAATTGTAAAATTTCATTGTCAGGAAGTCAAAAAATCATCTTATATTCTTGCCTCATATGACTGAAAATAATCAGTTAAAAAATAATCAAACTAATCTAAAATCAATTTTAAAAAATTGCAAAAAAGAAAGGGGAAGAAAAGAGTTAAAGAAAAACAAACTAATTATCTAAACTTGTTTCCCATCCTTCCTATGCACCATTCGACAAATGGACAAACTCGACTTGAAACTAATCTCCACCGAACTCATTGTTGCAATCCCAACATGAGACGGTGTGATCTTGAAAGGAAAGTGTCATGCGGGAGTGTTGGTGAATCATAGCATGCACAAATGTGTTCCTTCGACCACATAAAACACCCTACCATTAGCGGGGTATTGTTGGAAATGTTGTCATTGATGTCAAAGTATCATAGACAAGATGGTTGTCATTGATGTCAAGGTGCATGAACAAGATTGTTTGATGTCAAAGAGTTTGTCGTGGAGATTGTTGGATTAGTTCTCCAAGATGTATGGAGGAGAATGGGAAAGTAAGTATTGTCATTGATGTCAAAAGACGAATGAAGAGATTGTTGGAATATGTTGTCATTGATGTCAAAGAGATAAAAGTCATTTGATGCCAAATGTTCAAGAAGGAAATGGTTTATTGGTGGAAGACCATAAGTCGGTTATCACTTCGTTTTGACCGTCATTATCAAGATTAATGTTCCTATTGTATTTGACTATCATCATTTTGAAGAGGTTAATTGTATTGTTTAAATTAAAGATTTAAACAACTATTTTTAACAAGGTTGATGGAGCCAAAGTTAAGTTTTTAAATTCTATAATAAAGAGGCCGACTCATATATGCAGGTTGACTTAAGTATGCTGGCCGATCAAGTTTAAATAAATGTAATGATCTAAGGAGGCCGACATATATACATAGAGTGCTTCATAAGACAAAGGTCTTAATCATATTAGTAACATGAAATGAGCGATTGAATATTTGTTATCAATAACTAGTGATACGATTTCAAATAGAGACGATGGTAATGTTTGTCATTACATGAAGTGGTGCAAATACACAAGCGTAGCGATCATTGAAGAAAGGCATTTTTGAATAAGACAAAAATGTGTTGGAAGGCAGCGATGAGATTTAAAGCATAATCAAACTTAACAACATGCTGCGATCTTATTAACAAAGGGAAATGATCATTTCAAGGAGTTATCTCTTTTCAAAAGAAACAGAACTCTTCAAAAAGTATGAAGGTATATATGTTTCATTTTTGTTTGAAGGTGTGAAGTGTGGAAATAAAAGAGTATATCTAATAAACACTTTCAGATCTGCAAATAGAGGATTGAAGGCAGATTTGTATGAGAGAATAGAAGGATGATTTATAAGTAAGATTCATGGAAGAATTATAGAGAAGTAAGAGGCAGAAATATAGAGGAAGATAATGTTGATCTAGAAGAAGATTATGTTGAGATAAAGAAGAAGACCTTGCTGGGGTAAAGGAAGAGTTTGAGCAGATATAAAAGAAGATCTAGCAGAGATAGATGAAGAGTCTTGGGCAGATATAAAAGGAAGATGTTGTCATATTTGGATCATTTTTTGAAAAGAGACTGTATCTTTTGGATCAGATTTGAAAGGAAGAACATTGTATGATTTGGATTAGTTTTGTGAAGAAAGGATATTGTGTGAGTTGCGATCAGATTTATAAAAGAAAGTTATCAAGATCCGTAGAAGGTTGGTGCCTTAACAAGAGATTGGTGTCTCTTAATGGGTTGGTGCTCAATAGTGGATTGGTGCTGACAAATCATATAAGAGGGGATTGGTGTCTCCTGGAGGTTGGAGCCTATTAAGATTGTAAAAGAGATTTATATATAAGCAATATTTTGCCGTGGTTTCTCCCATAAGGATTTCCACGTAAAACTTGTGTTTTTCTTGTGGTGCTTCATTGATAGATCTTGTGTGATTGATATTGTTGTGGTTGTTAAGTTGTGAAAAGTAAAAAATTGTATTATACTGATTCATCCCCCCTCTTAGTATAATTGTGTGTTCTTCAGGTATCAATGGTTTAAATGTGTGTCAAGATTCATCAACATTTATTAAATTAAATGCATAAGATTGAACAGAAAGAAAACAAGCTTAGAATTTGGAAAATCTCATTGAATTAGAAAATAATTTAAAAAATGGATCAAAATGATGTATTACATTCAAAACTTGAAATTTGCAGACTCTAATAGGTTTTTCAATGCATTGCAATAAACCTCACATAAATATATAGACAAATTTGGATGGGAACACAAATAGTCCTTCCCTCCAAAATCACAAAATAACAAAAACAATAGGAAGTGAAGAGTCATTAGACTTGCTTCTCACATTTTACTTTTTCCCTCCATCTTTATTATTTGTTTCCAAACAATTTTCATTTTTTAAAACAATTCACATTTCCTAGTTACTCTTCCATGTCACTTTCGTATTCTTTGTAATTAATTTCACAACATCGACCTTTGCAGAAAGCCTCAAGAAAGGCACCCTCCACCAACAACAATGCCTTCCTCAACAGCTGTCTTTGTTGCATTCAAGGCATCATCCACTCTTAACTTATTTTCCTTCAATGTACTTTTAATATCCTTCAATTTCCATAGCAACATATCCTGCAGAAAAAAATTGCCTTCATTACACTTGATATTGCATTCAAGGGAGCATATGATTTCCTTCTTGGAAATGTCATCCACAAAGATCTCTTTATCTTGTAACCAAGGACATTGAGCTCTTGCTTCATAATTATTATGTTTTCACACGAATCCAGATTCTCCCTTTTGAGCTTCTTTCAATTTCGTCTCAAAATCTGCCTCTTTGACATCATCATCCATGTCCTCATTTTATGTTTCAACTACTTCAGATTTTCTGAAAATAGAGAATTAACATATGACAAATAATCTTCATACATACCCCATCAGATAGTTGTCCCTTCATATCACATATGATTCTAACATCCTCTAATTAACTAGCAATGTTCCCTTTGGTTCTGATGTTAAAATATCAGCTTTCTCTATAGCTTGATCTCCAACATCCTCAAAATGGTTACTGCACATACCAAGTGTCTTATACTCTATCAAACTATGAAGTAATGTGTAGCTCATCCCATTGAACTCTTTGTCAATAAGATACATCCCGACTCAAGCTGGCCAGATAGCCTAACAAATACATGGGCTGATCTAAGTGGAACATGGTTGCTACCTCAACACCAACACAATAATTGAGATGCCAAGATGAGTTATTGTATATAAAACAATCACCCACCAAATTCTAGTCCTAACCCACCCACTTATCTCATTTCTCACCAGTATCCAAGCATGTAGAAATGATTGTATTCCAGAACATAGAACAAATTCACTAGCAATTGCAACAAGATCGGCATTCAGCGCAATCATAGAAGCAAACAAAATCACTGGAACATATAGCCAATAGGCTCCAGCATAAATAGACTCTAGAGAAAAATTTGGACAAATACTTTTCCTCTCCTGAAATGTTTTACTAGAAACTTTAATCTTATATGTACTTTCTCGAACTACATATTCTCCATCTAATGCCCAAACAAACTCGAGAGTAGATCCAAAGGACCTATTCCTCTATGCAAGGGTAGTATAAGTAATATACTCCCCATTGCCATTGGTGAATAAATTCAAGATAAGAACTAGACTACTTAAACTCTATAATGGAATGGCATTTCATCTCTTTGTGGCATATTGTCAAACAGTTGATGGCCTTTACCTGTAGCTTTCCATGAAGGCATTTTGCCAAACAGTTCCTATGATTTACTATGTAGTTATATTCCTACGAGACATTCCACCAATCATATCACGGTCCCCTTGGTGTGCAAAGAAGACAAAGCATGCCTTTGGCTTAGTCGCGGCCTGTGTTGATGGGTATTTCATACCCTGCACAACATTATCATGTCTCCAAACATTTCACATGATTTGTCTATAGCTTCTCAACTCGTTGCGGCCTTTTCTTGTTGAAAAATGGTAGTTCCTCTGAAATTTTATCAAACATTTGATGTGCCTTCCTTGGCGTTTCATGGTATTTTGTCAAGTAGATTACATCGTGCTTTAGGCCGTAGCTCTTCCCAGTTACTTGGGACTTCATTGATAGATCTCACTGTTTTCATTAAGATTGCCTCTTTCTTCAAATGTTTTGTTCAATGTCATTTCACCCAGTTCACTACACATGGTTGTATGTGCAAGATTGTTTTGAGATTGTCTTTTGAATGAATGAATGAATGAATTTTAATGACATCTAGGAGATCAAGCAGTCTAAGAGAACAAGAGCCGCAGCCCTAAGACATTTTAAAGATCTTTTTGATGTCCACTCTTCTACTATGAATCTTGACTAAGAAGCCGGCCGTTATGTGAAGCCTTGCTTCCTCAAAGAGCTCGTTTAGACTGCCCACCTTCAAGTTGTTTTCGTATTGAATACGAATATCTTCATAAGCAGCTCACTCAAAGATGAAGTGTCAGTCAGTCTCAACCACTCTTTTGCTAGAGAAATTGCAAATCCTATCCTCCCAATCTTCCTTGGGGACCGTCTATCCACTAGTTTCACACCTAAGATGTTGAGAATCGGTCCTAAATTATGCAATTAAAAGCCTAGCTTTACCGCTAAGAGCGGCATACAAGTAGGCTTTTTTACCATGCTTCCAAGTGGAGTTGAACTCTTTGACATAATGCGATTTTTTTCGGCCAATTTGTTTAGTCCACATGGCAGTCCTAAATTTTTCTAACACAAACTTTTTTATTTCTTCTTTGGTTTTAGGACACTCTTACAGATTAATGTCCCGTTTGCTCACCCACTTGTTGTTTTGTTTCATCCATGTCTTTTTCCTATGATCTATCTCCTCTGCCACCAATTTAGATCAACGCTGATTCTCCATGCTTTCTGCCTTTTTTAAGTAACATAGTAACCAAATTATTGTTGATGCCTCCATCAAGAAAGTGCCTCTCTCAGCCAAAAGAATCTCATAGGGGACCGTAGCTTTGACTTTAAGACTACTAGTGATAAGATGTTTTTGAATTCTCTCTAATTGTCTCCATTTGTGATTTGACATGCTACTCCCCCAAATCTCATAACAATAGAGGACAACTGGTGTGACCAACAAACCAAAAAGGGTCTTCTTGGTTTTCCAATCCCATAGCTCCACTTTCCTACACCTGTTCTGTAGTAGGTAAGATGCTCTCCAACCATCTTGAATCGTTGTCGTTCTACAAGTCTCCTAGCTGAGCCTATTGTGGAAAACAATTCCAAGGTACTTGTATTCTTCTACAATTTCCAATGAGCTTCCTTAAAAAATAAATTAACTTGTTGTTGCTTCCTTTTTAATGAGAAAATCATGACTTTGGACTTGCTAGTGTTCACTTGAATCCCGATCTGTTGGAAGAGCTCTAAAGCATTCAAAAGTTCTCTCAAACCATGGGCAGTTTTTGCAACTAGAATAGGATCATGTGCATACAAAAGTAACTTCACCACAAAACCTACCAACTGGACACCTCCACCATCAGTTTTCTTTAACCATTCTTCAAATTTATCAATGTATAAGCCAAATAAAGTGGGAGAAAGAGGACATCCCTGCTTGACCCCGATGTCACTACCAAAACATTTCGACATACCCTCTCTAGTTCTGATTTTAGCTCTAACCTGTTCATAAAGTTTATGCATTGTTGCCCTATACTCATCTGGAATCCCAAGTTCTTCCATCCTGTTCCAAAGTTTGTCCCTGGATACCTTGTCAAAGGCTTTTTTAAAATCAACGAAGCAACAAAAGGCTTCCCCTCCCTGAGTGTCCCAAACTTTTTCAATCAAATGCCTAAGAGTGATGTAGTGATCAATGGTAGAGTGCCTTGGTTTAAAACCAACTTGCCCTTTTGCTCCTTTTCCTTCTTTTTCTATCCAATTGCTGATCCTGTATTCTATCAAGCTCTCGAGAAGCTTTCCAAGAAGAGGATTAACCATGATTTCAGATTGGTTTGGAATTGGAATGGCTTCCTCTTTCAAATAATGCACATAAGCAATAAAATCAACCAAAGGTACAAACAGGAAAGTAGCAACATTACGAGTCTTCACATATTTTCCAAATTGCTCAATAATAAAAGCATTCTTTTCATGTACAATCCTTATACCCCAATTGCATTTGGGTTGTCCATTTGCGAACGAAGGCTGAGCTTTTACCTATAAAGAGACATTAGTGTTTAAACATTTAAATCATATTTTAAATTTTAAATATCAAAATTAAAAGATTTAATATTAAATTTCAATTCCCATTGAAAAAATTAATTTTAAATCGATTAAATATTAAAATAAAAAAAATTAAATTATTAATACAAATGTTTGAAACAAATCAAAATTAATTTTTTTTAAATATTAAATTTCAACTGGGCTAAAGACTGGTCCTAATCTAGATCGACTATTTAGACTAGTGCTAAACAATAAGTAACAAGTTTATGAGTACCTTCTAGACTTAAATCAATGATGGCCAATAGGTCAAACCTAGGGTAAAGGAAAGTGTCCTTGGCAAGGATGGCCTTTCAAAGGCAAGCTAGACTCTTGTTTGTTTCATCTAGTTTGTGCATGCGTGTGCTTTTCTTATTGACTCCCTTTCTTATGAATTCCACTCTCATATATTGATTGGGGTCTCCACCTAAGAGTACAGACATTATGCAATGCTTCTTTTGTCTTATCTCCTTTTGTCTTTCTTTTTTTACTTTTTTTCTTTATAGAATTGGAGTTTTGGACTCCCTTGACCTAACCCCTACTACTAGGAAGAAGTGAGGACTCATCACCAAAGGAAAGGTAAGGTGAGTAAGGGGATAGATGCAACAAAATGGGTGCAAACGACCTCTAAGACTTCCTCCTTGCTAAGGATAATTAGGGAGACTTTCCTATTAGCTTCTATTAGTACTATGGACTTGAAATACTTGACATGTTTTGAGCTAACCTTGATGACAACTAAGACTAGGATCAATTTAAATATTTGAGTAGATTCATTTTAAATTGTTTGAAATGTAAAGGAGTGAACGGAAAAGAACATGTGAATTAGTAAAGGTGGCCTATACTAGCAACTCAAGTCTCCTACTAAGATGAAAATTAGAAAAGAGAAAACCACTAACAAGTGATAGGATGAATAAAATGAAATGCATGTTTTTCTTTTTCTTTAAGGCATGTATGCATGTGCAAATCCATTATGTATATTTTTTTGTTTATTTTTAAATGTAATATTTTTTAAGATGAAAAGCATTAATGGTCTCACCAAACTTTTCACCTTCCATGGTGCATAGAAGTTAGGCTTCATTACTAACATCTTCTTTCATTAGATACAAACCTTTCTAGTCCTTGTGAAATTTTCTCTTGTTTTTATGCCTCTTATTCCTTACATTTCTTTTCTTAAGGACTAGGTCCCCTCTTTTGAATGGTTGGGATGATGATTCCCCAACTTCACTTGAGCTCATCTTAGGAGGTTGGGTTTTAGAGCATGCAGTAGCATGAAAAATGCTTAATGGTGAAACTCGGTCCAATAAGTGTGTTCTCCATTGATCAAGATGTCATTTAGGAAGTCAAACTCATGCTTGAGATACCTCTGAATGTCAACATGATCCTTGATGGATTCTAGGAACTGATGTAATTCAAAAGGAGTCCAGGGTTCTTGTTCTAGAAGAATTAAGTTGATGCTCATTTTGCCATTTGGCTCGTGTAAATCCATCAAGTAGTTGACATATTTCTCAAGAAGCTCTAAGACCGTTGGGTTTGTCATCTCAATGGTATGCATATCACGGCCTTCCATTGTAATTACCCCACTCGTTTCATCTTAATTGGGGAATTTGTTAATCATTTTGACCTAGACTAAAGGCACCTCCCAGATTTTAGTAGATCTAATGGAAGTGGTAGGTGAGGATTTTTATACAAAAACATCCTTTATTAGGGTCCTTAGAGGAACCTCACGGTTGTTTGTAGATTTGTTATTGAGTGAGTAGGCATAGGTATGGTCATCAGTTCCTTCAAAACTCATGGACACTTGATCCATTGGGGGTTTCAAGGGAATATAGGACTCAGTTGTAGACATCAAAGAGTGTAGGATTCACTTGTAGTCATGAGGGGAAGGTAAGAATCACTTGTTGACATTAAGGGAGTATAAGACTCACTTGTAGATATGTCCCTTGGGAGTTCAACAAGGGTACAACCATATGTGGCGATGGGACTTGTGGGTGTGCTAAAGAATGGGAACCTTTCTCTCATTGTCACCCTAGATGGGTTTTCTTTTATTTTTTGGCTTGGGATTATTTTCATAATCTATTCATATGTCAATTTTGTTCTTGGCCACTGTTGTCACTTGGATTTACATCCTTTGTTGAATCCCATTTGTTGCAACAATCCAGTGAAAGATGGGAGTGATCTCAAGGTGTGGGACCTTATAGATGAGATCAAACCTCTAGACAAGCTTGTTTCCTCTATCTGAATAGAAGATTCAGAGAAAATTATAGACTATACCTAATCTAACACCACTGGGAAAAGGGAAGGATAAAACTGAAAGGGAAAAGGTGATACACCGGTATTAATATGAAGAACACCCACATAGCTAAGATGCACAAAATAATTTCACACAACTGATAAACTCACACAAATCCTACAAATCCTAACAAATGTAAAGGATAAGAATAGGATTGCAAGGAAACAAACATTCACAAGAAATAACCAATTCCAGATTACACAATGGTAAAATAGCATGAAAGGCAAAATAACTAGTATTGTATTGATCAAAAGGCACTGGTTACAACAAGATATGGTTCTGTTTTGAGCACAAAAATAAGCCTATGCGTCCAACCCTTATTACATTGATTTTTTAGCTATATATAGCATTTCACTATATTGATAACACATTAACCCAGGTTGTTGGTATGTGGGGATTGATCATGCAAGTACTATACACTCATAATGTATCCTCACCGGGGTTCGGGGGTGACAGCCCCCGAGAAGCAGGGATTTGGGGGCGCAGCCCCTGAAAATTTTTTTCTCTCTTTTTTGCCCAATCGGAGTCGATTGTTAATTTTTGTTAACCGATAAAAGAAAAATGACATTGTAAAACCCTAATTCTAGAAGCTTCCAAAAAGCTTGATATAAGTGGCTGGGATGTATGTTGCGAGTGTGGAATTCGTGAGATTGTAATATGTTTTGCACTGGATAATAAAATCATTGGATGGCTGAGTTTCTGTGGATGTAGCCCATTTTGGGTGAACCACGTTAAATTTCTGAGTTGATCTCTTTTGTGTTGTTCTTCATTGTTATATTTGGGTTATTTAATCTACATATAATTGTTAGTGTTGTTGCAAGTATGAGGTTAACCAGTATTGTCATTGATGTCAACATACTCATATTGCATTGGTAAGAAGGTTTGGATGAGCTGTGTGTTGAGGATATTAAGAAAAGTAGTCTCAATCAGGAACAATGAAGAACAATGATAAGAAGAAGGCAAATGTACTCAATAGGTTGAGAATCAGAGGATGCAGATTAAAGGACTTGTAGATATGAGTCTTGAGATGATCCAGTTAAGATTTCAGAGGTCCGCATGAAGATATGAAAAAGTTGTGATCAGTCAAGTAGAACCGATATTGGGAGCTATTCCGGAGTGACAGAGTGTTACAAAAAGGTCCGGTGAGATCCGGAGGAACATTGTCAGACTCTGCGGATTGGAAGGAGTGTTTGGGATGTCCTTGTGATGTGTCATCTCGGTTTGTACAAATTTTAGAGGTCCGGAAGCACCTTCTTCAGTATGACAGTGGTGATAGACTGTGTTCTTGAAGTTCTGGATGAAGAGGAGAAGAGATTCCAGTGAGTAGAGGAAGTGCGGATATACTTGGTTAATCAGGCAAGCTTGTGAAGGTTCTTGGATCATGTTGAGGTTATGTTGTCGGTCCACATTGATGGTAGAGCCCAGAATTGAAGATATTCTTCCGGATGAAGTTCTTGCTCAGACTAGCCGACCGGATGAGTTGTTCATCTTGTGAATGTTCTTGTGATAGCCGACTGGATGTATTAATCATCTTGCGGATGTCCTTATGGTTGATTGCCGACTTAGATGATTCTTCCTAAGTCGATGTCTTGTATAAATAAAGGTTTGTGAGTTCATTTCATAGTGTGTTGAGTAGTGGATGAGAGTGGTATAGCGAAAGAGCGAAGGGCAGAGCAGAAGTATCTCAGGCTTAAATGGAACTGATCGAAACATGGTAAAGATGTCAATCTCCAGTTCAAGTTTGTGATTCTTATCACTTTGTAGACAGTGTGTCTCTTGTAGGCAATGTGCCTCTTTGTGAGTAGTGTGCTCGGGCAGTGAGTCCTAATTGGCATGTGCCATTCATTTTTCTTATTCTTCTAACAGAGAATAATCCTTGGGTTAATCACCCCGTGGTTTTTCCCTTAACCAGGTTTTCCACGTCAAAATCTTGGTGTCCAATGTGTTGATGATTATCTGCTCTTGTGTTTATGCATTATGCTTTCATGAATGATTAACTGATATGCTATTAACCAACAAAGAAGAATCAAGTGTTCAAAATAGAAGCAAGTCTTTGCACAACTGATTCACCCCCCCTCTCAGTTGTGTGCCCTAGATCTAACAATTGGTATCAGAGCCAAGTTCCTCTGAGAGGTGCTTAACCGCTTGAGGAGATCCAGGATGTCGTCATACAAGAAGGATAGTCTGAAGTTCGATGGAACCAACTTCACTCTCTGGAAAGGTCACATGAAATGTCACTTGGAGTGTATGGGAAAAGCATACTTGGCCATGGTCTCAAAACCATATGTACCTCCACAGGGTGGTCCAACAACTCTGAATGAAATCACAGATGCTAAAAACAATTTGCGGACCAAGGAAGCTCTTCTAAGTGCATTGAATGACTCAGATCTCTCAAATGTTATTGACCTACCCACTGCATATGAGATCTGGACTAAACTAGAACTTCTGTATGAAGGAGATGAGTTTGTCAAGAGTGCAAGGTTGCAAAGTCTGAAAGGAAAATTTGAAAGATTGAAGATGAGAGATGATGGAAATATCACTACCTTTATGCCAAGAGTGAATGAGCTAGTGTGTGGAATCAGGAATGCTAGTGGAGTTCTGGATGAAAATAAAATTGTTTGCAAAATTCTCAGATCCCTTCCTGCTACCTACAAAATCAAGGTTGCTGCCATTGATGAATTCAGAGCCCATACAACTGTCACAAAAGAGCAACTGGCTGGCAAACTGGCTGCATTTGAAATGACTGAGTTTGGAGATGATCCCCCCAAGACTGAATCTGCATTCAAAGCCAGTGCCTATGTGAAAGGCAAACAAAGATTTGATCCGGGAGAGAACTCTTCAAGGAAGCTGTCATGGTATGAACAAGCAAGGAAAGATATGGAAGAGGAAGAAGCAGAAACAGCTCAACTTGAAGCCCTCATTGCAAAAAGACTGCCAAGAGGATCCGGTAAGTATGAAGGAAAACTACCCTTTAAGTGCTTCAACTGCAATAAGATTGGTCATTTTGCTTCAAGATGTCCAGAAAGATTTGCAAGGTCTAATACCAACAGACAAAGGTTTCAAAAGAACTGCTATTATGTTCTTGAAGAAGATGACAATGAAGGAGTAACAGATGATGAATCAGAAATAGGAAGCAAATCCGGAAATGAATGGGTGTTTATTGCCATCAAGGAAGAAGATTCAATATCCTCTGAATCTGTCAATCATAAGGTTGTAGAAAGAGCTTGGGCTGCCCAAATTGAAGAAAAGGATGATTGGGTTATTGACAGTGGATGCTCTCACCATATGACTGGTGACAAGAACAAGTTCTTAGATTTGGAAAAGTATGAAGGAGGAATGGTAAAGTTTGGTGACAATTCTGCTGGCAGAATCAGAGGTAGGGGAACTATTTCTTTTGATGGAAAGAGTAAAACCAGCAATGTACTATATGTTGAAGGATTGAAGCACAATCTTCTCAGTGTTGGTCAATTAGTGGATATAGGCTATGATCTCCGGTTCAAGAATGGAAGATGCAGAATCTTTACAAGCTCCAGAACTGAGATTGCATCCGGTAGTCAAACTAAAGGTAATATCTTCCATCTGGTTGGTTCAAATAAAAGTTGTCTATTTGTTCAAGTTGATCAGAGTTGGCTATGGCATAGAAGGATGTGTCATGTAAATTTTGATAACATCATCAAGATAAGCAATATTCAGGTTGTAAGAGATCTTCCAAAATTGGTGAAACTTACAAATAGTTTGTGCAAAGAATGTCAGCTAGCTAAACAGAGCAGAGTCTCTTTCAAAAGCAAGGATCAGTCCACTACCGGATTGTTGGAATTAGTACATACTGATCTCTGTGGTCCGACAAGAATCAAGAGTATGTAAGGTGATAGATATTTCATGTTGCTAATTGATGACCATTCCCGGATGATGTGGGTTACCTTCCTAAAAGAGAAATTAGAAGCCCTTGAGAAGTTTAAAATCTTCAAAGTTATGGTAGAGAATCAAACCGGATTGAAATTAAAGTGTCTAAGGTTTGATAGAGGTGGTGAATTCACATCCGGTGAATTCATAGACTTTTGTGAGAAGCATGGCATAAAGAGACAGTTGTCTGCTCCTAGGACTCCACAATAGAATGGAGTAGTTGAGAGAAAGAATTAGACCATCCAGGAAGCTTCTAGGACAATGATGATGGAAGCAAATGTTCTTCAGATGTTTTGGAGAGAAGTTGTTAGCACTACAGTCTACACTCTTAACCGAGTTCAAATCAGAAACAATACCGGTAAGACTCCTTATGAACTTTGGTTTGGTATAACTCCTACTGTGAGATATTTCAGAGTATTTGGTAGCAAGTGTTACATCAAAAGAGATGAAGATCTAGGAAAGTTTGATGCTAGAAGTGATGAAGGAATTTTCTTGGGTTATTCCACTCAAAGCAAAGCATATCGGTGTTACAATAAGAGATTGAAAAAGATGATAGAAAGTACAAATGTGAAGGTTGATGAAGGAATTGAGAAGCCCTCAAGGTTTTATGAATATGATGAAGATGATTAGGATGGTGCTCTGATTCAAGGAACTCAATCCCCTCCTGAAAGTCAGATTCAGACTGATCCAGTAAATCAGGAAGAAGAGGTTTGTCTGAATGAACCTGATCAAGAAACAACAGTGCAAAAGACTCCCAAAGTTCCAAGGTATGCAACTTTAAATCACTCTGAAGATCAGATCATAGGTGACAAAAGCAAAGGGGTACAAACAAGGAGGAAAATTGCTCAAAATTCAGATGAATGTTGTTTGATTTCAAAGATTGAACCTAAGACAATAAATGAAGCATGTAATGATGAAAATTGGACAAAAGCAATGGAAGAAGAGTTGATGCAAATTGAGAAAAATCACACTTGGGATCTTGTTCCTAGACCTAGAAACAAGAATGTGATTGGAACCAAATGGGTCTTCCAAAACAAACTAAATGAGGTTGGTGAAGTTATCAGAAACAAAGCCAGATTGGTTTGCAAAGGCTACTCTCAATAGAAGGAATTGATTTTGAAGAAACCTTTGCTCCGGTAGCAAGAATTGAAGCAGTCAGATTATTTCTTGCATATGCTGCCTTCAAAGACTTCAAAGTATATCAGATAGATGTCAAGTCTGCCTTCCTAAATGGTGATTTGGAAGAAGAAGTATACATTGAACAACCGGATGGATTTCAATTGTCTGGTAATGATGATATGGTCTGCAAGTTGAAGAAAGCATTGTATGGATTGGAGCAAGCCCCAAGGGCATGGTATGAAAGGTTGGATAAGCATCTTGTGCAGATTGGATTCAACAAAGGTACTGCTGACAGTAACTTATATTTCAAAATTGATCATGAAAACATTTTGATTGTTGAAGTGTTTGTGGATGATATCATTTTTGGAGGAAGAGATAGTATGCGCAAAACTTTTGCAAATCAGATGAAAAGTGAGTTTGAAATGTCTATGCTTGGTGAAATGAATTTCTTCTTGGGTCTGCAAATTACTCAAACAAAGAAAGGGATCTTCAATTCTTAGACCAAATATGTGAAAGAATTGTTGAGGAAATTCGGTATGGAAGATTCAAATCCAATGAACACTCCTATGTTAACCGGATGTAAGTTGAGCAAATATGATGACTCTCCAAAGGCAGATCAGACAAAGTATAGATCAATAATTGGTGGATTGTTGTATCTCACTCAGACTAAACCAGATATAATGCAGGCTGTTGGTCTTGTGGCAAGATTTCAGGCTGATCCTAGAAAATCTCATGTTATGGCAATCAAAAGAATTTTTAGGTACTTGAAAGGAACAGTTGAGTATGGTCTATGGTATCCTAGAGATCCAAATTTCTCTCTTCATGCATATACAGATGCAGATTGGGCAGGAGATGTGGATGACCGAAAGAGCACCAATGGTGGAGCATTCTTTTTGGGAAAGAGACTAGTTTCTTGGCTAAGCAAGAAACAAGATGCAATATCTCTGTCTACAACTGAAGCAGAATACATTGCAGCAGCAGGTAGTTGCACTCAAATCTTATGGATGAAGCAGATGCTAAGAGACATTAAAGTTGAATATGAGGAGCCTATCACAATTTTCTGTGATAATTCAAATGCAATTAATATTTCTAAGAATCCGGTATTGCATTCTAAGACCAAGCACATATCTATCAAGTTTCACTTTCTGAGAGAACAAGTGAACAAGGATGAAGTCAGATTGGAGTATGTACCCTCCAAGGATCAGATTGCAGATATTTTTACTAAACCTCTCCCCAAGGATTCTTTTGAGTATCTCCGGGAGAAGTTAGGGGTCATGGCCCCTCCGGTGATGAACTAGGATGCACTGATGTGCATTAGTCCGGTGGATATCACAGTCACATCTTGTGATCCGGATTGATGATGGGGAGCTACTACTAAGGGGGAGCAACTGGTATGATTCTGATATGTTACAAGTGCAAGTATGAGCCCTTTTCCATTGATGTCAAAGGGGGAGAGAAGACATGTGAAAAACAAGTGGTTGATGATCAAAGGGGGAGCAGTAAAGGAAGAGAAGACATGTGAAGAGTTGTTGCTGATAGGGGGAGCTGTGACAGAAAAGAGAAGTTCTTGTCTTGATAATTTTTTACATTATATGTTGCCATCAATGACAAAGGGGGAGATTGTTGCAAGTATGAGGTTAACCAGTGTTGTCATTGATGTCAACATACTCATATTGCATTGGTAAGAAGGTTTGGATGAGCTGTGTGTTGAGGATATTAAGAAAAGTAGTCTCAATCAGGAATAGTGAAGAATAGTGATAAGAAGAAGGCAAATGTACTCAATAGGTTGAGAATCAGAGGATGCGGATTAAAGGGTTTGTAGATATGAGTCTTGAGATGATCCAGTTAAGATTTCAAAGGTCCGCATGAAGATATGATAAAGTTGTGATCGGTCAAGTAGAACCGGTTTCGAGAGCTGTTCTGGAGTGACAAAGTGTTACAAAAAGGTCCGGTGAGATCCGGAGGAGCATTGTCAGACTCTGCGGATTGGAAGGAGTGTTTGGGATGTCCTTGTGATGTGTCATCTTGGTTTGTACAAAGTTTGGAGGTCTGGAAGCACCTTCTTCAGTATGACAGTGGCGACAGACTGTGTTCTTGAAGTTCCAGATGAAGAGGAGAAGAGATTCCAGTGAGTAGAGGAAGTGCGGATGTACCTAGTTAATCAGGCAAGCTTGTGAAGGTTCTTGGATCATGTTGAGGTTATGTTGTCGGTCCGCATTGATGGTAGAACTTGAAATTGAAGATATTCTTCCGGATGAAGTTCTTGCTCAGACTAGCCAACCGGATGAGTTGTTCATCATGTGAATGTTCTTGTGATGGCTGACCGGATGTATTAATCATCTTGCTGATGTCCTTATGGTTGATTTCTAACTTAGATGATTGTTCCTAAGTCGATGTCTTGTATAAATAAAGGTTTGTGAGTTCATTTCATAGTGTGTTGAGCAGTGGATGAGAGTGGTATAGTGAAAGAGCGAAGGGCAGAGCAGAAGTATCTCAGGCTTAAATGGAACTGATCCAGACATGGTAAAGATGTCAATCTCCAATTCAAGTTTGTGATTCTTATCACTTTGTAGATAGTGTATCTCTTGTAGGCACTGTGCCTCTTTGTGAGCAGTGTGCTCGGGCAGTGAGTCCTAATTGGCATGTGCCATTCATTTTCTTTATTCTTCTAATATAGAATAATCCTTGGGTTAATCACCCCGTGGTTTTTCCCTTAACCGGGTTTTCCACGTCAAAATCTTGGTGTCTAATGTGTTGATGATTATCTGCTCTTGTGTTTATGCATTATGCTTTCATGAATGATTAACTGATATGCTATTAACCAACAAAGAAGAATCAAGTGTTCAAAATAGAAGCAAGTCTTTGCACAACTGATTCACCCCCCCTCTCAGTTGTGTGCCCTAGATCTAACAAGTGTTTATTGCTTCGATCTGCCCTAACCCTAACAACTGGTATCAGAGTGGGTTGTGTTTGATTATCGTCTGCAGGAAGGTCTCACAGTCGAGTGGGAGTCTCATGGTTAAGTGGGAGTCTCACGATTAAATGGGAGCAATGGCAAACGAGGGTAAATTGAAGGTAGATAAATTCAATGGGCAAAATTATCAGTATGGAAGATGTAGATGGAGGATTATCTCTATTAGAAAGATTTATGGAGGCTGTTGGAAGGAAAAGCCAAGAAACTAGCAGCAATGACTGATGAGGATTGGGAACTTCTGGACAAAAAGGCACTGGGAACCATTCGGTTGGGCCTGGCACCATGTGTGGCGTTCAATATAACAGAAGCAAAGACAACAGATAAACTGATGAAAGCTTTGGCTAAATTGTATGAAAAACCCTCAGCCTTAAATAAGGTATTTCTCATGAAGTGTTTGTTTAATCTGAAAATGATTGAAGGTGGATCTGTGCCAGATCATTTAAATGAGTTTAATACGATTACTAGTTAGCTAACTTATGTAAAAGTTAAATTTGATGAAGAGGTAAGGGCTCTCTTGGCTTTATGTTCTTTGCCAGAAAGCTAGAATAGCTTGGTAATGGTTGTAAGTAACTCTGTCTCTGGTTCAAATACTTTGAAATTTGATGATGTTGTTGGTGTTATCCTTAGCGAGGAAATGCGACGGAAAAGCACAGGTGAGACTTCAACATCTGGTAATGCTTTGACTGTAGAGAACATGGGAAGATCAAAGGAAAGAGGAAAAATCCCAACAAATCATGGGAAGTCACAAGGGAAGTTGAAGAAAGGGAGATCTAAATCTAGAGGAAGAATGGATTGCTGGCATTCTGGAAAGCTAGGACACTTGAAGAAGTATTGCTTGTCTCAAAAGGGAAAACAAGGAGATGGACAACATGATGACAGTAAGGAAGCTAATGTTGCAAGTAATAAATTATTGGATGCTTTAATTTTGTGTTTAGATAATGCTAATGATTCCTGGGTATTAGATTCAGGGGCTTCATTTCATGCCACACCCCATAGGAAATATTTTGTAGATTATGTTCAAGGTGATTTTGGACAGGTATATTTGGGTGATGATGAACCCTGTCAGATTGTTGGAAAAGGAAAGATAAAAATCAAGTTGCAAAATGGAAATGAATGGTTGTTACAGGAGGTAAGGCATGTTCCAAATATGAGAAGGAATTTAATCTCTGTAGGACAACTGGGTAATGAAGGCTATATAGTTACCTTTTCAGACAAAGTCTGGAAGGTCATAAAGGTGTATTAGTAGTAGCTAAAGGTGAAAAGGTAGGCACATTATATTTGTGTACTGGTAATACTTATTCTACCTTAGATGCTACAAAAATAGTTGCTACTGAAATAATTATATCACTTGCTACAGGGACAAAAACAAAATTGTGGCACCATAGACTTGGGCACATGAGTGAGAAAGGGATGAAGGTCCTTCACTCCTGAAAGTTGCTACCAGGTCTGAAGAAGATTGACTTGGATTTCTGCAAAAATTGTGTTTATGGAAAATAGAAAAGAGTCTGATTTCTCAAAGTTGGGAAAGAGAAGAAGAGTGAAAAATTAGAGCTTGTGCATTCAGATGTATGGGGACCAGCTTAGGTATCTTCTCTTGGTGGCTCTTGCTATTATGTTACTTTTATTGATGATGCAACTAGGAAAACATGGGTGTATTTCCTAAAACAAAAATCAAAAGTATTTGAAACTTTTAAAAAGTGGAAAGCTTTGGTTGAGAATGAGACAGGAAAAAAGTTGAAGTGTCTCAGATCTGATAATGGAGGTGAGTATTGCAGCAGAGAATTTGAGAATTTTTGTTCATATAATGGAATTCGTAGGCAAAAAATGGTTCTTGGAACCCCACAAGAAAATGGTGTGTCTGAGAGGATGAATAGGACCATTATGGAGTGTGCAAGGAGCATGAGATTACATGTTGGACTACCCTTACAGTTTTGGGCAGATGTTGTACATACCGTTGTTTATTTAATAAACAGGGGACCTTCAAATCCTTTGGATGGTGGCATCCCAGAGGAGGCATGGACAGGTAAAAAGGTAAATTATTTATTTCTAAAAACCTTTGGTTGTGAAGCTTTTGTCCATGTTGATATTGAAAATAGGACCAAGCTTGAGGCTAAGTCTAAAAAATGTACCTTCATTGGATATGGAGTAGATGAATTTGGTTATCGGTTATGGGATTATGAAAATCATAAAATCATTAGGAGCAGAGATATTATATTCAATTAGAAGGTCATGTATAAGGATTAGTTGCAAGAAAAGAAGCATGAACAAGCCAAAAAGGAATATGTGGTCTTGGATGAGATTCCAGAAAATAAAATGCCAGTGGTACTTGATGCTCAGCAACAACAAGTTATGCCACAGACTCCTGCAAGTGTTAGACATTCTACAAGGATAACTAGGCCTCCAGAAAGATTTTATCCATCATTATATTCTATATTATTAATTGATTCTAGTGAACCTGAAGGTTATGAAGAAGCAATGCAGGTAGATACCCAAAAATAGTGGGAGCTAGGCATGAAAGAGGAAATGGATTCCTTGTTGCAGAATCAGACTTGGGACTTAGTCCAATTACCTGTAGGTAAAAGAGCATTGCCAAATAAATGGGTTTACAGGTTGAAGGAAGAATATGGAGGCAAGAAAAGATACAAGGCTAGACTCGTGGTAAAAGGTTTTGCACATAAAAAAGGCATAGATTTTGATGAAATATTTTCTCCATTTGTAGATATGACTTCTATTAGAACTATTCTAAGTCTTGTGGCTGCAGAAGACTTGCATCTTGAACAGCTAGATGTGAAAACAACTTTTCTTCGTGGGGATTTGGAAGAGGAAATATACATGCATCAACCACAGGGATATGAGGTCAAGGGTAAAGAAGATTTTGTGTGTAGGTTAAAGAAGAGTTTGTATGGCCTGAAGCAAGCACCTCAGCAATGGTATTTGAAATTTGATAGTTTTATGGTTGAACAATGTTACAAAAGATGTCATTCTAATTATTGTGTTTATTTCAAGAAATTGGATAATGGCAGCTATATTATCATGTTGCTTTATGTTGATGACATGCTTGTTGCTAGGTCTAACATGCAGCATATTCATGAACTTAAGCAGAAATTAGCAAATTCATTTGCTATGAAGGATTTGGGTGCAGCAAAACAAATCCTTGGTATGAGGATCACACGGGACAGGACAAACAAAAAATTATTTTGTCTCAAAGTGAGTATGTAGAGAAGGTGTTGAAAAGGTTTAACATGCAGAATGCAAAAGTAGTTAGTACACCTTTGCCTAGTCATTTTAAGTTGACTAAGGAGATGTGTCCAAAGACACAAGAGGAGGAAGACAAAATGTCTAAGATACCATATGCATCAGCAGTTGGTATCTTGATGTATGCAATGGTATGTACAAGGATAGATATTGCACATGTAGTGGGAGTTCTAAGCATGTATATGAGCAATCCGGGAATGGAACATTGGAATGCGGTAAAATGGATTCTCTGATATTTGAGAGGTACTACTTCAAAGAAACTATGTTTTGGAGGAACAAATTTTGCTCTAAAAGGATATGTTGACTTTGATTTGGTGGGTGATATTGATAGTAGGAGTATTACAGGGTGTGTTTTTACTGTAGGAGGTACTGCAGTTAGTTGGATTTCAAGGCTGCAAAAGGTTGTTGCGCTTTCAACCACTAAAGCTGAGTATGTTGCTGCTACGGAAGCTAGCAAGGAGATGATTTGGTTACAACATTTTCTGGAGGAATTGGGGCAACAACAAGAAGATGGCCCTTTGTACACTGATAGCTAGAATGTCATTAATCTTGCTAAGAACTCAGCTCTACATTCAAAAACTAAGCATATACAACTTAGATACCACTTCATCCCGTCAGTTTTGGAGGATGGACAGTTGAAGCTGGAGAAAATTCACACAAGTGAGAATCCTACAGATATGTTCACAAAGGCAGTTACACGGGAGAAACCAATTTCCTCATCAGTTTCCATTGGCCTTCATGACTGATAATGGTGGACATAAGAAACTAGTCAGGCCTGTAATCCAGTGGGAGCTGCAAGTGCAGCGGTGTCATCCAGGATCAATCTCCAAGTGGGAGATTGTTTGGTGTGGAGCCTGATCAGTCTCCAAGTGGGAGATTGTTGGTATGTGGCGACTGATCATGCAAGTACTGTACACTCGTAACGTATCCTCACTGGGGTTCAGGGTCAGGCCAGGCCCTGAGCAGGGGTTCGGGGGTGGCAGCCCCCGAGAAGTAGGGGTTCGAGGGTGCAACCCCTAAAATTTTTTTTCCCTCTTTTTTTCCCGTTCGGAGTCAGTTGTTAATTTTTGTTAACCGACAAAAGAAAAATGATATTGTAAAACCCTAATTCTAGAAGCTTCCAAAAAGCTTGATATAAGTGGCTGGGATGTATGTTGTGGGTGTGGAATTCATGAGATTGTAATATGTTTTGCACTATATAATAAAATCATTGGATGGCTGAGTTTCTATGGATGTAGCCCATTTTGGGTGAACCACGTTAAATTTCTATGTTGATCTCTTTTGTGTTGTTCTTCATTGTTATATTTGGGTTATTTAATCTGCATATAATTGTTAGTGTTTATTGCTTCGATCTTCCCTAACCCTAACACAGGTCACTCATTGCAATAAATTCACCCATGGGCATGTCAGAAGATATTCTTAGAAGGGAATGTCCACCTACATTCGTCATGCAAACAAATAAATGCAGAAAAGACCTTGATTTGATCTGCAACAATAAATATGAAAAGATCTAGAGGATGAAGTCGCTGCAACTAATATCTGCATTAAATACTAGCACCTAACTCATCCACCTACAACAATTAAAACACCCAACAACTACTTCCAACTGGGGAGTTGACCTGGTCTTGCAATCATGGTGACTAGAGAGAAGATGGACATTTTAAAATATAATGCTCGCCAAAAGTACCCATGTAAAGCTTTTACAACACTTTAAAATATTCTAAGCTTACCTTAAAATATTTTAAAGCACTACATCTATATTACACACTTTGCATTTACATTGATTTTCACTTGATTTACTTATTTCATTTTGCCTTATCGGCAAATCTCATCCATCATGAACTTTGCTATCTTGTTTTTCTCTCCTCCCTTTGGTGCTTTCTTTCTCCTTTCCTGCACTTTATTTGTCAGCAAAATTGCCCTTTGGAAAACCATTCATTTTGCCAACAAAGGCTTTCTTTTCTTCTTTTCTGTTTTTCGCTTATCGACAAAATCACCTTTTGGCAAACTTTTCGTTTGATCTCCAACTTAGCTCTTTTTCTCCTTTTGTCTTCCTTCCTTGTCATTGACTTGTCAATCAACGAACCAACCAGTTTTGTGAACTGGCTACTTCACCGACAAGGCTTTTTGCACTTTTTTCTTCTTTGGCAAATCCTGCCTATTTTCCTCTTGCTTTGGTCAGCGGGTTCACCGAACCCATTTGTGAACTTCCTTTTTTCTGATGACTTGTCTCTTTTCTTCTTTTAACTTATCTTTTTCCTTGCTTTCCTCTTAGTTGGTGATTCCCTCCATCAACGAACTAGCCTATCGGTGAACCGACAAGTTCACAAACCATACATTTTATCGACAAAGGCTTTTTTTTTTGTTTTACCTTAGAAGAAATTTCTTTATCTTCTTGAAATTCTCCCTTCTGCTTTATCGGCAATTTCATTGATCCTACCGATCGGATTCCACCAAGCAATCAACATCTAAAAGGATGAAGAAGGAAACCTCGATCTCCAAAGTCTAAAAGGAACAAAGTGAAACCATCAGGTTTCAAAGATTGGGCCTTCACCATGCATCGTTCATTTGGAAAAGAGAACCTCTTGATCCCTGATCCCGAAATACTTAGAAGAAAATGAAGGTCACTGGGATTAGGCATTTGACCTTCTCTCTTTCACCTTCAAATGGGAAAGGGGAAGACCACAACTTCAACCTTCCAAGATCTGAAAGGCTTAGATGTTTTATGAAGCTTCAACAGACTTCAGAGATCGGACCTTCTTCTTTCTACCTACAAATAAGAAAGGGGAAGAGAAAACCTCTTGATCACCAGCATCCCAAACACTTAGAAAAATTTGGGTTCGACAGACTTCGGTGATAGGACCTTCTACTTTCTAGCTACTCAGAAGAAGGAAAAAGAACACTTCCTCGACCTCCGATGCCCGAAAGACTTAGGCAAATTTACAAATTACAAGGTAGAGATTTTAGAGCCAACAAAAATGGCATGACGGAAGAGAGAGTCCTGAAACTTCAAAAATGCAGGTAATATTAGGGAAAAGCCAGAAAACTTTGGACTTAGATTTTTTGTGGGTTTCTTCCTTGCACCTAAAAAGGAAAACACTTAGAATTTTTTGGGAGTTTTTGGGGGGAAATTCCTTCCATTTAAGGTGTCTCAGATTGGATATTTTTTATGGAAGAAGTGCAACATTTTTAGGTAGACCATTTTAGATCTAGAGGGCTAAAGTTGGTCAACATTTTGGTGACCTCTAGGGGAATGCCTGCTAAACTAAGAAACCAGTGGCCTGAAGCATCCATTAGGCATGGAGTCAAAAGGGGTTGCAGTATGATGGGAACCATTGAAACCTTGCCTTAATAAAACAACACCAAACAAAGCAAACAAATGAGGCATGTATTCTCCTAATGAGAGTGCACCCTATGCAATAATTAGGAAAAAGGAAAACTAAAACAGAAAACAAAACAAAATAGTATATACAAAATCTCAGACCAACCTTAGAAGTAAGGTTTGAGATGGATCCCATTGTCTGAGATTGGTAGAACTTCACCATCCAGCCTTAAAAGATTGAAAGCGTTAGCTTGCTTGCAGCTGGTGATGATATGTGGGCCACTCTAGATTGCATCAAATTAGTGTAGCCTCTAGGATTGGCTCTGCTAGCATCTGATTTCAAAACAAGATCTCCTTCTTTGAAAATTTGATCTTTGGCCCTCTTTTCAAAGTACCTATTGGTCTATTTTTGGTGTTCTTCCAATGTAACCATGGCTGACTGTCTTAGTTCTTCCAATTCAGTTAACTCAGCCATCCTTATAGACCTAGCACCTTCACCTTCTAATTCTAACTATTGGGCCAACTCTAATGAAGGGAGCTCAAAAGACAAGGGTAGCCTAGCCTCCTTTCCATACACAAGAACAAAAAGAGAATTACCAATGGCTCTTTTGTAGGTGATCCTATCAACCCAAAGGGTCAATCTAATTTTATTATGCCACTGCCTCTATTTTTTTTTCCGTGGTTCTCTTCAAGATTATGATTTGGTTCTTGTTAGTAGATTCAACTAAACCATTACCTTGGAGGTACTAACTAGAAGAAGTCTTCAAAACCACATTATACTTCAAAGCCCAATTGGCCATCCTAAAGCCAGTGAAAGCTCTTTCATTATTAGAGATGATAGTGTGTGGAGCCCAAAACCTCATCATGATTTCTTCTAAGAAATCCATGATTGCTAATTATGTAGCCTCTTTGAGTGGGACATCTTCAACCCGCCTGGTGAAATAGTTCATTGTAGTTAGAACCCACTTGTGGCCAGCACTGGATGTAGGGTTGATCATGCTAATGAAATCTAGGCCCCACTTTGAGAAAGGTTGATCCGCCTGGATAGGGTGAAGTGGGAGGGCTTCCAATCTCTTCTTTCCAGCAAAGAGAGCACACTCTTTGCACTTTATTACCCATACATGGGCATCATTGAACAATGTGGGCCAAAAATAACCTGCCCTTATTATCTTCATTGTTGTCACTCTTGCAAAGAAGTAACCTCCAATTGGGCCTACATGAAACTCACTGAGCAATCTATTAATCTAATTTTCCTCAATGCATCTCAGTAAGACTCCATCAAGATTCCTTTTAAAAAGAATTCTATCCACCAAAACATATGGGATGGATTGCAACCTAAAGTGTCTTCTCTTAGTTCTATCTAATCCATGAGGATACTCGCTAATAGATAGGAACTTGGCCATGTCTATTGTCCAAGAACTTATAGCTGTTGGTTCTACTATAGGTTTTGCTTCGTGCAAGATATAGGATGAGTTCACCTCATCTATTGCAAATTGAGCTAGTTTTTCATATAATCCTCTGCCTCTAATTAGCTTAGTAGCTTTGATGGTAACATCATATTCTAGGATCTTTGTAATCGACCTCGCCTTCTTTCCACTAATTTCTATTCCCATTATGTAGTCTCTCGCACTAGGATGAGAAACCAATACTTTAATATGGTTATTTGCCATCATATATCTAAATTTTTTAATGCTCTTATAATGACAAAAACCTGTTTGTCCATGGGACTATACCTGACCTCAGAGTCCTTCAATGTTTGACTAAAAAGGCCAATGGTTGCTCCATACCTTGGCCATGTCACTGCATCAGAACAACTGCAATGTTGTTCTCTCCTCCATGAGCATAAAGGACAAAGTATTTCTCATAGTTAGGGTTCATGAGGGTAGGTGCTTGAGCAATCTCCTCTTTTATTTTCTCAAATCTTTCTTTTCCCTCCTTGGTCCACCTAAAAACAATGTCCTTTTTTAGCATTAGGGTTAGTGGTTTGACCAAACCAACACAATTAGGAATGAATTTCCTAACGAAATTAATTTGCCCCAATAATGACTGCAGAGCTTTTTTATGAGTAGGCAGAGGAAGAGAAAGAAGAATTGAAGTTTTTTTCTGGATCTATGGAGATCCTATCCTTGGACACTAGATGACCCAAGAGCTTCCCCTACAAAATAGAAAAAATACACTTTTGGGGTTCAGTGACACCCCAATCTCCCTACACCTTTTGAGAACTCTCTCCAAATGCTCCATGTGGTTTCCTCATTTCTTAGAGAAGACTGTAATATCATCCAAATAGATCAAGATGAATTTATTGATGAAGCCCTTAAATGCAATGTCCATTGTCCTCTAAAAAGTGGTGCCAGCATTGGAGAGCCCAAACGGCATTTTGCATATGCCATGGTTCCCCACTTAGTGGTGAAAGCTATCTTCAATCTATCCTCTTCCCTTACAAAAATCTAGTTATAACCAAAAAAACATCAAGCAATGAGAATCTTTCTGCCCTTGACACAGTCTGCAAGATTTGGTCCATGGATGGCAGACGGTAATGGTCTTTAAAGGAAGCTCAATTCAGATCACAAAAGTCTACACATAACCTTATCTCACCATTTTTCTTCCTCACTGGCACTAAATTAGCCACCCGAGTGGAATACTTGATGGGGAAAATAATTCTACCTTGAATGAACCTTGCAAGCTCCTTGCTCATCAAAGGCTTGATTTTGGGGTTTATAGGTCACTGTCTTTGATGAACAGGTTTGGCGTTAGGATCAAGATCTATGGCATGCTGGGAAACATTAGGGTTAAAACCCTTCAAATCCTCATAATTCCATGCAAAAACATCGCTATGTTTCTGGGAAAGATGATTAAAATTTTGTTGTTCATGATCATGACATACATTTCCCAACAACAAATCTTTGTCTTGGGTGATAGAAACATTTTGATAGTCTTCCTCTTTGAATGAAATGTTCTTTTTTCCACATCTTAATTCATCATCATGACTAAAAATGGCCTCAAGAGTGACTAATCCCTCAGGCAACTTAATTGTTTTTAGTTGCATAATTTGATCACCATACCCCTCTTGCAGTTTGGACTGCACACTTGATGAGAACCTAGCTTCATTTTGTATGAAGTTAATAATTTATTCATTGCTGTCAAATGTATGCCAATTCACATCATTATCAGGGACTAAGGGTCTAACCACTATTTTGACATGTTCATTAGGGCCTTGGAAAAGGTCTATGGGGGGAGAAAACTGAGCACCAACTATTTCCAATTGGTCTGCCTCAACATTTAATTTCCTTGGGATCACCTGTAGGTTGAGAGCATCAAAACTCTCAAGCAGACCCCAAACTCTGTGGCTATAAGCTCTACGAAGATGATTTTTCATTACACATCTCTCCCTGACTTGGTTGACCACCTACTCAGTGTCTCCAAAGATCTCCAAATGTTTGATTTCCCTCTTTTCAACCCAGTAACAAGCCATGGACCAATGCCTTATACTATGAAACATTATTTGTGTAGGAAAAATGCAGCCTATGAGCAAAGTGCAGCTTCTTACCAGTCAGAGAGATCAGTAATACTCCTGCACCAACTCCATTTTTTCTCTTTGCACCATCAAAGGAAAATTTCCATGGGCCATTAAAATCATCATCTAGTTTTAGTATAGAAGGAGCATAGGCACTTCTCTCATGAATCATGTAGGTGCCCAACCCAATCATCTTAGTGGTGTCATAGGGATCAAAATCAAAATGCTCTTTCATCCACTCATCAAGAAAAAGGTTTGGGACTAGAAGGGGTGAGGATACTACCTCAAGAGATCCTAAATTGCTCACTTCCTCTCCCTGAAGCATGCAACTAGGGTTCACCAAGCTATGATCATAATTCTCCATATGATAACTCGAACTAGTTCAGTTTTAATGGTGAACATTGTGCCATATCTTGGACCCTTAGAAGCATGTGAGACCAATCAGAAGAGAGGTAACCACCCACCTTAGCCGTGAAATCTCTTGACAAGAAAATAGTGAAGAAAGGGGGAAGATCAATGACCAAGATGTCTTGACTAATAGTCAAGTTTGGGCAAGCATGCAAGGTCAAATTTAGTCCTTTGATCACTCCAACAATATTAATAGTGGTACCATCTAGTTGCAACACTCTTGATGAAACTAGGGTATACTTAATGCCTAATGCATATGCTATCTTCTTTGGCATGACTGAAATACCGACTCCTGAGTCTATCATGTAGTTATGCACCAGGAACTTTCCAATGATTAGAGACACGTAGAAAGGGGATGGCTTCTTTGTTGGACCTACCTATTATTCACTTGGTTGTACAAGATTGATTGGGCCTTTTTACTTCTGGACTATTGAGTCAGCTGTTGGGAATTGTCTTAAAGCATATTGCAATAAATCTCTTTGAGAGAGAATTGATAGTGCATCCCACATTGACACATTTAGGTTTGTCTTTTTAATTTTCTCTACAATAATCAGAGAAAATGTTGTCATTTTGTGCATGGAAGGGATCCACGTTCCTTTCTTTGACTGCCCTATGGCTTGTTTGGGTAATTTTGGGCATGATGGACCCTCATTCGCATTGGCAAGCCTATTGTTCTGAGTTAGATTTGTTGAGCCAGCACATTGCCCTTTTGCTTTTGATACAGGTTCCTTTTGTAATACAACAGGCATAGGGTTATCTTCTAATTGCCTCTTCTTGGATCTTGTGTTGTCTATAACAATATTTACAAGCATGACCACGTTATCCATAGGCTGGTTAACAACATAGAAATCCTCAAGAGTCTAAAGTATTAAATTGGAATCAGAAGTAGACTCATTTGGTACCTCAGGGTTGATGTTGACTGCTTCTACCAATGATGCTTGTTGATAGTGAAATTTTTGCACAATTAGGACTCGTTCTTGCACTCCAAATGTGCAACTAGACTGATTATGAGGTTGATTGCAAGGATAACACCATTCTGCCTCATGGACTAGATTGTTTTGGATAGGAACCAAGGTCCTAACTGGGTTAATAGTTGGTATAGGTTGAATGGGTCTAACCATTTGCAAATGCTGGATAGGGTTATTATTTTGGTACCTATTTGGTTTGTAACCTTGATTCTAGTTTTGGTTTTCTATTGGAATTGTAACCTTGACCCTAGGCCTAATTTGGAGACTGTCCATGGTTATAAATTTGGTGAGGTTTAGGGGCAGTTTGGATTGCTATAATATTGACTTTGTTAGTTAGGTTGGCCATGAAGGTTTTAAAGTTGTCCTCTTCTTGTGGAAGAGCAGATGTAGAGGCTTTAGGTTCTGGGATGGGAGCAATAGTGGGTTGTTCAACTTGTGAAGGCCGCTCTGGGAAGATAGGTATAGGAGGTCTAGGGGCAATTTTCCCAGCTTGTATTAAATAATTTTCTTCTCTCAAAGATGTCTCATATGCATCTGGTAAAGTTTGAGCACCCATGGATTGCATCATAACATCTATATCTAACGTCGAAGTTAGCCATCAGCTCATTGAGAGGCCTCTTTATAGTTGTCAATTGTTCTAGTAGAGAGACATTATTTGCTCTCTCTCCAAACTATCTGTAGACTACTTCTCCTAACTCATCCCAATCATGTGTTGAAACGGTGGGTAAACTCCTAAACCATTGAAGAGCTCTTCTCGTGAAGGATGAAACCAGGAGCCTAACAACCACATCTTCATCTTGAATATGGTGAACTGAACATACATTTGATATATCTTTAATATGTTCAGCAGGCGTAGTGGAACCCTCACCCATAAATAATGGAATGCTCTTTAGGGCCAAGATAAATATGTCATTATGTGCATTTAGGGCTAAAGGGCTACCTCCATTGAAGGTTACAAAGGGTAGATTTCTTGGCTAAGCCATATTTAGGATATTCAAGTTTATTCCAGGTATATACAAGCCTCTTCTTAAATACTGAAACCCAACTAGAGGAGGTGTAGATTAAGGTCTTAGATGGGATGAAACAACACTGCTATTCCCTCTCATAGGAGACCTAGATAACCTAGTTCTTCTCCTTGAAGAAGTTAAAGGTAGTTCAAGAAATTGATAATTCATACCTCTTGAAGAAGCCCTAGTCTGCACTCTAGGCATGTAATGTTGGACTGATCTGAAACTAGGATCTTATAGAGTCACCAGGTGCATGAAATTGTCTGCCAAAATGTAAAATACTAAGAACAACACCAATTTCTCAGCCCAACTCTTCACTCAGAGAAAAGTGGTCCCACCGGGCATGCTAGAAACGATCACTTAGATTTGCATCTTGTGTTGAAGCCCATTTAATGCAACAATCCAGTGAAACATAGGAGTGATATCAAGGTGTGGGATCTTGTAGATGAGATCAAACCTTCAGAGAAGGCTTTTTCCTCTTTTTGAATAGAAGATTTAGAGAAAATTATAGACTAAACCTAATCTAACACCACTAGGAAAAGGGAAGAAGGAGAAAACTGAAAGGGAAAAGGTGATACACCATGTTTAATATGAAGAACACCCACAAGGGTAAGATGTATAGAATAATTTCACACTGCTAATAAACTCACACAAATCCTGCAAATCCTGACAAAGGTAAAGGATAAGAATAGGACTGCAAGGAAATAAACATTCACAAGCAATAACTAGCTCCAAATTACACGGTGCTAAAATAGCATGAAAGGCAAAATAACCAGTATTGTATTGATTAAAAGGCACGGTTACAACAAGATAAGGTTATGTCTAGAGCACAAAAACAAGCCTCTCCATCCAACCCTTATTACTTTGATTTTTCAGCTATATATAACATTTCACTATATTGATAACACATTAACCCAGGTCACCCATCACAATAAATTCACCCATGGGCCTATCAAAAGACATTCTTATAAGGGAATGTCCACTTACATCTATCCTACAAAACATAAATGAAGAAAAGACCCTGATCTGACTTGTAGCAATAAATATGAAAAGATCTAGAAGTCACTGTAGAAAATATCTGCATTAAATAATAGCACCTGACTCATCCACCTACAACAATTAAAACACCCAACTACTTCTAGCTTAGGAGTTGACCTGATCTTGCAATCATGGTGAATGGAGAGAAGATGGACATTTTAAAATACAATACTCACCAAAAGTACCTATGTAAAGCTCTTACAAGACTTTAAAATATTTTAAACTTACTTTAAAATATTTTAAAGCACTACATCTATATTACACACTTTACATTTACATTGATTTTCACTTGATTTACTTCTTTCATTTTGCCTTGTCGGCAAATCTTATCCATCGCGAACTTTGCTATCTTGTTTTTTCCTCCTCCCTTTGGTGCTTTCTTTCTTCTTTCCTACACTTTCTTTGTCAAAAAAATAGCCCTTTAGTGAACCATTCATTTTGCTGACAAAGGCTTGCTTTTCTTCTCTTCTCTTTTTCCCTTATCGACAAAATCGCCTTTTGGTGAACTTTCCATTTGATCTTGAACCTAGCTCTTTTTCTCCCTTTGTCTTCCTTCCTTGTCGGTGACTTGGTCTATCGGCAAACCAACCAGTTTTGTGAACTAGCCACTTCGCTGATAAGGCCTTTTGAACTTTATTCTTCTTTGGCAAATCCTGCCTATTTGCCTCTTGCTTTGGTCGGTGGGTTCGCCTATCAACGAACTTGTCGATCGGAAAACTTGTTGGTTTGCAAACTTTCCTTTTTTCCAATGACTTGTCTCTTTTCTTCTTTTAACTTGTCTTTTGCCTTGCTTTCCTCTTAGTCGGTGATTCCCTCCATTGGTGAACCAACCGATCGACGAGCCGATAGGTGCACGAACCATACATTTTGCCAACAAAGGCTTGCTTTTTCTTGTTTTTCCTTAGAAGAAATTTCTTTATCTTCTTGAAATTCTCCCTTCCACTTTATCAAAAATTTCACCAGTCCTATGGATCAGACTTCCACCAAGCAATCGACATCTGAAAGGATCAAGAAGGAAACCTTGATCTTCAAAGTCTGAAAGGAACAAAGGGAAACCATCAGGTTTCAGAGATTGAGCATTCACCATGCATCATTCATTTGGAAAAGAGAACCACTCGATCCTCGATCCTGAAATACTTAGAAGAAAATTATGGTCACTAGGATCGGGCATTAGATCCTCTCTCTTCCACCTTCAAATAGGAAAGGGGAAGACTGCAACTTCGACCTTACGAGATCCAAAAGACTTAGAAATTTTATGAAGCTTTGAAAGACTTTAGAGATTGGAACTTCTGCTTTCCGCCTGCAAACAAGAAAGGGGAAGAGAAAACCTACTAATCACCGACGTTTGAAACATTTAGAAAAATCTGGGTTCGGTGGACTTTGGCAATCAGACCTTCTACTTTCTAGATGCTCGAAAGAAGGAAAAAGAACATCACCCCAACATCTGATGCCTAAAAGACTTAGGCAAATTTACAAATTACAAGGCAGAGATTTCTGAGCTGATAGAAATGGCATGATGGAAGAGAGAACCCTGAAACTCTGAAAAGGGAGGTAATACAAGGGAAAATCCAAAAAACTTTGGACTTAGCTTTTTTGTGGGCTTCTTCCTTGCACCTCAAAAGGAAAACACTTAGAATTTTCTAGGATTTTTTGAGGGGAAATTCCTTCCATTTAAGTTGTCTCAGATTGAATATTTCTTATGGAAGAAGTGCAACATTTTTAGGTAGACCATTTTAGATTTGGATGGCTAAAATTGGTCAACAGTCACATCTACCTTAAAAATATTGGTAGCTCTAGGTCTCCCTTAATGACATAAATTTTACCTAGGTGAAGAAAATGGATCTCTTGAAATAAGGTGGAAGAGAATGCCTTCATCTTACAGATCTAAGGTCTCCCCAATAATAGGTTATAACCAATGTCCTTGTGTATTACATAGAACATCACTGAGACCATTTTAGGTCTTAAGGACACTAGAAGCATGATCTTCCCAATAGTGACTACCTTGAGATTGTCATAACCTCACAAAGTGCCTGTACAAATTGTGATGTTCTATGATCATACCCCATCCTCTTTAAAAAGGAAAAAAAGAGACTATGTTAACCACAACCCATTATTGATGAGATCTCTCTAAATACAAGTATTGTGGACCATACCTATAAATATAAGGTAGGATCTCCTCTCCTAGATAGCTCAGCCTCAATCGACACCTGCTTGAGATCGAAGAAAAGTTTGGGATCACGAAGTTCCACATTTGGGGGACTTAAGTTGAGGTCAACCTAGCTGATCTTCTCCTTTGGATGTAGGGTTATATGATTTAAATGTTTTAGCCCAATAGCCTCCAAGAGGGCTACATAATGTGATGAAGTCCTCATAATATTAATGAAAGAGATCTTTCTAAAACATCTTCTTGAGGTCCTCAATCAAGTCATATCACTAGTAGAATTTTGGCAAATAAATGACTAAGTGACTAAAACTTTTAGTCACAACAACTAAAAATGACTAAATTCTACTAATTTTTCACAACTCAGCTATAAATGAGTAAATAAATGACTAATTTAGTCGTTGACTAAAAAATTATTTAGTCACATAAATAAAATGACTAAATAGTTAGTCACCCAAATACAAAGTAGTCAAAATTTTAAAATGAACTTTTTGGGGAAATTATTGGCGGGATGTACTACTGCGATTCACTATTCATGTTCATTCCAACATTTTTCACTATCTGCATCGCCATCATACCCTATTTTGTATCTTCCTTCTGTTTGCACTCAAATCTCCAACTCATTAATGAATATCACCATCACCATCACACTCTTCACTTGCAGGCACTCTAACATGCTCTTCACGCACTCAGCTTGGAATATCTCCTACTATTCAGAGATGCTTGTGGTGGACTCACCAAAAAACAAAAGGTCAGGAATGTAGAGATGAAAGTACTTTCCCAGAACTACTTTGCACTGAGGCATTTTGAGTTATAGAAACTACTTGTATGGGCAATAAAGAGGAGAGGACTTGGAGACTTCTAAAAAGGCGGCCAAGGAATTCAGAGTTTGTTGCAACAAATTTGAAGTCGGCGAGGCCCTCTGTAGCGAAGTCAGATTTGGGGACACCCTCTCAGCGAATTCAGAGGTAATTCGAAAGGGTCATTACATTTATAAACACAAAATCTATAGCTTTGTGATTGGCAACTTACAGTAGTTACAATAACTGCTCTTAATAATGTTCTTTTACAATCTTGCCATTGTTCTGCTTCATAATGTGTTCTAGCTAAATATAATAAAATTTGGGTGTCAGTGCCAAAATAGAATTTCCTCAAACAAATTTGATACATTTTCACTGCAAGCCCAAGATGTCCTTGTGCAAAGTAAACATGTGCTAGATTTACCCACACACCAGGCATCTGAACAAAGATGTTTCCTGCTGCAGCTTCTTGTACTTGTGTAAAAATTTCCTTTGCAATATCAAATTGATCCCTTTCAGCTAGCACAATGGCTGCCCCATTTGTAGCATAAACATTTCTTGGTCTCTGTGCCAACACTTTACAATATAGTTCTCTAGCCTTCTCAAGATGTTGCGCCTCCACCTTTGGATCTCTCCTCTCATTGCGAAAAGCTACAAAATAATTCCAATTTCCAAGTGAAATGTCAAGATAAGAATTTTTTGCATCTAATTCACTTTGTGCAACTTTAATTGTTTCTTTTGCTTTAAGCCAATCATCTATTTTCAGTTCCATTTTGCCAATCATAGATAAAGCATTTGATGAGTTTTTATCCACCTTAAGTGCATCGCCAATCAATTCTAGGCTTAGTTGGATCTCATTCCAAGCCTGAGCCATGGCTGCAAGACGTAGATATGCATCCACATAATCAAGAAACTTGAACAATATTAGCCTGTATAAAGGATTTTTTTTCAGTATCATGTAGCTATTCAAACAACCTAGAAAGATTAAATAGTGTTGTGACTTTATCCCATGGTAGCTCAAGTGAAACACCACCTTCTTCTAGTCAATGAAAGAATTCCATAGCCTTAAAGAGCACAGGAAAAACTGTAGAATTAGAACTGGGGCTTTTATTTATGAATTCAACCCAAGTGTCATTTCCTAATGCCTCCATAAAAGTTTTTTGAGCCAACTCTAGTTCATCACACTCAAAATGAAGAACCCCAATGTTGTTTAACAATTGAATGAGTACTTCTTCTCTGCTCTTCTTCATAAGAGACTTTGTTGTCTTAAGAGAATCTAAGGCTCACTGGGGTCTAATGATATTAATAACTCACCTATCTTGATAAATGCATGGGCATCAAGTGGATCTATGCGAGTTGCCTTTCTTAAAATTTCCAAAGCCTTCTCTGCCTGCCCTTACTGAGCATATATATGGCCTACAACTTTTAAGCTCTCACAGTTCTCAGAGTGGACCTCCAGAACATTTTCAAAATTTGAGAGAGAACTCTTAAGATCTTCCAGCTTCAATTGAACCTATCTACGAAATCATGTGGCCTCTGGCTTTTTTTGATTGATGCCATGTAGTAGCAGCCAGTGGTGTCATAATCACATTTACTATGATAAGATTGTGCAAGATTATAATATGAATGAGATTTCATGAGAGGGTGGTCAGTTGAAACAAGAGCTATCTCAGTGAACTATTCCACAAGAAAGTACTATCTTGTGAAGAAAAATGGTTTGCTAAATGATTCAATGCCATTGCATAGTATGGGTATAATTCAAAGGTTCTATGCATCTTTTCCATTCCTTCATGAACATTACCTTTTTCACTAACTGTGAGAATCCTACAAGTAAAAAATGCACAAAACTGACCACAGAGTTTTATGTAGAGGTAGAACATGATGCAGAGGAAGGACTCACACACAATAACCTTGACACGTCCCAAACAAAGTTTCAATACACTTGATGCAAATCTGCACCCTTGTTCATTCTTGACAATTTGCTCCTAAGCCTAAAACATGGAAACAACACCCTAATGACACTCAATCATTGAAGACAACATGGAATATGGGCAACTTGGTTTATTCAGACTTGTTACAACATCTTCTAGAGGTTTCCAAACGTACATGACCTAACCAAGTGATTAACACAATGATTTATGCAATTTAGGTCTTGCTACCACTAGGTGCATTCAAGGTGATGACTCCAAATGAAGGTAAGAACACTTGTCATATGAATTACCAGGCTTGTATAGGCCTTAAAAACATGCCACTATGATTCTTCACCCCTCCATTGACATACAATGCATAGATTATTCAAAGCAATAAAGAACCTAGGGTTTTAGGACTGTCTCACAGCAAATTTGCACACACAGTCAATCATATCTTCTTCACACGTGCCAGTCATGAGTTCTCCTCTTGCAGGGATGTGGATAGGCATGGGACAGAGCTTTCCACCAATTTTTAGGATGTTTGGATGGTGGAAACTCTGCCCATGATCAAATTTTGCTCCCTGGAAACCCTAGGTAGGGTTTAGACCCGCACTCACCAAAATGCAATATCTCGCACAAAACTTGATGAAATTCTACCAAACCAAATGCATTCGAAAGCTAGATTTTTGTTGCTAATAGATTTTTGTTGCTATGTGTAGAACATTACAGATGGATCAACATCGAAGGTTGACTATGGATCAATACCATACATTTGATGAGAGGGTAGCCAATGAGAGGGACATGGACAAATATCCATGTCCATGTAAAGACTGTCATGATGGAAAGGTGAAAAAGAACCTGATTCTTTGACATATGATAAGATATGGGCATAGTGGTATAAGCCCTTGGGATTACAATTATTATGAAGATATGATAGAATTGCAGAGTGTGAGAGATGAAGAGGCAACAAACATAGATGAAGTGGCACCAAACATAGATGAAGAGGCAGCAATGTTAGATGAAGGGTTTGAAGTTGATAGAATGTTGAATGAGGGTCTAGACGATGATTGGACCAAGTCGATGGCAAATGCTTTAAAACCTGTGTAGCAAGTTAAGTCATTTGACAACAATCCTTCAAATTCTTAACTTGCAAGTGGTGCATGGTTGGACAAATGAGAGTGTAGATCAGTTATTGGCATTATTAAGCTTGTTGTTACCACCTGACTCCACATTGTCAACAAAATGAAGTCAATGTAAAAAGTAAATCACTAAGCTAGGATTAGGGTATGAAAACATCCACACATGTGTCAATGGTTGTGTATTATTTTGTAATAATCTTGCAAGTGAGAGTGAATGTCCAAAATGTCATGAAGCAAGGTATAGACAAGGGTTGAAATCAGTTGTGGTTCCTATAAAGGTTCTTTGCCACTTTCTAATAATCCCACGATTACTTCAAATGTATAGGTGCAGAGACATTGCTGAACTTCTGCAATGGCATTCCCAAAATAAGAGCACTGATGGAAAACGACATGTGCCTAATTCTAAGACATGGATGGAATTTGATAACAGATGGCCTGATTTTTCTCAAGATCCTCGTAATATAAGGTTGGGTTTGGCTCTAGATGGGGTGAACCCATTCTCAAATCAAAGTACTAAATGGTCAACTTGGCCAGTGTTTTTAATAAATTATAACTTACCTCCATGGTTAGCAACTAAACCATTTTTCTTAATGCTATCATTGATTATACCAGGAAAGAAAAGTGTGACTTCAGATACAATCGATGCTTATCTAGAGCCATTAAATGATGATCTAATGGAATTGTGGAAAGGAATTGAAGCAATTCAATCTTTAAGGGATGGTCATTCAGTCAAATTCACTTTAAGAGCTTCCTTATTGTTTATGATTCATGATCTTCTTGCATATGGCACATTGTCTAGTCTCAGTGTTCATGGATACCATGGATGTCCTCCTTGTAACTTTAAGGATTTTGTGAGGCACTCAAGAAGTTTGTGTAAGTGTATTTATTATGGACACCGTGCTTACCTTAAAATGGATCATCCATATCGTCGACAAAAAACACGTTTCAATGGTCAAGAAGAGAATCGTGAAGCACCATTGCTAATAACAAGTAATTACATTATTGAGAATGGACAAAAAAGAATGTCATTTATTGAAAATGATGGGATTGCTGGTAGTAGATATGATCCATGTAGTGAAAGTGTTGTAAAATGGTTGTGCATATTCTATAAGTTGCCATACTTTAAGGATATAGCCATTAGGCATACTGTTGACTTTATGCATACTGAGAAAAATATAGCCTATGATATTATAAAAACACTTTTTGGTGCTTTTGATACCATTTTATCATGTGAAGACTTTCAACATCTAAAGATTCGTCAAAATCTTTGGGTTGAAAATTGTGCTGATGAAAAATATAGAAAACCTAGTGCTCCTTATGTTTGGACAAAGGAATAGCATGTACAATTCTTACAATTGTTGTCTCAGACTCGCCTTCCCACTAGATATGTAAGTAGTAGTATTAGAAGCCAAACTAACATAAATGGCTTAAGAGACCTCAAGACCCATGACTATCATGTCATAATCGAGAGTATTTTACCTATTGTGGTAAATATATCAAGTTTGGCAAAGGAGCCAAGATAGGCAGTTATAAGGTTGGGCCTAATATTAAAGAGAATGAGTTTACATGTATTAGATCCTTCAAACTTTGATAGTTTGAGGGAGGAGGTTGTTGAAGTCTTTTGTCTATTGGAATGGGAATTTCCACCAACAATCTTTAACATTTCTATGCATATTTTGATACATCTAGAATATGAACTAGAGCATTGTGGCCCAGTAAGAATGAGATGGATGTATCCTATAGAACGATATATGAAAGTTTTGAAAAAAATTGTTCGTATTAGGGCAAAATCAGAAGGCAACATGTCTGAGGGATATTCAATGCAAGAGGCCATGGGATTTTGCACAGAATATATGAAGGATTTTAAAAATGTCAATCGATGTGTATGGGATGATAACGAAGATAAAAGAGTTGTAGGTGAAGTATTAGAAGGCAATGGATGTCGCTTCAAGCTATCACATCAAGAAAGAAGTGCAATACATGCCTATATTCTTCAAAACACAACTTCATTCGATAAGTGGCATAGGTAAACAAAATTTACACAATAATTTATTTACTCAATTGCATTTACACATTTATATTATTAATCTTACTATTTGTACGTTAATATTCTATGTAGAAAATATGAAGAAGAGAATCAAATTTGGATGCAACATCGACCTCAAAAGCGTAGACGTCATGATTTGATTGGAGGTGATTCTTTTCCAAAATTTGAAGAATGGATTGCTAATGCAGCTAGTCATGCAAAAGAAGAAGGTCAAGATGTAACAACGGAGGAAAGTGAGCTTTCACAATCTCCACATGTATGGGCTATGTGTTTTAGTGGAATGTGGGCCTATGGTAGTAATTTAAGAGTGAAAGAAAAAGACAAAGGAAAGACAAATTGTGATTGTGTTGTTAGTGCTGAATTTCTTCGTGAAACTGAGAAGAAATTTTATGTTGGATTCATCCAAGAAATTATTTAAGTGGATTTTGGTGAAAATAGTCCTATATTATTAAAATGTAAGTGGATTTGACCATCCATAGTACAATTTGATGAGTATGGATTTGTATGCGCAAATACAAGGTAATTTTTATCAGAGATGGATGAACCGTATGTTTCCCCTCTTCAAATTAACCAATCATTTCTAATTGATGATGTAAGAAGCCCAGGATGGTCGTATGTCATTCAAACAGAGTCTCGTTCCAAACAAAAATTCATGGAAGTTGTTGAAATGCATGATGGGGAATATGTTAATTTACAAGAAACATTCGAAGAAGTGGATGAAGATGATGATGGAGTGTTTGAAGAAGATATTTTGATTGCCAATGAAGAGATTAGGAGAGAGAATGAGTAGCATGTCACAGATGAGGATGAAGAAGAAAATCAAGCAGATGCAGACACAAGTGATCAGGATTCTGATCTTGCTGGCAATGCAGATGATTATGATGATGTTTTGTCACCTTAAATAGCCTGTCACCTTAAGAGGTTAGCTTGTCACCTAAACTTTGGTTATATGTATGGTGTAATTTATTATTGAATGTAATAAAGATCATAGGTATGCTTATTCACTATTGTTTTATTGATACATTTCTGAATGTAATCATCATTATTCTGCTGGTACATTGTATACAAAACCTGAGATGTTCACTATTGATTTGTAGTGAATTTAAAGTTAGGTTCAATCATTCTTCTTAGTTTTCTTACTTTGGTTGAAATTAATTTTGTTTAGTTAGAATATAACTTCTTGTATGTCCTATATGTTTTCTAGATGCTAAACTTTTCTTGTATGTCCTAGATGATAGCTTTAGTTTGTAATACAGATTCTAGCCTCCACATGCATTGAATATGCTTGTGTGAAGGAAACAATGATGAACGTTTGTGATTTAATAATACATATAGATATCTTAACATTAAGTGAACTAAGCCTCCTCATTATAAACAAAGAAATGATCTCTTAGATATCTTAACTAGAATTCGAGCACTAGATTAAATCTTCTTCTCCATTGATTGCTTCAAATAGATATTACAATATAACAGAAGTCTCCTCATATATGTTTCTATAAATGCCTATGATGATGATATCAAAATTTGGTCTTGGTTTCTCTTTTATAAGAGAAGCAACAAGCTTCAGATCATTACAAAATATGGCATCTTTTCAAAATTCATGCCTCTTCGTATGAACTAAACATTATTTTTTCTTAAAACATAATTAAGAGAAAATAAAGAAAGTAGGCAATATTGATTGGAAGCCCACAACACTTGCAATACACTTGTAGTCCATTAATCAACATAGGATACCTGTGATCACCCCGATCTGGCAAAGTCCCCCTCTCCATGATAGAGTGTTTGAAGGCTCAGTTCTTCCACTGCAACATCTTCAAGGCCCTATTCTTATGGAGGAGCTAAATACTCTTGCTCCCATTGGTATAATGTGTAGTCACGAGGCCATGATGCTCGTTGCTCCCCTGCACATATAGCTTGAAGATACTTCTCCTGCCATTCAAACACAGTAAAATCACTAGGCCACTTATAATCTTGAATTTGGAGCAAGTTGGTCTGGTGATCCTTCCACCTTTTTTCCAGCAATGCTTTGACATCAATTACAAACTATGTATATCCAGCATCCAAAGCAGTTACTCTATCTAGAATGATGTTGAAGCTAAGAATATTGATATCTTCATCCTTTTTCAAAAATTCCATGACCTTAGAAATTGTATGACCAAATTCATCCTTCCACGCATCAAAATCCTTGATCCTTTCATTCTCTGTTAGGATTGATGGAATGAACTGGTGTTTGAAAGTGGAAAAATAATCAATCTTTGCCTGCATTCTTTGATTCTCACCATTCACATACTGATACTCATCTAATATCATCTTGACCATTTTCTCTGTTGGCTTTATAGCTGTAGGAGCACCTTGATTCCATTGTAGAACTTTACACAGAGTGATTAGTGTGTGATGTGTTGACTGCCATCTTTGATACAAGGGATCTAAAACAAAAAAAATTACTTTTAACCATTCCATGGCCTAAGACAAGGAAGAATAGAATTCATGCACATCTCTCAACTTGTCAACAACCATTTTCACTCTATATTCCAAAATTTTCTCAAACACTTCAAGATTTTTTAATTTTGCCTCATTCTTTGTTTTCTTGTTTTGGATTTTCAATTCCTCATTTTCTTTTTCCAACTTCAATTTCAAAACATTAAATTGTTCAGTAGTCACTGTGGCATCACCAGTCTCTTGTGGCACAGGTGCTTGAATTGACATAATGGCTTGAATCTAAGAAGAACTCTCACCCTTTAGTTGTTTTTTCAAGTTTACATTTTCAAGATACAATCTATTTCCTCATCATTCATCTCCATCTGAGTTCTCTCATAATCAAACAATATTTACTCTAGCTTTACAATAGCAGCTCGTGTAAACATTGCAGTATGCATAGTGAGGGTAGCTGCTTTAGTTGCTGATGTGTCCTAGAATGTCTTGACCATAGCTATTCCCCTTATTTGTTGGACCACATCAAGTAATCTTGGTTTGTTGGTGTTCTTTTGTGTTGTCCATATTGCCAAAGTCTCTATTTTTGGATTGTAACCACAACTAGTGACACCTTCCTCATAGTCAAATTCAGAAACTAGCATGGGGTCATCTTGATTCCTGACTTGGTCTAACAAAAACATTTTCTTCAACTCAAGCCTGAGAATGATTAGCATGTTTCTCCTTAATACCATTTGTCCATCCTCATCAGGGTTGACACTTATTTCATCTATTTTCATATTCTTCAATGTTTGTGAAACAATTTGGTTATGCTAAGATTCATCAACACCCATTTTATTTATTTCCACTTGTTCTTGAAATTATTTCATCTTCATCTTAAGCCAAAAATATTTGAATTCAAGAGAATTAATGAAATCATCATCCTCCATAAATCTCATAGAAGCCACAATTCTTTCATCTTCTTCTAATTCAGGCTCCCCTTGTGCCTGTTCGGCCATTCTGGCCTCTGGTTTGTGTGCTTTTGTTTCTTGGCCAACAAGTGGCTGATCTATTTCTCCTTCATCTCCCATATTTTTCAGGATACTAGCCACTTCATCAGTGTCACCCCCTCCTTCGCTCAATTCATATGGAACCGGTGGAGAAACATCCTCAATCCTTTGCCTTTTGGTAGGTGGTGAATCGGGGACATGAGCTGGATCCTATAGTGACATTGCATCTGGTGCATGCTCTTGAATCACAACTCCTGGTGGTCTTTTGACACTGAGCTTGGTAGCCTTTGAAGGTTGCTTCTCAGACTTGCTATATATTCTTTCAAAATTGTCAATTATCAGATCTATTCTTCTCAAAGGGTCCCTCTCTTCAACAAAGAATCCATCAAAATTAGGACTTTATTTTCTCCTATCATCCGCAATCCCTTTCAAAATCTCCCATTTTCTTTTCCTATCATACACTTCTTGAAAGGTGACAAGATTTTTTATCACATCCTCATCAAAATTGATTTGATGGGATATTTATTGCAAATATGTGCCTAATCAGTGTTGTCATTGATGTCAACATATCCTTGTTGTCATTAATGTCAACTGTACCTATTTAGAAGACCTGTATGTTGAGGATATTGAGAAAATTAGCCTCTCTGGAAGAGACAAGTCAATTACACATCTCTTTGCAAAAGACAATTAGGACAGTGCAGTTCAGAGAAGAAGATTACTCCACATTTCCAGTAGGATGAATATCAGAGTCTGCGGACCATGTGGATGTGTAGAGGATTGTCTAAAGTAGCTCCAGTAAAGATTTGGGAGGTCCGCATGAAGATTTAAAGAAGCTATGGCCATCTAAGTAGAACCAGGTTTTGTAGTTGTTCAGAAGTGACATAGTGACAAAGATTTGGTCCAGATTGATCCGCATTGGAATACTCTGATCTCTGGATCTAGAGGCATGTTTGGGAAGTCAGTGTGTATCCTCAATTCAAATGGTTTGTGGTTTGGAGGTCTACAAGCAATCTTTCTAGTGTGAGAGTCATGGAAGACATTATTCTTGAGGTACCAGATGAAGATACAAGTGATTCTGATGGTTTGGAGTAGTGTGGATGTTATTGTTGAATTCAATGTGCTTGTGGTGGTCTCTAGATCGTGTGCCTACTGTGTTGGAGGTCTACATTGAAGTTTGAGCTTGTTATTGAAGATTTCTTCCTTGGTGTTGCTGCTCTTGCTAGTCTTGGCCGACTGGATGATTCAAGCATGTTGCAGATGATCTCAGATGAGTTATATGAAGCGTGGCGTATTGCTCAAGGAAGATTTGGATCCTACTTATGTTTGGCTGACAGTATAATGATTCGCATTAAATCAAATGTTTGTAATGTCGACCTTGATGTTCATTCCAAGGTTGATGAAGAGTATAAATACTTGTGGATGAGTTATAGAAAGTTGTCCTTGTGTGAAAATGATAAAATCATAAGAAAGGTACAGAGGCAGAGTAGAGAAGAGGAGCAGAGGAACAAGAGCAATAAGGTATGAAGAGATGGTGAAGAAGTGTTTGGGGCATAGTAGAAGTTTTGTGAGCTTTCAATGGGACTGAACCAGGCATAAAGAAGATGCTATTTCTCAGTTCATTCTTTTTGTATTAAACATAAATTCTTGTAGGTAGTGAGCCTCCTGTAGGCAGTGAGCCTCTTTGAGTAGTGAGCTATGGGAAGTGCTCCCTAAGGCAAGTGCCTTTTCATTTCTTTCAAATACTTTTAACATGGTACAAATCTTGTGGGTTAACCCCCACCGTGGTTTTCCCTTAACTGGGTTTCCACGTAAAAATTCTGGTGTTATGTGTGTTCAATTTGTTTTTGCTCATGTGTTGTTGATTCATGCTTTAATGTTTACATCATTAATCTAATTGAAAGTTGATTAAGAAGACTAAAAGAAGAAAAAGGTTAAATTTGTGGGACAACTAATTCACCCCCCCTCTCAGTTGTCCAGACTAATTCCAACAATTGGTATCAGAGCCAGTTCCTCTAAAAGAAGCTTGACCGCTTGAGGAGATCCAAGATGTCGACTTACAAGAAGGAAAGTCCAAGATTTGATGGAACAAATTACTTCCTTTGGAAGGTGCGCATGTAGTGTCATTTGGAATGTATGGGTGATGCCTTTTGGTTGATAACTAAGAATGAGTATAAGATTTCAAAGAATGGCCCTACAACTCTAGACGAACTTAGGGAAGCTGAATGCAATATTCGAGCTAAAGAAGCATTATTGAGTGCCCTGACTGATACAAAATTGGCAAATGTCCTAGAATTCAAAACTGCCCATGAAATCTGGAAAAAGTTGGAAAACCTGTATGAAGGTGATAAATATGTCAACCAAGCTACAGAGCCTGAAGGGTAAATACGAAAGGTTGATGATGAGTGAAGATGAAAACATTACTTCCTACATGCAAAAAGTGAATGAACTTGTGACTGGTATCAGAAATACTGGTAGAGTATTGGAAGAATCAGAGATTGTTGCCAAAGTGCTCAAATCCTTACCTGCAGCATACATGAATAAAGTTACTACCATTATAGAGATCAGGATTGTGACAACTATTACAAGGGATCAGTTAGTTAGTAAGCTTTCAACATTTGAAATGAGTTTGGTGATTCTCTTCCTAAGTCTGAATATGCATTTAAGGCCAGTGTACATGGAAAACAAAGATATGATCCGGGTGAAAGTTCTTCAGGAAGATCAAATAGGTTTGTGAAGGCAAGGAAGGATCTTGAAGAGGATGAAATTGAGTCTGCAAAACTTGAAGCTCTTATTGCCAAAATAATGCCAAGAGGATCCGGTAAGTATGAAGGAAAGTTTCCATTCAAATGTTTTGCTTGTAATAATATTGGTCATTTTGCCTCAAGATGTCTAGAGAGGGTTTCAAAGCCAAACCCTAACAGATATAAAATTTAGAAGAAATGTTACTATGTCCAAGAAGCTGGAGAAGGAGTCATAGATGATGAATTTGATCATGGAAGTTCCACTGAAGGTGATTGGGTGTTCATTGCTATCAAAGAAGAAGATCCAGTGTCTACTAAATCTGCTAGCTGTACAAATGTGGAAAGTGCCTTGGTTGTTGAGGTTGTTGACAAGGATGAATGGATGATTGATAGTGGATGTTCTCATCATATGACTGGTGATAAAAGTAAGTTTTTAATCTTTGAAAAATATGAAGGTGGAATTGTGAAATTTGGAGACAACTCAGCTGGTAGAATCTGTTGCAGAGGATCCATCTCTTTTGATGATAAGAATAACACTAATGATGTTATGTATGTGGAAGGACTAAAGAATAATCTTCTCAGTGTTGGACAGTTGGTTGACAAGGGTTATGATCTCCAATTCAAGGATGGAAAATGCAGAATCTTGGAAAGCTCCAGAACTGAAATTGCATCTGGTACTTAGACTAGAGGTAATATCTTTCATTTAAGCAGTTCTGGTAAGAGTTGCTTGATTGCTTAGATTGATCAAAGTTGGTTATGGCATAGGAGAATGTGTCATGTAAATTTTGATAACATTGATAAGTAGGAGGTATTTTGCAGTGTGTGAAATCATGATATTTTATTTCAGGGTTTAACTGCGTAGGTTTTGAGTCAAACACATGACCCATATTTCATGAGTAGTGCTTCACATGAATCCATCTCTCATGTTAATGAATGGTCCACTTAGCACTCATTGCATCTAGGTGATGCTCACAGGGGTGAAGCATCGGGATTTCCCGGGAGGTCACCCATCCTAGTACTAATTCAACTCAAGCGCACTTAACCATAGAGTTTCCCCCAAGATCAAGCCCACTTAGCTTTCTACCCCATTTGCAAAACCTTCAACAAGTGTTATGCCTTATGAACCATTCATTATAAAGCCCCTTTAGCTCATCAATTGATAAGTGGACCATTCATTAACATGAGAGATGGGTTCATGTGAACCACTACTCATGAAATATGGGTCATGTGTTTGACTCAAAACCTACACAGTTAAACCCTGAAATAAAATATCATAATTTTGATAGCATTGTCAAGATAAGTTCTACTCAGGCTGTGAGAGATCTTCCAAAACTTGTGAAACCTGATAGCATGTGTAGAGAATGTTAATTGGGTAAACAAAACAAAACTTCATTCAAGAGTATAGAATAATCTTCAAGTGGACTGTTGGAACTTGTGCATACTAATCTATGTGGTCCTGCTAGAATTAGGAGTGTGCAAGGAGACAGATATTTTATGTTGCTGATTGATGATTACTCCCAGATGATGTGGGTAACTTTCTTAAAAGAAAAATTAGAAACTATTGACAAATTTAAGTTGTTCAAGGTTATGGTGGAAAATGAGATTGGTGTGAAGATAAAGTGTTTGAGATCCGACAAAGGTGGAGAGTTTACCTCCAATGAGTTTGATACATTCTGTAAAAAGCATGGAATAAAAAGACAATTATCTGCTCTTAGGACTCCTCAGTAGAATGGAGTTGTGGAAAGAAAGAACCAAACCATTCAAGAAGTTGCTAGGACCATGATGATGGAAGCAAATGTTCCACAATTCTATTGGAGAGAAGCTGTGAGTACTATTGTCTAACTCTTAACTGAGTGCAAATCAAAGGCAACTCTGGTAAGACACCTTATGAAATATGGTTTGGTCATCCTCCTACTGTGAGATATTTCAGAGTTTTTGGTAGTAAATGATATATCAAAAGAGATGAGGATCTAGGTAAGTTTGATGCAAGAAGTGATGAAGGAATATTTTTGGGTTACTCTACTCAAAACAAGGCATACCTGTGCTTTAACAAGAGATTGAAAAAGATTGTTGAAAGTACTAATGTCAAAGTTGATGAAAGCAAAGAAGGACATTCCAAGTCTTACAGATATGACTCAGATGATCAAGATGAAAGTCAAAATCAAGGAAGGCAAGTTCAAACCCAGAATTAGATCCAGATTGATCCAGAAAATCCAGTGACTCAAGAGAAAAGTGCAGAAGTTGAGGAACAAGCTCTAGAAATAGAAGTTCAATCAAATCCCAAAACTCCTAGGTATGTAAGGATGAATCATCCTAAAGATCAGATCATAGGAGATAGAAATAAAGGTGTTTGAACTAGGACAAGAATTGTTGAAAATCAAGAAGAGATTTGTTTGATTTCAAAGATTGAACCAAAATCAGTAAGTGAAGCCTGCAATGATGAAAACTGGGTAAAAGCAATGGAAGAAGAATTAATGCAAATTGAAAAGAATCACACTTGGGATCTTGTTTCTAGACCTGAGGATAAAAATGTGATTGGAACTAAATGGATCTTCCAGAATAAACTATATGAAGATGGTGAAGTTGTAAGAAACAAAGCAAGGTTGGTATGCAAAGGATATTCTCAAGTGGAAGGAATTGATTTTGAAGAAAATTTTGCTCCAGTGGCAAGAATAGAAGCAGTCAGATTATTTCTTGCATTTGCTACTTTCAAAGATTTCAAAGTTTACCAGATGGATGTTAAGTCAACATTTCTAAATGGAGAGCTAGAAGAAGAAGTCTACATTGAGCAACCGGAAGGATTCCAGTTGTCTGATCAAGAAGATATGGTCTGCAGATTGAGAAAAGCTTTGTATGGACTTAAACAAGCCCCAAGGGCTTGGTATGCAAGATTGGATAAGTATCTGCTAAAGATAGGATTTACCAAAGGCAGAACTGACATTAATCTTTATTTCAAGATTGATCATGAGCACATATTAATTGTTGAGGTATTTGTTGATGATATCATTTTTGGTGGAAATGGAAGCATGTGTAAAAAATTTGTTGATCAAATGCAAAGTGAATTTGGAATGTCCATGTTTGGTGAGATGAATTTCTTCTTAGGTCTGCAAATCACTCAGTCAGATAAAGGTATCTTTATATCTCAGTCTAAGTATGTGAGAGAATTATTGAAAAAGTTTGGGATGGAGGACTCAAAACCAGTAAGTACTTCTATGGTAACCAGATGCAAGTTGAATAAAGATGATGATTCTCCTAATTTAGATCAGAAAAGGTATAGATCAATAATTGGGGGACTGCTTTATTTGATTCAGACCAGACCTGACATTATGAATGCAGTTGGACTTGTTCCTAGATTTCAAGCTGATCCTAGGGAATCCCATGTTGTAGCAGTCAAAAGAATTTTTAGATATCTAAAGGGAACATCTAATTATGGCTTATGGTATCCAAAGGACAATGAATTTACTCTTCATGCATATACAGATGTTGATTGGGTAGGAGATGTGGATGACAGGAAAAGTACTAGTGGTGGTGCATTCTTCTTGGGAAGGAGATTGGTCTCTTGGTTGAGCAAAAAGTAGGAAGCAATATCTCTGTCTACTATAGAGGCAGAGTATATAGAAGTAGCAAACAATTGTACTCAAGTCTTGTGGATGAAGCAAATGTTGAAGGATATCAAAATTGTGTTTGAAGAACCTGTTACAATCTTCTGTGATAATTCAAGTGCAATAAACATCCCAAAGAATCTAGTGTTGCATTCAAAGACTAAGCACATATCCATCAAGTTTCATTTCTTGAGAGAGAAAGTAAGTGAGAATGAAGTCAAAATGGGGTTTGTCTCTTCAAAGGATCAGATTGCAGATATATTCACCAAGCCTCTGCCTAAGGATACTTTTGAGTATCTTAGAGGGAAGTTAGGGGTTATTACCCCTCCTGTTCAGAACTAAGATGCACTAGTGTGCATTAGTCTGGTGGAATTCACAGTCATTTCTTGTAATCCGGATTGATGTTAAGAAGGTACTACTCAAGGGGAGTAGTCAGTATGCAAATTCTGGAGATCAATCTGAAACAAAAAGGGGGAGAAGAGACTGCAAATATGTGCCCTTTGCCATTGATGTCAAAGGGGGAGAGAAGTCATGTGAAAAACTAGTTACTGATGAAAGCGGGAGTAGTGAAGAAAGTTGTTAAAGAAGTAATAAGAGAAAGGGGTAGAAGTTCTTGTCTTGATGGTGAAATCAGTTTTTCACATCATATGTTGCCATCAATGACAAAGGGGCAAATTGTTGCAAATATGTGCCTAATCAGTGTTGTCATTGATGTCAACATATCCTTGTTGTCATTAATGTCAATTGTACCTATTTAGAAGACCTGTATGTTGATGATATTGAGAAAATTAGCCTCTCCGAAAGAGACAAGTTAGTTACACATCTCTTTGCAAAAGACAGTAAAGACAGTGCAATTCAAAGAAGAAGATTAATCCGCATTTCCAGTAGGATGAAGATCAGAGTCTGTAGACCATATGGCTGTGTAGAGGATTATCTGAAGTAGCTCCAGTAAAGATTTGAGAGGTTCGCATGAAGATTTAAAGAAACTATGGCCATCTGAGTAGAACTGGGTTTTGCAGTTGTTATGAAATGACAGAGTGACAAAGATTTGGTCCAGATTGATTCGCATTGGAATACTCTAATCTGTGGATCTAGAGGCATGTTTGGGAAGTCAGTGTGTATCCTCAATTCAAATGGTTCATGGTTTGGAGGTTTGCAAGAAATCTTTCTAGTGTGATAGTCATGGCAGACAGTATTCTTGAGGTACCAGATGAAGATGTAAATGATTCTGATGGTTTGGAGTAGTGTGGATGTTATTGTTGAATTCAATGTTCTTGTGGTGGTCTCTGGATCATGTGCTTGCTGTGTTGGAGGTCCGCATTGAAGTTTGAGCTTGTTGTTGAAGATTTCTTCCTTGGTGTTGCTGTTCTTCCCAGTCTTGGCTGACCGGATGATCCAAGCATGCTGCAGATGATCTAAGATGAGTTAAATGAAGCATGGCATATTGCTCGAGGAAGATTTGGATCCTAGTTATGTTTGGCCGATAGTATAATGATTCATATTAAATCAAATGTTTGTAATGTCGACCTTGATGTTCATTCCAAGGTGATGAAGAGTATAAATACTTGTGGATGAGTTGTAGAAAGTTGTCCTTGTGTGAAAATGATAAAATCCTAAGATAGGTACAAAGGCAGAGAAGAGAAGAGGAGGAGCGGAGGAACAAGAACAGTAAGGTATGAAGAGATGGTGAAGAAGTGTTTGGGGCAGAGCAAAAGTTTTGTGAGATTTCAATAGGACTAAACCAGGCATAAAGAAGATGCTATTTCTCAATTCATTCTTTCTATATTAAACATAAATTCTTGTAGGCAGTGAACCTCCTATAGGCAGTGAGCATCTTTGAGCAGTGAGCTCTGGGCAGTGCACCCTACTAAGGCAAGTGCCTTTTCATTTATTTCAAGTACTTTTAAAAGGGTACAAATCTTGTGGGTTAACCCCCACAATCATTTTCCCTTAACTGGGTTTCCACGTAAAAATTCTGGTGTTATGTGTGTTCAATTTATTTATGCTCATGTGTTGTTGATTCATGCTTTAATGTTTACATCATTAATTTGATTGAAAGTTGATTAAGAAGATTAAAAGAAGAAAAAAGGTTAAATTTGTGGGACAACTGATTCACCCCCCCTCTCAATTGTTCGGACTAATTCTAACAATATTCCCATTCTTGTGAGGATGGTTTGTCTGATAAAGTTCATGTGACCCTCTAGATCACAAACCCTCTCTACACCTAATTTCAAAGAATATTTAGCCTTCAAATAGGCTTGCAAATCCTTTGAAATATCAGAACCAATGGACTAATCACCAAACACTGTGGAATCGGGAAGAAATGTGCCTTTCTTCTATTTCTTCATTACATCCTTCTCCATCCACATCATTTGCCACATGAATTAAAGGAATGCAATTCTATCTAGCACAAATTTGGGCAACACATGGGGTGGCTGAGTACACCGATATACCCTAATTATAGTATGAACTGGCAAGAAAAACCAATCAACATAGTTATGACTATGACTTTGTTTTGGCCTATGGGCAAGAGGCCTCAACATTTCCCTGATCTTGTTTGTCAATATAAGAGAAAAGCTACCAAGATAATTCATTATTCTAACTGAGAATTCATCATGAAACACTACATAGTCACAATTCCTACAATGGCTATCCCATTTGTAACACCAGCATTGTGTTGTCAATCTTTGTCTCTTTTCATCAATCATGCTCAGATCCATTCTACTGGGCCACTTCCTTCTATTTTGATACAAAATCAAATGACATAACAAAGAGTAGTATTTGAAATCTATGGGATTTTTGTTTTCTCTTATTTGCAAAATTTCGTCATGTAGTTTCTTTTCAATGAATGTTGCAAAATCATATTCAACTTTAGCTTCTGGATTTTGAATTTTCATGGCCATCATCATTAGACTGACATACATTCTACCTTGGGCATCAATACCCAACACCTAACACAAAGCAAAATATGTTCTTTTGAAATAGACAACAAAATCTTCAACAGAGAAAGGTTCAATTGCAGTGGATGGGATTTCAATTCTTCTGTTATTTGCCCCTTTCCTCATGTGCATGGGCACCTCATCCCTTCTATGTGTTTTTCTCAAACTATTGTACTCCTGCTCACTCTTCTACACATGTACTGGTGTGAGGGCTTGCTTGCTCAACATGAAGCAGTCTATGATTGCATTCTTATCCACAGTCACTAATGGTGACCCATTTGGTAGTCTGATTGTTTTGGTGGCTGAGTGATACTATTGTGCCAATGTTCTAATCAAATCCACATCAACAAATACATTAGGCACCACAAGCTTTGCCAAATCCAAATTCCATGGGTTTCCAACTAGTCTGTGTCCATCTTTCTTTGCACAAAAATACCAAAAAAGGTTCCATCCAGAGATAGGGATTGCAACATCCTAACATCCTTCCACAACATCCTTGAACAATTTTTTAGACCCCTTGTCAACTGAATTTGGTAGGATGTCCAACAATGATTGTTGAAGTGATCATTTCTTGGGAGCAGGGGGGTCAGTGCTCTTACTCACAGACTCAGGTTTTTTAGGTGCCATATTTTAGTGCCTCTACGAACTAGGGTTTTGATATTTTACTTGCTTTACAGATTAGTTGAAAACAGAGCACAAACCAAACACCAACTTTTATGCAAAGAGTGATAGGGCAGACTTACCCGGTTAGAAAATGCCTGAGGAGAGTACACAAAGCTTGAATTCACCTTCTGCAATCAACACTAAATTTGCTGGAATGAAGAAATACAAAAAAATCCCAAGTTTTATCGTGTCGTGAAGCTGGTCATTTCGCCATTAACCTGGTTCATGCCACAAAATCAACAAATCTCAGCATTCAATTCTTTTCAAACACAGACCGTTGATTTAATCCAATCCATTCAGTCCTTTCCTTAAAAATTAGAATCCTGCAGGTATTAATGATAACCATTGAGGGGTAGCACTGAAGTCATTTCAACATTTAATTCCTTACCACATCACTACAAGACCAACTTAGGGCAATCATGGGACCGCGGGACCTCTTGGACAGTTACGTTCATCTTCACCACTTACCACCACCCCGCAAGCCTTGTTGCACACCACCGCGGGATGGCAGGATACATGTTATCCCTTATGTCTTTTACCGCGCCATTGCCAAGCTTTGGCTCAACCATCGCGGGTGCCTTTGGTCTCCCATTCGTTGTTTACCGCATTACCGCTAGTCGAAGTTATCAGCATCGCGGGGCCGCGGTATGTAGCATTACCGGTTACTTGAACTCCTTATACCACAACACCATAGGCTCAACTTGAAACCATCGCAAGGGTGCGGTGAACACTTAATCCTGACTCCTTCTTACCACATTATTGTCGGTCATCTCCTTACCTGTCATGGGGGTGCAATAACATACTATGTGCCGCTTGAGTTTATACCGCAACACCGCAACTAAATTTTCTGCATGCTGCAGGGAAGCGGTAACTGCGTATTCACATCCTCTAATTCTTGCACACCCGCCAAGGCTGTTTGCATGTACTACGGGGCTGTGGTAAGGGACAAAAACACATCAATGGTCAAAAATATAAATTTCTTTCACATAGACCTGATATGAGATGCTCATAAATGACTCCTGGAACAATTCTAAAAGGAATATGAATCCCTAATTATGGATTTATGGAAGGAAAATGTATGAAACCGAGTGGGACTATGTGAAATTTTGAATGGTACTAACACACCTCATGATGAACTAGACTATGTTTTTCCTTCATCCTACTTGTATTATGTTTTTATGAGTTCTTTTCTTGTGAATATATCCCTAAGGAAAATTTGTCTGATATCTGTAATTGTAAACATCTTCTTGGTTTCTGATTGCAAATTCTTTTTAATCTGTAAACTGAATTCTATTTTAAGTTTTCATTTGCAGTTATCAACAGATTGGAAATTCAATAGTTATCAACTTATGAACTCAATAAAGTTTTACTGATTCAAGTTGTTGATTTATACATTATTGTTTATTTGGACTTCAGGAAATGAAGAGAAGGGCTGTAAGGCACAAATTAGATGATAGTGATCATAATGCTGAAACTTCACTGACAGATTATGAGTGCCTTCGTAGAGAAAAAGTCGCCAAGAATAATGAATATTTATTGAGACTTGGTTTGACAAACAGGCAAGTTGTAAATCCACTAATAAGTATATTATTTGTTTAATAGTGTTTAATGAAATTTTATAGGAAAGAGCTTTATGCATATAAGACATAATATGATATTATCTTTTGTTTATTGGCAACAAAAAGAGTGCAAAGAAAATGCAGAGAAAAAACAAAAGGAAATAAAAGATACAGTGCTGCCATCTCGTAGAAGCCACCGCTTTTGTGATTCAACAAATGTAGTTGGTGAAAACAATAGTTGCAATGATGATCATGTGCAGCTTGATATAGAATATGTTGATGTACTGCAACTTGATATAGCACATGGTGATGTGCAGCCTAATATAGCACATGTTGATAATGTGCAGCCTAATATAGCACATGGTGATGTGCAACATTGTGATGATCTCTTAGAACAAAGTCTAAGAGAGATTATTGAAAAACATTAGAGCATTAAAAGAACAATAGGTCTGCAAATGATTTATTCAAGATTAAAGGATGTGTTTGAAGTGAAATCTGTGGAGACCGGTACTCATGATCTACCTACTGATGCCACACCTGATGTGTCCAAGGAGCATGAAGTTTGGGTTAATGAAAGTCATGGAGAGAGACTGCTTGAATCTATTGTGCCTCAGAGTGCACCTGTTGCATCTAGAACTTTTGATGGAACTAGTGGATCAGCTAGAAATACTGGTAGTGGTTTAATAGAAGATGTGGATGCTTTTGTCAAAAGACAAAGATTGAGTCAAGATTTGTATAGATCTACAAAGAGGAATGCAAAACTACGAAAATTAGAAGGCAAGAAGCCATTCTTGCTTGATGTATCGAGAGATGGTGAGCCCATTGGTCCAAATGCTGCAAAGTGGGCCTTCGAGTTGGGTGTAAGATGTAGGGCCCATTTGGATATTTGCAAAGTAAGTTTTGCAGAGCAAGATCCACGATCTATGGAAAATGTTAGACAAAAAATGGAAAATACTTTTGAGACTACTGGTGGACAAATCTCTAGAAAATATTACAAGCAAAAGATGAGAATTTTGATGAACAATTTTAGATACAATTGCAAAAAAGCAATCATGGAGGGAAAAGAGAGGTTAGACTCCACTCGATGTCCCAAACAGTGGGAGGCATTGAAAGAAACTATGCATTCCAAAGAATATTTGGCAAAGAGTAACAAAGGCAAGAGAGCAAGAGATAATGTGAGGGATGGATATACATTTGGCCGAGGCGGGTTGTAGGCCAAAATGGACAAATTTGGAGTAAGTGTATGGCTTTTTGGTTCAATTTACATTGTGTTATTTATTTCAATTTTTTATTGAACTGACTATATGTTGAAATTGACATTGTATTTTATGTGGAAAACAGTAATAGAGAAGCAAGTCCAGAAGATATTGTCAATTATATGGCAACAGTAGATCCTAGTAAATCTAAGAGTAGGATGAAATGGAAATCTAGTTCATCAATAGAGATTTCATAGCCATCTGTTACATGCCCAGTAGGATCAACCTCTCCAGATCATGTCAACTCAAATAAAGGGTACCAACATGTACTGAATTACATATACGGTCTCAATCAACAAGTTTCGTAGTTGGTTGCCTCCATTAACCCTATAGTTTCTACATGGAATGAGCATAAATCCACGGATTTAGATGTGGTAAGAGGCTCTATTGATCTCAGTTCTTCTTGTTTGGCAATTATGTATACAAATACCTCTTAATATGTAGATTATTGAAATCTAAGTGTAAGAGAATCCAACCCAGTTTCTTTATTGTTGGAGTGATCCAAAAAATGTTCTTTTGGACAAATTTATAGCTTGCATTCTTTACTTGACTATTGGATGCTTTGTATATTTTTTTGCATGATGGTTAAACCACATGCATAGCAATTTTTTCAAAGCAGCAAAAAAGCAAAAACACCTTCATGATGTCAATAGAGCGGTCAATATTGATAGTGATGATTATGATGAACTGGACAAGAATGTGCAACATAGTCGTCATAGTTATGCCGAAGTTGAGGTAATATAATAGTTGTCAGTTATCTATCCCAATGTTTTGTCATTCTTAATGCTTAAAATGTTCTTTTGGATAAAAAATTATAGCTTTTGCATTCTTTAAGTTGTAAGTTAATCTGTCCTGGCAATGTTTTGTCATTAATTCTTCATTCTTAGAATGTTCTTTTGGACAAAAAATTATAAATTTTGCAGTCTTTACTTGACTTATATTAATTTTTGCACGATGATTAAACCACATGCAAAGCAATTATATGAAAGTAGAACTAAAAGAAAAAGGCCCTGTCAATAGAGCTCTCTACAAAACTATACAACTTCATGTCAATGTTGATAGTGATAATTATGATGATGAACTTGATGAGAATGCACATGATATTCATAGTAGTAGTCGTGCTGAAATTGAGGTGAGTGCTATGAAACCACATGCAAGTAAGTACCATTCAAGTAAGTAATGGTTGTTTTATTATGTATATAAGGGTAATCATTACCTATTTGATAGAAGTTGGTTAGAATAGTAGTGAAGTGTAATTAGCTAGTATATATAGATTATGGAAATAATGGAGAACATATAACTTACATATGGAAGCTTAGAGCTTAGTTGCAATAGAGTGCATACATAGATTTTGACTATGCATTAGTACATTGTGTTCATGGATGTCATGGTCCTCAGTTGGAGGGACTTCATTGCCAATCCATGTCTCTTTCTGTAGTACTTGTACAGTCTAGCACTATTGTAGTCTTGCCCTCCATTTGTTTGTACCTTGCAATGGGTTAGTTTTTTTTTTAGAGTAAAAAGTTGTTTCTTTGTTAGTCAATAGAATCAAAAAAAGCACATACAAAAATTGATTTGTTCCAAGACATAAGACGTTATATACAACTATCAAAAATAATATAATGTGTGTTTTATATCTCAATATAATGTGTTTTTTTTTGTTTTTGCAGACATTTAATATTGATAAACTCCAAGAAGTGGATATCCTAGTGATGGTGCTACGTCTGTGGGCATTGGGCCGATTCACTCACTATCTATTGTACATGGAGTCAAATTGAAAGGAATAGGAGATGCAAATGTAAATATTTTAAAGGTCACAAGTAACATACCCCTTGCTTATGAAGACAAAATAGATGGAGCTATCCATCTAAAAGAGAAAGAAGGGACCTTCAAATGGTGGCCACTAAAATATTTGAAAAAATGACATAGTTGATGTTTATAATGTACTAGCTATTAGACAACTTGACCCACTGCTTTATGCAATATTTTGAATGTGTTGTTCAGGGATCTTAGTGTTTTTTGTTTGTTTGGGAGTTGTATAAGCAAAAAAAGCCATTGTAACCCAGTTTTCTCAGACACACCACTGAGAAACACACTTTGTAACACATTTTTCAAAGCAAAGACACATATTTAAGTCGTATGGGTTTTTTGGACTTGATTTTATGTTGCTTTTCCTCCCTAAACATTAAACATCACTGCCTTATATGCCTTTATGAAAATATTCTAGGCTTATTGTTGGTTGCATTGAAGGATAGAGCTTCATATATGGGACACGATCAACACTCAATCATGAAGACTTAAGGAGCATAAATGAGAGAGCTTCATCTATGAGATGTCATCATGAAGACAGTCATGAAGACTCAAGGAGCATAAATGACAGTGAGCAAGAGATAAAGTATACAGTTCATACCATAGACAAAGTGAGATGAGTCTTAAGCTGTTGTGATAAAGGGTGGTGTGTTAGTTTTTGAGAAAGGAAGGCAGTTGACAATGCAAAAAGATCAATGAGGAAGATTATAGTCATAAGGTGACAATGTTAGCATTTTATCAAGACTTTGGAAGCAACTAGTAGACAAATTTATAGAAGTCTTAAATAGAAAAAAGGACAGCCACTAATAATGCTATTATTACAAGGCATATATTCTACATGGTAGTATAGTTGTAGGAATATGACAATTTCATAAACCTATGTCAGTCTACAAATGAAAGTCTAAATTCTGTATACTTATGGGTGACTGTTCTATAACAGAGAGATACTGAGTGCATAGAGGTAAGATGTTCATGGTGAGTGGCAATGGTCAATGGTTCCCAGGGATACAGGCACAGTAAACATGGTTTCAGTGGTATGAGCAAAGGAACAAAGGACTGCAGTGTTACATTAATTAAAAGGCAAGTATATGAAAGTTGTAGAGCAATCATCTAGAAAGCAAGTATGCACAGTTCAATCACCACAATGAGTAGTGAAGACAAAGGACACTAAATATATATGACTGCCTACCAAGTGTCCAATGTAATAATAGAGGTAGGGTAAGTGAACGGTTTAGACTCAAAAAGAGGCTTTTGGAGATGCATTAATGAAGGAAGAATTTGATTACATGCCCTAAGAGGACCTAATATCTTCAAACTCAATAAAAACATGTCCCATAAGCAGTGTTGATGACAATACAAGACACAAGAATACAATGATGTTTCATTAAGGAAGCCTGATCTAATCCATGTTTCACATTATGAATATCCTATCACAGACCTGACTACATATGACAGTGTATTTCCTTTGGTTGCAGTCAAGAAGGACAAGTGCTAGATTGATGGGGCAGATTAGATGACCTGTGGCAGCAGTTAGGCACTTTTTGCCAAAGCATTGTAAACTTGGAGAAGTTAATTCTTTCTTGTCATTTCTGTGCATTGTAACTCGATCAGATTTTCAGACTTGTTATTGAAAATAAACATTGTAATACTCTGTTTCTAAGCATTTTTCAAGCAAGATAGATATTTTAGACTTGCGCAAGCTATAAGAACACCTTTCTTTTAATAAAGTTCAACAATTTTGCCTTCTCAATGGCTGTCTTTATATTGAATGCAATAAATTGATGATTATGATGTGTATTTCTGTGTTTTATGTTTAAATCCTCAAATATCAGTCAATTAAAATGACTAAATATACTGCTAATTGATGTCAATTAATAATTAAATTGACTAAATATAGTACCAATTGACAGAAATCATTAACAGTGAATAAATATGACTAAATATACTACCAATTGACATAAATCAGCGAACAGTGAATAAATATGACTAAATATACTACCAATTGATAGAAATCAGTGAACAGTGAATAAATATGACTAAATATATGACCTGTGTTAAATTGGTGAATAAAAATGACTAAATAAGTGACCAATTAACAACAATCAATGACTAAATATATCAGTGAAAAATAAATGACTAAATAAGCGACCAGATTAGAGCCATCAATGACTAAATCAACGACTAAATACACTACCAAATTGATCAATCAAAACAACCAATAAATGACTAAAAATGGTTGTCGTCAATTTGGTCATGTTATAAATGACTGGCAATAAACTACCATTGGTCACGTGACCATGTTTGGTCATTTATAAGCAATTTTTAGTAGTTTTTACAGTCATATATTGCTCTTTCTCTACTAGTGTATGGACTAACATAACTTGGCACAAGATCTATTGCTAAGACCATATGTCTGTAGTATTCCCTTTTTAGGATGGCATGGTTCTCTTAGGCATCCCCATTTTGAAAAATTTTGATTAATCCAAGGATTTTTGTTTCCTCTTTATGACCAACTCATCGAGAGTGTTTGACTCTTCTAGCAGGGTAGCAATAGTTGACCTTGATGTGGATTGGTTGGAAGAATTGGGTTGGAAAGGATCTTGGTAGATCCATGAGTTTGAATTTTGAGGAGTAACCAGCCCCTAGTGGTTATGATTTGGATTGCCTATAGGGAGTAAAAACATATCAATAAATAGGCATTGTTGTTCCTCTAGGAGCTTTGATATAAATTGACTATACTCCTATCATATTTTAGTGGCATGCCCCCTACTCTTATGGAATGAGTAGAATTTGTGAAGATAGAAATCTTGAGTCCTCTAATATGGATCATATTAGTTGTTATTTTATGTACACTCATTATATTCTTGTTATTCTATTGATCATAGTTATTTTTGGGAATAGTTAATGACATTGACATTTTGGTTCCCCGTGTTTGAGTAGTTATAGCCTCCACCATATCTATTTCTATTATAATTGTAGTTGTTGCTACCATTTCTAAGTGGTTGGGTGTCTATAACTCTATCAATTGTGGCACTCTGATTATTTTTAAAAAAATTGGGTGTTGAAGGGTTATTGTTGTTGTTGTTGTTTTGGGTGACCAATCTTCCATTGGCACCATGTTCTTTTATCCTATTATTGATCATGACTTGATCAATCTTGAGAGCCTCTTCATACTATCTATAGGGGATCTTTTGGACCTCTTCCTCCATATTCCTATTTAGGGAATGCAAGAAAAGATCACAAAGTTCCCTATGATCCATGTTTGGTACACTTGTAGATGAATAGAAGACTTGTCTCCATCGCATTATTAAATTTGCAACTAATTCATTGGGGTCTTGTTTAATTCTCAAGAACTCTTGGATTCCCATTAAATTCACTATCTTTTTCATGCAAAGGTGACAATAAACTCATCGATGATTTGTCAAAATAATGAATTGACACCTCCAAGAGTTTGTATTACTAATCCAGAGCTATCGCTTCAAAAAAAATTTAGAAGATTATAGTAACAACCCTAGGAGAAGCTCTCAAATGATCATGGTGTAAGATTTAATGTGGGAGTTGGGATCTCCCACCCCTTTCAACTTGGGTAGTTCAGACAGGGTTCGTGACAACATTGCATTGTGAATCATATGATCTAAGAGTTCCTATAGATACTTGAGGTAGGTCCCAAAAAAGAGGTCACATGTTGAAGGAGAGATCCCTCCAAATATGAGCCTATGGGTAGATCTTGTTGGGTGGACTATGCCTAGAAAGGCATGATCAATTATTGATACCTAGGGAATGCCAGATTGTTTTGGGGAGGTGTGATCAAGGGTTGAAAACCTAGTGGGATAATTTGATTTAGATTTTGATATGTAGGCATCCCACCTAGCTGGTATAGGCTCGTTGTGTTGTATGATGAAGGTAAGGGAGGCATGAAAGCCTCATTGCTTATGTTGCATGAGTAGAAGTTGACATAGGAGTAATTGAGTTACCCCTTCGCTTGGTTCATTTGCACCAATGCTAAAAGGATTAGTATAGGATGGAACCTCAAAGGCCTTGATCACTTGTTCATTTGTGTAAATTTTTGGAGTGGCTACTCAATGCTCCTAGCATCAACAATCCTGAATTATTATACTACGGTAGCTATGAGTGCCTCTGGGGTTTCTCCCTCTATATGTTGCATTTCACCCCATGAGGTAGCTTTTTTGTTCTACTATGGAGGTTGGGTGGCCCCATTTGTCATTGCTTCCATTTGATTCTCATGTCTTGCTCATTGTATGGAGACTTGGGCATTTTGAAAGATTGTTTCAGTGGCTCCTTGTTTCACTTAAGCATCCACTAAATCCCTTTCGAAGTGATCTGTCTTGTTGTTAATTTGTGTGGTCATATCCTTATAGGTGGCCAAGTTGGGCTCCTACCTTTGGATTTGGTTCCAAAATGGCTCCTTGATATTAGCCCCATGTGTAGCTATTGAAGGTGGTAAATTATTGGCCAAAATAGGTAGTGTTATCATGCTCTAGTGCCTACCATTTGAATCGGTATCCTCATAGTCAAACCTATTTGAAATAGGTGCCATGGGATTAGAAGGAATATATCAATTGAATGAAGGGGTGATGGCTTGATTAGAGGGGCTCTATCCCTAAGGTCATGTTGATCCTAACATATTCAAGGTACTTAAGTAATATAGAATAAATGAGATAAAAAAAAAGAGAATAAATGAGATGGAATGGAATGAGAAAAGTGAGAGAGAATGTCTTAGAAGGATTTTCTCTTCATGTTAGGCTCACCAAAATATGTGTTGCTTCAAATCTACTCACCATTATTGTCTATGAGTTGGATGTGGGATAGCACATGTGTTGCACTTGTGTAGCCTACATATGGATAGATCAATCCTCACATGATAGAAGCCAATGGAATGGGGGAGCATCTAAAGAACTACCCTCTTTGTGAGGAAGGAGAGTCCTATGAGTGTCGATGATGTTTGGACACAAAGAAGTTGTTGTTCCAACTTGACTACTCACTTTATGAGAAAGGAGTGCTTGATGGTAGATGATTATCTTAATGCATGGTGTTGTAGTTGGAATTTTTGGGTGATCTCTAGAAAACCTTTGAAGAGGTGTTATAATAATTCTTGTATGGTTAGGTACATTGTTAGGATGGATTAAGTTTAACTCTTGCTCTGCATTGGTTATAAAGGTGTTTAGCCAATGGTTTCTACTTCAATCAGCTCTTGAAGATGAGCTAACTCTCTTTTCATCCAATGTTTTCTTCCTATATCTATTGTAGAATGAGAGTTTACTCTTGAACTTGTTTTTGATTAATTACTTCCAATTTCAGAAGCGTTGCTCTAAGTTCACTAAGGATGGATTCTACCTAATCCTCTATAACCCCAAGACATGAGTTTGACGATGGGAAATGGAAGAGATGAATATGTCCAATCCTAGTGTGTCTCACTTGCTTAGTGTTTATTCACATGCTTTATTGTTGGTTTGATTAGCTTGTTTTGCTTAATTAATTTGCCTTATTTGATCATTTGGTTGATTTCCTTGGACTTTGTTAGTAAGGACTTTGATTTCTTGATGTTTTTGAATAAAAATGAACTAAATAAATGTTTAATCCAAATGTGAGAAATAAGTAACTATTCCATGTTTTCTATTTTCTCAAATCAAAATGTGATTAATTAACTAATCAAATGCAATAAAATGATTCCAAGTACAACATGAGAAAATGTTTTTTTATTTTTGTTGATTTGATCTGTCGATTACCTTTTCCTATTAGCAAGGTCTTTGTCACTTGTTGCCTTTGTTGAAATGCACAAGACAACTGAGAAGGGGAGGGGGGTGAATCAGTTGTAACCAAAAGATAACTTCTTATAAGCATCAATACATCAACCACTTAATCACTGTTACTATGATTTAACCATGAAAGCATGAAATCATAAACTTAAGCACATTCACACATTCAACGCATGAGACACCATATTTTTACGTGGAAAACCTAATGTGGGAAAAACCACGGTGAGGATTAACTCACAATATAAATGATATATCAAAATTTACAACAAGGCTCACTACCTTAGGGTTCATTGCCCAAAATGTTCACTACAAAAAGAAGGGGCTCACTGCCAAAAGGGGCTCACTGCTAGAAGTAGAAGAAGATAATTACAATGAGAACAGATCTCACAGCAACCAGGGATCCACCACAAACTCAACTGAATCTTTCGCAACCTCTCTGCATCAAAAATTATTCTTTACTGCTCACTATCATACCATTCGGATCACACCTGCAATAAATAATGCTTCTCATGCAGCCATTTCATCTATCTCAACAACTTCACATGATTTCATGATCATCTAACTCATATTTATACATTCGCAATCTTGGAAACAATCTTCAAGGTCGGCACAAACAACAAACTTAACCAATATTCAAATTAGGTTTGGACCTAAACATTCCTATGGTGGAAAGGAATGAATGTAGACCACACCACACCTTAGCAGGGACTCAAATACAATCTCCTATGCAACAACCCTCTTTCACAAACTTCAAATCATAATCGCAAGTAGTAAAAACAACCAGGTCAGCCAAAAATGGTGTTAACACTAAGAACTTTAGGAACACGCTTCAACCATGATTCAAATTACACTTTGTGGACCAATAAAAAGGCATGAATATAATCTAGAGACATCTACAAGCATGTTACAATCACCAAGAACTTCCACACAACCTCCAAACATTCTATCCAGAAAATTCTTCAAACCGAACCACTTAAATATTATTGTCAACTACTATCACAAAGAAAAGATTGCTTGCAGAGAACCAAATCACAAACCAATTCAACTAAAGGCACATAATATCATCCCAAACTTAATCCTAGAACTGCAGACTATAAAACTTAAATGCGGAGAGATGCGGAGCAGAATACATTCTCCCTGTCACCATTGAATACTCGAAAAAATAGTTTTTACTCTGGTGAACAGAACTCACTCAAATCTTCACATTGGAGGCTCAAACTTGAGACATAGCAACTACAAATATCCCTTAACATAACTTTCAAACCACAGATAAAGACATTCAATCTGCAGGATATGCAAAGAAAAACACTGCATTGTTCTGAGAGATAGAACAATTCTACAATTGTACTAACTTCTCAAACACTTGCTCAAACTCATACAAATAAATTCCTTAGATGCTAACCTTAGGTGTTGACATCAATGACAACACTTACTACTCATACTTGTAACAATCTCCCCCTTTGTCATTGATGGCAACACATGATGTGAAAAACCATCAAGACAAACAAACTTGCTTTGCTTCTTTGCTCCCCCTTACTTTATGCTTTCTCTGGCTGCAACTTTCTCATAATCTCTCTCCTTAAGTTTTTCACATGAAATTCTCCCCCCTTTTGACATCAATGGCAAAGGGTGCTAGACCTTCTCACACTCTTTACTTATCAAGGCTCAACTCATATCTTCATACCACTGCACCACTCCCCCTATCAACAACACTGCAACACTTACTGCTCTTAATCAAGAACTCATATCAGCAACATCTACCTACTCCCCCTGAGAGGTAGCCTTCAAATGTCAATCCAGATCAAAAAATGAAACTTTGGGCACCACTAGACTGATAAGATTTCTATGCATCTTAGTTTAGAGAAAGAGGGGTAATAACCCCTAACTTCTCCCTGAGATACTCAAAAGTATCCTTAGGCAGAGGCTTTGTGAAAATATCTACAATCTGATCCTTTCTAGACACATATTCCATTTTTACTTCATTCTCTGTTACATATACTTCAAACATATTCTCTGTTAAAGTAGTCCTCCAATCATAGACCCATACTTTTTCTGGTCAATCTTAGGTGATTCATCATTCTTGCTTAGCTTGCGACCAGTTACCATAGGGGTACATACTAGCTTAGAATCCTCCATTCCAAACTTATTCAACAACTCTTTCACATACTTGGACTAAGAAATGAAAATTCCTTTTTCTAATTAAGTAATTTGCAGTCCTAGAAAGAAATTCATTTCACCAAACATAGACATCTCAAACTCCTTTTACATTTGCTCTGCAAATTTCTTACACATACCTTCATTACCTCCAAATATAATATCATCAACAAAGACTACAACAATCAAAATTTGATCATCATTGATTTTGAAAGAGAGATTACTGTCTACAGTACCTTTACTGAACCCTAACTGTAACAAATACTTATCCAACCTTGCATACCAGGCTCTAGGGTCTTGCTTTAGTCCATACAAGGCTTTCTTCAATCTGCACACAATGTCACCTTGGTCTGATAACTGAAATCCTTATGGTTGTTCAATGTAAACCTCTTCTTCCAGCTCTCCATTCAAGAATGTAGACTTCACATCCATCTGGGACACTTTAAAATCTTTGTGTGCTGCAAATTCTAGAAACATTCTTATTGCTTCAATCCTCACCACAGGAGCATAAGTCTCCTCAAAATCTATACCTTCAACCTGAGAATATCCTTTGCATATCGGTCATGCTTTATTTCTTACTACTTCATTTTCATTCATTTTGTTTCTGAAAACCCATTTAGTTCCAATCACATTCTTATCAGTAGGTCTAGGAACCAATTCCCAAGTTTGATTCTTCTCTATCTGCATCAGTTCTTCTTCCATAGCCTTTACCCAATTTTTATCTTTGCAGGCTTCACTTACAGTTTTAGGTTCAATTTTAACACTATCATATGCTTTTAACAAACAAACATATCAACTTGTCACATCATGCATTTCATATGAAAGAGTCAAATCAGACATGTGCCATAAATCAGAACATCATGAAGAAGATCAATCAACTCCATAAGGTATGTTTTTTATGCTAACTTGTTTGTTCACTGTGCAGGTATAGGAAAAGTAATGTTGTTGATTTGAAGATATTAAAACATCTGGAGAAAATGTGGCTCCCACGAGGGTTGAGCCCAGCATGTTCCCCTTTTCTATTCATTTGAAAAGGATATCAGAGTAAAAGACAAGATGTATCATTCAAAGATATATCATGCATCATAAAATCAACTTGCAGAAAAGTGTACTATCATGATCATGAAAAGGAGCAGTTGCTCCTATAAACTATGTTCACTTTGATAACAGTTGATTAAATTGTATCAGACATATTCAAAGTGCCTGAGTCAACTTGACAGATTACAGAATATAGAAATGTATCTATGAAAAGGTACTTTTCTCTATTTTTATCATCATTGGAATGCCTTACTGCTGTCATATTTCATGCTACAGTCATCTAGATAGGTCAAACTTCATAAAATCAGACTTGAGACATCACAGAAGCATGCAAATGCAATAGAGGATAGACTTGTGATCAAGCAAAGTATCAATTTACAAAGACATTATCAGGATAATCCCTATCTGTAGATGTTCATGTTGCAAGTATGAGGTGAGCCTGTGTTGTCATTGATGTCAACATACTCATATTGCATTGACAAGAAGGATTGGATGAGTTGTGTGCTGAGGACATTGAGAAAATTAGCCTCAGTCAGGAACAGTGAAGAACAGTGATGAGAAGAAGGCAAATGTATTGTATAGGTTGAGAACCGGAGGATGCGGATTAAAGGGTTTGTAGATATGAGTCTTGAGATGCTTCAGTTAAGATTTCAGAGGTCCACATGAAGATCTGAAGGAGTTGTGGCTGTCGGTGTAGAACCGGTTCCGGTAAGTATTCAGAGGTGACAGAGGATCACAAAAAGGTCCGGTGAGGTCCGGAATTGTATTATCCTAATCTGCGGATTGGAAGGAAGTGTTTGGGATGTCCTTGTGATGTGTCATCCTGATTTGTGTATGATTTGGAGGTCCGGAAGTACCTTTTGCATTATGACAGAGGCGACAGACTATGTTCTTGAAGTTCCGGATGAGGAAGACAAGAGATTCCAGTAAGTAAAGGAAGTGCGGATGTATCCGGTCGTTCAGGCAGGCTTGTGAAGTTTTTTTTGGATCATGTTGAGGTTGTGTTGTTGGTCCGCATTGATAGTAAAGCCCGGAATTGAAGTTATTCTTTCGGATGAAGTTCTTGCTCTGTTTAGCCGACCGGATGAGTTGTTCATCCTGCGAATGTTCTTGTGGTGGCCGACCGGATGTGTTATTCATCTTGCGGATACTCTTATGGTTGTTTGCCGACTTAGATGTTTGTTCCTAAGTCGATGTCTTGTATAAATAACGGTTTGTGAGTTCATTTCGATGTGTGGATTGTGTGGATGAGTGTGGCATAGCGAAGAGAAGTGCGAAAGGCAGAGCAGAGGTTTTTGGGCTTAAATGGAACTGATCCAGACATGGTAGAGATGTCATTCTCCAGTTCAAGACTATGATTTTTATCACTTTGTAGACAGTGTGTCTCCTTGTAGGCAATGGGCCTCTTTGTGAGCAGTGTGCTCGGGCAGTGAGCCCTAATTGGCATGTGCCATTTATTCTTCTTTATTCTTCTAACAGAGAATAATTCTTGGGTTAATCACCCCGTGGTTTTTCCCTTAACCGGGTTTTCCACGTCAAAATCTTGGTGTTCAATGTGTTGATGTTTATCTGCTCTTGTGTTTATGTATTATGCTTTCATGGATGATTAATTGATATGCTGCCAACTAACAACAAAGAATCAAGTGTTTGAAAGAAGAAGAAGTTTTATACAACTGATTCACCCCCCCCTCTCAGTTGTATGCCCTAGATCCAACAATTGGTATCAGAGCCAAGTTCCTCTGAAAGAAGCTTAACCGCTTGAGGAGATCCAGGATGTCGTCATACAAGAAGGATAGTCCGAAGTTCGATGGAACCAACTTCACTCTCTGGAAAGGCCGCATGAAGTGTCACTTGGAATGTATGGGAAAAGCATACTTGGCTATGGTTTCAAAACCATATGTACCTCCACAAGGTGGTCTGACAACTCTGAATGAAATCACGGAAGCTGAAAACAATCTGCGGACCAAGGAAGCTCTTCTAAGCGCATTGAATGACTTAGATCTCTCAAATGTTATTGACCTACCAACTGCATATGAGATCCTGACTAAACTGGAACTTCTGTATGAAGGAGATGAGTTTGTCAAAAGTGCAAGGTTGCAAAGTCTGAAAGGGAAATTTGAAAGATTGAAGATGAGAGATGATGAAAACATCACTACCTTTATGCCAAGAGTGAATGAGCTGGTATGTGGAATTAGAAATGCTGGTGGAACTCTAGATGAAAATGAGATCGTCTGCAAAATCCTAAGATCCCTTCCTGCTGCCTACAAAATCAAGGTTGCTGCCATTGATGAATTCAGAGCCCACACAACTGTCACAAGAGAACAACTGGCTGGCAAACTAGCTGCATTTGAAATGACCGAGTTTGGAGATGATCCTCCCAAGACTGAATCTGCTTTCAAAGCCAGTGCCTATGTGAAAGGCAAACAGAGATTTGATCCAGGAGAAAACTCATCAAGGAAAATGTCATGGTATGATCAAGCAAGAAGAGACATGGAAGAAGAAGAAGCAGAAACAGCTCAACTTGAAGCCCTCATTGCAAAGAGACTGCCAAGAGGATCCGATAAGTATGAAGGAAAACTACCCTTTAAGTGTTTCAACTGCAATAAGATTGGTCATTTTGCTTCAAGATGTCCAGAAAGATCTGCAAGGTCTAATACTAACAGACAAAGGTTTCAAAAGAATTGCTATTATGTTCATGAAGAAGATGACAATGAAGGAGTAACAGATGATGAATCAGAACTAGGAAGCAAATCCGGAAATGAGTGGGTGTTTATTGCCATCAAGGAAGAAGATTCAATACTCTCTGAATCTGTCAATCACAAAGTTGTTGAAAAAGCTTTGGCTGCTCAAGTGGAAGAAAAGGATGATTGGGTTATTGACAGTGGATGTTCTCACCATATGACTGGTGACAAGAATAAGTTCTTGAATTTGGAAAGGTATGAAGGAGGAATGGTAAAGTTTGGTGACAATTCTGCTGGCAGAATCAGAGGCAGGGGAACTATTTCCTTTGATGGAAAGAGCAAAACAGGTAACGTACTATATGTTGAAGGATTGAAGCACAATCTTCTCAGTGTTGGTCAGTTAGTGGACAAAGGCTATGATCTCCGGTTCAAGAATGGAAAATGCAGAATCTTTACAAGCTCCGGAACTGAAATTGCATCCGGTATTCAGACAAAAGGTAATATCTTTCATCTGGTTGGTTCAAATAAAAGTTGTTTGTTTATTCAAATTGATCAGAGTTGGTTATGGCATAGAAGAATGTGTCATGTAAATTTTGATAACATCATCAAGATAAGCAATACTCAGGCTGTAAGAGATCTTCCAAAATTGATGAAACCTACAAATAGTTTGTGCAAAGAATGTCAGCTAGGTAAACAAAGCAGAGTCTCTTTCAAAAGCCAAGATCAGTCTTCTACCGAATTGTTGGAATTAGTACATACTGATCTCTGTGGTCCAACAAGAATCAAGAGTCTGCAAGGTGATAGATATTTCATGTTGTTAATTGATGATCATTCCTGGATGATGTGGGTTACCTTTCTAAAAGAAAAATCAGAAGCATTTGAGAAGTTCAAAATCTTCAAAGCTATGGTAGAGAATCAAACCGGATTGAAACTAAAGTGTCTAAGGTCTGATAGAGGTGGTGAATTTACATCTGGTGAGTTCATTGACTTTTGTGAGAAGCAGGGTATAAGGAGACAGTTGTCTGCTCCTAGGACTCCACAGCAGAATGGAGTAGTTGAGAGAAAGAACCGGACCATCCAGGAAGCTGCCGGGACAATGATGTTGGAAGCAAATGTTCCTCAAATGTTTTGAAAAGAAGCTATCAGCACTGCAGTCTACACTCTCAATCGAGTTCAAATCAGAAACAACACCGGTAAGACCCCCTATGAACTCTGGTTTGGCATCACTCCTACTGTGAAATATTTCAGAGTATTTGGTAGCAAGTGTTATATTAAAAGAGATGAAGATCTAGGAAAGTTTGATGCTAGAAGTGATGAAGGAATTTTCTTGGGTTACTCCACTCAAAGCAAAGCATACCGGTGTTACAATAAGAGATTGAGGAAGATGATAGAAAGCACCAATGTGAAAGTTGATGAAGGAATTGAGAAGCCTTCAAGATTTTATGAGTTTGATGAAGATGACCAAGACAGTGTTCAAGGAACTCAATCCTCTCCGGTGAGACAGAGTCAGCCTGATCCGGTAAATCAGGAAGAAGAGATAGGTTTGAATGAGCCTGATCAAGAAACAGCAGTGCAGGATACTCCCAAAATTCCAAGGTATGTAAGACTGAACCACTCTGAAGATCAGATCATAGGTGACAGAAGCAAAGGTGTACAAACTAGAAGGAATGTTGCTCAAAATCAGGATGAATGTTGTCTGATTTCAAAGATTGAACCTAAAACAATAAATGAAGCCTGCAATGATGAAAACTGGACCAAAGCAATGGAAGATGAATTGATGCAAATTGAGAAAAATCATACTTGGGATCTTGTTCCCAGACCTAGAGACAGGAATGTAATTGGAACCAAGTGGGTCTTCCGGAACAAACTAAATGAAGCTGGTGAAGTAATCAGAAACAAAGCTAGATTGGTCTGCAAAGGGTACTCTCAAATAGAAGGAATTGACTTTGAAGAGACTTTTGCTCCGGTGGCAAGAATTGAAGCAGTCAGATTACTTCTTGCATTTGCTGCCTTCAAAGACTTCAAGGTATATCAGATGGATGTCAAGTCTGCTTTCCTAAATGGTGATCTAGAAGAAGAAGTTTACATTGAACAACCGGATGGATTTCAATTGTCTGATAATGATGATATGGTCTGCAAGTTGAAAAAAGCATTGTATGGACTAAAGCAAGCCCCAAGAGCATGGTATGAAAGGTTGGATAAGCATCTTGTGCAGATTGGATTCAACAAAGGTACTGCTGACAGTAACTTATATTTCAAAATTGATCATGAAAACATTTTGATTGTTGAAGTGTTTGTGGATGATATCATTTTTGGAGGAAGAGATAGTATGTGCAAAACTTTTGCAAATCAGATGAAAAGTGAGTTTGAAATGTCTATGCTTGGTGAAATGAATTTCTTCTTGGGTCTGCAAATTACTCAAACAAAGAAAGGAATCTTATTTCTCAGACCAAATATGTGAAAGAATTGTTAAGGAAATTTGGTATGGAAGATTCAAAACCAATGAACACTCCCATGGCAACTGGATGTAAGTTGAGCAAAGATGATGACTCCCCAAAGGCAGATCAGACAAAGTATAGATCAATGATTGGTGGATTGTTGTATCTCACTCAGACTAGACCAGATATAATGCAGGCTGTTGGTCTTGTGGCAAGATTCCAGGCTGATCCTAGAGAATCTCATGTTATGGCAATCAAAAGAATTTTTAGGTACTTGAAAGGAACAGTTGAGTATGGTCTATGGTACCCTAGAGATCTGGATTTCTCTCTTCATGCTTACACAGATGCAGATTGGGCAGGAGATGTGGATGACCGGAAGAGCACTAGTGGTGGAGCATTCTTTTTGGGGAAGAGATTGGTTTCTTGGTTAAGCAAGAAACAAGATGCAATATCTCTGTCTACAACTGAAGCAGAATACATTGTAGCAGCAGGTAGTTGCACTCAAATCTTATGGATGAAGCAGATGCTAAGAGACATTAAAGTTGAATATGAGGAGCCTATCACAATTTTCTGTGATGATTCAAGTGCAATTAATATTTCTAAGAATCCGGTATTGCATTCTAAGACTAAGCACATATCTATCAAGTTTCACTTCTTGAGAGAACAAGTGAACAAGGAAGAAGTCAGATTGGAGTATGTTCCCTCCAAGGATCAGATTGCAGATATCTTTACTAAACCTCTTCCCAAGGACTCTTTTGAATATCTCCGCGAGAAGTTAGGGGTCATGGCCCCTCCAGTGATGAACTAGGATGCACTGATGTGCATCAGTCCGATGGATATCACAGTCATATCTTGTGATCTGGATTGATGATGGGGAGCTGCAACTAAGGGGGAGCAGCTGGTATGATTCTGATGTATGAGAATTGCAAGTATGAGCCCTTTGCCATTGATGTCAAAGGGGGAGAGAAGACATGTGAAAAACAAGTGGTTGATGATCAAAGGGGGAGCAGTAAAGGAAGAGAAGACATGTGAAAAGTTGTTGTTGATAGGGGGAGCTGTGACAGAAAGGAGAAGTTCTTGTCTTGATGGTTTTTCACATCATATGTTGCCATCAATGACAAAGGGGGAGATTGTTGCAAGTATGAGGTGAGCCTGTGTTGTCATTGATGTCAACATACTCATATTGCATTGACAAGAAGGATTGGATGAGCTGTGTGCTGAGGACATTGAGAAAATTAGCCTCAGTCAGGAACAGTGAAGAACAGTGATGAGAAGAAGGCAAATGTATTGTATAGGTTGAGAACCGGAGGATGCAGATTAAAGGGTTTGTAGATATGAGTCTTGAGATGCTTCAGTTAAGATTTCAGAGGTCCGCATGAAGATCTGAAGGAGTTGTGGCTGTCGGTGTAGAACCGGTTCCGGCAAGTATTCAGAGGTGACAGAGGATCACAAAAAGGTCCGGTGAGGTCCGGAATTGTATTATCCTAATCTGCGGATTGGAAGGAAGTGTTTGGGATGTCCTTGTGATGTGTCATCCTGATTTGTGTATGATTTGGAGGTCCGGAAGTACCTTTTGCATTATGACAGAGGCGACAGACTGTGTTCTTGAAGTTCCGGATGAGGAAGACAAGAGATTCCAGTAAGTAAAGGAAGTGCGGATGTATCCGGTTGTTCAGGCAGGCTTGTGAAGTTTTTTTTGGATCATGTTGAGGTTGTGTTGTTGGTCCGCATTGATAGTAAAGCCCAGAATTGAAGTTATTCTTCCGGATGAAGTTCTTGCTCTGTTTAGCCGACCGGATGAGTTGTTCATCCTGCGAATGTTCTTGTGGTGGCCGACCGGATGTGTTATTCATCTTGCGGATACTCTTATGGTTGTTTGCTGACTTAGATGTTTGTTCCTAAGTCAATGTCTTGTATAAATAACGGTTTGTGAGTTCATTTCGATGTGTGGATTGTGTGGATGAGTGTGGCATAGCGAAGAGAAGTGCGAAAGGCAGAGCAGAGGTTTTTGGGCTTAAATGGAACTGATCCGGACATGGTAGAGATGTCATTCTCCAGTTCAAGACTGTGATTTTTATCACTTTGTAGACAGTGTGTCTCCTTGTAGGCAGTGGGCCTCTTTGTGAGCAGTGTGCTCGGGCAGTGAGCCCTAATTGGCATGTGCCATTTATTCTTCTTTATTCTTCTAACAGAGAATAATTCTTGGGTTAATCACCCCGTGGTTTTTCCCTTAACCAGGTTTTCCACGTCAAAATCTTGGTGTTCAATGTGTTGATGTTTATCTGCTCTTGTGTTTATGTATTATGCTTTCATGGATGATTAATTGATATGCTGCCAACTAACAACAAAGAATCAAGTGTTTGAAAGAAGAAGAAGTTTTATACAACTGATTCACCCCCCCCTCTCAGTTGTATGCCCTAGATCCAACAGTTCATAATGAAATATAACTCTCAAGTACAATGTTGATACATAGGCCATTCATGATTGAGAGTTATATACATAATGAACAGCCACATATTAGTGTGAACAAGATATACATTAAATGTTGAGGGACCAAATGATAAAATTAGATAATCAAGTGAAGGAGACAAGTGTAGGTATGATCAAGTGATTACATATTACTGTATGAGATAAGAGCATGTGCCAACCAAGTCCTATGTACAAGACAGTGAAAGTATACAAAGCTACAGGAGCTATCTAATGTAGAGGAAATGATATATGTATCTATTTCATCTCATATGATAAAGTGCCATGAACGGATGACAAGAGTGTTTGATAGAATGTATACTTCATATGGAGCTATAGGTGAACAAGTTCAAGTATTCATGATATCTTTTGAAGAATAGGTAACTGATACAAAGAAAAGGTACATGTATGGAGTGACAGTATGCAAAACGTAACACAGAAAGTAACTAATATAAATGGTCATCTGAAATGAAGTCTTGTTTTCTTTTAAGAAGTTACAGGTCATTATGCATACAAAATTGTCTTGAAAAGATATAAGATATTTTTCATTGCCCAGAAATATCAAAAGCTTCTCATATTTCAGAACCCTTGTCTTAGGTTATTTATATATAGAGTCAATATAAAATACAGAAGGAAGGAAAATGTATGCAGAAGAGAGAGATGTCATGGTTATACTGAAATAAGGGTTCCTGTGTTTGAAAATATGAAACCCTTGTTTCATGTTTTAAAAACCCTTGTCTCATTTCTTGTCACAGTAACACTGAAGAAACCCTTGTTACAGATTTTGAAACCCTGATGTTTTATTGCATATACAGAAGAAAAATGCATAGGGAAGAAAATATATGCCATGGCCATGATAGTGAAGGTTTTGAATGCACAAAAAGAATAACCCTTATCAGAGGTTTCAAACCCTAGTGCCATCTTGCACTTACGGCAAAAAGAAAGTGATGTAATGCCTCTACTACCATAGTTGTGCCAGGAAAGGACATTTTTATGTCTAAAATGTAATACCCATCTGGAGTTTGTTCAAACCCTTGTTTCTTTTCTAGCTACAGTCAAAGTGAAAGGTTACAGAGTGTAAAATGGTACATGGTCGTACCTGAGAGAAGAGGTTTCTGTATGAACAATATATAAAACCTTAGACATTTCAAAACCCTTATGCTATTTTTATTTGCAAAAGAAAGAGAACATAGTTATGAAGCTGGTCGTGGCAAATAAAGCTCTGTATAAGAGAAAATAATCAAAACCCTTGTTTCATATCTTGGAAATTTTAAAAAAATTTGCATCTGCAGTCAAGAAGAGCTATGCACAGCCACGGCTACAACAAAGAGGGTTTTTTCTATAAAGTAAATGAGATACCCATTTCACTTTTTGCAAAGAAACCCTTGTCTTTTTTCAGGATGCGATGTCAAAGAGTATACAGGAAAAATAGAACCAAGAGACTCACCTTTTTATTTGCATTGGAAGAAGAAGCATGGTCGCGGCCTCATTTTTTAGGGTTTTTTTTTATCACAGTAGCATGAGTCATGATTGCAGAATAAAGACACAGAGAAACCAAAGAAAGAGATGTTAAAGATTGCACAAGAGGAAAGAAATCATCATGGCCGTGGCCATTAAAACAAGAAGCTACATAAAGAAATGGAAATGCCAGTCAAAGCCTCAAATACCACACTCATTGTGTTCCAGGCTTTCATTTTACACAGAAAATGCCAAGTTTCAACCACAGAGGTCCATGAGAATGAAGGAGAAAGACTAGAGAGTATCAAACCCTAGCGGCGGCATGGAGAAGTTGCAGAGCCAAAAAGAGAACAAAATGCCAAAAATGAAGTAATCTTTAGGGTTCTCTTGTTTTGTTCGATAGAACCTTCTCATTTTTTTTGTTTTGACTTAACAAAATAAAACATCATTACCTTATCCAAATGCACCAAGGGTCAAGACTTAAACCTTGAAGTTCCTAGTGATCATGAGTTGAAAGGGCCGACAACACATAACACCTTTGCATTTGTTTTTGTTAAAGTCAAAGGTGGTCGACATCATGAGGAGATAAGGCTTATGCCTTGTAAAATTTTCAAAAAACCTTTATTTCCTATATGGTCGAGATACCTCAAACTCATGCATAGTCGAAGTGTATACCTTTGCCTTTTTGCAAACAATTGAAAGTCAGAGATTCCTCTTTATAATGCATGGTGACCGAATATGGTCGGGAACTTTTCATGCCTTATAATCAAAAGTCAAACGTAAAAAATCACAAGAGGACAAGATAAGAGCGACGTGGAAGAGTCTTATGGATAAGGTTATATTTTTGCATGATGGAAATTATATGGTAAGAAGAGTATATTTGCATGAAGTGGATAAAGTAAAAATGGCAGTATGTATGAAAAGACAAGTGGTATTCTTGCAAGGCATGGAGACATAAGGCAGATTGTATTATTTTTGCCTTAATGCATGTGGAGTAATAAGGGTGATTTTTTGCCTTAATGCATGTGAAGTGAAACTAGGGGTTTTTCTTGCATGGAGATATAAGGGATTTTTGTTTTCTCTTAAAGTCCTATTTTTTGCTCAAATCATGCAAATTAGGCAAGTGTAATTGGAGTGATAAGGTATTTTATTTTCTTTTCATCCATCATGCATGTTTTACTACTAAATCAATGTAAGTGAATAATAAAGTAATATTTTACGAATTACTTTATTATTTTTCACAAACTGTTGTAAAATCATAAAATAATGCAAATTGTAACTAATAGTAAAGTAATTATCCTAATTACTTTATTATTCACTCACATCAATTTTGCAATGCAAAATCATGCAAAATAGATGAATTGAGTTAACTGAGGTCATTTAGAGACTTTTTTGCAAGATTTGAGGAGTTTTGGTCAACTTCTTGGTCAAACATATGGAGAGGATCAACTTGGAGCTATTTTTGCTCAATTTGTGACAGTTTGGACCCTTATTTTTAGGGATTTCTTGGTTTTCTTGTGGATCACTTTGGAGGACTTATTTTTAGAGGCAGTTAGTTGCAGTTCTATTTCTCATGCCTCTTTGAGAGAGCAATCTATATATTGTAAAGCAAAACTTAGGTTTTGCTAGTTCTTGCATTCTTTTCTCTTTTACACATTGAAAGACAAGAGGTTTTGTAACTCATTTTTTGAGTTCTTGCCTTTTTGCTCTTTACACTTTGAGAGAGAAAGAGGTTTTGTAACTCATTGATTATAGATTTTATAGAGATCACAGCAGGTTATAGGTTCCATTTTCCTTGTTACTCATGCAATATTTTCCTTTATTTTTCATTGAAATCAAGTGTTTTCCTTTCCATTAATGCTACTTGTATGAATGATTTGATGAAATTTTATTGTGTTTAAATATCAAAACCTTTAAAATTATTGTCTTATTCTTACTTTCAAGTGTTAAGCCTATTGATATCACAGGTCTTAGGTTGTGTTACTGAAATCCTTCCTTTCATGTTGTGAAGAATCTTTTTCCTTCATAAAGAATAGTTTTTCCAGCCTTCCTTAGAAACATTTATGTGATTATTGTGTCAACAATGGATTGTGTGGGTAAGATTTCTAAAGTCTATTGTGAATCAGATTCACAATATTTCCATCATTACTAGGTGCATCACCAAAATTTTACAGTTTTATTACCTTAGAGATTCCTTCTTACCCTTCTCCAAATCACAAATCATAGTTTCAAATTAAACATTTAAAGGGAACCAGCCCATAATCTGGAGGTTCAAACTCAATATAGGTCACCCACAGCCTAAGTTTGTCTCCATGTTTCAAAGGATTGCAAAGTTTCACAACTTTTCATAAGGATACAATCCTCATCGACAACATTAGCAGTAGAAATCACTATTCCAGAGCTTTCCATGATCTTGCATCCATTATCCTTGAATCTTAGATCATACCCTTTGTCACACATTTGACCAACACTTAAAAGATTGTGTTTTAAACCCTTCACATAGAGAACATCATCTGCATTGTGTTTTCCATCAAAATAAATAGATCCTCTTCCACAAATCTTACCAGATGCATGATCTCCAAACCTAACCAGTCCTCCATCATACTTTTCCAAACTTACAAGCTTACTCTTATCACTAGTCATGTGATGTGAACATCCACTATCAATAATCCATTGATCCTTATCTTTCTCAACTTGGTAGACAAACAAAGCACTTTCTTCTACTGGTTTTTCTTCTTTCACATAGCTAGAAGGATTAGTAGACACAAGTTCTTCCTTGATAGCAATATACAAGCATTCATGTGCACTAGTATCATTAGACTCATCATCCGTTACACCATCATCATCATCCTCTCTAACATAATAGCATTTCTTTATGATCCTAGGTCTGCTTTCAAATTTCTTCTTGCCTTTCTCAATTCTCTCCGGACACCTGGAGGCATAGTGACCAATCTTACCACAAGTAAAGCATTTGAATGGTATTTGCCTTTGAACTTACCGATACCTCTTTGCATTTTGTCCACAAAGTTGGCTTCAATATTATCAAGGCCATCATCTGGTTGCTTAGCATACTTCTTAGATCTTGAAGTCTTCTTTGAAGTGTTGTCTTTGAAAGCAATCTCAGTCTTTGACAGGGCATCATCAAACTCTTTCATCTCAAAAGCAGCAAACTTTCCAAGCAGCTGATCCTTTGTAATCTTCTTCACACTCATAAGTTCTTCAATTGTAGACACCTTGCGACTATAGGATTTAGGCAATGACCTAAGAATCTTCAACACAACCTCATTCCCATCAATAGTTCCTCCAAGACCTTTGATTCCATTGACAATTTCATCAACCTTTTGCATGTAGATTGTTATGTTTTCATCATCACTCATCTTCAGAGCTTCATCTCTCACCTTCAAGTTCTGTAATTTGGCATTCTTTACAAATTCATCTCCTTCATATAAATTCTTCAACTTGTCCCAGATCTCATATGCAGTTTCCATATACAAAAATTTTACTAACTCAGTGTTAGATAAAGCATTTAACAGAGCATCTCTAGCTTTTCCATTTAACTCATACTGTTTGAATTCATCTTCAGATGATGGACCATTTGGAGGAGTAGTACACTTTGTATCTGCCATCTTCCAGACACTATAACCAAGAGAAATGAGATGACTTTTCATGCATACCTTCCAGAGAGCATAGTTTGTTCCATCGAACTGCAGAGACTCCTTCTTGTGCGCCATCCGGGATCTACCTCAAGCTGTTAGGCTTTATTCCAAGGAACCCTTGCTCTAATAGCAATTGTTGAAATGCACAAAACAATTGAGAGGGGGGTGAATCAATTGTAACCAAAAGATAACTTCTTATAAGCATCGATACATCAACCACTTAATCACTGTTACTATGATTTAACCATGAAAGCATGAAATCAAAAAATCAAGGACATTCAACGCATGAGACACCAGATTTTTACATGGAAATCCCAATGAGGGAAAAACCATGGTGAGGATTAACTCACAGTATAAATGATATATCAAATTTTACAACAAAGCTCACTGCTCAAAATGCTCACTACAAAAAGAAGAGGCTCACTGCCAAAAGTAGAAGAAGATAAAAGAAGATAGTTACAATGAGAACGGATCTCACAGCAACCAGGGATCCACCACAAACTCAACTGAATCTTTTGCAACCTCTCTGCATCAAAAATTATTCTTTACTGTTCACTATCATACCATTCGGATCACACCTGCAATAAATAATGCTTCTCATGCAGCCATTTTGTCTATCTCAAGAAATTCGCATGATTTCCCAATCATCTAACTCATATTTATATATTCACAATCTTCGAAACAATCTTCAAGGTCAGCACAAACAACAAACTTAACCAATATTCAAATTAGGTCTAGACCTAAACATTCCCGTGGTGTAAAGGAATGAATGCGGACCACACCACACCTTAGCAGGGACTCAAATGCAATCTCCTATGCAACAACATGCTTTCACAAACTTCAAAGCATAATCACAAGTAGTGAAAACAACCAGGTCGGCTAAAACTGGTGTTAACACTAAGACCTTTAGGAACACGCTTCAACCACAATTTGAATTACACTTTGTGGACCAATCAAAAGGTGGGAACACAATCTAGAGACATCCACAAGCACGTTACAATCACCAAGAACTTCCACACAACCTCCAAACATTCTATCTAGAAGATTCTTCAAACCAAACCACTTAAATATTACTGTCAACTACTGTCACAAAGAAAAGATTGCTTGCAGAGCACCAAATCATGAACCGCTTCAACTGAAGGCACATAACATCATCCCAAACTTAATCCTAGAACTACAGACTATAAAACTTAAATGCAGAGAGATGCGGATCATAATACATTCTCTCTGTCACCATTGAATACTCAGAAAAATAGTTTTTACTCTGGTGAACAGAACTCACTCAAATCTTCACATTGGAGGTTCAAACTTGAGACATAGCAACTACAGATATCCCTTAACATAACTTTCAAACCGTAGATAAAGATATTCAATCTACAGGATATGCAGAGCAAAACATTGCACTATTCTAGGAGATAGAACAATTCTACAATTGTACTAACTTTTCAAACACTTGCTCAAACTCATCCAAATAAATTCCTTAGATGTTGACCTTAGGTGTTGACTTCAATGACAACACTTACTGCTCATACTTACAACAGCCTTGTCCTATTAGCAAGGGCTTTATGTAATGGATTGGAACAATTATGCTAAATTAAAATTAAACTTTACAATATAAACTAAACTAATCTAATGCAATAAAACAAGTTTTATGTAACTACTACTAAATCCATAATACAATGATAGAATTGCACTGATCTAGGCAAGATGGAAATATAATTAATCTATTTATAGTTCTAACTTAACTCTTTTCAAAGAAAATTAATCTAACAATTTAAAAATAAATAAATCTAAACCTCACACCTGCAGATTAACAATCAAGATGCTTGGTGAAGATTCATGTTCCATGTAAGTCCTTAGTAGCTCAACGTTTGTATCTCTTCTCTCCTCTCTAGCTTGGGGTGCTTTGTTGGATGGAAAAAGGATAAGAAGATAAGAAACTAAGCAAAGGGAAATGGATGTATTGACTATTAGAATGGAAGCTTTGAACCTTCAAACTTAACAAACATACTTGAGGCTTGTACAAATGATGGATGTTGCAAAGAAAACTTGGAATTTGGCTTGGATACCTCATAATCAACTTTCTAGCCTACTCAAACAACTATGGAAGGAGGGACAACATAATCACAATTCTCATAGTAGACTTCCAATGAAAAGCCAAAGATTATTTGGAATCCAAATGGGGGTGCTTAAATAGGCTTGAAAACTTAATTTGATTCACAATTAGCAAGGAACTCAAGAGCTAATAGAAGTAGATAGAGTTAGGACTCAATTGAGCTTGAGTCAAGTGCAAAAATGGTACATAAATTATCAAAAGTGATAGTTTTGACATGCCAATACAAAACATCGAGGTCACCCCTTTTACTAGGTAGAGTCACCCCTTTTTCCAGTAGGGTCACCTCTTTTAGAAGGGTAGATAATCTAGGTGACCTTGAGAATGATTTGATGATCCTACCATTTAAAGGGTGAAAATGTAGTTTTTGACAAGCAAAAGGGTACCCAAGCAAGGCAAAAATTTGGGGAGGCCAAGGCAAGAGCAAGGTAGTGTCCCAAAGGCTAAGACGATTCTTCCATCAAGGTCAAAAAGGCTAAGAGGGAGTTTTATTCATGCCACATGGGTCATGACCTAAACTGCCAAATCATCATTAGGCTACCATATATGCCATGTAATTTTGGACACTTACAAGTATTGGGTTAGATAACAAAGAAAATTTTGGAAAATATGATCAGGATGGCATCACATTGCTCCTAGAGGTTATTGAAAATCTCACAAAACACTAATTTTTTTTAAATGATTTTTGTCAACAAGTTTTATAACATGTTTATCTAGGATTTAAAATTAAAAACATAGTTTTGTGACAATAGTACGGTGCTAAAGAGATAATGATAGTGATAAATAACTCAATGGTGATCAATCAAATGCATCTTTGAATTTCTAACTAAAAACTTCACCAGGTATAAAACTTCACCAGGTGATCAATCATTTTGAGCGTAACTTTTAATTCACAAGGTATAAAATCATTATATTAGTTGAGCCTTAAAACATAAATCCATCCAACGAAGTCTATCTACACTAACATCCTTCTAAAAACTTATTTAAGTATAAAATCTAAAACTCGATATGGGTAAAAAGTCCATAAATTTTTTTATCAATTTTCTTAACAATATACAATAAAAGTTTCCTTTTGTACACTATAGAACATGCATAAGATGAATTCAATTACAATAGTTTCACCATAATCCAACAACTTAGAGAGTCTTCATAGCACCAAGGATGAGCTCCAAGAGTCAAGAACTAACAATAGGTTAATTAGAGAGAGCTACCTCCTAACCATATAATATTCTTAAAGAGAAGAATCATAGATCCTCAAAAAAACACATGTCCACAAACTCAAGATTCACACGTATGGTCTCAAACAATAAGTATACGAATATTTTCTTAAAACTGAACTAGTTGTGTTTTATCACAAGAGACAAGGAAGAAGAGATTCTACTCTATAAAAGCATAACAAGCTCACCACTCATCTAGTCATATTTATCCTATCAATAATACACATACTCAACACAAAGCCACATAAGAGTTTACTATAATAACCACCCTAGTTTTTTTTTTGAGATTTCAACTAGAAGTAAATGCTAACATGCAACCTCATCAACACCTTCTAATCACCCAAATCCTGAGATGGGCATCCAATGCAACAACTAGAGATGTTTGCAATTAAACTTCACTACGATACACTAGACAACCATGTCATCCACAATTTGTGCTTATTCAGTGGAGTGGTTGATGCAACACAAATGATCACACTAAGCGGCAAAGTTGGCCACAACTGCACTTATTTAGTGGAGTGTGATATGCAAACAAAATGAGCCCATGAGGTGGTAGAGCTGACCTTATCAATGCTTGTTCAATGGATGTGTGCAATGTAGGCCACTGGCAGAATGGCTAAAGCTTGATCAAACCAAAATGGTTGATTACATGTAAGCTTGTTCGATGCCAAATGGGCTTAATGAAATGCAATAGTAACTGGTGGTATACCATCCAATTTTACAATCATGAAATGCATTATATGAGACCACTGGCAATACTAGCATCCAAGGTTTACAAACATAGATTCATTGCAACTATAGAATGTAAATACAATGATAAAGGAAAGATGCAATATCAAATTAAATTCTGATTTTAGTTTGTAATACACTGTTGTACCATAAAATCAGAATGTAGAAGTGTTGGAAACACACATAACATTACAAGAAATCATACCCACAGAAGCTTTGTCACTGTAGTTGATGAAGGAATCCCCAGATATATTGTAGCATGCTGAAAAACACTAAAGAACATGTTGATAACCTTGATAACACTATTGTTACAATCTAATATGTTGGTGCAGCTCTGTTAAAAACTCTCAAACAATAAATATGAACATCTAAAACCTCCAAAATTTGAAAGTACATCATCTAACTAATTAAAACATGCAATACCACCCTAAGTGCCTCTCATCAATGAATATTTAGCTTGAAAAGAGGAGCAATTCATTCAAGGATCCGCACACCCTCCTATAGGTATGGCCTTTGTTGTAGCAATATGACCAACAAGTAAACACTGATATTCACCCTCAAAATATGTTCAAACATCACCAAAACTGTAGAATGTGGGTGGCTAGCAACTAGAATGTTTTCCATTTTGTCATTATGACATTTACATGAGGTTTCATCCTTCAATGACTCCAAACTGTACGGCAACCCTGGAAAAGGAAGCACGACCAACAAGTAGGAAAACTTCACACCAAACCAAAGATATCAGTCTTTAAAATAAAAAATGATCTCCAAAACCAAATTAACAACAAACCCCAAAGAATATTTTGAAAACACAGTAAAATCCTCCATTGCAACACAAGTGGGATTCCTAGATGAAACCACCACAACCAGCTAGGGGGATTTCATCCCCGAAACCAATATTTTTTAGAGGGTTTTTATCCTCAAGAAAATGGGAGAAGAACACAAGTTCTCTCAAATACAAAAGCAAAATCAAATTCATTAGTAACCTCAACAATGAGCTCCAATCCTCCTTTTATAACTTTTTGGAGCAAATAAAATATTACTTTTTTTCCCTTTTTGCTCCAAAACTCCTTGAAAATAAATAATAAACTTATTTTCAAAATAATAATTCTTTTTCATGAGCAAAGTCCCCCATGTACCTAGCGCCCTTGTTTGCACAACTTAAAATCCTTTCCAATGAATAGTTACACAATACTTGCCTTTTTTAATAAAGCCTTTTTAGACAACTTTAGTAATAACCATTTAATTATTTAATTATCCACCCAAGTTGTGGAAAGCATATGAATAAACCAAATATGAAATTCTAATCATACTATAATATGCCCAAGGGCTAAGGATGATGACCTGAACCAACTTGGTGTCAATCTAAAAATAGCTTGCTTCTCCAAGAAGTGTGGAGAGCTCCTAGAAGGGTGGAATTGCATTCTAAAAGAAGCATGGGATTCATCAAGATCTCTTGAACTCACTACCACTATCAGAAATCCAACCTGACTAATCATGCACTCTCCAAGAAGTGTGGAGTGCTCTCAAAGAGATAGAATCACACTCAGAGAGTGTCATTGTTCTCATGATGACTTCTTGAACTCTCTTCGATGAATAAAAGTGTTGCTAGAACAATCTTGTGCTCTCCAAGAAAGCTGGAGTTCTCCCTTACATCACTAATTAGCATACAGGAAAACTCAGAAATAGGCTAATTCTTCTCAAACTGATTATGAAGGAAAAGGGGACATTACATTACACATAAATAATTAATTCTCAACACAAATCCAAGTTAGGCATACAAGGGTTTCACAAAAACCAAAGGTCTCCACACTCACACACATAATTTCTTTATATCCATAAGGGTTTCAAAAGACATCAAAGTTCTTTTTCTATTCAAAGCACAAGATAAACCAAGCTAATCAAGCTTTAACTCAAAGAAAAAAAAGATTATTTTCATCTCATACAAAAGCATAGAAATAAATAAAATAAATATAGAACACCTCCCTTTATAAACAAAATCCATCAAGTTCTCTTTCTACACAATACACCAAGATGTTCAAGATTAAAACAAGACATCATAAATCTACTCTCATTTGACACTCATATGAGGAAAAATTAGAAAGAAAATAAATAAAACAAAGGATAATATCTCCCTTATCAATTAAATGTCTTAAAGTAAAAGGAACATCCTTCTTTCACTCTCTAAGATCTCCAAAGAGAATTCAAGAAAATCCATGTGATCTCTTCCAAGTTCCAACAAAACACCAACAAGGAAAACCCTTCTTCAAGATCTCAAGAGAGATTTGTGATGACCTGCCCCAAAATGTTAAATCTCCACTCTCTTGTTTTCCCATTATTGATAACTGATCCAAGATTCAATTGTGGTTTCTAGCTCTCAAAACCATAGGCCCTCTCCTCTAGCACCATTACTCAAAGTGAGACAAGGGGAACCAGGTATCTCAAGCAAAGAGAATGACACGTCAACAAGGAGAGAATAGCTTTGGTCCAATGCATAGGATTAGGGCATATCCTCTTCTTCTTTAGGCTCTAAAACCTAGGGGGTATTCCCTTGAGGCCTTAAGATAGGACAAAATTTGAAACAAGCCTTTGACTACCGTGCCCTCATTAATAATATATATGGACAAGTATGCAAGTGCACCCACATATGTAACAATTTTCACTTACCAAAGATTGATTCCCTTAAGTCTCATACAAACTTGCACCTTGTAAACTCACAATTACAGTCCTCTAAATATTTGTTTGATATGAGCTCACTAATGATGCATATTACTAAAACAACGGGCTATAAGGTGGAAAAGACTCATATATGCATAAATCTCTCAAGATATCATTCTAGTGTGACTCCATTAAGATGTAACCAAAGTTTTAAAACTAATTAGTGCATGCAAGCAGATAAGGATGTTGGAGTCTAGGACAACACTAAGAGGGGGGGTGAATCAGTGTTGTATAAACTTTTACAACTTTTTGCACCTTTTTACTTACAAGACAAAGAGAGGGGAAGACATCAATAATCTGTTAAACACATATGCACAAGTATGATAATGAAAAGTATGAATCAAGACCTTAAGAACAAATCATTAGGGCACATAAACACATGAAGACAAACAAGAAACATAACACCTGATTTGGTGAGTGGAAAACCCTCAAGGGGAAGAAAACCCACTCTAAAATGCCTCACTGGCTTAATCAAAAACCTCATTGGTTACAAATAGGTCTCACTGACCATACAAAGCCTCACTGGCATATAGGTTGTCTCACTGACATATACCTGATTGCATCAAGAATTAAAACAAATTCAAAGGGATACTCTGATTCACTGTAGTACATCAATATCTACAAGTCTTTTTGTTACTTTCATCAAATATCCACTTCTATATCCATCTGACTCTTTTTTCCTTTGTTTGAGTCTCTTCCTCTCATCTCCTTTTTGTGAAGTTCACTTTTTATCTGCATATCTCTTTCAGTCTGCAATTTACTCCTTATCAAAGACTATTCATCTTCTGCATAAATCTCTTCAACAATATTTCACATCATAGCATATGTATCTTCATCTACAAATTAATTTAATGTCTTGTCTATGGATGTACATGTATAGTCTTCTAGATCATGAATCATCAATTTGCATATTTAAGTCTATCACACATAGCAAGCTCTGAATTTCTCTAGCCCATCTACTTCATCTTTATCATATGTCACTTATCATGAGACTACTTCAATCACAATCCCCATTTTTCATCACACAAAAATCTTCTCTCTTATCTCAAAGCAAAAACATATCAATATGTATCAATAAATCTTCTATCAAAACATATCTTTTGCATCATATGTCATTCCTGCAATTATATATCACAAAGCATCTGCAACAAAATGACTCTTAATATTCTTCTCCACCTGCAAAATTGTTATAAATGAAAAAAATAATCTTTCATTTCCTCTTCTTTGCATATTTTCAACTCTTCTACAAAAACCTTTGATATTCTTCTCTGCATATTCATGTTTCATAAAAATCTTCAAAAATAGCTTCCATCTTATAAAAAAATAAACAATTTATAATCACTCTGCCCTGATAATAAATCTCTAATATTCTCTAATATCCTGATCTTCTTCTTCAAAACAAATCATCTAAATTAAGACCAAAAAGAAAAATATAAAGTCTCACAAAAGAATTATATTCACAAAAAAAATATTTATTTTAGATTCCATCTTTCTGTCTTCACAGCCATGAGAGGAGTCTAAATTTAGAATAAAATCTTCTTAAAAGGAAGCTTTAAAAATCCAAAAAGAAACTGCCTAAAATAACATTATAAAAGGCAAAACACTATAGTCATTTATCAAGACATTCAAATGCAGATCAAAATGCATGCTGGAAGAGTAGAGGTCGAGATTCAAATATGAACCGTCAATTTAATACTACGCGCTCATCAAATTTTAAATAAAGACCATTGATTTCCTTTTTCCCGCTTGAGCTCATATTGAGGAGACCGGCGCAGATGGCAGTGCTAGGTAGAGGGGTCGGTTAGGCCACGATGCCGATACCCATAGGTTATAACTAAAGTGCCCTTCAACCTGTTATCTCAGGTCAACAACCAATTATAACATAAAGTAAAAAAGACATATACGGGCAGTAGGGTTTTAACCTTAATGATATAAATTAAGGGATTAATGTTTATTCTTTGAAACAAAAAGATTTTTGGACACCTATCAAAAACATGCAAACCATTTTTAGGAACAAATATGCATGTGACCCTTTGATGATGAAGACATCTAATCCTATCATGATGAGCTCTAGCAAATGTGAACACCAAAGACAATGATATGTCTTGATTATGCATGTGTGAACTCCTCATGGCATCATAGAAATTAACTCATGAACAACTATCTCTTGTAAAGCATCTTGTATATGAACAAAGAATAAGAAGACAATGCACATGCACATCTTTGAATCACCTTATTATATTATGTATGCAACCATCAAATATCACTTAACATAAAATTGCCACCTCTTATTCTTGATTATCATTGATAGATTCTTGAAGACTTGGTCATTACCAAATCAACTGAGATTATCCTCTCACATCTCAAGTATGATACAAGATCTCCTGCATGATGCAATCTGTCAAGTTCCTTCATCACCCCTGTGTCATCATTATGATAAGAAACAAACTCCTTCAACTCTATCAATGAACTGAGATCTCTTAAGACCATATCATAATCTATAGAAGATGAACATGAAGACATCCTTAGACAAGAACATTAAGTAAGATCATTAACTCAAACCCTCAATAAACATTTTGACATAAAGCAATGCAGATCCTGACATAAAGATCCTGACTATTAGAATACTATATCAACCAAGTAACATTAACACCATGTGAACTTCCTGAATTATTATGAAGACTCTAAATCAACACCATTAACACCTCTACTTTGAGGATCAACATAACATTCACAACATTGATATCAAACACCTTGTACATTAACATGAAAAATGATGAAGTAAACCTGATAAACCAATATGAAAGCCTTCTTAGGTGAACTGATAAACAACAAGTAGCATGACTCAACTCCTCATTCTCCTGATTGGCAACTCATTATCAACTTGCATCAAATCTCATTACTCAACTTGCAGCAACTCTATGAGATTGATGTCTTCAACATCCAGAGTCATAGTAATAATCAAATATAAATCAATAATATCAAAACATCAAATGATCAATATCAAAGCATCAACACATCATGGCATGTAAATAAGCAGCACTATCTTGTTCTGAGTCATCTTATGAACAAGTTATCTCCTGACATAGGATGAGAAATGAACACCTTCATGTGAAGTCTCCTGTTGAAGCATAAACAACTCTTAAACACAATGAGTAAGACAAACATCATCAAGACACCTTTTGACATTAATGACAATCAACTCAACACCTTTTTGACATCAATGACAATAAATCTCCATCAAAGGAAACTAAACTACTACACAAATCAAAATATGTTCGAATATGTTAAATGTGGTGGTGGACAAGAAACAACAAACTGATGTCTGGATCATATTGGGCAAAAAAGTCAAGCTTCATACTTCTCACACAAATAGATGTGCAAACAAAATATAGAAACCAAGAGTGCATTCACGAAACATAAGCTAGGCTCTATGATTAAACAAACACATTTCCCTATGTAACTAGGAATATTAATAACAAAGCCTACTTAGTAATCCATTATTGAACAAGGTTAACCCACATATTGGATTAGAAAGACTATACTAAATACACTAATAAATTTTACAATCCCTCTGTGAATCAACTAATTATTACAATACCAGACTAGCAAGTGTGGCCTCAAGAATAAATAGAGGATAGCCATCCCCTAAACTAACCTAGAAAATCATGGAGACACTTGTGTCATGAAGAAACCCCTACATTTTGCACCTTCCTTTCACTTGCAACATCCACTTGACATGAGAAATTGAACTTGCACCTTTTAGTGATACCCTAGAATATGCCTAATCAACAATGGAGAACACCTCTACAGTAGGGTAATGCCTAGAACTAGCCAACCCCCTTTTATGCAACTAATAATTACATATATAGCATTACAACATCCTCAAGTGGTCTTGGAGGGGAAACAAGGGTCATTTGCAAGTGCATAGGTCACCCATGTCTGCTAGCATCTTCACATGGCACCTTGTACATGAAACCATACCCCTACATTAACAACCATTTGTATCTATACCAAAATCATGTCCTTGAAGGGCCCAAAGGTGTTGAGATGTGTTTTAAAGTCTTCTCATGTCTCATCATGTCAATCCAGGACCATTAATGGCTTCTTGGGTCATGCAAGGAAGTAGGTGAAACCTTACGTTTGAATGACAAAATTTTGCAAAAATAGCCATAGACACCCAAAAATAACCATGTCTTCGAATCAATTGCATTTCATCAAATCTGTCAAATCACCTGCATTTCAACGTTAATTAAATAATCTAATTATTTAATTAATTTCATCAAAATCATCAAATTCTTCCAAATCTCCTAAATTCGACGTTAATTGAATAAATTCTATTTATTTAATTAATTTCATCAAAATCAACTTTATTCTTCCAAAATTAAATAATTTCAATTATTTAATTAAATCATTATCTTCTTTCAAAATTTAAATCCACATCAATTGAATAAATTAATTATTTAATTAATTTATCATTTAAATCGTCTTATCTATAATTAAATAATTTCTAAATTATTTAATTAAATCAATTATTCTTCCAAATTTAAATAAATCATTCAAATTTATTTAAATTGAATCTCTCTTCTAAAAATAAAATATAATCAAATATTTTATTTATCCTTCATCATGCAAAATAAATTATATCAATTTATTTGTTTAATTTATTTTTATCTTCAAATCTATTCTATGTCTTTCATCATGCACAAACAATTAAATAAATTTATTTATTTAATTTGCTTGTTTATCTTCTAATTCCTCTAAAAATAAATCTTGTTCATCATGCACACAAAATTAAATAATTTATTATTTAATTTATCTCAAATCATGCAAAAAGCAAATCATAAGTTGAGTTAATTGACTTAATCAATATTGTTTTTATCACCAACTCATAAATTAGAAAAAAATATTTCTATTTTTATGAAATCTAATCATATCTCATGTCTGTTCCATGTCTTTTAGCCAAATCAATTAGTTAACTCAAACAAAACTATCTTTTTGTGTGACACATGTCAGGTGCACATTCATCATAACTTCTAGATTTATCTCATCCGTTGATTCCATTGAATTATCTAGACCATTGATCGATCTTCATTGAAACATATATAAACCCTCCTCATCTCATAACAAATCCTCTTCGATCATTTAAGTTTTTGCCTCCCTACAACACATTGAGCATGCATCGCATTGTTGAGCACACTTCTACCTTTTGAGCACAAACACAATCTACATCCGCTTTTTGCAAACATGGTTTCGCAATTTATGAAGCAATCCACATTTGACCAAGATAACAATACAATCTAGGTGAAAGCTTTCATTTTTTTTTGGTATTATTCATTGATTATTTGGTTGTTTGCTTGGATCGTTATCTTGATGTTATAGGATTGAAGTTGTTGATTATTTCATTGTTTTGATTATCATTTGATCTCAATTTTATTCCTATACACAATAGCTATTAGGACTTTAGGGAAAGGTATGTCAAGAAGGGAAAGTCCAAAATCCTAAAAATGAGGGGAATCAGAGGAAAGGGGGACTTTGAGGAAAGGCATTCTAGGAAGAGAAATCCCAAAATGAGGGGAAATGGGGGAAACAAGGACTTTAAGGAAAGACATGCCCTGAAGGGAAATCCCAAAGTCCTAAAATGAGGGGAACCAAAGGAAACAAGGACTTTGAGGGAAGGCATGCCAGTAAGGGAAATCTTAAAATCATGAAATGAGGGGAATCAATAGAAATGGAGACTTTAAGGAAAGGTATGTCAATAAGGGAAATCCTAAAATGAGGGGAATCGAGGGAAATAGGAATTTCAAGAAAGGCATGTTGGTAAGGGAAATCCGAAAATGAGGGGAATTAGGGGAAATGAGGACTTTGAGGAAAGGCATGTCGAGAAGTGAAATTCCAAAATCAAGGAAACCAAGGGACTTGAGGAAATGGGGACTCGAGCCACTCAAGCACCAAGGTAAGGGAAAGTCCCAAAGTCTAAAATTTGAGGACTTGGGGATATGGGGACATGGGGGCTTTGAGGAAAGGCATGTCATGAAGGGAAATCCAAAAACCAAAGAAATTAGGGGACTTGGGGAAATGGGGACTTAGGCAACTCAAGTACCAAGGTAAGGGAAAGTCCCAAAGTCTAAAATTAGGGGACTTGGGGAAATGAGAACGTGGGAAACTCAAGCACCAAGCTAAAGAAAAGTTCCAAAGTCTAGAATTAGGAGACTTGGGGAAATAGGGATTGTGAGGAAGGGTGCGTAGGAAAGGGAAATATTGAAATCTAAAAATCAAGTAAATCAAGGGTTGGGGACTTTGAGGAAAGGCACCTAGGTAAGGAAAGCTCTAAAATCATGAAATTAGGGAAATTGTATGACTTGAAGACTTTGAGAAAATAGGCACCTAGGTAAGAAAGGTTTTGAAATCCTAAAATTAGTAAAATCAAGGGACTTGGGGAATTTCAGGAAATGGGCACTTAGGTAACAAAGTTCCAAATCTAGACATCTCACCTAGCCTAGAAATTCATCACACTTAGATTTTTTTTAATTTAGGCTCATGAAAAAGATATGAAGGGAGGAAAAGCACAACACTAAGCACTAATTGACCAAGGGGGCCCATTGAAGGAAACTCTTTGATCAAATATCAATTATGGTAGAGTAGGGCCAAGGTAACAAAGAGGACACAAGACTTAGAAACGAATCATTTTAGGGACAAGGGTAAAAGTTCTATGTATTTCACCATCCCTGTGATATTCATTTGATCTTCATGCGGCCATATGTTTATTATGCTTCATGTTGTAGTCATGGTGACTCATGTGTGATCTATGATCTTATGAGCGCTAGAGAAGTGATTTGATGGTGATATCTAGTGTTGAAGGTTAGGTTTTGATTTTAGGTTTCGATTTGATGATATCTTGTGCCTTTGTGGTGGAGGTGCAGAGTTGTGTGCTTGGTGTCCGTAGGAGGATCTTGTTGTATGGAAGCAAATCTCATTGTTTTTGTGTGACGAAGTCATAGTTCTAAATGATCTCAAGGCCATTGATTTCCTTTTGGTCAAATGAATCATGCATTACTAAAAGTGTTAGTTTTTTCAAGATCCTATAATTTCACCACTAGTTGGTCTACAATCACATCATCCTCTACATGCTCCTCTTTTTGCTTGCCACAGGGTTTTGACATCATCTAGTTGCTACATGATGCAACCATGCATCTATAAAATGTGATAGAGGATAGTCAAATTTTCTTGTTGTGATATTAATCCATGGGTTCCATGTCATTCTATGGCAGGCTTGTCCCTCTTATGTTCCTTTAAGATTTTCACCCATCAGTTATAATGTTAGAAAGACACATGTCATTATTTTACATCTCTAATGGGTGGTGGTCTACTATCAGTATTTTCTATTGCTCCATTATTTGGATGATCTCCATGTCATTAGTGGTGGGTCCCCTATCTTTTATTTATTTATGTGCTTATGGATCACCCATGGGTCGTTGATCTTTGTGCTAACATGGATGATTGTTTGTGTAATCTAAAGTGTGTCAAAGCTAATTATTTCTCCCAGATTGCACAATTGGTTTGTAGTATTGCAATGGGACTCTTAGCTATGTGTGTAGACATGATATCATTAGATCTTTGGATCCGTCAAATCTTGTGCTAATGTGGATTAATAATGAAGCATGTTCATCCCTAGATGTTTGTTAGTTTGACAACTTGTTTCAATTGCACTATAGATGTTGAGTCATCATTGGTGGGCCCATTCTCTATTTGTTGTGTCCACGGTGATTTCATTGGTGTTGTGTGTTGTGGTAGGCACCCTTGAAACCATATATGTACAGATGATTATATCAACAACTTCAAATCCATTAGATCTTTGGCTAAGGTGGAAGATCATGTGGTTGCCACAACCCTGATTTGTGTCAGATCTTGTTTGTTCTTAGATTGCACCAACCATTGAATGAGATGTGAGCGTAGGATAAGATCAACAATACATATGGCCCCTTTGTGCTAAGTGTTTATTTCATGTGCTCATTGCTATTGGTTGTTGAGATGTGTACTTGTAATCTTACGAGTTTGTAGATGTGTGTGCTCAATGTTTATGTTGTGGAGGTGCATCACAGTCTATGTTGGTGTAGCATGGCAAGATCATTCAATTTCTATCAATTCTCTAGACCAATCAATGATATCTTTGTCCATGTCCCTATGTGTTCAAGAGATCAATGAGGTAGCACCACATATTTCTAACCTATGATATTCATATGATGTGGTTGATGGGAGCTCAGTATGTTTATCTAGTGGATTGCAATGGGTGTGCTTATGCAGACTTGTGGTTTGATGTCGCATGATAAGTCAAAGGTAGTGATCTCATTTTAATATGCCCACAGTGATTTCAAGTGATATGAACCCTAATCAAATGACAGAACATTTATAGTGAGCATGCTTCTTATTGGTGATTGAGGATTTGTTGTGCTTGTAGAATGAAGAGTTGGAGAAAACCTAGGGAGGTGGTGTAGATCTATAGATGGTCAATTTAACCTAACAATCTTGATCATGCAAACTTGAAGGCAATAGCTAGGAGATTTAATGAAGATCATGGTGCCCATCCCATGTGCCAAGCTAATAATTATAAGATCAAATCTCTTTGGAATGGGCCACCATCCCAACTCATTTATTTTGATTAGATTCTAATGCAAAAAGTTTTGTGGTTGCAAGAAGCTACATGCACGAGTAAAGAATGTTCATTTGTTCATATCAAAGTTCTTAGCTAATGATGATCTTACCTACCTATATTTAAAAACCTTTATCTTATCATTCTCTATGTCTGAAGAAATTAATATCTAACAAGGTTGTTGTCTTGAAATGGGTTCAATCTGCAACAAGTGTCAACAACACATAAGATCTAGGGCAACATTGAGCAACTATAAATATATGTTTTTTTATCGTATTAAGGGTTGGTCACTAAGCCATGTATGTATAGGGATATGCCTGAGTGTATTATAAAGCATCAAATGATGCAAGTCTTTATTGTGTAAAGAGCTAAGAGTGTTTACTGTGGATCTAGTGAATGTGTAATACAACAAAAGACTCCATGGTTGATGTCGACATTATCAACAAGGGCTATTTCAGGGAGCTTCATGATTAATATTATGGAGTTTCTCTAGCCATATTTGTTGGCTTGATTGCATTGGGGGCTAGTTAATGGTCCAGAATTGTAAAACATTACATGGCATTTGTAATGATCTCCTTCTTGATACAAGTAGAATATTTGTGATTGATAAAGGATTATTGACGTAGATCAACTATGTTTGATTCTTGATCTCCCATATTTATGTGCATATGAAAATCTTGGTCTCTTGTTGGTCCATACTAGTGCCTTTGGTTTCCCTTGTAGGTATTGACTATATTTCCCAATGAAGTAGGCACTAGTCTCGATGGTGAAGGACCAAATAAACTTCAAGTTTAATTATCTCTCTTTGTTTATTCTGGTAGATTAGGTTCTACCCACTCATGTAACTCATTGTTATTCACCTTTGCCATATGTCATGTGAGTCAAACACTTCTTATCTAAGTCAACATTTTACGTAATCTTAAATGCATCACATCTCAATATACTAATTGTAATTAGTCTAAAAATCAGCATATGAATGATTCTCAAAACATGCTCATACAAGCACTAAAAATGTCATCACAATAGCCTAGCATGGTCCTCAACCATAAACATCAAAGCATAGGTATAATCATTAAAACCCATATTAATCATAAGATATAGGGTTACCATCAATACATGATTAAAATCATTTCGTCATTAATCCATTGTATACACACATATAGACTAACTAGTAGGTCATTAAACATGATAAAGTGTATGAATCATAATCAAGAAGAGTATGACAAGAGTCATAGAATGGTTGGGCCTTATATTTCTAGTCATGTCTTGGGCTCCAACCAGTGGTGCCTATTGACATATCCTATTGTGTACCATCCACATTGAAGTTGCACACACAAGAATGGGAAGTTGACAAGGCATAAGAAATTCTACAAAAACAATTTGCATGTGTACCAATAGGTTCATCAAATACTCATGCACCAGCAATAGAAGCATAAAGAGTGCCATGGTGTGCACAACACACCTCACACATTTTAGGTTGGTGACAAAGTCCGGTTGCATCTTTACAAGGAATACTTAAAGGGTCAACACCAATAGATGGAGCCTTTGCATTGTGGTCCTTACACCATACTTCACATGGCTAATGAGGATGCCTTTGTTATTGATCTCCCATAATACTTGGGCCTACACCAAGTATTCAACCTACAACTCTTAAGCCATACTTCCCCCTCTTGGAGCTTGTGACTATCCAATATCCTACAAAATTGGATCTAGAATACTCACATCTAGTACTAAGGGATGACATCATCAACACCACTACACTTGTACTTTTCAAGGTGCCCATCAACTCTTTTAGGTAGTCATAACTACATAGTACACAAATTAGGCTTAGTGGTATACTCTAGCAACTGCACACACAATTTCCGAAGCTCAATATAAACACAATTGGGGCAATCACTCCTCGAGGGATGAATTATCTAAGCATAGCCTCATATAACCACTTCATTAGCACAATCAATATCACTCAATCTGCACAACACAATAACTTTGCATCTTCATGCAACCTTGTTTGCACAACTCTGCATATAATTTTTGTACACAACTATGCAACACTAATTACGCTCATTGTGTGGCCTTACATATCACTTATGTGTGGTGTTTAGTTAGACGATATGTGTGTGACATGGAACATTAGCATCCACATGTTATGCTTCCATATGTGTGTGCCACTTGGCAGCCTCAATGCTACACAACATGATCATATAACTAACACCATACGCACCTAACACATGGTGGTGTTCCTACCACATGTCACACTAATATAACTAGCACCAAACAGGTTTGACACCTAGTGTCACCCTATCTACATGCACCATGTGTCATATGCATTGGACATTTGTCAACATCTATGTGGAGCCTAGCTGACAATCTACTTGTCCTATTGTGTATAAATACCTTCTTTGTATATTCTATAGAAGAGGGATACCTAGATTCTCATCTAAACCCTTTATACATTTTCCCTTATTTTTTGAATAGAAGCGGCATATTGGCCAAAAGCCTTCCACATCTCAAATGTGTCTTTGGTATACATATTTGTTTTCCATTACACATTATATGATCTTGTTGCATTACTAGTTAACCTGCAAGATCATCAACTGATTCACCCTTGGAATTAGATCATGGGCCACTAGATTTTACGTATTGTGGTGTGGAGAGTATCGAGTTGATCCAAAAGCTTATAACATCCCATCTCTTTACATTGATACAACTATCTATGGGAAACCACCTAAGACGTATAACGATGAGAAAACATCTTGTGTATGTGATAGTGATAAGGAGGGTGTTGTCATCTCTATTGATTTTGTTTCTACTTCTCCATCATTTGATCAATTATATGGTCCTGGATATATAGAATATGCAAAAACTTGGGTATTAAGGTAAAGGACTTGGAAAATGTGAATGGGGTGGACTTAAACCAATAACATTACAAGAAAATAAAGAACATTGTGGCATTAGTTACATGCCTGATGGTATGAAGCAATGGTATGAAGAATGAAAACACAAAGGAAAACAATAAGTAGTACCTACGATTCATACTTATTTGAGCTTTAGTGACACATCTTGTTCATTTATCCATAGGGATGGTACATTTGATTATGATTAAGGGATTCCTTTTAGTGCATTAATCAATTCCTCATACGAATTCCATTATGGCACAATCTTCATTGATTACCAACTTAATTGTCTATTAATTATCAATATTATATCATTTACATACACATATAGAAAATATAAACATATAAAAAGTAAAAACACCATAAACAACATATAAACTATTTAAGTGTCCATATCATAAAATAATAGCCATGCCATCAACCAAATCAACAAATAATTAAAACATGCATATCAAAGTTTCCAATATCAAATATCACCAACATAACAATAATCATAACAAAAACATATCACCCAAGGGAGGTTGCCTTAACGACCCCTCCCTCGCCTCACTCCGCACACTATCCTAATCCCCCATCTTAGATCTCAATATCAACCTATCTTGCATAGCTATAGTCATCCCCTTGAGCCTATCAATCACCTCGAATAAGTTGGCTATGTCTAATTGCATGGATTTCATCTTTGTATGAGACTTTGCTAGTTATTGTAGGACCATCATCGTAATTGCATCTCCTCCTACCATGGGCATAGCTACCCTCGTCTCCACTAGTTGTGTAGGACAATCATCATAATAGCAAATCCTCCTAGTGCGATCATAGCTACCTTCGTCTTCACTTGTGCTAGTTCCACCTACAATATGTCTCTCTATGTGAATGAAATCCCTCTCCACCTCAAGTTGCACCTATTCTACCAATGTTGCATCCCTCTCTGAGTTGTCTCTCCTCATCTACAATGTGGCACACTCCGACACCCATATAAGCCTCACAAGCTTGACTACCAAGATCAAGAAGGGAAGTGAATCAAAAGGCATGCACGTGATCATGAATAATACCCTTAGCGTATATCATTGGTACATCACAAATTAAATGATCTATAGTAGAAACAATCAACATGGCCCACTCATCAACACGACCTACATATCACGTGTGATACATATATTAGACAATTAACATGAGCTATTTTATCATATGTAGGACTATGAGAGAACAAAACTTAACTAATAATTGTTGAATACCTAGATCGTCTCCCTCATCCATGTCTCTTGAAATGGGACTATGTCTAGTGGAGCCTCTCCCCTATCCAACTTCGGCCATCCTCCCATCTCTCTTTAGGGTCACTTGCATTTATCTAGTTGTGTAGTCTATCAAGGCATGTGGGGATGTGACTTAGTGTTGCACCATGGAGATGTGCTCCAAATGAAATGCCCCTTTGATTTTCACCCTCATATATAGTTAAGATATATGATATATGTGCCTCTATGTTAACTTTTACCCAGCCACAAAATCATACTAGTCATGTTGATTGACATTATTGATGATGATATAAGATGGATACACTTTTTGATGGCTTATATGATGGAGCATTTATTGTACTACTCATATTTCCAAGTATGGCATTTAAGAGTTATATGACCACAAGGAATGTTACATTCACCAGTTCTTTTCAAAAAGGGCAATTTCACATTGTTGACATCCTTCACCTGCTACTTATTTTGCCTATATTAATTATTAGATGTTATATTTGTCATTCTAGGTGATCTTATCATTTAATTACTTCACATGCCTTCATCCTCATATCTTTAGGACCACCTTACCTATTACTATTTACATTGTTTACACCATATGAGACATGTTTCATTGTGCTTTCATGACTTACTGTTATCAATTATTGTTTGTGTTACTTGATCACAAGGGACATCTCATCCCTTTGCTTTTATGTGCTTACATGCTTATGTCTTCCCTTACATGCTTGTTGTGCCTACACAATGCTATCAATAGACATTTATTACATGTTAATTGTGCCTAAATGATGTTATTTGTCGTTATCCATGAACATTTATTACATATGTCTTTACATGATTGTATCTTTTGACAATATTATGTGTTTGATGTGCTTTGCATGTCATCATATATTACCTCCAATTCCTTGACTCCTTTGTACACAACCAACTAAAGGGAGCATATATTATCACTACATTTCTTCATGAGTTCAATTGTAGTGATTCAATTATGAGTACCAAATAGAGCTTCATTACTATATCTAGACAATACATTTTTGTATAATCAAAGACCTTTATTGTGTTATTTGCAGAGACAAATCATGTTATGTATCCAAATAGACTCCACATTTGTCCACTTGGTCAAAGTCCTTTCCGCATAGTCAGAGGTTTTACCACTTTTGTAACACTTTTTATAACAAGTGAAATCTCTCACCCTACCTTTTTTACCTTTTTGTAAATTATTTTAGCATGTTGTGATTATGTTCAATTTTAAATGCCTAACAAATGCTACTCATTGCAAGTTTGTATTATGTACTTGCAAGTTCTTGATGGAACACACATGGCAGTGAACTCACACATGATCCACATATATGATTTACATACTTTACATAGATTAGTCTCCTTTGAGTGTCTAAAAAATATTTAATTTATATGTTGGCTACTTGATTTTACTTTGGCATGCATTATCACACTAGCTCACATGCAAGTCAAAGTGGGGGGCAAAATGTAATGGTTAAAAATTGCATAACCATGTCCTTTTCCCCTTATGTTTTGGTGCCACAACGACTAGGTTGTCTTTAAATGTATTGAATAGTGTGTAAGATGGTATGTTTCACATGGAAGTTGACAAATAACATTATCCAATCTTGATCCTAACGTCACTCATCCCCAAAAGCTTATCCAAATCCTTAAATATTTTGTTTACAACCCTTGTTCAAGTCTACGGTGTAGATTTGATCCAAACCATCTCCTCACCGATGAATATGAAACCCAAACTTTTAAATTCAAATTTTCAAATTGGGGCCTCTTCCCTCCATTTTCACTAGTTATTGTGAGTCGACTAAAATGCGAATAATTCCAAGTTACACACTAAGGTGGGATATTTGAAGACTTAACCCTAATACAAATGATTCATAGAGCACACATCTAGGAGCGCATCTAAAATCCTATTTGCAAGTGGATAAAATGGATTACACGAGCATTGTACCATAATCCTAGGAGCACACCGCATACTTGCTTATTGTTGTCAACTTGGTTTATTGTTGAATTGGTCCATCTAGGGTTCTAACTATGGAAAACATGATACTCACAGTTCAACAAATTCCCCACTCTACCAAATCAAGGCTACGAGTTATATGTTTAGATCTACACCTCAAGTTCAAATCCCACACACAAAGATCACTTACAAACACACAAAAATGAACTCAAATGATACATAATCAATTTTTACAAATCAACAAAAAATTTCAAAGTAATTCAAACCATGACACTTCTGAATAAATCCCTGACATCTATGTAATAACATTTTCACGAAACTAAAAAGAATTTGAAATGAACTTTGTGCGCGCTCCTGAGTCTAGTCGCATGCCGGTCGTGGTTCCTGCTAACGGACCTATGGTGCATGTTCAGGAACTGGATGTGCGTGCCTCCAGTGATCTCCTGCTTGGTTATGGGGTGAAAGACAAACCCCAAGGAACGAATCAGAATGGGACTTTGCATCAGGCTTCTAAGCCAGTGGCTAGTCAGCCTATTGGTATTTTAGGTAACGGCGCTGCTGGGATAGCTTCAGGTCATTCCTTTTCTAAAGTTGTTCGCTCATCATAGGTAAGGGCTAGGTCCATGCCTTGTAACCGTTCCTCTCCTGTGGTGGTTTGTGGGCCTAAGGTCTCTGAAAATGAAGATTTTTATTCAAGAAAAGGAGTAATCTGTAGATTTAATGGGTTGTGGCCCTCTCTCCCCAACCTACACAACTGGATTATAGAATCCTGGAAACCGTTTGTTGATGGAAAGATTGAGTTTTACCCTTGTGCAAGGGGGTTCTTCATAGTGACTTTTGAGTCCTCTGAGGCGAGGGATTCAATGATGGACAGAGGATGGATGTGGGGGGATCATTCGCTGTCAATCAAACCTTGGGCTTGCTCCTTCAATCCTCTCACCAAGCCACTCAATACCAGACCAATATGGGTACAACTACCTAATCTTCCCCTCCAGTTTTGGAAGGATTCCTGCTATGAAGCCATCGGCAACATGTTAGGGCATTTTTTGAAGGTTGATGCTACAACCTCATAAATGGGGCATACTACAGTTGCTCACATTTTAGTGGATATTGACTTCTCTAAACCCCTCTTTGGAGAGGTTATTTTAATGGTGAGGGACAGGCCATGAACGTAGTTGTTGGACTATGAGGGTCTCCCCTTTTGGTGCAAGCATTGTTTCTCTATTGGTCACTTAGCCTCTGGTTGCCCTCATTCTCGTAATAATGGTGTGGCAACTTGGTGGAAAGATGCTCTCTCGGATCATTTGATTGTTTATGCGTCCCTGTCTGATAACTCTTCTCAGGAGGGTGAGCCTTCCTAGGAGAGTGATTCTTCTCAGGTGCATGTTCTTCCCTAGGAGCCTGCTAGGGAGCCCTTGGTGCCCACTTCTGTTGTTGTTGCTGGTGTTCCTGTCGGTCCTGTTCTGAATGTTGTTCCTATTGTTGTTCCTGTTAGACATGTTCTCGATGTCGTTTCTATTGTTGTTCCTGCTAGACATGTTCTGGATGTCGTCCCAGCTACTATTCTTGTCGGACTTGTTCTTGCAGCCTCTACTGGGTTGTCGGCTCCCCTTGCTGTGAGTCGTACTACTTCTTTGGCAGTTTCGGATTCCTCTTCCACGTTGTCGGCCCCTTCTTCAGTGTGTGACTGCCCCGTGGCTGTGGGGTCTGATGAGGGGCCCCTCCTTTCTCCTCGCTTTGAGGACTTTGACTCTGGGTTTTCTTGGACTGTTGTTCATAGAAAGTAGAAAGGGCTCCCCAAGTCTGTTGCGACTTCACGACAGAGGATCAAGGGAGTTAGGTTATTGCCTTCGGGATCTGGTTTTGTTTAGATCATTTGTTTTTACTTGTCATTTGGTTGTCGTTCCTCTGTTGTTTATGTTCTATTTTGCCTTGTTTGACCTTTTTGTGGCCTATTTTTCTGCCCTGAGGGCCTTTGTGAAGGGTTCAACCCCTGTAAGTTGCTTATCTTTATCAAAAACATTTTCACCAAACTCAAAACTAACTATCCATAAATTTAATTTAATTTATATGACATTTATTTCAATTACTAATCCTAATTCATATATCTAGATTATATCATTTGAATGTAGGTGATGTTTTTTCCTTACAACTACTAATATATAGTATTAAATTATAGTCTCGTAGATCCTTCTTAGTAAGGAAAACACCATGCCCACACACTAATCACTTCAGTGTTAATCCAACCTCTAAAATTAATTATTCAAACTTTTTTAAGTTAAAATGTACTATCACTTTAGTGCTAATCCAACCTATCAACTTAATTATTCAAACTTCTAAAAGCTAAAATGTATGAAGATCTAGGCCAAAAATGTTATTGTTAAGTTGGTCGAATCCAAACTCAATCATTTAGAGTGTATGTCTCAAGAACACGTAGCGTTCAAAGTAACAAGGGCAATGTAAGGTGTAGGTTCATTCTAAAGAGCTTGGAAGCACATGCGCACCACCCTGTGCAACCGTTTTTTGAGCCTCTTTAGGCAATTCTCTTATAAACTAGAATACTCCCATGTTTTAACTGCTCATGTCAGAGAGCACACGTAATAATTATTTTCATTAGTCAAGTAGAATATGGGATGGTGAAATCAAATCACGCTGTGACTGTTATGCAGTAACGTAACAGTTTTCTGGAAGAAACGGTAAACTAGTCTTCAAATATTTTAAGCCTTAAACATCAGGTTCTTATCAACAAAAGATTATATTATGATTATAACCTATATATATATGGTGTTTCACAGTGTATTTAATTATATAATGATTTATGGAGCTCAACTGCATAGTTCTGAGTTAATCATCAATCCATATTTCAGGAGTAGTAGTTCATAGAAATCCATCTTTCATAATTATAAATTACATCTAGATGATTACAAGGATGAAGCATCAAAATTTTCTGGGAGGTTACCCTCTTACTATTATTCTGGTTCAACCATGCTTAACTTGTTAGCTAACATGGACCTTGGGCTTATTATCTTTGTATTCATTCTTACTGAATAAAACGGTGAAACTTTTACCCATCGAGCTTAGAAGGTATATCATATTGCAAACATAGAGGTGTCAAGTGATTACATCCCTGGAACCATGCCTCCTCACACGCACCCCACCACTCTAGACCACAATTTGCTCCTTAATGTTTTTGATAATTAAAACTTATTAAGATCCATTTAGTTGTTCATGTCAAATATTACTCTCGTCCTTCAGATCAACTATCCAGACTCCTGTTGTATCAACAGCACCCACATTTTTGTCTTCCTAGTGTGCATGGAGTTCGTTAAAAACACACCCTTCTTCCTTTGGAATGATATGTGGAAGAGTTTCCAGTTGTTGCATTTTTATTTCCCTTAACTTATGCCAAGGTGTTATGTTTCTGGTTGTACAAAAGATTAAATATGGCAAGATTTCCTTTCTGTATAGTTGATGTCATACTCATGCAACACACGGGAATTTGGTACCTCTGCTAAGGTACGAGAGTGATGAGGTCAGATGATTTAAGTGTTTCTATGGCTGCAGTTATGCTTGTCCTAGGTTTTATCCTTAGGAACTAATGGACCCATCAGTCATACTAGCTTCTTCAAGAAATTGTGAGACCCAAGCCAACAAGGAAATTATTTTTTCACTTATCACATATATCATTAGTTCCTGCTTTGGGCAGGATTAGTAATGCATTCTTTGGATGCAATTATTTCAATTTTTTAGTCAATAGGCATGGAGGAACAGAAAAATCAGAGCAAAATATTATAGTCTTTGATTTTTTTGGCTATTTATTAAATGAGAAAATTTGATTTATGTTCTTTCCTATTGGTTCATGGTTGAAACAGTAAGTGCAAAAATTCAATTTTTTTATTTCAAAAAATAATTAATTGTCATTTCATTAAGGACAGCTCAAGTGGTGCAACTGACGGCGCAGCTGGGCTTCTTGACTTTATTTCGTTTGCAATGTTAATTAATGATTTTTAATCATCCTTACAAGATGACAGGTCATTTCTTGATCGGAGGTTTTCAATTTGTATGCGTTTTGGATCTCTGCTTCTTAATTTGTTTCGACTTATCTGTGCTTGAGTGAAGGACCAGAGAGTTGCGAAAGTGGGCATCCAGTGAACATTTTGCTTCAAGCCTGTGAAGCTGCATCTGTGGTAAGCCTCTGTATGGACTTCTATTTCATAAATCTTTTCACTGTGAGCAGAATCCGTGTATAATACCAGTGCAAATCAAATTTGAGTTTTTTTAAACATCATGTTGTTTCATCTTCTTACTGCAATCTTTCCATGGCTATTGTAAATCGTACTATTCAAAGTGAGAAATGCTCATATGGTCTCAACCTTTGATTGGTTTTCAGTATTCTGTAAAATGTTATGCCTGTATGTACATAAAACCTCTCAGGGAGGATATCTTTATTTTATCGATTTTGGGTTCAAGTTTTCTTTTTGTTGGAGATCATGGAGGAGTTTTCTTATAAGTTGGGCTTAATTATTGTGACTCTGTCAATTCATTCTTGTTCAGTTGTTCAAATGGGTTTTCTTCCAAGTCAGGGGTATATATTTTCTTGCGGTTGTTGAGGAATGAACACACCTTTCCCTTTCTTCCAAGCGTTTTTACAGTTTTTATCATTGATTTTTTACATTTGGCATTGGAAACTTACGAAAGAATACATCTCATTCTTTTTATTTTAAAGCGGATGCTATACATGTAGAGCCAGTTTTTGTATGTTTTTATACAGTTTTATTTGTTGATGTTTGTGGGTCTTAATGGATAGGTTGAAATTTATACCAGGTAAAAGTTTTTTTTTAAGTTTTAAATGCCCTTTCGAATAATACAATAGCCAAAGAAAGGTAGAGGTGACTAAGTTTGCTCTGATATGGCTGGCATTCCTCAAGATTTTTAGTTTTGTTGGCATAATATGAAGATGTCTTGTGTTGTTGAACGTTAACGATATATGGAAAGAAACTCTGCTCTAAATTCACTGAATTCTGAACTTTTCTAACAGATTGTAAGATTGATCCTCTTTTTTATACTAAGCATCAGGAAATTGAAGAAATTTTAAGGAAGAAGCCCATGTTTTCCTAAAAGAGCTAGAAACTAGAAGGAATTTCATACTTAACTGATGAAAGCTAGGGGGTATTGGGTGTGTTGAAAACAATATGCATTATTTGTCACTTTGAACTATTTTTATTTTATGGGAAAACCAGGTGGAGAATTTGGTTTAGCGGCACCTATTTATTCTTATAGTATAAGTGGACAATAGATTGACTTTCTTCAAGGTCTCACTGTGCAGTTTTCTTTAAACAACGAGTTAGTTGTTTTCTGCTCACATTTTTGAAGATTTGACACTCCTCTGTTCTATACTACTACCATTATTATTTTAGTTCTAATATATAAATAGGTCCTAGGCAGATTTTCTCCCACAAACCTGAGATTGATTTTGACTTACTAGAAATATAGATCAATACTGCAGATATGATCCCCTGCATTCCAAACATCATGGTTGAGAGTGTCACTATAACTCCCAAGGGCTCATGAAGAATCTCACTGAGTATTCTCTAAGAAAGACCCATTTAGAATATGTCTGTGGAACTACAAAAGATAAAGTTTAGAAAGAAAGTGAACAGACATGAATGTAATAACTGACCTTTTCCAGTAGAAAAAATGTAGCAAGAGATATTTCTCCTGTCATTTGTTTGATGCCTATCTAAAATGTGAATTTTTCTTGCAATTTGTTTTCCATAGTTTTGCAGAAGGTAAGCAAAAGTAAATTAGATTTGAGCTCATCCTCTTCTACCGCTCCTTAAACTGCCATTCTCCACCACTTTGAGCATCGACACAGATAATCTATAAAGCAGAGATAATTTGGAAGAAGAGGGACATAGATCTTTTGCTCTCTAGATTTTCTTAGTTTGCAGGTTGAAGGAATTTCTAGTCTTTTCATTGCCAGAAATTAGAAATCAGAGTGAAACCAATTGTGTGCTTCATATTACAGGTATTTTGGGATCAAATTCTTTATTCTGTTAAATTCATGATTTATGAAAAAGTAACCGAATTATTTGCACAAATTATTTCTGCAAGCTTGATTTGTATTTCTGTAAATCTTATTGTCCCTATTGTTGTATTGTTACAAGTACAATTCATGCTTTTTTTAATTGTTTTTAGAGTGCCTATAGGTATATGCATAATTACAATCTGCCTGTTCACATAATAAAAAGGAGGGATTGTAATTCCCCACATTAAAGAGGCTTAGTAAGCCAAAAAAGATTGACTTACCACAGTAGCACAATAAAAAAAAGCATTTACACGAACTATATAGTAAAAGAATTTAGGAATGAAAACCTTGCCATCAAAACATGTGAGTGGTAGAAGACGGTGGATGGATGGATATAATTGAATAGCATAAATTGTCCCAATTTAGCCTATCATATATATACTTGAACAAGAATGCAACACTAATCCTCTGCAAACAAAGTTGTTGGTCTTACCAAAGGCGTGTTGGGCAGATATATGTTGGCATGAGTCCACAAATCCTGAGCGTAGCAGAAAACAAAATACAGGAATGTTGAATACACAAACCGATGGCAAAAATAGCACCCTGCCTCGCCTGAACACTCCAACGAAGCATTAACGCTAGAGGAGAGAGGCAAGCAAGAAATCTCCAATGTTAGGTAAGTTTGGCTATTCCAGGTTATAAAGTGCATTTTCTTCCTTGCATTGTAAATAATATACAATCCCACCACTGCTAGTTTTGCAGAAAATAGCATACAGTTCTAAGTGTTCCAAAATCATTGAAGGAAGCTGGTTAAATATGAAGTTCATCGTATGAAATTAAAATAGCATCTATTATGTGTTCAAATACTCTTGCCAGCATCCGCAGCTTGAATGTCGCTCCTGGAATAGGTTTTGGCATCCATAAAAAAAAGATCTTTTTTCTCAGATATTATCATTGGAAATTGTTGGCGTCCCTTCTTTCTTGGGAGTTGAGATTACAGGTGGAGGGAGGAATGTATGTTCTTTTTTAACAAATGTTAAAACATCTTACAGCTGTCAAAACTATTAATCCACATATTTACAATGTACAACACCTGGCAATGAGAAATGGTGGAAAGAGAGAATGGGCGGTGGAGAAGATGGGAAGAAATACGTGTCAACAAAAATAAAATGCGGTGCCTTTAGTGGGGATGTTGCCTAATGTGACTACTACAACTGTGGTCTTCGTCCACGAGCAAAATAGAACAACATATGAATCAATCTATAACACATTAGATCCTATGATTCACAATTATACGATAAAAAACAAGAATTAAAAAAGTGGAATTCAATGAGGAATTTTCTCAATCAAAACGTAAATGCGAACAAAAACATTGTAGCAGTTGATCCAAAATTCCTCAAAAAATGAAATCTGCAAAAGCCCTCATTTAGACAAGGGAAAAAAGATGACATTCGAAACAGTTTGTAGACTTTAGTACTCACAACCTAGTAGTCACTGCAATATAATTTTGATACTAGCTTAATATATTTTCAGTGCCTTCCACAGGGCAGAATAAATCAGTCACCTTGTGATATTTAGATGAATGCAGAGGAGTTGCAACTTTCATGCAAAAAAGTGATATCTTTCTGATGTATTTGCACGCCATAAATTTGATCTATGCCAGATATAGCTTCACTTTTCTACTTGAGATTTATTTGTTACAGTTTCTTTTACTCAAGGAAATATAAACTTCACTTAAGTGTACATTGTCGATGCATTAGAATCATGCCAATGATAAAACAAACACACCAATTCACTTCTAAGTAAAATACCAGCTAAATTTTTCATTTAAAGGAAACACACATCACAGTGATTGCATCCATGAAAGCTTGTGCCCTTATCAATTCATACAATTCGGTAACACGGATTCATTTATGCATCCTTAGGCCTATGAACTTTACTGTTTATTCTGGAAGGCCAGATAACCTAAGGACGACTATGAATTTGCCTTGAACAGACATTACTGACTAAGTTACACAAATTTTGCAAAAAAATCTATTTACAATTTATTAAATATTATAGTTACACAGTTATCAACTTAGAGCTTAATTTTAATCCAAGCTTTTTTATAGGCATTCAACCTTCAAAGGTCTATCATATCTCAATCTATTAATTAAATTCCACTTTGACAATTGGCCTAGAGGATGTTAACGGTCATTATCACATTGTTCAAAGCTTTAAAAATTTATTCTAAAACTTTTCTGTATTAATCCCAACCTCATTTAGTATTCACGACTAGCATTTTAAATTTAGTTGCCCAAACTTGCCAAGTGTTCAGCTTTTCAGTCGAAAAAAACTACTCATCGCCTAACCTAATAAAGCTTTCTCAATTTAAAGTTTTTATTCTTAGTACCAATCTTCTCAATGTCAAATATTTTTCTAATGCTAACCCCTAGTGGTCTAAGCCCCACTTTTGAGTTGTTAAAACTGGGGATTAAATTCAATCAAGCTTTTAATATTTATATGTATACATATCTGTATATTTTCATTAGCTTAAAACTTTTTGAGAAGGCTTTTCTTAGGTTTCTGTTCAAAGATATAAATCTCGTTAGAATGCAAGTGTGTCATTGCATGAGAAGATATAAGTTGGAATGGCGAAAATGAAAGATGCCGTAGAAATTGTGCAACTTTTATTATCTAAAATTATTAGTATTTTAAATACCTATACGCAATCATCTTATAAGCACTACGCAGTTTTCCAAAACAATGGACACGTTGTTGGCAAGAGACACTATATGGATTCATGAATGTTGTCATTGATGAAAACAAAGGTTATCCCACATAGCCGCAAGACATGATGAGTCTCTACCGGAAGTCAGATTGAAGAAGTGTTATGATCCGGTAAGCAAGAACAGAGTAGTCAGCAAGGTCCGACAGTCGGGTCCGGATCTCTCAGAGGAAATATTTCAGTAAAGTACGGATTTGGTGAAGTCAAGAGGAGTACCTTGACTAATAGATTCCAAGGATTTAGCCTTCGGTGATGGAAGGGTGAAGAGATATGAACACTTGAGTGTTGGGTTCCTGTTTGACAGAGCAGACAGAGGAAGAACTGTACCGGCAGAGTGTCAAACTCGAATTCGGAAGAGAGATTGCTAATGACTAAGTTTCTTGAGGTATCATTCATGATTGGCTGACATAATTGAAGACTTCTACAAACATATTCTTGATCCGCATTACTTAGTATGCAAGGATTCAGCCGACAGACCAGAGTTTGAGATAATATTGACTATTCCGGATGCCGACTAGAAAAGTGTTGAAATCACTTGTGCGGATATATATACAAGATGGATTTAGATGTGAAGGTGTGTTGTGTAACAATTGAAGTGCGAATAAAAGCAGAATAGTATAAAAGGCAGAAAACTAGGTTCAGAATGTAAGAGGACAGTAGCACTTAAGGAGAGCAAGAATGAAGTGCAGCAGATCAGTCTATTGAGCTTATCTAGAACTGAACTTCAGCATGTGTGGATGTTTCTCATCAGTTCAAGTTTTCTTCGTGTATACAGTAAGTCTTTTGTAGGCAGTGAGCCTCTTGTGAGCAGTGTGCTCGGGCAGTGAGCCCTAATTGGCAAGTGCCATTTTGTATCTTCTATTCTTCTAACAGAGAATAATATCTTGGGTTAATCACCCTGTGGTTTTTTCCCTTAACAGGGTTTCCACGTCAAAATCATTGTGTCATGTGTATTGGTGTTATTTTCATTTCATGATTATGCTTGCTTATTTGATCTGATGTCACAGTAACTGTTAAGAAAGCACAGAAAGTTAAAATAATTAGGATAACTGATTCACCCCCCCTTCTCAGTTATTAACAATTGGTATCAGAGCCAAGTTCCTCCTAATAGAGCCTAACAGCTTGAGGAGGATCTAGGAATTCAAATGGATGTATATGGTATAAGGGAGCAACTCAAGACTACCCTTGATGATCTTGAGCAGTCAAACTCTGAAGTCAATGAATTGAAGGAAAGACTCAAACAGGCTGATGATTTCATAAAAGAACTAAAAGACAAATTGAGTCTCTCTATGAAAAAGAGAAAGGAGCTACTTCAGCAATTGGCAAGTCAAGGTGAAGCAAATTATACAAATGGAGATCTGAAAGAGAAAACCAAGTTATGTGAAAAGTTATCAAAAGAAATCATCATGGTAAGACATGAAATGGAATCAGGAGTTATGAAGTTCACCCAAGAAATTGAAGAAAGAAGAAAATCTGAAGATGATCTAAGACAATCTCTCAAGGAAAAATCAGAAGACTGCCACAAGATGGATAGAATAATCAGACATCTTGAATCTGATCTTGAAGATGCTAAAGATAATGAAGAAAAACTTGAGGATCAAATTGTCTCTCTTAAAAGGGATCTTCAAACAACAAATAAATACAAAGAGAAATTCAAGATAAGCTCTGCTCAACTTGAAGTTCTTCTTGAAAGCCAAAAGAGGGTAGATGACAAGTGTGGCCTGGGGTATGAAAAAGGTGAAAGCTTCGGATCCGGTTAGAAGAATTTTGGATCAGAAAATCTAAGGAACAGGCCTAGAAGACCTCCGGTAAGGCAGCCTAATGCTCAAAGATATCCATCCTTCAATGGATACTGCCACAACTGCAATAACTTTGGTCATAAAGCTAATCAGTGCAGAAAGAGAATGAATCAGACTAATACATCCTTCTCCGGACAGTGTTTCAACTGCAAAAGGTATGGTCACAAATCTCATGAATGCAGAAATATGCAAATGAACAATTCATTCAATGGTAGATGCTTTGCATGCAATAGAATGGGTCATATGGCTAATCAATGCAGATCAAAAGAATATCAATCAAATATGCAAAGAAATGTTTTTTGCCAAATTTGCAATAGATCCGGTCATAGTGCAAAATTTTGTAGAAGCAAGAATCAGGACAAAAGAGGTCTGGTACATCATAATTAGAATCAACATAAGGGAACACAAAAAGTGAATGCGGATGAAGTTCAAAGTGAGATGAACAAGATTTGGGTGAAGAAAAGTATAGAGAATGTAGGGGATGGATCCGCACCAGACTCTGGTGCTGATATTCCTTCCAGAAATTAAAAAGTGAGCTCTGGCTTAGGGGGAGACACAAAGAAAACCTTGTTACCCCAGCCAGTCAATTGGTGCCGGAACTGGCACAAGGAGAGTTGCGGATTAAAGGATTCATAAGAGAAACATCTAAATAAACTATGGTTAAGATTTGGAAGGTTTGCAAGATGTTTGAGATCAAGATCGATCCGGTTCCTCAATTCATCCGAATAAGGCAAACCGGAATGACTTACGTCAAGCATTTATTGCAACTTGGTATTAGGGTTAGCGGAGTAATATAAGGGTTCTTCCTATTAAACATTTGCTCATTTTGCATTTAAGAAGAAGAAAAGAGAAGCTCTGCAACAAATTTCCTCAAGCCCATCAAAGATCATTTGCAAAAGTCAATTCATCCAGAAATTGATCCAGCTAACTCCGTGAAACCTAAAGGCGCAAAAGGTATTTTCCGTTCTTAAATATCTCTCTGCAAATCTTTTTAAAAGATGTCTACTCTGAATATTGTGAAGATCACTAATAGGCCTTGCCCCAAATTCAAGAAACATCCATACAAATCCTTGGAAGTAGATCCCCTAGGATTTTTTTTCAGTGTTCCGCATGGTGTCTTGCATATAGAAGATATTAGGGTTTACATTCACGCAAACATTGAAGAATTTAGAGAGTCCAAATTGAGGGATATCTACCACAAACAACTAATAGATGATTCATTTGAGCTCAAACCCCAATACAAGGCCCTCCGGGAGAAGCACTTTGCACAATGTATACATTTCCCCTGCTTTGCTGAGGACAAATGGGTCCGGTATGTCTTGAGCAGAATACATGACAACTTCATGTGGTTGAATGGACCATTCAAGATCACAAAAGATGCCATTAGGGTTGTACCGGTTTGCACTCATTCGGTGGTATACCTATTCTCAAATCGGTCAAGAATCTGACTGTAAGTGAGGCTACCGGATCTAGGTTTGATAAAAGAGCAATGACAGTAGATGACATCACTGATCTGGATGTCAAGTTTGCATCCATGATCATCGGCTACAAGATATATCATTCTAGCAGGGAGAATTCAGTACCTGGAACTGCTATCTACACTGCCTATGAAATGTTTAGAAAAAATGCAGACTATGACCTTTGTGAGCTCCTTCTAAACCAACTCTTAGAGAACCTACAGAAGATAAAGAAGGACAAGAAGAATTCCTTCAAATTCGGTGGCCTAATACTCTGTCTATTCTTTTACTTTATGAATGAGCTACCCGGATCCAGTGGATGGGTATGGCAGAATGACAGACTGGTTGCCATACAAATCAGGGATTATTTGCATGGACTTGGTGATGACAAAGCACAAAACACAGCTCTCTGGGGTTTCTTTAAAAACTTTCAGAACATGATGCAAGCTAGAGAGAGATTTCCCCAATCTCTAGTTGAGAAATACAAAGACAATATGCTTTATGGTAGAGATTGATCAATGCCTAATGGAGGCAGTGGAACCAAGAATAGTGTGGATCATGCCAATGGGGTATGAGGTGGATGAGAAAATCGTAGAGCTGCATGTTCAGCACATGCTTAGTAAACCAAAGGATCCCAAGACAGAAAGGTTTGAAACCTTTGAAGAATTGAGTGTGAAGATCCATATTGAGCTAAGGCAACCAGAGATGAAAAGAAAGGTAAGAAAAGAAGTAGAAAACATTGCCAAAAGCTTTGGCATCTCAAAAGAGGCACTTGATGCCAATAGGGAGAAGATGGAAAGAGCAGAGAAAGAGAAGGAAGGTGTTGAAAAGGAAAGTGGTCCGGTAGAAGCCCCTACCTGGACAAGATCTTCTAAGAGGTCCGCTCCTACCACTGACAAGAGCTCAAAGACATCAAAACTGGAAGCAAAATCATCCAGTAAAGCAGAGAAAAGAACTAAGACAAAGGCCACAAGGTCTTATATCAGTCAGAAAGATGAAGAAGAGACAGAATCTGATGAAGAAATCAAGAAGATGAAGAAGAAGAAGAAAGTATCTGGTGCAGATAAGGTGGCAGAGGCAGAAGAATTTGTTGAAAAGCCCACTCTGTCCCCAGATGATGTAGTCAAAGCTGTTACTATGGATGGAAACCTGCAACCAATAACAGAATTCTATGATGCATATAATGATGCAGATAGAAAAATCTTGGAGGAAGCCACAGTCAAGTACTTGAACATATACAATAAAGCCTTGATCAAAATAATTTCTCTAATTCCTAAAAGTTTGGAAAAGGAACTTAAAATGAGAAAAGAAAATGCTAAGGCTAAGGACTTAGAAATCAAAGAACAAATAGCTATTCAACTCTACCCTTCAATTACTCCAAAACAAATGGATATGATCTTCAAAGCTTGCAAGGATGAGTTCTGGAGTAAGACTAGAATGAATCAGCTCATGCTTGGAGAAACTGATAAAGTGGCAAAAGAAACACAAGAAATCCTGCGGAAGGCATACTCAAGATTCAACATTCCTATTATAGAGGACTTGGGTGTTGATCCCTCGGCTACAAGTGTCGAAAAAGAATCTACTGAGGCAATGACAGAAGAAGTAATGGACTCCGGTGAAGGTAAAGACAAGGGTTTGGAATCCTCTACTCCGGAAGAGGTGGCTCATGAACAAACAAACATTACTCCTTCGGTTTCTCCTGCTGACTCTGGATCCAAAGGAGAAGAAAGAATAAAGGAGAAAGAAAAAGAAGTAAAGGGAAAAGAAGATGACGGCTCTAAGACTGCAGAAGAAAAGAAAACTCTGTCTCCGGCAAGAGACACTGCAGAAATTTTCAAAGATTTCCTAAACAAAGAGACAATGGAAATTGATGAACCGGAACTTCTACTAGGACCATTTGATTTTGATTCTCTTTCCCCGGTACAAACAATGAAGATAGCTTCATTTGCTAATGCAAAGGCAAAAGAAAAACTCCTAAAGTCTCACATGGAAGACTGTGAGCTAATAGAAACTGCATTCGGTGTGCTTGAAAAGATCATGCCATCCTTTCTGAAGGATTCATCGACTTCCTCATCAGGTAATCTTAAATCTCTTGTTAGTTCAGTTAGCACTCATTTTGAGTCCTTAGAGAAATCAGCTGAGGAAAAGGTCTGAAAAGAGTTTTTGGATAAAAGATTCTCTGAAGTACTAAGTCTAATATCAAATGATAGAAGAAATATGGATATAGGGATAAAGAGCTTAGAAAATGCTCTTAAAGAAATATATAAATTTTGTCTATCTTGGTCCAAAGCAACAATGGAGATTGAGAAGAAAATGAAAGAACGGGAGATCAAACTAACAAAACTTTCTCAAAATTTTGATCGATTTACCTCATCCATAGTAAATCAAGAATGTCAAACTATTGCAGTCTTGAATGAAATTAAGAAGCTAGAGAAAGAAAAGAAAAATAGAATCGGCAGGTTAAATGAGCTTAGAAGAATAATCATTCCTAAGTTGGAGGCCATGCATGAGGCCCTAAGTGATGCTCAAACCTCCGCCAAGACAAATAATCCAACAGATCTAAAGAAGGCAGAAGCTTTTGCATTCCTGTTGAGTGGTCACATATCAATTCTAGATAGGATGAAGCTGAGTTGGGCAACCGAAGTTGTACAATTGAAAAACACTTTTGCAGACATACTAAAGTATATGTAAGTGCAACCGGATGATATACTTATGCGACTAAGTTAATTTTTAAAAATTTTGGTGTGCGGACCCCACCCTTTGCCATTGATGTCAAAGGGGGGGTGATAAGCAGTGAAAAATGATGAATCCAACTAAGGGGGAGCTCCAGAAAATGTACATAGAGACAGAGCATCAGCCAAGGGGGAGTATAGTGTGACACTTAGTCATTTTTTCACTAAGTGTTGCCATCAATGCCAAAGGGGGAGATTGTTGGCAAGAGACACTATATGGATTCATGAATGTTGTCATTGATGGCAACAAATGTTATCCCGCACATCCGCAAGACATGATAAGTCTCTACCAGAAGTCAGATTGAAGAAGTGTTATGATTTGGTAAGCAAGAACAGAGCAGTCAGCAAGGTTTGACAGTCAGGTCCGGATCTCTCAGAGGAAGTATTTCAGTAAAGCGCAGATTTGGTGAAGTCAAGAGGAGTACCTTGACTAATAGATTCCAAGGATTTAGCCTCCGGTGATGGAAGGGTGAAGAGATATGAACACTTGAGTGTTGGGTTCCTGTTTGACAGAGCAGACAGAGGAAGAACTGTACCGGCAGAGTGTCAGACTCGAATCTGGAAGAGAGATTGCTAATGACTAAGTTTCTTGAGGTATCATTCATGATTGGCTGACATAATTGAAGACTTCTACAAACATATTCTTGATCTGCATTACTTAGTATGCAAGGATTCAGCCGACAAACCAGAGTGTCAGACTCGAATCCGGAAGAGAGATTACTAATGACTAAGTTTCTTGAGGTATCATTCATGATTGGCCGACATAATTGAAGACTTCTACAAACATATTCTTGATCTGCATTACTTAGTATGCAAGGATTCAGCTGACAGACCAGAGTTTGAGATAATATTGACTATTCCGGATGCCGACTAGAAAAGTGTTGAAATCACTTGTGCGGATATATATACAAGATGGATTTAGATGTGAAGGTGTGTGTTGTGTAATAATTGAAGTGTGAATAAAAGTAGAATAGTATAAAAGGCAGAAAAATAGGTTCAGAATGTAAGAGGACAGCAGCACTTAAGGAGAGCAAGAATGAAGTGTAGCAGATCAATCTATTGAGCTTAACTGGAACTGAACTTCAGCATGTGTGGATGCTTCTCATCAGTTCAAGTTTTTTTCATGTATACAGTAAGTCTTTTGTAGGCAGTGAGCCTCTTGTGAGCAGTGTACTCGGGCAGTGAGCCCTAATTGGCAAGTGTCATTTTGTATCTTCTATTCTTCTAACAGAGAATAATATCTTGGGTTAATCACCCCGTGGTTTTTTCCCTTAACAGGGTTTCCACATCAAAATCATTGTGTCATGTGTATTGGTGTTATTTCCATTTCATGATTATGCTTGCTTATTTGATCTGATGTTATAGTAACTGTTAAGAAAGCACAGAAAGTTAAAATAATTAGGATAATTGATTCACCCCCCCTCTCAGTTATTAACACACGTAACCCATAATAAATAGCACAATAGTTAAGGAAAGTGGTGCTTGCATTACCACCAACAGGGAGTTAAGTGCTAGGTTAGATCCAATAAATGGATCAAGGTAATTTAATTATAGCTTAGCATCAAAAGACCTGATGTTCAGAAGTATTCAAAAGACTTTGGGAAGCAATCCAAAGGAAAACATGGTGCCACTATGCATCGTGCAGCCTACTAAAATGTGAAGCATTTAAAATCATAGGGCAAAGATAGCACATGTCAATTCTCCAACGTAGCATTCATAACTTTAAGTGTGGCATTAGAATTTAATTATAGTGCCTAGCATATCCGCAATGTGTGTTAACATCTAACAAAGCAAGCAATGTATGACATAGAGAAATACTAACAACAAGCATATTCAAAAACGACGCAAAGACTTCCTAACGTGTGGCATAGTATTTTTCCAACAAGGTATGCCAAACTCTAAGTGAGAATCCAAAGTGACAGTTAGGAAGCTACCCAAGTCTGAATCCAACTAGGCATAACAATTAAAAAATCAACATTTTCAAATTAGCTAAGCCACATAAGATTGGAGCACTTATAGACAAAGCATATGGCATTTTCTAACATGAAGAGACATCACCAAATAATTCTCCAAGACAACACACACGAAATGTAAGGAACAACCCAACAGTCATATATAACAGGGTGCATCCTATGAAAAAGGATAAAGGTATTGTGCAAGCTATGAAATGGGAGTCTCCATATTTCATTGGAAGAGTTTCATCCAAGAGTGTATTTAAAATGCATTGCTGCTTTTTAAAAAATTCTACTAGTGGCTTCTGTATCGAATAAGAATTTGTGCATATGACAAAGCCATATAAACTGAAGAAACCAGACGTGTAAACTGGAAGTATCCAAGATTCCATTGCACATTTTTCATCCTGTTTCACTAGTTAGTTTTCTATGCTTTTTGCTTTGTGCATTGCATATCTTTTGACTTTTCAGTTATATGAGCATCATTCTTCACAATCCTCTATTTGATGATTTGCAGATGAAATTGGACATATGAATTCATTACTTGCACTAACTGTTCACGTGTCATCAGGTTTTGCCTTTTCATAAAATTATTGCTTAAATGGATTTTCTAGACCAGCGCACTTCACTACTCCATTTTTTTTACCTTCACTCAACTTTTGTTCTCTGACAATAAATTACAACAACATTTAGAACATAGAGGCAGGAACCTGTTGTTCTAATGTGTACCTCTTTAGCTTTCCATCCTTGACCAAGCTTGTGGAAAACTAACCTTGACAATCAATTTAAGCTTGAGGTACTAAGAAATGAAACAATTAGCTTGTGAGAATTCCCACATATTTAAAAGTGGAACAAACTTATACACGTGTTGCTTTCCATTAAAAGGGTAACATGTTTTTGAGGCCTTCACTATTGAAAGGCTCTACATGCATTTGTCTTTGTATTAAAAAGAAGAGTAGCGCTTCAAATTTGATCACTAGTCACCCCAAATCTGTATTTATTAAATTGCCTATTTAGTTTGAAAGATCTACAAACTTCTAGTTACCCAATAGGCTTCTTAAATTTTCTATTCTGACCTAAATGTGAATTAGGTACTGCACATGACAGACTATTCAACTTCAAACTAGCTACTGCAACAATGCTAGAAGTTTATGAGAAACTTCAAAAAGTTGCCTTGAGCTGGAAACTTGCCTACGCACAAGTAACAAGGGAGGAAAGTAACAGTCTGCATGCAAAAGATTAAAGAGGTAGGGTTCAAACTCAAGTGACATGTCTTGCATAGTGTAAAATCATTAATTGGATCTGCCCTAGAATTTTGATTTATTTTTCTGTTCAAACCCTAATTTCTGAATTCTAATTTATAAATAAATATAGCAGCAAACATAAAAGTGTTAATAATGCCAAATAAACATGTTAAATAATGCTTCTAAATGATGATGGCATCAAACATGAATTCCACCTTGAAATACACAACATATAGCCATCCAAATGCAACACAAAAGTCTGATTTTCTAATTATAAATCTGCTGCTACAAATCAGAATATGATGTCTGGAAATTACATCAAATCATAGGCTCAAACATGATCAAACATTGTAATGCCCACCCATACACGAAGGGTACGGATGGGCACTCAATAGAGTCCAAGTCTCTACTAAAACGCTTCAGTTCAATTAAGTACACCAGGCAAGAACATAAGACTAACATTACCACTAGGTAAGTGTTCCCATAACTTCGACTTACGTCAACCTTAAGTCAAAATATTGTTAACAGTGAAGTCAATTAATGGCAATTAATAAAGAAATAATTCCAATTATTATATAAATCTTATAACCAAATTAAGTAATCTATTTATTCTATTTCATTATTGATTAGTTTAGAAGTAGGTACAAATTATGATTAAAACTAACTATTGGAAGAACAAAATAATTTAATTAATACCAACCAAAAATTTCATAAATTAAGTAGCCATGTTTTCAAAATCTAATAAAATTAGTGACTAACTCCAAAAAAACAAATCCTTAATTAATTAAATTAATTTTTGTTTTCTACATCCTCTATTATTTACATAGTTTCCTTCCAATTTTCTTTTTAAACAAAATCAATTTATAAATTCACAACTTTCTAAATTAATTTCTCATTAACTCATAAAAACAAAGAACTTAATAAATTCCTAATTAAACAATATGTTTCAAAATGAAGTAAATGGAAAAATAAAATTTAAACTAATTAATTTCTAACCACTAAAATATTAAAATTTAAAGAATAAATAAAATAAATAAATGTAAACTAATAAATTTTAAGCTATTAAAATATTAAAGATACAATAAACTTATTTAATTTAAATAAAATATTAAAATTAATTTTAAATAAAAAAAAAAATTTAACAACTCACCAACAATTTTATTTCTAAAACTAATTACTCATCCTATCTTCTTTTTTTTTGCTTTTCTTGTTTTATGGTTTCCTTTCTATCTTTTTATTTCTCTTCCCTAAATTTTCTTGAATTCTTCTATGAATTTTTTATAAATTCAAGCAACCAACTAATTTTTAATCATAATTTTTTTTGTTTGTGCAAGTACAGGTTTATCCAAGACAGAAAGAAAATATTCACGTGGAACAATATTTTTTTCCTAGTTTATGCACGTACAGGTTTATTCAAGACAGAAGGAAAAATATTCAGACATCAAAACAATTATATTGACTGAATAGAAGATATATGCAGCAGATACATATATTTAAGTTAACCTTATTAATTTATTGCAAACTACACAAGAAAATAATTTACAGAGATTTCAAGACTATCATTAGTTTTATTTTTAACATGGGAATAAATGTAAATTAAATTTAAAATAAATTTTAAAGAAATTAAATAAATTTGATGAGGCATTACTGTCATAAGGAGGGCTGAAACCTCCATGCAATGATGCCATGGCTTCCATGGGGAAGTCCAGGCACCGTCGGCTCCCCATGGCCTGGGCGCCCGGCACCCAGCTCCCTCAACTATATATATATATATATATATAGTTCATTCAACACTACAACCAAAAAAAATTCTCAAAACCCCACCCCACAATCAGTTCATCTTATATTTGCATAAACAAATATATTCATCTTAGTAAAATAATCTCAAAAATAACACAATCAATTAAACAATTCAATATATAATTAGACCAAATAAGATTTTCCTATCCATGAATAAATTTACAAATAAATTATACCACTACAAGCTTTGAATTACAATATTCTTACAAATCAAACTTACACAAAATTGACTATTACAAATCCAAGTAAATTTACATAATCAAACTTTTCTTTTCCTTTGACAACACCTTTTCAACACAAAAACATCAAAGACACAATTTTCTCTACATGAATCCAACTTCTTCAAATCAACCAGATCAGCACTAAAAACAACCAAATTGGATGGCCCGGCTCGCTCTCCACCCTACTGTAGGGTTGGAATACCAACCCAGCCCTGAGCATAACCTAAATAGAAAACAACAAAGGCACCAGAATCCATTAGATTCCTGAACACAGGGAAAGAGAGAGTGACCTCTCTTGGGGAAACTAGAGAAACAACCCTTCAAACTTCATAACCCAACTTTGGAGATTTTCACAACCCTTCAGAGAATATCAACCCAACTACGGAATATCACAACCCTTCAATCAACCCAACTACCAAGAATATCACAACCCTTCAATCAACTCAACTACCGAGAATATCACAACCCTTCAAAATATAGAACCCAACACCTCTCTGGATCCCTTCAAAAAAAAATCAATCTCCTCAAAAGAAAACCAACACAAAACCAAAATCTACACATTCATTTAAAAACATAATTTTTGCATTTAGATCCTACCTCTGCCTTCCAAGTTAGGAGAAGCACAAGATCCAGATATCGAAATAAACTTGCACGAGCAACTTCAATTCAGAGAACTAAAAATACCTCAAAACTTCCAACTCTCTCCAATTTTCCCCAAAATTTTCATGTGTCCCCCTTTCCTTTCCTCGCCTCCCTTTTTAAAATTCCAAAAAATAAGCTTTTTCCCCAAAAATAAAACAAAAATAATTATTTTTAAAACTATAAATCTTCTTCACACAATAAAACAATAAAGAGATAAAACAATAAATCCAAATGAAACAAAAATAAAACTAAACAATAAAAACAATAATTAAATAAAACTAAATCATTATCTTCTCACATCAATAAAGAAAATATAAATAAATTATCAAATTAAAATATTTTCCCCAAATTAAAAGCCGTGACAAATATAATATTAAAATAAATTACATTCCTCTCAATTAAACAAAATTATAAATCATAGTAAGTCATAAAATTCACACAAAAAAATAATTTAGCCTTATTCCTCTAGGTAGAATAGGCTTGGGTAAACCACTGGTTTGTCACACAAAAGTACTGGATAGACCTTCGTTTCTTATAAGCTTTGGCCATCCCTTGCAAAACTCCATTTGAAATATTAGATTGCCTTGAAATATATATATATAGCTAAAGCAACAATATTTAATAAAAGAAAAATACATTAAAACATATAACCTCATTACACAAGCAAATCAAATTTCATATAATTGAACAACATCATATTCTTTCATAATAAAAATAAGCACATGCACAATTCTAACATCATACCATTTATTTGAACACTAATCAAGACACTTCATGAATAATCATCTAATAACCAACATGTCATAGATATAAAATCCCAACCACACATAATAGTTTGAACCACATGTTTCAAAGTCTATAAAAAAATCTCAAAACACAACCAATAACAAGTCCACAAGTCTAAAGTCATCAACACACATGTCTAAGAAAAATAAAAGGGTAGGCCTTACATCCTCCCCCCTAAGACTAGGCTTCCTCCTGGAAGCCCACAAAGAGGTAAGGATAAAAGACCCACAACCATCCTACATCCCTTTCAGTCCCTAACACTGCAGCCTAAAGTTCTGTCTGGCGATTCTCAACTATCGTAAAGGCTCAGTGCGATAGCCCAGAATGTTGTTCAAATCAAACCTAAAACATAGGTTTGTACATACCAAATGATGAAGAATGATGCACAACAAACCCTCCAAAATGGCAGCGCTTGCAAGGATGATGGTGGTCGCTCGGGTTGGGGTTCCAAAACCCTCCAAATGATAAAATCACCTCACATAAGCCAAAGTCGCCCTCCTCCAAAGGTGGCACTCCAAATTAGGGTAAAACCCTAATGCAATGACAACACAAAATACCACCAAAGATGTTGCTCCAATGTTGATCTAAAAATTTGAATATGCAATCAAGCTCCAAGTCTCCAATGAAGTACAAATTGAACTCCGTGATGAGTCCACCTCAAGATGAGCTAGGTTTTCGTCAAACTCACCAGCATTCACAAGGGTTTTTGTCCTTGGAATAATGCTCAACAAATGTTGCAGCCAAATGAGATAACTCAATGAAGAAAATGATAATGAATGGATGATGAAATGACTCCAAAGTTCCTTTATTTATAGCCATCTTTTCCTCCTCCAAATAGGGTCAACCCTATTCTTGGTCGACCTCATGCTAGGCGTCAAAAACTAAATCATTTTATTTTATTTTATTTTTCCCAACTTGGGCGAACCCTTTTTGGCACATATTATTTCATTTTTTAACCTCTTCCTAGGTTGTCCACCTCAAAGGAAAATTATTTTCATTTATAAATTATTTTTTCCCAAGACTCACAAAAATATCCAGTCATTTCTTGTCATCAATTAGCCCAAAAACATTAGTTAAATATATTATTTAACTAATTAGAATATTCCCTTGCTTCTTCGACCTAGCTCACGGGAATAAAATAGGCTAGTTGACTCCAATGAGTGATCACTCGAAAAAAGGGGACATAACAGTCCCTTCCCGGAATTGCTTTGTAATATCCCGAATAGGATCTGCCCTAAAATTCTGATTTTTATTTTCAAACTTTTGCCCTAATTTTCTGCACTTTGAAAATTTTGCTCTAACCCTAGAATTCTGCTCTGATTTTCTAATTTCAATTAAACAAGGACAACAAACACAAATGCAACCAAATGCTCCAATAATAAAGCAATTATGAATCCTTATGATTATATCCTCAAACATGAACTTATCCAACCAAACATATCATCAAATTGCAATTATAGACATGGTACAAATCTGATTTCTAAGTTGTACAATTTGTTGCTATAAATTAGAATTCTGAATATGCAAATTACATTCAAACACCAAAGCCAAACATGCCCAAAGTCATCATAGTTTTCTGTTGTTACAATTCAAACCTCTAATTAGGTTGATACATACCAAAACATGGCAAGAATGAAGATTAAATGGTGAAATCACCCTCCTAGGAAGTTGCGTCAATCTTAGGGCATGAAACCCTAATGTAAAGTGAACACAAGCCACCAAAATGCTTCTCCAAATATGGCAATCTGGCCTGCTCCGAATGTTGATGGGAATTAGGGTTAAAGAAACCCTAGAGAATGAAGAAATCACCTCAAAGATGTCAAATCACTCCTCCCAAAGGTAGCGCTCCAATTAGGGCAATGCCTAGTGCAAAATGAACATCCAAATGCCTCCAATGGAATACTTCTACAATCTGATCTAGAAATTTAAGTATGCAATTCTACTCTTCTTCTCCACAAATATCTCCAATGAAGTGCAATTGTGAACTCTGTATGAATCCACCTCCAAAGTGTGATTGGGTTTTCTTCCAATCCACTATCTTCCTTAGGTTTTTCGTCCTAGGAAGGAGCTGAACTAAATAGTTACAGCCAAGAGAGATAAATCTCAATTGAAAATAGGAATGAATGATATCTTGGAAATGCCTCCAGTGATCTCTTATTTATGCACAATCTTCTCTCCTTCTAGGCCGACCTAGGCATGAAATCCCTTTTATTTTTATTATTTTTATCTCCCAAGTTGGGTCGACCACTTCAAGGCAAGATAGGTGCTCGAAATACAAATCAAAGATTTGTCCTTTGTGTTTATTTCCTCCTTTGGCCGATCTCCCTTTGGTGCCCAAATCATCATAAAAACCATTTTTTTCCATCTTTCCCTTCTCCAAGGGTGACCAATTAGGCACATGAGACATCATAAATTTGACCTCAAATGAAGTCGTCCTCACAAGGAAAAAACATTATAAATTATTCTTTATTTCTCCATAGGCAATTTCCACATTTCTTCTATTTTCCATCTTCCAAATGGGTCGCTCCACCTTAGGGCAATTTATTTTATTAATGATGACTACATCAAAAATACTGTAAAAATATGCCAAATCATCTCCCACACTCAATTTGCCCTACAAAATTAGCCAAGTGTGAAAACTTTCCAATTAGGTCATCACTCTGAAAATGGGGACATTACATGCTTCCCCTCAAGCAATTACAAACAAGATGTTGCAAAATATGTTCTCCTTCCCAAGTAGCATCCTCAATGGACAAGTCCTTCCATCTCACCAAATACTCCTTGATCACCCTACTCCTCAATCTGTGCTCCCTGACATCCAGAATAGCATCAGAAACAAGAACCAGTTTCCCCTCCACATTCAATGGTGGAAGCTCTGGAGAAGAAGTAATATGCTGCCCAATTGCCCTTTTGAGGCAAGATACATGAAACACATTATGAATCCGGTTACCCTTGGGTAACTCCAACTCATATGCAACCTCTCCAACTCTCCTCACAATCTTGTAAAGGCCATAGAATCAAGGTTTCAGTTTCTCTGCGCCACTTCTCTTCAGTGTAGACTGTCTATATGGCTAAAGGCGTTGTAGCATAAAAATATGAATTTCAAATAGATTTCAAATATTTTGTAAACCCTAAAATCACCTCAAATGCCACATTTGAAAGATTAAGATAAAAGTAAGCAAATTTAAATAGATGTTACCAATGATGTGCAATTTGGTTGCTCGTAGTTTTGCATAACTCCAATGTTGAAAACTCCAGAGCTAAATGAGAAATGAAATATTGATTTTATAAAGTTTGGTTGGACGGTTTCAAAACCGTAAATTGGTTGAAGGGCTTGGGTAGTTACGGAAAAGATAGCTATTTTATGGGTTTTAATTTTTAATTTTGTGAATGGATTAGTTTTTAGATTTTGGTTATAAATTGGTTGTTGTAAATAATAAATTAATTTATTGATTTTAATTTATTATTTACAGGAGAGTGCTAAGGAAGGATTTAATTAATTAATTAATTAAAATTAATTAAACCTTAGGACCGGATGAATTATAAAAAATTAAATTTATTAATTTTAATTTATTATTTATGGAAGGGATAAATGGAAATTTAATTAATTAATTAAAATTAATTAAATTTTATGCGAAGGGAGGACTTAGTAAATTGATCATAGGTCAATTTTTTATGTCTACATTTTGCCCCTCTTTGAGACGATGTTGCGAAGCAATGTCGTTTCAAAGAAGATTAAAACCTAGGTTTTGGATTTGGATTTTGGATAGGCTAGGGCTCACATGGGGCTCATAAAAATGAAGGATTGGAAGATGATGCCCCCCTCAAGAGGATATGCAGGGACGAAGGAGATGGATATGCACTTGAAAAAGGAATTGAAGGGAAGGAAGTGGAGTTATGTTGATTAAACTTTGAGCAACCTGATGTTTGATATAGCATCTGACATTATGCACCATGGTATAAAGACCAGGGTGACGATGTGTCAAATGTACCCAACGTAATACAACCTTGTCTAACGTATGAGGAAGTAAACTTAGAGCATTTAAGTCCTAATGCACAAAAGGTATGTTATGACCTTAGATGCAAAAATCTATTCCATCATACACAAGATATGAATATTAGCTGGAATGATAGGGATGTGATTCAAATGCAAGATGAAATGATGACAAGTATAAGCAAGAAAGCATGCACAAATGATTCAAAAACAAACAAGGTATTGCCCCTATCAAGCTAAAAACCGATGATCGATTGAATTGACTGATGTTGATAATGATTGATTGATAGGGTTCTTGATGTGGGAACGATTTATCCTGAGAACAACGCGAGGATTGTGTTGTTGATATGGGAATGATATATCCTGAGAACAACACTAGGATTGGGAACGATATATCCCATTGATGATGATGATCGATCGATTGATCAGGTTCACAACAAGGCTATGAACCAAGACCATGGATGCAATTGGATAATTTGGCTAGATTGATTGACTCGATTGGTATGGATTAAGGATTGATTTGCATTTGGATCATTGCTGCTTGGAAGGATTTGATTGATTGAGGTGATGGATTGATCTGATGAATGAATTGATTTGAAGATTGGAGAATTGATTGGAAGAATTGATTTGATTGGAATGATTTGATTGATGTTTTGAGTTGGATTAACTTGATTGAATTGATTTGAAGAAATGATGTGATTGGTTCGATTTGATGATTGGAGAATTGATTGGAAGAAGTGATTGGATTGGATTTGGATTGATTGATTGGGATTTTTTGTATTGCTTAGTTTTTTATTGGATATTTGATTTTTTTCGATTTTTGGTTTTGTTTTGGATGTGTAGAATTGGATTGTATGTGGATAGCCTTTGGATAGATACCAATGACAAGGAAAAAACAAAAGGCAAGGAGGATGATAGGATGTAGACAAGCAATAATGGATCGGATAGATAAAAGGATTGGATGGATGGATAAGAGGATGGGCGATAGGATGAAAGTAGGATTTGGATGGATAAAAGGATCGGCAAAAGGATAAAGGTAGGAATATGCATGGATAATAGGATAAATGTAGGAGTATAAATGGATACAAGGATTGGCGATAGAAGGACAATGGATGGGAAATATATGATAGATGGATGGAGGGAGCCTAGGATGTGATCTCCAAGGACTATGTTGCATAGGAATAACCTACCCCCACTCTAGATATTATGCCTTAGGATTTAACGAGGTGATTCTTATTAGGATGCATGATAGGGATAATGTTTGGAAGGGATGAATGGACTTAGGATGTATGGAAGATATTTTTAAAAATGGATGGGTGGAATTTGGATCATGACAAGAGGTGTCAAAAGCATTTTTCAACATTTTGCCCCTACACTTATCAAGATCAAAAGGAGGAAGGGAATATGGATAGTGCAATGAGGAAGGTATGATAGATATGATTGGTAAGGATGTCAAGATGGATGGAAAATGATACGATAGGATATGAGATGGGATAGATAGGTGCGATGGGATAGATGCAACAACATGCCCCCAAGTGTAAAGCACATAGATAATCACCTACACATGACGCCTGTTTGCCAGGTTTTCATCATGGTACTTATCCAAGGTGCCTGTTTATCAGGTTTTCACCATTAGACGAAATGATTTCTCTTTACTATTTTGATTTTTTTTTTCTTTCTTAACTTTTGGTAAGGGTGAGTTGGGTGGAATAGGTAGAGACTCAAGATTTTTTTCCCATAATGAGGTGGTAATATCGTATGATGGATATAAGTCACTTATAGACCATGTCAAGTGGTATTATGATCATCGATGTTGGTAGAGAATTGCATGAGGGAAATAAAGTAAGGAGATGGTATATTATGGATGGACGAATAGTGGATTATGTATGGATCATGGATAGTGCAGTATAATAGGGATTAGGATGAAAGGATAGTGGATTATGATGAAGATAAAGAGATAGATAAAAGGACTTATGAAAAAGCATGGACCATAGGGATATGATGGAAGAAATAAGTAGGATAGTAAATGGAAGATGGGGAGATGGAGACATGTGGGAATGTTGTGGAGTGGAAGGGAACCAAGACCAATGGTTGCACACATCGAATTGGATTTTGAAGCTTTTTATTGGAAGGGAGATTTGGGAGTAATAGAGATGTTATCTTAGGGGATTGCTTATTTAGGTCTTTAGGGACCCAAATGGACTTATGAATTGTAGGATTTTGTGATGGGGAGCAAGATGTTTCAGATTTTAGGAGGGTGGATGCTCTATTTGAATTAAGTTCTTTTTGCTTGGAGACCCAAATCATTTTGGTTTTGAATTTATCTTTGTCAGATGTGGACTTGGGTAGCCTCTTTGAGTTTTGATTTTGCTTTGATTCTTTGCATTGATGCCATGTGGCATGATAATTATGAGGATGTTTTGCTTTATGGGTGGAGGCATCCAAATTTTTATTTTTGAATCCCATGGGGGTGTTTAGGATAGCTTCATCTTTAATCGATGTGTGCATTTGTTGATCATGATTAGGAATTGTAGGGGATTTATAGGAATGGGATGTATGAATGGAGGGATTAATGGATTTGTGGCTAAAGTGATAAGGGAATGTGAGGATGGGAATAATAGGAGTTGGAAGGAGTGGAGGTAAAGTGGATGGAATAATGTTAGGAGTTGGAAGAAGTGGAGGTAAAGTGGATGGAGGAAGATGGATGGTCACATGCTTTTAACACTTGTAGGATAACGGAGGTGGAATGGCAACGTATGTTTTGGGGATATGATAGGATTTATGATGGAAAGTGGTGAACTTAGGAGGAATAGAAGAATCACCAACATCTTTAGATTTTTGTCCTTGGGGTGTATATCCAAGGCCATATGAGTGTGGAGGGACTTTGACATGAATAGGCTCCAAAATACCTTGTTCATGAAGGCCTAAGCCTTTACTTTGATAGTTCATGTTTTGGAGTATATGATGGACAATAGGACTAGAGGTGTTTTGGACATTAGACTTGAGCTCATGATTGGGTGAAGCAGGTGAGGTGGAAAACAATGGTTTTTGCTCTCCTAACGAAGAACATTCATGAATGAAAGTATCCATACTATGTGGATAGGTTGATGGCTTTGAAATGGGATCAATATGAGATGGTGGAGTAATAGGATCTTGATTATGCTCATTATGCTCATAAAGACCCAATGTATTTGTTTGATCATCTATGTGCTTCTGGGGACCAAGCTTCTCATCAAGGGAACTGGAGGTTGTGGGATGATAGATAGGAATGGTGGAGGTTTATTGATCATGGATAGTATTGGGACCATGAGTGAAAGGAGTGACAAGCTCATGATCTTGGAATGCATAAAGTAGACTAAGAGGATCATCATGGTTTTCTTGATCATAGATAGGATCACGGTCATATATGGGAGCTTGATCATAAATAGGTTTAGGTGTGTTAAGGATGGGATCATTTTGCTTAGGGATAGGCTCATCATCATAGATAGTATCTTGATCATAAAAAAGGTATAGGTTGTGGATGGGTTGAATGGAAGGGCTTTGATCTTGATTTGGTAAGGAGCAAGGTTGATCATGCTTTGGAGTTGACTCTTGACATAAATCTTGAGTTTGGATAGGAATGGAGGTTTCTTGGAAAGTTTTGATGTATGATGGGGAATGAATTGGGCTTATAGTAGGTGGATCTTCAAGAACATTTGAATGTTCTTGGATAGTTTTTAAACTACAAGATGGCATTGGAGGACTAGGCATGATGTTTGAAGGTTCTTTGGTAGGCTCAAAGATAGATATTTGATGACATGAGGGTAATGGTTGATTCCTTGCTAGTATCCAATGGATTACATCCTTCATAAGTATATGGGTGGATGCACAATATAATGGATGGAGAATAATGGTAGATGGTGTAGGCCTATGTGCAAGATTAGGATTGCTTGTGCTATATGGGGTTTAAATTGGATGAGTGGATTTGGATTTGTCCATAACTTTTCTTTTGTTTTTAGATTTTGCAAAGAATCTTTGGAGAAAGGATTTGTTGGTTAATGGATTAGAGATTGGAAAGTTTGATGGTGGTGTAGGTGTAGGACTAGTAGGATTTGGGATAAGCATTCTTTTGGATGGTGATGAAGGTTCCATATGGATGAATGGATGAGGGGAGCTAGTAGATGGGTGGATATATAATTCCAAACTTGAGGTGGCATTTCCCTTGTCAAGAGTATCATTAAGATGGCCTAAGGATTCTACAAAGTTTTCATCATCACTAGGATCTACAAAGTTCTCATCATCACTAGGATCTAAAAAGTTCTCATCATCACTAGGATCATATTTTGGGTCACCTCAGAGTATGTATGGTTTTGGATTTGGCCTAGATTTTTTGATGATCACAACCATTTTGACGAATGAAGATTGGACTAGGTTCAAGGATATGAATATGAGTAAGATGACACCGACTAAACTTCAAGTGGGTTGATGACAACTCTGAAATAGATGAAGGTAACTCTAGGTTTGACAATGATTATGTAGATAATGATTTCTTGTGCTATGATGGATACACACAAGAACAATGATCAAGAGATGGTATGCTAAAGTGGGAGATGATGAACTCCAAGTAGGTTACCCTAGCCTAAGATACTGGTATTTTTCCCAACTCAAGTATGGTAGACCTCAAGTGGTAAAAGCCAATGCTTGATTGAAGACCAAAGAGAGCAACCTATATGCAAACTAAGGATTTTGTTTGAATGGTGATTGATATGCAAGTGTGACTAAGGATTTTGTTTGAATGGTGATGGATATGCAAGTGTGTATGACTGATTGGGATATTTTGGATATGCAATGACTCAAGACAGAAACCCTAAAAGATCAAAATTGAAGAATGATGCCCAAAAGACTGGATACGACTATGTTTTCACTTCTCTATTTAGGAAAAATGGACTGGTTTAGAGGGACAGTTTTGCAGTTGTTTGACTTTTGAGCAAGGATGAAATGTTATAGGTTCTAGATGTGATGTTTGATTGAGATTTATTTCAAACACCTACGCAAAACACAAGCAAACAGAATGTTTTTGAGTTTGATCTTGATGTGAAATGACAAACACTTTGCACAACCTAGGCTAGGAAGAGATACTAATCACTAGATCCCCACTTGGATTTCTCTAGCCACTTAAACAAGGCAGACAGCTAGAGACTTGGTGGCACTAACTCCCCCTTACATAGCACACACTTCTCAGGCACACCAAGTCTCATCCCCCCAAAAAGGATTTTTTGCCTCTACACTTGAATAGTGAAGATGTGGGGCAGCTTCAGAACGACCATTCCTGCGCTAGCAAGTAAAAAAGATTTTGGCCACTAAACAATTGGTTCTTAGTAAGGGCTTTTATTCAAGGTGGCCATACATGCGGCAAGATTAGATCAAGATTATTTCAATCAATAGGCCTCCCAGTCCCTTCCTAAGAAAGGATTTTGACGTGTCACACGGACACTAGGGGTGGCACTTGTCAGTATGACACATCTGCACCTGTTGCTTATGACTTTTGTCACAAACACATTTTTTAATAGCGGTTCGAAAGAGCTTGGATTTAGCTTGTTATCGCTTGGTTCGTTCCCTCTCACAAATCGGGAGGCAGGCCCTCTATGGGTTTAAAAACATATAAGATGGGTCTGGGTTCTAATCACCGAGTTTGCACAAGGTGAGAGCATACACCTACCACCTTACAAGCACAACAAATGTGATTAATTAAACCCCTAGTTAATCTATGTGCAAATAGACATTTGTAAAAAAAATCTAATCAATGAAAGCCTTCCAAAGCCACTGTTAGTAGATTGAATTTCCAGTCTTTGACAAGCATAAAGCTGCAAGATAAATATTAGAACAAGACAAAACAATCCTGCAAAAACCCACAAGAATGTTAAATGCACTGCAAGATGAAAAATGTTTGATGATTCAAAATCAAAACTTGAATTTCAAATGATTATACCTAAAAATTTGTGATACTTCTGGACAAATGGCCTTAGCACGATGTAGCCCTCTAGATCACCTTTTCGCCACCTGCAAAATTGCGAAAATCTCATAAAAATGAAGGATTTAGGCTAGGGCCCACGTGAGGCTCATAAAAATGAAGGATTGGAAGATGATGCCCCCTCAAGAGGACATGCAGGGACGAAGAAGATGGATATGCTCTTGAAAAATGAAATGAAGGGAATGAGATGGAGTTAATTAAACTTTGAGCAACCTGATGTTTGATATAGCACCTGACGTTATGCACTATGGTATAAAGACCAGGGTGATAATGTGTTAAATGCACCCAACGTAATACAACTTTGTCTAATGTATGAGTAAACTTAGAGCATTTAAGTCCTAATGCACAGAGGGTATGATATGACCTTAGATGCAAAGGATAATGTAAAAATCTATTCCATCATACACAAGATATGAATATTAGTTCAAATGATATGGATTTGATTCAAATACAAGATGAAATGATGACACACACAAGCAAGCATGCACAAATGATTCAAAAACAAACAAGGTATTGTCCCTGTCAAGCTAAAAACTGATGATCAATTGAATTGATTGATGCTGATAATGATTGATGATTGATTCATAGCGTTGTTGATGTGGGAATGATTTATCCCGAGAACAACGCGAGGATTGTGTTGTTGATATGGGAATGATATATCCCGAGAACAACACTAGGATTGGGAACGATATATCACATTGATGATGATGATGATCGATCGATCAAGGTCACAACAAGGCTAGGAACCAAGACCATGGATGCAATTGGATAATTTGGCTAGATTGATTGACTCGATTGGTATGGATTAAGGATTGATTTGCATTTGGATCATTGCTTCTTGGAAGGATTTGATTGATTTGATTGATTGAGGTGATGGATTGATTTGATGAATGAATTGATTTGAAGATTGAAGAATTGATTGGAAGAATTGATTTGATTGATGTTTTGAGTTGGATTAACTTGATTGAATTGATTTGAAGAAATGATGTGATTGGTTTGATTTGATGATTGGAGAATTGATTGGAGGAAGTGATTGGATTGGATTGGATTTGCATTGATTGATTGTGATTTTTTGTATTGCTTATGTTTTTGTTGGATATTTGATTTTTTTTCGATTTTTGGTTTTGTTTTGGATGTGTAGCATTGGATTGTATGTGGATAGCCTTCGGATAGATACCAATGACAAGGAAAAACCAAACCAAAAGGCAAGGAGGATGATAGGATGCAAACAAGCAATAATGGATGGGATAGATAAAAGGATTGGATGGATGATAGGGTTCAAAAGTAGGATTTAGATGGATAAAAGGATCGGCAATAGGATAAAGGTAGGAATATGCATGGATAATAGGATAAATGTAGGAGTACAAATGGATCCAAGGATTGGCGATAGAAGGACAATGGATGGGAAATATATGATAGATGGCTGGAGGGAGCCTAGGATGTGATCTCCAAGGACTACGTTGCATAGGAATAGTTTGCCCCTACTCTAGATATTATGCCTTAGGATTTAATGAGGTGATTCTTATTAGGATGCATGATAGGGATAATGTTTGGAAGGGATGAATGGACTTAGGGTGTATGGAGGATATTTTTAAAAATGGATGGGTGGAATTTGGAGTATGACAAGAGGTTTCAAAAGCATTTTTCAACATTTTGCCCCTACACTTATCAAGATCAAAAGGAGGAAGGGAATATGGATAGTGCAATGAGAAAGGTATGATAGATATGATTGGTAAGGATGTCAAGATAGGATGGAAAAGGATAGTATAGGATATGAGATGGGATAGATAGGTGCGATGGGATAGATGCGACAACATGCCCCCAAGTGTAAAGCACATAGATAATCACCTACACATGACGCCTATTTGTCAGGTTTTCATCATGGTACTTATCCAAGGCGCCTGTTTACCAGGTTTTCACCATTGGACGAAATGATTTCTCTTTACTATTTTGATTTTTTTTTACTTTTGGTAAGGGTGAGTTGGGTGCAATAGGTAGACACTCAAGATTTTGTTCCCATAACAAGGTGGTAATATCATATGATGGATAGAAGTCACTTATAGACCATGTCAAGTGGTATTATGCTCATCGATGTTGGTAGAGAATTGCATGAGGGAAATAAAGTAAGGAGATGGTAGATTATGGATGGACGAATAGTGAATTATGTATGGATCATGGATAGTGAGTATGATAGGGATTAGGATGGAAAACTAAGTCGCCAACCTCAAAACTCATTTCGACCATGTGCCTATCTGCATACATCTTCTATTGATTCTGAGCATGGTGAAGATTATCCTTAAGTGCCTTAAGGATATCCTGACTATCCTACATCATCTCTCTAGCTCTGGGAGCTCTACTGTCATCAAACGTTAAGTCTACAAAAGACATAGCGTCATAGCCATACAAGGCTCTGAAAGGAGTCATGCCAATTGACGTGTGATAGGTGTTACTATAGCAATGCTCTCCCATATACAGCCACTTGATCCAAGCCTTCTTCTGTCCCGCAACATAATTGGCTAGATATCCTTCCACCCATTTGTTCACAATCTTTGTCTGCCCCACAATGTAATTGCCTAGATATCATTGCACCCATTTGTTTGCAATCCCTGTCTGCCCATCTGTCTGAGGGTGGAAGTGTTTTGTAGAAAAGAGAGACTAGCTCAATAGATCAAACTAGGTCAAACCCTCTTCTACAAAACATTGGGACACAAACTGAGCTTGGCTTCTACCCAAGGAGAGTCAAACTACAAGGATTTAGTCCTTTTGTTGTATAGAGAAGAAATCAACCAAATCTAATCAATCAAGCTAGAGTAAAGATATGAAATCCTAGTTGACAAAGATCAAAGTAAAATAGATAGTCGGAAGCGGAAACCCAGAAACCAAATGGACAATAGAGATCAGGGATGAAGTTAGAACATGGATCCAAAGGTGAAACTACCCAAGACAAGGGTTCTTGGGAGCCCTAATCCCATATTAGGGTTTATAGAAACTGCCATCTTTGTTGGGTCTATACCAGTATGCTTTGTCTTCTTCTCGGAGATCAGCTCTCAAAACTTGTTCTTCAAACCTGCACATACACACAAGATGGAAAATGGTTGGGTGCTATTTAGGAGCTTGCCTCAGTCAAGCCCCGTGAATGGTGTTTCCACCTCCACAATAGCAATGATGATTGATAAAGAGTGTGTGCCCTAGGAGGGCAGAGGCAAATCTGAGGTAGAATGGAATGATAACACAAAGCATGAAGGAAAGAAGTCACCATGAGCATGGAAACCCTAGCATGCTTGAAGCAGCATCACAACTTGACTCAAGAAGTTGGTGTAGTCCAAAGATCTTCACAAGACCTGCAATATGTTAGTGCCGCAACAATAATCCACAATAAAGAGCTTGAGAGAAGAGTAGAGAGCATGAGAGAGAATAAGAATCTTCCAAGAAGTTAGAGAGAGCTTAGAGATATTCAAATGAATAGAATAACTTACTTTTATATGCATTCTCATTGATTTATGGAGAATTAAACCACATGAGGTCGGCATTGGGAACCTTTTAAGAGGTCCCAAGCCGACAAACCACAATTTAGACCAGGGCTAAAAAGGGGACAAGGGTGCTTGGGTGCCCTCGCAAACTCCCAGCATAAGGCACTTAAAGTGTGCTTAGCCATGCCTTACAATCACTTCTCTAGGTTTTGTGCATCAGGATCAAGAATCACACGTTTAATGCTCAAAAAGGTGTTAAAATAGGTCCTAATTAACAAGTGTAAACATTTTAGGTCCACCTAGGTGCTAAACTAGGTGTAAAATGGTGGTGTGCACATTTTACGATGCTACAGGTAGCTAGTGCTCGGGGTCAACTCTGTACTAGCTAATCTGAATAGCCCCTGCCAAAATACACTGAGAAATCTTCTATCTCGATCGCTGACAATGGTCTTAGGAAGTCCATGGAGTCTAAACACCTCTCTAAAGAACAACTTTGCAACTTAAGGTGCCTTATACTCAGATGAAATAGCAAAGAAATGTGCATAGTTAGTCAATCTATTAACAACCATGCAATCTCTACCCTGGACCTTCGGAAGACCTATAATAAAATCCATAGATATGCTCTCCCACTTCTGTTCTGAAATAGACAAAGGCTAAAGCAAACCTGCTGGGAAAGTATGCTCTAGCTTGTTCTGCTAACAAGTCATACACTCACGAACATATCGCAAGACAATATCCTTGAGAACCTTCCATGAGAATCTCTCTCTCACCTATCTGTAGGTTTTGAACAGCCCTCAAAATCTTATCCTTCATCTTAGACTCAGGTACCAAATAGAGTCTATCCTTATAGTAGATCACATCATCAATCACCTTATACCTGTCATCCTAAATTTTGTCATCCATGAGCTCGCATGCAAAAGAATTCTTGGAATACTCAACCAAAAGGTGAGCCTTCCAATCAACTGAAATCTCTAACATAGAGCAAAGAGTAGGTCTCCTGGATGCATCAACAACAACATTATTCTTACCCTTGACATACACTGTCAAAATCATATGCCTGAATCTTGTTCACCCATTTCCGTTGCCTCTCATTCAGATCCTTCTCCTTTAGAAGGTATTTCAGACTATTGTGGTTAGTCCTTACCACAAACTTACCACCCACCATGTATTATATGAACTTTGCCCATGCAGGCATGATGGCAAGCATCTCCTTATCATCGGTGGAATACAATCTCTCTACATCTCTCAACTTTCTAGTCTCATAGGCTATGAGATGTCTATTCTGCATGATAACTACTCCTATCCCCTCACCTGATGCATCACGCTCCAAAACAAATGGCTGGGAGAAATCAGGAAGTGCCAAAACCAGGCAAGTGCTCATTACCTCCTTGAGTCTATCAAATGTTGCCTAAGCCTCATCCAACCATCAAAATTCGCCCTTCTTAGTGAGATCTGTAAGAGGTGTTGCCAGATGTGAAAACCCCTTCACAAACATCCTGTAGTAACTGCAAAGCCCAAAGAAGCCTCTCAAACCTGAAATGTTCTTCGACGGCGGCCAATCCAGAATAGCATGTATTTTCTCCTGATGAACCTTCACTCCACCAGCTCCAATTACATGGCCCATATAGAGAATCTATGTCATTCCAAATTCACACTTGGAAGCCTTAGTAAACAAGGATTGTGCCTCCATGATGCCCAACACCTCATCAATGTGCCTGAGGTGATCCTCTCAATTCTTACTGTATATCAAGATATCATCAAAGAATACCAAAACAAACTTCTACAACTGTCTGTTGAAGATGTGATTCATATAAGACTGGAAAGTCATGGGAGCATTAGTAAGACCAAAGGGCATGACCAAAAACTCATAGTGCTTGTAGTGACATCTGAATGATGTCTTATGAATGTCCTCACAGACTCTAATCTGATGGTACCTTGAGCAAAGATCAATCTTTGAAAAGTAAATTGCACCACGTAGCTCATCTAGCAGCTCATCGATCTTGGGTATAGGATACCAGTTCTTGATGATCTTCTTATTCAGGGCACGATAGTCAATGCACATCCTCATCGTTGTGTCCTTTACCAAGACAACCGAAGAAGCAAAGGGACTGGAACTAGGCCTGATGTGTCCCATATCCAACAACTCCTTAATCGTCCTCTCTATCTCCTCATTGAATCTCCTAGGATGACAATAGGGAGTAGTGATGACAGGGTTGGAGCCCTCCTCTAACTCTATCACATGCTCAAAGTCGTGATCCAGACGTCTGCAAGGAGGAATCTCTCCAAACACCATGCTATGCTTATCCAACACCAACTGAATGTCCACATGATACTGCCGGTCACTACTAGAAGAAGACTTAGAAGACACAAAACACTGGGCTGCCCATGCAACATCACCATGTCTAAACAAGGTCTCCATCCTCTTCATTGTCACTAACCTTGGCGCATCATTCGCCAAAGCTCTTAACACTACCTTGCTCCCATCTAACATGAACTCCAACTCCATCTTCTAAAAGTCCTAAATGTATCTGCCAAGAGAATGTAGCCATTGGATTCCCATAACAACATCGATATCACCAATCCCAACTACATAGAAATCATCAATGACTGTGTAGTCACCCATCTGGATACTCAACTGTGGAATCTTCTTCGTGCAACTCATCTTGAATCCATCCGCAATCATCACACTGAAGCTTGAGAACTCCTCTGTCTGTAGTCTTCTCTTCACCACCAAACCCTCATCAACGAAGTTATGAGTGGCCCCGCTGTTAACCAAACATGTGACCCGCTATCCCTTTAGGACTCCTTTCACTCTAAAGGGATGATACTTAGGAGCTCCTGACAGTGTAACAATAGTACCATGTACCGTATCATCTATCGTAGCGCCAAGCACTAACGACTGCTCCTCATCATCACTCTCCGAAGTAGTGTCTTGGACCTCATCATCATCAATGTCAGAAGTGACCTCAATGTAGTGTGCTTTGCCTTTCCCAAGGCATCTGTGACCAGGCTCCCAAGGCTCTTTGCATGAGAAGCACAACTTCTTCCTCCTTAGCTCATTCTTCGCTTCTATGTCTAGTGTTGTCCTCTTGAGTCATTCCTTCTGAAAGTTCTTCCTCGGGTCCTTTCTTGATGAAGAGAAAGGCTTATCTTGAAACTTGGGCTTGGAAGGTGCTAAAAACTTCCTACCTCCAGCCCTCTTAATGGCTTCCCTCAAAGATGGTGGATCTAGGGCTTTCACCCATCTACAAAGTGGCTCCTCTAGACCCTCAATGAAAAGATAGATCAATCTACTCTCTGACACGTTAGGAACCACTACAACAAGCTTCTGAAACTCAGAAATGTAGGCATCCACTGAATCCTTCTGCTTGAGTTGGGCCAACTCAATAAAAAACTGCTTGGGATTAGTCTCATCAAATCTGTCAATCATCCTCTCTGAGAAATCAACATAAGTAATAACAAGGCTATGTCCTTGAGTCACCATACCATTGTACCACCAATCAAGAGCATATCCATCCAAGTGTAAGGTAGCAAACTGAATTGCATCCTTCTCGAACATCGGGTTCAATGTGAAATAGTTATCTAACTTTTGAATCCATGCTCGTGCTATGATTTTTCCTGAACCATCAAAATGAATGATATTCACCTTTCCCAGTTTTCTTTGAAAGTCATGATTATTGTTGCTTCTTTCTCCTCTAGGTCTATCTATGTTTCTGTACTTCATTTGACAAAAATATTGCAAAGACATGTAGCTTGGAATTCATCACCTAATGATTGCCACTCTCTCATGTAGTCATTGAAGCTCTCACTTGTAACTTGGTGTCCATTCTCCGGAGCTCCTTGTTGATCCAATAAAGTAGGCATAAGAGGCCTAACCACGGATGCATGAGATGCATGAGTGTGAGTGTGGGTATTATTACCAATATGGCTATTCTCACCATTGCTTCCATTTCCTCCACTTGTATGTTGATTGCCTCTGTTATTATTCTGGTTTCCATTATCATTTGTTAAGTTTTGCCTCACCAACTGAGTCAAAACCCGCATTAGTTCATGCTGCCTTCTAGCAATATCATTGAGAATATCCCTAGTGTTGGGATCCTCATGATTCTTGTCTCCCATGATGACTTCTTCAGAATTTGAGCCAACAAATTGTTGCCTTCTCCTGTATGTGATATGTTCTCTATTTTTAGGATTCATACATATATAAACCCTCCAGGCTGGCAAGATCAGCGCTTTGATACCACTGTAAAATCCCTAACTAGATCTGTCCTAGAATTGTGATTTATTATTCTACTCAAACCCTAATTTTTGAATTCTAATTTTTATTTCTGATATATAAATAAATATAGCAGCGAACATACAAGTGCCAATAATGCCAAATAAACATGCCAAATAATGCTTTTAATTGATGATCACATCAAACATGAATTCCACCATGAAATACACAAGATATAGTCATCCAAATGCAACACAAAAGTCTGATTTTCTGATTATAAATCTGCTACTACAAATCGGAATATGATATCTGGAAATTACATCAAATCATGGGCTCAAACATGATCAAACATAGCCCGGAATGTTGTCCAAATCAAACCTAAAACATATGTTTGTACATACCAAATGATGAAGAATGATACACAACAAACCCTCCAAAATGGTGGCACTTGCAAGGATGATGGCAGCCGCTAGGGTTAGGATTCCAAAACCCTCTGAATGATTAAATCGCCTCACACAAGCCAAAGTCGCCCTCCTCCAAAGGTGGCACTCCAAACTAGGGTAAAACCCTAATGCAATGACAACAAAATATCACCAAGATGTTGCGCCAATGCTGATCTAAAAATATGAATATGCAATCAAGCTTCAAGCCTCCAATGAAGTACAAATTGAACTCTATGATGAGTCCACCTCAAGATGAGCTAGGTTTTCATCCAGCTCACCAATATTCACAAGGGTTTTCATCCTTGGAATAATGCTCAACAAATGTTGCAACCAAATGAGAAAACTCAATGAAGAAAATGATAATGAATGGATGATGAAATGACTCCAAAGTTCCTTTATTTATAGCCATATTTTCCTCCTCCAAATAGGGCCAACCCTATTCTTAGCCAACCTCATGCTAGGTGCCAAAAATTAAATCATTTTATTTTATTTTATTTTTCCCAACTTGGGTGAACCCTTTTTGGCACATGCTATTTCATTTTTTAACCTCTTCGTAGGTCATCCACCTCAAAGGAAAATTATTTTGATTTATTTTATTTTTTCCCAAGGCTCACAAAAATATCCAAAGTCATTTCTCATCAACAATTAGCCCGACAAAATGAGTTAAATATATTATTTAACTAATTAGAATATTCCCTTGCTTCTTCGACCTAGCCCACGGGAATAAAATAGGCTAGCCGACTCCAATGGGTGATCACTCGGAAAAAGGGGACATTACACATAGAGATTGTAATGAAAACTCTAAAGTTTTAATAACCACCAAATAGTTTATATATACCAAGTATCATGCTAAAGCTATAATTTATGTATCATGCAAGATCAAGTATCATGCATGCCAAGTAACAGTCTGCATGCAAAAGATTAAATAGGTAAGAGTTCAAACTCAAGTCGAATGTCTTAAGGCATAGAGATTGTAATGGAAACTCTAAAAGTTTTAATAACCACCAAATAGTTTATATATACCAAGTATCATGCAGAAGCTATAATTTTTGTATCATGCAGGACCTATAAAGTGTGGAAACCTCTCCAAATAAGTCATTTTCAAAATCTCAACACAAAAATTAACAAAATCTTTTAAACCAAATATACCAATGCCCATAATAACTAAACTAGCTTCTACCAGAAAAGACATATGTTAACCTTTTAAAAAAGACATATGTTAACCTTTTATGATTTTACAAGGCAAGACTCTCCATATAATCATATTGTTTTAACTCTTTGATGCAATATAACATGCACTTTTAAAAGGATTTAAAAGTACATAAATTTTAAAATAAATCTTATAAGAATTCCCTCTTGAGCATTATTTTACAACTCCTATTAAAGGCAAGGGTAGAGTGTATTATTAACGAAAGATTAGAAAAATATTTACCAAGGTTAGGGGATGAATTCAACTTCTTGAATTCTAATGTCCTATAACATTTATAGTTTTTAAATGCAGAAGATGTAGAGTGAGATAGGGAGAAAATAAGTGTTCTTAGCATATAGGCAATGGGCATATCCTATATCATAGGTACCTGCCAACTTCCAAAAAGGGAAAAAAACTTTCAAACATATCCCCAAAACACCATAGAATTATAATAGTTATTTGGTAGTGGGCTTATGTAAGTAACAATAAAGTTTAATGCTTGCAGACTTCATTTTATGCATTTTGATGCACCATTTCCCAAAACTTGCTTAGGTGGGCAACTGCCAACACCTACATAACACAAACTAAATAAACTAGGCAAAAACAGACCAGTATCATGCAGAAGCTATAATTTTTGTATCATGCAGGACCTATAATGTGTGGAAACCTCTCCAAATGAGTCGTTTTCAAAATCTCAACACAAAACTTAACAAAATCTTTTAAACCAAATATACCAATGCCCATAATAACTAGACTAGCTTCTACCAGAAAAGACATATGTCAACCTTTTCTGATTTGTTAAGGCAAGACTCTCCATATATAATCATATTGTTTTAACTCTTTGATACAATATAACATGCACTTTTAAAAGGATTTAAAAAGTACATAAATTTTAAAATAATATCTTATAAGAATTCCCTCTTGAGCATTATTTTACAACTCCTATCGAAGGCAAGGGTAGAGTGTATTATTAACAAAAGATTAGAAAATTATTTACCAAGGTTAGGAGATGAATTCAACCTCTTGAATTCTAATGTTCTATAACATTTATAGTTTTTACATGCAGAAGATGTAGAGTGAGATAGGAAGAAAATAAGTGCTCTTGGCATATAGGCAATGGGCATATCCTATATCATAGGTACCTGCCAACTTCCAAAAAGGAAAAAAACTTTCAAACATATCCCCAAAACACTATAGAATTATAATAGTTTTTTGGTAGTGGGCTTATGTAAGTAACAATAAAGTTTAATGCTTGCAGACTTCATTTTATGCATTTTGCTACACCATTTCCCAAAACTTGCTTAGGTGGGCAACTGCCAACACCTGCAAAACACAAACTAAATAAACTAGGCAAAAACAGACCACGCCCTATTCTTAAATACAAACATATTGACCAGGAAAACTTTAATTTGATATCATTCAGGTTTAACCAAAATGCCAATAATAGAACTTGCACGAAGTACAGAGCTGCTGAGAATTCACCAATTGCTTGCTCATGGATTAAAAATAAGAGAGTTTTATGCTACTTGAAAAATTCCACCTAACTTGTATACACATTTCATTGGAATGAATATGTTCAATCCAATATTTTGCTACGTTCTTAGTAAGAAACTCCTCCAATAATTAATTAATGAGACACCTGAAAGGGATTGAGATATAGACAAAACATTAAAAGGAGACATTACATAGAAATTTATGGCCACCTTCCCAGACAACATGAAAAAGTTACGGTTCAATTCACATCTTTCAGTAAACATTCAAAAAAAACCATCTAGTTTTTTGGTATGTTTTTGCCCACAATCTTTGCTGGTGTGATTCTAACAAGATTCCCTGGCTTTCCAGGAACGGCCCCTTTTATCATTAATGCCTGAAGATCCATGTCTATTTTGACTATTCGCAGCTTACGAATCTTAGTCTTTTTACCACCCATCCTACCTGGCATCTTTTTACCTTTGTAAACTCGTCCTGGAGTTGTACCAGCACCAATTGATCCTAACTGTCTATGACTTTTAGAACCATGAGTCATTGGTCCTCTTTTAAAATGGTGTCTCTTGATTCCACCTGTAACAAAATGACATAACTTAGCAGCAGTGAAGTAAAGCACTGTTGTCATAATACAAAAATATTAATTAATCACCATCCTGCATAAACGAAGACTTGAGGAGAAATGTGTATGAACCTACAAATGATATAGCATAAGAAAGAAGACATGTCTGGGTGAAAATTACATGATTTCAAAATTATAGAACCTGTGGGGCCAATCCTGAAGAAAACATTAATCAGCTTAAACCTTCCAATTAATCCTTATGTTAGATAGTGCCCTAACTACTATTTTAAATTTTAAATCTTTCCAAAAAATAGTGTTCCTATATGCATCATAGTAAAAGAGGGCACGAAAAGGACAGGCAGAAGGTTTAGCAGATTGCCTTGTAATTGAAGATGAGACATATTTAGGAAGAGGGTCATCTACCAACAATTCACCAATTTCTAATGAGACATCAGGAATCTTCTCAATTTCAATTATATTTAGCCTGCCAGGGGGATGATTCTAAAATTTCTTTCTTCCTTTTCTTGTTTCAGATTTTCTGTTTATGTTAGGAGAATTTCTGCATATTACTCTTAGGTTGAGGTCTAAATTTGTAGCCATCAGAGTGCGACTGAATTACTGAGTTGACAGTTTTTCAGTTATAATGTGTCTTATGATGATCCTTCGCTGTCTTTATTATTTTCAATCTCTTTAATTTAGCCAATAGGCCATTCGTAAGATGAACTTTATTGGTTACTCCCAATATTTTGGTTAAGTTTTGGTCATCCTATATTTTTTATTCTTATACTAACCAAAATAATATGTCATGCCACATAGCATGCCCTAATCATATTTACGACCATAAAGTAATATTTGCACTTAAAAGTCGTCAAAGCCTTACACCACATTCCCATAACAGTAATCTTGTTCTTCATTGATGAACTTATTCTATTATTAGCTAAATAAATAGTTAACATGCAATCTGGGAGTTACTGTAAAGCAGCCGCTACACGCTGAAAAGAAAATCTGTCAAAGAAAACTGTCATGATGAAAAAAATTGATCTGTAACATTCTAAGATGTTTGCACTTAGTTTTTTATTTATAGAAGAGTCACCAACAACATTTAATCTCATCAAAATTACAGATATAACCAGATATAATCTTTGCAAAAATCGAAGGTTTAAGTGCTTGAAAAAAGTATTTTTTTTAGCTGTGAAGGGTGAATCTGTTGGAGGATCTGCTTGCTATGTAATGAAGGCAACACAATTATTATTTTTGTACTACTCTTTGTAGAAATCTTTAAAAATGGTGCTCAGATAGCCTGTCTGATTTAATGTGCATGAATGGATTGTCTAATTTCAATGTGAATGGATGGATAGTGTTATTAATCAATCACAATGTGTTGTTTGTTAGTCTACCTCCGGTATATTGATTTGTGTTACAGCTCATGCATGGCCCAATCATTTGTGAGATGTCTTTGGTCATATGCGTTTGAACAACTAGGACATTGTAGCTTTGTCTGATGCCCACATCTTGGCGAGTTTTGAACAACTACGACATTGTAGCTTTGTCTGATGCCCACATCTTGGCGAGTTTATCATTTGAATTGATTCATCGTTCTATTGGCAACTAATGCGAATTGAGCTTTTCTGGAAGGATTTAGTTAATTTTTTGAAGGTTTTTTTCTTTCTGTGGATTTTACTTCGTTTTGCAAGGGTTTTTTAAGAGGGATAACAGATGCCTACCATGTTTCAAAATATGGCCAGAATGGATTAGGACAAGGACACTGATACCAAGTGGAATGAACAACATACCTGGGAAGTTTTTGACCCCTACATGGTTATCACTGTGCAATGTCCCCTTTTGGGATTGCCCTAAATCTTGCCCTAGAATCACAAGTTAGGGTTACAACTTACCAATTAAATGTTGTAAGCAAGATAAATCCTGGTTTGGGTCCCGCAATCATGTTAGATAATATTGGAAATATAATTCATATGATCAAAACATATATAATAAATTATCTATTAAATCATGTAAGATATATATATAACTATTTCAGATCTACATAAACTACACAATATCTATAGTGCATGATAGAAGATCAGCCATAATGCATAGAGGAAATTTAATTATGATAGGACTTGGATGAGGAACATGATAAGTCTGCTCGAAGCTATCCATACCAAGCCCAAGAGCATGAGTGTCTCAGACAACCCACCCCTTGGCCCAAGCGGCAGGAATATCTAATTCCACCCTTGGGTGGGCGTACATGGCAGATAAACTTGTATTTGCTTTCTTATCCATGTTACCCTTTCCGTCCTTCCTTGAATTCATCCTACTAACCAGTCATAATTTGGTTTGAAAGGTAAGCCTTGAAAGGGGGTGCTTGTAAACTACGCCCACCTAAGCCCAAGAGCACGAGTGTCTTAAAACAACCCACCTCTTGGCACCGAGCGGTAGGAATATTCAATTCCACCCTCAAAGTGGCGTGCTTAGCATGAGGGCCCGTAAACAGCATTACCCTATCTTGCCTCCTTCAACCTTTGATTGGTTATAACTTATAGGATAAAGACATATATGTATATTATTTATTTATATTAGATGATCTAAGTATCAAATTATAATAGCAGTACTATGATATATATATATATGAGAGAATTCAGACTTATAAAATAATCACTTTATATTATTCACCAAATTTGTACCAGACCTATTTTAAACCTATTTTGCTGTTTAGTGTATACTTGCCCCTGAATCTGATTAGTATTACTAATTTGCAGAACGCCTGAGTATGGTATTTACTGATGATCTCTTTTCTGATTGCCTTATTGCTTGATCGATGATCCTGTTCACATTCCTCTTCATTGCCTCTTATACCTTCTCAAAGGATATGTTTGGCTGAATAGTCGCACCCCTTGTATTGTGCTGCCTTTTACAAACAAATCGCAGCCCTTTAATCACTGCCTTTGTTTACTATTTCAAATCGCTGCATAATCAATTGCAGATCGTACCACATATAAGGTTCTTTTAAATCGAATATCTCTTATTTTTTCTAACGCACTTCTTCACCCCTTTATATATATCTTGGCGCTATATTTCTGTATAGTCGGCCATATCATTTTCAACAGGTCGGCTGCTTCTTAGGGAGGTCGGCTAGCATGTAATTTTGGCAGGGCATTACACACTGGGAATTTTTTATAATTGCCATCTTCAAGGAGGGGCTAGTGACAAGGCATCAGCAGCTAAAAATGCAAGGATTGGTAAGGTATGTCTATGCCTGTCCACTCTTGAGATGGATTGTGTGTACACCCATTCTTATCCCTCCTTGGTACTGCATCCTTCGGGGGTTCAAAAGATGGGTGAAATCTAGCTAGCCGTTCGCTTCTCATGTTCATTTTCAATTAACATGAAGTACATATATACATAGCCTTTGCTATCCAAGATGCAGCTTGAGACCCTGATGTAGAGACACTAGGATAGATGGAGGATAGCACAAATTGACAAGGTTTTCACTACACTCTAAAACCTAAATTCAAAGGTCAACTTGCAAAAGTGGGAACAGCAGTTAGTGGCTCTGAAATTTTCATGGAAAGGTTGATTTGGCATGCCATGGGACCCATCCAAACCATTGGCAAAGGCAGAACAAACTTGGTTTTAGTACTTCCTTCTTTAGGCCTCCAAATCCCTTGTAGCCCTCAAAACATAAACAGTCAACAATAACTTCTTGTATAGACCTGCAAACTCAGAACTTAGACAATCTGGAGATACCCATTTGGACTCCCTATGACATATTTCAAAATGGGTATGGGTTGTTTTGGACAGTATGGTCTAACCTATAACCCCTCCTAGTCACCTAGAGCCCCAATTAGGCCAAATTTGTGAAGCAACCACCCTTTCAGAGACTCACAGAACTCAACCAATCAATTGGACACCTCAATCCCATGCCCAAACCAAGACTTTTCCAGGTTTTGAACTCCTACAATCAACTGTTCCCTCAAATGCATCTATGGTTCCTCAAATTGGCCTAATACATGGACATATTAAGCCTTCTCCATCAAATCTTGCAACTACCAACTCCCTCTCCTCTGCAAACACCCAAATCAATTGAAATGCAAATAGACACATCCATCCCACTGGTCTTATGGCCTTGAAAGACAGTGGGATGGTCAATTTTCCATCGTTTGAAGCAAACCCTAGATTAGGTTTTGATAGGACAGTTTTTGGAAAAAACCTTATATATCCCTACAACAGAAGTGTCAAAGCACCTAACTCACTTCAAATGAAAGACAACTCCATTATTCAACAAATCAGATCATGAAGAGATGCAAACAGTACGGTCGCTGTGTAATGTACGGCTTGTAGCAGCGTTCTAATTCAAGAAAACAGAGTTTTTGATGTGCAGTCCCAGAAAAATGGATAGAAAACACTTCCTAGTTAATGTCAAGACATCAAAACGGATTCAATTGGAAGCTAATCCATTGCCCTACTCATTCCACACACTTGGGGCTCATGACTATTCCATACATGTAAATGGTACGGACTGTTTTAACAGCAAACACAAAAAATACACAGAAAACTGCAGAGAATCGGTTATCTTATTGTTTGAAACTCCTTCCACACTTCAAACTTCTCTTCTACTCCTCAATGATCAATGTCCAAGGCCTTTTAAGCCTGCACATCCTTTGACAAACCACTTGGAGGCAGTTTTGGTCGATGGGAAGGTTTGTAACTGTCCTTCAACCATCGACTGCAACTAATTACATGTTAGCATTTGTCATGGTTTGTGTTGTGATTACAAATGTATTACCCCTGTTTGGGATGTGTATACTGTTTTTTCCAAGAATGACAAGCCTTTGACAAGGCATGGAACTCATGACTACCTCCTACCTACCTTAGAAAGACTTACAAATGTGACTGCCTCCTACATGACAGAAATATGAAGAAATTTGGACATAGTCCTTATTACAATCAAGTGAATGGTCTTCTAGGACCTTGTAATATCCCCTTCCTAGATGGCACATAGATGAGCAGTGGTTGGCCTATTACCAGGGTTCCCGTAGGTCAGCAAGTGGTTAGGGGACCTATCCAGGGGCAGTGGAGCTTTGCTGGGAGTCTTTCGAGTCTTCAGTTTGATGTTAAATGATGAATACAGGAGTTAAATTGAGAATATTAAAAGTTTGTCTTAATGTGAATAGTGAATAGTGATTAGTAACAGAATAGTGAAAAATGAATAGTAAAAAGTGAAGAGTGAAAAGTGAGGAGTAAAAGTGAAAATGTCCCCATCCTAGAGACCCTCAAGGTGGGCATCCCATTATGGAGAATATTTTATTGTTTTTTGAAAAGGAGGGCATCCCATTATAGAGGTGGAATATTTTATTAAGGTGGGCATCCCACTATGGAGAATATTTTATTGTTGTTTGAGAAGGTGGGCATCCCATTATGGAGGTGGAATATTTTATTAAGGTGGGCATCCCATTATGGAGGGAATATTTTATTAAGGTGGGCATCCCATTAAGGAGGATGGAGGCTATAAAGCAATGTATTGGGCTCTCTTTTGGTATTCTATTATCATTTTCTAAAAACACAATTGCAAGTTTGGAGCTCTGGATAGAGTTTTCAGCAAGTTGCAGCTCTTCTGAGGACGAAAACCCTTAGAGGACAGTGGATTGGACAACAACCCAGTTCACATTACGGGGAAATCTACACTGGATTTCCGTTTGGGCATCATTTGGTTTCATTTTGTGTTCAGATTTACGATTTGATCTCTGCAGGCCAAAAACAGGGGTTTGGACAGCTTGCTCCAGTTATTTGGTTATTGGACTTCAACATACTTGGCTGCTACAGTTAGAGGTTGAAGCTATTTCAGGTTTGGGAGTGATTTGTAGTTCATTGGATCACTTCTGTATGTTCTTATAAGTCTGATTTTATAATCAGACCAGACTGTTTGTAATCAACCATCATCACATGATTGTAATTAGCAAGCTTCAATAATCGGGTATGTCAAATTAAGTCACCTAACTCATATCTTTAATTTGATATAGTTTGTTTGTTGATCCAATCAATTTCAGTGGTCTTTGTGGTATTATTTGTATGCTATTATGTTACCTTTTATTTAATATATCATAGCAAGACTCTACATGCATTGAAAACACAAAAAACACAAAGCAAACCATTCAAACAAAAATCAGAAAATTCAGAACAGCAAGGTACAAATCAGATCAGAATTGAGTAGGGATCTTTCAATGGTATCAGAGTCATAATCCTGCCAGCCTATTGGGTAATGATTGCATTCAATTGGTGTGTATCAGTTGTGCACAAGTCAGTTTGGATTTGGTTCTTAGTTTGAGATAGTGAAAAAGGTCATCATGGCAAAGTTGTTCAACAACAAACAGGCGTGGAAAGAATTTGAACAAACGCAATACAAGATCATACATACATTGGAGCGTTTAGATGATTCATTTTCTAAGTTTGGACGTTCTAAAGGATCATCTTCTTCTACTAGCAAAGGTAAAAGGCCACAAGCAAGGAAGAAATATCATACTATAGTTGATGAACTGTTTACACATAGAATGGATAGAGAATCTTCACATATGGGTGATACAACTCTTCATGAGAATGATTTAGTGTCTTCAAGTTCCAATAAGGTATGCAAAAATTTATATCATGAATTTGATAGACATGCTGATTTGACTCAGGAAGACATTAGGACAGATTTGGGTAATGATTTGTCTACATCATCTTTGCATGAGGTTTCATTTGAGACTTCTACATCAGAAGCTAGCACAGAGCATGTTAGTGATTTGGAAAGCAATGGTATGGATTCTTTGTGTGTTCCCAAGGCATCTTCTAGTGTGATAGTTGATTCCCATAATGTCACATCACCTACACAGGAAGATAAAACTTTGGATCAAGAGGAGATACATAGTACACCATTGAGTCTTCATATTGATCACACAGTGGAAGAGATTATAGTCATGGATCAGCCCATTAGAGATGTTGTAAAGATGACACCAAGGTATGACACCTATTCTGATTTTTGCAACAACAGTTCTAATCATGAGGTAGCATCCATTTCACATGAAGGTAATAGTGTTAGTGAGTCTTCCTTTGTTGGGGCTCAATTTGAGAGTGTTACACATGACATATCTATTGTGTATTCAAGCCACAAAGGTCCTAATTTTGTTCACCATACTGTGGAAGATGTTAAAAGGACACAAAGGTTGTGTGATGGATGGTTTAGAAGAGCTAATGAGGCTAAGATGCTTGCTGCCCAAGCAAGACAACATTTACAAGAGGTCAAGGAAAGATGCAATCTAATAGATAATGCAAGAAGAAAAAGAGAATCACACATTAGATTTTTATTTCTTTCAAAAGAAGAATGTGTGGATGTTGAGTATACAAGGGAAGAACTTCTTGAGGTAAGCCCACAAGAAGAGCATGTTGAGTTGTGTGAAGAAAGGAGGAATGATTTAGGATATCCAGTTTGGGCATCTACTTTACATCATGAGGTCTATTATTTTCCTCTTTTAGAGAGCTATTTGAAGGCTCAAAACAATGATGGTATTGGTCACACACTTGATGGATCAGCTACACGTGTTATATCCATTTGTGTGGACTGGAACATTATTGATTTCAATTTGGTTAGACATGCATCATCTACAATGGAATGACAATTGTTAAGAAGATATGAGGCATTTTGTCTTAGAAAGCTGATTAGAGAGACTAAGAGGTTGCTTATTAAGATCTTGCATTTTGATAATGTTTGGTTTGTCCTGCATACTACACTTTGGAGTTTGCTAGTAAGGGACAGCAATCTTAAATCCAAGCTAGATGGTGGTAACAAAAAATATAGCATGGTAGACATTCATGGAAAAATAGATAAGCATGAGGTGATGGTGTCTACAGTGGGAACTTCTACTTGCCAACAATCTGAATTTATAACAGCAGCGGGAAAAGAACATGAATCAATTAGTATGTTGATGCCTCACCCTTATGATGTTGATACTTTGATTGAGTATAAGGATGGCATAGCTTCAAGATTTGATATGCTACAAGATTGGGCTGCCAAGTGTATGCAAGTGTGCTCTTGTATTGAAGTTTTCAAGGGTAATGAAAGAAAAGGTACAATCAATACTAAATCTCTGGTTGGGGACAGTAGCATTATACTCTCTCATTTACATGAACCTGCAACCCCTATTCATGAAGTAATTGGTGGCAATGAGTTTCCAAATGATAGCTTGCATGATGCATTGGTTAAGCATGGATATTTTGATGTTGCTTCTTCCAAGAGGACTGAATTTGTTTACTTTACAACAATAGGCATAAATCAGTCCAAAGAAACTTATAACATACACCACTCTATACATGATGAGAAGCAGAATTTCTCTAATTCTGAGTTTATAGATAATGTTATTAACATTAAGAAGAATGAAGTGGTGTTAGGTACTCAATGGTTGAAATCTTTTGGAAGGTTTGTCCAAGACTTCAACAAGATGGTGTTAGAGTTTACTCACATGGGTAAACATATTGTGCTTAAGGCACTAAAGAATGAGATTAAGGATGGGACAGCTAAGAGTATGTTCAATTGCTCTAACAGTGATGACTTCAAAGGCATGGATAAGAATGAAGAATTCAGTCTTAATTTTCTGACTTTGAACAGCAAGGATATATCCTCACTTTCTAATTATATTGCAGCTTCTAACCATTGGGAAAGGAGTGATATTGATTCTACTTTGATTGGTACAAAAGATGCATGCATGGGTCATGGTATTTTATATGATGCATCTCATTATAGGACTGATCTTAGACACTTTGGAGAAACTGAGATACAACAGTCCCAAGAAATGATTGAAGGATGGCTTGACAAAGCAAGGGAAGCTAAATTGATAGCACAACAAGCCAAGCTTTATCTTCAACAAGTTTGTGACACTCACCACTCCATGGAAGATAATAAGCAAAGGTCTTCTAGTTCTGAAATTGTAGTTGATGTTGATCATTTCGTTGATGGAGATGTTGATTTTATTGATGACATTTATAGTGGATCAGCCACTCATGAGTTATCTTTGGTTAGTGATGAAGGCATCTACGATATATCTTTAGAGTTGTCACATATTCCCAATGATATGATAGTTGTTCATTGGTATGATGGCAGCATAATCTTCATGGATTCTTCATTGGTAAGTGGTTGTCCTATTTGAGTTTCCATTTCACTTTCAGATTTCGCATGGTCTGCAACAGCTACTGAGTTGTCTTTGAGGAGTGTTGATGGCATCTATGCTACACCCTTGGGTTTGTCACCTATTTCTCATGACATGGCAGCAATCTATTTGTTGATTGGTGACTTCATATTCATAGACTCCTTATGGATTAGTGGTTGTCCTAGTTGGAATCATATAGCACTTCCTGATTTTTCATGGTTTACATCAGCGATTCAGCAGTCTAGGAGTGTGTGGAGGTATGTCTTTTGGATGAACATGGAGTATGAGATAGATTTCTTTGGTTTTCATTGGTTTGGTAACACCTATGATATCATTCTTATCGCTGGCCTGGTTTACATCAGCGATGTTGAGAGACTTCATGTGTTGATGTATTGGCATGTGACAGTTCATTTATACATCTTTTTGCTGGACATTTTTCATGGATGAATTCTTCATAGTGATCAGATGAGATATCTCTTCTTCATCTTTTACAATAGGTTCTATATTTTTGTATGGAATCCAGGTATTGATTTGATTGGTGCATTACTTCACATGGATTTCATCGAAGTTGTTTCATGGCTTGTGGTACGATATTGGTTTTATCAGAGTGGAGCAACAGGTATGTTGGTAGGATGGACACATTTTCAAGATGACATCTTTTGTCATTTGTTCATCTATATTGTGTTGGTGACATGTGGATCCATTTGGGTTATGCTTGGATGGAGACTCTTGTCATTGGGCAATAATTTTCAATATGCTGATTTGTTATTGCTTGAGGGCAAGCAATCTCGGGAAGGGAGGATTGTAATGTCCCCTTCCTAGATGGCACATAGATGAGCAGTGGTTGGCCTATTACTAGGGTTCCCGTAGGTCAGAAAGTGGTTAGGGGACCTATCCAGGGGCAGTGGAGCTTTGCTGGGAGTCTTTCGAGTCTTCAGTTTGATGGTAGATGATGAATACAGGAGTTAAATTGAGAATATTAAAAGTTTGCCTTAATGTGAATAGTGAATAGTAACAGAATAGTGAAAAATGAATAGTAAAAGTGAATAGTAAAAGTGAATAGTGAAAAATGAATAGTAAAAAGTGAAGAGTGAAAAGTGAGGAGTAAAAGTGAAAATGTCCCCATCCTAGAGACCCTCAAGGTGGGCATCCCATTATGGAGGGAATATTTTATTAAGGTGGGCATTCCATTATGGAGAATATTTTATTGTTTTTTGAGAAGGTGGGCATCCCATTATGGAGGTGGAATATTTTATTAAGGTGGGCATCCCATTATGGAGAATATTTTATTGTTGTTTGAGAAGGTGGGCATCCCATTACGGAGGTGGAATATTTTAAGATTGGGCATCCCATTATGGAGGGAATATTTTATTAAGGTGGGCATCCCATTAAGGAGGATGGAGGCTATAAAGCAGCGTATTGGGCACTCTTTTGGTATTCTATTATCATTTTCTAAAAACACAATTGCAAGTTTGGAGCTCTAGATAGAGTTTTCTGCAGGTTGCAGCTCTTCTGATGACGAAAACCCTTAGAGGACAGTAGATTGGACGACAACCCAGTTCACATTACGGGGAAATCTACACTGGGTTTCCGTTTGGGCATCATTTGGTTTCATTTTGTGTTCAGATTTACGATCTGATTTCTGTAGGCCAAAAACAGGGGTTTGGACAGCTTGCTCCAGTTATTTGGTTATTGGACTTCAACATACTTGGTTGCTACAGTTAGAGGTTGAAGCTATTTCAGGTTTGGGAGTGATTAGTGGTTCATTGGATCACTTATGTATGTTCTTATAAGTCTGATTTTATAATCAGACCAGACTATTTGTAATCAGCCATCATCACATGATTGTAATTAGCAAGCTTCAATAATCGGGTATGTCAAATTAAGTCACCTAACTCATATCTTTAATTTGATATAGTTTGCTTGCTGATCCAATCAATTTCAGTCGTCTTTGTGGTGTTATTTGTATGCTATTATGTTACCTTTTATTTAATATATCATGGCAAGACTCTACATGCATTGAAAACACAAAAAACACAAAGCAAACCATACAAAAATCAGAAAATTCAGAACAGCAAGGTACAAATCAAATCAGAATTGAGTAGGGATCTTTCAGACCTTATTGAAGCAAGACAACATAAACCACATGAAGGCAAACATGAAGACAAACATGAAAACAAGACATATATGATCTCCTTAGTGCCCTTGCACCAGACCCTCATGTACCATGCCATGCAAATAGTAGCAATGAGGCTGAGCCTCCATTGAGGAAAGAAGTTGTACTTGTGGAGTATATGCTCAATGTGGGTTCTCATATTTGGAGAGTGTGCTGCAGTGAAGCTAATTTTTTAAACATCATGAATGTGTTGTCTGGCTTAATAGCAGTGGGGAGCTCATTTACAGATATATGCATGTGGAAGAATCCATCTTTTTTCTCATGCTACCTTTGACTCAGCCCTTCTGTCCTCCCAATTTCCCCTCCCTTTGTGACAGTTGTTTCTATTGCAGATTTGGCATGCCCACCGTAAACGATTCTGTTACGATATCCTCTCATCTCCTCTGGCATTTCAGCAGCTCTCATTAGTTTCATGTTCTTATTTTGAGGAGATTATATATTCTTACTTTGTGCATATGTTTTCACACCTCTTCAAATTCATTTTTTTCTTGATGTTTTGCTTTCAATCTCTGTTCTTTTTTCTCTCTAAGAGTGCTCTGATTATTTCTAGGGAACACATGTTGGTGTAAGTCAAGGAAATATGTGTTTTCTTTCAAATTTATTATCCATTTACAATAAACAATCTATTTGGATAGACTGAAAATGGGCCAGAGAATATGGGAGTCCATATTACAATTACATGCATAGTAATTTAAGTTGAAAATCACACATACATGGGAAAAACATGAGAGATCATAGATGTATATATCTAATTGCTCAAGAGTGGTTTGTGATGCACATTGAGTGGTACCTAACCAAAACAAATAATACCATTACCGTGCAAATCTAATAGATTACAAAGAAAATTACTCCAAGTCCTCCATCTCTTCTTTAAATGAAGTTTGAAGCACTCTTACATCTAGAACATTGATCAAATCAAGAAATATAACATAACAAACAAGGCAAGTAAGAAGAATCTAACCTGTTTCATCAACCATACAAAGCAATAAATGATGAAATTTTTCCAACCAATCATAGCAAGAAATTTGAAAAGGAGAATATCAATGACATGAATTTACCTAAGGACTGAATCATATATGAGGATCATCTTCCAAGAGATATGTTGCTAAAATGGTCATTATGCATTGTAGATTGTATAACAAACAAGGCAAGTAAGAAGAATCTACCCTGTTTCATCAACCATACAAAACAATAAATGATGAAACTTTATCCAACCAATCATAGCAAGAAATTTGAAAAGGAGAATGTCATAACCCCAAAATTACATCAACCCCTTTTTATTTTTTATATATATATAAAATAATATAAACATTTCTTTCACCGCTTATATATATTATAAACTAGCTTTAATTAAATCGCACAAGGTGCGAATAATCTAAAAGGAACGCGTCCCTCCAAAAAGGCATATCCGCAAGGTAGAAAAGGGGGACGGGGTTTGGAAACAAGGAAGACAGAAAACAGGAACAAAAGAAGAACAAGGACGCAGAGCAGATATCAAACAGGTGAAACCCTATTCACTCAGCTTTAATATTTATAAATCCTACAAAATCAATTTACTGACAAAAACCTCCAGAATTCTCCACTATCATTGATTGTTATGCAGCGATTACTTGGCTGCCTGTAGTCGACCCCCCCTTGACATGCCGACTATAGTATGAAGATATTCAGTAATTATCATTTATCGTACATTTTTGTAGTGAGGAACTGCAATTGTATGGACCCATATGTTGTGCTCTGTTTTATAATTAATAAATTATGTGCATGCTGAATTAATATCTCTGACATGCTGCATCAATTGATTACAGAACCAGAACATAGGTTATTATATTTATTCCTGCATACTGATGTATCCTTGGCTGAATTATTTATCTCTGTTGAATCTTTCATAGACTAATGGGAATAAAAATACAAATAGATCAAAATGACTGTATAATCGGAAATTACATAGAAATTATTGGCACTCTGATTGTGATTCTGTCAAAAAGGGGAGAACCATAACTTGAGTAGATTGTCTAAACACCCCACCCATGGTTCTACCCCACAGGTCTAAACCAAGGGTTGGGTATTCTACCCCACAGGCCCGAGGTAAGGATTGGGTCAGAAAAGGGTGAGGGTTCCCACATTGGATCATGCCCCGTAGGCCCGATACAAGGGTTGGGCATTATGCCCCAGTAGGCCTGAGTCAAGGGATTGGGCAATTGAGACTGTGATAGACCTTAGGCTACTTAAGGTTTATGATTCCCCTCCCCTGGCATGCTGAATGGTTCTTCTTATTTAAGTGCTTCCATCTGTAATTATGATTATATTGGATTGTTGGACAATAGATATTAAAACTGAGATATAGCCATATGGACTTGTATGTATGTGGTGATTCAGGGATTATTCTGAGAGAACTTTTATAGAGAAGAAACCCTAAACCTAATCCACAAGCGAATTGTAGGGCAAATCAGGTAAGGGACATCACAGAATATGTCAATGACATGAATTTGCCTAAGGACTGAATCATATGTGAGGATCATCTTCCAAGATGAAATTGCCACTGCAGGGAATTCAAAATTCAAGACAAGCAGTTTCAATGCTTACCAAAGATCAAACCCTCTATTTTTAGAAAAAGCTGTTTTTTGCTTTTTCACTGTGTCCCAAATTTTGAGAGAAACACAAAAATCAAAAGTTCCTGTTTTTAGAAAGTTACTTTTTTGTTTTTTTGGTGGATGGCAATGGCAGGAGGTTATGAAGGCAATTTCAAGCTCATCACGTGAAAATGGAATTTAGAAGATGAAAGGCAATAATGGAATTTTTATCAAGGTCAATGTTCAAAAATGAAAAATGAAAGAAATTTAAAGGAAATTCAAATTTTTGAGTTGATCATTCAAAAATTTCTTCAAATTGACATTGAGTACCTAAAAGTTCCACTTGGCGTTCAGTGATAAATATCTCCACTTGGCATCAAGTGGAGAAACTTCCACCTAGCACCAACTTTGACAGTTTTCACTTTCTGGTGTCTAAAGGTCAATTTCCCCACTTGGTGTCAAGTTTAGAAAAAAGCCACCTAGCATTAACTAACCAAAAGTTCCACTTGACGTCAAGTGGAGAAATTTCCACCCTGCACCAACTTTGACAATTTCTCTACTTGGCACCCTATGGCTGAAAAGCTCCACCTTGGATTAAAATTGAATGTTTTAATTGTTAATCATAGATGGAATGAAGACAAATTGGACGCCCATGTTTGCTTGGACACCAACGAAGGGTGAAAACAATTTTAGAGCATAGAATTTGCCTATTTAGACATGAAGCTTCACTTCATACTTTACAATTTCAAAAGCTTCTTGCTAAGGCATCACATAGAGCCATATCCAGTCTTTTTGCAGGTTTAAGAAGCCGTCCATTCCAAAAATCAGAGGTGCCAGTGATCAAGGCTTCTTCTTCATCAAATTTTCATAATACATAGTGTTATGTCATCACTTTTCAAGCTCAAGCCTGACTGTTGACAGTTTAACCAGCAAAATTCAGCACCATTCAAGCATATCCAAGGGGACACAGCAGTGATGAAAATCACTCGTCAAAATCTCAATCTACTTCATCCTCCAAGCACAAATTTGATTGTTTGCAGGCTTATTGTTCAAGTTTCAGCAACATACAAGCAAACAAAAGGGCACAAAGGGGTTTTAACACTCATTCCAAATTAGTTATGCCAATCTCCAGCAATCTCATGTTTGCCAAATCACTACTACAATGACTGTACTTGCAAAATATTCCTTTGTAGTTTGTTATAGTGATTCCATACTAGAAAAACCATTATTTTTGAGTTGTGACAGCAAAGGAGGGTGTTTTGAAATCATGGAGCTGTATGAACACATTACATAATCCAAGGAATCATTGACAAATGGCTCATTCCATGTCCAAGCATCCATCAAAAAGCAACTAACACAGGGATGAGCACCAAAGGTTATGAAAACCTCCACTTGGCACCAAGTTATAAAAGTTCCACTTTTCAGCGTTAGTGTCATAAAATCTCCACTTGGCGTTAATAAACCAAAACTTCCACCAAAAAACAAATGGGTGCCTAAACTCCATTGGGCACCAAAATAGCATGCTTTTCTTGCTAAAACGAAGTGAGAAACAAAGCAAAAGTGGCGCCCAAGTTAGTATGTGGGCCCAAGTGAAAGATGAACATTAAATAAAGCGAAATAAAGGAGAAAAATTGATGAATCTAAGCCCTCAATTCAAAGTGACACCCACGATGAAGCATATCGATATTTTATTACTTTTAGAGGAGATGAGGATTAATTAAAGCAAATTAAAGACAATCAAGATCAGAGCCCTTGATTCAGATGGACACTAAAGATGAGAAGCAAAAATGGAAAGAAATAATATTTTATATTATTTTCAGAGGATGAAGATAGAATTGTTTTCAAAGCAATTATTTTTATTCTTTTTGAAGCTTCAAGAAGCTACAACTGGAAGGTTATAAATATGTGTCATTTACACATACAATGTAATAAGAGTTGGTGCTAGACTTGTGCTACAGAAATTATCATTCAAGTTAGAGTCCAGCTAAATTGTTAAGTATATTTTTTTTAAAGAATGCAAAGCTGAATCTTGCTTACGCTGCCAGAACTTCTATTCAAGTTCAATCACAAGTGTTGTAATTGTTCATGGAAGAATCCAATTAATAAGAAGATCTATGTTAACTTTGTGTGGCATCAATGTTCAAATCCATGAAGCGGCTTTGAATGTTTTGTGATAATTAATTATCTTCATCCATTCTTCTTCTAGGCATTGTTATTTCCATGTGTTATGTTTTCTTCAAGATCAAATTAATCGTTGATTACAACTTCGAAGATCTCTATTTTAATCTTTTGAAAGTGTTATTATGTACGTTTTAGCCGTCATAGATTGAGCAACCTCGTTGGTGAGATAGGAATTCTTCAAAGTCTCATGCTCTGACCTTTGAGATCAAAAATAGATAGGTCAAATTTGCTTAGTCTTTTTATCATTATGCAAAACCCCAAAGAACAAATTGTACAGTGTTTTTATTAGCAGGCTTGTTTTTGTTTTAAATTTAAGAATAGATTAAATCAAGGAGCTTCCCCTATGAATTTGAAGAGAGGATTTCTTCATCCACTGTTATATTTTGTGTTGTCACGAAAGTGACAAATTAAAACACCAAAAAAATTAAAATGTAAATCCCTAACTGGATCTGCCCTAAAATTCTGATTTATTTTTCTGTTCAAACCCTTTTCCAAATTCTGATTTTTATTTCTGATTTATAAATAAATATAGCAGCGAACATACAAGTGCCAATAATGCCAAATAATGCTTCTAATTGATGATCACATCAAACATGAATTCCACCATGAAAAACACAAGATATAGTCATCCAAATGCAACACAAAAGTCTGATTTTCTGATTATAAATCTGCTGCTGCATATCAGAATATGACGACTGGAAATTACATCAAATCATGGGCTAAAACATGATCAATCATGGCCCGGAATGCTGCTGTCCAAATCAGACCTAAAACATAGGTTTGTACATGCCAAATGATGAATGATGCACAACAAACCCTCCAAAATGGCAGCGCTTTCAAGGATGATGGCGGCAACTAGGGTTAGGGTTCCAAAACCCTCCAAATGACGAAATCGCCTCACACAAGCCAAATCGCCCTTCTCCTAAGGTGGCACTCCAAATTAGGGTGAAACCCTAATGCAATGATAACACAAAATACCACCAAAGATGCTGCTCCAATGTTGATCTGAAAATCTGAATATGCAATCAAGATCCAAGTCTCCAATGAAGTACAAATTGAACTCCGTGATGAACCCACCTCTAGATGAGCTAGGTTTTCATCCAACTCACCGATATTCACAAGGGTTCTTGTCCTTGGAATAATGCCCAACAAATGTTGCAGCCAAATGAGAAAATCTCAATCAAGAAATGGCAATGAATGGATGATGAAATGACCTCAAAATGACTTTGCTTTTATAGCCAACATTCTCCCGACTTAACCCCAGCTGACCACCTCCTAGCCGACCTCCTTTTAGGCAAATATATTTTATTTTATTTGTTTTATCTTCTCCCAACTTGGCCGACCTCCCTTGGGCAACTATTTTATATTTTTTTTTTAATTTTTTTTTCCCCATAAATTGGTCGCCCACCTTCTTGGCAAATTATTTTATTTATTTTTAATTCACCAATAGGCTCACAAAAATATAAGAAGTCATTTCATATCTCAATTTGGCCCAAATAAATTGATTAAATATAGTATTTAATCAATTAGGTCATTCACTCCTTCTAACTTAGCCTACGGGAATAGGATAGGCTAACCAGCTCCATTACGTGATCACTCGGAAAAAAGAAACATTATAGTCCTCCCTTCCTAGAATTGCTTGCCCTCAAGCAATTGCAAACCTGGATGTTGCAGAGCATCCTCAAGCAGCAAGTCTCTCCATCTAATCAAGTACTCTTTGATCACCCTGCTCCTCAACTTGTGGCAACACTCCCCATAGTGAATATGAAGAATGGCATGCAAAGTGAGTTCCGGTGGCCAGCAAAGAGACAATATGTAAGATGCTACCCCAAATTTTTTCAAAAATATACAATGATATGGCAATGTTAGCATCAAATGCATAAACCCAACTAAATGCCTCACACTTTCTGATCACCCAGATCCCAGGATGGGCAAGGTGAGAGCATACAGTGTTTGGCTTACAATAAGTAACTATGCAACAAGGAATTACAATTCATCCGCTACGGCGGGCATCCACAAGTTGTGGGGATTCACCACTTTCAGTGGGTAAAGAACTCGAATAGAAAGATTACAAACCATCCACTTGTTCAGTGGGGATTCGCCACTTATGCAGTGGGTAAAAAAAAAAGAAAGAGTTTAGTTTGCCCACACTGGCGGTAGAACCATCCAGGGGTTATTTTGTGAGATTTGCAAATAAAGAAGTAATTACAATCAATGCATTAAAGGGCATGAATATTAGAATGATCTCATGTGATCATCAAATCAACCAATAAAAGATTAAGCAACATGAGTAACACCCTGCACATACTGTTAGAATCTCATAACTTGAGGTGATTATGCTGTCCATATCATATGAAGCATCTTGAATGGTCTCTGCTGATTCAGGACTGAGATACAGGACTGTTCTTTTCGGAGTTGTATAGCATCCTGTAGCATAACAATCTTACATATAAAGCACACAAATACCAACATTCAATTACCATCTGCCTTCACTATGAACACAGTCAACACCACAACTGATTGAAAGAATATCATAAAGAAATCAGACCGTTACTGCATCAGAACCCTGAGTTTGATAGGCTGCCCTTCACAGTATGGTGGCTTAAAAATGATATAACTCATACAATATGCTATACACTTTGTTTCCTCTATCAACATCTAAGAGATTCAACAAGAATTCCTTAATGGATCAATACACAAGACACAAACAAAGATCAGAAACAGTGATGAAGACCTCAATCTCAGACTGGTATGGCAATCTTATGCTGGTACGGACTGCTTCAGAACTACAAACAATCTGCCCACTAAAACCCAGAGATGTACTATGAATTGACCCCCCAAACAATAGATATTAAATGCACTCTATGCCACTGATAATAGACAGAACATTATTTATAAGTGATTTTCCTTCCTCATAAAATCAGATGTCATTAACTGAAACTTACTGCTGTTCATATGCTGCTGAAGAACTCAGACTGTCATTTGAGGTACGGCTGCCATGGTCAGACTTAAATCCACATGTAATTCACAAAGAAAGTATTTCTTCAAACACTACAAACCAGTCACTACACACCGAATACCATTCACTGTAAATGTATATTGATTTTCTGATATAACCTTGGCATATTAATAATCTGCATTCCTGTCTGATCCGTACTACTCAGAAGGTAGGATTCCATTCATAGCATACTAAAACTTCAACAAACCATTGCAATTTTACTCTCAAAGTGGTTGCCTATAATATGTGACTGATCACAAACCATTGAGAAAGTAACATCATCATTAAAGAATTTTTTTTTTAAACACCCTCAGTTTGCAAGTACGGCCCAGCTATGATACAGATTCCACGTTATAGTCTAAAAACTTCTCAACAACCATTGGAAAATGCCTGGGAAGAGGCACCAAAGTAAGACAAAACATCCAATTCCAACTCTGCCACCAAAAATTGATAATATATTTCAAAATGCAAATCGTACCAAAACACCAGGTACGGCTCAGTAATGGTACGGCAGTTCATAGAATTTCACACATTGCTTTTAAACACATAAATTCATCATGAAATGGAACTCAAAGACATTGCAAAAAAGATTGGAACTCAAACTCTTCTTCAATATTTTTATTTTTCAAACTTCTCCAGATTTGCAAGTACGTCCCATTATAGGATACGGACCAGCAGAGGAAAACATGAGACTCAAGAAAATTGATCAAAAATGCGCGCAAATCATCTACAAAGGATTACAAATGATATACTATTGATTTCCAATCCAAAACTTATCAGAAACTTCCAACTCTAATCAGCTCCAACACAATGGTGATTTCTGTGTGAAACCACACTCAAACTCCAGAGGGTTTTCGTCCTTAAGAGAATATGGAAGAACTCACAGGTTCAATCCATCTGCAAACAAAATCAATATCAAAAACATAAACGTCCCCTTCCAAATGAGAGCTCATTCTCTTTTATAAGGCACTGGAGGTGTTACAAAAGAAATGAATTATTTCTTGAAAATAATAACATTTTCCTTCTAACTTAAATTATTTCTTTTTTCCTCCACTTAAGTGCTCACTTTTATGTGCCTAAATAAAAGAATATGTTTTCCCCTTTCTAATGAGCTATAACACTTAGTAATTTAATAATTATTTTCACCCCTAGGAAGTTAACTGAAAATAATAATCAAAATAGCTCATTAAATATTATTTTTTGCGGAAAATCCCAAACGGCCTCCGAATGCAAATTAAACTGAACCAATATGCTCTGTAAGGTTTGGGATGTGCAATGGTGCCTTCCGGGTGACTTTCCAAAAATAGAAAGCTCCTCCAAGAATCTTGGAGAGCAAACCAGAAGCCCGATCAAACTTCACAAACCATCACTATAACCCGGAACATCAACTGAGCTCAAAGCCATGAAAAATAATCCATTTACACAAGGAAAACCCAAATAACTGTTCTGCAGATTGAACTATAACCACTCCAAGAACATTGGAGTTCTTCCCAAACAAGTTGGATAGCCTCCAAGAGACTAGGAACAAACACAAATGCTCACAATAATCAATGCGCCAAAAATGGAACATTATAGTCCTCCCTGCTCAAGATTGTTTGTCCTCAAGCAATTCATGCTATCCAACCAAGATACCTACATGATTATCAATAATATACCTGGATCCCAAATCAATCTCAAGAATGCTTCACATCGCTTCTGTTGCTCCACTCTGATATAACTATGAACTGCACCGCTGACATTCTGTATAATCCTTTGAAACATTCTTCCAATCACACAACTATTTGGATCCCAAACATCAATAAACCCAAAGATAAAAAAATGAGCAATCATCCAACATGAAGCTACTGTTGGGAACCAAAATCTGTAATGCTCCTACGAGGACGAACATAAATCAGCTTGATCACAAGCTGAAAACAACTCTGAACAGCCATGAATCAGCTAATTCTCACTCTCCAAAAGAGCATTAGAAACTGTAACACTTGTTCCTTTCAGCTGAAAACTTCTATCATCTTCCCATAAAAGGTTAAAAGCAACAAAAAAATTAATCTCATGGCTGCATAAGTCTGAAATAATCTCATGAAAATTAGATTTCAGTGATCTAAAAATGGGATAGCAACAACAAAACTGAAATCTTTTGAGAACAATAAGAAATTTAGGCCATCTATAATCAGAATATGTCAAAGTTATGACCAAAATTTCTCTCCAATCAATCAATATGTATGCAATTGAACACCTATGATGGCTGATGGGAGTAAGGACCGCAGCTTCATAGCTGAAATTTGACTCCAACATTAACCATAAAACCTTCTTATCAACACCACTATCCTCCTGCAAATAGATTCCATTATGAAAATAAGCCATCACTGAACTCAAGTCATTGCATACCTGAACCTTATGCCCACCTTCAACAACTAATGAATACTTCCAATTGAAGAAGTTTTTATGCAAAGTAACATTCCATGAATGCTCCTCACCAGGATCCCATATCCTGTTACTATCCTCCTTGTTATTCACATTAGATTGGTCCTCCACATTCAACACGAGGAGTGGATTATCATGTGAAAACTCAACTTCCATCATAGAAAAAGAATCATCAAATGATTGGAAGTTGTTTTCACCCTTTTGTTCACACAATTCATCAATTTACTCCAACTCTGTATCTGCATACTTAGGAGACTGTCCTAAGTCAAAACTTCCTTGGAGCAAATCAAGCTCTTCAATTATTAGCTTGCCTTCATCCGCTCTAGCAGCTCCAACTTGTTCCTTGAATTGGTGTACATCTACAAGCTGACTTTCAACTTCTAAGAGAGCCATTTGGGTACTCTCTAAAGAATCCATAGTTGTTTTAAGCTTAAATATAAGCTTATCAATTTCAGCATCTCTTTCCTTTAATGCATCAAAAATTCGACCAGCAAACTCAAGGACATGATCCCTATCAATAAGCAAGTTCAAATAATCTGATTTCAAAGTTTCCAATGCCTTCCTGACTACACACCAATCTTCAAGTGAAGATCTTTTTTCTATGCCCATTTGTCTCCTTTCAACTTGAGCTCTCCAAATGTGATCTTCAACAAACTTATGTGAGCTATCCAAAAATGTTAGAACTTGCACAACCTTATCTTCGGTGACTAACTACTGATTCTTAAAATCCAAATCAGCTGCACACAATAAATTTTCTATCATATCCTTAGAGGCATGATCCTTGAAATCAGCTATTTTAAAGTTATCCTCTTCATAGCTACTTTGACTACAAGAAGTAGCATCACATAAATTCAATGTTGAGCCAACCTTTGAGGCTAATCCAAATCTTCCAACAAACTCTTCATCAACATGCTCATCAACTGACTCTTCTGCAAGGATACTAAGTTCTTCAAATTGCATAGGAGTTGAATCTTCTTCTTCATCACTACAATCTCATAATCAAACATTGAACCATCACCAATGGCTGATTTAAAGTCTTCATCAGCACATTCTTCATCAAGGATCTTTGAGGAATCAAACAGTTCTTCACTTGGCATGGAAATTTCCCACTCAAGATCTGAATTACCTTCACAAGCATGGTGAAGATACTCCTCGTTAGGCGTTGTCCTGAGAGTTTCAGTAGCATTAATTTCTTCAATTTCATTGTTTCCCATGTCCTCAAATAAACACTTCACTTCAATGCTCTCAGGCTCACTTGCACAGTCACCTTCTAGCAATCTATTGATCAACTTCATCTCCTCAATTGTAGTGGCATCTTCAGGATCTTCACCAAATGAAGGACTTGCAAAGTCCAACACTTCTGGCTCTTTGTCAAAGCAAGGCTCAACTTCACTAATTTCAGTTGTAGACTTCTCCAAATCAGCAAACTCTTCTATGCATGTCGCATGATTTGTGTCCTTCTCTTCATCATACAGACGCTCAGTCTTATGTATTTCTGATATCAAGACTTCATCTTCTCTTTTTTTAGTTTCCACATCATCCTGAAAGAAAGAATAAGTGGTGGAGGATACTAGTTCAGCTTCTTTGTTCTTGCAATGATGGTTAGGCTCCCAAGAATCTTTGCATAGGAAACAAAGATTTCTTCCTCGAAATAGGAGGTTTCTTGTTCGGTGGGCTGAAAAGTGAAGACTTAGAATAGATCTTGGTCCTTGCCAAAGGAAAAAGTAATTCGGGCTTGCATAAAGACATTGTCTTCATTTCCTCTTTCTTCCTTATCTTCTTAATATATTCTATTAAGCCCTCTTTGTCAGGATTCCCCTCCTTGATGATTTTCAAGAAAGCATCCCAAGGAAGTTGCTGCTTACAATCATCTAATAGTCTTTCGTACTCATCAATAATCTTAGTGGCCTCATGATGATACTTCCTTTGATCCAACTTCTCTTGAACTGCTCTTTCTAATTCATCCTTACTTTGCCTAAGAGAATCAAATAGAACATCTGTCTCACTTCTCCTCTTAAGAGATGCCATAATCTAACAATCACTGAACAACCTCTTTCAACTACCACACACTGAACAACATGCAAGGCTGAAAACTGACTTGCTCAACTGAAAGATCTGCAACAAATTAGCTCCGCAACAAGCTGGCAAGAACATACCAGCTCTGATACCACTGTAAGATGCTACCCCAATTTTTTTCAAAAATATACAATGATATGGCAATGTTAGCATCAAATGCATAAACCCAACTAAATTCCTCACACTTTCTGATCACCCAGATCACAGGATAGGCAAGGTGAGAGCATACAGTGTTTGGCTTACAATAAGTAACTATGCAACAAGGAATTACAATTCATCCGCTGCGGCGGGCATCCACAAGTTGTGGGGATTCACCACTTTCAGTGGGTAAAGAACTAGAATAGAAATATTACAAACCATCCACTTGTTCAGTGGGGATTCGCCACTTATGCAGTGGGTAGAAAAAAAGGAAAGAGTTCAATTTACCCACACTGGCGGTAGAACCATTCAGGGGTTATTTCGTGAGATTTGCAAATAAAGAAATAATTACAATCAATGCATTAAAGGGCATGAATATTAGAATGATCTCATGTGATCATCAAATCAACCAATAAAAGATTAAGCAACATGAGTAACACCCTGCACATACTGTTAGAATCTCATAACTTGAGGTGATTATGCTGTCCATATCATATGAAGCATCTTGAACGGTCTCTGCTGATTCAGGACTGAGATACACGACTGTTCTTTTCTGAGTTGTATAGCATCCTGTAGCATAACAATCTTACATATAAAGCACACAAATACCAACATTCAATTACCATCTGCCTTCACTATGAACACAGTCAACACCACAACTGATTGAAAGAATATCATAAAGAAATCAGACCGTTACTGCATCAGAACCCTGAGTTTGATAGGCTGCCCTTCACAGTATGGTGGCTTAAAAATGATATAACTCATACAATATGCTATACACTTTGTTTCCTCTATCAACATCTAAGAGATTCAACAAGAATTCCTTAATGGATCAATACACAAGACACAAACAAAGATCAGGAACAGTGATGAAGACCTTAATCTCAGACTGGTACGGCAATCTTATGCTGGTACGGACTGCTTCAGAACTACAAACAATCTGCCCACTAAAACCCAGAGATATACTATGAATTGACCCCCCAAACAATAGATATTAAATGCACTCTATGCCACTGATAATAGACAGAACATTATTTATAAGTGATTTTCCTTCCTCATAAAATCAGATGTCAGTAACTGAAACTTACTGCTGTTCATATGCTGCTGAAGAACTCAGACTGTCATTTGAGGTACGGCTGCCATGGTCAGACTTAAATCCACATGTAATTCACAAAGAAAGTATTTCTTCAAACACTACAAACCAGTCACTACACACCGAATACCATTCACTGTAAATGTATATTGATTTTCTGATATAACCTTGGCATATTAATAATCTGCATTCCTGTCTGATCCGTACTACTCAGAAGGTAGGATTCCATTCATAGCATACTAAAACTTCAACAAACCATTGCAATTTTACTCAAAGTGGTTGCCTATAATATGTGACTGATCACAAACCATTGAGAAAGTAACATCATCATTAAAGAATTTTTTTTTTAAACACCCTCAGTTTGCAAGTACAGCCCAGCTATGATACATATTCCACATTATAGTCTAAAAACTTCTCAACAACCATTGGAAAATGCCTGGGAAGAGGCACCAAAGTAAGACAAAACATCCAATTCCAACTCTGCCACCAAAAACTGATAATATATTTCAAAATGCAAATTGTACCAAAACACCAAGTACGGCCCAGTAATGGTACGGCAGTTCATAGAATTTCAGACATTGCTTTTAAACACATAAATTCATCATGAAATGGAACACCTAAGCTATACAAAGACATTGCAAAAAGATTGGAACTCAAACTCTTCTTCAATATTTTTATTTTTCAAACTTCTCCAGATCTGCAAGTACGTCCCATTATAGGGATACGGACCAGCAGATGAAAACATGAGACTCAAGAAAATTGATCAAAACTACTCGCAAATCATCTACAAAGGATTACAAATGATAAACTATTGATTTCCAATCCAAAACTTATCAGAAACTTCCAACTCTAATCAGCTCCAGCACAATGGTGATTTCTGTGTGAAACCACACTCAAACTCCGGAGGGTTTTCGTCCTCAAGAGAATATGGAAGAACTCACAAGTTCAATCCATTTGCAAACAAAATCAATATCAAAAACATGAACATCGCCTTCCAAATGAGAGCTCATTCTCTTTTATAAGGCACTGGAGGTGTTACAAAGGAAATGAATTATTTCTTGAAAATAATAACATTTTCCTTCTAACTTAAATTTTTTTTTTTTTCCTCCACTTAAGTGCTCACTTTTATGTGCCTAAATAAAAGAATATGTTTTCCCCTTTCTAATGAGCTATAACACTTAATAATTTAATAATTATTTTCACCCCTAAGAAGTTAAGTGAAAATAATAATTAAAATAGCTCATTAAATATTAATTTTTGCGGAAAATCCCAAACGGCCTCCGAATGCAAATTAAACTGAACCAATATGCTCTGTAAGGTTTGGGATGTGCAATGGTACCTTCCGGGTGACTTTCCAAAAATAGAAAGCTCCTCCAAGAATCTTGAAGAGCAAACCAGAAGCCCAATCAAACTTCACAAACCATCACTGTAACCCGGAACATCAACTGAGCTCAAAGCCATGAAAAATAATCCATTTACACAAGGAATACCCAAATAACTGTTCTGCAGACTGAACTATAACCACTCCAAGAACATTGGAGTTCTTCCCAAACATGTTGGATAGCCTCCAAGAGACTAGGAACAAGCACAAATGCTCACAATAATCAATGCGCCAAAAATGTAACATTACACAATATCAGCCATACACACTCAAACTCGGATCTGCCCCATCCTTCAAACCCTGAAATTCTACTCCTCAAGGTTGGCGCTCTCCTAACATCCAGAATAGTATCAGGTACAAGTATCAATTTCCCTTCTTCATCCAAAGGAGGAAGCTCGGGAGAAGATGTAATATGCTGCTCAATTGCCCTCTTGAGGCAAGATACATGAAATATATTATGAATCCAGCTATCCTTCGGCAACTCCAACTCATATGCATCCTTTCCAACTCCACTCTCAATCCTGTAAGGGTTGTAGAAGTGAGGCTTCAGCTTCCTTGCATCACTCCTCAATGTAATCTGTTTGTTTGGCTTTAAGAGCAAGAAAACCAAATCACCAACCTCAAGTGTCATGTGCATGTCCTGCATCAACTCTCCCACTCCGGAAGCTCTTCTGACCTCAAATGCTAAGTCTACAAAAGACCAAGCGTCATACCTATCCAAGGTTTTGAAAGGTGGCATGCCTATCGACATGTGATAGGTGGTATTATAACAGTGCCCTCTGGAATACAACCACCTAATCCAAGCCTTTCCCTGCTCCACTCTAATGCAAATGTCAACTAGCCGAATATTGTGAAGCAACTCACCAAGTTTCCACTGCTCCACTCTGATACAACTGTCATTCAACAAGTCACTGTGAAGCAATGTACCAATCATACAAATGCCTGGATCCCAAATTATTGCACCATCATATAAGTTGAAAATGAAAGGATAAGTGTCTCTTATCAAGTCACCATCACAAGCTATCCATCTAAATCTGGATTGTTGCATATGGACTTGAAAGGTATCCATCATATGTGCATATCCACTTTAGACTGCTGGTACAAATCAGGACAGCACTAGCAAAACTAAAAATCAGACTTGTAATCATCATGGGAATGCTTCTGCTGTCATAAATTGATGAGGTCTCATCATCGTTCAACCTCCAAGTGCTGTAGTGACAATCCCATGCACACAAATCCATCCAATCAGCTACAAACATTAATGCATAGTCTTAACACTTCATGATCAGCAATGTAGGGCAGCCACCAAACATCAATGTGTAAGATAAAAGCCATTGAATTAAATCTGCGATTTCTCTATTCTCCTAAATACCTTCACACCTTGGATTACAATCCAACTAAAACCCAACATCCATATGCATATACTTCTCAAAATCGGATACCTCCATGACATCCTCTTCACATAATTCAAGTTTTGAAGCTAGGACGGCATTATGCCAAATCAAAGAATCATCATCATAATGGTATAGTGTCAAAACACAAGTAGACTTATTGAGTTCTCCCTGAATGGTCAAGTTCTCAAATCTGAATCAAGAATGTTCTTCTCCACACGTGCATACCTATCATTATTTGTTGGTCCACAAAGTGTATGCACAACTTCCTCTACCTTAACCATGAATTGAACCTTCAATTGGCTCTCCAAATGATGTGACTCATGGGGCCTATGATTAAGGTCATCTGCATTGTTGTGACCTAATCACACATCGCCCCATTGCAAATGGGGACCCCCTTTTTCGAAGCTCCAGTGCTTTGCCTGAGTCTTGTGTGATGTCTTTAGGTTGATTCATGATGAAGTTAGTGGTCTTTGAATGTCGCCCTGCAAGAGATTGATGCTTTGGTCTTTGAAATAACTTGAACTTAGAAATTTTTTGCAAATGGATGGCCCAATAAGCCTTAAGCACTAATTTGCATCACTAGAAGTCCACTGTAGCACCTAAGTCAAAGTACACCTAATTTCATGAGTTTCAAGAAAGTTTGATTCTCCAAACATCTCATTGAGCTTATACAAGGGTTGGAATTTATAAAGACTTAAAGTGTGCACCCTCTTCATAGCTAGGTGCAAATATGCTCCTGCAGAGTCACTCTCTAGCACCTTCACATGAAATGAGTGTATAAGTTTATAGCAGATAGCGCCCTAAGTGATAACGCCTCCCTTGAGTCATCAAGATAGATTAAGCCTCCAAAATACACCTCTTGAACTAGGGCGCACTTTTATTACTGTACAGGTCTACTTTTGTGCCTTGGCAAAACAGGATTGAATCCATGATATTTGAGGATGCATATGTATCTTAAACTCCTCCTTGAGCATACACCATGACTTGGATTCATAAGAACTTTGAAGTGAACGCCTAAGTCAAGGCGCAATATCACCTCTTGAGCATCATAAATATGCGCCTGGACAAAGGGGAGGCTGGAATCTCTGTAACTTTGACATCACTTTGATGCAAGGTCTTCTAACACTTATACGCTAGATTGGAATCTCCAATTTGAACATAATTATCATCTCCAAATCTGGGCGCAATTCTGCATCTTTGGAGTTCAATTTTGGCGCCCTGGCATAAAATGAATGTTTGAATCCATAAAAAAGTGCGCCTAAAGAGATATCTCCCTCCTTAAGTTCTAAGATTGGTTTAAGTTCACAAAAGACACGTTATGAGTTTAGGCGCCATTTCATGCTTTAGCCATCATCAAAGTGCGCCTAGGTAAGAGGCTTGAGACTATCATTAAGTGAGGCGCACTTTTCCTCTTCTTCATACCAAATTTGGCACCTAGGAAATAGAGAGTTTGTAACCCTGAATTTGAGCACCTAATGTGATGAGAAGACTCTTGGAAGATTCAATAAATGATTGAAGTCATTTGAATGTCAAGAAAATAGTTAAAGCAGCTAGGCGCACTTTCCTGTCTCTTCAACTCCATTTGGGCGCCTTGAATGTAAGGAGCTTAAAATCATGAAATTTAATGCCTAAGAGATAGGATAGCCTCCGGGAAGTCTGCACAAGTATCTGAAAGTGTTAAAATATCAACAAACAAGCCTAAGTCTTCTAGGCGCATATTCCCACTTCCACAAACCAAAATCAGCGCCTAGCTAAAGGGAGGCTTGAAATCTTCCATTTGAGCATGTTTGTCATTTCTAAATGAGGCACAACTTTGCATCTTTACAACCTCCTTGGAGCACCTAGACATGAAGTAGTCTTTGGGAAGTTTAAATATGAATTTGAAAGCGTTAGAGTGCCAAGAAACTAGCTGAGTTTGTTTAGGCGCAATTTTCAGCTCTTTTTACCTCAAATCTGCGCCTAACTTTGAAGAGAACATTCATCACATGAAGGCGCTAATTCATATACATGCAACCCTCCAATTGCGCCTCAGGAAGAAGTCACTTGAATTTACATCTTGAAGTGGGCGCCTTAAGAAAGAGAGATGTTTTGAGTCACCTTCAAGTGTTTTGAAATCATAAAAATGCCAAGATATAAGCTAAGTAGGTTTAGGTGCACTTTCACCTATTTGCTGACCTAAATCTGCACCTTGGCTAGAAAGATGTCTAATGTGTTAAAAAGTATACAAAATGATTTTTATGTGCTATGAGATTCAATGTTTATCAATGGTTTAATAGGTGGTTCTCTTGTGTTGTAGGAACATCAACAAAGCTGAGAAATCATTCAAGGAGCAAGAGCTTGGAGTCATCTTCAAGTGAGGAGTGAAGCTAGAAGGCCATTACTGAGAAAGAGACATCATGTAGCCGCTCCAAAGGATCACATCAAGTTCAGCGTACTTCATCGTCTATGTCAAAGTGAAGGCATCCATCACTTCAAGATCTTCAATCTTCAAGTCTCCGAGAAGTCTCTTATTCCATGAAGCATCATCATCATCTACATTACTCTCCATCAGGATGCATTCACAAGGAAGAACTACATCCTGCCAAAGAAGAAAGAATCATAGAGTTAGACAAATGAGCAACATGTATCATGCATATCCTACTTACAACGAACAAGGCAAAGTCAATAAAGATACATCCCAAACATGTAAGTTCATTCAAAGCAATCATGTTCGAAGACATCACACCGATGATGCAATTTGGGAATATGTTGAGGTGGCACCTACATGGCATATACATATTATTCACCAATCACAGTTTGCCACATCATTCAACAAGCAAGAAGCCAAAGAGGACGCCCATGTGGAAGATGCTTTGAAGATTCTATTTCATCCTTATCTTCTTGGAAAGTGTGCCTTCATTGCCTATCTTATGTACTAAAAATAGCAAATTGTTGTAACTAATTGCTGAGATGGCATGATCCTGGCCCTTGACTACTTGAATTGATCCAAGCCATTCATTGTAATTCTGGAACTCTATATAAAGGCCTTGTTGCCTCATTTGTAAAGGGAATAATGATAGTTCATAGAGTAGAGTAGAGTAGGAAGAGACTCTCAAAATTCTATGAGAGTACTTGAAGTTGTAAATATTTCTCAAGATTAATGCAAAGACATTGGAGTTCAATTGGTGCTAAGTGTTGTCTTGTGAAATAACATGGTTTTTTGTATCTTGATGAAATGAAGAGATGTTTTTAAGTAAATTAGAAGTAGAGTAGTAGTTCAGTGATGTGATGTATATATGTATTGAATATTTGATCAACTCCTAGCTCACGCTTTTGACATTCATCGTTGGTGAGGTGTTGTGTAAAGCTAGTTTGAGCTTCATTTGCTTAAGTTCGATTGTGGATGCTTGTTTGAGCTGCGCCGTTTAATGGGTGCTTATATGAGCTTTCATGATTTGAAAACCATTCGCTATCCTTAGGAGATTGCACCAACTCCATGTAGTTGTAGGCATTCTTGGCGAAGTGGAGTTAGATTTATTAAGGAAGTTTATCTATTCATGCATCATCACTGCTTCATTGACCTTAGATTAGTTTCTAATAAACCCTCATATTTTTCCTTTTCTTTATTATTGAAGCATTGTACATACATCATCCACACTAAAAGGAGAAATAAGCTAAATGAAGTAAGAAGTCTGCGTAAGTCCCTTTGTGATTATCAGCAAGATCACATCAAATCACTGAGTCTATCCAATACAAATTACGAATAGGGAACCTTGAAGTTGTCTCACTGGATCACATAGCTTAGCCTTTGAGAGACTTTATTCAAGAGGGAATAGGATACTTAGTGTTTTATTCTATTGTTGTGTTGTCTAAAAACAATCATCAACATGCATAAAATGAATTTTCTGATTTGTTGTTGAACGTGCTCACAAATATAATGGCACTAAACCTCAATATGCTTGGTACGCTCATGAAAAATTGGATTGCGAACAAGCTTCAGCACACTCTGATTGTCGCAAAACAAAGTGGTAGGACCTATATCAGGAACACCTATACCTGTCAAAATGTGACATAACCATATCACCTCACAAACAACGCCCCTATGGCACAATATTCTGCCTTTATGGAAGAGCGAGCAATAGTGGTTTGCTTTTTGCTCCCCCAAGAAATCGGACCAGATCCCAAAAAGAAAATGAAGCCTAAAGTAAACTTCCTGTCATCCACTGAACCTGCATAGTCTACAACCATGTATCCACACAATGAAAAATCTGCATTCTGCTTGTATTCCAAACCATATGCCATTGTACCACGGATGTATCTCAAAACCCTCTTTGTTGCCTTCCAATGAACAACCTTAGGTTCCTGCATGAACCTAGAAAGATAGCTGATATCTGGCCTGGTATATGTCAGGTAGATGAGACTCCCAATCAACTGTCAATAAAGAGTATCATTCACCTGAGCAGATGGATCGTGGTGGTAAAGTTGCAAACTTGTATCCATGGGAGTCGACATCGGTTTGCAATCTTCCATGTTGAACTTCTCGAGCAGTGTCTTGGCATACTTCATCTGAGAACATAGATCTGATTCTTCTGTTGCCATACTTCAAGTCCAAGACAATAATGCAGGAGCCCGAGATCTGTCATGTCAAATGATCGTTTGAGATCAATCTTTGTTGCATCAGTCATCTGTAGAGAACTCCCTGTGATGACCAAATCGTCGACATAGACAATCAAAATGACAATCTCCCCCCCCTGCTTTTTGATGTAGAGATTGGGATCATATCGATTCCTGGTAAATCCATGATTAAAGAGATGCTCATCGATCTTTATGTACCAAGCTCGAGGGGCCTGTTTAAGACTATAGAGGGATTTGATGAGTTTGCATACTTTGTGCTGCTACCCAGGTGCAGTGTATCCCTATGTTTGAGTCATGTAGACTTCTTCCATGAGATCCCCATTAAGGAAGGCGCTCTTGTCATCCATCTAGTGAACTTTCCACCCAAATTGCGCTGCCATAGCCAATACCATACAGATAGTCTTGATCTTTGCTATAGGGGCAAAAGTCCATCATAATCAATGCCTTCCTTTTGTGCATAGCCCTTAGCCACAAGTCGGGCCTTATACTTGTCAATACTACCGTCTGCCTTATATTTGATCCGGAAAACCCATTTGCAACCAATAGCCTTCTTCCCTGGTGGAAGATCAACAAGTTCCCATGTATTATTCCTTAGAAGTGCCTGATATTCAGCATCCATAGCACCTTTCCAAGGTGGTGACTCAGGCATTTGCTGCACTGTTTCAGGTTCTGAACTTTGCATAACTGTACACATAAGGGCCATGTTTACTTCTTCACAAGACTTGTTGTGAGTCTTAGGCCCTCTGAAAGATGTGTCTACAACTACATCATCTTTAGCATCCTTTATTGTGGCTTGATACCACTTAGGAATCCTTTTGTGTACATGAGATGAAGATTGAGGTGATGATAGAGGGGCAAACTCATCCAACGGAAACAAAACCTCATCGGGAGTTTCTTTATCAACTTCCTCATCTTCAGGATCAAGAATTCTAGGTGTTTGGGAACAAGCAGGTGATGGAGAGGAAGAAGTGTTGCACCCAATGTCCTCATCAAAAACAACATCCATGCTAATGTACACCTTTTTGACTGCATCCATAAGCCTATATCCCTTTGACTTTGAACTGTACCCAAGAAAAATACACTTCACAGACTTATCATCCAATTTTGTTCTCTGAACCTTGGGGACATGCATGAAGGCGGTACATCCCAACACTCTGAAATGAGAAATAGAGGGCTTCTTCCCAGTCCATGCCTCTTCTGGTGTGATATTATCAAGCACTTTGGTGGGTGCTTGATTCAACAAATACATTGTTGTATGAACTGCTTCAGCCCATAATGCAAAAGAAAGATCTGCATCCTTCAACATGCATCGCGCCATTTCCACTGTAGTACAATTGCGCCTCTCTGCAACACCATTTTGTTGAGACGTATATGCAGTGGTCAACTATTGTTGTATTCCATGTTTTTGCAAGTATATTACAAATTCCTTACTTGTGAATTCCCCCCCTCGATCTGAGCAAAGGGCTCTAAGAGTCTAACCTGATGACCGTTCTGCAAGGGCTCTAAACTACTTGAATTTCTCAAAGCTTTCATCTTTGTGAGCCAAACAATAGACCCACATTTTTCTTGTATGATCATCCACAAAGAGAAGAAAATACCGGGCATTCTTATGACTGAGTAGCATAGGTCCGCATAGATTAGTGTGAACCAATTCTAAGGGACTTGAGGCTCTGTTTTCTGCAATAGGAAAAGGAGCCCTATGTTGTTTCCCAGCAAGACAATGTGAGCAAAGAACTTTTGTTTTCTGAATGGGGGGAAGTCCTCTCACCATATTTCTCTTACTCAATGCAAGAAGATAACCAAAATTGAGGTGGCCAAATCTCCTATGCCAAAGAGTTGTGGATACATTGGTTTTCACTGCAAGGGCTTGATCTTCTAGTGAAACATTAATTAGTTGGAACATCTTTCCTACCCCTAAAGCACGAGCTACAACTGCTCCATTGCGAGTTTGTCTTTGATAAGACAAAGTTTCTCACCATTGTGTTGATCAAATTCAACTTGCAAATTGTGCGCTAGTAACTGACTTACTGAAAGTAGGTTCTTAGTGAGCCCAGGTACATACATAACCTTTGTAAGGCGACATTTGTGAGTTCTTAGTGGAAGGGAAATATCGCCAATTCCCTGAACTTCATATGAGGTGTCATCACTGAATGAAACATGCCCATAGGAAGTGGATGGAGTGAGATCACTGAACCATTCTTGTTCCCCCGTCATATGTCTGGATGCACCAGAATCAACATACCAAATTGAACTGCTTGATGTGGAGGTCTTAGTTTCTGCAGCATACAAGAATTCTTCTTCATCTGAATTACCTGTAGATGCATCATTGTCTTATTGCTTATTTGGCTTTTTCTGCCAATGGGATGGCTTCTTCTTGTCCCCTTGAAAAGATTTATATGGCTTCTTTTGAGTTCATGACCCTTTCTACCACAAATTTGACATTTCTTTTTCTTGTGAGAAGAGTTGTCTTGATTTTGTTTAGACTGTCATGATGGACCACTCCGACGGTCAGGTTGTTTGCCCTTTTCCTTTGCTGCTAGGGCCTGATTGTCTTGAGAATCTGTCTCACCAAATATTGCTTCTTCCTATCGAAGCAAGTTGACTAGTTCCTCAAATGAGGGTGTTTTATGAGCCACATTTAAACATGTGGCAAACACTCGAAACGAGGGGGGTGATGCTCTCAGTATTATGGGTACAAGAGAAACATCTTTGACTTCTTCCCCTAACGCTTGAAGTGTTGTTCTTATTTTGGCAACTCTTCTAAAAAATGCCTCTAGCTTCTCACCATTTTGCATTTGGAGACAACGTAACTGACGCTGTCGATGGAGGATTTGGTTTTGGTTTTTAGCTTCATAGATTGTTTTGAGGCAATCCCAAGCATCTTTTGCACAAGTGGCGATACGAATGTGAGATTGAACCTCATCAGACACACCAAACAAAATGATCAATTTGGCCATTTGATTGGCCTTGTCAAACTTATTTTGACCCTCACCTGCTTGTTGAGGTCTTGTTGTTGTTCCAAAGACTACATCACAAAGATCTTCGCACTCTAACTGAGTTTGTACTTTGGTTTTCCATGTGGCATAGTTGTCGCCTCTCAAGAGTTGAGAATCAAGAAGCATTATTTTAGGTGCACTAGGAGCCATTGTCTATAGTTTTGTTTTTGAATGTCCTTATATCTCTGATGTAACCCTTATTTCTCCCTGATGTTTTACAAGGTCGATGCCACAGACGTCGTTGTTGCAGCTATATTACGCGTTAGATGCCGTAATTCAACACGACAGCATTACCCGTAAATGTGAATCAGAGGCATCATAAATACGGAATGTTGCATGTTTGGTTTGGTATTTGAATTTTCAAAACTCAATTCTAATTTTCAAAAATAATGCTTGCTCCAAAATATTTATTTTAATGCAAAAAATCAATTAAATTTGCTTGTTTTTCCATTTTCAAAAGTGTAAACTATAGAAAATGAAAAGTATTTTTAAAATATTTAATTATTTTTGAAATATTAATAGAATACTTTTTAAATTCTAAAGTAAACTATGCAAAAATTTTAGGGCTTCTGCAAAAGATAGGAAGTTTGCACCTTTTATTTTCCTGATTCTTCGAGCAAGAAGGAATTTTCACCTCCCCGGCTGGCAGATTTGAATTCCAGATGCTTCAATCAGACTTCACGACTTCAAATTGCCATATTACTTCAAGTTTTTGGACGCCAATTTCTTTGATGTTTCAACACCCTCTTCTGCAGATTTCAATGCTGATATTTGTAGTTTTATCTACAGCAAGCAGTTTGAAATGGCTTTTGCAAATTTCTACAAATTTTCCGACGCCAACTTTGACCAAAAATGTATCTACAGACTCTAATAACGCCCTCTTTTGCAATCTGAAATGCCCAACAACAATTTTGAGTTTGTACGGCAATTTCTGATTTCATATTTCGTACTGCTTTTTCTATTGATTTGTTTGGCCTCCTTCAAATTTTACAATGCCTTTTGTGGTCTTTGTTTTTGCAACGCCTTCCCAGCACATCTAACAATGTCTTTCAACGCCTTAAGTCTCGATCACAGTCTCACAATACACAGGCTCAGAAACAATTGCAACGTTTCTGAAAATGCTTAAATGCCAACCTCCTTTTCAAGGTTTCTTCTACCTCTCCGGTCTCACATAGGCTCGGAAGTATTCTTGCTCTGATACCGTGACAAAATATAGAGAGCAATGAGCAATTGATTAAACATATGAGCAGCAAATAAATACATGTAAAAGTGGTTTGAATAACCACTTTGTCGGGCATACCTGACTAACCAACCAACTATAACTATGAAATAGTTATTAGTTGGAAATAAACAATGATGTAATAAAATTAATCTAACACTAATAACTTGGCTTCCTTAGCCCTCCTTAGCCATCCATCACACATGTTTTGGGTCCTCACCACATCTTCTATGCCATGTTTTACAAAATCAGCTTGTATGTAGCTTGGATCCACAACCGCTATCTCATGCTTAGTTATCAATTCCCGCTTATCAACAAGATAGTGCTTCTTACCAATGTCATCCACATAGAACTTATCTATCACAAAATCATGTGAAGATAATGGACCGCTATTCATAATCAAAAAATCGGTATTTTCTTCATACCTCTTGAGGATGTCTTCATAAATCCCGTGCGCATCTTCTTCAATTGTTGGATACTCATCATTAGGTGCTAGTCCAAGAAGTGTATCCTACTGAAAATCACATGCCTCACTAGTTACAATATTTGTCCCAAGGCTGATCTGAACCTCCATCCTCTTCGCTGTCACGTCCCTTGGTGCACCATTATCTATAGCTCTCAACACTATTTGCTTTCCCTTTGATGTGAACTCTAACTCCATCTTTTGAAAATCTTGGATATACCTGCCAAGTGAATGTAGCCACTGGATTCCCAACACAATTTTGGTCTCACCAATTCCCATGACATAGAATTCATCAATAAATGTATAATTATCCAACTAAATGCTCAATTGTGAGATCTTCCTAGTGCAACCCATTTTGAATCCATCAGCCAACATGATGCTGAATCCAAGAAAATACTCTACCTATAATCCTCTCTTGACCACAAAACCCTCATCAATGAAGTTATGTGTTGCACCGCTGTCCACCAAACATGAGACCCGTTGTCCCTTCACAATTCCTCTCACTCTAAAAGGATGATACTTAGGAACACCTCATAGAAAATCAATGGTACCTTGTGCCATAGCATCAAGCTCCAACTGTTGCTCCTCATGATCACTATCGGAACTAGTGTCTTGAATTCCATCATCATCAATGTCAGAAGTGACCTCAATGAAATGAGCCTTGCCTTTCCCAAGGCATCTATGATCGGGCTCCCAAGGTTCTTTGCATGAGAAACACAGCTTCTTCCTCCTTAGTTTATTCTTCGCTTCTATGTCTAGTGTTGTCCTCATAGGCCATTCCTTCTGAAAGTTCTTCCTCGGGTCCTTCCTTGATGAAGAAAAAGGCTTACCCTAAAACTTGGGCATGGAAGGTGCTGAAAACTACATACCTCTAGCCCTCTTAATGGCTTCCCTCAAAGATGGTCGATCTAGGGCTTTCACCCATCCACGAAGTGACTCCTCTAGACCCTCAATGAAAAGATAGGTCAATCTACTCTCCGACACATTAGGAACCAATACAGCAAGCTTCTGAAACTCAGAAATGTAGGCATCCACTGAATCCTTCTGCTTGAGTTGGGCCAACTCTCTGAAGAACTGCTCACAATTAGTCTAATCAAATCTATCAATTAGCCTTTGTCAGAAATCAACATAAGTAGTAACAAGGCTATGTCCTTGAATCGCCATACCATTGTACCACTACAACCAATCAAGAGCATCTCCCTCCAAGTGTAGGGTAGCAAACTAAATTGCATCCCTCTAGAACGTCGGGTTCAATGTGAAATAGTTATCCAACTTTTGAATCCATGCTCATGCTGTGATCTTGCCCAAACCATCAAAAAGAGTGATATTCACCTTTCCCAATTTTCTTTGCAAGTCATGATTATTGTTGCTTCTTTCTCCTCTAGGTCTATCTCTATTTTTGTACTTCAATGGACAAAAATCTTGCAAAGACATGGCAGTTTGGAATTCCTCACGTAATGATTGCCACTCTCTCATGTAACCATTGAAGCTCGCCCCTGTAACTAGGTGTCTATTCTCCGGAGCTCCTTCCTGATCCAAGAAAGTAGGCATAAGAGGCCTAACTATGGATGCATGAGATGCATGAGTGTGAGTGTGGCTATTATTACTAGTATGGCTATTCTCACTAGTATGGCTATTCTCACCATTGCTTCCATTTCCTCCACCTGCATGTTGATTGCCTCTGTTATTATTCTGATTTCCATTATCATTTGTTAAGTTTTGACTCATAAATTGAGTCAAAACATGCATTAGTTCACGTTGCCCTCTAGCAATATCATTGAGAATATCCCTGGTGCTGGGATCATCATGATTCTTGTCTCCCATGAGGGCTTCTTCTTGAGAATCTGAGCCAACAAACTGCTGCCTTCTCCTATATGTGATATATTCTCTATCTTCGGGATTCATACATATATAAACCCTCTAGGCTGGCAAGATCAAAGCTCTGATACCACTGTAAAATCCCTAATTGGATCTGCCCTAAAATTCTGATTTATTTTTCTGCTAAAACCCTAATTTCTGAATTCTGATTTTTATTTCTGATTTATAAATAAATATAGCAGCAAACATACAAGTGTCAATAATGCCAAATAAACATGCCAAATAATGCTTCTAATTGATGATCACATCAAACATGAATTCCACCATGAAATACACAAGATATAGTCATCCAAATGCAACACAAAAGTCTGATTTTCTGATTATAAATCTGCTGCTATATTTTTACTTAGGTTGTAAATATATTTACTTATAATTTTTATATGTTTTTGTATGGATGAACCCAAAACAAATTCAACCCAAATTTTTTTGACCGAATCCACAAACCAAACCCCCAAACCCATACCAAGATCAATAACTTAGCTGAAAAAAGTAATAAGGGAGAGGACCCAATAGTTGAGAAGGTTCTAATAGTTGTCAATGTATCTAGTATTAAAAGACCATTTCTTTTTCACTTGTAGGAATATTAATTGTGACTTCAAAGTTATTAGTGGTGACTCCCATTACTATTAATTAAATGAAATACAATCTTTAGACTAGGTCCCATCACAAAAGGAATAAATTATATAGTATCACATGGACATTCTGAAAAAAATAATTTAATGCACTAATATTGGACTCGGGGTGTAAATTTGGTCATATAGCCATATTTAGTCATTTTTGCTGTAAAATACAATTACAATTTTATGAAGATTGTATCACTTGAAAGGGGAGATTTGAGCAGACCGTCAAAAATTCTATATGATTGTTCTTAAATATATTTAATCTATAAAAATGGTTTTTTTTCTAAAATAAGGTAGGCCTTATATAGAAAGAAAGAATCTTTTTATAGTCCACAATGTCGAGCAACCTGGTTTGGGTTTACAATTGGCTTATAGCATATGAGACTACCTTGTTACTCCTATATGAGGAGGTGCCTCCTTAGGCTGCATTAGATGAGGCATACATACCCTACCCCTACAAGATTTGAACTTGTGATCTCTAAGCACAAATACTTAACCAACAAACCAACTCAAGATGGATTCACAAATAGTATTGAAAAAGTAACAAATTATATAGTATCACATGGACACTGTGAAAAAAATAACTTAATGCATTAATATTGCATCCAGGGCCTAAATTTGATGGTCGTATAGCCATTTTTAGTCATTTTAGTTGTAAAATACATTACAATTTTATGAACGTTGTATCACTTGAAAGGGGAGATTCGGGCAAACCATCAAAATTTCTGTGTGTGTGTGTGTGTGTGTGTGTGTATGTGTGTGTGTGTTTTCTCTAAAATAAGGGCAACTTCAAATACATAACAATCATGGAAGTTTTTCTTGACAAGCGAGGTCAATCGTCGAATTTAGGCCCAAATTGGACTAACTTTTTTCTTAGCATTTTATCACACCTCGACAAAGGCATTTTGATATAGCACCATTAAAGCTTAAATTTGATGGTTGTGCAGCCAAATTTGGTTATTTTAGTTGTGAAATACAATGAAATTTTTGAAAAGATTGTATCACTTAAAGGAGAGATTTTAGGTAAACCATCAAAACTTTTATACAATTATTTTACGTCAAGAGGTGTTCTACAATGGCATCAAGGACCGCCATATCATGACTGTGTTAAAAATATATATTTCGAGTCAACATCTATTTAAAATAACTCTTAAGGAAATAAAATAGTTCCAAATTCACAGACATATATTTGGGGAAAAAAAAAACTACAACTATATAATAACTCTTAACTAAATAAAAATAAAATAATTCTTAAATAGTTCTTAAGTGAAATAAAATAACTTTTAAGTAAATAAAAAGCCTACAAAATAACTCTTCAATAAATAACAATAGGTCTTCAAATAAATAAAGTAAATAAAATAAATTAATTCTTAAGTAAATAAAATAAATTAATTCTTAAGTAAATAAAATAGCTCTAAATTGATATATACTAGTTATAGATATATTTAATCTATATTTTGATGCAGGGACTTCCGGAGGTCATAACTTTTGACTCGGATGTGGGTTTTCTACGAAATTTTACAGGTAGATGCGTTATGAGGTGGCCAGTGGTTTCCCAACCTGCCCTAGCGGGTTGGACCTCGTCTTGGCACTTTTTCGGGGCTTCAAACTTTCATCTTGGCCCTCAAAATGGCAAATTAGTGTTTTTTTCTAGTTTTTTAAAAGTTGCTTTTTTTAATAACTCGAAACTCATGTTTCGAATTTAGGATGTTAGTTGGTTTTTCGTCCTACCTTAGCTTTATGAGCTTTTTGGGAAAAAACTGGATTCTCAAGATATGATTGTAAAATTACCTAAAATGGCAAAATCTGACAATTGTCGAAATCTGCCAAAAAAGGTAATTTTTTGTTTTTTTTGTTTTCTTAGATATAAGAGAGTTTTCTCTCATTGTAGCAGCAGAGTTGAGGAATAGAAATTTTGTTATGTTTCAGCTTCCAAATTTTGTCTCTCATGTTTAATGACACAATTCTGTTGATTGTATGTGGTGTGCTGCATCATTTGGTATCAGAGCCAGGTTGATGGCTGGGAGAGGAAGAGGAAGAGGCGGTCTTACCCAGATGCATAGAGAAATGCAAAATCTGCAAAGGCAAATAGCAGAACTTACAACACGGATGGAAACCCAAAGACTGGGTAGAGGAGGAGACGAATCTGATGAAGAGATAGGTCAAGGAGGTGCAAATCAAGATACAGAACATGAAGAAGAAGAATTAGAAGGCATGAGTTTTGAAGAGAGGATGCTCAGGGCCTTAGAAGGGAAAAATGAAAGGATCAAGGTAGATGTTTCAGATTATGCAGGTAGTCTTAAACCAGAGGAGTTGATAGACTGGTTGAATGGCATGAGAAAATTTTTTGAATGGAAATCCATGACAGAGGAGAAGAAGGTAAAATTTGCATGCACCAAATTAAAGGGTCATGCAATGATTTGGTGGGATCATCTTCAAAAGGAACGAACAAGGAAAGGTAAGGATAAGATCAGGACATGGAATAAAATGGAGAAGAAGTTGACAGAAAAATTTTTGCCCATAGATTATGCGCAAACCCTTTTTCGTAGGTTTCAAAATTTAAAGCAGAACCTCTCTTCTGTGCAAGATTATACAAATGAGTTTTATACACTGTCTATACGTATAGAGCATCAAGAAACTGATGCACAAATGGCTGCTAGATATGTGAATGGCCTAAAATTTTCTATTCAAGATGAATTGAGCATGCATCGACTCAACAATATGAAAGAGGCTTACCAATTGGCTCTAAAGGCTGAAGAAAAACAAAACAGACAGTATCATCAGAGGAATAGAGGAGGAAGAAGGGGTACATCAACCCCATTTCGAGGAGGTTCAAGTTATGGCAGGGGAGAGTCATCCCATGGTGTGGAAAAACAAGTAGACACTCGGCAAGATCCTCCGAATCAAGAACGAGGAAGGGGATTTCAAAGAGGTAGAGGTTATGGTAGTGGTAGAGGATGGGAAAACCAGAGAAGGCCTTTCACTTGTTTCAGATGTGGAGAAGAAGGTCATAGGGCATTTGAATGCTCCAATTATAACATGCAAGAAAGAAATCAAGGAGGACAACCTAGGGTGAACATGATTCAAATGCAGCATGAAGTGGAAGGGACAGAACTGGAGGTTCCACCAGACGTGGGAGAAAGTCTCATGATGAGAAGAGCAATGGTGATTCCAGAGAAGGAGAAAACACAAGCCAAAAGCTCTGATGTTTCATGGCTTCGAACCAATATCTTCAGAACCAGATGCACTTCGGGTGGCAAGGTATGTCAAGTCATTGTTGATGGAGGTAGTTGTGAAAATATGGTTTCTAAAGAAATGGTAGACAAATTGAATTTACACTGTGAAAAACATCCTCATCCGTATCGCATTGCATGGTTTAAAAAGGGAAATGAAGTCACTGTTGATAAAAGATGCCTAATTAAGTTTAGCATAGGGAAGATCTATCAGGATGAGATATGGTGTGATGTTGTCCCAATGGATGCCTGTCATGTGTTATTGGGAAGGCCATGGCAGTATGATAGAAAAGTTATGCATGATGGAGAGAAAAACACATACACCTTTTGGAAAGATGGCGCTAAGGTGATTTTATTGCCTCTCAAGGATGAAGGAAAAGGTGAGACCATGTTGTCTGAAAGAGATCTTGTTAAAGAAATGAAGGTGACAGGGTGTTGCTATGCATTAGTAGTGAAAAAAGGTGAAGAGGAAGACATTTCAGTTCCCCCAGAAGTAGCCGAGCTGTTGAAAGAATTTGTTGATGTTTTACCTAATGAATTGCCTGATGGTCTACCGCCAAAGAGAGATATTCAGCATCATATTGATTTGATTCCAGGAGCAACTCTACCCAACCAAGCAGCTTATAGGATGAATCCAACACAACATGCAGAGATGAATAAGCAAGTAACAGAACTCCTAAGTAAAGGTGTGGTGAGAGAGAGCATGAGCCCATGTGCTGTACCTACATTGTTAACCCCAAAAAAAGATGGAACATGGAGGATGTGCACTGATAGCAGAGCAATTAATAAGATTACCATTAAGTATCGGTTTCCTATACCTCGTATGGAGGACATGATGGATGTCCTTGCAGGGGCTAAATATTTCAGCAAGATCGACCTACGAAGTGGCTACCACCAAATCCGGATTCGAGAAGGGGATGAGTGGAAGACAGCCTTTAAGACTGGAGATGGATTATATGAGTGGATGGTTATGCCATTCGGGTTATCAAATGCACCTAGCACATTTATGAGATTGATGAACACTATACTACGCCCTTACATTGGTAAGTTTGTGGTAGTTTATTTTGATGATATTTTGGTATTTAGTAACAGCAGAGAAGAGCATCTACAACACTTGAGGATCATCTTTGGTGTGTTAAGGAAGGAGAAGCTCTATGCCAATTTGAAAAAGTGTAGGTTCATGCAGGACAGTTTGGTTTTTTTAGGCATTGTCATTTCTAAAGATGGTGTCAGAATGGATCCAGAAAAGGTCAGGGCAATCCTAGAATGGCCTAGTCCAAGCAGCATCACAGCGGTAAAAAGTTTTCATGGCTTGGCCACTTTCTATCGAAAGTTCATTCGCAATTTCAGTAGTATTGTAGCTCCTATAACAGATTGCACCAAAGGGAGGGAGTTTTTATGGACCAAGGATGCTGAGGAGAGCTTTAAGTACTTGAAGAAAAAGGTAACAGAAGCACCTATACTTGCATTGCCAAATTTTGATAATGTATTTGAAGTAGAATGTGATGCCTCCCATGTAGGAATAGGTGCTGTACTTAGCCAAGCTAGCAAACCTATAGCTTTCTTTAGTGAAAAGCTGAATGCAGTGAGAAAGAATTATTCTACTTATGATTTGGAATTTTATGCAATTGTCCAAGCATTGAGGCATTGGAGACATTATCTAGTTCCCCAGGAGTTTGTATTGTTTACAGATCATATTGCACTGAGGTACTTGAACACACAGAAAAAGTTGAATAGTAGGCATGCCAAGTGGGTCTCTTTCTTGCAGGGTTACAACTTTGTGTTGAAGCATAAGTCTGGAAAACAAAATCAGGTTGCAGATGCGTTAAGTAGGCGTGTTGCACTTTTGACCACAATGGAAGCTGAGGTGATTGGTTTTGATGCCATCAAAAATTTGTATGAGTCTGATGATGATTTTTGGGAGATTGTGGAACACTTGAAGGCACCAATATCTGGTAACTTGGATCACTTTAGGGGTGAATATTTTATGCAAGATGGGTATCTATTTAAAGGAAAACAACTATGCATACCGGCTGGCTCTATGAGGGACAACATTATCAGAGAATTTCATAGTAGTGGGTTGGCTGGACATTTTGGCAAGGACAAGACAATAGCCTTGACAGAAGATAAATATTACTGGCCAAAGATGAAAAGGGATATAACTAAGTATGTAACAAGGTGTAGAATCTGCCAAGTGGCTAAGGGCCATTCACAGAATACAGGATTATATATGCCCTTACCAGTACCAGCTGCACCATGGACAGATTTGAGCATGGACTTTGTGTTGGGACTTCCACATACTCAACGAGGTAATGATTCCATTTTTGTAGTTGTTGATAGGTTTTCCAAGATGGTTCATTTTATTGCCTGTAAGAAGACTAATGATGCAACGAGGGTAGCAGAGTTATTTTTCTCAGAAGTTGTTAGACTACATGGTGTTCCAAAGACTATTACCTCTGACAGGGATACCAAATTCCTCAGTCATTTCTGGAGGACTTTATGGAAGAAGATGGGGACCAAGTTACAGTTTAGTAGTGCCTATCATCCTCAAACAGATGGGCAAACAGAGGTAGTTAATCGGAGTCTGGGAAATTTGCTGCGGTGTATTGTTGGAGAAAAGCCAAAACAATGGGATTTGGCATTACCCCAGGCCGAATTTGCCTATAATAGTTCTGTTAACCGATCAACAGGAAAGTCCCCTTTCCAGATTGTGTATGGTAGGAATCCTCAGGGTGTTCTAGATTTGGTACAGCTACCAATGAAAGATCGGGTCAGTGATGATGGGGAAGCATTTGCAGAACACCTTCAACAGTTGCAGCAAGAAGTGAGACAGAAGTTGCAGGACAGTAATGAGAGGTATAAGAATTCAGTGGATCCTAGTCGGCGACATCAGACATTCAGTGAAGGTGACTTAGTGATGGTATATTTGAGAAAAGAGCGGTTTCCTACTGGAACATATCACAAGTTGAAGTACAAGAAAATTGGTCCTTGCAGAATTACAAAGAAGATCAATGATAATGCATATGAGGTCAGTTTACCAGATGATCTCGCTATTTCTCCCGTGTTTAATATTTCTGATTTATATGCATTCCATGGTGAGGATGATACTAAAGATAGTCAATCAGAGGTGTCATGGCACAACCACCTTCCCCATAAGAAGAAGGAAAAGATTGCACAGATTCTTGATAAGAACACTATCTCCACTCGGCACGGGCGTTACAACAAGTATTTAGTACAGTGGGAAGGATTGCCACCAACAGATAGCACATGGATTACAGAGTGGGAAATGCAGAGGTTAGATCTCGTCCAATGGCAGCAGTTTGAAGACACTCACTTGCAGGAGCTGCGTTCTTTTCAACCAGAGGAGAATGATGCAGGGACTTCCGGAGGTCATAACTTTTGACTCGGATGTGGGTTTTCTACGAAATTTTACAGGTAGATGCGTTATGAGGTGGCCAGTGGTCTCCCAACCTGCCCTAGCGGGTTGGACCTCGTCTTGGCACTTTTTCGGGGCTTCAAACTTTCATCTTGGCCCTCAAAATGGCAAATTAGTGTTTTTTTCTAGTTTTTTAAAAGTTGTTTTTTTTAATAACTCGAAACTCATGTTTCGAATTTAGGATGTTAGTTGGTTTTTCGTCCTACCTTAGCTTTATGAGCTTTTTGGGAAAAAACTGGATTCTCAAGATATGATTGTAAAATTACCTAAAATGGCAAAATCTGACAATTGTCGAAATCTGCCAAAAAAGGTAATTTTTTGTTTTTTTTGTTTTCTTAGATATAAGAGAGTTTTCTCTCATTGTAGCAGCAGAGTTGAGGAATAGAAATTTTGTTATGTTTCAGCTTCCAAATTTTGTCTCTCATGTTTAATGACACAATTCTGTTGATTGTATGTGGTGTGCTGCATCATTTGGTATCAGAGCCAGGTTGATGGCTGGGAGAGGAAGAGGAAGAGGCGGTCTTACCCAGATGCATAGAGAAATGCAAAATCTGCAAAGGCAAATAGCAGAACTTACAACACGGATGGAAACCCAAAGACTGGGTAGAGGAGGAGACGAATCTGATGAAGAGATAGGTCAAGGAGGTGCAAATCAAGATACAGAACATGAAGAAGAAGAATTAGAAGGCATGAGTTTTGAAGAGAGGATGCTCAGGGCCTTAGAAGGGAAAAATGAAAGGATCAAGGTAGATGTTTCAGATTATGCAGGTAGTCTTAAACCAGAGGAGTTGATAGACTGGTTGAATGGCATGAGAAAATTTTTTGAATGGAAATCCATGACAGAGGAGAAGAAGGTAAAATTTGCATGCACCAAATTAAAGGGTCATGCAATGATTTGGTGGGATCATCTTCAAAAGGAACGAACAAGGAAAGGTAAGGATAAGATCAGGACATGGAATAAAATGGAGAAGAAGTTGACAGAAAAATTTTTGCCCATAGATTATGCGCAAACCCTTTTTCGTAGGTTTCAAAATTTAAAGCAGAACCTCTCTTCTGTGCAAGATTATACAAATGAGTTTTATACACTGTCTATACGTATAGAGCATCAAGAAACTGATGCACAAATGGCTGCTAGATATGTGAATGGCCTAAAATTTTCTATTCAAGATGAATTGAGCATGCATCGACTCAACAATATGAAAGAGGCTTACCAATTGGCTCTAAAGGCTGAAGAAAAACAAAACAGACAGTATCATCAGAGGAATAGAGGAGGAAGAAGGGGTACATCAACCCCATTTCGAGGAGGTTCAAGTTATGGCAGGGGAGAGTCATCCCATGGTGTGGAAAAACAAGTAGACACTCGGCAAGATCCTCCGAATCAAGAACGAGGAAGGGGATTTCAAAGAGGTAGAGGTTATGGTAGTGGTAGAGGATGGGAAAACCAGAGAAGGCCTTTCACTTGTTTCAGATGTGGAGAAGAAGGTCATAGGGCATTTGAATGCTCCAATTATAACATGCAAGAAAGAAATCAAGGAGGACAACCTAGGGTGAACATGATTCAAATGCAGCATGAAGTGGAAGGGACAGAACTGGAGGTTCCACCAGACGTGGGAGAAAGTCTCATGATGAGAAGAGCAATGGTGATTCCAGAGAAGGAGAAAACACAAGCCAAAAGCTCTGATGTTTCATGGCTTCGAACCAATATCTTCAGAACCAGATGCACTTCGGGTGGCAAGGTATGTCAAGTCATTGTTGATGGAGGTAGTTGTGAAAATATGGTTTCTAAAGAAATGGTAGACAAATTGAATTTACACTGTGAAAAACATCCTCATCCGTATCGCATTGCATGGTTTAAAAAGGGAAATGAAGTCACTGTTGATAAAAGATGCCTAATTAAGTTTAGCATAGGGAAGATCTATCAGGATGAGATATGGTGTGATGTTGTCCCAATGGATGCCTGTCATGTGTTATTGGGAAGGCCATGGCAGTATGATAGAAAAGTTATGCATGATGGAGAGAAAAACACATACACCTTTTGGAAAGATGGCGCTAAGGTGATTTTATTGCCTCTCAAGGATGAAGGAAAAGGTGAGACCATGTTGTCTGAAAGAGATCTTGTTAAAGAAATGAAGGTGACAGGGTGTTGCTATGCATTAGTAGTGAAAAAAGGTGAAGAGGAAGACATTTCAGTTCCCCCAGAAGTAGCCGAGCTGTTGAAAGAATTTGTTGATGTTTTACCTAATGAATTGCCTGATGGTCTACCGCCAAAGAGAGATATTCAGCATCATATTGATTTGATTCCAGGAGCAACTCTACCCAACCAAGCAGCTTATAGGATGAATCCAACACAACATGCAGAGATGAATAAGCAAGTAACAGAACTCCTAAGTAAAGGTGTGGTGAGAGAGAGCATGAGCCCATGTGCTGTACCTACATTGTTAACCCCAAAAAAAGATGGAACATGGAGGATGTGCACTGATAGCAGAGCAATTAATAAGATTACCATTAAGTATCGGTTTCCTATACCTCGTATGGAGGACATGATGGATGTCCTTGCAGGGGCTAAATATTTCAGCAAGATCGACCTACGAAGTGGCTACCACCAAATCCGGATTCGAGAAGGGGATGAGTGGAAGACAGCCTTTAAGACTGGAGATGGATTATATGAGTGGATGGTTATGCCATTCGGGTTATCAAATGCACCTAGCACATTTATGAGATTGATGAACACTATACTACGCCCTTACATTGGTAAGTTTGTGGTAGTTTATTTTGATGATATTTTGGTATTTAGTAACAGCAGAGAAGAGCATCTACAACACTTGAGGATCATCTTTGGTGTGTTAAGGAAGGAGAAGCTCTATGCCAATTTGAAAAAGTGTAGGTTCATGCAGGACAGTTTGGTTTTTTTAGGCATTGTCATTTCTAAAGATGGTGTCAGAATGGATCCAGAAAAGGTCAGGGCAATCCTAGAATGGCCTAGTCCAAGCAGCATCACAGCGGTAAAAAGTTTTCATGGCTTGGCCACTTTCTATCGAAAGTTCATTCGCAATTTCAGTAGTATTGTAGCTCCTATAACAGATTGCACCAAAGGGAGGGAGTTTTTATGGACCAAGGATGCTGAGGAGAGCTTTAAGTACTTGAAGAAAAAGGTAACAGAAGCACCTATACTTGCATTGCCAAATTTTGATAATGTATTTGAAGTAGAATGTGATGCCTCCCATGTAGGAATAGGTGCTGTACTTAGCCAAGCTAGCAAACCTATAGCTTTCTTTAGTGAAAAGCTGAATGCAGTGAGAAAGAATTATTCTACTTATGATTTGGAATTTTATGCAATTGTCCAAGCATTGAGGCATTGGAGACATTATCTAGTTCCCCAGGAGTTTGTATTGTTTACAGATCATATTGCACTGAGGTACTTGAACACACAGAAAAAGTTGAATAGTAGGCATGCCAAGTGGGTCTCTTTCTTGCAGGGTTACAACTTTGTGTTGAAGCATAAGTCTGGAAAACAAAATCAGGTTGCAGATGCGTTAAGTAGGCGTGTTGCACTTTTGACCACAATGGAAGCTGAGGTGATTGGTTTTGATGCCATCAAAAATTTGTATGAGTCTGATGATGATTTTTGGGAGATTGTGGAACACTTGAAGGCACCAATATCTGGTAACTTGGATCACTTTAGGGGTGAATATTTTATGCAAGATGGGTATCTATTTAAAGGAAAACAACTATGCATACCGGCTGGCTCTATGAGGGACAACATTATCAGAGAATTTCATAGTAGTGGGTTGGCTGGACATTTTGGCAAGGACAAGACAATAGCCTTGACAGAAGATAAATATTACTGGCCAAAGATGAAAAGGGATATAACTAAGTATGTAACAAGGTGTAGAATCTGCCAAGTGGCTAAGGGCCATTCACAGAATACAGGATTATATATGCCCTTACCAGTACCAGCTGCACCATGGACAGATTTGAGCATGGACTTTGTGTTGGGACTTCCACATACTCAACGAGGTAATGATTCCATTTTTGTAGTTGTTGATAGGTTTTCCAAGATGGTTCATTTTATTGCCTGTAAGAAGACTAATGATGCAACGAGGGTAGCAGAGTTATTTTTCTCAGAAGTTGTTAGACTACATGGTGTTCCAAAGACTATTACCTCTGACAGGGATACCAAATTCCTCAGTCATTTCTGGAGGACTTTATGGAAGAAGATGGGGACCAAGTTACAGTTTAGTAGTGCCTATCATCCTCAAACAGATGGGCAAACAGAGGTAGTTAATCGGAGTCTGGGAAATTTGCTGCGGTGTATTGTTGGAGAAAAGCCAAAACAATGGGATTTGGCATTACCCCAGGCCGAATTTGCCTATAATAGTTCTGTTAACCGATCAACAGGAAAGTCCCCTTTCCAGATTGTGTATGGTAGGAATCCTCAGGGTGTTCTAGATTTGGTACAGCTACCAATGAAAGATCGGGTCAGTGATGATGGGGAAGCATTTGCAGAACACCTTCAACAGTTGCAGCAAGAAGTGAGACAGAAGTTGCAGGACAGTAATGAGAGGTATAAGAATTCAGTGGATCCTAGTCGGCGACATCAGACATTCAGTGAAGGTGACTTAGTGATGGTATATTTGAGAAAAGAGCGGTTTCCTACTGGAACATATCACAAGTTGAAGTACAAGAAAATTGGTCCTTGCAGAATTACAAAGAAGATCAATGATAATGCATATGAGGTCAGTTTACCAGATGATCTCGCTATTTCTCCCGTGTTTAATATTTCTGATTTATATGCATTCCATGGTGAGGATGATACTAAAGATAGTCAATCAGAGGTGTCATGGCACAACCACCTTCCCCATAAGAAGAAGGAAAAGATTGCACAGATTCTTGATAAGAACACTATCTCCACTCGGCACGGGCGTTACAACAAGTATTTAGTACAGTGGGAAGGATTGCCACCAACAGATAGCACATGGATTACAGAGTGGGAAATGCAGAGGTTAGATCTCGTCCAATGGCAGCAGTTTGAAGACACTCACTTGCAGGAGCTGCGTTCTTTTCAACCAGAGGAGAATGATGCAGGGACTTCCGGAGGTCATAACTTTTGACTCGGATGTGGGTTTTCTACGAAATTTTACAGGTAGATGCGTTATGAGGTGGCCAGTGGTCTCCCAACCTGCCCTAGCGGGTTGGACCTCGTCTTGGCACTTTTTCGGGGCTTCAAACTTTCATCTTGGCCCTCAAAATGGCAAATTAGTGTTTTTTTCTAGTTTTTTAAAAGTTGTTTTTTTTAATAACTCGAAACTCATGTTTCGAATTTAGGATGTTAGTTGGTTTTTCGTCCTACCTTAGCTTTATGAGCTTTTTGGGAAAAAACTGGATTCTCAAGATATGATTGTAAAATTACCTAAAATGGCAAAATCTGACAATTGTCGAAATCTGCCAAAAAAGGTAATTTTTTGTTTTTTTTGTTTTCTTAGATATAAGAGAGTTTTCTCTCATTGTAGCAGCAGAGTTGAGGAATAGAAATTTTGTTATGTTTCAGCTTCCAAATTTTGTCTCTCATGTTTAATGACACAATTCTGTTGATTGTATGTGGTGTGCTGCATCATATTTTTTCCCTAAAATAAGACAGGCTTTAATATTTGAAAGGCAACTTCAAATAAATAACAGTTAGGAAAAATTTACTTGACAAGTAGGGTCAACCATCAAATTTAAGCCTTGAGCACCATCTTTAATATCTAGACTAAGTCCCATCAGAAAGCAACAAATTATATAGCATCACATGAACACTCTAGAAAAAATGAATGCACTCATATTGGACTAACTTTCTTCTTAGCATTTTATCATACCTAAACAAAAACTAAAGTATATTGATATGGCACCATCTTTAGACCTCAAAACTTAAGTTTAAGCAGTAAAATGCAAAGCAAATTTGAAAATCATTCAAATCACCCCCGTACACAAACTTACCCTTTCCCCCATGATGCATATTTATTCATGAAGAGATGAATGGGGTACAATAGTGAAAAGTGTAAGGGTACCTTGAAATCCTTTTCCAATGGAGGTGCCAGATACATCGACCAGATCTCCCTCGGAGAACAACTCATGGAAGTTCAATCGTTGATTGGGTTCGAAGGCATCAAGCTGAGATGCAGAGGGCAATCGGAATTCCTGCAAATAGCGCAGGGGAATCGCCCCCACTTTGTTGAGATGCCCCAATTCGGGCTTTGTGAGCTTGGTATCCCTTACTCGCCTGTACCCCACTTGAACTGCATTGTACCCATCTGTGGACTCTGTCTTTAACTGAGTGACAATGTTGCCCTCGTGAAAGCCTACGATTGTCACCGGCACATACTTCCCATCCGCCTCAAAATATGTCATCATTCCCAGCTTGGTGCCCATCACTCCCACGCCTGCTTCGTATGACGCCATACAAATTATCTTCGCCCTCCTCTGTTTTGGCATTGCCATTAAACCCCTGGAGGACAGACTCCGCCTCCCCACTACAGATTTTGTAGTGGCCAAGGAACACACAGCCAACGATGCGGCAGCCATGATTACAAAACACAAGAGAATTTAAGAACGGCTATCGCTATGAATCTACCATTCCATTCTAAATGGCTTCTCTCTTTGTTTTTGGGTGCTTTTTGTAATGAATGATGTCAAGATGGATGGATAAAATGGAAGTTTATGACTAGAGGAAAAGGAATGCTTCCCCGTAAACGCAGAGAGAGATAAGGTTCTTTTCATTCTGTTTTTGTATTTAACCATGTTGCTTTCCTCAATCATTTCATTTCTCAATAAAATTCAAAAAATTAGAGGAAATTAAATTTCTAAAAATTGTTTTATTTTTTTATTTTTTTATTTTTTTATTTTTTTATTTTTTTTAAAGTCTATTATATTATACTAATTTTAATTTTCTTCTTAAAACAATATATTTTATTATAAAAGATAAAGTAAAAAGTGTTGGATAAATTTTATATTTGATATCTCTCCGTGTACTTTAGATATATTTTTTAAAATATAAATATGTTGGAAGTCATTAGTTTTCCACAGTCCATAATGTTGGAAATTGCATGCTTTTGGATTTAACTGTGTTAGATATTTTTCTTCAAGCATGCAATTTCTAATATAAATATGTTAGTTAGTAATGGTATTGTAAGGAAATAAACAAATATTTAGGGTTGTATTGAAAATTGTAAAGGAAAATAATTTTTTTAATGTAATTTAGACTAATTCAATCAAATGAATATAAATAAATATAACTAAGTACAAATCAGCATTAAGTTAATAAGTTAGTGTTGTAATGAAAGTTTGACAAATGTATTTGTTAAATTAGAAAAGTGAAATTAGTAATTAGGATATTTTATTTTATGATGGAAGAATGAATGTTTTCGAAGAAGATTCTACTATCATACCAATGTATACTCAGAAAAGTATGCCTCTCTATTAGTGAAACGTTTCAAAATCTGCATTGGATTTGTGCTTTGTTAGAGGACAAGTTCTTAGATCTGAATCTATATATTCAGTTTGGACTTGTCATTGCATGCAATAATGTTCTACTCTTCTAATTGCCTAATGGATAAGCATTTACTTTGCTTTTCCTAAAGATCTAGAGACTAGCGGTATTTAGAAATGCCTTTTAAGGTTTGTCAATTCCTCACAAGATTTTCATATATCAAAACCTTGAAAGTGAACAAGGATCTTAAATACCAAGCAAGGGCCCTAAGTATGCAAGTTTGTTATTCCTTTTAGTGCACTAAATTGAAATGTGTTACTATTAATTGCTCAAATGATCAAGGATGAGAGAGAGAACATGTGTGTACTTGATGAGTAGATTGAATGCATTTAATGTCTTTAAATACTGGTACATATGATCAAATTGCACTAAACATGTGTTTAGTAGGCTCAAGGTGGGAGGGTGATTAGGGTCAGCCAGCCAAATTTTAAATTTGAGTTTTAAAACAAAAAAGGGGCATGTTTGTGATCATGTAGTTAACCCTGCGAACCTAGGAATGTCCTAGTGTAGGTAAATAGTCAAATCCAAGTGGCTAACAAATAAATGAAGGTAAGTGCATACATGAATATGATAAATGAGCAAATAAGGTGGATGTATAGGAGTTTATGTGTAAAAGGGTATAGTAAGGCTAAGCATCTAGGGATATGTGTATGTAAATAAATAAAAGGCAAGAGGAATGACCCCAACTTCGCACAAGATCATGTCATTTGTCACTGTGTGCATGTATCAAGACACTTCCTCAAAATAGGTGCATAACTAAATGGGAAATGGCATGGGTATGCAAATTTCACCATTACATTTTGCCCCCACTTTGAGGTGCATGTGAATCCTAAAATGATCATGTATCTCAAAGTATGTAGCATACACAAACATGCATGTAAATTTGTTAGTGTGAACAGGGTTACTTTACTATCTAACTCTTTCTTAGCTTGTTCTCCACCTTAGCTCTTTTCACACTAGGTTAAGCTTACTTAGGGACTTTTTCACTTTATCCCACATTGGTTGTGTATTGAGTCTCTTGGGTGGAATATCATATATATACCCACCTCTTGCTCTCATATGAGCATCCCATTCTATTGTAATGCTTTGCATTCTCTTGAGTTGAATATAGTTTATTTAGCTCATATCTGATTTCTATTTTGCTCTCTCAATCACTTGCATGCTTGGGTAGAAATCTTACATGGTATCAGAGCGCAGGTCATCGGTTCGAGTCCCTTGAGCCCTCGACCCTTCGTTCGCGTAAGCTCGGCTTATCGACATGGTATGTAGTGGGTACGAATCCCACATGGTACGTGGTTATATCCGGCTCTAACCTGGTATCAGAGCTCTTCTCCTAATTTATTTGAGAATCTAACATGGTATCAGAGCCATGTTGTCTGGTATAGCTCATTATTTTTCTGATTTATTTGAGAGATTTGAGATTATTAGATAGCTAATTTTTTTCTTAAAACCCAAGTATGCTCTTCTCCTGCATCCTTGAATGAACTGGAGAATCAGAACAGTTTAAAGGAAAATAGGCATCTAGGTAAGCTGGTTTGCATATATGTGTTCTTGTGAGATCTGGGTGATTGCAACTTTGTGGTAATATTGGAGGCATCTTTCGGTACTTCCAGAGTGTCCAGAAGGCTTGAGAAAGTCAAAAGTGACTTTTACTCCACCAAAATCAGAGATTGGAGGACATGGTAACAAATCGGTAAAAAATTTTACCAAAGCTATTTTCATTTGTGCTTCAAATTTTCAGCTTCTACTCATTTTCAGAAAAAAAAGATTTTTGGGTTTTGTTCCTAGGGTCGAAAAACTTTCTGGGTATCTGTTAGTTTTTGCATACAGCTTATATATTTTGCAGAAATGACGTCAGAAAGTTACAACAAAACCCCTCTCCATTGGCGTTTTAGAAATTGCAGTTCAACTTCCAAAGGCCGTAACTCGAGCTCCTGAACTTGGATTTGCGAGCTTCTTTTTTTTATTTTGGCTAATTTTTCGTGCTCTACATGCTGGTACAATCATTTTTTTATTTCAGTGTACAAATTTTTTAGAAATTGCAGATTCTCAGTCGTGACATTGCATAGTTCTCGTTTTTGGGAACTTCGGAGGATCATAACTTTCACATACAACCTCGTATCGAGGTGATTCTTTTTTTGAAAGTGTATGATTTTTCGAGTAGATCGCAGTGGTACTATTTATTTATCTGAGTATTGTGCCAAAGTTGTAGTTTTAGCATATGCTCTTTGTGAGGACTTTGCAATGCATTGAAATCAAGACCACTTAGTATTTCTTGCTAGTGGCAGCTATAAATGCACTAAATATAAAGTGCCAAATCAAATTTTCTTGGGGGGGTTCTTTGATTGAGTGGAAAAGGGGGTGTCTTATGTGCTCTCTTTGAGTCACATCTTTTATGGGGTTATTGTAATCATTTTGGGGGTTCATCATGGATATCGGTTATTTCCATCCTTCTGTTGTTAAATTAACCTCAGAGAACTATTTGTCTTGGAAACAAGGGATAAAGAATCATTGCCTTGAGCAAGATCTATTGCCCCATCTCTTTGGACTCATTCCTGAGCCAAGTGACTATGAACAGAAGAATGCATGGTTTAACAATAATGACATGGTCTATGGACTAATATGTCTTACTATTTCTGAGGATATTCTACATCACATAGAGCACACTGAGTGCCCTTTCACTGCTTGGACCATCATCCAGCAGTTGTATGGAGACTTTAGATCTTCATCTGATAGTGATGTTTCCTTGGATGACCAAGCTATGGTGGATGATACTAAGTCTTCTTTTACCCCATCTTGTGTGACATGCATTGATACCCCATCTTCAGATACAACACATGTTGCTTCGTCAGATTCCAGAGATGCTTCTTTGAGAGCTTCTAGTGATTCTTTGCAGCAGGATCATTACAGTTTTCCTGATTGGGATTCCTATTTATCAGACATTGCATCTTTGTTTGTGGAGTCTCACATTTTAGATTTGGAGGACACATTTGAGGAGCTATCTCTCCTCTTTCATGACAATTATTTTGTCCTTGCACCTATTGTTACTACAGAGTTCAGAGAGGCTTCTTCGAGGGCTTCCAGTGATTCTTTGCAGCAGGATCAGATATGTGTTCTAGATTCACTTCATTGGGACCAATTTCTACCAGACATCTCTTGTTTGTTTGTAGAGTCTCACATTTCGGATCTAGATGACACTCTTGAGGACATTCAACTCCTCTTTGATGACAGTCATTTTATCACTGTTATCCCATCTTCCTTGTCTTTGGATCTTGTACCTCCTAGTTGTACACATGGGATTGGATTGCTTCTACCTTCATGCATTGAGGCATCTTTTGATATTCACATGGGGACACTTGAGCAGAGTTCTGAGATAGGATACATCTTGAGACTTCCTTCCTCACCTTGCTTCTTTGAGTGGGAGTTACTTTGACATTTACCATTGGAGTTGTTTCTTCCTAAGGGGAGAAATGTCATTTGTCACAAATGGATCATCTTCAGCATTCATATATGGGCATCCTCTTTTGGCACTGGAGCTACTTTGTTGTGGGGGGGTTTCATAGTCTCTTTCACTCTCTCTATTTTTTTTTTTTTTTTTTTTTTGGGGGGGGGGGGTTCTCTCTCTTTGGGGGGAATGTTTTGTACATGGGTACCTAACATGGCCTAGTAGCTGGACCCATCTTTTCACCCACCTAAGCTACGCTTAAGGGGGGTGTTAGTGTAGGTTTTTATTTTTCTTAGGGATATTTCTTTTTCCTACACATTATTAAGCTTGCTTAGGTTTATTATAAGTGGTTAATATGCTTAGGTTTAGTATAAGTGGTTAATACGAGGACACGTGGCGAAATACATCAGCTACATGTGTAACTCTCTCCCACACATGGGTAGTTGAGTTACACATCCTTTTTTGGATTTTTGTGCCACCTCTCATAACCACTATTTTGTCCTTTCCTAAGTAGGTTATGGGGTATTGCGCCACCTCTCATAACCACTTTTTTGTCCTTACCTAAGTGGGTTATGGGGTAGTTAGAGTTCTCACACTCTTTTGTCTTTATGTGCCACCCCTCATAACTCCTTTTTGTTTTCATGTAAGGAGGTTATGCCACATGTTTTGGCATTTACCAAGTAGGTAAGATCTCCCACCTTTTATGGGATATGGGAGTTATTACACCTCTTGGATGTATATGCCCTATTTTTGCTATATATACAATACTCTCCTCTCACTGAACATGAGGTGAATGAGCAAGTTCACAAGCTTGAATATCAGTTCAGTGATAGCTCGGTGAGAGTATTGAGAGTCTTCTCAAAATTCTCTTTCTTTGTCTCTATTTTTCTCTCATTTCAGATATCTCTTCATTCTACTATTTTGATTTTCGATCATTTGTTGAGTGGAGGCGCATATGATCTACGACCGACAACGGATCCTAGCTCAGTTCTCGCTTCTCGCAGAATCTAACATGGTATCAGAGCGCAGGTCATTGGTTCGAGTCCCTTGAGCCCTCGACCCTTCGTCCGCGTAAGCTTAGCTTATTGACATGGTACGTAGTGGGTACGAATCCCACATGGTACGTGGTTGTATCCGGCTCTAACCTTGCATGCTTGGGTATAAATCTTACAAAATTAAATATACAAACACTCACAGGATAATGTTGTGAGGTCCATATTACAAAATAGAGAAAAAGTGTGCAATGAGTAGCTTTTGTCTCACAAATGAAAATCTAATACAAACTAGGAACTTTGCCATTGGCCATGAAATAGAACAACAAGAAATGTATTGTTAGAAAAAAATGTCTATTTAGAAAGTGATAAAACTACTCTCAATTACACTAATGTGAGTCCACTCAATTATGGTAAAATATGATTTGCTTGATTGTAATAATGTGATAGAATTCCACTCGATTGAGGTGATGAGTCTATGTAGTTTCAATCACTACTTGAAAACTTAGGAACGTAAATGCAATTGGTTGTATATAAAGGATGCAAGGAATTGAAGAGAGGGAAAAATCATACTTGAAAGTAAATGCAATATAGAGAGAGAAGTGTGTTTAAGCATATGAATCATGTAAAATACTAGCAATAATATATACATCATGTGATATGTATGTGTAACATATAGCATGATAAAGCATGGTAAGCATAAGTGGGTTGGAGATAAAATCAAACAATAGTAATGTTACCCCAAACATGGGAAAGGTAGAAAAAATGGTAATGTTGTTGCAAGTATGTGCTAATTGGTGTTGTCATTGATGTCAACATGTTTGTGTTGTCATTGGTGCCAACTGTGTCTTCTAATATTGTTGTTTGTTGATTGATTGAATTGTCATGTTAAGGACACAGTCTGAGTTTTTGCTCCACATTTCCTCTGTATTGAAGACCAGAGTATGAGATTTGGATATGTGTTTAGAGAAGTGTTTGAAGATGCTAAATCTAGAATTTGGTGGTATGGATCGCTATGGAGAAAAAGTTCTATTCAACAGTTTGAAGATTGTGCCTGGCAGTGTTTGCAATGTGACAGGGAGAAAGTATTTTTCTCTGCATTTCTCCGCGGTTTGGATTTTGGTCTTGTGGTTCTGGGCTTAAGTTTATAAGGTCCTTAGTTATCTTCTTTCCAAAGGATTTCTGATTTGGTGCTCCGAAAAGCAAGTTATTGTTTAGTAGAGATTGACAGTGTTGGTTGTGAGCACTCTGTGATCTATCTTCAAGTGATATTTGTTGTCTTCAAGTGAGATCTATTGCGGTTGGATTTGTCAGCTCCCAAGTGATTCTATGTTGCACATGGATGGCTCTAGAATGTATTAAATGTGTGTGCTTGATCCACAAGCTCTAATGAAGCTCTTGGAAGTGTGTGTCTAAGTATTCTTGATGATTGCATCAGTTTGGCTGACTTGGGTGTTAACATTCTTTACGGATGTGTTTCTTGGATTGTAGAAGTGTAAGGAAGTGTGTAAGGATGTATTTGGGTCCAAGCTAAGTCGTGAAATGTTCTTACTTCATTCATTTGCTCCACAAGTTTGTTTAGGTCCAGACCTAATTTGATTTATGTATGTATGCCGACCTTAGAGATAGTTCCAATGGTTGTAAGTTGTATTACCGACCTTGATGAATGTTCCAAGGTTGATGATTGGTATACATATATGTAATGAATCCGTGAGTGATGTGAGGTGAGCGAAGATAAAGTGTGTGTGTTGTAAAGGCAGCGAAGGAGAGATATATTATGCTTCAATGGAACTAAACTCAGGCATGTTGTAGATGCTACTATATCAGTTCATGGCAGTGAGTCACCCATCTCGGTAGTGAGCCACCCCTTGGCAGTGAGCCACCTCTTGGCAGTGAGCCACCCCTTGGCAGTGAGCCTTTTTTGTAGTGAGCATTCATTTGGGCAGTGAGCCTCTTTGTTATTCGGTATTGTTACTACATTATATTGTGAGCTAACACTCACTGTGGTTCTTTCATTTTAGGGTTTTCCACGTAAAAATCTAGTGTTCATATGTGTATGGTGTTGATGTGTTTATATTTTTATTCTACTATTCATGTTCAATCTTCATAACAGATTAAGGAGTTAAAGTAAATATGAATGTGATTTTATTTAAAGAAGTTAAGGTTTTTTATACAACTGATTCACACCCCCTCCCAATTGTCTCGTGCCTTCAACAATTGGTATTAGAGCAAGGTTCCTTGGAAGAAAGCTTAACAACTTAAGGTAGATCTGGGATGGCACACAAGAAAGACATTCCTCAGTTTGATGGATCTGACTATGCCTATTGGAAGGTACGAATGCAAAGTTATCTTATTTCTATTAGTTATAATGTCTGGAAGATGGTTAAAGATAAATACACAGTACGTAAAGGTGGTCCAAAGGTTGATGAAGAGATTAAGGATTATGAGACTAATCACAAAGCTAAAAATGATCTATTAAATGCTTTGTCTAACACTGAAATGGTGAAAGTTGTGGATCTGGAAATTGCTCATGAGATCTGGGACAAATTGAAAAACATCTATGAAGGTGATGAATCTGTCAAGAAAGCTAAGTTGCAGAACTTGAAGACCACATATGAAACCATGCGAATGTCTGAGGATGACAACATAACAAGTTACATACAGAAGATTGATGAAGTTTTCAGAAGTATCAAGGGTCTTGGTGGAAAGATAGAGGATGGGGATGTTGTAGATAAGATACTCAGAACTCTTCCCAAATCTTATAGTCACAAGGTATCTGCCATTGAAGAATTGTTTGATATGGGCAAGCTTACAAAAGATCAATTGCTTGGTAAAATGACTGCTTATGAGATGAGAGAGTTTGGTACTACTGATGGCCCTGTGAAAAATGAGAGTGCCTTTAAGGCCAAGGAAGAAAAGACTGCTAGATCAGACAAATATGTTGTGGAATCAGATGAAGAAGATTTTGAAGAGCTTGAGGCAAAATTTGCAAGCAAAATGAAAAGAGGCAACAGAGGAAAGTTCAAAGGTAAGTTACCTTTCAAATGTTTCAATTGTGGTAAAATTGGTCGCTATGCTTCAAGATGTCCTGATAGAGCTTTGAAGTTCAAAAATAATGAAAGTAAAGGAAAAATGGTAAGAAAGAGGTACTATGTTAGAGATGATGATGGTGTAATAGACAATGAACCTGATTCTGATGATGGTAATGGTAGTGAATGCTTGTTTATTGCATTAAGAGAAGAACTTGTTTTTGCTAACCTTGCAAGTTGTGTGAAGGAAGGAAGTCCAGAGAGTTGTCTGCATTTCATACTGAAAAGGAAGATGAATGGATCATTAATAGCAGATGTTCAAATCACATGACAAGAGATAAGAGTAAGTTTGTTAAGTTTGAAAAATATGGAGGACTAGTTAGGTTTGGTGATGATGCAGCTGGTAAGATTTGTGGAAAATGATCAATTACTTTTGATGGCAAGCATAATACAGATGATGTTCTTTATGTCAAAGGCTTAAAGCATAATCTTCTAAGCATTGGACAAATGTGTGACAAAGGGTATAATCTGGTGTTTAAGGATAATGGGTGTGATAAGGAAAAGCTTCTGAACTTTAATTGTTGTTGTTAAGAAGACTCATGGTAATGTTTATCATTTGAAGGGTACTGATAATTGTTGTTTGTTGGCTCAGACAAATGAAAGCTGGTTATGGCATAGGAGAATGTGTCACATTAACTTTTGACAATTTGGTGAGAATAAGCACAGTACAAGCAGTAAGAGACATGCCTAAGATTGTGAAGTCTACCAATGTTATATGCAAAGAATGTCAATTTGGGAAGATGACAAAGACTACTTTCAAGAGAAAAGAACAATTATCTACCAGTTTGTTGGAGTTGGTGCATACATACCTATGTGGCCCTACAAGAACAAGAAGTCTAAAAGGTGACAATTATTTTATGCTTCTTATTGATGATTATTCAAGAATGACTTGGGTTACCTTTCTTAAAGAAAAATTGAAGCCCTACACAAGTTTAAGGCATTCAAAGCTATGGTTGAAAATGAGTTGGATTTGAGAATCAAGTGTTTGAGATCTGATAGAGGTGGTGAGTTTACTTCAAATGAGTTTAATGCTTTTTGTGAAGAACATGGAATAAAAAGACATTTGTCTGCCCTCCGGACTCCTCAACAAAATGGAGTGGTTGAAAGGAAGAATAGAACTGTTCAAGAAGCTGCTAGAATAATGATCAAGGAAGCAAACCAACCAAAGTATACTAGAAAGAAGTAATACGCATTGCTATATACATTCAGAATAGAGTGCAAGTCAAAGCAAAAGAAACAAAGACACCCTATGAGCTATGGTATGGTAGAACTCCTACTGTCAAATACTTCAAAGTTTTTGCAAGCAAATGTTACATCAGAAGAGATGAAGAATTAGGAAAGTTTGATGCTAGATGTGATGAAGGTATATTCCTTGGGTACTCTACTAAGAGCAAGGCTTACTGGTGCTATAACAAAAGACTAAGAAAAATCATTGAAAGTGCAAATGTGAAGGTATCAAGATATTCAGCCTGATGGATATGAGTTAGATGGATCCGTTGATACGAAAAAGGTTGAAAAAGACAAAGAAAAGGAAGTTCAAAATAAAGTGCAAGCTGCTCCTAAAGAAGAAGAAGTTCAAGCTGAAGCTCCGGAAAGAATTCCTAAAACTCCCAGGTATGTGCAAAGAGATCACTTTGAAGATCAAATTATTGGTGACAAAAGGAAAGGTGTGTTGACAAGAAGCAGAGTTGTAGAAGATCAAGTAAATCTCTGTTTACTCTCCAAGGTGGAACCTAAAACAGTAAAAGAAGCATGCAATGATGAATATTGGATCAAAGCAATGGAAGAAGAACTAATGCAGATTGAGAAAAACAAGACTTGGGAACTTGTCCCTAGACTTGTAGACAAGAATGTGATAGGAACAAAGTGGGTATTTAGGAACAAATTGAATGAAGCTGGAGAAGTTGTGAGAAACAAGGCAAGACTTGTGTGTAAAGGCTAATCACAAGTGGAAGGAATAGACTATGAAGAAACCTTTGCTCCGATGGCAAGAATGGAAGCTATCAAACTATTTTTGGCATTTGCAGCACATAAAAATTTCAAGGTATATCAGATGGATGTGAAATCTGCTTTCCTGAATGGTAAGTTAAAAGAATTCTACATAGAGCAACCAAATGAATTCCAACTATCAGACAAACCAAATATGATATGCAAATTGAAGAAGGATTTGTATGGATTGAAGCAAGCTCCCAAAGCTTGGTATGCAAGATTGGATAAGTACCTGTTGCAGCAGGGATTCAGTAAAGAGTCTGTAGATAGTACCCTGTACACCAAGATAAGTGGAGACCAAATTTTGATTGTTGAGCTCTATGTTGATGATATCATATTCGGTGGAAATGAAGGTATGTGTAAGAAGTTTGCAGATAAGATGCAAAAAGAGTTTGAAATGTCTATGTGTGGTGAAATGAACTTCTTCCTTGGACTGCAAATCATTCAAACTAGTAAAGGTATTTTCATTTCTAAATCCAAGTATGTTAAAGAGTTGTTGAAGAAGTTTGGAATGGAGAACTCTAAACTGGTATGTACCCCTATGGTTACTGGTTGCAAGTTGAGCAAGAATGATGAATCTCCTAAGGTTGATCAGAGCAAGTATAGATCAATGATTGGAGGACTGCTTTATCTAACCTCTACTAGACTGGATATCATGCGTGTAGTCTGTCTTGTGGCCAGATTTCAATCAGATCCCAGAGAATCACATGTTACGGTAGTAAAGAGGATATTCAAGTATTTGAAGGGCACTCTGGATCATGGTTTGTGGTATCCTAAGAACAATGACTTTTCCTTAAGTGCCTATACAGATGCAGATTGGGCCGGATGTGTTGATGATAGGAAAAGCACAAGTGGAGGTGTATTTTTTTCTTGGAGATAGGGCAGTGTCCTGGCATAGCAAAAAACAAGAATCAGTTTCCTTGTCTACTGCAGAGGCATAATATATTACTGCAGCATCATGTTGTACTCAGGTGTTGTGGATGAAATAGACTTTGAAGGATACCAAAGTTGAGTATGATGAGCCAATCCCTCTTCTTTGTGATAACACAAGTGCCATAAATATTTCAAAGAATCCAGTGATGCGTCCAAAGATAAAACACATTTCAATTAAGTATCACTTTTTGAGGGAGAAAGTTACAGAGAATGAAGTGAAACTTGAATATGTGCCTACAAAAGATCAAGTTCCTGATATATTCACTAAGGCTCTTCCAAAGGATACATTTAAGTATCTTCGGGAAAAGTTAGGGGTTGTCGCCCCTCCTTCCTTGAACTAGATGCATAAGGAGATGCATCAGTCCAGTGTGCCTCAAAGCATATTTCTCCTTTTGGACTGATGTTGGAGACTACCTCTCAGGGGGAGCAAGTAGTGGTTTGAGATTATTGTTGCAGTAAGGGGGAGTAAAGAATGGTTCCAGATTGATTAGAGCAGTAGTGTGCAAGTATGTGGAGTAGAAGAGATGTGATGCCCTTTTCCATTGATGTCAAAGGGGGAGAGAGATCATGTGAAAAACTCAGGGGGAGAAAGAGTTCAGATGTGTAAAAAGAAAAGGGGAATTCTAATGCAGAGTTGTGTCTTGATGGAGGAACATGTTCAGTTTTTCACATCATATGTTGCCATCAATGACAAAGAGGGAGATTGTCGCAAGTATGTGCTAATTGGTGTTGTCATTGATGTCAACATGTTTGTGTTGTCATTGGTACGAACTGTGTCTTCTAATATTGTTGTTTGATGATTGATTGAATTGTCATGTTAAGGACACTGTCTGAGTTTTTGCTCCACATTTCCTCTGTATTGAAGACTGGAGTATGAGATTTGGATATGTTTTAGAGAAGTGTTTGAACATGCTAAATCCAGAATTTGGTGGTCCAGATCGTTGTGCAAAAAAAAGTTATATTCACCAGTTTGAAGATTGTGCTTGGCAGTGTTTGTAGTGTGACAGGGAGAAAGTATTTTTCTCTGCATTTCTCTTGTGGTTTTGGACTTAAGTTTATAAGGTCCTTATCTATCTTCATTCCAAAGGATTTGTGATTTGGTGCTCCCGAAAGCAAGTTATTGTTTAGCAGAGGTCAATAGTGTTAGTTGTGAGCAGTCTGTGATCTATCTTCAAGTGATATTTGTTGTCTTCAAGTGAGATCTGTTGTGGTTGGATTTGTCAGCTCCCAAGTGATTCTATGTTGTACGTGGATGTCTCTAGAATGTATTATAGGTGTGTTCTTGATCTGCAAGCTATAATGAAGCTCTTGGAAGCGTGTGTCTGGTATTCTTGATGATTGCACCAATTTGGCCGACTTAGGTGTTAACATTCTTTGTGAATGTGTTTCTTGGATTGTAGAAGTGTAAGGACGTATTTGGGTCCAAGCTAAGTCATGAAATGTTCTTACTTCATTCATTTTCTCCACAATTTTGTTTAGGTCTAGACCTAATTTGATTTATGTATGTATGTCGACCTTAGAGGTAGTTCCAATGGTTGTAAGTTGTTTTGCTGACCTTGGAGGTAGTTCCAATGGTTGTAAGTTGTTTTTCTGACCTTGATGAATGTTTTGAGGTTGATGATTGGTATAAATATGTGTAATGAATCCATGGGTAATGTGAGGTGAGCGAAGATGCGAAGATAAAGTGTATGTGTTGTAAAGGCAATGAAGGAGAGATATATTGCGCTTCAATGGAATTGAACTCAGGCATGTTGTAGATGCTACTATATTAGTTCATGGCAGTGAGCCTTTTTTGCAGTGAACATTCATTTGGGTAGTGAGTGTTGGGATAAGTTGCCATTAACTTGCAATCCTAACCAATTCACGTGTCTCCAAAGTTCTTGGAATACATTCCCCAACATAAAGACTTTGAGAAATTAATTATTTATTAATTATATCACTTTGACTTTTGCAATCAATTCCTAATTGATAAGTTCAAACTTAGGCATCCATTTTTAGAGTGGGGGCCATGAAGACTTTGTTGACTTCTCCTAAGTCTATTTTGAGAGTTTGATAACTCATAGTAAGTGGAAGTTAAACTTGGGTGTCCCCTTTTGATGGGGACTTATATTTAGACTTGGAGTTGTGCTTTTTTATGTACATGAGTGGATAATATTGAGACACCTTGCATGGATATAATGTTGGAGTTATCTACAGTGTTAGAAATGCATGAATTGGATATTGCTCACATGTGGTTAGAATAGCTTGCATGGACTTGCATGTTTTTGCATGTACTTGCATGTACTTGCATGTTGATGCATGCTGTTGCATGTTACTCATATGGACTTGCATGTTGTTGCATGTCACTTGCATGTCGTTGCATGTCACTTGCATGTGCTTGCATGCCACTTGTATGTTGTTACATGTCATTCCTATGGACTTGTATGACCTTGCATGTTCTTGCATGTCAGTTATATGACATTGAATGTAGTTGCATGTCAGTTTTAAGATATTATTTGTAGGTCACTCCAACTCTCGAAAGTTGCAGGATGGTACATCTCAGTGTTTTAGGTAATGGGTATCAGCTGCATGTTGTTGCAAATGCTTGCATGTCAGTTTTAAGATATTACTTACAGAACACTCCAACTCCAGAAAGTTGCAGAATGGTACATCTTAGTGTTTCAGGTAATGGGTATCAATTGCATGTTGAATCTAGTGTTTGCATGTCACTTGCATGTACAGAACAAGGTAATTCATACTAACATTGGGGACATCAATTGTGCAAGTTGTTGCATGAGAATTGGTGTGTGTTGATTACTTCAGTTGACTAAAATAGATTGGGCTAACTTGAACACCCAATCTTGGGACTTTCAATTGTTGCTTTTATTTAGAAATATGTTTGGTGTTGGCAAAGCTAATTTTGGCATACTTGTGTGCACATATCATGAAGGGGCAGTTAACTCAAAGCTTGGACTTTGTTTGAGTGCAGTCTTCTCAATTTAAGTGAGCTTGATTTTTGCATGAGCTTTGGAAGCTATGTTATCAATTGTAATTTATTATAATTTGAGTTTCAAGCTTTTGAATTAAAAGAGGGTTTTTGATTTAATTGTAAACTCTATACATTTTCCAAAGAGTTGATTTGAGAAAAAAAGCAAAAGGTTTTTGTAAAAGACTTAGAAGAAAAAAGCAAGAAGCTTTTTTGACTTAGAAGAAAAAAGCAAGAAGTTTTTTTGAAGTTTTTTACAGGTTTGAAGATTGAAGAAATTTTTGTGAAGTGCATCAAGGACTTAGAGGAATTTCAGTATAGAATGTAATTTTTTTCCAAAGAGATTTAATACAAGCAGGAAACATCTTTGAGTGTGGAGTTTTTTTCCCGAAAGGGTTTCTCCACGTAAATACTGTGTAAATTTTTTTTCTTCTCTTCTCTTCTCTTCTACATTGGATTGAATGTGCAACAATTGTTCATTAATTGTTATAGATTAATCTTTATTTCAGCTTTGCGTACACAAAATTTTAAAGTTTATAGCAGCAGTTCTACCTTCATTTTCAACAGTGAGCCCTAAGGCAGTGAGCCTCTTTGTTATTCGGTATTGTTACTACATTGTATTGTGAGCTAACACTCACAGTAGTTTTTCCCTTTTAGGTTTTTCCACATAAAAATATGGTGTTCATGTGTGTATAGTGTTGATGTGTTTGTATTTTGATTCTGCTATTCATGTTCAATCTTCATAATAGATTAAGGAGTTAAAGTAAGTAAATGTGAATGTGATTTTGTTTAAAAAAGTTAAGGTTTTTGATACAACTGATTCACCCCCCCTCTTAGTTGTTCCTTCAACAAATGTGTCCCTCAATGGCCAAAACATGAATGATAATGTGTAAAGAATAAAGGCATGAAGCGACAATAATGGGGCAATGTAATGTCCCCATTTTCGCGAGCATCAGAGTTTGGTGGATTAGCCTATCCTATTGACCCTTGTAGGCTAATACTCTTGGTTAGAGGGTCCTGTGTGGTAGTTACTTGGTCTTTTGGTAGCGCTATTCTTCTCCAGAGCAAGGTATTGTTTAGGTTTGGCTTTCATTTGATGTTTCTAGACTCATTTATACACACTTACTATTTATAGTAAGTCACTATTTTAGGGGAGTCAGTGTTTCTATATATAGCAGGGCACCTGGACATGTCTTGATTGTAGTATCGATCCCTTACTCAATTGGTTTGGTCAGATAATGAGGAATTAACTATTTATAATAAATCTGTGGTTGTAGAGAGGGACCCCTGCTATTTTTGGTAAGGCGGTTGGATTTGCAGAGGGTATCATGGTGAATCTCCTTGATCAAGAGTTATTAATTTTTAAAGTGGCCTAAATGATATTTAATTATAAAAGTATATTATAAAGTTAGATTATAAAGTAAAGTGTACTTTATAATCAATGGGGCCATGACCCTCAATTAAAACAACTTAAAGTACATTTATATTTATTGAATATGAGAGCCCAAGTTTGAAGACATAATATAAAGTTTTTATTAAAAACCTAAAAAGTGGACTTCAAAGGGCAAATTAAATACATTTCATTTGGAGAAGTTATAAAAGGGCCTCAAAAAGCAAATCAACCTCATTAATGATGATCAGTTGACTTTGTTTTTTGTGAGAGCTTTGGGAATTATGAAGGAAACCTAGGGTTTCTTGAGATTTCTTCATTTTCAACATTGGAGAACGAAATATCTTTAGTGTTTATGCAATTTTGAGGTTGTGAGAGATCAACCGAATTATTGCTTGTGTGATGGCTTCATTACGGGAGTCAATTTGTGCATTCCAAAGGTTAATCATTTGCAGATCAAAAGTTATAATGAGCTAATTTGGAGAGTTTACCTTCAGACTTTACAAGGGTTTTGAAGATTAATCAATTGGAGATCAGAATACCGGTTTAGACAGAGCATTTAAGAGGAGAATATCAAGTCGCTCAAATATTTGTTGCATTATTTGGTCTTCATTGTGAGTTTATGTATTCAGAGTATATGCTGATTTGAAGTAACAAATCTGAGTTGCATGTGCTTCAAGGAGTTGTATTTCATTTGCATATTGTTGTTCTGCTGTTTCCAACCATGTATTTCACATTTCAGCATATGGGTATATGATATTGCTTCATATTTTGGCCATACAATTTTCTGGGTATTTGTGATTTAGATATTAGAGGATATTCTCTCAACTGGGTTCTTAATATTTTGACAAAATACTGAGTATTTTTGAAGATATAGAAATTTGGAAATTTCAGCAGTGCATTTCCTTTGAAATATTCAGTTAGTGTGAAAAATATATACATTGCAATATCTCTTTCTATTGTACTACATTGTTATACCCAACATAGCATAAATATAAAAAAAAAAAATCAGTCATAAGTTGCATAAAAATATCTCAGAAGACAGGAGGGATATTACAAGCAAGTCCCCAAGATATAGCCATAGTATGTACAATGTGAAAAGGAGGGACATAAAATAAAAAGCATGATATCTCCAATGTAAAGATGTAACTATGAAGGTACAACATAAATAAATGGAAATCATGAGGCCCCTAGATGTAAAGGTGTAATCATGAAGCTATGACATGTAGAAAAGGGGAGGCATGATACCCCCAGTATAAGGATGGCAATAGGAACATATCAGGTGTGAAGGAAAGGCATGATGCACCTCCTAGTGTAAAGATATGGCAAATTAAGCTCTATGTGTAATGGGGGAAGATATGATGCTCCCCTAAAGTAAAGATATCTCTAGTTATGTAATATAGCAATGTAAGATTAATATGTGAAGCTCTAGAATCATGATATAGAAAGAGAAGTGTAACAAGTAACTTTAAAAAGTAAGATGGTATAAATAGAGGCTCAATGTATGAAGCTCTAAGAGGCAAAATGTATGAATGTAAGATCAAACTATGGGCTCTAATAAGCATGATATGATAATACAATATCAATATATAGCATTATGTATTAAAGTAGGCTCAATGTATAAGCTCTAGCAAGCATGATATAACAATGTAAGATCAATGAATAAGCTCTAAGAAGTGTGATATGACAAGATGAAATTAGTGTGTAAGCTCTAAGAAGCATGATATATATAACAATGTAGGATCAATGAGTAAGCTCTAAGAAGCACAATATAACAATAGGAGATCAATGGGTCATGAAGGAAATTAAGGCAATGCAAACATAAACAAGGGATAAAGGAAAGAAAGAAAGAAAGAAAGTGTGTAACCCAAGTGGGAAATTAAAACAAAGGTAAAAGGAAAAGGAAAAGTAAAGGATAGGCAAATAATGAAGGATGTGGAGAATGATCATGCAAAACAAGTAGAGATAGTGAAATACATATAAAAGGACATGATAATCATGACATAAACAAAAAGGGTAAAAATGTGAAAGTGAATATGCAACCCCAAGAGAGAGAAAAATGAAAATGAAACCCAAGTTATAGGTATATATAGATATATGATATATTGATGCTCATAACTCGTTGTACAAACTTCGTCTGAGGAACTGTAATGAAATAACTTACACAAGAGAAGAATATAATAGGAAATATGTTACAAATACTTGAGAATAATAAGCCACATAGAGGGGACAAACCTCCAAACATCTCCAATAAGAACACAATTCACAATATGATGACCAAATCACACTCACTACCTCCTATATATACCCTACTTATACCTTTCCCAAACTAACTTGCATACCTAAATATAACCCCTAAGATGACTTAATTATCTAAATAAGACTATAATAATGATCATATAACTTAATTAAGAGTTAAGGTATCCACAAGCTGACTACCCATAACCCTGTGCACGCTATAAGATTAAGGACATAGCATGTTCCCCTCTTCAAAAGAAGAATTGTCCTCAATGAGGATCAATTATGGATGCTTCTAAACAAAATCATCTCCCCACATGGCATCTTCAACTAAAAAATTCTTCCATTGAATGAGATGCTCTGTGATTGTCCTAGTTCTTGAATTCTTTATGTGTATCTAGAGAATTAACTCTAGATCCAAGATGACTTCTTCATCTAGCTCTAGTAGCACTATCTATGTAGGAATATATTAACCAATCACCTTCTTTAAACATGAAAAACTAGATGCCGATGATGGCATGGTTCGGTGGTTAAGTCGCTCAGGATGTAGTGGCGGCCACCAGAGTTCAAACCCCCGCTGGGCCAACGAGCTCGCAAGGCTTTACGCCTTCGCTGGGCCAATGAGCTCGCGGGTTTGAAGTGTTCTTCCTAGGGGATGAGGTCCCCCAGTTGTGGCCTCACCGGTTCATTGCTCCGGGCAAAAGCATTCACGTGGAGCCGGAGGGCGTGTTGCACCAGCGTCGCCGGTCACGTTAAAAAGTTTACCAGGCGCATTTAAAAAAAAAAAAAAAAAAACCATGAAAAACTAGATGCATCCTTGTTGGTGGAGGTAACTCGATCTTGTAGGCTACATTGATAATCTTATTCACAATCTGGTATGGACCATAATATTTTGGTGACCAATTTTTATTGTTTATTTGTTGCTTCAATGACATTTACTTCCAAGGTTGCAATCTCAAGAAATCCTAATCACCTACTTTAAAACTCCTTTCACTACAATGTTGGTCAACTTGTTGTTTCATTTGATTTTGTGCCATAGCCAAATTCTTTTTGAGTCCTCAAAGTACATGTTGTTGATGATTCACGGGTTCTTCCATAGCCTGAACTCTTGGTGTCACCTTTAATGATGATCTAATGGATATCCATAACATTTTTTAAGAACTATGGAAGGAAGTGTTATACCACCATTCCACTAGTGGTAGCCAATCTACCCATTGAGATTGCTTGTTTGAAGTGAAACAACATAGATACCCTTCCAAGCACTTATTGACAACCTTAATTTTTCCATCCGACTGAGGATGATATGAAGAGTTTCAAGCCAATTGAGTACCCAAACAAGAGAATAAATCTATCCAAAAGTTACTAGTAAAGATAGGATCACTATCACTAACAATAACCCTTGGGGTACCATGTGACTTTTGTATGTTCTCCATAAATGCTTTTACCACCATACTTGTAAAAGGATGAGATAATGCAATAAAATGGGCATATTTGGTGAGGCAATCCACTACTACCATGATGAGACTCTTACCTTAAGATCTTGGAAGGTTGTAACATACACCCCTGTTCTAATTTTTTGTTTGTTTTTGGAATTCCTGTTGATTGTTTTATGGTATTGTTTTTGCATTGCACATGACACATATATAAATAATATGAAGCATTTCAACAACACCGAGATGCTTATACATGTAACAAAAAATAATAGTAATGGAAACTAGCAATACCCAAATAAAGTTTTGGCACAAACATCAAATTTAGGATACCTATTTGTTGATATAAATATTGCAGGTCTGTTACAAATTGAAACAATAATTATTTGACTTTGAAGACCCTTGCAAATTTCTAAACACAACAAATTCTTGAGACCCATTTCATCTCCATCATAGATGCCTCCAATAGTGAAGAAATATCCCGCAAAGACTAAGGCGCCTAGCCTAGAAACCTCACGCACCCCTGGTATAGGTACGACTAGCAAGGCAGGGTTTGTACAACAATAGCAACAATGTATTCGCCTTCAAATCATGCTAGAGAATGATTAGACAATCTAGGCACCCCAACTCCAATCAACTCCCTCATGTAAAATGCAATTAATCTCATTCAATAAACCCTTGCGTCCAAAGGGAGGTATGACCAACAAAGGGAAGAAGTATGACCAGCAATATAAGTCTTCTTGACCACTCCAAACTCATAAATTTGTAATCTTCCCCTCAAATCTTTATTCAAAGAATCATAAAGATCTGACAATGGAACCCCTTGCTTGCATCAAGTAATTTCCCTGCAATAAACTCCTGCACAGATTCTAAGTGAACCTGTCAGCAACCAACCTTGGAAGATCTTTCACCTCTGCAGCTAGTGTCCTTTGTGAAGGTTTTCATCTCTACAAAGCCTCTAGCAGAACTCCATGTTCAACTTGTAAACTCTATTCAAAAATCAAAGTATAGCATAAAAAACTAAATGAGCTCACGTTGCTTTTTATATCTCCTCAAGAGGCCCATGATTTCCTTTTGGGAGAATATTTTACTATATTTTAAAATTCCCCTTATAACTCCCTTAGGCACCCCACATAAGTTATAACTTAATATTTCAAAACATCACCTTATTCCTCCTAGGTGCCAACACATGAGTCCCCTTTAATTATTTTAAATAAACACTTTATAAAATAACATTATATTTAAGCGTTTATTTAAAATATCAAAACATATCTCGAGGACACATCGACGAAACATCTTCCAGCGTAACTGGCTTGGCTAGGATGAAACTGATATTGAATGCTGAAGTCGGTGCCAAAACACAATAAATACTAAAAATAGTAAAAATGGACCATGTGTCTGAAACATCCCTGGAAAGAGTCACTCCCTATAATAAACTCCTACACAGATTCTGAGTGAACCTATCAGGAACCAACCTTGGAAGATCTTTCACCTCTGCAGCTAGTGTCCTCTATGAAGGTTGTCATCTCCACAAAGCCTCTAGTAGAACTCCATGCTCAACTTGTAAACTCTATTAAAAAATCAAAGTATAGCATAAAAAACCAAATGAGCTCACATTGCTTTTTTATATCTCCTCAAGAGGCCCACGATTTCCTTTTGGGAGAATATTTTACTATATTTTAAAATTCCCCTTATAACTCCCTTAAGCACCCCCATAAGTTATAACTTAATATTTTAAAACACCACCTTATTCCTCCTAGGTGCCAACACATGAGTCCCCTTTGATTATTTTAAATAAACACTTTATAAAATAACATTATATTTAAGCGTTTATTTAAAATATCAAAATATATCCCGAGGACACACCGACGAAGCATCTTCTAACGTAACTAGCTTGGCCAGGATGAAACCAATATTGAATGCTGAAGTCGGTGCCAAAACACGATGACTGCTAAAAATAGTAAAAATGGACCATGTGTCTGAAACATCCCCGGAAAGAGTCACCACGGAACATCTGAAGAACTAAGCTCAAACAACACCTAGGAGCAACCAAAAGATGACAACCAAACCTCCACAAACCATGGAATTCCCTAACCATACCGTAATGGCCTACGGGAACCCTGGGGAATAGGCTAACGAACAACAAATTGACAAAACTTAGGAAGGGGACATTACAGTCCTATCTCCCAAAATTACTTGTCCCCGAGCAAGTGCAACTCTGGATGCTGTAAAATCTGCTCGCTCTCCCAAGTAGCATCCTCAACTGGTAAGTTCTTCCACTTAACCAAATACTCCCTGATAGTCCTCCTTTGTAGAGTACACTCCCTAGTGTCAATGATAGTCTCTAAAATCAAGATGAGTTTCCCTTCCTCGTCCAATGGTGGAAACTCAGAAGAGGGAACCACATTATGCCCAAGCACCTTTTTAAGGTGAGAAGTATGAAAGATATTGTGTACTCTACTGTCTACTAGTAACTCAAGCTCATAATCCACCTCTCCAACCCACTTGGATATCCTGAAAGGACCATAGAACCGTGGCTTAAGCTTCTTTGACCCACTCTTCTTAAGAGTGGACTATCTATAGGGCTGCAACATCATATAAACCATGTCACCAACCTCAAAATTCCTTTCAACACGGTGTTGATCAGCATAAAGCTTTTGTTGATTTTGTGCTTGCTGCAAGTTCTCCTTCAGTGATTTCATAATGTTCTGACCCTCTTGGAGCAAATCCCTTGCCTTAGGCACTCTGCTATCTCCAAATAATAATTCAAGGAAACTAGGGGCCTCATAACTATACAACACCATGAATGGTGACATCTTGATAGACATATGGTAAGTATAATTATAACAATATGTCTCACTAAGGTGAAACCATCTTACCCATGCCTTCTACTGCCTTGAAATGTAGTAACACAAACATCCCTCCGCCCACTTATTCACAATCTCAGTCTGTCCATCTATCTGTGGATGATATGAGGTATTGGGGGTGAGCTCAGTCCCATTCAAATCTGAAAAGTTCCTACCAGAAAAGGCTCAGGAACTTGTTGTCCCTGTCACTAACTATGCTCTTGGGCATCCCATGTAATCTGAATATATCTTTGAAAAATAAATCAACCACTTGTGTTGTTGTATATACCATTGAAATAGCAAAGAAATGGGCAATTTTTATCAATCGGTCTACAACAACATATATGCAATCCTTACCTTGCACCTTCGGAAGCCCAGTGATGAAATCCATAGAGATACATTCCCATTTCTACTTGGGAATAGGTAGGGTTGCAACAAACCAGCCGGATATGTGTGCTCATGCTTGTTCTGCTGGCATGTGGGACATTCGTGAACATACTTAAGGACTTCATTCTTGAGTCCTTTCCAAGTAAACCTTTCCTGGATCTATCTATAAGTTTTGAAGTAACCCGGGTGACTAGCCATAGGTGCATCATGGAATGTAGTCAAAATCTTCACCTTAAGATGTGAGTTGGGTACTAAATAAATCCTCTCCTTATAAATGATCAATTCATTCACCATAGTATACTTGTCATCCTGTATAGTACCCTCTATGATGCTTGATGCCCAAGAGTCCTTTGCATACTCAGTTGAAATCATCTCTCTCCAATCAGTTGTAATCTCCACTAAAGCATACAATGTGGTCTTCTGGAAAGTGCATCAACAACCATATTTTTCTTCCCTTTAACATACACAATGTCAAAGTCATAAGCCTGCAATCTACTTACCCATTTTTGTTGCCTATCATTGAGATCTCACTAATTTAGGAAGTATTAAGGCTATTGTGGTCAGTTTTAACAATGAATTTACCTCCCACAAGATAAGGTCTGAACTTGGCCAAAGCATGCATGATTGCCAGCATCTCCTTGTCATAAATCGAATAGGTCTTCTCAATACCTCTTAGCTTCATGCTCTCAAATGCAATGGGATGTTTGTCTTGCATCAAGACAACTCTTATCCCTTCCCTCGATGCATCACACTCCAACTCAAAAGGTTTGGAGAAATCTGGTATGGCTAGGACTGGGCAAGTGCTCATAACCTGCTTGAAGTGACCAAAGCACTTCTAAGTTGAATCTAACCAAGCAAAGGTTCCCTTCTTAGTCAAATCTATAAGTGGGGCAGCCACTTGTGAAAATCCCTTAACAAATCTCCTATAAAACCCATAAAGGCCAAAGAAACCTTTGAGTTGTGTAAGATTTTGTTGGGGGGGGCAATGGACAATTGCTTTGATCTTTTCAGTATCAACTCTCACACCCTTAGATCTAATGATATGGCCAAGGTAGAGAAGCTCTGTCATACCAAACTCACACTTGGACTCCTTGGCATTAAAAATTCCCTCTCTAAGATACTCAATACCTCCTCTAGGTGTCTCATGTGATCCTCCCATGTCATGCTGAATATTAAAATATCATCAAAGAATATGAGAACAAACTTATGGAGATGATTCTAGAATACCCTGTTCATACAAGACTGGAAAGTGGTAGGAGCGTCGGTCAAGCCAAAAGGCATAACCAGGAACTCAAAATGCTCATAATGACACATGAATGTTGTCTTCTCCACATCCTTCTCTTAGACTCGTATCTGATGATAGCCCAACCTCAAATCTATTTTGGAGAAGTAGCGAGCACCATGCAACTCATCAATAAGATCATCTATACATGGAATGGGATACTTGTTTTTTATAGTCTTCTTATTCAATACCCTGTAGTAAATGCACATGCGCATCATCCCATCCTTCTTTTTCACTAACACCACCAAAGAAACAAAGGTGCTCTTACTAGGTCTAATGTGTCCCATCTTAATCAACTCCTTAATCGCCTTCTCGATTTCATTTTTGAGTCTCTTTGGGTGTCTATACAGTGTAATGATCACAGGCTTGGCACCCTCCTCTAGCTCAATAGCATGCTCATTGTCTCTCTCAAGAGGCCTCCCAGGAGGTATACTACTAAATACTTTGATGTGCTAGACAACAAGGTCTGAATGTCAGGATGGTAACTCTATTTTTGCTACTTTGAAACAGTAGGCATGATAAGACACTCAACTGCCTGCGCTACCTGATCGTGTTTGATAAGTCTCTCCATTCTTTTGAGAGATACTACTCGCAACCAACCATCTGACATACCTCTAAGCACATACTTTCTTCCACTCACCTCAAACTTCATCTCCATAGTACGTAGGTTCAAATAGAACTCACCAATAGTATGAAGCCACTGCATACCTAGGACCACATCCATGTCGCCCATATTCACCACATAGAAATCAACTTGGAACTCATAGTCACTTAGCTGGACACTCAAATTGGAGATCTTCCTCTTATAGGTAATAATGAACCCATCTGCTATCCTCACCCTGAAACCTTCAAACTCGTCAGTTTTAAGCTCCCTTTTTGCAACTAGCCCCTCATAATGAAATTATGAGTAGCTCTAGTGTCAAGGAGAGTGACAATCCTCTGTCCTCCTAAAACTTCATGAATCCTGAATGATCCTTCTTTATGAATGCTAAAGAGTTGGGCTACTGGGCTCTCACTTTGTAGATCCCTCTTTAACTCATTGGAAGAGCTCTCTAACTCCTTATCTTTTGAATTTGAATGATGGTCTAAGTCTTCAACTACTAAGTCTTCGGCTACTGATTCTTCAACTGAGAAATACTTAATAAGTTTTGCCTTATCTTGGGCACACTTGTGCATTGGATCCCAAGGCTCCCTGTAATGAAAACACAATTTCTTTCTTCTGAGTTCATTGAGTTGCTCACTATCTAATCTCGAGGGCCCCTTCTTGGGCAGATTGGAATCTTTTTGAAAATATTTCTTGTGCTTGTCTTTCTTATGCAAGAAACCCTTGGACTGAAATTTGTTCATTGTAGTGGAAGATTCCATGTCTCTTGCTTGCTTTAGAGCATCCTACAAAGTAGGTGGATTAAGGGCCTTAATCCAACCTCTCAAAGGATTGTACATCCCATCGATAAATAAAACAATCAACCTCCTCTCAGAAATATCAGTCACTATCACAGATAACCTTTGGAACTTAGAAATGTAAGTGTCCACTAAACCCCACTATTTCAACTGTGTCAATTCCTTAAACTACAATTCAGGATCCTTTTTGTCGAATATATCAATCAATCTCTCGGTAAAATCTGCATAATAGTCAATCTGATCATGGCCCAATGTGACCATCCCATGGTTCCACCACTCATGGGCACTACCGTCCAAGTGAAGAGTTGCATACTTAATGGCTTCATCCTAAAGCATAGGATTGAGCAAAAAATAGGTATCTAACCTTTGAACCCAAGCTCTAGCTGTAGTTTTTCTCTAGCCATAAAAGTAAGGAATAGATAACTTACTAACCCTCTTATGTAATTCCTGATTATGTAGTCTACCACCCCCACCTCTATGGGATCTATGTCTCAATCTGATATCCATATAGTCATGAAATGACATCTCGGCCTGAAATTCAGCCCCTGAATCCCTCCAATCCCTCATTATTTGATCTTGCAACTCTTGTTGTGTGGGTTCATTATCAACTGGAGGGTTATCTCATGGAGGAAAGTTAGGCATAAGAGGGCTAGTGTTTGTTTTTCCAGCCGTAGTATGTTGATTTACAGCTCTATTATTGACGGAACCATCCCCATTTTCATCATTCCTTCCATTGCCATTATCACTACCATTTCTTCCATTGCCATTATTACCACCATTGCTTCCATTGCCATTATTACCACCATTGTCATTGTTGTTATTGTTATTATTATTACCCGTCATTTACTTAGTCAATAGGGCACATAGTTGATTCATATTCTGTTGCAAATCTTGATGTCCCCTAGCAAGATCATTGAAGATATCCCTTGTGCTCAGTTCCCCGTGAACCCTTTCACCCATATTTACCTCAACCCTATCAACACCTGCAAAAGGATCAATATGTGTTAGGACTTCAAGATTAGGGTTTGATCTGTTTCTTCTCAAATAATATTGATGAGTACTAGGCTGTATTACTCAAGAAAATCACTGCATGCTCACACCACTTCAACTTCATAGGATGGCAAGATACATCTATGCTCTGATACCACTATAACATACACCGCTGTTATGATTTTTTTGTTTTCTTTTTGGAATTGCCGCTAATTGTTTTATGGTATTGTTTTTGCATTTGTTTTTACATTGCACATGACATATATATATAAATACTATAAAGCATTTCAACAACACCTAGATGCTTATACATGTAGGAAATAACCATGGTAATGGAAACTAGCATACCCAAATGAAATTTTGGCACAAACATCAAATTTAGGACATACCCATTTGTTGATATAAATATTGCAGGTCTGTTACAAACTGAAACAACAATTGTTTGACTTTGATGACCCTTACAAATATTTAAACACAACAAATTCTTGAGACCCATTTCATCTCCATCCTAGATGCCTCCAATAGTGAATAAATATCCCGCAAAAAACTAAGGTGCTTAGCCTAGAAACCTCACGCACCCCTGGTACATGTACGACTAGCAAGGTAGGGTTTGTACAACAACAACAACAATGTATTCTCCTTCCAATCATGCAAGAGAATGATCAGACAATCTAGGCACCCCAACCCCAATCAGCTCCCTCATGTAAAATGCAATTAATCTTATTCAATAAACCCTTGCATCCAAAGGGAGGTACAACTAGCCAAGGGAAGAAGTATGACCAACAATATAAGTATTCTTCACCACTACAAACTCATTATAGCTAGGATAAAAATCATGGCTAAGATCATAAACAACAAACTATCAAACCCTAACAAGCACAATAGAGCTCAAGATAGCATGAAAATCAAAACAACAAAGCAAATGCAAACTGAATCTCCACACTGTGCTCGGTTATCTCCATTGATCTTCTCAATCTTGCATAGGAATGCATGATTTCGAAGGATTGATTGTTGGTTGCTCACTATTCCAGCAGCATAACACTAAGATGAGAGATGATGAATAAGAATGATTCTAAAGGAAATTCGACAACATGAGGCTACTTGCAAATGGATCCCCCCAATGGCTTGGGAGATGGTTGATTTATAGGAAAGGGCTGATTTGAATGAAGGGCTTGGATTAAAAGTTGTTTTCAACAATGTGGACGACTAGGATCGAATAGGGTTTCCCACTCCATGAGGAGTTGTAGTCACATGAAAAGTGTGCGAAGGAGAATAAAGGAGACCTAATTTGGATTAGGTTGAACATGTGAAGTGTATTAAATGAAAGTTGTAGTACCACACATGATTCAATTGAGAGGTGGACAAGTGTTGCAATGAGATGAAAGGTGAGGACAAATTCAAATTTTTAATTTGAATTAGTTGGAACATGTGAGAGAAATTAAATAAATAAATATGGTTTATTTAATTAATTGGAAAGTGGGATTAGGATAGGATTAGGAGTGGGATTAGGACAAAATGTCATATGATGTCTCTAGTAATGTGTCGACTAGGTGATGTGAGACATGGACAAATTTAGGTGTCTACATTTTGCCCCTCTTTGAGATGATGTTGCGAATGTTGTGACTAAAAGAAGTAACATAATTTCAAAGAAGCTAAGGTATGGATAGAGGAAAATGATGATGATGTAAGGATAGGATGATGATGCCCCCTTGAGAGGATAGGCGGGTTGGACAAACACGGGTAGGCTCTTGAAATGAAAGGGATTGGTCAAGGAAGAAAGATAAGGGAATGGATAGAGGAAGTGAATGATATGTTATTCTGAATGAAGGTGAGCAACTATGAAGTTTGATATAGAACTAGATGTTATGCACCAAGGTATAAGGACCAAGGTGACGAGGTGTCTTGTGCACCCAGTGTAATACAACCTTATCTAACGTATGAGGAAGAAAACTTAGAGCATTAAAGTCCTAATGCACAAAAGATATGATATGACCTTAGATGCAAAGGTTAATGCAAAAAGATATTCCAACATACACAAGATATGAATATTAGCTGGAAATGAGAGGGATGTGATTCAAATGCAAGATAAAAGATGGCACACATAAGCAAGCAAGTAAGCATGCAGAAATGATTCAAAAACAAACAAGGTATTACCCTTGTCAAGCTGTAACCCAATGATTAAGTGATTGGTTGATGATAATGATGATGTTTGGTTTCAAGAAATGAAACATGTCGTATAAGACGTCTGGTCTAGTTTCGACAATGCAACATCCTGTATAAGACAATTGATATGATTGATTGATACTGGTGTTGTTGGCCATGGGAATCAACACTAGGGTTTGATTAATGATTATTTGATTGATTTGGTTTACTGTCAAGATTAGGATCAAGACCATTGATGTAAATGGATAATTTGATAAGATTGATTGACTTGATTGGTATGGATTGATGATGACTTGCATTTGGATCATTGCTTGAATTGACTGATTGATTTGATGAATGGATTGAATGATTTGATTGATTTGAAGAATTGAATTGATTTGGAATGAATTGATTGGTTTGATTTTGAGTGAATTGGATTGAATTGATTTGATTTGAAGAATTGGGTTGATGGATTGATTAAGTGAGTGGGAGAATTGATTGGATGAATTAAATTGATTGGATTGAAGTGATTGAAGAATTGATTTGAAGAATTGATTTTGATGAAATTGATTGGAAGAAGTGTTTTGATTGGGATGGATTGATGAATTGATAAGATTTGATTTGAAGAATTTATGACTTGGATTGATTTGATTGAATGGATTTGGAAGAATTGCATTACGATGACTGAATTGATTGGAAGAAATGATTTGATTTGGTTGAGGATGATGAATTGATTTGATTTGATTTGATTTGATGAATGATTTGGTTGGATTGATGATTGATTTAACGAATTGGATGAATTTGATTGATGTGATTGGAAGAATTGGATTGAATTTTATTGCTTGGGTTTTTTATGGATATTTGAATTTATTTTATTTTATTTTTGAATGTTTTGATTTTTTTGGATTTTTGACATGATTTAATTTTTTTTTAATTTTTGGAATGTTTTGATTTTTTTTTGAAAATATTTGATTTTTTAGATTTTTGAAATGTTTTTGATTTTTTTTAATTTTTGAAATGTTTTGATTTTTTTAGATTTTGAATGTTTTGATTTTTTTGAATTTTTGAATGTTTTGGGATGTCAATGGATGACAATTTAGGTAGCCTTTGTGCTAGATACCAATGGCAAGGGAAAACCAAGTCTAGGTGCAAGGGATGAAGGTGGTATTAGATAGATGGATAAGATGGATAGGCAATAGTGAATGGAAAGGATGGGTGCATCATAAAGGAGCTAGGATGTGATCTCCAAAGACTATGTCACATAGGAATAACATGCCCCATTCTTGGTGCAATACTTAAAATTTTTCATGACAAAGCTTATGATAGGAGGATGATAAGATGAATTGGTTTGGAAAGGATGAGGTATGTCAAGATATATCCAAACATTTGTCAACATTTTGCCCCCATATCTTTATCAAGATCAAAAGGAGGAAGGAAGGATGAATGGATTCAATAGGATAGGTATATGTTTGTGTAAGTGAAATGGATAAGGATTGTAAGATAGGATAGGAAATGATAGGATGGAAAATGATAGGTTGGATGAGACAATGTACCCCCAAGTGTAAGTGACATAGAAGATCAACCTACACATGATGCCTGTTTGCCAGGTTTTCATCATGGTACTTATCCAAGGTGCCACCAAGGATGGTTTTCACCATTGGACAAAGGGATTTCTCTTTACTATTTTGATTTTTTTTTTCTTTTTTTTTGACTTTTTTTTTAATTTGTTGGCTTTTTTAATGGGATTGGATAGGTGGTATATGGAAAGGAGGGACTCAAGTGTCTAGTGCCATCAAAGGTGATAGTCCCATTAGAGAGTGATGTCATCACATGGATCATGTCAAATGTCATTATGCTCATAGATGTTGGTAAAGGATTGCATGAGAGGAAAATGGAGTAGGTAGATAGTGGATTATGAAAGGTTTATGCATGGAAAGATAGTGGATTATGGAAGACTTATGCACAAGGATGGGTGAACGATTTATCCAAAAGCATGGACCATAGGAAGGTGATGGGTGAAATATGTAGGATAATGGTTGAAAGATGGGGAAATGGAGGTATGTGGAAATGTTGCGGAATAGAAAGGGACTATGACCAACGGTTGCACACACCGTGATAAACATTGAATCTTTTGATTGGAAGGTGGTGTAGGAAGCAATGGACATGTTTTCTTAGGGGATGGTCGATTTAGTGATTTAGGTACCCACATAAACTTAGTATTTTTATGATTTTTTCTTTTCTTGTGGGATTTTTAGGATTTTTGAATGGAATGGGATGTTTGGATGGAAGGAGATGGTTGGGATTTTTGAAATGTGGATGCCTCATTTGACTTGCTTGATTTTTTCTTAGAAACCCAAACCATTTTAGTTTTGGCCTTTGCTTTTGAAGGTATGGGCTTAGGTGACCTTTTAGATGTATTTTGCTTTGATTCTTTGCATTTGTACCCTAAGGGATTAGGACCCTTAGGATTTTTGGATTTATGAGTGTAGGCATCCAAGGTTTTACTTTTGAATCCCATGGATTTGGTAGAAGCTTCATGTTTGGTCGATGTGTGCATTTGTTGATCATGATTAGGAATGTGTAAATGGATGGATTTGGCATTGGGAGAAGTGGTGGTAAAGTGGATGGAGGGATATTAGGAGTTGGAAGTAATGGAGGTAGGTGGGATGGTAGAAGGTGTCTGGTCATGTGCTTTTGACATTTGTAGGATGATGGAGGAGGGATGGCAATGTATGTTTTGGGGACATGATAGGACTTATGATGGAAAGTGGTAGATTTAGGAGGAATGAAGGAATTACCAACATCTTGAGATTGTTTACCTTGGGGTGTATATCCAAGGCCATATGAGCGTGGAGGGACATTGACATGGATGGGCTCCAAAATTCCTTGTTCATGAAGGCCTAAGCCTTTACCTTGATAGTTCATGTTTTGGAGTATGCAATGGACAATGGGACTAGGTGTAGTTTGGACACTATACTTGATCTCATTATTGGATGGAGGAGGTGAGGTGGTAGACAAAGGTTGTTGTTGTCCTAAGGAAGAACATTCATGGATGAAGGTGGATAGACCCATAGGATATGATGGTGGGTTTGAAATGTGGTTGATAGTGGATGTAGAAGTATCATTAGGATCTTGATCATCATTTTGTTCACTAAGATCCAAGGTATTGGTTTGATCTTCTATGTTTGCTCGAGAGCCAAGTGTCTCATCATGACAAGTGGATGTGTGTGGATCATGGTTAGGTGGAGTGATAATCTCTTTACCATGGAATGAATAAAGCTGACTAAGAGGATCATCATGGTTTTCCTGATCATAGAAGGGATCTTGATCATAGACATGAGCTTGATCATGAATAGGATTAATTGTGCTATGTATGGGTTGAATGGAGGGGATTTGATCTTTATTGGAATAAGGGCTAGATGTTTCCTCATGCTTAGGATTGTGTTCTTGACATATCTCTTAACTTTCTTGAATGGAAGTGGAAGGCTTTTGATGGTCAATTACATAGGAGCATGATGGAGGTTGACTTGGACTCATGGGGGGAGACTCTTGAATAGGTTCAAGGGGTTGTGAACTATATGAAGGGTTTATAGGAATGGACATGGTGTTGGAAGGCTCTTTGGTAGGCTCAAGGATAGGACTTTGATGACATGGTGATGATTGATTCCTTGCTAATAGCCCTTGGATCACATCCTTTATAGGTGGATGGGTGGTAGAAGTTGAAGGATTATCATTAGGAATAGATGGAGTGGAAAGGTCCCAAGGTGGAGGGATGAAAGGGATGGAAGGTGGATTAGACTTAGGGTTTTGACTTTTGTTGGATGGAGGGTCAAAGGAATTAAATGGATTGGTGGATTTGGATGAATCCATATGTTTACTTTTGTAATGTTTGAATTTAAGGCATGAAGTTGATGGAGGATTAGATGATGGTGGGGGTAATGAAGGGTTTGATGGATTAGAAGGTGGAGGGACCAATGGATTAGGACTAGGACGTGATGGCTTTAGGATAGGCATTCAATTGGATGGCGATATGATATACTTATAGGGTGCATGAACTAGATTGGTGTTTCCCTTGTCAAAGGTAGCATTATAACTTGAAGGTACTTGATCTTGTTTCAAGGGGTGACTTAGGCTCACATGTGCTTATTGTAAAGTGAATTGACATGAAGATTTGTTGATATGAAAAGAAGTGTGATAGGTTGATGTAGGATTGACTTGATAGGTGGATGGATTAGATTGGTATGAAGTGGGATAAGTTGATGTAGCATAGACTTGATAAGTGGATGGATTAGATTGGTATGAAGTAGAGGGGGATGACATGTAGAATTGAGGTGGACTTTGTGGTAGAGGTTGTGTTGGTTGAATTTGACAAGTGGCTATGGATTGTTGGGCTTGGGCTAGGAGGTGTTGTATTTGAGGTGATTGGATTTGCTGAAATTTTTGGATGATGGCTTGGAATCGTTGCATGGTTTGTTGGTCTAGGGGTTGTGGTACTTGGTGAATTGTTTGAATGAGGTCTTGTAGTTAGGGTGCTAGGACCGTATTTTCTAATGTTGGCATGGTGTCACACATGTCTTTAAGTCTTTGCATTTCATATTGTCCGTCAAGGTATGCAACATAATTCTTGTCATCATTAGGAGTAGGAGGAGGGGCCCCTCGAAGTATGAGCTCAGGTTTTACATTGTTCTCATCATTAGGATTAGGAGGAGAGGCTCCTCAGAGTATAGGCTTTGGTCTTGGATTGGGCGTAGGCTTGCTAAGGATTAGGACCATCTTGGCAAGTGTTTGACTAGGACTAAGATGATGATGTGGAATGATTAGAATACGAGGTGACCAAGAAGGATGATTAGGATGAATTAGAATGAATGTGTTGGCAAGAATGTTTAGAATGATGTACTTATGTGTTTGTGTTTATGTTTATAGCTTGATGTGGAAATTTGCAAACAAATGATTACACATGTACACACATGAATCACACACACAAGACACATAAGCAAGTTTGACTTTGAAATTTTGAAGAATGTGATGATTAGGCAAACACTTGTAGACACATCAACAAGCCTATGATTAGTCAGGTAGGTGTGGCCAATTAGGTCCTAGTCTAGGATGTCCCTAATATACATGAGGTATGGGGGGCCCAATTATGTGAAATGAAAGTGAAATAATGCCAAATAGTTGGAAGAAAGGGGTGACCCACCCTTCACCTTCACTTCCCAAAGGTATAAAGTTCTTTGGGACTTAGCCTGGATGACAATATTTTGACTTCCAAAGAGGGTGTCTTTCGATTCACACCTCACTTTTTATACTTCGTCGAAATGCTAGAGTTGAGGTCATCCCTTGGAGTAGTGTGTCTCCGAGCAAGCTTCCTAGGAAGGGTATGACAAAAGCAAACCAAGTGGGTGTTTTTGATCTCTAAGATCACCTTGCAGTGCGAGGAGAGAGCATACACATGCATACTTGATTCACACTCGCACTTGTTAATTCCCCTTAGAAAAATGAAATGTGTGGTGTGAAATTGAATGGATGAGAGGTGTTTTTGATTCTCAAGGTTGCACGAAGTGCATGAGAAGAGCATACACACCCTTAATCTCATTCAAGTTCACAAAACAATGCAAACACTTGTTATTTTTAATCCCAAAGTCAAATATGTGAGGGAAGACAATGGTTCATTTTATGCCCAATTTCAATAAGTGAATGAAGACAAGAGTTCATTTTAGAGCCCAAAATCCAAATGTGTGATGCAAACAAATGTTCTTTTTATGCCCAAATCAAAGTGTGTTTGCAAACAAGATTGATTGATGAAATGAAAGATGAAAGATGAAAGGAGTGCACCTGAGTATTTTCATCATTATGTCTGCTGCTATGATTAATTCCAATGCTGCTACAACTCCTTAGATGCACCTAGAAGCCACAAAAATGAAGAAGGAACAAGTAAATTTGCATAGAAAAGTGTTATGTGAAAAAGAGGAAATCTAATAAAATCTGATCAAGATGAATAGATACAATAGAATGAATGTCATGAACAGAAAATTTAGGAGATTCTATGTAGTTTTTTAAAAAATTTACAAAAATTGGATAAATTTTGCAAAAGATTTATGCATTTGAAGTTTTAAAATGAGAGTTGACTTTGACTAAAAAAGTGGTGAAAATGACATTGTAACTTGATGAAAGCTTCGTCATAGCGGATCTGGGCGAGTCAACTTTCCAATGAGTCTTTTTTTGTGAAATTTTGATATTGTATGCCCAAGTTATGAGGAAAAGAGAAACTCTGCCCCTTTAGGGCTTGAGGACAAGCAATGGAACCTTGGCGGTTAAGTCCTAATTGGTGGCAATTAAGATACTATGGTCACATGCAGTGGTTATGAATAGGTGGTTATGTCTTAGATCTGTGGTTAATTAACCACTAATGGCTAGAAAACCGTAGTGGTCATAAGGGTAGTTAGCAGCGGTTAAGGTTGTAGCAAAGCCCTTAAGGGGGGCCCCTGGTCACTCATATGACTAGGGGTGAAACCCCAACAAAAAGAAAATAATAAAAAAAGAAACTAAAAGCAAAATAGAGAATAAAAATGAATGGTCAATTTGTTTTTTAAGGGCTTATGACCATGTCGACAGAAGCGGTCAATTTTTTTGAAGGGCGCTGGAAGGCCTCGATAGGGAGGCCGAGCAGTGTGTTCAGAGAATGACGGCGACTTGCCCGAAATGGGTGGCGATGACCAGGTAATGGGTGGTGATGGTCTTAAACAAGCGACAGTTGAGTGAAGCGTTAAGGTTAATAGAGGGTTAAGCAGAGGATGGTTGTTAGGTGGCGGAAGGGTTAAAAATTGGTGGTGACAATGAAACCTACAGGTGGCAACAGGAATCCCAAGCAGGCGGTAGAGAGTTTTTGTGGGCACGACTATGGATTGGGAGCGACGGAACAGAGGCTTAGGGTTTTTTGTTGCAGGATGAGCAATGGAGACAATGAAAGTTTAACCCAGTGGCAATGGGAGATATGAGGATTCAAGCAAGCGGGAGATTAGGGTTTACACAACTGTGACCAGTGTGTTTCCTTAAAAACCTACAACAAAAGCGTTAAACCTTGTAATCCAAACATTAACCTGTAATCCAAAATGAACCCGCAACAACCAAAACTAACCCTGCCATACAACACACATGCGATAATCAGTACGAATAGGGGACTGTGGATCCGTACGGTACATATCTGTATTGTACGGACCTGCGGCCCTAAAATAAATTCAAAAAAATGCAAAAAAAAATAGAAGTGAAACATGACAAATTTTTTGTTGTTTTTTGCCTGCAAGGCCTCTCGAATGCAATGGTGAGGTCCGTTTTAGGCCTGGAGGTCACCTGCAAAAACTAATTTTTAGAAATCGATAAAAAATGTTAGATTTGCAAGCTTCACGTCAGGTTCACCAAATGTAGCTAGGGTAAAAACTAAGGTAAGATCATAAATAACAAACTATCAAACCCTAACAAGCACAATAGAGCACAAGATAGCATGAAAATCAAAACAACAAAGCAAATACAAACTGAATCTCCATGCTACACTTGGTTTATCTCCATTGTTCTTCTCAATCTTGCATAGGAATGCATGATTTCAAAGGATTGATTGTTGGTTTCTCACTATTCTAGCAGCATAACACTAAGATGAGAGATGATGAATGAGAATGATTCTAGCAGAAATTCGACAGCATGAGGCTACTTCCAAATGGATCCCCCCAATGGCTTGGGAGAGGGTTGATTTATAGGAAAGGGATGATTTGAATGAAGGGCTTGGATTGAAAGTTGTTTTCAACGATGTGGATGGCTAGGATCGAATAGGGTTTCCCACTCCATGAGGAGTTGTAGTCATGTGACAAGTGTGTGCAGGAGAATAAAGGAGACCTAATTTGAATTAGTTTGAACATGTGATGTGTATTAAATGAAAGTTGTAGTACCACACATGATTCAGTTGAGAGGTGGACAAGTGTTGCAATGAGATGAAAGGTGAGGACAAATTCAAATTTTTAATCTGAATTAGTTGGAACATGTGAGGGAAATTAATTAAATAAATATGATTTATTTAATTAATTAGAAAGTGGGATTAGGATGGGATTAGGAGTGGGATTAGGACAAAATGTCATATGATGTCTCTAGTAATGTGTCGACTAGGTGATGTGAGACATGGACAAATTTAGGTGTTTACACTCATAAATCTACAATCTTCCTCTCAAATCTTTATTTGAAGAATCACAAAGATTTGACAATGAAACCCCTTGCCCGCAACAAGTAAATTCCTTGCAGTAAACTCCCGCACAGATTCTGAGTGAACCGATCAGCAACCAACCTTGGAAGATCTTTCACCTCTGCAACTAGTGTCCTCTATGAAGGTTTTCATCTCCACAAAGCCTCTAGTAGAACTCCACTCTCAACTTGTAAACTCTCTTCAAAAATCAAAGTATAGCATAATGAACCAAATGAGCTCACATTGCTTTTTTATATCTCCTCAAGAGGCCCATGATTTCCTTTTAGGAGAATATTTTACTATGTTTTAAAATTCCCCTTATAACTCCTTGTGGCACCCCACATAAGTTATAACTTAACTTAATATTTTAAACATCACCATATTCCTCCGAGGTGCCAACACACGAGTCCACTTTAATTATTTTAAATAAACACTTTATAAAATAACACTATATTTAAGCGTTTATTTAAAATATCAAAACATATCTTGAGGACACACCAACGAAGCATCTTCTAACGTAACTGGCTTGGCCAGGATGAAACCAATACTGAATGCCAAAGTTGGTTCCAGAACACGGTGACTGCTAAAAATAGTAAAAATGGACCATGTGTCAAAACATCCCTGGAAAGAGTCGCCACAGAACATTTGAAAAATTGAGCTAAAACAACACCTGGGAGCAACCAAAACATGACAACCAAACCTCCACAAACCATGGAATTCCCTAACCATACTGTAATAGCCTACAGGAACCCTGGGGAATAGGTTAACGACAAACGAATTGATGAAGCTTAGGAAGGGGACACTATAAAGGCATGTGATGAAATCCATAGAGACTTCTTCCTTCTATTGGCTAGGAATAACTACGGGGTGTAAAAGACTAGGTGTTTTAACTATCTCGCTTTTATTTCTTTGACATAATCCTACATGATTCAATGACATGTATTCAAAAATCTTGAATGTCCTCAGATTAGAGACCCATGGAGCTCCTCGAGAATCTTTTGTTTGAGTTTTGAATTCTTGCATAGGTATAATCACTCTTTATACTATTGTCACTTGGATTTGTATCCTGTGTTGGAGTGCCTTTGCTACAACAATGCAGTGAAACATTGGAGTGATTTCTAGGTGTGGGACCCTGCAAAGAAAATCAAACCTCTAGAGAAGGCTTGTTCCTCTTTTTGAACTTAAGGTTCAGAGCATGATAACTAAACCTATGCCAATGATCACCAAGGAAAAAGGAGAGAAGGATTACAGAAAGGGAAATGTGATGCACCAAGATTTAGAGTGTTTAGTTGGAGATGACATAACATAGTAGTGATTTCAAATGTTTAATAAACTAACACAGACTCACCCAATCTTTAATAGAGGCCAAAATAAAATGCTAAAACTTATAGAGGGACCGTTTTATCCACAGAATAAATGAGCAACATTCAAACAGACATAGTGTAAAAGAAAATGAGAGAGGTAGAATCAGTTGCTTATATTAATCACAAAGGCTAAATAGCCATTACAAAGATAGAAAAGCTAAATATAGATCGGGAAGACACAGAATGATAACTTTCCCCTCATAGTTGAACTAGAAATGAAGATAGAGAGGCCCAGAATAGAACACAGTTGATTAGATTCATTTGGTTATGAGAAATATCATGAGGTCAAGATCAAGCATCAAGTGCTTCATTTTGTATAAGGACCTAGAGACCAACCAATAGAAAATACATCCTTTTTACATGCATATATAGCTTTTACAAATCACAATGCATTCACCCAAAGCAATAAATTGCATGTTAGAAGATATTTCTACAAAGGAATGTTTGGATACATCTATTTTGCTTTGACATAAATGTGGAAAATATCTTCCCTAAAGTAGCTGAGAAACAAATATCTGCATTGAAATTTTGCATCTGAGTCATCCACCTACAACAATAAATACACAACGACCACCTCCATTTGGAGTTGAATGTCAAACCTTCAAATTCTAGCTTGCTATTCTACCTTATCAACAAAATCTCTTTGCTATGAACCATGGCCAACCTTTGGCTTTTCTCATTTCCCTTTGCCTTTGAAGTTTCTAGAAGTGGTCGGAGGTCGGGCCTCGGGCCTTCAGCCTTCTGCCTTTCTCAAGAAGGAAGGAAAAAGAAGAGAACCCCAAGCTTCGCAATTTGAAAGACTTAGCCATTTTACAAAGGAAAAGAGTGGAGCTTGAACTTTGGGCCTTCCACCTTTTCTTTCCTTTCTCCTTGTGCATGCACAAAGGTGCCACGTGGTGGCAGGGTGGAATTCCTTCTGAAGCCAGAGTTAAAGCTTTTAAAATGTTGCATTGTAAGAAAAGTTACATTTGATGGACTTCAGACACATGGCAACATTTTGCATCAGCGTGCCCCAGGTTTGATTTCACTTTTCTACAGTTGCATGCTCACGCTTTACTTTGGAACATTTACAAATGGCAAAGATCGGGCCTCAGGCCTTCCAACTTCCGTCTTCCAAAAGAAAAGAAGAGGGAAGAAGAAACCCCCAACCTCTAGCACCCGAAGTACTTAGACAAATTTTTTAAAGAACAAATCAGAGTTTGGAGCCAATTAGGATGGCATGATGAAGGAGAGAACTCTGAACTCTGAAACTCTGAAAATGCTAAAACCACAAGGAAAACTCAAGATTTTTGGACTTAGTCGATTTGGGGGGTTTTTTCTTGCATTCCTAAAGGGGAAAACTCTTAGAGATTTTATGGGTTTGGGCTATTTGGCTGGGGAGCAAAATAGGACAACATTTTGGTGACTTCTCAGGGGTGTTTGCTTGCTAAACAGAAAGGAAATCAGTGGCTTAATGTATTCATTAGGCATAGAGTCAAAAAGGCTGAAGGATACTGGGAACAATTGAAACCCCGTCTCAACAAAACAACACCAAAAAGGGAAAACAAGGCCTGCATTCTCCTGATGAGAGTGCAACCTATGCAACAAAACTTAGGGAAAAGGAAAACTAAAATAGAAACAAAACCTACTCTAAACCTAAACTAACAACAAGGAAATGACCTCAAACAAAGCCATTAACAAGTTTTTCAAAATAACTGCCCTTTCTCAACAATTTACAATGCTTCACATGCTTATGGGCAGTTAAAAGGAGGTGGGTAAGAGATGGGCATACAACAAAGTGATGTAATAATTCCCTAAGGACAAAGAAAAACTCACCTATCCACCTATAGTTAAAAGGAGATGAGGAAGGGATGGGCATACAACAAAGTGATGTAATGATTCCCCAAGGACAAAGAAAAACTCACCTATCCACCTACATTGATTGGAAATATAGCTACCTAGAAGTGGATAAATGGGTTGATATAGCCCTTCTTGATGTTCAACCTCATGCTTGTTGCAAATATGTGCCTATGATGTGTTGTCATTGATGTCAACATATCTCTTTGTCAGAGACAGTGAAGACATTATAGTTTAGTAAAGTAGATTGCTCTGCATTCCCAGTGAGACGAAGATCAGAGTCTGCAGATTAAAGGGTTTGTAGAGGATTGTCTAAAATTTCTCCAGTTAAGATTTAAGAGGTCCGCATGGAGGATTGGTGAAGTTATGACCATAGGAGTAGAACCAGGTTTTGCAGTTGTTCAGAGGTAACAAAGTGACATGGATTTCGTCTAGATTGCTCTGCATTGGAATATTATGGTTTGCAGTTCTAGAGGTATGTTTGGGATGTTGGTGTGTATCCTCAACACAAGTGGTTCATGTTTTGGAGGTCCACAAGCAATCTTTCTAGTGTGACAGTCATGACAATTAGTGTTCTTAAGTTCCTGTATGAAGATGCAAGTGATTCTGGTGATTTGAGGTGGTGCAGTTGTTCTTGTTGATTTCATTATGCTTGTGGAGGTCTCTGGATTGTGTGCCTATTGTCTTGGTGGTCCGCATTGAGGATTGAGCTCGTAGTTGAAGATTTCTCCTTGGGTGTTGCTGTTCTTTCCAGTCTTGGCCGACCGAATGCTTGCTATGTGTTGCGAATGATCTAAGAGAAGTTCTATGGAGCGTGGCGTGTTGTTCGAGGAAGATTTGAGTCCCATCTATGTTTGGCTGATAGTGTAGTGATCCGCATGTAGCATTTTGTATTAAGTCAAGTCTTGTAATTGTAATTTCTTGTAATGCCTATCTTGGAGAATGTTCTAGATAGATGATTGTAAGGCCGACTTTGATGTTCATTCCAAATTCAATGTCATGTATAAATAAGTGTAATGAAGTCATGTAAATGTGTTGATGTAAGCAAAGGTGTGGATGTAGTGAGGAAGTGTTTGGGGGCAGAGCAGAGGTGTTGTGCATTTCAATGGAACTGAACCTTGGCATGGAGAAGATGTGGTTTCTCAGTTCAACCTTTCAATGTTAATCATGTGAATGATATTGTAGACAATGAGTCTCTTGGAGTAGTGAGCTCTGGACAGTGTGCCCGAAGGCAGGTACCTTCCCATTTTTCTATTCTTTTAATAGAGAATAAATCTTGTGGGTTAACCCCCAACGTGGTTTTTCCCTTATCTGGGTTTCCATGAAAAAATCTTGGTGTTATGTGTGTTGATTGTATTTTTGCTCATGTGTTGTTGATTCATGCTTTTCATGGTTATATCATTAATCTGTTAATAAGTGGTAAAGAAGATTAAATGCGGCAAAAGATAAAGTTTTGTGACAACTGATTCACCCCCCCTCTCAGTTGTTTGCCATAATTACAACACGTGGTATCAGAGCAAGGTTCCTTGGAAGAGGTTTAACAACTTGAGGAAGATCTGGGAAAGTGTTTCAATGGGTTCATTCAGGTATTTTAATGGCATTAATGAACAACTTCAAGTTGTTTTAGACGATCTTGATCAGTCTAGAGCAGAAGTCAAAGAACTGCAACATAACCTTAAAGATGTTGATGATTTCATTCAGACCTTAAAAGGGCAACTGAGCAAATCTATGGAAAAGAGGAAGGAGCTACTTCATCAGCTAGCAAATTAGAAGGAAGACAATGGCACGGATGAAGTTCTGAAGGAGAAGACAAAGGAATGTGAGAAGCTAGCAAAAGAAGTTGTTTTCCTAAAATATGAGATGGAATCCGGGGTGATGAGGCTAACCAAGGAAATCAAGGAAAGGAAAAAGACTGAAGAAAACCTGAATCAGTCTCTAAAAGAAAGAATAGAAGAGTGTTGTAGATTGGACATAATAATTGGCCATCTAGAGTCTGATCTACAAGAAACCAAGTATAATGAGGAAAAATTTGAAAGGCAAATTGTCATTCTCAAACATGACCTAGAAGCTGCAAATGAATACAAAGAAAAGTTCAAGATAAGCTCAGCTAAACTTGAGGTGTTGCTTGATAGTTAGAAGAAGGCAGATGATAAACATGGTCTGGGATATGAGAAAGGTGAAAGCTATGGATCCAGTCAAAGAAATCCTAAAGCAAGAAATCAAAGAAGGAATCCTAGAAGGCCTCCGGTAAGACAACCTAATGCATAAAGGTATCCATCTTTCAATGGTAATTGTTTCAAATGCAATGAGTATGGTCATAGAGCTAATCAATGTAGAAATGAAGTGAATCAAAATGCATTATCTTTCTCTGGTCAATGCTTTAATTGCAAAAAGATAGGTCATAAGGCTGAAGATTGCAAAAGTTGATCAAGGAATCCTCCTAAGAACAAACAAGTTTTTAGTGGAAGTGTTTTACTTACAACAAGTTTGGGCATATTGCAATGTAATGCAGATCTAAACCTGCTCCAACATGTAATTGTTAGAGGAATAAGATTATGTGTTTCAACTGCAACAAATCCAGACATATTGCTAAATTTTGCAGAAGCAAAAAGGGAAAAGAGAATTCACAGGCAGGAAAAGGAAAAACAGAGCAGAAGATGGACAAAGGCAAGGAAAAGGTAGATCTGGTGGAAACATAGAAGGAGATGAGCAAGATATGGATTGAAAAGGATGATTCTGAGTCAAAGGAAGGATCCACACCAGCATCCAGTGCTGATACCCCCTCTAGAAACTGAGCTAGAGGTTCTGGCTCAGGGGGAGCAGTAAAGAAAACCATAAACCCCCTGCCAGTAAGTGGGTGCTTGAATCTGGCATGATGAGTGAAAATGAAAACATCACTTCCTACATGAAGAAGGTGAATAAACTTGTTGTTGGAAAGAGACACTGCTAGGCATAATAAGTGTTTTCATTGATAGCAACTATGTCTCTACTACACATTTGCATTGCATAATTTGCCCATACCGAAAATCAGATTGAAGATTTGTCTAAGTCCGAGAAGTCAAGAATAGAGTGTGTGATATGGTCCGGTATCTTGGTTCAGATCTCTCCAATGGTAGATCATAGTTTTCTGTGGATCTGAGGAAGTCATAAGAATTGTTAGAATAATCTAAATCTAGAGTTTTGGCCTCTGGTGATAAAGGATTCAAAAGTTATTAGCTTCTGAGTATCGGGTTAATAGTTTGACAGAGCAGATAGAAGAAGAACAAGCTGACCTTGTAAGTAATCTTGATTCCGGATGTATGGAAGTTGTTTATTGGGCAATTAGTGATGACCAGTGATAGTTGCTGACCTTATTGATGACTTGTGAGTGGAATTTTTGATCCACATCCCAAATTATACACGAATCTAGCCGACAGAGCAGAGTATTCAATAAAGTTCTAAATGTTCTTGAAGTCGACTGAAAAGTGATTGAAGATCAGGATGCGGATATATATACCCAATGTATTTGAATGTTTTAGGTGTGTGTGTGAGTTGTGAATATGGAAAAAGGCAAAAAATTAGAGATCTAAGATTCAGATGAAGGCAGAGCAGTAAGCAGGGCAAAGTGAAGATGAAATGTGTAAGATTAGTGTCTTGTGCTTAACCGGAACTAAATTCATGCATTAGTAGATGCTTCTCATCAGTTGAAAATCTTGTTATTCTCTTGTAAACATTTGTAGGTAGTGAGCCTCTATTTGAGTAGTGAGCTCTAGGCAGTGAGCCCGAATGCATGTGTATTCTCATTTGTAAAAATACATTTAACAGGGTATTAATTTTTGTGGGTTAACCCCCACCATGGTTTTTCCCTTAACTGGGTTTCCACGCTAAAAATCTTGGTGTCAATTGTGTTACTTATGCTTCTGCTCATGTGTAATTGATTCATACTTTATCATTTATTTGATTGTAAGTTGTAAAAGAAGATTAAAGGCAGAAAAGTTTAAATTGTGTGACAACTAATTCACCCCCCTCTCAGTTGTCCGGACTAATTCCAACAATTGGTATCAGAGCAAGGTTCCTTTGAAAAAGTTTAACAGCTTAAGGAAGATTTGGGAAGACAGTAAAATGGATGAATATAACCTTCAAGGGCAACTTAATCTCACCCTAGAAGATCTCGAGCAGTCTAGAGCAACAGTCCAAGAGTTGTAAGAAAATCTCAAAAAGGTTGAAGACTTCATTGAGATTTTAAAAACAAAATTGAGCAAATCCAATGAAAAGAGGAAGGAGCAACCTCCTCAACTGGGAAATCATCATGAAGACAAGGCCCTAAAAGAGAAGACAAAGGAATGTGAAAAGTTAGCTAAAGAAGTTGTTGTCCTAAAACATGAGATGGAATCTGGGGTGATGAGACTAACCACGAAAATTGAAGAGAGGAAGAAAACTAAAGAAGAGATGAATCAAAATCTAAAAGAGAGAAATGAAGAATGCTGTAGATTGGATGGAATAGCTAGTCTCCTAGAATCTAATTTACAAGAAAGCAGAGAAAATGAGAGAGAACTTGAGAGACAAATTATTACTCTCAAACATGACCTAGAAGTTGCAAATAAATATAAGGAGAAGTTCAAGATAAGCTCAGCTAAACTTGAAGCACTGATTAAAGGACAGAAAAAGGATGATGACAAGTGTGATCTTGGATATGAGAAAGGTAAAAGCTCTAGATCTAGACAAAGAAAATCTCAACCAAGGAATGAGAGAAACAAATCTAGAAGACCTCTGGTAAGATAGCCTAACGCTCAAAGGTATCCATCTTTCAATGGAAATTGTTTCAAGTGCAATAAATTTGGTCATAGATCTGCTCAATGCAGAAGTAAAGTAAATCAAAATGGTCCATCCTTCTCTGGTCAATGCTTCAATTGTAAGAGGTATGGTCATAGATCAAATGAATGCAGAAGTATGATAATGAATAATTCCAACAATAGAGGAATTGACAATTCTTTCAATGGTTACTATTTTTCTTCCAATGGATTTGGACACATGGCTAATCAGTGCAGATCAAGAGGAAATCAAGTTTATAAGCAAAGAAATGTTGTGTGCTTTAATTGTAATAAATCTGGTCATATTACAAGATTTTGCAGAAGTAGGATTAATGGAAGAAGAGGTCCGGTAAACAGACAACCGGATGAGCAGAGACAAGACAAAGGCAAAAGAAAAATTAATGTGAATGAAATACAGAGTGAAATGAACAAGATTTAGGTAAAGAAAGATATAATGAACAATGGTGATGCATCTGCCCTGGAATCCGGTGCTGACAATTCCTCCAGGAATTAAAACAGGAGCTCTGGCTCAGGGGGAGCTGCATAAAAATCAAAATCCCCCAGCCAGTAAGTGCCTAAATCTGGCACAGTGAGAAAAGAGATCTTGGATTGTTTCAAATCATTTGGAAGGATTTCTAGAAGAAAAGAGGTGGATATGGCAAATTGCGAAGTAATTCATGAGAAACTGTTCAACAAACAAAGTAACCAGATGTATTAGAGCAGAACATTTATTACAAACACAAATTAGGCATTGTGGAGCATAAAAGGGTCATTCATTCCCCAGTTAGATCACTTTGCATCAGAAGAAAGCAAAGAAAGCAAGAAGAGGAGTGAATGAGCTTAGAGCTGAGAATTCTCAAGAATTGAAGCGCGAAGAGGATCTTCAAGCAAAACCCTAATCTACAGAACAAGGTATTTCTATTTTCTGCGAAACCTCTTGAACTCTCAATCTCTGTAAATGGCTACACCTTTAGATGTTGATGTCACTAAAAGGCCCCGTCCTAAATTTAATAAGCATCCTTACAAATCTGTTGAAGTCGAGCTGCCGCTAGGTGCTTTTTTGGGTGTTCCATATGGGACTTTACATGTTGAAGACATTAGGGCATACATTCATTGCAATATAGAAGAAGTTGGGAATCTGAAACTGCTGGAGTTGTTTAAGAGCCATCTAAAGGATGGCAATTACCAATTGAAACTTGAATTTGAAGCCCTAGAAAGCAAACATTTTCTACAAATTATTGAATTTCCGTCATTTGATGAGAATGAATGGGTTCATTATGTGTTGAGCTGAATGCACGATGAATTTATATGGCTGCTAAAACCATTTAAGATCACCAAAGATGTTATCAGAATTCTGACCGAGTTAAACTCAACTGGTGGACTACCCATGCTAAAATCTGTCAAAAATCAAATTGTCACTGATGCAACCGGTGCAAAATTTGATAAAAGAGCCATGACAATCAATGACATTATAGAACCGGATGTCAAGTTTGCTTCCATGGTAATCGGGTATAAGATTTATCAATCAAGCAGAGAAAACTCTGTCTCCGGAACAACTGTAATGCTCCCTCACTTTTGGCTTGCGATAGTTGCTAGTTTCACATTACCATTTTGTCAGTTCTGAGACAGTTGTTAGTTCTTCCATTGAATTCAGATAGTTCTGAGACATTTGAGTTATTAGGCCTATGGTTTATGCTTATTATGATCGTGATAGACTATGTTCGACTGATATAGTTTTGACATGTGTTAAGAGTTTATGATGACATTGTGGTTATTCCAATTATGATGAGATTGGCATGATTAGTGATGGTTTAATATTATCATGTTTTATGCGATTTGTTGATATCTGATTTTAAATATGAATGGTTATAGTTTTGTTTCAGAGTAGGGACGGTGTAGTACTACTTGGTTTGAGCACCCTACTATGCCGTGATTCTCTGACTCTGTGTGTGTTTGATATATATGCAGTTGATCGTATACAACCTATTGTTCTTATGCAGGTTGCAAGTAGTGGGGCTCGACTCCACCTGACTTAGTAGGTTTGAGCAGGTCCTACGCCAATGGATAATGTTGATGGAGATAACAGGAGGTTTATCCCCTAGGTCATTTCAACTTTCAGTTTGATGGTCGTCATGTGGTTTGTATGTTTATTGTCGGGTCCTTGTTAGGTCAGCCTATGTGTTTTCTTGTGTGCATAAATGATCTATGATATTATAACATTTTTATTGTCAAACATTAGAGTATTTTTTATGTGTCATAAAATTGGAATATTCTTGGAGGAAGCTATTTAAGTAAATTGTAATGCAGAATTAAGTTATCTATTCTAATGTTGTAAAATTTATATGTGGGTCAAAGTTTTATTTTAACTCATTAATATTCATAGTTATGTATTGAATCTTTCTAGGGATTAATGTAAAGGCGGTTAGTTGTCATTTATGATTCCAAAGTGGGGAATCTTCGTGAATAGTAAAAATTTAAAATCTCTAGTGAAGAGGATTCACGGGAACAGATTTAGTGTGAGTGGGCATTTATGACTAAAGGTTATTTTGTTTTGGGAGGAAATTTTGGGAAGGAGGATTTGGAGAATTGATTCAGAGGAAGGAAGAGAAGTTCTGAAAGAGGATTCGATCTTTGGAATGTGAAAAGTATGGGTATGTCTTGTGAATTTCTGTATTCTTGTCTTTGTTATGCTCTAAGGAATTAGATTTCTTTGTTGTCTAGTTGTTCTTAAATGGAATCGATCTGTATTTCTCCCTTGTCATCCTTGTAAACTTTCTGCTACTTGTTGGATGCTCTTATAGAAAGACTTGGCAAAACTTTTAGCCTGCAAACCATCTTAGAAAATCTAAACCTCTTCCTTAGATGGATTTAACTGTAATCTTCATCCTACAGTTCAATTTGAGCAGGTGGGTTCTTGTTATTTTGTCTTCAAAACCTCATTTACTAACTGATTTCCCACCGAGTCGTTGTGCCACTTGCATGTTAGTTTTTCTGATGTGCATCTTGTAAGAACCATGGCCGTCGGGCAATCCTGTTGTTCTCCTTGAGGGTGGTAATTAAGCTCCTTTGTGATCCTTTTGAAAGCTAGTGCAAGGAAGAATCTGCAGCTTCAATAGAATCCCTTTGGCTAGTTGCCCTCATCATCAACCTCTGGTACTGTTGACCTAATGTTCATTCTGCATTGTGTGGCTGCCAAAATATGTAATAATCTCTCTATTATTTGCGACCACGTTCATCCTAGTTTCGACATGTCTCTCTCCCTCTATGGCCCATACAATCCATCGACTGAGGATGGTAAGCTAAACCTGTCCCCTTTCATTGCTAACGGCGGTGGTATCTTATGAACCTTCACCTGTCGTGCCTCCAGTTTTTCCTTGAGCCAATTCTAGTGCAACGCTCCATTGTTGTAACTTGTTTGTTTTGCCTTGGTCGCTACAAAAGATGTGTTATATGTATTGGATGATGGCCGATTTGTTGTCTTAGAAACTTTCCTTGTTCTGTTTTAGACCAGCGGTTTCTATGTGCGTGAACGGGGGTGTCATCAGCAATATAGACGGTAGATGCCAATCCTATCGTCGGTGTGCTTGTCTTCGCTCCGCCAGAGTCAGTCGTTCATTGAGTCTTTTTAGACAGTATTTATTGGTCTTCTTAACCATTTGTCAAACCTTAGATTTAAGAGGTTAAATGTTAAGTTATCTTATTACTTTGGCATCGGTTGGCTCTAGTCGAACTCATAGGTATTAACACTTCCGTTCTCCCGATAGACTATGGTTGACATCAACTTTTCCTTAGGGTTCCATCTAGTCGATTTAGTCTTGAGGAGATTAGTAATTGGTGTCTCTAGTAATTACCTTAGAGCAATTCAATGGTAGGGCCAAATACTATAATTATCGTATGCCTTGTGTCTAGTTTAATGTTTTCATAAGCTCTTGTAACAAAATTAATTATGGTGGGTAAGAAGATATTAGAATAGGATTTAATTCAATAAAATTTTATCCTTGTTCTTTTGACATCTCTATTATTTTAGAAAGTAGATTCTTAGTTGCATTTAAATGACAGACTAGATAGATATGTTTTCGTGCTTAATGATTTTTTAAGTATAGTATATTAGGGAGGTTAAACTTGTTTATTTAGAAAATTACAATTAAGCTTATATTTGAATTTTGTTTTGTTTAGTCAATTAGGGTCATGGTGACTTAAATGATCAAATTGTTTTGAGTGTGTTAAGTAAAGTGTAGCGTAGGAAAGTATTGGAGCTTTAAAATCTTACGTGTGCAATCGGTAATTGGATTATACTAAGGTCTATAGGAAGAAGTTGTTGATTAGATATAAATTACTTTTTGTTCATAATGATTGGAATTAAGTTAAATCTAGATAGTTCCTTAAAATTGTTGTCATTTTAAAGAAATTGTCATCGTTTTAATCTAATAATGTATAACTAGTATTCTTCTTAAGTAGGTTTTGTGTCTTGTAAGGTTTGAAGTTCTTTTTTGTCGTTAATGCAAGGAAGTAAGAATATTTTGGTTATAGGTTGTAATATGGTATTTACCTTTTCATTGAAATGATTTATTTTTGCAAACCTTGTCCAAAATTAGTACGAGGTCGACCTTGGGACAAAATTGTATATTTTTATCAACTTGTTATAATGATGGTATCAGGTCATTTATCTTTCTCTTTAACCCTTGTTGATCTTATATTATTGTGGTCTAAAGAAAAGTCATGGTCGTTCAAACCTAGTTTCCATATCAGGAAAGGTACTATTGTAACTTGGTAAAGAACTTAATTACCGACTCTAGAGGCTTACCACTTGGTATTCAACTTGATACTTGTGTCATATTGTTCCAATGATGTATTGTTTTGAGTTTTGAAGGGGACAAGGGGATTTTTATTGTTTTGGTCAAGTTTGTATGGCTTATGTAATGGATCAGAATCTCTTGTAACCCTTGTCCTTGCATGTTTTGGTTTTGGATGGTTGGTTAGAGATTGCTAGGAGAGTGGCTTTCATGGTGGGGCTGGTGCCCAAGGTGGCCGCCTGGGTAACCCCATGGAAGTAGTAAGGAAGTGATAATTTAATAAATTATTTAGGAGGGTTGGGGTAGTAAATTACATAACAAGATAACTAAGATGCCTCACCCATGCCTTGAGTGCTCTCACAGGCTAAGGATGGGATGAGAAGGCTTGGTTGGCAAGGCCGACCTCCTTGTCTCCATGAGAGGACATGTCAGCTCTACATGTGTCACCCTATGGGGCTGGTGCCTAAAGAGACGCTGCCAGGGTAACCATAGATGGGGGTCGGCTTCTAGTGAGAGATAGCCTGGGTAACCCATGCTAGGACCATGCGATGACACTCTCCTTATTACAGTCCAGTTACTTCCTCTTTATCTTTTGTTGTTACCTCTGGAGTGCAGACTTGTCTTAATGGTTGATCTTATCTTGATGATTTGGCTTGTCTTAATAATTTGTCTTGTTTGGTGAGTACTGTCATGTCTGTGCAGTCTTGATATCCTGTTTTGTCTGCATGGAGTCTGTATCTTGTTGTTGTATTCATTGTTGTAACCTTGACTTAGTGGAACCTCACTGTTATCTCCTAGCTCGGAGGGTTGGACCTCAGGGTTCCACATGGTTGGGAGGCAGAGCTATCCATTGGTCTTCTTGGAGGTTTGGTTCGAGATCAGAGTAGAAGTATTCCAGTTCCAATTTTTCTCTACACCTTCAAGTTGTTGTTTACAGTCATAATTGTACTATTTGTAAACCGATGTAATTGGTCTTGTAATCTTGTATTGAAACTTGTAATTATTCATCTCTGCAAATGTATAAGGTAATATTCTTATGTTGTATTGTGATTCAGATCACTTGTATGGTTTTGATTTTATCTGATGCAGTTATGTTCCCTAGAAGTGTTAGCTATTCATTTCATTTAATGTTGTTATTATTGTTATTATCTTTAATGTATAATGCATATCCTTGCTTCAAAAAAAAAAATTCTGTATTATTGTCTCTTGTTAGTCTAACACTCTAGGGTTGCATGACGGGGCATCACAACAACTATATATGCAGCATATAAAATGCTGAAAGAGAATGCAGACTATGACCTCTATGAGTTACTATTGGTTCAACTGTTTGAAAATTTAAACAAAATCAAGAAAGATAAGAAAAATTCCTTCAAGTATGGTTCCTTGATTATATGCTTATTTTTCTATTTTATGAATGAAGTGCCTGGAGTGCAAAGTGTGCACTAGACAAATGACAGGCCAGTGGCAATCCAGATAAGAGATGATTTATATAACCTTGGAGATTTAGGTGCACAAAAGACTGCAATCTGGGGGTATTTCAATTTTTTTTAGAGTCTGATGCATGCAAGGGAAAGAATCCCTAAATCAATTGTAGAAAAGTATGAGAATGAGATATGTTTTATGATTGACACTGATCAATGTCTGATGGAAGCTGTAGAACCAAGAACAGTATGGATAATGCCAATGGGTTATGAGGTGGATGAGAGAGTTCTAGACATGTATGCTCAGCATCTTTTGAGCAAACCTAAAGACACATCTGTTGAAAGATTTGGAACTTACAAAGAGCTAAGTCTAAAACTACATGTGGAGCTCAGGAAGCTAGAGATTAAAAGAAAAGTGATGAGGCAGGTTGAAACATATGCTAAGAGTATTAGCATCACCAAAGAAATAGTAAGAAAGAATAAATAAAGGATTGAGGAGATGAAGAGAAGAGCTGGGCAAGCTTCAAAAGAATAGACAAAAAGTGAGCCAGCAACTGCTCTGGAAGTCCCACCTAGTTCTTCAAGGAAAATAAGAAGCTCTGCAACTGTCTCAGAACAATCCAAGTCTATTCCTATTAAGACACCGGAAGCCACACCATCTGGTGAAGGAGGAAAGAGGAAGAAAACCAAGGCCACGAGAGCCTACAAGAGCACAAAAGATGATGAGGAAACAAAAATAGATGAAGAAGTTAAAGTGATAAGATCAAAGAAAGCCAAGACTTCAAAGGCCTCTGAGAACCAACCCTCTGGAAGCAAAAAAATGAGTAAAAAGCAAGAAACTTGTAAGGTTGCTATGACAGTTGATGAAAATTTAAAAACAATAATTGTTCATGGAAATTTAAAGCCTATCAGAGTGTACTATGATAATTTTGATCAAGCAAATAATAAAACTTTGGAAGATGCCACCATCCTATATCTGAATAAATTCAATAGAGCCCTATTGGAAATTTTACAAGAACTTCCCAAAAGTTTAAGGAAAGTACTGGAAATGAGGAAAGAAGCAGCCAAGGCTAAAGATCTAGAACTCAGAGAGTATGTCCTCTCCAATTTGTGTCCTAAAATGACTAGAAGAGAAGTAGATAAAATCCTTAGAGAAGTTAAGGAAAAATTCATAAACAAAGTCCAGATGAACAAGCTAATGCTTGGTGAAACTGAGGAAATTGCAAATGAAACAAAGGAAATTTTGAGAAAGGCCTTAGACAAAGATAAATATTATATTATTTTAGAGAAACAAGTTGAAGAAGACAATCCTCCATTTCTGAAACAAGAAGCTCCAGAAGAAGAGATTAACAAAGGAATTGATGACCAAGGTGTTAATTTAGATCCTCCAGAGAAAACCCATGAGGAGACAGATGATGGAATTGATTCATCAATTCCCGTTGTTGGAGAAGTGAACATCAATGAGCAACAAATAGAGATTGACGACTCCTCTATTTTGGGAGAGGAGCAAATAAACAAAGCAGATACAAAGATGATGGACCAAATTGATGATGTAGGTGATACTCTAACTCCTCCTGACCAATCAGAAAAGTAAGATAATGTTGAGAATACTGCTGCCACACTAGCTCCTCTGGAACAAACTTTAGGTGGTGAGGACAAAGGAGAGAATCCCATTGCAGATGATATATAGAAAGATGAAGCAGAGAAAGAGAAAGAAGAGAGTAAGGATGAGAAAATAGAAGAAGATGGTGCTAATTTTGAAGCACCCAACAAGATAGTCTGGAGAAAATCCAAGAGGAAAGTGTTCCAGAAATTGTTGCAAGAGACATTGCAAATATAGTGAAAAGTCTTCTGGATAAAGAGATACTTGAGTTTGATGAACCTGAATTAATCCAAGGACCATTTAATCTAGACACTCTCTCTCCGGTACAAGTGATGAAGATTGCATACTTCACTCAAGCCAAGGCCAGAAAGAAGGTGTTAAAATCTCACATGGAGGACAGTGAACTATTAGGGCTTGCAACCGGAGTCTTGGAGAAGTTATTGCCAACTTGCCAAAAGAGTTCATCGGATTCCCCCTCTAGTCACCTAAAGAATCTTGTAAATGCTATAAGTACACATTTTGAGTCTTTTGAAAAATCTGTAGAGTCGAAAGTTTAGAAGGAATTTTTGGATAAGAAATTTACTGAAGTACAAAATCTAATAGGAAATGATAGGATGATACTCGGCATTAGCATAAGGAGTATTTAGAATTCTCTAAATGATGGAAGTGATATGTACAAATTTTGTCTATCATGGCCCAAAGTTAGTGAGGGTATTAAGAAGAAGATAAAGGAGCAAGAATAGAAATTGTCAAATCTTTCTCAAATTTTTGATCCTCTAATAGTTTCACCTATAAGTTAGGAATGTCAAGTAATTAGCTTGACAGATGAGATAAAGAGGCTTGTTAAAGAAAAGGGTAACATTATGAAGAGAATGTGTGAGCTCCAGGAATTGATTGCCCCCAAGTTAGAAATGCCTTATCAGAAGCTCAGACTGCACTTCAGACAAGTAATCCTCTGAATCTGACAAAGGCAGAAGCATATGCATTTTTGCTGAGTAGACACATCTCAATTCTAGATGGAATGAAGGGAATTTGGGCCTCTAAACTTGTGCAATTGAAAAATAGTTTTGCAGACATTCTCAAGTTCATGTGAATAGAACTTAATGATTAGTTGTACATATGCGGCACTATACATAGATTTTCTTTGAGAATTTTGGCTTGCGGATCCCACCCTTTGCCATTGATGTCAAAGGGGGAGTGAACAATGAAAAATGAAGAATCTAGCAAAGGGGGAGCATCGGAATGTAGTATGAACAACAATATGGAGCACAAGCAAAGGGGGAATTATTCCGACACTTAGTCATTTTTCACTAAGTGTTGCCATCAATGCCAAAGGGGGAGATTGTTAGAAAGAGACACTGCTAGGCATAATAAGTGTTGTCATTGATGGCAACTATGTCTCTACTACACATCTGCATTGCATAATTTGCCCATACCAGAAATCAGATTGAAGATTCGTCTAAGTCCGGGAAGTCAAGAACAGAGTGTGTGACAGGGTTCGGTATCTTGGTCTGGATCTCTCCAATGGTAGATCATAGTTTGCTGTGGATTTGAGGGAATCATAAGCATTGTCAAAATAATCTAAATCTAGAGTTTTAGCCTTCGATGATAAAGGACTCAAAAGTTATTAGCTTCTGAGTATCGGGTTAACAGTTTGACGGAGTAGACAGAAGAAGAACAAACCGACCTTGTAAATAATCTTGGTTCTAGATGTATGGAAGTTGTTGATTGGGCAATTAGTGATGACCAGTGATAGTGGTTGACCTGATTGATGACTTGTGAGTGGAAGTTTTGATCCGCATCCCAAATTATGCATGAATCTAGCTGACAGAGCAGAGTATTCAATAAAGTTCAAAATATTCTTGAAGCCGACTGAAAAGTGATTGAAGATCAGGATGCGGATATATATACCCGATGTATTTGAATGTTTTAAGTGTGTGTGTGTTGTGAATATGGAAAAAGGTGAAAAAGCAGAGATCTAAGATTCAGATGAAGGCAGAGCAGTAAGCATGGCAGAGTGAAGATGAAATGTGTAAGATCAGTGTTTTGTGCTTAATCGAAACTGAATTCATGCATTAGTAGACGCTTCTCATTAGTTCAAAATCTCTGTTATTCTCTTGTAAACATTTGTAGGTAGTGAGCCTCTATTTGAGTAGTGACATCTGGGCAGTGATCCCAAATGCACGTGCATTCTCATTTGGAAAAAAAATACTTTTAACAAGGTATTAATTTTTGTGGGTTAACCCCCACCGTGGTTTTTCCCTTAACCAGGTTTCCACGCTAAAAATCTTGGTGTCAAGTGTGTTACTTATGCTTCTGCTCATGTGTAATTGATTCATGCTTTATTATTTATTTGATTGTAAGTTGTAAAAGAATATTAAAGGTAGAAAATTTTAAATTGTGTGACAACTGATTCACCCCCCCTCTTAGTTGTCTGGACTAATTCCAACACTTGTGTGCAGTATCAGGCGTGCTGGTGGAAAACTGGAAGAATCAGAGATTGTTGCCAAGGTGCTCTGATCCTTACCTGATCCATACAAGAATAGAGTTGCTGCTATTGAGGAGATCAGGACTATGATAGATGTTACAAGGGATCAGTTGGTTGGCAAGCTTTCAGCATTTGAAATGAGTGAGTATGGTGATTCTCTTCCTAAATTAGAATCTGCATTCAAAGCCAATGTTTTTGAAAAGCAAAGATTTGATCTAGTGAAAGCTCTTCAAGAAGTCTAACCAGATATGAGAAGGCAAGGAAGGAACTTGAAGAAGATGAATCTGAGCTTTAAGAACTTGAAGCCCTTGTTGCTAAAAGATTACCAAGAGGATCCGATAAGTATGAAGGAAAGTTGCCCTTTAAATGTTTTGCTTGCAATAAGATTGGTCATTTTGCTTCAAGATGTCCAGAGAGGGTTTCAAAGCCAAACCCTAACAGACCTAGGGTTCAGAAGAAATGCTACTATGTCCAAGAAGCTGCTGATGAAGGAGTCATAGATGATGAATCTGATATGGGAAGTACCTCTGGAAATGAATGGGTGTTCATTGCTATCAAAGAAGAAGATTCAGTGCCTATTGAATCTGCTAGCTGTGTGAATGTGGAAAGTGCCTTGGCTGCTTAGGTTGAAGAAAAGGATGAATGGGTGATTGACAGTGGATGTTCTCATCATATGACTGGTGATAAAAGTAAGTTTGTAAGTTTGGAAAGATATGAAGGTGGAATTATGAAGTTTGGAGATAATTTAGCTGGTAGAATCCGTGGTAGAGGATCCACCTCTCTTGATGGATGGAAAATGCAAAATTTTGGGAAGATCTGGAACTAAGATTGCATCTGGTACACAAACTAGAGGCTGTGAGAGATCTTTCAAAGCTTGTGAAACTTGCTAATAGCATGTATAAGGAATGTTAGTTGGGCAAATAGAACTGAGCTACATTCAAAAGCAAAGAACAATTTTCAAATGGATTGTTGGAACTTGTGCACACTGATTTGTGTGGTCCTGCCAGAGTTAGGAGTTTTCAAGGAGACACATACTTTATGTTGTTGATTGATGATTACTCTCGAATGATGTGGGTCACTTTCTTGAGAGAGAAATCAGAGGCTCTTGACAGATTCAAGGTGATCAAGGCTATGGTGTAGAAACAGATTGGTTTCTTGGTTGAGCAAAAAGCAGGAGGCAATATCTCTGACTATGTTGATAACTGAGAGGGGGGGTGAATAAGTTATCTTAATTATTTCAGCTTTCTGAATTTCCTTATCAATTAGTGCAGCATTAAATTAAATAAGCAAACATAACCATGAAATGGAAATAACATCAATACACATGACACAATGATTTTGACGTGGAAAACCCTGTTAGGGGAAAAACCACGGGGTGATTAACCCAAGATTGTATTCTCTGTTAGAAGAATAAGATAGTACAAAATGGCACTTGCCAATTAGGGCTCACTGCCCCAGCACACTGCTCACAAAAGGCTCACTACCTACAATAGTTTATACAAGGAAACTAGATACTTGAACTGATGAGAAGCATCCACATATGCTAAGGTTCAGTTCCAGTTAAGCCCAATATACTGATCTGTTGCACTTCATTCTTACTCTCTTAGGTGCTGCTGTCCTGTTACATTCCAGACCTGTCTTACTGCCTTTACACTGCTCTTCTGCTTTTCTTCGCACCACCACAATACACCACAACACTTTTTTTTTCATCTAAATCCATCTGGTATATATATATATATCCGCAAAAAGGATTTCATCCTCTTTCTAGTCAGCATCTGGAATAGTCAATGTTTTCCCAAACTCTAGTCTGTCAGTAGAATCCTTGCTTACCAAGTGATGCGAATCAAGGAGATACTTATAGAAGTCATTTAACATGTTGGCCAAACATGGATGATACCTTAAGAACCTTGATCACCATCAATATCTCATCCGGAATAATTCTGATGCTCTGTCGATCAGTTCTTCCTCTATCTACTCTGCCAAACTGGACCCCAATACTTAGATGCTCATATCTCTTCACTCTTTCATCACCGGAGGCTCAATCCCTAGAATCTGTCAGTCAAGGCATTCCTCTTGACTTCCCCAAGTCCACACTTTACAAAGATACTTCCTCTAAGAGATCCAGACCTAACTGTCGAACCTTGCTGCATGCTCTGTTCTTGCTTACTAGACCAAAGTATTCTTCAATTTGACTTCCAGTAAAGATACACCATGTCCTACGGATGTGTGGAATGGTCTTTGTTGCCATCAATGACAACACCAATGAAGCCACATAGTGTCTCTTGCCAACAATCTCCCCCTTTGGCATTGATGGCAACACTTAGTGAAAAATGACTAAGTATTATACTACACTCCCCCTTGGTTGATGCTCTGTTCTATTGTACACTTTACCGAAGCTCCCCCTTAGCTAGATTCCACATTTTTCACTTCTCCTCACTCCTCCTTTGACATCAATGGCAAAGGGTAGGGTCCCCATACCAAAATTTCCCAAAAATAATCTATACTTAGCCGTATAAGTATATATACATGCTATACTTACATATACTGAAGTATATTTGCAAAAGATGTCTTCAACTGGGCAAATTTTGTTGCCCAACTCTGCTTCATCCTGTCCAAAATTGAGATGTGACCACTTAACAGGAATGCAAAAGCTTCTGCTCCTTTAAGATCTATCGGATCACTGGTTTGGGCTGTGGTCTGGGCATCAGTTAGGGCCTCATGCATGGCCTTTAATTTAGGGATAATCCTCCCTCTAAGTTCACCCATTCTGCTTAATATGTTCTTCCTCTCCTTCTCAAGTGTCTTAATCTCATTCATGACTACAATAGTTTGACATTCCTGGTTTATTATGGATACAGTGAGAGGATCAAAATTCTGAGAGAGGCTTGACAGTTTATCCTCTTGTTCTTTCACTTTCTTCTCAATATCCTTTGTTACTTTAGTCCAGGATATACAAAATTTATATACTTCTCCTCCATCCTTAAGAGCATTTTCTAAGCTCTTTATCCCAATATCCATATTTCTCCTATCATTGGTTATAAGGCCTTGTAACTTAGAGAATCTCTTATCCAAAAACTCTTTCTGGACCTTCTCCTCAGCTGATTTCTCTAAAGAATCAAAATGAGTGCTAACAGAACTAACAAGAGACTTGAGATTACCAGATGAAGAAGCTGAGGAATCCTTTTGAAAGGATGGCATGATCTTTTCAAGTACACCGGATGCAATTTCTAGCAGCTCATAGTCTTCCATGTGAGACTTTAGAAGTTTCTCTTTAGCCTTTGCTTGGGCAAAGGATGCTATTTTCATTGTTTGAACCGGGGAGAGAGAATCAAAGTCAAATGGTCCTTGAAGTAACTCCGGTTCATCAATCTCCATCATTTCTTTAGTTAAGAAGTCCTTGACAGTTTCTGCAATGTCTCTTGCTGGAGACAGAGTTTTCTTTCCTTCTGCACTGTCACTTGTGTTCTTCTTAGTTTGATCTTCTTCTTCTTTCTCCTCTATTCTTTCTTCTCCTTTAGATTCGGAGACTGTTGGAGAATCCAGATTTACTTCTCCTTAGACTTCCTCTTCTGGAACAGAGGAATCTAAGTCCTTAGCTTTTTCTTCACTAGTCTCCTTTGCCTCTTCTGCTACTGTCTTAGTGGATTCTTCTTTGTCATCCATGGCAGAGGGTTCATCACCCAAGTTCTTTACAATAGGAATATTAAATCTTTTAAAGGCGTTCTGGAGGATCTCTTCTGTCTCTTTTCCTATTTTGTCAGTTTTGCCAAGCATAAGCTGATTCATTCCAGCTTTGCTCCAGAACAAATCCTTGTAATCTTTGAAGATCATATTCATTTGCTTCGGAGTGATTGAAGGAAAGAGCTGAATGGCTATTTGTTCCTGGATCTCAAGATCTTTTGCCCTAGCATTATTCTTTCTTATCTCTAATTCCTTCTTTAGGCTTTTGGGAATGAGAGATATGATTTCAATAAAAGCTTTATTGTATATGTTTAAGTACTTAACTGTGGCTTCCTCCAAGATCTTTCTATCTGCATCATTATATGCATCATAGAATTCTATTATTGGTTGCAGGTTCCCATCCATAGTAACTACTTTAACTACATCATCTAAGGACAGAGTGGGCCTTTCAACAAATTCTTCTATTACTTCTTCAGTAGAGGGTTCACTGGATGTTTTCCTTTTCTTTTTCATTTTCTTTACTTCCTCATCTGATTCTGTCTCTTCATCATCCTTCTGACTGATGTAAGACCTTGTGGCCTTTGTTTTAGTTCTTTTCTTTGCTTTACTAGATGATTTTGCTTCTGGTTTAGATGCCTTTGAGCTTTTAGCAGTTGTAGGTGCAGAGCTCTTAGAAGATCTGGTCCGGGAGGGGGCTTTTACCAGAGCACTTTCTTTTTCTGCTTCTTCCTTTTCTTTTTCTGCTCTTTCCATCTTTTCTCTGTGGGCATCAAGTGCCTCTTTTGAGATTCCATGCCTCTTGGCAACTTCTTCAACTTCCCTTCTCACTTTCCTCTTGATTTCAGGTTGTCTAAGTTTCACATGAACTTTTACACTCAGCTCTTGGAAGGTTCCAAATCTTTCTGCTGTAGGGTCTTTGGGCTCGCTTAGAAAATGTTGGATATGTAGCTCTATAATTTTCTCATCTACTTCATACCCCATTGGCATGATCCAGACTGTCCTTGGCTCCACTGCCTCCATTAGGCATTAATCAATGTCAACCATGAAACACACTATATCTTTGTACTTCTCAACCAATGATTTTGGAATTCTTTCTTTGGTTTGCATCATATTTTGAAAGTTCTTGAAGTAACCCCATAGAGCTGTATTTCTGGCCTTAGCATCCCCAAGCCCATGCAAGTAATCTCTGATTTGAATTGCAATAGGTTTGTCATTCTGCCATACCCAACCACTGGATCGGGGCAGCTCATTCATAAAGTAGAAAAACAAACATAATATCAGTCCACCATACTTAAAAGAGTTCTTTTTGTCCTTCTTGATCTTCTGTAAGTTTTCCATTAGTTGGCTTAGAAGGAGTTCACAGAGATCATAATTTGCATTCTTTCTCAACATTTCATAAGCAATATACACAACAGTTCCAGATACTGAATTCTCCCTGCTGGAGTGATATATCTTATAGCCAATTATCATAGATGCAAATTTGATATCTGGATCAGTGATATCTTCTATAGTCATTGCTCTCTTATCAAATTTTGATCCGGTGGCCTCAGTCACAGTTTGGTTTTTGACAGATTTGAGAACAGGTAACCCTCCAGAAGAGTGTAAACTGGTTACTGCCCTAATTGCATCCTTGGTGATCTTGAATGGTTTATTCAACCATAAGAAGTTATCATGCACTCTGATCAACACATACCGGACCCACTCATCTTCTTCAAGATAGGGGAAATGGATGTACTGACCAAAATGTTTATCCCAGATGGCCTTATACTGAGGTTTTAGTTCAAAAGATTCATCTATTAGTTCCTTGTGGTAGATGTCCATCAACTTGGATTCACCAAAATCTTCAATGTTTGCATGAATGTAAACCCTAACGTCTTCTACATGTAAAACCCCATGCGGAATGCTAGAAAAAGCCCCTAAGGGATCCACTTCTAGAGATTTGTAAGGATGTTTCTTAAGTTTGGGTCGAGGCCTATTAGAAATCTTTACAAAATTTGGAGTAGCCATCTTCAAAAGATTTATAGAGAGATTTTCAACAACAAAAAATACCTTTTACGCTTCTAGGGTTTGCTGAATGAGCCAGATTAATTTGCTGGATGAATCGACTTCAACAGTTGATCTTTTGAGAATTTGAGATAATTTGTTGTAGAGCTCCTTTTCTCTTCTTCTTCAATGCAAATGTGCAAGTGACAGACAAATGAGCCTTTTTATTTCTGGGAAAACCCTAATTTCATATTGCAATAAATGCGCAACTCAAGTTATTCTGATTGCCTGGTTCTTCTTATTTTGAGAAAGATCTTTTTCTGAATCACTGAGATATACTTAGAGTTATCCTTGGTGATTAATAACAAACTATCTTACTTTCCCCAAACACTTGATCTATCCACAGAACAAGATGCCTCGAATTTGAATCATACCAGATTTAACTGTGATAATCCTATTTTACCAGATGATTGTTAAACCAGATCAATCTTGGAAGATTAGACTCTTCAAATCTTCCTGCGGATCTTCCATATCTTTACCAAGCTTTCTTTAGATGTTTCTCTGAGAATCCTTTTATTCCGCAGCTTCCCATGTGCCAATTTCAGGCACCAATTAACTGGCTGGGGGAAAATGTTTTTCCTTGTGTCTCCCCCTGAGCCAGATCTCACTTTTTAATTTTTGGAAGGAATATCAGCACCAGATTCTGGTGCGGATCATCCCCTACATTCTCTGTACTTCTCTTCACCCAAATCTTGTTCATCTCACTTTTAACTTCATCCGCATTCACTTTTCCTTTTCCTTTGTCTTGATTCTGATTATGATGCATTGGACCCCTTTTGTCCTGATTCTTGCTTCTACAGAATTTGGCAATGTGATCGGATCTATTGCAATTGTGGCAAACAACATTTCTTTGCATATTTGAATGATATCCTCTTGATCTGCATTGATTAGCCATATGTCCCATTCTATTGCATGCAAAGCATCTACCATTGAATGAGTTGTTCATTTGCATATTTCTGTATTCATGAGATTTGTGACCATACCTTTTGCAGTTGAAACACTGTCCGGAGAAGGATGTATTAGTCTGATTTATACTCTTTATGCATTGATTAGCTTTATGACCAAAGTTATTGCAGTTGTGGCAGTATCCATTGAAGGATGGATATCTTTGAGCATTAGGTTGCCTTACTAGAGGTCTTCTAGGCCTGTTCCTTAGATTTCCTGATCCAAAATTCTTCTGACCGGATCCGGAGCTTTCACCTTTCTGATATCCCAAGCCACGCTTGTCATCTACCCTCTTTTGGCTTTCAAGAAGAACTTCAAGTTGAGCAGAACTTATCTTGAATTTCTCTTTGTATTCATTTGTTGTTTGAAGATCCTTTTTAAGAGTGTCAATTTGATCCTCAAGTTTTTCTTCATTATCTCTAGCATCTTCAAGATCAAATTCTAGATGCCTGATTATTCTATCCATTTTGTGGCAATATTCTGACTTCTCCTTGAGAGATTGTCTTAGATCATCTTCAGTTTTTCTTTTCTCTTCAATTTCTTGGGTGAATTTCATAACTCCTGATTCCATTTCATGTCTTATCATAATGACCTCTTTTGATAACTTTTCACATAACTTGGTTTTCTCCTTCAGATCTTCATTTGTACCATTGTCTTCACTTTGACTTACCAATTGCTGAAGTAGATCTTTTCTCTTTTTCATAGAGATACTCAGTTTCCCTTTTAGTTCATTTATGAAATCATCAGCCTGTTTGAGTCTTTCCTTCAATTCATTGACTTTAGAGTTTTATTGCTCAAGATCATCTATGGAAGACTGAAGTTGTTCCCTCATACCATACACATCCATTTGAGTTCCCAGATCTTCCTCAAGTTGTTAGGCTCCTTTTGGAGGAACTTGGCTCTGATACCAATTGTTGATAACTGAGAGGGGGGGGGGGTGAATCAGTTATCTTAATTATTTCAGCTTTTTGAATTTCCTTATCAATTAGTGCAACATTAAATTAAATAAGCAAACATAACCATGAAATAGAAATAACATCAATACACATGACACAATGATTTTGACGTGGAAAACCCTATTAGGGGAAAAACCACGGGGTGATTAACCCAAGATTGTATTCTCTGTTAGAAGAATAAGATAGTACAAAATGGCACTTGCCAATTAGGGCTCACTGCCCGAGCACACTGCTCACAAGAGGCTCACTGCCTACAATAGTTTATACAAGGAAACTAGATACTTGAACTGATGAGAAGCATCCACATATGCTGAGGTTTAGTTCCAATTAAGCCCAATATACTGATCTGCTGCACTTCATTCTTACTCTCTTAGGTGCTGTTGTCCTGTTACATTCCAGACCTGTCTTACTGCCTTTACACTGCTCTTCTGCTTTTCTTCGCACCACCACAATACACCACAACACTTTTTTTTTCATCTAAATCCATATGGTATATATATATATATCCGCAAAAAAGATTTCATCCTCTTTCTAGTCGGCATCTGGAATAGTCAATGTTTTCCCAAACTCTAGTCTGTCGGCAGAATCCTTGCTTACCAAGTGATGCGAATCAAGGAGATACTTATAGAAGTCATCTAACATGTTGGCCAAACATGGATGATACCTTAAGAACCTTGATCACCATCAATATCTCATCCGGAATAATTTTGATGCTCTGTCGGTCAGTTCTTCCTCTGTCTACTCTGCCAAACCGGACCCCAATACTTAGATGCTCATATCTCTTCACTCTTTCATCACCGGAGGCTCAATCCCTAGAATCTATCAGTCAAGGTATTCCTCTTGACTTCCCAAGTCCGCACTTTACAAAGATACTTCCTCTAAGAGATCCGGACCTGACTGTCGGACCTTGCTGCATGCTCTGTTCTTGCTTACCGGACCAAAGTATTCTTCAATCTGACTTCTAGTAAAGATACACCATGTCCTGCGGATGTGTGGAATGGTCTTTGTTGCCATCAATAACAACACCAATGAAGCCACACAGTGTCTCTTGCCAACAGACTACTGCGGAGCAGAGTATATAGTAGCAACAAGTAATTGTACTCAAGTTTTGTGGATGAAGCAAATGTTGAAGGATATCAGAATTATGTTAGAAGAGCATGTTACAATCTTATGTGATAATTCAAGTGCAATAAACATCTCAAAGAATATGGTGTTGCATTCAAAGACCACACACATATCCATCAAGTTTCACTTTTTGAGAGAGAAGGTAAATAAGAATGAAGTCAGACTGGAGTTTGTTTCTTCAAAGGATCAGATTGCGAATATCTTCACAAAACCTCTACCTAAGGACACTTTTGAGTATCTCAAAGTGAAGCTAGGGGTCATTACCCCTCTTGTTCAGAACTAAGGTGCACTAGTGTGCATCAGTCTGATGGAATTCACAGTCATACCTTGTGATCCAGATTGGTGTTAAGGGGATGTTACTCAAGGGAGTAGTCGGTATGTTAATTCTAGAGTTTAGTTTGGTCTTATCTAAAAAACAAAAAGGGGGAGAGATAATTTTAAATATGTACCCTTTGCCATTGATGTCAAAAGGGGAGAGAAGTCATGTGAAAAACTTCGAAGTAAGTAGTTGCTGGTGAAAGGGGGAGCAGTGAAGAAAGTGGTTGCAGGTGTGATAAGAGAAAGGGGGAGAAGTCATTGTCTTGATGGTTGAATCAATTTTTTACATCATATGTTGCCATCAATGACAAAGGGGGAGATTGTTGCAAATATGTGCCTATGATGTGTTGTCATTGATGTCAACGTATCTATTTGTCAGAGACAGTGAAGATAGTGTAGTTCAGTAAAGTATATTGCTCCGCATTCCCAGTGAGATGAAGATCAGAGTCTGTAGATTAAAGGGTTTATAGAGGATTGTCTGAAACTACTCTAGTTAATATTTAAGAGGTCTGCATGGAGGACTAGTGAAGTTATGACCATCTGAGTAGAATTAGGTTTTACAGTTGTTCAGAGGTAACAGAGTGACATGGATTTGGTCTGGATTGCTCTGCATTGGAATATTATGGTCTGCAGTTCTAGAGGTATGTTTGGGATGTTGGTGTGTATCCTCAACACAAGTGGTTCTTGTTTTGGAGGTCCACAAGCAATATTTCTAGTGTGATAGTCATGACAGTTAGTGTTCTTAAGTTCGTGTATGAAGATGCAAGTGATTATGCTGATTTGAGGTGGTGTGGTTGTTCTTGTTGATTTCATTGTGCTTTTGGAGGTCTCTAGATCATGTGTCTATTGTCTTGGTGGTTCGCATTGAGGATTGAGCTCGTAGTTGAAGATTTCTCCTTGGATGCTACTGTTCTTTCTAGTCTTGGCCGACCGGATGCTTGGTGCATGTTGCAAATGATCTAAGAGAAGTTCTATGGAGCGTGGTGTGTTGTTCAAGGAAGATTTGAGTCCCAACTATGTTTGGTCGATAGTGTAGTGATCCACATGTAGCATTTTGTATTAGTGAAGTCTTGTAATTGTAATTGCTTGTAATGCCTATCTTGGAGAATGTTCCAGATAGATGATTGTAAGGCCGACTTTGATGTTTATTCCAAAGTCGATGTCATGTATAAATAAGTGTAATGAAGTCATGTAAATGTGTTGATGTGAGTGAAGATGCGGATGTAGCGAGGAAGTGTTTGGGGGTAGAGCAGAGGTGTTGTGCGCTTCAATGGAACTAAACCTTGGCATGGAGAAGATGCGGTTTCTTAGTTCAACCTTTCAGTGTTAATCATGTGAATGATTTTGTAGATAGTGAGTCTCTTGGAGCAGTGAGCTCTGGGTAGTGTGCCCAAAGGTAGGTGCCTTCCCATTTTTCTATTCTTTTAATAGAGAATAAATCTTGTAGGTTAACCCCTACCGTGGTTTTTCCATTAACCGGGTTTTCATGTAAAAATCTTGGTGTTATGTGTGTTGATTGTATTTCTGCTCATGTGTTGTTGATTCATGCTTTCATGGTTATATCATTAATCTATTAATAAGTGGTAAATAAGATTAAATGCAACAAAAGATAAAGTTTTGTGACAACTGATTCACCCCCCTCTCAATTGTTTGCCCTAATTACAACAATGCTTTGAAGTAAGCATGACAGGTAGGGACTCCTCATATATCTCCATCTGGGCCAAATGCTTGATAGGGAATCCCCTTGAAATGGTATGCAAGCCATCACTGTTGTATTCATTTTCATGCTCTGATTCAACAACCTTTTGTTGGTCTAAATGCTCTAGCTACTGCACATGGTTTGGAAAGATGGCTGCCTCCACCTTATGAATGAGATGCTCATAATTTTCTAAATTAGGCTTAGAAAATGAGCCCTGCACATGCTCAATGGTGAAATCCCTTTCACCAAGGAGTTGATATCCCTGTTGGATAATCAAGAACAAATCTTCAACTTGTTCTTGCCCATGCTCAATCTCCACATCGTCATTTTCAATAAAATATCGGAGCTCCTCAAACAGGTCTGTAATATTAGCCTCTACACTTTTCAGTATAGGGATGCCTATTTGCTTCTCTCCATTAGCTGGAACCTCATTGCCATACTTTTCTGCACATGCCAACAACTCACCACAGTCTTCACCATCCTTATGTAGCTCCAGAACTGCAGCTAATATTGGCATTGGCATGCCACCTTTATCTTCAACATAACTAGGCAGTTCATGAAATAGAGTGGCATCGTCAGCTTCTGGAGCCACTTCACAATTTCCTCCTCAATGTCCTCAATCAATTGCAACTCCACTGGATTCTGCTCAAGTTATCTCTATAGCTAAAGGCTCTCCCCATGCAATCTTTGCATTCCATTCTTGTTTTCTTGATCAAATGCATGAGAAAAAGCTTCAAAAGAACTAAAATTTAGGGGATTTAACTGCTTATTTCAATCAACATTACTCATAGGCGTAAGAGGTTCAAACAATTCCACCTCTGTGAGCATAGGAACAACAAACTGTTCCTCATTGATTTCTTTCTCTTCCACCTACACCTTTGTCTCATCACCCCAACTGGCCTGATAGATGATAGGTCCACCTTTGAAAATTGAAATGGTGTCAGGGCAAGAGGCCTGAATGTTTTCTTGAATTTCCTAGATGGGAGAGGGTTCCTGGGGAGTGATAAACTAGGTTTGCATAGGAACAGGGTCTTGTGGAGGGAGAGAGCCTCTAAAACTTAGGATTTTGAAACTAGAAAGTGGTTTTGGAGGCTCATAGGGGTTCCCCTACTTGAAGTTGGCAATGGATGGAACAAATTGGGGTATTTGCCTCATTTGTTGTTCTTGAGCTGCAATCTACATAGCAAGGCTTTCTTGAAAATCCCTTTCTTCTGCCTTTTGCTGCTATTGGTGAAGATGGGCTTGATAAGCAAGCTCCTCTTGGCGCTGGTTATACTCTATCACTCCCTAAATTTCCTCCAAACTCCTTTGGAAGTCCATTATTATATCCATGGGACTCATGTTATCAAAGTCATAGTCCACTTGAGGTGGGTTGGGAGGGAAATCATATTGATTAGGGATGAAGTGATTTTCTTAGGGTTAAAAATAAGCATCTTTAGATTGCCAAGAAGACTGAGTAGGGGTGAGTGGGAGGGAAGTATTATAAGGATGTTGATATTTAGAGCTTCCATAATAATTTGACATAATATAGCATGAAGAGAAACATAAATCATTCAATCAATATGGGAAAAAGAGCAAACAGATCTACCCCTTTGAGAAACAGACTCATACCAGTAGAGTCGCCAGGTGATGAAATGCTTCTGAAAGCAATTTAGACTAGGAATATCACCAAATCCTGATTGTTGAAGCTCTTTAGGCATTTGGGCTACTTTCACCAACAGATTTGATCAGTAGAGTCGCCATGGTGTTGGGGATACTACCCTGAATGGCAGGATGCACTGAAGAGCACACCAGAACTCTTCAATGGATGATAAGGATAATCAAATAGTCCCATCGGGCATGTAAAAAAATAGTGAGGATCATCAAATAATCCTATTGGGCATGTTAGAAACTATTGTCACTTGTATTTGCATCCTGTTTTGAAGCACCTTTGCTGCAACAATCCAGTGAAACATTGGAGTGATTTCCAAGTGTGGGCCCCTACAAAGGAAATCAAACTTCAAGAGAAGGTTGGTTCCTCTTTCTAAACTTAAGGTTCAGAGCATGACAACTAAACCTATGCTAATGATCACCAGGGAAGAAGGAGAGAAGGAATACATAAAGGGAAGGGTGATACACCAAGATTTAGAGTGTTTGGTTGGAGCTGACATAACATAGTAGTGATTTCAAAGGTTGAATAAACTAACACAAACTCATCCAATCTTTAATAGAGGCCAAAACATAATGTTAAAACTTACAGAGGGACCGTTTTATCCACAGAATAAATGAGCAACATTCAAATAGGCACAGTCTAAAAGAAAATGAGAGGTAGAATCAGTTGCTTGTATTAATCATAGAAGCTAAATAGCCATTACAGAGATAGAAAAGCTAAATATAGATCAGGAAGACACAAAATGTTAACTTTCCCCTCATAGTTGAGCTAGAAATGAAGACAGAGAGGCCCATAAGTGGACACAGTTGATCAGATTCATTTGCTTCTGGGATATCATGAGGTCAAGATCAAGCATCAAGCTCTTCAGTCTGTATAAGGACCCAATGACCAACCAATAGAAAATACATCCTTTTTACATTTATATATAGCTTTTACAAATCACAACGTATTCGCCCAATGCAATGAATTCACCTAATGAGCCTGTCAGAAGATATTTCTGCAAAGGAATGTCTAGATACATTTGTTTTGCTTTGACTTAAATGTAGAAAATATCTTCCTCGAAGTAGATGAGAAACAAATATCTACGTTGAAATTTTGCATCTGAGTCATGCACTTGCAACAATAAATGTACAACAACCACCTCTAGCTGGAGCTAAATTTCAAACCTTCAAATTTTAGCCTGCTATTCTGCCTTATCAGCAAAATCTCTTTGCTGTGAACCATGTCCAACCTTTGGCTTTTCTTGATTCCCTTTGCCTTTGAAGTTCACAGAGAAGTGGTTGGAGGTTGGGCCTTAGGCCTTCAACCTTTCACCTTTCACAAGAAAGAAGGAAAAAGAAGAGAACCCCAAGCTCTGTGCAATTTGAAAGCCTTAGCCTTTTTACAAAGGAAAAGAGCGGAGCTTAAACTTTGAGCCTTCCACCTTTTCTTTCCTTTCTCCCTGTGCATGCACGAAGGCCCCATGTGGTGGCAGGGCGCAATTCCTTTTGGAGCCAGAGGCAAAGCTTTTAAAATGTTGCTTCGACTCACCACGTGTCCCATTTTACTTAGAAAAGTTATGTTTGGTGAACTTCGGACACGTGGCAACATTTCACATCAACACGCCCCACGTTTGATTTCACTTTTTTGTGGCTCCACACTTGCAATTTACTTTGGAACATTTGCAAATGGTGGAGATCGAGCCTCGGGCCTTCCATCTTCTGGCTTCCAAAAGAAAAGAAGAGGGAAGAAGAAACCCCCAACCTCCAATGCCTGAAGTACTTAGACAATTTTTTTAAAGAATAAAGCAGAGTTCTGAGCCGATTAGGATGGCATGACGAAGGAGAGAACTCCAAACTCTGAAACTCCAAAAATGCTAAAAACACAAGGGCAACTCAAGATTTTTAGACTTAGTCGATTTGGGGGGTTTTTTTCTTGCATTCCTAAAGGGGAAAACACTTAGAGATTTTATGGGTTTAGGCTATTTGGCTGGGGACCAAAATAGGACAACATATACCACAAAGCTCGTCTCCCTTCCAACAAAACTTATCTGAACTACTAGGATCATTTTGCAACTGTTGAGTGGGATTCCTTGTAGTAACATCATTCTACCACTTAGCTTTGGCTTCTTCAACCCAATCTACTTGTAGTATTCAAATGGAACACAATAATTCCTCATCCTTCTTAGATAGTGCATTAACCACTATATCCTTCTTCCCTTTCTTATAGACTATCTTAAAGTCATAACCCAACATCTTAATGACCCATTTATGTTGTTCTTTTAAGGATAACCATTGCTCCAAAAATATTTTTGTCTATCATGATTTGTCTTAACTTTGAAGTGTCTACCCATCAAATATGGCCTCCACTATTTCACTGTACAAAGAATATATAGCTCATTTTCTTCTCATAAATGAGTTTGAGTTGATTCTTACCCTTCAAATGATGACTTTCAAATTAATCAGCCTACCTTTCTGCATGAGAACTACTCCTATACCATTTCTTGAAGCATCACCTTCCATAATAAAATCTTTGGTGAAGTCTAGAGTTGCTAGAACTGGAGTGGTACATAAAACCTCCTTTAGTCTCTCAAATGTTGTATTAGCAAACTCATTATATTGAAAAGGATCCTTCTTCAACAAAGCTATGAGAGGTGTTGCTATATGGTCATAGTCCTATACAAGTCCTCTATAATATTTACGAGTCCTAGGAAACTCCTCAATTCTTAATGGTTTTATGAATTGGCCACTCCATCATAGTCTTGATTTTGTTTAGATCAACTTTTACTCCTTCATGAGACACTATGTGACCCAAGTATTCCACCTTTTTGAGACCAAACGCACACTTGGAAGGTTTACCATAAAGTTGATGCTATTTGAGAATTTGTAATGCCTTATCAATATGGTGCAAATGCTCTTCCCATGTCTTGCTATAAATCAATATATCATCAAAGAAAACTAATACAAACATCCTCAAAAATGGCTTAAAGATGGAGTTGATCAAACTTTTAAATGTAGAAGGAGCACTAGTAAGACCAAATGGTATTACTAGAAACTCATAATGGCCCTCATGATTCCTAAATGCATGATTCATAATGTATTCTTCCTTAATTATAATTTGGTGATAGCTTGATCTAAGATTAAGTTTTGTTAAAAACATAGCTCTATTTAATTCATCTAGTAAATCATGAATGATTGGAATAGGAAACTTATCTTTGATGGTGTACCTATTAAGTTCTTTGTAGTCTAGACACATAAACCAAGTGTCATCCTTCTTATGTACCATTACCACTAGAGAAGATTAAGCACTTCGTCTATGCTTGATAATACCTACCTCTAGCATCTCTTGAACCATCGTCTCAATCTCATGTTTTTGTACATAGGATACTTGCAAGGCCTAATGTTGTGTTGTTGGCTCCCTGGTACTAGTTGAATGGCATGATCATGATCCCTTTTAGGAGGCAATCCTTTAGGTATCTTTCAAAAACTACTAAGTACTTATCTAGAACTACTTGTAGATCCAATGATGTAAAAGCCTTTTATTTATATGCTTCTTGTTGGCACTTACCTAAAAATGAAAATTTACCATATATAGTGCCTCTTTGTTGTCTTGTCCAAGTGTCCTACCCACTACTGATAACTGATCTAAGATTGTCTTCAATAGATTCCCATTGGTCATATTTTTCCCTAAAAGTTGTGCATTACCTTCCCCATATCCTTATCATATGTTGAGGTTTCCAAAAATCCAAGAAAATTCTAATTGTTCAGAGTTTTAAGTCATTTTTTATGTTTTTTGCGAAACTATAGAGTTTTAATGGACTACCAGACATTTCCTTTTTACCTCTGATTCGGTCCTCACTTCCTTTCTTACATGAAAGTGTAGTGGAACTCTACTAGGTCCTTCATTTCTTCCATTTCCCTGGTTTCTCCAACTTTGCAAAATCTTGACAAGGTACAAAACGTTTCCTTTTCACCCCCCCATTAATTCCTAACCTCCTATCCCACTTAAAATCCTTACAGATTTCATCAAGTCCTTCACATCTTTCATTTTGTTCATTTCTTCTAGTTTACAAAAATTGATGGACTACTAGACTTCATATTTCAAGTTCCCATATCCAATTCTCCCATCCCTTTTTGAATTTCCACAAATCTTATCCCTTTGTTCCCCTTCACATTCTCCATTTCCTCATGTTTGTAGACTTTCAATAGACTTCAAGGTATGTTCCCTTCACCTCACATCCTGTCCTAATGTCCAGTTCCACAACTTTTCCCCACATTTATTCCATCCTTTCCTTCAGCCTTTTCTTGCATTCCTTCGTCTTCCCTTCAAACTTGATTTGTAGAATTTCCCTCTCAAACCAAACATTCCAACATTCAGTTCCTCCTTTTGGTCCCACATGTTTTTCCTGAACCTTTGTGTCATCCATTCATTTCTCCTTGTGGACCTTCCATGGACTTCAAGACACCTTCCTTCAACCTCATATCCTATCCTAGCATCTAATTCCACAACCAAATGCTACTTTTCCCCTCATCATCAAATCACTTGTTTTCTTACTTTTCAAGAACCTAGTGGACTTCTAGATTTCCTGCACATATTTCCCTAGCTTCCAAATGTCTAGTTCTCACCTTTAGTTTTGCAAAGTTGCCAACTTCACTTGGTAACCTTTGTTCCCTTATCCATTTCTAGGTCAAATTCCTGTAATTTTGTAGAAAGCTTCACCCACCTTAATAACTTTGAGCTACATGATCCAAGATTGTGATTAGTGGCCTCTAATGGACATGATAAGATGGAGGATGACTTCCATATGCCTCCTAACACCAATGGACCCATTAGTGACATGATTTCTACACAAAGGCGTGGGTTTATGGTCTGATTTAGTGTGTTTTTAGGTGCGATCCACATGAAGATGATGTAACCGGCATGGGTAGTTGTAAAATCATGTTGACCACTCCAGGATTCTAATCCAAGAAACAAGACTAAATTTAATGCTACATATACATGTTGAAAAGATATAATAGGGGTTGGTCGTCGAACCAATTCCTTAATTGTAAGTGCTTTGAGTTGGTTCTAGGGCATCAAGCAATGCATGTCTGGTCTGTAAGGGATGGACTATATTTTATAAAGCATAGGAAGGGTATTCAATGGACATCAAGTATGCAAATGGTATGTCTCCTGGTAGTTTGTAATTATTCAAGGAAACCCTTGAACCTAGTTGTGGGTTTCCTCTTGCCACATTTACTACTATGAGTGTAATAGGAGTTTGATTAATGTCACAACATTATATTGCATTGCAAGATTCTTGCAATGGTCTTACTCTTGTTTACAATTAGTTATATGAATGTGTGACAACATTTTAATTCATTGCAAAGCTTTTGTGATGATCTTCCTTATGTTGGCTAAGGTTTTTTCTAGTTTTAGACTTGAAACTTGGCTTGTACTATGGCCAATGTTATGACAAAGACTTTAGGGATTGTTAGACTTTGTGACAATAGATAACAAATAGTTTCATAACACCAAGAAGAATAAGACCAACACATGAGAGAGAGCCCCTCTCTCCTTCAGCTTCAAGCTTTGCTAAAGTCAAGGGGTATTCCCTGTTGTTCCTCTTGAAGTATTTCACCAGCAATAACAAAAACAAAAGATAATTTAAGATACCACATCTTTGAGGAGGTTTCACACTTTTTAGACTAGGCTTTAATGACACAGTGATGGACCCAATTTACTATCACTATCTCAAATTGGTTAGCTAATTGAAAGCACTGAAGAGGAAAGTTGAAACAAAAGAGAACCAAAAACATATGCAGAAAATATAAGCAATTAAAATCATGATGTAAGGCTTACTGGTTTAGGTTCCATAAATTATTTAAATTATCAATGCTAAGAACATCAAATTTGAAAATCATGGAAATATGTGAGTTAAGAGATGAGTGCCTTAAAATGTTGGGTACAAGGTCAAGCATAAGGTTTTTAAGGTAGTTGATTCCTTCAACATGTTAATAGTTTAGGGGATCTCTAAAAACTATCTCACAATATGAGATAAAGACCCTAAAAAAATTCTCTATTCAACTTCTAAGACTCTACTTAGTAATCCTTCTTATCAAGAAATAATTCTATTGTCAAGTATGAAAGGTGCCATGACAAACACAATATTTAGCATGAGCTTTTTATGGTATTCCTTGAATTACCAACTAGCATAACTTCAACAAGAATTGAATCATAACTCAATAAAGCAAGAGATAATATTAAAAGGCAAACAAAGAATCATCATTGTATTGAATTTCAAGATCTCGTATTACATAAATCTCATACACAAATGAACATTACAAATCTTGTTTGCAACTCCCTTTTATTCTATTGAAATTTCTCATACCACACAAGACATAGTTTCCCTCCCCAAAGTCCTCAAACAAAGAAGAATAAATTTTACTTAAAGAAGTGGACAAGGCTCATCTCACTTAGATGATTGACACTTGTCAATTCTCGATACAATGACCTTTTGTGAAGTACTTTGTGTTCATAACAATATATTTGGTGGCCTAATTTCTTGACGTGAAAATCATGCACGTGATAGGGCATCAAGTGAGACATTAGAGAGGAATCAAGTGCATGAACTCCTATCATAATCCTTTGAGCACAAATCCACATCACACACTAATTGAAAAGAAGATTGTAGAGATACAACAACACTACTTTTAGGGCTGACATCATCAAGTTCATTTTCCACCAACAAAGAGAACAAGGTCCAAGGAGGAGCATGACCAAAATCTACAGGTTGAGGATGCAATGAAACAACAACAACAACAAACTTATAGTCAACTTCCCAACTAAGAAGGTTTTGAAATAAAGCATGGGTGGTTTATTGAATATGACACACCATCCTGGGAAGCTCAATGATCCACCATCCTATTGCTGGGAAAGCAACAAGAAACAACATGCCAAGAGGAAGAAGCTCATTTAGTCCTCATTGATAAGTTTGTTTGTGACAAATATTGTTCTACAAACTACATGTTATAATGGGTTGCTAAAATGTAACTTGGAGGACTCTAGCTAAAGCTTCTCATCTGGAGGAAGGGTATCAAAATGGTTGAAATAATTTGAACAACCAAAACTTCCAAAAAAGAAGGAAAAACCAAAAAGAACACATGGATACATAATGCAAAAATTGATAGAGCTGAAAGCTCTTTCTAGATCCTCTCTTACCATGGCTAGATAGAACACTTAAGAACTTCATGACTACAATAACAAATTGGATGAGCAAAACTGTGCCAATTACTTCTATATATAGAAAATCTTAAAAAAAGGTAGGAAAAGTATAAACTCAAAGCAAACTAAAACAATAAAGGTTTTATGCTCGACATAAATGCACAACTCAGGGCAAATCTGCAATCATTATCCAAAAAAGGTAAAACCCTAGTCTAGTAAAAGGAAACACCATCACTTTCCTTACATCAAATTTGTTACTCACAAAAGCAGGCGCTGACACATCTCATATCATGTGGATGCAAAAAAGACAAGGAACGAGAATACCTAAGGTGTCATCAAATCTCTTGTGTGCACTTCTCTACCCAACTATCAAACTCCTTATCTATGGCCATACTATTTCTAATATAGCCTTGATCTTATTCATGCTCATTTCATATCTGGCATCCAACAAGACCTTGACCCCTTTAGTGAAGTTGCCATTTTTTTATCTCTATTCACAATTACCAAATACCTAGGTACTGACTAGCAAGGGATCAATCTTTTCATATCAGAGAATGGGGTTCAACCAAAGAGGGACCAGGTCCTCAAAACTAAACTTCCACATATCAATATCTTTGACCTGATCCTTGGCATCCATCATATCTGACAGGCCTGGTCAGATTAAATTCTTTTTTTCTACTTCCTTTTCTTTCAAAGACACTTGTAGCTTATTTAAGAATGTTGATACTTCTCCAAGGAGACACACCATCTCAAATACTTCACCAATAAGCTTGGGGCTAGCAAGGTTGTACTTAACATTTTTGAAAATCATCTTCATAACCGGGGCCCAAGGAATCCACTTCATATTCAATTCTATCAACTTAGGAGTTACCTCACTCAAATGCTCAATAAAACTCCTCATATGTGTGTGGCACTCCCAAAAATCATTAGATATCCTCAACAGGTTGACCAGTTTGACTCTCAGGATTCCTCTGACTAGGTCCTCGATACCCTGTCTATCTTTATGAACTATCTGCTAGACTTCTCCTTGAAAAGTTTCAATTTGTATCTCTAATGTCATCCTCTCATCTTAAGACACATCATCCTTCTGAATAATTTGCAATTGGTACATTGGGGCACCTAAAGCCATTACCTTAATCTACTGCATATATTTTTTTTGATTTTTCTTTTTCCTCATTCAACTCCTGATGCAATCACATGTTATCTTGAGACAAGAAGTCATAGTCCCTTTGTAATTTCTTGGTCATAGCATCACTAAATTGTGCAGTGTGTATATTCAAGGTTGTAGCTTTAGGGGTAGGGGTATCAACAACCCTTTTTACTATCAAATATCCAATTAGTCCTTTGGGGTCTTCATGGATAGCTTGTTTGTCATTCTCAAGAGCAATTGCCCACATTGCTAGTGTATTCTCATCAGGATAGAAAGAAGAACTTGAGTAAAACTTCTTTTCTCAAGTTCAACATCAGTGAAGACATCTAGATTGATTCTGCATTTCTTCTTAATGTGTCAAAGGCTAAGGCTGATGTAATATCCCATCCTGGTAGCAATAAACAACCACTCTCCCTTACCAATCTCCTGGCTTGTTGAAGAGTGATTGTCTCACACTTGACATTAAATGCAATATCACTACCTTTTGCCTCTATATTATATCCTAGAACCTTGGTGACATCTTACCTCGCTTGGAGGTCATTCAAGGCATAATTTTTCATTTTATGCACAAAGTTCTTGAATTCATTAATCTTGATGAACTGACCATCTTCCATAAAAGCCTCATAGGCCTTAATTATCACATTATTAATCATTGCATCACCTTTTAAATTTCTCAAGACTATAATTGCATCAAGAGTAGTGGCTTCTATTTTCCATGAATGCTTGGGAGAAATGGAAACTCTAATGAGTTCCTATTTATGGCAATATAATCATCACCTATAGTTTCTTATTGCACTGGGGGCTCTAGAATTTTAGTTATTAATTCCTCTGACTATGATATTCCAGAGGATCCTTCTATCAATATTCCTTTTCCTTTTGATTTGGAATCCACAACATCACTCATATGATAGGGGCCTTTTAAGGAAGAGGCTTTAGGTGTTTTTCCTCCTTGGATGAGTAACTTAGGAGCAAGGAGTTGGGCAACTACAATCTTGGGAAAGTTTGGACACAAGACAACCTAATTATCTAGCAACACTTGTATCCTCTTAATAGGGTTTCCAATGTCCATGTAGAATCCTTTGAAACCATGGGGATCAAGCTATAACTTCTTGGTCTCAACACTCTTGACCCTAAACTAGGTATTCCTTCTATCCCTCCACTCCTTTTATCCTCACAACTTCTAATAAGATCCTCAAGCTTATCATATTAGTGTGCATAACTAGACACTTTTAACCATCTTCTAAATTCATAAATATAACCCTTATGATCATTATGTCTTACTGCATTAAATTCTAGGCTATATCTACTGATTAAAACATCTAATTTGTCATAGCCTTTAACTCCCTTTATTATAAAGTCAAATACCTAGGCTTAGGAAGGAAGCATGCTCTTTCTCTTATACTATTTGAAATGAAAATGATTTGAAACAACCATTTGCCACAAGTCTTCCAAATATGCAAGTCCGATAGAACCTTGGATGGAAATTTATGGGGCACACAAGGGGATCTGAATATCCTAATTATGGTATATCCATTGTGGAGGAACAAATCACCCCATTTGTACAATCCCTTAGGGTTGTTAGCACTCTTTTGAGGTCTAAGGAATTTATAAAAATCTTGGGGGATTATGGACCCATTGTAACCCAATTTAATGAGAATAAGGGTTATGAAAAAGTCCTTAAAGATACAAAAATTAGACCCAAAATCATGTCTGTTCAAGTGGGGAGTCCATAATTGTATAGGCCTACAAGGAACCATTTTATTTTCATTTGAATATAGTTGGACCTCCAATTTAGCTCCCCAGTTGTTAGCACCAACATACAAGTAGATGTGGCATAGAAGAGAATACCATCTGAATAGCTTCATTGGTCCATTATCCTTTACAACCTTTAAATCATCCCTCAAATGATTAGTTAGGAAGCTAGAAAAATCATAAAGGGTGTTGATGTACATGCTCTAGATGTAGATGACAAATATTAGAGCACCCTTTGACATCATCTAGACTACATAAATTCCCATGACCTAGCACATTGCCTCATAAGTTTCTCTAAAGTAACAGGTAAACATGCACCCATCTAGCGACTATTTCTAAATCTGGAATTGGTTCAAGTCTCTACCCTTTGGGTCTCTCTTTGAAGTTTGGTAGCCATTTGACTCTAAATTTGAGCTTATTCCTATTATATTTAGTGTCTGATATCTTCAAATCTAATTGAGTGCGAGTCTGTGGGTTTAGGAGAAAAACCCTCTAAAACAAGACATTACCAACAGTAAATGTTTGATTCCCTTTACAATCATACACACCATGATCCCTGGGGTTGTACCTTCTAGTAGTCCATTCAACTAAATCAAGGTCTATAAAGAAATTAGGGACCACCACCTTACCAATATCAAACCTCCACCCATTACATACAGGGATGGGCCCCTAAGCCTTGTTACTAAAGGCTTTGAATAACTCCCCTCTATTAGTGAAGGTTGTAACGTCCCATATTTTAGCTTTACTATCTTCAAATAGGATAGTTAGGGTACCATGGCCAATTGACTTCTCTAAAGATTTTAATGCCTAGGAGAAAACTTCAGAGATGTCTTGAGTAGGTTTTCTTTGATTTTCCATGTCCGTGAAATTTCAAACTCAAGCTCCTAAAGTTATAATTCCTAGATTGTATTTCAAATTACAATGTAAATAGCTGAGCATGAACATTCAAAACTAGAAAATTTCTTTTTCTTACAATGTAGAAGACTTGTAGAACAATTAACTAGAGATGCAGGGCAAATGAACTTACCTTTGAAATCTGTAATGGATGGAATATCAGTTGGATAGAACTAGGGATATGTACTCATAGCAACTGTAACCTTTGCATGTGCTAATTTTTAGTGATTTTGGCTTTTAGGGTTTCAAATAATGACTAGGGAAAGGTGAATTTTTGTATGAAAATGATCAAATTCTTCGAATAGAGCACCAAATCACATTCATTGATACATGTACATTTGGGCAATAAATGATTCAAATGTCTAGTCTTTTCCTTCGACTTGGCAGGTGTGTTGAGGATTTCAAAGCTTTAAGACACACTTAAGTATTGATTTGCCACTTTTCTTTTAGATCAACGGTCTTACGTAGCTATGCATGATCAATCGTTAACAGGTTGAGTTGAGGCGCAAACACTGGAGTTAAGCGTGACCCTCCTATTGGTTTGTTGTGACATGCCATCTGCCACGTGGGATGCAGTCATGTTGCTAGTAGGACTAAGGGACCACTTAGGCCAATATGTAACTTGGATCCTTGTTGGATCGACAAATGATGGCTAGGTGTCATGAAATCATTAGCTCGCACACTAATGCGTTAAGGTGGAGAGTGGGTCCTCCTTTTAGAGCGTAGGGCAAGGCTTGGTGCGTGTCAATATAAAACATCCATGTGTACCATATATTTCTATTTTGATGTAGTGGCAATGACTTAATAAGTGATGGGACCAGGTGACGTGTGCCACAACATGACTAGCTTGATGAGATGAAGATAGGACATGCAAGGGCCACCAGAGATTGAAGCGATATAAAATTGAGTCATGGGGAGATAGGCTACTCCTGATGGTTATTTAAAGAACGGTGAACAAATTTGTGTGAGTCTATTACCCATACAGACAAAACACAAAGGCGACTAGGGGGTGAGGTAACATAAGTGACCAAGACTTAAAGAACAAGGGCTTAAATGAGAATGCAAATGCTTTTACCAATAGGTCACACATGCTTGCAGGCTAGGGGTTCTATGGGCTTGCACTAAGATGGGCCTAATAGCCAAATGACTTAGTGCATGAAAGCGTGAGGAGAAATATTCAAATTTTTGAAAGATACTTTTTAGATCCAAAATATTCTACTAACACCATATGACACCTAAACCTGACCAAAGAACACTTATAGATCGAGATGTAAGAAAGGACCCCAACATGTTGCATTGGGTATTTGCAATATTGAGATGGATCATTAAGTATGTCCATTTGCATGAAATGTCATTTATGATGTGTATGTATATGCACATCTATGGATGCATTTTCCTTCTTCCTTGCAGCTCATGACTATGTGCCTAATGGATTAGGCACATGTTGAATTGGTGAGAGATCAAACTCTTTTCATTTTATTATCCTCTTTGTCCTTAAGAATTTAGAATTAGATCAGGGTTCCACATGCTTTCATTATTAAGTACTATAGCTCAAGGAACATCATAAGTGGCCTCAAACAACTAGATTGTTAGAGAATCATGTCATGCATGCCTACACCTTGCACTTGTGTATGAAAAGTTAAGTGGATTCATATGTGGGTGATTATAATAATGTTGTCATCTATAGGTGCATATGAAAGGCTTTAGTCATCAGCTTAATTATAGATTTTATGTGTAGTTAGTTAGTCTATGACCTAGTGATAATTTTTGGGTTCAAATATACATTGGGTATAGTTGTCATTGTTTTAGGGGTGCTGCCACAATAATGGGTTACACTTTCTGGGACATCCTAATTTTTGCTTAAATCACATATTTTTAAAAAATATAATGATTTAAGCCTTGAAAGGTTCCATTTAAAGGATTTTAATTGAAGAGGGTTTGATCAAACCCCCTTAGATTCAAACCCCCTTGGATAGAACCCTTCTAGTTTTAAACCATACCTATAATGGAGTCTCCTCTACACCTATCAAAATGTTGATAAAAACAACTTTTGATTTACCTTTTGGGGGATCAAATGAATCCATTTAAAATTTATGTTTTATAAGTATGTAGTCCTTATTATAAGCTTCCCAGAAAGTATAATTTTAAACATATTTAATTTGATTATTATATTTATTTTTTTATTTCTTGTGAATGTAGGTCTTTCACCGAACATCAAGTTCTCTGTTCTACACACATGGAAAATTAGTAAATTAGTGAAATTTTTTTTTGAAAAATATCTATGCCCTAGGTATTGATGCCCTTGTTTCAATAGAAAAAATTGAATTTCGATACATACAGAAAAAGTTATGTTTTACGGAATATGCCTATGCCTAAATTATAATTGGTTTGACTTCAAAACTTAATTAAAAAAAAATTCAACAAAACATTATGAAACCAAATGCATGCCCTATATATTGGTGTTACCAATCTAAATTCAAAGGAATAAGAATTTTATCCTTTGTAGAAAAAAAGTTATGTGCTATAGAATACACATCACTTTAAAAAAATGTTGTTTACTATTAAAAACTAGTTATCGAAGGAGACACACAAATTTTACAATTTAACTCCAATTTTTAAAAAGTGTATATTTAGAATCTACAAACAAAATCTCAAAAATCACTAGTTCGCATCATCTTCAAATTCCTAATGGTTTAGCGGCTATAGGTGTCAGAAAGTGAAGATTTAGTTCAAAATGTTGATTTCAATGTCAAGTTTGGCCAAAAAGTGTAACCCATTGTTATACACACTGAACTTATGAAACATATAAATTAATATTCTTCAAGTATTTCATCATGTAGTCATTGAACATGAAATGTATCTAATGAAAGAAAGAAATACTATACATTTTTTTTTTCTTTCAAAAAAATAAATAACTCATGAAATTTAAATTACTTCTTTTGCTATGTGTCAAAAGGATAAGAAATAGGATAAACATAACTGAGTAAAAGAAATACCTTATCTGTATTTCATGAATGTACAATAATTTCAGTGCTCCATAAGTCCTTTTGTCCTATTTGATGAAACTTTAATCTTTCTTAATCAGCTGTTAGGGAGGAAAGGTATCATCAGGTGTTTATCCGCCCAACCTCGGACCATCTAGTCCCCCGTGTCATTCCTACTAGAACGATTCGGCCTACTGCAAAGAGGTGTTATGAAGGGAATCCAATGCCATCTGAGACTGGTGTTTGACCCTACATTTTCCCTAGTCGGTCACACACTATAGGTAGCTGTTGATAACTGAGAGGGGGGGGTGAATCAGTTATCCTAATTATTTCCCTTTTTGAACTTTATTGTTAATTAATGCAGCATTGAATCAAACACAAAAACATTGCCATGAAATAAGAAACACATGACACAGTATTTTTGACGTGGAAACGCTGTTAAGGGAGAAAACCACGAGGTGATTAACCCAAAAATTATTCTCTGTTAGAAGAATAGGAAATTACAAAAATGGCACTTGCCAATTAGGGCTCACTGCCCGAGCACACTGCTCACAAAGAGGCCCACTACCTACAAGGAGACACACTGTCTACAAAGTGATAAGAATCATAGTCTTGAACTGATTGGAAGCATGTACATATGCTGGAGTTCAGTTCCGGTTAGGCTCAGTACACTGATCTGCTGCACTTCATCTTTCCTCTGTTCTTTATTCTGCTATCCTTTCACATACCGGATCTTTCTTGCTACTTCTGCTCTGTTCTGCACTTATTTGCATACCATCACACAATCACACTTTTCACAACTAAATCCATCCTCTATATATATCCGCACAAGTAATTTCATCACCTTTCTAGTCGGCATCCGGAACAGTCTAGTTTCTTACAAACTCTGTTCTGTCGGCTGAATCCTTGCTCACCAAGCAATGCGGATCAAGCATATACTTGTAGATATCATTAATCATGTTGGCCAAACATGATTCATGCCTTCACAACTTTTACTATCAATAGTAACACATCCGGAAAATAGTCTGATACTCTGTCAGTCAGTTCTTCCTCTGTTTTCACTGTCTCTCAGGAATCCGGTACTCAACTATTCATATCTTTTTCCTTGTCCATCACCGGAGGCTAAATCCTTGGAATATACCACTCAAGGTAGTCCTCTTGACTTCCCCAAATCCGCACTGCACCAAGACACTTCCTCTGAGAGATCCGGACCAATCTGTCGGACCTTGCCATATGCTCTGTTCTTGTTCACCGGACCACAACAGTCTTCATTCTGACTCCCGGTAGAGACACACCATGACTTGCGGATATGTGGGATGACCTTTGTTGCCATCAATGACAACAACCATGAATTCATATAGTGTCTCTTGCCAACAATCTCCCCCTTTGGCATTGATGGCAACACTTAGTGAAAAATGACTAAGTGTTTACACTATGCTCCCCCTTGGCTGATGCTCTATCTTTATATACAATTTTTGGAACTCCCCCTTAGTTGGATTCCTCATTTTTCACTGCTCCTCACTCCCCCTTTGACATCAATGGCAAAGGGTAGGGTCCGCATACCAAAATTTTCAAAAATTTTCTATACATAGCCGCATATTTACATACTCACATATACTGAAGAATGTCTGCAAAGGATGTCTTCAATTGGATCAGTTCTGTAGCCCAACTTTGCTTCATTCTATCCAAAATTGAAATGTGACCACTCAACAAAAATGCAAAAGCTTCTGCCCTCTTGAGATCTGTCGGATCATTTGTTTGGGCGGTGGTCTGAGCATCACTGATGGCCTCATGCATAGTTTCTAACTTAGGGATTATAATCCTTCTAAGTTCTCCCATCCGGTTGGTGATATTCTTCCTTTCCTTCTCAAGGTTCTTTATTTCATTCAAGACTGCAATAGTCTGACATTCTTGATTTATTATGGAGGAAGAGAGAGGATCAAAACTTTGAGATAAACTTTGTAGTTTGTCCTGTTCCTCTTTTATTTTCTTATCAATTTGTGCTGTTGCCTTTGACCAAGATATACAAAATTTGTAAATGTCACCGCCATCCTTAAGAGCATTTTCTAAGCTCTTTATTCCAATACTCATAATTCTCCTATCGGTAGAGATTAATCCTAATACTTCTGAAAATCTTTTATCCAAAAATTCCTTCCGGACCTTTTCTTCAGCTGATTTTTCTAGAGATTCAAAATGTGTACTAACACTGCTGACTAAGGTTTTGAGATTACCGGAAGAGGAGGCTGTTGGATCTATCTGGATTGATGGCATAATCTTCTTAAGCACTCCGGAGGCAGCCTCTATCAACTCACAGTCTTCCATATGAGACTTTAGTAGTTTCTCTTTGACTTTCTCATTTGCAAATGAGGCTATTTTCATTGTTTGCACCGGTGACAAAGAGTCAAAATCTAATGGTCCTTTTAGCAGGTCCAGTTCATCAATTTCTATAGTGGCTTTTGTCAAGAATTCTTGAACAGTTTGTGCTGTGTCTCTTGCTGGAGACAGATGTTTCTCTGTTGGGGTCTTCTCTTTCTCAGCATCCTTGGTGCTGTCAACCTCTTTTTCTTTGACTGCTGCTTCTTTCTCCTGTAGTTTCTCTTCTTCTTGGGATCCAGAGACTGTAGGGGAAACCGGAGGAGAGATGTTAGTCTGTTCAAGGCCCACTTCTTTTGGAGCAGATGATTCCAAATCCGCAGCTGTTTCTGCACCTAAGTCCTCTACAACAGGAAGATTGAACCTTTTGAAGGCCTTCCGGAGGATCTCTTCTGTCTCTTTGGCCACTTTGTCAGTCTCACCAAGCATGAGTTGATTCATCCTGGCTTTACTTCTGAACTCATCTTTGCAGTCTTTGAAGATTATGTTCATTGTCTTGGGATCAATTTGAGGATATAGCTGAATAGCTATCTGCTCCCGGATCTCAAGATCTTTTGCATGAGCATTATTCTTTTTTATTTCTAATTCCTTTTCTAGGCTTTTAGGAATAAGAGATATGATCTCAATGAAAGCCTTATTGTATATGTTTAGATATTTGACTGTGGCTTCCTGCAGAATCTTTTGGTCAGCCCCATTGTAGTCATCATAAAATTCAGTCATTGGTTGAAGGTTTCCATCCACCGTAACCGACTTGATTACACTCTCTAGAGACAGAGTGGGCTTTTCAACAGATACCTCTGCCATTTCATCCTTGTCTTGGCCTGTGGAGGGTTTACCGGATCCTTTCTTCTTCTGCTTCTTTATTTCTTTTACTCCCTCATCTGACTCTGTTTCCTCTTCATCCTTTTGGCTTTCATAAGCCCTTGTGGCTTTTGTCTTAGATCTTTTACCGGATGCCTGGACTTCCGGTTTTGAGCTTTTGGTTGTGGGAGGTGCAGATCTTTTTGATGATCTGGTCCGGGTGGAAGTTTCAACCGGAACACTTTCTTTACTTTTCTTTTCTTCCTCAGCCTTCCTTCTCTTTTCCCGGCTGGAATCAAGTGCCTCTTTTGAGATGCCTAGGCCTTGAGCAATATGCTCTACTTCTTTTCTCACCTTTCTCTTTATCTCAGGTTCCCTGAGTTCTACATGGATCTTTACACTCAGCTCCTCAAAGGTTCCAAACCTTTCTGCCTTTGGATCTTTGGGCTGACTTAGAATGTGTTGAACATGTAGCTCCACTATCTGTTCATCCACTTCATACCCCATGGGCATGATCCAGACAGTCCTTGGCTCCACTGCCTCCATTAGGCACTGATCAGTGTCCACCATAAAGCACACTGAGTCTTTGTATTTTTCAACAAGAGACTGGGGAATTCTTTCTCTTGTTTGCATCATGCTTTGGAAGTTTTTGAAGTATCCCCATAGCGCTGTATTTCTTGCTTTGGCATCCCCAAGCCCATGTAGATAGTCTCTTATTTGGACTGCAACAGGTTTGTCATTCTGCCATACCCATCCACTTGATCCGGGCAGCTCATTCATGAAGTAGAAGAATAGACATACAATAAGAGTACCATACTTAAAGGAATTCTTCTTGTCCTTCTTGATTTTCTGTATATTTTCCATTAATTGGCTTAAGAGCAGTTCGCAGAGATCATATTCTGCATTCTTCCTTAGCATCTCATAGGCAGTATATACTGCAGTTCCGGATACAGAATTCTCCCTGCTGGAGTGATAGATCTTGTATCCTATTATCATGGACACATACTTGATATCTGGATCAGAAATATCTTCAATGGTCATTGCCCTCTTATCAAATTTTGATCCAGTGGCCTCAGTTACAATGTTATTTTTGACAGATTTGAGGATAGGTATCCCTCCGGAAGAGTATAGACCAGTTACTGCTCTAATTGCCTCTTTTGTGATCTTGCAGGGTCTATCCAGCCATAGGAAGTTGTCATGCATCTTGCTCAGTACATACCGGACCCATTCATCTTCTTCAAAGCAGGGGAAATGAATAAATTGCTCAAATTGTTTCTTCTGGATATCCTTATACTCTGGTTTAAGCTCAAAAGCATTGTCTATTAGTTGCTTGTGATAGAGATCTCTCAATTTAAATTCCCCAAATTCCTCAATGCTTGCATGTATGTAAACCCTAATGTCTTCTGTGTGTAAAACTCCGTGAGGAACACTGGAAAATGCTCCTAAGGGATCTACCTCCAATGACTTGTATGGATGTTTCTTAAATTCAGGTCGGGGCCTATCTGAGATTTTCACTATATTTGGAGTAGCCATTTCTTCAAAGATTTGCAGTGAGATAATGAAAATGGAGAATACCTTATGCGCCTTCGGTTTGCACGGAGTGGTTGGATTGATTTCTTTATGCAATGACTTCGGCAAGAGATCTTTGGTGTGCTTGATGAATCTTGTTGTAGAGCTCCACTTTTCGCTTCTTCTTGAGTGCAGAATGAGCAAATGCTTTTTGAGAAATCCCTTATATTGCTCCGCAAACCCTAATATCTGATGGCAATAAATGCTCGACCTATATTATTCCGGTTTGCCTTATCCGGATAGCTTGGAGTATCCCGGATCAGTCCTGATCTGTGAACATCATCCGGATCTTTCAATCATGAATAAATCAAGGTGACACATTACAAGAACATCCCAAACACTCTGTCCAATCCGCAGAATAAGACAATGCACTTCCGGATCTCTCCAGATCTTTTTGTAATCCTCTGTCATACCGGAGCATCTCCCGGAACAGGTCTTATTTGATCGATCACAGCTTCTTCATATCTCCATGCGGACCTTTGAAATCTTATCTGGATCATCTCAAGACTTATATCTTTAAACCCTTTACTCCGCATCTTGTGCCACATCCGGCACCACTTGATTGGCTGGGGGAACAGGATTTTCTTTGAGTCTCCCCCTGAGCCAGAGCTCACTTTTTAATTTCCGGAAGAAATATCAGCACCAGAGTCTGGTGTGGATCCAACCTCTACATTCTCTAAACTTTTCTTCACCCAAATCTTGCTCATCTGATTCCTAACTTCATCTGCATTCATCTTTTGTTTACCCTTGTCTTGATTCTGATTATACACCGGACCTCTTTTGTCCTGATTCTTGCTTCTGCAGACTTTAGCATTATGACCGGACCTATTACAGATTTGGCAAATAACATTTCTTTGCATATTTGACTGATAACCTCTTGATTTGCATTGATTAGCCATATGACCTACTCTATTGCATGTAAAGCATCTACCTTTGAATGAATTGTTTACTTGCATATTTCTGCATTCATGGGATTCGTGTCCATACCTTTTGCAGTTAAAGCACTGTTCGGAGAAGGATGAATTAATCTGATTCATTCTCTTTTTGCACTGATTAGCTTTGTGACCAAAGTGGTTGCAGCTGTGGCAGTATCCATTGAAAGATGGATATCTTTGAGCATTGGGCTGTCTTACCGGAGGTCTTCTAGGTCTATTCCTTGGATTTTCTGATCCAAAATTCTTTTGACCGGATCCGGAGCTTTCTCCTTTCTCATATCCCAAACCATACTTGTCATCTATTCTCTTTTGACTTCCAAGAAGAACTTCAAGTTGAGCAGAACTTATCTTGAATTTCTCTTTATATTCATTTGCTGTTTGAAGGTCTCTTTTGAGAGAGGCAATTTGATCCTCAAGTTTTTCTTCATTGACTTTGGCATCTTCAAGATCAGATTCAAGATGTCTGATAATCCTGTCCATCTGGTGGCATTCTTCTGATTTTTCTTTAAGAGATTGTCTTAGATTGTCTTCAGCTTTTCTTTTTTCTTCAATCTCTTGAGTAAATTTTATAGTTCCTGATTCCATTTCATGTCTTAACATAATGACTTCTTTTGATAACTTTTCACATAACTTGGTTTGCTCAGTCAATTCTTCATTTGTATTGCTTTCTTCACTTTGTCTTGCCAATTGTTGGAGCAGCTCCTTTCTCTTTTTCATAGAGAGACTTAATTTGTCTTTTAATTCTCTCATGAATTCATCAGCCTGTTTGAGTCTTTCCTTTAATTCATTGACTTCAGAATTTGACTGTTCAAGATCCTCAAGGGCAGTCTTGAGTTGCTCCCTTAAACCATATGCATCCATTTGAACTCCCAGATCTTCCTCAAGCTGTTAGGCTCTATTAGGAGGAACTTAGCTCTGATACCAATTGTTGATAACTGAGAGGGGGGGTGAATCAGTTATCCTAATTATTTCCCTTTTTGAACTTTATTGTTAATTAATGCAGCATTGAATCAAACACAAAAACATTGCCATGAAATAAGAAACACATGACACAGTATTTTTGACGTGGAAACCCTGTTAAGGGAGAAAACCACGGGGTGATTAACCCAAAAATTATTCTCTGTTAGAAGAATAGGAAATTACAAAAATGGCACTTGCCAATTAGGGCTCACTGCCCGAGCACACTGCTCACAAAGAGGCCCACTGCCTACAAGGAGACACACTGTCTACAAAGTGATAAGAATCACAGTCTTGAACTGATTGGAAGCATCTGCATATGCTGGAGTTCAGTTCCAGTTAGGCTCAGTACACTGATCTGCTGCACTTCATCTTTCCTCTGTTCTTTATTCTGCTATCCTTTCACATACCGGATCTTTCTTGCTACTTCTGCTCTGTTCTGCACTTATTCGCATACCATCACACAATCACACTTTTCACAACTAAATCCATCCTCTATATATATCCGCACAAGTAATTTCATCACCTTTCTAGTCGGCATCCAGAACAGTCTAGTTTCTTACAAACTCTGTTCTGTCGGCTGAATCCTTGCTCACCAAGCAATGCAGATCAAGCATATACTTGTAGATATCATTAATCATGTCAGCCAAACATGATTCATGCCTTCACAACTTTTACTATCAACAGTAACACATTCGGAAAATAGTCTGATACTCTGTCAGTCAGTTCTTCCTCTGTTTTCACTGTCTCTCAGGAATCCGGTACTCAACTATTCATATCTTTTTCCTTGTCCATCACCGGAGGCTAAATCCTTGGAATATACCACTCAAGGTAGTCCTCTTGACTTCCCCAAATCCGAACTGCACCAAGACACTTCCTCTGAGAGATCCGGACCAATCTGTCGGACCTTGCCATATGCTCTGTTCTTGTTCACCGGACCACAACAATCTTCATTCTGACTCCCGGTAGAGACACACCATGACTTGCGGATATGTGGGATGACCTTTGTTGCCATCAATGACAACAACCATGAATTCATATAGTGTCTCTTGCCAACAGTAGCTCCTAACTAGTATGACCATCTAACTGAGAATGTATCTGGGTTAAGAAACTAACTGACACTACTTAGTGTTATTAGCGTCACCTTGGCCAAGGTTTTTCAAGTGAGTGCAACACAACTCGATAGGTCATGTAGTACAGTTTGTCACCCTTCTTATCTTATTTCAATTTAATAAATATTCGGTATCAGTTTCTAGTGCTACTGCACACGGACTTGTTTTTCCAACTAAGTAAAATCCCATTTCCAGGGGTTGGTTTCCCACTTCCTGATTTCTTAACTTCAAAGGAATTGGCCATTTAGTTTTCAATTTACTACTATTTGGCTTACTAATGTTAATGATTTTCATCTTACATCCAATCTTTGTCCAAAGAAGACTAAGATTCAGAGAAACATGAATTTTGGTTCTGCCTTAAAAAGAAAAGGGTTCGGTAGCCATATTGGATTTTATTTCTTCCCAATTTCCCATCTTCTCAAACTAAAATCTTGTTGTGGTTCTCAGAATAGCAGTGAGAGCAATTTTTGTCTTGCATGACAAAGATTTGATGGTGTATACTAGTTGTAAGTGTAGGACCCAAAGTCTTTTTCTTTATCCAAAATGTATATCTTAGTTATTTCTTTCTTATTGCTAAGGATTGTGAACTCACACAGATGTTGCTCTCAGGTAGTTGTCCAGGGATTATTAGAATATTCTGCCTAGTTTACAGAAAGAATTGAATAAAAATAAGTGAGTAGACTTAGATAAGTTGCATGTATTAAGTTCCACCTTATTAGTTACATTTTACAGGCTCATTCTCACAGTTTGAAAGTGGGTCGAATTCCTTTACAGTGTGAGGTGTCTACAAATGTTATTCACTGAGGTTGCCTATTAAGATTTTTATGCTTCCACAACTTTAAGTTTTTGAGGGAATAATAATAAAAATAATAATTTTTTGATGAATGGAAGAAAGAATTCTAACTTTAAAAAAAAGAAAAGAAATAATTTTAAAAATGTGTTCTACGACGGAAAAAGAGCTCCAACTTAATTCCTTTCTCATTTTAGATTCACAAGTTAAATTCCTTGGCTCTCAGAGAAAATGTAGAAGCAGAAAGGGAAGTGTAATGAATGAAAAGAAAGACATGCCTATTCGAAATGATGGCTTCCTTGGTTTGTTATTCCATTGGCTAATGTTTCTCTACACGCCGCTTCTGGCTTTCAACTTCTTCCTCCTTATTTCGTCTGTAAAACCTACATTATGTGGTGATAATGATTTCTCTTCCAGTTATCTCCCATTTTCACTCATTACCACTATGCTCCGCATTGTCCACAACAAGAAATGACGGTTCATAAAGAAGAGGTTCGCTCAGAAATACCCTTTGATTTTGCCGCCAGCATCCTTTATGCATCTCCCACTCTTTTAATTCTTTTTGCTTTTTCTCTAATGTCACAAAAGATTTCGTTTAAAATCCCTTTCGAAGATAACAGATATTGGAATATTATAATGTTTAGATGCCATTTCAAATTCAGCAATGGTGTCCAATCATGGGGTCGGTAAACTTAATGTGAGATGATCTAGAGAAGAATGTGACCCCTGATCCCTATCTAACATGATTTAATCATCTTACAAACCAAATTGAAATTTCTAGCAGCTTATTTGAAAGATTTTCTAATCTAATGTAAACCTTGCATAAAGATATGAAGACATTTGTGATGTGGACCCCGGTTGATGTTCAACACTAAGGAGATTACGTTGTTAAGGAATTAAGTCTCTTCAGTTAAGATGACTTTGATAATGGAAGTTATTTCATATAAAAGAGAAAAGAAGAGGGTAAAATAAAGTAATCAACATTTTACCTGAAAATCTCATTCAAGGTTTTGATGGTTATAAAGAATATCGAGATTGAATAATTATGAAAACTAAAAGTGTCAAATTTAAGAAAACAAGTAGAGATAGTTAAAAGTCAAATCCATTAATGAAGAAATGACCAATTATCAACTATAAGGAGATTAATAAGGAAACATTACTCTAATTTCGACTTAGGTTAAGAAAGTCTTGAATTTATTGACGACTTACTAGTTTACCTAACATTTTGGGTCTAGATATTCCTATCTTAATATTATGATGTCAGTTCTTGACTTACAATTGGGTTTCAGATGGCATTGTATTCTCTTCTTTTGCCTCTTGTACCTGATGATACCTTTCCTCCCCTTCTAGAGGAGGTCTATCCTGCAACCACTAGGTCTAACTTGCATAGTCAGTCTGATAACACATTACAATATGTATCTGTAGTAAAATAATCACAAAACATCCACCATTGTACTTTAATTGAACTCATATGTATATATATACATTACATATTCCTATCATCAATTGATTAATAATTTATGAAAATATGTATTTTAGAGTTTGAGAACACATCATACTTTCTAGGAACACATCATCATAATTAAAGTACTCATCAAAATAATTAAAACACAAGTGGGATGTAACATATCCTCCCCCTTGTGAATCATCGTCCTCGATGATTTAGTGTATCAAAATTTATTTTTTTAAAAAAGGTCTTCATTGTTTAACCAAACATAAAAAGAAGTTCAGCTATTAAAAACATTGAATAGATGAGGAAATTTTTGTTGTATTTCAGTGTAATCTTCCCAAGTGGCACTGTCTTCTGAATACTGGTTCCACTGGACCTTGCATTGAGCCACTTCTTTGTTACGTAAGCGGTGCTTACGTACCTCGAGCACCTTGACTAGCTCGATCATGATTACTCCTGGGTCCTGAACCTGTAAGGAGTTCCAATCAATCATATGTGCAAAGTCAGATATATACTTTTTAAGGTAAGAAACATGAAAGACATCATGTAACCGAGCAAGAGCTAGTGGTAGAGCAATTTTATAGGTGACTGGGTTGATGACTTCCAGGACCTCAAATGGTCCAACATACCGGTGTGCAAGCTTAGTGGACTTTCCAAATTTTATGGCACTTTTATGTGGTTTAACACGTAGAAGCACTTTCTCTCCCACTTCAAATTGTCTGGGAGTTCATTTGGCATCTGCATAACTTTTCTATTGATCGTTAGATTCTGCTAACCTTTTCTTGATCAACTTTACTTGCTCTTCCATTTCGGAGAGCATTTCTGGACCGAGGTTTATCCTATCTTCTAGCTTATCCCAGTTGATAGGAGTTCTACACCTCCTTCCATATAGTGCCTCAAATGGTGCCATTTTTATGGATGATTGGTAAGAATTATTATATGCAAATTCAACTAGAGGAAGATAATCTTCCCACTTGTACTGCTGATCCATACAGTACATTCAGAGAAGGTCCTCTAAAATCTAAATAACTCTTTCTGTTTGACCATCTATCTCAGGATGGTAGGTGGAACTGATATTCGATTGTGTGCCCAGGGCTGAAAATAATGTTTGCCAAAACCAGGAAGTCATTCTAGCATATCTATCAGATATTATTTTCTCAGGTACTCCATGTAACCGAAATATTTCTTGTACAAATTTATGAGCAATTATGTTTGCACCATTTGTCAAATTCCCTGGAATAAAGTGTGCTACTTTGGTGAGCCTATCTACCACTACCAATATGGTATTATGTTTATTTCTAGACATGGGTAATCCCTAGATGAAGTCCATGTTGATTATCTGCCACTTCCAATCAAGTACTACATGGGGTTGTAATAATCCTGCGGGGTGCTGATGTTCTGCTTTTACTCTCTGGCACTCTAAACAACTTGCTACAAATCTCACAGCATCCTTCTTCATCCCTTTCCAGAAATATAGAGGTTTAACATTTGCTATGAGTTTAGTAACCCCAGGGTGTCCGGAATATGGTGCAGAGTGCACTTCTTTCTAGATCAAATTCCTAAGCTCGGTGTTTTCTGGTATGTACATTCTACCCTGATACCTTAATAATCCATCATTTCTAATCTAGAACCCTTCATACCTTGGATCTTGAGGGTTGTGTTGAAGAGTCTCCTTTACTTGTTGATAGTACTTGTCATCTTTTAGTTGATGAAGCACCTTGTTTTTGAAATCTAGATACACTGAGGTTATTGCATTGACATGTCTACGACGACTTAAAGCATCTGCCACTCGATTTTCCTTCCCTTTGATGTAACTGATCTCGAAATCATAATTTGAAATCAACTCTAACCACCGCCTTTGTCTGGCATTTAAATTTGGTTGAGTAAATATTTATTTCAATCCTTGATGGTTAGATCGGAGCTCAAATGGTTTTCCTAATAAATAATGACGCCACATTTGTAAGGCATGAACAATGGCAACCAACTCAAGATCATGGGACACATAGTTCTATTCATAATTTTTGAGTTTCCTAGACTCATATGCTATTACATGTCCATTTTACATAAGTACCCCGCCTAGTCCTTCCCTTGATGCATTAGCTACGACTACAAATTTTTCTTCAGGATCTGGTATTTTTAGTACTGGTGCAAAGACTAGTTTCTCCTTGAGCAATTCAAATGCCTTCTGATATTTTTCTGACCACACAAAATTTTTCCCTTTTCTTTTCAATGAAGTAATTGGGTATGCTATACGTGAAAAATCCCTTACAAATTTTTGGTAATAGCCTGCCAAGCCCATAAAGCTTCAGACTTCCTGTACATTTTTGGGAATAGGCCATTCAATTATCACCTTTATTTTTGCAGGGTCTACGGCAATACCTTTTTCAGATATAATATGACCCAGGTATTGAGCTTCTTTATGAAAGAAGGTGCATTTGGATAACTTCCCGTATAGCTTGTTTTCACGTAAGTGCTACAACACAAACTGAAGATGCTGAAAATGCTCCTCTTCATTTCTTGAATAAATTAAAATATCATCAAGGAAGACTAAAACAAATTTATCCAAGTAGTCATGAAACACACTATTCATCAAATTCATAAACGCAATTGGGGTGTTAGTAAGCCCAAAAGGTAACACTGTGAATTCATAATGCCCGTAGTGAGTTCTAAAGGCCGTTTTATGAATATCTTCCTCCTTGAGTCTCAATTGATGATATCCTGATCGAATATCTATTTTGGAAAAAGCTGATGCTTCTCGCATTTGGTCAAATAAATCATCTATATGGGGCAGAGGGTACTTATTTCTGATAGTTAATTTGTTTAACATTCTATAGTCTATGCACAATCGGAGGGTTCCATCCTTCTTTTTGACAAAAATCATTGGTGCCCCCCATGGTGATACACTCGTCCTAATCAATCTTTTGCCTAGTAGCTCCTGAAGTTGGGCCTTCAACTCCATAAGTTCAACAGTGGTCATACAATAAGGGGCTTTAGACACTGGTGCAACTCCAGGTACTAACACTATGGAAAAATTGAATATTCTCTTAGGGGGTAAACCTGGAAACTCTTCTGGAAATACATCCTGATAGTCTTGAAGATAGGGATATTTCTCTACAAAAGATCCCTATGGTTTCTCATATGCCTTTCCACTTGGATTATAACTAGTTTCTTTGGTTTCATCAGTTTTCTCTATTTTTACCGCAAATATTTGGCACCCTTTTCTTCCACTCCATTTTAATTGAATGGCGAAGAGTCGTCGTAACTGGACTACATGTTGGATGCCTTGCACTTGCACTCTATTTCCTAGGTCATCTTCACACTCAATTAATTTATCATAGCAATCAACTTTAGCCTTATATTTTTCCAACCAGTTCATGCCTAATATGACATCATACGAGCCTAGGGGTGCTACATATAAATTTGCCTCTGAAACAAAACCTGGAAGCTCAACCCTGGCTTCAAATAAGCACTACTCTACCTGAGCTCTCGATTGGTTAGCAGACTTGACCATCCAAGAATTAGCCATGAATCCTACTCTTTTAGGAAATCTACTCAACAATTTGGGTGAAATGAAATTCTTTGTAGCCCCTGTATCTATGAGTATGGTGATAGGATTTCCATAAAGCATACCTAGGACTTCTATAGGTGTGAACTTATACTCTGCTTGCCTATTGTCGACTGCAACATGAATTCTCTGCTGAAACGCTGTTTGTTGGGAAGGTAGAGGATTCTTTTGCTGTTACCCTCCTTGACTCCTCGTGGGACATTGGTTAGCATAATGTTCACCTCCGCAAGTAAAGCATCCTCATGGGGCCCTCTCCTCTCCGTTCCTCTATTGTTTTCTTCATTGTTCCTCCTAGACTTGTCAAAACTTCTCTTGTCTCTTGGCTGATCCTGGCAATTCCCTTTGTTTCCTTTTGAATCCCTGTTCCTGTAGTTGAAATTACCTCCTTTCTTTTTGTAGGGCTGAGAATTTTGTGACCAGTTTCACCTCTTTCTATTTCTGTCTCTTATGGAGTCATCCTTCTTCAGCTTCTGCTCTTGTCTCATAGCCTTTTCATAGGCTTCATTCATGGTAGTGGGTGCCAATACATCTATTGACCCACCAATATGGTTATTAAGTCCCATAATAAATTTCCTAATCTTGTACTTCTCATCCCTTTGAAATTGGGGAACATACTTAAGTAAATGGGTGAACTTTTCCTAGTAAGCATGCACAGAGAGTTCGCCTTGTCTCAACTCTTGGAAATCGGTTAACTTCTGTTCGAAAAACAACTGAGGTAGCCACCTCTATCTAAAAACTTCCACAAATTGATCCCATGTCATGTCTGCAGATGACCAACCCAATTCTGCCTTTTTATTCTCCCACCAACCAGTAGCTTCTCGAGTTAACTGATAAGCTCCCCACACCGCCTTCATATTTTCTGTATAATCTCTTATTTCAAAGTACTTTTCCATACCTGTCAAACAGGCATCGATAGCATCACCTGCCTCAGATCCATCATATTGAGGGGGTATTACCTTGTTTTTACCAGGCTGGTTTAAAGTGTGTTCCTCATTTCTAGTTTGATGGGTGTGAACATTTTCAGAGTTTCTGTCTCTAATTCTAAACTCATGTTCTTCCTCTTGATTTCTGATGTGTCTCTCTTCTCTCTATTCTAACTACTAAAGTCTAGCCTGAGTATCTTGCATCATCTGTAAGAGTCTATCTAACTTGGCGGCAGAGGTCTCTGGAGGTTTGGTCTCCCCCTTGCCTTCAGGTATGTGAGCCATCCTTTCCTCACCAACTAAACAAATTTTTTTTATTTACACACTACAAAATTTTAATTACAATTTCTTTTACAAAGTTTCAATACAGAGCCCTTATCTAAGAGCTTTCATCACTACTAGTTATGCGCTCTTCTTGCCCATCAAATTCAGAGTAAGGAATTAACCGGTAACCCAAAGTGGGTACCTGAGATTCCTTCAAATCACGAGACATGTTTTTGTTTTCCAAAGAAGTTACAGATGAATTAATAGTTTTTGGTTTACTAGCCCCTAAGGAAGTGATTTCCACTACTTTTCTTCTTGAAATTGCTCAGTTCTATTTTTCTCTTTTAAGTCGTTTGACTACTTTAGCTAAAGTTTTGTTATCTAAGGGTATGGTACAACATGAATGATCATATTTTGCATATGCTACCTTCCAAAGTGGGAAGCTACCTGGTTCTCGAGTCCTCTTACATTTAGAAGTATAGACCCGCATCCTGGCAAAACCAAAATGCTTGTTTTAGTTCTTGTTGTCCTTAGTTTTTCTCTTGGTGATGAGCCCAAGGTTCAGTGTCGAACCCAGTAGCTCTGATACCATATGTTATACATGCTGAACTTATGAAACACATAAATTAATATTCTTCAAGTATTTGAGCATGTAGTCATTGAACATGAAATGCATCTAATGAAAGAAAAAAATACTGTACATTTTTTTTTTCAAAAATATAAATAACTCATGAAATTTAAATTACTTCTTTTGCTATGTGTCAAAAGGATAAGAAATAGGATAAACATAATTGAGTAAAAGAAATACCTTATCTATATTTCATGAATGTACAATAATTTCAGTGCTCCATAAGTCCTTTTGTCTTATCTGATGAAACTTTAATCTTTCTTAATTAACTGTTAGGGAGAAAAGGTATCATCAGGGTGTTTATCCACCCAACCTCAGACCATCTAGTCCCTTGTGTCATTCCTACTAGAATGACTCGGCTTGCCGCAAAGAGGTGTTATGAAGGGAATCCAATGCCATCTGAGACTGGTGTTTGACCCTACATTTTCCCTAGTCAGTCACACACTATAGGTAGCTCCTAACTAGTATGACCATCTAATTGAGAATGTATATGGGTCAAGAAACTGATTGACACTACTTAGTGTTATTAGCGTCACCTTGGCTAAGGTTTTTCAAGTGAGCGCAACACGACTCAACAGGTCATGTAGTACAGTTTGTCACCCTTCTTAGCTTATTTCAATTTAATAAATATTATGTATTAGTTTCTGGTGCTACTACACACAGACTTGTTTTTCCAACTAAGTAAAATCCCATTTCCGGGGGTTGGTTTCTCACTTCTTGATTTCTTGACTTCAAAGGAATTGGCCATTTAGTTTTCAATTTACTACTATTTAGCTTACTAATGTTAATGATTTTCAGCTTACGTCCAATCTTTGTCCAAAGAAGACTAAGATTCAGAGAAACATGAATTTTGGTTCTGCCTTAAAAAGAAAAGGGTTCAGTAGCCATATTGGATTTTATTTCTTCCCAATTTCCCGTCTTCTCAAGCGAAAATCTTGTTGCTGTTCTCAGAATAGCAGTGAGAGAAATTTTTGTCTTGCATGACAAAGATTTGATGGTGTATATTGATTGTAAGTGCATGACCCAAAGTCTTTTTCTTTATCCAAAATGTATATCTTAGTTATTTCTTTCTTATTGCTAAGGATTATAAACTCACACAGATGTTGCTCTCAGGTAGTCGTCCAAGGATTATTAGAATATTCTGCCTAGTTTACAGAAAGAATTGAACAAAAATAAGTGAGTAGACTTAGATAAGTTGCATGTATTAAGTTCCACCTTATTAGTTGCATTTTACAGGCTCATTCTCATAGTTTGAAAGTGGGTCAAATTCCTTTACAGTGTGAGGTGTCCACAAATGTTATTCATTGAGGTTGCCCGTCAAGATTTTTATGCTTCCACAGCTTTAAGTTTTTGAGGGAATAATTAAAAAAAAAAATTTCGATGAATAGAAGAAAGAATTCTAACTTTAAAAAAAAGAAAAGAAATAATTTTAAGAATGTGTTCTACGATGGAAAAAGAGCTCCAACTTAATTCCTTTCTCATTTTAGATTCACAGGTTAAATTCCTTGGCTCTCAGAGGAAATGTAGAAGCAGAAAGGGAAGTGTAATGAATGAAAAGAAAGACATGCCTGTTTGAAATGATGGCTTCCTTGGTTTTTTATTCCGCTGGGTAATGTTTCTCTGCATGCTGCTTCTAGCTTTCCACTTCTTCCTCCTTTCATCTGTAAAACCTACGTTATATGGTGATAATGATTTCTCTTCTAGTTATCTCCCATTTTCACTCATTACCACTATGTCCCGCATTGTCCGCAACAAGAAATGACGGTTCATAAAGAAGAGGTTCGCTCAGAAATACCCTCCAATTTTGCCACCATCATCCTTTATGTGTCTCCAACTCTTTTAATTCTTTTTGCTTTTTCTCTAATGTCACAAAAGATTTCGTTTAAAATCCCTTTCGAAGATAATAGATATTAGAATATTATAATGTTTAGATACCATTTCAAATTCAGTGGTGGTGTCCAATCATGGGGTTGGTAAACTTAACGTGAGATGGTCTCAAGAAGAATGTGACCCCCGATCCCTATCTAACATGATTTATTCATCTTCCAAACCAAATTAGAATTTTCGGTGGCTTATTTGAAAGATTTTCTAATCTAACTTAAACCTTGCATAAAGATATGAAGACATTTGTGATGTGGACCTTGGTTGATGTTCAACACTAAGGAGATTACGTTGTTAAGGAGTTAAGTCTTTTTAGTTAAGATGACTTCAATAATGGAAGTTATTTCATATAAAAGAGAAAATAAGAGGGTAAAATAAAGTAATTCACATTTGACCCGAAAATCTCATTCAAGGTTTTGATGGTTATAAAGAATCTCGAGATTGAATAATTATGAAAACTAAAAGCGACGAATTTAAGAAAACGAGTAGAGATAGTTAAAAGTCAAATCCATTAATGAAGAAATGACCAATTATCAACCATAAGGAGGTTAATAAGGAAACGTTACTCTAATTTTGACTTAGGTTAAGAAAGTCTTGAATTTATTGACTACTTAATGGTTTACCTAACATTTTGGGTCTAGATATTCTTATCTTAATATTATGATGTTAGTTCTTGACTTATAGTTGGGTTTTAGATGGCATTGTATTCTCTTCTTTCGCCTCTCATACCTGATGATACCTTTCCTCCCCTTCTAGAGGAGGTCTATCCTGCAACCACTAGGTCCAACTTGCATAGTCAGTCCGATAACACATTACAATTTGTATCTATATTAAAATAATCACAAAACATCCACCATTGTACTTTAATTGAACTCATATGTATATATATACATTGCATATTCCTATCATCAATTAATTAATAATTTATGAAAATATGTATTTCAGATTTTGAGAACACATCATACTTTCTAGGCACACATCATCATAATTAAAGTACTCATCAAAATAATTAAAACACAAGTGGGATGTAACACCCATTATTGTGGGATGACCCTTAGTCATGATTCATCCTAATCGATCATATGTCCTGTTAAGAATACCTCTAGAACCCTCTTGGGTGTAGCTGAGCCTCAAGTGAAGGAGAGCATGCCCACTCTTAATAATTAGCCTTTAATCATTTACATTTTATTGATGAGTTGATTGATTCGCCTTCAAGATGACAATTCCTTGTAAAGTGAATTGATCCCTCTAGGAGTGTGAACAATGATTTCAAGGCACTGGTGATTTAATGAAGAAGGTTTGCATTTTGTTGTGTGTTAAGTTGGCATCCCATCAACTTACGCCAACATAGTGGCATCATTCCCAGGAAGGAATTTGGTGCAAGTTGATGTGTTGCATTAAGGGGTTGTAGTTTATTAAAGAATATACTAGTGGAGGACAAGACAAAACATTTTCTTGCCTAGGAATTTCTATCTACTTCAAGGATTTCCTCATTTTATGAGGTGGTGACTCTATTGTCCTATTTTCAAAGGTACATGAATGTTTTCCTCTTCATGGAAAAAGTTTGTTTCTTTCTTAAGGGAGACTTCTGCTTGTAATGTCATAGTCTTGTTTCAACATGTTATGAATTTGTAATCATGGCCTTTAGGTTTGAAAGTTCCTTTAGGGCTTATCCTTCATATCCATATTCTTGTAACTCAAGCCCTAGGTATTATGCTGATGAGTATGACTCAGATTATTATAGTGATACATATTATTCTAGATTTGGTAATCATACTTCCTCTCCAATCTATTCTTAGAACTTGGAAGTATCCATGCATGATCACAATGAGTTCATCAGACAACATAATGAAATTTAAAATCAAATCAGGGTTCTTGAATCTAGTTTGCAATTCAAATCCCATCCTGATTCCATGAAGAACCATGTCACCGAGTCAGACAATTAGACTTCTCAATATTCCCCTTGTTGACGTATATGAGAAATTAGACTTGTCATGAGTATATCATGATTTGGAATGTATGACAAATGAGATTTACCTACAGTTGCCCAAGTTTGATGGGCTAGACTTATCTCAAGGGGAGGCACATGTCCAAGAATTTTTTAACTTCATGGGAAAATATCATTACATAGATGAGGATATTTGGATGAGATTTTTTTACTAAATCTCTAAGTAAAGATGCAAAGAAATGGTTATGTAGTTTTATAGACTACTATTTTTCTTCTTTGAATAGTTTAATTGTGGCCTTTGAGGAGTGGTGTGAACTTAGTGTTGATCCTTTCTCTCTTGTCCATTAACTTTCAAGCATTAGAAGGCAAGAGGGTGAGTTGGTTCTATTTTTTTCTCAAAGGTTTATGGCTACTTTTTCTTGCATACGAGACTGTTATAGGCCAAACAAGCACAAGTGCATTGATATGTTTTGTGATGCATTTCATCCTAGAGAAACCTTTGTCCACCTAAGCTCAAACCTTATGTTATTGACCATATCTTGGTATGGGAAATGCTATTGAAGCTTCATATGAAATTGATGTTACTTCCCTCAATGCTAATGCGATGGATAAGGATGATGTTGCATAATATAGCAATTACGTAAATGATGAGGCTAGTGTATACAGAAGCCTTCAGTTCAATGGGTTAGTTCATGAATATGACAATGATTATTGTTGTCTATTTAATGAGCTTCCATGCTATGTCCCTCTTGGAGGTGATGTGCACGACAATGGTATTACAAGTGCTAATATGGAGGTTGAAGTGTCTCATGCCTCAAGTGATGATTCTTAGGTCTTTTCCTCTTTTGTTGATGACTTATACACTGACTTGTATTAGTTAGATGATTCAAAAATTCCTAACATCAACATGTGTGATAGTGGTGTATGTGGGCCACATGTTATCCAAGAGCTTGATGTAAACATTGATGACTATGAAGCTTTCCTTTGTGATGAAGGTCAGATTTTTAGGGCTATGGATGATGTGGATGTGGCTAAATTAGAATCCTTTATATGGGTCCAACATACAAGTGAAGATGATGTTGAGAAACAACACACATGCCAAGTTGAAAACCAACATGTTGTAGCTCAACTTGATGACATACCTGACTTTGAGACCTTCCAATCTATGTTGTAGGAAGATCTTTCTCTTTGTGTTGATCAAAGTCTAGATCGGGTATATTTTTTGAAGTATGTGTGTGAGTTTGAGGCATTCAATTTTTGTCTCAACTCATTTCAAAGTGTTGGAAACCAAATGGATGTGGCTAGTATGGATAATGAGAGTCTTCCTTTCCACATGCATTTAAATTTGGTTGCTGACCCTAGTTGGCAAGAGGGTGATATTCATTTTTAGTTTTAGTATAATCCTCTTGGCATTGGCAGTTTGCATGTACATGCATACAATAAATACCATTTGTTGTAGCTAGAGCATGGATGCACTTTTATCTTGAGGCTACTTAGCTCCTTTTTCAAATTATCTTTGATAGAGGCAAGTGGCTTGTGGCAGTTTATCCATGACCTTGTGCCATGGATTTTATTTGTAGGGTTGGACCTACAAGTGTTTGCAAGTTTTGTTTATAGCCATACTCAAAGTTATTTATACTTCCATGTCATTGGTTGTAGTGGTTGTTTTGTATATAATCCCCTTGTTGTGCCTTGCTTTATACATATTGGCTTGTTTTTGTCTCCCCTCACTCCTTGCCCCCTTTGGTATTTTGGTCTGCTCCTAGAGATAGCTATATTCTCATCATGCTTGCAAAAGACATAAGCCCCAAACTAGATCCAATTTTGGCACTTGCCCTAAAAATGAAAACTTCCCATTTATATTGCCTACATCATTTGGAAAGCGACCCAACCAATTTTGCGGGTGAGTCACGATCCATCGTGACACATGAACCTTCCTCCTTATTGAAGGTGACCTCTCAATCATTCCCACTCATGTGGCAAGAGCCAGTGGAGCCAAGGTGGAATTGAGGGGTTGTCCTGTTCTCTTTCTTTAGGAAGTAGGATGTCACAAAGGATGGTTGAGTTTTGTGCTACTTGTGTGTTCTGTGGTTATTTTAGCAGAGGTATTCGATTGTTATTGTAGTTTTTATTATTATATGAATCAAAGGGTCACGAGTCCTAAGTCTCCCTAGCCTAGCACGAAGGTTGTTCTATTCATTGAGGAGTCTCTATTGTTGTTGTCTTTTTTATTCATTTTGTAGAGCTTTTTGAATCAAGGGTTGTTGATCTTTGATTCATTGTTTCCTCCATTGTTCTGTGTTTAGTTGTTGAATTAGATCAGAAAAGTTTTCCCTAATCTCATCGAGGATAGATTTAATCCAATCTTACCTAATGATAGGGAACATTGGTAATAGGGTAAGTGTTTGTTGAATGTATGCATTGTTGTTGTGTACCTCGTGATTTGATCTAGGGTTTCTTCTTGTTTGACCTTGTTTGACTTAGTGTCGATACATACCTCGTGATGCATACTAGCCTTGATAGCCTTTCATAGAAGAAGGAATAGAGTTAGCATGACATTGATTGATAGATGAGTAGAATTGTTTTGCAGTTGAAATGGAGTGATTGAGAGTCTTGAATCAGTCAGGAGAAGTTGATGATCAATTGGAGAAGGTGATTCACGCAATTAGGGGTCAATTTGGAGTAAATTTAGGCCAAAACTAGAAGAAATCACACATATTCAAAGATGACAAGGTTGCCCCTTTTGGGAAGTGGGTCACCCCTTTCACCAAGGCAAGTCACCCCTAGAGATCCTACTTAAGTGGCAAGGTTACCTAGGGGGAGATCTCACAATTAGGAGGTGACCCATAAATTTTTTTTTGTATGGGTGGTTTCTAGAATGGAGAATGGTTTAGAAGGTGTGAAAGTGGTTTTGACATCCCCAAATCAATCATAGGATCTTTGTAGGGTGGGTCACCCATTTCACTAGGGAAACTCACCCCTGGAGATCCTAATCAGTTGCAGGGTTGCCCGGGAGGAGATCCTACAATTATAGAGGGCGACCTAGAAAGGAAGAAAGCAATGGAAAAATTGTAGTTAGGGATGGACTTGGGAGGTTGATTAGATTATTCTAAAAGGTAAAAATGATGTGAATACTACTAGGGAACATGAATTTCCCCTCTTGTAGTGTGGTTATCAAGGCTAGAGAGCGACTAAAGTGACTTGTCTAACTCTGGTTGGAAGACAAGCTAGAAGGTGCAGAAGACGACATAAAGTTAATTCAGAGGTTAGGAAAGCACAAACAAAATGAAAAATGAGTCAAAAAATGTCACTAAGAGGAACACTACTAAGAGGTATATATATATATATATTCACTCTTACATGTACATGATTAGGACTATAGCTAATCCTCAGGCCGCCATTTAGGCTCATGCATATTTTTCATACTTACAGTGTCTTTATGTTTTCCTGGAAGTGTCTTACCCACTACTAATAATGGATCTAAGATTTTCTTCAATGGGTTACCCTTGGTCACATTTTTCCCTAAAATTTGTGCATTACCTTCCCTATGTCCTTATCATATGTTGAGGTTTCCAAAAATCTTAGAGAATTCTAAGTGTTGGAAGTTTTAAGTCATTTTTTAATGTTTTCTACAAAGTTACAGAGTTTTAGTGGACTACTAGACATTTCCTTTTCACCTCCCATCTAGACCTCACTTCCTTTCTTGCATGAAAGTTTCATGGAACTCTATCAGGTCTTTTATTTCTTCCATTTCCCTAGTTTCTCCAACTTTGTGAAATCTTGACAAGGCATTAGACATTTCCTTTTCGCTTCCCATCCACTCTTGGCCTCCTATCCTACTTAAAATCCCCATAGATTTCATTACATCTTTTACATATTTCAATCCATTCATTTCTTCCAATTTTCAAAAATTTGATGGTCTACTGGACCTCATATTTCAAGTTCTCACATCCAGTCCTCCCATCCCTTTCTATAGTTCTTCAAATCTTATCCCTTCGTTCCCCTTCACATTTTCCATTTCCTCATGTTTGTAGACTTTTCATGGACTTTAATATATGTTCCCTTCACCGCGCATCCTATCGTGATGTCCAGTTCTGCAACTTTTCCTTGCATTTCTCCCATCCTTTCCTTTGGTCTTTTTTCATATTCCTTTGTCTTCCCTTCAAACTTGATTTGTGGAATTTCCATCCCGAATTGGACATTCCAACATTTGATTCCTCCTTTTGTGTTGGGAATTAAGGTGTCTCAACCTTGGTAATTCCTTGTATTATTTCATTGTATTTATTTATTTATTGCCTATTGTATAATTTGGATGCAAATCTTATGTTGTCATATTGTGGGAGTTGGCATGATGATGTGTCATCCTACATGGCATATGACCACATGTAAATTTTTCCTCACATGAGGAGATAGGTATCCCACTTAGTGGTAGGAATATTTTGCCATGTGTCGGCATCTTGGAATGTGTGCAAGGGAATATTGACTGAAACGGTCGTGACAGATTCCTATGACAAAGTTCTGACATGTAAGAGTCAGAAATAGAAGATCCTATGATAGGTATGGACAGGTGCCGAGAAGCATCTTTGAAAAAGGCATCTTTGGGTGCCCCAAGGTGGACTATGACATGTTGTAAGAGAATATGCTATTTATAGCTTGTGTATGACATATTCTCTTACAACTATAAGTTATGACAGCTATGACATATTCTATGATGATTGTAAGAGTCGTAAGAGCATCTGTCATAGCCCATTTTGGAAATAGGTGACCTCCTTGGGATGGGGTGACTTGACAAGTGTCAGGAGCATCCTACAGTGTTGGATAAGTGTCCATAGGCATGGGTTTTGGGCCATGAGGCCATGTTGGACACCCATCTCAATGTGGAGCCATTTTTGCCTTGTATTTGTTATATAAATAGGTGCTTTGAGGAGGAGATGTAGTATGTGATTGACATGTACTGTTATGCTGCCAGTTTCTCTCTAGATACGAGTGTCGAACACTCTTGAGAGCTTGCATTGCAAGTTTATTGTAAACCATTTCTATTTTCATAATACATTATGTAGATTTTGGAGTGTGGGGTTTTTCACCCGATAAGAGTTTTCCCCACGTCTATCTTGTGTCTCTCTCTTCTGTCTCATTTCTATGTGTATGTGTATTGCTACAATATCTCCATTATTGTTGTTAACATTCTATAACTATAAAGATAAAATTGAATTTGCACTCTTCTCTCCTCATTAGATTAGTGTAGGGAGCGATTTCTGCACACCTAGCTTCCTTTCAGTTGGTATCAGAGCTTGGCCAATTTTGCTTCTAGCTGCTGGGTAGGGGTTTTTTGAGCTAATCTTAGGTTGAGTGGGAGTCTGTGCAAAGTATTCTATATCTTATCGTAGGAAGGAGATGGCAACCACATCCGAACGAGTAGAGGTGGAGAAGTTCAATGGCACAAATTTTGAGTTGTGGAAACTCAAGATGGAAGACCTTCTTGTTGATCACGACCTATGGGAAACTGTTGATGGAACAAAACCTATGACAATGTCACAAGCTGATTGGGACCTTAAAGATCGGAAGGCTAAGGGTCTCATAAGACTCTGTCTAGATGACTCTGTCCTGTTGAATGTCCATGAGGAGAAGATTGCTAAAGATCTTTGGAAGAAGCTAGGATCTGTTTATCAAGCCAAGTCCTTGGTGAACAAGCTCCTTTTGAAAAAGAAGTTATTTGCTCTAAAGATGGAAGATAGAGGATTTGTTGCGGACCATTTGAATGCTTTTAACATGATTTTTGCACAATTGACATCTGTGGGTGTGAAAATGGAGGAGGAGGATCGATGTATGACCCTGCTTTGTTCTTTGCTAGATTTGTGGGATCATCTTGTCATGGCTATCAGAAGCACTACAACCACCTTCACAATGGATGAAGTAGTATCTTCGTTGTTATCTAAAGAAATGTGGAGAAAGACATCCGAGTTAGCCAAAGAGGCTCTTGCGGTTCGTGGAAGACCCAAAGAGAAAGGGAAGAAGAAGGACAAGAAAGGTGAAAAGGGTAGATCCAAATCCTGTGGGAGATCCAAATCTCCTAGAAAGTCCAAGGCTCTTTGTTGGAACTATGGGAAAACCAAGCAATTCCAAAAGGAATGCAAACAGGAGAAGAAAAAGAAGAAGAAGAATGCTCTTGATTTAGATTCTGACAAGTCAAAATATGATGTGATGCCTTGATCATAGCCCTGGCCACACATGCATCTGATGATGTGTGGTTGATAGATTTTGGTGCATCATTCCACATGACCTCGCATTGAAGCTAGTTCAGGAAGTATGAAGAGTTTGATGGTGGAAGAGTATACTTGGGTGACAATTCTCATCTGAAGATTGTTGGTCATGGAAGAGTCTCAATCCGATTCCCTGATGGACGAGTGAAGGGGATCACTGGGGTTATGCATATCCCAGGCCTAGCACAGAACTTGCTTTCTGTAAGTATGTTGAATGATGCAGGTGTGCAGGTTGTCTTTTTGAAGGATGGATACAAGCTGACTAGAGGTTCTATGGTGCTTGCGAAGGGTACTCAGAGAGGTACTCTGTTTCAGTTGGAGGCATGCACTTCACAGTGCAATAGTTCTTTTGACTCGAAGAAAATAGCTACAGTCACTTCATCCCCACCATCTGAACGAGCAGTGAAGAAATCTGTTGTAACACATTATGATGGTAGTGCACATGCCTTGGAAGTTAAACTTCCTGCTAAAAAGACTATGTTATGGCATTTGAGATATGGCCACATTGGTGAGAAGGGTCTGCGTACCCTAAAAAATAAAAAACCTTGTTGAGGGGTTAAATGATTGTAATCTCAAGTTTGACTTTTGTGAACATTGCATTTATGGAAAGAAAAATCGTGTTCAATTTTCCTCTAGTTCTCATAAGTCTTCTGGTGTATTGGATCTTATTCATTTTGATGTGTTTGGTCTTGTTAATATTCCTTCGATTTCCAAATCTGTATATTTTGTATCTCTCATAGATGATTAGAGTAGAAGGACATGGGTTTATTTTATCAAAAGCAAGACTGAAGTCTTTAGTTGGTTTAAGGAGTTTAAAGCATTTGCTAAAAATCAAACTAGTAAAAAGATTGAGTGTTTGAGAATTGACAACAATGGTGAGTTTTGTTCGGTAGAGTTTGATAAGTTCAGTAAAGAGCAAGGGATTGAAAGACATAAGACAACTCCATATACCCCGCAGCAAAATGCAGTTGCAGAGAAGATGAACAAGACTTTGATGGAGAAGGCTAGGATTATGCTTAGTGGAGCAAGCCTCGAACAAAGGTTTTGGACTGAAGCAGTAGCCACTGCTTGCTATCTGGTAAATAGATCTCCTACATCAACTCTTGTTGGTAAGACACCTATGGAGGTGTGGTCTGGTAAGAAGCCTTCAGTTAGACATCTTCATGTTTTTGGTTGTGAGGCATATGCACATGTGCCTAGGGAGAAATGGTCTAAATTGAAAAACAAGGTTGTTAAGTGTATCTTCATTAGCTATGGTGTCGGTGTGAAAGGATACAAGCTTTGGGAACCTATGGCTGAAAAAGTGTTGTATAGTAGAAGTGTTATCTTTAGAGAGATAACACCTTCTTCCATTGTTCTACAGCCAGAATAGACAGAAAAAAAAGAGGATGTGGTTCAACTTCCTTCTACCCCTGAGAAGACTGAACCAACAGACCCTGTGAGACCTGATGATTGGGAGAGTTCAAGCAACTCTAAAATCTCAAAAGAAGAAGAAGAACCTCAACCTTAGCCATTGAGGAGGTCTACACAAACAAGAAAGCAACCTGATAGGTTTGGTTATTCATTGCTTGATTCTAGTTATGCTTTTGCTTTGCTTGCTAACATTGATGAGCCTAGATCTATGAAAGAGACTATGGGCATGAAAGATGTAGGTTCCTTGAAGGAGGCCATGGAAGATGAGATGGTTTCTTTAGAAAAGAATAGAACATGGGACTTGGTGCCTTTGCCTGATGGACAGAAATCCATTAGATGCAAATGGGTGTTCAAGAAGAAATTTGGTACAGATGGAAGTGTTGAAAAGTACAAGGCTAGATTGGTTGCGAAGGGGTATTCACAAGTGGAGGGAATTGATTATAGTGAAATTTTCTCTCCCATTGCAAAGCTGATATCTATTCAATTACTGTTATCTCTTGTAGCTGCTTATGACTTAGAGGTGGAGCAGATGGATGTGAAGACAACTTTCCTTCATGGTGATTTGGAGGAAGAGATTTACATGTCACAGCCAGAGCATTACATAGAGAAAGGTAAATAAAATTTGGTTTGCAAGTTAAATAAGTCTTTGTATGGTTTGAAGTAGTCTCCTAGGATGTGGTACTTGAAGTTTGATTCCTTTGTGTTGTCAATTGGATATCTGAGATCGAAATCAGATTATTGTGTTTATTACAAATTTGATAATGATCGTATTCTCATTATTGCATTGTATGTTGATGATATGCTATTGATTGGGAGTGGTAAGAATATGATTTTTGATTTGAAGTCTTAGTTGTCAGCACAGTTTGAGATGAAAAATCTTGGGGTAGTCAGGTACATTCTGGGAATGGAAATCAGAAGAGATAGAGCTAACATAAAACTTTGGTTAAGCCAGAGTAAATATGTGAAGACTGTGTTGGATAGGTTTAGCATGGCATGGCAGATTGTAGACCATTGTGTGTTCATGTTTCATTGGGGATAAAGTTGTCTGTTAATGATTGTCCAAAATCTCCTAGTGAGGTGGAGGACATGAGCAGAGTACCTTATGCTAGTGCTATTAGCAGTTTAATGTATGCTATGGTTTGCACAAGGCTAGACATTGCCCAAGCAGTGGGAGTCCTTAGTTGATATATTACTAATCCTAGACGGGTACATTGGGATGCAGTTAAGAGAGTGTTTAGATATTTGAGGGCTACTTCTGAGTATTCCATATGTTATCATGGTAATGCTATAGGACCTCTGCATTCAATTTGTATTCATGGATTTGTGGATTCTGATTGGGCGGGTGACATTAACAACAGGAGATCCACCAGTGCCTATGTGATCACTATGTTTGGTGGTGCAATTAGTTAGATGAGTAAGCGACAACCTGTGGTTGCTTTATCCATGACAGAAGTTGAGTACATTGCAACAACTCAAGTTTGCAAGGAAGCCATTTGGCTTAAGAGATTGTGTTCAGATATTGGTGTTGATGCAGGACAGATTATGATTTGTTGTGACAGTCAGAGTGCGATTTGCCTTGCAAAGAATCTAATTTTCCATGCCAGAACAAAGCATATTGATGTATAGTTTCACTTCGTACGAGACATGGTAGAGGATGGGAAGGTAAACTTGAAGGTAGATACTTTGAAGAATGTTGCAGATGCATTGACGAAACCAGTGGGCACGTAAAAGTTCAGTGGTGTTCAGAGTCTATGGGCCTCTCGGCCTATAGTAGTTAAATCTTGTTATTTCTATTGGCTCTTACAAGGTGTTTGAAAAGTGGGAGAATGTTGGGAATTAAGGTGTCTCAACCTTGGTAATTCCTTGTATTATTTCATTGTATTTATTTATTTATTGCTTATTGTATAATTTGGATGCAAATCCTATGTTGTCATATTGTGGGAGTTGGCACGTTGATGAGTCATCCTACATGGCATATGACCACATGTAAATTTTTCCTCACATGAGGAGATAGGCATCCCACTTAGTGGTAGGAATATTTTTCCATGTGTCAGAATCTTGGAATGTGTGTGTTGGGTGAATATTTTGTCATTTAGCTAACTAACGGCAAAATGGTTATATTGCCACAGCTATGATGAGACAGAGTCTCTCCTCTCAGCAAGGGGAGGTTCCCTCTAGATGATGATGTTGGAAACAATGCAAATAACTAAGAGGGGGGGTGAATCAATTATCTTATAACTTTCTTCCTTTAACTTCCTTTTCTTATCTTAACATTCAGTGATATATCAAAACATGAAAGCATAAGCAACCATAAGAACTGAAATGAAATCAACACACATAACACAAGGATTTTTACGTGGAAACCCTATTAAGGGAAAAACTATGGGGTGATTAACCCAAGATTGTATTCTCTGTTAAAAGAATGAAGAAGTACAAAAATGGCACTTGCCAGTTAGGGCTCACTGCCCGAGCACACTGCTCACAAGAGGCTCACTGCCTACAAGAGACTCACTATCTACAAAATCTTATAGATGATAACAAAGTGTTTGAACTGATGAACATCCACATATGCAAGAATTGTGTTCTGGTTAGGCACAATATACCGATCTAACACATTTTATCCTTCCTCTACTCAGTAATACTCTTCTGTCACATTCTGAGCTTGGATTACTACCTTCACACTTATCTCTGCCTTTCTTCACACTTAATTCATTGTTCTATCACTTTCACACCTTCACAAGCTTGAATCCATTGGGTATATATATCCGCATCAAGGATTTCCAACAACTTTCTAGTTGGCAACAAGAACACTTAGGATATTTGCAAGTTACTGTTATGTCAGCTGAATCCATACTTGTTTGATGATGCACACCAAAAAATTAGGCATAGAAATCATTACCTATGTCGGCCAAAATCATATAACACCTCAAGTTACTTGATCAACACCTTCTGCACATCCGGATTGAGGTCTGATACCCTGTTGGCTAGTTCTTCCTCTATCTGTACTATCTAACTAGAGTCCAATACTCAGATGCTCATATCTTTCACATGATTTGTCACCAGAGGCTAAATCTCTGGAATACAATAGTTTAGATACTCCTTATTACTCATCCAAATTTGCAACATGCTGGGTTTCACCATCAGAGAGTTCTGGACCCAACTGTCAGACCCTATCATATGCTCTATTTTTGACTACCGGACCGACCTATCTTCAATTTGACTTCCGGTATGAGTAATTTATGTACTGCGAATGAGTGGGATATACTTTGTTGCCATCAATGTCGCTCTAACTCCCCCTTTTCTTGTGTTCCATCTCTCCATACTGCTTACCGGTGCTCCCTTAATGCTGGATTCCTCATTTTTCACTACTCTTCACTCCCCCCTTGACATCAATGGCAAAGGGTGGGATCCGCAAACCAAAAATGTGCAAAAATTATTATATAAGGCCGCATATGTACATACAGTCCATAAGATAAACTTACATATACTTAAGTATATCTACAAATGTAGTCTTTAGCTATACAAGCTCTGTGGCCCAACTTCTCTTCATCCTATCCAAAATGGAGATGGGTCCACTCAACAAAAATGCATATGATTCTGCCCTCCTCAAATCTATTATACTTAAGTATATCTACAAATGTAGTCTTTAGCTATACAAGCTCTGTGGCCCAACTTCTCTTCATCCTATCCAAAATGGAGATGGGTCCACTCAACAAAAATGCATATGATTCTGCCCTCCTCAAATCTATTGGATCATTGGTCCGGGCTGTACTTAGAGCATCTGCTAAGGCATCATGCATTAACTCTAACTTAGGGATGATTACCCCTCTTAGTTCACCCATTCTATCCATTCTATTCTTCTTCTCCTTAACCAGTTTCTTTATTTCATTTGTTATAACAACTGATTGGCATTCTTGTTTTACTAGAGAGATAGTAAGTAGATCAAAATTTTGAGATAGATTTGTCAATTTTCCTTCTTGTTCTTTCATTTTCTTCTCAATGTCCTCTGCAACTTTAGGCCAGGATAAACAAAATTTATATATGTCTCCACCATCCTTAAGAGCATTTTCAATGCTCTTTATGCCAATGTCTAGGGTTTTTCTATCATTATCAATTAGCCCTTGTACCTCACTGAATCTTTTTCCCAAGAACTCTTTCCGGACCTTAGTTTCTGCTGATTTTTTGAAAGACTCAAAATGTGTATTGACAAAATTAACTAAGTTCTTCAAATTACCAGATGGAGAGGCAGATGGATCCTTCTGATATGTGGGCATTATCTTCTCCAACACTCTGGATGCAATACTTAGTAGCTCATTGTCCTCCATATGAGATTTCAAGAGTTTTTCTTTAGCTTTGGCCTGAGCAAAAGATGCTATCTTCATTATTTGAACCAGAGAGAGAGAGTCCAGATTCAGTCACCCTTGAATCAACTCTGCTTCATCTAATTCCACAACTTCCTTGTCCAAGAAACTTTGTACTTCTTCTGTAGTGTCTCTTGTAGTCTCAACTTCCTTTCCTTTGGGGGCATCCAGACTGATTTGCTTGTTGCCATCAACAATATTTGTCTCTTCTTTCTACACTTCCTCTTCCAGAATAGAGGAGTCTAAGGCCTCAGATTGCTCTTCATAAATTTTGTTTAATCCTTCAACATCCATGTCAGAAGGCTCTTCATTTGCTTCCTCTATAATGGGAAGATTGAACCTTTTCAAGGCACTTTGGAGAATTTCTTTTGTCTCATCAACTATTTGGTCAGTTTCTCCAAGCATGAGTTTATTCATTCTGGACTTGCTCCAGAATTCTTCTTTGACATCCTTGAAAACCATGTCCATTTATTTTTGAGTGATGGCTGGACATAATTGTATCACTATCTGTTCCCAGATCTCCAAGTCTTTTGCTTTTGCACTTACTTTTCTTAACTCCAAAACTTCTTCTAAGCTTTTAGAAATTAAGGAAATTATTTCAATGAAAGCTTTGTTATAGATGTTCAGGTACCTTACTGTTGCTTCCTCAAGAATTTTCTTATCTGTATCATTATACTCATCATAGAATTCTGTTACTGGCTACAGGTTTCTATCCATAGTGACTACTTTAACGATGTCTTCAATAGAGAGAGTGGGTCTCTCAACAAACTCTTCTGTCTTCTGCTCATCATTCCTTTCATTCTTGGAAGGTTTGTTCTTGGCTTTCTTCAAATCTCTGACCTCCACATCTGATTCTATCTCTTCATCATCCTTAAGGCTCACATATGTTCTCGTGGCCTTAGACTTCTTTCTCTTTTCTCCTTTAATAGATGTTTGGCTTCCGATTTAGCAGTTTTTGAGTTTTCAGGAGTGACAGGGGCAGAACTCCTGGAAGATCTTGTTCAGGTAGAGGCTTCCACCAAAATACTTTCTTTCTTTCCTCCTTCCCTTTCCTTTTCAATTTTCTCTATTCTTTCTCTATTTGCATCTACTACCTCCTTTGTTATGCCAAACTTCTTAGCAAGTTCTTCAACCTCTCTCCTGACTTTTCTTTTTGACTTAAGCTTCCTTAATTCAACATGTATTTTTATGTTTAGCTCATCAAATGTGCCAAAACTCTCTGCTTCAATGTCCTTAGGTTGGCTTAGCAAGTGTTGAACATGTATCTCCAATATATTTTCATCAACTTCATAACCCATGGGCATTACCCATATAGTTCTTGGCTCAACTGCCTCCATTAGGCATTGATCTATGTCAACCATGAAGCAAACTGTGTCTTTGTATTTCTCCACTATTGATTTTGGTATTCTTTCTCTTGCATGCATCATGCTTTGGAAATTCTTGAAGTAACCCCAGAGAGCTGTCTTTCGGGCTTGTGCATCACCAATTCCATACAAATAAACTCTGATTTGAATTGCAACAAGTCTATCATTTGCCCAGATCAGACCTTTTGATCCCTGTAACTCATTGATGTAATAGAAGAATAGGCACAACACCATATTCCCATACTTGAAGGAATTTTTCTTATCTTTCTTAATCTTTTGTAGATTCTCCATTAGTTGATTCAATATAAGCTCACACAAATCATAATCTACATTTTCTTTTAGCATCTGATATGCAATATAGATTGCTGTACTGGATATAGAATTTTTCCTACTTGAATGGTAAATCTTGTAACCAATTACAATTGATGCAAACTTGACATCCGGATCAATAATATCATCTATAGTCATTGCCCCTCTTGTCATATTTTGATCCGGTGGCTTTTGTTACAGTTTGATTTTTCACAGATTTGAGTGCAGGCAACCCACCAGTTGAGTGCAATCCGGTTACAACCTTGATGGCATCTTTGGTTATCTTAAATGAACTCATTATCCACATAAAGTTATCATTCATCGTACTCAAGACATATCAGACCCATTTGTCCTCTGCAAAAGATAGGAAATGTATGCAATGTGCAAAGTGCTTATCTTTTAGAGCCTTGAATTCTGGTTTGAGATCAAAATTCTCACTTCTTAACTGTTTATGATATTTTTCCATCAATTCTAAGTCTCCAAGGTTTTCAATGTTTGCATGAATGTAAACCCTAATATCTTCTACATGCAGAACACCATACGGGATACAGGAAAATGCACCCAAGGGATCAACTTCTATAGATTTGTGAGGATGTTTCTTGAATTTCAGTCTCAGCCTCTTAGTGATATTCACAACCACGGGAGTAGCCATTCTAGCAATGAAATTCAGAGAGATTTTATAGAAAATAAATACCTTTTTACACCTTAGGGTTTGATGCAATTACCGGAGCAAATTTCTGCTTGATTTCGATCTTCAACTTTAACTTGAATACTCTGTAGGATCTCTTCTCAGAGCTCTTCTCTCTTCTTCGTGAATGCAAAGTGTTGTAAATGATGAATGAAGAACCTTTTATCCTTGCACAAAATCTAATTCCCCATTGCAATAAATGCACACTTTAAGTCATCCGGTTACCCTGTTTTGAGTGAATTTTTATGAATCACTATGCGGATCTTCAAATCATTATCCAAGTTAGTTGACAACATAACTTTAGCCTTTCAAAACATGCCTCTAAATCCACAGACCATAAAATTGCATTTTCAGATCATACCGGATCTTTTGTGTAATTATGTTTTTACCGAATAGCTGCTGAAACCAGATCTACTCATAACTTCTTCAAATCTATATGCAAATTTATCAAATTTTAACTGAATGAATTTTAGATGAACCTCCAAAAGCCCTTTAATCCGCAACCTTTGATTCTTACTCAATGTGCCAAATTCAGGTACTTACTAACTGGCTGGGGGAAATTGATCTTCTTTGCAGCTCCCCCTAAGCCAAAGCTCACCTTTTAATTTCTAGAAGGATTATCAGCATCGGATTCTGGTGCGGACCCATCACCAATGTTTATCACACTCTTCTTTACCCAAGTCTTGCTCATCTCCTTTTGAATCTCATCCGCATTCACTTTACCTTTACCTTTGTCTTATTTCTGATCATGTTTCACCGGACCTTTTCCATCATGATTTCTACTCCTACAAAATCTAGCTATATGACCAGATTTATTGCAATTGTAACACACAACATTTCCTTGCTTATTTGATTGATATCCTCTTGATCTGCACTGATTATCCATATGCCCCATTCTATTGCATGCAAAGTATCTACCATTGAAAGAATTGTTCATTTGCATATTTCTGCATTCATGTGATTTGTGACCATACCTTTTGCAATTAAAATATTGACTGAAGAAGGATGGATTATTCTGACTCATTCTGCTCCTGCATTGAGTTGCTCTATGACCAAATCTGTTGCAGTTGAAGCAAATTCCATTAAAAGATGGATATCTTTGAGCATTAGGTTGTCTTACCGGAGGTCTTCTAGGCCTGATTCTTTATCTTTCTGACCCAAAATTCTTTTGACCAGATCCAGAGCTTTCACCTTTCTCATATCCCAAGCCATGCTTATTATCTACCCTCTTTTGACTTTTAAGTAATACTTCAAGTTTGGCTAAGCTTATCTTAACTTTTTCTTTGTATTCATTTGTAGATTCAAGATCTTGTTTAAGAGTGTCAATCTGTTTCTCAAGTTGTTCTTCATTGTACCCGGCTTCTTCAAGATCAGACTCAAAATGTCTAATTATTTTGTCCATTTTGTAGCAATCTTCTATTTTCTCCTTGAGGGATTGATTTAAGTTTTCTTCAATCTTTCTCTTTTCTTCAATTTCTTGGGTAAATTTTATAATCCCTAATTCCATTTCATGTCTTAGCATAACAACTTCTTTTGACAAAGTTTCACATAGCTTTGTTTTCTCATTTAGGTCTTCATCAGTATTATTGGCTTCATTCTGATTTGCTAACTTCTGAAGTAGTTCCTTTCTCTTTTTTGTGGAATTACTGATTTTTTCTTTCAGCTCATTGATGAAATCATCAGCCTCTTAAGTCGCTCTCTCAAATTATTGACTTCAGACTGGGATTGATCAAGATCTTCTAAGGTAGACTTTAGTTGTTCTTTCATACCATATGCATCCATTGAGATTCCTAGATCCTCCTCAAGCTGTTAGGCTTTTTCTAAGGAACTTAGCTCTGACACCAATTATTGGAAACAATGCAGATAATTGAGAGGGGGGGTGAATCAGTTATCTCATAACTTTCTTCCTTTTACTTCCTTTTCTTATCTTGACATTTAGTGATATATCAAAACATGAAAGCATAAGCAACCATAAGAACTAAAATGAAATCAACACACATAACACAAGGATTTTTATGTGGAAACCCTATTAAGGGAAAAACCACAGGGTGATTAACCCAAGATTGTATTCTCTATTAAAAGAATGAAGAAGTACAAAAATGGCACTTGCCAGTTAGGGCTCACTGCCTGAGCACACTGCTCACATGAGGCTCATTGCCTACAAGAGACTCACTGTCTACAAAAGCTTATAGATGATAACAAAGTGTTTGAACTGATGAACAACATCTGCATATGCAAGAATTCAGTTCCGGTTAGGCATAGTATACTGATCTAACACATTTCATCCTTCCTCTGCTTAGTAATACTCTTCTGTCACATTCTGAGCTTGGATTACTGCCTTCGCACTTATCTCTGCCTTTCTTCGCACTTAATTCATTATTCTCTCACTTTCACATCTTCACAAGCTTGAATCCATCGGGTATATTTATCCGCATCAAGGATTTCCAACAACTTTCTAGTCGGCAACAAGAACACTTTAGGATATTTGCAAGTTACTGTTTTGTCAGTTGAATCCATACTTGTTTGATGATGCGCACCAAAAACTTAGGCATAGAAATCATTACCTATGTTGGCCAAAATCATATAACACCTCAAGTTACTTGATCAACACCTTCTGCACATCCGGATTAAGGTTTGATACCCTGTTGGCTAGTTCTTCCTCTGTCTGCACTGTCTAACTGGAGTCCGATACTCAAATGCTCATATCTTTCACATGCTTTGTCACTGGAGGCTAAATCTCTAGAATACAATAGTTTAGATACTCCTTATTACTCATCCAAATCTGCAACATGCTGGGTTTCACCATCTGAGAGTTCCAGACCCAACTGTCGGACCTTATCATATGCTCTGTTCTTAACTACCGGACCAACCTATCTCCAATCTGACTTCCAGTATGAGTAATTTATGTACTGCAAATGAGTGGGAGATACATTGTTTCCATCAATGACAACACTTATGAATCCTAGCAGTGTCTCTTGCCAACAGATGAATTATTTCTAATAAACAACTTTTAACACTTATGTAAACTAAAACTATGCTTGAGGTGTTTTCATTGCATCCTATTCTCTATTTTCAGAATAGATGTTTCTCTCTTCTAAAATGACAACTTCAAAAGAAATGATATTTAATCACTTCTGAAGTGGGACAAACCATAGAAACACAAAGTCTTCTATTGCTTGACTTATTTCCTACAAATAAACTTGATTGAACTCAAATGTAGCTCAAAGTCTTCACTCTCATTCAACATGATATAACTAGATTGAACACAATAGTTTACACCACAAAGTCTTTAAACAATTCTATTCTCACAAATGTAAACATAAACTCTGGCAATAAGAAAATAGCACAAAGTCTATTTAACCATAACAAGAACACTTCTCTCAATTTTCAATAAACTCCACGATTCCAACAATGATTCAATATAATATAACACCAATGACATAAGAACACTGATATCATAAAACAATATGATCCAACTCAAAGTTTGACACTCAAACTGCTTGCTTATATTGATATTCACTTGAAAATTTGATAAACATGAAAAGCTCAAAGTCTTGATATGTTTTCCAATTCGGCAGAGTTTCTTTGCAATATATAAAAGATCGATAATTACAAAAGAGGCCTTCTTTATTTATAAGGAGAGGCCTTGAGAAAATTTAGGAAAACCTAACTACTTTGACTTATTCAAAAATAGGAGTTCTTATTGACTTGGGACTTCCTATATTTTTACATGTAATTACATATGAAAAAACGACATGTAAAACTGTCCAAATCTAAATGAAAAGTATATATGAAAGTACAAAAATATACTAAGGCAAAGATCAAATATGTCAACTTTCACTAGCATCCTTCTTTGCTATTGCTTCATACATTGTGATCACTGCTTGCATTTCAATATTATCTAGTGCCGCAGTGTTGTTCGAGACTACCCTGGCCTTAATGATTGCATCTCTAATGGTAGGGGTAATTTTCTCATGATCTTTCAACTTAACCTTCAAATTGTCTAAGGTTAATTGATAATCCATCAAGTTATCCAATGAATCCATTGAGAAAGCTTTTTCCTCAAACTCAGCTTGCATCATTTTCTTGAATTCTTGTATCATTACATCAACTGGAAGAAACTCGTGATTATCATCAATCAATTTACATGGGAGCTATTCCAACTTGTGCAAGAGACTTAGATCACTTTTACAACACAACCCTTGAGCATCTTTTAGTTCTTTGATTAACTTGTTCAAGATTTTGCTTCAGTGAACTAGGCCTTCCTTTATTGAAACATATGCCTCTCATTTTGCAATCAGGCCAAGTGAGACAAGAGTCTTCATTTTCATATTTTCCCATTTCTCCATACTGGAATCCAGATATTCAATATCCATAGAAAAAGAATCAATCAATTCATCTAATTCTGGTCTTACCTTGGCCATTTTTTCTTTCCTTTCTGCTGCTGCCTTCAATAGTGAAACACCCTGTGTTGACAATTTCTCTATACATTCCTCTACAATCTTTCCTTTTGCCTGAGTCTTTTAAGCTTTCTTGAACAAGAGATTTTCAACTATTATTGCCATAGGCTCTATAATTTTTGTTGTCATTGTAATTTTCTGTAACACCATGGCCAACTGTACAACTTTGATTTGTAGTATTCCTTTTGTTTCTTCTCTTCATCATATTTTTCAAGAAGAGATGTGGCAGTGACATGAAAATCAGACTTAATACCTTCATGTGTTAACTTCCCCAATTCCACCCTAGATATGACATAGTCATTTACATCAAAAGTATCTTTAGTAGCCTCAGGAGGAGGCTTGGCAATCTCTGCATATCTGATACCCTTATCATCAACAAGCCTTGACATAGTCTTAGGCTTCTTCTTTTGTGCCTTTGGCTTGGGAGTTAGCAGTTTCCCCAAATCAATATCATCTGGTGATATCTCTTGTTTCTTTCTCTTAGGAGTATAAGCTAAAAGCCATGGAGGAAGTATTGATGTACTCACATTCTGATCAGGAACCATTGGTGGAGTGGAAAGAACAATACTTACACCTATGGTAGCAACAATGGGAGAAGTATTGGTGAACACATCACCTAGTACATCCATATTAATGGCTTGCTCAGAACCCAAAACAAATTGTTCAAACATTGCAGAACCATCAATGTTGTAAGAAGGAGATGACAAACTAGGAATAGATCCAGAAGAATGAAAAACATTATCAAAATTCACATTAGAATCATCAAAAATAGTTTCAGAAGATGATGGAGACTCAGATGATTGAATTTGAATGGGTGACATTGGGGTTATAGGAGGATTAGGCACATAAACTGAAATAGGCACATTAGGATGGGGAGAAGAGACATCAGTATCTTGCAACATATCTCCATGTGGTGACACAACTGTATCCTGTACATTTTCCTATTTATCTTCTTCTTCCTTCTCACCCTCACTATCTGATGCAAACTTATTCTCAACATACATGTCCTCAACATTCACACCTTCAGAAACAAGTTCTTCGACATCTTGTTCTTCATCAGCTTCCATTTCCTTAGCAACAGATTCTTCCTCTACTTCTTTAGCTTTGCTTCCTCTTGTAACAAATTTGATCTTAGGCTTAGAAGCCTTAGATGTGCTAGGAGCATCTTTCTTATTCTTAGTTCTCATCTCAACTTTCTTTCCCGTTTGCTCAAAAAATTCTTCCTCTGAACCGGTGATAAAATCCTTCAATGGTATACCTTTGCTTTGGAGCCACATGTTTGTATTAGCTAACAAAGGTTCAACCCTTTTCCTTAAGGAAGTCAATTCCTTCTGAGACCATTGTATAGTAGGTAAGGGAGAGTTGGCAACATTCTGATTGACATAGCTTGAATTGAGAACCTCTTTATCATCAACCATGTCCTCTGGAATATCAGCTAGACCCAAATATTCAATTTGTTTTAGAGATAACCTGTTGTAGTCAAGCTTTCTGATTTCCTCTCCTGTCCTCAGATCAACCAAGATATCTTCAACAATAGGCTCATGAAATTGAGACTTTCTTTTGATTTTATCCTTCACTCCTCTATAATTAAATTTTGGTCTCCTTTTGAATTGCTTCATAGTTACCAATTGCATTTCAATTTTCATAGCCCTGGGTTTTGCTGCAGTTGAAACTGAATATCTCCCGATCTCAACAGGAAATCTAAAACTAGGCTTCTTTAGCTCCATTTTCTTGTTGTGGACAACAATCATTTGTCGACACAACTCCATCAGAACCATTTTGTCAGAAGGAAATCTTGGTAACATATACGGATAGGCTTGGAAAAAGCCAACCCTTAAGTATGTGAAAGTTGGAAACTGAAGGAGCAAACAACCAAAACCATTTACTACTGACCATGCTTCATCTGAGACTCTTCTTTGTTCCAGTTAAGGATCAAAAAGACATAAATACACGGCAAAGAAGGCATCATTTACCCCTTTGAAATGATGGATTGAACTCTTCAATGTAAGCTGAGGATAATATTGGTAAACCGGAACAAACCTCCTATCTCCTTTAGATCTCAAGCCTGGAAAGATTCTCATTAAGGCTACTATGTAAAGAAGATAGGAAGTCATATATAATTTGAAAGTAGTATGCACCTTGATCAATTGCTCATGGAGAGCATTACTGATCTGTTTTTCCTAGAAGATAGCCTGTTTACCTTGAAGTATAATTTTGATGAAAGGATACATCCATTCATGAAAAAGTGAAGAAGAAGCTAATCCCCTCACCCTACTGAGAAGAGTTATTAGATCACCCACTTCCTCAACAAAATCACTTCGAGGAAAGCTCCTTGGCCATCTAGACAAATTTGACCTTGGATTTTTCAGCCACTTGGTATTAATTACCTTCTTAGCCTTCTCAGAATTCTTATCATATTCTTGTTGAGCAATAGTAAAATCAAGTTTTTAAACATCAACAGAAGTGGGACACATGAAAACTTTATCAACAAATTATGGATCCAGTCTCATGATTACATTTCCCCCTGCATCCACCACTGCCCTAGTATCTTTGTTGTAGAAATGAGCACACTGAAGAACAAACTCTGTATTGTGTGCTACCACTGGAAATGAAGACACCAGGTGAATGTTGCTCTTGACGATCTTCTGCATAAGAGGACTGGGGTTATCTGACTTAGTCATTTCTAAAAACTTAGTCATATCCACATGACCGATCTCTGTATCTTGAATATCATCAACATTAGAAGTGACAGAAGTGATCGGGAAAACACCTTGATACTTGTACTTCATTGCTTTTACTTTCTTCAGAGACATCTCAGTCATTTGGAAAAATGATTCATTCAGATGAAGACCTCAACAAGTTACAAGAGAAACTACAACAATAAATCATGATCATGCAGTTAGGGGAAATACTGGCAATTTTGGGAAACTGCACGTTGACGATCATGATCATAGTAGTGAGCTTGAAAGGGCTATAGTGCAAGTGGGTCAAAAAAGTGGAGGAAAGCGGGCTTAGGAAAGCAATTTTGAAAATCTCCCAGAGTTAGAAAAATTTGAGAGAGTGAATGCACGGGCGGGAAAATTTGTCGCCCTTGCATGCCAAAGGGAATTACAAATGTCAGGGTCGAAAAATTTGCTGCCCTTGCATGTAGGTTGAAGCATTTGCAAAGGTAAGATGTATGAGCGATAAATTTTACTGCTTTCGCAAGTAGAATTAAGCAATCACATGTATGAGCGGTGAATTTTACTGACTCAACATATTGTAAGGACTTTATTTTCTATGTGAGGATGGCAAAATTTGCCGCTCTTAACATGTGATACAAACTTAGTAAAAAAGTTTGCATCGGTGATGAAAATCGCCAACTCGACATAGAGACTAGGTTTTAGTTTTCATGCTTAAGTGGTTAATTTTACCGCTTGAGCATGTTTGGGGTAGGTTCAATTGTCGAACATATTTCATCATGTAGGGACGGCTAAATTTTCCATCCTTACATGATGAAAGGGTCTGCAAAGGTTTAAACTGCATCGACAGAGATCTATGCCACCAATACAGTTATCTATCACATAAACACTAATACTAAGACAAAAGACAACAACACAGAAAACATTCAATGAAAACACATTTGATTTTGACAAGCTACAAAGACACTGACTTAATAGGAAACAATTCTCTCAAAGAAGACAAGGGTTTTGAAACAATAGATAAAGGAATGATTTTAAAACACTCAATCACATCAAAAACCTAAAAGGAAAAGAAAATATGAATGAAAAAAAAGAGAGATTACCTCTGAATGGAAAAATTGAAACCCTAGATGCTAAAAATCCACACAATCAGCTCAATCAGAGTTACAATCTCGGCTCGATGAGCGGGAGGTAAAGCACATAGGCAAGATAGAAAGAAGAATGAAAAATAAACCATTTAAAATGTATTTAAACATTAAATGAATCTCAAAAATGAAATTAAACGCCACACGAGTTAGATTGCAGTCGTATTTAATTCATGCTTTGTCGGCAAAATTTGTCGACAATACAAAAGCAAAAGACCAAACATGCATTGGTGGTATATTTCACTGCCATTGCATGTCATACTTATAAGACATGTCACGATGGCAAAAACTACTGCTCTAACACATTGACTTAGAGGAAACAAGGAATGCATTGGCGGCAAATTTCACCGCCACTGTATTCAATGCCAAAACTACAAACATGCAAGGGCGGCAAAATTTGCCGCTCCTACATATACACAAAAATACTCTAACTCCTTAAAATTGAGAAAACATTTTCGATCAACTTATACGAGCTTTGAGAAATCCAAACAAGAAATGACATGAATGGATAAATAGGAACGAGTGGACTACGCATGAGAACAAGATGACTCGTCTCGATTTGTGAACTTAGAGTGTAGGCTATGAAACATACAAGTTTCATAGGGGTTGTCCCACAAAATGAGCTCATCTGATTTTGAGGACAACAACTGGCTCTAACTGGGGAACTTCCTTTGATCATTCTTTGAGATGATCAAAGGTAGAAGAATCCAGTCTCTAAGTGCCTTCATCCATGCCATTGGGCCATAGAGTAAAGCTACCAAAACAAAAAGACACAAAAAGACTAAAGAAAAATGAAAAATAAAGAAAAAACACAAAAACTATACAAATGTACAAATGAACTTATCTGATACTTCAAGGATTGAAATGTTTCATATGTTGTCCACTATGGGGCAGCAAGAACGGAGTTCCATCTTGATACTCTAGCAAGAAAATATTCTCACCACAAAATTGGTGAATGACGAATGGGCCTCTCCATAGGGAATCAAACTTCCCATGCATTCCTTTTGGCTCTCTCCTCTTGTCCCATAACAAGACTTGATCCCCAATTTGAAATTCTCTAGCCTTTGCCTTCTTGTCAAAAAGTTTCTTGACCTGACTTTGATGCTCAACAATTCGGTCTACTACCATAACCCATTGCTCTTCAAGTTCAGTGAGGTACATTATTCTATTTTCAATAGAACTTTCAAAAGTTCTATCTTCCACTGCTTTTGCCAACTTCAAAGTTGACAGTTCCAAAGTAATAGGTATTTCTGCATTTAGACCATATAGAAGTTGGAACGGTGACATACCTATTACCCTCTTGGGGGTAATTCTGTCGGCCCATAAAGCATCAAACAAAGCTTTATGCCACGTCCTCTGATTATCCTCTACCAGTTTCCTGATCATTGTAACCAGATTCTTGTTACTAGATTCTGCCTGACCATTCCCTTGTGGATAATAGTATGATGAATGAGAAAGGATGATCCCATGTTCAAAACAAAAACTAGTGATCTCATTTGAAGAAAAACATGTAGCATTATCTACTATGATTTTGTTTGGAACTCCAAACTAGGAAATAATATTCTCCTTGAGAAAATTACATACTACCTCAGAAGTAGCATGCTTAACTGGAATTGCTTCCACCCACTTGGTGAAGTAATCTGTTGTAGTGAGAACAAAATTGTGTCCCGCACTCAACGGTGGGTTCACAACACCAATGAAGTCAATGCCCCATTGCTGAAAAGGTTCTTCAATCACAACTGGCTTTAGTGGTAGTGCAACTAACTTAGGTTTCCCAACAAAATGCTGGCAGAGTTCACATCTACGTACCTAGTTGTACACATCTTGAAATAATGTAGGCCAATAGTACCTAGCCTACAAAATTTTATGAGCTATCACAGGTGCAAAAAAATGTCCTCCACATGCCAAATTGTGAAAAGACTCTAAAAGTTTGCTTTGTTGTGCTTTATCCACACAACGAAGAAAAACTCCATCAAGGCTTCTTTTATACAAACTGTTATCCCACAAGACATAGTTTGCAGCCTTTAACTTGACAGTTCGCTTCTCTTTATAAGATAAATGAGAAGGACACTCACCATAGGTGAGAAAATGAGTGATATTGGAATACCACTCATCTATTGTAGTTACGAAGAGAACAGTTGGAAAATCCTCAACCTCTTCCTCTTCATCTCTGGTTTCCTTTGGGACATTGTCAGCAATCAACTGACACAAACCTCTGCGCGCACAAGCTTGGTGGGTTTGATATCAAGATCAAACTCTTGAATTTTGGCAATCCAATTGCCTCTCTTGGTCCCAAATACTTGTTGTGTCAGGATAGATTTCACTATTGTAACTGACACCAAAATAATAATATGTGAATTCAGAATGTAAAACTGGAAATGCTTCACCGCCTTGACCATGACATAAGCATGTTTCTCCATATTTGAATACTTAAGTTCATGAGCCTTTAGTGGGCAACTCATAAATGAAATTAGAGATTCCACACCCTCTTCATTCTGCTAAACCAGAATGGTTGAAAGTGTATGCTTAGAAGCATAATTGTACATTATGAAATCTTTAGTGTAGTCAGGACAAACTAGAACTAGAGCATGAGCTATGACCCTTTTAATATCCTCAAAGGCTGCTTTGCCTTCCGCACTCCAATGGAAAATGGTCTTACCCTTCATCATATTGACAATATGATGAGTTTTATCTACGAATTCTGGGATGAACCTCTGCAAAAAATTCACCTTCCCGAAGAAAGAATGAACTGCAGTCTTACTAGCAGGCAAAGTAAGATTCTATATAGATTTGACCCTTTTTGAGTCAATTTTATGTTGAAATTAGCTCGGACAACTGAGAGGGGGTGGGGGGGTGAATCAGTTGTCACCAAAATTACTCTTTTCTTTTCTTTTAATCTTCTTTCACAATTGGCAAGTTAATTAATGATGCAAACATTAAAGCATATAACATCAACACATAAGCAAAAACATAATCAACACACTTGACACCAAGATTTTTGACGTGGAAACTCGGTTAAGGGAAAAACCATGGTGGGTGTTAGCCCACAAGATTCGTACCCTATTAAAAGTACTTGGAATGGGAAGGCACTTGCCTTCGAGCTCACTGCCCAGAGATCACTGCTCAAGAGAGAGGCTCACTGCCTACAAGAAATTTGAGTTTAATACAAAAAGAACAAACTAATAATTAGTATCTCTTCATGCCTGGTTCAATTTCATTAATGGTCACCAAAAACCTCTGCTTCTATCTCCAAATTCTTCTTTTTTGATTCTTCACTCTACTGCTTTCTCTCCTCTTCTTCAGATTTAATTCATTTTGCACAAGGATGATTTTTAACAACTTTTCAACAAGTATTTGTATGCTTCATTAACCTTCGAATGATCAACAAGGTCTGCTAAACTTGACGCAGATCATTACACTATCGACTAAACACAACAGAGACATGAATCTTCCTCTACAAACATGCCATGCTTCATAAAATGCTCTTAGATCATCCGCAATACGCTAGGATCATCCGGTCGGCCAAGACTGGGAAGAACATCAACAATGAAAAGAAAAATCTTCAAAAACGAGCACAAAATTTAATGTGGACGTCCAACACAACAGCTACATGATCCAAAGATCTTCACAAGCACATTGAATTCAACAGAAACATCCGCACTCCTCCAACTCATCAGAATCACTTGCATCTTTATCTGAAACCTCAAGAACACTATCTGCCATGACTGTCAAACTAGAAGGATTGCTTGCGAACCTCCAAACCATGAACCACTTGTATTGATGATACACACTAACTTCCCAAACATGCCTCTAGATCCGTAGATCATCATTTTATGTTACTGGAGCAATCTAGACCACTTCCCTGTCACTCTGTCTCTCCTGAGTATTGTAGGAACCGGTTCTACTCAGATGGCCATAACTTCCTTAGATCTTAATGTGAACTTTTCAAATCATAATTGGAGCTTCTTCAGGCAGACCTCTATACATCCATATGGTCTGCATACATTGATTGTCATTAATTTTCTCAATATCCTCAACAATCCAATCTTCTATACAATTGACACTAATGGCAACAAGGATATGTTGACATCAATGACAACACCACCTAGGCACATATTTGCAACAATCTCCCCCTTTGTCATTGATGGCAACATATGATGTGAAAAACTGAATTCAACCATCAAGACAAGAACTTCTCCCACTTTCTCTTATCACACCTGTAGCCACTTTCTTCACTGCTCCCCCTTTCACCAGCAACTATTCACTTCCAAGTTTTTCATGACTTCTCTCCCCCTTTGACATCAATGGAAAATGGCACATATTTTCTATCTTTTCTCCCTTTTTGCTTTAGACTGATCCAAAATTTGCATACTGACTACTCCCCCTTGAGTAGTAACTCCTTAACATCAATCCGGATCATAAGATATGAATGTGAATTCCACCGGATTGATGCACCTTAGTGCATCTTAATTCTGATCAAGAGGGGTAATAACCCCTAACTTTTCCCTGAGATACTCAAAAGTATCCTTGGGAAGAGGCTTAGTGAAGATATTTGCAATTTGATCTTTGGAAGACACAAACTCCAACTTGACTTCATTCTCATTTACTTTCTCTCTCAAGAAATGAAACTTGATAGATATATGCTTTGTCTTTGAGTGCAATCCAGATTCTTTGAAATGCTTATAGCACTTGAATTATCACAGAAAATTGTGACTGACTCCTCAAACACTATTTTGATGTCCTTCAACATTTGCTTCATCCACATAACTTGAGTACAATTATTTGCTGCTACTATATACTCTGCCTCTGCAGTAGACAGAGATATTGCCTCTTACTTTTTGCTCATCCAAGAGACCAATCTTCTTCCCAAGAAGAATGCACCACAACTAGTACTTTTTCTGTCATCCACATCTCCTACGCAATCAACATCTATATATGCATGAAGAGTGAAGTCATTGTCCTTTGGATACCACATACCATAATCAATTGTCCCCTTGAGATATTTGAAAATTATTTTGACTGCCACAACATGGGATTCTTTTAGATCAGCTTGAAATCTAGAAACAAGTCCAACTACACTCATGATGTCAGGTCTGGTATGAGTCAGATAGAGTAATCCTCCAATCATTGATCTATACCTTTTTTGATTTGCCTTGGGGGAGTCATCATCTTTGCTTAGCTTGCATCCAGTTACCATAGGTGTACCTACTGGCTTATAATCTTCCATTCCAAACTTCTTCAACAATTCTTTTGCATACTTGGACTGAGATATGAAGATACCTTTATCTGACTGAACAATTTGTAGACCTAGGAAGAAATTCATCTCACCAAACATTGACATCTCAAACTCACTTTTCATTTGATCAGCAAATGCTTTGCACATACATTCATTTCCACCAAAAATAATATCATCAACAAAGACTTCAACAATTAGAATGTCCTCATGATTAATCTTGAAGTATAGATTACTATCAACTGTACCTTTGCTGAATCCTAGCTTAAGCAAATGCTTATCCAATCTTGCATACCAGACTCTTGGGGCTTGCTTAAGTCCATATAATGCTTTTCTTAGTCTACAGACCACATCTCTTTGATCAAACAACTGAAATCCTTCTGGTTGCACAATGCAGACTTCTTCCTCCAACTCTCCATTTAGGAATGCTGATTTGACATCTATATGATAAACTTTAAAATCTCTGAAAGCAGCAAAAGCAAGGAATAACCTGACTGCCTCTATCCTTGCCATCGGAGCAAAAGTTTCTTCAAAATCAATTCCTTCCACTTCAGAATAGCCTTTACATACCAACCTTGCCTTGTTTCTTACAACCTCACCATCTTCATTTAGTTTATTTCGGAAGACCCATTTGGTTCCAATCACATTTTTTTCCTTAGGTCTAGGAACAAGATCCCAAGTGTGATTCTTTTCAATTTGCAACAATTCTTCTTCCATTCCTTTAACCTAGTTTTCATCATTGCAAGCTTCACTTACTGATTTAGGTTCAATATTTGAAATCAAACAAATCTCCTCTTGATCTTCATAAATTTTCTCCTAGTTCGAACACCTTTACTCTTATCTCCTATGATCTGATCTTGAGGATCATTCAACTTAACATACCTGGGAGTTTTGGGAATTGTTTGAACTTCTATTTCTTGAACTTGTTCCTCATCATCTGCACTAACCTCTTGAGTTATGGATTTATCGGATCAATTTGGATCTAAGTCTAAATTTGAACTTGCCTTCCTTGACTTTGAATTTCATCTTAATCATCTGAATCATATCCCCAGTGCCTGGAATGTCCTTCTTTGCTTTCATCAACTTTAACATTAGCACTTTCAACAATCTTTTTCAACCTCTTGTTGAAGCACCGGTAAGCCTTACTTTGAGTAGAGTATCCCAAAAATATTCCTTCATCACTTCTTGCATCAAACTTGCCTAAATCCTCATCTCTTTTGATATAGCATTTACTACCAAAAACTCTGAAATATCTCACAGTAGGAGAATGACCAAACCATAGTTCATAAGGAGTCTTACCAAAATTTCCTTTGATCTGCACTTGGTTAAGAGAGTAGACAACATTACTCACCACTTCTCTCCAATAAACTTGAGGAACATTTGTTTCCATCATCATGGTCCTGGCAGCTTCTTGAATGGTCCAATTCTTCCTTTCCACAACTCCATTTTGTTGAGGAGTCCTAGGAGCAGATAACTATCTTTTTATTCCATGCTTTTCACAGAAAGCATCAAACTCACCGGAAGTAGATTTCCTTTGAGTCTTACTAGAATTTCCTTTGATTTGCACCCTGTTAATAGTGTAGACAAAAGTACTCACCGCTTCTCTCCAATAAACTTGAGGAACATTTGTTTCCATCATCATGGTCCTGGCAGCTTCTTGAATAGTCCAGTTCTTCCTTTCCATAACTCCATTTTGTTGAGGAGTCCTAGAAGCAAATAACTGTCTTTTTATTCCATGCTTTTCACAGAAAGCATCAAACTCTCCGGAAGTAAATTCTCCACCTCTGTCAGATCTCAGACACTTCAATTTCCCACCAATCTCATTTTCAACCATCATCTTGAACACTTTAAACTTATCAAGAGCTTCTCATTTTTCTTTTAGGAAAGTTACCCACATCATTCGAGAATAATCATCAATTAGCAACGTGAAATATCTATCTCCTTGCACACTCCTAATTCTAGCAAGACCACAAAGATCAGTATGTACTAGTTCCAATCGCCCACTAGAAGTTTGTTCCTTACTTTTGAATGAAATTTTGTTCTGTTTACCCAATTGACATTCTCTACATATGCTATCATGTTTTATAAGTCTTGGAAGATCTCTTACAGCCTGAGTGGTACTTATTTTGACAATGTTATCAAAATTCACGACACATTCTCCTATGCCATAACCAACTTTGATCTGTCTGAGCAATCAAACAACTTTTGCCAGAACTACTTAAATGAAAGATGTTACCTCTAGTTTGAGTACCAGATGCAATTTCAGTTCTAGAGCTTTCCAAGATTCTACATTTTCCATCCTTGAATCAAAGATCATAACCTTTGTCAACCAACTATCCAACACTGAGAAGATTATGTTTCAGTCCTTCCACATACAGAACATCATTGGTGCAATTCTTACCATCAAAAGAGATGGATCCTTTGCCATAGATTCTACTAGCTGAGTTGTCTCCAAATTTCACAAGCCCACCTTCATATTTTTCAAAACTCACAAACTTACTCTTGTCACTAGTCATATGATGAGAACATCCACTATCAATCACCCATTCATCATTTTCAACAACCTGAGTAGCCAAGATACTTTCCACATTTGCACAGCTAGCAGATTTAGTAGACATTGGATCTTCTTCTTTAATAGCAATGAACACCCAATCACCTTCTCCATGATTAGATTCATCATCTGTGACTCCTTCTCCAGCTTCTTGGACATAGTAGCAATTCTTCTAACCTTTGTATCTGTTAGGGTTTAGTTTTGAAAACCTCTCCAGACACCAATAGGCAAAATGACTAATCTTATTACAAGCAAAACATTTTAATGGTAACTTTCCTTCATACTTACCGGATCCTCTTGGCATTCTTTTGGCAATAAGAGCTTCAAGATCTGCAGTCTCAATTTCATCATCTTCAAGATCCTTCCTTGTCTTCACAAATCTGTTTGATCTTCCTGAAGAACTTTCTCCTAGATCATATCTTTGCTTTCCATATCCACTAGCCTTGAATACAGATTTAGACTTAGGGAGAGAGTCACCAAACTCACTCATTTCAAATGCTGAGAGCTTACCAACTAACTAATCCCTTGTGACAGTTGTTACTATCCCAATTTCTTCAATGGCTGCAACTTTGTGCTTGTATGCTGCAGGTAAGGATTTGAGCACTTTGGCAACAATTTCTAATTCTTCCAATACTCCACCTGCATTTCTGATACCGGTCACAAGTTCATTTACTTTCTGCATATAGGAAGTAATGTTTTCATCTTCACTCATTACCAATCTTTCATATTTACCCTTTAGGCTTTGTAGCTTGGCACATTTAACATATTTGTCACCTTCATACATATTTTCCAACTTACTCTAGATTTCAAGAGCGGTTTTCAAATCAAGGACATTTGCCAATTTTGTATCAGACAGGGCACTCAATAGTGCTTCTTTGGCTTGAATGTTTGGTTCAACATCTCTGAGTTCACCTATAGTTGAAGGTCCATTCTTTGGAATCTTATACACATTCTTGGTTATTAACCAAAAGGCATCACCCATACATTCCAGATGACACTGCATGTGTACCTTCCAGAGGGAGTAATTTTTTCCATCAAATCTCAGACTTTCCTTCTTATAAGATGACATCTTGGATCTTCTCAAGCGTTCAAGCTTCTTTTAGAGAACTTGGCTCTGATACCAATTTTTGAAATTAGCCTGGACAACTAAGAGGGGGGGTGAATCAGTTGTCACCAAAATTACTCTTTTCTTTTCTTTTAATCTTTTTTCACAATTGGCAAGTTAATTAATGATGCAAACATTAAAGCTTATAACATCAACACTTAAGCATAAACATAATCAACACACTTGACACCAAGATTTTTGATGTGGAAACTCGGTTAAGGGAAAAACCACGGTGGGTGTTAGCCCACAAGATTTGTACCCTATTAAAAGTACTTAAAAGGAATGGGAAGGCACTTGCCTTCGGGCTCACTGCTCAAAAGAGAGGCTCACTGCCTACAAGAAATTAGAGTTTAATACAGAAAGAACAAACTGATAATTATCATCTCTTCATGCCTGGTTTAGTTTCATTAATGCTCACCAAAAACCTTTGCTTCTATCTCCAAATTCTTCTTTTTTGATTCTTCACTCTACTGCTTTCTCTCCTCTTCTTCTCTGCTCTCTTTCTAATCCTTTCTTTGGATTTAATTCATTTTACACAAGGATGATTTTCAACAACTTTTCAACAAGTATTTGTATGCTTCATTAACATTGGAATGATCAACAAGGTCAGCTAAACTTGACGCGGATCATTACACTGTCGGCCAAACACAATTGAGACTTGCATCTTCCTCTACAAACACGCCATGCTTCATAAAATGCTCTTAGATCATCCGCAATACGCTAGGATCATCTGGTTGGCCAAGACTGGGAAGAACATCAACAACAAAAAGAAAAATCTTCAAAAATGAGCACAAACTTTAATGCGGACCTCCAACACAATAGCTACATGATCCAAAGATCTTCACAAGCACATTGAATTCAATAGAAACATCCGCACTCCTCCAACTCATCAGAATCACTGCATCTTTATCTGGAACCTCAAGAACACTATCTTCCATGACTGTCAAACTAGAAGGATTGCTTGTGGACCTCCAAACCATGAACCACTTGTATTGATGATACACACTGACTTCCCAAACATGCCTCTAGATCTACAGATCATCATTTTATGTTACCAGAGCAATCTGGACCACTTCCCTATCACTCTGTCTCTCCTGAGTATTGCATGAACCGATTCTACTCATATGGCCATAACTTCCTCAGATCTTAATGCGAACTTCTCAAATCATAACTGGAGCTTCTTCAGGCAGATCTCTATACATCCATATGGTCTGCATACATTGATTGTTATTAATTTTCTCAATATCCTCAACAATCCGGTCTTCTATACAATTAACCCCAATGGCAACAAGGATATGTTGACATCAATGACAACACCACTTAGGCACATATTTGCAACATTTTAGTACCCTCTCTAGAAATAATATGGCTGAGAAGCTTACCCTCTATAACCCCCAAAACTAATTTCTTAGAATTAAGAGAAATACCATTTTGATGACATCTTTCCAGAACTTGTCACAAATGGTAAGCATGATCTTGACACTGTTTAGAGAAAATAGTCAAGTCATCAAGGTACACCATAATGAACTTCCCCATTTCATCTCTGAAGGCAAGGTCCATTGCTCTTTGGAAAGTAGTGCCAGCATTAATCAAACCAAATGGCATCCTGCAATATGCAAATGTACCCCAGGGTGTTGTGAAAGCAATCTTGTATTGGTTTGCTTCACTGACTTCTACTTGATTATAGCCTGAAAAACCATCTAACATAGACATCATCTTCAAACTAGTTATAGTTTGTAACACTTGGTCCATAATAGGCAGAGGGTAGTTATCTTTTAAAGAAGATTGGTTCAAATTTATGAAATCAACACAAATACAGATTTCTTCATTCTTCTTTCTCACAGGAACAATTTTTGCAATCCAAGTGGAATGATGGATAGGAAAGATTATTCTAGCATTTAGCATTTTTTGGATTTCAAAAAGAATAGTACCTGATATCTTGTGATTATACTACCTCTGCTTTTGCTTGTGAGGCAATGATCCTACCTTGAGAGGAATCTCATGCTGGATCTCCTTAGGTCTGAAAGACTTCAGATCATCATATGAATACGCCAGCACATCAATGTAATGGCGAAGAAGTGTAATGAACTTGAATTTCTCATTAGTAGTGCAACATTTCCTGATGTTAACCATTTTGGGATCTGTCTCAGAACTCAAATTTACTTGCTCAAATTCCATGGATGAACTTGAATCAAGTTGTTGCTGTTGTTTGATATATCTATCATGCTTGTCAAATAACTTTTCCAAAGAAACCAAACCTTTAAGAATCTTATTCCCTTTTACCTGAAGAATCTCCTCACCAGTCTGTGAATCTATTTCAGAAACATATTCACATGGTGGAGAATCAGTACCTTCTAAATAGAACTCATCAAAGTTATCTATCTTCTCTAAGAAAGCTATGATCTGATTGTCACCATTGAAGACCTGCCAATGGTTAGCATTGTCTGGCACACTTGGTCAAAAAACCAACTCAATTGTGTATTTATCACCTTTAAAATCTTTGTGAGGGACCATAAGGGTGCCAGAGATAGCTAATGAATTAGCACGATCATTAAACTCTCTCGGCACTACAGAGATATCGAAAGCATCAAAACCATCAATGCAATCCCAGACATGATTGCGGTAATGTCTCAACCTTTCATTCTTGGTCTAATAAAGATTTCTCACTTGACAAACAACAAGCTTAGCATCACCTTGTGCGTGAAGATTTTTAATACCTTTAGCACGAGCAACTTCCATTCTGAGTAATAATGACTCGTATTCAGGGGTGTTATTAGTATTATCGGACTACAGCTTGTAGGAGAAAGGAAAGATATCACCTTGTGGAGATATTAGAACTACTCCGGCTCCAGACCTGGTGGAAGAACAACTGCCATCAAATTCTAAAATCCAAACATCATTTGAATTTCCCACTTTGATGTTTTTGCGACTAGTAGATTCTTCCTCATCAGAGAGAGAAGAATCTGGCATCACCATGCTCTCATCTGAACTTTTATCTAAATTATCTTCTGATTCTCCATCTGAAATATTTGAACTCTCGTCTGATGAACTAGAAGTATTTTTAGTAGACAAGAAATAATTACCCATCCCTGAAGACTCAAACAAAATTTGGGCTTTTGGATTTTTAGTTTGGGTAACAATATATTTTGCCTCCTTCTCAGGAAGCAATTTTTGCATGATACCTTTAACCGATATCCTTGCCTCAGATAAATCCATGTTTAGTTCTCCACCCACATCTTTTAAAAAATTACGTCTAAGTAAAATGCCATAAGAAGCTGGAACATCAGCAACGAGGATGGTCATATTGATCCTCTTATCCGGAAAAGCTGCAAATGCAAATTGGGCATCCTTGATTTGGCCTAACAAAGGCACTTGCTTATTCTCCATTGAAAAACATCTACCAAAGGTCTTATTCAAAGTGAGACCAAGAGCATCTGTCTCCTTGGCAGACATGACATTGTCAGAAGCCCCAGAGTCTATTATACAATTGCTTAACTTGTGGCCATTAACCAATAGAGAAACATTGAAGGGTTCTATCTTCCCTGGAGCAACAAGGGGGGTAGTGACTAGGTTATTTTGGGTGGACCTGTTCTTTGAGGAGTCATGGGCAATTTTAGGAGAATCTTGCCCTGTAGGGACAATCTTGTTTGTTTTTAAGATACTTAGCTAACCTATCAAATTGATCAGGGTTAGCTTGTAGATATTCTACCTCAGACATCTGGATTTTGGTTTTCCTAGCATGATCTATTATGTCAAAGATCTGAAATGAATTAGATATAGTGGTAGGAAATCCTTCATTTTGGGGTTTAGTAGGGGCAGTACTAGTCTGAGGAATAGAAGTAAAAGAAACATGATTGTTAGATGAACTTACTTGTTTATTAACAACTGGGTCCTTCGATTGAAAGGGCAATGGAGTTCCTCGTTTGGCAATTGAGATCACAGGTTGAGGCTCTTCTCTTGACTTTCCTTTATCAGCTTGCTGATTTGATTGATTTTGGGACCTGGTAAAAACAACATATGCTCCATCATATACCTCTCCTTCTCTTTCTGCTTCATCTTGGTAGTTCAAAAAACCAATGGTAGAGTCACCAGCTAATTCATCTTCTCCTTCAGTAAAAAGATTAGATTATTCTCTTGATCCAAATTAGGTTGGAAGGAATTATCATGTTCCGCTTCATAGTAGCCAACTGCTGAGTTGACCGGCAGTGCTTCAATGGCAAGCTTCCCCTATGTTGGCAGAAGACGATTTTGTTGCCCTTGATTTCTAGCAGCATTGCCTTGATATGAATTGTTAGGGAACTTCCTTCTTGGTATATCCCTATAAGAAGGAACGGACAGACCTTGGGACATTTGCTTTTTCAAAGCTAGCAACTCATTTGCTAACTTTTGCACCATAGGATTTGTGGTGCTTGTGGAAGAATTATTAGTAGAGGACTGACCTCTATTTCTGTTTGAATCTCTTCTTATCTTACCTACAAGGATAAGATCATCTTCAACCTCTGTAGCCAAACTTTGAGCTGAGGGAAGATCAGCAGGACCAGCTTGCCTTAACAGAAAGCTTACCTTAGGAAGCTAAGTATTGATGAAGAAACATTTAAGATTCTCCGCCATTGGTTGAGTGGTTGCCAGAATCCTATTTTTCAATTTATTGAACTTGGCGATGAAATCTCGCATGGGTTCATGTGCTTATTTCTTCATTTGTGTTAGCTGAGCTAACAAAGCATGTGCATCTTCCGCAGGCTTAAACCTAACTTCAAACTTGGTTTTGAGAGTATTCCAGTTGGTTATGGTTTGAGCTTGGAGGTGGTAGAACCAATCTGCAGTAGCACCTTGCAATGTTTCTACAAAAAGTCTCATAGCCACATCTTCATGTTCCACCCCTAGCACACCACAAGCTATACAAAAAGCTGCAATGTGTTCATCATGATAGATTTTCCCATCATCATAGAATTTAGGGAAATTCTTCCTTGAACTACGAGGTGATTCATGCAGTGGTGGCATTAAATTCAAAGGACCAAAAGTATTACCCCACGGGCCTTGAGCTGCCATTGTGCACTAATTGAAAGGTGGGATAACAAACCTTCGTGGAACTCGAATAGATAAAAATCTGTTGGTATTGGAGCTAGAAGCTTCACTTGGTATAGGTGACTTGGCGTTGGTAGGAGGAAAACTCCTTGTTTACTGAAGTCGAGGTTGTGGAGGCAAAAGACCAAAGTTATTTTGCTGTATTAACTCAAACACAGGATCAATAATACCTTGAGCTCTCTTGCTTCTTGTATACCTTGAGTCTGCTAGAATGCAATGTACTCAAAAAAGTTTTGCAACAACTAAAAAATAATGGATGAGGATGAAATGCTTCAACTCAAAGTGTGAGGCTCTAAGTTGCGCATTCTTCCCCAACAGAGTCACCAAAAACTGTTGGGTGAATATTTTGTCGTTTAGCTAACTAATGGCAAAATGGTTATATCACCACAACTATTATGAGACAAAGTCTCTCCTCTTAGCAAGGGGAGGTTCCCTCAAGATGATGAATTATTTCTAATAAACAACTTTTAACACTTATGTAAACTAAAACTATGCTTGAGGTGTTTTCATTGCATCCTATTCTCTTTTTTCAGAATAGATGTTTCTCTCTTCCAAAATGACAACTTCAAAAGAAATGATATTTAATAGCTTCTGAATTGGGACAAACCATAGAAACACAAAGTCTTCTATTGCTTGACTTATTTCCTACAAATAAACTTGATTGAACTTAAATGTAGCTCAAAGTCTCCACTCTCATTCAACACGATGTAACTAGATTGAACACAATAGATTACAACACAAAGTCTTTAAACAAATCTATTCTCACAAATGTAAACACAAACTCCCGCAATGAGAAAATAGCACAAAGTCTATTTAACTAGAACAAGAACACTTCTCTCAATTTGCAATAAACTCCACGATTCCAACAATGATTCATTGGTATCATAAAACAATATGATCCAACTCAAAGTTTGACACTCAAACTTCTTACTTATATTGATATTCACTTGAAAATTTGATAAACATGAAAAGCTCAAAGTCTTGATATGTTTTCCAATTTGGCAGAGTTTCTTTGCAATAGATAAAAGATTGATAATTACAAAAGAGACCCTCTTTATTTATACGGAGAGGCCTTGAGAAAATTTAGGAAAAACCTAACTACTTTGACTTATTCAAAAATAGGAGTCCTTATTGACTTGGGACTTCCTATATTTTTACATGTAATTACATATGAAAAAACTACATGTAAAACTGTCCAAATCTAAATGAAAAGTACATATGAAAGTACAAAAATATACTAAGGCAAAGATCAAATATGTCAACTTTCATTGGCATCCTTCTTTGCTGTAGCTTCATACATTGTGATCACTACTTGCATTTCAATACTATCTGGTGCCGCAGTGTTGTTCGAGACTACCTTGGCCTTAGTGATTGCATCTCTAATGGTAGGGGTGATTTTCTCATGATCTTTCAACTTAACCTTCAAATTGTCTAAGGTTAATTGATAATCCATCAAGTTATCCAATGAATCCATTGAGAAAGCTTTTTCCTCAAACTCAGCCTGCATCATTTTCTTGAATTCTTGTATCATAACATCAACTGGAAGAAACTCAATCAATTTACATTGGAGCTATTCCAACTTGTGCAAGAGACTTAGATCACTTTTATCACACAACCCTCGAGCATCTCCTAGTTCTTTGATTAACTTGTTCAAGATTTTGTTTCAGTGAACTAGGCCTTCCTTTATTGAAACATATGCCTCTTCGTTTTGCAATCAGGCCAAGTGAGACAAGAGTCTTCATTTTCATATTTTCCCATTTCTCTGAACTGGAATCCAAATATTCAATATCCACAAAAAAAAATCAATCAATTCATCTAATTCTGCTCTTACCTTGGCCATTTTTTCTTTCCTTTTTGTTGCTGCCTTCAATAGTGAAACACCCTGTGTTGACAATTTTTCTATACATTCCTCTACAATCTTCCCTTTTGCCTAAGTCTTTTTAGCTTTCTTGAACAAGGGTGTTACATCCCCAATTTTTCTCTTGCTATACTTTTACTTTTTACTTGGACAAAAGTAAATTTATTATGATGTTTAGATTAATGACAAGGAAAAACATGGATTATATTGAATGTCATTTATTGAAATTATAGGAATGATTATGTTATTATCGATTTAATATTTGTATTATGAGATTTGATTTATTATTTGAATTAATTGAATAATGATGCACTGATCACATATTGTTTGGTTACAAGTTCAAATAGGATTATAGGTTATCAGATGACTCTCGAAGAAAAGACAGAGAGAGAGTATCTTTCTAGGAGAGAGATATAAACCTCGGGTTACGAGTGGTTTATTTGCCAAACTGAGTTATAAGTGTTTAATGAAAATGTGAACCAATGTGTCGTAAGAGGTAAGCCTTGTCTTGTTAGTTTACTTCTAAACCTAATCGACAGGTAGTCGATATTGTTTTCAAATCTTTCTAAATCGTATTAAGTCGTCTTAGTCGTTAATAACGTTAACGACGTTGTTTGAGTTTGATTTACGACTATTTACATTTAACATAAATATTACGACGTTAATGTCATAAAATGGTTGTCATATTATTATTATTATTAAGTCACTTGATGTGTTATAAATGATTCTTAACATTAAGACGATTTAGTCAAGTTAAGAATACGTGAATTATGTTGACGGATTATGATGGGGAGACAAGCTCAACCCAATCACAATATCCATAATCCTTTGTTTAAATAATATCATTTTATTGAATAAACCATATCTATCTAATATATAGGCAATGTTATGAGAATTATATTTGATGTAATCAAATATGTAAATGTCTTAGGATCGAATGAGGATAATATCTCCTTATGATTTGATGGAGTAATGTTTGAGTAGCTGAAGGCTTATTTGTAGGAGAGTCTTCAATAGTATTAGTGGTAGATCAAACCACTTATTGTGATCATTTAAGATTAGTTGTGTTTAAGTGATGTGTCAGCCTCATCTTAAAAAGGAGGATTGCAGTTTTAACTGCCACAATCGATGAGCCATGGAGCAGCTATCTCCCATCGACATGTGGGATTTTCACTTAAAAATTGGTTTTCAGTTTAGATTAAATTGCTGTGGACTGTTAAGCTTTTATTAAAGTTTGCAACTGAACGTAGAGGAGGTGGGAAACGAGGCGACTCTGTAGGAGTTGTGCCTCAGTCATTAAGAATAATGACTCATATGAGCCATGGTTGTTAGATATTAAGAAGCTTAAAACTTGTAGAGTGGGGGATCGAAGAGATACAAAAAATAATATAGTAGTTGGGATAGGAGGTGAATACACAGTCAAGTGGTGTCAACCTTGTGGTTTATTCGCACATCTCAGCCAACTCAAGATTGTACACTTTCAGGTATTCCTCAATTCATGTGTTTATTAAACCATGAGGAAATTGAATAGTTTCTCTTAGACTGTACATCATAGTATTATGGGTGAATATATGAGTTCGCCAGTAAGGATTAACCTTCTAAATTTATGATGTAATAGTAAAAAACTATTAAGTATCAACTTAGGAAAGTACATATAACATTTTAAGTAAACTATTTTGAACTATTTCTGTAGTCGATGAAGACAACGAATGTTAATTATATGGTTGATATTTGGTCATACAAGTGAGTATACTGTTATAGTAGACTGAGTCAACCATCTTCTTAGTGATTTTAAACTGTTGATCATACCAAATCATAAAATGAAAGATAAACAAACATCTTAGAAGGAGGTTGTCATAAACTTAAATAAATAATCTTCTTATTGAATTAAGTTTGAAGCAAGCTAATATAGAGATTGAGAAATAACCATACGATAGGCTCTCAAATGGATGAACCTTGTTTTCATACTCTCAATTTGAACCGTATAGTAATGAGGTTATAATGATTTAACATATTGTCTTGTGTGGGCTATATATATGGTTAGATAACATTATCCATTATGCATATATATATATATACATAACGGATAATGTTATCTAACCAAGAGTATTAGATTCATAAGAATCGTTAGTAAACTTTTGTATCATATCAATGGTAGTAAATTAGAGATACTATGGAAGATGGAATAAGGTTATTATGAGAATCCCATTTATGACTATTTCTCTTTATTATTCATGAAGAGATCCAAAACAATGGAGTAGGCTAAGTATACTAAAGAATGACCTTGTAGGGATATTTATACTTAGGGTATATTTTGTTTATAAATATTATCAAAGTTATTATATGTTCCTTTGTATAGGAGACTTTATCTATTTAAGAACTATAGTATTCTTAACCTTGGATGAGTTAATCAAGGGTTAATTGTGAATCTAGAACTTCTAGATATAAGATATGGTTATATTGTTATATCGTATTAACAAGGGATATTAGGGTAACCCTAGAGTCGAATACCAACCAATTGAATGGTTATGTCATATAGACTTTTTCAAGTCAAAAGGTATTATTAATATGACTCATAGATTAAACTATTGCATGATTAGGGTTGGTAAGAGATTTAAATTGCGAGAATATGACAGTATCCAAGTCGAGTAGGGGTGGGTGAACACAATGACTACGTTCATTATGAACGATATTGATATTAAAAACTTTGGCCAAAGTAATGCATTTATTCTCTGCATGCATTGTTGGTTCATTGTATTCGGATTGCTCATCCTATCATAAATCATACTTAGCTAGAGGGTATCTAGGGTTGTATGGTTGATAGAGTTGAGTAGAATATAACACTATGTACTTGGGAAAGGCAAATTACAACTGGTCACCTAAGGTCTATATTCCTCGTGAAGAGTAGGGCCACTTCCTATGTGGAAGGTGTGTGGGAGACCGCCGGTCTATGGTTGGAGGTAAATCACTGGAAAGATGCTCTCTCTCCAAGTAGGAAACATGCCAAGACTTGTGATAAAGATGTCAGATATTCAGAAGCAGTGTTCAATCCAAAATTGTATATGTAATGGATTTACATTTGTAAACATTGTATATAAGAAAGACAATATGGTTTATTGTATCTTGTAAAAAGAAATCTTGTAATTGTAGTTACTTGATTATTTGTTGAATAAAAGAAAAAATTTCTCTATCTCATTTTTACCTTGTTGAGTTACTCTATGGTAATTTTCTGGTTTTACTATGTTTTTAGAACATGGATGTTACAAAGGGATTTTCAACTGTTCCTGCCATAGGCTCTATAATTTCTGATGTCATTGTGATTTTCTGTAACACCATGGCCAACGCTTAGCTTTTGATTTGTAGTATTCCTTTTTTTTCTTCTCTTCATCATATTTTTCAAGAAGAGATGTGGCAGTGACCTAAAAATCAAACTTAATACCTTCATGTGTTAACTTCCCCAATTCCACCCTAGATATGATAGTCATTTACATCAAAAGTATCTTTAGTAGCCTCAGGATGAGGCTTGACAATCTCTGCATTTATGATACCCTTATCATCAACAAGCCTTGACATAGTCTTAGGCTTCTTCTTTTGTGCCTTTGGATTGGGAGTCAACAATTTCCCCAAATCAATATCATCTGGTGATAGCTCCTGTTTCTTTCTCTTAGGAGTATAAGTTGAAAGCCATGGAGGAAGTATTAATGTACTCACATTCTGATTAGGAACCATTCGTGGAGTGGAAAGAACAATACTTACACCTATGGTAGAAATAATGGGAGAAGTATTGGTGAACACAAAACTTGGTACATCCACATTAACGGTTTGCTCAGAACCCAAAACAAATTGTTCAAACATTGCAGAACCATCAATGTCATAAGAAGGAGATGACAAACTAGGAAGAGATCCATAAGAACGAAGAACATTATCAAAATTCACATTAGAATCATCAAAAATAGTTTTGGAAGATGATGGAGACTCAGATGATTGAATTTGAATGGGTGACATTGGGGTTATAGGAGGATTAGGCACAAAAACTAAAATAGGCACATTAGGATGGGGAGAAGAGATATCAGTATCCTACAACATATCTCCATGTGGTGGCATAGCTGTATCCTGTACATTTTCCTGTTTATCTTCTTCTTCCTTCTCACCCTCACTATTTGATGAAGACTTATTCTCAACATCCATGTCCTCAACATTCACACCTTCAGAAACAAGTTCTTCATCAGCTTCCATTTCCCTTAGCAACAGATTCTTCCTCTACTTATTTAGCTTTGCTTTCTCTTGTCACAAATTTGATCTTAGGATTAGAAGCCTTAGATGTGCTAGGAGCATATTTCTTATTCTTAGTTCTCATCTCAACTTTCTTTCCCATTTGCTCAAAAACTTCTTCCTCTGAATCAGTGATAAAATCCTTTAATGGTATACCTTTGCTTTGGAGCCACATGTTTGTATTAGCTAACACAGGTTCAAACCTTTTCCTTAAGGAAGTCAATTCCTTCTGAGACCATTGTATAGCAGGTAAGGGAGAGTTGGCAACATTCTGATTGACATAGCTTGAATTGAGAACCTCTTCATCATCATCCATGTCCTCTGGAATATCAGCTAGACCCAAATATTCAATTTGTTCTAGAGATAATATGCTATAGTCTAGCTTTCTGATTTCCTCTTCTATCCTCAGATCAACCTAGTTATCTTCAACCATAGGCTCATGAAATTGAGTCTTTCTTTTGATTTTATCCTTCACTCCTCTATAATTAAATTTTTGTCTCCTTTTGAATTGCTTCATAGTTACCAATTACATTTCAGTTTCCATAGCCCTGGCTTTTGTTGTAGTTGAAACTGAATATCTCCCGATCTCAACAGGAAATCTAAAACCAGGCTTCTTTAGCTCCATTTTCTTGTTGTGGACAACAATAATTTGTCGACACAACTCCATCAGAACCATTTTGTCAGAAGGAAATCTTGGTAACATATACGGATAGCCTTGGAAAAAGCTAACCCTTAAGTATGTGAAAGTTGGAATCTGAAGGAGCAAACAACCAAAACCATTTACTACTGACCATGCTTCATCTGAGACTTTTCTTTGTTCTAGCTGAGGATCAAAAAGACATAAATACATGACAAAGAAAGCATCATTTACCCTTCTGAAATGATGGATTGAACCCTTCAATGTAAGTTGAGGATAATATTGGTAAACTAGAACAACCCTCCTATCTCCTTCAAATGTCAAGCCTAGGAAGATTCTCATTAAGACTACTATGTGATGGGGAGGACTATGGACTAAGAAAACCTATCTTGTTTGAAGCATTCCAAGACCTATGTCATGCCCCAAGTCTCCCTACCAATTCAAGTGCTCTCAGACATTTTCTACCCAAAATGCCTAACTTAAACTAATCAGTGTATTATAGAGGTGAAAGACCTGCTAGTCTGTTATTCTTAATACAGACACTACTTTCTTGGTGTGGAACATTCTTCTTTGTCCTCACTGCTTCCAAGATTCTCAATTCCCAAGGCTTATAGCCTTCTTGAGTTCGTTATTAGCCCTCCTCTCTGGATCTAGGGTTCTAATTGCTTGGTACTCAATTTCTCCTACTCTGTTTTCACCCCTGCCTCTTCTTAGACTGCAACTTGCATACCTAGCTGGGCTATGGTAAAGCTTGCCTAGGACAAGTTCTTATTGTCTCTCTTTGACAATTCAACCATTTCCACAAAAAGAAAAACAAGAAAGAGATCTCTGCTTGATGGCCCTCCATGACTGTACAGAGAAATTGCAGGGACATCAAGACAGAGACATTTTGTACAAACAAAAACAAAATAACAGAAATAAAATTAACTACTGTACTTCAGATTGAATTATGCAAAAATGCTACAGAAATGTATGAACAGATCAAACTATCAATATTGTATTTATGAGAGTTCTCCTTCTTACATTCAATGTCTATTCTCCAACCTCCCAAAAACTTCCAACCTCTTTTCAAAGAAAAACTAGCTTTTTATATTATTCAACTTTTTTAGTTATCGGACAGTTAGGTTTATTTTCTATCCGTTTGGTTAGTTTTATTTACCAACTATTTTGTGTTCTCCTCGCGGTTAGCTTTTGTTTTTGTATATTCATACAATCCTCATGTAAATGGCATTGAACCATCGGTAGCATTGAACCGTCGACAAAAGACATTACTATCGGTCTTATCCTGTGAGTTCAGAAAACTCAAAGCTTGATTATTTGTATATACAACAAATTCCTTAGGGAGGAGATAATGCCTCCATTTTCTAAGTGCTTGGACTAGAGCATAGAGCTCCAAGTCATATGAAGATTATCTGCTCTTTGCTTCATTTAGCCTTTCACTGAAAAAGGCTACTGGTCTATTCTCTTGCTTGAGTACTGCACCTACTGCAATATTGCTAGCATCACATTCTAAAGTGAATAACTTATCAAAACTAGGCAACACTAACACTGGCTATGTGGCTACTGCTTTCTTCAATAATTCAAAACTCTCATCAGCTGCTTGTGTCCATTGAAACTTTATTTTTACCCCACCTTTGATTGTATTAAGCATGGGTGCACAAATAGCATTGAACCATCGGTAGCATTGAACCGTCGGCAAAAGACATTACTATCAGTCTTCCTTTGAAAACTCACTCCGAAGGCACTTGTCTCCCCAAACTTCTCATCGTCACATATCGGCCAGACTTACTGCTTCGGTGGAACTTCGACCCTTGTCTACCGATACACCCGATCACACCGACGTCTTCTCATATGCATTTGTTGACTTCCTATTGCCGGTTCTCCTTACCGCCACTGTCGGTCACCACTTTATTGAACCAAATGAACCCGTTGAACCTCCAACATGAGGTTCAACGGTTCAATGCCAGGCTTCCCCATCAGACAGTGCTCTATTGAACCAAATGCATGTTCACTCCATTGAACCAAATGATCTCGTTGAACCTCCAGCATGAGGTTCAACGGTTCAACACTAGGCTCATACATTGGTCCCATTTATTCAACAGTCCCGCTCCTTCCCTTAGAAAATTAAAAAAAAGGACTTCACACTAAAAATACAAAAAAATATATACATGGGCACCAAGCTCTTGGTGCTCCTGCACCATACTCCCCCTGCGTGGAAAAAGTCAAGTCACCTTCGATGACAATAAGGTAAAATCAATGCCCCGCTTCTTGAACTTTGAATCTGCAACCCAGGTAGCCTCAGCTTTAGGCAACTATTTCCACTTGATCAGATGCTCCATGTACATGCCATGTCTAGTCTGTTGTTGTACTCGAGAATCCAAAATTCTCTCAGCTTGTGGTTTGAGTGTAGGTGGCAAAGTCACATCACTCATTGTCTGTTTAGCCTCTAAACTAGATCCACCTGCTGCTGAATGAGGACCTTTATAGGGTACCAGGTCTTGAACATTGAACACTGGTGAAATTGCCAAGTCTGCTGGCAAATCAATCTTGTAGGTATTTTTGCCATACTTGTCCAGAATTCTGCAAGGACCAATCCGTCTCATCTGCAGTTTAGTTGGTATCCCTTTCTGCAATCTAGCTTTGGTCAAATGAACCATGACTAAATCGCCAACTTCAAACTGGACATCCTTCCTGTGTGCATCTACCCTATCCTTAATTTTCTGGGTATTTTCCTGCATTGTCTTCTTTACTTGTTCATGTATCTCCTTCATAGATTGTGCAAAATCCTCTGCATGACCACTTCTATATTCCATCTCTCCAAGATGTCGAAGTTCACATACACCTCGAGGGTGCATTCCATACACTATCTCAAATGGACTTTTTCCAGTAGTTCTATTCACACTGTCATTATAGGCAAATTCTGCCTGATAAATGACCTGATCCCAACTCTATCCATATTCTTTTGTCAAACACCTTAACAGGTTGCCCAATGTCCTATTCACCACTTCTATTTGGCCATCTGTCTGTGGATGATAGGCTGATCCAAAAGATAGACTTGTTCCTAGTCTTTGCCATAGAGTTTTCCAGAAATGTCCCATGAACTTAGCATCTCTATCAGACACGATGCTTGTTGGGAGTCCATGAATCCTTATGACCTCTTTGAAAAACAAATAAGCTATATGACTGGCATCATGAGTCACCTTACAGGGAATGAAATGACTCATCTTGCTAAATCTATCAACAACTACAAAAATACTATCAAAACCAGTCTTAGTCTTTGGTAGACCAACTACAAAATCCATACTTACACAATCCCATGGTCTGGAAGGAATGGGTAGTGGTTGATACAGTCCCACATTTGAAGAAGTTTCCTTGGCCTTCTGACAGATGATACAATGCTCTACATACTTTCTGACATCTTTGTGCATCTTCAGCCAATAGTAGAACCTCTGGACTAATTCCAATGTTTTGTTTAGACCAAAATGTCCACTCAAACTGCCATTATGCTTCTCCTATATGAGATTTTCTCTCATGGATCCTTTTGGTACACACAACTGTCCACCTTTGAACAGCAATCCCTGCTGCAAAGTGTAATCTACAAATTCACTATGAAAGTGATTTTCAAAGTCTTGACAGACCTTGTATGCTTCAGCAAAATCTTCATCCTCTTTGTAGAGGGATGTGAACTCTTCCATTCCTATGCTTCTTATTGCACCTCTTGCACTGTGAGCAGCCTCCTGCTTAAAGCATCTGCTACTTTGTTGAGTTGTCCCTTCTTATGTTTAATTGTGAATGTGTAAGACTGCAAGTACTCCATCCACTTGATATGCCTATGGGTCAACTTATCCTGTGAGTTCAGAAAACTCAAAGCTTGATTATCTGTATATACAACAAATTCTTTAGGTAGGAGATAATGCCTCCATTTTCTAAGTGCCTGGACTAGAGCATAGAGCTCCAAGTCATATGAAGAGTATCTGCTCTTTGCTTCATTTAGCCTTTCACTGAAAAAGGCTTCTGGTCTATTCTCTTGCTTGAGTATTGCACCTATTGCAATATTGCTAGCATCACATTCTAAAGTGAATAACTTATCAAAACTAGGCAGCACTAACACTGGCTGTGTGGCTACTACTTTCTTCAACAATTCAAAACTCTTATCAGCTGCTTGTGTCCATTGAAACTTTGTTTTTACCCCACCTTTGATTGTATCAAGCATGGGTGCACAAATAGCACTGAAATTCTTTATGAATTTTCTATAAAACTGAGCTAAGCCATGAAAACTTCTCACCTTAGTTGCTACTCTGGGAGTAGGCCAATACAATATGGCTTCTACCTTTGACTTGTCCATCTTCACTTCTCCTTTGGACAACATAAAACCAAGGTATACCAATTCCTGCTTCATGAATTCACACTTCTCCAAATTTATGGTTAGTTGTTCATCATGTAACTTTTTCAAAATAGTATTTACATGTTCAAGATGCTCTTCTTTAGTTTGACTAAAAATTAAGATATCATCTAGATAAACAACTACAAATTTACCCATATAGTCTTTGAGGACTTCATTCATGAGTCTCATGAATGTGTTGGGAGCATTCGATAGACCAAATGGCATAACAAGCCATTCATACAATCCTTTTGTGGTCTTGAAGGCTGTTTTCCACTCATCACCTTCCTTGATTCTGATCTAGTGATAACCACTTTTCAGATCTATCTTGGTGAAGTATTTAGCCCCTCCTAAACAGTCCATAAGATCTTCAATTTTGGGAATTGGAAATATGTACCTTATGGTGATCTTATTGATAGCTCTGGAGTTTGTGCATAGTCTCCATGTTCCTCCTTTCTTTGGTGCCAACACTGTAGGCACTGCACAAGGACTTATGCTTTTCCTGATCAATCCCTGGTCAAGCAACTCTTGTACTTGTCTGGCTATCTCCTTATGTTGTTCTGGGGTCATCTTGTAAGGAGTTTTGTTAGGTAGAGATGCTCCTGGAATCAGATCTATCTGATGGCTAATAGTTCTTTGTGGAGGTAGTGTTGCTGGTGTTCCATCACTAATTATGTCCTTATACTGTTCCAGTATAGTCTGTACCTCTTTTGGGACCACTACCTTTTTGTCTTTTTGCTCCTCCTTAGGTTTCACTATGATAGCATAACCAATACAATCCTCCTTAAGAGTGTTCAAAAACTCTTTACCACTCATAATTAAGACATTAGGACTTTTAGTCTTACCTGCTTCTTCATCTTCCAATGACTAAATTTTATAGGTGACACCATCTTTTTGAAAAGAATATGCATTCTTCTCACCATCATGTATGGCTTTTCGGTCATACTGCCATGGTCTACCCAATAGGAGATGACATGCATCCATGGGTACGATATCACAGAGTACCTTGTCTTTGTATCCACCTATACCAAACTCTACCCAAGTTTGTTCATTGACTATCACATGCTGACCTTTATTTAACCATGTGACTCTATATGGATTTCAATGAGGTATTCTTTGCAAATTTAATTTTCTAACTACTTCATCAGACACTATGTTATTAGTAGACCCTGAGTCTATGATTACTTAACATACCTTATTCATAATCTTGCATCTGATTCTGAATAAAGCTCTCCTTTGGCTTGGTTCAGCTTTCACCAGTTCTTTGATCAAAGTTCTCCTTACCATGATGTTCTCTCCCACTTCTGAAGTTAGACTGACTTTAGGTGATTTGCTCCTTGAAGCATCATCTTGTACATAATGATTTCTTTTATCAACTCCTTGAGAAGAAGATGTGCCCTTATCAGGACACCTATATGCTGGATGGCCTAATTGACCACAATTGTAGCATTTCATAGTGGCAAAGGAGGATCCTCTGCCTGATCCTCCTGATCTTCCTCTGCTAGATCCCCTTCCTTAGTAGTTTCCTCTACTACTAGTCTCTCCACTCTGCTTTGTGAGTTTGGATTCTCCTTGGGGCCTTTGATCAGTGTTCCTACCACCATAATTTCCTCTTCCTCTGCTGTCTCTACCTCTTCCTCTTAATTTGCTGCTTGACTCTTGTTTCTTCTTGCTCTTCTCCTCTACCTTGAGTGCTAGCTGATAGCTTTGATGCACTATTGTAGGGTTGAATAAGCTGATTTCCTCTTGAATACTCCACCTCAAACCATTGAGATATCTTGCCACTTTTACATTTTCATCTTCCATCACCTTAGACCTCAAGCATAGTTTTTGAAACTCCTCAGTGTATGCATTGACATCTAATTCTCTTTGTCTCAAATTTTGTCGTTTATTGTGCAACTGGACTTCATAATCTCCAGGCATGTAGACTTCTTTGACTTTAGCCACCATACCTTTCCAAGTAGCTATAGGTTTCTTGCCTTCTTTTTCTATTTCAGTTTGAACAAATTTCCACCATGTCAAAGCAGCTCCTCTGAGTCTTGATTTAGCCACCTTCACCTTTTGTGCTTCAGTCACTCCATCACATTCAAAGTGATTTTCTTTACCTTCTATCCATTCCATAACCAAATCAGGTTCCATCTTTCCACTAAAAAGAGGAACTCCTTCCAATGTCTTACCACTCATGGCTTTTAAGGCCTTCAAGAAAGGTTCTTCTTCCATCTTAGGATCAGGTGTGGGCTCTTCATCTTCTATAGACACACCTTTTTCCTTACCTTCATAATTTTTAATTTTTTGACTGACTTCTTCAGTCTTTTCCATCATTACACCCAGTTTACTTTCCATTTCTGCCAATCTTTCCTATAGGAGCCTATTCTCCTCTTCTTGTTCATCAACCTTCTTTGCCAATTCTGCGTTAGTCACCATCTTCTTGGACGAACCTACAGACTCACTCGAACTTGGTGATGACATACAACTTCTTCTATTCTAATCTAAGAATAGCCCAAATCTTTAACTTGCTTTGATACCAATTTGATGGGGAGGACTATGGACTGAGAAAACCTATCTTGTTTGAAACATTCCAAGACCTATGTCATGCCCCAAGTCTCCCTACCAATTCAAGTGCTCTCAGACATTTTCTACCCAAAATGCCTAACTCAAACTAATCAGTCTATTACAAAGGTGAAAGACCTACTAGTCTGTTATTCTCAATACATACACTACTTTCTTGGTGTGGAACATTCTTATTTGTCCTCACCGCTTCCAAGATTCTCAATTCCCAAGGCTTATAGCCTTCTTGAGTCCGTTATTAGCCCTCCTATTTGGGTCTAGGGTTCTAATTGCTTGGTACTCAATTTCTCCTACTCTGTTTTCACCCCTGCCTCTTCTTAGACTGCAACTTGCATACCTAGCCAGGCTATGGTAAAGCTCGCCTAGGACAAGTTCTTATTGTCTCTCTTTGACAATTCAACCATTTCCACAAAAAGAAAAACAAGAAAAGAGATCTCTTCTTGATGGCCCTCCATGACTGTATAGAGAAATTGAAGGGACATCAAGACAGAGACATTTTGTACAAACAGAAACAAAATAACAGAAATAAAATTAACTACTGTACTTCAGATTGAATTATGCAAAAATGCTACAGAAATGCACGAACAAATCAAACTGTCAATATTGTATTTATGAGAGTTCTCCTTCTTACATTCAATGTCTATTCTCCAACCTCCCAAAAACTTCCAACCTCTTTTCAAAGAAAAACCAACTTTTTATATTATTCAATTTTTTCAGTTATCGGACAGTTAGGTTTGTTTTCTGTCCGTTCGGTTAGTTTTCTTTACCAACTATTTTATGTTCTCCCCGCGGCTAGCTTTTGTTTTTGTATATTCATACAATCCTCACGCACATGGAATTGAACCATCGGTAGCATTGAACCGTCGACAAAAGACATTACTATCTGTCTTCCTTTGAATACTCACTCTGAAGGCACTTGTCTCCCTAAACTTCTCATCGTCACATATCGGCTAGACTTACTACTTCGGTGGAACTCCGGCCCTTGTCTACCGATACACCCGATCACACCGACGTCTTCTCATATGCATTTGTTGACTCCCTACCGCTGGTTCTCCTCACCGCCACTGTCGGTCACCACTTTATTAAACCAAACGAACCTGTTGAACCTCCAACATGAGGTTCAACGGTTCAAAGCTAGGCTTCCCCATTGGACAACGCTCTATTGAACCAAATGCACGTTCACTCCATTGAACCAAATGAACTCGTTGAACCTCCAGCATGAGGTTCAATGGTTCAACACTAGGCTCATACATCGGTCCCGTTTATTCAACGGTCCCATTCCTTCCCTTAGAAAATTAAAAAAAGGACTTCACACCAAAAATGCAAAAAAATATATACATGGGGGCCAAGCTCTTGGTGCTCCTGCACCACTATGTATACAAGATAGGAAGTCATATATAATTTGAAAGTAGTATGCACCTTGATCAATTCCTCATGGAGAGCATTACTGATCTGTTCGCCCTAGAAGATAGTGTGTTTACCCTGAAGTATAATTTTGATGAAAGGATACATCCATTCATGAAAAAGTGAAGAAGAAGCTAATCCCCTCACCCTCCTGAGAAGAGTTATTAGATCACCCACTTCCTCAAAAAAGTCACTTCGAGGAAAGCTCCTTGGCCATCTGGACAAATTTGACCTTGGAGTTTTCAGCCACTTGGTATTAATTACCTTCTTAGCCTTCTCAGAATTCTTATTATATTCTTATTGAGCAATAGTAAAATCAAGTTTTACAACATCAATAGAAGTGGGACACATGAAAACTTTATCAACAAATTATGGATCCAGTCTCATGATTACATTTCTCCCTGCATCCACCACTGCCCTAGTATCTTTGTTGTAGAAATGAGCACACTGAAGAACAAACTCTGTATTGTGTGCTGCCACTGGAAATGAAGATACCAGGTGAATGTTGCTCTTGACGATCTTCTGCATAAGAGGACTGGGGTTACCTGACTTAGTCCTTTCTAAAAACTCAGTCATATCCACATGACCGATCTCTGTATCCCAAATATCATCAACATTAGAAGTGATCAAAGTGATTAGGAAAACACCTTGATACTTGTACTTCATTGCTTTTACTTTCTTCAGAGACAGCTCAGTCATTTGGAAAAATGACTCCTTCGGATGAAGACCTCAGCAACTTGCAATAGAAACTACAACAATAAATCATGATCATGCAGTTAGGGGAAATACTGGCAATGTTGGGAAACTGCACATTGACGATCATGATCATAGGAGTGAGCTTGAAAGGGCTATAGTGCAAGTAGGTCAAAAAAAATGGAGGAAAGCGGGCTCAGGAAAACAATTTTGAAAATATCCCAGAGTTAGAAAAATTTGAGAGAGTGAATGCATGGGCGGCAAAATTTTTCGCCCCTGCATGTCAAAGGGAATTACAAATGTCAGGGCAGCAAAATTTGCCACCCTTGCAAGTAGGTTGAAGCATTTGCAAAGGTAAGATGTATGAGCAGTAAATTTTACTGCTTTTGCAAGTAGAATTAAGCAATCACGTCTGAGCGGTGAATTTTACCGACTTAGCATATTGTAAGGGCTTTCTTTTCTGTGTGAGGACGGCAAAATTTGCCACTCTTAACATGTGATACAAACTTAGTAAAAAAGTTTGCATCGGCGGTGAAAATCGTTGACTCGACATAGAGACTAGGTTTTAGTTTTCATGGTTTTAGTTTTCATGCTTAAGCGGTTAATTTTACCGCTCGAGCATGTTTGGGGTAGGTTCAATTGTTGAACATATTTCATCGTGTAGGGACGGCTAAATTTTATGTCCTTACATGATGAAAGGGTATGCAAAGGTTTAAACTACATCGACCGAGATCTATGCCACCGATACAGTTAACTATCACACAAACACTAATACTAAGATAAAAGTCAACAACACAAAAAACATTCAATGAAAACACATCTAATTTTGACAAGCTACAAAGATGCTGACTTAACAAGAAACAATTCTGTCAAAGCAGACAAGGGTTTTGAAACAATAGATAAAGGAATGATTTGAAAACACTTAATCACATCAAAAACCTAAAAGGAAAAGAAAATACAAACAAAAAGAAAGAGAGCTTACCTCTGAATGGAAAAAATGAAACCCTAGATGCTAAAAATCCACACAATCCACTCGATCAGAGTTACAATCTCGGCTCGATGAGTGGGAGGTAAAGCACATAGGCAAGATAGAAAGAAGAATGAAAAATGAACTATTTAAAACACATTTAAACTTAAAACAAGTCTCAAAAATGAAATTAAACACCACACGAGTTAGACTATAGTCGCATTTAATTTGTGCTTCGTTGGCAAAATTCACCAATAATACATAAGCAAAAGACCAAATATGCATTGGTGGTATATTTCACTACCACTGCATGTCATACTTATAAGACATGTCACGGCGGCAAAAACTACCGCCCTAACAAATTGACTTAGAGAAAGCAAGGAATGCATTGGCGGAAAATTTCACTACCACTGCATTCAATGCCAAAACTACAAACATGCAAGGGTGGTGAAATTTGCCACTCCTGCATATACACAAAAATACTCTAACTCCTTAAAATTGAGGAAACCTTTTCAATCAACTTATACGAGCTTTGAGAAATCCAAACGAGAAATGACTCGAACGAATAAATGAGAATGAGTGGACAACGCATGAGAACAAGATGACTCGTCTCAATTTGTGAACTTAGAGTGTAGGCTACGAAATGAACAAGTTTCGTAGGGGTCGTCCCACAAAATGAGCTCAACTGATTTTGAGAATAACAGTGTGTAAGGGAATATTGACCAAAACGGTCATGACAGATTCCTATGACAAAGTTATGACATGTAAGAGTTAGAAATAGAAGATCCTATGATAGGTATGGACATGTGTTGAGAAGCATCTTTGAAAAAGGCATCTTTGGGTACCCCAAGGTAGACTATGACATGTAAGAGAATATGTTATTTATAGCCTGTGTATGATAGATTCTATTACAGTTGTAAGTTATGACAGCTATGGCAAATTCTATGACGACTGTAAGAGTCGTAAGAGCATCTGTCATAGCCCATTTTAGAAATAGGTGACCTCCTTGGGATGGGGTCTTAACAAGTGTCAGGAGCATCCTATAGTGTTGGACAAGTGTCCATAGGTGTGGGTTTTGGGCCATGAGGCCATGTTGGACGCCCATCTCAATGTGGAGCCATTTTGCCTTGTATTTGTTATATAAATAGGTGCTTTGAGGAGGAGATGTAGTATGTGATTGATAGGTACTGTTATGCTACCAGTTTGTCTCTAGATATGAGTGTTGAAGACTCTTGAGATCTTGTATTGCAAGTGTATTGTAAACCATTTCTGTTTTGATAATACATTGTGCAGGTTTTGGAGTGTGGGGTTTTTCACCTGATAAGGGTTTTCCCCACGTATATCTTGTCTCTCTTTTCTATCTCATTTTTGTGTGTATGTGTATTGCTGCAATATCTCCATTATTGTTAACATTCTGTAACTGTAAAGATAAAATTGAATTTGCACTCTTCTATCCTCTTTAGATTAGTGTAGGGAGCGATTTCCGCACACTTAGCTTCCTTTCATTTTAGTCCCACATGTTTTTCTTGCACCTTTGTATCATCCATTCCTTTCTCCTTGCAGACCTCCCATGGACTTCAAGATGCCATCCTTCCACCTTATATCTTATCTTAACATCTAGTTCTACAACCAAATCCCACTTTTCCCCTCATCATCAAATCTCTCGTTTTCTTCCTTTGTGAAAACCTGATGGACTTTTGGATTTCCTTCACATATTCCCTTTGCTTTCAAATGTCTGGTTCTTGCCTTCAGTTCCATAAGGTTTACAACTTCACTTGGTAACCTTTGTTCCCATATTCAATCCCAGATTGAATTCCCATAATTTTTTAAAAAGCTTTACCCACCTCAACAACTCCTTGCATGATCTAGGACCACAATTAATGACCTCCAATGGATGCAATAAGAGGGAAGATGACTTCCATATGCCTCTTGACACTGGTGAACCCTTTAGTGATGTAAATTTTACACAAAGGCATGGGTCTATGGTCTGATTTGGTGTGTTTTCAGGTGTGATCTACGTGAAGATGATGCAATGGACATGGGCTATTGTAAAATCATGTTGACCACTCCAAGATTCTCATCCAAGCAACAGGACTAAATGTAATGCTATATATACACGTTGAAAATATGTAATAAGGATTGGTCGCCAAATGAATTTCTTGACTATAAGTGCTTCGAGTTGATTCTAGGGCATCAAGCGATGCATGTTTGGTTTGTAAGGGATGAAATGTGTTTTATAAAGCATAGGAAGGGCATTCAACAGACAAAAAGTATGTAAATGGTATGTATCCATGGTAGTTTGTAATTATTTAAGGAAACCCTCAAACCTAGTTGTAGGTTTCCTCTTGCCACATTTGCTAGTATGAGTGTAATAGGAGTTTGATTAATGCAACATTATAATGTATTGCATGCTTTCTTAGAATGGTATTACTCTTGTTTCCCATAAGTTAGATGAATGTGTGACAACATTTTAATTCATTCAAAGTTTTTGTGATGGTCTTCCTTATGTTGCATATTGGTAGTTGCAGTATTGAGATGGATCATAAAGTATGTCCATTTGTGATCTGTATGTATATGCACATCTAGTTCGAATTATGCTTTATGGATGCATTTCCATTCTTCCTTGTATTTCATGACTTTGTTGCCCAATGGAGTAGGCACTATCCAAATTGGTGAGAGATCAAACACTTTCCATTTTGCTAATCTCTCCACCCTCAATATTTTAGAAATAGATTAGGGTTCCACATGCTTTCATGATTCAGTATTATAACTTAGGGAACATTATAAGTGACCTCAAAAAACTAGATTGTTAGAGAATCATGTCATGCATGCCTATACCTTGTACTTGTGTATGAAAATTTAAGTGGATTCATCTATGGGGGATTATAATAATGTTGTCATCTATAGGTGCATATGCAAGGTTGTAGTCATCATCTTAATTAGAGGTTTTATGTGTAGTTGGTTAGTCTCTAACCTAGTGACAATTTTTGTTGTCAAGAATACATTCAATATAGTTGCCATTGTTTTAGTCACAATTCATCTTAATCATTTGTCCTATTAAGGATATCTCTAGGAACACCCTCATAGGTTTAGCTAAGCTCAAAGTGAAGGAGAGGCATGCACACTCTTAGCAATTGACCTTTAATCACTCATATTCTATTGATGAGTGGATTGATTCACCTTCAAGATGACAAGTCCCTAGCCTTGAAGTGAACTGATCCCTCTAGGAGTGTGAGTAGCAATTTCAGGGTCCAACACTTCTAATGAAAATAGTTGGGCCACAAACCCATCTACCCTCTTGTTAAGCATATTTTAGATTTAGCGAGAGCTTAACATCTATGAAGACTTTGCATGCAGCTCTCTCAGTTCTATTGTCCTTCCCTCTAAGTGAAAGCACAGGAATAGTTCTTGGAAGTTCATCTTAATCATCCCCAATGTACTAAGCCACTATACTCCCAAAATAATATATATTGCACATATGGAGATAACAAACATTAGGCAATCAAGATAATAATATCCTATTGATAATTTAATGGTATGGCATTTCCTTGAACAATTAATAGCACCCCCATCTATAATCTGTTGATAACTGAGAGGGGGGGGGTGAATCAGTTATCCTAATTATTTCTCCTTGTGAACTTTATTAATCAAAGCAACATTGAATCAAACAAACAAACAATACTATGAAATAGAAACACATGACACAGTATTTTTGACGTGGAAACCCGGTTAAGGGAGAAAACCACGGGGTGATTAACCCAAAGATTATTCTCTGTTAGAAGAATAAGGAATTACAAAAATGGCACTTGCCAATTAGGGCTCACTGCCTGAGCACACTGCTCACAAAGAGGCCCACTGCCTACAAGGAGACACACTGTCTACAAAGTGATAAGAATCACAGTCTTGAACTGGAGAATGACATCTTTACCATGTCCGGATCAGTTCCATTTAAGCCCAAAAACCTCTGTTCTGTCTTTCGTGCTTTTCTTCACCACACCACTCACTTCCTCGCATCCCGCACTTCAAATGGACTCACAAACCTTTATTTATACAAGACATCGACTTATCTAAGTTGGCAATCAACTATAAGAATATCCGCAAGATGAATAACACATCCGGTCGGCCACCACAAGAGCATTCGCAGGATGAACAACTCATCCGGTCGGCAAAACAGAGTAAGAACTTCATCCAGAAGATTATCTTCAATTCTGGGCTCTACCATCAATGCAGACCAATCAACACAACCTCAATATGATCCAAGAACCTTCACAAGCCTGCCTGAATGACCAGGTACATCCGCACTTTCTCTACGTACTGGAATCTCTTCTCTTCCTCATCTGAAACTTCAAGAACACTGTCTGTCGCCACTGTCATAATGCAAAAGGTATTTCCGGACCTCCAAATCATACACAACTCGAGATGACACATCACAAGGACATCCCAAATACTCCTTCCAATCCACAGATTAGGATCATACAGTTCTGGACCTCACTGGACCTTTCTGTGATCCTCTGTCACCTCTAAACACTTACCGGAACTGGTTCCACACTGACAGCCACAACTCCTTCAGATCTTCATGTGGACCTCTGAAATACTGACTGAAGCATCTCAAGACTCATATCTACAAACCCTTTAATCCACATCCTCCGGTTCGCATCCTATACAATATATTTGCCTTCTTCTCATCACTGTTCTTCACTGTTCCTGACTGAGGCTAATTTTCTCAATATCCTCAGCACACTGCTCATCGAATCCCTCTTGTCAATGCAATATGAGTATGTTGACATCAATGACAATACTGGTTCACCTCATACTTGCAACAATCTCCCCCTTTGTCATTGATGGCAACATATGATGTGAAAAACCATCAAGACAAGAACTTCTCCTTTCTGTCACTGCTCCCCCTATCAGCAATATGTCTTCTCCTCATTTACGGCTCCCCCTTTGATCATCAGCTACTTATTTTTCACATGTCTTCTCTCCCCCTTTGACATCAATGGCAAAGGGCTCATACTTGCAATTCTAACACATCAGAATCATACCAGCTGCTCCCCCTTAGTAGCAGCTCCCCATCATCAATCCGGATCACAAGATATGACTGTGATATCCACCGGACTGATGCACATCAGTGCATCCTAGTTCATCACCGGAGGGGCCATGACCCCTAACTTCTCCCAGAGATATTCAAAAGAGTCCTTGGGAAGAGGTTTAGTAAAGATATCTGTAATCTGATCCTTGGAGGGAACATACTCCAACCTGACTTCTTCCTTGTTCACTTGTTCTCTCAAAAAGTGAAACTTGATAGATATGTGCTTAGTCTTAGAGTGTAATATCAGATTCTTGGAAATATTAATTGCACTTGAACTATCACAGAAAATTGTGATAGGCTCCGCATATTCAACCTTAATATCTCTTAGCATCTGCTTCATCCATAGGATTTGAGTGCAACTACTTGCTGCTGCAATGTATTCTGCTTCAGTTGTAGACAGAGATATTGCATCTTGTTTCTTGCTTAGCCAAGAAACCAATCTTTTCCCCAAAAAGAATGCTCCACCACTGGTGCTCTTCCGATCATCCACATCTCCTGCCCAATCTGCATCTGTGTAAGCATGAAGAGAGAAATCTAGATCTCTAGGGTACCATAGACCATACTCAGCTGTCCCTTTCAAGTATCTGAAAATTCTTTTGATTGCCATAACATGAGATTCTTTAGGATCAGCCTGGAATCTTGCTACAAGACCAACAGCCTGCATTATATCTGGTCTGGTCTGAGTGAGATACAATAATCCACCAATCATTGATCTATATTTTGTCTGATCTATCTTTGGGGAGTCATCATCTTTGCTCAACTTACATCCGGTTGCCATGGGAGTGTTCATTGGCTTTGAATCTTCCATACCAAATTTCCTTAACAATTCTTTCACATATTTGGTCTGAGAAATGAAGATCCCTTTCTTTGTTTGAGTAATTTGCAGACCCAAGAAGAAATTCATTTCACCAAGCATAGACATTTCAAACTCACATTTCATCTGATTTGCAAAAGTTTTGCACATACTATCTCTTCCTCCAAAAATGATATCATCCACAAACACTTCAACAATCAAAATGTTTTCATGATCAATTTTGAAATATAAGTTACTGTCAACAGTACCTTTGCTAAATCCAATCTGCACAAGATGCTTATCCAATCTTTCATACCATGCTCTTGGAGCTTGTTTTAATCCATACAATGCTTTCTTCAACTTGCAGACCATATCATCATTGTCAGACAATTGAAATCCATCCGGTTGTTCAATGTAAACTTCTTCTTCCAGGTCACCATTTAGGAAGGTAGACTTGACATCCATTTGATATACCTTGAAGTCTTTAAAGGCAGCAAATGCAAGAAATAATCTAACTGCTTCAATTCTTGCCACCGGAGCAAAGGTCTCTTCAAATCAATTCCTTCTATTTGAGAGTAGCCTTTGCAGACCAATCTAGCTTTGTTTCTGATTACTTCACCAGCTTCATTTAATTTATTCTGGAAGACCCATTTGGTTCCAATCACATTCCTGTCTCTAGGTCTGGGAACAAGATCCCAAGTATGATTTTTCTCAATTGACATCAATTCATCTTTCATTGCTTTGGTCCAGTTTTCATCATTGCAGGCTTCATTTACTGTTTTAGGTTCAATCTTTGAAATCAAACAACATTCATCCTGATTTTGAGCAATATTCCTTCTAGTTTGCACACCTTTGCTTCTGTCACCTATGATCTGATCTTCAGAGTGGTTCAGTGTTACATACCTTGGAATTTTGGGAGTATCCTGCACTGCTGCTTCTTGATCAGACTCATTCAAACCTATCTCTTCTTCCTGATTTATTGGATCAGGCTGACTCTGTCTTACCGGAGAGGATTGAGTTCCTTGAACCTGAACACCGTCTTGGTCATCTTCATCAAATTCATAAAATCTTGAGGGCTTTTCAATTCCTTCATCAACTTTCACATTAGTGCTTTCTATCATCTTCCTCAGTCTCTTATTGTAACATCGGTATGCTTTGCTTTGAGTAGAGTAACCCAAAAAAATTCCTTCATCACTTCTAGCATCAAACTTTCCTAGATCTTCATCTCTTTTAATATAACACTTGCTACCAAATACTCTGAAATATTTCATAGTAGGAGTGATGCCAAACCAGAGTTCATAGGGGGTCTTACCGGTATTGTTTCTGATTTGAACTCGATTTAGAGTGTAGACTGCAGTGTTGATAGCTTCTTTCTAGAACATCTGAGGAACATTTGCTTCCAACATCATTGTCTTGGCAGCTTCCTGGATGGTCCGGTTCTTTCTTTCAACTACTCCATTCTGCTGTGGAGTCCTAGGAGAAGATAATTGTCTCCTTATACCCTGCTTCTCACAAAAGTCAATGAACTCACTAGATGTAAATTCACCACCTCTATCAGACCTTAGACACTTTAGTTTTATTCCGGTTTGATTCTCTACCATAGCTTTGAAGATTTTGAACTTCTCAAATGCTTCTGATTTTTCTTTTAGGAAGGTAACCCACATCATCCGGGAATGGTCATCAATTAACAACATGAAATATCTATCACCTTGCAGACTCTTGATTCTTGTTGGACCACAGAGATCAGTATGTACTAATTCCAACAATTCGGTAGAGGACTGATCTTTGCTTTTGAAAGAGACTCTGCTCTGTTTACCTAGCTGACATTCTTTGCACAAACTATTTGTAGGTTTCATCAATTTTGGAAGATCTCTTACAGCCTGAGTATTGCTTATCTTGATGATGTTATCAAAATTTACATGACACATTCTTCTATGCCATAACCAACTCAGATCAACTTGAACAAACAGACAACTTTTATTTGAACCAACCAGATGAAAGATATTGCCTTTTGTCTGAGTACTGGATGCAATTTCAGTTCCAGAGCTTGTAAAGATTCTGCATTTTCCTTTCTTGAACCGGAGATCATAGCCTTTGTCTACTAACTGACCAACACTGAGAAGATTGTGCTTCAATCCTTCAACATATAGTACATTACCTATTTTGCTCTTTCCATCAAAGGAAATAGTTCCCCTACCTCTGATTCTGCCAGCAGAATTGTCACCAAATTTTACCATTCCTCCTTCATACCTTTCCAAATTCAAAAACTTATTCTTGTCACCGGTCATATGGTGAGAACATCCACTGTCAATAACCCAATCATCCTTTTCTTCCACTTGAGCAACAAAAGCTTTTTCCACAACCTTGTGATTGACAGATTCAGAGAGTATTGAATCTTCTTCCTTGATGGCAATAAACACCCATTCATTTCTGGATTTGTTTCCTAGTTCTGATTCATCATCTGTTACTCCTTCACTGTCATCTTCTTCATGAACATAATAGCAGTTCTTTTGAAACCTTTGTCTGTTAGTATTAGACCGTGCAGATTTTTCCGGACATCTTGAAGCAAAATGACCAATCTTATTGCAGTTGAAGCACTTAAAAGGTAGTTTTCCTTCATACTTACCGGATCCTCTTGGTAGTCTTTTTGCGATGAGGGCTTCAAGTTGAGCTGTTTCTGCTTCTTCTTCTTCCATGTATCTTCTTGCTTGATCATACCATGATATCTTCCTTGAAGAGTTTTCTCCCAGATCAAATCTCTGTTTGCCTTTCACATAGGCACTGGCTTTGAAAGCAGATTCAGTCTTGGGAGGATCATCTCCAAACTTGGTCATTTCAAATGCAGCTAGCTTGCCAGCCAATTGTTCTCTTGTGACGGTTGTGTGGGCTCTGAATTCATCAATTGCAGTAACCTTGATTTTGTAGGCAGCAGGAAGGGATCTGAGGATTTTGCAAACAATCTCATTTTCATCCAGAGTTCCACCAGCATTTCTAATTCCACACACTAGTTCATTCACTCTTGGCATAAAAGTAGTGATGTTTTCATCATCTCTCATCTTCAATCTTTCAAATTTCCCTTTCAGACTTTGCAACCTTGCACTCTTGACAAACTCATCTCCTTCATACAGAAGTTCCAGTTTAGTCAGGATCTCATATGCAGTTGGTAGGTCAATAACATTTGAGAGATCTGAGTCATTCAATGCGCCTAGAAGAGCTTCCTTGGTCCGCAGATTGTTTTCAGCTTCTGTGATTTCATTCAGAGTTGTCAGACCACCTTGTGGAGGTACATATGGTTTTGAAACCATGGCCAAGTATGCTTTTCCCATACATTCCAAGTGACATTTCATGCGACCCTTCCAGAGAGTGAAATTGGTTCCATCGAACTTCAGACTATCCTTTTTGTATGACGACATCCTAGATCTCCTCAAGCGGTTAAGCTCCTTTCAGAGGAACCTGTCTCTGATACCAATTGTTGATAACTGAGAGGGGGGGTGAATCAGTTATCCTAATTATTTCTCCTTGTGAACTTTATTAATCAAAGCAACATTGAATCAAACAAACAAACAATACTATGAAATAGAAACACATGACACAGTATTTTTGACGTGGAAACCCAGTTAAGGGAGAAAACCACGGGGTGATTAACCCAAATATTATTCTCTGTTAGAAGAATAAGGAATTACAAAAATGAAACTTGCCAATTAGGGCTCACTGCCCGAGCACACTACTCACAAAGAGGCCCACTACCTACAAGGAGACACACTGTCTACAAAGTGATAAGAATCACAGTCTTGAACTGGAGAATGACATCTTTACCATGTCCGGATCAGTTCCATTTAAGCCCAAAAACCTCTGTTCTGTCTTTCGTGCTTTTCTTCGCCACACCACTCACTTCCTTGCATCCCGCACTTCAAATGGACTCACAAACCTTTATTTATACAAGACATCGACTTATCTAAGTTGACAATCAACTATAAGAATATCCGCAAGATGCATAACACATCCGGTCAGCCACCACAAGAGCATTCGCAGGATGAACAACTCATCCGGTCGGCAAAACAGAGTAAGAACTTCATCCGGAAGATTATCTTCAATTCTGGGCTCTACCATCAATGCGGACCAATCAACACAACCTCAATATGATCCAAGAACCTTCACAAGCCTGCCTGAATGACTAGGTACATCCGCACTTTCTCTACGTACTGGAATCTCTTCTCTTCCTCATCTGGAACTTCAAGAACACTGTCTGTCGCCACTGTCATAATGCAAAAGGTATTTCCAGACCTCCAAATCATACACAACTCGAGATGACACATCACAAGGACATCCCAAATACTCCTTCCAATCCGCAGATTAGGATCATACAGTTCCGGACCTCACCGGACCTTTCTGTGATCCTCTGTCACCTCTGAACACTTACCGGAACCGGTTCCACACCGACAGCCACAACTCCTTCAGATCTTCATGCAGACCTCTGAAATACTGACTGAAGCATCTCAAGACTCATATCTACAAACCCTTTAATCTGCATCCTCCGGTTCGCATCCTATACAATATATTTGCCTTCTTCTCATCACTATTCTTCACTGTTCCTGACTGAGGCTAATTTTCTCAATATCCTCAGCACACTGCTCATCGAATCCCTCTTGTCAATGCAATATGAGTATGTTGACATCAATGACAATACTGGTTCACCTCATACTTGCAACATAATCAAGACCTAAACTTTTGGGGCTAGATATATAAAATAATTTAGATTAGAAACTAACTTCTTGTTGATGAAGTTGTGAGTGCTTTCCAAGTCTGTTAACATTGTTACTCTCTCTTTCTTCAAGAAATCCACTAGCTTGAGAGTTTGTGGGGTGCTGATTCTAGAAAGTGCATGACAAGAGATGGTTGGGTGAGTATCTCCTAATTCCTCATTTGTGTCATTGCCACCATGTAATGTTACTTCCTCCTCCTCTTCTTCCTCATTTGGACCTTCAAACATTTATGATCTTGATTGTATTTTATATCACAATAAACATAACCTTTTTGCTCTCTTCTATTCATTTTTTTGTGGATTCAATTTGGTAGGTCGAGGCAATGATTGTGTAGGAGTGCTTCTATCTCTTAAGTTTACAAACCCTTATCACCTATTGGCCAAAATTTTTTCCTCTACTTTCCTTTTCATTGTTAGGAAAAGGGTGTTGTACACCTTGCACAAGTAATGCAATATTTTAATTATGTAAAATAAATATTTAGTTGTGGTGCATCTAGGAGATGTGTTTAGCCACATTAAATATTTATTTGGGTTCACTTGTGAAGTTGTGTGTAACATTGGTTAGTTATTTTATGTGTGGGAGACATGGAATAAATAATTAATATTTTTAAAATAGAATAAAAAAGCAAATGAGGGGATCAATGGTTTTGAGCTCTCATGGTTTTAAGACACATGGTTTTTCCAATACCACAAGTTGTATTTGTGTGAGCTTGAGTCTATAAAAGCAAGCACATGGTTAGTGGTTTGGGTTGGCTGGTTGAGTAGGTTGTCATTGTATTGATCTTCCTTGTGAGTGCATATGTGAAGCATGGCATGGGATGTGTGGTTATTTGCTTGGAAACATGGAGGATGCATTGGAGGAGCTTGATGTTTCAGAAGTATTCATGGAAACTCTATAAGTGTATTGTAATGTTTCACTGTTGAATAATACATTGAGTGTGGATGCTTTTGGAGGATGGATTTTTCCCTCTTAAGGGTTTTCCCAAGGTATATTTTGTGTTATCTCATGGTATGTCTTTTGATTATTTATTCTGTAATCTTGTATACATCATTTTCTCGTATAGAGTTATGCAGGAAATGGTTTGATCAACCTATAATTTCTTAACAAGTGGTATGAGAGCTATATTTATGGTTGAGGGTGGTGTGAGATCCCTATTTTTGTTTAACCCTTGTTTGAGTAGATCTAATGAAAATTTGAAGCCATGGCAATGTTAGAAAGATTTGAGACATTTCAAGGTATAAGGGTTTTGTGCAAGTTGTTTTACATATTTAGGGTTTGCAGATTTGTGGTTTAAAAAAAATTTAGCAAAAAGGGCTTCTTGGGTGTGCACCATATGAGGGTTTTATGAAGGAAGTTGCACAAATGACCTCATGGAACAAAACAAACCCCACCATTAGATCCAGGAGGTTTGAGACATGAAAAATGATATATAACTTGACCTATTTTAGCTACTAGGGCCTGAAGCAAAAAAATGCTCGTTACCCTATGAAGTCGTACGACCATACTATAGAGTTGAAAAATAAAATAAAATAATATAAAAAATTATACCCTATGCAATGCTATAGTTTGAAATACAAATTATTGAAATTTTTTATTTTAAAAATCATGTTTTAAACTATAGAAATCAAATTAAAAAAAAGGGTACAGGGTCTGCAAACCCCTATACCCTAGACAGGTGGAAGGTACACAGTACATCGATGGAGGATAGATGGGATGGTTAAGGTATGGGTTTGATAGTCAGGGTTAGATCTCAGTCAACCCTCAGATGGTGGTCATGAGCTGGTAGGGCTTTAGGGCCTTGGTTTTGGCCCGAATCGAGAGGGCCCAAGTGGAGCCCCCCTGCAAGATTTCTAAATAAATTTTGAAACATTTAAATAGAGTTGGAAGTCATGTTGGGCCCATGGGTGGAGGTCTAAAAAATGGAAATTTAAAAAATTAAACAAGAGTTAAGACAATTTTAGAGTTCACCGCCCATCTCCAGCCCAAGTGCCACTTACGTGCTGCCACTTAGCAACCTGCTACCGCTAACATTAGCTTATACTAGAAACTATATGGACAAGATTTTTTGGGGCCTCTTCTAGCTCTCAGAGTGCCTTTTCATCTAGGTGGCATAACCTTCACTCATAGTATCAGATTTTTTATTTCTTTTAGGCATTAGAAAGGTCTCTTTGAGCACTACGTAATGATATAGGTTTGGTCATTAAATTTTTCTATTTTTATCATAATTTGGTTCCTAAGCCAAGCATTGATCTAAGATGGTTTATTAATCATAGATTTCAAATACATAATCAAATTTTAGATTTTAAATAAGTGTTGGAGAGTATTTGTAGTATACTACACAATGGATCAGGTAGTTTTTCATTTAGATGTGTAGAGAGAGTTTTGTATTTGTTTGAGCACTTGTGGGAGATTGAGATTCAGGGTATGTTTATGAGAGAATTCAGATAAATTTATGGGTACAAACTTGTGGAATTGCATGTGTTTATGAGACCAATATGATGGTACAATTTAGGTTATTTGATTTGGTACTTCTTGATACAAGTTTATAGGTGTTTTTAGAGTATGGACTTTGATGACAATAGGTACACGAGTTTTCTTCTAGTTTGAGGACATGATTGATATGCATGAGAGACTAGGAGTCTTGATTTAGTGGGAGTTGAATACAAGTACAATGTTGATGATGTTTATGGTGTCATGGATATGCAAGTACGTTTGAGCATTGGCACAAAATGATCATGTATGGGGTTGACAGGTATGGATTGTGATGATTGATTCATGATTACAAGTGGTGGTGTGGTTTAGTCTTAGGAGGTTATTTTTATCTCCTAGATGCTTGATTAGTTCCTTTACTATGGTTACTTGTTTGTGCACCTGTTTGGAAAATTAGATCTAGGGTTGATATGGTGTTTGAGTCTTGAGGTCTACAAATTATCTTCTTTGTTATGTTAGTTTGCAGGTTATTGATGTGGTGATGAGTTTGTATGTTTCATTGGTTTGTGATCTACAAGTTATGTAGTCATGTGGGTTTGGTACCACCCATTGGTTATAGTGGGGTGACTCAGATGTGGACTATCTATATCCACAAGATCAATTTGGTGTTGATGCAGACTTTGTTAGTTAGCCTTGTAAATGGTCATTTGTACATTGGTATGTTGCATTGGGATGAGAAGATGGATGATTAAAGTGTTTGGATAGTTAGTTATTAGGACTTGTAGCATGTTTATCATTATGCCATGGATAGCTCGGTATTAGGGTTCAGTGGGAGCTTTGATAGTGATGTGTATTTGTCATGAGGTGATGGATGATATTTTACGGTGGTTGTGGGTGTCAGGGAGAGATCTTGGATCATGATTCTTATATGCAGTGAGAGTGCTTTGACATCTTGAGTTTTATTGTCAGAATATAGTTATCTTCATGTGATTAGAGATGTTGATCCTTGGTTTAGATGATGTTTGGTATTGTGTCTTGGTTTACTCTGGATACTAGTTTGAGTGTTGGCATGATACAAGTTCTCTTGAGACTAGGATATGTTTATTGGAGCATGTGATCTTCTAGGAGGAGATGTTAGATCATGATGTCATGTTGGGTTCTTGATTTTACAGTTGGAGTTTTGATAGTGGTCTAGTTGGTTCTCTTGGTATTGAGTACATTAGTCATTTGCTTGGAGCTTCATGATAGTGCGATGTTACATTTGGAGTTTAGCATGGATTGATAGGTTGTAGGTGCTCATGGATACTTGGAGACTTGGATGATGATGAATTTCTCTTTAGTTTAGAGGCATTTGTTGAGATGATTACTCTATGGAGGTTTTAGCAGGAAGATCGAGGAGCCTTCACCTAGATATGGATGTGAGTTCATGATGGACCTAAGAGGAGATTGTTCTTAGAGAGAGTCATCATGGCTTGGTGTATCCTGAAGGGGCATTGTCATTCTCCACTCATGGTCTACTTAACAGATAATCATTTGATAGGTATTTCCCAGCTTTTTTAGATGTATTTTGTTTTATGCTTTATCTTCTCACAGATATGGATCTTGAGCTATGCTTGTTGGTTCTAGAGGGTTCATTTGAAGGGTGTTTGGCATGGTTATCTCTTTTTGCATATGAGTTTGATTTATGATGTCATTTATGAGGATTTAAGAGATTCATTTTGGGATTATTCCTATTTTTTTGGAATAGACATTTGAGTTTGGTCTTCCTTGGTCAGAGTGGCTCACATCCGTGTTGGCTATTACATGATACATATGTTTTGTTTAATCTATGACATTGAATGGTTGGGTGTTGTTAAGGCTTTTCATTTGGGTTGTAAAGGAGACCATACTTGGCACAACTTAGCACTTTGACATGTTGGTAGAAGGACATGGTATGACATGATTTATAGGTTTTCTCTCTTTGTTCTATGGCTACTTCCTTGAGGTTCATATTCATGTGATTAGTTGTGGTAGATTTGGGGGAGTTATGGTGACATGTTGTGAGGGAGTATGTAACATTTTGTATTACATGTGTGGATAATTGTGGTTATTCTTTGCAATACATGGTTTGATTTTTAGCCACACCTCGGTATGAGTGTTGATTTATAGACTTTGTATGCCTAATATATTTTCAAATTTGATATTACCCATGCAATGGGAGTTCCTAGATCTGTGAGTTCTTCATTGATAGGTTTTATACAAGGAGCTTGTGATTGTGATATGTTGTTGGCATGAGTTTACTAATGTTGTTTGATACCTAGGAGGTATGGATGACTAGATGCATTAGCATTTGTTGTGGGTGATATTTCTAGTCATGTGGGTTTTTACCTTTGGTAGCAACTTAGAGCCTTTCTTATCACTTGGATTTGATGCTTGTGTTCTTTGGATTTGTGCATCTTCACCTTGGTTTGTTTCTTTTCTTCCATAGGTGGCATGTTGGATTATGAAAGGATTTATTGCTTGAGATGCTGGTCACTTTGGTTTTATTGTAGGTATCTTGATGGATCATGTAACATCCACATTCTAAAAGCATAATAAAACTAGAAAATTTACCATAAAGTAATTTAACAAGGTAAAAATGAGATAGAGAAAAAATTTCTTTTATTCAACATAATAATCAAGTAACTACAATTACAAGATTTCTCATTACAAAATACAATAAACCATGCTGTCTTTCTCAAGTACAATGTTTACAAAAGTAAATCAATTACAAATATCTGCATTAGATAATGTTTTACATAGTCTCAATAAATACAAGTCTCAAAGATATACTGCATCTGGGATTTTGACATCTTTATCACAAGCCTTAGCATGTCTTCTGCTAGAGAGAGTATCTTTCCAGTGATTTACCTCCATCCATAGACCGACAGTCTCCCACACATCTTCCACATAGGAAGTGGCGCTACCCTTCACGAGGACTATAGACCAAAGGTGACTAGTGGTAATTTGCCTTTCTGAGTACATAGTGTTGTATCTTACATAACTCTATCAACCATACAACCCTAGATACCCTCTAGCTAAGTATGATTTCTGATAGGTTGTGCAATTCAGATACAGTGAACCGACAATGCATGCAAAGACATATGCATTACTATGGCCATAGTTTCAATATAAATTAACGTTCGCAATGAATGCTGTCGTAATGTTCACCCACCCCAACTCGACTTGGATACTATCATCTTCCTACAATTTGACTTGGTCAATTATATATAACTATAAAGTCTTGACAACTTCAATATTTTAGTCTTCCTGACCTAGACAAGTTTTCATTTACTGTCTATATTCCATAGACCTTATCGACTACCTTTCTTCATGAGGATTCTTATTGCATCATTGCAATACTCGAGGTCCATGACTTATTGACTCATAAGAATTTTAAATCGATTTATAACAACTAAGATAATCACCTTACCTAGGTTAAGCATCATAGTCTAGGAAATTATTTCCTTTCTTACAAGTAAGAATAAATATACATAGCTAGGGTACTTTTCCCTTCAATCATGATCTATATACTGATCACAAAGATTTAATATAAATAATTACCATATCTAGGTCAAGTTAAGGTTTAACTAAAGACTTTTTGTCTAACTCAAACCTAGTCTTACTGACTTAGGTGGATTCACAAGACACTATTATCGCTCCATAAACCTTATGGAATGACTATCTATTCTTGGGTATCTCTTTGCATCTTTGCAACATTTGAGATTCATCACTTATTGACAAGTAATAGTTAAGATAAGTTGTGACTAAAAAGGTATAATAAACTTTATGGTTGACTAACCATTAATAGTACCTCTTGCATGCTTGCAAAACCCGAGGCTTATGACTTATATCTCAAGTTGACTTGTAACCAATCAAATAGGTTTCTCTACCTAAGGTTAAACATTATTGACTAATAACAAATCTCTTATCAATAAGATATATATATGAAATTTTATTATTTAGGGTTCCTGACCCTTTAATGTCTTCCCACATAAAATAACTAAAACGGGTTATAATCATAAAGGTGTTATCAAAATAATCTTTAACCATTCTAGGTTTAAACCAGGGTTTTGTCTAACCTATCCCATCACCATGGTATGACAAACTCTCTAATGCTAGAAAGAACCACATCTCAAGTAAACGATTATCCTCTAGTGTTCTTTTGACTATGAGGTCGTTTCAATCTTTCAAACAAGATTATTTCTTACTTACAAGACAACCTTAGTTATAACTAACCAAAGGATTTGCTCACTACTAGATTTAGCTTGATTCCAAAATGGTGATAGACTTTTTCAGTATGCTATCCTCTTGAATTCCTATTTAAGATCTCTCTTTTAACATTCTGAACTATATAGAGTCAATATTATACGAGACCTATTATCTAAGTTTGATATAGGGAATCCACTCATTTTGAACATCCCTAGAGAAAAATATTCTCTTAATGAAATAAATAACCATTTAAAACTATAGTGTTCTAAGAGCATGAGATTACTATTATCAAAGTATCTTATGACATGCAAGTTCTGCTCTGTCAAGAAGAATAACCATTCATAGTAAGAGTATTGGCCTCTTTGTTGTCGATCCATTTAATGATCACGAAGGTTTAGGTTTTGGTCTATCCTATTCTATCATAATGGAATAACAACCTATATTCTCATAATATTTTAACAAAAAGATTAATCCTAGGTATTGATCCATCTTACGGGGTCAATTCTAGTTTCCACAACTCTAGAACTAGGAATAAAATTATTTTCCAAATATCTAACAATCTTTGTGTTGGCTAGAAATTGTTTGATATAAAACTATATATAGGATAATTCAATCGATATCATCCTCACCATTAATGGGTCATGTTACTCATATCCAAAGAGTAAATATATCTAAATATCATTTTGTATTATGTAAGACCGCATGCCTTTGCATGATTTTAAAACCTATAATATCATAATTGATCGGCTGCATGTTATAACTCACTCAGTGGTTTGAGCTTATATCGCTCAAACTACCCACATATAAACTAATGAGAACCTTGTCCCCTTATTTTGACGTGCAATAATAATGATCATAAAGACACGATAAGATAGTTTGGCATCATAATAGATATAAATATAACATATTCCTTAGCTCAAAGAGCTCTAGGTTTTTTAAATTCGTTGATAATGGTGGTATCGGCCATACAAGGCCTCTTGATGCTACTGATTTCTTATATGGCAATGAGCCATTTATCATTCTTACTAACTGTCAATATGATATTGATTTCATCTAAGAAGATCATGGTTTAAAATCATCAACACATTGAATAAATGGTTTTCCTTATTTGACAATCCACATAACTGCTAACAAAACATCTTAGAAGACATTGTTTTAGAAGAAGTAAGATTCATTTTAGGAATATAAACAATCTAAATAGAAATATTAACCTGGCAATTTTGACGACCTTTCCAATATGATGGAGTTACAGACCTGAACTAAGTTGGATGCCTTAGCCAATGATTTCTCTATTCAAGCTATATTTCCATACTCGCTGCCCACTGTCGTCCTTAAAAGCCTCCACAACTCGACTCTTAAAGAGTCGTTCCCACTTAAAATTCACTCTAGACTCTTAATAAGTCTTCCTATCATTGCTCTCCTATGCTTTTAGTTAAAGGTAAAATGAATGCGAAGTGAGTCCACACATATAGCTTCGGCTACAACTAAAACCCCACAATCAACAGAGTCTTACACATGTTAAAGGAAGACACAAAACGTGGAGAGCTCACCAAGTGGGGTGTTAACACCATGGACTCTCCTTTGGAAGAGGCCGACACATCATTTTAAACATAACTGATCTTTTAATGATCATAAATAAGTGGTTCAATCCACCACTAATATTATTGAAGACTCTCCTAAATGTAAGCCTTCGACTACTCAAGCATATTCTTATTTAATTATATCAAATATGATTCACATAACATCACCTCTATATTAGATAGTTATGGTTTAATCAATAAAATGATAATATTTAAACAAAGGATTACGGATTTGTGAATGGGTCAAGTTTACCTCCCCATCACAATCCTTCGTTAAAAATCACGTTGACTTGACGAGATCATTATTTGACGTTAAACGTTGACAACAATACCTCAAGTGACTTACTAACAATAAGACAACCATTTTATGACCATGATGTCGTAATATTTACGTTAAACGTAAATAGCCATAGTTCATATTCTAATGATGTCGTTAACGCTACTAACAACTCTGACAACTTTCTACGACTTACAAAGATTCGTAAGGTATCGACTACCTGTCGATTGGGTTTATAAGTAAACTGACAAGTTAAGGCTTACCTCTCACAACATATTGGTTCACACTTTTGTTACACATCATACTTGTTTTGGAAAATAGATCACTCATAACCTAAGGTCTATATCTCTCTCCTCTAAAGATACTCTCTTTGTCTTTTATCTGAGAGTCATCTGAGAATTTGCATTCCTGTTTCAACTTGTAACCAAACAATATATGATTAGTGCATCATTATTCAAATAATTCAAATAATAAATCAAATCTCATAATGCAATTATTAAATCAATAATAACATAATATTTTCATAATTTTGTAAATGACAATCAATACAAACAATGTCTTTTCTTGGCATTAATATATAACATCACAATAGATTTACTTATGTCCTAGTAAAAGTGAAAAGTTTAGTAAGACAAAAATTGGGGATGTAACAGAGCACGAGAGCATGTTGGAGATTCATGTGGTTTCATGTATGGCTATGATGATATATTTCATTGATTGACCCTTATGCAACGTATACAACAAGTCAGAGAATGTTAGGAAAGGGGTGTTGTACACCTTCACAAGTAATGAAATATTTTAATTATGTAAAATAAAATATTTATTTGTGGTGCATCTAGGAGATGTGTTTAGCCACATTAAATATTTATTTGGGCCCACTTGTAAAGTTGTATGTAACATTGGTTAGTTATTTTATGTGTGGGAGACATAAAATAAATAATTAATATTTTGAAAACTTAGTATCGAAAAGTAAATGAGGGGGTGAATGGTTTTGTGCTCTCATGGTTTTGAGACATATGGTTTTGCCAATAACACAAGTTGTATTTGTGCGAGCTTGAGTTTATAAAAGCAAACACATGGTTAGTGGTTTGAGTTGGCTGGTTGAGTGGGTTGTCATTGTATTGAGTTTCCTTGTGAGTGCTTATGTGAAGTATGGCATGGGATGTGTGGTTACTTGCTTGGACACATGGAGGATGCATTGGAGAAGCTTGATGTTTTAGAAGTATTCATGGAAGCTCTATAAGTGTATTATAATGTTTCACTACTAAATAATACATTGAGTGTGGATGCTTTTGGAGGTTAAGTTTTTCCCTCTTAAGGGTTTTCCCAGGGTATATCTTGTGTTATCTTGTGGCATGTCTTTTGATCTTTGCAATATGGTTATTTTGTAAGCTTGTATGCACATTTTCTCTCATAGCATTATGTAGGAAATGGTTTGATCAACCTGTAATTTCTGTTGTCACTTGGATTTGTGCCCTGTGTTGGAGAGGTTTAATGGTCTTCAACAATTTAGTGAAATATTGAGATGACCTCCAGGTGTGGGAACCTGCAAGGAGGCCAAATCTCTAGAGAGAAGCTGGTTCCTTCGCTAAATGAGAGATTCAGCTATTCCTAAGACTAAATCTAATCTATCCACCATTTAGGAAAAGAGAAAGAAGAATAAAATTGTAAATTAATGAAGGTGATACACCAGCTCTCACAGAACTGAAAATGCACAAAATAATCAGATACAACTGATAAAATTACATAGATCAAGCAGATTCTAACAGAGGTAAAGAGAAAGAAAGGATTGAGAGGAACTAAACATTCACAGACAAACCATTCCTAGATTACATAGAGCTAAAACAAACATAACGAGGTAAAAACAACCAGCATGTATTAATCAGAAAGGCACAGTTACAACAGAGGAGGGATCTGTTTGGTGTACAAAAATGTCTCTATGTCCAACCCTCATTACATTATACAAATATGCATATACAACAATTCATTACATTGACCTTAGTTATTTCATAATAAATTTGCCCCATGGGCCTGTTAGAGAATATCCCTGCCAGAAGGGATGTCTATCTACAAGAACTCAAAGCAGAAAATATCTTTGATCATGGAGTAGTTGGGAGCTATTTTGCCTCTTCAATGCACTAGCTGATTCATCATCTGCAATCATAAATGCAAAATATCTAAAATGGAGTAGTTGAGCAGATCAAATTCTGCATTAATGGCAGATGAAGAAAATTAAATGAATTTTCCCTCCAAAAATCCTCTTTCATGGAGCTTTTACAACACTTCAAATATCTACATTTAGATATTCAAAGTTTACAATACATTACGAACTCTATTTTTTACATATTCTATCAATTTCTACATATTTTATCCTATATTTTGCCTTGTCAGCAAAATCAAGCTATCACAAACCATTATGTCTTTGCCCTCTGTATTTTCTATTTGCAGTCGACAAACTTTCAAATTTTAGAATTGTACCCTGTTTCTTCATTTATACTTACTTTTGGCTTATCGACAAAAGTCATTTCTCTGAACTATTTTTGACTCATCTTTTTCATCTCTATTTTGCCTTATCGATAAAAATCATCTTTTCTGAACCATCTCTCTTTCTCTCTTTATCGACAAAAGTCTCTTTGCTAAACTTTTCTTTGCTTGCTCTTTTGCCTTGTCGACAAAACTTACTTCTGGTGAACTTTGCTTTCTTTTTCCTTTGTCAAAAAAACATCTTTTGTTGAACCATTTTACCTCACCTTTTTCCTTATCAGCAAAAGTTGCCCCTGACGAACCTTGGTCTCTTTATCAACAAAAAATCATTTTGCCAAACCATTTTGTTTTTGACTCCTTTTATTGGAAAAGTTTCACTTTTCCAAACCATTGGCTTTACCTTTGTCTTCTGTTTTGCCTTATCAGCAAAAGCTCTATCAGCGAGCTTGATGAACTTTGAACTGTTTGAGAAGTTTAGCTTTATGCCAATTCGTCGATAAGGCCTTCTTTTCTTTCCTTTACTTAGCCAACTTTCCATGTTTCAAATTTTGCCTTATCGGCAATATCACCAACTTTTGAACCATCAATAACTTAGCCAAAATTTCCTTTGTCAGCCCATTTCCCTTTTTTTGAACTTTGTCTTCACCTTCTTTGTCGGTGATTTGCCTTGTCGATGAACTTGAAGATTTCCAAACTTTTGAGAAGTTCACTATTTATGCACTTTGTTGACAAGCCTTCCTTTATCCCTCTTTTTCCTTAAACAATTTTCAAAACGCTGGCTCCCTATGCTGCTTTATCGGTAAAATGCCCTATTGGTAAACCTTGGCAAATTTGAACCTTCCTTGAGTTCACGATTTTTGAGTTTTGCCGATTAGGCGCTTCGTTCTCCCCTTTTTCCTTGGACACATTTGAAAAGAAGCCCGCCCTTTGTCGGTAAAACATCGGGTCGACGAACTCAAGGAAAAATGCACTTTTTACAAGTTCATAAAATATGAATTTTGCTAATAAATGGGAAATAAACCTTCATGCCTTAGTTATTTTTTCATTAGTTCATGAACATGAAACTTTGTCGATAAAGGCAAAAAGGGGGGCAAAAATTAAGGTAAAAGTTTCAAATTTTTTGGGTTTTTTTTTGTTTTTTGCAAGGTTTCTCCTGATGAATTTTCAGGGATTTTTACAAGGAAAATACTGAGATATGAAGGATTTTAGGCTTGCAGAGCCAAATTTCAAGGAATTTCAACAAGATTTTTAAGTAGGGCTATTTGACTTTGGGCAGAGGAAAATAGGTCAACAATTTCCTAACATCCATAAGTATTTCTTGGGACATAGACTTTGGATGGAACATATGTACCTAATATTTGATGTGGTCCTTGAAACCCCATAAAAATAATTCCTTCAAATTTTCTCTTATAATATTCTCCTCTTAAAGACAAGGTTTGGAATTGTTGAGTATAGTCCTTGACTGTACCTATTTGCTTCAATTTGGTGAGTTGGTTGAAGTAACTATCCATAAAATTGCCTCCACAATGTGTAGTGAGTTCCTCTTGAAAAATTGACCATGTGACCACACAACCCTTCTTTTTCTTCTCTTCACATAACTAATGATACCAAATGAATTGGTCTAGTTACAAGTATAAAGATGTCATTTCCACCTTCTACTAACATGCAACATGATGAAGATCAAACCACTACTCCATTTGGCAAAGCCAATTGGTTGAATCCTTTCCATCAAACTCTTTCATGTCCATATTTGGTGTGAAATTCCTAGGCATAGGATTATTTGGGGGATGATCCATATTAGGATTTTATTCAAACCTAAAAGAGTGATTCCCTTTAAAATAATAATCTTCTTCCCAAATATTATGATGTGAATCCATTGTCTTAGAGTTCATAGAACACTCAAGAGAATCAAATATCTTCATTGTCACCTAGATCTCATCACTCTTTGCAAACCCTTTCATTTGCTCTACCAATTCTAACTTGATTTCCTCCATCTTGTTGTTTTTTTCCCTTATAGATTCATTATCTATGGGACCAATCTCCTCAATTCCTACATCATTATTGCCTAGAGATTTTCCAAGTGTGTCAAAAAAATTTTGCCTCTTGTTGTAGGTCCCACCATGATGGAGAACAATAATTTACAATAAATCACACAAAACAAGTCCAAAAGATCAAAAACATTTACTTTAACTTACTTGGACCTAGATCTTGCCTTGCAAAAATATCTCCAAGAAATTCATAGTTAATTTGCAACCTTGAGAGCAAATTTGGTGGAAACCCTAATTTCACAATAACTTCCTTAGATATACTCCAAATGACCTCAAATCTGTAACGTAGTAAATTCAATATGTTCTTGAAAAACCCTTTGAAAATTAGGAAAAATTTACCAATTTGAGAGATATGTGTTTCACAATTTTCCTTTCAAAATTAAAATTGCCTTATGTCTTTCCCTCTTGTTGCTAAGGTCATGGTCTGATACCACTTGTAATATAAAATAAGTTGCACAAGAGAAGAATATAATATGAAATATGCTACAAATACTTGATAATACTTGAGAATAATAATCCACTTAAAGGAGGCAAACCTCCAAATATCTCCAATAAGAACAAAATTTGCAATATGATGAACAAATCACACTCACTACATCCTAGATATCCTACTTATTCCTTGGCTATCACCTCGGATGACATGTATACCTAAATAAACACTTAAGATGACTTAATTATCTAAATAGGACTATAATAATGATCATATAACTTAAGACTTAAGGTAGCTACAAATTGACTACTCATAACCCTATGCACACTATAGGATTAAGGATATAGTAGGTACCACATTTGGAACCTTTGTCTCTTTCTCATCCATTAGAGCATCATTTTTAAAAAAGTCATCATCCAGTTGTCCTCTTATTGTTTTTCTTTGCATTCTTCTTTGCTCGCCTTTTTAGTTACATGTGTTTCTTCTTGATATGTCTTTGTGTTGGGTGAAAATATATGCTTAATAGGTGTAACATTAGGCACTTCTTTTCTTATCCATTCTTTCTTCTTATATTGTGGTTGTGGTGCAATGATAGGAATTCAATGCACCACATCTTCTTGCTTTGTATTCCATATAGTCTTTTGTGTATGAAACCCAATTATTGGTGTTACTTTTACTTTTTTGTACCTTTTTTTTGGTTCCTGTTTGATGTTTTCTTTCTTTTTCTTTGGCACATGTGTAATTTGTTACTTATAAGGACCACTAGAATACATCTATATATAAAGACCTTTGTGAACATGAAACTTTGGATGTACAACTTAAATCTTTTTTGGTTTTGAAAAATCTTTATCTAACCTCTTTTGAATCCTTTGTAACTCATCAAGACGTATCTTGTATAAATCATGTTTATTGTCATTTCCCTCATAAGGTACACTTGTCATTTTTGTACACATATGTCTAATGTAGAGTGACTAGCATAAGATATTGGCTTATATAAGCCTTTTAAATTTTAACCACTTTTCATTCATGTACAGATTTAACACATTGATGCAAAACATAAGGAATAACTACATTGCTCAATCTATGGTCTCCCAAGTAATACACCAAATACATTGGAAGATTATATCACATGACATGAAATAGGTAACTCCTTAGGTCCAAATCTCAAGTGTACAATAATTCACCCCAATGTGTTGATTAATATTCCATTAGTTATTTTTAATGAAACCCCCAAATATGCATGTTATTGATCCCTAATCTGAGTGATAAACAATTCTTCTTCTATACATTATGCAAATGACTTCAAAATGGATTTGTATAAATTAGTAATCTATTGTTAGGAGGTGCAACTTATGGATTTCCATTATCACTAACCCCCTCAACTTTAATTATGTTGTTTTCAATGAGATATTATACCTTATTCTTAAGACTAAAGCAAGTTTATGTGTGATGCCCTTTAACTCTATGATAGTTGCAAAATGCTTGATCATTATATAACCTATGAAGTGTTTTGGTGGGATCCAATGGATGGATGGGAGGGAGTGTAATTAAATTAGCACTCAATAAATCTAAATCACATCATCCATGGATTCTTGAAGCTTAGTGAACTTTTTATAAGAATTTATCTCAAAGAAGGAAAAGAAGTGATCTAGACCCCAGGTAGTCTAGGGGACAAACTTCTCTTAAGAAAGATGAGATTTATAGAGCATACATAAGAAACAACAAATTAATCACTAAAACACAATTAAATGCAAGTCAAAGTCTTTAGAGAAACATATATGATACTTCTATTAAAATTTAGAAATAAATAGATTACAAATGATGTTACAAGTGTGTGGCATAGAATGAAAATCCTTGTGACTAGAACAAGGAAGAAACTTTAGATTGGTTCGGCTACAACTATACAATATCTATCATCATCCTTCAATTTGAATGAGCACATTAATATCAATAATACATTATACTTACAACAAGAGAGAATTTATAATGATCAAATGTGAACCATTGACCTTCCAACTACCTTGTTTGTTGTGCTCCTTGACAATTACATTTTTTTACATGGTCAAAGTCATGCACATGCAGATCTACTGAAGTCGACAAGTGTCATGAGCAAAGTTGTACAGGGTTATGCACAAGAATGCACTGAAAACAATAAATAGTGTCATGTGTAATGGTGTATTATGACATTGAGAGTTGTGCATCAGGTGCAAGAGTTGTAGAGAAGAGCATATAAGTCTTAGAACACAATCACTATTTATTGAGAAGTGATGGCTACCATTGCATATTTGATGAGATGCAGAAATTAAACATATATTTGTGGAAGATTGTACCACTTTTCTTAATTTGCATACTACCCCACCTTATCCACTTTGAATAGATGATGTAAACCTCAACAAGTACACCTTGTGGTAGTCTAAATTATCTCATCTTCCACAATAGAGAAAAAGTGCTCAAGATCCAAGTCTGAAGGTTGTTAAAGTGACTTTTTCTCAAGAAGAGGAGGAAAGTATGGCTTGAGGAATTCCATGTTGAATACTAGATGCAAAATCAAGTATTATGAAAGATCAAGAATAAAAGCATTCTCAACAAATACGTATAGAATGGTGTTTAGAGCATGGTGCAAAGGCTTCATCTTTTGGTATGGACCCTTGAAGCATTGATTTTGAAGATGCAACTATACCTTGTTGTTGACTTTAAAGGAATAAGGTGTGTATTGTGCTCTTTGTCTTTCTATTTATATCATGTGAGAATCTATTGAACTTATTGGTGAAAACTCTAAATGTGTTGTAGAAATTTCTAGCCTCTATCTCATTCTCATTCCTATATACATGACTCCAAGTGTGGTGGTGTGTAAATGGATATGTGAAGTAGTTTTGCAAGATAAAACCCAAGACATGTATAGCAAAGACTATATCGCATGCTATATGTAAAGTAATTTGTCATCCCAAGTATGGGTGTGCATAGTTGTAGATGTGCAAAAGGTGTAGAAGTGTGAAATTTACCACTTTTTTCTAACCATCTATCTTTGGATGGAAAGTTGTGGTCAAATCCAAACCATTTATCTAATCTCTCATTTAAGGATTACCAAAATTCTCTCGTGAATCTTGGGTCATGATTAGACATAATGAATGAAGGTAGCCTAAAATGTAACAAACATGATTGAGGAAGAGGCACACAGTTTCCTACACTATGATTTTTTTCTTCCAAGTACTCATGATGGCCATATTTGAAAACCTATACACTACAATGACTATTGATTCATGTTGGTGCTTCATCATAAGGAGTTCACTCATGAAATCTATGCTAATAGATTCCTAGGGCCTTTGTAGAATTACAAGAGGTGTGTAAAGCCAAAACTTCCTATTCATAGGCCTGGCAATGCGACGAGGGATATAGGACTTGGTATGACACTTAATGTCTGTGTGCATATGAAGCCAATAGAAGTGTTGTTGTAACACTACCAAATCCTTGGTAATGTTGAAGTGTCTAGTCATGTTGGCATAGTGCACCTCCCAAATGAGTCATTAGCAAGGTGTATCATTTGGAACACATAAATGTACGAGCTTGAAAAGAAGTCTCTCATACAAATGAAATTAGCCAACTTGTTTGCCTTGTATGAGCTTAGTGTAGGTCAACACAAAATTTTGATCTATTGAGTAAAGGTTATCCCAATCGACGAACTTGTGGCTGTGTGAGTGCAACACCATGATGAGAACATGAACTAATGGTCTATTAGGAAATATGTTGTCTTATTGTCTTTCCCTTTTTTGTTCTTGATCATTAGATGGAAATACTACAAGTATGCCATCAAATTCATGTGGCATACATTCTCCAACTTGATCTATGTGTGTAGAAACTAAAGTGGCTTGTGATCAAAATGAATGAGTTTTTCCTTACCCAAAATGTAGTGTCACCATTGCTTGAAAATTTGTACAATGGCATACAATTCTTTCTCATACATGGAGTAACACTACACCATTTCATTGGATGTCTTTTAATGGTAGGGGACTAAATGCCTATGTTCAATGAGTATTGCATTGAGTGTATAATCAGATGAATCACTTTGAATCTCAAAGGGGTGCATAATGCTAGGCATTGACATGATAGGTGTTGGATAAAGTTGTTGCTTGAGATACTCAAAATCACATTGTTGCACAAGAATCCAAATTAATGCCACCTTGGAATGCATGATTTGATTAAGTGACCAAGAATTATGTGAAAACTTGACGACAAACATGTGGTATAAGTTTACGAGCCTAAGAAAGGTGTCCAATTTAGTGAGGTTTCTTGGAGTGTTAGGAAAGTTGTCTCAACCTTGCATCTTAATATTAAAAACACTAAAATATAATTTTTGGGTCTAAAAAATATGGAAATGGGATTTAATTGACTAAATCCAATTATAGTGATGTGGAGCTCTCTTAGATCTTAAATTTAAAAAAGGGGGCTCAATCAACTTCTTGGATCAAAAGATATGACCTCTGAAAGTTAGGCCACCCACATCAGAAATGTGTGAGCATCTATGACACATGAGAGAGTTGTAAGAGGGAGTTACACATGCTCACCAAGAACACTCACCAACCTATGACATGTAATTATGACTGCCATAAGGCATCTTTGGAGAGTTGTCATAAAACATCTTTGGAGGATTTGAATAAGAAAAAATGGAGCACCCAAGTTGGGGGGATAACTATGTCATGTTATAACAAAATCTTATAATAGGTAAAGAAATATTCTATATTTAGCATGAAGACTCTTCTTGGGATTTTGGCATTGGAATTTGACTAGGGAATTTGGGTGGTATTAGCTCATGGTTTTACTATTCCCCTTTGGTGATTTCATGTATTAGTTTCTCTATTTATTGGGTGTTTCGAATGGAGTTTATATAGCGTGTTTTGTAGGTATTGTTATGTTGTTAGTATTACTCTAGATTTAAGTGTTAGTGTTGTCTCATGTGAAGGCTCCTTTCCTATGTTGTAATGCAATTGATATTTTTGTTGACTAATACATTAGTTTGAAGTTTAAAGGTTGGGTTTTTCTTGATAGTGTTTTCCCAAGATACATCATTATGTTATGGTGAATGATTTTATTGTGTTGTTTCTTTCATACAGATTATTTTAAATCATATTTTCTATCATCTTTCATGTTAGATCAATGTATGAATCTTTTCTACTCAACTTCCTTTCATTTGGTATTAGAGTCTAATCAACTCATGTCCTAGGTGGTAGGAAAAAGGTTTTTGTACTAATCTTGTCTTGATTGAAGCATGTGTAGAGAAGATATTTGTTTCAAGGAAGATGGAAAGCATGTCTAGATTGAAGATAGAAAAGTTTACTGGTAGTAACTTTGAGTAGTGTAAGCTAAAAATAGAATATTTTCTTATAGATCAAGATCTATGGGCTACAATATCCAAATCCAAACCAACTACAATGTCACTGAATGATTGGGTAATGTTGGATGGAAGGAAAGAAGCCTTGTTAGGATTTTCTTTGTAAATTCTATGTTATTGAATGTCTATGAAGAATCTATTGCAAATACTCTATGAAAAGTTGTAGAACTTTTACCAGGCTAAATCCTTGGTTAATAAGCCTTTTCTATGAAAGTTGTACAATTTGAGGATGGGTGATGGTGATTTTTTTGCTGAGAACCTGATGTGTTCAACATGATTATAACCCATTTACAATCAATGGGTATTAAGATGGAAGATAAAGTTTGATGTGTGACCATATGTTATTTTCTAATCTCATGGTTCAACCTAGTAATGGCTATTGGAAGCACTATATCAAAATTGGTGATTGACTATATCATGGTTGCTCTTGTCTAAGAGGAGGTGAGGTGGAAAGCTATTGAATCCACTAAGAAAGTCTTGGTTGTTCATGGGTGGTCTAAAGAAAAATTCAAGAAAAAGGACAAGAAGGATAATAGCAAATATAAATCTTGTGGGAGATATAAGTCTCGTAGAAAGTCCAAGGCAAAATATTGGAAATACAACAAGACAAGGTACTTTAGAAGAGACTACAAAAAGGAGAAAAAGAAGAAAAAGGTTGAATCTGATGATAATTCTGATAAATCTTCTCAAGAGGATGTAGGATATGCCTTTTTCATAGCCTTGTAAATATATCCATGTGAGGATGCATGGATGGTAGACTCCAAAACTTATTTATACATGATTCCCCATCAAGAGTGGTTTTCAGATTACATGATGGTGGGAAGGAATACCTCAATCAAAACTCATACCTCAACATAGTTAGCCATGGGAGAGTTAAGATTTGATTCTCTAATGGGAGGATCAAAGTGATTACTAGAGTCTTTCACATCCTTGGTTTGGAATAACATGTTATCTATACATAAAATGAATAATGCAGGAATGTAGGTAGTCTCTGATAATAGAGGTTGTAAGATGGTTTGAAGAGCTATAATTCTCGTAAAGGGGGACCAAGTTGGTACTCTCTTTTAGCTTGATACATGCACTTACATAGAGTGCAATAGTTCTTTAGATTTACAGAGTCTACATCTCAGTCATCAGAACCTACAACGAAGAGATATGTTGTATCCAATTCCTATGGTTGTGCATTTTGGGTACCTAAGAATTTTCTTACCTCAAAGAACAAGTTTCTCTTTGAGAAGACAATGTTATGGTACTAGTGCATAGTCCATCTTGGTGAGAAAGGTCTATGGACCTTGAAAAATAAAAATCTTGCAGAGGGGCTTGTTGATTGTTCTATTGAGTTTGATTTTTGTGAGCATTGTATTTATGGTAAACAAAACCATGTTTAGTTTTACTCTGGTTCTCATAAATCTTATAGGTTGTTGGATCGTATTCATTATGATGTATTCGATATTATAGATATTCCTTCCTTGTAAAAATCTTTGTATTATGTAACATTTGTTGATGATTACTTTAGGAGGACATGGGTATTATTTTCTCATAAGTAAATTTGAGATCTTTAGTTAGTTTAGGGAGTTTTAGGCTCTTTTGGAATACTAGACTAGTAGAAAGAGATCAAGGTGTTGATAAATGACAATGGTGGTGAGTATTTCAATAAAGTTTGACAAATTTTGTAAGAATAATGACATATAAAGGCATAAGAAAAATCCATATACCCCTCAACAAAATGGAGTTGTATAAAACATGAACAAGACGTTGATAGAGAGGGCTAGGAGTATGCTTAGTAGGTCTAGCTCAGAAATAAATTTATAGTAGAAGTGGTTGCTACTACATGTTACTTGATCAACAAGTCTCCTACATCAACAATTGTGAGAAAACCCCCTAGACGTATGGACAAGAAAAATGCACTCACTTTAGCATCTTCATGCATTTGGTTGCAAGGCATATACTCATGTGCCTAGGGAGTAGTCAAAGTTGGATAATAAGGTTGTGAAATGTATCTATGTTGGCTATAGTGTTGGTGTGAAAGGGTACAAGATTTACGATTCTATAACTATAAAAATTCTCTACTATTAGAATGTCATTCTCAAGGAGGTAAAACCTTCCACTATAGTTGAGCAACCAAAGGAGCATGGGAAGTTAGTTTTGTAGTTACAACCAAAGACTAAGAATGCTACACCAAATGATGAACTAGAGGTTTAGGTTAGACCAAATGAGGAAGATAGTATGGAGAGATTCAAGAGTTTAGCTCCCATTAGAGGAGGAAGCAATAAAAGTTTAGTTCTCATGACTTTAGATGTATATCTTCTTTGTTGACTAACGTTAATGAACCCAAAATAGTTAAAGAGGTAATTGAAATGGATGATTGTGAATCCTAGAAGTTGACCATGGATGAGGAGATAGTTGCACTAAGGAAGAATGATACATGGGACTTCATTTAGTTGCCTAAAGGATGTAAAACTAATGGATGTACATGGGTGTTCAAAAAGTTTAGCTTTGATGGTAGTTGTAACATCAAAAAATGTCCCCATGGGGGCTTTTCCCTCATAAGGTTTAGCTCCCAAGTCTTTAGTATGCATTTAGGACATCTTAGTTCATAATTTAGCATCTCGATGGAATGAGCCCTAGGTAACATGACAAATGGGACATAGGAGGACCCCTTGAGCTGTACCCTACCCAAAATAGGGGGGGAGGACTTGGGTACCTGTGCCCTAGTCCTGCCCTATTTTAAGGCAGCCCTAATTTTTAGGTGTTAGTTTATGACTATTAGTTGGTTCTTTTGCCGACACGGTAAAGTTTGATTTTTAAAATCTTGGTGGGAATGCTTGTAGTTGCATATATAAGCATGATTAGGCATTCATTTGTAAACTAGATGGCAATTGTAATGTTCAAGTGTTCTCAGGGTGATTCAAGGCTTTCTGTTGTGTTGCAAGAGCAGACTTGTATGTTTTGTGTGTTGATATTTGCAGATTTGAGCATCAATTTTCTCATGGCATGAAGAGCCTCTTCCTCGATGAGAGCTTCACTACAAGGTGACATATCATTGTGTTTTTATCATTGATTCCTTTGGTTTTTGGCCTCTACCTCACAAGGGCATGCCCTCTTTATCTGACAACGACATTCATAGACTTAAGTGTCCTCTAGGGCTTGACTGAGGCAAGCCTCTAAACACCATAACCCCCAAACCAAGTCTTGTGATTGTAGGTTACAAGTGTCGCATTTGGGAAAAGTGGAGTTGCAGGAGGGATTGACAGACATCAAGGATTCAGGATCTAAAGAAAAGTAGGACACAGGAGCACTTCCAGGACTTGGGCGCTCACAATAGTGTCATCCACAGACAAAATTTTAGAAACAGAAGTTACAGGGTTGATCAGTGTCGGAAGGAGGTCCAGATTCCCCCCAAAAGTAGGTACCTTGGACTTGGGCACTCATGCCTTAGTCCCTGACTATTCCACCTCGGAACCCCGAAAACAAGTATTCTATGATTTGCTATTTTACTCCCGTCTGCAAGAGCTTTTTCCGTCTTTCGTCAATTTGTTGTCATATTTGCATAATTAGGGTTTTAATGGTCAATTGGACATAGGAGAAGGAAAATTTGATAATTAATTCTGTAATCCAAGTTTCCCCACACCTACAAGTGACTCTAGGGTATGATAGTGCTTGCCACTCGACCCTAGATCCTTGAATGTTAAGTGGAAAGGTAGATTTAAACATCTAAACACTAGAACATTAACAAATCCAATTTTCCCCTAAACATTTTGGTGAACCCATGTTTTGGACTTAAATTGCAACTTGCTGAGTGTTTGTCTTTAGGTTTGTATTGATTTCATTCATTCATTTGGTCATTCATTTTATTGCATTGAGAAAAATTTAAAAATATTGAAAAATTGAAAAAATGCAAAAAAATTGCATTGTTGGGCTTACTAAATTGTATCAATTCTTTCTAAATTTTCCTAATTCATGATTTTTACATCAGATCTAATATAAAATACAGAAAAATCCAAAAAAATCAGAAATTTACATTGCATTTTCATCATTTAATTGCTAGGGTTTTGTGGAAATTTTGACAATTTTATATAACCTAGTAATTCCAAAATCTAGGGTTTGTAGGCAAGATCTTTTATCAGATTTTTCTACCAATTTTAGAGGCTCATTCAAATTTTCATTTGGTTGTATTCTTGCATTTTAGTGTGAATTTGCATTTACATTAAAAATATTTGCAATTTTGCATAGAAAATTTCAACAAAAACTAACAATTTTGATGCATTTTCATTTAATTTGCATGGGCATTTTGCATGTTAAGGCTTGAAAATAATTTTTAGATCTGAGAGTATTTAATTTCCATCATAAGTCAGACCTTAAAATGATCACATATCATTTTGTCCCAAGATCTCAAACCTAGGGCTTCAAAAACAACAATTTTTGCTAAATTTGGCCTTATCGACTCTCTAAACTTGCAATATAGGTGTGTTGTGAAGGATATTTTTACATTAATTTTCTGTTATCAGGGTAATAATTTTCTACCCCTCATAAAAAGATTCACAACACCCTTTTATCGGGCTCTTGTAGTGAAAAGTTTGCAAGAAGCTACACATTTTGGCTATTTTTGCTCTAGGGTTTGACCTAGTTTGCACTCCAAACATGTTGTGATCAATTTTAGGAATTGAGGTGACTAATATTATTGATATTATTTTCTATAACTCTTGAGATTCCTTACAACACCTCCTTTGCTAGGTCTTGGAGTTGAAAAACCGTGAAAAATAGCCTATTTTCGCTATATTTTCACTAGGGTTTGACCTTAAGTGGCACTAAAAACGTGTTGTGTTGGGTATTTTGACACCAAGTGGATTTTATTAATAATATTATTTTCTTTCCATCAACATTTTCCTCACAACACCCATTGTTATGCTCTTTTGCATTGAATTTTGGTGAAAAAAGTGCCTATTTTGACATATTTTCACTATATTTTGACTTAGCATCAACTTGAAATCGCATCAAGAGTGTGTTGAGAAGGATAATTTTGCTGTTTTGGATTGATATCAGACATATAACTTGCTTCCCTTGACTGAAATCCTCACAGCATCTTTTGTTTCATTCATTTGCATTGAAAAGTATCGAAAAATCAAGCATTCTAGGTTGTTTTTGCTCTTGTCTTTTGCACTAATTTTGAAAAGCTTTCAAAAATATGATTTTGCATTGGTTTGAGCACGTAAATATGGATTCTAATCACAAAAACAACAATAGGTTTCCTCCTAGACCTTACATTAAAAGAAAAGCACCTGAGCCTGAAATTGTCTTTACACCTCATGATAGAACAATTGGTGATTCCGAAGGACCTCTTTACATCACTGTGAAAATAATGGGAAATAATGTGGAGGGAACTCTTATTGATCCTAATTGCATGACTAATGTTTCCACTGAAAAATTCCTCTTTTCGAATCAATTAATACAAGGACCTTATAGCCCTTTGAGCTTGATGATTAAGACACATACGAGAGCTTTAAAGAAACCACAGGGTAAGATATCATTGATAGTAACTGTATTTGAGAAACATGTTGAACAATGGTTTGATATTACTCCCAATTCTAATACCTTTGACATAAAACTTGGAATCCCTTGGTTAAAAGTTACGAAAGCGGTCCCTTCAACTATTTATAAATGTGTTAAATTTCCTTTGAATGGACAAGTGCATGTCATTCATCAAAATACATACAAACCTTCAACTACACAACACTTCACATTGGATTACTTTTGCAACAAAAATACTAGCGACAAATTAGAGCTACGAATAGACTTTACATTTTGAGCTATAGAAATTACAAACTAAAATTGTTACATCCAACACCTAGTCCCTCTACACAAGAAATGATAAAAGATAAACAACCTACATATGAAGAGAACTTTAGACTGAAAGGACAAGGTCCCTATGCTGAGGTTCCTCCCCCGAAATCCTTACAAGAATCAGGAAATCATTATCAACAACAAAATGTTCCACCGCAACAAATGAGGTTTGATCCCGGTGCTTCATCCTCTAATTTACAAATACCTATGAAAGAGCAAGGCCCTGTCTTACAAGAGATAAGTGGTTGAAGAAAGAGAAATAGAAAAGCAAGAGAAAGAAGAAAAAGAAGACAAGAATATGCCATAAACCTTGCCTCTCAACAAGAAAACATCGATCCTAACATTCAACCAAACAAAGATGATCCTAACGATGAACAACATGAACAAGATATGAATTTGGCTTTGGTACTGTATGTCCCACTATCCTCCAACATTAGGGAGTGGGAAGATGATGACGATGATTTGCTTATAGACAATCTCTAGCCTGGCAAGGACCCTATAGGTAAGTATCTCTAAACCTTTATCTCTCTCATGATGTGCTTCCCCCATGATATGTTATGTGTTGTTTAGGCCTCCTGGGATGACCTCGAATTCTCTCGTAAGGTTCGGGATACCAGGAGACCACCTCTGTTGTGACCTTCTATTTGTATCATCATTCTTCTATTTTGCCTCTCTCTAATTTCGTTGTTGTGTGTTTTGTCTTATGGACATAGCGTTGTGGTTGGTGACTTGGGGGCACCCTCCTATGTGACTGTCCCTAAGACACTTGTTTCTCCTCTCTTATTTATTGTTTCCCTTCCTCTAGTGTTTCCACCTAGCAGGTGAATGACGACAAACATTTGTACTAATGCGGACCTAGTGTCTGTTTCAAGAGCAATAAAAAAATGGACTTAGTTCCTAATATGACGATGGGGTTGTATATTTTATCCGACGCTTGGCTAGTGGAAGCACTCATGCTTTCCACGTAGTGAATTTGATGATATTTCTGTCGCATTTACAAATCTTAACAATACTGCTGCTCTATGCACCTTTGTTTGCCTTTGAATCTAGCCTTGGCGGTACTCGATTCAGAGAGCTTTGTGATATAGTGTCACAGTTATCCTCAAACTCCAGATTCATTGTATAACCTTGGCTCTTTGTGTGGTTAATCATATGCATCGATGTTGTTGTTTATTATGATGTTGTAGACACTAACATGTTTCTTGCAGGGATGTGTTTGTAGGAACATTTGGCGATCATAAAATACATATCACCTCTGGGGGACATGGGTATCAACCACCTTAAGGTGGAGGCATATATAAGGTAAGCTATCTGTTATAGATGTTAGCAATGTGTTTGACCTTAGATGCAAAGACTTGTGCCCCAGAGTACTGCATCGTGCATCCTAAGTTTGTTTGCAATCAATCATGTAAGCCCTCTATGGAGGCAGGATATCAAGCATATCCTTTTTTCTTAAGCCCTTTATGGAGGTGGGGATGGTGTATTTCTCAGAGCAGATTGCACCATCCTGTCATTTTCAAAAGTCCTTTATGAAGGCAGGGAGCGGTTCTGTGACTAACTCAACCCTTAAGCGTGTCTTCGATGATTGTTGTGGCGAAGCCCAATCGTCAGTGTGTGCCTGTAATGTGCTTGAGATGGTGTTGGACCTAGAAATAGGTACACTCCATCGCTTGTCTGTCGTGTTTTCTCCATGTCTTCTAGTGTGTGTGTTTTAGCGTGCTTATTTTGTGTGGCATGTTTATTGCCCCATATGTAGAGACCAGTGCCCTTGGGTAGTGCTTCCTGCATTTTGGGAGGTTTTGTGTGTCCTGCGTGTGTGTTGCCCCATATATACTGAGACCTGCACCCAAGGGTAGTGCATCCTGTATTATGGGAGGTTTGTTTACTTTCCAGTACTTGCATTTACATTTCATATATATGAGAAAAAGAAAAGAAAAGATATCATTTCTGTCTTCCATGCATTAATGTGTCTTCTATGCATTAACTGTCTTCTCTGTGTTCTGCGTGACTGTAATTGTCTTCTCCATGTTTTGCATGCCTGTTACTGTCTTCTATGTGTTTGGTGTCTTCTCCATGCTTGATGTGTTTTCTGTGTTTGTGACCTTACTTTAATTCATGTATTGGCCTCATGTTTATACATACATTAAAGTGGGGGCTAAATGTAATGTCAAAAAATGTCCCCTTGGGGGCTTTCCCTCATAAGGTTTAGCTCCTGGGTCTTTTAGTATGCATTTAGGACATCTTAGTTCATAATTTAGCATCCTGATCGAATGAGCCCTAGGTAACATGACAAATGGGATCTAGGAGGACCCCTTGAGTTGTACCCTACCCAAAATAAGGGGGGAGGACTTGGGCACCCACACCCTAGTCCTGCCCTATTTTGGCATAGCCCTAATTTCCAGGTGTCGATTTATGACCGTTAGTTGGTTCTTTTGCCAACACGGTAAAGTTTGATTTTTAAAATCTTGGCGGGAATGCTTGTAGTTGCATATATAAGCATGATTAGGCATTCATTTGTAAACTAGATGAAAATTGTGATGTTCAATTGTTCTCAAGGTGATTCAAGGCTTTCTATTGTGTTGCAAGAGCAGACTTGTATGTTTTGTGTGTTGATTTTGTAGATTTGAGCATCAATTTCCTCATGGCATGAAGAGCCTCTTCCTCCATGAGAGCTTCACTACAAGGTGACATATCATTGTGTTTTTATCATTGATTCCTTTGGTTTTTAGCCTCTGCCTCACAAGGGCACGCCCTCTTTATCTGACAACAGTGTTCAGAGACTTAAGTGTCCTCTAGGGCTTGACTGAGGCAAGCCTCTAAACACCACAACCCCCAAACCAAGTCTTGTGATTACAGGTTACAGGTGTCACATTTGGGAAAAGTGGAGTTGCAAGAAGGATTGGCAGACATCAAGGATTTGGGATCTAAAGAAAAGCAAGACACATGAGCACTTCCAGGACTTGGGCGCTCACACTAGTGTCCTTCGCAAATAAATTTCTTGAAATAGAAGTTACAGGGCTGATTAGTGTCGGAAGGAGGTCCAGATTCCCTGAAAAAATAGGTACCTTGGACTTGGGTGCCCACAACTTAGTCCCCAACTATTCCACCTTGGAACCCCGAAAACAGGTATTCTGTGATTTGCTATTTTACTCCCGTCTGCAAGAACTTTTTCCATCTTTTGTCAATTTGTTGTCGTATTTGCATAATTAGGGTTTTAATGGTCAATTGGACATAGGAGAAGGAAAAATTGGTAATTAATTCCCTAATCCAAGTTTCCCTACATCTGCAAGTGACTCTAGGGTATGATAGTGCTTTCCACTCGACCCTAGATCCTTGAATGTTAAGTGGAAAGGCAGACTTAAACATCTAAACACTAGAACATTAACAAATCCAATTTTTCCCTAAACAGTAGTATTGAGAAGTACAAAGCACAATTAATTGCCAAAGGTTATTCCCAAGTTGAGGGAATAGATTTTGGTGAGATTTTCTCCCCCATTGTAAGGTTGACATCTATTAGAATGTTATTATATTGTGTTGTTATTTTTAATCTTGAGGTTGAGAAGATGGATGTGAAGACAAATTTCTTACACAATGATATAGAGGAGGAGATCTACACGTCATGACCATAAGACTACATTGAGAAAGGTAAGGAAAACTTGGTTTGTTAATTGAAGAAATCCCTCTATGGTTTAAAATAGTCTCCTAATATGTGGTATACAAAGTTTGATCATATGTTTGGAGTTGGGGTTTATCAAGTCTAAGTTGGATCATTATGTTTAGTATAAATAAAGTAGTGGTCATTTTATCATTATCACTTTGTATGCCGATGATTTGTTGTTATTTGGTAACTACAAGAAAATGACTGGGGAATTGAAATCTTAGCTTTCTTTATAGTTTGAAATGAAAGATATAGAGGCTACTAAGTATGGAAACTAGATAGGAAGGGGATAGCATAAAACTTTGTGTTTGATAGAGGAAGTATACTCAATATGTTTTGTAGCATTTTAGCATGGCTAACAAAAAACTAGTTAATGTTCCTATTTCTATGGGAAATAAGTTATTAGTTGAACAATTTCATTTGACACTCATATATATGAAGGAGATAAGTTTAGTGACCTATGCTAGTGTAGTTGGGAGCCTTATGTATGCTATGGTTTGCACCAGACCAAATATTTCCCAAGTAGCGGGAGTCTTGAGCCATTACATGGTAAATCCTAGATGGGAACATTGGATTGTAGTTAAGAGGGTCTTTAGGTATTTGAGGGGTACTTCCATGTACTCCTAATGCTTTTTTTCATGGAGTTAATAATCTATGATAAGTTTACATGTGTTTGGACCTTCTCCTTGCATTAAGAACCTAGTTTGTTTACCTCATTCTGTGCCATTTTATCCTTTATTTACTATTATTTTCCACAAATAATTAAATTATATCAACCACCTTAAGGTGGAGGCATATATAAGGTAAGCTATCTGTTATAGATGTTAGCAATGTGTTTGACCTTAGATGCAAAGGAGAGAAGTTAATCATGAGGCAGAGAAGAAGGATTCCATCTCTAATTTGGAGAAAGATGGTTCAGTAAAAACCTTGTGGGATCAAGTGAAAAATTTGGACATGAAAATCTCAGCTACTTTAGAACTACTACATCTAGAAGTGCAGAAAGTAGACCTAAACTCTATCATAGAAGTAGGAAAGGAATTGGTAGTTTTGGCTACGGCAACAAAAGAAGGCTCTGTCCCATTAGCTGATGGAGCAGTGGGGAAGGATTGGTTGGGAGATGGAGAAGAAGAAGAGCAAGAGATGGACTTGAAGGTTGATAATCCCTCCATTCTGCAAACAGGGCCCCTAGTTCATACATATAAGGAAGTCAAGGGGGGTCTCACTCCCAAAGGGACCCTGGGGCTAGGATAGAGGGATCTAGTTAAAGCAGTACCTAATTGTGGAGAATCCAAAGGAAGAGCTCAGATTTCAAACATAGAGAAACTAAAATTAGATGGAGAAGCTAGGGAGTAGCTAAAGATTGAAGATTTATTGGAAGTAGGGAAGGGGGGTTCCCTTCCTGAAAATCAATGAAAATCACCTCCTGGAACGTTAGGGGCTTAAATGCCCCTAAAAAAAGAAGCATGTTAAGGCTTCACCTAATGTCCCATCAATCAGACATTTGGTTAATTCAGGAGTCAAAGATGAGTCAGGATGAGAGAGAGAAATTTGGTAGGAAATTAGGTTGGTGGAAATATGCGGGGCTCAACTCCTCTGGCACTTCAGGAGGCCTCATTACTCTCTAGAAACCCCAAACAGTTCTGGTGGAGACAGTGGCAAACAACAAGTCCTGGATCGCTAGTAAGGTAAGGAGTCTAGCTTCTAATATTTATTTTTTGCTAATCAATATTTATAGCCCCAATTCATTCCTAGAGAAAAAGGACCTGTGGAAAGAGATAGATATCCTTTACAGTAGTCATGCTTTTGATTTTTATATCATGGGTGGGGATTTTAATGCAATTCTGAGCGCTGAGGACAAAAAAGGGGGTGTGGGGAGAAAACTTCAATCTCAGGTAGACTTTAAGGATTTCATTGAAAGAAATCAACTGTTTGAGATCCCCATGGGAAATTGAGGTTTTACCTTGACCAATAGGAGGCTTGGCTACAGTAATATAATTGAGAAATTAGATAGATTTCTCTTCAAAGGAGACTTGAGCAAATTTCCTTTCAGCCTAGAAGGGAAGATCTTACCGATGTTAGGATCTGACCAGTATCCTATTTGTTTGGATATAATTGGGGAAAAGAGACCAGTAAGGAGCCCTTTCAAGTTTGAGAACATGTGGTTTAAGGATTCCATTTTTTTGGAGCTGGTCAAGCTATGGTGGAATGATTCCAAGATAGAAGGAATAAAAATTTTCATCATTGCAACAAAACTCAAAATTATCAAGCAAAATTTAAAAGATTGGAACAGGGAGCACTTTAAGAACATTTTTGAAGAAAAAAATCTATTCAAAGAAGAGCTTGCTTCTCTGAATGAAAAAGTTCTGAAGGAAGGAATGGATGGCAATAGTTTTCTATTGGAGAAGGATTTTCTTGGAAAGTTAGGTGATTTGATCTCCAAGGAAGAGATTTATTGGTGCCAGAAGTCCAGGGAGGTTTGGCTTAGGGCTAGAGATAAAAACACAAAATTCTTTCACAATTCTACAAGAGCCAAAAGAGAAATTAACAAAATCTCTTCAATCAAATTAGCAAATTGATCCATCACTGACAAGGTTGAAGAAATCAACAAAGAGGCAGCCACCTTTTTTCAGAACCTATTGAATGAGGGAGAGGGATCTAACTTGGGAAGTCACCAGCAGCTACTAAGATGTATACCTAGACTTGTTACGGAAGAGCACAACAAACTTTTGATAGCCAAGTTTACAAAGGCAGAAATTAAAGAGGCAGCTTTCGGCCTGCACCTAGATAAATCCCCTGGGCTTGATGGGTTTTTGGTAGCCTTCTTCCAAAAGTGCTAGGACTTTATGGGGAAGGAGATTTATGAAGCGATTGAGGACTCCAGAAGCTCAGGTATGGTCTTAAAGGATTAGCTCTCATTCCTAAAAGAGAGAAACCAAAATCTTTGGAGGAATTCCGGCCCATTGCTTTATGCAATACCTTGTACAAGATCTTGGCAAAGGCAGTTGTAAACAGACTGAAGCTCATCTTACCTGATTTAATTGCCAAAGTGCAGACCGGTTTTGTTCTAGGCAGGTCAATTCTAGATGGAGTGATAATCGCTCAGAAGCCATTCATTCTATTCAAAAATCTAGGAAACCAGAAATGTTCATTAAGTTGGATATAAAGAAGGCCTACGATAAGGTAAATTGGAGATTCTTGTTTAAGGTTATAGAAGCCTTTGGCTTTGACAAGTCCTGGATCAATTAGATTTTTGAATGGGTGGCCTGTCCAAAGTTTTTACTCCTCATTAATGGGACTCCCGAAGGCTTCTTTAGTGCCTCCAGAGGTCTTAGACGGGGAGATCCAATGTCTCCTTTCCTGTTCATTCTAACGGATGAGGCCCTTGGTAGATCTTTTCTTTTGGCCAAACAAGAAGGGCAGATTCAAGGTATTCAAATCTCTCAGGGAGTGTAGAAAGTCACCCATCAGCAATTTGCTGATGACACCATGCTCTTCGGAATGGCAAAAGAAAGAGAAGCCAGACAGTTTAAACTCATCCTAGATCAGTTCTCCTCAGCCTCTGGATAGGAAGTAAGTCTTGCAAAATCAGAAGTTTTCTTTTTCAATTCAAGTAGTAGAAAAGAAAATAGTATCCTTAGGCTCTTGAGGTTCAAAAATAGGGAATTACCCTACAAATATTTGGGTTTGCCTCTCGTAAAGGGGGTTAGGCCTGGGAATCTTTGGGAGGCTTTGGTTGAAAGGGTAAAAAATAGACTTGCTTCATGGAAGAGTAAATGGATCTCATGGGTTGGCTAGCTAATGATGCTCAAGGCAATTATCTCTGCAATCCCAACCTACATGATGTCTTGTTTCCCTCTATCAAAACCAGTTGTAAGAGATTTGAATCAGAAAGTGAAAACTTTCTTTTGGCAGGGTAATTCAGAACTACATAAATTTCCTTTGATCAAATGGAATCAGGTTTGCGAGCAAAAAGAGGTGAATGGTACTAGTTTGAAGAATCTAGAATTGCAAAATCTAGCATTAGGAGCAAAACTGGTATGGGCCATTCATGAGAAGCCTAAACTCAAATGGGTAAAGATAATCAAAGCCAAATATCTAGAGGAAGAGGAAAACAACATCTTTACTATGAGAATCCTGCCATAAGGCTCAAGGATTTGGAACTTCATAAGCAATTATAGATTTTTGATCCAAGATCACTTAACTTGGAAAATTAAAGACGAAAGCAAGGCCCTTTTTTGGGAGGACTCCTAGAACAGGCACTCTAAACTTTCTGAGAAGGCTGAGCTAGACCAAGTCAAAATGATCACAAAGTTAAGCTGGGGTGACAAGGTCAAAGACTACATTAATCTTGTCTCTCTTAGTGCAGGTGCTTTGGCCTCCTGGAAGAATGTCAAAACCCTTGGTGTGGATCATAGGTTGGCGGAAGCCTTTGAGGAGACAATGTAGACTCACAGACTAAGCTTAAGAATAGGTCCAGATGAATGAAGGTGGAATGCCTTCCCATTAGGGTAGTACATCATAAGAGATGGTTAAAGAGCTCTTAAAGACTTTCCAGAAGTAGAGGCAAGCCTACCTATCAAGTTGTGCTGGAATAAACTTTTCCTTCCCAAAGAAGGAATCTTCACCTTGGCTGCCTCGAGAGGTAGGGTTCTCACAGGGGAGAGATTTAAAAAGCTGGGGTTTGCAGGCCCTTCTAGATGTGTTCTCTATAAGCAAGAAGAAGAAACAAGTGATCACCTTTTCCTCAACTGCAAATTTTCCTCCAGGTGCTGGTCCTGGTTGTGTGACAAACTCCAATGGTCTTCAACCCTGCCTTTGAAACTCCTAGAGCTACTTCTGTCTTGGCCTTCCCTCTACAAGGATTTAATTTTTGGAAGTATATGAATCTCCAGTCCCTCCCTACTCCTATGAGAACTATGGAAGGAGAAAAATCAGAGGATCTTCCAGGATAAGGAAATCCCTTTTCCCACCTTTGTCAATAAATTAGAGGTAAATATTATAGAAGTTGTGAATGCTAGACTGGCAGAAGGGGGTTTGGTAATAAGAAATTATTTTCGTGGGATGCAATTATGAGGAAGAATTGGCAAGGCCTCCTCCTTCCTGCCATGGACATCTCTAATCAGGACCTTTTGAGAGTCCAAAGGAGCTCAGTGCAATGGACCCCTCCAGAAGTAGGTTGGTATAAACTCAACTTCTACGGAGCAGCCAGAGGAAATCCAGGAGTATCCGGAGTTGGGTGTATAGTTCGAGATTGGAATGGTAGGACTATTGGAAGACTAGCAGAAAGCCTTCAGGAGGGAATGAACAACATGGCAGAAATGCAAGCTTTAATTCTGGGCCTCAGACTATGTCAAGAACTCAATATCAAAAAACTGGAAGTAGAAGGGGATTCCCTATTGGTCATAAATGGCCTCAGGACAAAGAGGATGGTGAATTGGATATTAAATGTGTTGCTTGAGTAGGCAACCTCCCTCCTAGACTTTTTTGAATTGATTGTGATAAAACATGTCTTCAGAGAAGGAAATACAGAGGCGGATGCTCTTTCAAACTTGGGAACTGATGGTAGTAACCTCAAAGAGATAACAGACTTGGCCATGCACCTTAGTCAAATTTGATTAATCTTGTGGGTGGAAGGGTGGGATTCCTTCCACATATCCCCTAGTGGAAGGACTGGGCTTGGAGGTAGCGAAGGGCCAGGTCAGCTCCTCCTCGACACGGTGGCATAACTCCTCTCAGCTCTCTTGCTCGTGGATGGGACTTGGTAATCATTAGAATTCCACCTAGATGTTAGTCCTCATTACTTCATCATCCTTTAATGATGGATCACAACACACAGCGGATGACGAAAGATTGCAGTGATAAGTGCAGTTAAGAGTTTGATGTAGGCTTCAGCAGTTTTTAGTACCTCTTTCCTTTTTGACACAAGAGAGCTGCACCATCATTTCAATCAAGATGAGGAAAAATCATTGCTATGTATGGGGAAATGCCATTGCCTCATTGACATACAATCCGGTACACTTTCCTCTTAAATGGCCAAGGTAACCCAATGGTCTTTTAACCACCTTTGGCAGAAGGTAATCCTTCTTTCCGTTGGTGAAATTTGCAGAGATCTTCGATGGATACCCCAATAAGATTAGTTGGTAAGAAGAGCCAAATGACTTTCCTTGGCATAAGTTTTGACCTGCATCTCTCAAGGCTAATGAAAACCAATCATCCCCTGGCAATTGCAACGACAAAAAGGATTCTGGGCAAGCTAGGGATTGCTACAGAGTGAATACTGATATTTCTTCCCGCTTCATCACCTTCCTGCTAGACCTAGGTGAGGAGAAGTCTATGGTTATCCGTCTTGCAAGGGAGCTCTTCAAGCCTGAGTTGCTAGGCAGTTTGGAGGAGGCAGTCAAAATGGCCAAGCAAGGGGTAGGTTTTCTGCGCATCTGTGACTATGAAAAGTGTTTGATAGGAGCGGAAGACATTCTATGGATCCCATTTCTGGGCAACTTCATTGAGACATCTTTGTTTGAACACTGTGAGAGGGCAGAGGAGGGGTGCAGCTTCTTGAAGCGCATCTGTAACCTAGTGCAACTGCGCAGAGTGTAGTGGCTCTATGAATTTGCAGACCTGGTTAGAATGGAGGAAGAGGTGGTGGATTTGGATTAATCCCCAGATCCAATCAGATTCCTTTTTTTGTTTCAAAATCAATGGCGGCCATGTTACTTTAGTTTTTGATTCTATCAATGGAATGTAAATAGTTTAACAGTTTGGGTGTTTGGTTCGGGGGCTAGGTCGCCTTAGAAAATTGTTGTAGTATCAGGATGTTTATGCTATGTTATTAGCCATATGTTGGCTTTTTGGTATCAGACCCTATGTGGCCACTATGAACTAATACCAGTCTGGATAGGAGATTGCAAAATTTAAATAGCCATGGTGGCTTACACTGTAATTTTTTGGTACTTCTATATATTCTAATATTGCTTACCGATCAAAAAAAAATATTGATTTGGGAATTATTAATTTACTTGGATTTGTATTTTTATAAAGTCTTCATCGTAGCTCTTGACACAAAATCAAAGATGTTGATCTTCAAACAAGCTACTTTTGGCATATTAGTTAAATGTGAATAGTTACTTGTGGGCCAACCAACTCCTATATTTTTATCAATTTGTTTTCAATCCATTGTTTATAAACTATATAAGACACGACACAAGATATGGAAAGTGGTGTAAATTTTTTGGAGAGAAATAATAATACAACTATCAACTCACATTTTGAAAGAAATTACTTAATTGTTTCACTAGCGGATCATTTGTCACGTGGAATGTGAGGGTCCACTCTTAAGAAATGTTGGTGATGATCTATTATACTTCTTTTTGTTTTGTTGTGTGAGTTCAATTTATATGTATGTTATTATGCTGAAGGCATTCCCTCTATGAGAGGGATCAGCCTGGCAGAAAAATCGATGGTGGAAATGGTGTGTTGGACGATGCAAGACGATGAAAGTAATCTCGATCATTCAAGTTTTTGTTGCCGATTTTTTTTGGTTTGCCACAATCCATTTATCGTCAGTTTTACTTTCGTTCTCCCTACTCCTCATGGCCCACCGACCACAATTTCTAACATTTTCTATTAAGTTTACAAATTTTGATTTCATCACGTTTTCTGGCCTCTCCTTCCGTCAATGGTGCATATCTCTGAATATAATTAATTAAATTGGTCATCAACGTTGTTTTCCAAACAAATTCAAACTAAAACACCATATTTGTTTACCATTTCCATTGAAACAAAATGATGAAATACTTTGTTAAAATGTAATCTTCATACTTTATCTACTATTATATTAAATATTCTAAATATATATAAACATTAATAAATTGTTGTATATATATATATATTTATATATATCCATTTCATATAATATTAATATATTTAATAAATACAATATCATATAATTATTATATCTATTATATATTATATACTTTATAATTTGCATTGTTAATATAGAAATAATATAATATATAATTAATAAGCATTTAAATATAATATGATATATAATAATAAAAAAAATTAATTTTTTTCCAAAAAATTACAATTTCTTAAAAAATATAATATATTATAAATTAAAATAATTTATTATATTCTTATATTATTTGGCCTAATAAATTTTTAAGATATAAATAAAATCATATAAAAAAATAATTTTATATATAAAATATATAATTTAATATATTTTAACAATAATATTATATTGAAAATTTATATATTCTTAATTATATTTATTTTTACATATTTATTTTAATTATATAGTATAGTTTTGTTAGATATTTAAATATAATATAGTAGAGAGAGATTGATACAAATTAATCAAGAATCAAGAGAGTGTGACGGAGAGAGAGAGAGAGGACACATAGGTAAAGAAAGAAGGGATTGAATAGAGAGAGAGTAAAGTTAATATATTATATATTATATTAGAAATATATTTACTCTTATTTTATCATTAATATTTGAGTATATATAAAAATAGAATATACATATAATTTACATAATTCCCTCACTATTTATTAGGTATATCTTGTAGAATGTTGTAGATTTTCTATCTAGATTAACAACTACTAATGAACAAGTCCTAGGACCCCTTCTCAGATGAACACTTATTTGCTATATCTACTAAAAGTCCTTGGTTTGCAGATATTGCCAGCTACCTTTTCACATGCAAGTTTCCCCCATATTTGTTTCATTGAGATCGTAGGATACTTGTAGGACTCAATGGTTAGTACTCATAGATTGGTTGATTTCTCTTTTGCACTAGCATTGATAATGTCATATGTCATTATGTGGTCAAGGATGATGTATTCAAGATACTTTGAGCATGTTATACAAATCCATGTGGAGGAAACTTTGTGATATAGTGCACCGCAACAAGATCCTTGTCGCATGATACTATTGGCCCACTCTTATAGAGGTTGCAAGAAGTTTGCTTAACATTGTGCCAAGTTCCAATGCATAGGTTGACCCACACATTTAGATGAGATACCACTGCAACCATAGCTATCAATTGAACCTTTTGAAAAATGGGGACTAGATTTTTTGGGTCATACCAATCCTCCATTAAAGAATAAGGAGTTTTATTCTATACAAATTATATTACAAAGTGGGTTGAGGTTACAACATTGAAGCATGCTTGTGATACAAAAGTAGTTGAATTCTTGTACATAGAAATCTTCACATGGTTTACTTTACCTAAAGAGATTGTAATTGATCAGGGGCCACAATTCACTTATGATGTTATTTTTTCCTTAGTACATGAGTATGATATTTGACATCCCAAGTCATCACCATACCATCCACAAGCCAATGGTCAAGTCAAAGTCACGAATAGGGAGCTAGAGAATATCCTTACAAAGGTTGCCACACTTCATTAGCAAGATTGGGCCACTGATCTTCCTAAATATATATGGGCTTACTTGATAATGTGGAAGACCACCATTGCTCTTACACCTTACAATCTTCTCTAAGGTAAGAGAGTTGTGCTATCTATAGAGTTTGAAATTAAAACTTTATGTACAAATTTAGAATTGGGCATGAATCTTAATAATGCTCAAAAGGTGAGGATTGAGAAAATCTATTATCTAAATGAAACGGTAAACAAGCTTTCTTTCATACAAAATTAGTTTAGTAACAACATGCCCTATGACATGATCATTTCATTCATAAGAGATCATTCCAACTAGGAGGTTGGGCACTAATGTATGATTCTAGATTCTAAAACTTCAAGGGCAAGTTTCTTATATGGTGGTTAGAGCCATATGAGATCAAGACCATGTATAATAATGGAGTAGTCAAGTTGCACATAGTGGATTTTGATTGGATGAATCTTCTTGTCAATGGACATTGTTTGAATCTATATAGGAAGCCAACTTTAAAAGAAAATTTTATTTTAGAGTTGTAGAAGGAACTCCATGTGCTGGAAAGTATCCATTTACCCTCCACTAGAGTTCATCATGTTTTCTAGTATTTATCCAAATATAAAAAATATAAAATATAAAAAAGAAAATTAGAAAAAATATAAAAAATAATAAATCTAATAATGAAAACCTTTAGGCATTCTTAGATAGTTCCAAGTTAAAAACTAGATTCTGATGGATTATAACTAAAATAAATTCTTAGAGGTGAAAACCATTTTTATGATACCACTAAGTAGCAAGAGATTGAAAATCAGTTTCTCAATGGTCTCTTGTCATGATTAAAAATTAAAAAAATTAAAAAAAAATTGCTTGTACTATTATGCTCTTTTGCTTATTACAGGTGCATCTAGACATGGGTTCTTACTTTCTCCTACTAGACATTTATCACTCTTGCACCACTTCTTAGAGGCTACACCTTGTTATTCCATAATATGGAAGACAACCAATAGTCATTGAAGTAATTCACTAAAGATCTCAATACAACTTCTATCCTTCCAATCACAAGTTCCTATTACACCTCTTATTGCTGTGACATGACCTCCATTTGAATAGATTATCATGCATTGCTAGTTCTTTTTGGTACTCCTAGTCAACAATTTTTTGTTTATTTTATTCCTTTAAATTTTTAAATATTCTTTAATTTCAAAACTTTATTATTGTGTGGCACTTCATACTCCCTAACCAAGGACGGCTTGGTACATAAAGTTGGGGGGGAGGAAATAAGTATTTATTTAAACATGTCTTCAACTCCTATCATGATGTGTCTAGATCCTTTTTTACAATTCATAGTATGTCTAATCTTTAGTAGCATTAAACTCATAATGGTAAGATATGCCAAGTCACATCCATTTATTGCCTATTCCTATCACCATTTTTTCTCTTTTCATTTGAGTTGTTCTTCTATTTCCATTGTTCCAATTAGTGTTATAGGCTACATGAAATTTGACTATTGCCAAGAGTTTTGTTCATTATTGTCGACTGCTAATACCATGGGTGACACTCATACTCACCATGAACCCATAAATGTTGTAAGGTTAAAAGATAACAAGCACTTTATGACGTTTTTTGAAATGGTGGTAGGTCCATATTTTTTTATTGCCTTTGTCGGTATGATGTTCAAATCACACTAAAATTTGTGATAGCCTATACCAAGGACAGTGAAACCTTACGAGGGGTTACACTTCTGGTCAGCGTTCCATTTGTTACCTTGGTGATAGGATTACCAGAAATAAGGGAAAAATAATTTTTCAACTGCATTTAGCTATTTTTCTAACCTTAAATACTTTAGGAAGTGGTTCTTGTGATGAGGGGAATAGGTGAAAGTGATACCAGGATAAGCCATAGTATACACATCTTTTTCAAAGTCTTGGGATGAAGTTGCTAAGGTTATTATCAAGTATATCACTTGCAAGGGTAGGTGTGCATATGTTTTTGTGCATCATTATAGACTATTATGTCATTTGTGGTATCAACAAAACATTAGTTTGTCCTATTTCCTATTCCATTCCCTATGTTGAATGTGTATTGAGGTTAAAAAAGGTAGAACTATACTACCCCAACTTTTATATTAGGACATTAGCAGACAAAACACAAACCAACATTTTTTTTGCATTCAAAATGTGACATCAACATGCCACATTGCACACCTACAAAAAAAAAATTGTGAGATCGCATAATGACACACGAGGAAAACAATCACTAACACACCAAGAATGATGACACAATCAAAACACTTACAAAAAATATAGGTCAAAATCACTATGACAAGGTAAAAATACATGTCCTAGTAGAAATGTGGAGCTTCTAAGCAAGTTTGAAGCTTTTGTGAAACTTTAGAGTTCCCTTCTAATTCTACAGTTCCTATAAATTGAAAGAAGATCCTTAATATCCAAAGCTCTTCAACTTATAGAACTTTGGAGTTCCCATGCAAGTTTCTAACTCCTGTAAATTGTATGTGAACCTCTGATCCCTACAACTCTATAATTGTAAAACTTTAGAGTCTATGACTAACCTTGCAACTTGCAAGCCTTGCAGCTTGTAAACTACAATCCTAACTCTGATCCCTGCAAGTCTGCAACCCTTTAATTTTAAAACTTTAGAACTTTAGAGCAAGTTTACACACCTACCAATTGCCTTCAACCTTTGAAATTTCACAAAACTACCTATGGAGCTTCAAAACTCTAGAGAAGGTTTGCACTTTTGTAAATTTCAAGCCTACCTCTAACCACTGCAAGTCTACAACTCTACTGGCAGAACTTTAGAACTCTAAAGTGGGTTTGCACACTTGTAAAATACAAGCCTACATTTGACCTTCAAAAACCCGATGGCCTACAAATCAGACTTTAGAGTCATGTGAGAAAATTTGTAGCCCACAAACTACAAGCCTACCTTTGAACCCCAAAACTCCAAAAACCTTGCAAACTAGACTTCAAAGTCTAAGAGCAACGTTATAGACTTACAAATTGAAAGTCTTCTTTTAAACCTTGAAACTCCAGCAACCCTGCAAACTAGAGTTTGGAGTCTGAGAACAATTTTGCACAACTATGAACTACACACTTGCCTCTAATCCATGAATCCTTGATGACATGCATGTGGAACTTCAGAGTCTATAGGTAGTTTAATAACTATACAAAACTACAAGTCCATAATTACAAGATTAGGACAATGAAATAAAAAGGCAAAACTTTCTCATTTTGTGTGTTGTGTAAAAACAACTGAGTCCAAGTACTTGAGCACATATAGGCTCTTTATTGGTCAAACGAGAAAACTTCCAAGGACCCCAAAACTATATAAACCCAATGTAAAAGTTTCCATACTCGAATGGGTCTACACATGCTAAGGGAATGACAAGGCACTAAGGGGAAACAACTACTAATAAAAGTAAACATTTCAACCTCCAATTTCTAGCATTGATAACATTAGAATTCAACTAATGATTTCCACACATTCAATAAATTACAAAATAAAGAATCCTAACATGATTATTCCATAATTTTCTTCACAAGAAGAAATTAGGATTCATGTACAATTATAATTTTTTGTTTCAAAATAAAGAAATTTCCATTCAAATGTTATTATTACATGATCAGAAGGTAGAGGCTACTTCCTAAACATGGAAGGATCACACTCCAATACAAAAATGGTACAAATATGTAATTACAACATGATTGAACCTCTCCAAAGGTGCTCCAATAGTCACAATTTACAACATGATTACAATTATTACAACTTTCTCAAAAATGATAATACAAGGTAACAAGCGGGTAAATGCAAGGAGATGGGGGACCAAAAAGTCGCCACCATCTCCAAAAATTAAAAAAAATGCGAGCGCGTTATAACGCGCTCTCTTTTTGCTTTTAATAAAAGCAAAAAAAAGCATTTTCTGCTCATTCACCATGCGGAATCTCTCCTCACAGCAGCAAAGAAAGCAAGAAAAAATGCGATCGCGTTGAAAAGAGAACATTCAATCAAGTGCACATGAGAAAATAATAGATTCACAATGCCACATCACCTCCAAAGACATCATCGTACAAATTTGGAGGCTCCAACACAGGAAGAAGGTAGGGTTTGTATGATTTTGTTAGTTTTAGAACATTTTTTTAGTTTTGCAATGTTTGATTTGTTTTTATATTGCATTTATAGTTATTGGAGAAGCAAAAAACCTAAATCCAGTTGAGGAGGGTGAAAACAACCCCCAAAACCCTCCAAACCCTCAAAACCCACCTTCACCTCCTTTTCATGTAAGGGATAATCAAGAACACTACTTACGGATAATAGAAGAAAACAAGAAACATCTTGAAACTATTATTCAAACCCTAAACAATCCAAGTGGAACCACTAATCATAGGAGGGCACTTGCAAAATCACTACAGGAGATTGTTTCCCACATGGATTTGGTGATGAAACAAATCACCAAATTCCAGGACTATAGGGAGAGGAGTCAACAATATTATGCCGACAAGTTGTCATATGAACAAGTAAAGAATGCAAAAATTACAAAATCTCAATTATGAGCACAATTTACTAATCCCAAAACCAGCCAAAGATTAGAGGAAAGTTGCAAATGGTTTCCTATACATTGGTGTAGGAATGAAGACATATCCCAAAACTTTTGGGATAGATGGTACATGGTCTTTGATCAGCGGCCATGTAACAATGATGAGGTACCACAATATTTTTTGAGGAAACTCTATTGCGAGTTCATCCTCAACATGATTCTGAATTATTTTGACATTCATGAGTTCCAGGGTAGAGGTGGTGGCTCTACCCAAAATAGACTCGAGGCTCAGCGAGATGAATAGCATGTGCCTATACCCCAAGCGAGGCCAGAACATAGGTCACTCCCTTTGGCTTTAAAGGAGAGTGTTGAGCTAGAGACTTTACATTCACTGACTACTCTCACCCAAACTCTATCATAGCATGCAGATGATTTTACCCAGGGCGATGAGGGTGAGAGTAGTAGGTGTCATGTGTCCCCACATTTGTGCAGTACATGTGGGAACCTATGTGACTATGGGACGCAGGAGGCATGATAGGACTCTGTGACACAGGGGCAACATGTTACGACACAGGGGCAGCATGATGCAACACATGGCCAAGACATATTGGATGATCTTGTTCTCAGTGACGATCTCTTACAGCATACATTTGGTATTGACTCTTAGGTAATTTGTTACAAGTTTCATCTTGATTTAGTATATTATTATTTAAAATTTGTAATTAATTTTATATGATTATCTATATTATAAGTCAAAAATAATGCATGTAATTGTTTGCGCAATGAAATTCCAGGGTCAAAGTCTTCATCCTGCCTCTGTTAGTCGTCCATTAGCAGCTTATGAGTGGAGGTCAAGTCAACAAGTATGTAATTTATCACATATTCATAATTATTGTAGATATGTCAATGGTAATATTATTTTGTGACTTGATTTGATGATTTGAATAGTCACCAGCACCTCCACAGTTTCCTTGGTCCCCTGGATGCCAAACCACCACTTTTACAAAGGTAAATTTAACCATTTCTAATCATTATGCATTTTAAAAATAATGTTATGTATTTATTTTGTTTTAATAATCTTGAACTTGATATTCAGATGTTGAATACAGTGGAGACTCCTCATCTTTGTGAGTCAACGCAGATAGGCATTGATGCAGCCATGATGTCTGCAAATCCTTTGACTGAGGTATGAGCCAATAACATGAAAATATCATAATTTTGTATTTCTTTTTTATCTCATGTCATTTGATGTACATAAATGATATTTATATTTAGTCAATTTTGCTTCTTGATGCTTCTCACAGGAGGTCACAACTCCAGTCTATCCAACTATAGACGAAGAGAGAGTCAAGATGGAAAGCGATCATCAGTTGGTGGTAAGTGATCAATTACATATGTGATGTTATATAGTTCATACATTTTCTATACTAATGTGCATATTGTTTGTTTGTATTAAAAGGTGCAGCTGGATGAACTTTATTCGAAGAGGTCTACTCAACGTCAGAGAGAGGATGTGTCACTGACTGGCTCTCCATCTTCACAGTTAAAGAAGGGACACCAATTATTTCCTAAAAGTCCATAGGAAACTAGTTTTTGGGAACTTTTTTGTATGCCTAGATGGATTTGTATACATACTTTTGTATGTTAATCTGATGTATATTTTTGTATATTTTCCTATATAGCTTTGTTTGGACACGCCTATATGACTTTTTATATAAACTAGATGTTATGTTCATGACATTATGTATATGACAGTTTATATTAAATATTTAATATGATAATCAATTATTGTTATAGGAATTTGGTTTTACAAGTGCCAATTGCATTTGCTTGAAAGTTTATGAATCATTTTCAAATAATCCATTTTGTGCATATCTAGCAATCATTGAATTATGTCGGAATGTGCATTTCTTTGAGGCATCATTTTAAATAGTTCACGTGCCTTGTCTATGCTTCCATACTTTCCATACATGTCTACAAGGGAAACTTTGCAAATACAATACATGTGAGAAAATTCCTATATCATTTATGCTTTGATGGTTGTCCACACCATGTCCTCTAGATCCCATTATAGCATAGGCAAGGAGGAAGTTGGTTACGGTTGTGCAATTTGGTTTTAGATGTGCCAAAATTTGCATAAATGGTTGAATTTTTTTTTTGTGCATTTTCTTGAGAGTTTTTAAAGCCTTATAAAAAATCCATTTCGTGCATATCTTGCAAACATTTCATTCCATGAGACAACATTTCTTTGAGGCATTGCGTCTAACAGTTCATGTTCATTATATATGCTTCCACACAAGTTGCATACATGTCTTGTAGGCTACTTACAATTACGACATTTGACAAAATTCCTATATCCTTTATGCTTTGATGGATGCCTATACCGTGCTCCAAACATACCATTTCTAAGGTTTTGGAATTTGGCTTTACACTTGCCAATTGCATTTTCTTGGAACTTTCTAAAGGCTTATCAGAAAATCCATTTTGTTCATATCTTGCAATCATTATATTCCATGAGGTGACATTTCTTTGAGGCATCATGCCAAACAGTTCACGTGCCTTGTCTATGCTTCCACACTTTGCATACATGTCTCTGAGGGTAGTTGCAACTACATCTAACAAAATTACCATATGTTTTATCCTTTTAATGGACGTCCATTTTGGCATAGGCAAGGAGGATACTAGCTAAGGTTGTGGAAATTTGCTTTACACCCACCAATCGCATTTGCTTGAAAGTTTCTAATGCCTTATCAAAAATCCATTTTGTTCATATCTTGCAATCATTGCATTCAATGAGGTGAGATTTCTTTGGGGCATCATGCCAAACAGTTCACGTGCCTTGTCTATGCTTCCACACTTTGCATACATGTCTACAAGGGTGATGTAGTAGGTAAGGAGGATGACTCAACACCATGGAAACATATTTCGTGGTGTAGGAGCACCTTAGCCATAGCCAATCTTGGCTAAGAGCATGTCATAACAAGGTCCTAGGACATCATAGGACAAGTTGATGGTCTTGTGTCATCATTTTGCATGTAATAAGGTCAAATGACCAATGTCATTTGTGTTTGGAGTCATGTTTTATGTTGTCAAACAAAAAGTCTAATAATGCAAGTAGTGGTAAGAAGTTGCTTTGTCAACTTAACAAATCATGTAATAAGGAGGTTATCCAATGATCAAATAGGTTGAAATTTAGTTATGATCAACTGGAACTATTATAAACATGTATAAAAACCTTCACACAAACCGAGGAGGGGTTGGTGAAGAAGGTTTTGAAGGGCAAAGTTGAATAAAATTAAGTTTTCTGCTACTTTTCCTAAAATTGGACTATTCCAGGACGTACTGCTCATCTAAAACCACATGCATTGTGAAGGGGAGTGAATGACCTTTCATTTGCATCTTGTTTGAGGCATTTTCATTGAATATGGAAGGAGAAAATCACATTTTTCTAGAAACTATCATAAAACCTTGAACTAGGGTTTTGAGGCTAAAACTATGTATTTCTTTGCCATTCCACCAAGTTAATCACTCTAGATTGGTGGAATGGGATGGAATAAGGTAGGATCACTATTTGTAATAAGACCTAGTTTAGGAAACAAGAATATAGCAGAGTATGAGGATGCAATGGCCTAATATGACCATGTATTAGGCAAAAAGAGGGTGCAGTCCATACAATAGTGCTCTAACAAGTGTTTCAAAGGCCAAAACTAGAGAATTTGGTTCCTTTTCCATGCATGGTAGGGTTACCAAGTGGTTTGGTGTGGTGGGTTTGCATTGGCATAGTAGTTACTATTGATAACTGAGAGGGGGGGTGAATCAGTTATCTCAATTATTTAGCTTTCTCTTCTTCTTTGACAATTAGTGCAGTATCAAAACTTGTAAGCTTAAATGAACATAAAAGCATAAATGAAATCAACACACATAACACAAGGATTTTTATGTGGAAAACCCTGTTAAGGGAAAAACCACGGGGTGACTAACCCAAGATTGTATTCTTTGTTAAAAGAATAGATGTACAAAATGGCACTTGCCAATTAGGGCTCACTGCCTGCGCACACTGCTCACAAGAGGCTCACTACCTACAAGAGACTCACTGTCTACAAGTTATAAGAATAGTAACTAGGTATTTGAACTGATGAGAAGCATCCACATATACTGAGATTCAGTTCCGGTTAGGCTTAATAAACTGATCTATTGCACTTCATTCTTACTCTGCTTTAGACTGTTGTTCTGTCACATACCGGACCTGTATTTCTACTTCCACTCTGCTCTCTGCTTTTCTTTGCACTTCACAACATACCACACACACCTTCTCATCGAAATCCATCTGGTATATATATCTGTACCAAGGATTTCATCATCTTTCTAGTCAGCATTTGGAATAGTCAATATTTTCCCAAACTTTGGTCTGTCGGTTGAATCCTTGCTTACCAAGTGATGTGTATCAAAGAGATGCTTATAGAAGTCATCAATCATGTTGGCCAATCATGAATGACCCCTTAAGAAACTTTATTACCATCAATATCTTATCCAGATTAAGGTCTGATGCTCTACCGGTCAGTTCTTTCTCAGTCTACTCTGCCAAACAGGAACCCAATACTTAGGTGCTCATATCTCTTCACTCTTTCATTACCAGAGGCTCAATCCCTAGACTCTATCCATCAAGGTACTCCTCTTGACTTCCCCAAATCCATACTTTACTGAGATACTTCCTCTGAGAGATCCGGACCTGATTGTCAGACCTTGCTACATGCTTTGTTCTTGGTCACCGGACCAAAATACTCTTCAATTTGATTTCTGGTATAAACACACCATGTCCTGTGGATGTGTGGGATGAAATTTGTTGTCATCAATGACAACACTCATGAAGCCACACAGTGTCTCTTGCCAACAATCTCCCCCTTTGGCATTGATGGCAACACTTAGTGAAAAATGACTAAGTGTCACACTACACTCCCCCTTGGTTGATGCTCTATTCTAATGTACACTTTTTTGGAGCTCCCCCTTAGCTAGATTCCACATTTTTCACTACTACTCACTCCCCCTTTGACATCAATGGCAAAGGGTAGAATCCGTACATCAAAAATCCAAAAAAATCCAACTATACTTAGCCACATAAGTATATATACATGTTATACTTACATATATTTAAGTATATCTGCAAAAGTTGTCTTTAACTAGACAAATTTTGTTGCCCAACTCTACTTCATCCTTTCCAAAATTGAGATGTGATCACTCAACAGAAATGGAAAAGCTTCTGCCCTCTTTAGATCTGTCGGATCACTGGTCCGGGCTATGGTCTGAGCATTAGTTAGGGCCTCATGCATGGCCTCTAATTTAGGGATAATCATCCCTCGAAGTTCACCCATCCTACTTATTATGTTCTTCCTCTCCTTCTCAAGCTTCTTTATCTCATTTATGACTGCAATAGTCTGACATGCTTGGTTTATTATGGATATGGTGAGAGGATCAAAATTCTGAGAGAAGCTTGATAGTTTATCCTCTTGTTCTTTCACTTTCTTCTCAATATCCTTTGTCACTTTAGACCAGGATAAACAAAATTTATATACTTCTTTGCCATCTTTAAGAGCATTTTCTAAGCTCTTTATTGCAATATCCATATTTCTCCTATCATTGGTTATAAATCCTTGTATCTCGGAGAACCTTTTTCCCAAAAACTCCTTCCAGACCTTTTCTTTAGCTGACTTCTCTAAGGAATCAAAATGTGTATTAACAGAATTTACAAGAGATTTTAGATTACCGAATGAGGAGGCTAAGAGATCCTTCTGGAAGGATGGCATGATCTTCTCCAATACACCGGATGCAATTTCTATTAGCTCACAATCATCCATGTGAGACTTTAGAAGTTTTTCTTTTGCCTTTGCTTGAGAAAAGGATGCTATCTTCATGGTTTGAACCGGGGAGAGAGAATCAAAATTGAATGGTCCTTGAAGTAACTCCGGTTCATCAATCTCCATCATTTATTTAGTCAAGAAATCTTTAATAGTTTCTACAGTGTCTCTTGCCAGAGACAGAGTCTTCTTTCCTTTTGCAGCCTCAGCACTATCACTTGTGGTCTTCTCAATTTAACCTTCTTCTCTTCCCTTCACTTCTTCTCCTTTATTGATGCTCTCTTCTTTTCTTTCTTTTCCTTCAATTCTGGAGTCTGCAGGGGGATCCGAAAGAGAGGTGTCTGCTTCTTCATGAACTTCCTCTTCTAGAATAGAGGAATCTAAGTCCTTAGCTTTCTCTTTACTTGTCTCTTCTGCAACTAACTCAGTAGATTCTCTTTTGTCATCCATGGTAGAGGGTTCATCATCTAGGTCCTCTATAATAGGAATATTGAATCTTTTATAGGCATTTCAGAGGATCTCTTCAGTCTCTTTAGCCACCTTATTAGTTTCTCTGAGCATAAGCTTATTCATTTTGGCTTTGCTCTGGAACTCATCCTTGCAATCTTTGAAGATCATGTTTATTTTATTTGGAGTGATGGAGGGATAGAGTTGGATAGCAATTTGCTCTTGAATTTCTAGGTCCTTTGCTTGGGCATTGTTCTTTCTTATTTCAAGTTCCTTCTCTAAACTTTTGGGAATCAGAGATATAATTTCAATGAATGCCTTGTTGTAGATGTTTGGATACCTGACTGTAGCATCTTGCAATATCTTCTGATCAGCTTCACTATATTCATCATAAAATTCAACCATTGGTTGCAGGTTCCCATCCACAGTAACTAATTTGATGATGTCATCAATGCAGAGAGTAGGCCTTTCAACGGATTCTTCTGCCTTTTCTTCCTTGCCTTGATCGATAGAGGGTTCACCAAATGTTTTCTTCTTCTTCTTCATTTTCTTTACTTCCCCATCTGTCTCTATTTCTTCATCATCTTTGAGGCTTGTGTATGATCTTGTAGCCTTTGTCTTTGTTCTCTTTTCTCCTTTACCGGATGATTTTGCTTCCGGTTTTGATGCCTTTGAGATCCTAGTAGTGGCAGGTGCAGAGCTCTTAGAGGATCTAGTCTGGGAGGGGGCTTCTACCGGAGCACTTTCTTTTTCTGCTTCTTCCTTCTCTTTCTCTGCCCTTTCCATCTTCTCTCTGTTGGCATCAAGTGCCTCCTTTGATATTCCATATCTCTTGGTGACTTCTTCCACTTCCCTTCTTACTTTTCTCTTGATCTCAGGCTATCTTAGTTCAACATGAATTTTTACACTCAGTTCTTGAAAGGTTCCAAACCTTTCTGCCTTAGGATCCTTGGGTTGACTTAGCATGTGTTGAACATGTAGCTCTACAATTTTCTCATCTACTTCGTACCCCATTGGCATGATCCAGACAGTCCTTGGCTCTATTGCCTCCATTAGGCATTGATCAGTTTCTACCATAAAGCATACTGTATCCTTATACTTTTCAACTAGAGATTGGGGGATTCTCTCTCTGGTTTGTATCATATTCTGAAAGTTCTTGAAGTAACCCCATAGAGCTGTATTTCATGCCTTAGCATCCCCAAGCCCATGCAAGTAATCTCTGATTTGAATGGCAACAGGTCTGTCATTTTGCCAAACCCAACCACTAGATCTGGGTAGCTCATTCATAAAGTAAAAGAACAAACACAGTATTAGCCCTCCATACTGGAAAGAGTTTTTCTTATCCTTCTTGATCTTTTGAAGGTTTTCCAATAGTTGGCTCAGAAGAAGTTCACAAAGATCATAATCTGCATTCTCTCTTAACATCTGATAAGCAGTGTAAATTATAGTTCCAGGTACTGAATTTTCCCTACTAGATTGATATACCTTGTAACCAATTATCATGGAGGCAATCTTGACATCCGGATCAGTGATGTCTTCTATTGTCATTGCTCTCTTGTCAAATTTTGATCCGGTAGCCTCACAGTTTGTTTTTTGACTGATTTGAGAACAGGTAACCCTCCAGATGAGTGCAGACCGGTTATCGCCCTAATAGCATCTTTTGTGATCTTAAAAGGTCTATTCAACCACATGAAGTTATCATGCACTCTGCTCAAAACATATTGGACTCACTCATCTTCTGCAAAATAGGGGAAATGGATGCATTGACCGAAATGCTTGTCCCGGATAGCCTTGTACTAAGGTTTAAGTTCAAAAGAATCATCTATTAACTAATTGTGATAGATATCCATTAGCTTGGATTCCCCAAATTCTTCAATGTTTGCATGAATATATGCCCTAACATATTCTACATGTAAAACCCCATGCGAAATGCTTGAAAAGGCGCCTAGGGGATCAACTTCTAGAGATTTGTAGGGATGTTTCTTGAATTTAGGATGCGGCCTATCAGTGATCTTCACAACATTCAGAGTAGCCATCTTTCAAGAGATTTAGAGAGAGCTTTTCAAGAGTGGAAAATACCTTTTACGCTTCTAGGGGTTCACGATATGATCCAGATCGGATGGCTGGAAGAATCGACTTCTGTGGTTGATCTTTGATGGGCTTGAGACAATTTTGTTGCAGAGCTCGTTTTCTCCTTTTCTTGAATGCAAATGTACAAATGGTGAATAAAAGAACCCTTTTATTTCTGCGCAAACCCTAATTCCATTTTGTAATAAATGCACAACTTAGGTTATTCCGGTTGCCTTGTTTTCCTTGTTTCTGACAAAGATCTTTCCAGATCACTGAGATGCTCTTAGAGTTATTCTTGGTGAATATTAGCAATCTATCTACCTTGCTCCAATCATTCCATTTATCTGCAGATCAAGATACCTCAATACCGGATCTAACTGTGAAAATCCTGTTCTTACCAGATGACTGTTAAACCAGATCAATCTTGGTAGATTAACCTCTTCTAAATTTCTTACGGATCTCCCAAATCTTTACCAAGACTTATTTAGATGTTTCTCTGAGAACCCTTTAATCTGCAACTCTCCTTGTGCCAATTTTAGGCACCAATTAACTGGCTGGGGGAAATTGTATTTCCTTTGTGTCTCCCCCTGAGCCAGAGCTCACTATTTAGTTTTCGGAAGGAATATCAGCACCAGATTCTGGTGCGGATCCATCCCCAACATTTTCAATACTTCTCTTTACCCAAATCTTGTTCATCTCCCTTTGAACTTCATCCACATTCACTTTTCCTTTTCCTTTGTCTTGAGTTTGGTTATGATGTACCAGACCCTTTTTATCCCGATTCTTGCTTCTACAGAATTTGGCAATATGACCGGATCTATTGCAATTGTGGCAAACATCATTTCTTTGCATTTTTGATTGATATCCTCTTGATCTACATTGATTAGCCATATGTCCCATTCTATTGCATGCAAAGCATCTACCATTGAATGAATTGTTCATTTGCATATTTCTACATTCATGAGATTTGTGACCATACCTTTTGCAGTTAAAACACTGTCCGAAGAAGGATGAATTAGTCTGATTCATTCTCTTTCTGCACTGATTTGCTTTATGACTGAAGTTATTATAGTTGTGGCAGTATCCATTGAAGGATGGATATCTTTGAGCATTTGGTTGCCTTACCGGAGGTCTTCTAGGTCTGTTCCTTGGATTTCCTGATCCCAAGTTCTTCTGACCAGATCCAGAGCTTTCACCTTTCTCATATCCCAAGCCATGCTTGTCATCTACCCTCTTTTGGCTTTCAAGAAGAACTTCAAGTTGAGCAGAGCTTATCTTGAATTTCTCTTTGTATTCATTTGTTGTTTGAAGATCCTTTTTAAGAGTGTCTATCTGATTCTCAAGTTGTTCTTCATTATCTCTAGAATCTTCGAGATCAGATTCTAGATGCCTAATTATTCTGTCCATTTTGTGGCAGTCTTCTAACTTCTCCTTGAGAGATTGATTTAGATTATCTTCAATTTTTCTTTTCTCTTCAATTTCTTGGGTAAATTTCATAACTCCTGATTCCATTTCATGTCTCACCATAATGACTTCTTTTGATAGCTTCTCACATAACTTATTTTTCTCATTCAATTCTTCATTAGTGTCATTGGCTTCACTTTGATTTTCTAATTGTTGAAGTAGTTCCTTTCTCTTTTTCATAGAGATACTCAATTTTTCTCTGAGTTCATTTATGAAATCATCAGCTTGTTTGATTCTTTCTCTCAGGGCATTGACTTTAGAATGAGATTGCTCAAGATCATCTAGGGCAGACTGAAGTTCTCCCTCATACCATACATGTCCATTGAGATTCCCAGATCTTCCTCAAGCTGTTAGGCTCTGGTTTGGAGGAACTTGGCTCTGATACCAATTGTTGATAACTGAGAGGGGGGGTGAATCAGTTATCTTAATTATTTAACTTTCTCTTCTTCTTTGACAATTAGTGCAGTATCAAAACTTGTAAGCATAAATGAACATGAAAGCATAAATGAAATCAACATACATAACACAAGGATTTTTACGTGGAAAACCCTGTTAAGGAAAAAACCACGGGGTGACTAACCCAAGATTGTATTCTCTGTTAAAAGAATAGATGTACAAAATCACACTTGCCAATTAGGGCTCATTGCCTGAGCACACTGCTCACAAGAGGCTTGCTGCCTACAAGAGACTCACTGTCTACAAGTTATAAGAATAGTAACCAAGTATTTGAACTGATGAGAAGCATCCACATATGCTGAGATTCAGTTCCAGTTAGGCTCAATAAACTGATCTACTGCACTTCATTCTTACTCTACTTTAGACTGTTGTTCTGTCACATACTGGACCTGTATTTCTACTTCCACTCTGCTCTCTGCTTTTCTTCGTACTTCACAACACACCACACACACTTTCTCATCGAAATCCATCTGGTATATATATCCACACCAAGGATTTCATCATCTTTCTAGTTGGCATCTGGAATAGTCAATATTTTCCCAAACTCTGGTTTGTCGGCTGAATCCTTGCTTACCAAGTGATGCGTATCAAAGAGATGCTTATAGAAGTCATCAATCATGTCAGCCAATCATGAATGATCTCTTAAGAAACTTTATTACCATCAATATCTTATCCAGATTAAGGTTGATGCTCTGTCGATCAGTTCTTCCTCAGTCTACTCTACCAAACAGGAACCCAATACTTAGGTGCTCATATCTCTTCACTCTTTCATCACCAGAGGCTCAATCCCTAGAATCTATCTGTCAAGGTACTCCTTTTGACTTCCCCAAATCTGTACTTTACTGAGATACTTCCTCTGAGAGATCCGGACTTGATTGTTAGACCTTGCTGCATGCTCTGTTCTTTGTCACTGGACCAAAATACTCTTCAATCTAAATTCTGGTATAGACACACCATGTCCTGCAGATGTGTGGGATGGACTTTGTTGCCATCAATGACAACACTCATGAAGCCACACAGTGTCTCTTGCCAATACTTGCCTTGTAAAGGAGGCCTAATTAGGCCTAGTCTCAAATTGAACTGTCATGAATTTGGAGCCTCCTATCCAAAACAATCCATTTTGTGCATATCTTGCAATCATTGCATTCCATGAGACAACATTTCTTTGAGGCATCATGTTAAACAATTCATGTGCATGAAGTATATGCTTCCACACTTTGTATACTTTACATACTTTGCATATATGTTCAGTGGAATGGTTTGGTTTGGATGATTTTTAGATGCCCATGAAGTCAGGGAAGCAAGAGATGGAGTTTGACCTAACTATGGTGTTGTCCTAGGCAAGTTTTACCTTGTTTCCAAGAAAGAAAGAGTGGTTTTAGGCTAGGATTTGTTAAAAGAAGGTTGGAAAGTACTGGGAGATGGTTCCTAAAGCATATGCAGACCATTTTTGAAGTGTTCCAAGTGTTGGCAAAGTCTAAGAGTGTGTGGAAGGTAGAGTTTCAATAAACCTCAAATTGGCCTAGATTGAGGATTTTGGGGGTTTGGTATGTTAGTGATGGTTTCTCCTAAAACTAATTGTGGTTTTGAGAGTTTAGACACATGGGATATGCTGCCCCATCAAGTCTAGGGGTTGTTGGATGTTTAGAGGTATGTTTCTTCACAAACTAGGCCTAATTAGCCTATTTTAGACAACGAAAAATGCCATTTTTGAGGTACATGGTCTAAAGGAGTCACTATTGGTTTTGAGATATGTTATGTAACTTGGAAATGAGTATCTAAATCTGTATTTAGTTTGGGAGGTATTTTGGAAAGTTTGAGAGAAAAACCCCAAAAATAGGGTCTACCGTCCTACTAGATTAGGCCTGATTGAAACATAAAAAGTATGAAGATTGAGACTAGGCACTTTGAAGGTTGTTTGATTCACATTTAATTGAGTTTGTTTTGGTCTAATAAGGTCATAATAGACCATGTGCAAGGTCAATAGAGTCATTTTGAGTTCATTTTATAAAAGTTGTGAACATGTATACAGTGGAAAGGTGCTAGGAGTGACATTTTGCATTTCATAGCTCGTGGGGCCGAATGGACTTCGCCAATGCATCGTGGTGGGCACGTAAATGCCAGGGGAGGTCTCATTTCATGTGCCAAGCATCACTATCATTCGGGGTAGTAGGCTACTGCCAAAGTCCCTTAAGATCCCTAAGACGAAAAAACTGCTAAACTTTGATGGAGTAATTCTCAGAATTCATGGCAGCTGGGAACATTCCATTTGACCGTGCTAGAATCAAATGTATTCTTACAAAATGCTTCAGTTTCATGCAGTGGAAAGGTGCTAGGAGTGACATTTTGCATTCCATAGCTCACGGGGCCGAACAAACTTCTCCAATGCGTCGGGGTGGGTGGGTAAATGCCAAGGGAGGTCTCGTTTCGTGCACCAAATGTCGCAGTCATTCAGGGCAGCAGGCTACCGGCAAAGTCCCTTAAGATCCCTAAGACGAAAAAACTACCAAAATTTGATGGAGCAGTTCTTAGGATTCATGGCAGCTGGGAACATTCTGTTTAGACCTACAGGTGCACGTGGGGTCTGACTACAATAACCTCTCTTGGTTTTGTTCAACTCCTATCCATTTGACTGTGCCAAAATCAAATGCATTCTTGCAAAATGCTTTAGTTTCATGCAGTGGAAAGGTGCTAGGAGTGACATTTTGCATTCCATAGCTCGTGGGGCTGAACAAACTTCACCAATGCGTTGGGATGGGCAGTTAAATGTCAAGGGAGATCTCATTTCATGTGCCAAGAGTCGCATTTGTTCGGGGTAGCAGACTACCGGCAAAGTCCCTTAAGATCCCTAAGACGAAAAAGTTGCCAAACTTTGATGGAGTGGTTCTTAAAATTTGTGGTAGCTAGGAACATTCCGTTTGGACCTACAAGTGCATGTGGGGTCTGTCCACAATAACCTCTCTCGGTTTTGTTCAACTCCTATTCGTTTGACCATGCCAGAATTAAACAAATTCTTGCAAAATGCTTAAGTTTCATGCAGTGGAAAGGTGCTAGGAGTGACATTTTGCATTCCATAGCTCATGGGACCGAACAAACTTTGCCAACACATTGGGGTGGGTGGGCAAATGCTAGGGGAGGTCTCATTTCATGTGCCAAACGTCGCAATCGTTCGAGGCAGCAAGCTACCGGCAAAGTCCCTTAGGATCCCTAAGATGAAAAATCTGTCAAACTTTGATGGAGCAGTTCTCAGAATGCATGGTAGCTGGGAACATTCTATTTAGACCTATAGGTGCACATGGGGTCCATCTACAATAACCTCTCTCAATTTTGGTCAACTCCAGTCCGTTTGACTGTGCCAAAATCAAATGCATTCTTGCAAAATGCTTCAGTTTCATGCAGTGGAAAGGTGCTAGGAGTGACATTTTGCATTCCATAGCTCATGGGCCTAAATGAACTTCGCCAACATGTCAGGGTGGGTGGGTAAATGCTAGGGGAGGTCTCATTTCATGTGCCAAGTGTCGCAGTCGTTCGGGGCAGCAGGCTACCAACAAAGTCCCTTAAGATCCCTAAGACTAAAAAACTGCCAAACTTTGATGGAGCAATTCTCAAAATTCATGATAGCTGGGAACATTCTGTTTGGACCTACAGGTGCACGTGGGGTTCGTCTACAATAACCTCTCTCAGTTTCGTTCAACTCCTATCCATTTGACCATGCTAGAATCAAACGCATTCTTGCAAAATGGTTTAGTTTCATGCAATGGAAAGGTTGCTAGGTGCCATATCTTTTGTTTTTCTCATCATGGGACTGAATGGACTATGCCAACACGTCGGGGTGGGTGGGTAAATGTTAGGGGAGTTTTGGGCTGCAAGCTACCGATAAACTCAAAAAGTGCTAGGTCTCGGTAGCTTGTAGGCCAAAACAACTGGGACATATAGATCTGCTATTTTGGGGTTTGGAGTGGTTATTAAATGATCCTAGGGTACTTGCTTTGTTAATTGGACCAAATTAGGCCTATTTCTAGATAGGGCTAGTCATAGAACTCACATTTTTCCTGAAACAAGGGCATGAAATCTTTTGATATGTTTTTCTACTCCATAATGGGTGTCTAAATACTTTTTGGTTTGTGGGTTGGCTGAGTTTACACAAAGTTATGCACATTTTTCAAGTTTGGAAGGCTACTACGCCTTAAGGAGTGATTTGTGGATCAAACATTGGTTGATGTTTCCAGGCACTAAAAGTGACAAAATTGGTTTGAATACATTATATTGACATGGTGTATGCTTGTGTTAGGGCTGGGGAATAGCTTGGAGCCCTTATGCCTTATGATGTCCTTAAGCACCTAGTTGGGCCATTGCAAGATTTTGGTTTATGGTTGAGTTGATTTGTGAAATATGGTATCAATGCTTTGAATTCCTTCTTGTGTCTACATCATAAATGATCATGCCACTTGAATGTGAGTGTGGATTTGGGAGTTTGGCAACCTGAATAAGGACTATTTACTAAGTTTAGAGGCCTGTGGAAAGTTTGAAGGCAAGTTCCTTTGTAATATAGGCCTAATTAACCCTTTTAGGACAACAGATAAGGTCAGTTTTGAGGCATATTGTCCAAAGGAGTCTATACTAAGTTCAAGATACATTATGCAACTTGGTAATGGGTATTCTAAACATTCATTGAAGTTTGGGTTTGAAACATTATGGTGAAAATAAGTCAGAAAAACCCCTTAATTAGGGCTACTAGGATTTGAGGGTTTGGACAGATTGGTTGCTAAGAGGGGATCCTTGTGACTTGAAGAGTGGTTTAGTTGGTTCTAGTTGGTGAAAATAATCTTCTTGGATGCCTCATCTAGTTCATATGAAGGTCGGAACCCTAGTTGTGTGTTGGAGACTTAATGCATTGAAGGGTCATTGAGAGAGTTTGTGAGTCAAATCAAGAACACAAGTTTGTGAAACTTTGTAAAACCAAGTTGCTGTCACCTTGTAGTGCATCATTTGGGATCCTATTTCAAAGATTCTAAAGGGGAAAATTGAATGGTTGTATCTCTAAGAAGTAGAAAGCTGAAGTAGTAAATTATAGAATGATGCACAAAGCAAACACCACTAAGGAGTATATTTTCCATAGCAAGGATGGAAAAAGAAGTAACTCTCCAAAACTAAGGGAAGAGAAAGGCCAAAACAAACTCAAAGAAGATAACAAACAAGTTGATTTGAGTATGTATAAAGATAACAACTATTGGTCTTATTTCAAGGTTGGAGGATATTGTTATGAAGAATGTTGGAAGCTTCAACTAGAGATTCACCCAAATGACAAACGCAAGAGTGAGCAACCACAAAGGAAAAAAAAGCACACTAAAACATCAAATTCAAAGAGAGAAAATCTCTCACATGAGTCTACATCAACATTGAATGATGTTAGTATGTAATGATATTTGGATAGAGTATTTATTGATTTGCAAAGGAGATAAGTGTGAGTTTCTTTCATTTGTAGGGGCATTTGATTAGCACTCCAAGTTTTTCCTATGGATTAAGTTGTGTTCAAGTTTTTCACTTGTAGAGAAAGCAAGTAGTACATTTCACTCACTATGGATGAGTATGAGAAGTATGGCCACTTGGAGGTCAAGAAAGGACAAGGAAAGTAGAGAATGTAAGAGCTAGTGATGACATGTTTTAGGTGTTGTAAGCATGCACATTTGTGTTCCATAGTAACATAAATGTTGTAGCATGTAACATAGATGACTTGTAGCATGTTGTAGCATAATAGTGATGGTTTTCATTATTGTAATGTGCACAAACTCTTATCTCAGTTGTAGCATGTGCATAGTTGTAGGAAGAGAACTCTTTACACATTCATTGTAAATAGTGTATAAATGTATGAATTTCATTGTACATAGATGCATTAAGAAGGACCGCTTTGTAATAAATTATAACTTTCATAGCATTGTAAAATGACCTTCAAATGCAAGGAGGATCATACATGGCAGCAAGGTTATATAGACTATGATAGTGGACTGTTATATAGACTTACATGACTGCCCTACACTCATGAAAACCTCCTTTTTAGTGTTTTATCTCCTTGTAACTCCCTTTGTATCATCTTATGTCATGATGCTTGTATGTCCTTATATTTACATATATAACTCTCTTCTCTAAAAAATTGTTATGTTGATGAAGTAAATATATAATCTCCATCATATTTTTTATGGATTGAGTGGTATCAAAGTGAGTTGTAACAATTTGTCAAATAGTTTGTGGTGCTCATTTCCTCCATTTTTGTAAGAAAACTATCATTTCATGCATGGTTCTATTAAATGAATTGAATTATGCATGTATTAAGGAATAAATCCTTCTATATCATCCTAGGGCAAAAATTAAGAGTCTTCCAAAATCATTTGGCTCCATGTATACACTTGAATATGAGTATGACAAACAATTGTTCACTAAAATTATTTTATGAAGTATTTGATAATGTTTTTCTCTTGTATAACTGAAAATAGGTGAAATAAAGGTATGAAGGGCCGAAGCAAGGTGGAAACATGAGGAATTTGGAGTCTCTTTGATTGAACTAACTAATATACCTAGACACATATATGTCTTAGAACATAAAGAACATAAAAAACATAAAGACATAAAGAACATAAGAACATATATATGTGAATTAAAATTGAACATACCTTAGAATTTGATATTGCAGTTGACCAATTATCCAAAAGATGGCTTCAAAATCGTCAAATTCTTGTTTTTTCTCAAGTTTGATTATGAATTCTATATAATTCTAGAATAGGATTAGTAAAATTTATGTAAAAAACAAACATATATCATCAAATTCAATCTATCTATCAATCGTAATTAGTTTTGAAACAAAATCACACATGAAACATGAAACTTTCAGTTTAAATAATCAAATTATCTCCAAAAACATGAAAAATCACTTCTTCTACATTGAAAAAACAAAAAAGGTGGTGGATTCATATAAAAATGATTCTCAATTAGTCAACCAACATGAAAAGCATTTTCTTTTTCGATATACTCATGAAAAGTAGGAATAACAGGCATGTGGGGTCTAAAACATGGATCCCACATGCCTTTTTACCGTTTTCCATGCTTCCAAGAACGCAATCGCAATATAACGTGATCACATTATAACACAAGTGCATTCTGGGAAGCATGCTAACATAAAGGTAACCTTGTATCTACATGAGAGAGTCTCTCTCTCTCTCTCTATCTTTATTTCTCTATCCTATATATAAAGAGGGATCATGAGACATGGAGAGATAGAGAGGGACATGGAGATAGAGAGGATAGGTGGAGATAGAGACGGGGAAAGGGAGAGATGGGGATCGAGATAGAGAAAGGGGTCTATAGAGGGAAAAAGATAGAGATAAATACACACACACACACACACACACACACATATATATATAGAGGGGAGATATAGGGAGATAGATCTAGCAAGGGAGAGATAGATAGGGAAATACAGAGAGAGAGGTAGAGAGGGGTATATTAAGAGATGGGGTTATGAGGATAGATAGATCGATAGGGCAAGAGATCAAGAGGTGTCTAGAGACATAGGGAGAGAGATTTCAAGAGGTATAAGAATGGGGAGAGAGATAAAGAGGAGGAGAGAGAGGTAGTGAGGGATAGATTAAGAGATAGGGATCCATATGTCCAAAGAGATAGAGATAGGGATCCCTATTCTCCCCTCTACCTAAACCATAAACCTAAACCTCTAAACCATAAACCCTAAACCCTAAAATCCAGCAACCCTAAACCCCTAAACCCCTAAGGTCCCTAAACCATAAAACCTGGAAGTAAAGGTAGGTATAGTTAGAGAGAGGGATAGAGGAGACAAAGATATCTCTCCTAGGCTCAGTCTCCTCTGTATCTCCCTATTTGCCTCTCTACCTAAACCATAAACCTAAACCTCTAAACCTTAACCCCTAACCCCTAACCCCTAACCCCTAAACCCTAAACCCTAACCCCTTACCCCTAAACCCTAAAAATGAGCAACCCTAAACCCCTAAGGTCCCTAAACCATAATACCTGGAAGCAACCCTAAACATTTATCTCCCTATCTCTCCCAATCTCTATTGGTCTCCTCGCTCTATCTCTCTCTAAACCCTAAACCCTAACCCCTAAACTCAAGCAACCCTAAACCCCTAACCCATAAACCCTAAACCCTAACCCCTAGACCCTAAACTCGAGCATCCCTAAACCCCTAAAGCCTAAATAATTCCCCAAAACCCTTACCCTAAAACCTAAACCATATTTACTTGAGAAACCCTACACTCATGTAAACCTCAAATAGTGAGGGAGAGAGAGATAGAAAGGTAGAGTTAGAGAGAGGGGATCGAAAGAGATCTAACAAGAGAGAGAGAGAGAGAGAGAGAGAGAGAGAGAGAGATATCTCTCCCAGGCTCAGTCTCCTCTGTATCTCCCTATTCGCCTCTCTACCTAAACCATAAACCTAAACCTCTAAACCTTAACCCCTAACCCTAAACCATAAATAATGCCCCTAAACCCTAACCCCTAACCCCTAAACCATAAAACCTAGAAACAACCCTAAACCTCTATCTCCCTATCTCTCCCAATCTCTATAACGTGAAAACATGAAAACATTAATATTTCATTCCAACCAAATTCAATCCTAATCAATCCCAAATCATCCCTAATCCATTCAATTTCATCTCTAATAATCCCTAAACCACTTCTAATCAGCCCTAAACCACTTCACACCATCCCAAATCACATCCAAATCAATTTAACTTCATCCCTAATCATTTTCCAATCAACCTGGATTTCATCTCAAATACCATCCCTAAACTATTCCTAAATCATTCTAATCATTCCCTAATTGGCACTAAACCATTTCAAACCATCCCTAAAACCATTCTAATCATTCCCAAATCATTCCTAATCTAGTCCTTTTCACCTCTCATCATCCCTAAACCAATCCATTTCATCCCAAACTCCATCCCAAATCAATCTAAGCTCCATCTCAAACGATCCCAAAAATAATCAAAATCAAACAAATACCTCACTAGGAGCCATTAGAAGATCATAGTGCCAATCTATTAGTCATTTGCACCATTTTGTATATCGTATGTGCCAATATGCTCCTTAGTAGCACCTACCTATCAATCACGAACATCATTCTACACCTAGCCAGTCACAGGTGTCATTCTTCCCTCTTTCAGCCACATGAGCCATCAGAACATCATAAGCGCCAATATGTTAGTCATTTACACCATTCTATACATCATATATACCAAACATAAACTTTAAACCTGATCAACCCTAAACCCTTATCTCCTTGTCTCTATCATCCCTCTACCTCTCAATCTCTCTGCCTATGTCTTTGGCCATGTCCATCACCCTCTATCTCCCTATCTCTCCCTCTCTGAACTCCTAGCCCCTAAACTCTAAACCCGATCAACCCTATACCCCTATCTCCTTGTCTCTATCATCTCTCTACCTCTCAATCTCTCTAGCTATGTCTCTGGCCATGTACCTCACCCTCTGTCTCCATATCTCTCCCTCTCTAAACTCCTAACCCCTAAACCCTAAACCCGATCAACCCTAAACCCTATCTCCTTGTCTCTATCATCCCTCTACCTCTCAATCTCTTTGCCTATGTCTCTAGCCATATCCCTCACCCTCTATCTCCCTATGTCTCCCCTCAGTCTCCTCTATATCTCCCTATCAATCCTCTCTCTCTCTAAACCCTAACCTAAACCTCTAAACCTTAACCCCTAACCCCTAAAACATAAACCTTAAGTTACCCTAAATAATGCCCCTAAACCCTAACCCCTAACCCCTAAACCCTAAAATTGAGCAACCCTAAACCCAAAACATCTAAACCATAAACCCTGGAAGCAACTCTAAACCTCTATCTTCCTAGATCTCTCCCAATATCTATCGATCCCCTCACTCTCTCTCTCTAAACCCTACCCCCTAAACCCTAACCCTGAAAAACCCTAAATCCCTAACACCTAAACCCTAACCCATAAACCCTAAACCATAAACCTAAGCAACCGTAAACCCCTAAACCCTAAATAATTCCCCTAAACCTAAACTTGAGCAGCTCTAAACCCTAAATGATTCCCCTAAACCATAAACTTAGACAACCCTAAACTCGTAAACTCGACCCACCCTCTCTCTCTCTCCAAAACAAGAAAACTAGGACTCTCTATCTCTCTCTCTCTCTCTCTCCCTATCACTAGGTATCTCTCCCAGGTTTCTCTCCCCTCCATCTCCATCCTCTCTCCATTTTCCTCCTTCTCGCTCTCCCTTGTCGACAAAGAACATAGAAATGTAAGAAAAATAGGACATGTAAAGATGGATGAGGATATAAATTGGGATCAATGAAATGGAAACAAGATAATTTATGAAATTTCATTGGATGGGAAGAATGAGGAGGAGAGGTATAGAGGGGAGGGAAGTAGAGAGTGAGATAGAGGATAGGAAGTAGAGACAAGATGGAAGTAGAGAGTGGGAGAGGGCTGTAGGAGGTAGACAGGGCAAGGAAGAAGAGAGAGAGGGTAGGAGGTAGACAGGGGAGGGAAGCAGAGACTGAGAGAGAGGGTAGGAGGTAGATAGGGGAGGGAAGTAGAAAGTGAGAGAGAGGGTAAGAGGTAGAGAGGGAGGGGGAGAAGAGAGTGAGAGAGAAGGTAGGAGGTAGATAGGATTGGGAAGTAGAGAGTGAGAAAAAGTAGAAGGTAGATAGGGGAGGGAAGAAGAGAGTGAGAGAGAAGGTGGGAGGTAGAGATGGGAGGGAAGCAGAGACTCAAAGAAAGGGTAGGACATAGAGAGGGGAGAGAAGTAGAGAGAGACGATAGGAAGTGGAGGTGCACTTGTAGACATGTATGTAAAGTGCGGAAGCATAGACAAGGTATATCAATTGTAAGACGTAACACCTCAAAGAGATGTTCTATAATGGAATGCAATGATTGCAAGATATGCAAAAAGTGGATTTGTTGAAAAGGCTTTAGAAACTTTCAAGCAAATGCAATTGGCATGTGTACTGCCAGTTATGCTCATCATAATGCGAGTGCGTTATAACGCGCTCGTGTTATGCTCAGCTTTGTTTGATGTGTTTTTATCAGTTTTTAGCAAAATCTAGAGATAATCTAGAGCATGCTCCCCATCAGGATGGCACTTTTTTCAATGAAAACTCAAAAAAAATACCACCATAATCTTAAGCTCTATGTTAGCTATCTAACCATATAATTTTTTTCACATTTTGAGTACGTTTAGTGTTTCATCTTGAATTTCTTTTGTTAGTGTGTCCAGTTTTTGTCAAAAACTAGTGTCCAGTATTTTTTAACTATTCATCAAAAATTGAAACAAGTTATATTTTTAGAAACTAGATTCCATTCTACACAAATTTAAAAAAAAAAGATTTTCGATTAGTTTTCAAACATTTTAGGGGGGAGCACGCTCAAATTTTTGTTTTTCAAGATGTGTCCACTTTAAAAATTACTAAAAAATCAATTATTCATTAAAAATTATTAGAAAAATCAGGGATAAACTACATGGTGTTACCTAATTTCTCATCGAAGCGATTATTGAAATACTAAAAAAAAGTTAACATTTTAGGGGGAGCACACCAGACGCTATGTTATGTTTTTTCAGAAAAACAAGACCAATTTGTGTGCTCCCCTTTTTGAACCCCTTAATCTAAACCATTTTTGGGAAAAAATAGTAGTTTAGAAACTAGATTCAGAGCACTACAACTCTTGTTTTCGCTCCATCTTCAAATTTTGAGTGTAGCTATCTTCAATTTCTCATCCAACATCAATGTTTCCTGATTTCAGAAAAAATGTGGCAACTTAAGACCCCATTTTGGTCCCTCATCTTTGTGCACTTACCCAAGCTAAGGAGAAAGGTCAGATCCATATGTGACTCTATGATGCTACCATGATCTATGAGAAATACCAATGGTGGTCAACACCACCCAACCATGTGGAACCCTAAGGCCTCCTCTGAACTAAGAGACACTCTCCATGGTTGCAAACAAAGACACAACACATAAAGTTGGCCTCATACACACACAACATATGACATAGCTTTCTCAACACACAATTGGATACAATCAATCCAATCAAACAAGGAAGAGGAGAGTAGCTAAGGCATGGAGTGGTTTTCCCCTTGGTTCTTTATAACCAAGCTAGGAAGTGAAGTAGACCACATAGGTATCATAGTGGACATCCACCCTATGTGTGCTTCTCATTATGCAAGAGACTTCTTCAACATTTGCATGCATGTAGGAGATTATTTAGCACATATACCCATGTAGGAGTCTCTTTAGAGCATGCACTAATGTAAGAGCTTCTTCAAAACTTACACTCATTCATTATCTTTAATTAATGTAGTATGCTTAATCAAGTTTTAGATGTAATATTCATTAATTAATTCACATTATTCAATTTTATGCAAGAACTTCTTCAATTCTTTCCTCCAAACTCTTCCCAAGAGTTTAAGCAAATTATCCACTCCAAGCATCCTAAGGGTATCCTCTAATCCTAAATAGTCTAATAGTTAACCTTCTACAAAAAGAAAAGGATGGCCAGAGTTTGGATGTCCATGCAAACACTATTTATATGGGTGAAGTCATGATTCCACACAATAATAACATTCCAAAAATTCCAAATTTTGAAAATGAAATAAATTAATATTTTTCAAAATATCTAGGGGCAACCATTGATGGATCTTCAAGCTACCTTCCCAAAAAATTTCCAAAATTTGAAAATAGATTAAATTAAAATTAAAAAAATATCCTTTTGATCTAAATATCACACTTTTCTAATCACATACAGATTTTAGGAAATTTTTCCATGGTAATCAAATGAAAAGCCTTAACAACACCCAACCATTCAATGCCATAGATCAAACAAAACATATGTATCATGTAATAGCCAACACGGATGTAACAAGGTCAGAGGCTCCATAGTTCATCAACTTAGACTTCAAACTTGATTTGGTTGACAAAAATCATTATCAATTTGTTCATTATTGGAACAATATTTTGTTTCATACTAGTTCCATAACAAGAATCTAGACCCACTCTACAGAGTCATGAGAAAGATACAACATTAGTTGGACAATGATACTTAAAATAGGTCACCGTAAATTATGTACAGATACGTATCCCAATCTAAGTTACTTAAATTTAGATGATGGTGGCACAACAAGGTCAAATATAACTTCAATAAGCAACACAAACATTGATTCAAATAATGACGACATTCTCATGATATGCCTCACAGAATGTTACAAAAATATTATAATGAAAATATAATTTCCAGAAGACAAGTCTCTAATTGACATTACATAGTATTTAATCAAAGTACTTCAATAATTAATAAGCAAAGTAGAAAGTCTAATGATCAACCTTCTAAGATACTATTTAGACATCTTCACATTTACAATTCCACTCAAAACTAGAGGAACAAAAGTCTAAGGTTCAAATAATAACACTTAACAATCCCATAGGATTTCACAAGGTTTCACCTGACTTAAATAGAAGTAAATCTAACTCACACAAACATTTCAAACTGGCAGACAAATTACCTCATCAATACTATGCTTTGACTAAGATGCTAACATAATGTCAATATTTAATATACACTATCTACATTGTTATTGCACAACTAAAAAAATCATATTCAAACACATTCTTCACACTTCACTATAAAACATTATACTAATTGCATTCTAAATTTCATATCAAAGATTGCCATTGGAGAAAATAAGAAACAATAAATTTGCAAACCATTACAGCACAAGCTGTCCAACAATATAAGAAAATTCGTAACTTCCTCATATCATAATGAAATTTCAAAATTAAAAATTTTCTAGAAAGAAGAAAGATAGGAGCCAAAAACCCAAAAATAGTTTAAAACCAAATCTCACATAAGAGCATTTTTTACCGCAAACAACCACAACAGACCATTGAAAATTTAACTACAAATAATTAAATAATCGCAATCTTTGATACTAAATAACTTAATCATAAATCAAACATTTTCAATTGATTAAATTTTCCACAGGTAATTTGTTGCTACATGAGCAATTAAATGTCGTATGAGAGTAAATTCAAACCTAAACTAGAACACTTTTACTAAATCTGAGCAATTCAGTCATAATATAAAATTAAGCACAATTCCTCAAGGAAAGTAATATCTAGAAGCATGTTCTATTTTTTTTTTTCATCAATACAATATCCAAATGCATGCTATAATTTTCTTGTTGAATTATTGTCATTGATGTCAAAGGAAAGTGTTCAAGTGTTGTCATTGATGAGTCTAAGGCCAAAAAGTTAATCAGACTAAGTGACAGAGTCGACTTACTTGTTTTCTGTAGTTTTTTGGAGTTTGGAGTTTCGACCCTACTCCTTTTGGAGTTCATCAGAAATTGGAGTTTCAGCCTTACTCCTCCTTGTTGAGGAAAGAAGGAAGGCCTGATCAGAAAGCTCTGATTTTGTCTAAGATAATTAGAGATCAGAGTTCGGATCTATTCTTTGTTCCATTCTCAAAGAGGAAGCTAGAAGATAGAATGCCCGATGAGCGAAGTTGAAAAAAGCTAAGGAAATACATTTGACAACCTAATGAACATTTTCCACCATTTTGCAGAGCAAATTTCAAAGGAGTAAAGCATACCCGTGGAACTATGGAAAGGTGAAACATGGACTACTATGTGCCTAGGTATGCGATGTATGGGTCCTGTCGAGCTTACATGGCATGTTCTGGTATTTTCTGCCATTTCGCATAACACATTTTGAAAGGGGCAAATCCTCCCATAGAACCATGGAAAGGGTGCCACATGGATATTCCACAAAGGAAAAAGGGATAAAGTCTGACACTTGATAGAGTTACAAAGGAAGAATATAATGAGATTGGAGGTAAGCTTATAGCACTTCCATGAAGGAAGGCGGTAGCTTGGAAGCCCGATCTCTAAAACTCCGTGGACTCAGTTTTTGTAATAGAAGAAGCTATAGAGTGTGGATTTTTAGGATTCAATGCTTGAAGATCAAGTTGATCAGTTGGGTGAATGACTAGATTAGTTGAAGCTTTTTTTGGAAGTTGTTGTCGTGATCTTGATGACTTCTAGTTTTCCCCAACTTGTTATGGTTATGCAACTGCTTTGATTTAAACGATCTTTTGTTGGTGTTTCAGTTCAAACTATATGGGATGCATGTTGGATTTCCATACTTTTGGTTTTTGTAGATTAAAGGGGTTGTTGAGAATTTGGTGTGCAATTTCTTCTCAAGAAAATGTTAAATATGGCGGGATGTGATGTATTATTGTTAGGGTTTTGAGAGCTATTCTTTGCACGTATGACATGCAATTATTTTAATGAGAACAAAGTATGTAATAATGCTTTGAGCGTGTATTGTATGAGGGTGTGTTAATGAGAACATGGAGTGTCTGGGTGAGTTGAGTGAGAAGAGAAGACTATGTATGAATTGAATAGGTGCATTTGAGGTTTGTGTAGAACCAAATATCTGCATATTTGAATTTGTAAAGTTTCAGAGGTTGGTGCCTCTTGTGGATTGAGTTGGTGCTTAGTTCAAGGGATTGTAGTCTCCTTAGAGTTGGAGCTCTTAAATCAAGAGTTCGGTGACTCCTTAGAGTGGGTACCCTTAAAACATTGTAATCAATGGCTTATTCTGTGAGGCTGGATTAGGACAGTAGATCCTAGCAGCATTTTTTCACCATGGTTTTTCTCATCTTTGGGTTTTCCAAATATATTTGGTGTTCTTGTCTGTATGATCTCTTATTCTTCTTGTTTAAGCACTGAAAGTTATTTGGGTCTACTTTCTAGAGATTAGAAGTTTTTAAGTATTTTTGATCTACTGATTCACCCCCCCTCTCAGTAGATTGCATGTGCTCTAACAATTGGTATTAGAGCTAGGTTCCTTGAATAAGATTAATAGCTAAAGGTTGATCTGGGAGATTGAACACAAGGCCGATCAAGAAGAATCTCACTCAAACAAAGCACCATTGTTTGATGGAATGAATTATGCGTAATGGAGTATAAGGATGGAGATCTACCTAACTTCAATAGGGTACAATGTATAGAAATCTATTGTGGATGGTCATACTACTCCTAAAAATCCTCCAATAGACCCAACGAGTAAGAAGGAATGTGAGAATAATGCGAAGGCCAAGAATGAAATTCTATGTGGTTTAGCCAACTCTGAATTTGTGAAAGTAATGCAATGCAAATCTGCCAAAGAAATCTGGGTGAAGCTTTAGATCATATATGAAGGAGATACAAAGGTGAAACAAGCCAAGCTACAAACCTTTAAAGGAAGATTTGAAAGCTTGAAAATGAGAGAGGAAGAAAAGATTGTTGATTACCTACTTAGAGTTGATGAAGTTGTGAATGCTATGATAGGACTAGATGATGAAGTAAAAGACCAAGTGATTGTTCAGAAGATACTTAGATCTCTACCTTCCAGGTATGATGTAAAAGAACTTAATAAGATAACTATTGATGAGCTACATGGTATTTTTACTACCTATGAAATAAGGACAACTGGTACTGAGATCTTGAAGAGAGACGCTGCATTTAAGGCATCAAACAAAGAAAAGAATGGAGATCCTAAATCTGAGACAGACATGGAAGAGGCCAATTTTGTAAGAAGACTAAAGAGACCTGATCTAGGAAGTATAGAGGTAAGTTACCTTTCAAGCATTTTAATTGTGGAAAGGTTGGTCACTTTGCTGCTAAATGTCCATCTGTAGGAAAAGATAAAAGTGATGAATATGATAGCAAGAAATGTAACACACAGTTCTATCCAAAGAAGAAGAATTTTTAGAAGAACAAAAAGAGCATTTAAATAAAAGGCGACGATGATTCCTTTGAAGAAAGCCCCATTTCAAAAGACAACAATGAAGGTGTTTCTGAGGTTGAAGAAAATAAATTCTTGTTTATGACAGTGGAGTCTACTATTAAAGATTAGGACATTACTGATCTAGGAGACCCTGAGAATGAAGAAGAAGGTGAAGTAGACTTGGAAGAAGAGCTAGTATGTGCTTTATAAGAAATTGAGAAACTTAGGAAGAAAAACTCAAAGCTGAAGCTACAAATTCAAGAAGATATGGTGTCTAAGAAACTACTAGAATCAGAAGAGTTGATTGTTGATTTGAAGACATAAGTGGAAGAAGCCAAAATAATTTAGAAGTTACTAAATCTGAATTGAAAGCTAAATTAGAAGAGTGTCTGAAGCTAGAATCTGAAGTGGTATCTCTGAGAAAAGATTTAGAAAAGGCTAAGGATAAGATTGGCCTAATTATGAAATTTGATAAGAGCAGTAGCATGCTTGATGAGATGATCAACAGTCAGAGATTTCCAAAGAGCATGGCTGGTTTAGGATTTGAAGAAGGTCATCATTCAAATTGAACAATCCTCCTAAAAAGACTGAAGAGAAGAAGCAGAAGAAGGAAGATGATGGCTTCACAAAATTCAGAGCTCTGAAGGAGAAAATATTCAAAGGCCCCCCTTCTGCAAGACATTCTGGCATTATCAAGTTTCCTCAATCATTTTATGGCTATTGTTATTCATGTAATCAATATGGTCATAGGGCTATTAGTTGTAGAATTGTTCCTAGGAGAAGAACTAATTTTACTAGCAAAAATTCTTTTGCACCTCTAGGAGATTTTAGAGTAGTTTATTACAAATGCAATAACTATGGTCACATTATAAAATACTGTAGAATTTTTTTTGTAAAATCTAACAAATTGGAAAGAAAGGAGAATGTTTTGTTGCAAGGTGTGCACCCTTGGTCTCCTTGTGTTGTGCAATGCAATGCTTAGGTTCGTGAAAAGGCTTAACCACCTCCTATGGATTTATTAACTTTGGCAATTGTATCAAGCATTAACAGGTCGATCTTTTGGTGCAACAAAAACTGTCTTTGCAACAATTGGTATCAGAGCCCGGGTCATGGGTTTGAACCCCTCACTTGCGTTGGGGGGATTGTTGCAAGGTGTGCACCCTTTGTTTCCTTATGCTATGCAACATAGTGCTTGGGTTCGTGAGAAGTCTTAACCACCTCCCGTGGATTCATTAACTCTGGTGGTTGTATCAGGCATTAATAGGTTGATCTTTTGGTGCAATGACAACCATCTTTGCAACATGTTCCTCCTAAGAAAAAATTTGTATCAGACTCTCTTGTCAATAAGGAGATCAAAACTAAGAAAGTCTGGAAGGAGAAGATGGATGATCAGAAGAAAGAAGCATCTTTGATAGTACAGACAACATTTCATGCTAAGATACAGAATCCATGGGTGACAGACAGTGGTTGCTCCAGTCACATGACCAGAGATAAAAGTAAGTTTACAAGTCTGAAAGAATTGAATGGTGGCTCAGTTGAGTTTGGTGACAACACATCTAAGAAGATCTATGGTAAAGGAACATTGAGTATTTATGGAAAATCCAAGACTCACAATGTCTACTATGTGGAAGGACTAAAGCACAATTTTTTTAATGTAAGTCAGATGTGTGATAATGGATATAATCTGACCTTTAATGCAAAAGGCTGTGAGATCCAGAATGCAAGTTCTTGGAAGATAGTTGCTGAAGCAAGTAGAATAGAAAATAATCTTTACAATCTCAAGGAGATTCAAGTTAGAATTGCTTGATGGGATATATTGATGAAAATTGGTTGTGGCACAGAAGATTGGATCATATCAATTTTGACAACCTTGTGAAGGTAAGTTCAAAAGGGGCAGTCAGGCACATTCCTAAAATCACCAAGCCAACAAATGCTATATGTTACAAGGAATGCAGCATGGGAAACAGATAAGGTCTAGCTTCAAAATAAAAGAATATTCTACTTCAAGACTCTTAGAGTTAGTTCATACAAGCCTATGTGGTCCAACCAGGACACAAGGACTACAAGGTGAGAGATACTTCATGTTGTTAGTTGATGATTTCTCAAGAATGACATTGGTAACCTTTCTTAAGGATAAATTAGAAGATTTTGAGAGATTTAAGATGTTTAGGTCTATGGTTGACAAGGAGAGTGTTCTAACAATTAAATGCTTAAGATCAAATAGAGGAGGAGAATTCACCTCCAATGAGTTTGTAGAATACTGTGAAAGACATGGCATAAAAAGACAATATTTTGCACCTAGAACTCCACAACAGAATGGAGTTGTGGAAACAAAAAATAGGACAATAAAAGAGATGGATAGAACTATGATAAATGAGGCAAAATTACCTGATGTCTGTTGGAGAGATGTAGTACACACAGATGTATATATCTTGAATAGAGTGTAGTTAAGGATAAACATTGATAAGACACCGTATGAATTCTAGTATTCTAGATCTGGATCTGTAAAATATTTCAAGGTGTTTGGGATTAGATGCTACATAAGGAGAGATGAAGATGGCCTAGGAAGTTTTGATTCAAGGTGTGATGAAGGCATATTTCTAGGATAATCTAGCAGATCCAAAGCTTATAAGTGTTACAATGAGAGATTGCATAGAATTGTAGAAAGTGCTAATGTCAGGGTAGATGAGGACCAGCCACATCTAACACATATCAATGATAGTTTCTCAAAAGGATCAGTGATAACAAAAGAAGAAGAATATGCTATTGTTGAAGAAGAACCTAAAAGGATATCCGATAAGGCACTTGCTAAGTATGTACAAAAAGATCATCTTGAACAACAAATAATAGGAGACAAGAATGTAGGAGTGCAAACTAGAAGAAAACTGGCAAGGACAAATGAAGAGGTAAATTTCTCATTAATATCTAAGATTGAACCTAAAACATTTATTGATGCTAGTGAGGATGAAGGATGGATCAATGCAATGGATGAGGAGCTCAATCAGATAGAGAAAAATCAGACTTGGAAATTGGTTCCAAGACTTGTAGATAAGAATGTGATAGGCAAAAAATGGGTGTTTAAAAACAAGCCAAATGAGGATGGAGAAGTTGTGAGTAACAAGGCGCGATTGGTTTGTAAGGGATATGCATAGGTTGAAGGCATAGACTTTGAAGAAACTTTTTTACCGGTAGAAAGATTGGAATCCATTAGGATGTTTCTGGCATTTTTTGTTTATAAGAATTTCAAAGTTTACCAAATGGATGTCAAATCTGCATTTCTAAATGGTAACCTCAATGAAGAGGTTTACATAGAGCAACCTGAGGGATTTCAGTTGTCAAAGAAAGAAGATTATGTTTGTAGACTAAAAAAGCTTTGTATGGTCTGAAACAAGCCCCTAGGGCTTGGTACTCTAAGCTAGATAATTACCTCCAGCAGTAAGGATTCAGAAAAGGATGTGTAGAAAACAACTTGTAATTCAAATCAGAAGGTGAGGACATGTTGATTGTTGTTGTGTATGTTGATGATATCATTTTTGGTGGTAGTGATGACAAGATGAGCAAGGAATTTGTTGATCAGAAGTAGAAAGAGTTTGAAATGTCCATGCTTGGAGAACTTTCTTTCTTTCAAGTGGTTTACAAATATCACAATTAGACCAAGGTATATTTATATCCCAAACCAAGTATGCAAAGGAAATGCTCAAGAAGTTCAAGATGGAAGATTGTAAGCTTGTGAGTTCTCCCATGATGATAGGATGCAAGTTGAGCAAGAATGATGTATCACCTGATATAGATCAGACTATGTGTAGATATGATAGGTAGCTTGTTGTACCTAACTGTATCCAGACTAGATATCATGCAAGTTGTATGCATGGTGGATAGATTCCAAGCTACTCCTAAGGAATCTCATGTTCAAGTTGTGAATAGAATCTTTAGATACCTGAAAGGTACTATGGAGTATGGATTATGGTACCCTAGAAATAATGATTTACTTTGACAACATATACAGATGTTGATTGGGTAGGAAGTATAGATGACAGGAGAAGCACCAATGGTGGAGCTTTCTTTTTGGGTGATAGGTTGGTATCATGGCTCAACAAGAAGCAAGATTTAGTCACATTGTCCACTGTTGAGGTAGAATATGTTGCTATTCTTTCATGTTGTACACAAGTTCTATGGATGAAGAAATTTCTCAAAGATATAATGGTAGATAATAATGATCCTGTGTATGAGGAAAAATTGATTTAATCTAAACTAAATAAAACCAAAAACCAATCACATAAAGCGAACCAATCTAAGTAAAAGCCATTATCATCAAATTAAAGACAAAATGAAAGCTCTTACCAAAACCTGTATTGTTCCCTTTTGGAGATGTGTGGATTGCTCAATCAAGTTACGAAACCATAGTTGCAACAAGCAAGTAGTGTGCTCAATGTGCTCAAAGATCAATGTCAAAAGATCGTAAGTTTGCTCAATCGACGCATTTTGTATGCTCAAAGCTCTGTTAAGTATGCCTGAGAATACGATCGAAGAGAGAGGCTCAATGAAGGAGATGAGGGGGGTTTATATAGGTTTCAAGGAAGATCGATCAACGGTCCAGATAATTCAGAAGAATCAATGGAGGAGAACAGTTGAGGAACGTGCAACGAATGAGAAGAAGACATGTGTCTTGCTTTCTTTTGCATGAGAGGAGTTATCAAGAATAGAAGAATGAGTTAAAGCAATTAACAGAATGTAATAGTCAGTTAAGTGATTTAAAACAAGAAGAAGAGATTTGCATGAGAAAAGAAGATACTTTGCTTTATTAAATATAGAAAGCTTGAGTTATATTAGAGATAACTCAATTTAGAAGAAAAAACAACTTAAATAAATAATTGATTTATTTAAATTTAGAGAAGATATTTTGGAAGAAATAATTAAATAATTAGAATTATTTAATTTAGAAGATTTGGAAGCAAATTAAATAAATAAATTTATTTAATTGTTGTGCATGATTTTGGAAGAATGATTTTGATTTAATTAAATAATTTAAAAATTATTTAATTTTAAATAAGAGGGAATTTGTTGAATTAATTAAATAATTAGGTTTATATTTAATTAATGTGGATGTGAATTTTGGAAGGAAGATAATGATTTAATTAAATAATTAAAATTATTTAATTATGGAAGAATAATAGAGGAATTTGATTTAATTAATTAAATAAAGAGGATTTATTTAATTAATGTCACAATTTTGTGATTTTGGAAGAATTTGATGAAATTAATTAAATAATTAGATTATTTAATTAACGTTGAAATGCAGGTGATTAGACAGATTATGAAATGCAAGTGATTCGACGACACGGTCATTTTAGGGTGTCTACATTTTGCCCCTCTTTGATGCAATGCAGCTTGTAGCGTTGCGTCAAAGAAAATAATTGTTGAAGACATGATACAATTTTTGTGATGCCCCAGTGTAGGTAGTTGCCCTAGCGTATGCCCCCTCGAGCGGGAAGACAGGAAAGCGACAGAAGAACTGTGTTGACACTCGACTAGAAGATTACGCGACCAGGTAGGAGGAAAAGCAGAAAAGGGTGGGAAGAAAAACTAAGGGTGGGACACTATAAATAGGTCCCATGGGGACCACAATCCTCATTTGCACCCTAGGAGTTTCTAAATTTAGAGATGAGAGCTTTCAAACTAGGTTGAGTGAGTTGAGCAGACAGCGAGGAGAGATGTCAATTCCAATGCACAGACATCGGGTGGAGCTCGTGCGGACCTACAGGAGACCAGCAGGAGCTCCGGCAGCAGTAAGTGATCGAAAACCCCCTTGTAGTTTGTCATTTTAGGGCGGTTTAGGGCTAGGTCTAGGCAGGGTTACCATGTCAGCCAAAAGCGCTGTAGAGAGTCGCGGCGCGTATGGTAGTCGTTTGTGGTGCTTTCGACGCACCGCAGCGCAGTTGGTAGAAGGGTGAAGTGCGGTTGGTAAAATCAACGCGCGTTTGGTAGTTTGGATCAGCACTACAGCGCGGGTGGCAACATGCTGCAGCGCTTGTGGTGAGGTAGTGTAGCGCAGTGGGTAGGGAAAGTTAGCGCGATCGGTGGGGAAGTGGGAAAATCACGTGGCTACTATGTGAGGAGTGGGATGACGAGCATGAGTAGCTCATGTATTGCAGACAGGTGCGGTATCTGTTCGGGAGCGGACAAATATGATAGAGAGGTACCTGCCAGAGCGAGTTCTTAGGCAGTTTGGATTACCACAGGGACTACCAGTGGGGGAGGCCACACATGCTAGGATGCAGAGGGAGGTTGGAGATTGGGACACCGAGATCCCAGTGGCTACAGCTTTGGCGGAGGTACGAGGACTTGTCCCCATGAGATGGGATTGGGACTCTGGGCTGGTAGACCCAGGGACACTGCCAGAGTATGATCAGTATTGGCAGACTCACAGGCCGATCAGATTGACTACACTAGGTGTAGCAAGGGCAGTGGGAGAGGTACTAGTCCTTGGTGGGGAGGCTAGGATGAGACGACAGGCCCAAGCAGCTAGGCAGCAGGCAGGTGGTCAGTAGGTAGGTGGAGAGGGTAGCGGCCAGCAGGCTGATGTAGAGATGGCTGAGGCAGTGGGCTCGGTCGTAGAGACCGATCTGTAGAGAGCCGAGCGACTGCTGCAGGAGGAGATAGCTCGGAGGACTCGATTAGAGCTCCGGATGGTGCGACTGAGGAGGGATAGAGATACAGCGTAGGCAGAGGTGAGGCAGGCTGAGGCCACAACCCAGACACAGACACAGGCAGCCTCGGTAGCACAGACAACCCTGGCACAGCTAGAGGCCAATATGCAGGCACAGGTACAGGCTCAGGTGCAGGCACAGGTACAGGCAGCACTACAGGCATAGGCACAGGCAGCACCCGCACCAATAGGGGATGATGGGTAGCTAGCACAGGCCAGGAGAGAGAGAGAGACGCAGAGGTGCAGCTGCTGTTGATAGTAGAGGCCACACTCTTTAGAGTGAGGCGGGAGAGAGAGGAGGCACGCCGTGCACTGGGTGCAGATCAGAGGACTTTATACAGCGAGCTCGTCCGGGTGCAGGGAGAGCTAGTGTAGACACTCTAAAATGACCATGTTGTCAAATCACTTGCATTTCATAATCTGTCTAATCACTTGCATTTCACACATTAATTAAATAATCTAATTATTTAATTAATTTCACCAAATTCTTCTAAATCACATACTTTCGACATTAATTAAATAAATTCTCTTTATTTAATTAATTAAATTAAATTCCTCTATTATTCTTCCACGATTAAATAATTTTAATTGTTTAATTAGATCATTATCCTCTTTCCAAAAATCAAGTCTCCAATAATTAAATAAAATCTAATTATTTAATTAATTCAACAAATTCTATCTTATCTAAAAATTAAATAGTTCTTACATTATTTAATTAAATCAATTGTTCTTCTAAATTTAATTAAATCATGCAAATTTATTTAAATTATCTCAATCCTCTGAAAATAAATAAAATCAAATATTTTATTTATAATCTTCTGTTTTTCCAAAATCATGCACAAACAATTAAATAAATTTATTTATTTAATTTGCTTTCAAATCTTCTAAATTAAATAATTCTAATTATTTAATTATTTCTTCCAAAATATCTTCTCTAAATTTAAATAAATCAATTATTTATTTAAATTATTTTTTCTTCTAATTTGAGTTATCTCTAAAATAACTCAAGTTTTCTATATTTAATAAAGCAAAATATCTTCTTTTCTCATGCAAATCTCTTCTTCTTGTTTTAAATCACTTAACTGATCATTACATTATGTTAATTGCTTTAACTCATTCTTCTATTCTTGATAACTCCTCTCATGCAAAAGAAAGCAAGACACATGTCTTCTTCTCATTCGTTGCACGTTCCTCAACTGTTCTCCTCCGTTGATTCTTCTGAATTATCTGGACCGTTGATCGATCTTCGTTGAAATCTATATAAACCCCCCTCATCTCTTTCATTGAGCCTCTCTCTTCGATCGTATTCTCAGGCATACTTAACAGAGCCTTGAGCATACAAAACGCTTCGATTGAGCACTCTTACGATCTTTTGACATTGATCTCTTGAGCACACTACTTGCTTGTTGCAGCTATGGCTTCGCAACTTCACTGAGCAATCCACATTCAATCCAAAGGAAACAATACAGATTTCGGTAAAAGTCTCTATTTCATTAATTATTTGTCATGGCTTTTATTTAAATTCATTTTCTTTATGTTATTGGGTTTTTGGTTTTATTAGTTTAGATTTAATCAATTTTTCCTCATACACATTCTGGCACGCCTGGTGGGACCCACTAATCCCTTTGTTTCTTTGAGAAATTGTTTTTTTTTAAGTCACAGTACGGCACAGTGCAAACGACACTGCACAACGCTTCTGGCAGTATATTGGAGCGCTCTTGGAGGCACAGTTAAGCGCCCTTGGGGGCACTGCGGCGCTTCTGGCAGCGCAAAGCAGCGCTTTTGGCATAACAGAAAGGCGCTTCTGGCAGTATTGTGCAGCGCTTTTGGCTAAATTAGGTTTTTGACTTTGTTCAGTGTCTTGCAGGGTTTGTTCGCATTATCTATCTTATTATTTTGTCTGACAAGCTGTCGTATTTGTCGGTCAAACCTGCTTTTGTGTACTTCCTAAGCTGATTTATTTAGGAGTACCTTCAATTTTTGTGTTAATCTTTGGTGTTGTTACAGCTTCTGAGTTTCCTAGATTGCAGAACACAGATCTCTCAGGTACCACTTCTTAGAACAGTCAATCAATCATGGAATTTTATTTTAGATCTAATTATTTTGAAAAAGTTCCCCATTTTATGATCTGAGACAACACAGCGCTTTTGGCCATATTGTATCCCACTTTTGGGAACACAGATCCACGCTTCCGGTTATTTTTCAGTGCGCCCGGTATTATTGTATTGCGCTTCGGGTCTGCATCATAGCGCCTTCGAAAACACAGTGCAGTGTGTATGGTTATTTTGTAGCACTTCTGGTAATATTCTGCAACGCTTCTACTTTGTGGTACAGCGCTCTTGGAAAAATAGTAAGGCGCAGGTGGTAAGATAGTACAGCATTTTTGGTCAAAGTTGATTTGTTTTTTGCTAACTTGTGAATTTTTGGTGGAACTAACTCACTTGTTGCAGCTTCTTATTACTCACACAGAGCCAATAGGTGTTTTTAACATGTTCATGCAGGACGAGCATTGAAGACCTCTTGATTTATCTCACTAAGTCTTAGAAACACATTGCATGCTTAAAAGGATAATTGAACAAATCTTTTCTTGCAAATCTAAGTCTTAGGAACATACTGCTTTTCTTAAGGGACAATGGACATGTATGGACAAACACCTCAATTTTCTAAAGGATAATGGACATGAATGCCAAACACTTTATTTCATAAGGGACAATTTACAACTACAAATGTGTGTGTGCCTAGTTTAGTTGCACCTTATTTTTCTTATAACGGGACAATTGAACCTTTGTGTGACGTGCTTGCTCTTACTTTTTTTGTACTTCCTTTAGAAGGGCCTACTTTTGGATTGCGCTTCATCCAAAAGGGACGACCCTAAGCGGAGTTTTCCTTTGAATCGCTATATAAGAGGGATAAGGTGAAAGCCAAGTCCTAACCGACGTCAGCCTTACCTTGTGGTGCCAAACTGAAAAGAGGTGTACTAGCTCTTTGTGGGAACGATTTTCACATTGAGCGAAGTGTTTGAAACTCTTAGTAGGATTGGTTAAAGCTTTTAGAAGCTTGTCACATTGCTTGTAAGGCGTTGGTCCCTCAAAGTCACTAAGAACCATTTTAGATAGAGACTACCTGACCTACCTCCGAACATTGCGGTAATCATCAGTGCAAGGGAAATCGATTTAAACCCTTAAGATACTCACCATTGGCTCCCTTGAGAAGAGATAGTATTCCCTTGGACATAAAGCTCTTGTGACCTACTTGAGCTTTCCAAGGGGAGGGTGAGATATCCCTACCTATCGTCTCTTGCAAAGATACTAAATATCTGACACCTTTATGGAATGATATTTTTATCGACGGAGTATTAAGCTATGAGCTGATCTACTGCAATGAAACCTTGTCTCTAGGGATAAAAAGTGCTTGTTATTGATTGCAATTGTCTTATACCTGTGGAAACATTGGGCTTGTTTGGAGCCTTGAACATACACTATCCATTGTGTCAGTCCTTGTGCCTTTTTGACCACTTGTTTGCTGTGTTTTCTCTTGCCAAACCAATCCAATCAGAAACAGAAACAAATCTACCAAAATTTTGCCTTTTTTGAAACATCAGACACTACTTCAGCGCCTCTGGTATTACAGCAGCTCGCCTTTGGTAGTACAGTAGATCGCCTTTGGCATAGCAGTAATTCACCTCTGGTAAAATCTCTACTTCAGTGCCCTTGGTATAACAGTAGCTTGCTTTTGGTCACTGTAGCCCGCCTTTGGCATAGCAGTAACTTGCTATTGGTAGCTTAGTCCGTCGCCTCTAGTCCACAGTAGCACGCTTTTGGTTGCACAGTCTCTGCCTTTGGTCAAACAGTATAGCGCCTTTGGTCTAGTACTTTGTGTATCAGAGTTTGTCATTTTCTCAAAGCATCTCACAAAAAACCCAGCATTACCTTTTGTCCTAGTGTATCCCATGGTAACCACTAGGCTACAGCAAACTATGAAATCCAAGCAAGTTGTCCCTAAGAAGCGCAAGTCACCTCCTCGCACACCACAATCAGGTCGTCTCAACATTACTCCCAAGGTTACTCCTAGTACCCCCACGGCAAGACCAATCAGCTCTCCGAACATGCCGCACATTGATGAACCAAGTAATCTTCAAGAGGGTAGGGTCCCTTCGGTAAGAACACCTCAATATACCACTGGCTTGCCTCCAGATTTTGTGCCACAAGGATATACTATTGAGCAAAACCCACCTCAAGAGGATAGGATCCCTTTGATGAATGCACCTTAATACACCACGGGCTTGCCTCCAGATTTTGTCCCTCAAGGTTATACTGTAGATTTAGTCCCATCTCAAGAAGAGCGACACTTTGAAATAGGTCAATCCTCTCAAGTAGATGGGCAAGATCTAGATGAAATCATACAAGAGCCTAGAGTTGTGGCAGCCTTTGACAAAATCCTTAGTGAGAACCAAGATCACTTCTTTCGCTTGCTTGCAGAGCAAGGTGCCAAGTTACCTCAAGATTTTGATTTATCCACTCTCAAGGAGAACAACAATGCCCAAGATACCATACAAGCGGTGCAAACCATGTCCACGGTGACTACTCCCTTACCTACACAAGGCTCGCAGTATCGGAATCCCCTTTTTCAAAATCCAACAGAGGAGAGACCCATATCACCGCTTCTGACTCCTATGGAGATCTATAAAAACCAACAAGAAACTCTCCAACATCAAGCAGAGTTAGCTAAGCAAGCCACCTTAGCTCGAGAAAATGTGCAACCACCTCATAAAGTGTCCACCCCAATCGCAAGTGGAATCTTGATTACCCCATCACGCGAAGGTTTCCCACCAAACTACAATCCGGGGAACAATTATGTAGCCATGCACCAAGGGTCTCAACAAATGCCACCCCCTATATCATCACACCTTCATGTCTCTCAACCAATTAGAGTCATGCAACCTCACCCACAACATTCTTCTACTCTCGTCCTTAAGCAACCGCAACCACAGCATTCTTCTACTCGCATCCTCAATCAACCCCAACCGTCGCAAATCACGTCTACCTATGTCCCTCCTCCACAACGTTCATCCTCGCTCAACTTCTTTCACACATTGCCTAGCCACTCTCAACATTCCCAACATCAGGTTTCCCAAAGCTATGTGCCACAACCACAACCTAATCAAACGCGCTTTAGCTTTCCTCCACCCAATTCTTTTCTTCAACCATCCCAAAGCCAACATTCTTACCTAGCACCACCTCCACCTCTGCCAAATCAAAACCTCCAATTCCAATCCAATCTGAACCAAACATACAACCCGTATGATCCCAATCAATCTTATGACCCTTATAACACCAGTGTGCGTGGCTTACATTATAATCTTCCGTATGGGCAACACCAACCACTTTTTGGACAACAGGAGATTTTACCAACCCCTCCCACGACTATGGAGCTAAAGATTGCGGAGGTACAACAACAGCTATCTGATCTTATGTTTGGCCACACCAAAAAGACCTTCTCTTTAGAGGAAGTGTGTCCTTATCCTTTTGATCGGTCATTACCAATGATCCCTTTTCCTCAAAATTTCACTATTACCAAGTTCGATAAATACAAAGGAAAAGGTGACCCAAAAGACCATCTTAGGGAATTCTATCTTGCTTGCTTCGAGGTCTCACACAACGACACATATCTTATGTGTCTCTTTCCTCGTAGTCTTGGAGGTCAAGCAATAGAATGGTTCTCACACTTACCCATGGGTATCAAGTCTTTCAACGAGCTAGCAGAAAAGTTTGCCACCCATTTTTCTTACAACGTGGAGCATGAGATTTCCATGACTGATCTATGCAACAATAAACAGAAAAATGGTGAAACTTTCATTTCTTTCCTTCAACGATGGAGACAAATGGCTAGTAAATTCCCTTTCAAGATTCTAGAGAAACAACTTGTCAGCATATTTGTGCAGAACCTCAACCAAGAGTTAGGTTTTTATTTGCAAATTCTTAGTGCTACAACCTTCGATGAAATCACATACAAGGGGATCAATATTGAGAAGGCCCTCATTGCTAAGGGTGTGGTCAAAATCTTTAAGGAAACGAAAGATAGCACTTCTCATCAACAATCGAACGATAAACCCAAATATTGGAACAAGAACAAAAACGTGGTCAATGATGGGGTGGTCGATACTAAGCATGTCCAAACGTTGCAAACACCGCTGCAGCTCTCCAAACCAAGTCAAGCTCCACCTCAACAACAGCAGCAACAAAGGCAGCCTTATCCAAACCAATAGCAATGACAACAAGAGCGGCCCCAACAAGATTACACTCCGTGACGTCAATTTACTCCCTTGGGAGTGCCCATCGAATCAATCTTACATCAAGCTTTGCAGAAAGGGCTCATCACCTTACCTGATGCTCCCCCATATGGAGAACCTATCTACAAAACGGCACGTTACAGAGACAATGAGTATTGTGAGTTCCATAGGAGCAAAGGGCATCGAATCGCTTCTTGCATGAAACTTAAGCACCTCATCCATAACCTCATCGACGGTAATCAAATCACTTTTGAGGATGAATCACCAGCGCAACACACGAACAAGGATCTAGATATGTACAAGGAACCATTCCCTCATCATGGTCCACCTCCTCCTCAGGATAGAGGTAAAGGTATCAATCATGCTTCCACGTCCTTCGATTCTATTGTAGGTCATTTTGAAGAGAGTTGAGTGTCTACCCTCACAATCAAAGGCAAATCTACAGATTGTGCTATTACTACTCGTCGAGGTCATGTCACCATCCGTGCACCTACACCTAGGCTTCCGGTTCAGTCTGATTATAATCTTGTTGAACATCTAGGGAGAACACCAGCACAGATCTCTATTCTGGACCTTCTACGGTCATCACCTGCACATAGAGTGGTGCTAGAAAAAGCCCTCCAAGAGTCTTCCGTTCCTAACAACATAGCGGTCACGGATTTCCAAGCTATGGTAGGTAACATTGCTTCGCCCTACAATGTGGTCTTCTCCAAAAAAGATCTCCCATCCCATGATCCATGTCACAATGATGCCCTGCACATCGAAGTTCTCATCCATAAGTGCAAAATCAAACGTATACTCATAGATGGTGGTGCTGGTTTCAACATCTATTCTTTAAAGTTACTAAAGCAATTGGGATACTCTGAGGATCACGTCAACACTGATCATAGTATTACAATCAAGGGGTATGATGATGCAGAACGCCGTTCAGAAGGTGTTATTCACTTGCCTATACAACTGGGCCCTATCACGCTTGAAACCAGGTGTCAAGTCCTTGATATTGAGCTACCTTACAACATTATCCTAGGCTGCCCATGGATCCATGCAATGAAAGCTGTTCCCTCCACATACCATCAGTCTCTAAAGTTCCCATACAATGGTACGGAGATCACCATCCCAGGAGATCCTAATCCTTTTGAATTTTGTCGTGTCTTGCAAGGAAGCTATAAGAATTGCAACCAAGTGCCTAAAAATGACAAAGCCCTTGAATCCTCTCTTTATGTTGATCCTAAAACTCTCATGCAAGCCTCTACAAGTGAACCTACACCCCTCCCCAAAATCATAGCTCGCATCCGAGATATAGGCTTTGGCACTTATGATATCTCAGAATCTTGTTGTGTAGGGCGGATGCCTCTATCTCCAAAATCTTACGGCCAACCACCCATTGCCAAAGTAACCAAAAAAGTAGCTATTCCTCCCCCAACATTCCTAACCCAATTCCAACATGGACGGTTATTGGAAGAGGAAACTATTGAGGACATCTCTTCTTGGCTCTACAAGGAGAAAGAACCAGTCACAATACCAGTCAAGCAATATGGCAATGGCTTAAGGATAGTGAAAAATATGGGCTATAAAGGCAAAGGTGGCCTTGGGAAACAGAATCAAGGAACTATGGAGCCCATTGTTGTGACAAAGAAGCTAGACAAGAAAGTATTAGGATTTGGTAAGAAGGTACCACGCGCCTCGGACATCGAGTATATCCTCGACGAGGTAGATGACACTTTTCCCACCGATTCGACATCTACAGAGGATATCATCAATGACTCGTCCCTCCACATGACCAATCTATTCGCAGAATCCTCCATTTTTACACTATCCTCCGTCTCCTTAACTTCCACCACCAACACCCAGAATGTCACACTAGTCTACCCTGAACTTATCGATTGGGACCAACAAGGGGCCCCCGTTATAGATCTATTTCAGAATGATGAAGCTTTAGCTGAGTTCATGGGACTTCGGGAAGGTATCCCTCTTGGCGATCACAAAGCAGGTTTTGTAATGGAACTAGAGCCCACGGCTTATTTTGGTGAGAATGCCAAATCCTCCAGTCGCAAAAGTGCGAATAAAGAAAGACCTCTAGGTGAAAACCACACTGTGGCACCTCCTGATCACAAAATAGTAAAAGTAAAGGACGTATCCAAAGGTGAAAACCCAACTATGGCACCTGAGGATGGAGGATTTGACCTTCCCCTACCATCTAAGTATCAAGAGAAATCAGCTCTCCTAGTGGAAGATTCTACAGAGATCAATCTGGGCACAGAACAAAATCCAAAGACCACATTCCTAGCAGCATCATTATCTAAAATAGAGCACAGAAATCTTACCAACTTCTTCTTGCAACGAACCATCAACTTTGCATGGACCTATGCAGATATGCCAGGGTTAGACCCTAAGCTAGTTGTTCATTATCTCACAGTTGATCCCAAGGTGAAACCAGTCAAGCATAAGTTGAGAAAGATGCACCCACAGATAGCTCTCTTGGTGAAGGTGGAAATACAAAAGCTGTTAGATGCCAAGTTTATACGACCAATTGACTATTCAGATTGGGTCTCAAACATTGTACCTGTGTCTAAACCTAATGGGCGCATCCGCATGTGTAATGATTTCTGAGATCTCAATAAGGCATGTCCTAAAGACGACTTTCCACTACCAAACATTGACATTATAGTGGACTTGACAGCAGGTCACGAGATGCTTTCTCTCATGGACGGATTTTCTGGCTACAATCAGATAAGGATAGCAGAAGAAGACCAACATAAGACAACCTTTACTTGTCCTTGGGGGAATTATTGTTGGTGTGTCATGCCGTTCGGTCTGAAGAATGCAGGAGCAACCTATCAGAGAGCAATGATAGTGATCTTCCACGATCTGTTTCATCACATCATGGAAGACTATGTTAATGATATATTGGCTAAATCTTCTAGGGTGGATCACATACAGGTTCTAGGACAGATCTTCGACAGGCTAGAAAAATACCAAGTAAGACTCAATCCAAAGAAGTGTTTATTCGGTGTAACATCAGGGAAGCTATTGGGATACATTGTATCTCGTAGAGGCATCGAAGTAGATCCAGTAAAAGTAAAGGCTATAGTGGAGATGCCTCCACCCAAGAACCTTAAAGCATTAAGGAGCCTCCAAGGAAGGTTGCAGTGCATTCCGCGTTTCATATCACAGCTAGCAGATAAATGTCAACCCTTTCAACACTTGCTCCGAAAGGATGTCTCATTTCGATGGGACAACAAGTGTCAGGTAGCGTTTGATCAACTTAAAGAGTATGTAGCTATGCCTCCTGTATTGGTTCCACCAATTGCGGACAAACCTTTGATATTATATATCTCTACCACAAATTCGGCCCTGGGGGCCTTGTTAGCACAAAATGATGACACAGGAAAAGAGCATGCAATTTATTACATTAGTAGAACCTTGGTGGGATATGAGCTCAATTATTCACCAATGGAAAGGGCTTGTTTAGCAGTAGTGTTTGCCTCCCAAAAAGTTGCAGCATTACATGCTGAACCAACATACAAATCTGATAGCCAAGATTGATCCCTTGAAATATCTACTAGCAAAAGCATCTCTCACAGGCAGACTAGCTAAATGGGTCATGATCCTTAGTGAGTTTGACATTAAGTACACGGATCGTAAAGCAATCAAAGGACAAGCCCTCGCGGATCAACTAGCTGATGCACCTATGAAAGATACACATCCTATGGTAGCAGACTTTCCTGACGAGAATCTCTTCACTCTTGCTACCTCCATAATGTGGAAGTTATATTTTGATGGTTCTTACACACAGCATGGATCAGGAGCCGGCATCTTATTTGTTACACCTCAGAATGACTACATTCCAAAATCATATCGGCTTGTATTCCCTTGCACTAACAACATAGCCGAGTATGAAGCACTCCTTATAGGTCTCAATACAGCAGTTCAATGGGACATCACAGAATTACAAGTATATGGAGACTCACAGTTAGTCATTCACCAAGTCACGGATGAGTACCAAACAAAGGATGAAAAGTTGGTCCCCTACAAGCTACTAGTGGATGCCTATAAACCACATTTTTCTACCATCACATTTGAGCAAATTCCAAGAGAGCATAACAAAGCTACGGATTCTATGGCTTCTGTAGGGTCACTGATAGACATGCCTACAAATACACAGAAGTGTCAATTCTTGATCGAGTAATTGTTGATACCAGCCGTCGATGTTCCTGTTACTGAAATCATCTGCGAACTTGTTGGTCCCAATTCCCCATGGTATGAAGATATCTATGAATACCTCAAGAACAAAACCTTTCCTCCTGACCTATCATCCACCCAACGCAAAACCTTTATCCGTCGATCCTCCTGTTACATCATTCTGGGTGATACACTATATCACCGGAGTCTCGATGGTATTCTCTTACGATGTCTTAACGTGGAAGAAGCCGAAGCTACCTTACGAGACATACACGAAGGTGTCTGTGGCGCGCATTCTACCGGTCCTAATCTTGCTAAGAAGATACTCAGAACAGGTTATTATTGGCCTACAATAGAGCAAGATGCTACACAATTTGCTAAGAAGTGTCTACAATGTCAGTAGCATGGAGATTTGATTCACGCACCAGCTCATGAATTACAACCTGTGACAACTACATGGCCTTTTTCTCAATGGGGTCGCGACCTCGTAGGACAAATCCACCCTTCCTCCTCCAATGGCCACAAGTTTATCATTACCGCCACTGAGTATTTCACCGGTAAGCAAATAGCCAAGTTTATCCTAAACTACCTCATATGCAAATAGCCAAGTTTATCCTAAACTACCTCATATGCCGGTATGGTATTCCCCAAGCCATTGTCACTAATAATGGGAGACCATTCAAGAATCAAGATGTCCGTGCCTTGTGCACACAATACAATATCCAACATCACTTTTCAACTCCCTACTATCCATAGAGTAACGGCCAAGCTGAGGCTTCCAATAAAACCATTCTCAAAATCCTCAAGAAAATAGTCAATGAAGCTGGTCGTGATTGGCACTTGCGACTCAATCCCGCCCTATGGGCCTACCACACTAGTATCAGAACACCAACTGGTGCCACCCCAATGCCTTGGTCTTTGGCTCTGAAGCCATCCTACCTATAGAGGTCGAGATCCCATCCCTCAGAGTTTCCATGTAGGACCTGATCAGCGGAGACGAGTATCGCACTTCTAGATTAGCTGAGCTTGAACTACTAGATGAGAGGCGCCTTGCCGCACTTAATCATCTCCATGTCTATCAAAACTGCCTTCGGCATAATTACAACAAAAAGATCAAAGAAAGACGGTTTCAAGTTGGTGATCTTGTACTTAAGGAGAATCAGAGAAATCAAGCAGATCGAGAAAAGAAGGGCAAGTTTGAGCCTAACTGGTTAGGTCCCTTCATTGTGACAGCGGCATATGGATCAGGAGCTTATACTTTAGCTACACCTGACGGCATTCCTCTAGATGAGCCACTTAACAGTGTCCATCTCAAGAAGTTCTATGCCTGATCCTTAGAGTATTCCAAAAAAAAAAAAAATAAACAAACAAAAAAAATCCATCCTCTGGTGAAAACCTGGCAAACAGGCGCCTTGGATAAGTACCACAGCGAAAACCTAGCAAACAGGCGCTATGTGTAGAGTTAGCATCCATTGTCTGTCGAGTCCTATCCACTCCTTGTCTAGTTCGCAGCGCCTCTCCATCCATCCATAATAAAACCATTGACCTTGTTTGCATTTCCATCTCCCTATCTAGTATAGCTTGGAAATTTGTCAATGTCCATTGTCGTCTCCCCATGTCTTGGTCTCGGTCTACAGTTAACACTGTCTTGTCCTAGCTCAAGGCTTTTGGTGTCTTCTTCGGCAGTCACCCCTATAGTTTCCTCTACCAGAATGGGGGCAACTCTTTCCTTAACTTAGGTCTAGGGGAGGTTCCTTGTTCGTGGTTCGCAACACATACTTCAATCTTTTCTCATTTCCGCAGGTAACACCCTTTAACGGACACATCGCTCCTACGATAAGGATGTTATCTTCTCAAAACACTCTTTTCCCATATCATCACATCTACCAGAACTACATATGATCTCATTTCAATCTTAAGGTACCTTGATCCCATGGATATGGGTATGTAGGCAGTCTGGATTATGAAGGACGTATCCAGTACTCAGGTACATAAGATCACCTCTTCTCAGCACTTGACCCATTTCATCACTCCCACCAGAACTACATATTATCATCTTCTCAGTCTTAAAGTACCTTGATCCCATGGATATGGGTATGTAGGCAGTCTGGATTATGAAGGAAGTATCCAGTACTCAGGTACATAAGATCACCTCTTCTCCGCACTTTTCCCACATCATCACACCTACCAGAACTACATATGATCTCATTTCAATATTAAGGTACCTTGATCCCATGGATATGGGTATGTAGGCAGTCTGGATTATGAAGGATGTATCCAGTACTCAGGTACATAAGATCCCCTCTTTTCACTTTGATCCATCTCATCACTCTATTCAGAACTACATATTTATCATTTCTCACCTTCCATCGTAAATGTGCCTTGATCCCGTGGATACAAGGTATGTAGGCAGTCTGGAATACGAAGGATGTATCCAGTACTCAGGCACACATGATCCATCATTCTCCACCTGTCTCAATCCATTAGCATTCCATCCTTCTAGTCTTCCGTTTGTCAAAATCCATTTGCCTCGACTTGACTTACTCAAGCAGTAAGCTAGCGCATCCTTTCAAAGCAAAAGTCCTTAACAAACCAGAAGCAAAGAGGCTTCCTTCCAGAGTCGTCTACTGTCCTGCATACCGATTGCCAACATCAGCTAAGTATCGCTTAACCAAGCCCTAGATCCACAAGCTTGTCTTCTGCGAAGTGTTCCATTGTTGAGACCAACACACGCGTCTCCTGTGACATGTGGCATTTCCTATAGCAAGACATTGTCTTTTGTAGGTAGATAGCACCCTTTAACAGACACAGAATTCCTATGATAAGGCTGTTATCTTCCCTATCCAATCTATCCTAAGCAACCTCTTTGGCAAGAGAATATGTTGGCTGTATGTTTACTTTGTAAGTCAGTCAGTGTGTTTTATGGTTTATCTTTTGTTCCTTTTCCATTACCTATTCAAAGCTACCTTGATTTATCTATAATCTTGGTATGTTGCGATGCAGTACGGATTGGGGGCATAGTCATTGCTTTCTGTGTGCCGTGTTTGAGGAATGATCTTTTGTTTTTTTCTTAGCATTCTATTTATCTTGTGTGTGTTAGGACCTAGCATCTTACATATTAATAATTCTTCTTGCATTTACATGTATTGAAGTTTATTTTATGTTCAAGACTATGGCTTATTCACATGTTCCAACAAGGTTATATTATGTCTAAAGGATCTAAGTTCAAACCGTTTGCTTGCAGAGTCAACGTCCACGCACTCGGATATTACTGCACCTTGGTCTTCTATACCTTGGTGGCAAACTATCTACGTGCTATATCAAAATAAGGATTGCTCTTTATATACAAATGTGAAACCATTGCAACAAGCTCACCTTTCATCCATTCCCACCAACCTTTATATCGTTTTCATTATAGTAATCGATCAACAGTTCCTGTCTCCATCTCCTCCTGTTCTTCTCTCTGGTGCATATCTGCAAAACCCAAATGTCAGATATCACTATTCATCACATCTATATCATCATATATCTCTATCATCATACATCTATAAGCATCATATACGCAACATATGTCATCACATGAATCCATAATCATACATACATATCATCACATCCATGACATCAAGGAATGCATACACAAAAGCATGAACAACAGTGAGCCAAATAGATCATCATATATATCATGTAATGGTCATCATAATACAAAATGATTGTGTCTACATCAATAATACAAAGTGTGTATACATCTAAATATACATCAGTATAGTACATCAAGGCTATCAAGAGCCCGCAAAATATACATCAGAATGCACGCAGACATCTGTCCAAAATGATACAATATGATACAATATACAAAGTGTATGTGCCCTAGTGGGTAGAGCTGCCCTCCTGCTATGGCCCCTGTCCTCCCCCTGTGCTCGGTGGAGGTCCCCCTGATGGTCCTCCTCCTCCCCCTGGCGGTAAAAGTGGCCCTCTAACGGAGGACACTGACTACCCTGTCCTCCGGGATCCGGATGCCCCCGACCTGCTCCTGTCTCTGTAGCTCGGTGCCTACTGAGCTGCCGGCACCGCACCCACATACAGACCCTTGTAGTACTCTGCCTCCCTGCCGGCTGATACTAGCTCACCCTGCACTCGGATGAGCTCGCTATATAAAGTCCTCTGGTCTGCACCCAGTGCACAGCGTGCCTCCTCTCTCTCCCGCCTCACTCTAAAGAGTGTGGCCTCTGCAGTCAACCACAGCTGCACCTCTGCGTCTCTCTCTCCTGGCCTGTGCCAGCTCCTCGGCGTCTGCTGCTGGTGCGGCTGGCAGCTGCACCTGTACCTGTGCCTGTGCCTGTATCTGGGCCTGTAGCTATCTGTATGCCTGCACCTGTGCCTATAGTTGCGCCTGTACCTGTGCCAGGGTTGTCTGTGCTACTGAGACTGCCTGTGTCTGTGCCTGGGCTGTGGCCTCTGCCTGCCTCGCATCCGCCCGCGCTGCATCCCTGTCTCTCCTCAGGCGTGCTATCCAGAGCTCTAAATGAGTCCTCCGGGCTATCTCCTCCTGCAGCAGTCGCTCTGCTCTCTGTAAATCAGTCTCTATGACTGAGCCCACTGCCTCTGCCATCTCCACATCGGCCTGCTGGCCGCTACCCTCTCCACCTGCCTGCTGACCCACGGCCTGCTGCCTGGCTGCCCTGGCCTGTTGTCTCATCTTGGCCTCCCCTCCAAGGACCAATACCTCTCCCACTGCCCCTACTACACCTAGTGTAGTCAGTCTCATCGGCCTATGTGTCTGCCAGTACTGATCATACTCTGGCAGCGTCCCTGGGTCTGCCAGCCCAGAGTCCCAATCCCATCTCACGAGGACAAGTCCCCATACCTTTGCCAATGCTGTCGCCACTGGGATCTCGGCATCCCAGTCTCCAACCTCCCTCCGTGTCCTGGCATGTGTGGCCTCCCCCACGGGTAGTCCCTGTGGCAATCCAAACTACCTGAGAACTCGCTCTGGAAGATATCTCTCTATCATATCTGTCTGTCTACCGAACAGATAGCGAGCCTATCTGTAGTACATGAGCTGCTCATGCTCGTCAGCCCACTCCTCACATAGTAACCAGGGCCTCCATATGAATAGGTCCATCTCGTCAATCTGCCGCCTCCAGTAGCTAACAGACCCCATCCTCTGATGTGTCATCACCCCGTCATATAAAAATGCATAGGGCTCACCTCTGTCTCGGTGGCGCTGTGCCATGGGTCGGATAACTGGAATGTGCTCCCACGCCCATACCTGTAGTAAAGTCACCCCTGCTGAGAGGCTCCTGCCTCTCCTGTAAACATAATGGTGCATGTCATGATATAGCTGTCCCAACACACAGGGTCCCCACGCATACTGTCTGCCATGGGTGAACATCCCTGATAGCACTGTCCCCCAGCCAACTGATAATCCTCTCGATCTCCTATCTGGACACAGGAAGCCACCAATCAGTGACGCAACTATCCATCGGATCCTGTCACAGAGTCTCAGGACGTCTGCCCATCGGATCTCCCCGTCATCTATCCACAGGTAATCTGTACAGAAGACCTCCTCTAAGCCTGCCTCACCCCGTGCTGGGTCAAAGTCCACGATCTCCCCATCTATCTGAATCCTTAGGATGCGGTATACATCCTCCAGTGTCACTGTAGCCTCCCTCATCGGAAAGTGGAACGATGAAGTCTCACTGTGGTATCTCTCTACCACTGCAGTCACTAGGGCGAGATTCACCCTAATGTGTGTCAGGTGGGCCACATGCCATAGTCCCGCATGCTCCAAGAATGTATCCTCCTCCCAAGTCAGTTGTACAACCTCGTGTGCGATCGCGTGATGTCGCTCTCACGACATCAGTGGTGGCAAAATCCTCTACATCCATAGCAAATCACGTGTCAGTTCTTCTATAACCAATCCCTCAAAATCCTATATATCCGTGGGCTATGCTATGCAACCCCCAACCATCCCTTTCCCCTCTTGTCAGCTAGGATAGGCATCCCTATTCTAAGCCCCCCATTCTCCTTAAACCCTAACTTTTCTGCTTCTCAACTAGAAGCGCTTTGTTTTATACAACAGCGTTGTCCTTCCCTACCAAACGCGCTATACTGTCTACCCAACTGCGCTCTGTTTTCTCTCCCAACTGCGCCTTGTTTTTCAAGCGCACCTTACCTGCATGCCAAACACGTCGCTCTATTTTACCAGAGGTGCTTCAGTTTTTCCCACCCACCCACCTATTGCGCTAACCTGCCCTACCAAGTGCGCTATCCTTCTATACCAAATGCACTGCAGGATTTACCAAATGCGATGCGGCACTAGCAAATTAACCAAAAGCGACTTGATTTTACCAAGCGCGCTGCAAGCAACTACCAGCCGCGCTACAGCGTGCCAAAAGCGCAATGAACAACTACCATACGCGCTGCAATTTTCTAAAGTGCTTTTGGCTTACTTGGTAACCCTACCTAAACCTAGCCCTAAAACCACCCTAAATGACAAATGCAAAGGGGGTTTTTGATCACTTACCGCTACCAGAGCTCCTGCTGGCCTCCTGTAAGTCCGCACCAACTCCGCCCGATGACTGTGCGCTGGAATCGGCATCTCTCCTCGCTGGCTGCTCCACTCTCTCCAACTAGGTTTGAATTCTCTCCTCTCTAAATTTAGAGTCTCCAAGGGTGCAAATGAGGATTGTGGTCCCCATGGGACCTATTTATAGTGTCCCACCCTTAGTTTTTCTTTCCCACCCCTTCTTCTGCTTTTTCTTCTTCCTGGTCGCGCACTCTTCTAGTCGAGCGTCAACACTGTTCTTCTGCCGCTTCCCCATCTTCCCGCTCGAGGGGGCATACGCTGGGGCAACCACCTACACTGGGGCAATAAAATTATCACATCTTCGACAATCGATTTCTTTGACGCAACGCTATAAACTACATTGCATCAAAGAGGGGCAAAATGTAGACACTCTAAAATTACCGTGTTGTCAAATCACTTGCATTTCATAATCTGTCTAATCACTTGCATTTCACACATTAATTAAATAATCTAATAATTTAATTAATTTCACCAAATTCTTCTAAATCACATACTTTCGACATTAATTAAATAAATTCTCTTTATTTAATTAATTAAATTAAATTCCTCTATTATTCTTCCACGATTAAATAATTTTAATTGTTTAATTAGATCATTATCCTCTTTCCAAAAATCAAGTCTCCAATAATTAAATAAAATCCAATTATTTAATTAATTCAACAAATTCTATCTTATCTAAAAATTAAATAATTCTTACATTATTTAATTAAATCAATTGTTCTTCTAAATTTAAATAAATCATGCAAATTTATTTAAATTATCTCAATCCTCTGAAAATAAATAAAATCAAATATTTTATTTATAATCTTCTGTTTTTCCAAAATCATGCACAAACAATTAAATAAATTTATTTATTTAATTTGCTTTCAAATCTTCTAAATTAAATAATTCCAATTATTTAATCATTTCTTCCAAAATATCTTCTCTAAATTTAAATAAATCAATTATTTATTTAAATTGCTTTTTTCTTCTAATTTGAGTAATCTCTAAAATAACTCAAGTTTTCTATATTTAATAAAGCAAAATATCTTCTTTTCTCATGCAAATCTCTTCTTCTTGTTTTAAATCACTTAACTGATCATTACATTATGTTAATTGCTTTAACTCATTCTTCTATTCTTGATAACTCCTCTCATGCAAAAGAAAGCAAGACACATGTCTTCTTCTCATTCGTTGCACGTTCCTCAACTGTTCTCCTCCGTTGATTCTTCTGAATTATCTGGACCGTTGATCGATCTTCGTTGAAATCTATATAAACCCCCCTCATCTCCTTCATTGAGCCTCTCTCTTCGATCGTATTCTCAGGCATACTTAACAGAGCTTTGAGCATACAAAACGCGTCGATTGAGCACTCTTACGATCTTTTGACATTGATCTCTTGAGCACACTACTTGCTTGTTGCAGTTATGGCTTCGCAACTCCAAAGGAAACAATACAGATTTCGGTAAAAGTCTCTATTTCATTGATTATTTGTCATGGCTTTTATTTAAATTTGTTTTCTTTATGTTATTGGGTTTTTAGTTTTATTAGTTTAGATTTAATCGATTTTTCCTCATACACAGCGAGCATCAGCCGGCAGGGAGGCAGAGTACTACAGGGGTTTGTATGTGGGTGCGGTGCCAGCGGCACAGTGAGAGCCGAGCTACAGAGATAGGAGTAGATTTGGGGCATCCGGATCCCATAGGACAGGGCAGTCAGTGTCCTCAGTTAGAGGGCCACTTTTACCACTAGGGGGAGGAGGAGGAGCAGCAGGGGGACCTCCACTGAGCACCGGGGGAGGACAGGGGCCACAGCAGGAGGGCAGCTCTACCCACTAGGGCGCATACATTTGTATATTGTATCATATGTATCATTTTGGACAGATGCCTGCGTGCATTCTGATTATATTTTGCGGGCTCTTGATAGCCTTGATGTACTATACTAGTGTATATTTGGATGTATACATATTTTGTATTATTGATGTAGACACAGACATTTTGTATTATGATGACCATTACATGATATATATGATGATCTATTTGGCTCACTTTTTGTTCATGCTTTTGTGTATGCATTCCTTGATGTCCTGGATGTGATGATATGTATGTATGATTATGGATTCAAGTGATGACATATGTTGCTTATATGATGCTCATAGATGTATGATGATAGAGATATATGATGATATAGATGTGATGACTAGAGATATCTGACATGTGGGTTTTACAGATATGCACCAGAGAGGAGAACAGGAGGAGATGGGAGATAGAGACTGTTGATCGATTACTGCAATGAAAACGATATAAAGGTTTGTGAGAATGGATGAAAAGATGAGCTTGTTGCAATGGTTTCACATTTGTATATAAAGAGCAATCCTTATTTTGATATAGCACGTGGATAGTTCGCCACCAAGGTATAAAAGACCAAGGTGCAGCAATATCCGAGTGTATGGACGTTGACTCTGCAAGCAAGCGGTTTGAACTTAGACCCCTTTAGACATAATATGACCTTGTTGGAAAATGTGAATGAGCCATAGTCTTGAACATGAAATAAACTTCAATACATGCAAATGCAAGAAGAGTATTAAATATGTAAGATGCTAGGTTATAACACACCCAAGATAAATATGATGCTAAGAAAGATACTAAAGATCATTCCTCAAACACGGCACACAGAAAACAATGACTATGCCCCCAATCCATACTGCATCGTAACATACCAAGATTATAGATAAATCAAGGTAGTCTTGAGTAGGTATTGGATAAAGGAACAAAAGATAAACCATAACACAAATTGACTGACTTACAAAGTAAACATACAACCAACATATTCTCTTGCCAAAGAGGTTGCTCAGGATAGATTGGATAGGAGAGATAATAGCCTTATCGTAGGAACTCTATGTCCGTTAAACGGGGCTATCTACCTAAAAAGACAATATCTTGCTGGAGGGAATGCCGCATGTCGCAGAAGACGCGTGTGTTGGTCTCGACAATGGAACACTGTGCAGAAGACAAGCTTGTTGATCGAGGGCTTTGGTTAAGTGGTAACTAGCTGATGTTGGCAATCGGTATGCAGGACAGTAGAAGACTCTGGAAGGAAGCTGCTTTGCTTTCGGTTTGTTAAGGACGTTTGCTTTGAAAGGATGCGCTAGCTGGTTGCTTGAGTTAGTCAAGTTGAGGTGAACGGATTTTGGCAAATGGGAGACTAGAAGGATGAAGTGCAACTGGATTGAGATGGGCGAAGAAAGATGGATCGTGTGTGCTTGAGTACTGGATACATCCTTCATATTCCAGACTGCCTACATACCCTGTATCCACAAGATTAAGGCACACGACGATGAAAGATGAAAGTGATAAATATGTAGTTCTGGATAGAGTGATGAGATGAGTCAAGATGAAGAGGAGGGGATCTTATGTACCTAAGTACTGGATACTTCCTTCGTATGCCAGACTGCCTACATACCCATATCCATGGGATCAAGGTACCTTAAGACTAAGAAGAGATAATATGTAGTTCTGGTTGATGTGATGATGTGGGAAAATGGTTGAGAAGAGGGGATCTTATGTACCTGAGTACTGGAAACTTCCTTCGTATTCCAGACTGCCTACATACCCATATCCATGGGATCAAGGTATCTTAAGATTGAGAAGATATAATACGTAGTTTTGGTTGGTGTGATGATGTGGGAAAAGTGTTGAGAAGATAACATCCTTATCGTAGGAGCGATGTGTCTGTTAAAGGGTGTTACCTGTGGAAATGAGAAAAGACTGAAGTATGCGTTGCGAACCACGAACAAGGAACCAATCCTAGACCTAAGTTAAGGAAAGAGTTGCGCCCATTCCGGTAGAGGAAACTGTATGGGTGACTGCTGAAGAAGACACCAAAAGCTTTGACCTAGGACAAGACAGTGTTAATTGTAGACACTGATCAAGATGTGGGATGACGATGAGGGACATTGACAAATTTCCAAGCTATACTAGATAGGGAGATGGAAATGCAAATAAGGTCAATGGTTTTATTATGGATGGATGGAAAGTGTGCTGCGAACTGGACAAGGAGTGGATAGGACTCGATAAACGATGGATGTTGACCCTACACATAGCGCCTGTTTGCCAGGTTTTCACTATGGTACTTATCCAAGGTGCCTGTTTGCCAGGTTTTCACCAGAGGATGGATTTTTTTTAGATTTTTTGTTTTTTTTGGAATACTCTGAGGATCAGGCATAGAACTTCTTGAGATGGACACTATTAAGTGGCTCATCTAGAGGAATGCCGTCAGGTGTAGCTAAACTATAAGCTCCTGATCTATATGCTGTTGTCACAATAAAGGGACCTAACCAGTTAGGCTCAAACTTACCCTTCTTCTCTCGATCTGCTTGATTTCTCTGATTCTCTTTAAGTACAAGATTACCAACTTGAAACCATTTTTCTTTGATCTTTTTGTTGTAATTACGCTGGAGGCAGTTTTGATAGACATGGAGATGATTAAGTGCGGCAAGGCGCCTCTCATCTAGTAGTTCAAGCTCAGCTAATCTAGAAGTGCGATACTCGTCTCCGCCAATCAGGTCCTGCATGGATACTTTGAGGGATGGGATCTCGACCTCTATAGGTAGGATGGCTTCAGAGCCAAAGACCAAGGCATAGGGTCTGGCACCTGTTGGTGTTCTGATACTAGTGTGGTAGGCCCATAGGGCGAGATTGAGTTGTAAGTGCCAATCACGACCAGCTTCATTGACTGTTTTCTTGAGGATCTTGAGAATGGTCTTATTGGAAGCCTTAGCTTGGCCATTACTCTATGGATAGTAGGGAGTTGAAAAGTGATGTTGGATATTGTATTGTGTGCACAAGGCACGGACATCTTGATTCTTGAATGGTCTCCCATTATTAGTGACAATGGCTTGGGGAATACCATACCGGCATATGAGGTAGTTTAGGATAAACTTGGCTATTTGCTTACCGGTGATATAGGTTATAGGAATGGCTTTCACCCACTTCATGAAATACTCAGTGGCAGTAATGATAAACTTGTGGCCATTGGAGGAGGAAGGGTGGATTTGTCCTACGAGGTCGAGACCCCATTGAGAAAAAGGCCATGGAGTTGTCACAAGTTGTAATTCATGAGCTGGTGCGTGAATCAAATCTCCATGCTACTGACATTGTAGACACTTCTTAGCAAATTATGCAGCATCTTTCTCTATTGTAGGCCAGTAATAACCTGTTCTGAGTATCTTCTTAGCAAGATTAGGACCGGTAGAATGCACGCCACAGACACCTTCATGTATGTCTCGTAACGTAGCTTCGGCTTCTTCCGCGTTAAGACATCGTAAGAGGATACCATCGAGACTCCAGTGATATAGTGTATCACCCAGAATGATGTAACGAGACGATCGATGGATAAAGGTTTTGTGTTGGGTGGATGATAGGTCAGGGGGAAAGGTTTTGTTCTTGAGGTATTCATAGATATCTTCATACCATGGGGAATTGGGACCAACAAGTTCGCAGATGATTTTAGTAATGGGAACATCGACGGCTGGTATCAACAATTGCTCGATCAAGAATTCACACTTCTTTGTATTTGTAGGCATGTCAATCAGTGACCCTACAGAAGCCATAGAATCTGCAGCTTTGTTATGCTCTCTTGGAATTTGCTCAAATGTGATGGTAGAAAAATGTGGTTTGTAGGCATCCACTAGTTGCTTGTATGGGACCAACTTTTCATCCTTTGTTTGGTATTCATCTATGACTTGGCGAATGACTAGTTGTGAGTCTCCATATACTTGTAATTCTGTGATGTCCCATTGAACTGTTGTATTGAGACCTATAAGGAGTGCTTCATACTCGGCTATGTTGTTGGTGCAAGGGAATATGAGCCGATATGATTTTGGAATATAGTCATTCTGAGGTGTAACAAATAAGATGCCAGCTCCTGATCCATGCTATGTGTAAGAACCATCAAAATACAACTTCCACATTATGGAGTTGGAAAGAGTGAAGAGATTCTCATCTGGAAAGTCTACTACCATAGGATGTGTATCTTTCATAGGTGCTTCTACTGTTGATCAGCGAGGGCTTGTCCTTTGATTGCTTTATGATCCGTGTACTCAATGTCAAACTCACTAAGGATCATGACCCACTTAGCTAGTCTGCTTGTGAGAGCTGCTTTTGCTAGTAGATATTTCAAGGGATCAATCTTGGCTATCAGATTTGTATGTTGGTTCAGCATGTAATGCCGCAACTTTTGGGAGGTGAACACTACTGCTAAACAAGCCCTTACCATTGGTGAATAATTGAGCTCATATCCCACCAAGGTTCTACTAATGTAATAAATTGCATGCTCTTTTCCTGTTTCATCATTTTGTTCTAGAAGGGCCCCTAGGGCCGAATTCGTAGTGGAGATGTATAATATCAAAGGTTTGTCCGCAACTGGTGGAACCAATATAGGAGGTGTAGCCAAATACTCTTTAAGCTAATCAAATGCTGCTTGACACTTATAAATCCATTGAAATGAAACATCCTTTCGGAGCAAGTGTTGAAATGGTTGACATTTATCCGCTAGTTGTGAGATGAAACGCCTAATGGATTGCAACCTTCCCTGAAGGCTCCTTAGTGATTTAAGGTTCTTGGGTGGAGGCATCTCCACTATAGCTTTTACTTTTGCTGGATCCACTTCGATGCCTCTACGAGATACTATGTATCCCAACAACTTCCCTGATGTTACACTGAATACACACTTCTTTGGATTGAGTCTTACTTGGTATTTTTCGAGCCTGTCGAAGATCTGTCCTAGAACCTGTATGTGATCCGCCCTAGAAGATTTAGCCAATATATCATCAACATAATCTTCCATCAAGTGATGAAAGAGATCATGGAAGATCATTGTCATTGCTCTCTGATAGGTTGCTCCTGCATTCTTCAGACCAAACGACATGACACACCAACAATAATTGCCCCAAGGACAAGTAAAGGTTGTTTTATGTTGATCTTCTTCAGCTATCCTTATCTGATTGTAACCCGAGAATCCGTCCATGAGAGAAAGCATCTCGTGACCTGCTGTCAAGTCCACTATAATGTCAATGTTTGGTAGTGGAATGTTATCTTTGGGACATGCCTTATTGAGATCTCTGAAATCATTACACATGCGGATGCACCCATTGGGTTTAGATACAGGTACAATGTTTGAGACCCAATCGGAATAGTCGATTGGTCGTATGAACTTTGCATCTAACAGCTTTTGTATTTCCACCTTTACCAAGAGAGTGATCTGCGGGTGCATCTTTCTCAACTTTTGTTTGACTGGTTTCACTTTTGGATCAACTGTGAGATAATGAACTACTAGCTTAGGGTCTAACCCTAGCATATCAGCATAGGTCCATGCAAAGTTGATGGTTCTCTGTAGGAAGAATGTGTTAAGATTCCTGTGCTCTATTTCTGATAATGATGCTGCTAGGAATGTGGTCTTTGGATTTTGTTCTGTGCCAAGGTTGATCTCTGTAGAATCTTCCACTAGGAGAGCTGATTTCTCTTGATACTTAGATGGTAGGGGAAGGTCAAATCCTCCATCCTCAGGTGCCACAATTGGGTTTTCACCTTTGGATACATCCTTTGTTTTTACTATTTTGTGATCAGGAGGTGCCACAGTGTGGTTTTCACCTAGAGATCTTTCTTTATTTTCACTTTTGCGACTGGAGGATTTGGCATTCTCACCAAAATAAGTCGTTGGCTCTAGTTCCATTACAAAACCTGCTTTATGATCGCCCAGAGGGATACCTTCCCGAAGTCCCATGAACTCAGCTAAAGCTTCGTCATTCTGAAATACATCTATAATGGGGGACCCTTGTTGGTCCCAATCGATAAGTTCTAGGTAGACAAGTGTTACATTCTGGGTGCTGGTAGTGGAGGTTAAGGATATAGAGGATAGTGTAAAAATGGAGGATTCTGCGAAGAGGTTGGTCATATGGAGGGAAGAGTCATCGATGATATCCTCTATAGACGTCGAATCGGCGGGAAAAGTGTCAGCTACCTCATCGAGGATATACTCGATGTCCAAGGCGCGTGGTACCTTCTTACCAAATCCTAATCCCTTCTTGTCTAGCTTCTTTGTCACAACAATGGGTTCCATAGTTCCTTGATTCTGTTTCCCAAGGCCACCTTTGCCTTTATAGCCCATGTTTTTCACTATCCTTAAGCCATTGCCATATTGCTTAACTAGTATTGTGACTAGTTCTTTCTCCTTATAGAGCCAAGAAGAAATATCCTCAATGGTTTCCTCTTCCAATAACCATCCATGTTGGAATTGGGTTAGGAATGTTGGGGGAGGAATAGCTGCTTTTTTGGTTACTTTGGCAATGGGTGGCTGGCCGTAAGATTTTGGAGATAAAGGCATCCGCCCTACACAACAAAATTCTGAGATATCATAAGTGCCAAAGCCTATATCTCGAATGCGAGCTGTGATTTTGGGGAGGGGTGTAGATTCACTTGTAGAGGCTTGTGTCAGAGTTTCAGGATCAACATATAGTGGGGATTCAAGGGCTTTTTCATTTTTAGGCACTTGGTTGCAATTTTTATAGCTTCCTTGCAAGACATGGCAAAATTCGAAAGGGTTGGGGTCTCCTGGGATAGTGATCTCCGTACCATTGTATGGGAACTTTAGAGACTGATGGTGCGTGGAGGGAACAGATTTCATTGCATGGATCCATGGGCGACCTAGGATAATGTTGTAAGGTAGCTCAATATCAAGAACTTGACACCTAGTTTCAAACATGACAAGGCCCAGTTGTATAGGAAAGTGAATAACACCTGCTGAATGGCGTTCTGCATCATCATACCCCTTGATTGTAATACTATGATCAATGTTGACATGATCCTCAGAGTATCCCAATTGCTTAAGTAACTTTAAAGAATAGATGTTGAGACCATCACCACCATCTATGAGTATACGTTTGATTTTGCGCTTATGGATGAGAACTTCAATATGAAGAGCATCATTGTGACACGAATCATGGGAGGGGAGGTCTTTCTCAGAGAAGACCACATTGTAGGGTGAAGCAATGTTACCTACTATAGCTTGGAAATCCACGACCGCTATGTTGTTAGGAATGGAAGACTCTTGGAGGGCTTTTTCTAGCACCACTCTATGTGCAGGTGATGACCGTAGAAGGTCCAAAATAGAGATCTGTGCTGGTGTTCTCCCTAGATGTTCGACAAGATTATAATCAGATTGAACTGGAAGCCTAGGTGTAGGACCATGAATGGTGACATGACCACGACGAGTAGTAACAGCACAATTCGTAGATTTGCCTTTGATTGTGAGGGTAGACACTCGACTCTCTTCAAAATGCCCTACAATGGAATCGAAGGACGTAGAAGCATGATTGATACCTTTATCTCTATCCTGAGGAGGAGGTGGACCATGATGAGGGAATGGTTCCTTGTACATGTCGAGATCCTTGTTCGTGTGTTGAACTGGTGATTCATCCTCAAAAGTGATTTGATTGTCGTCGATAAGGTTTTGGATGAGGTGTTTGAGTTTCATGCAAGATGCAGTTCGATGCCCTTTGCTCCTATGGAACTCACAATATTCATTGTCTCTATAACGCGCAGTTTTGTAAACAGGCTCGCCATATGGGGGAGCATTAGGTAAGGTGATGAGCCCTTTCTGCAAAGCTTGCTGTAAGACCGATTCGATGGGCACTCCCAAGGGAGTGAATTGACATCGCGGAGGGTAATCTTGTTGGGGCCACTCTTGTTGTCGTTGCTATTGGTTTTGATAAGGCTGCCTTTGTTGCTGCTATTGTTGAGGTGGAGCTTGACTTGGTTTGGAGAGCTGCAGCAGTGTTTGCAACGTTTGGACATGTTTAGTATTGACCACCCCATCGTTGACCACGTTTTTGTTTTTGTTCCAATATTTGGGTTTATCATTCGATTGTTGATGAGGAGCGCTATCTTTCGTTCTTTAAAGATTTTGACCACACCCTTAGAAATGAGGGCCTTCTCAATATTGATTCCCTTGTATGTGATTTCGTCGAAGGTTGTAGCACTAAGAATTTGCAAATGGAAACCTAACTCTTGGTTGAGGTTCTGCACAAATATGCTAACAAGCTGTTTCTCTAGAATCTTGAAAGGGAATTTGCTAGCCATTTGTCTCCATCGTTGAAGGAAAGAAATGAAAGTTTCACCATTTTTTTGTTTATTGTTGCATAGATCAGTCATGGAAATCTCATGCTCCACATTGTAAGAAAAATGGGTGGCAAACTTTTCTGCTAGCTCGTTGAAAGACTTGATACCCGTGGGTAAGTGTGAGAACCATTCTATTGCTTGACCTCCAAGACTGCGAGGAAAGAGACGCATAAGATATGTGTTGTTATGTGAGACCTCGAAGCAAGCAAGATAGAATTCCCTAAGATGGTCTTTTGGGTCACCTTTTCCTTTGTATTTATCGAACTTGGGAATAGTGAAATTTTGAGGAAAAGGGATCGTTGGTAATGACCGATCAAAAGGATAAGGACACACTTCCTCTAAAGAGAAGGTCTTTTTGGTGTGGCCAAACGTAAGATCAGATAGTTGCTGTTGAACTTCCGCGATCTTTAGCTCCATAGTCGTGGGAGAGGTTGGTAACATCTCCTATTGTCCAAAAAGTGGTTGGTGTTGCCCATATGGAAGATTATAATGTAAGCCATGCACATTGGTGTTATAAGGGTCGTAAGATTGATTGGGATCATATGGGTTGTATGTTTGGTTCAGATTGGGTTGGAATTGGAGGTTTTGATTTGGCAGAGGTGGAGGTGGCGCTAGGTAAGAATGTTGGCTTTGTAATGGTTGAAGAAAAGAATTGGGTGGAGGAAAGCTAAAGTGTGTTTGATTAGGTTGTGATGGCGGCACATAGCTTTGGGAAACTTGATGTTGGAAATGTTGAGAGTGACTAGGCAATGTGTGAAAGAAGTTGAGTGAGGATGAATGTTGTGGAGGAGGGACATAGTTAGAAGTGATTTGCGACGGTTGGGGTTGATTGAGGATGAGAGTAGAAGAATGTTGTGGTTGGGGTTGCATGACTCTAATTGGTTGAGAGACATGAAGGTGTGATGATATAGGAGGTGGCATTTGTTGAGACCCTTGTTGCATGGCTACATAATTGTTCCCTGGATTGTAATTTGGTGGGAAACCTATCCATGATGGGGTAACCAAGATTCCACTTGTGATTGGGGTGGACATTTTAGGAGGTGGTTGCATATTCGATCGAGCTAAGGTGGCTTGCTTAGCTAACTCTGCTTGACGTTGGAGAGTTTCTTGTTGGTTGTTATAGATCTCCATAGGAGTCAACAGTAGTGATATGGGCCTCTCCCCTGTTGGGTTTTGAAAAAGGGGATTCCTATACTACGAGCCTTGTGTAGGTAAGGGCGTAGTCACCGTGGACATGGTTTGCACCGCTTGTATGGTATCTTGGGTGTTGTTGTTCTCCTTGAGAGTGGATAAATCAAAATCTTGAGGTAACTTGGCGCCTTGCTCTGCAAGCAAGCGAAAGAAATGATCTTGGTTCTCACTAAGGATTTTATCAAAGGTGGCCACGACTCTAGGCTCTTGTATGATTTCATCAAGATCTTACCCATCTACTTGAGAGGATTGACCTATTTCAAAGTGTCGCTCTTCTTGAGATGGGACTAAATCTGCAGTATAACCTTGAGGGACAAAATCCTGAGGCAAGCCAGTGGTGTATTGCGGTGTACTTATCAAAGGGATCCTATCCTCTTGAGGATTGCTTGGTTGGTCAATGTGCGGCATGTTTGGTGAATTGGTAGATCTTGCCGCGGGTGTACTAGGAGTAACCTTGGGAGTAATGTTGAGACGACCTGATTGCGGTGTGGGAGGAGGTGACTTGCGCTTCTTAGGGACAACTTGCTTGGACTTCATAGTTTGCTGGAGCCTAGTGGTTACCATGGGATACACTAGGACAAAAGGTAATGCTGGGATTCTGTGAGGTGCTTTGAGAAAAAAGACAAACTCTGATGCACAATGTACTGGACCAAAGGCGCTATACTGTTTGACCAGAGGCGCAGGACTGTGCAACCAAAAGCATGCTACTGTGATGCCAAAGGCAACAGACTGAGCTACTAGAAGTGAGTTACTGCTATGCCAAAGGCGAGCTACAGTGACCAAAAGTGAGCTACTATTATACCAAGGGCGCTAAAGTAGAGTTTTACCAGAGGCGAGTTACTACTATGCCAAAGGTGATCTACTGTACTACCAAAGGCGAGCTATTGTAACCAGGGGCACTGAAGTAGTGTCTGATGTTTCAAAAAGGCAAAATTTTGATAGATTGTTTCTGTTTCTGGTTGGATATGTTTGGCAAGAGAAAACACAGCAAACAATGTTGGCACACACAAGGGACTGACACAACAGATAAAGTATGTTCAAGGCTCCAAACAAGCCTAATGTTTCCACAGGTATAAGACAATTGCAATCAATAACAAGCACTTTTTATCCCTAGAGACAAGGTTTCATTGCAGTAGATCAACTCACAGCTTAATACTCCGTCGATAAAAATATCATTCCATAAAGGTGTCAGATATTTAGTATCTTTGCGAGAGACGATAGGTAGGGATATCTCACCCTCCCCTTTGGAAAGCTCAAGTAGGTCACAAGAGCTTTATGTCCAAGGGAATACTATCTCTTCTCAAGGGAGCCAATGGTGAGTATCTTAAGGGCTTAAATTGATTCCCCTTGCACTGATGATTACCGCAATGTTTGGAGGTAGGTCGAGTAGTCTCCATCTAAAATGGTTCTTAGTGACTTTGAGGGACCAACGCCTTACGAGCAATGTGACAAGCTACTAAAAGCTTTAACCAATCCTACTAAGAGTATCAAACACTTCGCTCAATGTGAAAATCGTTTCCACAAAGAGCTAGTACACCTCTTTTCAGTTTGGCACCACAAGGTAAGGCTGACGTCAGTTAGGACTTGGCTTTCACCTTATCCCTCTTATATAGTGGTTCAAAGGAAAACTCCGCTTAGGGTCGTCCCTTTTGGATGAAGCTCAATCCAAAAGCAGGCCCTTCTAAAGGAAGTATAGAACAGTAAGAGCAAGCACGTCAAACAAAGGTTCAATTGTCTCGTTATAAGAAAAATAATGTGCAACTAATTTAGGCACACACACGTTTGTAGTTGTCAATTGTCCCTTATGAAACTGAAGTGTTTGGCATTCATGTCCATTGTCCCTTAGAAAATTGAGGTGTTTGTGCATATATGTCCATTGTCCCTTAAGAAAATTAGTATGTTCCTAAGACTTAGATTTGCAAAAAAGATTTGTTCAATTATCCTTTTAAGCATGCAATGTGTTTCTAAGACTTAGTGAGATAAATCAAAAATTTCTTCAATGCTCGTCCTGCATGAACATGTTAAAAAGAACACCTATTTGCTCTGTGTGAGTAATAAGAAGCTGCAACAAGTCAGTCAGTTCCACCAAAACTTCACAAGTTTAGCAAAAATAAATCAACTTTGACCAAAAGCGCTGTACTATCTTACCATACACGACTTACTGTATTCCAAAAGCGTTGTATCACAGACCAGAAGCATTACAGAATATTACCAGAAGCGCTGACAAATAACCAGAAGTGCTATACTGTGCATCCAGAAGTGCGATACTGTTATGCCAAAAGCGATGTATTGTATACCGGAAGCACTGCAGGATACTACCAGAAGCGTTGAACAAGGACCAGAGGCGTTGTACTTTGTGTCCGGAAGCACGATACTGTTATGCCGAATGCGCCGCATGGTCTCAGATCATGAAAAAATTAGCTTTTGTCAAAAGAACCAGATCAAAATGGGATTTCATGGTTGATCTACTGTTCTAAGCAATAATATATGATAGATCTGAATCGTGAAATCTAGAAAACTCAGAAACTGTAACAACACAATAGATTAATGCAACTACCGAAGATACCCCTAAATAAATCAACTTAGGAAGTATCAAAAAGTAGGTTTGGAAGACAAATACAATAGCTTGTCAGACAAATCCACAAGATATGTAACGAGAAAACCCTGCAAACACAAAACGAAGTCAAAAAACCTAATTCAGCCAAAAGCGCTTAATTACGCTACCGGAAGCGTTGTTCTGTGATACCGAAAGCGCTGCTCTATTTTGCTAGAAGCGCCGCAGTGCCCCCAAGGGCACTTAACTGTACCTCTAATAGTGCTTAACGATGCTACCAGAAGCACTTTGCAATGTCGTTTGCGCTGTACCGTATTGTGACTTCAAAAAAAACAATTTCTCAAAGAAACAAAGGGATTAGTGGGTCCCACCAGGTGTGCCAGAATGTGTATGAGGAAAAATTGATTTAATCTAAACTAAATAAAACCAAAAACCAATCACATAAAGCGAACCAATCTAAGTAAAAGCCATTATCATCAAATCAAAGACAAAATGAAAGCTCTTACCAAAACCTGTATTGTTCCCTTTTGGAGATGTGTGGATTGCTCAATCAAGTTGCGAAACCATAGCTGCAACAAGCAAGTAGTGTGCTCAATGTGCTCAAAGATCAATGTCAAAAGATCGTAAGGTTGCTCAATCGACGCGTTTTGTATGCTCAAAGCTCTGTTAAGTATGCCTGAGAATACAATCGAAGAGAGAGGCTCAATGAAGGAGATGAGGGGGGTTTATATAGGTTTCAAGGAAGATCGATCAACAGTCCAGATAATTCAGAAGAGTCAATGGAGGAGAACAGTTGAGGAACGTGCAACGAATGAGAAGAAGACATGTGTCTTGCTTTCTTTTGCATGAGAGGAGTTATCAAGAATAGAAGAATGAGTTAAAGCAATTAACAGAATGTAATAGTCAGTTAAGTGATTTAAAACAAGAAGAAGAGATTTGCATGAGAAAAGAAGATACTTTGCTTTATTAAATATAGAAAGCTTGAGTTATATTAGAGATAACTCAATTTAGAAGAAAAAGCAACTTAAATAAACAATTGATTTATTTAAATTTAGAGAAGATATTTTGGAAGAAATAATTAAATAATTAGAATTATTTAATTTAGAAGATTTGGAAGCAAATTAAATAAATAAATTTATTTAATTGTTGTGCATGATTTTGGAAGAATGATTTTGATTTAATTAAATAATTTAAGAATTATTTAATTTTAGATAAGAGGGAATTTGTTGAATTAATTAAATAATTAGGTTTATATTTAATTAATGTGGATGTGAATTTTGGAAGGAAGATAATGATCTAATTAAATAATTAAAATTATTTAATTATGGAAGAATAATAGAGGAATTTGATTTAATTAATTAAATAAAGAGGATTTATTTAATTAATGTCACAATTTTGTGATTTTGGAAGAATTTGATGAAATTAATTAAATAATTAGATTATTTAATTAACGTTGAAATGCAGGTGATTAGACAGATTATGAAATGCAAGTGATTCGATGACATGGTCATTTTAGGGTGTCTACAGATCCTATTACTATTCTTTGTGATAATACAAGTGCAATCAATATCTCAAAGAATCCTATGATGCACTCAAGAACAAAGCACATATCCATTAAATATCATTCCTTGAGAGAAAGGTTGCAAATCAAGAAGTAAAGTTGGAGTATGTCCCCACACAAGATCGGATTGCATAAATCTTCACAAAACTACTTCCCAAGGATACTTTTGAATATCTTAGGCAGAAGCTAGGATTTATTGCTCTTTCTTCCCACAAGTAGAAGTGTAGTTGTACCATATGTCTAGGGAGAGCAACTCACAGCATAACTTTTATCCCTATTTGGATAGTGGCTACCTCTCAAGGGGAGTAGGTAGGTTGACAACAGACTAAATAATCAAAATTTGAGAAGATTAGTAGTAGTTGGTTGCTGTCAGGAAAGAGGTTGATTACCTCCCTTTGCCATTGATGTCAAAGGGGGAGAATTAGAGTAAGGGGGAGCAAATGTAGAAGATACTGAATAGGGGAGCAAATGTAGAAGAGTTAGGGCAACAATAAAAGATAGATTATTCGTTGGTTGCCATCAATGACAAAGGGGGAGATTGTTGAATTATTGTCATTGATGCCAAAGGAAAGTGTGCAAGTGTTGTCATTGATGAGTCTAAGGCCAAAAAGTTAATCAGACTAAGTGATAGAGTTGACTTACTTGGTTTCTATAGTTTTTCAGAGTTCAGAGTTTTGACCCTACTCCTTCTGGAGTTCATCAGAGTTCAGAGTTTTGTCCTTACTCCTCCTTGTTGAGGAAAGAAGGAAGGCCTAATGAGGAAGGCCTGATCGCAAAGCTCTAATTTTATCTAAGACAATCAGAGATTGGAGTTTGGATTTGTTCTTTGTTCTATTCTCAAAGAGGAAGCTGGAAGATAGAATGCCTGACGAGCAAAGTTTGAAAAAGATAAGGAAATACATTTGACAGCCTAATGAACGTTTTCCACCATTATGTGGAGTAAAGTTCAAAGGAGTAAAGTATACTCGTGGAACCGTGGAAAGGTGACTCGTGGACTACTATGTGCCTAGGTATGCGATGTATGGGTCCCGCTGAGCTTACATGGCTTGTTCTAGTGTGTTTTGCCATTCCACAAAACACATTTTGAAAGGGGCAAACCCTCCCACGGAACCGCAGAAAGGGTGTCACATCGATATTCCACAAAGGAAAAAGGGATAAAGTCTGACGCCTAATATAGTTACAAACAAATAATATAATGGGATTGGAGGTAAGCTTATAGCGCTTCCATGAAGGAAGGCGGTAGCTCGGAAGCCTAATCTCTGAAACTCCGTGGACTCAATTTTTGTAATAGAAGCTACAGAGTGCGGATTTTTAGGATTCAATGCTCAAAGATCGAGTTGATCAGTTGAGCGAACAACTAGGTCAGTTGAAGGTTTTGTTGGATAGCTATTGTCATGATCTTGATGACTTTTAGTTTTCCCCAACTTGTTATAGTTATGCAACTGCTTTGATTCAAACAATCTTTTGTTGGTGTTTCAGTTTGAGCTGTATGGGATGCATGTTGGATTTCAATACATTCAGTTTTTGTAGATCAAAGGGGTTGTTGAGAATTAGGTGTGCAGTTTCTTCTCAAGAAAATGTTAAATATGGTAGGTTGTGTTGTATTGTTGTTAGGGTTCTAAGACTTGTTCTTTGCATGTATGACATGTGATTAAGTTAATGAGAATAGAGTATGTAATAACTCTTTGAGCGTGTATTGTATAAGGGTGTGTTAATGAGAAGATATTGTCTAGGTGAGTTGAGTGAGAAGATAAGACTATGTATGAATTGAATAGGTACATTTAAGGTTTGCGTAGAACCAAATGTCTGCATATTTGAATTTGTAAAGTTTCAGAGGTTGGTGCCTCTTGTGGATTGAGTTGGTGCTCAGTTCAGGGGATTGTAGTCTCCTAGAGTTGGAGCTCTTAAATTAGAGGTTCGATGACTCCTTAGGGTGGGTGTCCTTAAAAAATTGTAATCAATGGTTTATTCTATGAGGCTAGATTAGGATGGTAGATCCGAGCAGCATTTTCTCACCATGGTTTTTCACATCTTTGGGTTTTCCATGTATATCTGGTGTTCTTGTCTATATGATATCTTATTGTTCTTGCTTAAGCAATGAAAGTTATTTGGGTCTGCTTTCTAGAGATTAGTTTTTTTTAAGTATTTTTGATCTACTGATTCACCCCCCTCTCAGTAGATTGCATGTGTTCTAACATTTCCTTCTAACCTACCATGCAATATATAGATTTATCTGGCATTCTTAAGCATTGAAAATATAAAACACAGTAAACTACCAAAGAATTCTCTAATTTTCAAGTGTTGCTACAACAGTATTAAAAATATGACAACTCCCTAAATATTTAATGAAATTTAAAATCATAAAATGTTCTAGAAAGATTAAGTCAAGGAGCTCATAACCTAGAAATGGTTTTACAAACCATTTCTTGTGTAAAGAGAAGTTTATAAAACAACAACATAATTCTTTGGAATAAAATTTAGAAAAAAGTTCAAAGAAAGAATGGCAGTGTTTCAAGAAAACACCTCAAAAATATATTTGATGAAGAATCCCTCCTATTGCAGGTGAAAAGAGCTTCCAAAATCAACTAATGTTTGGAAGATGCAAATCCAAACTCCACAATCTTAAGCAACATATAGAAGACATGGGTGTCCTCACCAACCAAATCATTACACAGTTGCCATCATCCACAAATAAATAGAAGCAAGTCTTGAAACAAAAGATATAATATTATATGTGGATTGTAGAACAAAGAAGCCACCATAGTGTTTAAATAAATAAAATAAAATATTCATTGTTATTACATAAACTTAGCAGGACCTTTGGTAGGCATGTATAGAAAAAAATTGTATTTGAATTGTTTAACTAATTGTCACAAAAAGACATCCCCTATGATGAATGTAAGATTGCATAAACTGGATTAGCTTAATAAATTTTTTTCTAGAAAAATCTATTAGTAAGTGCAAGATTTGAAGAAAAGAGGACTAGATTTGAAGAAAAGAGGACTTGATTTCAAACTTATAATTTTATTTTTAATTCTTTTCCCTTTTCCCTCCAACTTAATTGTGTAAAAAATCCCACCACCTTTTGGACCCCATCCCTAATGACACTTTTTAGTCTCACTTTTAAAAACAACCTTCTTAATAATAAAACAAAAGTTACCTTTTTAAAATATAACATAAAGTTAATTTTTGGACAACTTAAGTTAAATTATTAAAATATTTTCTTTTTTTCCACCCCATTAGCCTACGAGAAAAATTAAAAGAATAGCCTAAGGGTCTTCACTAGACTTATGCTTGAGAAGGAAACATGGTAGTCATCCCTTCCTAAAATTGCTTGCCATTAAGTAATTGCGGATTCAAATGGACAAGAATTTTCTCTCCTTCCCAAGTAGCATCCTTTGGTGGAAGATCCTTCCAACGGATCAAGTACTTAGAAATACTCCTATTTTTCAACTTCTTTTCTTGCACATCTAAGAGAAATTCAAGAACCAAGACCAACTTGCCCTCATCATCAAGTGAAGGCAACTCAACAAAAGGTGTAATATGCTGACCAAGTGTCTTCTTGAGGCACAAAAAATGAAACACATTGTGAATCTTACTTTTCTCTAGTATTTCCAACTCATAAGCCACTTCTTTGATCCTCCTCAAGACCTTGTATGGGTCATATAAATGTGGTTTGAGATTTTTATCTCCACTCTTCTTGAGGGAAGATTGCCTATAGGAATGTAATCTCAAATAAACCATATCTCCCACATCAAATTTTCTTTCCAATCTATGCCTATGAACATACATCTTTTGTTGATTTTGAGATTGAGTGCCTTTAAAATCTTGTGTTTTTTTTGAACCATATTGTGCTTTGAAAGGAGTCATTCTAATGGACATATAACTTATGTGGTATTGTAACAATGCTCTCCTAGATAGAACCATTTAATCCACACTTTATTTTGTCCTGCCACGTAGTTTCTTAGATAACCTTCATCCCACTTGTTGAATTTTTTTAGCACATGTTTGTGGGTGATAACTTGTGCTAGGAGTAAATTCTGTACCAGCCAACCATAAGAGCTCCTGTCAAAATAGACTAAGGGATAATTGTCCCTATCACTCACAATGTTCATTGGCAATCCATGGAATCTAAACACTTCCTTAAAAAAATAGATCAACAACTTGGAGATCATTGAACTCTGAATAAATTGCAAAGAACTGTGAATAATTTGTGAGTCTATCAAATATAACAAATATGCAATCCTTACCTTGAACTTGTGGAAGTCTAGTGATCAAATCAATGGAGATATTCTCCCATTTCTTTTCTAGCATTGGTAAGGGATGCAATAGGCTTGCTAGAAAAGTTTTTCTCTAACTTATTTTGTTGGAAAACTTGACACTCTAACATGTTTAAGGACATCATCATTGAGTTCTTTCCAAGTAAATCTCTCTATGATCTGATTGTAAGTTTTGAAATACCCCAGATGACTATCACAAACTACTCTCAAAATCTTATCTTTCAACCTTGATTCGAGTACAAGGTATACTCTATTCTTGTAGAGTATGAGATCATTCACTACTAGATACTAGTCATCTTACATCTTTCCTTCCATAATATCAATAACAAAGTCATTCTTAGAATATTCCATTAAGATGTGAGCTTTCCAATTAGCTAAAATTACAGCCATAGATCATAATGTGGGTTTCCGTGACAAAGCATCAACAACTATGTTTGTCTTCCCCTTGACATCTCAATGTCAAATTCATAAGATTGAAGTGTGCTTACCCACTTATGTTGTCTTTCATTGAGATCTTTCTGATTAAGAAAATACTTCAAATTGTTGTGGTCAGTCTTAACCACAAATCTACCACCCACTAAATACTACCTGAACTTGGCCAATGCGTGCATGATGGCCCACCTCTTTGTCATAGATTGAGAACTCCTTTTCAGAATCTTTGAGTTTATAGATCTCACAGGAAATTTGATATTTATTTTGCATCAACATTACTCTAATCCCTTCACCTAAAGCATCACATTCAAACACAAAAGGAAGAGAGAAATCAAGAACAACTAAAACAAGACAAGAACTTATCACTTTCTTCAATTTATCAAAATGTTGTGCTACACTAGTCCATGAAAATGATCCTTTTTTAGTCAAATTAGTCAAAGAGGTAGTCAATTGTGAGAATCCTTTGACAAACCTTCTGTAGTAGCTACAAAGGCCAAAAAAGTGTCTCAACTAAGTCAAAGTATTAGGAGGATGCCAATCCAAGATGACGTGAATATTTTCTTGATCAATCTTAACTCCTTGAGCACTTATGACATGTCCAAGACATAGAATCTCTGTCATTCTGAACTCACATTTGACACCTGAGAAAACAATGTTTGAGCTTCAAGAATGCCCAAAACTTCATCTATGTGTCTCAAATGATCTTCCCAAGTCTTGCTGTAAATTAGGATATCATCAAAGACTAAGATGAATTTCCTCAACTGTTTATTGAACACTTGGTCCATGCAAGATTAGAAGATAGTAGGTGTGTTGGTCAACCCAAATGGCATGACCAAGAATTCCTAGTGTCCATAATGAAACCTAAATGTTTTTTTTGTGGATGTCCTATTCACGAACTCTAATTTGATGATAGCCTGATCTAAGGTCTATTTCTCAGAAATAGATAACTCAATGAAGTTCATCAAGTAGCTCATCGATCCTGGGTATAGGATATCTATTCTTGATTATCCTTTTATTCAAAGCTCTATAGTCTATGCATATCCTCATGGTTCCATATTTTTCCTTAACCAAGACTACAGATGAAGCAAAAGGGTTTGAACTAGGCCTAATATGTCCCATGTCTAAAAGCTCCTTAATAGTCTTCTCAATCTCTTCCGTATGCCTTTTGGGATGGTGATAAGGAGTAGTGATCATTGGTTTTGCTCCTAACTCTATCACATGATCAAAACCTCCAGCAAGTGGTCTCGCTTGAGGTATGTCACTAAAAACTTGGCTATGCTTATCGAGAAGAGATTGGATGTTTACATGGTAAGACTTCTTACTATCAGAAGAAATTTTTAGAGTTATCAAGCATTGGGTTTTCCAAGCAACTTGACCATGTTAGAAAAATTTTTCCATTCTTTTGGCTAAAACAATTCTAGGTGCTCCACTAGACATCCCATGGAGAACTACCTTCTTACCATCTGCATGAAATTTTAGCTCTATGATCTAAAAAATTTGAGAATATTTTCCAAGGGATTGCAACCATTGAACTCCTAACACCGTATCAATGTCTCTTATGACGACAACATAGAAGTCCTCAATCACCTGTGATTTCCCAACGTGATGTTCAGTTGGGAAATCCTCTTTGTGCAATGCATGGTGAAGCTATCAACTACCATCACATTGAATCCTTCAAAGTATTCAACCTCAAGACCTCTTTTGGCCACCAAATCTTTATCAATGAAGGTGTGGGTTACCCCACTATCAATCAACACTATCAATCTTTGTCCATGGACTCCTTGAGCTCTAAAAGGGTTGTACTTCAGAGAGTACTAGATAATGTGGCAAATGTATCCTCAACAACAACTTCCTCATCTTACCTCTCAGGTTCAAATTCAACCTCTTCTTTATCACTTTCAAGTGTAGATTCAACCTATTCTTTCTCAATTTCAAGTTCAAATTCTTCTTTTATGGATTCTTCATTTGAAACACCCTTGATGTAATGAACTTGTCTTCTTCCCAAGCACCTATGGCCTAGCTCCCAAGGTTCCTTGCAAGAAAAACATAGCTTTCTTTCTTTGAAGCTCATTTCTATCCTATTATTCTTTTCTTGTCTTCTTTGGCTACTCTTTTTGAAATGCTTTTTTTGCTTCTTTGCTTGTGGAGTCTTTGAATAAAAATTCCATGTTAAATGATATTTTGATGGACTATTACAAAGAAGGTGGTTCAAAGGCCTTAACCCAACCCTTGAGGGGCTCAGTCAAACCTTCTATGAACAAAATAGTAAGTCTCCTTTCAGAGACATCAAGAACCGTAATAGATAGCTTTTGAAACTCCATCACATAACTATCCACTAAACCATACTGCTTCAATTGGGCCAACTCTTTGAAATAGACCTCAGAATCCTTTCTTTCAAACTATCAATGATTCATTGATTGAAATCAACATATGAGTCAATCAAAATGTGGTGTGACTAGCCCGTGGTACCACCATTCATGTGCTACTCCTTCAAAGTGAAGGGTAACATATTTAATAGCTTCTCCTCCAAATATTGGATTAAGGGAGAAGTAGTTGTCCAACTTTTGAATCCACGAACATGGTGTGCACTTGCTTGAACCATCAAAAGAGGGTATTGATAGTTTACCCAATCTCTATTGAGAGTCTTGATGATTGTAGTTCATGTTTCTCTCTTTTCTAAGATGATTCCTTATCTTTAGGTTACAAAAATCTTGTAAAGACATGGATGAATGAAATTGGTTTCCCAGAGATTGGTGCTCATGCAAATAATCAAGGAAATTATCACCATGCTAATTCGGTTGCTCTTGTCCACCCTCAGGGACCTCTTCCCTAGTTAGAAACTTGGGTTGGAGAGGTCAACTTGTAGAAGAAATCACCATCTTGGTGTGGTTATTGTTATAATTTATTGATGTACTTCCTTCACCATTTTGACTATGATTTGCTCTATAAGTATTTGTGTTCTAAAAAATTTGTAACATTTGGATTAACAAATTTGTCAACTATTGTTAACCTTGGATAGTGGTATTGAGTTGCAAATCGGTTCTTTCCCCCTCATTGGAAGTCTCTCTCTCTCTCTCTCTCTCTCTCTCTCTCTCTCTCTCTCTCTCTCTCTCTCTCTCTCTCTCTCTCTCTCTCTCTCTCTCTCACATATAAAATCATCTTCCTCAAACTTTGGAACTAGAACCTCTGCCTTTGTATTAAATGGATCAAGAGACCGAACTCTCGTTCTTTCCCTTTAATAATATCTATACTCTTTATCATTGGGATGCATGTGAAGAACTATACAACAAAGGATTAGCTTCTAGACATGTTTGTAAGATCACTAGCTCTGATACCACTATAATAACCCCAACTATTTTTTAAATATTTTTAGAATATTTGAATGATGCAAATGCAAACCATCACACTTTTTTATTGCCCAGATCCCAATATGGGAAAGGTGAGAGAATACAGTGTTTGAAAACACTATCTAGATTAATGCAATGTTGCAAAAGTAAATAGTTGACATAGCTGACCAAAGCATACATATGGCTTAGTCGACCAGATCAACACCATTTTGGTGGACAAGTATGCATATATGTTCAAAGCCATTGACAGATAACAAGCAGGTTTGATCAAGCCAAAATGACTGATAATAATGCAGACTTGATCAATGCCAAAATAGGTTGGAAATAAAATGCAAATGCAAGGGGATCTAGCGGAAAACCTTTTAGGATCTTTACAATGTTAAATGCAACACTATCTGACATTAATACCATCTAGATTTACAATTGAACATACAAATTAAAACGTTGATCAAATATTTTTGAAACTACTAGCAATAACTAAATTGGACATGTTCATATCAACAATTTAATCAAAAGGTATAGCCAAGCGTTAGTCTAAAATAATAAAAATATACAGATTTATGACAACCCAAGTTATAAGATCAACTCTAAAAGGGTTGCAAGTAAGATTTATCACTAAATAAATCACCTTTCCAAAATAACATCATCAAATATTGTTGTTGTAATCAATGAAATCAAAACGAAGGTTATATTAGAATCAAATGCATAAAACAAATGATTATACCTTCATAATGAACTCACGGATCCAGGAGGGAAGGAGTTTACGCCTACGTAGCTCCTCATATTTTTCCCAAATGATGCAAGATGTGGATTGCTCAAGTGCTCAACACAATGTAAGATGAGAGACAAGTGGTTTGATGCCTGATTTGGATGGAGATGGGGAATGATTAGAGTGATTTTGGCAGAGGTTTGATGAGATGAGAAAATTCTGGAGTGATTTGGGCAGAGGTCTGCATGCATGAAGAGGTCTCTCCCAATGGCCTAGAGAGGGGTCCAATTTATAGAATTTTGGAGATGAGGATGGAGGGTGAGGATTTAGTTGATGGGATCAAGGGCTAGGAATAAAAGTGAATCTTTTATTCCTAGTGGATGAATTAATAATTCTCATTTTGGGAAGAGTGGAGGATAGTGGATGAATTAATAATTCATTTTTGGGAAGAGTGGAGGATAGTGGGGGACAACTGAATTTTAAATTCAGTGAGTGGAGGATAGTGGGGGACAACTGAATTTTAAATTCAGTGAGTGGATGATGAGGTAAGCAAGGTTAATTAAGTATTATCTTAATTAACTTAAGCCTAGGTTAATCAGATAAGCATGATTTATCTAATTAACAGGGATTAGGGAGATGGATAAATCAACTAAATAAATATTAGGAATATTCATTCAATTGATAGGATAGGGTTGTAAGATTAAATGGATTAATTAGGTGAATTAATTGATCACCAGGGATATGCAGATGGGGAGATTGGATTAGTGTAGAGGTACGAAAAATTGGTTTACAGAGCAATCCAATTTTCAGTGTCTACATTTGCCCCTCTTTGAGATGGTGTTGCGGCTAAGTAACATCATTTCAAAGAAGTTAGAACATAGAGTTGGATTGGATAAAAAAAAGATTTTGGTTTGGAAGAATAGGGTAAGGTTTGGGGATAATTGGTAAGGGTGATGCCCCCTCGAGAGGATAGGCAGGTTGCGAGAACACAGTTGTGCTCTCGAAATGGATGGACTTATTGTGTATGAGGAAAAATCGATTAAATCTAAACTAATAAAACCAAAGAACCCAATAACATAAAGAAAATGAATTTAAATAAAAGCTATGACAAATAATCAATGAAATAAAGACTTTTACCGAAATCTGTATTATTTCCTTTGGATTGAATGTGAATTACTCAATGAAGTTGCGAAACCATAGCTGCAACAAGCAAGTAGTGTGCTCAAGAGATCAATGTCAAAAGATCGTTATAGTGCTCAATCGACACGTTTTGTATGCTCAAAGCTCTGTTAAGTATGCTTGAGAATACGATCGAAGAGAGAGCTAATGAAGGAGATGAGGGGGGTTTATATAGGTTTCAAATAAGATCAATCAACGGTCCAAATAATTCAGAAGAATCAATGGAGGAGATAAGTTGAGGAATGTGCAACGAATGAGAAGAAGACATGTGTCTTGCTTGCTTTTGCATAAGAGGAGTTATCAAGAATAGAAGAATGAGTTAACTGAAGAGATAAATCAATTAAAAGAATAAAGCAATCAGTTAAGTGATTTAAAACAAGAAGAAGGGATTTGCATGAGAAAAGAAGATATTTTGCTTTATTAAATATAGAAATATTTAATTGATGAGCAAGAAAGCTTGAGTTGTTTTAGAGATAACTCAAATTTAGAAGAAAAAGCAATTTAAATAAATAATTGATTTATTTAAATTTAGAGGAGATATTTTGGAAGAAATAATTAAATAATTGGAATTATTTAATTTAGAAGATTTTAAAAGCAAATTAAATAAATAAATTTATTTAATTGTTATGCATGATTTTGGAAGAACAGATTTTTGATTTAATTAAATAATTTAAGAATTATTTAATTTTAGATAAGAGGGAATTTGTTGAATTTAAATAATTGGGTTTATTTAATTAATGTGGATTTGATTTTCGAAAAGAGAATAATGATTTAATTAAATAATTAAAATTATTTAATTGTGGAAGAATATAGAGGAATTTAATTTAATTAATTAAATAAAGAGAATTTATTTAATTAATGTTGAAAGTATGTGATTTAGAAGAATTTGATGAAATTAATTAATTAGATTATTTAATTAACGTTGAAATGCAGGTGATTAGGAAGAAATGACGAGATGCAAGTGATGCGACGACTTGGGCATTTTAGGGTGTCTACATTTTGCCCCTCTTTGATGCAATGCAGCATGTAGCGTTGCGTCAAAGAAATCGATAGTTGAATACATGATACAAATTTTTATTTTTTTTATGCCCCAGTGTAAGTAGTTGCCCCAGCATATGCCCCCTCGAGCAGGAAGACAGGGAAGCGACAGAAGAATGGTGTTGACGCTCGACCAGAAGAGGACGCGACTAGGCAGAAGAAAAGGTAGAAGAAGGGGTGGGAAAGAAAAACTAAGGGGGGGGACACTATAAATAGGTCCCATGAGGACCACAATCTTCATTTGCACCCTTGGAAATTCTAAATTTAGAGAGGAGAGAATTCAAACCTAGTTGGAGAGAGTGGAGTAGCCAGCGAGGAGAGATGCCGATTCCAGCGCACAGTCATCGGGCGGAGTTGGTGCGGACCTACAGGAGGCCAGCAGGAGCTCCGGCAGTGGTAAGTGATCAAAAACCCCCTTTACATTTGTCAGTTAGGGGTAGATTAGGGCCAGGTTTAGGTAGGCTTAGCCAAGTCAGCCAAAGGCACTTTAGGAAGCCGTAGCGCGTATGGTATAGGGTTGCAGCGCTTTTGGCGCGCTGTAGCACGACTGGTAGTCGCCTACAGTGCTAATGGTAAAATCGCGTTGCTTTTGGTGTAAAGTGTTCGCGCCGCAGCGCATTTGGTAAATCCCGCAGCGCATTTGGTTAGGTAGTGCAGCGCACTTGGCAAAGCAGGTTAGCGCAAGTGGTGGGTAGGTGGGAAAAAGCGCGTCGCGTCTGGTAGGACATAGTAGCACGGGTGGTAGGACAGAGTAGCGCTTCTGGAAAAACAAGGCGCATGTGGTTTAGAAACCACAGCGTGTCTAGATGAACAGTATGGCGCTGTTGGTAGAGAGGGACAGCGCTTTTGTATAAAACAAAGCGTGGTTGGTTGAAATAGAAGCAAATGAGGGTGTAAGGAAAATGAGGGCTTTAGAAAAGGGATGCCTAGGGGGGAAAGGGATGGCATAGGAGAGATGTAGATAGGATGTGGAGGGATTGGTTAAAGCAGAACTGACAAATGAGATGTTATGGATGCAGAGGATACTGCCACCGCTGATGTCGCGGGAGCAACACCACGCGATAGCACACGAGGTTGTACAGCTGACCTGGGAGGAGGACGCATTCCTAGAGCATGCAGGACTATGGCATGTGGCACACTTGACACACATTAGGGTGAATCTCACCCTAGTGACAACAGTCGTGGAGAGGTATCACAGCGAGACCTCGTCATTCCACTTTCCGACAGGGGAGGCGACAGTGACACTGGAGGATGTATACCGCATCCTAAGGATCCAGATAGATGGAGAGATCATGGACTTTGACCCAGCACAGGGCGAGGCAGGCTTGGAGGTCTTCTGCACAGATGACCTGTGGATAGAGGACGGGGAGATCCGGTGGGCAGACGTCCCGAGACTCTACGATAGGATCAAATGGATCGTTGCATCATTGATTGGTGGCTTCCTGTGCCCGGACAGGAGATCTAGAGGATTATCAGTTGGCTGGGGGACCGTTCTATCAGGGATGTTCACACACGGCAGACAGTATGCATGGGGACCCTGTGTGCTAGGACAGCTATATCATGATATGCACCATTGTGTTTATAGGAGAGGCAGGAGCCTCTTAGCAGGGGTGACTCTACTACAGGTATGGGCGTCGGAGCACATTCCAGTTATCCGACCCATGGCACAACGCCACCGAGACAGAGGTGAGCCATATGCATTTTTATATGACGGGGTGATGACACATTGGAGGATGGGGTCCATTAGCTACTGGAGGCGGCAGATAGACGAGATGGACCTATTTATATGGAGGCCCTGGTTACTATGTGAGGAGTGGGTTGATGAGCATGAGCAGCTTATGTACTGCAAACAGGCTCGCTATCTGTTTGGTAGACGGACAGATACGATAGAGAGATACCTTCCAGAGCGAGTTCGCAGGCAGTTTGGATTGCCGCAGGGACTACCCGTGGGGGAGGCCACTCATGCCAGGACACTGAGGGAGGTTGGAGACTGGGATGCCGAGATCCCAGTGGCGACAGCATTGGCAGAGGTATGGGGACTTATCCCCGTGAGATGGGATTGGGACTCTGGGCTAGCAGACCCAGGGACGCTGCCAGAGTATGATCAGTACTGGCAGACGCACAGGCCGATGAGACTGACTACACCAGGTGTAGCAGGGGCAGTGGGAGAGGTATTGGTCCTTGGAGGGGAGGCGAGGATGAGGCGGCAGGCCAGGGCAGCCAGGCAGTAGGCAGCGGGCCAGCAGGCAGGTGGAGAGGGTAGTGGCTAGCAGGCTGATGTGGAGATGGCAGAGGCAGTGGGCTCGATCGTAGAGACTGACTTACAGAGAGCAGAGTGACTGCTACAGGAGGAGATAGCCCGGAGGACTCGCTTAGAGCTCCAGATGGCACGACTTAGGAGAGACAGGGATGCAGCGCGGGCAGATGTGAGGCAGGCAGAGGCCACAGCCCAGGCACAGACATAGGCGGCCTCAGTAGCACAGACAGCCCTGGCACAGGTACAGGCACAGCTACAGGCACAGGTGCAGGCATACAGACAGCTGCAGGCCCAGATACAGGCACAGGTGCAGGTGCAGGTGCAGCCGGCAGCCTCACCAACAGCAGATGCCGAGGAGCTAGCACAGGCCAGGAGAGAGAGAGACGCAGAGGTGCAGCTGCGGTTGACGGCAGAGGCCACACTCTTTAGAGTGAGGCGGGAGAGAGAGGAGGCACGTCGTGCACTAGGTGCAGACTAGAGGACTTTATACATTGAGCTTGTCTGAGTGCAGGGTGAGCTAGTATCAGCCGGCAGGGAGGCAGAGTATTACAGGGATCTGTATGTGGGTGCGGTGCCGGCAGCTCAGTAGGCACCGAGTTACAGAGACAGGAGTAGGTCAGGGGCATCAGGATCTCGGAGGACAGGGCAGTCAGCGTCCTCAGTTAGAGGGCCACTTTTGCCACCAAGGGGAGGAGGAGGACCATCAGGGGGACCTCCACCAAGCACAGGGGGAGGACAGGGGCCACAGCAGGAGGGCAGCTCTACCCACTAGGGCACATACACTTGCATATTGTATCATATTGTATCGTTTTGGACAGATGCCTGCGTGCATTCTGATGTGTATTTTGCGGGCTCTTGATAGCCTTGATGTACTATATTGATGTATATTTGGATGTATACATTCTTTGTATTATTGATATAGACACCGAGATTTTGTATTATGATTACATGATATATATGATGATCGATTCGGCTCACTGTTGGTCATGCTTTTGTGTATGCATTCCTTGATGTCATGGATGTGATGATATGTATGTATGATTATGGATTCATGTGATGATATATGTTGCGTATATGATGCTTATAGATGTATGATGATAGAGATATATGATGATATGGATGTATGATGATAGAGATATATGATGATATAGATGTGATGACTAGTGATATCAGACATGTGGGTTTTGCAGATATGCACCAGAGAGAAGAACAGGAGGAGATGGAGATAGGGACTATTGATCGATTAATGCAATGAAAGTGATATAAAGGTTGTGGAAATGGATGAAAGGTGAGCGTGTTGCAATGGCTTCGCATTGGTATATAAAGAGCAATCCTTATTTTGATATAGCACGTGGATAGTTCGCCACCATGGTATAAAAGACCAAGGTGCAGTAATATCCGAGTGCGTGGACGTTGACTCTGCAAGCAAACGGTTTGAACTTAGATCCTTTTAGACAAAATATAACCTTGTTGGAACATGTGAATGAGCCGTAGTCTTGAACATAAAATAAACTTCCATACATGCGAATGCAAGAAGAAATATTAATATGTAAGATGCTAGGTCGTAACACACACAAGATAAATAGAATGCTAAGAAAGATACTAAAGATCATTCCTCAAACACGGCATATAGAAAGCAATGACTATGCCCCCAATTCATACTGCATCGCAACATACCAAGATTATAGATAAATCAAGGTAGTCTTGAATAGGTATTGGAAAAGGAACAAAAGATAAACCAAAAATCAAATTGACTGACTTACAAGGTAAACATACAGCCAACATATTCTCTTGCCAAAGAGGTTGCTCATGATAGATTGGATAGGAAAGATAACAGCCTTATCGTAGGAACTCTGTGTCCGTTAAAGGGTGCTATCTACCTAAAAAGACAATGTCGTGCTGCAGGAAATGTCACATGTCGTAGGAGACGCGTGTGTTGGTCTCAACAATGGAACATTTCACAGAAGACAAGCTTGTGGATCTAGGGCTTGGTTAAGCGGTACTTAGCTGATGTTGGCAATCAGTATGTAGGACAGTAGATGACTCTGGAAGTAGGCCTCTTTGCTTCAAGTTTGTTAAGGACTTTTGCTTCTGAAAGGATGCGCTAGCTTGCTGCTTGAGTTAGTCAAGTCGAGGTGAATGGATTTTGACAAACGGAAGACTAGAAGGATGGAATGCTAATGGATTGGGATGGGTGGAGAATGATGGATCATGTGTGCCTGAGTACTGGATACATCCTTTGTATTCCAGACTGCCTACATACCCTATATCCACAGGATCAAGGCACACTTACGATGGAAGAGGAACGTGATAAATATGTAGTTCTAGATAGAGTGATGAGATGGATCGAGGTGGAAGGGAGGGGATCTTATGTACCTAAGTACTGGAAACGTCCTTCGTAATCCAGACTGCCTACATACCCATATCCATGGGATCAAGGTACCTTAAGATTGAGAAGAGATCATATGTAGTTCTGGTTAGATGTGATGATGTGGGAAAAGTGCGGAGAAGAGGTGATCTTATGTACCTGAGTACTGGAATACTTCCTTCGTAATCTAGACTGCCTACATACCCATATCCATGGGATCAAGGTACCTTAAGACTGAGAAGAGATAATATGTAGTTCTGGTTAGATGTGATGATGTGGGAAAAGTGCGGAGAAGAGGTGATCTTATGTACCTGAGTACTGGAATACTTCCTTCGTAATCCAGACTGCCTACATACCCATATCCATGGGATCAAGGTACCTTAAGATTGAGAAGAGATGATATGTAGTTCTGGTTGATGTGATGAAGGGGGAAAAGCACGGAGAAAATAACAGCCTTATTGTAGGAACTCTGTGTTCGTTAAAGGGTGTTACCGGTGGAAATGAGAAAAGATTGAAGTATGCGCTGCGAACCACGAACAAGGAACCGATCCTAGACCGAAGCTAAGGAAAGAGTTGCCCCCATTCTGGTAGAGGAAACTGTAGGGGTGACTACCGAAGAAGACACAGAAAAACGTGACCTAGGACAAGACAGTGTTAACTGTAGACACAGATCAAGACATGGGAAGACAACAGTGGACATTGACAAATTTCCAAGCTATACTAGATAGAGAGATGGAAATGCAAACAAAGTCAATGGTTTTATTATGGATGGATGGATGAAGCGTGTTGTTGCGAACTGGACAAGGAGTGGACATGACTCGATAGACGATGGATGCTAACTCTACACATAGCGCCTGTTTGCCAGGTTTTCACTATGGTACTTATCCAAGGTGCCTGTTTGCCAGGTTTTCACTAGAGGACGGATTTTTTTTGGATTTTTTTTTTTTTTTTTTGGAATACTCTGAGGATCAGGCATAGAACTTCTTGAGATGGACACTGTTAAGTGGCTCATCTAGAGGAATGTCGTCAGGTGTAGCTAAAGTATAAACTCCTGATCCATATGCTGCTGTCACAATGAAGGGACCTAACCAGTTAGGCTCAAACTTACCCTTCTTATCTCGATCTGCTTGATTTCTCTGATTCTCCTTAAGTACAAGATCACCAACTTGAAACCGTCTTTCTTTGATCTTTTTGTTGTAATTACGCCGGAGGCAGTTTTGATAGACATGGAGATGATTAAGTGTGGCAAGGTGCCTCTCATCTAGTAGTTCAAGCTCAGCTAATCTGGAAGTGCGATACTCATCTCCGCCGATCAGGTCCTGCATGGATACTCTGAGGGATGGGATCTCAACCTCTATAGGTAGGATGGCTTCAGAGCCAAAGACCAAGGCATATGGTGTGGCACCCGTTGGTGTTCTGATACTAGTGCGGTAGGCCCATAGGGCGGGATTGAGTTGTAAGTGCCAATCACGACCAGCTTCATTGACTGTTTTCTTGAGGATCTTGAGGATGGTTTTATTGGAAGCCTTAGCTTGGTCATTACTCTATGGATAGTAGGGAGTTGAAAAGCGATGTTGGATATTGTATTGTGTGCACAAGGCACGGACATCTTGGTTCTTGAATGGTCTCCCATTATCAGTGACAATGGCTTGGGGAATACCATACCGGCATATGAGGTAGTTTAGGATAAACTTGGCGATTTGTTTACTGGTGATATAGGTCATAGGAATGGCTTTGACCCACTTCGTGAAATACTCAGTGGCGGTAATGATAAACTTGTGGCCATTGGAGGAGGAAGGGTGGATTTGTCCTACGAGGTCGAGACCCCATTAAGAAAAAGGCCATGGAGTAGTCACAGGTTGTAATTCATGAGCTGGTGCGTGAATCAGATCTCCATGCTGCTAACATTGTAGACACTTCTTAGCAAACTGTGCAGCATCTTGCTCTATTGTAGGCCAGTAATAACCTGTTCTGAGTATCTTCTTAGCAAGATTAGGACCAGTAGAATGTGCGCCACAGACACCTTCGTGTATGTCTCGTAAGGTAGCTTCAGCTTCTTCTGCATTAAGACATCGTAAGAGGATACCATCGAGACTCCAGCGATATAGTGTATCACCCAGAATGATGTAACGAGAGGATCGACGAATAAAGGTTTTACATTGGGTGGATGATAGGTCAGGTGGAAAGGTTTTGTTCTTGAGGTATTCGTAGATATCTTCATACCATGGGGAATTGGGACCAACAAGTTCACAGATGATTTCAGTAACGGGAACATCGACGGCTGGTATCAACAATTGCTCGATCAAGAATTCACACTTCTGTGTATTTGCAGGCATGTCAATCAGTGACCCTATAGAAGCCATAGAATCCACAGCTTTATTATGCTCTCTTGGAATTTTCTCAAACGTGATGCTAGAAAAGTGTGGTTTGTAGGCATCCACTAGTTTCTTGTAGGGGACCAACTTTTCATCCTTTGTTTGGTACTCATCCGTGACTTGGCGAATGACTAGCTGTGAGTCTCCATATACTTGTAATTCTGTGATGTCCCATTGAACTGCTGTATTGAGACCTATGAGGAGTGCTTCATACTCGGCTATGTTGTTGGTGCAAGGGAATGCAAGCCGATATGATTTTGGAATGTAGTCATTCTGAGGTGTAACAAACAAGATCCCGGCACCTAAGCCATGCTGCGTGTAAGAACCATCAAAGTACAACTTCCACATTATGGAGTTGGAAAGAGTGAAGAGATTCTCATCAGGAAAGTTTGCTACCATAGGATGTGTATCTTTCATAGGTGCTTCTGCTAGTTGATCCGCGAGGGCTTGTCCTTTGATTGCTTTACGATCCATGTACTCAATATCGAACTCACTAAGGATCATAACCCATTTAGCTAGTCTGCCTATGAGAGCTACTTTTGCTAGTAGATACTTCAAAGGATCAATCTTGGCTATCAGATTTGTATGTTGGTTCAACATATAATGCCACAATTTTTGGGAGGTGAACACTACTGCTAAACAAGCCCTTTCCATTGGTGAATAATTGAGCTCGTATCCCACCAAGGTTCGACTGATGTACTAAATTGCATGCTCCTTTCCTGTGTCATCATTCTGTGCTAGCAGGGCCCCTAAGGTTGAGTTTGTAGTGGAGATGTACAATATCAAAGGTTTGTCTGCAACTGGTGGAACCAATATAGGAGGTGTAGCTAGATACTCTTTAAGTTGATCAAACGCTGCCTGACACTTGTTGTCCCATCGAAACGAGACATCCTTTCGGAGTAAGTGCTGAGAGGGTTGACATTTATCTGCTAGCTGTGATATGAAGCGCCGAATGGACTACAACCTTCCCTGAAGGCTCCTTAGTGCTTTAAGGTTCTTGGGTGGGGGCATCTCCACTATAGCCTTTACTTTCGCTGGATCTACTTCGATGCCTCTACGAGATACAATGTATCCCAACAGCTTCCCTGATGTTACACCGAATACACACTTCTTTGGATTGAGTCTTACTTGGTATTTTTCAAGCCTGTCAAAGATCTGTCCTAAGACATGTATGTGGTCCGCTCTAGAAGATTTAGCCAATATATCATCAACATAGTCTTCCATGATGTGATGAAAGAGGTCATGAAATATCACTGTCATTGCTCTCTGATAGGTTGCTCCTGCATTCTTCAGACCAAACGGCATGACACACCAACAATAATTGCCCCAAGGACAAGTAAAGGTTGTTTTATGTTGGTCTTCTTCAGCTATCCTTATCTAATTGTAACCCGAGAATCTGTCCATGAGAGAAAGCATCTCGTGACCTGCTGTCAAGTCCACTATAATGTCAATGTTTGGAAGTGGAAAGTCATCTTTAGGACATGCCTTATTGAGATCTCTGAAATCATTACACATGTGGATGCACCCATTAGGTTTAGACACAGGTACAATCTTTGAGACCCAATCTGAATAGTCAATGGGTCATATGAACTTTGCGTCTAACAGCTTTTGTATTTCCACCTTCACCAAGAGAGCTATTTGTGGATGCATTTTTCTCAACTTCTGCTTGACTGGTTTCACCTTGGGATCAACTGTGAGATAATGAACTACTAGCTTAGGGTCTAGCCCTAGCATATCTGCATAGGTCCATGCAAAGTTGATGGTTCGTTGCAAGAAGAAGTTTTTAAGATTTCTATGCTCTGTTTCAGATAATGATGCCGCTAGGAATGTTGTCTTTGGATTTTGTTCTGTGCCAAGATTTATTTCTGTAGAATCTTCCACTAGGAGAGCTAATTTCTCTTGATACTTAGATGGTAGGGGAAGGTCAAATCCTCCATCCTCAGGTGCCACAGTTGGGTTTTCACCTTTGGATACATCCTTTATTTTTACTATTTTATGATCAAGAGGTGCCACAGTGTGGTTTTCACCTAGAGATCTTTCATTATTTGCACTTTTGCAACTGGAGGATTTGGCATTCTCACCAAAATAAGCCGTGGGCTCTAGTTCCATTACAAAACCTGCTTTGTGATCGCCAAGAGGGATACCTTCCCGAAGTCCCATGAACTCAGCTAAAGCCTCGTCATTCTGAAATACATCTATAACAGGGGTCCCTTGTTGGTCCCAATCAATAAGTTCAGGGTAGACAAGCGTGACATTCTGGGTGCTAGTGGTGGAAGTTAAGGAGACGGAGGATAGTGTAAAAATGGAGGATTCTGCGAATAGATTGGTCATGTGGAGGGAAGAGTCATCGATGATATCCTCTGTAGATGTTGAATTGGTGGGAAAAGTGTCAGCGACCTCGTCGAGGATATACTCAATGTCCAAGGCGCGTGGTACCTTCTTACCAAATCCTAATCCCTTCTTGTCTAGCTTCTTTGTTACAACAATGGGTTCCATAGTTCCTTGATTCTGTTTACCAAGGCCACCTTTGCCTTTATAGCCCATATTTTTTACTATTCTTAAGCCATTGCCATATTGCTTGACTGGTATGGTGATTGGTTCTTTCTCCTTATAGAGCCAAGAAGAAATGTCCTCAATAGTTTCCTCTTCCAGTAACCGTCCATGTTGGAATTGGGTTAGGAATGTTGGCGGATGAATAGCTGCTTTTTTGGTGACTTTAGCAATGGGTGGTTTGCCGTAAGATTTTGGAGATAGAGGCATCCGCCCTACACAACAAGATTCTGAGATATCATAAGTGCCAAAGCCTATATCTCGGACGCGAGCTGTGATTTTGGGGAGGGGTGTAGATTCACTTGTAGAGGCTTGCGTGAGAGTTTCAGGGTCAACATAAAGAGGGGATTCAAGGGCTTTGTCATTTTTAGGCACTTGGTTGCAATTCTTATAGCTTCCTTGCAAGACACGGCAAAATTCAAAAGGATTAGGATCTCCTGGGATGGTGATCTCCGTACCATTGTATGGGAACTTTAAGGACTGATGGTACATGGAGGGAACAGCTTTCATTGCATGGATCCATGGGCAGCCTAGGATAATGTTGTAAGGCAGCTCAATATCAAGGACTTGGTACCTAGTTTCAAGCATGACAGGGCCCAGTTGTATAGGCAAGTGAATAACACCTTCTGAACGGCGTTCTACATCATCATACCCCTTGATTGTAATACTATGATCAGTGTTGACGTGATCTTCAGAGTATCCCAATTGCTTTAGTAACTTTAAAGAACAGATGTTGAGACCAGCACCACCATCTATGAGGATGCGTTTGATTTTGCGCTTATGGATGAGAACTTCAATATGAAGGGCATCGTTGTGACAAGGATCATGGGAGGGGAGGTCTTTCTCAGAGAAGACCACGTTATAAGGAGAAGCAATATTACCCACTATAGCTTGGAAATCTGCGACTACTATGTTGTTAGGAACGGAAGACTCTTGGAGGGCTTTTTCTAGCACCACTCTATGTGCAGGTGATGACCGTAGAAGGTCCAAAATAGAGATCTGTGCTGGTGTTCTCCCTAAATGTTCAACAAGATTATAATCAGACTGAACCAGAAGCCTAGGTGTAGGTGCACAGATGGTGACATGACCTCGACGAGTAGTAACAGCACAATCCGTAGATTTGCCTTTGATTGTGAGGGTAGACACTCGACTCTCTTCAAAACGACCTACAATGGAATCGAAGGACGTGGAAGCATGATTGATACCTTTACCTCTATCCTGAGGGGGAGGTGGACCATGATGAGGGAATGGTTCCTTGTACATATCTAGATCCTTGTTCGTGTGCTGCGCTGGTGATTCATCCTCAAAAGTGATTTGATTACCATCGATGAGGTTTTGGATGAGGTGCTTAAGCTTCATGCAAGACGCAGTTCGATGACCTTTGCTCCTATGGAACTCACAATACTCATTGTCTCTATAACGTGCCGTTTTGTAAACAGGTTCTCCATAGGGAGGAGCATCAGGTAAGATGATGAGCCCTTTCTGCAAAGCTTGCTGTAAGACTGATTCGATGGGCACTCCCAAGGGAGTGAATTGACGTCGCGGAGGGTAATCTTGTTGGGGCCGCTCTTGTTGTCGTTGTTGTTGGTTTGGATATGGCTACCTTTGTTGTTGTTGTTGTTGAGGTGGAGCTTGACTTGGTTTGGAGAGCTGCAGCGGTGTTTGCAACGTTTGGACATGCTTAGTATCGACCACCCCATCATTGACCACATTTTTGTTCTTGTTCCAATATTTGGGTTTATCGTTCGATTGTTGATGAGAAGTACTATCTTTCATCTCCTTAAAGATTTTGACCACACCCTTAGCAATGAGGGCCTTCTCAATGTTGATACCCTTGTATGTGATTTCATCAAAGGTTGTAGCACTAAGAATTTGCAAATAGAAACCTAACTCTTGGTTGAGGTTCTGCACAAATATGCTAACAAGTTGTTTCTCTAGAATCTTGAAAGGGAATTTACTAGCCATTTGTCTCCATCGTTGAAGGAAAGAAATGAAAATTTCACCTTTTTTCTGTTTATTGTTGCATAGGTCCGTCATGGAAATCTCATGCTCTACGTTGTAAGAAAAATGGGTGGCAAACTTCTCTGCTAGCTCGTTGAAAGACTTGATACCCGTAGGTAAGTGTGAGAACCATTCTATTGCTTGACCTCCAAGACTGTGAGGAAAGAGACGCATAAGATATGTGTCGTTGTGTGAGACCTTGAAGCAAGCAAGATAGAATTCCCTAAGATGGTCTTTTGGGTCACCTTTTCCTTTGTATTTATCGAACTTGGGAATAGTGAAATTTTGAGGAAAAGGGATCATTGGTAATGACCGATCAAAAGGATAAGGACACACTTCCTCCAAAGAGAAGGTCTTTTTGGTGTGGCCAAACGTAAGATCAGAGAGCTGCTATTGACCTTCTGCAATTTTTAGCTCCATAGTCGTGGGAGGGGTTGGTAACATCTCCTGTTGTCCAAAAAGTGGTTGGTGTTGCCCATACGGAAGATTATAATGTGAGCCATGCGCATTGGTATTATAAGGGTCGTAAGATTGATTGGGATCATATGGGTTGTACATTTGGTTCAGATTGGGTTGGAATTGGAGGCCTTGATTAGGCAGAGGTGGAGGTGGCGCTAAATAAGAATGTTGGCTTTGCGATGGTTGAAGAAAAGTATTGGGGGGAGGAAAGCTAAAGTGCGTTTGATTAGGTTGTGATGGCGGCACATAGCTTTGGGAAACCTGATGTTGGGAATGTTGAGAGTGGCTAGGCAATGTGTGAAAGAAGTTGAGCGAGGATGAACGTTGTGGAGGCGGCACATAGGTAGAAGTGATTTGCGACAGTTGGGGTTGATTGAGGATGAGAGTAGAAGAATGCTGTGGTTGGGGCTGCTTGAGGACGAGAGTAGAAGAATGTTGTGGTTGGGGCTGTGTGACTCTAATTGGTTGAGAAACATGAAGGTGAGATGATATAGGGGGTGGCATTTGTTGAGACCCTTGTTGCATGGCTACATAAGTGTTCCCCGGATTGTAATTGGGTGGAAAACCTACGCGTGATGGGGTAACCAAGATTCCACTTGCGATTGGGGTGGACACTTTAGGAGGTGGTTGCACATTCGATCGAGCTAAGGTGGCTTGCTTAGCTAACTCTGCTTGACGTTGGAGAGTTTCTTGTTGGTTTTGATAGATCTCCATAGGAGTCAAAAGCGGTGATATGGGCCTCTCCCCTGTTGGGTTTTGAAAAAGGGGATTCCTATACTGCGAGCCTTCAGTAGGTAAGGGCGTAGTCACTGTGGACATGGTTTGCACCGCTTGTATTGTATCTTGGGCGTTGTTGCTCTCCTTGAGAGTGGACACATCAAAATCTTGAGGTAACTTGGCGCCTTGCTTTGCAAGCAAGTGAAAGAAATGATCCTAGTTCTCACTAAGGATTTTATCAAAGGCGGCTATAGCTCTAGGATCTTGTATGAATTCATCAAGATCTTGCCCATCTTCTTGAGAGGATTGACCTATTTCAAAGTGTCGCTCTTCTTGAGATGGGGTTTGATCTATGATATAACCTTGTGGGACAAAATCTGGAGGCAAGCCTGTGGTATACTGAGGTGCATTTATCAAAGGGTTCCATCCTGATGAGGATTGCTTGGTTCATCTATGTGTGGCATGTTCAGAGTGCTGATTGGTTTTGCCGCGGGTGTACTAGGAGTCACCTTGGGAGTAATGTTGAGATGTCTTGATTGTGGTGTGCGAGGAGGCGACTTGCGCTTCTTAGGGACAACTTGCTTGGATTTCATAGTTTGCTGCAGTCTAGTGGTGACCATGGGATACACTAGGACAAAATGTAATGCTAGGAATTTGTGAGATGCTTTAAGAAACGGACAAACTTCTGATGCACAAAGTGCTGGACCAAAAGCGCTATACTGTTTGACCAGAGGCGCAGGACTGTGCTACCCAAAGCATGCTACTGTGGACCAGAGGCAACGGACTGAGCTACCAATAGCGAGTTACTGCTATGCCAAAGGCGAGCTACAGTGACCAAAAGCAAGCTACTGTTATACCAAGGGCGTTGAAGTAGAGTTTTGCCAGAGGCGGGTTACTGCTGACCAAAGGCGATCTACTGTACTACCAAAGGCGAGTTGCTGTAATACCAGGGGCGCTGAAGTAGTGTCTAAGGTTTTTCAAAGGCAAATTTTTTTTGTTTCTGATTGGATTGGTTTGGCAAGAGAAAACACAACAAACAAGTGGTCAAAAAAGCACAAGGACTGACACAACAGATAGTGTATGTTCAAGGCTCCAAACAAGCCCAATGTTTCCACAGGTCTAAGACAATTTGCAATCAATAACAAGCACTTTTTATCCCTAGAGACAAGGTTTCATTGCAGTAGATCAGCTCACAGCTTAATACTCCGTCGATAAAAATATCATTCCATAAAGGTGTCAGATATTTAGTATCTTTGCGAGAGACAATAGGTAGGGATATCTCACCCTCCCCTTGGAAAGCTCAAGTAGGTCACAAGATCTTTATGTCCAAGGGAATACTATCTTTTCTCAAGGGAGCCAATGGTGAGTATCTTAAGGGTTTAAATCGATTTCCCTTGCACTGATGATTACCGCAATGTTCAGAGGTAGGTCGAGTAGTCTCTATCTAAAATGGTTCTTAGTGACTTTGAGGGACCAACACCTTACGAGAAATGCGAAAAGCTACTAAAAGCTTTAACCAATCCTACTAAGAGTTTCAAACACTTTGCTCAATGGAAAAATCATTTCCACAAAGAGCTAGTACACCTCTTTTCAGTTTGGTACCACAAGGTAAGGCTGACGTCGGTTAGGACTTGGCTTTCGCCTTATCCCTCTTATATAGCGGTTCAAAGGAAAACTCCGCTTAGGGTCGTCCCTTTTGGATGAAGCGCAATCCAAAAGCAAGCCCTTCTAAAGGAAGTACAAAAAAAGTAAGAGCAAGCACATCAAACAAAGGTTCAATTGTCCCGTTATAAAAAAATAAGGTGCAACTAAACTAGGCACACACACATCTGTAGTTGTAAATTGTCCCTTATGAAATGAAGTGTTTGGCATTCATGTCTATTGTCCTTTAGAAAATTAAGGTGTTTGTTCATACATGTCCATTGTCCCTTAAGAAAAGCAGTATGTTCCTAAGACTTAGATTGCAAGAAAAGATTTGTTCAATTATCCTTTTAAGCATGCAATGTGTTTCTAAGACTTAGTGAGATAAATCAAGAGGTCTTCAATGCTCATCCTGCATGAACATGTTAAGAAAACACTTATTGGCTCTGTGTGAGTAATAAGAAGCTGTAACAAGTGAGTTAGTTCCACCAAAAATTCACAAGTTAGCAAAAACAAATCAATTTTGACCAAGTGCGCTGCACAATCTTACCAGAAGCGCTGTATTGTTATGCCGAATGCGCCGCACGGTCTCAGATCATGGAAAGATTAGCTTTTGTCAAAAAGGACCAGATCAAAGTGGGATTTCATGTTTTAATCTACTGCTATGAACAATAATATCTGGTAGATCTGAATAGTGAAATCCAAAAAGCTCAAAAGTGTAGCAATACAATAGATTAACACAACTACCGAAGATACCCCTAAATAAATCAGCTTAGGATGTATCAAAAGCAGGTTTGGAAAGACAAATACAACAGCTTGTCAAACACATCCACTGATATGAAATGAGAAAAAACCCTGCAAAAACCCTAAATGCGGTCAAAACCTAATTAAGCCAGAAGCGCTTCACAAGACTGTCGTTCGCGCTTTTCTGTGTTACCGAAAGCGTTGCTCTGTGGCACTAGAAGCGCTGCAGTGCCCTCAAGGGTGCTTAACTATGACTCCAAGAGCACTGAAAGATACTACCAAAAGCACTATGCAATATCATTTGCACTGTGACTTCAAAAAACACAATTTCTCAAAGAAACAAAGGGATTAGTGGGTCCCACCGGGCGTGCCAGAATGTGTATGAGGAAAAATCGATTAAATCTAAACTAATAAAACCAAAGAACCCAATAACATAAAGAAAACGAATTTAAATAAAAGCCATGACAAATAATCAATGAAATAAAGACTTTTACCGAAATCTGTATTGTTTCCTTTGGATTGAATGTGAATTGCTCAATGAAGTTGCAAAACCATAGCTGCAACAAGCAAGTAGTGTGCTCAAGAGATCAATGTCAAAAGATCGTGATAGTGCTCAATCGACGCGTTTTGTATGCTCAAAGCTCTGTTAAGTATGCTTGAGAATACGATCGAAGAGAGAGCTAATGAAGGAGATGAGGGGGGTTTATATAGGTTTCAAATAAGATCAATCAACGGTCCAGATAATTTAGAAGAATCAATGGAGGAGATAAGTTGAGGAATGTGCAACGAATGAGAAGAAGACATGTGTCTTGCTTGCTTTTGCATGAGAGGAGTTATCAAGAATAGAAGAATGAGTTAACTGAAGAGATAAATCAATTAAAAGAATAAAGCAATCAGTTAAGTGATTTAAAACAAGAAGAAGGGATTTGCATGAGAAAAGAAGATATTTTGCTTTATTAAATATATAAATATTTAATTGATGAGCAAGAAAGCTTGAGTTATTTTAGAGATAACTCAAATTTAGAAGAAAAAGCAATTTAAATAAATAATTGATTTATTTAAATTTAGAGGAGATATTTTGGAAGAAATAATTAAATAATTGGAATTATTTAATTTAGAAGATTTTGAAAGCAAATTAAATAAATAAATTTATTTAATTGTTATGCATGATTTTGGAAGAACAGATTTTTGATTTAATTAAATAATTTAAGAATTATTTAATTTTAGATAAGAGGGAATTTGTTGAATTTAAATAATTGGGTTTATTTAATTAATGTGGATTTGATTTTCGAAAAGAGAATAATGATTTAATTAAATAATTAAAATTATTTAATTGTGGAAGAATATAGAGGAATTTAATTTAATTAATTAAATAAAGAGAATTTATTTAATTAATGTTGAAAGTATGTGATTTAGAAGAATTTGATGAAATTAATTAAATAATTAGATTATTTAATTAACGTTGAAATGCAGGTGATTAGGAAGAAATGACGAGATGCAAGTGATGCGACGACTTGGTCATTTTAGGGTGTCTACACTTATTGGTTGAACTGGTCAGAGGATAAGTGGTGGGATGAAAGGATGATGATGTTCGGAGATGATTGGTGGATGATCATTGTGCTGAAATTGATTTAGAGCAATCCTAGGTTTGATATAGCAAAGTGGATATGTTCACCAAGGTATAGAAGACCAGGATGATGATGTTTATCCAATGTTTGCATGGACTAGACACGCAAACAAAGGGATGATCCCATGCATGCCCAAGATAGTACAACCTTGTCTAGACGAGGGAAGGGGACTCATAGCATAAGCCCTTAGTACACAAAAGGTATGATGAACCTTAGATGCATAAGGAGATCAATATGCTAGAACCGACCCTATGATCAACAAGATATGAATACTAGCTTGGAGTAATGAAACCAACCCACAAGCACAGCATACAAAAGCAAGACTATGCCCCATTCTAGATGTTTTCGCCACATACCATGATACAGTAAGATTAAGGTAGCTTTGATGTGATCTTCGAATAGGACAAAAGATAAAAATCAAAAACCAAAAGACCAACGAACCAAACAAGTAACCATTGTATCGTAGGAAAGATATATCTTAAGGCAGGGATTGATAGATGATTCGATGATGTTGTGATGATTGGATAGATTCTGCCTATCGTAGGAACGACATATCCTAAGGCAAGAATTGATTGATGATTGGATCATGTTTTGTGGATGTAAGATTGGCTCAAGATATGATGGTGACAAGTTATGGTTGATGCTAATTTGATAGTTGATGATTTTTTATAAGGGATGATGCTTTGATAGGTGATGCGATGCTTGGATCTAGTGTAAGCTTATTGAGGATAGATGTGATGATGATGTGGGATGATGATAAATGTGATGATGATGAGAGTGTGATGGAGCAAGTTTGATGTTTTGTGATGGATAGATTATTTTGGTATTTTGTGTGTTTTCTATTGTTTTTGGTATATTTTGATATTTGTGATGTTTTTGGATTTTTTGATTTTTTTATGTTTTTGGATTTTTTGATTTTGTGATGTTTTTGTATTTTTTGATTTTGTGATGTTTTTGAATTTTGTGATTTTGTGATGTTTTTGGATTTTTTTATTTTGTGATTTTTTTTTATGTTTTGATTTTTTAAAAGGAATGGTTTATTATGAGATGGTTGCATTGGATTTCATGTGGATAACCTTTGCGCTAGATACCAATGACAAGGAAACACCAAGTCTAGAGGTGAAAGTGATGGGGTTGGATAGGGGGATTGGATAGCTGATTCATGATAGATGAATGGACAAGTGATAGGGATGCGTGTTAGATAGATGGAAGATAAGGATGAGGGGTAGGATAGGTATGCATGATAAATGGATGGGGGATTGCATGATTTTCTCCAAGGGCTAGGTTGCAAGGAATCATATGCCCCAATGTCTAAAGAATTTTGCATGATGGGCTCATGTGTGAATGGATGGTCTTTGCAATAGATGAATGGAGGAAGTATGCCAAGAGGTCTCCAAAGCATGTTGTTGATATTTTGCCCCTTGTCTTTATCAAGATCTAAGGTGGGAGATATAGTGGATAAGAATATGATAGGATAAGGATAAGACAATGGATAAGATGTGCAAGGATATTATGGATGTGGATGAAGGATACGGTTTTGCCCCCAAGTGTAGGGATACAAAATGAATGGAGAAGGGATTATGCATGACGCCCACAAGGGGTTTTCATCATGGTACTTGCCCAAGGCGCCACGAGGAGTGGTTTTCACCATTGGACAGATTTTTTCTCTTTACTATTTTCTTTATTTTTTTGATGTTTTTAATTTTTTTTTGCTTTTTTGCTTTTTTGATGGAATGGGGACTCTAGCGTTTGTTTCCATAGCAAGGAGAAGATGGTCCCATGTTGGATAGCATTATGGATTACGATTGCATGGATTGTTGGAAGATAGGAGAAGAAGGAATGGATGGTGGATAATGGATTATGATGTGGATTATGCAAAAGCATGGACCATAGGAATGTGATGGGGAAGATATGCAGGATAGTGAACGAAAGATGGAGAGATGGAGGTATGTGGGAATTGCAAGTGATGGAGGGGAACCAAGACTAGTGGTTGTACACATCGTGATGTATTTGGAAGCTTGTACTTGGGATGTGGAGTTGGGAGTAATGGGGATTGGGATGGGGGATATTTGGATGGTCAATTTGGGGTTTTAGGGACCCAAATAGACTTAGACTTTGGGGGATTTTTAGATGGGGAGCGGGGTGTTTGGGATTTTGGGGTGGATTGGGATGTGGATGCCTCATTAGAGTTTAGTGCTTTTCGTTTAGGGACCCACACCATTTTTGTTTTTGCTTTTTCTTGTGATGGTGTGGGATTGGATAGCCTTTTTGATTTTTCATTTTGATTGGAAGGGATAATATCCTTAGGCTTTTGTGCTTTATGAGTTGAGGCATTCAAATTTTTGAATCCCATGGATTTGGGGGAAGCTTCATGTTTGAAAGATGTGTGCTTTTGTTGGTCTTGATTGGGAATTTTAGTGGTTTTATGGATGGAGGGGTAAAAAGTGGATTTATGGATAAATGGGTAAGGGGATTTGAGGATGGGGATATTAGGAGTTGGGAGGATGGGAGGATAAGAGGATTTGTGGATAGGGATGTTTGGTGTTCGTAGGATAGGAGGTAGAGTGGATTTGATAGGGATCTTTGGAGTTGGAAGTAGTGGAGGTAAATTTGATGGAGGAAGATGGATGGTCACATGCTTTTGCAAATGATAGGATGATGGAGGAGGGATGGTGACATATAATTTGGGAGTGTGATGAGATGCACCATGCTTGGGATTGGATGAATGGAATTTGGAAGGTGGGTGGATGGTATCAACTTGTGTAGATTGTTTTTCTTGGGATGCATAGCCAAGGCCATGTGATGATGGATGGAATGTGGTGTGGATGGGCTCCAAGATGCCTTGTTCATGAAGGCCTAAGCCTTTACCTTGATAGTTCATAAGTTGGAGCATGTGACATGCAATGGGATGTTTGGTGCTTCGAAAACAAGACGCGAGTCCATTATTTGTTGGAGAAAGATAGGTGATAGATGGAAGTTGTTCACCTCCTACGAGGGAGTCACCATGGATGAAAGTGCTTGTTCCAAGTGAATAGGAGGATGGATTTGGGATGGGATTGGTAGATGGAGGTAAAGGATTCATGGGGGATGGTAAAGGGGTGGTAGAGGTTGATGTGGGATGAATAAGGTGATCAATAGATGGTAGGGGATCGGGGATGGGATTAGATGGGATGATTAGATCTTGATTAGGAGAAGGGGTTGATGTTTCAACATGCTTTGGATTTGATTCTTTGCATAGCTCATGTGGTTGGGTAGAAGTGGGATTGACTTGGATAGATGTGGTGGGTGCTTGGATGGATGTGATAGGTGTTTGGATGGATGTGATAGGTGTTTGACTTATGTGTTCTTGAACATGGCTACATGGTGGTTCTTGACTTATGATAGGGGGTTGTTCAAGAGATTTGGTGGATGTTGGATTGCATGAGGGTGTTTGATTCCTTGCTAATAGCCAATTGATGGCATCCTTCATGAGTGTATGGTTTGAAGAGCAATATAATGGATGGATAATGATGGTGGTTGGTGTGGGATTAGGATTGGAATTGGATATGTGGGTGATGAGATTAGGTTGTGATGGTTCTTGGGTGGGTTCAAGGATAGGTGTGGGATTAGATGGTGGAGGCCACTCTAGATTGGTATCTCCCTTGTCAAAGGTTATTAGATCTTGCCTAGGATAACTTGGACTCATTTGATTTATGTACAAGGGACCACTTGGACTTGCATGTGCTTCTTGTTGAAAAGGTGGATTTGGGCTCACTAGTGCTTGTTGGGGAGGCCATTGATAGTCTTGGTAGCTAGGTGTAATGGTAGGATATGTAGACAAAAGGTTTTGGGGTTGGTATGAAGTTGAGGGCATTTGATCTTGTTTCCACGGTGGATTTGGGCTTACATGTTCTTGTTGTGATGACACTTGGTTGCCTCATGGATGGGCTTGGTGGTATGTTGGAATGTTAGAATGAGAAATTGGATAATGTTGGGGTGAAGGGTGATTTGTTGATGTGGCATTGACATGATAGGTGGATGAATTAGGTTGGTATGAAGTTGAAGATGATGACATGTAAGGTTGTTGTGGAATTTGTTGAGGTTGGGATGGTGTTTGGACTTCTTGTTGTGATATGATTTGTTGTTGATGTTGGTAAATGTGTTGATGTGATGATGATGGAGGGGTTGCATAGGATAATGATTGTTGTGATATGGATTGATATAGATAAGGGTTGTGATAAGTTGATAAAGGGTTGATATGACATGTGGATGAATTTGATTGATATGAAGTGGGATAAGTTGATGCAGAAATGGTTTGATGTGTAGATGGATATGATGGGATAGGTGCTAGATAGGATGGTCGTTGGACTTTGCAAGTGGCCAAGAGGTGTTGGATTTCTTCCAAGAGGTATTGTATATGTGAGGATTGGTTTGTTCGACATATTGGAATCAGTTCTTGAATACTTTGAAATGTTTGTTGCTCTAAAGGTGATTGGCTTGCATGCATGTGGCGAAGCATATGAAGGAGTTTTTGAAGGTTCTCTAAGATTGACATGATGTCACACAAGTGTTTAAGTCTTAAATCCTGTTTGGCAATTGCTTGGTTATGATTCGATGATGATGTGGATTGTTTGGATGAAGTTGATTAGGATGAAGGTGACTAGGATGAATGTTTAGATTGATTTGTTTATGTGTTTGATGTTTAGTTTGATTTGGCAATGTTTAGCAAATGATCACATGTACAAACAAGAATCACTCACACAAGACACAAGCAAATTTGAATTTTGAATTTTGAAGAATATGAGAATGATTAAGTAATCACATGTGTAAGACAAATGCACATGCCCTAATGCCTAGTTTGATGGGGTATGGCCAGTTAGGTTTGGTAAATGTTTAGATGAGGTTGACTAATGATTTGAAAGTGAAATCCTGTCACACAGCTGGGAGAAGGAGGTAACCCATCCTTCACCTTCACTTCCCAAAGGTAGAAAGTTCTTTGGGGCTTAGCTAAGAGTGACAGGATTCTAATTTCAAAGGGGGTGTCTTTCGATTCAGCCTCGGATGAGGTCATCCCTAGGGGTGATAAAATCCCCTAGCAGGCCTCCTAGGATAGGGTAAACAAAAGCAAATCAAGTGAGGTGTTTTTGATCTCCAAGATCACCTTGCGGTGCGAGGAGAGAGCATACACACACCCACTTGATTCACACTCGTAGTTGATTAATTGACCCTTAGAAATTGAAATGTGATGAAAAACACGTCAAACAATGGTTCTTTTTAGCCCAATTTCAAGGTGTGATTGAAGACACTGGTTGATTTTATGCCCAATTTCAATGTGTGATGATCAAACAATGTTCGTTTTATGCCCAAACTGAAGTGTGTTTGCAAGCAATGATTGAGAGATAAAGGATGAAAATGGATGCACCTGATAAAATTGTTGTCCAAATTGATGTAGATGATGCTCCTGTTGTTGTTCCAACCCTGAATGATCACCTGCAAGTCACGAAACTAAAAATAGAGCAAGTAGACTTCCAAGAAGATTGTTACGTGAAAATTGATAATCAGATAAAATCTGATAAGAAATGAATTGATACAGAAAAATAGATTGCATGAATAGGAAATTCTATGTGACTTAAAAAAAAATTCGCTGAAAAACGATCAAATTTGCACAAGTTATGATGATTTGAAGATTTTAATCATGTTTGACTTTGACTGATGAAAAAGGTGAGAAAAAGATACCATCACCTGATAAAATCCTCACAACTTCGAAGTGCTCAGAGTCCTCTTTCCAACGACTATTCGTTTGCAAAATTTCATCTCCGTTTGCCAAAGTTGTGGAAATTTGAAAAAAATAGCCGATTTCGGCATGTAGAGAGCACAAGAGGCTAACTGTTTGCTATTAACCGTTGGCAGTTAGGTTGGATGTCTGGTCACATAAACACCTTTTTGTGGGCCAATAGTTAGTGTAGCAGCTAACAGTCTTGAGTTTAAAAGGGTCCTCGGTCGCCGATATGACCGAGGGCCAAAGGTCAAACTTAAAAAAAAGAATTAAAAGGAAACGAAGGGCATAAAGGCCAACACCCACGTGTGGTTTTCTGCCTCTTCCGTTTGCATTGTGTAGACACCCTAAAATGACCAAGTTGTCACATCACTGGCATTTCAGCACTTCTGTCTAATCACCTGCGTTTCAACGTTAATTAAATAAATCCCCTTTATTTAATTAAAATCACCAAATTCTTCTAAATCTCATAATTGCGACATTAATTAAATAAATCCTCGTTATTTAATTAATTAAATTAGATTCTTCTACTATTCTTCCACAATTAAATAATTTTAATTATTTAATCAAATCATTATCCCTTTTCAAAATTCAAGTCTACATTAATTAAATTAATTATTTAATTAATTCATCACAATTCTATCTTATCTACAATTAAATAATTTACATTATTTAATTAAATCTATTGCTCTTCTAAATTTAAATAAATCATGCAAATTTATTTATTTAAAATATCTCAATCCTCTAAAAATAAATAAAATCAAATATTTTATTTATAATCTTCTGTTCTTCCAAAATCATGCACAAACAATTAAATAAATTTGTTTATTTAATTTGCTTTCAAATCTTCTAAATTAAATAATTCCAATTATTTAATTATTTCTTCCAAAATATCTGCTCTAAATTTAAATAAATCAATTATTTATTTAAGTTGCTTTTTCTTCTAAATTGAGTTATCTCTAAAATAACTCAAGCTTTCCATATTTAATAAAGCAAAATATCTTCTTTTCTCATGCAACTCTATTCTTCTTGTTTTAAATCACTTAACTGATTGCTTTATTCTTTTAATTGATTTATCTCTTCAGTTAACTCATTCTTCTATTCTTGATAACTCCTCTCATGCAAAAGAAAGCAAGACACATGTCTTCTTCTCATTCGTTGCACATTCCTCAACTTATCTCCTCCGTTGATTCTTCTGAATTATCTGGACCATTGATCGATCTCTGTTGAAATCTATATAAACCCCCATCTCCTTCATTGAGCCTCTCTCTTCGATCGTATTCTCAGGCATACTTAACAGAGCTTTGAGCATACAAAACGCGTCGATTGAGCACTTTTACGATCTTTTGACATTGATCTCTTGAGCACACTACTTGCTTGTTGCAGCTATGGCTTCGCAACTTCATTAAGCAATCCACATTCAATCCAAAGGAAACAATAAAAGTCTTTATTTCATTGATTATTTGTCATGGCTTTTATTTAAATTTGTTTTCTTTATGTTATTGGGTTTTTGGTTTTATTAGTTTAGATTTAATCAATTTTTCCTCATACACACATTGGACTGCGTATGACAAGGGCTTGAAGCCCAACCTAACCCTGGACCGTTACTGTTGCTATGAACAAATCACAGACAATAACGATGGGCAGGCGAAAGAAGGCATAGATTGAGGGTTAAAGGGGTCGCAGATGGCGGTGATCTCTCATGAGCTGCAGAGGTCGCGGAGGAAGGAGCTCGAGTACTGGCGCAGGAGGAGGGGAGGTGTCGATGGGTGTGAGGAGCCAGGCGGAGGTGGTTTGCTATGGCGACGACCGGGGGATGGGAGGGGAGGTCGGCGTTAGGGTTTTCAACAGGAGTGGTCGGCGAGAGATAGTAGAGGAGGCGGTGGAGTATGAGGAGCGGTGGCGACCGGATGGAAGTCGACGCCGAAAGTGCCAAGCAGGAGTTGTTTAGTGGTGGCGACAGGTTTCAGGGGGAGCGGCGGTGACGGAAAGAGGTGTGCGACTGGCGGAGGGTGTGGGCAGCGACCCACCAAAACCTGCAAATGTTAACCATTAACCCTGCATAGGAAAACCAGACATCACAGCATACAAACAAATGCAGAGATCAGTACGGCAGGGTACGGTTCCGTACGGTACGGACTGTACCCTAAAAAAATTTCAAATTTTTTCAAAAAAAATTTCATAGAACCTAGGCAAGTTTACTGTCAAAATTCACAAAAACAGCGACCTGATCGCCATAATGATGTCTATTTTTGCCCAGGATGCAACCTGCAACACTTAATCTCCAAAACTTGACAAAAACTATTAGAAAAATGAAGATTTTGACAAGAAACCTTCACAAAACGATGATGAGATCCACGACCGGGTGTGCCAAATGTAATCAATGAAATCAAAATGAAGGTTATATTAGAATCAAATGCATAAAACAAATGATTATACCTTCATAATGAACTCACGGATCCAGGAGGGAAGGAGTTTGCGCCTACGTAGCTCCTTAGATGTTTCCCAAATGATGCAAGATGTGGATTGCTCAAGTGCTCAACACAATGTAAGATGAGAGACAAGTGGTTTGATGCCTGATTTGGATGGAGATGGGGAATGATTAGAGTGATTTTGGCAGAGGTTTGATGAGATGAGGAGATTCTGGAGTGATTTGGGCAGAGGTCTGATGCATGAAGAGGTCTCTCCCAATGGCCTAGAGAGGGGTCCAATTTATAGAATTTTGGAGATGAGGATGGAGGGTGAGGATTCAGTTGATGGGATCAAGGGCTAGGAATAAAAGTGAATCTTTTATTCCTAGTGGATGAATTAATAATTCTCATTTTGGGAAGCGTGGAGGATAGTGGATGAATTAATAATTCATTTTTGGGAATAGTTGAGGATAGTGGGGGACAACTGAATTTTAAATTCAGTGAGTGGAGGATAGTGGGGGACAACTGAATTTTAAATTCAGTGAGTGGATGATAGTGGGGGACAACTGAATTTTAAATTCAGTGAGTGGATGATGAGGTAAGCAAGGTTAATTAAGTATTATCTTAATTAACTTAAGCCTAGGTTAATCAGATAAGCATGATTTATCTAATTAACAGGGATTAGGGAGATGGATAAATCAACTAAATAAATATTAGGAATATTCATTCAATTGATAGGATAGGGTTGTAAGATTAAATGGATTAATTAGGTGAATTATTTGATCACCAGGGATATGCAGATGGGGAGAGTGGATTAGTGTAGAGGTACGGGAAATTGGTTTGCAGAGCAATCCAATTTTCGATGTCTACAGTTGTAACCAACCTGTATTCCCCTTAAACTTCTATCCAAACCCCCAAATTTGATCTACATGACCCTCTCAACATTGTTGCACTCATTCCAAATTGTATGATTGCTTCATGGAAGAGTAGGACTGATAGAATAAGAGGAAATATGCCTTAAAATAGACTAAAATACTTTGAAAATGTCACAAACCCCCAACAAATGTGTATGATCTAATCAAGGCTAAAATAGTATGGTTGTAATACTTTTGGTATAGCCTGTATCTTGGAAAGGTATAGCCAACAATAGGAAAGTGGTATGACCAACCTTAAGGAGGACTCCACTTCACAAAATAAATGATGATATTTGCAAACAAATAGAATAAGATCACTTCTTCAATCTAAAATCTAGAAATAACTCTGCAACTACTCAACATAAAAAATAAATCCACAAATTAACTCAAAAAACTACAACTATTTAGCTTCATGGTAATCCCTATATGGAATCACACAAATGGACAGGAGGGTTTTCATCCTCGAAACCATCTTACCAAGGGGTTTTCGTCCTCTGGAAAAACAAAAAGAACTCACATTCAATCTCCATTAAGTAGAAATTAATAATAAGTAGGAAGAAAAACGTCTATGCATAAACTCTTCTTAAATAAACCTTTTTAAGGGAATATAATTTTATTTTTTATTCTATTCCCTTTTCTCTCAAACTTAAGTGTCTAAAAAGTCCCACCACCTTTTGGACCCCATTCCTAATGACACTTTTTAGTCTCACTTTTAAATACAACTTTTTTAATAATAAAATAAAAGTTGTCTTTTTAAAATATAACATAAAGTTACTTTTTGGACAATTTAAGTTAAATTATTAAAATATTTCCCTTTTTTCATTCCATTAGCCTATAGGAATAATTAAAACAATAGGCTAAGGGTCTTTGCTAGTGTAACAACACTCTAACTTAACCATATATCATATATGAACTTAGTACTACAATAAGCATCATATAAGATATCATGTTAGCTTTACCAAGATAAGTCTATCATGTAAAGATGAAAAGACTAACAATGAGTGATAAAATACTTAATAGCATCTTAAGACTTAATAATCTTAAATTTATCACATAAGTCAAGAGATTTCATGAATGTTTCTACAATAACATCATTTATCATCTTAGGATAAAATAGATAAATGAAATTCCAATTCTATCAAATTCAGAATTATATAACATTAAATTCATATAACTCATAAAGAATCAAGTTTACGTACGTTCAATATGTTGAATACTCAACATATAATGAAAAGCTATATCAAATTTACAAGATTACATATTTCTATTAGATGTAGCAAGTTCTCAAATGTGACATGGCATCTCAATGAAATCTCTCACCCATAGCTCCTCTTTCGTACCCCGAAGTCGAGAGAGCATCATAGAGGTGACTTCCACCCTACCCGAAACTAAAGCTTCCACGTGCTACCCACACAAGTAGCCCGACCTGTCCCGAAGAAACTAGTTCCTCAAGGTCGTCATGCATGACAGTAATATGAATTTAACTATGCATTCTACCCATTGCACACTGTAAACATATAGAAATGTAACCATAAATTCAAAATGGCATCAACGATTTCAATCCTTCAGGAAAATATTTGGATGCTTGAAATCAAACCATTCACGTTAATCATGCATGTTGGCAAATAATTTAATAACCAATTCAATTCCAGGGTACCATTAAATGAATCATTAAATAATGATTTTAAGAGTTTATCATTTACATTCCAATGTAATAAATTTTAATCTCTTTAAGCTTAATAGATGAGGAGTCTCCTCTTTCAGATATTCTTGGTTATTTCAAATAAGAAATCTTTTCATCATGGTAATTCTCACTTTCTTCCTTTTATATTATTTCCTAGCCCTTAATAAAATATAGAGTAACCTTCAAGCCTTAATACTTATGGATCATCAAATTTATTTATTTGTTGCCTTAAAGGCATGTTTCTATTTCAAAACAACAGATTTTTGAGAGCTTTTAGAAGAGTCTCACTAAAGTATTTTATATGCTAAGTAATGAAGGTTTATGAAATGATCAAGAGAAATGATGGGCAGATTTCATATTTACAACTTTCTCTCTGGAATGTACAGAAGAGACGCCTCTAATGAAAGTGTCTCCATTAGAGAGGGTCACCTCCCTAATGGATCGCCCAGTTTTTGACTGGCAACTCTAAATTTTCTTTTATGTTTACCCTAAATTATGGCATATATACATTACAATGAATTTATGGTTTAACAGTTTACATTTCTTCTACATGCTACAGATAATTAACATTCTTTACTTCTCAAAATTTTTGGTTTTATATGCTCTAGATTTTGTCCAATTTTGCACAGTATAGATATATATACTACATCATTAACTTTCCTTTGTTTCTAATTGACATGTTTATTTAATTTATTGCAGGTATTCCTACTGGTAGCATCATCAAGGTTTATTAAATTCCACAAAAATTCTAGTTGGGGATATTTCCTACTGTAGCAACCAATTATTTAAATTTAACTAAATACTACAGTTTCAATCCTCCAAGCATAAGAAGGAAATGTAACATACAAATGTAATAGAATAGAAATAAAAATATTTCGTGCCTCTACATTCAAATTTTGCTGAGCAGATTGAAAAATCCTTACCATAAAAGCTTCCAAATTCTAAAATTTAGCTCATAGCCTCTTAATTCCCCTTCCCATCAAATTCCTTTCTCCTTCTCTCCTTCTTTCCCCAAATCTCCTTCCTCTGTCCGACATTCCTCAAATTTCCCAAATTCCCTTTTTGATAACCTTACCTTCCTTTCTCCAAAGTTACAAGTGTTGTACTTCATGTTATTTTATTGCTAGTTGAAATCCTTGGTAATTTCCTAGTGATTTTTACTTAACAGCTTAGGTGGAGCAAAATGCAAGGTTTTCCTCTTCTAATAGATGTCAAGCACCAAAATATCACCAATCCATGAGACATTAAATAATGCACTATTCCTTCCTTTCCTGTGAAGAATTTAAATATTATAAAAGTAATATTACCTCATCCCTTTATTATTTACTTTTGCCAATTACTTGGCAGAATAACAATATCACCTTAAAACAACTCTCAATGCTCATATATTTTCTATTTTTTATTTAAAAGATAAAACAAGATATATCACAATATCTCTATTATTAGCTTAATTTTATATATCTGTGTGTGTGTATCTTGTATATATACTTATTTTTGTTATATGAGTGTACATACATATTTATGTATATACTTATATATCATAAGTATGTATATGCACCCATATATCCACACTTGGATTACCTACACACATATATGTATATGTATATATAAATATATTCATTGTTACGTCATGAAGTTAATCAGTTGAATTTGTTACTAGGATGAAACCGAAACAGTAGGAATCAAATCCAAAACTTACAAACTAACCACAATCCCATCCTATATGCAATTATGAAGGATAATTTTGTGTGTGTGTGTGTGTGTCATGCAGATAACCTTAGAAGTACTAGGTTCCTCTCCTCTATGATACTCTCCCATCGGGAAGAGGTGAATGATGAATCCTGTCGCACTCAAACACCAAAATTGTAGTTAGTCCACAACATATGCAAATTATAATTCCAGATATCCTACTATAACATAGTATAACATTTACTTATTTAAACAATATAAATAAACAGTCATCCAGATGGTTAGAAAACATCATATGTCACTAATCAAAACATCATACATGTATGTACAAGTCTATAATAACAACATTGTGGCATGTAACAAGTCTATAATAGACAACACTATGGCATGTAACAAAATGGGCTATGAAAGACTTATGCATGAGAAGGGAACATGGCAACCAACCCCACTCCAAGATTGTTCTCGCCATTCTCTACAATGATCTCTATGCAGACCCCACTTGAATCCTTGCCTCGACTATTATTGAGGTGTCATGGGGGGAATGGATGATCTCAAACACTACTCTTAGGTGGGGATGAGATTTATGAACTCTTGAGTCTAACCAAGAAGGAACATGAGTCTGCACTCCCATATGCCCTCTAAGGTCCCTTGCCAGTTTTTTCTCGGCAAGCTTTACCTTCTCCATGGCAACATCCGAAGTCTTAGGTGCAAAAAGATGATCGACACCCATAATGCATGCATTCAAGCCTCTCACAAACTTGTAAACCAACATCTTCTCATCCTCAACAACACCGACATACTACTTCAACTCAAAAAAGTGGATCTCAAACTGAGCAACTAACATCCCAAGCTATTGGAGATCATGTAATTCATCTGCACAACATTGGCTAAAATGCTCTAATAGGTAGCACACATGAAACCTATCTAGGAAATTTTCCATGTGATGGTAGAGATATCCAAATGGTAGCAAGCCTTTGTGTTTATTTTTAAATGGTTGAATCACAAAACATTAGTAAAGTGCCAAAATCTATGACTTTGACTCTGTTCCTTTTGTGGAACCCTCAAATGTTGGTGGATGTAGACAAAGGAGATCCCTCATCTAGCTTGCTTCCCAACCATACTCACCAAACTCTTGCCTAACCTCCTAACAAGGCCACACCACCACTAAGAGGACTTTGAGATCATTCTCTTTGTCTAAACTAATTTTCTACTCCTAATGGGAAGGCTTCCTCTTTGCTAGGGGAAAACCTAGCCAATAACTTCTCAACCTTGCTATCTGTGGAAGTCCAATTTCTTCGTTAGGTTGCACTTGTGTCAACAAAGAAGAATGACCACTTTGAATTTATGGAGAACTTTGATTAGGATTACCCAAACCACCTACAAGAGTGTGATAGCTCTTGGAGGCATCCTCCTTCACAAGTAGAACACACAATTTAGCACACACACACACACATGTTAGCATATCAAAGCATAAGCACAAAAATAGCCAAGCACATCACACACTAAGCACAATGAACAAAAAACAACCCAGACCTCCCAATGCTACAACTTGGGCTCTGATACCATATGTAATGCCCCAACTTTTACATTAGGGTCTTCGTTGACAAAATATAAATAAATAAATTTTTTGCATTGAAAATGTGGCATCAGTATGCCACATTGCACACCTACATGCACAAGGTAACATGATATCATGCAACAAAACATGAGGTAAACAATCGCCAACACACCAAGCATGGTGACAAGTAATAGACTTACAAAAGCATGGGTCAAAATCATCATGGCAAACTTTGTAGCTTTTGTCAAAATCAAAAGCTTGCAAGTTGAAGGCTAAAAATACAAGTTTTGGCAAAAATGTAAAGCTTCCATGTAAGTTTGTATCTTTTGCATAACTTTGGAGTTCCCAAACAACTTTATAGTTTTACAAAACTTCAAATTTCCCTTGCAAATATGTAGTTTTGTGAAACTTTGGAGTTCCCTTGTAATTTTTTAGTTCTTACAAATTGCAAGTAGACCCCCAATCCTCACAACCCTTCAAATTGAAAAAAATTAGAGTTCTCATGCAAGTTTATAGCTCATGCAAATTGCACATGGACCTTAAATCCCCACAACTCTATAATTGCAAAATTTTAGAATCCATGAGCAACCTTGCAACCTACAAATTGCAAGCTTGTCTTTGATCCTCGTAAGTTTACAACCCCTTACTTGCGAAACTTCAAAACTTTAGAGTAGGTTTGCACACCTACAAAATGCAAGCCTACCTTTGACCTCTAAAAGTCTGCAACAACCTTGCTTGCAGAACTTTGAAACTTTGGAGCATGTTTGCACATGTGCAAACTATAAACCTACCTCTAACCTCCATAAGCCTGTAACAACCTTACCGATGGAACTTCAAAACTCCAAAGTAGGTTTGTAAGTGTACATTTTTATTTTCCTAGTGGGTTATTTATTTTCCCTATTTCCTAGGCTTTTCCTATACTTTTATTAAGCTTGCTTAGGTTAATAAAATGATTAATTAAGTGAGTGGGCCATTTGAGGTGTCACCATCCTACGAGGGAGTTATTTACTATGTTTAGACCGTTTCGTGGTTTCTCCCTATTGGCTAGTTTTGCCACCTCCACCCCTCTCCCTAGTCTATATAAACTCACTACCTAACTTGTATTTTGCATCTTGTATGGAAATTTTGTCAACCTTTTGTAGCTCCTTCTTTGAGCTCGTAATACAATTCTTTCATCCTGACATTTGCATATCTCTTAGAATCACTAGTTTGCTTTTATTTATGCATTTACAGCTTTTGTAGCTTAGAACTCTTTAAAAAAGTTCTTGGGTTATTCATCCATTTTAGATTTCTAACATGGTATCAGAGCTTTTGTTTTGAGATTTTTGAGTTCTTAGATTCCTACCTAATTGAGAGTTTGAGCTTATTTTTTATGAGATCTTGTAAAATCATGTATGCTCTTCTCTTGCATTTTTAACAATTTGGAGAATCATAAAGAATTTATGAAGATTTGATAACCTCTTCAATTTGCATATGTGTTTTGTGAGATCTAGGTGATTGTAGCTATTCTGGTTATACTAGCAGTGTTTTTAACTATTCCAACACATCCAAGAGGCTCGAGAAAGTAAAGATTGGCTTTCGTTTTATCCGATTTGGAGATCATTTGACACAATTGTGAACGGGGGTTGAAGTTCAAATTTGGTGATTAGCTTTTATATGGAGTATTTCTGCCCAAAAAGAACCTTGGCATTGAGTCCAGAATGTTGAAGAAATGAATTTTGATATATAATTTGCTCAGTTTTGGTGCCGGGAGTCTGCGACAAATGTTTTTTTGCCAAGAGGGTTGTACGACCCCCCAACATGCAGATTGAGGTAAAAATTTTCAAAATATATATATTTTCTATTTCTGCAAATTTGAAATTTCTATCCAAAAAATTCATATTAAAATGTTCCCATTCGCAATGTTCACTACACTATAAAAATTTTGTTGAAAAATAAAACAAAAAAAATAAAAAAACAAGGGGTTCTAGTACAAGGGTATCGACAAGCCCTATTGACCTGTCAACCCTTGTATGCCCCTATGTAGGAGCTCATAGGGCTTCAGTCATGTGCCCTCTTAAGAGGCCACATCCCATTGAAGGGTCTGCGGACCTTTGTAAGTGGGGTTTGCAGTGTGACTTTGGGCCCCCAACCCTTCTCATTTACTTTAGCCTTTTTTAAGGCCTGCATAATATTCATTGTTTCGACTTTTCTAAGCCTTAAAACTTGCACCCATTTTAACCTTTGTGCCATTTTAGACCCCTGCCACATTTGGTGGATATTTTGACAGCTTTGGCATATTTGGTGATCTATAAGTCCTCTAGTTTAGCCGAAGTTCCAAACTTAGTAGAGGCCTAAATCTATCTAGCAGACTCCACACTTGGCGGCACCCCTATTCTGGTGGCAGATCCACTAAATTTGTTGGAGCTCATTTGTTTGCAAACTCAAACTTCTCTTCGCTGGCAAGCTCAGATTTGAAGACAAACTTCTGAGGCCCCGTTTTAGGTCATATTGGCTTATTTTTCTAAGCAAATTTTTTTATTTGGGCTATTTTTTTGTTCTCTATGGGCTAGTGTAGATGGTTTCATATTTTGATGCATGGTTTGTCTAGAAATTGTAGATTTTCACATGTGACGCTGCATAGTTCTCGTTTTGGAAACCTCAAAGACTGATAACTTTCACATACAACCTCGGATCGAGGTGATTCTTTTTTTGAAAGTGCATAATTTTTCAAGTACTACACAGTGGTCCTATTTGTTTAATTTTAGAATTGTACTTTCAACATATACTCATTTGTTGAGAATTTTGTAAAGCATTGAGATCAAATCCACTTGGCGTTTCTTGCTGGTGGTAATTGTAATTTCACACTAAATATAAAGTGTCAAATCATATTTGCTTGGGGGTTATTTGATTGAGTTACAAGGGAATCTTTTATGGGGTTATTGTAATCATGAACTAAGATAAAGTTCCATTTTGGCGGGGTTCATCATGGATTTTGGTATTCAATTCCATCATTTTTTGGTCAAGATAATTTCAAAGAACTATTTGTCTTGGAAAAAAGGGATAAAGAATCACTATCTTGAGCAGGATCTATTTCCCTATCTCCTTGGACTCGTTCTTGAGCCAAGTGACTATGAACAAAAGAATGCATGGTTTAACAATAATGACATGGCCTATGGACTAATATATCTTACTATTTTTGAAGATTTTCTACATCACATAGAGCACATTGAGTGCCCTTTCACTGCTTGGACCATCATCCAATAGTTGTATGAAGACTTTGGATCTTCATCTGATAGTGACGTTTCTTTGGATGACTAGGCTCTTGTGGATGATACTGAAACTTTTGTTGCCCCATCTTGTGTGAACACATCCTCATGGGATGATCAGTCTATTTGGTTGACATACATTACCTCAACTACAATTAAGGGTACTCCTATAGTACATGTTGCTACTTCAGAGTTGCTTCATCAACTTCTAGTGATTCTTTACAACAAGGTCATTTATGCCTTTCGGATTCACTTCATTGGAACCAATTTCTACTAGACATCTCTTGTTTGTTTGTAGAGTCCCTCATTTCAAATATGGATGGCACTCTTGAGGACATTCAACTCTTCTTTGATGACCGTCATTTCATCATTGTTATCTCATCTTCCTTATCTTTGGATCTTGTACCTCTTGGTTCTACCCATGGGATTAGATTGCTTCTACCTTCGTGCATTAATGCATCTTTTGATATTCACATGGGGACGCTTGAGCAAAGTTTTGAGATAGGATACATCATGAGACTTCCTACCTCACCTTGCTTCTTTGAGTGGAAGTTATTTCAACATTCACCATTGGAGTTGTATCTTCCTAAGGGGAGAAATGTTATTTGCCACAAATAGATCATCTTCAACATTCATATATGGGCATCCTCTTTTGGCATAGAAGCTACTTCATTGTGGGCTCTCTCTCTCTCTCTCTCTCTCTCTCTCTCTATATATATATATATATATATATATTTGTGGGTGGGGGGGGCCTTCTATTCCTTTGTTTTGGGGGGTCTTTTTCTCCTTGGGGGGAAATTCCTTGTATATGGGTACTTCATTTGGCTTCATTTGTTGGGACCCATCTTTTCACCCACCTAAGCTATGCTTAAGGAGGGGTGTTAGTGTAGGTTTTTATTTTCCCTATTTCCTAGGTTTTTCCTACACTTTTATTAAGCTTGCTTAGGTTAATAAAGTGAGTTTAATTAGGTGAGTGGATCATTTGAGGTGTCACCATCCTATGAGGGAGTTACATTTTTTATGTTTAGATCATTTGGTGGTCTCTCCCTATTGGTTGGTTTTGCCACCTCCACCCCTCTCCCTAGCCTATATAAACTCACTACCTAGCTTGTATTTTGCATCTTGTATGGCAATTTTGTCAATCTTTTGTAGCTTCTTCTTTGGGCTTGTAATGCAATTCTGTCATCCTGACATTTGCATATCTCTCATAATCGTTGGTTTGCTTTTGTTTATGCATTTACAACTTTTGTAGCTTAGAATCTCTCTTAAATAGTTCTTGGGTTATTCATCTATTTCAAATTTCTAACAAGGTTTGCACACCTGTAAATTGCAAGCCTACCTTTAATCTGTAAAACCTTAATAACCTACAAATTGGACTTTAGAGTCTGAGAGCAACTTTGTAGCCTTCAAATTGCAAGCTTGCCTTCGAACCCCAAAACTCTAACAACCCTACAAATAGGAATTCAGAGTTTGAGAGCAATTTTGTACAACTATGAACTACATGCTTGCCTTTGATCCCCAAACCCCTGATGACTTGCATGTGGGACTTCAGAGTCCACATGTAATTTTACAACTTTGTAAAATTACAAGTTCAAAATTGCAAGATCAAGACAATGAAAGAAAAAGGGCATAACTTTCTCATTTTGTGTGTTGTACAAAAATGACTTGGGCCAAGCACTTGAGCACATATAGGCTTTTCATTGTCCAAATAAGAAAACTCCCAAAGACCCCAAAATTATATAAACCCAATGTCAAAGTTCCCATACCCACATGGGTCTAGACATGCTAAAGGAATGACAAGGCACTCAAGAGAAACAAATAGTAATAAAACTAAATGTTTCAACCTCCAATTTCTAGCATTGATAACATAAGTGTTCAAATAATGATTTCCACACATTCAATACATTACAAAATAAAGAAGTCTGACATGATTATTCCATCATTTCCTTCACAAGAACAAATAAAAATTCATATGCAATGATGATTTTTGTTTCAAAATAAAAATCGATTTCCATTCAAATGTTATCATTACATGATGACAAAGTAGAAGCTACTTCCAAACATGGAAGGATCACACTCCAATACAAAAATGATACAAATATACAATTACAACATTATTGAGCCTCTCCAAAGGTGCTCCAATAGTCACAATTTACAAGATGATTACAATTATTAGAACTTTCTCAAAAATGATAATACAAGGTAACAAGCAAATTAGAAATGTTGGATCCATGTGTAACTCAACAATGCCTCCATGACCCACGAGCAATTCTAGTGGTGGTCAATGTTGCCCAACCATGTGGAACCCTGAGGCCCCCCTGAACTAAGAGACAGTCTTCATGGTTGCAAACAAAGACAACACAAAGTTGGCCTCATACAACATATAACATGGTTTTCTCAACACACAATTGGATTCAATCAATCCAATCAAACAAGGAATAAGAGGGTAGCTAAGGCATGGAGTGGTTTTTCCCTTGGTTCTCCATAACCAAGCTAGGAAGTGAAGTAGGCCACATAGGTCTCATGGTGAGCATCCACCTACTTCTCATTATGCAAGGGACTTCTTCAATGCATACATCCATGTAGGAGCTTCTTCAATTCATGCTCCCATGTAAGAGCTTCTTTAACACTTACACTCATTCATTATATTTCATTAGGTTTTAGATTCAATGTTCATTTATTAATTCACATTATTCAATTTTATGCAAGAACTTCTTTAGGGCTTGCCCCCGAACTCTTTCCAAAAGTTCAGGTAAATTAGCCCTGCATGCCTCCTACAGGTATCCTCTAATCCTAGATAATCTAATGTTCAACCTTCTATAGAAAGCACTAAGGATGGGTAAGGTTCAAATTTCCATGCAAACACACTTTATTTCTATGGATGAACTCATGATTCCACACAATAATAACATTTCAAAAATTCTAAATTTTAAAAAGAAATTAAGATTTTCCAAAAATATCGGAGGGTAGCCATTGATGGATCTTCAAGCTACCTTTCCAAAAAAAAATCAAAATTTGAAAACACATAAAACTAAAATTCTAAAAACACGCTTTTGGTCTAAATTTACCCAACATCACACTTTTCTAATCACATACAAATTTTAGGAAATTTTGTCATAGTAATGGGACAATATTGTGTTTTAAAAATAAATAAATTAAACTTACAACAAATAGAATTAAATCTACATCTAATTCTATGAATTCACTTAAGAACAACCCTATAAAGAAGGAAGCCATATGCATCCACCTATTGAGGGCATGGCAATTGTAGAAATTCATTTCAAATGCACAATAACAAAGAAAATACCTTTCCAAAACAAGCTACCACAACAAAGAAATCTCTCCTTAAGAAGCAAGAACACCACAAGCAATCTTTTCCACTTCCAAGCAAATCCAAGATCTAAAAAATTCCAAATGTATTATTTTCAAAGGAGAAGAAAGATGTTTTCAAACAATGCAAAAGTGATTTCAAAATGCCTTTCTTTTTTCCTTTTGTCCAAAATTCCCTACACCCCTTCTTACCTTTTTCCTTCCTCCCATTTAACTAGCTCTTTTTCACAATAGATATTTTTATGCTAAAAAAAGCTAATAGATTTCAAATAACTAACCACTAATGCATTTCCATTAACCTTAGCACATAATTTAAATTTCAACTTTATAACATTTTCTATTCCCATATGCAATTAAACTTGTTTAAATTTCTATTTACACACAATATAATAATACATAAGACTTTTTTTACTAAGGCATAATTTATTATCCTCTCAACTCAAAGCATATTAAATATTCTACAAATATGAAAAACACACATTTCAAAATTAATTTGATTTTCTCAAATCAAATAACTTAACTAATCAACTACTTTTCTCTTTTCAATTATTCTAATAGCATAATAGAATTTTGACAAGACCATTTAATACTTTGCATATACCAGACAAATGCACAAATGGCAACAAATAACACCCAAGAAAGACACATTTACAAGTCTAACACATAGGGAATCCAAAATCGTGACTGATTTAAATATTGGTTTCATGGGTTTCAACATCACATATTCTATTACTCTACATTGAGTACGATGTGTTTATAGAATTAGAAAACTATGTACACCGTCTCCAATTAACCACCATTGGAATTTTCCCTGCACTTGCACACTTTAATCAAATGTTATGCACATTTGCCCAATACGTACGTAACAATAGCCGAAGTGAAAGGTAAAATCACCTAATGTTATAAGATTTACATTTAATAATTCAAATTTCAATTAAATCATTTAATCCAATATACGATCAACATACAATTTAATCATTTAATAAAATAACACTGCAAGAACTAAATCTACTGAACTAGCATACCAGTTTTAATAAAAACAGTGAAGTTAAAACACCAACACATATTTAAACATAAAATAATCTACATGAATATATCTATATATAGATCCAAAATACACATCAAGAATCCAAATATCAATGCATTGGTATCCACGAGTGATAACCAACCAATACAAAAATAACATAATAGCATTGTATAACTTTGATACGCAACAATAAGACAAGGAGAAAGGCACAAATGCGTATGCGCAATAAGAACAAAATTGCTTGCCCACCATGGGCTCATCAAACCGCTTGTTTCAGAAGGATTAAAACTAATAATGCCACCTAGAAATTGAACATCATTTGTTGAGATTACACGGGATGTAGAAGGACAGGTGTCTGACAATTCAGCCATAGAAGCTGAAAGTCCAAAGGCTAAGACTTTTGAAGTTGAAGCTCTTGAACTTGAATCTCATGAAACTAAAGTTCCTAAAGTAGAGATAATAGCGATTAGAGTCCCCGTCTCCAGTCCCTCAACTGGTCCCTCCACCAACAAAAGAAGGAAAATAAAATTGAGTTTGCAGTTGGAGGATGATGACTCACCTCCAATTTCCACTAGACTGCATAATTTAGCTATCATCACTAGTAGCTTGTCAACAATAATAGGAAAAGAATATGGGTAATTGAATGGGAATTATGATCTTTTATATATATATATATATAAGCATGAGTTAATAAAGACATGCCTAACCAGTGTGTAGTTAGGTGAGAGATTTATTATTGAAGTCTTCTTAAAGCCTTCAAATTTTCATATTTTGACGTCAAACTTATTAATAAAGAGGAACAATTAAGTAAAAAGATAACTGGTTATGTTCCAGTTCGACCTTAGTTGGGATACTAATAGATGGGATTGTTCTATGAGTTGTCCGTGCAAGGCATGATTGATATATTTTTGCATTATGAAAGTGGCTTTTCCTGCCGACTATGACTTACCTCGTATTCAACAGTATAATGATTGTAGCATGCCAACTTTGTTGTGGCAGTCCTTGTATACTGAACAAGATATCCAATATATGAAACAAGACAATCCTTGACTATGATTTCAACTGTGCAGTGTGAAGTTGCAGAGATTTGCAACAGGGGATATGTATTTTGTAGATGTTGTGATCATGATTAATCATTGGTCTATTACTTGGTCAGACTGATAGTTACAATTGTTGTGAACTCATGCTAAGTGATGTGTAGCTCTGCGACAACCAAGTTATCAAAGTTGATGGCATAGATATAACATAAAAGATGAATGCGAGTTGTCTTTGCTTCATGTCAAAAAGGTCTAGACAAATGACTTGAACACTTGAGATAAATTTGAGGGTTGCAAGCTCTTAGACAATAAGGTTTTGATCTTTGATTTTTTTCTAATGGTAGTTCAGTGTTAGTACTATTAAAGCCCTAGCCACAATATCTTTTAGTGGGGGCATGACCTTTGCACCTAATAAGTTAATCCTAATTGATAGAGGATTAATTAACATAAATGCTTCTTGCTTTTTTCTACATCTTAGATGGGCATGTCATAAACCAAACACGCATGGAAAGGTTGTAAGTTTAAGTAACTAAAATGTGCCTAGGCCATAGGGGATGGCTAGCCGTCCCCTAATGTACCCAGGCATCCCCTAAAAAAATTTGTGCATCCCAGGGACATTTCCAATTTTTTCGCAAAACAGGCGATGGGGTGTGGACATTTACTACCCATCCTTGTGTCCCTGAAATGCCCCCTATGAAAGACGGGGTCATATTTGGCAAGGGATGCATCCTTGGGGAGCATAGGCATATACCCTTTTTAATGGGTCATCTTGACTCGATATTTGAAATTACATCTTTTCATTGCAAACAACTATTCGACTCAAAACTCCATGTTACCAAGAAACTTGGACAAATTTGGTGTTCACTGGTAAAAACCAAAGTAAATAGTAAATAGTGAATAAGCAATAAATATACCACCAAACACATAATTTACAAATCACTCGGTAGACTGGAAATAGCTAGGCAATAGAACAATTATTAGATGTTTGTCAATATATAAAACCATTATTTGTTTCCAGGTATCTCAAATCTTATAGTCTCAAATTTTTAACATAAATTGTGTCACATTGTCATAATTTTAAATTTAAAAATTCAAATATATATCTTTGCAGAACACTTCAATATACAGACTCCAAATTATACAGAAGCAACTCTTGCAGTATACATCTTTGCAATGTTGCATATTTCATTAAGGTGAATATGTCGTCAGCCTTTTACAGAACACTTTCATCTTTGTAAGTATATTTGTCCAGGAATTGGCCAAAATTAACTTACACTTAGAAATTCAGTTCCGACAAACCAACCAAGCACACCAAAGGGAATTGTGCAAGTGCCACCATATGGTGCCATGAAATAGTATTTAGTATATATACAAATGATTTGAATCCAAGAATCTGGAATTCTGCCAAAGGATCAGAATTACCCTATCTCTGAAGTGATTTCTGTGCCAAATGAGCCAAAAAATGAGACTTTGCCCCACTGCTGTATTTGATAAATTCTTTCTCTGCCCGTCTCAGATGTTGCCTCATGTTCTTTGCTCTTTTAGTAGCTAGGCGTTCATCTCGTTCCACAAAAGCAAGCCTAAATAGCTCAGATTTCGGTATTATATTGGGCTCAAATTTTGCATTTTCCTTCAATGTTCTAAGCCTGGGAGCTGCATAAACTGCCCATGTGTTTGGGTCTATATCTTCAACAACCAGTGCATCTAACACAATACCTGGAAGGGCTTCTCTAGGAACTGGTACTCCTCTATAACGAGGCGTAGGTGGGTTAACACTGATTTGAGGGCACTCCACAGTAAGGTAATCCCTCGAATTCTCATCAATGGAAAACTGGAGAGACAAATTTACAGAACATGTTAAGTATAAGCTTGAGCTCAACGTGCAGCACCAAACTTCTATTGTTTATCCAAACTTCTATTGTTTATCACAAATAAAATAAAGAAATTGATGAATGTTGACTACAAACATATTTCATTCTATAACAATGCAGTCAGTTAATTATCAGAATTACACATCCGAGGTCACAACAAAGAAAAATTTCAAAATACATCACCCATGTTAGCCAGCGAAGTGTGTGAGGACTGTTAGTAATGTCCTTACTATCCAGCTCTTCCCAGCTATCCTCCTCAAACTCATTCAACTTTGGCTTCAAGAAATTCAAACACCTCCGTGCAGCATGGTTGCTGCGAGGTGTGTCCCTGCATGGACGAATACCATACATTGCAAAATATATGAGGGGGTCATTTGTCAAGAAGATTTTTGTTTTTTGAGAATTTATATCAAAATATGGCCTTAGGAATGGCAAATGTAGATTCATCAGATTTATAATACATCTATAAGATACATAGCATTTATTGGCTTGTAGCAAATTTTCCAAAATGCTTCTTCAATCGCTAAAACTTACCTTGCCTGCTTTAAACTACTTATGTTTACATGCCTTTGACACTGTTGGAAATTTCTTACTATCAAACTGATTACTTAGACCGTCATAGAATCTGTTTATGGACCAACAGGTAACCAATTTAGAAAATAAACATATATCCATTATTTATTAAATATAACGCCTGCTTAAAGATCAGAACAAGAGGGCTTGTCTGATGGGAAGAGGTTTAATACACAAACAGTAGAAAGTTAATATTTAATTAGAAACCAATATGTTCATCACTGCACAATCAAGAAAAGGCTGAAATTTTAAAAAATTAAAAATTAAAACTTATGAAAGAAATACGTCTAAAGCTCTCAAAAGTATTCCAAATTTTACCAGAAAAGTAGGAAGAAGAAACTATACTAGCAGATAAATGCCACTCCTCTGCCGATACATTTCCAATCAAGCTCTTAAATTTGAAAATATTATTATTACAAATTGTATATGTTTCTTATATTTTCTATTTGCAATGAACGGCCATATAAGGCAATGGATATCCGGACAAATTCTGTAATTCTTCCTATGAACAGATATAATCTTAATGGAATAGAAATGACCTCCCAAGGTCAATTGGCTTTTAATTGAATTTTGCAGTTCTTTCTATTCATTCAGATGTATGTGACTCGGTAGAAATTAGAAGACTTCTTATAAGAACAGTATCAGCTAGACAGAAAATCAAGCGAAAATTGAATCTTAGCCTCACACGAAATTAAATATTTCGACAGGCAAAACTTGAAAGTATTATTATTGAAAACATAGTTTATTCTTTATGGATAGGAACTATTTATTTCAGTGTGTATCTTTGATTAGGGCTCAAGTCTGAAGTATTGTTCCCCTTGATTATCAATGAAGAAGACATGAAACTAGAAGTTTATTTACTTCTATAATTACAAAGACATGAGATATTGTAAAGACCCACACTAATTTTTTTATTTTTTATTTTTGCAATAAGAAAGATGCAAATGCAATCCTTGCACTTCCGGATCACCAAGATCCTAGCATGGGCAAGGTGAGAGCATACAGTGTTTGGATAATGCACTACTAAAAGTAAAGGCAGCAAGTTGACTAGAAGCATACAGGGGGCAAAGCCGTCCCAAAACTACATCTCTTTGGTGGACAAGAATGCAGACTCATACAAGTCATTGGCAGATTCATACAAGTCCGATCAAGCCAAAATGGTTGATTGCTATGCAGACTTGATCGATGTCAAAACAGGCTATGAGGATGCAAGTGGCTCTACCCATAGTTGAAAAACTCGGACTCGGCAAAAACTCGGCAAACCCAAAAATTTTAAAAACTCGGGACTCGGCAAAAACTCGGGGAAAAACTCGGCAATAACTCGGCACATTTATCAAACATTTAAAAATGCATAATTTTTTAAAAATATTCTAAGAAACCAACATTTCTGAAATTGTAGAATGCATTGCTGATTTTGGACGAACTGTCATAATTTATAATTTATATAGGATAATCATATGAAAGGAGAGATTTTGGACGAACTGTCACAATTTATATAGGATTATAATTTTAACTATTAAATATTTTTAATCTTTTTAAGTTTTAAAATTTTAACTACTAAATAATTTTAAGTTTTAACTATTAAATATTTTTAATTTTTTACAGTCGAAATTTTAAAAAGACTATCATATGAAAGGAGAGATTTTGGACGAACTGTCAAAATTTATATACGATTATGATGAAAATTAAAATATTTAATAGTTAAAATTTTAAAACTTAAAAAGATTAAAAATATTTAATAGTTAAAATTTTAAAAATATTTAATAGTTAAAATTATTTAGTAGTTAAATTTTAAAACTTAAAAAGATTAAAAATATTTAATAGTTAAAATTTTAAATCGTATATAAATTTTGACAGTTCGTCCAAAATCTCTCCTTTCATATGATACAGTCTTTTTATTTTTAGTCCAAATCGTATATAAATTTTGACAATTCGTCCAAAATCTCTCCTTACATATGATAGTCTTTTTAAAATTTCGCTTGTAAATTTTTTTTTAAAAAACCTTTAAAATCGAAAATTTAGGCATACAGTTCGTCCCAAATCTCTCCTTTCATCTGAAATTTTTGGCTTTGTCTCCATCCTGGAGCCACGCTAGGGTTTCGCAGTGTTGGAGCCGCGGGTCGCCGTCATGGAGCGATATCAAGCAAAATAAAAACGATTTTAGGTTTTGCTTTATATATCTACTCTGGCCGAGTTTTCTGACCTGTTACACGCGAGTAATGGCGGATTCCGGCGAGTTTTTAAGGAGAAAATCGCCGCGATTTATTGGAAAAACCGAGCCGAGTTTTTGCCATTAAAACTCGCCGCTGACACAGCCGCGCGAGTGCTCGCGAGTCGCCCGCGTTTTTGGTGGGTTTTTCAACTATGGTTCTAGCAGTGAATCGACCAAGACCTTCAATGTTGAAATGCACACAACTGGAGTTATACCATCCATTTTTTACAATATGATGATCATGAAATGAATCACTTTTGGCGGTACTACCATCTAGAATTACAATAAGTATGAGACCAAACTGTTGATATATTAATTTAGGAAAAACATCTACAGCACACTATTGGAAATATTATTCAAATCAAAAATCCACATTGCTGCAACATAGGGATTAGTCATAATATTCAGAAATCAAGTAATAATCATTCCCTGAGCTCTGAACCAAACTGAAATACTCTGAATGCTGATGCAGTATGTTGATGAAGTCTGAAACACACTAAAACTCTGCAAAATTCAGATGTTCAGAACTGTATGGCTCCCTTAAACTGCTGATAACACTAAAGTCTCACTGTACGACCTGCAAATAAGCCACTCTAAACTGCTGTGATCACCCACAAAACTGTACGATCCATGTAGATAGTGGTATGGCTAGCATAAAGAGCAAGTTTGGGCAACTAAAATAGGGGTGACTCCTCTCCAATTTCAAACGCCACCTCATCCTGCAGTACAGCCTGTTAAAGGCATAAACTCAACAATGATCAATGTGTATGGCTAGGATTTTGGAAGGCTTTCAGTCAAAAGAATGGTGCGACCAAGTCTAACAACCAAAATGTCTCCTTTCTCAGATGTACGACCTGTAGGAAGGTCTGAAATAACATTCAGCAATAGTACAGGCTCCCTGAGAGTGTACAGCTAGATAAAACAATTGGTACGGCTCCTCTAAGGCATCACAAATGACCACAACTTTGTCACATCAGCAAAGATAAAGATTAGATTCAATTAGAACATAGAAAACATCAAAAACCTCCATGGACAAACAAAAAACCAGAAACTACACTTCACATTATCAGCTCAAACTACGAACTTCACTTTCAACACACAGGGGATTCTTGGATGAAATCACACAAACCAGCTAGGAGGGTTTTTGTCCCCGAAACTGCATTCACCAAAAGGTTTTCATCCTCAGGCAAATAGAACTCACATTCATTCTCAAAGCATAGAAATGAATTAACCAAAAGAAGATATCTGAAGACCAAACTCTCTTTTATAACTTGTTTGAGAGAATAAAATAATATTTTCTCTTTTTGCTCACTTATCTCCTTGAAAATATAAAAAACGTAATAAAGTGTCTTGACGACCACCTTTATGTACCTTGCAGCTAGCAACACTTTATCTGCACAACTTAAAACACCTTTTTAAATAATTAAATATATGCTATCTTTTAAAATATAACTAAAAATCACTTTTCAACAACTTAATTTAATTACTTTATTACTTTCCGCACATTATCCAACGTCTATGGAAAATATTATAATAGGCCAATTATATTTCTCTGATAACTCCCCCAACACCTTAAGTGCAAAGGTCTTTCGTCCACAAAAAATTGGCACTCTTCAAGGATGATGGACTTCTCCAAGAATCTTGGAACTTTTCAACACAATACATAGGAAGATCTCACAAGCATTCCAAATTTTACTAGAAAAAGTAGAGAAAACAAACTATACTATAGTTAAGTACCACTTCTTTCCCGATACATTTCCAATCAAGCCCTTAAATTTGGAAATTATAGTACTACAAATTGTATATATTTCTTATATTTTATCCTTACAATGGATGGCCTTAGGCCATACAAGGCAATAGATAACCAGTCAAATTCTGCAATTCTTCCCATTTCTTCTGGATAGATCTAATCTTAATGAGATAGTAATGACCTCCTCAAAAAAATGGACTTTTAATTGAATTTTGCAGTTCTTTCACTGCATTCAGATGTATGTGAGTCAATAGAAAACTTATAAGTTATCATGGACAATGAATGCTACAGTATCAGCTACGGACTAAAAATTAAGCAAAACATGAATCTTAGTCTCATAGGAAATTAACTATTTTGGAAAAATTATTTCTAAAGACTTGAGTTTTTGCCGGGAGCGGCGACAGGAGCGGCCTGGGAGCGCCCCTGCCACCCCAGGTTCCTTGTGGGTTCTCCGACAGGGTGGCAAGGGCGCTCCCAGGCCGCTCCCAGGAGTTCCCAGGAGCTCCCAGGGGCTCCCAAGCGCTCCCAGGCGCATTTTTGGAATTTTTTTTTTAAATTACAAATTTTCTTTTAAAAAATATAATTATATAAATTATTAAATACTATATATTATATAATATTATTATATTATGTATTCTATATTATATTAATAATAATATATTCTATATTATATTATATTAGTATATATTATTTATTATATAATAAATTAATAACATATTATATAATACATTATTATAAATATTAAATTTTATATATGTATTTTTATATATAATATATTATATATTATACATTATTATAAATATTAAATTTTATATATGTATTTTTATATATAATATATTATATATTATACATTATTATAAATATTAAATTATATATATATATATATATATATAAAATATATATATAGTACAGCCGTACCCAGCCCTACCCACAGAAAAAAAAATTTCGCCGTACCGGCATACCAGAACCCCGCTCCCGAACCCGTTCCCATACCAGAACCGGCAAATTAGATTTCAATGTGTATGTTTATTAAGGTTTCAGTCTGGACGATTGTTCGCCCTAGATTATCAATGAAAAAGACATGAAATTAGAAGTTCATTTACTTCTGCAATTACAGTAACAGGATTTGTTCTAACTTCTAATATCAAGCTTGTCAAAGACTGGAAGTCAAATAGCTGCATTGTCTCATGGAGTGAGATATCAAGCATCATAAGCTTATGACAACATTTGTTTATCTGAAATGGGGTCTGTTATATTATGACTATATTGCTGTTAATTATGTAGCCCCTCTAACTGTACTGTCATTTTGCAGTCTGGGTTAAGCATAGTTATCTTCAACTCTGATATACTCCAGCATCATAAACTGAAAAGCAAGCATAGCTTGTGCAGAATAAGCATAAGCACCACAAAGCTCTCAAAGTCACCAATTAAAGAGGCCATTCATAATTTCTCTGCAAATATCATTCAGACGGAATGAAAGGAAGATAAGTCTGATGGATGGTCACTGAACAATTTTTTTTTTTAATAACTATTTTATAAACAATTTGTGCATTTTTGTTAGCAAAACTACAATGGTGCCAAAGCACTGTTGCTGTGGCAAAAAAATGCCACAAAGAGCTCTCAAAATGACCATTCACATTGTACTAGTGTTTCAGCAAATTGAAGTGCACAACGATTCTCTCCCATTGCCTTTCTTGCAACTTTGACTTGGAAGTAATTCCATTTTCCTGCTAGAAATGGGATTTTTAAACCATGACAATCCTCTGTCAGCTCAAATACAGGTTAGCAGTTCCCTTAAGCAACAAATTCTTCATTAATATATTATAGAGATTAGGTCAAATTTTGCTTAAGGGAAGAAGCTAAATTGATGGGGGGACAAGCTATATTGATTCCCTTAGCTTCAAAGTTCTCTCTGAAGGAACTAAAATTTTAAAGGGAGGAAGAAACTCTATGCAGTTAGCAGGGTTGTTTTCTATTCATTAATGCAAAACTACAGTGAACATATGGTATAATAACAAAGTGTTACCAAATTGAGGTTATGTTTTCATGTTTTGATGTAGCACAACACAGTGCTAAGTCTGTACAAGGATCGAGTTACCATGGCACTGTGATATGTAATAAACTTTGATGAATAAATACAAATGATTTATTTGTGTGAGGCATACTTCTGTGTTAATCTCATGCTGTTATCAGTTTAGAATGCATGCATCATGTCTGTTCTATATGAAGGTTATGGAACCCAGGAACATAGTGCACAGCTTGAGCAAGTGGCCCCTTTGGGGTTCATTTGCAAGCATGTGGTAGCTATTTGAATGCCAGCTAAGGTCAATGCATGCAGCATGGGTAACTTAGGTAAATTACAAAAGCACCTTATATATACCGGCATTTCCCATTTGTCTTACTTTGAAAAGTTTCATCTTGTCCCCATTTTGTGTAACTAGGAATAGTTTATGCAGCAGCATGCAGATTCCATACAATGAAAAATTGAGAGAGTAGTACTATGTATTCACCTTTTCAAAGAGTGCTAGATTGGTAATTTTGTGATTTGTGAGATTGAAATCAACATGCATTCAGAAGGTTTTTTTGTTTTGTTTTTGAATTTCATTGTTTGGTGTTTAAATCGGACATCCGTGCCAGGTCCAAAGCAAAAAGGTCAACCCAAAAGCATAATTGAGTGATCTGCCCCAGCAATTTCTAGAACATCAAAGTCACTAAGAACTTAACACCCATGATATGCACTTCTACACTGCACAAAATGCCAAGTGGGCCCTCTGTGGTCTTTGATGCCATGTATAATACACAAGAGTCAAGACAATGACTACAACTTAGGGCGCCCCATGGCAATCCATGCTTCTTTTGCCAAGACGTTAGCATCTAAACCAGTATCAATAACGTCATGCTGCTGATAGGCATTCATAGAGAAGGAGAATAATAGTTCTAGATCATGCCGAGTTGCCAACATTATGCATACTTAATACCTGTCTTGGCTAACCCCTGATAGGTTTTGCTAGTCGATGAGCAAGTTTCTCTAGTAAGACCTTCATTTTGGAGAGCATCTCCTCATCTTAACAGCCATAGAATTGCATAAGCTACATCTAGATCATCTACTATAGTGCATCCCTCTCAATCTGCAGCAAAGTTCATTCTGTGCCTTTTGGAACATATGTGCAGTGTCTTCATATAGTTTCCTCTGCCGTGCAGGGTGTAAGGGCTCAATACATCCATTGATCTTTTGAACTTTCTCATCATTTCAACATGCATGTCCCTACCCATTCTAACATCAGTTTGAGTAAACACTTGCACTGGTTGCTCAACTATATTTGCATGTTGTGCAACCCCTGGTGGGACTATTCAGATCGTGCTCCTTGTCTTCCTCTTCTATTCCCATTTTTCTAAAAGGTCAGGAATCCTCAGGCATTCCCTATCATAGCTTCCTCTGCTGCGTAGGGTGTAAGTGCTCAATATGTCCATTGGTCTTTTGAACTTTCTCATCATTTTGAAATGCACATCCCTACCTAATCTAACACCATTTCAAATAAACACTTGCTTTAGTCACTCAACTATATTTGTTTATTGTGCAACCCCAAGCAGGATTACTCAGCATTCCAAAATGCTTCTCGTCTTCCTCTTCTATTCCCATTTTTGTAAGAGGTCGAGGCAATCTTTTTGGATATTTCAAACTGAAATGAACATAAACACAAGTAGCTACAGCCACTACGGCAATTTGGAACTCCCCTTTATAACATAATATTCGAAATGCATTCAGAGATCACACTGAATAATAGGCAGATACAGATGTCAATAATGAACAGAAAATTGAAAGAATAACAAATATATTGCAGCATCTGAGTTCAGATCATAACATATAAAATTCCCCAAATGGCACAAATGAATCAGAATTAACAAATATTCAAATTTGAAGCGATTTATACACCATACAGCCTTAGTATTCTGACTGAAATATTTGCTAGCAGCAGATTGACTAACTCACAGCTTGGCTGTAAGTAAAGCAGGTTAGATGCCTCCACAAGAACCACTTCGGCAGCTTTGTAAGGTTTTGGCAGCTCTGTAAGTTTTTGGCAGCTCAAGTGATTTGTATGGTGCTCAGAGGGCAGATAATATAGTTGCAACTCGTGACACCCCTCCTTGTTGATGTGTGGCAGTCTTGCCACCCTTCTAAATGTTGCGCTCAGCTACAAATGCCCTCTAAATATCCTCTAATGACTGCGGTATCTTCTCAAGCAAAGCGGCCAGCTCCAGCAATTTTGATTTGCTGTATGTCAGTAAATACTTCTTTGAATAGATATTATTCTGATGTAACATACACCTCACAGTATGTGTTTTGCACTGACTGATTTTTTTTTTGTTTTTGCTGGTTTGAAGTTTATGTTTTTATTGCATGTGTTTGCATGGATGCTTTTTGCGACAATGACATAGAAAATGCAACATATATGGAAAACCCAGAAAAAGTAGAATAGATATCAACAAACTAACACCAACCCAGATTGTATTCAACCAAAATATGAATTATGAGTACATACCCATTTCACAGCTCACAACTTCGTCCGGATGCTGTAGCCGGATCAGCAACCATGGCCATAGAAAATTGTTCACAACCTCATAGACATAAAAGATTTGGTGTTACAATCAGCATTAATAATTTGCATACCCTGGGACGTTGAGAATGTGGCAATAGTATCCTCGAACAAATGAAGATTAGTGCACAAAAAACTCAGTATACTCTCTAAGCTGTACGGCCCAGCTGGAACAACAAATCAGCAATTAAACCCATGAAAATCTGTGTCTTTTCCCTCTGTTTGGGACTGTATGAGTCTGCAGCACCAAGTCGACCCTGCTGTGAGGAAGAACAGCCACTAAAAACCACTAAAGGTACAGCAAACAAGAGGTACGGCCTCTATAGAAGGTACGGCCAGCAGATATATAGTACGGCCAGCAGAAATAAGGAACAATAACCTCAAAATTACTCCATAAATCATCAAATCTGATCAATAAAATCTTTCCCTCAGCTGCAAGTACTTGTCTTCAGAAGATGTGGTCATTTCATGCTCAAAACTTCTTCAAAAGTATCCTGTGAATGCACAAATGAAGCTCCGGAATGAAGCCTCCTCTTACCCCTTCCTGATGCACTCTTTCATACACGAGGAACGGCGAATCTGCAAAGGTTTCCGTCTCTGCAAATCGATATTCGAACTCAAGAACCAAGCTCAAACCCTAGCACGGGCAAAACTCAACATGAGAGCAAAATATCATAAGGCAAGCATAACAAATGAAGTCACTTTTGGGTCTTTTATTTATCTCCCTTCTCCAACGCCCAAGAGAGAGTTATTTAATTTATTTTTATTTAAAAACATCTCCTTGTACCACCATGAGGGCATCCATCCCTAGGAAAGTCACTTTAAGTCATAACTTAAATAAAGTGACTTAATAACCTTACTTTATATTATGTTGGTCTCGGAAATAAATATGAATTAAATCTTTAATTTAATCTTTTCTCACCTACTGGAGTTTCCTAGTGATATCGAGACCCTGAATTCACATGCCCTGTCCAATTATATCTGCCCTAAAAATAGCAACCCTAGCTCCCAACTTACTAAAAATAGTAAGTCACTGAAATGACTTCCTATACACATCCACTAGCCTACAGAAGTCAATTATAGGCTAATCCTGATCGTCTGGAGTGAGCTAAGTGGGGGACATTACATCTGATCTGCCTTCCTAATTCAGTCAATAAATCCTGAAGTGAAAGTGGTGACCAGCTACCAGCTGTATGCAGCTCTGAATTGACCCTAGGAGGATGATAATGATTCCACCTTCAATGCAGCGTTCACAAAATAAAGCAATTCCAACCAATGCCACCACTAATATCCTACGATTCACCCTAGAATTTGATAGGAATGACTGCACACAGGTATAAGGGTCTTCTAACAGATGTGACCACTCAATGAAAGTTGCAACTCACTAATGGATTTGAGGCAACTTCCCAATTATATAATGTAGACTCTGAAAATCGGCACTTCTTTGATATTTGCTTGCAAATTTTTATCTCCAGACTTGAAATATGCACAAACTTTCCAAATCAGCCCACGTGCAATCCTTGTGCGGAATTGCCAAAGCAAGAAGTGAGGGTTTTCATCCTCTTAGACCTCAGAAAGCAGCCAAGGGTTTTCGTCTTTGGATGCAAATTTGAACACAAAATCTCACAATGAAAATATCAAATGAAATCTTGATGATGAAATGAAGCTAGGCGCCTCCTTGATACACCTTTCTAAATCGGGCCCTTGGGTCCTAAATTTCCCTCCAAGTATTTAAGAATACTTTTTATTTTAGTACTGGTGTTTAAAAATACTTTTTGTTTTAATACTAGTGTTTAAAAACACCTTTTATTTTAATACTAGTGTTTAAAAACACTTCTTATTTTAATACTAGTGTTTAAAAACACTTTTCATTTTAATTATAATAATATTATTAAGTTGCCCCTAAAATCAGAAATTACCAGGCCCAACTTAAAATAATATTATTAATTATTTTAGTCCAAAAAAGGGGGCATGACACATTGCCACTTTTGCTACCACCAAGTCCATTGTTTCTAGGTGCCCATGTTACTAGTTATGGCTGAGGTATAGTATTAAAAACATGTTTTCCGCACATATTGTGCAAAGCTTGCACAGCACAACAATCAATTGTATCATTTGCCGTAAAAGTATATACTCACACCATTAGTTAATTGTAACTCCTTTGAGCTACGAAAGCAATGGGCATTTAGATGTTGTAATATCCCAAACGGATATTGACCTAAATGTCTGATTTCCAACTTCTGAATTCTGCCCTAATTTTCTGCATTTTTGTTTTCTGCTCGAAACCCTAGATTCTAATCTGATTTTCTGATTGCAATCAAACAAGGACAGCGAACACAAAAGCAACCAAAGGCTCCAATAACAAAGCAATTATGAATCCTTATGATTATATCTTCAATATGAAACTTATCCAACCAAAATATCATCAAATTGCAAGTATAAACATGGAACAAAATCTGATTTTCTGAGTTGAACAACAGCTGCTATAAATTAAAATTCTGAATATGCAAGTTACGTTTTCAAAAACATAAGCCAATCATGCCCAATAATATATCAGATCTCTGCTGTTACAAATCAGACCTAATACTAGGCTGGTACATACCAAAAACAATAGCAAAATGACCTTAGAAAAAGATAGAATTGATCTCCAAGAGCTGCGCTCCAACTAGGGCTTGAAACCCTAGGTCTTCATTCCTCAAAACACAATGAAAATCCACTCTCAAGGATGCGCTCAGGTCTGAATTGTCTGCTGCTCCAAAGAATGATGTCAAATTCGCCACGGAAGCCAACAAACATGCATGAACAACTCTCCCAAAGGTGGCACTCAAGAATAGGGTTAAACCCTAGGCAAATTTTCAACAATCCACCAAGAGAAATCACCTCCAATGATGAGCGAATCAGGCCTGCTCCTCTGCTGCTCCACATCAGCAACTAAATCATGCACAAGGACCACCAAAATCGCCTCCAATACTGATCACTCCACCTCCAATGAGTGGCGCTACAAACAAGGACAATTCCCAATCCAATGATGCTCAATTCATGCCCAAGGATTGCCTCCAAGAATGATCTCCAAAGCTGATTTGCAATCTGCTCCTCTTCTCCAAGTGATGCCAATGAAGTACAAGTAGACCTCCGTTATGAAGTCTTCCCAAGATGAGATTGGGTTTTCGTCCAACTCACCCTTTATTCTCAAGGCTTTTCGTCCTTGGAATAAGCTGCTCAAAAGTGCAGTCCAAAAGGAATAACATAACAAGTCCAATGATGCCTCAAATGAACCAAAGCTTCTTATATTTATACATGTTCCACTTCACTTTCACAAGTTGGCCGACCTCTATCCAAAATTCAGTTTTTAAGTTATTTTTCTCTCAAAATAGGCCGACCCATCTCAATGTAAAGATTGGCGCCCAAATCATAAGTAAAGCTTGTCCCTTGGCCAACCCAACTTATTAGTCTTGACACTCAAAACAAATGTTATAATTCTCCTAGGCGGACCTCAAGAATTGCACACTTTTTATTTTATTTTAACTCTCTTTCCTAGGCCGACCTAGACAAGAAATACTTTTATTTTTATTAATTCTTCCAAGATAGGCCAACCCACCTTTCAGCTCCTCCTTTATTTTATTTATTCACCTTTATCTTGGTCGACCTTACTATGCTAGGTGGGCCGCTCAAAAACAATTTAAAATTTTATTTTAATTTAAACCCCTCCTCTTGGGCCGACCCTATTAAAGTGTGTTTTCCCTTTAATTTATTATGTACTTCTCTTCCTTGTGGTTGCTCATACCATAAGGAAATGCTTTATATTAATTTTCCCTCTTTTCAAACTCCAAGGGTGAACTCATTTGGCACACGTTATAGCACTCTTTTGCCCTCAAATGAAGTCACCAACAACAATACAACGTCATCATGACATCATTGGGTGATCACTCCGAAAAAGGGGACATTACTGATGTTTTGTGATACTCTGGGCATATTGCACATGGTATATGAGGGGCGTTGTTGAGAGAGATTGTGATCTCACTACAAGACAATTAGTAATGGTATGACCCTCACAGTAGCACTCCATGCACCATAACCCACGACGTCTATATGTAGCTTTTACATTAGCTAATTGCTCATCTTGTTGCCAACTACCCCATCTAAACTCTGGCCATGCATACAATTCCTAGGGTCTTATAGGGTTGAAAACATCTTCAAGGTGCATAATGGTCCCTGATAGTTCCTTTTGAATCCCTTTATTCCTTTGAACCAGGTCGTGTTAAATGTGATTAGGAAGCCAACCAATAAACTGCTCCCTATGCAATGCAAACTAAATTTTACATAGTAATCTCCCGAGTTTGTCCTTAAGCACTAATCATAACTCTAAATAGACCCCTTGAGAATTGGTGAATTTTTTCCAACTCCAAGTAGCCAAAGTCATTAAGGAAGGCCTTAAGAACATCGACAAGATCTATTATTGACCCCATGGAATCAAAACTTGCACGCCCATCTTGCATGCACCTCCAAGTGTCACAAAAACAACTGAACCCTCCTAATGGGATCTAAGATATTTTTAGTTCTACACATTATCTAACGACTTGAGTATTTTTGTAATACCAAGGAAAAAATAAAATAAATCCAAATAATTTTCCTTGGAGGAAGACGACCTAGGAGAGGTCCTAAAAATGAATTATGGAGCCCTAAAAGGCGATCGCCCAAGTTGGGAAAGAATAACAAAAATAAAATAAATTATTTTTCCATCCTAGGTGCCTAAAGGGAGGTCGGCCTTATGGAGAAAATAATAAAATAAAAATAAAGGAAATTGCCATGAGGAGGTCAGCGTTGAGAAGGATAATTTGGAGGGCTATAAATATAAGATCTTGTGGGGTCATTTCATCATCATTCACATCACATTTTCTCTTGAGTTTCACACTCTTTGGCTGCAATTTTGCTAGCCTTCATTCCAAGGACGAAAACCCTTGTGAATGTGGTGAGTTGGACGAAACCCTAGCTCGACGAAACCCTAGCTCATCATTGTGGAGGATTCATTATGGAGTCCTAATTGTGCTTCATTGGCAACATTTGGAGAACTTCATTTCACAAATCAGATTTGAAGATCATTTTTGGAGCAGCACTTTGGTGGCATTTTAGAGCATCTTGCATTAGGGTTTTACCCTACTTGAGCGCCACCTTTTGGAGCAGATTTGGAGCGCCCAATTTTAAGGGCGATTTCACTTGTTTGGAGGGCAATTTGGAGCAGCAAACCCTAGGCGCACCTCATGGAGAATTCGCCCAGCTAGGGTTGATCATTTGTAATCCATTTTGCATGTATTTGGTATGTACAAACATATTTTCTATATTATTAGTATTTATTATTTAGTTTGGATCTCGGAAAAACAGAAAAATACAAAAAGTAGAGGAAACCGGGTTGTTTTTTAAATGATATAAATTTTATAATAGAATAATAAATATTATATTTTAATATTATAATATATAACTATTAATAATATAATATATAAATATAATAATATTTATAATAATAAATATTAATAATATAATATATATAATATTATATTATTATAATATATTAATGTAGAAAAATATAGATTAATAATATAAATATTATATTTTAATATTATAATATATAACTATTAATAATATAATATATAATATTATTAATTTATATTATTATAATATATTAATGTAGAAAAAATAGATTAATGATATAAATATTATAATAGAATAATAGATACAAATAATATATTATATATTAAAATATTAATATTATATTTTATTACTATAATATAGAACTATTAATAATATAATATATAATATTATATTATTATAATATATATACATTAATAACATAAGTATTAGAAATAAAATAATAAATACTAATAATATATTATACATATTAAAATATATTATTAATTATCCGATAGGCTTTTATACTCCATTACAGTGCTCGAGAAATTGTCTCACGTCGTAAAAAAATTCAGCTGGGGAAAATTTTCTAAACTCGTCGATTGTTCTTGCAGGGAAAAAATCGCGTGAAAAATCATGTCGTCTAATTAGTCGATAGGCTTTTATATCTGAGCATTACAGTGCTCGAAAAATTGTCTCACAAATTCACGCCAGAAATTTTTCTAAACTCGTCAGTGGTTCTCTCCAGGAAAAAATCATGTGAAAAACAGTCTCATGTCGAAATATAGGCGTATTCCTTGAACCTCCTATGGCTGCTAAGTGTTAGTATTTATATTTGGTAAATTGGCTCATTACGTGATAACCCTAGATGCATACAGCAGGCGAAAGAATACAGAAAACCTCGACGCCGGCTGAAACCCTAAATGCCCGCAATTTATATAAAAAAACCCAATTTTTGGGGGTAAAAAATCGCCTAACTTGGCAATTCACGATTTTTTGGCGATTTCTGCTTCTATGGTGCAGAAATCTGGGCATTGTTTGTCATGTTTGTGCCCTAGAATTCATTGTAAAAATCAGATCAGAACTTTCAGATTTGTAGCAATAGGGTTTTCTACAGAAAATCAGATTTGGTTGTTGCTTTTGGATGCCCTACATTGTGTATTTCATGGTGTAATTCATGTTTGTTATGGATATCAACTTGTAGCATCATTTGCCATGTTTATTTGTCATGTTTGGGCATATATATGTTCGCTGTGATTACATGTTTGAAATCAGAAAATAAAATCAGAATTTAGGGTTTTGAGCAGAAAACTAAAGTGCAGAAAATTAGGGCAGAATTCAGAAATTTATTTTCAGAATTTTAGGGCAGATCCAATTGGGGATATTACAGTTTGTAATGGTTTTCTTGGGCATAATCAGTTTGTTGCATAATAAACATTTGACTAAACACTTTGCACACATACACTAATCAATAATAAAAAACATCCAACGACTGATATAACATTTCTTTAACAGTAGTTTGCAAAAGAGTAGATGAATTCAAATTAAAGATTTGAATTGGCATCAGCTGTTTACATCAATTGACAATAACAACAAACATACCCAGAAATATAGATAGCATTCAGTATGTATTGAATCTATTTCCAATGGTGAATTGCTGCTATGTAATTGGCTGATTGCTGCAACATGTAAATCTGCTTCTCCTTTCCTTATTGCTGCTGTAGGTGCCTATATGCCAGTCGGTTCCTAATCCCACTTCAATGATGATTGTTGCTGTTGTCTTAGTTCTACCCATACAAGGCTTCAAACCAACTTTAAGACACTATCATGGTTCCTCATATCTCCAATACTTGCCACGTTCCACCTTAAACTCACATCACCATCAAGAAGCAAATAAGATACTAAACTGAAAATGAATGACTCCAGCTGGGCGGCCAACCAAGAGCATACTTGTTAAGAGTTTGTGACTCCCAAGAGTCGAAGTCTACTCCAAGTCCCACATCCTTCACATACTCAGGGCTGCGGCTCCTCTAATACCTTAATATCTCCCAAGACGCCTCCCAAAAAGACTCCTGCATGCATTTACTCCTTTCAAGTCTCCCTTGTCTGAGCTGTGACTCTCATGTATGGAAGTTCTATCTATTGTGTGGGCTGTGGCTGCTGATAACAGGGCTGCAACTAGGGTTTAGGCAGTTCATACCCTCAATAGCTAACGCTGATGGTGGTTTGGTGTGTTAAAACCCAACGGCTAGATTTTAAGAAGCTGCGACCTCACAAGGGATGCATAAATCTTTAGTAAACTCCTTCAACTCCATTGTTAATCGCCAAATAGAACACAAATTTATATTCTACTTTAGGATATCATAAACTCCATAAAATCAGGCCTCCAAAGCTAATACAAAATCTGATATAAAAATCTGCAATGACAACCTCCACAAATCTGAATATATTGCCCAATTTGTATTTGGAACAAATCTCACAAATTGGCAATCAAACCTTCCACCTAAACCTGCAAAAATATCTCCACAAAAACCTTGAAACATCACACCAAAAACTAGGGCACTGATCAATAAAACTCAATTGTGAATTTTGAAATGAATCCACCTCAAGATGGAATTGGGTTTTCATCCAATCCACCAATATTCCAAGGGTTTTCGTCCTAGGAATAGGTTGAACCTATAGTTGCAGCTCACAAGGAAAACTCCAATATCAAATATCAAATCATGAATATGAAATGACTTGCCTTCACCTCTTTTTAAAGCCACAAGTGAACTTTCTAGAAGTAACTTCTAGAAGACTCACTTTTATTATTTTATTTTATTTTATATTTTTTCCTTTTTTCAAAAGTGACTTATTTTTATAATTTCTCAATATAATTTTTTTTTTTTTAATTCATAATAGGAGTACTATATTAAAAGATTTATCAAAAAGTTACAGTTTCATCAGCCTTTCCATGGCTGGCAGTAAGAACCTAACTATCAGCCTATTCAAACTGAGAGAAAAGATAAGTAGACCACGCAGGGTCACAACTAATATCAACCAGAGGAGATTATCACTATCTTAGATTAACATAGCTTTGCCCCTGCTATACAAAATGGAGCAAAGATGACAAACAGTTACTAATTACTATCATACTCTGCTAATTTCTTGCTGAAGTCCTCCATCCATTGGAAGCCATCGACCTCCACCAGTCCCAGGACCCTTTTGATGAAACCCACCGCCACCACCGCCTGGTCCTTCAGCACCACCAGATCAAAGCCTCTAATGTCCAAGATAAATGGGAAGATCTTACCCACTGCGCCGGGGTCTTCGAGGAGGCTCCAGTCTTTTGGGCACGGAATTCCAATCCCAGGGCTGGCCACCTGCAGAGAGTCTCCAAATCCCCTAAATGCTCCGGATTGAAGACACCCCTCATTATGGATTCCACCTCTATTTTCCCCATCCCCAGTTCAAGCAACATTGCCAAGACCCGTGATGAGATGTTTGTATCAACCCGATAGCATTCATCGTTCTCCATGAAAGCTTTGCCCAAGACCATTCTCACAACCCCCACCATGAATTCGTCCGACCTGTGAAGCATCCTCTGCAATCTAAGGTCGGTGATGATGCCGATGAAAGCCATTTGCCTCTTCCTGCTGGTTAATCTGACTAAGGTATCCATCCCCCCACAGCGGATGGACTCTGCTGAAACTATGGCTACGAAATGTGAAGGCATTTGGCACTAAGTAATGGGGAGAAAACACTATGAATACCGCCTTCGTTAATATCTTTACCAGACTGCCCGAAGCTTCTCGAATGCCAAACTGGAGATAGATTTCCAACTAATGCCGCGCTTGGCACTCAATGGAATGAATGCCAACGTCCCTTCTGCCCGTGCCAACTGCTCTCCCTTCCACATCATGATTACCTACTCTACTGTCTCGGCCTTGCCACTCCCGCTGAGGTGGCAAGGCCCCCGCCCAGTCTCCCACTATTTCTCAATATAATATTATAAAGTCACTTTTATAATAAAAATAGGTCTAGCTAATTAATTAAATATAAATAACCCAAAAATGACTTAGGATTATTTATTATTTAATTAATCAAATTATTCCCTTATAACTCCCGTCTTAGCCTACGGGAATAAAATAGGCTAGTCAACTCTGCTGGATAATCACTCAGAAAAAGGGGGCATTACAATTCTCCCTTCCCAAAATTGCTTGCCCTCTAGCAATTGCAAAGCTGGATGTTGCAAAACCTGTTCACCTTCCCAAGTAGTAGCATCCTCAAGAGGCACGTCTCTCCACCTAATCAAATACTCCCTGATCACCCGACTCCTCAATCTGCGCTCCCTCATATCCAATATAGCATCGGGAACCAATATCAACTTGCCCTCATCATCTAATGGTGGAAGCTTTGGAGAAGATATAAGGTGCTTCCCAAGTGCTCTTATGAGGTAAGATACCTAGAATACATTATGAATTCTGCTAACTCCAGGCAGCTCTAGCTTATATGCAACCTCTCCAACTCTCCTCTCAATCTTGTAAGGGTCGTAGAAGCGAGGCTTCAACTTTCTTGCACCACTCCTCCTCAATGTAGTTTGTCTATATGGTTGTAGGCGCAAGAAAACTAAATTACCAACCTCAAATGTCCTGTGCATGTCCTAGCTATCCTGCATCAACTCTCTCATTCTGGGAGCTCTACTAACCTCAAATGCTCAGTCTACAAAAAACAAAGCGCCATACCCATACAACTTGATCCAAGCCTTTCATTGCTCCACTCTAATACAACTATCATCCAACCAAACATTGTGAAGCAACCCACCAATCATACCAACTCTTGGAATGTTTCTATTGTCATAAACTAATAGGATCTCTTCATTACTCAATCTTCAAGTGCTAAAATGACAATCCCGTGCACACAAATCTATCCAATCAGCTGCAAACATTAGTGCATAGTCTGAAAATTTCGTGATCAGCAATGTAGGACAGCCACTAAACATCAATGTGTAAGATGAAAACCATTGAACCAAATCTGAAATTTCTTCCACAACTCATTGCATACTAAAATTTTGCCCATTCATCAATCTTAAAGTATGAGATTCTCGTTCATTAGTTACTAATGAATGAAGAATAGCAGGTTCAAGGTTGGAAACTATCAATGTCTCATTTGATAACCATCTCAAAGGTGTGAGACCAATGACAAACCACACATTATCAAAATGTAGTATCTTCCTTAAAGGTAATCTCTTAGTTTCTATAATCAGCTCTTCAATAAGATGTATCCAATGCAAACTTAACATTCTTGCTAGAACCATGATTTCAGAATCTTTGCATACCTTGTGTCCTTCCAATGTGATAGTGATGGTTTCATGAAACAAGGAATAGAAAACCCATTATGGAATGTCATACCTTGTATGTAGCTTGGATCCACATGGAACACTTCTATCACCTTATGATTATCAAAATCATGTGAAGATAATGGACTGTTGTTCATAACATTTACTTCATACTTTTTGATGGTGTCATCATAGATCTCGTGCACATCTTCTTCACTTTTTGGATACTCATCATTATTGGCTGATTCAAAAGCTGTATCACATTGAAATCTGCATACATCACCTGTTATAGCATCTATCCCATGGCTAAAATATGCACCTTCATGTGAAAATTGCTCCTCCAAACTCAAGAGTTCACATTCTTGATGTACTTTCCAACCACTATCATCATATTGAATCTCCATGGTATGAGGAATGCTGGAATCTTTATGCAATGTTTCATCCTTATGGAGTTCATCAATTCTTTCAACCATTTGCTTAATCTCCATAGCCCTTGTATTAGATTCATGTTCCTTGGATGTGGCTGCAATAGATGACTGATTTTCTGCCTTGTATAATGAAAAGTGAGCCAAGTTTAGCTCTAAGCAAAGCTCATCAATCTGATTTTCTGATTCTTGAAGGGCCATTTGAGTACTCTTAAGGAATCCTTCATAGTCTTAAGCTCAAGGGCAAGCTTATCAACTTCTTCTTTTCCTCTCAATGCATCAGAATATATTTCAACAAACTTGAAGAGGTGATCTCTATCTGTTCAATTACTCAACAAAAACATTCTAAAAATGTGCATCTACAACCATCACATGCAAACTGTTCGACATAATGTCTTGACAGTCAAATGGCTATCAAGTTTATACAAAGGCTAAACTTTTTATTATGAAGTCAGTTGTATTAATGTTTGTAAAACATTTCTTTTAATTAGTTGAAAACATACGTTCATTAAAAAGACTTTATAATTTTTTTTAATGTTTTATAAAGTCTGAAAGTATGTAGTTACGAGTCAATTAGGAGTTAGTTATGCGCTGAGGGGTTATAAATACCATGTTTTTGAATGTGAATAATTTGATTTCATTGGTACCAAAGCTTCTTTGAGTACCTGCAAATCTGCAAGAGAAAATTCTCCTTCAATGCCTTTTTGTCTCCTCTCAAGTTGAGCCTTCCAAACATGATCTTCAATCATCTTGTGAGTGTTATCAAAATGTGTTAAGGCTGCAACAATCATATCTTCATTGACCTTCAATTGGTTCTCCAAATTATGTGACTCTTTGGGCCTATGATTAAGATCATCTTCATATAATGAATTTTCTGGTGTGTCTTCAAAATCATGCCTCTCAAAATTAGCTACCTCCATGACATCCTCTTTGCATATTTTCTGATTTGAAGCTAAGACAACGTTATGCTCAAACAAAGAATCCTCATCATAATAATTTGGTGTCAAAACACAAGTAGGCTCATTGAGTTCTCCATGAATGGTTGAATTCTTCATCAAATCTAAATCAAAGGAACTTGAATTACCAAGAACGTTCTGCACAAACTCTTCATCATGTTCTTCTTCAACTTCAAAAGCTTCTTCTTCACTATGTATAAAAGTGGGTTGGAATGGCCTATCTAAAACACTTGTAGTAACTCTACCTGCATTATGATTTCCGGTATGGCTGTCCTCTGCTGCATTAGGCTGATTTATCCTCATGTTATTCCTATTTTGTGACATTTGACCAATGGATGTAAGCAACTGTTGTTGTGACTGCATAAAAGTTTGCATCATTTGCTGTTGTTGTTGGGCAAGATTATTCAAGATGTTTTCAACACTTGGCTGCTCATGTCTCCTAGGACTCTCATTACTATCAAAATTAGGAAGATGGAGTTTGCTTAAGGCATGCTTGTACTCCTTATGATGCTTATTTGGTCTTTCTTCCTATTTTGCCCTCTCCTTGTCCTTTCGCTGATTCATGTATTGATTCAAGGACAGCTCATCTCTAACATGCCGTGGAAGTGTATGGTACTCATCATAAACAACCATTACATCATCAGTCATATGTGTCTCTAAAAATTCGAAAGCCATGGTTCACACAACAAACAAGTTGGTGGGATACACTGCTCTAATACCACTATAAGAACCCGTATCTAAATCTGCCCTGAATATTCTGATTTTAGTGTATTGACATTTTGTCAAACACTTGGCATGCTTGCCAGTGTATCACTATTTTCTGAGTTTATAATGTTTGAATGATGGTTTGTGATGGTTTTCTTGAGCATAATCAGTTTGTTGCATAATAAACATTTGACTAAACACTTTGCACACATACACTAATCGATAATAATAAACATCCAATGACTGACATAACATTTCTTTAACAGCAGTTTGCAAAGAGTAGATGAACTCAAAATAAAGATTTGAATTGCCATTGGCTGTTTACATCAATTGATAATAACAACAAACATACCCAAAAGTATAGATAGCATTTAGTATGTATTGAATCTATTTCCAATGGTGAACTGCTGCTATGTAAATGGCTGATTGCTGCAGCATGTAAATCTGCTTCTCCTTTCCTTATTGCTGTTGTAGGTGCCTATATACCAGCCGGTTCCTAATCCCACTTCAATGATGATTGTTGTTGTTGTATTAGTTCTGCCAATACAAGGCTGCAAACCAACTTAAGACATTATCACGGTTCCTCATATCTCCAACACTTGCCACGTTCCACCTTAAACTCACATCACCTTCAAGAAGCAAATAAGATACCAAACTGAAAATGAATGACTCCAGCTAGGCGGCCAACCAAGAGCATACTTGTTAAGAGTTTGTGACTCCCAAGAGTCAAAGTCTACTCCAAGTCCCACGTCTGTCACATACTCAAGGCTGCGGCTCCTCTAATACCTTCATATCTCCCAAGATGCCTACCAAAAAGACTCCCGCGTGCATTTACTCCTTTCACATCTCCCTTGTGTCAGCTGCGACTCTCATGTATCGAAGTTCTATCTATTGTGTGGTTTGCAGCTGCTGATAACAGGATTGCGACTAGGGTTTAGGCAGTTCAAACCCTCAATAGCTAACTTTGATGGTAGTTTGGTGTGTTAAAACCCAGCGGCTAGATTTTAAAAAGCTGCGACCTTACAAGGGATGCATAAATCTTCAATAAACTCCTTCAACTCCATTGTTAATCGCCAAATAGAACACAAATTTATATTTTGCTTTAGGATATCATAAACTCCATAAAATCAGGCCTCGAAAGCTGATACAAAATCTGATATAAAAATTCTGCGATGACAACCTCCACAAATCTGAATATATTGCCCAATTTGTATTTGGAACAAATCTCACAAATTGGCAATCAAACCCTCCACCTAAACCTACAAAAATATCTCCACAAAAACCTTGAAACATCACACCAAAAACTATGGGACTGATCAATAAAGCTCAATTATGAATTCTGAAATGAATCCACCTCAAGATGGAATTGGGTTTTCGTCCTAGGAATAGGCTGAACTTGTAGTTGCAGCTCACAAGGAAAACTCCAATATCAAATATCAAATCATGAATATAGAATGACTTGCCTTCACCTCTTTTTAAAGCCACAAGTGAACTTTCTAGAAGTACTTCTAAAAGACTCAATTTTATTATTTTATTTTATTTTATATATTTTCCTTTTTCTAAAGTGACTTATTTTTATAATTTCTCAATATAATATTATAAAGTCACTTTTATAATAAAAATAGGTCCAACTAATTAATTAAATATAAATAACCCAAAAATGACTTAGGATTATTTATTATTTAATTAATCAAATTATTCCCTTAATACTCCTGACTTAGCCTACGAGAATAAAATAGGCTAGTCAACTCCGCTAGATGATCACTCGGAAAAAGGGGACATTACAAAGATAAGCTGTTTTTTTTTTGGGGGAAAAAAAATCAGCAAAAATCTTCTAACATACAATCAATGCTTTGATACCACTTGTTAAGATCCACATATAATAACTGAAATATGTGAAAATAATAACAATAATATGCATAGTAGAATAGAGATCACACAACACGAGATGTTTGTGGGCCAAGATGCCCTAATAACCAATATACTTAGAAATAGAATAAACGCTTAAGGTAGGGCAATATTGTAAAATACTCCTTATAGAAGAAGCCACTCCAAACTTTATCTCCAACATGAGATCCCAAACACAAACAATACTCTTCTCCTCTTCTTACAATGAAATTCACCTCCTATATATAGACCCCCTAATAACAATGGAGGGGTAAACTAATAATCCCAACATAGGCCGACTCATTACCCAATATAATTGATTACACAATTATCCACATGACCCAATATAAGTAACTAAAGGGATTTGTGCAGCATGTTGGCATCTCCATCACCCCATAATATCATATGCCTAGGTACATAGATGTCGTCCCTCTATTTCTGCTCCATGAGTTACCACCTGTCTAGTTTCCACTACCCTGCATGTCTCCTCCCCTACCAAATGAGCCAACAAGCATGTGAGAATCTAGACCCAGCTCCATATTGCCTTCCTAGCACAACCTCTTCTTAACACTAGCAATAAAAAATGTGTCCCACACAAGGTTCTATAACTCCTCTAGTCACTACAAATCCACAATTATTCTATCTAAAGTTTTTTCTATTCTAAAAGTAAGCCACACGACATGACCTAACTGACATGTCCCCATTTCGGCATGATCACCTAATAGGAGTCTGGGTTAGCCTATCCTCATTCCCGTAGGCTAATTCATCAAACAAGGGAATAATTTTGGTTGAGCTATGGCTTAGAGAAGATAACATTGTTCAAAGGCTTGGAGAATGGAAAGTTGTTTTATAAGGCTCAGCCAATTTCCGACAAAGTGGAAAATGAATTAATGTATTTTTGCATTAATTATCAAAAGGATAGAAATAATAAAATAATGGTTTTTGGATTTGGGCGAATCACTTGGAGGTTTTGGAAAATAAAATAATATTATATCTAGCACCCACTTTGGAAGAAGAATATAATTAAATATAATATTTTATTATTATTTAATTAGACTGCTCAATTATGAGAGAAATAAATAAAATATTAATTTTCTATTGGAGCACCCAAAATTGGAAAAAGGGAAAATAAATAAAACAATATTTTATTTGTGGAGCGCTCAACTTGGAAGAAAGAGAAAATAAAATAATAAATATTATTTGAAATTGGGCTTGGGCGGCCACTTGGGAGAAAGAAAAAATAATAAAATATTGTTCTTTGGCCAACAGAGAGGGAAAAAGTAATTCAAATCTTTAATTTGAATTTTGTCGGCTATTTCGAAGGAAAAAGAATATCCAAGTATAAAAGAAGGTTGACAGAGCTCATTTGATCATCGTGAACATTTTGGCAACTTTGGCATTTTGCTTGGCAATTGTATTGCAGGACTTTCCAAGGATGAAAACCCTTGTGGAAGGAGGTGTGTTGGACGAAAACCCAATCACATCTTGGAGGTGGATTCATATGGAGTTCACATTTGTGCTTCATTGGAGACTTGAAGATTCATTGAGCTTTCATGCTACATCATTCATTGTAGATATGAGTTTCGTCATTGAAGATCTTTGATATCATTGAGGAGTTTCATCATTGAAGATCTTTGATATCATTATGGAGTTTCATCATTGAAGATCCTTCGCATTGCATATTGAGCGCCACCATTGAGGAGAGACATTATTGCAGATTTATTGGCTTCATTGGAGCGCCAATTCAGAGGGGAATCTTCCCATACTCTTGAGCACCAATTTTGGAATCATCCCTAGTTGTGTTGGAGCGCCATTGTTGGGAGATCGTGGCTGTTTGGTTGCACATTCCTTGCAGATTTTTCAGATCAGCAGCTTCATACTCTAGTCGCCGCCTTTTTGAGAAGTGCCATTCATTGTTAGGGTGCGTTGGCAACTTGGAGGAGATCGCTCATGTTGGGACAGCAGCTTGGATATCATATGCCATCATATTGAAGAGTATTTTGCTATCATCCATCATCATAGAGAAGGTCGATCTGCATAAGGGTTGATTGGAGGGACGATTTGCATTCATTGAACACCATAAGGGCAGCGATCAGTATAGCAGAGCCTTGGACAGCAGTCTTGTCATCATCATCCACCATCTTTTGAAGTCTCCATGGCATCATTCATCCATTCCTTGAAGGCAGATCTGTTTGAAGAGATTCGCTCATTTGTATTGGCCTTTGACATTGAAATTGGTATGTTACATCTCTGATTTTGTAACAGCAGTCTATGTTTTGTACTTTGGCTGCCATAGAGCCATGCAATTGATGTAATGGAGCAATAGAATAATCTGATTGCATAACAGCAAGGTCTGATTGAGTTTATCATCCTTTTGCTATCATTCCAGTGTGTAAATCATGGTGTAATTCATAGTATAGTTGACTGCAGATATATGTTTTCTTTTGCCATCAATTTTTGCACATGTTAGTCTATGTTTCAAGCTTGAGGAAGTAAATTGATAAGGTGCAGCAAAAAAATCAGAAGTCAGTCCTAGGGTTTCAAATTGAAACCTAGCAAATTCAGAAATTTTAGTCAAACCCTAGTTCGGCACATGTCACTAACACACATGTATGTTGAACAACTAGCACATGCAATTCCTCATTATCACTGTATTCTAACCTTTCAATCTTAGAATCTGTGTAAGGTGGCAATGATGAGGAAACTAGGCCCATCTCCATTTGAGTAGGTTCCATTAGCATCTTTCGGCTCCATTTGGGTGCCCAATATAACCTAACCACTACAAGTATAACAAAACACATGCCATTCCTTTAACGCGTCACACACAATCTAGCCATTCACCACAACTATTGCCGTATAGTTTTCTACTATGATACTATCAAAGTCTCCTCCTAACCCATTCTCAAGATGCACAATGTACTAGTTGGTTTCTTCCTTGCTATGCCATGACTAACACCTACTCATCTTATTGGGTACATCTCTTGGTGTTCTGCCTGAAAGTCCATACCTTTCATATTCCTATTTCTTAATCTCTACACGAACCTATCCCCTTGTTGACCATGCATCTCATAGCACAAGAGCAACTACCATATTGAATCGTTCAACCTTCTCGATTAAGAGGATATTAACCCACATCATGATCTGCTAAATAAACATTTGATGTAATGGGGTAAGAAACTTATGCATTGCCTCGTCTATCAATGTGTAAAACTATAACAAGTATGCATCATTTGCACCCTTCAAATATGCATCGACCATACACGTACAAATGATGTCAAAAACTCAAAGTTGCACAATATTCTTTGGGATCCATGAAATTGACTGATTATAAACACTCTATCACCTTTGCATGCAAGCCACAATCCACTCAAATAGATGATTGAGGATATCTCAAATAAACATCTACGTAATATAAATCATACAATATGTGATCTCTCCATTGACGTGGTCAAACTCTTGATAGTGCCTCCTCTTGCACGAAGTCTAGAGTTTTCCTATCAAACAAGTCATTGATCTCTACACAAGTAAGCTACCAAAGCATCCTCAACTTGTTAGACTAAACCATGCTTTGAACCATTTGTTAATTTTCTAGTGACAAGTTCCACAATGACATGATATATCTTGGCGAGCACAATGTGATTCTTGTAGACCTACGCACCATCTACAAATTAACTAGTCTCCCAATGCAGGCAAAAGATAAGTCTCCCCTCACAAATTTGAGATTCTTTTTGGGCAAAACATGGTCATAAGATGTTCTTAATTGGGTCAAAGCACCTACAAAGGAAGAGTTGTAAAATTAGCATTGTGCCAAACCTAAGAGTGTGGATAGGTTACATGTGGCTGGTGATGAAGGTTATTAGGAAGGGACACAAGGATGTGACCACGTTCAATGGTGCATTTTTGGGTCACAAGGTAGGTCCACACATAGTGTAGTTCGATTATTACAAATATTGTGCCAACAAGAAGTGACAAAATGCATGAGGCTTGGGATCACACTACAACATTTTATTACAATACGATTCTCATCCTTTGTGTACTATATTATTATGGCACTCTCCTCGCCAAAGAATTAGGCCTAACACGTGATCTTCCATAGAAACACTTCTCGTTATTCTGCACTACAAGAGAATGACAGGGCATAGTAATGCACAAGTTGTTCATGGATTCTTGGGTACACACTCCAACTACAATTTGCTTACATACCTGTTGGTACACAAATGTGCTACCCCCAAAAAACTGTGTTTAATGATATCTATAGCCAAATGTCAAGTCATTCTTGTCACATCAATGTCAACTATGTTATCTTTCCTGTCAAAATTGTTAAGTCCTTAGGTGTTGGTTTGTCTTGGCCTACTAACGACTTATGTAGGTTGCTCGTCACAAAGATTATCAAGCTATGAATCTTGAAAGAGGCCTCAACACCAGCAGGGAAAAGAAAGGGTGAAGTTCAAAGACTATGATGGCAAATACTAGGCACAAGTAGGAAGGATTGAGGCTAAGGCAAATCTTCTCCGACACATTGAGAAGAATCATATATGAGGATCATCTTCCAAGCATAAAGTTGTCACTTTGGAAAGTCCAATATTCAAGACAAGAAGTTTCAGTGAAGCCCAGAGATCAAACTTTCTATATTTAGAAAATTCTACTTTTTATTTTTTCGTTGTGCCTTGGATTGAGGAGATAAGCACAAAAATCACAACATTTTATTTATAGAAAGTTGTTTTTTTGTTTTTTCTACTTTTTTGGCAAAAAGCGATGGATGGTGGAGGCAAAAAGTTACCAGAGCAGTTTCAAGCTTTGTCATGTGAAAATGGAATTCAAAAAGATGAAAGGCAATGAGAAATGGAATTTTTATTAAAGTCAATGTTCAAAAATGAAAAAATGGAATAAATTTAAAAGAAATTCGAAGTTGTAAGTTAATCATTCAAAAATTTGTGTTAATGAACCAAAACTTCCACCAAAAAAGTAAATGGGCACCTAAACTCAATCAAACACCAAAATAGCACGTTTTTCTTGCCAAAATGAAGCATGAAACAAAGCTAAAGTAGCGCCCAAGTTAGTATATGGGCCCAAGTGAAAGATTGCAATATCCCCTTTTTCCAAGTGATCATCCGGCGGAGTCGACTAGCCTATTGTATTTCCGTAGGCTAAGTCAGGTGTTATAAAGGAATAACTTGATTAATTAAATAATAAATAATCCTAAGTCATTTTTGGGTTATTTATATTTAATTAATTAGCTGGACCTATTTTTATTACAAAAAGTGACTTTATAATATTATATTGAGAAACTATAAAAATAAGTCACTTTTGAAAAAGGAAAAATATAAAATAAAATAAAATAATAAAAGCGAGTCTTCTAGAAGTTACTTCTAGAAAGTTCACTTGTGGCTTTAAAAAGAGGTGAAGGCAAGTCATTTCATCATCCTTGGCTTGTTATTTTCATTGAAGGTTTCCCTTGTGAGCTGCAACTACAGGTTCAGCATATTCCTAGGACGAAAACCCTTGGAATATTGGTGGATTGGACGAAAACCCAATTCTATCTTAAGGTGGATTCATTTCAGAATTCTCAATTCACAATTGAGCTTCATTGTTCAGTGCCCTAGTTTTTGGTGGGTTGGTATTATTTTTAGAAAATAAAAATACAAAAAAATATATATGTGTGTGGGTTTCAGATTTGTGTGATTATATTTCTCTGTGTGAAGCTGCAGTTTGTTAATGGTTGAATGTTATATATGTTGAAAATATTTAAGTGAAATGTCATACCATATTTTGAAAAAAGTCAATATATAATACTTGGTCATATCTTTCCAAATTGGCTGCCATGTCTAAATTGACCATTAAAAGAGAGATGAAGGTGCGTTGAAATCCTATGAAGAAGTCTATGTCTATGAATGCAATCAAAGTGCCGTACATATTTGTAAAGGGGTGCATGAGGTTTTAAGAGGTAATTTTATTTTTATAAGGTGTCGTACCATCTTTGAAGGGCCGTACAAATTGGGAGTTGCATTATATTAAGAGTAACTTATGTTTGCAGCCTTCTTTCTTATTCATATAATTGTATCAGAGTAAAACAACAGCTAGAGGGTCTGAAAATTAATATTTGAGTTGCAGATATTAACTCTAAATTGTAGCTGATAATACTCATTCAAATCTGCTACTTGGCTTTACATTCAAATGAATTTTCAAATGGCTAAATTGAAAATTAATCAGCAGTTGATCAGATTATTGGCCCAACTACAACACTTAATCATCACTCAGTTATATCAGCTCAATCCTGGTAAATATTTTATGTGTTTTCAGTTTACTAGCTAATTGTTTGACGAAATGTCTACTTTCAAATTGTTAGTCAAATGTTAATTTTAATTCTTGGATTTGGTCTAAGAAGAGTAATCATTGTTTAATCTTTCATTGTAAGCATTGGACGGTTTACCGCCTGTTGTATTGTGCTCATTGTAAGATCTTGGTTAGTTTAACTGCTAGATCCATCTTTACTTTTTATATTATCCACCAATTTGGCATGTATCAGAATCAGGTGAATTAGTCTACCATTTTGGCATTGACGCAATTCCACTTGTATTCAGCCAGTTTGGCTTGATCGGAATTTGCATTCACTATCAATCAATTTGGCTTGATCGATCCTATGGTTCGATTATATTGTAAGTTGGCCGGCTTACCACCAACATCTTTCTGCAATTCCTCTATCCTCGTTCTACTCTCTGTATGCTCTCACCTTGCCCACATCAGGAACTTGGTGATTAGAAAGAGTTAGAATTTGAGTGATTGCAAAATTTTATTAGATTTTGAGCTATCAGTTCCACAAGGGCCATTATAGTGGTATTAGAGCATGCATGTTTATTTATGACATTTGCAAAAGTTTAGAAATTTTCCAATTCGGGACACTATAGTGGTATCAAAGTTGGTTGTCTTCCTAGCCTATTGGGAAGCTAACGCCTTGTTGCAGATCTTCAGTTGAATGACAAAATTTCAACAATTGCATGTGTTGAGTTTACCACTTGTTTAGCAATGCAAAAGAATTCAAAGATTTCCAGAGCCTTGGTATCCACCTTCTTGTGAATCATGGCATTAGAATTGGGAATGAGGCTTTACAAAGCAGGAAAGAAACTTGAGCCTTTGCATCAATCAAAAGATGTTTTACTCAGCAGTTTGAGAAAAGTGAAAATTTGTTTATCTACAATTGACCAATCAGATTCTGAAATTTTGAAATGGGCTCTAAAGCCATCAATGACTATTTTGGTCCAGCCTAAGTTTATGAGACACCCTAATAAAGATGTGAAACTTGCAGTTAACTTTTGCACAAATGAATTACAAGAATAACAGCTCCAAAAGATCCTTATAGCAGCAACATCATGAACGAGATATTTCAGTTGATATCAGAAGTCCTTCTTTTGCTAAGAGGGTTAAAATTTTAGAAATTGTTGCAAAGGTTAGATCTTGTGTGGTGATGCTTGACCTTGAATGTGATGATATAATTCTCAAAATGTTTCACTATTTCTTTGCTATTGTTAGAAAGTATCAAGGAGAAAATGTTGTAACAAGAATGCAGATCATTATGTCTTTAATTCTGAATGAGAGTGTATGATATCTCCCAACCACTTTTATCAGTTTTGTTGGCTAATATGAGAAAGGATGAGCAGAAATTTTCACCAGTTGCACATGCTCTAGCTAAAAATGTTGTCAAACAGTGTGAAAAGAAGTTGAAGCCCGTAATGTCCCCTTTTTCGGAGTGTTCACAGAAGAAGAACTTCGTGGCCAATTTTCACACTTCAGAATCTTTGTTGGGCCAATTGAGTTTGGAAAATGATTTATTCTATTTTTCTAAGAGTTTCAATGTATTCACCTTGGACTAATAAAATTGTTTTCATGAGGAGCGACCCATTTGAGGGTTTAAGGTGGACAAAAATAAGTGAAAAAATAATATTTTACTATTTTGTTTTGGTGCACTCTTGGAGGAAGATAAAAAGATTTTTAATTCAAATATTTAATTTGAATTTGAGCATCAATTTGTCTTTAGGGTTGGTCGACCTATTTGAGAAGGAAAAAGATGGAATAATATTCTCCTAAGTCAGCCTAAAAGGAGTTTAAAACAATTTCTTTAGTTTACCTTGGGCGCTAAGATATTGGGTCGGCCTAAGTAAAATATCTCCTTAAGTCGACCAAGTTTTGCAAGATGAGCGCCAACATTTGCCTTAATGAGGGTCGGCCCTCTTGAGGAAAAAAAGATAATAATAAATGAAAGGAATTCAAAATCATTGTGGGCGCCAATATCTCATAAAAAAGTCAGCCAAAATTGGAGATCAAAAATTAATAAAATATAAGCATTCTAGGCAGGTCAGCCAGCAAGGAGAAAAGGGTGAACTTTGGTATAAAAGCAAGAGTTGGATCATTTCAAAAGGATTATGAATGAGTTTGTTTCTGATTTTTCCCATTGTGGATCTGCAACTTTGTTGCTACTATTCCAAGGACGAAAACCCTTGCGAATATTAGGTGAGTTGGAGAAAAACCTAGTTATCTTGTGGAGAGTTTGTGACAGAGCTCTAATTGCACTTCATTGGAAGATTTGAAGGGATTCTTGTGCTTTCATGCCATATCTTGCATTGCAGATTTGGACAACATTGTTGAAGATCATTTGTATCATCTAGGAGCGTCGATTTGTGTGATATATGATTGCAGGTTTGAGCACCATGAGTTGAAGGCTTGATTTCTTATTGAGCACCGATTTTGAGGAAGGGATTGAGGCCGATTTCCAAAGCATTTGGTGCAGCAGCGACTTCAATTCCGACTGAGTGTGGCAGCGATCTCATACCCTAGCCACCTTGCTTGCATTGCCTTTGCATGTTTCATGAGAAGCGCCGATCCTTGGAAGGCATTCTTGCATATTTGGAGCGCCACGTTGAGGGATTGTTTTCAGACTTATATATCAGATTTGGAGCGCCATTTGGAGATTTGGTTTGGCAGGAATTTTCATATCAGACTTGACATTATTCATCATTCATCACTTTTGGAGGGGTCGATCAGCATAAGGGACGAATTGATATCATTTGAAAGTGGCGATCAGTCCTAGAACCATTGGATCTGCATTACTTGACATCACTAAGTGGAGCGATCAGCATTAAGGCATCTTGGTTAGCATCATTGAAGACTATATTGAAGACCGATCTGATCTTGAGGAGTTCGCCCACTTCTTGAGTGGTTTTGACATCAAATTTGGTATGCAACTTATCTGATTTTGTAGCAGCAGTTTGTAGTTAAATCTTGGCCATGTTAGAGCCATGAATTTGTTGTAATTGCACATTTGATCAATCTGAATTCATGACAGCAGTATCCTGATTTGATTTGCTCATCAAAATTGCTATCTACTTGATGTGGAAATTTGTGTAATTCAACTAGGGTTTGATTACATATTTGGCATGATTATTATAATGTACTTGGCATGATAAATGGATGAGATAAGTGTGTGTAATCAGATCTGAAATAGAAAATCAGAATTCAGATCTAGGGTTTCAAGTTTGAAAATTGAAAATTCAGAAATTTTGGTAAAAACCCTAAGCGGGATATTACAAAGCCATACTTAACAGCTGAAGAATTTACTCCATGTAATCAACAAATTAAGAGTTCTGTTGCAAAAAGAGAGAGAGAGATGACAGCACAAATGAACTTAGAAGACAAAAACTTTGCTTCTTATGCAAAGAATATTGGGATCCAAGTCACAAATGTTGGAAGACTAAAAGCTAATTGACCATTACTAACTAAACATTATTTTAATAGAGGCAATGGCTATAAGATATGGAATAGTGCTCATAGAAATTCTATATAGCGATCATGGTCTAATTGTTTTTATGAAATCACTAGTTATAATGCATTGCAGTATCTTGAAATAGAGGAACGTGTTGTTTCTTGTGCATAGCCTAGATGGCAATTGAGAGACTTCCCTTGAAGAGAACAATCTCTTGGTAGAGAACAAGAAAACAAGAAGAAACAGATGTCATGCAAGATATCTAAGAAATGTGCAAGGAAAGAACTATATGATTGTGAAAGACAATGAAGATTAGAAGATTGTTGGCTCGTTTCAAGACAATATTCTTAATCTAATGAATGAAACTTGCTGCATGTTATTTCTGACTGCACATTCTACACTTCTAACAAAATGTTTTGGTCTACCTTTTGACTATTCATCTTAGTGGAAATTGGCTAGATGTGTCTGCAGTCGAAGTTAGTGATGTATAGAGAGATTTAGTGACAGGCAGCAGAGCTACAAGCCTTAAAACAAAGCTAAAATAAGAATATCAAAGCACAAAACAGAATATATTTACAATTCTCTGAAAATTTTATGTGCAAAATAAAGAAAGAAATAACTGACATACCCCCAACGCATTGTCTCCAATGACTCGCATTTTTGTAGCAAAGCGCCAATTGACTGTGCACTCAGTTGGTTGCATCGGCTGAAAACAATAAAAAAGGTCAAGATGATAAGAATCAATAACATTCCAAGGATGATAAAAGAGAACTATCTAATGTGCTTCTGAAGCAGTAAATACCCAAATGTGCAACAATTTGTCCCATCTTTCATAAGTGTCAACATTTTGTAAAACTTAAGATATAATATTTTTAAATAGAAAATAACTCCATGTTTGTGTAATTTGCAAGTAATCCAGAGTTTGAAGCTTATCAATGGGATGGTGATGTTCACTACCAATAATGCACTTGAATCCATCTAGGTAAGTGAATATGAAAAACACTAAATCATTTTTTACATATGTTTTAGAATGAAAGCATACTTTAGGAAGTTCAACACAAGCAAACACACCTGATATCAACAGCTTTCAAGCCAAGGCATGTCTCAGCCACCTTCTGCATGCCTCTATCTGTAACTTCGGAACCTGAGATATCTAAGATTTCCCATGAACTGTCTACTAATGCAATTAATAATGTGTCACACAATAGTCCTCGTCTCCTAGCAATTGCCAGCAGTGCCATCTGACATTTTCCAGTATCAAGGTATCACAACTCTATCTCAAGCATATGACTGTCTTGACCAGAAATATTGATTCAGTCAAGGAACTATTCTCTGAAATTTTTTGTAAAATGAATATGAATACAATCATGCAGCCCACAATCATTCGTAGATAAAATAGCACTTTTGATTGCTATATAAGTGCAGTAAGAATAAAAGTAATATAAAAACAACATCAAAGCTTGGGCAAATTAACATAAATGCCTCAATTGTGGAACTAGTGGCCAAGCTTTCCCATCTACGGTTTACCTTTCTATTGAATTTCTCAAAACCATTTCTTTGTGGAATAGATAGCAGATGTTTTCTATGAAATGCACAATGCCTTTGCTCATTGACTTGCTATTTTTACTAAATAAAATATGCACTTGAAATAATAAAAATACACCTGATATCTTTTGATCAAATACTATAATATTAGAAGGTAAATTTTCCCAAACATTTTAGATAATGCAATCTTTGAAGATCCAGGAACATGCTTGGAAGGCATAATGTATACAGAATTGTGTGACCTGCTGCTGGATGTTTGGGATAACAAGTCAGTTTAGGCCATAATATTTGAGTTCTATCTATTGCAAAAAAGATATATCTGATGTCTCAGCGATGGAGGATGTGAGCAATTCTATGCCGACACCAAAATGGCTCTGGTTTTTTCCTTACTGTTTCAGCTATATCCTTGACAGATAGGCCTCCTTCAAATTGTTTGAATAGAATCATAAATATATAGGTAGACCAAGAATGTTAAAATTTAGCATTCAAATATCACAGGACACTTTTTGCAAAAGCCCTAGAAATAGTCTTTGGGAGCTCACAAAGCATGTGGTATCAGGGTTACTAGTGGAGATAGAAGTTTATGCTAGTGGTTCAAGTATCCGAATCATATCATAAGTAATCTAAGGGACACCACACTGAACTGAAGGAATCTAGTGATTTTAGGCAAATAATGTTTTTACTATTACTTGTGAATAGCAATCACAATGCATTAGCAAAAATAAATGAATTCAAAAACATAATGATAAAACAATGCCATTCATACATATAACACACAGTATAAAGTTGTAAAGCTATGTTCCACGAGTCTCAAGATGAGGGGACCAAGGGTCTAGATTTGGGGAAAGCGGCTGGAGGGTCTAGGGGTGGGGGCCCCAGTGGCATTGAGGGGCAATGTCCATTGTAAGGGTCTGAGGCGGAGCCCCCAGCAAGGTTGAGGGGCAGCACCCCTTGTGGGGGTCTAGTGGAAACACTCCCAATAGGGTTGAGGGGTAGCGCCTCTCGCACGTTTTGTGATACAAGGTGAAGTCGAGGGAGAGAGCCCTTGCCTCCAAGCCTAGATTAAGACCTTTGGAACCACACAAACCTTCATGGCACACACCATTTTTGCACTCAATCGATGAAGACTTGGCTAATGCTCTCACTCTTGCTATTGCTGTCACTTTTCCTATCCTAATGCTCTCCCTCTTGTAGTCATTCTTACTCTTGCAGCCTTGCTCAATTCTGTTGAAACTCGATATTGATTTGGAGTGAGGCTAGGATCTTAATTTATTACTTTTTGTGAGTGCTTAGGGTGTGGGTGGTGTCCATAAACCATTAGGGTTAGGCTTAGTGGCCCAAATATTTTTAAAAATGCCTTCAGCTCTTTGATGCAGGAGATGATTGGAGTTTTCGATGCATTTGAGGGACGTCGACAAGTCCCCTAAGGGCCCTGGGGATGTCCTGGCATCACCTTGTAGTCTCCAAAACAAGGGGTCATCCCAAAAATGTCCCCTAATAGGCAATGGTGGTGGTGGAATCATGGGGACGTTTCCCTAGAGTCCCTATGTCTCGTGGATGTCCTCGTCCCAAAAATAGCTGGATTTTTGAGGGGGATGCATCCTCATGGAACACTGCCATAAAGTCAAAAGTGTATTTTATTATCTGGCCAGTTTTTACAAATCCTAAGAACAAATGCAAAAGTGAGTTATACAACCAACGAAATTGAGAGAAAAGCCTACATGACCTATATAATGCAGATTCACATCAAATAAGACTAAGGGGAACTATTACAAGAACTGGAACAACTCGTATTCATCGCTTGACTTCTAGAAATTATTGTCAAATCTTGGCATTATATACAATCCTGGCACTTCCAAGGTTCCATTGTTGGTGTCAACTTTGGATGTTTAATGGGAACAATGTCAAAGTCATTTGGAGTACTCATGCTTAACCATAACAACCACACTACCCCTTGGATCAGTTGAACCTCCTTATGAAGCAATAGGCCCCACTACTCCAAGTTGAGGAACTAATTGTCTATATTTCTTCTCAACCTATATCCTAGTGAACCATTTACTTTGGTGAGTGACTAACATTCTTTGATAACTTCAAATATGGTGGTTGTATGCTTGATTTTCATGTTCATGATCTTATCTTTTCAAATACAAAATCAGGATTCAACTTCTTTGGCTGAAATTGTTCTATTATACTTGGCACATTGAGCAAAGAATCTTAACACTGAAAACTATATGCCAATGGCAGATGGAATGTTAAGCTCCAAATCACTATCCTCCACCTGCTTGGAAATAGAATATGGTCCATAGTTGAAGTATGATCTTGTGATGACTTGTAAAATGTCCCAAAATGATTTTTTTTGGATTTTTACAAATTTATAGTGAAAATACATGAAACCCTCACATTTTTTGATCACCAAGATCCTAAGTTGGGCAAGGTGAGAGCATATGGTGATTGGGACACTAACTTACTGGCAACAAGCCGCTCAACTCTATAGTGTATGCAAATACAAAATGAAATGATAGATATGCAAACTAGCTTGCTAAGCCTTCCAGACCACTACAAAAATCAAATGCAATATGAAAGCTCTGGCAGAGTACCGCAAAGAATTCTACAATCAAAATGATAAATTATTGATGCTGAAACATATGATCTCTAAATGATATTCTGCAACAACCCTTCAAGAAATAATTCCCAAAAATCCTTTTGAATATAAAAATATTGATCAACATCAATCCTTCTACTATGTATTATTTAGAAAACCTTCATATAACAGCTAGAAGGCAAATCCGAAACACTAAATAAATTACCAGAAACGATGTAACAACTTCAAGCTCAACTTTACCATTTCCAGAAATAGCTGAATATTATTTGCGAAATGTTGGAACAACATTAACAGATGGGCCCATCCACATATAACAATTACTGAATATCCTTTGGAAAGTATGAAACCCAGAAATTTCCATGCAAGGACCTCAACAAGGTGAAGCGACAGGGTACAATGTTGTACAACTGCACAATGGCATAGATATCAACTTAAATCTCTTTTAGAAATGCTGCAATAGGGGATGGAACATGATGCAGCAGCTTCAACGACATCCTTTTCCTCAAAAACTACTACAAACTCCTTAAAAAATTGTACGGCAAGGGTTTGGGAAAGTATAACAAAAATAGGACTCCCAAAATGCCACAATTCCTCTAAGTGATGACCCTTGTATCTTGTACAACTGGCAGTAAAGATTAATATTGCAAGCTTTAATACAATTCAGCAACAGATTAAAGGTACAACAGCTAAAGATATTCCTCAATATGGTATATGGTCCATAGTGGAGGTATGATCTTGTGAGGCCCTGTGTAGTGTCCCAAAATGATTTTTTAGGATTTTTACAAATTTATAATGAAAATGCATGAAACCATCACACTTTCTGATCACCAAGATCCCAGGTTGGGCAAGGTGGGAGCATACGGTGATTGGAACACTAACTTACTGGCAGCAAGCCGCTTAGCTCTACAATGTATGCAAATACAAAATGAAATGATAGATATGTAGACTATCTTGCTAAGCCTTCCAGACCACTACAAAAATCAAATGCAATATGAAAGCTCTGTCGGAGTACCGCAAAGAATTTTACAATCAAAATGATAACTTATTGATGCTGAAACATATGATTTCCAAATGATATTCTGCAACAACCCTTCAAGAAATAATTCCCAGAAATCCTTTTGAATATAAAAATATTGATCAACAACAATCCTTCTATTATGTACTATTCAGAAAACCTTCATATAAGAGCTAGAAGGCAAATCCGAAACACTGAATAAATTACTAGAGATGATGTAACAGCTTCAAGCTCAACTTTACCATTTCCAAAAATAGCCCAAATATTATTTGCGAACTGTTGGAACAACATTAACAAATAGCCCCATCCACCTATAACAATTACTGAATATCCTTTTGAAAGTATGAAACCTAGAAATTTCCATGCAAAGACCTCAACAAGGTGAAGCGACAGGGTACAATGTTGTACAATTGCACAATGGCATAGATATCAGCTTAAATCTCTTTTAGAAATGTTGCAACAGGGGATGGAACATGATACAACAGCCTCAGTGACATCATTTTCCTCAAAAACTGTTGCAAACTCCTTAAAGAATGGTATGGCAAGGGTCTAGGAAAGTATAACAAAAATAGGACTCCTAAAATACCACAATTCCTCTTAGTGATGACCCTTGTATCTTGTATGACTGGCAGTAAAGATTAATATTGAAACCTTTAATACAATTCAGCAACAAATTAAAGGTACATCAGCTAAAGATATTCCTCAATATGGTATATGGTCCACAGTGGAGGTATGATCTTGTGAGGACCTGTGTAATGTCCCAAAATGATGTTTTTGGATTTTTACAAATTTATAATGAAAATACATGAAACCCTCACACTTTCTGATCACCAAGATCCCAGGTTGGGCAAGGTGAGAGAATATGGTGATTGGGACACTAACTTACTATCAGCAAACTGCTTAGCTCTACAGTGTATGCAAATACAAAATGAAACGATAGATATGTAGACGAGCTTGCTAAGCCTTCCAAACCACTACGAAAATCAAATGCGATATGAAAGCTCTGGTGGAGTACTGCAAAGAATTCTACAATCAAAATGATAACTTATTGATGTTGAAACATATGATTTCTAAATGATATTCTGCAACAACCCTTCATGAAATAATTCCAAGAAATCCTTTTGAATATAAAAATATTGATCAACAACAATCCTTCTACTATGTATTATTCAGAAAACTTCATATAACAGCTAGAAGGCAAATCTGAAACACTGAATAAATTACCAAAAATGCTATGTTACTGGGTTCGCCCCCTGCCTGGCCGGATGCGGGTGCGATTCGCACCGGGTGCGGGGTACGGTGCGGTTCGCCTGTGGGTGCGGACAGGGTGCATCCTAGACGAACCCGGGCGGTCCGGAGGCAAACCCAGGGCCCAAAAAAGACACCCAAGTCGAACCCACCGCAAAAAACACCCAAATCACTTTTTTTTTTTTTTACATTTTAAGTCATTTACATTTCAGTTGAGAGGCATATATAACAGTTGTGTTCACAGTGGTGTATTTTATCAGAGTTTTTATTTTGTATTGGCAGTTGTTGCTGCTAGATTGTGTTGTGTGCGTGCAGGTTAATGTCATCAGAATGATGGATCTTGTCGAATAATCCCTACACTTTAAGGTAACCTAATTCTATTGTGTAATGCAAGCTGAGTAATAAGATCTTGGGTCTTCAAAGTGTGTGTTGTGCATGATAGTAATGTTTTCTATTACCTTCATATGTTTACCGAGGGTCCACCCCGGGCACAGCCCAGACAACCTAGGTGTGCCCAGGGACGTGGGGGTACCTGGGTCGTCCATGTTGTGCCCTGGGTGAACCCACGGGACATAGGCCCTCTGCAATTCACATTATGGCTAATTTATACACAATTATTGATTTATTGGAGATGCTAATTATCACCCCAGTCGCCATCCATCACCCTGTTGAGCCAACCCTGTGACATTTAATTGCAGCTGTTGATTTTCAGCTTGGGTTTAGTACGATGGATTGCAACTTCCAATAACGTGCTGAAAATCCTGCCTGGCTAGACTGTAAAAGACACCATATGAAGCTAACAGCCTGGACATCATGACACGCAAACTTGCTAATGTCCAAGATGATGATAATGATGATGATGTGGAGGATTTAGCAAATCCATATGATTGATGACATTTGTCATTTTACATTGAAAATTGATTGTTGAACTTGATATTAATATTTTGAATCTTGTTATTGAACTTGAAGTTCAAGTTTTATGTTTTATGATATTCAAGTTTATGGTGGTTTTGTTGATTATATGATGCTATGTGGTGTTCTACACTTAATTCTTGCTTTTCTACACTTAATTCTTGCTTCTACACTTTTTTTTTTACATATATATATATATATATAAAACAAACCCAAAAACGAACCCAACCTCCAAAAAAAATTTTGCCGAATCCACAAACCGAACCTCCGTACCCGAACCCGAACCAGAACCAGAACCAGCAACTTAGCAAAAATGGTGTAACAACAACTTCAAGCTCAGCTTTACCATTCCCAGAAATAACTGAATATTATTTGTGAACTGTTGGAACAACATTAATAGATAGGCTCATCCACATATAACAATTATTGAATATCCTTTTGAAAGTATGAATCCCAAAAATTTCCAGGCGAGGACCTCGACAAGGTGAAGTGATAGGGTACAATGTTGTACAACTGCACAATGGCATAGATATCAGCTTAAATCTCTTTTAGAAATGTTGCAACAAGGGACGGAAAATTATACAGCAGCCTCAGTGACATCCTTTTCCTCAAAAACTGTTGCAAACTTCTTAAAGAATGGTACGGCAAGGGTCTGGGAAAGTACAAAAATAGGACTCCCAAAATGCCATAGTTCCTCCAAGCGATGACCCTTGTATATTGTACAACTGGCAGTAAAGATTAATATTGCAAGCTTTAATACAATTCAGCAACAAATTAAAGGTACGACAGCTAAAGATATTCCCCAATATGGTACACTTCTTATGTGGGTTGATATCACCTTCACTTCTCTACCTCTTTATCTACCACTCTTCCTCCATGTGAATTTCCTACTCTTCCTACATCATTATTACTCTATGTTTGTGGATTCTTCTATTTGTCCATCCTAATTCATGAGATTTATTTTTTATGTCATCCTTTTTTGTACCTTCCTCTACATGACAATTTGGGGACAATGCTTATTCATGTTGACCCATGCATACCATGCTTGTTTCCAACCTATTTGTTGCAACCTGCCCCTTTAATCCTAATTCTTCATTTTACTTATTTCATGGCCTAAACTTGTCACTGATATGTTTTATGCTACCCCTAGACCTATTTCCATGCCTAGAATCAACCCTAAAAAATCTCAGGTCAAAATTCAATTTTAGTACAAAATGCATCCGAGCGCTAGAGAGGTCAAAATGCACCCATAACTAGAGTCCAATTGTAATATCCCCAATGGGATCTGCCCTAAAATTCTGATTTCTGCCCTAGTTCTCTGCACTTTTAATTTTCTGCTGAAACCCTAATTTCTGATCTGATTTTCTGCTCTTAATTAACTTATTCCAGCGAACACAATACACATCTAAACATGGCAAATAATGATGGCAAATGATACTACAAGTTGACATTCATCATAAGCATGAATTACACCATGAAATACACAATGTAGGGCAACCAAAATGGCAATAACAAGTCTGATTTTCTGAATTAACCCTGCTACTACAAAACTGAAATTTTGGAAATGCAATTACATCCAAGAGCTTAGGCCAAACATGCCAAATTACAAATCAGATCTCTTCTGATACAATCAGACCTTTAAATAGGTTGATACATACCAAAATATGATGAACAAGATACTCCAATCCAAACCCTAGCTGGGTGAATTACATCAGCTCGGTTATGATGACAAATCACAAGCAAATGATGATGAATGAAGCTCCAAAATCCTCTCCAAAGGTGGCACTAGGTCTGCTGCAAATAACTAGGGTTTATGAAACCCTAATCAAGGTGAAATCTGCCCTCCAACTCCAAATTCGCCCTTCACAAATCAAATCACCCTTCTCCAAATGATGGCGCTCCACTCTAGGATGAAACCCTAGATCAAAATCAACACAAAACTCGCCAATGCTGCTGCTCCAAATCTGATCTTGAAATCTGAATATGAAATTCTGCTCTCCTCCTTCACGAATCTCCAATGAAGTGCAAATAGGCTTCCATCATGAAACCTTCACAAGATAAATTAGGTTTTCATCCAATTCACCTAGAATCGCAAGGGTTTTCGTCCTTGGATTCAAGCCCAACTTTCGTTGCAGCCAAAAGAGTTAAACTCCAAGAGAAGATATGAATGTAAGGTATGCTGAAATGCCTCCAAATGATCTCTTATTTATACATGATCTTCCCTCCTTCTAGGTCGACCTAGGCAAGATAATCCTTTTATTTTTATTGTTTTTCTTCCCAAGCTTGGCCGACCACTCCACAATAGACGCTCAAGGTGAAAATTAAAGGTTTGTCTTTCTTTTTATGCCTTCTCCTAGGCTGACTCCCTCCTAGATGCTCCCTTTATGTCTTCTCCACAACTTGGCCAACCACATAAAAGGATATATTTTCTTTTATTTTATTCTTTTCTTCTCCAAGAGGGTTGACCCTCTTCTAGGCGCCCAAGACACAATAAACAATTTATTTTATTTCTTGCTATTTCTCTAACATTCCATTCTCCATGGGCAAACTGATTTGGCACAAGATACCTCATGAATTTGACCTCAAATGCAGTTGTCATCAACAAGGGAAATCATCACAAATTATTCTTATTTTTCTCAAGGCATTTTTCCATGCTTTTCCTTTATCTTTCATTCTCCAATTGGGTTGCTCCTCATTAGGGGAAATTATTTGACTAGTGTTGACTTCATCAAAATTACCAAAAAATTATCCCAAGTCATAGTCCATCACCGATTTGCCCTACAAAATTGGCCAAGTGTGAAAACTTGCCAATTAGGGCATCACTAGGTGATCACTCCAAAAATGGGGACATTACACCAATTCAACTTCAATTGATTCCAACTTTTAAGTCTCAAAAGCCCTAACTAGTGCTTCCCTAATTCTTTCTCAAATAGTCAATTTGAATTGAGCCCAATATAAAAGACTAACATTCCTCATTTTGAATAATTAAGGAACTCTCTCTCACCTTCACTCTTCCCTAACTAATTTTTTCATCTTCAAGCATCCATTCTAAGTTTTCACACTTCTCGCACCCATTCCCTATGGCTGCATATCCCCATTGCTGAAATTTCTCTTGTGATTTCCACCTTTTTCCTTCATTGTTAGATTCCAATCTTGTTCCTTTTCCCCTAGGGTCTTCCCTTTCCCAAATCTCTCTTCAGGAAGCCATCACCCTTCAATGTAGATCCATACATGACGTCTCTTAGGATTCTAGAGTCCCCAAGTTGATCTCCTCCTTCCAACACATCCAAGAGACTGGCAGCTCTAAACGGTCTTTGGATACTGCCACTTCTCTTATAGACACGGATAGTCCTATGAGACATCTCTCACAACTTCTACCTTAACATGTTTCTCAACATCGCAGTCCTATTTCTTACCGATGGTGTGGTTCCACTTCTTCTCATAAGCATAAGTCCTCTCCAGCCACCCCCAACCATAGGGGCAAATGCACATTACGAGCTTTTTCGCTAATACAAGGATTACTTTGGCCTTGGATGTTAGATGTGATCCTAGGGGGAGTACCCTGCTTGACACTCCCAACCCTTGACACTCCTCGATGAGCATTATCAGTTCTTGTATCGGCCCCTTCACAGTGATTGATGATGGCACTAGTGACTTCACCATTTCTAGTCCAAATAGTGATTCTTGATGATCTCTAGTTTTCCTCAACGTTTTCTCTTTAGGGTTCTTGTTTCCCATTCTTGGCTATATGTACTAGTTTCTTGACCACTTATGTAGGTGGTCCCTTGTTTTGTATTTCTTTGTTTTTGTTCTTCTCCCCTTTGTGGGGCCTTTCTAGGTTTCTCTTCCTAGAACTTTCTATTGTAAATTGTTGTACTCTTGAGTCCATTGACCTATTTTGGTCATTCATGGACATTAATATAATTTCTTTCTTTTGTTCATTCTTTCTCTCACAATCCTCTCTTGTTGCCAAATCCCCTCTCCAAACCCTTTTTGAAAACCCAAGTATTGAATCCTCCAAGCATATCAATAGCATTTCCATCTCCTTATCCTCCCTTGTACAAACACCACCCAGCAATAGCCATCCTCCTAGCATTTATCAGTAGCTCCAATACATTGTACACACCACAAACACCCCACAGAGGAGCACACACATCCAATCTTTCCAAGGCTTTGTTATTGATGGTTGAAATAGACCAAAAAAAGGGGACTGACTAAGGCAGTCTTCCAAATAGCCTTACGCCTTTTTTCCTATCCCCAACTTAGATGGTAAAAATCTAAAGATCCGGAGCAATGTGCAAGTGAACTTAGAACCAATAGAGGTAGGAGATCAATCACAAGAGATTCTAAACCCATCATAGACAAAGCATTCTAGGACCAAAATGTATTTCTATCTACTCTAGCACCCCTCTACATTATGTCCAAGCTCTAGCACCCTAGGAGGTGAAATTTGTCCTTCCAATCTCCAAATAGCCTAAACACTTTTCCCTATCCCCAACTTAGATGGTAGAATTTTGAAGATCTAGAGTAATTGCAAGCAATGTATAGGTGAATCGAGAACCAACAAAGTTAGGTGATCAGTCACAAGAGATTCTAGATCCATCACTGACATGGGACTTTGGCACCAGGATGTATTCCTATCTACTCTAGCACCCCACTACATTATGTCTAGGCTCTAGCACCCCAAGAGGTGAAATTTGTCCTACTAGGCATCTTTAGAAGGTCTCTAGCACCCACCTATAGCACTGGTGTCTTCTCTCATGCCCAAGTTTAACTCTAGTGTCTACTCTAGCACCCAATTGCAAACAAGAGTCTACACTAGCACAAGATTTCAAAAGTATCTAGACTAGCCCCCAAGCCCCTACAAAATCGCCTTTTCATTCTTCACCATGGTTAAAGTTGTCACCCACGGGACACTATTTTAAAGAAGGCATTCAACATTAATTATGATGTGTGCAGTTGATCCAACAATGGTGAGACTTCATATGAGACATTCTTCATTGACTTTATTGCTGAATGGATAAGGGACTGTGTCATGTCCCCAATTTTTGCAAGTAACTTAATGGGTTCTAATTGTAAATTAATTTTATAAAGTATTTTAATTGCTTTATAAAATTAATATTTAATTAAGTTACTTGAGTATTTAAAACACTTTATTAAATAAAGTATTATTGTACACACATTTAAAAGGTTCAAGTGCAAGCATTTAAAAAGGTTAAGTGTGACCGTGTACACAGAAACTTTCATTTAATAAAATTAGGCTTGGCTTAATTGATGAAAGTTTAAAAGGAGAGCTGAGTGTTGGTAGACGATGTGTCTGTATGTCTGTATGTTTTGGTTTTGTGTTTATGACTTTTGTCAAGTTGTATTCAGCTGTTGTCAAGGTGATGGCCCCTTGCATTTGCTGAGCCGAGGAGATGACCCCTTGGTGAATTGTTGAGGTGAAATCATCTCAGGTTTCACAACTGAGCTTCATTGTGTCTTGAATTTGGTATTTTGCTGAATAAGTCGATGATATTGAAGATCATTTGTATGCAGTTTTCAGAATAAAGTTTATGCAGATTTGATGATATTATTTGTGGAGAGGGTTTTTGTTTGCAAATTTATTGATTGGTAAATCAATATAAATTTGCTAGTGTTGAATCGATTTATATCTCTGTGTTTCAAATTTATGTATATTCAGATTTCAGATTATATATATCTTTGTTGCATGATAAGAAACATCATCTGACAGGTTTCAGGTTTACATTTTAATATATATTATTATCAGTTCATGAATTGTGGGCCCCAGCTCTGACAGCATTTTATATTAAGGAATATTTAGAAGGCATTGTTGAAAGACTTTAGTTTCATTCTTGTGAGTCCCAGCGTGAAAGCCTCTTCTAATCGCTGCTGAAGGAATTCGGGAGGTCTTCTGAAGATATATATTTCAGATATTGTTTTGCAGGAGACAAGTTCTGACAAACTTCAGTTCTGTCTATATAAGAGATTTGTTTAAATCATGGGTCTCTTGCAAATGCGTTGAGTAGTGGAGAATGGACCCCACGTAGTCCTTTGTGGTCAGCAATTATGAACAGACCATTTTATATTTGAGATTTCACTGAAATCGGAGTATGAGGAATTCGTGAGCCGCCTGCTAAAGAGAGATTCATCAGTTCGAAAGGAATTAATAAGCATATCTGAAAGGTCTGTGTAAATCGATCAGTTTACATACAAGGGAGACGCCGCTTCTAATAGTAAAAGGTGAGTCCGCTCTCATACTTAACAGTCTGCTATATAAAGAGAAATCGTGGGCTCCATTCCATCAGCGTCACCATTGTGTGAAGCTTCATCAAATATCCCTAGTAGTAATCGCATTACTGAGAGGAAGGATTAGTCATCTGGATATTTCAGAGAGGAGATAATTATTAGCAGTGATATTATCTGAAGAGGAATTGTAGACACTTGGTATGAATGATATCAATTGTTCAAAGACCATTGCAGCATACCATTGAAGGAAGTCAAAGTTTATTCAACCGCAGCCTTCAGATAATAGCGATCACCTATTAGAGGAAGTCGTGAGACATTGTGGATTCGTGTTATTATTGAAGGATGACGGAGCTATATTGAGGAGACTTTGATCGAAAGGTTTGAAACTGTTGAAGACACATTCACAACTGGAGTGCCATCGTGGAGTTAAAGAGACTGAAGTATGCCGCCTTTCTGATAATGAGTTCCGTTGCCATTGTCTGAGTATTGTAAAGAATCAAAGATTCATCTGCAGCATACAGAGACAGCAAAACATTAGTGGATAGCAAACCATTCAGAACTGAGAAGGCCCTGTACGGTATCTGCAAGTATATTTCGTATGACATCAGTTGATTTGTAGAAGGCTATGACAGCAATTCATTATTCTTTGTTTATGGTTGGTATTCTCAGAGAAATAAACAATCTTGAATATAATTAACTATCATAGTTCAAATCTTTAATTTGAACGTGCTATAATCTGTACTAATCTAATCTGAGTTGTACAAGTGTGTGAAATATGGGATGGAGATGTCTATGATTATAACTGCATGAGCAAACTTTGTAGACTGTCATATTTAGTAGCATACTGAGGTAATCAGTCAAACTGCAAGATACAGAAATTATATCAGAGTGCATCAGAGTTCAACAAATATCCAATCAGGGATATTTCACACTGGCTTGGCATTCTACTTCACACATGGTCAATCTTAATCATCATCAAGCGGTCCAGTAGTCTTATTGTCATGTTAAGTTGGTCTAATGTGTCTAGGGAGGTCATATTATGTGTTTTATGTCATATGTCTCCCTTTTTAAGTGATGACTCTTATTTGCACATGGATGAAGTTATTTAATTATTTTTAGGATACATTAATTATTGATATGTGTGAAGATTATTTTATAGTAAATGGATCAATATGAGCAATAATTGTGAGTTGTGAAGTGTCGTATGTATATGTGGGGGCATTAAAAAACCTCGTATAATCAAAGCAATTGGAGATTATGACTAGAGAAAAAGGAGGAAATTTGTCATGCAACAATTTCCACCTATGTAATTAAATAAACAAAAGTATGATAGAATTGGGAATAGAAGTTGGAAGTTTTCTAGGGGTTGCTAGGTTGGAAGTTTTTAATCCAAACCCAAATTATTGAAAGATGTGAAGATTATTTAGCAGTAAATGGATCAATTAGAGCAATAATTGTGAGTTGTGAAGTGTCATATGTCGATGTCAGGACATTAAAAAATCTTGACCAATCAAACCAACTAGAGATTTTGACTGGAAAAAAGGGAGGAAAATTGTCATGCAGCAATTTCCAGCATTCTACGTAATTAAATATACAAAAGTATAATGGAATTGAGTTTAGAAGTTGAAAATTTTCTAAGCTGGGTTAGACTCTTCTCCTCTCTCATTTTGGAACTTTCTTTTGCTGTAGTTTTCTTATTAATGTTAATGGAATACAATATGGATTGGACATTCAAACATCACGAAGTATGGATGGGGCTTTCAACTTCTACCACACGTTTCAATAATAGCTTGGTCATCCTTTTCATTTCTTATCCCTTATTTTTGCAAATAAGGGGGGATGCACCCAATTTCTCCCTTTTGGAGCTCCTTAGAGTCCCTTTTCTACTTTAGTGTCTGTATTTTTCAACTTGGGCATGTAATGAAACTTGGGTACATGGCTTCACCGTGTGCAAATTACCCAAACAAAATGGCCTTTTCATTTTTCACCACGGTTAAAGTTGTCCCCCAAGGGACCCTATTTTAAATAAGGCATCCAACATTATTTATGATTTGTGCACCTGATCCAACAACAATGAGATTTCATATGATACAATCTTCATTGATTGTAATGTCCCCATTTTCGGGTTCTCTTGCATTGCAGTTGGCACTGACCTTCTAGGTGTGTGTCAGCATCATCAAAGGAGTTACTTGATGTTTCTAGTGAGCTCAGGTGGTCCGAAGGACTCATATGCCACTTTTCGAGGTGATTTTCGGCTTCTGGTGTGCTTTCCAAGAGTCTTGGAGATGCCGTCTATTTTTAGTAAGTCATTTTGTTGGCTTCATTTATCATTATTTATCATCAAGATCACTCCAGTGCGATCAATTTCTGATTCCGATGCATTCCAGCAGTTTCTGCAAATTGAGTGCATTAATGACTTTATTTTAATTATTTTTCTAAGGTTGCTTAAATTATATTAAAATATTTTACAAGCACCTTAGTGTTATAGCTTGTCAAAACTTGGGGGAAGAGTTTAAAATCTTGGATGCATAAAACAAGGACCTTGCGTGTCAAATTATCATTATTTTAATAAAAAGATCTTTTCAGAGCTAAAATGGAGTTTAAATTAATTAAGCAAATTTTAAAATATAAGCTTCTGGAGAGTTCAGTGGAAAAGTATAAAAGGAGGTTGTGAAAGCTCATTTGATATATGCAGATTCTTATATTTTCCTCTGATGAAACCCTTGTGGTTCTGGGAGATTGAACTTGGTTCATCTCAGCCTTCTTGAGGATGAAAACCCTCTTGGAGAAGAATAACTGCGGTGGTGAAAGATCCACCTAGGTTATTACAGTGTCTCATTCAGAGTTACAATTTGTGCAAGAAAGGAATTACTGGTGGAATCATACAGATTTCACGCAGTGCTGAATGTTGTCGGTTGACGAGTTGCTACAACTGAGACAAATTTGTGGATTTCTTCCAAATACAAATTGGAGTTTATGATTAGTTGTTGAGGCAATTAAGGGCAGATTATATTCATTGATTTTGTGATAGATTGAAAGAGTGATTGGGCGATTGGCATTGGAGGAGGACTGATTTACATTGCCTTGTATACCGTCCTAGGGTGAAGGTGATCGCTGCCATATATCATGTGCTGATCGTTGTCATACATTTGGGGTTTGACATCAGACATTCCAGCCGTCCCTTTGAGAAGGTCTGTCCAAGTTAAGCCATCGCTTGAAGTTGAAGGGAGTTTTGGGGCTGTTCATACTCTATTGAAGTTTGATCGCTGTCCAAGATATTCGCAGTCCAGTTTGGGGGTCATTTGCATATGGGAATCACTCTCATTCTATGAAGATATCGCTGCCATCTCAGTCCTAAACGCCATCAAGAGGGATCACTGCCTTATTGGAAGGATACGCCAACCATTGGAGAAGATATGAAGGATCGTGGCATGTGAAGAAGTTGTATCAGACCTGTCTACATCAAAATTTCACTTGCAGCAGTCATATATTATCTCAGTCTTGTATATTAGCTCATATCTTTGTAAGAATGACATCTTTATTCATGCCTATATCAAGGAAGGACAAACCAGGTATGTAATGGATGTGATAGTTATTCAAATCTTTAATTTGAATAAAGATATCTTGTTGTTCTGAGTCATATCAGGCCTCTGATTTATGTTATCAGTCATATTGTTTGTCTTTGTTTCAATTGCAAATGGTTATGTTTTGGCACTACTTCATGGCAAATGCATATGTAAACTGAAAACATCAAAACCCATCATCCAAACAAGCAAATAAACTCAGAAAATCAGTCACAGTCAGATTGCATGCCAAGTGTTTGACAGAATGTCAGCTCACTTTTAGTCAGTAAACATGATGGGTGTTTGAGAAAAAAAAATTGTTCCAAAACTAGGGTGGGACATTACATTTACTCTACTGTCGAATGGATAAAGCATTGGCTTGGCATTCTACTTCGGTAGGTCATATTGTGTGTTTTATGTCATATGTCTCCCCTTTAAGTGACAATTAATCTTTGCACATGGATGAAGTTATTTAATTATTTTTAGAATTCATTAATTAATGAAATGTATAGAGATTATTTTATAGTAAATGGATCAATTTGAGCAATAATTGTGAGTTGAAGTGCCATATGTGGATGTGAGGGCATTTAAAAATCTTGTACAATCAAAGCAACTGGAGGTTATGACTGGAGAAAGAGGAGGAAATTTGTCATGCAACAATTTCCACCATTCTATGTAATTAAATAAACATAAGTATGATGGAATGGGGTTAGAAGTTGAAAATTTTCTAGGGGCTGTTGGGTTGAAAATTTTTAATCTAAACCCAATTATTGAAATATGTAAAGATTATTTTATAGAAAATGGATCGATTTGAGCAATAATTGTGAGTTGTGAAGTGTCATATGTGGATGAGAGTGCAATAAAAAATCTTGACCAATCAAAGCAACTAGAGGTTATGACTGGAAAAAAATGAGGAAATTTGTCATGAACCAATTTCCATCATTCTCTGTAAATAAATAAACAAAAGTATGATGGAATTGGGGTTAGAAGTTGGAAGTTTTCTATGGGCTGATAGGTTAGACTCTTCTCCTCTCTCATTTTGCAACTTTGTTTTTCTGTCATTTTCTTATTAATGTTAATGGAGTGCAGTTTTTTGCATGATGGAATCAAATGTTGCTCATTAATAGATGTGCTGATTTGCTTCTTTTATAAATTCTGCTCTGCTGTTTATAAATGAGGATCAAACAGTCATTAAGATATTTTCAACTACATGTCATGTCTTCTCTCTCTTCCATTCTTTGCGATTCCAAGGTTTGAATAATGAAGCTTTGTATTGCCTACATGTAGTCAGATCTGGTAAAAACTGTGTTTCTATGAGATTTCAGCTGTCCTATTAGCATTTTAATTTGTTCTTTTCAGAACAACACAATATGGAATAGCACATACAGTAGAACCGATCTTCAAATTATAAGGGGAAGCTCTCTAAGACCTAAAACCTAAGACTATAAATAGAATTTACAAGCATGCACATTGTAAAAGATTTCAATGGGGTTTTGCATTAAAAGTAAATTGCTAAATGACTATGTTTTTGCCTTGGATGCAAGCACCAAGCTATCAACAGTCCAGGCTTGCAGCGAGATTGATTTATGGAAGATTAACAATTGCACAATTTTCTACTAGCTAAAACATAGGCCAGTATTCACCTGATAAGGGGCCAAAACGGTAAGTAGAACACTGCAGAGTGTGCGAAGAGTCAAGTTTATTCAGAATATGATGGATGCAGAGTACAAGACAGCTATTTGTTGATGTTTGGGAATGGTGGTGGGTGTTATTGCTTTCCTCTCGACGTGTGGCAGCCAATTCTCATAATTTCCGATGGTGGAGAGGAGGGTTTGCAGGGTGGAGTCAAGAATTTGAAAGCGGTGAAGGGGAAAAGAGTGGTTGACGATGTCCCAAAGCGGCAACTAAGGAGGAAGGGAGGAGGCTCGACGGTGGGTGGTCATCTGGTGCAGGGTGAGAAGTCGGTTCGGCGATATGCAGGGAGAAAATGCCTAAGAAAATTTTCTGGGGAGGAAGCCATGGCTGGCTTCATTAATGGTCTCGATGCAGAAATCAAAAATCCTATCCTGTGTGAGTGATTAGGCTGGCTCCTTAAGGTTGCAAAAGAAGTGGACGGGAACGAGGGGGTTAATGTCTGCACGGCAATGGTGAATCTGTTGTTGGATCCTGGTAGTTCTTGCGGGAGATGGAGTGTCTTCAACGCTGCACAGTCCCTCACGGTTGCAACTATGTTATCTACTGTCGTGGCGTCCATCTTGCTGCATGAGGATATGTTAGAGGTCACTAAACAGAATGAAGAGAATATGGAAAAGGTGATGGGACATATGCACGATGTGTTGGTTAGGATTATGGAAACCTGAAAGGTGGTGGATGACGTAGCTAGTAAGATTGGGGTGGCAGTTCTTGTGTGTAGGCGTCCTTCATTTTCTTGTGCCTGTGACTCCAAGAACGATGTGGTGGACCTCATTGGTTATGATTCTGGTTAGGTTCTCCTTGCCTTTGTTTGTGTCAATTTTGGACAGCATACTGGGCCTTTGTAATTTGCCATGGCTGTGGATATGAACTGTGGGGTTGGGAATGGGGTTATAGTAGTTTGTATAAGGGTATGGAATAGTTATGATAGTAGCTTCTAATACTCTGTTTTGGGATCCTATTTCTGCAAGACTTTGATACTCTCTATTTTTTGATGGGTTCCTAGACCCAAAAACCAGGTATATATAATCAAAAAAAAAAAAAGGCTAGTATTTGGATGTAAACAAAGATTTTACAAAATAACACCAATGGATACCAACTATTGGCTAAATCAAAGACCAATGTTCTACATCAACAGGAAATGATTAAATAGACGAACATCACACGATTCCAAAAAAATATGCTAGAGGAATACACAAGGTTATTACTTTAATATATAATGAGCATCACTGCAAAGCTTAATACAATTACTCAATTCAATTTAATTCTCAAAATCACAAACACAAGATTAATGACCTCAACATAAGATTTTGTAGCATAGGGTTAACATCAACTTACATACATTCCTTCACTAAACAAAACATAAATATTTGACTTCACAACTCGAATGACAATTTCCGCAACGTAAGTCTAGCATCCACTCTCATTACAAATTATGTGCTCAAGCCACTTATTTATAAGCTCATCAGAGGCAGATTTTAGGGATCAAATAATAATAAAATGATCTCAATAAAACCCTACTTTAAAGCAACCCAATCTCTATTCATTGCAAAGAGGAAATAAATCACTCAAATAGCCTCATATAGGCTCTTCCTACTTTAAATCTCTACTTTATTCTTAACATAGGCTGCCTGGTGATAAGGTATGGTTATGATTCAGTAATTTTTTCTTTAAAACAATTGACTTGGCATTGAAAATCTGAAGTTGCTGATTTAAGAAGCAAGGTGGAGTTTTAATGTGGCATTGCCACCTCAAAATGGTGCCTACCTTAAGTTTTTTTTTTCTCATTTTCAAGACTTTCATGTGGCAATGCCACTCAAAATGTATGAAATTTTTATGTTTTAACTAGCTTTTACTTAAGTCGCTTTTTTAGACTGTCTTCGCCACCTTTGCCACATTTTGCCCTTGGCTATGCCATTGAAAAAGTGCAACATTCACTTAAGTTTAATTTTTCTTTAAGCTGTCACAAATCACTAACATGTTTGCCACTTTTATAACCTCTTGTCAGAACTTTTGAGTGACACCACCACTCCAAAAGTGGGTGTACGATCCATGTCTAATTCTGCCCTGAATTTTCTGATTTTAATGGTTTGACATTTTGTCAAACACTTTGCATGAAATCTGATTTTGTTTGTTTCTGAATGTAGTTTGTATGAACAGCAGATATATGTATGTTAAATGCTCAAATTAAATGAAATTCATACGCACTTATGAAGGAACTCATCAAACATATATTCTATCACATAACTAGACCCTTACAATGCAATTTAAATGACATATAAATCTGATTTCTGAATATGATCAACTGTTGTTACAAATCAGATTGTTCAGAATTGAAATAACATCAAATTGCATGCTTAAACATGCCCAAATATGTCTCAAATCTTTGTTGTTCAGAATCAGATTATTACAATGATAATCAAGGGTCTTTCACATACCAAAATATCATATTGCAATGTCCTTGTCAAACCCTAGATGGGCGATCAGCAAATAACACTTATTTATGCATTTTTATGGCTTCAAAAGCCCACGATCCTTCCTAAACTCTTGGTGATTCTCTTCAAACTTTAGACTTGCACCTTACAATTGTCCACATGCCCTTGCAAAGCCTTGGCGTCCAATATCTATGGCTACGAATGAGGTAGAAAGGGACAGCGACTCCTTGATAGCTGCGGCTAGGGCAAACAATGGTCCACACCAATATTTCCACTCACAATTTCCTCCAAAATGCAGTGCTAGGGTTTGAGGATTAAACCCTATATCATAACAATATTCCAGCCCTATATATCTTCGAATAAACCTCCACAAATATGAATATATTGCCCAATTTGTATTTGGAACAAATCTCACAAATTGGCAATCAAACCCTCCAATATCAACCTGTAAAAATATATCTCTTTGAAGCCCAATTATCTCTCCAAACTAAATCAATGAAGCACAATGTAAATCCTAAAGTGAATCCACCAAATGGGTAGACTTGGGTTTTCATCCAATCCACCCAAATCCCAAGGGTTTTCGTCCTAGGGCTTGTTGATCCTATAGTTGCAGCTCACAAGGAAAACTCCATTATGCAAATAACAATCCCAGATATGAAAATGATTTTGCCTTCACCTTTTTTTAAAGCCACAAGTGAACTTTCTAGAAAGAACTTCTAGAAGACTCACTTTTATTATTTTATTTTATTTTATATTTTCTTTTTTTAAAAGTGACTTATTTTTATAATTTCTGAATATAATATTATAAAGTCACTTTTATAATAAAAATAGGTCCAGCTAATTAATTAAATATAAATAACCCAAAAATGACTTAGGATTATTTATTATTTAATTAATCAAATTATTCCCTTATAACTCCCAACTTAGCCTATGGGAATAAAAATAGGCTAGTGGGCCCCGCTGGATGATCACTTGGAAAATGGGGACATTACAAATCCTCCCCATTCAAAGATTGTTGTAATGTCCCCTTTCTAGTGGAAACACTTGAATCTTGATTCAAAGCGATTCTCAAGGAGACATTAGAAACATTAGAGATCAATAAATTTCAATGGCTAAGATTAAATAAGATCAATGATAATATAAATATATCATTTCCTTCTTAAATGATTATTCATTTCATGATTATCATTCACATATTGATGACTATACTATATAAGAATGTTAAGGTGAATATTAAACATAATTCAAGATTCATATTCTTCCCTCTTATTCTTCATCAAGGAACTAGGTTTTACATGTCAAGGGTGCATGGAGACCATCCCAGACCCAACCTACAAGAAACTATGTCCCAGCCTACAGGCCTTATTGTGGGTGGAATTACACTGCTCCTCCCTTACAATACCTATCATCCCTTTAAGGATGAAGTAATAGGAGTAATTAGAAGTACGATCTTGTATCCTAATATTCCTTAGGGCAGATATTAAGCATAAGTCAAGATCCATATATCCCCCTCTTGTTCTTCATCAAGGAACTTAGGCTTTAAGGCGCATGGAGACCATCTCAGACCCAGCATACGGGAAACTATGTCCCAGCCTACAGGCCTATTCACGAATGGAACTACACTGCCCCTCCCCAAAGTACCTAACCATCCCTTTAAGGATGAATCAATAGAGGTGATGGGAATATGATCCCTTATGCTAACATTCCCTAATCTATTTTATCATCATAAAACATGGATAGAAATATTCTTTTCTAAAATTGGAATATCATCGTAAAATATTCTTGTTCATCATCATTAGATCTTAGATCTATACATATAAGGCAATTCCTTTTGAACTTCAATAATTCACATGGATTCATATCAACTATAAGATGGCATATATATATAATGATGGTCTTTTTCAATATATGACTTTTATTATAATAACACAAGATTAAAGATATCATACCTTTTATTACCTTTATTACTTTTTGTGCAGATCTGAACTTATTACTGAGTTCTGATTATATATCTGCTTTTTTCTGAAGATGAATGCTGAAATTAACAATGATTGATCGATGATTTATTGATGCCTCTCCCAATACCCAGCGATCTCCCTTTATACTTTATTTTTCCCATCAACAGTTGCAACCTTCCTTTAATCGTTGTTCTTTAAAGTAATTACTTATTATTATAATTGCTGACCTTGTCTTTATTTTGATTGCTGCATTTATTTTAACTAATCGTTGCCTCTATTGTATGGAGCGCTGCCTATTATTAGTCAAAGTCTCTTTTCTTTTTTCTGCCTTAATACTATGTCTAATATGTGATCGCAGCCTTTGTATAGTCTTTGTCTCCTATGAATCACTCATTATAATATATATATCTTACATTAATATTTATATTAATATCTATAATTATTATAATAATATTTCAATTGTTAATATTTTAGTACATAAAATATATTATATATTATAATGGTTATAATAATATTTAATTTACTAATATTAGTATTTATAATTATATTTGTACTTATAATATATTTATTGTTATATTATTATAATAAATGATTATAATAATATTTAAATTATTAATATTTACATTTATATTTATATTGGTTATTTATAAATATAATATATCGGTTAATATATTATATTTAAAATGTTTATAGATAATATCATATGATATTATATATTTATAATATTATATATATTTATTAATGGGCTATGGCAGGGATATTTACATGACGTTTTAAATCTTTAATTTAAACAATGCCTTAATATCAAGATATGACAATTGCTTGCCCCAAGCAATCACAACTCAAGCAACTCCGACATACAATCATTCAAATTCCAAGATCCCAAACTAATCTAAAGAATGCTCCACCTAGTTTTCATTGCTCCTTTCTGATACAACTGTCATTCAACAAATCATTGTGAAGCAATCCACCAATCATACCAATGCCTGGATCCCAAATTATTGCACTATCATATAAACTGAAAATGAAAGGATAAGTGTCTCTTATCAAGTCACCATCACAAGCTATCCATCTAAATTTGCATTGTTCCATATAGACTTGAAAGGTGTTCATCATGTGTGCATAACCAAGCATGCATATCCTCTCTAGACTGCTGGTACAAATAATGACAACACTGTTAAAACTAAAAATTAGATCTATAAACGTCCTAGGAATGTTTCCGCTGTCATAAACTGATAAGATCTCGTCATCATTCAACCTCCAAAAGTTGTAGTGACAATCCCATGCACACAAATCCATGCAATCAGCAGCAATCATCAATGTAAAGTCTAAAAATTTTATGATCAGCAATGTAGGGCAGCCACTAAACGTCAATGTGTAAGATGAAAACCATTGAACCAAATCTGAAATTTCTCTATTCTCATGAATACCTTCATGCCTTGGATTATAGTCCAGCTGAAACCCAAAATCCATATGCATATATCTCTCAACAAGTTCATGCAAATCTGATTTTTCTTCATGCTCTATCATCATAATTTCTCCCCTTTGAAGTATTGGAGATTGATGAAGAAATGTGTCTAGTTGTTGCCTTTCATGATCCATGTGAACAAATTTTTCCTTAATCTTTTGTAGGTCTTGTTTTGCTTGAGTGGCTAACAACTTGGCTTCCTTAGCTCTCCTTAGCCATTCACCACACATGTTTTAGGTCCTCACAACATCCTCTATGCCATGATTTTCAAAATCAGTTTGTATGTAGCTTGGATCCACAAACGCTATCTCATGCTTAGCTATCAAATTTTGAATATCAAGAAGATAGTGTTTCTTACCAATGTCATCCACATAGAACTTATCTATCACCTTATGATTAACAAAATCATGTGAAGATAATGGACTGCTGTTCACAGTCATAGAATCAGCATTTTCTTCATAGATCTCATGCACATCTTCTTCAATTTTTGTATGTTCATCATTATCGGCACAACCTTATTTTCCTTAACCATAAATTGAGCCTTCAAACTTGCAATGCTAATGGTCTTTGATCAATTTCATCAAAGTCACTTTGTTCATCACGTAACAAATTTTCAGTATTGCCTTCGTATGTATGAACAATATCATCTTCAAAATTAGACAATTCACTAATTGATTCCTTGCAACTATCATGTAGAAATGGTGAGACAATGCTATGCTCAAGTAACGAATCATCAAGAGAATCCATACCTTCATATGGCTGATCAATAGCTGCAGATTTGACAAACTCCATATCAGCATACCCTTCAATCTCGTCATCGTCATGAAGACTCAAATACTCCTCACTTGTGGATGCATGAAGTGATTTTTCTTTGTCCAAATCATCACTCTGTTGAAATAAACATGTGATCACAAATTCATCTTTATTGTTTCCACATGTATGATTAGGTGTCCAAACTTCCTGGCATGTGAAGCAACATTGTTCTTTCTTCAACTGATTTTTGCTCTTCTTTTGGGGCTGATTAAAAGATTTATGAAATGGTTTATAAATTTTGAAGCTCTTCTTTTCACATTCTTTCTTCTTTTCTTCTTCTTTTCCCAATTTTCTGATGTAGTTATATAGTTTTATCTTGCTTGGATTCCCTTCTTCAAGTATTCCCAAAAAATTATCAAAGAAGATTTGATGCTTAAAGTCATCTAGTAATCTCTGATACTCATCAATAATTTTTGTGGCCTCTCTTTTCATTATTGCCTCCTCATCCTCTTCCTTTTGTAAGAACCTTTGGAGAGTTCTTATCATCTCATTTTGACTTTCTCTAAGAGATTCAAGCCACTTATATTGATTTCCTCTAAGAGAGTCAAGTCTGCCCATCTAAACCACTACTGAAATTCACTGCTATAACTCTGAAATTTTCTGAATCACACACCCAAACAGGCTGGCAGGATGCTAAGCTCTGAGACCACTGTACGATCCCTATCTAATTCTGCCCTGAATTTTCTGATTTTTAGTGACTTGACATTTTGTCAAACACTTTGCATGCAAGCTGGTTATGACTGATTTTTTCTGAGTTTCTTTGGTTTGGATGCTTGTTTCAATGAATGTTTGATATGTTTTCCAATTTGTCTCACAAATACATTGCAATGAACAAGAATACAAACATTTGCAAATCATATTTCAACAATATAAAGGACTGATATAAAGTTTGTAGCAGCAGATATAGGGCTTATTCAAATTGAAGATTTGAATACAAACTTGATAGTTTACATCAACATTTCAATATCTAACATACCCGGAATTTATCTAAATTAAATGATACTTATTCGACGCCAAGATACTAATGAGTAATGGCTGATATGAATGCTTGACTGCTGCAAATTATTTCTGATATGAAGTTGAACTACTGTAGCAATGTACCTTTCACCAAAACCTCCTCCAATGGGCAGTGATTAGGCTCTAGAGGGCTGCGAACAGAAATGACACTTTGTTTAAGCATTTTGGAGACTCCAAATTCCCACGATTCCTCCTCTAAACTACTGTGAATCCTCTAGATAGGGCGGCGGTTAGGGTATTGCATGTGATGCCCCTTAATCTGAAATCGGCTCCCTTGGAGATGGCGCTCACCCTTATTAAAATATTATTTAAATAGTTTATTAATGGTCAATATTGTAATAATAGTTTGTTTCTATTTCTGTTATTAGGTAGCTTTAGTTTCTTTAGAAACATCTGTATTCCATTCTTTAGAAACTTCTCTTTGTATATTTTAGAAACATCAATCTTGTAACTCTATTTAAGAGCATTGCTCTTTTGTAAATAATATATCATTTTGATTTAATCCATTACATGGTATCAGAGTGGGAAATTTTGAATTTTTTTCCTGGTGCTCTCTACAAAAATCCGTATGCGCGTCCATACCGCTTTGCTCAAACCGTTCAGCCTCGGCTTCAGTCATAGGGTTTAGGCGGTTCTTTTCTCTGCCAAATCACGTTTTTTGCCTAAAGATCGTGTTTTGTTTTTTTGGAGGGTTATGTCTTTAAGCGACGACTTCACGCCTTGGCCAAAGTCTCTCTCTGAAGGTCGCGATTTTTTCATCAGGCGGATTAACATCTGGGTCGCGATTATTTTCTAGGTCACTGTTTGATCTGTTTGAGGTCGCGTTTTGTTCCTCCATGGTCGCGTTTTTCACTGGAGATTGAGCTTTCTTCCTGTGTTTTGATTGCAGGGCGTTCTGTGGCAGGTTTCCTTTGTTTTGGCGCCTTTTATAATTGATTTTCCTTATTGTTTTGGAAGTCACGGATTTTATTTTGGCACCTGTGTTCTTTGAAACTCGCATTTTGCCTGGGTCGGCGTTTGCTTTGATGGTCGCGGCTCATGAAACCCTTGTCACCATTTGAAGCAGATTTTGTATGAAGCTTGGTCGCGAGACCAGCGACTAGCTCTCTCACTAGTCCATAATTCCTGTGACCAGCACATCATCTGCTAGTGTCAACCTCAGATTTTGTGCCTAGAATTCCGTGCTTGGCTGTTGAGCTTGCTTTTCAGTCTTGGAGTTTGTGTCGTCTATCTGCCTCGGAAAGCGTGAAAGATGGCGTCTTTGTCCAACATTATGTTGGAAGGCAACCAAAAGTTCAACAGTCGTGTTAGCGTTTAATTTCACAACTTTTCGTGAGAAAGAAAAACGGACAGATGTACAGTAGAACCGCTCTTCGAATTGGAAGGGGCTCCCTGTAAAATAAAACTTAACTAAAAACTTTACAATCTTTTTGGGTTTTTGCAACATGTAGAAAGGAAGAGACGCACATTCAACAACAAAGCAAAGATTTTATGCTTTTTGACTAAAAACAAAACCTAACCTTCGGCACAAATAATACATTTTAATGGATATTTGGAAGCAAAATAGGCATACTAGAATCCATTAATGAACAAAACAAGAACACAATCAGGAGAATATTAGACAAATAACAATTTAAGCAAATAGAGGTATGAGAATTGCTATTGCTTTTATTCTTTGATTGAACACAAAACTGGATAATGAACATTGAATACTTTTGATTCCTTTGATTAAATCCAGAGATCGAAGGAAACAAATGAACATAGGCGATTTGATTTAACACAAAAGAACAAAGAAGATCTGAAACAAATGTTTAAGCACAAAATCATAAACAATTCCTCTCAATCTCAACAACACAAACAGCTTTCAGAAAGACAATGCATATATTTATTCTCAAAGTAATAAAGATACGCACAATTATTGAACAATAAGATGTGAGCAATAAAAGCCTCAACATTCTCCATTCATAAAACAAAGTGTGTAGAATACCCTTATTTATACCCTCAAAAGCAAAGATGCAAGGAAATAAAAAGAAGAGTTAACTAATACTCTCCAACCTAACCCTAATGCTGCATGAGAAGCATGCAAGCTTCTTAGCAATTAAAATAATAAAATCTCATGCAATTCAGTTAACTGAACTTGCATGTTATTACAATTTGAGTTCCACTTAAAGAAAATTTGCATGATCTCCAAAACAAATCCAAAAATAAGTTTATCTTTGAAAAGCAAAGTCAGTTCTCAAAACAGAAACTGCTTTGGAAATCCCTCCAGCCGCCAAAAATAGAATTCTTTTGCAGATAGTGAAAAATGACTAAGTATGAGAATTGAGATTTCTCTCAAATTCATCAACCTTAGCCTCTTCTGGGATAATGATAGGATCCCGACGCATGATCTCCGTCTGCAAGATGGTGTTTGCATACTCCATTGTCTTCGCGAGATCCAAATACTCCCGACCTTCGAATACTCATGAATGAATGTCGATTTGGCCTCAATGGTGACCGATGAATATTGCATGGTAGCTTTTGTTTTAGGCCTCCAAGAAAAGCCTTTCTTCTTCACTGTTCTGTTTCAAAAGATCAAACTAGGCCTCTGTATGCTCGTTGTTCGAGAAAATCAAGTTTTTACTCTCACTGCCCAAAATCTGATTTTTGTGAAAAAAAGTATATTTTGCCCTTGGAAAGTGAAAATATGAGGCTGAATCCTCAAAAAGTTGCCGGATCTGAACTCTAGACAATCAAGAATGATGAAAAACACCTTTTCCCGAGGTGGGTATGTGATGGAAATGAGAAAAATTGAACATAAAGGCCTCAAAAATCACTTTTATTTTGGCTGTAGGTGGTGATTTTGGGCATGATCAATCATAACCAGCGAAGAAAAAGATTGAAAATCCTTCAAAAATGGCTCCTTAGACCTGGACGTTGCCTCTTGAGTGTGCAAATGGACCTTGGGGTGATGGAGAATGATGAAAATAGTGCCTTGAAGCCACAAATCTGCCCTTTAAATGTATTGCTGGCCCAAAAATGCTTCAAATCTGCAAAAAGAAAACCTTGAAAACCCCCATTAATGACTGCCAGTGTGAAGAAAAGGCATTATCATGTGTCAATGTGCCTTGGGATGCGAGAAAGAGACACACAATGATGCAACAATGTGTGATATTGGCCTTCTAGATAAAGCACCTCTCCTCCAATCCTTCCATTTGCCTTTAAAAGCTTCAAAACCTTCATCAATGGCTGCCTCCAAGTTGAACACTGCCTCTATATCTTCAAATTGCCTTTGGAAATGATAGTAACAATGAGGAAGAATCTCCTTTATAGCTTTCCTTGACTCTCTGGGGTTTCAATGTACTTTTTTTTCACAAATAGAGAGCATTTATTTTCAGCTCCATGCACCAAAGAAGAGTGAAGAATGAAGTGACAGATCAACCTCTATTTATAACCTTGAAGATTCTCTCTTAGGCGACCCATCTTCTCTCTCTAGAACGTCCATCTCTCTTCAACTTGAGTGACCAAAAAGGAGTGCAAATAGGCCTATTTGAGCGCCTTTTCTCACCATCAAGAAGGCGTGGATTTAGCCCAAAAAGGGCACTTTTCTTGCATGCCAAAAAGGCATGGGTTTATCGCATTTTAGGCGCCTTTTTCAAGTGCCTCAAAAGGCGTGAGATTTGGTCATTTTGAGCGCCTTTTTCAAGGCAAGAAAAGGCGTGCTTTTTTGGTGTTTTGAGTGCCTTTTTCAAGGTGAAAATAGGCGTGCATTTTGGGGTTTTTAGGCGCCTTTTCCTAGGTGAAAATAGGCGTGCATTTTGGGGTTTTTAGGCGCCTTTTCCTAGGCCAAGAAAGGCGTGCTTTTCAAGGATTTTGGGTGCCTTTTGGCATGGATGAAAAAGGCATGGATTATGGGCAAATTGAGCGCCATTTTGGAGTTTGATTTTGAGTGTCCTGGGTGAAAGTATGTTAAATATTTTGAAATATGCTTCCACGATGTTTGAGATAGGTCCCAGATCCATGGGATTTAACATGCAGATCTATTCTAGATTTTTGAGGATCCACCAGATTTTAGACTTAGATAGTTTTCAGGATTTTAGAACATCAGGCTTCAGGACACCAGACTTAGCCAATTTCAGGGCTCATTCTTTATGATTCTTGACCCTAGAAAACTTTGAACTTTGCCTTGGCCATTTTGACGGAGGCTGCCTGGATCACTGCCATTTGCCTCTGCCTCTGGAGCTTATTTTTGCCGTAACTTTGCATCATTCAACAGTTCTACATCCTTTGAACAGCACTAAAAATTTGAATCTAATCCCTGGCAGATGAACTTCAACTTTCTATTTTTAGAAAATTTTGCCAGCATCTGTATCTCAAGAAACCCATAGACCTAAAATTGACGTCTATTTTTAGAAACTTTCTATTTTTAGCAAGTTTGACTTTTTGACTTTTGACGACCAATCTTTTGGATTCTCACAAAAATGCCTTAATGAAGCAAAAATATTTGATTTGGCACAACATAGCCAATTTGGCTCCTTTGAATCCTTCTCCATTCGGGCCTTGTATCGATTTCCTTTGATATATCTTGTACCTGCAGGGTTAGCAAATAATGACAAGGCGGCATGGTGCTTGGGAGATGTGTTTAGGCATCATTTTAGGGTGTTTGTATGCATAAACAAAAAATTTCGTATAGGTACAACAAGCCGCAACTACAACACCTGGAAGCAGCGTATGTTAACCATATTCGAGTATCGGTGCCTTGACCAGCTTGTTCTAGGCAAAACTACACGTCCTCCAATGGCGGGTAAAGATCAGGACAAATTTGATGAGCAGAATCGAGAAGCCATGATGCTTATTAAGTTGTCGGTCACTGATGATCAACTGCCTCAGGTTCCGTCTGGTAAATCAACTAAAGAAATCTGGGATCATCTAAAGGACTTGCATGAAACATCCGACAAGAGCCGAGCGTTCTTTTTGAAGAACATGTTGTTCTCCATCATGATGGATGAGAAGACAACTTTGCAGGAGCACTTGACAAAAATCAAGGACATCCGTGATCAACTCGATGTGATTGGTCGGAAAATGGAGGAAGATATGGTGGTCATAACTTTGAAGAGTCTGCCCAAATCATATGAACACTTTATCGGACGCTCAACATTACCTCAACTAATGTTGACCTGAAGTTTCCTGAACTGTGCAACAAACTTCTGCAGCAAGATCGATGGAAACAGCAGTTTGGAAGCACTGCTAGCTCATCCTCCATAGAACATGCATTTGCTACCAAGGCCTTTCAGAAAAATAAGGGCAAAGGTCAGCCCTCTCAGCAGACCAGCCAAGGTCAATCCTAGGATAGTTCCAAGAAGAACATTCAGTGCAATTATTGCCATAAGTATGGCCACATGAAGAAAGATTGTTGCAAACGCTTGGCTTTTGAATAGTCCAAGCAAGGAGAGTCTAAACTGAAAGCGCATGTTGCAAAACACACTGAGCAGAAGGAATTTGCTTTCTTTGCCTTTATGGCCAAGAGACCTGCAGATCATGTCAAATCCTCTGCCTAGTACATTGATTCAGGTGCTTCTCAGCATGTCACTCATCGTCGAGATTGGTTCACGGAGTACACGCCATTCACAAATTATGTTATCTTTGGAGGAGGCGAAGAGTATACTCTTGTCGGAAAGGGCAATGTGCAAATTCAATCTAGTGGGAGAAATTTAATATTTCTCGATGTATACTTTGTACCTGGCATGGAGCTGAACCTTCTCTCAGTCAGTCAGATTATGCGGCACTCTCCTCAGCTAGATATTGTCTTCAACATGCACACATGCAGCATTGTTGATAGAGAGACACGCACTATAGTTGTTCAGGGACTTGAGGACCCTAGGGTTAAACCCTTACTCCAATCCTCAATCAAAAACCCTCCAATCTGATGTAAAGTCTGAATCAGAACTGCAACAAACCTACATAAAAACTTCACTCACCAAAATTGTATTTGGTCACAAATCTTACAATTTTGGCCTTAAATCTCCTCCTCCAAACCAATCTGCAGAAATATATCTCCTTTGTAGCTCAATCAACTCCTCCAAAATCACTTATGAAGCACAAATGCGAATCTTGGAATGAACCCACTTCAAGATGGAATTGAGTTTTCATCCAATCCACCAATATCCCAAGGTTTTTCATCCTTAGAATATGTTGAACCTCTAGTTGCAACTCACAAGGAAAATCTCCAATACAAATGACAAGCCAAGCATATGAAAATGATTTTGCCTTCACCTCTTTTTAAAGCCACAAGTGAACTTTCTAGAAAGAACTTCTAGAAGACTCACTTTTATTATTTTATTTTATTTTATATTTTCCTTTTTTAAAAGTGACTTATTTTTATAATTTCTCAATATAATATTATAGTCACTTTTATAATAAAAATAGGTCCAGCTAATTAATTAAATATAAATAACCCAAAAATGACTTAGGATTATTTATTATTTAATTAATCAAATTATTCCCTTATAACTCCCAACTTAGAATATGGGAATAAAAATAGGCTAGTGGACCCCGCTGGATGATCACTCGAAAAATGGGGACATTATAGCGGGATTTTCTTATAACTTAAAACCTCTTCTCGTGTTTGGCCAGCTTTTATGAGGCATTCGCCACCTTTGTCACACTTTCATAACAACTCTGCCACCCTTGTCGCGCTTTCATAACTCTGCCATCCTTGTCGAAACTTTAGACTAGTTTAACCCTTCTAATTGTGCACCACTTAATTGGCAATTTGCTTTAAAGTGAATAGCAAAATTTTGATGATTAATTGCCATTGAATCATGCTTTTGAGCAGGCAATGCCAGGCAAAAAGTGCGACTACTTTCCTTTGTTTTTAAAACACCTCATGCTGGTTGCGATTTTACTCATCACTTGCCACTAAAGTCACCATTTTCTAATGGCACAACCACTTATAGGTTGTGATTCACTTATTTCCTTCACTCATATGGTTGGTCATGTTTCCTTATTGGCTTCGCCACCTTAAAATGGTGCTAACTTTATTACTTTATCTTCCTTGTTCATTGTCACAATTTTGTTGTGTCATCACTACCTTGATCAAAGTTTTAGACTAGCATTGCCATCAATACAATGCAACTTTCACTTGACTTTGATGCATTTCTCCTTGGCACACTTTTGCAACACATTTGCCACCTTTGTCAAAGTTTTAGACTGGCGTTGACAAGGCAAAGTTGAGCTATGTCTCATAATCTTCACTTAACTCTTTTGTATTGGTGAAACTTGCACTTGTCTTTGCTACCTTTTGACACTTGGCACAATTTTGGACAAGGTTTTCCACCTTTGGCACCCTTTCCCTATTGCATTGACATTCAAATTGTGCACTAATACCGTTGTGTCACTTGCATAGAGTCCTAGAGGAATTTGCTTAGCCATCTACCAATCTTTGATAATTTTAGGCCTAAGCCTTTGCCATTTCAAATTGTGCACTAATACCGTTGTGTCACTTGAATAGAGTCCTAGAGGAATTTGCTTAGCCATCTACCAATCTTTGATAATTTTAGGCCTAAGCCTTTGCCAGTTCGTTCTCTTTCTTCTCACTGCCTGTTCCTCCATTAGTTAGGAACTTCTTCATCTTTCACTTGGCATAGTGCAACCTCGAACAATCTACAAGAGTTGTTAGTTGAAAAAATAAGCCATGATTGGACATCTTTGCAGCTCAACTAGAGAAGAACTCAGTTGACATTAATAACATGACAAAAATGACCTGATCTAAAACTGCCAACATAACTGTAGGCAAAGTTTCGTAGGGGTACCAACACCTATCATACATACCATGAACCCATCTCCATTGGCATTAGGGAGGAGATTTTGATCTGATTTATCTTCCCCTTTTCCAAATTGTCTTCTACACATTCAAACCACCCAAGGTTTCTCCTTCTCTCCTTTTCTTTCCTTTTAATCTCTTGTTCCTTCAGTACTTTCAAGCTAAAAGTATACAAAACCCCCAATAATATGAGGGAGCTGCCCTCTTAAACATAGACGGAAATCACCTTGTTTGTAGTGATTCTCACACATACTGTAACAGAATTTGCCGCTATTCATTGGACAAGTCACACTTATTTTGTAAAGGATAGAGGTGAAAAATTCAACTGTTAACGCTGTTGCTCTCCTTCAGATTCTTCTTAGTGGCTGTGGATGCCCCTTCCTCAATCTTGGTGCCTTGTCTGTATAGAAGCAAGATAGGGAAAATCTTTCAGTCCCATGGCACCCTAAAAGAGAAAAGCAGGAAAAGCAGAAACCACAAAAATAACAAGACTCGTACATAGAAGGGTGGCCTCTAAATCCAAAGAGCGCACTCCACCACAGAAAATGAGGAGGTCTGCAATACACTGAATCCCCAACCCAAGACGCCCCACTTGTGCTTAATGTGGGTGCAAGTCCTCTTTCCATGCTTTATTTTCTAAATGTACCTGCTAAGCACTATTTTGTGATTATCCTCCTCTTTAGACGAAATTTGACTCTAGTTTTAAATTAGGTTTTGTTACACTGTCAACATATTAGTTTTACTATTAATAAGCTTCAGTATCATTTTTATTCTTATTCAATGCATTGCCTCGATTTTGTACAACACTTCTTATTAATGGAAAATAGTTTCCCCTTCATAAAAGCATTTCCCACAGCATGGTAAATCTTTCAACCAAAATATAATGGCATGAACATTAAAATAACTTATAAATGGCAAGTTGTTGTAGCACAAAAGGAATCAACAAGAAGCTATCCTAAACATTGAAGCAAAACAAGTATACGTACTAAACACAACTGTTACAATTCACATAAACATGGTAGAATCATAGACACAACTCAAAAAAGGCATTATTCTCAAGATGGTTGCATGCAATGCAATGTATAGTTCTCCATAATGCATTGAAAATGTGACATGGGAAGAAATATGAGAGATCTTCCTTGGAAAACACATAGGCAAAGGCCCATTACGTATGTCCATTGCAGCAGCTATACAAAAAATCACACACACAATCAACATAATCAAAAATTAAGTCATTTACATTACATTAACGACTAGCTTTATAAGCAAGAAAAATGCCAAATATGTTACTTATAGTCATTTATCACCTGATGCCATATTAACAAATGTAATGTGATATTCTCTACCTACATCTGTAAGTCTGATGTGTATAAAACTGTCAATGAATCTTGATTCCTGACACAAATTATTTCATATTATTTAAAACAATCACTCTATAAGTGCCCAATAAAATAAGCCAAAGAACATTCTTTAAAATATAATGCAAATAGGACTTAATGATGGCCACCCTATTAATCATAACATGCTAAGCATCTGGTCACTTTAGACTATGAATTCCAACAAGGAGATTGGTTTTACCTTAATTTCAGGTGGAAATATCTCAGAAACTTCACTTAGTTCCTCTATTATATCCTCAAGGTGGCGCCCAAGGACTCCCAAACATAAACTAACCAAGCTCCTGCACTTCAACTTTGGTGTGTCTAACTCTACAATGCAAATTAATTCAAATAACATAAATTGATAAACTAAATGAAAACTGTTATAGAAAAAAATTAAGAATCAAAATTGCTTCCAAAATTTTAAGGCCTGTATAACAAAGAAAAGAGCATTCTTCCCATATGTGATTCAATGGCAGCACTATATTTCATTTCCCTTATTAAAAGTGAGTTGCCTTCTACATCAACCCACTCTAATGAGAACCTGTCAACTAAGCCCAGATTAATAAGATGGCACTAAATGGGAATGCTCTAACCATTGTGTTTTAGTGATAGGTTAGTCTCAACTTACTACAGCTATACAACAATCGATATTTAGTCATTGTTGTCTTGAATGCATAATTTTCCAGAATTTGACATATAATACAACAGGCTTAACATTTTAAGTACTTTTAAAGTCCATATCTGTCAAGGTACCACACTCAGGGTTATCATTTTTGCCATTCATACCTCTCGTTTCACAAACTTTGTCTTGTTTAGTTGATACTCATTCTAAGGAATCAAGTCAAAGTAGCAAGCAAAGTACATATGAGTCATAAAGGTTGTGTACCATATCATGTTTCAAGTCCCCTCAGTGTAATAGTTTGGCAAATGCCATGTCACTACCTTTGAAATCTATTATTTGTCAGGTCAATAAAGTTCAAACTTTCAATATTGCCAAAAATTGAATTTCTCAGTCTCATAAAACAACTTCACATGTCACAATTTTGCATTGGTTTTCTAGGGTTGTCTTGATTTGTATGCAGAATAATGGTCCACTTTATTGATCGATTTGAGTTTTGAGTTTGTGTCAAAATGTCCAAAATAAAATAAAATAACTATAGTCCAAATAAGTTTTTAAGAAAAAAATCTCAAGCCACCACTTGTAACCATCATATGGCACTCGAAGAAATTGCATGCAATAGAATAGTGAATACTAAGATACTTCTTGGTTTAATTAATGCCATGAAAATATTTTTCAGGCGGATCAATGAATTACAAATTGCCTTCTTCAAGATCAATCAACTTAAATTGCCTCCAAGCCATGCTTAGCGTAATATGACAAGAAGTAAAGTTGAAAAAGTGAAAAAAGGTTATAAAAGGCAGAGGTAATTTCTATTGATTGTCTTTAAAAAATCCATTTTCTCCCAAAATACCCCACCAAGTCTGAGTCATAGAACATGAGTCTCCACTCAACTGTAAATTCAAAAGTCAATATAATTGTTAAAGTTGTCATACCTTCAATTTCTTCCCACCAACTCTATGTAAATAACTAATGGTTTATGTGTCATATAGTTGGCATGTGGAAGCACCTAAGATTAATTGTCTCTGTTAGAGTTTAGTAATCCGTATTTGCTCCATTTAATTTGAGTTTGAAGGGCTTCTTGTAATCCAAGTAAGCAGGAGCAATGTGCTTTTTTTCTAAATCCTGTTTATCTTTAATATAAGACAAACAAAAATTAAATTAAACAAAAGTGGGCTGGGTGTATCTATCCCATTCACTGCAGAAAAACAAACTCAGCAGACCATGAAGCTGTTCGGTAACTGTAAATAGCAAGGCGTTTGAACTGTAGTGTGCTAGATTTCTTCAGTATGAAGAATGGAGAGAAAGCATCATTTTGAAGATAGACTGTCTTATAGATATTATTGATGTCACTAAATGGGCAAGCTATAAATACAGGCTTGGAACACAATAAGGTGTTGTGTGAAGCACTCAAGTTGTCATGGTACAGAAGTCTTTCTCCAAGACTATCGTAAGAGGAATAGTTGTGAGGTGTGTGCAGGCTTTTGCACTCTTATCAGGTTTATCGCTGTTAATATTTTTATTCCCACCTTTCAATGCCACAATGCCACACAAGATGTAATGTCCCCTTTTTCCAAGTGATCACCCAATGGAGTCGGCTAGCCTATTTTTATTCCCGTAGGCTAAGTCGGGATTTGTAAGGAAATAATCTAATTAGTTAAATATTAAGTAATCCTAAGTCACCTTGGATTATTTATATTTAATTAATTAGGCTGGATCAATTTGTAATGTGCAATGACTTTATTATTTGAGTGAGCCATTTGATAAATAAAATAAAGTGAAGCGCCTCGAGGGAGGTCGGCCAAAATGAGGATAAAAAATAAAATAAATTGCCAATGGGAGGTTGGCCAAGGGAGGATTTATTTGGTGGCTATAAAAGAAGGCAAAATGCAAGTCATTTTCTTCATTCAATCTCATATCATTTCATTGGAGATTTTCTCTTGTGGCTGCAACTTTGGTTCAGCATATTCCAAGGACGAAAAACCCCTTAAGAATATTGGTGGATTGGACGAAAACCCAATTCCATCTTGGAGGTGGATTCATACGGAGTTCACATTTGCACTTCATTGGAGATTTGGAAGGACAGATTGAGCTTCAAAGACATATTTGTTTCTGCATATTTGGAGAAGAAACCCTAGGGCCAAAATTGTGTGATTTGTGGCCAAATACAATTTTGAGGAGTGAAAGCTATATTCAGATTTTAAATCAGATTTGGAGCGCCAAATTTGAGGGCTTTGATGAAGATATATTAAGATTTTCAGATCAGATTTGAGTGCCTACTTTGTGGATTTATGCTAGGGTTTCACCCTAGGTTGAGCGCCAAGGAGGGCGATTTCATATTTTGAGTGTTGGAGCCAAAACCTAGCCGTCGCCACCTTCATTGTGCATGCCATTTGTCATCTTCAAAGGAATGTCGCCTATCTTGGAGGATTCACCCATCTAGGGTTTGCAATAAGACATCATTCTTCGCCAATTTTGGTATGTATAAGCCTACGCTTAGGTCTGATTTGTAATAGCAGAAATCTGGGCTATGTTTGGGCGTGTTTGAGCCTAAAAACTTGATGTAATTTCAATTCAGAATAATCTGATTTGTAGCAGCAGTCATATAGATTCAGAAATCAGAATTATGTGTCTTTGTTTTGCACTTGAATAGTCAAATTATGTGGTTGAATTCATGGTTGATGTTATCTTCATAAGAGTACATGATTGGCATGTTTATTTGAGCATTTGGCACATGTATATTCGCTGTCCAAGATCATTTATAATTCAGAAATAGAAAAAAAATCAGAATTCAAATCTAGGGTTTGAGAAGAAGAAAAATCAGAAATTTAGGGCAGACCTGGTTAGGGATCTTACACAAGACAAAAAAAACGTGCAATAGAAGCATTCTTTGAATTAGATGGGGAAGATCCCTAAAAAATAAAAAATAACCTTATCTAGACAATATGTACTTGCTTATTTCAAACTTTACAATGATGTTTGGGGTCGTTCATGCTCATGCTACATAAAATTAAATGTGTATCTTTTTTGATTCACCTATGGAAAAAGATCAACACGCACGCCAATGCAAGGCAAAAAGTTTTTATGCTTTTTAAACTAAAAATAAATCCTACGACTACACATTTGCACTATTTAGCTCAAAGCAAAGATTGAACAATGCAAGTACACAAGGATTGAATACGCCTAAACATAAGGACAGGAATGCTTTGGTAAATTAAATTAAAAGATCAATACAAAGCCACAATCTCCAACTTCAAGCAAACCTGCAATACAAAGATTGCAAACTTGTTGAAAACAATTTAATCTACCTCAGTACACATAACAAAACATCTCAATAGCAATATAGAAGCAAGATGGAAATGATAAAATCTATTGAATGAACACTAAGTTTTGGATTAACAATAATATTGAATAACAATTTTAATAAGTAGGCATCAGAATTATCATTAGGAAACTAAGTGCAAATGACACTTATTTTTAATGTTTACAAAGCATTGTGTGAAAATAAATGAAAGAAACTAACTGAGCTTCAACTATAGTTATTAATTGCTTGCATGACACGCAAGTTTTATTACAAAATCCTATCCACTAATACTAAAACTGAACTCTAGCAAATTCCAATTAAACTACCAATAAAAATTATTACAAACTCCCACTTAGAACTCACATTTCTCGCATGCCAAGAGAACTATAGATTGATGATCTAACAATAGCTAACTCTGGGCTATAAATAAAAAATGCTAAAATTAGAGAAAAGCTAAAAACAACATGGGCTATAAATAGATCCAACTAAAAATAGCAAAACTCAAAATATGCTCTTTCCTCTGAAAACAGGCTATTTTTAGCACAGACTAAAGATTGACTTTTGGAGAGTCGGCTTGAATGATTCCAAAGAATCTCTCTTTTGTGTTGATCATGGCAGAATTCTGAAAACACTCTAAATCCCTAACCTTCTAATTCCTTGAATCTGAAAAACCTAAAACAACCTCTTGATTGAAATCCATTTGTTCTTGCAAGCAACTAATAAAAGAAACAGAAGAATTCGAAGAAGATATCTTGTCTAATTTTTCTTCAAAATCAATGTTTTGTTGTTGACGAAGACTACCCAGCATTGCAAAAACAAAACTATTGCTACAAAATGCTTATTTAAGTAGAATTATGCTTCCAAATTGGGTGCTAGCTCCTAAAAATACCAGTGTTTTTGACTTTTACATAAAAGACAAATCTTAAAATAGATGTTGTTTTATTTATAGAAGACTTTGTTTTTATATTTGTTCGTGTTTTCATTTGTCTCTTTCAAGACTAGTTAAAGAAAACAATGTGTGAGGAAATCCTCTCTTCAAATTCATAGGGGAAGCTCTCTAATCTAATATATTTTCTAAAATATAACACCAAGCTTGCAACACAATATTATCTTTTTGAGATTTTGCATATAAACAAAACATTCAAAGCAAACTTGACCCATCTAGATTCTACAAGATAAGAGCACAAGACTTGAAAGTTATCTACTTCACAAAAAAAATGTCCATGCAATTAAGCTAACCAATACTTCCTAGCAATTAAAGTAGAGATTGGTAAATATGTATCAACTGAATTGATTTTAAGCACAAAGGATATTTAACTGACAATCACAAATGTGATGCAAGATTGTTGAAAGAGGCAATTACTCTAAAGTACACAAAGCTACTTTGAGGAATCAAAGATAAGTGCTATGCAAAGTTAAACACAAATCTCCCTTTATTGTTGACTTTCAACTTTCAAGATCTTGCCTCAACGTCAAATGGGCCACACTTCTTTCCCCCAAGAAAAAAGGAACCTTTGCCTACCCACTCCCAACATGGGCCAGCCAAAAGATGAAAACTTTATATTTTTAAATTTATTTAAAAGAAATGAATCATCCATGGCCCTCACATGGCATACAACTATGTATGTGTCGATACATGGCATGCATGGCATGGATGAATTAATTGTACGGACTTCTTTCTATATGGATGAAATATGCATGGACATCGCCGATATGACCTAAATTAAAATAACTATATATTTTTATCTTTTTAAGGGCAAACTTTTTCTCTTTGTCATCTTATTCGTGAACTAAATTAAAATAACAAAGCCTAAGAGAAGAAGACGTATAGTCACCAAAATAGCTCTAATGATTAGGTACGACTACAAACACCATAGACTAAAATGCACTCACCAATACTCAAAACAAGGTTTTCAAGGTGTTTTGTGTCATTTTAGGGTTTTGGAAGCATTTAAAATTGTGTCAGACAAATAGACAGTCGATATCTAGTTTTGAGGTCTGATGAGTTGATTAGTCAAGTTATGGAGGCTATCAATAAGTGGAAAACAAAGTTTGCTAGGAAGGGCCTTGAACCAATAAAAAACTAACCTGTTAAAACCAACAAATTGAGAAACATGTTGAAACCAAGGTCAAACCAAAGAGGAAAGCATGGGAACACATACACAAGGGTAGAACACATCACCATGTGAAATTTGGAACAAAATCAATGTTTTAGTCTAAAATCAACATAGAGTGCACAAAGTCAATAAAAATCAACAAGTGTCAAAAAGGTTCAAAAGTGACCCAACTAAAAAGGAAAGTGTACAAATGTCATGTCCCCTTTTTTGAACTAGAGCCATGGAGAAGACCTCTAGCCTATTTCCATTTCCCATACACTAAGAGGAAAAACAAGGCAAATAAATTATTTAAGTTGGGCCTGAAAATTTTTAATTTAAGGGGCAAATTATATAGTATTATTATTAAAATAAAAAGTGTTTTTAAACACTAGTATAAAAATAAAAAGTATTTTTATATACTATTTGGAGGGAAATTTAATCATGGGCCTGATTTGGAAATGTTTAAAAGGGGCGATTGGCTTCCTTTTGGCATCGAGACTTCATTTGGTATTTTCATTGTAAGCTTTTGTATTTGAGTTTGGCGTCCAAGGACAAAAAACCCTTGGCTTTTTCTGTGATCTAGGAGGACAAAAACCCTCTTGGCTCTTGTTTTTCGGAGGTGAAGACAAAAACCATCATCTTTGGCTTTGGCAAATTCCACCTAGGGTTTGCGTGTTGAGCTAATTCAGAAATTTGTGCGAAATTTCAAGATTCTATCGATTTGGATTTACAAGCAAATTATTGTTCATGATTTTGGGGGGTTTCATTGTTGGAATTTCAGAATTTATTGCTGTTGTACATCACCAATTTTGGCTAACTCTGAGGCACCATATTGAAGGGGAGATTTATTGTCAACATCCATTTTTGCCTTCAAACCCTAGTCATTGGATTATAGGTGATTTTCTACATTTTGAGTGGCTGATTAATCTACATTTTATGCTCGATTGGATGCCATAGTGGACTGCTATCATCATTATTAGAGGACATTGTTCATGTATTGGCTGCTAATCGCCTATTTTATCTTGTTGTTTTGATTGCGCCAGCATTGAAAGAGGTCTGCAAACACAAATTTGGGTGATTTGGAGGGTGTCATACAACATTATTCACTAATTCGAAGACTTAATTGTTACAGTACCTTGTTGTCATCATTCATATTGAGGGCGATTCATAGTCAGAGGGAGACAATGTTGCTGCACAACATTGTTTGGGCATTTTCTAGCCGCTGACCAGCCTTTACAAACCCTACCGCCCCCGCTGTATAGTTCTATCCCAGCCATACAACAACTGTACCTTTAGGATTTGACACAATTTCAATTATTTGGGCAGTTTTCCATCAGATCTGCATCTTGTGTGTGGATTTGTAAATTGTTCCAATTTTGAAAATATTGTTTCCATCCTTGTAATCATTTCCAACAGTTGCAAATCAATAAAATCAGCCTTCTGAGGGTTTCTAAATTGATATTTGACTCAGATCTGAGTATTTTAAGTAATCTAGGGTTTATATCAACAATTATAATTGATGAGATTGATCACATGAAGTGTTCTATCAGCAATTGAGGGTTTGCTAAAGTGTTTCCAGTCATTTGTTTTCATTTTTAATTTGCTGTTCCAGTTTGGTTTGGTTTTCAAAATTCAAAAAATACAAAAAAAATTGAAAATTGCAGAAAGTATAGAAAGGGGACATTACAGTGGCATTAGAGCAGTGATCTTTCCAGCCTGTAGGGTTAGATCTAATTGTTTGTAATGCAGCCTAGCGGTAGAGAATACAAAACCTATCAAAGAAGAAAAGTACAAGAACCAGAAATAGAGGAAATAGTTGAAGAGGAAATGGGGGAGAGAAGCAAGAAGGGTTTGACATAAGATGAGAAGGTTGAAATACAATATAATGCTATTGTGAACATGAGCCAAGGTCAACAACAAATGACAGTACTTATGGCACAACTACTTCAGCCTATGCAGAACATCAATGTGGCTAAGGCAACACAATCCCCTACAAGTGAAGGAAATGCTACAACCAATCATAGAACCATTGTGGGTTCCACATCTAGGCCCTCTCAGCCCAAGTTCTTACAAAGAGAAGAAGATCCACATGAGGAAGAAGAGCCAAATCAGGATGAGGATAATTTTACTCAGTGTTGCAGGATACGGCCCCCTCCTCCCCCCGGTACGCGTACCGGTGTACCCCATACGGTCAAGGGTACGGTACAGCTGAAATACGCGTCAGATACGGTGCCCACCCGTACCCAGAACTAGGGCACACTCTGAGCCGCGCCAGATACTTCTGGATTCGGCCTTAAAAAAAAAATTGCCGTATCTGGAGTATTTTCGTTCATCCAAACCTAACGCCTATCGATTCCTGGAGAAGCTGTTTCACCTTAACATTATTCAATACAAATATATTATAATCTATTGTAAATTTTTGTAAAGTTTAATACTTTCGTTCAAATGCAACCGGATTTGATGGATATGCGACTTAATCTTTTAACAATGGCTGGACTGAGAAACTGATGAATATGCTTGAATAGGGACCGGGTCTCAATCCCGAATATGCCGATAGGAACAACCGAGGAGTGCAGAAAATTTGTTGGCGTGAATTTCTTTTACGGCGTGAGACAATTCCCAGCGCTATAGCTATAATTATAATGTTTATTTAAATTAAAACATATAAATGCCTATCGGCTCATTAATAATTATAATGTGTATTAAAAAATTAAAATATATTTATAATATTTATTATATTTAATATTTAAATTTAGTACTTTTAATATTTATTAATACTTAGAATATGTTATTATAAATAATAAATTATATATTACTAATTAATTAATAATTATAATGTGTATTTTAATTAAAATATATTTATAATATGTATAATAAATTAATATTTAAGTTTAATACTTTAATATTTATTAATACTATATATAATTTATTATTTTATAATAACATATTATATATGTTATATGCTATTATAAAATAATAAATTATATTTTAATATAATATATTATATAATAAAATATTTTTTATAATATATTATATAATAAAATATTTTTTATTATATATATATAGCCGTATCCAGCCGTATCCATATTGGGAGGTCTTGGAAATTAGCCGTATCCGTATCGGATACCGTACCCGTATTGGATACTGTATCCGTGTCCATGCAACATTGATTTTACTACCTTCTTTGCGAAGTATAGAGCACTTGGACCGGAATTCCACGCCCAAATGTCAATGATTTCTGTAGCTTGAAGTTGAAGCATGGGAAGAAGGAAAGAAGGGAAAATTCGCATTAGCCTCATAAGGATCTACAAAATAGATTGGGTAAGCTATTTGTAATGTCCCCTTTCCAAGCCTAGTCATTGGTGGGCCCAATAGCCTATTTCAGGATCCCGATAGGCTATGAGGTATGGTAAGGGGTTCTTTTTGTGATGGGTTTCTAGTTCAGTTGTTGTGTATTCTGATGTTGGTTTTGAGCTCTATGTTTTGTTAGGATGACTTTGCCACTTTCTAAGGCTCAATCGGGCTCCTAGATAGTTCTCCAAGATTTTTGGAGAGGCTGTCTACTTATAGAAAGTCATTTCGAGGGCATCTATTCTCATTCCTAATCATTTGGAGCAGCTTGGTTCAGTTTAATTATCAAATTGGTGAAGTTTGGAGTTTTTCGTAAAAGTTGATAATTAAACAGACTATTTAATTATTTTTGTGCACTTAAGTTATAAGGTTGGAAATATTAATAAGGCGACTTAAGTGTTATAGTATTTTGGAATGAGAAAGTGTTTTATTTTTCTCCTTGACACATTAAAGTGAGCATATCTCTTGGAAATAGAGATTTATTATAAGTTTGAGGAGAAAAATGTAATATTTTCAAGAAAGAATTATTTTGTAACTCCCAAATGCCTTTAAAAGTGAAGGGAGAGCTCATTGTTGGGTTTCATGCTTGGTTTTGATAATGATATGCTGCTGGGATTGAACCAAAGAGTTCATCATACCTTCTTGAGGACAGAAACCCTCTAGAGGATGATCAGTTTCGGTGGTGGAATATCCACCCTAGCTGATAATGGTGGTTTTCACTCAAAAAATCACATGGAGCTGAATGGAGTTGAAAGATTTTGTGGAGTTCTTGTTTATGATTCAAATCTATATCATTGTAATAAGTTGTAGATGATTTTGGAGTTGTTTTGGATCATATCCTTGTGTTTGATGTTAGTTTCCTGCCTGGCCATACATGCTGAGCCATACAAGGCAGTTTGGGGCGATTTTGATTAGTAAATATTATTGATGTTTTTGTTGCAAAGATTGATTGGAATGCATTTGTATTGTCTTGGCACCTCTTTTCAGACTGTTTTCAGTGGGTTTTGGTGCAGATTTGAATTGCTATGAGAAAGTCCGTACATTTCAGGCCGTACGGCCCTGTACAAGGGAGATTATTGTCTCTGAGCAGATTTAGTGGATTTTGATCAGTTTTTTAATATTGATGATAATGTTGCAGGCCCTTTGTCAGTTTGGAGAGCAGATTTAAGAAGTTCTTTGTTTTTGTGAGTATGTATGAGGGATTTGGCAAGTCCAGGCAGCCGTACAGTTCAGCAGAGAGAATGATTTATTATTCAGATCAGAACAGTAAGGAATAGTGCAGTGTTAACGGCTTTGAATGGTTAGTAATGTGTGTCTCTAATATGAATGTTGTGCAGGGTATTTTCACAATGATCTCCAAATCTCCAAGTGCCAAGTTCAAGATTTAATTCAATATTTCTGATTTCTGAGTTGTGATATTATGAACATTGTAATTACTTGTACATGCAACTCACTAAAGTACCCTTGGATGGTTCACCGCCAGTGTGGGCAAATTGAATTTCTTTCTTTCGTGTTAATACCCACTGAACAAGTGGTGAATACCCACTGGATAAGTGGATCGTTTTATGTTTTCTTTCTTGTATTTCCACCCACTAAAAAGTGGTGAATACTGTTGTGACGTTTTCACACATTGCCCCATTGCAAATGGGGACCCCCTCTTTTGCTCACTTTCGCCGTCGTTTTTGCTTTGATCTTGCAGTCTCTTGCCCGAATCCATGAAGCTAGGAAAGAATGTCCAAGCAGTTAGCTCACAGGGAACATTAGGAGTGCTTGAAGTAGTGAAGAAAAGGGCGACTCTCCTGAGGATGGATAATGCCCTACCTATCATTCCTCGATTAAATCTGGCCAGTCCATTAGCTCACAGGGAACATTAGGAGTGCTTGAAGTAGTGAAGAAAAGGGCGACTCTCCTAAGGATGGATAATGCCCTACCTATCATTCCTCGATTAAATCTGGCCAGTCCATGGAAGGAGTCCATCGTTCCATGGAAAAGGGTCCAAATCATTCACCCTCAGCATAAAACTCCTTGATGAACAAGGAATCTTATTCCAAAGTTCCTTATCCAGGAATCCTGTTCCGAAAAATTCCTGTCCAGAATCCCGTTCCAAGGTCTATCCGGATTCTTGTTCCACAGTTCCAATCCAGGTTTCAAACTTCAGAGTCTGGAGGTCCTTGTTCGCAATCCCATTCCAGTGGTCTTTGTCCTAAGTCCCTGTCTAGGGCCCTACTCCAAAACCCACCATGATTTCTGTTCCAGAGTTCTAAATCCAGAGTCCGGGGTGCACCGAGGGCTTGTCATTCCTTGCCGAAACTCATCGATCCCTGACTTGAAGTAATGAAAAATTCCAAAGATGACTACAGGGGTTCCATGATAAAAGAGGCAGTTCCTGGTTCCAAGGTATAAATCCTCGTTCAAATGTCAAGAAGCTTCATCCAGAGTGAATAAAAATTCCACAGTTCAAGGCAGGAAAACCCAAGATCCTCAGGAAGGAATTCCTGAACTGGATATTCCTTGACAGGAAGGAATTCCTGAACTGGATATTCCTTGACAGGAAGGAATTCCCGAACTAGATTTTCCTTGACAGGAACATTCCTGAACTAAACATTCCTTGACCCACTCCAAAAGGGCGACCTTCTACCTTGCAAGAGTTCCGGACAGGAAAATTCCTTCACTTAGTGAAATTTGCAAAACAAGGAATTCAAGGATCATTCCATTCCAAGACCCACCCTGAAGCTGCAACTTTTGCCTTGGAGGAATTCCTGACAGGTGGAAAATCCTGTTCCTACAGGAATTTGCGACCTGGAAAATCCTGTTCCTACAGGAATTTGCGACCTGGAAAATTCCTCCTTGACTGTCAGGAATTTGCGACCTGGAAAATTCCTCCTTGACTGTCAGGAATTTGCAACCTAGGAAATTCCTCCCTGACTATCTGATAAATTCACCATGAAAATGGGAGATTCATTGAGGGGATGGAAGAAACGAAAACTTCGTATTTCGCCATGAAAATGGGAGATTCCTTCAAGGGATGGAAGAAACGAAGGATGGAAGAAGCGAAACTCCGTATTTCGCCATGAAAATAGGAGATTCCTTGAAGGGATGGAAGAAACGAAGGATGGAAGGAACGAACTCCGTATCTCGCCATGGAAATGAGAGATTCCTCCAGGGGATGGAAGAAATGAAAGATGGAAGAAACGAACTACGTATCTCGCCATGGAAGTGAGAGATTCCTCAAGGGGATGGAAGAAACAAAAGATGGAAGAAACGAAAGCCCCGTGTTTCTGATCCCGTATTGATAACTGAACCTCCGTAAAAACAACTCAAAGTGTACCTGCTACAAAACTGAAATCCCACTCAAAACTGAAGAAAAGATATTTCCAAGGCCAAAATCCATGAAGTTGGACACGCAGGGTCAAGCGCAAAATCCCTGACTTTCTGAAATGTGCACTCCTGGACAAATTTTGTCCTTGGGCGCAAAATCCCTGACATACTGAAATGTGCGCTCCTGGACAAATTTTGTCCTTAGGCGCAAAATCCCTGACTTACTGAAATGTGCGCTCCAGGACAGTTTTTGTCCTTGGGCGCAAAATCCCTGACATACTGAAATTTGCGCTCCAAGACAGTTTTTGTCCTTGGGCGCAAAATCCCTCACCAATGGAAATCTGCGCTCCTGGACAAATTTTGTCCTTGGGCGCAAAATCCTGCACCTGTGGAATTTTGCGCTCTTGGACAATTTTCTCCAGATCCTCCACAGACTGTTCCTGTCCAAAGTAGAATGTTAACCTTCATAAATGACTCTCCTGACCCACTCATGGATGCAACTAAACAACTTGATCCGGGACTTGCGGGAAAGATGTGCCAGATGGATTCCAGTTCCATCCACGAGTGATTCCTGTCCAAAATGAAACAATAACCTTCATGAAATTCACCAAGGAAAGAGATCTCCAAAACTTAGCAAAATCTGGACAAAAGAATTTGGAAGGAATCCCTTACTGGAAGAAATCCAGGACATCAGGAAATCCCCGACATTGGAAAATCCCCGACAGGTGAAAATCCCCGACCACCTGGAAATTGCTCCCTGACCTGGAAATTCCTCCTGTCCATGCCTGGTAACCCTGGAATGAAGGAGAAGTTAGTCCAAGTGTGAAGGATACCAGAAAGTGAAGAAAATCCGTCGTTTATTCGGGAATTCATAAGCTAATTTGATCAATTATGCAAGTTTAGTTCCTGTTTTATCTTTTGATTGCATTGCATTTAAGGACCTTGTTCATCATGACTACTTGAGGTTTCCCTTGTTTCGCAGGAATCCAGGACGAGGATGGGCTTCCATGAAGACGGAGCTCAAGGATGATCAAGGACTATCTCAAGCATCATGAAGTTCCAATACTGGAGAGGAGGACTACTTCCAACGCCAAATGAGGAGACTACATGTGAATTCCACAAGAAGAAAAGAAAAAATACACTCCAAGTCCAATATCAGGGATACCAGTTCTGAACAAAAGGATCAATCCTTGCAAAACCAAGAACAAGAGTACAGTTCACCATCCATCAGGAAGAACGGGAATCCACGCCAAGGATGAGGAATTCCAACCCAGGAATCCAGGACAGGGAATTCTATTCCACGACAGGGAATTCCAACTCAAGAAGGAATTCCATTCCAGGACCCTAAGGAAAATGTGCCCCCGCTCTAGGAAGGATTCCTCCACATGAAAATCTTGTTCACCCTGGAATCTGCGCTCAGGATAAAGGACTCCAGGACACCATGGAATTTGCGACCAAGGAGCAAGACAAACAAACAGTTGACTGGTCTCACCTACCAACCAAGCAGCTTAGTCAGTCTGGCGTCTAGGACAGGTGGCAGCATCCCATGGAGCCTATGACATATTCATCCCTATCTCTTTAGGGTTTGCACAGATTTCAAGGAAATCTAATCTTTTTTCACCTCCTTGTTTGCTAGCTAGCCTATAATAGGCTGAGGATGCCTCATTATATCTCTCTTTTCCATCAGTCTAATGCTCCTAGAGCACCCTAGTAGTTAGCTTTCATTTCTGCATTGTATTTCTGAGCTGAAACTCCAAGGATCAGTTGGATTGTTGTAATACAAACTTCTGAAGCAATAATATATGCATTGAAGAATGGTGTTCATATATTTCTTTGGATTTTTGGCATGGTCTTATTGATTTCTTGGAGCAAATCTGAAAGATATTGAAGTTCTTTCTTGTATTTTCATGCTTTCGTTAGATAGATGTGATGGAAATGTTCTTGTTGAATGGTTGAAGTTGATTTGTTCATACCATTTGTGATCTGTGGCTTGCAAATCACTTTGTATGGTTAGTATGAACGTAATCCATGCTTAACTTCGACTATTTCTGTATGATCAGTTCCATGTTCCATGACAGGACAGTGTGAAAATCTCTACCTCTACCCCAGAAGATTGCACCATCCCTGCCTAGTTGTGGTCTCATGACGAAGCAGAGGACTGGTTCCAGTTTCCATCTTCAACAGCGGTCATTTCCATTGATTAGATTCCTAAACCCTTACCTCATCTTTTGCATTTTCTTTTAGATTTTCGCTAGGATTAGTTTCCTAGAAGCTTCATTGCCAAATCATCCGCCTCTTCAAAGAGTGGAACCTAGGAATTTCAAGTTGTCCATTTGTGAAGGAGTTCCATTCGCCCACAAGTCCAAGTCCCAGGAGTGAATTCCATGTCTACGAAGGAGTAAGCCCACGTAAGTCCCCCTCGTGATTACCAGCAAATCACATCATTCCACTGAGTCTATCCCTGTGCACGTCAAGACCTGACATTCAAGGAACCTTGGAGCAGTCTCATTCGATCACAAAGTTCAGCGTCTGAGAAGCTTTATTCAAGAGAGGATAGGATACCCAGTATTTTATTCTAATGTTGTTGTAGTCACCAAAAACTCATCAACAAATACCCACTGCAATAGTGGATGCCTGCTCATAGCAAATGAATGTAAGATCATGTTGCACAATGCTTTAGCTCTGTAAGCCAAGACACATTATGCTCTCACCTCGCCCAAATTGGGAACTTGGTGATTAGAAGTGTGGAGGCAATTTAGTTGTTTTATGTATAATTGTGCTAACATTGATTATCATTGTTTACATTTTGAAATAAAAATTGGGTAGATTGTTACACTATTCATTCCTACATTTGATGGTTCCAATAGATGCACCACATGAGCTTGGATTTAGAAGTTAGATACATACTTTTCACTCAATCTAATGTATGAAGAGGAAGCTATCAAATTTGCTACATTACACTTAAGAGGGCATAGCACGTGAGTGGTGGTATCATGGATTGATCACCCAAGGGCATATCTGATTAGCACTTATGATGAGTTCACTCAGAGATTGATTGACAAGTTTGACAGGAAGGATTCAGAGATCTATTTCAGGGAGTTGGCTCAATTGAGATAGAGTGGTTCAATGGATAGCTATGTGAGAATTTTAGAGACTATTAGTGATGGTTCCAAATGTTTCATTGAGGAGCCTTACAGTTCTTTACATCGAATGTTTGACTGCGCCTCTTAGAGGTTGGGTTAAGGCTTTTGATCCACCATCATTATCGAAGGCCATTAGGAGAGCTCTAACCTTGGAGACCTCGATTCCTAAGGGCAAATTTCAGCATAAGGCACCTCTAGTTCCACAAAAGAAACCGTTTTAGAAGGTAGTGCCACATTCATGGAGATGCCATGGAAAGCAAGTAAGGTGGAGAAATCAAGGAATGGGCTTATGAATAAGTAGTGATTCTCTTGCAAGGAACCATGGGAGCAGGGTCACCGATGTCTAGGTAGAGGACAAGTACACTATATAGAGGTGATATCAAATGAGGAATCAAAAGCAAAGGATCTTGAGCCTAAGCTTGAAGAGATAGAGCAATAAGAAGCAAAGGGAAGGCTTCAGAAGGTACTCTTGGTACACTTTCAGGTGCTCCAAGATATCATCCATTTCAAGTTAGAGGAGTTCTACATGGACAAAAGATTACAATATTGATTGATAGTGGAGCTACTAATAATTTCGTTGATGGGAATTTGGTCTCTAGGAGGGGACTAGCCACAGAGGATTTTGAGGGGTTTAATGTCATAGCGGCAAATGGCTTCACCATTCCTTGCACCAAGAAGGTTCAACAGCTTGATGTCTCATTGGGGAGGCATAAGGTGAGAGATGAATTCTATGTTGTTGGGTTAGGAGAGACCAATATGGTTTTCGGTGTACAATGGTTGCATTCACTTAGGGAGTTCACTCAAAACTATCAAACCATGGAGCTGAAATTTAAGGTTGATGGGAAGGAGGTTACACTATGGAGCATTTCAAATGGAGGTCCTAGATTTGTTTCAACCAAGAGGATGGAGAGATCTTTTTGTAGAGGCCAAGTGGCTTGGGGAGCACATTCTTGATGTAATGTCCCCATTTTCGGATTCTCTTGCAGATCAATCAGAGTTGACTTTCTGGGTTGGTGACAGCATAATCAGAGGAATATTTCGATGTCACCAGGGTGTTCGAGTGATCCAATGGAGATGGTTGACACTTTCCAGAGGGATTTCGGACAACTTGTCCGTACTTACTATTTATAGTAAGTGCTTGCATCTCATTAATCTTTCTAGGTTTTTCTGGGTTTGTTCTCTTTGGTCCCCAATGTTCACTGCTATTTTTAGTAAGTGGCAGTTTGGCGTTGTTTGGGCGACTTGGCAGTCGGTTGTTGGCTCTCATAGACATTGCATTGAGCTCGGAGTTATCAGATGGTTTGTGCATCCAGTTGGCACCCTCAGAGTTGGCTTAGTTTGCTTCCGTTACTATTTTTAGTAAGTTCGGGATTGGCACCGGAACGGGATTTTGAGAGTGAGGTTGGATTCGTCTTGTCAAGACCTTTCCAACAAGCTATAGTTCATTGGTTTCCGATATCATCTTGGCCTCCGTTTTAAAGTCCGTAAATTAAACATTATTATTTAATATTGGACCTTGGTGCCTAGGCTCAACAACTTAATGTTGTTTTAAAAGAGGGGACTTTAAGGGTGATGTTGAGAAAAGAATTAAAGAGAATTATAATGTATTTTCCCTCTCATGTTTTATCCCATATGCAAGAGGATTTTAGAGACTCCCAGTTGGAAAAGTATAAAAGGAGGAAAAGTGCTCTCATTTGGATATGCTTGGATTATTATTTCTTCTCTCTTTTGAGATTTTCCCCTTGAGGGTTTTTGGAGCTTGGCTCTAAGGTTTGAGGATTCAAACCAGAGGCTCTTGGAGACGAAAACCTCCCTGAGTAGCGGTATCCCACAGGTGTGAAAGATCACCCAACGGTGCCAGTGTTGGTGGATACATCCAGTATTCACATTGTGCTTGCAATGGAGACATTCGGAGTAGTTTCTTGAGCGGATATGATATATCATTCATCCATTATTGTTGAGTTCTGATTTCAGAGGGATTGGAGGCGATTTCTTGTGTGTTTGGGAATAGTTTATTGCTGCTGTGTTAATCTTATTGCTGGCCGTACATTGCAACAGCAGGCCGTACCATCTTAAAGGGTTGTTTGTGGTGGTTTCTTGTGGATTTCTCCTCCCATCAGGGTCGTTCAACCTTAGAGACCAGTGCAGACCAGTTTACCAGCAAATATAAGGTGTTTTCAGCGGTGTTTGATGCATATTCTCCTTTCAGTCGGCCGTACAACTTCATATGGAGGACGTGGGTCTTGAAGAGGTCTATTCTACTTCATTTGCAGCTCTTATCTAGTATTGAATGAGGCGTCTAGAGCCTCATTTATTGCTGTTATCATTTGTATGTTCATCTTTGTATTCTTTGGAGTTTGGAGTGATTTCTGGCTATGCCCATTTGCTAGTCCGGCAACAGCTGAAATATGAAGTTGCAAATCTGAACATGGGTATGTCACAGTAATTCATTATTGGTCATTTTACTATCTGGGTAGTCGATAGTTTCTTTATATCTATTATATATTTTCTAGGTTTGGGTTATATGCTATATATTGTATGCTCCGGCAACACATCTGCAGGAAAACATAAAACCCCTTCTGCATCTTCTATCTATCTGAAAGACCACACAAAAAACAATAATAAAATATCACACATAAAAGATTTTAAAAAATACAAATAGGTACGGCACATTACAGTGGTATCAGAGCTATGATCTTGCCATCCTGTGAGGTTGAACAGACATACAACTTAGCTTTGCATGTGAGTGATCAGCACTTGCATGAGTACACATACAGGTTTTCCAGGTTGATCCTTTTACAGGTACAGATATAGTAGTGATAGAAGAAATGGGTGACAGGAAAGGTGACAAACCCAGCTCGTGTGAGCTCTTGAATGCACTCACCTGAGAGATGAGGACGTCTCGACAGGAGTTGAGAGAATCACACGCGAAGATAACACAAGTCCTTCGACAGTTGCATGATGATGAGGATGAGGCCTAAGTTACTCATAGGAGGGTTTCACAGTTTACAGCGGGTGACAAACCTGGTATCTCTACATTTGCTCTCAGGAACCAAGTTTCTGAACAGGATCCCACAGAGGCAGAGTTTCAGGTGGAGATTCTGAGAGATTGGAGAGCGTCCAGTGAAGAGTTCAGAGCCGAGTTGACATTTGCTAAGTACTCTCACATCAAGATAAAGACTAGACCCCACAGGGGAGGTAGACCTCAGAACCAAGAGTTGCAGAGGAAAGTGAGCAAGAATCACGTGAGAAGACAAGGCCTATGCTTCTCTTGCAAAGAATTTCGAGAGCCTAACCACCAATGCACCGATAAAAGGGACTCACAAATTGATGTTGGTTTGGCAAATGAGGTTACTTTCAGCACTCAAGAGGTTGCTATCAGCCCTAATAACAGTTCTGATTTTTATGACAGCAGTCATTCTCCTGAGTGTAGTAGTGATTTAAATGTTAAGGCACAAGAGGAAAGAGTTGTAAAAGATACTTCTAATGTTGGCACGCAAAATATGAGTGTCAAACACGAGGAAAACCATGAGGATACAAGCCATAACAGTTCTGATTTTTGTGACAGCAGTTTGATCGGTTTGCGTCAACATGAAGATACTGCTATTACACATGATGATGTTGGTTGTGTGGAGTCATCCAATACAGACACTCCAGTTTCGGGTGATAGTGATGCAATAGGTGTTGGGGATTCATGCCTCAACGAATTTGATTTGGTAAATCAGACTTTAGACGATGTGAACAAATCAAAAAATTTACTTGTTAATAACGGGTCCCAGGATAACTCTTTGGATGAGCATGTGTCTACTTTGGAGGCAGCAGTGAGCAATAATGATGTCCCATCAACAGCGTCTATTGTGTCATTGGAGTCATCCCGTGAGGTACATAACAGCAGTACCTTTGTTGAGGAAGTGTGCAGAGCTGATAGCACACATGAGGATGCTTATCAATCGGTGAGTGATAATGATTCAGCCTCTTTCCATAGTGCAGATTGTAAATCGAAAGATTTGTGTGGAGATGATTCGTCACAGGGGCATCATCATTTGACTGGGCAATTGAAGGTTAATGACAATATGATTGCTACAGCTTTGGAACATTTTGATGTTGCTAGACAGATGTTGGCAACCTATGATTGGAGTACTCCTGAGATGGAGGAACACGATGACAGAGGACTTTCCCTTGCTGAATTTCAGGCACTTAGAGATGCAGTTGGGATCATGAAGAATAATTACCTACAGCTGTTATCAGATAGAGATCATCTTCTCAGGCTTGACGATATTTATCATGATGCTCTAAGGGGAAAAGAAGAGGAGGTTGATGAGCTCACCTATGAGCTTGAGGTCGCCGCAGACTCTTTGAAGAATGCTCAAACAGCCCTTCAAGAGTCAAAGTTACAGATAGATGAGCTTACCGTGGAGTTGAGCTTGACGCAGTCTTCATCACCTACAGATACCATTCAGATATCTATGGCGACGGGTGGTGATGAGCATACATCCACGGATGGTGGTAATGAGTATGTGGAGGATGTGACTACATCCATTTCATTTACTAGTACAGGTGACACAGATGGAACGATTGTTTTGGATGAGTGTAGCAGGGAACAATATGTCGTACCAGGTGTTCCTGAGATTAGTCCCATTTTAGGTGATGCGTAGCATATTATTGATGACCCTTGTGGTGTAGTAGTGAATTTTCCAAAGAGTTGTGTGATAGATCACCACACTACATCATTTTCACTGGAGATATGCAGGGCATCATCCAGTGGAGTAATCGGTCCTCATGTTGATTTGTTTCCGTCTCTTGGAAGCAAATTAGAGTCTACATCCCATGCAGCTGATTTTGATCGACAGCTTATTGAGCCACAGAGATGGAGAGATCAACTCGAGGTTACTGGAGAGAAGGTTGATTCAACCTTATCTCGTTTACATTGCACTCATAGGAATGTTGAGAACCTTCTTTGGACAGCAGAGTTGGAGGAGAGACGATATGGGGTCTCGGCTGGTACTCACATTCATGATTTGCAATTCATCAGAAGTGCTTTAGAGGAGGTAAAATCAGAATATCTCCAATTGTATCGTGATAGGGAGTATGCTATTGGGTACGCAGAGAAGATTGCCAAAGTATCTACCCAGTTAGCTATTCAGGATCAGAGACATGAGCCATATTCTGATTGAGGTGATGAGGAGTGTGTTCCCCATGACTATGTCGGTCAACCGTTGACACAGGCAAGTGCTTTTTATTCTGACTGCATAGTGAGGAGTGCTCATCATTTCTCCTTTAGTCCACACACAAATGACCTGATGATGCGTAAGTGTGGATTGGCTCAGGATTTATACCATCCATTGTGGGATGAAGGGTTGCCATCTACAGGAGATGGAACTAAAGATTTCAGGTGGCTGACTCAGATACAGTCAAAGGATTATTTGCAGAGTCAAAGATCAGATTACCATCATGGTGACATGTATCAGACAGAGTATGCAACTTCTTGGTCTCGAAAACTTCCATTTGAGACATGGCTTCTGAGAGGTTGCAGTGTCAGTAGGCATGATGGCATGTTTAGTCTTTACAACGGTGATGGAGGAGAGTTTATTCATTCCCTCGTTTTGAGAGGAGCAGTTTCATATCTTCCAACACCTATGTTGTGTAGTCAGTACATCCTTAGGAGTTTTGCAGAGGATGGAGGGGAATGTTGTGGTTCGGACACTTCGAGGTTTAATTTCCTCTTCATGATTGATGGATGTGAGGTTCTAATGTGTTGGGATCCAGGTGGTGATAGGTTTGGCATGACAGTTCAGTTGGATTCCGAGGTGTTGCTTCACCACTCTCTGCATGGTGAAGGTTTTATTAGAGTAGCGCAACGTCGACGTGGTGGTTCTATGCTGAGAATAACTTGGGACCCTGGGATCATTTTTGGTTTGAGTTGGGTTCAGTCTGTTGCTTGGAGGTTGTATTGGCATTGCTTGAGGACAAGCAATCTTTGGGAAGGGCGGACTGTAATGTCCCCATTTTCGGATTCTCTTGCAGATCAATCAGAGCTCACTTTTTGGGTTGGTGACAACACAATCAGAGGAATATTTCGATGTCACCAGGGTGTTTGGGTGATCCAATGGAGATGGTTGACACTTTCTAGAGGGATTTCGGACAATTTGTCCGTACTTACTATTTATAGTAAGTGCTTGCATGTCATTAATCTTTCTGGGTTTTTCTGGGTTTGTTCTCTTTGGTCCCCGATGTTCACTGCTATTTTTAGTAAGTCGCAGTTTGGCGCTATTTGGGCGACTTGGCAGTCGGTTGTTGGCTCTCGTAGACATTGCATTGAGCTCGGAGTTATCAGATGGTTTGTGGATCCAGTTGGCACCCTCAGAGTTGGCTTAGTTTGCTTATGGCCGTTACTATTTTTAGTAAGTTCGGGATTGGCACCGGAACGGGATTTTGAGAGTGGGGTTGGATTCGTCTTGTCAAGACCTTTCCAACGAGCTATAGTTCACTGGTTTCCGACATCATCTTGGCCTCCGTTTTAAAGTCCGTAAATTAAACATTATTATTTAATATTGGACCTTTGTGCCTAGGCTCAACAACTTAATGTTGTTTTAAAAGAGGAGACTTTAAGGGTGATGTTGAGAAAAGAATTAAAGAGAATTATAATGTATTTTCCCTCTCATGTTTTATCCCATATGCAAGAGGATTTTAGAGACTCCCAGTTGGAAAAGTATAAAAGGAGGAAAAGTGCTCTCATTTGGATATGTTTGGATTATTATTTCTTCTCTCTTTTGAGATTTTTCCCTTGAGGGTTTTTGGAGCTTGGCTCTAAGGTTTGAGGATTCAAACCAGAGGCTCTTGGAGACGAAAACCTCCCTGAGTAGCGGTATCCCACAGGTGTGAAAGATCACCCAACGGTGTCAATGTTGGTGGATACATCCAGTATTCACATTGTGCTTGCAATGGAGACATTCGAAGTAGTTTCTTGAGCGGATATGATATATCATTCATCCATTATTGTTGAGTTCTGGTTTCAGAGGGATTGGAGGCGATTTCTTGTGTGTTTGGGAATAGTTTATTGCTGCTGTGTTAATCTTATTGCTGGCCGTACATTGCAACAGCAAGCCGTACCATCTTGGAGGGTTGTTTGTGGTGGTTTCTTGTGGATTTCTCCTCCCACCAGGGTCATTCAGCCTTAGAGACCAGTGCAGACCAGTTTACCAGCAAATATAAGGTGTTTTCAGCAGTGTTTGATGCATATTCTCCTTTCAGCCGGCCATACAACTTCATATGGAGGACGTGGGTCTTGAAGAGGTCTATTCTACTTCATTTGCAGCTCTTATCTAGTATTGAATGAGGCGTCTAGGGCCTTATTTATTGCTGTTATCATTTGTATATTTATCTTTGTATTCTTTGGAGTTTGGAGTGATTTCTGGCTATGCCCATTTGCTAGTCCGGCAACAGCTAAAATATGAAGTTGCAAATCTGAACATGGGTATGTCATAGTAATTCATTATTGGTCATTTTACTATCTGGGTAGTCGATAGTTTCTTTATATCTGTTATATATTTTCTGGGTTTGGGTTATATGCTATATATTGTATGCTCTGACAACACATCTGCAGGAAAACATAAAACCCCTTCTACATCTTCTATCTATCTGAAAGACCACACAAAAAATAATAATAAAATATCACACGTAAAAGATTTTAAAAAATACAAACAGGTACGGCACATTACACTTGATCACTAATACAAGGACATCCAAAGATGAGAAGTCTTATGATGTGGATATTCGGTCTATTTTGGACAAGCATAGTGTAGTATTCAGTGATATACCTCCAAGATTACCATCAGATAGAGGATTTCAACATATTATTAAGCTTGAGGATGGATCCTAGGCGGTCATCACTACCCATTTATTGCCATCCTAGGAGGCATAAGGAAGAGATTGAGAAGGCAATTAGAGAGTTGTTGGACATGGGACGAATAAGGCCGGGTTCTAGCCCATTTGCATCTTCTGTGATTTTGGTCAAGAAGAAGGATGGTATTATGAGGATGTGTATTGATTACAGGACATTAAGCACGAAGACAATCAAGAACCATTACCTTATTCCCAAGATCGATGAGTTGATTGATGAGCTACATGGAGTTGTGTATTTCACAAAGATTGATCTTCGATCGGGGTATCATCAGATAATGGTTAGAGAGGTGGAAATGCATAAGACAACTTTTAGATGTCACTATGGGCATTATGAGTTCTTGGTCATGCCTTTTGATTTGACGAATGTGTCGACTACTTTTCAGTCTTGCACAAATCAGATATTCATTAATCAGTTGAGCAAGCTTGTGTCGGTTTTCTTTGATGATATACTTATCTATAGCAAGACTTGGGAGGATCACTTGAGATACATAGATAAGGTGCTTGAGATTTTAGAGCAACAATCATTCTTTGCGAAAGCATCTAAGTGTGAATTTGGGATGATGGAGATTTTATATTTGGGGCATAAGATTAGTAACCAAGGTGTTCAGATGGATGAGAAGATAAAGGGTATCCTAGATTGGGCTCCTCCTAAGACTTTATCACAATTGAGAGATTTCTTTTTATTACAATAATTAAAATCATATATTTAATGGTCAATACTCTAGTTTTAGGAAGTTTCTATTTCCTAAATTTTATTCGATTGTTTCAATATGGAAACTTCCTCTCTGTATAAATATTTGTAAATCTTTGTAAATAATTAATTCATTCTTATTTTACCAGTTACAGCCCGTAACATGGTATCAAAGCACAGGCGAAAAGGAGAACTGTTTTTTTTTGTTTTTTGTTTTTTTTTTTTTAAATTTTCTTCTGGCACTATAATTTCCGTACCATGTACGGACGGTGCGTTTTCCCTCTGTGGTTCAAGTTTTTTCGTCTGGATATTCCTGACTCTGTTCGTCATTGATCCTCTAGAGGTCCTGATTTCGTTCTATCCCTGGCCGCGATTATTTTCAGATCCTTTTTCTGGTTGCCATTTAGGGTTCGTGATCTGCAGGGTTCGTTGTTTTTAGTCGGCATTTCTTCTGTGTATGCTTTAGTCAACTTTTCCCTGGCGGTTTCAAATTTTTTATTCTAGTGAGTTCGAATCTCATTTCTTCCAGTCACGATTATTTATGACTAATCGCAAACTGTTGTTTTGATCGCCGTTTTTGTGTTCTTTCTTTGGGGACGTGGAAGGAATTTTCTCTCTTTGACAGAGTTGTTTCTAAAGTTCGTTGTCTAGGGTTTGCAGGAAAATCTCTGTTGTCAAGTTGAGGATTCCTGAACAAATTTTCTGTGATTTCATGGCTGCCATGGCCGCCTAGGGCCTCTGACTTTTTCAGCTAGGGTTTTGACCCTCTAGTTCTAGTCGAAAAATTTCTCTGATCACAGATTCTTGGTGGGTTTTTCAAGACCTTTTCTGGGTTGCCTTTGGATTTTTCTGGGTGCATCGTTTTTCGTGCCTCATTTTTATGCAGTTTTCATCTTTTTTTGGTAGCTAGAGTTTGAAATCTGTACCTATACCTGCCTCAGCATTCTATGCATTGGAATCTGTGTCTTGGGTTTTCGTGCATTCAGCCTCTTCCCAGTACCGCATTTTTCGTGCATTGAAAAGCGTGAAGATGGCTTCTTTGACCAACATTATGTTGGAGGGCAGTCAGCGTTTCAACGGCAAAAATTATAATACCTGGAAGCAGCGAATGATGACCATCTTTGAATATCGCTGCCTTGATCAGATCACTCTAGGCAATACTACTCGTCCAGCAACAGCGGGTAAAGACCAGGATAAGTTTGACGAACAAACTCGTGAAGCAGTGATGCTCATTAAGCTTTCAGTTACAGATGATCAGCTACCTCAGATTGCGACTGGAAAATCCGCAAAAAAGATATGGGACCATCTGAAGGGTATGCATGAGACCTCCGACAAGAGCCATGCGTTCTTCTTGAAAAATATATTGTTTTCTATCATGATGGATGAGAAGACATCTTTGTAGGCGCACCTGAACAAAATCCAAGAGATCAGAGATCAGCTGGAGGCTATTGGTCGAAAAATGGAGGAAGAAGACATGGTCGTGATCACTTTGAAAAGTCTACCTAAGTCTTATGAACATTTCATCGAGACTCAACATTACGTTTGCTAATGTTGATCTAAAGTTTCTAGAGCTCTGTACTATCCTCTTGCAGTAGGATCGCTGGAAACAATAGTTTGGTAGTAGTGCTTCTTCGTCCTCTACAGAGCAGGCTTTTGCAGCCAAGTTTCAGGCTCAGAATAAAGGCAAAGGCCAGCCTCCGCAACAGAAAGGCTCAGGTCAACCTTAGGACAGCACCAAGAAAAAGAATATTCAGTGTAATTACTGTCACAAATATGGTCACATGAAAAAGGATTGTCGTCAGCGTTTGGCTTTTGAACAAAAAAAGCAGGGAGGGTCTCAGCAGAAAGCTAATGTTGCTGAGCACACTGAGCAGAAGAAATCTGCCTTTTATGCCTTTATGGCTAAAAGACCTACAGATCATGAAAAATCCTCTGCCTGGTACATTGATTCAGGTGTCTCGCGACACTTCACTCATTGGCATGATTGGTTCATAGATTTCTCTCCCTTCAATGACTCAGTTATTTTTGGTGGAGAAGAATATACAGTTGTTGGTAAGGGCACTATTCAGATTCAGTCTAGTGGGAGGAATCTCATATTCCTCAATGTCTACTATGTTCCTGGCATGGAACTTAATCTTCTCTCTGTCAGTCAGATCATGTGGCACTCTCCTCAGTTGGATGTGGTGTTCAGTACACACAAATGTTCCATTGTTGATCGGGAGACTCGTAGCACTGTGGCTGTTGGTATTGAGGATCATGGTCTATACAGACTTGTGGATACAGGTGATTCTCCAAAGTTAACCATGGCAGCCAGAAATTCTTCCATCACCAGTCTTTGGCATCAGCGTTATGGGCACTTAAATGTCTACTATCTCTCTCAACTATCTCGGGAGGGACTTGTAGCCGGTTTACCTGAGATCTAGACTCAGCATCATGGTGTTTGTGGAGCTTGTCAGGCTAGGAAGCAGCATAGGACACCATTCCCGAATGGTGACTCATGGCGAGCCTCCAAGGTACTACAGTTGGTTCATGTTGATGTATGGGGGCCAATGAATACACCTTATGTTACTTGTTGCAGGTATTTCTTGCTTTTTGTTGATGATTTCAATCGTAAAATGTGGGTGTACTTTCTCAGACAGAAATTAGATGTGTTTACTATATGAGAGTGTAGAGCTTCTGGATAAAATTGTGTTTTGCTTTTTCAAGTCAGATAATGGGGGGAATTTTGTTCTGCTGATTTCTCCAACTTCTGTGATATACACGGCATCAAACACCAGTTAACCACACCCTATACTCCTCAGCAAAACGGTGTTGTGAGCGGCGCAACCGCACAATCACTGAGATGGCCCGTTCCATGTTAGAACACAGGAGTGTTCCTAAGAAGTATTGGGTAGAAGCAGTCTATCTCCTTAATCGGTCTCCTATATATGCTGTTAAGGAGAAGACTCCTGAGGAAGTCTGGATTGGTCGCAAACCTCGGATCAGCCATCTAAGAATATTTGGCTCTTTAGCTTATGTATGGATTCCAGATGCCAAGCGCTCCAAGTTGGATTCCAAGAGTCAAAAGCTTATGTTCACAGGGTACAGTGACAACCATAAGGCTTATCGGTTGATTGATATAGATGTCTTTGATGAAGAACGAGGACCTTTTCATACTTTCCTCGTCTGTGCAGAATTCTGAGGATCAGCCTTTGAAGGCTTCTGACTTGGGTGTTCTTCTTCCGTTAGGTCCACCTGATGGGAGGGATGATGATGCAGATTCTTATTTTGACGATGCTCAACCCGAATTTCCTCTGGATGATGTTGATCTTCCACCTGTTCCAACTCCTCCTGTTGCATCCGATGTTGGCACTTCTACTCTCCGGCCTAAATGGTGGGCTAAGACTATTGGAGATCTTCATGATGATGAGCTCATTGAGGGTAGATCATCCCGAAACAAGAGCAAACATCAGCATACAGTTAATTTTGCTCTCATGGCCAACATTCACAATGTCTATGAGCTTCAGACATATTTAGAGGCTAAAGGAATTCCTGAGTGGGAAAAGGCCATGGAGTCTAAATACCAGTCTTCAGAAAAATCACACTTGGGTCCTTTCTGATCTTCCTCTAGGGAAGAAGCCCATTAGCTGCAAATGGGTGTACAAGGTGAAATACAAAGCTGACGGAACCCTTGACAAGTACAAAGCTCGTCTTGTTGCTAGGGGGTTCTCACAGAAGGAAGGCATTGACTACGAGGAGACTTTTGCTCCTACAGCCAAGATGAGTACAATTCGGCTCATCCTTGCCTTAGCAGCCCAGTTTGGTTGGAAAGTCCATCAGATGGACATTAAGAGTGCTTTCCTCAACGGTGAGGTGAAGGAAGAAGTCTACATGACGCAGCCTCCAGGGTTCAAGGTTGCCGGTCAAGACCACAAGGTGTGTAGATTGATCAAAGCACTCTATGGCCTGAAACAGGCTCCTCGAGCTTGGTACATCAAGATTGATAAGTACCTCACAGATCATGGCTTTCAGAGGAGTCCATCTAACTCTAATTTGTATGTCAAACGCACTGGTAGTGATATTCTAATTCTTGTTGTCTATGTGGATGACCTGATCATTACTGGTAGCTCAGCACATTTGATCGTTGAGATCAAATAGGATTTGTGCGGCACATTTGACATGACAGATCTGGGACTCTTGCATTATTGTTTAGGTGTTGAGGTTTGGCAGACCGAGAGCAGTATCTTCATCTCCTAGTCCAAGTATGCTCGAAGTCTTTTGGATAAGTTCCGTATGCAGGATTGCAAACCTGCCTCCACACCCATGGAAAAAGGGCTTAAGTTGTCAGCTAAGTCAGACTCACCTGTAGTGGATGAATCATTGTTCAGACAACTAGTGGGCAGCCTAATCTATCTCATTGCCACTAGACCTGACCTCACTTTTGCAGTGAGCTACATTTCACGCTTCATGACATCCCCCAAGGCTGATCATTGGGTAGTAGCGAAGCGTGTGCCGCGTTATGTGAAGGGTACTTCTGATTATGGACTTCTTTACTCAAGGAGTCACAATCCTAGACTCAGTGGTTTCACAGACTCAAATTGGGTAGGTTTAGTTGATGACAGGAAATCAACATCTGGGTATGTGTTCAGTTTGGGATCCGGTGCAGTCATATGGACTAGTAAGAAGCAGCAAGCGGTGGCTCTCTCCTCGATAGAAGCAGAGTATCGAGGAGCAGTTAAGGCAGCTTGTGAGGCAGTTTGGCTTCGCCGGATGCTTGTTGATATGCAAATATCTTAAGCAGGTCCGACTCCCTTGTTCTGTGATAATCAGGGAGTTCTCAAACTTGCCAAAAATCCAGTCTTCCATAAAAGAACCAAGCATGTAGAAACTCATTGTCATTTCATCAGAAAGCTTGTTGAAGACGGATCAGTTCAATTGCTGTATGTTCCGACAAAGGATTAGACAGCAGATATTCTCACCAAGTCCCTTAGTCCAGATAAATTTGTAAAATTCAGGGGGTCTCTTGGTGTAGTTAGTAGATTGACCATTAAGGGAGGGTATTAGAATAATTAAAATCATATATTTAATGGTCAATACTCTAGTTTTAGGAAGTTTCTATTTCCTGAATTTTATTCGATTGTTTCAATATGGAAACTTCCTCTCTGCATAAATATTTGTAAATCTTTGTAAATAATTAATTCATTCTTATTTTACCAGTTAGAGCCCGTAACACTTTTGTCTTTGCAACTATTACAGGACATTTGTTAAGGGATTCTCATAGTTGGCAGCACCATCGACAGACTTGACAAAGAAGAGCATTCCATTGATCTGATTTGGCACAACGGGCTTTTGATAAGCTCTAGGAGGTAATGAGCTTATGTCCTATATTGGCTTTTCTAGATTTTTCACTTTCTTTTGTATTTGAGTGTGATGCTTTACAAGAGTGGATTGGGGCAGTTTTGACGCAAAATAAGCACCCCATAGCATTTGAGAGTAGGGAGTAAAGCAATCTTATCCTATGTGATAAGATTGACAACTAATAAAGGAAAATGTTTTCCTAATTAATTACTCCCTAAGTAACTTGTGCTAATGTATAAATATTAATTTACACCAACACCCCCCCATAAGTGCAACTTAGAGAGTTACACATAAGCTAAAAAGAAAGAAAGATAGGTCCCGAAAAGCCTAATCAGGTACCCATTTACAAATAAAGAATCTTTCATAAAATGGAGAAAAAGAGAAAAACCCTATGGGAAAAAACCCCTCTCCAAAAGAGAGAAGAAAACAAACATGTACATGTGATGGAAGGACTAACACTAAGACCCCCCAAGAACTAAATCCATCACAAAGATACAATCATGAAGCCCCCCCCCCCCCAATAAGAGAGAGCGAGTAGAAAATATGAATCCCCTCCAAGAAGAAGCTCCGGAACCAATGAAGAGTGCTTGAAGATAGAATCCAATCCACTGCCTGCAAACAACATTTCTCCATTTCAAAAGAAACAGATCCATTGGTGAATGTAGAAGCCATTCCCACATCTCAGATGGATATGAAATCCATATTAAAATGTGTGCCTCTGAATGCAACTCAAGTGACCTCATTCTGGAAAAAGATGTCTTCTCCAAAACAGAAATTGTCTGTCCAATCAGAGAAGTAGACCCAGGAGAGGATATGATCTGAACTACATCTGAAAACACAGAAGATGGTGGTAATGCAAATCCACCTAAGATGACATCAAATGAGAGAGATAAACCCTCAAATGTGTTCTCCAAATCAGCAATGTGAGACTCCACAAACAAAGATGATATGTCTGCAAAATAAGAGTCCCAATGAGGTGGATCTAAAAGACTATGATTGACCTGTTGCAGATAATCATTGGAAGCCATGAAATCAACAACATTGGACTCTGATGTAGTAACAGGTGATGAATATGTGATCTCATTAGGAGGATAAGAGATCTTGATGACAAGTTGGATGAGATGATGTGAAACCTAAGTACAGTGTTGTTTCTCATGTTGATAACTCCCACAATAACTACATTATACTGATAAATGAAGCCCATCAAAGCAAATAGGACTTCTCCAGAAACCAAGATGTCCAGAGTATCAAACAAAAGCCATGAAATCAACAAATTGAATAAAAGATACATGGGGCTGAATCTGGAAAAGGTACATAGATGGTTGTGTAGAGCTTGTTGATACCTTTCCGACGCCTGTTCGTTTGCCAATTTTCGACTCCGTATGCTCAAGTTATGGCCTCCGGAAGAAAATTGCTCTATTAGGGCCTACACATGAGGGCACAGAAATCAAGGCAGACAGAGATTGAGGCGTCACAAAAATCGAGGCGACTCAAAAATTAAAATCAGCCAAAAAATATTAACACAAAAATCGAGACAACCAAAAATGGCACAGAAATCGAGGCAACTATACTATTGTGCAGATCCATATTAACAGACATGATATTTCCACAGTCCATGATAAGTATGTGTAGAGCTTCTGGAAGAGACTGTGTGTAGCTTTTTTAGATCGACGTTTCTCTTCATCCTGATGATGGATCATGGAGTGTGATCCGAAATGTCGATCTAAAAAAAGGCTACACACAATCTCTTCTAGAAGCTCTACACATACAAATCCACATTGATGTACAATTTTTTGATTGCACAAAAATTTAATCCTCCAAAAAATGTCCAAAAATTTGTGTCCGATTTCAGCATTTGGATAGGCGATTTTAAGGTTTTGACACCTTTTGAGCGCAACCATGAGGTCCCTTTCACACTAGGAAGCACTGATCACGACCTCAAGGCTAAAACCCTCTCAAATTCAAGAAGAAGCTGATAGATCTGCAGCTCTGGTACCATGTTAGATTCCCAAACTCATCTGTAGTATTTCTTCTACAAAGAGGATTGCTTCAAAAAGCACAAGCCAAAAATAAGAGGCAATATTGCAATCAATACTTCCTGTGCATTAATTATTCACAAAGGAATAATACAAAGATATAAAATTGCATTTGTCAAAAATAGACAGCGGAAAAGCAAATAAAGCAATCTTATCCTATGTGATAAGATTGACAACTAATAAAGGCAAATGTTATCTTAATTAATTACTCCCTAATTAACTTGTGCTAATGTGTAAATATTAATTTACACCAACAGACCTTGTGCTCATACTTTGCATTTTCTCCATCTCCTAGTTTAAGTTGTACACCTTTTCTGCTTTCTGGTTAAAATCATACCCCAAAAACCTCAAAATTTCATCATACGAGCTCACAAATGCAGAGGAAAATTCTTGAATCAATAATAATCTCTCCAACTGTGGTAGACTTTGTCATTGCCCATTGGGTGAGTCAAGCAAAGAATTGTAGTCACAAATCTATTTACCAACATAGCTAAACTTCTTTCTCTCAGATTGACTAATATCCTAACTAAAGTTATGTTACTAAATCTGACCGAGTTCATTAAAGGCAGATGTATCCTAGAAAACTTGGTTACTAGTTGGGAGGGTCTTGATTGGGCAAAATCTTCTAGTCAAAATGTCAGTATGTTGCTTCTTGACTTTGAAAAAGCTTATGATAGGGTTAAGTGGGCCTTTGTGATTACTATTATGGAGGCTTTTAATTTCCTGGAAATGGGTCAAAATTCCTTTCAATAATGCTTCTACCCAAATTGATGTTAATGGGTCTTTGACTAATCCTTTCTTTCTACAAAGATTCATTAGGCAAGGATATCCCTTGGCCCCTACTTTGTTTGTTATTGCTATTGATGCCTTGCATTATATCTTGAAGACTAACCTACTTAGGCCTCCTATTAGAGGCATTAGTCTCCCTGATAGTAATGAGCTCAATTTGTTGATGATATTGTTCTATGTTGAAATGAGTAAGGATAATTTTAATAATATTCTGGAAAGACTTAATTTTCTTTGCAAGGCCTCCAATGCTAAAATCTTTGATAGTAAGTCTATTATCCTAAGTTGGGATGAATCCCCAACTAAGTGGCTCATTGGTATGAAATGGTAGTGGGGTGGCCTTAACAAGATTGTTAGATACCTTGGCATTCCATATCTTAAAGAAATGTGGGAGTGGATGTTTAAGAAAATTGAGAACAAAAATGTTAAATGGCAAGCTCATCTTCTCTCTCTGGCAAGTACAGTGCAAGTTTGTTAAAAGGTTCTGGCTTCCTATAGCTTATATTATTCTTCTACTTGGTTATTTGATAGCTATCAAATTGATAAGATTTAGAAAATGCTTAGGGACTTTCTGTCATCTAATGGGAAAGGTAGCAAAAAGAGGCATGTTGTTAGTTGGTCTTGGTGTTGTCTCCCCAAGCAATTGGGGGGTCTTGGTCTTAAAGATCTTAATCTTCAAGGTATTTCTCTTGCTATGAAATGGATTTTTAAAGATTTTGATGGAAATAAGACATGGAAAGTGCTGGTCAAAAATAATATTGCTTGCTCTAGGCCAGGAAAAGGTAAAAATTGGGTTGCTTTACATCCTCATTACTTGTTTGGTAAATTCCCTGTCAAACCATTTGGGTCAAAGGTCTTTAGCAGCATTTAGAGGGCTTGGGAAAGTGTCAAGTACCTTGTGAATAATAAGGAGGCTTTTTCCAGGGCTGATAATGTTTTATTTTCTCATAGGTCTATCTAGTGGAATTTAATTGGAATAATAAGCCCCTTGCCCTTACTCAAGGTTGTTCGACTAAGCAATGGGCTTCTAAGGGTATTAATGATTTCAGTGATATTTTTGTTAATGGATGGCTTAAAGCTGGGGATAATTTGCAATCTGAGCTCAATATTTCTAGCAGTCAGGAAAGGTCATACTCTGCCCTGAAGAAAGCTTTTCTATGGGTTCAATTTTCCAGTTTCTTTGAAATTGAATACTGAGATTTTAGAGAACTTTAAATGGGAAGATGGTTATGTTTTTTATAAGATGACTTCTATGTTCCACAGCGTTTCGGGGACAGGGACGGGGGGATGGCAGGGAACGCATTTCGGGGACGACCGTCCGAGGGCCAATTTTTGGGGACGGCGGGGGGGACGGTGATATATGAATTTTTCAAAATATCAATATGAAATAGAGATATCATATATGTTAATAACTTAACAACAATATCAATATGTGAATAAATCATGACAGCAGTAGTGTAACGGCCAGTATAACAGTAGTATAACAGCAGTATAGCTATAAACTATAAAGTTTAAACAATAAACAATGAGCATTAATGATTAAACACTAATATAACAGCAATCTAAACACAATAGAATTAATGACAATCATGAGATTGAAGATTCATAACAGCAATATTAAAGCATTTTGTTGTTCAAATTCTAAAATTAAACTTCAAACTTCAAACTTCAAAATTAAAGATAAAGTTAACTGTTAAACCCAAAGTCTCAAACTTCAAAATACAACAATCTAAAGACTAATATCTATGCCTCATTCGGACTATCAATATCATGATTTTAGGGTTTTGGAAGGGGCGTGGGAGGGTTTGTGGACCCCACGCCCGAATTAAAATTAAAAATAACGGTTTGTATGCGTTAAGACGTCGGGGGACGCCTGGCTGTCCCCGGGACATCCCCGGCCGTCCCCGACCGTCCCCAACCGTCCCAGGGACGGCCAGGCGTCCCCGATCCACTACCCGCCGTCCCCAATTTTTCCTGCGCATCCCTGAGACGTTTCAAGATTTTGCATTTTACTGGGGACGTCCCCAGCCGTCCCCCCGTCCCAAAAACGTCACAAGGGATGGAGACGGGGCTGGAGGAGGTGGGGACGCGTCCCCGTGTACCCCTGGATGACTTAAAAGAAGTTATACATTATGCTTGTTGATACGAAGGAAATTATTTGCAAATTAAATGTGAACTAGAATCTTGATTGGTCAAGTGACAAGTGGTCCTGTATTCTAAAAAATGTCTGGTCTAGTGTGGTTAAGCCCAAAAAAGCTTGTTTTAGATGGTTGTTAATCCTCAAAAAGCTTCTTGTTAATGTTGAGTTGACTTCTTTGGGTATTCTTGCCAAAACCTATGTTTTTTGTAATCAAACTGAAACTATTGAGCATTTGTTCGAGTGTATTTATGCCCACCAATTATGGTCTTCCTTTTTAGGTGATTGTCTAGAGTGGGATGTTAAAAATGGTTTCACTTGGTATGAAATTTTTTTTGGTTATGTCAATATTTTTTCTAAAGATCTCAATAGGTTTTGGTTGGTTTTACTAATGAAATGCTTTGGCATATCTAGAAAGTTAGGAACGAAGAAGTCTTCCAGGGCAAAAGAAGATGCCTTACTGAATCTCATTATGAGCTCACCCTTGTTGGTATTCTAATACAAGTTTCCATGATACTTGAGACCCCTAAAGATAGGTTTAAGGTCTTGTTGGAAGGACTTACCCTTGTCTACAGAAAAGAGGTTAAAAGGGCATATTTCTGGCCCCACGACAGAAGCAAGTTGAAAGAAAAAAAGCTGGAAATTTAGAGGGAATACATGAAGAACCATAATATCAGCATTCCTGATACATGGGAAAATTTTAATTCTGTCAAAAATGTTAAGTATGAGTTGGTTGTTAAAGACCTGGAACTAGAAGATATGGCTGATCCTGTTATTGGTACTTTTGAATGTGACAAATATGAGTACAGCAATAGTCAAAAATATTGTTGGGAGTAGTTATGTATTCCTCTTTTTGTCTTTCTCCGATATGGATACTCTATAGTCAGTTTTGGTACTTCTGTTAGCCGTATTATCGAAGTCCTATATGGACTGTTTTTAGAAGCTGGATCTAAACTTGGTTGATACTGTTATGTCTATGGTGTTGTAGCACCTTATATTGTACTTGTCTTTTGTTAACGATTTCCAATATGAAGAAAAAAATTAGGACCATTAACACTAAATGTAATCCCCTAATAAACATTATGCTTTAACACCTTTGTTGTCAAAATGCAGCATCTTGATCTTCTTCTCACATTGGTTTTGCTGAAGGCATTAACTCTTTAAACTAAAAGCTTATGACTTTGTTTTAAGAATAAATCCAAGACTTTCTACTAAAATCATCAATAAAACTTAGATAATATTGCTGTCACTGAAGGACATAAAGACATTGGCCTTCTTTCTATGAAGGACCCTAAAGGCATACATCTGAATGAATCAAATCTAGAATTTCATTTATAGTCTTCACCATTTTGAAAATTTGTCTTTGTGTGCTTAACCAATACACACCCCTCACAAACCTTCATGTCCACAACCTTGAAGTCGATCATACTATTGACACTCGATCTGAAATTACCTTTTATGTCTTTTTGTTTTGCCTTGTTACTTTGGCTGATGATAACCGATCCATGATATCTAAAACAATTTCCATGTTATGCTTCTATCAAATTTGAATATGCCTATGTCAAGCTCTTTACTTTGTCCATGGCAACTCGATTTTAAATGTTTTCCCACTCACTTTTATTTTCCAAGTGTTGAGTTTGGCTCTTGAAGTTTGAAGTCCAAGTTTCTGAAATGCCTAGGGGGATCAACAGTAGATGGACTCGAAACCTTGTTATGGATTTCTAATTTCCCATCTCACATCCACTACTCCAAAATTGGTTTGAAGCTTCATAATCGAGAGGTCAGAGGTCTCCAAAATCTGGTGGACAAAGGAGAGTTAGGCTTCAGTTTGTTTTTCTTTATGTCCAGCTCTATCCTTGGTGTAGGCTTTGAAGTCCAAGAAACCTAAGTTATACGAGTTCACTGAGCCCTGGCAGATCTGAATTGACTTCAATCATAAATATAATTGAGCCTTACATCTGCTTCTCGAGCTCAAAAGTTTGTTTGTTTTTTTCCAGTTTGGATAGACTGAAATCCTGCAGACCTAAGGTGTTTTATGTAGCTGAGTTTTCAGTGTTTTCGGTTCTGGTGCTCAATTAAGTAAACCTTCCAGCAAACTCAGCAGACTCGATGGCCCCCGATTGCTTATCAAATTTAATTCAAATTTTCGAGTCCGTGGCAAAGTCGTGACTCATAAGCTTATTTCTGGAGGCTCCTACGGACCCAAAATGGTTATAAGCCAATCTCTACTCTTTTTTCAGTTTTGACGTATCTCCACATGGTCTGAGCAATCCAAGAAGTTTGAAGTCCGATGGCCTCGAGAAGGTTCCTCTTAGGCAACTTTCTCTCTGATCTAATCATGGTTTGACACGTCTGCAGTCGTGATTAATTGTCCCTTTTGATTTGGCTCAACTAGAGGATGAAAACGCAATGAAATATATGTCCTATGTTAATCAAATTTCGGGTTTGTCTCGAGGAGTTTTGTTGCTTCGAGAAATCATAGGACCCTATGAGTAGACGGAAAGAGAAATAAATCAAGTGTGAAGTTTTCAGGTCCAATTTTGTTGGCAAGGATTATTTAATTGGGTCAACTTATCATTGTGCTAGCATCAAAGTCTCCTTGGCTACATGGCATCATTTTATTGGCCTCAAACCATCAAAGGAGTAAGTTACCTTCAGCTTGAAGGTTCGCCATTGTTCTGAGACCATAGATTTACTTGGAGCTTGCATCTGAACCATTGAGTTGTGTCATGCTTTATTATGAAATAATATAAAGTATTTGGGCCCACAAGGAGGTTTAGATATATAATGAAATTCATTTAAATGTGTTTGTAAACATTTGGACCCAATGATTTGTTCAAGATGTTAAATTTTTACTTCCAAGTTAATATTTCCATGCAAACATTGTAGTGAATTTATTCACTTTTAAAGCTTTGTGTTGGAGAATAAAATTATATGCAGAAAAGCTAAATGTGGTTTGTCAAAGCAGAATATTGGACAGGGTATTTTTGAAGCCTGAAGGCAATCAAATATTTTTTGTTATGCAGTTTTAGCAAAATGAGAAGCAGAAATGGCAGTTTTGATCCCTCTTCTTGTTTTGCTTGCAAAACAGGGCAATGGTGCAAATGTAAACATGTGTCAGCTATGTATGCATTTTAGGGCACAGTACCCTGTTATAAATGCAGGCTCTCTTTGTAAAATATGTTGGTCTTTTTGCCCAAACACAGGCCTCTTGGGTGAATTTGTACAGTGTTCTCTAGTCTTAGTTTGTTCTAGGGTTTCAAATTTTGTGGTTCAAATATTTCAATAATAAGTAGTTCATTCTTTCGTAAATCTAGAGAAGGTGCTTGCAAGAAGAATTCCTCTACATGATCTAAATGTCTCCATAGGAGTGTAATAATTCCAGGGTACTTGATAAATCTTTGGGGCTACATTTGCTAGCTTGTCAATGTTTTTGGTTAGTCTATTGTCGCAATAGGTGTACAAGCTTTCCATTAATATCATATGGGATTGCTTGTTCAGCTTTGGATTACTAAGAATGATAGGTTATGTGAACTACTTGAGTTTTTGAATTGCATTTTAGTGAAATTGCAGCTAGATTGAAGGGATCTTATATGCAGTTTTGGTTATTTGCTCTTAAATTTGCATACATGTTTCCTCATTATTTTAGGGTTTGACTCGATTGTCCATGGATCAAGACACCAGTCCTCTTCTTAGCCATTTGATCAAGTTTTTAAATGGTGAAACCTCTATCTGTTGTTCATGTAAATTATTTGTAATTTATGTCCTACCAGCCTGCATAAACTCAGTGTGGAATGCCTTTGATAAATCTTTTGAGAGCCTATACTTGTAAGTCACTTATCACGTTCTGGATTCAAGATTACAGGATAAGTAAGAAACTATAAAGGGTTTAATATTTGGTGATATGAATTTGGTTTTATATCTAAGTTACATCATAACCTGTTGTTTATCTGCTCTCTTCAGAGATCTACGATCTAAAAGACTAGGAAGCTAGGTATTAAGGATATTTAGTGAAAACTTCTTTGGAGTGTCCTAATGCATAGGGTCTGGCTAAGTTGTGTGGCCAATTTGTATTTATTTACCCTACTTAGAAACATCCTCCTTGGTCTAAGCAAAGTCAAGAGTAAAAGGGTTGTCCCGCTCTTGTTAGTTGGCCAGGACTACTTGCAGTTTGATCACGAACCCAACATGATTCTAGCTTGACATTTTTCCCCAAGATTAGTTATCAAAGTTTGTTTTCTAGAGTTGCAGGATGCAGTTTTGAGGACCAATACATACCATGCACCATCCACCTCACAATAAATTAAGTGCCATAACTTTCAGATTGTATCAAACCCATCTTATCGAGTCCTTTTTGAGTTGCCAATGATTATGGCATATAATTGGATTATGTCTATCTTGTATGAGTTTTCTGTACCTTGTGTATGGAACCTACATGTGTTAATCAGCCAATATGTGTAAGTTACCTTTTGTTATTGTATTGGAGTCAGTGCCTCATCAGGCCGACATGTGTAAGTTACCTTTTGTTATTGTATTGGAGTCAGTGCCTTATGAGATAGACCTACCCAATATGATATGTTTGAGTGGTGCATAAATACACTCTATGCCTCTATGGGTTTCTTCTCTAGTGGTGTCTCTTGACACCTCTACATGTTAGTGTTCATTTTATTTGATTGTAGAGTTAACATATCTGTCCCATATGGACCCGTGTACACTTGCTTGGCATATTTATCCTTGCAACTAGATCAATTCATCACACTCTAATAATCTAACTAAAGGAGAGTTGGAGATCTAGCTTGCCTTAAGAACTTTTCACAAGATCGTGGCACATATTTCCTCCTACACATGGATTCGTTGGAAAAAAAAAAAATCAAGCTTGACAATGTTAAACATTATCTATAAAAATATGCTATATTTGTTTATAATTTTGCAATTCATATATTAGTGTCATGTAATGACAAGCCCTTGTGAAAGTATCTTAATGAAGAGACAAGAGCATCTCAATTGGAGTGTCATCTATTGCTATATGCAGTATGGTGGCATTTTTATCAAAAAATGCACTGCATATCTTATTTGTGTATGTGTACCATGACATAATGATGAATGCCAGTGAGGACATGCGGGCAACTTAACTGAACACTTATGGGAAGTCCCATCAGAAAAGACCAAATGGAAATTGCTGACAGAGGAAAGTCATTTTTATATATAGCAGCAAATGGCGATCTGTATTTAGCATATATTGCATTACTAAGCACGCGATGAACCTTAAAAATAAGTCCATGAGTTATGCTTTAAAAAACATCCCAAACGTTGATGCAAATTAAACTGACAATTTTTTTCAAAAGCATAACTCAAAGTGATTTGGAAGGTTGATGCAAATTAAAGCATAACTCACTGATTTGCATGATAATGTCTACTATTAAAATAAGTTGTGAACTGTACCATCTTTATAGCAAAAGAAGAGATTACGAAGACAGGAATTGTAAATGAAAAATACCAATGACAATATTTCTAGGACAACGCAAATTTTAGCAGAAGTGGATGATTAGCATGTAAAGAAGATGCATATGTCGAGGGGGTTTTGGACAAAGGGGAACAATAGAGATGGGACAGCAGCTGAGGGTTTCGTAACAAGAAAATTTATACCTGTCTTCATGTTTCCGTGAAGCCTCTCCGCAACCTCCCTTCCCAATCGCTCTCAGTATTCACTTTTCGAACCACCCGTGCCTAATTTACAAACCGAAGACTTCATTTCCATCCCCAAAGGGAGTTAATTGCCTAATCGATGAGGTGACAAACGGGGACTTAATCCTTATTTTGTGTCCAAATTATAGTGACCATCCTTATTTTGTGTCCAAATTATAGTGACCTTGTCGCTACATGCTAGGGGAGAGGGCCCTATAGGGGGTCACCCTAAATTTTGGGGTCCACGGGACTGCCACATAAGATGAAGACAAAAAAATTGAATCGGTCACATGTGCAATGAGGTGGACAAGTTAAAAATTTTCTTTCCAAGGGTCTTTGAGTCATCTGCCACGTGGAGGACAACGACAAGTGGAGGCTCCTATTTTTCCACTATTTTTATGGTTGACCGATTGTGGAGCACGAGGACCCCTGTTGGCAGTTGAAGATAGCCCAAGTACGTGTTCACCATGTCATGGGGTTAGCGGACACAACACCACGTTCAACTCAAATATACTAACATTAATCACTCTCTACCTCATACTTCTTTCCCCACCCGCCACATTAACTTCATTTGCTTCCACATTTTGGTGTATGGGATGGCACTAGATTTCAAAGCAATGGCGCCTTCAATGCTTCTTCTCAAAAGATCGTTGCATTTTGCACATCACTTCAACTTTGCTTCAACCATGGCTTCTGCAAAGGGAATGGGTGAAATTGGTCGACATTCACTCATTGCTCATGTTGGAGGTCGTCATTTGCATGTCAATGAAGACTAGGTGAGGTTTTCATACCCCACTAAGGCGATGAACCAACAAAGTCTTCATTTTTTTTAGGTGTTTGTTGTCTTTTTGTGTTGTTTGGGGTTCTGTATTTTGTTTCTCATTCTTTGAAAAGGTATTTCTTCACTTCACTTCTTCGTATGACTATAATTGGAAGGTGAGTTCCTAATACCTTGCGTAGGTTAATTAACCACCTAATTTTTTTTGTTGTTATCATCATTGTTTAGTAGTTTATTGTTTGAGAATACATTATCTTTGTTTCACTCCAACGTCTCGTTGTAAATGGAAGTCGAGGCCATCATACATCATAAAACTAACTAACCCAATTATTTTTTAAAAAATGGTTCTTGTTTATTGTTTCACGAGGCTTTTCTTCATTTCACTCCTCCATCTAGTTGTAAATGGAAGCTGAGTTTGTCGTACCTCACTAAGGCAATCATCCACTAAAACTATTTGCTTTTACTCATTTCTTCTCTATTGTGTTTTGTTTATTTCATTGTTTATCATATGGTTATGGGTTTAAGGGGTCTGATAGTGGAGCACCCTAACATTCAAGCTTCATATGCCCTTCTACCAGCCATAGTGTCTTATTTCTAGTTTGTGAACTATTGTTTTTCCATTTGTTTGATTATTCTTTACTATTTGAGATGAGATTTCTTTATCTCACTCCTATGTGTGGTTGTAAATAGAAGGTGAGGTCCTTATACCTCACTAATGAAGTGACCCAATTGGTTTTTTTTTTTTTTTTTTTTTTTGTGATTCTAATGACCATGAAAGGCACAATAATGGTTGGTAGAATGTCCAGTTGAATGTTTAAGGCTTTTTGTTTCTTTAACTTTCTAATGAAAAGATTCTAAAGATTCTAATTTTCAAAATTATTGTTGAAGGGTGTTTGTGTTGCAAGTATGTGCAGTCGGTGTTGTCATTGATGTCAACAAGCTTGTGTTGTCATTGGTGTCAAATGTGTCATCTGTATGAGTAGTTGGTGGTGCAAGAGTATGAGTAGTTAGTGTTGAGTGGATAATGTCTCTAATGGTGAGGTTGGTTGAGTAGAGATGAGGTTGTTGCAATGGTATGAGTTGTTTGGTTGAGTTGCTTTGTTGAAGATGATTTGGTTGCTTTGAAGAGGTGTTGAAGATGTTAAGAATATGTTTTTGTTGGTTGGTTTCCAAGTGCTTTGGAGAAAATTTGATTAATAAAGGAAACAATGTGTTGAAGTGGCATTTTGGTTCACAGAAGTGGTGTTTTGGTTTTGCTCCGCATTTCCTCTATATTGAAGATATGTCTTTGCAGTTTGGATATGTTGTTTAGAGATGTTATATTCTAATTTGGTGTTCCTGGTTCGTTGTGCAAAGGAAGTTGTGTTCACCAGTTTGAAGACTGTGACTTGCAAAGGTTTGCAGAGGTGTCTGGGAGAAATGTCTGCTCCGCATTTCTCCGCAACATGATTTTAGGTCTTGCAGTTCTAGAATTGTGCTTATAAGGTTCATATCTTTCTTCTATTGAAGTTTTATGTGTTTGGTGTTCCGAAAGTTGATTTCTAGAGATACAGTGCATGGCAGAGATAGTTAAGTATTTTGGATAAACAGGATGAGATTATGTGGCAGGTGAAAGTTGTTGCGAAGGAATTTGTTGGATTTCAGGATGTTTCATGATGTTTGTTGAATACTCTAGTTTATGTTAATCCTTGGTTTGTGGTCTGCAAAGTTGTATTTTGTCTTGAGGAAGCGTGTACTTAAAAGATCATTGTGTTAACACAAGTTTGGCCGACCTTGGGTGTTTACACTAATTGCGGGGCTACTTTGGTGATTATGAAAGCGTGAAGTGGCGTGCTTGGACAAATTTAGGTCCGTGTTGTGGTCCGCTTTCATTCCTTTCCACTATGGGAATGTTTAGGTCCAAACCCGATTTGAATTTTCTGGGTTAAGGTGATTTGCCAACCTTGGAGAACGTTCTCAGGGTTGAAGATAGTATAAATAAGTGTCAAGGGATTGTGATTGTGTGTGCGCACAATGAAGATGATGTGAATAATAATGTGATTGAATGTGTGGTGTAATACAAGCTTTCATGTGTTAGATTACTGGATGCAGTGAGCAGAAGGTATCTACAATTCTTTAGTGATATTGCGGAAGTGTTGTTGGTGTTGCGGTGGAATTCTCTGTTGAATTGAGATAGTTTTCTCCTTGTAACAATCCTCTCTATCTTCTTCTTTATTCTAGCAGTGAGCCTTTCTTTTGGGCAGTGAGCCCTTTGGTCGTGAGCCTATCTTCTGGGCAGTGAGCCTTTTGTAATTCAGTGTTGATATTACTTTATATTGTGAGCTAATCCTCACCGTGGTTTTTCTCTTTTTAGGTTTTCCATGTAAAAATCCTGGTGTTCATGTGTTATGAATTGTGGTTGTATGTTTTATGCTTAATTTCCTTTATTGCAGTTAAATATGCTAAATGGATTAAAATGTTTGATGTGTAAATGGTTTAAGAGAATACTGATTCACTCCCCGCCCTCTCAGTATTTTGGGTGTTCAATAGTTTGTTCGAACAATTTGTGCTTCAATTTACTTGTGTTTATGAACACAACTGTATGGTTGTCTTATGTACTTTGTAACACATTTATTACATATGGAAATTACATTCTTTTGTTCAAGCATCACTGTGACCTCTCCAATTTAAGTTATAAACTTTAATTTATAGTTCTTTCATTTGGTAAATTTAGACTAACACAATTTGTGGAAATGGGTAATCGAAAGTTTTATTGGTTGCCAAAAAAATTGTAAAGTTGGGTTCATTATTCATTACCTACTATGGATAGCTTGTGTCGAATAATGTTTATCTATTACTTAAACCCTAATTAGTTTTTTTACATATACATTTATTCATGATTTTATATTGTTTTCATATATGTTTTATGCTTTAACTTTTCATATCCATTCATGCATCAATATACTAGGGTTTGGTGTTGCTTTTCATAGTTTATCTTTTGCCCACCCAATTTGCCCTTCATTTGACCCAAGGTTTATAATTTTACGATTCGAGGTTTACATCTAAGATTGATATGAAATTTGATGTCTTGTGGACATACAATTGTAAACCTTGGAATTGATATCTCTCATGGCCAACTACCCTTTATTTGACCCAAGGCTTACAATTTCACCATTGGGGGTTTATAATTTATGTTAGTTTAATCTTGGAATTTGTAATGTTCCATTTTTGGTGCATTGATTATTGTGAGCATTTTGGCTTGTTCTTAGTCTCTTAGTGGCTATCCAGCTTTGTTGGGAGGACTTCAATGTTCTTGGAGTGGCCACAGATCAGTTTTACAGAGCAATTGGTTATGGCTTTAAGCTCAGATGGTGTTCAGGATCGCAGTGATGCTTTCTAATGTTTGATCGGGTCCCCGATTTGCTCTCCAAGATTCTTGGAGAGGTCGTCTATTTTTAGAAAGTCACCCGAAAGGCATCATTCATCTTCCCAAACATCATGGAGTATGTTGGTATGCTTAATTTTGCAGTTTGGTGATATTTGGGATCTCCCATAAAATCAGTTGATTTAATGAGCTAAACAATTAATTATTGCACTTAAGTTAAAAAGGTTGGGAAATGGGCATTTAACACTTAAGTGTTATAGCTCGTTGGAAAGGGGATGGAAAGCTTTAAATCATGGATGCATCATTTTAGGACCTTGCGAATCAAATATTTCATTTATTTTGATAAAAGAGGTCTTTGGAGCTAAAAGGAGCTTTTAATTAAAAAGGTGACTTTAAGTTGTGCACACATAATGAATTATTTTTTATATTTTTGAGGAGAAATATGAAGGGATAAAGGAAATAACATTTTATTTCCCTTAAAAAGTTATAAAAGGAGGTGATGGGCTCATTGTTTGGACATGCTTGGATTTTGTATTGTTACTCTGCTAGATTGAACCTGCGTGTTCTTCCATATTCTCTTGAGGACAAAAACCCTCTTGTGGAATGCTCTTGAGAACGAAAACCCTCTTGATGTTGGGTGTGGTTTCACTACAGGAATCACCATTGTGCTGGAGACAGAGATTGGTGCAAGATTATCCAGAGTTTGCCATTGAGCTTTCATGGAGTTGATTAGAGTTTTGAAAGATTTTGTTGTGTTTGCATTGAAATCTAGTTGTAATGGTTGTAAATCAGTTTTGATGTCATTGTGAGTAGTCTTGGCTTTCATTTTGTAATTTTTTGTGAGTTTCTTGTATGTTTGTACATCCTTATGGCTGTACAGGCAGTTTGAAAAAAATCTGAAGATAAAATAAATGGAAGAGAGTTTGGTTTAGATCTTTTTTACAATGCTATTGTCTTACCTAGGCGTCACTATTCATAGTGGATATGAAGGATATAAGGCAGTGTCTGATTTTAAAAGATCAGTCGTACCATTTCCAAGTCGTACGACACTTAGGGGAGACAATTACTTTGTTCAAAGTTTAGACAGGTTTTTAGTGTCATTTAATGCTCTCAATATCCATTGTTTGGAAGTCTTTCCAGCAAATATTATTGTATCTCTGAAGTGGGTAGAAAAATAAGTCTTTATAGCAGTCATACCAGTCTTATATGGCCGTACCAGCTAGTTTGGGTGTCTGGTGATTATTAAATATTGGTATCATCTCTGTTATTTAAGTTGTTTATGAGTGGTTTGTTATGAATGGGTGCTTCTATAAAGCTATAACTATTGATGATTTTGGGCAAATCCTTATCGTTGTGATGCAATCTGTACCAGCAGGGTGTACGGACCTGTGTGTGGATTCCTAATCATTGGTTGCAGACTTGTTTCATTTTTGGATTGCCTTCCTAGTGCATTGGTGGATGTATGGAGTCTTTTATGGTGAGTGATTGATGGGAAGGTGTCTCATGAACCTGATCATAATGTGGTTCTATGTCTGATCTAGGGTAGCCATATAGTTTGAAGGGAAATCTAAGTTTCAGTGGTACTTTCTGATCAGCAAGGAAAGTGTATTGCCTCAGCATTTGATAGTGGATGCTATGTATTTTCTAATGTGAATGTGTGCAGGGTATAATGTGGTATTAATCACTTTGCATTGAGACTTGGATGAATATTGTACTCCACATGATATAGTTCTCAGCTAAAGCTCTATGTTCTTTATTATTTTATATTGTAAACACATTAAGTCCCTTGGATGGTTTACCGCTAGTGTGGAGGGAAAGAACAATTAAACACATTGTAACCCCTGGATGGTACCACTGCCAGTGAGGATAAAGAACACTTTTTCTTTCTTTCTACCCACTGAACAAGTGGTGAATTCCCACTGCATAAGTGGATAACTTTGTAATCTTTCATGCATATTTCATACCCACTGATAAAGTGGTGAATCCCCACGAAATGTGGATGCCTGCCGCAGCAGAAGAAGTGTCTTTCTTTCTTGCATACTTTTCATTGTAAGCCAATCATCGTATGCTCTCACCTTGCCCTTCCTGGGATCTGGGTGATCAGAAAGTATGAGGCCATTTAGTTGGTTTGATGCAATTGATGCTAACATTGTCATATCACTGTTCATTATTTTGGAAAAAAATTGGGGGTAGATTGTTATAGAATTTTAACATTCAGGGTTTACATTTGAGATTTCATACATGTAAACACCCTGTTTGGCCCACTATAGAATAATTAAGATATTTAGCCTTGATGTTAGGTTTGATTCTTAGAGACATGGACATACTCAAGTTTTCTGTCTAAAACCTCTAGCTAAGTTACAATCACCCGCTCTCGTGCACATGAACATAATAACAGTCTAACTTTATAATAAATATAAAATTCAAACTCAAAATGGATTTGTAACATGCCTTCACTTAATATCTGGATTTACACATCAAATTTACTAGAAAGGTAAATGAACATAATCATCATAAGCATTTGCTTACCAACATTTAACATTTGCATAATCAAGTAAATAAATAGCATATCTTTTCTGAATATTTTCAAACCTGAAAATTACAACATATTCAAAGATAGCATTTTAGTGAAATCTTTCACTTTACAATTACAATATTTGCTCTTGGAAATAAGAATAAGTTTACATAAATTTGACTGCTAGAGTCATAATAATGAATATACTACATCTAGAATCTTGATATCTATCTTCATAAGTCTTGGCTTGTCATCTGCTTGAGAAGGAGACCATCACCTGAACGTTTTTCCTCCAACCACAAACCAGTGGTCCCCCGCACACCTTCCTTCCTGGAAGTGGCCCTACCCTTCATGAAGGGAATAGATATAAGGAACCAATAGGTTTTTGTCATCTGGGTTTCTAGTGTTGTGTCCTATATAACCAACATGGTAATACAACTATAGACTCCTTCTAACTAAGTATGACACCTTTGGATGGTTATGCAAATCTGGAGCATAGTGAACCGACTAATGCATGCAGAGACAGATGCATTACTTTGGCCAAAGATTCATTATAAATAGATGTTTCGTAATGAACGTAGTCGAAAGTTCACACACCTCCATCTCGACTTAGAAACTATCTCATCCTACAATGAATTTAGTTTGACCAATTCTAGTCATGGAGTGACTTAATTAAATTTCACCCATAATCCACTTGACTTAGATTTCTAACCCCGATTGAGGTCTTAATCTTTCGAAAAGCCTCTTGTTGCAACTGCAACATGGAATCTATGACTCCCTATCACTCTATTCCTTGTTTCAAGGTATATATATATATATTCTTGGTATTAGGTTTCAAATATCATCATAGAGGATAGTTTTGTCTATAACTTTAAAAGTTCGTCCAAGGTGCTTATCATCTAATCGTTATCGACATTAAAATACCTATTTTAAGTTGACCACATACTTGTGCGAAGGTTTATATGTTTACTATGCATGTCTGGGATACTCTTAGAAAACTATCTTTTCTAATCTCTTCATACAAAATGACGATTTAAATTCTTATCACATATAAAAGAATATCTTGTCATACATCATAATGCAAACTTGAATACTCAAATTTCATCTAGAATACTTACCAAATCATGGCTAAGTAGATGTCATCGTCTGACATGGTTTTATCGACCATAATTCCTTTCTAGACTATCGTAAACTTGGTCATATTGGTACCATAAAGGGGCACAAAGGATTCTATTAACTACAATAATACATTATCAAGATATTCATAGTTATTCTCTTGAACTAGTAATAATATATTGTAATAATGAAACTCGAGAGTCTATCATCATATAATATGGCTCGAGAGTCTAAGTCTCGACTCCATCTTTTTTCCTATAAACATTCTTGCTTATTGCTACAGGTGGGATTCCTTTAAAAGACAATATAATATGGTGCTAATACACATAGATGGTAGTCTATCAGACATTTGTATTAGATGATATCACCTAGGTACTTTAAATTAAACCCCAAGCTACCTGTAATATCGACCCAAAGAAATAAAAGACTGGTTTAAATACTCCAACATTTCTTTCTACGCCATGCTGCCGTTCGACCAAGGGGTTTAATGGAGATTTTACAAAGATATGAGTTACACAACCTCTATGGTAATAGATAGACCCAATCCAATGCAAGAAATCATTCTAAGATGCATGAGTCTGTGTCTAAGAATATTCTTATAAACTCATTGTTATCGGCCTATCATTCTCACTACGAGAATCTTTGTTATCAGTTTATACTTGACCTGAACATTGCTATTAGAGTTTAGCTATATGATAGTTTTAAAGACATGATTCAAGCTTATTGTTATCATTTTAAAGCCACAACAAGGTTATAATGCAACTCATGGGCTATCAGCTTTCGATAGACTTCAAATAAACATTAATGTGCAATGAATATAATATAAAAGAGATAAAACAGATGCATGCATCGAACCCTACCCAGTTCGGTTGCATCATATGTGTATATATAAATATCATGGGTACCTGTATAAAGCTTCTTCACAGTCTTCTTTGCTAAGCTATAATACCTCTGTTATGTCTTTTGTTCCTAGAAGCTTGTTGCCCTCCTTTCTATTTTCCAATGCTCTCTTGATTGTCTCATTGTTATGCTACTAACTGACTCCCAAGGAAATGAATTACTTGTTTTATTTCCTACCACCCATGGTAGTAACCACCCAACTCCTATAAAGTCTCCTCCAAAGGAGCATGCATGGCTAGTCAAGCTCCCCATACGCAGAGCCCACTTCAAAACTTAACAACACACTCTCCACTCTCTCCACATTTTGTGCAGTATGGAGTCATTCCCACATTATGCAAGAAGTGGATGGCAACAGCTGACCCATATCATGATATGATAAGGTCTCATGACTAAAGCATACAACTACATTTACTCATTATATATTATTACATAAAATAATAAATAAATATAATCTATACTGAAACAACATGGTAGCAATACCACAAGTATGGATGTAGGAAAATAATCATACATCAGAATGCAAGTATGGGGTTGACATTTGCTCCCCCCTCGCAACCTTGCACAGATGTTAATATAATTAAATCGATACTCACGAGAAATAGGAATATATATATATATATATATATATATATATCGAAAAATGGTTAAACTCTAAACATCAATAATATTTCCTGACATCTCTCAACCATATCAAATGAAGTTTGATGTCCGAAAACCTTTCCTTAATGACAAATCGACAATGGTCAAGTTGAAATCGACTGAAACAAGGAGAGTTAACTAATACATACCCCGTCTCAAGAAGGTTCACTAAATATACAACATGGAAATCGAATGGCAAAACCCGTCCCTTTCAAAACATTTATTCCCTTCTCTTCGATGATGCTCTCCTTTTTTTCTTGGAGGTGGAAACTTATTTCCTGGTTACAACTCACAACCACACAAACTATGATTAGTGTATCATCAATAAATCTTTATACACCATAATTAAATAATCTCAATATCATTTGATCTCATGTCAAATTCTATGCGTTAATCATAATTCATAAAATCAATGATTTATCCTAACATTTTCCTAAATGTCAAATCATTAATCCATGTTAACTTACCCACTAATCACATGAAAGTAAAAGTAAAGCATAGTCAAAACTTGGGGATGGAACATATCTCCCCCCATAAGAATCATTGTCCCTGATGACCCAATGTATCCAAGTTTATAACATGAAAAAGTTTTTGTTCATCGTAGTAAAAACTTAAAATAGATGAGGAAATCTTTGATAAATATCATGATAATTTTCCCATGTGGCATTCTCTTCTGCATAATGCTCCCACTGGACCTTGCACTGAGTAACTTCTTTATTACGCAAGCGTAGCTTATGTATGTTGAGCACTTTGATGGGTTCGATCATTACCACCCCTCGGTCCTTCACCTGTAAGGCATTCCAATCAAGAATAGGAATATGATTATCTCCTGCAACATACTTTTTCAAATAAAAAACATGGAAAACATTATGCATCATGGCAAGAGCTGGTGGTAGAGCAATCCTGTATGCAACTGGGTTGACTTCCTCGAGGACTTCGAAGTGACCCACATATCTAGGAGCTAGTTTGGATGTCTTTCCAAACTTAATGGAACTCTTTTGCGGTTTCACTCTTAATAGAACTTTCTCTCCTACTGAGAAATGTCTTGGAATGCACTTAGCATTTGCATAGCTTTTATGTCTATCATTCACCTCTACTAACCTTTTCTTTATCAGATGGACATGTTCTTCCATTTCTAATAGCATTTATAGACCAAGGCTAATCCTATCTTCTAGCTTATCCCAGCTTATAGGAGTTCAACACTTTCTTCCATAGAATGCTTCAAATGGGGCCATCTTGATAGCGAAATGATGGGAATTGTTATATGCAAATTCTACAAGAGGAAGATAATCCTCCCAATTGTATTGTTGATCTGTAAGATCCTTGTCTTATTCTGCCCTGAATTTTTAATTTGTGTGGTTTGACATTTTGTCAAACACTTGTCATGCAATCTGATTTATGAGTGTTTGATTGTTTTATGATGTTTGTTTGAATGAATTTTCAATGCCAAAACATGTGCAAATACATAGGAAAGATAGCCAAATACTCACATGAACAAATATCAATGATTCAACACTCAATTAGGCTTTATTTCTAAATCTGATTGCAATTACCAACAAAGAACAATATGATAGAATTTTTTCCAATTAAAGAACACATAATTTATTGCTTCACATACCCGATCAAGTACAAACCTTCATTGGGTCAAATATGCAATAAATAAGAAACACCCATCTGTTGTTATGAATTTTCGAGTGCATGTACAATTCATACAATTCTAAAACAACTCAAAAATGTATACAAAATGTGCCCAACAACCTGTATATGACTGTTAATGACACTTAATGACTGATATATGCCCTTATTTGACCAAAATGGAAGACAACAACAAATACCAAAGTGCTGGTATTAATTTCTGAGTATCCCTACAATTGATACAAGTCTAATACAACTCAGAATATGACTAAAATTGCACCCAGCAACCTGAAAATGAAGCTCCAACCTCTAGAATTGAGTACCAAATCGATGCAAGTATGATATAGTGCCAAATGATGACCTTAAAGTCTGATTGCAGCCTGGTAAAGCCCTAATTTAGGTCTGATATAACTCATGCAAGTCTGCAAACTGCCTCTACAACCACCCAAATCTACAAATTACTTTCAATGATAACAATGGCTCTAGAAACCCTAGCGGCCAACAAAGGTATAATTCAGATCTGCCTTTAAAACCCTATCAATTCCACCACAAAATCATGAAATTCCAATGCCAAAACCTTCTTCAAGCTAGCTATACCATTCTTGCTTTCATACACAAGCCCTAATAGTTGTAACCTGCAAATATGTCATACAAAGTGTTACGTCAGAAAATGTCTCCCTAGGACTTTTTCCCTCCTATGTTTAGCTCTCAGGTCCTTTTAGTGTTATCATGCATGTTCATTTTAACTCCCGATGGAAATCCCTGAAAATCCATGATAAATGTGGCCTAGGGGACTCTTGTGAGCTTAACCTTGACCTAAATAGGGGCTAAGGACTTGGGCGCCCGTGCCCTAGTCTTGCCTTATTTAGCAGGGTCCCAAATTTTAAATGTCGGTTATGTGATTGTTATAAGTGTCCGTTGCCGACATCTCAGGTTTGAATTACGAAATTAAGGCGGGAAGTTGTTTAGTTGCATATATAAGCATGTTTAGGGATTCATTTGTAAACTAGAAGATGATTATGAACTCTTGGTACACTTGTGATTTTAGAGCATTCAAGATATTCATTGTTGCAGAGCAGACTTGTCTTGTTATTGTGTTTGTTATGCAAATTTGGCTTCATCTTCTCATGATGTGAAAGATTTTCATCTATATGTGAGCTACATCTCCGAGGTGACATTTATTTGTGTTTTCAATCATTTATCAATTGGTTTTTGCCTCTATCCCGCAGGGATACGCACTCTCTATATGACAATGGTGTTCGGAAGACTTGAATGTCTCTCCGAGGCTTGATCGAGGCAAGCCTCTAAACACTGCAACCCCTAACCCCTTTTCCTGTGATTGTAGGTTACAGGTGGGGAAGTGGAAGAAGTGGAGTTGCAGGGAAACATAATAGAGTGTCAAAATTGCAAATCAAAGCATAAAAGCAAGACCTGGACTTGGGCGCCCGCTCATTAGTCCTCCGGATCCTGAAACACAAAAATCCCTGGAATAGCAGAAACAGGTTACAGACAACTTTCAGAGATCCCAACAAAAACTGGTACCTTGGACTTAGTGCCCTCTCATTAGTCCCTAACTTTTCTGAATATGGAATCTCGAAATGTGGTATGTATCTAATTGTCATTTGATATCTCTATGTGCGAGCATTTGTCATGATTTGTCCATTTATTTACTATTTTATGAAATTAGGGTTTTAAGCATAATCAGGCTTTAATTAACCAATAAATCAGCAAATTCCAAGTTTCCTCTTCATCCTAAGGGACACTGAATCTGTAGCAGAGCCCTCTTGCAAAAGGTTGTGGCTTGACTCGATTTATGTCCTTGAATGTAAGGTGTGAAAGGAGGATTTAACCTTGAAATTCAAACCCCTCTTTTTCCACAAAACATAAAGTCCTTCAAATATACATAAAACTTCAAAACTCTAGTGCCAATATGAAGCCCTAACTGATATGATCAATTTCCCTTCAAACCCTAGATTCAATACACACCAAAAACCTGCAATTAAATCCAATGATGAACCCTGGATGGATCCACCTCACAAAGTGGAGTGGGTTTTCATCCAAACCACCAAATTCTAAGGGTTTTCATCCTTAGAAGCCTGTTGAAACAAAGTTACAACCAAAGAGAAAATCTCCAAGTATCAAATGACAAATTCACAATATGATCCAAATGACTCCCAAGCATCCATTTTATAACCCACAAGTTGGGTGCCCAAATTCACTTTATTTTATTTTGCTTTTAAGTCCACCTCCATAATAAAATATTTTTTTTTCTTTTTTTTTCCCCTCAACTTGGGTGACCAGAACAAAACAATAAAATAATAATATTTTATTATTTTGCCTTTTTATCCTTGAGTGGCCACTTCATGAAATAAAATATAATATTCTAATTAATAAAATATTATATTAATTGTCATTTGTCCTTTTTCCCATTTTCTCCTTTTTTCCACTCTCCAAATATAATATTTTAATAAATAAAATATTCTTTTATTTTGTCATTTGTTTTATTTTTTAATTTCTCTTTATTTTTAAAGTGACTTTCCAACTTTCTAAATCTCCATGTTTAAGTTATTTTCCAACTTTCCATTTTCCAATCTTGAAGTCACTTTAGCTCAAAAAGGGGACATTCCATGATCCATGCAATACATTCTTAGTAGATCTTCCAACACTTGGTTCACTCTTTCTATCTGGCCAACCGTCTCGGGATGATAAGTTGAGCTTATGTTTAATTGAGTTCCAAGAGAGGAAAATAAGGTTTGCCAAAACCTTGATGTCATGCGGGCATCCCTATCTGAGATGATCTTCTCAAGAATACTGTGCAACATGAATTCTTCTTGCACAAATTTATGGGCTATGACTGGTGCTCCATCTGTCAAATTCCCAGGTATGAAATGTGCTACCTTAGTGAGTTTATCTACCACTACCATAATAGCATTATGCCTATTTCTAGACATAGGAAGACCTTGTACAAAATCCATGCTAATGATTTGTCATTTCCATTTCAGAATTTCATGAGGGTATAGTAGCCCTGCCGGGTGATGATGTTTTGCTTTCACCCTCTAGCATTCTAGACATCCAGCTACAAACCTTGCAACATCCCTCTTCATTCCTTTCCAGAAATATAATGGTTTTACATCAGCTAGTAGTTTCGTCACTCTAGGATGTCCTAAATAGGGTGCAAAATGGACTTCCTTCCACACGATATTCCTTAACTCCTCGGAGTTCAGAACGTACATTCTTCCTCTATATCTTAATAGTCCATCTAGTTCAAAGTGGAATCCATCATACCTAGAATCGTGAGGATTTTCCAAGAGAGCCTGTTTGACCTGCTCATAATATTCATCTCCCTTAGACTTTTGCAATACCTGATTTTTAAAATTAGAATGTATGGAGATCATCGAGGAGATATGTCTCCTACTTAGGGCATCAGCCACTCTGTTTTCCTTACCCTGAATGTATTTGATCTCAAAATCATAATCATATATTAACTCTAACCACTTCCTCTAATGAGAATTAAGATGTCATTGAGTAAACAAATATTTAAGTCCTTGATGGTCTGTTCTTAATTCAAAAGGTTTCCCAAGCAAGTAATGAAGCCACATTTGTAGTACATGTACAACTGTTGCCAACTTGAGATCATGAGGAGCATAATTCTGCTCATATGTTTTCAACTTTCTAGACTCAAGCAATAAATTGCCCATCTTGCACAAGTACACCACCTAATCCTTCTCCTGAGGCATCGATGATGACTATAAAATGATCCTCTGGATCGTTACCTTTAGAATTAGTGTCGTAGTTAGCTTCTCTTTTAGTTGATCAAATGCCTCTTGGCATTTTTTTAACCAATCAAATCGTTTGCCTTTCCTTTGTAAAGAAGTAATGGGATAGGAATTTTTTGAAAAGTTAGCCACAAATTTTCTATAATATCCTGCTAGGCCCATAAAACTACGAACTTCATGCACATTTTTTGGTGTAGGGCACTCCAGAATGGCTTTGATCTTTACTAGATCTACTATAATTCCCTCAGCTGAGATTACATGACCCAAGTCCTGTACTTCTTTTTGGAAGAAAGTACACTTTGAGAGCTTGCCATAAAGTTTATGCTCTCTCAAATGCTGAAGAACAATTCTCAAATGTTGGAGGTGTTCTTCATTTTTGGAATAAATCAAAATATCATCAAGGAAAACAAGGACAAACTTATCCAATCAATCTTTGAACACGTTGTTCATTAAGTTCATGAATGCTACAAGTGCATTCGTCAGTCCAAAGGGTAGGAAAGTGACTTCATAGTGTCCATACCTCATTCTAAAGGTTGTCTTATGGATATCTTCATCTTTTAGCCTTAACTGATGGTATCCTGATCATAAATCAATCTTTGAAAACATAGTTTCCCCACACATTTGATTAAAAAGATCATCAATATGGGGCAATGGATACTTATTCTTTATCATTACTTTATTTAGCATACGATAGTCTATACATATCCACAATGTGCCATCTTTCTTTTTAACAAAAATCACTAGTGATCCCCAGGGTGAAACATTGGGTCTTATCAATCCTTTTTCTAGCAATTCCTGCAACCGAGCTTTTAGCTCCATCAACTCTGTTGTAGTCATTCGATAAGGAGCTTTGGATATAAGTTCCAATCCCAGAATTATATCTTTTGAAAAGTCAAAAGCTCTCTTAGGAGGTAATCTAGGTAATTCATCTGGAAATACATCCTCAAAATCCAAAGAAAGGGATATTTCTCTATATCTGATCTCTCTCGATCTAGAGATTCTTCTTCATTCACTCCTTGGAGTTTCTGCAATTCATAATACATCAAATCATCTTGAAATACAGACTCTTTGTGATCATCTATTTTCTTCATTTTGATTGCAAAGAGTTGACACCCTTTCTGTTGGGCTCTCTTCAACTGTAGGGCAGATATTTGCCTTAGTTTGACCTCTCTAGCAATACCTTGCAGAAAAAATCTATTCCCAAGGTCATCTAGGCATTCTACTATTTTAGAAAAACAATCCACCTTATCCTTATGCCTCCATAACCAATTTATTCCAAGGATGACATCATATGATCCTATTGGGGCTACATAAAGGTTTACTTCCATCGAGAAGCTCTTGTCTAGTTAGAGTACTCTACGGACCATAATTTTTCCATGTAACCAACTCTTATAGATATCTTATTTCAAATTTTTGGAGAAATAAAGCATTTAGTGGCACTAGTATCTATTAAAACTGAAATTGGGATACCAAACAAAGTACATGTGGTTTTAATTGGAGTAATTCGGTACTCTACCTATCATTTATCCAGTATTGCATGGATTCATTGTTGGAAGGCTGCCTGTTGCAAGGGTAAGGGATTTCCTCATGTTTGAGTCCCTTGTGTCTTATTAGGACATTGATTAGCATAGTGGTCACCTCCACATGAAAAACACCCTCCTAGGGGTCCTTGCCTTTCAAAAGGCTTTCCTAAGTTATCTCCATTCTTCTTGGAGTTATTGTTGTCATTTTTTCTTATCTCCCCTGGACTCATTTTGATTGTTCCTGAATCCTTTATCACCTTTCCATTTGAATTTCTTCTTGTTACCCATTTTCTTGAATGATTGGGAGGATTTTGACCAATCAAACTTTTTACGGTGCTTTTCTTGATATGCATATATGAACTTTAACTTTTGCTCCTGTTTAATGGATTTCTCATAAACTTGGTCCATAGTAGTGGGACCAAGCACATCTACCTCACCTCCAATTTGGGCATTTAATCCCATGATGAACTTCCAGATATGAAACCTCTCATCCTGCTAGTATTGTGGAACATACTTAAGGAGACGAGTAAGCTTCTCCCAATACTCATTTATGGATGAGTCACCTTGTCTCAGGTTTTGGAAGTCTATGAGCTTTTGATCAAAATATAATTGTGGCAACCATCTTTTCCTGAAGAGTTCTACAAGCTTTTCTGAAGTTAAACTCAAAGAGTTCAATCCTAGCTCCATCTTCTTGTTCATCCACTAAGTGGATGCTTCACCAGCCAATTGATATGCTCCCCATACTGCTTTGGTTATTTAAGAATAGTTCCTTATTTCAAAATATTTTTCCATTTCTGTGAGCCATGCCTCCGCGGCATCTCCACTCATAGTTCCATCAAATTTGGGGGTGTGACCTTTTTCATGTCTCTAGATAGTTTGAGCGACCTTTTTCATGTCTCTAGATAGTTTGAGCGCCAGATGGCTCCTCTTTTCCTCATCTCGTCTCGATTTTGAGTTATTCTCTCCATGCCCACTCTAGGTGGTGTGTTCATGATGACCCTCATCTTCACCCTCATGGAAAGCTTCATGCTCAGGTCTACTCTGACCTCTAACCTCTGACCTCTTGCTCTAAATTTCCAATCCTTGCCCTTGTTTCATGGAGCATTGCAAGAATCTGGTCAAGTTTTACATTAGAGTTGCCAGAAGGTTTCCCTTCCTCTTCGCTACCTCCAAGACTAGTTTTGGTTCGAACCATGCTGAAATTCTACTTCTCCTGAAGTTTTCATGTTAAGCATTCAATTAGTTTTTTATACAATTGAATTCATTCATAAATATAAATCCATTCTCATTTATACAATCTTAAACAAGAAAGGGAAATTTTTGCCAAAATTCCAAAATTGTATTATAATATCTATGGATCACATAATATCCATCATTTATTACAAAATTTGACATCTTGCGACTTTAGGTTGCTGTCAAGAAGGGTAATCTTTCAAGGTTCATCCTCATCCTTGAGGTTTACCAAATTAGACTTGGAAGGTGGATGTACTTACAGGTACTCATCCATAACTTCCTGACTAATAATAGGGCCATTAAGACCACATCCAAATGGTAAGTCCTTATGCACAGAGGGTTTAACTGGTTCACCCTCAGTGATAGGAACAATATCCTTAGTTGCTTTGTCCTTCTTCTCCTTGTCCTACTTGATACGCTTAAGAGCATCAGTGAAGGTCTTAGATTCAATTAACCATGTGCCTTCAATGTAACCAATTTTTCCTAGGCTTTTCATTTCTTGAGGCTTGCTACCTCATAGCCTTTAGGTAACGTCCATTTCATGTTACCCTATTCCTTGGGGTAAATCTTGTTATTACCATTCTGGCAAAAGAACATTCAAACATTAGCAACTGTTAATGACTGAGGAAGATTTTATGCAGTGAGCTCGTAGGTCCATGTATTGAACCTAGTAGCTCTGATACCATATGTAACATGCCTCACTTAATATTTGGATTTACACACCGAATTTACTAGAAAGGTAAATGAACATAATCATCATAAGCATTTGTTTACCAACATTTAACATTTGTGTAATCAAGTAAATAAATAACATATCTTTTCTAAATATTTTCAAACCTAAAAATTACAACATATTTAAAGATAGCATTTTAGTGAAATCTTTCACTTTACAATTACAATATTTGCTCATGGCAATAAGAATAAGTTTACATAAATTTGACTGTCAGAGTCATAATAATTAATATATACTGCATTTAGAATCTTGATATTTGTCTTCATAAGTCTTGGCTTGTCATCTACTTGGGAAGGAGAGCATCACTCGAGTGCTTTTCCTCCAACCATAGGTTGGCGGTCCTCCGCACACCTTCCTCCTAAAAGTGGCCTTACCCTTCACGAAGGGAATAGATGTAAGGAACCAACAGGTTTTTGCCATCTGAGTTTCTAGTGTTGTGTCTTACATAACCAACACGGTCATACAACTATAGACTCCTTCTAACTGAGTATGACACTTCTGGATGGTTATGCAAATAGATTCATTATAAATAGACGGATGCATTACTTTGGCCAAAGATTCATTATAAATAGATGTTTCACAATGAACACAATCAAAAGTTCACATGCCTCTAACTTGACTTAGAAACTATCTCATCCTATAATGAATTTATTTTGACCAATTCTAGTCATGGAGCAACTTAATTAAATTTCACCCATTGTCCACCTGACTTAGATTTCTAACCTCGGTCTCTAGAATACAATTCCAAGGATGGTTTAGATTGAGGTCTTAATCTTTCAAAAAGCCTCTTGTTGCAATTGCAACATGGAATCTATGACTCCCTGTCACTCTATTCCTTGTTTCAAGGTTTATATATATTCTTGGTATTAGGTATCAAATATCATCATAGAGGATAGTTTTATCTATAACTTCAAAAGTTCATCCAAGGTGCTTATCTTGGTTCAAGGATTTTTATCTAATCCTTATCGACATTAAAATACATGTTTTAAGTCGACCACATACTTGTGAGAAGGTTTATATGTTTACTATGCATGTATGGGATACTCTTAGAAAACTATCTTTTCTAATCCCTTCATACAAAATGATGATTTAAATTCTTATCACATATAAAAAAATATCTTGTCATACATCATAATGCAAACACTAATACTAAACTTTCATTTAGAATACTTACCAAATCATGGCTAAGTAGATTTCATCATGTGAAATAGTTTTATCGACCACAAGTCCTTTATAGACTATCATAAAGTTAGTCTTATTGGTACCATAAAGGGGCACCAAGGATTCTATTAACTACAATAATACATTATCAATATATTCATAGTTCTTCTCTCGAAACTAGTAATAATATATTGTAATAATGAAACTCGAGAGTCTATCATCATATAATATGGCTCGAGAGTCTAAGTCTCGACACCATCTTTTTGCCTATAAACATTCTTGCTTACTGCTATAGGTGGGATTCTTTCAAAAGACAATATAATACGGTGTTAATACACACAGATGGCAGTCTATCAGACATTTGTATTAGATGATATCACCTGGATAGTTTAAATTAAACCCCAAGCTACCTATAATATCATCCCAAAGAAATAAAAGACTAGTTTAAATACTGTAATATTTCTTTCTATGCCATGCTGACGTTCGACCAAGGGGTTTAATGGATATTTTACAAAGATATGAGTTACACAACCTCTGTGGTAACAGATAGACCCAGTCCAATGCAAGAAACCATTCTAAGATGCATGAGTCTGTGTCTAAGAATATTCTTATAAACTCATTGTTATCAGCCTATCATTCTCACTGCGAGAATCTTTGTTATCGATTTATACAACCTGAACATTGCTATCATAGTTTAGCTATATGATAGTTTTAAAGACATGATTCAAGCTTACTGCTATCATTTTAAAGCCACATCAAGGTTACAATGCAACTCATGGGCTATCGGCCTTCAATAGAATTCAAATAAACATTACTATATAATGAATATAATATAAAAGAGATAAAATAGATGCATTCATCGAACCCTACCCAGTTCAGCTGCATTATATGTGTATATATAAATATCATGGGTCCCTGTATAAAGCTCCCTTTTCAGTTTTCTTTGCTGAGCTAGAATACCTCTGTTATGTCTTTTGTTCCCAGAAGCTTGTCGCCCTCCTTTCTATTTTCCAATTCTCTCTTGATTGTCTCATTGTTATGCTACTAACTAAATCCCAAGGAAATGAATTACTTGTTTTGTTTCCTACCACCCGCGGCAGTAACCACCCAACTCCCTATAAAGTCTCCTCCAAATGAGCATGCATGGCTAGCCAGGCTCCCCATTCACAGAGCCCACTTCAAAACTTAATAGCACACTCTCCACTCTCTCCACATTTTGTGGAGTATGGAGTTGTTCCCACATTATGCAAGAAGTGGATGGCAACAACCGACCCATATCATGATATGATAAGGTCTCATGACTAAAGCATACAACTGCATTTACTCATTATATATATTATTACATAAAATAATAAATAAATGTAATATATACTAATACAATGGTAGAAATACCACAAGTATGGATGTAGGAAAATAATCATACGTCAAAATGCGAGTATGGGGTTGAGATTTGCTCCCCCTTGCAACCTTGCATGAATGTTAATATAATTAAATCGATACTCATAGGAAATAGAAATATATATATATATATATATATATATATATATATATATATATATATATATATATATATATATATATATATATATATATATATATATATATATATATATATATATATATATATATATATATATATATATATAAGAAAATGGTTATACTCTAAACATAAATAATATTTCCTGACATCTCTCAACCATATCAAACAAAGTTTGATGTCAAAAAACCTTTCCTTAACGAAAAATTGACAATGGTCGAGTTGAAATCGACTTAAACAAGGTGAGTTAACTATTACATACCCCGTCTCAAGAAGGTTCACTAAATATACAACATGGAATTCAAATGGAAAAACTTGTCCCTTTCCAAACATCTATTCCCTTCTCTCCGATGATGCTCTCTTTTCTTTTATTGGAGGTGGAAACTTATTTTCTGGTTATAACTCACAACCACACAAACTATGATTAGTGTATCATCAATAAATTTTTATACATCATAATTAAATAATCTCAATATCACTTGATCTCATGTCAAATTCTATGCGTTAATCATAAGTCATAAAATTAATGATTTATCCTGACATTTTCCTAAATGTCAAATCATTAATCCATGTTAACTTACCTACTAATCACATGAAAGTAAAAGTAAAGCATAGTCAAAGTTTGGTGATGTAACAGGATTGTTAAACTTGTGGGAAAAATCATATTGTAGTTACAATCACCTACTTTCAGGGTTTACAATTCTATAGCCATGAGAGAGATCAAATTCCAAGCTTAAACTGACATAAATTGTACACATGCCCTGTTGAAAAGATTTGAAACCAATTTTCTCATATTAAGTCTATATATTCTAGAGATACACTATACTTGTCCCAAATACAACTTTAAAACAATTGCATATTAGTTGTCGAGGCTACATATCAAGTGACCACCCATAATAAAATACTATTTTTCAAATATAAACTCATTTATAAACAAAATGCATTGCTAAGTGTACCATCAAACAAACAGATAAGCCCCAGATATGCCCCAGATCCCCTCATTAACTTAATTTATTCAAGTGATATTGCCCAACTACTGGTCACATCCTCCATGAATACCTACTAGTAGCACACTTGAAGGTGTAAGGCTCACCAATCAACCAGTCAAAACAAGAGGACAAAAATCAATCAACTTTCCAACTTATTACCAAATTTGAAATTTTTAACATCCATCAAATCCATCCCGTCATCTCACATGAATCGATCCACACAATTCAATTTTAATTTTAGACCAAACAAGAGGACATAAATTTAAAACTTCAGACCAAACAAGCATTCAACCAAATCAATCAACCTCTCACGATATACTCCTAAAGTATTCCTCAACGCCACATTCCACATTTAGATATCTAGCAAAGGTGAATTATATTATAGGAATTAAGTAAGGGATTGTAAGAATTAATTAGGATTGTATGCACAATTATGCCTAATATGACATAACAACAAACTTTAGTCTGACATTGATGTCTATATGTAACATGTTTTAGTTTCAAATTCTCAACACAGTCAACTTTTGACATGACACATAAATCAACACAAGACACTGAGATAGCTAAGCAATTCTCTCTCTCTCTCTCTCACACACACACACACATTTAAGCAATTATATTTACATGTCATGATTTGACTCATATATATTTAAATAGATTGTTAAAAAAAAACAAGGGTAAAAATTTATTCATTGAAAGTGGGCATCAAATGCCAAAAGACAAAAGTGTACAAAGTGAAGCAACATCTCAGCCCAAACCCCCCAAAAAAACAAACAACCAAGAAAACCCCCAGAGACCACTCCAAACAAAACCGTGTGGCTCCCATCAACCCGACCTATCATCTACCACAATCTTATGCAACTCTTGAGATCTGTCCAAAGACAATTGATCCCAGCAATGAACATCCTAGCCTCCCTATTTCTTTGAAGGCCACTTAGTAAGACAATCTTCCACCCCATTCCATTCACTAGGGATATGGACAAAGGAGACATACTCAAAGGGTTTGCCCAAGCCACAATCTGCCTACCCACCATTGCCAATTGCTAGAGAATTCCTTCAAACCTTCTCTCATTCAGCATGTTGATCACTAACTTAGAGGCAACTTCACAAATGATCTTCCTCCATCCCAAAGCACAAGCCTTTTCCACCACCATAATAATAGCTTGATCCTCCATAAGATTATTCATCTCCTACCCCATATACTTAGAGAAGAAGAAAACAATCGATCCAGAGTTGTCCCTCCTAACACCACCAATACCAACATGGCCTAGATTCCTTCTAGAGGATCCATCTATATTGAACTTGAACACCCTAGAAGAGGGAACCCATTTTCCTTCCCTAGAAACCTTCATCTTGGGCCTACGTCCTAATTTTGCCATAGAAAACCGAAAAAAATTATCTCCAAAGCCTAATCCTTGAGCCATAGGAAGACGCCCCTGCTCTAGAGACTCCTCCAAGTCACACTTGGCTACAATAGTCTCCTAGATCATACTCACAATCCTTTGCCATAGGTGTTGAGCCCATATCTAGCCACCCTAAAACATCCTTCTGTTCCATTCTAGCCAAAGCTTCCAAATGATATAGGATGGCCCAATCTCCCACACCACTAGAAGAAAAGAGGCCTTGGAAGGATGTCTCCTCAAACTAAATTCCAAAAATCCTCTAAGGAAGAAGCATGAACACACCCCTTATTCCACACTCTCACCATAAATTTTAAATGACCTTGGCATAAGAGCACTGGAAGAAAAGATGGGGGATACTCTCTTCATTTTTCTTGCATAGGACACAGATAGAAGGTCCCTAAAAACCTTGCTTCCGTAAATTTTCCCATGTTAGCAACCAACCAAAGAAAAAAGTTACACTTCGGCCAAGCATACTTATTTCAAACTTTCCTCCACCAAGGAAACTCTCTATCTCCTCCACCTTGCTGATCAAGAACCTGCTACCCCCAACCACAGAATAAGATCCCTTAGGGTCTAGATCCTAAGCTAGGATATCCCTATCACCTAAAGAAGAACACATCCTTTTAGCCAGAATAGATGATAAGACTTCTCTATCTTCCTCCAAACCCCCCTAAGGCCAATCCCTAGGGTCCCTCCATCTAGCAACCTCCACCTGACCCAAAGATTGGGTTGTCTTGAAGTCTGCCACCTGAATCCACCCAGCTTTGATGAACCTATCACACAAATCCTGCAGCTGTAGGTGGGAAGAAATAATAGGGGGAAACCCATCCTAGGAATCATACCAAAATAGAGCATCAGAGCCCTTGTTATATATCCAAAATAATCCTTGTTTTATTAAGTTGGCCCCCTTCTTGAGGGTACTCCAAAACACCGAGCCTTTTCCTGAGAGATCGACCCTAGAGATATCATTGCTTTCTATTTTTCCCAAGTACTTGGTTGTAAGGATCTTATCCCATGGCTTCTCTAAATTAGTGCACCACCTCTAATAAAGCTTGGAAGCTAGGGCTTGACAATTTGTACTAGATTGTCAAAGCCCTAGACCCCCGCTCTACTTAGATCTACAGATAATATCCCAACTGATTAAACACCATTTAGAGGCCTCCAGATTTCTAGCCCAGATAAATTGTCTCGATAGAGCATCAAAGTCTAATAAAACTTGAGGGAGCTACCAAAAGAAGACACCTGTAGATAGAAATGGCCTATATCACAGACTTCAAAAGAGTCACTCTCCTAGTAGATGAGAGCCAACGAAAGGTCCAGTGACTAATCTTCATGTGAAGTTTATCAAGAATTGACTTCCAATAACCCCAGGACAGTGGACCAACTAAAAGGGGAAAACCTAAATAAGTGAGATGGAGGGCTCTAACCTAAAATTGAAGAATTATGGCAATCCTTTTTTGAATAAGATAGGGGTATTGAAGAAAAAGATTGAAGACTTATCCTCATTAATCCTTTGTCTTGAAGTTGCCAAATAAATATCCAGAACTCTCCTCAAATTCTCAACCTCCCTGATATTAGCCATCCTAAGCAAGGCCGTGTCATCCAAAAATTGCAGAGGAGAGAAAGAAGTCAGGGAGTCAGACCAAGTCCATCCATGAATCCATCCTTGTCTCACATGAGATTTAATTAACTGACCCAAACACTCCTCCATTAGAATGAACAAATAGGGAGACAACGGATCTAACTTTTGCAACCCCTTGGAAGCTTGAAACAAAGGAGAAGAATTGCCATTTAAGATAACTAAAAAGGAAATGGAGGTCACGTAACTCATAACCCACTCCACCCACTCCCTACCAAAGCCAAAAGCAAGGAGGACCCACTGAAGAAACCTCCATTTGACCCGGTCATATGCTTTAGACATATCTAACTTGATGAACATAGTATTATCCTTCAAGATTGTCATAGAATGAATAGCCTAACCTGCAACTACCACCCCATCTAGGATCTACCTTCTTGTTAGAAAGCCTCCCTATTCCTCTAAAATTATGGAGCCTAAACACTTCTTCAGTCTCTCTACCAAGAGTTTAGTTATGATCTTATAGACCACATTACAAAGAGTGATAGGCCTAAAATGGTCAAAAGAAAGAACTTCCTCTTTCTTGGGGATAGGAACAAGAAAAGTAGCATTCATTGCCCGCAACATCTGTTTACTAGCTTATGATTCACAAACAAGTTCCAACAAATCATGTTTGAGAATCTCCCAAAAAGCTTGAAAGAATTCAATCAAAAAACCATCAAGTCTCAGAGCCTTCCCCTTATTCATCTGGAAAACTACCTCCTCCAGCTCCAAGAGAGAAATGGGCTTGATCAACTCCTCATTCAACTCAGCTGATGCTAATAGGGGAATACATTCAAGAACCATATCCTCCTCAGCCAGCACTTGTGGGGAGTCTTTTGAGAGAAGAGAAGAAAATAATTGCTTAACCTTTCTACATATATCTTGCGAGGAAAAAAGTTGATGCCTAAGAGAAGACCTAATGGAGGAAACCATGTTTCTCTACCTTCTGTTCTTCATAAAATTGTGAAAGAAAGTGGTATTCCTATCACCTTTTTGAAGCCAATCAATCTTAGCCTCTTTCTTCCAATAAATTTCCTCCCTCAGTTCCCATTCTAAAATATCCTTAAGTAATTCTGATTCCTTTCTCAGATGCTCTGATGTAAGATCAAGCTCTCTAGTCTTCCACGTGACCTCTTCTAGATGATATTGGACAACAACCTTAGACCTAAAAAGTTTTCCAAAACTTTCTTTGTTCCATTTCTTAAGCGGGCACTTCACAAACTACAGTCTCTTAACAAATGACTACATGGTAGTACCATAAGCAAGCTTGCCCCTTTGCCACCAATCTGCCATGAGATCCTATAAAGACTCCTCTCGCAACCACATTTATTAGAACCTAAAAGAAGGATTCTTTGAGGTCCCAGACATATTTGCACTCAACTTTATGGGCCAATGATCCAATCCCTGCCAATCTAGAATCTCTAAGCTGGAAGCCCATTGACTGCTCACCCACTAACTAGAAACTAGGAATTTGTCTAGTCTCTCAGAGATCGCCTCCCTTCCACACCTCCTATTATTCCAAGTAAACTAACCATTATTGGGTTGTATATCCACTAAGAGTAGTGAATCAATACTCTCATGATGTATCAAAAAAGTGGAATCTAGCCTCTCCACCCCTCCTTGCTTCACCTCTAGGCTCAAGATAACACTAAAATCCCCTGCCAAAACCCACAAAAAAGGAGGAGCCATAGACCACAGATATTTTATGTGGGTCCACATTTCACCCTTACCAAGAAGATCCATAGGAGCATACACATTCGTGAAAAGGATAGTTTCCCCTGACTCTATATTGGATACAACAATCAAAATCCAATGTCTACTAGTGATCCACTAAAGAAGGATAAGATTACAGGGATCCCAAAAGCAAGCTAATTCTCCTGTATTACCTTATGCCACAACACATTGGCACTTACCTCTCCACCAAAGCCTAGAGGCCAAATTATGCATTCCTTCTACTAAGAGCTTTAACTCTTGTAAAAAAACATATATCCAGTTTATTATCTCGGATCAAACCTCGAACAACCTTTTTTCTAGGGACGTTGTTCAAACCCCTCACATTCCATGAGAGCACTATCATTTCTGGAAATGGGAATCAATGGGCCTAACTGAACCCGATTCCACCAAGGACTCACCCATCAGCTTCATCTTTTCCTGATCTTTCTTGCAACCCACCTTCGAAGGCTTCTCCAAAGCTCCTTTTTTAAGAATCTTCTTTTGAATCCCTAACACTGGATGACCTTTCTTCATTTGACCCTATTCCACAGCCTCCCCCATGGGCTGAGAAGGAGAAGAGAAAGGAGCTAAAGCATTAATCATTGGCTCATTCCCTGATGGTTCAAGAGGACCCGTCACTACCTAATCTTGTTATGTTTCCATTTTATCAGTGGGATTTTTCTCCTAAAACATGTCCTCGCTACCATCCTTCCCTATATCAATCTAATCCTCAGCAACGATCTCAACACCTGGTTGAAACAAATCTGTATTTAAATCATGATCATCAAAGGATTCCAATGAATCAAACCTATTATAGATCTCACCGCGATGATTCTCCTTAAAAGGCCTTTTCAACCCTCTCCCCTTATTGTGCTGCCTGACTGGAAAAAAGCCATCCTTATCTCCCTTCCCATTTGAAATAAGAGCTTTCCCCTTGTCCACCACAGGGCGAGGTGGAGTGGCATTCAAGGGGGAAAAAGGGGTTACTTTAGGACACTTCCTCTAAAGGTGCCCATACTTGTGACAAATATGACACTAAAAAGGTAAGGATTCATAGTCCACCTGATGAATCCATGATAAAGAATCTAACCTAATTTCCATAGAATCTAGAAGCAATTAATTTAAATCAATTTCAACACACAAGCAGGCATAAGAAACTACCTTGCGATCTAGTGTGTGTTTGGAAGGTCCAACAAACTTATTGAGCAGTAGAGCAATCATGTGCAAGATATCCTAGCTCTAAAATTCCATTGGAAGCTGAGGAAGACACACTTAGACTAGAATCCTTGAGGGAAGCTCCTCCACTAGATTAAACCCCACATGCCAGGGTTTCATAAATAGTCTTGTTTGATTGTAGAAGTAAGGCCCCCCTCAAAAGCATTTTTCCTATATGCCAATCTTGAAAACACAATAAAGAAATAATTATTCGTAGCCATTATCACTTCCATATCTCCCTCTAGATTCCAAGTTTGACGAGCCCATGATTTGAGAAAAGGTAACGAAACCCTAATGCCCATGAACTTACAGATAAGTGCATGATCCACTAAATATAACACATCATCGACAACCGAGTTTGGCTGAATAACAAGAACCAGGCAATCTCTGCTCTTCTCTAGGCAACCATTAATCTTTGGCACTCTAACCTCTGAAACACCATTGGCTACATGATCTGTGTGCACGAAGATTTGATAACCAGTTATGTAGTGCCTAAACTTATTAAGTGCATAGATGACTGCTAACATTTCCTTCTCAGTGACTGTATAGTTGAATTCAGCACCCTGTAAGTTTTTGCTTACAAAATAAATAGCATGCTCAATGACTCCTTCTTTTTGGCCTAAAACTGCTCCTATGGCATAATATGATGCATCAGTATGAATGTGAAAAGGAAGTTCCCAATTGGGACCTTTAAGTACAGGAGCATGGGTTAAGGCTACCTTTAAATCAGAAAATACTTTGTCACAGTCTTTATTCCACTGAAACTCAACATCCTTTGTCACAAGAGTATATAATGGGGATGCCATTTTGCTAAAATCTTTGATGAAGTGTCTGTAATACCCTGCATGACCCAAGAAACTTCTGACATCCTTTTGCTTTGCAGGAATGGACAGATTGATGATGACTTCAATCTTAGTTGGGTCTACCTGTATTCCTTTTGGAGAAATATAGTGACCAAGTACTACACCTTCCTGCATCATCATGAAGCACTTTCCACTGTTTAATGATAGGCTGTGGTTTTCACATCTTTCCAAAACTTTGCCTAAGTTTGCTAATGCCTCTTCAAAAGTAGCACCATAAGTAGTGAAATCATCCATATAGATTTCCATACATTCATGTGAGATATTAGAAAATATGCTAATGACTGCTCTTTGGAAAGTTGCAGGTGCATTGCATAAGCCAAATGGAAGCACTGAGTAGGCATATGTTCCCCAAGGATAGGTAAATGTTGTTTTCTCTTGATCTTCAGGTGCAATCTAAATCTGATTGTAACCACTGAATCCATCCAAAAAGGAAAAGTACTGCTTTCCTGCAAGTGACAAAACCTGGTCTATGAAAGGAAGGGGAAAATGATCATTTTTGGTAGCAGAATTTAATTCTCTATAATAAATACAGACTCTCCATTTTCCTCCCTTCTTGGGCACAAGAACCAAAGGGGACACCCATTGGCTATCTGAGATTGGGTAGATAAATCCTATATCTAATAGCTTATGTAGTTCCTCTTTGACAATTTCTCTTAGTGCAGGGTTGATTCTCCTTTGTGGTAGTTTTATTGGTGTACAATCTTCCTTTATGTAAATCCTATGAGTGCATAATGTAGGATCCAATCCCTTCATGTCATGATAATCCCATGCAAAAGCATTTTTATGTTTCTTTAACAAATTTGCCAAGGACAACTGTTGTGCTTGAGTCAAGTTGCTATTAATATTGAGATATATGTCTTCTGAAATTTCCACTTGAGTTGTGAAGTCAACCATAGTTATCTCATTAATGCTAGGTATATTAATTTCTTGTGGAAGCAATGTATGTAACATACCTGATGCTGCAGGAAAAATTGGAACACGCATCCTTTTTGGATCAGCAGAATGAGAGGATGATGCTTCCTTAACTTCATAAAGATTTTGAATTATATTGGACAACACCTCCTCCTATCCTTGAAGCTGCAGGAAAGAAGTTCTACCAATTATCATAAGCTGCTCCACAGAATTAGCTTCCTTTGCCTCTTCACCAACATGAGGCCAAACAGGATTATCCATATCATGAGATGGCTGTGCAAGTGGGTAAAGAACAAGTGTTTTAGTGCTTCTCACATTAGAGATGGTCATGTCTCCTGACCGGCACCCAATATAAGCATCTGTTGTGGCTAACCACGGCCTTCCCAAAATGATGGGGTATCCTCCCAATGTAGCTTTAGGAGAAAGTATCATGAAATCAGCTAGATATTCCCATGAGTCCAGGGATACCACAAGATTCTCAACTATCCCATCAGGTTTAACAGTAGAGCTATCAGCAAGCTGCAGGACAATAGGGGTTGGTCGCATAGTTGCAACATTCAGTTGCTGCAAGATATCCTTTGTCATTACATTTATGGTTGCTCCAAGATCAATTAGAGCATTTCTGATTTGGATTCCATTTATGACAACTCCTACCACAGGACTTCCTGGGTCATTATATTTGGGAACAGTCACTTTTCCAAGCATGATGTCAGCCATCTGTCCCACCACATGGACCATAGTGGGGTCTTTCCTTTTTCTGCCTGGCTTCTTAAGGCATGCTTCTTTGATTGCTTTGCCATATATAGGAACATCTTTTATGGTTTGAAATAGAGGGATCTTGACACATACATGTTTCAATTGCTCTAGAATATCAAAGGTGGGTTCTTCTACTACCTTTTGTTTCATAGTTTCTAACCTTTGTAGAAATGGTGGTTCTTGGGGAGTCTGTTTGACTGTCATTGGTTCAGAATTTTTAGACACATTTGATTGAATGGGGGTTTTGTTAGGTTCCACTTCTTCCTCAGAAAGCTCAGTAATGATAGGTCTTGAAGGAGCTGCCAAGGTAGTCCCTGAATGTAGATGTATATCACTTACATTCACTGCATATGCAAGGTATTGATTTGGATCAGCAAAATATACTGGCTGTTGTTGTGGTCTATTATTTGGGTTAGGTGAGGGTTGAGATGGTATCTGAGAAGGTTTAGGTGTATTCGAATTGGAGCTAGAAGGTGGAGGCATTATGGCAGGCTATTGGGGCTGAGGAGGTGACTGCATGTAATTAGTGGTCTAATTTGGCCATTGCTGTCCTCTCTAGTGAGATGTTTGCTGCCAATTTCCTTGAGGTGACTGCCAATTCCCCAGAGGCTGCTGCCACTGGGGTGTAGGGTTTTGGTAATTTAGCCAAGCATTTTGAGGGTTGTTCCAAGGCTGAGGTGGATATCCTCCATAACTAGATGGAAATGGTTGTTGCCATTGATTACCAGATGCATAAGTATTAAAATGTGGACCAACATATGATAATGGATCTGGTAACATACCTTGTCTTGGAGCCCATGGCCTCCTTTGTGCAGCATAGAAGACTTGATCCTCTTCAACTTGTATTGGCTTAAACTCAGGTGGAATCTGCTTGCTATCAATGCTAGCTACCAGCTTGCATCTACAGTCCCTCTTCTTTTGTCTGCAATGAGGACAATATTCTGCCAACATTGCCTCAACCTCTTCATGCTTCTTGTTTGCTTGGAGTGTGTCCAACTGGGTGGCCATATTGTTTATAATATCTTGCTTAAAATCAGATAGCAAGTGGCTTATCTCCATCCTTGAAATTCCATTGGTAGAGGTTTTGCCCGTAAGGGAATGGTAACCTCTTCCTTTCTTCATGGCTGCTCTGGAATAATTCTGGCACAACTTCTTAATATCATCTCAAGACACTTGGGTAATATCTCCTCCTCCCATTAAATCCAAAGCATCCGTGCAATGCTCACTTATTCCCTTGAGGAAGAGCAGTTTCTGAGAATCCTCAGTGAGTGCATGATGAGGAGACTTTTGTAAACAAAACAGGAACCTTGAGATGTAATCCTCCTAACTTTCATCTTCTTTTTGCTGCATTCTGAAAACATCATTTCCTCTCATATCCCCACTCCTACAATAGTCTTTATATTTCTCAACAAATTTCTCTTTCATTGCTTCCCAAGTATTGACAACATCACTACCTAGACTCATAAACCACCTTAATGCAGCCTCCTTCATGGTAGTAGGAAACAACTTAAGTTTATGAGCATCAGTAGTGTAGTCATAGCTTCTGCAGAGGATATCAAATTCAAACAAGAAGGTGTCTAGGTCCTCTGTTGCAAGTCCATAAAACTTGGGGAGAGCTGAAGCAGGTATGTTCTTGAGATTATCCACTTCATTTTGAAGAGTAATCAGAAATGGAAATGTTGGTTGATTAGGTACATTTTGGGCAGCCATGTCTGCTTGACCTACTATCAAGGCAAATGGATTTTCAACTAGATTTGGGGTATCTTGTTCTTCAGAGGAGATTTCAGAGCTATTCAAATCAGGGAATGCATCAAGGAAAGGATTCACTTCTGCTTCTTCTGCTGGGTGAGTTAAATCATTAGGAAGAAATCTCCCTAAAGCATCTCTTCTCCTACCTCTATGCATGCAATATACTCAGTATCAGCCACTTCTCACACAAAAAAATATTGATGGGTTGTAGATGGTTTCTTCCTAACTAAAACACATTTTAAGGAAAAACTGCAAGGAATAATACTAAAAGATGACTCCAAAGATTTTCTTAGTTTGACACCATCCTCGACAACGATGCCAAAAATGTTGGTCTCTTACAATGATTTAACACTGAGCTCTTAAAACTGTAAGTCAGAGATTGGACATCTGAACTGAGTAGCTGTCTTAGTCACTATGGAGATGCATTTCACTTGTCAACCTAGGGACATGAACTTGAAATGGGTCAGCACGATATGTGCACTAAGAACTTCAAATTAGCCATGTTCATTCTATAGCTAAGAAAGACATAATGCTGAAGATAAACTGCTAAAAAGGAAATAACAGGAATACTGAATATTAACCAACAACTATTCTGGAATGAAGTACATAACACAAAGTAACAATCTGGGTAAACAAACAGGAAACTACTCTGTTTGCTTTGGCTACAGGAACAGACAAAATACAATTCTAGTGGCTGCAGGAACATTCAATGCCAAATTTACTAAACACTTAACAAAAAATGTAACTAAACTAAAGGGTGGAATTCTCACCAAGTGGGCCCCCTTGGATGAGTATTCCCTAAAACAAATGTAAACTCAGAAATGCGAACTCACAACTTTATTTTATTCATTTGAAAAGATGAGTACAACTAAACATTATAACTGTATTACTGAAAACTGGATAATGCAAGTACAATCTCTGAATAGTCAACAACCCTTAGAAGGAGTATCAGAGTCTTATTTATAGAAAAAAATCTACTAACTAACTAGCAAGGCAGTCAACTCCAACAAAATAGGAGGACGCCACATTATGGAAAACATAGAAAGTGGAAGGAGGTTACGCATCCAAGGGAATCTGGTCAAGCAAGTTGCTTTAACGTAGATTTAGCATAACTATAACTCCTAAATTCACTCAACAGGTATTTAAGATCAGTTACAAAATGGTTGCCTTCCCTCCATTTGATATTTGAATGGCCACCACCTACTTTTATGGTAAGCAACCATCCAGCAGAATCTTCCTCACTTTATGGATGTCGATTATATCTGCATAATAATGTTAGTACACATAAATAATTACACATTCATAACCACCTTGGAGTAATATTCATTAACCATATGCAACATTAACATAGATAGTTCAAATAGCATGTCTTTGCCATAAAAGGATATGAGAAATGACCTATGCTTAACAAGTTATAGCTTTGGGGTAATGACATAGAAAGATCAAGCTTAAAGTATCAAAGTCCAAGATAACTACAGCAAATGGACAATAAAGTTTAACAAAATTTGAGTCATAAACTAGACTCATCACTCTCCCCAACCTAAGACTTTGCTGGTCATCCAACAGAGGAAGGGTTGTTCTTTTGTTTGGTTAATGCTCTGAAGTTAGCAACTACCAATTGTCCAATATCAGTCTCTCTGGTGCGTGAAGTAGGATCCCAATAGAATCCTTGCTGCCTATCCAACCTGCTCCATCTTTGTTTTTCTTTAGCAATATCATACTGGTAAAATATGTAATTTGGCACTAGCCACAATAGGATAGGTGGTTGAAAAATTAAGGGAAGCCAGAATTGTCCCTTTGTTCTCCCAATGTGAATATATCTATCCACCCTTTTACATGCTACAGCATAATTTTGTAGAGAGTGAGGCTCTACTTGTTTTAGCTCATCAGATGAACTATTCCACCTTTGTGTCAATTGTCCTTTCACAGATTCTCCAGTAGTGCGTGCCATCTTTTCATATTCTCTATATGCTGCTTCTCTTTCATGCAAGATTCTATTACCATAACTTGGCCTATAAAGCATCCTATGCCAATCATTAAAAATGCTTCCTGGATTTCCAGATTCTGCTCTAACAGGCAATGGAGTGTTGAATTCTAATTGCTTATAAGCCCTGAATTATTGTCCCCAACTAACCTCATTTTGCATCCAGGACATAAATGCCCTCAACTAAACATCCTCAACATACAACAAGGGGTTCCACTCATGGTCTTGGGACATAGCAAAATTATGCAAATAAAACTCACACAACAAATTCTTTATTTCTGGAGGAGCAATCCTATAAGCATTGAAAAATTCAAGAGGAGTTTCAATGGAAGGGTTCAAACCAGAAACAATTCTTGCCAACTTAAAAGAGAGGTACTTTTCCTTTAAATGTAGAGCATAGACTCTTGAAGGAGTCCTGCATTCTAATACCTAAGGCACCAAAGCTGCCATACCATCTACTCTCTCTTTTAAAATTGCAATTTCTACATCCTTTTCTTTAATCTCTTCATCCTTCTTTTGAATTTCAACTTTTAATCTATGTTTCTCCCTCTTCCATTCATCTTCTCTCCTCTGCATTTCATTCCACAAATTCATGGCAACCATGTGCATTGAAAAAGTAGGAGGTCTGTGTATGCCTATTAAAGACTTTCCCGACACAGATGGTAGTTCTTCCTGTAACATAGGCTGCAGGGTTTCTGATTGCTTAGCCAAATCTAGCTGTAGAGTGTCTTGTTGCAGGAACTCCTATTTACCTTCATGTTCCTGTCTCTCAATATGCTCAATAGCGGTGGCAAGGTCTGTCAGAGTTACACCCACTGCTTCCTTAATTATGTCTTCTTTTTCTACATCATTATCATGCCCCACTGGGGCCTCTGTTTCCTCAGCTGTCATTTCATCAACCCTAGGGCTTGTCTGCGTAGATGCACCGGAGATAGGCTCAATAGGTCTTGGTTTACTAGAAGGGCTCTCATGTTGTTCTTCAGCTGCAGGAAGAACAGTGCCAGCTTTTTGTTTCCTAGAGTGCAGTACCTTCCTTTCTACGGTTTTCTTTTTGGTTTTGCCCTTCTTTATTTATGTCCTCCTCTATGCCCTAGTTTGAATTAAATTACCACAAGGAATATCCTCATTGTCAGAATTTGAAGAATTTTCTTTGTCTGCATACTCTGCTTCAGAAGATCTAATTTCAATAGCTGGTTTTGCTGCAAGAGGGTTTGCACTGGAAGTTGAAGTTCCCGGAGTAGTTTCAACTCCACATACCCTTCTCCTAGTCTTATGATGTTGTGGCATAACCACAAGTCACAAATGACTAGGTCTTATTTGATCAATTTCCAGAAATTCTTCCCAAGTCATATCGAATACATCATGCATAGACTTCTTAACAAGCAATTTCATTAAACAGTGGTGAGAGATAGAATTAGGCCTACCTTTTTGAGTTTCAGCGGCCATAATCAAGAGAAGGTGGTAAAGCACATTTGGCACATTCATTCTTCTTCCATGTCTCATATGATTTAACAATTTGAAATGCACAGAGTGAAGGTTCGACTATCGACCTTCGCAAGTAATGTATTTCACCACATGGATAGCTACCTGTTTCCACGGCTCAGGTAGAGAGGTTATTTTGGCCCCCTGCTTATTTATAGTCAATGGTGGATCTCTAGGTTCAGTAAACTCGGCCCTGGCTGACCTGTCATCTCTAGCAACAGGGTATTCTTCGTCATCAACAGGTAGACCTGTAACCTCTGCAATTCTTTCTTCTGTGGCCAACACCTCCAAACCTCTTACCATGACTTTACCATTAGATAATGTCTAAGCAAATTCTAACACAATATTTTCATCAAAACCATTTAATTTCAAGAAATAGTCCATCCATCCACAATTTCTGAATTCAGCCTGGCTAAGTGCATCCTATAACAATGCAGCATGAATTGTGGGTTCATTTCGAATTAATCCTCCTCCCATGACTTAGCTGTCTAAAATCAATCACACTGTAAAGTTTTTTTTTCTCTGCACAAAGTTTGAAAACTAGCTTCACCTTCCTGCAACCCTATTAAGTCTTCAATATTCATGCTATATGCATTTTCCTTTACGGCTTCTTTTCTTGGGAATGCAAGACAATGGTAGTGCAGGCATTAATGAATGATCGATGAAGGTTGTCATCTCACACTTGCGAGTCATCACCTCACTCAGGATTCAAGTCATTCAATTTCAAACTTTACTAACATTTAGGCATAAAACATATGGATGGACTGACACGTGGTCATCATATTAACACTCCATCCCCAACCTATATTAAGGCATGTGTCCACACATGCGGAATAGATGCGTGATAGGACAAGGAAGGGAAAAAAATGACATGCTATGACAAATATCGATATTAATGTACAATAATTAAATGAACAAACCACAAGGTAATTAAGAGAGAATTATTATAGTGTGCGTACCTTTATTCATGGAAGATCTTTTGCAAGAATCATGGAGAAAGTAACAGGTAATGCTTAAGAATTTATTGAGCAATGAATGAAAGTGGAGTGGGCTGAAGCAAGATGGGATGAAGTGTAATCAATACACGTGATGGAAGAGAGAAGAATGGATATGGGTGGGTGGATGGGCGAAGAAGTGAAAGAATGGACTCCCATGAATTTGGAAATCTTTATTATGATCAGTACTGTACCTTGGTTAGCCAGAAGGAGGGACACTAGGTCCACTACCTTTAGATGCAGGAAGTTTTGGAGTTGCATGTTGAGTGAATTGCTACAGGAAGTCTTCTTTGGAGGCTGGCTTGTGATATAACTTGAGTCAATGACCATTGACTAATAGCTTGAATTTGATAGGGTCAATAGTAGTAAGCTGAACAGCACCATTGGAAAACACTTCAGCAACTTCATATGGTCCTAACCATCTTGTCTATAATTTTCTTGCATTCTCCTGATACCTTGAATCATAAAGCAAAGCCCAATCACCAGGTTGGATCTTCTTATCTTTGATGTATTTGTCATGCCACTTGATTCTCTGATTCCGCACCACTTCTATATGATGTAAAGTTGCTTTTCTCATCTCATCAAAAGCATTAAGCTGCATGATTCTTTCTTTTTGTGCCTGAGATAGATCCATCCCCAAGTCGAGTGCAGTCCTAAGAGTTCTATGTTCAAATTCAATAGGCATCATGGTTGTTTTTCCATACACTAACTCAAAAGGAGTAAAACCAGTAGTTATTTTCTAGGTTGTCTTATAGGTCCAGACAGCTTCTGGCAACCTACTTGCCCAATCCTTCCTGTGGACTGCCACAGTTTTAGTAAAAATAGCTTCTATTTCTCTGTTAGTCACCTCAACTTGGCCATTAGCCTGGGGGTGGCAAGGAGTAGATTTCTTGTGCCTTATATTATATTCCTGAACTAGTGCTGCAACTAGAGTTGAGGTGAACTGAGCTCCTTGATCAATCACTAACTCTCTGGGGACTCCATACCTTGTAAAGATTTCTTCATAGAGAAATTCTGCAACTTTACTGTCTCTTGCATGCTTCATGGCTTTAACTTCTACCCACTTAGTTACATAGTGAGTGCATACTAAGATATAAGATTTACCATTAGATGGAGGATCAATAGGTCCTACAAAATCTAATCCCTATTTATCAAATGGAGTAATCACAAGCTGAGGATAAAGGGGCATCTCATCAGACTTTGTTGGTCGTCCCATCCTTTGACAACTATCACATTTCTTGGTATATCTTGTTGCATCCTTGTATAGTGTAGGCCAATAATAACCTACATTCAAAATTTTCATTGCAGTTTGCTTTGCTGCAAAATGTCCTCCACAAGGTTCATTATGATAGGCATGCAAAATGTCATATGTTTCATCTTCTCTCACACATCTTCTCATGACATTGTTCGGTCCAGTGTAGAACAAACATCTAACAATCCATGAAAAAGGAAAGGATTTTTCAATGAGTACCCTTCTTTCCTTAGGAGAGAAATGAGGAGGGACTCTTCCTGTGACTATGTAATTGGCTGTGTCAGCATACCAAGGTGTTTGCACAGAGAGTGAAAACAAATGTTCATCAGGAAAAGAGTCATCAATGACCTGGTTATCTTCTGATGTAGTCATTCTTGAAAGAAAATTTGCAACCACATTGGCTTTTCCTGGTTTATCCACAATAGTGATGTCAAATTGCTGCATTAACAATACCCATCTTGCTAATCGACCTGATATGAGAGGTTTGTTCATGAGATACCTAATGGATGCATGATCTGTGTGCACAAAGATTTGATAACCAGTTATGTAGTGCCTAAACTTATTAAGTGTATAGATGACTGCTAACATTTCCTTCTCTGTGACTGTATAGTTGAATTCAGCACCTTGTAAGTTTTTGCTTACAAAATAAATAGCATGCTCAATGACTCCTTCTTTCTGGCCTAAAACCGCTCCTATGGCATAATCTGATGCATCAGTATGAATGTGAAAAGGAAGTTCCCAATTGGGACCTTTAAGTACAAGAGCATGGGTTAAGGCTACCTTTAAATTAGAAAATGCTTTGTCACAGTCTTTATTCCACTGAAATTCAACATCCTTTGTCAGAAGAGTATATAATGGGGATGCCATTTTGCTAAAATCTTTGATGAAGCGTCTGTAATACCCTGCATGACCCAAGAAACTTCTGAGATCCTTTTGCTTTCTAGAAATGGGCACATTGATGATGACTTCAATCTTAGCTGGGTCTACCTGTATTCCTTTTGGAGAAATATAGTGACCAAGTACTACACCTTCCTGCATCATCATGAAGTACTTTGCACTGTTTAATGATAGGCTGTGGTCTTCACATCTTTCCAAAACTTTGCCTAAGTTTGCTAATGCCTCTTCAAAAGTAGCACCATAAGTAGTGAAATCATCCATATAGATTTCCATACAATCATGTGAGATATCAGAAAATATGCTAATGACTACTCTTTGGAAAGTTGCAGGTGCATTGCATAAGCCAAATGGAAGCACTGAGTGGCATATGTTCCCCAAGGACAGGTAAATATTTTTTCTCTTGATCTTCAGGTGCAATCTGAATCTGATTGTAACCACTGAATCCATCCAAAAAGGAAAAGTACTGCTTTCCTGCAAGTGAGTCCAAAACCTGGTCTATGAAAGGAAGGGGAAAATGATAATTTTTGGTAGGAGAATTTAATTCTCTATAATAAATACAGACTCTCCATTTTCCTCCCTTCTTGGGCACAAGAACCAGAGGGGACACCCATTGGCTATCTGAGATTGGGTAGATAAATCCTGTATCTAATAGCTTCTGTAGTTCCTCTTTGACAATTTCTCTTAGTGCAGGGTTGATTCTCCTTTGTGGTAGTCTTACTGGTGTACAATCTTCCTTTATGTAAATCCTGTGAGTGCATAATGTAGGATCCAATCCCTTCATGTCATGATAATCCCATGCAAAAGCATTTTTATGTTTCTTTAACAAATTTGCCAAGGACAACTGTTGTGCTTGAGTCAAGTTGCTATTAATATTGAGATATATGTCTTCTAAAATTTCCACTTGAGTTGTGAAGTCAACCATAGTTATCTCATTAATGCTAGGTACCTTAATTTCTTGTGGAAGCAATGTATGTAACATACCTGATGCTGTAGGAAAAATTGGAACACGCATCCTTTTTGGATCAGCAGAATGAGAGGATGATGCTTCCTCAACTTCATAAAGATTTTGAATTATATTGGACAACACCTCCTCCTCTCCTTGAAGCTGCAGGAAAGAAGTTCTGCCAATCATCATAAGCTACTCCACAGAATTAGCTTCCTCTGCCTCTTCACCAACATGAGGCCAAACAGGATTATCCATATCATGAGATGGCTGTGCAGGTGGGTAAAGAACAAGTGTTTTAGTGCTTCTCCCATTAGAGATGGTCATGTCTCTTGACCGGCACCCAATATAAGCATCTGTTGTGGCTAACCACGGCCTTCCCAAAATGATGGGGTATCCTCCCAATGTAGCTTTAGGAGAAAGTATCATGAAATCAGTTAGATATTCCCATGAGTCCAGGGATACCACAAGATTCTCAACTATCCCATCAGGTTTAACAGTAGAGCTATCAACAAGCTGTAGGACAGTAGGGGTTGGTCGCATAGTTGCAACATTTAGTTGCTGCAGGATATCTTTGTCATTACATTTATGGCTGCTCCAAGATCAATTAGAGCATTTCTGATTTGGATTCCATTTATGACAACTCCTACCACAGGACTTCCTGGGTCATTATATTTGGGAACAGTCACTTTTCCAAGCATGATGTCAGCCATCTGTCCCACCACATGGACCATAGTGGGGTCTTTCCTTTTTCTGCCTGGCTTCTTAAGGCATGCTTCCTTGATTGCTTTGCCATATATAGGAACATCTTTTATGGCTTGAAATAGAGGGATCTTGACACATACATGTTTCAACTGCTCTAGAATATCAAAGGTGGGTTCTTCTTCTACTACCTTTTGTTTCATAGTTTCTAACCTTTGTAGAAATGGTGGTTCTTGGGGAGTCTGTTTGACTGTCATTGGTTCAGAATTTTCAGGCACATCTGATTGAATGGGGGTTTCATTAGGTTCCACTTCTTCCTCAGAAAGCTTAGTAATGACAGGTCTTGAAGGAGCTGCCAAAGTAGTTCCTGAATGTAGATGTATATCACTTACATTCACAGCATATGCAGGGTATTGATTTGGATCAGCAGAATATACTAGCTGTTGCTATGGTCTATTATTTGGGTTAGGTGACGATTGAGCTGGTATCTGAGTAGGTTTAGGTGTATTTGAATTGGAGCTAGCAGGTGGAGGCATTATGGCAGGCTGTTGGGGCTGAGGAGGTGACTGCATGTAATTAGGGATCTGATTTGGCCATTGCTGTCCTCCTCTCCAGTGAGGTGTTTGTTGCCAATTTCCTAGAGGTGACTACCAATTCCCCGGAGGCTGCTGTCACTAGGGTGTAGGGTTTTGCTAATTTAGCCAAGCATTTTGAGGGTTGTTCCAAGGCTAAGGTGGATATCCTCCATAACTAGATGGAAATGGCTATTGCCATTGATTACCAGATGCATAAGTATTAAAATGTGGACTAGCATATGATAATGGATCTGGTGACATACCTTGTCTTGGAACCCATGGCCTCCTTTGTGCAACATAGAAGACTTGATCCTCTTCAACTTGTATTGGCTTGAACTCAGGTGGAATCTGTTTGCTATCAATGTTAGCTACCAGCTTGCATCTGCAGTCCCTCTTCTTTTGTCTGCAATGAGGACAATATTCTGCCAACATTGCCTCAACCTCTTCATGCTTCTTGTTTGCTTGGAGTGTGTCCAACTGGGTGGCCATATTGTTTATAATATCTTGCTTAAAATCAGATAGCAAGTGGCTTATCTCCATCCTTGAAATTCCATTGGTAGAGGTTTTGCCCGTGAGGGAATGGTAACCTCTTCCTTTCTTCATGGCTGCTCTGGAATAATTCTGGCACAACTTCTTAATATCATCCCAAGACATTTGGGTAATATCTCCTCCTCCCATTAAATCCAAAGCATCCGTGTGATGCTCACTTATTCCCTTGAGGAAGAGCAATTTCTGAGAATCCTCAGTGAGTGCATGATGAGGAGACTTTTGTAAACAAAACAGGAACCTTGAGATGTAATCCTCCAAACTTTCATCTTCTTTCTGTTGCATTCTGAAAACATCATTTCCTCTCATATGCCCACTCCTATAGTAGTCTTTATATTTCTCAATAAATTTTATCTTTCGTTTCTTCCCAGGTATTGACAACATCACTACCTAGACTCATAAACCACCTTAATGCAGCCTCCTTCATGGTAGTAGGAAACAACTTAAGTTTATGAGCATCAGTAGTGTATGTTGGCAAGAGACACATTGTGGCTTCATGATTGTTGTCATTGATGGCGACAAAGTTCATCCTACACATCCGCAGGACATGGTGTGCCTATACCGGAAGTCAGATTGAAGAGTGTTGTGGTCCAATAAGCAAGAACAGAGCATGTGGCAAGGTTCGACAGTCAGGTTTGGATCTCTCAGAGGAAGTATCTTAGTAAAGTGCGGACTTGGGGAAGTCAAGAGGTGTACCTTAACTGATACATTCCAGAGATTGAGCCTCCGGTGATGAAAGAGTGAAAAGATATGAGCACCTAAGTGTTGGGTTCCTGTTTGGCAGAGTTGACAGAGGAAGAACTGACCAGCAGAGTATCAGACCTTAATCCAGATGAGTTATTGATGGTGATCAAGTTTCTTAAGGTATCATTCATGATTGGCCGACATGATTGATGACTTCTATAAGCATCTCTTTGATACGCATCACTTGATAAGTAAGGATTCAGTCGACAGATCAGAGTTTGGGAAAATATTGACTATTCCAGATGCCGACTAGAAAGGTGTTGAAATCATTGGTGTAGATATATATACCAGATGGATTTGGATGTGAAGGTGTGTGTTTAATGTGGTTAAGTGCGAAGAAAAGTAGAAGGGTAGTGTGAAGACAGTAAGATAGGTCCAGTATGTGACAGGACATCAACACCAAAGAAGAGGAAGAATGAAGTGCAGTAGATTAGTGTATTGAGCCTAACCAGAACTGAACCTCAGCATATGTGGATGCTTCTCATCAGTTCAAATTTCTTGTTACTCTCTTTATAACTTGTAGATAGTGAGTCTCTTGTAGGCAGTGAGCCTCTTGTGAGCAGTGTGCTCGGGCAGTGAGCCCTAATTGGCAAGTGCCATTTTGTATTTCTTTTCTTCTAACAGAGAATACATTCTTGGGTTAGTCACCCCGTGGTTCTTCCCTTAATAGGGTTTTCCACGTCAAAATCATTGGGTTATGTGTATTGTCTTTGTTTCTGCTTTCATGATTATGGATGCTTATTTGCTTTGATGCTGCACTAGTTGTTAAAGAAGAATGGAAAGTTAAATTAATTAAGATAACGGATTCACCCCCCCTCTCAGTTATCAACAATTGGTATCAGAGCCAAGTTCCTCCAAACATAGCCTAATAGCTTGAGGAGATCTGGGAATTCAAATGGATGTGTATGGTATGAGGGAACAACTTCAATGTGCCCTAGATGATCTTGAGCAATCTAACTCTGAAGTCAATGAATTGAAGGAAAGACTCAAACAGGCTGTTGATTTCATAAATGAACTAAAAGGGAAACTGAGTATCTCTATGAAAAAGAGAAAGGATCTGCTTTAACAATTGGCAAGTCAAGGTGAAGCCAATGATACAAATGAAGATCTGAAGGAGAAAACCAAGTTATGTGAAAAGTTATCAAAAGAGGTCATTATGGTAAGACATGAAATGGAATCAAGAGCTATGAAATTCACTCAAGAAATTGAAGAGAAAAGAAAAACTGAAGATGATCTAAGACAATCTCTCAAGGAGAAATCAGAAGACTGCCACAAAATGGATAGAATAATCAGGCATCTAGAATCTAATCTTGAAGAAGCTAGAGATAATGAAGAACAACTTGAGAATCAGATTAACACTCTTAAAAGGGAGCTTCAAACAACAAATGAATACAAGGAGAAATTCAAGATAAGCTCTGCTCAACTTGAAGTTCTTCTTCAAAGCCAAAAGAGGGTAGATGACAAGCAAGGCTTGGGATATGAAAAAGGTGAAAGCTCCGGATCGGGTCAGAAGAACTCCAGATCAGAAAATCTAAGAAATAGGCCTAGAAGACCTCCGGCAAGGCAACCAAATGCTCAAAGATATCCTTCCTTCAATGGATACTACCACAATTGCAATAACTTTGGTTATAAAGCAAATTAGTGCAGAAGAAGAATGAATCAGACTAGGTTATCCTTCTCCGGACAGTGTTTTAATTGCAAAAGGTATGGTCACAAAACTCATGAATGCAGAAATATGCAAATGAACAATTCATTCAATTGTAGATGTTTTGCATGCAATAGAATGGGACATATGGCTAATCAGTGTAGATCAAGAGGATATCAGTCAAATATGCAAAGAAATGTTGTTTGCTACAATTGCAATAGATCTGGTCATATTGCCAAATTCTGCAGAAGAAAGAATCAGGACAAAAAGGGTCTGGTGCATCATAATCAAAATCAAGACAAAGGAAAAGGAAAAGTGAATGTGAATGAAGTTCAAAGGGAAATGAATAAGATATGGGTGAAGAGAAGTACAGAAAATGATGGGGATGGATCCACACCAGAATCTGGTGCTAATATTCCTTCTAGAAACTAAATAGATGAGCTCTGGCTCAGGGGGAGTCACAAAAGAAAATATTTTCCCCCAGCCAGTCAGTTGGTGCCTGAAATTGGCACATAGAAGGTTGCGGACTAAAAGGGCTCTTAGAGAAACATCTAAATAACCCTTGGGGAAGATATGAAAGATCCACAATGAATTTGAAGAGGTTAATCATCTGAGATTAATCCGTTTAACAGTCATCCAGTAAGAACATGATTTTCACAGTTAGATCTGGTATGATTCAAATTTGAGGTAGTTTGATCTGCAGATAGATCAAATGTTTGGGGAAAGGAAGATAGATTGTCATCAATCACCGAGAATAATTCTAAGTATATCTCAATAATCTAAGAAAGATCTTTCTCAGAACAAGGAGAACAAGGCAACCGAAATAACTTAAGTTGTGCATTTATTGCAATGTGGAATTAGGGTTTTCTCAAAGATAAAAGGGTTTATTTGCTCGTCATTTATACATTTGCACTCGAGAAGAAGAGAAAAAGAGCTCTGCAATCAACCACAGAAGACAATTCTTCCAACAATCCGATCCAGCTCATTCCGTGAAACCTAGAAGCGTAAAAAGGTATTTTTCTCTCTTGATCAAACTCTCTCTAGATATTTAAGATGGCTACTCCAAATGTTGTAAAGATTTCTGATAGGCCTCGCCCCAAATTTAAGAAACATCCCTACAAATCTCTAGAAGTGGATCCCTTAGGTGCATTTTCCAGCATTCCGCATGGGGTTTTGCATGCTGAAGACGTTAGGGCATACATTCATGCGAGCATTGAAGAATTTGGGGAATCCAAGCTGATAGATATCTATCACAATCAATTAATAGATGACTCATTTGATCTCAAACCTTAGTATAAGGCTATCCGGGACAAACATTTTGCACAGTGCATCCATTTCCCCTATTTTACAGAAGATGAATGGGTCCGGTATGTTTTGAGCAGAGTGCATGACAACTTCATATGGTTGAATAAACTGTTTAAAATCACAAAAGATGCTATTAGGGCAGTAACCGGTTTGCATTCATCCGGAGGGTTACCTATTCTTAAATCGGTCAAAAACCAAACTATGAGTGAAGCTACTGGATCAAAATTTTACAAGAGAGCAATGACAGTAGAAGACATCACTGATCCGGATATCAAGTTTGCCTCCATGATAATTGGTTACAAAATATATCACTCTAGCAGGGAAAACTCAGTACCCGGAACTGCAATTTACACTGCTTATCAGATGTTAAGAGAGAATGCAGACTATGATCTTTGTGAGCTCCTTCTGAACCAACTTTTAGAGAATCTATAGAAGATAAAGAAGGATAAGAAAAATTCTTTTAAATATGGTGGCTTGATACTCTGCCTATTCTTTTACTACATGAATGAGCTACCTGGATCCAATGGATGGGTATGGAAAAATAACAGACCTGTTGCAATTCAAATCAGAGATTACTTGCATGGGCTTGGTGATGCCAAGGCACATAATACAGCACTTTGGGGCTATTTCAAGAATTTTCAGAGTATGATGCAAGATAGAGAAATGATCCCTCAATAATTAGTTGAGAAGTACAAAGATACAGTGTGCTTCATGATAGACACTGATCAATGCCTAATGGAGGTAGTGGAGCCAAGGATAGTCTGGATCATACCAATGGGGTATGAAGTTGATGAGAAAATTCTAGAGCTGCATATTCAACACATGCTAAGTCAACCCAAGGATCCTAAGGCAGAAAGGTTTGGTACCTACCAAGAGCTAAGTGTAAAAGTTCATGTTGAACTTAGACAGCCTGAGATCAAGAGAAAAGTAAGAAGGGAAGTAGAAGATTTTACCAAGAGGCATGGAATCTCAAAAGAGGCACTTGATACCAACAGAGAGAAAATGGAAAGGGCAGAGAAAGAAAAGGAAGAAGCAGGAAAAGAAAGTGCTCCAGTAGAGGCCCCCTCCCAGACCAGATCCTCTAAGAGCTCTGCACCTGCAACTGCTAAGAGCTCAAAGGCATCAAAACTAGAAGCAAAATCATTCGGTAAAGGAGAACAAAGACAAAGGCTACAAGATCATATATAAGCCTCAAAGATGATGAAGAGATAGAATATGATGAAGAGATCAAGAAGACGAAGAAGAAGAAGAAAGTATCCGGAGAATCCTCTACTGGTCTAGATAAGGAAGAAGAAAAGACAGATAAAAATGTAGAGAAGCCTACTCTTGACGATATCATCAAGGTAATTATTGTGGATGCAAACTTGAAAACATTAACAAAATTCTATGATGAATGTAGTGAAGCTAACCAGAAGATCCTGCAAGATGCCACAGTTAGGTATCTGAATATCTACAACAAAGCTTTCATCAAAAGCATATCTCTAATTCCTAAAAGCCTTGAGAAGGAACTTGAAATCAGAAAGAATAATGCTAAAGCAAAGGATATGGAGATCTGGGAATAGATAGCCATTCAGCTCTATCCTTCCATCACTCCTAAGCAAAAGAATATGATCTTCAAAGATTGCAAGGATGAGTTCCGGAGCAAAGCTAGGATGGATCAGCTTATGCTTGGAGAAACTGACAAGGTGGCTAAAGAAACAGAAGACATCCTCCGGAATGCCTACAAAAGATTCAATATTCCTATTATAGAGGACTTAGGTGATGATCCCTCGACCATGGATGACAAAGAAGAATCTACTGAGACAGTGGCAGAAGAGGCAAATGAGACAAGTGAAGAGAAAGCTAAAGACTTAGATTCCTCTGCTCTAGAAGAGGAAGTTCATGAAGAAGAAGACACTTCTTTTCCAGATCCTCCTGCATACTCCAGAATTGAAGGAGAAGAAAGAAAAGAAGAGAGCATCAGTCAAGAAGAACAAGTAAAGGGAAGCGAAGAAGGTCAAACAGAAAAGACCACAGATGACAGTGCTAAGGCTGCAGAAGGGGAGAAAACCCTGTCACTGACAAGAGACACAGCGGAAGCAGTCAAAGATTTCTTAACCAAAGAGATGATGGAATTTGATGAACCAGAACTTCTTCAAGGTCCATTCAATTTTGATTCCCTCTCCCCAGTTCAAACCATGAAGCTAGCATCCTTTACTCAAGCAAAGGCAAAAGAAAAACTCCTAAAGTCTCACATGGAAGACTGTGAGCTCATAGAAGCTGCATCCGGTGTATTGGAGAAGATCATGCCATCCTTCCAAAAGGATCCTTCGGCCTCCACATCTAGTAATCTAAAGTCTCTTGTAAATTCTATTCATTCACATTTTGATTCCTTAGAAAAGTCAGCAGAAGAAAAGGCCCGAAAGGAGTTTTTGGAAAAGAGAGTCTTTGAAGTACAAGGTCTAATAAAAAATGATAGGAGAGTTATGGATATTGGAATAAAGAGCTTAGAAAATGCTCTTAAAGATGGCAGAGATATCTATAAATTTTGTTTATCCTGGCCTAAAGTGACCATGGATATTGAGAAGAAAGTAAAAGAGCACGAGGATAAACTGTTAAGTTTATCTCAAAGTTTTGATTCTCTCTCCTCCTCCATAGTAAATCAAGAGTGTCAGACTATTGCAGTCATAGATGAAATAAAGAAGCTTGAGAAGGAAAAGAAAAATAGAATAAACAGGTTAAGTGAACTTAGAGGGATCATTATCCCTAAGTTAGAGGCCATGCATGAGGCCCTAACTGATGCACAGGCCACAGCCCGGACCAATGATCTGACAGATCTTAAGAAGGCAGAAGCTTTTGCATTCCTGTTGAGTGGTCACATCTCAATTTTGGACAGGATGAAGCAGAGTTGGGCAACAGAAGTTGTACAATTGAAGAATACTTTTGTAGACATACTTAAGTATATGTAAGTACAACTTGTATATATACTTATGCAGATATGTATAGACTATTTTGGGAAATTTTGGTGTGTGGACCCTACCCTTTGCCATTTATGTCAAAGGGGGAGTGAGGAGCAGTGAAAAATGTGGAACCCAGCTAAGGGGGAGCTCCGGTAAAGTGTACATTAGAACAGAGCATCAACCAAGGGGGAGTGTAGTATAACACTTAGTCATTTTTCACTAAGTGTTGCCATCAATGCCAAAGGGGGAGATTGTTGGCAAGAGACACATTGTGGCTTCATGATTGTTGTCATTGATGGCAACAAAGTTCATCCTACACATCCATAGGACATGGTGTGCCTATACCGGAAGTCAGATTGAAGAGTGTTGTGGTCCGGTAAGCAAGAACAAACCATGTGGCAAGGTCTGACAGTCAGGTCCGGATCTCTCAGAGGAAGTATCTTAGTAAAGTGCAGACTTGGGGAAGTCAAGAGGTGTACCTTGACTGATACATTCTAGAGATTGAGCCTCTGGTGATGAAAGAGTGAAAAGATATGAGCACCTAAGTGTTGGGTTCCTGTTTGGCAGAGTTGACAGAGGAAGAACTGACCAGTAGAGCATCAGACCTTAATCCGGATGAGTTATTGATGGTGATCAAGTTTCTTAAGGTATCATTCATTATTGGCCAACATGATTGATGACTTCTATAAGCATCTCCTTGATACGCATCACTTGATAAGTAAGGATTCAGCTGACAGATCAGAGTTTGGGAAAATATTGACTATTCTGGATGCCGACTAGAAAGGTGTTGAAATCATTGGTGCGGATATATATACCAGATGGATTTGGATGTGAAGGTGTGTGTTGAATGTGGTGAAGTGCGAAGAAAAGCAGAAGGGCAGTGTGAAGACAGTAAGACAGGTTCGGTATGTGATAGGACATCAGCACCAAAGAAGAGGAAGAATGAAGTGTAGTAGATCAGTGTATTGAGCCTAACCAGAATTGAACCTCAGCATATGTGGATGCTTCTCATGAGTTCAAGTTTCTTGTTACTCTCTTTATAACTTGTAGACAACGAGTCTCTTGTAGACAGTGAGCCTCTTGTGAGCAGTGTGCTCGGGCAGTGAGCCCTAATTGGCAAGTGCCATTTTGTATTTCTATTCTTCTAACAGAGAATACATTCTTGGGTTAGTCACCCCATGGTTTCTCCCTTAACATGGTTTTCCACATCAAAATCATTGGGTTATGTGTATTGTCTTTGTTTCTGCTTTCATGATTATGGATGCTTATTTGCTTTGATGCTGCACTAGTTGTTAAAGAAGAACAAAAAGTGAAATTAATTAAGATAACTGATTCACCCCCCTCTCAGTTATCAACAGTGTAGTCATAGCTTCTGCAGAGGATATCAAATTCAAACAAGAAGGTGTCTAGGTCCTCTGTTGCAAGTCCATAAAACTTGGGGAGAGATGAAGCAGGTATGTTCTTGAGATTATCCACTTCATTTTGAAGAGCAATCAGAAATGGAAATGTTGGTTGATTAGGTACATTTTGGGCAGCCATGTCTGCTTGACCTACTATCAAGGCAAATGGATTTTCAACTAGATTTGGGGTATCTTGTTCTTCAAAGGAGATTTCAGAGCTATTCAAATCAGGGAATGCATCAAGGAAAGGATTCACTTCTGCTTCTTCTGCTGGGTGAGTTAAATCATTAGGAAGAAATATCCCTAAAGCATCTCTTCTCCTACCTCTATGCATGCAATATACTCAGTATCAGCCACTTCTCACACAAAAAAATATTGATGGGTTGTAGATGGTTTCTTCCTAACTAAAACACATTTTAAGGAAAAACTGCAAGGAATAATACTAAAAGATGACTCCAAAGATTTTCTTAGTTTGACACCATCCTCGACAACGGTGCCAAAAATGTTGGTCTCTTACAATGATTTAACAATTGAGCTCTTAAAACTGTAAGTCAGAGATTGGACATCTGAACTGAGTAGCTGTCTTAGTCACTATGGAGATGCATTTCACTTGTCAACCCAGGGACATGAACTTGAAATGGGTCACCACGGTATGTGCACTAAGAACTTCAAAGTAGCCATGTTCATTCTATAGCTAAGAAAGACATAATGCTGAAGGTAAACTGCTAAAAAGGAAATAACAGGAATACTAAATATTAACCAACAACTATTCTAGAATCAAGTACATAACACAAAGTAACAATCTGGGCAAACAAACAGGAAACTACTCTGTCTGCTTTGGCTGCAGGAACAAACACAAAATACAATTCTAGTGGTTGCAGGAACATTCAATGCCAGATTTACTAAACACTTAATAGAAAATGTAACTAAACTAAAGGATGGAATTCTCACCAAGTGGCCCCCCTTGGATGAGTATTCCCTAAAACAAATGTAAACTTAGAAATACAAACTCACAACTTTATTTTATTCATTCGAAAAGATGAGTACAACTGAACATTATAACTGTATTACTAAAAACTGGATAATGCAAGTACAATCTCCGAATAGTCAACAACCCTCAGAAGGAGTATCAGAGTCTTATTTATAGAAGAAAATCTAGTAACTAACTAGTAGGGCGGTCAACTCCAATAGAATAGGAGGACGCCTCATTATGGAAAACATAGAAAGTGGAAGGAGGTTACGCATGCAAGGGAATCTAGTCAAGCGAGTTGCTTTAACGCAGATTTAGCATAACTATAACTCCTAAATTCTCTCAATAGGTATTTAAGATCAGTTACAAAATGGTTGTCTTCCCTCCATTTGATATTTGAATGGCCACCACCTTTAACTTTTATGGTAAGCGACCATCCAGTAGAATCTTCCTCACTTTATGGATGCCAATTATATCTGCATAATAATGTTAGTACACACAAATAATTGCACATTCATAACCACCTTGGAGTAATATTCATTAACCATATGCAACATTAACATAGATAGTTCAAATAGTGCATGTCTTTGCCATAAAAGGATATAAGAAATGACCTATGCTCAACAAGTTATAGCTTTGGGGTAATGACATAGAAAGATCAAGCTTAAAGTATCAAAGTCGAAGATAACTACAGCAAATGGACAATAAAGTTTAATAAAATTTGAGTCATAAACTAGACTCATCACCCGTCTCGCCAGAAGAAAACATTCTAATCAAATAGATTGTTAAATTAATGCTTAATTGATTTGTTCATTTTATTTACCATTCTATCCCTAGATATATTTTGAAAGGTTCATTTTATTTCCTTTCATTTTGGTGAACCCTTGTGATCTTATACCCCCTTGCAAACCCTATCTAATATTTTTATTACATTTTCTTCATTTCAGATATGAAATTAGTGAGTATTCTTATTGCTTAGACTTTCCTTTTAGCTAATTTAGGTTTTATCTAATTTTCTCCTTCTCTTGCATCCATTATTTATTGATTTATATATCATTAATCTCAAATAAGAATTTATGAAGATATTACTTTGAATATGATTTGTATATCATTAATCTCAAATAAGAATATCATTGTTCTCCTCTTGTCAAGGGAGATTGTGGTTCTCTACAACAACCTCCCATAAATTAAATACAACCTTAAGCCTCATCCATCCTAAACACTTCCACAATGATATTAAGGCAAGTCAATTCAGGATTAATCTTATATTTAGTCTTAATGACTTGTTTTATTACACCTTAAACAAATGGCAAGTATCATGGACATAGTCATAGTCACTACAATATTATCAGTACAACTTATAAGGTTAGCTTTCACCAATTTTTATTGTCATAGCATAGTTGATTCTCCTCAAAGCCCAACCCAAGTATTAAGCTTTCTTTTCCACTTGACCACCCTCACAGTGAGGTAATTTGTTTCATGGGGATGTCCGAGCTGTGCAACCATTACAACCATCTAATGATATGAAATTCTAACTGGTCCAAGAAAACTATAGGATCCCTCTACTTAGCCATTCTAAGACTAAAATATTTACTAGATTCACTTGATGCTCACACATCTATTACTTGACATGTTTAAGCTAAATAATCTCTTAAATGTACAATTCCTCCTAATACTTATACTAAATTTTGAGCTTTTACTTCTAAAATCTTATTGGCCAATTTGGGTAGCATATTAATTTCTCAAAGTGATTGTCTAGAAAATTCCTTTTTTTAGATCATTTCATTCCTTTCATATTTTTCTGTCATGCAAATTCTTGGCTTTGTCTAATTAGTTGTTCATCTATTGGCATGTCTAAGTTGGTGATTCCACGTCTTATTTGACATTTCTTCATTTCATAACTTGTTTGCCCTTTTCTTTATCAATCAACAATCTAATTCATGATACATACAACATTCTTTTGACACCTCTGTGTTTTGTGAGAAAGATTTCCAAAATCAAGGTTTAATAAAACTCTAACACACTTTGTAAGTTCTACCTCTACCACCCATATAATGTGTTTGGATTCTTTATATAATCTTATACCCTCATCCTTGATGATATTACATCCCTTTACCACATGGATGATGTTATATGTTCTACGAATGAGTTGGTTAAATGCTTCATCTAAATGCTCATCTTTCTTGGACCTTATTACCACATTTCCTTCCATTTTAGAGGGCTTCACTTCATTTGTATACATGATTTTGGGGTCCATGCAGGGTTCCTCATGAGATGAAGACTACAAATTTTTACTCAGCCACCTGTGTAGTGAGGTGGAAAGTTTAATTTTTTTCTAATTGGTTATTATCCTGATAGGCTAATGTTGGTTTGTTCATAGTTGATACATCTTATAACATTACTCATAGTATAGTATGTTACTATTGTTAGTTGTCATTGCACCAAAAGATTGACCTATTAATGCCCGATACAACCACTTGACTTAACAAGCACGAGAGGTGGTTAAGCTCTTGTCGTAAACCACTGCAGCACAATGCTGAACAAGGAGACCAAGGCCCACACCTTGCAACAATCCCCCCAGCGCAAGCGCGGGTTTGAACCCGTAACCTCGGCTCTGATACCAATTGTTAGTTGCCGTTGCACCAAAAGATCGACCTATTAATGCCTGATACAACCACTTGACTTAACAAACACGGGAGGCGGTTAAGCCCTTGTCGCAAACCACCGCAGTGTAGCGTTGAACAAGGAGACCAAGGGCCACACCTTGCAACAACTATTACTCATAGTATAATATGTTATTCAAAATCAAAATGGATTGTTAAACATGTGGGAGAAATCAGATTGTAGTAACATGAGTTTATTCAAGGATTTTAAACTAATTATTTTTTGTTCATTCTGAGATTTAACTAGGTAATGTAATTATTAACATATACATGGATTATCTCATAAAAGATAATGATTGTCCTTTTATTTCACTTACTTGTAGGGTAATTCACATGGCATAAAATCTATTGACCACATTCCTTAAGTTGTTTTACAAACATAATTACCGCTAAATTGTAGAACTAAAACATGAGTCAATATCTTGTATGGGAAGAAAATAACTATGACATCTAGGAATGCATGTTATGACAAGAAATAGGATTTGAAATGTTATTCTCACTACTACAAATAGATGTCTAAACTAAAAATACTTCTGCAGGTGGGTTAGCATGAATAAGTTGTCAAAGATAACTATAATATAGCATGTAAAACTTTACAAGCCTCGTGTCTTGAAATACATGAAGTTAAAATGAAGAAACCTATCAACAAGGAGTACATTCAGCTAGAGAACATGACTACATTTATTAAGCTAGTATGAGGTGGTAGCATCGGGGAGACTTGGTTTCCCAAAGGCATTTTGTGTTAATCTATGTTGTAGTGTACATTTCAAACTGATATGTGGATAAGTACAACATAGCTTAATACTAAAAATACTTTAGCATAATCAAGTCTCCGCAATGCTAATGCTTCATACTACTTTGAACTAATAGAGAGCTGAAGTGAACAACTTTTGATGCCGAATAAAACAAGCTCTCTAGAAGAAGAGGGTTGGTAGTGAGGTGTTGGTGTAAGATTAATGTTATGTACTACAGCATTGAAGGTGCCATCGCTTCAAATCTTGGTGCCATCCCATACATGCTAATGTGGAAGCAAATAGAGTAAATGTGGTAGGTGGGTAGTGGAGTGTGAGGTGGTGAAGGATTAATGTTAGTATGTTTGAGTTTAATGTGATGTTGTGTTCATTGATACCACAACATGGTGAACACGTATTGGGGTGATCACGAACTGCCACCAGGGTTCCTCATGCTCCACTTTTGATCAACTAAGTAAAAAAGAGGGGCAAAATAGGAGTCTCCACTTGTCATCATCCTCCACGTGGTAGCTAATTCAAACACCCCTAAAAAGAAAATTTTTAATCTATCCACCTCATTGCACATGTGACTGAGTTAAAATTTACACACTAGGTGGACTAAACAATACACATCAGAGAAAAAAGGAACAAAAAGTAAAAACTAGGTGGTTCATTGCCTTAATGAGGTATGGCGACCTCACCTTCCATTTACAACCAAAAAGAGGAGTGAAAAGAAGAAATGCCTTCTCAAACACTAAAAAATGTAAAGCCCATGTGAACCTTGAAAGTTGGGGTACACCACTATCATGCACCTAGCATATGATTGTACTCAAACAAGTTTTATGTTGAGCATTTGGGATTCACAGTTGCCTTGCATCATTGTAAAATTATAAAAAGCATTTCATTGAAAAATAGAAAACATAAATTTGAAATCCACTTTGATTAATATAAGCCAAAATATAGAAATAATAGTAGATATAGTTACGACTGACATACAATATACAAATAACACGCCTTTCTAGGATACAATATCAAACTTGTTTGTGTACAATGATTGCAATGCAGAGGATAGAGAACCCATTTCACTCAAACCATGTGGGAAAAGACAAAGGACTTGATGTGACAGAGCTTGGTGTTGCCTAGCTTCTTGACAAAATGATCATAGTCATGTTCTCATATGTTGTTACTAGAATTGGAGTGCTAGTTACATGAGATGGGATCAGACCTAAAATTGGAGTGCTAGTTACATGAGATGGGGTTAGACCTGTACAATTCATTATAGTAGAATAGTGAGGGACATGAATGTTCATCATATCCCTAAACAATGCATGATTTTCAGGTAAAGGGTTTAGTGGATTGCTTAAACGCCTTTGTCTCTCTAAAGCCCTCCTTGCCAACTCAAGCTCTTTTTCCCTTCTTTCTTGCTCCATTTGGATCCTCTCTCACTCCTTTTTTTGTTCCTTTTCCTACGTTTGTAATACTTTTTGTTGTTCTTTTGCTTGTCATTGAAGGTCTCTATCTAACTTTGCTTGCTCCTTCAATTCTCTTGCAACAAATCATGTTGCCTTTCTATCCTATATTTGTTATCTCTTTCTAACTTTCAGCTCTTCGATTTCCCTGCTACATGTAATTCATAGGATGTAATTATACGTGATAGGGAGATATATAACCCCATGCGTAATTATCACATATAATCCCATGTTGAATTTCTGGTTCAGATGTTGTAAGATGTAATTCCCCACTACAAGGCCTGATAGCAAGTTGTTTTCCACTTCTACTTGTGAAACATCAACTCTCGAAAGACTAAGAATGTTTTGCACTATAGAAGCATCATCATGCATGTTGAACTAAATGTCTCACTAGGATGCATGTCCTCCATAAGTGCATCAAGATTAATTGGCCATATACCTTTCCTCTTGAATCCTACTGTGATGTTTACAACAATGAATTCTTTTTAAATGACTTGCTACCAAGTACTACCAAATTTTCCCTCTTTAATATCAATATTCAGAAACTTGGCTAGCCATGTTGCTATTTTAGATTTGAAATATGATTTGAATGTAGAAGAAAGACTAACATCAAGTGGTTGTAGTTTGTGTGAAGTGTGAGCTAGCAGTGTTAGAAAGTCAATCCCTAATGACCTTGCCTCTTGGATTGTCGTTATAGCAACACGGCTTCCATGGCCATAAAAAAATAGCAATTATCTATTGGTTGGAGTGATACCACATGGAACTGATCTTACAAAGTGATGCAACCAATTCAAAAATAATTCTTTAGTTATCCATGTGTGGAGTTGGATAGTCATGCAAACACCTAGTTCACAACCAATAATATAAATTTTAAGTTGCTTTTTACCCTTGAACAAATAAAACCTTGGTATGATTTGTCTAGAAACATTCGCACAATACAAAATGATAATCCACTCCCTACTATTTGGTATGATGTACGTTACAATTTGGATACCTCTTTTTGTCAACATCTGCATGGCTCCATTTCTCCCTACCTGAATGCCAACTGCATCGCAATTCCATATTCTTTGAGGACCATATGGATTGGCATCGTAGGCTTTAGATAATATCATATAGAATGTAGACACAATTGTAAGCCTCATGTTTAGTGATTTGTCTCTATCAAGGCCTTTTGTTGTCCTCAATGTGAGTTTAGGATGATGCCTTTTAAAACTAATCCACCATGACTTACCAGGCAACCCATCCTTAAATGGGTTGGGTTGTGTTTGGCATATTTGTGCAACTTCTACCTTGAGATTGATAATCTCAAGCCCATGGACCATTGCAACCATATCTTTATACAATTCCATAATTAATGCCTCTTCCTCTACATTCAAGACTATAGGAGGACCCTTCTTTAAAGTTGAAGTTATATCATCTAACCAATTGTTGAGTGTGGTGGTAGGAATTCCCCTTTTTTGTTGCACTCCTTTTGAGATCCTATCATCCTCAACATCTTTAAGAGATTAATCCATGTACTCTTTGGTCCACTCCCATTGCATTGAGATCTTCTTAGTTCTAGTAGTTTCATTCACTTGAACAACTACCTCAACCGGTTGTGGAGTGGCCTTGTTAACAATTTGAATTTTTCATCTAGTGGGAATCATACTCCTCTTTTATGTGGAGACATTGTTTTCCTTAGACTCTTTGTTCCATATTGGGTCTGCATTTGAGCTTTGTTCTTCAACTGTAGAGATATAGAAGCCACACATTGGCTGTTAGAAAAATTGGCTCATATTGAGTACCATTCCAGAAACCAGGTTGTTGGAACAAACACCCTTGAACATCAGTTTTGAATTTGGAATATTTTGAATCTTTTCAATAGAAAGTTAATGAAATAAAGAGATTTAAGAATTCAACTGGACATTGGATTCAACTAGACATTCTAGCAACCATTATTGTGGATTTGAAGATAATCACGTGTTAATTAAGAGAGAGGGTTGCAGAGTGGTGCAACCTTACTTTTAGGGTCCACATGGGATTATATGTGATAGGGAGATAATTTTGTTTACTCAACCATGCATGCAGTGAGGTGGATAGTTTAAAATTTTTGTTTCAAGTGAACAACGAAGAGTAAATTTAGTTTAAATGGTTTTAATATAACAAGCAACGAAAACAATTTTATAATATCTTTCACAAACAATAAATCTTTTTTTATACCATTTTCAATACCATTGAAGTACTAGTTTGTAACTTGAGTTTGATAGTTCACAGTGATGGTTGAACAGAAGATTGGTTTTTGAATTGATTTTGACAATTTTAGTTTGATAGTTTCATGTTTACCAAAAAATGATAAGGTAACCTAAATGTACAGTAGTTATAGTTTGACAGTTTGTAATTTATATAGTGATATTTATATATTTTTGGACTTATGTACCTTAAAAAAAACCCTTTTCCATTGTATTCAAAGTATTTCAGTCTAAATGTCAATATATTTAATAACAGAAAGAAATGATAATTATTTACATAATAGAAAAGAAAAATAGATAATTTTCTAGTAGGCATGAGTTTTCCAGTACATGAAGTTAGTTTTCTAGTAGGTTTATTTTACCTTATTACTATTTAACTAAAAGCTTACCTAATAAATAAACCAAAAAATTATCTCATTCTCATGAACTATGGAAAATTGATATCTACTAAAATTAGACAACATGACAATGAAAAGATAATTGAAGATAGTAAAAGACTAAAAATGACATATAAGCAATTACAGTATAATAGCTACAACATTTACATTATATACAATAGATAAGCATTTACAATATAGTGTGAACTTACAGTATTGTAGATAGTAGCACACAATTTGAACTTTGTAGGATTTTTTTGTAAGGGCTGCAAGAAAATTGGACTAGAAAAATGGATGTATTTGTAGAAATATGTGATAGGAATTGTTGTTATGTGCACTTTCATTTAATTAGTTCAAATTGAATTTTGTGGATCAATTCATTTGAACGAACGGATTTGGTGGATGTTAAAAAAATTGAATTTCATAATAAGTATGAGAGTGGATTGATTTGGTTGAATGCTTGTTTGGTTTGAAGTTTTAAATTTATGTCCTCTTGTTTTGAAGGCTTGATTGGCGAGACTTACACCTTCGAGTGTGTTGATTGCAGAGTAATATTTGCAATAGTTTTATAAAACATATGTTTTCTAGAAGAGCAAGGCCCAGAAAAGATCAACTATGTCTGTGGGTCCAAACACTCCTCCACAAGATATTAAAGTTTAGCTAAGGTTACCTAGTTGCTAAGATTGTGAGTTCAATCTTTTGCACGAGTCTAAACATACTCTTCGTAAGAACATCTCTGCATTTTCAACTAAAGGTAACAAATTTCAAATATTCAACTCAAAGCCTAGTACACTCTCTAAGTGTAATACCAAGCTTAGACATGTTGTGATCATAATTTCACCATTTTTGGTAATCTCTAAAACACTATGCACAGAGATTACTCTGCATTATACTACAACATACTACTATCACCAGGCAAAAATAAAGTAGTTATTTAAATAAGATATCATACTTGATGAGTTCATTGCCACGCTTTTGTGTACTAGAGACACATATGGATTGCCCCATCTCAACACTCATGCACCTTATCTAAAGCCTGTATCATATCTTCATGATTGGCTTACTTTTCACATAGCTACCTCCTCCTCCCTCCTTGTTAACATAGACTCATAAAAGCTTTAATCCCCTCTAATTTGTCATCGTTATTCTCCCATATTCGAGCCTATAAATGCTCTTAACTGAGACATGCAAAAAGAAAGAAGGTTTATGGTCATTTAAGACCACTCACATCAGTACACAACTTCTCACTTATCCATCATGGAGGTTTTAAAACAAAAAGACCATGAGAGCTAATGGAGTTTTGAATTTATCACTACGTTCTCCTTCATGCTCATTGATAATATTCTCCTTTTAAAAAGGCTTAACCCCACTCTTATACAACCAATACAGTATAAGGCAGAGAATATGCCTAATAAAGATCTCACGAAGGTTTCTAGAACTAGTGGAGATAATGGTCTTAAGGACCACTCCACAATCCTACTTCAAAGCTCCTCCTTTATCTCCAAATTAATTAAGAAGTTGAACTTCCACTACCAAGAGAGTGGTTTTCTATAAATAAGGAGCTCTATCATGTATTTCTTTAAACCAAATACATTAAAAGAGTCTAATCTTTAAAATATAATTGCATAGAAAATATATATTAAAAGAAACATCATATTATCTATTTATACAATGTACACTCTCATTTCTTTAACACTTGACGTGATATGAGATTGGGTTCGAGGTGTTCTCCCCCTCTCTATCTCGTTTAAATGTCAAAATAGACAAAAATACCATGCTAGGATCCCCATCAGGAATTCAAATAATAATATACTTTAACTATTATTGACTATTTCTTGTTGATGGTCGCATACCAACCTAACTTAGTTTTCAACAAAACCTAAGTTTAATAGACCTTGTCGACAAATTGACAATTGTTGAGTCGAAACCAACTTAGACCAAAAGGGTCAAGTACCACTTACCCAACTCAACAAGGGTTCACTAAATTGTATAAGCACAAGACTATGATGGCAACATATTGTTCTTTTCCTTATGTCTATTCTCTTCTCTTTGATGATGCTCTCCCTCTCTTTCTCGGAGGGAAGAAACCTATTTCCTGAATACAACTTGCAATTGACAAACTGTGATTAGTGTATTGTTAGTCAATTCATAATCCTTATGAAATCATAACATCTTGACAACATATAAGCACATGTCAATTCTAATAATATAAACATAAACTCATGAAATCATTGATTTTTCCTAACATTTCCACTAAACGTCAAATCACTAAATCATGCAAAATCAACTACTAATTACGTGCAAGTAAAAAGTAAAGTATAGTCAAAATTTGGGATGTGACATATCTCCCCCTAGAAGATTCATTGTCCTCGATGACCCAATGTATCCAAAATAATAAGATAAATTTTTTGTACAATTTTGAAAAGCATAAACAAAAGAGGAAATCTTAGATAAAAAAATCATAGTAAACTTTCCATGTGGTATTACCCTTTATATACTGGTCCCACTGGACCTTGTACTGAGTAACCTCTCTATTATGCAAGAAAATCTTGCAATTTTTGAGCATTTTGAGAACTCAATCATGTCCACTCCTGGGCCCTGTACCTGTAAATAATTCTAAGAATACAATTATCATCTGTTAAATACTTTTCATATATGAAACATAAATAACATTATGCATCCTGGCAAGAGCTGGTGGTAGAGCGATTATGAAGGCAATCGAATTAATTCTTTCGAGAACTTTGAAGGGTCTTACATAATGATGAGCTAGTTTGGAAGACTTTCCAAACTTCTATGGAACTTTTCTGAGGCTTAACCCTAAATTTTTTTTTCTCCAACTGAGAAGTAACTTGGTGTACACTTGGCATCTACGTAACCTTTTTTCCTATCATTAGCTTCTACCAATCTTTTTTTGATCAACTTAATCTGTTCTTCCATTTCTGATAACATTTTTGGACCAATGCTAATCCTACCTTCTAGCTTATTCTAGCTTATAGGAGTTTGGCATCCTCTTCTATCCAATGCTTCAAATGGAGTCATCTTGATAGTATAATTGTAGAAGTTATTATAAACAAGCTCCACGAGAGGTAGATACTCTTCCCACTTATATTACTATTCCATGCAATACATTCACAAGAAATCTTCTAAAACTTGAGATACCCTCTTTGTCTGACCATCTGTCTCAGAGTAATAATCTGAGTTTATATTGAGTTGAGTTCCTAGCGCTAAAGACAAAGTTTGCCAAAATCTTGGTGTCATACGCACATCTCTATTGAAGATAATCTTCTTAGGAACTCTATGCAATCTAAACACTATTTGCACAAACTTACGAGCTAAAACTGGTACTCCACCCATTAGATTCTCAGATATAAAGTGAGAAACCTTGGTGAGTTTGTCCACAACCACTAAAATAGCATCATGCCTATTTTGAGATGTTTGGGAAACCTTTCACAAAGTCCATGCTAATGACTTGCTACTTCCACTCTAGAATATCATGCAAATACAGAAGTCTTGCTGAATGCTGATGCTCATCCTTGACTTTCTAGCACTCTAGACAATTTGCTATAAATCTCGCAGCACCATTCTTCATTCCTTTACAGAAATAAAGAGGTTTCTCATTGACCAGTAATTTAATTACTCCTAGATGACTTGAATACGGTGTGGAATGAACTTCCTTCCATATAAGGTTTCTTAATTCTGCAGAGTTAGGGACATACCAAGTGCATTCTCCGTAATTTACTCCCCTACACAATCCATCAGAGGCTCATCCAGGACATGATAGAGGTGAACATTGCATAAAACATAGTGAACAACCAAAATGTTCTAGTATAGCCACCACAATAATTTAAATCAATATCAAAGTATAAGAAATTTTATTTTCAACAATAAGTCAAAAGAATAAGCTCAATTTAGACAATAAATTAAATTTTGACCAATTGGTCATAAAATAAATGATCTCCAAAATTTAGTGGCTAGACAATTCCAAAATAAAGGAATAAAAGAATGATAATCCTAACAAATATTAATTTAAGGATTTTACCAAAAATCCAAAGAAGTGTCAAAATCTAGAGGAACACTTACTATGCACTACGTGACTAATTGGGTCACTAACAAGGGAGTAGATTGTTGCACTACACTTGGATTTTCCAAAAACCCATAGTGAGTTAGAGATCGTGCTACAAGCACACCAAACAAATAAATCCTTTAAGGCTTTAATCATTCTAAAAAAATTTATAAATCAAAATGTTATATCACATTCACTCCTACTTCCTAGAGTAACTATCATTCATCATTTAGATGATATTATAAGATCATGTTATAGCAACACAAAGGGATTAAAGTTGGAACACAAGCTTCTTCCCATCGTTCTGCTTTACAAACCTTTATTCCCTACCTCATTAAATAGGTTACTTGTTCAAAACTTAAACAACTTGACTAAATACTTCGGTGATAATTACATTCACCATTACAGTTGTACTTTCTAGCTCTACCAAGAGGCAAAATACATAGTTCTCAACCATTTGGCCAAAATGCCATGAGAATAACTAATATCTTCTCCTTACAACTGTTATGAATCATCTTGAAAAATTCATGCAAATTCTTAACAAAAAGTTTCAAAGAGTGATACTAATCCCAATCTTTATTCATCAAAATATTGCTTGAGAGGACCCTCTATACTTACGTCCTCTACTACACATTGACACATTTTCCAAAAGGCTTCATGAGATACTAGGGAACTCTTATTCAACTCTACTTATGCACATTTCTTTGTATATGCCAATTGGTTTTCTCATGAATCTTGGGAAACAAATGCATTTCCAAGTCCTATACCATTTTTCTAGGCATTCTTTGCTAACATATCACTACTTTCCTTTAATGATCCTTTTATTCCACTTGGCTCATTCCAAGCCATCTAGGATTCAGATAAGAACCCATCTTATCTACGTATCTTTGATGCAATTCTAGGATCTTCCCATCCCTATGTTCTTGAGAAATAAGAGTACTTTGCTTTGCCTAGGTCCACTTGTTCTCAAATAAATTTTGCGTCAAACACAGTAGGCTCATAGGCCCCAGTATTTGAACCTAGGCTTTGATACCATGTGTAACATGCCTTCTCATATTACTCAAAATTACACATACAATTTACTAGGAAAGTAAAAGAAACATGATTAACATAAAATTTTTTATATATATCATTTGCAAAATCACAAAGAAATAAAAGCATATAATTTCTGAATATTTTCAACCTTGAAATTACAACATATTCAAAGATAGAATTATAGTGAATCTATTTCACTTTACATTTACAAATATTTTGCACTTAGTATAAAGAATAGTTTTACATAAGTTAGACTATCATAAGTCAAGTTATGAAGTACACTGCACCTGGAATATTGATATTTGTCTTTACAAGTCTCAGTGAGTCATCTGATACAGAGGGAGAGCATCATTTGAGTGCTTTACCTCCAACCACAGACCAATGGTCCCCCACACACCTTCCTTCCTAGAAGTGGCCCTACCCTTCATGAAGAGTATAGATATAAGGAACCAACAGGTTTTTTCCATCTGAGTCCTAGTGTTGTTTCCTACGTGACTCAATCGACCATACAACTCTAGACAATCTTCTAGCTAAGTATGATCATTCTGACTGGTCACATCATCCAAACACTGTGAACTGACTGATGCATGCAGAGAGAAATGCATTACTTTGGCCAAAGTTTCTATATAAATAGACGTTTGCAATAAACGTAGTCATGTGTTCACACACCTCTAACTTGACTTGGAGACTATCTCACTCTACAGTTTGACTTTCTTCACTTAGTATCTCTAGACATAAATTTGTTTGTATTATATTCAATCCTAGTCAATCTAACTTAGAACTAATCTAACTTAGGATATACATACAATATATAGGTTTAGGTAATTCCAACCTTTCAGAGAGTCCCTCTTTACATACTTGCAATTTCTAGGGTCTATGACCTCCTTTCATTCTACTCACTGACTCAAATATTAAACATCCTTGTGCAATATAACAAGTTTCAACTCTATCATAGAATCACTTAAATTTGTTAAAGTACTACTTAGACTCTTTCTATCTTAATCTATGATTTTCTTGACCATTCACTATCGACCAATATATATATATATATATATAAACAATGTCATGTCTGACATAAGAGTTATAAGTTTTATAAACCCTTTAGGCTATGATTCTAGGGTTTAACTTCTCTAATCCAATGCATGGAAATATCAATACCCTTGTTTTCCAAAGATAATAACATATATATAACAAAACATGGGAAGAAATACCTCTAGTCTTCCCTAGACCACTTGGCATTGTTCGAATTCACATTTCACATAACATGAATAAACATAGTATACGAGGTATGTCCTCATTCATATATATATATATATATCTTAATGGATACTTTTGTTTCTCATAACTAGTCTTTTTACTAAGTTCAATCTGTCAACCCTAATAGGTTTGAATCATAAAAGATAATAAAATACTTCCAACCTCTTGGTCTCCTTAAGTCTACCAACTTCCAATCTAAAATAGGTTATGAACTCATATATAACATCCTTTGCATACATGCCACATAAACTTTTAATGACCTGCATAAGTATAAAAATAGTGTGGGGTTAAGTTTTAAATCTCTCAACATACCCAACTTGAAATAGATCAAACAGGGATATCCAACATTTGGATAACTTTTACCTTCTGTGCGCTTAGCTCTATAATAAGTTCTATTAAACATATGTTAAGAGAACTATAACTTTCAATCTCCTAGTATGTATATACCCTTTGGGATAGTTTAATAGTTTCAATCTTGAAACATAGGATTAGTCAATTATATCTCCCAAAATACTCTTCAACATAGATATTCACTTAAGACTTAATCAATCTTTTTCCTTGTTAAGAGTGGGTCTTCAATATAATTATCAACCTTCTTGGTCTTCTCAAGTCAACTAACTTTCTCTAAAGAAGAAAAGAGAACTAATATTTAACATCCTATGTTTATCATGATACTATGTGTCATTGTTATTGAATAAGCAAGTGATACTATATCACTATTCAAAGTTGTTCTTAATGATAACAACATCATTCTTACATAAATGAATATTTCAGTTCTAAAATCTTTTATCTCAAGGCATATAACATATACCATTATCTCATTGTGGTATGTAAACCTATTCATATCTTGAACTTTCTACATAGAATAGATTTTGAACTCACATAGAATAAATATCATGATGATACTAGTTAATATTGTAGACTGCTTGTGTGATATTATATCACTCTAATAAGTGTTCAAAATGAATCCTATATCCTTTCTATGAACTCTAGATTAAGTGAATACCTCTCACTAAATTTTTCAATTAAAACCATTAAACTCATACGTATAAACCTTTGAGAAGATTAAACTATCTCTGATAGAAACTTTCAACAATATTTTTCGTCATAATATCTAGCTTGAATCTGAGTTTTTGTATGATTTAGACACAATGTTGTTCATATATATACATCTAAAACTTGAATCTAACTAAGCTACATAGCTCTCTATGGTTCAAGAATACAAAACAATGACAAAAATAATAACTTCTATGGTTTAATCATTGCGGTTAATGCTATTGTTCAAAGACAAATAATATTTCACACTTCAACTTTACTACTTTATGCACTTTAAGTGCCATATCAAGCCTAACTAATAATCTCTTCCCATAGTTAGGGTGGGGTTTCTTTCTTAAATATACTAATTCCTCTTGACCTTAACAAAGGTTCAACTAAAACTAGCGCTATTTAGTTGGATGAAATGTTAATGAATTTTCATTGAGGGGTTTGGAAATGGAACAGAAGATGTTTGCAACAGTTTTATAAAACATATATTTTCTAGAAGAGTAAGGCCTAGAAAAGATCAACTACATATGTGGGTCCAAACATTCCTCCACAAGATATTAAAGTTTAGCTAAGGTTACCTAGTTGCTAAGATTGCGAGTTTAATCTTTTGCACGAGTGTAAACTTACTCTTGGTAAGAACATCTTTGCATTTTCAACTAAAGGTAACAACTTTCAAATATTCAACTCAAAGACTGGCACACTCTCTAAGTGTAATACCAAACTTAGACATGCTATGATCACAATTTCACCATTTTTGGTAATCTCTGCAACACTTACCATACGTAGACATTACTCTGCATTATACTACAACATACTACTATCACCAGATAGAAGTTAAAGTAGTTATTTAAATAAGATATCATACCTGATGAATTTGTTGCCACGCTTTTCTTTGCAAGGTTAAGCATGGCAAATCAGACTCGATACTAGAGACACATATGGACTGCCCCATCTCAACGCTCATCCACCTAATCTAAATCTTGTATCATAACTTCATGATTGACTTACTTTTCACATAGCTACCTCCTCCTCCCTCCCCGGTAACATAGACTCATAAAAGCTTTAATCCCCTCTAATCTACCATCATTATTCTCCCATATTCGATCCTATAAATGCTCTCAACTGAGACATGCAAATAGAAAGGAGGTTTATGGTCATTTAAGACCACTCACATCAGTACACAAGTTCTCACATGTCCATCGTGGAGGTTTTAAAACAAAAAGGCCACAAGAGCTAATAGAGATTTTGAAATTATCACTACATTCTCCTTCATGCTCATTGACAATATCCTCCTTTTAAAAAGTCTTAACCCCAGTCTTATACAACCCGCGGAGTATAAGGTAGAGAATATGCCTAATAAGGATCCCATGAAGGTTTATAGAACTAGTGGAGATAATGTTCTTAAGGACCACTCCACAATCTTACTTCAAAGCTCCTCCTTTATCTCTGAATTAGTTAAGGAGTCGAGCTTCCGCTACTAAGAGAGTGGTTTGCTATAAATAAGGAGCTCTATCATATATTTCTTTATACCAAATACATTGAAAGAGTCTAATCTTTAAACTATAATTGCATAGATAAATATATATTAAAAGAAATATCATATTATCTATTTACACAACATACACTCTCATTGCTTTAACACTTGATGTGATATGAGATTGAGGTCGAGGTGTTCTCCCCCTCTCTATCTCGTTTAAACGTCAAAATAGACAAAAATATCATGCTAGGATCCCCATCGAGAATTCAAATAATAATATAGTTTAACTATTATCAACTATTTCTTATTGATGGTCGTATACTGACCTAATTTAGTTTTCAACAAAACCTAAGTTTAATAGACCTTGTAGACAAATTGACAACTATCGAGTCAAAACCAACTTAGACCAAAAGGGTCGAGTATCAATTACCCAACTCAACGAGGGTTCACTAAATTGTATAAGCACAAGACTCTGATGGAAACATACTATTCTTTTCCTTATGTCTATTCTCTTCTCTCCGATGATGCTCTCCCTCTCTTTCTCGGAGGGTGAAAACCTATTTCCTGAATATAACTTGCAACCACCAAAGTGTGATTAGTGTATCATTAGTAAATTAATAATTCTTATGAAATCATAACATCTTGACAACATATAAGCACATGTCAATTCTAATAATATAAACATAAACTCATGAAATCATTGATTTTTCCTGACATTTCCACTAAACGTCAAATCACTAAATCATGCATAATCAACTACTAATTACATGCAAGTATAAAGTAAAGTATAGTCAACATTTGGGATGTGACAAATTTTAACCATATGTTGGCTATCTTGGAATGTGTCTAAGAATTTGTAAGAGCACCTAATGTCAATATGGCATTAAAATATGTGGGGGTTACTTATGACATATTTTATTACACGTGTAAGAGCATGATTAAATGGAGTTACAAAGTGGACTAGGAATCTTGACCCACTTATGATACATGTTTTTGATAAAAGTAACTGGGAAGGGCCTGAATCCATATACAGAGGCCAAAAAGGCAAAAAAGGATGAGTTTTACAAGAGGTAAAACTAGAGAACAATGACAAGACAACAAAAAAGAAGGACGGGCCAGCAGGACCAGACAAACCGAAAAGGACCAGTAACCAACCGGCCTACTGCTTGGCCATAGACTTAAGGATACTTATAGCTTGTCATTCCTTACTTAAAAACTCCAGCTTCTCTAAGAAAGTGTTCTCTTCCTCCTCATGACCCTTCCAGGCCTGGATCTCATGCTTGTCCTTCCCCTTGATCTTAGTTTCATGGCTCTGAAGACTCGCCTATTTACCTTTATTGCTACTGTCCTTGGCCTTGTAGTTGCAAGTCTACCCTACCTTCCCCTGTTTCTCAGCTTGATGCTTATCCTTACCAACAATCCCATGAATCACAACTTTCCTTTTTTTTAAGTTCCTCTTTCAACACATAGAGCATTGTGGTAGAGTTCTTGACCGTCTCTCTGCTGTAATTGACCAGCTCTGAAACTTTCTTATCTAGATTGGCCTGAGTCTCTTTAATCTACCAAATTTCTTCCTCCATCCTCTCCCATTTCTCGAACCTGGTGGCTATCCTTTCCACCTGTTCCCACAAGCCATCATGACTTTCCTTAGACCACTTAATTTCCAGCTGGGTAATGCCCTCAAGCTGCTGAATTTTCTTCTTGGCATGATGAAGCTGAGAGAGTTGCCACTTGAGCACTTGATTTTGAAGGTCCAGAGCCTGATACAGAGTAGCCACCCTATCCATAAGCTTGGTGCAAGTGTTACATTCATTGTTTAAGTCCTCCTGGGTTTTCTTATTAGACATCTTTTTCTTCTTGAGGAGGGGTCAATAGTGTTGTCAGAGGTATTACATTTAGAACCCTTCAAAATGCCTTTACCCTTATCTAATTGAATAGAACCCTTCAAAATGCCTTTGCCTTTATCCTTATTATCTTGAACAACAGTATTGGTCTCTATGTCCAGAATAATGATGCCTTTCTAAGAACATTCTTCCTAATACCCTTCCCTTTGCTGCTACTAGGTTGAGAACTCACAACCCTAGTATCCTGAGAAGCCCTTGCTCTTATAGACTCCTTGTGGCTCCTAAGATGGGGTTTTCTAACATGCACTTCTACAGTAGGGTTAACAGAGGGGGTAGGTTGAGGAATATTCATGCTGCGCAGAATCATCTTTCCCATTTTCATAGTAACAGTTTGGGAGGTATTTTCCTTCTGATCCTTGGTTGCTTCCATGTTGGTCCTAGTGTGAGGGGGTTTGACAAATTGAGAAGAGGAACCTTCTCTCATTCTCCTCTTCCCCTGCCCTATCGGCTTCATGGCCCCAAAACCCTTGTCCAAATTTTTCTTTCCCTGAGAACCCTCACCTCTAACTAGGGTTTTACCTTCCTTGTTCTTACAAAGAGTCTCATGAATATTTTCTATTAGATGTGGATTGTAAATTCTAGGTCTAAACCCAAAGGCAGGGGTTAAAGCCAGCTCAAATTTATAAAGGGCGTAAATAAGGCTTTGATGCAGGGGAAGAACTTTCTCCCCAAGCAAAACTTTCTAAACCGAATCTTCAAGGGAAGTATATAACCAATAAGCGAAATTGATAATAACATTATGGAGAAAATGATTCAAAATAGGAAAGAGATAGACATGGAACCTTTTGTACCTTCCTTCCAATGTGATATATCTCATGAGACACTTATGATACATGTTATGGCACATAATAGATAATGTTTTCATAGAGATAATGAGCCTAAAATTGGGTCTGGGTCATGATAACTCTTACCATTGTATTTTGGGACTTTGTTTGGGCCCATGGTAATGTTTTTTGGTGGTTTTTTGGGCCTCCATAAGTCTATATATTAAGGGCTTGAGATGTGGGTATTGAGGATTTTTATTGCAAGGTTATGCCATTGAATTTTCTCCAAAGGAGTAGGATGTTGATCTCGATGTTAAGGCTCTGAGCCTAGAAGTGTATTGTAACTATTTCTATTGTTGAATAATAAATTATTTCAATGCTTTAGAGGGTTGGGTTTTTTTACCCAAAAGAGTTTTCCCCACTTATATTAGTGTCTCTTCTCTTCTATATATTTTTATTTTCTTCTTCTTTTATTCATGTTTCTAAAGTGTTATTTTACTACCATTATGATACTAAAATTTTTATAGATCTAAGATTTGAATTTCTTCCCTCTAAAGCTTAATGTGCAAAATGAATCTATGTGCTTTTTTTGCTTTATGGGTATAGTTGTTTTGTACTTGTCCCACCAAGCTTTTTATTAGTAAATCTTATGGTAATAGAGTTTCATGCATAGTATTTTCCTAACATTTAGTATAAGAGTTGAGGTGGTTCTATGATTTGCATGTGAGTTGCATGCACCTACATGTGGTTTTCATGTCCTTGCATGTGCTTGCACATCATTACATGTGATGGATCCATGGTGATTTGGTTCTGTGTTACTCTATTTTTAATTTTTTAGCCTAGTAAGCTTGTGGGAATCTATAGGAAGGAATTAATTGATTATTAATCCTTGTATGAGTCTTGCAGTTGATCTTGTTTTTCAAGATACAATATTACAGGCACTTGAAGGATGGAGAAGGAGGAACATTTTGGAGTTGCTCATATGATTACACATTACATGGTGTTGAATTGGAGCTCTTGTCTGATAGTAAATGACTACCCTTTAGTTTGGTGGTTATGTTCTCTCATTCAACAATCATGTCCAATAGAGTGCTTATGTTGGGTACCTGTCTCTATCTCCCTAGATACAAAAAAGCATTGGTTTTCTTGACTATGACTTGATGTGCTTATGTTGGTTGAATTATTTTATCCCCTGGAATTGGATAGCATTGGTTTATTATCCCTTGAATGAATGTAGGTTGTGGAGTTGATCTTTTGGTGACTTAGAAGCTCCTAGAATAACCTAGTTCCTTCATATGAATGTACATGGTGATGGTTATGTGATTGATCTTCAAATGACCTAGATTTCCTAGATAGTTTCTTGGGCCTATTGTATGGTTGTAATTGCATGTTTCATATTCATGTTGATTGAATCTATGGGTTTTGTAGATTTTTTATTCAAAATTTGTGGTGTTTCTTATCTGTGATAAGTCCATTGTTTCGCTTTATAGTTTTGATGTAAATTAGACTTATGGGCCTTCCAAATGATAAGTGGATTTATATTTGTATTCATGCCTTTGAAATAGATGGTTTTATAGGTTTTTGCATGTTTAACCAAAATATGTGGTTTTGTAGATCTGTGAAGAGACTGTTTTTGAAATTCTAATTCCCATGGGGGTTTTTCTATATGTAAGATAGTTATAGATTTGCATGCATGCTTCATGTATGGTTTTAGGAGGTTTATTGTAGTTTTATCAATGCAAAAATGTTGGTATGTGATCATTCACTCAACATTTCTACAATGGATCTTACTGGGTTCTTGAACTACAACTATCTCCAGTTGTGGATTTTTAACATTTTGGATTTTAGGTTTTGGATCTAATGTAAGTGTCATGAAGAATCTACATTTTATCTCATGTTTTATCTAATTTGTTTAATACTGATGTCGAGTTTGAGTTTACTTGCTTCTAGTACTACATTGCTTTGTGAATCCATACTATGCTTCTTTGAGATATATGAGTTGTGTGGATTTGTGGGTTGTTTGTACCTATAAGTTGTATGGATAACTCGTATGTGGCTTATCTATACCCATAGATCTTTGTAGTACTAATGGTGACTTGTTGCAGTAGGATTTTGCTATAGACTATTTGGATGCCATGGTGTTGCAAGTTTTGGTGTTGGTGGCCCTTTAGCCATCATGATGCATTGGTGTTATGTAGTAGTAAGATATTGAGATGGATGGATGAAGTGCCTATAATTCAAGTTACATTACTTTGGGATGCTCATAAAATTCCTATAGAGTCACTTGTTATTGTTCTTCTTCGAACCTATTCCAATTATCTTCTTTTGGATATGGTGGTTTTACTTTACCCTTAGAGAGCTCTTGATGTTGCAGTTGAGTTCTTTGATTGTGTGGGGGCCATGACTAATCTCCAGTTAGGAGATGTTCATCATGATGTCATGGGTATCTTTAGATGACTTTTAATGGGAGCATTGACAGTGATGTGGATTTATCAATTTAGCAGATGATACTTGGTTTAGAGGATGGTTGATATTATTCCATAATGGACTCTTGATTACTAGTTGGAGTTTTGGCATGATATAGATACTCTTGGGAGAATATATATTTATTAGAGGTAGATGATCTTCTTTTGAGGATATGTATATCATGAAATCATGATGAGATCCTAGATTTTATACTAATTTTGTAGAGGGAGATTTAGTGGTGATTTAAGGCATTCTTCTAGTATTGATTATAATGGTCATTGTTCCTTGGATACTTTTGGATGTTGTGGTTATGTACCAGTTGGAGTTCAACTGGCATGCCATGGTCTATTGGGTGCTCTTTGATACTAGATATACTTGATGAGGTTGAAGATCTCTTATTTTTGGGGATCATGTGTTGGACAATGACTCTTTGATGATGTTTCAATAGAAAGACCAAGGAACCTTCACCTAGAATTGGACATGAGTTCAACATGGCCCTGATGAGGAGGTTGTTTATGGAGAGAGTTTGTGAGACTTGGTGCATCTTAAGAGGAGAAATCTCATACCCCACTCTTGGTCCACTTGACAAGGAATTATCTGAGAGGTATTTCCCAGCTAGTTACTTAGATGCACTCTATATTTTTGGGCTTTGTTTTCTCATGGGAACAAGTCTTGATTTGTGAATGTTAGTTCTAGGGGTATTATTTGAGGAGTAATTGGCATGGTGTCTTTTTCTTTTGATTTCTCATATGCATGAGTTTGTTCAAGAGGAAAATTCTTTTAGGTGAGCATGGGATGGTTTGGGGCATATTCCCTAGTGGTGGGAATATTTGTTAGTTTGATCTTTCTTCACTTGAAAATCTTAGATCCTCATAAGCTTATTAATTTATTCATGTTGTATTTGACCTTGGAGTTGAGTAGTTGGATGTTGTTAAGGCTTTTCAATTAGGGTTTTGGAAGTGAAGGTCTTACTTGTCACAACTAGATCACTTAGTGGTGTTGGTGGAAGGACATGGTATGTGATGGTTTGTAATTTTTCTCTCTACAGTTCTATGTATCTTCTTGGAGGCTCATATATATGTGACATTAGAGTTGAGGTTTGTGTGGAGCTAATGTGATCAATATGTTTGTGGTCATTTTCTATTGTTGTACTTCATTATTTTTAAGAAACAATATGGGGCTCTTTAATCTATCTCTTGTGATGTGGATATGTTGGAAGAGTTGAGATAAGAGGTGAGAGAGTGACTAGGAAACTAATGGAGGAAGTATGCTCTATTTTACAGTTTGTTGATCATTATGTGTGTTCTTCAATAATAGTTTTGATGACATGAGACACACCCTTCTTATGAGTGTTGTTGGTGGACTTCTATGTTTCTTTGGTCAGCATTAGACTAGACATTGCATATACAATGGGTGTCCTAGGAGGACAAGTTTCATTGGACTACAATATTGAAAGTCTTCAAGTTTTTTGCATATTGGTGTGTTTGCTACATTGGAAGGTGGTGATCTTGAGAAAGACAATGTATTATATAGTGACAATAGGGTGGGATGAATATGTCATAAGTAGAAGGTCTATTAATTGTTGGGGTTAGTTAGATGTGAGTGACTATCTATGGTCATTATTTTGGCTAGAGTATGTGGTACATACTTGATCCTATTTGGAGGAGATTGGAGTTTTGGGTTTGTGTTGTGGTAATGAGTTGAGGCTAGATATAGTGGTTTGTTTGTGTGATATTTAGTGTGTCATATTGGTTTGAATATCTCTCTTTCATGCTTGGGCATGATGGAGGATGAGATAGTTGTGGTTAGGATGGTGGTCACTTAGAAGATAATGAGATTGGGTGTCTTTCAAAGGACCGATGGCAATGTGCACAATGACTATTCTAGTTTATATTCTTGGATTTATGTTATTTTGGGTGTTTGACATAACATTACAAACTTTATTCTTTTAAAATCCAATTATGGTTCATGGAAACAACTTATACAAGTTGAAGTCTTGGATCCTCTTTGTTACTATTATGGTCATCTAAAAAAAATTTGTAAGTAGAGTAACAAAAGGAAGTTAGATAATGCAAATGGTGAAGAGGATCACTTGTCTCCAAAAGAGACTTTACAAGGGAATCAAAGGAAGGTGCAAGAATTCATAATGATAGTGATTATGTTGAGAAAGTGCAATCTAGAGTGGATTTAGGAGAATTATTAAATAATATGGTTGATGAAATCTTTAGGAAAGTGGGTGAAGATTTTATTGATGAGTACTAATAAAATAATGGAAGAGGATTTAGAAGTAGACTTATTTAGAAAGTTGATTTTTTCCTAGACTAAGGCATTGGAAATTTTTTAAAAATCAATTATGAGTCATAAATTAAGAGGTAGAAAACCAAAACAAGTAAAAACACAGGAAGAGATTGTAGTTGGTATTTAAACTACCTTGGATAGGTCTCTAAGATCAAGGAGAGTTGGGCATTCTCCTTGACAACAATGAATATTATTTCTTGGAATGTTAGGGACATTAATACACATAAAAAGAGATGTCTAGTCAAGCATCAATTAAACTTAAGTAATTGTGATATTTTTATTATAGGAAAAAAAACTAAATTTAAAAGTTGCTAAAAATTGTTTGGAAATTGGAACAATTAGCAAAGTGTTTCTATCAATTCATCTAGTGCTTTGGGTGGTTTGACAATCCTTTGGTCACATAAGAATGTGGATGTCAACTTCATCTCTTTGGGTTCAAACTAGATGCTATGTAACCTACAAAGCATGGTATTTGATTTATCTTTTTCATTGTTTAACATTTATAGGCCTATAGGGTAGGTTCTTAAAATTAATTTTGAGGCAAATTGAAGCTATGCTTAAGTTCCTCAAGGAGGAATTGGTGGTATTGGGGGGAGATTTTAATGCAATTGTAGTTTGGAGGAAAAACTAGTTGGAGTTGTGCATGTAACTAAATCCCATATTAATTTCTTAGAATTCATTAGTCATAATGGGTTGATTGATGTTCTAACCAACAATGGAAACTATACCTAGACAAACAAGAGATTAATTATTTGTCATACTATAGAAAGGATAGATAGGCTTCTTGTTTCTCCAAATTATATTAAGGAAAATATAACTTTTATTAGGTGTATCTTTCCCTATTCTAGTTTAGATCATGTTTTGATCTCTTTCAATCTATTTGAAGATAGAGATCTTGATAAATGTCCTTTCAAATTTGAGCTATGTGGTTTCAAGACCCTAATTTCTTGTGTCTTCTTAAAAATTGGTGGATAGAAACTCCTTAGATTAATGTAAGGTCCCAAATTCTAGGAATGAGGGTGTCTTAGTAACTTTCTAGCCTTGGATGAGACTTTGGGCTTTATTGTGCCATTCATTTCATGGCTTGTGTAGAGCTTTAAGACTCTCATGGATGTTTGCCACTTTTCAACAAAGTCTTCATTTTCCCTTGCTTTCTACTTCCCTACTTTTCTACTATGATTATGGAGTTGCAGACACTGCATGGATGTTTATACTTCCTTCCTAGTCCTGATTCCTTGAAACCCCCGTGTTAGTAATAATTTATGTACGGGGTTTTGAGTTAGGTCTCTTCCCAAAAATCCCAAAATCTTGGCACATTTTGGCCTCTGCAGTTGTTAAAAATACCAGAAATCAATTAAGGTGCAGGTCAAAATATGCAGTGGCGAGTCAGAATTCTCTATCGGCCCCTAAAAATTGATGATAAAAATGGGTCATATGCGTTTCAGATGCACATCGGGTTTCAGTTTCTGTGTCTGAGTGTTTCTAAGTGTGGCTAGAGGGGTCTAATTGTGCCAGTGCCGCGGAATGCTCCACATGGAGGCACCTGAAAGATTCTCAATGTTTCGCATTTCCGCCAAGTTTCCAAAGGACCCTTTAAAGTTTCTTTTATGTTTTAGATGTGCGCGGAAGGCGCCACGTGTCGGCTTCCGCCAAGTTTCAACACAGTTTCTAAAAGTTTCTGAGGGTGGCACAGAGGGCACCACGTGGAGGCACCTGAGGGACACAAAAGGAAGTAACTAATGCCCCGCAGACTGTGCCAAGTGGCGGCCTCCGCCAGTGTTTCTAATAGACTCTCAAAGTTTCACGGTTTCCGCTAGTTTCTGAAAGACCCTTTATGTTTCTTAAGAGCCCCGCGAAAGGCATGATGTGTCACTCTCTGTCGAAGTTCCTTAAAGGTTTCCAAGTAGGGGCGGAGCATGCCAGGCGTCTTTTGTAATTGCTGCGAAAGCCGACAAGTATCTGCTTCCGCTGGAGTTTCTTTTTTGTTTCGAAGTGTGGCGAAGTGATGGTGGGTCCTGGTTATGTGTCCCAGCTGCTACGGATGTTGCCAAGTGGCAACCTCTGCTTGAAGTTTCCGTGGGCCCTTTACAAAGTTTCTGAGTGTTTCAAGGAGGGGTCTTTATGTTTCAAGAGACCGCAGAAGGCACCACGTGGCGGCTTCCACAGGTGTTTCAAAAGGTTTCTAACTGTTTCAAGAGGTGCTGCGGAGCTCGACACATGGCTGTTTCCGCATAGATTTCCACACTATTTCCTAATGTTTCATGAATGTTGTGGGTTACAACAGGTGTCACCAGCGGGGGCAGTTTCCTTAAAGTTTCAATGATCGCGCGGAAGGCGCCGTGTGTCCCTCAAGGTTGCTGCGGAGCGTGACAAGTGTCAGTTTCTGCAAGCTAGTTTCCATTTTGTTGCGATGGTCAGCGAAGCTTGAGGTAGGCCCCAGCATAAGTGTCAAGTGTCTCGGAAGGTGACACATGGCAGAGGATCCCAGGACTTAGGAATTGTTTCTCGTTAGTTTCTATGTGTTTTAGGGTGAAGCGGAACCCGCCATGTGTCTGCATCCGCCAGGCTTTCGAGGGAGTTTCTATGGGTTTCAAGGGTACCGCGGGGCTTGCCACGTGGTGGCTTTCGCGTGAGGTTCTGGCAACAAGCTCTCGATGAAGAAGGTAAGTGAAACGAATCAACGATAGAAACTGCAAGTGCCTACGTGGCATGATTTGGTTGGTGGGTGACTTTTCAACATTTTTTGGGGCCGTGGATCTCAGTGACTAGGAAATCATCGACAGCTAGGTTTTAAAGTTGCATCGCAGGTTTTTTCTTTGTATCTATGGCCGTGTTTGGGCGGGAAAAACTTCAGAGGCTTGCTGCGGCTGCTTTTCCAGAGGCTGTGAGTAGTTGAAACTTTAATGGCAGTTTTTGCAGAAGGTATGGGTCGAGTTGACAGGTTCAACCACCTGATTTATGATGCATGTCCCTGAGTGGCGGCCCAGATCCCGATCTCACCTGTTCCCTCCTCCTTGTCCCTCTGTAGCATTTACTGTTCTGAGCGCCAATCTGATCATACTGTGTATCTGGCGGGATTTTTGGGACTCCCTTGTAATTAGTTTGCTGGGTCCATCTTCCTGCTATTTAAGGAAGACTGTGTGACCCATTTAGAGGTTGTTGAAGTCCTGGGCAAAATTTTTGTGTAAATAATGAAGAACAGGGCATGATCTTGGCTGTTTTATCCCATTGTGGAGTTTATGAGTTGCAACATGAATGTATTATGCACATATGTTTAGTTTTAGTGTTGATTTATATGAAAAATGCTTATTGCATGTGTCTATCTGCTTGTCTCCATTTGCTGCATATTATTCTCCTTCTTTTGAATCTGGTTGCTAAGGGTTTCATAGATTTTAGGGTATAGGGTTCTGTATCACATATTTGATCTCTAACTTCCATTCAAGGAGTGGATTAAACTATTTTAGGTCAATGCATGGAGAAGGTTGCATGTCAGCAGGGATATCTATAAGTAGAGGTAGCTAGATACCCATTCTTGGGTGATGTTTGTAAGGCAAGCATCAGTTCAAACCCCCTGAAACTTGAGTGAAAGTTGCAAACCATCTATTGTATACATCTAGTTGACTCCTTGCCCAATGGATAGGCACCAGTCTGCTCCTGGGTTAGTAGTTATGAGCCAAAACCCCTTGTCTTGCATCCAGGACATTATGTCCACCCATTTCATCTCTTCCACCTATTAGTTGTAGGAGTAGGATTAGGATCCCTGCATACTCTCATACCCAACCAAACATATATGTCCAAGAGTGTTGCCAACCTTGTGATCTATCATGCAGATCTTGGTCCACACATGAGAGTATTCTGCCTGTTATTGTAAAGCTAAATCATTGTGTTATTGGTCTAGTCAAGGTTATATCTTTAGTTATAGGGATACCCCCCTTGGTGCGGCAGAACCAGAAGTGAAGGGGAGGCAGTTCACGCAACCTCCCGTAATCTGTTGGCCGAATCTGCCTGTGCATTGGAGCTGGCAAACCCTCTGCAGATTTGAAAACCAACAGATTTTGGTGACTTTGCCGGGGAAATAATGTCATATCTGTGAAGCTTGAGTCTAAGAAATTGAAGAATTAGGCCTGGAAGTGACTTGTTGCAGCAAATGTAAAGTTTTATGTGTGGCTCTGTTGTTGGGAGATCCAGAAAGGAATAAATGCATTTTCAGCTTCAGCCAGTTTGAGGCTCATTCCTCTGCCAAGGAGGTGGCGACTCTGTTGAATGAACCTATCAGCATCTGCAACATATCCAGGTATTTGTACAAGTTTTTGAAAAGTTCCCTATTTGGTGAAATAGCACTGGTTAAAAGGGAAACAATGGTGAAAGCAAAGCTTGCATGCTTTTGATAGAACCTACTTTGTATTTCAAAAGGGCATGCAATGTTGTTTAAAAGACTCATATAGAGAACTTTAGGCAGGTTGAAATAGCAGTTTGTATTTTAAGGGCCTAAGGTCATATTGTGATTGAAAATCTGAGTAGAGAAGAGGGATGCAAAAGCATAAAAAGATGTATTGTCAGCCCATGCACCCTTGTGAGGTGTCAAATGCAATAATGTATAATAGTCAGTCCCAACCATGTAATAAAAGAGGCTTCAACATAGATAGATATAAGCCCATAAATTTTAGTGGCATTTGTGGCTACCCAAATGCTCTTCCACCTAAAATAAGAAGATATTTGCCCAAATTTAGTGGTGTAAAGGGTGAATCAGCTGAGAGACACTTGCAGCAACTCATAAATGTTGTAGATGATTTTGAGATTGACCATGAAGATGTAGTTATAAGGTTATTTGTTCAATCTCTAGATGAAGATGCAAGGGATTGGTTCTCCTATCTTCCAGCTTTCTCTGTCAGCTCTTGGCATGATTTAAAATCTGCATTTCTAGTACAATATGGTGAAAGAATTTCTGAATATGCAGTCATTAGTGACTTTATGTACATCCATATTAAAGAGGATGAGTTGATCCCAGCCTTTAACCTTAGATTTATGAGGGCATTGAATAGAATACCAGAATGCATGAGACCTAATGATGCACTGTGCTTAGTTGTCTATTTGGGAGCATTTGATAAGAAAATGAGTTATAGATTGAGAGATAAGGAGCCCACCACATTGCATCAGGCTCATCGGTTTGCAATTGACATTGAAAACAATTGGAGATATGGTATACAAAAGGGTTATTTTTCTGAAATTTTTTGTTGTCCTGCAACCCCTAATGTTAATGAAAGGTTTAATTCAGGAGTTGGCAATGAATGTCAAAGCACTCACACCCCTACTGTCCCAGTTTTTGCATCATTCCAAGTTGATGATGTTTCTATTATAGAGGAGGATGTCCCATTTTGCCCAGAAAATGAAGTTGAAAATAATGATTTTTCAAGTGATATTTACATGCCAGTCCGCATCAAAGAGCATTCATATTTAAATGATCTAGTTGTGCAAAGTTGTGATCATATGGGTCAACAATCAATATCAGTTTCATCAGGAAGCATTGGAGGGCTGGAAAATGATGCAGATACTTCAACTTCAAAATGCATTGAAGTAGCAAAAATTTTGTATGTGGGGCAATCAGATATTAAAAATGATAAAGATGATATCCATGACCAGTTCATGGATCAGGTTTGTTCTTCTTATGACTCTAGGTCTGACAATGATGAAAAAGAAATAGATTGTCATGAAGAAGAAGCAGAGACCTTTACCATGAATATGAATCCCCTTTATGATGAGCTTGTGGATGCATGTGGTGTTGTGAGTCATGACCCACATTGGTATAGGATTGACCCTTTGTTTGAAGATGATGATGATTTACAAACTGTCAATAATGAATGTTCATCATCACTTGATTCAGACATGTGCAACATTGGGTGTGTGGATCAGGATTTATTTTCAATAGATATTAGGGGTCTCATATTTTCTGAATGCCTTCAGCCTTTGGATCAGCTGGATGAGTGCCTAATGGTGTGCAGTAGCCAAATAAATGATGAAGGATGCCAAGAGCAATATGATATACTGTCTGAGGGATATAACTTACATGTGTTGCCTAATGTTGAAGAACATTATATGTATGGTTATATGTCTAATTTTGAAATCCAAAATGACAGAGGTAAAAATGATAGTGGCAAGTTTTCAAAGCTAGTGGAATATCTAATTGAGCAGATGACATTATGGGTAGATTATGCCAATCTTTTTAGTTGGGATTGGGATCTTTCAGTTTGGAATCAGGCATTTGACAAGAAGAAATTATGGTTCTTCCTTTTTGGCTACCCTGGGCCGCCAAAATAATGTTTAAAAATAATGTGCTTTTGATGCAGGCTGGTGCAGTGTTCGACTCTGTGCCCAATGAATAAGGGACTGGTTTGCATCCCAGAGATCTGAGGTTCTCGTTACAGTCTTGCGCCTGCACGTCCCCAATCGGAGCCACTATTAGTAATAATTTATGTATGGGGTTTTGAGTCAGGTCTCTTCCCAAAAATCCAAAAATCCTGGCACATTTTGGCCTCTGCAGTTGTTAAAAATGCCAGAAATCAATTAAGGTGCAGGTCAAAATATGCAGTGGCGGGTTAGAATTCTCTATTGGCCCCTAAAAATTGATGATAAAAATGGGTCATATGCGTTTCAGATGCACATCGGGTTTCAGTTTCTGTGTCTGAGTGTTTCTAAGTGTGGCTAGAGGGGTCTAATTGTGCCAGTGCCGCGGAATGCTCCACATGGAGGCACCTGAAAGATTCTCAATGTTTCGCATTTCCGCCAAGTTTCCAAAGGACCCTTTAAAGTTTCTTTTATGTTTCAGATGTACGCAGAAGGTGCCACGTGTCAGCTTCCGCCAAGTTTCAACAGAGTTTCTAAAAGTTTCTGAGGGTGGCGCGGAGGGCACCACGTGGAGGGACCCGAGGGACACAAAAGGAAGTAACTAATGCCCCGCGGACTGTGCCAAGTGGCGGCCTCCGCTAGTGTTTCTAATAGACTCTCAAAGTTTCACAGTTTCTGCCAGTTTCCGAAAGACCCTTTATGTTTCTCAAGAGCCCCGTGGAAGGTGCGACGTGTCACTCTCTGTTGAAGTTCCTTAAAGGTTTCCAAGTACGGGTGGAGCGTGCCACATGTCTTTTGTAATTGTTGTGGAAGCCGACAAGTGTCAGTGGCGAAGCGATGGTGGGTCCCGGTTATGTGTCCCAGCTGCTGCGGATATTGCCAAGTGGCAACCTCCGCTTGAAGTTTTCATGGGCCCTTTACAAAGTTTCTGAGTGTTTCAAGGAGGGGTCTTTATGTTTCAAGAGACCACGGAAGGCGCCACGTGGCGGATTTCACGGGTGTTTCAAAAGGTTTCTAACTGTTTCAAGAGGTGCTGCGGAGCCCGACACATGGCTATTTCTGCGTAGATTTCCACATTGTTTCCTAATGTTTCATGAATGTTGCGGGTTACGACAGGTGTCACCAGCAGGGGCAGTTTCCTTAAAGTTTCAATGATCACGCGGAAGGCGCCGTGTGTCCCTCAAGGTTGCTGCAGAGCGTGACAAGTGTCAATTTCTGCAAGCTAGTTTCCATTTTGTTGCGATGGTCAGCGAAGCTTGAGGTGGGCCCCAACATAAGTGTCAAGTGTCTCGGAAGGTGACGCGTGGCAGAGGATCCCAGGACTTAGGAACTATTTCTCGTTAGTTTCTCTGTGTTTCAGGGTGAAGCGGAACCTGCCATGTGTCTGCATTCGCCAGGCTTCTGAGGGAGTTTCTATGGGTTTCAAGGGTGCTGCGGGGCTTGCCACGTGGTGGCTTCCGCGTGAGGTTCCGACAACAAGCTCTCGGCGGGGAAAGTAAGTGAAATGAATCAATGATAGAAACTGCAAGTGCCTACGTGGCATGATTTGGTTGGTGGGCGACTTTTCAACATTTTTTGGGGCCGTGGATCTTAGTGACTAGGAAATCATCGATGACCAGGTTTTAAAGTTGCATCGCAAGTTTTTTCTTTGTATCTGTGGCCATGTTTGGGTAGGAAAAACTTCAGAGGCTTGCTATGGCTGCGTTTCCAGAGGCTGTGAGTAGTTGAAACTTTAATGGTAGTTTTTACAGAAGGTATGGGTCGAGTTGACAGGTTCAACCACCTGATTTATGATGCATGTCCCTGAGCGGCGGCCCAGATCCTGATCTCACCTGTTCCCTCCTCCTTGTCCCTCTACAGCATTTACTATTCTGAGCGCCAATCTGATCATACTGTGTATCTAGCGGGATTTTTGGGACTCCCTTGTAATTAGTTTGTTGGGTCCATCTTCCTGCTATTTAAGGAAGACTGTGTGACCCATTTAGAGGTTGTTGAAGGCCTGGGCAAATTTTTTGTGTAAATAATGAAGAACAAGGCATGATGTTGGCTGTTTTATCCCATTGTGGAGTTTATGAGTTGCAACATGAATATATTTTGCACATATGTTCAGTTTCAGTGTTGATTTATATGAAAAATGCTTATTACATGTGTCTATCTGCTTGTCTCCATTTGCTGCATGTTATTCTCCTTCTTTTGAATTTGGTTGCTAAGGGTTTCATAGATTTTAGGGTACAGGGTTTTGTATCACATGTTTGATCTCTAACTTCCATTCAAGGAGTGGATTAAACTATTTTAGGTCAATGCATGGAGAAGGTTGCATGTCAGCAGGGATATCTGTGAGTAGAGGCAGCTAGATACCCATTCTTGGGTGATGTTTGTAAGGCAAGCATCAGTTCAAACCCCCTGAAACTTGAGTGAAAATTGCAAACCATCTGTTGTATACGTCTAGGTGACTCCTTGCCCAATGGATAGGCACCAGTCTGCTCCTGGGTTAGTAGTTATGAGCCAAAACCCCTTGTCTTGCATCCAGGACATTATGTCCACCCATTTCATCTCTTCCACCTATTAGTTGTAGGAGTAGGATTAGGATCCCTGCATACTCTCATACCCAACCAGACATATATATCTAAGAGTGTTGCCAACCTTGTGATCTATCATGCAGATCTTGGTCCACACATGAGAGTATTCTGCCTGTTATTGTAAAGCTAAATCATTGTGTTATTGGTCTAGTCAAGGTTATATCTTTAGTTATAGGGATACCCCCCTTGGTGCAGTAGAACTAGAAGTGAAGGGGAGGCAGTTCATGCAACCTCCCGTAATCTGTTGGCCGAATCTGCCTGTGCATTGGAGCTGGCAAACCCTCTGCAGATTTGAAAACCAACACCCCGCATCACCACAAGTCTAACATACATTTTGCTTTTCTAAAGACTTGCAGAGTTTCTATAAACCTTCATACTCCCTAATAATTCCTTCCTTCTAGCTTTTGCATACCACACTATGTTAGTCCAACACACATTTTGCTTTCTTGCAAACTTACAAAGTTTCTAAGGACCTTCACACACCCAAAAAATTCCTTACTTCCTTCTACCTTCTACATCCCCACAAAGTCACATTAAGCACATCCTTGAGGACTTGTGGACTCTATGCCCATTTGTGCACTCTTCCACACTTCCTTTCTGGCCCCACTTCCTTGCATTCCTACAAAGCCCCATTAAGCATGTCCCTATAGACTTGAAAACCCCGTGCACATTTTTGCACTCTTCCATATTTCCTCCCTAGCTCTACTTCCCCACATCCCTACAACTCCCCTTATGTCCTTTGTGGGAAGGTGGGCCTTGTGATAACTTCTACATATCTTTTCATTACTCACATCTCCCCATTTTCAACCATATGCATCTTACACACTTTCCAACCTCCTAAAGACATGTTTAGGTCTAACTTCCACTTCCATATCAGAGTTCCATAACTCATCCAAGTGCCTTACCTACTTGGGTAAGTGCAAGAAGATGAGTCCACTTTTTGGCCAAAAAGTGGAAGTGTTTTTCTTGTTTTTCAAATTTTGTCATTCTTGGAGCAAAACTTTGAAGCACTTACACATAGAATATTAATATGATGTAAAGATATGAAATGTAGGATTTTGTTTCTAGTTTTCAAATATGTAATTTTTCTAATACCCAAATGATAAAAGTTGGTTTTCTATAGGATGTGCAAAAATGGCTTTTTAAAAATCCCCTATTTTTGGCCAAAGCATGCATGTATGACCAACACAATTTGACCTAAATGAAGGTATTTTTATAATTCCTTTTGTGGAAAGATGATAGGATGTTAAAGTTTGGTTAGGATATTTTTTTGTAATTTTTTGATAAATATTTTTTTTATTAAATTTTTTCTGGTCCTAATTAGTGTTTTTTAAAATCCCTCGTGTATGATTAACATAATTGGAGTTAAACTAATCATAACACTATTTTTTTTCATCATTAGAGAATGATGTCTAGATTGGTCAGGCATAATTTTTTTTTCAAGAAACTTTCAAAATCAAAAGTTATTAAAAAATGGTAACATATGTTATTTCAAATTTATGAGTTTCTTTGTTTAAAAAATAATTAATAAATAGAAAATTATGTCCAATAGTAAAAACATTGTATATTTGAAAACTAAACTTTTTGATCTATAATGGGTTTTAATTTCGTTAAAAAAATCTAAAAAAAAAGTCATCACCCATATTGGTGAAATTAGTTTTTTCTCTTAAACTACAATCAAAGCATTAGTAGTAAAGATCACAAGAGAAAATAAGGATGGTGACCGCATGCTCAAATTTTTTCTAGAAAAGATTTTGCTTCTCCGCAAGGCTAGAGAAAGGACTATGGTGGAAATTGGAGAGCACAAGGTAGGCGTGATGAGAGTTTGAGTTTCAGAGTAGGGCTAGGATGCCAGATTGAGGATTGAAGGGGGAGGGAACAGATTGGAAGTGCCAGAAAGGAGGAGGGTTTTTTAGGAGCTATGAAGGAGAAGGGGTTGTAGGAAAGCAAAGCCATCTAGATAGTGAAGGGATTATTAGTGGCCTTAGGAGAAAATGAGATTCCAGTAAGTGCAAAAAACCCCTTACCCAAATGTATTTCCTTTAATTTGAACTACATCGATCTGGTAAACTCGATCATTAAACTTAGCTCCCATGCTTTGTTCATGAAATGGGTGGGCCCATGGCCTGCTAGGGCCAAAGTTGTCATTTGTTGTAAAAAATATAGGTACAATGATATCAAAATTAAATCCCTCCAAAAAGGATTTTTCATGGTAGTATGTTCGTCAATAGAATCTAAGAAGATCTTGGTAGGACCCTATCTAATGGATGGTGTAGGGTTTTTCATGAAGGAATGGGTGTCAAACTTCAACCCAGTGAAACACGAAGTTTCTATTACACCAATGTGGCTTTAACTTTATAATCTGTCGATGGAGTATTGGGATCCAGGTATTTTGAAATAAATTGGGGACAATTTGGGCACCTTCATAAAGATTGATTACAATCTAATGGACGGAGAGTTTGGGATGTATGCAAGAATCCGTGTTTATGTGTATTTTTCTAAGCCCTTTCTAGAGGAAATTAAGATCAGATCCGATGTTGGAATATGGAGGCAATAGGTAGAAATAGAAAGCTCTTCCCTAGTTTGTAGAGAATGTAAAGAGCAAGGGCATCTGAGAGAAGATTGCCGCAAATTAGGAATGGTAGAATTTAGAAGGAAGTTCATGAAGGATCCTGGTGCAAAATAGTTGAAGGAGATCAAAGATCCTTTAGACCAACATAAGAAACTTGAGGAGCCCGCTTTACAATCTCTGGAGGTAAGGGTGGAAGGTCCAATCGAGAGGGTGGAACCCTCAAGTCAGAAACCATAGGAATGGAAGAATAGTGAGGAAAACCCTATTTTGGAGGTGTTAGAGCCTAAGGAGGATCCACACAACAATACTGAGGATATTTGACTTCCTGAGATGAAGGAAGATAAGGGATTTCCTAAGGAGGAGAGTGGCAAGGACACTAGGGAGCCTCTATTGATGGAAGTCCCTTTGGATGAGATACAACAAAAAAGTTTAAATCATCAGCAGGGGGTTTTAAGGGAATAGAAGGTAGCCTCAGAGATACTAGTCTCAACAATCACTCCATCCCTTCAACAAGCCCGACTAGAAGGAAGGATCAAGGGAACATGAAGGAGAGGTCTACATTTGAATTGGCATTGGAATTGTTTGGATGCAATGAGGGCCAATAAATGAATGGGGAGGATAACAACAAGGCCTTTGAGCAGGACTCTCAAGATTTAAAGGAGGAGGTGTTTCCCTTAGATGAAGAATTGAAAGAGTTGGAAGAAAGGACTATCTCGCAAAGGAAAGCAAAAAACAACAAGCCAAAATTAGGAGAAAAAAGTGAAAGGCAGGAAAATTAATAAAGTCAAGTTGGAAATTGCAGGGAGTGCTAAAGGGCAGAGTAATCTAAGATTCAGGAAGGGATTTTCCCTTCCCAAGGAGCAATAATGCTCCTTTCATGGAATGTTGGGGGCACAAATGCCCCTAATTGAAGGCGTATGCTCAAGTGCCAATTGGAATTGAGCAAACCTGGTCTCATGCTATTGCAAGAAACAAAATTGATTAAGGAGGAAGTTGAATCTCTGATGAATAAATGGAGGCAATGGAAAGGTTTTTTTGTACCAGTGAAGGGTGCTTCAGGTGGTCTAGGGATAGTCTGGAACTCGTTTACCCTAGACGTTGAAGAATGAAAATCTTGTGACTCCTAGAAGATCTATAGAATAAAACTTTTGTCAAATGGGGAAAACTTTGTGATTCTAAACATTTATAGTCTGACCAACACCATTTAGAAAAAGGTATTGTGGGAACAACTTTCAGCCTTGTTGAAACCACTGGAAGAGGAAAGAATTATCCTTGGGGGAGGATTTAATGCTACCCTTAATGCGAGTGAGAAGAATAGAGGTATTGGGGGCCTGTCTAAAGTTCAAAAGGATTTTTAGGACTTTGTGGATAATAATCAGTTACAAGATGTAATTCCAAAGAATGAATGGTTCACTTGGACTAATAGGAGAAAGGGCTTCACTAACATTGTTGAGAGGTTGGATCAGTTTCTCATTGGTGGCAATTGGTTGAACTCATCTTTTGTGGTGGAGTCATCCATCCTCCCTCTCACTTGAACAGATCATTACCTGGTATAGCTTAAAATGCAGACGAATAGTAGAATTGGGGGGAGCTCTTTCAAATTCAAAAAAAATATGGTTAAGAGATCTAGAAATAGATGACAAGATCAAACTGTGGTGGGTAGAAGCTCCAAGGATTAGGGGATCCAAGCTGTTCACTTTGTGGAAGAAGTTATTCTTTGTCAAGATCAAGCTTAAGGAATGGAATAAGGAACATTTTAAGAATATTTTTTAGGAGAAATCTATGTTGGAAATGGAAATGGTAGAGCTAAATGAGAATTATCCTCAATTAAGGAATGAACATGGAAATTTTTTTGAAGGAGAAAGAGCTGAAGCAGAAATATGACAAAGTTTTGGCAAGAGAAGAGATTTTTTGGAGGCAGAAGTCTAGGGAATGTTGGTTGAAGGAGGGGGATCGTAATATGTTATGCCCTTACTTCTATAGTGTATATGGTTATGAATAGTCAGCTTGTGGCTATCTTAACTCTTAATTAAGTCATATTATCATTATTATATTGTTATTTAGTTGTTTAGGTCAGCCTAAGGCTTCTATAGGGCTATCTAAGTTGGCCTGGGTGATATCCTAGGCATAAATAGGTATATATAGGGGTAGTGAGTCTTATTAGATCATCATATTGAGTATTGTGTTCTTACTAAAGACTATTGGAGGTATCCCCCTCGAAGAGGATTAGGAGATTGCCCCCTCGAAGTGGCATATTATTATCAAGTATTTGCAACATATTACTATTATATTCAGATATTGTGCAAGTTGTTTCATTACAAGTGGTACCAGAGCATGATCTTGGCACCGTAGAGGCAAGATTTTTTCTCAACATTGGAGGCGATTTTGGGAAGAGCATAACTTTCAGATTTTAGCAAATTTTTTAAATATTTTTAAAGGGTTTTTGAAGACCATATTAAAGAAGTTACAATCCAGATTTTAGAGGAATTGAAGCAAAAATAAGCGAGTTATTGCAAAATTAGGGTTTCCAACAAATTTGCTCTCAAGGCAGAAAATTTGCTAATTTTTTGGAGTTTTTTCTGGGTAAGTGGTATCTTGGCCTTAGTAAGTGACAGCCAAAATTTTAGAGAATTTACATTTCATTTGTGTGATTTATTTCAAAAATATTGGTTTCCATCATGACGAGGCCTGCAACAAGAGGCAAAAAGAATGCTGTCACACTAGGGAAATCCTCTGATAAGGATGAGGAAATAAGTAAGTTCAAGTTGGTGATGTGTGGCCTAAGAGGAGATATATCAGACATATGAAGCATGTTAAGCACCTTAATGAATGAAACAAGAAAGGAGGTCTCAAGCAACCAAGAACCAGAAGAAGAAGAAGAACCAGAAGAAGCAGCAGACAAAGAAGAAGAAGAACCAGAAGAAGAAGAAGAACCAGAAGAAGAAGAAGCAGAAGAAGAAGAAAAAGAAGAAGAACCAAAAGAAGAAGAAGAAGAAGAAGAAGAAGAAGAAGAAGAAGAAGCAACATACAAAGAAGAAGAAGAAGAAGAAGAAGAAGAAGAAGAAGCAGATGATGATGATGATGATGATGATGATGATGAAGCAAAAGAAGAAGAAGAAGAAATAGAAGAAGAAGAAGAAGCAGATGATGATGATGATGATGATGATGATGAAGCAAAAGAAGAAGAAGAAGAAATAGAAGAAGAAGAAGAAGAAGAAGAAGCAGACAAAGAAGAAGAAGAACCAGAAGAAGAAGAAGAAACAGAAGAAGAAGAAGCAGAAGAAGAAGAAGAAAAAGAAGAACCAGAAGAAGAAGAAGAAGAAGAAGAAGAAGAAGAAGAAGCAATAGCAGTAGCAGTAGACAAAGAAGAAGAAGAAAAAGAAGAAGAACCAGAAGAAGAAGTAGAAGAAAAAAAAGAAGAACCCGAAGAAGAAGAAGAAGAAGAAGTAGACAAAGAAGAAGAAGAAGAAGAACAAAAAGAAGTGGAAGAAGAAAAAGAAGAAGAAGAAGAAGAAGAAGAAGAAGAAGAAGATGAAGAAGAAGAAGAAAAAGGCAATGAAGAGGAAGAAGTGAAAGAAGAAGAAGAACTTCCTAGTGAAGCTATTCAACCAACGCAAGGGTACCATGTACTATTCCTCACCTCTTCCTCTATGGCACATCAAAAGGTTCAAGTAAAGGAAGAACACATTCATCACCATCAAGAGCTAGATGCAAAGGGAAGACACATCTTGGAGATGAAGTTAATTTTCCAAACACACTTGAATAAGCTGAGGACATCAAGGAAATATCTTCTAGTTGAAGTTGCCACATGGGATGATGAAGATTATATGAAGAAACTACCACAATTGATCAGCGTTGAGGACAACGCTTTTGTAATGGTGGGGGGCATGTTATGCCCTTACTTCTATAGTGTATATGGTTATGAATAGTCAGCTTGTGGCTATCTTAACTCTTAATTAAGTCATATTATCATTATTATATTGTTATTTAGTTGTTTAGGTCGGCCTAAGGCTTCTATAGGGCTATCTAAGTCGGCCTGGGTGATATCCTAGGCATAAATAGGTATATATAGGGGTAGTGAGTCTTATTAGATCATCATATTGAGTATTGTGTTCTTACTAAAGACTATTGGAGGTATCCCCCTCAAAGAGGATTAGGAGGTTGCCCCCTCGAAGTGGCATATTATTATCAAGTATTTGCAGCATATTACTATTATATTCAGATATTGTGCAAGTTGTTTCATTACATAATACCAAATATTTTCACAATATAATGAAGGTTAAAAGAGGTATCAATAGAATTTCCTCCATCAAGGATAAGAATGGGGTCAAAGTCATGTGCTTAGATCAGATTGGACAGGTAGTTGTGGAGTACTTTGAAGAACTTTTGAACAAAGACTTTCAGATAGATTTGGGCTCCAGGCAAGAAGTTATGAGTAGGATCCCCCGCATTGTGAATCAAGATATGAATGCAAACTTGGTGAAACCCCTCAAAAAGAAGGAGATAAATGCGGTTGCCTTCCAATTGGCTCATGAAAAGGCATCAAGCGTGGATGGATTCTTGTATTTCTTCTTTCAAAGATTTTGGAATATTATTGGGGTGGATGTGATAAGGGTTGCAGAGGAGTCTAAGAGGAAAGCTACAATGTTGAAGGTGATGAATAGTACTTGTATTGTTCTAATCCCAAAAAAGAAGACAATAGACTCCATGGATGATTACAGACCCATTTCCCTATGTAATACCATTGACAAGATTATCTCAAAAGCAATGGACAATAGATTGGAGGAGGTTCTTCCTTTCATTATTTCAGAAGAGCAAAGCAGATTCTCACAAGATAGATCAATATCAGAAGGTATCATTATAGCACATGAGGCAATACACATTGTCAAAAGAAGCAAGGTGCCAAGAATGTCAATCAAATTATATATTAGGAAATCCTACGACCAGGTAAATAGGGATTTTTTGTTGGCAGTTTTGGAAAAAAAATGGTTTTCACCAAGAATGAATTCAATGGGTAAAAAGTTGCATTTCTACCCCAACGATGTTTGTTTTTGTAAATCGATGCCCCCGAGGTTTTTTCAACACCTCCAATGGTCTGAGGTAGGGGATCCCCTCTCTCCATCTTTGTTCATCATTATGGTAGAAGCCTTGGGAAGATACATAAAGGAAGAAGTGAGAGTGGGTAGATGGAGAGGTATCAAAGGTGCTTTTAATGTTGAACCTGTGACTCACCAATAGCTTGCAGATGATACATTGTTATTTGGGATAGCTAACTTCAAGGAGACAAAGGTGATTAGGGAATCCTTGAACAAGCATTGCATTTCTTCAGGGAAACATGTTAATTAGAGAAAATCAGAGATATATTTCTTCAACACTGAAGTGAGAAAACGAAAGGAGATTGTGAGTAAACTGGGCTAAAAAATAAGAAACCTGTCAGGTAAGTACCTTGGTACCCCTATCTTTCAAGGTGCTAGCAAATCCTCTCTCTAGGACCATATTCTGGAAAGCTATAAGGTAAAGATGGAGTCATGGAAAGGTCATGGGCTTTCCTCGGCTGGAAGGATTTCATGCTCAAGTCAATAATTTTTGCCATTCCTAGTTTTTTGATGTAGCACTTGAAAATACCCAAGAAAATTGAAGATGCATTGAATAGGAACATGAAGAATTTCTTTTGGAGTGGCTTAGTGGAGGGGAATAAATTCCTAATGGTGTCATGAGAGAAGATTTGTAGTCCAAAACTCTTTGAGGAAGCGGGTTTGTGAAAATGAAATTCCTTGAACAAGACTTTGGGAGTTAAATTGATCTGAGGTTTGTATTCTCAGCCGTAGGCCAAATGGGCTAGAATTCTAAAAAAAATACTTGGATTCTAGAGATCCTACTAGAATTCTGACAATAGAAAATCTTCCCATAAGTTTGCTATGTGGAATTTTTTACTGGAATGTAGAGAGATGATCACAAAAAATATCTCATGGGAGGTGAGAAATAGGAGTAAGGCTCTCTTTTGGTAAGACTCATAATAGGGTCACAAAACTCTGAGGGAACTACGAGATTGGAAAGAAGTGAAGGAAGTCCTCCAGTTGCAATGGGGCGACAAGGTTATGGATTATGTGTACTCTCATGAGTAGAACAATGCTCAAGAATGGAGATGGAAGAGCTTAGATGAGATAAAGGTGCCAGGACGTATAAAGGAGAAATTTCAATAGGAACTTTCTAATAGGAGGGTCAACATTTCAGAGGAAGACAGAATAATGTGGTGTGGATCAAAAATAGGGAATTATAGTGTAAAAATTAGGTATATGATGGCTTAAGTAGACAGTGTCAAGGATAACTGACCTACTCACTTAATCTGGGACAAACAGTGCCTCTCAAAGGCAGGGGCCTTTGTCTAGGCAGCATTGCAAAATACAATCCTAACGGGTAATAGATTGAGGAAATTTGGTTTTTCAGGTCCATTGAGGTGTTGCTTATGTAAAGAAGAAGAGGAGAATGTTGATCACATTCTTCACATATGTAAATTCTTAGACTTTTGCTCAAAGAAACTAATGGATAACCTCAGATGGAGGAGTGCTTTACTTGGTGACACATTGGGAACCTTCAATGCTTGGCTAATGCTATACAAGAAGGCTCTTTTCTCATGCCTTTGGACTATAAGACCCTCCATTATGATTTGGGAGATTTGGAAGGAAAGGAATAGGAGGATTTTTTAGGATAAAGCTTTGGATGAAGATTCCCTATGGAAGAAGATTGAAAGAGCAATGGTAGAAGTTGCCAATAATATAGTAAGAAACCATAAAATTTCAAGAAAGCCATTCATGGCTTAGGATGGGACAATGAGAGACTCATGGACGGGGCTTGTAGTCCCCCCATTCAAGGGGTCTCAAGGGATCATCCTTTAGGTGGCAGAGAAGAGGCAAGATGGAAGGCTCTCGATAAGGGGTGGTACAAGATAAACTTTGATGGGGCTTCAAGGGGAAACCCTGGGCCTTCATCAATTAGATGTGTGGTTAGGGATTATGAAGACAAGTTTTGTGGGGCAGTTTCAAAGCATCTTGGGATCATGTCAAGCAATGAGGTTGAAATGCAGACCTTTATTATTGGTATGCATCTTGGCCTCTCTTTAGGGGTCAAGAGGGTGCATATAGAAGGAGACTCAAATAATTATTAATGCAATTCAGAATAAACAAACACCAAATTGGACATTAAATAATATGCTTAGCAGAGGAGTGACACTCTTGGTCAAATTCATGGATTATAAAATCAACCATGCATTTAGGGAATCTAAAAGAGTGGTTGATAGGTTGGTAAATGTGGCCTTTGATCTAAAGGAGGAAATGTTGATTGGCCACTCGATAGCCGAGTGGGCCACGGTGGCCCCCGCCCTAGGCTTGCTTCTTCAAGATGAAATCAAAATCTCTATGGAATAGAACTAGGGAGAGTTGAAATTCCTGAAGGCTAAAGAGAGTAGACTTGCTAATGTGAGGGGACATGTGGGTTAGGGAAATGATGAGGTGTGTGATAGGTGGCTCGTGGAGGACGGTGAACAGATAGTTTGCCATGATTTTTTGTAGGAAAGGGAGGATTTGAGCTGGTGATGATGCAATCAAGAGTATTGAGAGGCATGGGAGAGAGTTAGTGAGTGATGAACAATTATGAAGGAGTAATTGCAACTTATGCCATAGGTTGATTTAGAGACATTAAATCCAGGGTACTGGAGACCAAATGCATTGCATCATTTTCTACTATCATGGAATTGATAGTGCATCTCACTGGTAAGTGGAGACAAATGGCCTTCCAAGGCTTGCTTAGAGACAAGAGGCTAAGGGGAATCTTCAAATTAAACTCAGCTATCTATCTCCATGCAGTTGGTATGATTCTAGGAGAGTGGTGCATCAATTTGAATGAGAAATACTGGGTGAACACAAACATTTTAGGCATGTTTGTAGGAGTCCTTCTTGACCGAGGTGAATCAAAGGATGTGGTTAGAGAAATGGGAAGAGTGCTCATTTGTGCCAAGTGGCGAGGGGATTTGGACAAAATGCTAGACTAGCTATCCTTGGATTGGGCTTTAGACCCAAGGGGCATTGCTGGTTGAAGTTGCTATTAAGGTATAATGGGCCATGGATTCCATTCGTGATTCTTGTGGTTGGCTATCCAGAGGTGCAACAAAGCTTGCTGGGGTATGGCCTTCCTGAGAATAGTGGTAGGCCTTTCTGATAGTGTAGGGGTGGATTGGTCAGAACTGTAGGTCTTAGAGGACATAGAGGATGACTTGGGTGCTGCAAGGGACTAAGGATGGTGCTGGTGAAAAATTTAGTCTACTACTTTCTACAATATGTTTATAGTTATAATATATATTAATATTATATGATATAGTTAAAATATGAAGTTTATAAGTCTGATATGTAATTGTTGGATTGAAGATAATATATAATGGCCCTCATCCAATGAGCATCCAAATTTTGGTTTCATTTTTCTTGGTTCCACTTATATATGGGTTCCGACTCCCTTAAGCTGAATTAAATAATAAAAAAATTAGTTTTTTCTCTTGGTGTTTACATGGCCTTGTACTTGCAGGTCCAAAGACAAGGCTTGGGTTTCCAAGCCTTTCCCAAGCCTAAAACCAATGCAAACCCACGAGTGTCAAATTTCATTTTTTTTTTAGAATGGACACCCGCTTAGAAACGGGCACCCCTTATTAACAGTGCAGTTTGAAAATGGAATGGACACCCATTTATAAATGGCCACCCATTTAGATAATATAACCATTTTTAATTTTTTTAATAAAAATGTAGTACAACCTATTTTTTGCAACTTTTATTTTTTGCATGTACAGCCTGACAACGATGATTTCTACATTTTTTAATATGCAGATGTCATTACAATCTCTCAACAAGGCATATTATATTCAATTTTTATAGGGATTCAATCATAAGGATAATTTTCATATGGAATAAAGTACAAGAACTATTTTTCAGGGAGATCAAGCAAAGGAATTATTTTTTAGAGAAATCAAGCACATGTGATATTGAACAAAGGATCTACTTCTACTTGTACTTCAAATTTTTTAAGGAGGTATCCAATTCTAAGTAAAGTAATATCATTTGTTATTTTTATTAAGATATTTTGGTAATCATGGGATCAAATAAACATCAACAAAAAAGAAAAAGGAAGGTCATGACACATGTAGAAATTGAAGCACATCGAGAGAGGAATCAAGAAATGAAGAATGTTGAAGCATCCAATTTGATGGCTATTGAAGAGAACATTGAAGAGACTAACATGGATGAGGTGAATGTAGAATATACAAATGTGAAAGAGGTCAAGAATATGGAAAATGTGATTATAGAAATGAATCCAGGTATGTCTTCAAATGCATTCAATGATAATGAGAATAATAATTTAAAGGAAGTTGGATATAACATTGTTGATATAAATTCTTCTATTAGAAACAATACAACAAAAAATGAAAACCCTTGTATGAGTGAAAATGAAAATATATATTTTTTAAATTGAAAGTAATGTTTTGGATAATCTTCATGGTAAGATATATTGGAGACAAATTCAAACCCATCCAAATAGATTATATAAACTATTTTTGTAAAGAAAACTTTAGGATATGAGAATGTCAAAAATGTGAAAAGTAATGAAAAAATTAGGCATATTTGTAAAACCCAAAAAGGTGGATAAATAAATGGAACAAGTTATGTCTAGTGTTTCTAATGCTATTGATTCTATTAGAAAAATGAGTCGATCTAAAGATAGGAATAGAACACACTGAACGATAACAATTGTTTTAGTCAATAAACCAGTTGTGAGCAAAAGAATGATAAGTAATACAAGTGCATTCACCCATGTGCATGCTAAAACTTTGAGAAGAGAGTCAAAGAGAAGAGTAAGTATTTAAGATGATCCGATTAACCAATATTGGACTTTTAGTGGTAGACTCCCAAGGTCTGACATGAAATTAAGTCTTTGATTGAAAAATATTGGCATGATAATACAAGAGTTTCATCAAATTCTAGAGATGTTTTAAAATTAAGGGTGGGGTCAAAAAATTGTGATCCTCATCCAAAACATATTTTAGGCATGACTCAAATAGAAATTATATAGAAAATTTCTATATGATTCAGTTATATAAAATTTTAGCATAAGTCAAAGATCATTTGAGAAATGTAAACCTTGGTATGTCAAGATTAATAAGCAACAAATCTCTTGTTGTTGTAAAACTCATGTGCAATTTCATTATTATTATGATTTTTTTATATATACATTGTACTTTGCATACTAACCAAATTAAGTAGGAATGCAGTATTAATATGCCACCTACAACAATTAAGGAGTTTATAACAAGTTTACTTTGTGAAATACCTAATGGGAAATTATTTTTTTTCAAAACTTTGTGTTTTTGGACAATGCAATAGATGTTGTAACCTTTCATTGTTAGGAGAATGCATGCATGAAAGTAGTTCACATGATTTTGGACACCAATTAGTAGATGTGAAGATATTCAACAATGTTTGATATCCATTAAAGGATGGAAAAACTGAAAAACATTGTGATTTAGTCACAAAACAAAGTAGTGTACACACATTCATCACATAGTTCAAGAATAAGATTGTGTATAAATATGTGAAGCACTCTCAATATGTTCAGTGGCTTGATAAATAATTTCGTAGATGTAAAAACACATTTTCCAATTGGAGCTATACTTTTAGCAGTTGACTTTGCAAAAAACTATACCCTTGCTCCACAAGAGGAGATTCAATCTCAATATTATAAATCAATATAGGTGGCCATATTTGTTCATAGTGTATATAGACATGTAGTTGAAAGTACAAAAGATGACAATTTTCTTTTGAGGGAGTACCATTTCTATGTGAGTGATAACTAGTTGTACATTCATCAAAGTTTGTGTAGTATTGTTTCAAAATATTTTATGGCAATTTAAAAGAAAGAGAAATCTAGATGACACAAAATCTCATATGGTCAAACAATTGTACAGGACAATTAAAAAATGCTTGAGTGTTTTATTGGTTATGTAGGGCCCATAAAGAAAACAATATCCAACATATGTGGAGTTTATTCAAATATGGACATGGTAAATGAGAACATGATGGAGTTGGAGCATGTGTGAAAAGAGGTCTTGCTAGGGAGCAACTAAAATTTGAGGATGCAACAAAGTCTAAAGATGCACGTGCAATTGTGGATTGGTGTAGTGCAAATTTGACTATAGGATCAACTAAAAACTCTAAAGTTCAACGGTTCTTTTGGTTAGTTGAAGAAGAAAACATTCTTCACCGATATGATTGTGAGACAATTAGTGGATCAACAAAATGATATTTATTTAAGAGTTCAAATGCAAGCACATCGACTATATGGACTAGGGATCTTGCATCTTTTTGTTAGTTTTGTATCAAAGGTGAGTGGGAAGCATGTGCAAATATAGAATGGGTTGAAGGATGGAAACAAAGATCCCTAACACCTCTACAAACACATCATCAACATGAGACAATGTTTGAAGAGGATAATAATCATTTGCAAGAATCTAATGACTATGATCGTATTTTAGACCTTGTAGAAGAAGGTACATCAATTCAATATTTAGATTCATTACATTATTTTGTAATCTATAATTCTATATACATGCATGTATTTTTGTGACTTAAATATCATGTCCTACTTTATTAAATTTGTAAGTTTTTTGTAGGACACATGTATGTTGTTGTTGTACCTAAGGGCAATGAAGAGGAAACGAAGTATTGGTTGGCTTGATGTGTTGAGGAAATACACAAGTTGTTACAACCTAGAGTGGATGATGATAACTTCGAGTATCCAACATGTTTTGCGGTTGTTTTTGGCACTTGGCTACGTAAATATCTGATAAGGAGGAATGGTATACCTACATTTGAAGATTATGAAAGATATAAGAAAATTTTGCACTACTTGCATTTGGTTGTGGCAACAAATATACAACTAGTGAGATATCAAGGGAGACATGTCACAAGAGTTATGTACACTTTCTATGGAAGAGAATGAGGCAATCATAGATGCATTACAAAAAAGAGAGGATGTAGATGGTATAATGGAGTAAAATTTTTAAATGGTTTGTAGGTATGTATAAATTTTTAAAGTTTTAATCTTTTATTTTTGACTAATGTATAGTTGTATACATATTTACTTGATCTGGCACTAATTGATTTACTGTCATGCTCTAACCAAATTATTAAGTGATTTCATTTCCCCTTAATCCATCCTTTTAACTCCCTTTATGTCATCCCCTATCTATGTTTCATAAATTAAGTAATTATGATTTAGTTTAATAACTTTAGAATTTGGTCTAGGATGTGAGTTTAGGATTAATAAGATTGATAGTTAATTGATTGCATCTCCCCTTAATTCATCCTCTTAACTCCCCTTAAGCCATCCCCTAGCTATGTTCCATAAGTTAGGTAACTACGATTTAGTTTAATAACTTCAACAAATTGGGTTTAGAATGCAAGAACTTTAGGATTAAGTATATTTATAGTTAATGGATTTACTAGCACACCCTTACCAAAATATTAATTGATTGCATCTCTCCTTAAACCATCCTCTTAGCTCCCCTTAAGCCATCCCCTAGCTAAGTTTTAAATATTAGGTAAGTTTAATTTAATTTAATAATACCTTTTAGATTTGGTTTAGTTTAATGTATTTCAGGTCTCCTACAACTAGTTGGCATGATTGACACTACTAGTGCATTCAACGTGTGACATTCATATTGGATTTTCCTATGCTACGCATCACTTGAATGTAAGGAATTTCTGTTATAATTGTGTAACTTGATTTATTATAATTTTCTCACATGACTTATAGTTATGACTCATGTATTTATAGTTAATTTATTTACTTGCACTAATTGTATGCATGCTTTTACTTGTTCATTGTACTTTTTATCATATTTGTTTCAAGTATCCTACAACTAGATGACATAATTGTCATTACTTGTACATTTTATGTGTGACGACATCACTTGAAATCAAATAAAATTTTAATTTTACAATTTACTATAATATAGGAGTCCAAAACCTTGAATTAGGACTCATGTAATTGTGATTTTGACCATATATTTTGACTTAGAATAATGACTCCTATACTTGTAATTTTCTTACTTGTAGAATGTTATAATAGTATTGTTGGTTCTTTGATAGCATATATATTTTTGCCCATTCATATTTCTTAATTAAATTGTTCAAAGACATCAAATTAGGACAATAGTTAAGAGATGTTCAATTAGGACTTTATTTAAGATAATTTACAATTAGGAAATGAAATTAGGCCTTTAATTAATATTTTCAATTATGAGATGAAATTAGGACTTCAATTAAGACATAAAATTAGGACTTGCATTTATAGGAAGTTTGTAATTAGGAGATGAAAATATGACATTAATTAAGAGATGAAATTAAGACTTGCATAAATATACCCGACTTGCAATTAGGAGATGAAAATAGGACATTAATTAAGAGATGAAATTAGGACTTTAATTAAGACATGAAATGAGGACTTGCAAATTTATAGGGTTTAGGGTTTAGGAGATCATGAAAATAGGACATTAATTAAGAGATGAAATTAGGACTTTAATTAAGACCTGCGATTACTTAATATTGTTTAAAGTCCTAATTTCAAGTCTTTTAATCAAGTCTCCCATAATCCACATGATCCATTAATCATCTCATCTTCTAATCCTAATCACCTAATCCCTTATCCATTTAATCCCCTTTCATCCATCCTAATCCAATCCATTATCTTTGAATTATCTCTTGATCTACATGCTCCTCTTAATCAATTATTCCCCATCCCTAATCATCCCATCCATTAATCAACCCTAATCATAATCCCATCAATTTCAAGCTTAATCTTTAATCCCATCATTTAAGCTTAGTCAAGTCTCCCATTATCTACATCATAATCCACTAGCTCCCTCATCCTAATCATCTCATCTTCTAATCATAATCACCTAATCCCTTATATGGTTAATCCCCTTTCATCCATCCTAATCTTATCCATTGTCTTCATTAAGATTTCTTGACCTAGATGCTCATCTTAATCCAATTATTCCCTTTCCCTAATCATCTTGTCCATTAATCAACCCTAATCATAATCTCATCATTTTCAAGCTTCATCTTTAATCCCATCATTTGAGCTTAGTCAAGTCTCCCATAATCCACATCATAATCCACTAGCTCCCTCATCCTAATCATCTCATCTTCTAATCCTAATCACCTAATCCATTATCTAGTTAATCCCTTTTCACCCATCATAATCCAATCCATTATCTTCATTAAGATCTCTTGGCCTAGATGCTCATCTTAATCCAATTATTCCCCTTCCCTAATCATCCCATCCATTATCAACCCTAATCATAATCCCATCAGTTTCAAGCTTAATCTTTAATCCCATTATTTAAGCTTAGTCAAGTCTCCCATAATCCACTAGCTCCCTCATCCTAATCATCTCATCTTCTATTCCAAATCACCTAATCCCTTATCCAGTTAATCCCCTTTCATCCATCCTAATCCAATCCATTATCTTCATTATCTCTTGACCTAGATGCTAGTTTATTCTAGTTAAGCATTAATTTTGTCCTTTCTCTTTTATAATTTAAAAACTTCCCTAAAGTTCAAGGTTGATTGTATGACCCTATGCATTACTATTTCAAAGTTATCTCCTCTAAATAAAGTGAACCATATCATTAGTTTCCTTATGATTAAATTACTATGTCTTTTATCCCCACTTGTTTTTCTCCATCCAAGGTTATGTATCCTATTGGAAAGAAAACAATAATCATACATCTCAGCATGTTGTACAACATTGTTTTTCTTTTAGCTACTATAAGTCTTGAGAAGAATACAATACATATTTACAAGTATTTACACACTACATAAAAGTTATTTTTTTAGGAAATGAAGCTTAAGTGAAATGAATAGTAACCATGCATTATAAATTGTTAGGAAATTAAGCTTTTAAGTGAAATGAATGTAGTAACCTATTTGTATGAGTTTTCTATTTTCAACTTAAATCTCACAAAACTTTGAGAGTGTTTATCGTCTAATGAAACAACTTGTACAATAGTTGAATATAATAGTAAATATGTTGAAAATACTTTATAAAAATATGCCACTTCGAGGGCACAACCTCCTAATCCACTTCGAGGGGGATACCTCCAATAGTCTTCAATAAGAACTCAATACTCAATATGATCATAATCACTAACCTCTACCTCCTATATATACCATACTTATGCCCTGGATGCCACCCATGCCAACCTAACTACCTATATAAGACTATATTAATGATTATATAACTTAAATAAGAGTTAAGGTAGCCACAAGTCGACTACTCATAACCATATACAACTATAGAATTAAGGGCATAACATATTGCCATAATCATATCTCTTTAATCCTTTCAAGTTTCTTCATTCTATATTAGTTTGTTCATTGATTTAAATTTGGCATATCATCTTTTTTTTTCCAAATTATTAGACATCCCATATAGTGAGTTATATGCCTATTTACTCACATTATCTCATTTTCTAGGTCTATAACTTTTTATCTATATTGAACTCTTACTCTCCTTAGTACAATATGTTGTTTCCATTCATATTACATGTTTTCTCTCCCTTTTACAATTTTTGTTTGACCAATTTAACCATTCAATTGAAGCTAAAATTGTTGAACTTGAACAATTAGACCAATTGTCGTTTGACCAAAATTTAACCATTCTTATATATATATATAACATTAATATGACCTTATACTTTAATGTATGTAATTGTATTTTCCTCTCACAATTAGAATTTTGACTTACTATTAGAATCAGGACTTGCAATTAAGACATGTAATTGTATAAATTTTCCTCTTATCTAATTAGAATTAGTACTTGCAATATTACAATTAAACACATGATTTTAAGTAAATACGAGATATGAAATAAAAGTTTGAATATAGATGCATAGTGGACATTCAATAAATAGTAAAATAGTTTACGAAATAGATGAAATAGTCTATGGGATAAATACTCAAATAATAATAGTCCAAGTAAAAAATAGTGAAATAGTCACAATCTATGTTCAGTCAATACTAAAATAGTCACAAGATCCATATCAAATAAACACTCTAATACACATGTGCACTCTGAACATGAAATAAATACAACAAATTAAACCCTAATTTTTATTATCATCCATTTCAAGATGCCTTTTGGTTCCACATGACTTAGAGGGTGGCTCATGTTGTGTACAAGAAAAAAGAAGCTTCAAATCAATTTTAATGTCAAAATTGCATGCATATTAGTTAAATCAAATATTTAAAACCAAACCATGAAATTAAATTTTTTAATTGAGACTTGAAAGTGTGTAAGCATACCACAATGTGCTCATCATCCCTCGTGTCCTACTGGCCTAATATAGATATTGATTCTGGCACATTAAAAGTCTAGGTTGCCAAATCCTATATTTAAATAAAACATGAATTAGGCTAGAGTATAAATACAAAATGCAAGGTCATGATAAAAGACTTAGAAATTGCATAAGATTTAACTATAGGACCTGAAATATAGTAGATGAATCAAGCATATGTGCAAGCTCATCAATGGTAGTATTTATTGAGCCTACACCAATACTGCTCTCATCCTACATATATATGTACATGTACATAAATTTAACTCAAGAAGAATTTAAAATCACGAAATTATACTTCAAGTGAATTTAAAGTAAAAATGTATAATTTTAAGCTACACACTAGGTAATATGAAGCAAGCATAGATGATGATGGTGAGGGATGGACTGTCACCACACCTTCTGGTTGGTTCGACAGGAAAGTGTCAGGACCTCCCAGCTTCTATTAAAAGGTTCATTACATTTTCAAATTATTCTATAATTATTAAAATCTATCCAATTCTAATCTAGACTAATTTTTAAACACACATTGTATTTAATGAATGAGTTAGATAGTTAAGGGCAATTTATACCTCTACCGTATAAGGTCTGCCCATCTCTATGACCGTCGACACCAACTGGTCCAACCGAGATGTAGTGGCTGATGGAGTCATCTATACCAATCAACACAATATATAAAATTTATTAAATAAATTGATAATTGATAATTTAAAATAGATATATATATATATATATATATATATATATATATATATATATATATATATATATATATATATATATATATATATATATTTATATTAAATTGAATTTTATTAAATGTGGCATACATACCTCTATAGGAGCGAATAATGTAGCTAAAAAGGACTCCTCTGAAGTAGATGTAGGAACTAGGCTAGAACATGGCTAATTACAATTTTGATAAAAATGCGGTGTAGACCGCAATGGTGTTGATGGTTGTGAGGTGCTAGGACCAACACCATCTCCTCCAGGATCTCAAGGATTAACTTCATCTGTCAAGTAGGTAGCTTGGTCAGTTAACTTTCTTGAGAGTGATGACAAAGCTTCTAGTGTCGAGACCACCGTGTGCTAGTGAAAGGGCACAAGAATAAAGGGCAAAGAAGGAATAATAGGTATAGGGGGCAAACATTGATTTGGATCGACACATGCCCCTGGTCTATGTTGTGGCATGCCACAACCCACACCCTAAAATGATCTCATATCAAAATGATTGGGCTTTAAGCCCATCACAAACTCAGCCCATAATTCTTTCACAAAATATAAAGGAACCTCAAAATTGGCATGTGGTGGATGGTCAAAGACCATCCACCACCGCTCCCAAAAGTTTTGAGCCATCTGCTCATGTATGCACCATTTTATTGAAATTCTTTTTTTGTTTGGTGTTATTGGCTAGCCTATCAAGGGATCAATGAAATGGGGCTATATTAATTTTTGTAGTATGCAAATCATTGATCTCTTTATAAGAGAGACCATCCTTATAAAACCGCCTCCTCTCCTCCCGCCATGAGCGGAATGTGTCTAGATCAGTATGAATTGCTCTCATTTAATCAATAATAGTTTGCATCGTAGATGCAAACTGTGATATATGTGGCAGAGCATGCATCTAATTTTGTAAAAAAACTAATTTTTTCTTGTAATGTATTTACATTTTCATTGATGCTTGCTCGCAAGAAAGCCTCATCAGATGGTGGGGGTGGGGGATTTTGGGGGGGGGGGGGGGGTCAGCCATGTATAATTAGCTAGAAGTAGAGCTACAATTACAAAAAAAAATTAAAATTGAATTAGGAATTGGAAATTTATAAATATTAAATGCATGTACAACATGTGTTTATATATATATTTATTGAAAACTTGGAAATATATAAATTTGCATGGTTTAAACAATACATTAAAACATTTAATTACATAACAATGTACATATATGCTCAACCAAGTGACATTTTCCAAGAACATTTTAAAAGCTAGAAAATGTTTCAAAATTTGTGTTTAATTCCATAAATGCATTTTCCTTTAAATAAATACATGGTTGCAACGACAATTACAAAAAGATAAATTTTAAAAAATACATTTTGCAAATGATGAGTTCATGCTTATATATAGAAAATACTTATACACCTAATGTCACTAGTAGTGGCGAGTTCATACCTAAAGATGACATAAAGACCTGATATTTACCAAGTAACTTTTATTTCTAGGTTTGGTTCGAATTGGACAAGTTACCATTTTTATGGTCCATTACTAATTATCATGTTAAAGAAAAGAGAATTTGTGACATAGTTAATTCACCTAGATATATACTTTAATATTACAAGGAATTTCTTTATGCTTTAATTATAAAATATCTCCATAAGTTTATCCAAGAAATGAAATATTGTGTTAAGAATTTCTATCAAATAAGGTTATATTCTAGATAGGTTTCCTAATAATATGTGGACATCATGAAAAAAATAAGCTAATGATCAATAGGAAGAGAGACACTAAGGAACTTCCATGATATCAAATTGTAAGGAAATAATTTCCAAACTCATCGCTAGATACATATCACCATATGGAGGTAATAAACCTAGATGTAAGTCACTAACATATATCATGCACATAAGAAATTGACATGTCATAAAAAATGTGTTGTCCATGTTCCCATCTATAAACTAACTATGTAGTGCTAACTCATAACTTTACATAAACTAGACACAAATAATGACATTATTTGCATGCATTTCAATTATCACTTACAAATTATTATTGTTTCTATAAACCATAGTAGTAGGTATAACTTCATCAATAAGAATTAAACAACTGAATAAGAAAAGTATTCAAGGGTCAAATAGAGGGTAAGGTTATTCAAAATTTTGAATATTTGAAGATCTCTATGCATAAATATGAGACCAAAGGAAAGTCAAGGTAGAGCAAGTTTAGGTATCTATTGACATAAAGCCATGAGTGAGAACTACAACATATAAGAAGCTTGGGATTTGGAAGCAAAGAACATAGGAATATGAGAATGCCCATGGGGAAACAAGACTTAGTGAATAAATATATAGTCACCAAGAATATTAAACAAGCCTACATGGATTGAGATATGTAGTTTGATACAAGTGCAACATAGAGAAATAAAATAGGGGGTCTAGGGCACAAACATAGAGGCATGACTGTAGCACTTGATCCTTTAATGGGGATCATGGAAAGGAATTTATTAGATTGATTATCAACAAGGGGCCATTAAATTTGTAATTTTAGGCATAACCAATAACTCAAATCCTGGATAACGTGATAAGTGTATAAGGAGATCACAAATCTAGAAAAAGAATAAAAATTAAGATCTAATCAAATCTAAAACTTGGAAAATGAAAGGAGGATGCCTAGGAAGAAAACCTAAGTGGTGCAAGATTATTGGGGTTCATTTAAATATAGGCATAAAAGAACACCCTACAAATATATCTCTCTGAGGAGAAATCATTACAATTAAAACATTAGATAAATTGAGTTATGAATGATACCTAATAAGATGGGAAATTTAAAATAATGCGCTAAAGTAATTGAGATGAAATTCTAGGTCTTATAGGTTAAATTCATCTAGTATTGAATTTAATTATTGTGATGCTACGAAAGAGAGACAATAACTAGGGTTTCAAGTTTACAATTTCAAGTTTAGGGTTTCAAGTTTAGATAGGGTGATAAGTGCATAAAGAGATCACAAATCTAGAAAAAGGATAAAAAATGAAGATCTAATCAAATCTAAAACTTGGAAAATGAAAGGAGGATACCTAGGAAGAAAACCTAAGTGGTGCAAGATTATTGGGGTTCATTCAAATATAGGGATAAAAGAACACCCTATAGATATATCTCTCTAAGGAGAAATCATTACAATTCAAACATTAGATAAATTGAGTTATGAATGATACCTAATAAGATGAGAAATTTAAAATAATGCACTAAAGTAATTGAGATGGAATTCTAGGTCTTATAGTTAAATTCATCTAGTATTGAGTTTAATTATTGTGATGCTATGAAATAGAGGCAAAAACTAGGGTTTGAAGTTTAGGGTTTAGGTTTTCAAGTTTAGATAAGGTGATAAGTGCATAAGGAGATCACAAAGCTAGAAAAAGGATAAAAAATGAAGATCTAATCAAATCTAAAACTTGGAAAATGAAAGGAGGATACCTGGGAAGAAAACCTAAGTGACCAGTGCAAGATTATTGGGGTTCATTCAAATATAGGGATAAAAGAACACCCTACAAATATATCTCTCTAAGAAGAAATCAATACAATTCAAACATCAGATAAATTGAGTTATGAATGATACCTAATAAGATGAGAAATTTAAAATAATGTGCTAAAGTAATTGAGATGAAATTCTAGGTCTTATAGGTTAAATACATCTAGTATTGAGTAGAATTATTGTGATGCTACGAAAGAGACAAAAACTAGGGTTTCAAGTTTAGGGTTTAGGGTTTCAAATTTACAATTTCAAGTTTATGGTTTTGGGTTTCAAGTTTAGATAAGGTGATGAGTGCATAAGGAGATCAAAAATCTAGAAAAAGGAAAAAAAAAAAAAATCTAATCAAATCAAAAACTTGGAAAATGAAAGGAGGATACCTAGGAAGAAAATCTAAGTGGTGCAAGATTATTGGGGTTCATTCAAATATAGGGATAAAAGAACACCCTGTACAATATATCTTTCTAAGGAGAAATCAATACAATTCAAACATCAAATAAATTGAGTTATGAATGATACCTAATAAGATGAGAAATTTAAAACAATGTGCTAAAACTTAATTGAGATGAAATTCTAGGTCTTATAGGTTAAATTCATCTAGTATCAAGTTTAATTATTGTGATGCTACAAAAGAGAAATAAAAACTAGGCTTTCAAGTTTAGGGTTTAGGGTTTCAAGTTTATGATTTCAAGTTTAGGGTTTAGGGTTTAAGGTTTCAAGTTTAGATAAGGTGATAAGTGCATAAGGAGATCACAAATCTAGAAAAAGAATAAAAAATGAAGATCTAATCAAATCTAAAACTTGGAAAATGAAAGGAGGATACCTAGGAAGAAAACCTAAGTGGTGCAAGATTATTGGGGTTCATTCAAATATAGGGATAAAAGAACACCCTATAAATATATCTCTCTAAGGAGAAATCGTTACAATTCAAACATTAGATAAATTGAGTTATGAATGATACCTAATAAGATGAGAAATTTAAAATAATGCGCTAAAGTAATTGAGATGAAATTCTAGGTCTTATAGGTTAAATTCATCTAGTATTGAGTTTAATTATTGTGATGCTATGAAAGAGAGACAAAAACCAGGGTTTAAAGTTTAGGGTTTAGGGTTTAAAGTTTAGATAAGGTGATAAGTGCATAAGGAGATCACATATCTAGAAAAAGGATAAAAAATGAAGATCTAATCAAATCTAAAACCTGGAAAATGAAAGGAGGATACCTAGGAAGAAAACCTAAGTGACCAGTGCAAGATTATTGGGGTTCATTGAAATATAGGGCAACAGAACACCCTACAAATATATCTCTTCAAGGAGAAATCAATACAATTCAAATATCAGATAAATTGAGTTGTGAATGATACCTAATAAGATGATAAATTTAAAATAATATGCTAAAGTAATTGAGATGAAATTCTAGGTCATATAGGTTAAATTTATCTAGTACTAAGTTTAATTATTGTGGTGCTACGAAAGAGAGACAAAAACTAGGGTTTCAAGTTTAGGGTTTAGGGTTTCAAGTTTAGAGTTTTAGGTTTACGATTTACGGTTTACAATTTAGGGTTTCATGTTTAGGGTTTATGGTTTTAGATTAAATATAAATGACAAAATGGTAATAAACAACAAAGAAGAATAAAAAACAATAAAAAATGCAAAACTACCTACTTGGGTAAGTGCACAAAGATGAGGGACCAAAATGGGGTCTTAATATGCCACTTTTTTTCTAAAATCAGGAAACATTGATGTTGGATGAGAAATTGAAGATAGCTACACTCAAAATTTGAAGATGGAACAAAAACAAGAGTCATAATGCTCCGAATCTAGTTTCTAAACTACTTTTTTTTCAAAAAATGGTTGAGATTAAGGGGTTCAAAAAGGGGGAGCACATAAATTGGTCTTGTTTTTCCCAAAAAAACATAACATAGCGTCTGGTGTGCTCTCCCTAAAATGTTAACATAGTGTCCGGTGAGAAATTAACTAACACCATGTAGTCTATCCTTGATTTTTCTGATAAATTTTTCACGAATAATTAATTTTTTAGTAATTTTCAAAGTGGACATATCCCGAAAAATAGAAATTTGAGCATGCTCCCCCCTAAATTTTTTGAAAACTAATCGAAAATCAAAATTTTTTTTGAATACATGTAGAATGGAGTCTAGTTTCTAAAAATGTAACTTATTTCAAATTTTGATGAATGGTTTAAAAAAAATAAAAAATACTAGACATTGGTTTTTGACACAAAATGGACACACTAACAAAAGAAATTCAAGATGAAACCCTTAATGTACTCAAAATGTGAAAAAAATTATATGGTTAGATAACTAACAGAGAGTTTAAGATTATGGTGGTATTTTTTTTGAGTTTTCATTGATAAAAACACGTCAAAGAAAGCTGAGCATAACGTGAGTGCATTATAACATGCCCGCATTATGTGAAATCAATAATGCGAGTGCATTATAACGCGCTTGCATTATGCTGAGCATAATTGGTTATACACATGCCAATTGCATTTTCTTGAAAGTTTCTAAAGCCTTTTCAACAAATCCATTTTTTTCATATCTTGCAATCATTGCATTCCATTACAGAACATCTCTTTGAGGTGTTACATCATACAATTGACATGCCTTGTCTATGCTTCCATAATTTGCATACATCTCTACAAGGGCAGCTGCACTTCCTATTATCTCTCTCACTCTCTACTTCCCTCCCCTCTCTATGTCCTACCCTCTCTCCAAGTCTTTGTTTCCCTCCCCTCTCTACCTCCTACCTTCTCTCCCACTCTCTTCTTCCCTCCCCTCTTTACCTTCTACCCTCTCTCTCTCTCTCTACTTCCCTCCCCTGTCTACCTCCTACCCTCTCTCTCAGTCTCTGCTTCCCTGTTGAAATGCATAGGACAACTGAGAGGGGGGGTGAATCAGTTGTCACAAAACTTTAACCACTTATGAATATCAACACATCAAATTCTTAATCATTGTTATTAAGATTAACCATGAAAGCATAAAACAAGAAGCTCAACACAATAACACATGAGACACCAGACTTTTTACGTGGAAAACCCTATAAGGGAAAAACCACAGTGGGTGTTAGCCTACAAAAATAAACAAGTTATAGCAATACCAAAAATCAGAGGCTCACTGCCCAAAATGCTCACTGCAAATGTTAAGGCTCACTGCCAATGTTAGGGCTCATTGCCAAAGATTGGTGAACTGATTTGATAGCATCTACTTCATGCCTGAGTTCAATTCCATTGAAGCACAATATAACATCTCTGCTTTGCTCTTCTTACACCTTCGCACCTATCTTTTCATTTGCACACCTGGACATATTTTTCGTAACTACATTACATGTTTTTATACAACTCATCAACCTTGGAATGTACATCAAGGTCGGCATTACATTCATCAACTGTTGGAACAAACTCCAAGGTTTGTTTACAAACATACATAGAAATAAGTCTGGACCTAATACAAAAATTTGCTAAGGGAAAGATGTAAAGGTGTATGTAGATCACACTACACCTTAGCTGGGACTCAAATACATTCTTCCATGCCACAACACGGTACTACAATCTTTAATGCATCTCCACAAATAGTGAAAGAAACCAATTCGGCCAAGGCTGGTGTTCATATTAAGACTTTCAAGAACAATCTTTATCTACAATCCAAATTTCTCTTTGCAGACTAATATAAAGGTAGGAACATGATCAGAAGACATCCACAAGCACATTGAAATCATCAGGAACAACCGCACAACCTCTAACCACTCTGTCAAAAAGATTTTTCAAATCGGAGCTCATAAACAACACTGTCAGCTACTGTCATCAGGAAAAGATCACTTGTGGACCACCAAATCATGAACCATTAAATTTAAAGGCACATAACATCATCTTAGACTTAATTCTAGTACCACAGATCAAAATACTTCAATACGGTTTAATGCGGAGCATAATACATTCTCCCTGTCACCACCAAATATACAAAAAATGTTTTCATTCTAGTGAACATAATTCACTCAAATCTTCATATCGGAGGCTTAAAATTGGAACATAGCATCTTCAGACATGCCTCTAAATAAATTCCAATCCTTAGATAAAGATATTTATTCTACAGGAAATGTGGAGCAATCTGTTGGACTATTCTTCTGTAGAACATACTGTTTCTACCGGAGGATCAAATTTTCTCAATATCTGCAATATCAGGATTTCCAACACTTACATAGGCAAATACAAAACATCTAACTCATTACAAGACATCATCAAAACAAGAGCACAGTTGACACTAATGACAACACTGATATGTTGACATCAATGACAACAACGGTTAGGCATATACTTGCAACAATCTCCCCCTTTGTCATTGATGGCAACATATGATGCGAAAAACTATAAAAACCAACAAGACAAGATTCTTCCCCTTTCACTTTACACATCTACACTCTTTCTTCTCTAAGTTTTTCACATGATTTCTCTTCCCCTTTGACATCAATGGCAAAGGGCACATACTTGCATTCTGCTACTCTGATCCAACTGAACTTTCTTTGTTATCGATAGTTTCTTTATCAGGAACTTATACTGGTAACATCTAGCTACTCCCCCTAAGAGGTGGCTCTCAAAACATCAATCTAGATCAAAGAAATGAGACTTTGAGCACTTCTGGACTAATGCATTCCTATTCATCTTAGTTCAGACTAGGAGGGGTAATGACCCCTAACTTTTCTCTGAGATACTCAAAAGTATCCTTAGGCAGAGGCTTAGTGAAAATATCAGCAATCTGATCCTTTGTGGACACATATTTCAATTTTACTTCATTCTATGTTACTTTTTCTCTCAGAAAGTGATACCTTATAGATATATGCTTTGTTCTTGAGTGCATCACTAGATTCTTTGAAATGTTTATAGCACTTGTATTATCACAGAAGATTGCAACTGGATCTTCATACACAACTCCTATGTCCTTCAATGTTTGCTTCATCCATAACACTTAAGTACAACAACATGCTACTGCAGTATACTCTGCTTTTGCAGTTAACGAAGAGATTGAATCTTGCTTCTTGCTCAGCCATGAAACCAATCCATTACCCAAAAATAAAGCGCATTCACTTGTACTCTTTCTAACATCAATATCTTTGGCCCAATCAACATATGTATAATCATTGAGAGTGAAATCATTATCCTTTGGATACCATAAGCCATAATCCGGTGTGCCTTTTAAATACCTCAAGATTCTCTTTACTACCATCACATGTGACTCTCTTGGATTTGCTTGAAATCTTGCAACAAGACAAATTGCATACATAATATCAGGTCTGGTTTGAGTTAGATAAAGCAATCCTCCAATCATGGATATGTACTTTTTTTGATCAGTCTTGGGTGATTCATCAGTTTTGCTCAACTTGCAGCTAGTCACCATGGGAGTGCATGCCGGTTTAGAGTCTTCTATCCCTAACTTCTTCAACAACTCTTTCACATACTTAGATTGAGATATAAAGATTCCTTTATCCAATTGATTAATTTGAAGACCTAGAAAGAAATTCATTTCACCAAACATAGACATCTCAAAATCATTTTGCATTTCACCTACAAACTTCATGCACATACCTTCATTGCCTCCAAAGATAATGTCATCAACAAAGACTACAACAATCAGGATTTGATTATCATTGATTTTGAAATATAGATTGCTATCAGCAGTGCCTTTACTGAACTCTAATTACAACAAATATTTGTCTAACCATGCATACCAGGCTCTGGGTGCTTGTTTCAGTCCATACAAGGCCTTCTTCAATCTGCACACCATATCACCTTGTTTTGATAATTGAAATCCTTCCGGTTGCTCAATGTAGACCTCTTCTTCCAATTCACCATTCAAGAATACAGACTTAACATCCATCTGATACACTTTGAAGTCTTTGAATGCTGCAAATGCCAAAAACATTCTAATTGCTTCAATTCTTGCCACAGGAGCATAGGTCTCTTCAAAATCTATTCCTTCAACTTGAGAGTATCCTTTGCATACCAATCTTGCTTTATTTTTTACAACTTCTCCATTTTCATTCAGCTTGTTTCTGAAAACCCATTTAGTTCAAATGACATTCTTATCAATAGGTCTAGGAACCAATTCCCAGGTTTGATTCTTCTCAATCTGCATAAGTTCTTCTTCCATGGATTTTACCCAATTTTCATCATTGCAAGCTTCATTCACAGTTTTTAGTTCAACTTTTGAAAGCAGACAATAATTCACTTGTTCTTCTACAACTCTTTTTGTTGTCAGCACACCTTTGTTTTTGTCACCTATAATCTAATCTTTAGAATGATTAATCCTTACATACATGGGCATCTTAACAACATTTTCTGGAGCCTTTTCTTCATCCTGACTGTCTTCTTGCTCAACTTTTTCTTCATTTGCTATAATCACAAGTTCATCTAGTTCATAGCAACTCAAATCTGATATTCTTTCCTTGCCTTCATATTCTTTCACATTAACACTCTCAACAATGTTATTTAGTCTCTTATTGTAGCACTGGTAAGCCTTACTCTTGGTAGAGTAACCAAGAAAAAATCATTCATCACATCTAGCATCAAACTTGCCTAGTTCTTCATCTCTTCTGATATAACATTTGCTTCCAAAAACTTTGAAATACTTCACTGTAGGAACCCTTCCATACCATAATTCAAAAGGAGTTTTAGATCTATTACCTTTCACTTGAACTCTGTTTAGGATGTACACAACAGTATGTATGGCTTCTCTCTAGTATACTTATGGTAGGTCAGCTTCCTTTAACATAGTCCTGGCAGCTTCTTAAATTGTCCTATTTTTTCTTTCATCAACTCCATTTTGTTGAGAGTCCTAGGTGCAGACAATTGTCTCTTTATCCCTTGTTCTTCACAAAAAATATTGAATTCATTTGATGTGAAATCACCTCATGTATCAGACCTTAAGCATTTGATTCTCAACTCTAACTCATTCTCAACCATTGCCTTGAAAACTTTGAACTTGTCTAGAGCTTCAGATTTTTCTTTTAGAAAAGTGACCCAAATCATTCTAGAATAGTCATCAATAAGCAACATAAAATACCTATCACCTTGTAGACTTCTTGTTCTAGTGGGACCACACAAGTCTGTATGTACTAGCTCCAGCAATCTAGCATAGAATTGTTCTTTGGTTTTGAAACTTGTTTTTGTTTGTTTCCCAAATTGACACTCCTTGAAAATGATGTTGGCTGGCTTCACAAGTTTAGGCAAATCTCTTACAGCCTGTGTAGAACTTATCTTCACCAAATTGTCAAAATTGATATGACACATCCTTCTATGCCACAACCAACTCTCATCTATTTGGGCCAATAAAGAATAATCATTAGTTCCTCTTAATTGGTAAATGTTACCTCTGGTCTTCTTACAAGTAGCAATCACTGTTCTGGAGCTTTCCATGATCTTGCACCCATTGTCTTTGAATCTTAGATCATAACCTTTGTCACACATCTGACCAACACTCAAAAGATTATGCTTCAAACCCTTCACATATAGGACATTATCAGTATTGTGCTCTCTATCAAATGAAATAGATCCTTTTCCACAAATCTTACCAGCAGCATTGTCTCCAAACCTAACTAGTCCTCCATCATACTTTTCCAAACTCACAAACTTACTTCTATCATTGGTCATGTGATATGAGCATCCACTATCAATAATCCATTCATCCTTAGCTTTCTCAACCTGAATAGCCAAAGTACTTTCTTCCACTGGTTTTTCTTCCTTCACATAGCTAGCAGGATTAGTAGACACATGTTCTTCTTTAATAGAAATAAACAAGCATTCATTTGCACTAGTACTAGCATCATCAGATTCATCATCAGTCACACCTTCATCATTAATATCCCTAACATAGTAGCGTTTCTTTGGAGCTCTAGGCCTGTTCTCAAATCTTTTTCTATTCCTTTCAATTCTTTCAGGACATCTAGAAGCATAATGACCAACTTTACCACATGAAAAACATTTGAAAGGTAATTTGTCTTTGAACTTACCGAAACCACTTTGTAATCTGTCAACAAAGTTACCTTCGATTTCATCAAAGTCATCAATAGGCTCCACTTTGTATTTTTCAGCTCTGGAGATCTTTTCAAAAGTATTGGCTTTGAAAGCAGTCTCAACTTTTGGCAAAGCATCACCAAATTCTCTCATCTGAAAGGCTGTAAGCTTTCCAAGTAATTGATCTTTGTCGACAGTTTTTATAGTCATTAATTCTTCAATTGCAGCTACCTTGCGACTGTAGGATTTTGGTAGTGACCTAAGAATTTTCATCACAACTTCCTTCGCACCAATAGTTCCTCCCATACCTTTTATTCCATTGACAAGTTCATCAACCTTTTGTATGAAGGTTGTTATGTTTTCATCTTCATTCATCTTTAAACCCTCATATTTCGCTTTCAAGCCCTGCAACTTGGCTTCTTTTACATAATCATCTCCTTCATACAGATTTTTTAACTTTTCCCAAACTTCATTTGCAGATTCTAGGTCCACGACTTTTATCAATTTAGTATCAGTCAAGGCACTTAACAGGGCATCTCTAGCTTTTATATTCAACTCATATTCTTTGATTTCATATTTAGTTGTCAAACCATTTTGAGGCATGGTATATTTTGTCTCTACATTTTTCCACACTTTATAACCAAGACAAAGGAGATGGCTTTTCTTTCGTACCTTCCATAGAGCATAATTTGTCCCATCAAACTATGGAGCTTCCTTCTTAAAAGACATCCTAGATCTTCCTCAAGCTGTTAGGCTTTCTTCCGAGGAACCTACTCTGATATCAATTATTGAAATGAATAGGACAACTGAGAGGGGGGGTGAATTAGTTGTCACAAAACTTTAACCACTTATGAATATCAACACATCCAATTCTTAATCATTGTTATTAAGATTAACCATGAAAGCTTAAAACAAGAAGCTAAACACAATAACATATGAGACACCATAATTTTTACGTGGAAAACCCTATAAGGGAAAAACCACGGTGGGTGTTATCCCACAAAAATAAATAAGTTATAGCAATACCAAAAATCAGAGGCTCACTACCCAAAATGCTCACTGCAAATGTTCGGGCTCACTGCCAAGATCGGCTCACTGCTAATGTTAGGGCTCATTGTCAAGGATTAGTGAACTGATTTGATAGCATCTACTTCATGTCTGAGTTTAGTTCCATTGAAGCACGATATAACATCTCTACTCTGCTCTTCTTACACCTTCGCACCTATCTTTTCATTTTCGTACCTAGACATATTTTTTGCAACTACATTACATGTTTTTATACAACTCATCAACCTTGGAATGTACATCAAGGTCGTCATTACATTCATCAACCATTGGAACAAACTCCAAGGTCGGTATTTACAAACATACATAGAAATAGGTCTGGACCTAATACAAAAATTTGCTAAGGGAAAGATGTAAAGGTGTATACGGATCACACTACACCTTAGTTGGGACTCAAATACAATCTTCCATGCCACAACACACTACTAGAATCTTCAATGCATCTCTGCAAATAGTGAAAGCAACCAAGTCGGCCAAGAATGTTGTTCACATTAAGACTTTCAAGAATAGTATTTATCTACAATCCAAATTTCTCTTTGCAGACCAATCCAAAGGTAGGAACATGATCAGGAGACATCCACAAGCACATTGAAATCATCAGGAACAACCGCACAACCTCTAACCACTCTGTCAAAAAGATTCTTCAAACCGGAGCTCATAAACAACACTGTTAGCTAATGTCATAAGGAAAAGATCGCTTGCAGACCACCAAATCATAAACCATTAAAGTTGAAGGCACATAACATCATCTCAGACTTAACTCTAGAACCGTAGATCAAAATATTTCAATGTGGAGTAATGCGGAGAATAACACATTCTCTATATCACCACCAAATATACAAAAAATTGTTTCCATTTTGGTGAACATAACTCACTCAAATCTTCATACCGGAGGCTCAAAATTCGAACATAGAATCTTCAGACATGCCTCTAAATGAATTCCAATCCTTAGATAAAGATATTTATTCTACAGGAAATGCAGAGAAATTTGTTAGACTATTCTTCTGTAGACAAAGATATTCTGCAACATACTATTTCTATCGAAGGAGCAAATTTTCTCAATATCCTCAATATCAGGATTTCCAACACTTACATAGGAAAACACAAAGCATCTAACTCATTACAAGCAAGCATCAAAACAAGAGCACAGTTGACACCAATGACAACACTAATATGTTGACATCAATGACAACACCAGTTAGGCACATACTTGCAAAATTCCCTCCCCTATCTACCTCCTACCCTCTCTCTCTTCTTCCTTCCCCTGTTTACCTCCTACCCTCTCCCACTCTCTACTTCCCTCTCGTCTCTACCTCCTACCCTCTCTCTCACTCTCTACTTCCCTCCCCTCTCTACCTCTCCTCATCATTCTTCCCATCCAATGAAATTTCATAAATTATCTTCTTTCCATTTCATCATCCTAATTTATATCCTTGTCCCTCTTTGCATGTCCTAGTTTTCTTGTTTCCATATTCTTTGTCAAAATGGGAGAGGAGAGGGAGGAAGAGGGAGAGAGAATGGAGATGGAGGGGAGAGATAGGGTGATAAGGAGAGAGAGTCCTAGTTTTCTTGTTTTGGAGAGAGAGAGAGAGAGAGAGAGTTGGTCGGGTTTATGAGTTTAGGGTTGCTTAAATTTAGGGTTTAGTGGAATTATTTAGGGTTTAGGGTTGCTCGGGTTTATGGGTTAGGGGTTTTGGGAGAGAGAGAGAAGTTTAGGGTTGTTCAGGTTTAGCAACATATTTAGGGTTTATGAGTTTAGGGTTGCTCAGACCTTTAGGGGTAAATTATTTAGGGTTTATGAGTTTCTAGGGTTGCTCAAGTTTAGGGTATGAGGTTAGGGTTAAAGGGGAATTATTTTATAATTTTCCTCCAATCCTCCTAATCCTAACGCATTAGTCCACCCATCTCCTAATCCATCAATCCCTATCATCCATCCACCATATAACTCACCATCTAATCCACCATCAAGCATTCTAAGCTCTAATCCATCAACCCATGAATGCTTGAAAAATTTTCTCCAAAGACTCTTTACAAAATCCAAAAATAAAAGCAAAGATATGGAGCCATCCAAATCCACTGATCCAATTTCATCCCCCTCTTCCATCATTGTCCATCAACTATATGCATATCCTAGTCCATCAACCCATGAAGCCATGAAGGATGTGACCCAAGGACTATTAGCAAAGAATCTAAGAACATCATGTACTCAAATTCCTATCCTTGAGCCTAACAAAGAACCTCATAATAACATGTCTACCACTCCAACACCATCATCCACTCCTATGTCTATCCATTTCATTTAAGAGTCTCCTACCATAAGTCCAAGTCAAACCCCATCATGTAGCCATGTTGTCAAACATCCAAATATTATTGATCCCTTCCAAGAACCCATCACATCCATCTAAGAAACCCAATAGCTATGTTAAGAGCCTAGTCCAAAGTATGTGAAAACACCAACCACCCATCCTAATCAAAATCCAAACATCCCATCTAATCCCATCTTGGATCCCTTACCATCTCACGATAAACCCCTCACATCAATCCCATCATTGATCCTCCAACATCTCCTAGTGAACACCCATCACCACCTCTTACTCCCCAATCCAATGAATATCAATGCATCCCCACTTACCCTATCCATGCTTATCCTCCCTGTGATCAAGATATTATCTATGATCAAGATCTTATACATGAGCAAGTAACCCACATCACTCCTATCCATCATCCCATTAGCCCTATCCATCATCCCGTGCTAGTCCTATTCATTATCCATCAATATCCCATGATGAGACACTTGGTCCCCAAGAAAACATAGATAATCAAACAAATAACTTGGATCCTATCAAATCACATCCCAATGAGGATAATGATAATCAAGATCCAAGAATTCTACATACATTTCCCATTGATCCTCCATCATCCCCTATCGAACTATATGTTTAGGGGTTTAGCCTGGTTGCTCAAGTTAATAGGGTTTAGGGTTTAGGGGAATTATTTAGGCTTTAGGGGTTTAGGGATGCTCAAGTTTAGGGTTTAGGGTTTAGGGGTTAGGGTTTACACACATTATTTAGGGTTTAGGGGTTAGGGGTTACGGTTTAGAGGTTTAGGTTTATGGTTTAGGTAGAGAGGAGAATAAGGAGATATAGAGGAGACCGAGCTTGGGAGAGATATCTCTGTCTCCTCTATCCCTCTCTCTAACTATACTTGCCTCTCTATGTCTCTCTCTCCCTGTCTCTCTATCTTGCTCTCTCTTTCGATCCCCTCTCTCTAACTCTACCTTTCTATCTCTCCCTCCCTCACTATCTCACTCCCCCTCTCTATCACTCTCCCAATCCCTCTACCTCAAATCTATCTCCCTATGTCTCTAGAAGTTGTATCTCTTGATATCTTTCCCTATCTCTATCTCTCTGGACATATCCTTATCTCTTAATGTATCCCTCGCTACCTCTCTCTCCCTCCTTGTCTATCTCTCTCCCCATCCCTCTACCTCTTGAAATCTCTCTCCCTATGTCTCTGGACATCTCTCCATCTCTTTCCCTATCTCTATCTCTCCACATAACCCTATCTCTTAATATATCCCTCTCTACCTCTCTCTTTGTATTTCCCTATCTATCTCCCTATATCTCCCCTCTCTATTTATATATGTATCTCTATCTCCCTCTTTATCTATCTTTCTCCCTCTATAGACCCTTTTGTCTATCTCAATCCCCCTCTCTCCCTCTCCCCATCTCTATCTCCACTTATCCATCTCTATCTCTCTATTTGCCCCTCTTTCTATATTTTTTCCTTTCTCTAACTCTATCTCTATCTCTCCATCTCTTTCTGGATGTCCTCGGGCTCTTTCCCTATCCATGTCCATGTCCCTCTCTATCTCTCCATGTCTCCCAGTCTCTCTATCTATCTCTATTTATCCAGGTCTCCCCCTCCCCCTTTCTATGTCTCCCTCCCTCTCTATATACATCCCTTTCTATCTACCTATTTCTCCTAGAGAGAGAGAGAGAGAGAGAGAGAGAGAGAGAGAGAGAGAGAGAGAGAGAGAGAGAGAGAGAGAGAGAGAGAGTTACAATATATTTTATGTGAGAGCATGACATCCTAGACCATGATTTTTGCACCAACATTGAGAAGGTTATATTTTTGCATACATGTAGCTTTATGTTTTCATGCTTCCTAGAACACGAGTGCATTATAATGTGCTAGCATTATGGGAAGCATGAAAAATGGGAAAAAAGCATGTGGGATCCGTGATTCAAACCCCACATGACTGTTATTCATGCTTTTCATGTAGTATATCAGACAAGAAAACACTTTCCATGTTTGACATATTGAGAATCATTTTTAGATCAATCCACCACCTTTTTTGTTTTTTCAACGTAGAAGAACTGATTTTGCATGTTTTTGGAAAAAAATTGATTATTTAAACTGAAAGTTTCATGTTTCATGTGTGATATTGTTTCAAAGCTAATTACCATTGATATATAGATTGAATTTGATGATATATGTTTGTTTTTTCCATAAATTTCACTAATCATATTCTAGAGTTATATAGAATTCATAATCAAACTTGTAAAAAAGAAGAATTTGAGGATTTTGAAGCCATATTTTGGAGAATTGGTCAACTCCAATATCAAATTCTAAGGTATGTTTCAAGTTATGTCCATTTTAATTCACTTATCTATGTTCCTATGTTATTTATGTCTTTATGTCTTTATGTTCTTTATGTTCTAAGATATATATGTTCTTTAAATATGTTTTCATACTTAGTCAAAAGTTGTTTACCAAAACACATGAACCATGTATGTATGTCTTCATACATTGCAACCAAAATCAAACTATGGCTTGCGATAAAAAAGACAAACTCGAGCAATTGCTTCTTATCACTTTGATACCTCAAAACATTCTCTAGAAAATCTATACATGTTCTCAATTGTCATTACATATACTCCAACATTGCCACATGTGCCCTTGCACTACCATACATGCTCTAGAAACTCACTTAGCTCATGATGCAATAGCGAGTTCTTCACCAAGGGTCTTACAATTGCTACCATAGCAACTATTGATGTACAAGTCTAGGGCAGAAAGGTTTTAGGATGGAAACTTGATTAAAAATTCATTTTTTATAACAAACACTCCATTCTCCCAAAAGGATAAACCCATTTTCCCAAAAGGCTTCTATTTCTTCCATCACTCAAATATTTTCAAGGCCTTTCCATGGTTTCCTCTTACTGATCTAGCCAAACAGGACCTTGAAAATGGTGTAGCAGTAACATATAAGGCTAAGAAATTAGGTAAAAGATCCATGTGATCATCTATTTTTAGTTTTAACATATTTTTCTATCATCATTGACCATTGTATCCATGCATGTGTAGGTATATCAGTTAGTTCAGTCAAAGAGACTCCAAATTCCTCATGTTTCCACCTTGTTTCGGCCCTTCATGCCTTCATTTCACCTATTTTCACCTATATAAGAGAAAAACAATATCGAATACTTTATAAAATAATTTTAGTGAACAATTGTTTGTCATACTCATATTCATGATCAATGGAGCCAAAATTGATTCCAAGACTCTTAATTGTTGTCCTAGGATGATATAGAAGGATTTATTCCTTAATATGCATAATGATTCATTCAATAGAACCATGTAATGGCTTGAATCTTAGACTCTCCTATGCCCCCTATTATGACAATCCTACTTGTCTCTATTGATCATTTAGACATAATTGTTAGGTGTCCTTTTGATAACTTCTCCATGCATGTTTCATAGTATGAATTCTCTTGGAGAAGGTTGGAGGATGTGGAAACCTCTTTAGTGTCTTGGGCTAGGATATTCCTTATGCACCTATTCATGATGATTTGTATGCATGACAACAATATTTCAAAATTTCCTAATTGTCCTTTGTTACTACATGATGGTGGTTACCTTGATTGACTATATACCTTTCAATACCCTAAATTACAAAGATTAGTTTAATGATTGTTATGATAGTCCTAGGTATGGCTATCCTAAAGAAGTCAAGGGTACTCTTTGACCATCTTGGATTGTAATAATCCCTCTCACTACATATGTAGTTTCCTTAAGGGTTTTAGGGCCTTTAGTAATGTTGTACCATTCTCATATAATCCTCACTTAGGAATTTGACAACTTGGGAGACCTTTGTATATGAGTGTCCTAATGGCTTGGGTAGTCTTTGATTATTTTGGATTGTGATAGTCTCTTCTTGACTTGTTCATGACTATATAATACAACAAAACACCTCTTCATCTACCCTTTCCATTACCATCAAAACATTTCCTTCTTCCTATGAAAGCTTCCTATTGTTATGGCACCATTTGGATGACCTTATCATGACATTATCTTGACTAATAATAGCCCTTGTTATGGTTGTCATGTGAATAATCCTCCATGAAAACATCATGTAACTTGTTGAAATTGTGAAGACATATTGACCTAACTTGTAACCATAGAAAGAGCAATTAGACTTGTCATGAAACCATGTTAATAGAAGAAAATGCATATGAAATAAGGCTCTTAAATCCTTAGGAAGACAAGGATCTTGAGGGGCATACTTAGTAATAGTCCTATGACACTTTGCAAGACAATCCTCATGGAAGAAGAGTTAAATTAGTGACTGTCCAACAGTACAGTCATTAGTGACTATCCATATTATGCTAGGGTCATATTTTAGTTTGCTAGGAATGTTTTGAAGGACCGTGTTGATGTTATTAAAGTTAAAAAGTGTGGTCATCAGTGCAAATGTGGTTATAAGCCTTTGAAATTGTCATTTCTCAATGTTGATCAGTCATTTATGACTGTTATAAATAGCACAATCATGTTTTGAAATTGAAAATCATATGCTATAGATCTAGGGGATTGTCATCATGGGGGTTTTAGTATCTTCATGGGATTGATTATTGATCCAATGCTTGAGAATTTTCCCAATAAGACCTAATGTGCATGTTTCTTTCTATGACAATGGAAGAGGGTTTGCCACTTAGCAAGAACACACATCATTCATTTTACAAAAGGACTATTATACAAAAGAGTTACCCAACCACCTTGTGACATTCATGTTACTAATTAGTTATAGAAGTCATAGCATAGAAAATGGTCCAAGGTCCTATCATTGAGTTGAAGAAGCTAACATTGTGCAAACTTTAAAGGTGCTACCATGCAAATGTTGCATAAGACTGTCATAGATAGGACTATCATAAAAATGGTTATACATTTGTTTGACCTCATGTTTTGCTAGATTATTATCATTTATTGTTTGGGGATTGTTCATACACCTAACTCATGGTCCTCTCATCACAAGAATAGTCTTGATAGCTGAATTAGTATGCAAAATACCATGTAGACTGCCCTAGAAGACTATCACAAATAAATAAAAAATAGGACTATCATAAGTTTAGAGGCATCCATGGCATCATTTCCATCTTGAAACCTTCATTAATGTTGTCCTAGATCCCACATTATGATGAATAAGTCCTTTGGTGATGCATTACTAGGATAATGATATGATCTTGTGCTAAAATGTCACCTTGTTGTCCTAGGAAGACTGCCATGCCCAGCTAGTCATGGACAACCATTGAACATGAAGCGTTATGCATATTTTTGGGATGTTATAAGGTATGTGAAGGTGGTTTGAAGCTTAAAAATAGTCATCACAACATCTACCATGGTCCCATAAGGTAAACTCCATGCCCAATTTAGAACTACTCACAAAGGGCTTCATTCAAGTCATGATTTTTGTCTTCACGTGTCTTCCTCTAGACTTTGGGACAACAGTTATAACTTTTTCCATGGGTCAAGAAAATGAACTAAAAATTGATTTTTCACAATTTATGAACCTTATGCATGTCTAGGACAACTTGGGCATCATAAAAATGAGTTTTATCAAACCATAGCCATGAACATGAAGAACACATTGCTGATTTGGTTGAGAAAATGGGTATAAATCAAGCTATCTTTCACCACAAGGGGAGGTGCATGATTTTTGTGCATTTGGATGAGTTCAAAAGTATTTTAGAGACCTCCATGATACTGCCCTAGCCAATGCTCACACATGAACATAAGCAAGAATTAGGGGAGTTTTCTCATGATCTTGATGTTGTCAATTCAAGGAATTTGAGTGCTTTTTGGGATAGTTTTTTGGTCTATCATATCTTTTACTGATTTTTGTCCTATTTATGATGACTTTGATCATGGTCTATCTTGTCTTAATAAACAAGGACAACGATGAATTTCATGAAATTAGAGCTCCTAAAGTGATGCAAATCACCAAACATGATAACTTATTTTGTATTGTCATTATAAATGTTCTAATTATCATTGTCTTATTCATCATGCCGAGGAAATGAGCAAAGACTCTAACACCAGAAGAGCATGAAGCTTAGAATGAGAGGAAAAGAGAAAGAATGAGGCAAATTTGGGAAAGTAGGAAATTGTCAACCATACAAGAAGACATTCCACCATTGCTAATTGAAGAGGAATATGACACATCTAATGAAGCTAAGAGAGAGATGGAATTGGTGGCACAAAGGGAATGAATGGAAAACCTCTGTGCAATGAAGAAAGTGAATCTCCATCATCCACATGTCAAGTTGAAGGAACACCATCATTATCTTCTCGAATTGGAGAGACTCCATCTTTCACAGGTGAAGTAGAAGGTACATCTTTATTTTCTTCTCAAATTGGTGGCATGCCATAATTAACACATCAAGTTGAAGGTACATCATCTATCCCATCTTAAGTAAATATTGAAGAAATTCCTAATGTTGAGTCAACTTTACCAATTAAAATACCTCCTAGAATTTTGCACAGGAAGTAGGTAAGTTTCTAATTGATATTGATGAGAATGTGTTGAAGCCCATGCAGGATAAGATTCCCATGCGCACTTGCCAAACATATGTGAATAAGATATGGAAATTATTCTTTGAGAATTTAAATGAAACTGAAAGATGTCAACTATTTGTTGAATTGATATTTTGCAAACTCGAAAGGTGCTAGGAGTGACATTTTGCATTCCATAGCTTGTAGGGATGAATGGACTTTGCCAATGCATCAGGGTGGGTGGATAAATACCAAGGGAGGTTTCATTTCAAGTGCCAAGCACCCCAATCGTTTGGGGCAGCAGGCTACTGGTAAAGTCCCTTAAGATCCCTAAGACGCAAAAACTGCCAAACTTTGATGGAGCAGTTCTCAGAATTTGTGGCAGCTGGAAATGTTATGTTTGGACCTACAGGTGTATTTGGGGTCCATCTACAATAACCTCTCTCAATTTTGGTCAACTCCAGTTCGTTTGACCGTGCTGAAATCAAACGCATTCTTGCAAAATGCTTCAGTTTCATGCAGTCAAAAGGTGCTAGGAGTGACATTTTGCATTCCATAGGTCGTGGGGCCGAACAGACTTTGCAAAAGTGTTGGGGTGGGCAGGTAAATTCTAGGGGAGGTCTCATTTCATGTACCAAGTGCCCCAATCGTTTGGGGCAGTAGGCTACCGACAAAGTCCCTTAAGATCCTAAGAGCAAAAACTGCCAAACTTTGACGGAGTAGCTCTAGGAATTCATGGCAGTTGGGAACATTTCGTTTGGACCTATAGGTGCATGTGGGGTCCATCCATAATAACCTCTCTTGATTTTGTTCAACTCTAGTCTGTTTGACCGTGCCGAAATCAAATGCATTCTTGCAAAATGCTTTAGTTTCATGCAGCACAACCTTGCCAGGTGCCTTATTTTTGGATATGCTTGTCGTGAGGCTGAATGGATTGTGCCAATACATCGGGGTGGGTGGTTAAATGTTAGGAAAGGTCTTGTTTCATGTGCCAAGTGTCCCAGTCGTTCTGGCCTGCAAGCTATCGACAAAGTGACTTCATCGGTAGCTTATAGCCTAGAACGATTGGGACCCTTGGCACAAAAAACAAGACCTCCCCTAGCATTTACCTTCCCACTCCAACGTGTTGGCAAATTCCATTCAGCCTTACGAGCTATGGAATGCAAAATGTCACTCCTAACACCTTTCAAGTTTGCTGGTAGCTTGTAGCCTGGAACGACTGAGACACTTGGCACATGAAACGAGACCTCCCCTAGCATTTACCCACCCACCCGGACATGTTGGCGCAGTTGGTTTGACCCCACAACCTGTGGAATGCAAAATTTCAATCTTAGCAACTTTCTAGTTTGTCAGTAGCTTACAGCCTGGAACAACTAGTATGCTTGGCACACAAAACGAGACCTCCCCTAGTATTTACCTACCCACCCTGATGCATTAGCAAAGTCCGTTCGGCCCCATGACCTATAGAATGTGTTAAATCCCCAATTTTTGTCTTGCTATACTTTTACTTTTTACTTGGACATAAGTAAATTTATTATGATGTTTAGATTAATGACAAGGAAAAACATGGATTATATTGAATGTCGTTTATGAAATTATGGGAATGATTATGTTATTATTGATTTAATATTTTCATTATGAGATTTGATCTATTATTTGAATAATGATGCACTGATCATAATTTCTTTGGTAACAAGTTTGATACATGATTACAGGTTTTCAGATGACTCTCAGAGAAAAGAGAGAGAGAATCTTTCCAGGAGAGAGATATAGATCTCAGGTTATGAGTGGTTTATTTGCCAAACCGAGTATAAGTGTTTAACGAAAATGTGAACCAATGTGTCATAAGAGGTAAGTCTTGTCTTGTCAGTTTACTTCTGAACCTAATCGACAGGTAGTCGATATTGTTTTCAAATCTTTCTAAGTCATAGTAAGTCATCTTAGTCGTTAATAAAATTAACAACGTCGTTTGAGTTTGATTTGTGACTATTTACGTTTAACGTAAATATTACGACATTATTGTCGTAAAATGGTTGTCATATTATTTTAAGTCACTTGAGGTGTTTTAACCAATTCTTAACATTAAGACTTTATCGGCAAGTTAAGATGACGTGTTTTTATCGATGGATCATGATGGGGAGACTAGCTCAACCCAATCACATTTTCCATATTCCTTGTTTTAGTATTATCCTTTTATTGGTTAAATCATAATAATCAAATAGAGATAATGATATGAAAATAATATTTGATATAATCAAATATAATATATTTATGAGTCGAATGAGGTAATACCTCATGATAAATTATTATGGTTTTTAATTGAGCAACCTTAGGCATCTATTGAGGAGTGCCTTAAATATCAAAACATTATGAATCAAACTACTCATTAAGAGTAATCGATTGCTCTCTTTCTATTATTGAGTTGGTGGCCTCATAGAAGAGGAGTGGTGGATAACCCAGCTGCCATCGCTGATCTCCTCAAATGATGCTTTCATCATCAACATTTGTCGATGTTTGCATATTTCTAGCTGGCGTTTGGAGTCGAACCATAAAGCAAAAACTATTGGAATTAAATGAGTTTTCAATTGCTAAGAGTGGGAGCGAACAAAGAGGATGACTCATTATGAGTTTGTTTGAGCTCTTAAAGCCATGACTTAGCTAGTCGATGGCATATCTTTTGGTGACATGTTTTGTTTTCTGAGTCTTGGTGATTAGAAGGAAAGAACTTGCGATGGGTAGTAAGGAAAGAAGATATAGAAAAGTGGAGAACGTGGCTGTCTGGGACGAACACAGAAGTTTTCTACCTGCCCATACATCTCTGTAAACCGTCGTTGTTAGGTAAATACTCCTGCAATATATGCTTTATAAGACAATGATAATTTGAATGATTGCTTGTCTTGGACAATCGTTAATTTAGTTTGGTTATCCTTTTAGTATATTGTGTAAACTATGCAAAGGAGATAAGCCGACTGTGTCACCTTGAATACTATCGATTTAACTTGATTGACTGAGTTAGCTGTGTATGTGTATGTCTTAGTATAACCAGAGAAGCGTCGACTTACCTGAAAAGGCCGATGCAAGTTTTTGCAATGATATCTGTTTTGAATTATCATTTCAGGTCGATAATACTTCTGTCGTTAAATCGATATGCACACCCATTTATTGTTTGGGAAATAAATGAACTCTTTAGATGGAGATTATTATAGTTTTCTAGTGTTTAGAAAACCAGTCGCTCTGTTGAATGAGCAATCATTTTGAAATAAGTCGATCACTTTATCATATGATAGTTATGTATTAAACTCTCGATGAGATTTGTGTAAATGGTACTAGTTATAGAAAACTTACCAGCCAAGAGTACTATGGGATAAAGTGTTAAGTGGTGTCATTATTATTTTGAAACCATTCTTGTTTTAATTTCTATACATTGTCAAAATGATATCTTATCCAAAGAACTTAGATTCTTGGTGGTCTATGGTAACTATGGTATAACCTATTGAATGGTAGAAGAACTAGGGATAGTTAGATAAATGGGATAAATGTCAAAAGATCTTCTTAATGTCTGTACTAGCAATCTTGATGAGTATAGCTTATACGAAACCATTATGTGGAAATAGACTATGTCTATATAGAAACAACCTTGTATAAAATCATATATGAGTATATATGTAGTGATGGTTAATGGCATCACGTAGAGGTAAATTGAAAGGTTTTCATACTCCTTTTGAATAGAAGTTAATATCTTCACAAGAATTATAGTATTCCTAACCATGGTTGAGTTAAACCAAAGGTCAATTATGAACCTTAGGCTTACAGAAATGAGATATGATATATATTGAAATATCGTAATATTCAAGGGTTGTTTTAAAACCCTAGAGACAATTATGAACCAGATGAATGTTTATGTCATTTAGACTTATCTAAGTGAAGAAAACTATTATCATGACAAGATGATTAAACCATTTACGTAAATATAGTCAGTGTGAATAACTGTGAGAATACGACAGTATCCAAGTCAAGTAGGGGTGGGTGAACACAACAACTACGTTCATTATGAATGATATTGATATTAAAAACTTTGGCCAAAGTAATGCATTTGTTTTCTGCATGCATTGTTGGGTCACTATATTCGGATTACTCATCCTATTAGAAATCATACTTAGCTAGAGGGTATCTAGGGTTGTATGGCTGATAGAGTTGAGTAGAATACAACACTATGTACTCAGGAAAGACAAATTACCACTGGTCACCTAAGGTCTAAATTCCTCATGAAGGGTTAGGCCACTTCCTATGTGGAAGATGTGTGGGAGACCGTCGGTCTGTGGATGGAGGTAAATCACTGGAAAGATACTCTCTCTCTAGCAGAAGACACGCCAAGGCTTGTGATAAAGATGTCAGATTTCTAGATGCAGTATATCTTTGAGACTTGTGTTTATTGAGACTATGTAAAACATTATCTATTGCAGATATTTATAATTCTAAAGACAAGATGTCACCTTTGTATATCATAATATGTTTCTTATTTCAGGATAGAAATCTTGCAATTTGTTGTTAATTGATTATATGTTAAATAAAAGAAAAATTTTCTCTCTCATTTTTACCTTGTTGAATTACTCTATGGTAAATTCTTGATTTTATTATGTTTTTAGAACGTGGATGTTACAGAATGCAAAATGTCACTCCTAGCACCTTTTCACTACATGAAACTGAAGCATTTTGCAAGAATGCGTTTGATTGTGGCACGGTCAAATGAACTGGAGTTGACCAAAATTGAGAGAGGTTATTGTAGATGGACCCCATGTGCACTTGTAGGTCCAAACATAACGTTCCCAACTGCCATGAATTCTGAGAACTGCTCCGTCAAAGTTTGGTAGTTTTTTCATCTTAGGGATCTTAAGGGACTTTGCCGGTAGCCTGCTGCCCCGAATGATTGGGGTGCTTTGTACATGAAACGAGACCTTCCCTGGCATTTACCCGCCCACCCCGATGCATTGGTAAAGTATGTTTAGTCCCACGACCTATGGAGTACAAAATGTCACTCCTAGCACCTTTCCACTGCATGAAACTGAAGCATTTTGCAAGAATGCGTTTGATTTTGGCACGATCAAATGGACTGGAGTTGACTGAAACTGAGAGAGGCTATTGTGTATGGACCCCATGTGCACCTGTAGGTCCAAATATAATGTTCCCAACTACCATGAATTCGGAGAATTGCTTCGTCAAAGTTTGGCAATTTTTGCGTCTTAGGGATCTTAAGGGACTTTGCCAGTACCCTGCTGCCCTGAATGATTGGGGTGCTTGCCACATGAAACGAGACCTCCCCTGGTATCTACCTGCCCACCCTGACACGTTGGTGAAGTTTGTTTAGCCCCATGACCTATGGAATGCAAAATGTCACTCCTAACCCTGAGGATTCAATCAAGTAGTCCTTAGGTTGATATGACCATTCTAAACTTGACATATGACTGCTACCATTTGCATATAACTGTACATTTATAAAATGAGTGTTCTAAGATATTTATAACAACCTTCTCTGTTTTGCTGGCACAACACTATCCTAATATGTGTTGACAGTGCTAAAATGTGAATAATGGTATGATGATTAGTAAATACTCTTAGGACCTTGATGACTGTCCTAGCAATCATATGACTAGTTTTTCAATTACTAGATCCCCTCAAATGGAAGCTTTGCTTGTCAAATGGATATATGGTTGTCCATATATTGCATGCTAATTCATGATTGCATGCTTGTCCATAAGTGTATTGTGTCATAGTTGGTCTATTGGCCTTGCTAGGGTTATCTTTATGTGGGAATGACATGATTGACTTGATGGGGCTATCTTCCCTTATTAATTTAGGATTTCTACTCTCTAATTACCAACACAACTATCTCTTCATTATGACAGTCCTCTTCTTTCTCTCTTCTACACTCCCTACTTGTAGACTTCGCATTTGTAACACCAGAGTATAAGTATCCTCTAGGAAGACAATAATGCCTTTGATACATGATAGTCAACCTAGGGTTGTCTTTGATCTTTGTATGACAAAAACCTAATTAATTATAGCTACTTGTAGTACCTCTAAGCATCTCCTATAATATCACCAAGTTCATGACTAGTTTATGCATACATTGCCACCAGTGGAGGACATGTTCCAATGCCTAAAACCTTAATCTATGCCTACACATGTGTGAATTACAACATTCAGAGATGTATGTTATTCATTCTACCTGACCAAAGCCCATATTTCATAAGGTTTTTTGGGCAAAATACAAAGAGATAATGGACTGATCCATTGTTGTATTGACTGTGACAGCCATGATTAGAGGTCAAAATACATTGCATTTACATAATTTCATGCCATTTACATGGTGATTAACCTATTTGTATGATTAACCCTAGTGTCCATGATATATCAATGATAGCTCAATGATAGATCAAATAGATAGTGATGAATAAGGGATAGATCAATGATAGCTCAAATAGATAAGGGGAGGTAGCATGATGTCTCCCAATATGGACATAGGATCAAAGAATGATATAAAAAATAAGGATCAATACTAAACTCTCAAAATAATATAAAAAAGTGTTGGATGATAACATGTATACTCTATAAAGTACATAACAAAAGATGAGATTATAAGACAAGATATAGTAATATGAGATCATGATATTTAAGATATACCAATGTAATATCATAAGGCATGGTATTTAAGATATAAAAATGTAGGATCAACGATGTAAATTCTCTAAAATAGAAAAGTATGTCAATATTTGATTGTAAATGCTCATAATAGCTAGGTAGAAACAATGATAGGAGATGGACCATAGACAAGATGCTCAATATAATGATAGACCATGAATGTTCTAAGAAGCTAGAACCTCAGTCAATGCATATGAGAAGAGAATCTTTATAAAATACAAGAATGTCATTAGTAGGAGGTAAGATTATGTCATCAATGCATGTCCTACAAGGTGCATCACAAGGTCTAGATCATTAGTATGTATGTACTCACCGCTATCCATATGATCCTCATTAGGCTTACTATGAAAAATGGAATATGACTTGAATAATAAATAATATCAAATCACAATGAACTATTTCATCATCTATAGGTATATCATGCAAAAAAAGGTGTGCTGGGTGAGTGATATTTTAGTGTATTTTTGAGATCTCTTGTGTTGGGTGAGTGATATCTGCAAGGGGAGTGTTTAGACATGTTAGATATGTCCACTTACACCTTGCCTATCAATATTAGGGCCTGATCAATCCATTTGGTCTCTACTGTTACAAAACAGTCCCTAAAATAGGCCTAATTTGACTGTAACAATCCAAGTTTTATCTATTCCGTACATAACAAGCCCACCTAATTTTTACATATATTTAATAAGGGCCAAAAGGGTATCCAAATCAAGTCTCAAATCTTAATTATCAGGTGTATTAAGGTAGTTATTACATAAAAGGTCTCTTGGAAGGGCTACAAGCTCCTAGACCACTTACAAAGCAAGTACATGTTATACTGATCACATAGCTCTACACATGCATGGATAAGGTTGGTATAGTGAATTTAAGCATGTATGAGTGTTTTTAAACCATGGTGAATTTCTATAAGTCTTTGAATCAAGATTTGGTTTTGTTCTAGACCTAGAGTGAAGCTAGTGTGAGCTAGTGGGAGATTGAATTGCTCAGTTCATTGCATGAACATATCAAGTTGAGATCATATATTCTATTGCATGATTCTAGACAAGATATATGTCACACTAAAGGACCATGAAGATTAGAATTCATGTGAATAATGAAGGCATGATATGTTGTGACCAAGTGTTCAAGGTAAATAGCCAAATTGATGTGAGTATGGTTGAGCTAGGATGGCATCAAAAGCATAAAGGATATAGCAATTTTGTCAAAAGTTGTAGTTGCAACTACCCTGCGAGACATGTATGCAAAGTGTGGAAGCATAGACAAGGCACGTGGACTATTTGATACAATACCACAAAGAGATGTCCTCTCATGGGATGCTGATTGCAAGATATGCAAAAAATGGATTTGTTGAAAAGATTTTAGAAACTTTCAAGTAAATGCAATTGGCACGTGTAAATCCAAATTTCACAACCTTTGCTAGGGTCCTCCCTATCTGTACACCAAAATAGGATTTTTGGAACAACATATGGACATCCATCAAAGCATAAAGGATATAGGAAATTTGTCACATGCTGTAATTATAGCTGCCCTTGTAGACATACAAAGTGTGGAAGCATAGACAAGGCACGTGAACTATTTGGCATGATGCCCCAAAGAAATGTCACCTCATCGAATGCAATGATTGCAAGATATGAACAAAATGGATTTTTGGATAAGTCTTTAGAAACTTTCAAGCAAATGCAATTGGCGGGTGTAAAGCCAAATTCCAAAACCTTCGAAATGGTATCTTTGGAACACAATATAGACATCCATCAAAGCATAAAGGATATAGTAATTTTGTCAAGAGTTGTAGTTGTAACTACCCTGCGAGACATGTATGCAAAGTGTGGAAGCATAGACAAGGCACGTGGACTATTTGACCATACAACACCACAAAGAGATGTCCTCTCATGGGATGCAATGATTGCAAGATATGCAAAAAATGGATTTGTTGAAAAGACTTTTTAAACTTTCAAGTAAATGCAATTGGCACGTGTAAAGCCAAATTGCACAAACTTGCCAGCATCCTCCCTATCTATACACCAAAATAGAATGTTTGGAATAACGTATGGACAACCATCAAAGCATAAAGGATATAGGAAATTTGTCACATGTTGTAATTGCAGCTGCCCTTGTAGATGTGTATGCAAAGTGTGGAAGCATAGACAAGGCATGTGAACTGTTTGGCATGATGCCCCAAAGAAATGTTGCCTCATTGAATGCAATGATTGCAAGATATGAACAAAATGGATTGTTTGATAAGGCTTTAGAAACTTTCAAGAAAATGCGATTAGCGGGTGTAAAGCAAAATTCCACAACCTTAGCCAATATCCTCCTTGCCTATGCCAAAATGGACATCCATCAAAGGATAAAACATATGGTAATTTGTTTAGATGTTGTAGTTGCAATTGCCCTCAGAGATATGTATGCAAAGTGTGGAAGCATAGACAAGGCATGTGAACTATTTGGCATGATGCCTCAAAGAAATGTCACCTCATGGAATGATATGATTGCAAGATATGAACATTTAATGGATTTTTTGATAAGCCTTTAGAAAGTTTCAAGAAAATGCAATTGGCGAGTGTAAAGCTAAATTCCAAAAACCTTAGAAGTGGTATCTTTGGAACACGGTATAGACATCCATCAAAGCATAAAGGATATAGGAATTTTGTTAAATGTTGTAGTTGTAAGTACCCTGCAAGACATGTATGCAAAGTGTGGAAGCATATACAATGAATGTAAACTATTTGACACGATGCCTCAAAGAAATGTTGTCTCATGGAATGCAATGATTGCAAGATATGCACGAAATGGATTTTTCATAAGGCTTCAAAACTCTCAAGCAAATGCACAAAAGTAAATTTCAACCAAACACAAATTTTGGCACGTCTAAAACCAAATTGCACAACCTTATCCAACTTCCTCCTTGCCTATGCTAGAATGGGATCTTGGGAACATGGTGTGGACAACCATCAAAGCATAAATGATATAGGAATTTTGTCACATGTATTGTATTTACAGCTGCCCTTGTAGACATGTATGTAAAGTGTGGAAGCATAGACAAGGTGCGTGAACTATTTGAAATGATGCCTCAAAGAAATGCACAGTCCCACAAAATGCAATGATTGCAAGATATGAACAAAATGGATTATTTGAAAATGATTTATAAACTTTCAAGCAAATGCAATTGGCACGTGTAAAACCAAATTCCTGTAACGATAATTGATCATCATATTAAATATTTAATATAAACTGTCATATACATAATGTCATGAACATAAGATCTAGTTTATATACAAAGCCATATAGGTATGTCCAAACAAAGCCATACAGGCATATATACAAAAATATACATCGGTAACATACAAAAGTATGTATACAAAGCCATCTAGGCATACAAAAAATGTCCCAAAAACTAGTTTCCTATGGACTTTTATAAAATAATCGACGGCCCTTGCTTGACCGTGAAGATGGAGAGCCAATCTGTGACTCATCCTCTATCTGTCGTCGAGTAGACCTCTTCGACAAAAGTTCATCCAGCTCCACCTGTTAATACAATCAAACAATATGTACATTACTATAGAAAATGTACATGAAATATATAACATCACATATGTAATCGATCACTTATCGATCACTTACCACCATCTGATGATCACTATCCATCATCTTGTCTCTCTCTTTGTCCATAGTCGGACGGGCTGGAGTTGTGACTTCCTGTGAGAAGCATCAAGAAGCAAAATTGACTAAACATAAATATCATTTATGTACATGAAATGACATGAGATAAAATAAGAAATACAAAATTATGACATTTTCATGTTATTGGCTCATACCTCGGTCAAAGGATTTGAAGACATCATGGCTGCAGCAATGCCTATCTGCGCTAACTCAAGAAGATGAGGAGGAGTCTCCACATTTAGCATCTAAAAATCAAGTTCAAGATTATTCAACCAAAACAAATACATAACATTATTTTAAAAATGCATAATGATTATAAATGGTTAAATTTGCCTCCGTAAAAGTGGCGGATTTGCGTCCAGGGGACCAAGGAAATCGTGGAGGTGTCAATGACTATTAAAATCATCAAATTGTCACAAAGTAATATGTACCATTGACATATCTACAATAATTACAATCTTGTGATAAATTATGTACCTGTTGACTTGACCTCCTCTCATAACCCACCAATGGATGGCTAATGGAGGCAGGATGAAGACTCTGACCCTAGAATTTCATTACATAGACAATTACATACATTATTTTTGACTTATAATAGAGTCATATAAAATTAGTTACAAATTTCAAATAACAATATATTAAATCAAGATGAATCTTGTAAAAAATTACCTGAGAGTCAATACCAAATGTAGTCTGTAATAGATCATCGGTGAGAACAATCTCATCCAATATGGATGTCTCCATCATTGGATGCTGCTCCTATGTCGCAGCATCTTGTCGTGGGTCCTGTCGTGAGTCCTGTGTCCCATAATCACACAAGTTCCCACATAAACTGCACAAATGTGGGGATAAATGATGCCTATTGCTCTCACCCTCATCGGCCTGGGTAAGATCATTGGCATGCCGTGATAGAGATTGGGTGAGAGTAGTCAATGAATGTAATGTCTCCACCTCAACACTCTCCTTCAAAGTAGAAGGGAGTGACCTACGTTATGACCTCAATAGGGGTACAGGCATAGGGTTTTGATCTCATTAAGCCCCCTCTCTATCTTGGGCAGAGCCACCACCTCTACCCTGGAACTCACAAATGTCAAAATAATTTGGAATCTTCTTGAGGATGAACTCGCACATTTGGAGTTTCCTCAAGAAATATTGTGGCACTCATCATTGTTGCATGGGCACTCATCAAAGACCATGTACCATCTATCCCAAAAGTTTTGGGATATTTCTTCATTCCTACACCAATGAATAGGAAACCATTTGCAAGTTTCTTCTAATCTTTGGCCAGTTTTGGGATTAATAAAGTGTGCACATAATTGAGATTTTGTAATTTTTTCATTCTTCACTTGTTCATATGACAACTTGTCGGCATAGTATTGCCGACACCTCTCCCTATAGTCTTGAAATTCAGTGATTTGTTTTGTCACCAAATCGGTGTGGGAAACAATCTCCTCTAGTGACTTCGCAAGCGCTCTCCTACGATTGGTTCTTGCACTTGGATTGTTTAGCATTTGAATAAGAGTTTGAAGATGTTTCTTGTTTTCTTCTATTATCAGTAGGTAGTTTTCTTGACTATCCCTTACATTGTGAGGAAGTGAAAGTGGGTTTTGAGGGTTTGGAGGGTTTTGGGGGTTGTTTTGACTCTCCTCAGCTAGATTTGGGTTTTCTCTTGCCTCATTAACTGTAAATGCAAATAAAAGACTAATTGAATATTGCAAAAGTCAAAATTTATTCTCAAACTAACAAAAATTAAACAAACCCTACCTTCTTCAGCTGCTAGGCCCTCCAAATTTGCTTCACAACGTCTTTGGCGGCAAGGTGGCATCGTGAAAGTGTCTATTTCTCCCTTGCACTTGCTTGGAGAGACTTTCCTTGAACGCATTCGTGCTTTGAAGATTGTTTTTTCGCATACAAACTCCTTTGGCCACGGCTGAATGGGAGAAAATGAAGTTTTTTTACTTTTAAAGCAAGTCAAAACACGAGTGCGTTATAATGCGCTTGCATTTTGGCTTGTTTTGGACCAAAAAGTCCCATGGTGGTGACTTTTTGGTCCCCCATCTTTGTGCATACACCCACTTGGTAGTAGTTGGTGGTTGCTCCGGAGACGGCAGGATGGTCATGGAGGTGTTCAGTGCAGTATCAAAGATGTAGGTCCATTTTTGTTTGCTATTTTTTTCCCTCCCAATGATTCAACTATTGAAAATGAAGTGGCAGGGACTGTTAAATTTTTTTTTTTTTGTGAATAGGCGCCCGTTATGAAATGGGTGCTCGTTCTATTTGTAGGTGCCTGCATGTAATAGGTACCTATTTGGGTTTAGACTCCCAATCTTGAATGGGATCCCATTACATAATGGGCACCCATTTAGGCTCGAGAGCCCATTCCTAAGTGGATCCCATTATTTTCAAAATGGGCACCCATTTCCATCATAATTTTTTTCACCTGCAAGACTTCCACGAAAAGTGGACTCATCTTTGTGCGCCCACCCACTCCCCTAGATGACATAGGAACCCATTAATAGCTCAAATTTGAATGTGAAAGAGAGGGAGTGAAAACTTTAAAATGCCTTGACATGTGTGGGCCCTAACTAGAATTGCAATCTTTACTTAAGGTGGATAACTTCATTAGTTCATATCTCTTATCAATCTAATCAAACCCTAACTAGCAGAGTTGAGCACTTGTGTTCATCTATCTAATCTGAGGATCAAAACCCTTAGGTTCTGGAGATTAGTGGATGATACCCCATTGGTTTTCTAGAGTGTTGAGGATGAATTTAACCCTTCAAGTTCTTGAGAGTAGCTTCATGTAGAAGTTGCATCTACAACTACTAGTGTGGAGGATTCTCACCAACTTTTGGGTGTTTTAACATTCTAGGTATTCAATATTTTGGGTCTTTTCTAAATATATTTATGATCATTGTAATCTTTGTACTTAGCAAAAATTTTGGTATCTCTTTGTAATAATTTGAAACAATAATATATTTAAATGAAATATCCTATTTTGACATGTGTGTGTCAATGCTCCTTTCTATTTATGCAATCTACATGTTGTTCCTGCTATGGGTCAAATCAAAGTTGGAGCATTTTCAATATTTCTTAGTTATGTGGAGGTCATCATATCATTGAAAGTCAAATTTTCTCCTTAATTATTTTAAAGTCAGACCTTTTCTTTTCTTCAATCAAGTTTATGAAATGTGCTTTTCTAATCGTTTATCAACATTTTGTTCGAGTCCTTAAAACCTCATCGGTACTTGATACCTTGTTTAGAATCTCCAAAAGTTCATAAAATCAACCAAGTTTTCTCTTTGTAGCCTTTGTTGGTAATTCATTTAGGTTTCAGAACTTGTGGTGTCATCCAATGCTCCTTCAAAACTTGTGTCAATAAAGTCTCTAAGCTTTGTCAGAGAAATGTACATGTTTCAAAACCTTTGTGTATCTTTGACATACTTTTCAAATTCAAAGAGAATAAACTTTCAAGAATTTAATACAGTTTCAGAACCATCATAGGCTCCTAAGGGATTTTCAAGATATGGTCAAAATCACCAAAAATTAAACAGATGGTTGACTTTGGAAAGGTTACAATCTTCATCAATGATTGAGATTAATTCCAAAACTATTGGTGATTTTTCCAAAATATTATTAAAAATTGTGTAGAGTTAAGTGGGTTGTGAGAAGTTTTCTCTCTAGGTACTTGATCACCATCTCATGGCATATTTCAAGTTAAAGGAATGTCCAATTTCAAAGGATGACTTTAGTGTTCATCGGCGTTTAATATGGTTCCAAAATTAGTTGTGAGCCTGTTGACCCCCTTTTAATACCTCCAAAATTTAAACTTTTGTATTGGAATAGCAATTCTAATCATGCATCAAGGCCTTTTGTTGAGTCACCTTTCTGGTTGCAAGTTGTCAGTTTCACACACTTCATGCATTAGTCGTGGTGGTAACACAGTGTTGAGAGGTCGCATTATGCTTTGTTCATACTGTTGTCCTACATTAGACTTTGTATAGTTGCATCATTTTGAAGGAAGATCAACCAATGTTTCACTCAAGTTCCAAGATGTACCTATCCAGTTCAAGGCATTTTGCAAAAAATAATTAAATTTGAAGATGTATAGCGACTGGAAGGAAACCCTCTTATGAGGGTGTTATTAAGTTCGTTTTGCCAAACATGACAGTTTCAGAGTTGTATGCCTCACGGTTCGCGAAATTTTAAAAGTTTAATTTTTCCGTGCAAAGCTTATGGAAACAATTAAAAAGGTAATTTTATGGAAGTTCAAGAAGAATCGTCTTGTCTACAGCCTCGTATCATCTTCATGAATAATTGGCCAAAGTTTCGTAATGATTTGGTGCTCCAGTCAAAAGTTATGCATCTTTCGTCATCTTCATGCTTACAAATCAACGAAGTGATTGTTATGAAGCTTTCTAGAGTAATGTCAGGCAAGGTAATCAGTTTCAAAAGTTTAAATATGACATCCGTGAAGTATTAAGTCCTTCCAAAAATGTCGATGAGAAGAGAATTTTACTTGTGTCGTGGGTTACTATTTGAGGAAATGCAATTATGGTTGAGCTTAGACATGATGAACCTGTTCTGACATTATAGGCTTTATCAATGGTTAATAACAACTTCCGACACACATTTTGCTTCCTGATCAAGTTCAAATAATGATCAAAGTTTATATTTCTAAGTGTTGTTGGCTTTGAAGCCAGTTCCAGAAACAATTTCAAAGGTGATGGGTGATCGACGTCCATGGTTTGTAACCATTTTAAACGTCGATAAAGAAGACTTCTACTTCTAAGTATCAAGGTTAGCTTTTAATCATCACTTGTTGCCAATTAAGACTCGTGTGGGTATTTCTTAATGAAATGGAAGTTAAAATCATATTTTAGAAAGAAGGAAGCTATCACAGTTGTTAAGAAGAGCTACTAGTCTCCATTTGTCAATCAAGCGGAATAAACAAGTCGGTGAGTGCAATTGGTTTTGAAACTATCCATGAAGGCCAAAGAGCACTTATGAAAGACAAGTCATAGTTTGAAAGCAATAAATTAGTTGTAAAGTCTCCACTAGAGCACTATTACATGTTTGGAAAGGTGTCACACTTGATATAATGATGAAGGGAGTTTATTAAAAATGTAACTCATTACTCGCAAGTGATTTGTCAGATTCAAAACATTGGCAAAGCTTTATTAGCAACTAATTCTTATATATCGAAGGCAATTTAAAAGCATATCGGCCGACATGAGATGTTTTGAAACTAGATTCAACTATCGATGAAGGCTGAGCAAGGTTTATTCTTATGACTAATGAGTTTTAAACTTTGACATAGTGGAATCCATGACTTATGAGGGCAAAGAGGAAAGAACATGTCGGAGAAAACAAAAGGTTTTAAAACCAATTTTAAATGCCGACAAAGGATATCCTTGTGATCTTCAGCAGATATAATAAGTTTTAAAAGCTTCCTTCAACTCTGATGAAGTTTCAAAACCATCCTAAACCACCAATGAAGCGAAGTCTTTTCTATCATCGGGTGATTGAAGAGGTTTTCTAAGTAACGTCAATCACTGATATGCTTTTGAAAAGTGCTTTGGATGTCGATGAAGATGAAATGGTTACAAATTGCTTAGGATTTATGGCATGCAGTTATAAACATCTAAAGAAAACCTCTAATGGGAATCATTAATGACTTATGAAAAATGCAAGTGCCCTGGTAGACATACCTACAAAATTTGGACGCTTAGACAAGGCATATGAACTTGTTGATAAATCGCCTCAGAAAGATACATGGTCTTATGGAATGCAATGAATGGAAAGATATGCAAACTATTTTGGCAGAATGCCTCAAAGAGATGTAATCCCATGGAATGCAATCATGACAAGATATACATAAGAATGGTTTTATTGAAAATGCTTCAGAAGACTTTAAGCAAATGCACATGGTAGGTGTGAAGCTAAATTCTATGATCTTTTGCAATATTCTTCCCTGCACATTGAAATGGAGCTTCTAAATAAGGTATGGACACCCATCAAAGTGTGAACGACGATTAGTTTCAAATAGGTAGTGATTTCATTGGGGTGGTTTCACCTAGAAAGCAACGGTTTTGTGACTGTTGAAAGGAGGTAGTTTTGTCAAGTGGTGGTTTCATCAGGAAGTGATTCCATAATGGATATATTGAAAAAGTTTCAAAAACCTGCACACAAGCAAATTTGTTGAAAAGGCTTTATAGACCATCAAGAAGATGCATATTAGCAAGCATAAAACCAAGCTCTACAACCATTCCTAGTATCCTCTCTCCCTATGCCAAAATGGGAGCTTTCAAATGAGGGTTTAGACATCTATTAAAGCATAATCGAAAGTGGATTTTTGTCAGATGTAGCAGTTGCAAGTGCTCTGGTGGATTTGTATACAAAATATGGAAGCATAGAGGAGGCACGTAAACCATTTGACATCACCTCAAGAAGACGTCATCTCATGGAATGCAGTGAATGCTGCATATACGAAATGGTTTTGTTGAACAAGGCTTTCCAAACATTCAAGTATATGCATTCGGCTATTGAAAAACCAATCCCATAACCTGTAGCCGGCATACTCGCACCCTGTACGTAATCATGCTGGTAGATAACTACATAGTTTGCTATTAGAAATGGATTTTAATATGATATCTTTGTGGCGGGTGTAATTGTTGGCATGAATGCAAACCTTGAGAGTGTAGACTAAGTGCATAATGTTTAAATGTTTGGCTCAAAGATATGCCATCGCATGGAGCTATTACATACTAGAAAATCTTGATTGATTTTGCACCCCAAAAAAAGGCAAATCCAACTTAGTAGCCTATGGACATGACCAAACTAATCATGGAAATGCTCGTTTAAATTTGAGGACATGTGGTTGTAGTATCTTGAAATGTGTAGTGGAATTAAAGCCATGACATTGGGGGATATGAGATGAAAAGATTTGCAGGAAGACTTTAGATCATCAAGTAGAGGCTAAAAGATTTTCAACAGAATGTGTTTGGGAAACATATTCCAAAGGAAGTTCACTGTTATACCATTGAATTTTATTGAGGATATTCCAACTGATCTTTTAGACCTATTATTGGAGTATAGGAATCAAATGTTGGAAATTATAGTGGAGCTCGATGATAAAGCAATCAAGAAATTGATTAGAAAGGGCACCATATCCATTAAATTTGTTTCAATTTTGTGTGGTTCAACTTTTAAGAACAAGAGTGCACAACCTTTATTAGATGTTGTGAATTATTTGCCTTCTCCTCTTGACTTACCACCATTAAAGGGCACACATGTAGAGGATCCAGAGGTGACCATAGGAAGACGCCCAAGTGATGACAAACCATTCATAGGACTTGCTTTCAAAATTATGGCAGATTCATTGGTGAGGTACCTAACATTTGTACGAGTTTATTCTGGTAAGCTAAATGTTGCATCTTATGTACTTAATTCCAACAAAGGAAGAGAGAGAGAATTGGGTGCTTATTGCAAATGCATGCAAAGTTGGAGAAATTAGCTTGGGAAATGATGATGTTCAGTGGTTGTAATCAGACCAAGAAAATGTCAAGCATTATTCAATCTACGTCTATCAAGATGACATTTCCAATAAAGACTTACTATTTACTCAGTCCATATTATGTATGCACAAACACCGGAGTCTAAGATTTAGGTATACAGAGGAGTCATCACATTCAGTGAGGTTTGACCACCAAGATGGAGAAAACAGAGATGGAAAGAACTTAGCAAAATCCATAACTTTAAACTCACAAGTTTTAGCTACCTTTTTTGTAAAAGTGACTTGTGTCACTCATTGTAACTAGAAGTTAGAAAATGGGCTTGGTTTCTAGAAAAGTTAGGTCAAATCTAACTAAAATAAAGCCTATTTTTAATTATTGCATTTTCAAAAAGGTAGTTATGAAGTAGTTAGAAATTAGTTACGAGTAAATTATGGGTGGAAGGTTTGTAAAAGCAATGTTTTCGAATGTAAGAGGAGGAGACGTCCCAGTGATTACATTTTTCCAATTCTTTTCTGGTATTGAACAAAACTAAAGAAAAACAAAGAGCTAATGGATTTCATGCTTTGTACAGAGAAGTTTTGTAGTTGTATAACTTTAAAATAAATACATAAAGTAGTTGATTCGTGTGTTTTAGATGTTTTGTGTATTTTCATTACCTATTGTTCGTAGGTTGAATAGATATATTCTATATATTATTGTGGAAAGACATTGGTTATTTACTAGAATATTTGTGAATCATGCAATATGTGTGTGAAAATACAATCTTAATCTTGGTATCTTGATTTAATATTATTCATGCAAACCTATCTCTTTGTGTGTTGAGGTTTGTGAGCTATTTTCTTCGTTATTGACACAGTTCCAATATTTGTGATCACTATCTGTTCATCATACAAATCTAGGGAATGTGTGTTTCTGATTTTATGGTGAATCTTTCCTTATGTTTGTACAAATCTGTGAAATCCAAGTCAGTATTCGTGTGTTTGCCACTAGGGTTTCTATAATTCATTTTCCTTTAGTTTTCTAATACCTTTGGTATTTCTGATTAAAATACCACAAAAACTACTATTTTGATCATACAAGGGAGCTAGCCCTCTCAAATGCAGAGGAAGATCATTGCTTTATCACGATCTCTCTAATTGTTGGCCAGTTTATCGCTGCTCTTCGAGCAAACAGAGTTAATTTTCAAGGTGATATTCGTAGCGACCAATCTGTTTACCAATAGAGCCCCTATGGAAAGCCAACACCTCATTTTAATGAAGGAAACATATCGAAGGAAAAGTTTATGAAGTCTTTGTTGGCACTTTAATGCGGTTTGAGAACCAATAATAAAGCCTAACAACTTCTTCAATACACCCAACGTTTGAAAGAAAATCTTTTTGACTAAATATGTTGGGTTCATGAGTGGTTTAACTCAGTTTTAGAACTTACATCAACACCCAATAAAAGAAAATGGAGGTGGTGGCCAATATCCATGATTCTGTAACTGTCACCCACTATCGATAAAGACTTATGCAAATACGTTGGCGAAATGAAGATCATGATTATATTTCAAAAGAAGAAAGCTATTATAATTGTTATACAAGCTAGTGCATTACTGAAAATCAAAGCAAGGACAGGAATAAAGAGCCGCAAGCCACTCTTCACTAAACACCATGACTCATGAGAGCAAGGAATATGTCGGAGAGTATGAAGAGTTTTGAAACTACTGTTCAAAGATGACAAAGATAAAGCAAAAATAATAACGGTGATTTAGCAAGTTTCCATGCCCACCTAAAAAGCCGATGATCAAATCTTTTCAAAAGGAAGAAAACAAGTGCACGTACTTGACTTGCAGTCTTGTAATAATAGTATGTGTTTTTATAGTTAGAAATTTTTTTCTTAGATTAAATATTTGTTTAATATTGATGTGGAACTGATTTATTATAAATACTCTTCATGAATTGATTAGTTGATTTTGAGTTTGATTTAATATTTGTTTGGTTAGCATAGACTACAATGGAGTTTGCATTGGAGAATGTGAGAAAATGTGAATTTTATTCTAATACTGTCAATCTTGAGTCTCTTTTTTATTTATTATATCATTTTTACTACGAAGCCACAAATATATATCAATATTTCATTTTACTATGTTTTAATAATTTTTATTCTAAAAATAGCATTAATTATATTATTTTAAAGATATTTAAAATATGAAGGAAAATTAAATAATATTATAGTTAATATATAAAATGAATAGTAATATTCATATTAATATAATTATTTAATTTTGCTTTATTGTAATTATAATATTGATATTTTAAATAGCAATAAAATGATATAATTAATACTATTTTATAATAAATTTATTATAACATAGTAAAATGAAATATTTATATATATTTGTTTATAAAAATTAAATATTAATAAATTATAGTAAAGGAAACATTAATTCAACTTGTTGAAATTTACCAAATCTATAATGTCTCTGGGTTTATGAAGTAGAAAAATTAATGGACATTCAAACAATGAATTTCAAAATGATAATATGCCCCATCCTAATATACTAACTTCAACATAGGGAAGTTTTCTTGCTGTGAAGGGCATGCATGCTTATTATCATACTAGAAAATTACTTTTTCTAATGAAAGCTTTAAATTTTGAATAATATGAAATATTTATGCCATCAAAGAATATGTGAGAAAAAATGAGATAAGTATATTATGAAGTCTATCACCCAATGTTGGAAAAGGAACACAATAATGTATGCCATGTAAGCGCACCTGCTAGAGCTTCCAATAAAATGTTACAGGTGGTGTTTGATTTTCAGTGAGATATCTTCTTTCTTTTCTCTTTCTGTGAGATTCGTCTTGTGGCAAAACAAAGCCACAAATAAATATTATTTTTTCTACACTTGTATTCTTAGCTCTCTATTTATAACAATTTGTTTTAAATAATCCCATAATGTCAAAAAGATAACTAAATTTAAACAATACGAAATGAAACTATTATATGTTTCATAGATCTCATTTTCATTTTCTAGTGCAAATATTTTATTAACATTATTTCATTTTACTATAATATAACATAAATATAAATACAGTATAAATTTGTATAATCAACAATTTAATATAATTTTTATTATTAATATATATAGATAATGAATAAAATTAAATAATTTTCATAAGGTTGAATAAGATTGCTATAATATATTAATATTGAATATATTTACACCAATATATATCAATATTTCATTTTACTATGTTTCAATAAATTTTATTATAAAAATAGTATTAATTATATTATTCTATATATATTTAAAATATCAATATTATAATTACAATGAAAAAAAATTAAATAATCATATTAATAAGAATATTACACAATATAATATATTGATATTTAGATCACTAAAATATTTAAATATTTAATACTTATACACAAATATATATCAATATTTTATTTTACTATACTATAACATAAATTTAGATACATTATAATGATAATTATAATCAATAATTTAATATATATATTATTATTAATATATTATTATTTATATTATTCTATTGATATTTAAAATAAGAACTTTATAATTAATGAATAAAAATTAAATATTAATATGAATATTATACAATATAATATATTAATATTTAGATCAGTATAATATTTCAATATTTAATATTTATACATAAATATATGTTAATATTTTATTTTACTATCATATAACATAAATATAAATATATTATTATAAATATATTATAATGGTAATTCTACTAATTTGTTTAATCAATAATTTAATATACATTCTATTAATAATATTTCATTAATATTTAAAAAATCTAATTTATAAATAATATATATACAATGAATCAAAATGAAATAATCACATTAATATGCATATTATATTAATATAAATATTATAATTTTTGTTATAATATTTGCATACAAAATCCATCCTTAAGAGTTCAAATTTTGAGCCAATCACAACATAGATAAATGATTTTTGGAATATTTTTTGTTAAAATTTCTTCATGTAAACTTAGGAAAAATTAAAATTTGTTCAACATGAAAATAATACTTTGTTTTGATTGGTTTACTCTAGATAGATTAATCACTAGATAAAAAAACTCATTGCAATAGTACTCAAAGGCAGGTACTAATAAACAGTTTTAAGTAATTGACTTGGGCTGATAAATATGTGGTGAAGAGATACATTCTCCATGAAGCAAGGAGAGTTTTCCCAAACTTTAAAAAAATTGATAGTTAGAGGCGGTTGCGCTTAAACAACACACTTTGAGCACTAACCGTCAATGTGGCAACATGAGCCCTTCAACTTCCATTTTCTTCCTCTTCGTTCCCATTTTCCATTGTGCTATGATAGTCATGGTTAAGGTTTGGTAAAGTTTAATTTTTTAAAACTGTCTCTTGCCCAGTCAATTAAGGTTTTGAAACTGTCTCCCACCTGAGCGCCTACATGAAATGCTCAGGTAGACATGCATCCAAAATGTGGAAGCATAAACAAGGCATGTGAACTATTTGACTGGATGGCGTAGAGAAATGTGGTCTCCTCAACTGCTAGTATTGCAAGATATGCACAAAACAAGTTTGTTGAAAAGGCTTTAGAAACTTTCAAGAACATGCAATTGACAGGTGTAAATCTAAAATTTGCAATCTTTGCCAGTATCCTCCATGCCTATACAAAAATGGGAGCTTTGGAACAGGATATGGACATCCACCACAAGATAAAGGATAGAGGAATTTTGTTAGATGTTGTAGTTGTAACTGCCTTGGTAGACATGTATGCAAAATGTAGGAGCATAGACAAGGCACATGAACTGTTTGACAGAATGCCTCAAAGAGATATCATGTCATGGAATGCCATGATTGCAGGATATGCAAAATGTGTAAGCATAGGCAAGGCACGTGAGTTGTTTGATATAATACCTCAAAGAAATGTGTTCTCATGGAATCCTCTGATTACAGGATATTCACAAAATGGATTTGTTGAAAAGGCTTTAGAAAATTTCAAGCAAATGCAATTGGCAGGCGTAAAGCTAGACTCTACAACCTTTCCCAGCATCCTCCCAGCCTGTGCCAAATGGGAGCTTTGGAATAGGATATGGATATCCATCAAAGCATAAAAGATAGAGGAATTTTTTTAGATGTTGTAGTTGCAACTGCTCTAGTAGACATGTATGTAAAATGTGGAAGCATAGACAAGACACATGAACTGTTTCCAAATGCTTCAAAGAAATGTGGTCTCATGGAATGAGATGATTGCAGAATATGCACAAAATAGATTTTGCAAGGATGATTTCAAAATCTTTGAATTAATGAAGTACTCTGGAACATATCATGACATTATAAGCTTTGTTTGTGTTCTATGTACATGTAGCCATGCAAGTTTAGTGGATGAGGGTTGTACATACTTCAATCACATGAGTAACCCTTATTGCATTACACCTATTATTGATCATTATGTGTGTATGGTTGACCTTCTTGCCCATGCTAGCTATCTTGAGGACACCCTAAACTTTATCATTAAGATAGTAGTTAAACCTGTGGCGATTGTGTGGATGTGTTTTCTTGGTGCCTACAAATCACATATGAACATAGGCTTAGGAGTATTTATAGCGATGTTGCTTTTTGATCTGAATCCTAATGAGGTGAGGGTTTCAAGGTGGCTAGGATAGAGATAAATATGGCATTTCATTAGTGTTTGGAGTGACAATAGGACCTAAAACAAGAGGCATTCAAAATGATGAGGGGAATTATAGAGAAACACAATGGGAGACATCATAGGTTTGAAATGAGTACTATAATTACATTCGTAATATGGTCAAATTGACTATTTTATTCACTTGTGGAAAACCTAACAAATGACATACTTAAATTTAAATTCCATTTGGTAAGATATGGATTGAATAATTCTGCATTAGTCGTATACCTAGCAAATGCTAGTGAAGACTAAATTCCATATGCCACATCTAATGTTTGTTTACAATCCTTAATCACAACTACATTTAGAATCTTGAATTTTTGTACTTGATTCATGACAAAATTTTATAATGGGGGATTCATTTCAAAATGTCCAAAGACTTATGAGTCATGGCTAATAATTTTGTTTAGTTGATTTACAAATGAAATGTTACATAAGCATACATGTTTTTATACAATACGACAAGAAAAATAGTTTTCTGGAAAGAATCGAGAATGATGAACTTTAATTCTTCATCTCAAGCAAATGCTTTTGACAACTTTATGGCTATAAGAGAACATATATTTCTAAGTTATTATAAGTCTTTATAATGAGTGTTTTAATGTTTGCAATAGAAAAGGGGAATTGTTATGAAGTGCCTTCTATTCTTACAAAAGATGAATCACTTTGTAACTATCATTAATAGTATCACACTTGAGGTCCCAAGGTACATCTAAAATTATAAATGAATATTTTTTGAGTATGCATTATAATAGTAGGGAACATTTGAATTGAAGCAACTCTATTGTTATTAAAAATAAAAATAATTATAAAATAATCCCATAGATTGCATTTGGTGAAGTTCAAGGTCCTCAGTAAATAAAAGGTGCTACATTCTTCCTCCCACCACTTGGTACTGCCACATCTATTTGACTTGATTTATTCAGAATCCCCAGTGCTAGATGTGTTCTTGACAATTTATTTAGATGGCTTCTTCCTTATAATTTACTAGTTCATATCCCACTTTAAGTTCCTTTTTTGCTCATTCCAATTCTATCCAACTATAAAATTTGTTAGTTTCCTTGTAAATAATTGGTCTCTTATTTCATGTTGAATAATGAGTATTTATTTTGCAATTGTTTTTAGTATTTCATTTACCATATTGTTGGGGCCTCTCTTTGCCCATCACCCTTCTTATTTCCCTCCATCTTAGAGCTTAGCAACTCATCTATAAATTGCTCTTTTCCTTCTTTTGTCATCTTCTCTCTTTGTCTTCCTCATGGTTGAAGTTAAACTTGTGAAACCACAATGATAAAAATTATTGCCTATTGATACACTACAAAAGGCTAACTTTAGATTTCCTACTACTTGCATAAATAGAGTAGTTGCATGGTCAATCCCTAATCAATCTTGAAATTAAACCTTAAATTTTATCCTTAATGGCCCATTAGGCTCTTAGTTTTTAACCATGCTTTTATACCATTTGTGATAGCCCAATGGACTTGGGAAAAATTAGACTATTTTTTAAATTGAACTTCTTAAGCTTTTACCCAAATTATATAAAAGAATGTAGTCTTACAACATCAATAAATCCCTATGAAAAGTCACCCAAAAATTCTTCTAGATAGACATACTTGGATTCTTGGGTTTGGTAATAAATTGAGCTTAGGCATTCATGTCTAGGTCTAAAAAGTCCTTATTTTATCTTAACATAGGGTGACAATTGAGAGACAGGCCTTAAGACAAGATTTAGTTTGGTTGAACCATCAAATTTCAACACTTAATATGGGAACACATGACCAACTCCAATTGGTACATTCTCACGTTCATGAAATCCCAAGCATCTTTGACATACTTTAATTATGCTTATGGATTTGAAATCATTTTATACAACTTGGTTTAATCAGGTGTCTTAGTCTAAAAATTTAATGGCCTTAGATTTGTAGGCTTAGTGGATGTGAGAGTCATATTAAAGATAACATAATTGTAAGTCGGTTCTAGAATCCTAAGGTTGTATTCTAAAGTTATCCAAAGAGGACATGTGTCTTCTTAGGGTTAACTTTGATATAAAGACATGGCATGCACCCAATAGGGGAAACATTTAGATTCCCACTTAGAGGATAGGCATCATCACATGATTGACTTTGGTCAATTAATGACTTAATAGATTTCACTTGATAGAGTAATGAGTAGGGTTTTGTCTCAAATTAGGACTCTTGCCAATGATTTTTTCCTCTTGGGGAGATGTGTACACTATAGACCTACTCTAAGACATCCATGGCCAATAATTTTCTTGAGGAATTGATGGTCAAGAGTTATTTAGACTTGGAAACGAAAATACACTTTAATATTACAAAGGAAGCTAGTCTCTAAGCATAGCCTTGATAGAGCAATTCTCATGAAAGGACTCTAAGACTTATTAGAATTAATTCTAGAAACAACCTCCCATACATAAATTATTTATATTTTAGATCACTAAATCTTGCAAAGATCCATAGGATAGTGGTTTCAATCTAGGCTATTAGAATTTACCTTAGAGAGTTTTGCTAATTCCTTTGATGATTTATCCATGGGGTTTATACAATTATCTCTTAATAAGTATTGACCATCCACATGACTTGATTTATAGCTAGGGAATATGGTCAAATTATGGCATAAGAGAATTATTTGTCAAATTTAGGAATCCCAATTACATAGCCTTTGGACTTTAGCCTCTAACCATCCATGGCTCCAATTGTCTAGATCATTCATGCTAGGTTAATTACACTTAGGTAGTTAGGTTCATTCACTAGAACATTATAGAATCATGTCACATGTCTTACAAATTAAACCAAATAATAATATAAAGTAATACTTTAGTAGGAAGGTATCAAGCCTTAGAGGGTTCATAATTGGTTTTACCAAATGACAATAGTTTACAACAATATCCCAATAAAAATGAACATGTACTCATTAAGCCTTCTAGGAAGCTCATCCAAACCTTAAATAATTTATATATCACACTAGAATCATAGTATTCAACAACTAACTCTATCTTTTAGGTGGTGGGTCAAATTTTACACAAGTAGTTTAAAATAAGTATTATAATCTTTAACTATTAACATATCCTATATAGTTCTCTAGAATTTACAACTTAATACCTTAGGACAAATTAATAACAAGTATATTAATCCTTAACCAAGAATTTGATGATTGTCATATTGACACCTAAAACATTAGTTCCCAAAATGGCATGTTTTGCTCCTCATGTCTCATTCATATTCCCACTTGAACCTATAGCATATAACCGATGAAAGACATATTTCATAGGTTTTCATATCTTTGCCATTTGAAATGCAAGGTGGAAAAGTAAAAAATTGGCCTAAGTCCTAAGTTTCCCTAGGTTCCTGTTTTCCTTACTTTTAAGCCCTAAGTCTTACAGTCATCGTTTTACTTTATCTTATAATCCTTCATTGACTGTCTAGTCTAGGTTGCCTATTGTCTAGGTTATAACCTTGAGCCTTATATACCATGAAATGATTGGCCCTGAGTCCTAGTATTTACCTACTCTAGCCCATAAAGTTATATCCTTCATAAGGTCTTAAGTCCTAAGTCTTAGGGGCTGAAAGTGCCACATCGCAGGATTTCGCAAACCCACAGACCATTGAAGGTGACATCATGTTCCTCCCGCGGGGCTGCAAAATAGCGACAGCTGTAAAGTATGTCATGGCCTTTGGCCATATGGTCGGTGACCTGGTTGACTGAAGCTGACTATGCCAGGTGTTAAAGAATGCAGCGAAGAGGTGGGGCCAATGAGAATTGGATGGTAGCGCAACATCACAAGGGAATCTTGTCTGCAAGAAAGATTCACTGCGTAGCTGTGAAAAGATGACAGATGTCAAGGAACCTTGGGATTAAAGCCATAAGTTTGAGGATTCCGAATCAACGAAGCAAGTGCTGCTAGGTGCCAGGTGAAGAAGTGAGCTGCAAGTATTGCAAGATTGGATGGTAGCGCAAGCCTGCAAAAGAATCTTGGCAGAGGGAAAGATCCTCTGCGTTGCCACGAGATTGTGACGCGTGGTTGGTTTTCAAAGGAGAAATAAAGCTTGTGTAAAGGGGATCCACAGGGAGGCTTTAGCGCACTCGCGCAGAGCCAAAAAGAGATGGCCAACACCCTACCGCGCTACTGTGAGATTATGCCACGTGGCCACGTTGGACGAGAGAAAGGAAAGATCACCAAAAAAGGAGACTTGACATGGAATGATGCGATTGGTTGATGACTTTTCAATGGGAGAGCTCAGATTTTCAAATCTAGCGGGTAACTCACAACCGTCGATCTTAAGGCAGACTTATCCACGACTAGAATTCAAAAGGGACTTTCAAACATCCCGAAGGCAGGAAGATGCATGAATTCAGGCAGGCAGCATTGCAGGGGCTGATTTTTCAAAGAATTCAGAGCTGATGAGGACACAGTGACTCAGGGGTTTGAGTTTTAAAGTGTTGTAAAGGCTTTGCTTGGTGAGTTTGAAGGGATGTGTCTTGTATGCCACAAATGCAAGTGCTATGTCTTTCAGCTACCCCTTCCTTCTTAGATATTTGTTGCATTTATGGTTGCAGATCAGCAAACCAGTTGTGTGCATTAAGGCATAAAATATCTTCCATATGCTTCCAGATCCTAGATATTTTTGCAGTTATTTCTAGTAGATAAATGTCCCTTCTAGGCGAGATATTTTTTGACATGGTCCATAGGGAAATTTATTGTACCCTAGTTAGGTCAATTAGAATCAGATGCTATATATGCATGAATGTAAGATGTAAAAAAGGTTGGTCTCTGAACCAATTGTCTAGTCTGCAGTGCCTCAGGAGAATTTCATGGCTTCAAATCAAGCCAGTATGGGCAATGAATGGAGGATTGTGTGTTGATACAGTGTAGGAATGTATTGTAAAGCATATTTTATGCATTGGTATGTCTCCATGGCCATTTGTAAAGATTCAGGAGAATATATAATCGTAGTTGTATGTTTTCTTTCACCACATTTGCTAGTGTGATTGTAATAGAGGTTTGGTAATGTGTGACAACATTTAAATTCAATACAAGCTTTGTTTTGAGTCATCTCTTTGTTGCAAATGGGTCTTTGTGGTTTGGTTCTCGATCATTAAGTATGTCCAATATGTGAAATATAATATGAGAAATGTATGTGAATATATTTTAGTTTTCTGTTGATGCCGGTTCTCCCCTTTCCTCCCTCTTTATTGTTTATGACTTTGTTACCCAATAGAGTAGGCACCGGTCCATATTGGAGAGGGATCAAACACTCTTTTAAATCAAACAAATCTTTCATCTGTGGTTCAAGGTAAAAACCATCTTTCATGTGCAAGTGTATGTGCACAGTTGAATCAGCTATATAGGGGTTATTAATGACAACTAGTTGTTTTAGGTTCAGTGACAATCTTTGGGGCCTAGAATGCAGTTTGGGTTTGGTTGTCCTGTTATTTTTAGTTGTTCATCTAGTTTGAACCTAATACCTATTCAGGTATACCCCTTGGAATATCCCTCCTAGGTTTAAGATGAGCTTGAAGTGCAGAGGAGTTAACCCACTCCTATAGGTTGCCCAAAATCACCTTGAACTTGTTGATAAACCTCTTCCATTCATCTAGAACGACCATCCCCAGCCTAGGTGATTTGGGAATGTTTTAGAGTTTAGGGTTGTAGTTATTTTGGGAGTCAACATGTCAATTGCCACCCAACAATCCTTGATGCTTCCTACTACACATCTTTGACATGGAGTCCTTAAGCAATCCCCACCCCTTTTTCCTATAGACATATTGGGGAAACAAAGACCACAAAATTCATTACAATAGTCAAATATAATTACAGCTAGAAGAGATAATGTTCATTCATCTTTATTGCAACTAGAGTTATTCATATATTCATAAAATGCAAGAACATGTGTTACCAATTTATTATTAGGATGCAAAGTACTTTACTTGGAGGCCAACCCAAGTATCATGCCTACTTTTCCTCCTATCCACCATTGAAATGAGGTATTCAAATTCATAGGGGTTTTGATGAGGTGTGTGACCATCAAAAGTCTCCAACCCATTTTGATTGGTGCAAGGATTCTACCATATAGGGAATTTTATAACTAATTCCTAGAACCAATCCAAGAAAACCATGTAATCCACCACTTAGCAAATCTAGGAAAATTATGGCATCCACCACTCAGCCAATATAGATCTCAATATCACAAGATTGACCAACTGACACATGCATAAGCGTGCATACATATAGACACACACAAGTCTCTAAACATCTAAGTCACAAATTATAGTCAACACAGTTTGGGGGGGCTACAACTACTCCAATGGGCCCAAGAACACATCAACTAGGAAATATAAATTGATTCTTTTAAATAAACAATCAATTGCTTAGTTTATGCTTCAAGAGACCATTCCTTGTAGTGATTTTGGTTGTTCTTTGCAATGTGATTCTAGTTAGAGCACACACCACTTTAATTTTGATTTGAAAATTATTCCAAAAAGTACATTAGATACATATTGTAACGTAAAAAATTGCGTACCCTTGCAATTTCATGCTACATTTTGCAACCACCTTAGTGTTTGCACCTTCTCTCTACATTATAGGCTAAGGTTTGTTTAATTTAGGCTTCTTTCTTTCATTTTCTTTAAATTTAGTTCGGATGCTTAGATGGTCATATGATTCTAAGGCATCCTATGTAACTAGGAGCTAGTTTTGCCTAGACTCGAGTGCTCCATGCAGACGTCGGCATGACATGCTAGAGTCCTGTGTCTGTTTTCCGCTAGGTGACCATTCCTGAGTGTTACCACATGCCTCTGGTGATCATGAGACTTCTCAATAAAGCCTCTCTGAGATGCAAAACATCCCTCAATGTGCTATTTCAAGGTTTCCCCCTTTCATTAAATTTGGAACAAAAACTCTTGCATTTTCCCTCATTGTCATTCACTCTCATACACTTTTTCACATTCTCAAGCTCACAAGACTGCTAGCTCTACTCTGCAAAAATCTTGGTTGAATTCAAGCCAATGATCAAAGCTTTTCAAAGGAAAGAAAATAAATAGTTTTAAGTAACCGATTTGGGCCGATAAACACGTGGTGATCCTCTATACATTCTACATGAAGCAAGGAGAGTTTTCCCAAACTGTAAAAAAACTGATAGTTAGAGGCTATCTATTTGCAGACAGTTATCAAAGGACAGTTCGGAAATTATAGTTGGAGCTGATGAACACTTATAAAGAGCACAAGTCTTTATTTTTGACAATGAGAAGTGTTTTTGAAACCTATTCAAATTGTCAACAGGTTATAAATAACACTCTAAACGCTGACAAAGCTTTATAAAAGGCAACTTCTTCTGTTATCGGATGTAAAGCTTGGTTTTAAAACTTTCACTAGTTCTCCAGCATAAATAACCTGCACGTTGTAGTGCTGACTGTGTAAAAGATGAACAGTTAATTTCAAACCTACAACTTTTGATTTTAAACGCCACAGTGTTTATGGATTCTTCTATATATATGTATAAATGATTGTTTTTTCTCAACTAAAATCGAAATTACAACTCACCGATTACTTAAGCTTTACCGTCCCTGATGGGGTTTGAAAACCTCTTAAACTGCCAACGAAGACCCAGCAAATGTATGGATAAAAGAAGAGGTTAGAATAACGTGTTGTTAGGCAGCCAACTTCCACTACTTGGTAGAATCTTCGTGGAGAGTAGTTATAACTGCCCAAGAAGCTGATGAAAACTGGAGGATTCAACGTCGCGAGTTTTAAAGCTTTAAAACATATTCCTCGGAATTTTATCAGATGTTCTAAATGCAAATGACCTGGTCGACATGTATGCAAAATATGAGAGCATAACAAAGTCGTTAACTGTTTTTCAGAATACTTCAAAGAAATGCTGCCTCACAAACACCCTGATTGCAGGTTATTCACGAAAGAGATTTATTGAAAAAGCTTTAAAACTTTCTTGCAAATGCAATCGGCCTGTGTAAAGCCAAATTCCACAACCTTTGTAGGCATCTTCTCTACCCGTGCCAAAAGGGGAGCCCTGGAACAGAATAGAACGTCCATCAATGTGCAACGAAAGACAGCTAAGAAATGTGGTCTGGTGGAATGAAATGATTGTAGGATACGCATAGATTGGATTTGTTGAACCAACTTTAGAAACTTTCAAGCAAATGTAATTGGTGGGTGTTAAAGCACTCTACTTAAATATCATCCATTTCAATGGTCAAAGAGTCCATAACAATTTTACACCTCATTTACAATAAAAAGTGGGTCTTACTTTTATTGGCCAAAATTAACTTTTGACTATTGATGTGGCCGCACATTGTTTGAACAGAATGCTTTAAAGAGCTGTCATCTTAGGGAAATGCAATAATGAGGATTGTCCATGGTAGAATGTTAGAAACCACAGTCTAACTCCTCATTTCCCTCACCCACTATTTGGAACACTTGCAAGATTCATGTGCAGAAGGGATCTTGATTTCATCAGAAGACACACAGAACAAACAATGGAGGAAGTACTAGCCAACATAATGATTGAAGTGTTTGAGGTGGTTCTTCCTACAATACTCAACAAATGTCAAATGTCTCAGCTTGGGTATTGACGTAGATCATTTCAAGCAAATCATTGAAAGAAGAGAACACAGGAACCATTCATGTTTTCATCCTTTGGACACTTTCAAATTTGTTTCGGTGAAACCGGGCAAGTTGTCAAAACATCAATAGAGCTCGATGAGGTTTTGACAATCTCATAAAAAGCCGATACGCTTTGTTTTTGAAAAGTTAGAAACTTTCCGTTAAAATATGGGCTACAAAAACATTAGATGCAATGAGTGCTAAGTGGATCATTCATTCTCATGAAGGTTGCACGCTAAGTTTTAACAGGGAATAAAGAATTTAGCAAGTGGCAAAGCTCAAGACATTGACAGGTTGCAGGCTGAGTTTTTAAAGTGGGGGGTTGAGCACCTTGCCCCGTACATCAAAAGGATCTTTAATGACATTACGCAAGGAGGTTTTCTAACTAAGTGGACTACTAGTATCATTATTCCTCTTTTCAAGAGTGGAGATGTCAATAATCCCTCTAATTACCAAACTATCATGGTTAATCCTCTTCTTGGAAAGCTGTTCGGGAGCTTGATTGAATGCAGGATCAGCAATTGGGTAGAAAAGGATGGAAAAATAGTGAGAGGGCATGCTGGTTTTAGGCCAAAACAATCTACCATAGACCATTGCGTCACTCTTAGACATTTGATTGAAAAAGTGTGGGACACTCAAGGAGAGGAAGCCTTTTGTTGCTTTGTGGATTTCAAAATGGCTTTTGATATGGTCCCCAAGGATAAACTTTGGAGGAAGATGGAAGATCTTGGTGTTCTAGAGGAATATAGGGTTGCTGTTCACAAGCTTTATGAGCAGGTTAGAGCTAAAATCTAGACTAAAGAGGGTATGTCGGAGTGCTTTGGTAGTGACATTAGGATCAAATAGGGTTGTCCCCTCTCTCCCACTTTGTTTGGCTTATACATCGACAAACTTGAAGAGTGGTTACACAAAACTACAGGTGGGGGTATCCAATTGGCTGGTTTTGTGGTAAAGCTACTGTTGTATGTTGATGATCTTATTATGGTTGCAAAAAACTGCCCAGGGTTTGAGAGAACACTTGATGGCTTTAGAGCTCTTTTGTCATGAAGTCAGGATGCAAGTGAACACTAGCAAGACCAAAATAATGATTTTCTCTTTAAAAAGGAAGCAACAACAAGTCAACTTTATTTTTGATGGGAGCCTGTTGGATATTGTAGAAGAATACAAGTACCTTGGAATTGTTTTCCACAATAGGCTTAGTTGGGATACATGTAGAATGCAGAGGATTCAAGGGGGTTGGAGAGCTTCTTACCTACTCTAGAACAGGTGTAGGAAAGTGGAGCTCTGGGATTGGAAAACAAAGAAGACTCTTTTTGGCCTATTAGTCACGCCAGTTGTCCTCTATGGTTGTGAGGTTTGGGGAAGTAGCATGTCAAATCACAAATGGAGATAATTATAGAGAATTCAAAAGCATCTTATCACTAGTAGTCTTAAGGTCAAAGCTACGGTCCCTTATGAGATTCTTTTGGCTGAGGCAGGCACCTTTCCGATGGAGGCATATGCTATAATCAGGTTGATGTGTTACCTAAAAAAGGTGGAAAACATGGAGGATCAGCGGTGGCCTAAGGTGGTGGTGGAGGAGTTACACCATAGGAAAAAGATGTGGATGAATCAGAACAACAAGTGGATGGATAAGTGGGATATTAAGTTACATGAGTGTCCTAAAACCAAAGAAGAAATTAAGAAGCTCATGTTAGAGAAATTCAGGATTGCCATGTGGACTAAGCAGATTGGCCGAAAAAAATTGTACTATGTCAAAGAGTTCAACCCCACATGGAGCATGGGGAAAAAGTCTACTTGCATGCCACTCTTAAAGGTAAAGCTAGAATTTTAATGGCGCAGTTGAGGACTAGTTCTCATCATTTGAGATGTGAAACTGGTAGATGGACGGTCCCCAAAGAAGCTTGGGAAGACATGATTTGCATCTTCTGTAGCAAAAAAGTGGTTAAAACTGAATGGCACTTTATTTTTGAGTATGCTGCCTATGAAGACATTCAGAATCAATATGAAAACAACTTGAAGGTGGACAGTATTATCGAGATCTTTGAGGAAGCAAGGCTGCACATAACAGTCGTATTCCTGGTTAAGATTCATAGTAGGAGAAACGACATTGAAAAGATCTTGAAGATTTCTTAGGGCTACAACTCTTGGTCCCTTAGGCTACTTGGTATTGTGGACGTCATTAAAATTCATTCATTCATGAGAGATGGGTTCTTGTGAACCACTGCTCATGAAAAATGGATCAATGAGTTTGAATCAAAAAATTGCGCAGTTGAATCCTAAATTAAATATCATAATTAAATAAAATGCTAGAACCACCTTTCCTCAAGTTCGAGTGATGAGTGTGGCCTTTGTAAGATGAATCTGTGAATGTGCAGTGATTGTAGCATCTTCCTCCATCATTCTCCTTGACGAGATAGATGACCTAGTTGTAGTGCATGAACAAAGAAGCAACATAGTATTTGTTGGTGATATAGATGACCTAGCTGTAGTGTATGAACAAAGAAGTGACAGAGTATTTGTTGGTGATAGGGTTGTGGCCCAACTACTTTTTGAAATGTATAGTTTGTCACCAAGGGTTGGAGTGACTATGATTGCTGCTACCAATTATCCAGATAAGATAAATGCATCACCCTTGCATCTAGGACATATTCAAATGAGGCTGCATTAAAAAGGCTCTAGCTGTCTTTAATAGAAGTGCAGTGGGAATAATTGTATTATATTCCTTCCAGAGAAAAGCCACTCTATTTTAACACTAGCCATGATACTTTTTGGTGAATATTTGTTGTTTGGAAATATGCAACATATTCTCAATTGAGATTCTTGTAATCGTGATGCTCTCTGCTTTCATTGGTAATTATATAGTCTCTTCACTTTAGGATTGGCAAAAGGCGGTGATGGGGATCAATTGGATGATTTATCATTCTCAAATTTTTCACAAGATATCCATGTGCCGAGAGTTCCTTTTAGTCCAATCATAAGTGGACACGATAGCAAAAACATAATTTCAAATATGAGGTATTTCTAGGGTATTTATGATACAACATGCTATAAGCAATCACAATGATCTAGTTCATTACGAAATGGTTGTGTGAGTGAAATTGGAAGAGAATCTCATAGGAAAAGGAAAATATTCCAAATTACGAATGGCAACAATGAGGTTGAACAATATGTTGAAACAAATAAATTCTATGGCCTTTACAGAGCCCTTGTGTCTACCAATAATGTTGAAGGAATACAAATATACTTCAAACAATGGGTTCAGAATTTTGTCATAAACATGGCCCAATATTATTGTTGAGTCACTAGTAAACTAGATGACATGATCATGGGTGGAAGCACTGACTATCAATTTACTTATGCAATTGAGCTATACTAGGACATTCATGCTATATTCGTTGAGGATTAAATACAAATTATCCTTTGGCATTGCCAAAATTGAAGAATCTACAATAGATAGGCAAGAGGAAGATTCAGCATTTCTAGGTTCATATCTATTGTCACAACGTGGCTAATTGTCTTATAGGGATGTTTTCAATGTAATTTTGTAGTGTTCTCTCTTTTCTCATCCTAATCCTTCATTACTTCCTGAAAAAGTGACTTATGTCACTTATTGTAACTAAGGGTTAGAAAATAGACTTTATTTCTAGAAAACTTAAGAGAAACATAACCAAAATAATTCTTTTTTAATTATTATATTTAAAGAAGTAGTTACAAAGTAGTTATCAAAGGGAAGCCTATATATACAAGGTTGTTTTGTATTGTAAAGGGGGATTTTTGGCTCTCACATTTTGGACAAAAAGATTTTTAGAATTGTGTAACTTCATAGAGATAATAAAGAAAGCACTTGGATTGTATGTTTTGGGTGTTTTTCTGTGTTATCATTATTGATTTTTTGTATGTTAAATTAGTAATTCCATTGTGTAATTGTGGAAATCATTGGTCATCTATTTAAGCATTAATACAACCTATGCAATTGATGTAAAGAAACACAATCATTTCTTGATGTCTTGATTTGAATGTGCTAATAGACCTATCTCACAATGTGTGGGATTTGTATGTCATTCTTTCATTGTTGTTATAGAATCATACTTGTTATAGTTATTGTTCGTCATATAAATCTAGGAATGTGTATTCAGATTTTGTGATGAACCCTCATCATGTTTGAATAAATCTATGAAATCTGAGTTGACATTCATGTGTCTGCTGCTAGGGTTTCCATAAATTATTTTCCTTTAGTTTTTCCCTTTGCCTTTGGTATTTTGGGTTAAAATACCACAAAAACTATGAAACCCCCATCATATGAGGGAGTTGCCCCTCTCCAACTTAGAGCAAAGTTGTTATTTAATAACAACTTCTCCAACTATTGGAACATTTTCCACTACCTGTTAGGCGAGTCACATCAAAAATTTGTAGTGACAAATCCATTTACCAACACTTCTATCAAAATATTTCATGGGTATTTTAGATTTGAGCTTTTCAAATGAATGTTTGATGTGGGTATCTTAGATCTAAGTAAATTTCATTGTTAAATATTTAGTAAGGGTCATCACAGTTGTGGGTATCTTAAATATGAGTATGTTATTGATGAATATTTAGTACTTGGGTCACCACAATTAAAGCTTCCAAAATGTTTCAGTTGTGTAGGAAATTAATTCATGTTAAATCTAAAATCAAGGATTAGAATAAAATATTTCAAAAACATTTTTGTAGAAAGATCAAGAATTGAAAATGGCTCATGTTTATTAAATGAAGAGGTAATTAGAAATGACATGAATTAGGATTCTTTTTTGCAAGTGAGAAAACTATTAGATGATTTGCAAAAGATCCAAATTTGTGAATAAATTTATTGGAGGCAAAAGTTGAGAGAAATATGAATAAAAGTTGGGGATAGAAATACATAATTCTTTTATGCTTCAACAAAGGTACAGAGGGTTTTTAACCATCTCTTATATTAAGTCTCAAGAAGATTGTTCTTTGATGGATCACTTTGACATTCAATTGGAAGTTGTTAATTTTTTAAAAATCTTTTAAAGTCAGAAGATTTTGATGAGGTGAAGTTGATTCATAGATTCTTATTCACATTCATTCCTTAATCACAGAGGAACATAACAAATCATTGATGGCTCCTTTTCCTTGGGAGGAGATTAGATCAGTGGTTTTTTAAGGCAAAGGGACAAGGCTCTGAGTCCTGATGGCTTTTTAGCAATGTTCTTTTAAAAAGGTTACGATTTTATGGGAAGAGTATTTAGTTGGCAGTTAAATAAGATCAGAGAAATTTAAAAAATCTAAAGGATATGAATAGTACCTTTATTACACTCATTCCTAAGTTCTTGAACCCAATCTCTTTTGTTGATTTCAAACCTATCTCTCTTTACAATATAGTTTATAAGATTATCTCAAAGGATATTGCACGTAGGTTAACTAAAATCATTCGACTCATTAATTATTTAGAACAAGATAGTTGTGTTTTAGGAAGAAAGATTTCATAAGGATTTATAATTGGACATGAAGTCATCCATTCAGTCAAACATGAGAAGATATCAAGAATGACAATAGAACTTGACATGATGAAAGCATATGATAGAGTAAGGTGGTGGTTTCTTATGATGGTTCTGGAGAGATTTATCTTTGATGGAGAGTGGTGTAAATGGATCTACTCATGTATTTATAGTCCTAGATTTTCCATTCTTCTAAACAGGAGTCTGATAGGATTCTTTCAATCTTTTCAGAGTCTTTGGTAGGAAGATCCTATTTCACCTTTTTCTCTTTATATTAATTGTCAAGGCCCTTGGGACGTATATCTTGGCTGAGCAAGAGGTCAGAAACTAGAAAGGAATTAAGATAATAGAGAATGTGAATCCTATAACACATTTTTTTATTTGCAAATGACACTCTTTTATTTTGTATTTTGACTATCAGTGAGGCAAAGGAAATTAAGAAGCTTCTTTCATACTACTGTTTGGCTTTGAGTCAAGCTATAAATAAGGATAAGTCAAATATATAGTTTTTCAATACTCTTGCTCTAGTTTAAGGAAGAATTTCTAGATTATTGGGGTTCAAGATAAGATCTTTTCCAACTAAATATCTAGGAATTCCTCTCTTTAGTGGTGGAAATAAAACTATGTTCTATAATTAGGTGATTTCTTCCTTTCAATCAGATGTGTTGTCATGGAAGTGCAAATGGTTAACCTTGGCAAGGAGGATTATTTTGATAAAATTGATCATGGTTGTTGTGCCTATATATATGATGTCTATAATGAAAAATATTGCTATTATAGCAAGCTCTATTGAAAAATCATGCACTACTTATGGAAAGGCACTAGGATAAGAGAAAAGTTGCATTACTTGCCTAGGATAAAGTTTACAAGACTAAAAAGAATGGTGGAGTAGTTATTCATAATAGTTATAGCTAGAATCTTGAACTAGGTGTGAAACTTGCTTGGGGTATGTTTTTCAAACCAAAGGCTAAGTGGTGCAAATTTTTTCAAGATGACTACTTAGATACCAAGGACCATGATAGGATATTTACTATTGCCAAACCTCCTCTTGGATCACATATGTGGAATTTCATTATTCTTTGCAAAAGTGTGATTATCTCACATCTTTCTTGGGAAATTCATAATGGAGAAAAGGCTATTTTTTGGTGAGATTCTTGGAATGGTTATGTTCTATTGAGTGAGAGACCAAACTTATTAGAGGAAAAAAAGTCTTTCACAATATTGGCAAAGGAGAGTTAGATATTATTTTGATGTAACCATGATTAATAACATTCTAGTTGCTAAGTGGAGAGATTTTATGGTTTACCCTTTCTTTGTTGATCAGAAATTAGCTTTAAAAGAGGTGTTAAATGATAGAAAAATCCTTTACTCTACAAAAGATGATGAGCTCAAGTAGATCTGGGTTTGAATAATGGAGGTTACATTGCCAAAAAGGGTTATTTCATTCAAGAATAACAATAGAAAATTAAATATTGGCTAGTGGCTCTTTATAGGCACAAAGATTGTTTACCCAAAGTGGGTGCTTTTGGTTGGGTAGCTCTTTGCAACAAGGTATAATGGGAGATCAATTATCTAAATTTACTATAACAAATAACTTTAAGCATATCCTCTATCAAGAAGTTAATAAGACAATAGATCACCTTCTTCTTAATTATTGTTTTGCATGTAAAGTGTTGGCAATGGTTGTGTGCTCACCTACAATGGAGAAGTGTGTTCCCTAAAACTCTTTTTTAGTTATTCACTAGTTGGTCAATCCTATTTAAGAACTCTAGTTTTGGTTGTATTTGGTAAAAATTGCCTTTTTTATTGATCCGGCATAAATGGCATGAGAATAATAATATAATCTTTAGATATTATTATGCTACATTTGAAGATGTTGGTCATAAGTTAAAGTTGGTGATTTCTAAAATAGTCATTTCAAAATGTTAAACAAAACTCAAAGAATAATAAAATGTTTTCTTCCTAGGATAGTGAATTATTTAATAATTGGTAGTTTTTGAGGGGTCTCTCCATTTCATGGGGCTATGCATGATAGGATTTTAAAGGTTGATTAGTCTCAAGTAAAATAGCTTCCTCCTAATCATTTATTCATCAAATTAAATTTTGACAAGGCCTTTTAAGGTAATCCTAGCGTTTTGGCAATAGGTTGTGTTCTTAGGGATCAAACAGGTAGGGTTTTATTGGTTGCATAAAAAAACTATAGAAAGAGACTAATAATAAAGTTAAGGCCCAAGCCTTGGTCTTGGGCCTAGGCATTGCTTAAAAGGAGAACATTGTGAAGATTCAAATTCAAGGCGATTCAATGTTGGTGGTCAATGATATTAAATCCCTTTGTGTGAAAAATTAGAAATTAAGTAATATTTTACAAATTGCTTGGAAATTAATTGATGAATTTGAATTCTTTGAGTGCCAATACTATTTTAGAGAAGCAAATAAATTAGTTGACTGTTTATCCAACTTGGTGATCTAGATGGTCCACAAGAGTTATTAGAAAGTGATAAGTTGTTGGTGTGGGGTGATGAACCACTCATTAAAATTGGAACTAAGGAATGTGTTGATGACATGGAAGCAACATGTGATGAACCACTCATTGAAATTGGAACTAAGGAATGTGTTGATGACATGGAAGCAACATATTGATATATTATTCATTTTTCAATTGCTATTGTAAAGATTGACACATTTTTTCTTTCATTATTATAAGTGTTGTATTTTACATAGTTTTATGTCGCACATTAAGATTTTAGTTTGGTGACTACATCTATTTGTAATAGTTTTATGTGAATGGTATTATGGGCTGCCTAAAAATAATGATGAAATATTCATACACAATTTGGCCAATGTGAATTAAATGGTGATGAGTTTAGACTTCATGAGTTTTTCTTGACATATTCTCTTGTTGTGGGCCAACTTTTTCAATTGTAAAATGGGAAAAAAACATTAATATAATGGTAATGCTACTTCATTGCAAGTGGGAGATATAAGATTTTGAGAGATATAATTCAGAAAAGCGTAAACAAGTCTTTGTCATTGACTCTACATTAGTGGAGAGTGCTCTGTGAATTGTTATAGGATAGGATATTCTTATGGATTTCCCCTAGATATTACTCTTCAGTTTGATTATGTCCATTTTCCTTTCCAATGCTTTAGATTTTATTCAAGATATAGGTTTAGTTGAACAATTTTAGCCAAGGCTTATATTCAAGATTCTCTAATCCCTAATAGGAAATTGGAAGATTCTTTTGAGTTATATAACCTAGGAATTGGTGAGGCTAATATTGGTGGTGTTTTCTCTACTAAGGCTCTATCAAAATCTTTTGTTTCTAATTGTCTTTTCCATGATGCATGTTTGGGACTAGTAAATGATTCTTGTAAGGAGTTTAAAGCTACACTAGAAAATCATCATATGGATCTGGATTATGTGATGCTAAGGAAAGTTAGGAAGGTCTTCAAGGCCCTACACTACCTACTGAGATATGCAACAATTGCTCATCATAACAAAGACTTTCCATGAGTTGTGGTGGATCCTAAATCATCTAAGGTATAAATTAAAGGAGAAAGTTTAGGTGGTAGCTGCTAATTGTACTCTCTTTGTGTTTTCTTCTCACATAAGTTTATGTGGTTGGGGTGCCTTAGTTTTATGTGTTTTGGTCTTATTTATGCATCAATATTCTAAGTATACTGTAAATGTGGTAGTCGGTACTCAAGTTGCTTCTTCTCAATCTTTGGTTTTTAGGATTTGTAATGCACCACTTTGAATGTTTTTGTGTATAGGAGGCTCTATGATATACATCCAATTTTTTGTAAAATATATCTTCTTATATAATATAAACATAGGTGATATCCCCACCTTTTGATTGATCAAAAAAATACTTTATGTGCCCTCATGGAAAAGGGCATCCCGCTTTGAGGTGGCACTTTTGGCCATATGTCAGTTATCTTGGAACATGTGTAAGGTTGTAAGAGCATTTGATGTCATTATGGCATTATAAGATGTGGAAAATACTTATGATAGATTCTATGACACATGTAAGAGCATGATTATAGGGAATTACAAAGTGGACTAGGTATCTTGACCCACTTATGATGCATGTAATGATACATCATAGAGCATCTTTTAATAGATATATAATGAGTCCAAAATTAGGAGTGGGTCATGAGAATTTTTACCACGGTATTTTGGGACCTTTTTTGGGCCCATGGAAATGTTTTTTGGTGTTTTTCTAGGCCTCCTTGAGCCTATATATTGAGGACTTGAGATGGAGAAATTGAGGATTTTTTATTGTAAGGTTATGCTATCATATTTCCTCTATAGAAGTATGATGTTGATATCCATGTTAAGGATCTAAACCTATAAGTGTATTGTACCTATTTCTAGTGTTGAGTAATACGTTGGTTCAAAGCTTTAGAGGGTGGGTTTTTTTAACCCAAAAGGGTTTTCTCCATGTATATCAGTGTCTCTTCTCTTTGGTCTATGATTCTTCTATTCTTCTCTTATTCTTGTTTCTAAAGTGTTATTTTACTACCATTATGATACTAAAATTTCTAACGATCTGAGATCTACATTTCTTTCCTAAGGATTAATGTGGAAAAATTAATTTGTGTCCTTTTTCCACTTTATGGGCATCTTTTGTTTGTACTTGTATCAAGATTTTATTTAGTAAATATTATGGTACAAGAGGTGAATGCATGGTATTTTCCTAGCAAAAATGTCTTTGGACTATGAAGTCTAGGGGAATGGATGAGGGACTTGAAGATTGTTCATTTAATTTTTTATTTATGTGAATATTGCAAATATGGGAAATAGAATAATGTTAAATTTAACTTGAGTTCAAAAGAGTTTAGATAGTTTTTTAAGGATAGTGGTATAGCCAGAAAGAAGGCAACTCCATACAACCCTCAGTAGAATGGAGTTCCAAGTGAATGTTCTTGAGTTTTTTTACGACATGACCATTCTACCATGGGAAGCTCTGGATCACTTTTTAGTGGGATTTTCAGTAGTGACAGTGGTTAAAAGTGAATCTATTAGTTAGAGATAGCTATTCTTTAGGGTATTTTGAGGATGTGAACTATGATAACATGAGAGGCTCTAGATCACGGTTCAATGGAGCATTGCATAGGAACATAATTAGAATTTTTGAGCTTTCACCACAATGAGACCTTAGTAGATGGTCTTCAACATTTTTTGAGGACGTGAACTATGTTGTCATGAGAGGCTTTAGATCATGGTTCAATTGGAGATTTGTGTAGAAACATGGTTCTTACATATGTCTTCTTCTTTTGGAGACGGTGGTTCTAATTTTCCTTTTGGGAGCTCCTAGTAAGTAGTATTTGGAGCTCTTTAATTGTGTTAGGGTCATGGGAAATCTTCAAATTTTAGAAGATGTATGTTTAATCATGATGTCATGAGAATATCTTGTGCGAACAATTTGACTTTTGGCATGACATGGTTGTGTTTGAGAATCTATCATAGGTTTATCATGATTCCATTGAAATCTTTAGATCACTTCCAATGGGAGCTTTGGCAATGATGTGTTATTATGACATGGAAAGATCTATAACACTTTCAATGAGAATTTTTGCATGATATTAGAAGCTTTTAAGTAGATCTGTCAATTAGAGACATGAGCTTCTAATGTGAAGATGAAAATTATGGAGCCATAGTGAGTTCCTGAAGTCCACAATTTTCTTGTACATGTAGGGAAAAATGGGATATGATTTGGGGATAATATTCTTGTTAATTATAATTTTCATTTTGCCTTGGAGTGAAACAATCCTAGAAGTTGTAGTCTATTACAATTCCATTCTAGAATAGCCTTTATCTTTAAGGGGTCTATTGCAATTCCCTCTACAGAAATGATGCGGCCCAAATACTACACTTCTTTCTAGAACAAAGTGCATTTGGATAGCTTCCCATAAAATTTGTGTTCTCTGACTCGTTGTAGAACTATCTTCAAGTACTAAAAATGCTCTTCCTCATTACGAGAATAGATAAGAATATCATCTAAAAACACCAAAACAAATTTGTCTAAGCAGTCTGTTGGTGCCTGAATTGACTGTCAGTTTTCGAGCAATTTTTCATGTAGGGACCTTCCCAAAAAATCCAAAAAATTTTCTAAGTTTGGGGCCTCCTTAGCATGTTTCAGCATCAGCATCATATTCTGATGGAAGGGGGTCATCATAATGTGCCATCGGGGTGACTATTATGAAGTGTCATCGATGGGGTTGCCATCGGCGTAGTTTGGTATTTCAGCAGAGCTATTTTGAGTTCCGCCGATGGAAGGGGGTCACCTCGATGGAGGATGCCATCGGAATAACATCGCTCATCGGTGCAATGTTTGGTTTGTGCTCTGATGTGGTTTGTCTCACCGATGGAGGTTGGTCTGTGGTTTTGAAGGTGTCCATCGGCGTAACATTGCATATTGGGCTAGCCGATGGGTATTTGTCCATCGGCAGGAGTTATGGGATCAGAGATATATGCTAGAGTTTGGCCAATGGTTGATGTCTGGCCAACAGGGGAATGTGGTGTGGTCATCGGTGTGATGGGTGATTTCAGTGAAGGAGCTTTGTTTCACTCTGATGGTTAATGTCTTGCCGAAGACCTAGCAAGGGATGTTCATCGGTGAGATTAGTGTTGTTGGTAGGAGGGCTTTTTGTGGTGCCGATGGTGTAGGTCACACCAACGAAGATGAGAGATGGAGTGGTGACCACTAGTGGTGGGTTTGTGGGTCGAGCGGGGCAAAACACTCGACACTTAGTGTTTATGCGGCCATGCTTTTAAAGTAACAAAGAGGTCTCCGCAGGGTGCATGTGGGACAAATGCTTCCTGCATGATTTGAAATATCAGCATAATGCATTTTGGCAGGAAGTGTCTAAGGCACAATTGCTACATTTTTTGGTGGCTGCGGGTGGTTGAAGACTTTAATGATGGTTGTGCAGAGGTGTGGGCGATGGCGTGAATGATCAAACTACCTAATTGTGGATGAGGATTTCCAGGTGGCGGCGCAAGGATCGAGGCCTCCCCTGTCTCTTCCCATGCTTGCTGCATTTACTTTTGATGAGCGCCATTTTTCTCATGGGTACTGTATCTGGAGAATTTTGAAGTCTACCATGTAATTAATGCTAGGGACCTTCCTTGTTGTATTTAGGCAGGTTGTGCTTCTCATTTTGAGGTTGTTGAAAACTGGACACATCTGGCATTGTAATAAGATATAATTGGTTTTGGTTGCTTTGTGCAGAAGATCTTGTGAGTTTATGAGTCTCATGTTTTATGTATTGTGCATAGATTTACTAGTTTCATGCTATTTTAGATGAATAATGCTATACTGCATGTGTTTTGTTATCTGTCTCCTGTATTGAATATACTTTTCTTTTGAATCTAGATATCTAAGGGGTGTCTTGGGTTCTAGGATATAGGTTTACTATATCGAATGCTTGATCTCTTAACTTCTGCTCAAGGGGTAGATTAAAGTGTTTTCAGGTTAAGTGTTGAGGAGAATATATTGCAGTAAGGATATTATAAGTAGAGATAACTTAATACTCTATTTTGGGAGGTATTTGTAAGGCAGATATCACACAAATCCCCTTGAAATCCAGTCTTGGTATGTTTATGCTGAACATTAACATGTGTACATCTACTGACTCCAAGCCCTGGATAGGCACCAATCTAGCTCTGTGTTGAGGTTATATACCAGGTCCAGGTTTGCATCCAAACATAAAATCAAATTCAAACTTCCAAAACAACCATTAGGACTGTAGAAGTAGTTTAGGACCAAGATCCTCTGATTCACAATTGAACATAGGCCCAAAGCTAGCCCCTTTGCTGTTATTTCACAGTTTTGGTCTGCTTAATAGAGGATTTATCTGCTTTATGTCAACATCCCAGTCACCTATAAGCATATTCTCATGGGTGTTGAGTAGGGAATACCCCCCTAGGTTTTACAGAGCTTGAAGAAGAAGAGGAGATAAAAATAGAGTCTATCTCCTACACTGTTGGCCCCTGGCCCAGAGATCCTGTTGATCACTGATGGCTACCTTGTAGGGAAATCTAGGAATGAGCATCCAGTCAGGGAAAAAACCAACAGAAATTGGTGACTCTGCTGGAGAAGAGTTGATAAAAAAAGAATAGATTTGTGGCCCATCCAAGTCACCAATAGAAATTGGCGACTCTGCTAGGGATTATACAGTAAAAGAAATTGTCTTTTCATCCCTGGTAAATTATTGCCCATCTGAGTCACAATAGAAATTGGTGACTCTGCTGGGGAACGAACAGAAAAAGTGATATCTTACAGCCTCTGGTGAAGTTTTGCCTGGCTCTGCTGGTGGAATGAACCTAGAAAAATAGCTTTCAGCTATTGAAAATCTTGTCCTCTCTGGAGAGGTGGCGACTCTGCAAGAAAGATTCAAGTGCACATGAAATTTGATGTGTGTGTTGTGACAAACAATGTGCTATTCAGACTTCAGCATCTGGATGAGAAAAGGTACCTTGCTCCTTCCTACTTGTAATTGTTGTTTTATTGCATAGGTTAAATGCCAGGGGGGGTTATAGGTCTTAGGTATATATAAGATGTCTAAAAATGGGACTTATATGAATCCAAATATGTATACACCCATGCTCAACCAAGAGGGAGATGCAATGTTATGTGACAGAATAGAAGAGATAAGAAATAGGTTGTACTCTTCGAGGCTAGCCAGGCTCAGTTGAATAATGATAACCCTATTGTGTCTGCCAGTCAGAAAGCTAAACCTCTTGTCAGCCCTTTTGATCCTTTGTATGACCAATTAGATTTGTCATGGGTTGATTATCAAGTTGAAAGTATGCCTGCTATGATATACTGTCAGATGCCTAGATTTAGTGGTCATAGTGTATGTGATGGGGGTGCACATATCCAAAATTTGTGCAGTTTTATGGAAAAACATTCATTTAGAGATGAGGATATGTGGATGAGGTTTTTTGTTAGATCTTTTGATGCAAAAGCTAGAGATTGGTATTTGAGCTTTCTAAAGAGATCCTTTGCCTGTTGGGATGAGCTTGCTGATTGTTTTAAAAAAGAATTTGTGAGAAAATCAGCTGATCTTGTTGCAGAATTAATGAAAATCAGAAAACAAGATGAGGAGCCATGTATTGATTTCAGCCATAGGTTTGCACTAGCCCTTTCACAGATCCCAGTAGTCTTCAGACCTGATATTTCATCCTGTGTTGGCATATATTTTGAGGCTTTTGAGGAGGGCTCTAGTGCAATACTGAGGGAATTCAAGGTGACAAGCATGCAAATGGCATACAAATTTTTAGAAAATGTAGAAGAAATGAGAAATGAGCACCTGTAGAAATTCCTGTCTCCAGGCCTTGGTGTTAGAAATGGTTGTGAAGCTGCAAATGACCAAGAGATTAAGGCATCATGTGAAGATGCCAGTGAAAGGACTAATGAGGACTCCCATTGCAATGATGAGGCATCTGGCCATGAAAGCAACAATGAGGTTGTGGATAGCAATGAGCAACTTTTTGAATGGATTTGTGGAGATAATTGTGAGTATTGTACTCAAGACAAAGAAGATATAAGCAAACAGAGAAACAGTTCCATGTGTGAACCATTGCCTTCTTTTCAAACACATGGAGATCATGAAGAGTAGTCAGAGATTGAAACAAGTGCTAGTGCAGAGCATGATTGTTTTTTATTTGATGATTGTTTTGCTTATGATACACAGGTTGATACTCTTCCACAAAGGGAACCCATTGGTGATGAAGATGCATGCTCTACTGCCCATGAACAAATGGCATATTATGATCAAGCTGATGTACCTGGATCACCCATTTTTGACACATATGGTGATGAGGATCCATTTGAGTATGGTGAAGGTTTGAGCACTGTTTTTGACTTGGATTCTATTTCTCATACTGATGAAAGAGAAACCAACATACATCAGGTAAGTGACTGTAAAAATGTGTCTGATTGTAAAGAGGTGCCAGAGCCTGATCTTTTCCTGTTTAGTGTTGTTGTTGGTTGTGTACATGATGTGCACAATTATGAATTTGAAAGCCTTTCCTTTAATATGCCAGCTCATCAGGAGAGCCTTTTTTTTTTCCTAGCTGCGTGGTGGACTCTGAATGTTTCCTATTTTTAGTCCAGCTAGGGGATCACTTTGCAATGCATACTGCTGATGCAGATGATGATAAGTGTTACGTACCATTTGAATATGCATTGCTTGATAAATACCGCATCCACTTGTTGCCTGATGCTGAGGGTTGTTTGCATAGGGTTGACAGTGACAAACTAAATCAGAAGGTTGAATATGCAAATGACCAAGGTTGCTTATGGTCAGATCATGGCAGCATTCTCAGGCTTGACCCAGTGTATGCAGATGAAAACAAGGTATTTGACAAGGGGAAATACAGGTTTTCCCTTTCTTGGTGGCCTTAGGCCATCAAGTTTGATTGGTGATGCAGATCATTGTAACTTCATGACTCTATGCCCAATGGATAGGGGACTGGTCTGCATTCCAGAGATCTAAGGTTCTTGCCATGCCTACAAGAGGCATGCATCCCTAGACAGAGCCACTGTTGGTGCCTGAATTGACTGTCAGTTTTCAAGCAATTTTTCATGCAGGCACCTTCCCAAAAAATCCAAAAAAATTTCTAAGTTTTGGGGCCTCCTCAGCATGTTTTAGCATTAGCATCATATTCCAATGGGAGGGGGTCATCATAATGTGCCATTGGGGTGACTATTATGAAGTGTCACCGATGGGGTTGCCATCGGCGTAGTTTGGTATTTCGGTAGAGCTATTTTGAGTTCCGCTGATGGAAGGGGGTCACCCCAATGGAGGATGCTATCGGAATAACATCACTCATCGGTGCAGCGATTGGTTTGTGCTCTGATGTGGTTTGTCTCACCGACGGAGGGCGGTTTGTGGTTTTGAAGGTGTCCATCAGCGTAACATTGCATATCGGGCTAGCCGATGGAGGTCATTCCGACGGTTTGTATTTGGTCGATGGGTATTTGTCCATCGGCAGGAGTTATGGGATTGGAGATATATGCTAGAGTTTGGCCGATGGTTGATGTCTGGCCGATAGGGGAATGTGGTGTGGTCATCAGTGTGACAGGTGATTTCGGTGAAGGAGCTTTGTTTCGCTCCGATGGTTAATGTCTCGCCGAAGACCTAGCAAGGGATGTTCATCGATGAGATTAGTGTTGTCAGCAGGAGGGCTTTTTGTGGTGCTGATGGTGTAGGTCACACCGACGGAGATGGGAGATGGAGTGGTGACCGCTAGCGGTGGGTTCATGGGTCGAGCGGGGCAAAATGCTTGACACTTAGTGTTTATGCGGCCATGCTTTTAAAGTAACAAAGAGGTCTCCGCGGGGTGCATGTGGCACAAATGCTTCCTGCATGATTTGAAATATCAACATAATGTGTTTTGGCAGGAAGTGTCTAAGGCATAGTTGCTACATTTTTCGGTGGCCGCGGGTGGTTGAAGACTTTAATAACAGTTGTGCAGAGGTGTGGGCGATGGCGTAAATGATCAAACTGCCTGATCGTGGATGAGGATTTCCAGGTGGCGGCACAAGGATCGAGGCCTCCCCTGTCTCTTCCCATGCCTGCTGCATTTACTTTTGATGAGTGCCATTTTTCTCATGGGTACTGTATCTGGCAAATTTTGAAGTCTGCCAAGTAATTAATGCTGGGGATCTTCCTTGCTATATTTAGGCAGGTTGTGCTTCTCATTTTGAGGTTGTTGAAAATTGGACACATCTGGCATTGTAATAAGATATAACTGGTTTTGGTTGCTCTGTGCAGAAGATCTTGTGAGTTTATGAGTCTCATGTTTTATGTATTGTGCATAGATTTACTGGTTTCATGTTGTTTTAGATGAGTAATGCTATACTGCATGTGTTTTGTTATCTGTCTCCTATATTGAATATAATTTTCTTTTGAATCTGGATATCTAAGGGGTGTCTTGGGTTCTAGGATATAGGTTTACTATATCGAATGCTTGATCTCTTAACTTCTGCTCAAGGGGTAGATTAAAGTGTTTTCAGGTTAAGTGTTGAGGAGAATATATTGCAGTAAGGATATTATAAGTAGAGATAACTTAATACTCTATTTTGGGAGGTATCTGTAAGGCAGGTATCACACAAATGCCCTTGAAATCCAATCTTGGTATGTTTATGCTAAACATTTACATGTGTACGTCTATTGACTCCAAGCCCTGGATAGGCACCAATCTAGCTCTGTGTTGAGGTTATACACCAGGTCCAGGTTTGCATCCAAACATAAAATCAAATTCAAACTTCCAAAACAACCATGAGGACTGTAGAAGTAGTTTAGGACCAGGATCCTCTGATTCAAAACTGAACATAGGCCCAAAGCTAGCCCCTTTGCTTTTATTTCATAGTTTTGGTCTGCTTAATAGAGGATTTATCTGCTTTATGTCAACATCCTAGTTACCTATAAGCATATTCTCATGGGTGTTGAGTAGGGAATACCCCCCTAGGTTTTGCAGAGCCTGAAGAAGAAGAGGAGATAAAAATAGAGTCTATCTCCTACACTGTTGGCCCCTGGCCCAGAGATCCTGTTGATCACTGATGGCTACCTTGTAGGGAAATCTGGGAATGAGCATCCAGTCAGGGAAAAAACCAACATAGTCTCTGAAGACACTATTCATTAAATTCATGAATGTTGTTGGGGCATTGGTCAACTGGAAGGGTAAGATCGTAAACTCATAATGCCCATACCTTCTTCTAAAGGTATTTTTATGGATGTCTTCATCTTTTAGTCTTAGTTGATGATAACCTGATCTCAAGTCTATCTTAGAAAACATAGTTGCTCCTTGCATTTGGTCAAAAAGATCATCTATATGAGGTAGAGGGTACTTATTCTTTATCATTGCTTTTTTGAGCATACAATAATCTATACATAGGTGTAGGGTGCCATTTTTATTCTTAACAAAAATTACTGGGGCTCCCCACAGTGAAGCACTGGGTCTAATCAACCCTTTAACCAATAGCTCCCATAGTTGAGCTTTCAGGTCCATCAATTCTGTGGTGGTCATCCGATAAGGTGCTTTAGACACCAGTTTGGAACTAGGAATAATGTTAATAAAAAAATCAAAATCCCTCTTTGGGGCTAGACCTGGAGGGTCTTTAGGAAATACATCCTGAAAGTCATGGAGAAAAGGGTATGCTTCTATTGAGGATTCCTTAGACTTTTCCCCCACTTCTCCATCCCCATTTAACTCCTCCATCTTAACTGCAAACATATGGTAGACCTTTTGCCTCACTCACTTCAAATGCATAGAAAAAAATTGCCTGATTTCCATTTCATGTTGGATCCCTTGAATTAGGACAACATTACCAATGTCATATAGGAATTCTACTATATTAGAGAAACAATCAACCTTTGCTCTATGCTACCATAACCAATTCATCCCTATGATGACATCATAAGACCCTAGAGGTGCTACATATAGGTTGACCTTGGTGGAAAAATTGGATAGGTTTAATTTGATTTCAAACAAACACTGCTCTACCCAAGCTCTTGACTGATTTGCATACTCTATTGTCTAAGAATTTGCCATGAAACCAACTTTTCTAGGCATCTTATTAAGTATTCTAGGGTTTACAAAATTCTTAGTTGCTCCTGTATCTATAAGAATAGAAACTGGGATTCCAAATAATGTACATGTAGTTTCAATAGGAGTAATCGGGTACTTTGCTTGGCAGTTATCCAATGCGGCATGAATTCTTTGCTAGAAGGTTGTTTGTTGAGATGACAAAGAATTTCCATGATATGGGTTTCCTTTAGTTTTACTAGGGCATTGACTGGCATAATGGTCTCCCCCACATGTAAAGCATCCTCCTGGAGGTCCTTTCTTGCTTGAGAAGCGATTAGAACTATACCATTTTTCTTTGTATTAATATCCTTTTTCTCCTCTCTAGGTTCATTTTAAAAATCTTTGAACCTCTTCCCTTGGTTCTTTCTCCTTCCTTCCTAGTTCCCTCCTTTCTTCTTGAAGGGTGGAGAAGAGTGACTCCAATTATACCTCTTGTGGGATTTCTCTCAATATGCCAAGATTGATTTAAGTTTTTGTTCATGTTTAATGACCTTCTCAAAAACTTAATCCATGGTTGTGGGTCCATGGACGTCTACTTCTCCCCTAATTTGAGCATTCAGACCCATAATGAACTTCCTTATCCTAAACCTCTCATCTGTTTGATACTGAGGCACTTATTTTAGTAGCCTAGTAAACTTTTCTTAGTACTCTGTAACAGCTATATCCCCTTGGTGGAGATTCCAGAAGTCAGTCAACTTCTAGTAAAAATATAGTTGGGGCAGCCATCTTTTCCTAAAGATGCTCACAAACTGATTCCAAGTCAGGATTAAAGAACTTAATCCTAGTTCCATTTTCTTATTCATCCACCAAGTGGATGCTTCTCCTAATAGGCTCCCCATACAACCTTGGTAATCTTAGAGTAATTACATATTTCAAAATATTTCTCCATCTTAGTGAGCCAAGCCTCTGCGGCATCCCCACTTACAGTTCCATTGAACTTAGATGGTGTAATCTTTTTCATATCCCTGGCCAATTCATGGGTGAGGCGAGACTTCATCTCACTTTGGATTCTAGAATCTTGATTACTTTCTATAAGTTCACTATGGTAACTATTTTCATGAGTATTATTCCCAACTCTCTTAAAATTTATCTCTTTAATGTTTTCCTAGTCTCATTTGACCTCTTGTTCTAAAACACCCAACCTTTCCTTGGTTTCATTTAGGATGGACAAAATCTAGTCTAATTTAGCCATAGGGTTTTCTGGAGGATTTGAGCCATCATGGCTTCCTCTTGAATTGATATATGTGTGTACCATACTAGTACCTTTCTGCACCTATCAATCATATAGTAATACATATTAAGATTGGTACATTTAATTACCAATAGAACATTCCATGAACATAGTATAAAAGCTCATAATATTTCATAAACATCATTTTATATAGAAATCCAAAACTTTGCTTTATTCACATGAAAGCTTTCAAAACACCTTGTTTAAGTACAAAATATCTTTTAAAATGTGACTCTATGTCACTATCTGATAGATGAATTTCTTCAGGTTCCTCTTCCCTGTTAGAATCAACTAACACAAACTTAGAGGGTGGATGTACTCACAAATACTCTAAAATCACCTCTTTCCCTACAATAGGCACCTTGCGACCACACCCAAAGGGCATGTCACGATGAGCAAAGGGTTTGCTAAGTTTTACAATTGTGGGAGCGATCGACTTCTCCGCTTCCTCCATCCACTTCTGTCTCTCAAGACGAATACGCTTAAGCGTGTCAACAAGAGTTTCAGAGTGGTAAAGCCAAGCCCACCAAGTATAGCTTATTGTTCCAATGTTTTCAAGAGGGGATTCTTTCTTCGCAGAAGTTTTGGGCAAGTTCTTTCTTTTTGTTTTCTTAGCTCGTTTTTGCATTCTTTTTCATGTCATTCTGGCACAAGAACAATATTGGAGTTAGCTTATCTTCTAATCAATGAAAACTTCACAATGAGCTCCAAGGTCCAAGTGTTGAACCCGATAGCTGTGATACCATGTGTAACATCTCAAATTAAAATGCTAAATAAGATATTTTAAAAATACAAGCTATAAATGTCATAATCTCATAAATATTTTTTTATCATACAAAGTGAAGTATATACATTTGCATTTGCATGATACATGATATAATACATCAATTGATGGTCGCTTTGCACGCGACGTACAAATTTTTACATGAATACATGTACAATGAAATAATGCCTTATGCTCACAAGTCTTCGGCAGTCAACTGCAAGAGGGAGAGCATCACCCTAGTGCTTTTCCTCCAACCATAGATTGGCAGTCCCTCGCTCACCTTTGTACTGGAAGTGGCCCTTCCCTTCACGAGGGTATAGATAATGAAAATCAACTGATTCAATGTGCCATCTAAGAACTAGTGTAGTGATCTAGCATGAAAAAATTAGGTTTACATATTCTAATCTATCTCTAGCTATGTACAACCCCTCTAATTGATCAAGTTATTTGGAACACCGTGAACCGACAATGCAAGCAGTGACTTTTGCATTACTTTGGCCAAAGTTTTTATAATAAAAGAATTTATTGTTCACACACTTCTGTCTCGACTTGGAGACTAACATTATTTCTACTCTGAGTTATTAATTGGGCAGACTAGGAAATCATAGGATAAAGACTGGTCGATCTGCGACCATGCATTGAGCCCCTCTTTGCGTTCTCGCAATCTTGGGTCTATGACAGCTGTTATCTACTCAATAGCCTTCAACCCATTTTTCTCACTCAAACATAGGTAAATAATTTTTAAATACTTTATCAAAAATTGAGAACTAATCTCGTTCTCTCAAGTCCAAACATAGGTGTATGAGCACACGACTCTTAGAGGGACTTCAACCAAGATAAAACAAGTCTACCTCAGAAACTTTGGTAGTCTATATTGCAGGTTTAGACACAATCATTTTGTCGATAACAATCTTGGTCTCATTTCTTTATAAGCCAAGGGACAATTACCTTCATTAGAAGGTTAAATATTCTTAGATTTGAATGAATTAGCATGGCATAAATCATCTAACTGGCATGTATGTAAAATACTTGATCAATTTTGCCTTAATAAAGACAATGCTCATATCTTATGGTCTTAATACTACCATTGTATGAATACATATTCTTATTGAATAGCCATAACCTTTCCAAGATAGATTAAAACATGACATATTATTGGCCATCCTCAACCAAGACAAGTGTTAGGTTTATGTTAGGGTTTCAATGGCAGACCAGAAAAATACCAATTCACAATTATAATGTAAATTTAAATACACATAGAAATAGAGAAAAATAACACAAATTGGCATTAGAGATTTAATGTGGTTCACCCAAAGTGGGCTAAATCCACAACCATAGCCATCCAATATTATTATCCAGCAAAACTCATGATTACAATCTCAACCGTGACTCATATCTTTTTGCCTTCTCCAGCTGCTTATTTATCAAGCCTTATGGCAATTATACAAAGTGGGTTTTTACATGTAACAAACTAACTACCGATGCCTTTATTAAAAATAGGATAATTTTTGCTTCAGGGGTGCTGCCCCCGAGCCCCTAGGCCCCGCAGGAGTGGATCCACCCTTGCACTCCCCCATTAATTATTCTGGGGGGAAAACGCAGCTGACAAAGTCACCAAAATTTACCTTGTTGTGTGTACCCGCAGCCCCTGTAGCATGATCAGTCACCACATATTAATAATATCCCACTTGGAGACTGATTAGGCTCCACACTAAATAAACTTCCACTTGGAGACTAATCCTAGAGCATCACTATTGCACCTGTAGCTCCCACTAGATTTCATGTCTGGACTAGCTGGTTCCTCGTTTCCACCATTATCAGTCAAAAAGGCCAACAAAAACTGATGTGGAAATTAGTTTCTCCTGTGTGACTACCTTTGTGGACATATCTACAGCATTTTCACTTGTGTGAATCTTCTCAAGCTTTAATTGACCATCCTCCACAACTAACTAGATGAAGTGGTACCTGATCTGAATGTGCTTAGTCTTCGAATGAAGAGTTGAATTCTTTGCAAGATGAATGGCACTCTGGCTATCAATATACAATGGGCTATCTTCCTGCTAATGGCCCAATTCCTGTAGAAAATGTTGTAGCTAAATTATCTTCTTGCTAGCTTCTGTAGCAACTACATATTCAGCTTCAGTGGTTCAAAGTGCAACAACCTTTTGTAGTCTAGAAATCCAACTGACTATTGTTCCTCCTAAGTAAAAACATACCTTGAAGTGCTCCTCTTGCTATCTATATCACTCGTCAGATCAAAATCAACATACCCTTTGAGAGTAGTGTTGGTTCCTCCAAAACAAAGTTGCTTTGTAGTAATTCCTCTCAAATACCTGAGAATCCATTTTACTGTAGTCCAATGTTCCATTCTTGGATTGCTCATATACCTGCTTACAACTCCAACAGTATGTACAATATCTGACCTTGTGCATACCATTGCATACATCAAGCTGCCAACTGTTGATGCATATGGTATCTTAGCATTTTGTCTTCCTCCTCTTGTGTCTTTGGACACATCTCCTTAGTCAATTTAAAATGACTAGGCAAAGGTGTACTAACTGCTTTTGCATTCTGCATGTTAAATTTTTTCAACACCTTCTCTACATACTTTGTGACAAAAACAATTTTCTATTTTTCCTGTCCCGTGAGATCCTCATACCAAGGATTTGTTTTGCTGCACCCAAATCCTTCATAGAAAATGATTTTTCTAATTTCTGCTTAAGCTTACTACTATGTTGCATATTAGACCCAGCAACAAGCATGTCATCAACATAAAGTAGCAGGATAATATAGCCGCCATTATCTAATATTTTAAAATAAACACAATAATTAGAATGACATCTGTTGTAACCTTGTTCAGCCATAAACTTATCAAATTTCAAATACCATTGCCAGGGTGCTTGCTTTAGGCCATATAGACTCTTCTTTAACCTGCACACTAATTTCTCCTTACCTTTGACCTCATATCCATGTGGTTGTTGCATATAGATCTCTTCTTCCAAATCCCCATGGATAAAAGTTGTTTTCACATCTAGATGTTCAAGATGCAAGTCTTCCGTAGCCACAATACTTAGAACAGTTCTAATTGAAGTCATTTTTACAACTAGAGAAAATATATCATCAAAGTCTATACCTTTTTTCTGTGCAAAACCTTTTACCACAAGTCTGGCCTTATATATGTTCTTGCCTCCATCCTCTTCCTTTAGCCTGTAAACCCATTTGTTTGGCAATGCTCTTTTTCCTGCAGGTAATTGGACTAAGTCCCAAGTCTGATTCTGCAGCAAGGAATCCATTTCCTCTTTCATGCCTTGCTCCCACTATTGTTTGGCATCTACCTACATTTCTTCTTCATATCCTTCAGGTTCACCAGAATCAGTAAATAAAATATAATGAAGGATAAAATATTTCAAGAGGTCTACTTAACCTTGTAGAATGTCTAACACTTGCAGGACTCTGTGGGATATCTTGTCGTTGCTAAGCATCAGGTACCAATGGCAATTTATTTTCTAGAATTTCATCCAGCAACACATATTCCTTTCTTGCTTGTTCATGCTTCTTTTCCTACAGCTAATCTTTTTACATAACCTTCTCATTGAATATGACATCTCTACTCCTAATAATTTTTTGATTTTTATAATCCCATAACTGATAACCAAAGTCATCTATTTCATATCCAATGAAGGTACATTTTTGAAATTTTGCATCAAGCTTGGTTAAGTTTTCAATATCAACATGGACAAAATCTTCACAGCCAAAGATTTTTAGAAAAGAATAGTTTAACTTCTTACCTATCCATGCCTCCTCTGGAATACCACCATCCAAAGGATTTGAAGGTCCTCTATTTATGAAATAAACACATGTATGTATAGCATCTGCCCATAAATGTAAAGGTAGCCCAACATGCAACCTCATGCTCCTTGCATGCTCCATGATTGTCCTATTCATCCTCTGAGACACACCATTTTATTGTGGAGTTCCTAGAACTGTTTTCTGCCTACGGATTCCATTGAATGAATAGTAGTTCTCAAATTCTCTGCTGCAATACTCACCTCCATTATCAAATCTGAGACATTTCACCTTTTTCCCTATCTCATTCTCAACCAAAGCTTTCCATTTCTTAAATGTTTCAAACACATTTGATTTTCTTTGTAGGAAATACACCCATGTTTTCCTAGAACTACATCATCAATAAAGTAGCATAATAACAAGAGCCACCAAGAGATGATCTTTGATCTGGTCCCCATACATCTGAATGCACAAGCTCTAACTTCTCACTCTTCTTCTCTTTCCCAACCTTGAGAAATATAACTCTGTTTTGTTTCCCATAGACATAAATTTTGCAGAACTTCAAGTCAATTTGCTTTAGTCTTGGCAGCATTGAGGATGAACATATGCTCCTTATCCAATTGACCCAAATGAAGAAAGAAATCCATGAACCAATGAGGGAATTCGTGGCACGCCTTAATAAAGTGGTGAATAAGATTCATAATGCTAAGAGACCGATTGCAAAAAATAAAAATGTTTCTTCATAAATGCATAACCTTCGGATGTAAGTTTCTATTTAAGAAGAGCTAGAGTGGCAGATCTTGAAGCAACTCAAACTATGGTAATCAAGATATAGGATGATTTGCTAACTGCTAGCAAATGGAATAAAGACTTGCAAAAAGGTAAGGGTCAACCAAGAAATATGCCTACTACTGATCCAATGATATAGAAGTTGGCCAATGATCTACTTTTATTGTAGAAGAAATTTCCTTAGAATTCACCACCTTTTTACAATGATATATCAAGGAAGAATTACATCCCGTATCATCAGAATAATCAACCAAGACTTCCTCCAGCTACACAAAGGTTAGCAATAGAACATCCTTCCTCTAATAATCCTCATACCATAGCAATGTGTGATTTTCATTTGACTACATACTGTGATAGCACTTCATGTCTAGAGATGGCAAGGCATATGTAAATAATATACCTTGAGTGAAAGAATTGAAGATTATGTTACCCAAGAAGATGAATCAAATGAAGTTTTTGGTTAGCCCACAGTTAGTTTCTTGGAATATGAATCAGATAGTGAGGAAGAAGTACCGCAGGATATTAATAATTATTCATGCAACATTTTTACTAGGGGTGAACAATAAAAGGGGCAACACAAGGATAAAATTAATGCTAAAAGTTTTAAAGTGCCACCGAAGTTTATTCTGATGAAGAAATATTCTCAAGAAGGCCAACCTTCCACTATTACATCTGAGAAGGAAACACAAGGTACTCAAACTCTTGATTTACCTCTTACTAAAGATTCATTTGATTTTATTGAGTATTGTTAGAAGAGAAAGGTTCAAATTTCTCAAATTGATTATTTAAAGGCAAACCCAGATTAATTAGAAAAACTAGTCCAATACGTGAAAGGGGATTCTGAAACCCCTTCTTCTACAGTCCATCAAGAGTCAAATGATGTTTTAAGTAGTAATGATACCCTACGTGCTTCATGTGAGAATGAGGTTCCCATTGTTAGTGCTTTGACCCATGATAAACCTGATTCATTCTATGTTTCATTATATATAGTTGGCTACAAATTAAGTAATTATATAATAGATTCTTGCACTTCAAATAATGTAATGCCTGTGAAGGTTGCACATGCTTTAGGACTCTCCTTAAATAAACAATTCGATAAAGTATATTCAATTGAGTCAAAGTTGGTTCCATTAGTCGAACAACTCAAAGGTGCACAAGTTGCCTTGGCCACTTTTCCCCAAAAGAAGTTGAAACTTACTATTTTAGTCATTGATATCCCTGCTAGTTATGGCATGTTGTTGAGTAGAAGCTTCTATAAAGACCTAGGTGGTGAGATACAGTTAGATTGGTCTCATTCTTTGATCTTGGTCAATGGTAAGAAGGTTTGACTAAATCCAGAGCCTAAAGCAAAATATACTGATATGAAATCAAAAGATCCAAGGTCTAAAATCTTCTACGAAGAAACAAGACCTAATACATATATGCTCATGTGGGAAGATGAAATAATCCATGAAGTTATTTCTGATGACATGTCTTCAAAACTGTGGAATCTGGAATTTGATGGAAGTTGTTAGTCTTCCGTCTTAGGGGATGGAATTGTTTTGATTGCACCTACAAGGGAAAATTCCCTTTTTCTTTTAAGTTGGTTTTTGAAAACACCAATAATATAGCAGAGTATGAATCTCTCCTTTTAGGGCTGCAAGTAGCTAAAGAAAAAGGAACTAAGAAATTGAGAACCTTAGGTGATGTTGAACTAATTGTCAAACAAGTAAGAAACCAATTTCAAGTCAAAATGAGAAATTGAAGCATTACCAAAATTTGGATTGGGATAATGTTGAATTTTTTGGTGCATTCTCTATTGAGACTATTCCTCGAGTTCAGAATTCAAGGGCATGTTGTCTTGCTGTCTTTGCTTCTCTTTTAATTCCTCATCTTGATTTTGAAAGAGATAAATACAAAATTGAGTTGATATACAGGACAAGCATCCCTGATAACAACCAGAACTCGCAGGTATTTGATAGTGACAAGCAAATTGTCTCTTTTGGAAAGGACTAGTACTTTCATTAATTTATTATTTGATGGAAATGAAAATTCCAAAGAATAAGAAGTTTTGCAATTGAAGGAAAACACCATTCCCAAAGGACTGGTTACTTTAAAAATCCTTTTTGACAAGCATGATCATTTTGTGGAAAATAAAGCTCAAACGCAGAACTTTAGTTGTTCTAAATATGAAAAGGTCAATATTGGTACAAAAAATGAGCTAAAAATAGTTTTTATTGGCAAGGCTTGTTCACCTATCGAGAAGGAAAAACTTATTAAGTTATTAACCAAGTACAAAAATGTTTTTGATTGGTGCTATGATGACATGAGAAACTTTATGAGCGGTGAGTTCCAACATCACATTCCTTTAAAGTCTGACACAACTCCATTTAAGCAAAAGTAAAGGTGATACAACCCTAAGGTAATGGGTGCCATTTTTGATGAAATTGATAAAATGTTAAAATCCAGAATTATATATCCAATCCACCATTCCATGTGGGTGGCTAACATAGTCCCTATGAGGAAGAAAAATGGTGAAATCCACAACTAGGCTTCTTTAAAGGATAATTATCTGCTACCCATCATGGATCATGTTTTACAAACCGCTCTAGCTCACAAAATGATGTCTATGTTAGACAGATTTTCAAGGTACAATCAAATAACTATGGCCCCAAAGGACCAACAAAAAACTACCTTTACAACCCCATGGAGAACAAATTAGCATATAATAGGATGCCTTTTGGGCTAATAAATGCAGGAGCAACCTTCCAACGGCCTATGGATTTATCTTTTGGGGATTTAAAAGATACAATAATTGTTATTTATCTGGATGATTTAACAATATTTTTTAAAAGAAGAGAGGATCCCATGCAACATCTAGAGCTCATATTACAACATTGTTATCAACAAGGTATTTCACTAAATCTAAATAAATCCATCTTTGGGATCATTGAAGGCAAATTATTGGGACACATGATGTCCAAGAAGGGCATTCGAATTGACCTAGACCGAGTAAAGGCCATATAATAGTTGCCATTACCATCTAGTAGACCTGTTGTAACATCATTATTTGGTCAAATAAACTTTTTGAGGAGGCTCGTACCTAAATTTTTTGAATTGACAAAAAACATTGTTGATATGATGAAAAGTAAAGCAATTTTCAAATGGTTAGAAAAAGGGAAAAATGCTTTCCATGATATTAAGACAACAATAAAAAAAAACTCTAGTTCTTGTTCATCTAGATTTCACAAAGGATTTTGTTATTTACTGTTGTTATATAGTAAAAGAGAGATGAATGCATGTATGTATAACAAGATCAAAACCCTCTTCCACAATAACATTCAAGGACAAGATTGAGCTAAATCACAACCAAGGAGAAGGTGGACTCAACAACATATCTTGTGCTCCCGATTTGCTATATGGAAAGATGAGATTTAAACAAACCTTTTATCAAACCCTAAGTTAAGTATGAAGAAAACCCTAGATTTGCAAAGATTTGATTATAATAGAAGATATACAGCAGATATCCAACAACCAATTACACAAGAACGATTAGAGGAATGATAACACCTATTTCTTGAAAGCAGAGATGTTGGACAAATTCAGCAATCGAAATAGTCCAATAAAATCGCTGGTGTCCAGATGAAGGAATCATTCGAAGGTGCAAGCTGGAAAGTTGCTCCAGAGGATGTTCTAATGCTAGATTTGAAGCCTGTAAGCTTAAAGGACAAATTTAGCAAAAAACCATCTTTTCAGAGGGATATTCTGGAATTATTTTCAGATCCTGAAACCTTGATTCCTGTACTGCCTTCCTATAGCTCCACTTTTCTCGAAACCTATACTTGTAACCTGTACACAAGATAACAAGAGAGGGGTTTGGGGGTTGTGGTGTTTAGGAGATTGCCTCAGTCAAGCCCCATGTTAGCATTCAAGCTTTCCCAACACCGTTGTTAATGAGAGAACATGCTCTTGCAGAGCAGAGGCTAAAGATAATCCAAATGATGAAATGATTCAAATAGAAGTGATGTCACCTTGGAGGTAAAGTCCTTAAGAGAATGAAATCTCTTCAAATCATAAGGAGATGAATGATGATTCCAAATCTGCAACAAACACACAAATACAAACACAAATCTGCAAAAATAACACAATGAATGCCTTGAATGCTCTTTGCTCCAATATCATAAGTTTGTGTTATCCATCTAGGTGTAAAATGAAGTCATAAACTCACTTATATATGATTTCTCGCTAATATTTACGAATTTAAATCACAAAAGCTGACAAGGAGAAACATTTTGGAAGGGCCCAAGCCGACATGCCATTAGTTAGCCCCGACCAATTAGGGGAGACTTGGGTGATTGGCATCCAAGTCTAGGGGCCCAAATTAGGTCAGGGTTAAGATAAAGGAGGTCCCAAGGGTCCAAAATGTCATGGGTGTTGGGCGATTTCCTTTGAGATGATCAATTATAATGTATAATGAAGCAAATAGGACCTAGGAGCTAAACTAGGAGGTAAAAAGGCATGTGGTCACTTTTTACTCCATAACATTTAGCCCCCACTTTAATGTATGTATGAGATTATGATCAATACATGCATTAAAGTATGGTCAAAGCACATCAGAAACACCAAACACACCCTAAGTTTGAGGACTATTGCTAGCCCCCAAGCTTAGGCAACCATAAGAAGACACTTAATAGTCACATAAGACACAATGAATACAGTAAGGAAACACGCAATACACAAAGAATACAGTGAAGTACACAATACATGTAGAAGACATGAGTACAATCATGCAATATACAAAGAAGACATGAGGAGAAGACATGATTAAGCAATTTTGTATCCATATATATAAAATACTAACTAAACTAAACAAAACATATATGTGAAGACACGTAAAACACATATAGTGTAGGGAGGGACTCATCACCACACAACTTTAGACTACGCCACAAACATGCAAGACACATAGAGAAGACACATAAAACACACGGAATACATGAGCACCACATAGTATGCCATAGACACACTATACATCTTATACATGACAAACACGAGCGATAGAGAGAAGCTCATCACTACTCAACTATCTAAAACATGCCAAACACACTTGACGGTTGAGCTACGCTACCACAACCACCAAAGAAACGCTTAATGGTGAATGACTCAAGATCCAACCTCGCCTCGTGATGAGGACTTTTTATAAAAGGATGTGAACTAGCTCAAGAGATACACCATCCCGCCTTGCGATCAGGGCTTTGTATAAAAGGATATACACTAGCTCAATAGATATGCCATCCTACCTCGTGATGAGGGATTTCTTGCTTTTTAAAAAAATGTGCACTAGTTCAAGAGATACACCATCCCACCTTGTGGTGAGGGCTTCAAACACGCTTTGTCAGTGTCAAAATAATCAAGTAGCTACCATTATATATGCCCCCACCTTAAGGTGGTTGATCCCACTTTCCAGTATCAAGCACATTAAGGTAGAGTGAAAACACACAAGGGAACAAGAGCTTTTGCAAAGCCCATGCCCCCAAAGGTGACATGTGCCATGATCATCGAATGTTCCCACAAACACATTGATATGATTAACAGTAGATAAGATTTGGTTAGAAAATCTTTCTCTAAGATAACAACCAAATCAATTTATAGAAGCTATGCATGAAATTATTTATCAAGGACCAAGGCTACACTCATAGGTTCAAAACCAAGTATAGCCATTGGGCTATACTACAGATATCTCATAATCGACTGTAGCGACAAGATGAGATACAAAACCATCCAAAGTGCGTTGAAGCAGATTGAGAGCATTGTAAAATGTTTGTTACAAGAGATTTCACAACACGATACACCACACGAAGTGATTCTACTAGTCAAGCATTGGATATATATCAACCCCATCTTCATATATGGACTAGGTCCATTTTTGTTTTTCTTGTTGAAGGGACACACGGTCCTTATCAGTATTTTTTTTGTCATCCACCAACTAGGTAGAGTCGCTGAAGAATGTAAACAATAAAAAATGAGAGAGGAGACAAAGTGCCTTAGGAACACCACATAGGAGGATGCTCCCAAAACACCCTCCACAACGCTATGCCCCCAAGGCACAACACACAACAATAAAATAGAGGAGATGAAAGGTAGAAGAATGATGAAATAAATAGAAGAATGGTCACAGCAGAGGCAGTCTCCTTGTATCCTTGATTTTACAAGAGTATCAAGGGTCATCCAATGAGACCTAAACAAAATTGAACACAACACAGGGGAACACAACACAGTGCTAAAAATAGATATATCTAGGAGGAGGCCACCCTTGAGAGCAACTGGAGTAGGTGCTACATTAAGTGTGGCTGAAAGAGGGAGAAATACTTACTTGATTCAATGGGATCTTTCCTGGCTGACAATCCATGTCCATCATCTCAGGATATATCATATTTGTTAATATTGTATTAACATTAAGAGTAGGAATACAGTAGGCTTTGGTGGGCTTCAGAGAACGGTGTCCAATACCATTCGTGTAGTTAATTTCAACAACTTGTAAAGGTACTCTAATTCCTTGTTGGTTTACACCACAACCATTGCCTACATAGTCATAGTTTTTATAAAGGATTTTAAATCCTTGATCATAGAGGGAGGTCATCTCTTTAGAAGATGGTGTGGCCTCGTAGGTCTCATAATTTGTAGTATAAGTAGGAGTGTTGTATTCATTTTCTACTAAAGAAACTTTAGGTTTCTTAGGTAGTTCCAAGGATTGCTTGGATGAGATCGATGCAACGTTTGATGTTTCAACGTTATTAATTTTATATTCCCCCATAAAGGTAGGAGTAAAATCTAATGAACCCCAATCGTCACCAAACAGTGCATTCAATGTTGAATCTTGCATAGCACACTCTACGATAAGAGGTATTGATGAATCAACTTTTATGTTATTCAAAGTTGTATGACTTGTTTTGTGTTTTAATTTGTAAACAACTTTCCGGCTCCGGATTGGCTTTGATGGTGTGAAGTTTATTTTCGTAAATAAAATTTATTGATCGATGAAGGGAAGATGGAACTGCCCCCATAGTGTGAATCCACGGTCTTCCAAGAATTATATTATATGATAGAGCATCAGGCATGACATGGAAAAGAGTAGACAATGTCATGGGTCCAACCTTTACAAGTAAAGTTATAGTACCCAGGATGGTCTACCAACATTATCAAAGCCACAAATGTTCAACTTATCTGACTTAATTAACTTTTTATCAACATTGATTTTGTGTAACAAATCAACACCACAAACATTAAGAGATGATCCGTTATCAGTCATAACTCTCTTTACTAACTTCTTGTGTACAATGACAAAGATTATAAGAGGATCATATTGTTTCTGAACTTCCATAGAGGGTAACTCATGTTGTTGAAACAAAATATTTGCTTTTCTTGCATGCATACAATCTAACAGGGCTGCTACGTCATTAGGCTTCATAGTCAGTGGTACAATCACATTTTGTAAATCTTCTTGGAGCATTCTGTGGTAAGTAGGCGATGTTTATGAGTTCCCAAAGAGAGATCTTAGCAAGAGTAGTGTGAAGCTGCTCAACAAGATCATAATCTTGACCACATTTATGAGTAAGACGGGTTGGTTGAGGAAGCATAGGTTGAGAAGTGGGTAAAGTGATTGGAATAGTTGACTATTGTTTACTTTGTTTATTATTTCACGTATTGTATGTGTGAGAAACCACATTGTGATAGGGTTGTTGTGACACATTTTGATACACTTGATTTATTTGAGTAATTTGTTTTGCAATATTGAGAATGTAACCTAGGGGTCTAGGAAGTGTTGGAGGACCTTGAACCCTAATCACCAGTTTTAAGCAAGGAGGCACATTATGTGCCCCATTCACAATTAGTTTAGGAACACTACTACATTTATCCACTATTCCCTTAGTAGGTTGAATAAGTCTATTAGTGATTATTGAATTAACATCGGTTTTACTTTGTTTAAGCTCAACATCCATCCCTAAAGGATTAAATGTGAGAGACCTTTCTTCATCCACTAATACTTCGTCTTTTGAAAGGAAAGCATTGGAATGAAGAGAGGGTAGGTGATATTAAGGAATGTATCAATGATTTCATCCTCTTGCACCAAAATGTCCTCACAAGTGGGAACAACTTTGGGAGAGATATCAAATCATGAGGTGAAATAGGCAAAGCTATGTTACCATTATCACTTGTAGTAGGAGAATTATTACCATCATCTTTCACATGACAATTTATGGAGATGAAATTAGTAAAGTCCTTTAATATCAAAGGATATTCATTTGTAAGAGTTATGAAGTTATTAAAATTAGATACATAATCAAGGATTTCAAATGAAGAGCATTTAAAGATATCCTTGCAAAACATGGATCAAGTACACGAGTCAAAATACAAGGATGCATATTAACGAATTTGTAAAAAGTTTCAAAATATTTGATATATGCATGCAAGGATACTAAAGAGGAACAATTAGAAGATGTCATAATGAAATTCCTTGGAACAACAATGTGTAATAAAATCTATTCATTTATCAAAACAACCAATATGAGAGGCTTTTGTACACCACAACACTAGTTTGTGGAAACCGGGTTTTTGAAGCTTTTATAAAGATAAAAAATACACTAGTGTCACTAAAACCAAGTGAATTTAATGTTAAAAGTGCTGCGCAAAAGGTGATATTGATAATTTTTTGATTTAGTGCAAACTATGTGAAAAAGATGCTTATGTTGAAATACACATTGTGTAATTAAAAATATGCAAATTTTCACACTAAAGTATTAAATGATGCAAAATTTTCAAATGAAGAAATGAAAATATGCCTTAAATTAATGCTAGATCTAAATTGAAAGATGTTTATGATAATAGAAAATTCTGAAATGGGATTTTGACTACAAACCCTAGCTTTTAGAATTACTAGGGTATATGAAAAAATGTAAAATTTCAAGCAAAACCCTAACAAATGAGATATGCAAATGCAAGGTATGAGGTAATGGAATGATTAAATTCTGTAATTTATCTTAGATCTGATGTAAAAATCAAAAAATTTAAATGTTTCCAATGATATGCAAGGAAAATAATGCAAAACTATGCTTTTATGCAAGCCTAGAATGCTTATTTTTTAATTTTTTTTCAAATGTATGCAAGATTTTTCAATGCAAGATGGTAAATATGATATGAATGAATATAAGGACTGATTACAACACTCAGCAAGATGCAAGTTCATTAAAAACACGGGTTCACCAAAATGTTATATAGTAAAAGAGAGATGAATGCATGTATGTATAACAAGATCAAAACCCTCTTCCAAAATAACATTCAAGGACAAGATTGAGCTAAATCACAACCAAGGAGAAGGTGGACTTAGCTACAGATCTTGTGCTCCTATTTTGCTATGTAAAGATGAGATTTAAACAAGACTTTTATCAAACCCTAGGTTAAGTATGAAGAAAACCCTAGATTTGCAAAGATTTGATTATAATAGAAGATATACAGTAGATATCCAGCAACCAATTACACAAGAATGATCAGAGGGATGATAAAACCTGTTTCTTGAAAGCAGAGATGTTGGAGGACAAATTCGGCAACTGAAATAGTCCAATAAAAACATCGATGTCTAGATGAAGGAATCAGTCAAAGGTGCAAATTGGAAAGTTGCTCCAGAGGATGTACTGATGCCAGATCTGAAGCCAGTAAGCTCAAAGGATGAATTCGGCAACCGTCCAAGTCTTTTTGGAGGGATATTCTGGAACTATTTTCAGATCCTGAAACCTTGATTCTTGCACTGTCTTCTTGTAGCTCTACTTTTCCTGAAACCTGTACCTATAACCTCCACACAAGACAACAAGGGAGGGGTTTGGGGTTGTGGTGTTTAGGAGCTTGCCTCAGTCAATCCCTGAGTTAGCATTCAAGCTTTCCCAACACCATTGTTAATGAGAGAGCGTGCTCTTGTAGAGCAGAGGCTAAAGATAATCCAAACGATGAAATGATTCAAATAGCAATGATGTCACCTCGGAGGTGAATTCCTTAGGAGGATGAAATCTCTTCAACTCATAAGGAGATGGATGATGATTCCAAATCTGCAACAAACACACAAATACAAACACAAATCTGCAACAATAACACAATGAATACCTTGAATGCTCTTTGCTCCAATATCATAAGTTCACGTTATCCATCTAGATGTAAAATGAAGTCCTAAACTCACTTATATATGATTTCCCGCTAACATTTATGAATTTAAATCACAAAAGTTGACAAGGAGAATCATTTTGGAAGGGCCCAAGATGACATGCCATTAGTTAGCCCCGACCAATTAGGGGAGACTTGGGTGGTTGGCACCCAAGCCCAGGGGCCCAAATTAGGTAAGGGTTAAGATAACGGAGGTCCCATGGGTCCATGGGTGTCGAGAAATTTCTTTCGAGATGTTCAATTATAATGTATAATGAAGCAAATAGGACCTAGGAGCTAAACTATGAGGTAAAAAGGCATGTGGTCACATTTTACTCCATAACAACTGCTATGCTTTTGAACATACACTTTCAGCTATTTTAACACAACATGATGAACAAAGCATTGCTCCTATTGCCTTAATGAGTTATAGGTTTTAAATCTTGAATTCCCACTCAAAGGTTTATGTACCTGATACTATTGTTAAAATGATTTTCACTCAACAAGAGATTGTTATGAATAAAAGGGCTTCTTGGATCGTGAAAGTACAAGAATATGATATTGATATCAAGCCTTCAAAATTGGTAAGAGGAAAAGGATTGTGTAAATTAATGGCAGAGAGTGGTGTACTTGGTTTAGATGAAGAAGATACAGAGTTGCCTCTTACCCTATTCATTGGGTTGATAGATGAATGGTTCTCTAACATCACCTTCTTCTTGACTTATGGTGAATGCCCTAAACATCTATCTCCTAAAGAAAAGAGAGTCATGAAATTGAAGGCATCTAAGTACATTATTTGGGGAGATTAACTATACAAAAAGGGAATAGATGGGACTTTTCTGAAATGTGTGGATAGAGAACAATAGAAAAGACTTCTTCAAACCTTCCATAATGAAGCTTGTGGTGGGCATTTATCTTCTTTTGTCATTGCATTTAAGATTTTGAGGAATGGCTATTATTGGCCTAGTATGTTTCAAGATGCCAATGAATGTGTAAAAAGATGTGAATCTTGTTAGCAATTTGTAGGGAAAATGAGACTTGTTGCTCTGTCGTTAGACCAGTTGTGATTGAGAATCCATTTCAACAATGGGGATTAGATTTTATTGGCCCACTCAATCCTCCATCTAGTGTTGGCCATACTCACATTTTAGTGGCAACTGATTATTTACAAAATGGATAGAAGCAATCCTAGTTCGGCAAACATCATCACAAGTCGTATGTAGCTTCCTTAAGGAAAATATTCCTGTTAGATTTGGAGTCCCTCATAAGATTGTAACAGACAATGCCACAAATTTATCTTCTTATGAGATATATGATTTTTGTTACAAATATGGTATAATATTGGCAAATTCTTCTGACTACTACCCTCAAGGGAATGGTCAAGTTGAATCTAGTAACAAGAATCTTATTGTCATTATTCGCAAAGTAGTTGAAGATAATCAGAAAAAAGTGGCATAAAAAATTATATGATGCATTGTGGGCTGATAGGACAACAATAAAAATGGCTATTGGGATGTCCCCTTTTCAGTTGGTTTACGAAATTGAAGCCAGATTACCAAACCCTTTGCAAATTAAAGCTCTTTCTCTTTAAATTGTATTAGAATATAATGAGTTCAAAGGTTATCTTGAAAAGAGCGTTTTGTATTTGACTAAAATGGATGAGAAAAGAGAACAGGTGGTGGATAGAGTTGTAGAAGACTAGGCAAGAGTTAAACAGTGGTTTGACAAAACAACAATGCCAAGACAATTTGCAATTGGAGACTTGGTTTTGTTGTGGGATAAGAGAAGGGAACCTAAAGGGAGTCACGAAATATTTAATTCTCTTTGAAAGGGCCCTTTTCAAGTCAGACATATTTGTGGGAGTAATTCCTTTTATCTATCATATCTTGATGGTACGCATTTGCCCCTTCCCTATAGTGGGAACACTTGAAAATCTAAAATCAATAAAATGGGTTGTCACCCTTTTCTGTACATAGTCTAGAATAGGAGTTTTTGTGTCTTGGCTTCTCTATTTCTTTTCTAGTGGTATGTTGCCTTAGTGTTTTCCTTGCTATTTTTCAATGTCCTCTATAAAGTTGTACTTCTCATTTTTGGGTTGTTGACTCTATTTGCCCAATGAATTAGACCACTTGTTCTAGGTTCTTTCTATGTCCTTAGGGTCCTTGTCCCCAAGTAGAGCTAGTTGTTTTCCTAACATATGGTTTTAGCCTTGATATATATATTTTAATTATTAAAATTTTCCATGTTTTGGTGTTATGAAAATCTTCAAATTCTTCTTTAACTTCCAAAATTTTGAAAATTTGCTTCAAAAAATCAATATTTTCCTAAATCTCCTTCCTAAGTCTGAATGTACATATTAATCCTAATGTTTTCAGGAGTATTTGTTTATTTCAAAACTTTCTTTTTCTTATAAAAAGTTGTCAGCAGTTTATACATTACCGAGAACTAAATAGGTTTTGAAAACAATCAAAACCTCTGAAAAGTTTATACTTAGTCATTGGTTCCTAGTAAGTCCAAAAGCCCTGACAAGGGAAAACATAAAGGAAGGAAACAAAAGAATGAAGAAATGTCAAAGCCCGCGAAGGTTTTCAAAACCACTCTAATCTTTGAAAAGTCTTGAAAGAGAGGTTAGTTCCTGGTGAACGTCTCAGCTCCAAAAAAACTGAAAAGTTCTTAAGGAGAAAGTCAGAGCTTTCGTAGGTTTTGAAAACCATCAAAACCTCCAAAAAGTTCTTAAGGAAGGGTTAGTCTTGGACAACCAAACAAATCTCTAACAAGGTTTCAAGTACTCTCTTAACCTCCAACACTTAAGAGAACTTTATGGAATAAATGAAGAATTAAATGGCTTATTTGTTCTCAATGACCAACGAACCTCGGGCGAAGAAAAGTAAGAGAAAAATACGGGTATATAAAGGTGTTTCTTGGTCATTTGAATCAAATGCAAACTTTTCAAAGAGGAGGTGGAGCCTGTGTTTGTATCCTCTATTTAATCCTATTTCAAAACCTCTTAATATCAGGCCCGTTTTGGTCAGGCTACCTAATCTACCCCTCTAGTTCTAGGAGTCCTGCTATGAGGCCATTGGCAATGCTATTGGTCATTATCTGAAGGTGGATAGATCTATGATCCTAATGGGGCTTAGTATGTATGCTTGTATTCTAGTGGACATTGATATCTCTAAGGATCTTCATGGAGATATAGTTTGATGGTGGAGGATAGGCCATGGTCCCAGCCACTCGAATATGAGGGTCTACCCTTTTGTTGCAGACGTTGCTTCACTATTGAACACATGGCTTCGAATTGCTCCCTCTCTCATCGTAAGGTTGGCGCGACATGGTGGTGGAATGATCATTTGGAACACTTGACAGTTAAAGACCCTGATCTGGAGGTGGGTTCAGATGATGTATCCCCTTTGGATGATGGTTCTTCTCCTTCGATGCCCCCTGCAATGAATCATAGTATCTCTGTGTCCTCTTACAGAGACTTCTGTATCAGTTTAGGTTGATTTCCCCCATGACGCTCACTGTGATGGGAGTCCTGCTCTTGAATTTCCTTCAGACATTAGACAGTCTTCGGCCCCCTTCGGCCTTCGGTCTCCCTCTTATTGAGAGACATCTCTAGTGGAGGCTACCTTAGAGGATGTCCCCTCCCTAGATCTGAGGACCTTGTTGAGGATGTAACTTGGATGATGGTCCAAAGAAAGAAAAAGAACGACCTAATTTTGTGGTTGTTTCCCATCCCCGTGTAAAGGGGGTGAGAATCTCTAGGACTGGATCATGAGTTGTTTAACTTTCTAGCCTGTTTGTTGTTCTGTTGTTGTGCTATTTTTGGCTTGGTTCGACTTGCTTTGCTTTGCCCTTGGGGCTTTTGATGTCAAGGGATCATTGTGAGTTGTTTATGTGTTGTTTCTGGTCTTAAAGGGCCTATGTTGTCCGCCTTCGAGTTATTTTTGTAAAGGGTTGGGACCTTGGTTTCACGCTTACACTAATAAAAAAGATTATGTTATATTATACCATTATTAATTATAATAATATTAATAACATGTTTATAATAATAATAAATCGTTCACAACTATAATCTTCACCCAATTAGTATAATTATAATACATTAAACTTGTAATAATCTATTCATCTCAAACTTCTATCCACATCCTCTCTAAAATGTTATGTCACAACTCATCTATCGACAACAAAACACATACTATTATTACAACACTACAAAGGCAGCTACTCGCCACTACATGGCACTTGTTTTTCGGTTGCGTTGATAGGTTAAATGCGAAGAGCGCATGAGCTTTAAGCATTAAATTATGCCTGGCTTGTACATTGGCCAGTAAAAGGAATTTATTCAAGACAAGGTTTACATACTTTTTGTTTTTGACGTGTTGAGGATTAATTTGACACTGAAACCCTTAAAACCCTAATGACTCTAGTAACCCTATAGTATCTATGTAGTGGCTTCACATAGTTACTACATCAACACTAGCATTGCATTATAAATTTATGATTTTGTCTAAAAATTATATGCTATGATTATAGTCACTAAGAGAGTAGGATTTACGGACTAGTACTCATGGCCACTCTACTTAAATATCATCCACTTCAATGGTCAAATAGTCAATAGTAAATTTACACCTCATTCACAACAAAAAGTGGTAAATATTTGTCCTGTTTTTATTGGCCAAAATTAACCTTTGACTATTGAATCTCTACTTAAATATCATCCACTTCAATGGTCAAATAGTCAATAGTAAATTTACACCTCATTCACAACAAAAAGTGGTAAATCTTTGTCCTATTTTTATTGGACAAAATTAACTTTTGACTGTTGAAGTGGATGATATTTAAGAATAGCTACTCATCATTGTACCTTTAGTTGCATTTCTTGGTGACAACATTTAAATGTAATATAGTTGCAACCTTATTAATATATTCATGTACCTTATTTGTGACATCACTCGCACCTTGCCTATACCTATATTCCATGTCTCCCCGTGGCTATGGTTATCATATTTTATACAATTTTGTAGTAGAAAGTGATATTCTTTAGATATAGTAATTTTGTGGGATTTTGTAATGTCCCCTTTCCAAGCCTAGTCAGAATGGGACCATTAGCCTATCTCATGATCCCGATGGGCTAGGGAATGGTTTGGGATCATTTTTGGTTTAATTATCAAATTAGAGTTATAAGGTTTGTTTAATTTGATAATTAAACTAAGTTTTATTATTATTGGTGCACTAAAGTCTAAGGTGGGTTATTTTAAAAAGTGACTTAATGTTATGACTTGAAGGGGATAAGGGAAATGTTATAATTTTTAATTCCCTAGTCACTTAAGTGTGCACATAACTTGATATTAGAAATTATTTCTAAGGGAAGTGCAAAAAAGCTCTAATTTCAAGAAAGATTGGTTTTGTAACTCCCAGGTGCTTATAAAAAGAAGATGTGAGCTCATTTGGAGGCATGCTTGGAATTTGATAATGATATGCTGCTGGATTGAAACCAGAGATCAATTATGCCTTCTTGTGGACGGAAACCCACTCGAGGATGATCAGTTTTGGTGGTGAGAGACCCACCCTAGCTGGTAATTGATGATTTCCACTCAGGGAATCACTTGGTGCTAAAAGAATTTGATTGTTTTGAGTAGTTTGTCCTTCTGATCAGTTTTGAAGATTGATATTATATTTTCTATGAATTCCTATATGATTTTGGAAGTTTTTATGGAGTTTTGTATTTTTTCATATCTTGGCCGTACATTCCCAGGTTGCCATACATCTGCTGTAAATCATTGTTGAACAACAGAAATTGATGTTAATGTTTTGGATCCTTTGGATAAATGTAAGTTGTAATCTGTCATAAACAACCTATTTGCAATTGTTTTGAGGAGATTTAATGCTGATTTGTGAATTCTGGGAATGATCGTACATATCCTTAGCCGTACATTTTAAATGGCACTGATGCAAATAAGAAAATAATGTGGAGGAGTTTGAAAAGTTTATTGATCTTATAATTTTTGCCTACCTTGGGCGACCATGTTAGAGGTTATTAGAAGTGGATTGATGCATTTATGAATTTGTTATGTGTGCCGTACTATTCTAGCCGTACATCTACATGGGGGTCGATGTTTATAAGTATTAATTACTTATGTCTTTGAAGCATATCTTCATTGCTTTTTGTTTGCCATCCCTAAAGGACCTTTCAGCAAGATATTGAGGGAGTTTGAAGTTGTTTGTGATTTTCTGGAAGCATCCGTACCTTCTGCCTTGGCCGTACCTTTGTGAGGAATGAATGCTGATGAAATATGATTGATGGAGTCTTGAAATCTGTTGTTGATTGCATGAAGTTTATTCTATTAAAACATCCATTTTAGAAGTTATTTGAGGGACTTAGCTGCAGATATGAAATTGTTATGTCTTCCTATACCAGCACAGGCCGTACGGCTCAGCCTGAACAATAATAATTGTTATTTGATCTCTCTTTAATGTTTTCAGTCTAAGGTCTGCTCACATTCAGTTTTATGATCAGCAAATCAGAGTGATGATAGAGTATCAATTGATATATGGGCTCATGGAATTTTCAGTTATCAGCCATGGCAGCCGTACATAGTCATTTCATTCAGCAATAAATGATAGAATAAGTCTCTGCTATTTTATATCAGAAACAAGATTTCTTCATCAGCGATCAATATTACATTTGCTATTCATAATGCAGGGTATGTTTCCTCATCAGTGATCTTCAGGGGGTTTTATATCAAGTTCTAATTCTTGTGCTTCGATTTAATCAACTAGAGCATATTATATTTCATTGTAATTCTATCACATTAAGTACCCCTGGATGGTTTTTCACCGCCAGTGAGGATAAAGAATATTTTCCTTCTTTCTACCCACTGAACAAGTGGTGAATCCCCACTGCATAAGTGGATGAAATTGTAAGCTTTCATGCATATTTGTACCCACTGATTAAGTGGTGAATCCCCACGAAATGTGGATGCCCGCCGCAACGGAAGAAGTGTATCTCTTTCTTGCATATTTTATACTGTAAGCCAAGATCACTGTATGCTCTCACCTTGCCCATTCTGGGATCTGGGTGATCAGAGAGTGTGAGGCATTTAGTTAGATGCATTCATTGTGCTAAACACTGTGTTATCTCTATTCTATATTTTGGAAAAAAAATTTGGTGTTGTTTGCTACAGATTTTCAATCCGTCCTCCTCTTATGAACAAATTACTTAAAGGTTTTAGTATGCCCTGTGAACCCCATTGTCTTATAATTGTTAGCAACATAGATGAGTGAAAGGTCATTAAAATTTAATAGAATGGCTAGTCCCTTGCCTATACCTATATTCCATGTCTCTCGTGGCTATTCTGTACAGTTTTGTAGTCGCAAACTGATATTCTTTATATATAGTAATTTTGTGGGATTTTCAGTATGTCCTCTTATTAACAAATACATAAAGGTGTTAATATGCCTTGTGAGCTCCATTGTCTTATAATTGTTAGTAACATAGATGAGTGAAAGGTCATTAAAATTTAAGATAATGGCTAGTGATGGAAAATGGGCATCAATGTGTTGACTTGAGTAAAAAATTGCTCTATGTAGTGAAAAATCTCAAAAAAATACAATATCTAAATGATAAAAAGTAATTGCTTGATAATTAAAGGATAATTTGGAAGTAAATAATATGGCAGTCCTAAACAACCATGCATTCTAAATCTGCATATCCTTGTTTTGCAACTACATACACCTAGATATAAGACTGATTGTAGAACTTTGAGGGGGGCAATACATTTTTTCTATCATAGAAGCATATATAGCAGGCAAATCAAGGACTCTTGAATACTTGTATCTGACTTAAAACCTATTTTACGAGAATTTGTTACTTGATAACAAAATTGTATTTTCAGTCCTTAAGTTTTATGGAAAACGATGGCAAAGTATGTATGTACAAAGAAAAACAAAAGGCAAAAGAGACGAACTGTGGAAAATTGATGTCTCTTAAGAATTAAATGCGAAAAAGATGGGTATAACTCTTTTTAAATGTTTTTAACTCTGGCCCGATATCAGGGGTGGGGAGTTGGGGACCGCCGACCACTATGGTCACGTGCCGGTGCCCGTGCCCGTGCCGGGATCCTGCCGCGGGCAGCTTTATTTTTTTTGACTTTAGTGGCCCGGAATATTTTGACGTGATAGCTTTTTGTCTATTGAACTGAAGTTTAGAAGTCTGTCCCATGGATCGAGGCTGATATCTTGGGATTTTTAAAAATTTAAATAAATTGGATAAATATATCTTGGGATTTTTAAAAATTTAAATAAATTGGATAATTTTATTTGTCTTCAACCAAGATTTTTAATAGTATTATTGCAAAATTTCAATAATAAATTTTAGTCTCTATTTAAAAAATAGTATTAATAACTATTAAACAAATTGTATTTGTTAATTAATTGTGATGAATAATAAGATCGTTTTCTAAACATTTTAGATAGATACATGTAAGATATCTATAATATTTATTAATTTTAATTTTTTTATTATTAAATTTTTATTTTTATTTATAGAATATTTCATACAAATATAATAAATAATGTAGATAAAATAAAATATGTATATAGTAAATAAAATAGTTGTGAAGTAAAAAAAATAACTGTAAAGAAATCAAATAGCTCCAAACTAATATATATAGTACTTTAGGTATTAAATAAAATAGCTCCAAACTAATATCTATACTACTTTAAGGATTTTATATTAGTGATTTTATAACTTTTATAAAAAGTTACACTAAATAGATATATTGTTTTTATAAGAAATTATATTAATAATATTTTTTTTTTAATTTTAAAATTATACCTGCCTTTGTTGTGTTGTAATAATAGTATGTGTTTTGTTGTGGATAGATGAGGTGTGACATAGCATTTTAGAGAGGAGGTGGTGCAGGGGCACCATAGTAAAATCTACTATGTTGAAATAAGGCCTATTTGGCCATGTCATCTTGTTCATGTTTTGTTTTCTAAAACCTAGAAGTCTCTGTATTCCATTTGGCAAATAATGGACACATTTTTGTATCTAATAGAATCCGAAAAGATCAACAGGAATCGGTTGGGATTCAGGGCAGTTGGCCTTCCCTAACCGTTGAGCAACTGTTGATCTTCCAACTCTGGCTTAATAAAAGCATAGAGGAGCAACCGAGAAGGAGTTCAGTAGATTTGAGGATTGTGATTTGGAAATCATCTGAGAAATAATAACTTATGTCCATCATTTTCTGTGTTTGATCTGTGTCGTAAATATTTCCTAACTATTCATAATAGCTTTCTGTTCTCTGAATTGAAATAGTTAGTCTAAATTGTTGAAGATGAGTAAATAACCATTCCACTGGTGGTTTTCCAAAGAAATCAGTGGAATGGCATCGGTCTGTGCATATTTTTGTTTGTTTTTCTTTTCATTTACTTGTTTGGAGGGGTATATGTTCCAGACTGAGGAGTGTGCACAGTAGCATGCCCTAGCATCTCTATGTGCTAGATGTAGAGTGTAGATCAGACTGTGTGAGAGTGACAATCCTATCGGCGTGTCGCTAGGACTCAGAACCGAGTTTTCGCCGAAGTCAAACGAAATCAAGAGTATCAGTGCATTGGGTAGATAACTTGGTGTTGGACCAACAGTGTTGGTCTTACCGATCGAGGGTATCGGAGTGATAAGGGATAACTTACACTGACGGAGATCCATCGGAAGGAATTGACGTATCGGCAACTCCGGAGTAAGTCCCATCGACAGGTCAAGTCACGCCGAAGAGGGGGTTGGTCCATCGGTACATCGGCTTAAGTTGATAAGTGTTCACCGATGACAAGGGTCATAGCGATGAGAGATTTGTTACTGTGGAACTAACTGTCAGCCGAACGAAGAAGAAGTCTCGCCGATAGGAGGTATCAAACAGACTGGGTGTTCGGTAAAACATTTCCAAAAGTCGCTGATAGCACTTTTCTTGCCGATAGGCAAGAAGCCATGGAGCCACCCATCGGCGAGAGTCGCGATGTCGGAGTGACACATTCAAGGAAGATCGATGGTGTTTTTCTTGCTGATAGGCAAAGACTTTTGAATCTCACATTGTTCGCTCCTCATCAGGAGGTGGGAAGAAGTTTGAGATTAATAGATTCTACAAGTTTAATGTATTATAATTACACTAAGTGGGTGAATATTATAGTTGTGAATGATTTATTATTAATATAAATATATTATTCATATTATTATAATTAATAATAGTCGTAATATTATATTATTATAATTATAATAATGTAATATAACATAATGTTAATATAATGACATAATATATATTATAGAAATATTATTTTTTAAAAAGTTATAAATTAAAACGTACAATTAGCTTTTTCAAATTAAATTTGTCTTCTACCTCCATGTTTTTAAAACATCAAAGGCATTTGCAAAATAGAAGTTAATGTCTATCTAGCATGCTAATATAATTTTTTTACAAAATATTAATAAATAAATGTATTTATAAGAACTAAATTAATGTCAATCTATACACAATTATAATATATTAATACAATATTTTATTATTTAATATTTATAGAGAAAATAATATAATGGTGATCTATGAATTATAATATGGATATTTTAAATATCAATAAAATAATATAATTAATACTATTTTTATAATAAATTGATTATAACATAGTAAAATGAAATATTCATATATATTTATTTATAAAAATTAAATATTAGTATATTATAGTGGTGGAAATATTAATTCAAAAATTTATCAAACCATAATGTCTTTGGGTCTATGAAGAATCGACACTCAACATAAATTTCAAAATGATGATATACCCCATACAAAATTATTATTTTTTATTGAAAACTTTAAATCTTGAACAATATGGAATGCCATGAAATCTTTAAATCTTGAACTATATGGAATATTGTGAGAAAAAAATGGGATAAGTATACTATGAAGTCTATCACCCAATGTTGGAAAAGGAACACAATGATTAAACAAATTAAATAGTCCTCAATTTGTAAAATATGTAAAAAATTAAACAAGAAGTTAAATAGTACTAATAAACAAAGAAGTTAAATAGTACCATAGTACTAATAAACAAAAAAGTTAAATAGTACCAATAAATAAGCATAAAGAGCTCACAAAATCTATGGTGCTTCTACACTTGAATTCTTATCTCTATGTTTATAGCAACTTCTAGAATTCTTAGCTCTCTGTTTATAACAATTTGTTTTAAATAATCTCGTAATGTCAAAAAGATAACTAACTTTAAACCGTTTTGTTCTTACTCTTGCTTATCCAACCCACTCGTTTGCTCTTGGATTGTTTTCTTTCAATTTTTATGTTAGCAATTTAGATTACTAGTACAAATATAAAAATACTAAAATACCAAAGGAATGTTAAAATTAATGTGTTCCATATATCTCATTTACAATATTTGTTTAAAAATACCAAAGTAATGTCAAAATGAAATTAGATCTCATTTTCTAGAGCAAATATTTTATTAACACTATTTTATTTTACTATAATATAACATAAATATAAATACATTATAAATTTGTATAATAAACAATTTAATATATAATATGAATAAAAATTAAATAATTTTCATTAGGCTGAATATTATATTAATATGAATATTACACAATAAAATATATTTACAAGAATATATTAATATTGAATATATTTTCAAGCAATATATATCATTATTTGGTTTTACTATGTTTCAATAAATTTTATTATAAAATAGTATTAATTATATTATTCTATAGATATTAAAATATCAATATTATAGTTATAATGAAAAAATTAAATAATCATATTAATATTATTACACAATATCAATATTATAATTACAATGAAGAAAAATTAAATGATTACGCAATATAATATATTAATATTTAGATCACTAAAATATATTAATATTTAATACTTATACACAAATATATATCAATATTTTATTTTACTATAATATAACATAAATATAAATACATTGTAATGATAATTCCATTTATTTGTATAATCAATAATTTAATATAAATATTATTAACATATGATTAATTATATTGTTCTATTGATATTTAAAATAAGAATTTTATAATTAATATATACAATGAATAAAAATTAAACATTAATATAAATATTACACAATATAAGATATTAATATTTTATTTTACTATAATATAACATAAATATAAATATATTATAATGATAATTCTACTAATTTGTATAATCAATAATTTAATATACATTCTATTATTGATATATAATTAATTATATTATTTCATTAATATTTAAAATATCAAATTTATAAATAATATATAAAATGAATCAAAATTCAATAATTACAACTTTTGTTATAATATTTGCATAGACTTAAACAAAAAAAATATTTGTTTACATTAAAATAAATATTATTTGTTTAATAACGTAAAGTTGAATTTAATTAAACAAGTTAATGTTAGTTTCATACTTCCCTTTGGACCGTATTTTTGTGATGATTCTAGTGTGTTTGTTTTACTCAAAATTGTATTTCCGCAAAATTCATTCTTAAAATTTTTTTAATAGTTTTGGTTAAAATTTTCTCATGTAGACTTAAGAAAAATTAAAATTTGTAAACAAGTTATGTTAGTTCCATACTTTCCTCGGACCATATTTTTCTGCTCAATTTTAGTGTGTTTGTTTTACTCAAAATACTATTTCCACAAAATGTTAAAATTTTCTCATGAGGAAAAATTAAAATTTGTTAACATGAAAAATAATACTCTATTTTGATTGGTTTACTCTAGATAGATTAATCACTAGATAAAAAAACTCATTGCAATAGTCCTAATAATATTGTTCACATACACTTTTGTTTTACATATTTGAAAAAATTAAAATTTGTTAACATAAAAAATAATACTCTATTTTGATTGGTTTATTCTAGATAGATTAATCACTAGATAAAAAAACTCATTGAAATAGTACTAATAATATTGTTCACATACACTTTTGTTTTACATATTTATATAATATAGAAGCCTTTATGCAAAGTCTTTTTATCTTTTTAACTTTTAACGAGTTTTAAAAATATATTAAAAGATTAAATATTAAAAAAATTATATTCTTTATATAATTTATAATATTAATTTTTAAAGATTAAATATTAAAAAAATTATTATCTTTATATAATTTATAATATTAATTTTTATAGTATTAAGTATTATTAGTACCTCCTTAGGTTTACAATTGTTGTGGCTTATCTAGTGATTAATCTAGTAAGAGTAAACCAATCAAAACACAGTCTTGTCAAGGTAAATTTGAATTTTTCCTATATGAAAGAAAATTTTGACCAAATAAATTGGAGAAATTATTTAATTTAATTTTCAAATTTTATGAAACAATTCATTTTTACTTATTGCTTTTAAGGAGCTACTAACAAATTAATATGTTTAATTAAATTATGCAAGTGACTAAAATAAAATATTGTAGTGATCTAAATATGGATATGTTATTATTATTATTATATTGTGTAATATTATATTATATTTATATTCATATTAATATAATTGTTTAATTTGTATTGAATAGAACATTATAGTTAATAATAATAATAATAATAAAGAAATATTGATATATATTTTGTATATAAGTATTAAATATAATATATTTTAGATGTAAATATTAATAATAATAATAATAATAATAATAATAATAATAATAATATAAATATTGATATATATTTGTATATAAGTATTAAATATTAATATATTTTAGATGTAAATATTATTATATGGTATTGTGCAATATTCAAATTAATATGATTATTTTATTTTTGAAAAGTAAGAATAAAACCTTTGAAGTTATCTTTAAAGTTAGTTATTAATATTCCATTTTGGTATTACTCTTCAGTTTATATTTCTCTCATAAATATGATATTCATTTGCAACTTGGGGCTGCAAATTGAAACATTAGGTTTGATGTAGTGAAGTTTATGGGTGAACTCTGAAGTGGATTCCTATTTAGGGATTTAAGTGGCTTGGGGTTCACAGTTCAATGTGTGGATTTAATGGTTTGTCTCTGATGAAGATCAACATCAATGGTTATGTTTATGTTTTACGACTTTTGGTCTTACATTCTTTCATGGTTGTTGAGGAGGTGGGCTTTAAGAGATCATTAACTTAAAAAGTTTGTGATAGTTTGATTTTGATTGTGTTACATGCCTTTCGTATGGGGTGGATGATTAGACACTCAAAGATTCCTTTTTTACTTTTGGGGAAGTTATAGATGGTATGTATGTGTGTTTAGCCTATTATTCTTCTATTCAATGTTTGAACTGTGCTTTTGGGTGTGGGTTATTGGTTGCATTACATATTATTTTATGAGATAATGATGTTTGGAGCAAAGATCATCAATGACCGAGAGACTGGGAGGCTAAGAGGCTTTTGCTTTGTCAACTTCAGTTTCGAGGAGGAGGCTAATGCCGCTATAGAGGCAATGGATGGAAAGGTATATTTTCTTTTGTGGCTTCATTTATTTGTGAAGAGGATGTGGCATCTGAGAGCTATGTTTAATGCTCAGTTTGTAATTTTCATTGGATGTTTGCGCTTTTGTTTGTATGGCTTTCATTGACTAATGTTGCATGCTATGTTTGGATACTGATCACTTTTCATGGCGTGTGTATCTTGTTTCAAAGGATGCGCCATATTTGGAGGTGGCGCTTTGTTTTGATACTGGCAGCGTTGAAGACACACCTTCATTTGATATAACGTGCGTACCATTTGGAATAGCAGTGCCTTCATTTGATATACCATACCATACTTTGGATACCCAGGACGTCCTCATTTATATATGAGACTGTGCCTTGTGTGGAATATGTCGTGGCTTGTTCTTTGAGTTGAACCTCTATCTTCACCTTGGGTCTTAAGGCCTACACAATCTTTTAACACTTGCACTCCACTCATATTATTTGTACCACATCTAACATAGGTTGATGCCTTGAATTTTTAATGGGAGTAAATTGTTATATAGCTTGTGCCATGTTCAGTAGGCAGTGTGCTTTCTTTTATAGTGTGCCTCCATTCTAAATGGTTGCACCTATGACTCAGGCCATGCGTTGCCTTTATGGGCTTGCGCTATGTGTCTCAGAGGTCGAGCTTTTATAATACTTATGCTGTGTTGGAGTTTCATATCTACACCATACTCTGTTTCCCTTTCCTAGAGTGTGCCATTATTGAAGTGGCCTGTGAGCTTCTCTATTTCAGACAGTGCCTCATTTTCATCATTGATGCTGTGAATCTATTTGTTGTTGTTGAGACTCCATATAGAGGCCGCTCCATCATTTTCATCTGTTGGGCATTGATCTTTTGGACTATGCCTATATTTGGATAGGCAATGTGCTTCATTTTGATTGTGCTTCTTTGGACCATATAGGCCCCGTGCCTTTCTTTAAAAGGTGGCACTTTTGTTTATATATGGATGGCTGTGATAATTAGAAGTGTTGCTGGTGAGATTTTAAGTTGTGCCTTGATTATCTATGTGTATGCCTAAGCTTTGCTTGAAGTGGCTGACACCTTCATCTATGCCCTTTGAATCTCAGAGATCAAGCCTTTGAAATGGCTCATGCCTATTTTATTGTGCCTCATCTAAATCTTCGCTGACTCAATCTCAATCTAACATTGAATTTGAAATGTGGTTAAAAGAATTTTAATTGTTTGATATGCTCTGCCAAAATTTCTAAATTGCTAATGCTCTTTCTGGTTTCAAGGAGCTTCATGGGCATATGATACGAGTTAACTTGGCACAAGAATGAACTTTTGGTGGTGGTGGTGGCGGCTTTGGTGGAGGATGAGGGGGTTATGGTGGTGGAGGTGGTAGATTTGATGTTGGTGACAACAGCACCAGTGGTGGATATTGAGTCTAATTTTAAGTTCCGATGATGTAATTCATATAATAATTCACATAAAAATGTTTCTTTGATAGTGTTTTTTGAGTGATAGTTTGCTTTGATTTGGTAGCTATTTGAATTACCTATTTTGTTTTGGCAGCTTAGGAGTTTTTCCCTCATAAAAAACTAGGGTCCCAAAAAAACCAGGGTTTAATTTTTTTTTGTAATATCGAGGTTTTAAAAAATTTGTGATAGTTTGATTTTGGTTGTGTTACAAGCCTTTTGTATGGGTGGATGATTAGACACTCAGAGTTAAGCTTAAAAGATTGTTAATTCTTATTTAAGGTCTATATAGGGATTAAAGCTACAACTATATTTACAATTTTAGTTGTAATAATCATTAATTTATAGTTTTTATATTATTGTTATTGAATTTTTTTGAGGTATTATGCTTATGAGATAACCATTTATGATAATGTTATGAAAATGTATGGCTTTTTACAATGGTCACATTTATTTAAAGTAAAATTTCATCTAATTTACTAAAATTTACAAATTTGCAGAAATTAGAAGAATCCATAAATAAATTGGTAATTTTCACTTTAAAATTGAAAAGGCAATTTCAAAAACTATCTCGAAGCTTACTATCCTATTACATTCTTAATACTTATTGCATTTAAAAGTTTCAAACCCTATCTTTGTTTGGAATTACCAATTCATTACTAAGCCATATTTGATGATTGATTACAATTTACAACATTTGCATTGGATTGATTTCTCAATTAAAAATAGTTTCAATAAATGTTTTATAATTTTCTCTGTGTTTTACATATTAAGTATTCTCACACCAGTGTCAAAAATATGAAATAAAAATATGATCAAAAAATTCAAAGTACTTTGATAGGCTTTTGGGGCCAAAAATTTGTCATCTTCTAACAAATCAAATCAATAATGTGAAAAATCAAATCTTCCCACAAATCAGATCTTTGCCATCTAAATATATGAAATCATATTAATGCATCTAAGTTACAAATATCATTATTGGGACAAATCAAATCTTAAGTTACTAATATCATTATTGTGAAAAATCAAATCTTAAGTTACTAATATCATTATTTTCCTATCTTTGAAACCCTTGCACTTCTTAAAATGCAAGTTCTAGTATTTATTATGAACTATTTTATAGTATCATTTAAAAAAGATATAATTATATTTTAGTTTTTATATACAATTACCATTTGACTAATAATCAATTAAATTTAAGTATTTTAAATTGATATATTCTTTGAAAATATTTCTATAATTTAAAAAATATTTTTATTAAATTCATTCACATTATCTACATAATACTTTTTTTTTGACTTAGTAATGCAATTTATAAATATTTAACATATAAACATACCATTTTCTTTATATCTTACTTTTTACTAAATTATTTTTAAATTAATATTATGTTTTTAATTAACGAATTTTTTTAAAAGGACCTAATATTAATATTAATATTAGTATTTAAATTTATAAAATATAACATTATAATAATATATTTTTAACTAACATTATAATTTAATTTTACATAATTATTTTAAAATTTTTTCTTTATAATAATAAATTAACTAAAAGCTATTTTAAAATAATTTAAACCATACTAAATGAAAAAAACTACATGTTGACCACCTAGATTTATTTTTAGTATTTTCCTTATGAACCATTAAAGAGGACATAAAATAAACTAAACCTAAGAGTTTTTATGATTAGTTATTCCTTCAAATTTTTCCTATATTTACCATTATTTTTTTCCTATATTTATGTTTATTATTATATAATATTATAATATCAATTAATATAATATATCAAGTGTTATAATAAATATTAATAATATAATTAATATTATTATTATTAATAAACTCACGACTTCCCGATAACAACACATAGTTCATTTGAAACAAAAGCTTAACTTTGTATTCAACTACTTAATTTCTGACTTTCCAAGATATTGTATTCAACTAATTAATTTACTATTTTTGGATTGCCATTTCTATATACAACAAAAATTTAATCTAACAAATATATTACAACTAAAACATATACTACAATTACAACACTACAAGGCAGGTACTCGCCACTAGTGGCACTTGTTTTTTAAGTAGATTTCTTACCAAATTATAAACATGATTGTTTATTAATACAAAAAGAAGTTAATTATTTTATATAGCATAATTAGTTATAATATAATTAATTATATTATACATAATTATTAAACATAATTATACATAACATAATGATTATTATTAAATATTTCCTATACACATATCATATATTACATAGTTCTTATGTCAAGTGTTCTTTTGACATTATCATAATTATTATTACTATTATTAATTACAACCAAGACCTTGCATTCTCTCAATAATGCCTCAAGCCCGTAATCTTATGTACAAGATCAAAGACACAACATACATAGAATAATAATAATGTATCCACAAATGTTTTTGATTATATAAGCGGAAAAACTAAGGTGCTAAACCCATTACAGAACAGCCCATCAGGTGCACAAAAAGTCAACAGAGAACATACTAGAGACACAGTACTAGCAAAAAACTAGTAATAGCGGATTGACACTAGACTAACAATAGACAAAACACCAACAAACAACAAAGAAGAAACACCTAGGGCTGATCAAATAACTGACCCCAGTCTTCAATGAGAAACTGATACAGTTCCTCATAATCCTTCATTTTCTTGTTCTTAATGCCATGTTTGTTGAGCTCTAGGTCTTAGAGGACCACCAACGTTGTCGCTGACCTGTGCATCACCTTCGACGTGAACCTGGCCAGAATTTTGAAATTCTTCTCCAATTCAGTAACCCTATTGTTCAAGTCTTCAATAGGCGGTCACTTCATGCTCTTCCTAACATCCTTTTTTATTTTTGTGAGTGTCCTCTTTCAGCTTAGAGGAATTCTCCATCTCTGAACCCTGGATATTCAGTTCTGGGAAGTTGCTAGGGCCATCATCCTCCATCTCCACACCCGCAGTCTCATCCATTTTCCCAGCATTAGCCTCACCGTCAATGTTCTCATCCTTGTCCCCTGAATCACTAGACACCACTTACTCTTTCCAAGAGGGAGTAGGCTTCGCGTCCAACCTGCTAGACCTCCTGGTCGAAGGCACTCTGAATTTACCCTGAGGCATAAATTTCCCTTCATCATGAGAGTCCTCGTTGTCTTCATCTCCTCCCCAAGAGATCTCCACCTCCTTACCCTTCTCCAAATTGTGACCCTCCTTCCTGAGAATGTCCCCGTCATTGACAAACTTACAATCCCCATCCTTCCCCTCCTTGGTTTTCTTCTAAGGAGTACCACCCTTGCTCTCAGCGATAGCCAGTTTCCTCTTGATGGGTTTAGAGCCCACTTTAGGACTGCTAGTCATATTAGGATCCATGTGGGGTTAGCTACAATGTGGGACACATGACTATTTTTGGGGCTGGGCTTCTTTTTAGAAGTAGAAACCTTAGCATCTTTGGGGCTCTCCATCAACTTTTTGGGGGTAAGCTCAGTAATAATCACAGCATGGCTCTGGTCATTGGTATGTTTCGAAGCAGAAGGGGCTGTCAACACAGGCGGCCTTGATTTGTTTAGGAGGGTATAAGGCCAGGTGGAATTTATACAGACAGTAGATGAGACCTTGGTGGAAGGGTATCAAGGGTTTGTCAAGGTTAATGATATGCTTCTCAATTGTCGCCAAAATTGATGTCTCCAGCGAGGAAAGCAGGTAGAAAGCTGACGACACCAACTTGAACCCTTCTGTTATTCCATGACATCACACACTGTTTAGAGAGATTTTCGTTGTAGCCCTGGAGACACTCAAGATACGGGCCACATATTTCATTTGTTTAGGAGGGCATAAGGCCAGGTGAATTTATACAGATGGTAGATGAGACCTTGGTGCAGGGGTATCAAGGGTTTGTCGGGGTTAATGACATGCTGCTCAATTGCTTGGTGAGATTTTCGTGATTTCAAAGTCGATGACCTCTTCCGTGATTTCAAAGCTAACGCCACTAACTTGACCCCTTCCATTATCCCATGACATCACACACTATTTGGAGAGATTTTCATCGTAGCCTTGGAGGCACTCAAGATACGGGCCACACACTTTGATTTGTTTAGGAGGGCATAAGGCTAGGTAGAATTTATACACATGGTAGATGAGACCTTGGTGCAGGGGTATCAAGGGTTTGTCGGGGTTAATGGCATGCTGCTCAATCGCTTGGAGAGATTTTTGTAATTTCAAAGTCGATGACCTCTTCCGTGATTTGAAAGCCAACGCCACCAACTCGAACCCTTCTATTATCCCACGACATCACACACTGTTTGGAGAGATTTTCGTCATAGCCCTAGAGGCACTCAAGATAAGGGCCACACACTTTGATTTATTTAGGAGGGCATAAGGCCAGGTGGAATTTATACATACGGTAGATGAGAACTTGGTGCAGGGGTATCAAGGGTTTGTTGGGGTTAATGGCATGCTGCTCAATCATCACCAAAACTGAGGTCTCTAGCAAGGAAAGTAGGTAGAAAGGGAAGCTGATAAATTGGCTTCTTCTAAAGTGATTCAAAAGCACAAAGTGATAGTGGTAAAAATGACGAAACCTACCTTCCAAGGTGAAGTATTTGATCAACATGTAGCAGACGTCGTCCCACGGCTTGGGTAATTTCTCCCAGTCAAACCCACCTTGGAGATTATGCATATCACCTCTCCTTTCTTCAGAAACATCGCCATGCCCTCTGGGTCTGACACCTTGCTCTGGCATTTTTGTTTGACACCATCAATGGTCATGCCAGTAGCCAAATCGATGACCTCTTCCATGATTTCAAAGCCAACGCCACTAACTTGAACCCTTCTGTTATCTCACGACATCACACACTGTATCTACAAATGTTAAACATAATGCTTGATACTACTTTCATTTACTTCTTATTTCATTTATAGCCTTTTTTCAATACCTTGAATACAAATTTGATATTCTAGAATTTAGCCTTTTTTCCAAGTTACTTATTATCATACAATAATAATTGTTCTAAATTTACATTAGTTTACAGTTACAAAACAAGTTATTATTATTACAATACTATAAAGGCAGATACTTGCCATTAAGTGGCACTTGTTAATAACGTATCATGTAATTTTTTATCTTTTAATTCTTCCTAATCTCCCTTTTGATTATCACATTTAAAAACTATTTAGAGGGTTGAAGAAAAAGTGAAAGAGAAAATGAAAGAAAAACTATTTAGAGTGGACATTTATTTTTTAAATATAAAGACATTAAAATTTTAAAATATATATTAATATGAAACTATTAAAAAGTAACATATAAGTATATAATAAAGTAAAAACAAAAAAAGAATTAGGGAAATCATCATCAATGATAGCTTTTTCAAAAGTAAAATTAAAAAGTTACATTCACAAAGTCACATATAAGTATATAATAAAGTAAAAACAAAAAAGAATTACCCAAATCAACATGAATGGTAGCTTTTTCAAAAGTAAAATTAAAAGTTAAGCAACATATAAATATATAATAAAGTAAAAACAAAAAAAATAATGTAAATCATCATGAATGATATCTTTTTCAAAAGTAAAATTAAAAGTTACATACACAAGTAAAACAAGTGTATTACTAAAAAACTACTTTTTAAAAAAACAAACAAAGAGTAAACAATGTAGATAAAATAAAAAAATGATTCTTAAATAGAAATAAAAAATTTATATGTTAAATAAAATAAAATAGTTTTAAAGTAATAAAATAACTCTTTATTAAAATTTATATATCAAATAAGTTAAAATAATTTTAAAGTAATAAATTAACTCTTAAAGATTGAATATTGTTGAATTTTTTTAGATAGATAGATTTAAGATATCTATATTAGTATTTATTAAATTAAATTTTAATAATTTTTTATTAAAATAATAAATTAAAGAGTTAAATTTGATTATTTTTTCTTGGTATGAATGAAAGTTTTTAATGACTTAGACCACAGTCTATGGGATCCAGAGACAAAACAAATGACACAAAACAAACTAACCAACTGGCAGGCACCCTATAATATCCTATAATATTTTAATTGTATTTTATGCCACAATGTGTATATCGACCATCGAATTTAACCCTATGCTGAATAAACTGTTTGATTTGATTGGAAGTAAGAAATTAGCGAAGCATTGATACGAGTGTCATGCAGAAACGGCCGAAATAAACAACAAATTGTCGGATAAGGAGGTTGGGCTCCCTTCTCCAACCACCCAAATACCCACCTAAGACAAATTGAATTATATTTTTATATCCAATAGTGACAAAATGTACAGCTTTGAGGCTGGTTCATTGTTTGGCGTTCATACATGGTACGTAGAATAATGAGGAAATGGAGAATTGTCCTAACTGACCAAAACACTCAATTTTAAGAGCATTATAGTCCGCACTCCCTGGTCGGTCTCCTGGAAGTTATACAAACTTTCATTTTCATTTGAAGATACCTATACAGTATTGCATACATGTTGGAGTGGGGAATGATGCGGAAATGGATAATGGACCCCACTCCTTGGCGTTTACAGACGAGAATTAAATTTATAAATCATTGCATTGTATTTTGAAGATATCTAGGTAGAGGTGGGAATGCATTATATTCTACTGTGGGTTATGCAGGGGTGTTGAAGGGTGTTCAACTCCAGCTATGGCTCTTGTACATTGCTGGGTTTGGGTTTGCTTGGCGGCAATGGGGATTGTGTTTGGAAGGGCAGATGATGAGAAAGTGGGCATATGGCCCATGCCTGCAAATGTTCAATATGGCAATCACACTGTGGGTGTGTCAAAGCACTTTGCTCTTTCTATCATAGGGAATTATCCGCCCTCTTCTTCCGAATCCTCTGCAATTTTGCACAAGGGATTCTCCAGATTGCTGCATAACATTAATCTTTATCGCACCAGGGAGGACAATACAGATAATCTTCTGCTTGGCCTGCGCGTTACCATTGACTCATGGGATGACCAGGTATGCATTCTCTCATCAGGAAGTTTTTAGTGGCTGTATCTTATTATATCTATCTCTTGATTTGCCTAAAATTAGCAATTTGTCAGAGGTCATTTCTTGAAGTAAATCCCTGCATTTCACTCCTACCTGATATTAATCAAGATAGAGTTTGAAAATTGTTGTTATGTACTTCAATTCACAAACTGCCAGCATGATGATATCACTCTCATTACTAATGCTAATCAAGATAGGTGTTAAGGCTTTGATACTTTTGTGTGCGCCTTTTTACCATCCTACCCCTTTTTGTAAATATTGTACTATTTATTGCTTTTTAATTTAAGTTAAATAGAAAATATTTATAAAAAAAAGAAAAGATAGGGTGTGAAATTGGTTGATATGTTCCTTCTTTCCTACTATAACTGCCTAGCTCAAGCCATCTCACATAAACAGCCGGCAATGGCGGTTCTAATATTAATCAAGATTAATGTGAAATTGGTTGTTCTGTTCCTCCCTCCCTGCTATGCATGCCTAGCTTAAGCCGCCTCATGTAAACAGCCTACCATCAACTGCTAGTTGATTTCATTTCCACTAAAGTTGAAATTTGAACATACCGTGTAACCTCTTCCAGCTCAAGCTGCATTTTCTACTTAATGTGTTAACTTTGATTGGTCTAAAGAGAGCTTCTGTTTGTAAATATAGAGCTGCTCCTCGGCTGTTTTTAAACATCATCCACTTCAACAGTGAAAAATCAATTTTGGGTAATAAAAATAAGATAAATATGTAACACTTTTTGTTATGGATGAAGTGCAAAATTACTATTGACTTTCTGACCATTGAAGTAGATGATGTTTAAGGAGAGCTGCTGCTCATCTAATAGAGATTTTGGGGTGTTTGTGGTCATCCAGAGATTAGAATTCCTTTTTCATCTACTTATTGATAGTAAATGGTTTTCAGGGCAGCCAGTCTTTGTTTCTTGCCTACAATCTGCCTATGTAATAAAAGGTTATGAGATTTTAGGAAGTCCTATAAGCTTTTTTGCTCCTATTGTTCTTTGCTTTATTCGAACTACCAAAAATTTCAAAGGCTTAAATTTAAAATCATGATATACATAGATCCAAAAGTTATCTGAAAACTTTCGGTCAGAGTTAACTGTTGTCTTCCTTAGACAATTAAAAGATCCCCAAAATATGCCTTTTAAGTTATTGTTAGTTGTCATGATCATCTTGCATTAGGCCTATCAAAGTGCAGAAATCCATATGATGTCAGGGAATAGGTTATAGGAAATATAAAATAATTCCTGACAGGAAATAATACAGCTACTGAAATATTTGGAGGACAACATATGTACATTTGATTTGCAAAAGTCAAGAATTTTGTCTTAACCAGTTAAGAAAATGGCATTTCATACTTTCCTATTTGTATTATACACCAATTGTTGTGTTCCCCGTTGCTAGTTTATCCTTCTACACTTGGTAGTAATATCTTTTTTCTCCGTCAGCATTTTTGCAATTTTTAGTAATTTGGGGAGATCTGAAAAATATATGTTGCCTTTTTGCATTTGTGTGTCCAACTCTGTAAAGTTATATTCTCTTTAATCTTGAAGAGGAATTGTGTGTTTTGCACTACCATTAATTTTTTTCTTCTCCATATACAACTCAATGGCACTAGAGAGGCTTGAAAAACACTGAAGATATCTGTAGGATGACATATCATATTGAATCACAGTATAGGGCCTTTAAATTCCTTAAGAATCTGTTTCCATTCAATATTATACATGAATGGTGATATTTGAGTCATGCCAGGATAGAGATGTGGAGGATATATCATAGATCTGAGTTGTATGACACTCTCAAACTATGGACCTTTTCATGCAAAATGGCTGTTTTTGAACAAATGGAAACTAGATCAGGAGTTATGACCAAGGAAACTACCATATAAAAGCTAATTTTTCTTTATTTTGTTTTGCTAGTTACAATTTGGTACAGATGAAAGCTATACATTGAAGGTGCCAGACCCCGACTATCCCAAGTACGCATCTCTCAAGGTATGTGTGAGTAATTTGTGATGGTCAATTTATTAACAACATATTGTTTTGGCTTGTAAGTTTGAATTGCTTCACCAAAATTGCCATAGTGAAAATGGACAACATTAGCCAGTTACCAACTAATCCAGCATGCTTGCAGGGTATGCTGACGGAAAAATGTCTAGCATGTAGACAATCCTGTTAATTTTAATATATGAATGTTGTGTGAAAAAATACTAAGTTAGTTCAAGTTGGACATGCACATGTTTTGAGGTTAAAAAATAGCTAATTTAAGTTAAAGGCTTTTATCTTACTTAATGTCCTCATGTAACTTTTTCAACCTCGCAGCAGTGGGCTATCTTTCAATTTTCATTGCATTAAAATCTTTCTTATTATTATACACCTATGTCAAAATGGAGACATTCAGAACACACATATTTCCCATGAATGTGCCTTCTTTATCAACCAATTCCACGAAATAACCCTCAAATCAGACCCCCAATTTTTTTTCCATGGGTTTTTAACTTGCAGAATTAAACACATAACTTGCTCTCATAAAACATTTCTTCTCTTATTTTTTCTTTCATGGGTTTTAACTTGCAGAATTAAACACATAACTTGCTCTCATAAAACAATTCTTCTCTTAGAAAATACCTGTGATGCTCTAAGGTATACACAAAAAAACAAGATGTTATCTTTTTCTCATAGAGATACTTCATTCATGAACTAAAATCAGTATTCCCTCTCTGAAAGAGCAGCGTAAATATGTCAATGAGTCTCTACAAGATCTGCTCTCGGAGGCCATAAGCTGCACAATGACTTTGATTCTTATTAACTAAGTTACCAGATTCATCACATTTCCGGCTGGATCTGGGTCGGGTTCGAACCCGGTCCGCGATCTGGTCTAGTTCTTCTGCGGTTGGAAACAGGGCGCCAAAAAAACAGTCCGGGCTTGCCCCAGGCGAACCTGGTGAGGATCCGAAAGACCCTCAGCAAATCCGTAGTCAACCCACCGCTTCTTTAATTATTTTTATTATCATTTACTCACCTTTTGACTAGGGCTTTGGAATGAGATTCAATAATATATGGAAGGGATTATTTTTCCAATTGTATTTCTTGGTTAGATCTTTTTTGTGATTGTATTTCTTCGTTAGATCTAATGAAAATACCTATGTGGGATTAAAATGAGTCAAAATGAATGAAATTACATTATTATATTTATATTATTAATATCTTATTAATTTATATATATAATATATTGATTATATTCTTATTATCTTATATTATTAATATTTATTATATTATAATATTATATATTTAAATATATGAATTTAATTTGTATTTTGTATAAACAAACCCAAATCCAAAATAATTTGTCGGATTCACAACCCTTTGTCAAGTGTGTCATCTGTTCGATCACAAGCCCTGTGAAGATTGCAAGAGTCACTTGATGGACACAAACTTCAAAAAGCAAGATACAACTAAGCCATTTTGTAACAAGATCCAATGTTTACGACTATAATCAATATCATTAGTCAGTAACCACATTGAGGAACTCATTGTCCCCTAATACGGTTTATTCCTCTTAGAGTTTAGAAGTCTTCATAGATACCCTATAAGTAGGGACACCGTCCTATTATAGAGTAGTTAGGTTGTAGAATCCATGCTTTGCATGGGAAAGAGTCTATTTTGAGTCAAGCCTCAGAGCGTGGGAAACAGTCTATTCTAAGTCAAGCCTATTCACCTAGGTTTAGTATCAACAATCCTTAATTCCAAGTGTTGTTCATCACACTTAAATTATTCAATCATGACATGTTCTCAGTTACAATAGAGTATATTCACGTTTAGTATTTTATTTCTTTTTAGATATATAATGCATTTACATAACACAATCACCTAAGTCTACCTAGTTCAATACATCTTATATCCTTGCATAAATTATGATAGAAGATTCAAACAACTTCCTTTCTCAAATCAAAATCATTGAAACATAGGTTGAGCATACCTTGAACATCCACTCCATATGTAACAACCCACACTAATTTTTTTTGAAACTTTGCAAGTATTGAAATGCAATGCAAATCCTTGCCCTTTCTGACCACCTAGATCCCGAGGTGGGCAAGGTGAGAGCATATATTGTTTGGACAACACACTCTTAATTGTATGAATGCACTGTTGGAAAGCAAAGGCGGCAAGCCAACCAAATGCATATAGGTGGCAAGGTTGACCCAAATCTACACCTCTTCGGTGGACAAGTATGCTTGAAATGCAGAGCCACTGGTAGATTCCAACAAGTCTGATTAAACCAAATTGGTTGATAGCAAGTAGACTTGATCAATGCCAAAATGGGCTAATGCAATGCAATTGGGTCTGGCGGTAAACCATCTAGGACCTCTTACAAATATGAAATACTAAGAACTGGCAGTATACCATCCACTTTACCAGTTTACAATATGTTCAATATGAAATGCAAACACTTTCTGGCGGTACTACCATCCAGAATTACAAAGAGAATGAGATATGAATTGCTGATAATTATATATTGAAGGAAAAACTAAATAACAACACACTGAAAATATTATGCTAATAAGCAAACAACACTGCTACAACATAGAGATTAGTTCGGAAATGACTTGCAAATAAACAAATTTAGAATATCAAGCTGAAATTGAAGAAACACTGTTGTTCTGAAGGTTGGAACTAATCATATGAAGTTACCAGATGACTGAACTGTCCTCATACACTGCTGAAACTAGAACTTAGAACTGTATGACCTCATAATCATGCAGAAAACTCCTAAAATCATGTTGTATGGCCTGCAACTACTCATCCAACACTGTTGTACACACTTTCAGACCTATACGGCTTGACATAACAGTGGTACGACCCCCAACAAACATCTATAAACTACCGCAAACTAATTCTAAGTGGTTCAGCTCCTGCAAAGGAAGGTACAACAACTAGGAGACCAAGGAAATAAGACCAAAAAGAGGAGCAATTCATCTCAGACTTCACATGCCCATTTGAAATAATAGTACAGCCTGCAAAAAGGTCCAAAATCAGCCCAAACAAATAGTGTGGCTCTTTTGTAGATGCTACAGCCTCTTTTGAAGTTGGTACAACCCTCTTTCCAATTGGTACGACCCCTACAACACCACAAAATGCAGCGACTAGGAAATATATCAGCATAAGAATAATAATTTTGATCACTCAACACTCAAAACACATAAAAAATCTCCATTTTTAATTGAAACTGGAAAAACTAGAATCTTTCAACACAGGTGATTTTTGGATGAAACCACTCAATTAGCTAGGAGGGTTTTCATCCTTGAAACTGAATTCACTAAAGGGTTTTCGTCCTCAGGCAAATAGAAGAACTCTCATTCATTCTCTAGAGCAAATAAAATGAATAAGAAGGAAGAAGCTTTTTGAAGCTTCCTTGCTAAATTCACTATGTTTTGACATGCTTTTAGACTAGAGATTTTATTTCTCATTTTGAAAGATAGGAATTCAACTATTTTTAACTAGAATTCTATTTATATCAGCTTTTCTAGTCACACCAAGTCTTTTGTGATTTTGAATGTGTTGATGCAAATTCAAGTTCAGGTCAATAAAGTGGCCATAGAGGTGGCACATTTATAGACTTTATTGAATCGTTGGGGTAATGCCTTGTGTACGGTGGCATGAGTTCCCCTAATGTTGCCACCTTGCAAGTGTTCGCCTTGACAGGACCAAAGGAGTGGTTGCTCTGGTTCCTCTCAGTGTTGTGTTCAAAGCTGTGGACAATGGCCTTTCCCTCCAATCCCTCCAACTAACCAACATTCAGGTTGGTCTCTACCTTGCATTGGTTGGGTTGGGTGGTCTCCTCCCCACACTGCGATCCCTCCTTGACATATTCTCACCAAAATTGGTGGGCTCCGCCCTTGGGGCAAGACATATTTCTCTGTTTGAATTTGGCTATTTCACCATAGCACCAAAATGTTCAAATCGATGATAATCAAGATGTTGCTCCCGCTGATCAGCCATAGGAGAATGAAGAGAATGCTTCCTCTAATCATCTATAGGAGAATGAAGAAAATGCTCTCATTGGATGGGAGCCTATTGATGATGGAAAGGACTTGCTTAATGAAGGTATGGGTAACCTTGATGATAGGGACCCTCTTTGCCTACAGGTTTAATAGCTCTTGCAGCTTAGTATTTTTCATCTTTCACGTTGTTTTAACATTATGATGTTGTGATTGGTGTTTTCCTTTTTTGGGCCAAGGTTGCTTTGTGTGGTTGTTTCCTATTTTGGGACCATGTGGTCTATTGTCTTTGCTTGCATGGATTTGGATTGTGATTCCATTTTGTTCCTATTTTTTGAGGATAGACTTATGTTATTTTTCTAAAGTAATATATATGCACTATTTCTTTTAAAAAATGGTTATCCCCTTTTGCCTAGATTTTTGGGGGAATTAATAGGCATCCCTATTTTTTCTCTCCCTCCCAAAAAGGACTTGGTCGAACATGGAAAATATTTTTTAGCATAAATTGCGAGTGATTCTTTTCAGTTTTTGCCCCATATCTTGTCTCCAATGAACAACAAATCTATAGACAAGAACTTAGCAAAAAGTGTCGTGCTCAAGTTCCATGAATTTTTTGTTCTCTAGTTTCCTTTTTTTGCAAAGCACGCTAATCACATTATGTAATATCCCAAAATATTTTGGACAATTTTGGATTTACAGGCTTTCCAAATGAAACTTGTTTGATATTTCTGATTTTTCCTAATTTAAAATTCTGCCCTAATTTTTTGCACTTTAGTTTTCTGCTCAAACCCTAACTTCTGAACTTCAAATTAGACTTAAATAAATGCATCCAACAGCCCATAAAACATGCCAAATCATCATAATATCATCGCCAATATGTTTACCAACAAAATACTTGAATTCCACAACCAAATATGCAATAGATCCACTTCAATTGACATCCATAAATGACTGAAATTCAAATCAGAAGTCTACTGCTACAATTTCTGAATAATTCAAGTCTTCAAATACATAGAAATATGGATATGCAAGCCAACATGCCCAATACAAATTACTATCAAACCCTAAGGGTTGTACATACCAAAATACCATGAAATAGACCTCCAAAATGATGACAAATGACCTCCAGTAAGTGCTGCTCCAATTAGGGCATGAAACCCTAGCCTCTAAAGTCTTCAACACCAAGGAAATCTGCTCCACTAGTGCGCCCAGGTCTGCTATGTCTGCTGCTCCAAAGAATGATGTCAATGATGCCACAGAAGCAAACCTCCAAGAATCCGCCCTCCAATGGTGGCACTCGAAGGTAGGGTAAAAATCCTAGGCAGTATGCAACAATCCACGCCCAAGGAAGGCTCCAAGATGATCTTCAAATCTGATTTAGATTTCTGCTCTTCTTCTCCATAAATATCAATGAAGCACAAGTGAACTCCCGTCACGTAATCCTCCAAAGGAAAAGCTAGGTTTTTGTCCAACTTCTCCTAGAAACTCAAGGGTTTTCATCCTTGGTTCCTTGTGCCCAACTTTCGTTGCAACCAAGAGATAAACTCCAAAAGAAGAATGAATGTGTGAATGAATGATGATGAAATGCCACACAAAAACCTTATATTTATACATGTTTTCACCTCCATCAAATGCTGGCTGACCTAGGCAGAAATGCAATTATTTTATCACCTTTTTCCTTCTCAAGGCTGACCCTATATGCCTTATGGGTGCCCAAATCATCTTGGTCGACCTAGGACTGTGTATAAAATCTGTTTTTCCCTTTTCTACGAGGCCGACCTGCCTCAAGATATCTTGGCGTCCAAAAATCCAAATTAAAGATGTGGATTTATCTTCTTTCAAGTCTTCTTCAATCCCGCCAAGGAGGAGTATCATTTCATTATTTCTTTCTCCCTCATAGGTTGTCCTAAACCAATCATGCATCAAGTAGGTTCTCCTTAGAGATGGCGTACACAAATAATCAAAGCAATAACACCTATCAAAGTAGCATCAACATAGAACATATCAGAAAATTAATCTCCTGGCACAACCTCCTCAACAAGACAAGTTTCCACACTCAAACTCCTCAAGGTGGTTCGCTTCAATGGATAGAAAGATGCAATAAATGGAAGGAACATATCAGAAAAATATGCTAGGACATCTCCAACTCTCCATTCTCCTTCCAAAAATCCCAAAGTGTGAATACTAATCCCTTTGCTCTCCAATGGTGTTTGCTCCGGAAATGGGGACATTACACATTATGTTTTGTGTGTTGGTTCTATTGTCCTCTATCATGTAAATAGCTTCCTTGGATTATTTCCCAATAGTTTTGTGGACCTTTGCTTCCACATCCTTCTTAATTTCCATTAGCATTTAAAGATATTTGAGGTCTTTAGAGCTATCCTTGACACATGTTTTGTTAAAAAATGATTTGATACGACTACTATGTTCTAAATTGCTTTAATACCATATTGTTAAGGCTCAAATTGTTCCATATCACCTTGCAAACGTAGTTGTAGATGGTTGCAACCATCTCAACCCTTGGGTCAAAACCTTTGGTTGGAAACAAAAATTCTAGATATGAAATTTTAAAATATTGTGAAATCATTCGAAACCTTAGTGTTGAGTGCTCCAAATGGGTACACCCAACTCAAAAAACTAGAAATGCCAACTTTGGGGGCAAACAATCTTAGATGCTTGCCCACGCAACTTCAAATATGTGAGCAACCTTTGGAGAAGGCCGACTTCCTATCTAAGCTAAAATCTAATCTAATGCTTGTAGAGAAAATGGTTAGAAGGAAGCAAGGGTTAGAGAAAGAAAACAAAATGGGGTGATGTGCCAAAAAACTAGTGATCAATCAACGCTCCCTTCAACATTCAACCAATTTATCAAACATGAAAATGGAAAGATTTGTGGCCGGGGTTGGCTCAACTTATTTTCATGAAATTACTTGATGCATAGAACTCCAAACAAACATTGTCATGGCCTGTGGCTTTCATAAATGCATAAATAATTCATTTCTATTTGAGGGCCACAAGCAAACAAATACAAGGCACAAATGTAATCAAAACTAGAAGACACTTTTTGGATTGAGGTATGAAGAACAAAGCCAAAATTAGCACTTCCATTCATTGAGAGCCAAAAGAATTTTACAAATGAGGAAACCCCTATGCTTATGAATTGCCCAAAAAGGGAAAGGCAATCTCAAATGTTAATCCAAACAGGGCAATCCAATGGACCAAAGTAACTAGCATGCTAAACCCAAAAACATACTTCCCTTTATCAAATAACTTGCCCCACACTCCTCGTATGGGGTGGGGGTCGAGGAAGTTTTACATTAAATATTTAACTAAATCATTTATAAATGATAATACAAATAACATGCTATGCTCCAAAAAGATTTTAATTAAATAGGAATTTTATTAAAATTTGAAGGTAGTAAACAATTCACTACATTTTTAGTGACATCTCAAGTAACTTGCTTTCAAGCATCAAATCTATAATACTAGGTGCTTACATCCATTGGGCATGGAGTCAAAATATTAGCACTATCGATTGATTTAGTCCCCCCCAATTTCTTAGGAAGTCAGAGCAGGGTCCTAGAGTTGATAGCCACTGACAAGGTCAAGGGAGCAAAATGGCTTAGAAAGTGCTAAAAAACAATGCTGGTAGGAGAAAACTAATTGCTAATATGCATTTTTCTTGGAGATCTCTAACAAAGAAAACGAACTAGGCAAGTGGAACCAAAGGTATTGAAAACCATGGCATGATCGGTGTTGGTGCCACCCAAAGAGAGGCCAAATTTGCATTGTTAGATTTGGGAGAGATCAATGGCCCATGAACATGCAAGCTGAAAGGCTATCAAAGAACATGGTGGGCCTTTGGTTGATGCCACCCAAAGAGGGACTAAATTTGCACCATTAGATCTGCAAGAGATCAACGATTCATGATCATTTTGATATATTGAGCAGGCAAAAGCTCCTAAAGTTCCAAGAAACAAAGAAGAGATCCACAAGAATCTGTGTCGTCTGATTTGCAAGAGATCAACGATGCGGAAAAGCAAGCTGAAAACAAGCAAAAAAGGTGGTAGGCCTAATGATGATGTCACCCCCACTTCGCACTATTGGATCTAGGGGAGATCAATGGTTTGAAGGCATTCAAGCCGAAAGGCTATTGAAAACAACGTGGCTCTAGGATTACACCATCTAAAGAGGGACCATCCACGTTGTTAGATCTAAAAGAGATCAATGGTTTGCAGGAATTTCAATATGCTGACTAGGCCAAGGCTTCCAAAAGTTTCAAGAACCAAAGTTACTTGCAAAAAAGTGAATTTTCTCAAAGGGAAATGAGGAGTCCACATATGAAATCAACATTGTTGGATTAATAGAGATCAATGGCCCATGGGGGTCCACTTGCCAATGAAGAACTTGTAGAAATAAAAAAATTCTGCCACAATGATTGCACATCTGCCATAAAAAGAGACCTCTGCTAGCAAGGAAACCACTTGAAAGAAGATTTCAAACCTTGTAGAAGCATATAAGGGAAAATCCTTCTTTCATATGGTCTATGGTTTCATTGTATAACACAATAATCAATCCAACAATGTGAAAGGGGTTATGCTCAAATGGTTAAGCCATTGAGTTTTCATTGTGGAGATCTAGGTTTGAATTCCCAAAGTGACATCTTAGTGCTAGAGTGCATGGTGTATTTGTATTCCCATGGTAGATAGGTGGATCCTTAGTGGATGACGTATGGCACTGTAAGTCCCATGGTGGACATGTTGGTCCTTAGTAGATGATTGAATAGGGTGTGGGCCGTGAAATAAACCTTCACTACTTAATCTGAAAAAAATATTCAATCTAACAAACGATTAGGAACCCAAATAATATTAACTGATTTCAATCATTTTCAAATAAAACCCCTTGCTTATGCCATTTTGAGCACTATAAAAGGAGGTGCCTATCTTCATTTGGGGATCATCATTTTCAAGTTATCCTTTTTACATCCAATTTTTCGATTTGAGTAGTTTGTTCAATCTAGGGCATCCAAGGACGAAAACCCTTGGTTTGTTCGGGGTTTGAGAGGACGAAAACCTCTAGAATTCCATATTTGGGGAGCAAGGACAAAAACCCTTGTTTCCAATCTTAGGTGATTCCATCTGGGAATCACAATTGTGCTGATTTGTGGAGGATATTTTCAGTTTGTTACAGTGCTGCTATAGTGCTGCCACAGTGCTGCTACAATGTGGCTACAATGTTTTTTTGCAAGCAAATATCATCATTTTAATGCCCAAGCATATTTGACGATTTACAGAAATCGAAGGTAAAAATATTATATTTTGATGCTAGTAAGGAGGATAAACATTAGAAAATTGAGAGTTATTGACTGCTACTAGCCGTCAACGTCGACCGTACCATTCATCCAGTTGTACCTTCCCCGCTGCCATACAGCTGGTTCACCGCCCTATCACAATGAATTTTGTAAAATCCCTAACCCAGATTTCAAACCATAATTCACAGTATTTTTGTATTTTCACTTGCTGGCATTTCGTCAAACACTTTGCATAATGCTAATCACATAGAATTTTATGTATATTATGATGTAGAACAACTTATCTAAGAGATTAGATCATGAATCATCCAAAATACATCACAATGCTCAAGGGAAATAGAAAGTCATTTCGTCAAACAGTTTGCTACCTTTCATTATCACTAGAAACAAGTATGACAAACAATACAATATGCTGATATAAATCAGAGATACAAAAATATTGAATGCTTTAGAACTCTAACCTTTCAAGCTGCCAAAAACTCAAGAAATGGATGATTACAAATTACAATACTTGTAGTTGCTGTTCAAGAACTCAAAACTGGGCAGCCAGCATTTAGAGAGCAAATAACACCAAAAGGAGGCAGCGCCTCACTCCCAAAGCCCTCACACACCTCCTATAAACCCTCATGTCCCTCTCAATATGTTTGACATGCCTTTAAAGAGCTGCAACTCCCTGGAATAGCTGTGGCTAGATCTTGAGGGACTGCAACTTGATCTTGGGGGCTGCGTCTAGTATTTGAAGTCACCCAGTATGGCGGCCAGCACAAATAAAGTCTCCACAAATAGCCAGCAATAAGATGGAAGGTGCAGCAATTAACAATACAAACCCTCATTCTTGGGGCGCCATATACCATTCACTTCAATATGCAACACTCTTAAATCACTTCTCAAATTTATTATTTGGTAACAAATCTTCAATAAATTTGTCCTTTAGCACTGCTGCGACCAAAAGAAAATCTGGAAAGGTATTTCACCCATGTCACACAAACTACTTCAAACTTCTATCGATTTGCACACCTGCGAACTCTGGATGAATTTACCGAGGATTGGCTAGGTGGGTTTTCGTCCACGAAACCAATATTCCCGTAGGGTTTTTGTCCTAGGGTTTAGCTGAACAAATGCTGAAGCTCTCAAAGAAATCCAAGAAATGAAATGATAAGAAGAAAAACACTTTTCCTCTCATCCTCCTTTTATAACCTTCTTTGAGAGAAATTACTTTATTTCTTTATTTCTTTAATTTCCTGCTCAAACATAAAGTGACCTCTTTTAATTTTCATTTGACATTTTATTAGGTCCCTTTATTATTTCCTTAGTTCAGCAGTACAATTAATTAAATATAAGTAGTCCATAGGAGCAACTTAGGATGACTTAATATTTAATTAATTAAATATTTCCTTAATCTCCTCTCTATTAGTCTACGGGAATTAAATAGGCTAAAAGGTCTTCACCGACAACTCAAGCAGAAGAAGGGGACATTACAAATTTCAAGGGTTTTACAATCTGATTTGGCATTCATTATTGATCAATACATTTCGGGGGTTTGATCAACAAGTTTTTGGAGATTGTTGAAGGTATCTTTCAAGGGTTTCAAATTTGATTTATCAACTACAGCTGGCCATACTAGTTGTGAGTGTAAATTCATCATTGGATTTCCTTATTTCATCATTTGTAATTTGCTACAGCAGCTGCACTTAATAGAACTTCCATTTAAATTTCCTATTTGATGTTTCCAAGTGGTTGATGGCTGTTTACACTCATATTTGATGTATCATTGTGATTTCAAGGTTGCATTCTAGTTGATCATGGTCAAATAAATTTAAATCAGCAAGCATACTTGTGGAAGATTATTGTTTACATCATAGTTGGCAGATTCTGACTAGGCAAAAACTCGGCAGACCCAAAATTTGTGTCTCGGTAAAAACTCGGCAAAAATTCGAGAACTTAAAATTAAAAAAATAACTTAAATTTCTTTACAAACACAATTTTTTTTACAAAATTCAATGACAAAATGTATCCAATGAGTCCCTAAATGAGTACAAAAGTGTTTTCTGTTAGATTTGATCTATGTTCCATGGAGTTTCTTGATAGGGAAATGGGGGGGGGGGGGTTTCAAGATGAGGGGACTAAGGGCCTAAGTTTGGGGACAACAGGGGTGGTGGTGTGTGGGGGATTGGGAGCTGGGTCCGGGGGCTCACGGTACAGGGTGGGGTTGAGGGGTGGAGCCCCCGCCACCAAGCCCAAATTAAGGCCTTCGATACCACGCAAACCTTCGTGATGCATGCCATTTTCACAATTTTATTACTATGTTTTTTGCAATACCAAGTCCTTACATTTCCTATCCTAATACTCACTCTTGCAGCCTTTAGCCCTTCTTATTTCACTTTTGTGATTGCTTAGGGTGTGGGTTGGGCCCATAGATAAGGTTAGTAGCATGAAGATCCAAAAAAATTCTAACTTAAAAAAAATGTACTGTCCCCTTTTTCAGAGTGATCACCTTATGATGGACCTAATGGGCCAATTATCCCACTTGGCTAATTTTGAAAGACAATTCGAGTGTGGGAGTTGGTTTATTATAATCTTATAGTGTAATGTTGGTGTTTCAATTCCCACCTCTGGAATGCGAGTTGGAAACGGACAGCTATGTGCAGATAACCTGCTCTTCGAATTAGGAGGGGAAGTTCCCTCTTTGCTGATGATTGCTTTAAAGATAAATAAACGAAATTTGCCTATCTTTTTGATTCTCAGCTGCGAGCACAAGGTTATTAAACTCTATCGCTGCAGCAGAGGTTTTTCTTTTAACTTCTAACTATAGCTAGGCCTAAACTAAATGATGCTTTTGACAACCCAAGTAAATTCAGAGCTTAGGAATCAAAAGTAAATAGGAAATGATATGTTAACACAAAAGTTCAAATAAACTTATTCCAGATTGCACCCGAACACTCATTGTACTTTTAGGATGTAAAATGAAAATAAGAATATGCAAGCAACACATATGACGATAAACTAAATGAAAATGAGACAGAGAATCAGAGCAATGGAAGGCATAAGATTTCCTTTTTCAATATCAAAAAAACTGTTACAACTCCAGGACAACAGTATTGCAGCAAAGACAGGCATACAATATGCGATCAAACACTGGATTACAAATGACACAAGGTGAACAAGCACTTGAATAACAATTTGCAGGCAAGAATAGGCTCGGCAAATTTTGCTATCACAATTACAGTTACTAAACAATGGGCAAGGCTGCCCTTATTTATACACCAATCCAAGGAGTAGGGAACCCTAAAATCTCCTTGATCCTAGCTAACTAACTTGCCAACTTGCAAGCTTTATTTCTATTCTAGACAAAATATTCTCCTAACACCCGCTTTAAAACAATTTGATTTAAAGCAAAGAAAGCTCCAACTATTACAAAGTGATTTTTCTATTTAAAGGATGGATAAGCTTGAATGAAAACGACAACTTTAAATTGGAAAAGCATTGAGTTAACTGCCGCTTTTTGAGTTCCATCCTTATCTATATCGCTGTTCCATTGGTGACATCACCCACTGATATTTTGGGAAACAATATCCTCCAAAAAGCTAGTAATTGCTTTCTTTCCAGGAATACTGATACTTTTCAAGATGATATTCTAATTTTCTAATATCTCTTCACCATCTACAACCATCTATAGGAGTTCACTGACTTTGTCCACAGCTTGATCAAACTTTACTGTCATAGCAGCAAAATATTCTGCTTCCCTTTCAGCTGCTTTTGAGCAATTCTTTTCCGATATTTTTTCTTGTCATTGTGCCACACCTTCTTGCATTCTTCAATAGAAATGATGAAATTTTCCTTCCATGATGGTATTGAGAAACATTTCTCAATGTCATTAGGCTTGAGGCTGCAGAATACACGCCCATCTGCTGATTGGATTTCCCTTGTAACTGAATTGTAATGCTTAGTACAAGCAACTACAAATTCAATGCTTTGCACTGTGACAGGGAATGAAGCTGCTGCCAACAACCCGGAGTGATTCAGATTCCTGATGGTGATCTTTCCTGCGTCTTCTAAAACATGCAATATGAATGTTGGAAGCACCTTATGCAAATTTGTCTCGACGGTTCATAGGTAATCATGAACCAATGTCGTTTTAGGCTTGATTTCTATTGGAGAGTACTGCATACTGAAAGACTTGAAGAATGCCTGTGAACACGCCTATGTTTGGAAATATTTTGTGCAAAAGGCTGAAAATTGTTTGCTGATTTCTTTTTAAAAGCAGATTTTGAGAGAAAAAGCTAGCACGTGGGTTTTGTAGACAATCTCATTCTGAAGCAACCTAGATCGTCAGATTCCGAAAAAGCAGAGGGTTTCTTGAAAAAGCGGCAAAAAAGCAGATTTCAGAAAAACTAAAATTTTCCAATCTTCAAAAGGACGTGATTCCAGATGAACCCATTTCGATTAAAACTGAAAAAGCTTTGGCTTTGTTTCTGGAAAATGCTGCCCTAGAAAAATGGACCTTGAAAAAGCATGCCTCTGTGCTTCCCAATCCCAAAACCACGAAGAACACTGGAAAAACACTCCGTTTGGGTTCTCAAATTTTCATGAGAAGAAAACGATGTTCTTCTTCCTCTGGATGCAACTTGCAAAAATAATGAATAATGGAGGCCAAATGCTTGTTTTTATAGAACTTAGGACAAAAAACTACTTTCTTTATGAAAGCATAAATCTTGAAGCTTATTCGTGAAGATATCAACTTTTAAAGCACAAATCCAAGTTGATATGCTCGCATAGGACGAATCCCTATTTTATAGTTGCCTATGGCTCACGTGTGAGGATGATGAAAAAGCTGCTTCTTTGATGATGTCATCAAACATGCAAAGCTGCAAAAGTGTTAGTCAATTTTTCTTCGTTTTGAAACTTTTGCACTCATTTCTGACTTTGGCGTGGCTTACCTCTGACTTCAACAAGACGACAAACTGTCACTGTTGACTGAAAAAGCTGATTGATCATGGCATCTTGAAGTTATACCAATTATGATTTCATCTCCAGCCTTGAACTAACAATTTGACGACGTTTGATTGCAATTTTGATTTCTGGAAATCGTCACTAGACGAAGATCGGGAAATGGTTGAAAGGTGGCATCGTCAGAACATGAAAATTTTTATCTCTGGAGAGCCCAGGCACCCTCACTAGACAGGGGCGCTTGACATCCCATGCCTTAGTCAATTTTTTGATAATTTTCAACTATGCTTATTTTTCATTTTTCGTGCGCGCTCCGGTGACTATGAGCTCCTATTTGGATGCTGATTCTTGCCTGCCAGAACAAAACTGAGATGGTCAGGCAATCAGGCAAGCCTGATGAAAACTGAATTGATTGTGCCTTCTGCTTGCCTCGGAAACTAGATTAGACTGATTTTCTGTGAATCTGATTGGGCTGACGGAGGAAGATTTGCAATTTTTCGGAAAAATACTAAAAAATAATCTAACTCTAGAGATGCTAGGTGCCCCTAGCCTCCAGGGGCACCTGGGATTTCATGCCTTAGAAAATTTTCGATAATTTTCAATTTCTTCCGCAGTTTCCTCGTTTTGTGTGTCGGCAGCTGCTTTTTGTCGTCGATTCTTGTGATCTGCCGGACAACTGTCACTGGATGAAGGGTGAACTGGATAGCCTGAGCATATCTGAGATGAATCCCAGCTTTTCGGGGTCTGTTGACTGAATTTGACTGATGTTAACCACCCGGAAGTGGGCTGACAAGGCCTTTTTAATGGTTTCCGAGAAAACACAAAAATATACTATCTCTGGGAAGGTTAGGCGGTCCTAGCCTCCAGGGCTGCCTAGGATTCCCAGACTTAGAAAAATTTAATTATTTACAACTTTTCTTTGTTCTCCAGATTCACCATGCTTTGTTTTCCGTTCTTCGTCAATCGATGGTTGCTCAATAGTTCTTCGTCCTCTGAACAACACTAAAAACTTGAAACTGACCCTTGGCAGATGAACTTCCTCCATTAATGGCCTTGGAGTTCGTGCTTCGCCTTCTGAAAAAGCAGAATTGACCCAGTAGAGAAAACTCAACCTTTTGCAGATTCCATCTGAACCACCTTGATCATGAAGCAATATCAGCCAATTAGAATCAGACAAGACTCCTGAATCAAAGATTCTATTTTTAGAAAATTTTGCCAACATCCATATCTCAAGAAACCCAGAAAACCTAAAATTGACGTATATTTTTAGAAACTTTCTATTTTTAGAAATTTCGACTTTTTGACGACAAATTTTTCAGACTCTCACAAAATGCCTTAATGAAGCAAAAAATTTTATTTGGCACAACATGTAATCAAGTCTAACAAATATAAATTGCTTTGAGGAGAAGTGACCCATTGGAGCATGAAACAAAATATGAAATTTGTATATTTTTGTGATCTCTACCCAAGGAGGACGACATAGCTTGATTCATAACATTAAGAGGTTCGCTTTCATTGGGAAGAAGAGGAATAAAGAAACAAGAAAACCTCTCTTGTGTTGGGTCGGCCAAGATAGGAAGAAGAATAAACAACTTAAGTGGGGTGCCTAGGATAGGGTTGGCCTAGGTGGGAGAAGAAATTAAATTAAAACAAATCGTTAATTTGTTTTTTATTGAGCGCCCACATATCATAAGCAAGGTTGGCCAAGGTGAAGGAGATGCTAATGATTGGGTCGGCTAGTTTGAAGAGAACAAAGGAAACATGTATAAATATAAGGTAAGTTGGATCATTCAAATCATCATTCAGCTTATACCATTTTATTTTCCCTTGTGGATTTGCAACTTAGTTTGCATTATTTTCCAAGGACGAAAACCCTTGTGAAAATAAGGTGGATTGGACGAAAACCCAATCTCATCTTGGAGGTGGATTCGTACGGAATTCACAATTGCACCTCATTGGAGATCTATGAAGTTTGGAGCAGAATTGTATATCTTTTGGAGCAGCATTTTGGTTATCATTTGGAGCAGAAATTGAATACCTTTGGAGCAAAAATTTGGAGCAGCGTTGAAGATCTTCTTAAGCAGAATTTTAATTAATTTGGAGCAGAATTTTGCTAGGGTTTTACCCTAGGTCTTGAGTGCCACTTTCTAGAGAAGGAGCAACTTCATTTGGGAGGCAATTTTTGGAGTTTGTTGGCTGTTAGGGTTTGAAGAATATTCAGATTTGGAGCAGCAGCAGAGTAGACCTAATTCGCCCTTGTTGTGGAGTGTTTCTTGGTGCTTGTGCCATCATTTGATTAGGGTTTTACCCTATTTGTGGAGCGCCATCATTTGGAAGAGTTTGGAGGTTTGTTGGAGCATCTTTGAGCGACATTTGTCATCAATTGCAGAGCAGCAAACCCTAGCAGACCTGTGCGTCACTTTTGGAGCAGCTTCCTTGGTGTTTGAAGATTTTTTGTTCTAGGGTTTCCAGCCCTAGTCTTGTCACCACACTTTGGAGGTCATTTGCCATCATTTGGAGGTCATTTTGGCTTGTATTTGGTATGTATAAACCCTAGGGTTTATAGCAGATTTGTAGCTGGGCATGTTTGGCTTGTTTGCCCATGATATTTGATGTAATTGAAGACTTCATGAATTCTGATTTATAACAGCAGACTTCTAATTTACATTTCAGTCCATTGTGCTTGCAAATTGAAGTGGTTTTATTGTGTATTTCATTGTGGAGTTCAAGTATATTGTTGGAAATCATGTTGGTGTTGTTTATATGATGATTTGGCATGATTTATGGGCTGTTATAAGTATTTATTTCAGTCTGATTTGAAAATCAGAACTTCAAAAAACTAGGGTTTAAGCAGAAAATCAGAAATTAGATTTTAGGAAAGCCCAGAAATTCAAAATTTCAGTTAATATCCCCATTTGGGATATTACAAAAAACTTGTCGCCTCAGTTGTTGTGTTTGGCGAGTTTTTCGCTCAGACTCGGTGAGTATTATTTGCCAAAAACTCGGCGAGAAAACTCAGCGAGTTACTGGCCACACCAAAAAATGGCGAGTACTCATTGAGTCTGCCATCTATGGTTTACATGCTAGATCTAGTACTATTGGTGTAGTTGAGGGTTTATAACAGCATATGAGGGTTTGATTCTTGTGTTTCCAGCCACCTATTTAAATTTTCAGTTTGCTGTTTTAGTTTGTTTCTTGTTTCCAAAAACCAGAAAATACAAAAAAAAAAACCAAAAAAAACTTAAAATAAGCAATAAGGGGACATTACATCTTCTTACTTGCATGCTCATTAACATAATTATTTTGAAAATTAATCACGTACGACAATGCCTCATCCTTTGGAAAATCGATGGTCCCAACACCACCATCTTTGTAACTCAAGATTTTTGTGTTAGAATTGACCAAAACATTCTCCTCACATGCTCTTCCACATAGTTACTTTGTAAATCAATCACATATGGCAATGATTCAACTTTTGGAAGATTGATGGGTAGTTCATGAATTAGGGCATTTTCTTCCATCTTGGGCTCTTCACATTCAACAAGTGATGCCTTTTCCTCCTTGACTTCATCAATATTTTGTTGACATAGACAATCATTAGAAGTCATATTTTTTTCTGATAAGAGATCCTTGCATTCATCTTGCATGGTTGATTCCTTTGGAGCTTATTGGACCTCTGTTTCCATTCTTTTTTTTTTCCAAGAACATTTTCTTTGTCTCCTATTGAGTTCTCCTTCCTTTCCTAGGATTATATTTCATTTTTAGATCACAAAATTCTTGGAAAGTTAATTCATTACGAGTTGCCTATTTTAATCCATTGTATTCATCACGGTATATGTCGACATCATTTCTTGTGCAAAGTGTGGCCAACACTCTCTCAAACTTCCGCATTCTGTTCTAAATCCTTTTGCCATCGTTCCATGATGCTAAAATGTTGTCCATAGTTTGATCTATAGATTTTTCCCTTTGATTTCCCATTATGCTGCATAAAACATAGATCTAACCTTGCAAGCTAGCAAGATCAAAGCTTTGATACCATTGTAATGTCCCATTTTAGGATTCCTATAAAATATATGATTTTTTGTGTTTTTCTCTAACTATGGCAACTGGAAATTAATTCTGAAAGAGAATGTTAATTATGCAACTAAACCCTAGGTAAAATTGAGAATTGTAACAGTATGCTAACAAATGCAATTTGTGATATTATATGATTTACGGAAAACAGAAATAAAGAGTGCCATTTGTCATTTTCTAATTTTAATTAAGTCGAAAATCTAATGCAAAAAATTAAATAAGTAAACCCTATAACAACAATCTCCAATTAAATTAAATTTTAATTAATAAACCTAACTTGATAAAATTCTGAACATGGAATTTACTAGTAACCAGCAAGGCCAAATATTAATTATCAAACCAATATTGATCAGCAAACCCTACTGAATTAAATGTACGACAGCTTGTTAGATGTTAATTATCAAAATAATAAATAAATTCAAATAAACATACCAGCATCTACATACCTCTTGCGATCCCCTTTTTGGAGATGTACGACGATCTATATGTTTTATAAACTATTAATTGGCTATGAAATAATTGTTGCTGCGACAGGCATGACCATTAATAAATATTCACCATTCTTTATGAGGTATGATAGGTTCTACAAACAGCAGTTTCTATTATTTATAAGTACGAGTTTAAATAATTCTAAGTGCTGTGATAGGCAAAGAAGGCACGAGAGCATTCACAACAATGTATGACAGTCTCCTCCAATAACAAACTGCTAATATATTTATTAAAATGTAAACACTGAAAATCTTCTACTAGTATATCAATTAAATCAGCAATAATAATAATGATAATATATTCGACAAGCAATATTAAAATCTTACACCAATAAATAACAAATCTTTCATAGCAGAAATAATATTTAAAACCAGCAATATATGAAAGAATTCAAACTCTCAATAATGTCGCTGATGGAATTTGCTTGCAAACTAAATTGTTCTCTAGCTAAAGCATAACCATGATCCTTGTGTAGAATCCCCTGATTGGAGGTGAGAGTTTTCATTCTCAAATCCGAAGAGATTCCAAGAGGGTTTTCATGCTCTAAAAATTGCCAAGGGTTTTCGTCCTTCGGAAATTGCCAACCAAGTGTTTTTGTCCTTGAATGCAAATTTGAAATTTGAATTTGAAAATGATGATAATGGATAATTGATGCTTTAATGTGAGCTTTGACTTCTCTTTTATAGGTGCTTTACTTTGGGCCCTCTATTTTATTTTATTTTTTATTTATTTTGTTATTTCCCTCCAAGTATTTAAAAATGCTTTTAAATTACATCTAAAGGCCCCTTTTTGAATTACATTTTGAATAAAATGTTAAAAGTACTTTTTAAACATTACACAGGGCCTAAAATAATATTTTAGTGGCCATTTTGAAATTGAAGTGATCAGACCCACTTAAAAATATTGTTAATTCTTTGGTTCTAAAAAGGGGACATGATAGCATAGATATACTCCTCTTTGGCCACCCCCCTAGCCATAGGGGTAGATGCATGTTATGAGATTTTTCACTAATACAAGGGTTATCTCAGCCTTGGATGTTAGATGTGATCCTAGGGGGAGTACCTTGCTTGACTCTTTGGCCCTTGACACTCCTTGATGAGCATTTTCAGATCTTGTATTGGTCCCTTCATGGTGATCAATGATAGCACTAGTGACTTCACCATTTCTAGTCCAGACTCTAGACAATGATACTCGATGAACTCTAGTTTTCCTCAACATTTGGTTTTGGGGGTTCTTGTTCCCCCTTCTTGGCTCTATGTACTAGTTTCTTCACCACTTATGTGGGTGGTTCCTTGTTTCATATTTTCTTTGCATTTGTTCTTCGGCCCTTTGTGAGGCCTCTCTAGGTTTCTATTCCTAGAACTTTCTATTGTAAATTGCTGTACTCTTGAGTCCCATTGACCTACTTTTGGACATCTGTGGATATTAATATAATTTCTTTTTTTCTTTCTCCCTTTCATACAATCTATCAATGATGCTCATGAACTGCTAAAATTTCTTCAGAATTTTCTCAACCCACAAAAGCTTCTTACCTCAGCTACACCCCTTGGAATTTGCCATTCCAAAATGTTCTTCGACCATTTGAGGACCCATTCTCTTGACACATGTTTGAAAATCAGCAATCTTGAGTAAGCAAGCTCCTCTTGCCTGATAAAGCATTTTTGAAGCTCACATGAAATTGTTCTTTCTTGAGTACTCCAACTACCCGCATCGAGTCCTGCAAATGTTGTTTCTAATCACTCTATAAATTGTAATTCTGTGTTTCAGGATTTAACTGTGTAATGGATTTTTTGCCTCAACGTTTCGGATCACACTCTATAAATTGTTTGGGTACACATCTTGTACCACTCAAATAATCCATAGTGCCATCAATTCTTGGTTAATCAAACTAATACCTATTGGAATCATATCAATGGCTATTGAATCAATGTACAATCTCCATCATATCGATTTGGGTTGAAACAAATGCAGTAACAGTGTTGAGGATTTAATCTCTCTCACTTAGTAAATCTCTAGAAAACAATTCTTGTAGTTGCTTATTCAATTCTTCATTCTCTAATGGCCTTAGTCTGCATTGTGCTTGATTCAGTAAGTTGGATGTTAGTATAAGAGATCCATATGATGTGCTATCTTCCTCAAATGTAGTAATCCTTAAGGTAGTACATTGTTAAAAATAATGCCTTTATATTGTCCCAACATATCTTTATAATTTTACTATTCTTGAGAAATAATGCACAATCCTTAGACAACTAACGTAGGAGAGGTATAAGGTGCAGTAGTGATGAGGGCTGTCAAGTAGGGCTTCCATAGAATACTTGTATGGATATGCATAACAAATGGGCTAGAAGGTCTGGGCCAGTCCTTATTTTGATCTAAGATTATTTCTGTATTGGGTGGTGCTTAATGGTTATATTGGTCAGTTCATGCCCTCATGGCCTGTGTTATATAGGTTTTGTGTGCTTCACTGTGATGTCCTGATATTAAGGTATTGTTTAAATTAAAGATTTAAACATCATGATAAAAGATGGTATAGTTGCTTCCGTAAAATGTAGTGTTTAGTCAATTTGACTGGTAGAGATAATTGCGTATGTGTTAATATATAATATTTAATAAATAATATTATTATATAAATATTTTAATATAATTAAAATATAATATATTTATCTTAATTAACCAGATATATTATTATATTAATAATACAAATATATATATATATATATATTAATCTCATATAAGAGATAACTCTCATACCAATATGTTCTATGAAGAGTATAAAGAAGTTTAAATATATTAATATACATTAAGACTTAAGACAAAGTCATGAAGGCTGCGGTTATTATTAAAGGTACAAGATCTGTAATAAAAGATCAGTGTGAAGATGAAAGGCAACGAATATACTCGGGCAGACCAACCTTTATGTTTTAATTCACATTTTATAATGGTGCGATTTATATCATGAGGTGCGTTTAAGATGTTCAACTAAAAGGTGTGATCTAATGATACAAAGGGCAATGGTTCTATTTAGAGATTTAGTTTTATTGTAAAGTGGCAGCGAATGCATTAAGAAGAAAGACCCAACGAATAGCATTGAGCACAGTAATTAATATTTTTTAAAAGCAGCGATTAGAATGAAGTAGCGATCACTTCAAAAGGCATGATATGATTAGAGGCAGCAGTCTGTTTGGAAAGGCTGCGATCAGCCTTGAAGAGACATCACCCCCTCAAAGGGATGTCTCTCATCATGATGATGTAAATAAATATATATATATATATATATATATATATATATATATATATAGGAAGAGAAAAATAGTTGAGGACAAGGGAATATCATTGGATTTAAAAGCAGAGATTTGAAATATATATGCCCCTGTAGATAGCATAGAAGGAAGGAATATATACATCAGTTCTGAGTCTTCCAATCTACAGTAGTCAAACATAAAAGACAACGAACAGTTAAGGGTATACATTAGTAAATAGCAGCAATCTTGGTAGGAGTCTCTTAGTAATACATGTCTAACAAAGAGACTTGTTTATTATTGTTTTAATTATTCAATGTGCATGTAAACTGATATAAGATCTTTCATAATTTTGTATATATGTTTGGAACTAATGTGTTAATATGGAATTTTCTATGAGTGTTATGGTTACTATGATGGAAGTAATGTGGGGCAAGAGGGGTACGACAATGGGACACTCTTCTAGGTACGCCACCTCAAGGGGGGGATTGGATAATCCCAAAGGGGCCAAGGGGATACAAAGGATACTGCCCTTGGGCTTAGAAGAGATGGCTTCCGTGGCACACTTTTGTGATCTCATTCTCCTATCATAGACATGCAAATTCAAAGGAACCAATCATAGAGAAAGGGAAAGGAAATGACAAGATGAGGGGGAATAGAATAACGGATACCTCACTAAGTAGACCACCTCATATGGATGGCATGGGCGACATGAGGCCAAGGGGGATGGTATATCCGCTCTTGGGCCGAGGGTAGAGGATCCGAGACACCACATCGAAGTCACACTCCACTCTCTTATGGTTGAGTCTTCTAGATAGTTATGTTTAGTTGGATTAATAATGCCATTATGAGTTTGTTAATCATGTTAACTTGATTGTGAGAGATATTATTGTAAGTATTTTCTAATTTGTTTTGCGGGACATCTTCTAACCAATTTGTTTGTTTGGAAATTGAGAACTAAGGCAGATTCAAGGCATCCACAGATAAGGGACATTACATTCACATGGAGATCCTTCACTACAATGCGCTTTTGTTTTTCTCAATTTCTGCTATATGTCATTTAAAAACAGTAACATTATAAGCTTCTTCTCATGTTCTGAACAAGTCCATATGAATAGTCTCCCACAAGTATATATTAAATTCATTAGGAAGATCATCTTCTCTAAGTGACCTACCATTCCTCATGGCTCACAGTGCTAGTTTCAATCAATTGTCACCACAAAAGCAAGTGACCTAGCTTTCTGACTAGAAAAAGACTGGGACTATGACACTTCTTATTAACATCAACTTTCAATACATATTTCATATGTTGTGAGGATATTATAGAAGTGGCCATAAAATGTTTATCTAGCTTTTCGAACTAGAAAAAGGGCAGGGAATACAGGGCAACATTTCTCATTAGGATTGACTTCTATAGACCTTCCATATGTGGTGAAGATATTATAGAAGTTCTTATGAAATGTTTCTCTAACTCCTCTACCATGAATAATGTACTCTTTTCATGATAATGTTTCTCACCATGTTCATACAAAATAACATTTTATGCAAATACTTCAATAATATCTCCGGTGATATACTGTATCACATGGGAAAAAAAATTCGGGCAATAATTTTGTGTATTCACTCTTAAGAGGTTTAGTGTATTTCAAGATGTCCCATCATTTATTTAAATTTGCTTTCATTTCTGTATATGTGCTTCTGGGTTTGAAGGATTGTCAACTTAAGTGGGTACTCTTTGCAGGGTAATACTATCTATGGGGCTCTTCATGGACTTGAGGTAATCAGTTTCTTATGCTTATTAGCAATCAATTATCCCCATAATTTTAACTACAAAAAATGAAAAGCTGGAAAAATATGATGTTGAGTTCTTTATATGGATGTGTGTGTATAATAGGATATATATTTTTTTCTTCTGAGTGATTATTGACAATAATATGTCATTTTAAAAAACAATTCACTTTCAGCTAACTTTGAGGTGTATGGTGTTCATAATCATTGAAAAGAACTGTCAAATTACATCACATTTCATTTAATTTCTGTGCATTCTATCAATGTTTAAATTTTGTAGATTACTGCAACTTTGATTGTGATAAGTGGCACCTACAAAACCCAGTTTTGGGACATCGTAATTTGAGAATCATTAAATCTTAAGAACTCAGATAGTGAATACTAAATTTTGTTAGTTAGTCCTCAATGTATCCTTGGTGTAGTTTTCTGCAATATTTTACATGATCATTTGGTATTAAGTAAGAGTCCCAAATTTCTAACACACTGATCAATCTTGCAGACACTAAGCCAGCTTTGTCTATTCAATTCCAAAATGAAAAATGTGATAGTCTGGAAGGCTCCCTGGATCATTATTGATCAACCCAGATTTTCCTATAGGGGCCTTTTAATTGGTAAGCATAATACTTACTAGGAGTAATGTATACAAGTGTAATATTCTTTTTGCTTATATAAAGAAGAGATTGAATTTTTTTTTTTTGATTCCATGTTTCTTGACACTAGTAATAATGATTCCTACCCTCTCAGATGCCTACTCACATTTATTATGCACTGCCATTGACCATAAATGCTTTTCAACATTAGCTTTAAGTTTAATGTTAAAAGGATTGACAACCTTTTTGTCACATTGTACAACTCAAAGTTCGGTGTCTTTTCAAATCGTAAAAACCTATTAGGAATTTGCAGGATGTTGTACCTGTATGGAATTTTTTGTAATGAGTTATCTTTTGAGTCAAACGAAATCCATTTCTTGTCTATTCAAGTGTCTAGCTGCCATCACAGATGGTAAACAACAGATTTTTAGCATCTTTTTAATGTAGCTCCAGCAGGTTTTTCGAGGTGCTACCTGTCAAGCATACTCAATATTTTTTAACCCCAGGATTATAGGTTTTGACCAGGTGACATAAAAAGTATATGCAGGATCACAAATCCTTCCTAAGACTGAGTATCTAAATGATAATGCAGATCTTATTAGGGACTTTTGAGAAAAGACTGAAGAACAATTAACAGTTGACTGAAAGTAAACTGACTGAAATAAAAAAGACTCGCTGAATCTATCAACAGTCTTATAGAAATTCAACTCACAACACACGTTTTGATTTTCAGAATAATATTAGAACAGAACAAAAAATCAGGAATATAAATAAGCATAACACACACACACACAAAGCAAGATAGCAAACTTAATAGCTGCCCATCAATCATCTCGAGCAAGCCTTTTCCTGATCAGACTGATGTGCAGATCATAAGAACACCTTTAAAATGTCTTCTGAATTAATATAAACATATGTATTTCAAAGATTGAATTTCTGAGCTCTTACACAATAAACTATTCTAAAAACTAGATGTAATGTTCCTTAGTGGTAGTTACTGAAATTTATCAATCAAAACTTGCAAACAATTATCAATTCAAATGTACAACACATGAGCAATGGTACCCAAACTTCAAATGCTTTATTAGCTTATTCAAATGATGCGATTACAAATACTGATTCGCTGTCCCTTATGACAGTCACATACAGATTTCAAATCAGGCTTTCAAATGATTACAATTGACTTCAAATAGAGGCTCTAATGATAGCCCGATAATAGAGGACGATTGCCAAATGAATGTCAAGTAGCTTCAGCTCTCAATGAACCTTGTAACTCCTTCCAATGACACTGCATGCTGACTGTATGACTGTTGCCAGTGACTGAAAATACCGTATGCAATCAGCAGAATAGTGAATGTTCAAATGTCCTAGATCTTGATGCTAAATCTTCAACAATGATCGCCAATACTCTCTCTATCTCTCCTAATACCTGCAAGTTTGAATCCAATGGTGAAATTAGAGCAATATCACCTCATAAATCATAGGGGGTCATCTCCCTATTGGCAAGGGCACATCTCCTTGCAAGAAAGCATGAAAATCGGAATCTTCAAGCTTGAAATGGATAGAGAAAACATACCAAAATCAGTCATGTCCTTCTCAATGTGATGAAGTCTCCTATTTATTCTCCTCCTTGGCTAGCCGTTTCTCCTCTTCATGGCTGATTGAGCCTTTGCATTGGAGGATGTTTCCTTATCTTGGATGGCTTAGACAAATGCCTTGAATTTATGCAAATCGATCCTTCTTGGCGAATGGTATTGGCATTAAATGCTTTTCTTCTATCCTTCTCCTTGGCAAATGCATCTTGTCTAGGCGAATGTACCATGATTTGGGCGAATCTTCACTTTGGGCGAACATCTTTTGAAATGCATCTCTTCTTTATTTTGGCCAAATCCTCATCCTTGGCCGGATCCTTTCTTTGTGGTTGTTGGCACATCTTACAATGCCAATGGATCTACATTGGTGCTATTCGCACTCCCCTTGGATTTGGAATGAGATCATAATGCTCATCAATTACTCCTTGGGCGAATGACGTTGGGTATTGTGTTTGAGATATCCTCCTATCTTGGGCGAATGCCTTCAAGTGGCCGTTGGAAAAAGTGTCACATAATCCAATGTAAATGTAACTTCACCAATGAATTAACTTCTTAAATTGCTAGTCTTTGGCACATGATCCAAGGTAACCGTTGGAGCTATTTTGAATTTGACGCATGGCACATGATCCCATTTGTAATTACTTCTTCCCAACCGTTGGCACTCATTCCTATGCAACCGTTGGAGAGAGTTTGAACACCATTTGTATTAACTTGGACCTATCCTTATCATGGCAAATACACCCAAACATTTATTTTGTCAATAGGTCCCACCTGGAGCTTTTTTTCCATTCAATTGATTAGCCTCAAACATGAAATAGAACTCCATAAGAATAGATTAGAGAAAATGTAATTAAAGATTTCATTTCCCCCCCCTTTTTTTTTGGCCTTATAAAATACTCCATGAATTTTGCCCCTCAATTATAGGTCCTACCCCCCTAAATATGAGAAATTACAATAGAAATTGCAATTCCCACATCATGAAGTGCCAAAATTATACTTAGCTAAAAAATGGGGACATTACACTAGAGAATGAGTGAGTGTAATAATTGCCTAAGACTTCTATGCTTACATATATACTAGGAGGTGGCAATCTCGTTGCAACAAACTCAAAATCAAATTGCCATCTAATTATTCCTACAACAACCTCTACAACAAAATTGTCCTTTTCTTTCTTTTATCCTCAAGTGGTTTAGTGTAATGTCCCACCCTAAATTTTTTTCTGAGTTTTGCTAAACCTGGTGCATTTTATGTGTTTGAACATAACATTTGTTTTTGTATGCATACATATATTCGGAAATGAAGCATTCTAAAACTACCCAGATGTTTATTTATGTGGGAAACATCTATATAACCAAAAATATCAAATACCCAGATGAAGATTCGACAATATAAACAAGTTTATTACATACCCACAATCAACAATGGCTGGAAATGCAATATATGATTAAAATCCAAGATACCCAGTTGCCAAAACTCTATTACAATACAAAATAAGATATACCCATTTGCTGCTTTAAATAGTTGCAGGTCTGAAATTGAGATTGCAGCAATCTGGAAATTACAAAACGCCTCCAAACATCAACAATATACATTTCTCCAATCAGCAGATGTAATATAACATTTAACAAACCCTAGGCACCTCCAATCATGCTAAACAACTGCCCAAAATACCAAGCAAACAGCTCAAAATCCTCATGTTCCCTTGCTATACCTGTACGACCTGTTTTGAGAGTACAATAGCAGCAATAAATACCATAAAATTCTCCTTAAATCTGCTACAGACACTCTCTTTACTTCTGCAAAGTGTTATCAGTTCCCCACGCCAAGTTAAGAGGAAAATACCAATGAAAAATGATGCCAAACAGTCCCAAAAAATGGTATGGCCTGCTCTTAGACTGGTACGACCAACAAAGGTTATCTAACCCTATAGAAACTCCTCCAAATCTGCTCTAATTCACTTGAAAATCTATCACCACTATCTCTTTTATATATATCAAATTATTATGGAAAGAAATTTGATATCAGCAATGAATAGCTTCTCTGCGACAACTTGTAAATGCTTCCAATCAGCTCAATGTAATCCTTGAAGTGAGATCACCAATAAATTCTCCAAGGTGGCTTGCAAATAAATACTTCCTTTGAAACTCGAAACAATGCCAAACCTGCAATGAAGTGCAATGTGTGAACTCTGAATAAGTTTACCAACAATCAACCTGGGAGGATCTTTCACCACCGTAGTTGATCATCTCCAAGAGGGTTTTTGTCCTCACGAACGCTGAGATGAACCAAGTTCGATCTCCAGAACCACAAGGGTTTCAATCAGAGAAATAGAATAAATTCCATAATCCAAATGAGCCCCTCAAATACCTTTTTATACTTTCCACTGAACTCTCCAGAAGCTTATATTTTAAAATTCACTTTTTAATTAAAACTCCATTTTAGCTCCGAAAAAGACCTTTCAATTAAAATAATGATAATTTGACACGTAAGTTCCCTGTTTAATGCATCCATGATTTAAAACATTTCATCCCGGTTCCGATGAGCTATAACACTAAGGTGCTTTTAAAATATTTTAAATAATATTCAGCGACCTTAGTAAAATAATTAAAATAAAGCCATTAATACACCAATTTTGCGGAAACTGCCGGAATGCATCGGAATCGAAAATTAACTGCATTGGAGTGATCCTGATCAAGAATAATGATAAACAAAGCCAACCGGGCGACTTACTATAAATAGACCCCCTCTCCAAGATCCTTGGAGAGCACAACAGAGTCAGAAATCACCCCGAAAAGTGGCATATGAGTCCTTTGGACCACTTGAGCTCATTGGAATCCTTAAATAACCCCTCTGATAATGTTGACACACACCCACAAGTTCAGTGCCAACTGCACTGCAAGAGAACCAGATAATGAGGACATTACATTTAGCTGTCTAACTACTCTAAAAATTTGTTGTTTGATGTGAAACAAATGATAAGTCTCTTGGAACTTCTTGCACCCAACTTCGAGTGTTTGTTATGCTGACTTTTGTGTGGATCTGATCAACCTATTCTTCCATCAGCAAACCATTTGACAACTCATCATCTTATTTTGTCTTGCACAACAACAGTAGGAAAGAGGTAATGCAACAACTAGGAAACTGTTGGACAACAACTTAAGACTTGCTGCACAACTACTACACCTCTTGCACTGCAATTGGAAACCTCCTATGCAGTAACTACAACTCTTCCTTGTCTTCAGTAGTTTAACTGTTAACAAATACAACTGTACAAAGTACAAACACTTATACCAAGTTCAGTTCATTAGTTCATTCCATCTATTTCTACTTAAAATGAATCAATTTATCTGCAATACTTAATATAAAACAAAAATCACTTCAAGGGTGTTTTATGGATGGAATGGATGAAAAATTTGAGTTGGCTTTGTATTAATGGTTATAAAAGTGTGTCAAGAGTTAGAAAAAGAATATATAATCATATACATTTTAGGGCTCATCATCACCCCTAGCTGAGGATTTTGCATGTCCTTGTGCAAGCATGTAATGCCCATCATGTCCGAGAAGCAGACCGTCCTGAAATTATAGGGCTCATCATGAGGTTGCTCTGTCTCTACATAATAACCCTGCTCTGCCCAAATTTCTTCCCACCTCCAAACTTCTACATCAGCTTCCACCAAGACCTTGGTGGTCCCTTGTGGAATGGGATGCCAAATGACCAAGTAGTGAAACCTGAACCCTATCCATAAGTGCTGTGATTCTTTCATGGCATCCTTATAAAGTTCCAACCTTGCTATTGCAGCCCAGAAAATTTTGACAGAAAACAGTTCTTTTTTAATATTGATGGCATTTCATTCCATCTTGTCTGACATCCAAAGAAGTTTTCTTTTCCCAACTCCTCTACCACCGTTTTCACATCCCTAATTGCCAAAACTTGATGGTGGGCCCTACTTCTAATTTGTGCATTCTCCATTAAATGATGCAATTCCTTAAAAAAATTCATTAGGCCAGGGAAATTCTGCTCTACCATCAGTTTTGTAGCGGCTTCTTCGGTATTGTAGGTTGCCATTTGCTATGACCTCTTTAATTCATTTTGGAGGTAAGAAGAAAATGCCCTCAATTGTACTTCACAAAGTGATTGGGATTCCACTTTGTTTCCACAAAAAAAATGTAATCATGCTAGTAGAATTCACATATCTGGTCTCTCTTCTCTTGAGATCAGGAAAAGAACATGTTGCGAAAGGCTCTTGGCCTACTCAAATCAAAAGGAGAGTCTGAAATTACCTTGGTTAGCTAGTAGTTGTACCATTGTGCGAAAGGCTCTTGGCCTACTCAAATCAAAAGGAGAGTCTGAAATTACCTTGGTTAGCTAGTAGTTGTACCATTGTTCTTTCTAGTACAATGCGTAGACCTTTGCAGGTGGCCTACACTCGTTTATTTGTCCAGATAATGAACAAACCTTCTCTACTTTCTTCTTCCTTGCATCAACTTCTTTGTCCTTTTCTGCTACCTGTTGTTTTTGCAAATCCTCTTTCTCCTCCTTCAAAGACACTATCTTCTTTATGTGTTGAGTAGACTACACACCATTGATCCATCATGGATTGCATAATTTAAGGCATTTCTTCTTAGGAACTTGCAATGCTGCCTCTGCTGCCTATGCATGAGATTCCATCTATGCCAATTGAGCCTTGAGGGCCTCATTTTCTTTATCTTGTGCCAGGTTCTTGTCTCTTGGAACATTCAACTTGTAATGTCCCTTTTAGGATTTTCTAAATTTTGCAATTTTTTTTTTGTGTTTTATGATCATGGAAATAATTGAAACAAATACTAAAAGGTAAATGCTGAATTAAACCCTAAGATAATTAAACTCTAGAGGAATTTTGTATTATTTTATATAAAATCAAACCCTATGCAGTAGAATGCAATATCAGAATTAATGATGATTAAAACAAATGCTGAATCATAAAATCACCCCTAAATGAGCTATGATATGGCAGCAGCTGAGTAGATGCGGTTTGAAATTTTATTTAGTTTAGATGTGTGGTAAAATTGCTCTTCGAATTAGAAGGGGAAACTCCCTGTAAAATGAAACTAACATAAAACTGTACATGTACTTGCAATTTACAGACTTTATAGTGTTTTCATAGGTGTTTTCACGTTTATGCTAAATAAAACATAAATATGTAATCTTTTTGGGTTTGGGATGTGCAAAAGGCTAAAATGCACTTTCCACACAAAGCAAAGGTTTTGTGCTTTTTTACTTGAATTGAAAACTCTACTACTAGATGCTTACTCCGTTCAATTAAATACAAAGATTGAGCAGAGCAAGTACACATGGATTGAATAGATTAATACCTAAACATGAATGTTATAGTTAAATTGAATGTATGACGGTACAAAGCCACCAACTACATCTTCAATTTTGCCTGCAATACAAAGCTTGCAAACTCATTGAAGCGACTTCACTTTCAACGCACATAACGACACATTTCAATCAACATCCATAAGCAAAATAGGCATAATAAATGTCATCGAATCAATCACAAAATCACAATAAGAAGGGGAAACTCCCTGTAAAATAAAACTAACATAAAGGTTAAAACTGTACATGTTCTTGCAATTTACGGACTTTATAGTGTTTTGAGAGGTGTTTTCACGTTTATGCTAAATAAAACATAAATATGTAATCTTTTTGGGTTTGGGATGTGCAAAAGGCTAAAACGTACTTTCCACACAAAGCAAAGGTTTTGTGCTTTTTGACTTGAATTGAAAACTCTACTGCTAGACACTTACACTGTTTAGTTAAATATAGAGATTAAGCAGAGCAAGTACACATGGATTGAATAGATTAACACCTAAACATGAATGTTACAGTTAAATTGAATGTATGACAGTACAAAGCCACCAACTACATTTTCAATTTTGTCTGCAATACAAAGCTTGCAAACTCATTGAAGTGACTTAACTTTCAACGCACATAATGACACGTTTCAATCAAAATCCATAAGCAAAATAGGCATAATAAATGTCATCGAATCAATCACAAAATCACAATAAGGGAAACTTCTTGTAAAATAAAACTAACATAAAATTGTACATGTACTTGCAATTTACAGACTTAATAGTGTTTTTAGAGGTGTTTTCACGTTTATGGTAAATAAAACATAAATATGTAATCTTTTTGGGTTTGGGACGTGCAAAAGGCTCCAACGCACTTTCCACACAAAGCAAAGGTTTTGTGCTTTTTGACTTGAATTGAAAACTCTACTATTAGACGCTTACACTGTTCAATTAAATACATAGATTGAGCAGAGTAAGTACACATGGATTGAATAGATTAACGCCTAAACATGAATGTTATAGTTAAATTGACTGTATGACGCTATAAAGGCACCAACTACATTTTCAATTTTGCCTGCAATACAAAACTTGCAAACTCATTGAATCAACTTAACTTTCAATGCGCATAACAACACATTTCAATCGACATCCATAAGCAAAATAGGCATAATAAATGCCATTGAATCAATCACAAAATCACAATAAGAATGGATATTCAACGAATATCAATTTGAGCATAATGAAGGCATGAGAATTGCCCTTCACTTGTATTCATTCACTGATAAGATACAACTGATCTACAACTCCATAACTCTCATGCTATTGATTACTATCTATTTTGCACAAAAAACACTTATTTATATTGTTTACAAAACAATTGGATGAAAAATAAAATAATTAACTGATCTTGTATCCTAACTGACTATTGTTTGCATGACATGCAAAACTTATTATAAATTATCTAGTCCACTAATTCTAAATTACAAACATGCAACTGTCATCTCAATTGACAATTAAAATATTACAATCATGCATCAAAAGCTCACATCCCTTGCAGCATGATTGAACAAAAGTTAACTCTGGGTTAAAATAGCAAATTTCTGAATATGCTTTTTCTCCTCAAAAATGATGACGATCAAATCTAATAGAAAACACTTTTATACTCATTTATGGATTTGTTAGATACATTTTGTCATTGAATTTTGTAAAAAGTTGTGTTTTTAAAGAAATTTAAGTTATTTTTTTAATTTTAAGTTGCCGAGTCGCAAATTTTTGGTCTGCCGAGTTTTTGCCGAGTCTGAGTTTTCCAACTATGGTATTTGGTGAAAATGCAAATTTGTAATGTCCCCATTTTTGGAATGGTCACCATTGGAGTTGGTTTTCAGTCTCCGAGATGTTTGGATGATGCACTGTGGGTATATTTTAGTGTGGACATGTTCCTTTCTATGGGAACGAATCATATTGAGGTATTCTCCTAATGATGATATGATTCTTTCATTTACAATCATATTTCCACCTTGGAGCGAACCACTTGGAGGAGTCACAAATATGGAAGACTTGTTATGTTTGTGCTATGAGATGAAGTTGTATCCTACATTGATGATGAGATATGGATCCTATGCATGCGCCAACATTAAGGAGATTATCTTTGCACTTCAATGCAGAAATAAATAATAGCTAGCATCTTTACCTTGGCACTTGGGAGAAGAATAAAAGAATAACAAATTCATATCTTCAATTTGAATTTCCTTGGGCGCCAAAGTAAACCTATTGCTGGTCGGCCCTCTTAGAGGGAGAAGGTAATTAAAATGAAATATATTGCTCTGTCTAGGTCGGCCCTAGAAAGATGGGCACCAAGAGTGGTTGAAGGTCGGCCTTGAAGTGGGAAAAGGTGGTAAAATAATTATAAAATTGCCTAGGTCGGCCTGCACGTAAGGAGAGTCAAAATGTGTATAAATACAAGGTCAAGTTTGGCATTCAATCATCAATCATTCATCACTCATTCATTCATTGGAGTTTATCTCTAGCATAAGGATCTTGGGACGAAAACCTCAAGCATCCTAGGAGTTGGACGAAACCCTAGCTCATCCATTTGGAGGATTCCGTGACAGGGATCTACTTGTGCATCATTGATATTTTGTGGAGAAGAAGAGCAGATCGCAAATCAGATTTTGAAGGTCATCTTTGGAGGCATTCTTGGCATGGATCATTCATCATTTGCAAGAAGTGCCCTAATTAGTGAGCGCCACCCTTGGAGGACTGCTCTTGGTGATTCGTGGCATCTTTGGCGTCATTTTGTTGGAGCAGCAAACTGAGTAGATTAGAGGAGCAGACCTAGGGTATTTTGAGGTACAAACATCAGCATTTGCCTTTGGTTTGTCATCATATTCAAGTGGTATAATTCGCCTAGCTAGGGCTTGCTTTGGGACACCTCATTCAATGTATTTATTAGTCCTTTGGAGGTTTGATTTATGTTACACAAACTATATAAGATTTATATTGAATATGATCGAATCTGTTACAAAGAAGAGCGAATGCTCTTATAAAAAGAATGCAAAACTAAAAATAGGTGACCAACTTGCATAAAGCAGAAAGCTGAAGCTAACAAAGCAACGTAGATAAGAACTAAACTAAAGACTGAAAAGCAAAAGCAAAAGATTGATCATTATCTACATATTATCTTAATACCCCCCTTAATGATCAATCCACTAACTAAAACAGAGTTGCCCCCCTTGGATGGTGACAACTGAAAAAAGAGAAAGACATGTCCACAAGCAACTGAAATAACAGACAGAAGAGATGGCCTAGAAGGTGTATAAAGTAGACTCCTTCTACTCAGTATGCTCTGTGACATGTGCTGATGGTGTTGATGCTTCAGACTTGGACTGTTCAGTAGCCAAGCGTTTCCGGCAATCTTTTTTCATATGGCCAAACTTGTGGCAGTAATTGCACTGGATGTTGTACTTCTTGGAAGGGTCCTGTGACTGATCCTGACTGAATGGATGAGAGGGCTGATTGGAGCCCTGATTTTGTGGAAAGGACTTGGCAGTAAATGCCTGTTCTGAGGAGGAAGTAGCACTGTTACCGAACTGCTGTTTCCATCGATCCTGTTGCAAGAGTTTGTTGCACAGTTTTGGAAACTTCAGAGTAACATTAGTTGGAAGTAATGTTAAGAGTCTCGATAAAGTGCTCATAAGTAGATGGTAGGCTTTTCAGAGTGATGCCTACCATATCTTCCTCGTCCATGTCTCGACCAATCGTAGTCAACTAATCACGGATGTCCTTGATTTTAGTGAGATGCTCCTGTAGAGACATCTGTTCATCCATCATGATCGAGAAGAGCATGTTTTTTAAAAAGAATGCATGGCTCTTGTCAGACGTTTCATGAAGATCCTTCAACAGATCCCAAATTTCTTTTGCAGATTTCCCAGACGGAACCTAAGGCAGTTGATCATCGGTCACTGATAACTTGGTAAGCATGATCGCTTCATGATTTTGCTCGTCGTATTTTTCTTGATCTTTACCTAGCAGTTGAGGACGTGTAGTTTTCCCCAGAACTAGTTGGTCAAGACGCTGATATTCAAAGATAGTCATCATGCGTTGCTTCCAGGTGTTGTAATTTTTGCCGTTGAACTTTTGACTGCTCTCCAACAAAATGTTGGTCAAAGATGCCATGCTTCACATTTTTCGAGACACGAGAAAACGAATTATAAGCAGTGGACACAGATACAGAAGCAGATAGACGGCACAAATAGGGAAAATAGAATCTTTGCACAAATACAGATCCCAAAAACACAGAATAAACTGACTCAAAAATCCGAACACGGATCTCGAGGTACGGATCTTGAGACAAATCCAAATCACAGATTTCAAAACTCAGATCTCGAGAGTACGGATAGCACTAAATTCGAGGCAAAAAAAACTTTGCATGTCTGTTGGTCGCTGTGGGACCCACCCGAAATAGACCCACTCAAAAAGAGCCTTTATATGCATTAAACATAAATAGAACCCGTTGTGCCTTCTTTAACCTGAAATAGTGACAGAGAGTTTCCAGCGATTCAAGAGGTGTTAATCCGCTATTAACTAATGAAACCGCCAATTACGGCTACAAAAGTCAAAGAGGCTAGATCGACCAAACTGAGGTCGATAGCGGTGGGTGCTAAAAGACAAAATCTACACCAGTGACCACGTCACAACAAAAACATCCTCGATCCAGAAGGAGAAGAAGCTTTGCGACCTTCAGACCAACCAACGACCATAGGAAAAGGTAGTACGATTAAACCACTAGAATCTTTTGAAATTGCCACGCGAGCAGAAGGAACCGACTATTTTGCTACCAGCAAGTCACGGATGCAGATAGATAGGAATCATCAGTCAAGAAGATGCGATATCAAACGTCTCAGAGGAAAAGGCCACCAACATTGGAACCAGAAACGAAATCAATGAAGACGCTTGCCTGCAGAAACTCCGCGACTCCCAAAGTCGTGACCAAAAAAATACCCACAAAAAGACAAAATTGCGATCCTGAAAAATGTATGCAGAGAGCCACCCAGAAACAACACAATCGCCTCCAAAAGACGTGACCCACGAATTGTTGCTAGTAGCAATCATAGACGGCGACCATATGACATAGAGAAACCCTAATCCGCGAGCCTAGGAGATCCAACTGCAAAAACGCGGGACCCAGAAATGAAAAGATGACGGGTCACAAGAATGGAGTCCACGAATTTTAGTGGGTTTTAATATCCGCGGCCACATTGAAAGGCAATGACCAAACAAGGTAGGAAAGACGTCCTTAGAAAAAAAACCTTCGTGCGAAAGATTTCAAAACACACGACCTTCGGACAGGCCTTGAGAAGGGACCTGCTCTGATACCATGTTATACAAACTATATAAGATTTATATTGAATATGATCAAATCTGTTACAAAGAAGAGCGAATGCTCTTATAAAGAGAATGCAAAACTAAAAATAGATGACCAACTTGCATAAAGCAGAAAGCTGAAGCTAACAAAGCAACGTAGATAAGAACTAAACTAAAAACTGAAAAGCAAAAGCAAAAGATTGATCATTATCTACATATTATCTTAATAATTTATAACAGCAGAAGTCTGAAACTGTGTTGGGCAGGTCTGCCCTAACTATTTGAATATATCTTGCATTCTTTTAGTTCATAAAATCAGATTGGTTTGATTGCCCTACATTGTGTAATTCATGTTCATGGTGCTTGTCAATGTGTAATATCATTTGTCATAAATATTAGCCATGATTGGATATGTTTCATGCTTGCTGGGAACAATTGTTTAGAGCAGAAAATTGGATCAGAACTTAGGGTTTCAGCAGAAAACTAAAGAGCAGAAATCTAGGGCAGAATTCCAAATAAGAGAAAATCAGGTTTAGAAGAAAAAAAGTTGGGAAAGGCCGCAAATCCAAACTTGTTCAAAATATCCCCATGTGGGATATTACAAAATTGAAAGATTATCGAAAATAGTTGCATAGAAAATAATAATCGATATTTGAGTGCTTGCCCCGGTTTGGAGTTATGTGCTGAATAAAAGAAATATTATTTTGATCAAACTCCAGTTGTGAAGGTCCCTGTATATTCATTGAAAATATTTAACAAAAAAATTTTGAATGAAAAAGAATGAATATTTGCTGGCACCATTCATTCTAAGACCAGCCATACCAAATTCCTAGCGGGTTGTACTTCATATTGACTGTAGAAAACAACCACACCAAATAATAAGAAGGGGCATATGAGTTTGGAGAGGGACGTGGTGAGTATTAAAGCGTATCGATGCCTTTTGTGTGGTCTTTGGTGACTTCAAAACTAGCCACCACCTTTGAATAAACATTGCTATGAGTTTTTGAGTGGGTGTGAGGCTTCTTTAAGGGAGGCGCTTCATTTGTTGAAGGGTTTAAACCCTCTTTCATCAACTGCTGCATCTTTCTTGCAAATTCTGAAGTAATTGGAATGAATACATATTTATTTCTTTAGCTGCACCTCACCTCTAGCCTCTCCCACAAATAACGTTGTGGTTCTTTATATTTAGTTGGGGCCTTTTGGAATATATTGCGGCTATTATGAAGTAGGCTACTGTAATATCCCCAATGGGATCTGCCCTAAATTTCTAATTTTTATTTCTGCTCAAACCCTAATTCTGATTTTTGATTTTGATTTTCTGATTTCAAGAAAATTATCACAGCGAACATACAAGTGTCCAAACATGACAAATAAATATGCCAAATGATGCTACCAAGTGATATTCGTATCAAACATGAAATCCACCATGAAAAACACAATATAGGGCATCGAAATGCAACATACAAATCTGATTTTCTGTAGGTAACTTCTGCTGTTACAAATCTGAATATTCTAGACTGATTTTACAATGAATTCTTGGGCTCAAACATGCCAAACATATGCCTAGATTTCTGTTCTATAAATTAGACCTAAAACTATGATTGTACATACCAAATATATGCCAAATAGTCTTCAATAATCAAACCCTAGATGGGCGAATTCCTCCTTGGAAAGCGCTTAGGGTTTGCTGCTCCAAAGCATGCAAAATCATCCTCCAAAGATGGGCGCTCAGGTTTGCTCCAAAGTGGCGCTCCAAATTAGGGCCAAAACCTAATGCAATATGCACAAAATGCCACAAAGAAGTGCTGCTCCAAATCTGATCTTCAAATCTGAATATGCAATAATGCTCAAATCGTCCAAATGTCTCCAATGAAGCACAAGTAGAACTCCGTGATGAGTCCTCCACAATGATGAGCCAGGGTTTCGTCCAACTCACCACATTCACAAGGGTTTTCGTCCTTGGAATGAAGCCCAACCTAAGTTGTAGCCAAAGAGTATAAACTCAAGAAGAAATATGATATAAATGATGATGAAATGACTTGCAATTTACTTTCTTTTATAGCCACCTTTTCCCTACCAAAGCTGGTCAACCTCCTCAAGTCATGCTAGGTGCTCAAAATGCAAATTAAATATTTTATCTTGCTTTTCCTTCTTCCTTGTCTGACTTAGACAAGGTATTTTATTTTTCTTATTTTTTTCTTTCCATCCTCCAAGAGGAGCGAACCACTTAGGCGTTCCATACTTCATGTTTTTGACCTTCACTTAGGTCATCCACCTCAAGGGAAATTATTTTAATTTATTTTTTTCTTCAAAATATCCCAAGGCATTTCCATCTTTTTCTTCTTCCTTTCATTCTCTTTTTTTTCTCTCTCCTTGGTTGCTCATCTCTAGGGCAAATCATTTTATGTATTTTGATTTCACCAATAAATTCGCAAAAATATGTAAAGCCATCTCTCATCATCAATTTGCCCTAATAAAACTGACTAAATATGATATCTAGTCACTTAGGTTATTCCCTGAGCCCTCCGGCCACCAACTCTATTAGGTGATCACTCGGAAAATGGGGACATTACAGTTCTCCCTTCCTAAAATTGCTTTCCCACAAGCAATTGTAAACCAAGATACTGCAAAACATCTTCAAGTGGCAAGTCTCTCCATCCAATCAAGTACTCCGTGATCACCCTGCTCCTCAACCTGTGGCTGTATCTCCCATAGTGAATATGAAGAATGATATACAAAGTGAGTTCCGGTGGTCAACAATGAGACAAAACCAGCCATACACACTCGAACTCAATTTGGCTCCATCCCCCAAATTCTGAAATTTTGCTCCTCCTTGCAATCTGTCTGTCACTGAAGGAACAAGAATACCAAAACATCAACCACAAGTGTCAGTAACTCTCTTCCCCTGAAGACTCCACTGTCCACAAACGGTAAGTTGTGATGTCCCCTTCTAGCTAGATACTTTAGTCTAGTTGTGGTTTAGCCTATTATTGGACCCTTGTAGGCTATTACAAATGGATAGGGGGGTCAGTTTGGACACAGAAGGTTTGGGTTGTTCAGTGTTTTTGGCTTTCTCAGAGTTCAGTGGTTGGTTTGAACTTAGAGAGTTTGATTTAGGCTTCATTTGAGTGATTCTTGCTATTTTTAGCATGTCTTTTCAGGCACTTGGCAAATAATCTCTTGGACTCCAGTTTCAGACGGTTTGGCCAGATTCTCAATATTGAGAGTTACGATTATTTCAGTGAATTCCAGCATGTTTAATGATTAATGATTAAATATAAAGTTAAATTGACTTTATATTTAAATCACTTAAGTGATGGGTTTATAACACATCGAATGGGGCCAATTAAGTATTTTATTTTGGAGGAGAATTATTAAAAGCTTTCCCTAAGTTTAATTCAATTACATGTTAATGATTTTATTTAATGTTATTTCATTAAAAAAAATCGCAGCCTTGAAGAGGAATTTCGATTAGGGTTTTTGGGGGCATATATTTGCTTGAGAAAAGAAGAATGGGGTATCCATTGTTATTGCTATCATTTTGAAAACAGGTTTTTGTGCTCTGAGAAGGGTTTCAGCCATTGCCATTGAAGAACGTAGTTTCTTCTGTGAGTCTCCATTTGAACTGGTGAAATATCCAGCGAATTTGGTATCCATAGAGTTTCATACAGAGACTCTGATTTGTGCTTCAGCAGTTGTGAGGAAGATTCAAAAATTTATAGGGTTTCATTGCAGATCAGAATATTTAAAGATTAATCATTTGCTTATTAAAGTTTGTACCTGCTGCTACAGTACGGCCCTGAATAGTAACGTGTGAACAGTGACGCGTGAACAGTACCCATGAACAGTGCGCTACAGTGCTCGTGAACAGTGCGCTACAGTACTTGGATCAGCAGTTAGGGCATTTATATCAGGTTTCCTATTAGTTACAGTTGTTTTTGTATAAGCATTCAATAAAAAAGTTATAGTTTTCCATTGTAAGAATGAGAATTTGTTTGCATTCAATATAGTTGTCTATCATTGCAATTTCTCTTCCTTATAATCAGTGTATTAGAAGTAGTTTGCTTTTTATGTCAAAACCCTCAAAGCACAAAAAAATCAGAAAATACAAAAACAAAAGAATTACAAACAAACCAACACAGTTGCAGCTGATAGTGAGTTCAGTGATTGAACCAGTTGGGGTTTTTACATTGGTATCAGAGCAAAATCCTACCATCCTGAGGGTTTAGCAATCACATGCAGCCACTTGAGGCCGGCTCTCACAGATATTACACTCGTAGGCGAGCATTATTTGACAGGGAACTGGTTGTAGACAAGCAGCCGGACATCATGGGTGACAGGCAAGAAGGTAGCCCACCCAGAGGCAACAGGAATGAGGATCAGGAAACAAGTGAATTTTTCAGAGCAATGGTTACAGGACAGCAGCAGATGGCTCAGGCCTTGCAGGCACTCACCACCATGGTTGAGCACATGAATCCACACGACAGATAGAATCAGGAGCAAGGGGATAACAGGAGTGCAATTGGATCACCTAGAGCTCATAGGACTCATTCCAGGACAGCAGATAGGCCTACTTGTCCTACCTTCATTAGAGATGAGCCTGAGGTAGCACCTACAGAAGAAGCAGGAGAGGAGATGTTCGCAGATATTCTCATGGCTGTAAATGACGAATGGGAATTATTAGCTCCACAGGTGCGTGAGAGGATGACATTTGAGAGGTTTGTTAATCAGAGGAGAGAGCATTACAGGGCAGCGAGACAGGATAGGAGACCTCGTGGCCAGAATAATGAATTAAAGCGTGCTACAAGCAAGCTTTCCTTGACTACATTTGAAGGTAGTAGCAGAATGATAACGCAGGCTTGGATTCACAAGCTTGATACCTTCTTAGCACTGAGACCTATGACAGAAGTGGAGGCAATAAAATATGCCACGCTACATTTAGAGGGCGTTGCACATGATTGGTGGTACCATGGGATGGTTACCCTTCAGCATAACCAGGTGACTTCATATCAGGACTTCGTGGACAGGTTGGTAGAGAGGTTTGATAAGAAGGATCCAGAAGTCTACTTTAGGGAGTTGGCACAGTTGAGACAGTCAGGCGGATTGGAGTATTTCATTAGTGACTTTCAGAGGCTATCCGTTATGGTGCCAGATATCTCGGATAGGAGATTGGTTGTTTTATTCAATGAGGGATTATCCGAACCACTGAAGGGTTGGGTAAAAGCCTTTGATCCATTCAATTTGCAAGAAGCAATTAAGAAGGCTAGAAGTATGGAACAAGCAGCCCCAATAAATAAATTTCAGTCAAAGGGTGCATCATCTAGCAAAGATAACAAACCATTCTTCAAGAAACCTGAGAGGAATGAAACAAAGGCTGAAAATAAAGATAAATCATTCGCTCCCTTGGATAGAGAGACATTGAATGATTTAAGGAAGAAAAAACTCTGTTTTTATTGCAAAGGACCCTATGACATGAACCATGACTGTCCTTTGAGACCAAAGGGGAAAGCAAACAGGGTTATGTGGGCTTACTATGAGGATTCCGATTCTGAAATTTCGGACCAGCAAACTGAAAATGAGGAATCCAGTGAACAAAAGGAAAGTTTAGATGATGAAAAGCTCAAGCAAATGTCTACCGATGAAGAGAAGGTGGAAGGTAGGCTTAAGGAGGCCCGTCTCACTAGTGTGCAGCAGGAGGGATCATTTAGAATGAGAGGAGTGTTGGCTGGACAGCGAGTTATTACATTGCTAGATACAGGGGCCACGCATAATTTCATTGATTCTAGGTTGGTTGAGAGACGTGGGATCCAGACTGAGCAGTTTGAGGGCTTGAGAGTGAGGGTAGCTGATGGCTACGTCCTCAAATGCGATAGAAAGATCACAGGTTTACCATTGAAATAAATAACTTTGAATTCAAGGCTGAATTTTATGTGGTTAACATGGGTGACACAGATTTAGTACTGGGCATGACTTGGTTGCATGATATTGGAGAGTTCACTCTCAATTTGAGAGAAATGGTGATGAAATTTCAGATTGATGGTAAAATTCACATACTTAAGGCCATTCGAGACAGTGAGTTCAAGATGATGTCTTGCAGGCACATGGAGAGTTTGTTGTGTCATGACTAGGTTGAGTGGGCAGCCCGTTGCACATTGATGCCATCACAGGGGCAGCAAGAATCAAAATACCATCCAGACATACAGGTGCTGAGAATTAAGCATTACAAGGTTTTCAGTGATATTCCACCAGGTAGACCTCCAGATAGAGGTATTGAGCACATCATTGAGTTAGAGGAGGGTGCTAAACCCACCATGATTACACCCTATAGGCATCCGAAGAGATTGAAGGATGAGATTGAGAAAACCATCAAGGAGCTACTTGCTATGGGGCATATTAGACCGAGTAAATCTCCTTTTGCTTCTTCTATGGTTTTAGTGAAGAAGGATGGTACTTTTAGGATGTGCATTGACTACAAGGTCCTGAACAGAAAGACAATTAAAAACAAATACCCCATCCCACGGATTGATGAGTTGTTAGATGAACTACATGGAGCATATTTCTTCTCCAAAATTGATTTGAGATCAGGCTATCATCAGATCAGAGTTAGAGAGCAGGATATAGAGAAGACGACATTCAGGTGTCATTGTGGCCATTTTGAGTTTGTAGTTATGCCATTTGGGCTTACTAATGCTCCAGCTACCTTTCAGTCCACGATGAACAGGGTCTTTCAGCCTCAGTTGAGGAAATTTGTATTGGTCTTCTTTGATGACATTCTTGTGTATAGTAGAACATGGGATGAGCACTTGCGACACTTGGATACAGTGTTGAGCATTCTGAGCAGGAAGTCCTTGTATGCAAAGGAGTCCAAATGTGATTTGGGATTAGCTGAATTATTATATCTGGGGCACATTATCAGTGCACAGGGGGTACGCATGGATCCTGAAAAGATTCATGCTATTGTTGAGTGGCCTACTCCAGTGAACCTTACACAGTTGAGGGGATTTTTGGGCTTGTGTGGGTTCTACAGGAGGTTTGTTAGTGGTTATTCCAGGCATGCAGCACCCTTGACGGATTTGATGAGGAAAGGGGCTTTCTTATGGACTCCTGAGGCACAGGAGTGTTTTGACATATTCAAGGAGTTGATGACTTCTTGTCCAGTGCTAGCATTACCAGATTTTAGCAACCATTTGAGCTACATTGTGATGTGTCTGGTGAGGGCGTTGGAGCGGTGCTTATGCAAGACAGGCACCCAATTGTATATGAGAGTAGGAAGCTCAAGGGACCTGAGAGGAGCTTCAACATTTATGATAAGGAAATGTTGGCCATAATGCATGCTTTGGCCAAATTCAGGCAGTACTTAGTGGGCAGCAGAAATGGGCAAGTAAATTATAGGCATATGATTTTGATATTACCTATTTCAAAGGGACACAGAATGTTGTAGTAGACGCCATGCCACAGAGACCTCATCTGAGCTTGATGACAGACATATCAGAGGACTGGAGGCATTTGATCCTTGCAGAGTATGCAAAGGATACATGGGCATCAGGATTCATAGATGGATCGGTCCAGGATAGTGATTTCACCCTTGTGAATGAGCTCATCATTTACAAAGGGCGCATTTATTTGGTGCTAGGGTCAGAGGTGAGGAGGATGGTGTTGAGAGTTTATCATGACTCACCTATGGCAGGACATCCAGGTTTTTATAAAACCTACCGGCAGATTCGTGAGCATTTTTCTCGGAAAGGTCTCAAAGCTGAGGTGTTACAGTATGTTAGAGAGTGTCCTACTTGCTAGCAGAATAAACAGGAGCACTCTTATCCAGCCGATTTACTTCAGCCACTTCCGATTCCTGACAAGAAGTGGGAGTGTTTGTCCATGGACATCATCACAGGACTGCCGAGAGCCTAGGGCAGAGACTGTATATATGTTGTTGTTGATTGGCTTACGAAGTTTGCCCACTTCTTTCCGATCATTGTTACATACACTGCTACGCAGGTGGCAGATTTATTCTTCAGAGAGGTATTCAGGTTGCATGGCTTACCTCGGAGCATTGTCAGCGACAGGGACAACAGGTTTATGAGTCACTTCTGGTAGGAGTTGTTCAGATTGTGCGGGACAGAGCTCACTCCGAGTACTAGCTACCACCCCCAGACAGATGGTCAGACAGAGATAGTGAACAAATGGGTGGAGGGATACCTCAGGAATTACATAGCAGGGCAGCAGAAGGCTTGGGTTAAGTGGATATATTTATGTGAGTATTGTTATAATTCCACTTATCACATGTCTCTCTAGATGTCACCATTTATGGCATTATATGGATATGAGGCACCCAGTTTCATGGATTTGTTGCTATCAGATAGTAGAGTGCCTAGTGCTGGAGGCTTATTACAGGAGAGCCAGGACATTGTAAAGGCTCTTAAAGAGAATATCACTAAGGCACAGAATCAGCAGAAGCAGTATGTTGATCAGAAGAGGACTGAGCGGACCTTTGAGGTAGGTGATATGGTATATTTGATGCTGCAGCCTTACCACCAGTCCACTCTCAAAAAGAGTGGTGCCGAGAAACTTAAGCCACGTTATTATGGGCCTTTTAGGGTGATCAAGAGAGTTGGAGAGGTGGCTTATGAGTTAGATTTGCCGGCAGATAGCAGAGTGCATAATGTTTTTCATGTATCACGTCTCAAGAAGGCGTTAGGACATTAGATTGTTCCTTCCACCGTGCTTCCTCCCTTGGATGATGAGGGAAAGTTGGTGTTAGTACCTGAGGCTATCATTGAGTTCAGGGAAAGGAATTTGAGGAGGCGCACTATCAGAGAGTATTTGGTCAAATGGAGGGACATGCCGGTTGAGGATGCTACTTGGGAGAGTGAAGAGATTTTACAGCATCCAGAGTTGAGATTGCTTGAGGACAAGCAATTTCAGGAGGGGCGGACTGTGATGTCCCCTTCTAGCTAGATACTTTAGTCTAGCTATAGTTTAGCCTATTATTGGACCCTCGTAGGCTATTACAGATGGATAGGGGGGGTCAGTTTGGACACAAGAGGTTTGGGTTGTTCAGTGTTTTTGGCTTTCTCAGAGTTCAGTGGTTGGTTTGAACTTAGAGAGTTTGATTTAGGCTTCATTTGAGTGATTCTTGCTATTTTTAGCATGTCTTTTCAGGCACTTGGCAAATAATCTCTTGGACTCCAGTTTCAGATGGTTTGGCCAGATTCTCAATATTGAGAGAGTTATGATTATTTCAGTGAATTCTAGCATGTTTAATGATTAATGATTAAATATAAAGTTAAATTGACTCTATATTAAATCACTTAAGTGATGGGTTTATAACACATCGAATGGGGCCAATTGAGTATTTTATTTTGGAGGAGAATTATTAAAAGCTTTCCCTAAGTTTAATTCAATTAAATGTTAATGATTTTATTTAATGTTATTTCATTAAAAAAAATCGCAGCCTTGAAGAGGAATTTCGATTAGGGTTTTTGGGGGCATATATTTGCTTGAGAAAAGAAGAATGGGGTATCCATTGTTATTGCTATCATTTTGAAAACAGGTTTTTGTGCTCTGAGAAGGGTTTCAGCCATTGCCATTGAAGAACGTAGTTTCTTCTGTGAGTCTCCATTTGAACTGGTGAAATATCCAGCGAATTTGGTATCCATAGAGTTTCATACAAAGACTCTGATTTGTGCTTCAGCAGTTGTGAGGAAGATTCAGAAATTTATAGGGGTTTCATTGCAGATCAGAATATTTAAAGATTAATCATTTGCTTATTAAAGTTTGTACCTGCTGCTACAGTACGGCCGTGAACAGTAACGCGTGAACAGTGATGCGTGAACAGTGACGCATGAATAGTGCATGAACAGTGCGCTACAGTGCTCGTGAACAGTGCGCTACAGTACTTGGATCAGCAGTTAGGGCATTTATATTAGGTTTCCTATTAGTTACAGTTGTTTTTGTATAAGCATTCAATAAAAAAGTTATAGTTTTCCATTGTAAGAATGAGTATTTGTTTGCATTCATATAGTTGTCTATCATTGCAATTTCTCTTCCTTATAATCAGTGTATTAGAAGTAGTTTTCTTTTTATGTCAAAACCCTCAAAGCACAAAAAAATCAAAAAATACAAAAACAAAAGAATTACAAACAAACCAGCACAGTTGCAGCTGATAGTGAGTTCAGTGATTGAACCAGTTGGGGTTTTTACATAAGTCTATCAAAAACAAAGCATCATACATATCCAAAGCCTTGAGGAGTGTCGTGCCTACCAACAGGTGATAGGTGATATCATAATCATGACCTTTGAAGCACAACCACCTGCACCAACCCTTCTGTTGCTCCACTCTGATACAAACATCACTCAACAAAAAGTTGTGAAGCAACTCATCAAGATCCCTATGAAGTACTGTACCAATCACACCAATACCTAGATCCTAAATTATTACACCATCACACCAACTAAAAATGAAAGATGAGTTTCTCTCATCATGTTATCATCACCAACTATCCATCTAAATCTGAATGGTCTTATATGGATGTGAAAAGTGTTCATCACATGTGCATAAACAAACATGCCAATCCACTCTAGGCTGCTGATATAAATCAAAACAACACTATGAAAACTGAAAATCAGACCTATGATCAGCCAAGAATGCTTCTGCTGTCATATGATGAGAGGATCTCATCATTATGCAACCTCCCAACGCAGTAGTGACAATCCCATGCACAACAATCCATCCAAACAGCTGCAAACATCAATGTACAGTCTGAAAACTCTATGATCAGCAATGTAGAACAGCTATCAATCATCAATGTGTGAGTTGAAAACCAATGGACCAAGTCTGAAAATTTTCTTCTCTCATGCTCATACCCATGACTTAGATCAATGTTCAATTGAAACCCAACATCTACAAGCACATACCACTCAAAATTGAATGCCTCCATGACATCATCTTCACCTACCTCAAGTCTTGAAATTAGGACAGTGTAAGAGACCTTTCTTATTAAACTGAAAATTTCAATTAACTTTCTCAAACAAAATGTAACACCAATCAGCAAATTATCAACACCAATAAATCATGCAATAGTAGAACTTCAAACCCACATCAAACTTTATTACTTGGAGCCTTCAATTGTCAAATACAAAAATGAAATGTTGCTGATATGAAGTTTCAGTCAATGTCTGATTTATCAGACTTATTTACACCAAGAAATATGACACCAAATGACAAATATAGGCCACATATGAATGCCCAAACACTCTAGGATGAAGATAGAGGTGATATGTAGCCAAAATAGCCCTGGAAGTACTCTGGAAATGGTCTGATATAAATGTTTATCAGACTGATATGACTGTTGTTATGTCTGATACAACTATGCACATGCCCAGAATTATACTTAAAAGCCAAAATGATGCCAAATTGCTACTTTGTAACCAAGCGATTGTCTTCTAGAACTGATTTCCAGCCTCTAAGATGTATCAATGATCTTCAAGCAACAAAATCTTCATTCCAATCAGCATATGAATCCTGTAACGAAGTTCCCAAGTGGCTGTTATGAAAATCAGACATGAGAATATTATCAAATCTTCACAAAATGAAGCTCTTCTCAAAATCAGCTACCTTGGCTTAGTATGAACAATAACCAAGGGTTTTATTTACACCAAATACACTTCAATATTTCCTTAGTAACCTGCAAATTGAAGCACAAATAGTGAAATTCTGAATGAAATCACCTCTCAACTAGGGGTCATCTCGATACAAAGCAAGGGGTCATCACCTTGCAAATTGTCATGAAAATCGGAATCTTCAGACAAAACAATTAAGTAAGAAAACATACCAAGCATCAATCATGCCAAATCGAAGTTCAAGATCTCTATTTAAGCTCTCCATCTTGGGCATCCTCCTTTGCTAATTTTGAATGAAACTTGAAATCCATCAATCAAATGTGAGAGTCTTGAACAATTTTAAATGCATAACATCAAGAAATATAATCATTTAAAACAATCTTTAATTATTTTAAATGAAACTATCTATTTTCAAGTGGATCAATCCTCCTTGGCAATTTGCATTTCCTCCACATAGGCGATGGCTAGGAATGAGAGTTGGCAATCATTGAATTTCTTCTTATGACTTGAGCGAACCTCCTTGTCAATGGCGTTTGGCATTTAAAATCATTTCAAGACAAATCCATCGATCCAAGGCAAATATTTAATTTCTCCATGCTAATTGCCTCAACCGGCCAAGTGCCAATATTAAATAAATGGAGTTTGCATTCAAAATAAGTCTTCACCAAATCGGCGGCCATCAAGGATGAGGTATGAATTCATTAAAAATGCATCGATCAGCTTTTAAATACAAATCGGCCAATACCAAGCATAGGCAAATCAGTCTTTGAGGCGTGGGAAATGAGGCACATGATCCAATGTGGGCGATCCTCCAAGATAGCCGTTGGCACATCAAACAAAGCAAATTTCAAACATTATTCAGTGAACCTTTTAAAATGCCAATCGATCCAACCTTTTTTGCCTTTGAGTTTTGGTCTGGACCTATAATCTCTATGTGGCGAATATCCTTATCCCACATAAGCTCCATAAAATAGATTAAAGAAAATGTAATTAAATATTTCATTTTCCCTCTTATTCAAACATTTGAAAATTCAAATCAAATAATTGAAAATACAATTTCAATATTGCATTTCCCATATAGCCCAAAACACACTAGTTGATCCAACTTTCCGATTCTCCATGCATAGAACAAAATCAACTAGCAAATCATTTTTAGCTCAAAATTGGGACATTACAAACAGTCTTATGCTCCATCAAAGAATCATCATCATGATGGTGTAGTGGCAAAACACAAGTAGACTCATTGAGCTCTCCAAGAATGGTTAAACTCTTAACCAAATTTGAATCACAAATGATGAGTGCTCGAATCTTCAAGCAATATCTCATCCTTATGGAGTTCATCAATTCCTTCAACCATTTGTCTAACCTCCATAATCTTTGCATTGGATTGTTGTTCTTTGGATGTGGCTGCCATAGATGACTGAATTTCTGATTTGTCTTCAAGTGCATGAACAATATCATTTTCATGGTCACCCAACTCACAAATTGATTCCTTGCTACTACTATGTCGAGATGGTGAGACAATGCTATGTCCAAATAATGGATCATCAAAAGAATTCATACCTTCATGTGGCTGATCAATCACTGCTGGTTTGGCAAACTCCATGATAGCATACCCTTCAACCTTGTGGTCATCATGAAGACATATGTACTCCTCACTTATGGATGCGAGAAGTGATTCATCTTTGTCCATATCATCATCTCGCTGAAGTAAACTTGTGAGCATGGCTTCATCTTCTTTAGGGCTGTTGGTTAAAAGATTTGTCACTTGAATTTTATACTCTTTTGCCCTCACATGTGACAACTGAACCAACAGTTGAGTCAATTGCAATGGTATTTGCAATGATTGTTGGTTGACAGATTTGTCACTTGAATTTTATACTCTTTTGCCCTCACACGTGACAACCGAACCAACAGTTGAGTCAATTGCAATGGTGTTTGCAATGGCTACTTATTTTACAAGGCGCAACTACCTTCAAATGATATGCGATGAATGAAAACACAGTATGCTTTAACTCGAAAGCAGAAAATGAAAAACTAACAGCTGTGCATAACCATGACACATATGCGATTGATTAACTTAAGATGAAGAGGATGCAAATAAATGACACAAAGTTCACTTATTCCACACCCACAAAAGATAATCAGGAAAAGAATGAATAGTAGACCCCTTCAACATATGAGTTAATCTGAATTCAAAGCTCCAGAAATAAACACATACACAATTTTATATAATAGATAATACATTGAAGAGTGATTACAAAGATGCACAAAACATTTGCCATCAAAAGAAAAATTAATAAATTCACAGATTCAGAAATATTTCCTTTATTTCTCCAATGCAAAATGTGAGTTCACAGACTCAACACCCCTGTACAACAAAACTGTGTTGAAAAGAAAACTAAACCGCTCCCTTGTTTCCCCTGCTCACGAATAGTCGAAAAAAGATCCTTTTAGAATGAGAAAGATGAAATTTATAACTCTCCTGTTCGTAATCGTCTCTTGGAAAGTAATACAAAACCCTTATATTTCTTTCTGTGTAGTAACTGCTTCTTGAAAAGATATTTTCTTTTACTTACAAGTTCACTTTTCAAATTCCTTGAATCCCCCCCTCGCTTACATGACCTTTTGAATAATATGCCTCCCCAATGTCTTCATAAACCGAAGACGAGGTACTATGTTTCTTTATCAACTCAAAATGTTTTAACCATTTTTACTACATCTCTAGACAGAGTCGCTTATTTCAGCTACTATTACAAACATTTAGGAAAGCATTTTGTACTCTACTTTATCCAAATCTTCTTCAGATGAAATACAATAATTCAATCAGCAGCTTCATTTCTGTGGCCACTTGGCACAAAGTTTCAGCTGTCAAATAATCAATTTAATTTGACATAGGTATATGGTATTGCTCACGGTGCAGATCAAAAGAGTTCTCCCATTAGTTGCTGGGATGTTAATGTGAAGCTAGTTTCACAATATTAGTAGCAAACCAGCATTTGAAAAAAAATGTAGAGGTCCATGATTGCAATAAGAAGCATTGATCTTGCATTGCTGGATCCCAGAAATGTATGAAATCCCAATTAACTGGATTGCTTGGCTAGTTATCAAACTCATGTCCAACTTTTTCTAAGTAGAAGAAGTTGTCTCAAAGCACTGTATGTCTTGGTAATAAGTAGTACCCAAACCTATGCTTATAGTAATTGTTTAGAAATAGTCACCTCTCTATCCAACCAACAGTCTCAATCAAATTTATGATTGCAAATTGGATTTGGAACTCATAATTGGCAGTTCATTGCACCGCAATCTGAGAAACAACACGCATAAGCCAAGTTGAATACTCCCTAGAAGGAGCATAGCATCATAGTCCTGAATATTATCCTTGCTATTCCATGAGGGAACTCCACATCTCCAGTCCATGAAGCTCAATAACACAATCATGATAAACCTTCATTTTAGAATCCTGCAATCACAAGGAACGTACTGAAGTTGATAGACACAGAGAATTTAACAACTCCTGTGTTATATTTTGCCAAGACAACCACATCAAGGATAGAAAGCTTCAGCTGTTATTCAAGCTCGACCACCCAATCTTATTTGTTACTTGTTTTCCATGACATTCTCTCTCGTCTCCCAACGGCATGATCAACAGGAACAACACCAAAATTAATATATTTGAGACATACATTTTCATTTCCAGAATCTACGTAGGCTTCTGTATGAGCATCTTAACAAGGTCTGGGACACCATAATCCGAATGGCATTTGAATCCTTTGCATATGGAGAGGCATAACATGTGAATTAAAACAATGACAATAGCAAGAACAATCGGCTTTATCTTCATATTCTGGAACCATGTTTTCTTATGGATCTGAGTAGCCTATCTCTGAAAGTCTTCTACCACGAACCGAAGGTCATTTGCCCTGTTGACCATTATAGAAATCGTCTCGCCATGATCAATGACCTTCTCAAAGTTTTCCATCGTGACACCTTTAAACTCTGCAACTTGAGCTTTCACCCTGGAAATTTTGGTTATCTCTTCTGGATGCTCCACACAATAGTCCATACGCTTTCTCAGTTTAGGTCCAAAACTCCTTGTTAAGACTTTTAGCAATAGCTATTTCAGCTCTTCCACCACTATATCTCTATTTAAAGTCATTTTTGATATGCTCAAGGAGGGCCGTTATGTAATGTGCCATACTTGTTTGTATTTTTTAAAGATCTTTTATGTGTTATTTTTATTAATTTTTGTGTGATCTTTCAGACTAGATAGAAGAATGCAGAAGGGGTTTTTAGTTTCTTGTAGATGTGTTGCCGGAGCATACAATATAGAGCATAGAGAGAAAACCCAAAAAAGATTCAACAGATATAAAGAAACTAATTGATACCCAGATGGTAGAATGGCCAATAATTAATTACTATCACATACCCATGTTGAGATTTGCAGCTTCATACAACAGTTGTAGCCGGACCAGCAATGGGTATGGTTGGAAATCACTCCAATCTCCCAAGAAATACAAAGATGAGCATAAAAAATGATATCAGCAATATAAAGGGCTCCAAACACCTCTAGCAATGCAGAATCCATAATACCCACAAAGAGGAAAGAAGCCAAAATGCCCCCTCGTCACTCCTGGAGGTGTACGGCCTATGTTGGGAGTGATGAACAACAAACAAAATGGTGAATAGACTCTGAAATCAGGCTTGAATGGACTGTATGTTGTTCCCAAGGCCAGGCGATCAGATTGGAATGCAAATGCTGCCCTAAATCTCCACCAAACTCTACCTATGAATTGTATGGCTGGGGCTGAATGGTACGGCCTGCTGCAGCAATGAATAATAGTCTCAAAACTCAAAATCTGCCTGATAATCACTAGTAAACCGATCTCCATGGCCGTGGATGAAGAACTAAAGAGATATGCAATGAAATATACTAAGACCTTCTCCAACCCTTCAACAAATAGACTCCAATGAAGCACATATGTGAATATTGGATGTATCCACCATAGGAGCACCTTTGGGTGGTATTGCACACCTGTAGAATGCTGCTACTCAGGGAGGTTTTCGTCTCCAAGAGCCCCCAGTTCGATTCCTCAAACCCTCAACAAAAACAAACCCTAGCAGAGCTCACAATGAGAAATATCATAAACATAGCATATTCAAATGAGAGCTCTTTTCCTTCTTTTATAACTCTCCAAGAGGGCATTGCCTTTTTGAGGGGGAAATTATTTATTTTTCAATTTACTTTATTCCCCTAGGGATGGGCGTTCCACACTTAAGTGACTCCAATATTTGTTTTTTCATTATAAAGCCACTTTTGCCGTTAAACCATATAATATGCCATGAAATAATAAAATATAACTTCGGGCATTAAAATATCCATCAAGACAATGTCGGAATGTCAAGATCAATAGCTCGCTAGAAAGGTCTCGACGAGACGAACACAATCCCACTCAGAAAATCTCGATCCGACACCAAACCCGACATTACTAAAAATAGTAAGTAACAGCTATGAGCAAACTGAGCCAACACAGAGGGCGCCAACTAGATCCACAAACCATCGGACAACTCTGAGCTCAATGCAACGTCTAGGAGAGCCAACAGCTAACCGCCACGTCGCCCAAACATCGCCAAACTGACACTTACTAAAAATAGCAGTGTTCTCCGAGGACCAAAGAGAACAAACTTAGAAAAACCTAGAAAGATCAACGACATGCAAGCACTTACTATAAATAGTAAGTATGGACAAGTTGTCCGAAATCTCTCTGGAAAGTGTCAATCGGCTCCACTGGATCACCCGAACACCCTGGTGACATCGAAATATACCTCTGGTCAGGCTGTCACCAACCCAAAAAATCAGCTCTGACTGAACTGCAAGAGAATCCGAAATGGGGACATTACACGTTAGTACTTGCCAATGACATTTGATTGAAAGTTTCTAAAGCACCCTCGAAAATCTATTTTGTGCACGTCCTGCTATTATTGCAATCCGTGAGATTACATCTGTTTGAGATGCTCCGCAACTAAATACTTATACTTCGATGGATACTCATATGCTTTTCCAAGGCTCCCATTTTAACAAGGACAGGTAGAATGTGCAACGCCTCCTTCAAATGGATCTTGTTAAATAATGCTGTGAGATTGAGATGAGTAGCAGATAGTAATGACGCTTTATGATTTGCAAACATGCATGCCAGGGCAGACGCTAGCATAGGCTATGGAATTCGGTTTTGCACATATGCATCCATAAAGAAATCATACAAAAATCCATTCTTGATGATATCCGCATGAAATCTAGCCAATTAGGTTATTCCCTTAGCCCTCCGACATAGCCTACGGGAATGGAATAGGCTAGCCAACTCTGCTAGGCGATCACTCGGAAAATGGGGACATTACACAAACCCTAATTCTAATTTCTGATTTCAAACCAATTATCACAGCGAACATACAAGTTTCCAAACATGACAAATAAACATGCCAAATGATGCTACCAAGTGATAATTCATATCAAACATGGAATCTGTAATGTCCTCATTCTGGGAATGGTCGCCATTAGAGAGGACTTGGGTTTATCACTTCACTCTGGGACTCTTGGAGGTTTGTTTTCCATGGAGCAAGTCACTTGGGAGGATTGCTATCTTGCCGAGAGATCACTTTGTGTTGAGTAGACGCCTCGTTGAGTTAAGGAGATGCCCTCATTCATGCCAAGACAAGCATTTGGGTGCTTTGCATATAGTTTCACTTGTGGTTTCATCCTACACATCATCATGGTGGTCGTCCTTGTCATTATTTCCTAGATGCCCAATAAAATATAACAACTCTATGCTAGCGCTTGAAGGAGAAGGAAATATAATAATAAATTATATCTTTAATTTAATTTACAATGGTGTCCATATGGAGGATTGATGGTCAACCCTCTTGGAGGGAAAACATATTGAAAATATATATATTATTGCATGGGTCGGCCCTATAGAGGAGATAGGCAAATTGCATATATATAGGAGATCATTTGGCATTGCAAAGGCATCATTCAGTCATCATTCGTTCGAGTTATCTCTTGGAGAAGGATTTGAGATGAAAAGCTCAAGTCTTTGAAAGGAGTTGGACGAAACCCTAGCTTCTTCTTGTGAGGATTCCGCGACGGGGATCCAAGTGCACTTCATCTTCATTTGGGCAGATTCATATCAGCTTTGAGAGCATATTTTGGTGGCATCTTTCCTCTAGGGCTGGGACGCACCTAGTTGAGGAAGGGCGACTTGCATCAAGGGCAGATTTGTGGCATATTGAGGGCTGCTAGGGTTAGGGTTACAACAGAAACTATTGCAGAAGACCTTCAGCTTTGTGTGCCTTGGAGAGCATATTTCATTCATGTTTTGGCATATTTTTGGTATGTAACTATTTCTAGTATTATTTGCTATGTATGAGGCTTGAGGCCATTCGCCCTAGCCATATAATATTGTAATAGAAGACTGCATTTACTCAGATTTATAACAGCAGACCTGATTATTCATGATGGAGTAGTTTACCATGGTTCATGTGCATTTCATGGTGTAATTCATCTCTATGCTTGGACGGATCATGTATGATGTTTCATTGATGCTTTGTTGTAATGTTTATGGAGTTATTATAAGTATTTGCATGCTGAAAATAAAAAATTCAGAAATCAGAATTAGGGTTTTGAGCAGAAAAATCAGATTTGTTCATAATATCCAATTTGGGACATTACAGTGGTATCAGAGCTTGGATATTGCCAGCCTGCGGGTTTAGAAGTTATCATGGAGGAGGCATTTAGGCTTCTCAAAGAGATGGAAGAAAGCAATCGAGACATGAGGAGGTTTCTAGGGCTGGATGAGTTCTACTATGACTACAGGGAGAATGATGACTTTCACATTTTGGGCCAGCCTATCATTAGAAAAGATAAGCCTCAGAAAGCGACTCTGGAGTTGGAAGAGCTCAAGAAAATAATGAAGGCGAAGGACGACTATGATCTACAAAAGAAGATAAGAGAACCTACATGTGATTATGAAGAAGACATCAATCAATCTATGCATGTTGAAGATTGGGCTCCAAGCCCTAAAGAAGACAAAGCCAAAGGTACATTTCCGCCCTATGAGGATAAGGACGAAGGAGAATCACCTATTGAGACTACAAGTAAAGAAGACATGGGGTAGCATGATGACTACACAACTGAAGAAGTTGCCACCATGGAGAATGACAAACTAACCATGTGGGATCAGCTACAAGCAGCTATGAGTTCATTTGATGTTCCTTTGGTTGAGCCTAGCATTGTTTCTTTACCTTTGCATCATATTAGCATGGAATTGAATGGTGGTATGGGTATCTTTGAGATGAATATTGTTCATAAGGACAATTCAGAAATTTCAGCGGGAAGTGATCAAAGTGGATTGGATAAGATTGATTTGACATTGCAAGATAAAGAGGTCATAGCGGTGCACACATCTTCTAGATCAACCATTTTGGAAGATCATGAGGTAGAAGATTCTACCTACTACTTTGATGGAGATCCTTTGATAGAGCATAATGAAGACTTAGCCTTAACACATGGGTGTCATGAAGAAGTTGATTTGTGGAAGCATGATCGGGAGATGTTACATGAGGCCCTTGGGTCTCATAAGTCTCATCACTTGAAGACAAATGGAGGTAAGCTTGTGGTTGTCCTAGATCATTTTGATCATGTTCATGAAGTGATGGCAGGTTTGTGTTGGAAAGCCCTAGAGAGGCATGAGCACTTTGAAGAAGATCTTTACCTTGCCGGGTTTCAAGAGCTCCAAGAGGCTGTGCCTATGGTGAAGAACAACTACTTGCCTTTACTCGCGGATAGAGATCATCTATTAAAGATGGGCAAGATATATGCTGGTGCTTTGAGAAGGGAGGAAGATAAAGTGGATAAGCTCACCTTGGAGCTTGAGGACACTATGGATTCTTTGAAGAGCACTCAAGAGGCCCTTCAAGAATCGGAAGATCAAGTGAAGAAGCTTCATTGGGAGTTGGGCATGTCACACTCTTCATCATACACATCAGAAATTCAGACTTCTATGGCCGCCACATTCAAGGAAGGACAATGCAACATGAAGAGGGCAAAGAGTGAAGACATGGAGAAAGAACTTGAAGGATCTATGACGAGGTCATGAAGATAGATGGGGAGTATACACATGGGGCTTCATCTTGCAGCCATGGGACAGAGTTGGTGACACATGACACTCTTGATTTTCCATGGGAGACATGCCTTGGACCTACCGTAGTTGATGATCACTCAATCATGGAGGAAGAGAAGATTAGGGTTTACGAAGTCATCTCTCAAAAGCATGAGGTAAGGCCAGATTTTCTGATTTGCAACAGCAGTCCATTGACTTCACATCATCATGACATGACAGCCGAAGGGATCAACCTTGAGGCTTGTGGTTTTTATGGAGAGATTTATATGGGACCAGCATTTGTTGGAGAACATGCAACAATGAAGAAGGAGAAGTTTGGAGTGGTTGAAGACACTATAGAGGTATAACAGCAGTTCTGATTTTCTGATTTGGAACAACAGTCTTTCACCTTTGCATAATCACATGATGGCAGCCCCTACACTTGAGAATGAGAGTGGGAAGACTTCTCCCATTGCTGACACCCCATTAGGAATCAGGCATGAAGATTTATGGAGTGTCCAAGACACAAGATGATTGATTTGGTATGCTGTGACATGGAAGAGGCAAAGAAGATTCCAAGCACGTGGCATAGGAGGGATGGGTATTGTACGGCGGTTGAAATGAAGCAATCAGATTTGTATAGTGCGAGGTATGAAAAAATTGTTTGTTCACTTAGCTTGTTTCATGAGGAGTTGATGTCACATCTTGTGGAGAGCCTCTTGAAGGCTCACATCATAGTCTTGGATGGCATTATGGAGTGTACACTTGGTGGATCAGCCACTAGTGTAGATGGAGCTATGAGTAATCCAGTTTGGATTGGACCCTTGACCATTCATGGGACACAAGAGGAGTACGCAGATTTGGATGAGCAAGGGAATAGATATGATTCAAAAATTTTTGCATCTAATTTGCATCATGAGCGGTTTAGTCTTGAGAGCCCTGTTGTGACCAAATCACACATCGCCCCATTAGGAATAGGGACCCCCCCTTTTTTTTTGAGCTCTGAGCTTTTCAGTGAGTTTTCAATGAGTTTTCAACGAGATTTTAATGATGATTTGACTCATTTTCCTCTGCCGATATGGTAACAATTTCCTTGCCTATGATCTTTGGTTCACGATTAAGGATAGATGAACTTGTAATAATGAAGTATTGTGATCAAATCCTATTTAGATATTGAGTTTTGAGGTTAATCCTGAAGAATGTTTGAGACCCTGAAAAGACTAAGCCTGGAGCCTGAAATCCTGAAAATCCTGAAAAATGGCTAAGTCTGAAATCTGGTGAATCCTCCAAATTCTATATTTTGCATCTTAAATCCGGTGGATTCGGGACCTATCTCAAACATCCTGAAAGGTATATTGAAAAATATTTAAAGTATAAGAAATTCAATCTCTAAACTTATACTTAAATATATTTTTCAATATACCTTTACTCACGCGATCCTGAAAATGCTTGACGATTTCAGAGGATTTAAAACATTGATCTAGTGCGACCAGGTACTTAGATGACGCAAATCTGGGCGCAAAATCACGAAGGAGAAGACACTCGAGCCAGAGGATTTGAAAACTTGAACCAATGCGAAATGCCAAGAAGAATAAAAAAACTTGATCTAGTGCGAAATACAAGAGGATTCTCTATCTTTGATCTAGTGCGCCTAGAAGAAGACAACATCATGCTGATCTAATGCGAAATATAAGAGAAGAGGATTCTACAACATGATCCCATGCGCTTGAAGGAGAGAAAATTCCAACATACAAGGAGACCACCAAGCCTTTATCTAGTGCGCCATCAAGGGAGTTGTAAACATTTAATAATTGTTGCCTCGGGAAACGTGCAAAATGCATTTATTAAATAAAGACCAAATCTAAATTAAATGTTTGTGCACAATAATAAAGGAGGTCGGCCTAGAGAAAAGGAAAAGTTTTTAAAGCAAATTATGTATATATGCCTCATTTCCTTTTCATTTTTATTATTGTCAAGAGCAGATTTGTTCTCCAAGAGCAGAATTTTCTTCAAGGAGCAGCAACAAGAAGTTTTTTTAGAAGTATAAATTTGATTTTTATCAAATTTTGCCAAGTGGTGGATCAAATTGCAAGGTATTCAATTCAAAACAGCTCATCAAGTAAGTCTGATCTGAATATTTCTGATCTGATTTTCTTATTTTTCCTTCATTAGATGAATTAAAATTGTTCAAATATTAGTAAAATTCAAGAAGGACAAGTGGATTTTCATGGATTTTCATAGATTCCTTGAGTTTAGATAGCAATATTTCATAATTATAAAGGAAAATTTCATAATTTAATCCACTAAGGTGGCTGAAGTGAAGATTATGTTTGCAATTACTTATTCGCGTCAAGTTTGCAGGAATGTCAATGATGCTAAAGAGTCATCAAAGAAGAAGAAGCTGGAACCACCTTCATGCTAGGAGTAAAGTCAACCAATTGTCATGTGGAGAAGACATCAAGTAGCTGCTCCACCATAAGGAAAGTGTTATCATCAAGTTGGAGTATTTCGTATATTTTACTTCATTCAAGATCATCTTCCAGGAAGCATCATTCTAAGAAATCTACATCACTTCAAGAGGTAGCTGCTCCAAGACGTCACAGCAAGATATATCTCAAGTCCTCTTCATCAATGACATCATGAAAGATCCTACGTCAAGTTCCTTCGAGCTTCAAGATCATCTTCAAGGAATCATTTCATCAACTATATCATGATCATCAAGAGCAAGTGTTTGAATCACTTTCACCTTGCGGAGGGAACACTACTCTAAAGGATTATACCTCAAATCTTCTACATCATCGAGTTGGAACACTTCATTGAAACTTCCAAAAGCATTCATCCATCAAACTTCAAGACTCTTCAAATTTCCAAGTCCGAGAGAGTCTCCTACTCTTCATGAAGGAATCAAGTGTCATCATCTACTCTCTAGTCTACATGAAGATACATCGAAGAAGATTCATATTAATCTATCTACAAGAAGAAGAATCATAAAGTTAGTCAAGTGAGGCGACAACTATCATACATCCAGTCAACAAGAAGAATGAACAAGGCAAGATCCACAGGATGTATTCCTAAATATACAAGTTCAAATAATCACATTGAATACATCATTACAAGTTGATACAATTTTCAAAGTATGCTGAGTTGGCACTTATGTGGCGAGTACACATCATTTAATTTTGATTAGCCGCTTTATTTAATGCATGCAATGTATCATTTAATAAAAGAAGTCAAAGGGATTCCTATGTGGAGGAATATTTTAAATGCTTTCGCCTTACCTTATCACATTGGAAAACGTGCCTTCATTGCCTCTCTCTTTTTTGCTAAAAATAGCAAGTTGTTGTAACTACCTCTGAGGTGGCACGATCTAAGCCCTTGGCTATCGAATTGATCTAAGCCCTTCATTGTATACTGGAGCACTATATAAAGGCCTTGTTGCCTCATTTGTAATTCATTAGAAATATAGATTAGAGATATAGATCATAAGGAAATCATTAGTAGTAGTAGGGAGTAGATTTTAAGAGTAGAATAGAAGAGACTCTCAAAATTCTCTGAGAGAACTTGAAATTGTTGTAAATATTCCTCAAAGTTAATGCAAAGACATTGGAGCTACTTGTTTGGTGTTAAGTATTATCTTGTGGAGTAACATGGTTTCTGAATCTTGATGGAATTAAGAGATGTTTCAAATAGCTTAGAAATAGATTAGAAGTGCATTGATGTAATGAATATGCGTAAAGATATTTGATGAATTCTTCTGGTTCATACTTTTCGTGTATTGTCGAAGGCAATCCACTTTGCAAAGTTAGACTGAACCTTCATTTTCTTTAGTTCGGTTGTGAATGCTTGTTCAAATTGCGCCAGCTGTGGGTGTTTGGATGGAGATTTACAACATGAAAATCCTTGAGTTTCCTTAGAAGATTGCACCGTCTTCGTGTAGTTGTTGGTTCTCATGGCGAAGCGAAGTTTGGTTTCATGAGGAGTTTGTCTATCTTTACATGTTTCATTATCTCATTGTTCTTAGATTAGCCTTCTAAACCCTTAGCCCTTTTTCATTTTCTTTATCATAGGAACCTTGTACATATCATCCACATCAAAGGAGGAACAAGCTGAAAGAAAGGAGAAGAGTCTGCGTAAGTCCCTTTGTGTTTAACAGCAAAATCATACTCAATCGCTGAGCTGTCTCTTACAAAATCATCAGAAGGAACCTTGGAGTTATCTCGTTTGATCACTTAGTTCAGCATCCGAGAGGCTTTGCTCAAGAGAGAGTCAGATACTTAGTATTTCACTCTATTGTTGACTTGTTGAAAAACAACCATCAACAAGCCCCTTGAAGGCTCAAGCAGTAGAGAAGCTTGGAGATGTTGAGATTCTACTTAGTGGATCAGCCACTGAAGTCATGGCTTCACTTGAAGAGGGAGTCATAAGGGATGATTCTTTGATCATTCATGGAGGAGGTATAGAGTTGGGTGATACTATGATACAGCTCTATCATCCTATTGATCCTTTGGTGATATTGGAGGCTATCCTATGTCCCAATTTGGTGATGCATAATACCGAGGCACTTGCATTGGAGGAGCATACTTCAGAGATACAGTTGGTTCCCATTTCTAGGTATGGAGATGTTCTCATTTCTGATTTTGGGACACTAGGGTTTGATTTACAGTTGGACTTTGACATTGGAGTTAGAGTTGAGCATGATGTCATTGACATTCCAGCCCTAGTACATGAGGTTCTTTTGCATATATGGATGAAAGGTGATTATTCTACTTCATGGTGCATGGATCTCATATTGAGTATATGGACAACAGTTGTTTTGGAGTTGAGAGGAGAGTTGGATCATCTCCTCATCTTGGGAGAACAACACACTAATGATATCCTATCATTCTTTCTCATGAGTGACATCCTTTGCACTATCAAGGAGCTGATTTGCCATTATGAGGTTGCTGTTTGGGTTCATATTAGAAGCCTAGTGGGAGTGGTTATACATCTTGCACCTATACCAGGCATACTCCGCATTCACGGGAGGTCTATGAGAGTTGTAGGTTGGCTTGGTAATGAGCACTTTTCGAGATTCTTCCACTACCTCATACTTTGCACATGTGGAGTGATGATTTGGGATCCAGGTGGTGGTATATCACTTCATTGGGCTTTTTATGATGATTTTATCAGAGTGGCGCAGCGGAAGTTTGGAGACATGTGGTTGTGTTTCACAGTTCATATTCTTCATCACTTATTCTTCAAGGTTTCAGGTTGGATCAACCACTGGTTCCTGAGGAGTGGCACTTTGGGAGCTTTTGAGAGTGTTGCACTCATGGTTGCGGGATTACTTTCAGAATCTGGAGGATGGTGTTTTGTTGGGCTCGAGAGGATATGGTTTCAGCTATTGGAGTTCACCTTGCATTGCATTCTTCACATTCTTCTTGAATGATGCAACCACCAGTGGAGGATTTGTACGGCCACCGGGCATGCAGACAAATGGAGATACATGTCAGTTGACACTATCTCACAAGATACACACTTACCATTACTTGAGGACAAGCAATCCTGAGAAGGGAGGACTGTAATGTCCCCATTCTGGGAATGGTCGCCATTAGAGAGGACTTGGGTTTATCACTTCACTCCGGGAGTCTTGGAGGTTTGTTTTCCACAGAGCAAGTCACTTGGGAGGATTTCTATCTCTTGGAGAAGGATTTGAGACAAAAACCTCAAGTCTTTGGAAGGAGTTGGACGAAACCCTAGCTTCTTGTGAGGATTCCGCGATAGGGATCCAAGTGCACTTCATCTTCATTTGGGCAGATTCATATCAGCTTTGAGAGCATATTTTGGTGGCATCTTGCCTCTAGGGCTGGGGTGCACCTACTTGAGGAAGGGTGACTTACATCAAGGGCAGATTTGTGGCATATTGAGGGCTGCTAGGGTTAGGGTTACAGCAGAAACTATTGCAGCAGACCTTCAGCTTTGTGCGCTTTCCTTGGAGAGCATATTTCATGCATGTTTTGGCATATTTTTGGTATGTAACTATTGCTAGTATTATTTGCTATGTATGAGGCTTGAGGCCATTTGCCCTAGCCATATAATATTGTAATAGAAGACTGACCTGATTATTCATGATGGAGTAGTTTACCATGGTTCATGTGCATTTCATGGTGTAATTCATCTCTATGCTTGGGCGGATCATGTATGATGTTTCATTGATGCTTTGATGTAATGTTTATGGAGTTATTATAAGTATTTGCATGCTGAAAATATAAAAATCAGAAATCAAAATTAGGGTTTTGAGCAGAAAAAATCACATCTGTTCATAATATCCCATTTGGGATATTACAAAATCTACCATGAAAAACACAATATAGGGCATTCAAATGCAACATACAAATCTGATTTTCTGTAGGTAACTTCTGCTGTTACAAATCTGAATATTCTGGACGGATTTTACAATGAATTCTTGGGCTCAAACATACCAAACATATGCCCAGATTTTTGCTCTATAAATCAGACCTAAAACTATGATTATACATACCAAATATATGCAAATCAGTCTTCAATAATCAAACCCTAGATGGGCGAATTCCTCCTTGGCAAGCGCTTAGGGTTTGCTGCTCCAAAACATGCAAAATTGCCCTCCAAAGATGGGCGCTCAGGTCTGCTCCAAAGTGGCGCTCCAAATTAGGGCCAAAACCCTAATGCAATATGCACAAAATGCCACAACGAAGTGCTGGTCCAAATCTGATCTTCAAATCTGAATATGCAATAATGTTCAAATCGTCCAAATGTCTCCAATAAAGCACAAGTAGAACTCCATGACGAGTCCACAATGATGAGCTAGGGTTTTATCCAACTCACCACATTCACAAGAGTTTTCGTCCTTGGAATGAAGCCCAACCTAAGTTGCAGCCAAAGAGTATAAACTCAAGAAGAAATATGATATGATTGATGATGAAATGACTTGCAATTTACTTTCTTTTATAGCCACCTTTTCCCTCCCAAAGCTGGCCGACCTCAAGTCATGCTAGGCGCCCAAAATACAAATTAAATATTTTATCTTGCTTTTCTTTCTTCCTCCTTGGCCGACCTAGACAAGGTATTTTATTTTTCTTATTTTTTATTTCCATCCTTCAAGAGGAGCGAACCACTTAGGCATTCCATAGTACATACTTCATGTTTTTGACCTTCACTTAGGTCGTCCACCTCAAGTGAAATTCTTTTAATTTATTTTATTTTTTCCTCGAAATATCCCAAGGCATTTCCATCTTTTTCTTCTTCCTTTCATTCTCTTTTTTTTCTCTCCTTGGTCGCTCCTCTCTAGGGCAAATTATTTTATGTATTTTGACTTCAATAAATTCACAAAAATATGTAAAGCCATCTCTCATCATCAATTTGCCCTAATAAAATTGACTAAATATGATATCTAGTCACTTAGGTTATTCCCTGAGCCCTCCAGCTTAGCCTACAAGAATGGGATAGGCTAACCAACTCCATTAGGTGATCACTCGGAAAATGGGGACATTACAACTACGACTAGTTGAAGATGCAACGCGTATGAATAAGGCCCTTTAAAATGTGACGCCTCCATCAAGATACTCTCCAACTTGCTAGGCATAGGAAAATAGGGTATAAACCCTACCTAGACTTAATCACAATCTTCAAATAAACTCCAATATCTATATAAATTTGTTATTGCCTGTCAGTCTCAACAAATTTATCAATAAACTCTTCCTGGGAAGCAAACACCAAAACTTGGATAAAAAATGATGAATCCTTCAACTCAATCCAATAATTTGCAACATTCAGCACAAATGCAGATCCTGAGTGAATCCAACTGTAGATTGACTAGGGAAGATCTTTCACTTCCAAAACCAATATTCACCCTTAGGTTTTCGCCCTAGAGCTGTAGAAAACTTGCTCAACTCCCAAATTGGGGTTATCAGAAAATATCAATTATCAATCATCAAGAATGAGGAAATGACTTCTCTCAACCTCTTTTTATAACCCCAAGGGGTCTTTCTAGAAGTTATTTTTTTTATCATTTAATAACTTTCTATACAAATCCTTTATTTCATTTCTTTATAAAGTGACTATTATTTTAATTTACTTTTGAACTATAAAGTCACTTTATAATTAAAAATAATTATATTTTCCACACAACTATTAAATTATGGAAAATACTAAAATGGCCCATATGCAAATTTTGATTATGCCAACATACCCTTGAACCCTCAAGAAATCAAACTTTGTGAAAATTGGTGCTGTCTAAAAATAGTAAGTTTCTCCAAAAAGTTTGGAGAGCTCCCAGAATGTTGAAATTGCACCTGGAAAGTACCATTGGACTCGTCCTGACCTCCTGATCAGATTACCACTATCAGAATTTCGCTTTGAAAAAGTTGTCGCTCTCTAAGAAAGTTGGAACTTCCAACAATATCAGAATGACCATAAAAAAGGGGACATTACATATAGCCAAGGGTTAGTTTGAAAATTCATCAATATGAAATCCTAACCCCACATTGTATGGCCAACTAAGATGGACTGAAATAATAATAAATTGCTGCACCGAAGGCTGCCAATTGTAAACTGGTGGCTGATTTCATATTGTATGGCCACTCAAACACTATTGAACAAAACTTGTATGACACCCACCAAACATCCAAAACTATACGACACCTCACAGAAGGCTACAACTCCTTTCTAGCATGGTACAACTGCAATACAAAATGGTACAAAATGGAAAATACACAAGTGTTGGGCTGCGGTTCCTCCAAGACACCAATTGCACTTCTAGGAGAATGTGTACAACCTGCAACAAATTGTCCCAATGCTGCAAATAAAGGTACGAGCAGAAAAGAGGAATAGTACAACCAGCCTACGGAACTATTCTCTTTCACAAGATATTCAATATGATTTGCAAGGAAATGAAAATAAGATGACTTCCTCTAGTAGATTTACCACCAAAATATGGAACAACACTAGAAAAGAAAACTCCACACTACCAAACTGAAAAAACTGCAACATTCAACACCTTGGTAATCCTTGTGTGGATATACTAAAATGGCTAGGAGGGTTTTCGTCCTCAAATGATCTTGCCAAAGGGTTTTTGTCCTCTGGCAGTGTTGTACCCAATCTAAAATTTGGATTATGATACAAGATTCTTCATTTGTATGTGTCGAGTCTTTGTTAGAAATTGCAAATAATCATTTTTTGTTCAAGTCGTCAAATGTTTGTGTTTGCATCGTTAGAGTTCGTCATTCTTGGTCGGTATCCGTGTCAAGTCATCAAGTTCGACTCGTTTCATCAAAATCCAAATGTCAGTTTTCTTGTTTTTGTCCATAAAATTTTAATATTTTAATTGATAGTTAATAATTTATCATTAATTAATAATAATATTAAAGTTAAAGTTTTGTAAGATAACCAACTAGTACTACCTGAAATTTTTCTTACTTAGACAAATTTACTTGCAGTTAACTCTTCTACTACTTAGTCTACTTAACATCACATATGAAAAGATAACAAAGGCAACTTGCATGAATCAACTTGAAGTTGGGTACTTGTATTATTACTTGATTCAACTCAATGCAAATGTCTTATTACAATGATGATTGCCCACAATGGCATGAATATACAATCTTATTCAAATGATTACAAGAAAAGGCCTTGAAGCCTAGATGTATACAGTGCTTTCAACTTCTTCACAACTAGCTCTATCTCACTGGTTGATGTAGATCACTTTAATTGAACTCAATGATGTCAACTGGATGTCAACACCTCACAATGCAACAAGGGAGCATCACCTTGTTAGTTGAGGAAGCATCACCCCAACTCTTGAAACTCGCAGGCCTCAAGGTCACAAGCATAAAGCTTTGCAGAGAGAAAATTTGCCAAAAGATAAGATGTCAAATGAATGAGAGAGCTCCTTTTATAGGCCTTCCAAGGCAATGAAGGCACATTTTTCAAGGCATAAAGAGGAACCAAGGCACGTTTCCCAAGAAGCATATTCAAGAATATTCCAGTTGACAACTCAGTGTGATGTGGCAACCTTACCCAATGCACCGGTAAGGATCCCAATGTTATCTCTCTAGTTGTAACTATTTTATCTTCTTCTAGACGCCACTTGAAGTGGATTTGCTCATGAAATGGCGCCTTATGGGTTCTAGGCTCACATCTTGGTGATTTGAACTGGTGATTGCGCCCAACTGAAGACTAGGTGCCAACAGGAGATGATGTAACTAGGAAATGATCCCTTGTGTTGTCTTTACATTTAGGAGGAAGTCTACTAGCTCCAACGCCAAGTCAAACTACTTGAGGCGCATCTTTGGTGCTCTAGAGACATGAACTTGCGCCCAGTACCTTGCTGAGAATGTTCTATGCTTGTAATCATATCTTTTGGTGGCCCTTTATCCTAGTGCCCTTATCCAGAGTGTCAGCATCTTATCTGACCTTCAACTTCACCTAAGCGCACTTAGAGGTAAAAAAGGCCTAGATTGGCGCCTTGGGAAAAATGAGGTCTTTCCTTGCTAAAATTTCTAACTCAAGTCATGTGTGAGTCAAATGCATCTTCTTCTATAAAGCGCCTTCCATCTTGATGGCATTCAAAGTTCTTTTCCTTCTTAGGCACACTTTTGGACAAGATTCTTAGGCACAACATGTTGCCTGTGGAAGGATGAATTGGCGCCTTCTCTTAAATTGCCTATCTCTTTGCAAGCGCTCACCTTTGGAGACCTTGGAGTAAGTTTGAACATCAATCCATGCTAGCGCCTTGAGGATTTGGAGGGATTAAAGTCTGTTTTGACCGTGAGGCGCATTCATGCTTAGGCGCACTTTTGAGGTGATGAAGACCAAGAAGTGCGCCTTCATCATCTTGACTTATAATCTTGAAGACTTAGGTCATTGATAGATCCTTTTCAGTGTCTTGAGTGATCTAGGTGCCACTTGAGTAAACTTCCATCCAAGGCGCAAATCAAGCTTCATGGAGTAGGCGCATCTGTAAGGTGATAGAGAGGGTAAAGTGTGCCTAGTTTGATTTAATACTTCTCCAGATGGAAATGATGACTTCTAGTGAGTGTATAATCTATTTAACAAACCTTAACCTCATTGATGATGCAAATACCTCTTTAATCTTCAATCTATCTTAAGGCACCATTTCTAGGTGGTGAAGATGTGATTGGATGCCTCAAGTATCAAGGTGCATTTTGAAGGTTGTTTGATCCAAGGTTAGCACCTAACATTCCTTAGACCAACTTGCACTCCCAAGTGACAACTGAACCTTGACATTAACATCTCCTCATCAAGGCGCACATTTGAGTCCGGAGGAACATGAAGTAGTGCCTATACTCTTTAAGCATTTCTCTGACATCTTGAAGTCCAATCAACCTTTCCTATCAAGGCGCCCTGTTTGAAATGACTGATGTGCTTCATATCATGATGCTTCTCTTCTAGGCGCGACTTGAGGCTGCAAGAGAGAGAAAGTGCGCCCTGACCCAGACTTAGCCAATTTTTTGGGTTTCTGACTTGGATCCTACAAAACAATAAAACTGAGTTAGTCAAAAACCACTTCATTCTCTCATATTTTAGAATTAGCCTCCAGGAATGAGGAATAGGCTAATCCATTCTTCACTTGATGATCAAGCCGAAAATGGGGACATTACATTCTCCCCTTCCTGAAATTGCTTGCCGTCAAGCAATTGAAGGTTAGGATGCTCAAGAATCTTCTCTCCTTCCCAAGTAGTATCCTCCATTGGCAACCCTTTCCACTTCACCAAATATTCGCTTATGCTCCGATTGCGCAGTTTCTTCTCCCTCATATCCACCACACTCTCAGGTTCAAGTGCAAGCATTCCTTCTTCATCCAGTGGTGGAGGTTCATCAGAAGAAACCACATGTTGTCCTAGTGCCTTTTTGAGACACGACACATGAAACATATTGTGGATGTGGCTCCCAGCTGGCAGATCAAGTTCGTATGCCACTTCCCCTACTTTTCTCAATACCTTATAGGGTCCATACAACCTGGGTTTCAATTTCTCTGCACCTGACTTCTTCAAAGTACTCTGTCTATATGGCTGAAGGCGCAGTAACACTATGTCACCTATTTCAAAGCTCCGTTCAACCTGGTGTTTGTCGGCATACAATTTTTGCTGGTTTTGAGATCTCTGCAAATTGTCTTTAAGGACTCTCAAAATGTCTTGAGTATCCTTCATCAATTCTCTTGCTCGAGGAGCTCTACTATCATCCAGTGCCAGATCAAGAAATGAAATTGCATCATACCCATCCAAAGCTTGAAAGGGAGACATGCCAATTGACATGTGGAAAGTGGTGTTATAGCAGTATTCACCTAGATGTAGCCATTTAATCCAAGCACGCTGATGATCAGATACATATTTTCTCAAGTATCCCTCAAGCCATTTATTTACAATTTCAGTCTGTCCATCGGTTTGAGGATGATAACTAGTGCTTGGTGTCAGGTCAATTCCAGCTAGTCGAAATAGCTCTCTCCAGAATACACTGATGAACCGGCTATCTCGATCACTGACTATGGTCTTAGGAAGGCCATGTAGTCTGAAGACTTCACGAAAGAATAACTCAGCTACTTGCAATGTTGATGACTCAACTGGAATTGCAAAGAAGTGAGCATACTTTGTCAACCTGTCAACAACTACATAGATACAGTCTTTTCCATTCACCTTCGGAAGACCAGTGATGAAATCCATAGAGATACTCTCCCACTTTTGTTCTGGAATTGATAGTGGTTGGAGTAATCTTGCTGGAAAAGTATGTTCTGACTTGTTTTGCTAACAAGTCAAACATTCCTTGACATATTGCAAAACATCTTCCTTCAAACCTTTCCAGGGGAATCTTTCTCGGATCTGTCTGCTGTAGGTCTTGAAGTAGCCAGGGTGTCCTACAAGTGGAGTATCATGGTATGCCTTCAAAATTTGCTGCTTTAGCTTGGATTCAGGAGTCAGATAGATTCTATCTTTATAATAGATGATGTTATCAACTACCTTGTACCTATCATCCGGAATGACTCCATCCATGATCTCACAAGCAAATTTTGATTTGGAGTACTCAATTAGTAGCTGAGACTTCCAATCAGCCGAAACTTCACTTAGGGCACAGATGGCAGGTTTTCTAGACAAGGCATCGGCCACCACATTCTTCTTGCCTTTCACATACTCAATGTCAAAATCATATGCCTGTATCTTAGTAACCCACTTCTACTGTCGTTCATTCAGATCCTTCTGTCCTAGGAAGTATTTCAAATTGTTGTGATCAATTCTGACTACAAACTTAGATCCAACTAGATACTGGAGAAACTTTGCCAAAGCATGCATGATTGCCAGCATCTCTTTGTCATATGTTGAGTACAGCCTTTCTGTGTCTTTCAGCTTCCTGCTCTCGAATGCAATGGGATGACGATCTTGCATCAATACTGCTCCAATGCCTTCTCCAGAAGCATCACATTCTAGAACAAAAGGCTTAGTAAAATCTGGTAAAGCCAATACTGGTGTTGTACTCATAACTTCTTTCAATTTATCAAATGCAGCTTGGGCTTCCATTGTCCAGATGAAAGCACCTTTTTTTGTCAGATTTGTCAAGGGTGCAGCAAGCTGTGAGAATCCTTTAACAAATCTTCTGTAATAGTTGCAGAGGCCAAGGAAACCTCTTAGTTCAGAAACATTCTTGGGTACTGGCCAATTGCGATTGGCTTCAATCTTTTCTTCTTGAACTTTCACACCATTAGCTCCAATCACATGACCCAGGTATAGAATCTCCTTCAAGCCAAAATCACACTTAGACATCTTTGCATATAAAGATTGATTCTCCATAATGCTCAAAACTTCATCTAAGTGTTGGAGATGTTCTTCCCATGTCTTGTTGTAAATCAAGATATCATCGAAGAAAACCAACAGGTATTTTCTCAATTGTTTGTTGAATACATGGTTCATACAAGACTGGAAAGTAGTTGGAGCATTTGTTAATCCAAAAGGCATCACCAAGAATTCATAATGTCCGTAATGGCATCTGAATGCTGTCTTTGGAATGTCTTCTTCTCGAACACGAATTTTATGATAACCAGATCTGAATCTATCTTGGAAAAGAACACAGCTCCATGTAGTTCATCAAGTAACTCATCAATCCTAGGTATTGAATACCTATTCTTGATGGTCTTCTTGTTCAATGCACGATAGTCAATACACATCCACATTGTTCCATCCTTCTTCACTAGCACCATAGATGATGCAAATGGACTTGATGATGGCCTAATGTGTCCCATCTCGATCAATTGTCTGATCGTCTTCTCAATTTCAATTTTGAAATGTCTTGGATGCCGATAGGGCTTAATGTTGACGGGCTTGGTCCCATCCTCCAATTCAATGACATGTTCAAAACCTCTATTAGGAGGTATGCCTGGGGGTATATCCTTAAACACCTTACTATGCTTATCCAACATTGCCTGGATATCTATAGGATAAAGTTCTTCAGCAGAGAGAATCTGGTTATCCTTGATACAAACCTGTGCTTCCCACTCAATGTCATTATGCTTGATCAATGCTTCCATGCGTTTAGCCGAGACAACTTTGGGGTTCCCATCAGACACTGACTTCAATTTGATCTTTCTTCCCTCATGCATGAATTCCAATTCCATCTTTTGAAAATCCTGGACTATTCTCCCAAGTGAATGTAACCATTGTACTCCAAGCACCATATCAATATGCCCAAGTCCAACTACATAGAAATCATCCTATAAAGTATAATCACCCATTTGATTTTGCAGTTGGGTCACCTTTCTGGTACAACTCATCAGGAATCCATCAGCAATTGCTATTTGAAATCCTTCGAAGTCTTCAACTATTAGACCCCGCCTTGCTACCAAACCTTCATCTATGAAGTTGTGAGTAGCACCATTGTTGTCAATTAGACATGTGACTCTCTGACCCTTCACAACTCCTCTTATGCGGAAGGCATGATACTTAGGTACTCCTGAAATAGTTGCTAATGTTATTTTGTCAGTTGTTCCTTTCGAGACAATATTAAGAGTTGGTTGTTCATGTACTTCCTCTTCATCTTGAGTCGACTCTTCTTAACTTAGTGACTCCTCTTCACTTCCATCATCAGATACCACTTCAATCAAATAAGCTTTACCTTTACCAAGGCACCTGTGCCCTGGTTCCCATGGTTGCTTGCATGAGAAACAAAGCTTCTTTCTCTTGAGCTCATCTCTTTCAATAGCTGTCATGTCTTGAAACTTCTTTGGTGGAAATGACTGTCTTCTTTGAGTTGAACTAACTCCTTTGTAAAACTTCTTCTTAGGTATATAGGTAGGAGTAACATCAAGATCAAGAGCAAAGTCAATGGCTTCTTCCAAGTTTGCTGGCCTTTGTACCTTTACCAATGGCTTAATCCGACTGTTCAATCCCTCAATGAACAACATAGTGATTATTCAGTCGGTCATGTCAGGTATCATCACTGCTATCTTCTGAAACTCATTTACATACTGCACAACTCTTCCTTCTTGCTTAAGTTGGGCTAGTTCGCGATAGTATACTTCAGTGTCTTTTCTATCAAACCTTTGAATCAACTTGGTTACAAACTCATCATAGGAATCTATCCTATCATGATGTTGAGAGACTAGGCCATGATGCCACCATTCATAAGCCAACCCTTCTAGATGTATTGTAGAAAAGTGAATCACGTTCTTTTTTGTCAATGGCTTAGGAGAAAGGTATGTATCCATCTTGTTCACCCAAGCTCTAGCACTGAGCTTACCGCTTCCATCAAAGGTAGGAATGGGAACTCGATTCAAGGCTTCTTTATACTCCTTTGTATCATCATCCCTTCTAGGACGATAGCCTCTAGCTCTACCACATCTGTCCCTATCTTCCCTCTTCTGTCGGCAATATTCATTGAAAGTCATCATTTCCCGAACACGATCTGGTAATCTGGCATAGAGATCTGCAAAGAGTGCTACTTCATCTTCAAAGTTATTCTATTCTTCCTCATCAAACTCTTCATCAGCTTCATTGCCTTGTTTAGGTGGTGGTGGAAGGAAAGTAGGTCTTATAGGCCTATCAATAGTAGGAGTCCGAGTGCGAACTCTTCTACCTATTGCATTAGCAGCATCATCATCGACATGTCTTTCTTGTCTCTCGTGTCTAGCTGCATTACCTTGCTGACCTTCAACTCCTTGATTCATGTTTTGAAGGGATTGTAGGACTTGTTGCAATATTTGAGCTGTTTGTTGTTGTCCAACGGCAATGTGTCTAAACATCTCCCTTGCTTCACGTTCATTATCACCAGGTGGATTTCTACTTCTCCTTTTGCCCATGTTAGCCTGTCTAGCTGCAATTGCTCTTGAAAGAGTATCTTGTTGTGGGTAAGGATGAGTCCACTGGAACTGCCTTCTTTGATCACGCGCAATGTATCTCCTTGTTCTATCGCTTTGTTGATCACCTTCTTGCATTACCCAAAGGCTGGCAAGATCCAAGCTCTGATACCACTGTAAGATACCCAACTAGTACTCCCTGAAATTTTTCTTGCTTAGACAAATTTACTTGCAGTTAACTCTTCTACTACTTAGTCTACTTAACATCACATATGAAAAGATAACAAAGGCAACTTGCATGAATCAACTTGAAGTTGGGTACTTGTATTATTACTTGATTCAACTCAATGCAAATGTCTTATTACAATGATGATTGCCCACAATGGCATGAATATACAATCTTATTCAAATGATTACAAGAAAAGGCCTTGAAGCCTAGATGTATACAGTGCTTTCAACTTCTTCACAACTAGCTCTATCTCACTGGTTGATGTAGATCACTTCAATTGAACTCAATGATCTCAACTGGATGTCAACACCTCACAATGCAACAAGGGAGCATCACCTTGTCGGTTGAGGGAGCATCACCCCAACTCTTGAAACTCGCAGGCCTCAAGGTCACAAGCATAAAGCTTTGTAGAGAGAAAATTTGCCAAAAGTTAAGATGTCAAATGAATGAGAGAGCTCCTTTTATAGGCCTTCCAAGGCAATGAAGGCACGTTTTTCAAGGCATAAAGAGGAACCAAGGCACGTTTCCCAAGAAGCATATTCAAGAGAATATTCCACTTGACAACTCAGTGTGATGTGGCAACCTTACCCAATGCACCGGTAAGGATCCCAATGTTATCTCTCTGGTCAATGATAGTTCAGGTAGTTGTAACTACTTTATCTTCTTCTAGATGCCACTTGAAGTGGATTTGCTCATGAAATGGCGCCTTATGGGTTCTAGGCTCACATCTTGGTGGTTTGAACTGGTGATTGCGCCCAATTGAAGACTAGGTGCCAACAGGAGATGATGTAACTAGGAAATGATCCCTTGTGTTGTCTTTACATTCCGGAGGAAGTCTACTAGCTCCAACGCCAAGTCAAACTACTTGAGGCGCATCTTTGGTGCTCTAGAGACATGAACTTGCGCCCAGTACCTTGCTGAGAATGTTCTGTACTTGTAATCATACCTTTTGGTGGCCCTTTATCCTAGCGCCCTTATCTAGAGTGTCAGCTTCCTGTTTGACCTTCAACTTCACCTAAGCGCACTTAGAGGTAAAAAAAGCCTAGATTGGCGCCTTGGGAAAAATGAGGTCTTTCCTTGCTAAAATTTCTAACTCAAGTCATGTGTGAGTCAAATGCATCTTCTTCTATCAAGCGCCTTTCATCTTGATGGCATTGAAAGTTCTTTTCCTTCTTAGGCGCACTTTTGGAAAAGATTCTTAGGCGCAACATGGTGCCTGTGGAAGGATGAATTGGTGCCTTATCTTAAATTGCCTATCTCTTTGCAAGCGCTCACCTTTGGAGACCTTGGAGTAAGTTTGGAACATCAATCCATGCTAGCGCCTTGAGGATTTGGAGGGATTGAAGTCTGTTTTGACCGTGAGGCGCATTCATGCTTGGGCGCAGTTTTGAGGTGATGAAGACCAAGAAGTGCGCCTTCATCATCTTGACTTATAATATTGAAGACTTAGGTCATTGATAGATCCTTTTGAGTGTCTTGAGTGATCTAGGCGCCACTTGAGTAAACTTCCATCCAAGGCACAAATCAAGCTTAATGGAGTAGGCGCATCTGTAAGGTGATGTGAGGTGATAGAGAGAGTAAAGTGCGCCTAGTTTGATTTAATACTTCTCTAGATGGAAATGATGACTTCTAGTGAATGTATAATCTATTTAACAAACCTTAACCTCATTAATGATGCAAATACCTCTTTAATTTTCAATCTACCTTAAGGCGCCATTTCTAGGTGGTGAAGATGTGATTGGGTGCCTCAAGTATCAAGGCGCATTTTGAAGGTTGTTTGATCCAGGGTTAGCACCTAACATTCCTTAGACCAACTTGCACTCCCAAGTGACAACTGAACCTTGACATTAACATCTCCTCATCAAGGCGCACATTTGAGTTCGGAGGAACATGAAGTAGCGCCTATACTCTTTAACCATTTCTCTGACATCTTGAAGTCCAATCAACCTTTCCTATCAAGGCGCCCTGTTTGAAATGACTGATGTGCTTCATGTCATGATGCTTCTCTTCTAGGCGCAACTTGGGGCTGCAAGAGAGAGAAAGTGCGCCTTGACCTAGACTTAGCCAATTTTTTGGGTTTTTGACTTGGATCCTACAAAACAATAAAACTGAGTTAGTCAAAAACCACTTCATTCCCTCATATTTTAGAATTAGCCTCCGGGAATGAGGAATAGGCTAATCCATTCTTCACTTGATGATCAAGCTGGAAACGGGGACATTACAAGTTTTCAAAGTGTAATTGTTTATCATAATTGTTAAAAATCCAAAATTAAAAAAAAAATTAAAATTATTATTATTCTTAATAATTGTTATTAATGATTTATTATTGTGAATACTTATTAAAAGTAATAAGTTGAAAAAAAAATAAAAAATAAAAAAAATATATATAATAAAAAAGTGTTTTATAAAGGCGTGTGTAATATCCCTGATGGATATTTGCTAAACCCCTGATCAAACATTTATGATTTGATTCACAAATTGAGTTTTCTGAGTTTGCTGATATTGATTTTGTCAAACACTTGATAACACACCAAGCTATATAAAATGTATTCTTATTAAAGATTTGAATAGAGATTACAAATCAGACCTTTCAATTTCACAGTTGTATGACAGTCATAGACTGCTGTTACAAATTCAGATAAAATAGCAAGTCAAACCTACCAGATGATAATAACAATGTGACCAATCAGTAGTACTTATTCTCTGCTGTAGCAAATCTTAGTGCTGATGATAGGCCCGTAAATGTCCTGGAAGTGATTGCTGTTCCTTCACATCTACTGTCTGCTAATTATAAAGTCAGAGTCTCTATTCTTCACAGTGTAGATTCTATTCCCTAGATGTTTATTATTCACTAAACATAAATGCACTTAAGAGATACAAATCTGGTTCATTTACTTTACTCAGCTGATACACAAAGCTGACTACACAAAACTTCAATTCAATGTCTGATTTCAGTATGAAGAGCTGTATGTTATCACAACATAATAAGCTGTATGTTATCACAACATAGTATGTAGATTCGCTGTCTTGTATTAATGCCAGATCGCATCCTTCAAAGGTTCCTTACTTATCTGGACCACGATTTATCTGAGAATAAACCTTCGCTGCTCTTACAATTCAGTCTTACACTCCATCCAATTCAACCTCCACGAATCAATGCCTTCAATATTCCATGATTTCCTTCTAATATTTTATCGCTGTCTTCTAATGTGAAGTTTGCATCTTCCTTTAGGCAATTCAATCACCTCTAAATGCTATTCAATATCTCTTTGTGTTCGCTGGGACCCACCAGTTCTCTAGCTCCATTCACTGATTTCCTTATTAGCAAAAAAAACCATGAATATTTCATGAATTCCTTTGTCTTCAGCATATGATCTTACCTCTGAGTGGAATTTGGGACCCACCGTAGCTCTTCTTCTTCCCACAGATTTTTTCAAATAAAATCTAAAACATGAAAACTTTCTCCATATACGCTGGAATATTAATGGACCCACAATCCACTAAGGCTTGTGATATTAATTTATAGAATTTTATCAAAGCCTGTCAGATTTGTCTCCTTTTGGGATGACATAATCTGAATTCTTAATATCAAATAACTATATAAAGACTGTAGCTGAGATATATATCTGAATATCAAACCCACGAACTATGTAATATGAGTCTTCAAACAATACAATCACCATGAACCTCAACAATCTTAGATAAATGATGTATTATGTACTCAATGAATTCACAATAATAATTAGATCAATATCCTGAAATATGTGTCTCTTCAAATTCAACAAAGATGTCTTAATTATTCTGCAATCTGTATACAAAGGTCTTCAATGAAGCTTACAAAAAAGGGTCTCCGACCAAATGACGAAAACCCAACAATCAAACCAAAGGCACTTGAAGCTCAGTTGTGAAATCTGAGATGATTTCACCTCTACAATTCACCAGGGGATCATCTCCTCGGTTCAGTGAATGCAAGGGGACATCACCTTGTCAATCAGCTGATTACAAAAACTTGACAAAAGACATAAACATCAACCAAACATACAGACATAGATGCTCAACAATGACTCTCAACAGCCCTTTTAAAACTTTCATCAATTAGGACAGGCCCTAATTTTATTAAATGAAAGTTTTTATGTACACAATCACACCTTACAATATTAAATGCTTTTACATGACCCTTTTTAAATGTGTGTACAATAATACTTTATTTAATAAAGTATTTTTCAAGTAACTTAATAAAATATTAATTTTATAAAGCAATTAAAATACTTTATAAAATTAATTTACAATTAGACACAATTTAAGTCACTTCAAAAATTGGGGACATTAGAGCATGAGATTCAGCAATGGCGCACACCATAAGTAATAAAGCAAAGCAAAACATTAAAAGGTGTCTCCTACAAAATCATATGCACCTTTTAAAGACCAAGATCATTTAAAAGAAAGAGAAAAACAATGTAGAGGTGCCTTCGTAAGATCAATGTGCCTTTCCTAAGAATAAAATGCGGCCAAACAGGGGTCTGTGCCATTGGTCTAAAGTTTTCCATATAATTGCAATCCTCATCAGCATCAAAGGTGCCAGCAGATAAAGAAAAAAGAAAATCACGCCATATCACACCCATACGCACCTATTCAAACAAAGGTAATTGCCAACAAATGGCAAAGATCAATCGCCCCAAGAAGGTGAGGAAGAGAACATAGTCAAAGGAGAAAAGTGCTTGAAGACTCTAGCTCACATGCTTGTGAAGCCAATGAATAGCACTCACATTAGAAAATTAATACTCTAGTTTGGAGGAAGTCGTGCCTTAGGAAGGAAAACTCACGCCCAGACAAGGCAAAAGCATCATTTACTCACGCCTTTTCAGTGCCTGAAGATTATTTCCCATGTGCTTCATTAAGGAGATTAAGTTTTTCAACATAAAATGTAAAGGCACGCCTTCCATACACTCCATGCGCCATGACAAACGATAGAGATTTTTGTTATGCTATGTAGAAGCGTGCTTGAATGCTTCCTCATGTGCTTCTTCAATGAAAGGGACCGATGTGCCTTGGTTAAAGACTTTTTACCAAAAGCATGCACTCTTCTCTTTGTAGGTGCTTCACCAATACGTTTCAAAAAGGAGGGCCTTTATGTATGAATGCGTGTCCACAACTTCTCATGTGCTTCATCAAAAGAGACCGCCAAAGGAGATTAAATGCAAAGTTGCACTTGATAATGGTACCATGTGCCTAACCAAAGCAAAGGCGTGCTCCTTTGGCATCACACGCGCCTCTTCAAGTAAAGGCATGTGCTTGATTCAATTCTTTTTAATTAAACTTCAGTTCAACTCAAATACAATCCGACCAACTCCAGTGATGAAGAGACGCTTCTTTCATGCAAGAGAGGTGTCTTTTTTAATTTAAAAAAAAAAAGATGCTATTTATAAATGATAATTGAAGTTATAAACAAGTCTAAATTGGAGAAAAGAAAGCTGTGCTAGTTTTTTAATTTAAGGAAGCCTTCTTTTATTTCACTTTCACATAAGCAACTACATCAGACAAGTCAACAAGCAAATCAGTGCCCAACAGTCAAAAAAATACAAATGGATAAGGATCTAGTCAAGATTGCATTATTTTTAGCATCAACTTAAAGTGGACTTTGTTTGATCATCATATGGGAGATGTGAGCTTTTGATGCATGATTGTACTATTTTAATTGTCAGTTGAGTTGATAGTTGCATGCTTGTAATTAGATTTAGTAGAGTAGATAAATTGTAGTAAAGTTCGCATGCCATGCAAACAATAGTCAGCTAGGATTAGGAGTTCAGTTAATTATTTTATTTATTTTCATGCAAATCTTTGTAAACAGTATAAATAAGTGCTTTTGCACATAGATCATGAGTATTGATAGTCATTATCAGAGTAGAGAAATCAGAGGGGTATTCATATTCATTATCAAAGTGCATAAATCATAATTTAGTTTGAGAGTTAAATGGAGTCAGTTGTCTCAATTATTATAAATCAATGAATAGAGATGAATGAGGATTTTCATGCTTGCATTACGCTGAAATTGTTAGTCGTCGTATATTCAACATGATTGTGATCTCGGTGCTTGTTCAATATATTTTTTCATGCCTATCTTGCTTCTAAATATCTATTGAGACGTGTCATCATTTGTGCTAAAAGTTAAGTCACTTCAATGAATCTATGAACTTTGTATCGCAGACAAAATTGAAGATATAAGTCTTGGATTTGTACTATTTTATATTCGATTTAATCCTAGCATTCATAATTATATGTTTATGTATTAATCAATCCAATCCATGTGCACTTGTCTTGCTCAGCCTCTGTTTTTTCGCTGAATAGTGCAAGCATGTAGTTGTAGGTTTCAATTTGATCCAAAAAGCACAAAACCCTTTGCTTTGTGTTGAAAGTGTGTTTCAACCTTTTGCACATTGCAAACCCAAAAAGATCACATACTTAGGTTTTATTCAGCTTGAACATGAAAATACCTCTGAAAATATTGTAAAGTCTATAAAGTGCAAGTACATGTATAGTTTTAGGTTAGTTTTAGTTTACAGGGAGCTTCCCCTTCTAATTTGAAGAGTGGTTTTACTACACATTTGTTCCATTTTCCATCACATTGAAAGGTGTGAAATAAAATGCTAACATGCAGAAAAAGAACAATTGCTCATTCTCAAGAAGTAGAAATTGATAATAAGCAAAAAAAAGATCTTCTGTGCACAACTCCTTATATAGGCTTTTAAGGGAATATAATTAAATATTATATTCTTTACCTTTTCCCTCCAAACTTACACTTTTAAAAGTGTCTAGAAAGTCCCACCACTTTTGGACCCCATTCCTAGTGACACTTTATGTCCCTCTTTTAGAAACAACCTTTTTAATAATAAAACATAAGTTACTTTTTAATAATATAACATAAAGTTATTTTTTGGACAACTTAACTTAAATTATTAAATTATTTCCCTTACACCACCCCATTAGCCTATGGGAAAATTAAGAAAGCAGGCTTAGGGTTTTCATTAGATTTATGCTTGAGAAGGGGACATGACAGTTTTTTTTTTTTAAATTGCTTTTTATGTTACAAACATAAATGTAATGAAGTAGTTGTGGTTAATGAAGATAAAATATTGTTGGCATTGAATATATTTTTCATGTGTAAAGACTAAATAATTGTAGGTGGGCAAGTGTCCTCAAGATGCTTGCCTAATGACTGTCATAAATATCTAAGGCTCATTCACGTCTTTTGAAAGAATATGTCTTTGTGCTGTTTAAGGTTTTATCCTTGATGCTATCTTGATCATTTTATAAAGGTGAGAGGAACGTTTATAATCGTAGAAGCATTCAAAGGAACTGCCATAGATGCATCTGATTATTTTATTCACACACACATAACTTGAAGGATAGGTGGGGAAGGCAAGGCAAGGTCACATAGACCTGTACTCAATTGATGTTAATAGGATGTCTGGATCCATTGCAAAAGATCAACTTCGTGGACACATGTTTAATAGCATATATGTCCTTTTATCATTGTTTCATTGAATTTAAGGGCTTTTTACACATCGTGGACCTCTCCTTACAATGCTAGATAGAGAAGAAATGACATAATCTGCATAAGTGTTGGACTATGTACAAATAATTGTGTCTTGATCTTTCACCTGATTATCTACACTTACACAATGCGATGAAATGTATCGGGATGGATGTAGAGTATTGACATGCTCTGATTGACTCTAAATTCTGTTTTGATCATGGCAGCCACAAGTCCAGATTCATCTTAAATTGGATTTGAAATGTGCCGAGAACTATCCAAAATACTCTATATTCACAAATTTCAGATAAAGTTTAAGATGGATCTTTGCTAGTTTGTTGTGTATTCCACAGTGGTCATTTTTTTAAAACAATGTAATGTCCCTTACTTGGAGTATGCCTGTTTTTACATAATAAATATACTTCAACATACTTATTGTACCCTAAATCAGATCATTAAAACTAAGGACTAATTAGTCTTCATAATATACTCGATGATTACTATATTTAAGCCCCAATCCTTACCTCTTACCTAATCATCAACCCTACAGAGGATGGGGGATAACCATGTTAGGGCGCTAGAAAACTATTCTCCACAAGTGAGGCCCAGGGGTTTCATGAACACCCGTCAATACCACCACCTGGCCCGAGAGCTTCGGGAACAGTTGTCCATACCACTTCAGGGCTCGCCTTCCTTGTGAGACATTAATTCCGCCTCTCCCTAACAACCCAACCAATCCTCATGAGGGGCAATAGAGAAAGATTAAGGACCGGGTCATGAATATACTAATCCTTGTATATCATGAATATATATTATATATGTATATAAGCATAGTTATTTTATAAATCAGAATTAATAGCTATAATCTTATTTACCATATTTTAGATATAAATCTATATAGAGAATAAATGAAATAATTCATAGATATTCATTTATTTCCCTTAATAGAATACAAGTATAATATTAACATAAATTAACATTTATGAATACATAAGGTTAGGGTGTAGCATACTTATCTGCTATTGCACCAAGTAAAATAATATCAAATCTTCTGTAGCAATTTATGCTTTGTTGTTATCCACTGCTGCCCTTTCAAATGGCAGGCTTATTGCATTAATATCTTTATTCAAATATACTTTCTTGCTGTTATACTCAAAAAATATATCCGAAATATATATTTCAAACTCAGAAATAAATCCTTTCCTTTCTTCCCTTCCTAGTCCACTTTTCACTCACCTTTTATTGTTCTTAAAGGGAGGTGATCCTTGTGAAAAGATAAGTCTTTTGCTAAGGGACACAATCCTCCAAGCAAATCGCATCCCTTCCTTACCAATGGTTGCCTTTGATAATAATTTGTTTAACCATATGAATCGCTGCCTTCTAACAAATTGCTGTTTCCTTTGTATATTATGAATAGCACACTTCATTGTATGTTTTAAATCGCATCCTTTCATATCAGTTTATTGTATTACTATTTTTGACATTTTGTCTTAATATATATCGCTTCTTATGGGGGTTGAATTCTTTAAGCAAACTTTTCTCATGAGCAAATCGTGCTTACTCACAAATGGATTGCATCCTTCTACAAACAAATCACATTCTTCTTAATATCAACTCGCACGTATTAATAAGTCGCCGCCTTTTTGTATATACCAAACTGCATACTTCATTACAATGATTTGTATAAGACATCATATCTGGAGTGCTTCTCCTTTTGGTCGGTCTCCTTTGATGTTTTAAATCTTTAATTTAAATTATATCTAATCAACGGGGAGTCGGCTCATAGGCAGAGGGGACATGACAAACAAATCCATTTCGATCCAAGTACATGAAAACTTGTTTTTGACCATTGTCAAAAACATATAAGCTCCATAGAGATTTTCCTTTTATCAATTGATGAATAGAAGTAACATGTAGAAGTCAGTAGAACCACACAAAGATATAGAATGGGACTATCAACATGGGCACAATAAATTCTGGTTGATGTATAATCTTCTTCATACATTCATATCAATTTCCTTCTCATTCATATTGAGTTGATATCAGTTAACCTTTGTATTTTATTATTCCAATAGCAATAACTACAAGAACAAAGGACATATTATTTGTGTTTAAGCCTAGGCAATGGACTTATTCTAACCCTTTCCGCATGCAATTTGAAATGTTAATGCAGATACATCACGGCATTTTCAGCCACTAGAGATAATCAAGAAAGTGATTGATGCTATGGCTTACTCAAAGTTGGTAGGTTCTCTTTTTATTAATAGTTTTGTAAATGTTTGATTGGAGATTCCTGTTAAAACACTAAGGTTTGTTAAAAAACAATCACTAAGAATGCTTGGAGAAAATGAACACTGATCTCTCTCTCTCTCTCTCTCAAAATACAAAATGTTGGAAAAAGGGTTTGAGTTTATAGCTTTCTTAATGGAGATTCCTTTTAAAGGAATAAGGTTTGTGAAAAAACAATCACTAAGATTGCTTGGAGAAAATGAACACTAATCTCTCTCTCTTAATAGAAAATGTTGGAAAAAGGTTTGGAGTTTATAGCTTTCTTGATGGTTAGGATTGGTTGACTCCCAGACTTCATTTTTCTATCTGTGGACCTTAACATTCAAGTTTAAGTATTTCTTAGCAAGTTTGTGGATTATTTCTCCCGGGGCATGCTGTCTCTTCAGATTCTTGGACTACTCAAGCTGCTTTCTTTCGATTCTTTGCTATACGTGCCATGATGAAATGGAAATCTGTTTTCTGACATTTCTGATCTTGCAAGTAGATACATCATTGAAAAAAGGATTAAAGCCAATGATTGAAACTAGAATGATGTATTCTAATAAACATTAGTGTAGGAAGATGAAACAAGGTAAGTGGACGGCACTACTAATGCAAAGGAAAGAAAAGAACGGAAAATTTGAGAAAGGGAAGGGGGGTTAATCTAAAGGAAAACTGAAAATAAAGGAGAGAGGGATGGAATCAAGTGACATGTGAGGTTGATAATAAATTAATTAATTAATTGGTTGAAGGAGTAGTTAACCGATTAATTAATTAATTTGATAGTAACCAAATTAATTAGTTAACACACAAGTAATACAAAATTATGTAATTACTTGGTTGATTACCTAATAATTCAGAGTTAGGGGGGATAACTTAAAGGACAACTGGAATGTGTCAATTGAGTAATGAAGTGCTTATTAAATAAAATTACAGATTCATTAATATAGTGATTGCCTAATTAATTATATAACTCACCAGTGACTAGTTGATTCATATCAATCATAAGGTTTACTCAGCCTTTCCTGATTTCCGGCAAAGAATGTGTGTCATTGGTTTCCAAGATGGATTTAAATTGTAGTGATTGTCTCAATTCATAGTCCTTAGGTTATTTTTGTATATCGATTGTCATATTCCAACAACCTTCCACAACAAGAATTTTGGAATATGTACTTTTGTTTGGCTAGTGCTGATTGCTTCACCTTAGTATGTTGTCCATCTGTGGCATGTTCTTTTATCCTAGTTTGAAAGTATCAAACTATTTTCCTAATGTGGGGAATACTGCATTGGCAGGAACCCATGTGGTTGAACCCAAAATAATATGGCAAGCCAATCTGATTGTTTAGTTAGGTAGGCTAACAGGTCAAGTGTGGGTGGCATGGTTGCATATTCCATTGATTCGGCTGACACCTTGCCTCTATTGAGCTTTTTCTTCTAGACATCCATTCACAATGATGTTTGTTTCTTGTAGTGGTGTATCATCTTGTGTGCGGTGCTCAGACTTGGTCTTGGTATACAACTTTGCAATGTTCAATATCAAGGTTTTCATCTAAATATAAATAATCCTTGCAGGCACAAAGAATGATTGTTTTTGTAACTCATTTCCATGATCAAAATTGAATTCTGACATATCTTTAGTCATTTACACAACAGATCCAGCAGCTTTATACCATGTTAAGATTACAGTTTCTTTTTTGGAAAAGATGCTAAGAAGATTCAATATTCAGGAAATATGTACACAAAGGCTTGGAATAAACTAGAGATTGACTTCATTTGTATGTAATGATCCTTACAAAGAATTATTGTTACTGTACTTTTTTTCAACTATCAATTTTTATATCTTTTCCACCTTACATGAGTCTACCCAACTACTAAGAGTCTATTTTGTAAGATCCCTAATCAGATCTGCCCTAAATTTCTGATTTTTCTTCTTCTCAAACCCTAAATCTGAATTCTGATTTTTATTTCTGAATTACAAATAATTGTGGACAGTGAATATACATGTGCCAAATACTCAAATAAACATGCCAAAAAAATGTATTCTTATGTAGATAACATCAATCATGGATTCCACCACATGATATGATCATCCAAATGCAAACAAATGATCTATAATTCTGATTTCTGAATATCAATGTCTGCTGCTACAAATCAGATTATTCTGAATGGAAATTACATCAAATGCATAGGCTCAAACATGCCCAAACATAGCCTAGATTTATGCTATTACAAATCAGACCTAATCATAGGTTTATACATACCAAAAATGATGGCAAATGATGTCTTCCTACAAACCCTAGATGGGCGAATCCTCCAAGATAGGCGGCGCTTCCAAAATCATGAAGAATGGCATGCCCAAGAGGGCGGTGGCGGCTAGGGTTTGATCAACAAATGCTCCAAAGTGAAATCATCCTCCTTGGGAAGTGGCGCTCAACCTAGGGTAAAACCCTAGCAAGTGTCTTTGCTGAAATCCTCAAAACCCTCCAAAAGATGGAACCAAATCTGATCTAAAAATTTGAATATATCTTCCACTCTTCCAAATTGTATTTGGCACAAATCACACCATTTGGTCCTAGGGTTTCTTCTCCAAATCTGCAGAAATAGATGTCTTTGAAGCTCCTTCTTTCCTTCCAAATCTCTAATGAAGTGCAAATGTGAACTCCGTAAGAATTCACCTCCAAGATGGAATTGGGTTTTTGACCAATCCACCAATATTCCTAAGGGTTTTCGTCCTTGGAATATGCTAAACCAAAGTTGCAGCCATAAGAGAAAATCTCCAATGAAAAGATATGAATGTGAATGATCAAAATGACTTGCAATTTGCCTTCTTTTATAGCCACCAAATAACTCCTTCCATGGCCGACCTCCCTTTGGCAATTTTATTATTTTTTTATCCTCATTTTGGCCGACCTCCCTCTAAGCGCTCCACTTTATTTTATTTTTTATTCTACCTTCTCTTGGTCGTCCACCTTTTTGGCAATTTTCTTTATTTTATTTTATTTTACCAAGTGGCTCACATAAATATTAAAAGTCATTTACATCACAAATTTGTCTAGCCTAATTAATTAAATATAGATAATTCGAAATGATTAGGATTACTTAGCATTTAACTAATTAGGTTATTCCCTTGCACTTTCGACTTAGCCTACTGGAATAAAATAGGCTATCCGACTTCATTGGGTGATCACTCGGAAAAATGGGACATTACAATCCTCCCTTCCCAGAATTGCTTGCCCTCAAGCAATTGCAATCCTGGATGCTACAAAATTTGTTCACCTTCCCAAGTAGCATCCTCAAGTGGCAAGTCTCTCCATCTAACCAAATATTATTTGATCAGCCTATTCCTCAACTTGCGCTCCCTAACATCCAGTATAGCATCAGGAACAAGTACCAATTTCCCCTCCTCATCCAATGGTGGAACCTCTGGAGAAGATGTAATATGCTGTCCAATTGCCCTTTTGAGGCAAGATACATGAAATACATTATGAATTCGGCTACCCTCGGGCAACTCGAACTCATATGCAACCTCTCCAACTCTCCTCAAATCCTTTAGGGACCATAGAACCAAGGTTTTAGTTTTTCTACACCACTCTTCTTCAGTGTAGACTGTCGGTATGGCTGTAGGTGCAAGAAAACTAGATCACCAACCTCAAATGTCCTCTCCACCCTGTGTCTATCTACATACATCTTCTATTATTTTGAGAACGGTGTAGATTATCCTTAAGTGCCTTAAGGATGTCTTGGCTATCCTGCATCATCTATTTAGCTCTGGGAGCTTTGTTGTCATCAAATGCTAAGTCTACAAAAGGCATAGCGTCATATCCATATAAGGCTCTGAAAGGAGACATACTTGTCGACATGTGATAGGTGGTATTATAACAATGCTCTCCTAAATACAACCACCTAATCGAAGCCTTCTGCTACCCTGCAACATAATTGCGTAGATATCCTTCCACCCATTTGTTCACATTCTCTGTTTACCCATCTGTTTGAGGGTGGTAGCTAGTGTTTGTGGTCAACTCCGTACCAGCCAATCTAAATAGCTCCTGCCAAAACACACCTGAGAAATTTTCTATCCTGATTGCTGACAATGGTCTTTGGAAGGCCATGAAGTCTAAACACCTCTCTAAAGAACAACTTTGCAACCTGAGGTGCCTTATACTCAGATGAAATAGCAAAGAAATGTGCATACTTAGTCAACCTGTCAACAACCACAAATATGCAATCTTTGCCTTGGACCTTTGGAAGACCTGTAATGAAATCCATAGAGATGCTCTCTCACTTTTGTTCTGGAATAGGCAATGGCTGAAGTAAACCTGTTGGGAAAGTATGCTGACATGTTCTGCTGTCAAGTCATACACTCTCCAACATGTTGCAAGACATCATTCTTGAGACCCTTCCAAGAGAATCTCTCTCGCACCTGTCTGTAGGTCTTGAAGAACCTTGGATGTCCTGCTAAAGGAGTGTCATGAACAACCCTCAAAATCTTGTCCTTCATCTAAGATTCAGGTATCAAATAGATCATATCCTTATAGTATATCACATCGTCAATCACCTTATACCTATCACTCTGAATCTTATCGTCCATGAGCTCGCATGCAAATGTATTTTTGGAATACTCAACCAAAAGGTGAGCATTCCAATCAGCTGAAATCTCTGTCATAGAGCAAAGTGTGGGTCTCCTAGATAGTGTATCGACAACAACATTATTCTTCCCCTTAACATACTCTATCAAAATCATATGTCTGGATCTTACTTACCCACTTCTACTGCCTCTCATTCAAATCCTTTTTCTTTAGAAAGTATTTCAAGCTGTCATGGTCAATCCTTATCACAAACTTTCCACCCACCAAGTACTGTTTGAACTTTGCCAACGCATGCATCATTGCAAGCATCTCCTTATCATAGGTGGAATACAGTCACTCTACATCTCTCATCTTCCTACTCTCATGGGCTATGGGATGTTTGTTCTGCATGAGGATGATGCCTATCCCTTCACCCGAAGCATCACACTCCAATACAAACGGATAAGAGAAATCAGGAAGAGCCAATACTGGACAAGTGCTCATTACCTCCTTGAGTCTATCAAATGTCGTCTGAGCCTCATCCGACCATCCGAATGTGCCCTTCTTAGTGAGTTCTGTAAGAGGTGCTGCCTGCTGTGAAAACCCCTTCACAAACCTCTTGTAGTAATTGCAAAGCCTGAAGAAACCTCTCAAATCTAAAATGTTCTTCAACGGTGGCCAATCCATAATAGCCTATATCTTCTCTTGATGTACCTTCACCCCATCAGTGCCAATCATATGTTCCAAATATAAAATTTTTGTCATTCCAAACTCACATTTGGAAGCCTTAGCAAATAGGGATTGTGCCTCCATGATGCCCAACACCTCGTCAATATGCTTGAGGTGATCCTCCTATGTCTTACTGTATATCAAGATATCATCAAAGAATACCAAAACAAACTTCGGCAACTGCCTATTGAAAATATGATTCATGCATGATTGGAAAGTCGCGGGAGTATTAGTAAGATCAAAGGGCATAACCAAGAACTCATAGTGCCTGTAATGACATCTAAATGCAGTCTTATGAATATCCTCATCACAAACTCTAATCTGGTGGTACCTTGAACGAAGATCAATCTTGGAGAAATATACTGCTCCATGTAACTCATCCAACAACTCATCGATCTTGGGTGTAGGGTACCTATTTTTGATGGTCCTCTTGGTCAAGGCACAATAATCCATGCACATCCTCATTGTGCCATCTGTTGATGTGTTTTTTATGCACAAGGCAACATGTAGAATAAAATACTAAGTATTCTATCCTCTCTTGTACAAAGCCTCTCAAAGGCTAAACTACGTGATCCAGTGAGACAACTCCAAGGTTCATTATTTGTGATTTGCAATGGATAGACTCAGTAGTTTGATGTGATATGCTGTTAACACAAAGGGACTTACGCTGAATTTACTTCTTCACTCACTCGACTTACTACTCCTTTTCATGGATGGAAACCTCCTAATTCCACAAGTGGATGATGTTGCAAAAGTTATAACCAGGATTACAAAGAAAATGCAAAAAGGTCAAGGGTTTGGAGAGAATCTACTCTACTTCTAAGGACAATGAGACAATGAATGACGCCAAGATAGACAAATTCCTTATAACAAGCTCCACTTCGCCATGACAACTTCAACAACTAGATGGAATGAGTGCAATCTCCCAAAGATGACTAAGGATTTTCATATTGTAGACACACATTTGAGTACCCACAGCTGGCGAAACTCAGACAAGTATCAACAATCGAACTATTGCAATAAGTTGAGGTTCAGGCTAACTTTGCACAATGACTTGCCAGCGACAAACCATCAAAAGTATGAACTTAGGAATTCATCAAATATTTTCACAATGCATTCACTATATCAATGAACTTTATAATCTTTTTCTACTTTTACTTGGAAACACATCTAGATTATCTTCGAGAAATAAGAAACCATACGATGTTCCAAAACAACACAATTGTCACCTAGCTTCAATGAGAAATGTATTAATCTTGGAAGTGATTTCAACAATTTCAAGTTCTCTCCAACAACTTTCGAGAGCTTCCTCTACTCTACTCCTACTCTACTTGCTATTCTACTCTCTCCTACCGCAACAATAATGATATATATGATTACAAATGAGGCGAATGAGCCTTTTTATAGTCCTCAAAATACAATGAAGGGCCAAGATCGATTGAGCAATCGATGGCCGAGATTTTGCCACATCAGCAATTAGTTACAACAACCAACTATTTTTAGTGAAAAGAAAAGGCATCATCCGTGTACATAAAAACCCAAAGGCAATGAAGGCACGTTTCCCAAGGTGATAAGCATGACATGTTGGAATCTCTGGGAATCTTCTAGATAGGGCGGCCTCTTTCTCTTGGACTTTGTTGCATATTCGTTGAACATGGACGTGATGACGTGGCGAGAAATGATTGGCTGATGATGTATAGACGCCAACTCAGCATTTCTTGAGCAAATTTGCTTGATTTTCAATATTTTTCCAATTTCTTGATGCTATTCCCAAATTGTATCTTCTTTCTTGGACGAGTCTTCGAACTTGAATTTTCACTTCTCTGGAACTATTTCTTCTCAAACATGGAATTTGGGAATCTTGTCCTTGTTCTTCACTCCTTGTCGTCTTTTCATTCTTTACATTTCTGGATGTAATTTGTGGATTTTCTTGATACTTATGCTGATTCGTCTTTCTTTCTTGTGACGTTTGTGTAGGATTCTTACACTGGATGTTGAAATAGAGAATATCTTTGACGTGTGTATTTTTGGAGTAGACTAGACTTCACGATGTTTGCTCTTGATCTTCTTTTGGTGGATGAAGTGGAAGGCTCTTGAACTCGGACATGGAAATGATCTTCTGGATGCTTGGATGGTAAAACTTGCAAGGTGATAATGACATCTCTTACTCCGGCGACGAAGTTCTCCTCTGGAAGCAGGATGATGGTGAACTTGACGATGTCTTCGATCCTTTGGATGCATAGCTCGCCTCTGGATTCTCACACACCTGCAAGATGAAAATTCACAAGTCATAGTATTTGATAATGGGTGCATCATGTCAAGTTCTTTTACCTTTATGCATGTATCTACATGATGTTGGCAAATTTTTATCGAATGCAAGGCAAATGTAGGTGGCGCAATTTCCACCTATGCCTGGAAATTGCGGTTTTTTGGCGCAATTTCCACTATGGCATGGAAATTGCGCTTTTTCTCCTTGATATTAAAATTTACGCTAATTCCACTTTTCAAACGACTTTCTTCTCTTTCATATGAATTTTTAAGAATTTTGATGACTTTTTTGATGATTTTTTAATGATTTTCCAATGCATTTCAAGGACTATTTCAATGTTTTGAAGTTGGATTTTAGTTTAGTGCAACTTCCATTGGTCACTTGAAATTGCGCTTTCCTCAAAATTTCCATGTACACCCACATAGTAGGCCAAATAAACACAACTACATGTCATGTCCCCATTTTTGCAAGTAACTTAAAAGTGTCGTAATTGTAAATTAATTTTATAAAGTATTTTAATTGCTATATAAAATTAATATTTTATTAAGTTACTTGAGTAATTAAAAACATTTTATAAAAATAAAGTGTTATTGTGTACACAAAAACAAACATTTAAAAAGGTCATGTGTAAGCATTTAAAATTGTATAAGTGTGACTGTGTACACAAAAACCTTTGTGAAGGTTTTAAAAGGAGAGCTAAGATCCATTTGGGATCATGCTTGTGTTGATGTTTATGTCCTTTGTCAAGTTTTTCAGATGATGTCATGGAGATGTTCCCTTGCATTTGTTGTACCGAGATGACCCCTTGGTAGGTGTTGGTTTGGTGATGCTCCCTTACCAACCTGGAGGTGAAATTATCTTAGATTTCATAATTGTACTTCAAAGTCGTTTGTTGGGTTTTCAATATTTGGTCGGAGACCATGTTGTCAAGTTTCATTGAAGATCTTTGTATGCAGATTGCAGAATAATTCAGACATCTTTGTTGGATTTGAAAAGACACATATTTCAGGATATTGATCTAATTATCATTGTGAATTCATTGAGTACATAATATATCATTCATCTAAGATTGTTGAGGTTTATGTTATATCTTTGGTGTTTGTATTGTTTGAAGACTAATATTACATAGTCCGCGAGTTTGATATTCAGATATATATCTCAGCTACAGTCTTCTATATATAGTTATTTGGTATTAAGAATATAGATTATGTCATCCCAAAAGGAAACAAATCTCACAGGCTTTGATAAAATTCTGTAAATTAATATCACAAGCCTTAGTGGATTGTGGGCCACTTGGGTAAGGAAGATTGCAGACTTATTAATATACATGTCTTGCAAACTTCTTTGTTTATGCATGGGACCCTTATTCCACTCAGTCAGACATATAAGGAGCTTATTATATTTGGAGCTGAATTTGAATATAGTATGCTGATAAAGAAGTTTGTGAAAGCTTAATAGGAGACAATTTCTGCAGAAACTGACAGCGTGGGTCCCAGCAAGGAGCTTATTAGGAATTCAAGCTTGTGTTTGATCATATTTTCAATATTAAGGAATTTTATGTGATGCTTGGTTCAAAGGGAATTCATGGCATGGTTTGTGGTGATTAAAAGTGGATTTTTTTTAATGTTCAAAGAGAATCGTGGAAATTGTAAAGGTGGAGTAAACCTCGGCATTTGGCATGAGAAAGGCACAAATAAAGAAATCGCAACTTCAATCAACAGAAGCATCAACTCAAGTAAAATCGTAGTTTGGAATATATGGAGAGATCGCGGGCCCCAACGTGAAGACATTCCAATAAATAAGATAGTGGGATTGTTTCATGATATGAAGTGATATTTAAGAAGCTATTTGAAATTGTGAGTCCCAGATTTATATTTCAGTCGCAACTCTAGATAGAGAAGGGCGTGAGTTTGAAAAAGTAGACCGCTAGAAAAATAAGCTCGGGAACAACAGATGTTAAGGAACAACAATCACCTATAGGACACTTACAGGTATGTCATTAGGATTGAGATTTGCTACAGAAGTCAAGAGGTTTAGATAGAGCAATTCAATTGTAGCAGAGTCCAATATATCAATAAGCATTATTAGATATAAGCTTTCAGGACAAGAATTGGGTATTTGATGAAGATTCAGTGTACACAGTGGAAATTTGAAAGGCCATCAACAGTCAACAATTATCCCTTGAAATCAGAGCATATCAGTTATTTGAATTTAAAACCATATCATTATTGCATCATCTACATCCATTTCATACTTTTGCATCAATTGGGTTTCATTTATATTTGGCATTGTACATCATCTTGGAATTTGGTATGTCTGAAATTGATATCCTTGTGAACAAGAATTCAAATCTTTAATTTGAATACATATATTCTATCTACTTCTGTTGTCAAAATTGTGGTATATCAGTTATTAGATTCTTGCTTGGTTGTTGACATATACATGTGAAAAGGCTTGTTCTATTGTTCTTTGAGGATTTCTTTATGAACAAAATCACAAAATAAATATTCAACTAAGAAAACTCGGAGAATTTCAGAGCAATATCCATTAGGGATATTACACTACATGATCAAGGAATCAAAACCAACTGCCAGCACGACTATCCATATTCCAAGGATCCAAGTGTGTGTGTGTGCGTTCATTCCCATCCCTTGGCAACTAAGATCACCCAAGTTCCTTCGCATTAAGCCACATGAGTTGACACACATCTCATCCATCTTGACATTGCCTTGCTGCCAGTTAGGCGTCTATAGCCCCGACGGAGTTGTCTTGTAAATCTGCCAGCTAATTGAGTTGCAGTGTGTGATAGGCATAATAATCTTTTCTTTTTTTTTTATATTGTATTGGTAGAGTACAATGCAGTACCACTTACCCTTTCAACTTCACTGATAAAATCCACAATGGTGGTAAAGATGAGGCCTTTAGACTTTTCACTTAACACGATATCACCCAGAATCCTTTAGCTACTTCAAGATCATTAAAATGTGTAAGATATAAGATCTCGAAATACTTCAAGTAATACTAAACATCTGACTCATCTCCCAGGAGCAAGCAGTCATTGTATTCGACACTAGCAATGGAGTCCACGAGAAATCCATCAGTCATGACCCATGTTTCTCAAAGGAAGACATAAGAATTCATAAGATTTAGATTTATCATTTTAAAACATTATAATCAAAAGATAGCAGTGTCGAGACACAATAGATGATTAATTTCCGAGTCAAGTACAAAATCTAACTTGATGATAAATTGAAAGAAAAAGACCTTTCGACTTTAAGAATTTTATGAATAATTGTCTAAGAAATGAACTAACACATAATATAGCAAAATGATGCCAGAGTGTGATTATGAAGTATATCACCCTTCTCACAAATTGGGATCCCACAAAAGGAAACCTAAAGCAAACAACTAAACTACGAAAGCAAACTAATCTATGGAAAACAAAACTTGAGTCAAATGACATCAAGGATGGCAATTTTAAATTACGACAGAACGAAAATGAAAACCTACTCTAATTATGTACAAAGAGCGGACACGATTCAAAATACCCAAATATATACATGACCTCGAATGACTTCTCAGAATGAATAGAAGCAGTAAGGCGTATGTGACGGTCCTCAATTTGGCAAATTTATCCTTAAATTCTGAAAAACATTCTTTTACCACACAATCTTCAAATTTAGAAAAAATTTTATTCAATATTATCAACTGTGGCAGTTCATTGGGACCATGATTAATCCAAATGCAAGTTGTTCTTCCTAAATTTCCATAGTCAAACTCATATTCTTCATATTCATCATCTAGAAATTCATAATCATCAAATTCAAAATCTTTCCAATTAATAGCAGGGAAAGAGACAACCTGGTGTTCCTCATCTTCGAATGGATATTGCTTATCTTTCATGCACGCGTTGGGAGGTCGCCAGTGGTGATGGATCATTCCACTTGCGTTTGAAACATGCAACATTTCATCTATAAGCTCCTTTTGAATCTCTAGTAACGGGCTCATCATCGATTTGATTTCTGTAATGTCCCCATATTAGGCAGTTGTGGTTTTTGGGTGGTTTAGCCTATTCCTGGCCCTCATAGGCTAACGCAGGTGGTTAGAGGGCCCTGTTGGGTGGTTATCAGTGTGGTTTCTTCTCCAGGGTTCAATGAGGTTCAGGCTTGGCCTTTGCAGAGGTTTTAGAACTCAGTTTCTCATACTTACTATTTATAGTAAGTCACTTAGACGGGTTTACTATTTATAGCAGGGCACCTGATTATGACATGTGGGCAGTGCCGATTCCGGTATTTAGTTGGATTGGAAAATTAAGGGAGATAATAATTAAATTAATTATTTGTAAGGTTATTAAATAAATAAATATTATAAAGTGACCTTATATTTAATTAATTTAATAAAGTGACTTAAATAAAATATTATAACATAAAGTCACTAAAATAAAATAATAATATTATTTTTTTAGAAGCTTCTTGGAGATGGATTGAAAAAGTATAAAAGAAGATCAAGCCAAGCTTCATATCATCCAGGAATTGATATTTGCTTTGATGTGATTGTTGGTGAAGGAGCCAGCTAGGGTTTCTGCCATTATTGAGTCTTTGGGAACGAAAACTCTCATTGGTTATGCAATTTTGAGGTTGTGAAATATCAGCTGAATTATTGCTTCATTGTGGGCTTCATCCAGGAGTCCAATCTGTGCTTAAATTAGAGAAGAAATACAAAGAATACAAGGGGTTGATGCATATCTATTTGCAGATTGTAAGGGTATTAAGGATTCATTGTGGAATATATTTATTGTTGGCTGCTACAGTACCCGCTACAGTAAATGCTACAGTGCACGTGAACAGTGATCGCTACAGCAAATGCTACAGTGCACATGAATAGTAACGCTACAGTACAGGGCAGCTCGGAGAAGGTTTCAATTTGGGTTTGGAAGGGACTCCTTTCCTTGGTTGATGAGAAGGCTAGGTGCTACACTTTTGGAAGCAAATACATTAAACACAAAGAGAATCAAATCAGTTTGCCTTGGCAGCCATCATTTTCCAGGTTCTCATACTTATGTTATTTGTATTAAATTCATCATTCCGTGATAGCTTTCCATCAGCATCCTTTGGCATAATAATTGGAAGTAGTTGCATTTATCATTACATGTCACTTAGTATGCTGCTATAGATGATTATTGTAATCAGATTGGGCATTGTATTAGTTTCACATTGAAGCCAAGAGACTTGGTATTTCTTAATATCATTGTGTTCGGGGTTGCATCTAATAAAAGAGTTATCAATTGCATGCCATTTGTTCGATGTAATGTCCTTCATTATAGCATTCCTTATCAGCATGTTAGGTTGCATGCCAATTGTTTGCCATAATGTCAGTTGGCTGTAAGTATACATTTGCATCGAAATTTATATGTAACTTTCATTGGAGATGGAATAGATGCATGCCAAGTGTTTGCATTAATGTCTTATTGCTGTAGGTGCACATCAGCCATCTTAGGATGCATTGAAAGTGTTTGGCAAAATGTCAATTGGCTGTACAAGTTAATTTCCGTCAATTATATGTATGTAAAAAGGTCAAAATCAGTTAGTATATCATTCCTATTGCATTGTCAATCCATCTTACATCATTAGGAGTATTCCAAGACCCCATTTGCAGCATCAAAACTTATAGCCAAACAAATAGAAATGAATATCAACAAAATCAGACCTTGCATACAAAGTGTTTGACAATATTCCTTGAGCTATAAATCAGCAGGTTGAGGTCAGTTTAGGCAAGGGATATTACAATTTCGGTTTCCATGGCATCAATTAGTTCATCTTGTGATAATTTTGGCATTAATTCCTCTTGTATTTCTTGTATGAAAGCGTCTAGTGCCCCTACGAATTGCTCTTCATTCGATGACTCTTCGATGATGGATTGAAGTGTTTCTTGTAATGCATCTAATTGATTATCTTCCAACAACTCTTTTTGTACTTCTTCCAACTCATTTTCAAGGATCTCCCTATGTAGCATGGATGTATATTCCTCAAGGAATTTCTCTTCTTGTAACATGAATGAGTTCTCATCGTAAATTTCTTTCTCTTGCCATAAACTTGAACTTCTTTCTTCTTCTATTCCTGATTCCATATCTTGTATATCGTTTATGCATGTTTGAACGTGTAATGTCCCATTTTTTGGTGCATAGATATTCGTGCACAATGTGCTTGTTCCTAGTCTCTTGGAGGCGATCCGACATGTTTGGGAAGAACTCCAATGTTTTTGGAGTGGTTTTGATTCAGTGTGCAGAACAATTATTTGGGTTTTCCTTGTGTAAATGGATTATTTCTCATGGCTTTGAGCTCAGTTGATGTTCCGGATAACAGTGTTGGTTTCTGAAGTTTGATTGGGCTTCTAATTTGCTCTCCAAGATTCTTGGAGGAATTTTCTATTTTTGGAAAGTCATCCGGAAGGCATCGTTGCACATCCCAAACCTTACATAGCATATTGGTTCAGTTTATTTGGCATTCGGAGGCCGTTTGAGATTTCCTGCAAAATTTAATATTTAATGAGCTATTTTAATTATATTTTTCACTTAAGTTCCTAAGGGTGAAAAATAATTAAAATATTATTAAGTGTTATAGCTCATTTGAAAGGGGAAAACATATTCTTTTTTGTAGGCATATAAAAGTGAGCACTTAAGTGGAGGAAAAAAGAAATAATTTAAGTTAGAAGGAAAATGCTATTATTTTCAAGAAATAATTCATTTCCTTTGTAACTCCTCTAGCGCCTTATAAAAAAGAATGAGCTCTCATTTGGAAGGGATGCTATGCTTTTGGATTTGTTTTGTTTGTAGATGGATTGAACCAGAGAGTTCTTCCATATTCTCTTGAGGACGAAAACCCTCTGGAGATTATTGGTGGTTTTCATTACAGAAAATCACATGGAGCTGATCAGAGATGGAAGTTTTTGTTGTGTTTTGCATTGTGACCCTATTTTGTATTGATGAAATCAATTATCAAGAATATTGTGTGGGAGTTTGATTCATATTTTTGTTTGGGTATAAATTCACAACTGATCCGTACCTCTGCTGGCCGTACCTGCAACTTGGGTTGATCAGAAAAAATAAAAAAAAGATAGAGTTGATATATGTTCTAAGTCTTTTGCAATATTATTATCATGCCTAGGCGCCTCATCTCAGATTGTTGATAGTGGGTTTTAATGCAGTTTGATTTTTTTGTGAAGGGATCCGTACATCCTGCTGCCGTACACTGTAGAAGCAAGATTCTTAAAATAAAATCATCAGGGTTGTCATTTGATTTAAGCTTGTTTGCAATGTTATTGTTGTGTGTTTGCTTAAAATTCTGAGCAGTTTATTTGAGATTAAAGTCAGATTTTGTGAGAATAGCCTCAGTCGTACATGACCAGTGCCGTACAGCTGCTAGGTTCGTTTGGGAAATTCTGAGAATGTGCTTTGTTGTTTGAAGCATTTAATATGTGGAATGTCTTTGTTTAGTGTTAACAATAATTCTTGATCAATTCATTTGAAATTCTGGGCAGCCTTTTGAAACCTTTGAAGAGTTATGCCATTTCATGACAGTACGGACCTGTAGATGAATCTGATGCAGTTCAAATGAAAACTTTAATTGCAATAGGTCTTTCTTAGTATTCATTGGGAGTGTTTTGGTGTGTAATTAATGTTGTAGAAGAGTTTGCTCAGAGCTTTCTGCATTGTGCTCTTAATGACTCCATGGTTGGATTTCATGGTGCCATACAACAGATATAATGGCCTATATAGAATGTGGTTCTGATTGGTCTATGATTGTTTAGGCAGTTTAATTAAAGCATCATCCTTGTTATGCCTAGTCACTTCACCGCATATATAAACCTATTGTGTTGGGTCAAGTTCAAGTAATATGCAAGGTTCATGTTGTCATAAGGGTCATATAGCTAAGTTTGGAACAGTTGCACTTTATTTGCAGATTTAGGTCTATGAATCAAGCATTGTTGAATGTTCAGTGAATGGGCTTTAATTCTGTGCTTTAGTGGACTGTTATCAGTTATGGTGTCTCTTACTTCATTTGTATGTGATGCTTCAAACAATGGCAGGCTGTCCATATGATGTCAAGAAATTTGAATATGCAGTTTTCATTATGTTTGATCATTGTAATATGCAGCTACTTCTGAGTGATCAGCATTGAGTTTGTAGTGTTTGGAGAGAAAGTTTCTGATATGGTGTAGGTGGAAAGTTATATCAGTCTGGCAGCCATACATGTTCAATACAGTCTGAATTTACTTTCAGTACAGTTAGGGCAGTAAACCAGATCCTTATTGGCTATGGATTCATGTATTGTCCAATGATGCTATGCATGCTATGACCATCTTCTTCCAAGTTCTTCATGGGTAACATTTTAAATTTCTAATCATGGATTCTGATTATCATGATAGTTGATTTCATTGTAATCTTAATGCAATCACATTAAGCACCCCTGGGTGGTATACCGCCAGTGTGGAGAAAGAAGCTTTCCTTGTTGTCCTCATCCACTTGGACAAGTGGAGAATACCCACTGAATAAGTGGATGGTTTGCAATCTTTCATTCGTGTTCCTTTACCCACTAAACGTGGTGAATCCCCACAAACTTGTGGATGCCTGCATATGCAGATGAATGTTTCTTATTTGCACAATGTTTAAAATTGTAATCTGAAACGCATTATGCTCTCACCTCGCCCAGTTGGGATCCTGGTGATCAGAAGTGTGGAGGAATTTAATTGTGCTAACACTGTTTATCATTATTCTCTATTTTGGAAAAAAATTTGGGGTTGTATATTACAGAACGTCCTCCAAGGCTTTCACTATTTTATTTTCAATGAGGTCTACATCTTCGGGAACAAGATACTCAAATTCGTACTCCTCACATTGGTTGCCAAGGTTCTTCGTGCCTTCTTCATTGCTAGATGGAGTGGAAATTTCTTCTTTTTTGGATGGTTCCTCGGATCTCAATTCTGGCATGGCATGGTGAATGGCTTCCCAACATGTCGAACAAGTGAATTCCGAGTGATTTGCATCATGAATCCTACACCAATCGCGTGGGAGCAAAATATCGTCTACGCACAAATCCTTATCGCTACTTAATTCTTTCTTGACTTTTTCCTTGAGCTTCATGAAAGATTTGCCACAGACTTGAATTTCTGGTTCTACCTTTGTAAACATAACCGACTCATGTACTTCTATAAAATAAATTTTCTCTTGCACCGCTAAGTCCATCCTTGACAATAATGTTATGCAATTCATCTCCTCGTGTTGACCGGTATTATGAATTCTACATCCTTTCTTTGACGCAAAGTCTTTCAAATCTTTAGGCTGAAGTCGCGCACTCAAAGACCACCAAAGTTGAAGAACAATTGGAATATCACTTCGAGGATCATACCCACTAAGCTGCTTCATATCATTGACTAAGAAATCCATGCTTTCCTTTTTTTTTGTATTTTTGTATTTTTTTACTTTTTTTGGACTTTTTGATATAAGAGAGATCTTGAAATCTCGGATTCTTCCTTGAAAGCTCGCTTTCCAGTTCCTATCCACAAGTCAGAATATCTTCTTTCTTGCTTGGAATAAAGAAGTGATGATGATCTGTCCCACTTTATTCTGAATTTTTGTGCTGAATCTTGCGTGATAGGAGGTGTAAAATCTTTCTGCTCATGGAATAGATGAAGCAATGTGATTCTCGAAATATTTCCTGATCATGCCCTCCTTCTAGCGCCAATTCTGTTGATGGGCGTTAGGAGGAGAAGGGCCGGAAATGAATGGAGCAATGTCTTTGTTCAGCCCTCCTTCTAGTGCCAATTCTGTTGATGTGTTATTTATGCACAAGGCAACATGTAGAATAAAATACTAAGTATTCTATCCTCTCTTGAACAAAGTCTATCAAAGGCTAAACTACGTGATCCAGTGAGACAACTCCAAGGTTCAATATTCGTGATTTGCAATGGATAGACTCAATAGTTTGATGTGATATGCTGTTAACACAAAGGGACTTACGCTGAATTTACTTCTTCACTCACTTGACTTACTACTCCTTTTTATGGATGGAAACCTCCTAATTTCACAATTGGATGATGTTGCAAAAGTTATAACCAGGATTACAAAGAAAATGCAAAAAGGTCAAGGGTTTGGAGAGAATCTACTCTACTTCTAAGGACAATGAATGACGCCAAGATAGACAAATTTCTTATAACAAACTCCACTTCGCCATAACAACTTCAACAACTAGATGGAACGAGTGCAATCTCTGACTAAGGATTTTCATATTGTAGACTCACATTTGAGTACACACAGCTGGCGCAACTCAGACAAGCATCAACAATCGAACTATTGCAATAAGTTGAGGTTTAGGCTAACTTTGCACAATGACTTGCCAGTGACAAACCATCAAAAGTATGAACCTAGGAATTCATCAGATATCTTCACAATGCATTCACTATATCAATGAACTTTATAATCTTATTCTACTTCTACGTGGAAACACATCTAGATTATCTTCGAGAAATAAGAAACCATGCGACGTTCCAAAACAACACAATTGTCACCAAGCTTCAATGAGAAATGTATTAATCTTGGAAGTGATTTCAACAATTTCAAGTTCTCTCCAACAACTTTCAAGAGCTTCCTCTACTCTACTCTTACTCTACTTGCTATTCTACTCTCTCCTACCGCAACAATAATGATATATATGATTACAAATGAGGCGAATGAGCCTTTTTATAGTCCTCAAAATACAATAAAGGGCCAAGATTGATTGAGCAATCGATGGCCGAGATTTTGCCACATCAGCAATTAGTTACAACAACCAACTATTTTTAGTAAAAAAAAAAGTTGACATCATCCGTGTACATAAAAACCCAAAGGCAATGAAGGCACGTTTCCCAAGGTGATAAGCATGACATGTTGGAATCTCTGGGAATCTTCTAGATAGGGCGGCCTCTTTCTCTTGGACTTTGTTGCATATTCGTTGAACATGGATGTGATGACGTGGCGAGAAATGATTGGCTGATGATGTATAGATGCCAACTCAACATTTCTTGAGCAAATTTACTTGATTTTCAATATTTTTCCAATTTCTTGATGCTATTCCCAAATTGTATTTAATGTCCCCATTTTCGTGAGCATCAGAGTTTGGTGGATTAGCCTATCCTATTGACCCTCGTAGGCTAATACTCTTGGTTAGAGGGTCTTGTGTGGCAGTTACTTGGTCTTTTGGTGGCACTATTCTTCTCCAGAGCACGGTCTTGTTCAGGGTTGGCTTTTGTTTGATGTTTCTAGACTCATTTATACACACTTACTATTTATAGTAAGTCACTATTTCAGGGGAGTCAGTGTTTCTATATATAGCAGGGCACCTGGACAGGTCTTGATTGCAGTATCGATCCCTTACTCAATTGGTTTAGTCAGATAATGAGGGATTTACTATTTATAGTAAATCTGTGGTTGTAGAGAGGGACCCCTGCTATTTTTAGTAAGGCGGTTGGATGCATAGAGGGTACCATGGTGAAACCTCAGGTTCAGATAGAATTGAGAAATGATGTCTAATTATGGAGATAAGTGATTTTTAATTATTATTAAAGGTAATCTTTAATAATAATTAATTATTATTTATAAAGTGCAATTATAAATTTAAAAAGTCACTTTATATTGAATGGGGCCATGACCCTTCATTTAAGTGACTTAAAGTGCAATTAATGGATTATATTTTGGAGGCCAAAATATTAAAGTATTTCATAAAGCTAATGTGCACACAAGTTATATTATTTTAAATGATATTAAAGTGCATTTATTATTGATGAATATGAGAGCCCAAGTTTGAAGACTTATTATAAAGTTTTATGAAAAACCTAAAAGTGGATTTCAAAAGGGGATTAAAGGAACTTAAGAGTTGAGAGGATATAAAAGGTTTCAAAAAGCAAATCAAACTCATTATTGAATGATCATTTGACTTTGCTATTGGTGTTCTTGAGAATTGTGCATTGAGACCTAGGGTTTCAGCCATTTTAGCATTGGAGAACGAAATCTCTTTAGGGTTTATGCAATCTTGAGGCTGTGGAAGATCAGCTGAATCATTGCTTGACTGTGGGCTTCATACAGAGGTCTAGTTGGTGCTTCATTGGATAAGATTTACATTTCTTTCAGAATCTTCAAGGGGTTTCAGGGAATATCTTTTGCAGCTTAAAGACATTGGAAGAAGATATTATTGAATATCTTAATTGCTGTTGGTGCCTCTTCTTCTAGGCATGTGGGCATCATTTTGTGTTGATTATATGAGGGTTTAATGCAGCTTGGAGGAGATTACACCTGCAGATCAGAGAATAATACTGCTGTCATTAATATTCAGTTTGCAAGCATTAATTATCAGCCAAGCGTGGATTTGTGGAGTTCTAGTTTACTGATATAAAATATCAGACCTGCAATTAGCTTGCTGTGGACTCAGGGAATGATTATTTATATTTGCATCAGCATTGTAATAATTGGGACATCAATAAAAGGAGTTATAAGGATGCATTTCATATGTTTGATAAAATGCTTATGGCTGTAGCTTTCATTTATATACTTTAGATTGCATGCCAAGTGTTTGTGAAAATGCTCCTTGGCTGTAGGTGTGCATTTCTCATTAGAAACTCATGTATTTGCATGAGATAAATACAAAATACCTTGCATTTCATCTCACTATCATTAGTAGTCAATTTGCATTGATTAGAAGCATTCAAAAATACAACTTTGGCATCATTAAACACCCAAACAACAAACAGAAAATTCATATCAGCATGTTCAGACTTTGCAAGACAACTATTTGACAAAATTACCAAGGGAAAAAATCAGAAAATTTGGGTTAGAACCAGCAGGATTTTTACATTGTATCTTCTTTCTTGGACGAGTCTTCGACTTGAATTTTCACTTCTCTGGAACTATTTCTTCTCAAACGTGGAATTTGGGAATCTTGTCCTTGTTCTTCACTCCTTGTTGTCGTCTTGTCATTCTTTACATTTCTAGATGTAATTTGTGGATTTTCTTGATACTTATGCTCATTCGTCTTTCTTTCTTGTGATGTTTGTGTAGGATTCTAACACTGGATGTTGAAGTAGAGAATATCTTTGATGTTTGTATTCCTGGAGTAGACTAGACTTCATGATGTTTGCTCTTGATCTTCTTCTGGTGGATGAAGTGGAAGGCTCTTGAACTCGAACATGGAAATGATCTTCTGGATGCTCGGATGGTAAAACTTGCAAGGTGATGATGACATCTCTTACTCCGACGATGAAGTTCTCTCCTCTGGAAGTAGGATGAGGTGAACTTGACGATGTCTTCGATCCTTTGGATGCTCCTCTTCTTTGGATGCATAGCTCGCCTTCGGATTCTCACACTTGCAAGATGAAAATTCACAAGTCATAGTATTTGATAATGGGAGCATCATGTCAAGTTCTTTTACCTTTATGCATGTATCTACATGATGTTGGCGAATTTTTATCGAATGCAAGGCAAATGTAGGTGGCGCAATTTCCACCATGGCATGGAAATTGCGCTTTTTCTCCTTGATATTAAAATTTGCGCTAATTTCACTTTTCAAACGACTTTCTTCTCTTTCATATGAATTTTCAAGAATTTTGATGACTTTATGATGGATTTTTTAATGATTTTCCAATGCATTTCAAGGACTATTTCAATGTTTTCAAGTTGGATTTTAGTTTAACGCAACTTCCATTGGTCACTTGAAATTGCACTTTTGGCAAAATTTCCTCATACTTCTTGGAATTGTGCCTACTCCATGATGACTTCATTTTTTGCATTGATCTTCTCATGATTTCTCCACAACTTTGATGTTTTCCCTAGGAATTTTCATTTCTCTGAACTTTAGTGAAGTCAAAAGGTGGTGCAATTTCCACTTGTTATGAAGATTTACGCTATTTCCATTTCAATGATTTTAGACCTTTTCACAAGATTTCTTCAAAGATCTTCATGATTTCTTCGTGTTTTTTGCTATGAAATTGGAGAATTTTCAAATTTTGCAAGGATTGAGTGCCAAAATCCTTCTAGGCGCAATTTCCACTCACACTTAGAAATTGCGCTTTTTTCCAAGAGAAATGGCGCAATTTCCACTGGTGCCTGGAAATTGCACTAAAATTTTACTTAGCCATTTTTTCAATACCTGAAATCCTGTATATTTCAAAATATATTTAAATATTTCAAATATTTTGAAATATACTGTCAGGATGTTTGAGATAGGTCTCAAATCCATGAGATTTAACATGCAGATTCTAGATTTTTGAGGATCCACCAGATTTTAGACTTAGTCAATTTTTCAGGGTTTCAAGACACCAGACTTAGTCAGTTTCAGGACTTCAGAACACGCATCAGGATGAGGGCATACGGACTCCTTAGCAAGAATTTGGCGAGACTTGGGGAAAACAACAATACCAAACATACAAACTCAGAGAAAACTTAAACCTAAAAGCAAACCCACGACAGAAAGCGGAAAAAAAGGTGGGTCCCCATTTGCAATGGGGTGATGTGTGAAAATGTCACAACACCATCCTTCTTCACCAAGACCACTGAAAAAGCAAAGGGATTAGAACTAGGCTTGATGTGTCCCATATCCAATAGCTCTTCCTTGAATTTCCTAGGATGACGATAAGGAGTGGTGATGACAGGCTTGGAGCCCTCCTCTAACTCAATCACATGCTTAGGAGGTCTACCAGGAGGAATCTCCTCAAACACCATGCTGTGCTTATCTAGCATTGATTGGATATCCACATAATATTGCTGGTCATTGCTAGAAGAATACTTAGAAGACACAAAACATTGAGCTGCCCATGCAACATCACCATGTCTAAACAATGTCTCCATCCTCTTTGCTGTCACTATCCTTGGCACTCCATCCGCCAATGCTCTCAACACTATCTTCCTCCCATCTGACATGAACTCCAACTCCATCTTCTTAAAATCCTGAATGTACCTGCCAAGTGAATGTAACCATTGGATTCCCAGAACATCTATATCACCAATCACAACCACATAGAAGTCATCGGTAACGGTATAGTCACCCAACTGGATACTCAACTGCGGAATCTTCTTAGTGCAAATCATCTTGAATCCATCTGCAACCATCACACTGAAGCTTGGAAACTCCTCTACTTGCAACCTTCGCTTCATCACCACACCTTCATAAATGAAGTTATGAGTGGCCTCGCTATTACCCAAACATGTGACCCGCTGTGCCTTCAAGACTCCTCTCACTCTAAAAGGATGATACTTAGTAACTCCTGATAATGTAGCAATAGTACCATGTACGGTGTCACCTGTAGCTATAGCATCAAGCTCCAATTGCTGCTCCTCATTATCACTTTCTGAACTAGTGTCTTGGACTCCATCATCATCAATGTCAGGAGTGACCTCTATGTAATGAGCTTTGCCTTTCCCAAGGCATCTATGTCCGGGCTCCCAAGGTTCCTTGCATGAGAAACACGACTTATTTCTCCTTAGTTCATTCTTGGCTTCTATGTTTGGATTTGTCCTTCAAGGCTATTCCTTCTAAAAATTCCTTTTGGGATCCTTCTTGATGAAGAGAAGGGTTTGCTTTGAAACTTGGGCTTGGACGGTGCTGAAAATTGCATACCTCTAGCCCTCTTAATAGCATCCTGCAATGAAGGTGGATCTAGTGCTTTCACCCAACCACGAAGAGGCTCCTCAAGTCCTTCAATGAAGAGACGAGTCAATCTACTCTCAAAAACATTTGGAACCAAGACTGCAAGCTTCTGAAATTCAGATATATAGGCATCCACTGTATCCTTCTGTTTGAGTTGGGCCAACTCTCCGAAGAACTGTTCGGGGTTAGTCTTGTCGAACCTGTCAATCAGCCTCTGAGTGAAATCTGCATAAGTAGTGATAAGGCTATGACCTTGTGTAACCATTCCATTGTACCACCAATCGTGTGCATCTCCCTCCAAGTGTAAAGTAGCAAACTGAATTGCTTCCTTCTCAAACATAGGGTTCAAAGTGAGATAGTTATCCATCTTTTGAATCCATGCACGTGTCATGCATCTACTCGAACCATTAAAAGGAGTAATGGTTACCTTTCCCAACTTCCTTTGCAAATCATGGTTGTGATTTCTCTCCTCTCTAGACTTGTTTATGTACTTCAATTGACAGAAATCCTGTAGAGACATAGCAGCTTGAAACTCATCACCTAGAGATTGCCATTCTCTCATGTAATCATTGAAGCTCTCACTTGCAACCTGTTGTCCACCATCTTGTGCTCCTTGCTGATCCAAGAAAGTAGGCATGAGAGGTCTACTCATGGAAGCTTGAGTGGTTCTAGTATGAGTGTCAATATTATTTTCGGAATTGCTAGCTTCCCCATTGTTACTATTGTTTCCATTGCCTCCATTGTTTCCATTGTTTGCCATGTTATGCCGCACAAATTGGGACAAAAGTTGCATTAGATCATGCTATCCTCTAGCTATATCATTGAGGATACCTCTAGTGCTAGGATCCTTATGATTCTTGTCACCCATGGTGTCCTCTCCTTTGGAATCTGAGCCAATAAACTGCCTTCTTCTTCTGTAGGTAATGTACTCTCTATCCTCAGGATTCATAAGTCAACATTCTTATCATATAAACCCTTCAGGTTGGCAAGATCACTTGCTCTGATACCACTATAAGATCCCTAATCAGATCTACCCTAAATTTCTGATTTTTCTTTTTCTCAAACCCTAAATCTGAATTCTGATTTTTATTTCTGAATTACAAATAATTGTGGACAGTGAATATACATGTGCCAAATACTCAAATAAACATGCCAAAAAAATGTATCCTTATGTAGATAACATCAATCATGAATTCCACCACATGATATGATCATCCAAATGCAAACAAATGATCTATAATTCTGATTTCTGAATATGAATGTCTGCTACTACAAATCAGATTATTTTGAACGGAAATTACATCAAATGTATAGGCTCAAACATGCCCAAACATAGCCCAGATTTCTGCTATTACAAATCAGACCTAATCATAGGTTTATACATACCAAAAATGATGGAAAATGATGTCTTCTTGCAAACCCTAGATGGGTGAATCCTCCAAGATAGGTGGCGCTCCCAAAATAATGAAGAATGGCATGCACAAGAGGGCGGTAGTGGCTAGGGTTTGATCAACAAATGCTCCAAAGTGAAGTCGCCCTCCTTGGGAAGTGGCACTCAACCTAGGGTAAAACCCTAGCAAGTGTCTTCGCTGAAATCTTCGTTCAAAACCCCCCAAAAGATCGCACTCCAAATCTGATCTAAAAATCTGAATATATCTTCCACTCTTCCAAATTGTATTTGGCACAAATCACACAATTTGGCCTTAGGGTTTCTTCTCCAAATCTGCAGAAATAGATTGAAGCTCCTTCTTTCCTTCCAAATCTTCAATGAAGTGCAAATGTGAACTCCGTATGAGTTCACCTCCAAGATGGAATTGGGTTTTCGTCCAATCCACCAATATTCCTAAGGGTTTTCATCCTTGGAATATGTTGAACCAAAGTTGCAGCCACAAGAGAAAATCTCCAATGAAAAGATATGAATGTGGATGATCAAAATGACTTGAAATTTGCCTTTTTTTATAGCCACCAAATAACTCCTTCCATGGCCGACCTCCCTTTGGCAATTTTATTTTTATTTTTATCCTCATTTTGGCCGACCTCCCTCTAGGCGCTCCACTTTATTTTATTTTTTATTCTCCCTTGTCTTGGTCTTCCACCTTTTAGACAATTTTCTTTATTTTATTTTATTTTACCAAGTGGCTCACATAAATATTAAAAGTCATTTCACATCACAAATTGGTCCAGCCTAAATAATTAAATATAAATAATCCGAAATGATTAGGATTACTTAGTATTTAACTAATTAGGTTATTCCCTTGCACTTTTGACTTAGCCTACGGGAATAAAATAGGCTAGTTGACTCTGTTGGCTGATCACTCGGAAGAAAGGGGACATTACATACTTAAATATGTTTCTTGTCACGTTACAATTTTTCAATTTATCTTTGCAACCTTGACAACATGTTTTTTAACAAAATGGTAGGCGAATTAAATTCCACAATTGTCACTATTCTATAAAAAATGTAGTTGTACATTGCTGAATGATTATTTGCTTGAAATTGTTTTTGGGCTTATTATGATCACAATGCTATTTTTCAAATCTACTGGACATTCATCTCATTTTGCAATTTCTCAAATTCCGTGTGTTTGCATTTTATGATTTGTCTTGTAATTCTAAAAGGTGACATGCATACAGCCTCAATTGTGATTTATGATCCTACATATTATGTCTGCCCCATGCACCAAAAATAGTAGCCCAAAATGAGCATGAAGTTCATCTAAAACAAAAATGGCATCTCCAGTAGAAGAGTAAATATAATGATGGTGCATCTCTATCCTACTTTTGTAGCCATTACATTAGAAAACGAAAAATGAGCAATGCATAGAATCTCAGGTATTTCCATCTCAAGGTCTCACCTAAATTGTCTGTTAGGATCTTCAATTCATTGTTGACTTAACCATAAAGAATAGCCATTTCAAGCTTTAAATCCATTACACCCTTGGCCTACTTGACCAGCCATATTTATAATGGCAAGATCCCTGTTTGGCTAAAGGAATCAAGTTCCTCTCTCGTTCTCTCAATCTTTTGAATCCTTAATATCTAATTTTTAACTAAGTGTTTCAATTATTCATAAAAGTTATTAGGCCCATAAATTTAGTGAACTCATTTATTTTTAATCTCTTTATGTTGGTTGCCTTCACTAGAGAGGGAAATATTTTTGCTTTCCCCTCCCTCAATATTTTTGATCTTTGACACCTAATTTTTAATTAGTGTTTCAATTATACATAAAATTGGTTAGACTCATAAATTTAATGAACTCTTTTATTGTAATCTCTATCTGTTGTGCTGCCTTCACTTACAAATCTTTGACGTTTGGCTATACAATCTGATATCTTTTTTCATAATATACTCAAAATAAAATTAAGAAATCAACTTCCAGCTTGATATATTTAAGTTTTTAACTATGTTGAATCCATGGTGTATCCTTTCAAATAAGACGTGACTTTGATGTTAGAAGAAAAGAAAAATACATTTTTCCATTTTCCTTGAAACATGTTTTAAAGTTTTCATGTCATATGATCTCAACATTTGATATCCTGTATGCAGAATGTTCTACATTGGCATATTGTAGATACACAATCATTTCCTTTAGAGATTCCATCTCTTCCAAATTTATGGAATGGTGCTTATAGTCCTTCAGAGCGGTACACAATGAATGATGCAAGGGAGATAGTTGGGTAAGAGCTCAATGTAACATTTTCTCCTAAATGTAATATGATACAAGGAATTAGAATGATGACTTTTAATAAAATTCCACAGATATGCTCGAATGAGAGGGATCAATGTATTAGCAGAAATTGATGTTCCTGGACATGCTGCTTCTTGGTATGTTATCATAATATTTGTTCTCATTATAAATTTCTAAGATATTTTGCTATAATGATATTTGTAAAGCATAGTTCATATGATTTTTTTTTTTAAAAAAAAAATTTGCTAATATATTATTCAGTGTCACAGGTCAAGTTAAATGAGTGCTATACATATAGGCATAGTTTATGTCTAATTAAAGGCTCGTGACATTGAATGGAATAATGGTTTGTGCTAATATGTGAGGAAAATCTATCAATACACAATTTATAATGCTTCCATGCAAATGCATTACCAATGGCAAATTGGCCTTAAAACCAATTCATGTTTAATTGTAGAAGACAAGGATCAAAATCGAGCCTTGAGTTGGTGCGGATGGTATCTTTACACCCTAACAAATAATTCTCATAGATCCTCCTTCCATAATTTACTTGGTCATCATCCATTTCATTATAAGTTAATGATGCTTAATGTCTTAGTAATGGAAATGATATTTGTTCATGTTGTTTGGCATTGTAGTGTTTTATTATTTTGGTTGTTCTTTTCTTCATTAATTTGTACTTATATTTGTTTCTGCCATACTATTTTTTGAATTAACATTGAAAATGAGCCCATTTAGTATGCACTAAGCTTGTGTCCTGGATCAGTTTGTATGAGAGCATGGAAACACATTTTTGTGTCCATGCTTGTATGGAGATGCTAAGCCTATGATAAGAATAAAGTTTATCCATCTACCTCTATGATAGCATGCCTTTCCTTGAAAAACCTATAGTCAAGTCAACAAAGAGATCAAGAATTCTTTTGAAATCTATTCACCCAATTGATGGTATATTCATATTCATTTAATGTTCACATGACTATGGAGGACAAGCATTCAATGAAAGATGTTTGATTGGTAATAGTCCCAAGATGGCAGATTGTATATATGTAAACAATGTAAAATATTGGAAGCACGAAATTTTGGGTATCACAAGGAAGTTGAATAGTTATTGTTCAAATGACTATGGAGGACACTATGGAGGACACACATTCAATTAAGGATGTTGGATTCATAGTAGTCCAAGATGAAAGATTGTGTGTGTGTGTGTGTATATTCATAGTTACAAGACTCACCTAGACTTGGCAAGTCCTAAGCTGGTTGCATCCAAACAAGGCCAGAAGACTTGTGACTTGGGTACTCGGCAAGTCAGGTCAGACTCACCAAGTCTAAGTTGGCTGTAAAAAAAAATCACTCAAACGCAACACACTCTAAAATGATCTCTGACACCCTCAAAATATACTCATTTCATTTGCAAGCAGAAATAAGAATAGAAAAAGAGGATTGGAGCTAAAGTCACAATCCATTGAAGCAAAAGCCAACAAGCAACTTGAGCAACAAACATTGTTTGAATGCAACTTGAAAAGGTTTGTAGCAACACTTGGTGCATCTTGTTACATTTTAATTTGTCTCTTTCATGACAACACAAAACAAAATAGTGTGTATGGTATAACTGTTCTTCCAATTATAAGGGTAAGCTCCTTGAGATCTAACTAAAACTAAAACTAATAGAATTTACAAATATGCACATTGAACAAGTTTTCAATGGGGGTTTGGCATTAAATGTAAATATCTAAATGACTATGTTTTTGCCTTGGATGCAAGCACTATATTGCCAACAGTCAAGTCCTATAGTGAGATTTTCAAATTAAGGAGGATAAACATATCAAGCACGAACAAACACAACCTCTTTCTAGTTAAAGTAGAGACTAGTATTTAGCTGTAAACAAAGATTTAATGGAATAACACCAACAGATGTTGTGATGTCCCCAATTGGACAACCCTAGGAAATAGACAAATTTTCCAATGTGTGCAAGTTGAAATGATGAACAAAACCAAATGTAGATGCGAAACCCTATTGAAACCAATGTTGATCAGTAGTATAGCAACTTGCAAACCCTTATCAATCAAAATACTCAACTATGAACATCAGTTCCCACATTTCACAATGCTGATATTATTTTAGAAACCCTCATATACCAATAACAATCAACTAGGACAATAAATTTGAATATACTAATGATTGTTATAAATAAAAAAACTTTATATACACTTCACAATTAATTATGAACAGTAGATCTGATAATTAATATTGATGATCAATGATTGCAACCAATGAATTTGAATTAACATTTAAATCACTTCAGAACATCAACAAATGGATCACCAATAATGATACCAAGATATATATTAATTTATATCAGCAAGTACACAAATAACAGCAGCCAAAAACCCTCATAAAATCACCCAAATCAAACCTGCAACTTGCGCCCCAAATATTTAATTATTTCGAGTAAAAATCACAAATATTCACTCACAACTTGTTTGGATCTGACTGATACAAGGATGAAACCTTCAAAAGGTGGCACAAATAGTGCTGTATGGATTTGATGATGATGGTGCAGGCTAGGAACAAGGTCGTAAGAGTCATAAAAGTGCTGGAAACATTAATCATGGCAGCCCCACATGAGGTGCAGCTGCAAAATGATCTGGTACAGTGGCTGGAACAACAATGGATGGTTGGAAACCTTCAATAAATCTCTGCAAACCCTCATGAATCAATAGCAATATCTGAAAGCTCTTCAAAATATGCAATTATATGATGGTACTATGGCTGGAAAGTCTCATAAACAACAACAAATAATTTAAAACCCTAGGCACAACACTAATGATGACTGGAAACAATGATCAAAGGCTGGGCATAACATAAAGATGGCTGGAAACACTGAATTTGAGCAGATCTAAACCCTTATTAGCAGCAACAACATTAAACCTATTCAAAACCAACAAATAAGCACACTCGGTATTGTAGCGCCGCTATAGCGACACTGTAGCAGCATTGTAGCAAATTGAAAATGACTTCAATTCCTCAATCAATCTTCAACAAATCAACCCAATTGTGATCTATGGATGGAATCACCTCTAAGGGATAAGAGAGTCTTCATCCTCAAATCCAGATTTGGAAACCAAGAGGGTTTTCATCCCCCTGATCTCCCACACCAAGGGTTTTTGTCCTTGAATGTTTCAAACTCTAAATTGGAAGGAATAGCAAAATGACAAATACCGATGATTTGTTTTGAGGAAATGACTTTCTCTTATAGTTGCCTTTTCGGGCCCTTCATTTGAATTTATTTTCCCTCCAAGTATTTAAAAATACATTTTAAATTACATCAAGTGTTTAAAAACACTTTTTAAATTACTTATTGAATTAATTGTTGAAGACACTTTTAAAATATTATATAGGCCCTATAATAACATTTAAGTTGCCCTTTTGAAAATAAAAGGATCAGGCCCAACTTAAAATATTATTATTTCCCTTATTTTATCCCTTAGCTTACAAGAAATAGAGAATTGCTACAGGTCTTCAATTCCTTCTCTTAGTTCTGAAAAGGGGATATGACAGGTGTTGATTATTGCTAAATCAGAGACTAATATTCTATATAAACAAGAAATGATTAAAACAAATATACACCATAATTTTGTGTAGGTAATAGTTAAATTGCATTAAAAGCTACAATTTAAATAGAAAGTTTGCTGATTCAAAGTTCGACTTAAAACAATCTACTTTCGATTTATTTCAAGAAATTGCAAACATAGATTTAACAATCATTGAATAATAGTTGGAGCATAGGCTTAATGTTTGCTATCCTTCACTACACAAAAACACAATGACTTGACTTCCACTTTCAAATAACAATTTGTGCAGCATAAGTCTAGCATCAATTCCCTGCCATGTCCCCTTTTCAAAACTAAGATAATTAATAATATTATTTTAAGTTGGACGTGGCAATTTTATATTTAAGGGACAACTTAATAATGTTATTTTCATAAATTAAAAAATGTGTTTTTAAACACTTAATTATAAAAAAAGTATTTTTAAATACTTTGGTGGGAAATTTAAATCCAAGGGCCCATTTTGGTTAGGAGTAAAAATGTGGCATTTGGCTTCATTTGGCATTCATCATTGAGGATGAAAACCCTTGGCTATTTGGAGGTCTTAGAGGACAAAAACCCTCTTGGATTTCCATTTTTGGATTTGGGGATAAAAATGTTGATTGATGGTGGGGCAACCTACAACTTCATTGATGAAGGTTTGGTGGCCAAAAGAGGTCTTGAGATAGAAGAATTTGAGGGATTCAATGTGATGGTCATTGATAGTTTCACCATGCCTTTTACGAATAAAATTTTTTAGTTGAGCATCTCCTTAGGAAACCACAAGGTGACCGATGACTTCTATGTTTTTGGCATAGGAGACACTGTTATGGTGTTTAGAGTTCAGTGGTTGCTTTCCCTTAGGAAATACTCTTAGAACTTTTAGACCATGGAGCTGAAATTCCATGCATATGGGAAGAAGGTTGTTTTTCGTGGAATGTCAAGTGGAGCACCTAGAATTGTTTTAGCAAAAAGAATGGAGATAACTTCCTGTCATGGTCAGCTTGCTTGGGCAACCCAATGTTTGATAACTCCTAAAACTTCTTTTGGTGGAAAGAAGTCTTATCATGTAGATATCCAGTTTCTTTTGGATAAGCATAGCCAAGTTTTCAGTGACATACCTCTAGGGAGGCCACTTGATAGAGGTTTCATGAAATGTCCCCATTTGGCGTTTAGCCAAGTTTGTGACCAATAGCCTATTCGCTTGAGCTTTTGTAGGCCATCTGGGTTGGTTAGGGAGCTTTGCTTGTTGTGAAGAGCACAGGTTCAGTTAATTGTGATGTTTTGCCTTGGCATTGAGCTTAGTGGATGTTCAACAGAGATGCTTTCAGATGTTTGATCGGGTTCACGGATTGCTCTCCAAGATTCTTGGAGGAGCCGTCTATTTTTGGAAAGTCACCCGGAAGGCATCGTTTCACATCCCAAACCTTACAGAGCATAATGGTTCAGTTTATTTGGCAGTTGGTTGAAGTTTGGTATTTTCTGCAAAAAAGTTATATATATATTTTTTGTTCCGTATGTTAGGCATAAGGGAGTTGTACCCCATAAGTAAGAGCAAAAAATAAATCGAATGCATGCCCTAAGAATAGGGGTGCAAAATGCAAGAGACAATACTTGCATCAATCCAAAGACAACCATTAGCTAATCCTGTCAGCCCATTAAAGCATGGGCACAAACACCAGTTATGATTTTGAAAATTCTCCCTTTTCATATCAAATGCCTCTTTGGATGAGAGGGGACTCCCCATAACCACTGCTTAAATTAAGTTGCATTCTGGACACCCGATTTGATGTGAGATTGCAATTGCATTTTAATCCGATTCAACTTCGTCTTTAAAATTTTATTCTTCTTATTCTGCACTTCTTGCCATTTCTCCTCAACCTCAATCTTTTGTGTTTTAATGGTGTCCATACTTCGGGGAACAACATGAGCGATATTCACCCCACCCTTTGCCAGAGATTTCCAACCACTCACTGTAATGTGCCGTACCTGTTGGTTCTTTTTAAGGATCTTAATAGTGTTATTTTATTATTTTTTTTGTGTTCTTTCAGACTAGACAGAACATGCAGAAGGGGTTTTAGTTTTCTTGAGATGTTGTTGCCAGATACATTGCAATATAACATATGTATTGAAAACCCAAAAAACATACAATAGATATGAGCAAAATATCAGATACCCAGATCATAAAATATCATATAATGAATTACTATCACATACCCATATTAAAATGTGCAACTTTGTACAACTGTTGTAGCTGGACCAGCAAATGGGTAGTGTAGATCACCTCCAATTAGCAATAAATGAAAGTCTTTTGGTGTACAATTGATATTATCAAACTAGAAGACCCTAAACGCCCAAAATGATAGGACCAATGGCTGCCAATCAAGGTAGAATGTATTACAGCAGACCCACGTCACCTCCAGGATAGCTTGTACGGCCTGGGTTGAAGTATACACAACAAAATATTTGCATAAATTGATCTGCAATCTGTCCAATACTACTGCACTCTTATTCTGCATCCAAACGCTTGAAATGAAGTCCCAAAACAGTCCCAAAAATGCAGTCGACGTCCCAAGGAATGGTACGACCAAGAAACTAGGAAGTATGGCCAGCCAAGGAGATATTTGTAGCTCAAAACCCATACTCTGGGCTGAGACTAAACTGCTGTTCAAACCCTTCCAGTATATCACCCAACAATCTGCAAAATGTGATCAATGTCTCCTCAAAATCCTCATCAAAATGAATCCCATTAAAGCTCCATTGCAAACACTGGATGTATTTGCCAATCTAGCACCTTTGGACGGTCTTTCACCCCTGTAGAATGCTGTTACTAATGGAGGTTTTCGTCTCCAAAAGCCACCTGGGTTCAAATTTCTTCAAACCCTCTCGAAACCCTACTAGAGCCAAAGCAAGCAATTTCATAACATCAAGCATGCCCAAATGAAACTCACTTTTCATCTTTTATTCTTCTCCAAGAGGGGCGTTGCCTTTTTGAGAGGGAATATTTTATTTTAAAAGCACTTTATAATTTCCTAGAGATGGCGCCCAAGTCATATTAGTGACATTTTAAATATAACTTCAATATGTCACTTGCCTTTAATATTTCTAAAGTCTCTGTCAAATAATTATCATTAACCTTCGGACTTTAAAATGAATGCCAAGATCAACTCGGAATCCAGGGTTCTATAACTCGCCGAAAAGGTCTCGACGAGATGAATCCATCCCACATCTGAAAATCTTGAAATGACACCATCCACCGATTTACTAAAAATAGCAAATCCGGCACAAGCACCCAATCCATCCCTGAAAGTGCCAACTACACCAATTGAACCCAAACCAACCTCCACACAACTGAATAACCCATCCAAGGCTCTGCCAACCATGGTTCCCTAACCAAGTTAGTTAGTCTACGGGAACCCAATGATAACCCATCCAAGGCTCTGCCAACCATGGTTCTCTAACCAAGTTAAATAGTCTACGGGAACCCAATGATAGACTAACTTTGAATAGAGAAGGGGACATTACACTCACAAAAGTAGAATTGGCGATTGGGACCGAGGTCATATTCTCGGGATCAACTTTTGATGAGTTAAAATTATTCATTTATGTTTGTTTTTTATGCATTTTATCTTCCGTTGGCTCCAATTTTGGGGAGGGTTCGAGACTTTGCGAAGATTCTGACTTTTCCTCCAACTTTTCTGAGGCTTTAATGGAATAATGATGTGGCTTTGCATCATCCCACCAGGACTGCTGAACGACATTCTTAACAATTCTGGAGCAGGAATTGGCCATATGCCCCGTTTCCAAACATTTCCTACATCGAAAGAATAAACCTTCGTAATCTAGAAGTTGCTTCCAGCTGCGGTCCGAAACCTTGAAGGTGATGTCCACAGGAAGCTCTCTTATGACATCCATGTCTACCAAGATACGTGCAAAAGTTGTATGGGTGAAATTAGTTGTGTCTAAATCCACAACTAGAAAGCAACCCAATGAATCACCAATCACCTTAAAGCAATCTGCGAACCGGAATTGTAGCAGAAGATTCGGAAGGCAAATCCAAATAAGTTTTACAAAAAAGGATGCAGTAGCAGGGTTGAAATATGGAAACCATGGTTTGAGAAGGAGCAAGTTTTGCCCCCAACACCATTTCTCTTGCAGAATGGCATCCTTGTCCTGCCTGCAATCAAATACCACAATAAAAAACCCTTGCGCGCAAGGGTAGACTTCTACATTTCCTTTAAGCATGGGCTGCCAAGCTGAGGAAATCCACTTATGCAGATCTGGTAATTTTGGCCAAACTAGCCAATTAATCCATTGGAAGTAAAAAACTGCTCACCTTCATCAACCTCCTTTATGAGCTTCTCCGGAAAAACTAGAGTAGGAGAAGAGGGTGCCTTTTTGATGATGGTTCTTGGGCTGCTCTTGGGTGTCCCACACTCATTAAAAACTGAATTGCCCTTCAATGGCCGAGCATCCTAGGCCGTAGGTTTTAAGTCCTGATTCGGACCAGCAACCAAATCTCTAAAGGAAAGGCTTTGCCTAGACTTCGATTCCAACGGTCCTTGAGATCCAACATCAGAGCAGAGAGAAAATCGACCACCTATATGAGAGATTTTTGAGCACCGAAAGCCAGAAACCCTAGGCGCTGAAGAAGGGCTCGCTAGAGAAGATTTCATGAGGATCTGTCCCACAGCGTCCTTCCTCGCTAGCAGATCCCCTTTGTGGGCTTGCAAAACGGAGACATATCCGCCGGAAATAGGAGGCGGAGCTTGAGACTGCACCAATGAAACGACATAAATCGCAAATTCAGGAGCAAGCGACATCGTGTGGAAACCAATTTTTGAATTTTTTTTAATAATAATAATATTGCAAAAAGTTATATTTAATCAGCTATTTTAATTGTTATTTTCACTTAAGTTCCTAAAGGTGAAAATAATTAAAAAAGTGATTAAGTGTTATAGCTCATTAGAAAGGGGAAAACATATTCTTTTATGTAGGCACTTAAAAATTGAACCTTAAGTGGAGAAAAAAGAAATTATTTAAGTCAGAGGGAAAAGGTTATTATTTTCAAGAAATAATTCATTTCCTTTGTAACTCCTAAAGTGCCTTTATAAAGAGGATGAGAGCTCATTCTGAGGGGTTATGCTTTTGGAATTGTTTTTGTTTTGCAGATGGATTGAACCTGTGAGTTCTTCTATAATCTCTTGAGGACGAAAACTTTCTTGCAGATTGGGTGTGGTTTCATGGATTTGTGTATTCGAAATAGATGTTGATCTTTTGAGATTATGTTTATATTTGGATTTAGATTATTTGTTAGATGGTTTGATTTAATTCTGATGAATCCTTGAAGTTTGTTACATGAAGTTAAAAATTACCAAGGTTGCACCGAGACTGGTACTGGTACTGGTACGGGAGACTGGTACCGGTACCGGTATGTCTGTTTTTGAAAAATAGGAGACGGGGGTACTTGGAGACACCATTTTTTTTTAAAATATAATTTAATAATTTTATTAATTTATTAATATGCTAACATTAAAACTGAAAATATCATGACATTGAACTTTTAAAACAAAAGAACTGGTAAAGTTTAAGTTTATAGCTTACTTGTAACAATTTAATATAGCTTACTATATATATATTACTTATAGGCATATAGCTTACTTGTAACAATTTAATATAGCTTAATGTATATATATTACTGTAGACACTAGTATTGAGGTTTGAAGTCCGTAGGAGTAAGAATCCACTGAGTTTGTGAGAAAATAGTGGAAAAAATGAAAGGTAGAGAAAGAAAAAAAAATGGAGACGCCTTTTTATTGATGCAGGGTACTTGGAGACGTGTGGGAGACTCAACCAAAAGTCTCCCTTTGCAGGGAGACGTACCCAAGAAGTCTCCGAGACGGGGAGATGAGTACCAGTCTCCGAGACGAGTACCAGGGGGTCGGAGACGGGTCTTCGTGCAACATAGAAAATTACACAAGGAGTTCGTACTTTCGAGCCATACATTTGCATGTGGATAATTGAATTTTGTAATAATGCATATATGATTGAAATAACTTTGCATTGAGGATTGCCATATCATAACGTTCATTTTGGTCAGGATTTTAAGAGTTTTTGTTGCAGTTTGGAATTTTTGAAGTGAGCCGTACAAGTTTGGGGCCGTACATTGGCTAAGTGTGCTTTTTCATTGTTTGAATCTGGAAGACTATATGCAAATCAATGTTAAGAAGTGGATTGGTAAGTTGGGCGACAGAATTTTCAGTCTTGTGACTATTTGATGCAGGTTATAGGTCTGATTTTCCCTAGTCTGTACATACAAGTCAGGCCGTACTTTCCATCCAGGCGTGGGTTTTGACACTCAGCTAGTCGCTGTGTATAAGGATCCTGAAATCATTGGCTTGGGGTACCAAAAATATACAAAGTATGTGAATCTTCATTTGAATGAGTAAGTTTGACATCTGACATATTTTATACAGATTATAGAAGCTGCTGCAGACCACCAAATCTGGTTTCTGACCTACAGTTCGCAGTAGTCAAAAGGAGGTTTGTTATCAATCAAAGTCTTGCCCATTCTTGCTTTGAAGGTGCCTTGTGTAGGAGATGCTGTGGCTATGGGATTAAGGAAGGACTATACCTTGAAGGGTTAATTGTGATTAGGATACAGTGGGTTGTCACAGAGGGTTTCAGATCTGTAATACAACTCACTTGAGCATCCTCTGCCCTGCATTCTGGATCATCTTCCAAGCTTCTCTTTGTGGGATCTTGTTATGAAGACTACAGCCTTGTGAACAGCGGCAACAATGTCATGAAGTCTTCAATCTGGGAACACTCTTCCATACTTTCTCATTTGGTATATCCATGGTGGTTTCTTTGATCTTATGCATACTTCTTTCATGCTTCCATATAACTTCTATACATCTAACTGGTTACATCTGTGACTCATTGTGCAAATCAGGGGTTTTGGGTTAATTTTGCAATTTACTTATTGTACTATAATCTTTACTTCAGTTGCAAACATAATTATAACCCCTGGATGGTTTACCACCAGTGTGGAGGAATTGTAATGCTTATCTTTCTTGTTCATTGACCCATTAAATAAGTGGAGAATCCCCATTGGATAAGCGGATGCCCACTGGATAAGCGGATGCCTGCTATTAGTAGAAGATTGTATTTGGTTTCATTGCAAAGCATTGATTATCAACCAAAACACTATATGCTCTCACCTCGCCCATCCTGGGAATTTGGTGAACAGAAAGTGTGGAGGTATTCTAGTTGGTTGCATACTTGTGCTAACTTTACTGTGATCATTTGTATAAATTTGAATTTTTTTTGGGGTAGCTTATTACATTTCAAGCATGTGGTAGAGCTAGAAGAAGGAGCCAAACTAGTGATCACTCCTTATCGCCATTCCAAAAGGCATCGAGAAGAGATTGAGAAGGCTATTAAGGAGCTTTTGGACATGGGACACATCGGACCTTGTTCAAACCCCTTTGCTTCTTCTATAGTCTTGGTTAAGAGAAAAGATGGAACCATGAAGATGTGCATATACTACATAGCCTTGATCAAAAGAACAATCAAGAATAGATATCCTATTCTAAGGATCGATGAACTTTATGTAGTTGTCTATTTCTCAAAAATAGACCTCAGATTAGGATATCATCAAATGATAGTTCCTGAAGAAGATATCCACAAAACAACCTTTAGGTATCATTATGGACCAAGTGTTCAACAAGCTATTGAGAAAATTTTTTTTGGTCTTCTTTGATGACATTTTTATGTACAACAAGACATGGGAAGATCATTTGAGGCACATAGATGAGGTTCTGGGCATCCTTGAAGCACAAGCATTATTTGCTAAGGAATCCAAATGTGAGTTCGAGATGAGAAAGATTTTGTATCTTGGACATGTCATAAGTGTCCAAGAAGTTTAGGTTGATTAGGAGAAGATTCATGCTATTTTGATTGGCCTCCTAAGAATTTGACTTAGCTGAGAGAATTCTTTGGCCTCTGTAGATACTACAAAAGGTTTGTCAAGGGATTTTCTCAATTGGCTGCCCTCTTGACTGTAATATCCCTTGCTATTTCTGGTATGAATTTTCCCTCAAGGAATATTGTCAAACACTTCTGATGTAAACCCAATGCTTGCTGGTCTGTGTTTTTAGTCTGATATTTTTATTTGATAATGATAGCTGAGTACTTTAAATGCTCATAAATCAAAACTACAAAGTCTAAGCATTAATCTAAATGCATATATGACTTCTTTTTGCCTTTTCAAATGCTTTTTATATGGTTTCTACATGTAAATTATGTACCTACAGCCAACTGACATTATGACAAACAATGGGCATGCAATCTAACATGCTGATAAGGGATGCTATCATGAAGGACATTACATTGAACAAATGGTATACAATTGATAACTCTTTTATTAGATGCAACCACGAACACAATGATATTAAGAAATACCAAGACTCTTGGTTTACAAGGGTTATTCAATACAGTGCCAAAGTCTGATATCAATGATCACCTACAACAATATGCTTGGGATAACAATGCAAAACTACTAATAATTACAAAAGAACCTGGTGATAATGGTGCCCAAAGTGTTGATGAAGAATCAAACAATATCCAAGGAAAGGAGTCCCTTCCAAACCCAAATTGTAACCTTCTCCCAGCTGCCCTATTCATGTGGCACTGTAGCAATCACTGTAGCATTGCTGTAGCAATCACTGTAGTGCGACACTGTAGCATTACTGTAGCGGCACTGTTCACATCACTGTAGCGGCACTATTCACAGCACTGTAGCAGCCAACAGAAAAAACTTCTGATATGCAAATTAATACCCCCAAACCCTTGGTTAATACTTCAGATTTAAGCACAAATGAAAGGACTGAAGTATCCCTTCCAATTTGCAACCCTTCGGAGGATATTTCACCACCTCAGTTATGCTAATCTATGGGAGTTTTCATTCCCAAAGACTAAATATGTAGAAACCCTTGGCTCCACAAAAACTCATCAAATGCAAATGACAATAATCGGATGTCTGGAAGCTTGCCTTGCCCCTTCCTTTATACTTTTTTTAATCCCACTTCAAGAGGCTTCTAGAAAAATCTTATTATTTTGTTTTAGTGACTTTAATGATATAATGTTTATTTTAAGTCACTATATTAAATTAATTAAATATAAGGTGACCTTTTGATTTAAAATTAAGTAATAACCTTATAAAATAATTAATTTAATAATATCTCCCTTATTTCGTCAATTAGCCTTTGGGAGATAAAGGCTAAATTACTCATCATGAAAATCACCTAGGAAGGGGACATTACATTGACTAATTTAACTAAGAAATGAGCTTTCTCATTGACTAGTGTAGCACAACAGACTTTTGATAAGCTTAAGGAAATGATGAGCTCATGTCCTGTGCTAGCTATTCTCAATTTCTATCTTCCCTTTGTGTTGGAATGTGATGTTTTTGGAGAAGGGATAGGAGTAGCTTGATGTAGAATAAGTATCCAATAGATTTTAGGAGTCATAAATTCAAAGATTCTGAAAAAGGGGTTCTCAATTATGACAAAGAGATGTTGGCCATCATGCAAGCATTGGCCAAGTTCAAGCAATATCTAGTAGGTGGCAGATTTGTGGTTAAAACAAACCATAACATCTTGAAGTATTTCCTTAATCAAAAGGATCTTAATGAGAGACAACATAAGTGTGTAAGTAAACTTTAGACTGATGATTTCGATATTGAATATGTCAAAGGAAAGAAGAACATTGTTGTTGATGCCTTGTCATGAAAACCAATATTATGTTCTATGACTGAAATTTCAGCTGATTGGAAAGCTCACATTTTAGTAGAATATTCTAAGAATGCATTTGCTACTGACATTATGTAAGGCAAGCTGTAAGATGATAGATATTAAGTAGCAAATGATCTTATACTCTAAAAGAATAGAGTATACCTTGTTCTTGAATCAAAGTTGAAGGATAAGATTTTGAGAGTAATTCATGATACCCCTTTGGCTGGTCATCTAGAGTACTTCAAAACTTACAAATAGATCAAGGAGAGGTTTACATGGGAAGGAGTCAAAGATGATGTCCTTAAGCATATCAGAGAGTGCCAAGCCTGCCAATAGAAAAAAGTTAGAGCAAACTTTATTAGCATGCCTCTTGCAACCCTTACCGATACTAGAACAAAAATGGGAGAGTATCTCCATGGATTTTATCATTGGACTCCCATGAGTTCAGGGTAAGCATTGTATATTTGTTGTAGTTGATAGACTCACTAAATATGCTCAGTATTTTGCAAGATCTTTGTAATTACCAACACTAATTTTTTTTTTTTAAATTTGAAATATATAAAGCTACAACCAACATTGAATAACAAATTTCTCATGAATACATCATACCCATGATCCCAATTGTTATAATTAATTTCAACCAGAAATATGAAGTTTTCAACCAAATAGAATAATGCAATGTCCCCATTTCCGGGCTCTCTTGCAACACAGTTGGAGTTGACTTTTTGGGTTTGTGACAACTTGATCAGAGGAGTATTTCGATGTCACTAGTGTGCTTAGGTGATTCAGTGGAGCTGTATGACCCTTTCTAGAGGGATTTCAGACAACTTGTTCGTACTTGCTATTTATAGTAAGTACTTGCATGGCAACAATCTTTCTAGGGTTTTCTGGGTTTGTTCTTGTAATGTCCCCTTTTTCTAGTGAGTTAGTCTATACTTGGTTCCCGTAGACTAACCAAAGTGGTTAGGGAACTCTGGGAGTTCGTTTGGTCGGTTTTTGACATTCTGGTTGGGACTTACTATTTTTAGTAAGTCGCGAAGTTGGCTATTTTGAGAAACTTTTTATTGGAGATGGAGCGTTTCGCCGAGATCTTTCCAACGGTCTATAACTCATGGGATTCTGTGACCGTTTGGGCTTTCATATTAAAGTCTGTAAGTTATACTTTATTATTATATTTGGACTTTAATTAATTAATGTTGGTGACTTTGGAGAAATAAGGAAAAATGCAAAAATAAGTCACTAAGGGATTTGGGTACCCCTTTGAGGAATAAAAAGCAAATTTAAAAATAACATTTCCCTCTCATATGGGTCGACCCACTTGTGGAGTTATAAAAAGGCAAAGAGTGGGAAAAGTTATTCATTCTTGATATTAAATTTTATGCTTCTATTTGCTCTACAAATGAGGGTTTGGGGGATTTCTTCCAGCTAGGGCTTTTGGTGACGGAAACCACTATTGGTAGCAATCTTCCGCAGGTGTGAAAGATCACCCAAGGGGATTTTGGAGCAGCCATACTCAGTGGCTATATTTGAGCTTCATTTTGATACCACCATTGACGGAGATGGAGATAACAAGATATATCTTATTGTAGTTTTGTTGCAGCTGAGGAAGAGTATTAGTGACGGATTGTATTGCAGATTTGAGAAGGGTTGGGACTGCCATTTCTTCATTGCTGGCCGTACTTCATTTTGCTGGCCGTACCTCTTCATGTGCAGGCCGTACCACTTCATATGCTAGCCGTACTTATTGGAGAAACCGTTTGGAGTTCACTGGGGCTGTTCTTCCTTGCTTAGTGGTTGTTTTTGACCTAAGGGTCTATGCTGATAGTTGTAGATTGTTTCCTTGCATTTGTTGATACTTTCAATGCAAAACTCCATTGTCATGTTGCTGGTTCGTCAACAACAGAAATATGAAGATGCTTATTTTGACATAGGTATGTGATGGTTATTCATTTTATGCCATTCTATGAACTGGGTCTTCAATATTTAATTCATATCTGTTATAGTTTTTCTGGGTTTTTAGTTGTATGCTATATTCCTTGTATTCTGACATACACACTTCAAGAAAACGAAAACCCCCTTCTGCATCTTCTATCTAGTTCTGAAAGATCACAGAAAAAACTAAAAAATATATCATTAAAAAAAAAAGATAAATCAAAAGAACAACAGGTGCAGGTTATTACAGTGGTATCAGAGCTAGTGCATCTTGCCAGCCTGTGTTGATCAGTTTATATGAGTGACGAAAGAAGAGTCTACACTAGACCCACTCCACATTGGCATCCACCAGAGGTTTCGGAAGGTGAAACAGTTTCAGGTATATTGGGTATGCACAGGAACTCTTCCAGCGGGAGTGATAGCATAACAGGTAGTATGGGGGACAGAGGAGTTGACCAGCCTGAGAGTCCTGGTGCCAAAGCAGAGAGGAAGTTCGATATTATGCTCGATATGATGTCCCAGCTCCTTGGGAAGTTTAGCCAAGGGATTCCAGTAGTTCACACCAATACCACACCCGAAGGTGAGATCAGTCGCTCCAATGAGGGTCACCACAGACATGCAGGATGGGGCAGTGGATATGTAGGACAAGGTGGTGGACATGCGGGACAGGGTAGTGGACACGCAGGTCAGAGTGATATTAATAACACCAGGGTTACCCCAGGATCGGTTACTAGACCCTTACAACCGACTTTTCCGCGTAGAGAGGAGGCAGTGGTTCAGCAGGAACCAGAGTTTTAGCTTCCCACGACGGATGATGTTCAGATACAGCATGCAGAGTACATGACATTGGCTCCTAACATCAGAGAGATGTTGACATTCGACCAGTATATGAATCAGAAGAGACAAAGGGGATTTATGATGGGTCGAGGAGATCATAGAGCTAACAAAGCTAACCGGGACTACCAGCATGCATTGAGCAAAGTCCCTATGGACCGGTTTGACGGAAGTGGCAAGATTTCAGCCAGAGCTTGGGTGCAGAAGTTGGATAACTACTTGACACTTAAGCCGATGCCGGAGGATGAGGCACTTAACTTTGCCACTATTCATTTAGATGGGTTAGCACACGAGTGGTGGTACCATGGGTTTGTCACCTTGGGCCACAACCTTATCACCACATACGATGAGTTCACTAATAGACTTATCAAGAGGTTCGATACCAAGGACCTAGAGTTGCAGTTCAGAGAGCTGGTGCAGTTAAAGCAGTATGGGTCACTTGAGGGATATATTTCAGATTTCCAGAGAATCAATGTGATGGTTCCCAGCATATCAGAGAGGAGACTTGTAGTCCTGTTCATGGAAGGACTAATGGAACCACTTAAGGGTTGGGTTAAGGCATTTGATCCACCTTCACTTCAAGAGACTATCAAGAAGGCACATAGTATGGAGTTTGTTGTGCCTAGGAAACAGTTTGTCTCCAAACCCTTTCCTCCACGAAGAGACAAAATGCTGGTTCAGCAGCGAGACACCTTCCCATAGAGGAAACCAGGGCCTCAATTAGATGATGATGCATTGAATGAATACAGGAGGAAGAGACTATGCTTCAAATGCAAAGAACCATGGGATCCTAACCACAGGTGCCCAATGAAGGGGCAAGCAAAACAATTGGAGTATTATTCTGCTGAGGAGATAGCTTCTGAGCAATCAGGGCAGCAGAGTGATAGGGAGGACAGTGATGTAGAGAATATGGTGCAGATTGTACAGGACATGCATGATGAGGACATTCCGACAGCACATATCTCTGCTATTCAGAAAGAGGGTTCCTTCAGAATACGGGGAGTATTGGAGGGACAGAGAGTGACCACTTTGCTAGATATAGGTGCCACCCACAACTTCATTGATGAGGGGCTTGTGGCACGAAGGGGACTCAAAACAGAAGAGTTCGAGGGATTCAAAGTCAGAGTTGCAGACGGGTTTGTCATTACTTGCAAACGAAGGATCCCTAATTTAACCATCAAGTTAAATAATTATGAGTTCCAAGCCGAATACTATGTGGTCGGTATGGGTGACATGGATGTAGTCCTAGGAATGAAGTGGCTACACATGATAGGTGAATTTTCCCTCAACTTGAGGACCATGGAGATGAAGTTCGAAGTAGATGGTCAGAAACATATTTTGAGGGGAATGTCCGATGGGGGTTTAAGAGCAGTGTCTATTCGGAGGATGGAGAGGATATTGCGGCATGACCAAGTGCAGTGGGCAGCTGAGATTCTTGTAATGCCAGAGGCACCGAAACAGCAAAAACAGGATTATCCAATGGAGATTCAGTCAGTACTAACTAAGCACTCCAAAGTGTTTAGTGATATACCTCCAGGTAGACCTCCAGACAGGGGTTTTGAGCATGTTATAGAGATGGAGCAGGGGGCCAAACCAGTTATCATCGTTCCCTATAGACATCCTAAGAGATACAAGGATGAGATTGAGAAGGCTATTCAAGAGCTTCTCAAGATGGGTCACATCAGGCCTAGTAAGTGTTCTTTTGCTTCTTCTGTTTTGGTCAAGAAGAAGGATGGCACACTCAGGATGTGTATTGATTACAGGGAACTGAACAAAAAGACTATTAAGAACAGGTACCCCATCCCCAGGATTGATGAGCTTATTGACGAGCTGCATGGTGCATGTTTCTTCTCCAAGATAGACTTGAGGTCAGGGTACCATCAAATTCGGGTACGTGAGGAGGATGTGGAGAAGACAGCGTTTAGGTGTCACTATGGGCACTTTGAGTTTCTGGTTATGCCTTTCGGTTTAACCAATGCACCTGCCACTTTCAAGTCTTGTATGAATAAGGTCTTCAGAGAACAGTTGCGGAAGTTTGTACTCATATTTTTCGATGACATACTCATATTCAGCAGGACTTGGGAGGATCATTTGAGACATCTGAATATTGTGTTGAGTATACTTGAGCAGGAGTCCCTATATGCAAAAATGTCTAAATGCGAGTTTGGCATGACGGAGTTGTTGTATTTGGGACACATCATCAGTGCAGAGGGTGTCCGTGTGGATCCGGAGAAGATTCGAGCTATAGTTGACTGGCCACCACCCAAGAATCTCTCTCAGCTTAAGGGGTTCTTTGGCCTTTGTGGATTCTACCGTAGGTTCGTAAAGGGATTTTCTCAGAAAGCAGCCCCACTCACAGATTTGACACGGAAGGGAGCTTTCGTTTGGTCAGATGGTGCTCAACAGTGTTTTGACAAGTTTAAGGAGGTGATGAGCACTTGTCCAGTTTTGGCCATTCCTAATTTTTTGAAGCCGTTTGAGCTTTAGTGTGATGCCTCTGGGGAAGGCATAGGTGCGGTGTTGATGCAGGACAAACACCCTATTGCTTTTGAGAGCCGAAAGTTGAGGGGCCCTGAGAGGAGCTATAGTATCTACGATAAGGAGATGTTAGCCATCATGCATGCATTGGCTAAATTTAGGCAGTATCTGGTTGGAGGGAAATTCATTGTTAAATCTAATCACAATAGCTTGAAACATTTCCTTAGTTAGAAGGACCTAAATGACCGGCAGCAAAAGTGGGTCAGCAAGTTGCAGGCATATGACTTCGACATTGTTTTTGTCAAAGGGAAGAAAAATATAGTTGCTGACGCTTTATCCAGGAGACCACACTTGTGTGCCTTAGGAGAGATTGCAGAGGACTGGAGAGATATGATCACTGCAGAATATGCAAAGGATAAGTGGGCCTCTGGGATTATGGATGGCACTAACCGTGATGACAGGTACACTATTGTAAATGACTTGATCATTTACAAGGGGAGGATTTTTTGGTGCTAGCTTCTGCTATGAAGCAGAAGATCTTGAGAGCTTTCTATGACTTGCCTATGGCTGGGCATCCAGGATTCTACAAGACCTATAGGCAGGTTAAAGAGAGGTTTACTTGGAAAGGCCTCAAATTAGAAGTACAGAAGTATGTGCGGGAGTGTCCAGTATGCCAACAGAACAAACATGAGCACTCCTACCCAGGAGGATTATTGCAGCCCTTACCCATTCCCGAGAGGAAGTGGGTTGTATATCGATGGACTTCATTACTGGCTTGCTGAAAGCCCAAGGCAGGGACTGCATCTTTGTGGTGGTTGACAGGTTGACAAAGTTTGCCCATTTCTTTGCCATTTCAGCCACTTATACAGAAGCTCAGGTTGTTGATTTATTCTTCAGAGAGGTGTTCCGACTTCACGGATTGCCTAGGAGTATTGTGAGCGACAGGGATAGCAGGTTCCTTAGCAATTTTTGGCAGGAGCTTTTTAGGTTGACAGGGACCGAGCTCACCCCCAGATTGATGGACAGACAGAGATAGTTAATAAGTGGGTGGAGGGATACCTCAGGAATTACATAGCCGGGCAGCAGACGGCGTGGGTCAAGTGGCTTCACTTGGGAGAGTATTGTTATAATACCGCTTACCACATGTCTATCCAGATGACACCATTTACGGCACTTTATGGGTACGAGGCTCCTAGTTTCTTGGATCTATTGTTTGGAGATAGCAGAGTACCAAAGGCTAAAGACCTCTTAGAGGAGAGTCAGGACATCGTGAGGTCTTTGAAAGAGAACATTCAGAAGGCGTAGAATCAGTAGAAGCAGTATGCAGACCAACACAGGGTTGAGCGTTCTTTTGAGATGGGTGATATGGTGTACCTTATGCTGCAACCATATAGACAATCTACTCTTAAGAGGAGTGGTGTTGAGAAGTTAAAGCCACGGTATTATGGTCCATTCAGGATCTCCAGGAGGGTTGGAGAGGTGGCTTATGAGTTAGAATTGTCGGCAAAGAGCAGAGTTCATAATGTCTTCCATGTGTCACGCCTCAAAAAGGCACTAGGGCACAATGTGATACCTTCTACAGAGTTGCCTCCTCTTGATGAAGAGGGGAAGTTGGTTTTGATACCTGAGGTCATCATTGACACCAGGGAACGTACATTGAGGAAAAGAGTCATCAGGGAATATTTGGTGAAGTGGAAGAACCTGTTGGTAGAGGATGCTAAATGGGAGAGTGAGCAAATGTTGTTGCATCCAGATCTGAGATTGCTTGAGACAAGCAATCTTGGGGAGGGCGGACTGTAATGTCCCCTTTTTGTAGTGAGTTAGTCTATACTTGGTTCCCGTAGACTAACCAAAGTGGTTAGGGAACTCTGGGAGTTCATTTGGTCGGCTTCTGACATTCTGGCTGGGACTTACTATTTTTAGTAAGTCGCGAAGTTGGCTATTTTGGGAAACTCTTTATTGGAGATGGAGCGTTTCGCCGAGATCTTTCCAACGGTCTATAACTCATGGGATTTTGTGATCATTTGGGCTTTCATATTAAAGTCCGTAAGTTATACTTTATTATTATATTTGGACTTTAATTAATTAATGTCGGTGACTTTGGAGAAATAAGGAAAAATGCAAAAATAAGTCACTAAGGGATTTGGGTGCCCCTTTGAGGAATAAAAAACAAATTTAAAAATAACATTTCCCTTTCATATGGGTCGACCCACTTGTGGAGTTATAAAAAGACAGTGGGAAAAGTTATTCATTCTTGATATTAAATTTTATGCTTCTATTTGCTCTACAAATGAGGGTTTGGGGGATTTCTTCTAGCCAGGGCTTTTGGTGACGGAAACCACCATTGGTAGCAATCTTCCGCAGGTGTGAAAGATCACCCAAGGGGATTTTGGAGCAGCCATACTCAGTGGCTATATTTGAGCTTCATTTTGATACCACCATTGACGGAGATGGAGATAATAAGATATATCTTATTGCAGTTTTGTTGCAGCTGAGGAAGAGTATTAGTGACGGATTGTATTGCAGATTTGAGAAGGGTTGGGACTGCCATTTCTCCATTGTTGGCCATACTTCATTTTGCTGGCCGTACCTCTTCATGTGCAGGCCGTACCACTTCATATGCTGGCCGTACTTCTTGGAGCAGCCGTTTGGAGTTCATTGGGGCTGTTCTTCCTTGCTTAGTGGTTGTTTTTGACCTAAGGGTCTATGCTGATAGTTGTAGATTGTTTCCTTGCATTTGCTGATACTTTCAATGCAAAACTCCATTGTCATGTTGCTGGTCCGTCAACAGCAGAAATATGAAGATGCTTATTTTGATATGGGTATGTGATGGTTATTCATTTTATGCCATTCTATGAACTGGGTCTTCATTATTTAATTCATATCTGTAATAGTTTTTCTGGGTTTTTAGTTGTATGCTATATTCCTTGTATTCTGACATACACACTTCAAGAAAACGAAAACCCCCTTCTACATCTTCTATCTAGTTCTGAAAGATCACAGAAAAAACTAAAAAATATATCATTAAAAAAAAAGATAAATCAAAAGAACAACAGGTGTAGGTTATTACAGTTCTCGTTGGTCCTTGGAGAACACTGCTATTTATAGTAAGTGTTAGTCTGACATTGTTTTTGGTGATTTGGCAATTCAGCCGTTTGGCTATCTCAGATGTTGCATTGAGCTCAGTGATATCAGATGGTTTGCGGTGATGTCTTTCCGAGCGATTTTAGACATTTGGGCCATTCTTACTATTTTTAGCAGGGGTCACTGCTCAGCACCGACTTCATGTGGCACTGTTTCCATGCCATTGCATGATTGGTCACTCCTTCGGTTGTTCGTTGGGCAGAGTTATATTATTTTAATTAACATTAATGTCATTTAAGTTAAATTAAAGATTTAACTTAATTAAATTATTAAAGTGACTTTATTAAAGGGGCGTTGGGGGAAAAATGTAAAAGGCATTTTTAATAAAGTAATGTGGAGCGCCCAACTTAGGGAGACATAAGGGAAATAAAGTGAAATTTAAAATGTTATTTAATTGCCCAAGATGTGCGTGGAAGTGAAGGAGAGAATAAAAGGGGGTTTGAGCTCATTTTTGTATATGCTTGGAAAAAAAAATTTCTTCTTCAAGTTGGAGACTGAGCTTGGTTCTTGGCTTTTTGAGGACGAAAACCCTCAAGAGGAACAATATTGGTAGGTGTGAAAGATCACCCAAGAATACTTTGCTGATAGCCTCACACAGGGGATATGCTGAAGCTAAATAATTGAAGATATTTAGTGATTTGAAGCAAGGGTTTGGATGCAGATTTTATAGAGTGATTTAAGAACATAGAAAAGGATCTTTTGCAGATTTTAAGTGTTTCAATGTTGTATTTTCTCCATTGTTGGCCACTCCAATTGTTGTAGCTGAATGTTGAGACTTTGGGAGTTGTTTTCAAATGATTTCAGTGCTATTTCACCTTGAATGGGGATGCCTAGGGTTGGAGAATAAAGGGTTTTGAGCATTTTGTAATCTGAGCATTTCTGCTAGGGTTTTTGGAGCTTCCATTGTTGTTCACAGATTGTTTCAGACCTGCACATTGTATGACAACAAATGGGTATGTTTCATATATGATGTTTGAGTGATTTTATCATCTGGGTATTTGTTATAATCCCTCTATTTGATGTATTTAGCAAATATATCTCAAAAAACATATGATAGCAGCTAGGGTTTTGAAATATTTGATTTTCTAGGGTTTCCTAACATATGGGTATTATTGATTTATGTTCCTAGTGGTTGTTTCAATTCATATAAGCTTCTAGGTATTATTAGAAATACTTCTTTAATGTTATATCTCAACTTTATGCAAGCAAAAACCCACATGCAAGCCCTAAACAACATCAAAAAAACAAAAAAATTAGAACCAAAAAAATCCAAATAGGGTGGGACATTACAAATAACATGCAACACTGCCCAGTTAAGCAAATCACTGTTTTTTCATGAATATGAAATACCCATAAGCTGTAATATTTTTTCAGATCTGATACAAGTTTATACAACAACATTTTCAAAGTTTGGGCAATACCAAGATGAGTATATCATATCTATGATAGTATTAAAGCATACCCAGAAGATAAAATCAAGTTATAACACCAATACCAACATACCCATTTGTTGTTCAAAACCGGATTGTTGGACAACTGTTGCAGCAAACTGGAGCATATAGAATAGGTTGGAAACACCTCTAATCCACGCTTTTCCCTTCCAAGACTTCCAACTTCAAAAAACCACACCTTGGGCACCACCAAATTTGTTATCTCACCTCCCAAAACCCAAGCGCTTGGCTCACAAAGTTCCAACGCCTCCAAACAACAACTGTACGGTCACAAAGGGAGTTAAACCTCTGATTAAAACTTGCAAACTCCTTCCAAATTCTTCCTCAATTCCTCTCCTTCATCCCTTCATTCAGTGTTTAGGCTCTCGTGCGTCACAGGAACATCAAACAACTTCAAACATTCCACAAACCCTTATCTAAATGATGCAGCCTGATCTGGAATGGTGTGACCCTCCTTGGAAGTTCTAAATCTACAAAAAACTCTTCAAAATCTGCAACAAACTTCTCCAATATCTTCTACAATCTCACCTTTAAAATATCATTCGAAGAATCTTGATACTTTGCAATGAAAACCTCTCCGCAACAAATCTGCAACTCCACAATAGGCACCAACATAGTCTTTGAATGGAACTATCAGCAATCAACTAGGGTGTAATGTCCCCATTTTGAGCTAAGTTATGATTTCTAGTTTGAGCTTGTTTTTATACATGGAGAATCGGAAAGTTGGTTTATGTCTATACATGGAGAACCGGAAAGTTGGCTCAACTAGTATGTTATTGGGTTGTTTGGAAAATGTAATATTGAAATTGTATTTTCAATCATTTGATTTGATTTGATAGATTATGGAATAAAAGGGAAAATGAAATCTTTAATTACATTTTCCTCTAAGCTATTTTTATGGAGTTTTGTATTATGGATAATGCTAATTGATGGGATGAGGAATTGCTCTAGGTGGGACCTATTTTGTAATGGTGTTATCAAATAAAGCCAACGTTGAAGGAGTTGCATTCGCCCATGAAGGAAGATAGGTCCAAGCAATTGAAATTCATTCAAAACGGCTATGATAGAGATGATCGACTATGTCATGTCCCCATATTAAAGCCTTGTTTAAATTGAAGATTTAAACAATATATTTAATTACACATAAATATTAATAATTAAATATTAATAAGTTATATAATATATTATCATATTACATGAATATAAATATCAAATATTATTATTATTATAGTCATAAGATATTAATAGATATATATATTATTATAATATATATTATTAATATGAATTAATTAATTAAATAATATATATACTATATATTAATATTATAAGTGACTAGATATTAAATATAAGAGGGGACCAATGTATGTGACTCTTTGAAGAGTCACTATTCTTTGTAAGAGGCATAATGGAACATATATAATATAAATAGTAGTAGCAAGGAATGAAGGGGATTAGATTGGGGGATATAAGAAAATAAGGAAGTCTAAAGTAAGCAAACAAAAGTCTTCAAATATGAAAGTCAGAAAGTATGGAATAACAACGATGAGTCAGCAAGGATAAAACAGTCAGCAATTATGGGTAGCGATTACCATATAGCTTGCATTTAATTTAAGAGGAAGTATTATAAATCTATGGGAAATAAATAAAAAAAGGAATATTGGCATTAAAAATAAATATAATTAAATCCGCATTATATTTATATATATATATATATTCCTGAGTCATAAGTAGGAAAGATATCATAAATACATATAGGGAGGAATTATTCAAGAAAATATATATATATATAATAATATTAATAACATATATAATAATATAATATAGAGATATTATTAATATTATAACAAATACTACAATATATAAATATTAAAGAATAGGTGAAAGAGAATAAAATCAAGTGAGCAGATTCAACAAGACAAGCAGCATAAAGAGGTAAGTACACTTTTCTTATTAATAGGTTAGGCGATATAAATGTTGTAGAAGAATAATATGAATATAAATAAATGAATATTGCTCATATCAGCATAATAATAATTGGAATATATTACCATCAATGATGTATATACATTCATTCTCTATAAGTATGCATATAGAATAGGTACAATAATATGAGAATAAATAGGAGTGTAGAAATGAGGTAAATCTACATACATATATGAATGGAATATGGATATAGATGTGAACATTGTTAAATTGAATACAATGAAATGAATGTTGTAATTCAATGAATGTGATAGCTAAAATCCTTAGACAATTAAGTGTATGAACAAATGATAAGTTGGAAACATTATATATGGACATGAATATACAACTTAAATATGGATGAATAATGATTATATTGTTAATATGTTGAAGTGAAAAGAAAATGAAACTCTAATGTTCTCTTTTGTGAGTTGAATTGTGCAAGGTCAAAGGAAAAATTGGGACTCACTAGAAGGGGACATTACAGACTAGCATGAGGAGTTTGCATTGGATCATGGTCCCATTTGATTCCAACGGCAAAAAGGAAGAATTCGCCCAAGGAAAGGTTATAGATTGGAGAGCCAACGGTTGGAGCATTCGCCCAAGACAAAGACATTTAAAAACAATTGTGTGGAAATTCAATGCCAATGCTTAAGGGATCGACGGCCAAGGAGAGGAGAAGACTTAAATGCAAATTCAAAATGTTAATGCAATCGCCTATGGTTAGTTATGGATCGACTAAAGCACGGGAAAGATTTTAAATGCATGGAGCTTCCATTTCAATGTCTAATGCCATTCGCCTAAGGATTTTAAATGCTCAAGAAAGAAAATTGAATGCAAATTCAATCACCATTATGAGGAGATAATCAATTTGCTTAGAGGGACGATTTGGGCAAGGTGAAGTCATTTACTTTCATACAAAAAGATTTTAAATGTGTGCATTGTTGGAGTTTCTCTCCAAATCAGCAAAGGGTTTGCCAGTTCCTAAGCTCAGGCAGATTCGGCCAACAAATACAGGAGGTTGCGTGAGTTGCCTCCCCTTCATTTCTGGTTCTGCCGCACCAAGGGGGGTATCCCTATAGCTAAAGATTTAACTCTGACACACCCAACATAAAGGTTTAGCCTTTTACTCACAGGCATAATACTCTCATTTTAGAACCAAGATTTGTGTGATAAATCATAAGGTTGGCAATGTTCTTGGACATATCTAACTGGTTGAGGATGAGAGTATGCAAGGGTCCTATTTCTAATCCTACAAACTAACAGATTTGAAGTTTTGAAATGATTTGTTTTTATGTTTTGGATGCAAGACAGGGGTTTTGGAATCATAACCTCAACACAAGGGCAGACCGGTGCCTATCTCAGGGCAAGGAGTCAACTAGACGTATACAAGTGAATGATTTGCAGTGGCATTCAAGTTTCAAGGGGCTATATAGGTATTTGCCTTACAAACACCACCCAAGAATGAGTATTTAGCTATCTCTATTTACAAACATCCCTACTGCCATACAATCTTCCTCATACTTAACCTAAAACAGTTTAATCCACTCCTTGAATGGAAGTTAGAGATCAAGCATGCAATACATAAATCTATATCCTAAAATCTTAGTAACCCTTAGCAACCAGATTCAAAAGAAGGGATGCATATAGCCATGGAGACAAATAGCTAAACACATGCCATGAAGCATTTTTTATATAAAAATGACATGAAACTGAACATGTGTGCAACGTGCATTCAAATGCAACTCATAAACTCACAAAATGAGACAAAACAGCCCAGAAAAGCTTTGTTTTTGCTATTTCCTCCAAAAATTTGCCCAAGTCTTCCACAACCGAAAAAATGAGTGACACAGTTCGCTTATAGCAAGAACGTGTACTTAGCAATCAAGTACATTGTCATTTCAAAATGTTGCCAGATACATCGCACCATCAAGATGGCGCCCAAAACATTCAACGCAGCCAAAAGAGATAGAGGAAAGAGCAGGGGAGATTGGGGGATGTGTCGCTGCTTGGAGATTTTTCATTAAAAATGGTAGCTAACTTGTCCCTTCAGACCCATACCTCTGCAATTTTGCCATTAATGGCCAAGCTACCCGCGGCTTCTAAAAATACGACGGTTGCATGCTTTGCAATTCTTCCTGCCTGAAATGCGACTGCGGATACACAGGAAATCCTTCCTCGGGCATTCAAAACAGGGCCGTCGATTTCCCCCCTTATCGCCAAGATCAACAGCTTCAAACCGCGCTGAAAAGCCGTTAGCCAATAGAATCACGCCACACAGGCGGCTTTTTGCCATCACAGACTTTTCACAACGCAAACAAACATTTTTGCCTTTTCGCCCATTTTGCTTTTTTCGCCTTCAAATCTTTGTATATGCAGTTGTATATACATACAACTACCTTTGGACACGTGTCAGCACCTGATTGGTTCGCCATCGTTCAATATTTGTATCTCCATCGGCGAGCCATTGTATCTTAATTTGTATTTGAAATTGTATGTGCAATTGTAGATACATACAATCACCACATACAAGGGCAGACCCCAAACCATTATGAATCAATTTGAAATTTCAATCGGGTCCAGGCGTTGTATCTCCTTTCTTGTACATCACCTTGTATATCACATGTACATATGCAATGTACATACAACCATAGACTTCATCACTTTTATCAGTCAGATTGGAAAAACATTGAAATCCGGCATTGTATCGAATTCTTTGTATATTTCATTGTATATCACACACACATACAATGTGCAATATACAACCCTGGACCTCAACCACTTATCCGTCACAACAAACTCACCTTTAGCGTCCGGGATTGTATGTGTGCTTTGTATTTTGCATTGTTTATAGCATGTACATACAATCCGGGACATACAACTGTGTGGGCCCCACCACGTTCTTGAAGACCGTTGACTTTGACTACTCCGCTTTGCATATTTCATTGTATCCTCCATTGTATATCTGATTGTATATTGGGTACATACAACCCCAATATACAACCGCGGATTTCATCCATCTCACAAATACTGTTAACTCCTTGACCGCGTTCGCTCTTGCACATGCCTACTTGTACATTCACTTGTATATGCAATTGTATATCAGAGATACATACAACGCAAGATACAAAGGAAACACATTGACCTTTCAACTTTGCCATTGTATGTATGTTCGCCAGACCCGATTTGATAATATTTGAAATCCGGGATTGTACACGTATCTTTTGTATCTTGCATTGCATTTGTCACATACATACAATCCCCTTGCTGTTCACCTGTGGGCCCGACCACTGCTCAGCCAGATTTGAATGCACTTTGAAATCCGTCGTTGTATCTACCTTGTTGTATATCGAATATACAACACAATATACATGCAATCTTTTTGATACAATTGCAGAATATTCCAGGAATCTGCGATGTACATACAGATTTTTGCCTTTGGAATTGTATTTGAATGACACATACAACCTGATATGTATACATTGATACATACAACCATTTTTCTCCACTCTGAAGCCGATTGAATTTTATTTCGGGTCCGCCAATGTACATTCACACCTGCACATACAAAGATACAACGGCCATATACAAAGAACGATACATGCAATTTAATTGTGCAGGAGGCCGAGGGACTTAGAAATTTTTGGATTTTTCATGAAAGGCCTGCGAATTCAACTACTCGAAACCCAAACTTGTAGCAGGCACCAACATGCATAATCATCTACAACCATTTAAAATTGTTCAAGACTGTTTCATTCATTGGTGGAATCCAAATTTCATCCAAAATACCGAAGAGGAGGAACGCTTATCCTTGGAAAGGATAAATAGAGCTCTTGAAGATCAATTTGAACTATTGATGATTTGGTATGTTTTCTATTACTTTTGTTTTAGCTGAGAATTCTGATTTTCAGTTTATTTGCAAGGAGATGACCTCTTGTTTGATATGGTGATGACCCCATATCCTTGTGTGAGGTGTTATCATTCAGATTTCACCATTTGTGCTTAAATTTGTAGGTTCTGTAGATCATTTGGAGTGAATTGGATATCATTGAAACCCTTGGTCATTGTGGAGTTGAGCCAAGGTAGTGGATTTGACAAAAAGAAGCATTTTGTGAAGATTTGATATCAATTTAGGTTCTGATTTTTATGAAGGCCAACTGGATATTTCATTTCAGGGTTCATATGCATGATTTGATTGAAGATTTTGATAATTGAAGACCTTGGAAACATCATAGAGGCTGAATATTGCATTGAGGAGTCAATCACTTGGCTAAGGAAGAGCATTTTGTCATAGTTTTGGCTTCTACAACATTTCTGGGCATATATACATTTTATATCAGTCATAGCAGCAGCATATATATTGTTATCAATCCATTATTTGCTTTCATATAAGGCTACAATAGTGACATATGGTCTCACTGATCATTTACCATTGATAGTGCTTGGTATTTTAGGGTTTGGAGGACAATTGGATGTTATTTTTATGATGTATTCAAGTCTAATATGACTGATATAGTGACTGTAATTTCATGACAACAGTATGTTATTTGATGTTATTTCATTTCAAATCAATGAAGATGCAAAGAGTTTGATGGCTTTCATAAATGTTGATGTATTTTGAAAATCAGAGATGTCACTTATTATGCATATTGAAAGACCCTACTACAAATGACTGAAATATTTTCTCAAATTTTAGATAAGATTTCTTGCACCAATCAATGTAAAACATCAAAATACATCAACATATATGAAAGCCATCAAACCCTTTGCATCTTCATTGATTTGAAATGAAATAACATCAAATAACATATTGTTGTCATGAAATTTCAGTCACTGTATCAGTCATATCAGACTTGAATACATCATGAAAATAACATCCAATTGTTCTCCAAACCCTAGAATACCAAGCACTAGCAACGGTAAATGATTAATGAGACCATATGTCACTGTTGCAGCCTTATATGAAAGCAAATAATGGATTGATAACAATATATCTGTTGTTGCTATGACTAATATAAAATGTATATATGCCCAGAAATGTTGTAGAAGCCAAAACTATGACAAAATGCTCTTCCTTAGCCAAGCGATTGACTCCTCAATGCAATATTCAGCCTCTATGATGTTTCCAAGGTCTTCAATTATCAAGATCTTCAATCAAATCATGGATATGAACCCTGAAATAAAATACCCAGTTGGCTGTCATAATAATCAGAACTCAAATTCATATCAAATCTTCCACTAAAATGTGTCTTTTTGTCAAATCCACTACCTTGGCTCAACTCCACAATGACCAAGGGTTCCAATGATATCCAATTCACTCCAAATGATCCACAAAACCTGCAAATTCAAGCACTAATGGTGAAATCTGAATGATAACACCTCACACAAGGGTATGGGGTCATCACCATATAAAACAAGGGGTCATCTCCTTGCAAATAAACTGAAAATCAAAATTCTCAGCTAAAACAAAAGACATAGAAAACATACCAAATCATCAATAGTCCAGAATTGATCTTCAAGAGCTCTATTTATCCTCTCTAAGGATAGGCGTTCCTCTTCTTTAACATTTTGGAATGTAGCTTGAATTCCACGAATGAAGAACAAGAATCTTGAATCATTTAAAATTAATTACATCTATGAACTCAATCATTTAAAATCAATCTTTAATTGTTTTAAATGAAATGCATCTACTTCACATATGGATCGATTCTCTAGCAATGAACTCCCTCTAACATAGGCGGCAGCTGGAAATGCTTGCACACAATCATTTAAAATCTTTATTTTACATTTAAAACCCTCCATATGGCTTGGGCGATCCTCAACAACTTGGGTGTTAGCATTTAAAATCCTTCAAAGTGTTTAGTCGATCCATAGGCAATTGCTAACAAATATTTAAAATCTTCTTCATGATCAGCGGCTAGCAATACATCATTTAAAATCTTCTAACAACATTAACATACCTCTTGCTTGCATCGATCCTTCTCATTGGCTCATGATCCAATGGAATCGCCTCATTGCACAAGGCGTTAGCACTCTAAACAATGCAAATGAACTCATTAATGATAATTGCCCTCCTAGATAGCTGTTTAGAATCATGATCCAATATAATTGCAATCCATATAGTTTAGCTCCATCTCAAATGCTAGTCGGTCATGCTTGATAGCCGTTTGGAATTAGCTTGGACCTATTTTCTTCATGGGCAAATGCATCATCTTATTCTACGAACAACTCCATAAAACACGATTAGAGGAAAAATGCAATTAAAGATTTCATTTTCCTTTTTATTCCATAATCTATCAAATCAAATCAAATGATTGAAAATACAATTTTAATATTGTATTTTCCGAACAACCCAATAACATATTAGTTGAGCCAACTTTCCAGTTCTCCATGTATAGACATAAACCAATTTTCCGGTTCTCCATGTATAGAAATAAGCTCAAACTAGAAAATCATTCCCTTACCAATACATTAGCCTACGTGAATGGATGATAGGCTAATCGTCAACTCCATATGAAGTCACTTTGGAAATGGGGACATTACAGCCCTCCCTTCTCGACATTGCTTGTCCCCAAGCAATGGGAAGAAAAACTAAATTCAATCAATCCCTGGATCCCAAATCCATCGTAGCTCCTCAATCATGCTCAAACACATCACCTCAAGCCTGCTGGTATAGAAGATCATGGGACCGCTTCCACTATCGCACAATGACTCAAACACATCCATACCAAAATAGATGCCAATCATGAAGGTGTAGATGCCAAGCAATGAACCCATGAAACTGAAAATCCTTCTACCACTGAAAAAGATCAAGAATAGATGAAGGATGCTAAACACCAATGTATCCATTCCGGTTGTGTTAAAACTGAAATCATATTCTTCAGTACTCAACAATGAAGAATAACCATCCACATGTGCCAATGATAGAGTATCATCAAAATGATGTTGTGTCTCTTCAAGAGTAGGCTGATTCTCTCCAATGGAAATCAATGTATCATGCAAACTTGAATCCTCATTGTCATACTCAAGCAAATCACCAATAGCTGATCCAAAATAAGTAAACAAGGCTGATTGCCTCATTGTCTTTACCATCTCAAGGCGCTGTTTTGCTTGGCCAGAAACTAGCTTAGCTTTCCTTGCTCTCTCTAGCCAAATATCACACCTTTCTTGTGTCTTTTCCACATCTTCATAGGTCTGATATACAAAATCAGATTGTGTAGTGCCATGTTTTTCAACAAAATTACCAAATCCAACACTCTAATTTGGTATGCTGTCATTAGTAGACCATGAATAACTATCATCCAAAGGTGTTAGCATGTCTATCTCATGAAAATGCAAAGCCATAGGACTGCTGTCCTCAAATAAATCAGGTATGATGTCATGCCAATCAATAGAATTGTCATCCATCTCAAAAATCAAATGCTTACCATCAAATGTTGGTTCAATACAATTCTCTTTGCATGCATCATATATGTCCTCATGAAATAAATCATGACCTATAGCAATCATAGATTTAGCTGTCATTTGATGAGGCAAAGTGTACTTGAGGGCTCTCATAATAATTTGTTTCCCATCATGTAGGAAACTCAACTCCATAGCTTGTAAGTCTTGAGTGATCCTTTGTAGTGAGTGTAGCGATTGTAGACCAAGTAGAATCTCATTGTCCTTCAAATCAAGTACATAGAAGTCATCACAAAGAGTATACTCACCAAATATAACACTAAGCTTGCGCACCTTCTTCTTGCATGGAATAGTAAGTCCTCCCGCTATTGACACATCAAAGCCCTCAAAACCATCACATAGCAATCCTCTTTTGTTGACCAATCCCTCATCAATGAAGTTATGTGAAGCTCCACTATCAAGAAGTGTCAAGACTTTGCAACCAAACAAAGTACCTTCAAAGATGAATGGATTGTACTTTGAAGCTCTTGAAAGATAAGCAATCCTAGAACTTTTGTTATCATCATTTGTAAGTTCTAGTGTTGGCTGTCCATCATCATCATCCTCATCAAGTACCTCTATGTAGTGTATCTTGCCTTTGCCAAGGCACCCATGACCAATCTCCCAAGGTTGCTTGCAAGAGTAGCACAACTTCTTCCTTCTTAATTCATCTCTTTCTTCATAACTCATCTTTGATGTAGTACCTTTGTCATCCTTCCTTTTGGGAGTGGTCTGCTCTTGAGATTGTTGACTTGCAACTTCATCTTTGAAGCTCTTTTTTTGAGGTGTATATGTAGGAATGATATCCAAATCAAGTGCAATATCAATAGCCTCATCAAGTGTGCTTGGCGTATGAACCTTGACCAATCCTTTGATCCTATCATTCAACCCTTCAACAAACAACATTGTGATTCTTCTATCCGACATATCAGGTACCATGACTGCAATCTTTTGAAATTCATTCACATAAGCATCCACTCTTCCACTTTGCTTCAGCTGTGCAAGCTCACAGTAGTAGACCTCCACATCTTTTCTATCAAACCTATTAATGAGTTTTTGAACAAACTCATCATATGAAGTAATCCTGTTGTGATGTTGAGACACAAGTCCATAATGCCACCATTCACAAACCAAACCCTCTAAATGCATAGTAGCAAAGTGTATAGCCTTTTCTTCACTCATGGGCTTGAGTGTAAGAAAAGTGTCCAACTTGTTCACCCATGCTCTAGCACTTATTTTACCACTGCCATCAAAACTAGGAAGAGGAATCTTTTCCAATGCATGCGTGTACTCTTTTGGTTGTGCTCTTCTTTGCCTTTGTTGAAACACACATCCTCTTTGCCTTTGTTGCTTATTGTTTATGAAATTATTGAGACTCACTCTATCACGCACATGATCAGGAACTGCATCGTACTCATTAATCCAAGTTGTCCAATCATCAACCTCTTCATCCTCATATTCTAATTCCTCCTCAATTACCTCTTCTTCTCTAGGAAGAAAAGTAGGCTGCATGGGTCTCTCAATTGTTGGTGTGCGTGTTCTCTTTGTCCTTTGTGATCCTGCAATACTACCTGCATCATCCTAATTAGCGATGTTGATCCTGTTACCCGTCAAAACTTGACATAGCCTATCAATGCTTCGTTGAATGTTTGCATTTGATTGTTGTATGGTTGCATTTGTTTGTTGCTGACCATCTGCCATTCTTCTTAGATTTTCCACCATATCTCTAATCATATGATCCATATCATCCTATGGATTAGCTTGTCTTCTATCACCCATTGTACTTTGTCTTCTTCTATAGTAATGTAGCAATGGATCTATGCACTCATCACCCATAGGCTGGCAGGATTATGGCTCTGATACCATTGTAAAGACCTTACTACAAATGACTGAAATATTTTCTCAATTTAACTTCAAATATTCAACGCTAAAAGTAATACAAAGTAAATAAACCATGAACAATTAGATACCACAATGTCAAAGCTTTATTGAAGTCTTCATTGAAGATGATTACAAAATGAATGCTTGTTGTTCCATGTGACAGTCATACATTGTTTTATATCAGACCCCAATGAAATCAAGAAATGGATGCCAAATGATATTCAAATTTCATACAATCAAAATAATTCCGATTTTCAGTTTATTTGCAAGGAGATGACCCTTTGATTGATATGGTGATGACCCCATATCCTTGTGTGAGGTGTTATGATTCAAACTTTACCATTAATGCTTGAATTTGTAGGTTTTGTGGATCATTTGGAGTGAATTGGATATCATTGGAACCCTTGGTTATTGTGGAGTTGAGCTAAGGTAGTCGATTTGACAAAAAAAAAACATTTTGTGAAGATTTGATATCAATTTAAGTTCTGATTTTTATGACAACCAGCTGGGTATTTTATTTCAGGGTTCATATGCATGATTTGATTGAAGATCTTGATAGTTGAAGACCTTGGGAACATCATAGAGGCTGAATATTGCATTGAGGAGCCAATCGTTTGGCTAAGGAAGAGCATTTTGACATAGTTTTGGCTTCTTCAACATTTCTGGGCATTTATATAATTTATATTAGTCATAGCAGCAATAGATATATTGTTATCAATCCATTATTTGCTCTCATATAAGGCTGCAACAGTGACATATGGTCTCATTGATCATTATCTATTGATAGTGCTTGATATTCTAGGGTTTGGAGAACATTTGGATGTTATTTTCATGATGTATTCAAGTTTGATATGACTTATACGGTGACTGTAATTTCATGACAGCAGTATGTTATTTGATGTTGTTTTATTTCAAATCAATGGAGATGCAAAGGGTTTGATGGCTTTCATATATGTTGATGTATTTTGATGTTTTATATTGATTTGTGCAAGAAATCTTATCAAAAAATTGAGAAAATATTTCAGTCATTTGTAGTAGGGTCTTTACATAGGGCAGATCTTTCACTACCGCAGTTGATGTTCTCCATGATGGTTTTCGTCCTCATAAAGCTCTTGGGTTCAAACTAGCAGCATAACCTTCCACAAAATTCACGCATACTTCAAATGAGCTCCAAAAATCTTTTTTATTCTTCTTCCCAAAACCCACGCCCTCCTTGGGTAATTTAAAAATATTAACTTTATTAAAATTCCCTTATATCTCTCCATGTTGGACACCCCCTTTTGATTTAAAAAAACATCCCTTATGTCCCCTAGGCGCCAACTTATAAAGTCACCTTTAATATTTTAAATAGTGCTAAGTTAAAATTTAATTTAATTTAATGTCATTAGCGTTAATTAAAATAATACCCTTGACCGAGATAAACACCAAACCGGAGTGCAACCGCTGTCACATGCCAAAGTTGGTGCCAAAACGGCGACTTACTAAAAATATGCACAAGCTCCTAAAAATGTGGAAAACCAACCAAGTGTCTAAAATAAGATCGGAAAGTGTCATTGCGATCCTTATTGCCATCCGAGCTCAATTTTAACAAAAGGAATGCCACGTAAACATGACCACAATGTCTCCAAAAACTGTGGAGCTCCCTAACCATCCAGTGTTTGCTTACGGGACCTCGAGTGATAGGCCAACTCTCATCAAACTGTCAGTACTTAGGAAGGGGACATTACAGTCCTCCCTCCCCAAAATTGCTTGTCCTCAAGCAATTGCAACTCTGGATGCCGCAAGATCTGCTCACTCTCCCATGTAGCATCCTCAACCGACAAGTTTTTTCACTTCACAAGTTAGTCTCTAATAGTCCTCCGTAGAGTGTGCTCTCTAGAGTCAATAATAGCCTCAGGAATCAAAATAAGCTTCCCTTTCTCGTCTAATGATGGTAACTTAGAAGAGGGAACCACTTTATGCCCGAGTGCCTTTTTGAGGCATGATACACAAAAAACATTATGCACTCTGCTATTTGCTGGTAACTCTAGCTCACAGGCCACTTCTCCAACCCGCTTGGAGATCCTGAAAGGGCCATAGAACCGTGGCTTAAGTTTCTTTGATCACTCTTCTTGAGAGTGGACTACCTGTAGGGCTGCAGGCTCAAGTAAACCATGTCGCCTACCTCAAATGTACGCTCAATGCGATGCTGATCTGCGTACAACTTCTGCTAATTCTGCACTTGTTGCAAGTTTTTTTTTAAGGTTTTCATTATGTCCTGACTTTCCTGCAACAAATCCTTGGCCTTAGGCACTCTTGTAATGTCCCCTTTCCGAGCCTAGTCAGTGTTGGGGCCATTAGCCTATTTCATGATCCTGATGGGCTAGTGGATGATATGGGATCATTTGTGGTTGATGTTTTGGTTCAGTTTAATTATCAAAATTGGAGTTATAAGGTTTATTTAATTTGATAATTAAACGGGTTACTTTATTTATTTTTTGTGCACTAAAGTATAAGGTGGGATTATTTAAAGTGACTTAATGTTATGTCTTGAGGGGAAAGGGGGAAATTTTTTATTTTTATTTCCCTAGTCATTTTAATGTGTGCACATAACTTGGAAATAGACTTATTTTATAAGTTGGAGGAGAAAAAGGTTGTATTTTCAAGAAATGATCTTTTTGTAACTCCCAGGTGCCTTTAAAAAGAGAGGGAGAGCTCATTTGGAGCTTATGCTTGATTAATGATATTGTTATGTTGTTGGGATTGAACCAGAGGATTATTGCACCTTCTTGTGGACAAAAACCCACTTGAGGATGATCAGTTTCGGTATTGAGATATCTACCCTAGCTGATAAACGGTGGTTTCTACCTCAAGAAACCAATGGAGCTTAATGGATTCGAGAGTTTTGTGAAGTTTTTGCAGTGAAATCAATGTTGAAGTTTTGTACAGTGAATTAGATGAATTTTGGTGTGATTTTTGAGTATTTTTATGAAGTTTGAATGCCTATGTATTTGGCCGTACATTTCTAGGCCATACCTCTGCTGAAGGAATCAATGTATATCAGAAATAAATGTTGAAGATTTTGGAATCTTGTTTGATTGCATATTTATTGCCTACCCTAGATGTTTCCTTTGCAAATGATTTGAAGTAGTTTGATGCTGTTTTGTAATTTCTAGAGGAATCTGTATATGTCCTAGCCATACAACTGCTGAAGAGGTTCGATGCTCATTAAAAATAATAGCTGATGTCATTTGAAAATCTGTTGTTTGCATTATGATTGATTGGCCTAGACGCCGCCCATTTTAAGAGTGATTTCAGAGATTTTGGTGTTGTTTTGAGAATTTTATGATAGTCGTACCATTTCCTGGTCGTATGGCCCTAATGAGTGTTTTCTGTTCGCTGTGGGTTGTGATGTCATTATTTTCAACAGTGGACTGCTCAGAATTGTTTCTTGTGGTCAGTTTATCAGATTTGCATCATTGTTTGAATAGTAGTTGTGTGGATCAGTTTATTGTGATTTCAATGCTTCATACATGGCTGCCGTCCCAACAGAGACAGTTAGCAATATAGTGTTAAATCAGACCTCAGTTAGTTGTTAGTATATGCATTATTGATCAGAAAATTTGATGATTCAATTGCCAACCATGATGTAGGGTATGATCTTCATCAATGAATTTCAAGGGAATTATTCATCCAAGCTCTAACTCTTGTGCTCTTGATACTATTGAATTGAATATATCTATATTTCATTGTAATTCAATTCACATTAAGTACCCCTGGATGGTTTACCACTAGTGTGGAGAATGAATCTTCTTTTTATTTTCTCACCCACTAGAAAAGTGGAGTATTCCCACTGAACAAGGGGATGGCATTGTAGTTTCCTTTGTTTCTTACCCACTGGAAGTGGTGAATCCTCACATATGTGGATGCCCGCCGCAGTGGGTGAATCATAGTTCATAGTTTGCATAGTTTTCATTGTAGCCAATCACCGTATGCTCTCACCTTGCCCATTCCGGGATTTGGGTGATCAGAAAGTGAGGCATTAGTAGGCTTATGCTATTTTATGTTAGTGTTGTTTATCATTGTATTTTTAGTTTGAAAAAGAAAAAAATTAGCGGTAGATCATTACAGTGGTATCAGAGCTGGTCACTCCTGCTAGCTTGTGTTCTTCTATAGATTAGCCTACAGTGAATCTCAGTTCAGTTGCATACTCAATTGATGAATCCAGAAGACATTGAGTTCATCACCTACAGAAGGAGAAGGTATCCTCAGTTTGATCCAGAACCAGAGGAAGGAAACAATATGGGTGAAAGGCAACCAGAGGAATCCAGTATGAGAGACATATTGAATGATCTTGCTAGAGGCCAGCAAGATATTGTCAAAAGTAATTAGCAGATGAACAAACTGTTGGCTCAGTTAGTAAGTCAGAATCTGGGAGGAGAGACACCTCGCAACAATAGAGGTAATGATGGAGATCGTGGAGAGGCTAGTGATTCCCATAATGCTGGTCAACCACACAATGCCACTCATGCATCTAGGACCTCATCTTCTAGACCTATGATGCTTGTGTTTTTGGATCAGCAACAAAATCTTGTTGGAGGACAGCAGTTTGTCACAGAAAGCTTTGATGATTATCGACGAGAATGGGAGTCTTATGGTGATGACTTTCAAAATCTTATGTCCTTCAATGAATTCTGTCAAATGAAGTATCGAAATAGACCCAAGATTCAGAATCAGGATGTGCAAAAGAAGCTGGGAAAAGTGCCTATTCCGCCTTTTGATGGTTCATCTAAATGCACAGCCAAGTCTTGGGTGCAAAAGATGGACAATTATTTGTGCTTGAATCCTATGTTGGAGTTGGATTTTATCAAATTTGTAGCTGCCCACCTTGAAGGAGATGCGCATGAATGGTGGACACATGGCATGATCACTCAAGGTCATGGCCTGATTACTTCCTATGCAGACTTAACTTAGAGATTAATTGATAGATTTGACAAATATGAACCTGAAAGTCACTTTAGACAGCTGGCTCAAGTAAGACAAAAGGATTTTGTAGATGTTTACATTTCTGAATTTCAGAGGATTGCTGTTATGGTGATTGATATTTCAGAGGCAAGATTGACATATCTCTTTGTTGAAGGTTTGATGGAGCCATTAAGAGGTTTGGTTAAGGCTTTAGAGCCTAACTCATTGCATGAGGCTATCAAGAAAGCAAGGAATATGGAATTCTCTACTCCAAGAGGCAAGTTTTATTCTAAGCCATTTCCATCAAGGAAGGACAAGAGACCATTTAAGAAAGATTCCAATCAGCCCAAATCATCTTTTCCTAAGTTGGATGATGAAGTTAGAAATGAACTTAGAAGGAAAAAATTATGTTTCACATGTAAGGAACTTTGGGCTCCTGGGCTTAAATGCTTTGAAAAAGGGAAAGCACAACAAATGGAGGCATATGTCATTGCTGAATCTGAATCAGAAAAATCAGATCAGCAAGATGAATCAAGTGAAAATGAAGATGTTGATGACCTAGAAGAGGTAGAGGCAAACAAGGAAAATGAAGTAACATTTGCTCAATTATTTGCGAACCAAAGGAATGATCCTTTCAAGGTTCGTGGGGTACTTGGTGGCCAAAGAATCATTGCTCTCATTGACACTGGTGCATCGCACAACTTCATCGATGGGGGAGTTGTTGCTAGAAGGGGATTGAAACCTGAGGAGTTTGAAGGTTTCAAAATTGTTGTGGCTGATGGATTTACACTATCATGTAATAGAAGATTACCTCAGTTTTCCATGCAAATTGGCAATCATGAAGTTGTAGATGATTTCAATGTGATTAGTATCATTGATATTGATGTTGTTCTTGGTATTCAGTGGCTGAAATCATTGGGAGATATGAATTTAAATCTGCAAACATTGGAATTAAAGTTTCATCATAATGGCAAGAAGGTTGTATTAAGAGGAATATCAACTGGAGAACCAAGGGTAGTGACTGCAAAAAGAATGGAAAGACTATTAGGTCATGATCAGATTGAGTGGGCTGCTCAATGTGTGATTATGCCCACCCCCACTAAGGAGGAAAAAAGATCTTATCATCTTGAAATTCAAGACTTGTTGAGTAAGCATAGTAAAGTCTTTAGTGATCTACCTCCTGGAAGGTCTCCTGATAGAGGCATTGAACATATTATAGAGCTTGAAGATGGAGCAAAACCAGTCATCACAACTCCATACAGGCAGCCAAAAAGATTCAAAGATGAAATAGAGAGGACACTAAAAGAGTTGTTGGCTATGGGTTTTATTAGACCAAGCAAAAGCCCTTTTGCTTCATCAGTAGTCCTGGTTAAAAAGAAAGATGGTACTCTTCGTTTGTGTATTGATTATAGGGAGCTTAATAAGAGGACTATAAAGAATAGATATCCAATACCAAGAATTGATGAACTGTTGGATGAATTTCATGGAGCTGTCTATTTTTCAAAAATAGACTTGAGATCTTTTTATCACCAGATAAGAATGAGGGAGGACATTGAAAAAACTGCCTTTAGGTGCCATTATGGGCATTTCGAATTCTTAGTCATGTCTTTTGGCTTGACAAATGCCCCTGCAACATTTCAATCTTGCATGAACAAAATTTTCAGCGAGCAGCTCCGAAAGTTTTTGTTGGTTTTTTTTGATGACATACTCATCGACAGTAAGACATGGAAAGAGCATTTGCAACATATAGATGAGGTACTTGGTATTCTGGAGGCTAATTCCTTATTTGCCAAAAAAGCCAAGTGTGAGTTTGGCCTAACGGAGATTGTATATTTAGGCCATGTTATCAGTGCCAAGGGAGTTAGCATGGACAAAGAAAAAGTTAAAGCCATTTTAGAGTGGCCTCCACCTACAAACCTTACTCAATTAAAAGGTTTTTTTGGTATATGTGGCTTTTATAGAAGATTTGTGAAAGGTTTTTCACAAGTTGCAGCTCCTCTCACCGATCTTACAAAGAAGGGAGCCTTCAAATAGTCTCAATCAGCCCAAGAAGCCTTTGATCGGTTCAAACAACTCATTAACAGCCCTGTTCTTGCATTACCAGATTTTTCTAAGCCCTTTGAATTGGAATGTGATGCTTCAGGAGAAGGGATTGGGGCTGTTTTGATGCAAGACAAGCATCCTATTTGTTTTGAAAGTAGAAAATTAAGGGGTGCTGAAATAAATTATTCTATTTATGATAAAGAAATGCTTGCCATAATGTATGCCTTAGTCAAGTTTCGTCAATATCTAGTGGGAGGTAAGTTTATTGTGAAAACAGGTCATAATAGTTTGAGATACTTTATGAATCAAAAAGATTTGAATGAAAGGCAGCAGAGATGGGTAAGTAAGTTGCAAGATTTTGATTTTGACATTGTATATGTCAAAGGAAAAAAGAATGTTGTGGTTGATGCTTTGTCAAGAAGGCCATATTTACATTCTATGGTGGAGTTGGTTGTTGATTGGAAAGAACAAATCATCCTCGAATATGCCAAGGACTCCTTTGCATCAAGTGTTGTGGATGGAACCTTCAAAGATGATAAATATGAGGTGAATGGTGGTCTGATTTTAAACAAAAAAAGAGTCTATTTAGTCCCAAATTCCAATGTTAAATCTCTCAATTTGAATTCTTTTCATGATTCACCCTTGGCTGGTCTCCAAGGCATATTCAAAACATATAAACAGATAAGAGAGAGATTTACTTGGAAAGGGTTGAAAGAAGAGGTTTGCAAACATATTAGAGAGTGTTCTGTATGCCAACAGAACAAATATGAGAACACTTATCCTGCTGGTCTGCTCCAACCACTTCCCATTCCCAATCAAAAGTGGGAAAGTTCGGCTATGGATTTCATTATAGGCCTTCCCAAGGTTCAAGGGAAGGATAGTATCTTTGTGGTTGTTGATAGATTGACAAAGTTTGCTCACTTTTATGCTGTTTCTATAGGATTTACAGCAGTTCAGGTGGCTGAATTGTTTTTTAGAGAAGTGTTCAAACTTCATGGGTTGCTAAGAAGCATTGTTAGTGATCGTGATAGCAAGTTCCTAAGCTTGTTTTGGAAGGAACGATTCAGATTGTGTGGCATAGAATTAACTCCAAGCACCAGTTACCATCCCCAAACGGATGGACACTCTGAGATAGTTAACAAGTGGCTTGAAGGTTACCTCAGGAACTATGTTTCGAGCCAGCAAAAGGCATGGGTAAGATGGTTACATGTTGGTGAGTATTGTTACAACTCTTCTTATCACATGTCAATAAAAATGTCTCCATTCATGGCATTGTATAGATATGAAGCTGCTAGCTTCACTAATATGTTGTTTGGTGACAGTCGAGTTCCTAAAGTTAAAGAGTTTTTGCAGGACAACTAGGATTTGCTGACATTTTTGAAGGAAAATATCAGATCAGCTCAAAATCAGCAAAAGTTATACGCTGATCAGCAGCGTATAGAGAGAGTTTTAGAAGTGGGGGACATGGTATATGTCAGATTTCAGCCTTACAAACAATCTTCCATCAAAAAGAGGGGCTGAAAAATTGAAGCCTCGATTTTATGGGCCATTTAAGATCCCTGGTAGGCATGGAGAGGTTGCTTATGAGCTGGAATTGCCTGAGCATAGCAAAATACATAACATCTTCCATGTCTCTCTCCTTAAAAAGGCTCTTGGACAAAATGTTGTGCCATTATCAATGTTGCCACCTATTGATGATGAAGGAAGACTTGAACTAATACATGAGGCCATTCTTGATCAGAGAGAGTGGGTGTTTGTCATATGTCCCCTCTTTAGCTCTGTCTAGCAGAGACTTGAGAGTTGGCCTGTCATCTGGGTTCCCATAGGTCAGCAGAGTGGTGAGGGGACCTATCCAGAGGTAGTAGAGCTTGGTAGAGAGGTTTACAGGCCTTTCCAGACAGTTTGCGGCAGTTTCCTATTTTTTAGGAAGGGTTCCTATTTTTTAGGGTTTGACCGAGAGTTGACCAAGAGGCATCAGGGGACCTCCAGGAGCATTTTGGGAGTTTTGGTCTCAATTCCTATTTTTTAGGAGGTATCCCTAAATTATAGGGAGGCACTGTCAGTTAGCCTGCCATGTGGCGACATCACCTGTGGTGCGGGCTACAACAGTTTTCAGTTCAGATTGGCCAGGTGATGGATGTGGGATAATTATTGAATATTAAAGTGTAGCTTTAATATTTAATAAAAATAAATTAAAGTGATTAATAATATCACTTTGTAATAAGATTTTAATAAAGTGACCCCCCTCCTAGTTAACACATGTTGTGTTAAAAGGTGGTCATTCCTTTCATGAGAAGTTGGGCCCTCAACTTGGGCGCCCAACTTGGGAGTATTTTTAATAAAGGAAAAGAATCATTAAATGATTCCGTTTTGATGCCTTCTCAACCCTAAAGTGGACGCCCACTTTGGGAAAAGAATAAAGTAACTTGGAAGTGCTTTTTGGAGTTATCTTTTGCATCTTATTTTGAAGCTTCATGGCAGCTCTGAACTCTGAGGAAGGGGGCAGCAGCATTCAGTCTCTTGGGAACGGAAACTCTCAAGGATTTTGGTGAATTGGACGATAACCTAGTTCATGCTTGTGGGAGGCCTACTCTGGGTCTTCATTTGTGCATCATTGGACAGATTCCAGGGCATTTTATTGCAGATCTAAGCTTGCAGCAGTACCAAATCAGTCTTATTCTTCAGATCCTTCATTTTCAGTTGCATGCATAGCCTCTTCTAGGCCAATACTATCTTTGTATGCAAGTAGGGTTGCAAACCAGGCTTTACATTGAATATAAAATACAGATCTGATGGGTATGTGCCTCAAATTCTTAGCTAGTATCTTCTTATCATTTAATATTTATTTTTAGTCCATTTTTATTTGAGATTACAGCTGTATGTATATCTATTTGCTATCTTGGCAAATACACATCTCAAGAAAACTGAAACCCCTTCTGCATTTCCTCTCTAGTCTGAAAGAAAACAAAAAAATTAATAAAAATCATAAAACAAATAAAATCACAAAAACAATACTTCATTTCAGCAAAGGGATCCATCAGGGATCTTTAGTGTTGAGGAAGAAGACTATTAAGGAGTATCTAATCAAATGGAGAGATCTTCCTCTTGAGGATGCAACATGGGAAGGAGAACACATCTTGCAGCATCCTGTATTGCAATTGCTTGGGGACAAACAATTTTTGGGAGGGAGGACTGTAATGTCCCCTTTCCGAGCCTAGTCAGTGTTGGGGCCATTAGCCTGTTTCATGATCCCGATTGGCTAGTGGATGATATGGGATCATTTGTGGTTGATCTTTTGGTTCAGTTTAATTATCAAAATTGGAATTATAAGGTTTATTTAATTTGATAATTAAACAGGTTACTTTATTTATTTTTTGTGCACTAAAGTATAAGGTGGGATTAGTTAAAGTGACTTAATGTTATGCCTTGAGGGGAAAGGGGGAAATGTTTTATTTTTATTTCCCTAGTCACTTTAATGTGTGCACATAACTTGGAAATAGACTTATTTTATAAGTTGGAGGAGAAAAAGGCTGTATTTTCAAGAAATGATCTTTTTGTAACTCCCAGGTGCCTTTAAAAAGAGAGGGAGAGCTCATTTGGAGCTTATGCTTGATTAATGATATTGTTAAGCTGTTGGGATTGAACTAGAGGATTATTGCACCTGAGGATTATTGCACCTTCTTGTGGACGAAAACCCACTTGAGGATGATCAGTTTCGGTAGTGAGATATTTACCCTAGCTGATAAACGGTGGTTTCTACCTCAGGAAACCAATGGAGCTTAATGGATTTGAGAGTTTTGTGAAGTTTTTGCAGTGAAATCAATGTTGAAGTTTTGTATAGTGAATTAGATGAATTTTGGTGTGATTTTTGAGTATTTTTATGAAGTTTGAATGCCTATGTACTTGGCCGTACATTTCCAGGCCGTACCTCTGTTGAAAGAATCAATGTATATCAGAAATAAATGTTGAAGATTTTGGAATCTTGTTTGATTGCATATTTATTGCCTACCCTAGACGTTTCCTTTGCAAGTGATTTGAAGTAGTTTGATGCTGTTTTGTAATTTCTAGAGGAATCCGCACATGTCCTACTCGTACAACTGCTGAAGGGGTTCGATGCTCATTAAAAATAATATCTAATGTCATTTGAAAATCTGTTGTTTGCATTATGATTGATTGGCCTAGACGCCCATTTTAAGAGTGATTTCAGAGATTTTGGTGTTGTTTTGAGAATTTTGTGATAGTCGTACCATTTCCTGGCTGTACAGCCCTAATCAATGTTTTCTGTTGGCTGTGGGTTGTGATGTCATTATTTTCATCAGTGGACTGCTCAGGATTGTTTCTTGTGGTTAGTTTATCAGATTTGCATCATTGTTTGAATAGTAGTTGTGTGGATCAGTTTATTGTGATTTCAATGCTTCATACATGGCTGCCGTACCAGTAGAGACAGTTAGCAATATATTGTTAAGTCAGACCTCAGTTAGTTGTTAGTATATGCATTCTTCATCAGCAAATTTGATGATTCAATTGCCAACCATGATGTAGGGTATGATCTTCATCAATGAATTTCAAGGGAATTATTCATCCAAGCTCTAACTCTTATGCTCTTGATATTATTGAATTGAATATATTTGTATTTCATTGTAATTCAATTCACATTAAGTACCCTTGGATGGTTTACCGCCAGTGTAGAGAATGAATCTTCTTTTTATTTTCTCACCCACTGGAAAAGTGGAGTATTCCCACTGAATAAGAGGATGGCATTGTAGTTTCCTTTGTTTCTTACCCACTGGAAGTGGTGAATTCCCACATATGTGGATGCCCGCCGCAGCGGGTGAATCATAGTTCATAGTTTGCATAGTTTGCATTGTAGCCAATCACTATATGCTCTCACCTTGCCCATTCCGGGATCTAGGTGATCAGAAAGTGTGAGGCATTAGTAGGCTTATGCTATTTTATGTTAGTGTTGTTTATCATTATATTTTCAGTTTGAAAAAGAAAAAAAATTAGGGGTAGATCATTACAACTCTGCTATCTCCAAATAGGAAGTCTATGAAGCTCGGAGCTTCATATCCATACAATGCCATAAATGGTGACATCTTAATGGACATGTGGTAAGTTGTAAAATCCCTAACTGAATCTGCCCTAGAATTCTGATTTATTTTTCTGCTCAAACCCTAATTTCTGAATTCTGATTTTTATTTCTGATTTATAAGCAAATATAGCAGCGAACATACAAGTGCCAATAATGCCAAATAACATGCCAAATAATGCTTCTAAATGATGATCACATCAAACATGAATTCCACCATGAAATATACAAGATATAGCCATCCAAATGCAACACAAAAGTCTGATTTTCTGAGTATAAATCTGCTGCTACAAATCAGAATATGATGACTGGAAATTACATCAAATCATGGGCTCAAACATGATCAAACATAGCCTGGAATACTGCTTTCTGATTTAGACTTTGGAATTTGTGGAAAAACTATATAATAAGCTTGCTTTGTGTGCAAGCAAACTATTCCTCTAGTGGAAGTATTAGTTTTGTTTTTGCTTTTTTCTCATGAAAAACATTGTAAATGCTCATAGATAACTGCTATTTGTACTTAGATTGTGAATTGTAATTTGATGCTTACTTTATTCTGAAATTCTTGTTCAATGCTTGGCCCTGTGATATCTCTTATGTGTAATTAGGTAAATTAAATTGCTTTTAGCGAGTTGCAAGCTTTTGTATTGCATGTTTACTTGAAGTTGATGACTGTTGCTTTGTATGCAATTCCTTAGTTCAATTTGCCAAAGTGTTTGTGTCCTTGTGTTTATGGAATTCAATCCTTGTGTGTATTAACACCTTTTAGTCTCTGCCGTTAGCTGAATGGTGTAAGCATCTGCTTACTTTTTAGGTCTGCATTTGTCAAAAACAAAAAACCTCGTCTAGTGCAGAAGTGCTGATTTGCCTTGTGTCTCGGCCCTATGAACAAAAAGACAGGTTTGCTTTTAGTTTGTGTTTTTCGCACACTGAAATCACCGTTAGTTCTAGATCCTATTCTTTAATTTTCTATTCCTTCACTTTCCGTAGAAAGGATCTTCCTCCCAATTTCAACAGAGGTTTATCCTCACATGCTGTTCTGTTTTGTATTGCACTGAAAGGTGCAAATTAAAACGCTATCAACAATAAAGATTGTTCTAGAATCTTATCTGCTTCACACAAGTTTGTTAGGGAAACTCTCAAGAAAGAGGATTTATTGTCTATAATTTACCCTTTTGTAGATTTTAGAAGGTCAAGGAAGGCCTTTTGAAAGCTCTAGACCAAATTACCAGTGTGCTCGGTTTCTAGTCTTGCATGACTTGTCATAGTTGTCATTTCACAGTTCCATTAGATGTAATTCTAACATTACTGCAACATTATAGTTTAATTGGAGATAATTTTCTGTTTGGCATATTTGACATTCCTTACAAGCCTTTTATTCTCTTTGATCCTAAGCATTGCTAATTAATTGGTATTTAATGTGGTAGCCTAGTAGAGTTTTATGATATATTGTGTGGTTGTCCATTTTTAGAAACATGGTGAACATACAAACTTCTCTAGTCAGTCTTTTACTATTTTATATGTAGAAGATGTTTGTGAACTGATGCTATTATATGCATGTGTTGATGCTTTTCCCTATATTTCATGGTTAAAGCATTGAAAAAACTAAAGATGATAATTTACTTAATCTTATGAAGATATTTTTGTTTCTTGTAGGGGTATTGGATATCCACAATTGTGGCCTTCTTCTCATTGTCAACAACCACTTGATGTGAGTAAGGAATTTACATTCAAGGTTATTGACAGTATTCTATCAGGTAATGTTTCCCTCTTGCAATGTTGATTGCCTTATATTATTCATCTACCATTGTTTTTTTGTTGTGGTTTTTCTCCTTGTGAAGATGTTATGAAGCACTCAATTTTTTTTTTTTTTGTTCAGGTCACACATTTAATTATCATTGTTTCTAGAAGTACATTCTTGTACTCAAATATGTTGGTGTTAATATCTATTATTAGTCTTGTGAAAATTAGCTGATTTTCCAAACTTTGTGATAGTTAAGGTTAATATTTTATCTACAAGTCTCTGTCCAACATGTATAAGTAGAAATCCAAATCATGGCTGCTTACAGCCTTTTATCTTCAATGGATAGTACCTACTTTAAAATAGATATTTCAAACTATACCCTGTTCCCCAAAAAATGTTTATATCATGCCTGATAGCCAATATTTTAATGGTTTTAACCATAGAAGCATAAATCGCATAAAAAACGCGATTTTTTTAAAAAATCGCGAATCGCCCACAATGCTGATTTTTTTCCTTGTTTAAATCGGAAATTGTTGACCATCAGTCAACGATTTTTCAGGGGTTTTAAATCGCGTTTAAATTGCGTTTCAACTTACTCGGGTGCCGTGAAAAAAATCCCGCGGTTTTTACCCTCGCGTTTCGCCCCGCTGGTGCTATTTTTATGGGTTTTTTTTATCATTTTTCATCAGATTGAGTTCTTCAGCAGGCCCGGCGCTCAGAGCAAAGTCTTCATCGCAAGTCTTCAGCAGTCTTCAGAGCAAGTCTTCATCCGTTCCAGGTTTTTAATTCGCCCATTCTTCGTTTTTCGTTTGGCCCTATTAAAAATCATTTTCTTGCGTGAATAGGAACAACCGACAACTTTAGAAAATTTTCTTGCGTGAATTTTTTTAGGCCGTGAAACAATCCCGAGCACTATAATGCTCACATATACAAGCCTATCGTTTTGTTTACCATTCTTTTATACTTCTGTAATTATCTATTTTAACCAAGTATACTTTCCAAGTATCACTGACCTACTTTGGTCAAGTATGGCCACTAATATTATTTCTTTTTTTTTTCCCTATAATATGTCGTGCTACTCCAATCAAAGCTATTGCAAGGAGCCAATTTTTCCTGCCTAAAAATTTTGAACTCTATTAAGGCTTTTACAATTATATTAATACAAAACTTCATTTTCCTTCTCTAATTAACTATTTTTGTTATTGTTTTAAATCTGGCGTTATTTTCTTCTATTTATGCTGCAGTTATTTTTTGCAACTTGAATACATCTAAAGAACTTTTAACTTTTAACTTTTCCTTTGCTCGGGAGTTTGCATACAAGTTTTCTGAATACATATTGTGACCATCCCGGCTAATCACATCTTACATTTATAAGAATCTCAAGAAATAAATGTTTGTAGTGGCAAAGATGTCTCTCCCATCTTAATAATTTGTCTATAGATGTTTCTACAAATTTATTTTGCATTCAGTCACCTTGCTAGAAGTGTTACAAGCCAAATTCAGTTGTGCTGCTAGTAGCATCAAAGATATATAATCATAAAGCATAAAATGGTAGCATTAATTGTTTTAATACGAATTTCATGAACTTCCCTTTTGAACTCCAATAAACCTTTTTTTCCTCCATTGTTCCCACCTCACAATGCTTTAGAACTCAATGAATGGTTACTAGTAAGGTTGAAATTACAATGATTCGGCCATTCATTTCTATTCCTTGGGAAAAATAGATAGAATCATATGTAGAAAAAATTTAGGATGAAAACGTAGCATTCCCACTATTTGCTAATGCACTTTTCAAGTGTGATAAGAAAATAAATGCTTGATAGATTGTTGAGTACAAGACCTTATTTACTATTAAAAATTTAAAAACATTAGTCTTATTTTTAAAAATCAAATACTCCTTATATATGACAAATTTACTGTGATGTCTCTTAAAAATGGACCCATAAGTGGTGGTACCAAGTTGTCTTTAAAAGAGTTCATTCTCAATATCACCGAATTCACTCAATCTGTAGTCTATAATATGAATATCCTCTTCCTATAGTAGAATAATATGAGATGTGCATGTGTTGGAATTGTCTCGTTAGCACTGAAGGTATGATGGAATTGTGTGTTGGAAGTGTCATTAATTCTAGATCTTATCTTTATTAAGAAACTGCTATAGTAGATCGTATCTTTATGATGATTAGTCATAAGGTTAAATACAAACACATGAAGCTGTAATAGAATTCAGAAACAAGAAAATTAATTTAGATGTATGTGAAGCTGTGGTGGGTCCTGATGAAAAGGTCATGGAAAATACTCATCAAGAACAGTTAGGCCTTCATTTTCAAATATTGATATTGTTCTACCAAATCCAACTACTCTAATCCGTATTATTTTTGTGTCATGTAGGATGTAAGATACCCAACTAATTCAACTAAAATTTTTCCTTACTTAAACAATTTTACTTGCTATCAACTCATCAACTACTCAACCATTTAAAGATATACATCAAAGATAACTACTTGAATGAATCAACCTCAGAGATGGGTACTTGTCTTGCTACTTGATTCAATCAACTTGCAAATGTCTTATTACATAGATAATGCTTCAATATCATGAAGTTACAACTTATTAAATGGAAATACAAAAGAAGGCCTTGAAGCCTTGATGATTACAATGTCCTTCACACTTGATCAACGTAATCAAACTCAATGATGTCGACTGAATGTCAACACCTCACAATACAACAAGGGAGCATCACCTTGTTAGTTGAGGGAGCATCACCCCGACACTTGAAACTCGCAGGCCTCAAGATCACAAGCTAAATAGCATTGCAGAGAGAAATATTGTCAAAATGAATAGATACCAAATGAATGGGAGAGCTCCTCCTTTTATAGGCCTTCCAAAGGCAATGAAGGCACGTTTTTCAATGCACAAAGAGGAACCAAGGCACATTTCCCAAGAAGCATATCCAAGGGAATATTCCATCTGATGACTCATTTTGAGTTGGCAAGCTTACCCAGAGACCTTGACACGGATCCCGAAGACATTCTGTCGACCAATGAGAGCTCAGGTAGTTACAACTACCTTATCTTCTGACTAGGCGCCAAATGTTGACCTAGGCGCCCAACTAAGGTAGCAGAGTCATGAATAGGCGCCTTTCTAGGCTAGGCGCATTCTAGAGGTGAGAAAATAGGTAGGAGTGCGCCCTGCATGTAAGATGACTTTCCTTGACGATTCTTCAAGTCTTGATGTTTTGGGAGGTGGAATGCTTCATCCGGGAGTGAGCGCGTATCTTCTAATGTTCGAACTTCTTCTTCTGGCTCACTCTGTAGCTAGGTGCCAGAATTAGGTCATTTGTACTGAGAAGTACGCCTTACAAAGTTCCTTATAAGACAGGATCATAGAGGAGTAGAATTGGGCCTTAGGAGAGTGTTTGAACCCTAGGCGCTAATATGAGGTTGTAGAAGCATAGATAAGCACCTAGTGGAGTTGGATGCTTCCAATCACTCAACATCATTAGTGAAGACTTTTGGACTTGAATTCAAGATTAAGCGCCCAAATGAGTTCTCTGGAATCTAGGCGCTCATGTCATGCCTTATAAGTTCTAGGCGCCAGTTTGATGCTCTATCACAAGGAAAGTGCGCCTACACTTGCAAATATCTTCTTCATGGTCTAGGCGCCAGTTGAAGGAGGTGAATGCCAAGAAAGGCGCTAAGCAAGAAGTCTTTTGGAGCCTCCCAATCACACAAACACTTGATTAGAAATAAGATAATTTTCTCCCAAGTTTGGCGCTTCAAGGGAGTAGTTGGAACATGAATAAGCGCCAACTTCTATAGGCGCAAGCCCAAACTTGTTGAGGATATACAAGGCACCCAAATGCCCTTTCCAGATGATAGGCGCCAAAGTGAAGGTAGAACTGCACCTTAGTGGCATGAGGCGCTATCTGGAGTATGCTATTCCAAGGAAGTGCGCCATCTTGCTCAGAGTGATCCAAACACTCCAAAGTCTTCAGTAGTCAATTCCAACTCATGAAATGCCTTCCTTCATGCTCCAGGGATATGATTGGTGCAAAAATGCCTCCAGAGTGCGCCTACTCTTTAAGAATGCAAAACAAGGTTCAATGGTGCTAAGAAACTTAGGTGCTTCTTAGTGAATGAGTTGATAGCTTTAATTGGAGATTACCTTGCATCAATAAGATCAATTCAAGCTTAGGCGCTCAATAGGAATCTCTCCAAAACTGGCGCCTCTGAAAGGTTGAGCTAGCAAGAAATGGCACCTTGATCCTTAGGCTCATGTTCAATGTAGAGGAATGCTTCAATTGGCGCCTAGGTTTTCTTAGATAAATTTATGAACTCCAAACTAAGTTTGATACTTCTGGATGCTCAACCGGGGTTCAATGAACTAGCGCCCTAGGCGCAATCTTGATTTAGGAACAATCATGGAGTAGCGCCTTAATTCCTTGACATAAGTTTGGCGCCATAAGTCCTTCAAACACATTTTGACTCCTTAAAAAACTCTCCTAAATGCTTAGGTGCCATTTGAAGGTCCTGAAATCATGAATTGGCGCCTTATTGCTCTGGGCGTATATTTTGGGTGATGCAACCTGACACTTGCGCCTTATAAAACTTCATCTCAGGAACCTATCCACTTGGTGAAATACTTCATAACAGGTTGCTTCTATGCTAGGCGCTTATTAGGGAAATCTGGAGTGAAATGGGCGCCTAAACTCCAAAGCTTCCAGACTTAGTCAAATTTTAGGTTTCTGACTTTGTTCTTGCAAAACAAAAGATTGGGTTAGTCAAAAACCAATTCATTCCCTTATATTTTAGAATTAGCCTCCGGGAATGAGGAATAGGCTAATCCATTCTTTACTTGATGATCAAGCTGGAAACGGGGACATGACATAGGATTAATGCTTTCTTCCCACTCTACTTAAATATCATCCATTTCAATTTAAATATCATTCATTTCAATGATCAAACAGTCCATAACAACCTCTTCTTCCTTACAAATAGTGTTATTATCATTGAAAAATTCCATGACTTCAATGCCCAAAATGCCCATATCTACTTCAGATCATGTCAAAATAAGCATGTTCACTTCAAGTAGATGATATAGTTTCTAAACATGCAGTAAAGTCATATTATATTTTCACTTGACTGTCATATTATATTTTCACAAGCTGCCAGTTCAATTTTTGGTTTAGTTTTAATATATTATTGACTAATTACTTAATTCAAATTATTTATCATGAGAAACCTAGAGTTAGCACATCATTTTCATGTAGAAAATTATTTATCATGAAAGACTAAATTCAAATGCTTTTACAGCTTTGATCATAATGCCACGTCCAAGAGACTTTGCGTGGACTCATTGCACATCAGTCTCAAGTACAAGCAGGGTCAAATGCAATTGGTGTCAAGCTGAAGTACCTGGTGGCATTTATCGCTTCAAATGGCATTTGGCAAAGGAGGTAGGACATGAGACCATTATTTGCAAAGGTTGCCCTGCAGATGTCATATATCAGGCAAAACTAGCTCTTGGGGCGATTTCTGATAATAAGGCAAAAAGAGCAAGAACTAGGACAAAAATGACATTAAATTCTACATATGCTAAGAGCAATCCTTCGAATGAGGCAAGCAGTGAACAAATGTCTTTCAAGGAGTCTGTGTCAACGCCTTCTTCTACAACACATGGCCTAAACACAGGTGGAGGAAACATTAATTCTTTCTTTGCACCTCGTACTACACCAGGATCACATACCACTTTGGAGAGTACAGGATGGAGAAAGAACGTCCATGCACATGCAAAGAAGGCAATTGCAAATTTCTGGTACTACTCTAGCTTGCCGTTCCATGTTGCCAGATCTCCATATTGGCAAGGTATGGTGGATGCGATTGTAGGTGCAGGCCCTGGGTTCAAAGCCCCATCTTATGAGACATTGAGAGTTGGTATGCTCAATGATGCAGTAGAGGATGTTAATGATGTTGTTTCTGAACATCGACTAGCGTGAACAAAGACTGGTTGCACCATAATGTCAGATGGATGGACAGATAGAAGGAATTGAACCCTCATCAACTTCCTTGTCTCTTGTGATATTGGCACCATTTTTTTGAAATCTGTGGATGCATCAGATAGGATCAAATCTGCAGCTGAAATGTTTGAGTTGTTTGATGATGTGGTCAAGGATGTAGGGCCAGAATATGTGGTACAATTTATTACAGACAATGCTGCTGCTTGTGTCGCTGCTGGGAAACTCCTGACGGACAAGTATCCCTCTATGTTTTTTACTTCGTGCGCGGCACACTGCCTTGATCTAACCCTAGAGAATTTTGGAAAACTTGAATGGGTGATGGAGGTATTGCAATAGGCTCGCACAGTTACCAAGTTCATCTACAATCACACGAGGCTGTTGTGTCTAATGCGCTCCTTCACAGAGGGCAAAGAGCTAATTCGGCCAGGGGTGACACGATTTGCTACGCACTTCCTTGCATTGTAGACTCTTTGGCAACAACAATTAAATTTGAAGCGAATGTTCCTTTCTCCTAAGTGGATAGAGTCTGGCTTCACAAGGCTAGCAGATGGCAAAAAGGTGGTACAGTACATTTATTCTGCAAGTTTTTGGGATGCAATTGAACAAGTTGTACAATTTTTTGAGCCTCTAGTCAAAGTTTTGAGGCGAGTGGATGGGGATAAATCCCCCATGGGCTATTTGTATGAGGCCATGGATAGGGCTAAGGAGGTGATGAGGGGTAGGATGGAAAATGACAGGGACAGGACATGCCATTATGGGACATAATTGATAGGAGATGGGATGAACAGATGCACTCCCCTCTCCATGCTATTGGGCATTATCTCAATCCATCCTTGTTCTATAGCTCCTCATTCAAAGATGATGATTCTGAAGTCACAGGTGGCCTATTCATATGCATGGAGAAAATGTTCCCTACCCCAGAAAAGTTGCACGCAGTAATGGCAGAGTTGCCAATGTACAAGCAGGCGAGGGGTGTTTTCTCAAGTATGGCTGCGGTGCAAGGCAGGAAGACCTACCAACCAGGTACACTCTATTAGCTTTGGACAATTTCTCTTTATTGTGGACATGTAGATTAAAGATGTTAAGATTTTAATATATCTTACATGAAATCATCATGGTAATAATTTGTGTTTTTCAGCACAATGGTGGGATTTTTTTGGTCAAAATACCAAAAATCTTAGATAGATGGCAAGGCGCATATTGAGCCAACCATGTACTTCATCCGCTTGTGAGCGTACTTGGAGTGTTTTTGAACACATACATTTCAAGAAATGCAACCGTCTAACACAAGAACGGATGAATGATTTGGTGTTCGTTCACCACAACCTCCGCTTGAAGCTAAAGAAAGCTCAAGGTTAGACTTCTAATATACTTGCAATCATAGTTATAATTGTATTCATTATGTTTTTCACTTTCTATTGCCACGACTAATTTATATATATGGACAAAATCAGGTACTGTTGAGGATGATGCGCCAATTGACCTTGATGAAATTGATCCAGAGTCTGAGTGGATTGCAGCTGATGATGATGATGATGATGATTTTCTTGACCCTGACGATCTTGATATCCTAATGGAGAGCAACATGAGTAGTGAATTGCTTGAACGAGTTAGGACAGGCTCGAACCCAGGAGCTTCATCATCAAGACCTACAACTCTCTAGTGTAGCTCTCTTTGTAGTAGAAAGACTCATTGGCTATGTCTAGTTTTTTGGAATTTTGTACTCAGTTCTATATTGACATTGTATAAACTGGATTGTAATTGAAATTTTGTCAACTTTCAACATCTAGTTATTAGTTATGCACTATGAAGTATGCTTTGTGCAATGCAATGTAATCAATGATTCAGCGATATGAATATAAACAACTACAATCTATATTTTACAAGTCATGGGCAAAACTCTCGATTTTATTTGCTCTCTATATCTCTATGTTATGGAAATGCCTTTAAATTTAAAATACAAGAAGTTTTTGTCCCTTCTACATTTTTAATCGTTTTTTTGAAATCCGATTTTTTTCCGATTTATTCCCATTTAAATCACGATTTTTTTGAAAAAATCTTATACTTTTGGTTTGCCGATTTTTACCCCTGCGATTTTTTCCCGATTTTTTAACGATTTTTTGAAAAAGTTTAATACTTTTGGTTTGCCGATTTTTTCCCTAAACGATTTTTGCTTCCTTGGTTTTAACAAAGGTAGACACATTCAAACTAGAGAAAGTAGAGGATGAGTAGAAATGATTGAGAGGCGTAGCCACAGATAGAGGTAGACCAAAATAGAATTAATTGATATAAATGCCCGTCGGGGTTAAATGGGGCTTGAAAATTGAAATTATAGTTTTAAATTAAAAAACATAAATATAGATTTGTAACAAACGCTCAACACTAGATACACATCCATAGTGGTTTGAAGCTGTGCCAATATTTGGAGAGCTTCATAACTTTGGGTCTTTTGAAGAACTTTGAAATACTAGATGTAATATCCCAAATGGGTATATTTTGGGCAAGTTTGGATTTACGAGCTTTCCAAATGAAACTTGTTTGGAATGACGGATTTTATTTACTTCGAAATCTGCTCTAATTTCTGTGCTTTAGATTTCTGCCCAAAACCCTAGTCTCTGATTTTATTTTCTGCCTTTAAACATGCAATCATAACACCCAAATATGCATCCAAACATGGCATATAATGACGGCAAATGATACTAAACATTACAATTCACATCTCTCATGAATTACACCATGAAATCCACATTCTAGGGCATCAAATATTAATTAACCAAGTTTGATTTTCTGAGTTTGACACTGCTGCTACAAAAAATGGAAGTTCAATGTGATGCAAAATAGGAAGCCAAGTGATAAACCCTAGCTGGACGGATGCTCCAATGATGAAAATTTTCTGCCTTGATTTTCTGCACTTTAGTTTTCTGCTCTAACCCTAACTTCTGCCCTAGATTTCTGCTCTTTTAGTTTTCTGCTCTAACCCTAACTTCTGCTCTAACAATCAGACTTAAACAATTGCATATAATCTCCAAGAAATATGCCAAATCACCACAATATCATTGCCAACAACATTTCCAATATGATATTTGAATTCCACCACACAATATGCAATTAAACAACTTTAAATGACAATCACAATTGATTGAAATAAACCCAGAAGTCCGCTGCTATAAAAAGCAGAATTAAATAAGTCTTCAATTACATCCAATGCATGGGTGATCAAGACAAACAAGCCCAGCTCAAATCTGCCATAAACCCTAAGGTTGTACATACCAAAAGTAATGCAAAATAATGATAGCAAAGTCCTCAAGATGATCTCCCAAATCTGATCTGCAATTCTGCTCCAAAAACAATGAAGTGCAAGTGAACTCCCGTCATGGAATTCTCCACAAGAAGAGCTAGGTTTTCATCCAACTCCTCCTAAGAGACTTGAGGTTTTCGTCCCAAGCTCTTGCTAGAGATAAACTCCCAATTGTGAAATGAATGAATCATTGAATGATGATGAAAATGCCTTGAAATGACTTCATATTTATACATAACTTTTGCCCTCTCAAATAAGGCCGACCTAGGCACTTTTAGTACTTTTTTTATTTATTATTTTACCAAGAGGGCCGACCTGCCTCAAATCCTTTGGGCGCTTAGAAGATTCAATTTAAATATATGAATTTGTCTCTTTTCCTCTTCTTCAAGCTTCTTCCTTCAAGCGCCAAGGTATAGATGATATTTTATTCTTTGTTTCTCCATAAAAGGCCATCAAATAGGCATTAATTGAATCTTCCTTCAAGTTAGCGTACACATGATCAATCAAACCAAGGTGGCATCATAAAGAATATGCTGACAACTTCATCACATGGCAAATGCATCTCCACAACATGGCAAGTCTCCACACTCACAATGTCTCTAAGTGGTTTGGTCCATGGAAAGAGAAATATAGTAAAAATGAACACATCAAGACCACTAGAAAAATATGTTAAGTCATCTCCAAACCTTGATTTTCCTTCCAAAAATCCTGAAGTGTAAAAACCAACCCCTTTGCTCTCCACTGGCGACCATTCCAAAAACGGGGACATTACAGTCCTCCCTTCTCTGAATTGCTTATCCTCAATCAATGGCAAGTATGTATCCTGTGAGATAGTGTTAAATGACATGTATCTCCATCTGTCCGCATGCCCGATGGCCATACAAATCCTCCACTGGTGGCCGCATCCTTCAAGAAGAATGTGAAGAATGCAAGGCGAAGTGAACTCCAATAGCCGAAGCCATACACACTCGAGCCCAACCAAGCGCCATCCTCCGTATTCTGAAAGTAATACTGCAACCACAAGTGCAACACTCTCCAAAGCTCCCAAGGTGCCACTCCTCAGGAATGAAGCCTCGAAGAGAAGCATGCCTGTCAACCATAGTTACGAGACTCAGACTCGGTGTAGACTCGGCGCGGGTCACTTGGCTCAGGACTCGGTGCCCAGACTCGGCAAAGTGAAAAACCCAAGAAATTTAGAGATTTTTAAGGATTTAATACTTGTTTCATGAACCCTTTATTAAATAAACCTTAAAGACACAATAACTTCGTCAAATAGAAGCTAATTTGATCACATACACAAGTATACATCGATCACATAAGTATAAACGCAAATTGTAGTTGAGTTGCTGAAGGAAATAACACACTTAGATATATAAATATAGTCAAATGTATACAAAACTCATGGAATATGAAATCCATGACATCAAATGTTCCAAACAAATATGAAATATCAAAACAATAACTAGAAGTCTATGGCTCAGAGGAGCCTGCATCCTTCGCCTTCCTACGAAGGCATAAATGGTAGGTCTTCAATGATGCCAAAATTGACGAGTCAACAAAAACTCGGAGAAAACTCGGCAAAAACTCGGCAAATCAATAGGATCTATTTCATCCAAATCAATAGGATCCAGTGATTTGTCCTCTACTCTTTTTGTGCGAAGTCGAAACCCTAAATTTGACTAAGTCTGAAACCTTGAAACCCTAAAAAATTGGTTAAGTTTGAAATCTGATGGATCCTCCAAAATTTAGAATCTACATGTTAAATCCCATGGATCCGGAACCTATCTCAAACATCCTGACAGTATATTTTAAAATATTTAAAGTATTCAATATACAAACTTATACTTAAATGTATTTTGAAATATACTGCCATCGTGTCCCTGATTTTTTCACCCGAGTTTCCCTGACGGGACTCGCTTGGAACTGGCGAGTCTACAGGCTGAGTCCAAGTCCCCAGGACTTGTCTGGGGTCACTCGGCTCGGGACTCGTCGAGTCCTGGAGAGTCCTGGCGAGTCTTGTTTTTTTGCTGTCAACAAGTGGCGAAGAGTGTAGTCTCTGAAACATGTCCACTTGTCACCAAGCCTCGGCTTTCTCACATTGTCATCATCCATGTCCCAAAGGTTGTGAAGCCACCCAACTAGATCCCATGTGCCACCTCTTGGATCCCAAATCATTACTCTTCCCCATATGAAATTTCTGATTTGCTCTCATATGTATGAACAATGCCACTTTCCAAACCACTCACATCACAAATTGACTTCTTAACAACATGATGAAAAGATGAAGCAATGTTAGTCTCATCACAAGAACCCATACCTTCATGTAGTTGATCTAACATGGTGGTTTGTCTTCAACCTTCATGTGCTCTTCATCTTGGGCTTCAATAGGTGACTCTTCTTCATTAGGGCATCCACATGTATAAGTAGGTGTCCAAGTTTCAAGGCATGTGAAGCAAAGTTGTTCCTTTCTCAACTGATTTTTGCTCTTCTTATGATCATTTATAGGCTACAAATCACTTGGAAGTAAATCACCTGTATACTTATCAAACTCACCATAGAGACTTCTAGAAACTTCACTTGTAGATACATCAAATGATTTTCTTTCACTCTTCTTTTGTAGAGACATCAAATGTCTTGATATAGAATCTTTAAACTGCTGTGAGTTTCGTTTGTGTTTAGCAAGAAGTCTTTCCAACTGTTGTTGTGTCTTAGCAAGGTCCTCCATTTGTTTTTCCATGCTAGGCATCTTTTCTTTTGTTGGTGAGGCAGGAAGGAAGGTAGGTAACAATCTACCATCTTTAACTCTAGCCATGGATGTAACCTGTTATATGACTGAAACAAGCTCTGATTTACACCCTCAGGGTAGCAAGATCAAGGCTCTGATACCACTAAAATATCCCTCTTAGGATATATGCTAAAATTTTGATTTTTAAATGAACTTTGATATGATTTTTTTTGAATCTTGCAATTTTTATAATGAAACCCTAGGTTCTGATTATATTTCCTGCCCTTAAAATTCTGAATGTTTCTCTTTTCTTTCTGCACAAACCCTAGACTGAATTCTGAATTTAATTTCTGCACCTTTCAATTTGTCTTCCACACACATGAAATATAGAATAACATGTACCAAATTGATAGCAAAACAAATTATATATCTGCAGCCTTCTTTGATATGAATTGCATCATAGTTGACATACAAATGGATAGCAAAATGATTGATAAAACCAATCAGACCTCACTGTAATGAAATCAGTCTTGTCTAATACATTATTACATCAAATCACAATGATAACTCAGAATTGGCTGTAACAGATCAGACTTTACAATTTATTCAGTGCATCAACCAATATGGTTATGACAGCCAATTACAATTGCCAATGCTGCTGTTTTACAAAACCAGAATGTAAACAACACCTCAACATGCCAATTCGATTATCAATTTGTGGTGCAAGGGCAGAATCTCTATTCCCAGATCTGTTGGTATGAAAGTCTTCAATGATGACCCATGCTGATGCAAAATACCTAACTGTCTGATCGCTGATCTCACAACTGATTTGCTGTTGTTGAATGACTGGCCGCCACCTCCAGTGATGATCAATATATGCAATTCGCCACTGTTACAGACCTCCGATTGGTTCTTATGTAGATCAGTCTTTTATTAGTGACAAAGGCAGACTGAATGGTCAAATTCGCAGCTCCAAGCACTAGCTAACTCTTCCTCAATATCCAATGATCCCAGTGACAACGTTTTCCCTAATGATTAGCGATCCACTAATGCAAAGGACTCTCAATGATGTTGCCGCTGCTAATCTATGAATGTCTGAATTATATTCGATGCCAAATACTCCTTTGAACCGGTGATGATGATGTCTTCAATTGGTGCATTCAAAATCAAATATGAAGTTGTTGCAAGAATCAACCCCTTTGGATGAAATCCAATGATCTTCAATATCTCGAGTGTAGCTCAATCTTCAATAATGGTGCTGATATCTGAATCTACAATGAACTAAATCTTGAATGCTCATGAGTGTAAAATACCCTTCTAGAATGACTGAAATTTTTTGCCAATTTAGATAAGATTTCTTGCACACTTCAATTAAATAACATCACCAAATGAACAAGGAATTATAGCATATCAAACCCACATCAACTTTGCATATATGAAACCAACAAATAAATGAAACATAAAATGTCAAGTGGCTGGAATTTATTTCAGGCCATGTCTAATTTTATATTACAACTCAATATGAAGCCCAAGTATATCAAACTTTGCACACAAATATAGCCCAAAGCCTCTAGAATGATGATGGCTATCAAATGGACACAAAACAGTCTTGAAAAAGTTTCAATAAATTTCTGATATAAACTTTCTGTATGCTGTAATGACTGCTGAAAATGAACTTTTAACCGAGCCAAGGGTTTACAATGAAATTTTATGAAATATCTCCTCCAAATGCATTCTATGGATGCAAAGGAAGGTCTTCTATCAAGCACAACTCTTCAACCTTCAAACCCTTGATCAAATCCACCTAAAAAGCCCTGAAATTCCAATGTAAAGTCGCTGTTATAAAAATCAGACCCTGCAAAATATGAAAATACCATCCAAAATGTACTCCAAATTCACTAAACTATCTTGGTAGCCAATCCTCTACACCAAGAGCTTCACATAGATATCAATATCGCTTCCAAACTCTTCAAATAACCTACAAATTTAATCCAATAATGAAATTTGTATGACAACATCTCACAAATTGTTATGGGATCATCACCACAACATTCAAGGGATCATCTCCTTGAAGAAAATAACTAGAAAATGCAATTTCCAGCTAAAATTAATAAAATGCAAAAGCTTACCATAAGATCAAAAGTTGCAAAATGAAGCTCAAGTCATCTACTTAAACTTCTCAAGCTTGGGCGTCTATCCTCTTGGCAATTTTGGAATGCATTTTGAAATCCATCAATGAAAATCAAGGAATTGGAACAATATTGAATGATCTTCATCAAATATGCTTTCAATCTTCAATTATTTTAAATGAAATTTGCTCCTCCTCTATGGATCGATCCTCTTGGGCTAGGCGTTTGAACTCATGCATTGAATTTTTGACTTGAAATCATTTAAAATCCTCCTTATGCTTGGGCGATCAGCTAAATGCATTTAATTTTGTGTTTGTATTGCATTTAAAAACCTCCAAACTACCATCGATCCTTCCCATGCTTGGGCAAATGGCATTTAATAAAGAAATTTGCATTTAAAATCATCTTCTCTTAGCTGCCGCTGCTCCATCCTTGACTGCCGCTGCTCCATACATGAATGCTTTGCATTTAAAATATCAACAAAGCAATTTTAAATGATTTTACCTTATAATCGCCTCCCTCTAAGCCGTCGACACTTCATACAATGAGCAATTTGCAATTTTAAATGACTCTAGTCTTGGGGGAATGGAATTTAACATTCCTCTATGCAAATTGAACACCTCCAAGATAGCCATTGGCACCAAAAACCATGCTCAAATGAAATAATATTAAATACTCCTCATGCATCAATCCATATACCTTGGTCTTTGAACTTGAATTGGGCCCATCTTTGACTTGTCAATATTCCTTCACTAATAGGTCCTACCTGGAGCTATCCATATTTACATCATCTCCATACAAATAGATTAGAGAAAATGTAATTAAAGATTTTATTTTCCCTCCTTATTTATCAGATTCAAATTCAAATTCAAATGAATGAAAATACAATCTTAATATTGCATTTTCCATATAGCTCAAAATACACTAGTTAACTTTCTAAATCTCCATGTGTAGAACCCAACTCAACTAGCCAATTATTCCCTTACCAATGCATTAGCCTACGGGAATAGATGATAGGCTAACCAAATATCTCCATGTAACATCACTCCGGAATTGGGGACATGACAATGAGTCTTCAACAATTACCTTTGATCAAGTCTTTAATATTTTCAAACAAATCTTCAACAATGTCTCCTACAATGATCTTCAATGAAACTCCAACAATGGTCTCCGACCAAATAACGAATATCAATCTATGGCTAGGTGTGATATGAAATTCCAGCAAATCATGCATTCAAACCCTTCTCCATGGATGCCAAAATAACCTTCAAAACCCTAGCAGCTGTAACCTGCAAATAAACTCCATTTCCAGCACCTCTAAAATATCAAATTCACGCAATGAAGTGCAAATAGACTTCCGTCATGAAGTCTCCTCAAATTGAGCTAGGTTTTTGTCCAACCCACTAGGAATTACAAGGGTTTCCGTCCTTGAATTCAAGCTCAAACAAATTGCAGCAGAGAAGAAATGTCTCCACATCAAAATAACATAAACCCAATCATATGAAAAATGATTTCCAAATGCTCCTTATAAAGCCCTCAAATGGAGTGCTCCAAATAGGTCCCACTTAACTTTATTAAATGAAAGTTTTTATGTACACAACCACTTGAACTGTATTAAATGACGGTTTTTATGTACACAATGTCACTTTATAACATAAAGTGTTTTTGGACCTACTTAAGTAACTTTTATAAAGTAATTCAAAATTAGAACACTTCATAAAATTAACTTAAAAATAGAACCACTTAAGTTACTTTTTACTCCTTGTTTCAACCAATTATTACCTTAGAATGCCATTTAGCCCATGGGAATAGTGAAAAGGCTAAATACCCAAATCAGATGTGACCATTACAGAAATGGGGACATCACAGATTGACTTGTGGGCCTAGTAAATCTTCTTCTCACCTACTTTACATACCAATTTGTAGAGCCAAGGAGGATTTTCCTTGTTTTGCAACTGCATTCTAATTCCTACCAGTGTGTGTTGATTGTGATGAGGGATATCTATGTGCTCATGGTGATCTTGCAGGGGGTTATTGTGGATTTTTGCATTAAGAAAGATCGTTCTCTAAATATTTTCTGTGGGTGTTTCTCTTTCTGTTGTGCAACAATATTAAAGGCTATTGCACAGGAGCACAACTTAGGTCACCGGTGACAACCTCATGACAATTCTCTTCATATGGGCATGACTTTATTCGCAACATATGCATGTTTGCAAGGTATTGTGACTATGCAAGGGTCATATGTGCTATAGGAAGCCTTATTTTTCATAGGGTTGTTTTGTATCCATATCTATACATATGATGTGTCAGCTTCCTCATATTAATGCTCTCAAATGCTACATATGGAACCTGCAGGCTCTCATCTTCCTTGTTGTAGGTCATTTTTGTCCTATTGACTCGTGTGACAAGCATTTGGTGAGTTTGGCCTTAGGGATCTTCTTTCCTTTGGTCAGCCCACTTCATTTATGAGCATGGGCTATTACTACTACTATTGTAGGGCTATAGGGGTTGTGTGGAACATTGAGTGCATTGAATATGTGCAGATTTGCACTTCTGGAGGCGTGATTTCTGATTGTGGTTGACTTGTGGGCCTGATAAATCTTCTTCTCACTTACTCTATGTACAGTTTGTAGATCCAAGGAAGATTTTCCTTGTTTTGCAGCTATGTTCTTATTCCTGCTGGTGTGTGCTGATTGTGATGAGGGATATTTGTGTGCTCATGGTGATAGCAGGTGGTTATTGTGGCTTTGTACATTAAGAAAGCTTGTGCCCTAAATATTTTCTCTGTGGGTGTTTCTCTTTCTGTTGTGCAACAATATTAAAGGTTATTGCGTAGGAGCACATCTTAGGTCATTGGTGACAACCTCATTCTCTTCATATGGACATAACTTTATTTGCAACATATACATGTTTGCAAGGTATTGTGACTATGCAAGGGTCATATGTGCTATAGGAAGCCATATTTTTCATAGGGTTGTTTTGTATCCATGTCTATACATATGATGTGCTGGCTTTCTCATATTAATGCTCTCAAATGCTACATATGGAACTTGCAGACTCTCATCTTCCTTGTTGTAGGTCTTTTTTGTCCTGTTGACTGGTGTGACAAGTATTTGGTGAGTTTGGCCTTAGGTTCTTCTTTCCTTTGGTCAGCCCACTTCATTTATAAGCATGGGCTATTACTACTGCTGCTGCATGGCTATAGGGGTTGTGTGGAACATTGAGTGCATTGAATATGTGCAGATTTGTACTTCTGTAGGCGTAATTTCTGATTGTGGTTGACTTGTGGGCCTGGTATATCTTCTTCTCACCTACTCTACGTACCAATTTGTAGATCCAAGGAGGATTTTCCTTGTTTTACAACTATATTCTTATTCCCACCAGTGTGTGCTGATTGTGATGAGGCTTGAACATGATGCAACTCAACTTGCCAACTATTTTCAGCGCCCATGAGGCTGATTGTAACTGTGTAATATCCCTGTCTTATTATGCCTTGAATTTTCAGTTTACCCAGTTTGACATTTCGTCAAGCACTTACCCTGTATACTGTTTGGACTGAATTCTGATTGGATTTTTGAGTTTGTTTGAATGCAATTACAAATGCCAAATGAAAGATAACATAACCACATTTATTGCAATCATGAATAGTAACATATCAACACTAAATTATGCCTTTAGATTCACTTAAAGATGTCTGATTGCAAAGTAACTCAGGTTTGATAATTATAACAACGATATAAGAGGTGTTCAAATTAAAGATTTGAACAATAGAAAGATTGTATTACATCAGCATCTTCATACCTAATAGATTCTTCACAGTTTGATACAATAAGAATGCCCAAAATGTACAATAAGTGCTGCCAATATAACTGGGATCTGTTCATCATCTAAAGACTGCAATTTCTGGATTCAGAATTTTTGTAACAGCCTCACTGTCTTCCCTTATATCTCCCTTACATACTGCAGCAATCTGATATATTCAGAATATTTTCTGATACTTCAAACACAGTATTCAGTTTCCTTAAACATCAAATTACAATTTGGAGAATATCATTATTTCCCAATGCCTTTAATTAACTTCAATATTTCCCATGCTCCCAATCAGTCCCACGTTGCCTTATAAACACTTTCGTGTCTCTTAGCTCCTCTTCTTTGTAGCGGCTGGAAGAATTTAAGCTTTATGCCCACATATGATAAAATATGATAAAGTGTTTAACCTAATTAATCAGTAGACAACTCTGACATCAGCAATAAAATAATAGAATTATCCCCTCCAAATATTAATTGCCCAGCTAGGAAGCATACACTAAATTATGACAATATCTAAAGTTTGTCTAATAATAATAATTCAAATATCTCACCCAAAAGGTAATGGCAGACAACCAGATATTGCATCAGAGTTTTTTCCCCCAAAGTGGTACGGCAGCTTCTAGTTTAAACTGTAGCTATTCCTTAACTCCAATAGCTGACTTAGCAATAGTTTTGCTCATGCTGGGACCCACGAATTGTCCATAATATGAAATGCAGCTCCTAAAACCTTCAAAGGCTTCCAATATCAATGATGCACCATTCCAAAAACTCCACGCAACCCACAAAATTCACGGGATGCACTTTCTATGGGCTGCGGCTTGCTTTATTAAAATTAGCTTCCCCAAATCTGATTTAATATATCAGCGGCTAGTATTTGCATCTCAACATATGCAACAATTCATGCTCTGCATCTCATTAACCTGAAAATATATCTCTGATGTCCAACCTTTCAATCTGCAAACCTGAAAATTTACAACAATACCAAACACAAAATCCTGATGGCACAAATCTTTGAAGCTCAAATGTGAAACCTGAAATGATTTCACCTCAAGAATGGTAAGGGATCATCTCCAAACCATTAGTAACCAAGGGATCATCTCCTTGATACCATGAATGCAAGGGAACATCTCCTTGAACTCAGTTCAACCAGAACTTTGTCAAAAACACATAAACTCCACCATGATTTCAAATGACTCCCAGGCATCCTTTTAAAACCTTCACAAAGGGTTTTTGTGTACACGGTCACACATGAACTTTATTAAATAATTGTTTTTATGTACACAATAACACTTTATTTCATAAAGTGTTTCTTTAAATGAATTTAAGTAACTTAATAAAAATATAATTTTATAAGGTAATTAAAATACTTTATAAAATTAAATTAAAATTAGAACCTTTATAAGTTACTTAAAATGGGGACATCGCAAACTGAAAGCTATGTACACGTGAATGTGAGATGCTCTAAGGGTTGGTCCTTCAGCCATTTTTTGGGCTATATGTGTCTAGGAGTAGTCTAGGGCATCAAATACTGCAAGTTTCAATTTTGTAAGGGGGCTGCAAGTGTATTGCCTAAGCCATGAGAAGGTGTAGTTTGGCAAGATGAATGTACAACTAATGTCTCCATGACTAGTAGGGGTATTGCAGAAGATTTCATGAACAAGGCTATGAAGCTTTCCTAGTCACATTTGTTGGCTTGATTGTAATGAAGATTAGTTTGTGGGACAACATTGTAATAAAATGCAAAGCTTTTGTGACTTGCTTCTCTTCAATGCAAATGGAACATTTTTGATTGGATATGGATCTTTGAAGTAGATTAAGCATGCAGGATTCTTGATCTTTTAGACTTAATAGATATGCAAGCCTTGGTCCTTTTAGTTCATACTTGGCTTTTATTTTCTCTTGTAGCCATTGACCCTGTTGCCCATTGGAGTAGGCACTAGTCTTGATTGGTGAGAGGCCAAACATTTTCAATATAATCACATTTCTCTTGTCCTTAGTAGTTGTAGAAGTAGTGTTATGTTCTGAAATAACCCTCTCTGTTCTGTTGTAATGTCCCCTTTTTGAGTGAGCATTACAGTTGGTGTTTTAGCCTATCATCAGGTCCTCATAGGCTAATAATGGTGTTTAGAGGCCTAGTGTTGGAGTTAGCTAGCTCCTCAGTTGGTAGTTGGCAGTGTTTCCATCCCCAACTCCTTAGCTTGTTCAGAGGTTATGATATTCAGGGTGTATTGGCTCTATTTTTTATATACTTACTATTTATGGTCAGTGTGTTGATAGAGGCCAACCTTACTATTTATAGTAAGGCACTCTAGTTAGCAGTGAATGCAGTGGGCTACCTCCTGGTGAAGTCAGAATTGATTACGATGATTAATGATGGAGTTATAATATTATAATTATTTTTAAAGTTAAAATTTAATAATAATTAATTAATAAGTGCATATCATTAATGAATTAAATGGACTTTATTTAAAGGTGGATTTAAATGCTTTTTAAAGTATACTTTATAATAAGTGTTAAATAAAGGGGAGATATAAATGAATAATAAAGTATACTTTATATTATAAGTTGTGCATCAAAAAGGAGAGAAAAGAAAATGAAATAAAATAATAAAATACTCCTCTTCTTTGGCGTTGGGGAAAAGAGAAAGGATAAAAGGCAAGTATGAGCTCATTTTGAATATGCTTGGTTTTATTATTTCATTTTGATGAGAATTGCTTTGTCGTGCATTCTTGAGCTTTGGAAACTTGAGGGTATTGAACAAGACTTTGCTGAGACGAAAACCTCTGCATAGTCCTCTTCTTCGTGTGTGAGAGACCACATCAGGAAGAGATTCTTGGAGGCTTCATTCAGGGGCTTCAGTTGTGCATTAGCCGGAGACATTTTGATGAAGATTTGAGTAGGATATGATCATATTTGATAGAGTTTGATATGCAGATGTAATGATAGATTATGAGGAGCACATTTGATGTTTGTTTATAGTGTTTTTGTGGTCGAGAATATCCCCTTTGCTGGGCCGTACCAGTACCATGCTGGTTGTACTTATGCTGTAGGCCGTACTGCATTTGTGAGGTGCTTTGAACATGTTTTGAAGCTGTTTTGAGCATTAGCCTTGGTCGTTGGGAATTAGAGGAGTTTTGCAGTTCGTTTGGGACTGATTTCAGTGGACTTTCATTCCTTTATTTGCTGCAAACACCTACAGCTGGGGCCGTACAGACCTAGAGGGTACGTGGGTATTCCTGTTGCTATTTCTATTCAATTTTGTGACAACTATCCACTCTAGTTTGGGTGCCTAGAGGTTCATTTGCTATTGCCATTCATCGTAAACAAGGATACCTTCATGGGGTGTTGTTTAGAAGTCATTTTGTAATGATCATATTGCTGGTCTGGATACAGCGAATGTACGAAGTATTGAACTAGCATATGGGTATGTACTTATAGTTCATATTTTGCCATAATATAATCTGGGTATTCGATATTTTGTTGATATATGTTGTAGATTTTTTGGGTTGTGTATATATGCTTTATATTCCATATTTCAATGCAAAAAATCCTACATGCAAAAACATGCACATGAAACCCTAAACAATAGTAGTCAAAAAACACAAAAAATTGATACAAAAAACCTAGCCGGGACAGTGTATGTTACATCTGTGTTTTAGATTTTCTGATTTGGGTCTAGTTTTTTCTCACTGTCTGAAGGGTTTTCTGCCATTTAGTTGTAACTTGCGTTTTTGGTGTTTTCATAACATAGCACACATGCATACATATATCTTTGCAAATAATGGAAACGAGAAATACCCAGATGATTTATATTAATGAAAATACATCATAAACCACAAATGGGCAATACCCATATGAAATATATGCAATAAAGACTAGGGTTCCAACATACCCATTAACTGAAATGAGAAACACATGGTTGGAAACAGCAGTACAACAATATGTAATGAAGGATAACTCCTTGAAAACAATGCAAACTCAGATTGATACTTCAATCCAGTGCATGCTCCAAATATATAAGCAAATTGCCCACAAGGAAGACTGATAAATACAACAAATTCATGTGACCTGGTTTAATGCTGGCCCAACTCCATTTTCTGACTGGTACGGCCCCTTATCTGCTGATACAGAGATATTTTTTACTGTATTTATGCTCCCAGCTACTCCATTAAATTCGAAAACCCTGTCCCAGTGATGGCGACCAGATATGCAAAGGGAAACTTATGAATTTCTGCCCAAACAGACCCTACAATGCTTGCTGCCTGGTACGGCTAGGTACAAAGGAGATATGGCTAGATGTGTGAATGATAGCACTCCAAAACTCCTCTAAAATCTCTGCTATGTCTTGCAATGTGGTCTCTAATCTGTCCGAGGAATTATAGATGCAAATAACTGAAGATATATCAATTAAATCACCTCTACGACTGAACTCCAAACTTCAAACTATATATGAGTGAAGCACAAATGCAACTATTGAGTATGGCTACCTATAATGTCCCCTTCTTAAACGACACATAGATGAGCAGTGGTTGGCTTATTACCAGGGTTCCCATAGGTCAGCAGAGTGGTTAGGGGACCTATCCAGGGGCAGGGGAGCTTTGCTGGGAGTCTTACGAGCCTTTCAGTTTGGTGTCAGTTGATGAATCTAGGGGTTGAATTGAAAATATTAAGGTTTGCTTTAATGGAATAGTGAAAAGTGAATAGTAACATAAAATTAGAAGAGGAATAGTGAAAAGTGAGTAGTAACAAAAAATTAGAAGGGGATTAGTGAAAAGTGCCCCCATCCTAGTAGCCTGTAGCACAATGTTGTTTTTAAAAAGTGGCACTTCCCTTTTCATGAGAAAAGATCCTCAAGGTGGGTGTGGCCTCTTGGAGGGATATTTTATTGTTTTTTATGGAAAAAAGGTCATGAAGGCTATAAAGCAAGGTATTGGGCTCATTTTTTAGCATACTATTCTCATTTTCACAAAAGCTATTTGCAGGTTTGAGCTCTGTAAGAGGGTTTCAGCAGCAAGCAGATCTTCTGAGGATGAAATCCCTTGGAGGATAGTGAATTGGATGACAACCCAGTTCACAAAACAGGGAAATCTACTTTGGGTTTCCGTTTGGACTTCATTAGACTTCATTACAGGTTGATATTGCAGTTGGAGTGATTGCAGCAGTGGATTATCAGGGTATAATTGTAGATTGGGTCTTCTTATCAGCATATATCCTCATTTCAGTACCTTTACCAGCTGGTCGTTCAAAATGGGAGTCATTTTCAGTCAAACCCTAGCTGGGAATTAGGGTTTCAACAACTAAATGTTCCATAATTTAAGCGATGGCTTCCGAGTATGTGTTACCATATTGGGTATTCCAATCTTTCCAATGTATTGGGTTTAATAGTGTTGTTACAGTCTGATTAAGTCTATATCAGACCTGAGCTTTTGTAATCAGACTTATGTTTAGTGAGAAATAAGCTTATTTTGGTGTGGTATTGCAATGTTTATTTGTTGGTTATTGTAAGATACCCAACTAGTTCTACTAAAGTTTTTCCTTAGACAAATTTGCTTGCACTTAACTCATCAACCACTCAACAATTTAATGACATACATCAAAGATAACAACTTGAATGAATCAATTTTGAAGCTGGGTACTTATATTATTACTTGATTCAACTTATTGCAAATGTCTTATTACAAAGATAATGCTTTCAATAGCATGATGATACAAACTTATTCAAGTGGATTACAAAAGAGGCCTTGAATCCTTGATAATTACAATGACTTCCACAATTTGAACAACTCTATTGAACTCAATGATGTCAACTGAATGTTAACACCTCACAATACAACAAGGGAGCATCACCTTGTTAGTTGAGGGAGCATCACCTCAACACTTGAAACTCGCAGGCCTCAAGATTACAAGCTTAGAGCTTTGCAGAGAGAAATTCGCCAAAAGATTAGATGTCAAATGAATGAGAGAGCTCCTTTTTATAGGCCTTCCAAAGGCAATGAAGGCACGTTTTTTAATGCACAAAGAGGAACCAAGGCACGTTTCCCAAGAGCATATTCCAATGGCATATTCCATTTGCTGACTCCCCTCTGAGGTGGCAACCTTATCCAAAGAACTGGAATGGATCCCGATGTTACCACTTGGACCAATAGGAAGTCAGAGACTTTAGGCGCCAAAATGATGTCACAGTTGCAAGATTCTCTAGGCTAAGCGCCAACTAGGAGTAGTGTGAACTAGAATAGGCGCCTTTCTAAGCTGGGCGCTTCCTTGATGTGGCAGAGGCATGGATAAGCGCCTAGTGGAGTTTGATGACTCCATATGTTCTCAAAACACATAACATTACTTAGTGAAGACCTCTTAGTCTCTAGGCGTCAGCTGGGGGTTGGAAAGAGAGGAATTGACACCCAACTTGCCTAGGCGCAGTTCTAGTGTTCTCTTGACTTGGGCACTAGATTTGGAGGTTCTGCAGTGGTTTTGGCGCCTAGAGAAGGATTGGACATCTTCCAACAATCTTATGTAATAGATGAAACTTCTGAGTGTGGATTGATTCCCTTGAAGAGAGCGCCCATATCCAGAGTGTTTAAACCTTGCTTTTTAGTCCTCATCTTCACTGAGGCGCATTTGTGGGTAGGAAAGAGTGCAGATTGGCGCCTTGGGAAGGATGTGGTCTTTCCTTGCTAAAATCTCCATCTCAAGCCATATCTAAGTCAAAATCACCAACTTCTACCAAGCGCCTTTCATCTTGAGTAGATTGAAAGATCTTTTCTTACTTAGGCGCAATATGGTGTCTGTGGAAGGGTGAATTAGCGCCCTCCCTTGAATGGCTCATCCCACATGCAAGTGTTCACTTCCGGAGGCATTGAGGTAAGTCTAGAACATCATTCCTACTAGCACCTAGATGATTTGGAGGGTTTGAAGTCCATTTTATCAATGAGGCGCATTTTTGAGATAAAATGACATGGGTTTGGCGCCTAGTCTTGAATTGCTCAATTCCCCCTTGAGAGCGCTCATATTTGAAGTCTTTAAAATAAAACAAAACACTTGTCTTACCAAGCGCCCTGGCTTCTTGAGGAGTTTGGGGATCATTCACCCACTGGAGTCTTGTTTTGGCGCCTTGATATGCCTAGGCGCTCATTCAATGTTGTTTAATCACAACTTAGCGCCTAAGATGACTTGACTCCTTCAATACCTAATCTTGTTTCCTTTAGTCAAAATCTCATCTCTGCTTTCATAAACACCTCTCATCTAAGTGGATTGGAAGCATCTTCTAGGTTAGGCGCACTTTTAGGTTTGCACAAGAAGGAATTTGTGCCTATACTTGAAATGATCATCTTCCCTGCAAATGCTCACATTTGAAGTCATCAAGGTGAGTTAGAACATCATTCCCAGTGGGCGCCTTGATTGAATGAAGAAATTAGAGGCCACTTCTCCATTTAGGCGCATATCAGAGTGGCTACCACTAGGCGCACATTGGGGTGTTGCAAGGAGGAAGTTGCGCCCAGAGAGCCTTGAAGGATTATCTTGTCAAGTCTTCAATTCCTGTGGCACTTGGAGTAACAAACAATCATGCCAAAGTGAGCGCCTTGATGGGAAAACCCAAATCCATTCCCTAGTCTTCATTCTTTCTTAGGCGCAGATTTGGAGGATTTGGTGAGGAATATGTGCCTAAGCTAGACTTAGCCAATTTCCTTTGAATTTTAAAGTGTATGATGTTTTTAAAGGTTGCTAACATCATCTCCAAAGATAGTGCCACTCCTTGACTCAATCAAACTCATGTCCTGACAACTTGAATAGATGAAATGGCTCTCAGACTTAGCCAAATTTTGAGTTTCTGACTTGGATCCTGCAAAACAATAGAATTGAGTTAGTCAAAAACCACTTCATTCCCTCATATTTTAGAATTAGCCTCCGGGGATGAGGAATAGGCTAATCCATTCTTTACTTGATGATCAAGCCGGAAACGGGGACATGACAGTTATATTTCTTTTCATTCGATATATGAATATTGCAACCAAAACCATTTCATATCCACACAAACATCAAATAACAAACTTAGAAAGTCAGAACAGTAGTCAGGAAATCAGAGTTCATTAGTTTGCACAACAATTGTTTGACAAAATGCCAAGGCATCAAAATTGAAAAATCAGGGCAGATTTGGTAAGGGATCTTTCAGTGGTATCAGAGCCATAATCCTGCTAGCCTGTTGGGTAATGATTGCAGTCAATTGGTGTGAAATCAGTTGTGCACAAGTCAGTTTGGAGTTGGTTTTTTGTTGGACAGCGAAAAAGGTCATCATGGAAAGGTTGTTTAGCAATAAACAGGCATGGAAAGAATTTGAACAAACACAACACAAGACCATACGTAGATTGTAGCATTTAGATGATTCACTTTCAAAGTTTGGACTCTCTAAAGGATCATCTCCTTCTACTAGCAAAGGTCCAATGCCACAAGACCAGGAAGCGGAAGTGCTTAGCATATTTGAGGAGTATAGCACTCTTCCTCAATAGGTTGAGGAGAATTTTCCTTTCAAGGACTATATGGACATGCATCCCAAACTTTGTCACAAAACTGAGCAAGTAAGGAAGAATTATCATGCTATAGCTTATGATTTGTTTACACATGGAATGGATAGAGAATCTTCACATATGGGTGATACAACTCTTCATGAGAATGATTTAGTGTCTTCAAGTTCCAATGAGGTATGCAAAGATTTATATGATGAATTTGATAGACATGCTGATTTGACTCAAGAAAACATTAGGATAGCCTTGGGTAATGATTTGTCTACATCATCCTTGCAAGAAGTTTCACAAGAGGTTTCTACATTAGAGGCTAGCATAGATCATGTTAGTGACTTGGATAGCAATGGTATGGATTTTTCGAGTGATCATAAGGCATCTTCTAGTGTGATAGTTGATTCCCATAATGTCACATCACCTACACATGATGAAAAATCGGACTATTGCAACCACGGATATTTGGAACAAAAGCCTTTGGTTTGGGAAGACTTGCAAGACTATTCGGTGGTGAAGGAAGATAAAATAGCTCAAGCATTGTCAGGAATGGATGGCACTCACAAACCACATTTGGACAACCCCAAGAGAGGAAAGACAGAAGGGAATGGGACATGGTATCTCTCATTCACATTTGTAGTCTTACAAGCATTGGAATTGATGGAAGGTGACTACTTGCAATTGCTTAGAGATAGAGACATGGCTGTCAAGTTGGTGAAAGAAGAAGATAGAGAGATTGTTGATCTTTGTCTTCTTTTGAGTATGTCTAATCATTCCTTGCATAATTTAGAAAATCAGTCCTTTATAGCAGCTACTCCTTGGGTACAAGATGATAAGGCAAATGGTGTAGGAGTTGAACAAGTTGAGAAAAGGATTGAAGAATCATACAAGGAGGTACCTTGCAGCCTTGTGACATTTAGTGATGAAGACTTCTTTGAGCCACTTCCACCCCTAATTACTTGGGAAGAAGATGAGACAAATCAAGACTTGATGGTGTTTGATGACGACAATGTAAGCATAAAAGAGGATTCCCAAGGTCTGATTTGGGACAGCGATATTCTTCCTTATTCTTATGAGATTGCTACTCTTACACATGGAAGAACTTGTGAAGATGAGTCTACAAGTGTTGGTACATAAGGTAATAGTGTTGGTGAGTCTTCCTATGTTGGGACTCAAGTTGAGAGTGTTACACACGAGATATATATTGTGTATTCAAGCCACAAAGGTCCTGATTTTGTTCACCATATTGTGGAAGATGTTAAAAGGACACAAAGGTTGTGTTATGGGTGGTCTCTAAGAGCTAAGAAGGCCAAGATGCTTGCTTCCCAAGCAAGACAACACTTACAAGAAGTCAAGGATGCAATCTGACAGATAATGCAAGAAGACAGAGAATCACACATTAGATCCTTATTTCTTTCAAAAGAAGAATGTGTGGATGGTGAATAAACAAGGGAAGAACTTCTTGAGGTAAGCCCACAAGAAGAGCATGTTGAGTTGTGTGAAGAAGAAAGGAGGAATGATTTAGGAAATTTAGTCTGGGCATCTACTTTGCATCATGAGATCTATGACTTTCCTCTTTTAGAGAGCTATTTGAAGGCTCAAAACAATGATGATATTGGTCACACACTTGATGGATCAGCCACAAGTGTTATATCCATTTGTGTAGAATGGAACATTATTGATTTCAATTTGGCTAGTCATGCATCATCTACAATGGAAGGACAATTGTTAAGATCATATGAAGCATTTTGTCTTAGAGAGCTAATTAAGGAGACTAAGAGGTTGCTTACTAAGAAGATATTGCATTTTGATAATGTTTGGTTGGTTCTGCATAGAGGTGATGGTGGGAACTTCTACGTGCCAACAATCCGAATTTATAACAGCAGTGGGAAAAGAACATGAATCAAGTTGTATGTTGATTCCTCACCCTTATGATGTTGATACTTTGATTGAGTATAAGGATGTCACAACTTCAAGATTTAATATGCTACAAGATTGGGCTGCCAAGGGTATGCAAGTGTGCTCTTGCATTGAAGTTTTCCAGGGTAATGAAAGAAAAGGTACAATCAGTCCTAAACCTCTGGTTGGGGACAGCAGCGTTATACTCTCTCATTTACATGAACTTGCAACCCCTATTCATGGAGTAATTGGTGACAATGAGTTTCCAAATGACAGCTTACATGATGCATTGGTTAAGCATGGCTATTTTGATGTTGCTTCTTCCAAGAGGACTAAATTTGTTTACTTTAGAACAACAACCATAAATTAGTCCAAAGAAACTTGTAACATACACCACTCTATACATGATGAGAAGCAGGATTTCTCTAATTCTGAGTTTGTAGATGATGTTTTCAACATTAAGGAGAATGAAGTGGTGTTAGGTATTCAATGGTTGAAATCTCCTTGAAAATTTGTCCAAAACTTCAGCAAGATAATATTAGATTTTACTCACAGGGATAAACACATTGTGCTTAAGACACTAAAGAATGAGACAAAGGATGGGACAGTTAAGAGCATGTTTGTTTTCTCTAACATTGATGACTTCAAAGGCATGGATACAAATGAAGAATTCAGTCCTAATTTTCTGATTTTGAGCAGCAAGGATATATCCTCACTTCCTAATTATATTGTAGCTTCTAACCATTGGGAAATGAGTGATATTGATTCTACTTCGATTGATACACAAGTTACATGCATTGGTCATGATAATTCAATTGATGCAACTCTCTATAGGACTGATTTTAGACACTTTGGGGCAGCTGATATAAAACAGTTCCAAAAGATGATTGATGGTTGGTTAGAGAGAGCAAAACAAGCCAAGATGAGGGCTTGAAAGGCCAAGCTTCATCTACAACACATTCGTGACATTCACCATTCTTTAGATGATGATGAGCAAATGTTGCTTAATTCAGAAAGCTCAGTTGTTGTTGGTCATTTTCTTGATGGTGATGTTGATGCTGTTGATGACACTCTTCGTGAACCAGCTACTCAAGAGTTATCTTGGGTGAGTAATGACGACATCTACACTACACATTTGGGTTTATCACGAGCTCCTTATGATGTGGCAGCAGTTTATTTATTGATTGGTGACTTCATATTCTTGGATTCATCATGGGTTAGGGACTGCCCCAGTTGGATTCATATGACACTTCTAATTTCCTCTTGGCCTACTTCAGCTATTCAGTTACTTGGAAGTGTGTGGAGTCATGTTCATGGGTTGGACATGGAATGTGAGATGGATTCCTTAGGTTTGTATTGGTTTGATGATATCTTTGATATCACTTACATTGCTGGTCTGAGTTATGATAGCGAGATTTGGCGACCATTCGTGTGGGTTGTTTGGCACGTGAGAGTCCATGACTACATAGTCTTGCTGATCTGCTTAAATGGATAGATTCATCATGGTGATAGGATGAGATATCTCTTCTTCATCTTTTACAACAGGCTCTATATTTTTGTATGGAATCCAGGTATTGATTTGATTGGTGCATTATTTCACATGAATTCATGGCTTGTGGTACGATATTGGTTTCATCAGAGTGGAGCAGCGGGTATGTTGGTAGGATGGACACATTTTCAAGATATCTTTTGTCATTTGTTCATCTATATTGTGTTGTTGACATGTGTAACCACTTGGGTTATGATTGGATGGAGACTCTTGTCATTGGGCAATAAATTTCAGTATGCATATTTGTTATTGCTTGAGGGCAAGCAATCTTGGGAAGGGAGGACTGTAATGTCCCCTTCCTAGACGACACATAGATAAGCAGTGGTTGGCCTATTACCAGGGTTCCCATAGGTCAGCAGAGTGGGTTAGGGGACCTATCCAGGGGCAAGGGAGCTTTGCTGGGAGTCTTACGAGCCCTTCAGTTTGGTGTCAGTTGATGAATCCAGGGGTTGAATTGAAAATATTAAGGTTTGCTTTAATGGAATAGTGAAAAGTGAATAGTAACAGAAAATTAGAAGAGGAATAGTGAAAAGTGAATAGTAACAGAAAATTAGAAGGGAAATAGTGAAAAGTGCCCCCATCCTAGTAGCACAATGTTGTTTTTAAAAAGTGGCACTTCCCTTTTCCTGAGAAAAGACCCTCAAGGTGGGTGTGGCCTCTTGAAAGGATATTTTATTGTTTTTTATGGAAAAAAGGTCATGGAGGCTATAAAGCAAGGTATTGGGCACATTTTTTAGCATACTATTCTCATTTTCACAAAAGCTATTTGTAGGTTCGAGCTTTGGAAGAGGGTTTCAGCAGCAAGCAAATCTTCTGAAGACGAAATCCCGTGGAGGATAGTGAATTGGACGACAACCCAGTTCACAAAACAGGAAAATCTACTTTGGGTTTCTAGTTGGGCTTCATTGGACTTCATCATAGGTTGATATTGCAATTGGAGTGATTGTAGCAGTGGATTATCAGGGTATAATTGCAGATTGGGTCTTCTTATTAGCATATATCCTCATTTCAGTACCTTTACCAGCTGGCCGTTCAAAATGGGAGTCATTTTCAGTCAAACCCTAGTTGGGAATTAGGGTTTCAGCAACTAAATGTTCCATAATTTAAGCGATGGCTTCCGAGTATGTGTTTACCATATTGGGTATTCAAATCTTTCATATGTATTGGGTTTAATAGTGTTGTTACAATTTGATTAAGTCTATATCAGACCTGAGCTTTTGTAATCAGACTTATGTTTAGTGAGAAATAAGCTTATTTGGTGTGGTATTGCAATGTTTATTTGTTGGTTATATTTCTTTTCATTCGGTATATGAATATTGCAACCAAAACCATTTCATATCCACACAAACATCAAATAACATACTCAGAAAATTAGAACAGCAGTCAGGAAATCAGAATTCATTAGTTTGCACAACAATTATTTGACAAAATGCGAAGGGGTCAAAATTGAAAAATTAGGGCAGATTTAGTAAAGGATCTTTCACTGCCCTAGAGCACCCTTGGGTGGTCTCTCACACCTACGGAATGCTGCTACTAATGGAGGTTTTCGTCTCCAAAAGCCAAGATGGTTTTCTTAAACCTTCATCTCTTTGCAGAGCCAAAATATCATAGAAAGTGAATGTCAAGAATGAGCTTCTCTTTTGCTTTTTTGGCTTTTATATTCTCCCACTTGAGGGTCGATCCACATGAGAGGGAATTAAAATATTTTAAATTCACTTTATTATCCTCCTTGAGGTGTCCAAGTCCTTAGTGACTTTATTTTGCATTTTTACCTTTTTTCCTTAGTCACCACATCAACAATATAAAGTCCAAATATTAAATATGTAATATTAACTTACGGACTTTAAATTGAGAGGTCAAATGGACTCAAAATCTGATGAGCTATAGACTGTTAGAAAGGTCTCATCGAAATACTCCACCTCCAATATTGAATTCTCCCAAACTGATTGAAACCCTAACTTACTAAAAATAGTAAGTTCTAGCCAAGGTGTCCAAAACCATCCAAACGAACACCCCATGAGTTCTCTAACCACGCTGGTTAGTCTATGGGAACCAAGTATAGACTAACACCTCCTAGGAAAGGGGACTTTACATGTTCTTCCATGCTTTTGTGATCTAGTAATGCAACTTATGCTTTATCTCATGCAATATAGAATTGATAAATGTGTAGAGGATGATGTGAGTGTGTTTATTTTTGCATCTATATATACACTACTAAATGGATTCACTTGTGGGGATATTAGTTTATTGTTATATTTTGGTGCCTATGCAAGAGTGTGTTATCAACTTAATGATAGGTTTTATGAGTAGCTACTATGCCATGAACTTAGTGACAATTCTTGGGGTTCCTCATACATTCGGTATAGCTATTGATTGGTTTGGTCATGATATTTTATTTCTCTTTAATTGTCCTATTTAGGAAGCCTCTAGGATCACCCTCCTAGGTTTACTTGAGCCCAAAGTGAAGGAGAGATTACCCCCTCTCAAGCATTGGCCCCTAGTTGTCAACATTTTGTTGATGAGTTCCAACACTATCCTCTTAATCACATCATCCCTTGGCCTTGAGGATTGGTGAGAGGCCAATCACCTCTAGGAATGTGGAGCTACAACTTTGAGAGCCGACAAGTTCTTTATCTAGATCTTGATTTCGTATAAAATATCAATGAGCTCTCAAGCCATTGGTGTGGATGAACCTTTGCTTGTATGTGCTTGAGGAGGCGTCTTACAAGCAGGATCAGGAATTCTTGCCTTCCTCTCTAATATGATGTATACCTTATCAGTTAGCATGAAAAGTCTTTAGTTGAAAGTGCTAATCTTTTTTCTTGCAAGCTTAGCTTGTTATATCTCGTTTCATAGTGGAGTCGCCAAAAATTGCTAGCATTTTAATTGTCCTTTTTGAGGCAACACAAAACAGAAAAATGTGTACAATAGAGTTGTTCTTCAAATTATAAGGAGGTCCTTGAGATCTAACTAAACCCAAAACTAATAAAATTTGGAAATATTCACACTTTACAATAATTGAATAGGGGTTTTGCATTAAATACAAATATCTAACTATGTTTTTGCCGTAGATGCAGCATTGGACTTCTAAAAGTCAAGCAATTGTAGTGTAATTTTTAGATTAAGGAGGATAAACAACTCAAGCATGAACAAACACAACTTTCAATTGGTTAAAGTAGAGGTTAGTATTGAGCTCTAAACAAAGTTTTATCAGAATAACACCAATTGATGTCGACTATTGGCTAAATTAGAGACTACTATTTTACATGAATAGGAAATCATTAAAACAAATGAACACCACATGATTTTATAAAGGGGATCATTAAAGTGCATTCAAAACTACAATTAAAATAGACAATTTGCCAATACAAAGTTTGCCTTAAAATGATATACTTTTGATTGACTTCAGGAAACTACAAACATAGATTTAACAATCACTAAATAATAGTTGGACAACTTCTGTAGCATAAGCTTAACATCAGCTATCCTTCATTACACCTGAAATGCATTAAATTCATGTGTTTTCTAAACCTTCCTTGCTAGTCATGATTTTATGATATGTTTGCCTATTTTAGGTCATGATTTGGTTGTGGTTATGCTAGCTGAAAGTCTCAACTTTTCTTGTGTTTCTAACTCATCTATTGGTCACAATTTTCACCTCACTTTGCCACTTAACTTACCATTTTTAGATGGCATTGGCTTTGAAAAAACATCATTTACTTATTGCTTGCTTCATTTTTGTTCTCATATTTTGCCTTGGTTCCACCAACTCTTACAAGCACACAGTCTTTGACATTCTTTCCTTCTCATTTTAAGGTGCTTGTTGCCACCTTGATCCTGTTTTTATGTTGGCTGAACCATTTGATTTTGGTGCTACAAATGAATGCTTATCATGTCTTGTGTTAGTGTTGTGGATCCATAAAGTACTTGCCACTTAAGGCATGGTTCTTCTTTGGCTTCACCACTAAAAAATGGTGCCATTCCTTTACTTGCCTACCTAGGCATAGCTCCATGCTGATTGAGCCACTGTTAAAGTGTGCCTTAACTGTTATTCCTCTTGACTTGTTGGGTGAGCTTTCCACCTATCTTTGCCATGTTTGGCACCCTTGTGATACTTAGATCTAATTCCTTCCTTTGGCGAAGATTCAACATGCGATTGCCACCTAAAGGAGCTTTTATTGACATTCACCAATCTTGTATTTGGATCTGAGTCTCCATCACCACATCTTCTTTCAATGCTGAAGCTATCATCCATTAAAGGACTTCTTTACCTCCCTTTGGCATGTTTCATCCTTGAACAATCTACAAGCATTATTAGTTTGAAAAACTAGATCATAACTTGATGAATTTATAAGTTGGCATTGATTACACGACAACAATGACTTGGTTACTGGCTACAAACTTGAGTGGAGACAAATTTTTGTAGGGGTACCAAAATGGGTACTAACGAGAACATAATTAAGTACTAAAATTTCATGTGTATTAATGATAATTTCTTTGCAAACATGCAACATGAAAATGTGTTCTTTTTTTGGTTGATATCGCATGTGAATGTTATCACAATGATTTGTGTTTCTATTTTTGGGTCAAGATATTGTATAATTTCATCTGGTGTTGATGTAGAGTCAATGAGATAGTTGGAGGATAGCAAACTAGACAAGGTTCTTAATACACCCAAACGCCCAAAATCAAAGGTCAGTTTGCAAAAGTGGGAACAACAGAAAGAAACTCATGGATCATCATGGAAAGGCTGGTTTGGGATGTTAGGGGACCCATTCCATTCATTGATTAAGCCAGACCAAACTCAGAATTAACACTTCCTTCACAAACCCAAGAAATGGCTTGTAGCCCTAAAAAAGGAGAACAGTCCTAATAACTTTTGATACAGGTCTTCAAATGTAGATCTTGGACAATTAGAAGATACCCATTAGGACTCCCTATCACATATCCAAGAATGGGTATTGGTTGTTTTGGATGATATGGCTCAACCTATAACTCCTCCTCATGCCTTATAGCCCCAATTAGGCCAAAATTACAAAGAGACTACTATAAAATGCAAGCACAAAACTCAATCAGTGATCTGAGCACTTAGTAGTCATGCCAAAACTATGAATTTTGTGGGTTTTGTCCTCCTACAGTCTGCTGTTCCAAAACATGCATCTATGGTTCCTTGTTATGCCTCTAGAAATTGCCTAACACATGAGGATGTTAGGTTTTCTCAAAGAAATCTTCTCCTCAAGTTTCCTGTCAAAAATTCATCACAACATACTGGTACAGACCTACTACTATCCATCCCACTGATCACAAGTGAATCAAATCAGTGGAATGGTAAGCAAATGCATGTTTTTCTATCAAAACCCTAGTTTAGGTTATGACTGGCAGTTTTCAGAAAATTGCAGATTATTCACACACAAAATAGAGTCAAGACTTCCAACCAATTGCAAATGAGACTTAGTTCATACCTCCAACCTTCCACCAACTCATGCTTTATGACTCTGCCGTACGGAAGAGCCCAACGGACTGCAACAGCGAGTTTACACAGGAAAAACAGGAAATCTGAACTTCTTTATTGTTTTTCTTCCTCCAAAAGTCTTCTTCTCCTTACAACCATCATGGCAGGGCTTTAAGAAGCCTTCTACAATATCTTGGAGTAGTTAGAAAGCAGTTGAGGTCGATGGAACTGTATAACCATCGAATTCCTCTCTGCAACTACTCTGTTTTTAGGACAGCAACTGTCCTGTTTTGTCATTGAAACTAATTACAAGTTTTCAACATAATGGCATCGATGGTTTATGACTTGTCAACACCTTTGACAATGTCATTTAGCCTTGCACAATTCTACCACCCTTTGACACATGCCACAAAGGCTTACAACATGAGAAAACATATGACTGCCCCTATGTTTTTATGACCGCCCCTATGTTTTTATGACTGCCTTTTACATGCCTTAGAAGGCTTACAAATAGAACTTCCTATTACACCTTATGACATCAACAAGAAATGGACATGGTCCTTATTACATCATGAGAATGGTCTTCAAGACCTTATTGAATCCACAACAAAAATGAACATCAAAACAAGAGAATTCAAGACTTTAGTCTTCTTGGTGCTCCTGCAGCAGGTGTAGTTATTGGAATTTATATTTGTTGTTAGTTGTTAAGGCATGTAATTCAAAATAATTGGGGGTTTTTGCTAGATGCTATGCTATTTTTTTTTTGAAATGGTAAAACATGTAGTTTAAAGTTATGGATCCTGGGTCTATGATTCACTAGATTTACATGTTTCTTATGGTTTTATTTTGTGAGCAATAAAAATTGAATCTGGTCATATAGGGATGGGGAACTTTTTTATTGAACGGATACTTTCTAGATAAGATCATGCATTCTATCTTTGAGAGAAAGTTATCCTACATATGGGTAAACCGTTTGTTCATAGTTCATTGTAGTACATCAAAATGTGTATTTAAATTCTACGGCATGCTGCATAACAAATTGAAATTTTTTGATAGCTTCTTGTTTGGTTCCATCGAATTCAGCTGATAGATTCAATTATTTTTCTTTGCTTCAGGTTATATTATCTTCTTTATACTGAAGAATTACTAAAACATGTAACAAAATTTCAAGATTTGTAACACAATTGTTTCTTTGCAGATTTCTCCAAGGTCTTCAAATTCAAGTTTGTACATTTGGGTGGAGATGAAGTCAATACAAGTTAGTTTAGTTTATCTATTTTCTCTTCTAGTGGATGGAAAATGGATTTGCATACTGCCTAAATTGGCATTCTTTTGCTATTGAAAGCAGTTTTACCAATGTACATGTTTATGAATTTTTCCTCTTTTCATCTAGAAAGATCAAGGTAAATTACTGAAAGCTTTAAAAATAAAGCAATTGTTGTTCTGCTCTACAAAGGGTGATTTTCTAGGTGTCTTTTTACTACCTAAGGCCACAAAAATAGTTATTTGTCCTTGGCTGAGGGGGGTAAATCTTTACTAATAAATCACATCACAAAAAGTTTTCACCCATTATAAGTCTTGATCTTCAGTGCTAGTCTAGGTGTGGCTTCTCACCTTGCCCTTGGAACTTTGACACAAGTTAATACTTTTGGTAAATATCTATAAGCCTTATAACGCATCATGTATATGTTAAACATAGACTATGCAAGGATTTGTGTAGATTTTGACTTTGGAAAAAAGTATTATTGGCCACAAGAATATTGTTAATGGACCACATTCCATATCTTGCACACAAGAAATACTAAGATACATCATGTATTGTTAGTAGTACTTCTTAGGAGAAAACAAACATGGAAGCTTCGTATATATACTTGATATTCCTTGTCAATGGCAGTGCGGTTCTGTGGCTCGCTAATATGGTACTGCAAACAAGTAATGATGGCTGGATACTACAGAATAAACAATCAAGATGTCCTCTAGCTGAGTAATTGCCTGGCTGATGTGAAGGTACTGATTCAAGGGGTTGTTTCAATTCAAGTATGTTTGACCTTAACTAGCTATTTTGCAGACCATTTAGGATGAGAAGGAATGCTGCAAATTTCTAACAATTGTTTTGGCATGAGAACAAAGAAATTGATACTTTAGAGATAAAGAATGTAAATTTTAGGTTTTAAAGTTAAATGCAGCGAAAACCAGAAAACCAGTAAATTTTAGGTTTTAAGATTAAATGACTTCCAACCTAACTCATCATCACCCAAAAAATCAATGGGCTCTAAATGGCTAATGATATTTCTAGAAGATGAAATGTCAACAATCATAGCAGTCTCCAATTCCGCTGTTTGTTGTCAAGCTCCTCTAACTCTTTTAGCAAATTGGATAACTTATCTATTAGTCTCAATCCCTTATCATAGTGATAGAACTGACCAATCTATTGCTGAGTGCCTTGGCCACATGAATCCAAACCATCCAATTGTTAACTTTGATTATATTCCTCAACTCTTTGAGGTAACGCTGAGTTGGATTCCTTGACCAAATGCGCGATGTAGCTCAGCTCTCCATTTTCAGCCTTTAGGGTTGCCTTTTCTTCTCCATCTTTCATGACCCTTTCCTTGCTATTGTTTTTTGTGAATTGCAAGTCCAAATCACCTTTTCTATCCATAGGCCCTAAATTGGTCTATGTAATTTGACTGAAAATCAAAGGCTTACACCTTCCTGAACATTCTTGTTTGTGGGTGTGTTGGTGTTTTATGTAATGTCCCCGATTGGGATCACACTGAAACATGCATTTTTCTTTTTTTTTTTAACATTTTCTGATTTGTGAAACAAGAATGAAACGACAATATTAAACTGAAATGAAACCAAATGCTAATCATAATCTCAAGTAGCTGAATCAAACTGTAACGTCCCCAACTATTTTCTTTTTGTAGTTTTCTGATTTTTTCATAATTTTATGAATATTTCAAACTGAAATGATATAAACGCAAATAGCTACAGCCACTACAGTAATTTGGAACTACTCAAAGCATAATATTCAAATAACAATGTCATACCTACAGCTAAACAATGATAATCAGCAAACTGAGTTTACACTTAAATGATAGGTAATCACTAATCTGGTAAATGATATTTCACCAACAGAAGATAGGGGTTACAATCTTCTTATCATAATCCACAATCTATACAACACAACATCCTTATTACATAGTTGGGAAGTTCAAACCTGCAACTAATAGCTGTTGATATGTGAATAGAAAGGCACTATTTCAGATTAAGTATGCACTTACGTGTTATCCTACAACAATCTCATAACAGTCATGGATTGGAGTCTTGTTGTTAGCACTTGAATTGGATCCCTTTAGTTGGTGCCTTCCAGAAATGATGTGATTTGTTGTTGCAAAAGCAAATAGACTAATATGCAATGTGAGAGCAGTCTTGGTAGGCCTGATGCAACTAATATATGATGCTACGCACTTGATACTTCACCCAGCAGCTGATATTAACTAGATATTGATGTTGCGATCAGCCGATAAGGACTTTCAAATATCCCACTTAGGGTATCTGCCAATTTTCTGATATTATTTCAAAATATGATTCAAACCCTAGATCTGAATTCTGATTTATTTTTGGTTTCAGATCTGATCATGCACTTATCACATCCATTTATCATGCCAAATACATCATAATTAACATGCCAAAATATGTAATCAAACCCTAGTTGAATTACACAATGAATTACACATAGATCCACACCAAATAGATTGAAATTTGATGAGCAAATCAGATAAGAATACTGCTGTTATGAAATCAGGTTACTCAATTGTGCAGTTACATCAAATTCATGGCTCAAATATGGCCAACAATCATCCACAATGCTGCTGCTACAAAATCAGATAAAATGCATACCAATTTTGATGACAAATGCTATTCAAAAGGTGGCGAACTCCTCCAAAATCAGATCTGCACTCAACAATGGTGATGATGGATGACAAATGCAGTCCAAGATATCAAATATCCTCCACAAAGGAAATTGGCGCTCCACCAGTGATGTCAAAAGGTCTTCAATGCTGATCGCCTCTTCCAAAGATGTCAACTCATCCACTATGCTGCTCGGCCACTCCAATGAATGATATGAAATGCAATACCAAGGGCGGTGGCTAGGGTTATGTTGCTGCAACAAGGCACTGAAAGAAATCTGCACTAAACCCTTGATGATGGCACACAAATCTGAATTAAAAATCTGAGATTGATACTTCAAAGATGGTGCTCCAAACATGTAAGAATACCCTCACAAAATCGGTGCTCCTAGAGAAGAATGATCCTCCAAAATGGCCGATCCAATGATGAATTAAATTTGCTCCAAAGAATATGGCATGAATGCTCAACCAATCCTTCAAATCCTTCAATGAAGTGCATGTGTGAATTCCATATGAATCCACCTCCAAGATGCAATTGGGTTTTCGTCAAATCCACCTTCTTCCACAAGGGTTTTCGTCCTTGGAAAGTCCTGCAATAAATTACAAATGCAAAATACAATAGATGCCAAATGTTCTTGATCCTCGATCCATCGACCTCCTCCTCTATTTATGCAAGTCTCTTCACATTTGATTTGAAATTACCTTTTCCCTCCAAGAGTAGGCCGACCACAACTAGATGCAAATTCAAATTAAAGACCTGAATTAAAACTTATCTTTTTCCTTCAAGTTGGCCACCAAGAGATGTATTCTTTTATTTCACTAAGGCCGACAAACTCATTTCAAATATTCCTTTTAACCCTCCAATAGGGCCGACCAACTTGGGCGCCCAAAATGCAATTGAAATTTGATTTAAAAATTAATACTTTATTCATCAAATGGAGCGCTCCACTCCAAGGAATAAAATATTATTATTTTATTTATTTTTATCTTTTCCAAACCCTCAAGATGGGTCAATCCACATCTAGGAAAAATATTTTATTATTTTTGATCCATCCAAACATAAAGAAAAAATATATCAATTCATCTCCCAAGTTCGCTATGTCTAGAAAAATTAGTGTAGCTTCATAAAACAACTTTCCAAATTTCCATAGCTCAACCACTACATTCCCTTAACTCATGAATTAGCTTACAGGAATGAGGAATAGGCTAACTCAAACTCTGCTAGGTGATCATGCCGAAAATGGGGACATTACAGACTTGAAACTCCTTTCCACCCTTCGCAATCACTTCTATTCGCCCCTTGTAATTATGTGTGCACTTCTTTGTATGCTGTGATTTGTATAATTGTCTCACAAACCCTTAGCAGGAACACAATAGGGTAAGGATTTCCCTTTGTCATAGTGCGACCACTTCTACCAGGAAGCAAATGTTCACTGAAAGATACAGTAGGTTATGTAGGTACACAAACACAATCTATATTCACCACCTCAAATGATAAATAATCGCCCTTGAATGTGGTGCGAATCTCTTGGAACACTAGTGCTCCAAAAGTTGTTTTAAATTAACAATCAAAGTGAATAAACTCTGAAAATACAATGTTTGTAATCCTCTTGATGATCACCTAATATTTGCTTGCAAATCTTGATTACCTTAACCCTGAAAATTCACACAAATGTCTGAATTAGATCAACATATAAACTTAGGTGGATTTTGCCAATGCCAAAGATGAGGTTTTTCGTCCTCACCACCTCTGGAGAAGAGAGCCAAGAGGGTTTTCATCCTCCTGGATCGCAGAAAGACAACCAAGGTTTTTCATCCTTGGATACAAAATCAAATACAAACTCAAAATGAAGAATACCAAATGAAACCATGATGATGAAATGAAGCTAGGTGCCTCCTTGATATACCATTCCAAATTGGGCCCATGGATTTAAATTTCTCTCCAAGTATTTAAAAATATATTTTTATTTTAATACTAGTGTTTAAACACCATTTATTTTAAATATAATAATATTATTAAGTTGCCCCTAAAATTAAAATTTACTAGGCCCAACTTAAAATAATATTATTAATTATTTTAGTCCAGAAAAGAGGACATGACACAAACCCTCAAATGCATCACAATGGTAGATCTAGCAAGGGTTTTCATCCTTGGAAAGTCCTGCAATAAATTGCAAATGCAAAATACAATAGATGTCAAATGTTCTTGATCCTCGATCCATCGACCTTCTCTATTTATGCAAGTCTCTTCACATTTGATTTGAAATTACCTTTTCCCTCCAAGAGTAGGCCGACTACAACTAGATGCAAATTCAAATTAAAGATTTGAATTAAAACTTATCTTTTTCCTCCAAGTCGGCCACCAAGAGATGTATTCTTTTATTTCACTAAGGCTGACAAACTCATTTCATATATTCTTTTTTACCCTCCAATAGGGCCGACCAACTTGGGCGCCCAAAATGCAATTGAAGTTTGATTTAAAAATTAATATTTTATTCATCAAATGGAGCACACCACTCCAAGGAATAAAATATTATTATTTTATTTATTTTTATCTTATCCAAACCCTCAAGATGGGTCATTCCACATATAGGAAAAATATTTTATTATTTTTGATCTATCCAAACATAAAGAAAAAATATATCAATTCATCTCCCAAGTTCGCTATGTCTAGAAAAATTAGTGTAGCTTCATATAAACAACTTTCCAAATTTCCATAGCTCAACCACTACATTCCCTTAACTCATGAATTAGCCTACGGGAATGAGGAACAGGGTAACTCAAACTCTGCTAGGTGATCATGCCAGAAATGGGGACATTACAGACTTGGAACTCCTTTCCACCCTTTGCAATCACTTCTATTCGTGTCTTGTAATTATGTGTGCACTTCTTTGTATGTTGTGATTTGTATAATTGTCTCACAAACCCTTAGCAGGCACACAATAGGGTAAAGATTTCCCTTTGTCATAGTGCGACCACTTCTACTAGGAAGCAGATGTTCACTGAAAGATGCGGTAGGTTATGTAGGTACACAAACCCAATCTTTATTCACCACCTCCAATGATAAATAATCACCCTTGAATGTGGTGTGAATCTCCTGGAATACTAGTGCTCCAAAAGTTGTTTTAAATCAACAATCAAAGCGAATAAACTCTGAAAATACAATGTTTGTAATCCTCTTGATGATCACCTAATATTTGCTTGCAAATCTTGATCGCCTTAACCCTGAAAATTCACACAAATGTCTGAATTAGCTCAACATATAAACTGTGGAATTTGCCAATGCCAAAGATGAGGTTTTTCGTCCTAACCACCTCTGGGGAAGAGAGCCAAGAGGATTTTCATCCTCTTGGATCACAGAAAGAGAAACCAAGGTTTTTCATCCTTGGATACAAAATCAAATACAAACTCAAAATGAAGAATACCAAATGAAACCATGATGACGAAAAATGAAGCTAGCTGCCTCCTTGATATACCATTCCAAATTGGGCCCATGGATTTAAATTTCTCTCATAGTATTTAAAAATATATTTTTATTTTAATACTAGTGTTTAAACACCTTTTATTTTAATTATAATAATATTATTAAGTTGCCCCTAAAATTAAAATTTACTGTGCCCAACTTAAAATAATATTATTAATTATTTTAGTCCAAAAAAGGGGACATGACATAAACCCTCAAATGCATCACAATGGTAGATCTAGCATGTAGATGACAACAATTATAAAACCCTAGAACAACATTAGGTATTAAGTATGCTTGCTAATTTGTGTATGAACAGAAGTATCAAACCCTGGAGCAACAATAGATCTCAAGTATGCTCGCTGATTTGTGAATTAACGGTAGTAGCAAATCTCAGAACAATAATATATCTCATATAAACTTGCTGATTTATGAATGCACAGCAATGTAAACCTTAGAACAACAATAAATCATGAATATACTTGCTGATTTATGATAGTACAACAATGTAAACCTTTAGAACAACAATAGAACATGGATGTACTTAGTAAGCATGAGTTTTCCACAGTCCATGACAGTATTATGAAGAGCTTCTGGATTCAACTATGTGTGTTTTTGCATTGACGTTTCGGATCATACACAATGATCCATCATTAGGAAGAGGAGTTCTGGTTTGGATGGCAGACAAGACCTTTTTAAAGAGATAAGTGGAGAGGAAATGAAAAGAACGAAATCCGAGGGGTAGGAAGAGAGGAGAGAAAAATATAAAATAAAAGCAAGAAAAATAACAAGAAACCAAAGAGAAAATAAGTGTCAAACCGATCAATAAAGAAACCGTATAAACAAACAAATGTAAAGAAAACAAAATATATATATATATATATATATATATACATATATATATGTACTAACACAATCGTGCATATATATATATATATTAATTATTCACACACGCTTGACACATGCTTTGCATTGCTTGTGTTTGTATCCCACACACACATACCACATGATTAGGGTTACTTGTGGACATAGTTGCAAGACTCGGCAAAAGTATTTACTCAGCAAGCCCGAAAGTACATTTCGGAAAAAACTCGGCAACTTAAAAAATTGCTTATACTTCATTAAAAATGCATTTTTTTTGCAAAATTCGATGATAAGATGCATCCAATGAATCAATAAATGAGTACATAAAAGAAACAAGCTTAGTCTAGTTGTATTTGATTGATTTGAAAGCAAATTGGGTACAAAATGGCTAAGTCTGAAACCCTGAATTTGACTAAGTCTCAAACCCTGAAACCTTGAAAAATCGGTTAAGTCTGAAATCTGATGGATCCTCCAAAATCTAGAATTTGCATGTTAAATCACATGGATCTGGAACCTATCTCAAACATCCTGACAGTATATTTCAAAATATTTAAAGTATAATACAAACTTATACTTAAATATATTTTGAAATATACTATCTCACCGAGTTTTTTCTCAAGACTCGCCGAGTTTTTCAGAAAAACTCGGCAAAAACTTGCCGCGTACAAATGCACCAAAAACTCGTTTCTGAAAAAGACTCGTGAGTTTTTAAAAACTCGGCGAGTTTTTGCCAAGTCTTGCATCTATGCTTGTGGATGCTTTCCTTATTTTTTAATTATTTCTTGTGTTTGTATTTCACCTTTTTGTCTTTTTGTGTTTTCCTAACACTCACGCGCAATCGTGCATATATATATATATATATTACTCACACACGCTTGACACATACTTAGTAATGTGCCGTACCCGTTTGCATTTTTTAAAGATCTTTTTATGTGTATTTCATTATTTTTATGTGATCTTTCAGACTAGAGGGAAGAATGCAGAAGGGGTTTTCAGTTTTCCTGCAGATGTTTTGCCGGAGCATACAATATATTGCATATAACATAAACCCAGAAAACATACAAGGATTATGAGAGAAATATGAAAGATCCAGTTCATATATCAGCAAATAAAGAGGTTCTATCACATACCCATATGCAGATTTGAAACTTCAGTTTTAGGCCATTGCCGGATCAGCAAGTGGGTAGTACAATATTCATTCATAACTCCATGGAAATACAAGAAATGTTCTCACAATGGATATCAGCAAATACTAGGACCAAAAATGCCTCCAAATGAGCAAATGAACAACAAATATCAATGAAGATGGAGTCCCAAAACCCCCACGTCCCTCCAGAGGGTGTACAGCCTGGCTGGAAGGTTGTATCAGCTGCAAACACCTTCGAATATCCTTGAAATACTTTTGTTTCAGGTCTGAAACTATCTCTTAGGTGAGGCGACCAGGATGTGAAGAGAAATGTGCAATGAAATGCTCAAAACTGCCCTCAAATGCAAGTACGGCTGGGCTGAAAGTGTATGGCCAGTGAAGAGAAAATGCAGCAGTCACAAAGCCTCTTCAAACTTTCCCAAAAACAGTCCTAACTCCATTGTAGATCGATGATAATAAAATCTGTAGAAGATATGCACATTGAATCCACAAAATCTCATTTTACGAACTCCATTTCAGCACACATGTGAATACTGAGTGCATCCACCACTACTGGCACCTTTGGGTGATCTTGCACACCTATAGAATGCCACTATTCAGGGAGGTTTTCGTCTCTAAGAGCCTCTGGTTTGAATCCTCAAACCCTTCACATTAAGAAAGCCTAGCAGAGCTCTAAAAGAGAAATATCATAAACATAGCCTGTGCAAATGAGCTTTGATTTCATCTTTTATTTCCTTCTCCAAGCCCAACACCCCAAATGGAGGGAATTTCATTTGTTTTAATATTTAATTTCATCCCCTTATGTGTCCCATGGGCACCCAACTCCTAGGGGGGTCACTTTTAAGCTGCAACTTAATTTTTAAAGTGACAATATAATATTTGCTCATAAAGTCCCAATTAATAAATACATTAAACTTCTAACTTTAAAATAAGTATGAAGACGGTGTGGGAATGCCTTGATCTTTAGCTCGTTGGAAAGGTCTCGACAAGACGCATCTAACCCCACTCTGAAAATCCCGAACCAATATTGAACCTGAACTTACTAAAAATAGTAACGGCCAAGAGCAAACAGAGCCAACCCTGAGGGTGCCAATTGGATCCACTGACCATGAACCACAACTCCATCACTGACAAACACCTCCAAGGCCAAACTAACCACAGTTCCCTAACCAAACTGCTAGTCCACGGGAACCCAATGATGGACTAACCATGTATCAAGAAGGGGACATTACAGTCTGCCTTCCCTAAGATTGCTTGCCTCAAGCAATCTCAGATCAGGATGCTCCAATATCTGCTCATTTTCCCAAGTCGCATCCTCTACTGACAGGTTCTTCCATTTTACCAGGTACTCTTTGATAGTCCTCCTCCTCAAAGTACGTTCCCTGGTGTCAATTATTGCCTCGGCTACCAAAATCAACTTCCCCTCTTCATCGAGAAGAGGTAACTCTACTAATGGTGTCACATTATGCCTCAGTTCCTTCTTGAGGCGGGATACATGAAACACATTGTGTACCCTACTACCTGTTGGAAGCTCTAACTCATATAATAAAGTCCTCCTGGGAAAGAGTGCTCTTGTTTATTCTGCTGGCATATCGGACACTCTCTCACATACTGCATCACTTCTGTCTTGAGGCCCTTCCAGGTGAACCTCTCTCTGACCTGTCTATAAGTTTTGAAGTACTCGGGATGCCCTGCCATAGGCAAGTCATGGAATGCCCTCAAAACCTTCTGCTTCATTTCTTACCCCGGCACTAAGAAGATCCTATCCTTGTAAATGATGAGATCATTTACCACCTTGTACCTGTCATCCCGAATAGTGCCATCAATTATTCTAGTAGCCCACTTGTCCTTGGCATATTCTACGGACATCACCTCTCTGCAATCATCTAAAATAGCACCTAAGGCATTCAAATGGGGCCTCCTGGACAAAGCATCAACAACTATGTTCTTCTTACCTTTGACATAAACAATGTCAAAGTTATAGGCCTGTAGTTTGCTGACCCACTTCTGCTGCCTCTCGTTCAAGTCCTTCTACCCAAGGAAATGTTTCAGACTGTTATGATCTGTCTTACCACAAATTTGCTGCCCACAAGATACTGTTTGAATTTAGCTAACGCATGCATGATGGCTAACATCTCCTTGTCATATATGTTGTAACTCCATTCCACACCCCTCAACTTCCTGCTCTCAAATGCTATGGGGTGCTTATCCTGCATGATTACTGCACCAATGCCTTCTTTTGAGGCATTTCATTGCAACTCGAAGGGTTTGCTAAAATCTAGTATTGCCAACATAGGACATGTACTCATAATCTGCTTGAATCTGTCAAAACACTCCTGTGCACTACCCGACCAAGTGAAAGCATCCTTCCGAGTTAAATCTGTGAGGGGAGCAGCTGACTATGAAAACCCCTTCACGAAACGCCGGTAATACCCATAAAGGCCAAGGAATCCCTTGAGATGAGATTCTTTGGTGGTGGCCAATCCACAATTGCCCGAATCTTCTCCGGGTCTACCTTCACGCTACCAGCATTGATAATATGACCCAGGTACAACAACTCAGTCATCCCAAACTCACACTTTGACATTTTTGCATATAGTGACTCCTGCTCTAAAATGCTCAACACGATGTCAATGTGTTTCAAATGTTCCTCCCATGTCCTGTTGTAAATCAATATATCATCAAAGAATATCAACACAAACCTCCTCAACTGCTCACGGAATACTTTGTTCATGCAAGATTGGAAGGTGGCTGGTGCATTGGTCAACCTGAATGGCATGACCAGGAACTCAAAGTGCCCATAGTGACACCTGAAAGCTGTCTTCTCCACATCCTCATCCCGGACCCGTATTTGGTGGTAACTGGATCTCAAATCTATTTTGGAGAAGTAACAAGCCCCGTGCAGCTTGTCAATCAGCTCATCAATGCAGGGTATAGGGTACCTGTTTTTAATGGTCTTTTTGTTGAGCTCCCTGTAGTCAATACACATTCTAAGAGTCCCATCCTTTTTCTTCACTAGAACCACTAATGATGCAAATGGACTCTTGCTAGGCCTGATGTGACCCATCTCGAGAAGCTCTTTGATAGCTTTCTCCATTTCATCCTTATACCTCTTCGGGTGCCTATATGGTGTAGTAATCACTGGTTTTGCACCCTCCTCCAACTCAATCACATGCTCAATACCCCTGTCAGGGGGTTTACCTAGTGGAATGTCACTAAACACTTTGGCGTGTTTAGTCAAGAGGGCCTGAATGTCAGGTGGATACTCCCTTTTCTGCTGCTCTGAAACTGCAGGCATCACCATCACCTCTGCTGCCCACTGCACCTGATCATGGCGAATCAATCTCTCCATCCGCTTGAGAGAAACTACTCTCAACCCACCATCTGAAATATCCCTGAGCACATGTCGAACTCCGTTCACCTCAAACTTCATCTCCATGGTCCTCAAGTTGAGTGTGAACTCTCCTATATCATGCAACCACTTCATACCCAATACAACATCCATATCACCCATGCTGACTACATAAAATTCTGATTGACATGTGTAGTTATTTAGCTAGATGGTCAAGTTGGGGATTCTCCTAGTACAAGTGAGTACATATCCATCAGCTACCTTCACCTTGAATCCCTCAAATTCTTCAGTTTTTAACCCCCTCTTCGCCACCAAGCCCTCATCTATGAAGTTATGAGTGGCACTTGTGTCAAGTAATGTAATGCATCACTGTCCACCCAATACTCCTCTAATCCTAAATGACCCTTCTCTCTGAATGCTCGAAATATGGGCTGTAGGTAGGGAGGTCTCCTTGTCCTTATCTGATGCCTCAGATGCAACATCTGTAACTGAATCATTATCATCCGAATGCTGCGCTGAATATGATTCTGATTCAACAGACTCATCAGCTGAAAAGTACTCCAACTTTTTTGCCTTTCCTTGGGCAGCACACTTGTGCTTAAGATCCCAAGGCTCTTTGTAGTGAAAACAGAGCTTCTTCCTCCTAAGGTCATTCAACTGGTGATCATCTAATCGGGAAGAACTCTTGTGCTGCTGATGTTATGAATCCTAATGGAAAGGTCTCTTGTCTCTCTTCTTATCCCTCCTATGTTGGCAACTCTTAGTCTGAAATTTGCTCCACGTAGAAGACTCCATATCACAGGCCTTCTTCATGGCCTCCTGCAATGTCAAAGGGTCCAAATCCTTAATCCATCCTCGTAGAGGATTAGACAACCCATCAACGAAAAGCATGATCAACCTCCACTCTAAGATATCTGAAACCATAACTGAAAGGTCCTAGAGCTCTGAAATGTATGAGTCCACTGATCCACTCTGTCTCAACTATGCCAGCTCCTTGAACTGCAACTTAGGGTCCTTCTTGTCGAACTTGTCTATGAGCCTGGCTATGAATTCCACATAAGATGTAATATGATTATGTCCCAAGGTTATCTTTCCATTGTTCCACCACTTGTGTGCGCTGCCCTCCAAGTGTAAGGTTGCATAAGTGATGGCGTCGGCCTTTGGCATGGGGCTGACTGGAGATAACTGTCCAACTTTTGGACCAAAGTCTCGCAGAAGTTTTACCTGAACCATCGAAGTAGGGCAAAGTCATTTTGCTGACTTTCTTTTGAAGCTCGTGATTCTGCTGCTTGTTACCCCCTCTAGGTTTTTCTCATCCTGAGATCAGAGTAATCCTTGAAAGTCATCTCAGTCCGAAACTCTGCACTCGAAGCCTGCCAATCTCTCCAAATCTCATCCTGAAACTCCACCTGTGTAGCATCCCGTTCAGGAATCTCATCCCTCAGTACAAAGATAGGAATGCTTGGTCTATCTGTGGTTGTGAGCTGTGTAGCACCTCAGTTATTCACCGAAGCCTCTCCATCAGGATCCCTGTGTCTATTCTTGTCCCCATTATTCCTATCTCCAACCCGTTCTCCATTACCTCGGTCTCGGTGTAATGTCCCCTTCTCGCAAGACAAAATTTTCGCAACCTTGCAAACAATTTCAACTCACAAAAAGAGAACATTAGTATTCAATCTTTCTTTTATCTAATCATATTAACCACAAGATGTATTTGAACAATTCTTATTATCATAAGCTATAAGCATTCTATCTTTCACTATATCCATTATACATGTTTAATGATTCCAATTGGAAGAGATATACTTGGGTATACATGGTCATCAAACCACTTGCCCAACGAGAGAGGGTTTATAAAGGAGCAATCGAGGGGTCCATATTTTATTCCTTTGACCGGAGACCAACCCAAATCAAAGGCCCATCCCTTGTCCCAGAGAGGTACTCTAGACCAACACGAGACAAGAGCCTATCCATTACTTGATGGTTCTCTTTACCAACACAAGATAATGGGAATATATCGGTCTTTAGCCGGATGGTACTCTTGATCACTTAGGCATCAACCATTATGTCGGTCTTTAGCCGGATGGTACTCTTGACCAACTACGACATCAAGCATGATATCGGTCTTTAGCCGGATGGTACTCTTGACCAACTACAGCATCAACCATGATTATACCTCATTGCTCACCTCTATCCCTTCATCTCGATCTATGGGTTTGGTCGATATGCCATGAACCTCTACTTCTCCTCCTTATTCATCATGATTTAAGTATTTCTTCTAGTTATTGTCATTATTTAATCAATGCCTTAATGTCCTAGGCTAGATGATTTACATACATATAATTGCTGTTAAACATTCTATTTACTTGATCAAACAAGCCATCTAATCAATTCCAATATTCTGTGATTTCTAGATCTAGTATATATACATTTTCATCATTTAATTTCATAAACACGTATATTAGATCCTATTTAATAACCTTATAATTTATATCTTACAAGTTATAAATTGAACAAATAAATATAAATTCTTACCTTGGCTGGTGACTGCAGTTTCCTTACTGCTGAATTGTCTTCCCTTCTATCTGAATTACTCGTGTCTTTTTTCTAAGTTATTCGCTGCTATGCTGTAGAATGATTGATGATGATATCAATGCTTGCTCATGCTGATCAGATGAGGTGCTATATCTGATGAATTGATGATTTAGAATTCCTTTTGAACATAAATAATGTTAACTAATATAAATCCCACGAATTCATCTTATGATCGCTGTTGGTGATATTCCAAAAATGAGCATTGAATTGAGTATTGTTTGGTTGATAAGTTGTTTGCTGATGAATGAGATGCTGATATATGGTGCGATGATATAATATGCTGATATGAGTCCTTGGTAATTCATATTCCAAATATGCTTGTTTATTCCTTGTATCTTGTCTTGTGATTTGACGAAGAGCTGAATAAGATTGTTGATGGTAGTGTAATGTGTATTGCTGTGAATGGTTCGTAGATTCATTTATGTAAGATGCCCCGTTTTTCTTTTCCTCCTTATGACCCTTTTATATCTTTGAATATATTCCAACGGACGTGGCTGTTTGGTCAGCAACTGCTTTTAGTTATATTCGCTGCTTATTATTATAAGTAGCCTTAACCATCTTTATAGATCGTTGCATTTTGCACTATCTTAATCCTTTGTTAAGACTTGTCAGCTGCCCTGTATTAATAATTACTTTTTCCTTAAGGATCATTGCTATGTAGTAATCATAATCGCATGACTTAGACTTATATCTATTGTTGCAGCCTTATGATGAATAGCTTCTCCTTCATATATCCTTAAACTTGGTCTTAAAATAGCTGCATATCTTGAGATGGGGTTGGTCAATCTCTTTTGCCATATAAGACTCTTTTGTCTTATATAAAATTATATGTAAGTATTTATCTAGTTATTAATAGTTAAGTATAGAATAATATATATAATATTCAGATAAGACAAGTCTCTTATAATTGTAATTATATTTATATTAGTATTACATTATGATAATTGTAAATATAATAATATTTGAATTATTAATATTTATATTCATAAATATATTATATAAAATATTAGATAATATTTGAAAATGATAATATTAATATTATTAATATCTATTATATTTATAATTATAATAATATTAATATTATATAATAATAGTATTTATTGTTTATATTTATTTATATATTTATAATAATATTTAATTATTAATATTTATATCGATATTAATAATTTTATTATATTAAATTTATATTACTTAAATTGATTACAATATTCATATCTCCAATTTGATTACATAATCGATTCATGGGTAAAATATGGGTACATGACACTCGGTGTCTATATCTATCATTTCGATCTCTGTTCCTGTCTCCATTATTCCTATTTTCATCCAAATCAGGAAACAAATAGGTGAAAAGCCGTGTAAGTGTTGTCCGTGACCTGTCCAACCTGTTTATCAACTACTGTTGTCCTCTTGCCAAATCATTTAAAATATCCCGCTTGCTAGGTTCTCCAATTTCTATGTCTCCCATTTCTTCAGGCTATACTGGAATCTACCGGAGAAAGGATCTGTTCGCAGAACTTCGAGATCTTCCTCACTATACAATACTACTGGTTGCTCCTTAACAACTACAATCTCTGTCTGTATCAAATGGATCTATTTGTGGTACTTGTCCTTCCTGTACTCTCTGTGGATTCCGTGTTCCTTGTCTCTGTCTAAAATAATATCTATTTGTACCTAGCCGCATGTCTCATTCTCGCTTCTACATGTCTGAATATAACCTTACAGGATGGCAAGAAGAGCTACGCTCTGATACCACAGTAATGTGCCATACCTGTTTGTATTTTTTAAAGATCTTTTTATGTGTATTTCATTATTTTTATGTGATCTTTCAGACTAGAGAGAAGAATGCAGAAGGGGTTTTCAGTTTTCCTGTAGATGTTTTGCCGGAGCATACAATATATTGCATATAACATAAACCCAGAAAATATACAAGGATTATGAGAGAAATATGAAAGACCCAGTTCATATATTAGCAAATAAAGAGGTTCTATCACATACCCATATGCAGATTTGAAACTTCAGTTTTAGGCCATTGCTGAATCAGCAAGTGGGTATTACAATATTCATTTATAACTCCATGGAAATACAAGAAATGTTCTCACAATGGATATCAGCAAATACTAGGACCAAAAATGCCTCCAAATGAGCAGATGAACAACAAATATCAATGAAGGTGGAGTCCCAAAACCCCCACGTCCCTCTAGAGGGTGTATGGCCTGGCTAGAAGGTTGTATCAGCTGCAAACACCTTCGAATATCCTTGAAATTCTTTTGTTTCAGGTCTGAAACTATCTCTAAGGTGAGGGGACCAGGATGTGAAGAGAAATGTGCAATGAAATGCTCAAAACTGCCCTCAAATGCAAGTACGACTGGGCTGAAAGTGTATGGCCAGCGAAGAGAAAATGCAACAGTCACAAAGCCTCTTCAAACTTCCCCAAAAACAGTCCTAACTCCATTGTGTTGGTACTCATTTATGTTTAGGGTTCTGAGCTTGAACATTTGCAGTTAAATCTCTGCCTTCAGGAGTTGTGGTGATGCCCTACCTGTAATTAGGGTTTCAAAGTTAAAAAAACAGTGGATACTTTTTATCCCAAACCCTACGAATATAAATGGCCATCGGTGTGAGTTCACTTTTGTCTTGGCGACCGCGTTCTTCACTTGGTATATTTGTACCGTCGCCAAGACTTTGTCCATTGGCAGCTGTGCTACATGTCCCACTGATGGTGTGTCAGGCCGATGAGGGTTGCGAGAGTGTGGTCATCGGCAAAGGTGTTTTCAAATTCGCCAACGGAGTGTAGTTTGTATGTGCCATCGGCACGACATGATGTATCGGGTGGACCGTGGAGTATTTGGCCGACAGGGTTGTTCTTGCCGATGCAGCTGCCATCGGAGTGACATTGCGTATCGACCCAGCCGATGGAGGATCCGCTGATATGTTCGATTTGGCCAATGGAGTTGCCATCGGCATAACATGGTGTATCGGTAGAGCTGTTTTTAGTTCCGCCGATAGGAGGGGGTCACCCCGATGGAAGATGCCATCGGAATGACATCGTTTATCGGTGCAGCGCTGGTATGTTGTTCCAATATGGTTTGTCTGGACGACGACGGAGGGTGGTTGGAGGCTTTCAGTGGTGTCCATCGACGGGAGTTGTGGGATCGGAGAGGTAGGCTGGAGTTTGGCCGATGGAGTTGGTCTCCCCGATCCAGTGGTGTCATCGGCGAAACTTTTGACGTCGGCGCGAAGAGCTTGTGATTTGCCGATAGTTGGTGTCTAGCCGACAAGGGAGTGCGGAGACTTCGTCGATGAGAGTGGTTATATCGGCGGAGGAATTTTGGAGTCAACCGATGTGTTTGATCCGGCCGATGAAGTTGTATCGGTGTGACTTGGGCTTTCGGCGGAAGGATTTTCAGGCTCGCCGATGGAGTTGGTCTTGCCGATTGGGTCTTTAGTGTCGGTAGGAGTCAGGGCGATGGGCTTTTGGCAGAAGGTTCGTGGGTCGAGCGGGGCAAAACGCTCGACACTTATTGTGCTCGTGGCCATGCTTATAAAGTGTTAGAATGGTCTCTGCATGACGAATGTGGGATTATTGATCTCACATTTCTGGGCTAGTTAGTGGTGGATGCACGGGGTGCCTACATGGCACATTCTTATCGGTCCTCGACTTTTTGGACTTTTTGACGCCGTAGATCTTGGCGGGAAGTTTGGAGATCGACGGTTATCTTTTGAACATTCAAATGGAGAGTTCTCCATACTTCCACTGCTGCGTCCCGAGGCTGTGAGTTGGTATGCCATTAATGGCAAGATTATGCAGGGGTATGGCTCGAAAAGACATGCCAACTACCCGATTCAGAAAGAAGATTTTGGCGCGGCAATGCAGATCCCAACCCTGTTTGCTCCTTCCCTCCTGTCTGTGCGGTGGCATTGAATGTTTTCGGTGCCCCCTGGCAATGCATTGTACCTAGCAATTTTTGAGTTGACTGTTGTATTTTTGGCAGAGTACACAGTTTTACTATAAGTTGTAAACTGTGTCACTCTTTTTGGTTGTTGAAAAACTGGACACATCTGGCATTGTAATAAGATACAACTGGTTTTGGGTTGCTCTGTGCAGGAGATCTTGTGAGTTTATGAGTCTCATGTTTTATGTATTGTGCATAGATTCATTGGTTTCATGCTGGTTTAGATGAATAATGCTATACTGCATGTGTTTTGTTATCTGTCTCCTGTATTGAATATACTTTTCTTTTGAATCTGGATATCTAAGGGGTGTCTTGGGTTCTAGGATATAGGTTACTATATCGAATGCTTGATCTCTTAACTTCTGCTCAAGGGGTAGATTAAAGTGTTTTTAGGTTAAGTGTTGAGGAAAATATATTGCAGTAAGGATATCATAAGTAGAGATAACTTAATACTCTGTTTTGGGAGGTATCTGTAAGGCAGATATCACACGAATCCCCTTGAAATCCAATCTTGATATGTTTATGCTGAACATTTACATGTGTATGTCTACTGACTCCAAGCCTTAGATAGGCACCAATCTAGCTCTGTGTTGAGGTTATACACCAGGTCCAGGTTTGCATCCAAACACATAAATCAAATTCAAACTTCCAAAACAACCATTAGGACTGTAGAAGTAGTTTAGGACCAAGATCCTCTGATTTACAACTGAACATAAGCCCAAAGCTAGCCCCTTTGCACTTATCCCACAATTTTGGTCTTCATACAGGAGGATTTATCTGCTTTGTGTCAGCATCCCAATCTTTGCATAGTTGTATCTCATGGGTGTTGAGTAGGGAATCCCCCCCTAGGTTTTGTAGAGCCTAAAGAAGAAGAGGAGATAAAAATAGAGTCTATCTCCTATACTGTTGGCCGCTGGCCCAGAGATCCTATTGATCATTGATGGCTACATTGTAGGGATAGCTGGGAATAAGCATCCAGTCAGATTGAAAACCAACACATTGTAAATCGATGATAATAAAATCTGTAGGCACAAATGTGAATACAGAGTGCACTACTGGCACCTTTGGGTGATCTTGCACACCTGTAAAATGCCGCTACTCAGGGAGGTTTTCGTCTCCAAGAGCCTCTGGTTCGAATCCTCAAACCCTTCACAATAAAAAAGCCTAGCAGAGCTCCAAAAGAGAAATATCATAAACATAGCCTATGCAAATGAGCTTTGATTTCACCTTTTATTTCCCTTTCCAAGCCCAACGCCCCAAATGGAGGGAATTTCATTTGTTTTAATATTTAATTTCATCCCCTTATGTCTCCCATGGGCTCCCAACTCCTAGGGGGGTCACTTTTAAGTTGCAACTTAATTTATAAAGTGACAATATAATATTTGCTCATAAAGTCCCAATTAATAAATACATTAAACTTTGGACTTTAAAATAAATATGAAGACGATGTTGGAATGCCTTGATCTTTAGCTCGTCAGAAAGGTCTCAACGAGACGCATCTAACCCCACTCTGAAAATCCCCAACCGATATTGAACCTGAATTTAGTAAAAATAGTAACAACCAAGAGCAAACAGAGCCAACCTTAAGAGTGCCAACTGGATCCACTGACCACGAACCACAATTCCATCACCGACAAACACCTCTAAGGCCAAATTAACCACAGTTCCCTAACCAAACTACTAGTCCACAGGAACCTAATGATGGACTAACCATGTATCAAGAAGGGGACATTACATGCTTTGTGTTGCTTGTTTTTGTATTTCTTGTTTTGTTTTAATATGTATTTCTTGGGTTTGCTTTTTTTGGTTATATTGTTAATTGTGTTCGTATTTATTTAGTTATTTGTTTTCCCGCTTATTATATATAGTTATACACATTTTCTTTATATATATATATATATATATATATATATATACCCACCAACACGTGTTTAGTGTTTTGTGTGAGCATGTATTTAGGGTTAGGCATGTGTATCTTTTATATTTTTGTGTACCCTTAACACATTATTTGTTTTTTTATTATTATATTATTATTATACATTATATACTATCTTTGCTTTCGTTTATTTTTTTGTCTAGGTTTTTTGGGTTTCGTGTTCAAATTTAGTGTCTTTGCTTATGGTATTCATTATCCTTTTTATCTTTTTGGGTTTTTTTTGCCTACTCTTAACATATTATACTTGGTGTGTGTGTGTGTGTATACACACACACACACATCAAATATAATATGTTAATAAATATATGTAAAGACCCTACTATAAATGACTAAAATATTTTCTCAAGTTTTAGATAAGATTTCTTGCACAGTCAATGTAAAACATTAACACACATCAACATATATGAAAGCCATCAAACTCCTTGCATCTCCATTGATTAGAAATGAAATAACATCAAATAACATACTGCTGTCATGAAATTACAGTCACTGTATCAGTCATATCAGACTTGGTAATATCATAAAAATAACATCCAAATGTCCTTCAAACCCTAGAATATCAAAGCACTATCAATGGAAAATGATCAATGAGGCCATATGTCACTGTTGCAACCTTATATGAGAACAAACAATGGACTGATAACAATATATCTGGTGCTGTTATGACTGATATATGATGTACAATTGCCCAGAAATGTTGAAGAAGCCAAAACTATGTCAAAACACTCCTTCCAAGCCAAGCGATCGGCTCCTAGATGCAAGATTCAGCCTTTATGATGTTCCAAAGGTCTTCAACTCTCAAGATCTTCAATCAAATCATGTGTATGAACCTTGAAATGAAATACCCCGCTGACTGTTACAAAAATCAGAACTTAAATTGATAGCAAACTCTCACAAAATGATACTTTTTGCTAAATCGACTACCTTGGCTTAGCTCCACAATGACCAAGGGTTTCAAAGATATCAAACTCACTCCAAATGCTTCTCAAAAACCTGCAAATTCAAGCATTAATGGTGAAATTTGAATGATAACACCTCACACAAGGATATGGGGTCATCACCATATCAAACAAGGGGTCATCTCCTTGCAAATAAATTGAAAATCGGAATTCTCAGCTAAAACAAAAGTAATAGAAAACATACCAAGTCATCAATAGTTGCAAATTGAGCTTCAAGAGCTCTATTTATCCTCCTCAAAGGTTGGCGCTCCTCTTGGACGGTTTGGGATGTGATTTGAATTCCACCAATGAAGGACAAGAGTCTTGAACAATTTTAAATGATTGTAGCTAATCATACACACATTCAAAATCCACTTGGATGAAATTAAATGTCTTCACCTTGCCAAATCGTCCCTTGTAAGATACTACCCCTAATTTTTTTCAAAATTTCATACAATGATAAACAATGTTAGCACAACTAAAACTCCTCCACACTTCTAATCACCAAGATCCCAACTGGGCGAGGTGAGAGCATAATGTGCTTTGGATTACAATTTTAAACATTGTGCAAATAAAGAAACATTCATCTGCATATGCAGGCATCCACAATCTTGTGGGGATTCACCACTATCAGTGGGTAAAGAACAAGAAGAAAGATTACAGAGCCATCCACTTATTCAGTGGGTGAGAACAATAAAGAAAGGATTCTTTCTCCACACTGGCAGTATACCATCCAGGGGTTATTATGTGAATTTGTATTAAGAATGATAATACAATGAAAACTCAATACAATCAATTTCATTCACACATGATTAAGACTTGATGAGATACCCCTGAAGTTCAATAGTGAAAAGATCATACCCTGCTCTTTTACTTGGCAAATTGAACCTTCCAATGACTGATCAAGACTGAAGAATATAATGCTTTCTGGCTGTTCACTGTCATTTACTAATCAGCTGACTGTTTTTCCTTGTATGGCTGCCATGGATGCAGCTGAAAACACACTAAACTCACCAACTACTGCTAACAATGACAAAACTGCTCTCAATCTGATCAGAAAATCTTATCTATTATTTCTGAGCACTCTTACATAATAAACAATGAAACACAGTCATCATACTATCTAATTCTTCTGGCATAGGGCCGTATGGCCAGGGGTGTACGGCAGCTCAGAATGGGCTCACAAATGCATAAAACAAACTGCAAATACTCTTAACATGATGGCCTGGAGCAGACAAACACATTACAACTGATTTCATTGTCCAAAACTTCAGCATTAATTTTTAAAGAAGATCAAACCCCTGTGCATTGTACGGCACCAGGAGGTACGGATCCTCAAAAACACCAATAGTTGCTGCCCAACAATCACAAATAGCTCTCTGCACACTGATGCCTGCCTCTAACAAAGACATTCATATAGAATTTCTACCCAAATCAGAAGTAATACAAAGTTTGAACAATTTCATCCATCAAGGAGTACTGACAGCCATGTACGGCAAGCATAGTACGGCCACATTAGAAACCAAACCAAAACTCCACAAAGACATTTAAAATCACTCCAAAAATGATCTAAACATAAAGCAATACTACTAAACTGATCCACAAACAAAAACTTCACAAATTCGTTCAACTCCATGAGGCTCCATGGCAAACTTTGTATAAGCTTGCTCCCAATCCACCTTCAGCACAATGGTGATTCTTATATGAAATCACACCAAACCTCAAGAGGGTTTTCGTCCTCAAGAGCATTCTACAAGAGGGTTTTCATCCTCAAGAGAAATGGAAGAACTCGCAGGTTCATTCCGGCAACATAACAATACAAATCATTAGCATATCCCAACAATGAGCCCAACTGCTCTTTTTATAACTTTTTGAGGGAAATAAAATATTATTTCCTTTATCCCTTCATATTTCTCTTCAAACAATATAAAATAATTCATTATGTGTGCACAACTTAAAGTCACCATTTTTAATTAAAAGCTCTTTTTAGCTCCAAAGACCCCTTTATCAAAATAAAGGAAATATTTGCTTCACAAGGCCCCAAAATGATGCATCCATGATTTAAAACTTTTCTTGCCCTTTCAAACGAGCTATAACACTTAGATTTTTATTAAATATTTTCACCCCTAAGAGCTTAAGTGAAAATAATAATTAAAATAGCTCATTAAATAACACCATTTTGCAGAAAATCCCAAACATCACCAAACTGCAAAATTAAGCATACCAACATACTGCATGATGTTTGGGAAGATGAATGATGCCTTCCGGGCGACCTTCCAAAAATAGATGGCTTCTCCAAGAATCTTGGAGAGCAAATTGGGAACCCGATCAAACATCAGAAAGCATCACAATGATTATGAACACAATTTGAGCTCAAAGCCATAACCAAATGCTCTGTAAAATTGATTTGTGGCCACTCTAAGAACATTGGAGTTCTTTTAAACATGTCGGATAACCACTAAGGGGCTAAGAACAAGCCACAATGCGCACAAAAGCCTATGCGCCAAAAAAGGGACATTACAGTCCTCCCCGCTCAAGATTGCTTGTCCTCAAGCAATACATGCTATCCAACAGAGATACTTGCATGATCATCAATAATATACCTGGATCCCAAATCAATCTGAAGAATGCTTCACACTACTTCTGTTGCGCTACTCTAATATATCTGTGAACTTCACAACTGACACTCTGTATAATCTTCTGGAACATTCTTCCAATCACACAACTATTTGGATCCCAAGCATCATTAACCCCAAAAATGAAAGATTTAACAATCATTACTACAATTATCCAACATGAACATATTGCTGGGAACCAAAAACTGAAATGTTCCTCCAAAGAGAAACACAAATCAGCTTGAACACAAGCTGAAAGTACCGAAGAGCCATGAATCACTTGTTTTTTTACCATCCAAAGGTGTAAGATTAGCTGAAACACGTCTTTTCCAGCTGAACCCATTTGTCACCCTCCCACAAAGAGTTGAAAGCCACAAAATTATCAATCTCATGGCTGCAAAAATAAAAAATGATCTCCTGAAAATCTGATTTCAGTAATTTCATAATAGGACAGCCACAACAAAACTGAAATCTTATGAAAATAACAAGAGATTTAGGCCATCTATAACCAAAATATACTATAGTTATGACCAAAATTTCTCTCCAATCCATCATTATGTATGCAAATGAATATTTATGATGGCTGATTGGATGATGGACAGCAGCTTCATGACTGAAATTTAACACCAAAATCATCCATAAAATATTCTTATCAACACCACTATCCTCCATAGAACCCTGAGGATGAAAAAGTGCCATCATTGCACCCAACTCATTGCATACCTTGACCACATGCCAAACTTCAACAACAGATGAAGTCTTGCAATTGAAGAAGTTTTTATGCAAAATAACATCCCATGAGTGCACTTCACTAGGATCCCATAACCTGTTACTGTCCTCATCTGTGTTACTCCCATCATATTGGTCTTCATCATTCAACACAAATAGAGGATTGCCAAAAGTTGACTCAACTTCCATATCAAAAAGGGGATTATCAAATGATTGGAAGTTGTTTCCATCTCCTTGTTCAGAGACTATCATTTAGCTCCAACTCTGCATCATCATACTTAGGAGATTGTCCTAAGTCAAAATCCTGTTGGATCAATCCAGGTTCTTCAGTTATCGACTTGATTTCATCTGCTCTTATCACTATGTCTTGCTCCTTGAATTGATGAACATCAACAAGCTGATTTTGAGCTTCTAAGAGAGCCATTTGGGTACTCTCTAAAGAACTTAATGTTGATTTAGCTTAGATGTAAGCTTATCAATTTCAGCATCTCTTCCCTTCAATGCTTCACATAACCGACCAGCAAAGTCAAGGACATGTCTCTATCAGAAAGCAGGTTCAAGTAATCAGATTTTTGTGTTTCTAGAGCCTCTCTGACTACACACCAATCTTCAAGTGAGGATCCTCTTTTCATGCCCATTTGTCCCTTTTCAACTGGAACCCTCCAAATGTGATCCTCAACAAACTTATGTATGCCATCCAAATGAGTTAAGGAATGTACAACTTTATCTTCGGTGACTAACAACTGATTTTGAAATTCCAATGTTGAACCAACAATAGAAGCTGATTCAAAACTTCGATCAAACTCTCCCTCAACATGTTCATCCACTAACTCTACTGCAAGGACACTAGGTTCTTCAAATTGCATGGGAATTGAATCTTCTTCTTCATCACTTAGATCAAATGATATGGCAGCCTCATATTCAATCATTGAATCATCACCAATGGCTGGTTTAAAGTCTTCCTCAGCACATTCTTCATCAAGGATCTTTGAAGAATCAAACAGTTCTACACTTGGCATGGGAATTTCCCATTCATAATCTGAATTACCTTCACAAGCATAGTGAAGATACTCCTCATCAGGGGCTGTGTTGAGAGTTTCAACAGCATCAATCTTTTCATCTTTAATGATTTCATTGTCTCCCATGTCTTCAATAATATACTTTGCTTCAATGTTCTCATGGTCACTTGCAAAGTCACCGGAAAGCAATCTATCAATCATCTTCAACTCCTCAATTGTAGTGGCATCTTCAAGATCTTCATCAAATGAAGGACTTGCAAAGCCCAACACTTCTGGCTCTTCGTCAAAACAAAGCACAACTTCACTAATTTCTGATGTAGACTTCTCTAAATCAGAAAACTCCTTTATGTATGCTTCTTGATTAGTAACCTTCTCTTCATCATACAGAGGCTCAGTCTTAGGTTTTTCAAGTATTAGGACATCATCTTCCTTTTTGTTTGTTTCCACATCATCCTGAAAGAAAGGACATGTGATGATAGTTACTGGTCCAGCCTCGTTGTTCTTGCACTGATGATTAGGCTCCCAAGAATCTTTACATAGGAAACAAAGATTTTTTCTTCTAAGTTCATTCTTGCTGAACTCTTTCTTCCTCGGAATAAGAGGCTTCTTGTTCGGTGGGCTGGAAAGTGATGACTTAGAATGGATCTTGGTCCCAGCCAAAGGAAAAATTTATTCGGGCTTGCATAAAGACATTGTCTTCATCTCTTCTTCCTTCCTTATTTTTTGAATGTATTCTATTAAGCCCTCTTTGTCAGGATTTCCCTCTTTGATGATTTTCAAGAAAGCATCCCATGGAAGTTGTTGCTTACAATCATCTGATAGTCTTTTGTACTCATCAATAATCTTAGTGGCCTCATGATGATACTTCCTTCGATCCAACTTCTCTTGAACTGCTCTTTCTAATTCATCCTGACTATGCCTAAGAGAATCAAATAGAACATCTATCTCACTTCTCCTCTTAAGAGATGCCATAATCTAAAAATCATTGAAAAACTTTTTTCACTGCCACACACTGAAAAATATGCAAGTGCCGATCACTCACATGCAATGCTGAACACTGATTTGCTCAACTGAAAAATCTGCAACAAATTAGCTCCCCAACAGGTTGGCAAGAACATACCAGCTCTGATACCACTGTAAGATACTACCCCTAATTCCTTTCAAAATTTCATACAATGATAAACAATGTTAGCACAACTAAAACTCCTCCACACTTCTGATCACCAAGATCCCAACTAGGCGAGGTGAGAGCATAATGTGTTTTGGATTACAATTTTAAACATTGTGCAAATAAAGAAACATTCATTTGCATATGCAAGCATCCACAATGTTGTGGGGATTCACCACTATCAGTGGGTAAGGAACAAGAAAAAAGATTACAAAGCCATCCACTTATTCAGTGGGAATACTCCACTTATTCAGTGGGTGAGAACAATAAAGAAAGGATTCTTTCTCCACACTGGCGGTATACCATCCAGGGGTTATTATGTGAATTTGTATTAAGAATGATAATACAATGAAAACTCAATACAATCAATTTCATTCACACATGATTAAGACTTGATGAGATACCCTTGAAGTTCAATGGTGAAAAAATCATACCCTACTCTTTTACTTGGCAAATTTAACCTTCCAATGACTGATCAAGACTGAAGAATATAATGCTTTCTGGCTGTTCACTGTCATTTACTAATCAGCTGACTGTTTTTCCTTGTATGGCTGCCATGGATGCAGCTGAAAACACACTAAACTCACCAACTACTACTAACAATGACAAAACTGCTCTCAATCTGATCGGAAAATCTTATCTATTATTTCTGAGCACTCTTACATAATAAACAATGAAACACAGTCATCATACTATCTAATTCTTCTGGCACATGGCCACATGGCCAGGGGTGTACGGCAGCTCAGAATGGGCTCACAAATTCATAAAACAAACTGCAAATACTCTTAACATGATGTCCTGGAGCAGACAAACACATTACAACTGATTTCATTGTCCAAAACTTCAGCATTAATTTTTAAAGAAGATCAAACACCTGTGCATTGTATGGCACCAGGAGGTACGGATCCTCAAAAAAACCAATATTTGCTGCCCAGCAATCACAAATAGCTCTCTGCACACTGATGTCTGCCTCTAACAAAGACATTCATATATAATTTCTGCCCAAATCAGAAGTAATACAAAGTTTGAACAATTTCATCCATCAAGGAGTACGGACAGCCATGTACGGCAAGCATAGTACGGCCACATTAGAAACCAAACCAAAACTCCACAAAGACATTTAAAATCACTCCAAAAATGATCTAAACATAAAGCAATACTACTAAACTGATCCACAAACAAAAACTTCACAAATTCGTTCAACTCCATGAGGCTCCATGGCAAACTCTGTATAAGCTTGCTCGCAATCCACCTTCAGCACAATGGTGATTCCTGTATAAAATCACACCAAACCTCAAGAGGGTTTTAGTCCTCAAGAGCATTCTCCAAGAGGGTTTTCGTCCTCAAGAGAAATGGATGAACTCGCAGGTTCATTCCGGCAACATAACAATACAAACATCAGCATGTCCCAACAATGAGCCCAACTGCTCTTTTTATAACTTTTTGAGGGAAATAAAATATTATTTCCTTTATCCCTTTATATTTCTCCTCAAACAATATAAAATAATTTATTATGTGTGCACAACTTAAAGTCGCCGTTTTTAATTAAAAGCTCTTTTTAGCTCCAAAGACCCCTTTATCAAAATAAAGGAAATATTTGCTTCACAAGGCCCCAAAATGATGCATCCATGATTTAAAACTTTTCTTGCCCTTTCAAACGAGCTATAACACTTAGATTTTTATTAATTATTTTCACCCCTAGGAGCTTAAGTGAAAATAATAATTAAAATAGCTCATTAAATAACACCATTTTGTGGAAAATCTCAAACATCACCAAACTGCAAAATTAAGCATACCAACATACTCCATGATGTTTGGGAAGATGAATGATGCCTTCCGGGCGACTTTCCAAAAATAGATGGCTTCTCCAAGAATCTTGGAGAGCAAACCGGGAACCCGATCAAACATCAGAAAGCATCACAATGATTATGAACACCATTTGAGCTCAAAGCCATAACCAAATGCTCTGTAAAACTGATCTATGGCCACTCCAAGAACATTGGAGTTCTTCCAAACATGTCGGATAGCCACTAAGGGACTAAGAACAAGCCACAATGTGCACAAAAGCCTATGCGCCAAAAAAGGGACATTACATCCCTCCAAGTCAAATCGGCTATCTCCTCATAATGGCGATTGGATTTTGCATTCAATTTTCTTTGTTGATCATTGAAAATCCTTAGGCGGCTGGAAATAATCATTTAAAACCTTTCATTTATCATTTAAAATCCTCTTCTATGCCAAGTTGATTTCTCCTCAAGCTCCAACGAACCATGCAAATACTTGGGCGAATGATATTTGGCATTTAATATCATGATTTTTGCATTTAAAATCTTCTCTTTACCTTGGCCGTCGATTCTCCCTTGGACATTGGCATTGGATGTCTCAAACAAATATTTTAAATGATTTTTGCCTTGCTCCAACCGTTGGCACTTCAAACTATAATCTTTTCCTTGGGAGAACTCCTCCTTCTTGGCCATTGGAATCAAATGGGACCATGATCCAATGTATTTGCACTTCACACAATGAATCGCCACTTCATGCTAGTCGATCATGCTTGATAGCCGTTGGAAAATGTTTGAGTGGATTTTTATTAGCTTGGACCTATCTTTCTTCATGGGCGAATGCAACTCCTCCAACGTTGGCTTTATTTGATAACACCATTACAATTTAAAAAAAAAATAGGTCCCACCTGGAGCAATTCCTCATCCCATCAATTAGCCTCATCCATGATACAAAACTCCATAAAAATAGATTAGAGAAAATGTAATTAAAGATTTCATTTTCCCTTTTATTCCAAATCTATCCAATCAAATGATTGAAAATACAATTTCAATATTGCATTTTCCACACAACACAATTTGGCTAACTCAATGAAAATACTATGAAAATACTTAGCCAAAATGCTAGTTGAGCTAACATTCCGGTTCTCCATGTATAGAAACAAATCAACATTCCAATTCTCCATGTGTGAAAACAAACTCAACTAGAAATCATTACTTAGCTCAAATGCGGACATTACAATATATATATATATATAGTTTTCTTTACGTTCGTTTGTTTATATGGTTTCTTTATTTATTTGTTTGACACTTATTTTCTCTTTGGTTTCTTGTTATTTTTCTTGTTTTTATTTTATATTTTTCTCTCCTCTCTTCCTACCCCTCGGATTTTGTTCCTTTCATTTCCTCTCCACTTATCTCTTTAAAAAGGTCTTGTCTACCATCCAAACCATAACTCCTCTTCCTGATGATGGATCATTGTGTATGATCTGAAACGTCAATGCAAAAACACAGTTGAATCCAGAAGCTCTTCATAATGGATGTACTTGTTGATTTATGGCTGTACAACAATGTAAACCCTTAGAACAGTAATTGATCATGGATGTATTTGCTTATTTAAATGAGAACAACAATATCAAACTCACATCAGATCGGAAAACTCACAAAACCCTCCAACAAAGATGATAAAACGGTAGACATGGGTAGCAACAATGATGTACAGCAATAGTGACACTAGGAGGTATGGTAGTGGTGTATGGCAGCGATGTATGATAGCAACAAACCCTGAAATAAGCCTGATTTTTATAGTAACAACAAAAAACAATTATTATCCTCAATTTGGTGCACCAAATAATGAATATTGATGATGAACAACATATGTTGATAAATTCTGAAAATCAGCAATAACAATTATTTGCTTGCAAATACAATTCAATCCAATCCTCTACAAGTTGAAATCTTCAATAATTCATTGTAGCGACATTGTAGCAAGCTGAAAATGACTTCAATTCGTTGAGCACAAATGTGATCCCCAAGTGGAATTACCTGTTATGGACAAGAGGGTTTTCGTCCTGAAATCCAACCTTGGAAACCAAGAGGGTTTTCATCCTCAAGATCTCCCACACCAAGGGTTTTTGTCCTTGAATGCTTCAAAACTCCAAATTGGAAGGAATAGCGAAATGCTAACTAGAGATGATTTGATGTGAGCTTTGACCTCTCTGTTATAGGCATCTACTTTGGGCCCTCTATTTTATTTATTTATTTATTTTAATTTATTTTTCCCTCCAAGTATTTAAAAATACTTTCAAATTACATCGAAAGGCCCTTTTTTTGAATCACATATTGAAAAGTGTTAAAAACACTTATTTAAATATTACATAGGATCTATAATAAATTTAAGTTGCTCATTTGAAAATAAAGCGATTGGGCCCAATTTAAAATATTATTAATTTTTTTAGCTTTGAAAAAGGGACATGACAATCTACCCTTCCCAGAATTTCTTGCCCTCAAGCAATTGCAAACCCGAATGCTCAAGTATCACCGTGCCAATATTAAGTATGTTGTAATGCCTTTTAGAGCCTGGATCTTGTACTTGTCAAGTGAAACAACTCTTGCCAAAAAGCACTATGGGGTCTACTATCTCCATCAACCATATTCTTATGCAATCCATGTAACTTGATCACCTCTTTGAAAAATAATTTGGCCAGTTGAGAAATTTTGAGAAGTGTGCTTGATTCACGACATAAATGGGAACCTTTGGGAGGCCCATAATGAGATGCATGATTGTACCTTCCCACCTTTGACTTGGATTAAGTGAGGAATGCAACCAACTCACAATATGCTCTTCTGTGATGTGATGACATATGATGCATTGTCCCTGTCATGTCCCGATATTAAGTCATTGTTTAAATTAAAGATTCAAACATCACGATAAGAGACGGTGGTTGCTACGTATAGATATATATTATTTAATAAATAATATTGAATAATATTATTATATGGATATTTTAATATAATTAAAATATAGTATATATTTAATTTTAATTAACAGGATATATTATTGAATATATTAGAAATCGAATATATTTAATTAAATATTATAAATTACATACTATATAAATTAAAGATCATATTATAAATCAAATGTAAATATTAAATGTCATTATTAAATATAAAATTTAATAAATATTAAATAATCACATTATATAAATGTATATATTATAAATAACAAATATAATATATATACATATATTATTATAATTACCATATGTTAAACTACATATTAGTGTGAATATTAATATAAGTATTAATGATTATATATACTCACGATTATATAATTCAAATATTCTAAGAGAAGTTATAAGTATTAAGACAGCGATTGTTATTATTACCACATTATCCTATATGGCAGCAAACATATAAAAGAAGATACGTTGAATTAGTTATAGCAGCCATTACCTAATACAAATGCTTAAAGATGTGAATCATATATATTAAATAATGCAGCGATTAGCACATAGACTAAAGTCAACAAACACTAAAAGGTATCACTTGAAAAGCCACGTCACCCTTCACAAGGGGCAGGGCTATGGTATTTAAAATGAAATTCAGTATTTCAAAAACATCACCGAAGGAAATAGGAAAGCAGATCGGAGAAGAAGTTAGCAGAACCTCCAGCAAAAGGAAATAAAGTGCAGAAATTACTATCTGCAGAGGCAGCGAACAGGTATGTTAAATAGTGAATGTTTTATAATTAATAGTAGTAAGTATTATATACAGAAAATGGTATAAGTATATAGATGTATAACATGAAGTTAATTCATAATGGAAATCTGAATGTATGTTTTAGATAATGTTCAATAGGATAAATAAACTTATATGTTAAAAATGGGAAATCCCACTGTGTAACAAGTAGAAATATATATTATGTGAATCATGAATAATAAATGATTGAAGATATATTCTTAATAAGAAGCATGATTAAGTCATATATGAACATATACAATCTTAAGGAGAAAAACATAACCATCTCATCCTTCCATCTCTTACAACTATAGGAGAGGCGGTCTTGTTAGGGAAAGGCGAGGTAATTCCATCACAATGCATTAGAGAGGGTTTAACGCGCCCTAGACAAGGGAAAGGCGGAGTAATTCCATTCATGATGCATTGGAGAGGGTTCAACGTGCCCGAGACATATAATTCCCCATCCATGGTTAAGGAATAGAAGGAAGATGACATGGAGAGATAAACGTAGTGGTTACTTCTATATGTATTTCTCTATTACTTCATCCTTTAAGGAATAATAGGTGTTGTGAGGGAGAGGCGGAGTAATCCCATCCGTATTAAAGCCCGTAGGCTGGGACATAGTTCCCGTAGGCTGGGTCAAGAGATGGTTTCAGCGCGCCCTATACATGTAAAGCCTAGTTCCATGAGGGAAAGTAATAAGAAATATGAATGATTGGATTATGGAATGGTTATCAATATACAAGTAACAATTAGGAAATAAATAATCCTTTAACAAGCAATGAAATGAAAGCATTATCATTGATCTTACTTGATCTTATCATTGAAATTTATTGTTCTCTAATGTTTCTAATGTCTCCTTGAGAATCACTTGGAATGTAGATTTAGGTTTAAGTGTTTCCACTAGAAAGGGGACATTATAGTCCCCAATGCTTGAGGACATCCTCAAACTCGCACAAGGCCAAGGGCTGGCTTATGAACTTACCACCATGTTTTCGCCGCACCACTCTATTATCACTATGAATTGAAGGATTTGGAGCCCCCAATTGAGCATCATAATAATTTTCTTGAATCCCAACAAACCTTGTAATTGTATTGCAGTAGAAAACCCTCATAAAATGATGCAAATCAGATTGTATGTAAGCTGAAATGAGGTTGCAGCAGTCATAAATCATTTGGAACCTCATCCAGATCAGCAGTATTGCGAGAAAGTAATTGTTTTCAGTTGGTCCAATGGTTGAAACCTCTCACAAAATAGCATAATACAAGGAAAAGATCTTAAAATCTGCAAACTAGAGGTTGTATATGATTTATTCCAACAGTCCAAAATCAGAAACCCTGAAAATCAACAATGTAAAATGGTATAGCAGCTGCCATACTGAAAATCCTTTGCAAAAATTGGCAATATCAGCAATATAGAGGCTGGGAACAACCAAACAATGACTAAAAATCCTTCAACAGACAGCAGCTCACTCCTAAAACCCTTAAAAATCAGCAACCCTATGATTGAAAACCTATGTTACTGGGTTCTTTTGTTTACCTCGCCGTTCCCGTATCAGTACGGTTCGGTGTAATGTTTCATTTTTGGCGCATTGATTATTGTGAGCATTTTGGCTTGTTCTTAGTCTCTTAGTGGCTATCCGACTTTGTTGGGAGAACTCCAATGTTCTTGGAGTGGCCACAGAGCAATTGGTTCTGGCTTTGAGTTCAGATGGTGTTCAGGATCGTAGTGATGCTTTCTGATGTTTGATTGGGTTCCCAGTTTTCTCTCCAAGATTCTTGGAGAGGCCGTCTATTTTTAGAAAGTCACCCGAAAGGTATTATTCATCTTCCCAAACATCATGGAGTATGTTGGTATGCTTAATTTTGCAGTTTGGTGATATTTGAGATTTCCCGTAAAATCAGTTGATTTAATGAGCTAAACAATTAATTATTGCACAAGTTAAAAATGTTGGGAAATTTTCATTTCACACTTAAGTGTTATAGCTCATTGGAAAGGGGATGAAAAGCTCTAAATCATGGATGCATCATATTGGGGCCTTGTGAATCAAATATTTCCTTTATTTTGATCAAGGGGTCTTTTGAGCTAAAGGGAGCTTTTAATTAAAAAGGTGACTTTAAGTTGTGCACACATAATGAATTTTTTTTATACTTTTGAGGAGAAATATGAAGGGATAGAGGAAATAATATTTTATTTCCCTCAAAAAGTTATAAAAGGAGGAGATGGGCTCATTGTTTGGTTATGCTGATGATTTGTATTGTTATGTTGCCGGAATGACCCTGCGAGTTCTTCCATTTTCTCTTGAGGACGGAAACCCTCTTGTAGGATTCTTCTTGAGGACGAAAACCCTCTTGGATTTGATAGGTTTCGATGGTGAGAGATCCACCCTAGCTGAAGTTGGTGTGGTTTCATATAGGAATCACCATTGTGCTGAAGATGGTGATTAGAGCAAGCTTATTCAGAGTTTGCCATTGTGCATTCATGGAGTTTATTGTATTTGATTTGATGATGAATCTTGGATTGAGATTTTATTTTATATGATTTTTGGTGTGAGAAAATAAATGTTATTTCATGTTTTTGCTGTGTGCTAGAGGCCGTACATATTTAGGGAAGAAATATTCATTGTGAATCATAAATCCAAGTTTATTGAATTTTAATGTTTGAAACTCTTTCTAATTACCCTGGCGCTGCTATTCATTGTTGTCTCTGATTTCAATTTGGGCAGAATCTCCTTAAATCTACATTTCCGTACTTTCTGGGCCGTACATTGCTGAAGGGTCGATTTTGATTAGTAAATTTTGTTGTATTTTTTAAGTGGCAAAGCATGTTGGAGGTTAATTGCATGGTCTTGTTGCCTCTTTTCAGACTGATTCTAAGGGTTTTTGTGCAGTATTAAAAGTGCTATGAGGATTTAGTACTACTCAGAGCCATATGGACCTGTAGGTGGTTATGTTGAGAATTATAAAATGCAATCCTTTCATTAAGGAGTCTTCTTGATGTCTTTTGGATTGTGCTAAAATAAGTTTGTTAGTGTATGGAGATTGATAAGAGTCATTGACATCTGAGCTGCTTGTGTCTCAATTGCAAGCCATCATGGTGTCGTACAGTAGCAAGATGATCACAAAAAATGCAAGTCTGTCATGAGCAGATTTTCTATAGGCAGTCTTTGGCTCAAATTCAGTGTATCTTGTGGTGGTAATAAGTGATATATGTTGGGACTAATCTTCCTGATATTGGTGCCAATCTTCTCTAACAGAGTCATCCATACAAGTGACAAAAGACAAGAAATTGCAGAGCTGATCTTTTTTATCTGTTTCAGTTCAGAATCAGTTGGGTTACTATTTGATTTCAAACATGTGATTCATATTGTTTATGTTGCAAGTGCCTCCATGATATAGTCTTCAATCACATTTGTTCAAGCACCCTAGTTGATAACTTCTGATTATTGAATTGTGTTATTATGTACATTGTAATTACCTTTGTCTTTTGCAACTCACATAATATCCCCTGGATGGTTTACCGCCAGTGAGGAGAAATGAATCTTTCTTGTTTACCTCACCCATTGAATAAGTGGAGTATTCCCACTAAACAAGTGGATGGCTTTGTAATCTCTTTCTTGTTCTTTACCCACTGAATAAGTGGTGAATTCCCACATCTTGTGGATGCCCGCCGCAGCGGATGAATTATAATTCCTTGTTGTCTAGTTGCTTATTGTAAGCCAATCACCGTATGCTCTCCCCTTGCCCGTCCCAGGATCTTGGTGATCCGAAAGTGTGAGGCCTTTAGTTGATTTATGTATTTGATGCTAACATTGATATCATTGTTGTATATTTTAAAAAATTTGGGGTAGCATCTTACATTCGGGTACGAGTGTGAGGACGGGACAACGAGGGGTTTGCTATGGGTGCATATCCAGGTGAGAGTCAATAAAAAAACGTCATGGAGGTGTTGTTATCCAAGTGTTGAAAGCTCATTTTTCCTATGTGCGAATCTGTGAATTGGTTCAACTCCTCACCAATTATTGAGAGGCGAAACGAGAGCAAAGTTAAGCATTCATCGTGAGACTCGACTAGGGAATCATGCATTTTCTGCGTGAGAATTATTATTGCGGTACAATAAAATGGAAAACCTTATTCATTCGACGTTTATGATTTTTGCAGAGTAGGGTTTATTTTTCCCTAGTCCGTTCGACGGAAAACAAAAAATTATGAAGTATTTAAATATTTTGTTTATTGACAATTATGAGTATTACTATTTTTATAATTTTTAATATATATAAATTTATAAATTATAGTTATATAATAATAAAATTATAAATTATAATTATATACTATATAATTATAATTTATTATATAATGTATAATTATAATTTATAAATTATAAAATATAAAATATAATTTATAATATTATATATAATTTATAATATATTATATTTATAAATTATAAAATGTAATTTATAATTTATAAATTATAATTATAAAATTATAAATAATATATATATGTTGCCGTACCCATACCCAAGCAAAAAAAAATTGCCGTATCCAAGTACCCGAACCTTGAACCTACACACATCCCTGTACTAGGATCGACAACTTAGCTGAAAACACTTGTATGGCTGCAAGTTGTGAAGTGTAGTGGCTGGAAATGATGATGGCAGCAGCCCTTGATATGTTTCCTTTGCAGCATAACTTAATATGCCCTTACTTCTTCCCCTTGATGACTTTTTGCTATCTTTTGAAATCATTCCACCAAGCTTATGTTGCACTATTTTGATGTTATTATGATCACTCTCTTGAAACCTTTTTATGGTGCCAATTACTTCTTCAATATGAAAGATATCTCCCAACATTTCTCCTCTCTATCTCTTGAGGAAATCCTCTACTTGGTGGCCATCCTAGAGGAATAACATCAAACACCAAACTATGCTGATCCAAAGTAGACCAAATACCATTATGATCAAGTGTCTCACCTTTGGATGAAGTTGTGGTTGTCACCAATTGATGTTCTCACCACTTAGCCATGACAACTCTTGGAGCTCCCTCTTTAATGCAACATACAAATCACTGCTGCAACATACAAATCACTCTGAAATTGCAAGGAAACATGATAGAAAGCATGCATAAACTATCTACAACTGAAAACATTGAAAATATATCATAGAAGAAGCCACCAAATTGAAGTTGAAAGTCTGATATGAAATAGAAATCTCTATAACACTGCTGCAGCAGGTCTGTAGCGCTATAGCAGCTCTGGAAAACCCTAACCGGCAACCCCCAAACACTCCAAACTCAACACAAACTAAAAGTCTAAAATGCACAACTCCCAAACACTGTGAATTGCTCCCAAACCACTAGGCGCCTTCAAACACAACAATGAAGTCTGAAAAAAGGGGGTGATTTGATTTCTAGACCCTCACATTCCCTCTAGGTGTGGTACGACCTGAACTAAGGTAGTACGACCTGCATAAATCTTCTTATTCCTGCCCAAATCTACTCTTAGACTCCAAAAAATTGTGCTAACATTTATTGCGCCTAGGTAACAAGACAAAATAGTTCAGCAAACAACAATTTCACTCCATGAATTTCCCATGCCCAACATAGTACGTCTTGCTAGTGGTACGACCTTGTATAGGGATGGTACAGCTAGCTACAAATCTTCATTTTGGCTCCAAAAAACTGTTAAAATCTTCAATAACATCCGTCAAACATCAATTCCCAAAATTTGAACTCAAAACACAAAAAATATTCATTTTCAACAACAACATAGACAAACTTCACTTGCAGATAGGTGTGATCTCAGAATGAAATCACTAGCCCCAACTAGAAGGGTTTCCGTCCTCGAAATTGGTATTCCTAGAGGGTTTTCGTCCTCAAGAAATATGGAGGAAGAACACAAGTTCTTTCAAAATGCATAAGAAAATATCATATCAACAGTAACCTCAACAATGAGCTCCAATCCTCCTTTTATAACTTTTTGGAGCAAATAAAATATTACTTTTCCCTTTTTGCTTCAAAAACTCCTTTTTGAAAATAATATTAAACTTATTTTCAAAACAAGAATTATTTTTCATGAGCAAAATCCCCCATGTGCCTAGCACCTTTGTTTGCACAACTTAAAATCCTTTCCAATGAATGGTTACACACATAGTTGTAATGTCCCCTTTTAGTATGTTCTTGATTTCTTAACCTGTACACAAGAATAACTACTAGAAAGAGACATTAGTACTATTAGAGATCAATTTAGTAATGAAATCCATACATCATAATCATAATCAATGACAACGAACACAAATGTAATGTTATTAGAGAGAGCATATATTCAATTGTATTTCTTTATACTTTATATTCTATACGTCTTTTGCCTCATGATATACTTTGGGAATAGTTATCATCATGCCTAGTCGCTAATCTAACCTAGCCCTAGCGGAGGATAGGTACATGTTGGTTAAGGCGCTGGATAATAATATTCATAGGCCCAAAGGCTTCATTGCACACCCGGCAATTCCTCACCACTTGAGGGTCACCTTTCGTATAAGCTAACCGGTACTTGTCCTCCATTGCCATAGGCCCAAAGGCTTCATTGCATACCCGGCAATTCCTCACCACTTGAGGATTACCTATCGTGTGAGAGTTTAATTAACAAGTAATCCGCCCTTCCTTAACTACTCAACCGTCCTCATAGGAGTAATAGAAAACATTAATGACGTGGCACTATTCACTTATCTCTAGTATATCATGGACAAGACTTGATTAGTAAATGTAAGTTAGAAATATCATACCGATTTGGCGATTTTCTCTCCTCAAGGAAGTATAGGTGATCTTGTAGATCACAATGATGATGCTTTGCCTTCACAAGGCTGTCACAATATTCAGAAATCCTTATGTAAGGATCTATATCAGATTTGGAAGGATTTCCACCTCTTTGGATGGCTCCTTATATGGCAATCTCTGCCTATATTATTTAGATATTTCTGCCTTGCTGCTATAAGGCTGTTATAATGCTTGATATATATGTATATTTATTTCTGCCTTTTTTTGACTGCTGAAATCTGCTAAGTGAGTTGATGTAATGATTGATATTCAATGCTGATTGTTTTGGAATGAATGGTGCAGATGCAATGCTTGTTTTATGATGGAATGATTTATATTTGAATTGCTTGCTTGAATGTTGATTGATATTTTTAAATGCTTTATTGCTGCTGCCCAATCGATATCCCTGAATTGTGTCCTATATATCCCATATCTTTATGAAGGGACATATCTTTTCCTAAAGATGATGTCCCTCATTCTAATCGTTGCCCCTTTCCTAGCTGATCGTGGCTTTTGGAGGAGCCATCGCTGACTTTGTTTTATCCTCCTAATTGTTGTAAGACTTCCGATGCCTTTTTGTTAATTATTGTTCCTAGTATGTTTAATAGTATTTACTGACTTTTATGTTTTAATATGATAGCTGACTTTTCTTAGAGTATTCACCGTAGAACATGCTTAAGGGAATATGTTCTCATAAAAGCTTATTTAGAAGTTGTGATATCATATATATTTATAATATTAATGGTTACAAATAATATCTATTATTATTACTTCTTATTTATATATATTATATTATTATAATTATAATAATATTTACATTGATTATATTTATGTATATGCATTTATTATTTATAAATGCAATGAATATATTATATTATATTATTATTATAATTATAATAATATCTAAATTAATAATATTTATATTTATATTTATGTAATATAATAATATATATTATAATGATATTTAAATTATTAATATTTTGATTTTTATTAATAATTACATTTGTTAATAATATAATTTAAATAAATATATTATATATTATATTTTTAATTATATTAACATATTTGATTTACAATGAACAATTCAATTATAAATTATTAGTATAGGGATATGACAATAGTTGCCTTTTTGAATAAAGCCTTTTTAGATAACTTTAGCAATAACCATTTAAAACATCTGAATAAACCAAATATGAATTCTAATCATACCATAAGGCTCCCAAGTGTTAAGGATGATGACCCGAACCAACTTGGCATCAATCTAAAAATAGCCTGCTTCTCCAAGAAGTGTGGAGAGCTCCCAGAAGGACGGAATTGCAAATTGAAAGTATCATAGGGCTCAACAAGGTCTCCTGAACTCAATGCCATGAACCAAACTCTCATCCGCACAAACCCGAGCTCTTCAAGAACGTTGGAGTTCTCCCTTGCACACCAATTAGCCTACGGAAAAACTCGAAAATAGGCTAATTGTTCACAAATTGATTATGCGCAAAATGGAGACATTATGGATATTGTGGAAGCTTATAGGGATAGGAATCAGATCCATGGAATTTGATGTAGGTGAAGGTGGGGAATTAGATAAACCAATCAGCCCACTCCGATATAACAACTTTGGCCTATTTTGAAATGTGCACATGACTTTGATTTTCAAGGTCCCACATTGTCAAGATTAGAAAAGCATCATTGACCCTCTTGTAATGTTTTTGGCTTTCTCTAAATTCCAGTACAATTGGAACATATATACTGAAGAAAGATTTTTAGGTGCTAATCCAATCCATGTGTTGGAGGGCAAGGAGCATTCTAATTGTGAAGTGAAAGTGGAAGAACAATCACCAATAACCTTATATATGCATCAAGAGAAATGTGTTTTTACTATTATATATGAAGACTAATGTACCTCACAAGGGGAAATCTTGAGGTGTCATATTGCTAAAATATTCATATTTGAATGTAATCTATGGTGTCCTTAGAAGGGGCAAACAAAACAAAAGTCTATTTACTGTTAATTTTTGATTGATTATGATAGTGAACCAAAAGTTGGTTTAAAATTTTGGACTTATTGTGATCTATGGGGGCCACGAACTGTTTTTGATATTTGCTTTGCAAAGGCCGTGCATAGCTGAGCATTTTCTTAAGAAAATATTGAAATATAAGTTAAGTTTTTCTTTTCTACATGAAAAAAATAGCATTAAAAATGACTTTACACACATATCATGATTTTGCATATACAATATCAGAGTAAAACTTTGGACAGATTATTCTTAATTTGTTCAACTAAATTTTACCTCATCAACACTAGTATTGTTGCTATATTTTTATGCAAGAATAGTCTTTGGCTAAATTCCCTTCTTATCACTCTGGGTGAAAGGATTAGTGTATTCTGCTTTTTGGCATTTTGGGGCTTTCAACTGTAAAGTGGGAACAACAAAACATAATTTTTTAGACACTAGTAGTATATATCCAACTTATTTGTATTTTAGATACAATTATGAAGATGCTCTTCTTGTACAGTTTTTCAAAAAAAAACATGTAGTTATCTTTTTGGACTATATAAAAGAAAAATCATGCACAGAAGTTGGACACACTTTAACTGCTCTTCAACGTCATTCATGAGAAATGTTCTATTTCAACAATTTAAGAATGATTTGACTTCTTGTATATGCATTGAGTGATAGGCTGGTATAATACCACACTCTACTGTTTTGTTTCAAGAAAAGATATAGCAAATATAGCAAACAACACTAAAATAAATAAGTTGAATACATTTTGAGAAACTTAAAGACAACAATCAGGCTGCTACAAATAACCAGAATATTTATTAATTTTATACCAGTAATTGCACACCCCTTATTTGACTGCTTTTATAATTAGCATTGAGCCCCTTAGATATTCAACAATAAATTACGTTGTGTTAATACATGTTTTTTATTTTCCATTCTTGACTTAGGTTGCTGGACAGAAACTCGACATATAAGAAACTGGTAAGTGAGTTCAGACAGTTCTAATTTATTAATACCAGGAAAAGTACAACTAAATGGTGGAATAACTTCCTTTGAGTTATTCTAGCTTCATGTTTTTCTATTTTTTATTTTTAGCCATTTTTTGTGAGGTTCATTTTCAATCTATTGTATAACACCTTATAGTATTTTTGAGTTACATTGCTTTTCATTTGCATTCTTAGGCATGCCCACAATATTATGTATCTGTTTTGGATAAAAGTTTAGAGATTGTTCTATATTAATAATTAAAAAGGAAACATATACTTGGAAATAAGTAAACCAGTCTGGAAGCCAACCAGCAGCCTGCTAAGAAAAACTTACAAGCAGTAGGGTCCAAGTAGCCAAAAGTGGGTCACTGGTAGTCCAGCTAATATGTGTATGTGAACAGCATAACAACCGAGATACCATAAAAATTAAAGAGTTTTGACAGATTTCCAATTCTAAAATTATTGTTCACAGCATTATCCTTAAATTATGATGTTTTATCAGGATTCATGTTTCCGGTTGAATCCTGATAAAACATCATAATTAACCTTAAATTTCAAATTTATACAAAGGTCACTGAGGGAGTCATGATCAACAAAAAATGAAATATAATTCAATGACTAAAAGAAACAGGAGGTTTAGAAGGATCATATTTGTCACTTTTGTCCATCTTGATCTGGTGCATAGGCTTTTCTCTAACATTAGCCACAACCATGGTCTGTCATCCTTCAATTTATTTTCGGTAAGGGATTTGCAGTCAGCGAGAGGTGGACGTTATGAGAGAGCTTCTATGCTATTAGGCCCATGACTACATGTCATAAGCCATATCCATATAGAATTTTAGGTATCAAGAGTTGGGGTACCTATATTGGAGACTTGTCATCCTCTTAACCCTTTGAAGATAGTGATTCACAATGATCTAAGGGCTTGAATTTTATTTTTTCACACTTTAGAGAAACAATGGTGGTTTAGGTAATAAAAATCAAAATTTCTAACAAAGGACCAGTTGCACGAGGATTTTTTAACATGGCAGAATGGATATTCTCCTTCAGAATAGCAATGTCTTCAATGATATGATTTAGCTTATGTTGGACTAAGCCCTAAAGATCAAGGGGGTTAGCCATTATACAATCAGTTATCCAATGTCGTGTCCCCTTTTCCTCCCTAAGCGTTCATCATGGCCCCTTAGCCTATTTTTTAATTTCCTGTAGGTTAGGGGTTGGGTTAGAGAAATATTCTAATAAATAATAATTAAAGTTAGTCTTAATATTATTTTGCAAGCATTGTAAAAGACAACTTTATTATTATTTTCTAGCCTTATGTAACTCTTAGTAATGTTTTATTATTTTGGGGTAGAGTTACAAAAGTAAATTAAAAATAAGCTTTTGGGCAGAAAAAGTGAATATTAGTATTTTAATTCCCCCGGGAGTCTATAAAAAGAGATGAGGGCTCATTTGCAACTCTTTGCCATTTTATCTAACAAACCTTTGTTTCCAAAATCAAGCTCTTGTGTTTTCTTTGCCCTAAGACAAAAACCCTATTTGCAAATGCAGTTGAGTGCAGAAGCCCTCCATTCTGAAGGAGTAATTCCATCCAGGGAATACCTATGAGCTGATATTACATTGTACTTTTAGTTTTCAGTTTGATGAGAAGATTTCTAGTGTTTTGCATGGTGTAAAATATTCAGAAAATACAAAAATATTATTGGTGTGTTTCAAATTTCATGTGTTGAGTGATATTTCCAATTTTAAGTGTGGTTTATGGTTTGAGTTTCCAGATTTGGGGAAGATATCTTTATTTATTTGCTTACAAATCTTTAACTTTTAATTTGTGAGAAGCTGTAGCTCCAAAAGATGGTCGTACCATTCCATTTGTACATGGTCGTACTTGTTTTCTGTCCTTGGTCAGGTCGTACTATCACAAAAAAGGGGAATGAGGTTTCATAAGGTAATTGCAACTGCTTTGGATGCCAAATTCCAACCAATCCCTAGCCTGTAAAGACCCTACTACAATTGACTGAAAATTTTCTTTCAATTCGCACTAGAAATTTGAACAACACAACATCAAATATCATCAACATTCATAGGAACAAATAGATACCCAAACTCCTTATATCATTGAAGTCCTCAAATATGAAAAACATAAATGTTTATTGGCTGGAAGTAATGACAGTCCAGGTCTGATTTATATCAGACTTTGTTACAACATGAAAATAGCCTCCAATTATCATCCAAACCCTAGATTATCCAAGCCCAATCAATGAGGAATGATCAATGAAACCATATGACACTATGGCAGCCTTATGTGAAGTCAAATAATGGACTGATTACAAAATATCTGTTTGCTGTTTTGACTGATATATGATGTCAAATTGCCCAGAATTGCTGATGAAGCCAAAATGCTCCTTCCAAGACAAGCAATGGGTTCCTAGATGTCAAATTCAGCTTCTACAATGCTCCAATGGTCTTCGACTCTCAAGATCTTCAATCAAATGTTATATATGAACCTTGTAATGAATTACCCAGCTGGCTGTTACAAAAATCAGAACTTAAAATTGATATAAAATCTTCACAAAATGCTTTTTTTTGTCAAATCGACTACCTTGGCTCAACTCCACAATGACCAAGAGTTCCAATGATATCCAATTCACTCCAAATGATCCACAAACCTCCAAATTAAAGCTCCAATGGTGAAAATCTGAATGATATCACCTCTCAATTAGATATGGGGCCATCGCCATATCAAACAAGGGGTCATCTCCTTGTATAATTAACTGAAAATCGGAATTCTCAGCAATAAACATAAGAAAGAAAACATACCAGATTCATCAATAGTTTTAAAATGAATGCAAATTGAGGTATTTATCCTTGAGCTTGGCTAGATGTCCCAATTTGCTTGATTTCAATGTTTGCTTGGAGTCCACCAATGAGAATCCTTCTTTTTGCACAATTGTAAATGCATGGCATTGTCAAAGCTAGCATTTAAAATCAATCTTGATTTTTTTAAATGCACTTCTTCTCTATAATCGCACCACCTAGCAAATCGTTCCATTTCCCTTGGAAGGCGGCCATGCAAAGCAATATTTTATTTAATAAAATACTCTTCTAACTCTTTGACGAATGATCCCTTGGGCGATTAGCATTCAATTTGGATATTTTTTTTATTTAAAATACTTCATCCTGCTTAGCCGCCGATCCTTGAGCAATGTATCAATTTCATTTCAGATTTGTCTTCTACCTTGGGTGTCGATCCTCCTCTTGGACCTTGGCACTTTTGTCAATGCAAACACACTTTAATTCAATGATAGTCACTCCTCCTTGGTGGCCGTTGGCTCCTCAAACAATGCAAGTGTCAACATCCAATGCAAATTATCAATCGGTTGCACATGATCCAATGAAGTCCATAATGCTTAGGCGTTGGCACCTAAACCCATGCAAACTCCCAACCGATTGCACATGTAACGCCCCGCCCTGAACACCTTAGAGAAATTCACATCTAAACCATATGAAACCGGAAATTTTTTTTTAAAAGATTAAGATAACACAGTAATGGTAACATAACTAATCACGACATATTCTCTAAGGATTCAAGGCTGCATTACTTTACAAACCAACTAACATAATTGAAATGCTTTTATTACACATAAGTACAACATGACATCATTACATTGCCATTTTCAGACTACATCAGAATGACTTACATTATGAATGTTCTGTCGCACAAATCTGGTACAAGATTGTACACCTACATCTTCATCAACTGGGACAAGTACAATTGTCTGAAAACTGGAATAAATCTTTTCTGCATAAGAACTTGACAAGGAATAACCAATGGATAATAAAGCTCTTCCACCCGACCATGTGGAACCCTAAGGTCCACCCCCCGAGCTAGGAGTTAACATGAGGTCCCAGACAATGACAGTCAGGCAGACAAAAGACAAAGGACGACCAAACACCAATACAACACATGGCAATAACATAAACAATACAACACAACTTAACTTCCAGAGGCGAAACATAACGTAAGTGGAGAGACCAAACAAGGAATGCTAGGTTGTGGTAGGGAGAGTGTCATCGCACGGTCCTAGCATAGGTTATCTTGACAGCCTCTCCCTAGGCGCCGGCCCCATAGGGTGACACATGCGGAATCGACCTTCCTTTTGTGAGGACAAGGAAGTCAATCATGCCAACCAGGCCTTCTCTACCCATCCTTAGTCTATACAAGCACTACAGGCCATGGGAGAGGAATCCATTAATCTTGTTTAATGTGAAAACTACCCTTAACCCCCTAGTTCATTTTAGGTTATCACTTGATTAATCTACTTTCATCGGGTTATCCTGACTGCCACTTTGGGCGCCGGCCCCACGTTGAAAGCCACTCTCCTTCCTAACACCTAGTAAACCCTAACCATCATACAAGGCATTATAGCAATACACATACATGTTCCCTGCAAGGCATAAACCCTCTTGCATTACAAACAGAATCATAACACCAATTGTTATCCATTGCCTAAAGCATTACAACATTTTACTCATTTATAGATTCCAGGTCTCTCCATACAACCATTACGACAAAACAGATACAAGATAGTCGCAACTGGCTAAATATCTCATCCAGAGAATATTATATCCACAAAATACATTAACAACTTTCCACAATACTTCATTCATAATAAATTGTACTTCATACTCAATCAGAATCACATATTTAAGACACCACAACACTAGAACACCTATCCACATGTTGGTTGTACTCAGACACGACATACTATGCCTCTGGAATTTTGACCACTAGCCATTTATCATATTACGACAACAAGAATTCTTAATTTCCTACAGTTTAAATTTAAATTCCAGAGTTAAATCACTAAAACTCCTTAGTACAATGTGAACGACTTGCAAATTCAACATTAGATTTCATCATCCCTTTAATCAAACTGATTGATTTAAATTAATAGCAACAAACATATTAATACATTACAACCTAAGTTGCCGGTTCTAGTACGAGAACGGGTTCGGGAGCGGGGTTCTGGTACGCCGGTACGGCAAAATTTTTTTTTTCTGTGGGTACGGCTGGGTACGGCTGTACTATATATATATTTTATATATATATATATTTATTTATATAGTATAACTGTATATACCAAAAAAATTAAAAAATATACAGAATTGAACATACATAATACATTTGAATCTTGATTGATAATTTAGATGACCAATGAACAATGAAACATTGAAAATCATTACAAATACTCAGTAGTCAGTACTGTATTACAAAATTTGAAATTTCAAAATAGTAAAATACTATAAGTATAAGTCTATAATCAAGATTCAAAAGTCAATCTTTCTCTCTTCAATCTTCATCAAAAGGATCTAGATCTAAGTCATCATCATTGGTTGGTTGCAAATCGTTTGAAACACCAACATATGGAGTGCCACTCGCACTATGTACATCATGTAGAAAATTCTCCTCATCATCTACAGTGATTGTAGCAAGCTCTGTAATAGATGCATCCAAGTTGGCACACTCAGGGGCTATATCCCAATTCTTCGCTGCCCCGTCTTTGTACTCAACTTGCTTATGTGATAGAAGACGCAAGTTGGAGTGGACATAGACCAAGTCTTCTGCTTTTTTAGCAACCAATCGATTACGCTTCACTGAGTGGATATAGGAGTATGTACTCCAATTCCGTTCAGCCGAAGAAGAACTTGCAACCTATTCAAATTTCAAATTAGAGCTCTAGTCAATACAACTTTAAAATGCAAAAAATGGTAAGTACTAAGAATGTTAAAATAAAACATGCTTACTTGTGATAGAATTTTGATTGCAAGAGGCTGGAGCAAAACATAATCTTGCCCGTGGAGGTACCACCATGTATGTGCATCTTCCTTGTACATGTCGGCAATAGCACACAAACTATGCTCTCGTCCTTGTATGAACTTGCCAAACTCTTTCCTAACACCATTCACCATTTCTGGATCGGAGTAGATTCTTCGAAATGCTTTCATGCAACCGGAAGCAACTTCTCTATCTCTATATGGTGCGGTTCTCCCCGGCAAAGCAAGTATCTCAGTACTATAATATTTGGGAGACAAGGCATATGCAAGGAGGTGCAAGGGTGTGTTCATCTTGTCCCAACGGTCATCAATGATTTTTTTGACACTTAGGAAAAATGTTTCATTGGGGTCATTGTCCTTTTGTGTTATTATGCTCTTTATTTTTTCTACCATGGAGTCAATGCCATCATAGATTTCCCCCAAGCATGGCTGATCTGTATCAGCAAACCTAAGCATACTCATGATAGGCTCCGTGAAACTCAAAACATATTGCACACGTTCCCAGAACTCATCGGCTAGGATCAATGACTTCACCTTTTGAGCCCTTTCTGAATTAGCTGTCTTCCATATACTCCATTGGTGGCTAGTGACCATGGAGCCTAATGCCTCTTTCACCTTCACAAGTCGTCTCAAAACGATTGTGTGTGATGCAAATCGGGTCTCAGCAACCTAATGTTATGTAAAAAACAAGTTAATAACACATTAAAAATTAAAATCTAAATCAAGAATCTAAATCAATGAATCATGCAACTCAAGTAAATAAAAATATGGCATAAATTAAAATTAAAATAAACTAAATTTACCTTCAACAACTCCAAATGCGAGAAAGACCTGAAGATGCCTTGTGACATATGATGGTTTGTCACAAACATTTGAATCTCCTCACCCTCATTGTATGTATTTTTCACCCAATCTACTTGAGTGCCAATTGCTTGCATCACCAAGTTAAGGGAGTGTACGGTACATGGTGTCCAAAATATGTGTGAGTATCTTTCCTCAACCAAAGCACCTGCTGCCCTACAATTTTTTGCATTGTCTGTAATGACTTGGACAACATTATCAACACCCACCATCTCTATGGACTCAATGAGGATTTTGGAAATAAATTGTGCATCCTTGATTTCCCCCTCACAATCAACCGATTTCAAAAACATTGCCCCTTTGGGGGACACAGCAATAACATTTATTAAAGGTCGGTTTTTGCAATCTTTCCATCCATCAGAAACAATGGACACTCCTGTTTCAATCCATGAATCTCTAATTGGTTTTAGTGATTTCTCTACATAACTTTTTTCTTTTGCCAATAAAGTGGTTCGCACCTTTTCATAACCAGGACTTGTATAATCAGAAGGTGCATTACTAATTGCTACCACCATTTCCCGCCAATATGGTGATCTCACCAAGTTGAAAGGAAGACCATTGGCATAAATGCAACATGCAATTTTTTCATCTGCAATATCTCTCGTTTCATTTTGAAATGCCTTTGCCAATGGACCTCTTTTGCAGGAAGAAGAGGGTTCATCATCTTGGTTTACATCCAAGTCCAAGAAAGGATGTTGTGGCCTAGAACAAGGAGCTTCTGTAGGTGGATTCATTGATGTTTTCTTTGTTAAAGGATGAGCTCTTGATTTTGCTCTTGCACTCTTTTCATCAGCTTCTTCTTGTTCTTTAATGTATGCCATAATTTGTGCTTTTGGCAACCCTCTCTTGTTTGGCCCTTCACATATTTTTATTCCTTTTCCACTTATGGCACATAAGTGAGCTTTCAATCGAGTATATGAGCTCTTAAATGTGACTTTGCACTCATTACAAACCCAAACAAAAGCCCCACCTCCTGCTAGTTGTTCAATCATGTTGACATGTCTCCAAAGAGGAGATCCTTGATCATATTTAAGTTGTTTACTCTTCTCAAGACCCACCGAACTTGAACTAGTAGGCGTAGCCATTTCACTTTCAAATAGATTGCTGTTTAAGAAATTACAAAATTTAAATTAAAATAATAAAAATTAAAATATAATAAAAATATTCCAACCCTACACACTAATAAAACACCTAAACATTCAAGAGAAACAATAAAATATGTTTAAAAAATGTTCAAACTTAGTTTTTTTTTTCAAAAAAAAAAGTTGAAATTTTTGAAAAAAATTTGAAAAAATTTAAAAATCCATAAAAAACTTGAACAAATTCAACAAAAACTAGAAAAAATAGGTTAAACTACTTACCTCAAATCAATAGATGACCTTTGTGCAAGCTACAATCCTTCCTTGGTGCTTTGCAATCGATTCCGGATTCCCTCCACAATGCAAAAATGAACAAAATGTGAAAAACCCTTGTGAAATGGAGGAGTTGTTGCAAAAATGAGAAATGAATAGGGGCGTTTTTGCTATATTGACCTTTTTAGGGTTTTTGTTTTTTTTTTTTTCATTAATAAATGAGTTTTAAATTCGTTTTTTTTAATTTTTAACATTAAAAAAAAAAAATTCCGCTCGCGGGAGCGGCCGGGTGCGGGTGGGAGCGGCCGGGTGCGGGCGGGGCGCTCCCTGCCCGCACCCGTCGCCGCTCCCGCGCCCGCTCCCGCTCCCGCTCCCGTCGGGTACCGTACCCACCCCCTGAACAGAAGTATCCGGTAACATAGATTACAACTAATTTATCCAAATATACTACATTTTGTTTCAAAAGATAAATTACTAAATAGTTTACAACATTTCATTTGTAAAAGAATCACTTAGTACCCTTATACTATTTAATTCCTACTTATCATTACACACTCTCATTATCCATACGATCTTTATCATTTATCTCTCAAACTTACCCAATTAACTTAACTCTTTCAAGTAATAAAATGAATAAGAATGCTAAGTCAAGTATAACTAAACGACAATTACAACGAGGGACAATCATCAACGGCGAACATTATTGTTTTATTTTCCTCAAGACTCTGCCTTCATACAGTCATTGATTAACCAGATAAGATAGTTTTAAATACTTGCATGTCTTCGTCGTAAAGATGTCTCAGAAATGTTTTAATCAAAGATGATTCAAATTTGTCTAATAAGACGATCAGAACTGGTAATTCTCATGCCGCGAAAACTTGTTAAATGTATCAGCTATGTTTGTTTCCAATGCATTACAGTTTTCTGGTGAATACTTCCACTATAGCTGTGACAGTCTTCTGTCTTGTAGGAACCTATGGAGTCACGACCAACTTATATGAATTGTAAAATGAGGTGTAAAATTGTTATTGACTGTCTTACCATTGAAATGGACGATAGCAACTTCTAACAGCATTCATATACCTCCCTCTAACTGCAAGCCGATTGAATTGATGGAAATTGGTTTTAAAAATAGTTTTCTGGTGTTTATGTAAGTATTTGGTTAGCAGTAAGGTTCGGCAGGTTAAAACCTAAACATTAGTAACTACTCAAATATTAGAAGCAAAGAACAATATTTCTTCAGTCTGGGTAAGCGTTGAAATGCTGGAACTGTTACAGGTATACTGCAAATAGTGCCAGTTATTTTTAGCTGTTTGTAATCTGATAAGATCTTCTTTAGATCCTATTTCAAATTACTATAGTAGACAAAAAAAGAAAGCAAAACCTGTTTCTCCCAAACACATGCAAGCCAACAATTGGATCATTATCCAGCCTGCGGCCATCAGTTGATTTGGAGGGCTCAGTAGAACCAATTTCACACGTACTGCAAACAGTTCCATTTGTCGGATCAAGTATTTCTACCACTCCATGTTTTCTTCCAATTCCAAGTCTAGGATTTTGGGTATTAGCAGAGAGAGAAGTGACTAAAATAGAGCGCTTAGAATCCGGCTTCTCTCTGTACCCTTGATTCTCAATTGTTTTAAATAGGCCTGCCCTTCAAATCTCCAGAAATAATCTTATTACTAACATTTTCGGCTTCCAAATTAAGTTGCCCAGCTTGTAGCCCGACAGTAATTACCACTGATGCACCAAGTTGCAAAGGAAGTGCTGATTGTATGATATTATGTCCAATAGATATTACATTCTCTTGTTGTTTCCCAGAAAGTGAAAGATTTGCCTCCACCACAGTGACAGAACCAATATTCGCAAGACCTATCTGAATATCTCGGATTTCCCCTTCATATAGAACTATTGAGACGTCTCCTCCAACCACATGAGGAATCAAGAGAGACAAGGATGGAACTACTGTTATGTTTTTCAATTCAATGGTCTGATTATAATAAAGATTTATGTCGCCCAGTATGGTTGCCACCATAGGAATAGGAGGGTTTGAGTACATTGGCCAATTAACAAGTTTCAATTGACTTTCAACTCTTTTTGTCACATGCTCACTTTTACATATAATGCTAAGAGCCCCTATATGCTCTCCATATATGCCCATATTTTAGCACAACTCTGAATAACAAGACATTTACCACCATTTCAAACGAACAGAGTATGCATCTGCATCCAAGCTCCCACTGGCAAATCCCCGATAGGCACTATCAAAAAAATGGCAGATCTTTATTTCTAATTAATTCACAAATCCCATCCACTGTTGCTCCTCATCACAAACACGGATAATTCTGGGTATACTGAGATGTGTCTGAAAATAATTTGATATGTTCCATAAGCTTATCCGGGTGATATCTAGCATAGAGGATGCTTAGCTCTATAAAGATGCCCATATGTGCACACTGCAATCTCAAGCCACTTTCAATAAGAGATATGAGTTCATCAAAGCGACCTTTGTTTCAATAATAATTCACGTTCTCGGAAACCCACCATTTGCAGATTGGAACGCCGAACCCAATTAAAACCCCAATAACCAAAATAACTTAGAAAACACTCATTACCATCTGTGTAACACAATCAAAACCCCTGAAACCTAATTTTTTTTTTTCCCGAACAATCGCCCGTCTGAATGAAGAGGAATCGAGCATCAAAAACACCAAAATAACAGTAAAACCCTAGTGATCCAAACCTGCTGCTATAGCATCCAAAAATCTGTTCCTCCGATAAGAGTTCAAAGATTGCCGAATTTCTCCTGGCTCGAATTCATTTAACTCTTCCCCTGCTTGTTCTCCGCGTACAATTAAGCTGTTCAACCCGACGCCATAACGATGTGAAGAATCCATATGGGTATCATCCCTTTCTCTTCCTGACCAATACCCATTTCGCTCTTTCTCGCGGCTTCTGCTCCTGTGATCATCCTCTGGTATAGGCATGTCGCTGTGATGTGAGATTCGAACCTGGACGTCGCCCTCGAAACTTTCAAGACAATGTGATTGGTAGTTGTATAACCTGTTCATCCTGTGATGAGGGTGCGGATGTGTTTTCTTGGTGTCTACAGATCACACATGATATAGTCTTAAAGTATCTACAGTGATACGGTTTTTTTTTAATTTGGATCCCTAAACGATAAAATACGGCTCATTTTCTCTTCTTAAACGTTTATGCAGAAATGGCAGATGAATAATTAAATCATAACAGAAAATTGTTTGAAATGTAATGGTTACAGAATAAGTATAAAACGGATTATCAAAGAGGCTCTAGAACTTTCAAGCAATGCGAATTGGAGGAGTAAAACCAGATTTCCGTCATTCATTCTAAAGAAAACAAGGATAGAATAAAGAAGACATTAGAACCTGTATCCATAGCTTAGATTCGATGCAGAATTCAATTCTTCAGTTGCAGAAAACTCGATCCTTCTTCTTCCTGCCAAATTTCCCCCTCTTTGCCTCTACAACCTTCCCTTTTATAAACCAGTCCCTTTCCTCTTCCAAGGAACTCGGCACGCGGTCCCATGCATCTCCCTTCTAAAAAAAAATATTTTTATTTAATTTAATGATCCCAAGAGGTTACTCTTTTTTAAATATTAACACACAATTCCGACAACATTTAATTTCTTTATAGCCGACCAACCATATTGTAATTAATAAAGTTATAACATTACAACAATCTATAATTGTACAACTATATATTAATTTATTTTATTAATTTAGTTGTAAATCACTAATTACAACATAACTTACAACTATTTTATTTATTTAAATATTTATTGCAAATAATATTATATTAAATAATACAAAATTTCTTACAATCTTTATTTAACAACTATACTTCTAATAAAATAATAATTTATTTACAACAATAATTAACAACTATCGACTCAATATTATCTTTTATCAATACATTTAATTATCAACATTATAATTTCCGTAATATGATTCTATCTAATGCACAACGATACCTTACACACTTAGACACTTTCTAACCTAGTTAGACTCCAAGGTGCAATATTACTTGTCCGCAAATCATGATCAAATGACAGACAACGACCACAAGGGATAAACTGACAACCAGACAACACTGACATGGGACCTCACGTTAACTCCAAACAACTAATCCATTGGCGAAGGCACGCTCAGACCTGTAATCAGGTGGAGTCGATGCCTAGTACCTGCATTCCTGCAACAACGCACGGTTAAGCATAACAAAATATATATATCCACATGCAGTCCTGTAGTGAATGGAAATCGCAGTGGTGTAGGGTACTCGAGAGCGAGTAATACAACACTGTTCCATTCACGTTTATGAATAAACAATTAACTATGTTAAACAAGGTATCTGATTACTAGTCATCATCATAAAATGATCAACTATCTCACAATCCCATATAGTGAATAACATCAAAACATCTGTAACATCTAGTTCATTTATCAAATTCTAAAGCATAAAATAACATAATCCAACATCTGTTATCATAATAATTAGGTCCATAATGAATTAGCAAAATAACAAGAGATCCATCATCTACAGTCTAAGGTACTGTCCTAAAGTCTAATACTACTAAGCAACCATCAATCTGATAGACGACAAGTTGAGGGGCACTACAGCACATGATCCAATGCAATCCACCTCATGTAGGCCCTATCCTCCAATCGATGGCACATGATCCAATATATTTGTTTGACTTGTTTTATTTCCATTGGGAGAATGGTTCCAAACCCAATATGTACACCTTATTCACACAAACCAACTCAACTTGGGCATTAGAAGTCAACATAGAAAAATGTAATTAAAGATTCCATTTTCCTAGTCCACTTGGCATGGAATGATCCACTAGAGATAATAATGAAAATACAATTTTGAATATTGCATTTTCCATAGTACCAATCTCTATCCATATCATTTGGCTAAATAAAATAATATCTTTTATCAACACTTAGCCAAAACACTAGTTGAGCCAACATTCCGGTTCTCCATGCTATAGAAATAAACCAACATTCTGGTTCTCCATGTATAGAAACAAGCTCAAACTAGAAATCATTATTTAGCTCAAAATGGGGACATTACATAGCCGTACTACTTACAAAGCCAAGCATACATTTTAAGAGGAGGTTTCAGCAGTTTGGATGGGCTATATTGTTTTGGAAGGGCAGATTTCAGTGTATAAGTGAGTTGTGCAAAATTTAGTCCTATTTAGTGCTGATAAGAAGTTTGCTAATGGCTGTTTTCACTTGCAACCTATCCTCATATCTAGCTGCTCCAATTTTGGAATAGAAAGGAAGAATTGTGGACAGAAATATTCATTTCTAGGTCTGATCAGAATTGCACTAGTAGACATACAACTATCATTTTGACATATTAATGGAGTAGCTAGTAAGTGTTTGAATTTAATGTTATTACACAGTGTTCTTCAAAATATTGCACAAGTTAACTTCAGATTGAGTACATTTCTAGCATCATTAATCTGTGAATTACTTGTAACCTCTGTGTGGTTTACTTCTAGATTGAAGTTGTTGAATACTGTAGTGGATTCTGGAAGGTTGTCATGTCCCCATATCAAGGAACTCTTTAAATTAAAGATTTAGCCATAGTCCATGATATTATCTATAAATATTCTAAATATAAATAACAATTATAATCATTAATCTAAATATTAAAATAGCATATTATTATTATATAATAACAATATATGATAATAAATATTAATATTAATATTAATTATTATATAATAATACATGTTTATAAATATAAATATTAATAAATATTATTATAATATATATATTATATTATATAAGGATAAACATAAATACAATATTATAAGTTAATTATTATAAATATTATAAAGTCTATTATGTCCCGATATTAAGACATTGTTTAGATTAAAGATTTAAACAACATGATAAAAAGTCGGTGAAAGTGCTTTGGTAAAATATATGGTATTTAGTCAATTTAACGATAGAGATAATTACATAAATATATATTATTATTAATACTTATTATCTAATAAATAATATTACTATATTAATATTCTTTCTATAATTAAAATATAATATATGTATTTTAATTGACAAGAGAATGATAAATATAAATATTAATAATTTATATATTATTAAATTATATATATAATATAAATAATAAATATAAATATTAATAACATATAATATTATTATATTATAAATGGGATTAAATATAAATAACAATTGTAATCATTAATATAAATAATATTATTATTATCCTATACGATAATTATATAAACTAATACAAAGTGAGAGAAGTAGTTCCCATAAGATAAAGTTAGTGATCGGCAATCAAATATAAATAAAATATGTATGCGGCGATTATAATTACAACCATTATAAGACGAGTTTATTAATATGCAGCAAAATCACTAAAAGCCACGATCTTTGGTAAAAAACCCTTGGAAATATATAAAAGGGTATAAGGGGTATGATGGGAAAAAGATGTGAAAAGTATATATTATAAAATATATATACAGCAACAACAATATAATAAAAATAATATCAGTCATTCCATCGAGCAAGGAAAACATTGGAAAATAGAAAGAAGACCGCAACGATAGGTAAGAAATATGAGGTAAAGCTCCAGCAGGAAAGTAAGATTTATATTTAATTTGTTCAATCTATAGTAGGTAAATATAAATGGTAAGATTATTATATATATGTGTGTGTGTGTGTGTGTGTGTGTGTGTGTGTGTGTGTGTGTGATTCCTAGTGTTACACACCTAACTAGTAAAAACTTAATGATTGATATTCACAAAGAGCAAATTGCTCAAATAAAAGTTACAAAATATACAAGGCAAGTTTTAGATATAGAAACTGTAGAGAAACATTACAAAACTGAAATATACGATTGACCAGAAATAGCAAGAAATAAACATTCTAATACCCTCCCTTAATGGTCAATCTAGCAACTACACCAAGAGACTCCCTGAATTTTACAAACTTATCTGGACTAAGGGACTTGGTGAGAATATCGGCTGTCTGATTCTCTGTCGGAACATACAGCAACTGAATTGATCTGTCTTCAACAAGCTTTCTGATGAAATGACAATGAGTTTCTACATGCTTGGTTCTTTCATGGAAGACTAGATTTTTGGCAAGTTTGAGAACTCTCTGATTATCACAGAACAAGGGAGTCGGACATGTTGATGTGTTTTCCTTGCATAGACAACGCAACATAAAATACTTACGTATTTTATCCTCTCTTGAACAAAATCACTCAAATGCTGAACTTTGTGATCAAATGAGTAGACTCCAAGGTTCCTTATCTTCAATTCTCGATTTGGGATAGCTTGTTTGGCAAAGATGTGGTTTGTTGTTTCAACAAAGGGACTTACACTCACTATTCAACGGCAGGAAAATACCGTTTACACTCGCACAGGTGATAACAATTGCTTCAAGGCTACACACTATGATAAACTTATGATATGACAATTCAGCTCTTGATCCTACTTCTAACCATAGTTGGAAAACTCGGACTCAGCAGCCCAAAATAGGACTCGGACTCGGAACTCGGCAAAAAACTCGGCTAGGGCTCAGCAAAGAAGAAAACCATAGTTTTACAAAAAAAACAAAAAGAAATTAATGCATTTAGAGAACATAAGAGCCATAATTCAAACATTACACATGTCATATGATCTTCAAACACTCAATATTTGAAATTCCATCATTCATGAACCATAATCATACGATAATACGATTCATAATTTTATACTCATATTTTCAAACTTTCAAATGTATAACAACATCATAAGTTTATAAATGTTTACATATAATGATGTCAAAATGAGAAAAACAACCAAATAAAATCTACATCTTCCTCTTTCCTCTCCTAATGTAACTCAATTTTTGAGGCCTCGAACTAGAAGGTGCTACAGTTGTTTCTTGTTCTTCAAAATCAAAACTGTCTTCGTCATCCTCTTCTCTAGCTTCTAATCCACTATGCAGACTTGTTGTGTTCCTCAAAGAGTGTTAAAATGAAGAAAAAAACAAAAAAAAAAGAGTTTTAAATGTTGTTGGGCGTTCAAATGACAGACCGAGAGTCCAGGGTCGGGACTCGGGAGTCCTATCCTGGGACTCACGCAAGTCCAAGATAGGACTCCCGAGTCCCGACACTGGACTCTTTAAGACTCGACTCGCAAGTCCTTGGCAAGTCGACTCGGCTAGCCATAGGACTCATGAGTCCGCCGAGTTTTGGAGAGTCCTAGCAGAGTTTTCCAACTATGCTTCTAACAATGTTTTTCAAAAAAGTGCAAAAGATGTGGGTTTAGAGAGAATGTCTAATCTAGGTGCAAGCTATCATCATCAATTCATGGAAATCTCAACCACGCTTTGCTTCGCCATGAGATAACAACTCCACAAAAGTGATGCAATCTTCTAAGGATAAGCTAAAGGTTTTCAAATTGCTCTATGGGCAATCGAAGTGAATCTTGTAACGTGTTCAGACTAACCTTACACTACAACTTGCCAGCGACAAATCATAAAAGGTATGAACATATAGAGATTTCACCAAGAAATTGAAAGACAATGACTTCCATGAACTAAAACTAACAAACTTTGAAAGAAATAAACTAAGTTAAAACATCGAATGCGAGTGAGTACTTAGCAACCATGCAACTTGCAAAGAGAACACAATATCACCATGAATAGCTCAACAATGAACTTGTATTAATCTTAGCAAAGTCTTAGCAACAGCTCTAATTAGCTCAATACTCATTATACAAAATGAAGAGGAATGAGGCTTATATAGACCTCAAAATATAATGAATGGCCAGGATCAATTTGGATTCAATGGCCAAGATCATGCCACATCAAAAGTGGTTATAAACAACCTTCTATTATTAGAAATATTCAAGAAGCAATAAAGGCACGTTTTCCAAGGCGACGCCTTGGCGCCTATGTGGACTGCCCATGTGGCATTTCTTTCTTATGTTTATTCTTTTCGACCAATGCCATGAACTTTGGAACAACCTTCGCCATGTCAGCAACTGGTACACTTGGCACGTTCCGAATGGTTCCTTCTGCCTTCATCACATCTCGTGTATGCTCATCAATTGTCCTCTTCCACTCAGCTATACCAACCTGCTTACCACCAATGAATGAGATCAAGGAGTAGATGTTGTTCAGCTGTTCACCAGAAATGAAGTGAGTAGTGTTGAAGTAATGAGAATGTATGTAATTCTTCACGTCATGGAACGCAACCTCTCCTGAGAGATCACACATATCATCCATTACACCAACTATCTTATTATGAGCCCTCTGAAGCACACTATCTACTCAAACACAATCCATTTTAACCTTATCAAGAAGCTGCTCTCTTATGTACATAGTGAAGTACCAAGTAGAAAAATCATACGATGAACCTTCTTCAACTACCCCTTCCTCTATCAATGCTGACAGTGGAGTGTTCATCAAATCTTCCAAATGTGGCATGTATTCTCTCTTGACACCATCGAATTTGGAACATGCTACTGAAACTGCTTGAAGTCTTTCCAACAACTGAGCAACGGTTTCATACTTTTGGATAAGTTCATCAATGAATGTATCTATTTGATTTCTAACTCTCCCTATCCAGCTTTTCAGTTCTTGAGACTGTGATCTCATACCCTCTAATTGAGCAACCGATTCTTGTGAAAGCATGGGAGGTGGAGTAGACGTCCCTTCACGCTGTCGAATTGGATTCATCAATTGCTGGATATATTGCTTGAAGGCGAGGTTTTCTTTCTCCAATCGATTTCCTCTTTCCCTTCACGCCTCCATCTTTCTTTGACCACTGAAACCGATTCCTCCAACTCTTCAAACTCTTGTTCTTCTGTTGTTGGTCCCAAATCCATAGTCTTGGACCCAGAACTATCTCTCGTAATCTTGGAAAGTCTAGTTGCCTTTTCTTTTCCCTTATCTTGCCTTGTCCTGCCTAACAACTCTTGTATGTTAACCTCAAGTGCTACTTCCACGACTGAAGTCTCCTTTACTCTCTTCCTTAACCAATCTGGTAAAGTAGACAAATCTTCTTGAACACTTTATTCTTGAGCTCTAGCTTCTGACTCTGATGACGATGCTACCTCATCAGACACTTCAATGTGCATATCTATTTCATTTGTAACAGCTTCTTGGTTCTTGGAGGGACTTGATCGGACTTCTTCAGCTAGAACCTCATGCATATTTTTTTGATCTAATGTTTGTGGAGCTCCTTGGTTTTCTCTTTCTTCATTCTCCACTACTGATGTCACATTCATATCTTGAGAAGGACCACCTCCTTGTCTAGAAGAATTGCTAGTCTCAGATCTTGAACTCATCTTTATCTTCTTCTGACTACTTTCTCCACGTGAGTCGTCCAGATGCTTCCTCTTGCCAGGCTGATCTTCTTCTCTGGAGCTTACACTATATCCACTAGACTCACTGTGGTGTTTACTGCTAGATTCACTATCATCCACTTCTTGTGATTGTTGCGAGTCGGCTTCTCCCATCAAGTCGTATGTGAGATCCTTGTTTGCATTCTGGAGCTTCTGAACTTGACGATCTACATACTTCTTTGTGATATGTATGACTCACTGTATCCAATCATCATGGCCAACTTCTCTCTCAGCCCAATTGATAGTGATAGGTCCTTCCTTGTCAAACATCCTTTGCATGAGAAACTTTTCAGTCTCTTCTAGCTAATTAGGAATAGGCATTATATTACATGATCTCACCAAATCCCAAGTCATTCTCGAACACCTCTTCTCTCTAATGTGCTCATCATCGTCTACATCTGCCCAGTGATCCTCTTGATGCTCTCGGTGTCTAAACCCCTTCCCAAATGCTTTCCAAATCATGTTGAATGGATCAAAGTGGTCTCGACTCGTGTCATGAAACACAAGATTGTAAGCTTGGAGTTCATATTCTGAATGCTGTGTAGCTTGCAGTGTTGGACAAGTCTCCAACTTTCCAACTCCCATTGGGAAACTAATTCCGGCTTTCTTCTTATCTTTTTGAATTTTGTCCCAAGCCAACAGTTGCCTCGTCACCTCTAGTAGTACCATCTTGTCAGTAGGATACCTCGGCAAGCGGTAAGGATAAGATGAAAATCCTTGGATCCTCAAGTAGGTGAACTTCGGAAATTGGATGTACCATCGTCCAAATTTGCGAATCAATCTCTTTGTATCCTTCGATAACCTTTCATTCATATTTCCTTGAAGCTTCCTTAGGATGAACATGAAGAATGCATCATTCACGCGCTTGTAGTGGGCTATGGACTTTAGCTGCAATTGTGGGTAGCAATCATACACGCTGAGTTGTCCGGGGCCATATCCTATATCACCTCTGCAATTCAATCCATCATACTTTCCACACATCACGAGGATATAGATGACATATGAGCTCATGTAGAAGGACTTAGTCTCCTTTAGCTTAATCATCTGCTCATGAATATTGTTGCTTATGATGCCAGCCCAATCAATCATTACTTCACCCTTAATGATCTCTTGCATGAATAAGAACATCCATGCATCGAATGTTGACGATTGTTGACAACCCATGATCATGTTCAAGGTCACCATATAGCCATACTTTGTGATAAAATCCGATTTATGAAGCTTCTTCGGCAACTTGCTGTGATGACTTCTTGGTTGCTTTACCCAATTGATGTTTATCTCTTGCTTACAATCACTTATCGCTCCTTCAAACACCTTTTGAGCTTGCTCTCGAGTGTAGATGGTGACCTTCCTATGCTTCGAGATGCTGAATGTTTCGGCGATGGCCTCCCTCCTCAAGTGAGCTAAGACTTCTCCATCGGACGTTTCAATGCATCTAGTCTCTTGGTTGTAATGACTAGCACATTCCCACATAAGCTCGGAACTCGGCAAGGCGGGCGGAAAGCATGCAACTTGGACGATTCCATTGCGGAGCATCTCATGGATGACCTTTGAGTGGGTTGGTTTGTGGAGCTCTCTCTTGATCTCCTCCATGTCAATGTGACCCAAGTTGGTGTCACTCACGTTCCTTCAATTGGACATGATCTTCATCTCCGACATGACTCTTTGCTTATCACTCTTGGTCAAGGCTTGTCTTTCTTTCGCATTCATCATCTACCTCCTCCTACAAGAGAAGACAACATGTGTTACTAGGCTGATGTGACACTTAAAATAAGGATTTTCTTAACATCTATCTTATCTCCTCATGCATGTGGGACAAAAAATAATGAATTTTAAAACATACCTTAGAAAAATCAGAATTTATGAATAAAAATTAGAATTTTAGAAGACTTGATTTTTGAAAACACTTGAATTTTTTGACTTGTCCTCTTGTAAATCTGCTGCTCCTTGCTGCTCTAAACCTGCTCTGCTGCAAATCAGAAGTAAATTTGTTTTGAATTTGATTAAAAAATGCAGAAATAAACTTCCTTTAATATCAAATGCTGCCCTATCTCAAGGCAAGTCGGCCTAGAGGGTGTGGTCAGCATAGCAAGAAGAAAATTAAAGTTTTTTTAAAATTTTCCATGCTCATGTGTTGTGAGCGCCCAGCTTGGGTGGGTTTGAGGGTGGTAGGTGGATAATGTGTTGTGATGACATGGTGTTATCCAGATGAAGGGTCCAAAGCCGCCTAGGAAGGGCGAGATTCAAGGAGGTGCATGGATTTTCAGGACTTAGTGATTTTTTAGCTTAATTTTGACAACAATAAGACATCTTCACTTGCTTCCCTGATGGCCTAAACTCTTTGCATGAGATAGACAATCTTGAGAAGAAAGGCGGACTAGAAGGAAGTGCATGGAGTGTGTGATGTGATGATACATGCATGATGGTGAAAGGTGTGTGCAAGGCGGTTTTGAAGGTTATGCATGGAGAAGGTGTTGTGAAGAGGCGACATCATCCAGATGAAGGGCTCAAGGCCGCCTAGCATGGGCGGCTTGGAAGGTAGGGTGTGGATTTTAACCTCATTTGATATTCATTCCCTCCATTTGATAAGCCTTTTCTATCAACTCCAACACTTAGTGAAATCTTGAGATGCTTATGAAGTTGAAAGACACATCTTGGATGTTGGGTGATGATGTCCACTTGTCATGGTGAAAACTGCCTAGGAAGGGTGGGATTGGAGGTGTTGCTTGGATTTTGCAACTTAGAACATCTTGAACCCTTCTAGACCTGATTACTTCACCTATGAAGTGTTTCATTTTCATCAATTCATTGATCTCTTCTTGCAAATTGCATTGTCTTCACTCTGAGCGGCTTGGAAGGCAGTGTATGGAATGTTTGATAGAGTCCAAAACTCGCTCTTGAGACCGCCTAGGCAGGGTGGGTTTGAGAGGTAGGTGTGGAATGTTCTTGTTTTGACAACTCTTACTTGATCCTGATATGATTTTCCTAGATGACTTTCACTCCTTGCTTGGATTTGCATGTTGGGGTAGTAGATGAGTGGAGTTTGAAGGTGATTATGGAGTAGTTCATGTGAAGATCTAGAGAATCCAAGCCCTCGTGTTTAGGCCACCTAGGTAGGGTGGATTTGGGGGTGAGGCTTGGAATTTCACTTAAAATCCTTCATGTGTGTTCCAAACTTGCAAGTTATCCATGTGTTTGTTCAAAACTTAGTGTTATTCATCGCCTTCTTCTCTCTACACTTGCAAATTTTCATGTCATTTCTCCTAGGTGAGTTTGAGTGTGTTGTGTGGAGAGAGATGTATGAGGAACATGGAAGAATCCAAGGCCCCCTCTTAAGGCCGCCTAGGAAGGACGGGTTTGGGAGTGTGGTGTGGATTTTCCATACTTGACATCTTTTTCTAACCTTGATGATCTCCCAAACTTGTCTTAGTGTCGATGAATGATTGATTGAAGTCAGAAGACAAGTTTGGAACGTTTGATGACTTTATCCATATGTCAAGGTGAAATCTGCCTAAGCTAGGCGGTCTTGAAGAAGTTGTGTGGATTGTTCTCTTGAAACTAGTTTCTTCCTTGACAATTTCACCTCCCTAGGTCTACTTACATATCTCCAAGTGGATGGCGGAGTTGGTAAAGTGGAGTGGTATGTATGTGAATTCCATGCTCACCTCCCTAGGTCTTCCATTAAACATGCCCACCATGAAGTCTTACATTTGCAATTCTTCAATTTTACCTGAAAGCTGTCTTAATCATCTTTACCTCATCTTCTAGTAGCTAACTTTCTCCAATCTTTCCTTGAGCGGGTTTGAGGGTAATGTCTGGAGAGTGTGATGTAAAGGAGGTGAGTTGTCCAAGTGTAGAGCTCAGGGCCACCTAGCATGGGCGGCTTGGGGGGTAGGGTGTGGATTCTTTCTCTTAAAGTTCATTCCTCTCCTCATGAAGATCCCTTTCTCCAACTTCCTTAAGACTTAGCCAAGTTTCAAACTTCTCTCTTTGAATGATCCTCTCAAGGATGTGAAGCATCATGATGAGTTAGAGAGTCAAGATAGGGTAGCTGCAATGCTTAGACATCAAAACTCCAACCTCACCTCTCTAGGCCGCCCAGGTAGGGCAGGTTTGAGAGTAGGTCTTGGATTTTCAACGCTTAGAAACTTCTTACTCCTTCAACTTGACATCTCTCCTCTCCTTGGTACCATCTTGATCATTGAAATCAAACAAACTTAGCAATTTATGTTATTCCTCATCCTGAGCGGTTTTGAAGAGAGTGTTTGGAGTGCTTGATGTGGCAGATGATGCAATCCTCAAAGACCTCTTGAGGCTGCCCAGGTAGGGCGGCTTTAGAAGTGACCCTTGGACTTCAACTTAAAACTCACTTGATCCTTCTGAAACCTTCAAGTTTCCATCAAAACTTCTTCACCTGCTAATGCTTTGTTCTCGAAACACTTCAAAAACTTGATCACTTTCTCCTAGGGCGGGATTGTAAGTACTGTCTGGAGAGTGTTATGGGGTGGTGAAGACATCGTCCATGTCTTCATGCCAAAGCCGCTCAGATAGGGCGGGTTGAGGAGTGACACTTGGAATGTAGCTTTGACTTCACTCAAACTCATAAACCTTACTTGCCAATCATCATATCTTAGTGCTCTGTGCATGAAAAACCTCAATACTTAACCATTTCTTCTCCTAGGGCGGTTTTGAGGACAGTGTCTGGAGAATTTCATGTGGCAGGAGACATCATCCATGAACACCCTGTGAAACCACCCAGGATGGGCGGGTTTGGATAGCACCCTTGGATTTTCATACTTAGAAACATTTCATTCGTCTCAACTTGATCATTTCACCCTCTAAGTGTCACTTCCTTCATCTTTCATCAAGTAAACTTGCAAGTTGTACCTTCTACACCCCTGAGCGGTCCTGGAGGCAGCATGTGGAGAGTTTCATGGGGCAGGAGACAAAGTCCAAGACCCCCTCTTGAGGCTGCCCAGGTAGGGTGGGTTTGGAGGTGACCTCTGGATTTTGCCTCTTGAAGCCTCAAAATCACTCAAACTGATAAAGTCTAACATGGAATTTATCAATCTTAAGTCTAAAAACATGGCAAGCTTTCATATCAACCCTTCTGTTGGTTTTTTCTCTAAATCAGCATTAGGGTTTGCCATTTCCAATGCACAGGCAGATTCAGCCAACAAAATACCAGAGGTTGCGTGAGCTCCTCCCCTTCACTTCTGGTTCTGCCGCACCAAGGGGGGTGTCCCTATATTGATAAAGATATGACCTTGACTAGCTCAATGACATAAGAATTTAGCTTGACAACAACAGGCAGAATACTCTCATGTATAGACCAAGATTTGTGTAACAAATCACAAGGTTGGCAACATTCTTGGACACATATGTCTGGTTAGGGATGAGAGCATGCAGGTGTTTTCTACTCCTATTCCTACAACTAACAGGTGGAAGTATGAAATGATTTGAATTGATGTTTGGAGTTATGGGACTTTCCTAGACCCTTTGAACAGACAGATTCCCAAACCAGTGCCTTATTTGGGCAGCAAAGTCAAATCTAAGAATGTAAATGTCTCCCTATGACAACATGAATTCATATCCAGAGGACTTAGGAAGAATGTTACTGCCTAACAGCAACATGTCCAAGAAAGAGTATTGCCTATGATCATACTTGACAGATCCTATGGTGCAATCTATTTTCCTTTGTATCTGATCAAAAGCCTATTTAACCACTCCTTGAGCAGACGCAATAAATCAGACACACAGTATGCATATACTGAAAAACTTGGAAGCCCTTGACAACCTTGTTTGAAAAGAAAACAAATGACATACAGGAGACAATCATAAACAATACACACAACAGGTGTTTTTCATTTAAATTCAATCTGCATAGAAAATCATCATACAGGAAATTATCATTTACAAGATAGGATAGACTGATACACCAGACCAAGGACCGAATCTGTAACAAAAAATGCCTTTCAAAACGTGAACACCTTGTGTTCAGAGTCAGAGCAAAAAGCCCAAAAACATCCAACCCCTGTAGAATGGCCCTGGATTCCTTTTTCAAGGAGCATACAAGCTTCCGGCCACCTACACACTAACCTACTTCATAAATGCAAGGATTATCTCTTTTAGATTTTCAACGAAACAATCAGATCCTCAATCAATTCCAGTCGTTGAAGCAATCAAATTCACCATAAAAGCCAGCGGTGCAAGCAACCCGGACCTCGAATAAACTGGCAGATGTGACATTCCTTCCATCACCGTGCAGTATGGCCGGCTGACTGCAGAATGAGCGCGCAAAAATGGCGCTAACACTCAGTTATTTCATCATTCGAACTCAGCCACAGGATTGGGCTCCAGACACGCAAAATCAACGGTCCAAAGCTGCTCACATAAGTCGCAAATCATGTTGGCATTTTGAAAAGTCCTGTCGCCAATGAAAACGCGCCACGTGGGAAGTCTTTCATTCCATTGCTGACTTTTCCATTTGTGAGATCCATTTATCCCACATTCGCCATGTAGGGACCCTTTGATCACTTTATAAGCACAGTCGTATGTACACTAAGTGTCGAGCGTTTTGCCCCGCTCGACCCACGAACCATCCGCTAGCAGTCACCATTCCAACTCCCGCCTTCATCGGTGTAACATACACCATCGGAACCAATGAAAACCCTCCTGCCGACATCAAATGTTACGCCGATACAGCCTCACATCCCCCCATCGGCCAAACATAAACCATCGGAGCGACTGAAAACTCCTTCACTGATACACCAAGTCACGCCGATCATCATACCGCTGGAAGCTTCAAACCAAACTAGATGTCGGCGTGACCAAAACCATCGGGCCAACGCTTTCCTCCCTCACCGACGCACCAACTCTCTCCGATGCATATCCCGTCGGTGTGACTAAGACCATCGGAGCAACAAAAAGCTCCTTCGCCGATAGCATCGATCATTCCGATGGTCACCTCCATCGGTGAGACACCCAACATCGGCAAACCTCATACATGTCTGCCCGACACAAAAAGTCACCCCGATGCCCAACTTCATCGGCCAAACATAAGGCATCGGAAGAAGATCTCCCAGCTTCACCAATAACACAAGTCATCCCGATGAACATCCTTAAGCCACATTTCGCTTGTCGGCCAGACAAATCCCATCGGATCAACTCTCCCCAGTCTAGTCGATGGCATACATTACACCGATGGCATCTCTCCATCGGTAAGACCCAAGCATATCGGTGAACCTCAAAATTCCTTTGCCGATAGCAATACTCTCGCCGATGACCACTCTGAACGACCCTCATCGGCCTGACCATCATCATCGATGAGACACGAAACACTGTTGCCGATGGACAAAGTCATGGCGATGGTACAAATATATCAAGTGAAGAACGCGGTCGCCAAGATAAAAGTGAACTCACACCGATGGCCATAGAAATTTTTTGGATTTTTTGGGAAGGTGCCTGTATGAAAAATTGCTCGAAAACTGACAGTCAATTCAGGCACCAACAGTGGCTCTGTCTGGGGATGCATGCCTCTTGCAGGCATGGCAAGAACCTCAGATCTCTGGGATGCAGACCAGTCCCCTGTCCATTGGGCACAGAGTCATAAAACTACAAATCTGCATCACCGAACACACTTGATGGCCTAAGGCCACCAAGAAAAGGAAAACCTATATTTCCCTTTGTCGAATACCTTGTTTTCATCTGTATACACTGGGTCAAGCTTGAGAATGCTGCCATAATCTGACCATAAGCAACTTTGGTCATTTGCATATTCAACCTTCTGATTTAGTTTGTCACTGTCAACCCTATGCAAACAACCCTCAGGCAACAAGTGGATGCAGTATTTATCAAGCAATGCATATTGAAATGGTACATAACACTTGTCATCATCTGCATCAGCAGTATGCATTGCAAAGTGATCTCCTAGCTGGACTGAAAACTGAAAGCACTGAAAGTCCATCATGCAACTAGGAACATCAGGGCTCATCTTATCACAAGCTGGTATATCAAAGAAAAAGCTTTCAAATTCATAATTGTGCACATCACGCACACAACCAACAGCAGCACTAAACTGGAAAAGATCAGGCTTTGGCACCTCTTTCAAATCAGACACATTTTTACAGTCACTTACCTGATGTATGTTGGTTCCTCTTTCATCAGTATGAGAAACAGAATCCAAGTCAAAAACAATGCTCAAACCTTCACCATACTCAAATAGATCCTCATCACCATATGTGTCAAAAATGGGTGATCCATGTACATCAGCTTGATCATAATATGCCATTTGTTCATGGGCAGTAGAACATGCATCTTCATCACCAATGGGTTCCCTTTGTGGAAGAGTATCAACCTATGTGTCATAAGCAAAACAAAAAATAGATGAAGAACAATCATGCTCAGCACTAGCACTTGTTTCAATCTCTGACTGCTCTTCATCATCTTCATGTGTCTGAAAAGAAGGCATTGATTCACACATGGAACTTCTGCTCTGTTTGCTTACTTCTTCTCTATCTTGTGCACAATACTCACAATTATCTCCACAAACTCATTGCTGTCCACAACCTCATTATCGCTTTCACGGTCAGATGCCTCAACATTGCAATGGGAGCCCTCATTAGTCCCTTCCTTGGCATCCTCACATGATGCCTTAATCTCTTGGTCATTTGCAGCTTCACAACCATTTCTCACACCAAGGCCTGGAGACAGGGATTTCTGCAGGTGCTCATTTCTCATTTCTTCTACATTTTCTAAAAAAATGTATGCCATTTGCATGCTTGTCACCTTGAATTCCCTCAACAATGCACTAGAGCCCTCCTCAAAAGCTTCAAAATATATGCCAACACAGGCTGAAATATCAAGTCTGAAGACTTCTGGGATCTGTGAAAGGGCTACTGCAAATCTATGACTGAAATCAATACATGGCTCCTCATCTTGTTTTCTAATTTTCATCAATTCTGCAACAAGATCAGCTGGTTCTTTTGCAAATTCTTTTTTGAAACAGTCAGCAAGCTCATCCCAACAGGCAAAGGATCTCTTTGGAAAGCTCAAATACCAATCTTTTGCTTTTGCATCAAAGGATCTAACAAAAAACCTCATCCACATATCCTCATCTCTGAATGAATGTTTTTCCATAAAACTGTAAAAATTTTGGATATGTGCACCCCCATCACATACACTGTGACCACTAAATCTAGGCATCTGACAGTATATCATAGCAGGCATACTTTCAACTTTATAATCAACCCATGACAAATCTAATTGGTCATACAAAGGATCAAAAGGGCTGACAAGAGGTTTAGCTTTCTGACTGGCAAACACAATAGGGTTATCATTATTCAACTGAGCTTGCCTAGCCTCTAAGAGTATCAACCTATTTCTTATCTCCTCAATTCTTTTTAGTCAACATATTATCCCCCTTTTCACTGAGTATGGGTGAATACATGTTTGGATTCATATAAATTTCATTCTTAGACATCCTTTGTTTGCCTAAGACCTATAACCTCCCCTGGCATCTAACTTATGCAGTAGAACAACAAATATAAGCAGGAAGGAGCAAGGTACCTTTTCTCATCCAGATGCTGAAGTCTGAATAGCACATTTTTTTGTCACAACACACACATCTATCTTTCATGTGCACATGAATCTTTTTGCAGAGTCGCCACCTCTCCAGAGGATAAAAATTTCAATAGCTGAAAGCTATTTTTCCAAGTTCATTCCACCAGCAGAGCCAGACAAAACTTCACCAAAGGCTGTAAGATATCACTTTTTCTGTTCACTCCCCAGCAGAGTCGCCAAATGTGTTGGTTTTCTCTCTGAATCAGCATTAGGGTTTGCCATTTCCAATGCACAGGCAGATTCAGCCAACAAAATACCGGAGGTTGCGTGAGTTCCTCCCCTTCACTTCTGGTTCTGCTGCACCAAGGGGGGTGTCCCTATATTGATAAAGATATGACCTTGACTAGCTCAATGACATAAGAATTTAGCTTGACAACAACAGGTAGAATACTCTCATATATAGACCAAAATTTGTGTAACAAATCACAAGGTTGGCAACATTCTTGGACACATATGTCTGGTTAGGGATGAGAGCATGCAGGTGTTTTCTACTCCTATTCCTACAACTAACAGGTGGAAGTATGAAATGATTTGAATTGATGTTTGGAGTTATGGGACTTTCCTAAACCCTTTGAACAGACAGATTCCCAAACCAGTGCCTTATCTGGGCAGCAAAGTCAAATCTAAGAATGTAAATGTCTCCCTATGACAACATGAATTCATATCCAGAAGACTCAGGAAGAATGTTACTGCCTAACAGCAACATGTCCAAGAAAGAGTATTGCCTATGATCATACTTGACAGATCCTATGGTGCAATCTATTTTCCTTTGTATCTGATCAAAAGCCTATTTAACCACTCCTTGAGCAGATGCAATAAATCAGACACACAGTATGCATATACTGAAAAACTTGGAAGCCCTTGACAACCTTGTTTGAAAAGAAAACAAATGACATACAGGAGACAATCATAAACAATACACACAACAGGTGTTTTTCATTTAAATTCAATCTGCATAGAAAATCATCATACAGGAAATTATTATTTACAAGACAAGATAGACTGATACACCAGACCAAGGACCGAATCTGTAACAAAAAATGCCTTTCAAAACGTGAACACCTTGTGTTCAGAGTCAGAGCAGAAAGCCCAAAAACATCCAACCCCTGTAGAATGGCCCTGGATTCCTTTTTCAAGGAGCATACAAGCTTCCGGCCACCTACACACTAACCTACTTCATAAATGCAAGGATTATCTCTTTTAGATTTTCAACGAAACAATTAGATCCTCAATCAATTCCAGTCGCTAAAGCAATCAAATTCACCATAAAAGCCAGCGGTGCAAGCAACCTGGACCTCGAATAAACTGGCAAATGTGACATTCCTTCCATCACCGTGCAGTATGGCCGGCTGACTGCAGAATGAGCGTGCAAAAATGGCGCTAACACTCAGTTATTTCATCATTCGAACTCAGCCACAGGATCGGGCTCCAGACATGCAAAATCGACGGTCCAAAGCCGCTCACATAAGTCGCAAATCATGTTGGCATTTTGAAAAGTCCCGTCACCAGTGAAAACGCGCCACGTGGGAAGTCCTTCATTCCATTGCTGACTTTTCCATTTGTGAGATCCATTTATCCCACATTCGCCATGTAGGGACCCTTTGATCACTTTATAAGCATAGCCGCATGTACACTAAGTGTCGAGCGTTTTGCCCTGCTCAACCCACGAACCATCCGCTAGCAGTCACCATTCCAACTCCCGCCTTCATCGGTGTAACATACACCATCGGAACCAATGAAAACCCTCCTGCCGACATCAAATGTTATGCCGATACAGCCTCACATCCCCCCATCGGCCAAACATAAACCATCGGAGCAACTGAAAACTCCTTCACTGATACACCAAGTCACGCTGATGGTCATACCGCTGGAAGCTTCAAACCAAACTAGATGTTGGTGTGACCAAAACCATCGGGCCAACGCTTTCCTCCCTCGCCGACACACCAACTCTCTCTGATGCATATCCCGTCGGTGTGACTAAGACCATCGGAGCAACAAAAAGCTCCTTCGCCAATAGCATCGATCATTCCGATGGTCACCTCCATCGGCCAGACACCCAACATCGACAAACCTCATACATGTCTGCCCGACACAGAAAGTCACCCCGATGCCCAACTTCATCGGCCAAACATAAGGCATCGGAAGAAGATCTCCCAGCTTCGCCGATAACACAAGTTATCCCGATGAACATCCTTAAGCCACATTTCGCTTGTTGGCTAGATAAACCCCATCGGATCAACTCTCCCCAGTCTAGTCGATGGCATACATTACACCGATGGCATCTCTCCATCGGTAAGACTCAAGCATATCCGTGAACCTCAAAATTCCTTCGCCGATAGCAATACTCCCGCCAATGACCACTCTGAACGACCCTCATCGGCCTGACCATCATCATCGATGAGACACGAAACACTGTTGCCAATGGACAAAGTCATGGCGATGGTACAAATATATCAAGTGAAGAACGCAATCGCCAAGACAAAAGTGAACTCACACCGATGGCCATAGAAATTTTTTGGATTTTTTGGGAAGGTGCCTGCATGAAAAATTGCTCGAAAACTGACAGTCAATTCAGGCACCAACACCTTCCATATGGAGACTCTGACCGAGGAGATGTACCTTGTTAACTCCGGTCTTGATCACTCAAAGTGTTCTATGAAACATTCTAAGGTGTGACATGTGTCTGACTTATCTAGTGTCCCTTTTTGCATGTGTTTTGAACCAGGACTTAGGCTAAGACTCGAAAACCAAACTAAATCTAAGCAAAAATTAGGGGGTCCCCATTTGCAATGGGGCGATGTGGGATGAGGTCACAACAGGACCTGCTTGAGATATTCGCATATCAGCAAGCATCCGGCGAAGCCAAACTGTCTCACAGGCTGCCTTAGCTACTCCCTGATACTCTGCTTCTGTCGAGGAGAGAGCCACCGCCTGCTGCTTCTTACTAGTCCATGTGACTGCACCAGATCCCAAATTAAACACATACCCAGATGTTGATTTCCTGTCATCAACTGAACCTGCCCAATCTGAGTCTATGAAACCACTGAGTCTAGGATCGTGACTCCTTGAGTAAAGAAGTCCATAATCAGAAGTGCCCTTCACATAACGTAGCACACGCTTCGCTGCTACCCAATGATCAGCCTTGGGGGCTGTCATGAAGCATGAAATGTAGCTCACTGCAAAACTGAGGTCAGGTCTAGTGGCAGTGAGATAGATGAGGCTGCCCACTAGTTGCCTGAACAAAGATTCATCCATTACAGGTGAGTCTGACTTAGCTGACAACTTAAGCCCCTTTTCCATGGGTTTGGAGGCAGGTTTGCAATCCTGCATGCGGAACTTATCCAGAAGACTTTGAGCATACTTAGACTAGGAGATGAAGATACTGCTCTCAGTCTGCCAAACCTCAACACCTAAACAATAATGTAAGAGTCCCAGATCTGTCATGTCAAATGTGCTGCACAAATCTTGTTTGATCTCAGCGATCAAATGTGCCGAGCCACCAGTAATGATCAAGTCATCGACATAGACAACAAGAATCAGAATATCACTACCAGTGCATTTGACATACAAATTAGAGTTAGATGGACTCCTCTGAAAGCCATGATCTGTGAGGTACTTATCAATCTTGATGTACCAAGCTCGAGGAGCTTGTTTCAGGCCATAGTGTGCTTTGACCAATCTGCACACCTTGTGTTCTTGACCAGCAACCTTGAATCCTGGAGGCTGCGTCATGTAGACTTCTTCCTGCAACTCACCGTTGAGAAAGGCACTCTTAACATCCATTTGATGGACTTTCCAACCAAACTGGGCTGCTAAGGCAAGGACAAGCCGAATTGTACTCATCTTGGCTGTAGGAGCAAAAGTCTCCTCATAGTCAATGCCTTCCTTCTGTGAGAACCCCCTAGCAACGAGATGAGCTTTGTACTTGTCAAGGGTTTCGTCAGCTTTGTATTTCACCTTATTCACCCATTTGCAGCTAATGGGCTTCTTCCTTGGAGGAAGATCAGAAAGAACCCAAGTGTGATTTTTCTGAAGACTCTACTATTCAGACTCCATAGCCTTTTCCCATTCAGGAATTCCTTTAGCCTATGAATATGTCGAAGGCTCATAGACACTGTGAATGTTGGCCATGAGAGCAAAATTAACTGTATGTTGTTGTTTGCTCTTGTTTCTGGATGATCTACCCTCAATGAGCTCATCCTCATGAAGATCTCCAATCGTCTTAGCCCACCATTTAGGCCAGAGAGTAGAAGTGCCAACATCGGATGCAATAGGAGGAGATGGAACAGGTGCAGCAGGTGGAAGATCAACATCATCTGGAGGAAATTCGGGTTGAGCATCATCAAAATCAGAATCTGCATCATCATCCCTCCCATTAGGTGGACCTAACGGAAGATGAACACCCAAATCAGCAGCCTTCAAAGGTTGATACTCAGAGTGCTGAATAGATGAGGAAAGAGAAAAAGGTCCTTGTTCTTCATCAAAAGATAAGCCGATCAGTATCTATATCAATCAGCCGGTAAGCCTTATGGTTGTCACTGTACCCTGTGAACATAAGCTTTTGACTCTTGCAATCCAACTTGGAGCGCTTGGGATCTGGAATCCATACATAAGCTAAAGAGCCAAATATTTTCAAATGACTAATCCTAGGTTTGCGACCAGTCCAAGCTTCCTCAGGAGTCCTCCCCTTAATCGCATATGTAGGAGACCGATTAAGGAGATAGGCTGCAGTGTAGACTGCTTCTGCCCAATATTTCTTAGGAAGACCCCTGTGTTCGAGCATGGAACGGGCCATTTCAATGATTGTGCGGTTGCACCGCTCTACAACGCTGTTTTGCTAAGGGGTGTAAGGTGTGGTTAACTGACGTTTGATGCCGTGTAAATCACAAAAGTTGGAGAAATCAGTAGAACAAAATACCCCCCCATTATCTGACCTAAGAGTGACTATGGAACAGCCAGACTCTTTTTCTACAAAGGCCTTAAACTTCTGAAATACAGTAAACACATCTGATTTTTTTCTAAGAAAGTACACCCACATTTTACGACTGAAATCATCAACAAGAAGCAAGAAATACCTGCAACCAGTAACAGAAGGTGTATTCATTGGCCCACATATATCAGCGTGAACTAACTATAGTACCTTAGAGGCTCCCCATGAGTCACCATTTGGGAATGGTGTCCTATGCTGCTTCCTAGCCTGACAAGCTCCACAAACACCATGATGCTGAGTCTAGATTTCAAGTAAACCGACTACAAGGCCCTCCCGAGATAGCTGAGAAAGATAGTGCACATTTAAGTGCCCATAACGTTGATGCCAAAGACTAGTGATGGAGGAATTTCGGGCTGCCATGGCTAACTCTGAAGAATCACCTGTATCCACAAGTCTGTATAGACCATGATCCTCAATACCAACAACCACAGTGCTACGAGTCTCCCTATCAACAATGGAACATTTGTGTGTACTGAACACCACATCCAACTGAGGAGAGTGCCGCATGATCTGACTAACAGAGAGAAGATTAAGTTCCATGCCAGGAACATAGTAGACATTGAGGAATATGAGATTCCTCCCACCAGACTAAATCTGAATAGTGCCCTTACTGACAACTGTATATTCTTCTCCTCCACCAAAAATAACTAAGTCACTGAAGGGAGTAAAGTCTGTAAACCAATTACGTCGATGAGTGAAGTGTCGCGAAGCACCTGAATCAATGTACCAGGCAGAGAACTTTGCATGATCTGTAGGTCTTTTAGCCATAAAAGCGTAAAAGGCAGATTCCTTCTACTTAGTGTGCTCAGCAACATGTGCTTTCTGCTGAGACCCTCCTTGCTTCTTCTATTCAAAAGCCAAACGCTGACGACAATCCTTTTTCATGTGACCATATTTGTGACAGTAATTACACTGAATATTCTTTTTCTTGGTGCTGTCCTGAGGTTGACCTGAGCCTTTCTGCTGTGGAGGCTGACCTTTGTGTTTATTCTGAGCTTGAAACTTGGCTGCAAAAGCCTGCTCTGAAGAGGATGAAGAAGCACTACTACCGAACTATTGTTTCCAGCGATCCTGCTGCAGGAGGATAGTACAGAGCTCTGAAAACTTAAGATCAACATTAGCTAACGTAATGTTGAGTCTCAATGAAATGTTCATAGGACTTAGGTAGACTTTTCAAAGTGATCACGACCATGTCTTCTTCCTCCATTTTTTGACCAATAGCCTCCAGCTGATCTCAGATCTCCTGGATCTTGTTCAGGTGTGCTTGCAATGTTGTTTTCTCATCCATCATGATAGAAAACAACATATTTTTCAAGAACACACGGCTCTTGTCAGAGGTTTCATGCAAACCCTTTAGATGGTCCCAAATCTCCTTTGCTGTTTTTCCAGTTGGAACTTAGGTAGCTGATCATCTGTAACTGAAAGCTTAATGAGCATGACTGCTTCACGAGTTTGTTCATCAAACTTATCCTGGTCTTTACCTGCCGTTGCTGGACGAGTAGTACTACCTAGAATGATCTGATCAAGGCAACGATATTCAAAGATGGTCATCATTCACTACTTCCAGGTATTATAATTTTTGCCGTTGAAATGTTGACTGCCCTCCAACATAATGTTGGTCAAAGAAGCCATCTTCACGTTTTTCAATGCACGAAAAGCGATGAGCTAAGAAGAGGCTGAATGCACAAAACCTGAGGCACAAATTCCAATGCACTGAGGCAGGTTATAGGCACAAAATTCGAGACAAATTCGTTGGCACAAATTTCAAGGCACGGATTTTGAGACACCCAAAAAATCTGACAGGTACCCCGAAATAGTCTTGAAAAACCCATCAAGAATCTACAATCAAAAAAAATTTCGGACTTGAACCAAAGGGTCAAAACCCTAGCCAAAAATTTCAGAAGCCCTGGGCAGCCATGAAAGCACAGAAAAACCGAATGAAGAGACCAGGAGAGGTGGTTTGATGATCTAAGCACAGAATCGCGATTCCAAGCAGAAACCGCTATTGAAGACCGGTGATCATAGAAGCAAGGGCACATAAATCACGAATCTTGGAAAACGCAACCAGAAAACGGAAAAATAACTCGCGAACTTCGAACCACAAACTACGGATAGCCTGCAGAACCAACTCGCGATCACAAAACCCCAATCACAAGGCAAGAACGTGGCTCTTCATGAGCAGATACCGACGCCGACCAGAGAAATGTAAAACCCGCGAACAAATCTCAGAAGGATTCAAACAACAATCACTGCATGTGATGAAAACCCATTACAGAACAAATTGCGATGGCGAAGTACGGAACTGTACAGCTGCGTTCGGAGCAGGGAAGTGAAAAAAATATTTTTCCGCTCGTCTTAAGCTCTGATACCATGTTACACACATAATTGGTAAAAACTTAATGATTGATATTCACAAAGAGCAAATCGCTCAAATAAAAGTTACAAAATATACAAGGCAAGTTTTAGATATAGAAACTGCAGAGAAACATTACAAAACTGAAATATACAATTGACCAGAAATAGCAAGAAATAAACATTCTAATACCTATATCAAAATAGAACAATTAAATTGTAAGCATTGCATATAGAATTTAACTTAAGGGATCTTGTTAATACTAAATAATGGAATTAATCCATTAACTCCATATGAGAGGTGTGATGCATGGGAATGAACAATTAGCCAACATGGGTATATAGTGTAAACATTTAGTTTCATAGCCATGAAGACATAAGCATTCAAAGAGAAATGACAATATACTAGTGGATATAGTGAATATCCAAGATAGTGATTTTAAATTGAAGGCATGTTGATGCCTAGAATAATAAGTATATCTCTACAAAGGGATTGATTATGAGATCACCTTTAATAAGTAATCAACATAACAATGGAGTATTGGGCTAGAATTAGTAGCCTTCCTCTTAATCCACCTACACACCTTATAAGTATGAGACTGGTGGTTAGAGGGAATCTAGTGTCTAGCACTCAAGCTGGCAAGTCATTGCCCCTCCAAGCTAAGAGCGAAGTATTGCCGGGTGTAGCATGAAGTTCTTGACCCTATGGTTGCGAAGGACCTAGATAGTGTTAATGGCCTAATGGTAGGTGAACCTCGAGTTGGCTTTAAGCCCCTCCGAGCCAAGTGTGAAGTACCTCCGGATATTGAGGCGAAGCCTTGGGCCTACGGCCGTGGGTCTTAGAAACCTTAACACACCCTCTCATATTAGGTGAGTGGTCTGATTAATGGGTAGGATTACGAACGTCCTCCCCGAGGTATGTCCATGACTCATGTGATTAATGATATAAGATAGATCATGAACATGGATATATGATTGGAAAGGATATAAAATAGATAGAGTTTATTATTGTTAAGCACTTTAGGTGAACATGATGAAATGATTTGTATACTAATGTGCTCTTTTACAAGTTAAAATTGTTTGCAAGGTTGCGAAAATTTTGGCTTGCTAGAAGGGGACATTACAAGTGGTATCAAAGCAGTCATCTTGCCATCCTGTGAATTATTAGTTAAATAAAAAATAAAAAATAAATAAATAAAAAATAAAAAATAATAATAATAAATTAAAAAAAAAAAAGAATCAATGAAAATCGTAAGTATGAATTTCATGAATTGCTTGAATAATCGTGTTTAATACATTGCTAAATGCAACATTAAAAAAAAAAATTAAATCTACTAAATATGTTATGATGCAACATTAAAAAATTAAAATGTAATAAGTAATAAATAGTGAGTAATAAAAGAAAAAATAAAAATAAAACAACTCTTAATATATATATATATATATATATATATATATATTAAGACATCTCTATTTAGTTCTTATAAGTAATATATTTTCAAAGTTATTTTTCATCTATAGGTAACTTACAGGGTGAAAAAAGTAATATATTTCACCTATGGGTAACCTACGGAGTAAAATAAATAAAAATAAAAATAAAAATATACGTAAACAACTAACCCAAAGTATTTATTGTGTACATAAATCTTAATAAAATATAGTTATAAAATAAGTTATTTATAGAAGTGCTGAAAATTTAAAAGATAAAACCCTATTTATAAATTATTATTTTAGGGCCCTATATTATTTATGGCACTATAGTTTATTAGCTATATTCATTTGTTACATTATTGGTGAGTGTAATGTTATTTTATATAAAAGGAAACCTAATAAAATATAATGTTATAAAATATTACTTTAGGACACTTAATTATAGTTGCTTGAGGACAAGCAATCATGAGTGGGGAGGGTTGTCATGTCCCCATATCAAGGAACTGAACTCTTTAAATTAAAGATTTAGACATAGTCCATGATATTATCTATAAATATTTTAAATATAAATAACAATTATAATCATTAATAAAAATATAAATATTAAAATAGCATATTATTATTATATAATAACAATATATGATAATAAATATAAATATTAATATTAATTATTATATAACAATACAGTTTATAAATATATATAATATATATATATATATATATAAGGACAATATTATAAGTTAATTATTATAAATATTATAAAGTCTATCATGATATTAAGACATTGTTTAGATTAAAGATTTAAACAACATGATAAAAAGTCAGTGAAATTACTTTGGTAAAATATATGGTATTTAGTCAATTTAAATGATAGAGATAATTACCTAAATATATATTATTATTAATACTTATTATCTAATAAATAATATTAATAATATTACTATATTAATATTCTTTCTATAATTAAAATATAATATATCTATTTTAATTGACAAGAGAATGATAAATATAAATATTAATAATTTATATATTATTAAATTATATATATAATATAAATAATAAATATAAATATTAATAACATATAATATTATTATATTATATATGGGATTAAATATAAATAACAATTGTAATCATTAATATAAATAATATTATTATTATCCTATATGATAATTATATAAACTAATACAAAGTGAGAGAAGTAGTTCCCATAAGATAAAGTCAATGATTGGCAATCAAATATAAAAAAATAATATCAGTCAATCCATCGAGCAAGGAAAACATTGGAAAATAGAAAGAAGACCGCAGCGATAGGGAAGAAATACGTGTTAAAGCTCTAGCAGGTAAGTAAATATTTATATTTAATTTGTTCAATCTATAGTTGGTAAATATATATATATATATATATGCGATCCCTATATCAAAATAGAACAATTAAATTGTAAGCATTGCATATAGAACTTAACTTAAGGTATCTTGTTAATTTTAAATAATGAAATTAATCTATTAACTCCATATGAGAGGTGTGATGCATGGGAATGAACAATTAGCCAACATGGGTATATAGTGTAAACATCTAGTTTCATAGCTATGATGACAAGCATTCAAAGAGAAATGACAATATACTAGTGGATATAGTGAATATCCAAGATAGTGATTTTAAATTGAAGGCATGTTGATGCCTAGAATAATAAGTATATCTCTACAAAGGGATTGATTATGAGATCACCTTTAATAAGTAATCAACATAACCATGGAGTACTGGGCTAGGATTAGTAGCCTTCCTCTTAATCCACCTACACACCTTATAAGTATGAGACTGGTGGTTAGAGGGAATCTAGTGTCTAGCACTCAAGTTGGCAAGTCATTGCCCCTCCGAGCTAAGAGCGAAGTATTGCCGGGTGTAGCATGAAGCTCTTAGACCTAGGGTAAGAACGAAGTATTGTCGGGTGTAGCATGAAGTTCTTGACCCTATGGTTGCGAAGGACCTGGCTAGTGTTAATGGCCTAACGGTAGGTGAACCTCGAGCTGGCTTTAAGCCCCTCCAAGCCAAGTGTGAAGTACTTCCGAATATTGAGGCAAAGCCTTGGGCCTACGGCCATGGGTCTTGGAAACCTTAACACACCCTCTCATATTAGGTGAGTGGTTTGATTAATGGGTAGGATTATGAACGTCCTCCCCGAGGTATGTCCATGATTCATATGTGATTAATGATATAAGATAGATCATGAACATGGATATATGACTAGAAAGGATATGAAATAGATAGAGTTTATTATTGTTAAGCACTTTGTGAACATGATGAAATGATTTGTATACTAATGTGCTCTTTTACAAGTTGAAATTGTTTGCAAGGTTGCGAAAATTTTGGCTTGCAAGAAGGGGACATTACAAAGGTCTACTGCCATATTCTATTTTATTATTTGCACTTACATTGTAATATGATTGAATGGTGTAGCCACCAAGAGTTGCATTTCATTAACTATCAATTTGGTATTGATTCAGATTCGTTTGCTATTTGTCAATTTGACATTAATTCAAATCTTCTTGTTTTCTGCTAGTTTGGCATTGATTGGATCTATGTTTGTAATTTGTCGGTTTGGCATTGATAATCTGCATGCTATCTACCAATTTGGCATTGGTTGTAAGCTGTGTGGCTTGCCACCAATGAGTTGCATTAGTTTTCTTATTGTCCACATCCCGATTTCCATATGCTCTCACCTTGCTCACATTGGGATTTTGGTAATTAGAAAGAGCTCAGATTGTCTTGATTGTGAAAATCTAGTGAAATTGTGCTAATTGTCTGGTTAGAGACATTACAGTGGTACTAGAGCCGGTGATCTTGCCAACCTATTGAAAAGCTAACACTATATACAACATTTACCTCATGCATGACAGTGACAAAAGGTATTGATATTATCAAAGAAAAAAATGTAAGGGTATAGAACATCTGAAAGAAGGGTTAGAACAACATAATTAAGAGATTGTGGCAAAAGAGTTGAATATGACAGAAAGAGAGAAGAGAACTATGGCAGATGAGGATTCAGTTGAAGCACGATACAACAAACTTGTGCAAGGGCAAGAGTGCCTAATAGATATGTTGGCCCAATTGATCCACAGTGCAAAATAATGCAAATGTGTCTAGAAATCATAACGATGAAGGGAGCTCTTCAAGGGTTAACAATAAAAATAACAACCAAACCCAGAGAACCATCATTGGTTCTGCTACTAGACCTTTCCATCCTACTTTCCTTCATAGGGAGGAAGAAGCTTTGGAGGTGGAAGTTCAAAATCCACTGGTGGATGATAATACTGCTTGTTATACTGACTATAGAGCTCTTCCAACCAAGATTCAAGCTAAAATGTCTCTTACAAACTTAATGAATTTTAAGAAAACAAGAAATGCACCAAGACCTGAACCTAGACCTCAGGCAAATCAGAGAGATCTTTGGCATGCTTTGGGAAAGTTGACACTTTCTACCTTTGATGAATCTAACAAGTGTACAGCTCGTGCCTAGATATAGAAGTTGGACACATACTTATCTCTCCAGACAATATTAGAAGATGAAGCCATCAAGTTTGCTACTCTTCACCTTGAGTGCATAGCACATGAATGGTGGTATCATGGGCTGATTATTCAAGGACATAACCTCAACAATTCTGTAATATCCTGTCATGTCCCCATTTCCGGCTTGATCAACATTGAACATGGATTAGCCTATTTATCATTCCCGTGGGCTAATACCAATGATGAGGGAATGAATTTGGTTTTTGACTAACTCAGTGTTGTAGTTTTGCAGGTACAAAGTTAGAAACTATTGCAAACAATCTGTGGCAAGTCTGGCAAAATGGTTAAGTCTGAGGCCAAAACTGACAAGAACTTGACTCTCAGAGCCAAGGCGCACTTTTCTATCTGTCCAGTGCCAAATGTGTGCCTAAGGATATGGAGTCTTCTATCAAGGTTTGGAAGTGCAATATGATAAGTATAACATCATTGGAGCCTGTCAACACACTGAACCAGGGATTTGAAGGCCAAAAGTTGCCCAAGAAGGGTTAGGCGCACTTTCTCTCTCCTCCAGCCTCAAAATTGCGCCTAGCAAAGAAGCATCATGCTATGAAGCACATCAATTATATCAAACAGGGCGCCTTGGTAGGAAAGGTTGATTGGTCCTCAAGATGAATTTGTCTAAGTGAATGGAGTAGGGAGGAAGGCCTATTCACTCTAGGTGCAAATATCATGTTGTACAACCCTAAATGTGCGACTAAGAGGGAGATGAGCTTCAATTCAACTCTAATGAGTGGTACTTCCATGATTGATGGCGTTTGACCTTCAAAATGATTCATACATTGCAAATCCTCAGAGAAAATGACCAAGTAAACCCTAGGCACAAATCTCATGCTCTACCACTCCAAATATGCACCTAGCTTTTAACCTCAAAGAATGCGCCTCAAATGAGTCTGTGATTCCATCAAGTGGTGAAGGTAAAGTTGCTCAACAAAGGGTTAATCAGAGAGATTTGAATGATGAACTTGCAAGGAATAATGGCAAGTGGTCTAGGCACACTTTACCTCCTGTTCCACTCACAATTTGCGCCTAGAAAGGGAGGGCGCACTTTTCCATCTCAACTGACTTAAATATGCGCCTAGAGTATTGAGAGCATGAATCAAGGAGGAAGTGACCAAGTTAAGCATGCCAAGCCATCAATGTGATGAATTTGCACTAAGTGCATGAAGGCGCATTTTGCAGTCTCTAGAACCTAGTTTTGGCGCCTTCAAAGAGGATCACATGAAGTTGCATGTGGGGTAAGGCGCTTGTAAAAGGAAACATCTTAAAGCATTTCCCATGGTTTGAAGTGGTAAGAAACAACAAGTATGGAGCCTAGAATCCTAGGCGCACTTTTGGGTCTCTACAACCCCCAACTGGCGCCTAACCATAGCAAGGCGTAATTGATTGAAGTAACCATCTCAAGTTGGTGCCTAGCCTTGAGGGACTTGCAACTGTGACATCATTCTAGCACCCTGAGTGTCTGATCTCTTATTGGTCCAAGTGATGGTGTTGGGATCCGTTCTGGCTCATTGGACAAGGTTGTCAACTCAGAGTGAGTCATCAAATGGAATATTCCCATTGGAATATGCTCTTGGGAAATGTGCCTTGGTTCCTACTTTGCATTGGAGAGCGTGCCTTTATTGCCTTTGAAGGAGGAGCACTATAAAAGGAGGAGAGCACCTTCATTTTGACATCTTAGATCTTTGGTGAATTTTCTCTCCCAGAAGCTTTATGCTTTAGTTCATGAAATCTGCGAGTTTCATGCTTGTTGGGGTGATGCTCCCTCAACTTTGATAAGGTGATGTTCCCTTGTCAACTAAGAGGTGTTAGCATTCAATTATCATCATTGTTCCAGAAGAAGTAGTCATCTCACCACTAGTGAAATAGGTGCTAGCTAAAGGCGCTACTTGAAGAGTCATTCAAGTGTTGTAATCATTGATCATATCTAGGCTTCAAGGCCACTCATTGTAATAAGTTGTAATAAGCTTGAATGTTCATGCCATTGAAGGCGACATCTACTTGTAATAAGAAGTTGTACTAGTCAAGTGACAATCATAATACTAGAACCAACTTCAAATGATTCCAAAGAGTTATTATCTTTCATGTTTGTTATTGAGCTCATTGTGTGATTGATAGTTGGAAGTGCTAATAATTTTGTCTAAGTGAAAAAATTTGGTTAAGTATAGTAGAGGATATTTCATATCCCTAAAAGGATCTGCCCTAGAATTCTGATTTTCTGCCCTAATTTTCTGGTTTCTTTTTCTGCTCAAACCCTGATCTGAATTCTGATTTTTATTTATGAAGTAAACATAATCATGGGCAGTGAACATATATGTGCCAAACACTCAAATAAACATGCCAAACATGTGTGCTTATGAAGACAACATCAAACATGAATCCAACCACAGAATACAACCATCCAAATGCCAAACATGTGACAAATAAATCTAATTTCAGAATGTAGAAGTCTGCTGCTACAAATCAGACTTCTCAAACATGAAACTACAACAAGTTTCAAGGCCCAAACATGCCTAAACACAACTCAGATCTCTGCTGTTCCAAAACAGTCCATTACATTGACAAACACATACCAAAATAATGAGGGATGAGGTCTATGCTTCAAACCCTAGGAGGGCGAATTGATTTGACACTTGATCTTGATACCACACACTCCAAAATGATCCTCAAATCCTCCAAAATAGGCAGCACATGCAAGGATGAAAGGTGGCAGCTAGGGTTTGAGGCTCCAAAGCCCTCCAAGCATGAAATTGCTCCACAAATGCAAATCACCCTACTTGGGAAGTGGTGCTCAAATCTAGGGTAAACCCTAGCTCAACCTCCACACAAAACCCTCCAAAAAGGTGGTGCTCCAATCTGCTCTAAAAGCTGAATATGATCTTCCTTCTCCAAATTGTATTTGGCCACAAATCTCACAATTTGGCCTTAGGGTTTCTCCTCACCAAGTGCAGAAATAGATATGCCGTTGTAGCTCAATATCCTTCTCCAAAATGCCAATGAAGTGCAATTGCGAATTGCATGATGAATCCACCTCAAGATGAGTTAGGTTTTCATCCAACCCACCAATATTCCTAAGGGTTTTCGTCCTTGGAATATGCTGAACTAAAGTTGCATCCAAAGAGATAAATCTCCAAATGAAAATGAAATGAATGAATGATTGAAATGACTTGTTCTTCCTTCTTCTATAGCCATCCAATAAGACCTCCTCAAGGCCGACCTCCCTCTAGCAATTTATTTTTATTTTTATTTTCTTTTCTCTTCCCTCTTGGCCGACCTCCTCCCTTGGGCAATTATTTTATTATTTATTTTTTCCCACATGGCTGACCTCCCTTGGATAATTTATTTTATTTTATTTTTCTTTATGCCAAGGGCGCCCAAAAATAGTGAAGTCATTTCACTTTACAACTAGGTCCATAGTTTTATTAATTAAATATATATATTCCGAATTGACTCTAGATTATTTAGTATTTAATTAATTATATTATTCCCTTACAAATTCCGACTTTAGCCTATGGGAATAAAATAGGCTAGTCAACTCCAATGGGTGATCACTCGGAAAAAGGGGACATTACAGTCCTCCCTTCCCGGAATTGCTTGCCCTCAATGTAATGTCCCCTTCTCAAGCCTAGTCAGCTGTGGGCCCAATAGCCTATTTCCTGGAGTCCTGATAGGCTATGTGGTATGGTAAGGGGTTCCTCTTTGTGAAGATCTTTGGTTCAGTTGTTCTTGTTGGTTTTTGATGTTGTATTTGAGCTTGGTGATGTTTCAAGATGACAATGCAACTTTCAGAAGTTTGTTCGGCTTCCCGGATAGCTCTCCAAACTTATTGGAGGAGCCATCTATTTTTAGAATGTCACCCGAAAGGCGTCATTATTCATCCCAAGCCTTATGGAGTATGTTGGTACAGTTTATTTGGCAGTTTGGTGAAGTTTGGGATTTTCCGTAAAAGCAAGGATTTTAATGAGCTAACAGTTAATTATTTTGCACTTAGCTTTATAAAGTTGGAAATAATTATTAAGTGCATGGGTATTATAGCTCATTGGAATGGGGAAAAGTCACTCTTTCTAATAGGCACATAAAAGTGAGAGCCAATGTGGTGAATAGCTGAAATATTGGAGTTTGAGTGGAAAAGTCTATTTTTCTAATTAATAATTGATTTTTTGTGCAAACTCCAAAAAGTGCCTATATAAGGGAGTTGAGAGCTCTTTTTGCTCTTTATACTTGATGATATACTATTATGCTGTAGGAATGAATCTGTGAGATCTTCTTCCCTTCTTGAGAATGAAAACTCTCTCTCGAAGTTCAGTTTCGGTGGTGAAATACCCACTCTAGCTGAAGAAAGTGACTTCATTTCAGGAGTTGCACTGAGCTATCATGGAGTTTGATGTTTTCTGATGGTTATTGGCATTGGAAGTGTTTTTTGTTTGTAGTATTGGTTTTTAGTGTGGTTTTGGAGTGTTGTTATGAGATCTTTTTGAGTTTGTTGATGTTGCTTATGCTAGGCCGTACAAATTTGGGCCATACCATTTGGTGAATGCATCCTTTTCTGTGTAGTGGTTGATTGATATCTTGCAAGCATAATACTATGGATCATTCTACCATGCTTGGGCGATCAGATTGGCAGCGATTTTGAGATCTTTTGCTACAGTTTTGTGAGGCAATATTCTGGCCGTACTGTCCCTGTTCAAGCCGTACTAGTCATGGCAGGCGTGGGGTTTATACTAGCTAGGCACTTGGTCTTGTGACTCAAAAACTCATGCATGTGGGGCACCATGGTCTTAGGATGCAATGTTGACTTCATTTGTAGGAAAATTCTATGATTTCTCATGCATTTTCAAAGTTGATGTTTGCTGGTACAGTCCGTACAACAAACTATTTAGGCGTGTTTGGTTCGCAATAGACTTACTAAGGTTTATCTCTGGTTTTTATCCATCTTTGTGATGATTTACTTATGTTTGATGATGTTATTCTAGCTTATGCAAGTTGAACTCAAGGGCAGTGTGTCATACTTGAATGTTGGGGTTTATCCATGCTAAATCTGTGTGTTGCAACATACTGATATTCCATTGTAATTGATTCTATATGATGCAAACTCTTTGTAACCCCTAGATGGTATGACCGCCAGTGAGGATAGAATTGTTTAGTTTCTTTGTAATGGCTTCCCACTGAATAAGTGGATGTGCTTATTTCCATTTCAGTATCTCATGCTCAGGTTCCTACTAAATAAGTGGATGCACCTAGTTTTCTTTCATGTACCCCACTAAATAAGTGGTTGCCCACTGCATAAGTGGATGTTTCCTTTTAGTTTCATTCCCACGATTGAGTGGATGCCCACTGAATAAGTGGAAGTTGTTTCTATTATTGGAATTGGGGTTTTAATTGCTAACTCTGAAGCACTTGTATGCTCTCACCTTGCCCACATCGGGATCCGGGTGATCAGAAGAGTGTGGAAGACATTATTGCGCTTAACATTCAGTGTTCTTATCTGTTTTCAAAAAAAAAATCAGAGCAACTTATTACACTCAAGCAATTGCAAATTTGGATGCTACAAAATCTGTTCACTTCCCATGTAGCATCCTCAAGTGGCAAGTCTCTCCATCTAATCAAATACTCTTTGATCACCCGACTCCTCAATCTGTGCTCCCTCATATCCAATATAGCATCAAGAACAAGTATCAATCTCCCCTCATACAATGGTGGAAGCTCTGGAGAAGATGTAATGTGCTGCTTAATTGCCCTTTTGAGGCAAGATAGATGAAATACATTATGAATTTGGCTACCCTCCGACAACTCCAACTCATATGCAACCTCTCCAACTCTACTCAATCCTGTAAGGGCCATTGAAGTGAGGCTTCAACTTTCCTACACCACTCCTCAATGTAGTCTATCTATACGGCTATAGGCACAAGAAAACCAAATCACCAACCTCAATTGTCCTGTGCATGTCTTGGCTATCCTACATCAACTCTCTAGATTTGGGAGCTCTGCTGTCATCAAATGCTAAGTCTACACAAGACATAGTGTCATAACCACACAAGGCTTTGAAAGGTGACATGCCTATCGACATGTGATATATTTCAACCTTCACCACTATGTGTAGAATTCTCAGTGTTGCACATGAAGATGTTGCAGTTCACTTATTTGTGGAAACTTTGCAAGGTGCAGTAGCTAATTGGTTTAACCACCTTGTTGTTAGCTCAGCCACAAATTGGGAGTTAATGAGTAAGAAGATTCTTGCTCGTTTCGAACCTACAAAAGACAATCATGTCTTGTTTGCACAACTCTCAAATACCAAAAAACACAAAAGTTAACCAATGCAAAAGTTTGTTGCAAGATTCAACCATCTAGTTTCCGATATTGTTGACACCCTAAATCCTTCTTCATAGTTGTTTCATTAACGCTCAATCTTCAGAAGTTGCTTTCTTTCTCAAGAAAGAAAATGCTACAAAACTAAGGGAGGTTCAAGAATATGCCATCGAGTTGAAGGACCATATGATTACTTCAAGAAAGATACAAAGAGACTCAATTAGGTCTCTGGTTCCTTTGAGCACCTCACCACTTTAGCAATATCCATCTCCCAATAGACAAGGTTTTTTCATCAACTATGTCAGTGATCAGCCTGTTTCACCCACAAGTCAAGTGGTGAAAGTGTCTTCTCAAATATATTGCTTGTTCCATGCAACAAACGAACACGATGGAGAAATATGTCCTGAAATGCTTAGATTCATGCAAATATTGATAGCTTCAAATGAAAATCAAGGATTTTCAGATGATCTTGAACATCTTTTGGACAAATTCGATGGCAGCTCTATGATGGGATATACCCAATGTGAACTTGATATGGGAAGAAATGATTTTCCTAATCCTATTTCAAGTGACATCACGTGTCTACAGAACCATAACAACAAATGGAACAAAAATATCCATTAGAAGCAAAAATTTTGCCCACTTTGCACAAATTCTTTGAGGCCGAAGGACTGTTTATGGAAGAGGAACCTGATGCAATACAAATATTGCATACTTTCTCTGAAGAGGATGAAGTCAAGTCAGAATTTGAAGAGCAAAGCTGCAAGTGAGAAGAAATCAAATATACCATAGAAAGCAATGATGAATCCAATTTCTTCTTTTCATCATTTGAAGGGTGGTTTGAAGAACCTATATGAAATACAATTGAAGAAGAAGAGAAAGAGCTTTTTTCTCTCTCAAGGGTTTTTAGCTTTAGATTTAGAAGTTCACATAAACACTCATGAGAAATCTTGGTTGAAATTTGTTGAAGAGACAAAGACTTGGTCACTAGTGGTTGGTAAGATATCAAAGAAGCATCACAGTTAGAGCAAGAAGAAAAAATTCTTCTTATTGAAGGTAATTCATCTTTGGAGGCATTCATTAAATTAGAAACTCATGTGGAAGATTCTTTACCAAATCTTGATAATTTTCTGCATCACCTAGAGAGTGAGTCTTCAGTGGAGGATATAATGAATTTTCTTTTGCATGTTGACTCATCTTTACCCTTGTATTCACTAGATTCCATACACATTAGTGAAGAAGCTCATGTAGAAGAAGAAAAGCTCATGGAACATTTCGTCATGATCACTGAAGACAATGATATGGAGAAATTAGAAACTCTCAATGAGTGTATGGTAAGGTATGCAATATGTGAAAGGAATCAAGCATATGAAGAAGTACAAACCATAGAAAAATGTGTTCCTATTCTTGCTTGTGTGATAGAAAAAGAGAGGTGGATTGTCAGCGAAAATGAGATACTGCCAGAGATTCGTATTTACATTCTTAAAGACATATTTATTGAAGATGATTTCTCTATAGAAACTAACAAGACTCGTTTTATCCAAGGACTGACAATATGGGATGATGGATGGCAAAGTGAGCTACCAAAAGAAGATTTTTTCAACAAGTATATTTTGACAATGATTAGGTGCTTGAAGATTCAGACCTTAATGGTCTATCAAACTTAGATTCTGAGGATTGTATGGAAGACATAATCAATGAGAATAATGAAGAGGTGCCCCAATCACAAGGTATGTAGTTGTTATCAATCGTAGATCTAGAAAATCAAGAAATGGTGATGGAAATCCTCTTTGAACAACTTTAGCCTTTTCTAAAGGATGATACATGGACTGAGTTTAGGGTTGCATATGTCAAAGATATGGATGGAGAAAATCAAGTCCGATATGTGGTGGTTACTATTCATAGAGATGTATTATGGCCATAGGACCTTGCCAAATATCTTCAGAAGGAGGCTCAGTATCTTCACCTGCTAGAGAGGTTTCTCTTGATGGGATATGATCCACCCAAACCAATGCAAATCAATCAATTCGTCATGAATTTCTCACTGCATTATTGCGTCTATCCACCTGAACCATGGCTCTTTGAGAGAGTGTTGCAAAGGATGAAAAGTTATGTGCTATCACAACTGGATTCCCAACTCAAGAGGAGTAGTTATTACTTGTCCCAACCTGTAACTGGTTTCGTGTAACCCATTCGTTTCCCTGTTCTCACTCAAAAAAGAGCACTTATGTGTTTCATATTATTTGTATTGTGTTTCTTAATTTGTGATGTCTTTGTTATGTTGTATAGTTTTTCCCATTTTTGTGATATAATGTCATGTTTTGTCGTCATCTAGGTGATTTAAGAACATTCTGACTCTGTTGCCCAACTAAAGCACCAATCTACTTGTAAATGAGAGATTCTAAGGTCCTCCAATGTTGCAAGTATATGCCATGGTCCCTAGACAGAGTGAATTGTTGTACTCATACGAAACTTTCGTATGCTATCAATCCTATAAAGAAAAACCTTGTTTGTTTGCCCCTAACTTGTTCTAAAACGTTGCTTCTTGTATATCATTCTGTCAATTTTACTAACATTACAGAGGCATCAAAGCACTTAACCAATTCAAGGATACCATTTCATCCATTTGATTGCAATCAATGTAAAGGCGCATCCAAATGTAACCACACGTGTTGAAGCAAAGAATTTTGAAAAAGATCTAGTGCAAAAGTGCGTCTGGTAGTCACTAGGCATGCCTAGACAAAGAAGTGAAGATAATAGTGTAAAAGTGTGCCTTCTTGACTTTCCACGTGCCTGTACAAGGAGGAAAGCATGCCTACTAGTCACTGGACACGCCAAAGCAAGGAAATGGATCATCTAGTGTAAAAGCACTCTCATCTTCAGTTAGGCATGCCATATTGAAGGAGATGAAGTTTTAAAAAGAAGTTTGGACCAAAAGCTCCCTGTTGAAGATAAGCTTGACCAAACCAAAAATGCCCCTCTCAATGTCCAAGCACACCTATCCAAAGAAAAAATCCACCCATATCTATTTTGGCACGCTTGAACAAAGGAAAAATGGGTGTAGTGTAAAAGCGCGCCTACTAAAGAATGGGTGCACTTGAAGATAGTCAAAGGATTTCTAGTGCAAAAGCATGCCTAGCTCAATCTTCATGCACCTGTGAAAGGTTTAAAAGTCCTTGTAAAAATCAAAGTCAACCAAAAGCACTCATGCCTCACTTTGAATGCGCATTACCAAAGAAATTTAAATCTAGAGTATAGGCGTGCCTAGATCAGTCTTCACACGCCATCATGGAAGTCTTTTCTTTGCAAAAGCATGCATAGTGTTGACCCCTAAAAAATCTCAACTCCCAAAGAGCATTATTTTGCCCATGTTCATCAGAAAACCTAGCCTGTTCATTTTGTGATGCAAGAGTGAACCTTGAAAATCATAAAATTGGCTAAGTTTAAAAGTATGAAGTTATGTTGGGTTTTCGGGACTCGATTGGACTTTTGGTCCTTGTGGAGTTTCGGGCTCCGCCTGGTTGTTGGACTCTTTCCCATGTTATGATTTCCTCCTGCGCCCGGCGACCCCATGGTTCCGCTTCCCTCATCCCTCTGCGACCCCAGGACCCGCTAGCTAATTTGGATCCGCCAGAGTAAAAGTTTTTCTTGGACCCCTTGAACTTTCAAATCCGATTTCGAGGAGCATGTGCTCGAGTTTTCATGTGAAATTTTGAGAAAATGACTGTGTTTGATGATGATTCGTCAAATTTTGAAGTCTGAGATTTTTGGTCCTTTTCGAACCTCGGGGCCCGATCAGGTTTTTGGACCTTTTCTGAAAGGTCCAAAGTCCAAAGTTATTCCGCAAGCCAGATCCCCACTTTCGACCCGGCTCTCGTTCCTCCTTCAACAGATTATTGAAGGTTCCATCGGACCTCCAAGGCTTGATGGGATTTTGGGTTAGGTTTCCAAAAGGTTCCAATTTCCATCTTCTGCCTACGGCCCGAAGTCCCGCCGGGGTTCGAACTCCCACCAATGCCCAGGAACGCGTAGAAACGCGCCATCTACTCTCTGGATCGTCATAAATGCAAAGTGGGTGATGGATTTTATTGATTTTAATGCGGTTGGTGGAGTTGGTAGGGTTTTCCCTCCCATTCCAACATTAGATTCGAGTTGCAAGTGGTATAAAAGAAGGATTGAAATATTTTTCAAGGGCTGGTCACCACACGCATTGAAGCAAAGAATTTTGAAAAAGATCCAGTGCAAAAGTGCGCCTAGTAGTCACTGGGCATGCCTAGACAAAGAAGTGAAGATAATAGTGTAAAAGTGTGCCTTCTTTACTTTCCACGTGCTTGTACAAGGAGGAAAGCATGCATACTAGTCACTGGACACGCCAAAGCAAGGAAATGGATCATCTAGTGTAAAAGCACTCTCATCCTCGGTTAGGCATGCCATATTGAAGGAGATGAAGTTTTAAAAAGAAGTTTGGACCAAAAGCTCCCCTGTTGAAGATAAGGTGCACCTGACCAAACCAAAAGTGCTCGTCTCAATGTCCAAGCACACCTATCCAAAGAAAAAATCCACCCATATCTCATCTAGCACGCCTAAACAAAGGAAAAATGGGTGTAGTGTAAAAGTGCGCCTACTAAAGAATGGGTGCACTTGAAGATAGTCAAAGGATTTCTAGTGCAAAAGCATGCCTAGCTCAATCTTCATGCACCTGTGAAAGGTTTAAAAGTCCTTGTAAAAGTCAAAGTCAACCAAAAGCACTCACGCCTCACTTTGAATGCGCCTTACCAAAGAAATTTAAATCTAGAGTATAGGCGTGCCTAGATTAGTCTTCACACGCCATCATGGAAGTCTTTTCTTTGCAAAAGCGTGCATAGTGTTGACCCCTAAAAAATCTCAACTCCCAAAGAGCATTATTATGCCCATGTTCATCAGAAAACCTAGCTTGTTCATTTTGTGATGCAAGAGTGAACCTTGAAAATCATAAAATTGGCTAAGTTTAAGAGTATGAAGTTTTGTCGGGTTTTCGGGACCTAACTAGACTTTTGGTCCTTGCGGAGTTTCGGGCTCCGCCTGGTTGTTGGACTCTTTCCCATGTTCCGATTTCCTCCTGTGCCCTGCGACCCCGTGGTTCCACTTCCCTCATCCCTCTGCAACCCCGGGACCCGCCAGTTGATTTGGACCCGCCAGAGTACAAGTTTTTCTCGTACCCCTTGAACTTTCAAATCCGATTTCGAGGAGCATGTGCTCGAGTTTTCATGTGAAATTTTGAGAAAATGACTATGTTTGATGATGATTCGGATCAATTTTCAAATTTTGAATTCTGAGATTTTTGGTCCTTTTCGAACCTCGGGGCCCGATTAGGTTTTTGGACCTTTTCTGAAAGGTCCAAAGTCCAAAGTTCTTCCATGGGCCAGATCCCCGCTTCCAACCCGGCTCTCGTTCCTCCATCAGTAGATTATTGAAGGTTCCATCGGGCCTCCGAGGCCCGATGGGATTTTGGGTTAGGTTTCCAAAAGGTTCCAGTTTCCATCTTCCGCCCACTGCCCAAAGTCCCACCGAGGTCCGAACTCCCAGCAACGCTCAAGAACACACCCACTACTCTCTGGATCATCATAAATGCAAAGTGGGTGATGGATTTTATTGATTTTAATGCGGTTGGTGGAGTTGGTAGGGTTTTCCCTCCCATTCCAACATCAGATTCAAGTTGCAAGTGGTATAAAAGAAGGATTGAAATATTTTTCAAGGGCTGGTCATTTTGGGCATTTTTCTCAACAGGTTCCAGGGTCTGGACAGTAGAAAAGAACAAGTTATTTTGCAATCTTTGTTCATCATGAATCAGCTATGAAATGTATTTTGCAAATCCTTGTATCGAATCATTGTTTTTCTTCACCATTGTAGATGCTTTTCTTAGAAAGTTGTAATCGTAGTTAGGGTTTTCTTTTGCCACACTTTGTGGTATGAATGTAAGTGTTGATTTGAATGAATGTGACGATTCTTAATTCATTTCCAAGGCTTTGTAAATGATCTTTTCAAGATTACATAAAGAAGAATATGGTATGACGTGGGATTACTAAGCATTCTTAGTGATTTGGTACTGAATTTCATGCATTCGATTTATCAAACTAACAACTGTACATTTCTTTGTAGTTGTTTTCCTCTGTTTAACGTTAGACTTTGCAGTCCAATGGATAGGCACCAGTCTGAGTAGCCCTTGATCACCCAATCTTCAAAACAAAACAATACATCTATCCTTTAGACACAGTAATAGTATTTATGCATCCTCATTTTGCAGGATTACCTGTATCAGCTATATAGGGGTTTTATAATCAGTTTTTCTCAGTCTAGTGACAAATTTGGGGCTGACAGAGCGATCTGGGGTTGGTTATTCATATTTTTAGGTGTTCATCTGGTATTAAAATCAATACCTATTTAGGTATACCCATTTGGAATATCCCTCCAAAGTTTAAGCTAAGCTCGAAGAGCAAAGGAGACTACCCACTCCTATATGTTGGCTAGAATCACCTTCAACTTGTTGATAAACCCATTCCAAATCACCCCGATGACATTCTTGGCCTTGGTGATTTAGGAATGTTTTAGAGTTTTGGGTTGTAGTCATTTTGGGAACCAACAGAGACCATGCGCCAAAATGAAGGAGGTAGTTCAACCAGTGTAAAAGTGTGCCTAGGTGAAGAAAGGTGTGCCTGAACAAAGAAAAAGTGAGTCATGTAAAAGCACATCTAGGTGAAGAAAGGCGCGCTTGAAGAAAGAAAAAGTAAGTCATATGTAAAAACATGCCCTAGAGTCTTCTAGCCCACCTCAACGAAGCACATTCAAAATATTCAATTCAATTCAAGGGCGCACCTAAGGGGAGATGGGTGTGCCCAAGAGAAGGAATGAAGATTATGTGAGTAAGAACGTGCCTGACCAAAGAAAGTGATCTTGGAAGAGTACAAGCACACTTGTCTCGCACCAAATGTGCCTAATTGAAGTCTCATGTGCCTATACAAGGAGAAAAGCATGCCTCCATGGAATTGAATGCGCCAATACAAAGGAGAGATGAATGAATAGATTTTCAAGGTTTTTTAGAGGGTTTACTTAGAATCATCAAAGTCATCTAGAGCTGCCTATTCAAAGGACTATTTTTAGCTTGTACTAAAAATAGATTTGCTATTGTTAGGTCACCATTTTCAAAGTGAAGAGCATATTCAAAGACTTGCTATTTATAGCCCATGCTATTTTTAGCAATTTCTATTTTTAGCATTAACTTGGAGTTGACTTTTGTTTGTTCATCATGCAAGAGATGTGAGCATAAAGTCATAGTTTACAACAAATTCGATCTACAATTCAATTGGGGGTTGCATGTTTTATCATCAGTTGAGCTATAGTTGCATGTTTGTAATTCAGATTCAGTGGAGTAGATAAATTGTAATAAAATTTGCATGTCATGCAAACAACAATCAGCTAGGATAGGAGTTCAACTAATTATTTTGTTTATTTTCATGCATTTGTTTTATAAACAGTATAAATAAGTGCTTTTGCACATAGATTAGGATGGAATATTCAGTAATAGAGTTAGAGAAATTAGTTGTATCAATGAATGAACATGAATAAAATATCAAATTTCATGCCTACATTATGCTAAAATGGCTATTTGTTGAGTATTCATTCCTATTATGATTTCATGATCAATTCAATGATATTCATCATGCCTATTTTGCTATATGAAATTTATTGAAGTGTGTTGCTATGTGCATTGAAAGTTGTCACTTCAACGAGTTTGCAAGCTTTGTATTGTAGGCAAAATTGAAGGTGTAGCTGGTGGCTTTGTACCACCATACATTTGATTTAACCACGACATTCATGTTTAGGCATTAACCTATGCAATTCATATGTTTAGGCATGAATTTATTCAATTCATGTATACTTGCCCTGCTTAGTGTCTGGATTTAATTGAATAGTGTAAGCATCTCGCAGTAGGTTTCAATTCTAGTCAAAAAAGCACAAAACCCTTTGCCTCGTGTTGGAAGCACATTTCTGTTTTTTTCATGTCAAACCAAAAAAGATCACATTTTAATGTTTTATTTAGCATAAGCATGAAACACCTCTGAAAAAATTGTAAAGTCTGTAAATTGCAAGTACATTGTGTATAGTTTTAGGTTAGCTTTATTTTACAGGGAGCTTTCCCTTCTAATTTGAAGAGCGTTTTATTGCACATATGTTCCGTTTTGCGTCGCACTAAAAGGTGCGAAATAAAATGCTAACATTTTCTTACCACACTAAGATATTCATTAGCATGGCAATATTTTCTTGCTACATATACTAGGAAAGGAGAGAATATACAATTTACAAATCATTGTACTTTTTGAAAATGTAGAACACATTTCAACAAGGATGGCTTTAGACATGGTCTTTATACCTTCGGCACCCTGTTTTAATCCCTTTTTGTATGCTTGACTCATGTGGACTTGAGATCAACTTATGGCCAGATTTTTGTCAGAAAACTTCAAATTTTGAACTTTATGTAGGATCGCATTTTAGGAAGTCAATTCTAGATTACTACTTGTAGGGTGGATTTCTTCTATAATTTGGGTCCTAGGACACTTTTGTTACCACATGAGGCAAAAGATCAGAAGTTGATATGGAAGACTCATTTTCACAAGATTTTATGTCATTTATTTTTGCCACATTCCGAGGTGGATCTTGCAAAATACAATGGATCTTGCTCTAGATGCACTATAACCAAGTAAGCCAACAAGTATAAAGGAATTTATACTCCTTCAGGAATCAATTTCTACTATTTTTCTCTCAAAATTGCCCGCTAAAAAGCATGGTCATGATCTATTTATGTATGTGCAATCATGATTTTTTGATGGTGCAAGCCTCCTTGGCTAGGTTTAGAGCATTTTGCAAATGACCAACCATGATATTCCGTTTCAATTAAAATTTATCATCCACATCTCAAAGTTGAATAAGATCTGACCCTAGCACCTTAGCTAGTACATCTGTAGTAAATGTTCTTTCTTGAGCCTTGAAAGAATCACAATCTTTGGTTAACTGATCTTGCTAAGAGGTGAGTTGTACCTTATAGCCACTTGATGTTTGGTTGCTGCTAAATCTTAACAAGCATTCTTTAGTTAGAACTTTGTGTTGTTTGTCTTGTTCCTCAACTTTAAAATACCTTTCAGTAGTCTCTTCAAAGAATTCTCTCCCAGTGGTGAGGTGGTTGCCTCAAGATCCATAATCTTTTTTAGCTATATTACTCCATGTACAAAGGGCATTACAAATGGGTAAATGCCCCATAGACTGAGACCTCTTTTCTTTTTCAACTTTGAAACATACCCGCTAAGACTGAAACTCCTTCCTTGCATGTCATGGCTGGGATGAAAGTCAGCATCAACCTCAGTTTTCTTGTCCCTAGACCCCTAAGATTCTAACAGATAATCCTCAGGTCTGGGATCTTGGGGTCCTCATTGGCAAATAACTTGATAGCTAATGTCTTTGGTGCAGACTAAGATATATGATTGCTTGAGAAGAGAATAGAAAAGCAGTGACCGTTACTATTTGTTTCAAAGAAGCAGGAAAGACTTGCTTCTTGTGTTCATATTCTTGAGAATTGTTGGACGACTTCTTTTGTGATGAAGTAGCTTACCCTGTCTTCTCTTCTTTTCCTTTCATTCTCATTGCCATCATCATCACCTTTTCCAATCCTCTAACATTTGTTTTCCCTTGAGAAGAAGAGGAATATCTTGTAGATGACACTTCTTAGGCACTAGAATTGGGTTACTTTGAACTTGCTTTGTGTGGGAGTGGTTGCCTCTTCCATAGACAGTCTTGGTTTTCCCTACCAATTTTAGGCTGACAGGATTTAATTGTCAATCTAAAAATCTCTCCTTGGAGTTGTTGGAGTCAGTAAAGAGGGGTTGGCGGGGTTAGGAATTATGCTTAGTTGTGTGAAATTGTGAATTATCTCACAGTGGGGACAACAGAGTTTGAAGTATCTGTGCTAAGGTTTGCAAGATGGGAACATTACATCTCAACAAGAGTTAAGGGTTCCTTGGAATCAGTGCATAATAAAATTTCATTGGAATGAACTTCTTTGCTGATATCTTCACCCTTGGGAATGCTAGATATACAAATAATCTTGAAACTTAAGGCTAGACCTTCCTCTTCTTTGTTGTCCAGTTTTATGTTTTGTTTCTTTTTTTCTTTAGGAATTAATTTAAGTGACTTGATTTCTTCAAACTGATCTATTTTCTTAGTTGCTTCTTGGTCTCACTTGATCTCTTCCTACGATGAATAATTACTCCATCTCTCCTCTGCAAAGTGTTAGATATACAAATAATCGTGAACTTGAGACTAGACCTTCCTCTTCTTTGATGTCCTGTTTTGTCTTTTATTTCTCTTTCTCTTGAGGGATCAATTTAAGTGACTTGGATTCTTCAAAATGATCTATTTTCTTAGTTGCTTCTTGGTCTCACTTGAGCTCTTCCCTTGATAAGTAATTACTCCATCTCTCCTCTGCAAACTCAGAATCATGTTGCACTAGACCCATGCCACGTGCAGTAGAAACAGAATGTTGGCATCAACAATACCTAGGATACGATTTTTGGTGGAAATGATAAGATTAAAATGGAAAGGCTAAGGGAAATTTTGGTAGGGTATTCAAAATTGGAAATTTTCTAAGGGGGAACTGCAAAGTTTAAGTAATTTTGTGCGTCAATAATACCTCTATTCAAGATGAACCTTATAGTGGCTAGGGTACAGGGAATTGTCATTAAGATCCTTCACCCAACAATGCTGGAGTGGCTAGCAGCGGACAACCTTTAATGCTCACTTTGCTTCTCTAGTGCTTGGTTCCCGTTCAACAATGCATTTTATGTTGTTATTGTTTAGTTGCATTGTGTGCCCTTGAAACTCTAGCATTAAGTTATTTTTCGTCTTTGGCATAGACCCTGTGTTTTGTAATATGTGCCACCTTATTGCCCATATATTTTTGTTTTGATAAACAAAAAATGTTAACTAATTAGTTTACTTTTACATGATGAAAGCTCTATCGCCCCCCAAAACAGATAGAAATGGTGTTGTACAAAATAATGCTTTTCAATCGTACAATTTTGATTGGCAAAAGTGGATTTCCTGAGCCACGACTTTTACTTTCTTATAACTTATTTTTTACTTGCAGATTTATGAACACATCTGAGGAAAGAGAGTAAACTACAAAGTCATGCTTTTTATGTTTTCATAATATATAATAACACAAAATTTAGGGGGAAAATAAAAACTTAGAACAAAACTTTACTTCCTACAATCGTAAAATTAAAAAAACCTTAATGTTCTTACACATGCATGCTTTAGTTATTCAAAATGTGTGCTTTTACCAATTAATGCAGTTAATTGCCTCAATGCACATTGATATATTTTATAAGTTCCGTTTCTTGCAGGTTGGCCAAAAACAAACTAAATGAGTCAGAAGCTTATAAATATTTTGTCTTGCGAGCCCAGAAAATAGCACTATCCCATGGTTATGACCCTATTAATTGGTAAGAATTGTAAAATCTACTATTCATTGAAGGTATGCTTAAACTAATGTTTGAGGCTCACAGGGAAGAGACATTTAACGACTTTGGAGGAAATTTAGATCCTAAAACAATTGTACACAATTGGTAAGCCATACCCTTCTCTTTAATTTGAGAATATTAGTTCAGATGAAGAAGTGTTTTCTATTTATTATGGTCAATAAATAGTACAGTACTGACTCCGGCTAATTACAATACACTAGATTAGGGAGACAAATATTCGGTATACAGTGTATTATGAAAAATATATTTTGCAAGGGAAGACTTCTTGTTCCTCTTTCTCTCAATGCTTATTCGATTTATATTTTAGGCTTGGTAAGGGAGTTGCACCCAAAGTTACAGAAGCTGGATTGAGGTGTATTGTAAGTAACCAGGATAGTTGGTACTTGGACCACTTAGACACCAATTGGAAGCAGTTCTACAACAATGAACCATTGACTAATATCACCAACCCAAAGCAGCAGGCGTTACTGATTGGTGGTGAGGTTTGCCTGTGGGGAGAAAGAGTAGATCCCTCTGACATTGAGCAGACTATTTGGCCACGTGCTGCTGCAGCTGCAGGTATGTGTGTGTTATTGTCCATGTTATTATTTCACTTGTGCACTTATTCATGTCATATAGTCATTTAACAAGGAAAACAGACTTTTATGGGATTGAACTGACTTTGAATTTCACTATTCTTTTTGAAGAACGTCTGTGGACTTCATTTGATAAAATTGCAAGAGACCCAACAAAAGTTGCATACAGACTGGAAAATTTCAGATGTGTACTAAATCAAAGAGGAATTGCTGCAGCTCCTTTGAATGAACCGGGTCGTGGTGTTCCTCCAAACCCTGGATCATGTTACATGCAGTAGTTGCTGCAAGCACAAAATTATTTTGAATAAAGATTAATGCCTTCCCTTCAATTTTCAAGGCAAAGCATGACCATGCATTGTTTTATGTTGTCATTTTAATTGGGGAAATAAACTAGTAGCTTGGCACTCATGATTGCCATGCAATATTGGATACATCAACTCCCATTGGATTGAAATAAGAGGAACAATTATTTTGGCTCAATATATGAAAGTTAAAATAGTACTGATCCTACAGAAAAATGTTAGAATTTCATATGTTTCATATAAACCATTTAAGCTTCTTGGTTGCTTTACTTCATCCATTTCTGGAATAGAAGATTTATGAATCTTCATTTATTTTGGTACATCAAGCCCAGAAGCAATTTATTTAATCTATATATATTCTCTAAAGAGAAACCAAAATTAACGAAGTTGCATAGTGGCTAATCAATGCAATATTATTGATGAGTTAAATAATAAAAGAAAATCGCCCAATCTTGCACAGTTTCCTTTATTAACTAGCAAACTGAAGATACTCATTTTGTTTCTTAATATCAAAGACTTGTATATAAACTTGCAAGGCCATTGAGGAACTTACATGCAATTAAGCCTTGAAATTTTCTCTTAGAAATTTCCCTTAGTAATCAACTTTTGAAAATTTTGAAAAAAGAAAAAGTGGGCATTTTCAAGCAAGAAAATGAGATATTACTACAATTTTTGAGTATTTATGCTAGTTTAAATCAGAGTCAAATTTTGATTGCATGATTTGGCTAGTTTAGGAAAATAAAATTTGATTACTATTAGTATAAGGATAAACAAAACAGGGAAAGATAAATTTTTCTTCAAATTTGAAGGGTAACCTCCCTTATGACTAAAAACTAATCTAAAATCCTAGAACTCTAACTATGGAAATGACCTTTAGCATTTTATAGTACGTATAAAATAATCTTTTGAGATTTCAGCATGCAATGCAAACCATTTAAAGATACTACGCATCTTTTGGTTTGAGGGTATGAGCACAACTCTTCCATGCAGAGATGAGAGATTTGATGTCTTATGACTCAACACAAATGACCTAACCCCATGCAAAGATGAGTGATTTTATAGCTTGTGATAAACACAAATGACCTAACCCATGACAACTAAATACAGTGATTGGATTTCAAATAAAGACAAGATTCTATAAATCAAATAACAAAATTTGCATACAAAGCTACAACATCCACATTAAAACTGTAATACAAAGCCAATTGAATTTTCTCAAATCAACATGTTTAACAAATGCAACAATAATAGTGATTCAACACGCACACATGCACACAATTGTAGTTGTCACACACAACTATACTAATACAAATACCAAACACGTGTGCAAGAGATGCGTAGGTAACACACAAGTGCAGAGATGACATCATCTCAGTTTACAAAGGGTGGCAAACATCATGATGTGACACTACTAGACACATGAGCAAAAAACTATACTCAAGAAAGAAAATACAATATGAATCATTCTTTTAAACATTAATTAGTTCTCTAAAATGAAGAAGATTTATTAAGACATCATGCTACTCTTTTCAATATAAAAAATAGATGCTTAAAACCATTGATGAAGGTTAACCTTGTATCCCTTTCATTAACACACACAAGGGTGCAAGAGAGATAGAATTACTACACATCAATTATTCTCTTCTCATTTTAACAATAAGACACAACAAAGGGAGAAGAAAAATATTACCATTCATGTATGGAAGATTACATTCTTGTTTCTTAAGTAAGATAGCACTAGAAAGATGTCATTCATTCATTCTCATTATTTAATTACTTAAGCATACATATGGTTTCCTTTCTATTCAACTTATCATACATCTTAACAAGAGAGGTGGAGGAATAAGCACGTTTATGGATCATTAATCTAACTTAATCAAAGAGAGGTAGATGGAGAGTGCTTTTTGCTAGTACACCAACAAGATGATTCCTTTTGCAATACCAAGGTAAATCGAGTAGAAGGGAAAACACTTTCATTCCATAACTAAAACATATCTACAAGAGATAGTTCCTTTCCTTGAAATCCAAGCAAGACATTTCAAGAGGTGGAATATAGAGAGAGTATGCATACATCGTATCACTATTTCATTCACTAAACATGGATCAACTAGATTCTTCTTACACATAGGAGTATGCACAAGCCAAAAGCTAAAACATAGATAGGATAGACACATGCATGGGTTCATTCACATATTCAATGAATATCATTTTGTTATCTCTAACATGCATATTCATACAACCTATAAAGGAAGTAAAGTAGGCAAAAATACAAGTAATCTCATTCCTAATGGAAATACATATATGTATACATTCTAACATCCCAAAGATTTGGGAAAGTATCAAACAATTTGTTGGTGCTCAAACACGCAACTCTATGAATCCTAAAGACTAGCACCAAAATCTAAGTCTAGGGATATGTTGACAAAGGTAGAGGGCAAGACTTATGCTCAGATAGTGGTATGAATGGACCAATTGTTGTGAGTGGATAAACTCACCTTTAGCTTTAGGCTATGTAAGGCCAAAGGTGGTATTCCTTAATGTCTCAATAATAAGACAATTAAAAAGAAATAATGATTTAAACTCCGTGTCGTTAAGCAATCATACCCAATATGCTACTAACCTCAAAATCCATAACTAAGTTCATGTTAGCATTGGCTACATACAAACCTACAAGATCTCCAATTATCAGATGACAATCCACTCTTACCCTGCACCAAATGATAACAACTATAAAATTCCCTAGCAGATGAATTCACTTAACATTGTATGTACACATGGGTAAGAGGGAGAAACACACCAATATGATCCTCTAACAATATTTCAATTTTAAGATTGGATAGGATATAACATAATTTATAATATTGAATCATGCAAACATGGTGGAACCTAACCTACTCTTACAACTAACAAGAGGGATTATAATTAAAATGTGTTTGGGCCCTCACCAATCAAACCGATGCCTACTCTATTGGGCAACAGAGTCATGGATTGCAAGGAAGGAGATACACCAACAAAGCATAAATGGAACTAGAGGTGTATTTTCATACAATGCATATACCACAATTCATGCAATGAACATACTTAATAATCCATCTCAACAAGAATTCACATGAAATAGAAGGAAAGATCATCACAAAAAAAATTGAAATGAATTAAAATGTTCACACATTTACCTAAGCTTTGTTACTACATTCATACCAGCAAGTGTGACAAGAGAGGATGAACAACTAGGTTTGAGCACTCTCCTAAATAATTACAAACTACCATGGAGACATATCATTACATGCATTGCGTTGTTTAAAACTCTTCCAATGATCTACAAAATGTATTTTCATCCCTTACAAACCAGATTTGCATCAGTTGATGCTCTAGAACAAGCTCGAAGCACATACAATCCAAAAATTGGCTCAATGATTGACACTATTACATCTTACAAGTATATATATATGACATAATAGACATGGGTGATTTGCAAATCACGTTGACCACTCCAGGGTTCCCATCCAAGCAACAAGAATGAATGATATGATACATATCATTCATTCTTGTTGCTTGGATGGGAACCCTGGAGTGGTCAACATGATTTGCCAATCACCCATGTCTATTATGTCATCTTCACATGGATAGGAAGATTTACAATCTACTCCATCAACATTAAAGAGCATAAATGAAATGAATTAAAATTAAAAATGGTTTATTCAAATTGTCACAATAGAGAGGATCTTCAAATCACCAAGAATAAGCTCCAAGCAAGAAATTACCAAATATCCAATGAAAAAGAACCATCTCCTGACCATATGATATCATTAAGAACTATAAGTGTCCATGCTATTCTAGTCAAACCCCAAGCTTAAGGAGAGAGTCATTGATAAACAAGGCACTCAAGTTTAGAACTCAAGAAACTCACAATGTATATTATAAGGCACACAAAGATGCTCACAAGTGTGATGCAGAGTAGGGGTGGACAACTCCAAACTAATCTCAATCAACCAATCTTTCAATCATTTAAACATCCTATGATGGGTTTTCCTGCATAAGGCCTCATTCTCCTTGTAGCCCTTCAAAACTGGTTTTTCCTTCATAACTTTCCATACAGATATGATATCAGAAAAGTGAACATAGTTCAGATATCCATTTGGGCTTTATTCAACATACTTCAAGACCAAGGTAGGTTACTTTGTACAGAAACCTCTAAAAATTGATTGTCCTAGTCTCTAGGTCTAATTGCCTGAACAAACTTGGTAGCAGCAAATTGAGTTTTTCGGCCATAACTTTCATTGTAAACATGATATCAAAAACGTAAACATAGTTCTAGATACCCATTTGGACCTTATACAACATATCTCAAAATCAAGGTAGGTTTTTTTGTACGGAAACCTTCAAAAATTGATTTGTTTGCTCACTATTACTCTAACTAGGGTTTCAGACCTGTTTATAGTAAAATGACCATAACTTGCTTGAAACACAATGAAATTGAATGAAATAAAAATAATAAGGAAGTAGACTCAATTATATTTCATTTCCAATTGGTCTCACACCATGAAACGACTGTACAAGTCCGTACCATTCATTAGAACAAAGAAAAATGTTGCAAAATGTAGAAAACAAAAAATGAACTTTATTACTCCAACTTCAAGATTTTCAATAACTATCATCTCCCCACCTTGGCTTTGACTCTCCAAGGCTTATTTAGACATTTACCAAAAGTTTTCAATTGTCTTTTCGAGTTACAACTGTCCAACTTCCCTCATTTATAACTTATGACTCTTCATATTCCATGTTTTTGCAACTTTTGACAACTTGTGCAACTTGACACTCCAACACACCTAGTGACCTAATATGGACTCCAACACACATAACATGGTCTTAAATGACCTTATTACATGGAATAACATCAAACAAAACCAAAATGCTAATTTTGAACCTACTAAACCTAGGGTGCTCCTGCACCATACTCCCCGGGCAAAATAGACTCAAGTCCCATTGAGGATAGTGCTGCAATAGTAGATTCATGCTTGATCATGTAATTCCCTGACCCCCAAGTGACATCCTCATTTGGTAACCCCTTCCAATGGACTAAATACTAGAAATAGGCATTGTCCCTTGCCTTTTTTAGTTCCTTGGCACCTAGGATATGCTCCAACTTCAGAGACCTATTTGATGGATGATCTTTGACTCCTTCACCTGAGAATGTTGTCGAACCTACATCATTACCTACAACCATACCTCCTCCATCCTTGTAATGAACTTCTTTCTTCTTCACTTTAGGTGTGTGCTTGGACTTGTCCACATTCCCTTGTATTTTATCCTTGACCTCTTCACCTTTGCTTCTCATCTCTTCCATCTATTGTAGTGCCCTTATAACTGTTGCTTGATTAGGCATATTAACCTCTATCATGAGAGAAATGGGATGACCAATATCCCCATTTGAAGACAATGAGTGGAACACCCCTTCTATCATTATAGCAACATACTCCTTAAGCTAATCTTGGATCTCCAAAATCAAGTCATTCTTCATGTCTGCTATTATAATATCTCCAGGTTTAGGAGTGGCTGCAAGGTCCATGTGCTCCTCTTCTTCTACTTTTATGAACTCCTTTCTACCTACCATCATCACATTAGATCCCATGATTTGTCCTTTATCCTTCTCTTTCAATGGTGTCAAGGTATAGGAGACCCCATCTTTTTCTATCTCATAAGTATTCCTCCTTCCATCATATTAAGCATACCTATCAAATTGCCAAGGCCTCCCTAACAACAAATGGCACACATCCATGGGTATTATGTCACATAGAATTTTGTCTTTGTATCCTCCTATATGAAACTCCACCCAACTTTGTTCATTCACCAAAACATGTTGACCCTCATTTAACCAAGAGACTTTGTAAGGAGTAGCATGTGGTATTCTTTCCAACTTAAGTTTTTCAACCATCTTAACTGAAACCATATTATTTTGACTACCTGAATCAATTGCAACTTTACAAACCTTACCCAAGCACTTACAAGTTGTCCTGAAGAGAGTCCTCCTTTGTGGCGGCTCCTTTTACACTGGTACCTTGATGAGGGTTCTCCTTACCATAAGTGATTCTCCAACTTTTGGACCAACATGTTGTGATGATGAGTTTACACTCTCATAGTCATCTCCTTGAACAATTTGATTTCTCCTCTCTCCTCCAATTGAAGTAGTGGCCTGAATTTCATTGCATTGCCATGCTTGATGTCCAAACTTGTTGCAATGGTAACACCTTCCTATGAACCCACTAGATCCTCTTCCTTGACCTCCAAATCTACCTCTGAAGCCTGGTCTACCTCCTCTAAATTCACCTCTTGAATCTGCAACTTGTTCTTGGACTTTGCTTGTATCTTCTTGGCTCTCATATTGCCTTGGATCAAAAAATGACCCTCTTCCTCTGGAACTGCTACCTCTGCCCCTGTTTTGTTTGTCTTGCCTTCTCTTTAGTTTTTCTTCAGCCTTGATTGCCAATTGGTAGCATTCCTCTACTGTCCTTAGGTTTGTCAGACTTAACTCATCTTGGAGGTTAAATCTTAACCCATTGAGATATCTAGCCACTTTCTCCACATCATCCTCCATGTGACCTGCCCTTATACTCAGCTTATAGAACTCATTAGTATAGGTTTTGACATCCATATCTCTTTGTTTCAGATTTTGAAGTTTCTTGTACAATTGAATTACATAATCACTTGGTAGAAACTTACCCTTAAGCTTTGTCATGTCCCCTCTTTAGCGTTGTCTAGCAGAGACATGAGAGTTGACCTATCATCTGGGTTCCCGTAGGTCAGCGGAGTGGTTAGGGGACCTATCCAGAGGCAGTGTAGCTTGGTAGGGAGCTTTACAGGCCTTTCCAGACAATTTGTGATAGTTTCCTATTTTTTAGGAAGGGTTCCTATTTTTTAGGGTTTGACTGAGAGTTGACCAGGAGGCATCAGGGGACCTCCAGGAGCATTTTTGGAGTTTTGGTCAAATTCCCTATTTTTTAGGAGGTATCCCTACATTTTAGGGAGGCACTGTCAGTTAGCATGACACGTGGCGACATCACCAGTGGCGTGGGCTACAGCAGTTCTCAGTTCAGGATGGCCAGGTGATGGAATTGGAATAATTATTGAATATTAAAGTGTGGCTTTAATATTTAATAAAAATAAAATAAATTAAAGTGAATAACATGTCACTTTATATTAATAAGTTATTAAAAGGACCCCCACCTAGTTGACACAATGTTGTGTTAAAAAGGTGGTCTTTTAATAATGAAGTTGGGCCCTCAACTTGGGCGCCCAACTTATGAGTCCTCATTAATAAAAGAATCTTTCAAAGATTCTTACTTTTGATGCCCTTTTGGAACCCTAAAGTGGATGCCCACTTTGGGAAAAGAATAAAGTGACTTTGAAGTGCTTTTTGGATCATCTTTTTGCATATCTTTTGAAGCTTCATGGCAGCTCTGAACTCTGAGGAAGGGGGCAGCAGCATTCAGACTCTTGGGAACGAAAACTCTCAAGGATTTTGGTGAATTGGACGACAACCCAGTTCTTGTTTGTGGGAGGCCTACTCTGGGTCTTCAGTTGTGCATCATTGGACAGATTCCAGGGCATTCTATTGCAGATCTAAGCTTGTAGAAGTGCCAAATCAGCCTTATTCTTCAGATCCTTCATTCTCAGTTGCATGCATAGCCTCTTCTAGGCTAATACTGTCTTTGTATGCAAGTAGGGTTGCAAACCAGGCTTTCATTAAATATAAAAATACAGATCTGATGGGTATGTGCCTCAAATTCTTAGTTGGTATCTTTCTATCATTTAATATTTATTTTTAGTCCATTTTTATTTGAGATTGCAGCTGTATGTATATCTATTTGCTATCTTGGCAAATACACATCTCAAGAAAACTGAAACCCCTTCTGCATCTCCTCTCTAGTCTGAAAGAAAACAAAAAAAATTAATAAAAATCATAAAACAAATAAAATCACAAAAACAACACTTCATTTCAGCAAAGGGATCCATCAGGGATCTTTCAATGGTATCAGAGCTTTTGACCTACCAGCCTGTGGGGTTTAGAGAATTATTTTCTATGCATACAGACAGGTATTACACACGTAGGACAGCCCAAAATGAGCTTGGAATTGGTACGGCAGAGGAACCAGTAATGGTTGAAGAACAGAGAAATGCCAGGAGAGATCAGGATGAGGAAGAGAGAGAAATGATGAGAACCCTCATCAACACTCAGCCTAGGATTGCTCAGACCCTTGACAGGATACAGGACGCCTTGGACCGGTTGGAGTTAGATAGAGGCAGACGGAGCAGATCAGTATCTGTGGCGGGGAGTCATCATAGTCACAGGTCACACGCATCGACTAGGAGTTCCCATCATTCCCCTAGGCGTGGACAAGCCAGGGATAGACCCTTACTTCCTTATTTTGCACCAGGTGAATGGCCAGCACAGGTAGAGCCACCAGAGGTGGAATTTCAGGATTCAGTCATGGCAGCCACTGCTGAGTGGAGAGCCCTACCTCCTGAGGTCAGGGATGTTTTTCCTTTTCCATAGTATTGTGCACAGCGTAGAGATTCTGCCAGGTTCAGAGGAGACCGAGGCACTAGACCACAGCAGCAGAACTATGACCTTAGTAGAGCTACTGGAAAGATCACGTTGGCTACATATGATGGTACGGGTAGTACGAGTGCACGTGCTTGGGTGCACAAGCTGGACATATATTTATCCTTGAGACCCATGCCCGAGTGTGAGGCTATCCAGTTTGCTGTCTTACATTTAGATGGGGTTGCCTATGATTGGTGGCATCATGGATTGGTCACCTAGGATCATGCCTTGATTCATTCCTATGCAGAGTTCACTGAATGACTCATTACCCGGTTTGACCGTAAGGACACAAAACTCTACTATAGGGAATTGGCACATCTTAGACAAACAGGACATGCTGAAGCTTATGTTAATGAGTTCTAGCGTGTTGCAGTTATGGTACTTGATATGCCCCAGAGACGTAGCGTGATGTTATTCATTGAGGGGTTACAAGATAGGCTTAAGGGATTGGTACGTGCCTTCTAGCCGACCACTCTTAAGGATGCCATTGATGTGACCTTGAGATTGGACACCACTCCCACTTATCAGTCGGATAAGAGGCCATTCAGGGAATCACGGCCTATTCAGAAGGCCAATACTCCACAGTTCAGAGATGGACAGTCAGCTAGACCTCCTAGGATGGATCAGGAGTCACAGAATGATTTGAGAAGGAAGAAATTATGCTTTTCCTGCAAGGAGCCTTGGGAGCTCGGACACCGCTGTATGGGTAAGGGTAGAGTTCACTTGATTGAGGTCACATCTGAGCTTGGGGATGAGGAGATACCAGACACCGACATTGAGGACAGCCCTGAGGAGGTTATTCAAGAGCGACCCCAGCTAGAGATAGATATCCCTGATTCATCGGCGGTAGCCAAAGTGACTATGGCTACACTATCCAGTTATCCCAGGTTCCATGCCTTTCGATTGAAAGGTACATTACAGGGACAACGAGTCTTGAGTTTGGTTGACACAGGAGCTACGCACAATTTCATTGATCAGAAATTGGTTGAGAGGCGTGGATTACAGTCTGAGGTGTTCGAGGGTTTTGGAGTTAAGGTTGCAGATGGTGCAGTGTTGGGTTGTACTCGAAGGATCTCACAGCTCAGCATTCAGATGGGGGATTTTACCTTGACGGATGACTTTTATATCCTACCATTAGAGGATTATGATGTGATTTTGGGTATGCAGTGGTTACAGGGTATTGGGAGATATATTATTGATCACCACCGCATGCAATTAGAATTCCTATCTAGTGGAAAGAAGGTGATATTGAGGGCAGCCTCTGACGGTGGGCCCAAGGAGGTATCTTCTCGCAGGATGGAGTCTATTATTAGACATGATGATGTGATCTGGGCCACACGTTGTTTTGTGAAATCCAAGACACCTACTCCTCAGGATGGTAGAGCATTTCACGTTGACATACAGACAATGATGGGTTAGCATGGCCAAGTATTTGGTGACATACCTCCTGGTGTACCCCCGGATAGAGGGTTTGAGCATGGGATAGAGATGGAGGATGGAGCTAAGCCAGTGATCACCACCCCGTATCATCATCCTAGAGCATACAAGGATGAGATTGAGAAGACTATTCATGAGCTGTTAGATATGGGTTTCATTCGCCCCAGTTCTAGCCCCTTTGCTTCTTCTGTAGTACTGGTTAAGAAGGATGGGACTCTACGGATGTGTATAGATTACAGGGCCTTGAACAAGAAGACAATCAAGAACAGATATCCTATTCCGTGCATTGATGAGTTGTTGGATGAGCTTCATGGAGCCATCTACTTCTCTAAGATTGATCTTCGTTCAGGCTATCATCAGATTTGTGTACGAGCAGAGGATGTACACAAGATCACCTTCCATTGTCACTATGGGCATTATGAGTTCTTGGTGATGCCTTTTGGCCTTACCAATGCCCCAGCCACCTTCTAGTCATGTATGAACCATCTCTTCAACAAGTAGTTGAGGAAATCAGTTCTATTGTTCTTTGACGATATTCTGATCTACAGTCGTACTTGGGAGGACCATCTCAGACATGTTGAGGAGGTACTTAGCATCATGGAGAGTCAGTCTCTATTTGCTAAGTTGTCCAAATGTGAGTTTGGACTTAGAGAGGTCCTATATCTGGGTCATGTGATTAGTGCTGATGGGGTGAAGGTGCACGAGGAGAAAATTCAGGCAATTAGAGATTGGCCCCACCCTCGGAACATTACTGAGTTACGAGGGTTCCTTGGTCTATGTGCTTATTACAGACGATTTGTGAGGGGTTTCTCTCAGTTGGCAGCTCCCTTGACAGACCTCACAAAGAAAGAGGCTTTTAGATAGACAGAGCAGGCACAGGGAGTCTTTGACAGGCTGAAGGAGGTTATGAGTACTTGCCCAGTTTTAGCACTTCCCGACTTCTCGCAGCCCTTTGTACTTGAGTGTGATGCTTCCGGTTTGGGCATAGGAGCGGTTTTGATGTAGAACCGACACCCCATTGCTTTTGAGAGTCGGAAGCTGCGGGATAATGAGAGGTTGTATTCTATGTATGATAAGGAAATGTTGGCTATTATGCATGCATTAGCCAAGTTCAGACAGTATCTTGTTGGCAGCAAATTCGTGGTAAGAACAGACCACAACAGTCTGAAATATTTCCTTGATCAGACAAAGCTCAATGATCGTCAACAAAAATGGGTGAGCAAGATTCAGGCTTATGATTTTGACATTGAATTCATAAAGGCGAAGAATAATACTGTGGCTGATGCACTTTCTAGAAAACCATCACTTGCTGCCCTATGTTCATTGAGCGAGATTTCAGTAGATTGGAAGGCTCAACTTTTAGTTGAGTACTCCAAAAATCAGCATGCATGTGAGGTCATGGATGGTTTGGTGTTGGATGATAGGTACACTGTGGTAGATGAAGTCATCTACTACAAGGGAAGGGTGTATCTGGTTCCTGGTTCTCAGTTGAAGGAACAAATTATGCATGCTTATCATGATACTCCGACAGCAGGGCACCCAGGTTATGGTAAGACCTACAGGGCGGTTCAGGAGAGATTCTCTTGGAAGGGTCTCAAAGCTGATATCTTACGTCATGTTCGTGAGTGTTTGATGTGCCAGCAGAATAAGTCTGAGCATACTTTTCCTGCTGGTTTATTGCAACCCTTACCTATACCAGAGCAGAAGTGGTTAGGGATCTCCATGGATTTCATTACTGGTCTTCCTCGGGTGCAGGGGAAAGACTGTATCTATGTTGTAGTAGACAGGTTGACTAAATACACCCACTTCTTTCCTATTGCAGCTGATTTCACAGCATCTCAGGTGGCGGAGTTATTTTTCAGAGAGATATTCAGGCTCCATGGTCTCCCCAAGACCATAGTGAGTGACAGGGATAGTAGGTTCATGAGTTCTTTCTGGCAAGAACTTTTCAGGCTCACAGGTACGGAGTTGACACCCAGTACCAGCTACCACCCACAGACAGATGGGCAAACCGAGATTGTTAATAAGTGGGTTGAGGGGTATTTGCGCAGCTATGTGTCAGGACAGCAAAAGGCATGGGTGCGTTGGCTATATCTAGGAGAGTATTGTTATAATACTACACACCATATGTCTATTGCTATGACACCTTTTAGAGCCCTCTATGGTTACGAGGCATTATCTTTTGTTGATTTGGCTGTAAGTGACAGCAGAGTGCCCTTGGCACAGGATTGGTTACAGGAGAACCAGGATATCATGAGATCTCTCAGAGAGAATCTTCAGTAGGCACAAAATCAGCAGAAGGTCTACGCTGATCGGCATAGGACTGAGAGAGTATTTGAGGTGGATGACATGGTTTTCATGCTGTTACAGCCTTACCGACAGAGCACCCTTAAAGGGGGTGGAGCTGAGAAGCTCAAGCCTCGCTTCTACGGACCATATCGGATTCTCAGGCGTGTGGGAGAGGTTGCTTATGAGATTGAGTTACCACCTGACAGTCAGATTCATAATGTGTTCCATGTATCTTGCCTGAAAAAGGCACTGGGGCAACATATTGTAGCATCACCCGATTTACCTCCCTTGGATGAGGAAGGTAAGCTGACTCTGGTTCCTGAGGAGATCTTGGAGGAGAGGGAACGACGACTGAGAAGTAGGGTGATTCGGGAGTACTTGATTCGTTGGAGAGGACTCCCTATAGAGGATGCCACCTGGGAGGGAGAGTCCATTTTACAGCATCCGACCTTGCAGTTGCTTGTGGGCAAGCATCTTCGAGAGGGGAGGACTGTCATGTCCCCTCTTTAGCACTGTCTAGCAGAGACATGAGAGTTAACCTATCATCCGGGTTCCCGTAGGTCAGCGGAGTGGTTAGGGGACTTATCCAGAGGCAGTGTAGCTTGGTAGGGAGCTTTACAGGCCTTTCCAGACAGTTTGTGACAGTTTCCTATTTTTTAGGAAGGGTTCCTATTTTTTAGGGTTTGACTGAGAGTTGACCAGGAGGCATCAGGGGACCTCCAGGAGCATTTTTAGAGTTTTGGTCAAATTCCCTATTTTTTAGGAGGTATCCCTACATTTTAGGGAGGCACTGTCAGTTAGCATGACACGTGGCGACATCACCAGTGGCGTGGGCTACAGCAATTCTCAGTTCAGGATGGCCAGGTGATGGAATTGGAATAATTATTGAATATTAAAGTGTGGCTTTAATATTTAATAAAAATAAAATAAATTAAAGTGAATAACATGTCACTTTATATTAATAAGTTATTAAAATGGACCCCCACCTAGTTGACACAATGTTGTGTTAAAAAGGTGGTCTTTTAATAATGAAGTTGGGCCCTCAACTTGGGCGCCCAACTTATGAGTCCTCATTAATAAAAGAATCTTTCAAAGATTCTTACTTTTGATGCCCTTTTGGAACCCTAAAGTGGACGCCCACTTTGGGAAAAGAATAAAGTGACTTTGAAGTGCTTTTTGGATCATCTTTTTGCATATCTTTTGAAGCTTCATGGCAGCTCTGAACTCTGAGGAAGGGGGCAGCAGCATTCAGACTCTTGGGAATGAAAACTCTCAAGGATTTTGGTGAATTAGACGACAACCCAGTTCTTGTTTGTGGGAGGCCTACTCTGGGTCTTCAGTTGTGCATCATTGGACAGATTCCAGGGCATTCTATTGCAGATCTAAGCTTGCAGCAGTGCCAAATCAGCCTTATTCTTCAGATCCTTCATTCTCAGTTGCATGCATAGCCTCTTCTAGGCTAATACTGTCTTTGTATGCAAGTAGGGTTGCAAACCAGGCATTCATTGAATATAAAAATATAGATCTGATGGGTATGTGCCTCAAATTCTTAGTTGGTATCTTTCTATCATTTTATATTTATTTTTAGTCCATTTTTATTTGAGATTGCAGCTGTATGTATATCTATTTGCTATCTTGGCAAATACACATCTCAAGAAAACTAAAACCCCTTCTGCATCTCCTCTCTAGTCTGAAAGAAAACAAAAAAAAAATTAATAAAAATCATAAAACAAATAAAATCACAAAAACAACACTTCATTTCAGCAAAGGGATCCATCAGGGATCTTTCAAGCTTGGCCACCATTCTATCCCAAGAGACAATTTTTGACTTACCTTTCCTCCTCCTTTCAATTTGTTCATAATCCCACCAAAGTAGGGCATGGCCCTTCAATTTTATTTTTGCCAACTTTACCCTTCATTCCTCTAGAATATCTTCACATTCAAAATAGTTGTCAAGTGTTGCAATCCAATCCAAAAGCTCTTCATCATTGAAGTTCTCTCCATACATGGTTAATTCCATACTGACCTTATGACTATCTCCCTTGACTACCTTCAGTAGCTGGGCCATCTTCTGTTCATTAGGATCCACTCTTCTTCTTGGGATCCTCCTAGAGGGCTCTCATTCTCACCCTCTTCCTCTTGGTCACTCACATCACCTGTGACCATACCTCTCCTCTGACTGGTTTCAACAGCCTCAAGCCTGGATACCATCATATCTTGCAACTCTTTCAATTTCCTAATTTCTTTTGCGGTCTTCTCTTTCATTTCACTCATTTCCCTAGCCATAGGGTTGCCTTTTGGAGGCATCTTATTATCTCTTTACTTCACACTTTCCTTCTTACAGACCAACCTATTCTCTAGTACCAATCTGATGTAGATTAAGGGTGGACACCTCCAAACTAATCTCAATCAACCAATCTTTCAATCATTTAAACATCCTATGATGGGTTTTCCTTCATTAGGCCTCATTCTCCTTGTAGCCCTTCAAAACTAGTTTTTCCTTCATAACTTTCTGTACAGATATGATATCAAAAAAGTGAACACAGTTTTAGATACCCATTTGGACTTATTCAACATACTTCAATACCAGGGTAGGTTACTTTGTATGGAAACCTCTAAAAATTGACTATCCTAGTCTCTAGGTCTAATTGCCTGAACAAACTTGGTAGCAACAAATTAGGTTTTTTAGCCATAACTTTCATTGTAAACATGATATAAAAAATGTAAACATAGTTATAGATACCCATTTGGACCTTATACAACATATCTCAAAATCAAAGTAGGTTATTTTGTATGGAAACCTTCAAAAATTGATTTGTTTGCTCACTATTACCATAACTAAGGTTTCTGACATGTTTACAGTAAAATGGTCATAACTTTCTTGAAACACAATGAAATTGAATGAAATAAAAATAATAAGGAAGTAGACTCAATTATATTTTATTTCCAATTGGTCTCACACCATAAAATGACTGTACAAGTCTATACCATTCATCAGAACAGAGAAAAATGTTGCAAAATGTAGAAAATAGAAAATGTTTTATTACTCCAACTTCAACATTTTCAATAACTATCATCTCCCCACCTTGGCTTCAACTCTCCAAGGATTATTTAAACATGTACCAATAGTTTTCAACTGCCTTTTCAAGTTACAACTATCCAACTTCCTTCATTTACAACTTATGACTCTTCATATTCCATGTTTTTGCAACTTTTGACAACTTGTGCAACTTGACACTCCAACACACCTAGTGACCTAATATGGACTCCAACACACATAACATGGTCTTAAATGACCTTATTACATGGAAGAACATCAACAAAACCAACATGCTAATTTTGAACCTACTAAACCTAGGGTGCTCTTGCACCAAAGTGGTCTTTCATAAGACACATCGGTTTACACAAGGGTTACTCATAATCAAAATCAATTATGGTTTTAACACAAAAATGTAAGAAAGATTTTTTCTAAACCATGGAGGCATAACAACCTCCATTAATAGAGTCTTTTTCCTCCAACCAAGAATACACATATTCACTTAAAGCCATACAAAGACCACACAAGGGTTTGCACCAAAGTCATACGTTTTATTCACAAAGCCATCTCAAGGCAACAAGGTTTTAAACCAAATAAATCTATATACAAAGCTATATAAAGGCAAATAAGGGTTTGAACCAAACCATGGATCTCAAAGATCAAATATAAATTGTTTTCTTCATGCATAAGAAAGCAAGCATCTCTGCAAGGTTCTCTTGGCATTAAATACATAAAATGATATAAGCTACACAAGTTCTAAATCATGGTAATATAAGTCTACCATTTCATATTTTTGTGTAAATAGAGAATGCAAATAAAATCATTTAAACAAAGAAAAATAGCTCCCTTTGCAAGAAAAAGCCACAAGATGAAATAAATTCAATTATCATTTCTCCAAACCCTTTGAAAAAGGTCCAAAAGAATCCATGTGAGCTCCTTCAAGCTCCCAAGAAAACACTAATGAGGAAAGTCTCCTTTAACACACTCAAGAGAGCTTCTACAATCTCCAAACACAAATCCCCAAGCATATGGGTAGCACCTCCACCATTGCAAGTCATCCCACATGCTTCATGCAAAAGCCCACAAAAGAAATAAATTTCCAAGCCATCAAGCACTTTCAAACCCTCAAAAACTCCATTAGAACTCTTCCTCAAGCTTTCCTCTCTAAAACCCTATTCCCAAAATGAAATAATTTAAATCCAAATGAAGAACCCCTTCCATATACCCAAGCATAGGGTTAAATGACTCGATCCAATGTATGTGTCCTCTCCAATCCAATGGTGACATGTCTCCATTCCCTCTCAAGGAAGCTCGAGCCAAGAAAGTCAACAATGTCAATCCACTCAACAAGTGGATTAGTAAATATCTTTGTCAAGGCCATGCGAAGGTCACATGGGTTCATTTGACCAAGGTGGAGTAAGAATAACTCCACCTCCAAAATATCTAAAGATATTAATAAAATACTACAATTATCACAAATCCACTCAAGTGGATAAGGAAGCCATTTGATTCCATAGAATATTTCTAAGATCCCTAAGATACCCCAACCATCTTTCAATTAAATAGAATATAAAATTCATATTTAATATAATAGGAAACCAATAAAACAAATAAAATGAATTAATTCAAAAATGTAACTGAATCAAATTTAAAGCACATAAATTCCAATTCATTCTAGGAAATATGGAACACATTCCAAGTAGTGTGGAATTCATTAGAATATGATGTACAAAACATTTTAATTATGGAAATACAAGCACATGTACTCAATGGCAATTGAGTCCCACATGACTACATGACAAGGCAAAACTAGTTTAAACATGGTAAGGGCCTCATTACTTCTATGATGTGGAATGGGACAATAAAATATGATCCACGGCTATCTTCTCCACATGCCTTCCATTGGCCAATACCTATTCAATCATGTACAATCAATCGCACATATTAAATCTCATCTTGGAACTCATAGTCAAAGCACAACAAGTTAGACCAATATATCTTCATTATAAAAAAACATGGAAATAAATGCATGTACAACATAACATAATATATTACTTAATAAATACATAGTCACATTATGAACCATGATGATCAATCTCATCATCTAAACACTATGTAATATTAATAAACTAATCATAATTAGTTCTCTAACAACATATAAATGATTCTTCAGTCATGCTCACATAAGCATTCCATATGGCATCATAATAGGTAAGCATAGATTTCAATCAAAACATAAATATATTTCATGAATATGCGTTCATCGCAATCGATAGGGCTAGCATTATACATTATCACAATCATCCACATCATTAAACCATTGCAAACATACATATAGGCCAACTAACATATGAGTAGGTCTTGAACACACTACAACAAAACAATCATAATTATTTAGAGTTAGATAAGAATCACACAATGGTTGGGCCTAACACAACACACAAGTAGTTAGAACAATAATTTTAGTAGCAAGTACACATAAAATTACCAGTGGCTAAAATTTAAGTGCATGAAAACTCTATTTATAATTTTTTTTACAAAGATTTAAATGCTTGTGGAATCACTCAATCAATTAGTTGCATATTTTACATGTCAATGCAATTTATCGAGGATAAATACAAACTAAATTAACTAAAGCTTTTGTTCAAAATAGATTGCTTGAAAACAAACTAATATATAAATATCAAAATAATTCAAATAAATTGTTTAAAAATAAGAAATCTGAAAATAGAAAGATACATACAAAATTTAATTAACTAAAGCTTTTGTCTAAAATAGATTTCTTGAAAACCAAGCAATTTCTAATTACCAAAATGCCTATAATAAATTGTCTCAAAATAAAATATCTAGAAATATATTTTTGTAATAATGGTGGCTCGCCAAAGATAGCAATAACTAAAAAATAACTATTTGGAGACATCAATTAGCTCCTTTAATTATTTTGTATTTGTAATGGTCTCTTTTCCTTTTTGAATTTTATTTTTTTGATGCAAAACCCTAGTAGATCTCCTTTCACTTCTACTAGTGAAAAATGTTTGTGCTGGGTAATAAAAATCCTTAGACATTTTTTGATTTATAGAAAATATATGAACTACTTTGGGCTGAAAATTTTGAAGGGATGTTATGCATGAATTACCTTAAAAACTAGTTTTTATTTTATGGAAAAGCATCATTATTATTTACAATAATGGTGTCTCTACTTCCGTTTAAAACTTTGGAGGTTATATGTGATTTTTCAAACTTTTGAGACTAAAATTGTGTTTTTTTTACCTCCTTCCCCACTTGTCATTTTTGGCAATCTAGTCAAAATGATGCAATTCACAAAATTTTGACACTTTCACCACTTCTGGTGATTTGGGCAAATCAAATAATTTTGGCACTTTCACCATTTTTTACAAACTTATGCACTTTTCCACTTTTTAGACCAAAATTGCTTTTTGTTAACCTCCTCCATCACTATTGCCATTTTTTGGGCAAATCAAATAATTTTGGCACTTTCACCATTTTTTACAAACTTATGCACTTTTCCACTTTTTAGACCAAAATTGCTTTTTGTTAACCTCCTCCATCACTATTTGCCATTTTTTGGGCAAATCAAATAATTTTGGCACTTTCACCATTTTTTACAAACTTATGCACTTTTCCACTTTTTAGACCAAAATTGCTTTTTGTTAACCTCCTCCATCACTATTGCCATTTTTTGGGCAAATCAAATAATTTTGGCACTTTCACCATTTTTTACAAACTTATGCACTTTTCCACTTTTTAGACCAAAATTGCTTTTTGTTAACCTCCTCCATCACTATTGCCATTTTTTGGGCAAATCAAATAATTTTGGCACTTTCACCATTTTTTACAAACTTATGCACTTTTCCACTTTTTAGACCAAAATTGCTTTTTGTTAACCTCCTCAAAATTTCACCACTTTTGTCAGTTAAAGTAAAATCATGTTTTTGATCCCTCTTGCCATTTTTCTTCCCTTAGTAAAACTTCTTGTTCAAAATCTAATCTTTGCCTTGTTCAAAGCATTGGAAAGCTTGTGATAATGGATAACATATAAAACTGGTTAGAGTTCAAAAAATACATAAAAACAAGCATGGGGCATGAGGGTTTCATGTTGATGTACATATTATACTTTACCTAGGATAATGTTTATTCTAAATGTAATATTGCACCTAATTAATTAAGTTTACTTAGGAATTAGGAATATTTAATTTTTCTCACTTAGGTAGTTAATAATGATATGTGTACACCTTGACTTGAGGTACCCAAGTGCCATCATTACCTCATCAATTCTTGATTGATGGCAGTTAGGTGCCACCTCTATTTAGTCAAAGCCACCTTTGTCTTAGTTAGATTGAGTTAACTTAACTCTTGATTGGAAGTGATTAAACGTCAACTCATAAACTCTTGGACATGTCACTTTTTTGAGTCATTCATCCAAGAGGACTATATATTTGTATTTTACTATTTGTAAATTTCTCTATTATATTAAATATTGAAAAAAAATTATTCTTCAATCTAGATTTGTGATTAGCTCATAAACATTGGGTTTTAAGTAAATTCTAAAATTTCATAATGAAGGCCTAGATAGGAAATGTCCATTATTTTCATTAAAAAAAGACTAAATACAAACAATATAGATACAAAAACTACATTGCTATAGTATGCTATATAGAAATTAAAAAGACTAAATACAAAAGCATATGGGTACAAAAACTAAATTGCTATTCTATACTATATAGAAATTATCTTTGATTGATTATAAAACAAAGTTTTTTTATCACTTTTGGTTCTAGTCACACTCAAACACTTTGGCTACAAAACTAACTTGATGTTCTAATAATAGGGGCCAAATTGTAAAGCAATTACTAGTCCATAATTGATGTTTTGTCTAATTTTTTATTACAAAAAATTTAGTAAATTGCTTACTATACATAAGAACTGTAGTGCCCCTCCGTATTCGCCTTGACTGAGTTAGGTATGTTCGGCATTTGACTTATTTAGTTGGATTGTTTAATTGACGTGGGTTATTCATTTACGTAGAAATGAAATAAATTGCATTTTTGCATTTTAACTAATTTAGAATAATCTTTTATCTAATGGTTATTAGTCGTGGAAAATTTATTAATTACATTAGTTTTGGCAATATAGATTATAAATAAATATTTAATGGGAAATAATAATAATGACTTTATTAAATAGATAGATAATTGAATATCTTTCGGGAAAAGATTCTTGGATTGCATCATTTTATCTAATTTTAGGTCTCATGAGGGAAGCAATAGTTTCGTAAGGGAAACTAGTTTATGGGCATTAACTGCTCTTTTCTATTTTAGTTTAAAACGTATACTCTTCAAAGGATACCCTACGGTTTTAAGAAAAGGAGGGGAGGATCATCTGGGATTCTATATGAGAGAGATGTAGTGGATACAGGGAAGAAGGAGGTTATCCATGGGTGTTTTATTCCTGCTAAGGATTTCCATAATGGGAGGATACTCGAAAAGAGGCTGGATTGGTTGCTGAGGCATAAACGTGGAATGTGTTGATGCAGTTACTAATTGGTTTCTTCCTGTAAGTTCTAAGAATTCTTTTGCATATCATTGTTTAATAGCCTGTGATACTTCCTAAGAAATCATATCTACTAAAGTATATTGATTTACAATTTGCATGCCTTGAGATATGATCTCATTCTCCTTAGCATTGTGATTTCATTTCCTGCTCCTAATCTTTTTGACTTTTACATGGATTCGAAGCTATGCCTCATCTTCTATATATATTACATTGTGCAATATGATGTTTTGGATCTCCAAAGCCATATTTCTTTTTGTCTGCATGCTATCTCTATAACTGTGCTAATCCCAGAGGACTCGTGTAATAACTTTAAATCCTTGTATCTTTCTTTTGGGGCAGTCTGTGATAGATTGATCATCATGTGTGTGAGACACTTTATTCGGAATAGAGCTCATGCACCCCAAACTCTTTATGTTTGTTGTTAATTTACTTTCTTGTGGTCCTGTCGAAGTCCTTTTTCCCCTGATCTTATTTGCAGCTAAATTATTGTTTGTAAGTGCGGAGTCAAAGAATGCTTCAATTGATTGTCTCTTCAACTATGTATTAAAACAGTTTTGAATCCTTGTCTGCCCAATAATTGGAAACGGTGAGATGATACAATTCTAGCATACTCCACTTGATTTTCTCAATATCGTCTTTCTTTGAAGCATTTTGGCGAACAAATTCATGTCTTTTGCATGCATGTCATCTGGAACTCTTCTCCAAATATAGGTTCTGACAAATATTCCTTTAGTTACATCTTGTTATCGATTCTGCATTATTATTGGAGATATAGTTTTTAGGAAATCATGCTAAGTTCTTTTAGAAATATCTACCAGCGTGAATCTTTCATACTTCGGCGTGAGACAATTCATGAGCATCATAATGATTTACCTTCTTGCATTTGTTTTATAAAGTTGTTAAGACTTGCATAAGTTTATCCTTGAATCGTTGAAGTTTATAACAAATCTCTTAACTTTAGAATCTGGTCAGACAGTTTGTGTGCCATGATTTTGGCTCTCTCTCTCTCTCTTTTTGCATGCATGTCTTTCAGAGCATAACCGGTGATCTTGTGTTCCATGATATAGTATCTCATTTAGTATAATGAAGAGTTGCAGTTGCTTATTTCTCTACTGCATTTGGTGTTTGAAATCTTTGGGTTGACATTATATAATCAGAAGGTCAAGGATTAATTATCACCTGTCGATTATATTTTAGGAAAGTTTCCCAAGATTTATCATCAATCCTTTTGAGTATATCTTGCTATCTTGGTTACCAAGGGATAATAACTCAAGTCATTTAGTTAGACAGTTCGCAAAATTTAGGCATATATATAAATATATATATATATATATATATATATATATATATATATATATATATATATATATATATATATATATATATATATATATATATCTTACTTTGTTTCTTATCCTATAATCGTTACTGCCTTAAGCAAGCACTATGTCGAACCGATCATGTATTTGTCTATGATATCACAATTTGCAATATACTTATTTTATGAGGCCTTGTTTCATTCTTTCTTTTGGTTTAAACACAATTATCTTTTCTTATCAATAGTTTGAATGGACAGTTGTTGGCTTCTTTTGAATGAAGATTGAAATGGAGCTATGACTCATTGTATCCTTATACAACTTTTCTTTCTCTAAATGAGTGTTCAATATTTTCCCGTGTATTTAAAACCACCTCAATGAATTTTGGCATAGTTAGTATGTATGAATTTTTGTTAGCATAACATCTACATCATTCATGATTGTATTAATGTCAATAAATTGGTATGAATGTATGAGTAGAAGTTTGTACTGATACGTGTAATATGTAGTCTTTTGTAATAGAATTCCATATTGAATGAAAGCTTGGTTTGAGTACATTTTTTTTTTTAACATCGTTGCCTTCAGGTAGAGCCTTTTGTTTGGAAATAATCCAAAAATAGGTCTATCTTGCTTATTGGGAATCATTTATAAATGTCTCAGGAATTTTACTAGAAATATCCTTTCTTGAAAGTAATAAATGGTATAGGAATTATAGGTTAAAGAATTCTTGAATATTTAAATATTGGTTTCTTATATGAACAAATATTAGATAATTAATTTATAGGTGAAACCAATAGAAACTTTGGTTGGTGGAGTTAAGAAAGATTATGTCTTAATTCATAAAGTGGAGTATCTTTCTTGTATCTTATGAACCTATTTTCTTATTATATGATTGAGATAATAATAGATCTTTAACAAATGATCTTATTTTGGTATGTTATGTTATGTTTTGGGCTGTGTTGTTCTACTTAATAATAGCTCAGAGAATAAATATTTCTTGATAATAAAAGAAAATGTTTTTTTTTTAAAGAAATAGTAAATTTAAGTTTTCCTTGAAAACTTCATAGTTTCTTTTTATAATTAAGTATAAATATAAGGATGTGAAGGTTTTCAATTGTGCAAACTTGCTAGGAAAGACCATGTGGAAGTAGGTATCTTATTCTGTAGGATAATGATGTCCATTGGTTTCATAAATTATGATCTCTTTTATTAGTTTGTGATTTTGGTGTATACACGTGAATTCGATATAATTTAGTAATATGTTTTATTGTTATTTTAATTAGTACATTATGGTTGTTATAGAGAATGAAAGAGAATGAAATATTTCTCTAAACAATTATTTCTTGAATGATAAGATTTAAATCATATTCAATTATTAACTCAGCTTGGAGGAAAAAGTAATTTATTTTCATGGTAAAGAAGATCTTAGGCTATCCTTTCTTGATTAGTATATCAGTTGAAGGAATTCATTACGAGAATGGGAAAGGTAAATCATAATCTTCTTTGGTCTCTAAATATGGATTGAAATATGAATGTGTATCTAAATTTGAGAAGATGATATCATTTTAGAGGTTTGGATTTGTTTGATATTATTTTGTGATATTAAGTTCAAGTCCTAAACTACGATGTTTTTGCGCTACGCATACATAGGCAATGCCATCTTGGATGAGCCCCTGAGACATTAGGTCAGCCCCTTAGGGCCTTAGGTTGTCACTGAATATGGAATTGATTTCTGTAACCAGGCAGGACTAATGTTTCTTTAGATGTGTAGTTGTGATCTATCAGCCATGCAAGACTCTAGAGCTAAGGAGGTACCATCCCATTTGGTGAATAAATGACTATCTGGCAGTGATGGTAAAAGTTTATAAAATTATTGAAATAATTGTATCTTACGTTTCACTTTGATGAATGTTGATATACTTTGATTACTAACTTGAGGTTTACTAAAATAAATTTCGTAAATTGATATCTTATCATCTTGTTGAGTTCATTGTTGTTATTTTCTAGGAAGGCATTACTAAATGTGCATGTGTGTATTTATTTGGAATTTAGTACAAACCATGGCTTTTAGTTTGATCATGATAGTAATAAGTAAAGTGGACGTGTAGTTAAACACAATTTGAATGAGTTACTGAACATTGCTTAATCACAATAATGTAGTCATGTTATCCCTAGAGATGTTAGTTAACTAGTTGAAGCAGCTTATGTTACATTTTGTTATCTTTACTTCTATAAAAAAAAAATATTCTGCTTTTTATTCTACTATGATTGACTTATCTCTAGGGTTGCATGGCGGGGCATTACAAGAACATTTTATGGACCAATCTATAGAATATTGGGAAGCTTACTAGTCTTGAAAATCTTATAGATTCCTACAATATGAAAATAGATGTTAGAGCTTTATGTTTTTAATAGTTTACAATGCACTTTATAAAACTAAATTAACAAATTTACATTAACTTATTACCTACAATATTATAATTTCCACATGTACTAAAATGATGAAGTTTGCTTCAAAATCATTTCACTTCTATGTTGTTTATAACTTCCCCCTTCCTTTTAATGCTTTGGCTCATAGAATGTGAGTACATTTTGGTGTAGATGATGTGTCTTATTCACATTGCAAGTCCTAAATCTTGTAACTATAATTTTATTATGTGGAAAATAAATAATGTCTAGTCTCCAAACATCATGGAATTTGGCTAATTTGGACACCCATATGAGGGAGGGAATTTATTTATTATTTATTTATTCTCTGGGATAATTGGAATATTGTGTAAAAAAATATTTAATAGGGAGGTTACAAAGAATTGGTACGTAGCATTCCTCATTCTTGATGCTTTTGAATAGAAATTTTTTAATAATTAATTGTGATGATTTATTTGAAATGTCAAGAAATAGATTTATGTAGATCAATAGAATTCATTATTTTGCTAACAATGCTACTAAAGTATGTTCAAGATGTGTTGATTGGCAAGAATAAGTATTGGAGAAGATGAGCTAGGCTTTAGTCCATGAAGCTAATAAACCCATAACCAAAGTGTGAAGTGAGATTGTTTGAATTAATTAAATAAGATAAGTTAATTAATCAAAATTAAATAAATTAATAATGTTTATTTAAATTATTAATGCATAGAATAATTCTAGTTGATTTAATTTATTATGCTCGTAAATTAATATTATTTTAGAAAATAATATAAATTACATAGAAAACTTCATTATTTTATAAGTTGAATGTGTAAGTTGCATTATTAGAAATTAAGAAAATAAAATATTTAATTATATTTATTTTCTATTTATGTTTTTCTTGCTAAGTGAAAGTGGCCTAGGGGGCCATACCTATATATTGAAACAAAGAAAATTACATTGGTTTTGGTTGCACCCATAGGGAGGGCTAATAAAAAAATCCCCACTTGGTTACTATAGTACAAAAAAACCCATACAAGAGATAGATAAAGAGCTACAATAAGCCTAAAGCATCATATGCATACTATATCTATAAATAGGCTATACTATAAACTTCATCTATTCACAAAATAAGTTGTAGGCCATTTTAAATTTACTAAACAACATCGTCCTCCTCATCACTTTCAATGGAGGCAACATCAACAGTGAATGCCCAATCTATCTCTAGGGAAGGCACAACCCTAGTGGCAAATTTGAGGAATTCAATTCCCCACTTAGATTTATGTTTGTGCAATTCATCATTGTATTTAATGGTAGAGATAATGAAGGGAACCCATTGAGCAACCAAAATCCATTTCCATGATGAAAACTAATCCCCATAACAACATCATTCAAAATGGACCTCAAAAAGGCACATAGGTGAACATGACTGTCCAAGGATGATATAGAAATCCAAATGACACACATGAAGACATGAATTATACTCCTCTTAGTAGTTTCTTTCTTGGTGACATGTATCCTAGTGTTTCTCCCCCTTTGATCATGCCTCCCCAGCCTTCTGACTAACTTTCTCTCACATACCTTCTAGCCTCCTACCTGATCCACTTTGAGTGGGTCACCCATATGACCTACAGGGTCACCTGGGTGACCCTGCAACTTAAGTATGGGTCACCTGGACAACCTACCCTACTAAAAGGGATGACCCACTTCCCGTAAGGGGCAACCTTGTCATCTTTTTCCATGCGAGATTTCTTCTAGTTCCACCCAATTTACCTCCATTTTTGGCTTGTAATTGAGATTTCTTCCATCCACAGCCAAGCCTTGACTTCTCCTAACTATTTCTAGAATCCTAATAACTCTATTGTTATATCCCATTCAATATTCTATAATCTCCTCTCCAACTTTTGTTCTCTTCCAATCAGAGCTTGTTCACTCCCTAATCAATTTAGTTATCTACCCAATCACCACCACATTTAGTGTGGATTCTAAACCTATAAATACACCTCACCTCTTCATTATTTGGCATCCTCTTCTCATTCTAACAAGATTCTTCAAGCTTCTTCATAGGCCTTTGAGTCTCTTAGTTTATTTCTTTAGTTTTAGTTTTTGTAAAGCTTCAAAGCTTTCCCCTCGAAGGCAAATTCATTATTACATTCTTGTATTGCTCAAGTTTTTACAAAGCTACCCCATAGCATTCTTATGCTTTGTGCAAGAATTTGCAATCCTTTTATTATATTTACAATAGCACACTTATGCTCAATCCATCCCCTTTTCATTTTCATAGTTTCTAAGCTCAATCCAATTTCCTTCACATCCCTACTTTTATCCTTATCGCCAAGAGGACCCCACTACTGCAAAGGAAGAGATGGTTGCCACAAGACCTCTAAGGACTTATACCAAGAACTACCACCTAATTTGTATAGTTTTTTCATGCTTTCTTAGTAATTTAGATAACAAATCTTGCTCTTGAGGAACTAAAACTTGTTTTGTCTTTCTCTTGATAAGAAAAGTTCATTGTTTTCTTAGAATAAGATTTATTTTCATTGTGTAAAATTTTATTCATTTTTCTTTTCATAGATAGAATTTATTGCTTTCTTAGAGTAGATTCACATTCATTCTATTTAGAGTAATTACAAAATTCAATTGATACAAGTCAAAATTGAACCATAAAAAATATAAAAAACATAGATTACATTGCATTAGGAAATATCATTTAGTTGCATTCATTTTCCCTTTCATATTAATTAATTCATTCAAAACTTTGGAATAAGAATCAAATAGTTGTTTGCATGCATGTAGGTTAAATACATTTAGAAACTCATAAAAACACCAAAAACAAAACAAAGAAGAGCCCTTGATTCCATCGCGATGCATGAATCAAAACATTCAAACAAAAAATTTCCCCCTTTTTCCAAGCATTTGATGTGCCTAGGAACAAAGGACGATTGGGTTAAATCCATTCTAGACAAGATTAGGGAGATCGTCTCAACCAATTCCCACTGAGGAAATAGTCTAAGAACAAGAGATCATCTTGAAGCTGATTCAATAAGAAATAGAACAAAGATGACAAGTAGAAGAACATCAATAGAGACTCATTCAACAAGTCATTAAACAAGAAAAAACAAGGTTTGATCACCTCCATATCATAAACACACAAAATAGGCTTAGAGCAAGTGATCCTCTAGGTCACATAACAATCACAACCACCATGATCATTAAAAGTTTATGACAAAATCACAACATTCATCACAATTGTCAACCACACACATTCACACATCACACAATCAACCCAATCATGATCCATGATGTTCTACTTCCTTGAGAACAAAATAACCCCCTGTTCCACCTCTAATTGACTAGCTCCTATTGGCAAGAGACACTGCTACACATGCCAAGTGTTGTCATTGATGGCAACTAAGTCTATCCTACTCATCCACATCACATGATTTGTACATACTGGAAGTCAGAGTGAGGATTTGTCTAAGTCCGGATGTCAGAAACAAAGCATGTGACAAGGTCCAATATCTTAGTCCAGATCTCTCCTGTGTTAATTCACAGGGTGTTACGGATCTGAAGAAGTGATAAGGATTGTTAGGACTATCTAAATCTAGAGATTTAGCCTCCGGTGATAAAGGATTCAAAAGTTAAAAGGATCTGAGTATCGGGTTCCAAACAGTCAACATAGTCAGAAGAAGAACAGGACAACCTAGTATTTGATCTTGGTCCGGATGTAGAAAAGTTGTTGGATAAGCAATTGGTGATAATCAACAATATTGGCCGACATGATTGATGATCTAGGAACACAAGTTTTTGGTCCGCGTTGACATTTATGCATAGATTTAGCTGACATAACAGAGTTCTTAATAATGTTCTAAGTTTTCTTGAAGCTGATATAGATGATTGAAATTCTTGATGCAGATATATATAGCCAATGGATTCAAGTTTTTTGAGGGGTGAGTGTGATGCAATAATGGAGTAAGTGTGAAAAAGGCAGATTAAAGTGCGAAAGAGAAGAGATCTAAGGTCTGGATTATGGCAGAGAAGTAAACAGGGCAGAATAAAGATGAAGTGTGTAAGATCAGTATTATGTGCTTAACTAGAATTGAATTCTTGCATTGGCAAATTCTATTCATCAGTTCAAACAATCTGTAATCCTTTTGTAATAATTCTTGTAGGCAGTGAGCCTCTCTTGAGTAGTGAGCTCTGGGCAGTGAGATTAAAGACATGTGCCTTCCCCTTTTGTAATATTGTTAACATAGTATAATCTTTGTGGGTTAACCCCCACCGTAGTTTTTCCCTTAACCGGGTTTCCATGTTAAAAATCTTGGTGTCAAGTGTGTTATTTGTGTTTTTGCTCATGTGTTATTGATTCTTGCTTTTCATGGTTATATCATTAATCTGTTAAGAAGTGGTAAAGAAGAATTAAGCATTAAAATTTTAAGACAACTGATTCACCCCCCCTCTCAGTTGTCAGGCCTAATTCCAACAATTGGTATCAGAGCTAAGTTCCTTGAAAGAAGTTTAACAGCTTAAGGAAGATCTGGGAAGGTATCAAAATGGATTCATATAATCTTCAGGAACAACTTAAACTTGCTTTAGAAGATCTTGATCAGTCTAGAGCAGATGTCAAAGAACTGCAAGAAAACCTTAAAGATGTTGAAGATTTCATTGAGACCTTAAAAGAGAAATTAAGCAAATCCAATGAAAAGAGAAAAGAGCTACTTCATCAACTAGGAAATTAGAATGTAGACAATGACTCGGATGAGGCTCTTAAGAAGAAGACAAAGGAATGTGAGAAGCTGGCAAAAGAAGTTTCTATTCTAAAACATGAAATGGAATCTGGGGTGATGAGGTTAACCAAAGAAATTGAGGAAAAAAAGAAGACTGAAGAAGACCTGAAACAAACTCTGAAAGAAAGAATAGAAGAATACTGCAAGTTGGACGGAATTGCTGGCCATCTAGAGTCTGATCTACATGAAAGTAGAGACAACGAAAAAGATCTTGAAAGGCAAATTGTCATTCTCAAACATGACCTAGAAGTTGCAAATGAATATAAAGAGAATTCAAGATAAGCTTAGCTAAACTTGAGGTGTTGCTTGATAGTCAGAAGAAGGCAGATGATAAGCTTGGTCTGGGATTTGAGAAAGGTGAAAGCTCTGGATCTGGTCAAAGAAATCCTGATACAAGAAATCAAAGAAGGAATCCTAGAAGACCTCCAGTAAGACAACCCAATGCTTAAAGGTATCCATCTTTCAATGGAAATTGTTTCAAGTGCAATAAATTTGGTCATAGAGCTACTCAATGTAGAAGTAAAGTAAATCAAAGTAGTCCATCCTTCTCTGGTCAATGCTTCAATTGTAAGAGGTATGGTCATAGATCCAATGAATGCAAAAGTATGATGATGAATAACTCTAACAATAGAGGAAATGACAATTCCTTTAATGGATTTTTTTTGCATGCAATGGATTTGGACACATGGCCAATCAGTGCAGATTAAGAGGGAATCAAGTAAATAAGAAAAGAAATGTTGTGTGCTTCAATTGCAATAGATCTGGTCATATTACAAGATTCTACAGAAGCAGGAATAATAGAAAAAGGTATGGTAAACAGAAACCAAAACATGCAGAAACAAGACAAAGGCAAGGGTAAAATTGATGTGAATGAGGTCCAGAATGAAATGAGCAAAACATGGGTAAAGAAAGGTGAAATGAATGTTGATAATGGATCCACACTAGAATCTGATGTTGATAATTCCTCCAGGAATTGAATTAGGAGCTCTGGCTCAGGGGGGTTGCTTTGAAAATCTAATTCCCCCAGCCAATAAGCGAGTGCCTGAATCTGGCACAATGACTAAAGTTAAAGAAGGCTATTGCAGATCTATTGAAGCTAATTCCAAAAGAAAAGAAGCTAATTTGACTGATTGCAGAGCAATTGAAGATTGACTATATGTAAAACAGTGTAACTGGATGTGTTAGGGCAGAGCATTTATTACAACGAAGAATAAGGTTTTGCGGAGGATAAAAAGTCATTCATTTGAGCATTTGAATCACTTTGCATTCAAAGAGAGCAAGCAGAAGAGCACCTGAGCTAAGATTTCAAGGATCTGAAGTGCAACTGGAGAATTCATTTGCTAACCCTAACTTCATGAAGGAAAAGGTATTTTCCACAAAACTTTGAACTTGTGATCTTCTGCAATGGCAACACCATTGGTTGTTGATATTATTGAAAGGCCCTAACCCAAATTTAAGAAGCATCCATACAAATCAGTAGAAGTCAACCTATTAGGTGCATTTTTAAGTGTTCTGTATGGTGTATTACATGTCAAGGATATTAGGGCCTACATTCACGCCAGCATAGATGAATTTGGAGACTCAAAACTTGTAGATTTGTTTAAGAATCATCTAAGAGATGAAATTCATGGTCTTAAACCTGAGTATAAGGCACTGCATGACAAACATTTCATTCAAGTTATAGGGTTTCCATGCTTCGTTTAAGATGAATGGGTCCAATATGTCTTAAGCCATATGCATGATGAGTTTATGTGGATAATGAAACCTTTAAAAATCACCAAGGATGCCATCAAGGCAGTGATAGGATTAAACTCATCCGGTGGACTGCCAATGTTGAAGGCTATAAAGAATCAAACTATGATTGATGCTACTGGTTCAAGATTTGTCAAAAGGGCAATGACTATCAATGATATTATTGATCTGGATATTAAGTTTGCTTCAATGGTGATTGGATACAAGATTTATCATTCTAGCAGGGAAAATTCAGTATCTGGTACAACTATCTATGTAGCTTATCAAATGTTGAGAGAAAATGTTGACTATGACTTGTACGTGTTGTTGCAAAACCAGCTAATGGAAAATCTGAATAAGGTAAAGAAGGATAAGAACACCTTCAAGTATAGTACACTAGTCTTATGTCTGTTCTTCTATTTCATGAATGAGTTACCTGGCAAGAAAAGCATGTGTTGGACTAGTGACAAACCCATTGCTATTCAGATAAGAGAGCACTTGAATAATATTGGAGATGCCAATACTCAAAGAACAGTTCTTTGCATATTTTTCAAGAATTTTTAGAACATGATACATTCAAGGGAGAGAATTCCTTTTTCTATAGTTGAAAAATATAAGGATACAATATGTTTTATGGTAGATATAGATCAGTGCTTAATGGAAGCTGTTGAACCAAGAATGGTATGGTTTATGCCTATGGGTTATGAAGTTGATTAGCAAGTATTAGATATGTATGCTCAACATCTTTTGAGGAAGTCAAATCATACCACAGTTGAAAGATTTGGAAAATATAAGGAGCTAAGTTTAAAATTGCATGTTGAGCTTAGAAAACCAGAAATCAAAAGGAAAGCTCAAAAGCAAGTAGAGATGTATGCTGAAAGTATTGGAATAACTAAGGAAGTTGTGAGGAAGAAAAAAGAAATGATAGAAAAAGATGAGAAGGAGAAGCAAGATAAGAAACAAGGAAGTGCTCCAAAAGTCTCCTCCAGCTAGCCTAGAAAAACCAAAAGCTCTGTTGCTACCCCTGTTCCTCCAAAATTTGCCAAGATTGAGAAACTGGAAGATAAATCATCTGGTAAGGAAAAGAAAAGAACAAAAGTAATGGAAAAAAGGCCATATGGCAACTTTGAAAAAGAGGATGAAGAAAAGACAGACTCAGATGATGGGCTTAAGGAGCTAAAGGCCACAAATGCTAAAGATGTTAAAGTATTTAAAGAGAAGCCTTCCGAAAGCAAGAAGACAAATAAGAGGCAGAAATTAGAGACTGATGTTAAGAAGCAAATTCCCTTTGTGAAAAACATTGTCAAGACAATCACTATTGATGGAAATTTAAAACTATTGACTAAATTCTATGATCTTTACAATAACACTGACAAAAGACTTTTGGAAGAAGCCACTGCCAAGTACTTGAATGTATACAATCAAGCACTAGTAGAAATTTTGTCAAAAGCTCCAAAAGGCTTAAGAGACTTCTTGGAAATGAGAAAAGACACTGCTAAGACAAAAGATATGGAGCTGAGGGAACATGTGCTAACCACTCTATGTTCAGTGATCTCTAGCAGAGAAGCAGATAAATTTTTTAAAGAGGTCAAAAATTAATTCAAGAGGAAGACAAGGATGAACAAATTGATGATTGGAGACATAGATGAAGTTGTCCAAGAAACTGAGCAAATTTTGAGAAAAGCATTGGACAAAAACAAGTTCTTTGTGGTTGCAGATGAACCTATTGATGACACATTAGTTCTGGATGAAGAAGATTAGCAAAAGGATGAGCAACAATTTGGAATAGATAACCTCTCTGTCCCAGAAGAGGAAACTATAAGCAAGGAAGATGAAAAGATGACAGATGAAATTGCTGATGCAGGAGGTATTCTAACTCCTTTGGATCATTCTCACAAAAAGGATACAGAAATGAATATAGAAACAGATGATCAAATTGAAGATGATTCATTAAGGATTGAAGAGCATGTAATAGAAAAGGCTAAGAACCAAGAAGTAGAAGAAGTCAAGGATAAAAATGATAAAGAAGAAGAGATTGTAAAGGATGATGAAGAACCCAAGAAAGATAATCCAATTAACAGTACCAGTAAGAATCAGATAGATACATCATCATCTTGGGAAAGAGACACTATAAAGGCAGTAAAAGAAATTTTGGAAAGGGATAAACAAATTGAAGAAGATTAGGATATAATCCAAGGTCCAATAAATTTTGACACATTATCTCTGCTACAAAAGATAAATCTAGCTTCCATTGCTCAAGTTAAATCCAGAGAAGATGTTTTGAAGTCTCACATAGAAGACAGTAAGCTACTTGGTCTGGCATCAGGGATTTTAGAGAAAATCATACCAACATACCAGAAGGATTCTTCTACATCCCCTTCTGGATAGTTAAAGAACTTGATAAACTTGGTAAGCTCTCATTTTGAATCTTTAGATAAGTCTGCAGAGGTCAAGGTCCAAAAGGAATTCAACGATAAAAGATTTGATGCTCTTAAAGGTTTAATTGGAGTTGATAAAATGGTGCTAGATGCCAGTGTAAAGAGAATTCAAAATGCTCTTAAAGAAGGAGGGAATGTATACACATTTTGTTTGTCTTGTCCTAAAACTATAGAGGACATTGAAATAAAAATAAAAGAGTCCAAAGAAAAAATGTCAAATATATCCCAATCTTTTGATCCTTTGATAGTGTCAGTAATGAGCCAAGAGTGTCAAACAATCAACCTAATTGAAGATATAAATAAATTAACAAAAGAAAAGGAGAACATAGAGGAAAGGATGAGTGAGCTCAGGGGACTAATTTCTCCCAAAATGGAAGCAATGTACAATGCTCTGACCGAAGCTCAAGCTGCAGCTTAGTCAAGTGACCCTATTGATCAGCGGATGATAGAATCACATGCATTCCTATTTAGTGGACACATCTCAATCTTGAACACACTAAAGAAAAGCTGGGATAGCAAGCTGGAACGATTGAAGAATATTTTTGGTGATGTACTTAAGTTTATGTAAATAAGACTTAAGGATTGTTTGTACATATGTGGCCTGAAATATAGAATTTTTGTGTAATTTTTGGTTTGTGGATCCCACCCTTTGCCATTGATGTCAAAGGGGGAGTGAAGAGCAATGAAAAATGAGGAATCCAACAAATGGGGAGCATTGGGGAATAGTGAAAAGCACAAGTGCACATAGAAAGGGGGAGTTGTTCCGACACTTAGTCATTTTTCACTAAGTGTTGTCATCAATGCCAAAGGGGGAGATTGTTGGCAAGAGACACTGCTATGCATGACAGGTGTTGTCATTGATGGCAACTAAGTCTATCCTACTCATCTGCATTACATGATTTGTTCATACCAGAAGTCAGAGTGGGGATTTGTCTAAGTTTGGATGTTAGAAATAGAGCATGTGACAAGGTCTGGTATCTTAGTCCAGATCTCTCTAGTGGTAATTCACAGGGTGCCGCGGATCTGAAGAAGTGATAAGGATTGTCAGGACTATCTAAATCCAAAGATTTAGCCTCCGGTGATAAAGGATTAAAAAGTTATAAGGATCTGAGTATCAGGTTCCAGTCAGTCAGCACAGTCAGAAGAAGAACAGGACAACCTAGTATTTGATCTTGGTCCAGATGCAGAAAATTTGTTGGATAAGCAATTGGTGATAATCGACAGTATTGGCCAACATGATTGATGATCTGGGAACACAAGTTTTTGGTCCGCGTTGACATTTATGTATAGATTCAGCTGACAGAACAGAGTTCTTTATAATGTTCTAAGTTTTCTTGAAGCCGATTACAGTTGATTGAAATTCTTGATGCAGATATATATAGCCAATGGATTCAAGTGTTTTGAGGGGTGAGTGTAATGCGATAATGGAGTAAGTGTGAAAAAAGGTAGATTAAAGTGTGAAAGAGAAGAGATCTAAGGTTCAAATTATGGCAGAGAAGTAAACATGGTAGAATAAAGATGGAGTGTGTAAGATCAATATTATGTGCTTAACCAAAACTGAATTCTTGCATTGGCAGATGCTATTCATCAATTCAAACAATCTATAATCCTTTTGTAATCATTCTTGTAGGCAGTGAGCTCTGGGCAGTGAGCCCAAAGGCATGTGCCTTCCCCTTTTGTAATACTTTTAACAGAGTATAATCTTTGTGGGTTAACCCCCACCGTGGTTTTTCCCTTAACTGGGTTTCCACGTTAAAAATCTTGGTGTCAAGTGTGTTATTTGTATTTCTGCTCATGTGTTATTGATTCTTTCTTTTCATGGTTATATCATTAATCTGTTAAGAAGTGGTAAAGAAGAATTAACTGCAGCAAGCATTAAAGTTTTAAGACAACTGATTCACCCCCCCTCTCAGTTGTCAGGCCTAATTCCAACAGCTCCTACCACACGAGCAAGAGTGATTGGGTGGGTACAGCCACAAGGACACGGTTCATGTGCCACATCAGAGTTTAACTCACCCGCATTGTGTTTGATTTTCATTTCAAGCAACACATATTTTGGTGAACTTGATGTGAAATAAAAAAACTTCTAATAAAGTCTCTTCATCAATCACTTTGCAAGGGATGGGTTCTTTCACATTTTCACATGTTTATTCAATTCCACTTTCATCTTTTGCTTCCTTGTTCATCTCATTCATTCTACAGTGTTTCCTACACCCCAAATCTAGGACAAAATTACATTAAATTTAGGGGAACTTCCCCTCCATTGAAACTATCACACCTTCGGATCCAATTACGCTAATCTTAAATTAGTTTAAAGACTCAAATTTAGAGGGCATCAAACAAAATCCCCACAACTTCTTGGTTTTTAACAACTAGACATATGGAGATACAATCATTAAGCCTAACCAAATCAAAACACACCAAGTGAGCATTTGGTCTAAGATTCATCAACAAGACCAACCCATAACAAACCATAGGGAAATGACCATCCAAATGGACAACAAGGTGATCCATCTAGAGAAGAACTTAAAATAAGCTCAAGACACACAATAATCCCTCCACATAGCTTATCAAATGGGAAGATCCATGGAATATCAAGAAAAAATATTGAACCAAGGGGAAACCCAAAACCTCTCTCATCTAAACTTCCACTCCTACAACACAAGTAAACAAGCATTCATATCTCCGTTGCCCTCATCATTCATCATGACAAATTTTAATCAAACAAGTGGGATTGCTACGACACAAAATCAACCACATAAAATCCCACCCAAATTTCAAAACATGAACATGACACCATCTAGTTATCCAACTTTCTTTGAATATCAACAATCTAGCATACCCTTTCAAGTGCAACAAGCTCCACCTATAGGGCTAATGTTTAGAGGAACAAGACCCTCTACACATAACCCTCTCTTAGGAACACACCTCAAGTATTTAAATGAGCCTCTTGACTATAACATTCATAAAGTCATACTACCACATCCTCTCCCCTAACTTCCACAATTCAAGGGAGAGGGCGACCCCAACTCTCATATCAAGGCCTACATCATGGCGGTGTAGAAACTCCTTCCTTGGGATGGGGTGGTAGCCAATATTTTTCCAAAGACTTTAGAGGGTATCACTTTTGATTAGTACTATCAAATTTCAGAAGCATCGATCCACTCATTTAGGCAACTCATTGATAAATTTGTGGTTGCCTTTGACATAAAAAAACTAGTTAAGATAGGAATATGAGGGTTTTTAATGATCAAACAAGAAACAAACGAGTCAGTCACACATTTTATCACACAATGGAGGAATATCCTCTACTCTTCAACTAGCGAACCAAAGATGGATCATAGGGAACTCTGTGATCTCTTCTTACATGCTCTCAACAAGGACATACATGAAGGAGTCCAAAAACTCCCTTATAAATCATATGAAGAGATGCTTAAAAGTGCCCTTAGAATTGACCAGACTATTATTGATAGTGGAAGAAGGGAGTATAATGTCAATCAAAGGTTGGCAAACCATGATAGCAATAAAAAATCCATGAAAAATAATTAAAACATAGATGGGTCAATAGACACTTTGCCATTTATGAACAACAACTATGATTACAATAGTTATATGAATTTAGGGAACCAAAATGTCAACAACTATCCCTCAAGAATCAATTAGCATTCATACAACAATCAAAAAAATTGAAAATACGATCATAACAAATAATGATCATTTCACAAGAGAAGGGGGCATGATATCAAGTCATGTTAGGAGTACCATTATTGCATATCAAACCTCCCAAAAGATCAAATATTCATGGACACATTCCCACAAGATGAAGGAAATAGTCCCAAAAACTATCAAAACACCTTTGATCAAAATACCTTAGGCCTTATGGAAATATACCAAGACCTAGACATTTGTATGACCTGAGGACTAAAATGATCAAACTCCACCCCTAGTGATGTAAACTTTTCTCACATGCTAGAACTTCTCAAGAGTTCTCCTATGCACAAGAATGCTCTCCTCAGTGTCTTGGATTTAGGCCATCTAGTTTAAAACATTCCAAATGAAAAGCATTCTTCTTCGACATTCAATTTTTAAAAATTACCTTTAGACATTGACATAGCTAAAGAAGGTGATCTCCCCCTCTACCTAATAGTACAAGTTCAAGACTATCCCATTAAACACATCATGATCGATGATGGTTCTATAATCAACATAGTTTCTTTCTCTCTCCTCCAAAGAATAGGTTATGATAAAACTCACATCACACAAGAAACTTCCATCCTTAGAATTCATGATAACCCAAATGTCCAAACCATGGGAAAATTCAATCTTCAAATCACATTGGGTCCCAAAACCATTCAAACTAAATTTTATGTCATCAACAAAGAAACCACTTACAACATGATCCTAGGAAGACCATGGATCAATTGTTCCCTCCACATTTTTTAAAGAGATATATTTCCTCCACATGGGTCAAACCCACATCATCAAAGGAGACCTCGATCCTTTTAGTATTTATAGAGTTGGGCAAGCCAAAAAGAAGGGAAAGGCCATAGAAACCACCAATGGCCCAAGAATTAGAAATTTTGAGAAGGGAGAGACATCTAGACAAATTGTAAATGTAACTTCAAGGGAGGGGGTAATATGAGAATTCCCCTTTGATCCTCACTAACAAAGTCTTATGCTCCATTCAATCTAGTATCAATTCCTATCAAGCCATACATAAACATCCATATGGTTGAGACCAACACTACCAAAGAAAAGGAGAACTAAAACCTGCACATGAACTAGAAGTGTCATCATCAAAATTTTAAAACTGATGAAACTATAAAAGAATAGAAAACAACAAGGCTAGGGGGAAAATCATCAAATGATGAAATATGTGAGTGCACAAGAGTTCTCACCAGATTCAAAGACATTTTTACACCAAGCCTAAGAATGGCCTTGCAACAACTTTCATATGATGGATATCAAACAACCAAGTCAACAAAAATAGAAAAATCATGCAATAAGAAGGTCATCTCAAAACCATTCAAAGTCAAAGACCTTGTACTTCAAGAATCTACAATCTAATCAATAAAAGAGCTAGCAAAGGATGAAAATTCAAACCAAATTGGATAAGGCCATATGTAGCCAAGGAAAATGTCAAAAATGATGCTTACCTCTTGTGCACTATGGAAGGTGAACAATTTAGTATATAGAAACTCCATAAAAATCATAAAAGCATAAAAATACAAATAAATTAAAACTTCAAAAATATATAAAAGTATCAAAACTCATGAAAATCCAAAAAAAATGTAGTCTCATTATGTTCACCATGCATTTGTTAGTGATATGCTCTTGTATGATTTTCATCTTAGCAAGGAGTCTAAGGTTGTCTAGTATAGATTGTCTCTTCTAAGCCTTAGAGATTCCAAAGTCATAATCACCATCTATTGTTACCCCCTTTACATTCCTAATAAGTTCAAAATAAAGTCTATTTCTTAGCTTTATATTGGTCCTAGTTTTAATGATTCATGCTATCGAGTCTAAGAAAAGCAAGTACTCAAACCTACATTACCCAATATAAGCTTGCAAGTAGACCTTCCCCAGTCCTCCTTAGTGAGAGGGAAGTCCTACAAGGTAGTTAAAGCTTTTGGTGGTGCCCAACCCCTTATTCATCCTAGCTAAAAATGTCAAGGGGATCATAAACTTGCAAAGTAATAAATAAATACAAAAAAATAAAAAAAAGAGTCAAAATACAAAAAAGTACAAAAAATAAAAGAGATAAAAAATATTATTACAAAAAAACCAAAAAAATGAAAGAAAAAAAGAGAAAAAAATGAAAATAGAGGATTTTTTTATCGGTAAATAGCTGCTAAGGGGCAACACCCTTTATATTAATTTTCAAATCATAACAATTACATTGAGAGAATTGTGATCAGTATCCCCTAGCCATTACAAGCCTACTCCTCCACCTCCACTCCTACAAATACATATTACAGAAGATCAACACACCCCCTCACCAAAATTGAGCTCCCTAGCAAATTGGAGCAGAACCACCACCCCAAAACAGAGATCCCCACAACCCACCCTGTCAAACTGAAGATCAAGAAGTAAGACCATAAAACACTACAATTTCATTCCACGAATGGAGTGGGAGAGGAGTTGCATGTTGAATAGGACCTCATTTTTCTTCTTTCTCCTTTGGACTGTGGTCCAATTGTCCTCAGGCTTCACATCATAGGCATCCTCACTCGAGTTCAGAGATGATTTTTCCCCCAGCCCAGAACTCAAAGTCCCTGTGCTTTCTGCTTGATCAACCTTTCCTTCACTTGAATTAGGCTCCTTCATTTCAAGTAGGATATTTCTTCCTTTTGAGGGGGATCCTTCCTTGTTCTCCATATTTGGAATACATGGTGATGCCATGTGACCACCCTCCCTACATGTAGGGGAATCAATAGTGTTATTATCTTCCTTATGCGACTCTTCCTTTCCAACCGAATAATGTTGGGGTGAAACGTCCTTCCACCATGTGGCTTGGCTATCACCTCACCGCTTTGAACAATGGGTTGCAATATGTTCAGTGTTGAAGCACCTATGACAGCAAAATGGAACACCCTCATAGTCTATTAGTTGGTTCCAGCATCCATCAACAGTTTTTAGTGATATCTCTACCGGGAGTGCCTTGGAGGTGTCCAATTCCACCAAAATATGAGCATAGGTTGTATGCAAGAAGTTTGAAGAACCCACATCAACCCCCAATAATCTCCCCAACAAATTACCAATGGCTTCGAAATAGGAATCACACCAAAATTGTAATGGAAGATTCAACAATCTTACCTAGGTTAGAGCAGCATCAAAGGTCTCAGTAATAGGATTGAAGGAAGGGTGCCATGGTTTCAGCATAAGCAGGTGTTGATCAAAGTTCCATTGGTAGTCACACAGGATTATGTTCCTATGACAAACATCACCAAAAATGACCACAAAAAATCCCTGCCTACATGGGTAGATCTCCACATCACCGTCTAAGATGGGGCGCCAAGTTTTAGTGATCCAATGGTGCAGCTTAGAGAGGCTTGGCTAGAAACCTTTAAATCTTCCAACCAAACCTAACTCTATAAAATAAGCTATGTTTTTAGCAACCTCCTTATATATCTCCTCACCAAAGACCACAGACAGGGAGGTGTCTATACATGGGAGAGGGTGAATCATGCCCTTGCTGAATTCACGGGGTGGATCTACCACTGCCCCCATTGCTGCCCCAGACAAAGGAGAAAACCCTCGACCACCACAAGCACCCCTAGCATGCAGCCTTCCCCCATCACGCACCCCTCTAGATCGCCTCACATCATTCTGGCATTGTAGGTTCTCATCCACCACAAGAACATTCGCTACTCAATTTGTAGTCTTCTTCCACATTGGCTCCAGGGGAGGGCAATCAGACCTAAGGCAAGTAGCATAGGATGAAGGTCGCTGATCATACAAGCTCCCTCCACCAACCCACCATGTGAAGCCATCCACAGAAACACTAGTGGTTGAAGGAAAAGCAGGCATTGCCGAAAAATTAGAAGAAGCTCCGAAAAGGTCCTGAATTTATTGATTTTGAAAATAGAGGATTGTTGATGTCTGTACTCTTGAGTGGAGATAAATCTAAGATCTAAGCTACGAGGGTGCCATCCATTAGAGAAAATAAAAAAAGAGAGGTACAAAGCACGCGTGCGCACACACACACACACACCAGTTGGGCAAAGCCAAGAGTCTAGCTATCTTTAGGGCCATATTTTTCTTTGTAGCCCTTCCTTTACCCTAGGTCTAACTTATTGGCCATCTCTAATCTAAGTCTATATGGTGTTAATAATGTTTGTTGCTTGTCTAAGTTGAAAATGGGTCAAGTATTTTGTCTAGATAAGGATTAGTGTTTAACCTTTTTCAAAGCTAAGTTTAAAAGTGGTTCCATCTCATTCCCACTCCCACTTGATTCCCTTATTCCATCTTGAATAGTTTAGTAGGTCATCCTATACTAGGTCAACTTGCAAACCCCTAGGTCAAAAATCCTACTAAAGAGAAACCACGTTATTCATTCCATTTGCATACTACAAAACAATAATTCATGTCATAACTCATGGCATCCATAAAAGCATAAAGGATAGAAAAGATCTACTAAATTTGCATTCATATGTGTTTTTCATCCATACATGTTCATATTGCAGCTCATTCATATTAGAAAAGACACAAATAACATTATCATAGTATTATCATCCATATGTGATCATTATAAGTATGCATATTCAAAAATTAATAAAAAATCTATCCAACCATATGTACAAGAGGGAAAGTGAAGTACAAGATGTCAAACAAAGCTAAGTATAGATCTCAACCAATCAAGTCTCACAATAATAATTGAATAACAATGTCTAAGTACAAGTGACTCCATCAATGGAGTCAAAAGAGAAAAACTACACACCCAAGCATGCAAGTCTCCCCACGTAAGGGGGGAAGTGAAAATATATTAAATAAACATAAGTTTCTAAAATACCTCAATGTGTCAAGTCAAGCCTTCACAAATCTTAGAAAATAAAAAAAAATCTTAAAAATTGTTTAAAACTTTAAAAATCCCTAAAAATCAAATATGTTCTCCATAATATGCAATAAAAGGAGAATTTATTCTTCTCTTCTCTAGCATAGCATGTGTCTGTGATTTTTTTCATAGTCTAGGCTTTTCTCCTCATATTGCATGTCTTTATCATCATTGCAAGTTGTTATGACAAGGTGAGGTGACTTAGGTAAACTCAACATCTATGGTACATTCTCTTGAATCCGTTCTAGTACTTCAACTTATCATATATTGTACTTATGCTTGAATCAATTTGTATATCAGGTCTAGATGTAAGACACCAATAAAGGTAAGACCATTGTTTGGGAATAATACCTACCTTTCATGTAACAAGCCTTGAGGGGGATATATGTAAGTATGATAAAGGCACACAAGCCAACATGGAAGTCTAAGATTGATATAGAAGTCCAAATCACACACATGAAGGCATGATTTATACTCCTCTCAGTAGTTTCTTTCTTGATGACGTGACTCCCAATATTTCCCCCCCTTTGATCATTCCTCCCCAACCTTCCAACTAACTTTCCAAAGTCTTGCATACCTTCTAGCTACCTACCTGATCCACTTTGAGTGGGTCACCGATATGACTTGTAAGGTCACCTACTTGATCTACCTTGCTAAAAGGGGTGACCCACTTCCTGTAAGGGGTGACCCTATCATCTTTTGCCATGCAATATTTCTTCTAGTTCTACCTAATTTACCTTTATTTTTAGATTATAACTAAGAGTTCTTCCATGCACAACTGAGCTGTGACTTCCCCTAACTATTTCTAGACTCCCAATCACTATATTGTTATCTCCCAATCATTATATTATTAGATCCCAATTAGTCTTGTGTGATCTCCTCTCTAGCTTATGTTCTCTTCCAATCAGAGCTTGTTCACTCCCTAATCAATTCAATTATCTACCCAATCACCACCACCTTTGGTATGGATTCTAAACCTATAAATACCCCTCACCTCTTCATTATTTGGTATCCTCTTCTCACTCTCACAAGCTTCTTTAAGATTTTTCATAGGCCTTTGAGCCTCTTAGTTTATTTCTTTAGTTTAATTTTTTGTAAAGATTCAAAGCTTTCCCTTAGGAGGCAAGTTCATTATTGCATTCTTGCATTTCTCAAGTTTTTGCAAATTTACCCCCACAAAAATATTATGCTCTACATAGGACTTTGCGAGCCTTCTTGTTAGGGTTAGACAACAGATGATATCAATTAAATGCAAATAAAGATTAAACAGAGGAATGAAAAATACACAGATATTAATTAGCGAGAGACAAGTTTTAACATGGTTCACCCAAACTCGGGCTACATCCACCAACAGAGAGTCCAATATTATTATCCAGTAAATCAAACCGATTACAACCAGCAATCCCTAGAACTCAATTCCACTACAAATGCTACAATACAATATCAGAAACCCTAACCCTTAGCCGCTTTTATCAAGCCTTATGTCGGTTACAAAAAATAGGGTTTTTTTATGTCAGTCAATGAAAAAATAACTCTCAGTGCCTTTATAAAATAATAAAAAATTGTGTGAGGTTTTGGGGGCAATTCCCCCAAGCCCCCATGGGGGCGCTACCCCTCGACCTCGCCCTATATCCCGATAGGGAGCACGCTAGGGGTACTGCCCCTAGACCTCGCAAGGGGCACTGCCCCTTGACCCCGTCTTGGGGGCGCTGCCCCCAAACCCTCGCAAGGGGCGCTACCCCTTGACCCCATAGGAATTTGGGGGGAAACCACGTTGATAAAAGTGGGGTAAATTTAACCTTTGAGTTTGATTAGGCTCCATATAACAACAATCTCCCACTTGGAGACTAATCAGACTCCACACCATATCATCTGCCACTTGGAGACTGATCATAACACCGCTGACCTTGTAGCTCCCACTGGAATTAAGCACCCTGGACTTTGTTGTTTTGATTTTGTTTTTAGTCTTGAAGACCAACCGAAGTTGAAGAGGAGCTCATCTTCTCCCTTGTCACTGCCTTTGTAAACATATTCGCTGGATTTTCATCTGTATGTATCTTTTCCAGCCTTAATTGTCCATCATCCAACACCGACCGAATGAAGTGATACCTCAACTGTATGTGTTTGGTATTTGAATGCAAGGCATAATTCTTTGCAAGACGTATAGCACTCTGACTGTCTGTAAACAGATAACTGGTAGCTTGCTGTTTTCCTAATTCTTCCATGAAAGATTGTAGCCATATCATCTCCTTGCTTGCCTCTGTTGCAGCTATATATTCTACCTCTATGGTGGATAAAGCAACTGCCTTTTGCAACCTGGAAATCCAACTCACCAATGTCCCACCTACAGTAAAGACATAACCTGTAGTACTCTGCCTGGTATCAAAATCCCCTGCCAAATCTGAGTCTACATAACTTGCTAAATCTATATTAGAGCCCCCAAAACATAAGTGTTTATTGGATGCACCTCTCAAATATCTGAGAATCCATTTTACTGCATTCCAATGCTCCAATCCGGGATGACTCATATACCTACTTATGACTCCTACAACATGTGTAATATCTGGTCTTGTACATACCATGGCATACATTAAACTTCCTACAGCTAAAGCATATGGTACCTTGGACATTTTTTCTTCCTCCTCTGGTGTCTTAGGACACATCTCCTTAGTCAATTTCAAATGACTAGGCAAAGGTGTGCTGACAGCTTTTGCATTCTCCATATAGAATCTCTGCAACACCTTTTCAACATAATCAACCTGAGATAGAGTCAATTTTCTATTCTTCCTATCTCTGCAAATTTTCATACCAAGGATTTGTTTTTCTACCCCCAAATACTTCATAGTGAATGATTGTACTAAGTGTTGTTTTAACTCTCTTATGTGATCCATGTTAGACCCTGCTACAAGCATGTCATCAACATATAAACATAAAATAATGTAGATGTCATTATCCAACCTCTTAAAATAAACACAATGGTCAGAATTACACTGACTGTAGCCTTGCTCAGCCATAAAACTATCAAATTTCAAATACCATTGCCGAGGTGCTTGTTTCAGGCCATACAAACTCTTCTGCAATCTGTACACTAGTTTCTCCTTACCTTTGACCTCAAATCCTTGGGGCTATTCCATGTATATCTCCTCCTCCAAATCACCATGGAAAAAAGCAGTTTTCACATCTAGTTGTTCCAAATGCAAATCTTTAGTAGCCACAATACTTAAAATAGTACGAATCGAAGTCATCTTAACAACTAGAGAAAATATCTCATCAGAATCAATGCCTTTTTTGTATGCAAATCCTTTTACAACTAACCTGGCTTTAAATCTTTTCTTACCTCCATCTTCCTCTTTCAGCTGATAAACCCATTTGTTTGGTAAAGCCTTTTTACTTGCAGGCAACTTACATAATTCTCAAGTCTAATTTTTCAACAAGGAGTCCATTTCTTCTTTCATTGCAAGCTCCCACTAAACTTGTGTATCCACCTGCATAGCTTCATCATACCCTTCTGGTTCACCAGCATCTGTTAACAAAATAAAATACAAAGAGGGAGAAAACCTTTCAGGAGGTCTACTTAGCCTTGTTGACTATCTAACATTCACTGGAGTTTGTGGTATTTTTGGTTGTTGTTGCGGAGCATGAGGAACCACTGGAACATCACTATTTAGAGTATCATCTAGCACCACATAATCTTTTTCTTTCTTCTTGTGCTGCTGCAACTAATCTTTGTACAACACCTCATTGAATACAACATCCCCGCTTCTCACAATTTTTTGATTTTCAAAATCCCAAAGCATATAACCAAATTGATCAATGCCATATCCAACAAAGGTACACTTTTTTGATTTTGCATCCAACTTGGTTCTATTTTGAGAATCTACATGTGCAAATGCTTCACATCCGAAGGTTTTGAGAAAATAATAACTCACCTTCTTACATGTCCATGCTTTCTCTGGAATACCACAGCCCAAAGGCACTGAAGGACCTCTATTAATTAAATATACAACAGTGTTGACAGCCTCTGCTCACATGTTTAAAGGCAGCCCAACATGTAATCTCATGGTCCTTGCACACTCCATTATTGTCCTATTCATGCGTTCAACCACTCCATTTTCCTATGGTGTCCCTGGAATAGTTTTCGGCCTACGAATTCCACTAAAGGAATAATAATCCTGAAATTCTTTACTGCAATACTCACCACCATTATCAGATCTGAGACATTTTAATATTTTACTCGTCTCATTCTCAACCAAGCTTCTCTATTTCTTAAATGTTTCAAATGCATTAGATTTCTACCTAAGGAAATAGATCCATACCTTCCTAGTTGCATCATCTATGAATGTAACATAATACCGAGAGCCACCAAGAGAAGATACCTAAGTTGGTCCCCATACATCTGTATGCACAAGTTCCAACTTTTCATCTTTCTTTTCCTTCTGATCCTTGAGAAAACTGACTCTCTTTTGTTTGCCATACACACAAATTTCATAGAAATCCATATTAATACATTTTAGACCTGGTAAAACTCTCTTAGAATGAAGTACCTTCATACCTTTTTCACTCATATGCCCAAGTCTGTTATGCCACAACATTGTCTCAGATTCTACAGCAACTGTTTCAGTCTCTTCTTGCGAACCTGCAGCAACTGTTCCTGAACCTGTTTATTTTTTTCTCTGCAATAGCTACAGTACAAGGAATAGTATGACCTATACAAAGATATAAGGTGCCTACTTTCACACCTTTTGCTACTATTAAGGAACCTTTTGAAACCTTCCAATTTTTATCAGTAAATGTAACAATGCAAGCTCCTTCAGCTAGCTGCCCTGCTGAAATTAAATTCCTACTGAGCCTTGGAACGTGCCTTACCTCTTGTAGTAGCCAATGATTCCTATTTTGCAACTTAATCTTAATTCTTCCCTTTCCAACAATCTGACAAAGTTTGTTATCTCCCAAATAAACCAGCCCAAAATCTCCTTGGACATAATCAAGAAAATAACCTCTATGGGGCGTAGCATGAAATGAGGCCTCTGAATCTAAAACCCATGAATCATCAACATTATCTAGGGAAAGAATCAAAGCATCATCTTCAGATTTATTACTTACCACATTTGCCTCCTTATTTTCTTCTTATTTGTCTCCTTCTTTATTTTTCTAAGACCAACAATCTTTCTTCAGATGACCTGGTTTCCCATAGTACTAGCAATCCTTCTGTCCTCTGGATTGGGATCTCTTGTCCTTTGATTTTTCTCGTGACTTCCCATGACCTCCAGAACCTTTTCCTCTCTCCTTTGATCTACCCCTGCTTTCTGCATTCAAAACACTATCTGATGTGGACCCCCCTGAGCTTTTTTGTCGCATTTCCTCGCTAAGGATAACACCAACAACATCATCAAATTTTAAAGTGTTTGAACCAGAGACAGAGTTACTTACAGCCATTACCAAGCTATTCCAACTTTTTGGCAAAGAACATAAAACCAAGAGAGCCCTCACCTCTTCATCAAATTTCACTTTTACAGATGTTAACTGACTGACAATCGTATTAAACTCATTTAAATGATCTGTCATAGATCCACCTTCAACCATTTTTAGATTAAACAAATGCTTCATGAGAAATACCTTATTTGAGGCTGAGGGTTTTCCATAAAATTTAGCCAAAGATTTCATCAGTTCACTTGTTGTCTTCGCTTCTGTTATATTGAATGCCACAGATGGTGCCAGGCACAACCGAATGGTTCCCAGTGCCTTTCTATCTAGATGTTCCCAATCCTCATCTATCATTCCTACCGATTGCTTGGATACTCCTTCCAATGGCCTCCATAAATCCTTCTGATAGAGGTAATCCTCCATCTGCATCTTCCATAACTAATAGTTCTATCCATTAAATTTATCAACCTTCAATTTACCCTCATCTGCTATTGCTCCCACTCAGCCATGAGACTTTCCTACAGACGATAATCGAACACAACCCACTCTGATACCACTTGTTAGGGTTAGATGCCAAATGATATCAATTAAATGCAAATAAAGATTAAACAGAGGAATGAAAAATACACAGAAATAATAATCAGCAAGAGACAAGTTTTAGCATTGTTCACCCAAACTCAGGCTACATCCACCTATAGAGAGTCCAATATTATTATCCAATAAATCAAACCGATTACAACCAACAATCCCTACAACTCAATACCATTGCAAATGCTACAATACAATATCAGAAACCCTAACCCTTAGCCGGTTTTATCAAGCCTTATGTCGGTTACAAAAAATAGGGTTTTTTTTATGTTGGTCAATGAAAAAATAACTCCTAGTGCCTTTATAAAATAATAAAAAACTATGTGAGGTTTCAGGGGCATTGCCCCTGATCCCCCATGGGGGTGCTACCCCCCGACCTTGCCCTATATCGTGATAGAGAGCATGCTAGGGGTGTTGCCCTTGGACCCTGCAAGGGACCCTGCCCCCAAACCGTCGCAAGGGGCACTGCCCCTTGACCCTGTAGGAATTTGGGGGGAAACTGCGCCAATAAAAGTGGGGTAAATTTAACCTCCGAGTCTGATTAGGCTCCATATAACAATGCTTTTGTTATTTTTGCAATAGAATTCTTATGCTCAATCCATCCCCTGTTCATTTTCATAGATTCTATGCTCAATTCAATTTCCTGCACATCCCCATTTTTATGCCTATTGCCAAGAGGAGGACCTTGTTGTTGCATAGGAAGAGACGGTTGCCATAGGACCTCTAAGGACTTATGCCAGGCTCTGCCACTTGATTCGTACATTTTTTTCATTCTTTCTTAGTAATTTAGATAACAAATCTTTCTCTTGAGGAACTAAAACTTATTTTTTCTTCATCTTGATAGGAAAAGTACATTATTTTCTTTGAATAAGATTTTTTTTCATTATGCAAAACGTTGTTCATTTTTATTTTCATAAATAGGATTTATCACTTTCTTAGAGTAGATTTGCTTTCATTATACTTAGAATAATTGTAAAATACAATAGATTACAAGTCAAAATTAAACCACAAAAAATACAAAAACATAGATTAGATTGCATTATGAAAGATCATTTAGTTCCATTCACTTCCCCTTTCAGAGTAATTAATTCATTCTAAAATTTGGAAAAATAATTAAAAATTTGTTTATACGTATGTAGGTTAATTGCATTTAGAAACTCATAAAAACACCAAAAATAAAACAAAAAAGAGCCCTCGATTCCATCACGAGCCATTAATCAAAACATTCAAAAAAAACTTTCCCCCTTTTGCTAAGCATTCGATGTGCCCAAACATAAGGAAAGATTGGGTTAAATCCATCCTAGACAAAATTAGGGAGATCATCTTTCAACCAATTCCCACCAAGGAAGTACCCCAAGAACAAGAGATCATTTTGAGGGTCATTTAACAAGAAACAAAAAAAATAAGACAAGTAGAAGAACATCAACATAGACTCAGTAAACAAGTATTTAAACAAGAACATAGAAGGTTAGATCACCTCCATATCATAAACAAACAAAATGGGCTTAGAACTTAAGTGACCCTTCAAGTCATATAACAATCACAACCACCACTACCATTCAAAATTTATGACAACATCACAACTTTCATCAACCACATACATTCACACATCACACAATCAACCCAATTGTGATCTATGATGTTCTACTTACTTGAGAATAGAACAGCCTCATGTTCTACCTCCACTTGATTGGCTCCTACCAAAAGAGTGGGAGTGACTGGGTGGGCACCAGCTATAGAGACATGATTCATGTGCCACATTGGGTTCTGACTCACCTATGTTGTTTGAGTCACATTCTAAGCAAAACATGGCCTAAGCCCCTAGCACCAATGAGGTCTAATCAAGGCCTCAAAAATAATCCTTGTTACCTCTTTTGATTCCCCAGCTTCCAAAAACACTACTACAAACATATAGGATATTTCTATGTTGACTCTATATCTATTCATAGTCGTGAAAAATAGATCACCCAAAGTCATCCATACTACATGCACCATGATTAATGCATTAACCTTAAATACCTTTCTCAAACAAAGATAAGAGATTTCTCCAAAAAAAAAATTTGTCTCTTCTTCACAATTAATCTTACCATGGTGTCCATCCTTTCTAACAAGCAGTAATGGTAAGAATGAAAATAAGGAACCATACCATGCAATCCCTCCTCATATTTTTCCATGATGAGGCAAGTACCAAAGACACGGTCGAAGGACACCCAAACTTAATTTTGTGAGTGTGACCATTTATATCATCACCAAATTGAGGAGTTTGTTCTCAACATAATGCATTGTTTGTTGCACTTGTGTTGTCATTGATGTCAACAGTGTGAGGTTCAGGGGTGTTGTCAGTGGTGCATGAATGAAGAAGGCTAGAATTAAAGTGAACAAGAGGTAACAATAAAGGAAGTTGGTGGAAATGTAATTAGAGAAGAAGACAAAAGAAGATAGATCGGAGAAGTTGTGATAAGAAGGGCAAGGTAATGAATGTCATCAATATCTCCTAAAGTTGTATAGACAAAAGGTGTGCTAACATGAATATTCTTGCTTTGAGAAAAGAGTTTGTTATTGTTTGAAGTTGAGAATGAAGTCTTTGATGTGGAAAATATTGTATTCATTGTTTCTTGAGGAAAAGCATTGCTTTAGTTTTGAAAGAAAGATTCAGGTTGTCTAAGGCACTAAAGTTTGCTTAGAAAAAGCTTGGGAGAATGCTCCATATTCCTCCATATTTGATGTAATGTCCTTGCAGTTTGGGATTTGGTCAGAGACATGGGTGAAGATTATATGTTCCTAATTTTAGAGCTTGAAGATTAACGTAGAAGATTCTAGAGCTTGCAGAGTGAAGACAATTGTTCAGAGTTGATGTAGTCAGGATGTGTCTGGGAAATGCTCGACATTTCTTTTCCTTTGAAATTAAGGTATTGAAGTTTGAAGGATGATAATTTATAGATGAGAAGATTATAATATTCAAGCTTCAACTACTAAGATGTACTACAGAGGTTCTCCAAGGTCAGCAGAACAAAGACGCATCTTGCTGCTGACTAGGGTTGTCTGGAGGAGAAAGTAGTAGCCACCACATTTCACCGCAATTTATCTTTTGGCTTTGATGTTTGGAGGATAAGTTCAGATATTTATATGGATGATTCAATTCGGGTTTGAGGTGTTGAAGTGCACCGCAAGTTAGTTTTTCAATGTTCTATCTTAAGATTGTGTTCGGTGTTTGTTTGTGATACCAAGCTCAATTTTTGCTTGCTTGCACCAGAAAGAAAACATATATCTCAGAAAAAGGATTGATTGAGAAGGTTGTGTAAGTCTTATGTTGCTTGTGTGATTATCTGTATGATGTTAATTGATCCCTCCAGTACCACTTTTGGTCTGGAGCTTTTGGATGGAAGGATAAGTGTTTGTTGGGTTGACTTCATGTGCTTTTAGTGTTCTCACCAGATGATTTGATCTGTGCGCTAGCTTGGAAGAATGTGATAATAAAGAATTGGTCTTAGTTATCACTTGGATTGAACTGCATTGATTTTCTACATCTTTTGGATGTTGACTTGGTGTGGCCTTACACATTTCATGAATACATGTTTCATCTTGGCCGACTTGGGAGAAGGAGTTTTTGATTTGTGGAAGGTATAAATGAAAGATCTTGTTTGTTGAGGAAGGCATGAGTGTGTGAGAGGGTGTGAAGATGTATGAGAAGATGTGAGAATGTTTGTGAAGATGTGTTGGAGATATCAGTGTTTGCTGGGCAGAGAAAGTGAAGTTTTGTGACAAAGTGAAGGGTGTGGATGATGTGGAGGTGGCTTGTTCAGTAAGATTTATTGAGTGTAATATCCAAAGGTTCTAGTCTCATTCTATAAGTGTCATTGCATTGAGTTACAGGGAGTTACAACTTCCTTTGGGTTGTAGCCCATAAATAATATTGTAATCCTATTTTTATCTTTATTTGTGAGCCTAGATTTGGACAGTAGATCCAAGTAGCTTGCTCACTGTGGTTTTTCCCTTCTCAGGTTTTCCACATAAATCTAGTGTTGTGGCTGTGTGCTTATGTGTTGTGCTTTAATTGGTTTAATTTGCTAATCTTCTGGATAAAGTAATTAGAAGTTTTGATTGTTGATGTTAAACTAAAATAAGTATAGATATATACTATTCTCTCCCCTCTCAATATATCCTTGTGTTCTAACAATGTCATCATGACAGTGATAGGGATATCATTTCTTCCACATTTCCAAGGATTTTCCAACCATCCACCCTTTCTCAATGTCGATGGAAAAAATTACCAATTTATCTACAAGAACATTACTCTCTATACACATGATTAATAGAATAGTCTTCCAACCGATCGAGGAAAGGAAAGACTTGTCCTAGAATCTTATTTGGTTTCAAATTTGGAGTTTCCTTTTTCCTTGTGGGATTAACAATGATCATAGAATCACCCTCCACTTGCAACTTCTTGATGCCTAATTTCTCACACATTTGGAGTCCTAGGAGAAGTGCATGAGCCTCAACTTTATTATTTGTTCCATCTTCTAGCCCAATAAAAGTATCTCTAACAACTATCTTCATGATTTCTTAGTAAGAAACCAACCATAGACACACCTGGGTTACCCCTATAATCTCCATCAAAGTTGAGCTTGTTCCAACCCTTGGGTGGGGCTTTCCAACATTTAGATGTCCTCAAAATTGGTATCAGATTAATCCAACCAACCCCATGAATAGGGATTTTCTAATTGTGTTTTAAGATAGAGTTATCACTAAAATTAATTTATGGATGGATTTTATAATAAAACAATTATAAAAACAAATATTTTAATATTAGATGCTTTTCTAAGAAGATGTGAGGAAGCGAAGAAAGAATATTTTAATATATTTTATTTTGATAAAGAATAAAATATTATTATCTTACAAATTAGGATTTTAGAATAGGAAAAACTATTTTTAGTATTAAATAAAAATTAAATTGATAAGTCAATCTCAATTGACTCTACAAGTTGTCTATTTTTTATTTTACATTGTTCAAACTTTTAAATTTAGATTATTGAATTAAATAAATTGATAAAATCTGATTTATCAATGGATTAAAATAGAAAACATATTTTTATATCTAGATTTTTGAGAGTTAATTATTGAAATTATAATTTAATTAGAATTTTAATTGCTTTTTAGTGAAGTGCATGAATTAGAATAATATTTTAATTGAAATTCTTTAGTTCAACAAATTGTTTATTATCTTATTTTAAGATTTTATAATAAAATATTTCAGACAAGAAAGGCAATTATGATTAAAAAAGAATAAAATTTATTTGGAGGAAGATTTGGCATTCTAGAAAGAACACACATAGGTTTTGAAGATTGAAGAATTGGAGTGTTTTTTTTTTTTTTTTGGAATTGAAGGATTGAGATTGAAAGTGTTTGGTCTTCATCATTTGGTTTTCAATTTGCTAAAGAAATTGAGATAGGATCTTGTCATGAAATTACCTTAAACAAAAATTTCAGTTGGTTTTAATATAGAACTTATGAATTTCTTGTGAAAGAGATGTTGAATTTGTTGAAGTGGTGTTTTCTTTTGTTTTTAAATAAAATTAAAAAATGTAAACTTATTGGATTAGGGAGATCTATTCAATTTGGGAAATATTAGGATATTGAGGATGTATTGGAGTGATTAGAAAACTTCTTTGAAATGGATCTGATAAATAATCAATCTAAAGATTAAGTTTCTTGTATAGGAAGAAATGTGGTGAAATCTGGAGAAGAGAAAGAAATTCAATTGAATTATACTTGAATCTTCTCTAAAATGAATTATAAATTAAATTTGAAACTAAAGAAAGCCTAATTTAATGGTTTCAATTGGAATTTTAAAGGTGCTTGAAACCATACGTTATTATAGAAAATTTAGTGAAGGAATAACCTAGTGAGAAGTACTTCTTAGTAAATGAGGGTTTGATGTTTTGAGTTTTTGTATAAATGAATCCACAATATGTATTTTATTGTACATAATAATGAATTACTATTTTATAGTAGTTTTCTCATAATATTGTATGAATCTAAGTCAATTTGGAACTAGGGAAAAAACTATTGTTATGAAAAAAATAGTTTGTTTTGACTATGTAATAACTTTTGATTTGTAAACTAGGTTTCTCTAAATTTTTATGGATGGTGTGCCATCAAGTTGATTAAATCCTCACAAAAGATTAGTCATATTCATTTTATATATTTTGAGATATTATCAATTTAGTGATTGTCTATCTATGCTGATATTATACAAAAGTATGTTTATTAGTGATTTCTTCTACACTTGAGTGTCTTGTGGAGTTTTAGAAAAGTCATGATTGGTCTATGTGATCTCCCAACATGGTTTGGTGAGTTTGTACTTATTTTTTAGTATTTATTATGTGTTTTGAGGATGGATGAGTAGGTATGAGTTTACTCCTTGTGCATACACTATGTTAGAACACTATTTGTATTATGACACCTATTAGGTCATGGTTCTACTCAAAAAAGTAGGGTTCTATCTAAAAGGATAGGGTGCATCAAAGGTATATTTCATGGTTTTATTTGAAAGAATAGATGGATATCAAAAGATGGTGTGTCTACTCAAAAGAGTAGGGGTTCCATTTGAAAGAATAAAATGGCTACTATAAAGTAGTGTGTCTACTAAAAGCTAGGGGTTCTATTCAAAACATAGTGTTTCTACATAGTGTTCTTCAATCAATCAACAAACAACAATATCAAAAGATACAGTTGGCACCAATGACAACACAAACATGTTGACATCAATGACAACACCAGTTAGCACATACTTGCAACAATCTCCCCCTTTGTCATTGATGGCAACATATGATGTGAAAAACTTGTTCTACCATCAATACATAACTCCCCCTTTCTTTATATACTTTTGCACTCTTAGTCCCCCTGAGTTTTTCACATGATCTCTCTCCCCCTTTGACATCAATGGCAAAGGGCATCACATTTATTCTACTGCACTTACTTGCACAATACTACTCTGATCAGTCTAAAATCATTCTTTACTCCCCCTGAATGCAACAATCATCTCAAACCACTACCTGCTCCCCCTAAGAGGTAGCCTCAAAAATTAGTCCAAAAAGAGAGATGTACTTTGAAGCACACTGGACTGATGCACCTTCCTATGTATCTAGTTCAAGGAAGGAGGGGCAATAACCCCTAATTTCTCCTAGAGATACTCAAATGTGTCTTTTGGAAGAGTCTTAGTAAATATATCAACAACTTGATCTTTTGTAGGCACATATTCAAGCTTTACCTCATTCTCTAGAACTTTCTCCCTGAAAAAGTGATACTTGATTGAAATGTGTTTTGTCTTTGAGTTCATCACTAGATTCTTTGAAATATTTATGGCACTTGTGTTATCACAAAGAATAGGAATTGGTCCATCAAACTCAACTTTGATATCCTTCAAGGTCTGTTTCATCCAGATCACCTGAGTGCAGCATGATACTGCAACAATATATTATGCTTCTGTAGTAGAAAAGGAAATTAATTCTTGTTTCTTGCTATGCCAGGACATTGCCCTATCTCCAAGGAAGAATGCACCTCCACTTGTGCTTTTCCTATCATCGGCACATCCATCCCAATTTGCATCTGTATAGGCACTTAAAGAAAAATTATCGTTCTTAGGATACCACAAGCCATGATCAAGAGTGCCCTTCAAATACTTGAATATCCTTTTTACTACCATCACATGTGATTCTCTAGGATCTAATTGAAATTTGGCCACAAGACAGATTGCATGCATGATATCTGGTCTGGTAGCAGTTAGGTAAAGCTATCCTCCAATCATTGATGTATACTTTCTTTGATCAACCTTAGGAGATTCATCATTCTTACTTAGTTTACAACTGGTGACCATAGGAGTGCATACCGGTTTAGAGTCCTCCATTCCAAACTTCTTCAACAATTCCTTAACATATTTTGATTGAGAAACCTTTGTCTATCTGATTGATTTGCAGTCCAAGAAAGAAATTCATCTCACCACACATAGACATCTCAAATTATTTTTACATCTCATTTGTAAAATTCTTGCACATCTCTTCATTTCCACCAAATATGATATCATCTACATAAACTTCAATAATCAACATTTGATCTTTGCTTACCTTGATATACAAATTGCTATTTGCGGACCCTTTACTGAAACCCTGCTGCAGTAGATATTTATCTAGTCTTGCATACCAAGCTCTAGAAGCTTGTTTCAATCTATACAAAGCCTTCTTCAACTTGCATACCATGTTTGGTTTGTCTGATAACTAGAACCCATCTGGTTGCTCTATGTAAACTTCTTCTTCTAGCTCACCATTCAGGAAGGCAAACTTCACATCCATCTGATATACTTTGATATTTTTGTGTGTTGTAAATGCTAAAAACAAATTGATAGCCTCCATTCTTGCCACCGGAGCATAGGTCTCTTCATAATCAATTCCTTCAACTTGGGAGTAGCCTTTGTTTACAAGTCTTGCCTTGTTTCTCACAACTTCTCCAACTTCATTCAGTTTGTTTTGGAAAACCCACTTTGTTCCAATCACATTCTTGTTTACAGGTCTGGGGACAAGTTCCTAAGTCTTGTTCTTCTCAATCTGTTGTAGTTCTTCTTTCATTGCCATGACCCAATGCTCACCATTACATGCTTCATTTATTGTCTTAGGTTACACCTTTGAAAGTAGATAGAGAGTTACTTATTCCTCTACAATCCTACTTCTTGTCATCACGCCTTTCCTTTTGTCACCAATGATCTAATCTTCAGAATGATCTCTTTGCACATACCTTGGAGTTTTAGGAGTTCTTACCAGAGCTTCAGCTTGAGTTTCTTCTTCTTCTGGAGTAGATTGTTCTTCAGTCTGAACTTCCTTTTCTTTGCCTTTTTCAGTCTTTTTTGTATCAGCATGTTCATCTAACTCATATCCATCTAGTTGGATATCTTCATCTAACTTTACATTTACACTTTCAATGATCCTTCTCAGTCTTTTGTTATAGCACCATTAAGCCTTGCTCTTAGTGGAGTATCCAAGGAATATACCTTCATCAAATCTAGCATCAAACTTCCCTAATTCTTCATCTCTTCTAATGTAGCATTTGCTTCCAAAAACTTTGAAGTATTTGACAGTAGGAGCTCTACCATACCACAGTTCATAAGGTATCTTTGTTTCTTCTACTTTGATTTGTACTCTATTCTGAATATAGACAATAGTATGTATTGCTTCTTTCCAGTACACTTCTGTTAGGTCTACTTCCTTGACCATTGCTCTGGTAGCTTCTTGAATAGTTCTATTCTTCCTTTCAACCACTCCATTTTGTTGAGTCTAAGGAGTAGACAAATGTCTCTTTATTCCATGTTCTTCACAAAAAGCATTGAACTCATTTAAGGTAAACTCACCACCTCTGTCAAATCTTACGCATTTGATTCTCAAATCCAATTCATTTTCAACCATAGCTCTGAATGCCTTGAACTTATCTAAAGCTTCTACTTTTTCTCTAAGGAAAGTAACCCAAGTCATTCTTGAAAAATCATCAATAAGGAGCATGAAATACCTTTCACCTTGCAGCCTTCTTATTCTTGTGGGACCACACAAGTCTGTATGCACCAGCTCCAGCAAACTGGTAGAGGATTGTTCTTTTCTTTTGAAAGTAGTCTTTGTCATCTTCCCAAACTGACATTCTTTGCATATAACATTGGCAGGCTTCACAATCTTAGGCAGATCTCTTACATCTTGAATAGTGCTTATTCTTACCAGATTATTGAATTTAATGTCACATTCTCCTATGCTATAGCCAAATTTCATCTGACTTAGCCAACAAGCAACAATTTTCAACACCTTTCAAATGATAAACATTACCATGAGTCTTCTTACTAGTAGCAATTAAGGTTCCAGAGCTATTCTATATCTTACACCCATTGTCCTTGAACACAAGATTATACCCTTTGTCACACATTTGTCCAACACTTAGTAGATTATGCTTAGGCCCTTGACATAAAGAACATCATCTATATTATGCTTTCCATCAAAAGTAATAGATCCTTTTCCACAAATCTTACCAGTTGCATCATCACCAAACCTAACAAGTCCTCCATCATACTTTTCAAACTTAACAAACTTACTCTTGTCTCATGTCATGTGGTTTGAACATTCGTTGTCAATGATCCATTCATCTTCCTTTTTAGCATGAAATACAGACAACTCTCCTAGACTTTCTTCCTTCAAACAACTTGCAAGAATAGCAGAAACATGTTCTTCTCTAAGTGCAATAAACAAGCATTCACTACTATTACCATCATCATAATTAGATTCATCATCAGATACACCATCACCATCTCTAACATAATAACTCTTTCTTACCATCTTTCCTTTGCTTTCTGTTAGCATTTAATTCTGCACCTTTCAGTGAGAAAGAAAAATGAATAGATGTGCAATAGAATCGCTCTTCAAATTGGAAGGGGAAGCTCCCTGTAAAATAAAACTTAACTAAAAACTTTACAATCTTTTGGGTTTTTTACAACATGCAGAAAGGCAGAGATGCACATTCAACAACGAAGCAAAGATTTTTATGCTTTTTGACTGAAAACAAAACCTAGGCTAAATGCTTACACTATTCAGCTAAATACAGAGGCTGAATAAAGCAAGTACACAATTTGGATTGATTGAACAAATTAACATCACATAATTATGAATGCCAAGACCAGATCAAATATAAGGCGATGCACAGATATGACTTATTCTTTCAATTTCACCTGCAATGCAAAGTTTGTAGATTTTTTGAATCAACCTAACCTTCAGCACAAATAATACATTTTAATGGATATTTGGAAGGAAAATAGGCATATTGGAATCCATTAATGAACAAAACAAGAACACGATTAGGAGAATATTAGACAAATAACAATTTAAGCAACTAGAGGCATGAGAATTGCTATTTCTTTTATTCTTTGATTGAACACAAGAATGGATACTACACATTGAATACTTTTGATTCCTTTGATTAAATCCAGAGATCGAAGGAAATAAATGAACATAGGTGAGCTGATTTTACATGAGAACACTAAAGAACAAAGATGATGTGAAAAAAATGTCTAAGCACAAAGTCCTAAACACTTATCTTAATATCAACAACACAAAAAGCTTCCAAAAATACAACACATATATTCATTCTCAAAGTAGTAAAGATACGCAAGATCATTGAACAATAAGATGTGAAAAATAAAAGCTTCAACATTTACCATTATCATTAAGTTTAAGTTTGTAGAATACACTTATTTATACCCTAAAAACCAAAGGTGCAAGGAAATAAAAGGAAGAGTTAACTAACACTCTCCACCCTAACCCTAATGTTTCTTGACAAGCATGCAAGCTTATTAGCATTTAAAATAATAAAATATCTCTCATGCAATTTAGTTAACTGAACTTGCATGTTATTACACATTGAGTTCCACTTAAAGATATTTTGCATGATCTCCAAAACAAATCCAAAAATAGATTTATCTTTGAAAAGCAAAGTTAGTTCTCAAAATAGAAACTACTTTGGAAATCTCTCCAACTACCCAAAATAGAATCTCCTGCAAGCACTGAAAAATGGCTAAGTCTGGGAATTGAGATTTCTCTCCAATTCATCAACTTTAGCCTCATTTGTTGATCGAAGAGTATTGCATGGTTGCTTGGTGGCTTGGAAAAGGTTTCTCCTTCACTGTCTCGCTTTGAAAAAGGCAAATTAGACCTTTTTGTGCTCGTTGTCATAAAAAATTAGGCTTTTCTTTTTGCTATCCAACTCTAATTTTTCATGAAAAAATTGTATTTTTGCCTTTAAAAAGTGAAAATATGGAGTTGTACCTTCAAAAATGTGCCGGATCTGAACTCTAGATGGTCAAGATTGATGGAAAATGCCTTTTCCCGAGGTGGGTATGTGATAGAAATGAGAGAAAATGGACAAAAAAACCTTGAAAACTCTTTTTTCTATGGCTATAGGTGGTGATTTTGACTTGGAACAGTCATAACCAACAAAATAAAAAGCTTCAAAAACCCTCAAAATGGCTTCCTAGGTTTGAGCGTTGTCCTTCAAGCATGCAAATCTACCTTGGAATGTAAGAAAGAGAAAGAAAATCATGCCATGATGTGCAAAATATGCCCTCTAGGTGAAACACTGACCCAAAAATGCCTTCAATCTACCTTTGATTTGATAAAAATCATGAAGAAGTGCCTTTATTTGATAGAAAAACCCCTTCCTCCTTGAGCATTGCATTTAAATCCTCCTTGAAGCTTTTGTAAATGATAAAAACAATGAAGAAATGGCTCCTTTATATCTTGGCTTTGCATCTTAGGGTTTCAATCTGCTTTTCCTCTAAAAATAGAGTGCTTTTTTATTGACCCTTCCATGCATAAAGTTGAATTGGAGCTCCTCTTCTATTTATAACCTTTGCTTTTTAGAAAACATGTTTTTTCTCCTTTGGGATGCCAAAATCCTAAAATAGACTTTTGTTTGTTTGGTTTTTGTTTGGAGCCTTTTGGAGTTGGAGCACGCTTCACCTTGGAGTGCACTTCACCTTGAAAGTGCTCTTTTTGACTTAACCTTTTTGAAGCACATTTTCAAGATGAACCTTCACTAATAGACAAGAGAATGTCTCTAACACTTGATATTTTCACTTTTCACTTTGGAGTGCTTTTGCCTTGGCGCGCACACCAAGGTGGCACGTGCGCCTTGGGAAAAGCGTGCTTTTTCCATGCCTTAGATTTTTTTTTCAAAATTTTCAAATTTGCTTTGAGCCTTTTCACTTTGATTAATGCTCCAATATTTGCCTTAGAAATTTTTTGAAAAACCTTCAAATTTTGATCTCATCCATTTGGAGCGTTTTGGAGTTGGAGCGTGCTTCACCTTGGAGCACACTTTGTGGACAAAGCGCTCTTTTTGACTTAAACTTTTTGACGCACTTTTTTTTGCTGAAATCACTCTAAATGACGAAAAGGAGTCTTCAAATTTGAAATTTGTATTTTGACATTTGGAGCCTTTTCACCTTGGCACACGCCTTGGGAAAAACACTCCAATGCCTTGGAAATTTTTTTCATAAATTTTCAAATTTTCAAAATTTGATTTTCATTTGCCAGATGTTTTTGCATTGCCTTCCTTGATTCCTTTGCACCATTTTGGTCTTCAATCCATCACTTTGGTATCCACTTCTAGATGATCCTTCCATAGTTTGGAGCCATTTTGTCTTCTCGAAATCTCCTTTCATTTGGGCCTTGGATCCATCTCCTTTGATATGTCATGTACCTAAGGGGTTAGCAAATAATGATAAGGTGACATGGTGCTTGGGAGGTGTGTTTAGGCATCTTTTAGGGTGTTTGTATATATAGACAAAAAATTTTGTATGGGTACAACATTAGGCTCTATCTGGGGAGCATGGTGTATACTTGTAGCATAGGAGGACCTCTGAATCTCTGGGTTATACTGTATATTAGTGTCTTAATAGTTGGGAAATAGAGTCAATACATTTACCTAAAATCACCTAAAGGTGGAACTCTGGTCTACCTAATGGAACACGACAAATAAACAATACATAATTGGGAAAAACAATACTACATAACAAATACATTACTAAAAGGGGAAACACAATACAAACAATTTGACGCACAAAACATTCTTTTTTCGAGTGAGAACAAGAAGAACAAAACTTGTTACACAAAACCATCAATAGGTTCAAAAAAATAAGAACCTCTCCTCTTGAGTTGGCAAATTTGTCTTGGCAGCACATAGTCTTTCTTCTTTAGCAACACCTTCTCAAAGAGCCCCGATTCAGGTGGGTAGACACGATCATGCCATGAGAAATTCATGATGAATTGATTGATGCACATGAGCTCTGGTGGATCATCTTCTTCCATAGTGAAAAACTCTGCAACAGGTGAAGGTACAAAACATCCTTTTGAAGATATGAAGCAAGGTCCTATGGCCAAAGTATGCTTGTGGGAATGGTCACCACCACATATAGAATTTGACAATCTTCATCCATGTTTTCAACATACACAACCTTGAACTCAATCCATGTGTCATCCTTTAGAAAAGGTTGAAGTTTCTCATATAGAATTTCCATCATTGGTTCTTGGCTTACTGGATCGACAACTATCATCAATTTATCTAGTGATTCAACTACTTGATCTTTTTCATCTTCTTCAACTATGTCTTCATCTATCCAGTCCTCAGAATTTGAATGTGATAAATCATCAAGATCTGAATCTCCAAGCATCTGATTATCATCAAAGTACACCTTCTGAAAAACATCTTCATCTAGTAGTTCACTTTGCCATTCATCATTTTGGGTCTCGTTAGCTTCCATGGAGCAATCGCCTTCAATGAACAAGTCCTTGAGAACATGAATGTAAACATCTAGCAACATCTCATTTTTAGCAACCACACACTTCTCCTCTTTTGACATGCATGTAGGATCAAGCACATATTCTTCTAAGCTTTGTGTTTCTTCTTCTTCTACTTGAATGATCTCACACACGACATATCTCACAACACACTTGTCAAGAATTTCTGACTTCTCCATATGATTCACTTCGGTGACCAAGACTGAATATTCAATGAACTTTTCTTCTACATGAGCCTCTTCATTTGTTGCTTCTTGTGTTGATTTTATCACATTTGTGATGTCTTCTTGCACAAGTTCATGAATAACCTCAGAAGGTTTAGCATCATCTTCCTCACCGGTGTGTATGAAATTCTTTGGAGACAAAGATGAAGATGGACTAAACTGCAAAAGGAAACTTACAGTATCTTCTATGGAAGATTCACTCTCCAGGTGATGTAGAAAACTATTGAGATCCAAAGATGAATCTTCCATATGATTTCCTAATTTGAAAAATGCCTACAATGATGAATCATCTTCAAAATGAAGAAGATCTTGTTCTTGCTCTAATTGCAATTCTTCCTTGGTCTCTTCTCCTTTGAGTGTATCTGACACAGGTTCTTCAAACCAGCCTTCAAAAGATGACATGAACAAATTGGATTCATCATTACCCTCTTCAGAACATATGGTTTCTTCTTCTTCACAATTTTATTCTTGAGAGATGTGTTGTGCTTCTTCTTCCTCAAAAAAAGTATGCAAGTCGTGCATTTCTTCAAGTTCTTCCATCAACAATCCTTCTTCATACTAGAAGAAATTATGCAAATTTTTAGCTTCTGATGAACATTCTATTGGCAAGAGACACTACTACACATGATAGGTGTTGTCATTGATGGTAACTAAGTCCATCTTACATATCCACATTACATAATTTGCTCATACTGGAAGTCAAAGTTAGGATTTGTCTAAGTCTGGGTAGCTAGAAACAGAGCATGTGACAGGGTCCAATATCTTGGTCTCGATCTCTCCAGTGATAAAACACAGTGTGCTATGGATTTGAAGGAGTAATAAGGATTGTTAGGACTATCTAAATCTAGGAATTTAGCCTTCAATGATGAAGGATTCAAAATTTATAAGCATCTAAGTATCAGGTTTCAGCTATTCTGTATAGTTAGAAGAAAAATAAGCTGACCTAATATTTGATCTTGGTCTGGATGTAGAAAAGTTGTTGGTTAAGGAACTTGTGATAACTAGTGGTATTGACCGACATGATTGATGATTTGAGAACACAATTTTTTGGTCTGCATTGTTGTTTGTGCATAGATTCAACTAACAGAGCAGAGTTCTTCATAAATGTTCTAAGTTTTCTTGAAGCCAACTACAATTGATTGAATCTCTTGATGCGGATATATATAGCCGATGGATTCAAATGTTTTGGTGTGTGGGTTGTGTAGTGATGGAGTAAGTGTGAAAAAAGGTAGGAAGAAGTGTGAAGGTGAAGATCTAAGCTTGGATTATGGCCAAAGAGTAAATCAGGGTAGAGTAAGGATGACGTGTGTAAGATCGGTATTATGTGCTTAACCAAAACTAAATTTTTGCATTAGTAGATGCTATTTATCAGTTCAAACATTCTATAATCTTCTTGTAATCATCTCTATAGGTAGTGAGCCTCTTGGAGTAATGAGCTCTGGGTAGTGTGCCCTGAAGGCATGTGCTTTCCCCATTTGTAATACTTTTAACAGAGTATAATTTCTTATGGGTTAACCCCCATTGTGGTTTTTCCCTTAACTGGGTTTCCACACAAAAATCCTAGTGTTATGTGTGTTGATCATGTTTTTGCTCATGTGTTGTTGATTTATGCTTTCATGGTTATATCATTGATTTATTAATAAGTGAAAATGAAAGAAAATTGTTGCAAATATTAAAATTTGTGACAACTGATTCACCCCCCTCTCAATTGTCTGCCCTTATTTCTAACAATTGGTATCAGAGCAAGGTTCCTTGGAAGAAGTTTAACCACTTGAGGAAGATCTGGGAAGGTAATAAAATGGATTCATACAACCTCCAAAAACAACTTAAAATTGCTTTAGAAGATCTTGATCAATCTAGAGTAGAAGTCAAAGAATTGCAAGAAAACCTTAAAGATGCTGAAGACTTCATTGAGACTTTAAAAGAAAAATTGAGAAAATCCAATGAAAAGAGGAAGGAGCTACTTCTTCAACTAGGAAATTAGAATGAAGACAATGAAAAGGATAAGGCCCTGAAAGAGAAGACAAAGGAATGTGAGAAGTTAGCTAAAGAAGCTATTGTCCTAAAACATGAGATGGAATCTAGGGTGATGAGGCTAACCAAGGAAATTGAAGAAAGGAAGAAGACTGAAGAAAAATTGAATCAATCTCTGAAAGAAAGAACTGAAGAATGCTGCAGATTAGACAGAATAGCTGGTCATCTAGAGTCTGATCTACATGAAAGCAGAGACAATGAGGAAGAACTTGAAAGGCAAATTGTTATTCTCAAACATGACCTAGAAGTTCCAAATGAATACAAGGAGAAGTTCAAGATAAGCTCAGATAAACTTGAAGTGTTGCTTGAGAGTCAGAAGAAGGCTGATGATAAGCATGGTCTTGGGTATGAGAAAGGTGAAAACTCTAGATCTAGAAAAAGAAATTCTCAATCAAGGAATGGGAGAATCAGACCTAGAAGACCTCTGGTAAGACAACCTAATGCTCAAAGGTATCCATATCTCAATGGAAATTGTTTCAATTGCAATAAATTTAGTCATAGAACTACTAAGTGTAGAAGCAGAGTAAATCAAAGTGGACCATCCTTCTCTGGTCAATGCTTCAAGTGTAAGAGGTATGGTCATAGATCCAATGAATGTAGAAGTATGATAACGAATAACTCTAACAATAGAGGATATGGCAATTCCTTCAATGGCAAATGCTTTGCATGCAATAGATTTGGACATATGGCTAATCAGTGCAGATCAAGAAGAAATCAATTAAATGAGCAAAGAAATGTCATGTGCTTCAGTTGTAACTGATCTGGTCATATTGCAAGATTCTACAGAAGTAGGAATAATGAAAGAAGAGGTTCAGTAAATAGAAAATAGGATGAGCAAAGACAAGACAAAGGCAAGGGCAAAGTTAATACAAATGAGATCCAAAATGAAATGAACAAAACATGGGTGAAGAAAGGTGAAATGAATATTGACAATAGGTCCGCACCAAAATCCGGTGCTGGTAATTCCTCTAAAAATTAAATTTGGAGCTTTGGCTCAAGGGGAGCTGCATTGAAAATCAAATTCCCCCAACCAGTAAGTGGGTGCCTAAATCTAGCACGATGAATAAAAATAGAAAAGCCTATTGCAAATTTGTTAAAGAAAATTTTGAAAGAAAAGAAATAAATGTGATTGATTGGAGAGCAATTGAAGTTTAACTATATGCAGAAATAATGTAACTAGATGCATTAGGGAAGAGCATTTATTACAATGAAGAATTAGGTTTTGTGGATGAAAAAAGGTCATTGATTCAAACACTTGAGTCACTTTGCATTCGAAGAGAACAAGGAGGAGAGCACCTGAGCTAAAATTTCAAAGAATTGAAGTGCGAAGAATGAATTCGGCATCCAACCCTAATTCCGTGAAAAAGGTATTTTTCTGCGAAGCTTTGAACTTGTAATCATTTTCAATGGCTACACCTTTGGTTGTTGATATCACTAAAAGGCCCCAACCCAAATTCAAGAAGCATCCACACAAATCACTAGAAGTCGACTCGTTAGGTGCATTTTCAAGTGTTCTGTATGGTGTATTGCATGTTGAAGATATTAGGGTCTATATTCATGCAGGCATAGATCAATTTGGGGACTCAAGGTTTGTAGATTTGTTTGAGAATCATCTAAGGGATGAAATTCATAGTCTTAAACCTGAGTATAAGACATTGCATGACAAACATTTCATTAAGATTATGGAGTTTCCAACCTTCGATGAAGATGAATGGGTCTGATATGTTTTAAGCCGAATGCATGATGAGTTTATATGGCTAATGAAACCCTTCAAGATCACCAAGGATGCCATTAAGGTTGTGATAGGTTTAAACTCATCTGGTGGATTGTCAATGTTGAAGGCTATAAAGAATTAAATTGTGACTGATGCAACCAGTTCCAAATTTGACAAAAGGGTAATGACTATCAATGATATTAGTGATCCGGATGTTAAGTTTGCTTCTATGGTAATTGGTTACAAAATTTATTACTCTAGCAGGGAGAACTCTAATTCTGGAACTGCCATATATGCTGCATATCAAATGATAAAAGAAAATGTAGATTATGACCTATGTGAGTTATTGCAGAACCAACTAATTGAGAACTTGAACAAAATTAAGAAAGACAAGAAAAACACCTTTAAATATGGTACATTAGTTCTATGTCTATTTTTCTACTTCATGAATGAGGTACTTGGAGTAAAGGGAGTGCACTAGACTAATGACGAGCCAATTGCTATTCAGATAAGAGATCATCTACACAGCATTGGTGACTATAAAGCATAGAGAACTGCAATATGGGGATACTTCAAGAATTTTTAGAATATGATGCATTCTAGGGAAAGAATCCCTAAATCACTTGTTGAGAAGTACAAGAATGGAATCTGTTTCATGGTGGACACTGATCAATGCTTAATGGAAGTAGTAGAACCTAGAACTGTTTGGATCATGCCCATGGGATATGAGGTAGATGAGAAAATTTTGAATATGTATGCTCAACACCTTTTGAGCAAGCTAAAGGACACAACAGTTGAAAGATTTAGGACATATGAGGAGCTAAGTATGAAACTGAATGTTGAGCTCAGAAAACCTGAAACCAATAGGAAAGTAAGGAAAGAAGTTGAGCAGTTGGCTGAGAATCTAGGCCTCACCAAGGAAGTTGTGAGGCAGTTTAGGGAAAGAACTAAAAAGACTGAGAGGGAGAAGTAGGATAAGAAACAAGCAAGTGCTCTAGTAGAATCCTCCTGCACACCAAGGACCACTAGGAGCTCTGTTGCTGCCCTTGTTCCCCCAAAACCTATCAATCCTGAGAAACTGAAAGAAAAATTAGCCAGTAAGGAAAAGAAAAGAACAAAAGTAATGGCAAAAGGGCCATATGGTAGTTTGGAAAAGGAGGATGAAGAAAAGACAGATTTAGATGATGAGCTTAAAGAGCTAAAGGCCACAGGCACTAAAGCAGTCAAAGTGTCCAAAGAGAAGCATTCCGGAAGCAAGTTGACAAATAAGAAGCAAAAATCAGAGGATGATGTTGAAAAACCAACTCCTGCTGTGGAAGACATTGTCAAAACAATCACTGTTGATGGTAATCTCAAACCAATAACCAAGTTTTGTGATCTTTACAATGATGATGACAAAAGACTTCTGGAAGAAGCCACTATCAAATACTTGAATGTATTCAATTGAGCACTGGTAGAAATTTTGTTAGAAGTTCCAAAAGGTTTGAGAGATATTTTGGAAATTAGGAAAGAAGCTACCAAGACAAAAGATATGGAGCTGAGGGAACATTTGTTAACCACTCTATGTCTAGTGATCTCTAGCAGAGAAGCAGATAAAATCTTTAAAGAGGTCAAAAATGAATTCAAGAGTAAGAAAAGAATGAACAAACTGATGATTGGAGAAATAGAAGAAGTTTTCCAAGAAACTGAACAAATTCTGAGGAAAGCATTGGACAAGAACAAGTTCTTTGTAATTTTAGATGAACTTGCTGATGACACACCAGTTCTAGATGATGAAAAGTAGCAGGAGAATGAGCAACAAATTGGATTAGATGACTCCCCTGTTTCAAAAGAAGAAGCAACAAACAAGGAAGATGAAAAGATGACAGATGAAACGAATGATACAGGAGGTATTCAAACTCCTCTGGATCAATCTTGCAAAGAAGATACAGAGATGAATGTTGAAGTAGATGACCAAATTGAAGATGATTCATTGAAGAATAAAGAGCATGAATTAGAAGAAGGTGGGGACCAAGAAGCAAAAAAGGCCAAGGAGAAGAATGAAAATGAAGAAGAGATTGCAAAGATTGATGGAGAGCCCAAGCAGGATAATCTGGTTGATAGTACCAGTAAGGATTAGATAGATACACCATCATTTTGGACAAGAGACACTATAGAAGCAGTGAAGGAAATTCTAGAAAGAGACAAACAAATTGAAGAAGATCAAGACATAATTCAAGGTCCAATAAATTTTTATACCTTATCTTTGGTGCAGAAGATAAAGTTGGCTTCTATAACTCAAGCCAAAGCAAGAGAAGATATACTAAAGTCTAACATAAAAGACAATGAGCTACTTGGTCTAGCATCAAGGATCTTGGAGAAGATCATACCCACTTTTCAGAAGGACTGTTCAACATCCCCCTCCGGACATCTAAAGGACTTGATAAACTCTATAAGTACCCATTTTGAATCTCTTGAAAAGTCTGAAGAGGTCAAAGTTCAAAAGGAATTCAATGATAAAAGGTTTGATGCTCTAAAAGGGTTGATTGGAGTAGATAGAATTGTGCTGGATGCCAGTGTAAAGAGTATTCAAAATATTCTTACAGAACGAGGAAATGTATATAAATTCTGCTTATCTTGTCCTAAAGTTATAGAGGATATTGAGGATAAAATAAAAGTGTCTAAGAAAAAACTATCTAGTGTATCCAAATCTTTTGATCCTGTGACAACATCAGTGGCAAGCAAGGAGAGTCAGGCAATCAGCTTGATTGAAGATATAAAGAAATTGACAAAAGAAAAGGAGAGCATAGAGGCAAGGATGAGTGAGCTCAGGGGACTCATTTCCCCTAAAATGGAAGCAATGTTCAATGCCCTGACCGAAGCCCAAGCTGTAGCTCAGTCAAATGATTCCATTGATCTGTGGATGACTAAGTCACAAGCATTTCTTTTCAGTGGCCACATCTCAATTTTGAATAGTATGAAAAAGAGTTGGGATGATGAGTTGGCGCTGTTGAAGAATATCTTTGGTGATGTGTTCAAACTTATGTAAAGAAGTCATAGGGTTGTTTGTATATATGCCTATATACATAAAATTTTTGGTGAATTTTGGTATGTGGATTTTGTCAAGTTTGATGCTCAATTACAGATATTGGAACTACTGGACCACAAGGCAATATTCACTCCTGGCTATAAAGTTGTATTGCATATACACTCCATTGTGGAGGAATGTGAAATTATGGAATTGTTACATCTAAAAGGTTCATCCTTTGCCATTGATGTCAAAGGGGGAGTGAAGAGCAGTGAAAAATGAGGAATCCAGCAAAGGGGGAGCATTGGAGAATAGTGAAAAGCATAAGTGTACAAAGTAAGGGGGAGTTGTTCTAACACTTAGTCATTTTTCACTAAGTGTTGCCATCAATGCCAAAGGGGAAGATTGTTGGCAAGAGACACTGCTACGCATGACAGGTGTTGTCATTGATGGCAACTAAGTCCATCTTACATATCCGCATTACATAATTTGCTCATACTGAAAGTCAAAGTGAGGATTTGTCTAAGTCTGGGTAGCCAGAAATAGAGCATGTGATAGGGTCCAGTATCTTGGTCCAAATCTCTCCGGTGGTAAAACACAATGTGTTGTAGATCTGAGGGAGTAATAAGGATTGTCAGTACTATCTAAATCTAGGAATTTAGCCTCCACTGATGAAGGATTCAAAAGTTATAATCATCTAAGTATTAGGTTCCAGCTATTCTGTATAGTTAGAAGAAAAATAGGCCGACCTAGTATTTGATCTTGGTTTGGATGAAGAAAAGTTGTTGATTAAGTAACTTGTGATAACCAGTGGTATTGGACGACATGATTGATGATTTGAGAACACAAGTTTTTGGTCTGGATTGTTGTTTGTGCATGGATTCAGCCAACAGAGCAGAGTTCTTGATAAATGTTCTAAGTTTTCTTGAAGCTGACTATAGTTGATTGAATCTCTTGATGTAGATATATATAGTTGATGGATTCAAATCTTTTGGTGTGTGTGTGTGTGGTGTAGTGATGGAGTAGGTGTGAAAAAGGGCAGGAAGAAGTGCGAAGGTGAAGATCTAAGCTCAGATTATGGCCAAAGAGTAAATCAGGGTAGAGTAAGGAAGTGTTTAAGATGAGTATTCTATGCTTAACTGGAACTAAATTTCTGCATTAGTAGATGCTATTTATCAGTTTAAACATTCTATAATCTTCTTGTAATCATCTTTGTAGGCAGTGAGCCTCTTGGAGCAGTGACCTCTGGGTAGTGTGCCCTGAAGGCATGTGCCTTCCCCGTTTGTAATACTTTTAACAGAGTATAATTTCTTGTGGGTTAACCCCCACCATGGTTTTTCCCTTAACCGGGTTTCCACATAAAAATCTTGGTGTTATGTGTTTTGATCATGTTTTTGCTCGTGTTGTTGATTTATGCTTTCATGGTTATATCATTGATTTATTAATAAGTGAAAAGGAAGGAAAATTGTTGCAAGTATTAAAATTTGTGACAACTAATTCACCCCCCCTCTCATTTGTCTGCACTTATTTCCAACACATTCATGGTCCATGTGCAAACACATGATGTTGCTTGAAACAAAGTTAGAAAAATGATTCCTTCTAATATTTGATTTACACTGGGTAAATCCCTAAATAGAGCCGCTATCGGATTCATCTAAAAGACATTAAGGATTATCCAAAAATCCTTGATTTTCATTTGATGCTTTTAATATCTACATAAATCTTCTCATCTCTGAGCAACTTTCTCCATCATGTTGGTTTGTGGCATGAAACAAGCAATAGATTTGTATTTCAGAAGACACATCCTCCTCTTGATGTATAGGTGATACTTGATGCATAGGTGAAACAGGTTGATCACTAACATAGTTAATGAAAGAATCTAGCATATTTGAAGGAGATGGAACTTGCCGCAACGATACAACATTTAAGGCCACCAATGGATTGATTGAATCTCTCTAGATTTTTTCTAAAGTGATCATATGATCCTCTAATTCAATAGCATACTCCTGAGCTTCTTACAATTCTCTAACATGTCTTTGCTTGAGATAGAATTAAACTTTTGAAGATTGTGCATTTGTGGAACAACTTAGTAGAATTTTTTATGAAGGCTTCAAGGTGTTTACAACTTTTCCAACCAAATGGTTGAATCTGGCCACGAACTCTCGCATCAACTCACTTCTATCTTTCTTGATGTTGGAGAGTTATGCAAACAAGACATGACTATCTTCTATAGGCTTGAAATGGGTAAGGAATTTCTCCCTCATCAACTCCCAACTTGTGATAGAACTAGCAGCAAAGTGACTAAACCATTCAGTTGCTGAGCTTTGCAATGATTCCACGAACAAACGCACTGCAACATATTCATGTGCAATGCCGAGAATCCCACAGGTGGTGGTGAAGGTAGAAATGTGCTCATCAAGATGTTGCTTGACATTACCATGAAACTTTAGAAAGCTTTTTCTTCATCCTTCAGGAAGCTCATGATTTTATTCTAGTGCCAATGGATCGATCTAATTTCCCCATGTCCAAGGTGGGCGATTATTGACATGATTGCCTTTTTGATCTTTCATAGGAAGTCTTCTTTGAAATTGAAAAATTTGTGAACTTTGGATCTTTTGAATTCCCAGTGGATAAGACAGAGGTCTTATGTCGATCCCCAACAAAGTTGCCAAAAACTATTAGCATTTAATTTTGCACCTTTTGGTGAGAAAGAAAAATAGATAGATGTGCAGTAGAGCCGCTCTTCAAATTTGAAGGGGAAGCTCCCTATAAAATAAAACTTAACTAAAAACTTTACAATCTTTTTGTGTTGTTGAGATTAAGATAAGTGTTTAGGACTTTGTGCTTAGACATTTGTTTCACATCTTCTTTGTTCTTAAGTGTTTTCATGTAAAATTAGCTCACCTATGTTCTTTTGTTTCCTTTGATCTCTGAATTTAATCAAAGGAATCAAAAGTATTCAATGTTAAGTATCCATTCTTGTGTTCAATCACAGAATAAAGCAATAGAAATTCTCATGCCTCTACTTGCTTAAATTGTTATTTGTCTAATATTCTCCTGATCGTGTTCTTGTTTTGTTCATTAATGGATTCTAGTATGCCTATTTTGCTTCCAAATATCCATTAAAATGTATTATTTGTGCTAAAGGTTAGGTTGATTCAACAAATCTACAAACTTTGTGTTGCAGGTGAAATTGAAAGAATAAGTCGTATTTGTGCATCATCTTATAGTTGGTCTAGTCTTGGCATTCATAATTGTGTGATGTTAATTTGTCCAATCAATCCAAAATTGTGTACTTGCTTTATTTAGCCTATGTATTTAGCTAAATAGTGCAAGTGTTTAGCCTAGGTTTTGTTTTCAGTCAAAAAGCATAAAAATATTTGCTTTGCTATTGAATGTGCATCTCTGCCTTTCCGCATGTTGCAAAAACCTAAAAATATTGTAAATTTTTTAGTTAAGTTTTATTTTACAGGGAGCTTCCACTTCAAATTCGAAGAGCGGTTCTATTGCACATCTATCCATTCATCTTTCTCATTGAAAGGTGTAAAATTAAATGCTAGAACTTTCATTGATTTTCAAATCTCTGTTAGAACATCTTGAAGTATAATGACCAATTTTACCACAACTGAAGCATTTGAAAGGTAACTTACCTTTGAATTTTCCTTTGTTGTCCCTCTTTATTCTATTTGCAATTTTGGCTTCTAGCTCTACAAAGTATTCATCATCTGATTCCACAACATATTTCTCTGATCTAGCAGTCTTAGTTGCTTCCTTGGCCTTGAAAGTAGTCTCAGTTTTCACAGGGCCATCAGTAGTACCAAACTCTCTTATTTCAAAAGCAATCAATTTACCAAGTAATTGAATTTTGAAAGCTTGCCCAATTCCAACAACTCTTCAATTGCAAATACCTTGTGACTATAAGATTTGGGAAGAGTTCTGAGTATCTTATCTATAACATCCTCATCCTTTAATTATCCACCAAGAACCCTGATGCTGCTTACAACTTCATCAATATTTTGTAAGTAAATTGTTATGTTCTCATCTTCAGCCATTTGCATGGTTTCATATGTGGTCTTCAAATTTTGCAACTTGGCCTTCTTGATAGATGCATCACTTTCATAGATTTTATTTAATTTGTCCCAAATCTCATAAGCAGTTTCTAGATTCACTACTTTTTCCATTTCAGTGTTAGATAGGGCATTTAACAGAGCATTTTTAGCTTTGTGATTAGCCTCAAACTCTTTAATCTCTTCTTCAGAATCTAGATCTTTAGGAACTGTGTATTTATCTTTGACCATTGCCCAAACATTATAACCAAGAGAAATGAGATAACTTTGCATTCGTACCTTCCAATAGGCATAGTCAGATCCATCGAATTGAGGAATGTATTTCTTGTGTGCCACCCCAGATCTACCTTAAGTTGTTAGGCTTTCTTCAAAGGAACCTCACTTTGATAGCAATTGTTGAAAGGCACAAGACAACTAAGAGGGAGGTGAATCAATTGTATCAAAAACTTTAACTTCTTTAAACCAAAATCACTTTCTCATTCAATTAATCTAACTCCTTATTCTGTTATGAACATTAACCATGAATAGAAGAATCAAAATATGAAGACAACAACACCATACACACATGAACACTATATTTTTTTATGTGGAAAACCCTAATTAGGGAAAAAACACGGTAAGTGTTAGCTCACAATATAATGTAGTAACAATACCAAATATCAAAAGTGGCTCACTGCCGGGGGCTCACCCCAGGGCTCACTGCCCAAAGCTCACTACCAAAATGTGGCTCACTGTCAAGGGTGGTTCATTGCCAAAGGGTGAACCAATTTAGTAGAATCTACACCATGCCTGATTTCAGTTCCATTGACGTACAATAGATCTCCTCTTCTCTACTCTACTTTTACACTTCACACTTATCTTCACATCTTCACACAATCACACCTTAATCACAAATTCATTACATACATTTATACTTATCATCAACCTTGGAATGAACATCAAGGTCAGCATTACATTCTACAACCATTAGAACTTTCTCCAAGGTTAGCATACATACATAAATCAAATTAGGACTAGACCTAAACAAACTTGCAGAGCAAATGAATGAAGGATGAACACATCACGACTTAGCTTAGAACCAAATACATCTTCACATACTTGGACATGCTTCCACAATCCATGAATCACCTTCGCAACAAGTGTGACAAACCAAGTCGGCTAGAACTTATGCACATATCAAGAACACTTAAAATCATGCTTGCAAGATCTTTATTATAGCTTACAGATCAAGTACATGTGTTCAACACATTCTAGAGACATCCACGGATAACATATAATCACTTGGGAGTCGACAAATCCAACCACAACAGATCTCACTTGAACACAACATATATCACTTGAAGAACATATCACAGGCTTTTTGAAGCTTCAAATCACATATCCTTTGGAATGAAGATGAATAAGGACCTTATAATCTTAAGTCTAGAACCACAAAGCCAAAATCCAATCTACAGATAAATGTGAAGTAAAACACTTTCTCCCTGTCACTTTGTAAACCTTGCTAGTCACAGTCTTCAAACTGGTGAATAGAACATTTTCTGCACAGCGATCTAGACCACCAAATTCTAGATTTAGCATCTTCAAACACTTCTCTAAATCATATCCAAAGCTCATACTCTGGTCTTCAATACAAAGAAAATGTGGAGAAAAATACTTAGACAATGTTCTTTAATCAATCAACAAACAACAATATTAGAAGATACAGTTGGCACCAATGATAACAAAAAAATGTTGACATCAATGACAACACTAGTTAGCACATGCTTGCAACAAGTAGGGGTTCTATTTGAAAGAATGGAATCATTACCATAAAGTAGTATTTCTATTGAAAGGTAGTAGTTCTATTTGAAAGAGTAGAATGGATATCAAAAGATAGAATTTATACTCAAAAGAGTAGGGGTTCCATTTGAAAGAATGTAATGATTACTTGAAAGTAGTGTGTCTACCAAAAGGTAGTAGTTCTATTTGAAAGTATAGAATGGTTACCAAAAGTTAAGATGTTACTCAAAAGAGTAAAGGTTATATTCAAAGGGATATTATGTACGTCATATGATAGGCGATAAATAGTTTTTCAAGTATCTTATCATACTATTGTATGGTGAGGATAACGTAATGTTTTTGGTATTGATAAGCTGCAAACATGGGTACAGATCTTGATAACAAAAAGCCCCACGGGCAGCAAAACAGGCCAAAGGCCACAAGCAGCATAGAAACAACTGACTAGCAACAAAGGTTCATAATAGTATTAAAAAGGAAACTAAGACTAGATCATAAAACAAAAATACTAATGCAACAAATCTTTCCAATCATCTTTGATTAGCTCCTCTTTGTTCTTGAACACAAAATCAGCACCAATGATGTGATCATCCTGCAAAATAGAAAAGGCATTGACCGCCCTATGGAAGACCTTCAAGCAAGTGGTCAACAGCACCTTGACATCTTTTCCATGACTGAGAGTTGGGACTTAACATCATCCATCTCCTACACAAGCCTCCTATTAGACTCAACTTCCTTGGTACTCTCCACCTCCTTATTAGGGGTCTCCACAATCTCAATCTCCTCTTGTTCAATGTCATAAAAGGAATTATTAATTGAATCAAAGTGACTTGCACCTTCTTTTTCTTTCACTAGAGGAGTCTTAACCTCCCTAATTTCTATTTCATTCTTAGGGTCATCATGATCTGAGGTAGAGGAATAATCAACTATTTCAACACCTGGGGCTTCCCACCCACCAGCCTAGATGACCTGCAGATGCTAGGTCTTCTTTCAGTATTTTCCCTATGCACCGCCTTCTCCTTGACATCAACAATGTCCACCTCTTTCTGCTGCTGGGGAATATCCAAACCTTTCTTAGTCTTTGGTTCCACACTCCTCAAGCCAACATCATATTTTTAACTTTCTTCTTGCCACCTTTGGTAGAGTTGGGATGGCTTTGCAAGCCTTTGCATTTATTCTCTCTCGGGGGTGGAGGGCAACTTCTCAGTCCATAAAGCCCCTCACTAGCTTCTTTGTGAGAATGGCCATGGGACCCATCCCCACCCCAGAGACATAGGGGTCCGACTAGAATGTTGGGCCCTAGGGGAAGAGGTGTCCAACAAGATGGGAGGGCTAGAGTCCTGAACAACAGGAGAAATGGAAGGGGGTTAACAGGGTTAGAGGGGTCAATATCAGTAAGAGATGGGGCTTTTAATTTGGAGGGGCTACCATACTTGACATTGAGAGGGATATTTTCATCTGAATCCTCATTAGCATTATCATTAACAAGTCTAGATTTAGGGGGTTGAACATAGAAAAGGGCCAAATGAAATTGGTATAGGAGGAATATAAGGCCCTGATGCAGGGGAATCACAACCATAGCTAGATTACCCTCACGAGTTTTCCTTGTTAGCTTAATAGAGGTTTCAAGGATAGAAAGCAAGTAGAAAGGGAAATTTACCAACATTTTATGTTTGAAATGGTTTAACAAAGCAAAATGGTAATGGTAGAAGCACCTATAGCGAGCTTCAAGAGTAAAAAACTTCATGATAAGGTAATGTACCTGGTCCCAGGGATTAACCAAGCTCTCTTGCTCAAAGCCACCTTGGAGTCTGACTTGTTTCTCACCTTCCTGATAGAAATGCTTCAACCCCTCCAAGTCTTGGACCTTAGTTTTTTTTTTCAACCTTTTGCCCTTATGCTACAGGCCTGTAGCATTGGCAATGGACTCCTCTGAAACAACAAATTGCACACCACCAACCTTCACCCTCCTGTCTGCATCCCATGTCATAGAAAATTGGATAGACAAGTTCTCATCGAAGCCATTCAAGCATTCGAGGAATGACGTAACCCCCTCATAGGCAATGCTCCAGACCTGCGAGTCTTCCTTAAACTCACCACAAGACGTCAGCTTAGTATGCACTTTGTCACCACCCATCCTTTTGAACTTACTAAACAATAAGGGATACAACAATAGAGCTTGGCAAGAAATAGGGTTTGATTGAACAAGCTAGAAGTAAATTGGTACTCATTAAATAAAATGCAAGCCGTGCACCTCAAAAACTCATAAATGTCCTTTGAAATCCCCAACTCATTTAGGACATCATTTTCTTCATTATATGGCTCGTGTGAGCTCGTCACAACCAGAATGGCCAACAAGGAATGAAAAGACCTGCGAATCTAGCAAGACGATGGCTCACGAGGGTTGCTGTGTTGGCAGCTATCCACTTGGAACTCTAAAATCCATCTCAACCAGAGTAAGTGAGTTGCCACGACCATGACATCATCCTTCACATGCCACCCCAAATGATGAGGGAATGACAAAAAGATTCTAACAATAGAAAAAAGAAGGGTGTAAAAAGGCATGAGAACTTAGGAAGCCGCCTCCTTATGAATGCTAATTCTAACATTCGGGGGAAGAATAGAGATGTTTCTCCAACACCTGAATGGTTAGAGATTAATCCCAAGGTTAGCCATAAGATCCACAACTTGATTGCCTTCTCTATAGATATGGGTCACTTCAATACCTTTGAAACTTAAAAACAAAGTTTTAATATCATGAATAATGTCTTCAATCTGCCAACCGACCCTGACTTTTCCTTTAATAGCTTCAATAATGAGCTTGGAATCACCTTCAACCACTAGTCTATTGATACCTAAAGCTAGAGGAACTTTAAGGCCCTAGAGGAGGGTTGAGGCCTCCGCCACATTATTAGTATTTTCTCCAAGCCCCTGGGAAAAAGCTTCCAAGAAAGCACCCTTGTCAGACCTTAGAACACCTCCCCCACTCACCAACCTGATGCAGAGCGAAACGCAACGGAGGCTAACTAACAGGAAGGAGTAGCCAACAATACAAACAGCCTGATAAAATTCTCTATCGGCTAAACATCATCATCATATTTCCTAGAGACACCAACAGCATCATCACATTCCAACAGCATCATCATATTTCGGTCGGGCACAATTATCCTCCTGCCGACTACTGTTCACCTCCTCCGCCTGTCGCCTATCATCATCATCATGATAATCAACGGGCGCAAACATCCTCCGATTGCACTGTTCATCGGGTGCCAAACACTAGCGGCATCATCATGATTTTCAATATCACCTTCGTCAGCAGGATATCCAAATATCCGGTTGCTCCCAATATCCTGATGACGATGACTTAACACCTTCCCTCCGATGCCCTACTACTCGATGATACAAGCAACAACATCATGATATTATTTATCCGGTTCTTCGAAACCTCCTGATGATGCTAATACAACTTCCTGCCTATGCCGATACTTAACCACTTAACGACAACAGGATAAACTCGCATTGAGGGATATCTCAATATCCTGATGACGATGACGTCATATCCTGATGACGATGACGTCACACATCATCCTGATGAACTCTTCAACACTTAGCCAAAAAACTTAACTTTCACACCCGCATCAGCTAGCGATATGCGGATGATGAACTTCCTCCGAGAGATGATCCTGACTGCGATATATACACTGAGTATATATCCAACTCAAAACATCATGATGCACTTGCAACATGCAAACTTCAACAGCTTCACGACCCGATCCTGATGGCGATGCATTTGCAGATGACGATGCGGCTTGCTCCGGCTGGGAACGCACATGCAGACTCCTGTGTATCCGTCCACTGCATGTAAACACTCAGAACCGCACAATTACATAAAGACAATATGACGACCGGGCCGGATCACCTTCAAACCAAAGTCTAACAACTTCTCTTCTAGACCTAGCACATGAGGATGCTAGGCTGATTTACAGCATGCTCCTAACAGATCTCCTAAACAATGCAATGCATAAACAGAAACCACAAATGCAACCTAAGCTATGATACAGGACCATTCCACCGATTTGCAGGATCAACCGGTGGAAGGGTTGAAAATACCCATCTACTTGCAAACGGAAAGGAAATCAACACAGATACAACTGATACAACCAGATACTGCAAAAGATGAGATCTTATTCAATTGAAATTCAAAAGTCCTGAATACAGATTCACAATGTCTGAACTGCGCTCAACTCAACACAACACCAATACATCTATCAACACCAATCTCAATATCAATATGAACTGTCTAAACCCTAACAGATCGAAGGTATATATAACAAATCCTTCGAGTACTACCAACTCACTTCCCAGCGGCTGGGAGCTTCCAAGCGGCTGGGAGAGAGGACAGCTCAGATAACCTTATCCCGATCTCTAACTGCCTACACATACTCCTATGCTGATCTAATACATAGCATCGGTCCAATGGACCTTATTACAAGATAAAGTCAAACATACTAAAAATAGGCTATCCTGTCATCATACTGATAATTATCCTATATCCTGATCATGTATGTCATCATGCGGACCTATATCCTGATCATGTGCGGGTGCTCCTGCACCACAACCTAGGGTTACCTTTAGTAGTACCATGAAAGTTGAGTTTGTACTAGCCCACAAGGGGGGACCATTTAGTGTTAGCACGAGCTCTTCTCCTGGTGTCATCCATCCTACAAATACTTGTCAAAATGCTCCACTTATTTATGATGCTAACTTCCAAGCTATTGGGGGGATGTTTAGCAACTTTCAAAGTGTTGTTAGAGAGGTTATCTTGCATGAGTTTGGCAATCATGCAAGAAACCTCCTCAGGGTTTTTAGATTTTTCCCAAAAGAGCCTGTTATTCCTCTCCTTCCAAAGGCCCTAAGTTAGAACGGGAGGGATCAGAGCCCAAATTTCCTTACAAATAGGGTGGAAGAGAGGAGAGAACCAAGACCTTAAGAGATTAGGTAGGTCCTCATTCAAGCACCAGGGGATTCCCATATTGTTCATAGCCAGACTCTAGATCTTCCACAAAAATCATAGTATACAAGGAGATGAGAGACAATTTCTTCATCTTTAAAGTAGAGAGTACACCTATTGGGTATTTGAAATCCTCTAAGTTGAAGGTTATCTATAGTTAGGATTTTGTTTTGCACTGCCAACCACCAAAAGTGGTTAATTTTTGGTATAAGATTATGATTCCAAACCCTCCCCCATAGGTTATCAGCATTCTTAGGCATAAAGAGATTATATGCGAACCTAACAGTAAAAATCCCAGACCTCTCCTTGTCCCACAATATTTTATCCTTTTGTGGGAAGATGGAATTCTACAATCTCTAAGAGAGAGTTGAATCTCATCTACTTTTTGAATGAGGTCAACCAAGCCTTAACAGTAGTCTAATAGTAGTTTCCACCCTCCTTTGCTAGGAAGGATATAATCACAAGCCATTCTACCAAAGAAACAACCAACTTGACAAAACCTTAGACATTTTGCAATCTATTTAGTGACCCCCCTTTATACTAGCTGCCTTCCCAGAATCTTATAGTTCTACCATCTCCTAATTTCCATTTGATACCCTGCAGAAGCATTGATCTACATTTTATCACATTGTTCCAGACTACAAAACTTTTGGGGAGGCCGGGGGAATATAAAAAGTCCTCAGGGATTAGGTTTCTAAAGTACTTGGATTTCATGATACTACCCCATTCCTTTTCACTTGTTAAAAGATTCCATCCAATTTTGGCAATAAGGGCTTTATTAAGCAAGTTGATCTTTCTTATCCCCAAGCCTCCCTGGAGCTTTGGCCTACACACCTTGTCCCAACCAATTAGAGCTAGTCTCTTTTTATTTTCCACCCCTGTCCATAGGAATTTCCTTTGGATTCTTTCAAACTTCTCAGCTATGTACTTGGGAATTTTGAAAAGGGATAGAAAGTACACTGGAATACCTTGTAGAGAGGCCTTTAGAAGTTGATACTTACCAGCTTGGCTAAGTAGTTTTCCTTTCCACCCTACCAATTTCTTCTGAATCCTTTCTATTATTGAGTTCCAATAGTCAGGAGAAACATCGTTAATAGTGAAGGGGAGACCCAAATAAGTACCCGGAAGTACACCACTTGAGTAGCCAAGAATCGCCATAATCTTCTGTTGAAGTTCCATAGGAGTGTTGAAGAAGTACACTTGGCTTTTGTCGCAATTGATGCATTGGCCAGCCAAAGTAGCATAATCTTGTAGAACATGTTTCCATTCCCTAGCCTTGACCATTGAAGCAGATCCAAACAGAATAGTGTCATCCACAAATTGATGGATAGCCATCGGGTCGGTTGTTGAAGCTAGTTTAATGACTCTAATCTCCTTTGAGTTAACTAAGTTAAGGAAGCTTCTACTAAGGACTTCAACCATAAGAATAAAGAGGTAAGGGGAAAAGGGGTCCCCTTTCCATAAGCCCCTTCCAATATTAAAAAACCCCCTAGGGATGCCATTCACTAGGATAGAGAACCTGACAGAGGTGACACAAGTTTTTATGAGTTGCAAACCTTTTCCTTTGAATCCCATTTGCTCCAAAATTCTGAATAGAAAGTCCCATGCCACTCTATCATAGGCTTTTGATATATCAATCTTAAAATCCATACCAAGTAATTTACTTCTTTCCATGGAGTGTATAATTTCATGAGTGGATATGGACGCATCAGTAATCTATCTATCTAGAACAAACCCCTTTTGGTTGATGTTGATAAGTCTGTCAAGGATGGGTTGAAGTATGGAAACTAAGATCTTAGAGAATATCTTATAGATAGTGTTACATAGGCTGATGGGTCTAAAGTCTCCCATACACAGAGGTTCCAATTTTTTAGGAATGAGAGCAATAAAGGTATGATTGAGTTGCTTCGATAGCTTCCCAGTCCTGAAGAAGTCACTAACTACCTTAGTGACATCTTTACCCACTATGTCCCAAAACTCTTGAAAAAAAGTAGGGGGAAAGCCATCTAGCCTCGGGGCCTTAAAAGAACCCATAGTGAATAGACAAGAACGGACCTCCTCCTCAGTGACCAATTTACCAAGCTGAGCATTGTCCTCTTCATTAAGTAAAGTGGGGATGATGTCAATAAGCTCCTAGTTGAACCTACACTCCTGGGCAGCCAGGAAGTTTTGGAAATAAGAAGCTACAACCTACCTAACGTGAAAGTATGACTCTACCAAGATTCCCTTATCATCCACGAGTCTAGTAATGTTATTTCTTTTCCTATGCCTCATTCCCTTATCATCCACGAGTCTAGTAATGTTATTTCTTTTCCTATGCCTCATAGTGGACTGGTGAAAAAAGAAAGTATTCCTATCCCCTCACGAAGCCACTGCACCCTCAATTTCTACTTCCAGTAAATTTCCTCTTTTAAAAGCATTTCTTTCCATTCCTTTCTTAGATCTTCTTCTTCCTTAGCAATCTCCTCAAAATTATCTCCTTCCTCTATCTGTTTTTGAATTTCATCCAGTTTAGCAGAGATCCTCTTTTTATTATCAAAGATATTTCCGAAGATGTGCCTGTTCCACCCCTTAACCTTATTCTTAACCATGAAGAGTTTCTGTGCCAACCTGAACATGGGGTACCTTGGACAACAACATTCCACCAACTAGCTAACTTGTCCTAAACTCAGGGTGTTGGGTCCACATAATTTCAAACCTAAAAGAGAACGATCCTTTGACATCTTTATCTCTCCAAGAGAGTAGGAGGGGTTTATGATCTGAAGTAGTTTTGGGAAGGGCTTCCAAAGAGGAAGTGCCGATGAAGTCCCAGCCTAAAGAGACCAGGACCCAATCCAATCTAACTTGAATCAAGTTTCTTCCTTGTCTCTGGTTAGACCAAATAAATCAGTGTCCTTGAATGTCAATATCCATGAGGCCTTCTTTATTTAGAAAATCTGCCAGGTCCACCATGTTGTCAGTTTAGTCCAGAATACCCCACTTTTTTTAGAGGGGAAGAGGGGGTGTTAAAGTCCCCAGCTAACATCCAACAACTGATGTTGTCCCTAGAAATTAGAGAGGATAGATGATCCCATAAATCTCTTCTGGGGCCCCTTTGTTTAGGTGCATATATGTTGACAAGGTTCCAAGATTTAATGTTAGACTCAATTCTAACAGCAAGACAATTTTTATTCTTTTCAATAAAGATTCCTTTGATAGTCTTGTTGTTCCACATAGTGACAATACCCCCAGAGGCTCTAGAGGAATCACAGATAAAGTAATCAACATTAGGCCAAATACTCTTATCAATGGATTGGAACCCATCACCCTTCATCTTGACTTCTTGGAGAATAAGAATGTCCACTTTGTTATCATAGATGCAGTTCTTGACAAAGAACTATTTGTGAGGGCTGTTGAGCCCCTTGATGTTCCACGAGAGGATCCTCATTTGTTTGGGGCCTTCTTGGAGCCAATCTCTAAGGTCCCCTATCTTCCCATTGCTATGTCCTTACTAACTACTTTTTATTTGGTTTCCCTCTTTGAGGGCCTACCCATTTTAGTATTTGCCCCCACATCAATAGCCTTCTTGATAAGCCCCTTGCCTTTCCTCCTTGTAGTGGTCCAACCTTCAAAGTCTATGACAGTGGAACTAGCCTCAAGAGTTAGGGTGAGTGATTTACTGCTAGGGGAGGGGATCCCCTGGGCGGCTCCACTGTTACCTTCCATTTTGTTTGGACTTCCTAGTCTTTTGAAAACTAAAGAGCTTTCCAGACCACTCATAGTCATCTCTTCCTTCTCTTTCAAAACTTCCTTGCTAAGGATTTCCTCTTAGTGAACCTCACCCTTTTCTAGCCCACCATCATGTGGGAGAGTGTTATTCCCCACCTTGATGAGATCAGGGGTCTTTTGAGTAGTCCTGGGCACTTCAAGCCTAGGAGGTCTCAAATCCATCGAAGTCTCCTGGGTAAGGGAAATCTTTTTTCTAGCCAAATCAGCATTGTCATTACCTTTTAGAGGTGAACTGATGATGTTCAGAAGGTCATCCTTAAAGGGGTATTCTTTCTTAGTATCAGTGGCATGAATCTTTGGTTTTGAGGGAACTTTTCTAGCCTTACACTAGGTGAATAGATGTCCTTTCTTATTGCAATTTTGGCAAAAGGTGGTAAAGTTTTCATAGATAATGGGTTGGACCCATTGACCAAACTTGGATTCTAGAGTTATATTGTTAGGAAGCACTTTGTTAATATCAACACTAACATAGATCCTTGCAAATGCTAACCTGGATTTGTTCTTGGTTGTGCTGTGAAGCATGATAAAGTATCCAAATGAGTTAGCAATCCATATGAAGATCTCCTCATCCTAATACTCCAATGGGAGGCTTGGGGGTTTGACCCAAACAAGAGCAGTTCTATTGAGATTGGCAGTAGCATTGAATCCCAGATTCCACTTACAGAGGGAAAGGTTGTGCTTTCCATACATCCAGGGACCCCCCGCTAGGATAGAGGAAAGGTCATCCCTAGTGGTAAATTTAAAGAGAAACATCCCTCCAACCATAGCACTCATTGTTACACTACCCTTCACCTTCCATTTGGTGGTCACCCACTTCCTAACCAGGTTGCTATTAGGTCTAAAGGAAACAAAATTTCCCACAAGGGCATTCTCCATGGCTGAAACAATCCTATCCATAGTGATGTTTAGGAACTTAATCACCGATCCATCGACTGATTCATGAATTTGAGGGAAAACTCACAGACCCTCCGAATCCTCCCCCAAGAGGGCATTCTTCTAGGCCTTGGAACCTGATACTTTGTCCTACATCATGTGGCTAGAGGAATCAAAAGCCTTGTCGAAAGTCATGTGACCAAATAGGTCCTGCAGTATGTCCTAAAGCTCGGGGATAGAACCATCTCTTAAAGAATGCCTAGGGCTACCCTAAACCAAAGGGGAGGGAAAAGGAGGGACATGGGGATCTCCCAAGTCCCTAACATCCATGGAAAAAAATTAAATTCAAAAGGAGTGGGAAAGTAGTCACAGTTGTAGAGCTCAGTGATTTTATACAATATAAATTAATTTGAGGATAACCTAATGTTATTCTAGGATTGCCATTATATATTAACGAGTATCTAGTTTGGTTTTGCTTGTTAGTAAGGGTGTCATTTGACAACTTACTAGATGGATGTGTGTTGAACACACAAATATACTAAGAGGAGGGGGTGAATTAGTATATATTCAAATTCTTTCCCTTTAGGTATTTTCAATCCAATGTAAATGATTAACCCAAACGAAGCAAAAGAACATACACACACATAACACTAGATTTACGTGGAAACCCAAGATGGGAAAAACCATGGTGAGTGAGCTATTTGGATCTACTATCCAAATCTAGCCTCACAAAAAAAATGAAGTATTATAATGAGTTTTATGGGCACAAACCCAAAAGAGACACGAACCCCTTGTTTTATTAGTACTAACTCAAAGGAAGCACCAACTCCTTCTTACAAAGTTTATGGGCACCAACCCAAAGGAAGCACCAACTCCCTGAAGTGCTACACCACTTACAAGATGAGGCACCAACCTCTGCTTTGTGATTCTGATATGATGGATCAATTATCTCTGCAATAGTATCTCTGTTAACACTTTGACATCCTTGACTTGTTCTAATAACTCAGACACCTCCGCACTATCATCTCTGATATCCTCTTGATCTTTTACTAATTTTGATAGCTCAAATACCTCTGCAATCCTAACTCTGTTATAGGTTTTGCACTATTTCTTACAGAGTTACTTGTCTCCTCTTGATTATTCATTTATCATCACACACACCTTGTAGCAATATTTTTCCTTCATATATATCCTCTGCAAGTCTTCTAAACTTCATCTTTGATGGCCTTACTATAACGTGTATCATGAAATGTGTAACCGACCTTACTTGTCGGCTCCCAAATCATCTATGGTAATGTAGGAGTGAATTCCCATTATGTAGTTCATACCAAGTGATCTACTGGACCAATTTTACTTCCTCCCAAGATTTCCTATTGGCACATGCTTCCAAACACATGGTACAATCACTGAAATATATCATGTCAACTCCACAAACACTTATCCTTTCATACATTGGCTCCAGACCCTATGTGGTACATGTTTGGTCAAAAACTATGTACAATGATAGTTTGCTTAAACTGAATCAAGCCCCTCTTTTTCTCACTAAACATTAGGACATAGGAACTGAGCTTGCTCACTACGAAGGATCAAGCTATTGATTTCCTATGACCTTTTTATGCTTGTTGTGACTGATTAGATGCCTCAATTAGGTTTTAACAAGCTTCAAGCACTCAACTAGCATGAAACCCTAATTGAAAAGTATATGGTAACAAATAGATTTATGGCATAGATATTGATAGATAGATCACAGAAATGTAGAGTAAGGATCATAGAGAGTATGTGCCCAAAAATTGAGGGCTTGTTACACTAGGGTGCCTGCCCTAGTATCTAGAAAGTTTCCAGTCACTGAAATCTCTTGCACCTAGTGTTAGAGTATCCATAAAGGGTTCCAAATCTAGAATTAAATGCTTAGTTAGACTAGGGAACCTGCCCTAGTGTCTCAATTATTTCACAATGTTGAAACTCAAAGTTTTGTGATGACTGTATATGCAATACTTGTCTTTCTTTCACTCCTTTTCACTAGATCTTTTTGATAAAGATAATGATAAAGATCTACAGATGTGTGTGCTCATAGATCATATGTGTATGCAGAAAATGTAAAACCCTAGATTACTCAAGCATCAAGGAAAGATAAACACATTGCTTCACTCAAGGAAACAACAACAACATCACCTCAAGGAGATGATTGCAATGAAGACTTGTAGAACAAGAAGGTGATGCAACTGTATCCACTGAGGATTCCCAAGCTCAAGTTGGAGGCTTCAACCCTTCTCCTGATTGTATAAAGGGCTTGACAAAACCCTAGGAAGAGAAAGATAGACTTAATATCTTGATTCCTAATCTCCACCAAATATCCTCATGATAACAAATTCAAATAACTTCCAAGAGCTTCAACAAAGTACCGATCTTCAATGGTAAAAGTGACAGAATTTTGGCATAGTAAGCTTGCATATAGATTGTGTGTGATAAAATGATTCTCAATTCTCTTTAAATACCTAACCTTAGAAATTCAAATATTTGAAATACATGTCGACATCGAAAGAAAACCAAAATTTGAAATCAAAATCCTAAGGCACATGGCACAAGTTGACACCACCTCAAAATTTAGGATCCAAAAAAATAGGGTAGGACAAGGGCGCAGGTGCCCTAGTCCAGACCCTAATTTTCACTTAAGATCTACATTTAGGAGGTCCAGAATACCCAAAATCCAAACTTAGTTCCCAAGTTCAGTCAATAGTTTCTTCAGAATACGACATTTCTTTAGTTAGATATAGGTCAATCAGGATTTAGGTAGGCCATAAATAAAAAGGGAAAGAGGACACCAAAGGAGAGAAGCTAAACTATGTGAAATTGTGTCGTTCCATGCAGGAGGACAATTTTTGACATAATAGTACTAGAGAAGGGAAATATCATCATGCAGTTCATGTTGCAAGTATGAGGATAACTAGTGTTGTCATTGATGTCAACATACTCATATTGCATTAATGAGAAGGATTGGATGAGCTGTGTGCTGAGGATATTGAGGAAATTAGTCTCAATTAGGAACAGTGAAGAACAGTGATGACAAGAAGGCAAAAGTCCTCAATAGGTTGAGGATCAGAGGATGCGGTTTAAAGGGTTTGTAGATATGAGTCTTGAGATGTTCCAGTCAAGATTTCAGAGGTCCACATGAAGATCTGAAGAAGTTATGATCACTCAAGTAGAACCAGTTCTGGCAGGTGTTCAGTGATGACAGAGTGTCACAGATTGGTCCGGTGAGCTCCAGAATTGCATTATCTCATTCTATGGATTGGAGAGAGTGTTGAAGAAGTTCGTGTGAAGTGACAACTAGATTTGTTCATGGTTTGGAGGTCCGGAAGCACCTTTTTCATTATGACAATGATGATAGACTATGTTCTTGAAGTTCCAGATGAAGAACAAAAGAATTCCAGTAAGATGATAAAGTGTGGATGTTCTTGATGACTCAGGAAAGGTTTTGGTGATCTTTGGATCATGTACAATTCTTATTGGCGGTCTTTATTGAAGTTAGAATTTGCATTTGAAGAATAACCATGGATATTGGTGTTCTTCTTAAGACTGGCCGACCAGATGTATTACACGTCTTGCGAATGATCTTGCAGGTGTTTTCTGACTTAGATAATTGTTCCTAAGTTGATGCCTTGTATAAATAAGGGATTGTGAATTAATTTTGAAGTGTGTCTTGCGGTGATGAGTGCGTTATAGCGAAGAGAAGTGCGAAAGGTAGAGCAAGAGTTTTTGGGCTTAAATGGAACTGATCCAGGCATGGTAAAGATGTCAATCTCCAGTTCAAGTTTGTAATACTTATTACTTTGTAGACAGTGTGTCTCTTGTAGGCAGTGTGCCTCTTGTGAGTAGTGTGCTCAGGCAGTGAGCCCTAATTGGCATGTGCCATCTATTTTTCTTATTCTTCTAACAAAGAATAATCCTTGGGTTAATCACCCCGTGGTTTTTCCCTTGACCAGGCTTTCCATGTCAAAATCTTGGTGTCTCATGTGTTGATGTGTATCTGCTCTGGTGTTTATGCTTTATGCTTTCATGAGTGATTAATTGATATGCTATTAAATAACAAAGAGGATTTAAGTGTTTGAATTAGAAGCAAGTTTTGTACAACTGATTCACCCCCCCTCTCAGTTGTGTGCCCTAGATCTAACAGTTCATGCCACAAACACTATATGACCTACAAAGTGATCTCATACAATCCTCTTTCTGGTTTATGTTTCTTCTTGCTGGCACAAGCAATCAAACACTAATCCTAGTATCCCTTACATAGTCTAGTTACACTATCTTGACATAGAACATTGAAAAACACAATTGTAATTTATATCCTTTGAAACTTGAACATGTCATCCTTGTACCTTTTCTTTACATAATCTCCAAACTGCCAAGTCATACATGCATATGCGATGAAATACGGCAACTTTGAGTTTCATACCTGATCACTTTTCACTATGATAACCCTATTTTTAGTCTGCTAACTCTAGATGTCCTTACGGAAGTCCCTATGTTTTGAACCTTGGATTATACATACATCACACCCATATTTAGCTATCCTTCAAACTGCAAGGTCATAGCTTCATCTATAGCAGAATGTGATACAATCTTCTATGCTTCTACAGTGCAGTTCCCTGTGACTTTGACCTTTTTGATGACTTAGACAATTTCCTTTATATCCCATGCAATGATTTTCATCAAGTAACACTATATGTAACAATTCAACAAGCATGACTTCATATTATCAATGTAAGACACTAATCAAAACACTTTGACAACTTTCACCTGTCCATGAACTTCATAAGATAAGGTATAACTGTGTACAGATGATACCAATCCCTTCTCATGTTCATGTCTTCATCATCAAGTCTTTCACATCACAACTCCTCTGATCATCACCCCTTTGAAATCAATGCCAACATATGCAACAATGTGTTCTTGAGATGGTTGTGCCTTATGTTTTCTAGTCTTGAGATTGTCTTGTGATTTTCTTATTGTACTTTGCTATGCTTATGATTGCCATGTCTTGTAGTCTTTATTGTGTTATGTACTAATTGATGTGTATTATGTTTGACTTATTTGATTTATATTTTATGTTCATGTATTGTGGTTGATAAGTAAATTGGTTTCATATGGAGTAAGAGAATGTGCTAAGGTTCTAGGAATGCATGTAGTATGGGATGCATATTTATTTATCTTGATTTAGTTTGACTTAATTAAATACATATGGCATGAAGGACAAGTTCTCTCATAGTATGAGATGTGAGTAGTAATCATTTAGGAGTGTTGCATATGGTCTTGAATGTATGGAGTTATTTGTACTCAATTACTTTTGTCTTATATACAATTTCTATGTTGTGGATGATTTGCATTACTTATGCTTATGTATGTACCTAGACACAAATATGAATAGAATCTAAATAAGATAAACATGATAGACTATTTTGGTTACTTCATGTTTATGGGGTTATCGATTTATCACTTCAAGCCAAGCTAATGGTTGGGGAGGAAAGGTATTCCTTTAATGTGTGGGTTCAAATACTTTCCCTATAACACAACATGAAATTTTAAGGGAGTTCTTCATGATTGGTGAGTATTTATCTTGGAATTACATTATTGTATTTGCATATCTTGGGGTTTTGTACCACTAGGACTTATGTGGTGGATTGGACATGTTGCCTATGCACTTGTGAATACTTGAGGGGTTGTAGTTTTGACCCAATGTATTGTTGGATCATGGATTTATGACTAGTTGAGTTGTTGTAAGTGATCATTAAATAAAATCATACCATATCTTGTGAAAAAGCCTTTTGTAAAATATAACATGAGTTGATCTTGTACATTCTTGTTAGCATCGGGTTTCTTGTTTTAGTTAATGTTCTAAAAATTGTGAGGTTACATTTTGGTAGTTTCTACATGGTCAAGATCAAAAGTTGTAAGAATAAATTTCATATTCGGTGCTATAAAAATGCAATCAATGCCCTCATGGAGCACCAAAGATTAGGATCTTGGTTAATTTGACCATTATGACTAAATTTATAACATCTATAATACTTGAGTGTTTAAAAGGTTTAAGAGGAGTTACATACTATTCTGAGGTGCTTGACCATGACTATAGTCTAGGGTATACTTTAAGAACTAGCCCCTAAAAAATTCTATAGAAAATTTAGTGAACCCCTATGTAGAGACATAATCCTCCTCACAATTTTTCCCTGAAATTAAAATGAAGTGCTAGAGTGGGTGGCTATTTTATGCTAAAATATAAATTTAAAAATAAATTATGGGTGATTGGGAAACCAAAAACCATTCTTGTTGTTAATCAATTTGGCTAAATTTTTGATAATTTTTAAATTGAGGTGGCAAATTAAGGCTAGATTTATGATCATTTTTAAATGAGATGGTGAATTAAGCCTAAATTTTTCATAATTTTTAATTGAAGAGGTAAATTAAGGTTGAATTGTCCATAAGTTTTTAATTGAGGTGGTTAATTAGGCCTAAATTTTAATATATTTGTAATTGAGGGGCAAATTAAAACCTAAAGTAATATAAATTTGTAATTATGGCGGTGAATTAAAATGTAAATTAAAATAAATTTGTAACTTAAGTGGTGAATTATTATTAAAACTAAAAAATATTTGTGCATACATAGCATCCGTGTGATATAATGACAAGCCCACGACCAAAATGGCCAACAAGAATAAAGGGGATAAGAGGGAACCTGTTCCATTAGGAGATAAAAAGTTCATGGGGAAAGATATGTTTAAAACTAAAAATGATAAGACAAAATAGGTGATGACTGAAGATGAAAAAGTTCTAGGGTTAGAAGTTAACAAAAATATTGAGGTGGGTATGAGAAGAACCAATAGACTTGTTGGCTCCAGGCCCCTAAATTTGGAGGAGATAGACTTGTCCAATGATTCTCCAGAGGACTTGGAGAAGGATAATGATTATGATGGTGGGGGACCTAAGGACAATATGTTTGAGCACACATCTATTGTGAAGATGAATTGGGAGGGTAACAATCACTTTGAGGAGATGAATTCTCCTTACACTGATTCAAAATCCATAGAGGGATTGCAAGTGCCTTCTAGCAAGGAGAAGTAGAAGGATTGTTCACTGTGTGAACCTAATGCCATTAATCTTGTCACCATACATGACAAAATGGTTCTCTTAGAAAAATATGAACAAGATGCTTAAGTTTAGTACTAAGATCATGCACATATCTACTACAACTCTTTCATTCTTCCAGTTTATCGAAAAGAAGAAGTATTTGGACACTGACCTCAATTTAGAGAAGTCTAATAAGAGAAAGTCCACTAAAGAATTATATAAGTTCTTACTTGAGGACTAGGGAATGTCTCTACCCCCTAGCTTTGGCCTTTTGGTTTGTTGTGTTATTTTGTTTTCTTTTGTTCTGTTAATTTTCTACTTATGTGCTATTAGTTAGCTATTGGTGCTTAGTGTGGGCCTTGTTTTGGTTTGCCTTTGAGCTTCTTTTGTAAAGGCTTGGGACCCTAGTTTTTCCCACTTATCTAATAAAAAACATCCATGTAATAATTTGTGTGAAAAAAAAATCCTTATGCACCATTAAGATCTTGATTTAAGTTAGTGATACCTTGAGTGAAAAAATGACCTTCATCATCATTACCATTTTCATCTAATTTAGTTGTGAAAAGATGGCCTTCATCATCTTTAACATTTTCATTTAATTCAACACACTAGAAAATATGCAAAAAAATTATCTGGGCATTGGTAATCTAATTATTGTATGCTAAATTAAATGAAAATAGTAATGATGATGAAGGTCATCCTTTCACTCAAAGTATCACATTTATGTCATTTAATATAGGCCTATGCAAAAATATTATATGTGCATCTATAATTTGATTACTATATTCTTACTTAGTTTTATTCAATATAAAGAAAACAAATTCATTTAATTCAGTTACTAATGACATTATGTAGAGGTCACTCATCACACACTTGGCCAACCAGTATAATCATGCCCTACATTTCCTCTCTTCATTTTTTAAAAATCTCATTGTACTCTACAAATCTTGGCCTTAAAGGTCATGGAGCTACTCTTCTTGCATGTTCTTCATATAAATATGGCTTCCCATGGACCCATCTAGCAAATTTTCTTAAACATTATCTTCAATTCTTCCTTGTACAAGATAAAGGTCACCATTAAGGAAGTCATTGGCATTGACTACTTGGAGCATGATATAAAGAGTCATGTAAATTTTGAGGTAGCATCTTGTATCCTATCTAATTTCCTATGGCTTACTCAATCCATGACAAAAATAGTAATGGTGGTAGAAATATTTGTTCGACTAAATTTTGGCTTGGTTTGGATGTAGTGGCAGCATTGGACTGGTGATTCCCATAAAAGAATTTACCATTTGTCAGGGATGAGTTTAGAGGCATGACTTCTATGGAAGCACTACACAATATGGAGTGAAGAATCATGAGGCTTGCCTAGAATCTCCAAGCACTCTATGCAGTCCAATAACGAGTAATTTGGTAATTGCGGCTAGGGGATTTCACACCATTTTGGATAAAATGCACATTACTTTCATTAATTTTCATCCCTTTGTAGATAGAGATTGATTTGAATATGCTCATCAAGGGGCACTATTTATTCTAGTTATAGCTCAAAATGCCAATGGTAACAGAGGTAACTAAGATAGTTTTATTTATAAATAGTGCAATGTAATAGTGTTGTTAGGCCATGGTAGGATCTTTCATTTGGAAAACAACGAAGTTATGTAATCTTCTTCAACCTTGTATATAATATAAGTTATATAAAATAGTTTTTACACAAAATTAGTGTTACTAGTAGAATTATTTATATAGTTGATGAGTATAATCAAACACATATGCTTACTAATAAAGTGAGAAACACACATTGAATATACTTGTAGCAACTACCTATACACCTATACTAAGTAGATTGTTAAATATATCTTCTCTTCATTTAAAAATGGAGATATTAAAATAAAACAATTGTAGGCCCCCCAAATAACACACCACCTTTTCTAACCAATGGCATTGCCTCCTACTTTGACCATCTTTGTTTTCTCCTCAAATCCGTATGAGCAATTGATGCAATTTGATCTAATGGTGCAGGATAAATAAAACATGGATCATCAAGGTCGATCATGAGATTATTTATGGTAGTTGAAATTGGTTATCATTCATCATTCAACATGAGGTGATTAGGATACATGTGACATTCTTCAATGTTTTGGAATTGTTGAGGTTGTTATCTCCCAGACATAATAGACATCAACATGACAGCTTCTTTCTTGACTTTGTTTTTTTCTTCTCTATGCAAGTGAATATTTGGTTGAGTTGTTTGAATCACTCCAATATTAATGAAAATTTATTAAATATAAAAATTTATTAATGAAAAAATCAAGGAAGCTGGTGAATGTGGCTAATTTGATTAGCTTTTGTGACAGCAACTAGCGTCCTTGTTTAGAATAATGTGTCCTCTTCTTTTTTCAATTAATGCTCTAATATGTTATTCTTAGGTATTTGTGGGATGATCATTTCCTATCTATACTTTTTTCTATAATATATCTAGTTTCTAGTCTAGGTTCTTGTCTTGAATTTGAGGTGCTTTCAAATGTCTTTCCTTTTTGTGTTCAAAATTCTATGTTTAAAAGGTTTTAAATTTTACTAGACCCTTTTTTAGCTCGATAAAATGAACCATGAGGGATCATGCATGTTTCTATTGATATTAGAAAAATGATACATTATAATGAGAGTTGCCCAAACACAAAGCTCTTATAAAGTTATCTACAAAAATCACATACTATTTCCTAATACATACTATGAAAATTTTTGAAATGGAAAGCATAAATAACAAAGACGTGAACTACCATGCAATAGTATCATAAAATTTTTTAAAAATCCTAGATGTTAAATGAACAAGACAACTAAGAGGGGGGGTGAATCAATTGTAACTTATAATTCCAAAACCCTCAAACATATTTAGATCCACATCAATTCAATTAACCCTTAAACAGTTATGATGGTTAAGCATGAAAGCAAATAATAGAAGATGAATCAAATCAACATCAAACATAAGAGAACACCAGATTTATGTGGAAAACCCAAGAAGGGAAAAACCACGGTGAGGATTAGCTCATAGTATAAAGTAATATCAACACCGAAAAACAATAGGCTCAGTGCTAGAAGGCTCACTGCCAAAAGGATCACTGCCCAAAAGAAAGGCTCACTACCATAATAGAGAAGAAGATAAAGAAGATTGTTACAAAGAGAAGACTATCTCAATGCAACAGAGAATTCCACCACAATACCATCAACACCTTCATAGTCATACTGAAGAATTGTAGACACCTACGCATTGCATCTAGTAATCTAACACATGAAAGATTATACTACACCACCATTTACCACACTATTATTCACATCACATACATCATGTGCACACACTTTCACGACCCCTTGGTATTTATTTATACCTTCTTCAACCTTGAAAGCATTCTCCAAGGTCAGAAAAGCACCTTAGTTTCACAAATTCAAATTAGGTCAGATCGAAACCATTCCCATGGTGGAAAGGAATGAAGGTAGACCAAAACACACCTTAGCTTGGACCTATATTCATCCAAGCATGCCACTCCACACATCCACATGAATCACTGAAGCAACTCTGCAATTAATGTAAACACCCAAGGTCGGCCAAACCTGTGTTAACACAATGAACTTTTAAGTACATGCTTCCTCAAGGAAAAATACAACTTTGTGGACCATATAGAAGGATTTAACACAATTTAGAGTATTCCATGAACATCCTGAAACATCATGAAATCCAACAAATTCCTCTACAACAACTTACACCTGCCGCACAACCTTATCTTGTTTATCCAGTATGCTTAACTATCTCTGTCATGCACTGTATCTCTAGAAATTAACTTCCAAAGCACCAAACCATGAACAAATTTAATAGAAGAAAGATATGAAGCTTATAGGTATACTTCCAGAACTGCAAGGCCTAAAACTACTTTATGGAGAAATGTAGAGCAACGACATTTCTCCCAAACACCTCTGCAAACCTCTACAAATCACAGTCTTCATACTGGTGAACACACCTTCCTCTACACAAAAATATAGCTTGCCAAATCCTAAATTTAGCATCTATAAACACCTCTAAACAACATATTCAAACTGCATGAACATATCTTCAATATATAAGAAATACAGAGCAAAACTAGAGCACTACTCTACAACACATAACATCTTTACAACACACTGTTTCCTTTATTATTCAAATTTTATCAAAAGCACTTGGAAACAAAGCATCAAAAACATATTATCACCATCTTCAACACTTCCTCATCATCAGAGACAGCATCCACTCAACACCAACTACTCATACTCTTGCAACATTTCTTACTCATATAGTTGACACAGTTGAAAGGAATGACAACACAAGCTTGTTAACATCAATGCCAACACTGAATGCACATATTTGCAACAACCTCCCCCTTTGTTATTGATGGCAACACATAATGTGAAAAACCATCAATACAATAGCTTCATACTAACTCTTTTCCTTTCTCTTTCTCTCCCCTAGCTTGCTACTCTCTTCTTGACAACAGGCTCTTTCCTTTTTCACATTACTCTCTCTCCCCTTTGACATCAATGGAAAAGGGTTACACATCTCTCTTTCATTCTCATCTTTAGACAACTGCTCAAACTTGTACCTGCTCACAACTGTTATGCAACATCTTTTCCTTTACAACTCTTCACACTCCCCCTTAGAAGCAACCTACATTAGAACTTACTCCCCTTGACTGCAACAACCAATATGACCACTACCTACTCCCCATGAGAGGTAGCCTCCAACATCAACCTAGAATAAGAAATGAATCTTGAAATTCATTGGATTGATACATCTCCTTATGCATCTAGTTCAAAGAAGGAGGGGCAATAACCCCTAACTTCTCCTAGAGATACTCAAATGTATCCTTAGGAAGAGCCTTAGTGATTATTTCAGCAACCTGATCCTTTGTAGGCACATATTCAAGCTTCACTTCATTCTCTACAACCTTCTCTCTTAGAAAGTGATACCAAATTGAGATATGTTTTGTCCTTGAGTGCATCATCGGATTCTTTGAAATGTTAATAGCACTTGTATTATCATAGAAGATAGGAATAGGTTTATCGTATACAACTCTAATGTCCTTTAAGGTTTTCCTCATCCACAACACTTGTGTGCAACAAGATGCTGCAACAATGTATTCTACCTCTGTAGTAGACAAAGATACTGAATCATGCTTCTTACTTAACCATGACACCACTCTGCCACCAAGAAAGAATGCACCACCACTTGTACTTTTCTTGTCATCTACACAACTAGCCCAATCTACATTTGTATAAGCACTTAGAGAAAAGTCATTATCCTTTGGATACCACAAGCGATGATTCAGAGTACCCTTTAAATATTTCAATATCCTCTTCACTGTTGCAACATGTGACTCTCTAGGATCTTGAAATCTAGCCACAAGACAAATTGCATGCATAATATATGGTCTAGTAGTAGTTAAATATAGCAATCCTCCAATCATTGATCTATACCCGCTCCGATCATCCTTAGGAGATTCATAATTCTTGCTCAGCTTGCAACCAGTTGTCATAGGGGTACATACTAGTTTAGAGTCTTCCATTCCAAACTTCTTTAACATCTCCTTGACATACTTTGATTGTGAAATAAAAATACCTTTATTTGTCTGATTGATCTGTAGCCCAAGGAAAAATTTCATTTCCCCACACATTGACATTTCAAATTATTTCTGTATTTCATCTGCAAAACTTTTACACATACCTTCATTTCCACCAAAGATTATATCATCTACATACACTTCCACAATCAGAATTTGATCTTCTCCTACTTTGATGTACAAATTACTATTTGCGGTACCTTTATTGAATCCTTGTTGTAATAAGTACATATCTAACCTTGCATACCAAACTTTGGGGGCTTTCTTCAATCCATTTAGTGCCTTCTTCAACCTACAAACCATATCCAGTTTATTTGATAATTGAAATCCATCCATTTGCTCTATGTATACTTCTTCTTCCAATTCACCATTCAAGAAAGCAGACTTCACATCCATTTGATATACTTTGAAATCCTTATGTGCTGCAAAAGCCAAAAATATCTTGATGGCCTCCATTCTTTCCACCAGAGTATAATTTTCCTCATAGTCTATTCCTTCTACTTGTGAGTAACCTTTACACACAAGCCTTGCCTTGTTTCTTACCACTTCTCCATTCTCGTTCACTTTGTTCAAGAATACCCACTTAGTTCCAATCACATATTTGTTTGCTAGTCTTGAGACAAGTTCCCAAGTTTGATTCTTTTCAATTAGAATTAATTCTTCTTCCATAGCCTTGATCCAATACTCATCCTTGCATGTGTCAATTATTGTCTTAGGTTCAACTTTAGAGAGTAAACATAGATTTACTTGTTATTCAACAACTTTCCTTCTTGTTAGCACACCTTTGTTCTTATCACCAATGATTTGATCTTCAGAATGATGCTTCTGTACATACTTGGGAGCTTTAGGAGACTTTTCTAGAGCTTCTTCCTCTTCAACCTGCACTTCCTTTTCTTTAGCATTTTCTTCTTCTCCACAAGAAGATTCTTTGATTCATATCCATTTACTTCTCAGTAATTTCGTAGATCTTCATCAACTTTGACATTTGCACTCTCAACAATCCTTCTTAGCCTCTTGTTGTAGCACTGGTAAGCTTTGCTTTTATTAGAATACCCATGGAAAATACCTTCATCAGACCTTGCATCAAACTTTCCTAGGTTTTCTTCATCCCTTCTAATATAACATTTGCTTCCAAACACTCTGAAATACTTGGTAGTAGGAATCCTTCCATACCACAACTCATAAGGAGTCTTTGTACTATTTTCTCTTGCTTGCACTCTGTTCAATATATAAAAAATAGTATGGATTGCTTCTCTCTAGTAGACCTCTAGTAGATTTTCTTCCTTTATCATTGTCCTTGCAACCTCTTGAACAGTCCTATTCTTTCTTTCAACCACTCCATTCTGTTGAGGAGTCCTAGGGGCAGAAAAGTGCCTCTTTCTTCCACGATTCTCACAAAACATGTTAAATTTATTGGAGGTGAACTCTCCACCTCTGTTAGACCTCAAACATTTAATTCTCATATCCATTTCATTCTCAACCATTTTGAATGCTTTTAACTTATCTAGGGCTTCAAATTTTTCTTTGAGAAAAGTAACCCATGTCATTCTAGAATAATCATCAATCAGTAGCATGAAATACCTCACCTTGAAAACTCCTTACCTTGGTAGGACCACAAATATCTGTATGCACCAATTCCAATAGTCCAGTAGAAGATTGATCCTTGACTTTGAAACTTCTTGTTTTCTTTCCAACTTGACATTCCTTATAGACAACATTGATATGCTTTGTAATCTTTGGCACATCTCTTACAACTTGAACTAAACTTATTCTTACTAGGCTATCAAAATTGATGTGACACAATCTCCTATGCCATAACTAAGTCTCACTAATCTGAGTCATAAAAAAATAGCCATCACCACCTTTGAGCTGACAGACATTTCCATCTGTCCTCTTTCTAGTAGCTATCATAGTTCCAGAGTCTTTCTTGATTTCACAACCAACATCCTAAAACACAAGATTGTATCCTTTGCTACAAATTTTGTCCAACACTCAAGAGATTATGCTTTAAACCCTTAACATAAAGAACATCATTAGTATTATGCTTTCCATCAAACTTGATTGAGCCTTTTACACATATCTTAGTAGATGTATCATCACCAAATCTAACTAGTCCTCCATCATATTTTTCAAGTTTAACAAACATACTCTTATAACCGGTCATATGATTTGAGCATCCACTGTCAATGACCCAGTAGTTCTTTTCCTGTCTAGTATGAAAGGTAGATATCAGAGTGCCTTCGGTATTAAGACTTACTTCTGGAGCCCTTTCCTTCACACATTTCTTAGAGTTAGTACAAACAATATCATCTTTTAAAGCTATGAACAAACATTCATTATCCTCATCATTTTCATAATCAGATTCATCATCAGATATACTTGCATCTTCTCTAACATAGTATCTTTTCTTAGGCACTCTACTTTTGTTCTCCCTATTTTTGCTTCTCAAAATTCTTTCTGGACATCTTGAAGCATAATGACCTATCTTACCACAACTGAAACACTTGAAAGGTGACTTAACATTGTACTTACTAGTACCCAATTTCATTTTTCTCACAAAGTTAGCTTCGACATCATCAGAATTCTCCTGATCTAATTCCACAGTCTTCTTAGATTTACCAGCCTTGAAGGTAGTATCAACCTTTGCACTACTTGTACCAAATTCTCTCATTTCAAAAGAAATTAAGGTGCCAAGCAACTGATCTTTGGTAAACTGATTCAAATTTTGTAATTCTTCAATAGTAGAAACTTTTATGATTGTAAGATTTAGGAAGAGTTTTGAGTACCTTCAATACCACTTCTTTTTCTTCCACATCTCCACCAAGTACTTTGATGTCATTGACAACTTCATCCACCTTCTGTAAGTAGCTTGTAATATTTTCATCTTCAGACATTCGCATGGTCTCAAACATGAGCTTCAAATTCTGCATTTTAGCTTGCTTGACCTTATCATCTCCTTCATAAATGCTTTTTAACTTTTTCTAGATTTCATTAGTAGTTTTCATATTCATAACTTTCACCAATTTAGAGTTAGTAAGACCACTTAAAAGAGAATACCCTGCTTTACCATTGGTTTCATAGGATTTGATCTCATTTGCAGTACTTGGACCATTTTCCAGCATAGTGTATTCAGTCTCAATAGATTTCTAAATCTCATATCCAAGAGAAATTAGATAATCTTCCATCCTTATTTTCTAGAATGCATAATTTGTTCCATCAAACAAAGGAGCATCCTTCTTGTGTGTCATCCCTGATCTACCTCAAGTGGTTAAGCTTTCTTCCAAGGAACTTGGCTGTGATACCAATTGTTAAATGCACAAAACAACTAAGAGGGCGGGTGAATTAGTTGTAACTTATAATTCCAAACCCTCAAACACATTTAGATCCACATCAATTCAATTAACCCTTAAACTATTATGATGATTAATCATGAAAACAAATAACAGAAACTAAATCAAATCAACATCAAACACAAGAAAACACTAGATTTACATGGAAAACCCAAGAAGGGAAAAACCACAGTGAGGGTTAGCTCAAATTATAAAGTAATATCAACATATGAAAAATAATAGGCTCACTGCCATAAGGCTCACTACCAAAGGGCTCACTACCCAAAAGAAAGGCTCATTGCTAGAATAGAGAAGAATATAGAGAAGATTGTTATAAAGAGAAGGTTATCTCAATACTGTTGCAAGTATGAGGTTAACCAGTGTGGTCATTGATGTCAACATACTCATATTGCATTGGTAAGAAGGTTTGGATGAGCTGTGTGTTGAGGATATTGAGAAAAGTAGTCTCAATCAGGAACAGTGAAGAACAGTGATAAGAAGAAGGCAAATGTACTCAATAGGTTGAGAATTAGAGGATACGGATTAAAGGGTTTGTAGATATGAGTCTTGAGATGATCTAGTTAAGATTTCAGAGGTCCGCATGAAGATATGAAAAAGTTGTGATCGGTCAAATAGAACCGGTTCTGGGAGATGCTCCGGAGGAACAGAGTGTCACAAAAAGGTCCGGTGAGATCCAGAGGTGCATTATCAGACTCTGCAGATTGGATAGAGTGTTTGGGATGTCCTTGTGATTTGTCATCTCAGTTTGTACAAAGTTTGGAGGTCCGGAAGAACCTTTTTCAGTATGACAGTGGCGCCAGACTGTGTTCTTGAAGTTTTGGATGAAGAGGAGAAGAGATTCCAGTGAGTAGAGGAAGTGCGGATGTACCTAGTCAATCAGGAAAGCTTGTGAAGGTTCTTGGATCATGTTGAGGTTATGTTGTCAGTCTGCATTGGTGGTAGAGCCCAGAATTGAAGATATTCTTCTGGATGAAGTTCTTGTTCAGACTAACCTACTAGATGAAGTTGTTCATCTTGCGAATGTTCTTGTGGTGGCTGACCGGATGTATTAATCAGCTTGCGAATGTCCTTATGGTTGATTGCCGACTTAGATGATTGTTCCTAAGTTGATGTCTTGTATAAATAAAGGTTTGTGAGTTCATTTCAAAGTGTGTTGAGTAGCAGATGAGAGTGGTATAGCAAAAGAGCGAAGGGCAGAGTAGAAGTATCTCGAGCTTAAATGGAACTGATCCAGACATGGTAAAGATGTCAATCTCTAGTTCAAGTTTGTGATTCTTATCACTTTGTAGGCAGTGTGTCTCCTTATAGGTAGTGTGCCTCCTTTGTGAGCAGTGTGCTTGGACAGTGAGCCCTAATTGGCATGTGCCATTCATTTTTCTTATTCTTCTAACAGAGAATAATCCTTGGGTTAATCACCCCATGGTTTTTCCCTTAACTGGGTTTTCCACGTCAAAATCTTGGTGTTCAATGTGTTGATGTTTATTTGCTCTTGTGTTTATGCATTATGCTTTCATGGATGGTTAATTGATATGCTATTAACTAACAAAGAAGAATCAAGTGTTTGAAGTAGAAGCAAGTTTGTGTACAACTGATTCACCCCCCCTCTCAGTTGTGTGCCCTAGATCTAACAATTGGTATTAGAGCCAAGTTCCTTTGAAAGGAACTTAACCGCTTGAGGAAATCCAGGATGTTGTCATACAAGAAGGATAGTCCAAAGTTCGATGGAACCAACTTCACTCTCTGGAAAGGTTGCATGAAATGTCATTTGGAGTGTATGGGAAAAGCATACTTGACCATGGTCTCAAAACCATATGTTCCTCCACAGGGTGGTCCGACAACTCTGAATGAAATCACAGATGCTGAAAATAATCTGCGGACCAAGGAAGCTCTTCTAAGCGCATTGAATGACTCAGATCTCTCAAATGTTATTGACCTACCAACTGCATATGAGATCTGGACTAAACTAGAACTTCTGTATGAAGGAGATGAGTTTGTTAAGAGTGCAAGGTTGCAAATTCTAAAAGGGAAATTTGAAAGATTGAAGATGAGAGATGATGAAAATATCACTACCTTTATGCCAAGAGTGAATGAGCTAGTGTGTGGAATCAGGAATGCTGGTGGAGTTCTGGATGAAAATGAAATTGTTTGCAAAATTCTCAGATCCCTTCCTGCTACCTACAAAATCAAGGTTGTTGCCATTGATGAATTCAGAGCCCATACAACTGTCACAAGAGAGCAACTGGCTGGCAAACTGGCTACATTTGAAATGACTGAGTTTGGAGATGATCCCCCCAAGACTGAATCTGCATTCAAAGCCAGTGCCTATGTGAAAGGTAAACAAAGATTTGATCCGGGAGAGAACTCTTCAAGGAAGCTGTCATGGTATGATCAAGCAAGGAAAGACATGGAAGAGGAAGAAGCAGAAATAGCTCAACTTGAAGACCTCATTGCAAAGAGACTACCAAGAGGATCCAGTAAGTATGAAGGAAAACTACCCTTCAAGTGCTTCAACTGCAATAAGATTGGTCATTTTGCTTCAAGATGTCTGGAAAGATCTGCAAGGTCAAATACTAACAGACAAAGGTTTCAAAATAACTGCCATTATGTTCATGAAGAAGATGATAATGAAGGAGTAACAGATGATGAATCAGAAATAGGAAGCAAATCTAGAAATGAATGGGTGTTTATTGCCATCAAGGAAGAAGATTCAATATCCTTTGAATCTGTCAATCATAAAGTTGTAGAAAGAGCTTTGGCTGCCCAAATTGAAGAAAAGGATGATTGGGTTATTGACAGTAGATGCTCTCACCATATGACTAGTGACAAGAACAAGTTCTTAGATTTGGAAAAGTATGAAGGAGGAATGGTAAAGTTTGGTGACAATTCTGCTGGCAGAATCAAAGGTAGGGGAACTATTTCTTTTGATGGAAAGAGCAAAACCGGTAATGTACTATATGTTGAAGGATTGAAGCACAATCTTCTCAGTGTTGGTCAGTTAGTGGACAAAGGCTATGATCTCCAGTTCAAGAATGGAAGATGCAGAATCTTTACAAGCTTCAGAACTAAAATTGCATCTGGTACTCAAACAAAAGGTAATATCTTCCATCTAGTTGGTTCTAATAAAAGTTGTCTATTTGTTCAAGTTGATCAGAGTTGGTTATGGCATAGAAGGATGTGCCATGTGAATTTTGATAACATCATCAAGATAAGCAATGTTCAGGCTGTAAGAGATCTTCCTAAATTGGTGAAACCTACAAATAGTTTGTGCAAAGAATGTCAGCTAGGTAAACAGAGCAGAGTCTCTTTCAAAAGCAAGGATTAGTCCACTACCAGATTGTTGGAATTAGTACATACTGATCTCTGTGGTCTGATAAGAATCAAGAGTATGCAAGGTGGTAGAGAATCAAACTGGATTGAAACTGAAGTGTCTAAGGTCTGATAGAGGTGGTGAATTCACATCTGGTGAATTCATAGACTTTTGTGAGAAGCATGGCATAAAGAGACAGTTGTCTGCTCCTAGGACTCCACAGCAGAATGGAGTAGTTGAGAGAAAGAACTGGACCATCCAGGAAGCTTCCAGGATAATGATGATGGAAGCAAATGTTCCTTAGATGTTTTGGAGAGAAGCTGTCAGCACTGCAGTCTACACTCTTAACCGAGTTCAAATCAGAAACAATATTGGTAAGACTCCTTATGAACTTTAGTTTGGTATAACTCCTACTGTGAGATATTTTAGAGTATTTGGTAGCAAGTGTTACATCAAAAGAGATGAAGATCTAGGAATGTTTGATGCTAGAAGTGATGAAGGAATTTTCTTGGGTTACTCCACTCAAAGAAAAGCATACCGATGTTACAATAGGAGACTAAAAAAGATGATAGAAAGTACAAATGTGAAGGTTGATGAAGGAATTGAGAAGCCCTCAAGGTTTTATGAATATGATGAAGATGATTAGGATGGTGCTCTGATTCAAGGAACTCAATCCCTTCCTGAAAGTTAGATTCAGACTGATTCGGTAAATCAGGAAGAAGAGGTTTGTCTGAATGAACCCGATCAAGAAACAACAGTGCAAGAGACTCCCAAAGTTCCAAGGTATGTAACTTTAAATCACTCTGAAGATCATATCATAGGTGATAGATGCAAAGGGGTACAAACAAGGAGGAAAATTGCTCAAAATTTAGATGAATGTTGTTTGATTTCAAAGATTGAACCTAAGACAATAAATGAAGCATGCAATGATGAAAATTAGACAAAAGCAATGGAGGAAGAGTTGATGCAAATTGAGAAAAATCACACTTGGGATCTTGTTCCCAGACCTAGAAACAAGAATGTGATTGGAACCAAATGGGTCTTCCGAAACAAACTAAATGAAGTTGGTGAAGTAATAAAAAACAAAGCTAGATTGGTCTGCAAAGGCTACTCTCAAATAGAAGGAATTGACTTTGAAGAAACCTTTGCTCCGGTGGCAAGAATTGAAGTAGTCAGATTGTTTCTTGCATTTGCTGCCTTCAAAGACTTCAAGGTATATCAGATGGATGTCAAGTCTGCCTTCCTAAATGGTGATTTGGAAGAAGAAGTTTACATTGAACAACCGGATGGTTTTCAATTGTCTGATAATGATGATATGGTCTGCAAGTTGAAGAAAGCATTGTATGGATTGAAGCAAGCCCCAAGAGCATGGTATGAAAGGTTGGATAAGCATCTTGTGTAGATTGGATTCAACAAAGGTATTGTTGACAGTAACTTATATTTCAAAATTGATTATGAAAACATTTTGATTGTTGAAGTATTTGTTGATGATATCATTTTTGGAGGAAGAGATAGTTTGTGTAAAACCTTTGCAAATCAAATGAAAAGTGATTTTGAAATGTCAATGCTTGGTGAAATGAATTTCTTCTTGGGTCTGCAAATTACTCAGACAAAGGAAGGTATCTTTATCTCTCAGACAAAATATGTGAAAGAATTGTTGAGGAAAATTGGAATGGAAGATTCCAAGCCAATGAACACTCCTATGTCAACTAGATGTAAGTTGAGCAAAGATGATGACTCTCCTAAGACAGATCAGACCAAGTACAGATCAATGATTGGAGGATTATTGTATCTCACTCAGACTAGACCAGATATAATGCAGGTTGTTGGTCTTGTGGCAAGATTTCAGGCTGATCCTAGAGAATCTCATGTTATGGCAATCAAGAGAATTTTTAGATATCTAAAAGGGACAGTGGAGTATGGTTTGTGGTATCCTAGAGATCATGATTTCTCTCTTCATGCTTACACATATGCAGATTGGGTAGGAGATGTGGATGACCGGAAGAGCACCAGTGGTGGAGCATTCTTTTTGGGAAAGAGATTGGTTTCTTGGCTAAGCAAGAAACAAGATGCAATATCTCTGTGTACAACTGAAGCAGAATACATTGCAGTAGTAGGTAGTTGCACTCAAATCTTATGGATGAAGTAGATGCTAAGAGACATTAAAGTTGAATATGAGGAGCCTATCACAATTTTCTGTGACAATTCAAGTGCAATTAATATTTCTAAGAATCCGGTATTGCATTCTAAGACTAAGCACATATCTATCAAGTTTCACTTTTTGAGAGAACAAGTGAACAAGGAAGAAGTCAGATTGGAGTATGTACCCTCCAAGGATCAAATTGCAGATATTTTTACTAAACCTCTTCCCAAGGACTCTTTTGAGTATCTCAGGGAGAAGTTAGGGGTCATGGCCCCTCCGGTGATGAACTAGGATGCACTGGTGTGCATCAGTCTGGTGGATATCACAGTCATATCTTGTGATCCAGATTGATGATGGGGAGCTGCTACTAAGGGGGAGCAACTGGTATGATTCTGATATGTTACAAGTGTAAGTATGATTCCTTTGCCATTGATGTCAAAGGGAGAGAGAAGACATGTGAAAAACAAGTGGTTGATGATCAAAGGGGGAGCAGTAAAGGAAGAGAAGACATGTGAAGAGTTGTTGCTGATAGGGGGAGCTGTGACAGAAAAGAGAAGTTCTTGTCTTGATGGTTTTTCACATCATATGTTGCCATCAATGACAAAGGGGGAGATTGTTGCAAGTATGAGGTTAACCAGTGTTGTCATTGATGTCAACATACTCATATTGCATTGGTAAGAAGGTTTGGATGAGCTGTGTGTTGAGGATATTGAGAAAAGTAGTCTCAATCAGGAACAGTGAAGAATAGTGATAAGAAGAAGGCAAATGTACTCAATAGGTTAAGAATCAGAGGATGTGGATTAAAGGGTTTGTAGATATGAGTCTTGAGATGATCCAGTTAATATTTCAGAGGTCCGCATGAAGATATGAAAAAGTTGTGATCGGTCAAGTAGAACCGGTTTCGGGAGATGCTCCGGAGGAACAGAGTGTCACAAAAAGGTCCGGTGAGATCCAGAGGTGCATTATCAGACTCTGTGGATTGGACAGAGTGTTTGGGATGTCCTTGTGATGTGTCATCTCAGTTTGTACAAAGTTTGGAGGTCCGGAAGAACCTTTTTCAGTATGACAGTGGCGACAGACTATGTTCTTGAAGTTCCAGATGAAGAGGAGAAGAGATTCTAGTGAATAGAGGAAGTGCGGATGTACCTGGTCAATTAGGCAAGCTTGTGAAGGTTCTTGGATCATGTTGAGGTTATGTTGTCGGTCCGCATTGGTGGTAGAGCCCGGTGTTGGTGCCTGAATTGACTGTCAGTTTCTGAGCAATTTTTCATGCAGGAACCTTCCCAAAAAATCCAAAAGGTTCTGAGTTTTGGCACCGCTTCCTCTTTCCTGAGGAAGGGGTCATCATGTTTTGTCCATCAGCGAAGGTTTTGTTTTTTTGAGTGCTCCAATTGTGTCTTTGAACTTTCGGTTTGAACCTCGCCGGCGAACCTCAGTGTTGAACCTTGCCATTGAACCATCTGTTTGAACCGGTTCAATGGTTCAAAGCTTTATGTTTTGGTTTCATCGGCGTGATGGCAGCTATCGGCATAGGTTTGTGGTCTTGCTCCGATGGTCTAAGTCACACCGACAGAGATGGGAAGCCAAGTTGCCATCGGCGTGACTTTTGTTATCGGCAAGTGTTGCTTTTGGGTTGGCCGATGGTTTTTGTCTTAGCGACGGGTGTTTTTTGCTTGGCCATCGGTGAGACTTGTTTTATCGGCCTAGTCGATGGAAATTGGCCCGATGGTCTATCTCTGGCCGATGATGGGAAATATGGAGTTTGCGATGGCATCGGCGAGACTATTGAGGTCGGTCAGAGGAGTTTCAGGTTGGCTGATGGGATTGGTCTGGCTGACAGGGGATTGCGATGGGCTTCATCGGTGTAACACATGAGGTCGGCCAGAGGATTTTTGGATGCTCCGATGGAGGGAGTCATGGTGACAGAGGGTGTGTTTTGTTTGCCATTGGAGAGACTTGATAGATCGGTGAGAGTTTTTTGGGGCAAGCCGATGGCTTAGCTTTGGGCGAGGGCTTGTGTGTCGAGCACGGCAAAAGCGCTCGACACTTAGTATGTTTGTGGCCATGTTTATAAAACGTTGAAGTGGTCTTCTCACTATGCATGTGGGATTAATCTCCCTACATTATTTTGAACCTGTGAGGAAGCGCTTCTTGGCAGGAAGCGCTTCTTGGTGGGAAGCTCCATTTTGAACAGTGCGACGGTTTCCAAGTAGGCCGCGGGTGGTTGAGCCATCAATGGTGATTGTAGCAGGGCTGTGGGTGACAGTACAAGTGATTAAACTACCTGATTTTTAGCATGAAGACTTCCAGATGGTGGCACAGGGCTCGAGGCCACCCCTGTCAACTCTCCTGCCTACTGCATTGATAACTTATGGGTGCCATCTCTCATGGGTTGTATCTGGCAGTTTTTTGTAAAAATCATGTAATTAATTGCTGTGGGTACACTTTCTGGCCGATATAGGCAGACTGTGTTACCATTGTTTTGGTTGTTGAAAGTTGAACATTTGGCTCTTTAATACAATACAGCTGATTTGGTTGCTCTGTACAGCAATACCTGTGAGTTTATGTATCTCTTGTTGTACGTTTTTGCATGAATCCACTAATTTCATGGTTAATTTTATATGAGAAATGCTATGTTAGCATGTGTTTTGTTAATTCTGTCTCCAGTATTGCATGTATCTTTCTTCTGAGTCTGGATATTTAAGTAATGTTTGAGACTCTAGAACATAGAATTCCTGTGTTGAATGTCTGATCTCTTAACTTCTGCTCAAGGGGTAGATTAAATTGTTCTCAGATTAAACATTGGGAAGGGTATACTGCAGTAGGGATGCCATAAGTATAGATAGCTTAACACTCTGTATTGGGAGATATCTGTAAGGCAAGTATCATATGTATCCCCCTGAAATCCAGTTTTAGTTGTTCATGCATATCATTCACAGGTGTATGTCTACTGACTCCAGGCCCTAGATATGCACCGATCTAGCTTTGTCTTTGTGTTATATACCATGTCCAACTTTGCATCCAAATATAAAATCAAAACCAAACTCTAAAACAACCATTAGGACATTAGAATTAGTTTTAGGATCCTCAATCCTCTGTCTACAACTGCAAATAGGCCCAAAGCTAGCCCCTTTGCTCTTATCTTACAGTTTTGGTCTACTTACAAGAGGACTTATCTGCTTTCTGTCAGCATCCCAGCCTTGTATGTATATCCTCATGGATGTTGAGTAGGGAATACCCCCCTAGGTTTTGCAGAGCCTAAAGAAGAAGAGGAGATAAAATATAGAGTCTATCTCCTACACTGTTGGCCCCTGGCCCAGAGATCCTGTTGATCATTGATGGCTACCTTGTAGGGAAATCTGGGAATAAGCATCCAGTTTGGGAAAAAACCAACACTCAGAATTGAAGATATTCTTCCGGATGAAGTTCTTGTTCAGACTAACCTATCAGATGAAGTTGTTCATCTTGTGAATGTTCTTGTGGTGGCCAACCGAATGTATTAATCATCTTGTGAATGTCCTTATGGTTGATTGCCGACTTAGATGATTGTTCCTAAGTCGATGTCTTGTATAAATAAAGGTTTGTGAGTTCATTTCAAAGTGTGTTGAGTAGCAGATGAGAGTGGTATAACAAAAGAGTGAAGGGAAAAGCAAAAGTATCTCAGGCTTAAATGGAACTGATCCAGACATGGTAAAGATGTCAATCTCTAGTTCAATTTTGTGATTCTTATCACTTTGTAGACAATGTGTCTCCTTGTAGGCAGTGTGCCTCCTTTGTGAGCAGTGTGCTCAGGTAGTGAGCCCTAATTGGCATTTGCCATTCATTTTTCTTATTCTTCTAATAGAGAATAATCCTTGGGTTAATCACCCCGTGGTTTTTCCCTTAACCAGGTTTTCCACGTCAAAATCTTGGTGTTCAATGTGTTGATGTTTATCTGCTCTTGTGTTTATGCATTATGCTTTCATGGATGGTTAATTGATATGCTATTAACTAACAAAGAAGAATCAAGTGTTTGAAGTAGAAGCAAGTTTTTGTACAACTGATTCACCCCCCCTCTCAGTTGTGTGCCCTAGATCTAACAAATACAACAAAGAATTCCACCACAACACCATCAACACCTTCATAGTCATACTGAAGAATTATAGATACCTTCTCACTGCATCGAATAATCTAACACATGAAAGCTTATACTGCACCACCCATTTACCACACTATTATTCACAACACATACATCATGCATACACACTTTCATGATCCATTGATAGTTATTTATATCATCTTCAACCTTGAAAGCATTATCCAAGGTCAGAAAAGCACCTTAGTTTCACAAATTCAAATTAGGTCAGACCCAAAACATTCCTGAGGTGGAAAGGAATGAAGGTGGACCACAACACACCTTAGCTCAAACCTAAATTCATCCAAGCATGCCACTCCACGCATCCACAATCACCGAAGCAACTTCGTAATTAGTGTAAACACCCAAGGTCGGCCAAACCTGTATTAACACAATGCACTTTTAAGTACGTGCTTCCTCAAGGCAAAATACAACTTTGTGGACCATATACCAAGCTTTAACACAATCTAGAGTATTCCACAAACATCCTGAAACATCTTGAAATCCAACAAATTCCTCCACAACAACTTTCACCTGTCGCACAACCTTATCCTATTTATCCGGTATGCTTAACTATCTCTGTCATGCACTGCATCTCTAGAAATCAACTTCCAGAGCACCAAACCACAAAAAAATTCAATAGAAGAAAGATATAAAACTTATAGGTATACTTCTAGAGCTGCAAGACCTAAAACCACTTTACGAAGAAATGCAGAGCAAAGATATTTCTCCTAGACACCTCTGCAAACCTCTGTAAATCACAGTCTTCATACTAGTGAACACACCTCCCTCTGCACAACAATCTAGCATGCCAAATCCTAAATGTAGGATCTATAAACACTTCTAAACAACATATTCAAACCGCATTAATAGATCTTCAATATATAAGAAATGCGGAGCAAAACCAGAGCACTACACTGCAACACAAAACATCTGTACAACACCTTGTTTCCTTTATTATTCAAATTTTCTCAAAAGCACTTAGAAAAAAGCATCAGAAACATATTATTACCATCTTCAGCACTTCCTCATTATTAGAGACAACATCCATTCAACACCAACTACTCATACTTTTGCAATATTTCTTACTCATATAATTGACACAGTTGACACCAATGACAACACCGATTGCACATACTTGCAACACTAGAGTCAACAACAAGAAGAAACACCAAGTAGTATACACTTTTCAATACAATCTCTAACATTATCTATTGAATTTAAGACTTTCATAATTAGATTCTTCTATACCTAAAGCTCTAGCAACTCCATGAATTGTCAATCTTGCAAATGTAGCTTTGAAATAAAAGAAGATTTCATTTACTACTTTTCTTTCCTTAGCCAAAATATACCACTTTCTTGACAAGGCCCTTATAAAGAAGAAGAGCCTTGTCAAACTCTTCTAATCAACCAAACTATAATCCATCCCAAAAATTATTAAGAACACATCTAGTAGTAGGTGACCATGGAAACCCTTAAGTGGAAAGATGTCTCCTATATCTCAAAGGCCAATATCATTGTCACATTCCTCTAAAGCCTCATTTAATTTCACTTTGTTTAATAGAAAAGAGAGACCAAATCACTACTCCACTAGCTAGGTCAATCCTTTCAATCAAACATTGGAACAAAAACCAAACTTGGCTACAATCCTGAAGGAGAGACAAGCTACAGGGGTTTTGTCCCTTTGTTGTAATTTCAAAGATTGAATTAATGAGGCTAGATATAAGGTTTCTACAATGAAATATGCTAAAATAGAACTTATTGACCTGTCAGGGATAAAAACCTAGAAACTGGGACCTGAACTGAGTAGAGGCGGACTGTCAAGGGCCACTACTAGAAATAGAGCCTAAATATGAAGGAATATGGTTCCCAGGTGTAGGTGTCCCAGGGTTTTTGGCTGTCAAAAGTTTGAGACACTTCTGACGCCTGTATCTTCATCTTCATGTCACACATTTCTGTCAGATCTTTTGTATTCGACCTGCACACATAAAAGAGGGAAAATGTTGGTGATGTTTAGGGGCTTACCTAAGTCAAACTCTATGAAGGGTGTTCCCACCTTCACACAACAACAAAGATTAGATCAAGAGTGTGTGCCCTAGGATGGTAGAGGAAGATCTAAATAATAGAAGATGAATGTAAGCAATCATGAAGGAAAGATGTTACCATGAGCATGGAATCCTTGATGGGATGATGTCACAATCAAATCAACACAAGGAGTGAGTGGAGGAGGAAGGAGATTCCACCAAGATCTACAACAAGGTTTAGATAAAGAGATGATCACTACTTTGATTAGAATTAATCTAACTATTGATAATGACACAAATTATAAAACAAATGAAAAGACAACAAGTTAATTCTGAATGATCTAAATTGTAATGCTAAAACAATAATGCAGTCTAATTAAGTAAATCTGAAGTGAATTTGTATAAGTGATAATGAAAATACTAGACCAGTGCCTTAATGAATATAGAGTCATTATGATCATGAAATAAATGACTGTTTGTTTGGTAAAAACTCAAACTATCTAGCATGAAAGAATAGGTATGTAACTTGTACAACCCTACAAGGAAATAGTTAATATTCCATACTTATATATATCCAATTGATAAAATCAGATTACCTATATTCATCTAAAAGGATTTAATCCCTCTTTGAAAGAACCTATCAGAATAATATTGCAATTGTAATAGATTTATCAAAAAAATTGGAGACAGAATACAAACCCTAACTATATGACTCTTCTTACAGATCCATGATAATGTCTTCACAGTTACTATGATAGATTTAAAGGATTTAATTCTGAAAGTAGAAACCAGTTAATCTTATCACACTATAACAACAAATGTGTATAGACAACTTGAAGGTATACTTGATAACTCAAATTGAATAACAGAGAAAACTTTGAAAGGAGACAGTCATATAATTGAATAAATTAAATAGATAGTTGATACTGAAATCTACAGTTACTGCTTCATGTTCACAGACTTGACTTCATCAGAGAATGCTTACACATGGTTTGCCAAAAATAAAATATATTAAAAGTGAACTAGCATTGTTGTTCAAAATTAATCTATAGTATCCCCTGTTCTATTCTGTAATCTCTCCCTCTTCTATCTGCCCTTAATCTGGTCTTGGTCATCTCTTATAAAGAGAGGCATACAAGCTTCAGACCAGTTACAATAGTTGTGACGATTGATAACCGAACAACAGTATTTGTTCTATTAAAATAGATTCAGGAAATTTAATACTCGCCATTAATCATCAAATGGATAACCATTTTAGGGTCAAACAAAGATCTTTAACTGCAGTTCTACTTAATATCCTTCGAGGGTTTCTTTATTATTCCTAAAAAGACTAGATAAAACACAAATTAATCTCTGATCAAATGATCAAAACAAATTTATTTAAACATATGTATTTACTCAGATAATTACTTCCCTTATCGATAATTTATCAGTTCCTCAAGATCCTTTCGTGGGTGTTTTTATAACTTGATCCCCGCTGTGTATATCTTGCAAAAACCCATATTTCAAATGTTAGAAGAATATCTTAACTATTCAAATTTTAATGTCATTTTAGGGTTTTTGTATTTTGTATTGGCAAGACACCTTAGGATCTACCCAAAAATAGGGGCGATTATCATCAGCTAGACCTCCTACATCGCTGTAAGAATAATATTCTTCCCTGATCTATTAAGTGTCACCAATATAATTATTGGTGAGAATCTTGTCGATGGACATAACCTTTGTTATCGTCGGGATAACATATTTCATGTGACCCAATAGTACTTGTTTCCCCGATCATCTATCTCGTTCTTTATCGGAATGACTTTCACAACATGTCCCTGACATCATTGTGAGTTCTATTTTTACTGAACTCACCAGCTTTATTTTGATTCATTGCATCTCACCGATGGTTCTTTGGTTTCCATGATTGGTATAACTCATGCAGTCGGGGTGATCTCTAAAACTTACTCCGATCACATGTATCTGCCCAATATAATTTTGTCGGCGAGAGTATAAGATCGGCATGATGTGAAAATTCTATCTCGACTAACTTACTCTTACCAATATTATCAAGCATTATGTACTTATGAACTTGATGAACTATTGAACTCATGAGCCATTTGAACCCGTGAACCATTTGAACCAAGATGAAAGTTCAAGCTCGGAGGTTCAAAACTGACAACTTCTTAATACACCAAGGTAAAAGCAAAAGACTTGAATGGACGTACTAATTAATAGAAAGGAATGGAATGACAATGCCTACCTGAGGGAGAATAATGAGGATAAAACAAGGGCAACAATTTCGCAAACTGATCTCGAAGTGCATACAAGGTGAGTATTTTTTGAAAAATTTGATTGAACATGTCCAGTTCCAACACTATTAATGATCAATTCTTCTACAGTTCATCTAAGACTGCTCTTCCTCCTAAATGAATTATAAAGTACTCATATGCTAACTTGAGGTCTTAGGTATAGGGCCTAATGAACTTTGATGTTTTGGATTACATTCTTTATTTCTAAGACCAATGCTATAACAAGAACTTTCAATTGTTGCAGACCGCATGACACATGGTAGTTTTTCAAAATAAATGTTATGTTCCAAAGTGATGGTGGATAGAGGCAAACACCCAATGCTACAACATTTATACACACATATTTCTTCTATTCAACTTGATGAAAAATATTACATTACAAATTGCCTCAATATATAGAGTACTTTACTGTAGATTACTAGTACAATTCATTTAATACTTCCCCCTTCTAAAAACTTCCTAAACTATCTTGCAACATCTAGAAACTAATTACTAAACAAAACACTTACTAGTTTTCCCTCCTTTATTTATTTATGAAAAACACCAATTAATTAGAGTGGGAGAAATTACACATTATTCCAGCACTCCCCTTAATTTTTACCACTAACTACTTCAACATGTACAATGCCCAAATTCTATCTTGGATATTCAAAATTCTCCTTTGCTAATGCCTTTGTGAATATGTTTGCTAATTGGTCTTTAGATCTACAAAACTCTAAATAGATTTCTCCATTGTTCACTAGCTCTCTAATGAAATGGTACCTGGTATCAATGTGCTTACTCCACTTTTGAAAAAAATGATTCTTTGATAATGCAATAGTTGATTTGTTATCACAAAATATTAGTGTTGGATCCTCTTGAACATGAATTAAATATAACAATACTCAACGCATCCATATTGCTTGACATGTTATACATGTTGTTGCCACAAACTTTGCTTCAACTGATAAAATTGTCATGATAGGTTGCTTCTTTGATGCCTATGAGACTACACTTGATCCAAAATTTAAAAAAAAAACATATCTGAAAGTACTCTTTCTATCATCTGTGCTACTTGCAAAATCATTGTTAGTATAGCCAAACTTTGCAATTATTTTGTGCTACTATCGGTAAGACTACTCTAACTATATCAAGCCTTGCTAATAGTGCAAATGTCTCATTATAATCAATTCTGTATTGTTGTGCAAAACCTTTTGCTACTAACCTTGCTTTATGCTTTTCAACTCCACCTTCTACATTGAACTTGGTCTTATAGACCCATTTGACTCTTATGCATTCTTTACCTTTACGTAGATCTACTAACTCCCATGTTTCATTCCTTTCAATGGAATCCATCTCCTCATCCATAGCCTTGATCCAATGTTCTTACTTAATTTCTTCCTCAAAATATATAGGATCATGAGAGAATAAGGCAAAGTTTTAAAGTAAATATAGATTTGTTTCTTCTTGATCATAAATCTCTTTCAAACTTCTTATTTTCTTACCTCTATACCTTGATCTTAATGAGGCAAGTGTAGGATCAGATTAATCACTTGTGAGTTGGGAGTAGGATGGCATGATGATTCACCTTGTACAAAATTCCTTGGCGTTCTCAATTATCTTGAATTATTCCTTGAAGATTTCTTGTTGGTGTACATGTTACTGCTTATGGACTTGACTGACCATCTTGCACACTTTGTTCTTTGACTCTTCTTAATTTTGAGGTATTAGTGCTACAACACTTCCATCACATGCTTCTTCTTCCTTGACTTTAACATATCTACTGATGATTACCTTCTTGGTAATGGGATTGCACAACTTGTAGGATTTTGACTGCTCATTATAACTAATAAAGATACATTTTTTGCTTCTATCATCTAATTTTCTTCTTGTTTCTTTAGGCACATGTGCATATGAAACACATCCAAATATCCTTAAGTGAGATACTATGCTTCTCACTATCCCATGCTTCTTGTGGAATTCTTTCTTTAACATTCTTTGTAGGACATCTGTTTAGAATATACATCACACAATCTACTACTTTTGCCCAGTATTCATTAGGCGAGTTCTTGGCCTTTAACATGCTCCTTGCCATATCCATTATTGTTTGATTCTTCCTCTCTATGACATCATTTTTTATGGTGTGTACCTTGTGGTAAACTACTTCATAATTCTATGATATCTATAAAAATCTAAAGAATCACTTGACTTGTATTCACCACCTCTATCCAACCTAAGTACCTTGTTGTATTGGCCACTTTTTTCAACCATTACTTTAAAATCCTTCAATATTTTGAAGACTTCAAACTTCTACTTGAGAAAATAAATACATGTTTTCTTGTTGAAATTGATGCAGGAGCATCTAGGAGACTATCACATTTCACCACAATTGATTGTTTAGGCTCACAATTTGGAAGGTGTGTGGAGAACTACAAGAGACATGATATATCTAAAATATAGGATGTTTGTGTTACCGCAAAGATATTTGGAATTTTCTAAGTCAAGACTATCTAACTAGTTATCAAGGGTGTCATTGGAAAGCACCACATTCCACCATAATTAGTTTTCTAGTCTCGTGGTTGGGAGGATAGATAGAGCTAGTTAGGAGGCATGTTTGGTCCAAGTTTCAAGAGATTTGAGTTATCTAAAAGATATCCAGAGGCATAAGAGTGAATACTATGTTACTAGGTTGCATGAAGAATGATTATACTGAAGTCTAGAAGTTTGCGCCAATGAGTTTGGATCGTGCATCAAGAACTAAGATCATGCATCAAGAACTAAGATTGTGCGGAGGTAAATTGGGTCCAGTAGAGATTATGATATGAAGTGCATAGTGTTATTTCATTCCTACATTAATGCAAGTGATTTGGGCCCATGGTGTATGTCTGGCCGACTACACACTACATGTTTCTTAGAGTTTGTGTCAACCTAAGGATGACGCATATTGTCTTGAAGACTTGCGGATGATATATAAGCATGGTTCGAGATTGTTTCAAAAAAAGTGAAGAGTGGAGGAAGAATACTTTAAGGGGAATCCACAAAGTGAAGAAAGGAGGAGATAGAGGATAAGAGTAGCAGTGAGGTAGCAAGGATAGTGAATCAACATGAAGGACAGAAGGAGTAAGATGTTAATGTGATGATGTGCAAGTTATCTATCTTCTTATTGTAAACATTGGGCAAAGACCAAGTATGTAAGAAATCTCTAGAGGCATATGTAAAGTGTTTGAAGATCTAATAATATATGAGTTATCTTTTGGAGGTCAGTTTTTTCCCTTTTAGGGTTTTCCCAGGATAAATCTTGTGCCCTATGGTTGTGGATCTTATGTTGTGCAACTGTTATGTGTGTTTCCATTGTGTTTCTATTGAGATTGCATGGTTAAGCCTACATAGTTGGATAGTCCTTCATTGGGCCCTCCATATGTGACTATGTGACTATGTCAAATAGTATTAGAGAAAGGAAGATCAGAGAGAGGAAGATTAGAGCAGGGAAGATCAGGGCGAGGAAGATCAGGGCAAGGAAGATCAAGGGCGAGGGGCAATTCAAGTTGATTGATGGACCACCAATGTACAATATGAAGATCTTGCAAAGGAGTGAAGAAGTTTCTATATAATAAAGGAGAATTGGATCACTATAGTAGATCTTGGCACAGGTAAGAATTTCACCTTAAATTTTGGAAGTTTGGATAATTCATTTCAATGGGGAAAATTGGACAAAAGAATGAAGAAGGAAAATGAAAATTTAATGTATGGAAAATGTATCCTGGAAGAAGAATTGAAGAAAATTAAAAAGTACAATTTAGAATTGACAAAAAAGATAAGAGGGTTAGGCAAGGATAAATATGATACTCTTGAAAAGGAATTGGAGAATGTCAAAAGGAGAAATGAGGAATTAGAAGAAGAGGTGAAGTTGTTTGAGAATGTCAAAAGGGGTTTTGAAGAGCTAGAAAAAAAGTGGGAAATGTTTGATGAGGCTAAAAGAAAGAATGGAGATTTGGAAGAAAATTTGAAGAAGTTAAGAAAGGAAAACAGTTTGGAGAAGGATGAAATATCAAGATGGAGGAACATACTAATAAGTTGGATCAATCACTTGCAACTTGCATAAAAGAAAATGAATGTCTAATAGCTAAACCAATACTTTGTGATGTTTCATGTGATACAAATGATTTGTGTGTGGCAGTTGAATCTTCTTTAGATGATAAGAGTAATGTTAAAGATGACAAAGTGTCTGAATCGGCAAATATTGCTACTTGTGGTGAAAATAGAAAAGGAAGTCCAGACAATGTTGGTTTTAAAATCATGAAAAGAATGGGATATGAAGGAAAAGGACTGGGAAAGTATTAACAAGGAATTAGAGACCTTATTGAGCTAATAGTGAGGCCTAGGAATGTAGGCCTTAGATATGTCAAAGGAAATAAAAAGGATATCCCTGATTCAAACAAATCAGTTAGAAGAGGGCAATGTATACAGTGTACTTATTGTTTTAGACAAGGACATAATAGAGGAATGTGTTGGGATTTACAACCTTGTAGTATTTTTGGGTTGAAGAACCACTCCAAAAAGTTGTGTTGGAATAAATCATGAAAGAAAGAACCTATGACAGGGTATACAAGTGAATTGTGGAGGGGTTGATGGATCAAATTGGTAATATGTCATAGGAATGATCAAAGGATTGTATAAACATTAGTATTCATGTGTGGGAGAGAAATCAAGTCTGCTAACAAGAGAAGGAGGACATGGATCAAGATGCAAAGAAGGAAGACCACATGCAGAGCATAATAAGGAAAGTAGCCCATACCACAAAGAAGAAAGAAACAACAATTCATATCACCGAGGGAGAGATGAGAGAAGTCCCTACCACAATAACAAAGGAAGTCATAATTCTTATTGCAATACCAAAGAGATGAAAAAGGATTTGATAGATCATTCAGAGGAACCTATTTTCAAGTGTGGAGGCAAAAAACATCAAGCATTGAATGTCCCCGAGGAACTATTAACAAGAAGGTAGAAAATAGTGCAGGGATAGCTTATACAGAAGAAGAACCTGTTGGATCACCAAGCTTAGTAGGAAAACCAGAAGAGGGTGGATCATTGATCATGAGGAGAGTTTTTTTTGAAGACTAAAACAACTGAGGAAATGACACAAGGGAAAGGTTTGTATAAATCAAGAGGTAAGTGTTGCAAATTGATCACTGGTAGTAGAAATACAAATAATTTGGTTTCAAAAGAGATGGAACATGATCATTGATCGAGATGCAGCCAATGAGGGGCCATGTGCGGAGCATAATGGAAAAGAATCCCATACCATAGTGAAGGAAGGGACGGAATGGAAATTCTACCGCAAAGGAAGGAGAAGTAATGAATCACATTGTAGTAAAGGAAGTACTGATAGGGGAACAAAGAGAACTGTAAAAGAGGTATGTGTGAAGGAACCAAGTGTATAGAGTCATTAGGAGGTAAGCTAAGGAAGTTAAGGTTGACATTTCTAGTAGTTGTTCTATATGTGGAAACAGTTGAGGCTAGATCCGAGAGGTAGAAAGAACCGTAGAGAGAGTTAAGGGTTGTTTTGACTGACTAAGTACTAAATTGGGAGGGTGAGAGTTTTGGAAGAAAGTGTGGTAGCCAAAAGTATAGAAAGTGCCACTGCAAAGGAGAAGAACCACCACAAAAGAAGAATTTGAGGTAGATTGCAAAGGAGACATGTATAGATTGATAAATATTGAGGTAGTGCAATGATTTGTAAGCAGAGCTCTGAACCTAGACCACCGCAAAAGAAGAACTTGAGGCAGCTTGCAAAGGATACATGTACAGATCATTGAATATTGAGACAGTGAAACAATTTGTGAGCAGACCATCAATCATATCAAAGTGGCTTAAGAGTTATGAGGCAACTTGCAAAGATGACTTAAACAGATCACCACCTTGAGGCATCCTACAATTTTTGTCAATAGAGCACCTACTATGAGGCAGTTGCAATATTGTATACAAATTGTTGAACTGAGGTAGTTACACCAATTTGGGAGTAGATCGCTGAACTTATCAATTTGATGTGCAAGCAGACTACCACCTAAGAGACAAACTGAGAAAGACAGCTGAGGCCAAGTGAGAGGCTCACTTTTAAATTGACCCTAAGAGTCTAATGCAAGAGCATCTAGGAGACTACCGCATTTCACCACAGTTGATTGTTTAGGCTCACGACTTGGAAGGTGTGTGGAGGACTATAGAAGGCATGATATATCTAAAATCTAGGATTTTTGGGTTACCATAAAGATATCTAGAAGCTTTTGAGTCAAGATTATGTAATTGGCTATCAAGGGTGTCATTGGAAACCACCGCATTCCACCATAGTTAGTTTTATGGTCTCATGGTTGGGAGGATAGATATAGATAATTAGGAGGCATGTTTGATCTAAGTTTTATGAGGTTTGAGTTATCTGAAAGATATCCAAAGGTATCAAAGTGAAGATTGTGTTAATTGTTTGTATGAAGAATGATTGTACTGAAGCCTAGAAGTTTGCGCTAATGATTTGGGATCATGCACCAAGAACTAAGATCGTGCAAAGGTAAATTGGGTCCAGTAGAGCTTATGATGTGAAGCACATGGTTTTGTTTCATTCCTACATTAACGCAAATGATTTGGGCTTGTGGTGTGTGTCTGGCCAACTACATGCTAAATGTGTAATGTTTTGTGCCAACCTAAGGCTGACGCAGATTGTCTTGAAGACTTACGAATGATATATAAGCATAGTTTGAGATTGTTTCAAAGAAGCAAAGAGTGGAGGAAGGATAAGGGGAATCCACAAAGTGAAGAAAGGAGGAGATAGAGGACAAGAGTAGCAGTGAGGTAGCAAGGATAGTGAATCAAAATGAAGGATAAAAGGATTAAGATGCTAATGTAATGATGTGCAAGTTGTCTATCTTCTTATTGTAAACATTCGGCTATGGCCAAGTATGTAAGAAAGCCCTGGAGGCAGATGTAAAGTGTTTGAAGATCTAATAATATATAAGGAGTTATCTTTTGGAGGCTAGGTTTTTCCTTTTTAGGGTTTTCCTAGGATCAATATTGTGCCCTATGGTTGTGTATCTTATGTTGTGAAGTTGTTATGTATGTGTTTCCATTGTGTTTCTATTGATATTGTGAGATTACATGGTTAAGGCTGCATAGTTGGATAGTCCTTCATTGGGCCCTCCATCTGTGACTGTGTTAGAAATCATCAATAAAAGTTAGAAAATAAATACTTCCACCTAATGATGGAGTCTACATTGGACCACATAAATCAGTGTGCACAAGTTCTAATGGTGCCCTTGCTCTATAAGACATTCCTATTGGAAAACTTTTCCTATATTATTTTGCCAAAATATAACTCTCACATGAGTTAGCCATCTCCTCAATTGGTGGTAATCCTCTTAGCATTTGCTTCTTCTATAATAAATTCAACCCTCCAAAGTGAAGGTGTCTATACCCGAGATGCCATAGCCACATTTGGTCTAAATAAGTTGCCTTAAAATTTGCTTCAAGTTCTCCTTGAACTATCTTTTGAGATTCACTCTTGAAATTTAGAGTGGGAACAGTCAATTCCTTTTCATCTCAACCTTTGCAATCAACCTGTCACTAGGAAGTCTATCTAGTATGATAAAAACATTATCTTCAAAAATACTCTATAACCCTTATGTATAAGTTGTCCAATACTCATGAGATTATGCTTCAATCCAGGCACAAAATAAACATATAGAATATACCTTTTGTCACCATGTTCTGTAAAAACATTGATTACATCTTTACCCATAATTGACACTTGATTATCATTACCTAGCTTGACTTTTAACTTCACAGAACTATCTAAACTTGTAAACAAATCTCTATTTCCTATCATATGAATACTACATCTATTGTCTAAAAACCAATTATCACTAGAGCTCTCTTGAGCAACATGACATGTAATGAATAATGACCTTGAATTGCTTTTAGATATTGTTGACCTATTTTAGCCCCCAGGCCAAAATAGCCCATCCTCACAAAAACTTGTAAAATCTTCCTTAGAAAATGCCCAAAATCCTAAGTGTATAAGTCTTAGAAATCCAAATTCCTAGTGTTTCGCCTTAAAATTTTTTGCCTCTTTGATAGACTTGCTGGTTCACAAACCTTCAGGTTTGCCAAAATAGAAGTTCACCAAAAAAGGTGGAGGTGCCGAAGACAAGTTTCACCAACAAATAAAGAATGGTTCACCAAGGATGGAGTTGGCCGAAATGAAGAATGAAAGGAATTTTTCAACGGGAGAGATAGTTCTCGAACCTGATGGTTTGTCGAAAGTCGCTTTCACTAAAATGGTTTGTGGTTTACCTTTTTCATCAGCAAGATAAAGTAGAGGAGAGTTAAAAGAAATTAGAGAAAGAAGATGCTAAGTTTTTGGTTAATCTTATGGTTTACAAACCTAATGGTTCACCGAAACACAAGTTCACCAAAACACAGAGTCACCAAAAAATAAGGAAACAAAAGAATGAAGAAAAACAAAGGTTTTTCGTGAGCTAGGCAGTTCATGAACTCGATGGTTTGCCAAAACATAAGTTCATCGAAACATAATCTTGCTGAAAAGGAGTAAAGAAATCCCAATGTTGCAAAGGGAAATAAATACTACAAAGGCAAAAGAAGTGTCAGAAATCACAGAAGTGAAGTTTAAACAACTTTTAAAGTGTTGCAAAAGTGCCCAAGCCCATTTTTTATTTTTCACCCTAAAATGTCTATTGTGCCCTAGATCTCCATCAATGCAAATTCATATAGTTTTCCAAATGGATGGGGTTGTTGGGTGAATTTATTGTTATAAGTAGCTAAGTTTGATGAAGTGTTTTTAATGCAGATATTTTCAGCGACTGGTTTTAATCGTGAGTCTCCTCCACATTAATTGTTCTGTAACTAAGGCATGGCCAACACTCAAAACCTGCAGATTTCTCTGATAGGGCCATGGGCCACAATTTATTGCAGCATGGGTGTCCAGACATAATGTGTTGACCAAGTTTCTCCATGTCCAAGGTTGTAACAATAAAATGTAAATGCTATATATGCATGTGAAAGATGTATTTTAAAAGTTGGTTGTTCTCTGGGTCATTATACATGCAAAGGGATTCGTTTGTAGGTTTAGGCCTTGTATCTCTTCCAAGAGTTGAGTGGATTTAACAGACAGTGTCTTCCTTAGACCTCTTGTGTCTCCAATATCACTTCGACTATGAATGGAAACCAATTATTTTGTGTCTTTCCTCATCTATTTACAATCATTCTTCTTTTGTAATGGCTATTTAGCCTTCATGATCAACATAATACCAATATTTTTGTCTTTCTCTACACTTTTTCTCTGTGTTTATTTGAAATTTGTAAGCTTATTTTGTGGATGAATGATCCCTCCTGTAGTTACAATTCTCTAATCAACTAAACACACTAAATAGATGGTGCATCACCTTTAATTTTAGTTCTCCTTTTTCCCCTTTTTCTTAGTGGTGTTAGATTAGGTTTAGTTTGTAGCATTGTATGTGCCTGATGCAGAGCATATAGGTAATAGTTGATGAAGTTCAATCAATGAACCTCGATCTCAATGCTTCCTTCTAGAGGTTTAAAAGGTGATGTGTTTACAAGCCTCCACAAGGCTATTGAAGGAACTGACCTAGCCTAAGACCACACCTTGGGTCCAATCACACAGGCTATTCAACCTTCTTTTGGGGAGTCACTACTCTACCCAACTCATAGGCACAATACACCTTCAAGGGCTTACAACCTACTACCAAATGCTCCACCAACAGGGACTTCAAACATCAATTAACATATACTAGTCTAGGACATGAATGAGACAAGGTCTCTGACCCAAAATCTAAATCTTATATCAAGGAGAACAGTGAACAACAAACTGTCTCTTGACTGTCCTAAAAAAATAGTGTTTAAAGATGGATCATTCCTTGTAGTCCTAGAGAGTGACTAACACAAGGATAACTATTGAAATCCACTAAAGAATAACTAAACTCATTTCATATCCAAAGACCCAATATGATCATGTGATCTTACATCCACATGCAGGTCCGTACTATTCCAGGGGCGTACAAAGACATAAGACTATCTTTTTCTTGACAGAGGCCTAATTTGAAGGCAATGTGAGGGAAAGTGCATCAACTCTGCATGCACATGATCCACCAAGCTCCTACACTAGTCAGTTTCCACCTTCCAACACAAACTCCACCATGTATTTGTCAAAACAATTGACTATTTTTACCTTCATGTTGTTGTCCACCATTGATTTCTCAACTAGTCACTGTGAAGACTAGCTAGATACATGCCAAACACTTTGGAGAGGAGCATTCAACCTACAAGACAATAAAAAATATAGAACCTAGCCTACCTTCCTCCATCCCACCTAAAAAATGGATGATCACATTCAAAGGATAGAGGAAGAATGGTTCATTTTGTCCAAAACCCTAGCTATGGAGGGTTAAAAACTAGTTCACACAAAACGGACTCAAACAAAACAACAAAAATGTTTCAAAGACTCTAAATAGATGCAAATGGAAGGTATTTCAAAGACCTAACATATTTCTCAAAACTCAACTCCTGAACTATCTGTACTTGGCCGTACAGTACGACTGTTTCCAAAAAAAAGTAGAAAAACATAGTTTTTACCTTCTAAAACTCCTCTCCTTTATTCATGTCGGCATGTTCATACAATATATTGTTTATAGAAAGTTTTGGTAACCTTTCCACTTCCCTTCTACCCGTACAACTGCCCATGAAAGGCAGTGAAACGTTGGAAAATGCTTTTTCTTCAAAAATACTAAGTTTCAAAAGAGGATACCTAGAAAATAGGCCTAAACTAACTCTAAAATGGACTAGTCAATTAAAATGAACTAAGTCCTTATTACATAGCATGAGAATGGCTTTCTAAGCCTTAGAGGAAATAAAAAATAACAAGACCACAAAGCATTACATAATCAAAAATGACAAACTAGAAGCTCCTACACCATACTCCCCCTGTGGGAAAAACTCAAGTCCCTTGAGTTGCCAATTGTTGAAGTGTCATGCCATGCTTCAAGATATCTGCTTCAGTCATCCAGGTGGCCTTTGAATCAGGAAGATCCTTCCATTTCACCAAGTAGTCTTTATAGACACCTCTCTGAGTCTTCTTAACAACCTTGGAATCCAGAATGCACTCCAACTGTAAAGGTTTGCTTGGAGGCAAATCCTTGATCCAATCAGCATCTTCAGCCACCACATCTGATCCACTTTCACTAGGCAATGGAGGTCTGAAAGGAAAAAGATCACAAACATTAAAAATTGGAGAGATACCAAGGCCAAATGGTAACTCAATCTCATATGCATTTGGACAGAATTTGTGCACTATTTTGCATGGCCCAATCTTCTTCATCAGGTGTTTAGTTGGCTAACCCTTTGGCAACCTTTCTTTCCTTAGATATGCCATAACTAAGTCTCCAACTTTGAATTGCACTTCTCTTTTCTTCAAATCTTCCTTTTCCTTGTACTTTGTGACTAATTTTTCTAGTTGTAACTTGACTTGATCATGGACTGTTTTCATGGAGGCAGCAAACTCTTCACCAAGTGCACTCCTTCTATCCCATCCTTGGAGATCCTTCAGTTCAAGTGGTCCTCTTGGATGAAAGCCATAAACTATCTCAAAAGGACTTTTACCAGTGCTCCTATTCCTTGAATCATTGTAGGCATATTCAGCATGACTGATAACCAAGTCCCATGCCAAACCATGCTACTTTGTAAGGCATCTTAGAAGGTTTCCAAGTGATCTATTAACCACCTCAGTCTGACCATCAGTTTGTGGATGGTAGGCTGATGAAAAGAACAACTGTGTGCCCAACTTCTTCCACAAGGTCCTCCAGAAGTGACCTACAAACTTAGAATCTCTGTCGGTTACAATGGACAATGGTAAACCATGTATCCTTACTACCTCTCTAAAAAATAGATCTGCAACATGAGATGCATCATTTGTGCATTTACATGGCACAAAATGAGCCATCTTGTTGAACCTATCAAGAATGACAAACACACTATCCACCCCTCTTGCTGTCCTGGGTAACCAAAGCACAAAATCCATGCTGATAGTTTCCCAAGGTCTGTTGGGAATAGGAAGGGGCTGGTATAGACCTACATTTGAAGACACACCCTTGGCCCTTTGACAGATTGCACAACTAGCTACATACTTCCTCACATCTGATTGCACCTTTGGCCAAAAATAGAACCTTGTGACTTGTTCTAGTGTCTTGTCTAAGCCAAAATGTCCTCCTAAAGAACCATTATGCTTCTCTTTGATGATGTTGTCCCTCATGGAGCACTTGGGGACACACAACAAATTGCCCTTAAACAAGAGACCTTCCTACAAAACAAAATCTGCATACTCTCCATGGAATGTGTTAGCCAAGTTCACACAAACATCATAAGCCTCTTTGAAATCTGAATCTTCTTTATACAACTCCTTTAAATAGTCAATACCCATGCTTTCTAACTAAGATTCATGAACAAGAAGCAACCTCCTACTCAATGCATCAGCCACCTTGTTAGAGACACCTTTTTTGTGCTTAATTGTGAAAGTATAAACTTGCAGTTGTTCCATCCATTTAACATGTCTATGGTTCAATTTTTCTTGACTGTTTAGAAAGCTTAAAGCATGATTGTCAGTAAACACAAAAAATTCTTTGGGTAAAAAATAATGTCTCCATTTCTTAAGAGCTTGCACCATGGCATAGAGTTCTAAGTCATAGGTAGAATACCTTTGCTTGGCTTCATTCAACTTTTCTGAAAAGAATGCCACCGGATGTCCTTCTTGGCTGAGGACAACACCAATAGCTTGCTGACTTGCATCACACTCAACAAAAAACACCTTATCAAAATTAGGAAGTACTAAGGTAGGCAACTCAGCCACCTTTGTTTTCAACAACTCAAAACTATCATCAGCTTCCTTTGTCCATTGGAATCTACATTTGACTCCACCCTTGATGGTGTTGAGGATGGGAGCACTAATGTGATTGAAACCTCTGATAAACTTCCTATAGAAAGTCACCAATCCATGGAAACTTCTCACATCTCCCACTATTTTTGGGGTAGGCCAACTGAGAATAGCCTCAACCTTAGAGGGATCCATCTTCAAACAACCATTAGAAATGACAAATCCCAGGTATACAAGTTCAGTTTTCATGAACTTACATTTGTCTAAGTTGATCATCAACTTGTGCTCATGTAGCTTCTCCAACACCTGACCAACATGCTTCACATGCTCTTCCCTTGTCCTGCTGAAGATTAGTATGTCATCAAGATAAACAATAACAAATTTACCAATGAATTCAACTAATACCTCATTCATCAAGCACATAAATGTACTTGGAGCATTACTAAGACCAAATGGCATAACAAGCCATTCAAAAAGACCTTCATTAGTCTTGAAAGCAGTCTTCCATTCATCTCCCTATCTGATTCGGATTTGATGATAACTAGATTTCAAATCAATCTTTGAGTAATAGCATGATCCTCCAAGGTAATCCAAAAGATCTTCAATCCTTGGCATTGGGAACCTGTACCTTATAGTGATCTTGTTTATGGCCCTGGAATCCATGCATAGCCTCCACTTTCCATCCTTCTTAGGAGCAAGTACACTTGGAACTGCACAAGGACTTAGACTCTTCCTAATCAGCCCTTTCTCCAAGAGATCTTGAATTTGCCTTGCCACCTCTTCATTTTGCTGTGGAGTCAGCTTGTATGCAGCCTTGTTAGGCAATGTAGCACCAGGTATTAAGTCAATTTGATGACTAATATCCCTCATAGGTGGTAAGGAGTTGGGAACTTCCTCTACCACAAGGTCTTGATACTTATCTAGAAGTTGCTACACTTCCAATGGAATCTCCTTCTATTTTTGATCTTGTTGATCTGATCCACTCTTGGGCTTCATGACCAAGGCATACCCCTGGTTATCATTCTCCTTCAAGAGGTTTAGGAACTCTTTTCCATTCACCAACATGACACTGCTATCATTTTTCTTCCCCCCGGGCTACTCCAACATAGGATCCATCTTGAATGGTCTTCCATTCTTAGTGATGAAATAAGTGTTCTTCTCACCATCATGTTGTGCTTTGACATCAAATTGCCATGGGCGGCCAAGAAGCAGATGACATGCATCCATAGGGATGATTTCACATAGCACTTTGTCCTTGTAGTCCCCAATTGCAAATTCAACCCAAGTTTGTTCTTCCACCATGAAACTTTGGTTCTTGTTCAACCAGGAGATCTTGTGAGGACTGATATGAGGCAACCTCTTCAATTTGCACTTCTCCACCATCTCAGTAGATACCACATTCTCAGTAGATCGTGAATCTACTATGATTTTGCAAAGCTTCCCATAGGCTAGGCCTTGGGTTCTAAAAAGATTCTTTCTCTGAGGGGGCTCTTGCTTTAATGGCATCTTCAACATAGACCTTTTGATCATCATACTCTCTCCATCTAGAACAGGTGCAGCACTTCCCATTGGTAAATTCACACTCTCACAGTCATCATCTTTCACTAACTGATTTCTCTTTCCATTGTCATGAGAGTTGCTGGCTTTCCATGGGCATTTGTTCATTGTATGGCCAACTTGGTTGCAGCCATAACATCTTCCGATGAAGACTCCTGGTCCTCTACCTCCTCCACCATTTCTGCCCCTGCCATTAGGACTTCTCCAACCTCTGAAACCTCCTCTATGCTCTGTCTCAAGTGATGTTTCTTGCTGACTATTATTTTCAGTTTTGTTGAACTGTCCACAGCCAAAATTGCCTCTTCCTCTTTGGTTTCTGCCACCTCTACCTTTGGCACTTTGTTCACCCTTCCTTCTCAACTTTTCCTCTGCTCTGGAGGCCAATAAGAAGCATTCATCCACTATTTTTGGTAACACTAAACTGATCTCATCTTGCAGATTGTATTTCAGTCCATTTAGGTACCTAGCCACCATCCCTTTTTCATCTTCATTATGATTGGCCCTCATACTGAGTCTATGAAATTCTTCTGTGTAGGCAGCCACATCCATGTCTTTTTGTCTCAAATTCTGAAATCTCCTTATGATTTGAATCTCATAGTCAGGTGGCATGAACTTGCTTCTGAGCATAGCCACCATTCTATTCCATTTAGTTATGGGACTCTTCCCAATCTTCTCCCTCTCACTCTGCATATAGTTCCACCACACAAGTGCAGAACCTCTTAGCCTTGTCTTGGCAAACTTAACCTTTTTGCTGTCATTGAACTCCTTGTAATCAAAGAAGTTGCACATAGCTTCTATGCAATCGGTGAGAGCATCTCCATCCAACTTGCCATGAAAGGTAGGCACATCCATCTTGGGATCACCACTGTCTCCATGAGCACCTTGAAGTGCATTCAAGAAAGCTTTCTATTCTGTAGATATGTCCTGCTCTTGAGAACTCTCTTCTGCCTCTATTTCTTCATTTGTGTCAGAAGAACTTCCCTCTTCTTTGGTCTTGCCCTTAGACTTCTTTTCTTCTTGCAATCTTGCTTCAACCATTTATTCCACCAACTTCTTGATGGCATCTTGACTCATAGTCTTGGGAGGCATGGTACTAGCCTCTGTTTCAATCTCCTCTTCTGACATACACTGCTTCCAATCAGAATATTGTCTCTGATACCAATATGATGCAGAGCATATAGGTAATAGTTGATGAAGTTCAATCAATGAACCTAGATCTCAATGCTTCCTTCTAGAGGTTTAAAAGGCGATGTGTTTACAAGCCTACATAAGGCTGTTAAAGGAACTGACCTAGCCTAAGACCACACCCTAGGTCCAATCACATAGGCTATTCAACCTTCTTTTGGGGAGTCACTACTCTACCCAACTCATAGGCACAATACACCTTCAAGGGCTTACAACCTACTACCAAATGCTCCACCAATAGGGACTTCAAACATCAATTAACATATATTGGTCTAGGACATGAATGAGACAAGGTCTCTAACCCAAAATCTAAATCCTATATCAAGAAGAACAGTGAACAGCAAACTGTCTCTTGACTGTCCTAAAAAAATAGTGTTTAAAGATGGATCATTCCTTGTAGTCCTAGAGAGTGACTAACACAAGGATAACTATTGAAATCCACTAAAGACTAACTAAACTCATTTCATATCCAAAGACCCAATATGATCATGTGATCTTACATCCACATGCAGGTCTGTACTATTCCAGGGGCGTACAAAGATAGCATACTGTCTTTTTCTTGACAGAGGCTTAATTTGAAGGCAATGTGAGGGAAAGTGCATCAACTCTGCATGCACATGATCCACCAAGCTCCTGCACTAGTCAATTTCCACGTTCCAAAACAAACTCCACCATGTATTTGTCAAAACAATTGATTGTTTTTACCTTCATGCTGCTGTCCACCATTGATTTTTCAACTAGTCACTGTGAAGACTAGCTAGATACATGCCAAAAGCTTTGGAGAGGAGCATTCAACCTGCAAGACAATAGAAAATATAGAACCTAGCCTGCCTTCCTCCATCCCACCTAAAAAATGGATGATCACATTCAGAGGATAGAGGAAGAATGGTTCATTTTGTCCAAAACCCTAGCTATGGAGGGTTAAAAACCAGTTCACACAAAATGGACTCAAACAAAACAAGAAAAACATTTCAAAGACTCTAAATAGATGCAAATGGAAGGTATTTCAAAGACCTAACATATTTCTTAAAACTCAGCTCCTGAACTATCCGTACCTGGCTGTACAGTACGACTGTTTCCAAAAAAAGCAGAAAAACATAGTTTTTACCTTCTAAAACTCCTCTCCTTTATTCATGTTGGCATGTTCATATAATATATTGTTTATAGAAAGTTTTGGTAACCTTTCCACTTCCCTTCTACCCATACAACTGCCCATGAAAGGTAGTGAAACATTGGAAAATACTTTTTCTTCAAAAATACTAAGTTTCAAAAGAGGATACCTAGAAAATAGGCCTAAACTAACTCTAAAATGGACTAGTCAATTAAAATGAACTAAGTCCTTATTACATAACATGAGAATGGCTTTCTAAGCCTTAGAGGAAATCAAAAATAACAAGACCACAAAGCATTACATAGTAAAAAAGACTAAAACTGGAAGCTCCTGCACCAGTGCCTTAAGCTTAGAAAGAGGAACCAGCCTTATCTAGAGGTCTGAGCTCACTTTGTAGGGTCCCACACCTGAGATCATTCCCATTGAGTCATTGGAATGTCTGAACCTAGTTTAGGTAGGGTGCAATTTCATGTGACAACAGATACATTTGAAAAATTTATATTTTGTTTACCCATATCTGCTTGTTTTTCTAGCATTCATATGTATAATGACTGAATTTCTTACGTAGTAATAACATTGAATATACTTATCATACCTCTGGGATTGTTGATTGTTGTTACACTCTTTGAAGTTGTGAGAACTAAAATGCTGATTTATCCTTCCACCTTGATCTAAACTATTCCTTCCATATCTTTGATTATTAGTTTTGCCCCTACCTCTTGACCTTGACCTTCCTCTTCCTTTGCCAAATGAAACCTATGATTTAAATGCATTCTCCAAAGAGGAATTGTGATTCTTATTCATTCTAGATTTGTGGGATAACAAAGATCCCATCAACTCATCTATATATGGTTGTGTTAGATCTTTAGATTCTTCAATTGCAACATCAATATCATCAAATTTACTAGGTAGACTTCAAAGAACTTTTTCTACTATCTTCTAATTGATCATCTCCTCTCCATGTGATCTAATTTAATTAACAATATTCATAACTTGACTCATAAATTGGCCTAGGGACTTTAAATCTTTCATTTACAAATTCTCAAAACTTCTCCTAAGAGATTAAAATTTAACCACTTTCACCTTAGTTATTCCTTGATAAGCAATTTCTAAAATATTCAATGCCCTCTTAAATGTAGTTGTTGCTACACCCCTAAGAAAAATAGTTTCATCCATTGCTTGTTGAATTAAAAATAGAGCTTTTAAATATTTTTTCTTTATCTTTTCTAAGTTGATCTTTTTGAGATCGAGTCAAGGTTGCTTGAACTTGAGGTTCTAGAAAACCATTTTCTTTTATATCCCAAAGTTCTTGTGAATAAAAGAAAGTTGACCAGGATTAATGGGAATTTGTGGCTATGTGAGATTACTACTTGTTGCCATGGCTGCGAACCGATCTGCTACAATGATTCAATTCTTTCTGATGTTGGGAGATAGATTATGGCTATTAATTTTAGTGGCTTTGTGCACCTTCACTACTTCTCGTGGTTTCAATAGAATGATTTTATCTGTACAGCTTAAAATATTTACTCATGCGATTGAATGGTTCACTCTTGCGGCTTCAAATATTTACTATCTTTGGCGTCGATTTGTATATTACTAAAATGCATCTTACTTCAAAACTATTTTTCCTTGCTGGTAGCTTCACAATGGATTCAACCTATTAATAATTTTGGTGGCTTTATTCAAGTCGACAGCCTCCTGTGATTTCCTTCTTTTACTTCTATGATTTCTTTTCTACAATGGCAGACTTGGGTGATTTTACTTTGGTAGCTCCAATATATGATTTCATTTTTCTCTACAGTGATTTGTCTTTCTTTGATAGCTTCTATTAACTTTGGCTTTGATCTGACTTCAATGATTTGAAACTGGTGGATTCCAGTTTTGCTGTGATCTCTAGTTAGCGATCCCAAGACTTTCTTTTGTGGTCTAGTGATAGTTTCCACATGTGGCCTTCTTCAAACAAATTCCACGATCTCCTTTTGAATAATTCTGTCTTTTATCTTAGTGACTATGCTTGTTTTCAACCTACAAAATCTCGATCTCTTTAGACAACCTACTCTAATACCACTCTAATGGTGGATAGAGGAAAAACTCAATGCTACCACATTCATATACAAATAGATTTCTTCCATTCAAGTTGATGAAAAACATTACAAATTGCCTCTTTACTCTACATTACTAGTACAATGTATTTAATAGTTTTCCTCCTAGAAATTTCCTAAACTATCTTGCCTCATCTAGAAGCTTACTAAACAAAACACTTTCTACTTTGCCTTCCGTTCTTTAATTATGAAAAACAATAATTAATATGGTGGGAGAAGTAACACACTATTAGAACTTTGTCCTCTGAGGGACTCCCTCATCAATACTAATATCTTGTAATCCATACTTACCATCCTCTATAAAACATGCAAAAATGCTTGATCTATATGTTGTATGAATGCTACTATTTGGAGCTCTCATTTATTCTATAGATAACTGATGGTTAATTCTTGGAGAACTTTCCTAAGTTGGATCAATGAAAGATAAAACATTGTGACTATGCTCAAGGTTAAAGGGGTTGTTGATTGGTCATCAACACCATCTTTGTTGTAGGTAGATGAATCCACTTCAAGTTCGGCATTATTGTTATGTTGGGTGCCTCTTTGAAATAGTATGAAGATCAACTTTGTCATTTATGATATCAATATCAAGAGTCATTTTATCTAATGTAGTAGGCTTCCCAACAAGATATATCTCTTCTTTAGTCCCATGGTCAATCTCTAGAATATCAATAGGTGCTACATTCTCATTATATTATACTCTTCTTGAGGGGTAATGTTCTGATCTTGGACTATATGGTTTCACTTGCATATTAATTCTCATGTCTACAATGGTATAAAATTTATATAATATTTTAATTCCTTGTCCTGTCACTATAACACCATTTCAATAATTCCAATATTCCACTAAATTTTTAGTCATATTTGGAAGCTCAATAGATTCATGTTCATTGATTCCAATGTCATCATGAACTATGTGTAGGGAATCAAGTCATATGCATATCTATAGATTCTCATAGTAATTTTGGATAGTAGATAAGGAGAAAAGTAGTAGAAGAGGAGATTATGGATAAATATGTCCCATTAAGTCTTTAAACAAAATATGCTCTAATCTATATGTTTGAAAGTCCTCTATAAGAGCTTGGGCCACTAAGATCTTTGAATCATGTTTTCCATGAATACTCAAGCTAACAAGGTTTTATGATTCAAATTAGGTGAACTTGAGACACTTTGAGGAGAAGGGATTTGACTATAAGGAATTTGTGACTGACTAATTGATGACTATGATTTGATAAGCAAATCAACTCTATGAGACAATTAAGAACATTCTTGAATAAAATTGATGATATAGATATCATTTTTTCAATTTGACTAAGCTAAGACAACAAAGAAAGACCTCACATGTGACTTGGAGGATCAACACAAAATACAAGGAATCAAATTGGTAACACATGTTTTTTATTAAGATAAGCTGCTAGCACGGGAGCAGAACCCGATAACAAAGCCAAACGGCAACAGAACAAGCCCAGAGCCACCAACAGCTGACTAGCAGTCGATTAACAGTTCATCAAAAAACTTAACCAAAACATAAAACAAGTCTTTAAACAAGTCTTTAATAACATAAAACAAGAAACCCCTAGCTAAGTAGAGTTTTCTAGTCACCAGAAACCATGTTGATTAAATTTTCCCGATCCTCCAACAGAGAATCCATGGTCTTCTTTCGTTCCACCTGCAGAACAGAAAAGGCTTCAACAACCTTGTGGGATGTCCTCAAAACCAACTTAACCAGATTCTTGACTTTGTTCTCCATAACAGACAGGCGAGAATTCACTTCAGCAAGCTCAGTTTCCAGCTTCTTATTATCCACGTCCCTTCTTGCACTCATCACTTCCTTGTCAGTGGTTTCCTACACCTCAGTATCTTCCTCATTAGTGTCATAGAATGAGTTATTCATAGAAGCAAAATGGCTCGCATCCTCCTATTCCTGCGTAGGGTGGTTTTGGTTCCCTTCATTTCAACATTTTGCACAATGTCTTCTTGATCAGAAGCAATGGAATAATTCACAATCTTTATTCCCTGGGACATACCTCCTGTCAATCTAGGAGATCTCCTCAAGGTCAGTTTTCTGGCAGAGCCATCCTTACCCAAAGCAATTTCTTTAACAATTAAAAGCTCCTCCTTCCCCAGATTCCCCTTCTTTTTACCAGTTTCTTCAACCCCTTTCCTCTCACCTCCCACACTACATCTCTTTTTAGCAATTTTGTAATGTGTAGGACTCCCTCCCTTAAGTTTTTTGTTATCTTGCACAGGGTTTCTGCTTTTCAGGTTACACAAGCCTCAACAGCAACAACATGAGATTTGTCTTGAGAGGTCTCAAGGGTTTGACCTGAGAATTTGTTGCCAGAGAAAGCTTTCGAAAAAGAGGTGGTCTTTGACACAGGTGGGCTAGACAAAGGCCCCGAGGGACCACTCATAGGGTGGTTAGAAGGGGAGGTAGGCTGAGAGGCCTTCGGGGTGGTAGGCTTCGCAAGTCTCACACTATGGGGAATTTTATCTTTAGACTCTTCATTGGAGCTATCCTCAACAGGTTGGGTAGCTGGAGGTTTAGATGGGCTCAGAGCAAAATGGTAATGATATAATCAGAAAATTAGGCCTTGGTGCAAGGGCACAAAGATCACCTTAGGGTCCTCTTCACGGGCTTTTTTGGTATGCATGACAGAGGCTTCAAGGTTGGATAGTAGGAAGGAGGGGAAATTCACCAAAGCCTTATGGAGGAAATGATTTAAAAAAGAAAAATGATAGTGATAAAACACTCTGTATCTACCCTCAAGAGTAAAATATTTCATTATCAAAAAGCATAGCTGGTTCCATGGAGCAACCAGACTCTCACGCTTAAAGTCTCTTGTAGCCTAACTTGTTTCTCACCCTCTTTATAGAATAGTTTCATACCTTTAAATCTGGGACACGAGTTTGCTTCTTGAGTTTGTTCCCCAAACACGGCAACCCAGCTGTAGTAGCAACAGAGTCCTCAAAAACAACGAATTAGACCCCTCCAACTTTCACCATTCGCCTCCCATCCCACGATTCAGCAAATTGGGTCGAAATATTTTTGTCATAACCATTCAAAGATTCAAGGAAAGTCATAACTCCTTCATCGCAATACTCCATACTTGTAGGTCCTCCTTGAATTCATTACAATTCATAGGCTCCATCCTCACTTTATCCCCCCCATATTCCTATGCCTCCAGTGCAATTCATTGGTAACACATGTTGATTGACAAACATGAAAAGTTTAAAATCAGTTAAGGTAAAAAAAATGTAGACAATAGGACCAAACTGTAATAAATACCGTGGCTATCTAATGCTATTCTAAGATTATAAAAAAACAACTCGTGGGTGATTTGAAACTACATACATGAAACAAAATCAAAATTAGGTGAAACCATATGTTGCCAAAACAATTTCTATTTAGCATTTTCAAGACCCAAAAAGCCAAAAATTTTCCAATTAACAACAATTGCCACTAAAATTTTCCTTGTCATAGGCACATTGGATTTTTTCCATGGATCATGGTTTTGATTATGATACTACTTAATAAATAAACAATAAACATATATATATATATATATATATATATGTATATGTATATGTATATGTATATGTATATGTATCTATGATATGTGTGTGTGTGTATAGAATCAAAGTCAACTATTACTACAAACCCCAAACAAACACATATATTTATATAATATAATATATGTATTTGATTAATAAAAAAAACATATATATATATATATATATATATATATATATATATATGTAGATATATGTATACATACATATACATATGATAAAGGAAAATCATAAATTTTAGAATCAAATTCTATAAGCATTTACAAGTCTTCAAATGTAGAAGCATAATGCAACATACTAAATGACACTAGACACGACACAACACCAAGAAACCATGAATGTAGAATAAACACAATCAAGACACAAAGATGAGAAATGACTCGATCCAAGCTAGACCAAATACCTAGTGTCTTCCAATCACATACACCCTACTAGGTGCCCCTTCTTTGGTGAAATATATTTATATTGTTTTTGGTGTACTTCTAGGAAACAAACCAAGACATCCATCAAAATTAGTTGAATAAAATAATAATCAAATAACTGAATCGAAAACCAAACCTATATTATTGATCCTTGAATAGATTCCTACACAAGAGTTGTCACAGTCAACATGTTATTACAAATAACATTTCATAATCAATCAAATCAATTTCATAAATAGATGAAATAAGTTCAAGTTGGTTGGAGTGGCCCATGCAATAGAAACAACATCCATAGGACCAAATATATCACTATGAATTATTTCTATTGATACTTTTTCTCTAGTGCTACTAGAGTTAAACTTTACTCTACTTTATTTACCAAACACACAATGCTCACAAAAATCAAAATCCATAGAATAACTAGACAAACCATCCACCATATTTTTATTAATAAGGGTTTCAAGCCCCTTTTTACCAATCTAACCCATCTTTTGATGCCACAATATACATTAATCTAAGTTTATATTTGCATAGATAGAGTTGCAATAAGTAGTTGCATTAATCTTAAACAAAGCCCCAAATTAGGATCCTTTAGCTATCACTATATTCTCTTTCACCAGCCTACAATCACTCATGTCAAATGTGATATGCACTCCAACATCATTCATTTTAGAAATAAAAAGTAAATTTCATGCTAAGATTCTTGGAATGTCCAACACATCTATTAGAGATCTAACTCTCCCATCACTGAAAATAAGTTTTACCTTCCCTTTTCTAATAACTTAATGTGAATTGTTCTCACCAAGGAACACCTCACCTCCATCATATGCTCTATATGAAGAGAACCACTCCTTGTGAGGAGTCATGTGATATGAGGCATCATAACCAACAAGTCATGAGTCATTACTAGAAATGTTTGCACAAATTCATCATCAGAGGATTTATCATTAGAGGAATATTTAGAAGGCTTCTTCTTATTTTTGTATTCATTCTTTACATGTCCCCATTTACCATAGTTACAAGATCTTTTCTCTACTCTTTCTATGAGTTTTAGAACATCCTTTTGATTTAGACCTCTCCTTGTCCTCCTTTTTCTTACCACCTTTTCCCTTGGGTCTACCCCATACATATAGTGCATCCTTGGAACCATCATCCATGTATTACCATCTCATTTAGTCACTTAGCAAAGTAGAAATAAGACCATCCATCTTACGCTTTACAATACCACCAGTAATTCAAGCTATTAGATTCTCCTAGGATTTAGGTAAAGAGCATAACAATGAAACACATTTATTCTCCTCATCTAACTTAACATCAATGCTTCCTAGATAACTCAAAATAAGATTAAATGTCATTAAATGCTCATTTATTCTTTAAGGAATACAAATTTCTTTTTAATAAAACTTATTTATCAAACTCTTTGCTTGATAAATCTCAACAATCCTTCACCACAAACTATATTCCATAGTCTCCTTAGAGACATTTAAAAGGACTAAATCATAGAGAAATATTTGTATTATCCCTTAAGCCTTTTGTCTATATTTGTCCAATTTTCATTAGACATATCCAGAGGCTTTTCCTTCTATGTCAAATCTCTCCATTGATCTCTCTCCTCCAAGAGATCCTCCATTTTTAGTTTCCATAACTTGTATTTAGAGCCATTGAATTTTTCAATCTTGATCGTGATATACTTGTCATGGCTTCTATAACCACACTTGGATTTACAAACCACTAAAACAATACTCCCACTACAACCACAAAAATGAACAACACTACAAGAAAGGTATCCCTTTCTACAATCTAGTCAAAGCTCTAATACCAAATGTTGAAATACAGGGTAAATGATGCAATGGAAATAATGAACAATATATAATTTAATCTAACTACAATGTGACTAAGTAAATAAGATTATCAATGAAGTAATCAAGAAGCAGTATAAAAAATCAACAAACTTATAAAATGCAAGCCATTACACTAGATATACATGGAGAATGTCTTGCAAAAAAAAATCCACCCTAAAGAGACCTAAGCTTTATTATTATCAAAAAATAAAGTATAAAAATAATCCAGTTGTCCCTTTGATAGTAGACTAACTGCATAAGAGTACTTTCAAAGAACTATACAATCTACTATACCATGCTTGCAATAGATAGGAGAGTTAGACACAAAAAAACCATGAAGAGGTATCTTGAGTCAAAACCATGAGCCATGGAAAAAATCTTGTGCACCTATGTTCATGGTCAAGCATCTTGGAATAGTATGTAACTTTTATTACACCTCTTCCACACCCCTTACATATCATATATAATAGATTTGGCCATAATGGTCAAATTGACCAAGATCCCAATCCTAGAAACTCCATGAGAGCATTGATTTCCTTGTCTAACATCAAAGATGAAGATCTTACAACTTGTAATCTTGACCAATTATTTGTAACCTCCCTATTAAATGTATTTTTACATAATACCCCAAGTATCACAGAGAATAAATAAATAAGAAATAATTCCTCTCCCTCACATGGGCATCCAAATTTGGCCCCATTTCATGATGTTTAGAGACTAGACATTAGTTATAGTCTACATATTTAAATTATAATTACAAGACTAAGGACTTGCAAGGTGAATTCCACACCTAGTCCCAACATAATTTACACACACACACACACAGACACAGAGAGAGAGAGAGAGAGAGAGAGAGAGAGAGAGAGAGAGAGAGAGAGAGAGAGAGAGAGAGAGAGAGAGAGAGAGAGAGAGAGAGAGAGAGAGAGAGAGAGGAGAGAGAGAGAGAGAGAGAGAGAGAGAGAGAGAGAGAGAGAGAGAGAGAGAGAGAGAGAGAGAGAGAGAGAGAGAGAGAGAGAGAGAGAGAGAGAGAGAGAGAGAGAGAGAGAGAGAGAGAGAGAGAGAGAGAGAGAGAGAGAGAGAGAGAGAGAGAGAGAGAGAGAGAGAGAGAGAGGAGAGAGAGAGAGAAGAGAGAGAGAGGAGAGAGAGGAGAGAGAGAAGGAGAGAGGAGAGAGAGAGAGAGCATTATGAGTTTTAATATAATGGTTCAAAGTATCATTAAAGAGCAAGTCTAATGGCCTATAGCTAGTGCCTCAACTTAATCTAAAACTAATTATTGAAATTCCTTCATGGGCTAGCTTTGGGATGTGTTTGATTTTTGTGAAACCTAATGTTATGGGAAATAAGGCCTAGATAATCCATGATGGGAATGGAGAATACAACATCAATGATCATTGTGGATTCCATGTTAGTTGTTGATTTTAGGAATAGAAAATAATACTAAAAATAGAGTTTTGGTGGTATTAAAACCATTAACTTAGACCTAAAAAAGGAATGAAGGACTTTGGTAATTAATTTACTTGTAGTTTTGAGTATTCAGTCTTTAATGAGCATTAAATAAGTAAGTTCTCAAGTTTTTGGGAAAAAGATTATGAAAATCTTATGTCCATGCATTCATTTTTTATTTCTAGCATTCCAAGTTTTATGGTCTACTCATCTATGGATTTGATCATGGTATTTTTAATGTCTCTCTTTAATGATACATGTTAAAGTCTTGGCATTATGGGAATGGTAGGTAAAAATATTGCATTTGAGTTCCCATTATTCTTTGGGAGAGATATATTTATGGGAAAAAGAAGAGGAATTGTCATTCCTACATTTTGGGTATTATTCTATGTATTATGTATTTTAATTGGAAACCTATTGTGTTTGGAATTTAGGTTTTGGTGGAAACATCTTGTGTTCCTTGAGAGCTCTATGGGTGTGTGCATTTTTGGTTTTCCTTGTGAAAGATCCACATGTGGGTGTGTGTGAAGGGCTTGACTATGAGCATAGGTTAAGAACACATTAATGGAACTCTATTAAACCCTTGTTTAAAGGCTCTAGTAAAATCTTTACTTATTCTTTTTGGTGTAATAGAAAGATTAATTGTTAGGATTAAAGTGCCATCAACCTTGTAAATCTAATTAATTTAATTACTCCTAATATTGTAATTGTAAATGCAAACATAAGGGATGTAGGATCCATTGATTGTAGTAATTATTTAATTACGGTGACTGTAATATTTATTTATTTTTACCTTATGATAGTAAATAGGTGAAATAGGGGCTTCATTAATTAATTTTATGATTGTTGTAAGAGAATCTTCTAGATTGTACTCTTACATGTTGTAAGAAATTGGTTATTTTTGCACAGTTATGACAAGAATCTTACAACAACCTGTAAGAGGCTAAAAATGGCATTTTTGTTGACTATTCATTATGAGGGCATTGGATTTTGGCCTAATTGGGTGTCATATTCTATTTGGAGGCTATGGTAGGTGTAAGTGATATTAATTAGCCAAATTCCCAAAGTGGGTGTGGGATTTCACAGATTTGAAATCTGTGACATATTTGTTGTCTTCTTTTGTAAGCTTGTATTCTATTTAACAAAATCTAGAGGAAGTATGGGCTATGAGAGTTGTTTGTTTAGAAGTACATAGGTGCAGTTAGATTAGATGCAAGATTGAAGGATATTGTTGTATTGTAATCTCTTTGTAGATAATACAAATTTGCGCTCTTTTCTTGGTGAAGTTTTTTACCCAAAAGAGTTTTCTCCACGTAAATCTTTGTGTTATGTGTATGGCTCTTGAGCATTGTTGGTTCACATCTCCATTGATATTCTACAATTTATATTTTAGATTTGTAGTTTATTTTAGATTTCCATATTATAATGGTTTGCCTTCATTTCTAATATTAATGAAGGTTATTTTTATGCATAGTCATTTGTATTTTTTGTACCATGCATGATATGGGTTATATTGACTTTATTTCTAATGATAATTATCATAGACTTATCTATTAATTTTGTATATATGAATTAATGCCATGGGAAACCTAACTATTTAACATTGAAGTAGTCATCATTGACAAAGGAAATATGATTATCAACATTATTTATCTATTGTGTGGTCAAGACATCTGTGTACTAGTTGTAAGAATAGAATTCCCTAATTTTATTTTAGTGTTTATATCAAATATTTATGTTGTAGGATATGAGTTGATTGTGGAAGGTCATGAAAATTACATAATGTATAGTATTATTGGTTGCCATGTTGGAATCAAGATGTGGGTGGTAATAATTTTACTTGGTTTGTAAATGGACTTTGGAATTCATGTCATTATATTTTTTGTAAATGATATGGGAGTTGTAGTATGCTTTTTGACAATGGTAGAAATATAGGTATTATATTGTATGGTTATGTATTATTATGGATGGTGTTATTTTTTCCTCACATGTATTTGACTAGTCCATGGTGTTATGATTGGTTGTGCCAAGATTACCTTGTCAATATTGGAAGTATGGTGTTGTAGATAACATGAACAATTATATTTGTGTCTTATCTAGTGTTACTATGATTTAGCATTTCATCATCAAATCTTCTCTCTTATTCCATGTTATTTTTATACACACTATTGAGCCTTCCTAAAGTGGGTTGTGGATAAGACATAAATAAGATTGAACTATGTACTTGGGGTCAGGCGTATTCTTGTAACCCCATGGGTATAATTGTGGTCTATATCTATAGGTTATTTGTGAACTCACTTGGAAGAATTGGGCTTGAATTTTTCATTATCATATTGCCATTATCATTTTTGGGAGCTATCTTGAGTCTAGGACTTAGGGTTGGGTGGCAAGAAAAAACTAGTTCATAGATGGGGTCCTATGATGTATAACATCTCTTATAGTTCATTTGGTTATTATCTTTACTTGATAGATTTTTCGAGTTGTAGCCCATAGTATTAGGTGCAAAATTTATTATCTATATAAATGAAAATTACTATATTTTTTTATGGTCATTGAAAGATGTAATATTTCATATAGAACATGCTTTTGTTTCCTTGGAAGCTATAAAATTACTCAAATATTTGACTTACTAAGGAAAGGAGATGAATTTGTTGGTTCCCAAAAATGTAGGCCCTCTCCTCTAATACCACAACAAAGAGTGACACAAAGGGGAAATAAGTATCACAAGCAGGGAGAGTGATATATCAACAAAGAGAAGGTGGTCTTGGTCCAATGCATAGGATAGGGCATATCCTCTTCTTCTTCAGGCTTTTCAAAACCTAGGGGTTGTTCCCTTAAGGTCTGAGTATATGGAAATAATTTGAAATAAGGCTATGATTACCACACCCTCATGGCAATCAAGAGAAAGCCTACAAGACCTCACTAACAATAGATTAAAAGCAAAAATATAAGTGCACCAACATATATGATCAATTAAAATTTTTAAAGATGAATCCCCATAACTTTTCATACACACTTATATCTTTCTTCCACATCATTACAACCCTCTAAATATTTATCTGACATGAGCTCACTGGATAAATCCACTTGAAAAACACTGGACCGTAATGATGAGACAAACTCCTACATGCACAAACCTCTAAACATCTATGTAACATCATCTCTCTCTGAATACATCAAAGGTACCACTATTGGTATGTGGATGTAGGAAAACATAAACTAATCTACCAATCTGCTCCGAAACTACTGGTGAACAATGTTTTCATTTTAAAACGCATGATTGACTGTGAACTTCTAAGGCCAATACCTATCCATTGGGTAATAGAGTTCAAGTTGCTAGAAGGAAACAAAAAATTGATATTAAAAGGAAAATGAATTATGCATGAACATAGATCATAGATATTGAACAAAATAACAGAGAATACTTAATAATCCATCCTCATACTATAAAAATCCATATGCAATGTAAAAATGACCATTACAAAGTTTGCAACACTGAATTAAAATGTTGTGACATTTATAAAATATCCATTACAATCATATTAGCAATTGTGGAGAGAGGAAACACATAGCTATGACTAAGGGTTTCCTTGAAAATCTACAAATGGACATGGAGACATTCTATTATAGACACCATTTAAAATATTACACCCCCTAATTTATAGACATGTTTCTCCAACTGGACTAGATTGGCATGATTTGGAACCCTAGATGATCCTCAATACTTGTAGGCATCTAGAAATTGGTTCAGTGACCAACCCCTTGAAATGAACCACTAAATAGTCTTTATAGCTCCCTGTTGTCCTTTTGGAGGTTGCAACATTGAATGAAATCTGCATTTGAGGTTTTTCCTAATCAGAATGAATGGTTTAGATGCAACACAGGTATAGGAGGTAGCTAAGATCTCACCTACTACATTCATGGTGTTCTTGGAAAGGTACTAGGGTGGTTGGGGAATTTGAATGCACAAATGCTCGTCGACACCGTTACAGCTACCCATTTTCTTTCTATCGGGCTATTTTCTATTTTTTATTTTAAAACTTTATTTTCTTTCCATGTCAACTCTTTTTCAAACTTCTCTTAAATCTCTTTCAGCATTTTGGCGAGTTTGTAAACTCATGAACTTGCCAAAATGTTTATATTTTCTTTTCTCTTTTACTCCTTCCATATTTGTTCTCTCTTTTTCTTCCTTTTCGACCTTTCGCCCCTTTCATGAACTCACAAACTCTTTCAGCTTTTTCAACAAGTACATGAACTTACGAACTCTCCATAACACATCATTTTTCTAACTCTTTCTTTCTTCTTCCTTCTCTTCTTTCAGTGATTCAGATAGTTCATGAACCAGCGAACTTGTCAAAACATTCTACTCTTCATCTTTTCTTTTCTTCTTTTTTCTCTGTTCTCCCTCTTCGACATTTCAACAAGTTCATGAACTTACCAACTTTCTACAAGATACTATATTTCTTATTTTATTCTTCTTTGCCTTGTCTTTCAGCCTTTTATGTCTTTTGAGAACATGCAAACCTTTTCAGCAGGTTCGCCAATTCATGAACTTGCTGAAAGGCCAAGACTTTTCCTTCCTTGGCTACTTTTCTTCTTTCTTGCCTTCTTTTTTCTTCTTCGGCATTTCAGTGAAATGATGAACTCACAAACTCTTTTGATAGGTTCAAAGGTTTGCGAACCTACCAAAGCACCAAAAAGTAAAGCTTTCAAGCTTTCAAAAAGTTCATGAACTTGCGAACTTACCGAAAGGCTTACACTTAAGCAAAATTTTAGGATTTTTAAAATTTTTCTCAACTGGGCCAAACATCTGATGGATAAGGGGTAAACATGTGAACACTAGGGGCACAATTTATCATGAGGGGGCCCATATTAACAAAAATTTGCAAGTTTTAGGCATGGAAAAATATGGGCACCAATAGTGGTTCTAGTTGGGAACATGTGCCTCTTGCAGGCACATTGAGGATCCCACTATCTCCAAGAGAAGAACAAAAAAAAGAGGATGAGAGTGCAGGGAATGCACAAAGGACCATATGTACATGAACACCTACAACCAAAGACATGGAGGTATAAGGAAACTTAAGGATGGCTAAGTCAAAACTTATAGGCATGTGTAGATCAAACCTTGCAAAAAAGATCCATGGCACAAAGCCATGGACAAGCTAATGCAAATCACTTACCTCTATCAAAGACCAACCTAAAGAAGGAGATTAGAATCATTAGGCTGGAATTGCATCCATCTCCTAGAAACAACAAACAAAGCTTCTTCCTAGCATGTACAAGAAAACTATAATTATTTAGATCATCCTACTAGAAAAGGAGATGAATTCCATCAGGACATGGCAACCACACAAATAGGAATTATCATCATGCTTATCTTCATAGAAAATTTCTCTCTCAATCTCCTTGGTAGCATGATGAATATCCAGATCTACACATAGATCAACATGAACAAAAAACATCTTGGACACCAAGCTGAAGTGGATCCAAATCGAGTGTAACCTTAAGATGGGCTATGCCATGTGATGGCTCAAATTCATCATGCATCCTAGCTATCCCATAAATATTGACATACTCCTCCAAGATTGAATCAAAAATTTGATTCAAATCTAGTCAACACCTTCAGCATGTATATTATAAATTTGAGGCACCTTATGTGAAGACTCACCATTTTCAAATTGCCTCTCTATTTTGTGTTCTTGACTGCAACCTGTTGAAAAAATACTTCTACCAAGAAATTGATCTATAATTTATTCTTCTTCACCCTATTGCAAGAAAACAATTTGATTCTCATGAGAACACACAACACTATTATCAACATGCTCAACCAATGAGCCTAGAAAGGTGTCCTCAATATAGTCCACATCAGCAAAAGATAACACTAGTACAAAAAACAACAATATATGATTAAAAAAACTACTAAAAACTGCATATAAATGACTGAACATTGTCACGTGACCATTAGTAGTTTATTTCCAGTCAAATGTTTATAACGCGGCCAAATTGATGATTAAACCATTTTTAGTCATTTATTGGTTGTTTTGATTGATCAATTTGGTAGTATATTTAGTCATTAATTTAGTCACTGATTTAGTCATATTTATTCACTGAGCTTGGTCACATGACCATTAGTAGTTTATTGCCGGTCATTTATTTTGTCACATGACCAAATTTATAACGTGACCAAATTTGTGTCAATTGGTGGTATATTTATTCACTGATATCTATCAACTAGTAGTATATTTAGTCATATTTATTCACCAATTTCTATCAATTGGTAGTATATTTAGTTTGATATTTGAGGATTTAAACATAAAACATAGAAATACACATCAATCATCAATTGCACACAATAAGATAGCCATTGAGAAGGCAAAATCACTAAAATGTATTAAAAGAAAGGTGTTCTTACAACTTGCACAAGTCTAAAATATCTATCTTGCTTGAAAAATGCTTAGAAATAGAGTATTGCAACGTTTATTTTTAGTCACAAGACTAAAAATCTGAGTTACAATGCATAGAAATGACAAGAAAGAAACTTCTCCAAGTTTACAATGCTTTGCCAAAAAGTGAACTGTAAGTAACTGATTCTCAACCAGCCTAGCTACTGCCACAGGTCATCTAATCCACCCCATCAGTCTAGCACTTGTCCTTCTTGACTGCAACCAAAGGAAATGCACTATCATATGTAGTCAGGTCTGTGATAGGATCATAATGTGAAACATGGACTAGATCAGGCTTCCTTAATGAAACATCATTGTATTCTTGTGTCTTGTACTATCATCAACGCTGCTTATGGGACATGTTTTTATTGGGTTTGAAGATATCAGGTCCTCTAAGGGCATGGAATTCAATTCTTCCTTCAATGCATCTTAAAAATCCTCTTTATGAGTCTAAACCATTCACTTACCCTACCTCTATTATATTGGACACTTGGTAGGCAGTCATATTTAGTGTCCTTGGTCTTCACTCATTGTGGTGACTGAACTGTGCATACTTGCTTTCTAGATGATTGCCCTGCAATTTTCATATACTTGCCTTTTAATGCTAACACTACAGTCTTCTATTCCTTTGCTCATTCCATTGAAACCATACTTACTATGCCTATATCCCTAGGAACCATTGACCATTTCCACTCACCATGAACATCTTACCTCTATGCACTCATTATCTCTCTGTTATAGAACAATCACCCATAAGTATACATAATTTAGACTTTCATTTGTAGATTGTCATAGGTTTATGAAACTGTCATTAAACCTTGGTGGACCTCTTGGAGGACCTCTTTCATCAAGCATGCTGCCCTTTGGACACTGTCTAGCAATATCACCTAAAATGTTGCGGATATTACAAATGGGGCTGTTAGGACAGTCACGAGTTAGATGCCTAGTTTTGCGACAGTTATTGCATGCCTTCTCATTAGTAGAATCCACAGCTATATGTCCTTGCTTATAGAAATTATCGTAAAGCCTCATATCACTAGGTGGGATAGGTAGAGCTATACAATCTCAAGAAAGGTGGCCAACTTTTCCACAAGTGTGGCATATTGGATCATTAGTGCATTGGCTTGCAACATGCTCAGGCTCTCTATAGTTCCAACAGAGAGAATTTGTGGTGCACTTAGATGCAATGTGCTTGAATAAGAAAACAAGCACGTTAGTTTATCTTGCAAACATGGAGCTACTTTTGGATGCAGGAGCATCCCTGGTTCAAGAGCAATCTTGCATTAACAACAAAAAAAACATTTGCATTTCAGTGTGTTTGCATTTTAGTTCTTTCATTTTCTAGTTCAATTCAGGTAGTTCAATCAGAAGTAGTTTTCAACTTGTGGTCCGGTTTTGGCATTTCACATCTTGCAAATCTGGACTTAGCATCTACATTCATTCATCTACATCATATCAAGAATTCAAAACATTTGGATTAGTTACCAGAAGGATATCACTATCAAAAGATCAACTATTTTCTTAGAGAAGAGTACCTTAACAGTCTCAAACAAATTAGTTGTAGGAGAAGGCTTGCGGATCATTCCTTGAAATGTGGATCCTAATGACACATCATTCAATGATCCTTGGTTCATTGCCAACCCTTCCCAAAGGTCTGTACGTTATCCCATTCATTTGAGGAAGTGTTCTATGCATTTAGGTCCGACCTATCTGTGAACAAGTTACAGCTCTTCCTTGGAGTTTGTGACCTTCCTTAGCCAACGCAGAGGAATCTATTGGTCTAAAAATGATATATATATAGATGTAATAGATCCTTAGGAAAGTAGTTAGCAAGTTCTCATGATTTAGAAGTTTGATAATTAGATTCTTTGCGAAGGAGCTTCAAAGATTTATCTTCCGCATGTATGTAATCAGGCCTCTGAGCCCTACTTATAAGCCCGCATGTTGCCAGCTAGATTGTATTCGAATTCTTTGGTATACTAAATGACTAAATCTACATTTGTTCCATTTCTTTGAGTTGTTTCCATTGTGTTTACTCTTGTTGCATGGTCCAGATAGTTCATTCTGTGAACCCTCCCACCGTGACTGCACCAAGTGGTATCAAAGATTCATCATGGATTTCTCAGGCTAAGGTGGACCGTCTTGGTTCTCCCTTAGCCCCAGCAAAGTGAGGGACTCACTTTTTCAATAACCCTAGATGTCTGATGTAGGAGCATCCCTAGTTCAAAAGCAATCTTGCATCAACCAAAAAAAAAACATTTGCATTTAAGTGTGTTTGCATTTCAGTTCTTTCATTTTCCAATTCAAATCAGGTAGTTTAGTCAAAAGTAGTTTTCAGCTTGTGGTTCAGTTTTGGCATATCACATCTTACGGATCTGGACTTAGCATCTACATTCATTCATCTACATCATATCAAGAATTTAGAGCATTTGAATCAGTTACTGGAAGGATATCGCTATCAAAAGATCAATTGTTTTCTTAGAGCAGAGCACCCTAACAGTCTCAGACAAATCAACTTTAGGAGAAGGCTTGCAGATCATTCCTTGACTTGCGGATCCTAATGACACATCATTCAATGATCCTTGGTTTGTGGTTGACCCTTCCTAGAGGTTTGCACATTATCCCATTCATTTGAGGAAGTGTTCTATGCTTTTAGGTCCGACTTATCTGTGAACACATTACAACTCTTCCTTGGAGTTTGTGACCTTCCTTAGCCGACGTGGAGGAATCTATTGGTATAGAAATGATATATATATAGATGTAATAGATCCTTAGGAAAGTAGTTGGCAAGTTCTCATGATTTAGAAGTTTGATAATTAGATTCTTTGCAAAGGAGCTTCAAAGCTTTATCTTGTGCATGTATGTAATCAGGTCTATGAGCCCTACTTGTAAGCCCGCATGTTGCCAACCAGATTGTATTAGAATTCTTTGGTATACTAAATGATTAAATTTGCATTTGTTCCATTTCTTTGAGTTGTTTCCATTGTGTTTACTCTTGTTGTATGGTCCAGACAGTTCATTCTGTGAACCCTCCCACTGTGACTGCACCAAGTGGTATCAGAGCGAAACTTCAAATCTTTGGGAGCGAATTGAGTAAAGTTGGTGAGGGAATTCTGTAAGTTCTTGCTGTGGACAAATCACTGAATTGAGGCAGGTTACTTGCGTTGCAACCGATCACCAATTAAGAGGCAATTGTCACCTTGTAGCCTAATCACCGACTTGAGGCAGTTTGCACTTGATCCGAGGAAGAATGCCACCGAGGAGAGTTGTTGCTGTTGGAACAATGAATGGTAGAATGGATGAGATGATGGAGATGATGAAAACATTGTGAATTGATTTGGATGTTGTTGAAGAAGATAGGCGAAGAGGATTGACACTGAGACCTAATGTGGAAAGCGATGAGGAAGAAGAATTTCAATCTGTTGAACAAACTAGTGAAACCCTAGGAGGTGATTAAGAAGAAGATCAAGTAAAGATGTTGTGAGCTATTTCAAAAATTTGAAAGAGACCTAGAGTTGATGTGCCGAACTATACCGGTAATTTGAATCCTAAAGAATTGATTGACTAGATAAATGACAAGGAAGAATACTTTGAATATGAGGAAATTGAAGATCTGGAGAAGGTAAAATTTGCAAAGACAAGGTTGAAGGGACACGCTTCTATATGGTGGAAATAAGTTCAGTTGGAAAGAAAAATAAGAGGGAAGGAAAAGATTACAAAGTGGGACCGGATGATGACAAAGTTGAAGAATCAGTTTATACCTGCTGACTATGAGTTGGAGTTGTTGAAGAAATTGCAAAACCTGAGACAAAAGGAGAAATCTGTGAAGGAATACACTGAAGAATTTCATAAAATGATCATAAGAATAGGACATAGTGAAGAAAACAAGGAGAAAGTGGCTAGATAGATCAATGGACTGAGATTGAACATTCAAGAAGAACTAAGCTTGGTAAGGATGACATCTTTGGAAGAAGCATATCAGTTTGCCCTGAAGGTTGAAGAGAAGCTGAATAAGAGACATGATTAGAGACAGAGAGACAGAAGAGGTAAAATTTAGAGACGAAGAACATTTTCCAGATATGATAGATCATTTATGGAGTAGAACAAGTTTGACAACCCGTTGAAGAAGGATGACAGAGATAACAATGCTTACCAGAGAGATGACATAAACTTTTACCGGAGAGGAAACCCTAGTGCATACCGGAATGAAGGATATAGGAGAGAAGGTAGAGGATTTGATAAGAGAACATTTAGAGGTACTTGTTTCAAGTGTGGAGGTGAAGGACACAGAGGATTTGAGTGTAATCAGGGTAGTAGAAGTAAGAGGTTAGAAAATAGTGGAAGAGGAGCCTACATTAAAGAAGAACTTGTTGAATCACTGAGTTTAGTTGGCAAACCTGAGAAAGGAGAATCATTGGTGATGAGGAGAGAACTTTTTCAAACAAAGACAAATGAAGAACCACCACAGAGGAAGAGTCTATTCAGAACCAGATGCAAATCAAGAGTGTTGTAAAGTTGTGATTGATAGTGGTAGTTTAGATAACCTAGTTTTAGAGGAGATGGTGACTAAGCTGAAGTTGGAAAGATTGAAACGCCCTAAGCCTTATTAGATAGCATGGATTCAAGATAATCATAAGGTACTGTGAGTGAAAAAATTTTAGTGAAATTTCATATTGGATCTTATCATGATGAAGTCTTGTGTGATATTATGCCTATGGATGTTTGTCATATCTTGTTGGGTAGACCTTGGTAGTATGATAGAAAAGCTATACATGATAGGAGAAAGAATACATATACTATAATAGAAAATGGAAAGAGAATTACCTTGATTCCTTTGGAGGATGATCCTAAGAGTGAAGTATGTGGGAATGCTAGAATTTGTTTGGTAGATGGAAGAAAATTTCTGGATAGTTTGAGACATGAGAATATGTGTTATGCATCGATTCCTAAGAAGCTTGAAGCATTGAAGAAGGAGACTAAAGAATCACAACCAGAGGAGAAAAAAGAGTTGCTGACAGAGTATGAAGACATCATATCAAATAAGGCACTTGAAGGATTGCCACCTATAAGGAGTATCAGTCATCACATGGACCTTATACCGGGAGCAAGTTTGCCTAACAAAGCAGCACATAGAATGACACTGGTAGAGAATGAAGAATTGAATAGACAGATACAAGAATTGTTGAGAAAAGGTTTGATCAGAGAAAGTTTAAGTCCTTGTGTAGTACCTACAGTTTTGGCACCTAAGAAAGATGGAGAATGGAGAATGTGTACTAATTCTAGAGAAATAAACAAGATCACAGATAAGTATAGATTTCCTTTACCTAGGATGGATGATATCATGGATTGTTTGAGTGGAGCTAGATATTTCACAAAGATAGACTTGAAGAGTGGATACCGTCATATCAGAATCAGAGAAGGAGATGAATGGAAGATTGATTTTAAGACAAATGAAGGATTGTATGAATGGTTAGTGATGCCTTTTCGATTGACAAATGCACCGAGTACCTTCATGAGATTGATAAATGAAGTTCTGAAGGAATTCTTGGGTAAGTTTGTTATTGTGTGTTTGGATGATATTCTGATTTTTAATAAGACAAAAGAGGAACATTTGTGGCATATTAGACAAGTTTTACAAAGACTGAGAGAAGAGAAATTGGTGATAAACATCAAGAAGTGTAGTTTCATGAAGGAAGAATTGGTATATTTGGGATTTGTGATTTCTGTGGAAGGATTGAAGATGGACCCTAAGAAAGTGAGAGCAATTGTTGAATGGCCTACACTAGAGAGCATTGGAGAGGTTAGATCATTTCATGGATTGACTAGTTTCTACTGGAAGTTCATCAAAAATTTTAGTTCAGTTTGTAACCCTATGATATTGACAATGAGAGGTGACAGAAAAGATTTCAAGTGGACATTAGGAGCAGATAAAGTTTTGAGTTGTTGAAGTAGAAAGTGATAGAGCAACCTATTTTGGCACTACCAGATTTCAATAAGGTATTTCAAGTTGATTGTGATGCTAGTGGGAGTGCAATTGGAGTAGTGTTAAGTCAAGAAGGTATACCAGTAGCATATTTCAGTGAGAAGTTGAATGATGCAAGGAGAAGATATTTAGTTTATGATCAGGAGTTCTATCCCATAATTCAAGCCTTGAAGAAGTGGAGACATTACTTGTTGCCTAAGGAGTTTGTGTTGTATATAGATCATCAAGCTTTACAATACTTGAATATTCAAGGTAAGTTGAATCAAAGACATATGAGATGGGTAGAATTCATGCAAAGCTATACTTTTGTGTTGAAGCAAAGGAGTGGAAAATCAAATAAAGTTGCTGATGCATTAAGTAGGAGAAGAAATTTGTTGACAGAGATGAGAGTTGTAGTGTTGGGTTTTGATGAATTGAGGAACATGTATGAGGGAGACATTGATTTTGCAGAACCTTGGAAAGCATGTAAGGAACCTGTTGTGATACATAGGAGTAAGTGGTTGGACTATTTCATTCAAGAAGATATGTTGTTCAAAGGAATTCAGTTGTGCATACCTAGAAGTTCAATGAGAGATAATTTGATCAAGGAGAAATATAGTGGTGGATTGGCAGGACATTTTGGCATTGATAAGATAGTTGCTTTGATGAGTGAAAACTACTTTTGGCCTCAAATACATAAGGATGTTCAGAGATTTGTACAAAGTTGCAGAGTTTGTCAAGTTACAAAAGGGAGTAGTCAAAACACTGGATTGTATAAACCTTTGACATTACCGAAGAGACCTTGGGAAGACATTAGCATGGATTTTGTAATGGGATTGCCTAAGACACAGAGAGGACGTGATTCAATATTTGTAGTGGTTGACCGATTTTCAAAGATGGCTCATTTCATACCTTGTAAGAAGACAACTGATGCAGTACATGTAGTTGACCTATTTTTTAAGGAGACTGTGATATTGCATGGATTACCTAAGAGTATAGTTTCAGACAGAGATACAAAGTTTGTTGGATATTTTTGGAAGACACTTTGGAAGAAGATGAAGACAGATTTGAAGTTTAGTTCAGTTTTTCATCCACAGACTGATGGACAGACAGAGGTAGTGAATAGGAGTTTGGGAAACTTATTGAGATGTTTGGTTGGAGAGAAGACAGGAAGTTGGGATTTGATTCTTTCACAAGTAGAATTTGCATACAATAATTCAGTAAATCAGAGTACCAGAAGAACACCTTTTGAGATTGTGACCGAAGTGAATCCTAGAGGAGTTGTGAAATTGTGAGATATGAGTACAGAAGAAAAGAGAAGTGCAGAAGTAGAGGAATTTAAAGATCATATGAAGACAGTGCATAACCAAGTGAAGAAGCATTTGGAGGATATAAATAGTAAGTATAAGGAAAAGGCATATGAGAAGAGAAGACATAAGGAATTTGAAGCTGGAGATGAAGTAATGGTGTACTTGTGAAAAGAAAGATTTCCAGTTGGGACATATAGCAAGTTGAAGATGAAGAAGTTTGGACCTTGTAAGATACTCAAGAAATTTGATTTAGGAAATGCATATGAAGTAGAGCTACCGGAGACATTGAGTATATCACCTATTTTCAACATTGAATATCTATATCAGTATCATGAAGCAGAGTTCAGTGACAACATGGAAGAGGACTTGATGATGTAGTTACCACAACAAGCACTGGAGCAGATAGAAGACATTTTGGACAGTAGAGTTGGATGCAGCACTAGAGGAAAACAATACAAAGAATACCTTGTGAAGTGGAAAGGCAGACCGGAAGAAGATTCATCATGGATTTCTCATGTTGAGGTGGACCGTCTTGGTTCTCCCTTAGCCCCAGCAAAGTGAGGGACTCAATTTTTTAATAAATTTGGATGTCTAATGTAGGAGCATCCTTGGTTCAAGAGCAATCTTGCATCAACCAAAAAAAAATTTGCATTTCAATTCTTTCATTTTCTAGTTCAATTCAGGCAGTTTAGTTAGAAGCAGTTTTCAACTTGTGGTCTAGTTTTGGCATTTCACATCTCACGGATCTAGAATTAGCATCTATATTCATTCATCTACATCATATTAAGAATTTAGAGCATTTGGATCAGTTACTGGAAGGATATCGCTATCAGAAGATCAACTATTTTCTCATAGCAGAGCACCCTAACAGTCTCAGATAAATCAACTGTAGGAGAAGGCTTGCAGATCATTCCTTGACTTGCGGATCCTAATGACACATCATTTAATGATCCTTGGTTCATGGCCGACCCTTCCCAGAGGTCCACACATTATCCCATCCATTTGAGGAAGTGTTCTATGCATTTAGGTCTGACCTATCTGTGAACATGTTACAACTCTTCCTTAGAGTTTGTGACCTTCCTTAGCCGACATAGAGGAATCTATTGGTCTAGAAATGATATATATAGATGTAATAGATCCTTAGGAAAGTAGTTAGCAAGTTCTCATGATTTAGAAGTTTGATAATTAGATTCTTTGCGAAGGAGCTTCAAAGCTTTATCTTGGGCTTGTATGTAATCAGGCTTGTGAGCCCTACTTGTAAGCTCGCATGTTGCTAGCCAGATTGTATTCAAATTCATTGGTATACTGAATGACTAAATTTGAATTTGTTTCATTTCTTTGAGTTGTTTATGTTGTGTTTACTCTTGCTGCATGGTCCGGACAGTTCATTCTGTGAACCCTCCCACCATGACTGCACCACTTTAACACAACAATACAAAGTGATTCTCTCAATGAAAACAAGCACACAACCACCGTAACACCATAGGTTTGTTGTTGGGCCTTCGCGATGATGTGGGAAGCTTTTCCCACATCATCGTAAAGGCCCAACAATAACCCTGCAGTGTTGCGGTACAACCATCGCAACACTATAGGGTTGTTGTTGGGCCTTCGTGGTGATGTGGGATGCTTTTCCTGCATCACCGTGAAGGCCCAACAACAACCTTGTGGTGTTGTGGTGGTTGTGCAGAAGTTTTTGTGAAGGCTTTGGTGATTCGAAGTGGAACTTACAACTACAATAACTGATAAAAATCCACTTCCAAATATGCTTTTGATGGATGTTCATATCATCATCCAAAGAGGGTGACTCAACATGCTTATGTCTTAATGAGAAATAACCATTCATATAACTAGTTAGTTGGAAGAAAATTGGGAGATAGCATGAGTACTCAGTTAGCAATAATAATTTTGAAAGTACCTTCCTTGAATACGAATGCAATTCAAAAAGATGGTTCAGACACAAAATTGTCTCAACAAACTGTACTTAAGCTTCCTCAAAAATGTGGTGAGTGTGCAAGATTTTCCTCCAAGAGAGTATCAAGGATGACGGGCTATCATGGAGCCATGTATCATCCATTTGTTATGAAATGGCCTCAAAGATTTCAGTTGAACATTTAGATCGTATTGCTTAAAAGTTTGAGTTTAGTTTGAACAATGTTGAACCTCTTGTGCAGACATGCATGCCAACACTCTTTTCAAATATTGTTAACAGATGCAAATGCATGCTAGCTGAGATTGCTATTAAAGTAGTACATGTTGTAGATTTAGAAAGAAAGGATGTTAACTTGGATTTGATTAAAGTTGAAGGAAAAGCTGGTGGAAGGTTGGAAGATACAGAGCTAGTTGAAGGCATCGTTATTGACAAAGATATGAGACATCCACAAATGCCTAAAAGAATTGAGGACACAAAGATAGCCATCTTGATATGTCCCTTTGAACCACCAAAGCCAAAGACAAAGCATAAGGTTGACATTGATACGATTGAGAAGTTTGAAGCTTTACGTGGGCAAGAAAGACAATATTTTGATGAAATGGTTCAAAGGTGTAAGGATGTATGTACAACTCTTGTAATCTATCAATGGGGTTTTGATTACGAGGCCAATCATTTTTTGAAGTTGTTTCCTATACAAACTTTGAATGACTTCCAAACCTATAGACACTTTTAAACCATCTTGATAATGCTATTTTACTCTTATGTAGGCTTCTTGGACTCTTTAGGGTTCTCATGAAGACTTTCAACTTATACAAAGCTTATGCAGGAGTTTTAGAACCTTCATACATCTTAGACATATTTGTATTCTTTTTGCAATTATCATAGACTTTCACTTAGTACCCATGATGTCTCTTTCCTCTACATCTTGTTACTATTATTAGGTTTCTACAATACCCTCATAAACCCTTAAATACCTTGTAGAGTTTCAAAATGTGTTTGACATCGATGCATGGGTTCTTCATGTATTTTGGTATGGTTTTTGTAGGGTTTCCTAAACTTGTACAAGTGTTTGACAATCTTGATATACCTCTAGGTTCACTATGCATACCCTAAACTATTGGTAGAGTTCTTTACTCTTGACAACTTCATTGGTAGAGTTTAATAACCATGTCACCACCTTTGTCCATTTGTAGATCTCTTGATGATAGAGAAACTCTCCTCATATAGCCTTGGAATACAATGATGACCCTGTCCAAGATTGTAGTGCTTCCTTAATTCTTTTTAGGGTTTCATAGTCCATTCATAGATCACAAACCTATGCATCTTTATACTAAGTTTTGGATATGTTTGAACACTGTGCCCATAGTCTTTCAAGGATCTACAATGATTTTACAGACCTTGTGATAGCTTCTATAGGTTTTCTTCTTCATCAGTTCCAAATCTCTTTTTCCTTGTGCATACTACCCATTGTCCCATATCAACCTACAGGGGCTCTTGTATGTCATTGATACTTCATTATGCATGTTTCAACAATATTCACAACCTATTCATTATCATGGAAGACTTAACACTATTAGTACAAGCTCAAGGTAACTTAAGGCAATGGAGATCTTTGGAATTACTCTACATATTTATTATGATGACTCCATATTCTTGTACCTTGAACATGTTGGAATACTTGAAAGTTCTCTCAAAGGTTATGCATAACATGCACTTCACTGTGTTCAACACTAGTTTTAAAAAATTTAATGGCTTCTATAACTACACAAGATCTTAAGACACTCTCCATAGTCTATGAGATCCTCATTAGATGAGAATAGAATGTTAGAATGAAATAAGAAGCATCCATCATACCAATACCTGAGACTACCCTTTATCCCTTGTAGAAATCTTTTGATCTTTGTAGGCCTAGTTGATAACTCACAGTGATCTCTTCATACGTTCACTTTGGCTAGACCCCACAACCTTTTCCAGCATCCTTCCTGCCTATGCTAAAATGGGAGCTTTGGAACAGGGTATGGACATCCATCAAAGCATGAAGGATAGAGGAATTTTGTCAAATGTTGTAGTTGCAACTGCCCTAGTAGACATGTATGGAAAATGTGGAACCATGGACAAGACACATGAATTATTTGATAGAATGCCTCAAAAAAATGTGGTCTCATGGACTGCAATGATTGTAGGATACACACAAATTGGATTTTTTGAAAAATCTCTAGAAACTTTCAAGAAAATGCAATCAACAGGTGTAAAGCCAGACTGCACAACCCTTGCCAACATCCTCCCTATCTATTCCAAAATGGAAGCTTTGGAACAAGGAATGGGCATCCATCAAAGCATAATAGATGGGGGATTTTTGTTTGATATTACAGTTGGACAGAATGCCTCAAAGAGATGTCATCTCTTGGACTACAATTATTGCTAGATATGCACAAAATGGATTTGTTGGAAAGGCTTTACAAACTTTCAAGCAAATGCAATTGGTAGTTGTAAAGCCAAATTCCACAACCTTTGCCAGCATCCTTCCTACTTGTGCCAAAATGGGAGCATTGGAACAAGGTATGGACATCCATCAAAAAGTAATGGATAGAGGAATTTTGTCAGATGTTGTAGTTTCAACTACCCTGGTAGACATGTATGCAAAGTGTGGAAGCATTGACAAGGCATGTGAACTGTTTGGAAGAATGTCTCAAAGAGATGTCATCTCATGGAATGCAATGGTTACAGGATATGCACAAAATGGATTTGTTGAAAAGGCTTTAGAAACTTTCAAGCAAATGCAATTAGCAGGTGTACAACCAAATTTGACAACCTTTGCCAGCATATATATATATATACCGTACCATCGCACACCATCGTAAGTCTCTTAGAGAAACCATCACAGGATAGTGGGACAAACACCGTACCACCACAAGCCATCACACAAGCTATCATGGGGTGGTGGTATAGTCTGCACACTTGCCAGCTAGCTCCATGGATCATTGTGAGGTGGTGATATAACCACCGCACAACTGCACAGACCAACGAAGATCACTGTGCGGTGGCAGGTAACACCGCCAGCCCACACTCCTTTTAAGTGCACCCAATGGTACTATGGTAATGCCTATAGATCACATATGAATGTAAGGTTAGGAGTATTTTTAGTGACGCAACATTTTTATTTGGATCCTAAAAATGCTGCGACTTATGCTCTTCTCTCAAACATCCATGCAAAAGTGGGCAAGTGGGGTGAGGTTCAAATGTTAAGAAGATTGATGAAAGATAGAGGAGTTAAAAAGATTCCTATATGTAGTTGGATTGAAGGACATAAAATGGTAAATTATTTTTTTGTGGGAGATAGATCACATCCACAGATAGAAAATATATGCAAAGTTGGAGAAATTAGCTTGGGAGATGAAGGCGGGGGGCATTTTCTAGATTCAGGACATTTACTAAATGATGTGGAAGAGGAAAAATAATAATATCTGCCACCATAGTAAAAAGTTGGCAGTTGCATTTGGCTTGTTAAACACACCCCCTAGAACAACTTCTAGAGTTGTAAGAACTTTCAAGTATGTGTCGATTGCCACACTACAAAATTTATCTCCAAGTTTGTTACAAGAGAAATTGTTGTGATAGATGCAAACTATTTCCATCATTTTAAATAGGGAAAATGTTCTTGAGGAGATGATTAGTGATGCTAAATGAAGAAATATGAAAATAGGCTTGCAATATGTTGTAGTGGTAACTGCCCTGGTAGACATGTATGAAAAATGTGGAAACATAGACAAAGCATGTGAACTATTTGACAAAATGCTTCAAAGAAATGTGGTCTCATGGACTGCAATGATTGCAGGATATGCACAAATTGAACCTTTTGAGAAGAAATTTAAAACTTTCAAGCAAATGCAATTGGTAGGTTTAAAACCAAATTTCACAACCTTTTCCAGCATCCTCCTTGCCTGTGCCAAAATGGGAGCTTTAGAACAGGGTATGGACATCCATCAAAGCATGAAGGATAGAGGAATTTTGTCATTTGTTGTAGTTACAACTGCCCTGGTAGACATGTATGAAAAATGTGGAAACATGGACAAGGCACATGAACTATTTGATAGAATGCCTCAAAAAAATGTGGTCTCATGGATTGCAATGATTGCAGGATACACACAAATTGGATTTTTTGAAAATGCTCTAGAAACTCTCAAGCAAATGCAATTTCACTTTGATCTTTCTTTGTCTTAATTTTGAGGTCTAAATCTTTACCATTTTTAATTTTAGGTTTTTCACACTTCTCTAGACTCTCATCAAGCCTATCTATGCATGTTTTAAACCTCCAAAGATCTTCAAACTTTGTATGGTCTTGTAGACTATCAAATAGGCCTGTAGAATGTAGTGATGGTCTTGATCTCTATCAGGGACCTCTCAAGATCATTCACTCCAACTATCTAGAGTTTGGGAAGACCAAGGTTTACAAAGCATATTCAAGTCAAAGAGAGGTTTCCATGGTTGCATGACAATGCGTAGGAGACAGCTACAAATGAATAGAGACTAAGATACATTGCAAAGAGGCAAAGTTTCTAGACAGGCTTGCAAATATGAGGTCAAGAAGATAGAGAATGAAGAGGGTCAAGAAGACTGAGGGTGGATAGAGTGAACAGAGATTCTACCTGATCTTGAAAGTAGTTTTGAGCATGGTTAACCTTTGTTGAAAACCTCATATCTGGAGATATACATGACAAAGAACAAAAATCACATATAAAATCCTATTAGAGGATCTCTTTAGACAGTTTTTGGTTAGGTTACAAAGAGACAATGATAATAGTAAGTAGAGGTCCATCATGAAAAATTATATAGAGCCTTGTCACCAACACTCTAGGGTATCGTGTTTGAGATTTACAATGTCTTGTAGAAAGTCTACACTATCATACAACAATTTTAATTGTCACACAAATGTTTGAGTTACAGAATATTTTCATTCATAATAAATCTCTAAGAATATAAAAACAAGAATATAGAGGGATTTTATGTTGGCAAGAGACACTGTGTGGCTTCATAAGTGTTGTCATTAATGGCAACAAAGTCTATCCCATACATCCGCAGTACATAGTATGCCTATATCGGAAGTTAGATTGAAGACTGTTTTGGTCCAGTGAACAAGAATAGAGTATGTAACAATGTCCAACAATCAGGTCTAGATCTCTCAGATGGTGTAACTCAGTAAGTTGCAGTCTTGGAAAAGTCAAGAGGGGTATCATGACTACTGTATTCCAAAGATTCAGCCTTTGGTGATAAAGTATGGAAAAGATATGAGCATCTGAGTGTTGGGTTCCAATCAGGCAGAGCAGATAGAGGAAGAACTGACTGGCAGAGTATCAGACTTCAATACGGACAAGTAAAAGGTGTTGATCAAGCAATTTGTGGGATTATACATTGTTGACCAACATGATTAATGACTTATATGCCTATGTTTTTGATACACATCACAAATCAAGCATGGATTTACCTGACAGATTAGTAACTTGCAAATATCTTGAGTGTTCTTATTGTCAACTAGAAATTTGATGAGAATCCTTAATGCGGATATATATACTAGATGGATTCCAGTATGTAAGTGTGTGTGAGGAAAATAGGAAGTAACAAGGTGCGAAGAAAAGCAGGGATAAGTGTGAGAATAGTAATTCAAGTCTAGTATGTAACTAAACAACAACATTGAACAGAGGAAGAATGAAGTGCATCAGATCAGTATATTGTGCCTAACCGAAACTGAACTTTTGCATTTATAGATGCTTCTCATCAATTCAAACATGTGATTATCTTCTATAAGTTCTATAGACAATGAGTCTCTTGTAGGCAGTGTGCCTCTTGTGAGAAGTGTGCTCGGGCAGTGAGCCCTAATTGGCAAGTGCCATTTTGTACTCCTTTATTCTTTTAACAGAGAATACAATCTTGGGTTAGTCACCCCGTGGTTTTTCCCTTAACAGGGTTTCCACGTAAAAATCCTTGTGTTATGTGTGTTGATTTTATTTTTGTTCATATGATTACATATGCTTTCATGTTTTGATGCAAAACTGATTATTAAGATAACAAAAGGAAAAGAAAGTTAAGGAAATTTTGAGATAACTGATTCACCCCCCTCTTAGTTATCTACCTTGTTTACAACAATTGGTATCAGAGTAAGGTTCCTCCAAACAAAGCCTAATAGCTTGAGGAAGATCTGAATGGATGTATATGGTATGAAGGAACAACTTCAGTCTGCCCTAGATGATCTTGAACAATCCCACTCTGAAGTTAATAATTTGAGAGAAAGACTCAAACAAGTTGATGAATGCATAAATGAGCTAAAGGAAAAACTTAGTATTTCTGTGAAAAAGAGTACGGAACTACTTCAAAAATTAGCCAATCAGAGTGAAGTCAATGCTACTAATGAAGATTTGAATGAGAAAAATAAGCTATGTGAGAAGTTGTCAAAAGAAGTCATTATGGTAAGGCATGAAATGGAATCAGGGGTTATGAGATTCACCCAAGAAATTGAAGAAAAAAGAAAGATTGAAGATAATCTAAAATAATCCCTCAAGGAGAAAATAGAGGACTACCACAAAATGGATAGAATAATTAGGCATCTTGAATCTGATCTTGAAGAAGCTAGAGACAATGAAGAACAACTTGAGAATCAGATAGACACTCTTAAACAAGATCTTCAAACATCAAATGACTACAAAGAGAAATTCAAGATAAGCTCTGCCCAACTTGAAGTTCTTCTTGAAAGCTAAAAGAGGGTAGATGATAAGCATGGCTTGTGATATGAGAAAGGTGAAAGCTCTAGATCCGGTCAGAAGAACTTTGGATTAGGAAATCAAAGAAACAGGCCTAGAAGACCTCTAGTAAGACAACCAAATGCTCAAAAATATCCATCCTTCAATGGATACTGCTTTAATTGCAACAATTTTAGACATAAAGCTACTCAGTGCAGGAGGAGAATGAATCAGAATAATCCATCCTTCTCCAGACAATGTTTTAAGGTGGAACATGATCAGAAACAAGATAAGGGCAAAGGTAAAGTGAATGCGGATGAATTTCAAAAGGAGATGAGCAAGATTTGGGTAAAGAAGAGTATAGAAAGTATTAGGGATAGATCTGTACTAGAATCCGGTGCTAATATTCCTTCTGGAAACTAAAAAGGTGAGCTCTAGCTCAGGGGGAGTCACAGAGAAAAACAAATTCCCCCAGCCAGTCAACTAGTGCCTAAATTTGGCACATGGAGTAAACATCTGACACTGCGGATTAAAGGGTTCTTAGAAAAACATCTAAATAACCTTCAGTCAAAATATGAAAGATCTGCATGGAGTTTTGCAAGATTTTAACAGCTCAAGTTAATCCAGTTCTGACAGCTATCTAGTAAAGCATAATTTCACAGACAGATCTGGTATGATTCCAAATTGAAATGCTTTGATCTATGGACCCATGGCATGATTGAAGAAAAGAAGATATATTGTCAATTCTCACTGACAATGATTCTAAGTTTGGTGTAGTGATTCAAGAAGATCTCTCTCAAAACAGGGCAACTGAATAACTTAAGTTGTGCATTTATTACAAAAGGAAATTAGGGTTTGTGCAAGGATAAAAGGATTCTTTCACTCATTATTTACTCACTTGCACTCATGAAGAAGAATAGAAGTGTTCTGCAAAGAAAAATCTACAATTCACTCAAGATCAACAAAAAAATGAGTTCGACTAGCGATTTGTTCCGGATCCTAGTTCAAACCCTAAGGCATGAAAAGGTACATCATTTTGAAAATCTCTCTTTGAATCTCTTACAAAATGGCTATTCCAATGGTTGTCAAGATCTCTGATAGGTCATGACCTAAATTCAAGAAGCACCCTTATAAATCTCTAGAAGTTGATCCTTTGGGTGCATTTTCTAGCATTCTGCACAGAGTATTGCATGTAGAAGATGTTAGGGTTTATATCCATGCCAACATTGAAGAATTTGGAGACTCAAAATTGATGGGCATTTATCACAAACAGCTAATAGATGAAAATTTTGAACTCAAACTTGAATTCAAGGCCCTCCGGGATAAACACTTCAGACATTGCATATATTTTCCATGTTTTGTAGAAGATGATTAGGTCCGGTATGTTCTAAGCAGGATGCATAATAATTTCATGTGGCTAATGAGACCCTTCAAGATAACTAAAGATGCCATCAGGGAAGTGACCGGACTGCATTCATCTGGTGGGTTGTCTGCACTTAAATTTGTGAAGAATCAAACAATAACTAAAGCCAGCAGATAAAAATTTGACAAAAGGGCAATGACCATTGATGACATCACAGATCTGAATGTCAAGTTTACCTCAATGATAATTGGATACAAAATCTATCATTCAAGTAGGGAAAATTCTATGTCTAGAACAACAATCTATGCAGCATATCAAATGCTAAGGGAAGATGCAGATTATGATCTATGTGAGCTTCTTCTAAATCAGTTGTTGGAGAACTTACAGAAGATCAAAAAGGATAAGAAGAATTACTTTAAATATGGTAGCCTTATACTATGTATGTTCTTCTATTATATGAATGAGCTACCTGGATCACATGGTTGGGTCTGGCAAAATGATAAACCAGTTGCAATTCAGATCAGAGATTACATGTATGGACTTGGTGATGCTCAAGCCCAAAACACAGCCCTCTGGGGTTACTTTAAGAACTTCCAAAGAATGATGCAAGCTAGAGAGAGAATTCCATAGTCCACAGTTGAGAAAAACAAGGACACAGTTTTCTTTATGGTTGACACTGATCAATGCCTAATGGAGGTAGTTGAGCCAAGGACTGTGTAGATAATGCCTATGGGATATGAAGTCGATGAAAAAATCTTGGAGCTACATATTCAACACCTACTGAGCCAGCCCAAGGACACTGAAGTAGAAAGGTTTGGTACCTTTCAAGAGCTAAGTGTAAAAATAAAAGTTGAGCTAAGACAATCAGAGATAAAGAGGAAAGTGAGAAAAGAAGTTGAAGAAATTGCCAAAAGATTTGGCTTATCAAAGGAGGCTGTAGATGCAAATAAAGAGAAAATGGAGAAGGTGGAGAAAGAGAAACAAGAAGCAAAGAAAGGAAATGTTCCAGTGCAAGCCTCCTCCCAGACTAGATCCTCCAAGAGCTCTGTCACTCCCAAAGGCTCAAAGGCTACTAAACCAGAAATTAAGACATCTGGCAAAAGTGAAAAGAGAATGAAGATCAAAGCCTCAAGAACATATACAAGCCATAAAGATGATGAAGAAACAAAATCAGATGAAGAAATCAAGAGAATGAAGAAGAGAACATCTAGAAAGTTCTCTGGTAGCAAAGATGAGGAAGAAAAGGCAGAGGAATTTGTTGAAAAACCCACTCTCTCCATTGATAGCATCATCAAGGTAGTAACTGTGGATGGGAACTTGCAACCGGTGACCAAGTTCTATGATGCATACAGTGATGCTGACAAGAGAATTCTGGAAGAGGCCACTGTCAGGTACTTGACTATTTACAAAAAATCCTTCATTGAAATTATATCATTAATTCCTAAGAGCTTAGAAAAGGTACTTGAGATGAGAAAAGAGAATGCAATGGCAAAAGACTTAGAGATCTAGGAGCAAATAATGATTCAGCTTTTCCCTTCTATCACTCCAAAACAAATGGACATGATTTTCAAGGATTGTAATGATGAATTCCGGAGTAAGGAAAGAATGAATAAACTTATACTTGGAGAAACTGACCAAGTAGCAAATGAAACAAAAGATATCATCTAGAATGCTTTGAAAAGATTCAATCTTCCTATTATATAAGAAATGGTTGAAGAACCTTCTACCATGGATGTTGAAGGATTAAATGTAATCAATGAAGAATCCTCTGACAAGGATATAGAAGGATCAAAGAAAATAGATGAAGAGAAGTCCGAGGACTTAGATTCCTCTATTCCAGAAGAGGAAATTCATGATGTAGTAAACATAGGTGACATCTCTCCTCTGGATCCCACTGCAGCTATGATAGACATTCTAGATTTTGAACCTGCAGGAGAAGGTAGAAGAGAGGAGAAGAAAATTCAAGAAGAAGAGGTTAAGGGAAAAGAAGAAGAACAAGCATAAAAGACTAATGATGACTCTCTTGATATCTCAAAGAAGTCTCAATCTCTAGCAAGAGACACTGCAGAGATAGTAAAGAACTTATTAAATAGGAAAATGATGGAGTTGGATGAACTTGAGCTATTTCAAGGACTGCTGAATTTTGACTCTCTCTCCCTGGTTCAGACAATGAAAATAGCATCTTTTGCTCAAGCCAAAGTAAAAGAAAAACTCTTGAAATCTCACATGGAGGACTGTGAACTATTGGAGATTGCATTTAGGATCCTTCAGCCTCACCATCTAGTAACCTAAAAACTTTGGTAAATTCTGTTAACTCTCATTTTGAATCTCTAGAGAAATCAGCAGAAGCAATGGTCTAGAAGGAGTTTCTAGGAAAAATATTCACTTAATTGCAAGGACTTATTGCTAATGATAAGAGGACCCTAGACATTGGCTTGAAAATGCTCTTAAAGATGGTGGGGACATATACAAATTCTGTTTATCTTGGCCCAAAGTGAAAGAGGACATTGAGAAGAAAGTGAAAGAAAAAGAAGGAAAACTGTCAAGTTTGTCTAAGAATTTTGATCCCCTTACTACCTCTCTAATGAATCAAGAATGCCATGCTATTGCTATCATAAATAAAATAAAGAGGCTGGACAAAGAAAAGAAGAACATAATGAACAGAATGGGTGAACTCAGAGGGATAATTATCCCTAAGCTAGAGGCCATGCATGAGGCCTTGACAGATGCTCAGACCACAACCTAGACCAGTGATCCGGTAGATTTAAGAAGGGTAGAAGCATATGCATTTTTGTTGAGTGGTCACATCTCCATTTTGGATAGGATGAAGCAAAGTTGGGCCATAGAGTTTGTACAACTGAAGACTACTTTTGCGGATATATTTAAGTATATGTAAGTATAACATATATATATACTTATGCGGCCATATATAGGACAATTTTTGCAAATTTTGGTATGTAGATTCTTCCCTTTTCCATTGATGTCAAAGGGAGAGTGAGAAGTAGTGAAAAATGTGGAATCTAGCTAAGGGGGAGCTACGGTAAAATAGTGCAAAAGACAGAGCATCAACCAAGGGGGAGTTACTGCGACACTTAGCCATTTTTCACTAAGTGTTTCCATCAATGCCAAAGGGGGAGATTGTTGGTAAGAGACATTGCGTGGCTTCATAAGTGTTGTCATTGATGGCAACAAAGTCTATCCCATACATCCGCAGTACATAGTATGCCTATATCGGAAGTTAGATTGAAGATTGTTTTAGTTTGGTGAACAAGAACAGAGTATGTAACAAGGTCTGACAATCAGGTCTGGATCTCTCAGATGGTGTAACTCAGTAAGTTATAGTCTTGGACAAGTCAAGAGGGGTATCATGACAACTGTATTCCAGAGATTCAGCCTCCGGTGATAAAGTATGGAAAAGATATGAGCATTTGAGTGTTGGGTTCCAATCAGGCAGAGTAGACAGAGGAATAACTGACCGACAGAGTATCATACTTCAATCCGGATGAGTAAAAGGTGTTGATCAAGCAATTTGTGGGATTATACATTGTTTGTCGACATGATTAATGACTTCTATGCCTATGTTTTTGATACGCATCACAAATCAAACATGGATTCAGCCGACAGATGAGTAACTTGCAAATATCTTGAGTGTTCTTATTGCTGACTAGAAAGTTGATGAGAATCCTTGATGTGGATATGTATACTAGATGGATTCCAATATGTAAGTGTGTGTGAGGAAAATAGGAAGTAACAAAGTGCGAAGAAAAGCAGGGATAAGTGTGAGAACAACAATTCAAGTCTGGTATGTAACTAAACAACAACATTGAACAGAGGAAGAATGAAGTGCATCAGATCAATATATTGTTCCTAACCAAAACTGAACTCTTGCATTTGTAGATGCTTCTCATCAGTTCAAACACTTGGTTATCTTCTATAAGTTCTATAGACAGTGAGTCTCTTGTAGACAGTGTGCCTCTTGTGAGCAGTGTGCTTGGGCAGTGAGCCCTAATTGGCAAGTGCCATTTTGTACTCCTTTATTCTTTTAACAGAGAATACAATCTTGCATTAGTCACCCCATGGTTTTTCCCTTAACAGGGTTTCCACGTAAAAATCCTTGTGTTATGTGTGTTGATTTTATTTCTGTTCATATGATTACATATGCTTTCATGTTTTGATGCAACACTGATTATTAAGATAACAAAAGGAAAAGAAAGTTAAGGAAATTTTGAGATAACTGATTCACCCCCCCTCTCAGTTATCTGCCTTGTTTACAACATTTTAAACTACATCAAATGCATATAGGGAAAAATGAAGAAGAGACTGAGATACATTGCACAAAAGAGACAATGATTCAAGACTATCAGTTCAAGAATACAGAGGTCTAAGGAAAGGTGGCAGTCCAAAGCCACCTTTACATCTCTCTATCCATTTTCAACTATGAGCTTTGCATGATATGATTGTCTCATTATTAATAGAGACCTGCACTAGAAAGTTGCAAACAACAATATGGACTATCACAAAGTTGGCAAACATGAGAAGACATTGAGATTTGAGTATGGGACAATCAACATGATCTCATAAAAGGTTATGAAGATAGTGTGCATAAACCCACTTGCTAGGATCTCTTCACCAAGCCCTATACAAAAATTATGAAGTCTGTATGATAAGGGAATCCCATGCACATTATGTTGGACTGCACCAGACAACTGAGAGGGGGTGAATCAGTTGTCCTAAAAATTTTAACCAAATATGAACATCAACTTATCAATTACTTATATTCTGATATAACCATGAAAGCATAAAATGAGAAGCTCAACTCAATAACATAATAAACATAGGAGACACTAGATTTTTACATGGAAAACCTTAAAAAGGGAAAAACCATGTTGGGTGTTAGCCCACGGAAATATATAAGTTATATCAATACCAAAAAATAGAGGCTCACTGCCTAGATTGCTCACTGCAAAGAATAGTTCACTACCAAAGGGTGGCTCACATCCAAGGGGTGGCTCACTGCCAAGGGGTGGCTCATTGCCAAGGGTTGGCTCACTGCCAAGATGGTGAACCAATTAAGTTGCATCTACTCCATGCCTAGGTTTAGTTCCTTTGAAGCACAATAAAACTTCTCTTCTCTGTTCTTTCACACCTTCACCCTTATCTCGTCATATTCACACAATCATGCCTCTTTTCGTAGTTCATTACAAGTCTTTATACAAGTCATCAACCTTAGAATTTTCATCAAGGTTCGCAATACATTCATCAACCGTTGGAACAATCTCCAAGGTCAGCATTACAAACATACATAGAATAGGTCTGGACCTAATACAAATTTGCTAAGGAAAGGATGTAAAGATGTATGTGGATCACACCATGCCTTAGCTGGGACTCAAACACAATTCTTCATGCCATGACATGCTTCCACAATTAGTGAAATATGTTGCAATTATGGGCTTAACTGGTGTTCTCATTGATGTCAACATACTCTTGTTGCATTAATGATAAAGATTGGATGAGTTGTATGCTGAGGATATAAAGAAAATTGCTAAGGATATTGAGAAAATTAGTCCTATCAGGAATAGAGAAGAATAGTGAAGTCAGTGAGGTAAAGATCCCAGCTAAGATGAAGACCAGAGGATGCGCATCAAAGGGTTTGTAGATAAGTATCTTAAGATGATTCAATAAAGATTTCAGAGGTTTGTATGAAGATCTGAAGAAGTTATGGCCACCTAAGTAAAACCGATTCTGGCAGATGTTCAGAGGTGACAAAGTGACACAGATAGGTCCGGTAAGATCCGAAAATGCAATATCTTGTTCTATAGATTTGATGGAGTGTTTATGAAGTCAATGTTTGACAACTCAATTGGTTTGTGGTCTAAAGGTCCGCAAGCATCTATTCCACTATGATAGTGATGACAGACTATGTTCTTGAGGTTCCAAATGAAGGAGAGAATGATTTTAGTAAGCAAAAGTAGTGTGGATGTTCTTGGTGATTCAGGCAAGCTTGTGGAGGTCTTTGGATTGTGTCTAGTTTGTGTTGATGGTCCACATTGAAGATTGAGCTCGTAATTGAAGAATTACTTCTGGATGATGATGTTCTTCCCAAGTTAGGCCGACCGGATGAGTTACACATCCTGTGGATGATCTTGAAGACATTCTGTGAAGAATGGTGTGTTCCTAAAGGAATATTGAAGTCTCAGATCTATGTGGCCGACAGTGTGTTGATCCGTGTGAAGTCCTTTTGTAATTAGTCATGTTGTATTTATGTATTTGCTCTGTAGTGTTTGCTGACTTGGATGATTATCCCTAAGTTGATGTCTTGTATAAATAAGGAGTTGTGAAGTCATTTCAAAAGTGTTGTGTGGAGATGAGTGAGCGGTAGAGAGGAGTAGAGTGAAAGGCAGAGTAGAAGTATTATGCTTAAATGGAACTGACTCAGCATGGTGAAGATGCTTTCTTCAGTTCAAGAATATAATACTTATTATTTTGTAGACAGTGTGTCTCTTGTAGGCAGTGGGCCTCTTGTGAGTAGTGTGCTTGGGCAGTGAGCCCTAATTGGCATGTGCCATTTTGTTCTTACTATTCTTTTAATAGAGAATACAATCTTGGGTTAGTCACCCCGTGGTTTTTCCCTTAACCAGTTTTTCCACGTTAAAAATCTTGGTGTCATATGTGTTAATGTGTTTCTGCTCTTGAATTGCTACATTATGTTTCCATGATTGATTTATTATTATGATGATGAATAAAGAAAAGGATTTAAGTGATTAATTGAAGAAAGTTTTGGACAACTGATTCACCCCCCTCTCAGTTGTTTGTCCTAAATCTAACAATTGGTATCAGAGCTAAGTTCCTCTAAAATAAAAGCTTAATCGCTTGAGGAGATCCAGGATATCATCCTACAAGAAGGATAGCCCAAGGTTTGATGGAACCAATTTCACTCTTTGGAAAAGTCGCATGGAATGCCACTTGCAATGTATGGGAATGCAGTATTGGATCATGGCTTCAAAGAAGTATGCTCCTCCACAGAATGGTCCGCATACTGTAGATGAAATCAGAGATGCTGAAAACAATCTGCGGGCTAAAGAAGCTCTTCTAAGTGCCTTATCTGATTCAGAGTTGACAAATGTTATTGACCTAAAAAATGCTCATGAGATTTGGGAAAAACTAGAACTTCTGCATGAAGGAGATAAGTATGTTAAATGTGCCAAGCTAGAGAGTCTGAAAGGAAAATTCAAAAACTTGAAGATGAGAGAAGATGAAAATATCACTTCACTTATGCCAAGAGTAAATGAGCTTGTTTGCAAAATTATATGTGCCAGTGGAATCTTGGATGAAGATGAGATTGTTGGCAAAGTTCTCAGATCCCTTCTTGATTATTTCAAATATAAGGTTGCTGCTATTGAAGAATTCAGATCCTTTTCAGGTATCACAAGAGATCAATTGGTTGGTAAACTGGCTGCATTTGAATTGACTGAGTTTGGAGATACCCCCCAAGACTGAATCTACATTCAAAGCTAGTGCCTCTGTAAAAGGAAAACAAAAGTTTGATCCGGGAGAGAACTCTTCAAAGAAACTATTATGGTATGAAAAAGCAAGAAAAGACCTAGAAGAAGATGAAGCAGAAGCTGCTCAACTTGAAGCCCTTATTGCAAAAAGACTGCCAAGAGAATCTGGTAAGTATGAAGGGAAATTGCCTTTTAAATGTTTTAACTGCAATAAGATTGGTCATTTTGCCTCAAGGTGTTTGGAAAGATTTTCAAGACCAAACCCTAACAGGTCAAGGTTCCAAAAGAAATGTTACTATGTTCATGAAGACGATGATGGAGTAACAGATGATGAATTAGAGATAGGAAACAAATCTGGAAATAACTAGGTGTTTATTGTCATCAAAGAAGAAGATCCAATGCCTTCTGAATTTGTCAATCATAAAATTGTAGAAAGAGCTCTAGCTGCCCAAGTTGAAGAAAAGGATGATTGGGTCATTAACAGTGGATTCTCCCACCATATGACAGGTGACAAAAATAAGTTCATAGATTTGGAAAGGTATGAAGGAGGAGTGGTAAAATTGGGTGATAATTTTGCTGGTAGAATCAGAGGTAGAGGAACTATTTCTTTTGATGTAAAGAATAAAACTGGTAATGTACTGTATGTTGAAGGATTGAAGCACAATCTTCTCAGTGTTGGATAGTTGGTGGACAAAGGCTATGATCTCTGATTCAAAAATGGAAAATGCAAGATCTTTGAAAGCTCTAGAACTGAGATTGCATTTGGTACTCAAACAAAAGGTAATATCTTTCACTTGGTTGGTATTGGTAAAAGTTGCTTTTTTTTTAAATTGATCAGAGCTAGTTGTGGCATAGGAGAATGTGTCATGTGAATTTTGATAATATCATCAAGATAAGCAACACTCAGGTTGTAAGAGATCTTCCAAGACTGGTAAAACCTACAAATAGTTTGTGCAAAGAATGTCAATTAGGTAAGTAGAGCAGAGTCACATTCAAAAGTAAGGAACAGTCTTCTACATGATTATTGGACTTAGTTCATACTGATCTATGTGATCCGGCAAGAATTAGGAGTGTGCAAGGTGATAGATACTTCATGCTATTAATTGATGACTACTCCCGAATGATGTGGGTGACTTTTTTGAAAGAGAAATCAGAGGCTCTTGAGAAATTCAAAATATTCAAGGCTATGGTATAAAATGAAACCGGATTGAACATAAAATCTTTAAGGTCTGATAGAGGTGGAGAATTCACATCCAGTGAGTTCATAGAATTCTATGAGAAACATGGTATAAAAGGATAGTTGTCTGCTCCAAGAACTCCATAGCAGAATGGAGTAGTGGAGAGAAAGAACTGGACAATCCAGGAAGCATCTAGAACCATGATGATGGAAGTAAATATTCCTCAGATCTACTGGAGAGAAGTTGTAAGCACTGCAGTCTATACTCTTAATCGAGTATAAATCAAAAGTAATACTGGTAAGACTCCTTATGAACTTTGGTTTGGTATCACTCCCACTGTGAAATATTTCAGAGTCTTTGGTAGCAAATGTTATATTAAAAGAGATGAATATCTAGGCAAATTAGATGCTAGAAGTAATGAAGGAATATTCTTGGGTTATTCTACTCAAAGCAAAGCATACCGGTGTTATAACAAGAGATTGAGAAAGATTATAGAAAGTACAAATGTGAAGGTTGATGAAGGGATTGAAAAACCCTCAATTATTTTATGAATATGATGAAGATGATTAGAATGATGTTTTAACCCAAGGAGTCCAAGCCCCTTCTGAGATTCAGATTCAGACTGATCCAGTGAACCAGGAAGAGGAGATAAATTTGAATGAATCTATTCATTACATAGAAGTGCAAGAAAGTCCCAAAATTCCCTAGTATGTAAAATTGAATCACTCTAAAGACCAGATCATAGGTGATAAAAGCAAAGGTGTTCAAACAAGAAGAAGGATTGCTCAAGATTCAGAAGAGTATTGTCTAGTTTCAAAGATTGAACCAAAGTCAGTAAATGAAGCATGCCATGATGAAAGCTGGACTAAAGCAATGGAGGAAGAGTTGATGCAAATTGAGAAAAATCACACTTGGGATCTTGTTCCCAGACCTAGAAACAAGAATGTGATTGGAACCAAATGGGTATTCTGAAACAAACTAAATGAAGTTGGTGAAGTAGTTAGAAATAAAGCCAGATTGGCCTGCAAGGGCTACTCTCAAGTAGAAGGAGTTGATTTTGAAGAAACTTTTTCTCTGATGACAAGAATTGAGGCAGTCAGGTTATTTCTTGCCTTTGCTGCCTTCAAGGACTTCAAAGTATATCAGATGGATGTCAAATCTACCTTCCTTAATGGTGACTTGGAAGAAGAAGTATACATTGAGCAACCAGATGGATTTCAATTGTCTGATCATGGTGATATGGTTTGCAAGTTGAAGAAAGCACTATATGGACTCAAGCAAGCCCCAAGAGCCTGGTATGAAAGATTGGATAAGCATCTTTTTAAGATTGGTTTCAACAAAGGGATTGCTGACAGTAATTTGTACTTCAAAATTGATCATAAAAATATCTAGATTGTTGAAGTGTTTGTTGATGATATCATTTTTGGAGGAAGAGATAGTATGTGCAAAACTTTTGCAAATCAAATGAAAAGTGAATTTGAGATGTCTATGTTTGGGGAAATGAATTTCTTCTTGGGTTTGCAAATCACTCAAACAAAGAAAGGAATCTTCATTTCTCAGACCAAGTATGTGAAAGAATTGTTGAAGAAGTTTGGGATGGAAGACTCAAAACAAATGAGTACTCCCATGGCAACCGGATGTAAATTAAGTAAAGATGATGACTCTCCTAAGGCTGATCAAAAAAAGTATAGATCAATGATTGGAGGATTATTGTATCTCACTCAAACTAGACCTGACATAATGAATGTTGTTGGTCTTGTTGTTAGATTCCAAGCTGATCCTAGAGAATCTCGTGTCATGGCAATCAAAAGGATTTTTAGATATCTAAAAGGGACAGTTGAGTATGGTTTGTGGTATCATAGAGATCATGATTTCTCTCTTCATGCATATATAGATGCGGATTGGGTAGGAGATGTGGATGACCGGAAGAGTACCAGTGGTGGAGCATTCTTTTTGGGGAAGAGATTGATTTCTTGGATGAACAAGAAACAAGAGGCAATATCTCTGTCCACTACAGAAGCAGAATATATTGTAGCAGCAGGTAGTTGCACTCAACTATTGTGGATGAAGCAAATGCTAAGAGACAATAGAGTAGAGTATGAGGAACTATTGTGTGGTTACACAACACGCCCCATTTTGACTTGACAAAATAGGGACCCAACTTTCTGCTTGGCTTGTTCTTAGTTTTTCTCCTTTTTGGCGGTCTGGTAAAAGTAAGTCATGCAGGTGACCCTGCATAGGGGAGCTGGGTAAGTCATCATGATGAGGTCAGTTAGTCAAAGTTAATATTTCATGTCAATAACCTTATGGTTGGAAAGAGTACAAAATTTCATGCAGGTTTGCCTTTTGGATCACCCTGATATTCCTTAGGGAATGAAAGTTATGACAAGTAAAAATCCTAGTCAAACCTGATATTCCGAGGGGGGTCATATTTCGTAACATCAGTCATCTTATGTAACATCACCCCGATCCAATTTTATCACCTGATAATCATTTGGTCTGGAGATCTGGACATCAATTTTATGTTATAGTGGTATTTACCTGTCAAACAGTGTCATATATTTTGCAGAGGTCATATTCTGAATATCACCCGATCTTCCGAATATCACCCGATATTCTCAATATCACCCGATCTTCTGAATATCACTCGAGGTTCCAAATATCACCCTATCGCAAAATATCACCCTAGAGCCAATATTTCAATGACGTCATCTTGATCTTTTGAAAGGGGGTCACTTTATTTTTGAGGGGTCATCTTAAAAACATCACCTGATCTTTAAAACATGACCTGATATTATCAACATCACCTGATTCAGTGGCATCAGTTTTCCCACTCAAAGGTGGAGGGTCATATTACACAGAGGGGGTCATATTCCCAATATCACCTAATATTCCAAATATCACCCGATCTTCTGAAGATCACCCCCCTCATCTTGCCCCATGACATTAAATGCACAGAAATGCAGTAGGTGGATTCCCGCCGATTGCGAATGCGATGCGAACACCTGGCAACATCCATAGATTCATGGCAGAAGATCAATGGTTTTGATTAATTTAACTTGGTTTTGCCCTAATTTTCCCTACTAATAAGGTTAAAAGTGAATTTCCAAGGTCATTTTGCATTTACCTTGTGATAAAATGAGAATTTACAGAGCGTAGAACATTCAAACCCTCATACGACCTACTTGCAGACGCATACAACCTACAACAGAATAGAACACATGATTATCATCGGTATCTGGGCCCCTTTTCCATAATCATCAACCTAATCTAGGAGATAAGTGTTGTCAGGTAAGTAATTAAAAACCCTCCTGTTGTCGTTTTCTGCATGTCTAGGTAGGATGCTTTTCCATTGGTTTGAGACTGTAAGTATACATATCATGATGAAATAGATATTGATAAGTATAATATGCATGATGCCGTAAACATATAATATTGTGTATGAATGGATATAAATGTTATGGTAAGACCAGTCGTGTTCATTGCAAGAATCCATGGCAGACATCAAGAGGAGCAAGTCGGAGTCAGAATTTCTTAAACCTATGTTTGCTCAACCTGAGGGAGTGCAGTTCAAGTATGGTGTCATCGGAGACATTCATCAGGGAAATACAGATTTAGTGCCATGGTCCTCAGAGATGCATAATGATAAAGAAAGTACCCTACTGGACTCCATATTTACATCAGGAATGTGGCATGCGGCTAGATTCCTTTATTCCATGTAAACTCCAGAATTGATAATAGAATGTGCCAGGAATTACAACCCTCAGATGAGGAGAGTAGAAAAACATGGAAGGGTATATGCAGATCTATCTATCAAAGGGATTGCAACTACTTTCAATCTCCCACTTGGAAAGAAGGTAGTCAGTATGGATCTGAAGAAACTGGAGACTGAATATATAAATAACAAAAAGACTGCAAGAAAGAGGATGTACCAATGGAGAGCAAAGAACAACACTTACACTGCCTCTGCCAAATTACCAATTAACCTGTACAAATTTGACTTTGATGATGAATATCAATATATGATTGCCCTACTCATCAGAGTGATAGGCCAGCCTACTGCTGGAAGTTTCAAGGATTGGATGTATGGGGTCATCATGATGTGCATTTACACAGAAAATAAGCCATTATGGGCTAAAATTATCAGTGATGCCCTAGATGAATAGATGTTGAACCTAGGAGGCCTGGAGTGTGCATTTTACATGACTTCATATGTTGTATATTCATGTGCGTACAAGGGTACATTTGGTGCACTCACCACAGTTGGAAAGATTGGTGGCAGTTTGAATGATGCCCATATATGGGACCATTACCCTCAGTTGCAAAGAACAAATTATCTCCTTGATTACAAATTAGTGAATGATGCATTCTCTATGCATCTGGTCAGAACAATGGAGGAGGATAGAAACAAAAGACTGAGCATGGAAGCTTAGGAGGTGATATACAAGCATGGTGCCTGGTTCATCTAGTTTGCCACATTTTCCTACATCAGAGTAGAAGGTTTTGAGGGACAGCCCTTAATGTTACCCAGGTACCCTACTGATGGGGTAGTCCTGATGGAGTTTATGAGACAAGTATCAACTATATTAGATGCATACAAAGAAAACAAGAAGATACCTCCAGTGTTATTTCCAGTGACTATAGGGTGGTACATATGCCCTGATTCTAAAAACATAAAGAAGGCCATAGCGGGTCTGAACATGATGAACCTATAGCCATTCCCATTGGCCAGATCATATGACCCCTATGGAAGGATGCAAAAGATCATGGGCCAACCTATACATAAGAACTTAGAGGATTTCTGGGCTGATTCTGAGGATGAAGCTGAATTCAGAAGAAGAAAATATCAAAGGCTCACCCTCAATCAGGTTAGGACATTTGATTGCATTCCAGTGCCTGCATAATTGAAGAAAGATGATGGCAAGTTATTGTCAAATGAATATGAAGAGAAAAAGGTGTATAATGACACCATTTCAGCCCCTGACCTGACGCAACCTGAAGATATTTCATTAGATCAGTTTACAGATCAGGTGCTGCAGTTGACCCAAGCATGGGTAAATGAACAAATCAATACAATGAAGAAGAAGGGTGTAGCCCTCATAGTAGATAACAAGAGGAAAAGGTAGGAGATTTCATACGAAGAATATGATGACTTTCTTGTTGAAAAGAGAAAATCAAATGGAGAAAGGCTGCCACCTCAGAAACAAAGCAACGGACCCCCCAGAGGAAAGAAGAAAATTGATGATAGTCCTAAAGGGGTAATAGTTGAAAGAGTTGATACATCGGCTGAAGGTGCATCTGCATCAGGACAGGCATCAGCCTCATCTACACAGCCTTTGATAGATGAACTGAGAATGAAAAGAATCCTAAGGCCAACCATAGAAACTCAAAGAGTACAGTATAAAGGCCAAACTTCACAGTAGAATGTGGAAGGAGATATCATTCTTGAGGAAGAACCAGTGGATAAGGAGCCTGTAGAAGATGACCCTGTGATGGTCACAAGAAAGAGAAAAGCACCCCTGGTGGCATCACCATCTAAAAGACAGAGAACATCTATGAGGGGTGAAATAAGACATGACCCAGTAATATTAAGGGGAGCTGGTAGTGAAGTGTTCAGGAAAGAATTACAACATGATGTGCCACTTCCTACCATAATTCAGTTTAAGACTGAGAAGGCTGAAGAGTAAGCAAAAGAAGCCACTAGAGTAGTTCAAGGTCGTCCTTTCTCATTAGAGGAAACTGTGGACCTATCAGATGATGAAGTGGTACAGAACGTGACTTCTCAGCAGATGGAGATCCTTGCTTCTAACACTCGCATGACACCTCATGGAACTCCATCCTCATAGAGGGTGATATTAGAAGAGTTGAAGCAAATAGAACAAGAGAGAGAAAGTAGCACAGAAAGGGCAGCCCAACAAATAGGGCTTGATAAGTTAGTTGATCAGGTAACTACCCATGCAGTGATAGACCTAACATACAGCGAGGATGTAAGTCCTGAACATCAAACAGGTGCACCTGATAAAACATAAAATGTTGAAGAAGTTAAACAGAAAGAAGTCGAGAGCCACACTCTAGATATGGGCCAGCAACAACAAGAAATACCAGCTGAACCCAAGATAGTAGAAGTCCAAGAAAAGGGTGGGAATGATAAAGACACATCAGGTGATGATGCCCCCGGACTCAAGAAACCTCAGGTCATGACGACCTAAAGACTCAGGAGGTAGATACATCAGGTGCAGATCAAAATGTGATCCAAGATCAGGTTGATGCACCTAGTAAGAACACCATGATATCCACGGATGCAAATATGCCTTAGGATGAGGAAATTCCTAAAGTGGATGAAACAGAAAAGGAGGTGGTGCAGGATCAGATTCAAGACCAGCATGTAGATACCCATCATGATCCTTTACTGCAAGAGGAAGTTCCTCCAGAAGAAGAAACACAATAGGATCCCCCTCATGAAGAAGATCATGAGGAAGAAATAAGGAAATCACCCTCTCCATCAAGAATAGAGACAGATACAAGAGATCAGGGTAGACATGATGATGATGATGGACACCAAGGATCCAGAGATCAAGTACCTCAATGGCTTGAGAAAGAAATAGGTACGAAATCAGGTTTTGAGATTCAAGAATTTGATGTTTCAACATTATTTTCAGAAACCATCATGAAGCCTAAGAGGAAAGCTAGATTAACATCTGCAATAAGAAGAGATCCTACTATAGGCAGAAGGACCGCCCAGGTAGCACTTCCCATTGTTGAAAAGGAAAAAGGCAAGATCACCATGGAAGAATTCCAGATTAGCACAGTTGATTTGGGGTTTGCCAATGAAGACCAAGAAGGTCAGGAAGGGAAGGATATAATAGATTCTTTGACCCAAAGGGTGAAGAAAGAAAAGGAGAAGAATAAGCAGCATAAAGAGCACATTGCTCAGCTGCACTCATACATAAAAGGGTTGATTAACCCTGATCATACACCATCAGATCAGGCAGTCGCATTAACTACAATTTCTCAAGAAGAGGTTAATAAATTAGACCTTATGAGGCATGAGTCAGTGATAATGAGGAAATGGATGTCATCAGCACTAACCGGAGCTAAGGAAGTAGTGAGCGCCTCTTTGCAGAAGTGGAATTCTTTGAGTATCTCCAGGATAAAAGTTGATAAATTACAGACTAAGACCGAAAGGAGGTCATTCCAGTTGGAGAAAGCCTTAGGTTCTTTGAGTGAAATTAAGAGGATTAATCCTCAAATCCTGATAAATAATAAGGTACTAGATAATAACACTGCCATGCTGGTATAGATTTGGTATAAAGACATCAGGTTTGAATGTGATGTACTGGAGAAGTGCAGTAATAAATTAAGAGATATCAGTGTGAAATTTCACAGCATGATGGCCTATGAAGCAGAAGTCCTGGAAGCCCTAGAGGGAAAAGTAGAGGGGAAAATTGAAAACCAAGACATAGACTTTGCCATAAAAGCTTTGCATGATAACTTCCAGCTGATGGCTTATGACCCTCTCAAACACCTGACGGAAGAAGCAATGAACAAGATCATGAGGATCAAAGTCAGGGTGGAGAACTACACTGAAACATTGAGCAACAGGAAGGGTAAATTGGAGACCCTCTGAGATAAGTTTCAAGCCCACAAGCATGCCATTAGTAAAGCCAAAACTCAGGACAGCGGGGAAGTTGAAAGAATAGTAGAAGCATATGAAAATATCAGGACAATAATGCAGGTCCATATACAAGGTGATATCCATCAAGATGATGAAGATAGAGAAAGTGATGATCATGATGATCATGATGATGAAGAAGAAGAACCTGAGGAGTAAATGAAGATGTGCCATAAGGGAAACATCTGCATCAAGTGCTTAGAAGAAAATGAGTTACCTAGATGGTTGCCAGCTGGCAACCTGTGCCATGAGATACTGTTGACCAAGTCAAAAGGGAATATCCACCGTGGATCTTAATCGATAAATCTTGAGATCGTAGATCATTTGTAACTGCTCCCTCACCTTATTCTATAAAAGGTGCAGGGATACCTTGTTTTAAACATTCGAAGCTTAATTGAAATTTGTTTGCTGAAATATCAGGGCCTATTTCAAAGTTATTGTAAACATACATGTTTTTTCATACTTAATGAAAGAGAAGACCATTTTGATTACAAATCATCGTAAATCCTGAGTAGTCTGTGTTTGAATTCTTGATACATGCTTTGATTTTCTGTGTCCCTTGGAGTGCTCATCAGTCTGCATGTATTGTCTTCATTCATCATCCTTTGAAGTTTGCATCATCTGTATCTAGCTGTGGAGCATCCTGGTGAAAATTTGGTTTGATTTCTTCTCCTAATGACAGTATCAAGTGTTTATGTGGCTCAATAGCTAAAGATTCATCATAATTTGAAGTATTCTTTTACATTTCTTTTAATTTCAGAACAATTCACCATCATAATTGCAAATAATAGATAATTAGAAGCAAATTACATGAAATATGCAGACATCTCATAGATAACTAGAAATTCATAGCATATTTGAAGTTAAAGCATGTACAATTGATAAATATCATGCAAAGATTTGAGCATAGACACACTATTTGTAGAAATATCCTGTGTAGAATAACCTTTCTGTGTAGCATATTTATAGAAACAAAATCCTGTTGATGAGAAAACGTTAGGCCCTTGAATGGAAGATAGCAACACACATCAACCACTAAGTAACATTAGTAGATTAAGAACTAATCCACGGAGACTTGGGATCATGAGTTCTTTAAATTCAGCATATCTTTCAAGATGAGTAAAGGTTGTTGTGTAACTTTTATTCTATGTTTACTTATGACTAACATCATGATCAACATAAATTGGCGCTAGAAGGAGGGCCGAACAGGAAAAGACACCATTGCTTCAGTTATCATTCATTTCATGCAGGCTCCTCACTCCTAACGCAAAAATAAATTGGCACTAGGAAGATCAGAAGCTAGAAGCTCATCATCAGTAAGTTTTATCAGATTTGATGATGCAGACAGTAAGGTAACACTGAAATACCTCCAGATTTTGATCAATAAGCAAAGATTTGTTGTTTTAAGCTTGTACATGCTAATCATTTGTGAAGTTTTCAAATTTAACCATAAATATTGCAAGCTTTGTGGTAAATCATCATGAATTTGTAAAGATCAGTCCTATTTTAGGTAAATTTGTCAAAGCTTTGAGGTAATCTGCTTTAGAAACCTGATATCCGGTTGCAAGTGTCACCAGACCTCAGTATCACCTCATATTTGAATTATCCGTGCAAATATTCAGCAAATATCCAGTCAGTCTCACTTTCTGACTATAAATATTGCCTTTGCTCTGAAATTCCAACTGATCTTTATAGTTAACTAGTCAATTTTCCTTAAATTTGAGAAATCCTGGCTCACAGGCCAAATACCAGGTCTAGGTCTAGTGGAATCTGTTAGTGCCTGAATTGACTGACAATTTTTGAGCAATTTTCATGCAGGCACTTTCCCTAAGAATCCAAAAAAAATGTTCTAAGTCTTTGGGCTTCCTTAGCATTTTTCAGCTGCATCATCATATTTTCTTCGAAGAGGAGGTCATCATCATCATATTGTGTTCGATGATGGTCAGCATCATCATGTTTTCTGTCGGCTTGTTTCTCATCAGGATCATCATGTTTCAATATCGGGTGATGTTTTGATATCATCCCGATCCTGCTGATGAGCTACAGTGCGCCCTGATTTGCTTGCGGGGGTGATTTTTTCAAGTATCCGGTGATCTCCCATTTATCACCTTGCCCAAACATGATGATGATGTTGCCCCGATATCCTGAAGGGGTTATTCTCTAAGTTGTTCGACCTGACTTGTTCTTTCTTAAGGGTCGTCGTCATCATCATGATATTTCCAGTTATCATCGTGCTGCTTGCGGTCATCATCATATTTTCTGCCTTCATGATATTTCGCCGGGGTGATATTTTTATCATCGGGTGATCTTGGTTATGATCATCCTGATGATGTTGCTGAAGAGTTCTAAGTGCGACCTGATATTCACTAGGGTCATCATATTTTGAACGTCAGGATGATCTTAGTCAATATCATCCTGATGATGTTGTATCACTTCTTGTTCGTTGTTCTGTCATCCTGATGATGCTGACGTCATCCTTATATCAGGGTGATATCCGGTTCTCTGCCTATCTGCATCATGATATTTCCGAAGGAGGGGGTGATATTTTCATTTTTGAATATCATCCGGATGTATGTTTGTTCCAGCGTCATGATGATGCTGATATCAAGGAAATATCCGCCTGCCGGCTTCGTGCATTATCTAGTGAGGGTGATCTTTTCGAGCATCATCATATTCATCTATCACCCCGATCTTACAGAGGAGCTACAGTGCAACCTGATATTTGAACATCAGGATGATATTTCCAAATATCCGGTTGTCTTCCGAATATCATGATGATGTTAATATGATGATGACGTCATCAAGGTCTTGCGGGGGTCATATTTCTAACACTGATCATCTTGAGGAGATCTCCCGATATTTGCAAACATGATGATGACGTCATCCGGATATGAGGAGGTGCGCAGTAGGCAGATATGATGATGACATCAGCAGGATATGATGATGACGTCATCAGGATGTTCATCGGCCAGACTTTTGGTATAAGCTCAGCAGGAGGATGTTCCTCCGATGGATCAGGTTGTACCGATTATCATGCAGGCTATATTGCGATATGATGATGACGTCAGGGTGATATTTCGAACAACAGGATATCATGCTGCTGGAGGATGATGATGATGAGGTCTTATACTAGTGTCGTCAGGAGCAAAGGCACCGACATGATACATGCTCATGACCTAGTATATAAAGTGTTAAAGAGGTCGTCGCGGGGTGCATGTGGGATATTGATATCCTGCATTTTCAAATATCATGATGATGAATCTCGGCGGGAAATGGTTGCGATGCAGAATTGATGTTTTTCCCAAGGCCACGGGTTGGTGCGCCATTAATGGCGAAGGTTGCAGAGGTATGGGCGGTGGCGTGGATGGATCTTGTACCCGATTGAAGATGTACATCAGCGGACAGTGGCGCAGGGCTCGAGAAATCTTCCTGTCTCCTCCCCTACTTGCTGCATTCAAGTTTGGGCGCCAATCTGGTTGTGTTTGAGCGCCATTTTCCTGATACTGTGTATCTGGTGGGATTTTTGGTCAACCTGGTAGTTAATGCTGAATACACCCTCCTGCTATATAATGCAGACGGTGTTATTCATTCAAGGTTGTTGAAAAGTGGAGGATTTTTGGCTCTGTAATCCAAAACCAGCTGATCTGGTTGCTATGTACAGTCTAACTTGTGAGTTTATGTATCTCCTGTTGTACGACTTGGCATGAATCCACTGATTTCATGGTTGATCTTATATGAGTAATGCTATCTTAGCATGTGTTGTGTTGATTCTGTCTCCAGTATTGCATGTATTCTTCTTCTGGATCTGGATGTTTGCGTAATGTTTAGGTTCTAGAGCATAGAATTCCTATGTTGAATGTCTGATCTGTTAACTTCTGCTCAAGGGGCAGATTAAACTGTTTTCAGGTTGAACATTGGGAAGGGTATACTGCAGTAGGGATGCCATAAGTAGAGATAACTCAACACTCTGTATTGGGAGATATCTGTAAGGCAGATATCATGTGTATCCCCCTGAAATCCAGTTTTAGCTATTCATGCTGATCATTCACAGGTGTATGTCTACCGACTCCAAGCCCTAGATAGGCACCAATCATGCTGTGTTCTTGTGTTATACACCATGTCCTGCTTTGCATCCAAACTTAAAATCCAAATCAAAACCTAAAACAAACATTAGGACATTAGAGTTAGTTTAGGATCCTCAGTCCTCTGTCTACAACTGCTAATAGGCCCAAAGCTAGCCCCTTTGCTCTTATCTTTCAGTTTTGGTCTACTTACAAGAGGACTATCTGCTTTCTGTCAGCATCCCAGCCTTGTATGCATATCCTCATGGATGTTGAGTAGGGAATACCCCCCTAGGTCTTGCAGAGCCTGAAGAAGAAGAGGAGATAAAATATAGAGTCTATCTCCTATACTGTTGGCCCCCTGGCCCAGAGATCCTGTTGATCACTGATGGCTACCTTGTAGGGAAATCTGGGAATAAGCATCCAGTCTGGGAAAATATCAACAGAAAATGGCGACTCTACTGGGGATGGACTAAAAAATGATATAATTGTGGCCCATCCGAGTCACTAACAAAATGATGCTCTGCTGGTGGAATGAACCTGGAAAAGTAGCTTTCAGCTATTAAAAATTTTGTCCTCTTTGGAGAGGTGGCGACTCTGCAAAAAAGATCCAAATGCACATGAAAGATAAATGTATGTTATTGGTTGAAAGATGTACATATTTCTGCATCTGTATGAGAAAAGGTACCTTGTTACTTCCCCTTTATTTGCTATTTTACTGCATAAGTTAGATGCCAGGGGAAGCCTTAGGTCTTAGACAGACAAAGGATGTCTAAGAGTAGGATTTTTATGAATCCAAGTATGAATTATCCCATACTCAGTGGTGAAATGTTGGATAAAGGAATAGAAGAAATAAGAAATAGGTTGATATTCTTAGAGGCTGAGCAGGCCCAGTTAAAAGGCAGTAACCCTGTTGTGTCTGCCAGTCAGAAAGCTAAACCTCCTGTCAGCCCTTTTGATCCTTTGTATGACCAACTGGATTTGTCATGGGTGGATTATAAAGTAGAAACTATGCCTGCTAGGATATACTGTCAGATGCCTAGATTTAGTGGTCACAGTATATGTGATGGGAATGCACATATCCAAAATTTTCACAGTTTTATGGGAAAATATTCATTCAGAGATGAGGATATGTGGATGAGGTTTTTTGTTAGGTCCTTTGATGCAAAAGCAAAAGACTGGTATTTGAGCTTTCCAAAGAAATTTTTTGCTTGTTGGGATGAGCTTGCTGACTATTTCAAGGAAGAATTTGCAAAAGAACCGGCTGATCTTGTTACAGAATTGATGAGAATCAGAAAACAAGATGAAGAGCCATGTGTTGATTTCAGTCATAGGTTTGCAGTAGCCCTTTCACATGTCCCTGAAAGTTTCAGACCTGATATTTCAGCCTGTGTTGGCATATTCTTTGAAGCTTTTGAGGAGGGCTCTAGTGCATTACTGAGGGATTTCAAGGTGACAAGTATGCAGATGGCATACAAATTTTTAGAAAATGTAGAAGAAATGAGAAATGTGCACCTGCTGAAACCCCTGTCCCCAGGCCTTGGTGTGAATAATAGTTGTAAAGCTGCAAATGACCAAATGATTATGGCATCATCTGCAGATAAAAATGAAAATAAAAGCATAGAGGTTGAGACTGCTGTGTTTGAACATAATGCTAACAATACTGCTCAACTAGATTGTTTACCAGTTGAGGATGCCAGTGAAAGGACTAATGAGGATTCCCATTGCAATGATGAGGCATCTGACCATGAAAACAATAACGAGGTTGTGGACAGCAATGAGCAATTTTTGGAATGGACCTGTGGAGAAAATTGTGAGTATTGTACTCAAGACAGAGAAGATATAAGCAAACAGAGAAGCAGTCCTATGTGTGACCCATTGCCTACCTTTCAAACACATGGAGATCATGAAGAGCAGTCAGAAATTAAAATAAGTGCTAGTTCAGAGCATGATTGTTTTTCATTTGATGGCTGTTTTACTATTGACACACAGGCTGATACTCCTCCACAGAGTGAATCCATTGATGATGAAGAGGTGTGCTCTGCTGCCCATGAACAAATGGCATACTATGATGAAACTGATGCACCTGGGTCACCCATTTTTGACACATATGGTGATGAGGATCTGTCTGAGTATGGTGAAGATCTAGACACTATTTTTGGCTTGGATTCTGTTTCTCATCCTGATGAAAGAGGAAACAACATACATCAGGTAAGTGACTGTGAAAGTGTGCCTGACTTAAAAGAGATGCCAGAGCCTGATCTTTTCCAGCCTGGTATACCATATGGTTGTGTACATGATGCACACAATTGTGATTTTGAAAGCTTTTCTTTTGATGAGCCAGCATATAATACAATAAGCCCTGATCTTCCTAGTTGTGTGGTGGACTCTGAGTGTTTCCTATTTGTAGTCCAGCTAGGAGATCATGTTGCAATGCATGATGATGATACAGATGATAACATGTGTTCTATACCATTTGAGTATGCATTGCCTGATACATTCTGCATTCACTTGTTGCCGGATGCTGAAGGTTGTCTGCATAGGGGTAACAATGACAAGCCAAATCAGAGGGTTGAGTATGCAGATGACAAGATTTGTTTGTGGGTGGATCTCTGTAGTATCTCCAAGCTTGACCCAGTGCATGCAGATGAAAATAAGATATTTGACAAAGGGAGATACATGCTTTTCTTTTCTTGGTGGCCTTAGGCCATCAAGTGTGTTTGGTGATGCAGGTCGGTGTAATATTTGACTTTGTGCCCAATGGATAAGGGACTGGTCTGCATCCCAGAGATCTGGGGTTCTCGCTGCAGTCTTGCACCTGCACATCCCCAGACAGAGCCACTGTTAGTGCCTGAATTGACTGACAATTTTTGAGCAATTTTCATGCAGGCACTTTCCCTAAGAATCCAAAAAAAATGTTCTAAGTCTTTGGGCTTCCTCAGCATTTTTCAGCTGCATCATCATATTTTCTTCGAAGAGGAGGTCATCATCATCATATTGTGTTCGATGATGGTCAGCATCATCATGTTTTCTGTCGGCTTGTTTCTCATCAGGATCATCATGTTTCAATATCGGGTGATGTTTTGATATCATCCCGATCCTGCTGATGAGCTACAGTGCGCCCTGATTTGCTTGCGGGGGTGATTTTTTCAAGTATCCGGTGATCTCCCATTTATCACCTTGCCCAAACATGATGATGATGTTGCCCTGATATCCTGAAGGGGTTATTCTCTAAGTTGTTCGACCTGACTTGTTCTTTCTTAAGGGTCGTCGTCATCATCATGATATTTCCAGTTATCACCGTGCTGCTTGCGGTCATCATCATATTTTCTGCCTTCATGATATTTCGCCGGGGTGATATTTTTATCATCGGGTGATCTTGGTTATGATCATCCTGATGATGTTGCTGAAGAGTTCTAAGTGCGACCCGATATTCACTAGGGTCATCATATTTTGAACGTCAGGATGATCTTAGTCAATATCATCCTGATGATGTTGTATCACTTCTTGTTCGTTGTTCTGTCATCCTGATGATGGTGACGTCATCCTTATATCAGGGTGATATCCAGTTCTCTGCCTATCTGCATCATGATATTTTCGAAGGAGGGGGTGATATTTTCATTTTTGAATATCATCCGGATGTATGTTTGTTCCAGCGTCATGATGATGCTGATATCAAGGAAATATCCGCCTGCCGGCTTCGTGCATTATCTAGTGAGGGTGATCTTTTCAAGCATCATCATATTCATCTATCGCCCCGATCTTACAGAGGAGCTACAGTGCAACCTGATATTTGAACATCAGGATGATATTTCCAAATATCCGGTTGTCTTCCGAATATCATGATGATGTTAATATGATGATGACGTCATCAAGGTCTTGCGGGGGTCATATTTCTAACACTGATCATCTTGAGGAGATCTCCCGATATTTGTAAACATGATGATGACATCATCCGGATATGAGGAGGTGTGCAGTAGGCAGATATGATGATGACATCAGCAGGATATGATGATGACGTCATCAGGATGTTCATCGGCCAGACTTTTGGTATAAGCTCAGCAGGAGGATGTTCCTCCGATGGATCAGGTTGTGCCGATTATCATGCAGGCTATATTGCGATATGATGATGACGTCAGGGTGATATTTCGAACAACAGGATATCATGCTGCTGGAGGATGATGATGATGAGGTCTTATACTAGTGTCGTCAGGAGCAAAGGCACCGACATGATACATGCTCATGACCTAGTATATAAAGTGTTAAAGAGGTCGTCGCAGGGTGCATGTGGGATATTGATATCCTGCATTTTCAAATATCATGATGATGAATCTCGGCGGGAAATGGTTGCGATGCAGAATTGATGTTTTTCCCAAGGCCGCGGGTTGGTACGCCATTAATGGCGAAGGTTGCAGAGGTATGGGCGGTGGCGTGGATGGATCTTGTACCCGATTGAAGATGTACATCAGCGGACAGTGGCGCAGGGCTCGAGAAATCTTCCTGTCTCCTCCCCTACCTGCTGCATTCAAGTTTGGGCGCCAATCTGGTTGTGTTTGAGCGCCATTTTCCTGATACTGTGTATCTGGCGGGATTTTTGGTCAACCTGGTAGTTAATGCTGAATACACCCTCCTGCTATATAATGCAGACGGTGTTATTCATTCAAGGTTGTTGAAAAGTGGAGGATTTTTGGCTCTGTAATCCAAAACCAGCTGATCTGGTTGCTATGTACAGTCTAACTTGTGAGTTTATGTATCTCCTGTTGTACGACTTGGCATGAATCCACTGATTTCATGGTTGATCTTATATGAGTAATGCTATCTTAGCATGTGTTGTGTTGATTCTGTCTCCAGTATTGCATGTATTCTTCTTCTGGATCTGGATGTTTGCGTAATGTTTAGGTTCTAGAGCATAGAATTCCTATGTTGAATGTCTGATCTGTTAACTTCTGCTCAAGGGGCAGATTAAACTATTTTCAGGTTGAACATTGGGAAGGGTATACTGCAGTAGGGATGCCATAAGTAGAGATAACTCAACACTCTGTATTGGGAGATATCTGTAAGGCAGATATCATGTGTATCCCCCTGAAATCCAGTTTTAGCTATTCATGCTGATCATTCACAGGTGTATGTCTACCGACTCCAAGCCCTGGATAGGCACCAATCATGCTGTGTTCTTGTGTTATACACCATGTCCTGCTTTGCATCCAAACTTAAAATCCAAATCAAAACCTAAAACAAACATTAGGACATTAGAGTTAGTTTAGGATCCTCAGTCCTCTGTCTACAACTGCTAATAGGCCCAAAGCTAGCCCCTTTGCTCTTATCTTTCAGTTTTGGTCTACTTACAAGAGGACTATCTACTTTCTGTCAGCATCCCAGCCTTGTATGCATATCCTCATGGATGTTGAGTAGGGAATACCCCCCTAGGTCTTGCAGAGCCTGAAGAAGAAGAGGAGATAAAATATAGAGTCTATCTCCTATACTGTTGGCCCCCTGGCCCAGAGATCCTGTTGATCACTGATGGCTACCTTGTAGGGAAATCTGGGAATAAGCATCCAGTCTGGGAAAATGTCAATAGAATCTTTGAAGAATTACCTGTCAAAGGATTTAGACCTAGAACTATAGATATCCATCATATTCCTGGTTCTAGTACTTCGGGAGCATCACCAGAACGTCCTCCTGTAACTCCTATTGGTTTACAAACACCTACAAGATCACCTGTTACACCTCAGGTTCAACCTCAGCGAGTCATACCTCAGGTTCAACGTCCTCCGATTGCAATGTCTTTCTTTGCAGCAGAGTCACCTTTGACTTTTAATGCATATCATCCTTTACCAAAGAATCTGGATAAAATTTGTCTAAAGTATCATCCATATCAGGATGTAGATGATCATATCAGAACTTTCAAGGAAGCCTACTGTAGGGCCAAAATTGAGCGTCAGCACGTTTTATGTCAGTTATTTCCTTTTTCCTTAGGGGAAGAAGCCTATAACTGGTATATTAGTCTTGGTTAGGGTTCAGTCAGATCATGGGCTATCTTGGAGAAAGCTTTCATTGATAAGTTCAAAGCACCAATTGATCCCTCAATGAACTATCATTTATTTGCCACGATCAAATGATTTGAAGGAGAACCTATTGCCAACTTTAACACTAGGTTCCAGAAAATGCTATCTAAGTTAGTTTCCCTTTATGTCGTAGTAGATGAAGCTGCTAGGAGCATTTATTATTCAACCCTGGATCCTTTAACTTCCATGTTTATCAGGAGAGCGCATCCTAATGTCACAACTTTGACACAGGCTTTCCAAGAGGCTATCAAAGTCAGCCAGCAGCTAGTTCCTGCTCCAACACCAAACATTGCCTTTCCCACACTTCTTGGTTATCCAACATACCCTACCCAGCAATAGCCTAATGGAGACATGATGCCTTCAGCTATCATGCTAGCACCTTTGCAAATACCTCCACTAAGTATTATGCCACCTCCAAATGGAAATGGCTAGATAATATAGTATCCAGGACAAATACAAACACATTAGGTTGTAGTTCAGTCTGCCAATAATCAGAATAATGGATCTTCTTTTTTCAAGCCTTTGACAAAAAATGTAGTGGCTAAGGTTTAGGAAGAGAAAGAAGAGATTAAGGAAATATTAGCTCAGTTAAGGAAACTTACAATTGAGATTACTCACTTAAGGAGCCAAAATTTCTACTCTTAGCCTAATCAAAACAGAGGCTATAACAATGACAGACCAAATTATCCTGATAGGGGGTACAACAATAACTATAATAATAATGGCAATAATAATCCTCAAAGACATCCTAGAGTGTGGAATACTAGGCCAAATAATGGTTCCTTGCCATCACCCCTAGACAACTTACTTCCTGGTGAACCCAAACAGACTACCAGAGTCAACCTTACAGAGGTAGCCCTCACTAACTGGTGCAGAATTCTCAACACCAATGTACATGTAGAGTTAGACTGTCCTCAGTTCAAAATTACCGCTAGCATTTTCCAGACTGAAGTGTCCAATACTTTAGGAAATCAACCTCATGTAGAGGGAAATGAACTTGTTCCTTGTGGATATGATTCTGCCTTAGTGCTTGAAAGTTACACTCATCATCCATATCAGCAGACAATGCCTGTTCACCAAGATTACACCCTGGCATGTGAGGAATCGGCCATGGCTTTTGAGTCAAATTATGTCTTCCCCTTTGAGGATGAAAATGAGCCTTCAAATGAACATGAGGAGGTACATGCCTACTAACAGCAATATCAAGGTAAGCATAACTACAACCTAAGAAATAATGCAAATAGGCCTGTTGGTCCATTGACCTCCTCCTTGCCTCCGAACAATTTCAATACACCTCTAGATCCCAAGGCAAGTAATAACCCTGGATTCCCCAAGGTGAATGCTCAATACTTAGCATCACCAAATACAGCATCAAAAGCTGCTAATCTGCCTCATGAATCTGACAAGTTGGTCACTTATTTGGCTAATGAGATGAAGAAGATTAAAATTAGATTATCCTTGTCAGAGTTGCTTAAAACTCCTGCCATCAAGAAGGCATTTATGAAATCACTAGATGATCCTGCTCCTAAAGAGGATAGTCACCCCTCAAGTCAGTCTGGTAGTAGGGATCATGCTGCTAGGGATCCTAATGTTAAACACAAGGTGCCAGCTACTGTTCAAGCTGCAGAGACCTCCCACATGACCTTATATAGAGATAAAAGAGAGTCGCCTCCGTTCCTCCTTACCATAAGAATGTTCAACAAAAATCTACACAACTGTTTAGTAGACTCAGGAGCATCTACCAATGTTATGCCTCTGTCTATATGCAATGCTTTAGGCCTGCATCCTGCTAAATCATTAAAGAAAGTGACACAATTGGACAAAACTGAGGTGAGTGTGGTCAGAACTAACTCACATTCACATGCAATTAGCATCTGACCCTAGAATCCAATATTATATTGACATTCAGGTAGTTGATATACCTAATACCTATGGGATGTTACTCAGCAGAGACTGGTCTAAAACCCTTAATAGATACATGTCCACAGATTTCGGTCATATGTGGTTACCCTGGAAGGGGATACCAAATCAAATAAGAATTGATGCTAAGCCTTGTATGAAGCACATGATCACTGAATATAAAAAAAACTAATGAGATCATGTATGTGGATGTGGAACCTGGATTTTACTCCATCAGGCCACGAACTGTCAGGATAGAAGAAATCCTGATGTTTGATGTTCATCATCATGATGACGACCCTCAGGATGACAAAATAATTATAGAATCTGATTGTAACCCTGAGAATGAAAATGAGGTAGATCACTTCAGAGATTTTGAGATGCACTTATCTAAATAGGTGAAACGATGTCAATTATTAAAGATGCCTGTTAATGATATTCTAATTGATGGTTGGTGTAGGTTGCATAATGAGTCACATTTTGAGAAGACTTGTGAAGCATGCATAGACATGTTGGAGCTGGAACAAGCGTGCAGTGATGCATCAGCATCATCATCCTCAGAGGTAAGTTCTGTAGACAGTGATAATGATAGTGACACTAAATTTTGTCTGTCTTCTGTAGGAACAGAGGAAGAGCCCACATGCCATGATGAAGGTCATATTCAGATGACAGAGGAAATGCTAGTATGTAACCAGAGTAATGTTAAGAGAAAAAAGAAAATCACCCCAGGGAGTGATTGTTTAGTTGAATCAAATTATGAGTTATCTGATGAAGACAGAGGCAACAATCTATCTAAATTTGAAGAGTTTCTGAAAGAAGAGATTTAGAAGATAACACAACAATAGAGACCTCCACAGGATGTCTTGGTTGAAGGCTGGTGCAGGTTACATGAAGCACCTCACTTAGAAACTGCTTGCTCTTTGTGTCTACATCTTTTGAAAAGACAGGCATTGCCAAGTCCAGAAGATTTACCTTTTGATGATAGAAAGAAAGAAGAGGCCTCAGCTTCACAAAAGAAAGGAAAGATGAAGTCTGAAAAAGCTGAGGTACCAAAGCTAAAATGGATATCAAGTGGTGCAGCTGCTAGAGCTGCAAAGAAGAAAGAAGGCTCAGATAAGCCTTTGGCTGAAAATAGGCCATGGATCCTTAGATTTGATGGATCCAAGTCAAAACAAGGAGCTAGAGTAGGGATAGATCTATTGATCCATTTGAAAAATCCTACTTAGCAGCATACAGACTGCAGTTCTCATGCACGAACAATGTAATAGAGTATGAAGCTCTAATTCATGGGATACTGTTTGCCCTTAAGAAGAAAGTGAAAATTCTGCATGTCTATGGAGACTCAGAATTAGTCATGAGACAGGTAAGAGGAATTTACTCCTGCAATTATAAAAAACTATCCAATTATAGACACAGGGTGTGGGACCTGATAGAATCTTTTGATGCATTCAATATCACCCACGTACCCAGAGAACAGAATCATAGGGCAGATGCTTTAGCCCAGGCTACCAACACATTGCAGCCACTGTCTATTTCTAGATTGAAAAGATTTTTAGTAGAGTTAGTATCAGTACCTTCTGTGCCTGACAATGTAACCAACCTCCAAGTATTCGATGATGATTAGAATATCTTAGACTTCATCTCCAACAGAGATATATTTGATGTATAGATCATAGATGAGAATAATGTAGAAGATCACATCTAGGAAGAAGAAGAAATCTTAGAGTTGCCCAGCAATAAAATTCCTAAGGGAATGATAGAGCTAGAGAGAGCATTTGATCTAGACAACATGTTGAAACAAAAAGATCTTCCAAAGGCTGATGGAGGACAATACTCACAGGTTAACATTGGACAAGATGATGAAAAGAAAAATGTCTTGATAGGAAAAGTTTGCACAAAAGAAGAATTAGAAGGAATCACCCAAGCTCTCAAGGATTACATCCATGTCATTGCCTGGACTTATGATGAGCTAAAAACGTATGACACATCAGTCATCACACACACCATACCCCTCAAGCAAGATGCCAAGCCCCTCAGACAGAAACAAAGGCCTGTCAATGCTTTGCTGGAACCTATTATTTTTGAAGAGGTTAAGAAACTGTTAAATGTCAGGATCATATTTCCTGTGAGGCACTCCACCTGGGTAGCAAACTTGGTCCCAGTGAGGAAGAAAAATGGAGACATTAGACTATGTGTGGACTTTAGGAACTTGAACAGAGCATCTGAGAAGGATAATTATCCTTTACCTTCCCTAGATGAGGTCCTGCAAATTGTGAACGGTGCCAAAATGATGTCATTTCTAGATGGTTTCTCAGGCTATAACCAAGTAATGGTGGATAAAATTGATAGATTGAAAACTGCCTTCACCACAAAGTGGGGGATATTAGCTTACAGGCGCATGCCGTTTGGGTTAATCAATGCTGGAGCCACATTCCAGTGAGCAATGGACATAGCCTTCAGAGGCTTAATAGGAAAATGCATAGTCATATACATGGATGACTTAATAGTGTTCTCTAAAGATAGAGGAAACCATGTAGAAGATCTTAGAAATGTGCTTAAAAAATGTGAACAATATGGGATATCCTTGAACCCCAAGAAATGCATATTTGGGGTAACAACAGGAAAATTACTGGGCCACCTGATAACTGAAAATGGGATTATCATTGATCCTGACAAGGTGGAATCCATCATGAAACTACAGCTTCCTGGAAGCAAAAAGGAGCTCAAATCTTACTTTGGTAAGATTAATTTTGTTAGGAAGTTTATCACTGGCTTTGCAGAAATTGTTAGACCTTTAAATGCCATGCTCAAGAAGAACACTAAAATTGAGTGGACACCAGAGGCTAGAGCAACTTTTGAAGACATTAAAAAAGCTATATTTGATGCTCTAGTTCTGATTAGTCTAGACTACACCAGGGACTTCTATATTTATTCATTTGCTTCAGAGCATACCTTTGCAGCAGTGCTGACACTGAGAAATGAAGAAAAGGAAGAGAAGCCCATAGCCTTCATTAGCTTCCCTTTCAAAGATGTTGAATTAAGATACATGGATGTTGAAAGGCAAGCACTTTCTCTAGTCAGAGCAATAAATAAGTTCAAGCACTATATCCTAAGAAGTAAAGTTATTGTTGTGGTACTTGATGCACTAGTGAAGATTCTATTAATGCAGAGTGAGCCAGGTGAGAAAAGGGCTAAGTGGATCACTGTCCTACAAGAATATGACATGGATATTACACCCATGAAGCTAGTGAGAGGACAGGCTTTAAGCCAGATGATATCAGAAATTGACGCCAATATCATGAGTCAGCAGTATGTTATTAATGCAAAGGACAATGGAGAGTGGTACTCAGACATGAAGCACATCCTAATTACTGGACGATGTCCTCCAAAACTACGGGCCTCACAAAGGAGAGACCTAAAAATAAGGTCACAGAAGTATATGATGAAAGGGGGAATCCTTTTCAAGAAAAATTATGAAGGGATATACCTAAGATGCCTAGAGAGGCCAGAAGCAATTAGGGTGTTATCAGAGTTACATGACAAGTTTGGAATAGCACATGGGTCATCCTTGGCCACTACTCACGCTATCCTCAGGGCAGGATACTACTAGCCCACAATTTTTAAGGATACTGCTGAACATATTAAATGTTGTCATGTGTGTCAGGTTGCTGCTAATAGAGAGAGATATGCTGCTCAACCTTTGCACCCAGTGATGGAGATGCGCCCATTTGCCCAATGGGGAATGGACTTCATAGGACCAATTAATCCTCCATCATCTTCAGGCCACAGGTATGTTTTAATGATTACTAACTACTGTACTAGGTGGACCGAGGCTGTCAGCACCAAGACCTGCAATGCTGAAGATGTCATCAGATTTCTGGAAAATAATAGTCACCAGGTATGGAGCTCCCTATGCTCTGGTAAGTGATAATGGATCTGCTTTTGCTTCAACCAAATTATCAAGATGGGCTTTTGATTATGGGATCTTATTGAAGTTCTCCTCAAACTATTACCCCCAAGGGAATGGATTAGCAGAATCCACCAATAAAAATTTGCTGAATATCATAAAAAAGTTAATAGAAAAGAACCCTAGGGAGTGGAACACCCTACTGAAGTATGCCTTGTGGGTAGACAGAACTAGGAATAAGGCTGCATTAGGAAACTCACCTTATCGCTTAGTATATGGGGTGGATCCCATCCTCCCTGTTAACCTAAAGATTCCTACACTGCAGTTTGCACAAGAGTACCTAGGCATAGACAATAAGCAAGAAGTCAGGTTGCTTCAGTTGATGCAACTGGAAGAGAAAAGAAGTTAGACAATTGATCAATTTTCCAAACATCAGGCTGTTGTCAAACGCTGGTTTGACAAAAGAGCCAGGGTTAAGGCCTTCAGGATCTCAGATTTAGTCCTGATGTGGGACAAAGCACATGAGAGGAAGGGGGACCATGGTAAGTTTGATAAACTCTGGATAGGTCCCTTCCAAATTTCTGAAATACTAGGAGACAACACTTACAGGCTTAAAAACTTGACAGGTGAGGATGTTTCATTACCAGTTAATGGAAAATTTCTTAAACATTATTTCCAAGCCTAAGTCAGCTTCATGACAGTCATGTGTATCATAGTGTATACTTGTATAGTTGTTTGTACAGTTTTGTTTTGTGTTTTGTTTTGTTTGCTTGTTGAGTTTTTTCTTTGATTAGTCAAGATGATGCAACTTATCACCCTAGAAAATAACTAAATTGTTAGGATTCAAGTGATGAGAACAAATTCATATATAGGTTAGGACTCATTCTGAGAAGTACTTGTGATCAGGTCTGTGATATCTTTTCATCAGGGTGCCTTTTCTTGACCAAAGTGATTCTTTCACAATGACTCACCTAACAGCCTTGGGTAAGTTGAACACACAAGTATAGGTGTTAAGTGAAAAATCTAAAGGGACTCCCTTGCTACCAATACAATCTCCAACCTAAATCAGCAAGTGACCATACCTTGCACACTGAGCTTACATGATGACATCAGATTTATAGAATATAAAATATTGAAAATCAAAAAAGAAATAAAATTAGGCCATCTAAGTAACTCTACCGGGGCTATAGACGCCTGCTGGTAGTGGGGCTCTACTTAGGGGGATTGTATAGATAACCTTGTCGGGGCTATGGACACCTGCTGGCAGCAAGGCTCTATCCAGGTTGGCTATGAGGGATGATCCCAAACTATGTAGCTTAACATCAGTTACTCATGTTTTCAACTTGCTTTCAAGATGAGGATAATTAATCATTTGCACACACCTGATCCTTTGTTAGCATTGTTACCATGATAAAAACTTTGTCATTCAGAAAGATTATGATGCTTATACTTAGAAAAAATTAGAATACTATATATGAATGTGATCACCTCACTTGAATCATTGGAATTTTGTTGTTTTCTTTGGTGGCAAGTTGTTGTGTGGTTACACAACATGCCCCATTTTGACTTGACAAAACAGGGACCCAACTTTCTTCTTGGCTTGTTCTTGGTTTTTCTGCTTTTCGGCGGTCTGGTAAAAGTAAGTCATGCAGGTGACCCTACATAGAGGAGCTGGGTAAGTCATCATGATGAGGTCAGTTAGTCAAAGTTAATATTTCATGTCAATAACCTCATGGTTGGAAAGAGTACAAAATTTCATGCAGGTTTGCCTTTTGGATCACCCTGACATTCCTTAGGGAATGAAATTTATGACAAGTAAAAATCCTGGTCAAACCTGATATTCTGAGGGGGGATCATATTTCGTAACATCAGTCATCTTATGTAAGATCACACCGATCCAATTTTATCACCTGATAATCATTTGGTCTGGAGATCCGGATGTCAATTTTACGTGATAGTGGTATTTACCCATCAAACAACGTCATATATTTTACGGAGGTCATATTCTGAATATCACATGATCTTCTGAATATCACCTGATATTCTCAATATCACCCGATCTTCTGAATATCACCCGAGGTTCCGAATATCACCCTGTCGCAAAATATCACCCTAGAGCCAATATGCCGATGACGTCATCCTGATCTTTCGAAAGGGGGTCACTTTAGTTTTGAGGGGTCATCTTAAAAACATCACCTGATCTTTAAAACATGACTCGATATTCTCAACATCACCTGATTCAGTGGCATCAGTTTTCCCGCTCAAAGGCAGAGGGTATATTACACGGAGGGGGTCATATTCCCAATATCACTCGATCTTCTGAAGATCACCCCCCTCATCTTACCCCATGACATTAAATGCAAATAAATGCAGTAGGTGGATTCCCGCCGATTGCGAATGTGATGCGAACACCTGGCAACATTCATAGATTCATGGCAGAAGATCAATGGTTTTGATTAATTTAACTTGGTTTTGCCCTAATTTGCCCTACTAATAAGGTTAAAAGTGAATTTCCAAGGTCATTTTGCATTTACCTTATGATAAAATGAGAATTTACAAAGCATAGAACATTCAAACCCTCATACGACCTACCTGCGAACACATACAACCTACAGCAGAACAGAACACGTGATTATCACTGGTATCTGAGCCCCTTTTCCATAATCATCAGCCTAATCCAGGAGATAAGCATTGTCAGGTAAGTAATTAAAAACCCTCCTATTGTCATTTTCTGCATGTCCAGGTAGGATGCTTTTCCATTGGTTTGAGACTGTAAGTATGCATATCATGATGAAATAGATATTGATAAGTATAATATGCATGATGCCATAAATGTATAATGTTGTGTATGAATGGATATAAATGTTATGGTAAGACCAGTCGTGTTCATTGCAAGAATCCATGGCGAACGTCAGGAGGAGCAAGTCGGAGTCAAAATTTCTTAAACGTATGTTTGCTCAACCTGAGGGAGTGCATTTCAAGTATGGTGTCATCGGAGACACTCATCAGGGAAATACATATTTACTGGCATGGTCGTTGAAGATGCATAATGATAAAGAAAGTACCCTACTAGACTCCATATTTACATCAAGAATGTGGCATGCAACTAGATTCCCTTATTCCATGGAAACTCCAGAATTGATAATAGAATGTGCCAGGAATTACAACCCTCAGACGAGGAGAGTAGAAAAAAATGGAAGGGTATATGCAGATCTATCTATCAAAGGGATTGCAACTACTTTCAATCTCCCACTTGGAAAGAAGGTAGTCAGAATGGATCTAAAGAAATTGGAGACTAAATATATAAATAACAAAAAGACTGCAAGAAAGAGGATGTACCAATGGAGAGCAAAGAACAACACTTACACTGCCTCTGCCAAATTACCAGTGAACCTGTACAAATTTGACTTTGATGATGAATATCAGCCTATGATTGCCCTACTCAGCAGAGTGACAGGCTAGCCTACTGCTGGATGTTTCAAGGATTGGATGTATGGGGTCATCATGATGTGCATTTACATAGATAATAAGCCATTATGGGATAAAATCATCAGTGATGCCCTAGATGAATAGATGATGAACCTAGGAGGCCTGGAGTGTGCATTTTACATGATTTCATATGTTGTATATTCATGTGCGTACAAGGGTACATTTGGTGCACTCACCACATTTGGAAAGATTGGTGGCAGTTTGAATGATGCCCATATATGGGACCATTACCCTCAGTTGCAGAGAACAAATTATCTCCCTGATTACAAATTAGTGAATGATGCATTCTCTATGCATCTGGTCAAAACAATGGAGGAGAATAGAACCAAAAGACTGAGCATGGAAGCTCAGGAGGTGATATACAAGCATGGTGCCTGGTTCATCCAGTTTGCCACATTTTCCTACATCAGAGTAGAAGGTTTTGAGGGATAACCCTTAATGTTACCCAGGTACCCTACTGATGGGGTAGTCCTAATGGAGTTTATGAGACAAGTATCAACTATACTGGATGCATACAAAGAAAACAAGAAGATAACTCCAGTGTTATTTCCAGTGACTATAGGGTGGTGCATATGCCCTGATTCTAAAAACATAAAGAAGGCCATAGCAGGTCTGAATATGATGAACCTACAGCCATTCCCATTGGCCAAATCATATGACACCTATGGAAGGATGCAAAAGATCATGGGCCAACCTATACATAAGAAGAACTTAGAGGATTTCTGGGCTGATTCTGAGGATGAAGCTGAATTCAGAAGAAGAAAATATCAAAGGCTCAACCTCAATCAGGTTAGGACATTTGATTGCATTCCAGTGCCTGCGCAATTGAAGAAAGATGATGGCAAGTTATTGTCAAATGAATATGAAGAGAAAAAGGTGTATAATGACACCATTTCAGCCCCTGACCTGACACAACCTGAAGATATTTCATTAGATCAGTTTACAGGTCAGGTGCTGTAGTTGACCCAAGCATGGGTAAATGAACAAATCAATACAATGAAGAAGAAGGGTGTAGCCCTCATAGTAGATAACAAGAGGAAAAGGTAGTTGATTTTAGATGAAGAATATGATGACTTTCTTGTTGAAAAGAGAAAATCAAATGGCGAAAGGCTGCCACCTTAGAAACAAAGCAAAGGACCCCCCAGAGGAAAGAAGAAAACCGATGATAGTCCTAAAGGGGTAATAGTTGAAAGATTTGATACATCGGCTGAAGGTGCATCTGCATTAGGACAGGCATCAACCTCATCTGCACAGCCTTTGATAGATGAACCGAGAATGAAAAGAATCCTAAGGCCAGCCGTAGAAACTGAAAGAGTACAGTATGAAGGCCAAACCTTACAATAGAATATGGAAGGAGATATCATTCTTGAGGAAGAACCAGTGGATAAGGAGCCTACAGAAGATGATCCCGTGATGGTCACAAGAAAGAGAAAAGCACCCCTGGTGGCATCACCACCTAAAAGACAGAGAACATCTATGAGGGGTGAAATAAGACATGACCTGGTAATATTAAGGGGAGCTGGTAGCGAAGTGTTCAGGAAAGAATTGCAACATGATGTGCCACTTCCTACCATAATTCAGTTTAAGACTGAGAAGGCTGAAGAGCAAGCAAAAGAAGCCACTAGAGCAGTTCAAGGTGGTCCTTTCTCATTAGAGGAAACTGTGGACCTATCAGATGATGAAGTGGTACAGAACGTGACTTCTCAGCAGATGGAGAGCCTTGCTTCTAACACTCGCATGACACCTCATGGAACTCCATCCTCACAGAGGGTGATATTAGAAGAGTTGAAGCAAACAGAACAAGAGAGAGAAAGTAGTCCAGAAAGGGCAGCCCAACAAATAGGGCTTGATAAGTTAGTTGATCAGGTAACTAGCCCTGCGGTGATAGACCTAACGTACAAAGAGGATGTAAGTTCTGAACATCAAATAGATGCACCTGATAAAATAGAAAATTTTGAAGAAGTTAAATAGAAAGAAGTGGAGAGCCACACTCTAGATATGGGCCAGCAACAACAAGAAATACCAACTGAACCCAAGATAGTAGAAGTCCAAGAAAAGGGCGGGAATGATAAAGACACATCAGGTGATGATGCCCCTTGGACTCAAGCAACCTCAGGTCATGATGACCTAAAGACTCAGGAGGTAGATACATCAGGTGCGGATCAGAATGTAATCCAAGTTCAGGTTGATGCACCTAGTAAGAACACCATGATATCCATAGATGCAAATATGCCTCAGGATGAGGAAATTCCTAAAGTGGATGAAACACAAAAGGAGGTGGTGCAGGATCAGATTCAAGACTAGCATGTAGATACCCATCGTGATCCTCCACCGCAAGAGGAAGTTCCTCCAGAAGAAGAAACACAACAGGATCCCCCTCATGAAGAAGATCATGAGGAAGAAATAAGGAAATCACCCTCTCCATCGAGAATAGAGACAAATACAAGAGATCATGGTAGACATGATGATGATGATGGACACCAAGGATCCAGAGATCAAGTACCTCAATGGCTTGAGAAAGAAATAGGTACGGAATCAGGTTTTTAGATTCAAGAATTTGATGTTTCAACATTGTTTTCAGAAACCATCATGAAGCCTAAGAGGAAAGCCATATTAACATCTACAATAAGAAGAGATCCTGCTATAGGAAGAAGGACCGCCTAGGTAGCACTTCCCATTGTTGAAAAGGAAAAAGGCAAGATCACCATGGAAGAATTCCAAATTAGCATAGTTGATTTGGGGTTTGCCAATGAAGACCAAGAAGGTCAGGAAGGGAAGGATATAATAGATTCTTTGACCCAAAGTGTGAAGAAAGAAAAGGAGAAGAATAAGCAGCATAAAGAGCACATTGCTCAGTTGCACTCATACATAAAAGGGTTGATTAACCCTGATCATACACCATCAGATCAGGTAGTCGCATTGACTGCAATTTCTCAAGAAGAGGTTAATAAATTAGACCTTATGAGGCATGAGTCAGTGGTAATGAGGAAATGGATGTCATCAGCACTAACTAGATCTGAGGAAGTAGTGAGTGCCTCTTTGCAGAGGTGGAATTCTTTGAGTATCTCCAGGAAGAAAGTTGATAAATTACAGACTGAGACCGAAAGGAGGTCATTCCAGTTGGAGAAAGCTTTAGGTGCTTTGAGTGAAATAAAGAGGATTAATCCTTAGATCTTGATAAATAATAAGGTACTAGATAATAACACTGCCATGCTGGTAGATATTTGGTATAAAGACATCAGGTTTGAATGTGATGTACTGAAGAAGTGCAATAATAAATTAAGAGATATTAGTGTGAAATTGCACAGCATGATGGCCTATGAAGTAGAAGTCCTGGAAGCCCTGGAGGGAAAAGTAGAGGGGAAAATTGAAAACCAAGACGTAGACTTTGCCATAAAAGCTTTGCATGATAACTTCCAGCTGATGGCTGATGACCCTCTCAAACACCTGACGGAAGAAGCATTGAACAAGATCATGAGGATCAAAGTCAGGGTGGAGAACTACAATGAAACATTGAGCAATAGGAAGGGTAAATTGGAGACCCTATGAGATAAGTTTCAAGCCCACAAGCACACCATCAGTAAAGCCAAAACTCAGGACGGCGAGGAAGTTGAAAGAATAGTAGAAGCATATGAAAATATCAAGACAATAATGTAGGTCCATATACAAGGTGATATCCATCAGGATGATGAAGACACAGAAAGTGATGATCATGATGATGATGATGAAGAAGAAGAAGAACCTGAGTAAATGAAGATGTGCCACAAGGGAAACATCTGCATTAGGTGCTTAGAAGAAAATGAGTTACCTAGATGGTTGCTAGCTGGCAACCTGTGCCATGAGATACTGTTGACCAAGTCAAAAGGGAATATCCACCATGGATCTTAATCAATAAATCTTGATTGTAGATCATTTGAATTGCTCCCTCACCTTATTCTATAAAAGGTGCAGGGATGCCTTGTTTTAAACATTCGAAGCTTAATTGAAATTTGTTTGCTGAAATATCAGGGCCTATTTCAAAGTTATTGTAAACATACATGTTTTTTCATACTTAATGAAAGAGAAGACCATTTTGATTACAAATCATCGTAAATCCTGAGTAGTCTGTGTTTGAATTCTTGATACATGCTTTGATTTGCTACATCCCTTGGAGTGCTCATCAATCGGCATGTATTGTCTTCATTTATCATCCTTTGAAGTTTGTATCATCTGTATCTAGTTGTGGAACATCCTGGTGAATATATGGTTTGATTTCTTCTCCTAATGACAGTATCAAGTGTGTATGTGGCTCAATAGCTAAAGATTCATCATAATTTGAAGTATTCTTTTACATTTATTTTAATTTCAGAACAATTCACCATCATAATTGCAAATAATAGATAATCAGAAGCAAACTACATGAAATATGTAGACATCTCGTAGATAACTAGAAATTCATAGCATATTTGAAGTTAAAGCATGTACAATTGATAAATATCATGCAAATATTTGAGCATAGACACACTATTTGTAGAAATATCTCGTGTAGAATAACCTTTCTGTGTAGCATCTTTACAGAAACAAAATCCTACTAATGAGGAAATGTAAGGCCCCTGAATGGAAAACAACAACACACATCAACCACTAAGTAACGTCAGTAGATTAATAACTAATCCATGGAGACTTGGGATCATAAATTCTTTAAATTCATCGTATCTTTCAAGATGAGTAAAGGTTGTTGTGTAACTTTTATTCTATGTTTTCTTATGACTAACATGATGATCAACAGGAACCTATCACAATCTTCTGTGATAATTCTGTTGCAAGTATGAGGTGAACCAGTGTTGTCATTGATGTCAACATACTCATATTGCATTGACAAGAAGGATTGGATGAGCTGTGTGCTGAGGATATTGAGAAAATTAGTCTCAATCAGGAACAGTGAAGAACAGTGATGAGGAGAAGGCAAAAGTACTCAATAGGTTAAGATTCATAGGATATGGATTAAAGGGTTTGTAGATATGACTCTTGAGATGATCCAGTTAACATTTCAGAGGTCCACATGAAGATGTGAAGAAGTTGTGATCGATCAAGTAGAACCGGTTCCGGGAGATGCTCCGGAGTGACAGAGTGTTACAAAAAGGTCCAGTGAGATCTAGAAGTGCATTGTCCTATTCTGCGGATTGGACAGAGTGTTTGGGAGGTCCTTGTAATGTGTCATCTTGATTGGTATGTGGTTTGGAGGTCCTGAAGCACCTCTGGAAGTATGACAGTGGCGATAGACTATGTTCTTGAAGTTCCAGATGAGGAAGAGAAGAGATTCTAGTGAGTAGAGGAAGTGCGGATGTACTTGGTCATTCAAGCAGGCTTGTGAAGGTTCTTGGATTGTGTTGAGGTTGTGTTGTTAATCTGCATTGGTGGTAGAGCCCAGAATTGAAGATATTCTTTCGGATGAAGTTCTTGTTCAGACTAGCCGACCGGATGAGTTGTTCATCTTGCAAATGTTCTTGTGGTGGCCGACCGGATATGTTATTCATCCTGCGAATGTTCTTATGGTTGATTACTGACTTAGATGATTGTTCCTAAGCTGATGTCTTGTATAAATAAAGGTTTGTGAGTTCATTTCAAAGTGTGGTTGGTCAAGGAGATGAGTGTGGTATAGCGAAAGAGCGAAAGGCAGAGCAGAAGTGTTTCAGGCTTAAATGGAACTGATCCGGACATGGTGAAGATGTCATTCTCTAGTTCAAGGTTGTGATCCTTATGATCTTGTAGACAGTGTGTCTCTTTGTAGGTAGTGTGCCTCCTTGTGAGCAGTGTGCTCTGGCAATGAGCCCTCATTGGCATGTGCCATTCATTTTATCTTATTCTTCTAACAGAGAATAATCCTTGGGTTAATCACCCCGTGGTTTTTCCCTTAACCGGGTTTTCCACATCAAAAATCTTGGTGTCTAATGTGTTGATGTTTATCTACTCTGGTGTTTATGCTTTTTGCTTTCATGAATGGTTAATTGATATGCTGTTAACTAATAAAGAAGAATCAAGTGTTTCAAGTAGAAGCAAGTTTTTGTATAATTGATTCACCCCCCCTCTCAGTTGTGTGCCCTAGATCTAACAATTGGTATCAGAGCCAAGTTCCTCTGAAAGGAGCTTAACCACTTGAGGAGATCCAGGATGTCATCATACAAGAAGGATAGTCCGAAGTTCAATGGAACCAACTTCACTCTCTGGAAAGGTCACATGAAATGCCATTTGGAGTGTATGGGAAAAGTATACTTGACCATGGTCTCAAAACCATATGTTCCTCCACAGGGTGGTCCGACAACTCTGAATGAAATGACAGATACTGAAAACAATCTGCAGACCAAGGAAGCTCTTCTAAGCGCATTGAATGACTTAGATCTCTCAAATATTATTGACCTACCAACTGCATATGAGATCTAGACTAAACTAGAACTTCTGTATGAAGGAGATGAGTTTGTTAAGAGTGCAAGGTTGCAAAGTCTGAAAGGGAAATTTGAAAGATTAAAGATGAGAGATGATGAAAATATCACTACCTTTATGCCAAGAGTGAATGAGCTAGTGTGTGGAATCAGGAATGCTGGTGGAGTTCTGGATGAAAATGAAATTGTTTGCAAAATTCTCAGATCCCTTCCTACTGCTTACAAAATCAAGGTTGCTGCCATTGATGAATTCAGAGCCCATACAACTGTCACAAGAGAGCAACTAGCTGCATTTGAAATGACTGAGTTTGGAGATGATCCCCCCAAGACTCAATCTGCATTCAAAGCCAGTGCCTATGTGAAAGGCAAACAAAGATTTGATCCGGGAGAGAACTCTTCAAGGAAGCTGTCACGGTATGATCAAGCAAGGAAAGACATGGAAGAGGAAGAAGCAAAAACAACTCAACTTGAAGCCCTCATTGCAAAGAGACTACCAAGAGGATCCGATAAGTATGAAGAAAAACTACCCTTCAAGTGCTTCAACTGCAATAAGATTGGTCATTTTGTTTCAAGATGTCTGGAAAGATCTGCAAGGTCAAATACTAACAGACAAAGGTTTCAAAAGAACTGCTATTATGTTCATGAAGAAGATGATAATGAAGGAGTAACAGATGATGAATCAAAAATAGGAGACAAATCCATAAATGAATGGGTGTTTATTGCCATCAAAGAAGAAGTAACCAATATCCTTTGAATCTGTCAATCATAAGGTTGTAGAAAGAGATTTGGTTGCCCAAGTCGAAGAAAAGGATGATTGGGTTATTGACAGTGGATACTCTCACCACATGACAGGTGACAAGAACAAGTTCTTAGATTTGGAAAGGTATGAAGGAGGAATGGTAAAGTTTGGTGACAATTCTGCAAGTAGAATCAGAGGTAGGGGAACTATTTCTTTTGATGGAAAGAGCAAAACAGGTAATGTACTATATGTTGAAGGATTGAAGCACAATCTTCTCAGTGTTGGTCAGTTAGTGGACAAAGGCTATGATCTCTAGTTCAAGAATAGAAAATGCAAAAAATTTACAAGCTCCGGAACTGAAATTGCATCCGGTACTCAAACAAAAGGTAATATCTTCCATCTAGTTGGTTCTAATAAAAGTTGTCTGTTTGTTCAAGTTGATCAGAGTTGGTTATGGCATAGAAGGATGTGCCATGTGAATTTTGATAACATCATCAAGATAAGCAATACTTGGGCTATAAGAGATCTTCCTAAATTGGTGAAACCTACAAATAGTTTATGCAAAGAATGTCAGCTAGGTAAACAGAACAGAGTCTCTTTCAAAAGCAAGGATCAGTCCACTACCAGATTGTTGGAATTAGTACATACTGATCTCTATGGTCTGACAAGAATCAAAAGTATGCAAGGTGATAGATATTTCATGTTGCTAATTGATGACCATTTCCGAATGATGTGGGTTACCTTCCTAAAAGAGAAATCAGAAGCCCTTGAGAAGTTCAAAATCTTCAAAGCTATGGTAGAGAATCAAACCGGATTGAAACTGAAGTGTCTAAGGTCTGATAGAGGTGGAGAATTCACATCCGGTGAATTCATTGACTTTTGTGAGAAGCATGGCATAAAGAGACAGTTGTCTGTTCCTAGGACTCCACAGTAGAATGGAGTAGTTGAGAGAAAGAACTGGACCATCCAGGAAGCTTCCAGGACAATGATGATGGAAGAAAATGTTCCTCAGATGTTTTGGAGAGAAGCTATTAGCACTGCAGTCTACACTCTTAATCGAGTTCAAATCAGAAGCAACACCGGTAAGACTCCTTATGAACTTTGGTTTGGTGTAACTCCTACTATGAGATATTTCAAAGTATTTGGTAGCAAGTGTTATATCAAAAGAGATGAAGATTTAAAAAAGTTTGATGCTAGAAGTGATGAAGGAATTTTCTTGGGTTACTCCACTCAAAGCAAAGCATACCGGTGTTACAATAAGAGATTGAGAAAGATGATAGAAAGTACAAATGTGAAGGTTGATGAAGGAATGGATAAGCCCTCAAGATTCTATGAATGTGATGAAGATGATCAGAATGATCCTCTGGTGCAAGGAGCTCCATTCTCCTCTGAAATTCAGATCCAGACTGATCTGGTAAATCAAGAAGAAGAAGTTTGTCTGAATGAGCCTGATCAAGAATTAGTAGTGCAAGAAACTCCCAAAGTTCCAAGGTATGTAACTCTAAATCACTCTGAAGATCAGATCATAGGTGACAAAAGTAAAGGGGTACAAACAAGGAGAAGAATTGCTCAAGATTCAAATGAATACTGTCTGATTTCAAAGATTAAATCTAAGACAGTTAATGAAGCTTGCAATGATGAAAACTGGACCAAAGCAATGGAGGAAGAATTGATGCAAATTGAGAAAAATCATACTTGGGATCTTGTTCCCAGACCTAGAGGCAAGAATGTGATTGGAACCAAATGGGTCTTCCAGAACAAACTGAATGAAGTAGGTGAAGTAATCAGAAACAAAGCTAATTGGTCTGCAAAGGCTACTCTCAAATAGAAGGAATTGATTTTGAAGAGACCTTTGCTCCGGTGGCAAGAATTGAAGCAGTCAGATTATTTCTTGCATTTGCTACCTTCAGAGACTTCACGGTATATCAGATGGATGTCAAGTCTACCTTCCTAAATGGTGATCTGGAAGAAGTTTACATTGAACAACCGGATGGATTTCAATTGTCTGATAATGATGATATGGTCTGCAAGTTGAAGAAAGCATTGTATGGATTGAAGCAAGCCCCAAGAGCATGGTATGAAAGGTTGGATAAGCATCTTGTGCAGATTGGATTCAACAAAGGTACTGCTGACAGTAACTTATATTTCAAAATTGATCATGAAAATATTTTGATTGTTGAAGTGTTTGTGGATGATATCATTTTTGGAGGAAGAGATAGTATGTGCAAAACTTTTGCAAATCAGATGAAAGGTGATTTTGAAATGTCTATGCTTGGTGAAATAAATTTCTTCTTGGGTCTACAAATTACTCAAACAAAGAAAGGGATCTTCATTTCTCAGACCAAATATGTGAAAGAATTGTTGAAGAAATTTAGTATGGAAGATTCAAAGCCAATGAACACTCCTATGGCAACCAGATGTAAGTTGAGCAAAGATGATGACTCTCTGAAGGTAGATCAGACAAAGTATATATCAATGATTGGTGGATTGTTGTATCTCACTCAAACTAGACCAGATATAATGTAGGCTGTTGGACTTGTGGCAAGATTTCAGGCTAATCCTAGAGAATCTCATGTTATGGCAATCAAGAGAATTTTTAGATATCTAAAAGGGACAATGGAGTATGGTTTGTGGTATCCTAAAGATCATGATTTCTCTCTTCATGCTTACACAGATGCAGATTGGGCAGGAGATGTGGATGACCAGAAGAGCACCAGTGGTGGAGCATTCTTTTTGGGAAAGAGATTGGTTTCTTGGCTAAGCAAGAAACAAGATGCAATATCTCTGTCTACAACTAAAGCAGAATACATTGTAGCAGCAGGTAGTTGCACTCAAATCTTATGGATGAAGCAGATGCTAAGAGACATTAAAGTTGAATATGAGGAACCTATCACAATTTTCTGTGATAATTCAAGTGCAATTAATATTTCTAAGAATCCGGTATTGCATTCTAAGACTAAGCACATATCTATCAAGTTTCATTTTTTGAGAGAACAAGTGAACAAGGAAGAAGTCAGATTGGAGTATGTACCCTCCAAGGATCAGATTGCAGATATCTTTACTAAACCTCTTCCCAAGGACTCTTTTGAGTATCTCCGGGAGAAGTTAGGGGTCATGTCCCCTTAGGTGATGAACTAGGATGCACTGATGTGCATCAGTCCAGTGGATATCACAGTCATATCTTGTGATCCGGATTGGTGATGGGGAGTTGCTACTAAGGGGGAGCAGCTGGTATGATTTTGATGTGTTAGAATTGCAAGTATGAGCCCTTTGCCATTGATGTCAAAGGGGAAGAGAAGACATGTGAAAAACAAGTGGTTGATGATTAAAGGGGGAGCAGTAAAGGAAGAGAAGACATGTGAAGAGTTGTTGATAGGGGGAGCTGTGACAGAAAGGAGAAGTTCTTGTCTTGATGGTTTTTCACATCATATGTTGCCATCAATGACAAAGGGGGAGATTGTTGCAAGTATGAGGTGAACCAGTGTTGTCATTGATGTCAACATACTCATATTGCATTGACAAGAAGGATTGGATGAGCTGTGTGCTGAGGATATTGAGAAAATTAGTCTCAATCAGGAACAGTGAAGAACAGTGATGAGGAGAAGGCAAAAGTACTCAATAGGTTAAGATTCATAGGATATGGATTAAAGGGTTTGTAGATATGACTCTTGAGATGATCCAGTTAACATTTCAGAGGTCCACATGAAGATGTGAAGAAGTTGTGATCGATCAAGTAGAACCGGTTCCGGGAGATGCTCCGGAGTGACAGAGTGTTACAAAAAGGTCCAGTGAGATCTAGAAGTGCATTGTCCTATTCTGCGGATTGGACAGAGTGTTTGGGAGGTCCTTGTAATGTGTCATCTTGATTGGTATGTGGTTTGGAGGTCCTGAAGCACCTCTGGAAGTATGACAGTGGCGATAGACTATGTTCTTGAAGTTCCAGATGAGGAAGAGAAGAGATTCTAGTGAGTAGAGGAAGTGCGGATGTACTTGGTCATTCAAGCAGGCTTGTGAAGGTTCTTGGATTGTGTTGAGGTTGTGTTGTTAATCTGCATTGGTGGTAGAGCCCAGAATTGAAGATATTCTTTCGGATGAAGTTCTTGTTCAGACTAGCCGACCGGATGAGTTGTTCATCTTGCAAATGTTCTTGTGGTGGCCGACCGGATATGTTATTCATCCTGCGAATGTTCTTATGGTTGATTACTGACTTAGATGATTGTTCCTAAGCTGATGTCTTGTATAAATAAAGGTTTGTGAGTTCATTTCAAAGTGTGGTTGGTCAAGGAGATGAGTGTGGTATAGCGAAAGAGCGAAAGGCAGAGCAGAAGTGTTTCAGGCTTAAATGGAACTGATCCGGACATGGTGAAGATGTCATTCTCTAGTTCAAGGTTGTGATCCTTATGATCTTGTAGACAGTGTGTCTCTTTGTAGGTAGTGTGCCTCCTTGTGAGCAGTGTGCTCTGGCAATGAGCCCTCATTGGCATGTGCCATTCATTTTATCTTATTCTTCTAACAGAGAATAATCCTTGGGTTAATCACCCCGTGGTTTTTCCCTTAACCGGGTTTTCCACATCAAAAATCTTGGTGTCTAATGTGTTGATGTTTATCTACTCTGGTGTTTATGCTTTTTGCTTTCATGAATGGTTAATTGATATGCTATTAACTAATAAAGAAGAATCAAGTGTTTCAAGTAGAAGCAAGTTTTTGTACAACTGATTCACCCCTCCCTCTCAGTTGTGTGCCCTAGATCTAACAAATTCAAGTGCAATAAATATATCAAAGAATCCAGTGTTGCATTCAAAGACTAAACATATATCCATCAAGTTTCACTTTTTGAGAGAGCAAGTGAACAAGAATGAAGTCAGATTGGAGTTTGTGCCTTCCAAGAATCAGATTGCAAATATTTTTACTAAACCTCTTCCTAAGGACTCTTTTGAGTATCTCAGGGAGAAGTTAGGGGTTATTACCCCTCCGATTATGAACTAAGGTGCACTAATGTGCATCAGTCTGGTGGATTTCATAGTCATATCTTGTGGTCTGAATTGTTGTTTGGGAAGCTGCTACTCAGGGGGAGCAGTTGGTATGATTCTAAAGTGATGCAAGTATGTGCCCTTTGCCATTGATGTCAAAGGGGGAGAGAAGACATGTGAAAAACAAGTGTGGTTGCTGATCAAAGGGGGAGTAGTAAAGGAAGAGAAGACATGTGAATGGTTGTTGTTGATAGGGGGAGTTATGTCAATGAGAAGTTCTTGTCTTGATGCTTTCACAAACTTCAAGGCATCTCCATAATTAGTGAAATCAACCAGGTCGGCCAAGACTAATGAGAGCACTAGGTTTGCTAAGAACATTCTTCATTCACGATCCAATTTTCTCTTTGAGGACCAATCCAAATGTAGGAACATGATTAGGAGACATCCACAAGCACATTGTATCACCAAGAACAACTGCATGATCTCTAACCACTCTGTTAAGAAGATTCTTCAAACCAGAGCACAAAAACAACACTGTCAACCACTGTATAAGTAAAGGATACCTCATGGACCACCAAATCATGAACCATTGTGGTTGAAGGCACTTAACATTATTCCAAACTTAACTGTGGAACCATAGACAAAAATACTTCAATGCGGAGGAATGCAGAGCAGAATACTTTCTCCCTATGGCAACTGAATACATAGAAAAAACAAGTTTTACTCTGATGAATAAAAATCACTCAAATCTTCATGCTAGAGGCTCAAACCTAGAATATAACCTCTTTAGATAGACTTCTAAATAAATTTCAATCCACATGTAAAGATATTCATTCTACAGGAAATGCGGAGCTATCTTCTAGATTGTTCTTCAGAGTCTAATACACTGTTTCCACTGCAACACATTGTTTCCACCAGAGGAGCTAATTTTCTCAATATCCTCAATATCAAGATCACTTACATAGGTAAATACAAAGCATCTCACTCATGACAAGCAAGCAACAAAATAAGAGCACAGTTGACACCAATGACAACACAGATATGTTGACATCAATGACAACACCGATTAGGCACATACTTGCAACAATCTCCCCCTTTGTCATTGATGGCAACATATGTTGTGAAAAACTAAAAAGACCATCTAGACAAGATTCTCCCCCTTTCTCTTTAAACATCTAAATTCTTTCTCCCCCTGAGTTTTTCACATGATTTCTCTCCCCCTTTAACATCAATTGCAAAGGGCACATACTTGCATGTTGCTGCTCTGATCCACTGAACTTTCTCTATTTTTTTAACACTTTCTTCATCAGAAGCATCTAGCTACTCCCCCTAAGGGATGGCCCTTAAAACATCAATCCAAATAAAAAATGAGGCTTTTGATACCACTAGATTGATGCATTCTTATGCATCTTAGTTTAGAGCAGGAGGGGTAATGACCCCTAGCTTTTCTTTGAGATACTCAAAAGTATCTTTGGGCAGAGACTTAGTAAAAATGTCTACAATCTGATCCTTTGTGGATACATACTCCATATTTACTTCATTTTCATTCACCTTTTCTCTCAAAAAGTGATACCTTATAGATATATGCTTTGTTCTTGAGTGCATCACTGGATTCTTCGAGATGTTTATAGCACTTGTATTATCACAGAAGAATGCAACTGGATTTTCATACACAACTCTTATGTTCTTCAATGCCTGCTTCATCCATAATACTTGAGTGCAACAACATGCTGCTGCAATATACTTTGATTATATTGTTGATAAAGAGATTGAATCTTGCTTCCTTCTCAGCCATGAAACCAATTTGTCTCCCAAAAAGAAAGTACCTCCACTTGTACTTTTTCTTTCATCAACATCTCCTACCCAATCAACATTTGTATAAGCACTGAGAGTGAAATCGTTATCTTTTGGATACCATAGGCCATGATCCGGTGTGCCTTTTAAATACCTTAAGACTCTCTTAACTACCATCACATGTGATTCTCTTGGATCAGCTTGAAATCTTGCAACAAGACAAACTACATGCATAATATCAGGTTTGGTTTGAGTTAGATAAAGCAATCCTCCAATCATTGATTTGTACCTTTTTTGATCAGTCTTGGGTGAATCATCAGTTTTGCTCAACTTGCAGCCAGTCACCATAGGAGTACATACCAGTTTAGAGTCCTCCATCCCAAACTTCTTCAATAGTTATCTCACATAATTAGACTGAGATATGAAGATTCCTTTATCTAATTGATTAATTTACAGACCCAAAAAGGAATTCATTTCACCAAACATGGACATTTCAAATTCACTTTTCATCTCACCGGCAAACTTTGTGCACATACCTTCATTTCCTCCAAAGATAATGTCAACAACAAAGAATTCAACAATCAAGATCTGATTATCATTGATTTTGAAATATAGATTTCTATCTTCAATACCTTTACTAAATCCCAATTGCAACAAATACCTGTCTAACCTTGCATACTAGGCTTTAGGTGTTTGTTTGAGTCCATACAATGTTGTCTTCAACCTGCATGCCATATCACCTTGATTTGATAGTTGGAATCCCTCTATTTGTTCAATGTATACTTCCTCTTCTAACTCACCATTTAGGAATGCAGACTTCACATCCATCCTTAAAATCTTTGTGAGTTGTAAATGCTAGAAACATTCTGATTGCTTCAATTCGAGCTACTGGGGCAAAAGTTTCTTTAAAATCTATCCCTTCAATTTGAGAATATCCTTTGCACACAAGGCTTTCTTTATTCCTTACAACTCCATTTTCATTCATCTTGTTCCTGAAGACCCATTTGGTTCCAATAACATTTTTGTCAGCAGGTCTAGGAACTAGTTCCCAAGTTTCATTCTTCTCTATTTGCAATAGTTCTTCCTCCATTGCCTTTGCCCAATTTTCATCATTGCAGGCTTCATTCACAGTTTTTGGTTCAACTTTAGAAATCAAACAGTAGTTTACTTGTTCTTCAACAACTTTTCTTCTTGTCAATACACCTTTGCTTTTATCTCCAATAATTTAATCTTCAGAGTGATTGATTCTTACATACCTGGGGGCTTTAGCAACACTTTCCAGAGCCTTTTCTTCTTCATCTTGACTATCTTCTTGTTCAACTTTATCTTCATGAGTTGTAGTAGTAGGTTCATCTAATTCATAGCCATTCTGATCTGATGTTATTCCTGTGTCTTCATCCACCTTCACATTTGCACTTTCAACAATCTTTTTTAGTCTTTTATTGTAACATTGGTAAGCCTTACTCTTGGTAGAGAATCCAAGGAAGATTCCTTCATCACATCTTACATCAAATTTCCCTAGATCTTCATCTCTTCTGATATAGCATTTGCTTCCAAAGACTTTGAAATATCTTACTGTAGGAAATCTTCCATACCACAGTTCATAGGGAGTTTTAGTACCATTACCTTTCACTTGAACCTTATTATGAATGTAGATAGTAGTGTGTATAGCTTCTTTCCAAAAGACTTCCAGTAGACCTCCTTTGTTTATCATTATCCTAGCAGCCTCCTGAACTATCATGTTCTTCCTTTCCACAACTCCATTTTGCTAGGGAGTTCTAGGTGTAGAGAATTGCCTCTTAACCCCTTTCTCTTCATAGAAAATGTTGAACTCATTTGAAGTGAACTCATCTCCTCTATCAAACCTCAAACACTTGATTTTTAGTTCTAACTCATTCTCAACCATTGCCTTGAAGGATTTGAACTTTTCTAGGGCTTCAGATTTGTCTCTTAAGAAAGTAACCCAAGTCATTCTAGAATAATCATCAATAAGCAACATGAAGTACCTGTCACCTTGTAGACTTCTTACCCTTGTAGGACCACATAGGTCTGTATGCACTAGATCTAGTAGACCGGCAGAAAATTGTTCTTTGCTCCTGAAACTTGTCCTAGTCTGCTTCCCAAACTAACATTCTTTGCAAATGGTATTGATGGGTTTCACAAGCTTTGGTAGATCTCTCATAGTTTGACCTGAACTTATCTTTACCAGATTGTCAAAGTTTATATGACACATCCTTCTATGCCATAGCCAACTCTCATCTGCTTGGGCCAATAAACAGTAGTCACTAGTTCCTCTTAATTGATAAATGTTATCTCTGGTCTTCTTACCAGTAGCAATCACGGTTCTAGAGCTTTCCATGATCTTGCACCCATTGTCTTTGAATCTCAGATCATAACTTTTGTCACACATCTGACCAACACTCAAAAGATTATGCTTCAAACCCTTCACATATAGGACATTATCAATATTATGCTTACCATCAAATGAGATAGATCCTTTTCCACACATCTTACCAGTAGTCACTAGTTCCTCTTAATTGATAAATGTTATCTCTGGTCTTCTTACCAGTAGCAATCACGGTTCTAGAGCTTTCCATGATCTTGCACCCATTGTCTTTGAATCTCAGATCATAACTTTTGTCACACATCTGACCAACACTCAAAAGATTATGCTTCAAACCCTTCACATATAGGACATTATCAATATTATGCTTACCATCAAATGAGATAGATCCTTTTCCACAAATCTTACCAGTTGCATTGTCTCCAAACCTAACCAGTCCTCCATCATAATTTTCCAAACTCACAAACTTACTTTTGTCACCAGTCATATGATGTGAGCATCCACTATCAATAATCCATTCATCCTTATCTTTCTCAACCTAAACTGCCAAAGCACTTTCTTCCACTGGTTTCTCTTCTTTCACATAGCTAGCAAGATTAGTAGACATAGGTTCTTCTTTGATGGAAATAAACATTCATTTGCACTAGTACAAGCATCATCAGATTCATCATCAGTCACATCTTCATCATCAAAGTCTCTAACATAGTAGCATTTCTTTGGAGCTCTAGGCCTGTTCTCAAATCCTTTTTTATTCCTTTCTATTCTTTCAGGACATTTGGAAGCATAATGACCTACTTTACCACAAGAAAAACATTTGAAAGGTAATTTACCTTTAAACTTACTGGATCCTTTTTGCAATCTATCAACAAAGTTAGCTTCAAGTTCATCAAAATCATCAAATTCCACCTTATATTTCTCAGCTCTGGAGATCTTTTCTAAAGTAATGGCTTTGAAGGCAGTCTCAACTTTTGGCAATGCATCTCCAAACTCTCTCATCTTAAACACTGTAAGCTTTCCAAGTAATTGATCTCTGTCAATAGCTTTTATAGCCAGTACTTCTTCAATTGCAGCTACCTAGTGACTATAGGACTTTGGTAGTGATCTGAGAATTTTCATCACAAATTCCTTATCACTGAGAGTTCCTCCCATACCTTTTATTCCAGTGACAAGTTCATCAACTCTTTGCATAAAGGTTGTTATGTTTCAATCTTCATTTATCTTCAAACCCTCATATTTCACTTTCAGGCTTTGTAGCTTGGCTTCTCTTATAGAATCATCTCCTTCATACAAATTTTTTAGCTTCTCCCATACCTCATTTGTAGATTCAAGATCCACAACTTTTGTCAATACTGTGTCACTTAAGGAACTTAATAGGGCATCCTTTTCTTTGACATCCAACTCATATTCTTTGATATCATCTTCAGTTGTCAAACCACCTTCAGGCATGACAAATTATGACTGTGTAGCTAGCCATACCTTATAACCAAGACAAAGGAGATGGCTTTTCATTCATATCTTCCAAAGAGCATATTTTGTCTCATCAAATTGTGGAGCTTCCCTTTTATAAGACATCCTGGATCTTCCTGAAGCTGTTAGGCCTTCTTCTAAGAAACCTTGCTCTAATACCAATTGTTGGACTACACTGAACAACTAAGACGGGGGGTGAATCAATTGTCCTAAAACTTTTAACCAATTATGAACATCAACTTATCAATTACTTATATTTTGATATAACCATGAAGGCATAAAATGAGAAGCTCAACACAATAACATAATCAACACAGGAGACAATAGTTTTTTACGTGGAAAACCCTAAAAAGGAAAAAACCATGGTAGGTGTTAGCCCACAGAAATATATAATTTATATCAATACCAAAAAATAAAGGCTCACTACCTACGAGGATCACTACCTAGATTGCTCACTACAAAGAATGACTCACTACCAAAGGGTGGCTCACTGCCAAGATGGTGAACTAATTAAGTAGCATCTACTCCATGTCTGGGTTCAATTCCTTTGAAGCATAATAAAACTTCTCTGCTCTGCTCTTTCACACCTTTGCCCTTATCTCCTCATAATTGCACACTCATGTCTCTTTTTGCAATTCATTACAAGTCTTTATACAAGTCATTAACCTTGGAATGTACATCAAGGTTGACAATACATTCATCAACCATTGGAACAATCTCCAAGGTTGGTATTACAAACATACATAGAATAGGTCTGGACCTAATGAAAATTTTCTAAGGAAAGGATGTAAAGATGTATGTGGATCGCACCATGCCTTAGATGGGACTCAAACACAATTCTTCACACCATGACATGCTTCCACAATCTTCAAGGCATCTCTACAATTAGTGAAATCAACTAGGTTGGCAAAGACTGATGAGAACACTAGATCTACTAAGAACATTCTTCATTCACGATCCAATTTTCTCTTTGCGAACCAATCCAAATGTAAGAACATGATCATGAGACATCCACAAGCACATTGTAATCACCAGGAACAACCGCATGATCTCTAACCACTCTGTCAAGAAGATTCGTCAAACTGGAGCACATGAACAACACTATCAACCACTGCCATAAGTAAAGGATAGCTTGTGGACCACCAAATCATGAACCATTGTAGTTGAAGGCACTTAACATCATTCTAGACTTAACTCTAGAACTGCAGACAAAAATACTTCAATACAGAGGAATGCGAAGCAGAATACTTTCTCCCTATCCTAACTGAATACACAGAAAAAGTAGGTTTTACTCTGGTGAACACAACTCACTGCCAGAGGCTCAAACCTAGAATATAACCTCTTCAAATAGACTTCCAAATAAATTTCAATCCACAGGCAAAGATATTCATTCTACAGGAAATGTGGAGCTATCTTCTAGATTGTTCTTTAGAGTCTAATACAATGTTTCCATTGCAACACATTATTTCCACCGGAGGAGCTAATTTTCTCAATATCCTTAACATCAGGATCACTTACATAGGTAAATACAAAGCATCTCACTCATGACAAGCAAGCAACAAAATAAGAGCACAGTTGACACCAATAACAACATAGATATGTTGACATCAATGACAACACTGATTAGGCACATACTTGCAACACCTTATAGGAATGTGTGAGATCTACATGTTCATTATGAGCACCTTGCAAAAGAAGGCATGCTAAACTAGTATAAGGTCAATATAGTCATTGTAAAGGGTCTAGTATAACCTTGCATCTCTAGTATGCATATATGTTAAAGGAGGGCTTGATGACAGTCATTTAAAGGAACTCATGAGATGCCTACACTCAGTATTGAAAGAAAGGGATTGGTAATAGGGCATCAAGGAAATAAATATAGTGACCTTGTGAAGATATACAATGTAAAGATAGCATTGACAAACCTACACTAAAGGTAGCAAAGGGATCTAGAATGATATATAAGTCAATCTAAGAGGAGAAAGGTCTAATGAACAACTATGCAAAGAAGATATGTACTAGGAGTGTAATGAGAAGAGATAAGGCATATCAAATAAAGATCCAGATGGACCCTGTATCAGTCTCACATAGCAGAGGTAATTTATGAAGAATCTTGAGTATCTCTATCTTATAGTGTTAAATACTATTATAGACTTGGGTTGAACTTTTACAAAGATATGTCTAAATTGTAGAAACATAGGAAGTTCCATGGAATAGGAGATCTGAGAATATCAAGAGTAGTGTTGTTTTGAACTAGTAATATTGAATCATTAAACCCTACCAAATGATGAACAAGTTTGTATAGAAGATTAGGGTCTCTCAAACCTATACAAAGGAGATTTATGAGTAAAAATTGCATCATGACAAGGACTCTGAAGTTCTTTTAAACTAGAGAATCCTTTGTAACATTTTGTGTAAGAGTCCCGAGAGAGTCCCAGAGGTCTCATAAGGTTTAGAGATTCATCAACAGTTATACAACTTTGTCTAAGTTTTTAGGATCCATGTTCACCTTCAAAACCTGATTTGTCCAGATTACTTACATGAAAATCCAATGGCTTACTTGCACTTCGGTGCATCTAATATGCCATTAAAAGAATACAATAACTTAGTTAAACTACCAAATTTATTTTTACATAATCTCAAGACAATATCACATTCACAATGTTACTAGCTTTTACCATTTTCAATAGCTCTTCCTAAGGTTTCTATTTTGAAAAATTCTGATTTTAAAGAATGTGAAACAAACTTACACAAGATAATCTAAGAACTCACATTGTTGTTTAAACCAATGGGTCCAAATGTCTATGTAAGAAGCCCATGATGTGCATATGGAATATGGGAAGGGTCCATCAAATTTTTAGTAAGTACTTCATACCTGCAAAGTATAAATCGAGGTTTGTTTAATTTGCATGTAGAAATAAACACTATATATAATCTTATCAATTTGAAGGAAGAACACTAAAATAATTTAAGAACAAAAAAACAATAAAGATGAATAATAAAAACCATTAATATCGTGTGTCTATGGAGTACAAACCCACTCAATAAATATTTGATTTTGCTTGAAAAAGAGTTACCCATAAGGAAAATCTCTCATTGTTAGAACAGATTAGATTGATGGATCGTTTAGCATTGGAATCAATGGTGGAGTTTTGTTGAGCAATATTTGTGTAAAGCAGACTAGTGTTTGGCCAAAACCAGATGATGCCTTGATGTAGTAGACTTGGATAAACACCTACATGTGCCCTCTTGGAGGTGTGGACCTGCATTTAAGGTAGAATCACTTCATTAAAAGTTATATATTTAATGCACACAACCACTACAAAATCACTAACCCTCACAGTGACTTGATTCCCATTCCTTATCAAAGAGACTAGATCCTCATTTTGATGCACAGTTAGATTGATCTCCATTTGTTATGACTACTACCTCCTTAATGAACCTAACACAATGGCTTTAATGGCAATGTAACAAGCCAATATCCCTAAAACAAAACCATTCTCTTTGTTGCACTCTTGAAACCCTAGATCCCAAAGCATAATGATTTGAAACACTATCCAAAGGTTAGATTGCAAGGGTTTTGAATCTAAAAACTTCTATTGCATAATGCTGCCTCCATAATATATAAAATAGAGCTCTACAAAGTAGCATTTCAAACTAAAAATGCATATCAAACACAAAAGAAAATCCTAACCCATGGGAATAAGGGAAAGAGCCTTCAAATGGATGAAGAAGACATTGATATGAAAGAACATGAAGAAAGAACACTCCCTTATTTGCCTTCTACAACTTAGAAATTAAACAAAGCAACCCCAAGAAGATGGAAAAACATAGAAAAGAGGCAAAGGAAACAACCAACTGTGCAAATGAAAATTGAAAATGCTTAGAAACATTGCCTTGAAGTTGCTCCATGATCTTAGCTAAATGAAACTCAGATAACTGCCCAGAAACACCGCAACCTTCCTCTTCAAAGTAGAAAATAGTAGAGAAGGCGTTCATCTTGGAAGAGCCCATGTTGTTTTAGTCCTTTTACCAAAAAAAACAAAGAGAGAATGAAACCCATGCAAATTTCCCTCAGAAATATAAAAAATTTAATTTATTACTTGCTCAACTTCATGTTTCCCTCTTTTTTTTAATTACCCACTTTAATATCATATGTGACTAATTATTTAGTTGTGTTTTTTACCCAATAATCAAATTAGTCATTTATTTAGTCATTTATAGCTATGTTGCAAATACTTAGTAGAATTTATTCATTTTTAATTGTTGTGATTAAAATTTTTAGTCACGTAGTCATTTATTTGCCAAATTGTACTAGTGTAACTGTTCCAAACCCAAACCTAAAAAATCATCCATGTCAAAAACTTCATGACTCAAAACAACAATATGATCATACACACCTTAATATTCCTTCTTATCATTTGAAACAAGGGGGCATGAGCATTGCCCTCACCAAAGAAAGGAAGCACATTTAGTGAATAAAAAGATCATATACTTCAACTTCCTTACTTGCATTAGCAACATCAAGATCACTGTCAAGAGGAACAAAGAATGGGAATTCATCCAATAAATAGTCATCATCATTTTCAAGACCATGAACTGACCCATCTAAGCATAAATCAGTGAAAACATTGTCATTATCATTTTCATGGTTGTCACATGGTGTTGCATTGTCATCAATTTCAATCCTTTTGACCACATTGTCAAAATAATCCAATGTTGTATCCATACCACCATCCACATGATTTGACCGACAAGTATGAACAAATGGAGCTACAAATTTATCCCCTTCAGTATTAGGAGATGGAAAAGTAATGGAGAGTGTTGACTGAGCAACATTAGGCCACCCAAAAACTGCCTTTATACTTCTTGGTTTATATTCAAGGGGAAGCTAGATTGCACTAGGATAGGAGGTCTCACAATACAAGTCTATGCACACACTTTCATTAGGTCCACATTCATCTAGAAATTATTGATTGCAACAACAAACATATTATGTAAATGTGAAACTGATTCACCATCCTACTTCCTAAGGCTTTCCAAATGTTCAGCAAGGGAATCAGAGTCATAGACATGTGCATATGACTCATTAAAATCAACAATAAATCATCTTGTTCTTCATCAAACATTGTTGTTGTAAACTCTTATGCACTTGTAGATGCAGATTGACTATGGGACTGTTGGTGCCTAGATTCACTGACAGTTTCTGAGCAATTTTCATGCAGGCACCATCCCAAAATATCCAAAAAAATTTAAGTTTTGGGGCCCCTCAATGTTTTTCAGCATCTGTATTATAGTTCTTGAGGAGGTGGTCTTCATGTTTTCTCCATCGGCATGAGTTTGTATTTGTCTTGGCGATCATGATGGTAGCAGTCATATCTTCTTCCATCGCCAAGACTTTGTGCTATCGGCGAAGGAGTTTCATGTTGGGCCGTTGGCATTTGTTTGGCCGATGGATATCTATCAGCGAGAGTAGTATTGTCATCCAAGCAGTTTTTTGTGGCACCGATAGGTGTGGGTCACACCGACAGGGGAGTATGGAGTGGACCGTCGGTGAGACTTTTGCTATCGGCAGAGGGGTCTTGACCTCTGCCAATATCATTTTTCTGGTCGATGGGGATTTGGGCGTTGTGTTCATCGGTATGACAATGTGTGTCGGCGAGGGAGATTTGTGCTTTGCCGATGGATCTTCTCTGGCCGATGTGGAAGTTGGAGGCTTTAGGGAGGTGTTCGTCGGTGTGACTAAGGGTGTTGGCTAGTGTTTTTTCAGTTGCTCCGATGATGTGTGTCTGGCCGATGGGAGCGAGGAGTTTGGTCATCGGAGTGACCTTGGCTATCGGGGGCAGTGCTTTGTGGTCCGCCGATGGAGAGTGTTTGGCCGATTGAGGAGCAGAGTGTGGCTCGTTGGTGCGTTGGTATGACTCGACGTATCGGCGAGCGTCTTTTTTGTTGTGCTGATTGCGTGTGTCTCGCCGAAGACCTGAATATGGAGTTTGCGATGGCGTCGGCGAGACTATTGAGGTTGGTCAGAGGAGTTCTAGGTTGGCTGATGGGATTGGTCTGGCCGACAAGGGATTGCGATGGGCTTCATTGGTGTAACACATGAGGTCAGCCAGAGGATTTTTGGATGCTCTGATGGAGGGAGTCACGGCGACAGAGGGTGTGTTTTGTTTGCCATCAGCGAGACCGTTGAGATCGAAAGGAGTTTTTTGGAGCGGGCCGATGGTATAGGTCTGGGCGATGGGCTTTGGCCTGAGAGGCGTGTGTCGAGCGTGGCAAAAGCGCTCGACACTTAGTATGTGGGTGGCCATGTTTTTAAAATGCTAAAGTTGTCTTCGCACCGTGCATGTGGGACTAATTTTCCTACATAATTTGAACCTTTAGAAAATGCATTTTGGCGGGAACTCCCCATTTGAACGCAGCGATGGTTTTCTTGGTGGTTGTGGGTGGTTGAGCCATCAATGGCAATAGTGCAGAGATGTGAGCAAACGGTCAAGCAGTTAGGTACCCATTTTATGGCATAGCGATTTCTCCAACGGTGGCGCTGGGCTCAAGATCCCCCCTGTCTGTCGCATTTAATCTATGAAGGCCATTTTCAAATGGAAGGAATGTATCTGGTGAATTTTTTACTTCTGGCCATGTAATTAATTGCAAAATGCACACGGTTCTGTATAAATGGTCTGGCTGTGTTACATTTTAGGGGTTGGACATTTTTTGGGCTTTCAGTTCTGACTCTGAACATAAGGTGTTCACATTTTGAAAGGCATTTTTTGCTACAGACTCGGTCCTTAGTCTGGTGTACTAATCTATCTTGGATTGTAAATGATGATTTTCTCTGTGATGACCTTCTATGCAGATTGATTTTAAATGAAAAACACCTGTGTGTGTATTGTTTCTGATTGTCTCCTGTATGTCATTTGTTTTCCTTTCAAACAAGGTTGTCAAGGACTTCCAAGTTTTTCAGTGTATGCATACTGTGTGTCTGATTTATTGCGTCTACTCAAGGAGTGGTTAAATAGGCTTTTGATCAGATACAAAGGGAAATAGATTGCATCATAGGATCTGTTAAGCATGATCATTAATGATACTCTTTCTTGGACATGTTGCTGTCAAGCAGTAGCATTATTCTCAGGTCCTCTGGATATGAATTTATGTTGTCATGGGGAGACATTTACAGTCTTAGATATGACTCTGCTACCCAGATAAGGCACTAGTTTGGGAATTTGTCTGTTCAATGGGTCTAGGAAAGTCCCATCACTCCAAACACCATTTCAACCCATCTCATCACTTCCACCTGTTAGTTGTAGGATTAGGATTAGGAACCTCTGCATGCTCTCATACCTAACCAGACATTATGTCCAAGAATGTTGCCAACCTTGTGATTTGTTACACAAATCTTGGTCCATACATGAGAGTATTCTGCCTGTTGCCGTCAAGTTAAATCCTTCTGTCATTGAGCTAGTCAAGGTTATACTTTTATCAAATAGGGACACCCCCCTTGGTGCGGCAGAACCAGAAGTGAAGGGGAGGAGCTCACGCAACCTCCTGTATTCAGTTGGTTGAATCTACTTGTGCATTAGAACTGGCAAACCCTAATGCTGATTCAAAAGCAAAAACCAACAGGGACTACTTGGTGCCTATTGTCATGTGAAATTGCACCCTATTTGAAGCTGGTTCAAACACTTCAATGACACAATGGGACTGATCTTAAGGTGTGGGGCCTTGCTGATGAGATCAGACCTCCAGAGAAGGCTAGTTCCTCTTTCTAAGCTTAAGGCTCAGAGAAGTAAACTAAAATCTAGTGCTAATGCTTTCATGGGAAAAGGGTAAGAAGGATTGCTAAAATTAAAATAGGTGATGCACCAGATTGAGTATGTTTAGCTGCAATTGACTCAGCACAGTAATAATCTCAAAACTGAAAAGAATTCACACAAATTCATATCAATTCATATAGAGGTTAGGGAAGATAGGTGAAGGTATGAAAGGGACTATTTTACCCACAATACATAACTCACATCAATTGAATGACACAGTGCAAGAATAATGAAAGAGGCAAAATATCAATTTATATTGATTACAGAGGCCAAATAGCCATTACAAAAGAGAAAATGATGCAAAAGAAATAGACATAGAATAGTCAAATACATTCATAGTTGAACTATCAATTGGAGATGTGAGTCGAGGCTCAGCAAAAGAGCATAGTCCATTAGATCCAATTGGTTCTTGTAATTGCACTACAAAGACCCGGTTACAAGAATTCTCCAACCTGCAATAGCCTAGAAGAACAACTAATAGAAATACATTGCATTTTTATGTATTTATAACAATTTTGAGCATTCTACAATAGTGGCACTGGAGCTGGTCAATTGACCCAGGATAGGCCCATGCTTCTTCAATTTTCTTGGTTCAGAGATCCTGCAACCTGGGATGGAACCCATACCCCTGACAGCCCTGCAAGTCTACAAAATAGATCACTTGCATGAATGGATGGAAGGCATATTAAGAGGGAATGCTAGAAGTCTTGTTTTTGTCCTCACAAATCTATTCTATAGCTTCATTTGTACCCCAAAATTGAAGACTTCACTGTTTCAACTACCCTCATTCATCCTTGGCCTGCAAAATTTTAATGTTGCATACTTCCCTGAGAAAATGGCATGATTCAGGGAGGAATAAGCTTTTACAACACTTTATGTGTTGCTCCCCCTTAATCTTTCATGGTGCCACTCTGCATTCATAAATCCCTGTGTTTGATATTTCTAATTGGTGAATTCTTTAGAACTATTGGGTTCCATTTTCACGATTTTCCTCTTTATTTTACCCATTGGAAAAATCTCGCTTTCCAAACCTTTCTCTGTCTCTCTTCAGTATCTGTCAGAAAAACTCAAATTTATGAACTATTTTTACCATCTTTTTGCCTTATCAACAAAATGTCATTTTTTGGAACTTTGCTTGTTTGTCTCTATTTTGCCTTATCGGCAAAGATCTATCTCCATGAACCAAGCTTTGTTTTATCTTTTATCTTTATGGTACCATTTCTACCTTATCAGAAAATCGTTCATTTGCCAAACCTTTCTTTACTTCTCCTCTTATCAACAAAAGCTAATTTTTTTAACCAAGCCTTCCTTATCGGTGAAACTTCATTTTGCCAAACTCATTGCTTTACTAATGTATTTTGTCTTATCGACAAAAGTCACTTTTGTTGAACTTTGCTTTTGGCCCATCTTTTCCTTTCTATCAGCAAAATGTTGCTTTGTCAAACTAATCTCCTTTGCACATTTTCTCATCATTTTTCCCTGTCGGCAAAAATGGCCTTTGCTGAACTTTGTTTGATTCATTTTAACCTTATTGGCTTTTCGTCCTGTCGGCAAACTTAGAGAAAATCAAACTAGCCAATGAGTTCCCTCCCTTCCATTACCTTAGCTACTTTTTGCTTTATTCTTCCTTGGTCAGGAAAGTTTGCCTGTGCCGAACCATTGCTTCCTTCGCCTTACCATGTCAGAGATTCGCCCCATCAGTGAACCGAAAGATTTTTGAACTCATGAAGAGTTCACATTTTTCAAACATTGTCGATAAGGCCTTCCTTCCTATCTTATTCCTTAGACAATTAATGAAGCCCACTCTTTCTACCTGCCTTATCAGGAATCTACCTTGTTGGCAAACCAAAGGATTTCTGAACTCATGGAGAGTTCAAACTTTTAGCATTTTGTCGATAAGATAATTTTGTTCCCCTTGCTCTACCTTAATGAATTTGAAGAAAATTCACTCCCTTTGCCTTGTTAATGAATCACCGAATCGGTGAATTGAGGAAATTGTGAACATTTTGAAAGTCTGCACTTTGATCATTTTACCAATAAGGTAATTTTGTTGCTCCCTTTCACCCTTAGCCATTTTTGAAGAAGCCCGCTCCTTTCCCTTCTATCAAAAAATTGCAGAATCGGTGAACCTATTAAAAGTGACTCCTGAAGAGTTCATAAAAGATGAAATTTACCAACAAAGGGGAAGAATTCTTCATGCCTTAGCCATTTTTATAATTTTCTGCCTTAGTTCAGGAACCTAAACTTTTGCTGATAAAGGCCAAAAAGAGGTAAAAACTAAGGCAATGACCTAGATTTTTCTGGGTTTTTCTAGGTTTTATGAAAGGATTCTCCAAAGGAAACTTTAGGTATTTTTGCAAGGGAAATCATTGGATTTTGAAGGGTTTCAAATCTTACCTCCTTCTATTTGGAACTTTCTCTGATCGAATCTTTCTAATAGGAGGAATTCTAGAATATTTTGGGGTGGGCAAAATATGAAAATATTTTGGTGACTTTGTAGGGGTGTTTGCCTGCTAAACATAGGGATTCAACTACCTTATACAATCCATTGGGCACAAAGTCAAAAGAAAACAAAATCAAGACCAAACAACTGAAAATGCCTCCACAAAACAAGAACAAAACAAACAAGGCAAGCCTTCTCCTAATGAGAAAGTTGCCTATGCAACAACACTTGGAGGAAAGGAAACCTAAAATAGAAAGAAAATTAACCTAAATATTTACAAGAATCTCAAGACCAAATGCAGAAGTATGGTTTGAGATTAATCCCATTCACTAGGATTAGAAGTTCCTCACCAGTTAATTTGGATAGTTGAAAGGCATTGGCATGCTTGCAACTAGTGATAATGTAGGGGCTGCTCCATATAGCATCAAATTTGGAATGTCTTCCTGCATTGACCGTATCTTCATCCCATTTCAGCACCAAATCTCCCTCCTGGAAAACTCTATCAATTGATTTTCTATAAAATGTCCTCTTTACTTGTTCTTGGTGTGCTTCAAGGGTTTTCATGGTTGCATCTCTCTTCTCTTCAAGCTCCATCAGCTCAACAAATCTAACTATCATGGCATCATTTTCAAGCAATTCCAGCTACTTGGCCAGCTCAAGGGATGGTAACTCTGATGATAATGGAAGCCTTGCTTCCTTCCCATATACTAGCATGAAGGGCAAATTGCCAATTGCTCTCTTAGGAGTGATCCAATCAACCCAAAGAGTTATCTTTAACTTGGAGTGCCAAGTTCTCTAATTTTCATCCACTGTCCTCTTGATGATCCTAATCAGATTTTTGTTTATGGACTCAGCTAGGCCGTTCACTTGGGGGTAGTAGTTGGATGATGTTTTCAAATAAATTCCATAGTTTAGTGCCCATTCACTAATTTTTGCACCTACAAAGGCCTTAGTATTATCATAAATAATGGTGAATGGAACACCAAACCTAGCAACTATACCTTCAAGAAAATCTAAAATGGAGGCCTCTGTGGCATCCTTCAATGCAACTGTCTCTATCCACCTTGTAAAATAGTCTGTGGCTGTTAAAATCCACTTGTACCCAACACTAGATGGTGGATTAATCATCTCAATGAAGTCTAAACCCCACTGGGCAAATGGTTGGTTAGTTTGAATTTGATGGAGAGGAAGAGCTACCAGCCTTTGTTTGCCTACAAAGAATGCACATTCTTTGCAGCTCCTTACCCATTTATGGGCATCTCTGAATAAATCAGGCCAGTAGTAACCAACCCTTATAATATTAACAATAGTCATTCTTGGAAAATAATGGCCACCAACAGGACCATTATGAAATTCTTCTAAGATTCTAGAAGTCTGATCTTGAGTAATACATCTCAGAAGAACCCCATTGATGTCCCTTCTAAGTAAAACACCATCTACAAGAACATAAGGGATGGATTGAAGTTTGAAATACCTTCTTTTTGCTGAATCAAGTTCATTAGGGCATCATCCTGATTGCAGAAAAGTGCCCATGTCATGATACCGGTCAGTTTGGGCATGGGAATCAGCTTGTTGCATCTACCCCTAGACACATATGACATCATCTCTGTCTTAACATCTTCTGCCATCTGTTTGTACAAACCCTTGCCACGAACCAACTTGGTAATTGTTGTCATATTTTGCCTGGTCCCAAAATATTCCTGTTCCCCTCCTTCTATCAGAAAGATATGATAAGAGAAAGCCTAAATAGAAGGAGGAAAAGCCTAAATCCTTCATGATTCCTTATTCTCTGCCTTGCAAAAAACCCCTAAAATCTCATCTAGAGAATCCTTGCAAAAAACCTAGAAACCTTTGGGCTTCAATGTCTTCCTTCGCAGAGATTTTCCATCTTCATACTTAGTCATTTTGGCATGGATAACCTGATGACATCATCTAGATCTTAGCTAACATCCTAGATATTATCCTGATATCCCAGACTTTAGTTAAGGTCCCGATATCCCCTTCATATTTAGACCTTAGTTAATATCTGGGTCCTTTGCGAATCTGCAAACCCTTGTGAATATGATGGTGACATCATCCAAATATTTCCTAATGTCTAGACCTTTCCTAATATCCATGCTCTTGCAAATGTCCTGATGATGTCATCTAGATCCTCTCCCCAAACAAGTGCATATAACGATGACATTATCCACACATTCCACCTCTGATATATCACCCCCAGTGCTAATATCTTGATGACATCATCCAAATCCCCTCTTCAACGAAGTTCTTCATGCTAATGGCATCATCAGGATATTCATAAAAGGCATCCAGATATTATCTTAGTGTATGGATATTAGGTTAATATCCATGTGGATGATGGTTTCTCCATGCTGCGAAGATAAATTTGACGGGTGCATTTGGATATTGCATAGCCCGTGGACCACCTAAAGCTGACGTCATGTTCCTTATGTGGGGCTGTGAGATGAAGAAGTGTGGCCATGTGGAGGGCTAAGCATGCTTCCATGGAGCCCAAATGAAGATGGCCCATTCTCTTCTCTATAGCCTCAGAATGGCACCATGTGTAAGGTGCATTAGGGATTTAGCGGTGGGGCCGCAACTTTGAAGATCTAACGACAGCGTGGTGTTGCAGGTGAATCTTGCCCATGGGGAAGATTCTATGTGCGGTTGTGTGATGATGACACGTGGATATCCATATGTCAGTTGACCACAACTTTGACCATGAATATCTCCCTCATCCTGAGGAATTTCTACGTGATCCAAAAGGTAAAAGTGCTTAGATTTTCCTCCTCTTTCACTTGGTAGGGTTTTTTTGGGGGGATATTCTCACTTTCAAAATATGATCCAAATACCATGATCTAGATGTGCACATCTAGATATCAGGATGGCTACTGACTAAGGAAGGATATGCAGGCTCCACCAACAAGACATCTCAGTGACCGACTTGAACTATTGCAAAGGTAGATATTTCACATTGATTCAAGTTGGTGAGCTCTGCAGATGAAATTTAGGAAGTTTGGCTCAATTCTTCAATACAATGGGACTCCTATGGCTCGGTGGTAGATATTTCTGTGATCTGCAATGACTTTTAGGCTTTCATCTTCAATGCCCTATCCCATCTTGCGTATGGGCAACCATTTCTATGGTTGCAGATCTGCCAGAGGCATGGGTTCTGTCCTCATCATCGTTGGTTCCTGTCTCTGTATTGATGGTGGCGTTGGTGGTCTTGGTTCCTATGCATCTACTTCAGTGCCCTCTATGCAAGAATTTGTTATAAAGGCATTGTAATCTCATTATTCATGAGGAGTGAGTAATTTTTGGGTTGTTATGCTACCAAATTTCTTGTAGTTAGACCTCTTAGTGTAATTATAGTATTATTGGAATATGACTCACTGTGCTTGTAGCATGGCCTCTGCTATCTTCTAATTAATCCACTAATGATTGTAATTAACTATACTGTGTCTCTTTCTGTTACTGGTTATTTTGCATGGTAATGGTTTCTGGCCTTCATGATCAATATATGCACAATATCTTGCCTCTCTTATGCTCTAATTTCTGTGTTTTATTTGAATCTATGATCTATTCTGTGAGTAAAACAACCCCTTTATGGGTTAGGACTTCATACCGAAGCCTCGATCAGTTCTATAAGTCTATGTGAACCTTCTTTTGTGATTGAGATCATTGTTGTGTCTCTTCCAGGCTTACTACCACTCACTAAATCTGGTGCATCACCTTTATTTCCATTCATGTTTCCTTCTAACCCTTTTCCCTTGTAGTATTAACACTAGGTTTAGACAATTTTCTCTAAGCATTAGGCTTAGAATGAGGAACCAACCTTCTCTGGAGGTCTGATCTCAACTTGTAAGGTCCCACACCTTGAGATCATTCCCATTGTGTCATTAGAATGCTTGGACTCTCTCCAAGCTGGGTGCAATTCTATGTGATAACAGTTTCTGGCACACCTGGTGGGACTAGTTCGATGAACTCTATCATCCATTGAAGAGTTTTTGGTGTGCTCTTCAATGCATCTTATCGTTCAGGATAGTCTTCCAAACACCATGGCGACTCTATTTAACAAATCTTCTGGTGTAGCCAATTCAAGCTCATGAAAAGCTTCAAGAATTAGAATTTTAGTGGTATTCCTGATTTAAGTGCTTTTAGAAGCATCTTCAATCACTTGGTGACTCTCTCTAGTATGTTCCCAGTCTCCAAAAGAAAACCTGTTACCCTCATTTTCAAAGAATATTTTGATATATCTCTGCTTTTCAATGCTCTAGTATGTAAAGTTGTTATGGAAGTCATGACTTTTTCTCTCCATCAAGAATAGGCTTCCATACACCTAGCATATCATTCACATCACTGTCATGACCCAACTAGGAAATAGACCATTTGTGGCCTTTAATGGTGAAAGCCCTCTCAACCTTGCACAATATAATAACATCCCTATTCCAACTCGAAAGGCTATTCCCTTTTTCACTGGTGAAAGTGCCACTACACCTGCTGAGCACATCCAGGACATTGTCAGTGTATGCTCCATTCACAATGTTACCCAAGACAATGTCACAGTAAGGCTCCTTGCCTCTTCCTTAAAAGGAAGGCTCTCCAATGGTATAGGGAGTTACCTGTAGATTCAATTCATGAATGGGGTGATTTAGGAACAAGGCTCTATCAACGTTTTGAGGACAAGAGTGATCATTTGTCCCTGATAGAGTAGCTTGCCACTATTAAAAGGGCTCCTTATGAATTCATGGTAGATTTTAATTTCAAATTTTATAAGACTTGGTACATAATCCCACCATTGGTAAGACCTTCTCCTAATTGCCTTCTTGTATTATTTGAGATCCCTAAACAGTGATATCGTTGTCATGATCCTGTCTCTAGGAGGAGATGTATTACCTGATGCCTATGACGTAGCCATTAGGGTAGAAAAATATTTGATTTTGGCTGGAAAGATTCCCCCTAGGCCTCCAGTGCCATTATTTCCATAAGCCCCAGTCATGCAGCCAATTAAAGCACCAATTCCTACAACTAATGTGCGATACCAAGCTCCTAATCAGCCCTATCCGCTTAGCTAGCAACCTTGTCAGGGGAACAATCAAAGACAAAATCAACTAAGTTGTGTTAGGCCCCTAAATTCCATCAACTTAGCTACTGCAAGTACATCAAGAAAGCTCTTTCCCATTCAAAAAAGATTAACCCAAGTTAATGAGCGGTGCCATTCATGCAATCCATCAGCAGCCCCAAAACAACAGATTGGACATAGCCAGTAGGCTATGGTGGAACAAAGGTAGATGCAGGTTGAGTGTGTGTTCTTGAATTGGGAAGAAGATGAGGTTTCTTTATTTCATGAGTTTCCTATTTATATTGAAAATGAAGAGGACAGGTAGTAGGAAATGGATACACCACAACATAGGAGTAGTGAAAATGATGACATACTATTGCAGGCTGAGGCCCAACATGACAGTGAATTTCCAGTCCATAAAGAAGGACGTACGAGTAGTCCTGTACTGAAAAGTATAGAGGACTTGGAAGAGGCTCATTTCTAGGATGAGCTTGATGTTTTTTTCTCAAACTTGGATAGTAGATCAATGCCTCTAGATGAGGTAAACCATGAGCAGTTTAAGCAGATAAAGGAGGCAATAATTCCTCTATTTGAGATATAGAAGCTAGAGTATTCAGACTAGAATCAAGAGAAAGAATCAAAGTAGAGGCATGAGATCAACTCTGTTGATTTTCCTATTATTTCAAGGGGATTCCCTATTAGGCATCTAGCCCAGCTGGAGACACATCAAAAAGAGTCACCACTTGTCATGCTTGCCTCTAAGCATGAAGTTGAGCATCAAAATGAGCGGGATCAGCCCATTTATTCACCACAAGCCAACAACATAAACAATCAGTCTAGGTGGATAGGTGAGTTTATCTCCATTTTGGGGAGGTGTTTTGTCAATTTGTCATATGCCCATCCCTCCCTCACCTCTTTTTAATTGACCATGATTATGAAAAGAATTGTAAGTTGTTGAGAAAGGGCAATTATTTTGAAGAACTAGTTAATGGCTTTGTTTAAGGTCAGTTCTGGTTGGTTAGTTTAGGAGTAGGTTAGTTTTATTTTTGTTCTAGGTTTCCTTTCAATAAGTGCCTTTGCACTCTGTTGTATTCTCATTAGGAGGATACATGCTTGCTTGCTTGTTTTGTTTTACCTTGGTGGCTTACCCAGTTGTTTTAGCTCCTATGTTCTTGTTGTAGTCTCTTTTGACCCCATGCCTAATAGATTGATTAGGCCACTGATCTATTTGTTTAGCAAGCAAACATCCCTGAGAAGTTGCCAAAATGTTGTCATAGTTTTTTTGGCCCCAAAATATTCCTATTCCCCTCCTTCTATTAGAAAAAGCTGATCAGAGAAAGCCTAAATAGAAGGAGAAAAAGCCTAAATCCTTCATGATTCCTCATGCTCTACCTAGCAAAAAACCCCTAAAATCTCATCTAGAGAATCCTTGCAAAAAACTTGGAAAAACCTAGAAACCTTTTGGCTTCAACGTCTTCCTTCACAGAGATTTCCATCTTCATACTTAGTCATTTTGGCATGGATATCATGATGACATCATCTAGATCTTGGTTAACATCCTGGATATTAACCTAATATCCTAGACTTTAGTTAAGGTCCCAATATCCCCTTCATATTTGGATCTTAGTTAATATCTGGGTCCTTTGTGAATGTGCAGACCCTTGTGAATATGACAGTGACATCATCCAGATATCTCCTAATGTCTGAACCTTTCCTAATATCCATGCTCTTGCGAACATCTTGATGACGTCATCCAAATCCTCTCCCCAAAGAAGCGCATATGACAATGACTTCATCTAGATCCCCTCTTCAACGAAGTTCTTCATGCCGATGACATCATTAGGATATTCATAAAAGGCATCTGGATATTATCTTAGCATCTGGATATCAGGTTAATATCCATGCGGATGACGGTTTCTCCATGCTATGAAGGTAAATTTGAAGGGTGCATCTGGATATCGCATAGCCCACGGACTACCTAAAGTTGACGTCATGTTCCTTTTGCGAGGCTGTGAGGTGAAGAAGTGCAGCCACATGGAGGGATGAGTGTACTTCTATGGAGCCCAAATGAAGATGGCCCATTCTTTTCTCTATAGCTCCAGAATGTAAGGTACATCAGGGATTTAGCGGTGGGGCCGTAGCTTTGAAGATCTAATGGTAGCACTGTGTCGCAGGTGAATCTTTCCTACTGGGAAGATTCTGTGCATGGCTGCATGATGATGACACATGGATATCCATATGTCGGTTGACTGCAACTTTGACTGCAAATATCTCCCTCATCCTAAGGAATTTCTACCTGATCCAAAAGGCAAAAGTGCTTAGATTTTCCTCCTCTTTCACTTGGTGGGCTTTTTTTTTGGGGGGGGGGATATTCTGACTTTCAAAATATGATCCAAATACCATGATTTGGATGTGCACATCAGGATATCAGGATGGCTACCGACTGAGAAAGGATATGTAGGCTTAGTTAACAAGACTTCTCAATGACCAACTTGAAGTGTTGCAGAGGCAGATATTTCACATTGATTCAAGTTGGTGAGCTCTACAGATGAAATTTAGGAAGTTTGGCTTGGTTCTTCAATGCGATGGGACTCCTATGGCTCGATGGAAGATATTTCTATGATCTGTGATGACTTATATGGGTAACCATTTCTAGGGTTGCAAATCTACCAGAGGCATGGGTTGTGTCCTCATCACCGTTGGTTCCTATCTTTGCGTTGATGGTGGTGTTGGTGGTCTTGGTTCCTATGCATCTACTTCAGTGCCATTTTGTGTAAGAATTTGTTATAAAGGCATTGTAATCTCATTATTCAGGAGGAGTGAGTAATTTCCAGGTTGTTATGCTACCAAATTTCTTGTAGTCAGACCTCTTAGTGTAATTATAGGATTATTGGAATGTGACTCACTGTACCTATAGCTTGGCCTTTGCTATCTTCTGATTAATCCACCAATGATTGTAATTAACTATACTGTGTCTCTTTCTACTACTAGTTATTTTACATGGTAATGGTTTCTGGCCTTCATGATCAATATAAGCACAATATCTTGCCTCTCTTATGCTCTTATTTCTGTGTTTTACTTGAATATGTGATCTATTCTATGAGTAAATTTTTTCCTTTATAGGTTAGGACTTCATATCGAAGCCTCGATCAGTTCTATAAGTCTGTGTGAACCTTCTTTTGTGATTGAGATCATTGTTGTGTCTCTTCCAGGCTTACTACCACTCACTAAATCTAGTGCATCACCTTTATTTCCATTCATGTTTCCTTCTAACCCTTTTCCCCTGTAGTATTAACACTAGGTTTAGACAATTTTCTCTAAGCATTAGGCTTAGAATGAGGAACCAGCCTTCTTTGGAGGTCTAATCTCAACTTGCAAGGTCCCACACCTTAAGATCATTCCCATTGTGTCATTAGAATGCTTAGATTCTCTCCAATCTGGGTGTAATTCTATGTAATAACAGTAATATTGATGTCTATGTCATATTCCATCACCTTAGTTATCCATCCATACCTCTTTTCATTGACATCCCTACTCAGCAAGAACTCTTTGACGTCAGGGTGGTTTACCATCAATTGTATCTTGATGTTAGAAAGCATATGTCTAAACTTCTTTAGGGATTTCACTACAGTAAACACTTTTTTTTCCACAAAATCATACCTCTGTTCATAATATTTGAGTGGTTTTTTGAAGAAGGTGATTGGTTGCTCCAGCCTCTCCTCATTTTGTTGTGTTAGAATTGTTGGTATACCTTCCTTGACTCCAAAGGCATAAAGGATAAAATCCTTCTCATAATTTGGATTTATCAGAGTTGGAGCTTGTGCAATGGTCTACTTGATGGCTTCAAAACTATCCCTGCCTTCCTTGGACCATGTGAAGGCAACATCCTTTTTTAGCATAGCTGTGAGAGGTCTTTCTATTGAAGCAAAATTTGGAATGAACCTCCTCATGGAGTTGATCTTTCCCAGGAAAATCTACAGACCTTTCTTATGACTGGGAAGAGGAAGAGCTAGAATAGCACTTGTCCTTTCAAGATCAATGGCCACTCCTCCTTTTGAGACTACATGCCCCAACAATCTGCCTTTTGGGATAGTAAATACACATTTTTTAGGGTTTAATGATATCACATATTCTCTACATCTTTCAAAGACTTTTCTTAAGTGACCTAGGTGGTCAGTTGCATGCTTAGAATACACGGTCAGATCATCAAGATACACTAAAATAATATCATTAATCAGGCCTTTAAAGGCCAAATCCATTGCTCTTTGTAAAGTAGCTCCAACATTTGTCAACCCAAAAGGTATTTTTTGATAAGCCAAGGTACCCCACTTGGTGGTAAAGGTTGTTTTATATTGGTTTGATTATTTTACAAGAATCTGATTGTAGCTTGAATAGCTATCTAGGAGTGAAAACGTTCAAGCTCCTGCTATTGTTTGTAAGATTTGTTCCATAGAAGGAAACGAGTAGTGATCTTGAAGGGAGGCTCTATTCAAGTCTCTAAAGTCCACACATAATTTTATTTCCCCATTCTTTTTCCTAACTAGAACTAAATTTGCCACCCAAGAGGAATGTTTGATGGGATAAATAATCTTTGCCTCTATGAGCTTGGAGAATTCTTTTCTCATCAGTGGCTCTATTTTGGGGTTGATGGGCCTTTGCTTTTGGCAGATAGGATTTGCATTAGGGTCCAAATCAATAGTATGTTGGATTAAATCAGGGTCAAAGAATTTTAGATCCCTATAATCCTAAGCAATTAAATCATCAAATTCATTACAAAGCTCAATAAACCTTGCCTTTCACCTTGGTTACATACCTTGCCATGCTTGAGAAATATGTCCTGTGCAATTTCTACCTCCTCATAGTCCTCTTTTTTGACAGTCACGTTCATTTTTTCTTTCTTTGGATAATCATTTGTGTCAAATATGCTCTCTAAGGTGATCAGTCCCCTGTGTAACTTGTTGGTCTGTAATTAGATCACCTAATCACCACATTGCTCTTGTAATACTAACTGGTTCTTGGCAGCATACTTTGTCTCATCTTGTAGAAAATTCACAATTTGCTGGTCATTTCAAATACTTGCTAGCTTATGATGTTATCAGACATAATAGGCCCAACAACAACTTTTACATGTTGATCTAAATTCTGTTTGACATTTTGAGGAATGTCAAACTATGCACCAACTATGGCCAGTCTATCAGCATCATTATTTTTCACCTTGGAACTGCCTGAATGTTGAATGCATCAAAATCTTTGATCAAATCCCAAAACCTATGCTTGTATGACTTCAACAAATCATTCCTCGAAGCACTGAGTGATCTGATTTGGTGAACAACCATCTTGTTGTCACCAAACACTTGCAAAAATTTTATTCCTCTTTTTTGAGCCAACTGTATGCCTTGAACCAAGGCTTCATATTTAGCTACATTGTTAGAAAAGCTGAACTACAATCTGAATGAAGAGAAATAATTTTCCTTTTGGGGTGAAATCAACACAACCCCAACACTTGCTCCATTTTTGCTACTGGGGCCATCAAAATACATTTGCCACATCCCTTTAGGATCTGATATTTTCTTTTCAATATTGGGGATGATGACATCATCATCATGGATACAATAAGTACCCAGCCCTATTTCCTCTATATGAATAAGAGTGTCAAACTAAAAATAGTTTGCCCACTCATCAAGTAATATATCAGGGATCTCCTCCATTGGAGTGGTAGCCTCATGCCTATTGTTGCTGTCATCCTCCTCTAACTTATGGATTGTGCTATTCATATTGGTAGGGTTAGGAGAATAGGGTTCTATGTGCTCATTAGCAATAGGCTCAACTTTGATGGTTACCTTGGTGCCATACCTAGTTCTAAATAACATGTGGGACCAATCAAAGGATAGATACCCAACTATTTTGGCTATGAAGTCTCTTAATAGGCATATGCTAAAGTAGGCTAGGAGATTAATGACATAAATATCTTGGGAAATAGAACAATCAAGGCATGCATGCAAAGTGAGTTTTAAATCTTTTATAACACCTATTATTTTAATAGCAGTGCCATCTAATTGCACTACCCCTTTGTTCATAGGCTCATAATCTACACCCACCCTGTTAGCTATGTTCTTAGGCATGACAAAGGTACCTGCCCCCTAATCTATCATACAGTTATGTAACAATTTGTCACCAATAATTAAAGAAACATAGAATGGAGGGACTTACTAGTTTTGCTTGTGCTTTCTCCCTCCTTTTCTGGCTAGCATAAGTTGGTTGGGATGGTGGCCTTTTCTTTCAGTACCTCTACAGAAAGCTGGTTGAAGCTCGTCAAAGCTTTCTTCAACAAATCTCTTTGTGTTGGAATCAGCAAGGTGACCCACATTGTGACACTTATATTTGTCCTTTCCATCTGATCAACAATACTAAAGAGGATATGATTGCCCTTCATTGATGTTTTAGGAATGACAAGGTCAATTCTTGCTTGCACACCAGCCTAATTTTTCTGCTCGACCCAAGCTTGCTAGAGTGGTACTAAACTCGCCTGCCCAGTAGAACAATTTTTTTGATTGGATGGAAAACTAGATGCCATCCCTGCAGTTCTTCCTGCATCAATCCTGGCCACCACTCCTCCATTTGCGGCCATTTGAGACATGTGAGAAGAAAAAGCCTATTGTAGAAATACTATAGGTATTGAGGCGTCCTCAATAGCTCTTCTCTTCGCCCTTGTATTGAATGCAATTGGGCCTATGTCCTAATCTACACCACAAAAATCATCTCATGTCCAAATTATCAAAGGGGTGTCATTCTGCATTTGTTCTTGTCCTCCCATCATATCCTGACTAGAAATAACTTGTTATGAAGAAACAGATTGATTTTGTGCTGTCAATGCCTGACTGAACTATCTGCTTTGGCACAAATTCTGATCATGTGGCTAATTACATGGATAACACCAATCGTTATCATGATCCAAATTGTTCTGTATGGGTACAAGAGGCCAAGATGTACTAGCAACATTTGGATGCATAGTATTCAATGGTCTAATGTAGCTAGGTTGATTCTGCTTCTATGCATTACTCTGATATGGTGGTGTGTTCTACTGGTAATTATGCTTGAATGGCTGGTATGTCTGATTAGAGGGCTGATATGGCCAATTTTATTGTGCATTCAGTCTCCTTTCCAGTGTTAATTGATTGGTCAACATTCTTATCTTAACATCCTTATCCTCTAATTGCTCAATTGTAGGTGTAATTAGAGTAGTAGAAGGGGCAGTGGGAATTGGAGCCACAACAGACTGAATAATAGGGCCTCTAGAAATAAAGGCATTGGTGGCCTTAGAGTGATTTTTCCAGCCTGAATCAAGCAATTTTCTGTCCTGATTACTTTGTCATATGCATTTGGTAGCACAGTCCCTCCCATGGACTAAATCATGACAAGAATTTCAAGATTCAAGGATTTCAAATAGTAGATAAATGTTGTATTCAAGGAGGGGCTTCACCAACAGTGGGATACTGTCCCACATTTTCTAGAATCTATAATTGAAGTCCACTATATATTCATGGGGGGCTCCCTTGATTGTAGCTAGTTGTTCCATTAGTGACAGGTGGTCACTCTTATCCTCAAAATGTTGGCACAATTTAGTGCCCAGATCATCCTAGTTGTGGATGGAATTGGCTTGGAGACCCCTATACCACTGCAGGGATTTTCCCTTGAAATAAGAGGAGTCTTACTTCCACATTGTCAGCAATGACATTATGGATAGAACATACATTAGCTATATCTTGGATGTGCTCATTTGGGGTGGTGAAGTTTTCTCTAGTAAAAAATGGAATAGACTTTAAGGCTGAAGTGGGGATATCATCATATTGAGCTAGGTCTAGTGGGCTACCCCCATTAAAAGAAATGAATGGGAGGTTTCTTGCCATATTTTGGATGTTTAAATTGATTCTAGGTATGTTTAAGGTTCTTCTAGAATAATGAAACCTAACATGGAATCTAGTTGGAGGGGGAGTGGACTAAGCTCTAGATGGAGATGGTTATGCACTCCTACTTTCCCTCATAGGGGACCTAGATAACCTACTTCTTCTTATAGACTCAATAAACAAAAGTTCTATAAATTGGAAATTACCTTTAGAAGACAATCTTGTCTTCACTCCAAGCATGTAATGTTGAATATTCTAGATACTGAATCAACAGAGTCGCCAGGTGCTCGCATGCTTCCACAGCAATAAAACTAAGAATAGCACCAAATCCTCAGCTCAGCTCCTACTCAAAGTAGATTGTCCCACTGAGCATGCTAGAAATTATTGTGATGTGAAATAGCACCCTATTTGAAGCTAGTTCAAACACTTCAATGACATAATGGGACTGATCTCAAGGTATGGGACCTTGCTGATGAGATCAGACCTCCAGAGAAGGTTGGTTCCTCTTTCTGAGCTTAAGGCTCAGAGAAGTAAACTAAAATCTAGTGCTAATGCTTGCAGGGGAAAAGGGTAAGAAGGATTGCTGAAATTAAAATAGGTGATGCACCAGATTGAGTATGTTCAGCTGCAGCTGACTCAGCACAGTACTAATCTCAAAACTGGAAAGAACTCACATAGATTCATATCAATTCATATAGACGTCAGGGAAGAGAGGTGAAGGTATGAAAGGGACCATTTTACCCACAATACAAAACTCACATCAATCAAACAGATACAGTGCAAGAATAATGAAAGAGCCAAAATATCAGTTTATATTGATTATAGAGGCCAAATAGCCATTACAAAAGAGAGAATGATGCAAAATAAATAGACACAGAATAGTCAACTACACTCATAGTTGAAATATCAATTGGAGATTTGAGAGGCTCAGGAGAAGAGCACAGTCCATTAGATCCAACTGGTTCTTGTAATTGTACTATAGAGGCCTGGTTACAAGAATTATGCAACCTGCAATAGCCCAGAAGAACTGCTAACATAAATACATTGCATTTTTATGTATTTATAACAATTTTGAACATTTTGCAATAGTGGTACTGGAGCTGGTCAATTGACCTAGGACAAGCCCACACTTCTTTAATTTTCTTGGTTTAGAGATCCTGCAACCTGGGATGAAACCCATACCCCTGACAGGCTTGTAAGCCTACAAAATAGATTTCTTGCATGAATGGATGGTAGGCATATTAAAAGGGAATGTTGGAAGTCATGTTTTTGTCCTCACAAATTTGTCTTGCAGCTTGATTTGTACCCCAGCATTAAATACTTCACTATTTCAACTACTCTCATTCGGCCTTGACCTGTAGAATTTTAATGTTGCATACTTCCCTGAGAAAATGGCGTGATTTGGGGAGGAATAAGCTTTTACAACACTTTAACATGTTGTTCCCCCTTAATCTTTCATGGCTCCACTCTGCATTCATAATTTTTTGCATTTGATTTTTCTGATTGGTGAAATCTTTAGAACTATCGAGTTCCATTTTCATGATTTTCCTCTTTATTTTGCCCATTGCAAAAATCTCTTATTTCTGAACCTTTCTCTATCTCTCTTCAGTATTAGTTGGAAAAACTCAAATTTGTAGACTATTTTTGCCATCTTTTTGCCTTATCAACAAAATGTTATTTTCCAAAACTTTGCATGGTTGTCTCTATTTTGCTTTATCAACAAAGATCTATCTCCACGAACCAAGCTTTATTTTATCTTTTATCTTTATGGTGGCATTTCTACCTTATCGACAAATTGTTCATTTGCCAAACCTTTCTTTACTTCTCCTCTTATCAGTAAAAGATGACTTTTTTGAACCGAGCCTTCCTTATCAGTGAAACTTCATTTTGTTGAACTCATTGCTTTGTCGATGTATTTTGCCTTATCGGCAAAAGTCACTTTTGCCAAACTTTGCTTTTGGCACATCTTTTCCTTTACATCAAGAAAATTTTACTTTGCTGAACTAAGCCCCTTTGCGCCTTTTGTCATCATTTTTTCATGTTAGCAAAAATGACCTTTGTTGAACATTGTTTGATTCATTTTAGCCTTATTAGCTTTTCACCCTATCAGTAAACTTAGAGAAAATCAAACTAGCCGATGAGTTCCCTCCCTTCCATTGCCTTAGCTGCTTTTGCTTTATTCTTCCTTGGTTAGGAAAGTTTGCATGTGTTGAACCATTGCTTTATTCACCTTACCATGTCGGCGATTTGCCCTGTCAACGAACCGAAAGATTTTTAAACTCATGAAGAGTTCGTATTTTTTGAACATTGCAGAAAAGGCCTTCCTTGCCTATCTTATGCATTAGACAATTAACGAAGCCCTCTCTTTTTGCCTACCTTATTAGGAATCTACTATTGGAATTAGTCTGGACAACTGAGAGGGGGGTGAACTAGTTGTCCCTAAATCTCTACGCTTTTTCTAAACTTTCAAATCTTCTTTCTTAATTTACAACCAGATTAATGATGTAAACAATTAAGCATAAATCAACATATGAGTAGAAACAACATGAACACACAACACCAAAATTTTGACATAGAAAACCCAATTAAGGGAAAAACCACGGTGGGGGTTAACCCACAAAAATGTGTACCCTGTTAAAAGTACTTAATAAAATAGAAGGCACATGCCTTCGGGCGCACTGCCCAGAGCTCACTGCTTAAAAAGAGGCTCATTGCCTATAAGAAATTATGATTTACATAGAGAATATGAACTAAGAAATAGCATCTACATTCATGCCTGAATCAGTCCCTTTGAAGGCTCACAAAACTTTTGCTCCAATCTTCAAATATTTTTCACTGACTCTCCACTTTATACTCCCTTCACTCCTCTTCTTCTCTGCTCTGCTTTTGATCCTTTCTTTGGATTTAATTCATTTTGTACAAGGATGATTTTCCACAACTCTTCAACAAGTATTTATACACTTCATCAACCTTGGAATGATCAACAAGGTTGGCTAAACTTAATGTGGATCTTTACACTGTCGGCTAAGCATAACTGGAACATGAAACTTTCTCTACTAACATACCATGCTTCATAAAATGCTCTTTGGATCATCCGCAATACGTCAGAAACATCCAGTCAACCAAGACTGGGAAGAACATCAACCTCAAAGAAGAAATATTCAATCAACAGGATCAAACTTCAATGCGGACCTCCAACATAGTAGCCACATGATCCAGAGACCTCCACAAGCACATTGAATTCACCAATAACATCCACTCTAAACCAAATTACTAGAATCATCTGTATCTTCCTCTGGAACCTCAAGAACACTATCTATCATGATTGTCAAACTAGAAAGATAGCTTGCGGACCTCCAAACCATGAACCACTGGAGTTGATGCTACACACTGACTTCCCAAACAAGCCTTCAAATCTGCAGACCATAATATTTCACTACGGAGAAATCCGAACCAACTTACTGACACACTGTCTCTTCTGAATACTGCAAAATCTAGTTCTACTCAGATGGCCATAACTTCTTCAAATCTTCATGCAGACTTCTCAAATCTTAACTGGAGTAACCTCTGACAATCCTCTACACAGCCATATGGTCCGTATGCATTGATTGTCATTAATTTTCTCAATATCCTCAATAGTTCGGTCTTCTATATAGATAGCAAAATAGGATACAGTTGACACCAATGGCAACAAGGATATGTTGACATCAATGACAACACCACTTGGGCACATATTTGCAACAATCTTCCCCTTTGTCATTGATGGCAACATATAATGTGAAAAATAGAATTTAACCATCAAGACAAGAAATTCTCCCCCTTTCTCTTCTCACTACTGCAACTACTTTTTTTACTGCTCCCCCTTACATCAGCAACTGGTTTTTCACATGACTTCTCTCCCCTTTTGACATCAATGGAAAAGGGCACATATTTTCTATCTTTTCTCCCTTTTTTCTTCAGACTGATCCCAAAATTTACATATTGACTACTCCCCCTTTGAGTAGTACCTCCTTAACATCAATCCGGATCACAAGATATGAATGTGAATTCCACCGGACTGATGCACCTTAGTGCATCTTAGTTCTGATCAAGAGGGGTAATAACCCCTAAATTCTCTTTGAGATACTCAAAAGTACCCTTGGGAAGCCGCTTAGTGAAGATATCTGTGATCTGATCTTTGGAAGGCACAAATTCCAACTTGACTTCATTCTCATTTACTTTCTCTCTCAAGAAATGAAACTTGATTGATATATGCTTTGTCTTTGAATGCAATACTAGATTCTTTGAGATGCTTATTGCACTAGAATTATCACAGAAAATTGTGACTGGCTCCTCAAACACAACTTTGATGTCCAACATTTGTGTCATCCACAAAACCTAAGTACAATTATTTGCTGCTACTATATACTCTACCTCTGTAGTAGATAGAGATATTACCTCTTACTTTTTGCTTATCCAAGAGACTAATCTTCTTCCCAAGAAGAATGCACCACCACTAGTACTTTTCCTATCATCCACATCTCCTACCCAATCAGCATCTGTATATGCACGAAGAGTGAAGTTATCATCCTTTGGATACCACATTCCATAGTCAATTGACCCCATGAGATATCTGAATATTCTTTTAACTGCCACAACATGGGATTCTTTTGGATCAGTTTGAAATCTGGCAACAAGTCAAATGACATTCATGATGTCGGGTCTGATTTGAGTTAGATAGAGCAATCCTCCAATCATTGATCTATACCTTTTCTAATTTGCATTGGGAGAGTCATCATCTTTTCTTAGCTTGCATCCAGTTACCATAGGTGTACCTACTGGCTTTGAATCTTCCATTCCAAACTTCTTTAACAATTCTTTCACATACTTGGATTGAGATATGAAGATACCTTTATCTGATTGAACAATTTGCAGATCTAGAAAGAAATTCATCTCACCAAACATTGACATCTCAAACTCACTTTTCATCTGATCAGCAAATGCTTTGCACATGCATTCATTTTCACCAAAAATGATATCATCAACAAAGACCTCAACAATTAGAATGTCCTCATGATTTATCTTGAAGTATAGATTACTATCAGCAGTACCTTTGCTAAATCCTAGCTTAAGCAAATGTTTATCCAATCTGGCATACCAGGCTCTTGGCGCTTGCTTGAGACCATACAAGGCTTTTCTTTGTCTACAAACCATATCTCCCTAATCAAACAACTAAAATCCTTCCGGTTGTTCAATGTAGACTTCTTCCTCCAAATCTCCATTTAGAAATGCTAATTTGACATCCATCTGATAAACTTTAAAATCTTTGAAAGCAACAAAAGCAAGAAATAGTCTGACTGCCTCTATCCTTGCCACCAGAGCAAAAGTTTCTTCAAAATCAATTCCTTCCACTTGAGAATAACCTTTACATACCAACCTTGCTTTGTTTCTTACAACCTCACCATCTTCATTTAGTTTATTTCGGAAGACCCATTTGGTTCCAATCACATTTTTGTCCTTAGGTCTAGGAACAAGATCCCAAGTGTGATTCTTTTCAATTTGCATCAATTCTTCTTCCATTGCCTTAACCCAGTTTTCATCATTGCAAGCTTCACTTATTGATTTAGGTTCAATCTTTGAAATCAAACAAATCTCCTCTTGATCTTTAGAAATTCTTCTCCTAGTTCAAACACCTTTACTCTTATCTCCTATGATCTGATCTTTAGGATGATTTAACTTTACATAACTGGGAGTTTTGGAAATTGTTTGAATTACTATTTCTTGAACTTGTTCCTCATCATCTGCACTAACCTCTTGAGTTACTAGAGTTACCGGATCAATCTGAGTTTGAGCCTGAACTTGAACTTGCCTTCCTTGACTTTGACTTTCATCTTGATCATCTTAATCATATCCGGAGTACCTGGAATGTCCTTTGTTTTCATCAACTTTAACATTAGCACTTTCAACAATCTTTTTCAACCTCTTGTTGAAGCATCGGTAAGCCTTACTTTGAGTTGAGTATCCCAAAAATATTCCTTCATCACTTCTTGCCTCAAACTTTCCTAAATCCTCATCTCTTTTGATATAGCATTTACTACCAAAGACTTTGAAATGTCTCACAGTAGGAGGATGACCAAACCATAGTTCATAAGGAGTCTTACCAGAATTTCCTTTGATCTACACCCAGTTAAGAGTGTAGACAGTAGTACTCACGGCATCTCTCCAATAAACTTGAGGAACATTTGTTTCCATCATCATGGTCCTGGCAGCTTCTTGAATGGTTTGGTTCTTCCTTTCCACAACTTTGTTTTGCTAAGGAGTCTTAGGAGCAGATAACTATCTTTTTATCCCATGCTTTTCACAGAAAGCATCAAACTCACCAGAAGTAAATTCTCCACCTTTGTCAGATCTCAGACACTTCAATTTCCCACCAATGTCATTTTCAACCATCATCTTGAACACCTTAAACTTATCAAGAGCTTCTAATTTTTCTTTCAAGAAAGTTACCCACATCATCTGGGAGTAATCATCAATCAACAACATGAAAAATTTGTCTCCTTGCACACTCCTAATTCTAGCAAGACCATAGAGATCAGTATGTATCAGTTCCAATCTCCCACTTGAACCTTGTTCTTTACTCTTGAATGAGATTTTGTTATGTTTACCCAATTGACATTCTCTACATATGCTATCAGGTTTCACAAGTCTTGGAAGATCTTTTACAGCTTGAGTGAAACTTATTTTGACAAATGTTATCAAAATTCACATGACACATCCTCCTATGCCATAGCCAACTTTGATCTGTCTGAGTAATCAAACAACTTTTCCCAAAACTACTTAAGTGAAATATGTTACCTCTAGTTTGAGTACCAGATGCAATTTCAGTTTCAGAGCTTTCCAAGATTCTACATTTTCCATCCTTGAATCGAAGATCATAACCCTTGTCAACCAACTGTCCAACACTGATAAGATTATGTTTCAGTCCTTCCACATATAGAACATCATTGGTGTTGTTCTTGCCATCAAAAGAGATGGATCCTCTGCCATGGATTCTACCAGATGAGTTGTCTCCAAATTTCACAAGTCTTTCACAATTTTCAAAACTCACAAACTTACTCTTCTCACCAGTCATATGATGAGAACATCCACTATCAATCACCCATTCATCTTTTTCAATAACCGGAGCAGCCAAGGCACTTTCCACATTTGCACAGCTAGAAGATTCAGTAGACACCAGATTTTCTTCTTTGATAGCAATAAACACCCAATCATTTTCAGAGGAGCCTCCATGATCAGATTCATCATTTGTGACCCCTTCTCCATTTTCTTGGACATAGTAACATTTCTTCTAACCCTTGTACCTATTAGGGTTTTGTTTTGAAAACCTCTCCGGACATCTTGAGGCAAAATAACCAATCTTATTACAAGAAAAACATTTGAGTGGTAATTTTCCTTCATACTTACCAGATCCTCTTGGCATTCTTCTGGCAGTAAGAGCTTCAAGATCTGCAATTTCTATTTCAACATCTTCAAGATCCTTTCTTGTTTTCACAAATCTATTTGATCTTGTAGAAGAGCTTTCACCTGGATCATATCTTTGTTTTCCATATACACTGGCTTTGAATGCAAATTCAAACTTAGGAAGAGAATCACCAAATTCACTCAATTCAAAAGCTAAAATTTTGCCAACTAGTTGATCTCTTGTAACATCTATGACAACCCTGATCTCTTCTATAGCAGCAACCTTATGTTTGTATGAATCAAGAAAGGATCTAAGCACTTTTTCCATAGTCTCTAATTCTTCCAAAGTTCTGCCAGCACACCTGATCCCACACACAACTTCATTTATCTTTTGCATGTAGATTGTGATGTTTTCATCTCCACTCATCCTCAGATTTTCAAATTTTCCTCTCAAACTTTGTAGTTTGGCACATTTGACAAATTCATCTCCTTCATATAGATTCTCCAACTTCTTCTAGATTTCATGAGCAATTTTTAGACCAAAGACATTAGTTATTTTCTAATCAGTCAGGGCACTCAACATGGCTTCTTTAGCTCGAAGGTTATTTTGAGCATCTTTGACTTGATCTAGAGCTGAAGGACCTTTCTCTAGAGGTTCATACTTATCATTGGTTATTGACCAATAAGCATCACCCATGCATTGTAAATGGCATTCCATGGGGTTCTTCCAAACAAAGTAATTTATTCTTTCTAATCTTGGACTATCCTTCTTGTAAACTTTGACATCCTAGATCTCCTCGAGCAGTTAAGCTTCTTCTAGAGGAACCTTGCTCTGATACCAATTGTTGGAATTAGTCTAGACAACTGAGAGGGGGGGTGAATAAGTTGTCCCTAAATCTCTATGCTTTTTCTGAACTTTCAAATCTTCTTTCTTAATTTACAACTAGATTAATGATGTAAACAATTAAGCATAAATCAACATATGAGCATAAACAACATGAACACACAACACTAGAATTTTGATGTGGAAAACCTGGTTAAGGGAAAAACCACAGTGGGGGTTAACCCACAAAAATGCATACCTTGTTAAAAGTACTTAATAAAATAGAAGGAACATGCCTTCGAGCGCACTGCCTAGAGCTCACTACTCAAGAAGAGGCTCACTGCCTATAAGAAATTATGATTTACATACAGATAATGAACTAAGAAATAACATCTACATTCATGCCTGAATCAGTCCCTTTGAAGGCTCACAAAACTTCTGCTCCAATCTTTAAATACTTCTTCATTGACTCTCCACTTTATACTCCCATCGCTCCTCTTCTTCTCTGCTCTACTTTTGATCCTTTCTTTGGATTTAATTCATTTTATACAAGGTTGATTTTCTATAACTCTTCAACAAGTATTTATACACTTCATCAACCTTAGAATGATCAACAAGGTTAGCTAAACTTAACATAGATCTTTACACTGTCATCCAAGCATAACTGTAACATGAAACTTTCTCTACTAACATACCATGCTTCATAAAATTCTCTTTGAATCATCCGCAATACGTCAGAAACATCCGGTCGGCCAAGACTGGGAGGAACATCAACCTTAAAGAAGAAATCTTCAATCAATAGGCTCAAACTTCAATGCAGACCTCCAACATAGTAGCCACATGATCCAGAGACCTCCACAAGCACATTGAATTCACCAATAACATCCACTCTAAACTAAATTACCAAAATCATCTGTATCTTCCTTGGGAACCTCAAGAACACTATCTGTCATGACTGTCAAACTAGAAAGATAGCTTGTGGACCTCCAAACCATGAACCACTAGAGTTGATGCTACACACTGACTTCCTAAACAAGCCTTCAGATCCACAAACCATAATATTTCACTACAGAGCAATCTGGACCAACTTACTGACACACTGTCTCTTCTGAATACTGCAAAATCTGGTTCTACTCAGATGGCCATAACTTCTTCAAATCTTCATGCGGACTTCTCAAATCTTAACTAGAGCAACCTCTAACAATCCTCTACATAGCCATATGGTCCACATGCATTGATTGTCATTAATTTTGTCGATATCCTCAATAGTTCGATCTTCTATACAGACAACAAAATAGGATACAGTTGACACCAATGGAAACAAGGATATGTTGACATCAATGACAACACCACTTGGGCACATATTTGCAACATCTACCTTGTCTGTGAACCAAAGGATTTTCAAACTCATGTAGAGTTCAAACTTTTAGCATTTTTCTGATAAGGCATTTTGTTCCCCTTGCTCTATGCCCTTAGATGAACTTGAAGAAAATTTGCTCCCTTCACCTTGTCAGCGAATCGTCGAATTGGTGAACTTTTTGAAAGTTTGTACTTTGAGCATTTTGCCAATAAGGCAATTTTGTTGCTCCCTTTCACCCTTATCCATTTTTGAAGAAGCCTGCTCCTTTCCCTTCTGTTAGAAAATCACCGAATTAGTGAACCTATAAAAAAGTGACTCCTAAAGAGTTCATAAAAGATGAAATTTGGCAATAAAGGGGAAGAATTCTTCATGCCTTAGCCATTTTTATGATTTTCTACCTTAGTTTAGGAACCTAAACTTTTGCCAATAAAGGCCAAAAGGAGGTAAAAACTAAGGCAATGGCCTAATTTTTTTTGGGGCTTTTATGGGTTTTCTGCAAGGATTCTCCATAGGGAACTTTGGGGATTTTTGCAAGGGAATTCATTGGATTTTGAAGGGTTTCAGATCTTACCTCCTTCTATTTAGGACTTTCTCTTATCAAATCTTTTTGATCAGAGGAATTCTAGAATATTTTGGGGTGGGAAAAATATGACAACAGTGCCTAAATCAAACATGTTTATCTGGCTCACCAAGTCAATAAGCTCTTATTCAGATGGGTCAGAGGAATACAAAATGGGTGTATCATTTTAAAATTTATATGCACAATCATTTGTGAGCCTTGATGAGGTATCTCTATAATAATCAAGATCATATTCATGAGCATAGCTACAAGGGCTTCTGATCAAGTATGAGCCAAGTGAGTGCGTAGATTTTAAATCTTCTTTAAATCAATGATCCATGATTATAACACATACATCATGTTGAAACAAGACTGCATCAATCTCACCAAGAATTTTTTACACTTACAAGCTCACCAAGAACTTTTTCGATGAGTTCTTGGTCATCAGGAACTCATTTAAATCTCTTATTTGTCTTCTCTTTTTCCTTCTTGTTAGCAAGTTCCTACTCATTTGAAACTCACCAAAAAAATATCTCTTTTATTCTTCTTTTGCCTAGAAAACATTCACCTTGCTCTTTTGTATTTCAAGGATCAGGGTTTCATTAGGAACCAAGAACTTGTTAGTGAGTTCCTAAGTTCCAAGAATATGTCGATTCTCTAAAATATCCATCTCTTTACTTTATGCATGGGTCTTTTCTAAATTTAGGGATTGAGTGGGAACTTGAAACAATTCGATGAGTTCCATGGTTCTAGGAACCATGCAAACTGTCAAAACCTTCTTCTTATAGCCTCTTTATCAATGATCGGGGGTTGACTAGGAACTAGGCTTCAAGAACTCACCAAATCACTAAAACTCATTTTATTTGAAAGCACGCTAAGTGCTTGTCATGGGGCAAAGGTTGGGCCAGAGCTAGGAACAATTTTGGCAAGTTCCAAGGGACCAGGAACTTGTTGAAATTGTTCCTGATTGGTTAGAAAATGTTAACAAGGCTAAACTAAAACAATTTTCAAGATTTTTTAGAATTTCCAAAGATTTTCCAAGGCACAGAGAACTCAAATTCACAAGGGGACACATTCAAAGGGATTTTTTGATGGATTTTAGAATTTTCTAGGATGATTTCCACCACAGTTAGGATTTTCAAATTTAGGCAAACATATGGGAAATAGGAACAGGTAAAAAAGGGGTAAAAACACAAGATTTTTGCAATATTTGGGATTAAAAAATGAAGTTCCCAATAGTGGCTCTTATTCAAGGACATATTTTCTAGTTGGACATGGTGAGAATTTAGAAAAACTTTGGGATGTAGACCACACAACAGAGAAAACAAACAAACATTTCAACATGTAAACAAACAATCATGGCTACACAACACACAACATAAAGTAGGAAAACTAAAACCTACTATTCATGGAATTAGCATTGAATTGATAGGAGTCACTTGGTTAATGTGATAATACTTATGGGTTAGCATGCATTGCTATAAGGTTAGAGTTATAATTGTTAATGTGAAAAAATATTTAGCCTTATTTTAATGCATTTCATCTTAGCAATATTTGGACATTACATTTAGTACCAAATAATGGTTGCAACACTAAGAGATCAAGTAACATGTGTTTATTTTTTTTGGTTTAATGTGCTTACTAACTCTTGCACTATGTTTGTGTAGAAGAATGTCACTTAGACCTTCTAATAGTCATCCAAGAACATACCTGTCTTTTAGAGATGACTTTGCTAAAGAGTAATTTGAGATTTAGAGTGAGGACCCTCTAATGAGACTAGTTCAGTAGGAGGCACTTGCAGATAGAAGACCACATATTTTGGGAATATTACACTAGTTGCTAGATAGGTTTCCTCTTAGGCAAGATGCTTCTCACATAGCTAGTTCATATCCCTCTTAGGAGAAGGAAGCTACCCATTAAGTGGGGAGATGACACTCTAGCAGACTATGTAGATTCAAAGCAAAGCATGAGGAGCAACCTCAATAGAGAAACCATAGCAGGAGGAGATACATGCATCTAGAGGAATAAAGATCCATGTGACCATTTGAGAGACCTTCTCTGGTTACATTTGCTAATATTTTAAGGTTTAATAGAGGGTATCAAGGTAGAGTCTTGGTTGTTATCTTTATCTAGATTATTTGGGATGTAACCCTATTAGATCAACCTAAAAGCTTGATTTGTTATATTGTTATTGTTTAGTTTTTCTTCCACCTACTAAAACCAAGAGGAGAAAAACACCACTTTGCCTTGAATATGATAACATGGGAGATTTTTTTAGGGAGGCTTAGAGTGAGGTGTTTTCCCAAAAATTCCTAGTAGCATCACACTAGAAAATTTCATGATCTCCACCAATATTGTATGATGGTTACTCAATACAAGAATTGATTTTCCTTGATCTTCTACTCTCTATGGAAAACATCTATGATGAGCAACTTCTCATCAATAGGTTTTTTAAATGTTTGAACTCTCAAATAATAGGACATATCTACATGATAGCCTCTAAAGAACTTAAGAATTATCATGTTGAGAATGTCATACTTGGAAACCATGGAAAAAGACCAAGAGGTGCAAGATAGAGTTCATGTCCATGTTTCTTTTCAACTAGACTTTAGGTATTAAAGATCTTAGCCCCCATTAGAGGGAGGTTTTAGGACTCTATCCCTACCTCCTAGGATATAAAAAAGTTCTCACAAAGACAATAACAATGCTAGAGGCCTAAGCCTTGGCAAGGACCAAAGGGAGTTCAATCCAAGGGATGGGGGATGTAGAGATCTCATAAAGAGTGATGAGAATAGGCATAGAGTGTTGGTTCCATAAGACCACAACAACATTTTAGAGGTGGTCAACCTTTCTATCTTTAAGTAATCAAGTAAACCACATCCTACATGGTCTTAGCCAAGGGGGCCTTCTTTTGTATATGAAGTAGTTTTACATATTACAAGAGACTATCCATAAAGTGCAATAGCAGTAGGTACCTAGAGGGTAGCTATGTTAAGATAAATAGTCGATAACATTAGTAGATCTTACTAAGTTTATGCAACATTTAAGAACTACTGGGAAGAGAATTAAGCAAAATTTGTTGGATGGAACAAGTGGGTGGGATAAATGAGTGGGCCTGTAGATTGTTGGGAATTAAGGTGTCTCAACCTTGGTAATTCCTTGTATTATTTTATTGTATTTATTTATTTATTGCTTGTTATTGTAATTAGGATGCAAATCCTTATTGTCATCTTGTGGGAATTGGCACGGTGATGTGTCATCCTACGTGGAAGGTGACAACATGTAAATTTTTCCTCACATGAGGAGATAGGCATCCCACTTAGTGGTAGGAATATTTTGCCATGTGTCAGCATCTTGGATAGTGTGTAAGGGAATATTGACCGAAATGGTTATGACATATTCTTATGACAAATCTATGACATGTAAGAGTCGTAAATGGAAGATTCTATGATAGGTGAAGACATGTGTCACAAGGCATCTTGGAAGAAGGCATCTTTGGGCACCCCAAGGAGGGTTATGACATGTTGTAAGAGAATACGCTATTTTTAGCTTGTGTATGATAGATTCTCTTAGAACTGTAAGATATGACAGCTATGACGGATTCTATGACAGTCGTAAGTGTCGTAAGAGTATCTATCATTTCCCAACTAGGGAATAGGCAACCTCTTTGGGATGGGGTGTTATGACAAGTGTCATAAACATCCTACAGTGTTGGACAAGTGTCCATAGGCGTGGGTGTTGGGCCATGAGGCCATGTTGGATGCCCATCTCAAGAAAGAGCCATTTTTGCCTTGTATCTTCTATATAAACAGGTTCTTTGGAGAGATGTATTATGTGATTGACAGGTACTATTATGCTGTTGGATTATCTCCAAATACGAGTGTTGAAGACTCCTGGAAGAGCATTGGCTCTAAAACTGTATTGTAACCTTGATTGTTTACTGTAATACATTTGAGTTATGTTTTGGAGTGTGGGGTTTTTTACCTGATAAGGGTTTTCCCCACGTATCTCTCTCTCTCTCTCTCTCTCTCTTGTCTACTTTCTATGTGTATGTGTATTGCTGCAATATCTCTATTGTTGGGTTAACATTGTTGTAACTGTAAAGATTAAAATGAATTTGCACTCATCTCTCCTCATTAGATTAGTGTATGAAGCGATTTTCCCACACCTAGCTTCCTTTCAGTTGGTATCAGAGTTTGATCACCTTTGGTCCTAGTTGTTGGGTAGGGGTTTTTTAAGCTAATCTCAGGTTGAGTGGGAGCTTTGTGCAGAGTATTTTGTAATCTTGTTGTAGGAAGGAGATGGTAGGCACATCCAAAAGATTAGAGGTGGAGAAATTAGATGGCACTAATTTTGATTTATGGAAACTTAAGATGGAAGACATGCTTGTTGATTGTGACCTATGGGAAACCGTATCCGGTGTAAAACTAGTTGCAATGGCATAAGCTGATTGGGATCTCAAAGATCGAAAGGCTAAGGGTCTCATAAGACTCAGTCTAGTTGATTATGTTCTGTTAAATGTCCATGAGGAGAAGACCACGAAAGATCTTTGGAAGAAGTTGGGAGATGTTTATCAGGCCAAATCCCTGGTGAACAAATTTTTTTGAGAAAGAAGTTGTATTCTCTGAGGATGGAGGATCTGTTGCAGATCACCTAAATACCTTCAACATGTTAATTGCACAATTGACATCTGTTGGTGTGAAGATGGAGGAGGAGGATCATTGTATGACCTTGCTTTGTTCTTTACCAGACTCGTGGGATCATCTTGTTATGGCTATTGGGAGCACCACATCCACTTTCACAATGGATGAAGTGGTATCTTCACTGTTATCTGAAGAGATGTGGAGAAAGTCTTCTGAGGCAGCCAAAGAGGCTCTTGCGGTTTGTGGAAGACCCAAGGAGAAAGGGAAAAAGAAGGACAAGAAAGATGAGAAGGGTAGATCCAAATCCCGTGGGAGATCTAAATCTCTTGGAAAGTCCAAGGCTCTCTATTGGAACTCTGGAAAAACTGGGCATTTCTGAAAGGAATGCAAGGAAGAAAAGAAAAAGAAAAAGAAGAATGTCCTAGATTCAGGTTTTGACAAGTCACAAGATGATGGTGATGCCTTCATCGCAACCCTGGCCACCCATGCATCTGATGATGTGTGGTTGATTGATTCTAGTGCATCATTCCACATGACCTCGCATTGAAGCTGGTTCATGAAGTATGAAGAGTTTGATGGTGGAAGAATGTACCTAGGTGATGATTCTCATCTAAAGATTGTTGGTCATGGAAGAGTCTCAATCTAATTCCCTAATGGATGAGTGAAGGGGATCACTGGGGTTATGCACATCCTAGGTTTAGCACATAACCTCCTTTCTGTAAGTATGTTGAATGATGCAGGTGTGTAGGTTGTCTTTTCGAAGGATGGATGCAAGATGACTAGAGGATCTATGGTGCTTGTGAAGGGTACTCAGAGAGGTACTGTATTTGAGCTAGAGGCATGCACTTCACAGTGCAATAGTTCTTCTAACTTGAAGAAAAGAGTTGCAGTCACTTCATCCCCGCCATTTGAACAAGCAGTGAAGAAATTTGTTATAACAAATTCTAATGGTAGTGCATCTTGTGTACCCAAGGGTGCTCATGCTTGGAAGTTAAGCTTCCTACTGAAAAGACTATGTTATGGCATATGAAATTTGGCCACATTGGTGAGAAGGGTCTTAGAACCCTAAAAAATAAAAACCTTGTTAAGGGGTTAAATGATTGTAATCTCGAGTTTAACTTTTGCGAATATTGTATATATGGAAAGCAAAACCATGTTTAGTTTTATCTAGTTCTCACAAGTCTTCTGGTGTGTTGTACCTTGTTCATTCTAATGTGTTTGGTCATGTTAATGTTCCTTCAATTTCCAAATCTATATATTTTGTATATTTTATAGATGACTACAGTAGAAGGACATGGATTTATTTTCTCAGAAGCAAGACTAAAGTCTTTAGTTGGCTCAAAGAGTTTAAAGCTTTTGGTGAGAATCAGACCAGTAAAAAGATTAAGTGTTTGAGAACTAATAATGGTGGTGAGTTTTGTTTACCAAAGTTTGATAAGTTCTGTAAAGAGCAAGGGGTTGAGAGACATAAGATAACTCCATACACCCCGCAGCAAAATGGAGTTATAGAGAGGATGAACATGACACTGATGGAGAGGGATAGGAGTATGCTTAGTGGAGCAAGCCTCAAACAAAAGTTGTGGACTGAAGCTATAGCCACTACTTGCTACCTGGTAAATAGGTCTCCTCCATCAGCTCTTGTTGGTAAGACACCTATGGAGGTATGGTCTAGTAAGAAGCCTTCAGTTAGACATCTTCATGTTTTTGGTTGTGAGGCATATGCACATATGCCTAGGGACAAACGGTCTAAATTAGAGAACAAGGTTGTTAAGTGTATTTTCATCATGTTTAGGGTAGAATTTAGATTGTTTAATGTTTTAGTGTTTAGATGTTTGAATCCTCCTTTCACCCTATACATTCAAGGATCTAGGGTTGAGTGGCAATTTACTATCATACCCTAGATCGCTGTGAGATGTAGGGAAACTTGGATTAGGGAATTTAATTATCAATTTTCCTTCTCTTATGCTCAATTAACCATTAAAACCCTAATTTTGCAAATACGACTGTAAATGGAAGAATAACAGAAAAAGTCTTGCAGAGGGAAGCAAAATATCAAATCACAGAGTACCTATTTTTGGGGTCCCAAGGCAGAAAGTCAAGGACAAAAGAGCAGGTGCCCAAGTCCAATGCCCTGCTTTTTGTCTAGATCTGGAAACTTAGTCTGCAACTCTGTCCCACTGTTCCAGAGATTTTCCCATCACAGAAGTTGGAAGACTAATGAGCGGGCACCCAAGTCCAAAGTGCTATTTTTCCTTCTGTTCTGTAATTCTGACACTTCAAGGTGCCTTCCTCAACTTCACTTTTTCCAGCTCTGCAATTTGTAACCTGCAACCATGAAAACTTTGGGAGGGAGTTGTGGTGTTTAGAGGCTTGCCTCAGTCAAGCCCCGGAGGACACTTAAGTCTTCAAACACCGTTGTCAGATAGAGAGTGCATACCCTTGTGAGGAAAAGGCAAAAACCAAAGGAAATGATAATGAAAACACAATATAATGTCACCTTGTAGTGAAGATCTCACGGAGGAAGATGCTCTTCATTCCATGATGAAATGTATGCTCAAATGTGCAAACACAAACACATAAAACACACAAATCTACTCTTGCAACACAATGAAAGCCTTGAATCACCTTGAGAACACAATAGCTTGCTAGTAATCATCTAGTTTACAAATGAATGCCTAAACATGCTTTTATATGCAACTACAAACACTCCCACCAAGATTTTTGTAATTCAAACTTACTGTATCAGCAAAGGACCCAAATAATGGTCATAAACCAACACCTAGAAATTGGGACTGCCCTAAAATAGGGCAAGACAAGGGCACAAGAACCCAAGTCCTCCCCCTATTTTGGGTAGGGTACAGCTCAAGGGGTCCTCCTAGGTCCCATTTGTCATGTTACTTAGGGCTCATTCCATCGAGACACCAAATTATGAAGTAAGATGTCCTAAATGCATGCAAAAGACCCAGGAGCTAAACCTTATGAGGGAAAATCCCCCAAGGGGACATTTTCCAATATTACATTTAGCCCCACTTTAATGTATATATAAACATGAGGCCAATACATGCATTAAAGTAAAGTCACAAACACAACAAACACATCAAGCACAGAGAAGACACGCCAATAACATAGAAGACATTAACAGGCATGCAAAACACAGAGAAAGACAATTACAGTCATGTAAAACATGGAGTAAATAGTTAATGCATAGAAGACACATTAATGCATGGAAGACATGCATGATTCTTTTCTTTTCTTTTTCTCATATATATGAAATGTAGATGCAAGTACTGGAAAGTAAACAAACCTCCCATAATACTTGATGCATTCATCGCACAGGTCTTTGTATATATGAGGCAACACACATGCAAGACATACAAAACCTCCCAAAATGCAAGAAGCACAACCTTAAGGCACTAATCTTTATACTGCATATGGGGCAACAAACATGCCAAACAAAGAAAACATGCCAAAACACACACACTTGAAGACACAAAGAAAACATGACAGACAAACGATGGAGTTTACCTATTTCTAGGTCCAACACCATCTCAGGCACATTATAGGCACACAACGATGATTGCGCTTCACCAAAACAATCTCCAAAAACATGTTAAGGGTTGAGTTAGTCATAGAATTGCTCCTCACCTCCACAGAGGACTTTTGAAAATGACAGGATGATGCAATCTGCTCTGAGAAATACACCATCCCTGCCTCTACAAAGGGCTTAAGATAAAAAGGATATACATGATATCCCGCCTCCATAGAGGGCTTACATGATTGATTGATTGATTGCAAACAAACTTAAGATGCATGATGCACTCATCGTGCAGGTCTTTGCACCTGAGAACAAACACATTGCTAACATCTACAATAGATAGCTTACCTTATATATGCGCCACCTTAAGGTGGTTGATATCAGGTATCGATATCAAGCACGTTAAGGTAGGAAGAAAACACATGAGGGAACATTGACTTTCGCAAAGCCCATGCCCCCTGGAGGTGACATGTACTTTACAATCGCCAAATGTTCCCACAAACATATCCCTGCAAGAAACATGTTAGTGTCTACATAATCATGATAAACAACAACATCAATGTATATGATTAACCACTCAAAGAGCCAAGGTTATACTACAAATTTGGAGTTCGAGGATAACCGTAGGGCTATATCACAAATCTCTTTGAATCGAGTACCACCAAGTCTAGATTTAAAGACAAACAAAGGTGCATAGAGCAGCAGTATTGTTAAGGTTTGTAAATGCAATAGAAACATCATTAAATTCACTACGCGGAAAGCACGAGTGCTTCCACTAGCCAAGCATCGGATAAGATATACAACCCCATCATCATATTAGGAACTAAGTCCATTTTTTTTATTGCTCTCGGAAGGGACACTAGGTCCGCATCAGTATAAATGTTTGTCGTCATCTACCCGCTAGATGGAAACACTAGAGGAAGGGAAACAATAAATAAGAGAGGAAAAACAAGTGTCTTAGGGACAATCATGTAGGAGGGTGCCCCCAAGTCACCAACCACAACGCTATGTCTGTAAGACACAAAACGCAACAATGAAATCAGAGAGAGATGCAATATAGAAGAATGATGATACAAATAGAAGAAGGTCACAACAGAGGCGGTCTCCTGGTATCCTAGACCTTATGGGAGAATCTAAGGTCATCCCAGGTCATCATCCGCTCGCTAGATGGAAACACTAGAGGAAGGGAAAAAATAAATTAGAGAGGAAAAACAAGTGTCTTAGAGACGGTCATGTAGGAGGGTGCCCCCAAGTCACCAACCGCAATGCTATGTCCGTAAGACACAACACACAATAGTGAAATTAGAGAGAGGCAATATACAAGAATGATGATACAAATAGAAGGTCACAACAGAGGCAGTCTCCTGGTATCCTGGACCTTACGGGAGAATCTAAGGTCATCCCAGGAGGCCTAAATAACACATAACACATCACGAGGGAAGCACATCATGAGAGAGATAAAGGGTTAGAGATTCTTACATGTAGGGTCTTCGTATTATATCTTGGTGCTTGCGAACCTCTTGAGAGGTACTCGATCATGTTTAATGTAAAATTTGAGTGGTTCTTATGAAATTCTTGTTTGTTATCATACGATGCTTGTTCCTTAAATCCTTGTTTAAATGAGACTTTTTGTTGCTTATGAGGGGGAGAACCACTATTATTTCTGACTGTTGATTGTCATCTTGCTCTTTTCCAATTTTTAGCGAGGTTTCGTTGTTGAATCTTTCTAGAATGGTAACGGGAATCATCCTGTACCATCTTACTCATCTATATTGGTTGTTGATCTTTCTTTTCTGATGTATTTTAATTATCTCTTGATCCATATAAGGATAATGGAGGAGGAACCTCAACATAAATTCCATTTCTTTGTGGACAAGGTGGATTATCCACTTGTTTCTTATCCACTTCAATCATTTCGACAATACTATCATAGTCCAAGTAATCATCCTCTTCTACTTCCATTAAACCATGTTCCACCATATTATTTTCTATATGTTTAGGGAAAGGATTAGTGAATATTTGTAAATTCTGATTCGGCGGAGCAACTGACTTATTTCCATTATCATTTACGCCCAATACCTAGGTGACATTTCAATCAATAAGGTCCTGTATCTCATGTTTAAGATGCATACATCATTTAGTGTCATGTCCTTGTGTCTGATGATAATGACAAAAGGCATTAGCATCAAAGTAAGGTCCTTGTTTACTAGGATCATTAGGCTTGATTGGGGGAAGCTTAAGAATGTTGTTACTCATAGCTTGGTTCATGATAGAATGATAGGACTCAGATATTGGAGTAAACTTTCTTGGTTGATACGATGGCTTCTTTGGATTATTTATAGCAGACACATTTGTATTTGGTCTATCGATCTTGATGAAACTCCTATTATTATTCCTCTTAAAATTGTTTTGTGATGATCCACCCATGGATTGACCAACTTGAGCTGATGAGTTTTGGTTTTCATACTGACTAGACGAAAGTTGATAATCATGAGGGGTGGTGCATAAATGTTGAAAGGAGTTATATTTCATCAAGAGAATCTTATCACGAATATTAGGTTGTAGATTTGTAATGAATATCTTTTGAACATCCTCATCTTTCATCTGATACTGAATCTGTGCATAAAGTCCTTGATATCGACTAATGAATTCAATCAATTTTTCTTTGGGACCTTGTTTGCATTGAACCAAGTCAATAAGGGTGACTTGGGGTTTGATATTTGCTTGAAAATGTTGTAAAAATTGATCAATCAATTGCAAAAAGGAGTGTATTAAATTTGGAGGCAAAGAGCAAAACCATTCTAAAGCAGTATCTTTGAGAGATCGTGGGAAAAGTTTTGCCAACAAATCCTCTTCAAAATGAAAATCACTACACATAGCTGTAAATGCTACCACATGAATATTAGGATCACATTTTCCACCATATTTTTCAAAGCGGGGAGTCTCAAACCTCTCAAGCATAGGAGTTCTCAAGATTGCATAAGAAAGGGGATTACGGGCATGATATGTTGGTAGACTAGGCTATGAAGAATTTGTCAAGTGTGTTACCTTTTGTTGTAAAGCAGTCATGCCCTGTAAAAGTTGGTTTAGGATGGCATCATTGGGGGATGTGGTTTGTTGTGAGGAATTAGAACCAAAGTGAGGAGGTGAATGAGCTTGAGATTAGGTGGAGGCTAAGAATGTGTCAACGGTGGTTGGACATAGTGATAGGTGGAAGATGGTTGTGAGTAGGTAATAGGTGGTTGGAAATGAGTGGAATAGATAGGTGGTTGAGAACAATTATGCATAGAGGAGGTCCCCTTAGGAACCAAATTCTGATAATCAAACCCCACAACTTTGTAATTAGTGCCATTAGATACTCCAATACCAGTGGTAGCATTATTACTAGCATTTGCATTTGTTGTTAAGATCGTTGATGTAAAAGTTGATATTCCCATAGTTAGCATATGTATGGATACTTGAGTATGAGATGGTGATAAAGTGATATTTATTGCTTGTGCACATTCAGTCATCGGCATGATATTGGTTTGTACAATATGTGCTAGACCACGAGTTGCATTTACACCATCTTGTCCCTCTTTTATCAATTCTCTTATATTATGAATTGTAGGGACAACTTCTTCAGCTATTCTCTCATTTTCCAGAAATGATTGAAATTTAGCTGGCTCTTTATCCAATTTTTCTATTTCCTCATCAAATACATATCCTGTGGCCTCAATAGTATTATCAACATCATGAAAAGTTTGTTCTTCCATTATGGTTGGAGGATGTATAATATCTTGCACAATTTGAGTTTCTCCCTTTGTGAAGAAGGTGTTCAAAGGATTATTAGAGGTAGGAATGTCATTTTCAAGAACACTAGATCCCATTAACCTTTTCCTTCTTCTCAAAGGGATATTAGTTTTAGGACAGTGTGTCATAAAGCTTATACAAAAGCATACAACACACAACGTACAAACTGAGAGAACAAATCCTAGGAGAAGGATATGATTCAATGCAAATGAATAAAAAAAAGGATGTTGTAAGGATTTTGATGAAGGGAAGAAAGTTATCTATCTAATATCAGTCCAAAATAGAAATATGATCCTTCTCAACACACTCTTGATGCAAATACAAGATAATGCCAAGTCAAACTATAGTGAAAAATATGTCAAAATAGGCACTTTTTTCTCCAAAACTCAATGCAACAAAGCATAAAAAAGGGTCTTGTGAGGAAAATGATGATGGAAAGAGAATAATATCAATAATAATAGCCACTTGGTGCCAAAATGCCCAACACAACATGCTTTTAGTGCCACTTAAGGTAAAACCCTAGTGAAAATATAGCAAAATATGCAATTTTTCATACTTTTTCAATTCCAAGACCTAGAAAAGGGGGTTTTGTAATAAATTTTAGGATGTAAAGAAAGTAATACTAATTATATCAGTCAAATCAATCCATAAAAATTGTCACAACATGCTTGGAGTGCAAACTAGGTCAAATCCTAGGGCAAAAATAGCCAAAATATGTAGTTTTTCATCAAATTTTCAATACAAGAGCCCGTTAAAAGGGTGTTGTCATTTTTAGGAGGGGAAGAAACTGATTACCTTGATAATAGACAATTAATACAAAAATACTTTTCACAACACACCTATGGTGCAAGTTTATAGAGTCTATAAGGACAATTTTAGTGAAAATCGTTGTTTTTGAAGCCCTAGGTTTGAGATCTTGGGACAAAATGCTATGTGAATGTTTTGAAGTCTGATTTATGATGTAAATTAATTAATATAATATCTAAAAATAGTTTTCAAGCTCTAATATGCAAAATGCCCATGTAAATCTAATGAAAATGCATGAAAATTGCTAGTTTTTGTTGAAATTTTCTATGCAAAAATGCAAATATTTTAAATCTAAATGCAAATTTACACTAAAATGAAAGACTACAGCCAAATTAAAATTTTAATGAGCCTCTAAATTCAGTAGAAAAATATGAAAGAAGATTTTGCCTACTAACCCTAGATTTTGGAATTACTAGGTTTAATGAAAATTGTCAAAATTTCTACAAAAGCCTAGCAAATGAATGATAAAAATGCAATTAAAATTATTGAATTTTTGTTTTTTTATGTATTTTATATCAGATATGATGCAAAAATCATGAATTAGGAAAATTTAGAAAGAATTGATGTAATTTAGTAAGCCAAACAATGTAGTTTTTTTGAATTTTTCAAAATTTTCAATTTTTTTGAATTTTTCTCAATGCAATAAAGTGAAAGAATATATGAATGAATTAAATCAATCCAAATATGAAGACACACACTCAGAAAGTTGCAATTTAAGCCCAATAACACGGGTTCACCAAAATGTTTAGGGTAAAATTTGGATTGTTTAATGTTTTAGTGTTTAGATGTTTGAATCCTCCTTTCACCCTATACATTCAAGGATCTAGAGTCGAGTGGCAATTCACTATCATACCTTAGATCACTGTGAGATGTAGGGAAACTTGGATTAGGGAATTTAATTATCAATTTTCCTTCTCTTATGCTTAATTAACCATTAAAACCCTAATTTCACAAATACGACTGTAAATAGAAGAATAACAGAAAAAGCTCTTGCAGAGGGAAGCAAAATATCAAATCACAGAGTACCTATTTTCAAGGTCCTGAGGTAGAAAAGTCAAGGATAAAAGAGCAGGCACCCAAGTCTAATGCCATGCTTTTTGTCCAAATCTGGAAACTCAGTCTGCAACTCTATCCTGTTGTTCCAGAGATTTTCCCATCACAGAAGTTGGAGGACTAATGAGCGAGTACCCAAGTCTAGGGTGCTATTTTTCCTTCTATTCTACAATTCTGACACTTCAAGGTGCCTTCCTGCAACTTCACTTTTTCTAGCTTCACAACCTATAACCTACAACCATGAAAACTTTGGAAGGGGGTTGTGGTGTTTAGAGGCTTGCTTTAGTCAAGCCTCGGAGGACACTTAAGTCTCTGAACATCATTGTCAGATAGAGAGTGCATGCCCTTGTGAGGCAGAGGAAAAAACCAAAAGAAATGGTGATGAAAACACAATATAATGTCACCTTGTAGTGAAGATCTCATGGAGGAAGATGCTCTTCATTCCATGATGAAATGGATGCTCAAATCCGCAAACACAAACACAGAACACACAAATCTACTCTTGCAACATAATGAAAGCCTTGAATCACCTTGAGAACACAATAGCTTTCTCGTAATCATCTAGTTTACAAAGGAATGCCTAAACATGCTTTTATATGCAACTACAAACACTCCCACCAAGATTTTTGCAATTCAAACTTACCGTGTCGGCAAAGGACCCAAATAACGGTCATAAACTGACACTCATAAATTGGGACTGCCCCAAAATAGGGCAGGACTAGGGTGTGGGTGTCCAAGTCCTCCCCCTATTTTGGGCAGGGTACAGCTCAAGGGGTCCTCCTAGGTCCCATTTGTCATGTTACCTAGGGCTCATTCCATTAAGATGCCAAATTATGAAGTAAGATGTCCTAAATGCATGCAAAAGACCTAGGAGCTAAACCTTATGAGGGAAAAGCCCCAAAGGGGACATTTTCTAACATTACACATTGGCTATGGAGTCAGTGTGAAAGGATACAAGCTTTGGGATCCTGTGGCTAAAAAAGTGTTGTATAGAAGAAGTGTTATCTTCATAGGGCTAACACCTTCTTCCATTGTTCTACAATGAGAAGAAATAGAAAAGAAAGAGGATGTGGTTCAGTTTCCTTCTACCCCTGAGAAAACTGAACCGACAAACCCTGCGAGACCTGATGATGAGGAGAGCTCTAGCAGCTCTAAAAGCTAAGAAGAAGAAGCAAAAGCTCAACCTCAGCCATTGAGGAGGTCTACATGAACAAGAAAGCAACCTAATAGGTTTGGTTATTCATTACTTGATTCTAGTTGTGCTTTTGTCTTGCTTACTAACACTGATGAGCCTAGAACTATGATAGAGGCTATGGGCATGAAATATGCAGGTTCCTGGAAGGAGGCCATGGAAGATGAGATGGATTCTTTGGAAAAAAATAAAAAATGGGACTTGGTGCCTTTTCCTGAAGGACATAAACTTGCTGGATGCAAATGGGTGTTCAAGAAGAAATTTGGTGCAGATGGCAGTGTTGAAAAGTACAAGGCTAGACTGGTTGCGAAGGGGTATTCACAAGTGGAGGAAATTGATTATGGTGAAATTTTCTCTCCCGTTGCAAAGCTGACATCTATTCGGTTCCTATTATCTCTTGTAGTAGCTTATGACTTAGAGGTGGAGCATATGGATGTGAAGACAACATTCCTTCATGGTGATTTGGAGGAAGAGATTTACATGTCACAGCCAGAGCATTACATAGAGAAAGGTAAAGAAATTTTGGTTTGCAAGTTGAAAAAGTCTTTGTATGGTTTGAAGCAGTCTCCTAGGATGTGGTACTTGAAGTTTGATGCCTTTGTGTTGTCGGTTGGATTTATGAGATCGAAATCAGATCATTGTTTGTATTACAAATTTAATAATGATTACATTCTCATTATTGCATTGTATGTTGATGATATGCTGTTAATTGGGAATGGTAAGAATATGATTTCTGATTTGAAGTCTCAATTGTTAGGACAGTTTGAGATGAAAAATCTAGGGGCAGCCAAGTACATTCAGGGAATGGAAATCAGAAGAGATAGAGCTAATAGAAAACTTTGGTTAAGCCAAATTAAGTATGTGAAGACCGTGTTGGATAGGTTTAGCATGGCAGATTGTAGACTATTGTGTGATCATGTTTCTTTGGGGACAAAGTTGTTTGCTAATGATTGTCCAAAATCTCCTAGTGAGGTGGAGGACATGAGCAGAGTATCTTATGCTAGTTTTGTTGGTAGTTTGATGTATGCTATGGTCTGCACAAGACCAGACATTGCCTAAGCAATGGGAGTCCTTAGTTGATTTATGGCTTATCCTGGATGGGTACATTGGGATACAGTTAAGAGAGTGTTTAGATATTTGAGGGGTACTTCTGATTATTCCATATGCTATCATGGTAATGTTATAGGACCTCCACATTCTATTTGTATTTGTGGATTCACGGATTCTGATTGGGTGGGTGATATTGACAGCAGGAGATCCACCAGTGCTTATGTGTTCACTATGTTCGGTGGTGCAATTAGTTGGATGAGTAAGCAACAACTTGTGGTTGCTTTGTCCATGACAGAAGCTAAGTATATAGCAACAACTCATTCTTGCAAGGAAGCCATTTGGCTTAAGAGATTGTGTTCAAATATTGGTGTTGATGCAAGACAGATTACGATTTGTTGTGACAGTCAGAGTGTGATTTGTCTAGCAAAGAATCCAACTTTCCATGCCAGAACAAAGCATATTGATGTACAGTTTCACTTCATGTGAGACATGGTAGAGGATGGGAAGGTGAATTTGGAGAAGGTAGACACTTTGAAGAATGTTGCGGATGCATTGATGAAACTAGTGGGCACAGAGAAGTTTAGATGGTGTTCAGAGTCTATGGGCCTCTTGGCCTATAGCAGTTAAATCCTATTATTTCCATTGGCTCTTACAAGGTGTTCGACAAGTGGGAGAATGTTGGGAATTAGGGTGTCTCAATCTTGGTAATTCCTTGTATTATTTCATTGTATTTATTTATTTATTGCCTATCATTGTAATTAGGATGCAAAGCCTTATTGTCATCTTGTGGGAATTAGCATGGTGATGTGTCATCCTACGTGGAAGGCGACAACATGTAAATTTGTCCTCACATGAGGAGATAGGCATCCCACTTTGTGGTAGGAATATTTTTCCATGTGTCAGCATCTTGGATAGTGTGTAAGGGAATATTGACCGAAATGGTTATGACATATTCCTATGATAAATCTATGACGTGTAAGAGTTGTAAATGGAAGATTCTATGACAAGTGAAGACATGTGTCACAAGGCATCTTAGAAGAAGGAATATCTGGGCACCCTGAGGAGGGTTATGACATGTTGTAAGAGAATATACTATTTTTAGCTTGTGTATGACAGATTCTCTTACAACTGTAAGATATGACAGCTATGATGGATTCTATGACAATCGTAAGTGTCGTAAGAGTATCTGTCATTGCCCAACTGGGAATAGGTGACCTCTTTGGGATGGGTGATATGACAAGTGTCATAAACATCCTAAAATATTGGACAAGTGTCCATATGTGTGGGTTTTGGGCCATGAGGCCATGTTGGACGCCCATCTCAAGAAAGAGCCATTTTTGCCTTGTATCTTCTATATAAATAGGTGCTTTGGAGAGGAGATGTATTATGTGATTGATAGGTACTGTTATGGTATCGGATTGTCTCTAGATACGAGTGTCAAAAACTCTTGCAAGAGCATTGGCTCTAAAACTATATTGTAACCTTGGTTGTTTACTGTAATACATTTGAGCTGTGTTTTGGAGTGTGGGGCTTTTTACCCAATAATGGTTTTCCCCATGTATATCTTGTCTCACTCTCTTCTGTCTACTTTCTATGTGTATGTGTATTGCTGCAATATCTCTATTGTTGGGTTAACATTGTTGGGTTAGCATGGAGAGGTGCATTAGGAGGTGACACTTTTTATTTCTAAGGTGGATACAGGGGCCTTGAGGGGGAGGCTAGTTTATTGGTCTCTGAGGTGGACATGGGAGGTCTCAAGAAATCTAAACTAGGACTACCTCATCCACATGGGGTGGGTAACGCATGTCAAGTGTACCTATATTGTGAATCTTCAAGCATGAGAATGAGAAGCCCAAAAAATAATTGGGCCTCTCTATTCAAGTCTTAAGGAAAGTTGTGGAAGGGGAAGGGATCTATCTCAAATCCTCTAGTCCCATCTTATTCCTGGTGCAAGTCAAGGTGAGTTCTATGTCCAAGTTCTTGATGTTATTATGGATTGAGGTGCATCCAAAATGGAAACCTCATTGATAGGGAAATTCCTCTAGCCAAGATTAAACATTGGCATGGTCAGATCTTGGGCTTATAAGCACTAGAAAACTAAAGGATAATAGATGTAGTAGTGAAGGGTAAGGGTTTTTTTCTTTCTCCTCTTGTGAAGAGGATTTATGCAATACACTTTTAGGGGGTCCATGGTTCCTAGGTAATGTTAATCTTGTTCTCAAAAATGGTACCTTGGGTTTGATCCCTATAAAGAATCCTTTAATGTGGCTCCAGTGTGGGTCAGGTTGTTAGGCCTTCCAATGGAATATTGGGAGGAAGAAGTTTTTAGGGGGATATCCAATGCATTTGGTCATCTATTGGCTATTGATCCAATAACAAAATCTAGAAAGCACCTTGTTTATGTAAGAATGTGTGTAAGCATCAATGCTAGAACTAATCTTCCTTCACAAATATCCATTTATTCTAAATATGAAATATGGAGCAAGACATAATCTTTGAAAAATATCCCTTTTCTTTCTTCTCTTGTAAGAAGGTTGGTCATTGGGCAAAAGATTACCCTTTGTGAAGGCCCCATAAAATGGGCAATTATAGAGGGGTCTTCATCTCCTTTAAAGAGAAAGAATATTGAGGGAGAGGAAAATGCAGAAAGCATCCAAGAAGAGAATAATCAAATGCAAAATAATATAAAGGCCATTGGGGAGAAGGCCACATCCCATATGGGTCTCTCTAACCTTGACATATAAGAGACTATGTTAGGAGATATTATAGTAGAGAAAGACTCTTTCTCCTTTTAGGAGAAAGAGATTGTTGGAAATGAAATGGCCTCTTTGGGTCTAAAAGATGATGACAAAAACAAAAAACAATAGAGATTCCTTTAGGATAAGTTGGGAAAGAGGAGGAGATGCCTGAGTGTGGGGAACCAACAAGGGTGGAAAACTTGTTGTCTATAGTTTCATTTAAGGAAGATGATTCTCTATCAATGGCCACCCTAATTGCTTTGGGAGGTGGAAAGAATAGGTCCAAAAAGAAAGTATCTATTGGACTCCTCTCCTAGAAAACAAGGAGTAAAAAGATGGTGGATTGTGGCTTAGATCAAAACAAAAATGGAAGGCCAAACAAGGAGCTAAGGGAGAGGGAGACAAAGAAGGAGGTGGTGGGTAGAATTCAAAGTAGCCTTTAGGGAACTATGTGCCAAGGGTACATCAAAGATTAAAATGAAAATCCTTTTGTGGAACATTGAGGGATAAATAGTCCTCATAAATAAGACCTTCTAGTAAATATAGCAAGGAAAAATAAGCCTAACATTTTTTATGGTTCAAGAAACTAAGATGCTTCTTGAACATGTAGCAAAAATTGAGAATAGGCTTTTAAGGAAAGTGGATGTGAAGGAATGGATGTTGTAGACACCCAAATTTGACCTAATTATCATTAGTATCAAATATTGCATTAGCTATCATCTGCATTTGTCTAACACACTCGAGCAATTTCTCAATCACTTATTTCTTCTATTAATTAAATAAATTTATATTTATTTAATTAACTCATTATCTATTTCTTCTATTTTCTATAATTAAATAATCTTTAATTATTTAATTATCTCAATTTCTATCTATTTTAACTAAATAAATCTTATTTATTTAAAAATCCCTTCATAAGCCCACTTTCCAATTAATTTAATAAATTTTATTTAATAAATTAATATCTCTTATCATTTATCTTTATGAGCTGACATGTGTGTAGCTTTTATTTAAAAACATGTGTGGTACTACATCTTTTATTTAATATCTTTCACATGTAGTACTTTTTATGTACACGGTCACACATAAGCCTTATCTTCCTTCCACTTGTCATCTACACATTCACCTATGACTATCAATTAATCTTAGCCATTCACATAACCACCAAATCTCCACTGTTGATTGATTTTGGTTGAAGTCTATATAAACACCTTCTCATTCCATACTACATCTATCCATCATTTTCATAGCATCCACATTATCATCTTGAGCATATTGAGCACTTTAGCATCCATTTATCATATTATCATTATCATTCATCCATCATAGAAGCTTTTATCTTCATAATTGTTCATTGTTGAGAAGCAATCCACATCATTAACAAGGAATCATATGATCTAGGTGATATTGTTCTTGAATTGCATGCTTTTGATTTCACTTGGATTTGATTCTTTGATGGTGGTGGGATTAGGTTTTCAATTATATGCTTGATCTTATTAACTTGATTTTTACCTATCACAGATGCAATGTTAGCCTCATTTTTAAATTGCCAATTTTTAAAATTTTCATGTCAATTTGCAACTGTCGCTATATGTCAAGCCCTTCCATCATGATAACTCATTTCACTTAGTTGATTTTAGTTGAAAACACTCTTAATCATCCTTGCACATCAAGTCACTCGCTAGACCAAAGTCAACAATTTTCATGTGTATTCACAAAATGTTGACATTGCTTGATTCTGTGTCAAGCTGTCATAATTGCCCATCTTGGAAATATTGCATTTGATAATGTTCATGTAAGCTAACATGTCAATATTTGAAGAAGTTGCATGCTAGTTTGAAAGAGGATTGTCCATCTTTTTCGTTGAAATTCTAGAAGCAGTTGTACAGTTTGATTGAGATTCATGGAAATAATTAAATTAGGAGATCTATTTGAGCTAGAATAAAATCATTTTACATGGATGTTTATGACTCCATTCAATACAATATGGAAAAATTTTAGGGCACGTCTCTTTTCCATTGGGGGATATTAAATTTACATGATTTTTCCTAACAAGTTATGAAAACAATTAAATTGGGAGTTTTAGAGAGGCTAGAAGAAAATAGGTTTACAAAGGACATTACGGGATTATTCTACGCAATGTGACTAGTTTTTGAGTAAAAGTATGCCTCCTATCAAAAGTTATCATCTCCTGCACTTGTTCAACATGTTGCATTAAAGGTTTGAGATCATCATCATTATAAGGTGTGATAAATGCAAAGTGTGCGTGGTTTCATGATAAAAAGTCCACTCTTTCATTGGTCACCATCCATTTCCATTTACTACATGCACAAATTTCATAGTAAGCTTATTCTCATGTATGTTGAGTGTGAATGTTTTGTTGACACCCGTAAAGTGTTTGATCATATGAAAGACATAAAGTTCACTTTGTGGAAGAGTTAGAAAGCAAAATTGACAAAACCCCAAAAATCACTTTGTTGAAAATTTAGAAAGTTAGAAAATTAGCCAAAATCCCAAAATCCTGAAAATCACTTTATGGATAAGTTAGAAAATTTCTAAAAAGTGTCGAATCCCTGAAATCTTTTGTAATTGATAGATTTTTTTAAGGTTAACCAACTATTCAAATGCCTGAAAATTTAATTTTTGGAAAGTTTTAAGGTTTGAGAACCTCTTGAATTATCAAAAGATTTACTCTTTCAAGGATTTTTAGGGTTAGAAAATGTTCAACCTACAAATGATGAAACTCCATGGACATAGGATATGCACAAAATAATTTTTTTTTTCAAGTTTAGAGACTTTTAGGTAAATGTTGTATGTAGGTGTAAGACCAAAATCCATGTCTTTGCCAGCATCCTCCCTACACATGTACCATGGAAGCTTCAAAATAGTGTATAGATCTCTTTTAAAACTCAATGGAAGGTAGTATTTGTCAAATATTATAGTTGTAGATGTTCTAGAAAACATGTAAGCAAAATGTGGAAGCATAAACAAGGCACACGAGCTATTTGACAAGATCCCCAAAGAAAATTTCCCAAAGGATGGTTTGTAATATATGCACAAAATGGATCCATTGTAATGGTAGGTTTAAAATTGAATTCCACAATCACTATCAGTATCTTCCCATGCGCATACTAAATTGGTAGCATTGGATCACCATTTGCAATATGAAAAGATAATATAGTTTCTTACTTATGGAAAAATAGAAGGCATGAGAAGATTATTGATATCTTTTTTCTTTCTAACTTGAAGGCAGGGCTTAAATTTGACAATTGACTCTACCTGTTAAGCAATTTTTTTTGTGACGGTCATCTATTTGAATTTGTCTTTCAAATAGTAAAGCCTAGTTATTTTAGGGAAAAATATATATAGGCTAAAAATATATATAAGAATAATTACATAGAAATTTTTACTGTTTACCTGAAATCTTGCATTTCAAGTGGTACAGTCTTTCTAAAATTTTAATTGTATTTTACAGCTAAAATAACTAAACATGGCCATACTACCATCAAATTTAGGCCTTGCTCAAAGGGTATTCAATGTTTAACTATAAAGGGAAATCAATGGTTCTTTTCTTCAAATAAAATTTGTGTACTTAATGGAAATGGAAACATTACACTTGATGAACCTAGACAAGATATGGTGAAGGTCAGGGATTGTTTTCAAACAAACTATAAATTATGTGGCTATAGTAGAAAACACACTTGATATAAAGAGTCAATACCTCAGCTCCTTCAAAACAATGCAACTATCATGGGTCAAGGGTAGAGCCAAAGGCACATATTTTTCTATTCCCAATCACTAAGAACAAGGAGCAAGGTTTAGTTGTAAATATCAGTGAACATTCAACAAACAATCACATTAAATTGGATAAGTAGTTTCCATTTGTGCCTCATTTTGAAAACTCTTTGTTTGAGCTGTTGTTTATCAAGTATGAAGGAAAATCACTTGAGAATTTATATGGTTCCACAAAGTTCAATGTACAAAGTTCCCTTTATCTGGTACTATGCAACAATCATCTTCAAGGAAGAGAATAACAAAAAGTAAATGGGAGAATGATGTAAAGATTAGAGAAGAAGATATGAATAAGCTCATAATGAATTTCCTTGTCACAAAAGGATATGTTGATATAGCTAAGAAGTTTTAGTTTGAATTAGGCATAGATCCATATATGAATATTGGAGTGATAAAAGATTGAGTGGTAGTGTGCACAACTATCCAATATGACAATGTAGAAGCTACTATCAAGAAGGTCAATTATTTGAATCTAGAGATTTTGGACATGAACCCCTACTTGTATTTCCATATACAACAACAAATATTAATTCGACTTCTATGCAATGGTGAGCTACAAGAGACAATTGAATTTGCATAGGAGGAATTAGCACCAAGAGGAGAAGAAAATCATGACTTCCTAGAAGAAGTTGAGTGTACTATTGCATTGCTAGCCTTTGAAGATCCATCATCTTTCCCTATTGGATTATTTTTAGGCATATCTCAGTGTCAAAAGATAATTAGTGAATTAAATACTGCTTAATCAAACTTTTGTTAAATTTACTAAAAGTGGACTTGGAACCATAATATTTGTTGCTTTAAAGATGTTGGTTGTCAATGCATTTAATAGTAGAAAGCTCATGAATATAATGTTTGGAATTGGAACTAGAATGGCAGGAGCTCTGTAATGTCCCCTTTTTGAGCGAGCATCAGAGTTGGAGGTTTAGCCTATCATCGGGTCCTCGTAGGCTAATAATGGTGTTTAGAGGGCCCAGTGTTAGAGTTAGCTAGCTCCTCAGTTAGAAGTTGGTAATGTTTTCATCTCCAGTTCCTTAGCTTGTTCAGAGTTTATGATATTTAGTGTGTTTTGGCTCCATTTTTTATATACTTACTATTTATAGTAAGTTAGTGTGTTGATAGAGGCCAACCTTACTATTTATAGTAAGGCACCCTGGGTAGCAGTGAATGTAGTGGGATACCTCCTGGTGAAGTTATAATTGATTTACGATGGTTAATGATGGAGTTATAATATTATAATTATTAAGTGCATATCATTAATGAATTAAGTGGACTTTATTTAAAAGGGGGATTTAAATGCTTTTAAAAGTATACTTTATAATAAGTATTAAATAAAGGGGAGATATAAGTGAATAATAAAGTATACTTTATATTATAAGTCATGCACCAAAAAGGAGGGAAAAGAAAATGAAATTAAAGTAAATTAAATGAGATGAAGTCAAATGTAAATGAAATATTATAAAAAGGCATTTTTGGAATTCATTTCATCATGATTGATCATTTTCTCTCAACTTGGCTTTGTGCTTTGGCTTTGGAGGTGAAACCTAGGGTTTTGTTGTAATTTCAATCTTGGAGAACGTAGCCTCTCTTCAATTGTGGTTAATTGGTGGCTTCACATGGAAGTCACATCTAAGCTTCATTGGAGAAGAATTTTAGAAGTTTTTAAGGGTTTGAAAGATTTATTTGTAGGTTGAAGATTGAAGTTGCAGATTTGAGCTTATTGAATCATATTTTCATGAGATTTGGAACATCTAGGGTTTGTACATGCTGGAGCAAAATTTTACTAAGCTGGCCGCTAGGGTTTGAGACCCATTTTGGAGGATACCCAGATGATTGCATGTTGCCTTTTTTATTAGTTGTGAAAGTGGGCCATTCCATGTCAGTTTGGTGGATACCCAGATAGTTGCATGTCAATTTGGTGGATACCCAGATGGTTGCATGTTACTTTTGATCAGTATGATTTGATTCATTTGCTTTGGAAGAGTTACTAGTCTAAAAATATTCAAAAAATTAGTCCATTTTCTAGTCATTGTCTTCTTCATATCATTGCTCTTATTGTCCAATTGACTTCTTTGTAATCGGGTATGTTTGCATTGTCAATAAACTCTCTTTTGATGTGGAAATCAGACTTGAATAGCTTGCTATTGTACTCAGATCATCACTTTATTAAGTCTGATATACTTTACTTTCAAGGAGAAATAAGAAGCAATTGGGGTTCCTTTTTATTGTGTTGCTTTATATAAATGTATGTTGTTATTTTATGTCATTGCTCATTAAAACATAAGGCATACATCACAAATAGATATCCAAAAGCATCAATATACTTAGAAAATCAATTTGCATGCAAAGTGTTTGATGAAATGTCAAACAACACAAACTAAAAAATTTAGGGTAGAATAGGCAAGGGTTCTTACAGAGAGATTGTCCCATTTGGGGTGGGTCATTTCAGCTTCAACCCTAATGTCTTAAATACCCATTTGGATCTAGATAGAGATAACATTCCTTGTATTCTGGTCAAGGTTGAGGAAAATCTGAATATTGTTTCAGATGCAAAATCTAATGATAATTCTTTGGGATTTACGATGTTTGACAATTCTGCTAGAAATGTAAGGACTGTTAAAAAGAGAAGAAATATGCCAAGGCCTTAGAAATTTAGTGATTTTAGTTCCAACCAATTTTTTGTTTGAAATCCTAGATCGTGGCCTTGAAACTACTAAAACTACTTCTGCACCTTTAATGACACAAAATTCCATAGACAATACTTGTGTTCCCAAGAATGGCTATGTTGCTAATAGATCTCATTCAACCAAATTTCTTAAGAAGCAGAAATGTGTTGATCCTTCTACTATTGATGACTCAGATCACTAGGAGAAGGAGCATGAATACAAAAATTTGAAGTTTCTTTTACAAAAGGAGTTATAAAATAGTGATGAAGGATTTCTAAGAAGAATGATACTTCCTAAGAAAGAAGCAGACACAAATCTTCCAACTTTAATTATAAGAAAAGGAATCCAAATATGTATGGAGGATATGCATCTATATAAAAAGTGGAACTTCAAATATAAGTATTTGCTAAACAACAAGAGCATAATGTATGTCATGGAAAATACAGGAGATTTTGTGAAACATGTTGCCTTGGACAAGGAGATTTTGTCATAATTAGAGCCAAAAAAATTTCAAGTCAATTGATACCTTGAAATTAAATTAATAAGAGTGGTGGTGTTTATGAATATTCTACATTGATAAAGATAATGAGGTGGTTTAGTTAGAGGTCCTTTGGAATTCCAAGGGTCACTTTTAAAAGTGAATTAATAGGCTTTTCAAGAAGCGGTTATGGGGGGAGGCTATAAAGTGAGAATTTAATTGTAAAGAGGGATCTTTTTCTACTCTAGGAAACTAAGAGCTTTGTAAGGGGAATTCCAAGAGATATCATTCTCTGGTTTTGTTTTAATATTTATAAAGAATTGTTGTTCTTATGTCATCATTTTTTCTAAAGGTTGGTTATTGTTACATTTGATTAGTTATCTTTATGCTTATTTAGTCTCTTAATTTCTCTTGGCATATAAATGATTTGGAGACTTTGCTCTCTTGATTTTAATCTGATTTGATTTTTTTCTTTCCTTCTTTCTTTCAAGAAAACTATGATGTGTTTCTTATGTTCACAGTTAGATTTCTTCTTCCTTTTTCTCATTTTCACTTTTCCTACCTTTTTGTACCTTATAGTTAAAAGTACTAAAAAATTATAAAATCCCACCATACGAGGGAGCTACCCCTCTCAAATGCAAAGGAAAATCATTGGCCTCACAACAATTTGTCCAATTTCTAGTGCATTTTGTTGCTAGCCATTGGGTGAGTTAGTTAATTTTCGTAGTGACAAAATTGTTTACCGACAGTTTTTTGGTGACTCTACTAGAGACATAATTGAAGTGCTGGTGTTTTTCTTTCCTCAAAAATCTAAAGGTGCCTCCCCTAGTAAGGATATGACTATATAGTGGAAGCTACTCAGAAGAATACAAATTTGGCAAAATAACTACTATTGGAATGAGATACATACTGTTATATTTTTAAAGTTTTCTTCATGGCATTGGTTTCAACTCAATCATGGGGAAATCATTTTGGACCTCTATCCTTGACCTAATATACAACCTTACCCTTAGGTTCTAGGAAGTATTTTCTAAAATTTACTGGAGAAAGTTCACAAGATGCAAAAGATCACATCCGGGCATTCATTGTGGCTTGTGGAATCTTAGGGGTCAACAAGGAAAATGTGTTTGTTTAATTATTTATTGAAACTATTGTTGGGCCTATAGCAAATTGGTTCTAGTATTTGGAGGATTAATGCATTACCAATTGGGCTAGCTTGAAAAATATTTTTTTGGAAATATTTAAATTAGCAATTTTTAAAGGTACATTGCTATTTCAGTTTTTCTAGATCCAAAAGCAAGAAGGAGAATCGATGAGAGATTTTGTGGAGTTGTTCAATAGGTCTTTGAATAGATTCATCATACCAATAAGCTAAGTAAGACAAATCAATTATGTATTTTCATCTCTGCATTACATCATGAAGTAAATTTACTTCTAAAGCTAAATAAGGTATGTGATCTTGAAGTTTCATGAAGAGAAGATATTAAAATTGAGGATGATTTTTTTTTTTTGGGGTTATAGAAGGAAAATCAAGTTGAGAAACATACTTTAAATATTTTTAGTAATGAACCCATGAAGAAATTTGTAATGCAAGAACAAAATTATCAGCATGTATATTTTCAATATGTGCAGTTAGAAAAAACAAATCTTTTATCTCCTCCAATTGAATGTTTCAACTTCACTATTTTGGCTTAAGAACAATTTTCAAGGAATAAAACAAGTGACTCATTAATCAAACCTTATGTTGGGAAAGGATCTGAAATATATAACTTGTAGTATGAAGAAAGTGATAGTGAATTTGAAAGTTCTTTGAGTGATGAAGAAGATTATATTCCTTCATACTCAAATATTGATCATCATCACATGCAGTCCAAAAACACAACATCCTTCACTCTGGTGATTGCAACGTGTAGACAACCTTTTGATAATAAGACCTATGGAAAGGAAGGTGGATAATGCTACATTTATGCCTTTATCTCCTCTAGAATTAGAAGTGTTCACTTTTGAGATCATTGAGGAACCAATGGGAAGGAAAGTAGCCAGGCCAAAGATTGGAGTATAGTTTGAAGAAAAAGGATATGAAGATGAACCAACAAGCATTCTCATCTTGATGTATGTGCAACTTGAGTTTTGTGGAGAATTAAAGGTTAGAAATAATCCTCTTTTTGAATCCTCTAATCTTGTAGATGCTCTTGTATCAGATATTGTGAATTCATTTTCTATTTCTTCCCATATTGATGTTGAAGAAGAGAAATATATGTGCACATCTAATAGTTCTAATAATAGAGAAATGAAAAAGATTGAAAAATATGATATATAAATTACTAAACAAAGAATATAGGATGATTCTAAGAGTTGTATAGAAATTAGAGAATATGGTATGAGTAGTCATGGTAGAACTAATGATGATGAAATAGATGAAGATGCTCAACCCCATGTTTTTATTTCAAGATGGTGCTTGGAAATGTCTGATGAATATTTCTATGTAGAGAGGGAGTCATTATTTCCCCTTTCTAGGTTATGGAAGAGGATACTTTGGTTAAACAATCTGAAGGTAAAAAGCTATTATCAGTGGACCATGGAATACTTGAGTCAATTCCTAGAAAGGATGAAATTACTTTATCTAGGAATGATTCTAGGCTCACTGAGATTGTTGTTCATAATGAGGATTTTCAATTTGTTTCAGTGGAACTTGATTCACATCAAGTTTCACATGAGGTGCATATAGCCAAAGGTTGGTCCTTCTATAATTCAAATGGTCATGATAATGTTCAAACATGAAATATTAGTGTATTTGATGCAGCACATGAAGGTGTAGTTGTTGATATGCATGATAATATTCAAGAAGATTTAGAGCTATATGATGAGAAGTGGTTGTTTGTCTATGATACATTATTCAGAGAATTCTCACATCTCATATATTTCAATTTTTTTAGCCTACTAAGTTCACATGTGCTTCGTGGGTGTGCATCTCTTTTCCACACAGGTTCATATTTTTCTCAACCTGACAATGGGTTTGTGTGACCATCCTGAATCAATTTGAGGTAGGAGTCACCTACCATGTACATAAGTTAATTAGGTGTTTTGGTGTGTCTATTTTGTTTAGGTTTATGTCATTGCTCAAGTATCTTTTCCCTTGTCATGCTGTGATATTTTCCCCTTGAATCTATTTCTAAATGGACAAAGCACTAGTCTTTGACTAGAGATTCTAGGTCCCTGTTGCATCCTTTACAGTCCTTGTCCCAAGTTAGAGCCAGTAGTTGTCCTCATTTTTAAATTGCTAAATTTTCAACTTTTCATGTCAAATTTAAAAATGTCACTATATGTCAAGTCCTTCCATCATGATAACGTATTTGACTCAGTTGTTCCTAGTCACAAATATTTTCAATCATCCTTTAACGTCAAGTCACTTGCTAGATCAAAGTCATCAATTTGCATGTGTATTCACAAAACATTGGAGTCACTTTTTATTCCCATCAAGCTATCATAATTCCCCATCTTGGAAATGTTGTGTTTGATAATGTTCATGTAAGCTAACATGTCAATATTTGAAGAATTTACGTTCTAGTTTGAAAGAGGACCATCCATCTTTTTAGTTAAAATTTTGGAAGTAGTTGTGTAGTTTGATCGAGATTCACATAAATAATTAAATTGGGAGATCTATTTGAGCTAGAATAAAATCATTTTACAAGGATGTTTATGACTCCATTCGATACAATGTGCTAAACTTTCAGGGTATGACTCTTTTCCACCTAGGAGATATTAAATTTACATGATTATGCCCGATAGGTTATAGAAACAATTAAATTGAGAGTTTCAGAAAGTCTAGAGAAAAATAGGTTTACAAAGGACTTTGTGGGGTTATTCTAGACACAATGTGACCAATTTTGTAGTAAAAATATGCCTCATGTCAAAATTTATCATCTCCCACACTTGCTTAACATGTTTTATTAAAGGTTCGAGGTTGTCATCATTATAAGGTGTGATGAATGTAAAGTGTACGTGGTTTCACAATAAAAAGTCCACTCTTTCATTGCTCATCGTTCATTTTCATTTGCTACATGCACAAATTTTCATGGTAAGCTTATTCTCATGTATGTCAAGTGCAGAAGTTTGGTTGACACCCTAAAGTGTTTGATCATATGAAAGAAAGAAAGTTCACTTTGTGGAAGAGTTATAAAGTTAGAAAAATCCTCGAAACCCCAAAAATTACCTTTTATGGAAAAGTTAGAAAGTTATAAAGTTAACTAAAATCCCAAAATCCTGAAAATCAATTTATGGATAAGTTAGAAAGTTTTGAAAAGTGTTAAATCCCTGAAAGATTTTGTTTTTGGCAAGTTTTTAGGTTCACTAACCATTCAAATGCCTGAAAATTTACTTTTTGATGGGTTTTAAGGTTTGAGAACATCTTGAATTATTGAAAGCTTTACTCTTTCAAGGATTTTTAGGGTTAGAAATCCTTCAAACCTACAAATGATGAAACTACATGGGCATAATATGTGCACAAAATGGATTTGATGTCGGCTTTAGAGACTTTTAGGTAAATGTTGTATGTAGGTGTAAGACCAAAATCCACAACATCCTCCTTGCACATGTTTAATGGAAGCTTCAAAATAGTGCATAGATCTCTTTTAAAATGTAATGGAAGGTAGTGTTTGTTAGATATTATAGTTGTAAACATTTTGGATAACATGTACATAGAATGTGGAAGCATAGACAAGGCACATGACCTATTTGACAGTATCCCCAAAGAAATGTTCCCAAATGGAGATTTTAATATATGCACAAAATGGATCTATTGTAATGGTAGGTGTAAAAATTAACACCACAACAGTTGTCAGTATCTTCCCCTGCACATACTAAATTGGGAACATTGGATCACCATTTTCAATATGAAAAGATAATACAGTTTCTTACTATGGAAAAAATAAAGGGCGTGATGAGATTGTTGATATCTCTTTGCTTTCTAACTTGAAGGGTATTCAATGTTTATCTCTCAAGGGAAATGAATGGTCATTTTCTTCAACTAATGTTTTTGTACTTAATGTCTATGGAAACATTGCACTTGATGAACCTACATAATACATGGTGAAGGTCAGGGACTATTTTTAGACACAATAGAAATTATGTGGCTATAGCAGAAAATGCACCTAATATAAAGAGTCAATACCTTAGCTCCTTCAAAGTAATGCATCTATCATGGTTTGGGTAGAGCCAAAGGCACATGTTTTGTTGTTCCCAATCACTAAGAAAAAGGTAAAAGGTTTAGTTGCAAATATCAATGAACATTCAACAAATAATCACATTAAATTGGATAAGGAATTTCCATTTGTGGCTCATTTTGAAAACTCTTTGTTTGAGATGTCATCTATCAAGTATGAAGGAAAATCACTTGAGAATTTATATGGCACCATTGAGTTTGATTTACAAAAGTCCCTTTATCTAGTACTATGCAACAGTCATCTTCAGGGAAGTGAATAACAAAAGGTAAATGAGAGAAGAGGGTTAATGATGTAAATATTAGAGAAGAAGATATGAATAAGCCCACAATGAATGTCCTTGTCACATAAGGCTATATTGATGTAGCTGAGAAGTTTCAATTTGAATTAGGCACAGAGCTAGATATGAATATTGGAACGACAACATATGGAGTGGTAGTGTGCATAGCCATCCAATATGATAATGTAGAAGCTACCATCGAGAAGGTCAATTATTTGAGTCAAGAGATTTTGGACATGAACCCTCATTTGTATTTCCATCTACAACAAAAAAAATTAATTCAACTTCTACATAATGATGAGCTACAAGAGGCACTTGAATTTGCACAGGAGGAATTGGCACTGAGAGGAGAAGAAAATCATGACTTTTTAGAAGAAGTCAAGTGTATTGTTACTGGTGTAGTCATAGTAGGAGGGTTCACAAAATGAACTATCTAGACCATGCAACAAGAGTAAACACAATGGAAACAAATCAAAGAAATGGAACAAATGCAGATTCAGTTATTCAGTATATCAAAGAATTCAAATACAATCTGGTTGACAACATGCGGGCTCACAATTAGGGCTCACAGGCCTGATTACATACATGCGCAAGATAACGCTTTGAAGCTCCTTTGTACAAAATATAAAATAAGGATTATGAATCAATTGCTTACTACTTTCCTAAGGACCTATTACATCTACATATATCATTTCTGGACCAATAGATTCCTCTGCATAGGCTAAGGAAGGTCACAAACTCCAATGAAGAGTTGTAACGTGTTCATGGATAGGTCAGACCTAAATGTATAGAACACTTCCTCAAATGAATGGAACAACACGTGGACCTTTGGGGAAGGTCGGCCAAAAACCAAGGATCATTGAATGATGTGTCATTAGGATACACAAGTCAAGGAATGATCCACAAGCCTTCTCCTTTAGCTGATTGTCTGAGACTGTCAGGATGCTCTACTCTGAGAAAATAGTTGATCTTTTGATAGAGATATCTTTCCGGTAACTGATCCAAATGCTCTAAATTCTTGATATGATGTAGATAAATGAATGATGATGCTAAATCTAGATCCGTAAGATGTGAAATGCCAAAACTAGACCACAAGTTGAAACTACTTTTGACTGAACTGCCTGAACTAAACTAGAAAATGAAAAGAAACTAACTGCAAACAAACTGAAATCCAAATGTTTTTGGTTGATGCAAGATTGCTCTTGACCTAGGGATGCTCCTGCATCAGACATTTGGGGTTATTGAAAAAGTGAGTCCCTCACTTTGCTAGGGCTAAGGGAGAACCAAGACAGTCCACCTAAGCCTTAGAAATCCATTATGAGTCTTCTTCTGGTTTGCCTTTCCACTTCACAAGATATTCTTTGTATTATCTTCCTCTAGTGCTGCATCTAACTCTGCTATCCAAGATGTCTTCAATCCGCTCCAGTGCTTGTTGTGGTAATGGCTTCTTTAGGTCTTCTTCCATGTTGTCACTAAACTCTGCTTCATGATACTGATATAAGTCTGTAATGTTGAAAATAGGTGATATACCCAATGTCTTTGGTAGCTCCACTTCATATGCATTTCCTGAATCAAATTTCCTAAGTATCTTACAAGGTCCAAACTTCTTCATCTTCAACTTGTTGTATGTCTTAACTGGAAATCTTTCTTTTCTAAGGTACACCATTACTTCATCTCCAATTTCAAATTCCTTGTCTTCTCTTCTCATCCGCCTTCCCTTTGTACTTACTGTTCATATTCTCCAAATGCTTCTTTAGCTGATTATGCATTGTCTTCATGTAGTCTGCAAATTCCTCTGCTTCTGCACTCCTCTTTTCTTCTATGTTGATATCTCTTAATTCTATTACTCCTCTAGGATGCACTCCAGTTACAATCTCAAAAGGTGTTCTTTGGGTACTCCTATTTGCTGAATTATTGTATGCAAATTCTGCTTGTGAAAGAATCAAGTCCCAACTTCCGGTCTTCTCTCTAACCAAACATCTCAACAAGTTTCCCAAACTCCTATTCACTACCTCTGTCTATCCATTTGTCTATGGATGAAAAGTTGAACTAAACTTTAAATCTGTCTTCATCTTCCTCCAAAGTGTCCTCCAAAAATATCCAACAAACTTTGTGTCTCTATCTGAAACTATACCCTTAGGTAATCCATGGAATCTCACAAGCTCCTTGAAAAATAGGTCAGCTACATGCACTGCATCAGTTGTCTTCTTACAAGGTATGAAATGAGCAATCTTTGAAAATCTGTCCACTGCTACAAATATTAAATCATGTCCTCTCTGTGTCTTTGGTAATCCCATTACAAAATCCATGCTTATGTCTTCCCAAGGTCTCTCCGGTACTGTCAAAGGTTTATACAATCCAGTGTTCTGACTACTCCCTTTTGCAACTTGACAAACTCTGTAACTCTACACAAATCTTTGAACATCCTTATGTATATAAGGCCAAAAGTAGTTTTCACTCACCAAAGCCACTATCTTGTGAATGCCAAAATGTCCTGCCAATCCACCACTATGCTTCTCCTTGATCAAATTATCCCTCATTGAACTTCTAGGTATGCACAACTGACTTCCTTTGAACAACATATCTTCTTGAATGAAATAGTCCAACCACTTACTCCTATCTATCACAACAGGTTCCTTACATGCTTTCCAAGGTTCTGCAAAATCAGTGTCTCCCTCATACATGTTCTTCAATTCATCAAAACCCAACACTTCCACTCTCATCTCTATCAACAAGTTTCTTCTTCTACTCAAGGCATCAACAACTTTGTTTGATTTTCCACTTCTATGCTTCAACACAAAAGTATAACTCTGCATGAATTCTACCCATCTCATGTCTCTGATTCAACTTCCCTTGACTATTCAAATATTGCAAAGCTTAATGATCTGTATACAACACAAACTCCTTAGGCAGTAAGTAATGTCTCCACTTCTTCAAGGCTTGAATTATGGCATAGAACTCCTGATCATAAACTAAATATCTTCTCCTTGCATCATTCAACTTCTCACCGAAAAATGCTATAGGTCTACCTTCTTGGATTAATGTTGCTCCAATTACATTCCCACTTGCATCACAATCAACTTGAAATACCTTATTGAAATCTGGTAATGCCAAAACAAGTTGCTCTGTTACTTTTTGCTTCAACAATTCAAAACTTTTATCTACTCCAGATGTCCACTTGAAATCTTTTCTATCACCTCTCATTGTTTCTATCATAAGATTACAAACTGAACTGAAATTTCTGATGAACTTCTGGTAGAAACTAGCCAAACCATGAAATGATCTAACTTCTCCAATTCTCTCCGGTGTAGGCCATTCAACAATTGCTTTCACTTTCTCAGGGTCCATCTTCAATCCTTCCGCAGAAATCACAAATCCCAAATATACCAACTCTTCCTTCATGAAACTACATTTCTTGATTATTATCAGCAATTTCTCTTCTCTCAACCTCTACAAAACTTGTCTAATATGCCAAAAATGTTCCTCTTTTGTCTTACTGAAAATTAGAATATCATCCAGGTACACAATAACAAACTTACCCAAGAATTTCTTCATAACTTCATTCATCAATCTCATGAAAGTACTTGGTGCATTTGTCAATCCAAAAGGCATCACTAACCACTCATACAATCCTTCATTTGTCTTAAAAACAGTCTTCCATTCATCTCCTTCTCTGATTTTGATCTGATGGTATCCACTCTTCAAATCTATCTTTGTGAAATATCTTGCTTCACTCAAACAATCCATGATATCATACATCCTAGGTAAAGGAAATCTATATTTAATTGTGATCTTGTTTATTTCTCTAGAATCAGTACACATTCTCCGTTCTCCATCTTTCTTTGGTGCCAAAACTACAAGTACTACACAAGGACTCAAACTTTCTTTGATCAAACCTTTCCTCAGCAGTTCTTGTATCTGTCTATTCAATTCTTCATTCTCTGTCGGTGTCATTCTATGTGCTACTTTGTTAACCAAACTTGTTCCCGGTATAAGACCCATGTGATGACTGATACTCCTTATAGGTGGCAATCCTTCAGGTACATTATCTAATATGATATCTTCATACTCTATCAGCAACTCTTCTATCTCCCCTGGTTTTGTTTCTTCAGTCTCCTTCTTCAATGTTTTAGGCTTCTTAGGAATCAAGGCATAACACATTCTCATGTCTCAAACCATCCAGAAATTATGTTCCATCTACCAAATAGATTCTAGCATTCCCACATACTTCACTCTTAGGGTCATCCTTCAAAGGAATCAAAGTAATTCTCTTTCCATTTGATGTTATAGTATATGTATTCTTTCTCCCATCATGTATAGCTTTTCTATCATACTACCAAGGTCTACCCAACAAGATATGACAAACATCCATAGGTATAATATCACACAAGACTTCATCATGATAAGATCCAATATGAAATTTCACCAAACATTTTTCACTCACCAGTACCTTATGATCATCCTGAATCCATGCTATCTAATAAGGCTTAGGGTGTTTCAATCTTTCTAACTTCAACTTAGTCACCATCTCCTCTAAAACTAGGTTATCTGAACTACCACTATCAATTACAACTTTACAACACTTACCTCCTGATTTGCATTTAGTTCTGAATAGACTTTTCCTCTATGATGGTTCCTCATTTGTCTCTACTTGAAATAGTACTCTCCTCATCACCAATGATTCTCCTTTCTCCAGTTTGCCAACTGAACTAGGTGATTCCACAAGTTCAACATAGGCTACTCTTCCACTATTTTCTGTCCTCTTACTTGTACTACCTTGATTACATTCAAATGCTCTATGTCCTTCACCTCCACACTTGAAACAAGTACCTCTAAATGTCCTCTTATCAAATCCTCTTCCTTCTCTCTTGTATCCTTCATTCTGGTATGCACTAGGGTTTCCTCTCCGGTAAAAATTTCTGTCATCTCTCTAGTGAACACTGTTATCTCTGTCCTCCTTCAACAGGATGTCAAACTTGTTCTACTCCATAGATGATCTATCATATCTAGAAAATGTTCTTCCTCTCTAAAATTTAAATCCTCTACATCTCTATCTCTGATCATGCCTCTTGTTCAGTTTCTCTTCAACTTTCAGGGCAAACTGATATGCTTCTTCCAAAGATGTCATTCTTACCAAGCTTAGTTCTTCTTGAATGTTCAATCTCAGTCCATTGATATATCTAGCCACTTTCTCCTTGTTTTCTTCACTATGTCCTATTCTTATGATCATTTTATGAAATTCTTCAGTGTACTCCTTCACAAATTTCTCCTTTTGTCTTAGGTTTTGCAATCTCTTCAACAGTTCCAACTCATAGTCAGTAGGTATAAACTGATTCTTCAATTTTGTCACCATCTGGTCCCACTTTGTAATCTTTTCCTTCCCTCTTCTATTTCTTTCCAACTAGACTTCTTTCCACCATATAGCAGCATGTCCTTTCAACTTTGTCTTTGAAAATTTCACCTTCTCTGGATCTTCAATCTCTTCATATTCAAAGTATTCTTCCATGTCATTTATCTAGTCAATCAATTCTTCAAGGTTTAAGTTACCAGTATAATTCAACACATCAACTCTAGGTCTCTTTCCAATCTTTGAAATGGCTCACAATATCTTTATTTGATTTGATTCTTCTTCTTCATCACCTCCTAGGGTTTCGGTAGTTTGTTTAACAGATTGAAATTCTTCCTCATCGCTTTCCACATTAGGTATCAGTGTCAATCCTCTTTGCCTATCTTCTTCAATAGCATCCAAATGAATTTGCAATCTTTTCATCATCTCATCCATTCTACCATTCATTGTTCCAATGGCAACAACTCTCCTTGGTGTCATTCTTCCTCAGATCAAGTGTAAACTGCCTCAAGTTCGGCGATCGGGCTACAAGGTGGCAACTGCCTCACAATCGACAATCGGTTGTGACACAAGTAACCTGCATCAATTCAGTGATCTATCCACAACAAGATCTTATGGAATTCCTTCACCAACTTCGCTCAATTCACTCCCAAAGATTCAAACTTTTGCTCTGATACCACTTGGTGGAGTCACGGTAGGAGGGTTCACAGACTGAACTATCCAGACCATGTAGAAAGAGTAAACACAATGGAAACAAATCAGACAAATGGAACAAATGTAGATTTAGTCATTTAGTATATCAAAGAATTCAAATACAATCTGGCCGGCAACATGCGGGCTCACAATTAGGGCTCACAAGCTTGATTACATACATGTGCAAGATAAAACTTTGAAGCTCCTTTGCACAAAATCTAAACTAAGGATTCTGAATCAATTGCTTACTACTTTCCTAAGGACCTATTACATCTATATATATCATTTCTGAACCAATAGATTCCTCCGCATTGGCTAAGGAAGGTCACAAACTCCAATGAAGAGGTGCAACGTGTTCATGGATAGGTCGGACCTAAATGCATAGAACACTTCCTCAAATGAATGGAACAACATATGGACCTCTAGGGAAGGTTGGCCACAAACCAAGGATCATTGAATGATGTGTCATTAGGATCCGCAAGCCTTCTCCTTTACCTGATTGTCTGAGACTATCAGGATGCTCTACTCTGAGAAAACAATTGATCTTCTGATAGTGATATCTTTCCGGTAACTGATCCAAATGCTCTTAATTATTGATATGATGTAGACGAATGAATGAATATGCTAAATCTAGATCTACAAGATGTGAAATGCCAAACCGGACCACAAGCTGAAACTGCTTTTGACTGAACTGCTTGAACTAAACTGGAAAATGAAAAGAAACTAACTGCAAACAAACTGAAATGCAAATGTTTTTGGTTGATGCAAGATTGCTCTTGAACTAGGGATGCTCCTGTATCAGTTACATTTCTAGCCTTTGAAGATCTGTCCTCTTGCTGTGTTGGAGAATTTTTAGACATTTCTTAGTGTCAAAAGATAGTAGTGAATTGAATACTGCTTAATCAAATTTATGTTAAATTTACTAAAAGTAGACTTGGAACCATACTATTTGTTGCTTCAAATATGTTGGATGTCAATGCATTTAATAGTAGAAAGCTCATGAATATAATGTTTGGAATTGGAACTGGAATGGTAGGAGCTCCTTCAACCCTAATGTCCTAAATACCCATTTGGCTCCAGATAGAGATAACATTCCTTGTATTCAGGTCAAGGTTGAGGAATATCTGAATATTGTTACAAATGTGAAGTCTAATGAAAATTCTTTTGGATTTGTGATGTTAGAAAGATAATAAATATGCCAAGACCTTAGAAATATAGTGATTCCAACTCCAGCCAATTTTTGTTTGAAAGCCTAGATCATGGCCTTGAAACTACTAAAACTACTTCTGCACCTTTAATGACACAAAATTTTATAGATAGTACTTGTGTTCCCAAGAATGGCTTTGTTGCTAATAGATCTCGTTCAACCAAATTTATCAAGAAGTATAGATGTTTTGATCCTTCTACTATTGATGACCTAGATCAAAAGGAGAAGGAACATGAATACAAAAAAATTGAATTTTCTTTGACAAAAGGAGTTACAAAATAGTGATGTAGGATTTTTAAGAAGAATGATACTTCATAAGAAAGAAGATGTAGATCTTCCAACTCTAATTGTAAGAAAAGGAATCCAAAAATGTATGGAGGATATACATCTATATATAAAGAGTGGAACTTAAAATATATTTATTGGACAAATGAAAAGAGCAGAATGTATGTCATGGAAAATATAGGAGAATTTATGAAAACACATTGCCTTGGACCTAGATATTTTGTCATAATTAGAGCCAAGAAAAATTGAAGTCAATTAATACCATGAAATTTATTTAATAAGAGTGGTGTTTAAGAATATTCTACATTGACAAGGATAATGAGGTAGTTTAGTTAGAGGTCCTCTGGAATTCCAAGGGTCACTTTTAAAAGTTAATAATAGGCTTTTCAAGAAGTGGTTATGGGGGGAGGCTATGCAGAAAGAATTTTAATTGTAAAGAGGGATCATTTTTGGCTTTGGGAAACTAAGAACTTTGTAAGGGGAATTTTGAGAGACTTTGTGCTTTGGTTTTGTTTTAATATTTATAAAGAATTGTTGTTCTTATCTCATCATTTCTTTAAGTGAAGGTTGGTTATTCTTACATTTGATCAGTTATCTTTATGCTTATTTCCTCTCTCGCTTATCTTGGCATATAGATTATTTTGAGACTTTGCACTCTTGATTTTAATCTAATTTGATTTTCTCCTTTCCTTCTTTCTTTCAAGAAAACTATGTCATGTTTCTTAGGTTCATAGTTAGATTTCTTCTTCTTTTATCTCATTTCCCCCTTTCCTACCTTTTGTACTTTCTAGTTAAAAGTACTCAAAACTTATAAAATCTCATCATACAATGGAACTATCCCTCTCAAAAGCAAACGAAAATAACTGGCCTCACAATAATTCCTCTAGTTTTTGGTGCATTTTGTTGTTGCCCATTGGGTGAGTCAGTTAATTTTCACAACAAAACTGTTTACCAACATATAGATAGGGATTTAAGAGGGATTATGGCACTATGAAATTATTACATGGTGGATGGCCCTCTTTTTTGTATAGATTCAAATCATGTTACTTTATTATTTAATCATAAGAAGGATCTAAAACATTAGATTAAATCCAATATTTATGCATCTAACACAAGGAATGCTAGAAGAAACTTATGGTGACATCTTGTAGTTTTTTAGAGACTTCATATAAATCTGAAATGGATTGTCATTGGGGATTTCAACTCTCCCCTAACAAAAAATGAAAATAAAGATGGATCTCAAATTCCTTTTCAAAGTAGGGAAGACCTAACTAAATCTAGTATTGGACCTAGAGTTAAAAGGAACAAATTTTACTTGGTCAAATGCTTCTCTAATTTAGGTGAGACTAGATTGTGCCCTTATCTCCCCTAATTGGTGGAACATTAAGGTGGAGGTAATGCTTCAAATTGCAAAGAAGTTAAACAATGTCAAAATCAATGTTAAAATATGGAATAAGGCCTCATTTGGTAACATCTTTGAGAAGAAATCTGAAGTTATATCTTGACTAGATGCCTTATAGAAGGAAATTTAGAATGTTTTTATAAGCTAGGAGATGTATATGATAGAAAGATATTTGTTAGGTGAGCTCCATTCCTTGATAGCTAAAAACAAGGATTTTTGGAGGCTGAGATCTAGAGCTATTTGGTTGAAGGCAGGGGATAGGAACACCAAAATTTTCCACTTGATCACTTGTAAACACTACTCATCTAGAATATAATGAAAGAAATATGGATGGATGGTAACCAAATCACTAACAAAGATTCAATAGGAGACAAAGTAGTAGATTTTTCTGCAACCTCACTAAAATTAATATTGCTAATTGGTACTATTTAGAATGATATTTTGAAGATAATCCATTTTTTACTTAATGACCAGGATAACAAGGAGGTGATAGATTCCATAATGGAGGAAGAAGTGAATTTTTTTTTATCTTTCAAAGGAAGTAAGGCCTTAGGCCTAGATGCTTTCCCTCACTTCTTTCTTCAAATATACTAGGACATTATTGTTGATGATATGGTGGTTGTGGCAAGAGACTTCTTTAGGAATATGAAATTGTTGTTGGAGCTAAATACTACATTCTTGGTCCTCATTCCAAAAATCAAGGGATGGTACTTTTTTTTAGTCTAGACTAATCATCTCATGTAACTTAGTGTACAAAATCTTTGCAAAAATCATCTCTTTAAGATTGCAACAAATTCGCCCTAAACTCATCTCTCCTTAGCAGAGTGTATTCGTCCAATATAGGTAGATTTTAGACTCTATCATTATTATCCATGAAGTTCTCCACTCTATGGATAGTAATTTAATAAAGTAGAGTTTATCTTGACACTTGATTTAATGAAGGCTTATGATAAAGTTTCATGTGAGTTTCTCATCAAAGTATTGGAAAGATTTTTCTTTGGGAGAAGACTCTTGAACATCATAGCTAAATATATTTCAACCCCTAAATTTTTAGTTATTATTAATAGTATCCCATCTAGTTTCTTTAATGGATCTAGGGGTACCCATTAAGGGGACCCTTTATCCCCATTTTTTATCATCTTTGTGCAAGCTTTGGGAAGAAATCTTCAAAGAGTGGTTCTAGAGGGTAGGTTAAGAGGAGTGAAACCCTATTCAACAAGTGGTCCTATCTCCCACCAACAATTTGTGGATGATACCATTGTGGTTAGAGAAGTGTCACTATTGGAAGCTAAGGAAATAAAACAAGTTTTATCTTGTTATGAGAATACATCATGTTAGAAGATCGGCCTTTCAAAAAGTACCATCTTCTTTCTCAAAACTCATCTTGCTAGATGCTTGAGAATAACCAACATTATTGGATCTCAAGTGGGATTTATCCCTTCCCCTTACCTAGGGATGCCACTCTTTAAGGGCCCTATCTTGGATTCTTTTTCGAAAGATATGTTGGATAGATTTTAGTGTAAACTTGTACCTGGTGGAAAGGCTCTCTCTTAAGTCAAGTGAATAAAATCTAGCTTACAAAAAACACTCAATAATCTCCTTGTATACAACATGAGCTTGCTCTATATTCTAGTGAAAATTACTATTACGGTGGAGTAAATTTAGAAAAAAATCCTTTGGTTAAGAACAGAAGAAAAAAATGAATCCCCTTGATGGTCGAGGAGCATGTCTATAAACCAAAGAGGAATGGAGGACTGGGGTTAAGGTTGATCATAGATTTTAATTTATCTCTAAATGTTAAGATGGTTTAGATATTTCTCTCTAATTTGGGATCCCTATTGCATAGTTATCACATTCCTCTAGTTGACTAAAAGGATGAGTTGGTGTGGGATACTATATCCCTTCTAGTTTTTTCTCTATGGTTTCTAGTTTTTCTTTTCTTGTTGACCAAGATCCATCCCTCTTTTGGTCAAAATTATGGCAACCTCATCTTATTCCTAAGACTAACATCTTCTTTTGGTTTGTAGCTTAAAATAAGATCCTTACTATTGATAATTTGTCTAAAAGAGGCTTTGCCCTCCCCAATAGGCGTGCCTTATGTGAATAAAGGAATCAATCAATCATTTGATGATGGAGTGTGCCTTTTCTTGGGATGTTTGGGGGTTTCTAATCTCTTTTTCCAAGGTGGGTTAGGCTTTGCCTAATGGTGTCTAGAATTTTATCAAGCAATGGGTCTCTCCTTATCATAACCTTTCCTTTAAACACTTACTAAGCCTTGCACTTCCATATGCAGCATGGGGGATATGGAAGGAGTGTAATAATAGAGTCTTCTATGAGTAGAAACCTTCAATTGCTAGAGTGTTCAATAAAATAAGCCTAGTTGTAAGGGAAAATTTATTTGTGGCAACAAAGGAAAATGTGACTTCTAAGTTGTGGCTTCAAAGAAGTTAGTTGTTGCTTCATGATGGAAGCTCAAATTTGATATAACCACACCTTTTAAAGGTGGTAAAATTTAGAGACATAATATAAAATGGTCTAGGCCTTCGCCAAACTAGTTAAAGCTAAATTTTGATGGGGCCTTCAAGGGTAGCCCTAGTCCTTGAGGGGGTGGAGTCCTAAGAGATGATAAATGAAAGATAGTGGTAGATTTATCTATTAATCTAAATACTTAGACCAATCACTTTGTTGAAGTAGTTGCAGCATATCATGCCCTTAAAATGGGAAAAAACCTTGGATCCCATTCCTTAATCTTAGAAGGTGATTCCTTGAACATTATATATTACTTGGGGAAAAATAAAACATGTTGGACTATTGAAGCTATTATCCAAGACTCTATAGACATTATAGAAAGTGTGAAACATGTGAATATATTACATATATACTATGAGGCCAATAAGGTTACTAACTACTACACTAACTAGGGAGTAAATCATGAAGGAATAATGAGTTGGATCAATAATGATGCCTCCCCTCCAGGTGTGGCTACTCCCATTGTTAATGATCTTGATAATCATTGATTATGCTCTACTTTTTTATTGATGGAGGTCTTAATAATTATTTCCCTCATGGGAAGTCATATCAACACTAGTGGTTTTCTATGCATTGTATCCAACACCTTCTTTCCTATTTATTTCTAGTTTCAACATATTCTTCTTAGTGGGGTTGAGAAGGGAAAGTATATTGTGGAGATTTGGAGATGGGAGGAGAAGGAAACAAAATCAAGCCCATAAGTTGTAATTTTAGGCATAACCTTGAGAAGGAAACAAAATTGAGACCCATAAGGTATGGAAGATATTGGTTAATGGCAAGATAACTCCTTTCTTGGAGAAACTTACTGGTTATGACACTACCCTAGCCATTGATTTTTCTAGGTTTTAGAACAAAAGAAGAGTAGTGATTCATGGCTTAGAGTTCACAATTAGTGAGGAGTTGATAGTAGAGGTTATTGGGTTGTCAACTATTGGCACAAAAAATCAAGGATAGAAGGTTGGGGGACAATGAAAATCCAATGTTTCTTAATATTGAGGAAGACTTGAAAAAATTCCACTCTAGACACACTAGGAGGTTTCTCAAAAGGCCATGGGATGAGTTGGCACTTTGTTTGATAAGGTACATCACTCTTGAGGTACAATTAAATTCTCTTTATTCCTATCATTTTGTTTTGTTAAGTTAATTCTGATATAAAAGACTAGTTTCCTTCTCATTCTATCTCTTTTCATCCTTGGCAAACTCTATTAATTAATGCAAAAGGGGCTAGGAATGATTTCCCTACACTAGGGTTTGACTATTCTCATTGTCAATTTTATTAGATATAATAACCCCTCAATTCCTTGTCATCCCTAGAAGAAAAAAGTAATAAAGAGAGGAGGGTGGTTGAGTCCTCCACTAACTCAAGTATTGGCCTTCCTAATGATCCTATTCCTTTAGATGACCACCTCATGGGAGAATAGTGATGGTACTAGTTTGAGTTAGAGTAAGATGATTCCCTCTTAGTGGAGAAGATGGATGAGATACATAAAAGGAAGGGTGTAGAGGGTTCTGGAAAAGGGATACTATCAAAAATGGATAAGAAAAAAAGAGGGGTTAAATCCCCTAGGCCAAACCCACAGGAGGTTCTTGTTGGTAATGTGACTTTCATGAAATAAGGTGGAGAGAGAAGGCTAGTGGTGATTTTACAAAGGAGCTATTGAGGAAAATTAGGGACCATAGGATGGACATTGAGGGGAAAGGGAAGGATAATGCTTTCTCAAAACCCATAGTTGGTATTGATTTCTCCAGCATCTAGGGCCCCTACCTTGGTGCCCCCAAGGATCTGATCATGTCTCTCAATATCCCTGACTCTTTGGAGGATGTGGTAGAGGTGGTGAACTAGATTATACACAAATTGGCAATTATTCATGATGCCTTTGACACACAATATAATTTAACCAAGTGGTTTTTTATTGAAATAAATAGGCTAAATAGTAATCTATCACTACGGAACAAGAGATTCAAAGGGGAAATAGAGGTACCATCAAAGGAGAAGAATTTTTTTAAAAATTAGAATGCTATTATGCAAATTAATAGAATTATAGTTGAACATTCTAAGTAAGAGAAGAAAATTGTTGGGTTAGAGAAAAAAATTTAGTGTATTAAGGATAACCATGCCAACATAATTTCTACTTTGGAAAATGATTTGTAGAACATCAACGATAAATTCAATAAAATTATTGAGGTCAACAAGTGTATAATTAAATATAGTGCAATGGGCATCAAAATCCTTAGTGATAAGCTTAAGAAATCTACTAAACAAATAGGGAACCTCAAAACCTAGATGGAGGATAAGGGAAATATAGAAATATCGCACTCAAGGATGAGAAGTTGTAAGAAGAAAAGTTAGGATGAGGAGAGGAAGGAATTGAAGGAATTTATGGATTTGCATGAAAGCTTCTACAAGGAATAATTAGAGGCTATAGAGACTTTTCATAGGCTATAATGTTCTCTTCTATTGATCTATGTTTTATATAGGGTCATACTCCTTGTGTTTCTATTAAGTGTTGCAGTTGCACTACCATTTTATTGTGGGTCAACTTATGTAATGCTAACATTTTGTTATATGTAATAGGGTTTTATGTCTCTTCAAAACTTGTTTTACCCTGTTTATTAAAAAAAAAATTGTTGAGTTCATAGGTATGTGTAGAGTTATAAATTATATACCTTGCAATTTCTACTCTATGTGTTTGCACTCACTTTAGTTCTTATTTCAGTAGCATATTTTAGGTTACATTGAGCTTATTTCCTAAGCCTTCTCCCTCATTAGACTATCGAACATTAGCATTGATCCTATTTTGGTTTTTTTAATGATTTGTGTCATCTTGTTTGAGATAAAACTATTGCATAATTGTGGAGACATCTCAACAATCATAAATTCATCTCTCGATAGTCAAAAAGTTTAAACACATTTTAGTCCATTTTTTATAATTGAAAATTCTAAGTCCATGAATTCTTCTAAAAATGAATTTTATTTTATCCTTAAAAAGATCCATGAGGATACACAAAGCCTCTTGGATGCCTCTTGAATTCTTTCTTCTTCCTCTCACTCTCTTATATTCTTCTTGAAAAATTCTCTTGGACAACTCTTGGCTACATTATGGGTGATTACCCCAAGCTCTTGGTTGTACTATCAATTTGATGTTCTTTAATTTTGATTCAAGCTCTTGGCTATAACATTGGCTCTCAAATCTGTCTTTAGTTCTTGGATCTTTGGTATATTATTTTATTTTCCTTATTTTTGTGCTAATTTGTTTTATTTGAATTAATAACAAGATTTTCATAAAATCCTTTTTGCTGTAAGGATGCTCTCTTTCTATTGGCTTCATACAACCATTTGAGATTTTTCTATATTGTCTATCTTCTCTTCTTGGGAGCAACAATATTTTATTTTCTTCTTCTAATATACTTGGCTATGGGAAACCCTTCTCTTATTTCCCCATAATCATTTGGGGTTTCTCCATTATTGATTCCCTTCTCTTCATGGATACAACAATTTCTTCCCTATCCTATTTTTCTAGAAATCCCCATATATATTATCCTTCCTTTGATAATTCTTGGGATTTTCCTTTTATTGTTCCTCTCTCCTTCTTAGAGGAAAAAATCCTTCCTTTCTATTTTTTTTTTATCATTATTCAGTATTTCTCCATTGTTGCTCTCATTTATCATCTCAAAGGTAATAATTTCTTCTCTATTCTATTTCTCTAAAAATCTCCACAGATATTATCTTTCCTCTAATAATAGTTGGGATTTTCCTTGATTGTTCCTCCCTCCTTCTTAGATCCAACAATCATACATTTTTATTTTATTTCATAATTTACTATTTATTGTAAATTTTAAATCTTGAAATCCTTATTGCCTTCTCTCTTTTGTAATACTAATGATTACATTTCCTTTTTATATTTGTGCATTGAGCACTATTAAAACTTTCTTAGATTTTACTTATCATTATATCATATTGTTCACATTTTTATTATCTCTTAGCACTAAGCACAAAAATCTATTAAACTATTTCTTAATGTCAAAAGGCATAATAAGGATTTGACCATTTTGATAGGATAATATGTAGTCACCCTCTTTCTCCCCATCCCAGATTTATGTTTGATATATAGTCCAATGTGTGAATCTCTATTTTGGATTTGATGACCTCATCCTATAATTTTTATTCCTAATCCTTCTTTCTTTTTAGCTTTATTTTGTAAATTCTAGAATATTACTATTTGTTGTTTCATGCCCTTTTCGGTCTTAACATCATTGTATTGGAATATTCTATTTTTTATGTAGATAGGGTGAAATATATGAAAGTATAAGCTCTTATGTGATTATTGTAGCATCTTGAGACCATTTTTAGCAAGGACTAGGCCTTAAAATAGAATTGTCAATCACCAAACTAGGTTCCATGTTCTCTATTATTTTCCTCATTTTTAATATATAAATAGCTTGTTTCAATTCATTTATTTTGTAAGATAAACCATAGTATTATTACCTATGGAATGGACATACTTCATCTAGGTGAAATGAATTTAGATAAGATAAAATACTATGTTTATTACCTTCTTTAGATTGTGTCTTGGTGTCAATGTTCTTATCTAGAAATCTAGTTAAATTGTTTCTTTATTTTTCTTAGACCACTAGGGAATCAATTTTCCCACATTTCATTTTGGTGAGCTTAACATGAACACCTATTTTTTCTTGCTTACTATCCTTCTTTACTATTTTCAACCCTATACTTGTGTTTTCTAATTCTTGAATTAGGATCCTAGTTTCTACCCAAAATAGTATACTTTTCGATCAAACAAACTATTTTATGATTACAAATCCATCCCTATCACTTTTTTGACAAAAAATCATTATAATCCCTATCCATTAATTATTTCTATCTCTATCTCTCTTACTATTTTATCCCTTTCCACCCAAACATGTCTCTCATCCCTATGCATGACTTTATTGTTTAGAATAATCTCCTATTCAATGAAAATTACTTCTTTCCTAATAATGTTATGCCATCAAGTGTTGACTTTTCTCATGCTATAATGATACTGTTTTATTAGATTTAGAAGAGATTCTTTGTAGTCCTTCCCTTTTTCTATATGTTCCAACTAATAATCCCATTCTAGAACACACAAGTTACTATATGGCCTAACATATGGGTGATAGCACAATTGTGTGTCCCACTTTTTGGCCTAAGTGGGACATTAAAATCAACATTTTAAACCAAATTTTTAGTTTCTACCACTTATAGAAAATAAATCATGAAGAATATTGGATGTGAACTAGTGATTTTTAAAATTTTGTGTTTAGATTCTATATACATATTTTTAATTAAAAAATATTTGTCATTTTTAAAGAATTTTTTAATAACTTATTTTTCATACTTTATAGTATTTTCAATGAGTGACATTTATTCCATAATGCATAAATTTTATTAGAAATAAGATAAAATTATAATTTCTTAAAAATAGATCACTAACACTGATATCTAGTGCATTCATATTTTCTCATAATTTTCTGTTGCATATTTTATTTGTTATTAATATTTAATTCACATTAATTATAGTTTAAAGTTATTTTTTCCATAATGCATAACTCTTTTTTGTATCTAACAAAATTAATTATTATTTTTCATTGAAACAAGAACATTGATATAGAGTGTGTAGATATTTTTAGAATTTTTTCTACCATTTTCTAGTTTTCCATGTGTGTCAAATAGATACCCTTATATTTGGTAAAAAACCTATGTTCACTAAAAATAGAAAAATATCATGATTAAAAAAATTATATTATAAATTATATTTTTTAGAAATCTTACTTTGAGGCCTACAATCCTACAAAATTTCATGTCATGGTGATTACATTTGATGGTCCAACCCCTACTTTGAAACAAATTTTTTCTTCAAAAACTCTATGAGCAACAATGGGATGTCATCAAAGGGACCTTTGAACGAAGGACCTTAAAATAAAGGTCAAAACCTTCATTTGAAGCCTCCCTTTTATAAATAATTTTGAACATGAAACATTTAGAATTGAAAAAAAAACTTCATTCGAAGGTCATGATGACATCACCTTTGAATGAAGGTCCTTCATTCAAAGGTATTTTGTAATGTTGTCATCTTGGGATCATTTTGTTGCCCCATCCACAAGTTGGACACACTATTATGATTATAATCATATCACCCATCTCATCACTAGTTGATTGAGGTTAATCATCAAAACAAGGTCAATCAAAATATTAGCTATTAGAATGTTACTCCTACCAATTATACTCATCCTTAGGTGGTAATACATGGGATCTCTTATTCTCCCCCATCATATTAGCTAGTCCATGACCTTTAAGGTCTCCCTAATCATTCTAAGGACTCCACTCCATTGGTTTCTCATGCTTTAGTTTCCTCTTCTATGTTTGTTATATAGAAGTCCCCTCCCATTACCAACTTCCATGTGGTAGGCCACACATATAACACGCAACAAAACTAACAGACTAGCCCAATGATGGCCTCTCTTCCCCTTTTGAATTATATCCTTCCATCAGCTCCTCACCTTCCCTCCAAAAATGTTAAGGAATATGACCTTATAGAGCAACTTCAAGACACACAAGATAAAATTTCTCTTTGGGATTTGCTCCAAGTTTATCCCTCCTATTGTGTACTATTGTAGAAGGTTTTATAGAAGAATCCTATCCCACCTATTAAATTGACTAAAGTAGCTGTCATAATTGAATGCATTTTGGTTGACATGATGGAGATTACCTTTCTCCCTTTTGAACTCTCCTTATGTTGTTTAGAAAGAAAATCTCCCTCTAATTATCATGTTTTGCATAATTCCATTAGATAAAATATTCCTTAGTGGACAATAGATTTGGTCTTAATATTTGCAGCATTCATTTTCTCATGCACATTCATATTGTCACTCCTAATAATACCCCATCCAATGTCTCTATAAAATGATTTGATAAGATTGGAGGGGATCTTGTGGGTACTATTACCCTTCCTATTTATCTTAACCTTATTACTTTTACCATGTTATGCCTATGACTCTTTCTTATAACCTCCTCATTAGAAGGCCATGGATTCATGTGATTGGGGTCATTCCATCTAATTTTCATCAATCTTTAAAGTTTAACTTTTGAGGTAAATTTTTTATGATCAAAGTGGATGATGATACCTTCCACTATTGTCAAGCCATGAAATCTAATATTTCTTCCTTGACCCATATTCCATTACTCTCTAATTCTCAAAATCTTTCTTCACCAATTGCTACTCCTCCTCCCTACATGGTAGCATCACCTGCTTTAACTATCGAGGCTGATAAATAGTAACAACTTCCTTAGTTACTAATTTTACACCTTTGAATAGTTTTCCTACTACTAACATGTGTCTTGGTGATGATTGGGGCTCCTTAGATTTCACCCATTCTATTGGTGAGTATAAGGTTAATCCCAACCACTTTGACCTTCCTCCATTACACATGAATCCACACACTTCTAATAGACCCATTGTGTCTTCTTCTATAAACACACATGTTATTTCTCCCACTTGTGAGTATATAGCTCATTTCACTCATGCAAATTATGAGGATCCTTCTTCTCTAAGTTAGAAAATTGTTATGAATTGGGTTTAAAAATGCTCTATAAACATGATTATGATGGGAATGCTCTTTGTCACTTTAGATAGGGGAATAAGGTTCTTGTTGAACCTGACCCATATTTATTTTCTACTATATTAGGTTACACGCCTCCCCATTCACCAAAATCCTCCTCATTGATCTATAAAAGTTCCCATGGCTTCTCTCTCTCATGAGTTTATACTTCCTTTTTAGCATCCTAAGATCATTCTTTATCCATCTACTTTTTGTCCACCTTCTTTGGATGTACTCTTCAATAAAGAAGTTTTAGTTGAAGTTTTGAGTGTGTAAATAGATGGATCTTCTTTTCATCATGATCTTGGTTTTCCTCATCATCTTAATTCACAATATTATTTCAATGAATTATTTATGTTTTCTTATGACCTAGTTCTCCCTCCTAGGCTTCATGATGAGAATCCTTCTATTACTTTTATTGAGTATTGCAACACTCTTTCCATAGGAAACATCGTGGATGTCTCTATGGACCTAACCAATCCTAATAAATCTCTCAAAATTAGGGAATGTCATTCCCCTATAGAACGTTCAACTCATTCTCAACTTCTACATGATTTTCTTGATCTCTTTGCCTAGACAAATAAGGATGTTCTTGGTATTGATGAAATTTTTTTCATGCATAATATTATCATTTATCTTGATGCTAAGTCAATTAAGTAGAAAATTCAAAATATGCATTTCAAGGTTGCTCTAATGGTCAAGGTTGAAATAGAAAATCTTCTTAAAGTTAGTTTTATTTTCCCTATTGGCTATCCACTAGAGATTTCTAATAGTGTGGTTGTGGCTAAATTTGATGGTCACATCCATATTCATACTAATTTTTGTAATTTAAACTTAGCTCCCTCTAAAGATGATTTTTCTCTCCCTAATATTGACATGATTGTTAATTCAATATTGGCCATGCTCTTCTCTTCTTCACGTTTAATTTCATGTGTTTCAATAAAATTCGAATCAATCCTCAAGACCAATATAAAACTACTTTCACATCTCCTTGGGGAATAGTCATGCCCCTTGGTTTGGAGAATGTTGATGCTAGGTACCAATAAGATATGACTCTTATTTCCATGACATTAGGCATGATATCCTAGAAGATTATGTGGATGAAATATTGGCTAAACCTTTCTTTTCACTAGAATCATATACATAACCTTCATATCATGTTTGAACATCTTCACATACATACAAGATGCATATTAACTCTAAGAAATGTGTTTTCCTCATGGATAGTGGAAGACTTCTTAGTTTCATTATTTCCCATAATGGAATTCAAGTTGATACCAAGAAGGTTGATGCTATCATCAACATGTTATCTCCTTACAACATTTCTCTGCTTCACAATCTCCAAGGTTAAATCAAATCCATTCATTATATTATTTCTTAGTTAGTCAATCACACCTTTCCATTCACCTAATTTCTTAAGATAGATAAATTTTCTTAGACTAAGGAATTTTAACAAACCTTCAATTTTATTAAATCATATTTGTCTAATCCTCTTGTTCTCATTCTTAACCATAAATTCTATTATTCTTTATATGCTTGCCACTAATTACATGTTGGGTACCATTCTTTCCCAATTTGATGGTAATGGTAAGGAAGATGATATTTATTATAATAGTTATAAAATTATTGACTATGAGACTTGATATACACTTATTGAGAAATTAAATTTAGACCATTATGTTTGAAATTCAAAAGCTTCACCATTATTTGCTTGATTTTGAGACCTATGTTATCATTATGTTTGATCCTCTCAAACACCTTCTTTCTAAGATGGATTTATCAAGATGTATGTTTAAGTGGGTCATGATTCTTATAGATTTTGACCTTAAGTTTTTCTCCAAAAAAGTAATTAAGGGCTAAGCTATAGTTGACAACCTAGTTGATGCACCTTCTCCTTTCTCCTATTATAGTCTTAATACCTTTCCTAATGAGCATATTCTTACAATTGGCATTGACCATCCATTGGAAATGTTCTTTGATTTACCATGGTGTAGGACTAGCCTAGGAGTAGGTGTCTAGTCTTAGTTTCTCCTTTTTCGAACCTAATTGTTGTCTCCTTTTTTCTTAATTTTCCATTCACTAATAATATTTCCAAATTTGAGGCACTCATAGTCAGGTTGTGTACTACTCTTTATCTTGGCATCGGTTCCATTTGCATCTTTATTGATTCACAATTAGTAATATGGAAAATTATGGGTTCTTACTTGGCTAAGGAAGGCAAGATTCCTCCTTATTGAGATCTCACCTTGCCCCTTCTTGGTTTCTCTTCTACACCATTGAAGCTTTGCCTAGAAAAGATAATCATCATGCTAATGCTATATCTAGAGATTCTTCTCTCATGCTCCTAGTTAACACCACAAATGATTTTTAGTTTCTTATTCACATCATCACTTCTCCTACTATTGAGGATGTGTCTTCTTCATTTGATGTCGTCTCTTACAATGCACTAGATTCAAGTGAATAGTATTCATATATTTATGCCTACTTACATGATAGTACCTTTCTCCCTGATTCTTCTAAGAATATTTGTATCAATATTTGAAAGAACACGTCCTACTATATTCTTCTCTCTAATGTCTTGTATGGATGTGGTTATAAATATCTTATTCTACATTGTTTAACTAATGGAAAACCACTATCGCCCTTGAAAAGGCACATTCTAGCACGTGTGGGGGTCACTTTAGTGGTAAGGCATTATAAGTTCAAATTTTCTTCAATGGGGTAGTACTATTGGTAAAATATAGAGAAAGAATCCCATGAGTTTCTCAAGAAATATCCCCAATGTCAACAAAATCATAATCTTATTCATGCTCTTGTGTAGGAATTTCATTGTTTCACTTCCACTTATACTTTTTCTATTTGGGGCCTAGATTTGACTAGTAATATTTATTTTCCTTCTTCTAAGGGCCACATGTTTACCATCACTATCACATATTAGTACACTAAGTGGGTGGAGGCTATTCCTCTTAATTCCACCACTACCAATTTTATTTGTAGTTTCCTCATGGGCCACATTATCTCTCATTTTATGATTCTTTCTATGCTTGTTTCCGCTAGTGGTTCCTTATCCAAAAATAAGGATTTGAAAAAATTCCTTGACAAGTTTCACATTTATTATTACTTCTCCATGCCATAGTATCTATAGTCTAATAGTTAAACTAAAGCCTCTAGTAAAACTATTGAATAAATATTGTGTGAAACTATGGATAAACATAGAAAAAAATAGAGTTTTTAGTTATCCCCTACTTTGTGGACCTATCATATGAGAATTTGTACTCCCACCACCACCACCACCACATACTCTCTTGTATATGGTGCCACTAGAAATTGAGACCCTTCTCTACATGTCTCTCTCCAAGGACTCATTGATGATAACAGATATCAAGAATGTCATCTCCAAGAGTTGAGATGCTTGATGAGCATTGTATCAATTATTTGTAACACCTTTGGGTATACCAAAAACAACTTAAATGGTCATATTAAGAATACATTCTCCCTTTCTCTTTCCTTATTGGTGATCTATTCTTTCATGAGAACTAGCATAATAATGTGAAAGAGGTTCTTAAAGGAAGGTTTAGTTCTAATTGGATTGGTCCTCATGTCATTACCTCTTAATGCAGGAGCATCCTTGGTTCAAGAGAAATTTTGCATCAACCAAAAATATTTGCATTCATTTTGTTTTCTTTCATTTTTCTAGTTCAATTAGAAGCAGTTTCAGTAGATTGGTCTGTATTCTACTATAGTTTCATTTCAGACCTTGTCGAGCTAGAATTAGCATCTAGACATCATCATGCACATCATATCCAAAATTTAGATCATTTGGATCAGTTTTCAGAAAGATGCTGCTATTAGAAGATCAACTGTTTTCTCAAAATAGAGCATTTAGATAGTCTCAGACAGCTACCTGAAGGAGAAGACTTGCAGAGCACTTCCATGACTTATGGAGCTAAATGACACATCATTCAAGATAGTTTGGGACATGGCTGACCTTCCTTGAGATCTGCACCTTATTTCATTCACTTGTGGAGTACAAGTTGTTTAGGGATGACCTATCTGTGTACACATGTTACATCTCTTTCATTGGAGTTTGTACTCTTCTTGGCTGATGTGGAGGATTCTTGTGATCTGGAGATGATATATATTCAAGTAATAGATGCATAGGAAAGTAGTGAATCATAATATGAATTTTTAGTCTTAGGATTTTATTCTATAAGGTGTTTCAAAGCCATATCTTGTGCATGTGTTATAATTGAAGAATCATGCCTGTGAGCCCTAAATTGTAAGCTTGCATGTTGCCGGCATATTTACATTTTGAATCTATGATATACTGAACATCTAAATCTGGATTTGCATCCTATATTTGAGTTTCTTCCATTGTGTTTACTCTTACTACACGGTCTGGACTATTCACTCCATGGACCCTCCTAACCGTGACTACACCAAGTGGTATCGAAGTGAAGTTTGAATCTTTTGGGGGTAAGTTGAGTGAAGTTTGTGAAGGAATTCCATAAGATCTTACTGTGAACAAATTGCCAAACCTGAGGCAGACTACCTGTGTTGTCAACTAATCACCGATTGTGAGGCAGTTGTCACTTTGTATCCCAATTGATGAATTTGAGGTAGTTACACTTGATCCTAGGAAGAGATATCACCAAGGAGAATACCTACTATTGGTACTATGGATGGAAGAATGGATGAGATGATGGAGATGATGAAAATAATGCGAGTTTGACTGGATGCTATTGAAGAAGATAGGCGAAGAGGATTAACGCTAAGACCTAATGTTAAAAGTGATGATGATGAAGAATTTCAATCCGCTAACCAAAATGAAGAAACCCTAGAAGAAGAAGAAGAAACAGATCAAGTGAAGATGTTGTGAGCTATTTCTAAAATTGGGAAAAGACCTAGAGTGGATGTACCAAACTATACTAGCAATTTGAATCTAGAGGAATTGATTGATTGGATTAACAGCATAGAAGAATACTTTGAGTATGAAGAAATTGAAAATCTGGAGAAGGCAAAATTTGCAAAGACTAAGTTGAAAGGACATGCTACTATTTGGTGGAAAGAAGTTTAGTTGGAAAGAAACAAAAGAGGAAAAGAGAAGATCATAAAATGGGATAGAATGGTGACAAAGTTGAAGAATTAGTTTATACCTACTAACTATGAGTTGGAATTGTTGAAGAGATTGTAGAACTTGAGACAAAAGGAGAAATCTGTGAAGGAGTACAGTGAAGAATTTTATAAGATGATCATAAGGATAGGACATAGTAAAGCAAGCAAGGAGAAAGTGGCAAGATACATCAATGGACTAAGATTGAACATTCAAGAAGAATTGAGTTTGGTAAGGATGACAACATTAGAAGAAGCATATCAATTTGCCCTAAAGGTTGAAAAAAAGTTGAACAAGAAGCATGAGCAAAGACAAAGAGGTAGAGGAGGTAAATTTTAGAGAGGTAGAACATTTTTTGGAGGAGAAAGATCATATACAAAGAAGAATAGATAGGATAGCACATTCAAGAAGGAAGACAGAGCTAAAAATGCATAGCGAAGAGATGACAAAACTTTCTACCGCAGAGGAAACCCTAATTATTATTAGAGTCAAGGATACATAAGAGATGGAAGAGGATTTGATAAGAGAACATTCAGAGGAACTTGTTTTAAGTGTGGAGGTGAAGGAAATAGAGCATTTGAAGTTCATTAAGGAAGTACAAGAAAGAAGACTGAGAACAGTGGAAGGACAACCTATGTAGAAGAAGAACCTGTTGAATTAGGTGATCCCTAATCAATTGGTAAACCTAGGAAAGGAGAATCACTTGTCATGAGAAGAGAACTATTTCAAGGTGGGACAAATGAGGAACCACCGTAGAGGAAAAGTTTGTTCCAGACCAGATGCAAATTAGGAGGTAAATGTTGTAATGTTGTAATTGATAGTGGTAGTTCAGATAATTTGGTTTCAAAGGAGATGGTGACTAAGCTGAAGTTGGAGAGATTGAAGCACCCTAATCCATATTAGATAGCATGGATTCGGGATGATCATAAGGTATTGGTGAGTGAACAATGTTTGGTAAAATTTCATATAGGATCTTATCATGATGAAGTATTGTGTGATATTATGCCTATGGATGTATGTCATATATTGTTGGGTAGACCATGGTAGTATGATAGAAAAGATATACATGATGGGAGAAAGAATACCTACACTATAACATCAAATGGAAAGAAAATTACTTTGATTCTTTTCGAAGATGAACCTAAAGGTAAAGTATGTGGGAATGCTAGAATCTATTTGATTGATGGAAGGAAATTTTTGGATGGTTTGAGACATAAGAATATGTGTTATGCTTTGATTCCTAAGAAGCCTAAAGCCCTAAAGATAGAGACTGAAGAATCACAACTGAAGGAGATAACTGAATTGTTGACAGAGTATGAAGACATCATATTAGATAATGTACCTGAAGGATTGCCACCAATTAGGAGTATCAATAATCACATGGATCTTATACCTAGAGCTAGTTTTCCTAATAAAGTAGCACACAGAATGACACTAGCAGAGAATGAAGAATTGAATAGGTAGATACAAGAGTTGTTGAGGAAAGATTTGATCAAAGAGAGTTTGAGTCCTTGTGCAGTACCTGCAGTGTTAGCACCAAAGAAGGATGGAGAATGGAGAATGTGTACAGACTCTAGAGCAATTAACAAGATCATAGTTAAGTATAGATTTCCATTTCCTAAGATGGATGACATTATGGATTGTTTGACTGGAGCAAAGTATTTTACAAAGATAGACTTGAAGAGTGGATACCATCAGATAAGAATCAAAGAAGGAGATGAATGGAAGAATTCTTTTAAGACAAATGAAGGATTGTATGAGTGGTTAGTGATGCCTTTTGGATTAACAATTGCATCAAGTACTTTCATGAGATTGATGAATGAAGTTCTGAAGAAATTCTTCGGTAAGTTTGTTATTATATATTTGGATGATATTCTAATTTTTAGTAAGAAAAAAGAAGAACATTTATGGAACTTGAGACAAGTATTACAGAGGTTGAGAGGAGAAATTGTTGATAAACATCAAGAAATGTAGTTTCATGAATGAAGAATTGGTATACTTGGGATTTATGATTTTTGTGGAAGGATTGAAGATGGACCCTGAGAAAGTTAGAGCAATTGTTGAATGGCCTACACCTAGGAGCATTGGAGATGTCAGAACATTTCATGGATTAGCTAGTTTCTACTAGAAGTTCCTTAGAAATTTTAGTTTAGTATGTAACCCTATGATAGAGATAATGAGAGGTGACCGAAAGGACTTTAAGTTGACATCAGGAGCAGATAAAAGTTTTGAATTGTTGAAGCAGAAAGTGATAGAGCATCCAATATTAGCATTACCGGAATTCAACAAGGTATTTCAAGTAGATTGTGATGCAAGTAGAAATACAATAGGAGTAGTATTAAGTCAAGAAGGTAGACCTGTAGCATATTTTAGTGATAAGTTGAATGATGCAAGAAGAAGATATTTAGTTTATGATCAGGATTTCTATGCCATAATTCAAGCCTTGAAGAAGTGGAGACATTAATTGTTGCCTAAGGAGTCTGTGTTGTATACAGATCATCAAACTTTGCAGTATTTGAACAGTCAAGGGAAGTTGAATCAAAGACATATGAGATGGGTAGAGTTCATGCAAAGTTATACATTTTTACTGAAGCATAGAAGTGGGAAATCAAATATAGTCGCAGATGCATTGAGTAGAAGAAGAAACATGCTAACAAAGATGAGATTTAAAGTGTTAGGATTTGAGGAGTTGAAGAACATGTATGAAGAAGACCTTGATTTTGCAGAACCTTGGAAAGCATGTAATGAACTTGTTGTGATAGATAGGAGTAAGTGGTTGGATTGTTTCATTCAGGAGGATATGTTGTTCAAAGGAAATTAGTTGTGTATACCTAGGAGTTCTATAATAGACAAGTTGATCAAAGAAAAGCACAGTGGTGGATTGGTAGGACATTTTGGAATTAACAAGACAATGGCTTTGGTAAGTGAAAATTACTTTTGGCCTTAGATATATAAGGATGTTAGGACGCTTGTGCAAATTTGTAGAGTATGACAAGTTGCAAAAGGAAGTAGCTAGAATATTAGATTGTACAAATCTTTGACAGTACCGGAGACACCTTGGGAAGACATAAGCATGGATTTCATACTAGGATTGCCGAAGACATGGAGAGGACATGATCCTATATTTGTAGTGGTGGATATATTTTCAAAGATGGCACATTCCATACCTTGTAAGAAGACAAATGATGCAGTTCATGTGGCTGACCTATTTTTCAAGGAGATTGTGAGATTGCATGGATTACCTAAGAGCATAATTTCAGACAGAGATACAAGATTCCTTGGATACTTTTGGAGGACACTTTGGAAGAGGATGAAGACAAATTTAAAGTTTAGTTTAGAATTTCATCTGTAGACTGATGGACAGATAGAGGTAGTAAATAGTGTTGGAAACAAGGTGGATAACTGAGAGGGGGGGTGAATCAATTATCTTAATTGTTTAACTTTCTTTTCTTCTTTAACAATTAGTGCAGTATCAAAACATATAAGCATACATGAACATGAGAGAAGAAAAGAAATCAACACACATAACACAAGAATTTTATGTGGAAAACCCTATTAAGGGAAAAACCACGGGGTGACTAACCCAAGATTGTATTCTCTATTAAAAGAATAGAAGTACAAAATAGCACTTGCCAATTAGGGCTCACTGCCCGAGCACACTACTCACAAGAGGCTCACTGCCTACAAGAGACTCACTGTTTACAAGGTATATAGAAAGTAACCAAGTGTTTGAACTAATCAGAGGCATCCACATATGCTGAGGTTCAGTTCTAGTTAGGCTCAATAAACAGATCTACTGCACTTCATTCTTCCTCTACTTTAGTGCTGCTATTTTGTCACATACCAGACTTGTATTATTGCTTCCACACTTATCTCTACCTTCCTTCACACATTCACACACACCACACCCACACTTATACTGAAATCCATCTAGTATATATATCTGCACCAAGGATTTCAACATCTTTGTAGTCGGCAAATGAAATACTTAAGATATTTACAAAACACTGATCTGTCGGTTGAATCCATGCTTAATATGTGATGCGTATCAAATTCATAGACATAGAAGTCATCATTCATGGTGGCCAACAATGTATGATCTCTCAAATAGCTTGACCACCATCAATTTCTCATTCGAATTAGAATCTGATGCTTTGTCGGTCAGTTCTTCCTTAGTCTGCTATGCCTGTCAGAAACCCAACACTTTGTTGCTCATATCTTTTCACTCTTTCATCACCGGAGACTCAACCTCTGGAATATTTTAGTCATGGTATGCCTCTTGACTTCCCCAAGTCCGTACTTTTCTGAGATACATCCTTTGAGAGATCTGGACCTGATTGTCAAACCTTGTTGCATGCTCTATTCTTGTTCACCGGACCAAAACACTCTTCAATCTGACTTCTGGTATAGACATATTATGTACTATGGATGAGTGGGATGGACTTTGTTGCCATCAATGACAACACTCATGAAGCCACACAGTGTCTCTTGCCAACAATCTCCCCCTTTGGCATTGATGGCAACACTTAGTGAAAAATGACTAAGTGTTATAACAAACTCCCCCTTGGCTAATGCTCTATCTTATGTACACTTTTACCGGAGCTCCCCCTTAGCTGGATTCCACATTTTTCACTACTCCTCACTCCCCCTTTGACATCAATGGCAAAGGGTAGAATCTGTACACCAAAATTTCTAAAACTCAACCTATACGTAGCCGCATAAGTATATATATACATGGTATACTTACATATACTTAAATATATCTAAAAAAGTGGTTTTTAACTGGACAAATTCTGTTGTCCAACTCTGCTTCATCTTGTCTAAAATTGAGATGTGACCACTTAACAAAAATGCAAAAGCTTCTACCCTCTTTAAGTCTATCAGATCACTAGTCCGGGTTGTAGTCTGAGCATCAGTTACAGCCTCATGCATTGCCTCTAACTTAGAGATAATTATCCCTCTTAGTTCACTCATTCTGCTTATTCTATTCTTCTTTTCCTTCTCAAGCCTCTTTATCTCATTTATATTGGCAATAGCCTAGCACTCTTGATTCATTATGGATGACGTGAGAGGATCAAAATTCAGAGATAAACTTGACAGTTTACTCTCTTGTTCTTCCACCTTCTTTGCAATGTTTGTTGCCACTGTGGACCAAGATAAACAAAATTTGTATAATTCTCTACCATCTTTAAGAGCATTTTCTAGGCTCTTTATCCCAATATTCAGATTTCTCCTATCATTTTCTATTAGTCCTTGTACTTCAGAGAATCTCTTACCTAAAAACTCTTTCTAGACTTTCTCTTCTGCTAATTTCTCCAAAGAATCAAAATGTGTGTTAACAGAATTAATAAGAGAATTCAAATTACTGGATGAGGAGGCCAAAAGATCCTTTTGGAAGGATGGGATGATTTTCTCTAGCACACTGGATGCAATCTCTATTAGCTCATAGTCTTCCATGTGAGACTTTAGAAGATTTTCTTTTGCTTTAGCTTGAGCAAAAGATGCGACCTTCATTGTCTAGACTGGAGAGAGGGAGTCAAAATTGAGTGGTCCTTGAAATAATTCTGGTTCATCTATCTCTAACATTTATTTGTTCAAGAAGCTCTTTACTACCTCAGCAGTGTCTCTTGCTAGAGACAGAGTCTTCTTTCCTTTTCCTACTTTAGAGCTGTCATCTAGGATCTTCTCTATTTGATCTTCTTCTCTTCCCTTTGCCTCTTCTTCTTGACTAATTTTCTCTTCTTTTCTTTCTTCTCCTTCAATTTCAGAGTCTGCTGGGGGATCCGGAAGAGAAATGTTTATTTCTTCATGGACTTCCTTTTCTGGAACAAAGGAATCCAAGTCCTTAGTCCTCTCCTCACTTATCTCCTTTGGCTTATCTGCATTTTTCTCAGTAAATTCTTCTTTTGAAGGACTTAGTCCTTCGTCATCCATGGCAGAAGGTTCATCATCTATGTCTTCTATAATAGGAAGATTGAATCTTTTAAATGCATTCCAGAGGATGTCTTTAGTCTCTTTTGCCACTTGATTAGTCTCTCTGAGCATAGTTTGTTCATTCTTGCTTTGCTCCAAAACTCATCCTTGCAGTCCTTGAAGATCATGTTCATTTGTTGAGAGGTAATGGAAGGATAGATCTAGATAGCAATCTGCTCTCAGATCTCTAAGTCCTTAGCTTTAGCATTGTCCTTTCTTAGTTCAAGTTCCTTCTCTAGACTTTTGGGGATTAGAGAGATGATTTCAATGAATGCTTTATTATAGATGTTTAGATACTTGACTGTAGCATCTTGCAAGATCTTCTGGTCAACTTCACTATATTCATCATAAAATTCAGTCATTGGTTGCAGGTTCCCATCCACAGTGACTAATTTGATGACATCATCAATGGAGAGAGTAGGCCTTTCAACAAATTCTTCTGCCTCTTCTTCCTTGTTTTGACCAGTAGAGGATTCCCCAGATGTTTTCTTCTTCTTCCTCATTTTCTTAACTTCTTCATCAGATTCTATTTCTTCATCATCCTTTTAGCTTATGTATGACCTTGTGGCCTTTGTCTTCATTCTCTTCTCTCCCTTTCCAGATGTCTTGGCTTCCAGTTTTGAGGCTTTGGGGCTCTTGGAGGTGGTAGGTGTAGAGCTCTTAGAGGATCTGGTCCGGGAGGGGGCTTGTACCAGATTACTTTCTTTTTCTACTTCTTGTCTCTCCTTCTCATCTCTTTCTAATTTTTCTCTGTTTGCATCAACTGTCTCTTTTGGAATGCCATATCTTTTGGCAACTTCCTCTACTTCCCTTCTCACTTTTCTTTTCATCTTTGGTTGTCTTTGTTCAACATGAATTTTCACACTCAATTCTTGAAAGGTTCCAAACCTTTCTGCCTCAGGGTCCTTAGGCTGACTCAGGAGGTGTTGGATATGCAGCTCCAATATTTTCTCATCTACCTCATAGCCCATTGGCATAATCCAAACTGTCCTAGGCTCCACTGCCTCCATTAGGCACTGATAAGTGTCTACCATGAAACACACTGTATCTTTGTATTTTTCAACTATTGTTTGTGGAATTCTTTCTCTGGCCTGCATCATACTTTGGAAGTTTTTGAAGTAACCCTAGAGATGTACTTTGAGCCTTGGCATCACCAAGCCCATACATATAATCTCTGATTCGTATGGCAACTGGTCTGTCATTTTGCCATACCCAACCATTGGATTCAGGTAGCTCATTCATATAGTAAAAGAAGAGACATAGTATCAAGCCACCGTACTTAAATGAGTTCTTCTTATCCTTCTTTATTTTCTACAAATTTTCTAACAGTTGGTTCAGGAGAAGCTCACAAAGATCATAATCAGTATTTTCTCTTAGCATGTGATAAGCAGTGTATATTGCTATTCCAGACACAGAATTCTCCCTGCTGGAGTGATATATTTTATAACCAATTATCATAGAAGCAAATTTGACATCCAGATCTATGATATCCTCTATTGTCATTGCTCTTTTGTCAAATTTTGATCTAGTAGCCTCACTTACAATTTGGTTCTTGACCGATTTGAGAGCAGGCAACCCACCGGATGAGTGCAAACCAGTTACTGCCCTGATTGCATCCTTGGTTATCTTGAAGGGCTTCAACAACCACATGAAGTTATCATGTATTCTACTAAGAACATACTGGACCCATTCATCTTTTGTAAAATAGGGGAAATGGATGCAATGTCCAAAATGCTTATCCTGGATGGCCTTGTATTGAGGTTTGAGTTCAAAGGATTCATCTATTAGTTGTTTATGGTAGATATCCATCAGCTTGGATTCCCCAAATTCCTCAATATTGGCGTGTATGTATACCCTAACATCTTCTACGTGTAGAACTCCATGTGGAATGCTAGAGAAGGCGCCTAAGGGATCAACTTCTAGGGATTTGTAAGGATGTTTCTTGAACTTTGGGTGCGGCCTATCAGTAATCTTAACAACATTTGGAGTAGCCATCTTGCAAAAGATTCAAAGAGAGATATCCAAGAATGGAAATACCTTTTTACACTTTTAGGGTTCACGATATGAGCCAAAAAGATTGCTAGTTGCATCAGATTATGTGGTTGATCTTTGAGAGGGCTGAGACAATCTTCTTGCAGAGCTCTTTCTTTCTTCTTCTTGAATGCAAATGAGCAAATGATGAATAAAAGAACCCTTTTATTTATGCACAAACCCTAATTTCATATTGCAATAAATGCACAAATTAAGTCATTCCAATTGCCTTGTTCTCCTTGTTCTGAGAGAGATCTTTCTGGATCACTGAGATGCACTTAGAATGATAATTTACAATGTATCTCCCTTCCTTGAATCATCCCATTTATCCACAGATCAAGGTATTTCAATTTTGAATCATACCAGATCTAATTGTGAAGATCCTGCTTTTACTGGAAGGCTGTCAAATTGGATCAATCTTGGATGATTAGACTCTTCAAATCTCCTTGCAGATCTTTCACATTTTTACCGAGGGTCATTTAGATATCTCTTTGAGAACTCTTCAATCCATAATACTCCATGTGCCAATCTTAGGCACCAACTGACTAGTTGGGGGAATTTATTTTCCTTTATGACTCCCCCTGAGCCAGAGCTAATCTATTTAGTTTTCGGAAGGAATATCAGCACTAGATTCTGGTGCCGATCCATCCCTAACATTTTTTGTACTTCTCTTCACCAAAATCCTATTCATCTCTCTTTGAACTTCATCTGCATTCACTTTTCCTTTTCCTTTGTCTTGATTTTGATTATGATGTACTAGACCCTTTTTATCCTGATTCTTAATTCTGCAGAATTTGGCAATGTGACTGGATCTATTGCAGTTGTAGCAAATAACATTTCTTTGCATATTTGACTGATATCCTCTTGATCTGCATTGATTAGCCATATGTCCCATTCTATTGCATGCAAAGCATCTACCATTGAATGAATTGTTTATTTGCATATTTCTACATTCATGAGATTTATGACCATACCTTTTGCAGTTAAAACACTATCCGAAAAAAGGATGAACTAGTCTGATTCATTCTTTTTCTGCATTGATTTGCTTTATGACTGAAGTTATTGCATTTGTAGCAGTATCCATTGAAGGATGGATATCTTTGAGCATTTTGTTGTCTTACCAGAGGTCTTCTAGGCCTGTTCCTTGGATTTCTTGATCCAAAGTTCTTCTGATCGGATCCGGAGCTGTCACCTTTCTCATACCCCAAACCATGCTTGTCATCAACCCTTTTTTGGCTTTCAAGAAAAACTTCAAGTTGAACAGAGCTTATCTTGAATTTATCTTTGTATTCATTTGCTGTTTGAAGATCCCTTCTAAGATTGTCTATCTAATTCTCAAGTTGTTCTTCATTATCTCTAGCTTCTTCAAGATCAGATTCCAGATGCTTGATTATTCTATCCATTTTGTGGAAGTCTTCTGACTTCTCCTTGAGAGATTGTTTTAGATTATCTTCAATTTTTCTTTTCTCTTCAATTTCTTGGGTGAATTTCATAACCCCTGATTCCATTCATGTCTTACCATAATGACCTCTTTTGATAGCTTCTCACATAACTTGTTTTTCTCATTCAGATCTTCATTAGTATCATTGGCTTCACTTTGAATTGCTAATTGTTGAAGTAGTTCCTTTCTCTTTTTCATAGAGATACTCAGTTTTTCTTTGAGTTAATTTATGAAATCATCATCTTGTTTGAGTCTTTCCCTCAGGTTATTGACTTCAGAGTGAGATTGCTCAAGATCATCTAGGGTAGACTAAAGTTGTTCCCTCATACCATACATATCCATTAAGATTCCTAGGTCTTCCTCAAGCTGTTAGGCTCTATTTGGAGGAACTTGGTTCTGATACCAATTGTTGGAAACAAGGTGGATAACTGAGAGGGGGGGTGAATCAGTTATCTTAATTGTTTAATTTTCTTTTCTTCTTTAACAATTAGTGCAGTATAAAAACATATAAGCATACATGAACATGAGAGCAGAAAAGAAATCAACACACATAACACAAAAATTTTACGTGGAAAACCCTATTAAGGGAAAAACCACGGGGTGACTAACCCAAGATTGTATTCTCTATTAAAAGAATAGAAGTACAAAATGGCACTTGCCAATTAGGGCTCACTGCTCACAAGAGGTTCACTGCCTACAAGAGACTCACTATCTACAAGGTATATAGAAAGTAACCAAGTGTTTGAACTGATCAGAGGCATCCACATATGCTGAGGTTTAGTTCCAGTTAGGCTCAATAAACTGATCTACTGCACTTCATTCTTCCTCTGCTTTAGTGCTGTTGTTTTGTCACATACCGGACTTGTATTATTACTTCCACACTTATCTCTACCTTCCTTCACACATTCACACACACCACACCCACACTCACACCAAAATCCATCTAGTATCTATTTCCGCACCAAGGATTTCAACATCTTTCTAGTCAGCAAATGAAATACTTAAGATATTTACAAAACACTGATTTGTCAGCTGCATCCATGCTTAATATGTGATGTGTAACAAATTCATAGACATAGAAGTCATCATTCATGTCATCCAACAATGTATGATCTCTCAAATAGCTTGACCACCATCAATTTCTCATCTGGATTAGAATTTGATGCTCTGTCGGTCAGTTCTTCCTTAGTCTGCTCTGCGTGTCAGAAACCCAACACTTAGATGCTCATATCTTTTCACTCTTTCATCACCAGAGGCTCAAACTCTAGAATGTGTTAGTCATGGTGCTCCTCTTGACTTCCCCAAGTCTAGATTTTTCTGAGATACATCCTCTGAGAGATCTAGACCTGATTGTCAGACCTTGCTACATGCTCTGTTCTTGTTCACCAGACCAAAACACTCTTCAATCTAACTTCTGGTATAGACATATTATGTACTGTGGATGAGTGGGATGGAATTTGTTGCCATCAATGACAACACTCATGAAGCCACACAGTGTCTCTTGCTAACAAATAGGAGTCTGGGTAACTTGTTGAGATATTTGGTTGGAGAGAAGGCAAGAAATTGGGATCTCATTCTATCACAAGCAGAGTTTGCATACAATAATTCAGTGAATAGTAGCATAAGAAAGACACCATTTGAGATTGTGACAAGAACCAACCCTAGAGGAGTTGCAGAGTTGAGAGATATCAGCATGGAGAACAAAAGGAGTGCAGAGGTAAAAGAATTTGTAGGACACATGGAAACAATACCTAATTAGGTTAAGTTAAGAAGCATTTAGAGGAGATGAACAATAAATATAAGCAATAAGCAGATGAGAAGAGAAGATAGAATTTTTAGTGGGAGATAAGGTAATGGTATATCTGAGAAAAGAAAGATTTCCAATAGGGAACTATAACAAGCTGAAGATGAAGAAGTTTGCACCATGTAGGATACTCAAAAAATTTGATTCAGGAAATGCATATGAAGTGGAGCTACCAAAGACATTGGGCATATCACCTATTTTCAACATTGTAGACCTATATCAGTCTTATGAAGCAGAAACTAGTGACAGTATTGAAGAAGACTTGAAGAAGTAGTTACCACAACAAGCAACAGAGAAAACTAAAGACATTTTAGACAGCAAAGTTGGACACAACACCAAAGGAAGACAATACAAGGAATATTTGGTAAAGTGGAAAGGCAGACTCGAAGAAGATTCATCTTGGATTTCTTAGGATGAGGTAGACCGTCTTGGTTTTCCTCTAGCCCTAACAAAGTGAGGGACTCAATTTTTCAACAACCCCAGGTGTTTGATGCAAGAGCATCCTTGGTTCAAGAGAAATCTTGCATCAACCAAAAATATTTGCATTCATTTTGTTTTCTTTCATTTTTCTAGTTCAGTATAGTTAGTTCAGTCAGAAGTAGTTTCAGTCGATTGGTCCGCATTCTGCTGCAGTTTCATTTCAGACCTTACAAAGCTAGACTTAGCATCTAGACATCATCATGAACATCATATCCAAAATTTAGATCATTTGGATCAGTTTCCAGAAAGATATCACTATTAGAAGATCAATTGTTTTCTCAAAACAGAGCATTCAGACAGTCTCAGATAGCCAACTGAAGGAGAAGACTTGTGGAGCACTTCCATGACTTGTGGAGCTAAATGACACATCATTTAAGATATTTTGGGGCATTTCCAACTTTCCCTAAGATCTGTACCTTGTTTCATTCACTTTCAGAGGAGTACATGTTGTTTAGGGCCAACCTATCCATGTACACATGTTACATCTCTTTCATTGGAGTTTGTACTCTTCTTGGCCAATGCGGAGGATTCTTGTGATCTAAAGATGATATATATTCATGCAATAGATGCATAGGAAAGTAGTGAATCATAATATGAAGTTTTAGTCTTAGAATTTTGTTTTGTAAGGTGCTTCAAAGCCATATCTTGTGCATGTGTTGTAACTGGAGAATTAGGCCTGTGAGCCCTAAATTGTAAGCCCGCATGTTGTTGGCATATTTGCATTTTGAATCTATGATATACTAAACATTTGAATCTATATTTTCATCCTATATTTGAGTTTCTTCCATTGTGTTTACTCTTGCTACATGGTCTAGATTGTTCACTCCATGGACCCTCCTAACCGTGACTGCACCAGCTCTATTTATGGCTCAAGTGCTTATGGCCATTCTACCATGGATGGACAATCCTTTAAGAACATCTTAATGAGTTTCATCTATATCACTTTTAAGCATGAGATTGCATCTCCTTAACATTTTTCTCCTACCCTATACCCCTACTCCCATGACCATTAATGTTTCCTTTCTCATGTCTAGCATTGAATTCTTCTCATCTCCATATATGACCCTCATACATTATGGCCTTTATCTCCTATACATAATGTCATACATGATTGGTCATTCTTCAAGTGTAACCTTAGGTTCTTTGGTTTCCAATATCTCATAGTTTATCCTCTCCAATTGTGAGTATCCTTCTATAAGAAGGTATTTATCTTGGATATTCTTTTCCCTTACCCAAGATAAATGTAGATCTACCTTTCTGCTAGACAATATCTTAGGTTACTTAGCTTTTTTAATTTCACAAATTTTATCCTTTAATTCTATGGTACTTTTTCATGTGACCCATATTTATCATCAATATTATTTCCTTTTAATATATATTTGGTAATCATGATCTCTCCATACATGATCTCTCTCAGACAAGTGACACACTAGCTAGAGGTTAGAATCTTCTATGAGTGTGAAAGAAAGTAGAATCCTTCATGATCATTGTAGTGTCCTATCCTACAAGTGTCCCCATTTCTCTTTTGTGCTCATATGTGCATGATATTATAACTACTAACTTGTATTGTCCCTTTGTGTTTTTCTTCTTCCTATCATTCTACATAAATTAAATCTTATAATGTTTTTCATTGCTTACGTTTATTAGTAAATATGATTTTTTTGCATCATGTTCTATAATAACTTAAGTTCATTCTTCTCATGCATGTGCAATTAATTAGTCCCATTTTACATTCCATTAATCATATGCTTCTCATACAAATTGTTAATGATTATATAACACCTTAAACACCATAACATAAAACATTAAACATGATAAAATAAAAAATTAATACCATAACATAATGTACCACATCAAAACACATATAATAAGCTCATAACACATGTAAACTACTCAAAAATGTTTGTAAATATATCTCAAAATGTATACACATGGTCTTGTGCTAAGAAAATGTCCTCCACTATATCAAAATGTGGTGTGCCCCCTTGGTTAGCCTTGGGTGCTAGATCCCTTGATAGGTGGTGGCTAATGCTTAGGTAGTGACTATCTATTAGGTAGTCATTATAGATACCTAAAATTCATTAATGCATTTTCACTATATCACATTCACATTACTTCCCAACTTAATTATTCATTTTCTATACTTTCACATTAATTAAATAATTCTTAATTATTTAATCAAATTCATCCAACTTTAATAAAATCATTCTAGCTTATTCTTCCACATTAATTAAATAATTATTAATTATTTAATTAAGTTAATTTTCCCTATTTCCTAGCATTAATTAAATAATTTACATAAATCAAATATTTATTTAATTAATCCAAATAACATCTTCTTGATTTCTTTCCATTTCTAACTCATGTGTATCTAATTAATTACATTAATTAGATAATCTTATCAACTATCCTCTCATATCTCATCTTATCTTCTTCTTGATTTCTTTCCATTTCTAACTCATGTGTATCTAATTAATTAAATTAATTAGATAATATTATCAATTATCCTCTCATATCTCATCTTATTTTCTTCTTGAATTCTTTCCATTTCTCACTCATGTGTATCTAATTAATTAAATTAATTAGATAATGTTATCAATCATCCTCTCATCTTTTTCTGGATTTATTTCCTTTTAAATCAAAAATCAAATATTTATTTCTAAAATCAAATCCTTGTCCCTCCATCACCAAAAATCTATAAATAAAGCCTCCTCCAAACCAAAAGGGGATCTATCTTTTATGCAAACTTACATTGTTGAATCGAGCTCTCATCCAGGCCATTGCAAACTAAGGTTATGCTCGAACCACTTTGAGCAATCCACATTTCAACATGTCAAGGGATAGATATTATTTGTGGTAACATTTATCATTGTTTGTTTATTGTGCACATTTTGATTATCTCTTGTGTTATGCAAATATTGGATTAGGATCTCTTATGTTCTTATTTACTTTCCAAAATCGAGCATACACATTTTGGCACACCCGATGATCTAACCCCCATTTTTTGCAAGTGTTTTTGAGGCACTTTATGTAGATTTAGGCTCATTTTGGTCAAGATTTGAGGATCACTTGTTGTAGATGGCCTCCTTCTCCTTCAACATACTAAAATAGACATTTTTTTTCAAACTATCATAACTTTTGCAAAACAAATCAGATTTTCACAAAATTGGTGGTGTTGGAAAGATGACTTGTCCATCTTCTCTGTGGCATAGACCTCATTAGCATATTTATCCCAAATTATAAAGTATATTCCTTCAAAGTCTTCCTTTCTTTGTAAACTTCTTTTGAGCATAACTTGTCCAAAACTTAATGAAGTTTCATGAATTTTTTCAAAGTGCTTAGAATTTCGTGTAGAATCTGCTCATCTAATCTATTCTTTTGTATCAGTCCATTATTTTTCTAATTTTTCCAGAATTCCATCATTTTGGTCTAATCCTAATTTGTAGCTTTCACTTGACACAAAAGAAATCCTTGACACTACTCACAAATTTCTGCAGGTTTGCATGTCAAAGAAAATATCTAAAACTACTAACAAATTTCTATAGATTTGCATGCCAAAGACATCTTTTTGTTATTATTAATCTAGGCACTTAGTCTAATCTAGGGGGATAGTAATTGAACCTTGTTTTCTATGTTTGGAATTTTCTATGTGTGTATGCTCTCTCCTCACACCAAAAGGTGATCTTGGAGATCAAAAGGACTAGTAAATTCATTTACTCTCTTTCTTTAGTTTTATTCTTAGGGATAGTAATTGAAAGGAAGCATATGTGAAAACAACTTCCAAAACTTGTCTTATGAAGAGAGGGTTGCAGTTAATTCTTTCAAACCTTTCAACAATTATAGTTTATTAAGATTCAGATACATTTAGTTAATTAAGATTTAAAATCAAGAAACATTAACATAGTGGTTTTTACGTGGGGAAATCCTTTTCAAATAAAAAAGCCCACACTCCAAACACACAGTTCAATTATATTACTATAAACATTTTATGGTTACAATATAACTCTCAGAACAAGTGTTTCTTCAGAAGTCTTCACTACTGCACAATCTGGAAACAAACCGACAGCATTTCAGCTCTTCAGAATTGCTTCAACCTATAGTACAACTTCTTCAAACACATTGAAATACACATAATGCAAGAGCTACAAAAGAAATTCACCCTCAAAAAGTTTTCTTAGCTTTCTCCACCAACTCCTCTGCAAAAGCATACAAAGCATCCACTTTCAAATCTATTTTAAAGCCAGAAAAGCTTATCTTATCTTTCCTAGGCATCCACTTCCCAAAGAGGAATATTTTCCAACTTGAAAATATTTTCCAAATCAAATTTCCAAAAAACAAAGCATATCCTCTTCATGGGCGCTCTAAAGAGATAAGGATAAGATTTGCCATAAACGGTAACTTTCTGCAATGGAAACCTAGTAAACAAGACCCAAGGTCAACCAAGGTGGCACTCCTTGTTTTTCTCAACAAAAAGAAAAAAGTAAAAAGTGCAAAATAACTTTTTTTCTAGAATGGCTTAAAAACACCATTTCTAAAAAAGTAAAAAACAAAACTACTTTTTCACCTCCTAAAAAATAGGAAACACCAGAAAGGACTCTAAGATTGAGACACCTTAATCCCAACATTCTCCCACTTGTTAAAGACCTGTCAAGAGTCTATAGAAGCTGATCAAGCCTCAAGGCCCATGGAACTCTAACACCATCTAAACTTCTCTATGCTCACTAGCTTTGTTAGTGCATCTACAACATTCACCAAAGTGTCAACTTTCTCCAACTGTATCTTTCCATCTTCCACCATATCTCGAACAAAGTGAAATTGTACATCAATGTGCTTTGTTTTGGTATGGAAAGTAGGATTCTTCACTAAACAAATGGCACTCTGACTATCACAATAGATAGTAATCTATCCTACATCAAAACCAATATTTGAACACAACCTCTTAATCCAAATGGATTCCTTACAAGCATGAGTTGTAGCCATGTACTCTGCTTCTACAGTGGACAAAGTAACTACAACTTGTCACTTACTCATCCAACTTATTGTACTACCATTCATCAGAAAAACATATCCACTGGTGGATCTTTTGTTGTTAATATCACCTACCTAATCTAAATCAACATATCCTTGAATATTCACTGAATGCAAAGGTCTGGTAGGATAACCATGAAAGCATAAGGAATACTCAGAAGTAACCTTTTTACTACATCCCAATGTACCCATCCAAGATTAACCATAAATTGACTAAGGACTCCCACTACTTGGCCAATGTCTGCCTTGTATAGACCATAGCATACATAAGGCTACCAACAACACTCACATATGGTACTATGTTCATGTCCTCCATCTTAGTAGGATATTTTGACAATCCTCAACAGAAAGCTTCATCCCCTACAAAATTGGAACAACTAGTTTTGTTTGCAAGTCAACATGTTGAATCTCTCCAACACTGAGTTCACATACTTGCTCTGAGTTAACCAAAGCTTTCTGTTAGCTCTATCTCTTTTGATCTCAATCCCAACAATATATCTCACTGAACCTAAATCTTTTATCTTGAACTATGATGACAACTAAGACTTCAATTCTGAAATCATACTTCTGTCATTCCCAATAAACAACATATCATCCACATACAGGACTATGATACAAATAGAACCATTTTCAAATTTATAATAAACACAATGGTCATATTTAGATCTCAAATGTCTAATCAACAACACATAGGTGTCAAACTTTTGATACCACATCCTAGGAGATTATTTCAAACCATACAGATATTTTCTTAACTTATATACCTGATCTTCTTTACCTTTCACAATGAACTGCTCTGGCTGCTTCGAATATATTTCTTCCTCCAAATCACTGTGAAGGAACGTTGTCTTCACATCCATCCGTTTCACTTCTAGATCATACATTGTTGCAAGTGACAACAAGAACCTATAGATGTCAGCTTTGCCATAGGAGAGAAAATCTTCCCATAATTAATTCCCTCAACCTAGGAATAACCCTTCACAACCAACCATGCTTTATGCTTCTTAACACTACCATCTAGACCAAATTTTAACTTAAACACCCATTTACATCCAACAGGCTTTTGTCCCTTCAGCAAAGGTACTAGATCCCAAGTATTATTTTTCTTTAATGTATCCATCTCTTCTTCCATGGCTGTTATCCAAGAATTTGCATTATGCATACCCATAGTCTCTCTAACAATCCTAGGCTCATTAGTGTTAGCAATCAAAGAAAAAATACAATTAGAATCCAACATAGAATATCCAAACCTTTCCATTGAATAATCAAACCTTTCTGGTTGCTACCTAATACACGTAGACCTCCTCAATTATTGAGGTGGAGGTTTAGAACTTTTAGAGCTGCTTGAGCTCTCCTCATCAACAGGTCCAATAGGAGTGTGTACTTCACTTCTAGTAGGAGTAGATTGTACCTGAACTACCACCTTCTTTTTCTCCTTTTTCTCTAGTTGTAGCTCAACTGAGGAAGGTTTCATCTCTTTAAAGATAACACTTCTACTGTAGAGAACCTTCTATGTAATTGGATCCCAAAGCTTGTACCCCTTCACATCGATCAAGCATAACCGATGAAGATACACTTCACTACCTTTTTTTCCAACTTAGATATCTTCTCAATAGGAACATGAGCATAAGATTCACAACCAAATACTCTGAGATGTCTCATAGAAGGCTTTTTACCAGACCATACCTCCATGGGTGTCTTTTCAACAAGCATTGATGTAGGAGATCTATTAATTAAATAAAATGTAGTGGCTACTACTTCAACCTAGAACTTATATTCAAGACCAGCAACACTCAACATACTCCTAGCCCTCTCCATCAATGTTATGTTCATCCTCTCTACAACTCCATTTTTTGTGGTGTGCATGGAGTTGTCTTGTGTCTTTCAATCTCATGGTCCTTAAAAAACCTGTCAAATTCTATCGAACAAAACTCACTGCCATTATCAGTCCTCAAACACTTAATCTTTCTACAAGTTTGATTTTCAAAAAAGGCTTTAAAATCCTTAAAATGACTAAAGACTTCAGATGTTCTTCAGAGAAGTAAACAAATGTCCTTCTACGGTAGTCATCTATGAATGAGACAAAATATATAGATCTAGCTATAGAAGGAACATTCACAAGACCAAATACATCTGCATGCACATAATACAATAACCCAGAAGACTTACGAGAACTTTTGTAAAATGAAACACAATGTTGCTTTCCATAAATGCAATGTTCACAAAAGTCAAACTCAAGATTACAATCATCAAGGCCTTCAACAAGGCTCTTTGATTTGAGCGTTCTAAGACCCTTTTCACCTATGTGACCAAGTCCTTGGTGCCACAACATTGTTTTCTCAGTAAGAAGAATCATTTCTAAGGAATCAGCACTCTTCGAAACCTAAAAAGCATGACCTTCAGATGTAGATGCGACAAACTTATTTTCTACTCTATCTGATGGTGAGAATGAAGAATCCAAAGGTATACTCTTCAGTTTCATAGAAGAACTATTGCACTGTATAATGCATTCATCTAGATTGTACAAGGTGCCAATCCTAACACCCTTTGCAAGCACCATAGATCCTTTTGTCATCTTGCATCCTTCGTTCAAGAAAACAACCTGCACACCTGAATCTCCAATTTTACTCACTTAGAGTATGTTCCATGCCAAACCTGGGATATGCAACACACCATCAATCCAATTCACTCTACCATCAGGGAATCTGGTCTTGACTCTTCCACGTCCAACAATATTCAGGTGAGAGTCATCACCTAAGTACACCTTTCCACTGTCATATTCTTCATACTTCGAGAAAAAATGAGTCTATGAGAGGTCATATGGAAAGAAGCAACTAAATCTATTAACCACACATCTTCTGATGCATGTGTTGCCAAGGATGCAACAAAGGCATTTACATCTTCATGAGAGGATTTTTCAGAGTTTGAATTAGAGAAATCCTTTTTATTTTTATTTTTCTTCTCCTCCTTGCAATCTTTGCAGATGTGACCAATTTTGCCACAATTCCAACACTTCACCTTGGACTTTCTAGGAGACTTCGATCTCCCTTGAGACTTGGACTTTGACTTATATTCCTTCTTCTTGCCTTTCTCTTTTATTCTTCCATGTATGGCAAGGTCTTCCTTGCCCATCACATAAGACATTTTTCACATCTCTTCAGACAAAAGCGATGCTACCACCTTATCCATCTTGAAACTTGTGATGGTACTTCAAATAGCCATAACCGGGTGATCCCATGAGTCTAGAAAAGAACATAACAGAAGCATGCAATGATCCTCATCTGATATATTGTCACCAATCAACCGTAACTATGCCACAAGCATATTAAATGCATTCATGTGATCAGCAATGGATCCTCCATCTTCCATCTTTAGAGAATCAACTTCTTTCAAAGGAATAATTTGTTCACCAGGGATTTAGCCTAATAAACATCACCAATCTTCTTCCAAAAATCCTTTGTAGTCTTCTCTTCATGGACATTCAAGAGCATAGAATTAGCCAAATAGAGTCTTATGGGACCCTTGGCTTTTGTATCCATCATATCCCAATCTTCTTGAGAGGTGCTTGTTAGTTTTGTTGGCAAGAGACACTATATGGATTCATGGTTGTTGTCATTGATGGCAACAAAGGTCATCCCACATATCCGCAAGTCATGGTGTGTCTCTACCGGAAGTCAGAATGAAGATTATTATGGTCCGGTGAACAAGAACAGAGCATGTGGCAAGGTCCGACAGACTGGTCCGGATCTCTCAGAGGAAGTATCTTGGTGTAGTGTAGATTTGGGGAAGTCAAGAGGACTACCTTGAGTGGTATATTCCAAGGATTTAGCCTCCGGTGATAGATGAGGAAAAAGATATGAATAGTTGAGTACTGGATTCCTGAGTGACAGTATGAACAGAGGAAGAACTAACTGAAAGAACATCAGACTACCTTCCGGATGGGTTACTGATGGTGTTAAAGGCTATGAAGGCATGAATCATACTTGGCTAACATTATTAATTATTTCTACAAGTATATGCTTGATCCGCATTACTTGATGTGGTAGGATTCAGCTGACAAATAAGAATTAGTGAAAAGATTGACTATTCTGGATGCCGACTAGAAAGGTGATGAAATTACTTGTGCGGATATATATGCACGATGGATTTAGTTGTGAGAGTTGTTGTTGTGAAAATGATATATGTGAATAAGTGCAGAGCAGAGCAGAAGCAGTAAGAAAGATCCGGTATGTGAAAGGAAAGCAGAATAAAGAGAAGAGGAAAGATGAAGTGCAGCAGATCAGTGTACTGAGCCTAACCGGAACTGAACTCCAGCATATGTGGATGCTTCCAATCAGTTCAAGTATTGTATAAACATTCTTTTGTAGACAGTGTGTCTCCTTGTAGGCAGTGTGCCTCCTTTGTGAGCAGTGTGCTCAGGCAGTGAGCCCTAATTGGCAAGTGCCATCTTGTAATTCCTTATTCTTCTAACAGAGAATAATCTTTGGGTTAATCACCCCGTGGTTTTCTCCCTTAACAGGGTTTCCATGTCAAAAATATGGTGTCATGTGTTTTTCATTTCATGGTAATATTTGCTTGTTTGAATTAATGCTGCATTGATTAATAAGAAAGTTCAGAAAGAAGAAATAATTAGGATAACTGATTCACCCCCCCCCCTCTTAGTTATCAACAATTGGTATCAGAGCCAAGTTCCTCCTAATAGAGCCTAACAGCTTGAGGAAGATCTGGGAGTTCGAATGGATGCATATGGTTTAAGGGAGCAACTCAAAACTGCCCTTGAGGATCTTGAACAGTCAAACTCTGAAGTCAATGAATTAAAGGAAAGACTCAAACAGGCTGATGAATTCATGAGAGAACTAAAAGACAAATTAAGTCTCTCTATGAAAAAGAGAAAGGAGCTGCTCTAGCAATTGGCAAGACAAAGTGAAGAAAGTAATGCAAATGAAGAGCTGACTGAAAAAACCAAGTTATGTGAAAAGTTATCAAAAGAAGTCATTATGGTAAGACATGAAATGGAATCAAGAGTTATAAAGTTTACTCAAGAGATTGAAGAGAAAAGAAAAACTGAAGACAATCTAAGACAATCTCTCAAAGAGAAATCAAAAGATTGCCACCAGATGGATAGGATTATTAGACATCTTGAATCTGATCTTGAAGATGCTAAAGATAATGAAGAAAAACTTGAGGATCAAATTGTCTCTCTCAAAAGGGATCTTCAAATAGCAAATGAATATAAAGAGAAATTCAAGATAAGTTCTGCTCAACTTGAAGTTCTTCTTGGAAGTCAAAAGAGGACAGATGACAAGTGTGGTTTAGGATATGAGAAAGGAGAAAGCTCCGGATCCGGTCAGAAGAATTTTGGATCAGAAAATCCAAGGAACAGGCCTAGAAAACCTCCGGTAAGATAGCCCAATGCTCAAAGATATCCTTCCTTCAATGCATACTGCCACAGCTGCAATCAGTTTGGTCACAAAGCTAATCAGTGCAGAAAGAGAATGAATTAGACTAATTCATCCTTCTCCGGACAATGCTTTAACTACAAAAGGTATGGACATAAGTCTCATGAATGCAGAAATATGAAAATGAACAAATCATTCAATGGTAGATGCTTTACATGCAATAGAGTAGGTCATATGGCTAATCAATGCAGATCAAGAGGTTATGAGTCAAATATGCAAAGAAATGTTGTTTGCCAAATCTATAATAGGTCCGGTCATAATGCAAAAGTCTGCAGAAGCAAGAATCAGGACAAAAGAGGTTTGGTATATAGTCAGAATCAAGACAAAGGTAAACAAAAGATGAATGTGGATGAAGTTAGGAATGAGATGAACAAGATTTGGGTGAAGAAACGTTTAGAGAAGGTAGAGGTTGGATCCGCACCAGACTCTGGTGCTAATATTCCTTCCAGAAATTAAGAAATGAGCTCTGGCTTAGGGGGAGACACAAAGAAAATCCTGTTCCCCTAGCCAATCAAGTGGTGCCGGATTAGGCACAAGATGCGGAGTAAAGGGTTTGTAGATATGAATCTTGAGATGATCCAGCTAAGATTTCAGAGGTCCACATGAAGATGTGAAGAAGTTGTGATCGATCACGTAAAACCTGTTCCGGGAGATGCTCCGGAATGACAGAGGATTACAAAAAGGTCTGGAGAGATCCAGAAGTGCATTGTCTTATTTTGCGGATTAGACAGAGTATTTGGGATGTCCTTGTGATGTGTCATCTTGATTTATTCATAACTGAAAGATCTACATGATGTTCATAAATCAGGACTAATCTGGTTCTTCAAGTCATTCGAATAAGGCAAACCGGAATAATGTAGGTCGAGCATTTATTGCAAATAGATATTAGGGTTTGCAAAATAATATAAGGGATTTCTCATAAATCACTTGTTCATTCTACACTCAAGAAGAAGTGAAAAGTGGAGCTCTGCAACAAAATTCATCAAGTTCACCAAAGATCACTTGCAGAAGTTATTACACACAAAAATCAATCCAACCACTCCGTATAACCAAAGGCACATAAGGTATTTTTCGTTTTCAAATATCTCACTGCAAATCTTTGAAAAATGGCTACTCTAAATATAGTTAAGATCTCTGATAGACCTCGCCCCATATTCAAGAAATATCCATACAAATCCTTGGAGGTAGATCCCCTAGGAGCCTTCTCTAGTGTTCCGCATGGTGTATTACATACGAAGGACATTAGGGTTTACATACATGCCAATTTTGAAGAATTTGGAGAATCAAAATTGATGGATATCTATCACAAACAGTTGATAGACGACTCCTTTGAGATTAAACCTCAGTACAAAGCCATCCGGGATAAGCACTATGCACAGTGCATTCATTTCCCCTATTTTGAAGAAGATGAATGGGTCCGGTATGTACTAAGTAGAGTGCATGACAATTTCCTATGGTTGAACAAGCCTTTCAAGATCACCAAAGATGCAATTAGGGCTGTAACTGGTTTGCACTCATCCGGTGGATTACCTATTCTCAAGTCTGTCAAAAATCAGACAGTTAGTGATGCAACTGGATCTAAATTTGACAAGAGAGCTATGACAATTGAAGACATCACTGAACCGGATGTCAAATTTGCATCTATGATAATTGGTTACAAGATCTATCACTCCAGTAGGGAAAATTCAGTACCGGGAACTACAATTTACATAGCTTATCAAATGCTAAAGGAGAATGCAGACTATGACTTGTGTGAGCTTCTTCTAAACCAACTTTTGGAAAATCTGCAGAAGATCAAGAAGGACAAGAAAAACTCCTTCAAATATGGTAGTTTGATCCTTTGTTTATTCTTTTATTACATGAATGAGCTTCCCGGATCCAGTGGATGGATATGGTAGAATGACAGACCAGTTGCCATCCAAATCAGAGATTATTTGCATGGACTTGGGGATGCTAAAGCAAGAAAAATAGCCGTGTGGGGATATTTCAAGAACTTTCAGAGCATGATGCATGTAAGAGAAAGAATTCCCCAGTCTCTTGTTGAAAAGTACAAAGACACAGTATGCTTTATGGTAGAAACAGATCAGTGCCTAATGGAGGCAGTAGAACCAAGAACTGTGTGGATCATGCCCATGGGGTATGAAGTGGATGAACAGATTGTGGAGCTGCATGTTCAACACATGCTAAGTCAGCCTAAAGATTCAAAGGTAGAAAGGTTCAGAACATTTGAGGAACTAAGTATAAAAATCCATGTTGAACTCAGAGAACCAAAGATCAAGAGGAAGGTTAGAAAAGAAGTAGAACATATAGCACAAGGCCTTGGGATCTCAATGGAGGCACTTGATGCTCACAGGAAGAAGAAGGAAGGGGATGAGAAAGAGAAGAAGAGGGCAGAAAAGAAAAGTGAAGAAAGTGTTCCGATAGAAACCTCCACCCAGACCAGATCATCAAAAAGATCTGCACCTGCCACAGCCAAAAGCTCAAAATTGAAAGTCCAGGCATCCAGCAAAAGATCCAAGACAAAAGCCACAAGGGCTTATGAAAGTCAAAGAGATGAAGAGGAAACTAAATCAGATGAGGGAGTAAAGGAAATAAAGAAGCAGAAGAAGAAAGGATCCGATAAACCCTCCACAGGCCAAGACAAGGAAGAAATGGCAGAGAAATTTGTTGAAAAGCCCACCCTGTCTCTAGACAGTGTAATCAAATCAGTCACTATGGATGGGAACCTTCAACCAATGGCCGAATTCTATGATGACTACAATGAGGTTGACCAAAAGATCCTGCAGGAAGCTACAATTAGGTATCTGAACATTTACAATAAAGCTTTTATTGAGATTATCTCCGAAATTCCTAAGACTCTAGAGAAGGAATTAGAAATAAGAAAGAACAATGCCTAGGCAAAAGATCTTGAGATCCGGGAGCAGATAGCTATTCAGCTATATCCTCAAATTGATCCCAAGACAATGAACATAATATTCAAAGACTGCAAAGATGAGTTCAGAAGTAAAGCAAGGATGAATCAACTCATGCTTGGTGAGACTGACAAGGTGGCCATGGATACAGAAGAGATCCTCTGGAAGGCCTTCAAAAGGTTTAATCTTCCTATTGTAGAGGACTTAGGTGCAGAAACAGCTGTGGACTTGGAATCCTCTGCTCCAGAAGAAGTGGCCCTTGAACAGACTAACATCTCTCCTCCGGTTTCCCCTACAGTCTTCGGATCCAAAGAAGAAGAGAAATTACAAGAGAAAGGAGCAGCGGTGAAGGAAAAAGAAGGTGACAGTGCAAAGATTGCAGAAGGATAGAAGACTTCACTAGAGAAAACCACAACTGTCAGTGGTGGGAATGTAGAGGGAGAGGAAATTCCAAAGGACAGCTCCAAGACTGCAGAAGAGAAGAAACATCTGTCTCCAGCAAGAGACATTGTACAAACTGTCCAAAAATGTTTGAGCAAAGAAGCAATAGAGATTGATGAACCGGAGCTTCTACAAGGTCCATTCAACTTTGATTCCCTCTCTCCGATGCAGACAATGAAGATAGCTTCATTTGCAAATGCTAAGGCAAATGAAAAACTCCTAAAGTCTCATATGGAAGACTGTGAGTTGATAGAGGCTGCTTCCGGAGTGCTTGAGAAGATTATGCCATCGGTCCAGAAAGATCCCACAGCCTCCTCTTCTGGTAATCTCAAAACCTTAGTCAGCAGTGTTGGTACACATTTTGAATCCCTAGAAAAATCAACTGAAGAAAAGGTCTAGAAGGAGTTTTTGGATAAGAGATTCTCAGAGGTACTAGGATTAATCTCTAATGATAGGAGAAATATGAGTATTGGAATAAAGAGCTTAGAAAATGCTCTTAAGGATGGCAGTGACATTTACAAATTTTGTATCTCCTGGTCAAAAGCAACAGTAGAAATTAAGAAGAAAATAAAAGAGGAACATGACAAACTACTGAGTTTGTCTCAAAGTTTTGATCCTCTCTCTTCCTCCATAGTAAATCAAGAATGTCAAACTATTGCAATCACAAATGTAATAAAGAACCTTGAGAAGGAAAGGAAGAGTATAATTAACCGGATGGGAGAACTTACAAGGATTATTATCCCTAAGTTAGAAACCATGCATGAGACCATAAGTGATGCCAAGACTACCGCCCAAACCAATGATCCAACAGATCTTAAGAGGGCAGAAGCTTTTGCGTTTTTGTTGAGTGGTCACATTTCAATTTTGGATAGAATGAAGCAAAGTTGGGCTACATAACTCATCCAATTGAAGACATCCTTTGTAGACATTCTTCAGTTTTTGTGAATATGTAATATATAGCCAAGTATAATAAAATTCTTGAAAATTTTGGTGTACGGACCCTACCCTTTGCCATTGATGTCAAAGGGGGAGTGAGGAGTAGTGAAAAATGAGGAATCCAACTAAGGGGGAGCTCCGAAAAATGTATATAAAGATAGAGCATCAGCCAAGGGGGAGCATAGTGTAAACACTTAGTCATTTTTCACTAAGTGTTGCCATCAATGCCAAAGGGGGAGATTGTTGGCAAGAGACACTATATGGATTCATGGTTGTTGTCATTGATGGCAACAAAGGTCATCCCACATATCCGCAAGTCATGGTGTGTCTCTACCGGAAGTCAGAATGAAGATTATTGTGGTCCGGTGAACAAGAATAGAGCATGTGGCAAGGTCTGACAGACTGGTCTGGATCTCTCAGAGGAAGTATCTTGGTGCAGTGCAGATTTGGGGAAGTCAAGAGGACTACCTTGAGTGGTATATTCCAAGGATTTAGCCTCCGGTGATAGATGAGGAAAAAGATATGAATAGTTGAGTACCAGATTCCTGAGTGATAGTATGAACAGAGGAAGAACTAACTGACAGAACATCAGACTACCTTCCAGATGTGTTACTGATGGTGTTAAAGGTTATGAAGGCATGAATCATACTTGGCCAACATGATTAATGATTTCTACAAGTATATGCTTGATCCGCATTACTTGATGTGGTAGGATTCAGCTGACAGATCAGAATTAGTGAAAAGATTGACTATTCCGGATGCTGACTAGAAAGGTGATGAAATTACTTGTGCAGATATATATGCATGATGGATTTAGTTGTGAGAGTTGTTGTTGTGAAAATGATATATGTGAATAAGTGTAGAGCAGAGCAGAAGCAGTAAGAAAGATCTGGTATGTGAAAGGAAAGCAGAATAAAGAGAAGAGGAAAGATGAAGTGCAGCAGATCAGTGTACTGAGCCTAACTGGAACTGAACTCCAGCATATGTGGATGCTTCCAATCAGTTCAAGTATTGTATAAACATTCTTTTGTAGACAGTGTGTCTCCTTGTAGGCAGTGTGCCTCCTTTGTGAGTAGTGTGCTCGGGCAGTGAGCCCTAATTGGCAAGTGCCATCTTGTAATTCCTTATTCTTCTAACAGAGAATAATCTTTGGGTTAATCACCCCATGGTTTTCTCCCTTAATAGGGTTTCCACGTCAAAAATATTGTGTCATGTGTTTTTCATTTCATGGTAATATTTGCTTGTTTGAATTAATGTTGCATTGATTAATAAGAAAGTTCAGAAAGAAGAAATAATTAGGATAACTGATTCACCCCCCCCGCTCTCAGTTATCAACAAGTTTTGTACTAGATATTGCAGCCCACAGATCTTTGTCTATGAGCATATCTTCCATTTTCAACTTCCATAGTTTGAAGTTTCCACCATTCAATTTCTCCATTTCAATTCTACTAGATGTACTTACCATCTTTTGCATGTAATCAGGTTACTAAATTTTCACAACTACAAAACTCCCACTAAAATATGATTAGACAAAAAACCCTTCTACCCACAACAAGAAATTGAGTTGACTAGGCTCTGATACCAATTGAAAGGAAGTACAAGTGTGGAAATAGCTTCCAAAACTAGTTTTATGAGGAGAGGGTTGTAGTTAATTCTTTCATATCTTTCAACAATTATAGTTTATTAAGATTCACATACATTTAGTTAATTAAGATTTAAAATCAAGAAACATTAACACAATGATTTTTACATGGGGAAAACCCTTTTAGGTAAAAAACCCCACACTCCAAACACACATTTCAATTATATTACTATAAACTTTTTATGGTTACAATATAACTCTTAGAACAAGTGTTTCTTTAGGAGTCTTCACTACTGTAGAATCTAGAAACAAACCGGCAACATTTCAGCTCTTCAGAATTGCTTCAACCTGTAATACAACTTATTCAAACACACTAAAATACACATAATGCAAGAGCTGCAAAATCAATTCACCCTCAAAAAGATGGCTTAGCTTTCTCCACCAACTCCTCTACAAAAGCATACAAAGCATCCACTTTCAAATATGTTTTAAATCTAGAAAAGCTTATCCTATCTTTCCTAGGCATCCACTTCCCAAAGAGGAATATTTTCCAACTTGAAAATATTTTCCAAATCAAATTTCTAAAAAGCAAAGCATATCCTCTTCATGGGCACTCCAAAGAGATAAGGATACAATTTTCCATAAACAGTAACTTCCTATAATAGAAACTTGCTAAACATGACCCAAGGTCAACCGAGGTGGCACTCCTTGTTTTTATCAACAAAAATTTAAAAAAAAAAACTTTTTGAGAAAAATTAAAAAGCAAAAAGCGCAAAACAACTTTTTCTAGAATGGCTTAAAAACACCTTTTTTCTGAAAAAGAAAAAGCAAAATTTCTTTTTCACCTCCTAAAAAATAGGAAACACCAGAAAGGACTCTAAGGTTGAGACACCTTAATCCCAACATGCTCTTCTCTTGCATCGAAAGGTCATCTTGAGAATCAAAAGTACTTGGTATCCTTTATATGAGGCATGTTAAGGGATTTTATCACCCTTAAGGATGACCTCAACCACCTGTTCTAGCGAGGTATATAAAGGGGAGAGAGCGAAAGTTGTACCTCAATCTAGTCATGTAGTTATTGTCATAGCCTTGGGGCCCCGAGTGATTCTGGACACAAGGTGAAGTGATTTTTGCTTAACCGCTTATGTCACATGCTTTCAATAGACTAGTGTTCATAGACTTCGACCCCACCATACCTAGTGTATATCGGGGGCTCCCTAGACACCTTATTATCCTAGATAAGACCTTTTGGTCATCATATCCTTCAGTGCATTGCAGTCACATGGAGGAGAAGAGCTCACACTATTACCTTCATTGTTTCAGATAGATTACACTTTGGGCAAGACTTTTATCTCCAAAGTAAGGGGTGTAAGGTGGTACATGACCTTGCATTTCCTACCTATCCGAGCAATGATAAATGGTATCAAGGGGATGGAAACTGCCATTATCTAATAGTGGGGGTTGAAGTTGCACCTGAGTGAGTCCATGGGATATGACACTTCTTTCTTGAATGATATAGGATTGTATAAGAGTGTTTGGTGTGTCTTCTTGTTATCTACTAGTGTATGCCATTTGTTATTTGGGGAGGTCAATAGCCTTGTGCACCCATTTCCAAAAGTGTCACAACCATTGTGTCTTTTATTTTTATCTCTTGCCAAACATTTGCCTAAGTCAAGCTATAAACCATTCCCAACCACTCTCTAATCATCTATTTTCATCCAATCCAATCCAAGTTCATCCTAATCATCCTAATTATCTCTCTTATCCACCTTCATCCTAATCCTAATCATTTCATCCCAACCTATCCCTAATCCGTGCCTAAATCCATCATATAGGACCCTAATCTTTATCAAGTTATCCTAATCCTATCAAGATCCTAACCCTAATCCATTCTATCCACCTAATCCATTTCCAATCCTTAGTCCATAATTCTTCATCCATTATCACCTATAATCCATATCATAATCCACTCCCCTAATCCACTAATCTAATCCATTTATCTCAACCCCCAAAATTAATCATCCATTATCTATCTATCCATTTTATTCAAACATCCAATGCCTATCCTTAATCAAACATCATCCTTTGAAACATCACTAGTCCATCCATAACCAAACCTACGCTTCAACGAATCAACCTTTAGTCACATCACACGGAATCCTCATCAAGATGGTTATAATAATCAATAGACCAAGGTTCAACCCCTCTCCAACATACCCAGATGATGAAGAAATAGAGGAACTTAAACGCCTATATGGATCTCATCCCCAAGCTATATCTTCAATCCAACACATGACACTGTCATACTAACCTCCATCATATACATTTCCTAGTCACATTCAAGAACAAATAGAACAACTTAAACATGAATATGAGAGCTTGGATCCTATTTCTCAGGAAAAATGTTGAAATATCATTCATGATAAGCCTTATGCATATCTCATCATTAAAAATCCTCCTAATGCTATCACATCCACATCATCATCTTCCATGTCCATGCAAACTCCAAATCATTAAATCATGAATCCATACTTGGACATGCAAACTTCTTACAATCAAACATTAGCTAGCACAAGTTATAACCCTATACCTAATTGTATATCCTATGACAAGGGACATCAAGGACATCCATATCATCCTCTATATATATTTACCTCTACCTATTTCTCAAAAACCATTTTCCTATGCACTTCCTCCACCTCCTAATCCTAATCCCTTCATTCATCTACCACATAATCCTTCACCCAATCTACCATATGATTCACTACCTAGTCCATTAACCCCTTTTATCCCTCCACCATGGGATCTATCCACTCCTAATCCACCATCAAATCCTATTATCCCTCCACCCAATCTTAATATAAACCCCACAAGATCTGACATCATGAAGGATGTGCCCCAAGGACTCCTAGCATAGAATAAAACACCATCATGTGCTCAAATATCTATCCTTGAACCTGAAAAAGAACCTCCTAATACCATGTCTATCCCCCCAACGCCATCATCCATTCCTATGCATATCCATCCTATTGAAGAGTTCCCTACCATGAATGCAAAACAAGACCCATCATGTAGCCATATTGTCGAACATTCAAAGCCTATCATGTCCATCCATGCCACCTCCATCCCTACCCATGCTCAAGAGCTATCTAAAGCATGATCCACATTGTTACTTACCAAGTCAAGATAAAACTATTCAAACTCCTCTAGCTCCTATCCATGATCAAGGTCCTATTCATGATCAAGCTCCCATTTATGATCAAGCTCCCCTCTATGATCAAGACCCTATCTATGATCACGAAAGTCATGATGATCCTCCTAGCCCACTCTATGTATTACATGAGCTAGAGATTATCACTTCACCCATCCATAATTCCATAACCATTAATGAGCAAGATATCCAAATTATTCATATCCATCCATCCACAACACCCCCTTCCTAGAATGAGACACTTTATCCCCAAGAAAAAATTGACAATCAAACAAGTAACTTAGATCATATCACCCCCATCTTACTAAACATAATGTTAGTCAAGATCCAAGTATCCCAAGTCATCCCTTGCCTAATCCTACATTATCTACTATTGATCCTCCATCAACCCCTATTGATCCTTCACCATCTCCTATTGACCCCATTCCAAATCCATTATCCTATCCCCTTGGTCCTACTACTTTCATCCATGGTGGTTCTCTTGTCAAAGAGAAACAAACTTCATCCACCACCCCACCTTATCCATCTAATAATGGACTCGCGTCTTGTTTACAAAACAACAAACATCTCATTGCATATCGTATGTTCCAAAACATGAAATATCAAGACAAAGGTTTAGGCCTACATGAACAAGGCATGTTGGAGCCTATCCATGTCACAATCCAGCCAGAGCACATGGCCTTAGTTTTACATCCCAAGTGAAACAATCCAAAGATGTTGGTACCACCTCCATGCCTCCTAAAGTTACTTCTTTCAATCCAACTCCCAATGCACCTCATCGCACCTCCAACTCATATGTTGCCATCCCTCCTCCATCATCATACCATTCACAAAATCATGTGGCATATATCTCCCTCCCTCCATTCTTCCTCCACTCCTTCCAACTCCTAATATTCCTATCCTTCAATCCCCTAATCCCTTCATCCATTGGTATACTCATCCCTCCTTCCATACATCTCATTCCCTTAAATCCCCTATCATCCCTAATCATGGCCAATGAATGCAAATATCAACCAAACACGAAGCTATCAAAAAATATATGGGATCCCAAAATAATCATTTGGATGCTTCCCCATATAAATTAAAAATCCTACAAAAGCCTCAAAATTATCATGTCGAAGTGCATCGATACACAAAGCAAAATCCAAAATCCAAAAGGCTACAAACGCCCACACCTCCAAAAGAAAATTTAAAAATTGTGTGGGTCCCTAAGAAAAAAGTAGTCAATCCAAATGGAGAATCCATCTCTCTAAAATCCCAACAATTTCATTCCCCATATAAAACTTCTAAAAATCCTAAGTCCATTTGGGTCCCTAAGTACTCAAATCAGAAAAATAATAAATCTCCATTACTCCCAACACCCCATCCCAATCAAAAGTTTCAAAATCCAAAATGATGTGTGCAACCATTGGCCTTGGTTCCCCTTGACACCATGACATTTGCACATACCTCCATCCCCCCATCTTATATCCCCTATCCCACATATCTCCCCTATCACATGCATATGGTCCATGCTTTCACATAAATCCATCAATCCCTATCCCCCATTCATGTCATAATCCACATCATACATCCACTATCCTCCATCCATTCATAATACACATCATAATCACCATCCCCCATCCATTCATAATCCACATTACAATCCACTATCCTTCATCCATTCATAATACACATCATAATCTACCATCCATTTCATTTCCATCTTCCTGCATCTACCAACATCCATGCGCATAATGCTAACATACTATCTTGCTATTGGAAACAGATGCTTGAGTCCCCATCCTCCATCCCATCCAAATAGTCAAAAACATTTTTCAAAAAGTGAAAGAAAAAAAAGTAAAGAGAAATCATTTGTCCAATGGTGAAAACTTGGCAAATAGGTGCCTTAGATAAGTACCAGGATGAAAACCTGGAAAATAGGCATCATGTGTAGATTGATTGTCTATTAATAGACTTCCCAGTTAGTCTCAAAGATGGAAATCTAAAAGACGTTCTTGAATATAATTTCAAGACGATGAATTTGTATATGAAAAAGAAGTCTGTTGACCATTCCCTCACCTTTCTGGTCCACTATAGATTATACAATAAGGTAATTCCTTTAATGGTTAATCCTAGAAAAGCCCAAGGGTTAGAAGGTCTCTCCACCATCTGGACATCCTCCAGTGACAGCACACAGTTGACTGCTCCCAAAATAGTTAAGCATAAGGATATCAAGATGCCTGAAGAATGGGCATTAGATCTTTGGGATAGTGACAATCAACCAGAAGCAAAAAATGAGAAACAACCACAATTGAGATGCATCTCAATTGATGAAATAGATGATCAGGCAGTAATTAGATTCTCATCTGGTAACCAGCCAGCCTTGCGTACTGGACTTTCCATGAGAATAGAAAAGGTTTTTAACTATAACCAACCTGGTCCATCTGTGAGTTCCCTTCCTCGCTCCCAGAGCATTAAATTACAACCCTCTCAGGGTTTTAAAAGTTTGTTTACAATCCCCACTGCTGCAAAGCCTCGCAGCTCAGCTGTTCCCACTAGTTCATCATGCACCCATAAAAAGTTTTTTGAGTTAGATAATGGGTTGTATAGATGTGAAGACTGTTTGTTTGTCTTTCCTCCAAAATCTGGCCATATTCGAATGATGTTAGCCCGACAAGCTACTATACCTGAACAGGAAATTTCTGAAGCCCATGAAAAAGCTGTTAGCACACCTGCAGGTCCTTGTCCTGTTCCCGATACCATACCTCCCTTTCAGGATTTTATTCTGTATGATACAACCGAAACTTTTAGAGTTGATTTCTGGCCTCTGCATTTATTTCCTGTTGCTGAAAGTTCTCAAGGTACCAGTCAAAGCAAATTGCTTAACTGGACAAACCTCTGTCTTAGGAAATCTATGCTCTTTGCCAAGGATAGAAAGATCTGGCATCAGATCGAAGCAGTCAAGGCTGAAAAAGCACACCTCAGTGCTCAAGAGAATTTTCATTCTCTAATCTCCACTCTAGAACGCTTGGAAAAGCGTCTCACAGATCAGTGGATGAACTCTGTTAATAAAGATCTCCAGGAACTCAAAGCCCAGTATAATGAGTTCAAGAGTCAAGCTGAAACCTGGTGGGTTGCTCAGCAACGATATTTAGAACAACAGAGAGAACTTCTGTAGAAAGTCAGAAGTGAGGTCAAGTTAGATTGTGATGTGCTTGGTTCCCAAATGAACACTACAAATATTCATGTGAAGCATAATAGTCAGAGGCTCACTGAGATCTCTGAAGAAGTTCATTCAGTAGCACAATCACAACTGCTAATGAGCGATTCCATTAAATCAGAATGCTCTGATATCAAGTCTGCTCTCCAGGAAGAGTCTCGGACCATCCAGACAGTAACTCATACTGTCCGACAACAGCAGACTGTGAGAACAAAGAATTTCCCTTCTAGTGCAAAGGGTTATCTACAGGCTCAGTATGAAGGACCTAAGTTAAAGATAGAAGTTAGGCAGCCTGTGATTGAAAAAGTTTATGATCCCTCCTCAGGGACATTAAGAGAAACCACTCCAGTGGAACAAGCTGCAGGAAAGTTTCAAATGGCCCGTGGTTCTAGTTCTAATCCTAATGGATCCAACCCTGTTGATCCATTTAAAAATATTCAAACTCTGAAAGCAGACACTCCCCCTCTTGTTAATTTTGATCATTTTGAAGATATAGAAAATACAAGAGCTATTGATGCACTGCGAGCATGGATAACCAATTATATATCCACTAATGCTGATGCTGATGAAAAGCAGGTAATCAAGCAAGCTTTGAATGCAATGACTGGTGTTGCTCGACATGTTTGGGATCGTCTAGATGATACTTATAGAGAAAGTCTGTTAGACAGAGGTACAGATCAAGTCTGTGCTCAGCTGACATGTCTGTTTGTTGGAAAAATAGACACAAGGGAAAAGTTGGCCTACAACAAGTTTATCAAAGGTAAATGTAAGGACCTCAAATATTTTAAGCAATATTGTGATGTCCAATACGAGAATTTTTATTTGTCAGGCCATGAGTAGAATCATGAATTTATGTTCACTACTTTTCTAAAAAGTTTTGGTACTGTGATAGGAGAATTCTATCACAAGAAAGTTCTTGAGAATCTGGTAGTAGATAATATAGAAATGAAGGAACTAACCTATCCTTAGTTAGTTCAATTCCTAACACAGATTAATGAAGAAATCTATGAAGAAGGAAAAGCAAAGAAAGAAATAAAAAAGGTACAACCTTTACTTTCTTCCTCTATGTGTTACCAGATTATGCCTTCTAATCGGTGCCCTGATAAGGGAAAATCTTCTTATTCTAACTGTGACAGTTTTGACAAACCATACAAGAAGAAAAAGAAAAAATTCAAGAATAAGTATCCAAAGAAAAAGGGATACTTCAGGAAAAGAGATAAGAAGAAGAAGGGATCCAGAAAATGGAAACCTACCTGCTACATCTGCAAAGGAGAACACTTTGCAAATAAATGTCCCGACCGTAATAAGAAAAAAGGCAAAGGGAAAGTTCGTGCAGCCCAAGAAGCAGGTGTTGAAAATGATGAATTTGAATTCATCAATGATTATCCATCAGATTCTGAGGATATCATCCTCTCTATAGAATCTGAAGAAACTGAGTCTGAGGAATATGAATCAGCGCAAGAACAAGTTCAAGCTCAGGTCAACCTAATGACCAAGGCTGATCCATCCTCTGATGAGGATTCGGAGGTCTCCTTCTATTGCAGGATGCTTAGAAGAGACACCCGTGCTGAATTGGACAAGGTAATTGAAGATATTGTCCAAATTGAATCACGTCTCCAAACAATGGATATGGGACAAGAGACATGGAAGAAATTGACAGCCAAGTTGGACCAGCTTAAATCCAGAAAATATTTCTTACTCCAGCCATCCATTGAAAGTGGCTCCACTAGAGCTAAGCTACCCACTATGAGACCACCAGGGTTCTCTGCTCCTGCTGCTAGTCAACATGGTTATAGACCATCAACATGTTGTCTTATCTCATCCTATCATTTACCATCCTATCTTCACCATCTATTATATCTGTATAATTATCCCCTTGATCCAATCCATTCTCCATTCCTCCTTTTGATCCTGACAAAGATAAGGGCAAAATGTTGAAAAGTGCATTGGACAACTCTTGATGTTTCTAATACTTCCCAACATATCCTACCATCTTATCATTGGAAGCATTGTCACACCATATCCTAAGTCTAATACCTAGAATATGACATGTTATTCCTATGTGACATAGTCCTTGGAGATCACATCCTGAATCCTTCCATCCATCTATCCTTCATGCATTTCCCATCTATTATCCACTATTGCCCATCCTTCTGCCTATCCATCCATTTTACACTTCCTATCCCTATTATGCACTATCACCCATCCATCTACCTATCCATCCACTTTACACTATCCTATCCATCCATTATCCATTATCGCCCATCCTTCTACCTATCCATGATGTTCCCTTGTCATTGGTATCTATCACTAAGGCTATCCAACTATCATCCAATGTCACCTCAAATAAATCCAAAAAAAATACAAAAACATCAAAACATCTAAAACATCCAAAAAAATCAAAAACATTCCAAAAAACCCAAAAACCTTAAAACATCCATAAAAAAAAATCGTAACATTCCAAAAATCCAAGCAATAAATCCAAATGCAAGTCATCTTTAATCCATATCAATCCAATCAAGTAATCTTTCCAATCATCCAAAAGCATACTTTGGTTTTGTTCCAACATTGCTATCAAACCAATCAATCAATCATTTATCCAATCATCATCAACAAGATATATTGTTCATGCATCCTTGTGTTGTTCTAGGAATATATCGTTCCCCATAATGACAACATTATCCTCAATCAATCAAATCAATCCTTGATTTTTAGCTTGGTAGGGGCAATAACCTTGTTTATTTTTGAATCATTTGTGCATTCTTGCTTTCTTGTTTGTGTGTGTTATCAATTTATCTTGTATTTGTCTTATCATTATTTATCGTTTATCAGCATTGTCTTTTATCTTTCCTATTTTGTCTTACATCTGCATCAATCCTTATAGCCTACCTACCATAACAGTATCATGGTCTTCAATATCATGGTGCTATCTGGTATAGGGTTTCTTGTGACCTTTATCTTTTTGTGTGTTTGTCTTATGCATTAGATACATCGTTACCTTGGTCTTCTATACCCCAGTGCATAACATCCATTGCTATATCAAAATAAGGATTTCTCTTTATAGTTTTGAAGCGTAACCTAGAAAAATCATCCCATCCATTTCACCCATACATCCTAATACATCCTATCTCTTTCACAATATGATCAATTATTCCATTCCTTTTCCATCATTCTTCCATCTTTCATCTAACTTTTTCATCTTCATCTAAATCTCTCTACCTACTAACCATTTCCTCTCCTTTCATTTTGAGAGCACATCTGTGTTCTTTGAACCCACTTGTCCTCTCGAGGGGGCATCATCATTATTCAACTTATTCATTAAGTTACCATTATCTTTCCTTGACACCCTTGCTTCAAGTCACTAGGCCATCATCATCTCTAATCCAATCATTTTCTTCTAATCATATTCTTCTAAACCAAAGTCTTCTTCTATCCACCACAACACTATGTTTTAAACTTCTTTGAAATGATCGCAACACCATCTCAAAGAGGGGCAAAATGTAGACACCTAAAATTCGCCAATGCATTTTCACTACATCACATTCGCATTACTTCCCAACTTAATTATTCATTTTCTATACTTTCACATTAATTAAATAATTCTTAATTATTTAATTAAATTCATCCATCTTTATTAAAGTCATTCTACCTTATTCTTCCACATTAATTAAATAATTATTAATTATTTAACTAAGTAAAATTTCCCCATTTCCTAGCATTAATTAAATAATTTATAATTATTTAATTAATCCTTTCTTCTTTTCTAATATTAATTAAATAATTTGTAATTATTTAATTATTAAAATCATAATCCAATATTAATTAAATAAATTAAATATTTATTTAATTAATCCAAATAACATCTTCTTCTCGATTTCTTTCCATTTCTAACTCATGTGTATCTAATTAATTAAATTAATAAGATAATCTTATCAATTGTCCTCTCATATCTCATCTTCTTGATTTCTTTCCATTTCTAACTCGTGTATTTAATTAATTAAATTAATTAGATAATCTTGTCAATTATCCTCTCATCTTTTTCTTGATTTATTTCCTTTTAAATAAAAATCAAATCTTTATTTCTAAAATCAAACCCTTATCCCTCCATCACCAAAAATCTATAAATAAAGCCTCCTAAAAACCAAAAGGGGATCCATCTTTTATGCAAACTTACGCTATCGAATCGAGCTCTCATCCACGCCATTGAAAACTAAGGTTATGCTTGAACCACTTTGAGCAATCCACATTTCAACACGTCAAGGGATAGATATCATTTGTGGTAACATTTATCATTGTTTGTTTTTTTGTGCACATTTTTATTATCTCTCGTGTTATGCAAATATTGCATTAGGACTGGTATGTTCTTAGTTTGTTTTCCAATTTTTAGCATATACAATCATATAGAGGTTGTAAATGATGAATGAGGTTGTGACCTACTCATTAATGTGCTCATAACCTTGTGTTCACCCTCTACCCATGCAAGCTCCTCTTTCAATTTATTGTTCTCCTACTTTAGTTTCCTAATCTCTACTAGTAAGGTTCACACTTGTGAATGGTCTAATACAATATCACCTACTCATAGGAGGTGGTCTCTCTACCTACATAGTGTCCAATTGGCTCCACTAAGATCTTGGTTACCTCTACCCATAACCTCTCCTCCCTAATCCATGTAACATCTCACTCTGTCTGAGCATATAATCACTTAGCATCTAGCATCCCAGTGTCATCAATGAGGGTTTTCTTGACCTACTTTAGCTACATTTGCCCCTACCATAGCCAATCCTACTCTTGTTGAAATGATATGGTATCCTACTGGCACTTTTATTTCTCTAATATAATAGCCTCATCTTATAAGAAGTTCATATCATGCTCCATGCATGCATCACCTCACTTATAGGACCAAGTCAACATAAATATTAAATTCCTTGAACTCGGTAATGAATCTCTCTCTAGTCAACACTACCATAACCACCTACTAATCCTCATATGAAGCCCTTACTAAGGCCACAAGCTCTAAATATCAAGGTGACTGCTAGTTTTAATTGGTTAGTGGCTAGCATAAACCTCTCGTTAAAGCTTAGTATTTGGGGCCATCTTTGTAAAAACTTGCTTGATGTAGTCTAGCCATTCTCTAATGTTGGCTATGCATGATAACCAAAAATTATTAATCACCATAATAAATAACTAAAAAAATAAACTTTAACCTAAACATATATGCATTAATGTAAAAATGTAACTCTAAACCATAGTTTGAACATACCTAGATCACTATGCCACAAAGTCAAATATGTCAAGGTTCTCAAGGGTGTCATAGGTGTACACACATGTTCCATTATAGTTAAACACCATACACTCTATCCTTTTTACTCCATCTACTCTCCCCCTATTTGAACCTCCTCTATGGTTGTTCTCCAACCTAAGGCCCAAATAGTCCTATTGGTGCTCAAACATGTAGCTCCACAAATCCAAAAGACCATCACCAAAACCTAAGGCTAGGGATACGTCATCAAAGGTGATGGGAAAGACTTATACTTAGATAGTGGCATGAATGGACCAAGTGATGTGAGTGGGTAAGCTCACATTTAGCTTTAGGCTCTACAAGGCCAAGGCAAGTATTTCATTCAATAGTAGGACAATTAAAGAGAAATAAGAATTTAAACTCTAGGCCCTTACACAACCATACCCAATATGCTATGAACCCCAAGATTTGTCACTAAATTCATTTCTACATACATACCTATAAGACCTATAATAAATAAATGACAATCCACTCACCCTACACCAAAGGATGACAACTACATTGTATTGTTCTCTAACATATAAATCCACTTAACATTGCATACAAATGGGTAAGAGGGAGAAACAAACTAGCATGATTCTCTAATAATAATTTAATTTAGGACCACATAGAATATGACATTTTGGAACATTGAATTATGCAAGCATGGTGGAACCTAACCTAATCCTACAAGTAACAAGAGAGAGGATTATAAAATGAAAGGTGCTAGGCCTTCACCAATTAGACTGATGCCTGGTCCATTGGGTAACAAAGTCAAGGAACACAAGGAATAAGAAAAATGCATCTACAAAGCATAACTATAATTAAATATGCATGTACATACAAATCACAAATGACATTTCATGCAAATGGGAATACTTAATTATCTATTACAACATTGCAATAACCCATAGAAACATAAGGAAGACTATCACAAAAGCTTTGCAATGAATCAAAATATTGTCAAACATTCATTTAAATTATGGAAACAAGAGTAAGGCCATTGTAAGAAATCTTACAATGTATTATAATGTTGCGGTGTTAATCAAACTCCTATTACACTCATACCAGCAAATGTGGCAAGAGGAAACCCATTAACAGTTTGAGGATTTCCCTAAATAATTGCAATATACCCTAGAGAAATACCATTTACATACATGATGTTTGGTGAATACCCTTCCTATTCTTTATAAAATTCATTCCATACCCTTACATACTAGACGTGAAGCATTTGATTCCCTAGAATTATTTTGAAGCACTTATAGTCCAAAAATTGGTTTAATGATCAACCATTTTTACATCTTTTTACATGTATATATAGCATTACATTTCATTCTTGTTGTCTAGATGAGAACCCTAGAGTGGTCAACATGTTTTCAAGTGCCCATACTTGTTACATCTTCACGTGGGTTTGCACTTGGAGCCATACCAAATCAAACCATTGATCTGTGCCTTTATAAATAAATCTTGTCCATATGAGGTCCACAGGTACATGGAGGCATTTGAAAGTCTTCATTCATCTTATCATGCCTATTGGAGACCATTAATGGAGGTGCTAAGTCATGTAGGGGATATTTTGGAAAAGTTGAAGCTTTCTAAAGAAAATATGGAAATTTGACATGGGACTGGATGTGAAGCAGAGGAAATATTATAGAAAAACCATGAAAAATGGTAGGTGGGAAGTGGAGAAAGGAATAACATCTTAAAGGATATTAGGTTTTTGCAAAGGAAGAAAATGAGTGATTGGAAGAAATGTGGAATTTGAATGCAAAACAGGATGCGAGGATAAGATATGAAGTGAGGGGAAAACATATCTAGTCTAGAAGTTAGATGAAAATCTGTGTAATAAAAGGAAATGGAAGATAAGGCCAAAGGGACAAATGCAGGAATTCAATGCAGAACTAGAGGAAGTGGATATGAGGTCAAAGGAATTAAGTCTTGAATTCTAAGAAAGTTTCACAGATTGAGGAGGTGAAAGATTTGACCAAGGGGAATTTCACAGAAAATGACTAGAAACTTGATGTGGAAATAAGATGTGCTCATTTAAGGAGATCCAAAAGCAAGGTTGTATCTTACAAGGGAGATCAAGAAGAACACTAAAAAACATGTGGGATTGTATCATTTAGAATGTGACCCAGACAATTTGTGAGTCACACTCAAACGTGAAACATGAACTATCTTCCTTGCTAAGGGTGACCTCCTAGTCACTCTCGCTCATGTGGCAAGAGCTAGTTGAGTGGAGGTAAGATCAAGGGGTTGTTCTACTCTCTTTCTTGAGGGAGTAGAACATTGTGGATGGTGCTTGGGTTGTGTGCTAGGTGTGCATGTTGATGATAGTTTCTAAGGAGATGTTTAGTCACAATCATTGTAGTGATAATTTTATGACCTAAAGGGTCACTAGTTTTGAGTCTCTTGAGCCTAGCATGAAGATTGTTTTGTTCATTGATGATTTGGATACACTCTTTTCTCCTTTCTTCATCTTGAATGATTTTTTGTATCAAAGGTTTCTGGTCTATTATGCATTGTTGATGTTCTTGTTCTTCTCTTGTTTGTTGAATATTTTGTTGATGAATTAGATGGGGGAAGTTCTCCCTAATCTCATCAAGGATGGATTGTATCCAATCTTCCCTAATGCCTAGGCACATTGAATTCTTGGTAATAGGGGGAAGTGTTGAATTTCACGCTATTTTTTAATGTGTTGAGTTGATTTTACCTCATGATGGAACAGAGCTTGTTTCTCTTTGTTTCAATGTTTGATTTGGGCTATGTTTACCTCATGATGAGATCGGGATTTTGTTCTCATTTTGCTCTAAGTTTTCCTAATATTTTTGTGATTTTTATGAATGCAATCTAAATGTATGCAAAACAATTTTGGTTCCTTTTTCCCAATTTGAATTATTGTCTAATTATCTAAGAATTGAAATATGAATGCAATCTATATGTATTTTTCAAATGCAATCTAATCTATGTTTTTGTAGTTATTGTAAGTCAATTTATGAATCCAATTTAATGAATTGGAATTGTGAATGACTATGAAAGTAAATGTAATCTAGTGAATGCAAATAAAGCTAATATAACCAAATCAAATGCAATGCTAATCTATGAAAGAAAGTTACAACATATCAAGAAAAATCAAAGCAATGATTCACTTTTCCAAGAGCAAGACGTGACCTAATTACTACTTTAAAGCATGGATAACTTGGTATGAAGAAGATGCCAATGCCTGGCTTGAACCCTTAAAAGCCCTTGTGACAACCCTCTCTTCCTCTATAGCAACAGGGTCCTCCTCCTGGTGATAGAAACAAAGATGGGAGCAATTTAAATCAAATGGTTGCTTTGAATATTTGATGAATACAATTGAGCATGACAATGCTAATGAAACACTATAGCTTGGAGCTATTGAAGCTTCTATGAAATAAATTGAGCATAAGAATTCTAATGAATCATTATGGCTTAGAGCTATTGAATTTATAATGAAAGCAATTGAGCATAAGAATGCTAATGAAGCACTATGGCTTGAGCTATGGAATCTATTGCAAAATAAAAAGGTACACAGGTTCTTGCACGAGTATAAAAATACTATGGAGATAACTAGCAAAGCAAAGCAAAATCAAGAGAAATAATACTAAATTTTCCTCCTAAGGGAAAACTTTGAAGCTTTACAAAAGATAAAACTAAAGAAAGAAACTAAGAGGATCAAAGCCCTATGAAGAAGCTTAAATACTATGAAGATGAGAAGAGCATTCCCAAAATTGAGAAATAATGAAGAGGTGAGGTGTATTTATATGTAGAAAATCAACACCAAAGGTAGTGGTGATTGGGGAGTGACCTAACTCTGATTGAGAGTGAAAACTAGTTGTAGAGGAGATTATAGGAGAAGAAATGAAGTTAACACTTAACTGATTGAAAGATAACTAATATTGATTGGGAGATGAGATTGGGTTGATTAAGAGTGTTGAATCAATTAGGGGGAGGTGACAATCAGTTAGAGAAGAAGACCCATGTAATCATGACTCAATTTGGAGAAAATTTAGCCCAGAACTAGGAGGAAACATGCATGTTAAAATACAAAAGGGTTGCCCTTTTCAAGAAGTGGGTCACCCCTTTCACTATGGCAAGTCACCCCTAGAGATCTTGATTAAGTTGTTGGGTCACCAGGGAGATCCTGAAGCCATAGGGGGTGACCCACAGAGGATGTTTTGCACAAGTGGTTTTCAGGATGAAGAATGATCTAGAAGGTCTAATGATGGTTTTGGAACCCTAAAACTATCCATAAGATATTTTTTAGGGTGGGTTAACCCTTTCACTAGGGAAAGTCACCCATGGAGACCATGTTTCAGCTATAGGTTCACCTATGGAGATCATAAAGTGATAGGGGTAACCTAGAAGGAAAAGGTGGGACATGAAAATTAAGGTTATGGATGGGATGGGGAAGTTAAATGGATGATTCTAAGGGATGAAATGATGCAAATTCCCCTGGGTAACATGAATTTCCCCTCTTGTTAAGTGGATTGATGAGGTTATCAGGGATAGGAAGTGATAGGAAAGATCTGTCGAACATCAGTTAGAAAGCAAGCTAGAAGGTTTGTAGGACCATAGAAGATTAGTCTAGAGGTTAGAAGAACACAATCAAGATGAAAAACAAACCAAGACATGTCACCAAGAGGAATATTATTGAGAGGTGTGTATGTATTCATGCTTACATATACATGATTAGGACTATAGCTCATCCTCGGGCCGCCATGTAGGCCTATGTGTCTTTTTCATACTTACATATTTACCTCCTCGGGGATGGTAGTCTACATGAAATGTAGGTACCTTTCCCTAATGTGGCTTTTACCTATTATTTTTGTCCCACATTTGTACATGAAATAACAATAATTAGTTCTACTTCATGATGTGTTTCAAAATCAGCATTGAAATGAGAACAAGAGGATGTACCATTAATGTGTGAGTTTTGAGTATACCCGAGTTGCCTCACTTTGTCATGAAGACCTGTAAGGATGAATACACATAAAATGATAAAATGAGGACATCACAAGCACTAAGGAAGCAAAGGATGAAAATAACATGCTAAGCTAGAGTAGAGAACAATAAATTCTCCTTTTATTGCAATTTTTGAAGGAAAGTATTTATTTTTAGGGATTTTTGAGGTTTTATAAATTTTTGGGTTTTTTTGAATTTCTAATTTTTATGGTTTTTATAAAGATTTTGTGAAGGTCTGACTTAATTTTCCTTGAGGTCTTTGAGAGACCTATATTTATTAAATATATTTTCTACTCTTGTCCCCTTGCATGGGGAGACTTGCACGCTTGAGTGCAAGCTTTTTCTCCTTTGACTCTGTTGGAGGAGTGACTTGTACTTAGACATTATTTTGTATGTATTATTGTGAGACTTGATTGGTTGAGATCTATATGTAGCTTTAGTTGACATCTTGTACTTCACTTTCTCTCTTGTGCATATGGTTGGCTAGAGCTTTTATTTTTCTTATGATAATGCATACTATGATGATCACAAATTGATGATGCAATTTATTTTTTTCTTTTTTTGATATGAATGAGATGCAACATATCTAGATGTTATTCATAAATATGAAATGCAAAGTACTATGTTCTAAGTGCTATGAATGTCATGATGTTATGACATGCTTTTTTAAAAATTGATTATAGATTACTAATAAATTTTGTGTACAGTATGAGTTCAGCCAACAGGCTAAAAGTTCATGGTACAATACATATCTCAAATACTACAAAAGGTACCAAACTTAACAACATATATGATAAAGTATATGACTAGAAACCAAGAACATTAATATGAGTGTAACTATATATTGTCTCTATCAATCCTTTCCACCAACTCAGCCACCTGCAAACATTGACATTGTGAGGCCTACACGTTTTCATTTCGTACATGTGACTATTTAGCCTACTGTTGCTGATACTTTTATATTTGTGGGACTGTTGATCCCAGATTTTCAAACTATTAAACCTTATTATGTTAAAGGAAAACTAATTGGGTGATGTCCGATTAATGGTTACATTACAAGAAAACTAATTGGGTGATGTTAGAAAGGAAATTGTTATGTGATTTCATTATGTTTATGAGAACTGTGTTATGTATTAGGAATTCATGTTTTAAGTTGCTTCGGCTATGATATTTATATGTGAAATTGACTTTGTAATTGAGTGCGCAGGTTTTGGCTAACAAACCACATATACTGGAGATCATTCTGCACCTTATGTTGTGATCCCTTGTGAAGTTGATCTGGTTCCACTAGGAACTGAGATCAACTCTGTGTTTGATTTAATGTTGTAATGTTGTCTTTCATGAGGTTTAATGGGTTAGGTCTACCGTTTTGTAAAATTGAGTTATGATTTGTGTTGTAAGAATTGTATTTGAATTTCATTTTTTAAATTTAAATTTTTGAGACCCTTTTCTTGTGTCTTAACTTGACCCTGGGTGTCCTAACTAGGTTAAAGTTGACCCTAGGTTATACCCCATGGGTCTAGGGTTACTTTGGACTTGGGTAACCCTTGGGTAACCTCCGTATGGTCACATTAACTTCACACTGAAGTTAAGTGACAAATTTGGAGGTATGGGAGGGATAGGATGGGTGGTACCAACACTCAAGCCCATCCCTTTTCCATTCCCAAGGTAAGAAATGACTCCAAGACCCACCAATAATGGAGGAATTAACTTCAAGTCACCCTCACAATTGGTGAGAGTCTCCATGGAGTTGTGTGGTCATTCATAAGAAGGAAGGAAGGGGAGACATGTGTCACCCTTTTTCCTCGTTTAACTCCTTTTATTTCTCCCATGCGTAAGAGAAATGACAAGTGGTAAGGGATAAGGAAGACTTTAGGGATGGGTGAGTGACATAAGCCAACACTCATCCCTTGGGACACAATAGTAGTTTGGGGAAGAGTGAGGAGGTGACAAGTGTCACCTCCCCCATTCCTCTAAACTCATGGAGTTGGGGTTATTTTAATCCCACTGGGGATAGGGAGAAGGGGGTTGTTGAATTTGGAGGATTTTTGTTTATTGAAAATTACTTTTGGGAGAGGAAAGTGAGAGGGAGTTTGGTGGCTTAGGTTGGAGGAGATTTTAGTGGAGCTCTACATCAACTTCATCCATTAAAGGGCTTTGTAAGGTTGGTTTTCATGGCCTTCCTTTTGTATTCTAATTGTTGCATGAAGGATGTGTGGAAATGTTTATTTTGCTTGTGTTGTAAATTTTGTTACTGTGGGAAATTTTATTGGGATGTTGACAAAGCTTCTTCCACTTGGGAGAAATGCTCATCAAGTGTGGGGTAGGGGAGGAGTGATCCTCCTCGGGTGCATGCCTTGTTTCTTTTGGGATGTTGAAAGCCTTGAGGGCATTTGTGTGACTTTGAGAAATTGTGTTATTTGGCTTGAGAGTCAAAATACAAACTCCTTGGAGAATTTTGTTATCAAGTTTGGCTTGAGGCCATGAGAAATTTGTGTTGATTATATTATTTGAAAGGGTGACACTCTAGAGTTGAGTGTGTCCACTCTCCTACCCCTTGTTAAACTCACTGTGGTTGAGTTTTTGTGTTGTGTAAATTATCCATGGGTGTATGTGTGTTTTGGGTGTGTTGTTTGTACCTTGTTGTGAAGTGGACTTTTGGAATACCCTAGGTGTGTGGATGATCTCCCTAGCTTGGGGGTGACCCTCTTGCGGGTCTACGGTAGGGAGGAGAGCAGCTTGTGTGGTGTTTCTTCCCTTGTGTGATATGCAGGTTTTCTAGGAGCTTATTGTGAAGCTTGGAGAAGATTATTGGATCTTAGAAAATATTTTATTTTCCTTAAGTCTTAAGGAGAGCCTGATCTTTTAATAGTTCCTTGTTGATTTCCAAAAGGAGAAAATTATCTCCCTATTGTTGTATAAATTGTTATTTTTGGAGTTGTGAGGAAATCCTCTTTTATTGGGTTGATAGTTGTAATTTTATTGTTCATTAAGTTTTACCATTTAGAAATGAGAAGAGGAAAAGAAAATTTGTTTTTAAAAGGATATTAGAATTGTCTATTTCCTTCTTCTCCTACTTGTAAAGTTGAGAAACTAGTTGAAGTTGTAAACAATTTTGTAATATTTACCTCTTTAGATGAATTGTGAAAATGTTAATTTTAATAAATTATGTGGAGTTGTAGTTTTGTCATTTGAAAGGAAATAAAAATTTGTTATAATAATACATTTGATTTTGTTGTAAAAAGAAAATAAATTCATTTATGTTCCATTTTGAAATGATATGCTATTACTTCAATTGAAATTAGTGGCTGGAAATTTAGTTAAAATTATGAAGAGGAAAATTATGATCCTTTCATTTACAAAAGACACTGAAAATAAATGCAAACAAGCCATCACAGGCATTCCATGTGTAGCCATTTTAAACTCAACTGTAGATTTAGAAAACGTCCAATTGAGAAAATAAAAGAGCGAGAAAGAGAAAGAAAAACTAACATTGGAAAACAGAGAGGAGAAAATGCATGGCATTTCTGAATTGGGCTAAGAGAACTAAGTAAGTTTATCCTACCATTAATCCTGATTAGGAACAAGTTGATTATTAAAATTAATTCAACGTTAAGATGAAACCTAGAGCAGAAACTTAGGAGACTGAGTCAAGTGAAGTTAGTAAACCCTGTTTCAGTGATCGTGATAGAAATACAATCAAAATTAAATTTTAGAGAAACGGAAGAGAGGGCAAATGAACGGGCTTTGTTGAAAATGCTAAGTCTGAAGGAGGAGAAATTAATATTAAAATTCAGAAAAATAGAATAGTGAATGGATGATCGGGCTTTGTTGAAAAAAATGATCCATAAATGAGACCAAGTGTAAATTCATCATAATTAGGGAGTCGTAGGAAGTTTGTTAAACCTACCAGGGAACCACGTATTTAGAATAGAATTTGTGTAATAAATCCCACTCATGCCCGTGAGGCGTTATGCTACCGGAATCTTCTAGAATTTAGGGTTTAGGAGCCTTAAAAGTTCTAACCTTGTAGCGACGTTAACCGTGTCGCGAAGACCCCCATGTTGGCCTTCTTGTGTCAGGATGTGCGAACATGTACTTAGTACCCCACCGACAACTGTATTGTTTCGCTTTAAGCGTACGCCACCGAGCACGCTTATGCATGCGAGGGGGTTTCTAGGGAAGCGTGGGAAAATTTTTGATATTTCATGTCATGACCACATGACACATGTGGACATGACACGTGTGATGCATGTTGTGACCGCATGGGAAATGTGGGCATGATAGACATAATTTCATCTGATGGAGTCTCTACAACACTGCAATATGTAATTGTCGATCACAAAGAATAATGAGAGGGGGGTGAATTAGTATTTTGTAAAACTTCTCTTTTGCACATTTATTAATCCATTTACCACATTCAATTACATAAAAGCAAAACAAACATAAGAACAACAACCATAAAGACATAACACATAGACACTAGGATTTTTATGTGGAAAAACCAAAAAAAAGGAAAAACTGCGGTGAGTGTTAGCTCATAATATATTATGATAGCAATACTAAATTATATGAAGGCTCACTGCCCAAGGACTCACTATCCAAAGAAGTGTTCACTGCAATAGGCTCACTGCCAAAAAAAGAGAAGAGAAGATAGAGAAGGAATGGCTCACTACCAGAAGAATACTGCTACAAGTGCATCTATAGAATGCTGAGGTGCAATTCCATTTACAGCTCAGTATACAGACTCAAATGTCTTCATAATGTCTGCTCTATTTTTTTTGCTCTGCTTCACATATACTCTGCTTTTCTGCCCTTATTATCCTTTTCTAATCACAAAACTACCTTAGATCGCACACACATTGAATTTGCACTTCACACACATACAATTTTGCCTCCAAAGACAAAATCTATCAAGTATATATATTCGCATCAAGAATTTCCTCAAACTAGGTCGGCATGCAAAAGATAAAGCTTGTATATTCAAGTTATACCTTGTCGGCCTGTCATTGTGCCCAAACAATAATGCGGACCCAATCAATCAAGAAAGACTCTTCATATGAGTCTAGAACTATTGTTTTACTACTTAGGTTGATGATTCCAATCTTATACCTTCACCCCATATCGATTTACCTTATGTGTCAGCCTCAATCTTAAGAACATACTTAGTTTCTTTATCTGTCAGCCCAATAGCTTCAAATGTGATCATTATGAAACTATAAAATCCTTGTTAATGATTCATTATTGATCCCTTATCATACCTTTAGAACCACATAACATAATATTCAACTCCAGATAAATGCGGATCTCAGAACTATTGTTGTCTTAGAGAAATACTATCAAACTGAAAGCCGATAGAGAATGCCTTGTAAAGTGTGATCAATAGAACTTTAGAAGCTATAACTCTAGATTTAGGTAGTCATCATAGATATCTTTGTTTCCTTAGAACCGCAAGACACATTATGCAATAGTGGAGGAATGCAAACCAAGTTACTCAAGTACTCTACACTATTTTTGACTTAACTCTGTTCACCTGGACTTAGACATTTAACTATATGTCTTCCAGAGTAAATTAGGACTTGAACACTGAATCATGACTTCACTAGATAGATGAGAGTAACATACATGAACCACATGACAAGATCTTCAATCGCAGAGGAGTACCAATTGAAGTATTGTCACCGTCTCAATGTGTTGTCAATACTTAGTCAATTTGGCTAAGTTAATCTTTCCAAACCAAAATATTGTACACACCTTTGTCTCAAGAGTTGTCTCCAAACATGTTAGGTTGTTTCCATCAATGACAACATCATATCAACAACATGATCTCTTGACTATGTTGCCAATAGTAATCAATCCAACTGACAACAAGTAGAGAGCACAAGCATACAACCTTATTTGAACATCCCTGATAAACATCCATAGAGCCAACAAGCCAAAGAGTATAGAGCTTTATGTTGCATAGTAGAACCAACACAAAAGGAACACCTTTGTAGCAGAGGAACAATTATGTCTCTAATCAGTATCACATAGTCCTGTATCAAACTTCCAATGATCCCTGTATATCCAAAATAACTACCTTGTACCTGCCAACAATCTTAGGCAAGAACATTGGTCTATTGACATAAACCTTAAACCCTAAAGATAAGTACTGGTTGTTCACTAATTACAGATATCAAAAAAAGCTACAAAGTATCTGTTAGGTACCAAAATATGGAATCATCTCTGAAGCATCTGTCAGATAAACAACTAGAAACATAAAATGTCAAAAAAGGGATATTGCCATCAACTGTGGGTACCAAGAGGTGTGTATCTAATATCCATTCTTCTAAAGTATGTTAACCCCATATTATACCAAAAAAGAGTAAGTCTTCCACCTACCCATCATCAAAAAGAGTGTATCCCAAGCCAACTAGAAACTTATAGCACAAAACTATACCAAAATTAGTAGGTAGATAGTTTGCAATCCAAAATGAGCATATGTCAAATGCTACACCCGATTACCACTTAGACTGAATTTGTCTATGAAGCCAAAGGTACCAATAGGATGTTCAACATCTTAAATATTGTCATTGTCACTAACTACCTCAAGATCAGCTTCAAGTAGTAGAGTGGGTTGTTTCAATCCCATATCTTCAAGTAACTTATCAAAAATAAAGTTCTTATTGTACCTTTTTTGAAATCTCAAACACTGTTTCACTAGTTTATCATCCATGGCCCTAACATCATGAGGCCAAAAGTTGGTTGTATTGATATCAGACCTATTAAGAATAGCTTGACCTCCATCAATAAGCTCCAGAAACTTCTCTTTGGATATCTCTAGGGTCATCTATACCTGCACAACAATGTGGTGGAAGGTGAGTCTTCTACAAGACTCGGTGAGTACTCTTCTCTTCCCCTAAAAACAATCTTCATTCCTGAGTTTCCAAAGAGCCCACAATACTTCAGTAGAAAGAATGAGCCAAAAATTATTAGAAACTTTATCCAGTCCCAACACATAACCAAATAGAATTTCTTGCCAATTGAGGTTATTCTTTGGATCCCAACCTTTGGTATCAAAAAGAAAACAAGCCCATATAAATTTAGCAAATTCACATTCAAAGAAAAGATGCTTGACAGATTCAACTTGAGTACAAAAAATACACACAGACTTAATAGGATCATACCTAAAGAAAATATTACCTACATCCAGTCTATTCAACAACAACATCCATCTAAAACAAGACTTTTGGGTTTAAGTACATTAGACCAACACCTACTAAAGACTCTAGACCATTGAAGAGGACTCAACTCTACTGACCAAAAGTTGTTCACATAACTGATAGGCTCCAAGGAGTTAGTGGTGATTTTATATATCTTCTTTGCACCACAATTGACAACCACTAAACCATCCTTCCATTTCAAATCATTGTAAATTTCAGTATTGAATTTGAGGGACACAGGCTACTAGAACTTGTATATTGCCTTTAGCAGTACATTATAGGTTTTTTTTAGTATCAGGAATGTTAAAGGCCACTTTCAATGTGTACCAGTCTACCAAAATACCATCCTTAATTATGTCATTGAAGCAATTAATACCTTTACTATCCCAACTCTTAGGAGAACAACCTTGCAATAGAGTAAGGGGTTTATTTTTCCAATGTAAATTTTACCATATTGATCTAAAGTTAAACACTTCTTTTCCATTTTTGTTCTAGGCAAGACAGTTTTCAAGAAAGGGTCTAATCAACTCCCAAGCATTCCAAATACTCCTGAAGACACCAGAGCCAAAGGCTAAGACAAAAAATCTGCTAAAAAGAATATCATGTGGATGAAGATATTTCTACTCCTTAGCTTTTTTAGGGACTGCCAACTAAATATTATTTCTAACAAGGATCTTCCATGGCTCATAACCCTCAAAGGATTTCAAAACCATTTTGAAGCAAGTGCAATGCCTTGCAGATTGAGGTCTTTTAACCCCAAACCACCAAGATCTTTACCAAGACAACACCATCCCCAATTGACAACATTCCTCTTTTTATGACCTTTGCTATCGGACCATAAGAAACTCCTAATTTTCCTCTGAACCTCTTCAATATGGCAGCTGTTAAAAATCCATACAAAAGAAAATTGATAGTATATGAAGACAAAACCTTCTAATAAATCTATACTCTACCTAACAAGGACAAAAATTGATGATTCTATTTTCCAAACTTCTTGTCAATCTTCTCCTTCACCCATTTCCACATCTTAGATAGAGAAGGGGCAATAGAGAAGGGGAGCCCCAAATACCTAATTTGCTTGTTTGGTCCCCCCACTCAAAACTTAGCATAGTAAACCATCCAGGGGGATTTTTCCCAGCTGAGAAGAATAGACTTTTGCACCAAGATTTTAGAGCTAGAGGCCAAAAAAAAATTCCAACTTACTTAGCATATTCTTAAAATTATTCTCTTCCATATTCACAAAGATTGGTGTGTCATCAACAAATTGGGTGTTAACCAATTCATCTCCATTAGGCAGGGATGGACCCTTAACCCTAACACCATCTATGGGAGCCCTTAATAGGTAATGCATAGCATCAGAAACAATTACAAATAAGGCAAGTGCCAGAGGGCACCCCTACCTAATGGACCTTTGAAGAGTGAAAGGTTCAGAGAAATAGCCATTGACACCAATAAATGTGACAACATCTTGAAATAACACCCTGACCATGTCAGAAAATTATTGAGGGAAACCAAATGCTTTCAATGTCATTATTATAAAAGATCATCCAATCCTATCATAGGCTTTCTCAAAGTCCAGCAAGAGCATGCCAATATTCTATTTAGAGTGATTTGCCCAGTTCATGGCATGCCAACTAGTTAGCAAGTTTTCTAAGATATATCTTCCTTTAACAAAACCAGTCTGATATTTGTTCACAAATTTAGGAAGAACATTTTTCAACCTGAAGGCCAAAATTTTATATGACACATTAAGGAGGATAATAGGCCTCCAATTTTTGATTAATCCTTTATCACCCTCCTTTAGGAGGAGTTTAATAACCCCTTTGTTAATTTGACTACCCCATGAACCTTTTCTCATTTCCTCATCATAGACTAACCACAATTCATCCACAATCCATTTGATGTTTCTTTTGTAAAATTCTGCAGGTAAACCATCTGCACCTAGAGACTTGTCATTTTTGAAAGTTTTAATAGCATTCACAATCTCATCTTAGCAAATCACACTACCCAAAATACTGGCATCCTCAATAGATATCTTTACCAAAATGAGATCCATGCATACTTTCTGAGCTTCTCTACATTGTGGTTTGTGGTCTTTAGCTAAAAACAACATCTGATAGAATTTTCTAAACTCTTATTTAACTCTATTAGAGTCTTCCACCCTTTTATTATCTATCCAAATATGACTGATTCCTCTTTGCTAATTTTACTCTGTACAAAATTAAAGAAGAATTTAGAAGCCTTATCTCCTTCTTTAAGCCAGTTTAATTTGGCTCTGAATTTTAATCCTTGAATTTTCTTATTCTAGATACATTTGATAGAATGCTTAGTCTCTACCAAAATCTCTACCAAAATCTCTACCAAATTGTCATCTTTAGGATTAGACTATAGTCTTCCTTCTATAGAGTTAAGCTCAGTTTGCAACTTTTCCTCAGTTTTCCTTTGATCAAGCATAAACTTCTTTCCTATGGTCTGAAAAAGGTTTCTCCAACCACAAATATTCCTTTCCCACAATTCAATGTGTGAACCACCTTTCAACATGGACCGGTTTATATTCCTGAGTGTAAAGGCATCATCTAAGCAGTCTTGGTACCTCAACAGGCTAGTGTTGAGTTTGAAAGGGTTACACCTTCTCACATAATCCCTCATGGCTTGCTTATTCAAGGTTATAACAACTTCAATTGGATAATGATCAGACATTGTCTCAGTATACATTGTAACACAATTCCCTTCCTCTTTTGGCTCAAAACTAAAATATTCTTTATTTACATTAAATTTGTTCAACCTGTTGGTTTTTCTTCTGAATCAGCATTAGGGTTTGCCACTTCTAATGCACAGGCAGATTCAGCCAACTGAATACAGGAGGTTGCGTGAGCTCCTCCCCTTCACTTCTGGTTCTGCCGCACCAAGGGGGGTGTCCCTATTTGATAAAAGTATAACCTTGACTAGCTCAATGACAGAAGGATTTAACTTGACAGTAACAGGCAGAATACTCTCATGTATGGACCAAGATTTGTGTAACAAATCACAAGGTTGCCAACATTCTTGGATATGATGTCTGGTTGGGTATGAGAGCATGCAGGGATCCTAATCCTACTCCTACAACTAACAGGTGGAAGGATGAAATGGTTTGATTTAATTTTTGGATGCAAAGCTGGACATGGTATATAACCTTAACACAGAGCTAGATTGGTGCCTATCCAGGGCTTGGAGTCGGTAGACATACACCTGTGAATGATCAACATGAACAACTAAAGCTAGATTTCAGGGGGATATACATGATATCTGCCTTACAGATATATCCCAATACAGAGTGTTAAGCTGTCTATACTTATGGCATCCCTACTGCAGTATACCCTTCCCAATATTCAATCTACAAATAGTTTAATCTACCCCTTGAGCAGAAGTTAAAAGATTAAACATTCAACACAGGAATTCTATGTTCTAGAATCTCAGACATTCCTTAAATGCCTGGACTCAGAAGAAAGATACATGCAAAACTGGAGACAGAATCAGCATAACACATGCAAACATAGCATTATTCATATAAAATTGACCATGAAATTAGTGGATTCATGCACAAACGTACAACAGGAGATACATAAACTCGCAAGTTTTGCTGCACAGAGCAACCAAAACCAGTTGTATCTTATTACATAGCCAAAATGTCTAGTTTTCAACAACCAAAACAATGGTAACACAGTCTGCCTATATCGGCCAGAAAATGTACCCACAGCAATTAATTACATGATTTTTACAAAAAACCGCCAGATACAGCCCATGAGAGATGGCGCCCATAAGTTATCAATGCAGTAGGCAGGAGAGTTGACAAGGGTGGCCTCGAGCCCTGTGCCACCATCTGGAAGTCTTCATGCTAAAAATCGGGCAGTTTAATCACTTGTACTGTCGCCCACACCCCTGCTACAATCGCCATTGATGGCTCAACCACCCGTGGCCTACTTGGAAACCGTCGCACTGTTCAAAATGGAGCTTCCCGCCAAGAAGCGCTTCCTCGCAGGTTCAAAATAATGTAGGTAGATTAATCCCACATGCATAGTGAGAAGACCACTTCAACGTTTTATAAACATGGCCACAAACATACTAAGTGTCGAGCGCTTTTGCTGCGCTCGACACACAAGCCCTCGCCCAAAGCTAAGCCATCGGCTTGCCCCAAAAAACTCTCGCCGATCTATCAAGTCTCTCCGATGGCAAACAAAACACAACCTCCGTCACCGTGACTCCCTCCATCGGAGCATCCAAAAATCCTCTGGCCGACCTCATGTGTTACACCGATGAAGCCCATCGCAATCCCCTGTCAGCTAGACCAATCCCATCAGCCAACCAGAAACTCCTCTGACCGACCTCAATAGTCTCGTTGACGCCATCACAAACTCCATATTTCCCATCATTAGCCAGAGATAGAACATCGGGCCAACTTCCATCGACTAGGCCGATAAAACAAGTCTCACCGATGGCCAAGCAAAAAACACCCGTTGCCAAGACAAAAACCATCGGCCAACCCAAAAGCAACGCTCGCCGACAACAAAATTCATGCCGATGGCAACTTGGCTTGCCATCTCCGTCGGTGTGACTTAGACCGTCGGAGCAAGACCACAAACCTATGCCGATAGCTTCCATCACGCCGATGAAACCAAAAACATAAAGCTTTGAACCATTGAACCGGTTCAAACAGATGGTTCAATGGCGAGGTTCAACACTGAGGTTCGCCGGCAAGGTTCAAACCGAAAGTTCAAAGACACAATCGGAGCACTCAAAAAAATAAAACTTTCGCTGATGGACAAAACATGATGACCCCTTCCTTAGGAAAGATGAAGGGGTGCCAAAACTCAGAACCTTTTGGATTTTTTGGGAAGGTGCCTGCATGAAAAATTGCTAAATTAACTGACAGTGAATTCAGGCACCAACAGTGGCTCTGATTGGGGACGTGCAGGTGCAAGACTGCAGCGAGAACCCCAGATCTCTGGGATGCAGACCAGTGCCTTATCCATTGGGCATAGAGTCATGAAGTTACCATGATCTGCATCACCAATCAAACTTGCTAAGGCCACCAAGAAAAGGAAAACCAATATTTCCCCTTGTCAAACACCTTGTTCTCATCTGCATACACTGGGTCAAGCCTGAGAGTACTGCCATGATTTGACCACAAACAAACCTGGTCATCTGCACATTCAACCTTCTGATTTATTTTGTCAATGTCAACCTTATGCAAACAACCCTCAGCATCAGGCAACAAATGGATGCAGAATGTATCAAGCAATGCATACTCAAATGGAATATAACACATGTTATCATTTGTATCAGCATTATGCATTACAAAATGATCTCCTAGCTGGACTGAAAATTGAAAGCACTCGAAGTCCACCACACAACTAGGAAAAACAGAGCTCTCTTTATACGCTGGCCTCTCAAAAGAAAAGCTTTCAAATTCACAATTGTGCACATCATGCACACAACCAATAGCAGCACCAAACTGGAAAAGATCAGGCTCTGGCATCTTTTTACAATCTGGCACATCTTTACAATCACTTACCTGATGTATGTTGTTTCCTCTTTCATCAGGATGAGAAATAGAATCCAAGTCAAAAATAGTGATCAAGCCTTCACCATACTCAAATAGATCCTCATCATCATATGTGTCAAAAATGGGTGATCCAGGTACATAAGCTTGATCATAATATGCCATTTGTTCATGGGCAGCAGAGCACGCATCTTCATCACCAATGGATTCCCTTTGTGGAGGAGTATCAACCTGTGTGTCATAAGCAAAATAGCCATCAAATGAAAAACAATCATGCTCTGAACTAGCACTTGTTTCAATTTCTGACTGCTCTTCATGATCTCCATGTGTTTGAAAGGTAGGCAATGGGTCACACATGGGACTATTTTTCTGTTTGCTTATACCTTCTCTATCTTGAGTACAATACTCACAATTGTCTCCATAGGTCCATTCCAAAAGTTGCTCATTACTGTCCACAATCTCGTTGTTATTTTCATGGCCAGCTGCCTCATCATTGCAATGGGAGTCTTCATTAGTCCTTTTGCTGGCACCTTCAATATTCATCTTTTCATCTTCACATGATGTCTTAATTACTTGGTCATTTGCAGCTTCACAACCATTATTCACACCAAGCCTGGGGACAGAGATTTCAGCAGGTGCTCATTTCTAAATTTTTCTATGTTTTCTACGAACTTGTATGCCATCTGCATACTTGTCACCTTGAAATCCCTCAGTAATGCACTAGAGCTCTCCTCAAAAGCCTCAAAGAATATGCCTACATAGGCTGAAATATCAGGTCTGAAGACTTCTGGGATCTGTGAAAAGGCTACTGCAAACCTATGACTGAAATCAACACATGGCTCTTCATCTTGTTTTCTGATTCTCATCAATTCTGCAACAAGATCAGCCGGTTCTTTTGCAAATTCTTCCTTGAAACAGTCAGCAAGCTCATCCCAACAGGCAAAGGATCTTTTTGAAAAGCTCAAATACCAATCTTTTGCTTTTGCATCAAAGGACCTAACAAAAAACCTCATCCACATATCCTCATCTCTGAATGAATGCTTTCCTATGAACTCATGAAAATTTTGGATATGTGCATTCCCATCACATACACTGTGACCACTAAATTTGGGCATCTGACAGTATATCCTAGCAGGCATAGTTTCTACTTTATAGTCAACCCATGACAAATCTAATTGGTCATACAAAGGATCAAAAGGGCTGATAGGAGGTTTAGCTTTCTGACTGGCAGACACAATAGGGTTATTGTTTTTTAACTGGGCCTGCTCAGCCTCTAAGAATATCAACCTATTTCTTATCTCTTCTATTCTTTTATCCAACATTTCACCACTAAGTATGGGATAATTCATACTTGGATTCATGAAATTTCTATTTTCAGACATCTTTTCCATTCCTAAGACCTATAGCCTCCCCTGGCATCTAACCTATGCAATAAACAACAAATATAAAGGGGAAGGAACAAGGTACCTTTTCTCATACAGATGCTGAAGTATGAACATCACATTTTTGTCACAACACACACATCAACTTTCATGTGCATTCAGATCTTTTGCAGAGTCGCCACCTCTCCAGAGAGGACAAAATTTACAGCAGCTGAAAGCTATTTTTTCCAGGTTCATTCCACCAGCAGAGCATCATCATTCACATGAAAGACTCCCCAGCGGAGTCACCATTTTTGTTGGTGACTCAGATGGGCACACAGATATTTCACCAGGGAGGACAAAAATAACAATTTTCAAATCACCATTCCCAGCAGAGTCACCATTTTGTTGGTTTTTCTTCTGAATCAGCATTAGGGTTTGCCACTTCTAATGCACAGGCAGATTCAGCCAATTGAATATAGGAGGTTGCGTGAGCTCCTCCCCTTCACTTCTGGTTCTACCGCACCAAGGGGGGTGTCCCTATTTGATAAAAGTATAACCTTGACTAGCTCAATGACAGAAGGATTTAACTTGACAGCAACAGGAAGAATACTCTCATGTATGGACCAAGATTTGTGTAACAAATCACAAGGTTGGCAACATTCTTGGACATGATGTCTGGTTGGGTATGAGAGCATGCAGGGATCCTAATCCTACTCCTACAACTAACAGGTGGAAGGATGAAATGGTTTGATTTGATTTTTGGATGCAAAGCTGGACATGGTATATAACCTCAACACAGAGCTAGATTGGTGCCTATCCAGGGCTTGGAGTCGGTAGACATACACCTGTGAATGATCAGCATGAACAACTAAAACTAGATTTCAGGGGATATACATGATATCTGCCTTACAGATATCTCCCAATACAGAGTGTTAAGCTGTCTATACTTATGGCATCCCTATTGCAGTATACCCTTCCCAATATTTAATCTAAAAACAGTTTAATCTACCCCTTGAGCAGAAGTTAAAAGATTAAACATTCAACACAGGAATTCTATGTTCTAGAATCTCAGACATTCCTTGAATGCCTGGACTCAGAAGAAAGATACATGCAAAACTGGAGACAGAATCAGCATAACACATGCAAACATAGCATTATTCATATAAAGTTGACCATGAAATTAGTGGATTCATGCACAAACGTACAACAGGAGATACATAAACTCGTAAGTTTTGCTGCACAGAGCAACCAAAACCAGTTGTATCTTATTACAGAGCCAAAATGTTCAATTTTCAACAACCAAAACAATGGTAACACAGTCTACCTATATCGGCCAGAAAGTGTACCCACAACAATTAATTACATGATTTTTACAAAAAACTGCCAGATACAGCCCATGAGAGATGGCGCCCATAAGTTATCAATGCAGTAGGTAGGAGAGTTGATAGGGGTGGCCTTGAGCCCTGTGCCACCATCTGGAAGTCTTCATACTAAAAATTAGGCAGTTTAATCACTTGTACTGTCGCCCACACCCCTACTACAATCGCCATTGATGGCTCAACCACCCGTGGCCTACTTGGAAACCATCGCACTGTTCAAAATGGAGCTTCCCGCCAAGAAGCGCTTCCTCGCAGGTTCAAAATAATGTAGGGAGATTAATCCCACATGCATAGTGAGAAGACCACTTCAACATTTTATAAACATGGCCACAAACATACTAAGTGTCGAGCGCTTTTGCCGCGCTTGACACACAAGCCCTCGCCCAAAGCTAAGCCATCGGCTTGCCCCAAAAAACTCTCGCCGATCTATCAAGTCTCTCCGATGGCAAACAAAACACAACCTTCGTCGTCATGACTCCCTCCATCGAAGCATCCAAAAATCCTCTGGCCGACCTCATGTGTTACACCGATGAAGCCCATCGCAATCCCTTGTCGACCAGACCAATCCCATCGGCCAACCAGAAACTCCTCTGACTGACCTCAATAGTCTCGCCGATGCCATCGCAAACTCCATATTTCCCATCATCGGCCAGAGATAGACCATCAGGCCAACTTCCATCGACTAGGCCGATAAAACAAGTCTCATTGATGGCCAAGCAAAAAACACCCGTCGCCAAGACAAAAACCATCGGCCAACCCAAAAGCAACGCTCGTCGACAACAAAAGTCATGCCAATGGCAACTTGGCTTCCCATCTCCGTCGGTGTGACTTAGACCGTCGGAGCAAGACCACAAACCTATGCCAATAGCTGCCATCACGCCGATGAAACCAAAAACATAAAGCTTTGAACCATTGAACCGGTTCAAACAGATGGTTCAATGGCGAGGTTCAACACTGAGGTTCGCCGGCGAGGTTCAAACCGAAAGTTCAAAGACACAATTGGAGCACTCAAAAAAAAAAACTTTTGCTGATGGACAAGACATGATGACCCCTTCCTCAGGAAAGATGAAGGGGTGCCAAAACTCAGAACCTTTTGGATTTTTTGGGAAGGTGTCTACATGAAAAATTGCTAAATTAACTGACAGTGAATTCAGGCACCAACACAACCTACAATAAATTCTTTTGCCACTTCCTTGGTAATTGCACCATGTGTACCAAATGTCTCTGCTTTCCTTTTTGCCATACTCCAAAGGGTCAAACAATCTTAGGTTCTTTTTCATTTTGGATGAAAAGTAAAGCTCATTACCCTTCCAATCCTAATCCACACCACCCAATTTATCTTCACCTTGTTCTATCATATTAAAGTCACCAGGCAGAACCCAAGGAATCCTAGGGAGGGACATAAACCATTTCCATAATTCAATCCTCTCTCTATAATCATTAGCTGCATAGATAGCACACACTCCAAATTTTTCTTTATCCTTTTTAATAATAATCTATGCAGCCCTGATACATGGGGAGTAGCTAGAATCTACAACCCAATTAGACCAGAGATTATTCATTAAGATAGCTATTCCACCCCTACCTCTTTCATGTTTACTCACAAATTGTACTGCATCTTTCCAAATTATTTTTAAACTAGTCTCCAATTGGAAATCCTTAGCTTTCACCTCTTGGAGAAAAATAAAATCTAACCCTTTTCTTTTTTTAATGAAATTATTGACTGCATATTTTTTATCAGGGGACTTGAGTTCCCTAATGTTCTAGCTAAGAATCTTTAATTTCATCAATTTTGGGAGGTGTCAACACACGTTTTTGATTTTTATATAACTTGTCAAATCATTTAGGAACTTTTTCCTCTTTACCTTTTTTCTTGCCCTTCTAAGAATTATCCTCCCTACTAAGTAGCTTCCTTGGCCTTTTCCTCTTATCATCTATCTTTTCAAACATTTTATCAATCTCCATTGCAAGTTCATCCTCACTACAATTGTGAGGGCCCTCTTCTACATTCATCTCTCCAACCTCATCAATACTCTTATTCATCAGATTTTTGTCTTCCTCTATTGGATCTGGTGTCCCTTCACATATTGTTTCCTCTTCAACAAATGCAAATTCCCCATTAACCTTATTTACTTCAATTTGCTCTCTGATTTCTTTCTAACACAATTTCCTGTGCATTTTTTCCTTCTTAGAGGGCAACCTCCATCATCACACCATATGAAAAATTTTCCTTAAGGTACTTCAAGTTTTTAATTTTCTTTTGCATCTCCTCCAAGTTAGTGGCCATTTCATCTACTGTCATAGACCCTTTAAGAACCCTATCTTGCCTGGAAGACCAATCTAGATCTTGATTCTCAATAGAAATGGGAGCATTGTACGTTTTCTCACCAATTCCATCAAACTTTTTGGTTCTATTGTCTTACATATTAGGAGCATAATTTGTTTTTTCTGCATTACCATTAGATTCCTTATTTATGTTGTCTTGTACCCCACTCAGATTATTAGGGTTGCTAAAAATTCTAGGACAGTCTTTTTTAACATATCCATCTCTTTTACATAAAAACAAGCATTTAGCCCTCCAAGCAGTTCTATATCACAAAAATAAGGAATTACCCCCTAATGATCTCAAATTTTTGGGGTACCACAATACCAGGGCATAGGGAGTTCAAAACCCCAGCATCAAGATGCGATAAAGAGGCCATAGTTTCTTCAATCTGTAAAATGTTACCAATGGGTTGTAGAATTTGGGGGATAAAAGCCTAGAATTGTAGGGGCAAGTTTTTGATAACAACCTATCTAGGAACAGTAGCTAATAAAACCTCTTCATTATTTACTTATGGTGCTAAGGTAACTACCTTGACCATGGAGCTACCCACATTCTAAAACTTTTGGTTTAAAACCCTTGTCTACATATTGTGATTTTTGAAAATGACAATGAACAAGCCCTTTTGAATCATCCTATAGAATGAAACTAGAGCCCCAACTTCTTCCCCCGAACATTATTCACCCAATCATCAAAAAAATTCTAGATGGAAGTGCATCAACATTTATAGCAGCGAAAAAAATAGCAACATTTCTAAGTCTCTTTTCTTCTTTACTTAATGCAATATCCATATCTGCATTAGGTTCTATTTTAAGAGTGATCCCAGGGAGAGAAGAGCACTTACCTTCTTCTCCACAGGCATGCTCACCTCTCATTCCTCCTCTAGTTCCATCTTCCTTCACATCAAACTTTGCAGCTGTCGGTGCAATGGTCTTCTCCTACCCTAAAATTTCTCTATAGGTCTTCCTACCATAAACACCACTGCCTCTATCTACAATGTTTTCATTTTTGTCGATGTCTATACCCTCTCCAAATCCTCACTACCTCTCGGAGCCATCAACTAATGATCATTGGTCACTACTGCTATAATCAATTCAAAAGTTTTATAAAAAAAAAAAAAAAAACACAACTAAAACCCACCAAATCTACCAATCATAAAACAAAACTAACAAAACAAACCAAAGATTACCAAGCACACCAAATACAACTAAGGACACTAAGATGGACCAAAAAGAAAGGAGAGAGCACACTAGGCTAGGAGAAGGAAGAAGACATTTCGTCTCCCACCAAAGAGCACTCTCCCAAGCTCTACCAATTCTTGTTATGACATGTTTTATTATTTTGTATGTATGAAATATGCAAGTGGAACAAACAGTGTGAATGCTCTTTAGTAGGATTTTTGACCCAGGGGATTGCAAGTTGACTTGGTGTATGAGACCTACTAAACTTCTGGGATGAAATTTTATTAGGGAGTCAAGTGAGAATGGGAGGGATATGGGATAATTTTTAAATTTAGCTTTACAAAAGGCTAAATGTTGATCCTTATCTGGATAAAAACACTTTGACAAGATTTCAACTTAGAAAAGCAACAAATTTTATTGGTACCTTCTAGACTTAGATTAGAGATGGCCAACAAGATAGACTTGGGGTAAAGGAAAGGCTCCAAGGGAAAAGATGGTCCTAAAGATAGCTAGACTTGTGGCTCTACCCAACTAGTGCATGTGTGTGCTTTGTACCTTTTTTTCCTTTTCTCCGATAGATGCCACCCTCATAGATTTGAGCTTAGACTTATCTCCACCTAAGAGTACGACATCAACATCCCTCTATTTTTATTTTTTTTCTCTCTTTTTTTCTTTTTTCTTTTTTTTTTGTATTTTGCAAATCTTTTCTTGATTCTCTCATTTTTGTATTTTCTCTCTTTTTTTGACTTTTTACTTTTTAACGATCTCTCATTTTTTTGATTGCTCCTTATAGAGTTATGATGCCCCTGGTATTTTTGGCCAAGAAAGATAAGGGACTAGGCACCACCAAGAGATTCCACTATCCAATCAAACTTCCTTTTCACTATGGAGGAATGGGGAAGGTCTACTTGCAAGCTTCTATTGGGTATTGTAGGTTTGAGTACTGACTTTTCTTAGACTTAACATCATGATTCGTTAAGATTGGGATCAGTATAAAGCTAAGAGTTTGGCTTTATTCTGAATTTGTTAGGAAATATAAAGGGGAATGATTAGTGGTAAATATGATTATAGGGAATCACAAAGGCTTAGAGGGTCAACCTATACCTAAGCAACCTTAAAACTCCTTACTAGGGCAAAACTTGAAAAAGAGAAAATCACTCACAAATGCATGATGGATAGAATGAAGATGCATATTTTGTTTTTCTTGATTTTTTTACCTTTTATGGATTTTTGAGTTTATTTGATTTTTTTGAATTTTGACATTTTATGATTTTTACGGAGTTTCCAAATACTAAATTGTTCACCTTCCATTGTGCACAAGAGGTAAGTGTCATTTTTTATGTCTTCCTTAACTACATATGGACCTATCCAATTTGGTCTAAACTTCACTTGAAATTCTTTGCAAGGACACTCAAAGACTTGGTGTAAAAATGTCTTTGAATTCAGCGAGGAATTTTGTGTACTCACAATTTTCATCATTTGATGATTTGCCCCCTAGCCTTGTCATTTTTTGTTCTTGTATAGTTTCATCAGTTTTAAAATTTTGAGGGGCAATTTGAATTGATGATTCTTCTAGTTTCTATGGGGGTTTTGTTTCTCCTTTTTGCTTAGTGGTGGTCTCGACTATATGGATGCTCATATCTAGCTTGATAGGAACGGTAGCTAAGTTGAATGGAGCATAAGACTTTGTTGAGTGGTGATCGAAGGGGAATTCTCCTATTGCCCCCTACTTTGTACATTTTGAGTTCTTAGTTATATTTGTGATTCATTTATATGTCTCTCCATTTTCAAAAGTGTTGATTTTTGGGTCACTGATGGTTTTTATGACATTTCCCTTATTTTTGGGTTGTTTAACTCTATAAAGACCAAAAGGATTGGGGTCTCCTTTAATATGTGGGTTTGTGCCATGTGAAAGAAGTGGATTTCTTGAAATAATGTGGAGGGAACAACCCTCATCCTATGGATCCAAGGCCTTCCTAGGATCATGTTGTAAGTGGTTTCTTCATTGATGATGTGAAATTCAATTGGGAGAGTTTTGGGATCCACTGTGATTTGAAGATTGACATCACCTATGGTTCGGATGCTTGGGTTATCAAGGATGGAAGTTTATCATGTGATTTGAGTTTCATCATAGACCATTCTTTGAAGAGGAGAGATGTTTTGAACTTGATAGCCTAGACCTAAGGCATTCAGGAGAGCATTCGTGTGCATAGGAGAACTCTTAATAAGTTCTAAGATGTGAGAAAAATTTGAATCACTAGGGGTGTCATCTAGTCGTTCTAGTCCTTGGGTAACACAAATTTCTTGATCTTTGTCTAATTCCACGAGGCCTAAGGTGTTTTGATCAAAGGAATTTTGATAGTTCTTGGGACTATTTCCTTCATCTTGTGATAATGTGTCCATGAATGGTTGATCTTCTGGGAGGTTTGATATGAAGCAATGGTACTCCTGACATGACTTGATACCATGCCCCCTTCTCTTGTGAAATGAGTAGTATTTATCATGATTGTAATTTTGAGGTTTATGATGATTATTGTATGGCTGCTTATTGATTCTCAAGGGATAGTTGACATTTTGGTTCCCCAAATTTGTATGACTATTGTAATCACAATTATTGTTGTTTCTAAATGGTGAAATGTCTATTAATCCATCTATGTTTTAATTGTTTGTAAAGGATTTGTTATTTCTATTTTGGTTTACCAACCTTCCATTGACATCATACTCCCTTCTTCCACTATCAATAACAGCTTGGTCAATTTGAAGGGCACTTTTGAGTGCTTATTCATATGATTTATAAGGTAGTTTTGGACTCCTCATATGTCATTATTGAGAGCATGTCAGAAGAGATCACAAAGTTCCTTATGATCCATGTTTGGTGTGCTATTTTAAGAATAGAGAACTTTCCTCCTTCATGTGATAAAGTGTGTGACCGACTCATCATTTTCTTTCTTGATCATTAAAAAATATCACATTCCTATATTGACTAATTTTTTTATGTCAAATCCAACCACAAGTTGATCGATGAGTCACCTAAATGAGTGGATTGATGCTTCTACAAGTCAATAGTAACAATCTTGAGTGATACCCTCCTAAGGCTTTGGAAAAATCTTTGCTACCACCCCAACCCAAGGAAGTATTTCCCACACTACTATGATGTAGGCCTTGCTATCTGAGTTGGGATCACCCTCTCCCTTGAATTTTAGAAGATCAGGGAGAGGATGTGGTAGTATGACAAGATGAATGTTGTAGTCAAGAGGCTCCTTTAAATACGTGAGGTATGTTCCTAATAGGGGTTATGTGTAGAGGGTCTTGTTTCTCTAAACATTAGCCCTATAGGTGGAGCTTGTTATGCTTGTTGAAAGGGGATGCTTATTTGTTGATATCCTAAAAAAGTTGGATAACTAGATGATGTCATATTTATGTCTTGACAATTGGGTGGGATTGTTTGTGGTTGATCTTGCATCATAGGAGTATCACTTGTATGATTAAACTTGTCATGTTAAATGATGAGGAGGCATAAATGCTTCACTACTTGTGTTGTGAGAATAGAAGTTTAGATGAAGGGGATTTTGGGTTGCCCCTGGTTAGATTTGATCTTGTCAATGAAAGGATTTCCCTGTACCCTAGGTTTTTCCTCAATTTTGTTTTGGCAATATTGTTCAGTACTTCTAGCCTCAAGAGTCCTAATGCATTGGACCAAGGTTTCTATAAGGTCTGTGAGTGAGGTTTCTTCTATTCTTTGATTTTTTATACCTTGTAGTGGATTATTTTTCTTTGGGGTTTGAGTGGCCCTATTTATTCTTTCTAATGAAACTTGACATGTAGTAGATCTTTTATCTTGATATGCGAAATAGGGGAATTTGTGTGTCTCTTGAGATTCTTGTAAGCTCTTCTCTTTATGGCTCACCTCATTGTCCATTAGGGTGGCAATTTTCCTATGGCTTGTTATGGGTCAATCTTGTTGATGGATCTTAGAGTGAATGTTCAGTTGGCATGTTTTGATTTGATTGAAGTTGTGGGGATCTTGTTGGATGCCCTTTGAATTTAAGTCTTTAGAGACTAGGCAATTTGAGATCAAATCTATTGGATCTGAAGGTGTGGTAGTTTCATTAGAGGGGACGACATTCACATAAAATTTTTGTGACTTTGTCTAAGATTGGGAGTGCAAGTAACATTGTGAAATGACCAAGATGAACATGGAACCACAAATGAAATTGGAATGGAAGAAATATGAAAAAATGTGAAAGAACTCATCCCAAAAGGATTTTCTCTTCACGTTGGGTTCACTATAATATGTATCATTTAGAATGTGACCCAGACAATTTTTAGGTGAGTCACGCTCTAACATGACACATGAACCATAGTCCTTGCTAATGGTGACCTCCTAGTCACTTCATCTCACATGGAAAGAGCTAGTCGAGAAAAGGTAAGATTGGGGGTTGTTCTACTCTCTTTCTTGAGGGAGTAGAATGATGTGGATGGTGGTTGGGTTGTGTGCTAGGTGTGCATGTTGATGATGTTTTCTAAGGAGATGTTTGATCATAGTCATTGTAGTGATAATTGTATGACCTGAAGGGTCACTTGTTTTGATTCTTGTGAGCCTAGCACAAAGGCTATTTTGTTTGTTGATGATTTAGAGAGCTCTTGTCTCCTTTCTTTATCTAAAATTATTTATTATATCAAAAGTTGCTGGTCTATTATGCATTGCTAATGTTCTTGTTTTCTCTTGTTTTTTGATATTTTTTTGATGAATTGGATAGGGGAAGTTCTCCCCAATCTCGTCAAGGATGGATTGTATCTAATCTTCCCTAATGCCTAGGCACATTGAATTCTTGGCAATAGGAGGAAGTGTTGCATGTCATGTTCTTTTTGTTGAATGTGTTGCATTGATTTTACCTCATGATGGAACTAAGGGTTTCTATTTGCTTTAATGTTTTATTTGAGCTATATTTACCTCGTGATGAGATCGAGGGTTTTGTTCTCATTTTTCTCTAAGTTTTCCTAATATTTTTGTGATTTTTATGAGTGCAATCTAAATGTATACAAAACAATTTTGGTTCTTTTTTCCCATTTTGAAAGATTGTCTAATTATCTAAGAATTGAAATATGAATGCAATATATATGTACTTTTTAAATGCAAGCTAATCTATGTTTTTGTAGTTTTCGTAAGTTAATTTTTGAATCCAATTTAACAAATTGAAATTGTGAACGACTATGAAAGTAAATGTAATCTAGTGAATGCAAACAAAGCTAATCTAACCAAATTAAATGCAATGCTAATCTATGAAAGAAAATAAACAACCTATCAAGAAAAATAAAAGCAATGATTTACTTTTCCAAGAGAAAGATGTGAGCTAATTACTACTTTAAAGCATGAAGAACTTGGTATGAAGAAGATGTCAATGCTTGTCTTGAGCCCTCAAAAGCCCTTGTGGAAACCTTCTCTTCCTCTACAGCGATAGGGTCCTCCTCTTAGTGATAGAAACAAAGAAGGGATCAAATGAAATCAAATGGAAGCTTTGATGAAAATAATTGAGCATAAGAATGCTAATGAAGTGGCACTATGGCTTGGAGCTATTGAAGCTATGATGAAAGAAGTTGAGAATAAGAATACTAATGAAGTGATATGGCTTGGATCTATTGAGAAATTGAGCATAAGAATGCTAATGAAGCACTATGGATTGAGCCATGGAATCTATTGCAAAATCAAAAGGCACATGGGGTCCTACATGAGCATAATTTAATGCTATGGAGATAGAAAACTATCAAAGCAAAGCAAAGGAAAGAGAGACAATACTAAATTTGCCTCCTAAGGGAAAGCTTTGGATCTTTTCAAAATCTAAAACTAAATAAAGAAACTAAGAATCTCAAAGGCTTGTGAAGAAGCTTGAAAAAGATTATCCAGATGAGAAGAGCATTCCCAGACTTGAGAAATAATGAAGAGGTGAGGGGTATAATTTATAGCTATAAAATCAACACTAATGGTGGTGGTGGTTGGGAAGTTAATAGAAATAGATTGGGGAGTGATTTGACTTTGATTGAGAGTGAACACTGGTTGTAGAGGAGATCACTGGAGAAGAAATGAAGTTATCACTTGACTAATTACAAGATAACTAAGATTGATTGGGAAATGAAATTGGGTTGATTGGGAGTGTCGAATTAGTTAGGGGGAGTTAGCAATTAGTTAGAGAAGAATACCCACACAATCGAGACTCAATTTGAAGCAAATTTGGGCTAGATCTGGAAGAAAACATTCATGTTAAAAGATGAGAGGGTCACCCCTTTGAAGAACTGGGTTGCTCCTTTCACCAAGGAAATTCACCCTTGGAGATTATGCTTAAGTTGTTGGGTCACCTAGGGAGATCTTGGAGCCATAGGGATGACCCACAAAGGAGGTTTTACACAAGTGGTTTCTAGGATGAAGAATGATCTAGGTCTAAAGATGGTTTTGGAACCCTGAAACTAGCCATAAGATCTTTGTAGGGTGGGTCGCCCCTTTCACTAAGGCAAGTCACCCCTAGAGATCCTATTTCAGCTATAGGCTCACTCAAGTAGATCCTAAAGTGATAGGGGGTGACCCAAAAAGAAAATGTGGGACATGAAAATTGAGGTTACGAATGGGATGGGGAGGTTAAATCCAGATGATTCTAAGGGGATGAAATGATGAAAATGCCTCTAGGGAACATGAATTTCCCCTCTTGTGAAGTGGATTGATGAGGTCATCAAGGCTAGGAAGTGATAGGAAAGATCCATTGAACATCAATTAGAAAGCAACCTAGATGGTGTTCAGGACCATAGAAGATTAGTCTATAGGTTAGAAAAGAACAATGAAGATGAAAAATAAACAAAGACACATCACCAAGAGGAATAATGTTGAGAGATATGTATATATAATTCATGCTTAAACATGTATGTGATTAGGACTATAGCTTATCCTTAGGCCACCATGTAGGCATGTTCATCCTAATGTGTTTACTCCTCTTATGAAAAACATGATTCTTCGACAATGCAATTACTGAATTTTATCATAATAGATCAGTGTTGGATCCTCTTGATCATGCATTAATTATGCCCATACTTTGCACATCCAAACTACTTGACATGTTATTGATGTTGCTGCTACATACTTTGCTTCAACTGATGAAATTGTTACTATAGGTTGCTTCTTTAATGCCCGTGAAACCACACCTGATCCAAAATGAAATACATACCCTAACTCTTCCTATCATCGATGCTACCTACAAAATCACTATTTATATATCCAATCAACTCAAAATAATTTGTTGTGGAATACAATATTTCATGTCCTTTTGTCCTTGCTATATATATCTTAGTATTCTCTTTCCAACTTGCCAATGTGAATCCTTGCGTGACTCCATGAACTTATAAATTAGACTAACTCCATACATAATATCCAGTCTTGTTGCTGTGAGATACATCAAACTTCCAATAAGTCTTTTGAATATGATCAATATTGGACCCCTTATCCTCTCTACTGAGTTTATTTCCTAGTGCAACTGGAGTGGGTGTTGGATTGTTTTCAACACCCTAAATCTCCTTAAAATACATCATTAGCATACTTAGATTGACTAATGACAATGCCTCTATCAAATTGTACAACTTTAATGCCTAGAAAATATCTCATTAATCCCAAACTGTCATTTCAAATTCTTTCTTCGTGGATGATTTAAACATGTCTATAGACAAATCTCTAGTAAAAATCAAATCATCAACACATAAACAAACAATCAAGATCTGACCTTACTTATTGACCTTGGTGTATAGAGTAGGCTCATTACAACTTCTATTGAACCCATTGCTCATCATGTATGAATCTATTCTACTATATGATGATCTAGGTGCTTGCCTAAGTCCATAAAGAGCCTTTTTCAACTTGCATACCTTGTCTTCTTGTCCACTTGCTTCATATCCTAGTAGTTACTATACATAGACCTCTTCTTCTAGGAAACTATTCAAGAATGCTAATTTGACATCCATTTGGTAAAATTTCCAATTATTTTAAGCTACAATTTCTAGTACCATTCTAATTTTATTAAGCCTTGATATAGGAGAAAATGTCTCATTATAATCAAATCCAGATTATTGTGCAGTTACTTTAGCTACTAACCTTACCTTATACTTTTCAACTTCACTATTTGCATTGAACTTAGTCTTATAAACACATTTAACTCCTATGCATTATTTACCTTTAGGTAGATATACTAACTCCCATGTGTCATTCTTTTTAATAGAGTCCATCTCTTCATCCATGGCCTTAACCCAATGTTCTTCCTTAATTGCATCCTTAAATATATAGTATCATGAGTGAATAAAGTAAAATTTGAATGTAAATCTAGACTTTCTCCTTGATCATAAATCTCTTGTAAACTTCTAGTTTTCTTACCTCTAATTCTTGATCTCAATGAGGAAAGTGTACAATTAGATTAATCACTTGTGAGTTAGGAGAAGGATGGATTGATGATTCACCTTGTTCAAAATTCCTTGGCATTCTCAATTCTTCTAAATTATCTCCTTGAAGATTTCTTGGAGTACCTTCATGTGGACTAGATTGATCATCTTGTATTCCTTGATCTTTTGATTCTTCTTCACTTTGAGGTATTGTTGTTGCAATTGTAATTATTTTATCAATACTTCCATCCCATTCTTCTTCTTCCTTGAATACAACATCTCTACTAATGATTACCTTCTTAGTGATGGGATTACACAATTTGTAGGTTTTTGACTATTCACAATAATAAAGATGCACTTTTCACCTCTATCATACAATTTCCTTCTTGTTTCCTTTGGCACATGTGCAAATGCAACACAACAAAAAATTCTTAAATAAAATACACTATGATGCTTACCACTCCATGCCACCTGTGGAATCCTGTCTTTCACACTCTTTGTCAGACATCTATTTAGAATGTACACTACACATGCTATTGCTTCTTGTTAGTGTAAAAAGAGATATTACCTAGCTTGTCATTTCTAGGTCCTCTTCACACTAGTTACTTTAGCTTACTTAGGTAGTTGTTATGTCATTTAATATTTTGTTTGCATTAGTTACTTGAGTCTATATGCATTCAATAATGTATAACTATGTGCATTTAATATTGTTGCATTAGTTGTCTCATGTCATAGCATTAAGACACTTGTCATATTACAAGATTGTCTTATATGCTTTTAATTATTAGTGGTGTCTAGGTGCATTAATTATTTGTTTCATCTAGTTAGTTGTTCCATTATGTTGGAATTGAGTCTCACCTCTCACCTTGCCTATATAAGGGGGGTCTCTCATTGTAAATCATATCACAAGACATTATAATCATGTTGTATGCAATGTAATCCAATTGTGTGAAGTCAAGCTCTACATCATTTCTTGGCATTGTTGTTTTGTCTCTTGTTGTGGAAGGTTGTTGTGATTGCAGGTGTTCTTGGGCCCCCTTGAGTCTACCATTGACTCTTACACTTCTACCCAATATTCATTATATAAATGCTTGGCCTTTAACATGCTTCTTGCCATCTTCATTATTATTCTATTCTTTCTTTCTGTGACACCATTCTGCTATGGTGTGTACCCTATAGTAAATTTCTTTTTAATTCCATGAAATCTACAATAATCTAAGAATTCATTTGAGGTATATTCTCCACCTCTATCTGACCTGAGTACCTTGATTTATAAGCCACTCTATTTCTCAACCAATGCTTTGAAATTTGTAAACATTCAAAATGCTTTAGACTTCTTCTTAAGAAAGTAAATCCATGTCTTCTTGCTAAAATCATCAATGAAAGTTAGAAAATAAATTCTCCCCCTAATGATGGTGTTGGTATTCTACAACATATAAATCAATATGCACAAGTTCTAATGGTACTCTTGCTCTATAAGACGTTCCTTTTGGAAAAAATTCTCTATGCTACTTTGCTAAAATACAACTTTCACATGAGTTGTTTGGCTCCTCAATTTGGGGTAATCCTCTTACCATCTTTTTCTTCTACAATAAGCTCAATTCTCTAAAATGAAGGTATCCATACCTTATGTGTCATACCCATGTCTAATCTAGATAAGTTACCTTGAAATTTGCTCTAGATTCTCCTTGAGCTATCTTTACACTTTTCATTTGAAGTGGGAACATTCAATTCATTGTCATCTCAACCCTTGAAATCAACATGTTACTAGGAGGTATATCTAATATGGTACAAATGTTATCTTCAAAAATTATTCTATAACTCTTTTGTATAAGTTGTCCAATACTTACGATATTATGTTTCAAACTAGGCAAAAAGTAAACATTTGGAATGGACCTCTCCCAAAATTTGTGACTACATTGATTGCTCCTTTACCCATGACTGATACTATATCATTATTACCCAATTTTACTTTTGATTTCATAGAACAATCCAAAGTTTCAAACAAATCTCTATTTCTTGTCATGTGATTACTACACCATCTAAAAACAAAGAATCATTTGAGCTCTCTTGAGAAATATAATATGTAATGAATAATATCCCTAAATTACTTTAAGAAAAGTTTGGATTCTTTTTTCCTGCATCTGCTTCTTTTTTCTAACATTATGTGAAAATGACCAAATTTCTTGCAATAATAACACTAAATGTTAGAATTGTTACCTTTGAGATTGTTGATTACTATTATGCCCTCTAGAACTAGAATTTTGATTTGTCCTTCCTCCTGGATCTGTGCTCTTCCTTCTCTTTGATAATTATTTCTGCCTCTTTTTCTAAATCTTGACCTTCTTCTTCCTCTTCTTCTTCTTCTTTGATACCTTTGATTTGAATGCAATCTCCAAAGAAAAATTATTGTTCTTGTTTAATATTTATTCATGAGATAACAATGATCCCAACAACTCATCTACAAATAATTGTGTTAGATCTTTAAATTCTTTAATTGCAACCACAATAGCATCAAATTTACCAAGCAAACTTCTAAGAGTCTTTTCTATAGTCTTCTAATCTAAAATCTCCTCACCATGTGTTCTAATCTGATTAACAACGTCCATTACTTGAGCTAAAAACTAGTCAATAGACTTTGAATCCTTCATTTACAAATTTTCAAACTAAGGGACTGTAGTTTGGCTACTTTCACCTTGGTTGTACCCTGATATGCAGTTTCTAAGATTTCCCATGTCTTTTTAGATGTAGTTGCTACTGCAATCCTAGTAAAAATTGAATCATCCATAACTTGTTGAATAAAATATAAAGCTCTTGCATCCTTTTTTATTTTCCCTAAGCTCATCTTTTTGATTTCCAGTTAATGCCTAATAGGCTTCCTAATCTTGTGGTTATGTAAATCCTTTTTCTACTATATCCCATAATTCTTGAGCAAAAAAAGTTTTATTTTTATTGCCCAAAAATCATAATTCTTACCCGTGAAAATGGGAATATGGGGCTACGAGAGATTATTTCCTGATGTCATGCTTGTGATTTGATCAACTATAGTGAATAGACTCTAGAAAATCGGATTATTTTGATTAAGTTCAATTGCTTCGCGTGCCTTCACCACTTTTTCTTTGATCTATGACCTGAAATTATTCACCTTCAAACTTAGGTGATTATTCTCTTTAAAGAATGGAATTTGATGCTGCTTCACCTCCTTGACAATGGCCTATAGAACTGAGACTTCAAATAAAATTAGTTATTGCTAATGACACGATCTGTGATCACTAGAGCTACTTCTGTAATAGATAACTTCATTTCAGTGATTTGCAATGTAAAGTTTGACCTCAGCAACTTCAAATTCCCTTTGGCGGCTTCTATTTTCTCCTTCTAGTGATTTCATTCCACTTGCTATGGTTGTATATGTGTCTCCAAGTTTGACCTCAGTGGCTTTATTTGAATTTATTGGAAGCAACTAAGATTGGCAGCTTTAGATGGCTTGTGTGAACCTCCTCTTTTTTTTGTTTGGCAATCTGTATTAAAAGAATCTCCATTTCTACCTTTTTAAACTTCTCTATGATTTAAGATTCTAGCAATTGATTTATCTCCTTGGGGCAGTTTTTTCTTTTACTCAGTACCAATTAAAAATCTGTGACTCATTTTTTTTTTTGTTGTTGCAGCTCCTTCTTTCCTACTACCTTTTACTGGATTGGCAGATTATGTATTGTCTTCTCCTCAAAGTTTTCCTTTTTTTAAGAATACTTTTATTTTGTAGTGGCTTCAATGATAAATCTATGACATCTCCTTGGGAAATCCCAAATAGGAGCAACCTCTTTGTTCCTTTACTGCCTATGACCTCTATTTTTCTTCCATGGCATTTCTTTTCAGACTTCTTTGTGAATTCTAAATCTAGACTTTTGTATCTTCACTACAAACCTTCAATCCTATTTTTCAACTTGTCTCTGATACCCCCTGTTGGTGGATAGAGGTAGAAATAAAAACACTCAGTGCTTCAGCACAAATGGAATTTCTATTCAACTTGTTTAGAGACATTACATGATGCTAGATTTATAGGATACATACTAGTACAGATCATTGCCTACCAGAAACTTCCTATCCTTATCTTACTCCAATAAAATTTCCTTTAGAGATATCCTAGAACCTTCTATACTCGTTTCTAGACTTTTTCTAATTACAAAATTATTCTAATATAATGATCAATTATCTACATTGGGAGAAAATATACATTCCAACAATTCTTAAATGAGAATTTATTTTAGAAAAGAAAAAAGACTCCAAATTAGAGAAGTAGAACCTTACATAAATCTACAGACCTAAAATACCTCCCAAAAAGCTATGGAAGGGATTGAATTCGAAAAATTTTATCATGCTTGCAATTTTAAGCCTTGAGTCTAAGCAAATGAGTCTCTAGGTTTCAAAAAACAATAATATTTTACATGCTTCTAGTCTTACTGAGATTTAGGATTTAGTGTATCATTAGTAGTTTGCATGTTCTTTAATTTCATTTTGGAAATTTTATGGCTGATAACACAGAAGGTTCAGATCTAAGATAATAGTTTGCAATGATATAAGATAAAATCTTGAAATCTTGAAATAATAGACCTTAAAATTCCATTAGATTTGAATTTGCTTCTAGATTTAATTGTGTAATATTTTTTTTGCATTCAATGTTTTAGATCACACTGCATGATCCATCATCATACTTCTTTGCATTCTATTCTTTATCTTGCTACATCATCATGATGGATCATGGAGTGTGGTCCAAAACATTGATGTAAAAAAGTATTACATGGTTAAATCTAGAAGCAAATTCAAATATAATATTATGGACTGTGGAAATTTAATGTCTTTACTTGAAGTTCCATGTTTGATCTCATATTCCATGTTAATAAGGCCTAGGCTCAATGAAACAATGCACACCAGACTTGCCCCCTAAAGACTAAAATGAGAATTTATACAAGGACTAAGGCAAAGAGTCCCTAAATTTAAAAAATTAAGGGCATGTTGAAGAGGCCACAACAAATATCCCCTTTTAAAACAAAACAAAATTATCTAGGACCAAGCCATGAATGATATAAAATAATAATAAACTCAATCCCAAAGTAGGGAACCCCTTATTAATAGAAAGAATAAAATCCTAATTGACATAATTTGTCATTAGTTTTGCCACAAAGAAACAATCCTGAATAATCCACTTCAAATGAATCCATAATAGGAAGATTACTTGGATGATAGTTTACAATAATCAATGCATCTAGGCATGTAGAATTGCATTCATATTAGGGTTAGAATAGGTCAATTTACAATGATATTAGCACCGATTTCACCTAGGTGTGTGAAAATGTATTCTTTATTTCCTTTGTCTAAATGAATCAACTCATACAATTTAAGTATTAGGTTGTTGTAATCATTTTATTGGTATATATATCAGGAAGGGGTCCTCTTTAGATATGATAGTGAGTATCATTTTGATATGTCTATTTAATTACCTATACATAGCTCTACTTCTAGCTAGGCATCCATCGCCCCAATGAAGTTGCCTCTAATCCCACTCTAGGCATAGTTCTATTGCCAGTTGAGTATCCAGCTTGGGTAGAGGTTACATAAACCACCCAAATTGAAATAGATAATTTAATTTAATTTTCTTTCTTTTTCATTTTTTTCAATCCATAGGCATCAAAGCCCATCTCTGGGTTATGGATGTTAAATAATGGTGAGCAACAAAATTGAAAAGTCATATTAAAAATTTACATTACAAACAAAAATAAAGAGGAATTTTATAATTTCATTCGTGTTGATTTTACATTTCATATAATGGCTTATAAAGCCTTATTTTTCCTTGTTAAAACCGTCTACGGGAATAACTTCCTGAAAACTAACAACTAATCTAAAACTAATTTATTAAATGTAAACCTTATTTCCTAACAACCCCCCTTTAAGGTTTACATCACAAAAGAGAAAAAACAAAAGAAATACTATATTAGTATCAACCTAAACTCCTCCTGTCTAGGTAAATATTTGATTAACCAACTCTGCATCAACCTAAACTCATCTGTCTAGGAAAATGTCCAACTCCACATGTACCCAAACTCCATTGTCTAGGCAAATGTTCAACTCTGCATCAGCCCAAACTCCACTGTCTAGGCAAATAACCAACTCTACAACAACATCAACCTAAACTTCTTTGTCTAAGTAAATGTTAAAACCACTGCATCAACATCAACCTAAATTTCTCTGTCTAGGTAAATGTCTGATTATACAACTCCAACTCATTGACCAGTGAAGTGAGACACACTCAACTATCCACAGATACCCCACACAAACAACAATAGATTTGTGGATTCAACTTTCCATAATGTCCCATCCCCCTTACTCCTGAAGAAACTAGAGATAAACATTGGTTCTTCTCATGCAATGAATCACCCTTGAGCGAGAATCTAGCTCAGGATCATGAAGATCCTCCTACCTCCGATACCTCCATCCTCTGATTAATACATGCTTAATTTTTAAAGAAGATATCCATCTTCACTGTCAATGTGAGGAGATTCTTGATCAATATTGCAAGATTACATCTTTCTCCCTTGGTTTCATTAGCAATTAAAGCATTGTCTATTTCTAACTTGCCATCAATAAGATCGCTAGCACATTGAATGCAATTCAATAGAATGTGTCCTTTTTATTACAATAGTAGCATTTGAAACTATTCATTCTTGTTGAAACATTAGTCTTCCTTTTGAAAAATAAAGTAGATTCCTTAGTGTTTGAATGAGTTTTAGTGACTCTTTTCACTTCATCAATTAAGTAAGATATCACATTTTCTAAGCTTAGGCTTGGATTCAGTTTGTTTAAGGTAAACACAATATTGTCATAACTTGAAGGCATGCTATTTAATAAGATAGCTTTGGCATCATCATCATCAACTATACATTTTATATTAGCAAGTTGATTAAGAAGGGAACAAAATGTACTAATATGTTGAACAATGTTATCTCCCTCTTTCATTTTTAAACCAAAAAGTTTTTGTTTCATTCCCATTTTAGCACTTGAAGCCTATGAACCAAATAAAGAATAAGGCCTGTCCAAATTTGGTTTGAGGTTTTTGTCAAATCAATATGATGTAAATATGCATCAGATAACCCAAGACCAATCATTGTTGTAGCTTTAAAATCTTTTGCTATCCATTTTAATGCTTCATCTGCATCTTGTGGTTTTTTAATACTTCCATTGACAATATCCTATAAATCTTTTTCTATCAAAACTAATTGTACTTTGACTTGCCATGTATGGAATTCATGACCCTCAAACTTCAAAATAATATATGATTTCTCCATTTAAATAAAATCAACCTAACCACTTATCACTCCATTTTTTTTATATAACAAAAACCGATATTAATTTTTTTGTGATAGGGCAATAGAGAGGCCAACACATACCTTGTAGTGTATCTTTAACCAGACAAAATATTTCTACCAGTTTCATCCTCAACGCAACCTTGTCTATGCTTCCATATTTCTTTTCTGATAAATGGTGAAGAGATCAAACAACAATGGCGTCGAACTCACAACAACAAACACCTTATTTAATTGACTTGAAATTTCAATGGTATAAAGACTTGAATAGTCATTAAAACCCCTACCAACACCTTTGAAAAAAATAGAATTTCTTATTCTAAACCCTTGTTGGAATCTGCAATGTAGCACCTTCAAAAAATTTGTCCTTCCACACACACAGCAGGGAAGAAAATGTGCCCTTCTCACGTCTCCTTAACCTCCTTTCCTTTACATGTAGCATTCAAAACTCTCCTCTAAGCACAGAAACCTGTAATGATCATATGTCTTCCACCACAGTCACATAACGATCATATTCTTCCACCACAGTCATGGCTTCACACATGACATAATACAACAGTGCTCTAATGCCATTGTTAAATAATGGTGAGCAACAAAACTAAAAAGTAATATTAAAAGTTTACATCGCAAACAAAAATAAAGAGGAATTTTATAATCTCATTCATGTTGATTTTACATTTCATACAATGGCTTATAAAGTCTTATTTTTCCTTGTTAAAACTGTCTACGGGAATAACTTCCCAAAAATTAATAACTAATCTAAAACTAATTTATTAAATGTAAACCTTTTTTCCTAACAATGGATCACCATGGTAATCAATCATTATATTTTTATATTTGAATTTAATACTTTAAACTCTCATTGCCTCATCAAAATAGACTCAAGAATTATTAATTTGTAAAGAGTGAAGGATGAAAGGTATGCAAAAAACATCTTGAAACAACCCTTCTCTTCTTAAGCATGAATGCATCTTTGCACTTCCAAATGAATAGATTCATGAAATCTTCACCCTAGGAATTGACCTATTATGAACATAAAAAGACTAAACTATCTATGGAAGTAGCTAGGAAGTGCACTTAGACCAATCCACAAGTCACTTATGATTTAGTCTCCTTAATGAAAATTACATGCCTTAAGAACTAATTAATAAGAATGGGGTGGAAACACAAAAAAAAGGTTTATGATATAACCAACAACTCCAAGAAGAAACCAAAGAAAACACCTAAATAACAATCCAAAAATAAAAGTAAAAAGTAAAAGAAAACAAACCAAAATTTCCTACACTACCCACTTTATAAAATGTGAAAGCTTAGGGGTAGGGACAATAAAGCTCCCATTACTTCTTTTCCTTATAGTGTCTAGTGGTAAGAGCTTCATGGTGAGCATTTGGCAAATTTGTCTTTATATTAGAAAAATATGAGTTTAAGAAACTTGGGCTCATACTTTGAGTGGCTATCCTAGAAGATTAAGAGCTAAGGAATTTCATCGTCCTCATGCCCTATCCCCAAGAAAGTTTTTCTTTTTGAATCTCTGTAGTCAAAATAATAAGGAATTTTACACTCTTTATGCATGGGTCCTAAAGGAATGTTATTATCGTTTAGAGTTGTGAAGTTAACATCACTCCAATAATTACCCACTAAATATACCTAAAGTTGAAACAGACTCCTTTGATTAAATACTAATAGGTTTCCTTCTAGTTTATAGAGATTCAAGTCACAGTGACAAGTATTTGTATCCTTTACTTGTCAATGTTCATTTTCTATCTTAATAGGAAAGGTAACAAAACTTTCATCACCTTTATCATAAAAATTAGAAAAATAAAATGAATGACACATAGGTGAAAATTTAGAAACATCATGTGTTATGATGTCATATGTTAATGAATTTTGTTTGTTATCATGCATGTCATAATATATTGTGTATATTTCTCCATTCAACTCAATACAATCATTAGTTACATACACATCACATATAAAAGTCATTAGTTAGTAATGCATCTAACAAGTCTAAATCAACAAAACATTCTTGAATATTTTCACACTTTTCTATTAAACTTATATGTTGATTTATAGAATGTATTAATGATTCTTTATTTTCAAAATTGAAATGAGGAATTTCATTGTCAACATTTCTTTGAGCATGTGGTTCACAGAGATTCTACCCTACAAGATGTCCATTTCAGTAGTGATATAATATTTTTTAGAATTAATATCACTTTCTTCATATTCAAACATGAGAGTATCATGAATCTTAAATTCCATTAGGGAATAATCACTTAAATCAAACTTTTCAAAATTAGTGTCACTTTTTTCATCCTCAAACATGAGATTATTATAAATCTTAAATCCAAAACAAAGAAGAATCATATATCTCCACTCTATCTCCCAACCAAAATTGTTTATAAACTTCATATTCAAGATTGAGGTCCTCTAACTATATAATTACAATATCAGCTTTAAGACGAAACATTATAAGTTAGGTTTGAAAATGAAGTCATCTAACTATATAATTCTTTGTCTCAACTTCATTTTCAAACCTAACTTATAATGCTTTGTCTTAAAGCTAATATTGTAATTATACAATTAGATGACCACAATCATAAGCTTGAACAAGAATTTTAAAAATGATTTTAGTTGGGGGATCCAGTGGAGATGGATGATTCTTCTTTGTTTAGCTTTTATATTTATAATAATCCCATGTTTGAGGATGAAGAGAGTCACACTAATTCTAAAAATTTTGATTTAATTGATTCTTCTCTAATGGACTTTAAGATTCATGACAATCCCATGTTTTTATATGAAGAAAGAGATATTAATTCTAAAAAATATAATAGATCACTACTAAAATTGACATCCTTGTAGAGAAGAATCTTTTAGTGAATCACATGTTGGAACAAATGCTAGCAAGGCATTCCTCATTTCAATTTCAAAAAGAAATAACCATTAATGCATTCCATAAGTCAAGAAATAAATTTAATAGAAAAGCATGGAAATATCCAAAAATGTTTTGTTGATTTAAACTCGTCAAGCACATTACTAACTAATGACTTTATGTGTGATGTGCATCTCCCTAATGATCATGTTGAGTTGAGTGGAGTAATGCACATGGTGGATTATGACATGCATGGAAACAAGGAAAATTCATTAACAAATGACATCATGACACAAAAAATTTCTAGACCTCCAATGTGTCATTTATTTTATTCTTCTAACTTTTATGATAAAGGTGATGAAAGCTTCATTATTTTACATATTAAGATTAAACTTTGGCAAATAGAGGATATAGATACTTGTCACTATGACTTGAATCTCTATAAACCAAAAAGAAACCTATTAGGATTTAATCAAAGGTGTCCACTTCAAATTTAGTGATGTTGAAAATCACAATTCTAAATGATAAATAACATTCCTTAAGGACCTATGCAAACAAAGTGTAAAATTCCTTATTATTTTGACTATGGAGATTTAAAAATAACTTGTTTGTGATAGAGCATGAGAATGATGAACTTCCTCTACTGTTAGTGTAAAAATATTATTTAATTAGCTTATCTACACTTTGTATTAAGCCACCTTAGGTGGCAATGTGTCATCTTGGAGAGCTTGTCAAAACTTTTCCAAGCAATGTGGCACCTCTTTTTCTCCATTTAGAGAAACAAACTCGCCACCTTGAATTGAGTGCATAAGTCGACTCCTACAGTGAATCGAACTCCTCACTCTATTTGTACAATTCGTTTCCATTGTAAATCTATCTCATTATCATCAATCATATTAAAGATTACTTCTGTCATTTTTGTGTGATTTGCTTTGTATCTAATTTCTCCCAAGTTGAGCGAGCGGTTGCATGACATCTGTGGGTCATCGGTGCTAGTTTCTGTCAAGTTGATCCGCCAACACCAACATGGTATGAAAGCCTTGGCTGGTTCGTCTGTTGGTTCGAAGTATTCTGTGACATTTTATGGTGCATGCAAATCTGTGTATTTGCATTTGTTTGTTCCTTCTCTATGTTCTCTATGTCTTGGCAACCAACAGAGTTTGAGGAAGGTTTGGTTGATGCCATTACAGAGGCTAGCTATTGTTGGTGAGGCTATCAATTTGTGGGTTGATTTGTTTGAGGGGTCAAAGCATCTAATTTTGAAGGGTGAGCAGCGTGCTGAAGGGCCGAACATTGTCGGCCTGTTTGGTGTATGGGCCTCAGTTTTGTCGATATCGCCATCCCAGCGAGGATCCACAACCCTGCACCCGGGGAGCACTCCCCTCCATTTAAGCCCCCTTAAGTAAAGTCCTTTTTTTGGTCACCTCTCAAAAAATTTTGTGGATCATTTTGAAAAACAATTTTGTGTGTGCAAATTTGTAAAAGTAAAAAATCAAAAGCATGGTATCGTTTAAATGGTAGCTCGAAATTGAGTGCCGTTTTTTTTAAGTGCTTATTTTTTTGAGCTTAATGCATTGGTGATGATTCTGCATTCAATTTGTATAAAATATATGCACTAAAAATATAAAGTGCCACAAAGCAAGGGGGGATCAAAAGTAATCAAGGGGTGCCATTAAGTCGTACCTTGTGCACTTTTATATTTCTCTTATATTTTCTTTCGCGCTTCTAAGTTTGCAACAAAATATCTACTAAGTATGCATCCTAATCAGCCAATCAATCCTATTACAACTTTTAACTGCCATGAGTGGAAACTCAATGTTTAGCTTGCATTGAAAGATAAAGGTTTGTATAGTGTCACAATGGGTAATGAAAGGGAACCAAATGCTACAACGGATAAGGAAAAGTGGTTTAATAAGTGTGATCAAGCCTTGAAAACACCCAACGAAGTTTGGCAAGCACTTGAAAAGGTTTTTGGGAAGGTTGACAAATTAAGAAGCCACGAGCTAGAAAATGACCTCATAAGTCTAAGTCCGAGTGGCTTTAATACTTTAGAGTATTATTTCACAAAATTTAAATCATTGAGATTGCAACTCAAAGAATGTGGGATTGAAAAGAAATATGATCAACTCATCCTCTCCACAATTTCCAAGTTGGGTCATAATTACTCAGTCTTTGTCTCAACCTTTTATCCCACCAAAAGGGATCTTGGAACAACATGGAAGATGCCCTCACTTGATGACTTCATCATAGACCTCACTAGGGAGCAAAACAAGCTAATTTAGATGGGTAGCATGAATTCGTACAATCCACAAAACCTTATTGTAGAGAGTGGAAATTCATAGGTTCAAAACAATGGTGAGAAGCAAAAGGATAAGGATAAGAGCTAAAAACACAATCTTCAAATCAAGGAAAAATGAAAGAACAAATGAAATGTTCCTATTGCAAAAAATAGGGACATGAAGAAAATAAATGTATGAAGAAAAATATTAAACAACTTACTCATCTTCTTGAAGACAATAACATAGGGGTTTCTGATTCATCGACACTAGACACTTTCAAAGGAAAAGCAGAAGAAAAATCAAAGGGTATGGCACTAGTAGCATCTACAGTCTCAGAGTCTGAGAAATGGCTTCTTGACTCAGGAGCTTCCCATCATATGACCTATTCACCATATCAGTTCATTTCATTACATCCTACCAATATAGTTGAAATCATAATAGCAAAAAACACTTCTTTGTGTGTTTGGGGGAAAGGAACCATTGAGATAAGAAAAGGATACTTCATTCCAGTGTCCCTTTTGTCCCAGAATGTAATAGGAACCTCCTCTCCATTTATCAGATTGCAAATAGTGGGATTGGGAAGACAATTGAGTTTGGACTAGATTTAATCATCATTCGAGACTTGTTGAGTAAAGAGATTGTAGCCATTGGGAAAGTTGATAATTCCTCTCGATTTTACACATTGAAAGACTTTTCTCCAGATGCATTTTGTTCTATGGTACCTCACCTGCATCTAGTGTGGACAGTTCATCACCATCATCATCACCTATTACTACAGAGTTTAGAGTCGTTTAACAAAAAGCTTCCAGAGATTCTCCACAACAATATATTGATGATGGCATTGAGGACATATGTAGTCACCTTTGATTGTAGTTTTCTTTCTAGTACAGAGTTTAGAGAAGCTTCTTAGAGAGCATCTAATGATTCTCCATAGCAAGACATTACTTCGTTGTATCATGTCTAGTTCACTTTATGTTATTTTCTCTCTTTTGGAGGAAAGTTTTTTCCCACTGGGTTTTCTTTCTTTCTCCACTTTATGGGAGATTTCATTGTACATGGGTACCTCATCAGGCCTAGTTGTTGGGACCCATCCATCTTTAGCCCATCTAAGCTATGCTTAAAGGGGGGTTTTAGTGTAGAAATATTATTTAATTAGTTTAGCTACACTTTGTATTAAGACACCTTAGGTGGTGATGTGTCATCTTGGAGAGTTTGTCAAAACTCGTCCAAGCTATGTGGCGCCTCTTTTTCTTCGCTTGGAGAAACAAACTCACCACCTTGAGTTGAGTGCATGGGTCGACTCCTATAGTGAATCAAACTCCTCTCTCTATTTGTACAATCCATTTCCATTGTAAATCTATCTCATTATCATCAATCATATTAAAGATTACTTCTGTCATTTTCATGTGATTTGATTTGCATCTAATTTCTCATAGGTTGAACGAGCGATTGCATGACATTCATGGCTCATCGATGCTAGTTTCCGTCCAATTGATCCATCAACACCAACAATAACCACTCAAAGTATGAGCCCAAGCTAATTAAACTCATCATTTTTTAATATAAAGATAAAATTTTCATACTTAGGACTCTCACTATAAAGCTCTTACTATTAGAGACTATGAGGAAAAGAAGTAATGGGAACTTTATTTTCCATATCCCTGAGCTTTCAAATTTGTATAAAGTGGGTAGTGTAGGAAATTTTGGTTTGTTTTCTTTTTGGTTTTGGTTTTGTTTCTAGGCTTGTTATTTAGGTGTTTTCTTTAGTTTCTTCTTGGAGTTGTTGGTTATATTGTAAACCTTTATGTTTTGTTTCCACTACATTCTTGTTAATCAAATCTCAAGGTGTGAAATCCTAAATATTAAGGAGACAAAATCATGAGTGACTTGTGGATGGGTCGAAAGTACACTTGCTATCTACTTCCATAGATAATTTAGTCCTTCCACATTCATAATAGGTCAATTCCTAGGGTGAAAGCTTCATGAATCTATTCATTTGGATGTGTAGAAAGGCATTCATGCCTAAGAAGGGAGAGGAAATTTCAAGATGTAATCTACATACATTTCATCCTTCACTCTTTACACATTAATAATTCTTGAGTCTACTTGATGAGGTGATGACAACTGAAAGTGTGAAGTAAAAATATAAAAAATATATATATCATGGTGATCCCCAACCCAAAGATGGGCTTTAGTGTCTGTGGATTGAGAAAAATGAAAAAGAAAGAAAAGAAAATGTAGTGCCCCTCTAGTTTCACCTTGTATGTGTAGGTGGTCTGACTATGAAGCATGAAGATGAAGGTAAAATACTCAGAATACCTAGGGTATGTTAGACAGGTTGAAGGTAGGTTTACTGTTTTGATGTAGTTGATGACACTCATTGATGGTTATTATGATGGCACTGTTGATGTTTATGATTAATACATTATACTTATGATGTGATCATTTATGGGTTAATTGATTATGTAGATTAGTTTAGTATGTGATTTATGCGACTATTTGATGATGTGTTATCAGGTTGTTTATGAACTTGGTTAATGTGGATATTTTTGATGTGTTTTGTGAAGGGACAATGTAGTATTACTCATGTTGAGTACCCTACTATGCTGTGATTCTCTGTCACAGTGTGCTTGTTGGATGATTATATATATGTTGTATTTGACACTTTTGTTTGTTGCAGGATTGCAGGTAATAGGCATCGACTTCACCTGAATTGGCAGGTCTGAGCGTGCCTTTACTCTAATGGATAATGTGGATGGGAGATAACATGGGGTTCCCTCTGTCAGCAAATGTCTTCAGTTTGTCGTCATCCATGTATTTCCAATCATGGGTGTAGTTGTCGCTCAATTGGTACTTGTCCTTAGGGGTTGGTCATCCTTTGGTATGTGGTTGTTATTGTTTGTTTATTGTAGTTTAAAGTTCAGTTTATTGAACTTAGTGACCAAGGTATTAAGTTGTTGATTCATTTGGTTCATTTTATAGAATAAGTGATCTATGTGTATAGATGTGTTGATGTTTGATCATTTTGGTTATATAGTCAATGTGTATTTGTTGGAGATTTATTAATTGTTATAGTAATAATAATAATAAGTTTATATATATACATCAATATTAGTTATTTAATTAATGTAGAAGATTGAGAATATTAATTAGTTGATTGTTATATTAAATTAAATTAATAGCTTTGAAAGCTAGCAATAATAATAATATTGTTATATTTAGTACTTTATTGATTTTATCTGAGAGATTTTATTTTATTTTTCCATTAATTTATTGTTGGAGTGGGTTGTCAAAAATTTGAAAAAAAAACTATTCCTATTAGTGGTGTTATGAATGCATTTAATTTTTGAGGTAGTGGATTTCTGTAACAAAAGTGTGGAAGTGGCAAATTAATTGGTTTATCTATTTTTTATGATAGTGGGGATATTTGAAGGGGGTTCTGTGGAAAATTTGAGGGGGTGTTTTGGCAGATGAAGTATTTGGGAAGGAAGGAAACAGAAATGGGGAGGAAGGAGGGGAAAAGGAAGAAAGAGTTGGGTCGGGAAGAGGATTCTGAAGCTTGAGAATAAAACAAAACTTTCAGGTATGTCTTTGGTCTAAATGGAATGAATGTTATTGTGTCAGTTGTGTCTCTGAATATGAATCTCTCTCTCTCCTATCATCTGGTAGGTGTCTTGTCTTCATGTCGCCATTTGCTTACAAAGTATCCTTATAATCCTTTGTCTATAGCAATTCAGTTGAACATTTTAGAACTTCATCACATCTACTTCTTTCTGCTAAGAGAATCAAGGCACACTTGTCTATCATCTTGATCAGATCCATTTGAGATCCCTACTCATTCAGATGATCCCTCAATGTGCTTGGTCAAATTCATGGTCGTTCAAACCATGTCGATGGCATCTTAGGTTTTATCATGAATTATCTATTTAATCCTACTATATTTATGTATCGATTTTGCCAATCTTTGAAAGATCTTAAGCCTTTTTGGCGAATTCAGTCCTTTGAAATCTGCAACCAACTTTTGGTGGACGTTTCCTCTGGGAGACGAATTCATTTGTCTACTTGCAGAAATCAATGCGCAAACAAGTTCATTTGAGGCATTTTGTTATACAAACCACAATACAACCTCTCACTCCACAATTGAATTCCTTTGTGCTGTATCTGACATTTGCTTACTCTGCAATGATATTCTAAGCTGATGCCCATTATGTCAAACTGGTAGACAAACTTCTGATTGATTCGGCCCATATAGAAATCGTCCTTCTTATTTCATTTGTTGCTCATGAGAATCTCTGTAGATATTCATTGTTCTCTCTCTGCAGTCTATGTCCCTGAGGTGGCCTTAGGAGTGCTCTAGCATCGCTAGCTTAACATTATGTTGATCATCAATAGATCCATTTTATTAGTTTCTGCAATCATCACATGTCCTATGTCGACCTCTCTGGAGGTGTTCGCTCCACCTGGTAGACAGACAATTCTTTCTCATACTCTGCAACTATTTCACAAACTGATGGCCATTAGTGCGATCTGGTAAGCAAATCCACCAACAAATTTTTTGATTCATTCATGGGGTTACATCTATGATTTCTTAAACCACTTAGGTGACTGGTGGTGACGCGTTTTCTTCTAACATGTTAGCAGTACTCTGTTGCTATCATGTGATACCTGATTGTTTTCTTTTACCTATGTATTACCTGCTAAACACGTTGGTTATACTCTCCTCTCACTCTCCCAGCATAATGCCTTGTGCACCTCTTGCGAACATTATGACAAATTCGTTGTTCGGTCTCTCTGAGGTGAAACCAAATCAGATCAAACGCCCTAATATATATCTCTTAAACATTTTCATCAAATTCTGTTTAATCCGCTTGTTTTGCATTCAGCTTGGCTAGAAATTAGGAGGTTTCTTTTCACATAAGTATATTCATTTTATCTCTGCCAGAAATTGGGATAAGTAAGTCTCAGATAAATAGAAAATTTCAAATTTAAAAGGTTTAGTGGATGGAATTCATAGTAGTAAGATTCTATATTAAGCACCATTTTTATTGGATAGAATTTATAGCATCAAATTTTACAACTATGATTATGCTATTAATAATTCCAATTATGAGATATTAGTCATTTCCTACAGTAGACTATAATCAATGTCAATATTAGAATATATAATAAGTTTACACATTATTTCTAATTGTTATATTTATGTTATCAAATCTGTCTAATAGAATGAATTTATTTATTAGGATCTTACACTAGAATATGTAGGAAATCCAATTTTAATCAGATTTTGCTGTTATGATTATTAGATAAGATTAAATAGCTATGATTACTAAGAAGAGTAGGTCAAAGAAATAATGAGGATTCTTAAATGTTATATTTCTTGATAAAGGAAGTTAGGATAAGTTATGCTAAGTTAAGTATTGTTTTGTGTACTAATTAAATGATTTTGAATCCTAGCTTAGTAGTTAATATTATTAGTTTGATTTATTGAAGTGATTTATTTTGTGGACTGGTCATAGTGTGAAAAGTATCACATATAATCTAGGTCAAGTTTTAAAACCTTACACTACTTAGGGTTTTACTTTTATATATTCTAAGATCTACTTGATTATTAGTTATTGTAAAGGGATAGGTAATGATTTTAAATATATTATGTTAGATGTTAGTTCTAAATAGTGTTTAAATTAAGTTAATTTTTTTCTCTTCAATGTGGGTATGTGATTATAACTCTAGTCTTTTTATTTATTGCTTTAATGAAGATTTTAGAGTAATATGAAAGATGCTAGTTGGTGTATTTGATTAAACTATGTATGTTGTTGGTTGTTGTTATATTTCTATAATGCAGCTATGTAATCCCTAGAGATGTTAGTTTAACTTGTTTCTATTAGACCATGTTATGTTTGTTATCACCACTTCTATAGAGAAAAAAAATATTCCGCCCATTTTTTTTGCTTAGTTAAACTTATCTTTAGGGTTGCATTGTGGGGCATTACAGAAAATGAAAATATCTCTTTCAATCTAGGTGATTTAGGTAACCTCTATTGTGCCTATGGATTCCTAATTGGTAGTAGAGGATATGCCTAGAGTGGGATCAAAAGCAACTCTGTCAGAGCTATGGATGCTTGGTCGGTAGCATAGTTATGTCTAGGTAATGAAAACAGGCATGTCAAAATGATACTCATTGTCACATCTAAAGAAGAGCTCTACCTGATATTTAATAATAACATGATTATAACAACTTGATACTCAAGTTGTATTAACTAACTCATTTAGACAAAGGAAGAAAATAATAGATTTGCACATGCCTAGGTGAAATCAGTGCTAATATCATTGTAAAATTAACCTATTCTAACTATGGTACGAATGCCTTTTTCATCTTGGATGCATTAGTTGTTGAGAACTATCCTCTAGGTAATCTTCCTATTATAAATTCATTTGGAGTCAATTGTTGAGAATTGTTTCTTTGGTGGCAAAACTAATGATCAACTATGCAAATCAAGATTTGATTCTTGTTGTTAATAAGGGGTTTCCTACTTTGGAATTGAGTTTATCATTATTCTAATCATTCAAAGATTGGTCCTAGGCAATTTCCTTTTGTTTTAAAAGGGGGGCATTTATTGTGGCCTCCACAACATGCCCCTAAATTGTCAAAATTGGAGACTCTTTTCCTTAGTCCTTTCAATTTTTATTTGTCTTTAGGGGTTAGGTTTGGTGTTTCACTGAGCCTAATTCTTATTGACATGGAATTGTTGGTAAGAGATACTATATGAATTCATGAATGTTGTCATTAATGGCAACAAAGTTCATCCCACACATCCGCAGGACATGGTATGTCTATACCGGAAGTCAGAGTGAAGAATGTTTTGGTCCGGTAAACAAGAACATAGCATGTGGCGAGGTCTGACAGACAGGTCCAGATCTCTCAGAGGAAGTATCATGGTGAAGTATGGATTTGGGGAAGTCAAGAGGAGTATCTTGACTGATAGATTCCAAGGTTTGAGCCTCCGGTGTGAAAAGGATAAAGAGATATGAATGTTTGAGTGTTGGGTTCTCATGTGACAGTGTGAACAAAGGAAGAACTAACTGGCAGAACATCAGACATTATTCCGGATGTGTTACTGATGTTGGTGAAGGTTATGAAGGAATGAATTATGTTTAGCTGACATGATTAATGATTTCCACAAGTATATCATTGATCCGCATTACTTGGTGTGTAAGGATTCAGCCAACAGATCAAAGTTTGTGAAAAGATTGACTATTCTGGGTGCCGACTAGAAAGGTGATGAAATCATTTGTGCGGATATATATACATGATGGATTTAGTTGTGAGAAGTGTTGGTGTTGTTATTGGTGTGTGAATAAAAGTAGAGCAGAGCAGAAGCAGTAACGAAGATTCGGTATGTGAAAGGAAAGCAGCATAAGAGAAGAGGAAAGATGAAGTGCAGCAGATTAGTGTACTAAGCCTAACCGGAACTGAACTCTAGCATATGTGGATGCTACCAATCAGTTCAAGTATTGTATAACACTCTTTTGTAGACAGTGTGTCTCTTGTAGGCAGTGTGCCTTCTTGTGAGCAGTGTGCTCAGGAAGTGAGCCCTAATTGGCAAGTGCCATTTTGTATTTCCATTCTTCTAACAAAGAATACAATCTTGGGTTAATCACCCCGTGGTTTTCTCCCTTAACAGGGTTTCCATGTCAAAAATATTGTGTCATGTGTATTTCCATTTCATGGTTATGTTTGCTCATTTGAATTAATGTTACATTGATTACTAACAAAATTCAGAAAGAAGAAATAATTAGGATAACTGATTCACCCCCACTCTCAGTTATCAACAATTGGTATCAGAGCCAAGTTCCTCCTAACAGAGTCTAACAGCTTGAGGAAGATCTGGGAATTCAAATGGATGCATATGGTTTAAGGGAGCAACTCAAGACTGCCCTTGATGATCTTGAACAGTCAAACTCTGAAGTTAATGAATTAAAGGAAAGACTCAAACAGGCTGATGATTTCATGAGAGAACTAAAAGACAAATTAAGTCTCTCTATGAAAAAGAGAAAGGAGCTGCTTCAGCAATTGGCAAGACAAAGTGAAGCAAATGATGCAAATGAAGAGCTGAATGAGAAAACCAAGTTATGTGAAAAGTTATCAAAAGAAATCATTATGGTAAGACATGAAATGGAATCAGGAGTTATGAAGTTTACCCAAGAAGTTGAAGAGAAAAGAAAAACTGAAGATAATCTAAGGCAATCCCTCGAAGAGAAATCAGAAGATTGTCACAAGATGGATAGAATTATTAGACATCTTGAATCTGATCTTGAAGATGCTAAAGATAATGAAGAAAAACTTGAGAATCAAATTATCTCTCTCAAAAGGGATCTTCAAACAGCAAATGAATATAAAGAGAAATTCAAGATAAGTTCTGCTCAACTTGAAGTTCTTGGAAGTCAAAAGAGTGTAGATGACAAGTGTGGTTTGGGATATGAGAAAGGAGAAAGCTCCAGATCCGGTCAGAAGAATTTTGGATCAGAAAATCCAAGGAACAGGCCTAGAAGACCTCTGGTAAGATAGCCTAATGCTCAAAGATATCCATCCTTCAATGGATACTACCACAACTGCAATAACTTTGGTCATAAAGCTAATCAGTACAGAAAGAGAATGAATCAGACTAATTCATCCTTCTCTGGACAGTGTTTTAACTGCAAAAGGTATGGTAACAAATCTCATGAATGTAGAAATATGCAAATGAACAAATCATTCAATGTTAGATGCTTTACATGCAATAGAATAGGTCATATGGCTAATCAATGTAGATCAAGAGGATATCAATCAAATATGCAAAGAAATGTTGTTTGCCAAATTTGCAATAGATCCGGTCATATTGCAAAATTCTGTAGAAGCAAGATTCAGGACAAAAGAGGTCCGGTATATCATAATCAGAATCAAGATAAGGGAAAACAAAAAGTGAATGTGGATGAAGTTCAAAGTCAGATGAACAAGATTTGGGTGAAGAAAAGTACAGAGAATGTAGAGGATGGATCCGCACCAGACTCTGGTGCTGATAGTCCTTCCGGAAACTAAAAAGTGAGCTCTTGCTCAGGGGGAGACACAAAGAAAACCTTGTTCCCCCAGCCAGTCAATTGGTGCCGGAACTGGCACGAGAAGAGTTGCGGATTGAAGGGTTCATAAGGGCAACATCCAAGCAAACTATGGTAAAGACTTAGAAGATCCACATGATGTTTAAAGATCAGGATTGATCCAGTTCTCCAAGTCATCTGAATAAGGCAAACCAGAATAACTTAGGTCGAGCATTTATTGCAACCTAACATTAGGGTTTGCGGAGCAATATAAGGGTTTTTTCTCATTAATCACTTGTTCATTCTGCATTCAAGAAGAAACGAAAAGTGAAGCTCTGCAACAAAATTCCACAAGTTCATCGAAGATCATTTGCAGAAATCAATTCATCCATAAATCAATCTGGCCAACTCCGTGAAACTGAAAGACGCAAAAGGTATTTTCCGTTCTCAATATCTCTCTACAAAACTTTGAAAGATGCATACTCCGAATATAGTAAAGATCTCTGATAGGCCCCGCCCTGAATTCAAGAAACATCCATACAAATCATTGGAGGTAGATCCCCTAGGAGCATTCTCTAGTGTTCTGCATGGCATTTTGCACATAGAAGACAGTAGGGTTTACATACATGCAAATATTGAAGAGTTTGGGGAATTCAAACTGAGAGACATCTATCACAAACAATTGATAGATGATACTTTTGAGCTTAAACCAGAATATAAGGGCATCCAAGAGAAACATTTTGATCAGTTCATTCATTTCCCCTGTTTTGAAGAAGATGAATGGGTCTGGTATGTATTGAGTAGGGTGCATGATAACTTCCTATGGCTGAACAGACCTTGCAAGATCACAAAGGAGGCAATTAGGGCAGTAACTAGTTTATACTCCTCCGGAGGGATACCTGTCCTCAAATCTGTCAAAAACAACATTGTAACCGAGGCCACCAGATCAAAATTTGATAAGAGGGCAATGACCATTGAAGATATTACTAACCCGGCTGTCAAGTTTGCATCTATGATAATAGGATACAAGATATATCACTCCAGTAGGGAGAATTTAGTATCCAGAACTGCAGTATATACTGCCTATGAGATGCTGAGAAAGAATGCAGAATATGATCTCTGTGAACTTCTTTTGAGCCAATTAATGGAAAACATACAGAAAACCAAAAAGGACAAGAAGAATTCCTTTAAATATGGTGGACTAATACTATGTCTATTTTTCTACTTCATGAATGAGCTACCCGGATCAAATGGATGGGTATGGTAAAATGACAAACTGGTAGCAATTCAGATCAAAGACTACTTGCATGAACTTGGGGATGCTAAGGCAAGGAATACAACTCTGTGGGGTTACTTCAAGCAATTTCAAAATACAATGCAAATCAGAGAAAGAATCCCCAAATCAGTAATTAAGAAATACAAGGATATAGTGTGCTTCATGGTAGACACTAATCAATGCCTAATGGAGGCAGTAGAGCCAAGGATAGTCTGGATCATGCCTATGGGGTATGAAGCTGATGAACAAATTGTAGAGCTGCATGTTCAACACATGCTCAGTCAGCCAAAGGACCCAAAAGCAGAAAGATTTGGAACCTTTGAAGAACTAAGTGTGAAAATTCATACTGAGCTAAGACAGCCAGAGATCAAAAGGAAAGTAAGAAAAGAGGTAGAAGATGTTGCCAAAGGCTTTGGCATCTCAAAGGAGGCACTTGATGCCAACAGGGAAAAGAGGCAAAATGCTGAGGAAGAGAAGAAAGCAAAGGGAAGTAAGGAAAGTGCTCCAGTAGAATCTTCCACCCGAACAAGATCATCAAAGAGATTAGCACCTATCTCAGCCAAAAGCTCAAGAAGCTCAAAACTGGAAGTCCAGACATCCAGAAAAGGAGAAAAGAGAACAAAGAAAAAGGCAACAAGGTCCTATGTTAGCCTAAAGGATGATGAGGAAACTGAATCTGATGAGGGATAAAGGAAATAAAAAGGCAGAAGAAGAAAGGATCCGGTGAACCTTCCACAGGTCAAGACAAGGAAGAAATGTCAGAGGAATTTGTTGAAAAGCCCACCTTGTCTTTAGAAAGTGTAATCAAATCAGTCACTATGGATGGAAACCTTCAACCAATGGCTGAATTCTATGATGATTATAATGAGGCTGACCAAAAGATCTTGCAGGAAGCGATAGTTAAGTATTTGAACATATATAATAAGGCTTTTATTGAAATTATATCTCTTATTCCCAAGAGCCTAGAAAAGGAGTTAGAAATGAGAAAGACTAATGCCATGGCAAAAGACCTTGAGATCTGGGAATAGATAGCTATTCAGCTATATCCCTCAATTGATTCAAAGCAAATGAATATGATTTTTAAAGATTACAAGGATGAGTTCAGGAGCAAAGCCAGAACGAATCAGCTCATGCTTGGTGAGACTGACAAGGTAGCCAAGGACACAGAAGAGATCCTCCGGAAGGCCTTCAAAAGATTTAATCTTCCTATTATAGAGGACTTGGGTACTGACCCCTCGACCACTAGTGTTGCAAAAGAACCTACTGAGAAAATGACTAAAGAGGTGGGCCCTGAACAGACTAACATTTCTCCTCCGGTTTCACCTACAGTCTCCGGATCTAAAGGAGAAGAAAGAATACAGGAGAAAGAAGCAGAGGTGAAGGAAAAAGAGGTTGATAGTACCAAGGCTGCAGAAGAAGAAAAGACTTCAACAGAGAAGACCACAACTACTAGTGGTAAGAATGTAGAAGGAGAGAAAACTTCAAGAGACAGCTCTAAGAATGCAGAAGAGAAGAAACATCTATCTCCGGCAAGAGACACTGCAAAAACTGTCCAATAATTCTTGAACAAAGAAACAATGGAGATTGATGAACCAGAGCTTCTACAAGGACCATTTAATTTTGATTCTCTTTCTCTGGTACAGACAATGAAGATTGCTTCATTTGCAAATGCGAAGGCCAAAGAGAAACTACTGAAATCTCACATGGAAGACTATGAGCTTATAGAGGTAGCCTCTGGAGTTTTGGAAAAGATCATGCCATCTTTTCAGAAGGATCCCACAGCCTCCTCTTCCGGTAATCTCAAAACTCTAGTAAACAGTGTCAGTACACATTTTGATTCTCTAGAGAAGTCAGCTGAAGAAAAGGTCCGGAAGGAGTTTTTGGATAAGAGATTCTCCAAAGTGCAGGGTCTGATAACAAATGACAGGAAAGTCATGGATATTGGGATAAAGAGCTTGGAAAATGCTCTCAAAGATGGCGGAAATATATAAAAAAATTTCTTATCTTGGCCCACAGTGACCAAAGATATTGAGAGAAAAGTAAAAGAACAAGAGGATAAACTATTAAGTCTGTCTCAAAGTTTTGATCCTCTCTCATCCTCCATAGTAAATCAAGAGTGTCAGACTATTGCAATCACAAATGCAATAAAGAATTTTTAGAAGGAAAGGAAGAACATAATCAGCCAGATGGGTGAACTTAGAAGGATCATCATCCCTAAGTTAGAGGCCATACATGAGGCCATAAGTGAAGCTCAAATCACAGCCCAGACCAATGATCCAACAAATCTAAAAAGGGCAGATGCTTTTGCGTTCTTATTGAGTGGTCATATTTCAATTTTGGATAGAATGAAGCAAAGTTGGGCTACAGAACTTATTCAATTGAAGACAACTTTTGCAGACATACTTAAGTATATGTAAGTATGCCATATGTATATACTTATGCGGCTAAGTATAGTTGAATTTTTGAAAGTTTTGATATGCGGACCCTACCCTTTGCCATTGATGTCAAAGGGGGAGTGAAGAGCAGTGAAAAATGAGGAATCCAACTAAGGGGGAGCTCTGGAAAATGTATTTAAAAATAGAGCATCAGCCAAGGGGGAGCATAGTGTAAACACTTAGCCATTTTTCACTAAGTGTTGCCATCAATGCCAAAGGGGGAGATTGTTGGCAAGAGACACTATATGGATTCATGAACGTTGTCATTGATGGAAACAAAGTTCATCCCACACATCTGCAAGGCATGGTATATCTCTACCGGAAGTCAGAGTGAAGAATGTTTTGGTCCGATAAACAAGAACAGAGCATGTGGTGAGGTCCGATAGACAGGTCTGGATCTCTCAGAGGAAGTATCGTGGTGAAGTGCAGATTTGGGGAAGTCAAGAGGAGTATCTTGACTGATAGATTCCAAGGTTTGAGCCTCCGGTGTGAAAAGGATAAAGAGATATGAATGTTTGAGTGTCGGGTTCTCATGTGATAGTATGAACAGAGGAAGAACTGACTGGCAGAACATTAGACATTATTCCGGATGTGTTACTGATGTTGGTGAAGGTTATGAAGGCATGAATTATGTTTAGCCAACATGATTAATGATTTCCACAAGTATATCATTGATCCGCATTACTTGGTGTGCAAGGATTCAGCTGACAGATCAAAGTTTGTGAAAAGATTGACTATTCCAGGTGCCGACTAGAAAGGTGATGAAATCACTTGTGCCGATATATATACACGATGGATTTAGTTGTGGGAAGTGTTGGTGTTGTTATTGGTGTGCGAATAAAAGCAGAGCAGAGCAGAAGTAGTAAGGAAGATCCGGTATGTGAAAGGAAAGCAGCATAAGAGAAGAGGAAAGATGAAGTGCAGCAGATCAGTGTACTGAGCCTAACTGGAACTGAACTCCAGCATATGTGGATGCTACCAATTAGTTCAAGTATTGTATAACACTCTTTTGTAGACAATGTGTCTCTTATAGGTAGTGTGCCTTCTTGTGAGCAGTGTGCTCAGGCAGTGAGCCCTAATTGGCAAGTGCCATTTTGTATTTCCATTCTTCTAACAGAGAATACAATCTTGGGTTAATCACCCCATGGTTTTCTCCTTTAACAGGGTTTCCACATCAAAAATATTGTGTCATGTGTATTTTCATTTCATGGTTATGTTTGCTCATTTGAATTAATGTTACATTGATTACTAATAAAGTTCAGAAAGCAGAAATAATTAGGATAACTAATTCACCCCCCCTCTCAGTTATCAGCAGGAATATGAGATCAAACCTTGAACTTTGAGGTCTATTATTTTAGGCTTTAAAAATTTAATTTTATATCATTGTAAACTATTATCTTAGATTCAAACCTATGTGTTATTGGTCATTAGATTTCCAAAATGAAATGAAAAACATGCAATTTGCTAATGATACACCAAATCCTAAATCTCATTCAGACTGGAAGCATGCAGATTGTCAACATTTTTAAAACCCTAAAGACTCATCACTCAAAATTGAGGCTTAAAACTGTAAGCATGATAAAAAATTTCTTACTCAATCCCTCCCATAACTTGTTGTGAGACATTTTAGGTCAGAAAACGTATGTCTAGTTCTCCTTATCTAACTTGGATTTTTTTTCTTTCCTTAAACAAATGCTCATTTTAAGAAAATTGATCTTTTATTGAGAAACATAGTTTTTTAAAAGTAATGATATACTTATCATTTGTTATAGATGTAAACAATATGTAATTCTAAATTTTTTAAATTGTCTCCATGGGAGCAGATTAAGGGCACTATTTTTTTTGGGCTTTTGGGGTAGCTGAAGCACTCTCTAATCGCTTTTGTATTCACTTCAATGCAAATGTTTCCCTTTCAAAAAATGATCTAGTGGCATGATGTGGGTTCCAATGTGGTGACAGTTCTAAATGGTTTTTATGTGGCATCTAAGTTTGAGTAATTTTTTGCAATGAACCAAATTTAATTTCTATAGGAATACATAGTGGAATATATCAATAGGCATCCAAATGTTGTATGGAAACATGACATGAAAAAGTGTTATAAACCTTGAATAGTCACTAACTCAGACTTTCGAGTTGAAAATGCACATATGTGATGATGCGAATTCTCCTCAAGGTATGAATCTCAAGTGACTTGCTATTTTAGGCTTTCAAGCCCATTTTTCTATAGGCAAAAAAGTGGATTCGAGGATGAACATTGAATCCTTCACTTATTCAAACCTTGAGATTTATGAAGGCACCACAACCCTTTACAACCTATAAATGTTGAAAAATACAATGGTGCAAAATTCAAGAATCTAGTGTTGCCCTCAAGGAAATTAATACATACATAGTCTTCTTATTCTTAAAAGGGGGATTCATGCAACCTTTACTTTACACTACTTTGTCAACTCTAGTAATGCTAGGAGTTTCATCAAATGAAAGGAATGAAAAGGCTTGGAAGAAATTATGTGATTTATTTTCAAAGAGTATATTTCCCTCTCTTGTTAAAAGAAAATGTTCAATTCAAGAGAAAGGTTATCAAATGACATCTTTCCATGTGTTAGAGGTTCTTCCTATAGTGGTTGGATACATGAGTTGTTCCTAGATTAAAAAGTCATTTTTCCTTGATGTGGTAGGGATTCTAGTTAACTATATCAAGAGTAGAGGATGATATTGGTTTCATGATTTGATTGATATGGCTAAGTCTCAACTAAGGGTAATAAGGAGGCATTAGAAGCAAGCTATTTTTGGCATATTGAAGACTGTTAAGATTTCATACATGGTTCTACTCTAAAGTATTGGTGGTTAGAGATGAATACACACACACACACAATGCTATAACATTTATACTCGATGCTACCATTTTCTGTCAGATTTGTAAGAAGAAGGTCCATTTAATGACCTAATGTAAGGCGAAGAAAATGGGAGGTAATGTTGATCTTAACAATGAGGTTGAGGATAACTCGCCTGAAAATGATACCCCTATTGATCAGGGAATGTGGAATAATGAGGAAAATGTTATCCCAGAAGAAGATACTGAGAAGGATATGGAGAAAGATTGTCTGAAATCAGGTTCAAATACAGCTCAACATCACTTCCTTGATCAATAGAATACTCAGATTGAATAGGGTGAGATACGTTCCCAGTCGGTGGAGGTTGCTGTTGAAGACAACGAGGCCTTGGATTCAAGTGAACAGAATGCCCAACCCCCAGAAATTATTTGCGATAATAGGGTTGTAACCTCCCAACCCTCCTCTAAGCAGGATCCCCCTCTTGTAGATTGCCCAGAGGAGGGATTTCTTGTAGAACAAGCAGTTATTCCTTCATTGACTACCTATCTGAATAGCAGTGGCAATGACCATGAGGATTGGATTACTCCTAAGAAAAAGAACCGTAGGGCTAAAAAGTCTGCGGATGTTGGAATAGACTCTAAACAAGGAAGACCAACCCTAAGAGAAACAAGGCAAAGAGAGATTGCCAGTGGTAAACAAAAAACACTGGAGATCCAATCTCTTAAAACTTCTAAATGAGAATTCTATCTTGGAATTTAAGGGTCTTTAATAGCCCCACTAAACAGTTTGAAGTGAAAAACTGTGTTCTCGACAATAAGGTTGATATTTTGTTACTTCAAGAAGTTAAGATGAATGAGGAGAGCTTTAAGAGGATAGCTGATTATATATGGCCTAAGGCTGCTTTCTGTATCAGCTCGACTATGGGAGCCTCTAGAGGGATTATCACTATGTGGAATGTTGCTAAAATCCAGGGCTCACTTGTTGTTTTGTGTAAGCATTTTCTGGTGGTTAATTTCTCTTTGTCTTCTTTAAATTGGTCCTTAATTAATATTTATGCTCCGAACACTAGAGCCCTAAGGAAAACTTTGTGGGAGGACTTGTGTAATACTCTTTCCATTTCCCCCCGTTCCTGATGGATGTTGGCTGCTGATTTTAATACTCCCTTATATCCTTCTGAGAAATCTGGGGGTATTCTTGATTATACTGATAGCATGTTTGACTTTGCAAAATTTATCAATTCCTTTGGGTTACTGGATGTGGAGCTGCAGAACTAGAATTACACCTGGTCAAACAGAAGAAGAGGAGATCAAATGATTCAAGTTAAACTGGACAGATTTCTTATTTCTAGCAATTGGGATAACCATCATAATATGAGTTTGCAGGCTCTTCCTAGAGCCATGTCTGATCATAGCCCTATTTTCTTTAATTGGAAGGAACAGTATAAGATTGGTCCTATCCCTTTCTGATTTGAAGCCATGTGGATTAAACATAAAGATTTTAGAAACCTTGTGGCTCAATGGTGGCAAATTCCCATTTAGGGTACTCCTATGTATAGGCTGGTCAAAAATCTTCTTCACATTAAACAGGAAGTTCATGGGTGGAATAGATATAGCTTTGGCAATGTGTTTATCCAGAAGAAAAATATCTCTGAAAGATTAGCAGATCTTCAACAGCTAATGGCTCAAGGAGATGTTACGGATGATATTATACAGGAGGAATGTGATCTAATTTCTGACTGGAAGAATCTTATGAGTAGAGAGGAGATTTTCTGGAAATAGAAGTCCAAGGTTCAGTGGCTCAAAGAAGGTGATAGGAATACTACTTTCTTTCACCTCTCAGCCATGAAACATAGGAAGGCTAATTCCATCTCAAAATTATGTCTAGAAAATGGCAATATCATCACTGAGGATAATGAGATTGGAGACCAAGCTGTGTTATTTTTTTAGAATTTGCTGTCAGAGCAAGCTAATAATGCTAGGAATAGAAGAGTTATGGACCAGTTTATTGATAAGATCCCCTGTCTGATAACTGAAGAAGACAACACTGAAATGCTAAAACCTATTTCTGAGGAGGAGATTCGTGTTGTCTTATTTTCTATGGGTTCTTTTAAAGCCCCTGGTCCTGATGGCTTTCCTCCAATATTCTTTTAGGAATATTGGGATATTGTGGGTGCTGATGTTATGACTACTGTTAGGGATTTTTTCAGAACTGGTAAACTTCTAAACTAGACTAATAATACTTTTATTGTTCTTGTCCCTAAAAACCTGAAGCCTATTCATCTCTCTTATTTTAGACCCATTAGCTTGTGTAATACCATCTATAAGCTGTGCACTAAAGTGATTGTCCTGAGATTTCAACCTTTTTTGGATAAAATTATTTCCCCTTCTCAAAAAGTCTGTCCCTGGTCATCAAATTCTTGATGCTGTGATCTCCACTCATGAAACTATCCATTCTATGGACAAGAGTAGAATTCTTAGCATGGATCTAAAGTTGGATATCTCCAAGGCCTATGATAGAGTTTCATGGAAATTCCTATTTGCAGTCATTAAAAAGTTTGGTTTCAGTGATAAAATTTCCCTTCTCATTCGTGAGGCTGTTTCTACAGCTAAATTCTCGGTTCTGGTCAATGGGGTCTCTAGGGGTTTTTTCTCTTCCTCGAGGGGGATTAGACAGGGGGGATCCTCTCTCACCTTACTTATTTATCTTGATGGCGAAGGCCCTTGGGCAGTATGTTCACTCTAAGACTTCCTCTAAAGAAATTATGGGTATTAAACCCACTTCCTCCCTTCTTCCTATGTATGTACAGCAGTTTGTGGAAGATACCATCCTCTTTGGTATCTCTTCTGTGGTTGAAGCTCCTAGTTGGAAGAATATTTTAAATGACTATGCCAAAGCTTCTAGCCAAAACATAAACTTTCAGAAGAGCAATGTATATTTTTTTAATACTCCGGCTAATCTTCGGTGAAAAATCATTAATATTATTGGTTGTGCTGAAGCTGATCTTCCTGCTATTTATCTTGGCCTCCCTCTTATGGTCAAAGAAGTGTCTCAAGGATTTTGGAATGGAATTCTGGAAAGAACTCAGAAGAAGCTGGTTGGTTGGAAGGGGAAATTACTCAGTAGTGTGGGCAAATTATAGCTTTTAAGGGCTTCTTTGCAAGGTATTCCTACTTACTTCCTGTCCCTTTTCAAAATGCCTAGGCTTGTTGCTAACAAATTGGAACAGATTCAAAGAAAATTCTTATGGACAAGGATGGAATTCAAACAGAGAATGTCTTTGGTTAGTTGGGAGAAAGTTTGTCTTCCTAAATCTCATGGAGGCCTTAACATTAGATCTGTCAGGAATATGAATAAGGCCCTCCTTTCCAAAATAAATTGGAATTTGATCCACAACCATAAAGAGTGGGGGGACATTATGCAAGCCAAGTACCTTCATGGAACAAATCACTTCAATTTTCTTCACCAGGAAGGGCTCCCTCATGGATCTGTTATCTGGAACAAAATGCTGAAGTCCAAAAGTCTGCTTAAGCATGGGCTTAGATGGAAACTGGGCAATGGTAATTCTATTAACTTCTGGGAAGATATTTGGATGAATGATAAGGCCCTTGTTACTCAAGGAGATTATGGAGTTATTGCTGGCATTGCTACTTAGTTTTTTGGGGATAAAGTTTGCCATTATATTCACAATAATAATGGTATTAGAAGCTGGAAAAACCTCTTGGATTGTTGTACTCATTGCCCTAAATTCACTCTTAGGATGCAGTCTATTCAAAGTCTTATACAGGGGGTCAGAATTCCACTTTTCCCTAAGGAAGATGAGCTATTTTGGTGGCCGGACAAGAAAGGTCATTTTTCTGTTAAGTATGCTTACCATCTATTGATCCCTGATGTGCATAAAAATAAAATTTGGAGGAAAGTTTGGAATCATAAACTTATCCCTAAAATCAACATGTTTTGGTGGGCTGCTATTCATAACAAAATCCTAACTCAAGGTAACTTGCAGAGGAGAGGTTTCACTTTGGTCAATAGGTGCTTTCTGTGCTTGGAGAAGGAGGAAACAGTCTCTCATTTAATTCTCCACTGTGATTTTGCCAGGGAAATATGGACTATTATTTTAAGGAACTTTAGCATTCAATGGGTTTGTAATTTTGATATTAGGGAAGTCATTGCCAATTGGTGTCCTACCTTCTCTCATCCTTGGCTTGTTGAGCTTTGGAACCAAACTCTACCCTGTCTTGGTTGGAACTTATGGAAAGAACATAATAATAGAATATTTAGGGATGCTGCTAGAGATACTTCTCAAGTTCTTCATTCCTTTTCTAAGATTCTCATGAAAAGTGTGATAAATTCTCACATCAAAACTGTGGAAAAACCTCTTTCTCAAGAAGAGGAGCATATTGCGACTAATTGGAGAATTCTAAACCAAATCCCAGCTCATAATAATTCCAAATAGTTGCAGAGATTAAATACAAAATGGATTCCCCCAAAGCCCTATTGGCTCAAACTAAATTTTGATGGGGCATCTAAGGCGGATGGTAAGGCTAGCGGTGGTGGGATTATAAGGGATGAGAGAGGGCGGTTGGTTGCTGCTTATGCTAGTGGGATAGGCTTTCAAAGCAATAATTATGTTGAAGCCTTTGCTCTTCTTTGGGGGGTGAAGTTGGCTATTTCTCTTGATATTAGGCAATTGTATATATTCAAGGGGATTCTAAACTTGTTATTGATGCTGTTAATAATGTGTTGGCTTGTGGCTAGAAACTGAAAGATATCATAGTGGACATTCAGATACTTCTGCAATGGATTCACAAAGTGGACATATCCCATATCTATAGAGAGGGAAATGGAGTCACAGATGCTCTTGCTAACCTTGGCCAACAATTTTCAAATTGGCGTTGTTGGCGCCAAGTTAACAACATCCCTTTAAACATAAGGGACTTAATTAAAAAAGAGATGACATGTTAATGATGAGTCAGTTTACTTAGAAAGACAATTTTTTCTGTCGGCTTTGTCGGAAGATGTTGACGTGTATCTTGAAGTACGTGTTCTTTTGTACTTCACGGCTTAACGTCATATCTGCTTTATTACTCCCTTGTGTTAAAGCGAGTTTCTTATCTACTAATTATAGTGAATGCCAAAAAATCATGTCCGAGCATGGGAAGCATAGGTGTCAGGCGGCTCTCATTAATATTAATGTGTGCAGATGTATTATTATCATAATCCCTTGTCAAGTGGTTAATTTAACCTTCCACAATAACTCTATGAATTTCTAGTTTTGGGGATTCTGTGCTTTTGTCTAGAAGGCTAAAATGAGGGGAGATAGGATCTGTACCGAGCCAATTTCCCATTGTGAGTTTAAAGACAATGTTGTGGTTTGGCACTACTGTAAGGAAGGCAGTATCAGTCCCTATTTGGAATGTCTTAATGGCTATGATGAAAATCTGTCCGAGCAATTCGCTAGATCTTGGCAAAACCGTAGAGTCACAGTGGGGAGAATTGGGTTTCAGATTTCTGAGAAAGTTACTGCTATGGCATCCAGCATGTCGACTCTAGGGACCAAGCTACAAAGGAAAGCTAAAGTGGTGGACCATTCTAACTAGAAGTTATTCCTTGGGGAAGGTGAAGAACTTGTTCCTTACCAGGGAGGATTCGAAAGGGCCAAATTGCCAGAACCATGGGATGAAATGTGTTTCCTACTAATGAAATATTTCACTCTGGAGGGGCGCTTTACCAGGTTTTATAATTATCATCATCCTCTTCTGAATCATTTTAGACGTAATGCTCATATTAGTTTCCCATTTTATTTATTGTCTTCCCTTGAGCATTCAATTTTTAGGGTTAAAGCAAAACTGGCTAAAAAACTGTCCAAGAAACCCATTCCCCTACACTAGGGTCTCATCCTTTGCTTATATAATTTCCACCTTGCTCTGGAGCCACCTAAGCCTATCCAGACTCACAGCGGGGAAATGTCTGCCAACCCTGATGATACTGCTATTTCTGAAGAGCCTTTCCCTTCCCCTGTTTCTCCTAAGTCTAAAGGGGTTTCTTTTTCTAATGAAGAGATTCCTATGGTGACCGCTACCAACACTCCAATCTCCAAAAGTAGTGTGAAGAGCAGGAAGAGGAAAATAAGGGGGGTGGAAGAGGAAACTGTGTGGTTTGCTGTGGGGACCCCTAAAAATTTGTGCAGTACCCCTGAGGGACCGGGCAGTAAATCTAATTTGGCTACTAAGGATTTGAAGGAGGGCTTTTCCTCTAGGGTTAGGAGGTCGGGGAGGATTGCTGGAAAACCTACGCCCAAAGATAAACTCATTGATTATTCAGAGAGTGCATCTGAAGAGTCCACTTAGGGAGATGAGACCAAGGTTCTAGAAGTTCAGGAGATTTCTGAAGCTGCTGAAGGTAAGAATGGTAATAAACTGCTAGAGGCTTCTGGTGGTGCTGTTGGTGACTCTACGGTTAATGCTGACGAAGGGGGAAAGATGTTTGTGGAGGAAGATGCTGATGAAACGGAGGAAGAAATTGATTACAGAATGACATTGTTGTCCTGAGGAGCCGAGTTGAGAAGCTGGAGCAATCTTTTTCCACCATGCTCAGGCATACTATTTTATTTAATCTCTCTATGTTGCAGGATCTGGGGGCTACTACTACTGTTGACAAGGATGAGAATTTCAAAAAGTTGGATGAATTTGTTGAATCCATGGCTAAAAGATGGGAGAATCTTTCTCCTTAGTTCTAGTTTCTTTTATACTATTGATACTCTGCTTTTCATATATTTTTGTCTTTAGACTGGTTACTATATATGTTGTTTATGCTGACTAAGCGAGTTATGCTATGACTATTGAGAGGCTCTTTTGTTTTGTTGCCTCTCGGGTTTCTTTTTGCTGCTCTATAAGGGTTTGGCCCCTTGTTTTAGTTGCCTTATATAATCAAAAACATTTATACTCAATTATATCTCTTCAATTCAACTTGATGAAAATCATACAATGATGTCTTAATATATAGAATACATAGTAGTACAATGCAATAATTATTTTTTCCTTCCAAAAACTTCCTATCCTATCTTAACACCTCTAGAAACTTAATACAACAAGACTCTTACTAGTTTTTTCTAGACTTTTCTAATTACAATTTTTCCTTTTCATTATTGCAATAATTAATTATGGGAGAAATAAATACAATATTCCAATACCCCCCCTTAATTTCTACCATTAACTGCTTCAAAATCTACAATACCCAAATTCTATCTTAGATATTCAAAATTTTCCTTAGCTAATGCATTTGTGAATATGTTTGCTAGTAGATCTTCAAATCTAGAAAACTCCAAGTAGATTTCTCTATTACTTACTATCTCTTTGATGATATGGTACCTCGTATCAATGTTCTTTCTCCTCTTGTGAAAACATGATTCTTCAACAATGAAATTGATAACTTGTTATCGCAAAACATTGGTATTGGATTATCTTGATCATGTATTAAATTTGTCAATACTCTACGCATCCAAACTACTCGACATATTGTAGATGTTGCTAGTACATACTCTACTTTAACTGATGAAATTATTGCTAGAGGTTGCTTCTTTGATGCCCACAAAGCTACACCTAATCCAAAATGAAAAGCATATCCTAAAGTACTCTTCCTATCATCCATGCTACTTGTAAAATCACTATCAGTTTATCTAGTCAAATCAAAACCATTAGTTGTGGAATATAATATTCTATATCCTGTTGTTCCTACTACATGTCTCAATATTCTCTTCTCCAACTTGCCAATGTGAGTCTTTCATTGACTCCATAAACCTTGAAATTAGACTAACTCCATACATAATATCTAGCCTTGTTGTTGTGAGATACATCAAACTTCAAATAAGTCTTTTGAACATGCACTAGTACAAAAAGAGCAATATATTACTAAAAAAACTACTAAAAACTTCTTATAAATGACCAAACATGGTCACGTGACCATTAGTAGTTTATTGCCAGTCATTTATAACACGACCAAATTGATGACTAAACCATTTTTAGTCACTTATTGATTGTTTTGATTGATCGATTTGGTAGTATATTTAGTCGTTGATTTAGTCATTGATTGTTGTAATCTGGGCACTTATTTAGTCATTTTTTTTTCACTGATATATTTAGTCATTGATTGTTGTTAACTGGTCACTTATTTAGTCGTTTTTATTCACTGATTTCTGTCCATTGGTGGTGTATTTAGTCATTAATTTTAGTCATCATTTTGATCAATTTGGTAGTATATTTAGTCATTTTTATTCACTGATTTAACACTGGTCATATATTTAGTCATATTTATTCATTGTTCACTGATTTATGTCAATTGGTAGTATATTTAAACAATTTAATTATTAATTCATATCAATTAGTAGTATATTTAGTCATTTTGAAGCTTGCAATCTATTCAGATTTCCATCTAGCATTAATTGTTTGCTTCGCACATGTCTTTGATTTTATTCATTGAATGCTCTGTGAGAGGAGTGTTGCGAGATGAGCAATATAATCCACATTTGGATCTCATCTACCTTGGTTTTATTTCCCCACTGGCTTGAATGACTTCAATTCATTATGTTGTCTCATGCGATCCTCTTTTTATGCAAGAGACAATGGTATCTATGTCATTAATTATTTCATTCTTGCCTCTTCATTTTGCTCTTGTTGTGTATCTGCAATGTATATCTATCCCCGCAATTGTCAACTTCATTTGCCTGTTCAATCATGGGAACAACCAATGCACGGAAGCATCAACTCAATGTAATAACTCAAGCAAGTAAAGCATATGAATTTATTTGAAACAAGCGGGATGTAACACTCAGATTTCATGGCTAGGGCCTTCAAACTGCTTGATGAAGAGCCAGTGGAGGATGCTTTGATAGATGTATGTGATAGATATTTTCTACTACAATCTAGGGTATGTTATGCTTCGCATTTGGTATCTCATTTTCTCTCAAATGTGATGGACTTATTTCATCAGGTTGATAAGGTTAAAAGGATAGCATCAATGTTTGTTCATGACTATCTAGTCCCAAATGTCAAGTTATGTGAAGCTTTTGCTACTTATAATCTCCATGATGGCCCAACCTTGGTAGGGGGACTCTTTCTCCATGAAGATATCATTAATAAACCTAGTTTTAATTGTGTTTATCAAGCGATGATTTCAAGTTTGTAATCAGGTAACAGAGAGCTCTTTGATAATTCACTATGGGTTCACAAATCTGCATTTGGAAGGTCCAAGAGGGAAAGGATAGGGGAAGTATTTAATGCATGGAGCTTCTTGTCAAATTTCCAACCACCAGTAGTTCCCTTCACCAATGATGACACAATCCTTTCTCAAGATAATCCAACTAGGGTTCATGGCTTTAGGGTTGCAGATTTAAATATGGACAGCATGTGAACCACTCTTTCTATTTTAAGTTTTTGGCTTCGCTGTAACTTTGGTTTCCTTTTTGGCCAGAAAGGACCTTTTAGATCTGTAGCTTTGTTTAGGGCTCTTAGTTAAAATGCTCTGTTATGTTATCTTTTTGGCCAGGAAGGGCCTTTTTTGTAATCTGTAAAAATGTTTTTATTAATATTAATATATTATGATGCTCTAAGCATCCTTACTGATTCAAAAAAATGTCAACCCTGGTTCATGTGTTGTCTTGTGGAGAATATTGGTGATGCTAAATGAAACAATCTAAAAAATAGGCTTGCACTATAATAATGTGCACTACATCAGATATCCATTAATAATGAAGGGACATCCATCAAAGCATAACAACAGGGATTTTTTTGTCATATGTTGTAGTTACAAGTGCCCTGCTAGAGATACATGAAAATGTGGAAGCATAAACAAGGCAAGCGAACTATTTCAAAAAATACCTCAAAGAAATGTGATATTATGGAATGTCGTGATTTAAGGATATGTTTAAAATGGGTTTTTTTTTTAAATTCCATAGAAAATTTTAAGAAAATGTAACCAGTGGGTGTAAAGCCCAACTCCTCAACCTTTGAAAGCATCCTTCCTGCCTTTATGTGAATTGGAGCTTTGGATGAGAATATGAACATCCATCAAAAGCATATTTGGAAGTAGATTTTTATCAGATGTTGCAAGTTCCACTTTGGATCACCAAAGCCTTCACAAAAAATTTTGCACAAAATTCAATAATGAAGAATTTATGCACAAATTCTCTTTTGAATGATGCACAAAGCCTCCATTGCAACACCGCACGGTTTGTTGTTGGGCCTTGCGGTGATGCGGGAATCACCTGCATCACTGCAAGGCCCAGAAATAGTGCAGTGTTGCAATGGAGGCTTTGTGCATCATTCAAAAGAGAATTTGTGCATAAAATCCTCATTATTAAATTTTGTGTAGATGTTTTTGTGAAGGGTTTGGTGATCTGAAGTGGAACTTGCAACATTTTTGCTTGAATAAATAGGCAAATAAGGTACACCCTCCATTCCACTAGCTCTGCTACCTCCAACTGGAACTATGACAAGTGATTGAAGGAATAAACTACAAAAAATATCATCCTATCTATTTATGATGTTTTTCTAAGCATCAAAAAATTAAACAAACAAACTACAAAGCACACAAGTACATCTCTTAGTTGTACAAACCAGGATAGTTCAACCACCATTATATCACTCAATGAATACTAACCAGCTCCTAAGTCATGATCCAGATGACTCCTTTGGTGCCTTGTAGGTGGTCCTGCATATGAAAGCTCTGGGTCTTAACAAAAAACCACAAAATCAAGGAGTTCAAACCAAGAATAAATAATATATGGAAAATAACCTACAATAAAGATACCTTCATACATATGATAAAAGAACATTTGATAAATCCATAAATCCATGCAAATTTCCTTCCATAAATCCATCTTAGGGATCCATATTTCTTTTAAAATTATTCCAGGAGTCATTCATAAGCACCCCATACCAAGTCCATGTGAAAGATATTTGTATTTTTTACCATTGATGTGTTTTTGTCTCTCATCATAGTCCCGCAAGTCACTCAAAAGATCTTGGCAGGTTTGCGGGAACCAAGGATTACAAGGGAGTAGCTATTGCTATCCTACAGCATGAAGAGATTGTACTTGCAGCATTGTGGGATGCAGAGATCGATTACTGCAGCCCCGCAGTGGTCTCAAAACGAAGTGGCTGGCTGGCAATATAAATTTAAGTGGCATACGATACTTCACTGCAGTCTCGCGGCAGTCAAGAGAATAACCGATGGTAATGCAGTAAGGAGTAGAGGAAAATAGTACACCACACCCCTGTGGTAGCCTCAAGTGAGGCTTGTGGTATGGTAGTAAGAAGGAGCAAAGGAAAACAATACACTACGCCCCCATGGCGGCCTCAAGTGAGGCTTACAGTATGGCTATATAAGGAGTTTAAGTTATGTAAGTGTTGAATACTATGGCCCCATGACAGTTTCAATGAAGGAGTGTGGTAGTACAGTGAAAGGCTTCAAGTGATGTTTAGTATACCATGGTCTCGCGATGGTCAAAGAAATAGTTTGCAGTATTGCGGCAAGGAACAAGTCATGGTGATATAGTTGATTTTTTTAGACAATATTTCTGAAATGGAGATAGAACAAACTATGAACTTTCTTAGACATATCCAAGCCATGACTTACACCCTCTACATGTTCCATAGAGTTGTCTTTATGGTAGAGATAAGTCAAGGGATAGTAGTTTGCAGTAATTACATTTCATGAAGGAGTGGGATTCTAAATAAGTTTTGGTGTTGAGATACCCCTGCTACCAAGATAAGAATCATGTGAGGATCTACCTTAAGGCAATAAAGAGATACAGAGCTATGCCATGACTTACACCCCCTTGATAGTTGAACAAATATAATTAGAAGCAACAAAATAAAAGATCATTAACCATGCTTAGACATTCACTTTAATTTTGCATCTATGGCCCATTGGCTCCAATAGTTGCCATCCTATCTTGTTTCTATTGTTGATTCTGTGTGTTCCTTAGAGTCATAAAAGTAGACACGACAGGCAACACCATCACAGGCAATCGATAAAATCATGAGCCCCCAAAGCCAAAGCATTGGAAGGCCTCATTTGGTTCAAAATTGATAGTCATGACTTAGAAAATGATAGTCAATAGAATGGTAATAAAATCCTTGGTTGACACTTCACATTGGAAACTCATTTGTTAAAATAAGTCAAAACAGTAGACAATCACTGCTAATCTCATTTTTTCAATGCCTATTGGTATCCTAGATGATGTCACCATTAATAGCATTTTGTGGATTGTGTCTAGATGTATGATTTGTTTTAGCTTTTGGTATTATCCCATCTCCGGGGTCATATGCCTGTCTTAGTAAGATATATCATTTCTCTTTGTCAAGCTATCTTAGTGAAGCCTCAAATCAGTTTTTATTTTCGCCCATAATGCTCTTCATTTGTGTAATAATGTTGGCCAAGGTATTAGTAATGAAGTTGCCAAAGACATGGTGATATAGTTGAATTTTTGAGACAATATTTCTCATTGGCCTGATCAAATCAAAGAACACGTTTTCTACCTTTTCTCCACTATTCTTTTATGAGCTGAGTAATTTCAAATTTGATTGTTGTCATTTGCAATGAATTTATATTGCATTTCAATCTGAAACGTTTGATCCATTGTTGGATTGTTGTCACCTTTACAGACATAAAATGTACCTGTTCTAATATTTTGAACTTATGACAAGTCAAAGTGGGTTGTGCTTGTTTAGCAACTGGTTGAAATTTAATTTGAATGTACTTCTTCTTGATGTTCCCCTTGACTCATTATCATTTTTGTTTATCATCTTGCTTTTTGGCTAGCAACAAACATGTGATGCATCTATTGTGATGTCCTATGGATGGTGGCTTTTTCCAAATTATTTTCAAACTATTTTGAGTTCTAGGTGTACACCTTGTGGAGACTTATGGCATATTTCTATGCTTAATTTTTTTCCAAGGTTACAGTGAGTTGATAAATGCAGTTATTCCAAAGGTAGTGGAAATAATTTTGGAACAATTATCTAAGTTCTCTCTTAATGTTCAGATTTGTGTAATTTTTGATTTTGCAAATTTTTAATAGCCTTGTTTGACGAGTCTTGGAAATTGGTTTCAATTTATAGGGTAAAACTTCCATCTGGAGCTAAGAAGATTGTGCCAAGTAGTTGCAAAGCCATGATTGGTCAGGTTACTAGTGGTGGAAGGACAGAAAAGCCAATGGCCAAAGCTGGCAATGCATATCACAAATATAGGGTCAAAAGAAACTATTGGCGGGTCATCCCACAATAATGGGTTACACTTTTTAGCCAAACTTGACATTGAAATCAACATTTTGAACTAAATCTTCACTTTTTAACACCTATAGCTGCTAAACCGTTAGGAATTTGAAGATGATGCGAACTACTAATTTGTGAGATTTTGTTTATAGATTCTAAATATATTTTTTTTAAAAAAATTGGAGTTAACTTGTAAAAATTTTGTGTCTCCTTTGATAACTAGTTTTTAATAGTAAACAACATTTTTTTAAAGTGATGTGTATTTTGTACCACAACTTTTTTTCTACAAAGGATAAAATTCTAATTCTTTTGAATTTAGATTGATAACACTGATATATAGGGTATGCATTTGGTTTCATAATGTTTTGTTGAATATTTTTTTTTAATTACATTTTGAAGTCAAACCAATTATAATTTAGACATAGGTGTATTCCGTAAAACATAACTTTTTCTATATGTATCGAAATTCAATTTTTTTTTTTTGAAACAAGGACATCAATACCTAGGGCATACATATTTTTAGAATTTTTTTTCACTAATTTACTAATTTTCCATGTGCGTAGAACAGAGAACTTGATGTTCAGTGAAAAACCCACATTCACAAGAAATAAAAAATAAATATAATAATCAAATTAAATATATTTAAAATTATACTTTTTGGGAAGCTTATAATAAGGACTACATAATTACAAAACATAAATTTTGAATGAATTCATTTGATCCCCCAAAAGGTAAATCAAAAGTGGTTTTTTATCAGCATTTTGATAGGTGTACAGGAGACTCCATTATAGGTATGGTTTAAAACTAGCGAAGTTCTATCCAAGGGGGTTTGAATCTAAGGGGATTTGATCAAACCCTCTTCAATTAAAATCCTTTAAAAGGAAGGTTTCAAGGCTTAAATCATTATATTTTCTAAAAATATGCGATTTTAACAAAAATTAGGATGTCTCAGAAAGTGTAACCCATTATTGTGGCAGCACCCTAGCCCAAGGTTCGTGGTGTGGCAATGAATCATGTTAAGCATCCTCATGGTGGTGGTAATCATCAACACATTGGGCATGCCAGTACTGTGCGTCGTACAGAGAAGGGTTATCATGTACACATACTTAATCATAATTAAACAATTATAGAGCTCTGATTATTTAAAAATGTCATCTTTTAGTTTCTTTTTTCTTTAGATTGCTTTGTGTCAACAATTTATGGGGACCATGTTGTAAACCATGTTTCCTATTATTTTTTCTTATCAATAGTGGTTTACTCTTGATTCAAAATTTTGGGAAAGAATTCAAACTAGGTTGTAATCCTTGTTTCTTTGTATTGTTAGACAAGGCAAATAATAAATTCAAAACTCAATAGAATTTATTGTTTTAACAATGCCTTGGAAGACTCTAACAAGCATAGACAAGGCAGTGAACTGTTTGAAAAAATGCCTCAAAGAAATGTGCTCTCATGGTGATGGAATGTTATGACAAGCACATTGAGACCACATTTCTTTGAGGCATTTTTTTGAATAGTTCACTACCTTGTCTCATGGTGATGGAATGCCATCACAATCCATAGCAATTTTCTTATCATGGCATTTGCTTGTAATAGCCCTCATGAGCTTGGAGATGTATCCCCTCCCTATTATATATGAACATATATGCATACTAAACTCAACTTTACTGATCCACCTACACCCAAAGTAGCTTAAGTGTTGACTTAGTGGCAAAATTGTAATGTTCAAGATGTCAACTAACAAAATGACCATAGACATGAATTTTATCAAAACACGTAAAGCTTGTGTGAATTATGATATATAAAATATCAAAAAACCATAGGAAAACTCTTTTTTCCTGATTGTTTTGGAGGTTCCGTTTCTTTCAGCATCTTACATAAGAGGCTTTTTAAGACAACTTTTAAAATATTATTTTCAAACCTTCACTAATACCATGATATGTGAATTTATAATTTCTGATCCCCCAAATAAATATTCTCATAAAATTAAGCTTTTCACATGAACATCATGAAACAACAGAAAAATGAAAAATGAATATGACAGACAGAGAGTATTCAAGAGTTGAGTTACTTTACATCAGGAGGATCAAACTTGGCACCAAGGTTACTAAGTTTTGCATGAGCCTCTGCATAGTCCTTGAAAAATGCATCTTGATCAACTGCATATTTCTCAGCATATACCTGTAAAAAAATTTAAAATCCAATCAGCACTTTCCTTATTATTGAAAGAAATTCAACTATAGACATCCACTAAAACTTTATTTCATATGCATATATCTTTCACTGAGTTGAATTATCTAGTAAAATGTTTCTCAATTTTTTCAAAAAGGAGAAAAATATTTCCTACAAGACTTAAGATATTGGCTTAGCATTATTAGTATGTTATGTCAATGGAAAGATTGATTCTTTTGACATATTTCATCAATATTCTTCACCTTCTTTGAACTTGCATAAGTTGACATCAAGCTTTGTTGGAGTTCAAGATGGATTTTAAAATGCCCAATTTTACAAAAGTAAGGGCAGGTTAAAATGGAGTATTCTTTCTGAGCTTGAAGAACCAGAAAGAAAGAAGGAAATTATATTAACCACCACAAATGACCAGAGTAGGTCCATGGGGATTCTAAAGTACAACCAGTTAAAGAATCACCTTGAATCCAGGATCTTCAAACAGAACGGTGTCAGTCAACAATACCAGAAGATCTAGTCCCTCCTCTCTTTTATGTCCTTCACAAAATCAAGAAAAAAAAACTTTTGCTCAATCATGATCAAGGTAAATTCTTGTACATGAGGTTCAATTCAGCTCTACTCTGTACCTTGATATAAGAATTATCAAATTTAAGCCACACCACTGTCCATGATTGACCTCCTGGTGCCCTAGGACCATCTTTCTTCACCAAAAATAATCACATGGTTATTCAAATTTACACTTTTCTAGACTACAACACTTCAGGAAGTTCCCACATTCCTTAATTGTCTTATTATGAAACCCTATAATTAAAAAGTCACCATATATGTTGAAACTTTATACCCAAATGTCAACCCTTTTTACAAGTGCAGAAGTAAGCAGACTACCCCAATCAACCTACACCCAAAGTACTATATTCATTTATATTTACCTACTAAGGGTTATATCAAAATGCCCTAGGAGCATACCAAGTGGTATCAGTCTATCAGAGCATAATTTCTTGGCCTGTATTTGCCTTCCAAGGCAATAATGTGTGGCCATAATTATTTGATTTCTCAGACTTGTGGCTATCCTATTATTGAATTGTATCAGTGAGAGCCATTTCTCTATTTGTCTGAGTTTGACATTATATATGACCACTAGTTTTATCAGTAACACATGATAGTTTAGTTATTTATCCAAATATTATAGCCAGTCATATGGAAATATGGCATATGGAGACAAGGGTGTCATTTTAAAATAGGATACAGAAATATATGGATAATGGTACAAGTTATATCCCATTTAAATATAAGACTCCAAAGCTGTAGGTAGAGGTACAGGGGCATAACTAAAGTTTCCTGGTGACTATGCTTTAGAAGATTTGTTGAAATAGATACTAACTGCCCTGGAATATTTATCCAAGAACTTCATCATCAATTTCCAACACTAGGATTGACTCTGAAAGAAAAAATGCTCTAGATTTATTAGGTTACCATGATAAAGATTAAAGCAAAGACTGAGATCCATTTAAAAGCTACTGTCATGAAGATATTAAAGATGTCACATGCAAAACCCTAGCAGCTGGAGTAATGAATAGAGTGCCAAAGAGGACAGTAAGCTGGGGTAGATTTAGGAGATCTCCACATTATCTAATCACAGACAAATACATCATTTATTTGTTTTTTAAATTAAAAGAAATCATTCTAAACCCTATATAGGATACATTGATACTTTAAAAGCATCTGAAGGAATTTGAAATTATGCAAAATTTATATGTCAATTAAATACTTGGATTACAAATAGTAGCGCAAACAATGTAACCCTTGTTGACAGAGTAGGAATGAAATAAGCAACAATGAATCCTATGCCTCCTATCACGCACATCTCCTTACCATTCTCTGTCATTCTTTACTGAAATACTTCTCCATTTTGGTGGGCTATGCCTGAAAATAAGGTCTCGACCAAGGTTTTAGAGTATGTTTATTAAAATGAAAACTCCATTTTGGTGGGCTACACCTGAAAATAAGATTTGGACGAAAGTTTTAGAGTATGCTTATTAAATTTTTAGAGTATTTCGGTGGGCTATTGATTCTTGATTCCTTAAATGATTTATTCAAATGGATTGTGACTAAATAAATGACTAACTATTTCATCATTTTTATGTGTGACTAAATAATTTTTTAGTCAATGACCAAATTAGTCATTTATTTACTCATTTATAGCTGAGTTGCAAAAAATTAGTAGAATTTAGTCATTTTTAGTTGTTGTGACTAAAAGTTTGTCACTTAGTCAAATGTTATTTGCCAAAATTATACTAGTGATGGTTGGACCAACATTGCACCCCTTGTCCTCTTAATTGAGTTTAGATCATATTACAACTAGAGTTGGTGTTGGATTACAATTCAACATCATGAATCTCCTTAACACGTCCTTAGCATACTTATATTGACAAATGAAAATGCCTCTATTAGGTTGTACAAATTCAATGCCTTGAAAATATCTCATCAATCCTAAATCTATCATTTCAAATTATTTCTTCATGGCTAATTTAAACATGTCTATAGATAAATTTCTAGTAAAGGTCAAATCATCAACATATAAACAAATAATCAAAATTTAACCTTGCTTGTTGATCTTTGTGTATAATGTAATCTCACTACAACTTCTACTAAATCCATTGCTCATCATGTATGAATCAATTTTACTATAACATTCTCTAGGTTCTTGTTTGAGTCCATAAAGAGATTTCTTGAATCTACACACCTTGTCTTTATGTCCACACACTTCATATCTTGGTGGTTATTACACATAGACTTCGTCCTCTAGAAAACTATTTAGAAATGTTGATTTGACATCCATCTGGTAAACTTTCCAATTATTTTGTGCTACTATTGCTAAGACCATTCTAACTATATCAAGCCTTTCTATAGGTGCAAATGGTTCATTGTAATCAACTCCATATTGTTGTGCAAAAAAATATCTACTAACCTTGCCTTATACTTTTCAACTTCACCTTCTGCATTGAACTTGGTCTTATAGATCCATTTGACTCCTATGCATTATTTACCTTTAGGTAGATCTACAAACTCCCATGTGTCATTACTTTCAATGGAGTCCATCTCATCATCCATAGCCTTAATATAATGTTCTTCCTTAATTGCATCCTCAAATATATAGGATCATGAGAGAATAAAGAAAATTTTGAATGTAAATCTAAATTTTCTCCTTGATCATAAATCTCTTGCAAGCTTCTAGTTTTCTTACCTCCATACCTTGATATTAAAGAGGCAAGTGTAGGATTAGATTCATCACTTACTTGTGAGTTGGGATTATGATGGATTTATTGTTCATCTTGTTCAAAATTCCTTGGTGTTCTCAACTATCCCAAATTATCTCCTTGAAGATTTCTTGATGGAGTACCTATTACTACTTGTGGGCTTGGCTGATCACCTTGCACTCTTTATTATTATAATTCTTCATTTGAGGTAATGGTGCTACAACTATAATTGATTTATCAACACTTCCATCCCATGCTTTTTCTTCTTTGAATAAAACACCTCTACTAATGATTTCCTTCTTAGGAATGGGATTGTACAACTTGTAGGCTTTTGACTATTCACATTAACCAATAAAGATGCACTTTTCACCTTTAACATCTAATTTTATTCTTGTTTCTTCTAGTACATGTGCATATGCAACACAACCAAACATCTTAAAATGAGATACACTATGATTCTTACTACTCCATGCTTCCCATGGAATCCTGTCCTTGACAATCTTTATAGGAGATCTATTTAGAAGATATGTTGAACACACTACTACTTCTACCCAATATTCATTAGGAAAGTGCTTAGCCTTCAACATGCTCCTAGACATCTCCATTATTGTTTGATTCTTCCTCTCTCCAACACCATTCTGTTGTGGTGTGTACCTTGTAAATCACTTCTTAGTTCTATGATATCTACAGAAGAAATCTAAGAACTCATTTGACTTGTATTCACCACCTCTATCTAACTTGACTACCTTGATGTATAGGCCACTTTATTCTCAACTAATTCTTTGAAATCCTTGAACATTCCAAAGGCTTCAAACTTCTACTTAAGAAAATAAATCCATGTTCTCCTATTGAAATCATCAATGAAAGTTAGAAAATAAATACTTCCACCTAATGAGGAATTTTCATTAGACCACTAAATCAGTATGCACAAGGTCTAATGGTGCCCTTTCTCTATAGGACACTCCTTTTAGAAAACTTTCTTTATGTTTCTTTGCCAAAATACAACTCTTACATGAATTGTCTAGCTTCTCAATTAGTGGCAATCCTCTCACCATTTGCTTCTTCTGTAATAAGCTCACTTCTCTAAAATGAAGGTGGTTTTACGTTAGATGCCATAGCCATGTCTAATCTAAATAAGTTGCCTTGAAATTTGCTTTAGGTTCTCCTTGAACTATATTTTTCACTCTTCATTCGAAGTGGGAACATCCAACTCCTTATCTTCTCAACCCTTGCAATGAACATATTACTAGGAGGTCTATCCAATATGATACAAACATTAACCTAAAAAATTACTCTATAACCCTTTTGTATAAGCTATCCAATACTTATGAGATTATGTTTTAATCTAGGCACAAAATAAACATCTAGAATAGACATTCTTTCACCATGTTTTGTAACAACATTGATTACACCTTTACCCATAACTGCATTGTATTATCATTTCCCAACTTGACTTCTGACTTTATAAAACTATCTAAACTTGCAAACAAATCTCTATTTCCTGTCATATGATTACTACAACCACTATCTAAAGACCAAATATCACTAGAGCTCTCTTGGGTAACATGACATGTAATGAATAATATCCCTAAACTTTTAGATATATTTGAAAAATTTGCATTTTGTTTACTTACATTTACTTTTTTTCCAACATTCATGTGCATAAAGACCAATTTTTTGTAGTAATAACATTGAATGTTAGACTTGTCATACCTTTAAGATTGTTGATTACTGTTATGCCCCTAGAGTTGTGAGAATTGAAATTCTAATTTTTCTTCCACCTTGATCTAGACTGTTCCTTTCATCTATTTGATTATTATATCTACCTCTACCTCTAGATCTTAACCTTCCTCTTCCTCTATCAAATGAAACCTATGATTTGAATGTAGTCTCCAAAGAAAAATTATTATTCCTATTCAGTCTGGATTCATGGGATAATAACAATCCCATCAACTCATTTACTAATAGCTATGTTTAATATTTAGAATCTTCAATTGCAACTGCAATAGTGTCACATCCCACATCAAACATGTATTCGCACGTTAGATTGATAGAATAAAAATAATAAATAAATAATTTTTTTTGCCAAATGAAAATCAATACGTTGATTAAAGTTAAGGGGAAGCAAAAATATTAAAGGAGGTATGGTATGTTAGGTGAGAAGCAAATGCAGGTATGGACATCCATGAAAATCATAAAGAATAGAGAAATTCAGGAAGACTAAAATGGATAGCAGGAATTGACTTCGTTGCATATTGAATAGGGAGAAGCTAAGATAATATGGAGGAAATTTAATTCTATTTAAAGCTATCTACCATGAAAAAGAGGGAAGATATTACGAGGTATGGGAAGAGCATGACTATGTCATTACTAAGGAATGGTGTCTTGTCTCCCCACCTCACCTCATTCAATTCATGCAGACCGTATAGGAAATGGTGCACTAGGGGGAAAGTTATCATATTTTCATATACACATCTAATAAATGTTTTAAGAGAATTCATCTGGGAAACTAGTTCTGGTATGAACTGTGACTGATGTTGGTGGAGAACTTAGCATCATGATTCCTATATTTGGTTGCCAATATTACAAGCTTGCAGATATTAGATTGGCAGAGAGTTCAAATGAAAGAAACATCTAAGGAGATACATGCAACATCTCTTCCATCGTCCTTAGATGTCATTCTTCATCAGGAGATTGTAGAGTAGCTAGGCACAGGCTGGTGACAAGGTGATATTCATGGGCATAGTTGTTATCATACCAGACGTATTAGTATTGGCCTTTCCTGGTGTTAGAGCAGAGTCTCGTCGGGAAGGTCCTCAAAACCAAAGAGTTTCTAGTGAGAGCACGAAGAAGAGGGGAACAAAACTCTATTTCAATGACTGTCTTGTAGCTTACCCATGTCCTAGAATTTAAAACTATGACAAGGGCCTGCAGGGAGCCATATCTGCACACCATTTTGGTCGTCGATGCATGGAGAGGCTGCATAGTAGTTTTGATCACCTACCTCAGAAACAACCTCAGCATCATGCCAAGAATCTTAAGAGCTGATTTCAATGCCTACAGAAAAATATCTTCAACACCATTCCTTAAGCTAAGTATAATCCTATTTCACAATTATCTTCCTAAAAATAGTATGAGACTCTAAATAATCATCTCACAGTTGAAAATAATAAATTAAGGTAGATTTTTCTTATGATAAGGCCGTTGGTATTATTTTGATGAGCTTGGCCTTATACCTATCTGATGCTTTCACTTAAAAGTTTCTAAGGCCTTTATATCATACCTTTTTATATCATACCTACCTAAATGTGTCCTACAAAACATTTCTACGTTATTGCTTTCAAATTGTTTATAACATATAATTTATACTCACCAAAATGTTACCAATTAGTGGTAAAGGTATTTGAATGTTTGTAACCGGACTCATATGTGGTCTTCTGGTTGTAGCAAGCAGTTGTCACAGTAAGGATTTTATAGGTTTAATGGAAAGAACATGTTAAGATTTTGGACGACCTCCTTGTAGTATGACTTTGTAACTATAAGCTAATGCTATTCTTGTGCCTTAAATTGGTCCTCATTCTCGGTGCTGGATGTTGAATAGTAGAAAATTTCTTCTCCTCTCCTGGCCGTCAAATAGGTGGAATGTTGAGGTGTTTGAGATTCTCATTTTTTAATATGGTGTCATTTTACTAATGCTTTAGTGTTCTTCCCAATGACTGAGAACCTCAAATTAATGTTATTGGGTCCATCGATAGTGATGAGTACAATGTGATTCTCATTCTCATAATCAAATACCAAACATATTCATTAGCACATAGAAACACACAACATATGAACTAATGCATATAAATTAATACTATTTGATTTAGTCCATCTTGAAAGGCTATCAAGAAATAGGATTTTAATCCTCACAAAAGTAGTCTCTAGAGTCTATACCCATAGACCATAAAGAAAATAATTCAAATGTGGATTATGGCACATGCTTAGATTTATGGTAACTATACACCAACACAACATAATAATTGGTTATCTTCATTAATAGATTTTCTTCTATAGTCAAGTTTCTACTTACGTGGTGATTCATTTTAAATGTTTCATTAGGAAATAGATCGATCATTTGGTGGGACCATCGATCATATTGGCTGCCATCTCTTTGATTCACTGATAGTGGTGATTGACTAATAAATTTGGTGATTTACTAATGGATGGGATTTGACTATTAGTGTTTTGTGTGGTAAATTCAACTAAATTCTGAGTATAAGTGTTGATTTGCAAATATATTGTGGTTATATGGAATCACTTAGGGTTAGCCATTAAGATCATATTTTGGTAAAAGTGGCAATATTAGTAAGTGTTGGTATGAAATTGGGTGATAATGAAACTTGACTTTTATTTTATAGACTAGATATAAAGTGGAAATTAATGTCAGTTGAACTAAAGGTATATACCTATTCAACCTTGTATATTATTACTATCAACATCGATGATAGATAAGTATCATATATGTTGGCATTGATGAATGTATCATTTCATACCCAGTGGGAAATATGAAAGGGATTATAAGAAAGAACTGGTCTGACTATCTATTTAACCTAGCAAATTTGGGTGAAGACAAGAACCAATATTGCTTTAGTTTGTAAATATTATAAGTTATATGATAAGGGTCACAATATGTCTATGCAAACAAATAGAATTTCTTATTGGTAAGAATTTGGCCTAGCCTATCTGCTAATAAGATGAGCCTATAGAAGATTCTAGGAGGTTCATGTTCAATTAAGAATAATAATGGTCGTGAGGACTAATTTGAGAGCTTGTGGTCTTGGGATTGAACTGCTTTAGTATAAGTTTGGTAAATTGGGAACTTGGTTGGGTTTCCTTGCATATTGTTAAGAATTATTGGAATTTATTTAAAGGAGTCCTATTTGGGTATGAAATAGTAAATGAAGAAATTAGAGCTTTGTTATTAATCAATAAACCTGTGAGTGGTGGCTTGGTTTTGGAAGGGGTATTGGTAAACAATGATATGTTACACTGCTTGGTCTTAACGCCTTCTCAAGTTTTCCTTCTACAATATTCTTTGTATTCCTATAAAGCCTCACAATTCATGTAAAAGCATTTAAACCAACTCAAAAGTAAATGAAGTAAATAATCTGCTTAAATACATCATCGCAATAATCAAAAATAAAAAGATGTAAATAATCCACTAAGATACAACTTTCAAATATAAAAGATGTAATTAATCCAATTAATCACAATATCTCAAATAAAAGATAATCTCAAAAATATGAATCTCAATGTCAATAAATCTTACATAATCATGTGTAATCCAGGTAACAAGCACTATAAAATAATATACGTAAATCCATTGCCAAGCATGTTGGTGAAAAATTAAATTTTCAATATTACATAAGTTAATTAAAGAGATTCTTTTTCTATTTTGAGCCTTATGATATGTGTCATAGGCTTTCTTTTATCTTGAAAGCATTGTGACATGTGTCACATGCTTTCTTTAAGCTTTTTGTCCCACTTTGTCTATTCTTGGACAGTGGTTGTGTATATCCTTTGTATTTATTTCTAAATAATGCAAGGGGAATGTGAAGCACTAATTCATGCATTTGGCTTTTGCAATATTTTCTTGCAACTCTCTCTTGTAGAAGTTTTCTTGTAGATGATTTTGGAAATCTAACATGGTATCAGAGCTCCAGATCTGTTAGTTTCTTCTCAAATCGGAGAGGGTTTTATCCATGAGTAGATAATCTGTGCATCCTAGAGCAAAACAGACCTCACGATTGCACTCAGAAGGTGTCAAAACCCCTATTTTCATAAAAGGCACTCTATATTTTGCTGAAAAAATGTTTTGGGCATTTTTTGGGGTTTTGGTTTTTATGTGCGAGAAAAATCTGTACGCCCACCTCGATTTCTGTGTCAGATTTCTTGTACAGCCACCTCAATTTCTGTGCCAAAATTTTTGAGCTTATTTTGATTTTTGAGCTGCCTCAATTTACGTGCCAAAAATTTTCAAATTTGCCTTGATTTTCATGCTACTTGATTTTTGTCTACCTCGATTTCCGTGCTGCTCAATCTTTGAATCTACCTTGATTTCTGTGTCGCATTCATGTTCAGGGCTATAAAGACCATTTTCTTCCAGAGGCCATAACTTGAGCATATGGACTCAAAAATTGGCAAACAAAAAAGCATTGGAAAGCTGGTTCTAAGCACTATCCAGTAATGCTAGTCTTTTTTCTAGATTTTTCTATTTGAAACCTATTTTTTCTGTTTGAATTCAAAGCATCATTTTTGGCTTCTGAACTCCGTTCTTGTGCCCAGAATCTCCGTTTTTCAAAAACAAATAGGCGTTGGAAAGGTATCGGCAAGCTCTACACAATCATCTATGTAATTTTTTCAGATTGAGCCCTAGGTATCTTTTATTCAGTTTGTCAATTTTATGGCTTCTATTGGATATCTTGGACATGCTGCCTCCTAGAAAGGTTTTGTTTGCTTTGATAGGCTTCTGTTATCAACATAAATCTATTTGCATGTTTTGATTTCTATCATTTTGAGGAGGTATCATGGGTCTTTCCACTCATCCTTCTATGGTCAATCTGACTAAGGACAATTATTAGTCCTGGCAAAGAGGCATCCTGACACATCTCAGGTGGCTGCATCTTTTGCCTCATCTTTATGGGCTCATACCTGAACCAGAGACACCTATGAAGAAATCTATTTGGGGTAACAATTAAGATCATGTTGTAGGTTTAATTTGTACCACTATTGATTATGATATTGCATGTGATCTTCCCATCTATGAGAGCCCACACACACTTTGGACAAAAATTTGGGAGTTGTATGGAGACCCTCATGTCTCACCATTTCCAACTGATCCTACAACATATTGTCTCATTCCACTTGATGATGTAGATAATATACCTTATGATGATAATACTTTAGAGGAGCTTGAGTATATGGCATGTCTTGAATGTTCAGATATAGAGACCTCTCTTGCTCCCTCTTCTCCTCCTATTGAGATCACATCTTCTTCATCACCTGTTGCTACTTTAGAATTCAGTGTTGCATCATCATTGGCTTCTAGTAATTCTATGCAACGAGTCAATATCAGTCTTTTAGATCCACCTCATTGGGACTTTTATCTTGCAAACATATCATCTCTGTTTGTGGAGTATCACATTGCTGATTTGGAGCACACATTTGAAGGTTTACCTCTCTTGTTTGATGCTATCTCAGGTGGCTTTGCATCACCACCTTCATCTTCTGTGTTTCCAGATGTAGTTCAGATCATATCTTCTCCTGGTTCTTCTTCTCTAATTGGGCAGATGGTTTCTGTTTTAGAGAAGACATATTTTCCCAGTATGAGGTCACTTGAGTTGCATTCAAAGGCACACATTTTGATATGGATTCCCTATTCATCCAAGATGTGGGAATGGTTTCTACATTTACTAGAGAATTTGTTTCTTCTGAAAGGGAGAAATGTTGTTTGTAAGCGGTGTATTGGATTCTGTCTTCAAGATCTCTTCATTAGTTTTGGAGCTTCTTCTTGGAGGGGATTCATATTCTCTATTTGCTCTCTCTTATGGGGGGGCACTCATGATTGTACTCTTGTGATGGATTCATTCCATGGGGGGTCTTAGTGTCCTTATTCCATCACATGTTCTTGTACTTTCCTTCTTGCTTTTTCTCTCTTTTGGAGAGGAGTTTTCTCCCATGTGATTTTCTCCTTTTCTTCACCTTATGAGAGATTCTTGTTGTTCATGGGTACCTAACATGGCCTTTGTTGCCGTGACCCTTCTTTCTTTCTTTCTTTTTAGCTTGTGTAATCTCCCTAAGTTGCACTTATGGGGGGTGTTGGTGAAAAATTATATTTTCACTATTACATAAGTTAATTAGGGAGATTCTTTTTCTATTTTGTGCCTTATGACATGTGTCATAGGCTTTCTTTTATCTTGAAAGCATTGTGACATGTGTCACATGCTTTCTCTATGCTTTCTTTCCCACTTTGTCTATTCTTGCACAGTGGTTGTGTATATCCTTTATATTTATTTCTGAATAATGCAAGGGAAATGTGAAGCACTAATTTATGCATTTGGCTTTTGTAATATTTCTTGCAACTCTCTCTTGTAGAAGTTTTCCTATAGATGATTTTGGGAATCTAACAAAACATGCCATAATACATCCAAAATAGGTACAATAAACAAGTACATCCATAATAAATAAATCAATACACTCTCCAACTGCACGAACCAAGTGGTCCACCACCTGCAAGCCAAGAGATGGGAACATGGCTCAGGTGCTTTTCCACCCAACCATGAAGTATTTACACTTCCCAGAATCCCTTCTTGAAATGAAAGAAACCTAGCCCTGCACAAAATGTCTAGCTACCTAGTAACAACTATAGAGGGAACACCCAATGCAACCTTGATGTCTGAATGTGCAATTCTAAGTAATGAAAAGTAAATTGTCTCACAATAGGATGTGGTAGAGATATCAATAAATAAGTTTGCTAGACAATAAACACTTGTTTCAATGTCATTCTGATTAGATCTAATCATTTAAGTAACCTGGTCAATTCCTAAAAAGAGAAAAATCCATCTCTGATATCCACATTCCGCATCGCAATCCCAAAAGTAACCCAATACATTCCTATATAAAAACTACTTCTTTCCCCAGAAGCAAGAAAATAAGTAAGGAATCACAAATTCAAGATTTCTAATAAATCAATCCAATCCCTTTCCCAAAACATCAATTGAGGAAAAATACACTTTCAAGCAATGAACCGTCTTTTGGTCATACAATCGAAATAATAAGTTTATTAATTTGATATAGTTTCTAATCTTGTATTTCAGTCACAATGTCCTAAATATAGCCATTCTAAGATATTAATCTATCTTGTTGTTATTTCTGTGACAGGAAGTTTCAAAAATAATAAAAACAATCCTCTTGTCGCAACTGTGACAGGAGCTATTACAGAAATAAAAGTTGAACATAGATCATAGTTTAATCAATTTTCAGTCATGAATATACATGTAATAGGTTTTCATCATCATCATTCATAGGAAAAATAACATAGAAGTCTATAGTCTCTGTTTCATCTTACTATCATCCACTCGGGACAGGAGCTACTCAGTTTTTAACTAATAAGTTTGTATATACTATTCAATAACCCTCATCTCATGTCAGTGACAAGAGGTATGACAGAATAAAGAAATAATAAATAAAGACTATTTTTGTGATCTAATTTCTGTCATTCTAACTTAATGGCATAAAATCATGTTTTGGACTGCAAAATCAATACTGAAGAAAATGTTTACCAGAACTGATATTTTCATCTAAGTTTTAAGAGATTATGATCACATTGTTTATTCAAGAAAATAGTTCAATCTAAAACTCATTCTTATCTAAAACAACATCCAGAGAAGAATACAATCATATAATTGTCTAACAGAAATTTGTCAATCAACCATCTAGAGATTGGGTTATAGTTTTCATCAGAAGATTCCATATTTGAATAACATTACTTTGCTGGAAAAGTAACAGGGATAAATGACAGGTCTTAGATAAATGAGCTTTAACAAGGAAAACAATTGTCATGTCTTAAAACTACATTCAGCCAAGATAAGGTCAGAAGACAGCAAGAACCATGGAGATCGATCTTTACAAGTTCAAACTAGAAGCAGCCCAGACAGCTATAAAATAGATGGTGGCCAAAATAGAGGTTGACGGCCCAAGACAAGTGGCTAGGATAAATGGAGAGATGGCCACTATTTCTGCAAGTCAATTGTGAGAGAAAAGAGCGATGGTAAAAAGGTCGACAGCTAACCAAAATGGATTCAAGCGTCAACAATCAAAAAAACATATGAGGTACACCAATCTCAAGATTTGATACTATCGGTAGGTAGAAATAGAACACCAGGCAAACTAACAAGGAGGATGGCTTAGATAGATAGAAGAGTCGAGTCAGCAAACATGCACCCATCCACAAACATAGCTCTAACATTTATAACCACATAACATGATTCTAATAAGATAGATATAGGGATAAAAATCTAGAAAACACATCGATTCTCAAATGATAAGAAGGCTACGAGTAATGCATTGTGCACTCTCTCCTATTGCGGCCTGAAGGTTTCCAATTCACTGTTGAAAAGATCCATTTCTTGTTGCTGAAATCGCCTTTTTCCTTCAAAGTTCATGGTGTCTTCTCTATTGAGCGATCTGCTCTTTTAATAAATCTCCCCACTCTTATTTATGGCGGTTCAAGATTAGGTTTAGAACTGAAGTTCTCCTTTTCATTTTGCATGAAAACAATTTCTTTTAAAAGCTCACAATTCTATTTAATTTAAATAAAACTAATTTAATTAATCTTACTGTCGCATGAATGACAATAGCATGTTTTAATTCCTTCATTCTTTTTCTAAATTTAAAAATGCTATTTTTAATATTATTTAACTATTGTTATTAAAACAAAACTAATTAAATAATAAAGAAGAGAAATGCAATACAATATATATATATATATATATATAATTTTTTTTAAGGAACATATTGTCTTCCAAACATCTTATAAACAATATTTTATTATTTAATTTAAAAAATAATCATATATATTTCCTTATTATAATCACACCATTCGAACATAATTTGAAAAGATGTTAGATTTAAGTAATCACATCATGCATTTGAAAATGATTAAAAACCATACATTAATGCAATAAAAGCCATTTGATAATGCATATGCAACTACGTGATGTGTGTGATTGTATTAGGGTAATTCATTCATTAATTCTTGCCAAGTGGCTAGAACATCTCTACCTCAACCATGCTCTCATCTTCGATGAGTACCTACATCCAATCGCACTCAACTCGACGTCAATAGGTTAGTGTCTCCAAAACATAGCAGAAGCAAATCATTGCATTTACATCAATATTACATAACATTTAAAACGACTTCCAATTTTCATCAATATAACTCATAATAATTACCTCCATGTATGCAAAATTATTTAAATTAAAGTCAATCACACTAATTGTTCACTAAACTAGAATAATCATATTGTCCATAAAAACGAGATGTGACACCCTTCCCCACTTGGAAGAGACATCGTCCCGATGTCTTATTTAATATCAAAACAATAAAGTGTCCATCAACCACCAATAAAGTATCAAGGTGTCATAAAACAATAACATCAACTCAAAGTATCAAAAGATAATAATAAACAACTCAAAGTATCATAAGCATAACTAAACTCAAAGTATCATAATCCATGCATGAATAAGAAATCTATGCTATATCCTCAAATGAGGAAAAGATCTATCAATCTCCTCTGCATCCTCCCATGTGGCACTATCCTTAGAATACTAATCCCATTGGACCTTATATTGCACCACATCTATGCTACGCAACTTAATGTTGCGCTTCCCCAGAATTCAAGTGGGCTCCACCAGCACCACTCCTAGTTCCTGAACCTGTAAAGCACGCCAATCAAGAATATATGAAGCATCGGGATGATAAAGCTTAAGTAAAGACACATTATGGATTATGGCAAGTGTAGGCGAGAGAGAAAGTCTATAAGCTACAGGATTAATCACTTCTAGAACTTTGAACAGTCCTACAAAATGAGGAGCAAGTTTGGACACTTTGCCAAACAATACTGAACTCTTATGAGGTCTAACCCTCAAAATACTTTGTCACCAACTAAAAACTATCTAGGAGTTCCATTCTTATCTGCATAACTCTTTTGATGATCTGAAGCTTGCTTCAACTTCTCCTTGATCAACTTCATCTGATCATCCATTTCTCTTAACATTTAAGGACCAATGATCGTCTCAGGAACTCCATGCAATCTAAAAATCTCCTGAACAAACTTTTTAGTTAAGACCATAGAAGCATCTGCAAGATTCCCCGGAATAAAACGTGCTACCTTTGTCAACTTGTCCACAACCACTAAGATGACATCATGCATATTCTTAGACATGGGTAACCCTTGAATAAAATCCATGCTTATCACTTGCCACTTGTGCTCAGGGATATTATGTGGATACAACAATCCTGTTGGATGTACATGCTCAGCCTTAACTCACTGGCATTCCAAACATCAAGCTACAAATTCTGTCACATCCCTCTTAAGTCTAGACCAAAAGTATAAAGGTTTCAAACCTTCAACCATCTTTGTCACTCCAAGGTGACCTGAATAAGCTGCATTGTGAATCTCTTCAAGCACTAACTTCCTCAACTCTCCTAAGTTAGGAATATACATCCTTCCCTGAAATCTCAAGAGTCCATCTGATTCTATCACATAACCATCAAACCGGTGATCTAAGGGGTCTACTTCCAAATCTTGCTTTACTCTTTCATAATGCTCATCCCCTTGAAGATTATGAATCACTTTCTATTTCAAATTGGATCTCATAGTAACAATGGTAGCCAGATGTCTTCACCTGCTAAGAGCATCTGCTACTCTATTCTCCTTTCCTTTTATATACTCAATTCCAAAGTCATACTCACTAAGGATTTCTAACCATCCTCTCTATCATGCATTAAGGTTAGGTTGAGTAAATATATACTTGAGCCCTAGATGATTTGTCTTTAACTCAAAGGGCTTACCTAGAAGATAATGCCTCCACATTTGAAGTGCATGAACTATGGCAACTAACTCAAAATCATGCGACGCATAGTTGAACTCATGTTGCTTTAACTTTCTTGACTCATAAGCAACCACTTGCGCATTCTGCATCAACACTCCTCCTAATTCTTCCCCCGAAGCATCTGTTATAACTATAAAGTGCCCATTAGGATCTAGTATGGTTAGGGTAGGAGCAGTTGTGATCTTTTCCTTTAACACTTGGAAAGCTTGCTCACATCTTTCTGTCCATTCAAATTTCTTACCCTTCTTTTGAAGTGTCGTAATCGGTGCTACTATGGTTGAAAAATCTTCCACAAACTTTCTATAATAACCTGCAAGTCCCATAAAACTTCTGACTTCTGTCACACTCTGCAGTGCAGGCCATTCCATTATTGCTTTTATCTTCTCAGGATCAACTGCAATCCCTTCTGTTGAGATCACATGACCAAGGTAGTGCACTTTATCTTGAAAGAATGTACACTTAGATAATTTACTATAAAGCTTTCTTTTTCTCAACCATTGCAAAACAATCTTCAAATGCCTTTCAAGATCTTCCACTAATTTAGGGTATATCAATATGTCATCAAGGAAGATCAACACGAAATCATCTAAACAATCTCTGAAAATGCTATTCATCAAATTCATGAAAACTACTGGAGCATTAGTCAACCCAAATGGTACTAATGTGAACTCATAGTGACCATATCGAGTCCTAAAAGTCATTTTAGAGATGTCCTCATCTTTAATCCACAATTGGTGATAATCGGATCTAAGGTCTATCTTCAAGAACACTGTTGCTCTTTTCATCTGATCAAAGAGCTTATCTATTCTTAGAAGTGGATACTTGTTCTTTATAGTAGCTTTGTTAAGCATCCTATAATCAATGCATAATCTCAAAGTACCATCCTTCTTCTTTACAAAGATGACCAGTGCGCCCCATGGTGACACACTAGGTCTAATGAACCCTTGATTAGCAACTCCTATAATTGTGCCTTAAGCTCATACAACTATGTAGTAGTCATTCTGTAGGGTGCCTTAGATTGCATCTTAGTCCCTAGTAGCAAGTCAATTGAGAAGTCAAATTCTCTCTTTGGCGGTAACTCTGTCAACTCTATAGGGAATACATCTCTAAAATCTCTAAGGATTGGATAGTCATTGAACACTGGTTCTTCTTTATCAAGGTCCTTTACTTGGACAACATAAATGGAACATCCTTTCCTCTTGGATTTCTTCAATTGCATAGCCAAGATTTGTCTAAGCTCTAAAGGTCTCTTTGTTCCATTAATTTCCACTTGGTTCCCTAGGTCATCCAAACATCTAACAACCTTGTCTTCACAGTTTACTAGAGACTTATGTTCAGTTAACCAGTTGATTCCCAGAATTATATTATAAGAGCCTAAAGGTGCTACATATAGATTCACTTGTGTCTGAAAAATATGAAAGTCTAACTCACTGCATGCTAGACATGAGTCTACCCTCTTTTCTGCACTATTACCATATTGTACCATCCAAGAGTTTTCCATATGTCTAGGTTTATTAGATAACTTAGATACTACTCTAGGATCTACAAAGCATTCTGTGGCACCAGTATCAATTAAATAGAAATAGGTAGTCCATAGAGCTTACCTTGGAACTAGATAGGTGCTGCTTGAAACTTCGCTTGCTGATTATCCACTATAGCATGTATCTAATGTTGTGGTGCTCCTTGTTGATTCTTATTTCCTCTTTTATGTGGACATGTATTTGCATAATGCTTTCCTCCACAAATGTAACATCCAACCCTAGGTGCTCTCAGTTCTTCAACTCTTTCCCTCTGATTGTTGTTTCTATTGTTATTGCCACCTCTTTTGCTTCCACCATTTCTATCTTGAGAATTATTACCTCTATTCAGATTCTTGATCTGTCTATTATTGCCTTGGTTGTTATTCTTTTGATAGTTCTGCTAATTATTCTATGGTTTCTTATTCGAAAACTTAGCATCTCTTTGCTTAGGTAATTTGCTATCTGTTGCAACCTCTACTCTTGCTTTATTGCTTTCTCAAAAGTGGCATCCATAGTGAGTGGGTTATGAATGTCTACCTCAGCTCCAATCTATGGCCTTAATACCAAAATAAAAGTAAATGAATAGCCCACTTCTTCTGCTATATTTGCTCGATTATTATCATTAGCTCCAACTTCAGGAACTTGAACTTCTATCCTTGGGTTCTCATTTTGTGCCTCAACCCTTGGGTTTTCATGAGTACTCTGACCTCTAGGAATTCCTCTAATCTTTTGCTCAAGAGTATTCATCCTCATGTCCTGTTGGGTCAAGAGATCAAGAATACGGTCCAATCTTCCAACTTGATCAATGTTTCTAGTATTCATGATGGATAATCTATATCAAGTTCACAACTTTAGCACAATTGTCCTAAAAACAAAGGCCCTAGTGTTAGACCTAGAGCTCTAATACCAAATGTAAAGCCTCACAATTCATGTAAAAGCATTTAAACCAACTCAAAAATAAATGAAGTAAATAATCTGCTTAAATACATCATCGCAATAACTGAAAATAAAAAGATGTAAATAATCCACTAAAATACAACTTTCAAAGATAAAAGATGTAATTAATCTGCTTAATCATAATATCTCAAATAAAAGATAATCTCAAAAATATGAATCTCAATGTCAATAAATCTTACATAATCATGCGTAATCCAGGTAACAAGCACTATAAAATAATATACGTAAATCCTTTTGCAAGCATGCCATAATACATCCAAAATAGGTATAATAAACAAGTACATCCATAATAAATAAATCAATACACTCTCCAACTACACGAACCAAGTAGTCCACCACCTACAAGCCGAGAGATAGGAACATGCTCAAGTGCTTTTCCACCCAACAATGAAGTATTTACACTTCCCCGGATCCCTTCCTGAAATAAAGGAAACCCAGCCTTGCACGAAATGTCTAGCTACCTGGTAACAACTGCAGAAGGGAACACCTGATGCAACCCTGATGTCTGAATGTGCAATTCTAAGTAATGAAAAGCAAATTGTCTCACAACAGGATGTGGTAGAGATATCAATAAATAAGTTTGCTAGACAATACATATATGTTTCAATGTCATTCCAATTAGATCTAATCATTTAAGTAACCTGGTTAATTCCTGAAAAGAGGAAAAGCCATTTCTGATAATCCACATTCAGCATCGCAATCCCAAAAGTAACCCAATATATAAAAACTACTTCTTTCCCCAGAAGCAAGAAAATAAGTAAAGAATCACAAATTCAAGATTTCCAATAAATCAATCCAATCCCTTTCCCAAAACATCAATTAAGGAAAAATACACTTTCAAGCAATGAACCGTCTTTTGGTCATAAAATTGAAATCATAAGTTTATCAATTTGATATAGTTTCTAATCTTGTATTTCATTCACCATGTCCTCAATAATAGCCATTCTAAGATATTAATCTATCTTGCTGTTATTTCTATGAGAGGAAGTTTCAAAAATAATAAAATCAATTAAAATAGTCCTCCTATCGCAACTGCGACAGGAGCTATTGCAGAAATAAAAGATGAACATAGATCATAGTTTAATCAATTTCTGGTCATGAATATACATGTAATAGGTTTTCATCATCAGCATTCATAGGAAAAATAATATAGAAGTCTACAGTCTCTGTTTCATCTTACTATCATCCGCTCAAGACAGAAGCTACTCAATTTTTAACCAATAAGTTTGTATATACTATTCAATAACCCTCCTGTCATGTTAGTGATAGGAGCTATGACAGAATAAAGAAATAATAAATAAAGACTATTTTTGTGATCTGATTTCTGTCATTCTAACTTAATGGCGTAAAATCATGTTTTGGACTGCAAAATCAATATTGAAGAAAATGTTTACCAAAACTGATATTTTCATCTAAGTTTTAAGAGATTATGATCACATTGTTTATTCAAGAAAATAGTTTGATCTAAAACTCATTCTTATCTAAAACATCATCCAGAGAAGAATACAGTCATATAATTGTCTAACAAAAATTTATCAATTGGCCATCTGGAGATCGTGTTATAGTTTTCATCAAAAGATTCTAGATCTGAATAACATTACTTTATTGGCAAAGCAACATGGATAAATAGCAGGTCTTAGATAAACGAGCTTTAACAAGGAAAATGATTTTCATGTCTTAAAACTACATTCAGCCAAGATAAGGTCAGAAGACAACAAGAACCATGGAGATCGATCTTTACAAGTTCAAACCAGAAGTAGCCCAGATGGCTATAAAATGGATGGCGGCCAAAATAGAGGTCAACAGCCCAAGACAAGCGGCTAGGATAAATGGAGCAGTGACCACTATTTTTGCAAGTCAATTGTGAGAGAAAAGAGCGATGGTAAAAAGGTCGATGGCTAACCAAAATGGATTCAGGCGTCAACAATTAGCAAAACATATGAGGTACACCAATCTCAAGATTTGATACTAGCGGCAGGCAGGAATAGAATGCCAGGAAGACTAACAAGGAGGATGGCTCAGATGGATACAAGAGTCAAGCTAGCAAACATGCACCCATCCACAAACATAGCTCTAATATTTATAACCACATAACATGATTCTAAGAAGATAGATATAGGGATAAAAACCTAGAAACCACGTCAATTCTTAGATGATAAGAAGACTATGATTGATGCCTTGTGCACTCTCTCCTATTGCGGCTTGAAGGTTTCCAATTCACTACTGAAAAGATCCCTTTCTTGTTGTTGAAATCGCCTTTTTCCTTCATATTTTGTGGTGTCTTCTCTGCTGAGCGATCTGCTCTTTTAATAAATCTCCTCACTCTTATTTTTGGCAGTCCAAGATTAGGTTTAGAATTGAAGTTCTCCTTTTCAGTTTGCATGAAAACAATTTCTTTTAAAAGATCACAATTCTATTCAATTTAAATAAAACTAATTTAATTAATCTTACTGTCGCATGAATGACAGTAGCATGTTTTAATTCCTTCATTCTTTTTCTAAATTTAAAAATGTTGTTTTTTATATTATTTAACTATTGTTATTAAAACAAAACTAATTAAATAATCAAGAAGAGAAATGCAATACAATATATATATTTATTTATTTATTTATTTTAATAAATATATCTATTTAATTTTTTTTAAGGAACATATTGTCTTCCAAACATCTTATAAACAATATTTTATTATTTAATTTAAAAAACAATCATATATATTTTCTTATTATAATCACACCATTTGAACATAATTCAAAAAGATGTTAGATTTAAGTAATCACATCATGCATTCAAAAACGATTAAAAACCACACATTAATGCAATAAAAGCCATTTGATAATGCATATGCAACTACATGATGTGTATGATTGCATCAAGGTAATTCATCTATCAGTTCTTGCCAATTGGCTAGAACATCTCTACCTCAACCATGCTCTCGTCTTCAACGAGTACCTGCATCCAATTGCACTCAACTCGATGTTAATAGGTTAGTGTCTTCAAAACATAGCCGAAGAAAATCATTGCATTTACATCAATATTACTAACATTTAAAAGGACTTCCAATTTTCATTAATATAACCCATAATAATTACCTCCATGTATGCAAAATTACTTAAAGTAAATTCAATCACAATAATTGTTCACTAAACTAGAATAATCATATTGTCCATAAAAACGAGATGTGACAATTCCAGTTCCATGAGGAAAGTTACTTGAGTGATTATGAAACCTCTAAGGGTGGGAACTTATGAGTATAGACCTTGAGAGTTTAAGTAAGGAGAACTACATGTGACTTCTATCCCGTTGGGAAGTGGGTATGTAGGCAGTTCTTGGGCGAAGGATGCCACTGGACCTCAAGTCCATAGGGGAGGGGTTTAGGGAATGACTCTGAGGTATGGGGTGTTCCTAAACTTGATCAACCTTCCCTCTTCAGTGCATTTTAGTTTGAGGTTGAAATTGCATCAGATGGCTATGAACTCACATTCCAATTAATGTGTCCTAAATATATAGGCCTGAGCCAATAAATGCCCTCCATTATCATCAAGCTTACCTACTCTGAGATTGCAGAGTTTAGTTTCCATAATCTACTCTACTCTTGGATGAACTTTTAGAGTTACTACCATCATGGTCAGTCTCTCATGTAGACTTGTTGGGACTAAGATTATTATGTTTTGGGCGATGAACATTATGGTAGTGTGTAGGGGCTCAGTGATAAGTATAGGTTAGACTCAAGTCCTTAGAGAGGTCTATTCTTCTAATAAATAAGGGCATGATAAACTTGGCCATGATAGAGTTATAAATGTGTTAAGGAAACTTGTTACTTTGCATTTAACATTGTTGCTAAGTTAATCCATTATGATAAGATGTATGAACTACTCTTAATAGGTGTGGATGATATGCCTACCCTAAATTTGTGCCTAGATTTGGGATGAGTTAGGATGGAATTTTCTTATGATTGGTTTTGCTAATTGTGAGCAACTAACAATAATTATTACCATTTATATGGTGGTATGGTGGTTTACTTTTATATTGGTTTGGTGAGTAATTGTATGTTAAGTTTTATGATTGGTAATATGTAAGTGTTACGTTCTTAGAAGTAGGATGTTGTAGATAATAGTAGTATTGTGGGTTTGAGTTTCTATCTCATAACTACTATGAATTTGAGTAACAATGGAATGATGTAAATAATGTTTGAGATTTCTTTATGAGTTGTTTCCTTATGTATTTATGACCCAACTCTTTAGGGTATAATGTGTTAGGTGCATGTTAGTAGTTTAACCCAAATACCTACAAGACCATGTGTATAGGGTTATGGATCCATGTGTGTTAATTGTAACCTCGTTGACTAGTCTAAGGTGTAAGCCCTTAGGATTGTACATGTTTTAAAGCCATGTCCTTATACCTTATAAATGTCATAATGCTGAACCGAGATCGATACATGAGCTGACTTCTTGGCATCACATGATGGTTGGAGTAAGCCCTCTACGAGGGCATAGGTAGGTGGTATGCAATACCTCCTAGAACATAGCTTGTTCTGCTCCATTCGTGGTGATCACCAACATTATAAATCCTATGAGCCGCCTATAGATAAGCTTATCATTGCTCCAGCTTGACAGGAGTCAGGGAGCGTGCTCTGCCTAAAGAAGTATTGGGCTATATCATAGGGTTAGCAGGCTTTCACCAGTAGCATGCAGGAGATAGATGTCAGGAGCTATCCAATATCGTAGGGTTGGCAGACTTTCACCAGTAACATGCAAGTATAGATATGGATGTGAAGGCACATACAAAGGAGTTCTATAAACTGAGTATTAGATCAGGTCATCTAGAGGATGAAGTTGATTAGGTTTCAAGATACCTTAATGAGCTAAAGTATAGCCTACAAGATAAACTTAGTCTCACAGGCCCAAGGACAGTAGAAGAATGTTATCAACTAGCCTTGAAGGCTGAAGCAAAGTTGCAAAGAAAGAAAGAGCAGCAAGGTAGAGGTAGGGGAAGGACAAATTTTAGAGGTAGAGGGACATTTTCTAATTCAAGATAGCCACATGGGAGTCAAGGAGAGACAAGTAATACCCAAGAACAAACTGCAGATTCAAGAGGTGGTTTTAGGGGCAGAAGATCAGATTTTAGGGGCAGATTTGGAGGCCAAAGAGGAGGATCAAGTGGATTCACCAGGAAATGCTATAAATGTAATAAATTTGTAGGCTATCAAGCATGGCAATGTACTAAAAATCAGTCCACCACTTCATTTGGAGGACAAAGAAGAAATCAGATTGCACAAGTAGAAGATAGTGAAAGTGTGAACTCTCCATCACATGATACTGCTTCGGAAGTTGGAGAATCTCTCATGATGAGAAGAACCTTAATCAAAGTGCCAATGGAAAAAGAACCACCACAGAGGAAGTCTCTCTTCAGGACTACATGCAAATGCCAAGGTAAATGTTGCAAAGTTGTTATTGATTCTAGTAGTACTAATAACTTGGTTTTTGTTGAAATGGTAGATAAGTTAAAATTGCAAAGACTACCTCATGCCACTCCCTATAAGGTATCATGGTTAAACAAAGGACAACAAGTGTTAGTTAATGAGAAATGTTGGGTAGAATTCCACATAGGGGGATACAAGGACAAAGTATTGTGTGACATTATTCCCATGGATGTTTTCCATATGCTTCTAGGTAGACCATGGAAATATGATAGGAAGGCAGTCCATGATGGTAGGAAAAACACCTATGCCATAGAGAAAGATGGGGTCTCTTACAATCTCACACCTTTGAAAGAAGGTCAAGGACCACATGTGGGATCTACTATGATGTTGGTAGGAGGGAAGGAGTTCATTACACCTATGAAGAAGGAGACATTGGATTTTGCAGTTATAATCAGACCTAGATCTGTTGTGACAATAGTGAGGATGGATGAGTTGCCTTTAAAGATCCAAAATTTGCTCAAGGAACATGCTAGTATGGTGGTAGATGACATCCCAAAGAGGGGTATTAGTTCTCATAAAGAGCATAAAGAGTTGCTAGAATGGGAAGGAAAACCTTTCAATTTAGTTGAAGATGCTAAACATTGGCAGTTAGACTATGGACAGTTTGGTGAATGTAATCAAATACAAGATGGTGTTGAGAGGCTTAGTCCCAAACTAGAGGTTCAATTTTCTATGTTGCAGACTGGTATGATCAAAGACAGAGAAGGCCAAACATTGTGCAAATCCAATGGAGACGTTATAAGTTAAACATGCTTTACTCCTTTTGGAAGAGGACAAAAAGAACACTGATCAAGATTCTATGCTTGCTGCTTTAGTGGCTAGGAGCAGAGAGAGGAGACAAAATGCTCCCATTGAGATTTCATTTTCATCATTCATGAATACAGTCTCAGTTATTGAACTCCAATTAGTTGGCAAAGGAGCAGATGCAACGATATTACACGAGATAGTTAGTGGTGCAACTCATGTAGTAGGGTTAAGGAAGCATAAAATTTTGGATAGGGATTCTCAGTTGAATGACAAGTGGTAGAGGAATGAGAGACCTAAGGTCAAAATGAAGCAAGCCGTTGAAGGAGAGCAAGGTCATGATGCAGGCTCCTAAGCATTTGCAAATGCTCAGTGGGTCCAAGAGTATTTAATCAAATGGAAGGGTTTGCCTAATGATGATGCTACTTGGATGTTTGAGATGCTCTTATTAGGCGTGGGTTTACTGTTGCAGGTCTTAACTCAAGGGGGACTTGAGTTCTTTTCTCCTCTGAGGAGTATGGTGCAGGAGCACCAGGAGCAATCAAATTTATCATACATATGTGATCAATTTTGGGTTTCTAGGATTGTTCAAGATCAAATAAGGTCTACTTGGACTATTTTAAGTCATTTTGTGAAGTTTGGTGAAGTTTGGTCTTCATAGGTAGACAATGGCAAAAGTTGTCTTTTTTAACCAAAAGTGGTAATTTTGCACAAACTTGAAAAATGTATTAGTTAATCATTGGAGTCAGTTAGGACAGGGGTATTGGACATAAATATGCTCTAGAAACTCATTTGTATGTTGGCTTGCAAAGTTTTGGGAGAAATTAATGAGAAAAACCTTAATTTTCTACAATTTTATGAGTTTTCCAAGGTTTCAAACCTCATGTATGGATTCTACGGTCAATGGAGTGACTTGGAACTGACTGGAACTTGTTGTGCTCTGAATCTACTATGTTTTCCTTTTTTTTCATCGATTTTCATCCATATTTGTGAAATTTATAAACATTTCTTTAATAACAGTCCAAAACCCTAGTTAGGGTTTCTAGTGGACTAAAATGATGTATTTCTTGCCATTTCCACGTTAGAAAATCCCAAGAATTGGTGGAATAGCGAGTCCTTGTTGTGTTTTCATATTCTATACTTGCAGATCCTGAAGGTTTTAATTTGCACGTGCAATTCTTAGACAGTAATCCTGTTATTCTCATGTAATAGGCTAATAGAACAGTAGAAGGCATTTTGGTTGATGTAGGAGCAGTGATTTGGAATCCATAAGGTTACCAAAGGTTGTAGAAGGGTGTAAGGAGATAACAGAGACCCATTCAAGTGAGAGTTTGATTGATCACCAAGTGTTTGTATAAATTCTTATGACTGTCCTGTTAAGACAGAGTTTGACAGTTCTTGCAAGACTGTGAACAATCATGATGCAGGGACTTCCGGAGATCATAACTTTTGACTCGGATGTGGGTTTTCTACGAGATTTTACGGGTAGATGCGTTATGAGGTAGAAAGTGGTTTCGCAATTGACCTTGGTGGGTTGGACCTTGTTTTGGCACTTTTTCGGGGCTTGAAACTTTCATCTTAGCCCTCAAAATAGCAATTTAGTGTTTTTTTCTAGATTTTTCTAGATTTTTAAAAAGTTGCTTTTGTAATAAATCGAAACTCATGTTTCGAATTTAGAATATTAGTTGGCGTTTCATCCCACCTTAGTTTTAGGAAAAAAACAAGATTTGCAAGATATGATTGTAAAATTACCTAAAATGGCAAAATCTGACAATTGTCGAAATCTGCTAAAAAAGGTAATTTTTTGATTTTTTTGTTTTTCTTGGATATAAAAGAGTTTTCTCTCATTGTAGTGGTGGATTTGATGAATAAGAAGTTTTTTTATGTTACAGTCTTCAATCTTTGGCTCTCACATGATTAATGGCAAAATTGTATTGAGTGTATGTTGTGTGCTGCATCAAATCATGGTTGGTGTCCCCTATTTTGAATAAGTGTTGAAACCCCTTACAAACCCTTTTGTTTGTGTGTTTTGAATTTCATAAAATCCCCATTGAAGATTAGGAATCCCTGAACCTCTATTGTCTTAACTTTTCAAGTCTTGGTCAAGTCTAAGAGGCCTAAAAGGCCTAATCAGAACAGGGACAGTCAAAAGTTGCCTCAAACTTCTCAAAGGAACCCTAACCCAAATTTTGATATGTGTTGTCTTTCCCAAAAGGGTATCTCAAATGGTGTTTAGAATCTGGGTATCAGGTCTACAACAGAAGTTATGGTCAAAAACACCTTTTTGAACGGCTACAAGGCTTAAGGGCAGTTTGTGAAGGAAGACCTAGTTGATTGTAGGTCAGAAGCCTTTATGAGTCATTGTAGTTTGTAATTTCCATTGTAGAACCCCTACCTCTGCATCAACCAGCGATTCACATTGTGTATATGTGTAGTCACATTGTGTATATGTGAATTAGTCACATTGTGTATATGTGTTTCCTGCTTGAGTTATTCACATTGTGTATATGCGATATAGGTGTGAACTAAGCACCCTGTGTATATGTGTGGTATACATGAGATAGTCACTCTGGGTGTATGTGACACATGCACGAGTTATTCACTCTAGGTAAATGTGATTTGCAAGAGATAGTCACATTGTGTATATGTGACATATAGACGAGCTATTCACTTTGAATATATGGGTTGTACCCATGAGATAGTCACATTGCATATAAGGAATGTATGGTTGAGCCTGTCACTATGTGTGAACAAGTAATTCTTATATGAGCTAGTCACTAGGTGGTTTTGTGTGTTTTCGCATATTGATGTTGGTATTTAACTAAATTTTGACTCGATTGCATTTACTATCATACTATTGTATATGAATTGATTTGGAATCATAAGATTCACTTAAAGACAATGATCTAAAGGTGAGATTAAGATCTCATATCAAAGGAGAGGATGAAGCCTCTCTATTATTGTTGAACGAACTACGAATCCTCTGATTCCCATGAAGGGATATGTAGGCAGGGCTATTACGAATGAACCCGTGAGGTTTAAGTCTAGGTCTAGGGATGATCGTGACCTTGGGAGCTTACCATACTCTAGTACGAGTATATGAGTTTTGGCATAGAGTTGATGCTGTGACTATGGTTGGTAAGTCATTGAATTTGGCACTTCTAAATTAGATAGAAGATGCTTGGACAATTAAGTTAGTACTTGGTGAAAAAAAAAAATAGTAGTAACTAGGGTGGTTATGGTGGTTATTACAAATAGCATTGAATTATTAGATAAACTTTGAAGAATATTTCCTATAATCCTCTAATCAAAGATCTCCTCTCCATGTGATCTAATCTGATTAACAATATTCATGACTTGACTTGAGAATTGGTCTATAGACTTTGAATCCTTCATTTGTAAATTCTCAAAACTCTTCCTAAGGGACTATAACTTAGCCACTTTTATCTTAATTGTACCCTGGAAAGCAATTTATAAAATTTCCCATGCTCTCTTAGATGTAATTATTGTTGCAACCCTAGGAAAGATAGAATCATCCATTGCTTGCTGAATTAAAAATAAAGATTTTGCATTTTTTTTTTCTATTTTGCCTAAATTCAATTCTTGTGCTCTAGTCAATGTTTGATATGTTGTCTAATCTGAGAGTTCCATAAATTCATTTTCTACAATATCCCAAACTTCTTGTGAACAAAATAAAGCCTCATTTTAATAGCCTAGAAGTCATAGTTCTTAGAAGTCATAGTTCTTACCAGTGAATATGGGGATTTGGGCTATGAGAGACTACTGCTCCATGCCATGCCTACAAATTAATCTGTTACAACAATTTAAATCTAAAATCAATTGATTTCTACAGCTTCGTGTGCCTTCACTCTGCTATCTCTGTGATTTTTCATATCAAACTAATTTGATTTGGGGTACCTTATTTAGACTTGGGTGAATTTATCCTTCTCAGAAAAATTGCAACCTCTTGCAGCAATTTCCTTCAACCTTGGACAATTCTGGCAGCTTCTTTTTAACTGCTACAAATTCTTCAATCTTGGCAACCTTCCAAAAACTTGAGATTCCTTTTTCCTTTGAGACTACCTTTGTTAGTAGTAGTATAAACCTTCTGTGGCTTCAAATCATAGTCAAAACTTTCTAACTGGGCGACTAAATCTATGGTGACTTTCACTTTGGATCCACATGTATCTAGATTTGGAGTCTTTCAAGTGTTGTGGCCTCTTTTAAATGGAAAATCTGTCGCTTCCACCTTTTCTAAACTACGGCCTCCCCTTTTTTTTCTACAAATGTTTCTCTATCCAATGATTTCTTGTTTCTCTTTTTTTTATGGCTGTCTCTTTAACAGTTTTGGCTGCTCTTAGACTAGTAGCTTTTCAAATCCATGTCTTCTTTTATTTTTTATTACTCCCTTATTTCCTCTAGCGGCCACAAAAAATTCACTTTATCTTTGACCAAATGCTACGGTGGATTTATTCTCCTTTGGGGGTGGTTGTATATATAACAATCTCCTCTTGCGGCTTGAATAGAAGCAATACCTTCTGCTTTAGTCTATAGCGACTGCTTTAAACCTTCTTTTCAATGATTCATGTTCTTCTCTTGTCTGTGGCAGAGATTTAGACTTGGACGGCTTTATCTCTAGACAAATGTGTCAACCTGCAAACTCTTGGTCTTCAGATGACCTGCACTCTGATGTTGGATAGAGAAGAATATACACACAATGCTACAGCATTGATACTCAATTATATTTCTTCTATTCAACTTGATGAAAACCATACGATGATGTCTCAATATATAGAATACATACTAGTACAATGTATTAACACTTTTTTTTTTCTTCTAGAAACTTACTATGACAAGACTCTTACTAGTTTCTTCTACACTTTTCTAATTACATTTTTTCTTTTTTTATTATTACAATAATTAATTCCTAGAGATGATATTTCTTGTAAGGATAATGATGATGTGGAAATACATGAATGTAGGAATGAACTTGAAGTCGTTGTTCTATTTGATGGTGAAGTGGAAAGAGATAGAGAGGTTTTGCTTCCTTCAAAGTCGTGTAGAAAATGAGTTGAAATTGTCGCAATCTCTTGAAATGGAAAAAATAGTACATGGTTATGAAGAATCTTATGATTCGTGATCACATAAATAGAATTCAAATAATAACACAAAGAGTTTTTATTTAGTTACAAGGTCTAGTTTTAGTTTTCTTCTAGATGGTACCATTAATTTTACTAATAATTCTACTATAAATGAGCCTCTACTTGGGTGTGACTCCTTTGCTAACAAAAATGTTTATGTCCTACAACATGAAAACATGAATATGAATGCTCTAGTCTGCATGCCACAACCTATAGTGGAAGAGCATATTTCATGGCATTTACCTATTATTACCACTGAGGGAAATGTTTCTAGTGGGTAAATCCAAGAAAAAAGGAAAGTGCTTGGGTGGTGCTTTAATTGGTAGGACAAGCTTAGTATCTTATGTTGTTCAGGATCAAAATGACAAGTCTAAAAATCTTACGAGAAACTCTAGTGTGCATAAATTGTAAACTAGTGTTAGATCTAGTGAATATTTTCCTTTGAAGAAGTTGGTAGCTAATGATAAGAATGATCCTCTTAAATTTGCTCTTGCTTCTCTAAAAACTATGCAGCCTGATGCAATAGCAACTCCCACAAGCATTCCAAAACTCACAATCCACATAATTTCGACATATCACAATGCATAAAATGCAAGCAAAAACTCAAGACAATTTTATTGAAATTCAATTTCAACAACAACTACATCAATCTGCAAACAAGATTCCATAGCAAAGAAGATTATTACATCATCTGCAACAAAACAACATACTTGACCTCTTATGGCCTCTCACATGCATAATCAATCTGCAATCTCTGATTACATCACCTCCATACTTCCTTCATATTGTTCTTTCGTCCTCTCTTCCTTCAAACTCTCACAAATACCTCTGCAATTCTGCAATCTTCCCTCTAAATCTGAGCTTATTTCAGCCTCTTATCTGAGGCATTCAATTTTCACATACTGGCAACCTTGCTCACACAAATATGCACTAATTTACCTTTGTCTAGTGCCTTCTTTTCACTCCATTCTTTCTTTAACTCTAGTGTCTTTCTTTTCTATGCTAGAGCAACCTCTTTCCATTTTCCCTTTAATGGAGTAGTCCTCTGAATTTTTGCTCACCAACTCCAAACACCAACTCCCCTTTTAAATCTCCCAATCTGGTGCCCTCTTTTTCTTCATTAAATTATTTATTTTATTTTATTTTCAGCCCCCCATGAGGAGTGGGAATCTCCTTTAATGAGGCACTAACTTCTCTTTACTCTCTGCAGAAGTTTTGTCTCTTTAGTGGGGTTTCATCTCTCCTTTATTTAAGCACTTTCCTTAATTATTTTTTGTGTTGTTTAATGTATTTAAATCTGTCATATTGAGGCACTTTAATCCTCTACTCTAGCATAACTTTGGTATTTTCTTTACATGCTATTTTAGCCTCTAATTAAGGCATTGAAATCTTCATTGATTTCTTTTTTTTTCCATTACCCTTTTACATTTCCAAATTGCATAATGTTGGGTGAATATTTTGTCATCAACTAGATGAAGACAAAATGGTTATATCAACCACAGTATGATGAGATTAAATCTATTATGTCAAAAAGGGGAGGCTCCCTTCTTATTGCTAACTGAAATCAAACAGTAACTAACTAGATGTATTTACACTAAAACTAGCCATGGGGTGTTTCCATATCATCTATTTCTCTTTTTTTAGAAAAGATGTTTACAATTCACAATACAAAGCCTATGTCATACAATCACTAAAAATTACTATCTTGGAGCAATAATAGCCAATATGTATTTGAGTTACACAAAAGAATAACTAAAATAATACCAGTGTGTTTGAATCACGAAGAAACCCACGAAAACACAAAGTTTTCCGTTTCTTCTTATGCTAAATGAAAATAAGGATTCCAGGATAGAGTGCAGCCCAAAGTCTTCACAATATGCTGAGATATGATAAACTGATCACAGAAATCAACTTGCAGCTCAAAGTCTTCAAGTTATTTCAAATTCACAAACATAACACAATTTCCACAAATAATATTGTAGCTCAAAGTCTACGAAAATCATATTTGAAATATCTCTTAAAACACCTGATATATAGGCTCACACTTCAACGACTTATCAAATATAATGCAATAGAAAAGATGTAAGAATAATTCTATCACATAACAAAGTTAATCCAAGACAAAGATTAGATGCTAACTTGCTTTTCTTGTATTGATAATTGCTTGAAAATTGATTTACAACAATAAGCATAAAGTCTCAAATTTCTTTTCAAATTAGCAGTGCTTCACTTCAATAGAATAAAGATAATATTTACAAAAGAGGCCCTGTTATTTATAGGGAGAGGCCATGAGCAAAAATAGGAAAAGTAAAACTAACTATGACTTATTCATCAAAAAGAGTCCTTATTGATTTAGGACTTTCCTTGATTCTACATGTAATTACACATTTGAAAAGTACATGTAAATATGTCCAAAGCTAAATACATAAAGCATAAAAGAAATGTTTAGAAAATAATCTAAGGCATGATCAACTTGATCAACTCCCACCACTGTCCTTCTTCATGAATTCTTCATACATTGTCAGCACCGCTTACATTTCAATGCTATATGGCCTAGAAGTGTTCTTTGAAATAGCACAAGCCCTGGTTATTGAGTCTTTCATGTTGATAGCTACCTTTTCATGCCTTACCAAGTTTGTCTTAAGGTTATCCAAAGTCAACTGATAATCCAACAGCTTGTCCATAGAAGTCACTAAAAAAGTTTGTTCTTCAAAGTCCCTTTGAATCATGCTATTAAATTCTTGTACCATTTCCTCTGCAGAAAAAAAACTTATGATCATCATCTAGTAACTTGCATGGGAGTTCTTCAAGCCTGTTGAGGAGACTAACATCGTTATCTTCACTAACTTCTCGGGTGCTCTGCAAGTCTTTGATTAAGTCTTTCAAAACATTGATTCGGTGAATCGAAGTATCTTTAGTTTTGACATATGACTCACAATTGGAAATGATCTCAATCCCTACCAAAGTTTTCAATTTCAACTTCTTCATTTTCACCCACTCTTCTAGACTTTCATCCATGTCCTAGAGTTCTCCACAAACTCAGCCATGTCCACATGACCAATCTCAGTGTCTCTGATCTCATCCACATTGCATGTCACAGATGCTACAAGAAACACTCCCTGATACTTATACTTCATGACTTTTATTTTCCTTGGTGATGGATCAATCATCTAAATCACAAGTGTCTTTGTTGAAAGATGAACCTTGGAAAACGTACAGAAGAAACTGCAACACAAGATACATGATTTTGTAGTATTAGGAAAATATGGCAATAGGGAATTGCAATTTTGAAGATTATGTTCAAGAGCATGAGCTTAGCAAGGCTAGAGAGCGATGGAGACAAGAAATAGAGTGAAAGTGGGCAATGGTTGACAAAAGGAAAAATTTCCCAGAGTTAAAGAAATTCAGGTGTGTGATGTAATGGCGGTGAAATTTGTCGCCTTTGCATGTAGGGTAGATTGCTTTTGTGCAAGGGCGGTGAAATTTTCCACCATTACATCTAGTCAAAACTTCAAGTTTTTAAGGAGTGATGAATTTTGATGCCTCTACATGAGGGTAAAATTTGGCAAGTATGGAGGAACAACGAATAACTCTACTTTTGCATATTATACTTAGTATTATAGATGACATTATGGGATCAATATGCATGGGTGGCAAAATTTTCTGCCCTTACATACTAACAATAGATAAGTCTTTTACATGGGTGGTGAAAATCGTTGCCCATACATATTGGGTAAAAGTTTATGTCACGCATTGGTAGCGAAATTTGCCGCCCGTGTAGTGAAGGCAATACTCCAACTCGATTGTAAGGTCAACATTTTTTGCCACCCTTACAACAGGGGTAAACTTCTAGCAAAGGAATAATTGGTGAAAATCATTGCTAGTACACCAATAAGAAAATTACAAGGTTTAATTTATTCAAACCATATGATAGAAAAACAACCGGTGCAAAAAGGCGGTGAAAAACACTGCCCTGACAAGGAAATGATAGGGTTTGGTTTTTACGAAACAATGAAGATTACTGGTATATATTCACAACAGAAAAGACAAGAAACCCTAAACATATGAAAATAAAAACAATGATTCAACGAAAGATGAAAAACCCTAATTTATTGACGTAATAAAACACGAGAAAGAAAAAGTAAAAGGAAGAAAAACTTACCTGGTATTAAAAGGGTAGAGAAATGGAAGAAAACCCTAGCTCAGAAACTAATCAAATCCACTCAGCTATGTGCATATAGTAGGCTCGAAGACTCTCCAGGTGTGCATGACATTCACGGAAGCGAGGAGAAAAAGAAATAATAAAAATAAAAACTTTTAAAACCATTTAAATACCTCAAAGCACCATTATTGAAGTGCATTTAATTCACTTCAAGTGAACTAAATGTTTCTCAGGCAGTGAAAATCACCACCTATGCATACACTTATGGGGATAACATGTAGGGGCGGCAAATTTTGCCACCCTTGCACAAGAAAAGGAAACTAACATGCATTGACAACAAAATTTTCTGCCCCTGCATGTTTTAACAAAAACTTTCTAACACTTAAAAATCTCAAAATTACAACTTGAATTATTTGACAATTGTCAAGAAACTAACACAAGACATCACTTGAACAGACTCTCCAAGGTTAGGGGAATGTAAACAAGAACAATTGTGATTGTCTCATTTCGCAAGCTTAGAGTTGTAGGCTACGAAACAAACAAGTTTCGTAGGGGTCATCTCACAAATTGAGCTTTGCTGAATTTGAGGATAACAAATGGCTCTAACTGGAGAGATTCCTTTGATCATCCTTTGAAGCAATCGAAGGGAGAAGAACTCCAGTCTCTAAGTGCCTTCATCCATCTATTGGGCTATAGAGTTAGGCGATACAACAAAAAGACACAAAAAGACTCAAAAGAAAAAGACTCAAAACTGTACAAATATTAACAAACTTATCTGTCGCTTCACTATGAGAAAAGCTTCAGATGTTGTCCACTGTGTGGCAGCAGGAAAGGTGTTCCATCTTGATACTCCAACAAGAAACAATTTTCACCATAAACTTGATGAATGACAAAAGGGCCTCTCCACAGGGAATCAAACTTCCCATGCATTCCTTTCGGCTCTCTTCTCTTGTCCCATAACAAGACTTGATCCCTGACTTGAAAATTCCTAGATTTAGCCTTCTTGTTGAATAACTTCTTCACTTTACTTTGGTGTTCTGCAATGCAATCCACCACCTTAACACGTTCTTCAAGCTCAGAAAGGAACATCACACGCTTATCAATAGAGCTCTCAAAAGTTCCATCTTCAATAGCTTTTGCCAACTTCAAAGTGGGTAGCTCTAATGTAATCGATATCTCAATATTCAATCCATACAACAATTGAAAAGGTGACATACCAATTTCTCTTTTTGGGTTAATGCGGTCTACCCACAACGCATCGAACAATGCCCTATGGCAGGTCCTCTAATTTTCATCAACTAGCTTCCTGATGATAGTAACCAAGTTCTTGTTACTTAACTCAGCTTGACCATTCCCTTGAGGATAATAGTCAAATGAGTGAGCAAGAATGATCCCATATTCAAAACAGAAACTAGTTATTTCTTGGGAAGAAAAACAAGTAACATTATCTGCTACTATCTTGTTTAGAACACCAAACCTTGATATTATATTTTCTTTGAGGAACTTGCAAACTATCTCAGAAGTAGCATGTTTCACTGGAATAGCCTCCACCCACTTGGTGAAGTAGTCAGTGGCTGTGAGAACAAACTGTGCCCCATACTTGACAGTGGATTTACTGCGTCAATGAAGATTCGTCAATTATTACTGGCTTGAGAGGTAATGCAACCAACTTGGGTTTCTCCACAAACTATTGACAAAGCTCACACTTACGCACCTAGTTGTATGCGTCTTGAAATAGTGTAGGCCAATAATATCTAGCTCGCAAAATCTTGTGAGCTATCACTAGTGCTGAGAAATGTCCGCCACATGCCAAACTATGAAATGACTCCAATAGTTTACCTTGTTGTGCCTTATCAACACAACATAGAAAAATTCCATCAAGACTTCTCTTATACAAATAGTTGTCCCAAAGAACAAAATTTGTAGCCTTTAGCTTGATAGTCCTTTTCACTTTATAATATAGGTGCTCAAGACATTCACCATAAGTGACGAAGTGTGCAATGTTAGTGTACCATTCATCAGTTGTGCTAACAAACAGAACAGTAGGAATTACCTCATTATCTGCTTCTTTGTCACTTGTTTCTTTCGGCACATTATTAGCGATGAGCTAACACAAACCTTTCCCACATACCAACTTAGTGAGTTTGATATCTAGATCATATTTCTGGTGAAGTCCGGTAAAAATGTTGTTAAAGCCCTACAAACAATATTTTCAAACCCTAACTACCCAATGGAGCCCTAAAAACCTAGAAACAATGCAAATAGAGCATGAAATATGAAACCCTAAGCTAATAGTGCAAATCATCCATTGTTCCTATGAAGCTATGGCTAACTAATGCACTTAGAAATTGCAGGTCTGTAAATGCTATGGAGAGCTCACAAATGGCAAAGTTGACTTATGCAAGTGGTAAGATGAAAATGAAAGGGTAAGAGTGATTTTATAGAAGAGGAAATGTGAATGGAGGGTTGTGATTAGAAGTTGACTTGGAGGCAAGATCAAGGGCTGAGAATGATTAGAGTTTCCAACCACAAAAGGACAAAAGATATTTTTTTTATTAGAGGAAATGGTGAGGTGGGAATTGATTTTTTAAATTAAATAAATGGTGTGCATTTATTTTATTTTTTTAGAGGAAAGGGAAATGTAATGGGATTAAATTAAATAAGTGGGAACTTATTTAAGCTAAGACAAGGTTAATAATTTAAATAAATGGGTATTTATTTAAATTAAAAGGGGGTATGTGTATTTGATTAGTGAATAATTAAATAATAATTAAATTATTTAATTATAGAGGAATTTAGAAGAAGGTAGCTAAAATAATTAAATAAATGAAATTTATTTAATTAACAAGTGCAAGATAGAATGAATTAACTAAATAATTAAAAATTATTTAATTAATAGAAGAATGTGGAATTAAGGTGGAATATGCATGAAAATGTCATCCGCATGCCCAGGACATTTTTAAGTGTCTACATTTTGCCCCTCTTTGATATAATGTCGAGTCCGGCATTATATCAAAGAAAAAATTGAGAGATGTACTCTGAACGTGCCCCAGTGTATTCCAAGTGAAGCGTGATGGTCTTATGCCCCCTCGGGAAATTTTACAAATTTTCAAAAAAATTGGAAATTTTTTTGAAAAGTTGTGCGGAGTGCCCCAATGTGGTTTAGGAGTGAGAAAACGGCCATAAAAGGTCATTTTGTTTTTTGGTGTGTCACAGTAGGATGGCGGAATATCAGAAGAAATGGAGATGAAGAATAGGTGAAGGATGAAGATCGACTTAGAAGAATGGATCCTGACTTTGCTGTGATAGATTGTGAGCTTCTTTTATGCAGTTACTGCTTATCATCATAGTGCTTGTTGTGTGAAGGGACGACAATCACCAAGGCATGTCAAAGGCCAAAGCGCAAAGGGTAGTCCCTTGTGAAACAGGCACAAAATAGACAAGGAATGTCTAACTCAGACTAGGAATTGTGATACCTTGTCGGAACATGTGATGAGATAACTGTGAGGTGTGCAAGTCCTTATTCAAGGAAGTAGCTATTCTTTCCAATGCATAGGATGTCTTTGTGTCACACTCAATGGAATCCTGATCACATGCAAGGCAAGTTGCCCCAGTCATTTTGCCAAGACAAACCACAAACAACAATCAAAGAAAAGGGTCTTGCTCTATCCTCACTTCTCTTCATCACTTAGGGACTGCCTTGAGAAGCATAAGAACGAGACTGCAAAACAATCTAGTAGAATAAGACAGACTAGACCAATAGCCATTTGGACCTTTTGACAAGTGATATGTGCTTGATTGATTGATTGATTGATGATGATTCGATGAAGGAGGAGCTTGGTTTCAGGAAAGAAGCATGTCGTATAAGACGCCTGATCTAGTTTCAACAATGCCCCTACCTGTGTAAGGCAAGTGATATGATTGATTGATACTAGTGTTGTTGGTCATACGAGCAACACCAAGGTTTGATTGATGATGGATTGGATGAAGAAGGCCTGGTTTCAGAAAAGAAGCATGTTGTATAAGATGCCTGGTCTAGTTTCGACAATACCCCTACTTGTCTAAGGCAAGTGAAATGAATGATTGACACTAGTGTTGTTGGCCATGCGAGCAACACCAAGATTTGATTGATGATTGATTGGTTTGAGAAATGATGCATGTCATATAAGGCGTAGAGTCTTGGTTTCGACAATGCTCCATTCCGTGCAAGGTATGTGACGGTTGATACTGATAGTTGATAATGACATATGATTATCACAAGGTGATTGAGTGGTTTGAGTAATTGGATAGTTGTCTTGTTGATGTTTGGGATTGATTTGAAGTGTGAAAGATTGATTGCTTTGGTCTGATCAAAGTGTCCATTTCAAAAAAGGATGACTTATTATGACAATTGATAGGATAGCCCCTAAGGGACTAACCTAATGCCTCGGGGGTGCATCTTTCCTATGTGAAAGCTCAGAGCCAACGTAGTTCAACCATGCGAACTGTGGATGATTGGAAGAACTGATTTGAATGATATGATGATGTGATTGATTGGGATGTTTGAATGGATTGATTGAGCGATTTGATTGAGTGATTTGGTTGAAGAATTGAATGATTTGAAGAACTGATTGAAGAATGATTTGGTTGGAATGATGTGATGAATTGATTGATTTTATTGCTTGGATTTTGGTTGATATTTGATTTTTTGTGATTTTTGGGGAATATTTGATTTTTTTGACATGTTTTGATTTTTTGGATTTTTGGAAATATTTCAAAAAAAAAATTATGTTTTTGAATGTTTTGGAGGATGGCATTGGCTTGTAATTTTTATAGCCTTTATGCTAGATACCAATGACAAGGGGAAACCAAGTCTAGGTGCAAGGAATTGGATGGTAGGATAAAGTGATGGGCGATAATGGATGGATGGAAGGATGTACGCGTAAGAGGGCAAGGATGTGATCTCCAAGGACTATGTCGCATAGGAATAACATGCCCCATTATTGGTGGTATGCTCAGGATTTGACATGATAAGGTTTATGAAAATAGGATGATGATAGGATTGTTTGGAAAGAATGAGGTATGCCAAGAGATACCCAAGACATGTTTCAACATTTTGCCCCCATTTCTTTATCAAGCTCAAAAGAGGAAGGGAGAATGAATGGACTCGATAGGCTAGGTATATGTATGTGGATTGAGGGAAATGGCATGATAGGATAGAAATGATAGGATGAAAGTGATATGTTGGATGAGACAAGGTGCCCCCAAGTGTAAGTGATGTAGAAGATCAACTTATGCATGATGCCTATTTGTCAGGTTTTCATCATGGTACTTATCCAAGGGATCTATTTGCCAGGTTTTCACCATTGGACGAAGGGATTTACTTACTTTTTACTTCTTTTTTTTTTGACTTTGTTGACTTTTTTAACTTTTGAATGGAAGAGGGGGATTATGGATGAGAGGGACTCAAGTGTCTAGTTCCATGAAGGTGATAGTGTCCCATTAGAGAGGAATGTCATCGCATGGACCATGTGAAGTCATTATGCTCATTGATGTTGGTAGGGTGATTACGTGAAAGTGAGATGGATAAGGTAGATAGAATGATAGTGGATTATGATGTGGATTATGTAGGGATTGAAAGTGGATTATGATGTGGATTATGTGGGATTTATGCAAGGGAGATGGATGAAATGTTTATGCCAAAGCATGGACCATAGGGATAGGATGAGTGAAGTGTGTAGGGTAATAGTGGAATGATGGGGTGATGGATGTGCAAAAAGGAATCATGACCAATGGTTGCACACACTGTGTTAAACATGGAAGATTGTGATTGGATGGAGGTGTAGGAAGTAGTGGTGATGTTTTCTTAGAAGATGAACGATGTAAGCATTTAGGGACCCACATAGACTTAGTATTTTTATGATTGTTGCTTTTCATGTGGGATGAAGGAATTTGATATTTTGGAATGGAATGGATGGAGGAGGATGGTTGGGATTTTTTTTAGAAGTGGATGCCTCATTGGACTTGCTTTTTTGTTTAGGGACCCATACCATTGTAATTTTTGACTTTGCTTTTGGAGGTAGGGGCTTAGGTAGCCTTTTGAATGATTTTTTCTTTGAATTGTTGGATTGATGTCCTAAGGTATTAAGACCCTTAGGATGTTTGGATTTTTGAAAAGAGGCATCCAAATGTTTGTTTTTGAATCCCATGTGGTGGGTGGAATGAGTGAAAGCTTCTTGTTTAGACGATGTGCGCATTTGTTGGTCATGATTAGGAATGTGAGGGAATTTATGGATGATTGGGATATTGGGCATTGGAAGCAATGGTGGCAAAGTGAATAGAGAAAAATTAGGAGTTGAAAGTAGAGGAGGTGAATCGGATGGCGGAAAGTGTATGGTCACATGCTTTTGACATTTGTAGGATGATGTAGGTGGAATGGTTGCGTATGTTTTAGGAATGTGATAAGGATTGTGATGGAAAGTGGTAGACTTCAGAGGAATGGTGGAAATACTAACATCTTTAGATTGTTGTCCTTGGGGTGTGTATCCAAGGCCATATGAGTGAGGGGGTACTTTGACATGTATAGGCTCCAAAATACCTCATTTTAGAGCGTGGGATTGACAATGGGACTATGTGTGGTATGGATACTAGACACGAGTTTGTTATTTGATGGAAAAGGTGAAATGGACAAAGGTTGTTGTTGTCCCAAGGAGAGACTCTCGTGGATGCAAGTGGATAGACTAAGTGGATACGATGGTGGATTTGAAATGGGGTCGATAGTAGATTATGTGGAAGGATTAGGATCTTTATTATGTTCATGTAGATCCAAGTTATTTGTTTGATCTTCTATGTTTATGTGCTCTTGGGAGACACAAGTCTCATCATGACAAGTGGATGTTGGTTGGACCATGGATGGGTGAGGTGGCAAGGTCTTGACTATGGAATGCATAGAGTTGGCTAAGTGGATCATCATGGCCTTCTTGATCATAAAGGGGATCGTGATCACATGTGGGAGCTTGATCATGGAAAGGAGTAAGTGTGTTATGGATGGGTGGAATGGAAGGGGTTTGATCTTGATCAAAATTAGGAGCTAATGGTTCTACGTGCTTAAAATAATGCTCTTGACTTTGAGTGGAAATGAAAGTGGAAGTGGATGACTCATGAATGGGCATAATGGTTTGTGGACCACATGATGGTGTTCAAGGGATGAACATGGTATTTGAAGGCTCGTTGGTAGGCTCAAGCATATGTGTCGGATGACATGGAGATAGTTTATTCCATGCTAGTAACCCTTGGATCACATCCTTTGCAAGGGTATGTGCGGAAGGACAATGTAGTGGATGGACAATGAGGGTAGATGATGTGGACTCGAATTAGGAGTGCGGTGATAGAATGTACTCATGATGGATGAGGTAGACTTATGTTCCCCTTGTCAAAGGTAGCCTTGGAATTTGAAGGCACTTTGGCTTGCTGCCAAGGTGGGCTTGGATAATATTGTGGATGGGCTTGGGGTGCTAGAACCTTGTTTTCTAGGATTGGTATGGAATCACACGTGTCTTCATATCGTTGTATGTCTTCTTATGGGATTAGGGCCATGTTGTCAAGTTCTTGATTAGGATTAATGATGACGTGGAGTGATAAGGTATGTGATAAAGTGTGGGATTGATTGGATGATTAGATGGGTGATTAAGGATGATTAGGGTATGGTTAGGGTTGTGATTGGGATGACTTGGGAATGATTAGGGGTGAGGCGATTGGGATGAATTTGATTGAATGATGTGATTAGAGAGGGTGACTAGGATGTGAAGGTTGAATGATGAAGATATGAGTAGAATGTGATTAGGATGATGTCGATTGGATGAGGTGTTGGAAGGAATGTTTGGAATGAGGGATGACTAGGAGAATCTATTCCCTTTTTCTTCTTTTTGCAACCGTGTCTTTACCGAATGGGATTTGTGAATTGTGAGATGGTATGGTGGGTGTCAATGCAACGTGATGAGGCCCAGGCTATGATAGAGGCTAATAAGATTAGTCTTTGAAAAGTCTAGCTCCAAGAGGGTACTCTTGTCTACTAATGACCTTTCAAAGCACAAAGTGGTTTTATCAAGACCTTGAGGTATGGAAGAGATGATTGATTAGAGTGAACCTATGAGTTTTAGAATTCACTTGTAAGGATGGACTTAAACTAGCCATGGAGTATTAAGCCCACGTTTTGATTGATGTGAGAAGATGTCAAGGTCTCTTGGTCTAAATTTGTACTTGTGAAACAGTCAAGCTTCGAAAGTTTCTCCTTATGTTTCAACCTTAGGAAGACTATGTTTGGGAACCTCTATAGATGTCGAAGGCTGAATGGTAATGAAAATGTTGTGATGAAATGTAATTGTAAAGGTGTGTAATTGTCTATGTAATGGGTGGCTTTGACACAAGTGCAATTAGATTTAATAGGAAGAGTAGATACTCAAAGTTTCCCCTAGAGTTATGGTGTGTTGTAATAGGAAATGATTTGGGTAGAAGTGGCTGGATTGGAATGAATGGTATGATATGATTGGGATGGGATTTATTTGATTGGAATGAAGATGATAATGTGTAGTGATGAGATTAGATGACTAGATGTGGGTTTGACTTGGAATGGTGTTGGTTGGATTAGAAAGAGGATGATGTGGAAGGATGATAATGTAATTATGACGTGATTAGGATGAGGACAAGGATGATGTGGATAGTCAGATGATGTGGTTAGGATAGTGATAAGGATATGGTGAGTTGATGAAGACATGATTTATAGGATGTGGTGTGATTGGATGAGGATAATGATGTCTAAGGATTAGGGGTGATGACCTGGATGGATAGAATATGATGATTAGGAATGATAAGATGTGATTATGATATGATTTGGATGATGATTAGGATGGGGAGAAATTATTAGGAATGATGATTTGGATAATGTAGAATAACAAGGATATAATTAGGATTGGATTGGGGTGACTTCGATATGATTAGGAATGACATGATTGTATGAATTGGATGAATTAGGATGATGATCTAGAATGAAGTGTAATGATTGGGATGATGCTTAGGATGATGTTAATTGGATGAAAGAGGTGATTAGGATGAGTTGGAAATGGTTAGGGTACGATTAGGAGAATGACTAGGATGATGTTGGTTGGATGAAGATGTCGATATGTAATGATTAGGATTGATGAATATGATATATTGGGGTGAGGTGGAATGATTAAAAAATGACAAGAATCTTATTAGGATATGATTAGGGGTGGCTTGGATATGATGTGGCTAAGAGGGTGATTAGGACACGAAGGTTGAATGATGAAGATATGAGTAGGAATGTGATTAGGATATGATGAGTTGGAATGATGAATATGATATGATGTGAAATGGATGTGATGATTAGGGTATAACTATGATGAGGTGGCATGAAGAAGATATGACAAGAATGTGATTAGGAGTGATTATGATTGATGTTGTTTGGATATGATAAGATGATGTGTAAGGATAACGGGATTAGGGATGAGGTTGAATGATAAGGAATGGAATGATTAGGATGTTTGAGGAAGGACAGGGATGATGACTAGGATGAATTAAGGTGAAATGGAAGTGACTTGGAATGAGGATGATAAAGTGTAATGATGTTGTTAGGTGATTTGGATGGATTAAGATAATGATTAGGATAGTGATAAGGATATGCGGGGTGACAAGGATGATGATTAGGATATGGTTTGACTTGGAATGGTGTTGATTGGATTAGAAAGAGGATGACATGGAAGGATGATAATGTAGATATGATGCAATTAGGATAGGACAAGTGGAATGATTAAGATGGTTGGTTGGGTGATGTGGTTAGGAGAGGTGGTTAAGATATAAGGATTGAATGGTGAGGGTATGATAAGAATGCAATTAGGATAGGGTCATGATGACTTGGATGTGACTAGGATGTGAAGTGGCTAAGGATGGTGATTAGGACGTGAAGGTTAAATGATGGAAGATATGAGTAGGAATGTGATTAGGATATGATGAGTTGGCATGACGAGGATATGATGATGACATGGAATGAATGTGTGGAAAGAATGTCGGGGGTGATGATTATGCAAGCACACACATCAGTCATAGAAGACACTTGGTAGTCAGTTGGTTGTTTTTTATGATATCTTGATGTTTTGCAAACACTTGTAAACATGCACAATCCTAGGCTAGGCAAGGACTATATTTGTTGAATCCCCTAGTTGCGCTTATTCAAAGCAGATAGCTCTAGGATCTTGGTAGCACTAGCTCCCCTCCATGGCACTCACTTCTCATGCATACCAAGTTATGGGTTTCCCAAGGCTCATCCCCCCACCAAACCTTAGGTTTGTCCCTACTATCTTGGCTAAAAACTACGAGAATCAGGGTGGCTTCAAAGGTTCCCCTTCTGCATCAACAAATAGAGGGTTTTTGGCCACTAAACAAAGGGGTTCTAGTGAATATCTAGGGGACCAGCACCCCACGAGCATCCAGCAGGCCACTTAAGGCTCTAACTAACCCTACTAGGAGTTTAATATACACAAAGGTATGCCTCCTTTTGAGATAGCACTGTATGGTGAGTGCTCATACTGGTTAGACTTGGCTTTCGCCTTATTCTTAATTTATATAGCGGGCTTGGGGTCGCAAGTGAGTTCTCCTTTTTGATGTGTCTCAAGATCAGGCCCACTCTAAGGCTCAAACAAAAGCAAGACAAGTTAACATGTTTTTGATCCCCATCCTCACACTAAGTCACAAGGGGAGAGCATACACATGTGAACTTGCTCACACTCGCATGGGCGTTCTTTTGATTTTATCTTCTCTTAAGTGTGGTGTGGTTTTATGTAAGTGAAATGGAGGGTTTTTCTTATATACCTTTCCACAACTCTAACACAAACCACCAAACATAGCAAACAAAATGCAATCATTTTTATCTTTTTTTAGATGAGTGAGGATGTAGGTTAATTTTAAGCCCCATGAATGTGAAAATGCAAGATTTGTGGTTCATTTTTAACCCAATGTGTGAAGATGTAGAGTTGTTCTTTTTAACTCATGAAATGTGAATAATGCAAGAGTTGTGGTTCTTTTTAATCCCAAAATGAGTGTAGGTTTGCAAATAGAAAATTGTATTTGTTCTTCTTAACCCAAATCGCAAAGTGTTCCTAAGTTAAACCATACACACATTCATGAAAAAAGGAAACCCTAAGTAACAAGTTATGTTTTGCAATTCAAAATGTTTCTCCACGCCACAGGCTGCAAACACAAAGATCAGTAAAAGAAAACCATAAGTCTACTGCTCAAAATAGAGAAACCTAAATGAAGAACATTTTGAAAAACTTCTTATTTATACCAGTTGCATGCATCACATACAGAGCAAAGGCAGTGCACTGTCAGACTTATGCGTTTCAGGGACCAGTGCAAGCGGTGCACTATTATGCGCATGCGAGTTAGCCAAGCACATGAGGTGCATTGTCATGCTTATGCGAGTCATTCAAGTGCATGCATCACACTAATCAGCCTATGTGTCACACTAATCAGCACATGCATCACACTAGTTAGCACATGCATCACACTAATCAGCACATGCGTTACACAAAGCAACTTATGCGTCACACAAAGTAGCTTATGCATCACACAATTTCTGCAAATACAAATTAGCATAAAAACCCTAATCTATGAATGAAATACGTACTCCAGTGATAAATGTCAAACCCTAGGGTTGTAAGGTCATCTCTTGGATGCCAGAAAGATGATGAACTTTTAGACATTCACAAGATATACCCAAATGTTTAAACAAGTTAGCAAGAAACCCTAGATAAAACCCTTGAAATAAAAAACCCTAATGCTCTAAAAAAATTCTAATGAGATAACCAATATGAACCAGAGAGTTGACAAGTTAGAATCCTACAAAATCAACTAGCTTAGGTTTATAAAATCAAAATAACAAAATTTCTGCCCTAAACACAGTCATATGTGTTGCAGACACCAGAGGATATGTTACGTCGTACGGATCATGCATCACATTGAGATGCTTATGCATCACATGGATCAGCTTATGCATCGCACTATTCCTGTAAATTCAAAAACATAAAATTCACGAAATGTACGGTCGTTCACGTCAAGTTCACTAGATGAATTCAGGTAAAAATATGCTAAAGCCATGCAAACAATATTTTTAAACCCTAACTACCCAATGGAGCCCTAAAAACCTAGAAACAATGCAAATAGAGCATGAAATATGAAACCCTAAGCTAATAGTGCAAATCCTCCATTGTTCCTATGAAGCTATGGCTAACTAATGCACTCAGAAATTGCAAGTCTGCAAATGCTATAGAGAGCTCACAAATGGCAAAGTTGACTTATGCAAGTGGTAAGATGAAGATGAAAGGGTAAGAGTGATTTTATAGAAGAGGAAATGTGAATGGAGGGATGTGATTAGAAGTTGACTTGGAGGCAAGATCAAGGGCTGAGAATGATTAGGGTTTCTAGCCACAAAAGGACAAAAGATATTTTTTTATTAGAGGAAATGGTGAGGTGGGAATTGATTTTTTAAATTAAATAAATGGTGTGCATTTATTTAATTTTTTTAGAGGAAAGGGTAATGTAATGGGATTAAATTAAATAAGTGGAAACTTATTTAATCTAGAACAAGGTTAATAATTTGAATAAATGGGTATTTATTTAAATTAAAAGGGGGTATGTGTATTTGATTAGTGAATAATTAAATAATAATTAAATTATTTAATTATAGAGGAATTTAGAAGAAGGCGGCTAAAATAATTAAATAAATGAAATTTATTTAATTAACAAGCGCAAGAGAGAATGAATTAACTAAATAATTAAAAATTATTTAATTAATAGAAGAATGTGGAATTAAGGTGGAATATGCGTGAAAATGTCATTCGCTTGCCCAAGACATTTTTAAGTGTCTACACCTAGATTTTAGCAATCCAATTCCCTCTCTTACTCCCAAATTCTTGCTGAGTCAAGATGGACTTAACTGTTGAATCTAGTACTAAGGCGGTAGTGTGGGAATTCAAGATGTAGTACCTAAAATGCTTGACTGCCTCGACGAAAGCATAAGCATGTTTCTCCATGGCAAAATACTTGAGTTCATGAGTTTTCACAGGATAACTCATAAACACAATCAGAGATTCAATGCCTTCCTTGTTCTCTTGTACTAGGATGGCTGCTAGTGTATGCTCAAAAGCATAACTATACATGATGAAATCCTTTGTATAGTCTGGACAAAACAAAAATGGAGCATGAGCAATGGCTTTCTTGATGTCCTCAAAAGCCTCTTTACCTTCCACACTCCAACAGAAAGTGGACTTTCCTTTCATCATATTTACAATATGACGAGTCTTTTCTACAAACTCAGGAACAAACCTCTGTAGAAAATTAACCTTCCTAAAGGAGTGTACAGCCATCTTACTTGTAGGAAAAGTAAGACTTTGAATAGATTTGACTCATTTGGAGTCAATTTTTGTACCTTCCTTGACACAATATGCCCAAGAAGCTTACCTTCGGTCACCCCAAAAATAGACCTCTTGGGATTCAAGGAAATACCATGTTGTTGACATCTTTCCATAACTTGTCTTAGATGATAAGCATGATCTTGACGTTTTTTGGAAAAAATGGTTAAGTCATCAAGATAAAAAACAATGAACTTACCCATCTCATCATGAAAGGGAAGATCCATTGCTCTCTGGAAATTAGCGTTGGCATTTATCAACCCAAAAGGCATCCTACGATATGAAAACGTGCCCCAGGGAGTGGTGAAAGCAATTTTATGTTGATCTTCTTCGCTGATCTCCACCTGATTATATCCTAAGAAACCATCAAGAATGGACAACATCTCTGAACCCATCACCATTTGTAAAACTTGGTCCATTATCGGCAAGGGGTAATTATCCTTCAATGACAACTGGTTCAAATTGCAGAAATCCACACAAATGTGAATCTCTCCATTCTTTTTCCTCATCGGAACAATGTTGGCTATCCACATTGAATGGTGAATAGGAAAGATTATTCAAGCATTAAGCATCTTCTGAATCTCAGCTAGAATGGTCCCTGAGATTTTTGGATTATATTGCCTTTGTTTCTGTTTGTGAGGCAAAGAGCCCATCTTGAGTGGAATCTCATGTTGAACTTCCTTTGGCCAAAATGACTTCAAGTCATCATAGGAGTAGGCCAACACATCAATGTAATGATGCAAGAGCATAAAAAACTTGAACTTCTCATCTGTCGTACAACATTTCCCAATGTTAAACCATTTTAGGATCACTTTCTATGCCTAGATTCACTTGCTCAAACTCAGTAGATGAACTTGTTCCGGATTGTTGTTGTTGTTTGATGTACCAGTCATGCTTGTCAAAAAGTTTCTCAAGGGAAACCAGACCTTTGGGGATTTTGTTTCCTTTCAACTGCAATATCTCCTCACCTGTTTCTTGATCACTATCAGACATAGATTCTCGAGGAGGAGAATCACTTCCTTCAAAATAGAGTTCATTGAAATTCTCTACTTTCTCCAAGAATGCAATGATTTGATCATCACCATTGACTACTTGCCAATGCTTGGAATTATCAGGAACACTTGGTCTAATGACCAACTAAATGGTATATTTATCGCCCTTTAAATCCTTATCAGGAACCATATGAGTAGCCAATACGGCCAATGAATCTACTCTATTGTTTAAATCTCTTGGAATAGAAGAAATGTTAAACACATCAAAATCTTCAATGCAATCCCAAACGTGATTGCAGTAATGCCTTAACCTCTCATTTTTAGTCCGGTAAAGATTAATTACCTGACAAATAACTAGTTCTGCATCTCCTTGTGCATGAAGATTCTTGATTCCTTTTATGCGAGCAACTTCCATTCCCAACAGCAAAGATTCATACTCGGCAATGTTATTGGTATTATCAAACTATATCTTGTAGGAGAAAGGAAAGATATCACCTTCTGGAGATGTGAGTACAATTCCAACCCTAGATGTTGTTGAAGAACAACTACCGTCAAACTCCAAAGTCTAAACATCATTTGAACTTTTTAATTTGGCATTCTCAGGATCAGCGGATTCATGACTTGAAGAAGAATAATCTTATATCATCAGGCTTCTATTGGAGTCATCATCTAATGTCTCAGAAACTTCATCAATGGTCAGAAAATAATTTCCCATACCTAAAAATTCAAAAAGAATCTGTGCTTTTGGATCTTCAAACTTGGTTACTGTATACTTAGCCTCTCTTTTAGGAAGAAGCTTTTTCATAACACCCTTGACAGGTAACCTTACCTCAGTCCAATCCATGTTGATTTCTCCACCAACATCCTTGCAAAAATTTCATCCCAGTAATATTCCATAGGAAGCTGGAACATTGGCCACCAAAACAGTCACCTTTATTCTCTTCTCTAGGAAAGCAGCGAATGCAAATTGTGCATCCTTGATCTACCCTATGAGGGGCACTTGCTTTGTTTCCATGGAGAAACAATGACCAAAAGTCTTAGTCAAAGTTAAACCTAAGGCATTTGTTGCCCTAGCAGGCATAACATTATCAGAGGCTCCATAATCTATAACACAGCTACTAAGCTTATGACCATTTACTAGCAAGGAAATATAGAATGGTTCAATTTTTCCTGTGGCGGTAGAAGGAGAGGCAACTAGATTACTCTGAGTTGGTCTCATTTTAGGGATGACAGGAGTAGATTTGGAAAAATCCTGCCCAACTGGACCAGCTTTGTTTTTAACAAACTTAGCTAATCTTTCAAACTGGTCAGGATTATCTTGCAGATATTCTACCTCAAACATTTGAATCTTGGTCTTTTTAGCATGGTCTATAATATCAAAAAGTTGATATGGACTAGCTGTAGAAGACGGACTATTCTCACTTTAAGGTTTTACATAAAGAGTACTGGTTTTATATGCTGAAGATGAAGTAGGAGAATTAGATGTACTTACTTGTTTATCTCCAGCTACATCTCTTGATTGGAAAGGTAAAGGAGTGCCCCTCTTAGCAATGGTAACCATAGGGCAAGGATCTTCCCTAGACTTTCCTTTATCAACCACATGTTGATGGCTAGATTGATTTTGTGACCATGTGAGAATAGCATAAGATTCACCAAAAGTAGCTTCTTCATGTTACATCTCATCTTCAAAATTTAGGAAACCAATATTAGAGTCACCAGCCAACTCTTCTTCACCCCCCATGAATAGATTAGCACCATCTTCCTGATCAAAATTTGATTAGGGAAGATCCTCTTGCTCTGCCTTATAATAACCCACTGCTACATTTACTGGTGGTACTTCCAAAGCAAGTCTTCCTTGTGATGAAGGTGTTAGCAAATGGTCAGCGCTCCCTGTGGGATTCATGACATGGACTAACCACCTCCTGTGGATTCATTAACTCTGGTGCTTGTATCAGAAATTAACATGTTGACCTTTTGGTTTAATAGCAATCGTGGGCCAACAATTGGTATCGGAGTGAAAGGTCATGGGTTTGAATCCCCCCGGGTAATGCTGGGGGGGAGTTTGTTGGAAAATGGTTAGCACTCCCCGTGGGATTCATGACATGGACTAACTGCCTCCTATGGATTCATTAACTCTGGTGCTTGTATCAGAAATTAACAGGTCAACCTTTTGGCTTAACGGCAATCATGGGCCAACGGGAGGAAGCCTATTTTGACCTTGATTTCTAGCAGCATTACCTTGATAATTGGGAACTTTGGGAAACATTCTCCTTGGTATGTCCTTGTAGGAGGGAATGGACATATTCTGGGACATTTGCTTTTTTAGAGCTAACAAATCATTAGCTAATTTCTGCACCATAAGATCCATGGTGCTAGTAGAAAGTGTGTTTGTAGAGTACTGCCCTCTAGCTATGTTTGTATCTTTTCTTATCTTGTCTATGAGGATTAGATCATCCTCAATCTCTATAGCCAAGTTCTAAGTTGTTGCCAGATCAACTGGATTTGCACGTTGTAAAAGAAAACTTACTTCTAGCAGTTGAATGTTTATGAAGAAACACTTCTGATTCTCAGTTGTAGGCTGAGCAGTTTTCAAAATCTAATTTTTTAGCTTGTTGAACTTTGCAATGAACTCACACATGGGTTCTTACAGTTCTTTCTTCATTTGTGTAAGCTAAGCTAATAGTGCACATGCATCTTTAGCAGGCTTGAACCTAGCCTCAAACTTGATTCAGAGAATATTCCATCTAGTGATGGTTTGTGAGGGAAGATGATAAAACCAATTTGCAGCTACACCCTGAAGTGTTTCAACAAATAGTCTTATAGAGACATCTTCATGTTCCACTCCGAGAACACCAAAAGCAATGTAAAAAGCCACAATGTGTTCATCAGGGTGAACTTTTCCATCACCGTTGGACTTCAAAAAAAATTTCCTTGAACCACAAGGTAGTTCATGTAGTGGTAGAGTGAGATTCAAAGGCCTGAAAGCATTCCCCCATGGACTTGGAGGAGGAGGAAGAGCCATTGTGCATCGGTTAAATGGAGGAATCATAGACCTTTGGACTTGTACAACATGTGGAATTCTATGAACACTTGAAGCTTCACTTGGTATGGGAGATCTTGGGTTGGTAGGTGAAAAACTCCATGTATGGTGAAGAGATCTCGTAGGCAGAAGATTGAAATTATGTTGTTGCATTAACTTAAAAATAGGATCTATAATTCCTTGTGCTCTTCTGCTTCGTGTATACCTTATTTTTGCCATAATACAATTCAACAAAAAAAAGATAAACAATACAAAAACCTATTACAAGTAATGGCTCCAATATACTTCAACCAAATGAGTGAGACTCTTAGTTGAGTTTCGTTCCCTAATAGAGTCGCCCAAAACTATTGGGTGAATATTTTTCCATCAACTAGATGAAGATAAAATGGTTATATCAACCACAGTATGATGAGATTAAATCTCTCCTCTCAGAAAGGGGGGGCTCCCTTCTTATTGCTAACTGAAATCAAGCAGTAACTAACTAGACGTATTTACACTAAAACTAGCCATGGGGTGTTTCCATATCATCTATTTCTCTTTTTTCAGAAAAGATGTTTATAATTAACAATACCAAGCTTATGTCATACAGTTACTACAAATTACTATCTTGGAGCAATAATAGCCAATATGTATTTGAGTTACACAAAAGAATAACTAAAATAATACCAGCATGTTTGAATCAGGAAGAAAACCCACGAAAACACAAAGTTTTATGTTGCTTCTTATGCTAAATAAAAGTAAGGATTCCGGAATAGAGTGCAGCCCAAAGTCTTCACTATATGCCGAGATATGTAAACTGATCACATAAATCAACTTGCAACTCAAAGTCTTCAAGTTATTTTGAATTCACAAACATAACACAATTTCCACAAATGATATTGTAGCTCAAACTCTATGAAAATCAGATTTTAAATATCTCTTTAAACACTTGATATATATAACCACTTATCGAAGATAATGCAATAGAAAAGATGTAAGAACAATTCTATCGCATAACAAATTTGATCCAAGACAAAGATTGGATGCTAACTTGCTTTTCTTGTATTGATAATTGCTTGAAATTTGATTTACAACAATAAGCACAAAGTCTCAAATTATTTTTCAAACTAGCAGCGCTTCACTTCAATAGAATAAAGATAATATTTACAAAAGAGGCCCTCTTTATCTATAGGGAGAGGCCATGAGAAAAAATAGAAAAACTAAAACTAACTATGACTGATTCAACAAAAAGAGTCCTTATTGATTTAGGACTTTCCTTGTTTCTAACTGTAATTACACATTTGAAAAGTACATGTAAATATGTCCAAAGCTAAATACATAAAGCGTAAAAGAAATGTTTATAAAATAATCTAAGGCATGATCAACTTGATCAACTCCCACCACCGTCCTTCTTCACGAATTCTTCGTACATTGTCAGCACCACTTGCATTTCAATGATATATGGCCTAGAAGTGTTCTTTGAAATAACACAAGCCCTTGTTATTGAGTCTTTCACATTGATAGCTGCCTTTTCATGCCTTACCAAGTTTGTCTTAAGTTTATCTAGAGTCAACTGATAATCCAACAGCTTATCCATAGAATTCACTAAAAAAGTTTATTCTTCAAAGTCCCTTTGAATCATGCTATTAAATTCTTGTACCATTTCCTTTGCAGAAAGAAACTTATGATCATCATCTAGTAACTTGCATGGAAGTTATTCAAGCCTGTTGAGAAGACTAACATCGTTATCTTCACTAACTTCTTGGGTACTCTGCAATTCTTTGATTAAGTATTTCAGAACATTGATTCAATGAATCAAAGTCTCTTTAGTTTTGACATATGACTCACAATTAGAAATGATCCCAATCCCTACCAAAGTTTTCAATTTCAGCTTCTTCATTTTCACCCACTCTTCTAGACTTTCATCCATGTCCTAGAGTTCTTGAGACAAAGCATCAACTACCTCATCCAATTCAACCCTTACCTTTTCCATTTTATTTCTTCTTTCCACAGAAGTTGTCAAAAGAAGTGTACCTTGTGCAATCATTCTTTCCAGAAATTCATTGACCACTCTTCCTCTTGCATGTATCTTCTCAACCTTCTGGATGATAGGATCTTCAATAGTGATAGCCATAGGTGTTAGATTTAGGACAGACAACTGAGGAGGGGGGGTGAATCAGTTGTCAAAACTTTCTTGCAATCTAATTACTTAAATCCTTTTCTTAATTCATCAGCATAATAATAAATCAATCATGGAAACATAATGCAACAATTCAAGAGCAGAAAACACATTAACACATGACACCAAGATTTTTAATGTGGAAAACCCAGTTAAGGGAAAACCTCGGGTGACTAACCCAAGATTGTATTCTTTGTTAAAAGAATAGAAAGAACAAAATGGCACATGCCAATTAGGGCTCATTGCCTGAGCACACTGCTCACAAGAGGCCCACTGCCTACAAGAGACACACTATCTACAGAATAAAACTATTACATACTTGAACTGAAGAATAGCATCTTCACCATGCTTGAGTTAGTTCCATTTAAGCCCAATACTTCTGCTCTGCCTTTCACTCTACTCCTCTCTACCACACTCTCATCTCCACAAGATACACCTAGAAATGACTTTATAATTCCTTATTTATACAAGACATTGACTTAGGGATAATCATCCAAGTCGGCATACATTATAGAGCAAATACATAAATACAACATGACTAATTACAAAAAGACTTCACATGGATCAACACACTATCGGCCACATAGATCTGAGACTTCAATCTTCTTTTAGGAACATGCCAAACTTCACAAAACATCTTCAAGATCATCCGCAGGATGTGTAACTCATCTGGTCGGCCTGACTTGGGAAGAACATCACCTGGAAGTAATTCTTCAATTATGAGCTCAATCTTCAATGTGGACCACCAACATGAACTAGACACAATCCAAAGAGCTCCACAAGCTTGCCTGAATCACCAAGAACATCCACACTACTTTTGCTTTCTGAAATCATTCTCTCCTTCATTCAGAACCTCAAGAACACAGTCTATCATCATTGTCTTATTGGAATAGATGCTTGTGGACCTCCAGACCATGAACCAATTGAGTTTTCAATTCACATTGACTTCATAAGCACTCCACCAAATCCGCAGAACAAGATATTTCAATTCTGGAGCTCACCGGACCTATCTGTGTCACTCTGTCACCTCTAAACATCTGCCAGAACCAGTTTTACTTAAGTGGCCATAACTTCTTCATATCTTCATGCAGACCTCTGAAATCTTTACTGGATCATCTTAAGACACTTATCTACAAACCCTTTGATGCGCATCCTCTGATCTTCATCTTAGATGGGATCTTTACTTTACTGTCTTCACTGTTCTTCTCTGTTCCTAATAGGACTAATTTTCTTAATATCATCAGCAATTTTCTCAATATCCTTAGCATATAGTTCATCCAATCCTTATCATTAATGCAATAGGAGTATGTTGACATCAATGACAACACCGGTTAGGCCCATACTTGCAACAATCTCCCCCTTTGTCATTGATGGCAACATATGATGTGAAAAACTATTTTAACCATCAAGACAAGAACTTCTCCTTACTAACACAACTCCCCCTATCAACAATAACCATTCACATGTCTTCTCTTCCTTTCTTGCTCCCCCTTTGAGCAATTGTTTTTCACATGTATTCTCTCCCCCTTTGACATCAATGGCAAAGGGCACATACTTGCATCACTTCAGAATCATACCAGCTGCTCCCCCTGAGTAGTAGCTTCCCAAACATCAATCCGAACCACAAGATATGACTGTGAAATCCACCAAACTGATGCACATTAGAGCACCTTAGTTCATAACCAGAGGGGTAATAACCCCTAACTTCTCCCTGAGATACTCAAAAGAGTCCTTAGGAAGAGGTTTAGTAAAAATATCTGCAATCTGATCCTTGGAAGGCACAAACTCCAATCTGACTTCATTCTTGTTCACTTGCTCTCTCAAAAAGTGAAACTTGATGGATATATGTTTAGTCTTTGAATGCAACACCGGATTCTTTGATATATTTATTGCACTTGAATTATCACAGAAGATTGTGATAGTCTCCTCATACTCCACTCTGATGTCTCTTAGCATTTGCTTCATCCACAATACTTGAGTGCAACTACCTATTGCTGCAATATATTCTACTTTTGCTATGGATAGAGATATTGCCTCTTGTTTCTTGCTCAGCCAAGAAACCAATCTCTTCCCCAAAAAGAATGCTCCACAACTGGTACTCTTCTGGTCATCCACATCTCCTACCCAATCCACATCTGTATATGCATGAAGAGAGAAATCATGATCTCTAGGATACCACAAACCATACTCAACTATCCCTTTTAGATATCTAAAAATCCTCTTGATTGCCATGACATGAGATTCTCTAGGATCAGCTTGGAATCTAGCAACAAGACCAACATCATTCATAATGTCAGGTCTAGTTTGAGTGAGATACAATAATCCTCCAATCATTGACCTGTACTTTTTCTGATCATCCTTAGGAGAGTCATCTTTGCTCAATTTACATCTAGTTGCCATGGGAGTACTCATTGGTTTTGAGTCTTCCATCCCAAATTTCTTCAACAATTCTTTCACATATTTGGTCTGAGAAATGAAGATTCCTTTCTTTGTTTGAGTGATTTGTAGACCCAAGAAGAAATTCATTTCCCCAAACATGGACATCTCAAATTCACTTTTCATTTGATTTGCAAAAGTTTTGCACATACTATCTCTTCCTCCAAAAATGTTATCATCAACAAACACTTCAACAATCAAGATATTTTCATGATGAATTTTGAAGTACAAGTTACTATTAGTAGTACCTTTGTTGAAACCAATCTTCAAAAGATGCTTATCCAATCTTTCATACTAGGCTCTTGGGGCTTGCTTGAGTCTATACAGTGCTTTCTTCAACTTGTAGACCATATCACCATGATCAGATAATTGAAATCCATCCAGTTGCTCAATGTAAACTTTTTCTTCCAAGTCACCATTCAAAAAGGCAGACTTGACATCCATCTAATATACTTTGAAGTCCTTGAAGGCAAGAAAGGCAAGAAATAGTCTGACTGCTTCAATTCTTACCACTGGAGCAAAAGTTTCTTCAAAATCAACTCCTTCTACTTGGGAGTAACCCTTGCAGACCAATCTGGCTTTGTTTCTGACTACTTCACCATCTTCATTCAGTTTATTCTGGAAGACCCATTTGGTTCCAATCACATTCTTGTTTTTAGGTCTGGGAACAAGATCCCAAGTGTGATTTTTCTCAATTTGCATCAGCTCTTCCTCCATTGCTTTAGTCCAATTTTCATCATTGCATGCTTCATTCACTATTTTGGGTTCAATCTTTGAAATCAGACAATACTCTTCTCAATCTTGAGCAATCCTTCTTCTTGTTTGAACACCTTTGCTTTTATCACCTATGATCTAGTCTTCAAAGTGATTCAGTTTTACATACCTGGGAATTTTGGGATTTTCTTGCACTTCTATCTCTTGAATAGGTTAATTCAAACTCATCTCTTCTTCCTGGTTCACCAGATCAGTCTGAATCTGAATCTCAGAAGAGGCTTGAACTCCTTGGATCAAAGCATCATTCTGATCATCTTCATCATATTCATAAAACCTTGAGGGTTTTTCAATCCCTTCATCAACCTTCACATTCGTAATTTCTATAATCTTTCTCAATCTCTTGTTATAACACCGGTATGCTTTGATTTGAGTAGAATAACCCAAGAATATTCCTTCATCACTTCTAGCATCAAATTTGCCTAGATCTTCATCTCTTTTAATGTAACATTTGCTACCAAAGACTCTGAAATACTTCACAATAGGAGTGATGCCAAACTAGAGTTCATAAGGAGTCTTACTAGTATTGCTTCTGCTTTGAAATCGATTAAGAGTGTAGACTGCAGTGCTTACAGCTTCTCTCCAATAGATCTAAGGAACATTTGCTTCCATCACCATGGTTCTAGATGCCTCCTGGATGGTCCAGTTCTTTCTTTCCACTACTCCATTCTATTGTGGAGTCCTTGGAGTAGACAACTGTCTTTTTATTCCATGTTTCTCACAAAATTCTATGAACTCACCGGATGTGAATTCTCCACCTCTATCAAACCTTAGACATTTTAAGTTCAATCTGGTTTCATTCTCTACCATAGCCTTGAATATTTTGAATTTCTCAAGACCCTCAGATTTCTCTTTCAGAAAAGTCACCCACATCATCCGGGAGTAGTCATCAATTAACAGCATGAAGTATCTATCACCTTGCACGCTCCTGATTCTTGCCAGACCACACAGATCAATATGAACTAAGTCCAATAATTTTGTAGAAGATTGTTCCTTACTTCTGAATGTGACTCTGCTCTGCTTACCCAACTGACATTCTTTGCACAAACTATTAGTAGGTTTCACCAGTCTTGGAAGATCTCTTACAGTTAGAGTGTTTCTTATCTTGATATTATAAAAATTCACATGACACATTCTCCTATGCCACAACCAACTCCGATCAATTTGAACAAATAAGCAACTCTTACCAGTACCAACCAAGTGAAAGATATTACCTTTAGTTTGAGTACCGGATGCAATCTCTGTTCTGGAACTTTCAAATATCTTGCATCTTCCATTTTTGAATCGGAGATCATAGCCTTTGTCCACCAACTGTCCACCACTAAGAAGATTGTGCTTCAATCCTTCAACATACAGTACATTACCAATTTTGTTCTTTCCATCAAAAGAAATAGTTCCTCTACCTCTGATTCTACCAGCAGAATTATCACCAAATTTTACCACTCCTTCATACCTTTCCAAATCTATGAGCTTATTTTTGTCACCTGTCATATGGTGGGAGCATCCACTGTCAATGACCCAATCATCCTTTTCTTCAACTTGGGTAGCCAGAGCTTTTTCTACAATTTTATGATTGACAAATTCAGAGGGCATTGGATCTTCTTCCTTGATGGCAATAAACACCTAGTCATTTCCAGATTTGTTTCCTATCTTTGATTCATCATCTATTACTCATTCATCATCATCATCTTCATGAACATAGTAACAATTCTTTTGGAACCTTGATCTGTTAGGGTTTGGCCTTGAAAATCTTTCCGGACACCTTGAGGCAAAATGACCAATCTTATTACAGTTAAAACATTTAAAAGGCAATTTCCCCTCATACTTACTGGATCCTCTTGGTAGTCTTTTTGCAATAAGGGCTTCAAGTTGAGCAGCTTCTGCTTCATCTTCTTCCAGGTCTTTTCTTGCTTTTTCATACCATGATAGTTCATTTGAAGAGTTCTCTCCTGGATCAAACTTTTGTTTTCCTTTTACAGAGGCACTGGCTTTGAATGCAGATTCAGTCTTTGGGGGGGCATCTCCAAACTCAGCCAATTCAAATGCAACCAATTTACCAACCAATTGATCTCTTGTGATACCAGAAAAGGATCTGAATTCTTCAATAGCAGCAACCTTGTATTTGTAAGAATCAGGAAGGGATTTGAGAACTTTGCCAACAATTTCATCTTCATCCAAGATTCCACCAACACATCTAATGACACAAACAAGCTCATTTACTCTTGGCATAAATGTAGTGATATTTCATCTTCTCTCATCTTCAAGTTTTCAAATTTTCCTTTCAGACTCTATAGGTTGGTACATTTAACATACTTATATCCTTCATGCAGAAGTTCCAATTTTTTCCAAATCTCATGAGCAATTTTTAGGTCAATAACATTTGTCAGCTCTGAATCAGATAAGGCACTTAGAAGAGCTTCTTTAGTCTGCAGATTATTTTTAGCATCTCTGATTTCATCTACAGTACATGGACCATTCTGCGGAGGATCATACTTCTTTGAAGCCATGATCCAATACTGCATTCCTATACATTGCAAGTGACATTCCATGCGACTTTTCCAAAGAGTGAAATTGGTTCCATCAAACCTCAGACTATCCTTCTTGTAGGACGACATCCTGGTTCTCCTCAAGCGGTTAAGCTCTTTTAAAGGAACTTAGCTCTGATACCAATTGTTAGATTTAGGACAGACAACTGAGAGGGGGGGTGAATCAGTTGTCAAAACTTTCTTGCAATCTAATTACTTAAATCCTTTTCTTAATTCATCAACATAATAATAAATCAAGCATGGAAACATAATGCAGCAATTCAAGAGCAGAAAACACATTAACACATATGATACCAAGATTTTTAACGTGGAAAACCCGGTTAAGGGAAAAACCATGGGGTGACTAACCTAAGATTACATTCTCTATTAAAAGAATAGAAAGAACAAAATGGCACATGCCAATTAGGGCTCACTACCTGAGCACACTGCTCACAAAGAGGCCCACTACTTACAAGAGACACACTGTCTACAGAATAATAAGTATTACATACTTGAACTGAAGAATAGCATCTTTGCCATGCTTGAGTCAGTTCCATTTAAGCCCAATACTTTTTCTCTTCCTTTCACGCTGCTTCTCTCTACCACACTCTCATCTCCACAAGATACACTTGGAAATGACTTTACAATTCCTTATTTATACAAGACATCAACTTAGGGATAATAATCCAAGTCGGCATACATTACAAAGCAAATACATAAATACAACATGACTAATTACAAAAATACTTCACACGGATCAACACACTGTCGGCCACACAGATCTGAGACTTCAATCTTCTTTTAGGAACATGTCAAACTTCACAAAACATCTTCAAGATCATCCGCAGGATGTGTAACTCATTCGGTCGGCCTAACTTGGGAAGAACATCATCATCTAGAAGTAATTCTTAAATTACAAGCTCAATCTTCAATACAGACCACCAACACGAACTGGACACAATCCAAAGACCTCCACAAGCTTGCCTGAATCACCAAGAATATCCACACTACTTCTACTTACTGAAATCATTCTCTCCTTCATCTAGAACCTCAAGAACATAGTCTGTCATCACTGTCTTATTGGAATAGATGCTTGTGGACCTCCAGACCACGAACCAATTGAGTTTCCAATTCACATTGACTTCATAAGCACTCCATGAAATTTACAGAACAAGATATTTCAATTCCAGAGCTCACCAGACCTATCTGTGTCACTCTGTCACCTCTAAACATCTGCCAGAACCAGTTTTACTTAAGTGGCCATAACTTCTTCATATCTTCATGCGAACCTCTGAAATCTTTACTGGATCGTCTTAAGACACATATGTACAAATCCTTTGATGCGCATCCTCTGATCTTCATCTTAGCTGGGATCTTTACTTTACTATCTTCACTGTTCTTCTATATTCCTGATAAGACTAATTTTCTCAATATCCTCAGCAATTTTCTCAATATCCTCAGCATATAGTTCATCCAATCCTTATCATTAATGCAACAGGAGTATGTTGACATCAATGACAACACCGGTTAGGCCCATACTTGCAACAAGAGGTTCCACTGACTCTGAAGTCAATGTGATTTTCTGTAGCACTGTAGTCAACTGTTTAGCCCTAGCCTTATATTGATCCTTCATTTTCTTCTCTTGATCAAATTTGACAATAAGAGAATTAAGTGTGAATTGGGCATCAGCCTTTGCAACCTCATGTGTGATCTTCGTCAATTCAACTCTTGAGATTGAATAGTCATTCATATCAAAATCTTCAATAGTTGCATCAGGAGGAGGTTGTGCTATCTCAGCATACATGTAACATTTATCATGAAAAATCTTGGATAAAGTCTTTGGCTTCTTTTTGGTTTTAGTCTTCATAGGCACCAATTTCTTGATGTCAAAGTCATTTGGGGAGACAACTTGCTTCTTTCTCTTTGGGGTATATGGTGAAAGCCATGGAGGAAGTACTGACACATTTGCATCCAAATTAGAATCCATAGTTAGTGTGGAAGGAGTTGCACCCACACAAGTTGAAGTTACAATTGGGGAAGTATTTGTAAAAATGACACTAGGAACATCCACAGTTGGATTTTGCTCAGAACTAATCATGAATTGATCTAAAATAGATTGAGCACCAATATCATATGATGGGGAAGACAAGCTTGGAAAAGATCCAGAAGAACCAAAAACAACATCAAAAGTAGTCTTGGGACTATAAAAAATGGTCTTAGACAGAGACGAAGAAGAACCAAAAGAGTGAATAACAATTGGAGTAACTAGGGTAACATAGACAGTAGGCATAGAAGAAGAAACTAAAAAAGTGTTCAAAGGAGAAGAAACATGTGGCTCCTGGGACATGTCCTTTTGAGGAGACATGGTAGGCTCTTCATGTTGTTCATGTTCTTCTTCTCTTTCTACTTCCTATTTGATGTCTTCTCTTTCCTCTGAAGATATTTCCCCAGTGGCTTATTCTCTAGTAGCGGGATCCTCAATAGCTTGTTCTTCAATAGCTATCTCTTCAGCAGTCAGCCATTCTTCAGCTACCTTAGCTTTACCACCCTTAGATACAAATTTAATCTTAGGCTTGGTAGCATTGCTAGAACTAGGTGCATCACTTTTGTTTTTCATCCTTGGCTCAGCCTTCTTACCTATTTGTTCTTGAGTTTCTTCTTCAAATCCAATTATAAAGTCTTTCAATTGAATTCCTTTACCTACCAACCATACATTTGTATTTGCCAAAATTGGTTGGAATCTTTGCTGGATGGAAGTAACTTCTTTCTTTGACCATTTAATTGCAGGAAATGAAGAACCCTCAATATTTTCACTAACATAAGCAGGATCCAGACTGTTGCCATCATCTATCACACCATCAAGAATGTCCACTAGCTCTAGCTCCTCAACTTGACTTAAAGTCAACCAGTAGTAGTCCATCTTCCTGATGTCTTCCTCTATCCTTAGATCAGACCAGACATCCTCTATTATAAGCATATGAGACAAAGATTTCTTCTTTATTTTATCCTTAACCCTTTTGTAATCAAAGTTAGCTCTTCTCTTGAAATGCTTCATAGTAACAAGTTGGCATTTCAGATTCAATGGCCTTAGCCTTAGTAGAAGTAGAGATGGAATACCTGCCAATCTCAATCGAAAACTTGAAACCAGGTTTCTTCAGCTCCATTTGTTTATTATGCACAACAATGATTTGTTGGCATAATTCCATTAACACAATCTTGTCACTTGGATACCTTGGTAACATATAGGGATAACCTTGGAAATACCTGACCCTCAGATAAGTAAAAGTGGGAAATTGCAGATACAAACAACCAAATTTGTTAACTATTGCCCAAGCTTCATCAAAAACTCTCTTTTGTTCTAATTGTGTATCAAAAAGACACAAGAACACAGCAAAGAAAGCATCATTAACCCTTCATAAATGATGAATAGCTCCCTTAAGAGTCAATTAAGGATAATATTGATACACTGGAATAACCCTCTGATCTCCCTCTGATGATAGACCTAGAAAACTCCTCATGGAGGGAGCAACATAAGTAAGTTAAGATGTCATATAGAACTTGGAGGTAGTGGACACCTTAGTAAGTTGCTCATGGATGGCATTACTGATCTGTTCACCCCAGAAAATTTATTGTTTGCCTTTCAAGATGATCCTGATATACAAGTACATCCACTCATGAAAAGTGGAAGAAGTAGACAGTCCCCTTACTCTACTCAGAAGAGTAATCAAATCATTCTTTAATGAAATCACTCTTAGGAAAGCTTTTAGGCCATCTCAAGAGAGTTGGCCTTGCAAACTTCAACCATTTGGTATTGATTATCTTTTTTTCTGTCTTTGGATCCTTATCATATTCTTTCTGAGAAGAATCAAAATCAATCTTTGCATAGGTGTCAAGGCTAGGACACATGAAGACTTTATCAATGAATTATGGGTCTAATCTCAAAATTACATTCTCATTGGTATCCATGACCCTCCTATTATCCTTGTTGTAATGTGCCACCATTTGAAGTACAAACTTAGGATTGTGTGCAGCAACAAGAAATGTAGCCACCAAATGAATATTTCTTTCCATATAATGTGTTTCATAAAGTGATTAAGGGGTTGTTATTTCATTCTCTCCACAAACTCAGCCATGTCGACATGACCAATCTCAATGTCTTTGATCGCATCCACATTGGATGTCACAGATGTTACAAGAAACGCTCCTTGATACTTATACTTAATGACTTTTGTTTTTCTTGGTGATGGATCAGTCATCTGAATCACAAGTATCTTTGTTGAAAGATGGACCTCAGAAAACATGTAGAAGAAACTACAACACAAGTTTCATGATTTTGCAGTGTTAGGAAAATATGGCAATAGGGAATTGCAATGATGAAGATTGTGTTCAAGAGCATGAGCTTAGCGGGGCTAGAGAGTGATGGAGGTGAGAAACAGAGTGAAAGCGGGCAATGGTTGAAAAAAGGAAAAAAATTTGAGAGTTAGAGAAATTCAGGTGGGTGATGTAATGGCAGAAAAATTTGTGGCCTCTACATGTAGGGTAGATTGCTTTTATGCAAGGGCAGTGAAATTTTCCACCATTACATATGGGAAAATTTCAAGTTTTGAAGGAGCGACGAATTTTGACACCTTTGCAAGAGGGTAAAATTTGGCAAGTATGGAGGAACGAAGAATAACTCTACTTTTGAATATTAGATTTAGTATTATAGATGACATTATGGGATCAATATGCATGGGCAATAAAATTTTTTGCCCTTACATACTAACAATAGGTAAGTTTTTTGCATGGGTGGTGAAAATCACCACCCATACATATTGGGTAAAAGTTTATGTCATGCATTGGCGGTGAAATTTGCCACCCATGCAGTGAAGCCAATACTACAACTCAATTGTAAGGTCAGCATTTTTTGCCGCCCTTACAACAAGGGTAAACTTCCAGCAAAGGAATAATTGGTGAAAATCATTGCCAATATGCCAATAAGAAAATACAAGGTTAAATTTGTTCAAACCAAATGATAGGAAAATGATTGGTGTAAAAAGGTGATGAAAAACACCGCCTCGACAAGGAAATGACAAGGTTTGGTTTTCACAAAACAATGAAGATTACTAGCATATATCCACAATAGAAAAGACAAGAAACCCTAAACAGAGGAAAACAAAACTAACGTTTTAAACTAACTTACAAACATATGAAAATAAAAGCATACAATGATTCAACGAAAGACAAAAATTAACCCTAATTCGTTGACATAAGAAAATACAAGAAAGAAAAAGGAAAAGGAAGAAAAACTTACCCAGTATTAAAAGGGTAGAGAAATGGAAGAAAACCCTAGCTCAAATACTAATCAAATCCACTTAGCTATGTGTGTATAGCAGGCTCAAAGACTCTCCAGGTGCGTAGGGCATTCATGGAAGTGAGGAGAAAAAGAAATAATAAATATAAAAACTTTTAAAACCAATTAAATACCTCAAAGCACCATTATTGAAGTGCATTTAATTCACTTCAAGTGAACTAAATGTTGCTTGGGCGGTGAAAATTGCCACCTACGCATACACTTATGGGGATAACATGCAGGGTGGCAAATTTTTCCACCCTTGCAAGAGACAAGGAAACTAACATGCATCAGTGGCAAAATTTGCTGCCCCTGCGTGTTTTAACAAAACTTTCTAACACTTAAAAATCTCAAAATTGCAACTTGAACTATTTGACAAATTTCAAGAAACTAACACAAGACATCACTCGGACGGACTCTTTGAGGTTAGAGGAATGCAAACAAGAATAATTGTAATTGTCTCGTTTTGCCAGCTTATAGTTGTGGGCTACGAAACGGACAAGTTTTGTAGGGGTCATCCCACAAATTGAGCTTTGCTGAATTTGAGGATAACACATAACTTTTCTATTAAATGAATAACTTCTCCTCCTTTGTGGGGCACCTCAACATCTACTTGTGATTTATATTTTATTTGTTTTAAAACAACTCAGATTTGCCTCTCAAAAAGACATAAAAAAAATGCTCATATGAAGCTTCTCTAAAAATGTAAAGACTTGGAACTTTAACCGTGAATGCAATCCTTCAACCCATAGACTCCTGCTATTATGCCAAACATACATAGTGTTGGTAAAAGCCATAGAAGCCCAAACCAAACAAAACTAAAAAAAATAACCCACACTCTATTTTTGGTTGATGCCAATTGCACTTTCACCCGGATGCTCCTGCATTAGACACGTCGGGTAAGAAGTTTGTGAGCATACACTCACAAATGTGGAGTTGAATGGTAGGACCATCCTTTTAGATTGCGAGCAATCTACAATGAACTCCATCACTGAAACATGTGCACCAAAAAAACTTTTCTCCTTTTCCTCTTGTTCTAGCATCTTGCCAAAACAAGCTTCACACTCCTCCAACAAATCTACACTTCATTCTTTCCTCTTCTTTTCGTGGACCTATATCCACCATGTATCATCTTGCTCTTCCAATGGCTCTCTCTTCTCTTTTTCCAACTACTCACTCTTCTGCTCTCCTCTTTCATGGAATGCAACCCACCACAGATCGACCACCTCTACCAGATCTCTCCTGTAGCTTCCTCTATAGCCTCTACCTGCAAATATACATCTATATACCACTCTGCATCTACATAATCTTTTTTCTTCTCTAACTCTTTACTCATCTCAAAATGCAAATCCTTTGCAAAACCAACATTACAAAACTCATAAAAATCAGATTTTACCTCAATGACTTCTTTTGTCACAACATCCTCTTCCTCACTGCTAAATGCTAATGTCTTTAGAGTTGCTCCAAACAACTTCTCTACCTCTGTAATCTCTTCCTCAAGAAACTCTTGGTCTTCATCAAGTTCCTCATCAAACACTTGATCCTCATACATGACTACATACTTTGTTTCAACTGCAACATCCTCAACTGTTGTAACTTTACTCATGACTACTCTTGCAATCTGTACAATCTCCTCAATGCTCATTTTTGGAACCCTTCCATCTTCAACCAATGCTGCAAAAAAATTCTCTTCTTCACTTTTCTCCTCTTCTTCAATGCTTTCATCCAAGCATGCTACTGCAACTTCTTCAACTTCCTCATGAATAACCTCTTCATCTTTATCTTCCTTACTTGCACACAAAGAATCATCTGCAGACAAATTTTTACTAGAAGAAACACGGGACTCCTTCCTACCCACTTTCTTTTCCACATGATTCTCTTCAACTTCCTCTTGATCCTTCAGCACAAGGATTTTCTCATCTTCCATGCCTTCTACAAGACATGTTGCTACAACCTTTTCTTCTACTTCATCCTCTTGCATGAGGATCTCATCTTCAATGCCAGATATATGACATTCTGTTGCACCCTCTCTTTTACCTGCAAACAAAACAATGTTAGCATAATCATGGGACTTATCTTCTCTCATCTACATCTTCTCCATTCCCTTATCACTTTCATTTGACATTTGCCCTTCAAATAAGATATATATCTTTCTCATCTCCTCTTTGAGTAGGAGATCTTCTTCATCTTCCCCAAATTCTTCATCAAACATAGGACTCTCAAAGTCCATCATCTTATCTTTCACATCTTGAGTATTTTCTTGGCTTGTCACAGAAACTTCCATGTCTTCTATACCTTCACCTTTTTCAGACATGTCTTCAATCACATCTCCATCTTCAATATCTTCCTCTTCAAACTTATAACCAAATATTGTACCTCTATCTGTCTCCATTGCACTTCTCAAATCAGCAATACTCAAATTTATTTCCTCTTCAACATAACTCTCACTTTTCTCATCAGGTTCCTCTAATTTGAACTTTGAACTTCTAGTTTTATTTCTAACTAGTTTGGTTGGCATTGCCACCCTGTTCATTAGATCCTTCATCCCATTCTGCACCATCTCTTTCAGATTTGCAATCTTATTTTTTCCTCTAATCTTCTTCTCCTCCTTTCTAGCATTATTTTTTCTTTTAATTAAAATTCTAAAGGTCTCTTCCATTATCTCATCAACTGTACATGCCATTTCTCTTATCCCTATCATTTTCTCTTGAAGTCTATAGAAATCAATTATTTCTTCTAACTAGACAATCCAGACTCTATCCCACATTTATTCCCTTCATTTTCTTTTCAATGCTCAGAGACTTCCTCTTCACAACTCGACCCTCAGGTCCTCAAGTAGACTGCCTCCAATCGGAGGTTCTATCCATGTGTACTCGGGAGCTACTACTCTAATATCTACCTCCACCTCTACCCCTACCTCACGGGGCCACTCTCAGAGGCACTTTCTCATAACCCACAACTCACAGGTCCTACTACAAGCTGCCTCATATTTGACAATCTGCTTGCAGACTCAGGAACAACCCACTCTGATACCACTAATGCAATATCAACTCCCACAAGCATTCCAAAACTCACAATCCACATAATTTTGACATATCACAATGCATAAATGCAAGCAAAAATTCAAGGCAATTTTTATTGAAATTCAATTTCAACAACTACATTAATCGACATACAAGATTCCATAGAAAAGAAGATTATTACATCATCTGCAACAAAACAACATACTTGACCTCTCATGGCCTCTCACATGCATAATCAATCTGCAATCTCTCATTACATCACCTCCATACTTCCTTCATATTGTTGTTTCATCCTCTCTTCCTTCAAACTCTCACAAATACCTCTGCAACTTTGCAATCTTCCCTCTAAATCTAAGATTATTTCAACCTCTTATCTGAGGCATTCAATTTTCATTTATTGGCAGCCTTGCTCACACAAATCTACACTAATTTAACTTTGTCTAGTGCCTTCCTTTCACTCCATTCTTTCTTTAACTCTGTTGTCTTCCTTTTTTGTGCTAGAGCAGCCTCTTTCCATTTTCCCTTTAATGGAATTTTCCTTTGAATTTCTACTCACCAACTCCAAACACCAGCTCCCCTTTTAAATCTCCCAATCTGGTGCCCTCTTTTTCTTCATTAACTTATTATCTTTATTTTATTTTTAACCCCTCGTGAGGCATGGGAATCTCCTTTAATGAGGCACTGACTTCTATTTACTCTCTGCAAAAGTTTTGTCTCTTTAGTGGGGTTTCATCTCTCCTTTATTTAGGTGCTTTCCTTAATTATTTTCTGTATTGTTTAATGTATTTAAATCTGTCATAATGAGGTGTTTTAATCCTCTACTCTAGCATAACTTTGGCATTTTCTTTACATGCTATTTTAATCTCTAATTAAGGTGTTGAAATCTTCATTGATTTCTTTTTTTTTCCATTACCCTTTTACATTTCCAGATTGAATGACTTTGCTATTAAATGAATAAATTTTCCTCCTTTATGGGGCACCTCCACATCTACCTATGATTTATATTTTATTTTCTTTAAAACAACTCAGATTTGCCTCCTGAAAAGGCATTAAAAAATGCTCATATGAAGCTTCTCTGAAAATGTAAAGGCTTGGAACTTTAACCATGAATGCAATCCTTCAACCCATAGACTCCTGCTACTGTGCCAAACATACATAGCATCGTGAAAAGACATAGAAGGCCAAACCAAACAAAACTAAAAAAAACTACACTTTATTTTTGGTTGATGCCGATTGCACTTTCACCCGGATGCTCATGCATCACAGCCATTATCAACGAAGCCTACAATTGGTATAATGTCAATTAATCTATTTTTCAATATCACTAGAGAAAGACAAAGATAGATTTGAAAGGTTAAATGCAAGAATGAAAAAGTATAAACCTCCTAGACTTGATGAAAGACACAAACTAATTCTAGAATTGGACTTATTTTGTTGTAGTTAGAATTAGTTTTTTAATGGTGAACCTAAGAATTTACTGGCAGTTCACTCAACTGAAGTACCTACTTCTTTCCTCTCAGCTGATCAATAAATAATGTCTTCTAGCCTTTAGTTTTGGAAGATTTTAAAGCATAGCTAGGACATTCATTTGAAGACGTATCTTCATTAGAGGAATTGCCTTGTGGTAATATGTGTTTATTGACCTTAGATAAATTTGATGACTTCCAACTTGTATAGTTCATGGTGGAGATTGGTAAAGATGCCACATCTAGGGATTGAGAAAATAAGAACTATTCCTACCATTGTGAGTGTGTTTCTTGATGCTAATAAAATTTCAAACAAAGGCATGGCAAGGAATAGTTTCTCTTCAAAAATGTTGCTTCTTCATGCAATTTCAAGGAAAATAGTCAATTAGCCAATCTATTTCAATAGCAAGTTCTTAACAAGATGCTCTTGCTAGACAACCAATAAAAGACACTAACAACTCTCTTTCTAAATATTTTGGGATGGAAGGGACAAGGAAAACAAGGGTTCTTATTTGTGCTTAGTCTAATGCAGTTATGGATGAATTAATATCAAGATTATACAAACAAGGACTCTATGACTTCAATGATAAAATGTTTAAACCGCACATCATAAGAGTGGGGAATGCAAAAATAGTGCACCTAGACTAACTTCCTATTTTCACCATGATGTTGGTTGAACAACATTTAGGTGATAAAAAAGTAGAATGAAGTTGATTCTTAGAAAGATGAGGCATATAAATTTCCTCTAATACTTAGAATAAGCTTGATAAGTTGGTGGATAAAATATAAACATACATCCAAATAGTAGATTTGGATCTTGCTAAGAATGATATAAAGAAGGCACTTGAAATTTATCTAAACAACATGAATGTAAAGTCAGATTATAGTCATCTCAAAGAAAAACAAAAAGAATTTAACAAGGAAGAAGCTAATTTTTATGGCAATATATTTGTAAGAATGAGCAAGTTAGAGGAACTAGAAGCAAAGAAATCTAGTATCGAACCAATGGAGACTTATAAAGAAATAGTACAAGTTATGTTTTGACTCCTTGATCAATATCTAAGGTGTCATCATAAGAAGAGTGATGTTACAAATTTATTTAAAGTTTAGCAATGTTGCATGCATACTACACTGTGCTTTCCAAGTTTTGGATTTCAAGAGCAAAGTCACTTTCACTTCACTTTTGTAGTAAAGTCTAGAGGGTTGTGGTTTGGAAAATAAAAATCATCTTACACTACATGGATATGAATAAAATAACACCAAAAGAATTTGAGGAAACACTTTGTTAGCTAAGACTCCTCTTTATATGTCAAATACTCACTTTTTTGAGAAAACTTGTGGCCCAAATTAGCAAGTACAAGTAACTTATGTAGACAAGCTGCAAAATGAGGTTAAGAAGGAGAATTGTACTTATCTCAATGGTCTAAGTATGCACAAGCTCAAAGCTATATATAAAGGGGGATTAGAAGGATGGAAATAAGTTTTTCTTTATTTAGAAAAATTAAAAGACATCATCTCGATAGATTTTATGATTCAAAAGGGCACTCATGATAGCTAGTGTGTGCACAAGTCTTTGGACTTGTCAAATTTTTGATGATATGTAATGAAAGAAAAGAAAAGAAAAGAGAAAAAAAAAGTGTCTTTTGGTATTCCTTTGTATTTTGTCTCGTGTGTGGTTTTGGAGGGATCAATGTATCATCACATTCTATAATGCTCATGATTAAACATAAATAATCATCTTAACAAGAATTAGATAACATCATAAGTATCCAAAGCATAGTTAAACAAGAATGATTCATTATTATTGCAATAATTAAGCATGTTATTCTTTACTAGAACATAACAAAAATTAGAATTACAATATCCAATAATCTCTCGATAGTGAATAACCTTCACTATGCAAGTACAATGTTATGCTTAAGGCATCAAATATCTAATTATACATAATAACTGACTATCAAGTCATATTGAGAAAAATAATTGTATCTAGAACATATGACATATGTCTTCATAAGTCTTAGCTTGTCTTCTACTTGGGAAGGAGAGGATCATCTGAGTGCTTTTCCTGCAACCACAGACCAGTGGTCCCCCACAGAACTTCCTACCTAGAAATAGACCTACCCTTCAAGGAAGGTATAGATATGAGGAACTGTTAGGTTTTCCATCTAAGTATCTAGTGTTGTGTCCTTCATAATGCCTCACGGCCATGCAACTATAGATCCACTCTAACTATGCATGACACTACCGGAGACATTATGCCATCTGGAGCACTATGGACCAAAAATGCATGCAGAGACAGATGCATTAATTTGGCCAAAGGTTTACATACATATACATTATGCAGTGAACTTCATTGTATGTCCACCACCTCGACTTAACTTATAAGTTGGCATGTCCTATAGTAACATAATTTGATCATTCCTAGTCTAGGATAGATAAGTTTAAAATAAATATCTTAGTCCATTCCTCAGACATTCGACTCCTATCTTGAAAACCCAATCCCAAGGGTTACATTGATTAGGCAATAGGGAACTTGTGACTCCACATCACACTATTCTACATTTCATAAAGAAATAAGTTCATTCATGTTTCCAACACTTAACCTTCCCTGGTTGGTGTTTACTTTATTCACCTAATTTCAAGGTTTATACTTAGTTCATATCATCACAAGGAATACTTATATTGACTCATAGAGTTGATCTCTTTTGAAAGTTCTCTCTCAAGAGATCCTTTTATTATCATATACTTAATAAGAATATTTGCCATTCACCAAGAAGGCATTTACTTTCTTTTATACAACAAAGTTTGTAGTAACATAAGGTAAGTTCTTATAAAAAAATATCGTATCAAAAGAATAACCTTCCCATAGGAAATATGATATGAAATCATTGCTGCCAAGAATCTGTCATTATGTCTGTTTTAACCTTTCCACTTCCGCATGCATTATATGCAAAAAGAATACCAATATAAGACAGTTGAAGGTTGACATAGTTTACCTCGAGTTGATATATTAAAGTATTAAGTGCACATGGCACCAAACTCAAGTTTACCACTAAGTATAGAGTGGTCTGCTATCATATGGTTTGGCCATAGTTATCATTACATGCATAGTTCTAAAGGTATCAATGTCATATGCTGATACCCTCGGCTTATACTCATCAGGCATTTTCACCTTATTGGGCTCATTATTAAACACCATGTCTTCATGCCTTATCAGCCAATGAACAATTATAAGGAAATATTATTAAAAAGATTCATGGCTTGACAGTGTTTAGACTGGTTTACCACAAGTAAAGCTCTCGCATGCACAGAGATAAAACGACCTTTGGCTAGCCGAATGTCAACAAATTTTAATAGCTTCAAAGAACGTCATAAAAAGAATACAATGTGGCCTTTTGGGCCTTCGACAACAGTGTGCAATCACTATATTTCCATAGGGTAATTCATCAAAGATATATATGAATACATTCATCTTTACCAACCAAGAACACATGTTACTAACTATCTCAATTCGACACAGTCAACGCCATGAATTATCAGAGGAATTTAATAGTATTAAACACTCTTGGATATAAGCCAAAAGATTCTCAAAATGACATACCTGTACTACGACACAGTAGTATATATCTTTCTTGTGAAATGCTTAATCTACACACCGGGATTGAGCCTTCTCGCCCTTCCTTTATGGCTGTAGCAGCCTCTAACAATACTGTTACTCGATATTCTTCTAGTTTTTCCCTTCACCAGCTCCTCCAAAAGAGTCACATAACAACAATAATCATAATGATGCCTCCTTTCGATGGCATTTGATACAATGGCAAGAACAAGGTTCCTTGCATGCATTCTATGCTTGCCACCTCGCGGGATCTTTTGATCTACACAGTCCACTACGAGCCGGTCCACAAGGAGGGCTCCAACAAGGCTTCCTTTCGGCCTATATTCTCTCTCCCCACTCCTCGTGGGTGATGGGTATTGAGTGAAACTAGTAAGTAGATAATATAGTATATTTATATACATATTTCTATGATATCAAGGTGGTTGACCTGAAGGAGGTTCATACCTTAATAACTTATATAATATTCCTTAATCAAAATAATAAGGGTTAAATAACCACTATGCTATCCAAGATTATCATCATAGTGAAAATAAAGGATGCCACACCAAAAGAATAGGGTTTCAGGGTCAACTAACACCCCCCTCACATGACTATAAACCTTAGTCAAATAACAAGGAATAAAGATTTAAAATCCTAATTTGGAAAAAAAGAACAAGAGAGTTCTTCATCACTTAACAAGACTAACTCTTGACTTGCAGCAATGTTCTAAGAACATCATTTATTCAAATTGACACAAACATCATCGAGATAACACAATCGACATGACGACTCAAAAAGGAAAATCGACCAACAAAGAAAAGACATAACTCACGCCAACTTACAAGGGTTCATAAGGACATAAAATCTGATACTCAGATGGCAATTTGGCCTAGTTCCCAACATCTATCTCTTCCACCTGGATGATACTCTCCTTCCATCTTTGAAGGAAGGTTCATTTCCTGTTTTCACTCACCAACATAAAATCATGATCAATGCATCATCATCTGATTCTCAATTCATAAAACTTAATTTTGATCATATGAACATGTAATCCTATGCCTAACTAACATTAGTTAGTACATAATCAATGCTTAATTCAGATATTTCCACAACATCTAATTATTGAACTATGGTTAATCATCCTGATTACCACACAAAATAAGATTAAGCTAAATCATGAGTTGGGGATGTAACATATCTCCCCCCATAAGAATCATCATCCCCAATGATTAATTGTCTTAAGAGTTAATCAACATAATAAGAAAAATGTTTTATGAGCATAATAAAAGGTTTTTCAGAAGAAATGAGGAAAATCTCACATAAATGTCATCATAGTTTTCCCAGGTGGCATTTTCCTCTGCATATTGGTCCCACTGGACCTTGCACTGTGTTATCTCTTTGTTACATAAGCATATCTTATGTGTTTCAAGCACCTTGATGGGCTCGATCACCACCACCGCTAGGTACTTCACCTATATAGCATTCCGATAAAGAATAGGAATTTGATTATCTGCAGCATTAAACTTTTTCAAATAGGAAACATGAAAAACATTACACATCATGGCAAGAGCTAGTGATGGAGCAATTCTTTATGCAACTGGGTTGACTTCTTTGAGAACTTCGAAGGGACCCACATATCTAGGTGCCAGTTTGGATGTCTTTCCAAATTTAATGGATCTCTTATGAGGTTTTACCCTTAATAGGACTTTCTCTCCCATTGAGAAGTGCCTTTCGATGCATTTAGCATCCACATAACTCTCTTTCCTATCATTGGCTTCCGCTAGCCTTTTCTTAATCACATGGACTTGCTCTTCCATCTCAGATAGCATTTTTGGACCAAGGCTAACCCTATCTTCTAGCTTGTCCCATCTTATAGGGGTTTGACACTTTCTTCCATATAATTCTTCAAATGGAGCCATCTTAATGGCAGAGTGATAAGAATTATTATAGGAAAATTCTACTAGAGGAAGATAATCTTCCCATTTGTATTGTTGATCCATGCAATACATTCTCAATATATCCTCCAACACTTGGTTTACCCTCTCAGTTTGGCCATCTATTTCAGGATGATAAGTAGAGCTTATATTCAACTGGGTTGCAAGTGAAGAGAACGAGGTTTGCCAAAACCTCGATGTCATTCATGCATCCCTATTTGAGATAATCTTCTCAGGAATGCCATACAATTCAAAAATCTCTTGAACAAATTTTTGGGCTATGACAGGTGCCCCATCCGTCAAGTTCCCTAGCATAAAATGAGCGGCTTTGGTGAGTCTATCCACCACAACCAAAATAGCATTGTGCATATTCCTGGACATAGGAAGCCCTTGCACAAAGTCCATGCTTATAATTTGCCATTTCCACTTAGGAATTTCATGAGGGTATAAGAGTCCTGTCAAGTGATGGTGTTCTGCCTTCAACCTCTAGCATTCTATACACAGCTAAAAAATTTGCAACATCCCTCTTCATTCCTTTCCAAAAATATAGGGGTTTTACATCAGCAAGTAACTTTGTTACTCCAGAATGTCTAGAATACAGTGTGGAATGAACCTCCTTCCACACTATATTCTTTAGCTCTACAGAGTTAGGTACATACATCCTTCCTTTAAACCTTAATAACCCATCTGGTTCAAGGTTAAATCCATCGTATCTTAGATTTTGGGGGTTTTCCACAAGGGCTTGTTTTAACTGCTCGTAAAACTCATCTCCCTTAGATTTTTGTAGTATCTGATTTCCTAAAATTAGAATGTATAGAGATCATTAAGGAGATGTGTCTTCTCCTACTTAGGGCACCTACCACTCAGTTTTCCTTTCTTTGAATATATTTAATCTTGAAGTCATAATCTGAGATGAATTCCAACCATCTTTTTTGACGAGCATTAAGATGTGGTTGAGTAAATAGATATTTGACCCCTTGATGGTCTATTATCAGCTCAAAGGGTTTCCCAAGCAAGTAGTGTCTCCACATTTAGTGCATGATTGACTGCTGCCAATTTCAAATCATGTGGGGCATAGTTTTGCTCATAAGTTTTCAATTTTCAGGATTCATACACAATGACTTGTCCATCCTGGACTAGTACACCACCTAAGCCTTCCTCTGAGGCATCGGTAATGACTACAAATTGATCCTCTGGGTTAGGTACCTTCAAAATTGGTGTTGAAGTCAATTTTTCCTTCAGTAGGTCAAAGGTCTCCTAGCACTTTTCTGACCACTCAAATCTCTTTCTTTTTCTCTGCAAGGAAGTTATAGGGTATGCAATTTTTGAAAAGTTTTTCACAAATTTCCTGTAATAACCTGCAAGACCCATGAAACTTCAAACCTCATGAACATTTCTCGGTATTGACATTCCAAAATAGCCTTAATTTTAGTTGGGTCCACAACTATTCCCTTAGCTTGAATTATGTGGCCCAAATATTGCACTTCATTTTGAAAGAGAGTACACTTAGAGAGCTTGCCATATAATTTATGCTCTCTCAACCTCTGAAGAACTATCCTTAGATGTTGAAGATGCTCTTCCTCATTCTTAGAATAGGTTAGAATGTTATTAATAAATACTAGGACAAATTTTTCCAAATAATCCCTAAACACACTATTCATTAGATTCATAAATGCCGCGAGTGTGTCGTTAATCCAAAAGGTAGGACAATGAACTCATAATGCCCATACCTTGTTCTGAAAGCTATGTTATGGATGTCCTCATCCTTTAACCTCAATTGGTGATATCCAGACCAAAGATCAATCTTGGAAAACATGATTGCACCTTTCATTTAATCGAAAGATCGTCGATGCAAGGCAATGGGTATTTATTCTTAATCATTGCTTTATTCAACATGCGGTAATTTATACATAACTGCAAGGTGCCATCTTTCTTTTTCACAAATATAACTAGTGCTCGCCAGGGTGAGACACTGAGTCTAATCAGTCCCTTATCCAATAATTCATGTAATTGAGCCTTAAGCTCCATTAACTCTGTGATGGTCATTCTGTAGGGAGCTTTAGAGATAGGTTCTAACCCTAGAATAATATCAATAAAGAAGTCAAAGGCTCTTTTAGGAGGTAATCCAAATAGCTCATTTGGAAATACACCCTCAAAATCTCTAAGAAAAGGATACATGTCCATATTTGATCTCGCCTGATCTATGGACTCCTTTTTCCCAACTTCATTGAGTTTTTGAAATTCGTAAAACATTAAATCATCTTGGAAATTGGTTTCCTTAAACTCATTTAATTTTTCCATTTTGACAGTAAAAAGCTGGCATCCTTTTCTTTGAGCTCTTTTCATTTGCAGGGTAGAAATTTGTCTTAGTTTGACTTCCCTAGGGTTCCCTTGAAGAAAAACCTTGTTTCCTAAGTCGTCAAGACATTCAATTATTTTGGCATAACAGTCCACTTTGGCTCAATGTCTCCATAACCAATTTATCCCAAGGATAATATTGTATGATCCTAGTGGAGCTACATAAAGATTTACTTCCATGGAGAAACTTGAAAGTTTAACCCTAGCCTCAAACAGACATTGCTCTACCTAAGCCTTGGTTTGATTTGCATATTCTATTGACCATGTGTTTGCCATGAATCCAACATTTCTAGGAATTTTATTTAGAACTTTAGGGGACACAAAACATTCAGTAGCACCAGTGTCAATCAAAATTGAAATCAGAAAACCAAATAAAATACTTGTTGTTTCAATGAGAGTTATTTGGTATTCGGCTTGCCTGTTGTCTAAGGCTGCATGAATGCATTGCTGGAACACTGCCTACTGAGAGGGTAGAGGGTTTCCTCGTGGTTGTGCTCCCTATGTCAGATTGTTAGGACACAGGTTGGTGTAATGATCTCTGCCACATGTGTAGTACCCTCCCACAGGTCCTCGCCTCTCCTATGGTTTCCCAGAATTGTCTTCATTTCTCTTGGAGTGATTATTTCCCTTCTTCTCTCCTTTGGACTCAGTTTGCTTATGCTTGGCTCCTTTTTCATTTTTCTCAGTAAAATCCTACTTTCTCCCCTTTTTGTTAGAGGATTGAGAGGATTGGGACCAATTATATCTCTTTCGGTTCCTTTCTCTATAAGCTGACATAGCTTTTAGTTTTTGTTCTTGTTTAATGGCCTTCTCATGGACCTAGTCCATTGAAGTAGGACCATGTACTTCAACCTCGCCCCCAATCTGGGCATTCAATCCCATTATAAACTTATGAATGTAGAATCTCTCATCCTATTGGCATTGTGGCACATACTTAAGCAGGCGAGTCAACTTTTCCCAATAGTCATTTACAAATAAATCAACCTATTTTAGATTCTAAAAATCTATAAGCTTCTAGTCATAAAATAGCTGAGGCAACCATCTTTGCCTAAAAAGTTCCACGAACATGTCCCAGGTATGACTTGTAGACCTCAAGCCTAGTTCCATATATTTTTATTCATCCACGATGTTGATGCTTCACCTGCCAGCTGGAATTCTCCCCATACCGCTTCAGTGATCTCATTATAGTTTTTGATTTTGAAATACTTTTCCATTTTTGTAAGCCATGCCTCTGCGGAATCTCTACTTATGGATCCATCAAATTTGAGAGGCATGACCTTTTTCATATCTTGGGACAACTCCAAAGCCATATGGCTTTGCCTATCCTCTTCTTGTTTGGCCTCGAAGTTATTTTCTCTATGCTCACTTTGGGTGGTGTCATTATGATATGCCTCTTCATAACCCCCATCATAGGCATCCCGCCTGGATCCTTGTCGACCCTTGACCTCCTGTTCAAGAGTTCCTACTCTCACTCTTGTGTCTTGAAGAAAGGCAATGATCCGATCAAGTTTAGATTCAGAGTGCCTTGAAGGTTGCCCTTCATCCTGGCTATCTCCCATTCTAGTTCTTATCTGAACCTTGCTGCAATCTACTTCTTCCTGAAAATTGCAGATTAATCATGGACTAGTTTTCTATATCATGGAATCCATTCTTAACATAAATTTATTCTCATTCATGTAATCTTTAACAAGAAAGGAAAGATTTGTCAGAATTTTGTTCTCAATTGCATTATAATTTTCCATGGATTACATATAATCCTTCTCAAAATTACAAAATTTTGTTTAAACCTTGCTACTGCAAGTCATTTTTAGTTTGGGATAACTTCTCATGTTCATTTCCCAACTTTGAGGTTTATCATTTTAGTTTTAGGAGGTGGACATACATGCAAGTACTCTTCCACAACCTCCTTGGTTACATAAAAAACCTTAGGATTGTCTTCCATAGTTGGTGCTTTAGGTGTAGAGGGTTCTTTTGATGCATCATTAGAGCTAGGAGCAATATTACTAATTATTTTCCTCAACTCCTGCTTGATGCATTTTATGGCATCAGTGAAGGTCTACTCATCAGTCAACCATGCTCCTACTAAGCAACCAGTCTGTTCAAGTCATTTCATTCTTGAGGCTCACTCCCTCAAGACCTTTTGCTAACGTAAGTAATGTCCATTTTCTGTAACCTTCTTCCTAGGTGTTGTTCTAATTCTTACCATTCTGGCATAGAACATCCAAACATTAGCATCTATTAATGTTGAATAAAATAATCATCAAGTAGTGAGCTCATAGGTCCATGTATTGAACCTAGTAGCTCTGATACCATATGTAACATCACATTCCATAATGCTCATGATTAAACATAAATAATCATCTTAACAAGAATTAGATAACACCATAATTATCCAAAGCATAGTTAAACAAGAATGATTCATTATCATTACAATAATTAAGCATGTTATTCTTTACTAGAACATAACAAAACTTAGAATTACAATATCCAATAATCTCTCAATAGTGAATAACCTTCACTATGCAAGTACAATGTTATGCTCAAGGCATCAAATATCTAATTATACACAATACCTGACTATCAAGTCATATTGAGAAAAATAACTGTATCTAGAACATATGACATTTGTCTTCATAAGCCTTGGCTTGTCTTCTACTTGGGAAGGAGAGCATCATTCGATTGCTTTTCCTCCAACCATAGATTGGTAGTCCCCGCACAACTTCCTTCCTGGAAGCAGCCCTACCCTTCACATAAGGTATAGATATGAGGAACCATTAGGATTGGCATCTGAGTATCTGGTGTTGTGTCCTTCATAATGCCTCATAGTCATGCAACTATAGATCCTCTCTAACTATACATGACACTACTAGAGACATTATGCCATCTGGAGCACTGTGGACTGACAATGCATGTAGAGACAGATGCATTACTTTGGCCAAAGATTTACATACATATATGTTACACAATGAACGTCATCGTGTGTCCACCACCTTGACTCGATTTATAAGCTATCATGTCCTATAGTAACATAATTTGACCATTCTTAGTCTAGAATAGATAAGTTAAAAAAAATGTCTTAGTCCATTCCTCAGACATTTGACTCCTATCTTGAAAACCCAGTCCCAAGGGTTGCATTGCTTAGGCAACAGGAACTTGTGACTCCACGTCACACTATTCTGCATTTCATAAAGAAATAAGTTCATTCATGTTTCCAACACTTAGCTTTCCCTGGTTGGTGTTTAATTTATTCACCTAATTTAAAGGTTTATACTCAGTTCATATCATCACAAGGAATACTTATATTGACTCATAGAGTTGATCTCTTTTGAAAGTTCTCTCTCAAGAGATCATTTTATTATCATATACTTAATAAGAATATTTTCCATTCACCAAGAAGGCATTTACTTTGTTTTATACAACAAAGTTTGTAGTAATATAAGGTAAGTTCTTGTAAAAAAATATTGTATCAAAAGAATAACCTTCCCATAGGGAATATGATATGCAATCATGGTTGCCAAGAAGCTATCAATATGTATGTTTTAACCTTCTCACTTCCATGAGAAGTCACTATAGCTTCGACATGCATTATATGCACAAAGAATACCAATATAAGACAGTCGAAGGTTGACATAGTTTACCTCGAGTTGATATATTAAAGTATTAAGTGCACACGGCACCAAACTTAGGTTTACCACTAAGTATAGAGCGGTCTAATATCATATGGTTTGGCCATAGTTATCATTACATGCATAGTTTTGAAGGTATCGATGTCATATGCCGATACCCTCGGCTTATACTTATCAGGCATTTTCACCCTATCGGGCTCATTATTAAACACTATGTCTTCATGCCTTATCAGCCAATGAACAATTATAAGGAAATATTATTAAAAAGATTCATGACTCGATAGTGTTTAGACTAGTTTACCACGGGTAAATCTCTCGCATGCGCAGAGATAAAACAACCTTTGGTTGGCCGAATGTCAACAAATTTTAATAGCTTCAAAGAACATCATAAAAAGAATACAATGCGGCCTTTTGGGCCTTCGACAACAGTGTGTAATCACTATATTGCCACAGAAGTAATTCATCAAAGATATATATGAATACATTCAACTTTACCAGCTAAGAACACATGTCACTAACTATCTCAAGTCGACACAATTGACGCCATGAATTATCAGAGGAATTTAACAGTATTAAACGCTCTTGGATATGAGCCAAAATCTTCTCAAGAATGGCATACTTGTACTACAACACAGTAGTATATATCTTGCTTGCGAAATGCTTAATCTACACACTTAGCTCGAGCCTTCTCACCCTTCCCTTATGGTTGTAGCAGCCTCTAACAATATTGTTACTCGATATTCTTCTACTTTTTCCCTTCACCAAATCCTCCAAGAGAGTCACATAACAAAAATAATCATAATGATGCCTCCTTTCAATGGCATTTGATACAATGGCAAGAACAAGGTTCTTTGCATGCATTCTATGCTTGCTACCTCACAAGATCTTTTGATCCACACAGTCCACTATGAGCCAGTCCGCGAGGAGGGCTCCAACAAGGCTTCCTCTCGGCCTATATTCCCTCTCCCCACTCCTCGTGGGTGATGGGTATCAAGTGAAACTAGTAAGTGGATGATATAGTATAATTATATACACATTTCTATGATATTGAGGTGGTCGACCTAAAGGAGGTTCATACCTTAATAACTTATATAATATCCCTTAATCAAAATAATAAGGGTTAAATAACCACTATGCTATCCAAGATTATCATCATAATGAAAATAAAGGATGTCACACCAAGAATAGGGTTTCAGAGTCAAGTAACACTCCCCCTCACACAATTATAAACATTATTCGAATAACAAGGAATAAAAGATTTAAAATCCTGATTCGAAAATAAAGAACAAGAGAGTTCTTCATCACTTAATAAAACTTACTCTCGACTTGCAGCGATGTTCTAAGAATGTCATTTAGTCAAGTCGATGCAAATATCATTGAGATAACACAACCGACATGATGAATCAAACAGGAAAATCAACCAACAAAGAAAATATGTAACTCACGCCAACTTACAAGGGTTCATAAGGACATAAAATTTGATACTCAGATGGCAATTTGGCCCAATTCCCAACATCTATCTCTTCCTCCCGGATGATACTCTCCTTTTGTCTTTAAAGGAAGGTTCATTTCCTATTTTCACTCACTAACATAAAATCATGATCAATGCATCATCATCTGATTCTCAATTCATAAAACTTAATTGATCATATGAACATGTAATCACATGCCTTACTAACATTATTTAGTACATAATCAATGTTTAATTTAGATATTTCCACAACATCTAATCATTGAACTATGATTAATCATCCTGATTACCACACAAAATAATATTAAGCTAAATCATGAGTTGGGGATGTAACAATGAAATTGTATCTTCCCTATCGTATAAACCTATATATTTGCAACTATAACACTTGTAAGGGTTGGAAACCATTGGAAACCTATCCAAGAATACATACAATATACCAAATTTTCTCCTTTTTCTTTGGGTTTTCATTTTTTGTTAAATGCTTTTCAATATTTAAATGATTTTTCTTACATTTTTATGCATTTAATTCAATGAATGTTGATGGATTCAAAATATGTTTCATATCACTAACATCTTTCTTATAGTGAAATGTTTTGCATGATCAACCTTAACGCATTTGTGTGGTATGAAATTCAATATCTATTGTGCATATCATCTATGAGAGGCCTTCCTCAATTTGTGCAGCGAGACTAGTGGTTGTTGTAGCAATTTCATAATTGGTTCTAGTTCCTTGGAGATTGCACCTTCCAATATTTTGGTTGTGAGAAATGGGCCATGTGAGGAATGGTTTATATTAGATTTTTCCATTCCCCAAATGACAAATGGAGCATTTGACAATAATTTTAGACTCTTTAAACCTTCTCTTTCCCCTTTCCTTTTTGTACTTTTTATATCTCAGTTAGATTAGGATTAGTTTTAGGATTTTATGATGATGAATCTTATTTACATGAGGTAGAAAATACAATGTGTCTTTTTGTCTTTTGTATGGTATAAAATGTATCTTTAACATATTCACTATTATTTTAAAATCAAAATTGTATTCTTTTAAAGTTGGAATGAAATAGCATGAGTGAATTTTTGAACTCCATGTGATATAAATTCTAAATTTTTGAACTCCATGTGATATAAATTCTAATTTTAAAAGTGATAAGGTTGTTTCATGCATTTAAATTATATTTATCACTTAATTAATGTTGAAAGGTACTTATAGAAAGTCTTAAAATTGTGTATTAAATCTAAATTGGAATCACATGCATATTTTGAATTGGATTAGAAGCTTGCTTTGGCTAATAGTGATTGATTTCACTATGTTAAACCTCTAATTTGTGTGAATGACTTTTTGTATTCCAATAGAGCCCCTTGAATGGATTAGGAAAAGTGTTCTCCTGCTGAGATATTTTGGTAAACCTCACAAATTATGATTAATGAAGACTCTTGAAGATACCCACCTTCCAATTTGGGGAAACTTTGTTGTTTCAATTTTTTGGTGTGTCAAAACACAAATCAATAGTGCAATTGTGGAGTTGGTGCAAACATCTACCGAAGATAGACTCTTTTGTAAAGAGGATAGAGCCCTTCATATGCAACTTATATAATGTAGTTTAGGCATGCATGTGTTGTCTAAGAGCCTTAACCAAATAAGAAACATGGAAGATTGGATGGATCTTGGATGAGGGAAGAAACTCCAACTTGTATGCAACTGAACTAATCTGCTACAAAATTTTATAAGACCCATAAAACCTAGGTGCTAAATTCTAATGAGTCATCATCTTTAGGGATAATTTGTTATAATCTTGGATGTGAAGAAACGACACATCACTAGTGAAAGTGTATTCAAAGCAATGCTGATAAGCCTATCATTTCATGTGGTTCCATGTTATGTGTAGATTATTCTTAAGGGCACAAAGAATAATGTCACATGTGTGAAGGGTGGAATCCACTATGTGTACCTTAGAACTTCTTGGTATATATGTCTAGAGAGATGATGGATATTGACCATACATTACTTCATATGGTGTCATCTATTGGGGATTTTAACCCCTATTGCAAATGAATAATAGATTGGGATGATGAAAACATAAGATTATGTATTTAGTTGATCATAAACAACACTTGCAAAATCTATCTAACAACATGTACATAATTAAATGGAATAGTATACATCCACAAGATTATACAAGGCACATAGATTTTATGTGGGAAACCATTAAAGGAGAAAACCCACCACTGAAATATGTTCACACTTATATTATTAAGAATTAACATGATTCAACATAAAAAGGTCTTTAGAAACCTTTTACATAGTCTCAGTCTGCATTATATCATTCTTCTCAATTTCTCTAGTTATCACACACCAACAATGTATAAATCTCTTCAATTTCTAACAACTAAGTAATTGAATAACCTTGGCACATTTACACAAATTAATATATAGATGTATTAATGGGAATATCGACTATCTAATTATCTAACCAACCCATAGAATACCAAGAGTCATGTAATTATATTTTGACCATACATGTTGTCATCGTACCACATAAGTCACCATGTATAATTCCTCCACATATATAATCACCTTGTATAATATGCCACAATTGCATACTATGAGTCAATAGTTACAACCTTTACACTATCAATACACGTGTATGTTTATAATATAGCCACTACTACTAGCTCCTTGCTTGTGATAGTTCACACCAATATAACATTACTCATAACTTCTTGTGATACCTTATGCAATCTCCCAAAATATTATCATGCTCTTAGATAATGTCACATGATCTCTAGTTCTACCATAAGTGCTTTTGCATCTCTAATCATGCTCCAACAAACACTAAACTCATATGTGGTTGTAAGTTCTACTTTTATCTATGGCTTGTAGTTGTTGTCATAGTACCAACACATGTAGATAAACCATGTATGTCACACTACACCTAAATGATATAGCACCACCACATGTTAGTAAACATTAATTCTATATCACATTACCAATAACTTACCACATATCACCACAACTAAGTATGTAGATAAACTCTTCCTACAAGAATTCTTTACAGGTGAATATCACCCAAGTCCCAACATTTTACCACTTGATAGAATAGAAGAGAGTGTAGTATTCAACCCAAGAAATTAACCTCATGCACAAGAATGGGATAAGCCTATCTTATCCCTACACCACATGAACTTCATAGTACTTACAAGTTTTGTCAAAGAATCTACAATGTTTACCTAAGTATCAATATTTTGTATCTGGACTTTCCTACTCACAACCATCTCCCTCACAAAATGATATTATACATCAATATACTTGGTTCTAGTATGGTAAACAAGATTCTTAGCCAGACAAATTGCACTCTTTGAATCACACTTCACTGCTATTTGACTCTTAAAACTAGTACTGCTACTCATTCTCTTTAGCCACATGATTTCCTTACAAGCATATGTTATGGCCATATGTTCTTTAGTAGTTGACAGGCAAACCATCTACTACCTCTTGGTCATCCAACTCATTGGTCCTCCAAACAAAATGAACACATATTTGCTTGTAGACCTCTAGTAAGTCAAGATCTCTAAACAAACCTAAATCGGCTTGAATCCATATACATTCAACACACTATGCATATGTTAACTAATTATCTAGAGTTCCCTTCAAGTACTTAAACACCCTCTTCACATGTGTCCAATTTTCTTTACCTGGCTTCACCGTGAACTTACTTAGAACTCCCACTGCTTGGTAATGTCTAGTCTAATACAAACCATAGGATATGTGAGACTACCTATTGTACTTGTATAGTTTTGTGTCAATTAGTAGGGGTGAACTTACCAATTTATTATCATACATTCTAAACCTCTACAAGACTCTCTCAAGGTATTTCCTCTGGCTTAGCCATAGTTCTCTATTTTTTCTATCTTTGGATATCTCCATTGTTGCAAATATGTGCCTAAGCGGTGTTGTCATTGATGTGAACATATCCTTGTTGCCATTGATGTCAACTGTATCCTACCTTGTTGCCTATTTAGAAGACTGGAATGTTGTAGATATTTAGAAAATTAATGAAGATCATCGTATGCGGACCATATGGCAATGTAGAGGATTGTTTGTAGTAGCTCTAGTTAAGATTTGAGAGGTCCACATGAAGATTTGAAGAAGTTATAGCCATCTAATTAGAATTGGGTTGTACAGTGTTCAGAAAAGAAAGAGTGACAATAAATTGGTCTGGATAGCTCCGCAAATGAAACTCTATGATTTGCGGATCTAGAGACATGTTTGGGAAATCGGTGTGTGTCATCAACTCAAGTGGTTCGTGATTTGGAGGTCTGCAAGCAATCTTTCCAGTGTGACAATCATGGCAGACAGTGTTCTTGAGGTTTCGGAAGAAGATGCAAGTGATTTTGATGATTTGGAGGAGTGCGGATGTTTTTGTTGAATTCAATGTGCTTGTGGAGGTTTTTGAATCGTGTGACTACTATGTTGGAGGTCCACATTGAAGATTGAGCTCATTGTTGAAGATTTCTTCCTTGGTGTTGCTATTTTTCCTAGTCTTGGCTGACTGGATGATTCAAGTGTGTTGTGGATGATCTAAAATAAATTATATGGAGCGTGGCGTGTTGATTGAGGAAGATTTGAGTCCCAGTTATGTTTGGCCGACAACTTAGTGATTCACATTAAGTCAGATGTTTGTAGTGCCGACCTTGATGTTTATTCCAAGGTTGATGAAGCATATAAATACTTGTTGATGAGTTGTGAAAAATCATCCTTGTGCGAAATAATCAAATCTGAAGAAAGGATCAGAGGCAGAGCAGAGAAGAGTAGAGAAACAAGAATAGTAAAGGATGAAGTGATAGTGAAGAAGTATTTGGGAGAAGAGCAGAAGTTTTTGAGCATTCAATTAGACTGAACCAAGCATGAAGAAGATGATATTTCTCAGTTAATTCCTTTTGTATTAAACATAAATTTCTATAGGCAGTGAGCCTCTTTTAAGCAGTGAGCTCTGGGCAGTGCGCCCAAAGGCAAGTGCCTTCCCATTTTTAAGTACTTTTAACAGGGTACGAGTCTTGTGGGTTAACCCCCACCGTGGTTTTCCCTTAACCAGGTTTCCGCATTAAAAATCTTGGTGTCAATTGTGTTAATTTTGTTTCTGCTCATGTGTTATTGTTTCATGCTTTAATTTTTACATCATTGATCTGTTTGTAAGTTGTGAAAGAAGATTAAAAGGAAGAAAAGTTTAATTTTGTGGACAACTAATCCACCCCCCTCTCTCAGTTGTTTGGCCTAATTCCAACAATTAGTATAAGAGCCAAGTTCCTCTGAAAGAAGATTGACCGCTTAAGGAGATCCAGAATGTTGACTTACAAGAAGGATAATTCAAGATTTGATGAACAAATTACACTCTGTGGAAGATGTGTATGCAGTGTCATTTGCAATGTATGGTTGATGCCTACTAGTCAATAACTGAGAATGAGTATAAGATTCCAGAAAAAGGTCCTACAACTCCAGATGAAATCAAAGATGCTGAGAACAACATCCGAGCTAAAGAAGCCTTGTTGAGTGCCCTGTTTGATACAGAAATGACAAATGTACTGGAATTGAAGACTACGTATGAAATCTGGGAGAAGTTGAAAACCCTGCATAAAGGTGATGAATATGTAAAATGTGCTAAGCTGCAAAGCCTGAAGGGCAGATATGAAAGCTTAAGGATGAGTGAAGATGAAAATATTACATCATACATGCTAAAAGTGAATGAAATTGCGAGCGGTATAAGGTGTTTGGTGGAGTATTGGATGAATCAAAGATTGTTGCCAAAGTGCTCAAATCCTTACCTCCGGCCTACAAGCATAAAGCTACTACCATTGAAGAAATCAGGACTGTGACAATTGTTACAAGGGATTAGTTGGTTGGTAAACTTTCAGCATTTGAAATGAGTGATTTTGGTGATTCTCTTCCTAAGTCTGAATCTACATTTAAAGCCAGTATTCATGGAAAACAAAGGTATGATCCAGGTGAAATCTCTTCAAGAAGATCAAATAGGCTTGACAAGACAAGGAAGGATCTTGAAGATGATGAAACTAAGTCTAATGAACTTGAATCCCTTTTTACCAAAAGATTGCTAAGAGGATCTGGTAAGTATGAAGGAAAGTTGCAATTCAAATGTTTTGCTTGTAATAAGATTGGTCATTTTGCCTCAAGATGTCCGGAGAGATGCTCAAGGCCAAACCCTAACAGACCTAGAGTTCAGAAGAAATGCTACTATGTCCAAGAAGCTGGTGAAGAAGAAGTCACAGATGATGAGTCTGATCATGGAGATTCCATTGAAAATGATTAGGTGTTCATTGCTATCAAAGAAGAAGATCCAGTACCTACTGAGTCTGCTAGCTATGCAAATGTGGAAAGTGCCTTGGTTGCTCAAGTTGTAGAAAAAGGTGAATGGGTAATTGACAGTGGATGTTCTCATCATATGACTGGTCATAAAAGTAAGTTTGTAAGCTTTGAAAAATATGATGGTGGAATTGTGAAATTTGGAGACAACTTAGCTAGTAGAATCCGTGGCAGAGGATCCATCTCTTTTGATGGTAAGAATAACACTAATGATGTTTTGTATGTGGAAGGATTGAAGCATAATCTTCTTAGTGTTGGACAGTTGGTTGACAAGGGTTATGATCTTTGATTCAAAGATGGAAAATGTAAAATCTTGGAAAGCTCCGAAACTAAAATTGCATCTGGTACTCAGACTAGAGGTAACATCTTTCATTTGAGTAGTTCTAGAAAAAGTTGTTTGATTGCTCAGATTGATCAGAGTTGGTTATGGCATAGGAGAATGTGTCATGTAAATTTTGATAACATTGTCAAGATAAGTTCTACTCAAGCTATGAGAGATCTTCCAAAACTTGTGAAACCTATTGATAACATGTGTAGAGAATGTCAATTGGGTAAACAGAACAAAATTTCATTCAAGAGCAAAGAACAATTTTCAAATGGACGGTTGGAACTTGTGCATATTGATCTATGTGGTCTTGCTAGAATTAGGAGTGTGCAAGGAGACAGATATTTTATGCTACTGATTGATGATTACTCTCGGATGATGTGGGTAACCTTCTTAAAAGAAAAATTAGAAGCTCTCAACAAGTTTAAGGTGTTCAAGGTTATGGTGGAAAATGAGATAGGTGAGAAAATAAAGTGTATGATATCTGACAGAGGTGGAGAATTTACCTCCGGTGAGTTTGATACATTCTGTGAAAAGCATGGAATAAAAATATAGTTATCTGCTCCTAGGACTCCTCAACAGAATGGAGTTGTGGAAAGAAAGAACCAGACCATTCAAGAAGCTACTAGGACCATGATGAAGGAAGAAAATGTTTCTCAAGTCTATTGGAGAGAAGTTGTGAGTACTGTTGTCTACACTCTTAACCGGGTGCAGATTAAAGGAAATTCTAGTAAGACCCCTTATGAACTATGGTTTGGTCATCCTCCTACCGTGAGATACTTTAGAGTTTTTGGTAGTAAGTGCTATATCAAAAGAGATGAGGATCTAGGCAAGTTTGAAGTAAGAAGTGATGAAGGGATATTTGTGGGTTACTCTACCCAAAGTAAGGCATACCGGTGCTTTAGCAAAAGATTGAAAAAGATTTGTGAAAGTGCAAATGTTAGAGTTGATGAGAGCAAAGAAGGACATTCCAGGTCTTGTAGATATGAATTAGATGATCAAGATGAAAGTCAAAGTCAAGGAAGACAAGTTCAAACCCAAACTCAGATTCAGATTTATCCAAAAAATCCAGTGACTCAAGAAGATAGTGCAGATGTTGAAGAACAAGCTCAAGAAATAGAGGTTCAAATAAATCCCAAAACTCCTAGGTATGTAAGACTGAATCATCCTAAAGATCTGATCATAGGAGATAGATATAAAGGTGTTCGAACTAGGAGAAGAATTGTTGAAGATCAAGAGGAGATTTGTTTGATTTCAAAGATTAAACCAAATTCAGTAAGTGAAGCTTGCAATGATGAAAATTGGGTAAAAGCCATGGAAGAAGAACTGATGCAAATTGAAAAGAATCACACTTGGGATCTTGTTCCTAGACCTGAAGACAAAAGTATGATTGGAACTAAATGGGTCTTTCGGAATAAATTAAATGAAGATGGTGAAGTTGTAAGAAACAAAGCAAGGCTGGTATGCAAAGGATATTCTCAAGTGGAAGGAATTGATTTTGAAGAAACTTTTGCTCTGGTGGCAAGAATAGAGGCAGTCAGATTATTTCTTGCATTTGCTGCTTATAAAGATTTCAAGGTCTATCAGATGGATGTCAAGTCAGCATTCCTAAATGGAGAATTAGAAGAAGTCTACATTGAGCAACCAGAAGGATTTCAGTTGTCTGATCAGAGAGATATGGTCTACGGGTTGAGGAAAGTATTTTATGGACTCAAACAAGCCCCAAGAGCTTGGTATGCAAGATTAGATAAGTATCTACTAAAGCTAGGATATAGCAAAGGCATTGCTGGCAGTAATCTTTACTTCAAGATTGATCATGAGCAATTCTGATTATTGAGGTATTTGTTGATGATATCATTTTTGGTGGAAATGAGAGTATGTGCAAAACATTTGTTGATCGGATGCAGAGTGAATTTGAGATGCCCATGTTTGGTGAAATGAATTTCTTCTTAGTTTTGCAAATCATTCAATCAGATAAAGGTATCTTCATATCTCAATCTAAGTATGTGAGAGAACTGTTGAAAAAGTTTGGAATGGAAGAGTCAAAGCTAGTGGGTACACCCATGGTAACCGGATGTAAGTTGAGTAAAGATGATGGCTCCCCTAAGGCAAATCAGAAAAGGTATAGATCAATAATTGGAGGACTACTCTATTTGACTCAGACCATACCTGGTATCATGAATGCAGTTGGACTTATTGCTAGATTTCAAGATAATCCTAGAGAATCCCATGTTGTAGTAGTCAAGATAATTTTTAGATATCTCAAAGGGACACTTAATTATGGCTTATGGTATCCAAAGGATAATGACTTCACTCTTCATGCATATACATATGCTGATTGAGAAGGAGATGTGGATGATAGAAAAAGTACTAGTGGTGGTGCATTCTTCTTGGGAAATAGATTGGTTTCTTGGCTGAGCAAAAAGCAGGAGGCAATATCCCTATCTACAATAGAGGCAGAGTATATAGCAACAACAAACAATTGTACTCAAGTTCTGTGGATGAAGCAAATGTTGAAGGACATTAGAAATGTGTTTGAGGAGCCTGTCACAATCTTCTATGATAATTCAAATGCAATAAGCATTTCAAAGAATCCGGTGTTGCATTCAAAGACAAAGCACATATCAATCAAGTTTCACTTTTTGAGAGAGAAGGTTAATGAGAATGAAGTTAGATTGGAGTTTGTTTCTTCAAAGGATCAGATTGCAGATATCTTCACTAAGCCTCTTCCCAAGGATACTTTTGAGTATCTCAGAGAGAAGTTAGGGGTTATTACCCCTCCTGATCAGAACTAAGATGCACTAAGGTGCATCAGTCTGGTGGAATTCGCAGTCATATCTTGTGATCCAGATTGATGTTAAGGAGATACTACTCAGGGGGAGTAGTCAGTATGCAATTTTTAGGATCAGTCTGAAACAAAAAGGGGGAGAAAAGATTACAAATATGTGCCCTTTTCTATTGATGTCAAAGGGGGAGAGAAGTCATGTGAAAAACTAGTTGCTAATGAAAGGGGGAGCAGTGAAGAAAGTGATTGCAGAAGTGATAAGAGAAAGGGGGAGAAGTTCTTGTCTTGATGGTTGAATCAGTTTTTCACATCATATGTTGCCATCAATGACAAATGGGGAGATTGTTGCAAATATGTGCCTAAGCGGTGTTGTCATTGATGTCAACATATCCTTGTTGCCATTGATGTCAACTGTATCCTACCTTGTTGCCTATTTAGAAGACTGGAATGTTGAGGATATTGAGAAAATTAATGAAGACCATTATATGCAGACCATATGGCCATGTAGAGGATTGTCTGTAGTAGTTCTAGTTAAGATTTGAGAGGTCCTCATGAAGATTTGAAGAAGTTATAGCCATCTGAGTAGAATCAAGTTTTGCGGTGTTTAGAAAAGAAAGAGTGATAGGAAATTGGTCCGGATAGCTTTGCAAATGAAACTCTATGGTCTACAGATCTAGAGACATGTTTGGGAAGTCAGTGTGTGTCATCAACTCAAGTGGTTCATGGTTTGGAGGTCCGCAAGCAATCTTTCGAGTGTGACAGTCATGGCAGACAGTGTTCTTGAGGTTCCAGAAGAAGATGCAAGTGATTATGATGATTTGGAGTCCAGTGCGGATGTTTTTGCTGAATTCAATGTGCTTATGGAGGTTTCTAAATCATGTGACTACTGTGTTGGAGGTCTGCATTGAAGATTGAGCTCGTTGTTGAGATTTCTTCCTTGGTGTTGCTATTTTTCCTAGTCTTGGCCAACCGGATGATTCAAGCATGTTGCAGGTGATCTAAAAGCAATTCTATGGAGCGTGGTGTGTTGATTGAGGAAGATTTGAGTCCCAGTTATGTTTGGCCGACAGCTTAGTGGTTTGCATTAAGTCAAATGTTTGTAGTGCCGAACTTGATGTTCATTCCAAGGTTGATGAAGCATATAAATACTTGTTGATGAGTTGTGGAAAATCATCCTTGTGTGAAATAATCAAATCCAAAGAAAGGATTAGAGGCAGAGCAAAGAAGAGGAGGAGTAGAGAAACAAGAACAGTAAAGGATGAAGTGATAGTGAAGAAGTATTTGGGAGAAGTGCAGAAGTTTTTGAGCATTCAATGAGACTGAACCAGGCATGAAGAAGATGCTATTTCTCAATTAATTCCTTCTATATTAAACATAAATTTCTATAGGTAGTGAGCCTCTTTTGGGCTTTGGACAGTGCACCCAAAGGCAAGTGGCTTCCCATTTTTAAGTACTTTTAATAGGGTACGAATCTTGTGGGTTAACCCCCACCATGGTTTTCCCTTAACCGGGTTTCCACATTAAAAATCTTGGTGTCAAGTGTGTTAATTTTGTTTATGCTCATGTGTTATTGTTTCATGCTTTAATGTTTACATCATTGATCTGTTTGTAAGTTGTGAAAGAAGATTAAAAGGAAGAAAAGTTTAATTTTGTGGACAACTGATTCATCCCCCGTCTTAGTTGTCTAGCCTAATTCCAACATCCATACATTGTATGTATCTTGTATCTCCTAAGTCCTTCATGTCAAACTTACTAGACAAATGAGTTTTAAGTTCTTGAATTAATGCTTTATTCTCTAATGATAAGCATATCATTAATATATACAACAATAATTAGAATGTGACCATTTACTTGTTTCTAATACACACAATGATCAACATCACTTCTTCCAAAACCTAATTCTAGCACATGTGTGTCAAACATTTGGTTCCACATCTATGGGGACTTCCTTAATCCATATAGAGACCTATTCATCTTAAAAATTAGTTTCTCCTTACCTTTTACCTTGTATTCCTTGGGCTATTCCATGAATATTTCCTCCTCTAAGTCTCTATGTAAGAACATTCTCTTAACATCCATCTACTTAACTTTTAAATCAAGTGTTGCATCAAAAGATAGAAACATCCTACTAGAACTCAACTTAGAAACAGGGAAAAGATCTCACCAGAATCTATTCCCTCAACCCATGAATATCCCATTGCCACCAAACACACCTTGTACTACCCAAGTGATTCATCTTCTCTAAAATTATTCTTAACAATACACTTGCAACTAATGGGCTTCCTATCCTTAGGAAGATAAACAAAATTCCAAGTCTTACACTAATTCAATGCAATTATCTCCTCATCCATAGCATTCTTCCAAGACATTTTCTCTTTGTAATGAGAGCCTCTTCCATAGAAGTTAGTTCACTATCAATACATGTAAGAGAAAATACACAACAAAAATTTGGTGGACTATTTTTTAGGTGATCTTCGCTATCTTGGAGACCTTCTCATAGTCATTAGTGAATAATTTCCTACCACATCTAGAGCTACCACTAGATGTGCTTGCCTTTTATTCTCCCAAAATGTCATGTCCACTTTGTTGTTCAGTTTCATATGCATCTTGTTTCTCCAATTTTGTTTCAAAATGCATCTTCTCCCTCTCATTCTCCTTTGGCCATTCTACCTTGAGAAAAATTCTCAATTCCCTAATATAAGATCCCTTGAGTAGAGAACATTCAAGGTTTCTATATTACAAAGCTTGTAGCCTTTGACATTCTCACCATAACCGATAGAAATACACCTTTTGGATTTGAGATCCAACTTAGACCATCACTCCTTACGCACCTAAACAAATACCCATAGTCAAACACCCATAAGTGTGTCACCATTGGCTTCTTCCCAATCCACACTTCATATGGTGTCTTATTTTTAATTGTAGTAGGAAATGTGAACTTCAAGTATCATGTGGTGCTAACCACCTTCACCTAAAACTCTTGTCCTAGGCCTGCACTACTCAACATAGTCCTAGCTTGATCAAGCAAGGTTTTGTTCAACTTTTCTTCCACTTCATTTTTTTGTAGTGTGTCTTGGGTAGTCCTTTTTTTCACAATTCTTGCATGCTTATGGAATACATCACTCACTCATCGCTATTATCTATCCTAAGGACCTTTATTTTCTTACTAGTCTAATTCTCAACAAGAGCTTTGAAATCCTTAAACTTGAGAAACACTTCAAACTTGTTCCTAAGAAAATATATCCAAGAATACCTAGAATAATCATCAATAAATGAAAAATAGTACAAATATTTACCAATGGATTGGATATCCATTGGACCAAACACATTGTTGTCTATTATCTCCAAAATCTCCTCTAGTCTAGTGCTTCCAAAGTTTAACCACACTCTATTTTGTTTACCCAACACACAATGTTCACAAAATTCAATACCAACAATACAATTAATAAGAACTTCCACCATATCTTTACTCACCAAGGTTTTTAATATTTTTTCACTCAAATGACCCAACCTCAAATGCCACAATAAGCCTGATTCAAATATAGTAACATTAGTTAACCAAATCATGTTGATGCATCCAACTTATAGAGAGTACCATGCCCCAACCCTTTTACAAGAACCAAATACCTCTAGCTAATATAGAAACTTTACTATCAAAATTGACATGAATTATTGAGTCAACCATTTTAGACAAAAACATTAGGTTTCTTGCCAAACCTAGTATATGTAGTACATCTAAGAGTGTTTGTACTCTACCATCCATTAAGGAAAGTTTTCCCCAACCAATAATCTTCAAAGAGTTTTTTGTCGCCAAGAAACACCTACCTTCATCACTCTTGGTATACTCTATACCACTCCTTATGAGGTCTCATATGAAAAGAAGCACCTGATTCAATTAACTAGGGATCATCACCAACAACTTTAGCAGATACAAATGTATCACTACTATACTCATCAATGTCAAAGGACATATTAGAGGAATCATCCTTCTTCTTGGACCTATATTCCTTCTTTATGTGACCATTCTTTTCACAATTCTAACATTTTACTTTTGACTTACTTGAATATTTAGACCTATCTTTACCCTTAGACTTCTTATCTCTTGTCTTCCACTTACCTTTTTTCTCCTTAAACTTGACTCTTACAACAAGGGCTTTGGAAGATTTATCATCCATGGACCTTTTCCTATTTTCTTCACTTAACAAAATTCCAATTACATTTTCTAGCTTAAGTGTTGTCTCATTACTTCTTATAGACATTACAAGGTTATCTTATGAATTTGGTAAGGAACAAAGTAATACAATGCATTTGTCCTCTTCATCCCTCTTGACTCCTATTGATGAAAGTTGACTTAAATTCATATTAAATCTATTCGATTAAACAATTATATAGTCTACCTCCCTCATTTTCAAAAAATATAACTTTATCTTTAAAACAAGTTTATTAACTATACTATATGATTGATATAACATACCCATCTTCTTCCATAAGGAACTTGTTGCTTGTTCCTCAGACACATTCATTAACATAGAATCTAATAGACATAACTAGATTGTACTCCTAGCCTTCTTATTTAGATATATGTAGTCTTCATTAGAAACACCTAAGGGTTTGGCCAAAAAAATTACCACAATCCACCAATCGCTCTCCACCAGAAGATCCTCCATCTTCAACTTCCATAATTCAAAATTCTAACCATTGAATTTGTCAATTTTAGATCTCAACATGCTAGCCATAGATTTAATACTATTCTATCTTCTCATAAAATCTCTCAAAGTCATCCTTCCTTTATAATTATACACAAACTACAAGAAACAAATCAGAGTTAGGTTTTACCACCATACACACTAGGTTTGCACTCCAATGAAGTAGTAACCAACCAAACAACAACCTTACACTTTGATACAAAATGTTGGGGATTTTATCCCTTGTTTAAAATGAATGATAAATTTGGATGATGAAAACTTAAGATTATGTATTCAATTGATAGTCAACAACACTTGCAATATCTATCTAACATGTACAAAAGTAAATGGAATAGTATGCATCCATAAGATTATACATGACATAAATATTTTATGTGGGAAACCCTTGTGGGAGAAATCCCACCACCAAAAGATGTACACAATTATATCATATAGAATCAATACGATTCAATACAACAAGGTCATTGGAAACCTTTTATAAAGTCTCAATCTATAGCATACCCTTCTTATACAATCACTCTAGTCATCACACACCAACAATGTATAAATGTCATTAATGTCTAACAACTAAGTGACTAAGTAACCTTGGTGCATTTAGAACTACTATGTCTTTAATGTCTTTAATGTCTAACAACTAAGTGACTAAGTATTTGAGAGAAAAATTCAAAACTACTGTGTGGATAAAACAAATTGACTAGAAGAAAGCATACTATGTCGAAGAGTTTAACCCCACATAGGAACATGCCAAAAAAGCCTACATAGGGGAAGGCGAAGATGTTTTCTTAGTTAAGGACTAGACTACATCACCTTAGATGTGACACTAGTAGATGGACAATACCTAAGGAATAGTGAGAAATGAGAACATACCTATTTTACAACAAGGGGTGGTGGAGACAAAATGGCACTACATCATAAATGCACACCCTATAGTGACATCCATATCAGGGATGAAGACAACCTAAGAGTGTACAACCTAACTACCTTATTTAAGGAGGCAAAGCTAGTCAAAACAACAAACTTTTTGATCAAAATCCATAGTCAAAGATTAAACATAAAATAAAAAATTGTAAGACTATTTATACAACCTTGCCTTATTTAAAGAGGCAAAGCTAGTCAAATCAACAAACTTTTTGATCAAAATCGATAATCAAAGATTAAACATAAATTTTTAAAATTCTCGAAGACTGTTTAGATAACTATTATATCCTATAATTAATTTTATATTACAAGTCTTGATCCCACTACTAAGTCTCCTAGATATTATTAAAATCATTTTTTCATTCAGTCTTATTATGTGATTCGTCAAAATAAAGGACACCGGGGATGGTGATTAGTGTAGGGGCTTGCAAGGGTGCATTTTATGAGTGTCTTGCTTTTGTGCAGGTGGGAATGCGAAATTGAGAGTAGCCGCTATGAATGAGGCCATGTGACCAAAAGACATAACGATAGGCGATTAGTCAAAAGTCAAAGTCTGGCAGGGAGTAAGTTGTCTTGTACTTGAATTAGTCTGTAGGCTCTCATTTCCGCGAAGCATTGGTTACAGGTTTCAGTTATCCCTCAATCAATTTGGCATGACCCAAGAAGCTTTCTTTGTAGAGAGAGCAGTTTAGATCATCCTCCTCCTCCTTTCTTTGTAGGAAAATGTGATTTCGAAACAAAGAGCTTTCTGGGCATGGGAAATTGTTTGGGCACAAATGGGAAATCGGCCGGTCAGATTCACGATTCTATAACAGGCACTGCTACTGGTATATTCCTTACCCATTGCTATTAGTATTTTCATTTCCTCTACATCAGTTGATTCCATTGCATAATCACCCATGTCTTGCAGGGTCCAATAGTAGAGATGTGACATTCTCACCGCCTTCAACGCAACAGTTTTCCTTAGCTTCCACGACCCAGAGCGATTCCTCTGTTGTAAGTCAATCGTCCCCCAGACCCCAAGGTCGAATCCTGCCTTCGCCAAATTTGAAGGTTTTTAGCTTCAACGACCTCAAAAGCGCAACCAGAAACTTCCGTCCTGACAGTGTATTGGGCGAAGGAGGATTTGGGTGTGTTTTCAAGGGATGGATTGATGAAAATGCCTTCATAGCAACAAAACCCGGGACTGGCATGGTTATTGCCGTCAAAAAACTAAACCAGGAGGGTCTGCAGGGTCACAAGGAATGGCTGGTATTGTGCCTGAAAGCTTATGTTTTTACACCTGTACTTACCGAATTCTAATTTACTTTAGATCAAAATCTTGCCAATTTGAATTGGGTATTACTATATTTAGCTAATTGACTCTACACCAGTATCTATCCTATTTGAATTGGGGCCTACTGTATTTAGGTAATCGACTTCATTCTTGAATTGGGTACTACTGTATTTAGCTAAACGGCTCTACATCAACATCTATCCAATTTGAATTGGGTAACGCTGTATTTAGCTAATTGGCTCTACATCAATAGCTGTCCAGAATGAATTGGATCCTACCGTATTTAAGTCATTGGCTCTGAATTAATATCTAACCAATTTGAATTGGGTACTACTATAATTAGCTAACTTGAATTAAATCTCACAGCAAAGAATTTGGGTTAACTTCTTTTCTCTTTTTGTGTTAAGATGCAAGCTGATTTGTTTTCTTTGATGCTCTCGTAGGCTGAAGTGAATTATCTGGGGCAGCTCTCCCATCCCAATCTTGTGAAGCTCGTAGGATATTGTACTGAAGATGATCATCTCCTATTGGTCTATGAGTTTATGCAGAAAGGGAGTTTGGAGAATCATCTATTCAGAAGTGAGTATCACATCCAGAGCTCTTTAAATAGTCATAAACAATTGCATAACTTCCATATAATATCAGCGGTGTGAAAATTACATTTCACTTTACTCAGGCACTGCAAAACAAAGCTTCTTGAAGTACGAGAAACTTGAAGCAGTTGCCAGACATAATGATAATTGGCCATGAAACTGCAACGCATTATCCGTGCAAATTCATACCAGCATACAGCAAACATATTGTTAGGAAGATGAAAGAAACATGTCGCATTTATTTTTTGTGTTGGGCAAAGTTCAAACTTATTATTGGTCAAATGAGGTGTTGTTAGACCTAGTGCCATATTCAAGCCAAGCAACATCGTTATATCCATTATGTGCCAGGCTGCTTCTGCCTCTAATCTTAACTTTCATGCTAAAGCTTATAAATGGTCTACATTTTCCTTCAAGTGCCTTTGAATTTAGAGGGAGTTATCTGTTTTGATTTCTCTCGTGGCTATGTGCAGAGTATTTCTTAGAGATCCAACTGGAAATATTTCAGCAATTTGGTTTCAGGAACCTTTTTATGCTTTCCAATTGATAATAAACAATCTTTGCATTTTGTGCTTCATTGGACTGGTTAATTGTGTTGGTTTTTAGTGCACTCGATGACTGCATATATTTGTAGTCCTAGCCCAGAGTACTTACTATGAGGATGGAATAGGTGTTTGACATTGGGCTTGCAATGGACATAGACAACCCTTCACTTCTATGCACTGAAAGTAGAAGGAATGCGCATTGTTAGGGCTACAGTTATGAGTTTATGCATTGACCCAAGTTATTTCTTATTTTGTAGGAGGTTCATACTATCAGCCCCTTTCTTGGGCCATAAGGATCAAAATAGCCCTCGGGGCTGCTAGGGGGCTTGCATTTCTGCACAGTGCAGACCCACAAGTTATATATCGTGATTTCAAGACCTCAAACATACTTCTTGACTCGGTATGCCTAGTTTATTATATTTCTGTTATTTTAGCTATTAAGAATGATTTGTTTCTATCTGTTTGTTTTTAATCAATAGTAAGTACCTTTAGGTGAATGGTACCCTGAAATTTATAAATCATCGCAGGCTTATAATGCAAAGCTCTCAGACTTTGGACTAGCCAAGGATGGGCCAACAGGAGGTGACACACACGTTTCCACCAGGATCATGGGGACTTATGGTTATGCAGCTCCTGAGTATATGGCAACAGGTTTTCAGACTACTTTTTCCCGAGCTGCATGATTATCCTTTGATTCCATATTTCCTTTTTCCTTAACAAAAATATGCATTAACTTTGAGCAGGTGGTGGTGGATACAAGGGACTTTTTTGTCAAGTATTTATGCATAACAGGACAAGATTGGCAAATTCCAAGATGGTTTTCATTCAAGAATGTTTTAGTTTATATCTTGATTTGGGTTGATGAGTTTGGTGTATTTGAACAGGGCATCTGACAGCCAAAAGTGATGTATATGGTTTTGGAGTTGTGTTACTGGAAATGTTATCTGGGCAACGCGCTGTAGATACAAACCGACCGGCTGGTCAGCATAAACTGGTGGAATGGAGCATGCCTCTTTTAGGTGATAAACGAAAATTCTATCAAGTTATGGATGCCAGATTGGACAGACACTTTCCAGCTAAGGGGGCATTTAAAGCAGCCCTTCTTGCTCTTCAGTGTCTTAGCGGAGACCCAAAACAGAGGCCTGCCATGAACGAAGTAGTTCAGAAGCTGGAAGCAATACAAGCTATGAAGGATAGACTTAGTAATGAAGGAACTGCCACTGCCAATGGACATGGAAATATGAATATATATCGATCCCCTGCCCATCCCAAACATCAGCTTGCATCTCCACATCATTCATATCAAAGGCAGTGACAGGTGGCCTTGTTTTTGTATCCATGTCTACATTGGACTCTGAGAAGGAATAAGGTAGACTAACCAACAGCTTACCCAATGTGCACTATTGTCAAATGACATAATATTGCATGCTAGTTACAATGCGTGATCTCTCTCATGACTAGCTGAAGCATTTTAAGTTATGGAAAACATGGTAGCTTTAATTTTTTTCATCCTACTTATATTGCCTAATGTATTGCCGTTCAATTATTTCTGTGCTTATATTCATTTCGTTTGAGGGGACTTTTATTTGGATTTTCACTACATGGGAGTATCTATTGATCAGATATGAAGAACAACAGATTCTCTTTACACAACAGGGTAATTTGGAAGTTTTAACCAGGCATCATCTCTTACTTTGTGTCAGGCTCTTTGAGAGCCAAACAACTTACCCGAAAAGACCCATAGCCACTTAGATTTTTTTATTAATATATTTTTTAACTTGAGAATTACTATATATACAAGCATAACATTATAAGTGCATGAGGGCCAAATATGGTTACCGACTGCATATGGAACAATATATTAAAACATTTAGAAATATTTAGGTTGAATGCTTACATTTGAGGATCTATAAGATTTTATTTATTTATTTTTTATTGAAGATGCCAAAAGTTTAGAAAAGTGAACAGCTAGACAGCAGCCATATCAGTAGCAGATTAGCTTGGCCTCACAATGGAAACAGCCAAATACTTACAAAAGAAAAGAAGAAAACATAAAAACATAACAGCCAAGCCCCCAGTTGGAAACCACCATACACATATTACAACAGAAAAGCATGAGCAAACTAAAGACTGAACTATTATTCTATGCTTGTTGTGCAGTGATTGACATCCATCTTAGCTGCCATGCCAGACATGGTGTTATTCATGCTGCAAATGTACTAATAGGCATTGTGGCTGACTTTTCCTTGTTCGGAAAGAGCGTCACCCAGATTACTGAAGGCACCATCAGACTTGTTCAGATCCTGAGTCTCTTTAGAGAGATTCTTCAGATTGGTAGTGAGTTGGATCATCTATTGTTCTAAGACCTTAATATGTTGTGCAAGCTCTGTGTTAGCCTTCAGAAAGTCTGCAGTAACCTGGAAAGAAATGACATCTGCAACAAGAAGTCAATGTAAAAGTCTTCGGGTTGCAATTCCCAGCGGAAACCAATCATGATTAAAGCTGGTGATGCATCGAAGGATTCTGAAATCACATTATGAGATATATTGAGACCCAAGAGAGCATGTTTTCAGGTGAGAGTCAGATCGATCCATGCTTCAAGTAGATTTGGCAGCTTTACAAGTCCAGAAGATGCGCTTTAACAGTTTTCTTGCACTTGCAATGAGAACAGACAGCATCATCATGTTTGATGGAACAATCAGTTTGTCAACTGGGAGGCCGTAATGTAACAATTTGCATGCTATAAACTGTGAGGAAACATTGGCTTTAGACCTAATTGCCATGCTCAGGCTACCCCATTTGGCCTCTTTCAGCTTGTATGTCTATTTTGAGTTCAATTGAACAGTTAAAGGTAGTTTTGGAAGGATGTTTTGATTGATGATATTTAGTGAGAAATGGTCAAAGCGATGTTCATTTCGTAATCACCAATTTTTAGAGAAGTTACACTGTTGAGTGGCGGATATCTTGATGATTAGATAATCACTCACAAGGCTGATAATGTCATTGATTATGTGCTGTCACTGTTGCAAAATGCAGAGACAAACTTTAGTGAGTGCTATGGTTTCCATTTGAGGGTGAGGAAGTGCCACAAATCCACAAAAGAACAAACACTTCTCTTAAAGTCTTTTACCTTGTATTATGGAGGACAAAGCCAAGGATTTATTGTTAAGTTGAGCCAACCGATTCCACTTAATAGAGCTGGAAGGATTGGTTGGGATGCTGAAACCTTGTCTAAGTGAGCTACCATTCCAAACAAGCACATCAGCACTCTCTTGCCAAGCTTTTTAGATGTCAATGAGCGAGGAGGCTTTCAGCTGAAAGTATTTGGCATCGAGCATTTTGTTTTGGATATTGACCTCATTCCATTATCGTCCGTCTATTGCCACAACAATTTAGCGGCAAAGAAGGATCTGCTGTGGAGCATCTCAATCTAATGCCCTAACAGTTCCTTTGCCAATTAGGCAGTCAGCTTTAACCCAAGGGTCTATGATAACCCAATCCCCTCCTTTTTATTTGGTTGCAGTTTAACCAAGAGTTCGTAGGCACACCCTTCTACCCATCCATTTGGCCCAAAAGAATTGTTTTCTGAAGAGTTTAAGCATGGTTAGGCTTGGCGAGCAGCGAACAATAAGAGGAGATTAGGAGGGGGTAGCTATCAAGATTTTGTTAGCAATACGTACTTTCTCAAGAGAAAAACTTGGCACTCTATAAGATATAATGCTGTCCACTTTGTTGAATGAAAACTAGGTATTTAGTTTTGAAAATTTAATTAATTGATACTTTGCTAGGTTTTTAAGGTGGACAACTTTGTTTTTTTATGTTTTTTATTATATAGGTTAAACAAGTTTCGAAGGGGCCGAAACCATTTACAAGCAGCTAAGAGACAACAAAGTTACAACAAAACAATAGCAAAACGGCGCTAACTACAAACCCAAATCACCCAATGAACAAAACCAAAAAACAAGAAAAAAGGAATAGAACACCTAGACCTTACAACTTCTTCAATATCTCAGCTGCCTTCGGTTCTTGTTGGTAAAAGCTTTTATGTTGCTTCACAAAATCTTGAAATTTTTGTTTCTCCTCATAAGTTTTCTTCTTACTACTCTTGGTCCTAGCACTAGGACCTGCATTGATATTCTTACTCTGCACACACTAGGCTTCAAGTCCTACTGTTTCTTTGAGTTTCTATGTAAGGATTTTGATCCCAATGGTGCTATTTTGAATGGTACACTTGCTAACTTGAATAACCTTTTTTCTATATTAATAAAAACTGGATTAAAAGGACCGCCCTTTTACAAAAACACCCTAGAGGCAAATGAAAAGAGTCTCATAAGCAATGAGACTAAAAATAGTAGTGATCAACCCAAACCAACAAAAATAGCAAATAACAAGACGAACAACAAAGAAACAACTAAAGAAAACACAAAACTAGTTGATGTCTACTAGCTTCTATAGTCCATTGGTTACTTGCCACTCTTTGTCAAGAAAGACCACTTGGTCAGTGAAAGTGGCAGTAATAGTGTTTTCTTTATTGGTCTTTTCTTTTCCTTTCTACTCATTGATTCTAGCCCTGGTCCTCTTGGCTAGGCTTTCTTACTTATCCCTTTGGCATTTTTGGAGTGTGGACTGAAGAACATACAAACCGGTGGCTAAGTTTTTGATGGTCTCTTTGTTGAATATAACCACCTTTGCCAGGTTTTCTTAAGCACATCTTGGTCTTTCTGAATTACAAAGATACTATGCTCAAGGCCTTCCCATTTATTGAAAGTGGCAACAAATTTTTCCACCTCTGACCAGATCTTCTCATTAACTTGAGAACTCTGGCAATCCTTGTTGTGCTTGAGAACCTCCATTTCAACCTCATGAAGCCTTTGTTTTGAAGTGTGATGTTGAGCTAGAAGCCATTTCATTACATTGTTGTGTATATGTAGGCTCACTTGTAATTTTTCCACCTTATCCTTTAGATTATTGCAGTTCTGACATTCCTCCCCCTGCTTGTCAATTGGAGGGTTGGTGGATGGCTTAGGATCAGTAGGATTGGGGACAACGGTCTTGGAATCCACGATGGGGGAGGACTCTCCTTTCCTCTCTCCTCGATTTGAGGATCTAGATAATGATGTATCTTGAACGATTGTCCAAAGACGGAAGAGAGGTCTTCCAAAATCTGTCACTAAATCCCGTACTTGGATCAAGGGTGTGTAGATTGAAAGGTCGAAATTTGGCATAGTGTAGGATGTTGACCCTTTAGTGTTTTGCTAGCAGGTTGTTCTATTTTGGCAGTGGGGTTGCAGTTGTGTGGTTTGGCTCTTGGTGGTCATTGCCTTGCCTTGTAAAAGGTTCTGTGTCCTTTCAAAACTTGTTTGTTCTTGGTTTATGGTCCCTTCAAAACCAACTTAATCAAAACATTTTATGCAATAACTTTCAACACAAACCAACCAAGACCTACCCATAAGCTCATTCCAACACAATTTACCCAACCACACAATATAACCCTTATTTATTTCATACCTTGACATAATAGAAGAGCAAATCTACATTTCACATTTACAATGTAAGAATAATGTTTTCACAACCATTTACTCAAAAAATATAAAACTTTCATTACAAACTCATGGAGAAATACTTCACTCCTTTCCATTTGAATCAATACAACTATATAATTTAATCAAGGAGAGCTCTTGGAGAACTAATTTTGGAGATTTCTCCAAGGTTGGTTTTCCTTTTTATTTTGTTTGGCCAGTCTTTTATTTCCTTGATGGATCTCCACTTTTTCTATGGGTTCCCTTTTCGAGCTTCAATGGATCCTTCTAAATATTGGCATAACTCTCTTCAATAATTTATGGAACAAAGCCTTGGCAAAAGCTCTTTCCTTCAAAGTTTCACATTTCTTTGGCAGAACTTTTTGAGCCATCTTTCTAACTCAACACTTAAACTCTTGCCAAATGTCCATCATCAAATCTAACAGTACAAACACTTTTTATCTTAATTTAACATAGTTTGTGTGGGCCCTACCCCATGTGTCTTATCCCCTTTCCCTTTGGTCAAAGTTTTCAAGGGTCTTTTCCTAGTTGACAATTTTACTTTCTACTAGTAGCTGATCTAAGTAAATGCAATGGCTCAGAGCCTCTCAAGGTCAAATTTAGAATTAGGGTAAGGGTTAGTGTTAGGGTTTTGGTTAGGGATAAGGTAATGATTAGAATAAGGGTAATGGTTAGAATTAGGGTTAGGGTTATGTTTATAAATAGGGATAGATTTAGGGTTTTAATCATGTTTAAAATTATAGTTAGGATTAGGGTTGGAATTAGGGTTAGGGTTATGTTTATAAATAGGGCTACATTTTGGGTATAAAATTATGTTTAAAATTATAGTTAGGATTAGGATTGGAATTAGGGTTAGGGTTATGGGTAGGATTAGAGTTAGGGTTAGAATTAGGGTTTGAATTAAAGCTAGGGTTGTTATATCTATCTTTAGTGAAATATATGCTAAGTGTAATATTTCGTTAGGTATCTTGTTAATGGGCTCAAAATTGTGGCTTGAAACGCATATTGTAACTTGTAACTCATTATAATTGGGATGTAAGTTTGCCAAATTGTCTTTGTACAAACTTTTAATTTTTCTAAACTTCATAAAAAAAATAAATCATAAAGGATTCATTTATTAAATTAGAAAATTGATATATATGTAATTTTAGAATGAAGAGTTATTTTATTTTACTTTTGACTTATTTAGTTTACCAAAGCAAAATTGCATGTTTTTTTATTAGTTTAATGAAGTAAAATTGCATGTTTTGATTCATTAATTTTAGAGAACATAACATTAGAAATAAACAATGTTTTAATAATCATTCAAATTTGATAGTGAAAGTCCTAGAATATGTAAATTTGATTTTTTTATGAGATTGCCAAAGATTGTGTAGATGCATAAATCAGTAAATAACAAATAAAATCAGCAAACCATAGTAACACAAAATTTATGTGAAGAAACCCTTTTGGGAAGAAACTCAACCAACAAAAGAGAGCACCAAGTATATATTCATCTTTACAAATAGGGCATGCCTTACTTTGCTTTGTTCTACTTTGCGTTGTATGCTCTGCTCTATTTTGTATGCTCTGTTATGTATGCCCTATTTTTCTCTATGTTCCTTGGTCTTCTCTATATGCCCTACTATTCCCTGTATGTCATACTCTGCTCTACTCTACATGCCCTACTCTGCTCTGTATACACTGATAATTTTGCTTTGCTCTATTTGCTCTGCTTTGCTCTACTTTGCTCTGCTTTATTCAGCCTACTTTGTATGGTATGATCATCTTCATATGTCATGTTCTACTTTGTATGCTTTGTTCTAATCTATATTCCTTGTTCTACTCTATATGCTCTGCTAGTTATTGTACACATAATTTATCTTCTATTAATTTTAGTCTTTGTTCTTCAGCGTTTCTCTTGCTAAGTTATTTTCTCTTTTTCATCTTTTCATAACGATCATATTTAAATGGTGGCATTATTCTGAGACATTCTAATGACTTTACATGAGATATGGCCACAAATGTCAATCACATTCTTTTTTTTTGTCCTATGTCAATAGTGGCTTTTGAAAGAGTCAAACCTTGTGATTTGTCTATTGTCAATGCCTAAGACAATCTTAAAGGTATTTGGATCATGCGACCCATTTGTATTGGTGTAATCAGAACTATATGTGTAGAATGATCTTCAAATGGTATTCCTAAGTAACTATCAAACTCAACCATAACATATGTCGGCGGTTTTGGTGGTGCACTTCCAGGTTTGTATATTATTTTTCGAACATATCCTAGAGCTCCATTTACATGACCTGCTTCTATCCAAAGATTAGAAGTTAACATGGCTCTTGCATCCTTAGCAATTAATAACTCCACATCTAGTTCATCATTTTGACCTCCTTCTAGTGCATCGACACTACCCATTTTTGTTGCAATGTTGCGTGCAATAGGTTGCTTCAATGAGTATATATTTTTTTTGTTATGATTATGCACATTATCATTTGTGGAAAACAAATGAACTATTGTCAAATTCCTCACTGGTTGGTGTATATATGTCAACATTGGTTCTTGTCATCAACAACTTCCAGTCATCAATAGTTGAACTCGCATCTCTTAGATTTGTGAGAAGTTGATGAAACCTTTGTTGAATACTTTCTCCTTCTTGTCTAAATATCTTATCCAAAATAGTTTTGAATTCTTTCCATAGTAGTTTACCACATTTGTTACTATCATAGTGTGATTTATCATTAACATGAGACAATTGTCCCAAATCTACAACCAAAATCATAGATATACCTGCAAAATATTTGAAAACGATGAATTTCATTAGTGTGTACTATTAATTTTAACATTTTATAATAATGAAGTATATGTATTAAAATAGAAAAAAAATCATATCTTCAATGAAAAACATACATATCCCTGCAAAACTCATGTTTGCATTTTCAAGAAATGTTTGACAAAATTGAGAGTACCTTCTCTAGCAAATTTGATCCAATGAAGCTCATTCCATCAATCAAAATGTATTTTATGTGTCGAATCTCTTCTTAGAAACTTGTCAATCTTGTTCCTTCTAATTGAGCAAAATCTATGATTGGGATTCGGAGTACTGTATGGATTGTTGAGGCTCCAATATTGAATGCTACAACTCCAGTTGGTGCAAGTAATAGAAGTGGAGAATGCCTTGGGAATGTTGCATTTTGAAGAGCTTAACTGATGACACCAATTAGATATGATTTCCTTGTTCTTGCTATTCCTTGAATTATCATAAATAATGGCAATGTATTTTGAGCTCCATGATAATGTGTCATAATTATATCAAGTGTTTTTTTTCTATTTGGGACCCAAGGTTGCATAATTGATATTTTGTGGTATATCATCATATATGAGAAATCCATTATCTTTCATGGTGCTTATGAATTTTATTGTCTAATTTCTGTTGTCTTCACCTTGATATTCATTAGACCATGGTGTTTGTCTATCAATATCTCTTATTTCCAACATATCTATTTCAAACACTTCCATAATATGACTACGGTGTAGCCTAGATATGATTTCCCACTCATGTTCTATTCTATTTCCTTAAAGAGGTTGATTATCTTCAATTTTAGAATCACTACTATTTTCAAAATCTTTTAGAGTACTTGTCCATTCCACATTCCAAGTATTGTAATTAAATGACTCTCAATTTGATATTATTGCATCATTATGAAGATCAATATCTCTTTCTATATGATGAAATGGCTTGTAAAGTAACAACTCAGACAAGAAACACCCACTCATTTATCTGATTCACATTCAGGAATGAATACAAACCTAGGAAATACTCTCACAATAGCTACAATTCCCCTTGCCTCCCATTTTTTATCTCTAATTCACCTTGGAGTATATGTTCATGATCTAGCTACATCAATAAGTGATACACTTTCCATGCAAAAGGCTTGTTTTTTTAACCATTAATAAAAGATTGTGTATGTTCTTCATAGTTGTCTTCATCATTTTTAGCTATAGGATTGAATACCTTGCATGGGACATATAGATTGACAAATTTTCTACCACTCTACTAATGGAAGTTCCAATATCATGTGACATGTTTCTTATTCCCCAATGTCTCTTTCTATAATTGTTTCAATAAGAAGCCTCCTATATGCTCATGAAGCTAAATCATTAGGGTTTTCAATGTTTGCAAGTCATGTCAACATTTGATGATAAGTTTATGAACTCTTCTCTACTTTAGTTACGCCGAAGGCGTTCCCTTTATGAACCGGAGGAGCTGACTTCTCTGATCAACGGTTCACATGGCATCCGTACCCATACAAGACAATTGAAGGCATTTTGTCTGTCCATAACATAAACATTCATTGCTTGTTCATTGGTCTGTGAAAAAATGAGAGACTAACCTTTTATGAAACTGTGGATGTCGTTTTGGCACTGACTCTGGAGACAGCCGCTGGAGACATCACCTGCACTGCTTTCACGGAAACGAAGAAAAAAACATCAAATTGCTTTATGAAATGTGCTTCACAAGCTACAAATCTCATAAACATTACTACAGATTTGACGGGTTCTCCTTTAATGACAATACGATAGTGTATAAATTATTAACGGCTACAGGGAAATATCGTGGTGGGAGAACTTATTCAATTGACGGGAAATGCGCGACCTTTACTTTGCAAATTTATCTTCGGGTATGAACTTAGAGTAGCTATGTGATTTGAATTTTTTTATCGTATCTCAAAACATTCAATTTATTTTCAATATTAAAATATAATTGATATTATTTATTATGTGTTTTTATATAAGAAATTAATTTATATAAACTATATAGTAGAAATATTTATTCAATTTTTTTTCAACATAAAAATATAATTTTATATTATTTATGCGTTTTAATATAAAAATTAATATATACTAAATATTTGATAGAAATATTTATTTAATTTACTTTCAATATTAAATATTAATATATATAAACTATTTAATAGAAGTATTTGTTGTTTTGACATCATCTTATAATGATGCAAGACAATACAAATGATGGGTGCCACTAGAACCACTCCTTTCTTGTGTTTATCAACTAAAAACCTAAAGCATGAAAGAGAGAGAGGGGGAGAGAGAGGGGGGGAGAAGACAGAGATAGAGAGATTTAAAGAGAAATAGAGAGCTACAGAGAGAGACAGATATATATGGAGAGCTAGAGACCTAGAGAGATAGAGAGAGAGAGAGAGAGAGAGAGAGAGAGAGAGAGAGAGAGAGGGGCAAGGCCCACCATACTTTTACTTTCAATATGTACATTCCCTCATATTCCAAGGAAGGAACCTCAAAATTTCCCCTCCACAAATTATTAGTCGTGAATGACGACAGATGGTGGAAGGACTGATTGTAAAATTGCACATTTTCATCTGAAACTCACATATGTTTCGTTAGTCTCACTACAACAGAATAGGCAATTAGCACCGGAATTTAGTGCAATTGAGCTCAGGAATTGGACACTTTTCTCAGCGCAAAACTCGACGCAAGATTGCATGCTTACTTCGGCCCCAGATTTAGTGCCGGATTTGACACCCAATTTGGCTTCCAATTTTGCTTCTGGTTTTTCTTACAGGTTTGCTTCTTGTTTTGCTTCCATTTTTGCTTTTGATTTTGCTTCCAATTTATCGCCGGATTTGGCACCCAATTTGGCTTCCGATTTTGCTTCTGGTTTTGCTTCTTGTGTTGCTTCCAGGTTTGCTTCCAGTTTTGCTTCTAATTTTGCTTCCAGGTTGCTTCTAGGTTTGCTTCAAATTTTGCTTCCAATTTAGCGCCGGATTTGGCACCCAATTTGGCTTCTAGTTTGGCTTCTGGTTTTGCTTCTTGTGTTGCTTCCAAGTTTGCTTCCAGTTTTGCTTCTAGGTTTGCTTCAATTTTTGCTTCTAGTTTTGCTTCCCATTTTGCTTCTGATTTTGCTTCTAGTTTGGCTTCTTGTGTTGCTTCCAGGTTTGCTTCTGGTTTTGCTTCCAGGTTTGCTTTCAGTTTTGTTTGCGATTTTGCTTCCAGGTTTGCTTCGGGTTTTGCTTCAATTTTTGCTTCCATTTTTGCTTCCAGGTTTGCTTCCAATTTTGCTTCTAGTTTTGCTTCCAATTTAGCCCCAAATTTGGCACCCAATTTAGCTTCCAGTTTTGCTTCCATGTCTGCTCCCATTTTTGCTTCTAGTTTTGCTCTTAGTCGTGATTCATATTTTGCTTCTTGTATAGAATCGAAAATAGCTTCTTTTTTGGCTTCCTAATTGATGCCAAGTTTTGCTTCCATTATGACCTCCTTTGTTGCTTTGGGTTTTGCTTCCAATTTAACAAGATAATTATATAAAAAAAAAGATAATTATTATAAAATAACAAGATAATTATTATAACATGATCATCATCTATAATTAAAACAAGTGAGTCAAATATCTATAATTTAATTGAATTTTACAACATCCATCCTAACAGTAAATTAAAATCATCATACGTAATAAATATCCATCCAAAAATTGTCGACCACTTTCAATATATATAAATTGACAAGTCAATACTGATAAGATCATCATCATATATAACTAAAACAAGTGAAAGTCAAATATGCTAGTAGATCAATAACATGTCAAAATGATACATGTCTAAGAGTGAACATAAGTCAAAATGATACATGTACAAATGATATAAGTAAAAAAGATAAATTATGTAACTCAAAATGATACAAGTCAAGATGATACATGTCCAAATGATATAAGTCAAATTGATACATGTGAAAATGATACAACTCAATAATATAGTACTGCAGGCCGTGAAAATGATACATATGATAGTAACCATGAAAAGAGGCATCATAATGATATATCAGCAATGATCCATGATGCAGTCTATATGATCATGAATGTCACTGGCTACTACTAGCAACTGTCTCATCATCATCATCACCATCGTGATCATCATCATCATGATCATCATCGTCGTCGTCATCATCGTCATTGGCCTCGTTGTCTTCTATATCTGCATCATCATCATCCTCTGCCATGTGATCTATACCAGAACCAATATAGTATGGATCTATATCATCAGGATCATCTTCATCTTCTAAAAGACCCATGTTTTGCAAAAAAAAATATTTAAAATGAAAAGTTATTATTTATTTCATGTAATAATTTATTTTTCTGTTATATATCTAATATTCCAACATATGAAATGAAACCATAATCATATTACACCATATCAAAGTGCACATACCATAATAAAATTTCAAAAAAGTTACAACTAATATGTCATTCCAATGATGTAAAACATGCTACAATTCTAATAAATGTTACTAAAGATCATAAAAAAATTTGTTATACAATTTAACTATCAACTGTAAATTCTATTACATAACCTTATGTGCCACAAATTGTGTGGTCAATGTATGTTATTTTTCATTATTAATCTAATAACCTACATTAGACAGAAACATTAAAGAGTTTTTATGTAGCAGTTGATTAAATTCTCTTACATGTCGTTAATGAATGCAATTTTTTTTTTCAATAATTATTTATCTTAAGGTTCATGAGTAACCTTAAGATAAAGGTCTAATAGTTGTTCCATGGGGCATGTTTAACAAACCAAATGCAATTGCCAACTTTTCACCATGGTGGCAGAGAAATAATTCTTTTTCCCATTCTTCCACAACATTAAGTAAATTCTTGAATCTAGAAAATACCTTGCCACATTCATCTTCTAAGCCAATTTCTCCAACTTTGCATAGGTCTCCTTTGTCTATGGATGTGATCTGTCTCCTACACAAAAAAGCATGTACCATTTTATGCCCTTCAATCCAACTGCATCTGGGCATTTTTTTAATTCCTCTATCTTTCATCAATCTCCTTACCTCACCACACCTGCCCACTTGTGGATAGATGTTTGAGAGAAGAACATAAGTTGTGCAACATTTTTAGGATCCAAATAAAAAAGCAGTGTTGCTGTAAATACTCCTAAGCCTATATTCATATGTGATCTACAGGCACCAAGAAAACACATGCATACAACCAGCATAGATTTAACAGGTATCTCAATGATAAAGTTTAGGGTATCTTCAAGATAGCCAGCACGGGCAAGGAGGTCAACCATGCACATAAACAGAGAGGCCAACGGGGTGGCCGATCTCCTAGTGAATCAAGGGGTTGAGCAGGAAACATGGGAGGAATGCTTTTTTGAAGGGCAGTGTTTCGAGGATCTGAGAAAGATGCTAATCAAGGATGATGGGGATTTAGGAATTTTGTAGGTACAGCTCAAGGCAGGAGATCTCAGAAGAATCGATGGCGAGCATGGCTTTCTCCAAGATAGGAAATCCTGGAGGAGATAGGAAGGACTGTCCCTAGTCTGGTTCGATTAGGGAAGAGTCAATCAAGCGTTCCTTTTCCAGAAGTGAGGACGGTTCAGACAGACAAAAAGCACCGTAAAACCTGCAACTTTCAGATAATGTAAGTCACGAGGAAGGTAATCGAGAGAAACTTCCTATTTTAGGAGGACGACTCGAAGTCTCCCATAACAATGGTGGGTAGAAAACACTTCGGAGTCTGTTGCAAGTGCTTGGAGGAGTCAGTGGACTAGAAAGTCCATAGCTTATTTAGTATAGAGGAGGAGGGGCTATGCAATGCCATCAAAGAGATTGCAGGGATAAGGGGAGCGCAGGGTAGCCATATCCATGACGGTGTCCTTTTAGAGCGTTTCTACATGACTGTCATCCAAGCCATAGGGTCTCTTGCTAGGGCGTCAAGATTTACAGGTTTTCTGGTTAATGAGGGGATTAGGGATGATGTTATTATTGTAGGCTAGCACACCAACCCAAATCCAAAAAAAGGTTTCATCTGTGGAGTCTTCGACATGGAGGCAATCAAGAAGAAGAAGAAAACTAAAGAATCCCTCAAGATCTTCAGAGAGGGACTGGAAAACTGTGACATGACTGCTTTTGCAAACTTTGTAAGCCTATATGGCGATCTGTTCTCAACAGAACAACTGGAACAAATTAACTCCCTTGCGGATGGGATAAACTCAATCTCATAGGCTATGTAACTTTTGATATTTTGATGTAACTTATCATCCTCATGAATGCAAACATCATCACAAATGTTGGAAACACATCCTTGGTTCAAATTGACATCTAGCTCATTAACAAAGAGATTAGAAACTTTAGGTATACCAATAAGAAAGTCAAGATCATGTATCTCAAGTTCGACTCTTACATCCATGCTTTCCTTAGTGAGACTATCCTTAAGAGTACACTTGTGGTAGTTGAAAACTCACATTTACATGACCAACAATTAAAAAAATTGTGCCTATATCATGATTAACACCTATATCATGATTAACACTAAGATCTACAAGTTTTGTCCCCAATGGAGTGTACATTTGCAACACTACACAAGCACAAAAGTCTTCAATTACATCTTCAAGATGGTCATCCCAATCATCTAGTTCATCATACAATGAAATTGGCTGAAGAGGAGGAGTTAGACATTTAACTTCTAGGAACACTAAATGGTACCCTTCCATCAGCCTCAAGGGTTCAATAAAAAACATAGTGGACCTAGTTAGCAGGTTGTATGGGGAGAAGGATGCTTCTCATTTTCAAGAATCCTAAGTCTCATTGCTACATATGTTACTTAAAGAAGGGCCAATTTTAAACTAGGTAGTTGTTTTGTCACTCACTTTGTGCAATGCAATGACGAGAGTCGAGTCTCCTTATATCACTGTAGATTTGCATACAGCAACCTCCAATACAATATTATATAATATAAACTTTTAAAAAAATGATTGATAGCATACCTATATATTTCATTGATGTGGATCTTCTCTAGGATTCCATGCATGAATAATTGAATGAATGTATTTCTCTGCACTTTCTCGTTCCTGATCAATAATCTTTTACATTCATTTCTTTTTCTAGTACTTATTTTTTAAAAATTGTATGTTGTAGGTGCATGTAGTGTGTCATATGAGGATAATCAATAATATTTTTTTCTCCAATTTTGGGCTTCTCATGGATATGTTGGTGGTGTTCCAGGCATTAGTGCATGCAAATCAAGCCAGTACATATTTGTTGCACTCAAAGTGAAGAATATTATTGGTGAACCAATTCGATGAACCATGTCCGTTAACTCTACAAAACATTTTTTCCCAATATGACCTTATACTCCTTAGTGTTGTTCAAAACTGCATCAAACAATCGGCTAGATAGGAGTGGGTCACATTTTTCATATGTTCATGCAACTATTGATGGTGATTGACATATCTTGAAGACCTCTTTTTGCAAACACTGCAGATGAATTATGTGCACGATGTCTCACGATCATGTTCATCATGTACTATCAAAATCGTGGGTGTCGACCAAAACGGTGATCCCTATACTGAAATAGATGTTTCACAAACTCATGTAGATTTTCTCATCTCATGCATGGTTCTAGCCAATCACATCTACTATCCGGAAATAATGTTAGAAATGTCATATCAAATAATCATAAAGTCACATACTCATTAATAGGAGATGTGTCAATCCCTGGCCAGTCAATCAATGTTCCTGGATCACATCAGAGTTATTTTCCCATGCATGGATTAATTCCATCTCTTTTTGGGCATCAGGTGGTCCAAAAACCATTGGTGTTGTGTGATCAATGATATTTCTTTCATCCATCTCCATCATTAGACCCACAAATACAATTTCGTTTGCATTCGAATCAAACTACATATGCACTGAATTTAGCTGGTTGAAGATATTTTCATTAGAGTTTGGTGAAAGTTCATTAAGAGCATTTTCATAAATTTGAACATCAAAATAGAACTTGTCATATTCAATTTTGTATTTAAGTGATTTATATACTCACTCTCTATTGACTATAAAGTTATAATTTGTGCCACATTGATCCCTCCTCCAGCCAATAATTATTAGCAAATCTTTTATACGATTTGGCAAAACTTTAGAAATATCTTTTACATATTGTGGAAAACTTAGTGTGTGTTATTTATATTTATATTGACCTCCAATTGCATGTGTCACTTGTAGGATTGGGCTGACACGTGCTATCAACATTTCCTCTACTTGTGTCAATTGTAAGTTTTTATGGTTGTGGGCCAGGATCCATATTATTTGATGCTAAAAATTGATTATTGTCTTTCTTTTGTCGACATCTATTACATATAGGACATTCATGTGTGAGATAAACCTCTATTCCAAGGCAACATTCAAGATGACAAATATAACACATGTTTGGTGAAAAAAAGCTATAGATAGGCCATGTTGAAAATGTATTTAGAGAGTATTGAAATCTCTGTGAAGTATTTCATTGTGATTGCGTATATTTTCTACATTGTTTTCAATAACGACATTCATTTCATGTTGAGGTGCATTACTCAGAGTTTCTAGTACATAATATATAGATTTTGAATTCTCATCTTTTGCATTTGATCATGGATAGTAAGTACCTTTCAATTGCTTGACAATTAGGGCCTTGTCTTTCTTCTCTTTTAAAGTTAATTAGTTGTTTAGATGTTGGTGCATGACTTCTTCTCATCATATTTGGTTGTTGTCAATTTTATACTTCCAATTCTTCAATGGTTAATTCAGCCCTACGTCTACGATATCTTTCTCTAGAAGCTTCATTTTATTGTTTTATTTGTTCTTCTCTTTATGCATCTATCATTTCTTGTCATTGTCATCTTCGATATTCCCTTTAATAATCTCTTTGATATTGTCTTCGTTGCTGTTCAGATTCAAAAATCAACCTTAGTTGAACCATTATTTTAGACAATCCCAAGGCAATATTGAACTCGCCTAGAGAAACCATAGGCAAATATTGAAGTCAATTAGAGAGACCACATGTATCCTATTTCTCGCAACTTAATGTTTCTTCTTTTAGGAAAATTTCTAACAAAATAATAGATTGCAAAAGTTATTATTAAATGACTCCAAAAAAGAAGCAAAAAGTTCAAGTTAAGTAATTATATTAATAATATCAATATGCTAATCCTAATATATTTTTAATAACCCTTATTAAAAAATATATTTAAAATATTTTTAATATTTGTATTTTAAATATATTTTTGAGATCAATCTCCTTATATTATATTTTAATATACTTTATCATATCTATATTAATAATTTATTTTCTAGAAGTATTTAACTCAAAATTTACGTGGTGACTTGAGGATCTATAGCATGAATAATTTCAAATTCAAAAAACTTCATAAAAAGTATTAAACAACAAGCTATGCTATGTATAGGTTAGATAGCGTTATATTAATGAAACAAGTTCCACACATTCCAGATGGATATAATTGTTTTAAAGGTCATCCTAGTGATCCCGGTTATTGGCATATGTAATTTAGCGGTCTGAAGGCAGAAAGCTACATTGTTCTCTATTTTAGTTTATCTTGTATTCAATTTGTTGAGGTTTGACATGTGGTCTTTGGCCTCAAAGCCTATTCTGGATTAGCAAAGTTTTTGAGGCATGACCTATAAACCTTGTCTCACAATTATAATCAATGTGGAATAATCCCAACTTATATTTAATTTAATTGGAGTTTCCACAGTCACTTTTCATTAGAAATTATTTATACATTTCTTAACTATATGAATAAATCATCACTCAAAATAGAAGTTTTAAATAAACATCACACCTTAAAAATCTAAGTTATGAGGATGTCTTGTCTTCACAATATAATCCACAGCTCCATTGACATAAGTTGTATATAAAACCAACAACTAGAAATATCAAAAAAATTTAAAAATGTTGTAAATTTTTACCGTGTAGTGTGTACTATAAATTTTCTTGTCAACCAAAAAGAGGAGAAAATATGCAACCATCTACGAATTGGTAAAAGGATACTACTCACTACATGCATATATTAGTGTGCATCAATTAATCCTATGAAACCAATCTTTTTATTACATATGTTTGACTATTCTCTTTTTAATGTCAAAGTTGTGATAACATCTCAAAAGATAAAACTAATAATAATTTTTTTTAAACCTTAAAACTACTTAAATTTTTATTATAAGTTTCTTTTAAGATCTTATAACTACTACTGAATAGAGTAAATTGACAAAACTGATTCCCTCGAATAATTCAAACTCAGAAACTTTCAAAGGAAAGAAATTTTTTTCTGTTTTCAAATTTTCATAATTGTAGTAGTAATCTCTAACTCCCATTTTTGTTTGGCAGAACACTAAATTTTTATATTTGGTTTATATTTGGCTTCTGCGACTCTACTATCAACTCATAACAAATCTTCCCCACACTCAGCTATATTAACTGATACAGTCATCAAGTGTTTACAAAGCTCCTACGATCAACTGGAATAGAATTCATACTAACTGCCTTTGAATTATATGAACTAATTCTTTCTTTTTCTTCTGAAATGTTTCTTACTATTCCTTGATTCAGTCCCCAGCCATGAAACTCGGCCATCTTAATTAATAACAAGTGACAAACATTAATTTTAGATTAGACAGTGTGAATAGTAGAAAAATCCTTAAGTTAGTGGGGAAAGTTTCAGCATCACCTCAAATGCACCTGATCAAAATGACAAACTAAAAATTAGGAGCTCCTATTTTGAAGGAAAAGATTCTAATTTATGTCCTACGTGTTTTTTTTGGTTTTATCTAATTCTTTAGGCCAAAAAAATAGATTCTCTAACAACTCAATGGGACCCGTTCTTTATAAACTCCACTTGTAACGATAGTTAAGATATGTGACAGCATTCATAGTTACTGCAGTTGTCCCTTTATATTTAATCTGATGGTATGGTCCGAATCAAAATCCTTTTCAAAATTTGATTCCCTTTTAAAATGTAACTGCCGCCAAATTTAGTGTGTTTATGGGAGGATTACCCTGCCAAATATAGTTAGCTACAGTGTTTTAATTATATTATTTTTGTGATTGAAAATAGTGGCTGGTCTCATGTAAGTGTCGTGGTTAATGAGAGAGTGAATGCTGCATTTGAAATTGTAGATTTTTGGATTTTTATTTATTTTTTATATTTTTATTTTAGTTTTTTATATTTTTTCCCTTTTTATTTATGGAGAGAAAATAGACCTCTCACCTCCACCCCACTGCAATTTAGAACCCAATCACCGTTATTATCGTAAAAAAATATTATATAAAATTACCTAAAATAAGATTTCATAAAGACAATATTAAAAGTAAATCATCTTAACCAAAACTTTATAAAAAAAAAAATTGAAAGCTTAATTTCTCTTACCAAGTATTGCACACATGAAAAAACATAGCTATAAAATTTTCAAGATCAAATTAGAGATGTGGAAAACACAGAGTCAAACTTTTATAGTAGGATGAATAACTCCCACGCATAAACTCACATGTCTAGAATTCCCCTCGTATAATGATGGTTTGGTCAACCCAGAAATTTGTTATGCTTATTAAAAAAGTTAACACGTTTATATATGGATTTTTTATTTTTTATTTTCTCAATGTTTAACCCAATAAAATAAGAAGAGGTATTTAGCCGCCTTCCTGGGAGCTGGTTTTAGCCGCCTTTCTGGAATTTATTCCTATAAATTTAGGCAACATGTATCCAATGCACATTTGACCGTATTTATTAATTAATTGAAATTGAAATTTCAATTAATTAGCCGGTATGCTTCTTAGTGGGAGCTTCTGCTCCCTGGAAAATAGTCATCCTGGGTGCTTATTTCGCCGTTTTTTATGGGTTGTCCGGCCGCTGTTTTTCCGTCCTCCGTGATCCTCGCCTTGGTTGTCGCGTGCGGAAAGTTTCATTACCCGACAGTCTATTTTAAATTGTTCATATCCTTTTTATTATTGCTGGTCGGTGCTCACTGAAAGATGACGCGTTTAAAAATGTTATTATTATTTTTTTCATCATAACGAAAGTCATTTATATGAAATCGTATCATTTCTAAGGGAAGTATCACTTATAAAAAAACACATGGGGCTGGATACGTTGCTTGCCATACCATCCATTGTACTTACCTGCATCCACCTTCCTCTGCCGTCTCTCCATGTAATTTGACCTTATTTGGCCGCTGTATAGAATGCAGTTACTTTTTTGGCAATTGTTTTTTAATTAAAATCAAAAACTTTATAAGTTTACTTTAATTTATTATTATTAGTACCTGCCTTCCACTGTTACTATTGCAATGAGTTCGCACTTATCTAGTTACTAATCTATTGATTGCAAACCAATCAAAAGATAGGATTATTTTTCTTGTCAGACAAATTTGATTTAAATTTGTACTTTTCCTATGTCAATATGATAATTTTTTAACAAAAAATTATTTAGAAATGATTTATTTGTATTGTTATTGGTTGACAAAAAAATGACCTCTTCTCTGCGGATTGTCGAATTGTCGGGAGAATGCAACAAAAAAACTATAAATGTGGAGAGAATTTTGGTTTGAGGGGAGCACGTGGCAAGTAAACAAATTATGAACACAAATTTTGTCTCCCACTAGTTAAGTCATGCCTAAATGGATGGCGATTAATTTTTTTGCTTTCATTAGTTAAAAGTAATTTAATTTTAATTTAGTTTTTAGGTTCTACACATTTTATTTTATGTAATTAGATTATTTTAGGGATTTCAATTTTATTTACTCAAAATTAAAAATCTTGGATTTTAATTTTATTTAGTCAAAACTTTAAAATCTACAGTATCATGAATTTAATTACATTTTTTATTTTATTCTTCCAACTTACAATATTTTAATGCATTTTAAATTATAAAAGTATTAGTATTATTACATTAATTAATTCTTTAATCATTATAATCAAATATTACTTTCTGTAAATATTAAATTAAAATTAATGAATTTAATTTATTATTTACAAACCTAAAAACCTAAATTAACAAATTGAAAATATTAAAAATCAGTGCAGTTCACCTAACTATTACCGTTCAACTACCCAAACCGCTTTTACTCCAAAACTTTATAAATACCCTACATTTCGTAAATCAAAATTATGATGAGGACAATCTAGTGAGTTATGCAGGTTTTGGTACATTATATATCTCCTTTTGCACGTGTTGCAAAAAAATTTGAATACCACCAAACTGCTTTTACTCCAAAATTTTATAAATACCCTACATTTCTTAAATCAAAATTATTTTTTTAGTTCACGGGGCTTTATCCTGCTATAACTCTTTTATAGTTCATAGTATATTAAATTAGATTTTATCTATTCCCTTGTGCTCGTGCAAGTTTTTCAATTCATTTTGGTTGGTGCAATGGTTGTTATTTACTTCATTGGCTAAACACTTTCTTGATCATTAAATCTTCAATCCATGGGTTGTGTTGTTTATTTAAAAATGTCAAACTTTAATATTTGATGGCCTTGGTTTTTGTTTTTAATCTTAACCTATTCTTAACTAGTTATTAAAAATTCTTTTCTTAACCAATGAGAACTGAAATAGTTTTTCTATTTAAAAAAATATTTAGCTATTGCTATTGTATAGATGCAAATATTATAATAATCTAATTAGAGAAAACCCTTACATGATAAGGGTGATTAATGAGCATCTATTACAATAATGGCAGTAATATTGCCTTATAGAAAGGGAGTGGCGATTAACATATTATTTTATTTATGTTTAATAATATTTTATAACTATATTTTATTAGGGTTTTATCAAATCAAATAAAAAAGGGAAAAGTACAAGGAAGTGCATTATATTTTAAAGATTTTTTTATTAATTTTTTTCATAGCTATTTTATAAAAAAAATATTAGGGTTTAAATTTGTTTTATAACTATACTTTAGGGTTCTACACATAAATAACCTAATTTCACTAAAATATTTCTTTAACTATTCATTTGATCTTAACCATTGATGTCTAATTAAATGGAGTTGAACCACATACTTTTAGAGAAATAATTTTAATTCAAACTTACAATATTTTAATGTATTTTAAATTGTAATAGTATTCAATATTATTACATTTTAATATCTTAGGAGACATTTTAAATCTATCGAATTATTCTTCAAACTTCAATATTTTAATTCATTTTAAATTTTAATAGTATTTAATATTATTATATTTTAATATTTTAGGTAGACATTTCAAATCTATCCACACCTAACTAAGGTTAGGGTTCTACACATTTTATTTTATGAAATTAGATTATTTTTGAGATTTAAATTTTATTTAGTCAAGAGTTAAAAATATAGGATTTCAATTTTATTTAGTCAAAAGTTAAAAATCTACAGTATCACAAAAATAAAAAATATTTCGCCATATTATTAATTTTTTATTTTATTCTTCAAACTTACAATATTTTAATGCATTTAAAATTATAAAAGTATTAGTATTATTTGTGCTATTTAATAGACTTTGTAAAAGTTTAGTTTTATAGTTAGGAAATATTTTAGTCCTATTTTATTTTTACCAAATTAGATTATTTTTGAGATTTCAATTTTATTTAGCCAAGACATTTTAACACTCTTTAAAAATTAATTTTCAATTATTGGAATGCAATTTGTCTATACAACCAATACCTAATTAACAAAAAAATTACAAATAAACAAATACTATAATAACAACACTAGGTACTTGGCCACTACATGGCACTTGTTTTTTATTGAAATGTTGTCACATGCCTAAAAAAAAATTCAGCTCAAAATTTTTTAAACTCTCTAAAAAAAATCATGTTTATTTGATATCATATTATTATAATTATATAATTATATTAAAATATTATAATTATTTTGATATTATTATATTATTATTATAATTATTTATATTATTATAATATTATATTTTAATTATTTTAATATATAATTAAAATATAATATTATAATAATATAAATAATTATAATAATATCAAAATAATTATAATATAATAATTACAATAAATTTATAATAATATAATAATTATAATTAATTTATAACAATATTATAATTATAATTAAATAATTTTATTTATTGTATTTATTACTATGTTTATTACTATATTTATTATTATAAACATTCTTTATAGACACCTCTTGAGTATCGAAAAATAAAATAGGTAGATTACACACGAATTCTAGATGGAAGCTCTGCACGAAGTTCGAGACTCTCCACATGGCAAGATGTCATCGTAATGGTTGGATGCCATCAAGGGAGTACTCTTCCCCCTCATAAGACCCTCTTTAGCCTTGGTTGAATGCGTTCTATTTTATTATGCTATTACTTTGTGAAAAGGTTTCTGTGTGTGCTCTGTCTTTCATAACCCTAGACCAATGTCGACCCCATCGGCTTAGGTCTACACCTTCATCTGCAAAACCAAGGAATGATGAATCAAATGTTTCACCACCTTCCATGTTAGCAAATGTCAGGACCTATGTAGCACTAGTTGCCTTGGCAACATGATGCAAGTCTTCCTTACAAGACGCACAACAATTTCCCCAACTTCTACAAAGTACTTAAGAGCCATGTCATCTATTCCTTTTGTTGTTAAAATTACATTTGCACTAGCTTTTAAAATCTTCTCAATACACTCTTTAGTTATATTTGCTTCTCTTTCACAGATCCTATCAAGCAACCTTGGATCAATGAGAAGACCTTGCACTCCCATTTGTATTCTTGTCTTCTGAAGATTGAAATCCAAATGTGTAATGTTAAAATTACATTTGCACCAACTTAGAGCAGACAGTTATACTTTGAAGTTCAATACTAAATAAGACTTAGGGTTTATGGTTTTAGGGTTTTAAAACCCTAAAACCTAAACCCCTAAACACTAAAATCCTAGGTTTTTAGGGTTTAGGGTTTTAGTTTTTAGGGTTTAGGATTTTAGGGTGTAGGGTTTAGGGATTAGGGTTTTTTTGTTTTTTTGTTTTAGGGTTTTAAACCCTAAACCCCTAAAACCCTAAATCCTAAACCCTAAACCTTAAACCCTAAACCCTAAAATCCTAAACCTTAAACCCTAAAACTGTAAAACTTCAAATAGCAAATAGCATGTGAATGTGATTGTTAGTCCAATTATAATGCAAATAAAAAGGTCTTGTGTGTAAATGTCCAAAAGTTGTTAATGTGCAAAAGAGATGTTGAAAATGAAGGAAATGAAATCCTTTTATAGGAGAAAATGGTCAATCAAGGGTTGAAATCAAATTGGCTTAAGAAGGGTCAAGATGGCTTGAGGATTTGATGATCCTCAATCCATGTATGAAGTCTCAACCAATCCCATGTTGACAAGTGTCAACATGTGAGAGCTTGAGAGGGGATGAGGGAAGCATTAATGACTAACATGATGGGTTAGGGGTTAACCTAGGGTTAAATGAATGTGCAAGGGTTTAGATGGGGTTAGGAGGGACAAAAGCCCATGTGGGTGTGTAAGAGACATGAATGAAGCATTGAATGCTTGTAAGAGATTAACTAAAGAGCATATTGAGAAGATTTTAAAAGTTGGTGCAAATGTAATTTTAACAACAAAAGGAATAGATGACATGACTCTTAAGTACTTTATAGAAGTTGGGGCAATTGTTGTGCATCCTGTATGTAAGGAAGGCTTGCGTCATGTTGCCAAGGCAACTAGTGCTACACAGGTCCTGACATTTGCTGACATGGAAAGTGGTGAAACATTTGATTCATCATTCCTTGGTTCTGCAAATAAGGGTGTAGACCTAAGCTGATGGAGTCAACACTGGTCTAGGGTTACGAAAGACAGAGCACACACGAAAACTTTTTCACAAAGTAATAGCATAATAAAATAGAACACGTTCAACCAAGGCTAAAGAGGGTCTTACGAGGGGGAAGAGTACTCCCTTGATGGCATCCAACCATCACGATGACATCCTGTCGCGTGGAGAGTCTCGAACTTCATGCAGAGCCTCCATCCAAAATTCATGTGTAATCTACCTATTTTATTTTTTGAACTTAAGAGGTGTCTATAAAGAATGTTTATAATAATAAATATAGTAATAAATACAATAAATAAAATTATGTAATTATAATTATTAAATCTTATTATATTATAATATTATAATTATATTATTATATTATAATTATTTTGATATTATTATAATTATTTATAATATTATAATATAATATAATAATTATATTATAATTTTAGGAAGTAGATCCTAATTCGAGCGAAAGGGAGGTAGAAGGAAGAGGCGAAGGGAGGGAGGAAAAAACAAAAGGTAAGGAATCTGGGTATTCCTGATCATGGGCCGGAGAAGTAGAAAAAGAAATCCTGACAAGTAAAGTCTAGGACAGAGCATCTCTAGAACCTTGGAGATCGAATGGAAGACAATAGTTTTGTGGTTTCAGGACAGAGAAATTCCTCTGAGTTGTCCATGGAGAAGATGGGATAATCAGGTGCAATGGAGGAATCGAAGGCGAAATAATAGAGGACAGGGGTGTGATCGATGGGGACAACCCATTTTTGGAGAGGGAGGCATTGGTAAGAGATCGACAGAATTTAGATATGGAAACAAAAAAACTATGGTGTTAGGATCTAATTTGCTAAATCCTTCCATTGAACATATGAAAAAGTTTGGGGTTATTGGAAAATGGTATGGATTCAACCTGGATCTAGAAGACTTAAAAAAATGGTGGCAAGAAAGATGGGGAAAGGAGTTATCCTTGAAAGCCCTAGCGAATGGCTTCTTCTTTGTTTTATGCTCCTCTGTGAAGATTAAAATGGAAATTTTAGAAGGGATTTGGCTTTTGAATGGATTTGTTTTCTATTTATGTGATTGGTGTGTGGGTTTTGATCCAAAGAAGCATAAATTGGATCGAATTCAGGACTGGTATAGAATGCCTAATTTGCCGTTAGAATTTTGGAATCATAAGATTCTAGAAGAAATTGGGAACTACTTGGGCAGATATATCTGTGCAGAGGAGTGGAAGGACTCAACAGAAGAAGGTTCACATGTCAGAATCTGTGTAGAAAATCATTTTCCTAAGTAACGCTAGGGAAAAATTGAAATCTTCATAGATTGGGGTGTCCTGAGTCAACCTCTTATTTATGAACCTAAGCCTCAAGGGAATTGGGTAAGCATGTTAGGTTAGAGATCCTGGGAGCTGGATCAAGTCAAAGATAAAGGGAAGACTTTGGAGCAAGAAGAAGCTCAGGGTGAAGAGTTTGGTATAGATGTGGAGAAAAAGGAAAATGGAAGGAAAGAGGAAAATATTCTTTAGACAGATCAGATCCCTGGTTTGGTGGAGGTCGAAAATAATCATAGAAAGGATTTTGAAGAGGTTCATTGAAAAAACAAAGAAATTGAAAAGGGTAAAGATACTCTGGAAGATGGGTTACGAAATCTTACAAGGGTAGAAGAATTCGTTAATTTTTCCCAGAACATTAACAATAAGATCACAGAAACAATTGAGGCGATCAAACCCAACATGCAAATGGAAGATTTTGAATCTTTGTTTGAGGTAGGTAGTGAATTAGTACAATTAACCAGGGCCATTAAGGAGGGTTCAATCAGATCAGTAGAAGAAGCATTGGAAGAAGAGTGGATGACTCATACAGGAAAAGGGTTCGAAGATTTTGGGCTTGAAGATGAAGTTAATTCTCTGGCTCTTAAAGCCACTGGAGAATAGAACTCTCCCAGAACCTTAGAAATCTTAGGGATTGGCCAAAGAGAAATTGATAAAACCTCCCCAGACTGTGGAGATCACAAATCTAGGGGCCGTATCCCAAATAGGGAAAAACTGAAGTGGGATGGAGAGGCAAGTGGACAGCTGAAGCTACTCGATCTATTGAAAGTAGGGAAGGGGGTCTCCCTTCCTGAACAACAATGATGATTTTGTTGTGGAATGTTAGGGGCATGAATGCCCCTAACAAGAAGTGCCTCTTAAGGGACAAACTGAAGTTAATTCAACCGGATATTTGGATGATCCAGGAAACTAAATTAGAGGAAAGTGAAAATCAAACCTTTGCCAAAAATCTAAAGCAATGGAAAATGACTAAGGTTAACTCTAGAGGTCCCTCTAGGGGACTGATGACTCTATGGAGACTGCAGACTATTCTGTTAGAAGAAGTAGCTTCCAGCAAGGGGTGGATTGCTAGTAAGGTCAGGAGTTTGTCTTCAAGCTTGAGTTTTCTTCTAATAAATGTTTATGGTCCTAATTCTCAAATTCAAAAAAAGGAGTTATGGGCCGAACTAGACCATTTGAGTGACAATAGTGTCTGGGATTTCATCATCTTGGGGGGAGATTTCAATGCTATCTTGAGAGCTGAAGATAAGTTGGGAGGGGTGGGTAGGAAACTCCAATCTTAGAAAGATTTTGAAGACTTTGTTGATCAGAATGATTTGATTGAAATACAGTTGGGCAATGGGAATTATACTTGGAACAATAGAAGACTTGGTTTTTGCAATATTGTAGAAAAATTAGACAGGTTTTTAGTAAAAGGGGACTTAAGGAAATTTCCCTTCAGTTTGGACAACAAGATTTTATTGGAATCTGGGTCTGATCATTTCCCAATCAGTCTAGATATCCAGGGTGAAAGGAGACCAGTAAGATGTCCCTTTAAATTTTAAAATATTTGGTTTAAAGATCCCTCCTTACTGGCACTAATAGAGGATTGGTGGAAAAATTGTAATCCTGGGGGAGTTGGCTTATTCAATATTGTTACCAAGCTAAAACTCATCAAAGTAAATTTAAGACAGTGGAACAAAGACCATTTTAAGAATATCTTCTAAACAAAGAGACAGATAGAGGCAGATATGCATATTTTCAACAAAAAAGCCATAAAAGAAGGAATGGATAATGATTCATATAATAAGGAAAAAGAATTGATGGGTAAGTTAGAGGACATTTTGGCCAAAGAAGAAGTTTTTTAGAGGCATAAATCTCAAGAGGTGTGGTTGAAGGCTGGTGATTCTAATACTAAGTTTTTCCACAATTCAACTAAGGTTCGTAGAGAGGTTAACAAAATTTCTACCATTAAGACAAGGGAGGGTAGGGTCATTGAGATTCTGGAAGAAATTGGCCAAGTAACGGTTGATTACTTTTAAGGTCTGCTGAATGAAGAAGAAGGTTCAGACTTACAGGCCCAACATGAATTTTTAAGATACATTCTGAAGTTAGTAACAGAAGATCAAAATCTTATGCTGAATAGTAAGTTCTTAGAAGAGGAAATCAAAGAAGCTCTTTTTCAACTTGGTCTGGATAATGCCCCTGGACCCGATGGGTTCCCAGCTGCTTTCTTCCAAAAATGCTGGAGTATTATTGGTAAAGATCTAACGGCGGCCTATGAGGATTCTAGAAGGGAGAGTAAGGTTCTTAAAGAAATTAGTAATACTTTTATAGCATTGATCCCCAAGAAAGATAAGCCAAAGTCTTTTGAAGACTTCAAACCAATCTCCTTGTGTAATGTGGTTTACAAAATCCTGGCTAAAGCAGTAGCTAATAGAGTCAAAAGAATTCTTCCAGACATCATAGCTGAGGAACAGACTGGTTTTGTTCTTGAGAGGTCTATTTTGGATGGAGTAATAATAGCCCAGGAGGCTATTCATTTGGTGAAAAAAAACAAATTCCCCTCTATGCTGGTTAAATTGGACATCCATAAGGCATATGACAAAGTGAACTGGAGATTTTTATTTAAAATTCTAGAAGCATTTGGTTTCCAGTGAGAGTGGCTAAATTGGATTTTTGAGTGGATTTCAAGCCCAAGGTTTTCAGTTCTTCTTAAGAAAACTCTAGAAGTTTTTTTCAACATTTCAAGGGGATTAAGGCAGGGAGATCCCATTTCTCCCTTTCTTTTTATTATCATGGATGATGCCTTGGGAAGATTCATTTCAAAATCTTGTCAGGAGGGGCAAATTATAGGTATTCAAATCACAAGAAATATGCCAAGGTTCTCTCATCAACAATTTGTGGATGATACTCTTCTTTTCGGGGCTGCCCAAGAAGAGGAGGCTCTAAGGTTTAAAAGGATCTTGGATTTATAGTCAAAAGCTTTAGGACAGGAAGTCAACAAAGTGAAATTGGAAGTGTTCTTTTTTAATACCCCTCCCGGTAGAGAGGAAAGAATTTTAAGGATTCTGTCCTTTGGGAAAGGATCTCTCCCCTGCAAATACCTTGGGCTGCCCCTGGTCAAAGGTCTCCTCCCTGGTAATTCTTGGGATCCTCTTCTTGAAAAGATAAAGACTAGATTAGAGTCTTGGAAGAGCGATGGCTTTCGTGGGCAGGGAGACTGACTCTTATCAAAGCAGTTTTAGTAGCTATTCCGTCTACATGTTGTCTTGTTTACCTCTGGCAAGCAAAATCAATAAGGAGTTAATTTAGTTGATGAGAAACTTTTTTTGGAAAGGATCTTCAAAACAATTCAAATTCCCGCTTGCCAAATGGAAACAAGTTTGTGAACAAAAGGAAAAGGATGGGGCTGGGGTGAAAGACCTGCTCAAGCATAATCAAGCTCTTGGCACTAAGTTGGTTTGGTTGATTCATGATAAGCCAAATCTCAAATGGATAAGGTTACTAAAGAACAAATATTTAGATAGGGAAGAACACAGTATCTTCACTTCTAGACAGCTACTAGATGGATCTAGGATTTGGAACTTTATCAAGAAGAGTGGAAATTTAATAGTCAACCACCTTACCTAGGAGGTCAAGGAAGGTTGGGAAGCCAGGTTCTGGGAGGATTCTTGGGAGGGGTTCCTGGATCTAGCAAGAATTGAAGACTTGGCTCCCATTATGAATGTCACCAAGATTGAGTAGGGAGACAAGGTTTGAAATTACCTCTCATTTCCTTCAGAAGTTAGTGACCTTCCCACTTGGAAAAGCATGCGGGGTATGGGTTTGATGTCGGCTTGGTAGTAAAGTTTGAAGAAGAGATGGCCAAGTGTACCATCAGTTTTAGAAGGGGCAAGGATAGGCTAAGATGGAATGCCTCAGCGTCTGGGGAGTACTCGATCAAAGAAGGATACAGGGTTCTAGTTGACACAAATGATTCCCTAGGCTTGATCCCTTCTAAGCTCTGCTGGAAAAAACAATGTCTTCCTAAGGCATGTGGTTTTTTGTGGGTGGTTGCCCAAGGTAAGGCTTTAATAGCGGATAGACTGAGAAGGATGGGATTTGAGGGTCCTTCGAGATGCACGCTCTGTAGAGAAGCGTAGGAAGACGGAGATCACTTATTCCTTCATTGCCCCTTCACCATTAGAGGTTGGCAGTGGATTTGTAATAAGTTTCACTGGAGTACAACACCTCCCAAAAATCTGTTGGAATGGTTGATAGCCTGGCCCCTCTTGTATCAGAAAGCGATGTTTGGGGGCCTATGGGTCTTAGCACCCTCCATTTTGGTTTGGGAGATCTGGAAAGAATGCAATAGGAGAATTTTTCAGGAAAAAGAAATGCCATGGCAATCTCTTCTTAGCAAAGTTGAAACGAGCATAGTGGAAGTAGTAAATTCCAGATTAGCAGATCGAGATCCAGCTCATCTCTTCTTTGCAGGTTGGGATGCAGAGATGATGAAAAGATAGAAGGGGCCTTTTCCAGCTCTTTAGGTAGGAGAAGGAGGTATCAAAACTAAGGAAGCAAGGAAAAATATTCGATGGTCCCCCCCAGAGGTCGGTTGGCTGAAACTAAATTTTGATGGAGCTTTGCGAGGTAATCCAGGCCCTTCCTGGGCAGGGTGTATTATTAGGAATTCAAAGGGAGAAGCAGTGGGAAAGCTAGTTGTTCCTCTCAGAATTGGTACCAACAATGAGGTAGAGATTCAGGCTTTATTCCTAGGTGTTAGGTTGTGTAGGGATCTCAAAATTAGAAATCTGGAGATAGAAGGGGATTCAATGATTGTCATCAATGGGTTAAGAAGGAAGAGATTAGTAAACTAGAGACTTCAAGCTAAATTGGATCAGGCTCTTTCCTTGTTAGAAGGCTTTGATAGAGTCACATTTAATCATATTTTGAGAGAAGGAAACCAAGAAGCAGATAGGTTGTCCAACATTGGGGCAGATGGGCTCTCAGTCAGAGAAATTTTTTCTGCAGAAGGACCTGTTCTAGCTTAAGTAAGGCTTGTGTGGGAGGTTGGGAGGGAGCCTTGCCACATCAGCACAGGTGGCAAGGCTGAGGCAGAGGAGTCAAGTAATCATTGTTTGTAATCTCTTCAAGATGGCATGGGTAGAGGGGAGGTCGACATTAATTTCCTTAAGTGTCAAGCCTTGGCACTAGCTGGTAATCATTCCAAGGAATGCCTTCGAGAAACTTCGGTGGGCAGACTGGGAGAAGGATATTAGGGAAGGTGGTTTCTCCATTTCACAGTTTCCTTCTCTGTCCACTGTCAAATACCTTCTCACTTCATTGCGATAATCTCGGCATAGTTCGTCCGCTATGGGGGGATGGATACCCCAATCAGACTGGTCAGTAGCAAGAGGCAAATGGCCTTCATTGGTAGTATCACTGACCTCAGACTTCAGAGGATGCTTCGTGGGTCAGATGATCTAATGGTGGGGGTTGTTAGAATGATTCTGGGCAAAGACTTTATGGAGAACGATGAAAGATACTGGGTGGATACAGACATCTCTTCCAGGGTCTTAGCAATGCTATTGGAATTGGATACGGCAAAGGCAGAGGCGGAATCCATTATGAGAGGCATTTTCAATCCAGAACACTTAGATGAATTGGAAATGACCTTGCAGGTAGCCAACACTGGTATTGGAATCCCTCAACCAAAGGATTGGAGTCTTCTTGACGATCCCGGAGTAGTGATTAAACTATATCTATTTATTTTGGATGTCAAAGGGTTCGATCTTGTGGTGTTGAAGGAGCAGGCGATGGTTGTAGTGGATTACATCAAAAGGGTACTGGGCTTGGTTGCGGTCGAAGGTTTCTAGTGGGTGGAGGATTTTAGCCTGAAGCTAGGTGAATATGATAATTAAGTAAATTCAGTGTATCACTGTGGCTTCATTTTGTATAGTAGAAGCCAAAAACTAGCTAGTCCTAGTATGTCTATAGTCTCCTATGGTTGTTAGCAGTATTGACCCTGTGTGGTCTTCTTATACAAGTTCTTAGTCTGGGAAGGGTGTTAGGTATGAACATACTGCTAGCCATGAAAGGGCTGAGGAAATGTATCTTTTTGGCATACTTTTTAAGATAGATTTTCTATTATGAATTAAAAAAAAATATTATATTATAATTTCACCGAGAGGTGAACTACAGTCGCAGTAGGGGTGGAGATGAGAGCACTCATTTTTTGGTTGTAAATATAAACCAAAAAAATTAAAAAGAAAAAGAAAATAGGAATAAATTAATTGAATATTTTCTATTAATTAGATTTTTTTCAAACCGCCATAGCTAATATTAGAAAATGGCAGGGGTTGGTGTTTCATTTCTTTGAGGCTATTTTAATAATAGGCATATTTATTTAAGATTGTGTAATGCCTTTGCTGAATGGGGATTAAAAATACTGAGAAATGAACATATAATGGACACAAGGTGAGAGATGGCAAGACCCTTTAAATGCTCTACAAACTTGGATTCCTCCTTGTTGGATGTATAATTGTGAATAACTATTTCAATGAAATCTAGAATCAATTGATTATGATTTTTCTGGAATCATTGTGTGATCCATTTGTTTGAATGTAATGTAATGCAGGAGCATTAACAGTTGGAGGAGGTAGCTGAGTTATTTGTTGTGCAGAACAAGGAATCCCATTGACCACTGCTAGAGGTGTGACCCCAATTGGGAAAGCAACAGACAAAGATTGGCTGATTGTGCCATCGAATTCGGTAGAAACGCCATTGGAGGACAAGGTGATAGATTTTATGTGGTGACAGATCCAAATGACGATCCCGTGAATCCCCAGCCCAGCACTCTGCGTCATCCTATGATTCAAACAAAGCCCATGTGGATCATTTAAAAAAGCAAGCACTCATTTATTTTTGTTTATATGATCACTTAATTTCTATGATATGAACTATTCTATTTTATTTTCCTCTATTTTGTCTTGGGGCTTTGCATTCTAGACTTGCCTCCAGAGGTCCCAGATCAAAACCCACGACATGCCGAACAAAGCTGCTACCAAACCAAAGAATGCCACCACCATAATAACTATTAAAGAATAGGTTTTGATTTTTGGGTGTCCACTCAAAAGGGCTTTGGAATGTTCAGGGCAATTAGAAGAAATAGTTCCCATTGGTATACTTTGTCCTGATAAAGCTTACTAGCTGGGGACAACTCCGGTTCAATTTGTTTATGTAATCACCTTATGAGGAATCAACAAAAACTAAAATTTATTTAGAGTCGGTACGTGAAAAAAGGAAGTCTTTGTTTTTTTTGGAATTTTTTATTTTTAGAGAGAATAGAAAAATTTTAACTACTCTATCGCTGAAGATTTAAAGTCAAAATATAAATTTTTGGAGAGAATAGAAATATTGTAATTGCTGAAGATTTATGGTCAAAACAGAAAATAATAATAAAAGATTTTAAAAATATATAACTAAAATCTATTTTTAAGTTTGAAAAATCAACAGAAGGTTATTTCAAACATCCTATTTCTGAAGAAAGAAAATGAGAAAAAACCCTGCCTTACTTTTTTAGGTGAAAAATGCAAATATTGGTGGTGTTTACTGCAGGACAAGGTTAAACACACTCCTACTCCAAACTATGGCTCTCATCCACACATAAAACTCTGTATAAGAGCCTTTGTGAATCACCTTGACCATTGCAATGACCCAGTTACAGTGAAGGTACACTTTTTATATTTAATTAACATTTTTCTTTTACATTAATATGGAGCTTGATCTTGCTTGATCTTGTTATAGCCATTTTCATCCCAAAACCATTCTCCTTGAATTTAGCTTTACAATTTTCAGCACATATTTTTACCTTTGTGTAAATAGCAGATAAATCACTATAACCTAAAATAAGAACAGATAAATATCATACATACTCTAAGGGATTGTGTAATAAATTGTTAAAATTAGAATCCATTACATTTGGAGTCTTTTTAAGAAGGGCTCATATAATTTTGATTCTTGAATTTAATTTATAATGGAAATGAAGCATGGAAGGTTCCCCCATTTAGCTTGAAGCGTGTATGGATTTTGCTCTTCTGGTTATCTATACTAGAAGTGCTACTTGCATTGAAATTCATACAATACAAGGACAACATATCAGTATATCATGTGATGGAATACTAGGTGCACTGTTAAGGGAGCTGTAGAGACACTCAAATTTAACATAGCATTAAAATATCAATATAGAAAATATGGTAAAATATGGATATCAATGTGCCTATATTAAAGTTATTATTTAAATATGTAAAACTATTTTTTATTAACTTAAGAGCTACTTTTATTTTATTTTAAAGTTATTTTATTTACTACATTTAAAAATTTTGGTTTTTTTACTAGAGCTATTTTATTTACTACATATTTAAAAACTTTTGGTGTCTTTACTTCATATTTATTTTACTATAGAGTTATTGTATTTACTATAGATGCTATTTACTTTAGAGTTAGGGTCTATATATTTAAAAATAAATGTCTCATAATTTTTTTTCAACTATTCTTTCAAGGTGTAACTATATATATTCACATTTAAGAAAACAAATATTTATATTGATAATTTTAAAATAAAACATTTAATTAATTATTTGTAAATATTGATTGCTATAATATTATGGATATGATCTAATAAATGAAATGTCACTCTTAAATAAGAAATGCATCTTAATTAAAGGGAATGTTTTAATACACTAACAAATTTTTATTTAATAATTTTTTATTTATTTAATTTTATTTAATAGGGATAGAAACTTCATAAGCTCAATACTATTCTTATTAATAAAGCTTTTCTTCACTTCAAATGTTTTTCTTAGCATTAAAATTCAAATACAAAAACTAAAACTATTATGATACCAAGTGCATTTTTTCAAAAGGAGATGCATAATATATCTAAAAACACTATTAAATAGTTTTATTTTAAAAATAATATTTTAATTATATAAATTGTATGTTGGTGAGTGAAAATGGTAATATATAATATTAAAGTAACAATATTTTGTTTGGAAAAATGTTATTTGTATTTTACGTAGTGATTTAAAGTATAAATACAAATATATATTATGAATATGATGTAAAAATACAACTTTCTTACTCACCATTAAACCATTTTAACCTGTCATAGAAAATCAATTATGTGGAAAATCAAATCTTCCTACAAATCAAATCTTCACAATGTAAAAATATCAACAAATCAAATCTTAAAAATATTAAATCATAATTAATGCATGTAAGTAACTATTATCATTATTTTTAGTTAATGCATGTAAGTTACTAATACCATTATTTTCCTATCTTGAAACCTTTGTACCTCTTAAAAATTCATAAATTAAATCATAAGTACAATAAGCCTAGGCTAATTTAATGATAATACTTGAGACCTAACACTAGCACACCCATTATTTTAAAGTTCTTTTGAAATAAACAATTAATAAGAAATAAAAACAAATTATTTTAAAGTTCTTTTGAAATAAACTTTAGGGTTAGGGATAAAATTTGGGCTTTGTTTAGATTTGAGCTTAGGGATATATTTAGGGTTAGGGTTAGGCTTTAGATTCAAGTTACAATTAGGGTTAGGGTTAGGGTTCAAATTAAAGTTAGAATTAGGGTTAGAAAAATGGTTAGGGATATAATTAGGGTTAGGGTTCAAATTAAAGTTACAATTAGGGTTAGAAATATGGTTAGGGATATAATTAGGGTTAGGGTTATGTTTAGAATTTTAGTTAGGGTTACAATTAGGATTAGTGTTAGGGTTCTTGCTAGAATTAGGATTACAATCAATAATAGTTAGGTCTTGAATTATGGTTAGAATTAGGGATTAAATTAGGGTTAATCAAATGTAGGGTAGAACTAAAGTTAGGGTTAGAATTAGGGTTAGGGTTAGCATTATTGTCAAGATTAAGGTTAGGGTTAGGGTTATAGTTACAATTTGGGTTTGAATTACAAGTTAGGGCTACAATTATGATTAGCGTTAGGGTTCAAGTTCAAGTTATAATTAGGGTTAAAAATATGGTTATGATTAGCCCTACTATTGGGGTGAGGGTTAGGGTTAGAATTAGGGTTAGGGATAGAATTAGGGTTAGCATTAGGGTTAGAATTAGGGTTAGCATTATTGTCAAGATTAAGGTTAGGGTTAGCATTATAATTACAATTTGGATTTGAATTATAAGTTAGGGCTACAATTAGGGTTAGGGTTCATGTTGAAGTTAGAATTAAGGTTAAAAATATGGTTAGGGATAGAGCTACTATTGGGATGATGATTAGAGTTAAGGATAAAAAAAAGGTTTTGTTTAGATTTGAGCTTAGGGATATATTTAGGGTTAGGCTTAGGCTTTAGATTCAGGTTACAATTAGGGTTAGGGTTAGGGTTAAATTAAATTTAGAATTAGGGTTAGAAAAATGGTTAGGGATAGAATTAGGGTTAGGGTTCAAATTAAACTTACAATTAGGGTTAGGGTTATGTTTAGAATTATAGTTAGGGTTATAATTAGGATTAGTGTTAGGGTTCTCGCTAGAATTAGGATTATAATCAATAACAATTAGGTCTTGAATTAGGGTTAGAATTAGGGTTAATCAGATGTAGGGTAGAAATAAAGTTAGGGTAAGAATTAGGGTTAACCTTTAGGTTAGCATTATGGTTGGAATTAAGGTTAGGGTTAGCATTATTGTCAGGATTAAGGTTAGGGTTATAGTTACAATTTGGGTTTGAATTACAAGTTAGGGCTATAATTAGGATTAGGGTTAGGGTTCAAGTTCAAGTTATAATTAGGGTTAAAAATATGGTTATGATTAGCCCTACTATTGGGGTGATGGTTAGGGTTAGGGTTAGAACTAGGGTTAATATTAAAGTTAGTGTTAGAATTATGGTTAGAAATATTGTTAGGTTTAGAGTTACAATTATGACTAAAATTAGAGTTAGGGATGAAATTTGGGTTTTGTTTAGAATTAAAGTTGGGGATATAATTAAGGTTAGGGCTAGCGTTCAGATTGAAGTTAGAATTAGGGTTAGGGTTAGGGTCCAAATTAAAGTTAGAACTAGGCTTAGTAATATAGTTAGGGTTAGGGAAATAATTAAGGTTAGGGTTATGGTTATAAATACAAGTAGAGTTTGAATTAGGGTTAGGGTTAGCTTGAGAGTTAGGGTTAGAATTATGATTAGAATTAGGGTAGGTTTATGGTTACAATTAGGGTTAGGGCTAGAATTAGGGTTGGGGTTAGGGTTACGATCAAGGTTAGGGTTAAAACAATGTTGTTTAGGTGTTGTAACTATGGTTAGAATAACCAAGTTAGGGTTAGGGTTAGGGATAGAATTAGGGTTACTGATACGTCTAGAATTAGAGTTAGGGGTTGAAATTAGGGTTATTAAAGGGTTTAGGTTAGAATTAGGGCTACCGTTACAATTAGAGTTTGGGCTACAATTAGGGTAATAATTATGGTTAGAAATAGGCTTAGAGTTAGAATTAGGGTTAGGGATAGCATTAGTATTGGGTGAGGGTTAGGGTTAGGGTTACAATTAAGGATAAAATTAGGTTTAGGGTTTGCATTAGTATTAGGGTGAGGGTTAGGTTTAGGGTTATAATTAGGGTTAGGGTTAGAGTTATGTTTAACTAGATTTAGGGTTAACATTAGTGTTAGGATTAAGGTAGGGTTAGGGTTACAAATACAATTAGGGTTTGAATTGGGGTTATTAAATGGTTTAGGTTAGAATTAGGGTTAGGGTTAATATTAGAGTTAGGGTTAGAATTAAGATTAAAATTATACTTAGAAATAGGGATAGAGTTAGAATTAGGGTTAGGATTAGCATTAGTATTGGGGTGAGGGTTATGGTTAGGTAAGAATTAGGGGTAGGGTTAGAATTAGGGTTTGTATTGGTGAGTGCTAGGGTTAGAAATAGGGTTAGCAATAGAATTAGGGTTATTGTTAGGGTTAGAATTATGGTTAGAACTAGATTTAGGTTAGCATTAGTGTTAGGATTAAGGTTAGGGTTAGGGTTACAAATACAATTAGCATTTAAATTAGGGTTAGAATTAGTTTTAAAATTAAGGTTACAATTAGGGATAAAATCTGGGTTTTGTTTAGATTTAAGGTTAGGGATATAATTAGGGTTAGGGTTAGGGATCAAATTAAAGTTAGAATTAGGGTAAGAAACATGGTTAAGATTATGGATATAATTAGGGTTAGGGTTATGTTTAGAATTATAGTTAGGGTTACAATTAGGATTAGTGTTAGGGTTCTAGATAGAATTAGGATTATAGTTAATATTACAATTAGGTCTTGAATTAGGGATTAAATTATTATTATTAAAGGGTTCAAGTTAGAATTAGGGTTAGGGTTACAATTAGAGTTTGGGCTATAGTTAGGGTAAGAATTATGGTTAGAAATAAGCTTAGAGTTAGAATTAGGGTTGGGGGTTAGATATATAATATAGTTAGAATTAGGTTTGTCGCTACGTATGCTACTAGCATATTTATATTAAATATAACATATCTAAAGTACACCGAGAGATATCCTTCTCGAGGTGCCTATTTTTTTAATCACTAATCCTAACATTAGGCACCTCAAGAAGGATATCTCTCAGCGTACTTTAGATATATTATATTTAATATAAATATGCTAGTATATAATTAAAATATAATATTATAATATAATAATATCAAAATAATTATAATATTATAATATAATAATATGGTATACAATAGACACGATTTTTGTGAGAGAGTTTAGAAAATTTTGGGCTAATTTTTTTTTATGGCGTGAGACAACATTTCAATAAAAAATAATAACAAATTAAAGTAAACTTATAAAGTTTTTGATTTTAATTAAAAAACAATTGGAAAATAAATAACTGCATTCTATATGGCAGCCAAATAAGGTCAAATTGCACAGACTGGAAAGATGACAGAGGAAGGTGGATGCAGGTAAGTACAATGGATGGTATACAAGCATCGCATCCAACCCCATGTGTTTTCTTGGGCTAGATAGACAAAGCCCAAGGGTAGTTTGAAAAACTATATAAAAATTTTTACATATAAGATGTACTTTTACAAATCAAGATAAATAAATAAATGTTATTTCATTTTAAAATTATATTATTATTACAATATTTTTTAATATACAATCAGTGTAGTTTTTTTAAACCATTTTTCCCTATTCAAGGTCCAAAGGAAAATTGCACCTTGTAGGAAAGCAGTGCTCTATGACCCTCAATATATAGTATAGAGGGCACTATACTGTAAATAATCCACACAAATAAGCTATATAAATTAAATTGTGCATGATCAAATCACATATTATTATGACCATTATAATCAAGGCTCTGTAGTTGTTTAAAAGCCCATACAAGAGACAATATATGTGTAGTATATAGTAAGATAGACATTACATTGCTCTAGGATTTGTACAATATTCAGAGTGTGCCTACATTTTTGTGAAAGTGGGGAATAAAAAACTAGGACGAACATCCAAATTTTAAAATGTGGGGAAAAAAATGGCTACATGGTTAAAGGATTAATTAATATAATATTAAGATCCTAATTCTAATAATATTGAGAATATTTTTTAATAAAAAGTAAGACTTAATAATAATAATAGTAATAAAATTTAAGATTAATTAGTAAGTCAACAAATTTATTACCAATACAACAACGCTAGTAGCTACAACACAAGACTTGTTAGCAACATGTTATCAAATGCCGGTACTCCTCATCATCCTTAGACATTCATTCCCACGTTAATCTTCGCCCTCTTTAACAAAGATCAAAAGTCTAGGGCCACCACAGAGTGCAACTAGGGCATCTTTTACCCTAACGCAACTTCAATCTATGACATCAATCTTTCCTCCTACACTGAAGGTGTGATTAAAATCTCAGAAAAATATGCATCTCCTCAGGCATGGTGATAAGAATTGCAAATAGGAAGAAAGTCCTTACATGGAAATTCCTTCATGTTTTGAAGTCAAAATCCTTCCATTTCAATCCCTGGCATTTTCTACGACTTGCATTGATGTTGCAAGTCTTCTATTCAATGCAATCTCTCCATCCCATGTTGATAGCAGCATCACTTTACTTCCCAGACTGATATGCTTCATTTTCTACAAGAAAAGGCTTTTATTATCTTTAATATCCAAAGGCATAACAATCTCCCAAAGCAATCTTAATGTCCTACAATATTAGCGATGAAGATGACTAACAATGCAACAATGTTTCTTTGGTAAATCTATAAGACATTATCCTATGACATAGTGCCCTATAGGGAGCATATGAAGTTATCCTTGGCCTCACGTGCTTGTATGCATTGTTTTCCTTAGAAAGGTAAATGTTTAGGCACAATTTAAGAGAATACCTTTCATTTCAAGATTGTTTGTGTGACATTTGTCTGAAGATTGTCTTTTGCTACTAGAATAGTTGATCAAGGATCTTTCCTAGCGAAGACTGATGATCAATGGGAAAAAATATAAAAATTAAATAGTTATATCATATATTGTGCAAGGTGATAAAAAAATGTACAATCTAATTGATGATCAAATATGATGGAAGCAAAATATAAAATATAAAATTGTTGCTAATAAATCTAAAATAAAACAATGTGTTAGGATTGTGTTTTAATTTTTTATTTTTGTTTAGCTAGAGTAAATCTAGAGTTAAAAATCATTATAAAATTTAATGCATGCATTATAATTTAATATTTTAAAATATTTAATTTATATCTTTAATTATTAATATATTTAATATATAAAATTGAATATATTTAATAATATTTATTTATTTTTATAATTTTATGGATTTATCTTTATATTTAAAAATTTAAAAATTTATATTAGTGCAATGTAATCACATTTTTTTATGATTTGTATCATTGCGGAATTCGAACATGGATTCAAACCTTGTGACACAGGTAAAAACAATACAACTTTTTTTAGAGAGCAGCGACAACTGGGAACTAGCTGCTGCTGCTACTTACCACCTATAATTTCATTTATTTTTTAAAAGTTGATATCCAACTCAATGCAAGAAACACATTAAAAAGGGCACTAGAAGCCATGCCAATCAAACCTTAGACATCCTATTACAAAGTCAATAATGACCATGCCCTTTCCAAGAGCCTGTTTAAAATGTAGAATAATTCATCCATTTGTTCATGTAGATCCTTGAAATTCAATTTTTAGATGCACCAAAATCTTCAAGATGTACGTTGCACTACAATTCCTAAATATGGTACTAAAATTAAGAGAATAATTAGATCAATGAGAATAATTCATGCTGCTTGACCTTCACTTTGTCTTATAAATCTTGTGAAAATCATCATAACGTGCACACCAATAAAATTAAAAACCAATACAATTGATGAAAGTGGCATGTCAAATCCATATCCACAATGCTCAACCTTAACTAAAACTCAAAATGGAATTGGTTCATCTTGCCCATCTTGCCCTCACTAATTCTAAATTGATTGCTATACTCATGTTGGCGTGGGTAGGGACCAATAAGAGATACATCTGTGAAGTTTAATAAAGCATTGGTGTTTTAACTAGGTAGTTTTAAAATAGAAACAAATAGTTTAAATCAAGTTACGAATATGTCAAATTGATATACAACATAAAAATATTAAAAAAATCTCATAATCAATACCTAACTATAAAATTATAAGAATTGAGGCAATTCTCTGCTCTATTTTTTCCTATCTTTATGTTTCTAATGAATTTTTCTTAGCTTTTCGAATGTAGATATTTCACCAAAAAAAATGAAAGCCCCATTACTGTAGCATGATCATGCTTTTAATCTTATTTAAAATAACTTATGTAACATTTCACCCTATCGGCTATTTCATTGCGCATAAATTATGTGCAATTGCTAGTTAATAAATACGATCAAATGTGAATCCAGAATGCTGGATAGATAATAGGACAAATTTAGAAGAGGTATTTAGTGAGAGATGGGGAATAACTAAAAAGGGTTGGAGGTGTGGAGAGAGTACAATATGAAAATGTGAGATAGAGAGATGAATAAATGAAAGACGATAGTAGAGAATGAAAGGAAGTAGTTGCAATTCATTGGTTGTATACTTTTTTAAGATTAAGATTTTTTCACAAAGTCTAGATTTAATCCCTAAAAAAAGGGAAAATGGGATTTTTAAATAATATAAAAATAGTTTTAAAAAAAATAAAAAAATATAAAGGTATTTTAATAGCATATAGAGATATAGAAAGCAAATAAAAATAAGAGTTTATTCCATAACTTGTGGAATATAGATTTTTTTTATTTATGTTCATGTCACTCATAACATTACATTGCATTGCATTGGAATATGGTTGACCATTTAAATGTAGTATGGACTGTCCAAGAAAAAATGGACGAGACTCTAATGAAAGAGCTAAGTCTAAGCAAAGCAGGAGCAGTGGTTGAAACTTGAAAAAACATATATAAAGTTAAAAAACATATATAAAGTTAAAACTTAAGTTACCAATTTTCCTTCTAGTTTAGGTTTAGGTTTAGGTTTGCAGGTTCAATTGGTGGATTCGACCCAAATTTTTTTTTAGAATTGGGTTCATTTTGGCCTTTGGATTCATCTGTATAACTTTAGTTAGATCCCAATTTCCATTATATCTTTGAAATATGTATATTTAGTTTTTAAAAATTGTTCATCAATTAAAATATTTTATTCTAAAATATTTCAATGTTGTTAAATTTATTTTTTTAAATAAAAATTATTAAAATAATTATATATTTTAATTTTAAAAACATTTTTAACTTACGAAAACTAAAAATATCTAACTATATTCTATTTTATAATTTTTAACTTCAAAAATATTATATTCTATGAAATTAAAATATAAAAATATTTACAAGATATTATTTTAAAAATAAAATAAAATAAATTTGTTAACGGGGTTGTGCTTAAATGGCAAGGCCATAGGGTTCTCAAGATGGAGATCCAAATTCGAATCCCCCAAGTAACATCTATGTGGCTGTTAAGTTGGTTGAGTTGACTAAGTGGGTGCTAAGTTGAGTATGTTGATGGGGAGGAGGTCCCCCTTATGACCTCAATGCTTACGGATCAAAAATAAATTAAAACAAAATTAAAAAAAATGAATTGATTAAGAATTATAAATAAACCCAATTATAAATTTAATATGTTATTTAAATTAATAATATAATATATATTAGTTTATTAAAGGTTATATAAACCACAATATTATAAAATTTAATTTAAATATATCTCCACAAAACATTAGCCTATTTATAAATATATAGTTCTTCAACTTATATTTTAAATTTATCAAATATCTTTTGTAGGGATAGGGCATGGTGATAGGGCACAAAAATGTTGTATACAAATAGGGTTTTATGGATTGTAATTCATCGACTAGTCTCCTCTACTCACCATAGATTGAACAGTGTGCTGACAAACTATTGTTTTCATGTTTTTGCAAACCTCTCATCAGATCCACAAGAAACCCTCCAAACTAGGAAAATATTTATATAAATCGTGTTACATCTCTAAAAAAATATAAATTGCAAAATCATAGAATGGTGTTGAAAATCACTAAAAGTCATTGACAATCTATGCACTTAAATGCAATTTAAACACAATTTGAACACATTTAAACTAGGAAAAATTGGTCAAAAAACTAACCTATTTTTTTAAGAAATCATGATTTTCTAGGTGAAGAAATCACCAACAATGGTGTTTCATGGTTTTCCTGGTTAATTACATATTTTTGGTGATTTATGCTTCTATGGTTTGTATAATATATATATGATTTCAATCACCAAACAACTACTCTTATTCCAAGAAGATTCTGGTGGTTTTGACCCTCTTAGCTATAGCACACACCAAGAGGAATAGTTCTTTTTAGAACACATCACAATAAACATACTCAAGAAACAAAGCCTTGGCTAGGACAATCATATGTGTACCTTGTACCTTAAGTTGGATGTCCCCCATATGCCCTTTCTCCAATGTCCACAACCCACCAAACCACTTTATTTCCTAAGTAAATTTGAGATAGCCTTCTAAAATTTTCCTTGAAAGTTTATAAAATAACCCAAGGGTGACATCCCACTGTCATACCCTTTCATAACACCAATTATATTTTAATACACCCTTTTTAAAACTATTTGATTAAATTCATGGATTTGATATACAAAATTTTCTGGTTGTCTCCCTTAATAAAAAGGGTTATAATAATTTATTTGTTTGCCCCTTTACCCCTCTTCTTTCTTACAAGGTTATTACCTAAATGGGTTTTTCAAATCCTTTTATTTACATAAGATAAATTACATTTGTTTTTTTCATTTTTACAAATTATATATAATAAATTTTTACATGGGAAAAATATCCATAACACTTTGAGGATGTTTGCAAGAAAAGTTGCAAGCCAAGGATGAGATGCTAGAAAAGTTACGAGGTGGAAGAAGTGGGGAGGAAAACATAATCCTTCATGAAAGATGCATAGACCAAATATAGGTACACATAGTAGACACTCCAACAAAGTCATGTACTTCCCCTCAAGAATCTTTTGGTGGTTTTGAGAGTTGTACTAAAGGATTTAGGTTAAGGATGTTGTCTAAGATGGGGTATGATGAATAGGGGATTAGAAAGAATGGCCCAAGAATGCTCAATGTCATAGAGGTTGTAGAGGGGCCTCCACATGTTAGTTTGCAAATTTTGGGTCATATTCAAGAGGTTGGAGAGTGTTTTAAGAGTGCTACAACAAAGAGTGCATGTAAAGAAAAGAACCAAAATTGCCAAAGTTGAAGAAAGGGTCCTTCCTTGATAAGTTTGTGATTCTTCTTTTCAATGCTAAGGAAAAATTAAATCCTTTAACCTCTAACAAGATTGCTAAGGACCTTGTGACACCTCAATAAATGAAATCAAGGGATCCAAAGAAGGTGGGATAGAAACTCCAAGCTAGAAAATATTTCAAGAGGTTCCATGACCATCTAGGTAAGAGCAAGATGGTGTCAAGGAGTGGCTAGCCAATAGGAAAGTGAAAATGCATTCAAGTTGAGTGCAAAATATCTTCTAAGAGAGGAGATAATCCTAGAGAAAACCTATAGCCCATGGAGTGGTTCAAGGAGTCCAAGAAAAAAGATAATGTATGTTAAGAATAAATCTTTCATTGATAGCTTATTTTACTTAAGAGATGGCATATTTCTACACATTGTTGGGAAGCACATCCTTGCAAAATTTGTGGGATTAGAAATCACTATGAGGCTATGTGTTGAAAGAAAGATTCCAATAATCCTATGAGATTTAAGAGAAAGAAGATCAAAGTGTCTTAAAATAGAGTTAAGATGCCTAAGACTTAGTGAGAAGTCATGTCGATTTAAATGACAAGGAGAAGATGTCTTCAAGATGATAAAATCACTTAAGGACCAAAAAAAGTAAGAGAAACAAGTGAAAATATGCTCAAGTTTGTTTGATGGGAAATGCACAAGAGTCTTAAGTGACTCTAAGGTATGTGCATGGAAATGGGGGACCAAAAGAGGGTCAAAAGTGGCCACTTTTTTTTTTTTTTTTCTGATATTAGTAAAAACTGATCTTGGATGAGAAATTGAAGATAACCATGCTCAAAATTAGATGTGATAAGAACAAGATTTGTAGTGATTGGAATCTAGTTTCTAAACTACTATTTTTTTCTAAAAATTGTGGAGATTAAGAAGTTCAAATAGGGGGAGCACATAAAGTGCTCCTATTTTTGTCAAAAAATATATCATAGCATTTGGTGTGCTCCCCCTAAAACATTTATTTTTTTAAGTATTTCACAAATTGTTGTTGGGATAAGTTGCCATTAACTTGCAATCCTAACCAATTCATGTGTCTCCAAAGTTCTTGGAATGTGTTCCCCAACACATAAGGACTTTGAGAGATTAATTATTTATTAATTATCACTTTGACTTATTGCAATCAATTCCTAATTGATAGGGTCAAACTTGGGCATCCACTTTTGGAGTGGGGGCCATGAAGGCTTTGTTGACTTCTCCTAAGTCTATTTTAAGAGTTTGATAACTCTTAGTAAGTGGGAGTTAAACTTGGGCGTCCCCTTTTGATGGGGACTTATATTTAGACTTGGAGTTGTGCTTTTTTATGTACATGAGTGGATAATGTTGAGACACCTTGCATGGATATAATGTTGGAGTTAACTAAAGTGTTAGACATGCATGATTTGGATATTACTTGCATGAGTTGATAAAAGCTTGCATGGACTTGCATATTTTTGCATGTCACTTGCATGTTGTTACATGTTACTTGCATGTACTTGCATGCTGTTGCATGTTGTTGCATGTTGCTTGCATGTTGTTGCATGTTACTTGCATGTCATGTTGTTGCGTGTTGCTTGCATGTACTTGCATGTTGTTGCATGTACTTGCATGTTGTTGCATGCTACTTCTATGGACTTGCATGTGTGTGCATGTTGTTGAATGTCACTTGCATGTGCTTGTATGTTGTTGTATGTCACTTGCATATGCTTGCATGTTGTTGCATGTTGCTTCTATGGACTTGCATGTTCTTGCATATTGTTGCATGTCACTCCCATGGACTTGCATGTGCTTGCATGTTGTTGTATGTCACTTGCATGTTGTTGCATGTTTCTTCCATGGACTTGCATGTTGTTGCATGTCACTTACATGTGCTTGCATGTCAGTTATATGATCTTGCATGTTGTTGCATGTAAGTTTTGAGAGATTACTTGCAGAACACTCCAACTCCAGAAACTTGCAGGATGGTACATCTTAGTGTTTCAGATAATGGGTATCAATTGCATATTGAATAAGGTGTTTGCATGTCATTTGCATGTACAAAACAAGGTAATTCACAATAACTTTGGCGACATCAATCTTGCATGTTGTTTGCATGAGATTGGTGTGTGTTGATCACTTCAGTTAACAGAAAGAGATTGGGCAAATTTGGACACCCAATTTAAGGACTTTCAGTTGTTGTTACTTTTATTTGGAAATGTATTGGATGTTGGCTAAGTTTACTTGAGCAAACTTGCTCTCCCATATCCAAGACAAGTAGTTAACATAAAGCTTGACTTTGTTTGACTTCAATCTTCTCTATTTGGAGTGCTTGGGTTTTGCATGAGGAATTGTTCTTATGTTATTAATTACAATTTATTGTAAGCTGAGTTTCAAGCTTTTAAATTAAGAAGTTTTTGTATTAATTAAAAAGCCCCATACATTTTCTAGAGAGTTGAATTGTGAAAAAGACTTAGAAGAAAAAAGCAAGAAGCTTTTTGAAGTTTTTACAGCTTTGAAGATTGAAGAAGCTTTGAAGTTCATTAAGGAATCAAAGGATTCTAATATTGAATGCAATCTTTCACGAGAGATTTAATAGAAGTATAAACACCTTTGGTGTGGAGTTTTTTCCTGAAGGGGTTTCTCCACGTAAATACTTGTCTTCTTCTTGCAAGCCATTTTTTTCTATTACATTGATTAAATTGGAGAAATACTCTAACATCTAAATTGAAAGTAATTTTTAGATTTACACATGCTATTAATTTCATATTTGAAAACATTTTAAAGCCACATAGCTGCAACTTTACCTTGTTCTCTCTCCTTTTTTCAACTATTGCTTCACTGGAAAATTAGCTAACATCACGTAGTTTATGCCTAATTTTTTTGTTAATTTGTTAACAAACATATGAATTTTAATGAATTTTCAAAGTGGACACTTCCTAAAAAATGAAAATATGAGCGTACTCCCACCTAATTTTTTTTGAAACTATTCAAAAAGAATCAATTTTCAATGTGTATAGAATAGAGTCTAGAATCTAAAAATGTAATTTATTTTAAATTCTGATGAACATGAAAAAAATGACACCAGAAATACTACACAGGTTTATGCAAAAAACACATTAGCAAAAGAAATTGAAGATGGAAACCTTAATGTTATGATAGCACACTTTTGTAAGCATGCACAAATACCCAATGCCAACCATCAATTGAGAACTAAGTCTCTGTATATTAAAGACTTCTACAGACCTTTTGTCATTAAAGTGACAGGAACTAGACTGAAATAATAAAGATTACCCATAATAAGGTAGATTATAAACAATCTCAAATATTCGGCAGGGACTTGCAGTTAACACTCACAATTGTCTACCAGGTGACAAGAACAAAATACAATACTGTAGCAACATGGCATAAGAAGTTAACAAAATATACAACTCAATAACTTAGATTCTTAACACCATTTTATATTATGAAGGATAGATTACAAGATACCATCGATCCATACGTTACCCAAAGGGATTGGTTTACAAAAGATAAACATATAAATTCTACATTTGACTTCCAACCTCTTATATCTATTTTTTCACTCCTATCGGCCAGCGATTCTTGGCCTTCAGCCTTCAATCTGCTTTTTGTTCCACCTTCAATCTATCTACCAATCCTCTTCAATGACTGTTCACCTTTGATCAACCATCCTTGGCCTATTCTTTTCTTCTCCAGGGCACATTTTCAACGCTTGGCCTCTTCTTATCAAATCAACCTGATGCAAACTGTCCTCTCTCTATTCCTCATCTTTCTTCTCTTCTCATTTAACTACTCACCATCACTCAACTCGGCCTCTTCTCATTTAAACTCCTCACCACATTTTCCTCTTGGCATGTTGCAATCGGCCTAATTCTAGCTTTCGGGATCCATTCTAATCGGCCTCCTCCTTCCTTATTTCTCCAATGACGGCTTCTCTATATGACCACCCCACCAATCCACCTGTATTATTATTGGCATGTTTCTTATATTGACATGTCTCCATTTGACTATTATTCTTCTTCATGGCCACGATTTGCCACTTACTGACTGCCACTCCTTGATTAGTAACTACCTCCTCATTCAAAAAAAATATTTTATTATGACACCACTAACTCTTCTGTCATATGCCTCTGCAATTTCTAATTTTAATCATCCATTAAAAATAATCTCTAAACATTCTTTGGCATCTTCCTTAACGATCTTTACAATAATGAGTTAACTATACGAACAGGCACCTCCCCAAAATAGCAATCGAACTTCCTGCTACCAATTTTCCTAAACTTGTATATTGTAACCGATTTCTGCAATAATCACCACTTTATCCACTTATTCGACTCTCCCAAAATCTATTAATTATTTATTAATGTTCCTTTCGCTTTGGCGATAGGAACTTCCTTCCACCTTCATCCTGTCATTCGACCAACACATAAAACCCCAAAATTTAAATGCTAACACAAATTTTGAAAATTAACAAGATGCCCCTACATCAAACTTACTAGGGGACAAAAATCATGTGCTCTGACACATGTGATCCTCTGCAAACTTAATCAAATCTTTTCTTCCACCTTTTCCATAATTTCTCTATCCCATATGCATTGTTCTTTGAACATCTTTGTACAACATTGTGAGCTGCTCTCATATGACCGTCTGCATCACTTATGGTCCACCTTCACTCTCAAATTCTTCTTTGATTCACCCTAAACAAATCATAATCAAATAGAAAAATTATAACATCACTCTTTGCATTATCAATACTTACCATTTCTATATCATCCTCAATATGTTCATCTGTCATATCTTTCAGCCATTCTTTCCCCATGGCCATTTGCTGCCACAAAGTATTTTCAGACTCGTGCTTCATCATCTTCCTCTCGAAATCTGCAACATCTACAATCTTTATTTTTGCAATCACTTCTGCATCATTGTCTTCAATTTCCTCTACTGTCCTACTTATGCTCAAACCTTTAATCTTCTCATTCCATTCTTTCTCAATGGTTACCAACTGGGTCCACAAATCTTCTTCAATACTTTCTTTTGCTACGCCTGCATTACTTTCATTCTTCTTCTATTTGCTTTCTTGCTCTGGAACTATGGTTGTTCCACCATCATCCTCTTCATCTACAGCTGCTTGCTAGGTCAAATCTGTATCTTCATGTTTTGCAACATATACCTTTGCTGTCTTGTAAAATTTTTTTCCATGCAACACTTTTCCTCTTTTCTGTTATATCTGCAGCTTTCAATTTGCCTTTGTCTACATTCTTGTTTCATTAAATATCTATTCCTCCTTATCTCTTTTTCACCTAATAATCTCCTCATATTTTCCTCATTATTATGAATTTCATACAAAGCTTCATCAACATAAAAATCATATTTATTTTCTCTTAGCTTACATACATTTTGCTTCTCTTGCTACAACTTTACTATATGCTCCTTCTCTTTCTTGCCATCCTCTACTGGATTCATCATGCTTCCAGTTTCTTGAGGCTGGTTCTTTTCTTCATGTTTCTGACTCATTGTCTTTCCTGCAACACATTTGTTTGCTGCTACTTGCTTTATCACCCACACTCTATCACTGGACTGCCATCCTTTCCTTGTTGCACTTGTACTTCTCTTCACTTGCTCTATTTTCATCCTCAAATCATTTTCTCTAGGCCTCTTTGCTAGCCAACTCAACCTTACATCAGATTGCCACTTATTCATCTGCACATCTCTCATTCTTGGCACTTTCTTATTAGCATAACACAATCAAAAGTATTCACTTCTTTACAACTTAACTATTGCCTTTCATCAATCTTTTTCCTTTGCCAATATGGTACTATATAATCATGATCTATTTTCTCCTCACTGTCTTGCACATTCACATTCCTATGTCTTCATGCATAATCAAAATTACGACCAAAATTCATTTTTACCTTTTCATCGGTCTGCTATCCCAATTTTCTTATATTCTTAGCTTCATATCTTGCAACCTCTTTCTCTTTACAGGCTTTCTTCTTTTCTTTATCAGCCCTCTTTTCATCTTCAGGTACTTTGCATTGTACCGCTGCTACAAACTGTCTTCTTTTATCTTTTGTTGCAACTTGTATTCCTTCCTTAACAACTTTTCTATCCATGTTCTTATCTTTACATTCATGATTAAAAATAACAATTGTACCTTCATTTGCTTGTGCAAGGACCTGCTATCCCAAATTGCTTTTCACCTTGACTCCATCTTGTGCTGCCGCTGCAACATCTTCACAAGCATCATGAAATTCTATGGTTTCCTCTTCACCTTCATCATCAAACTGAACATCTTTAGCATCAACCTTTTCTTCATTTTCAGGTACTCTACAACCTTCCTCTACTACAACCTTCTCTAGACACACTGCTGCAAACTCTTCTTGACATGCTGCTACCATCAATCTCTTCTCATCTTTAATTCTTTCTTCAAGAGCTATTCTTGCCCCAAATTTCATTATCTTCAAGGTCTCATCCTCAACCTTCCTCCACACATTCTTCATTCCTACATACAAATCTACAAACATAACATTAGCAAATAAAATGAGAGACCATAGTGTCTCCATTAATGCCCTCTTCATGGACATTCTTCCTTCTTCAATTCTTTTTTTCTCAAGTGCTACTTGATGTACCTTTTTCTCTCTTCTTATGTTCTCTTTACTGAGAACTCTCTTGATCTCTTCTGGTCTATGTTGATCAAATGGCAACTCTCTATTGTCCCATCTTTTCAGGAACCTTCTCATCTTCTTATCTTTTCCTCTTAAGGCTTTGATATTCTACCTTTTTCTTTTCATAACAATCTCTTTTACTGGCCATTTTGCTTTCTTAGTCATTGGCCAAACCTAATAATATCCTTGGTCTTGTTCTTCATACCATTGTTTTACCAACATCAAATCCCTCTTCAACTCTGCCAATTCTCTTTCAAATTCTGCATTTGTCATCCTTTTGCCTTCTTTTCTTTTATATCTTTTTGTGAGACTCACTTTCTTCATTTGCTTCTGCATTATTCTATCTTCTTTCATCTCCCAGTCACCTCACTAGGGCTTCCTTCTTTTCAATCTGCCCTGTAAATCAACCACAAAACCACAACAAATAACACATTCAATATTCATACTCAGATCATTCTGTGCTCTGATACCAAAATGATAGCACACTTCTATAAGCATGCACAAATACCCAATGCCAACCATCGATTGAGAACTGAGTCTCTGCATATTAAACAAACCTTCTATCATTAAAGTGACAGGAACTAGACAAAAATAATAAAGATTACCCATAATAAGGTAGATTGTAAACAATCTCAAATATTCAACAGGGACTTGCAATTAACACTGACAACTCTGTGTACCAGGCGACAGGAACAAAATATGATACTGTAGCAATAGGGCATAAGAAGTTAACAAAATATATGACTCAATAACTCAGTTTCTTAACCCCATTTTATATTATGAAGGACATATTACAAGATACCATTGATCCATACGTTACCCAGAGGGATTGGGTTACAAAAGATAAACATTTAAATTCTACATTTGACTTCCAACCTCTTATATCTATTCTTGTACTCCTATCAGCTAGTGATTCTTGGCCTTCGGCCTTCAATCTACTTTTTGTTCCACCTTCAATCTATCTACCGATCCTCTTCAATGACTGTTCACCTTTGATCGACCATCCTTGTCCTATTCTTTTCTTCTCCATGATGCGGTTTCAATGCTTGGCCTCTTCTTATTGAATCGGTCTGATGCAAACCGTCCTCTCTCTATTCCTTAGCTTTCTTCTCTTATCATTTGACTGCTCACCGTCACTCAACTCAGCCTCTTCTCATTTAAACTCCTCACCACGTTTTCCTCTTGGCATGTTGCAATCGACCTGATTCTAGCTTTCGGCCTCCATTCTAATCGGTCTCCTCCTTCCTTATTTCTCCAACGACGACTTCTCTATATGACCACCCCACCAATCCACCTGTATTATTATCAGCCTGTCTCTTATATCAGCATGTCTCCATTCAACTATTATTCTTCGTCACAGACATGATCTGCCGCTTACTGACTGCCACTCCTTGATTAGTAACCACCTCCTCATTCAGAAAAATATTTTTTCTTTATGACACCACTAACTCTTTTGTTGTATGCCTCTGCAATTTCTAATTTTAATCAAACGTTAGAAAGAATCTCTGAACATTCTCTGGCATCTTCCTTAACGATCTTTACAATATTGAGTTAACTATACAAACGGGCACCTCCCCAAAATAGCAATCAAACTTCCTGTTGCCAATTTTCCTAAACTTGTATATTGTAACCGATTCCTACAATAATCACCACTTTATCCACTTATTTGACTCTCCCAAAATCTATTAATTATTTATTAATAAAGCGACGAGAACTTCCTTCCACCTTCATCCTATCATTCAACCAACACATAAAACCCCAAAATTTAAATGCTAACACAAATTTTGAAAATTAACAAGATGCCCCTACATCATGTTATCAGATTTTAGAAAAAATTACATGCATAAAAAGATAATAAAAAACTTGAAGTTATCCTAAAATTTTTCATATTAACATTGAAAAATGTGTAAACCTAATGGAGAGCACACTCAAGATTTAGTTGATTTTCTATGTTTTGTTAAAAACATGTCTTCATCATCCAAAAGGAAGGTCAAACCATTTTGGTTGGATGCCCAAGGTAAATCCAACCCTTAGGGGTGGAATTTCCCAAAGCAGTAAAAAATGTGCATGCTTCAAATCTATTAAAACTTGGATGATAAGTGGGACAAATTATATGAGGACTCATGTCACCCCTCCATCTTTTTTCACTCTAGAGTAGCCACATGTCTAGGAAGAGACAACCATTATATCATTGGGTGATGATGAGGAGGAAGATTCAAGGCCTCCATACTTTCAAATAGAAGAGGGAGTGTTGGAATAACTAGCATCATATGCACCTTGTTAGATGAGGAGATAGAGTTAGAGAGGGAGAGAGATATAGAGATAGTCTATATATATATATATATATATATATATATATAGAGAGAGAGAGAGAGAGAGAGAGAGAGAGTTGAATAAGCCTTTACAGAAAGTGCTTCAGAATTTGGAAATCTATACATCCTTTTCCAACATGTCAAATTAATGTTTCATGGAGGAATTCTTGTTTAATCATCATATTCAACAATAAGCTTATGCATATTATAATGTCTCATAAAAATGACAAATCAATAGTTCCACCACTATCTATCACATTTGTTAAAGGTTTTACCAAACATAGCGATGAGAACTTCATTCTACATGATCTAGAGAGAGGGAAGTAGATATATACATAGAGGGGGTTGAGATAGAGAAAGAGATAGACAGAGGGAGAGAGATAGATAGAGAGAGAGGGGAGAGATAGGGAGATAGAGAGTGAGGGAGAGATAGAGAGAGGTAGAGATGGAGATATAGAGATATGGGGATATAGGGAGAGATAGAGGGAAAGATATGAAGACATGGAGAGAGATAAGGGGAGAGAGATTGAAAGGTAGAGATAGTTAGAGGGAGTGAGAGAGAGAGGGAGAGAGAGAGACTCTCCTTGTATATCTCTATCCTCTCTTTCTCTATCTCTCCCTCTCCCTCTCCCTCTCTATCTCTATCTCTCCCTCCATCTCTCTCTCCCCTCTCTCCCCCCCTCTCTCTCTCTCTCCCTCTCTATCCATCCCTCTCTCTATCTCTTTATCTCCCTCTCCCTCTCTCCATCTCTATCTCTATCACTCCCTCACTCTCCCCCCTCTATCTCTATATTTCTCCCTCACTCTATCTCTATCTTTACTTTTCCCTCTCTCCCTCTCTCCCTCTCTATCTCTTTATCTTTTTTATCTCTCTATCTGTTGTTGTTTTCTTCTCGTATTGACTATAGTACTAGTGTATGTATAACATCCTTAAAATCCCCACTATCTTGTTGCTTGACCATATTAATACCCTAAAAATCTTTCTTATTGGTTTCTCAACTGTCTTTTATCATAAAAATTATATGTAGAATTTAAATAAAGGGGAGATTAGATTTCCTCTCGAAGGGTGCAAATGCAATTTACACTCCACTAATATCCATGGAGAGAAAATTCAAGAAGTGCACCAAGCTAGAGTAGGCTAAGAAAATACTTAAATCATTTGAAGCTAAAATAAAGACATTAGAAGGCTAGGTCACCATAGTTGTAGAGCAAGCCATTGAAGTTGAAGATACATAGGTAGAAGCAACTAATCAACTCCTAGAGGTTAAAACAAAATTGACTAAAGAATAGAGTCTAGATGGTAACTAAGACAACAGTCAAGAATGCATTATCAAAGCAAGTGGAAGAATTGGAGGTATAATTAAGCCATGAAAAGGCTAAAACTAGTGCCAAGGCTATTTACATAAGATCACTAAAGAAATAGGCTTGTAGCCAATATTATGAGCTAGCCAAGATAAATAATCAAGTGGACACCTAGGCCTAGACACTCAAGGGCCTAAGATAAAAAGAGTCCAACCTAAAGAATATACTAGAACAATCAAAGGAGGGGGTCAAGAAGTAAAGGTCCAAATTAAAGATCTCAAATAGTTAGTGGCTTCCCTTGACCATATCAAGTTTTTGTGAAGATCATACTACAATGCCAAAATGGAGGCCAGATCATTTAAGCCTTGTGAAGATTAAACTGAAAGGGCATAATAGAGGCCACATTGTCTTTACTCTAGTGTTAAAGTTTATGGAGATGGTGTAGGCTCTAAGTGATATGGGTGAAGAAGGATATTGATATGGTGGAGACCACACTCTCTCCAATAATTGAAGATGCTTGGTCCTATGTCAAGAAGTTCTATAGTTGCCCCTCAACCAAGCTAGTCATTGTGTAAATTATGAGTAAAACTAACATAGCATGGAAAATCAATGACATCTTATAAACGCATAAGGCCAATGAGGAATGTAAAGCACACTTAGATTTCCTTGGACAAACAATAAAGGTTATGTAGACCTATATTCATCAACTAGTCTTGTAGGGATTTCCCTCACCACTCAATGAGAATTAAAAAGTGTCCGCACATGATAAATTTCTAGAGCTATTGAATGAGAAGAGCCAAGAAGAAACTATATCTTGGTTATCCTCATTTCATGTTCTATGGAGAGAGAGAGAGAGAGAGAGAGAGAGAGAGAGAGAGAGAGAGAGAGAGAGAGAGAGAGAGAGAGAGAGAGAGAGAGAGAGAGAGAGAGAGAGAGAGAGAGAGAGAGAGAGAGAGAGAGAGAGGCATGATTAGAATTTCACATTCTATATGTTTGACATTTTTCCTTGCCTTCTAATTTCACCTTCTATATGTTTGACATTATATCTTTAGTTGGGGGGAGCGAGAGAGAGAGAGAGAGTTTGGGAAAAACCATAAGATGGGAAGAGACAATGAGAGAAAACCAAAAGGTCTAAGAAACACGCTCGTGTTATAACATTCTCAAGTTTCAAACTAAGTAAAATGTTGATTAATGACTTGCAAAAAGGCATATCATGTGATTTTGGCCCACATGCTCTATTTTATTCCCCTATTCTACACTTTTCTGACATGCAAAGACACTTTTGATACTTTTGAGGATCTACAGTAATTGGTTGACAAAATTAGTTCACTTTTTGTTCTTGTATCGATATAAAAGATTCCAATTACATGTTTTTATATCAAAATTGATATTACAAATCATTGTTTTCATGTTTTGAGGAATTGCAATACTTGATTAAACAAATTAACTAGTTTTTTATCTTACATTGACAAAAAAACATTCTAATTGTGCATGTTTTGTATTGTAATTTGAGAAATTATCAGATATTTTTTGTGTTCTTTTGACCATTGTTTTATATTGATATATAATTCAATATCATGCCAAGGAAACAACCCAAAACTCAAACACTAGAGGTGCGTGAAGCTGAGAATTCAAAGAAAAGAGAACAAATGAGAAAACTTCATGAAAATAAGAAATTAAACTCCATAAATGAAGATCAACCATCTTTGCCAATTGTATTGAATCATGAATCATCCAAGAGAGAGAAGATTTGGAGAAACAAAGGGAACAAATGCAAAAACTACGTGCAAGTAAGAAATTGAATGCGGGAGTTGAAGGTATGCCATCTTTTCCATCTCAATTTGATATTGTAGAAAATGTTCAATCACCAATTGAAAATGAGCATTCATTTTCAAATATGAATATAGGTGTTACACCAATTGATCAAGTGTTGAATGAGTAAAATTTATCTAATGATTCAAGTTTTCCATGGAGAACACCTAGAATTTTATGAAAAAACCTTAGTTTTTTATTGAAATTGATGAGAATATTCTAAAACCAATGCCTAATAAGATTCCTGAATGTACTTATAGAAGAAATGTGAATAATGTTTGGAACATGTTTTTTGAAAATATAAGTGAAACTGGAAGATGTCAATTGTTTGTTGAAATGATGAAAAATCTTAAGTTTAGGCCAATCATGAATATTCTTGGTCTAAGAACATCAAATAGCAATAGTGACAAATCTATTGTAAAAAATCTAATTAATGCATATCAAAACATTGGTTCCATCTCATGCACCAAAGATAGTAATGCTACACGACATGTCATTACATCAACTATAGTGAGAAATCAAACAAACAAATCTCGCTTAGTAAGATAAACAAGTCAAGCACTAAAGACAAGTAGAAAAACATTGATGAAAGTTGTTGGGAGGCATGAAAGAGTTGAGGACTTGAATAGCAATGAACTATATGGGCATTTTATGGTACACTCCCACGGACAGATAATGTCAAAGTTGAAGCTTTGAAATCCCTAATTGAGGAATTTTTGATAAATAACACAAGAGTGTCTCCTAATCAAAGGGATGTTGTAAAAAGGAGAATTGGTTGTCAAACTGTGAGTCACATCCAAAGAATTTTTTAGATATGACTCAAACATAATTTTTCTCCAAATTTTTAGAGAGTTATCCTCAAATTCAAATTAGTCAAAGGTATTTTGAAATGGAAAAACCCTTTTATGTCAAAATAAATCACACATGCATAACTTGTTGTAGAGTTCACATGGAATTTTCTATGCATTATGATATTTTTTGACAAATATATGTATCTTTGCATATTAATGATATTTTACAGGAATGTATGATAGAAACTCCACCTAAATCGGCAAAAGATTTCATTTCAAGATTTTTTTGTGAAAGAGTAGATGGTTTATAAGAAATCATGCTTGGATGGAACATGTGATAGTTGTAGTGGTTTGCAATGTTTGATAACTTGTGTACATATGGAGAATACACATGGAATTGGAAATTAAACAGTACCTTTTAGGAAATATAAATTAGTGCATTCACTCTAAAAGATGGTAAAGAGGAAAAAATGTGTGAATTGGTGAATGAAGAAATACCAGTATCTTCATTTATGCCTTTTTTTGAGAAAAGATAGTGTATGAGAATGCGAGACATACACATAGAGCTTGATGGTTGGACTTACAATTCAAGTTATGCAAGGACACATTTCCTCTTCATAGGATTATGTCAATTGTAGACTTTACAGAGAATTATACACTACAACCACATAATGAGGTTCAGTCATAATACTACAAGTCCACTCATGTTGCTATATTTGTGCATATGACATTCATTCATTCACCTGACAGTATAGAGGAAGATAAAAATATCTTGAGGGAGTATCATTTTTATATTAGTGATGATCGCATAGATTATATAGTTGCTTTCAGAGTTTGTGCAGATGTCATGTTTGGTCAACATATCATATGGTTCAAACCTACCTCAACCCCTCACATGGGTTTTCCTCATCTAAGTGGGAGATCCTAACCCAAACATCACACCCTTTTTCCCATACAACACATCAAAATCAACAACAATGAACACTTCAAAATACATGATACATTTAAAAAAGCATACAATTGCTACACAAGCTATCAATCTATCTAACAAGAAAAAAGTAAGGATCCTACTTTAATAAGATGTCCAAAATGGTTGAGTTGAGACTTGATGAAGCTCCCTCAAGAGCCCCCACTCCATGCCTTTCACTCAACTTCTATCTCTCCAAGAATCATCTTTCTTTCACACACATAAGAATGAAATGAAACCAAAAGTCTCTTCTCCTTTTACGAGAGGGGTTTATGTAATGAATTACATGTCACTCCTCTCTAAATGAGGAGGTGCCACATGGATTCCAACTCACCCCCTCTCATCCAATCCCCAAATCTCAAGGGGTGATTTGACTCATGTCCTCACACATGTGTGAAACCTAGGGGAGAGGAGTGTACTTGTACACTCTTCTCCAAAAATCTTCCCAAATTGTGCTCCCACATGTGTGAAGCATTGGAATGGGGGTGTACTAGACCCACCCCCCATCCAAGGACCTAGGAAAGGGAGATGGGTTGGCGATAAGTCCACCATCCCTCTTCCCAAAATCCTTCCCCGCCACTTTCTTCCCAAGAAACTTGGGAGTGGTCAAATCTACCCCAAAACCAAAATTTCAAAGTCCAAAAGGTTCCCAACCCATAGGTACTTGCTCTAGGGACCTAAAATCATCAAAATACTCAAGAAAATAACATTTCAAGATGCTCTAAAAGGACTCCTAAATGTAAATCCGAAATTTGCCACATAAGATGACAAGTCACCTCCCATGAATCACTCAACAACCTTGGCATAAAATCAAAATCACATTAACACTACAAAATTGATAAAAAAACATTAAACATTTCACATTACAACATTTACACAACAATAAAAACTTTAGTCCCCATTATGGCATAAGGTCAAGTATCATAGGGTAATCACATGGAGTTTTCAAAAGACTTCCAGATTTCCACTGGCCATTGAAAGTACCTAAACACTCAATTACACACATTAATACATCCAATATATAGTCTAAGCAACCTAAAATGTAATTTCACACATAATCACATAATATACAAAATCCATAATTCAATTGACAATCATATTTTAATTTAATTGAATCAAAGTGCATATCAATTTCAAATTCAATTCACAATATATTTCATTGACATCGCATGCCATTATTCTAATTTACTAAACATAGATTTCTCAATTTCAATTCAAATCAACTAGTTAAATTTAATAATTCCAAAGCATAATTGAATGACATATAAATGATCAAGTCAAAGCATACATTCATCACATAAAATCTAACTATAACATAGCTAACTCCTAATTAGATTATCATCATATGCAAATTATATCAACTACTCTAATCAAGATACCAATGTCTAATATAATCTATCAATGGATTATAAGTCCATATCAAATAGTCTAATATCCAAGTGTATCAACCAATAATAGGTCCAATAGTGCAAATAAGTCTACCACATAAAGGTGGGCCTCACAAGAAGCTATCATCTATCAGATTCTTGTTATCACTTGTTGTAACATATGATTTAGAAGTTGAATAGATGGATGTGAAGACAACTTTCCTTCATGGTGACTTGGAGGAAGAAATCTATATGTCACAGCCAGAGCACTGCATGGTTAAAAGGTAAAGAAAATTTGGTTTGCAAGTTGAAAAAGTCTTTGTATGGTTTGAAGAAATCTCCTAGGATGTGGTACCAGAAATTTGATGGCTTTGTGTTGAGTTTGGGATTTCTGAGATCAAAACCAGATCATTGTGTTTACTTTAAGATGGATAATGATGGCATTCTCATTATTGCATTATTTGTTGATGATATGTTATTCATTGGGAATGGTAAGAATTTGATTTATGATTTGAAGTCTCAGTTGTCAGCACAATTTGAGATGAAAGATTTAGGGGCAGCCAGATATATCTTAGGAATGGAAATTAGAAGAGATAGAGATAACAGAAAACTATGGTTAGCCCAGAGTAAGTATGTGAATGTACTGTGTTGGAAAGATTTAGCATGGCAGCTTGTAGACCGTTGACTATTCCTGTTATGATGGGGACAAAGTTATCTATTATAGGTTTTTCAAAGTTTCCTTCTAAGATGGAAGATGTGAGCAGAGTTCCTTATGCTAGTGCAGTTGGCATCTTGATGTATGCTATGGTCTGTACAAGACCAGAGATTGCCCAAGCAGTGGGAGTCCTTAGTCAATTTATGGCTTATCTTGGATGGGTACATTGGGATGCAGTGAATAGAGTGTTTAGATAGTTGTGGGGTACTTTTGAGTATTCCTTATCATGGTTATCCTACAAGGGATTGGAATTCACTTTGTATTTGAGGATTTGTGGATTCAAATTGGGCAGGTGATATTGATAGTAGGAGATCCACTAGTACTTATGTGTTCACTATGTTTGGTGGTTCTATAAGTTGGATGAGTAAGCAACAACCCGTGGTCTCTTTGTCCACAACTAAAGTAGAGTACATGGAAGCAAATCATGCTTGTAAAGAAGCCATTTAGCTTAAAAGATTGTGTTCTTATATTAGGTATGATGCAGGGAAGATTACCATTTGTTGTAACAGTTAGAGTGCCATATGTTTGGTGAAAAATTATACTTTCCACACAAGGACTAAGCATAGTGATGTATAGTGCCATTTTGTTTGTGACATGGTAGAAGATGGGAAGGTGAACTTGGAGAAAGTTGACACTTTGACGAATCTTACAGATTCCTTGACAAAACCCATGAGCACGAAGAAGTTTAGATGGTGTTTAGAGTCTATGGGCCTCTTGGCCCGTAGCAGTTAAGTCTTGTCATTCTATTAGCTCTTGAAAGGTGTTTGACAAGTGAGAGAATGTTGGGAATTAAGGTGTATGAACCTTTGCAAGTTCCTAATGTTGTATTTAGTTTTTAGAACTATTTTGTAGGATCCCGTGTTGACTTGGAATAGTTTTGTCATGTGTTAGCACCTTGTGTACATGCAACAAGATAAATTTTGGTGACTTTATCAGTCATGGTTTCCCCCCAAAATAATTAACCAGGGAGTGTAGGGGGTGGAACCCCTCCTGCGAGGCTCGGGGGGCTTAGGGTCAGAGCCCATGGTAGGGGACTGGGGGTAAAACCCCCAGAGGGGGTTGCTGAAGGTAGCGTCCTCGAAGAAAAAAATGCCCTATATTTAATAAAGGCGTCGATAGTTAGTTTTTTATTGGCTAACATGGAAAAACTGACATTGGATAATGTAATGTCCCCATTTTTCAAGTCCTCTTGCAGCGTAGTTGGAGCCAACTTTCTTGGGTGGATTTGATTGCTTAGGCCTGGACTTACTATTTTTGGAAAATTAGGGTTTCTATCTATTTCAAGATTTTCAGTGTTGGAGATGAAGCATCTTGGAAAGACCTTTCCAATGGTCTATAGATCACTAAATTTAGAGATCATTTGGGCCTCTATTTTAAAGTCCATAAATTATTAATGTTTATTTAATATTGGACTTTGGGTTATAATGGTTATGTGTCAAAAAAATGAAATATTAATAAAGTCACTTAGCCATAATGTTGAGTGCTCCTCTTGAGTTTATTAAAAGTGACTTCAAATAAAATATTCCCTCCAAAAGTTGAATCGACCCCCCTTAGAGGAATCATAAAAGGGGAAAAAGCAATTCATTTGGATTTTTATTATTATTTCATTTGCTTTGGCTTTGGCTCTACAATGAGTTTGAATGGTTTTGGAGAAATTTGAAACCATGGCTTTTGGAGATGAAAACTTCCATGAGTAATAGCATTCTATAGGTGTGAATGATCATCCCTAGGTGCTCAAAGAGGCAAATACACTCAGTGTTTGCATTTGTACTTCAAGGGTTGAATACAGGTATTGTCGCGGAGGAGATTTCAGAGAGATATTATCAGTTTATTGCCACTACATTAGCTGAGGGATATTGAAGATCATATTCCAAGTTATAGACTATATTTTGAGGAGTTATTGGCACATTGGTCTTCATTCCTTGCTAGTCATACCTTTGCTAGTGAGGGTCATACCATTTGCTGGGAATATTATGTGAGTTTTTGGTGTTACTTCCCTTCCTTTGGAGTTGCCATCAGCAAATAACTGCATGCAGATCAGAACAGAGGTATTTGAAGGGGGTTTCACTTGTGTTTTTGTTGATCTTACACTCCACTTGGGTTGTACAGTAGCTAGGGAAAATCATGGGTCTATTGGGTGTTGATCCACACTTCATTTGTAGCTTCTATACCTCTCTTTTTGGTGCCTAGGGTTACGGTATTTATATTCCAACAATTGTTTGAGATAGTCCTTTCACATGTATGCATTCAGGAGGTGTTTCCATAGCCCATGTAGTGCTGGTGCATGTACAACATATGTATCAAGTTGAAGATATGTAAATGGGCATGCCTCTATAATTCATTTTAAGTGATTTTATGATTTGGATCATTGTCCTTTTTCACATATCTATTATAGTTTTTCTGGGTTATCATTACATGTCATATATTTCATTGTTATCTGGCAAACAATCACATGGAAAACAAAAAAAACCCTTCTGCAACTTTTGTCTAGTCTGAAAGATCACAAAACAAATAAAAATAACATAATATATCAAACTAAAAGTCATTTCATCTATATAAGTTGTAAGGTATGCTTTATTTTAATGCCTAATACACTTATAAAGCAAAATAGGTGGAAAAAAAATAGATTCCTCTAACAAACATACATGAAATTCATTTAAATCAATATGGGAAGTGGCAGCAAGAAATTATATATTAAAACACAAACCATATGTAGAATATACGGTTTGAAGGAAAATAGGGTTAAGCTAAATTTCATGTACAACACTACATGAACAACAAATAGGGGTAGCTCATTATAGTGGTATCAGAGCACAGTTTATCTTGCCAACCTGTTCGGTAGTTGGTATATCAGTTTCAACAGTGAGTTATCATTCAAAGGATTGTCAAAAGTTGATTCTTTTAGGGTATGAATTATGGCATCATTCAATGAAGGAGATGTAGGAAGGAAGCTTTATAAAGTAGGTAAGAAACTTGAACACTTGTCATAGTCTATAAATGATCTACTTTGTCTTTTGGAAGAAGTGGGGATATGTTTATTCATGATAGATCAACAAGATTCTAAGAGACTGCAATATGCTTGGGCTCCATCAGTAAATTCTTTGGTTAAGCCAGAGCTCATGAGACATCTAGATGAGGAGGTAAGACTTGTAGTTACTTTTTGGGTTAATGAAATTATGAAACTAACATTTCCACAAGAACCTTATAACTGTTAGATTTAGGGCAGACAACTGAGAGGGGGGGTGAATCAGTTGTCCAATACTTTTCTTCTTTCAACACTTGCATTCACTTTGCATTAACAATAAATCAATCATGAAAAATTAATGTAATTAACCAAGAGTAGAAAACACATCTACACATGAGACACCAAGATTTTGACGTGGAAAACCCGGTTAAGGGAAAAACCACGGGGTGACTAACCTAAGAATTTATTCTCTGTTAGAAGAATAGAAAGAATAAGATGGCACATGCCAATTAGGGCTCACTGCCTGAGCACACTACTCACAAGAGGCTCACTACCTACAAGAGACACACTGTCTACAATAAATGAGTATTACATACTTGAACTAGTAAATAGCATCGTCACCATGCTTGAATCAGTTCCATTAACGCCCAAATCCTTGTGCTCTTCCTTTCGCTCTACTCCTCGCTACGACACACTCATCTCCACAAGTTCACAATTGAAATGACTTCGTAAACCTTTATTTATACATGACATCAACTTAGGAACAATCATCTAAGTTAGCAAGCAACCACAAGAGCATTCACAAGGTGTATAATTCATCCGGTCAGCCAGTCACAGAAAGAACACCTTCTTCTGGAAGTATTTCTTCAATTCTGAGCTCTCAATTCTAATGCAGACCATCAACATGAACTGAACATAATCCAAGGACCTTCACAAGCTTTCCTGAATCACCAGGAACATCCGCACTTCATCTACTTACTGAAATCCTTCTCTCCTACATCTGGAACGTCAAGAACATAGTCTGTTATCATTGTCACAAAGGATAGGTTCTTTCGGACCTTCAAACCACAAACAGATCTACTTGACACTTCACAATGACATTCTAAACACTTCCTCAAATCCGTAGAGTGGGATAATGTATTACTGGACCTTACCGAACCTATCTGTCTCACTCTATCACCACTGAGCACTTGTCGAAACTGGTTCTACTTGAGCGACCATAACTTCTTCAGATCTTTATGTGGATCCTTGAAAACTTGACTGGAGCATCTCAAGACTTATATCTTTAAACCCTTTAAACCGCATCCTCTGATCCTCAACCTATCTTGGACTTTTACCTTGTTATCATCACTATTCTTCACTGTTCCTGATTGAGACTAATTTTCTCAATATCCTCAGCACATAGCTCACCCAATCCTTCTCATTAATGCAACATGAGTATGTTGACATCAATGAAAACACCAGTTTAACCCATACTTGCAATAATCTCCCCCTTTGTCATTGATGGCAACATATTATGTGAAAAACCATCAAGACAAGAACTTCTCCTTATTGTCATAGCTCCCCCTATCAACAACAACTATTCACATGTCTTCTCTTCCTATACTGCTCCCCCTTTGATCATCAACCACTTGTTTTTCACATGTCTTCTCTCCCCCTTTGACATCAATGGCAAATGGCCCAAACTTGCAACTTTATAATCACACTTGCTGCTCCCCCTGAGTAGCAGCTCTCCAACACCAATCCGGACCACAAGATATGACTGTGATATCCACTGGACTGATGCACATTAGTGCATCCTAGTTCATCACCAGAGGGTCAATAACCCCTAAGTTCTCCCCGAGATACTCAAAAGAGTCCTTGAGAAGAGGTTTAGTAAAGATATCTGCAATCTGATCCTTGGAGGGCACATACTCCAATCTGACTTTATCCTTGTTCACTTGCTCTCTCAGAAAGTGAAACTTGATAGATATGTGCTTGGTCATAGAATGCAACACCAGATTTTTAGAAATATTTATTGCACTTAAATTATCATAGAAAATTGTGATAGGCTCCTCATATTCTACTTTAATGTCTCTTAGCATCTGCTTCATCCATAAGATTTGAGTGCAACTACCTGCTGCTGCAATGTATTCTGCTTCAATTGTAGACAGAGATATTGCCTCTTGTTTCTTGCTTAGCCAAGAAACCAATCTTTTTCCCAAAAAGAATGCTCCACCATTGGTACTCTTCCGGTCATCCACATCTCCTGCCCAATCGGCATCTGTATATGCATGAAGAGAGAAATCATGATCTCTAGGGTACCATAGACCATACTCAACTATCCCCTTTAGATATCTAAAAATCCTCTTGATTGCCATAACATGAGATTCTCTAGGACCAGCTTGGAATCTAGCAACAAGACCAACAACCTGCATAATATCTGGTCTAGTTTGAGTGAGATACAACAGTCCTCCAATCATTGACCTATATTTTGTTTGATCAACCTTGGGAGAGTCATCATCTTTGCTTAACTTGCATCCGGTTGCCATTGGAGTGTTCATTGGCTTTGAGTCTTCCATCCAAAATTTCCTCAACAATTCTTTCACATATTTTGACTGAGAGATAAAGATTCCTTTCTTTGTTTGAGTAATTTGTAGACCCAAAAAGAAATTCATTTCTCCAAGCATTGACATCTCAAACTCACTTTTCATTTGACTTGCAAAAGTTTTACACATACTGTCTCTTCCTCCAAAAATGATATCATTAACAAATACTTCAACAATTAAGATATTTTCATGATCAATTTTGAAATACAAATTACTGTCAGCGGTACCTTTACTGAAACCAATCTTCAAGAGATGCTTGTCCAATCTTTCATACCAGGCTCTTGGGGCTTGCTTCAGTCCATACAATGCCTTTTTTAATTTGCAGACCATGTTACTATGATCAGACAATTGAAATCCATCCGGTTGCTCAATATACACTTCTTCTTCCAAATTTCCATTTAGGAAGGTAGATTTGACATCCATCTGATACACCTTAAAATCCTTGAAGGCAACAAATGCAAGAAATAATCTGACTGCTTCAATTCTTACCACTGGAGCAAAAGTTTCTTCAAAATCAACTCCTTCTATTTGAGAGTAACCTTTGCAAACTAATCTGGCCTTGTTTCTGATTACTTCACCGACTTCATTCAATTTGTTCCGGAAGACCCATTTGGTTCCAATCACATTTTTGTTTCTTTGTCTGGGAACAAGATCCCAAGTGTGATTCTTCTCAATTTGCATCAGTTCTTCCTCCATTGCCTTAGTCCAGTTTTCATCATTGTAGGCTTCATTTAATGTCTTAGGTTCAATATTTGAAATTAGACAATACTCATCTAAATTTTGAGCAATTCTCCTCCTTGTTTGTACCCCTTTGCTTTTGTCACCTATGATCTGATCTTCAGAGTGGTTTAGAGTTACATACCTTGGAATTTTGGGAGTCTCTTGCACTTCTAACTCTTGATTAGTCTCGTTGAGACTTATTTCTTCTTCCTGTCTTACCGGATCAACTTGACTTTGTTTCTCAGAAGAGAATTGGATACCTTGAATATGAACACCATTCTGATCATCTTCATCATGTTCAAGAATTCTTAAGGGTCTTTCAATTTCTTCATCAACCTTCACATTTATACTTTCTAAATCTTTCTCAGTCTCTTGTTGTAACACCGGTATGCTTTGCTTTGAGTAGAATAACCCAAGAATATTCCTTCATCACTTCTAGCATCAAACTTTCCTAGATCTTCATCCCTTTTAATGTAACATCTGCTACCAAAAACTCTGAAGTATCTCACAGTGGGAGTAATGCCAAACCAGAGTTCATAAGGAGTCTTACAGGTATAGTTTCTAATTTGAACTTGGTTGAGAGTGTAGACTGTAGTGCTGACAGCTTCTCTCCAAAAGATCTGAGGAACATTTGTTTCCATCATCATGGTCCTGGACGCTTCCTGGATGGTCCAGTTCTTTCTCTTAACAACTCCATTCTGCTATGGAGTTCTAGGGGCATACAATTGTCTCTTTATTCCATGTTTCTCATAAAAGTTTATGAGCTCATCGGATGTGAATTCTCCACCTCTATCAGACCTCAAACACTTCAATTTTAATCCAGTCTCATTTTCCACCATAGCCTTGAATATTTTAAATTTCTCAAGAGCTTCTGATTTCTCTTTCAGAAAGGTTACCCACATCATCTGGGAATAGTCATCAATTAGCAACATGAAGTATCTATCACCTTGCACACTCCTGATTCTTGCCGGACCACATAAGTCAGTGTGAACCAAGTCTAATAATCTAGTAGAAGATTGTTCCTTGCTTTTGAATGAGATTCTGCTTTGTTTTCCCAACTGACATTCTTTGCACAAACTATGTGTAGGTTTTACCAATCTTGGAAGATCTCTTACAGCCTGAGTATTACTTATCTTGATGATATTATCAAAGTTCACATGACACATTCTTCTATGCCATAACCAACTCTGATCAATTTGAACAAATAAGCAATTTTTACCAGTACCAGCTAAGTGAAAGATGTTACCTTTTGTTTGGGTACCTGATGCAATCTCTGGTCCAGAACTTTCAAGGATTTTGCACTTTCCATTCTTGAATATGAGATCATAGCCTTTGTCCACCAAGTGTCCCACACTGAGAAGATTGTGTTTCAAACCTTCAACATATAATACATTACCAGTTTTGTTCTTTCCATCAAAAGAAATAGTTCCTCTACCTCTGATTCTACCTGCAGAGTTATCACCAAACTTTACCACTCCTCCTTCATACCTTTCCAAATCTATGTACTTGTTTTTGTCACCTGTCATGTGGTGAGAGCAGCCACTGTTAATGACCCAATCATCCTTTTCTTCAACTTGGGCAGCTAGGGCTTTATGATTTACGGATTCAAAGGGTATTGGATCTTCTTCCTTGATGGCAATGAACACCCAGTCACTTCTGGATTTGTCTTCTTTCTCTTATTCATCATTTGTTACTCCTTCATCATCTCCTTCATGAGCATAGTAACAATTCTTCTAGAATCTAGGTCTATTACTGTTTGGCCTAGAAAATATTTCCGGACACCTTGATGCAAAATGACCAATCTTGTTGTAGTTAAAACACTTAAAAGGCAATTTTCCCTCATACTTACCGGATCCTCTTGGTAGTCTTTTTGCAAAAAGAGCTTCAAGATGAGCAGTTTCAGCTTCTTCTTCTTCCAAGTCTTTTCTTGCATTCTCATACCATGATGATTTCCTTGAAGAGTTTTCTCCCAAATCAAACCTTTGTTTTCCTTTTACCAAGGCACTTGCTTTGAATGCAGATTCAGTCTTTGGAAAATCATCTCCAAACTCGGCCATTTCAAAAGCAGCTAGCTCACCAACCAATTGATCCCTTGTGACTGTTGTGTGAGCTCTAAATTCTTCAATTGCAAAAGCTTTGATTTTATAAGACTCAAGAAGGGATCTGAGAACTTTGCCTACTATCTCATCTTCACTCAGGGTTCCACCTGCATTTTTGATTCCACAAACTAGCTCATTCACTCTTGGCATAAAAGAGGTAATATTTTCATCATTTCTCATTTTCAGTCTTTCAAATTTCCCTTTTAGACTCTGTAATCTTGCACATTTAACAAACTAGTCTCCTTCATGCAAAAGTTCCAATTTCTTCCAAATCTCAAAGGCAGTTGGTAGATGAATAACATTAGAGAGTTCTGAGTTGGATAATGTGCTTAAAAGAGCCTCTCTAGTCTGCAGATTGTTTTCAACATCTGTGATTTCATTTAGGGTTGTCGGACCACCCTGTGGAGGTACATAAGCCTTTGTCACCATGGACTAGTATGCAAATCCCATGCACTGCAAGTGACATTCCATACGACCTTTCCAAAGAGCAAAGTTAGTTCCATCAAACTTTGGACTATCCTTCTTGTAGGACGACATCCTAGATCTCCTCAAGTGGTTAAGCTCCTTTCAGAGGAACTTGGCTCTGATACCAATTGTTAGATTTAGGGTAGACAATTGAGAGGGGGGGTGAATCAGTTGTCCAAAACTTTTCTTCTTTCAACACTTGCATTCACTTTGCATTAACAATAAATCAATCATGAAAACTTAATGTAATTAACCAAGAGCAGAAAACACATCTACACATGAGACACCAAGATTTTGACGTGGAAAACCCGGTTAAGGGAAAAACCACGGGGTGACTAACCCAAGAATTTATTCTCTGTTAGAAGAATAGAAAGAATAAGATGGCACATGCCAATTAGGGCTCACTGCCTGAGCACACTACTCACAAGAGGCTCACTGCCTACAAGAGACACATTGTCTACAATAAATAAGTATTACATACTTGAACTGGTAAATAGCATCGTCACCATGCTTAAATTAGTTCCATTAATGCCCAAATCCTTCTACTCTTCCTTTCGCTCTACTCCTCGCTACCACACACTCATCTCCACAAGTTCACAATTGAAATGATTTTGCAAACCTTTATTTATACACGACATCAACTTAGGAACAATCATCTAAGTCGACAAGCAACCACAAGAGCATTCGCAAGGTGTATAATTCATCTGGTCGGCTAGTCACAGAAAGAACACCTTCTTCTAGAAGTATTTCTTCAATTCTGGGCTCTCAATTCTAATGCAAACCATCAACATGAATTGAACATAATCCAAGGACCTTCACAAGCTTTCCTGAATCACCAGGAACATCTGCACTTCCTCTACTTACTGAAATCCTTCTCTCCTACATCTGAATCCTCAAGAACATAGTCTATTATCACTGTCACAAAGGAATAGGTTCTTCCAGACCTTCAAACCACAAACAGACCTACTTGACACTTCACAAGGACATTCTAAACACTTCCTCAAATCCGTAGAGTGGGATAATGCATTACCAGACCTTACCGGACCTATCTGTCTCACTCTATCACCACTGAGCACTTGTCAGAACCGGTTCTACTTGAGCAACCATAACTTCTTCAGATCTTTATGTGAATCCCTGAAAACTTGACTAGAGCATCTCAAGACTTATATCTACAAACCCTTTAAACCGCATCCTCTGATCCTCAACCTATCTTAGACTTTTACCTTGTTATCATCACTGTTCTTCACTGTTCCTGATTGAGACTAATTTTCTCAATATCCTCAGCACATAGCTCACTCAATCCTTCTCATTAATGCAACATGAGTATGTTGACATCAATGACAACACCGGTTTAACCCATACTTGCAACAATAACAACAATATTATGAAGAAGGTTTTTCAGTTGATTGTAGAAAGCTTCAAAGGTTTGCATGATTTTAATAGCCCAACTTTGACCAAAAGGATCTTAATTCTAGAAAATGTTGTAAACAATAGATCTTGTGTCATTATGTTGGAATAGGGTTGTGAAGATCTTATTCTTGAAATGTTTCAACATTTCTTGGCTGTTGTTTGTGAGCATCAAATGGAAGGTGCTATATCCTCTATCCAAACCATTATGACTTTGATTATTAAAGAGAGTGATGAACCACTCTTACCTTCTCTATTGGCTATTTTGAGGCAAGAACACTATGTTTCTACAATTGCTTATGAGTTAGTCAATAAAGTGTTCAAATAATGTGAGGGAAAGCTGAAATCTTTCTTTGATATTGAGGAGACTGATGCAACAAAAATTGATGGAGAGTTTGTCTTGGAGCATTAGGAATATGTTACAGAGCTTCAATATGATTCTATGATTATGTATACAGCTATTAAGGATGAGGATGAGGTTAGTTCTTCAAGTGTTTCCATCAACAAAGATGATAATATTGAACTTCACAGTAATAATGAGAGCAAACAATCTGCTGACTTGTGTTGGTAAACATATTTGTCACTGCAGATTTGAATGTGACTCGCCCAATGAGCAGCGACAAATGTTCCAATAGTTGGAGAAGTTGTTATTGGACTAACAACTTTCCTCTGCATTTGAGAGGGGCAACACCCTCATATGATGGTGGTATTTGTAGTTTTTGTGTACTTTTGACCTAAAAATACAAAAAGGAGGAAAAGGAAAACTAACAATAAAGATGATTAACAAAAACCCTAACAGTAGACATACAAATACTAGTTTGGATTTCACAAAGTCATGACAAATTATGAGGGGATTTCACCAAAAAAGATAAAAACTACATTTCTAAACCAATATGATTAATTTCATAGCAAATATTTTAACACATGACAATGATGAAAGAAGGATAACACATAGATCTCAACGTATGAAGAGGTAGGTTATCTGAACACATTGAAATCAAGATACCAAGATATGATTGTGCTTCATTACATCAATTGCATGGTTAAATGTTTCAATGGATGACCTATGATCTACACAATGACATAGAAGTATTACCAATCTAACATACGAAAAATTAATACAACAATAACTCAGAATCATTGGACCACATGAACCAAATGCACTCTTTATTATTATTTGTGAAATCATATGATTTCAAAAGATTTCATGTACAAAATGTTAGACCGAAGGACTTTGAAAATATTCTCCATGAGTTCCCCTGTAAAAATTCTCTCCCCAAAAGTCCTTTTGCATTTGAAAATAGCCTTGTATTTATAGGCTTCTCCCTAGTAACTACCTTGTAACCACCTGATAACTACTTCATAACTACCCTTTTTGAAATACAATAATTTAAAAATAAGCTTTATTCTAGTAACATTGTACCTAACTTTTATGGAAACAAAGCTCATTTTCTAACCCTCAATTACAACAAGTGACATAAGTCACTTTTACAAAATGGTAACATGAAAGTTACAACTTTTAAGTTGTTAATTTCGTTAAGTTCTTTCTATCTCGGTTTGTTCCATCTTGGTGGTCAAACTTTGTTGCATGTTGATGACTCCTCTGTATACCTGAATCTTAGACTCCTGTGTTTGCATATGCAAAACATGAACTGTGGAAATAGCATGTATTTCACATAGATTGAATAATGCCACACATCTTCTCACTTTGATACAATCATAAAATGTCAATGCCATCATCTCTCAAGCCAATTTCTCCAGCTTTGCATATATTTTTGATGTGGATGTGATCTATCATCTCCCAGGAATGCATGTATTAAATTTTATGTCCTTCAATCCAAATATACCCAAGGCTCTTTTTAATTCCTCTTTCATCAATTTCTATACCATTTAAAGCATTACCTCATCTGCTTATTTCTACATAATTGTTTGATAGAAGAACATAAAATGTAGTATTTATATGATCCAACTCCTCAAACAGCCTTGTATCAAACTTTAAACACCTTCTTACTCTTCCTTGATTATCTTGGCTAATGGAATATAGATTACAACATTAATATAGAAAAATCTTGGAGAGTTGCTTAAATTTTCAAAAACAATGTCTCTCTCTCCAACTATTAACTTGGATTGCTTGTATGAGAAAGCTGGATCCTGATCAGGGTTAAAATTTCCATTACTATACACTACATTCATTGATGTTTCAAGAAAGTGCCCAATATCCTTAACCAGGGGGAAAATCCTCTCAAGACACATGTACACCCATGTAAGTATACAAGGCAATATGCGACCTATGCTGCCAACTTGGCATCCAAGAGTACGAGTAGAAAATGGTGTAGGAAAGGCAATAAGTCACTAGTAGATACATATATGGACAAGGAAATGTGTCAGGGATGACACGATGCCTCTAGTGTTGAATAATAGAGGGTTTATTAGCTTATTAAGCATGGTCCCCTATGTGTAATATTCATGCCCTATCCATAAGAAGACACATTCCATCTTTAATACTTCTGAGCTATAATCATCTTATGATAGAAACCACATTCAATAATAATAAACTAAATTTGTAAATGTCTACCTCTTTTGTGACATAACCATTCCTTATACACTTAGGGGCTATGTAATCAACTGTTCCAATGGCACCCATTGAATGATATGCATCATCATATACTTCTCCAATTGTCACATAAACTCCTTCCTCGTGGGCTCTATATTCCCTCCTTGGAAGCATTCTTGTGATTCCAAAATATGAGACCTTGGTGTTAAATTGCTCAAGTAGAGTATTGTTAGTTTTATGTCTTTGTCCACTATACATTGTTCTTCATTACACTACTACATTTAGTACTCCCAATCTTCCTCCTAGTGGGCTAGTCAGGGCTTTGCTTGGATTCATCATACAATTGAGGAGTTTCTAATGTATAATAACCATTCTTGCAAAGTCCATGGATAAGTGAATTCTAAGTAACAACATCAGAGATTAAACCATATGCAATCATTTTATGCTTTAGTCTAAATGCTTCTTGAATGTGACCTTCTTTTCCAAGACCATGGATGAGGATATTGCACATAACAACATTTGGTTGGAAATTTTCTAACTCCATTTTTCTAAATCCATTGTTTGCATATCCTACAAGAATTGTGTTCCATAAGATTAAATTTCTTGGATGCATTTCATTAGATAGTCCACATGCTTAACGAATGCTTACACATTTTTTGCACATGTGTGCCATGGCGGCTACAGGATATAGGGAGGGGATTTGCACCATATGTTTTCTTGAAGGTCTCTAAAACCTTTTCAACAAATCAATTTTTTTGTGTATCCTGCATGCATTGTAGTGCAAGATGGCGGGTGGTTTCGTTTGAGGCATTTTTCCAAAGTTCATGCCTTTTCTCTGCGCGTACATCTTGTATATACGTCCGCCAGAGGATTTGGAACTATAATATCTGCAAAATCCTTCTACCATTTATTTTGTGATGGATGTCCATGGCCCATTTTGGAGCTTTGGTTTTTGCACACAAGTTAGGCAGATGTTGGCATGGATATGGAGTTCGGCCCTGCACTTGCTAACTACGTTTGATTGAAAGTTTCAATGCCTTTTCAACACGTCCATTTTGTATAAAACTGCAATCATTGCATTCCATGAAACCACATTTTAGTGAGGCATTTTATCAAACATTTCATGTGCATTCCATGGGATAACATTTCATTGAGGTCCTTTGCAAAATAGTTCATATGCATTGTCTATGCTTCCACATTTTGCATATATGTCTATAATGGTACTTACAACAACATTTGACAAAGATCCAATTCAGACTATGCTTTGATCGATGTCTACAATCTGTTCGAAGGTGCCATAGGCATTATACCTATCAAAATGCATATGATGGATGGTTTATAAAACCTTTAATATCTATCTATTGTTGCTCAGGATGAATGCCGGAAAAGATTGTGGAACATGACTCATGTATCTTTTGTATGCTTTGATTACATTTGCTTGAGAGTTTCAGAAGTTATAATAACTACCTTTTCCTTCATCTATCGGCCTATCCAGACCATTTCACAACCTCATCAACCTTTTAAATGGTTTTGAAAACTTATTAGAATGACTGATGTACTTTGATTTTCAATGAATTCATTACACAAAGATTTAGCTCCGCAAGTAGTTATAATAACTACTTGTTTCTTGATGGTTTTAATCAGGAGTTTGAGTGGTTCTTAAAACCTTATCACTGGTCGAAGATGTTTTTGAAATTACTCATATTGTCTGATGATAAAAGCCAATCTTCTTTGTCGGTGGTGAAGATGAGTTTTGAAACTTATTAAATTCGTCGATGTGGTTTTATTTCTTTGGTAGTTATGATAACTCCTTCATTACCCACACAGTCTATTAGCAATTGGAGGTGACTTCACAACCTTTTTCGACAATTTAGATGAGTTCTAAAAAATTTTGAATTCTCTGAAAATAACTTTCATAACCTTTTAAACTATCTGATTCTTATTTAAGTGTGGAGTTAAACAAGAAAAATCCAGCATCTTTCTAATCTTGTTTTCACATTTAGGTAGAAAATACACACTTATCAGCTTATGGCCTACTCTCACAACTTCACCACTTTTGAATTCATCACCTTTCTAATTGTTTTATCTTTATTGGGATTTGGAATGTAATCTCAAACTCACAACTACTCTGAATAAACACTCGTGCTTTTCGCCATCACTCATTGGTTCCAAAATGACTTTGTTAGTGGTGTGACTTGCACCTTCTCAAGGTTACGTAAATTTACCATGCCTTTGTTAGTTCAAAGAATGATTTAAAATGTGAGCGAAGAAGTAGTTTGGTCTTCATAATTTAATTTTCAAACTTGGAGCAATGAAATTAAAATTGATAAGTGCCCGAGTTCATTTCTGAAAACTTCACAAAATTTACCCGATAATCCACCTGACCTGACAAATGAAGATACAGGCATAACTTTTGATAGGATATATGTTTTCTTATGAAATCTTGCCATGTTTCCATTAATGACATCACGAGACCCCCTGTAAATCCATTTCTCTCCAGCCCTCATAAAACTCTTGTTTTAATTGTTTCCGTAAGGGTACTGCCACAATAATGGGTTACACTTTCTGGGACATCCTGATTTTTGTTGAAATCACATATTTTTATAAAATATAATGATTTAAGCCTTGAAAGGTTCCATTTTAAGGATTTTAATTGAAGAGGGTTTGATCAAACCCCCTTAGATTCAAATCCCCTTGAATAGAACCCCACTAGTTTTAAACCATGCCTATAATGGAGTCTCCTCTACACCTATCAAAATACTAATAAAAAACCACTTTTGATTTACCTTTTGGGGGATCAAATGAATTCATTTAAAATTTATGTTTTATAAGTATGTAGTCCTTATTATAAGCTTCCCAAAAAGTATAATTTTAAATATATTTAATTTGATTATTATATTTATTTTTTATTTCTTGTGAATGTAGGTTTTTCACTGAACATCAAGTTCTCTATTCTACACACATGCAAAATTAGTAAATTAGTGATTTTTTTTTTTGAAAAATATCTATGCCCTAGGTATTGGCGTCCTTGTTTGAAAAAAAAAAAAAGAGTTTCAATACATACAGAAAAAATTATGTTTTACGAAATACACTTATGTCTAAATTATAATTGGTTTCTTCAAAACTTAATTAAAAAAATATTCAACAAAACACTATGAAACCAAATGCATGCCCTATATATCAGTGTTACCAATCTAAATTCAAAAGAATTAGAATTTTATATTTTGTAGAAAAGAAGTTATGTACTACATAATACACATCACTTTAAAAAATGTTGTTTACTATTAAAAACTAGTTATCAAATGAGACGCAAAAAAATTACAATTTAACTCCATTTTAATATATATATATATATATATATATATATATATAGAATCTACAAACAAAATCTCACAAATCACTAGTTCACATCATCTTCAAATTCCTAATGGTTTAGTGGCTATAGGTGTCAAAAAGTGAAGATTTAATTCAAAATATTGATTTCAATGTCAAGTTTGGCTAAAAAGTGTAACCCATTATTGTGGGATGACCCGTAAATCACTATCGGAAAAATTGAACCTTTAAAATCTCTCAAACCAGAAGGCATATAGACCTAAAAAGTTATCACTTAGGTGAAGTAGAGTCAAAAACACTGTCATAAAAGGATTTTGCACCATCTATCACAGATTTCAAGATTTAATCATTTTCACAAAATTCCACAAACTGGATAAGTGCACCTGAGAAACTGAGTGAAATAATGAGTGTCCCTCCTCTAAAATGATGTTATTGTACAAATTCCAATGTAGGGAAACAATGTGAACAAAGCAGAGTGTGACATCTCAGCAATCAGTTATCTGAATGACTCACGCGGGAAAAATACGACACTAACTTTTTGCAATCGAAAGGTGACTTGGTTAAAAGGGTTTAATGCATGGTTAGGCTTGTCATTTCAACACAAAATGTTTAAATTTTGAAGTCTAGAAATAGGGTCAACAACTGGCTCTAACTGGAGACAAGGACTGTAAAGAGCGTAGGATGAACCTAGAATCTCTGAAAAGAATTAACGCCTTAAATCCATTGGGCTATAGAGTCAAGAGATAACACGATGTATAAGGGGAACAAGGAGTCTCAAGCGAGATGAAAACACGAGAGACAACAAAGAGATGAGGCAAACAAAAAAAAACCAACATAAACTGAAGAGAGACAGACACAACCAAAACACCTAATTAACCTATGTACATGGTAGGTGGTTCCTACCTCAAAATACTCCAAGATGGTCATGCAAAACCATTAATAGGTTGAGAAAAGTAGGCACCTATATGAAAAAGGGATGTGCATGGATGAGGCACCTGCTGACTTAGTAGACATTTTAGGATGAGAAAAATGAAATGTGAGAAATATGAAGACTCCTTGAATTGTACGCCAAACAACCATTTCTCATCATAAATTTTTGAGTCCTTTTGAATCATATTGGTATTGACTCATGTAGTGTTGATCATATCTTCTGGCATCATGTTGAGCATACCAACCTTCTCTATCTAAAGATCTTCTTGATAGATTGAATCAAAGAAAATTGAATCATGAACCGAACATCCATCATGTGAGCCAATAAGCGAAGAAAACTTGATATTCTACAACAAATCCTTCTTATGAGTAGTGTCCTCCTTTATCATTGAATCATCTTCTACAAAGGAAAATTGCTCCTTTAGTATTACTAACTCAGGATCTACTTTATCAGAGGGTTGCACATGAGGTAGAGAAAGTGATGAATCTACATTATGCACTTTATCCTCCTAAAAATCCTCTCCTATAGTTGATGAAGAAGAAATGATATTTTGCTCCCCTTGAAGTAGTGAAGGAGTAGTTAAAACATGCAGCTCTTTGTCAACCCTTTGAATATTTGCAATTTCATGTATATTCTCACAAACATTAGAAATCTAACCTCCTTTATCACTACTAAAAAAATTATTCTCACTACCCTCTCCAACATTATTATCAGTAGAAAAAGGACTGGAGCATACAATGAAATTAATCAAAATAGGATATTCAGGAACCAACTCATTTCTAACCTCTCTTTGTGCAGATTCACACCCAATATACTCATGATCTTGTGACACATTTGGAGTGGGAGTACTCAATGCTTCATCTTGAGTAGTACCTTTAGTTTCAATAGCTGAGTATTCTTCTTCAATAAATGATAAAGGAGAAAGGACGACGTCTTCATTACAAAGAAAATCATCATCAGGAGTGTTGAGATGCCAATCTAGGATGACAACCTCATAAGAGAGTTCTTGCAGTACTATTTCATCATCTTTCTCCTCCTTCTCAGGTTGCATGCATGTCAAGAAAACATTTTGTGTCTCGTCTTCATGCACTTTGTTCACACTTTGGTCCAAAATTTCTTCTGCACTCCCTTAAACATTAACCATGTCACAAAAATCTTTCTCAAAGGTTATAGTTGTGGAACCAGAGCAAGTTGTCACAGAGGAGTGACATTCTCCAAAGAAACTGACAACATGCCATTATCTGGAAATATTTTTTCTTCATTATTGCATGTTTCCATACAATCTTCTTTTTTTTGTCTCCATCACTTCTTTTTGGTCTTTCTTAAGTGGACATGCATGTTTCAATGAGTCTCTTTTAGGCCTTTGATTAGAAGATGTTATATTCAATACAGGTTCATTTGTAGGAAAAACCTTTGCCTCTTCATTGATGTCCTCATCATACGAATGATATATCTCAGCATAGTTTATTTTATCTTCTGGTGCATGAATCTCCTCTGATAGGGAATTATGATCATGACCAAGAAAATGAGTCACCTTCCCATCTCTTTGTTCAATCTTTTGTAATGTTTGAAGCAAAGAAGGATGAACCTGGTTAGAAGTCAATTGCATGCCACCATAGAAAGTTTTCAAAAACTCTACTTGCTTAGGTTCATCAAGAACTTGATTTTGTTGAGAAGAGGATGCAGAAGAAGGATAATCTTCATCATCACTGTCACTATCTGATTCAAGAAACTGCAAGTTATGCCTCTGGGTTTTTTGATACTAAACAATTTTTTAGCATTCTTCTTTCAGATAGAGTTACCAACCTCTTTTCTGAGGGAGATACATGTAGATTTCTAAGGAATGAAAGGCACCAATGCTTCAATCTTCCCTAGTAGAGTCGCCAAAAATCTATTGGTAAATAGATTTGTCACTGCAGATTTGAATGTGACTCACCCAATGGGCAGCGACAAATGTTCTAATAGTTGGAGAAGTTGTTACTGGACTAACAACTTTCCTCTATGTTTGAGAGGGACAGCTCCCTCATATGATGGGTGTATTTGTAGTTTTTGTATACTTTTGACCTAAAAATACAAAAAGGAGGAAAAGGAAAACTAACAATAAAGATGATTAAAAGAAACCCTAATAGTAGACATACGAATACTGGTTTGGATTTCACAAAGTCAAGACAAATTATGAGGGGATTTCACCACAAAATCTAAAAACTACATTTCTAAACCAATATGATGAATTTCATAGCAAATGTTTTAACACGTGACATTGATAAAAGAAGGATAACACATAGATCTCAATGTACGAAGAGTTAGGTTATCTAAACACATTGAAATCAAGATACCAAGATACAATTGTGCTTCATTACATCAATTGCATAGTTAAAAGTTTCAATGGATGACCTATGATCTACACAATGACATAGAAGTATTACCAATCTAACATACACAAAATTAGTAACAACAACTCAAAATCATTAGAACACATGAACCAAATGCACTCTTTATTATTATTTGTGAAATCATACGATTTCAAAAGCTTTCATGTACAAAATGTTAGACCAAAGGTCTTTGAAAAATATTCTCCATGAGTTCCCCTGTAAAAATTCTCTTCCCAAAAGTCCCTTTTACATTTGAAAATAGCCTTGTATTTATAGGCTTCTCCCTAGTAACTACCTTGTAACCACCTGATAACTACTTCATAACTACCCTTTTTGAAATACAATAATTTAAAAATAAGCTTTATTCTAGTTAGATTTTACCTAACTTTTCTGAAAACAAAGCTCATTTTCTAACCCTCAATTACAACATGTGACATAAGTCACTTTTACAAAATGGTAACATGAAAGTTGCAACTTTCAAGTTGTGAATTTCATTAAGTTCTTTCCATCTCCATTTGTTCCATCTTGGTGGTCAAACTTTGTTGCATGTTGACAACTCCTCTGTATACCTGAATCTTAGACTCCTATGTTTGCATATGTAAAACATGAACTATGGAAATAACATTTCTTTCACATAGATTGAATAATGCCACGCATCTTCTCACTTTGATACAATCATAAAATGTCAATGCCATCATCTCTCAAGCCAATTTCTCTAGCTTTGCATAGATTTCCAATGTGGATGTGATCTATCATCTACCAGGAATGCATGTATTAAATTTTATGTTCTTCAATCCAACTATATCCAGGGCTCTTTTTAATTCCTCTATCTTTCATCAATTTCCTTACCATTTAAAGCATTACCTCATTTGCCTATTTCTACATAATTGTTTGATAGAAGAACATAAAATGTAGTATTTATATGATGCAACTCCTCAAACAACCTTGTATCAAACTTTAAACACCTTCTTACTCTTCCTTGATTCTCTCGACTAATGGAATATAGAGTATAACATTAATATAGAAAAAGCTTGGAGAGTTGCTTAAAATTTTCAAAAATGATGTCTCTCTCTCCAACTATTAACTTAGATTTCTCATATGAGAAAGCTAGATCCCGATCAGGGTTAAAATGTCCATTACTATACACTACATTCATTGATGTTTCAAGAAAGTGTCCAATGTCCTTAACCAAGGGGAAACTCCTCTCAAGACACATATGTGCATCCATGTAAGTATATAAGGCAATATGTGACCTATGCTGCCAACTTGGCATCCAAGAGCATGAGTAGAAAATGGTGTAGGAAAGGTAATAAGTCACTAGTAGATACATTTATGGACAAGGAAATGTGTCAAGGATGACATGATGCCTGTAATGTTGAATAATAGAGGGTTTATTAGCTTATTAAACAAGGTCCTCTATGTGTAATATTCATGCCCTATCCATAAGATGACATAGTCCATCTTTAATACTTTTGAGCTCTAATCATCTTATGCTAGAAAACCACATTCAATAACAATAAACCAAATTTGTAAATGTCTGCCTCTTTTGTGACATAACCATTCCTTATACACTTAGGGGCTATGTAACCAACTGTTCTACTGGTACCCATTTAATGATATGCATCATCATATACTTCTCCAATTGTCACATAAACTCCTTCCTCGTGGGCTCTATATTCACTCCTTGGAAGCATTCTTGTGATTCAAAAATATGAGACCTTGGTGTTAAATTGCTCAAGTAGAATATTGCTAGTTTAATGTCTCTGTCCACTATACATTTGGATAGTCCACATGCTTAATGAATGCTTACACATTTTTGCACATGTGTGCCATGGCGGCTACATGATATAGGGAGGGGATTTGCACCATATGTTTTCTTGAAGGTCTTTAAAACCTTTTCAACAAATCAATTAATATGTGTATCCTACACGCATTGTAGTGCAAGATGGCAGGTGGTTTTGTTTGAGCCATTTTTCTAAAGTTTGTGCCTTTTCTCTACACCTACATCTTGTATATACATTTGCCAGAGGATTTGGAACTATAATATCTGTAAAATCCTTCTACCATTTATTTTGTGATGGATGTCCATGGCCCATTTTGGAGCTTCAGTTTTGGCACACAAGTTAGGCAGATGTTGGCGTGGATATGGAGTTCGGCCTTGCACTTGCTAGCTACATTTGCTTGAAAGTTTCAATGCCTTTTCAACACATCCATTTTGTATAAAAATGCAATCATTGCATTCCATGAAACCACATTTTAGTGAGGCATTTTATCAAACATTTCATGTGCCAGTGCATTCCATGAGATAACATTTCATTGAAGTCATCTGCAAAATAGTTCATATGCATTGTCTATGCTTCCGCATTTTGCATATTTGTCTATAATGGTACTTACAACAACATTTGACAAAAATCCAATTCATATTATGCTTTGATCGATGTCTACAATCTGTTCAAAGGTGCCATAGGCATTATACCTATCAAAATGCATATACTGGATGGTTTATAAACCCTTTAATAGCTATCTATTATTGCTCAGGATGAATGCCGACAAAGATTGTGGAACACGACTCATGTGTCTTCTGTATGCTTTGATTGCATTTCCTTGAGAGTTTCAGAAGTTATAATAACTACCTTTCCCTTCATCTATTGGCCTGTCCAAACGATTTCACAACCTCATCAACCTTTTAAATGGTTTTGAAAACTTATTAGAATGACCGATGTACTTTGATTTTCAATTAATTCATTACACAAAGATTTAGCTCCTTAAGTAGTTATAATAAGTACTTGTTTCTAGATGGTTTTAATCAAGAGTTTGAGTGGTTCTTAAAACCTTATTGCTGGCCAAAGATGCTTTTAAAATTACTCATATTGTTTGATGATAAAATCTAGTCTTCTTTATCAGTGGTGAAGATGGGTTTTTGAAACTTATTAAATTCACCAATGTGGTTTTGTTTCTTTGGTAGTTATGATAACTGCTTCATTATCCACATAGTCTATCGGCAATTGGAGGTGACTTCACAACCTTTTTAAGCAATTTATATGAGTTCTAAAACATTTCAACTTCTCCGAAAACAACTTTGACAACCTTTTAAACTATCTGATTCTTATTTAAGTGTGGAGTTAAACAAGAAAAAGTCAATGGCTTTCTAATCTTGTTTTCATATTTAGGTAGAGAATACACACTTATCAGCTTATGGCCTACTCTCACAACTTTACCACTTTCAAATTCACCACCTTTCTAATTGTTTTATCTTTATCAGGATTTGGAATGTAATCTCAAACTCACAACTACTCTGAATAAACACTCATGCTTTTGGCCATCACTCATCGGTTCCAAAATGACTTTGTTGGTGGTGTGACTTGCACCTTCTCAAGGTTACATAAATTTACCATGCCTTTGTTACTTCGAAGAATGATTTAAAATGTGAGAAAAGAATGAGTTTGGGCTTCATCATTTAATTTTCAAACTTGGAGCAGTGAAATTAAAATTGATAAGTGCCTGAAGTTCATTTATGAAAACTTCACAAAATTTTCCCGACAAATCCACTTGACTTGGCAAATGAAGATATAGGCATAACTTTTGATAGGATTGATGTTTTCTTATGAAATCTTTCCATGTTTCCATTAATGACATCATGAGACCCCCTGTAAAGCCATTTCTCTCTAGCCCTCATAAAACTCCTATTTAATTGTTTCTGTAAATCACTATCGAAAAAATTAAACCTTTAAAATCTCTCAAACCAGAAGGTGTATAGACCTAAAAAGTTACCACATTAGGCAAAATAGAGTCACAAACCCTACCATAAAAGGATTTTGCACCATCTATCATAGATTTCAATATTTAATTATTTTCACAAAATTCTGCAAACTAGATAAGTGCGCTTGAGAAACTGAGTGAAATAATGAGTGTTCCTCTAAAATGATGTACAAATTCCAATGTAGGGAAACAATGTGAACAAAGCAGAGTGTGACTTCTCAACAATAAGTTATTTGAATGACTCATGCGGGAAAAATACGACACTAACGTTTTGCAATCGAAAGGTAACTTGGTGAAAAGGGTTTAATGCATGGTTAGGCTTGTCATTTCGACACAAAAAGTTTAAAATTTTGAAGTCTAGAAATAGGTTCAACAACTTGGAGGTTACTAAATCAGCCAATGAGGATGTAGGGATAAACAATCCAAATTATGATTTCCACAATGTTACCTTCCAGCAAAGCAATACCATGGACGTTGAGGAAAAGAAACCATTTATTGCATCTACAAGAAAAATATGCACAAGTCTTTATGTGGGTGATTTAGAGATTGTAATTAATAAGCCTTGTAAGGAGACAGATTCCTTTGAGGATAGTGTGTTTGATCATAACGTTGTCCCATCATTTTTACATGAGGATTGCAAGGCATCTAGAGAAAAACTAATTTTTATGATGATATGGTTCCTACACATGAAAGTAAATCAGAAAATTTAGTGCATGATAGCCCAAGTCACTTTGAAGAATTTGATCAAAGATCGTTAGCATTGCAAGATTTGAAGGACCAATTTGTGGTTACAGATGAGAAACTGGTGGAAGTGTTAACAAGGGTAGATGATTCTCACAAATATGTTGAAGAACTTATTTGGGAAGCTCAGATTGAGGAAAGGAAAGAGGGTGTTGCAAGTGGAGTCACTCTTTCTCACTTATACAATATCAAAAAGGCATTGGAAATGATGAAATCAGATTACTTGTAATTGCTTATGGACATGGATTTGGCTTTCAAGTATGCTGAGGACAAAGAAAAAGAAGCTGATGATCTTTTCTTACAATTGAGTATGGATTACTCTTCTTCATACAAAGTAGAAAATTTTATTCCTATTGCAGCCACATCCAAAGTTTGAGAAAGTGACACAAGGATTATGGAGATCAAACAAATTGTTGAAGGGATTGTTGAAATCCACAAGGATGAAATGTTGCATAATGATGTCAGCACTTCCCATATTGAAGAGTTTTAGTATGCTGATAAAGATTGGAACCTGCTTGAGGATTAATTTTTGCATGAAGGGGTAGATTGCAGCCATGAGATAGCAGATATAATAGGTAATGAGGGCATATTTAGAGTGATACAACTTTTGAATTTGTAAATAATGATGAGCATTCAACATTGGGTGTAGGGGTGTCTGAAACCTATGAAGACACCATTGAAAGGAATTAAGAAAGTGTGGATTCTATGAGTGCTAACAACAACCTATTGTCTTGGTATAAACATGATATACTTCTTGAAAAAGTGACTAATGATGACCATCTTAGAATGGGAAAAGGTATGCATGAAATTCATGAAGACATCGATGAAATGTTTGAGCTAGTTGAAAATTCCTTGATTGTGAATAGCATGTTAGCATCTTCATATGATTTGATTCCTCATGAGATGATAGATGAAAATTTTATGGATGACATTGGTAAAGTACCTCAACTTGTTGATATTCAAAATTTTATAGCTAAACATGAAATGGTGTTTGTTAGCCCAAGTCATTCACGTGATATGATGCTTCATGATGACTTTACTATTCCTTACTTCATGAAAACACATAAAAAGCTATGCATCAAATGGATGAAGAGTGTTCAGACATAGTTCTTTGGGTTCCAACTTACACACCTATGTATAAGGGTTGCTCTATGGTGTTGATTATGATAATCTCAAACTTTACATTAATGATAGCAACTGATTGCATGGATTGGTGTGCACATTTTTGTCACTATAGCACTTTGAATTAGAATGTTGATGAGACATTACCAACTTATGATAGTAGAAGTAATTTTAAGGTCGTTATAGATCTAATTTTTAGACTTAACATGACTGTCATCATTTGTTGCAACAGTCATGAGGGAATGTGTGTGAGTATGGTTGGCGATAATCATAGGATTTGGGATCCAAGTATAGTTACCAGGGGTGAGATGTTGATTCAGAATTGGAGAGCTGAACATAACCCTAGAGTTGGTACCATTGTCTACTTTCCAATCAGCCCACATAGGACCATGAATGATATCATGTAGTTGGATTGGTCAACACCTCCAGCCCAACAGTGGAGTAATTCTTAGATGGTGTTGATTGGGAGAGGCCATGTGGTTAGTGGAAGAATTCCTTTGTTCTTTCCCACATTTGCATTTCCTATGTTTTAGGGCTACTGATTTATGACAACTACTACCCTAGCATTTCCATACTAATTATGGCAACATTAGTTGATGGGTAGATGGACTTTGTGTACTTTAGGCTTCTTGGCAGTAGGTAGTGAGAGGAATTATAGAGTTAGAGCAATTATTTTTAGCCTCCACCATTATGAGTGATGGTTACTGCAATCAATTTGAGATTTTGATGGATATACCCACAAATGTTGTTGTGATGATTGTAGTCGATTGGATGAGTTGGTGTGCTCGATATGGGCATGATGACACTTGGAGATTAGGTGCCATTGAGGGGTTGTCAGTCTATGATCAGGATGGAATTGTTAGGATGTATGATTCCATGGATTGCAATATTGTTATTGGCTTCTAGTTAGGGACTGATTGGCATCACTTCCAGGATACTAAGGGGATATACTAAGGGTTACTCTTTGGAGTTAAGCAAATTATATTTCCTGTTACCCAGGATTGATTTAGACAGTGGGATTTCATATATGGATCTCATTGTGGTACCTAGGCAAGTGATATTTTAGGAGACAGATTTCATCCCTCATAGGTATTACAGTATGGGTGTTGGTGATGTTCATTTTCAAGGATTTTAGGAGGAGAGAGCATAGACTTGGTGCTATGGATTAACAGTTTTTATCATAGTAGCGTAGTGACAGCATGATGGTTATTTCCATAGATTGATTTGGGACCTTGGGATCATTCTTGATTTCAGTTTGGATCAGCATGTTGATCAAAAGTTGTATTGGCATTGCTTGAGGATAGGCAATTCTTGGGATGAGTGGACTTTAATGTCCCCATTTTCTGGGTCCTCTTGCAGCGCAGTTGGAGCCAAATTTCTGGGGTGTATTTGATTGCTTAGGCCCAGACTTACTATTTTTGGAAAATTAGGGTTTCTATCTGCTTCAAGATTTTTAGTGTTGGAGATGAAGTGTCTTGGTGAGACCTTTCCAACAGTCTATAGATCACTAAATTCTGAGATCATTTGGGCCTCCATTTTAAAGTCTATAAATTATTAATGTTTATTTCATATTGGACTTTGGGTTATAATGGTTAAGTGTAAAAAAAATGAAATATTAATAAAGTCACTTAGCCATAATGTTGAGCGCTCCTCTTGAGTTTATTAAAAGTGACTTCAAATAAAATATTCCTTCCAAAAGTTGAATCGACCCCCCCTTAGAGGAATTATAAAAGGGGAAAAAGCAATTCATTTGGATGTTTTTTTATTATTCCATTTGCTTTGGCTTTGGCTCTACAAAGAGTTTGAGGGTTTTGGAGAAATTCAAAACTATGGCTTTTGGAGACAAAAACCTCCATGAGTAATAGCATTTTGCAAGTGTGAAAGATCATCCCCGTGTGCTCAAAGAGGCAAATACACTCAGTGTTTGCATTTGTGCTTCAAGAGTTGAATATAGGTATTGTCGCGGAGGATATTTCAGAGAGATATTATCTATTTATTTCCATACATTAGCTAAGGGATATTGAAGATCATATTCCAAGTTATAGACTACATTTTGAGGAGTTATTGGCACATTAGTCTTCATTCCTTGCTGATCATACATTTGTTAGTGAGTGTCGTACCATTTGCTAGGAATATTGTGTGAGTTTTTGGTGTTACTTCCTTTCCTTTGGAGTCACTATCAGCAAGTAACTGCATGTAGATAAAAAAAAAGGTATTCAAATGGGGTTTCACTTATGTTTTGGTTGATCTTACACTCCACTTGGGCCGTATAGTAGCTACGAAAAATCATGGGTCTACTAGGAGTTGATCCACACTTCATTTGTAGCTTCTATACCTCTCTTTTTGGCACCTAGGGTTGCAGTATTTATATTCCAATAATTGTTTGAGATAGTACTTTCATATGTATGAATTCTGGAGGTGTTTCCATAGCCCATGTAGTGTTGGTGCATGTACAACATATGTATTAAGTTGAAGATATACAAATGTGTATGCCTCTATAATTCATTTTGAGTGATTTTATGATCTGGGTCATTGTCCTTTTTCGCATCTCTGTTATAGTTTTTCTAGGTTATCATTGCATTTTATATATTTTATTGTTATCTTAATTGATAGTCAATGCCCATAAACAAAATTAGGTCAACCTAAGGAGAATTGTATTGAGAAGTAAATTGAATACACATGATTTGTACCCTTGGTCTTAATTGATTGACTTGTATATCCACCATGAAATCTTCTCCCCTACTCATATACCTATTCATTGATCCTAGGTAGTGTCGTTAGGGTAAAAATCAGGTCTAAAACTAAAATAGCAAGATATCAAACCCTAACTAGCACAATAGAGTACAAACTAGCATGAAAATCAAAACAAGAAAGAAAAGCAAACCGAATGTCCATGCTACTCTTGATTTATCTCCATTGCTCTTCTCAACCTCGCATAGGCATGCAAGATTTTGAAGGATGATTGTGGGAGGAATGTTGGTTGCTCACTATTTCAGCAGCATAACAATGGCATGAGGATGAATGATGAGAGACTCTAATGACATTTCGATAGCATGAGGCTACTCAGAAACTAATGCATTGCCAATGGCTTGTGAAAGGCTTGCTTCATAGGAAAGGGTTGATTTGAATGGATGGTTGAGATTGAAAGTTGTTTTCAATGATGTGGATGGCTAGGTTTGATTAGGTTTTCCCACTTCATGAGGAGTTGTAGTCATATGACAAGTGTATGAAGGAGAATAGGGCTGACCTATTAGTTGGACATGTCCACATGACTCAATTGAGAGGTGGACAAGTGTTGTAATGTGATGAAAGGTGAGGGAATAATTCAAATATTTTATTTGAATTATTTGGGACATGTGAAAGGGGTATTAATTAAATCAATGGGATTTATTTAATTAATTGGCTAGATGAGATAAATGGGATTAAAATGGGAATTAGGATGGGAAATTAATTAAATAAATAAGATTTATTTAATTAATTGGCCAATGAAAGGGATCTAGGACAAAATGCTACATGATGTCTCTAGTAATGTGTCGACTAGGTGATGGTCAAGACATGGACAAATTTAAGTGTCTACATTTTGACCCTCTTTGAGATGATGTTCGAGATGATGAGATGTATGTAAAATAACATCATTTCAAAGAAGCTAAGGTATGGATATAGGAAAAGGATGATGAATTGGGATGATGATGCCCCCTCGAGAGGATAGGCGGGTTGGACAAACACGGGGAGGCTCTCAAAATGAAAGGGATTGGTCAAGGAAGAAAGATAGGGGAATGGATAGAAGAAGTGAATGATGTGTCATGTTGCAATGAAGGTGAGAAAACATGATGTTTGATATAGCACTAGACATTATGCACCAAGGTATAAGGACCAAGGTGACGATATGTCTCGTGCCCCAATGTAATACAGCCTTGTCTAGATACAAGATATGAATATTAGCTGGGAATGATTTAGATTTGATACAAATGCAAGAAAAAATGATAAGACACACAAGCAAGTAAGAAAGCATGCACAAATAATACAAAAACAATGAGGTATTACCCCTATCAAGTTGTAAACAAATGATTAAGTGATTGATTGATTGATTGATTGTGATAGTGTCTAGTTTCAGGAAATGAAACATGTCAAATAAGATGACTGGTCTGGTTTTGACAATGCAACATCCTATCTAAGACAATTGATTGATTGATGGATACTAGTGTTGTTGGTCATGCAAGCAACACCAGGGTTTGATTGATGATTAATTAGTTGACTTGGTTTACATCAAGATTAGGATCAAGACCATGGAATGTGATTGGATAATTTGACTTGATTGATTAACTTGATTGGTATGGATTGATGATGACTTGCATTTGGATCGTTGATTGGAATGATTTGAGTTGATTGATTTGATGAGACTGAAGAATTGATGATTGGATTGATTGAATGGATGAATTGATTGATTGAAATGATTGGAAGAATTGATTTGAAGAACTTGATTGATTGATTTGAATTAAATTGATGAATTGATTTGATTGGAAGAATTGATAGATGTAAAGGATTGATTTGATGAATTGAATTTAATTGATTTGATGATTGGAAGGAGGAATTGAATTGATTTTATTGCTTGGATTTTTGTTGAATATTTGATTTTTTTATATTTTGAAAATGTTTTGATTTTTTTAGATTTTGACATGTTTTGATTTTTTTTTGGATTTTGAAATGTTTTGATTTTTTTTTGGATTTTGGCATGTTTTGAGGAATGGCATTGGATGACAATTTGGATAGCTTTTGTTCTAGATACCAATGACAAGGGGAAAACTAAGTCTAGGTGCAAGGAGGAAGGATGGATAAAATGATAGGTGATAATGGATGAGATGGATGTGTGCATCATGAGGGGGGAGGATGTGATCTCCAAAGGCTATGTCTCATAGGAACAAGATGCCCCATTCTAAGTACAATACATAGGATTTTACATGACAAAGCTTATGACAATATGATGATAAGATGGATTGTTTGGATAGGATGAGGTATATCAAGAGATATCCAAAACATTTGTCAACATTTTGCCCCCATATCTTTATCAAGATCAAAAGGAGGAAGGGAGGATGAATGAATTCAATAGGATAAGAATGTGGGTATAATGGATAAGGATGGTAAGATAGGATGGGAAATGATAATTTGGATAATGGATTGGATGAGACAACGTGCCCCCAAGTGTAAGTGACAAAGAAGCTCAACCTACACATGACACTTATTTACCAAGTTTTCATCATGGTACTTATCCAAGGTACCACCAAGGGTGGTTTTCACCATTGAACGAAGGGATTTCTCTTACTATTTTGATTTTTTTTTTACTTTGTTGACTTTTTGAATGGGATAGGTGAAATATGGATAGGAGGGATTCAAGTGTCTAGTGCCATGAAGGGTGATAGTCCCATTAGAGATGGATGTCATCACATATGGATCATGTCAAATTTTATTATGCTCATCGATGTTGGTAAGGGATTGCATGAAAAGGAAATGGATTAGGTAGATAGTGGATTATGATGTGGATTATGCATGGAAGAATGGTGGATTATGATATGGATTATGGAGGACTTATGCAAAAGGATGGATGAAAGGTTTATGCAAAAGCATGAACCATAAGAAGGTGATGAGTGAAATATGTAGGATAATAGTTGAAAGATGGGAAGATGGATGTATGTGGAAAGGAATCATGACCAATGGCTACACACACTGTGTTAAACATTGAAGCTTTTGATTGGAAGGTGGTGTAGGAAGCAATGGGGATGCTTTCTTAGGGGATGAATGATGTAGGAGTTTAGGTACCCACATAGACTTAGAATTTTTATGATATTGTCTTTGCTTGTGAGATGATGGAATTTGAGACTTTTGAATGAAATGGGATTTTTGGATGGAAGAGGATGCTTCATTTGATTTGATTTATTTTTTCTTAGGGACCCATACAATTTTATTTTTGACCTTTTCTTTTGGAGGTTGGGGCTTGGATGGATTTTTGAATATACCTTGCTTTGATTTTGCTAGGGATGGGTTGCATGGAAGGGATTTGATTTTGATTTAGACAAGGGGCTAATGTTTCCTTATGCTTAGGATTATACCCTTGACATACCTCTTAACTTTGGGTGGAAGTGGAAGGGGATGACTCTTGGATAGGCTTGGCATGTTCTTGATGGTCAACCATATGAGGGCATGATGGAGGTTGACTTGGGCTCATCGGGGGAGACTCTTGAATAAGCTCAAGGGGTTGTGGACTATATGAAGGCATTGTAGGAATGGAGATGGTGTTTGAGGACTCTTTGGTAGGTTCAAGGATAGGACTTTGAGGACATGGTTGCCTCCTTGCTAGTAGCCCTTGGGTCACATCCTTTGTAGGTGGAGAGGAGGTGGAAGTTGAAGGCTTAGGAGTACGACTAGGTGGAGTGGAAAGGTCCCAAGTTAGAGGGATGAAAGAGGTGGAAAGTGTTGACTCATGATTAGGATTTTAAATTTGATTATGTGGAGGATCAAATGGATTGCATGGATTGGTGGACTTGGATAACTCCACATGTTTACTTTTTGTAATGTTTGAACTTAGGGCATGGATTTGGAAGATTAGATGGTGGTAAAAAGGTAATGAATGGACTTAGGCTCACATGTGTTTGTTGTGGAATGAATTTATAGGTTTATGTGGCATTGACTTGGCATATGGATGGACTAGGTTGGTATGAAGTGGAAGGGGATGATACAAATGATTGAGGTTGAATATGTGGTTGTGTTGGTTCAATTTGACAAGTGGCTATGAACTGTTGGGCTTGGACTAGGAGGCGTTATATTTGGGGTGATTTGATTTGTTGAAAGTTTTGGAAGAGGGCTTGAAGTCTTTGTATGGTTTAGTGGTCTAGGGGTTGAGGAATTTGGTGAAGTGTTTGAATGAGGTCTTGTAGTTCGGGTGCTAAGACTTTGTTCTCAAATGTTGGCATGGTGTCACACATGTGTTTAAGTTTTTGCATTTTGGATTGTTCTTCAACCTATGCAACATAGTTCTTGTCATCATTGAATGTAGGAGGAGGGTCCCCTCGAAGTATGATTTTGGGTCTTGGTTTGTCTTCACAATTTGGATTAGGAGGAGGGCCTCCTTGAATTATGACCTTGGGTTTGTGATTTGTCTCATCATTTGAACTAGAGGGGTGGCCTCCTTGGAGTATAATTATGGGTCTTGAATTGGGCATAGGCTTGTTTAAGATTAGGACCATTTTGACTAGTGATGACTAGGACTAGGATGATGATGATGTGGAGTGATTAGGATGTGATTAGGGATGAAATTGATTGGACTAGAATGAAGAGGATGATGTGTAATGATTTGGGATGACTAGAATATGATTAGGATAAAGGTGATGGTGATTGGATGAAAGAGGTGATTAGGATGAATTAATTTGAAATGAATATGATAGAAAGAATGTTTAGAATGACTTGTTTATGTGTTTGTGTTTATAGCTTGATTTGGCAATTTTCAAACAAATGATTACACATGTACACATATAAATCACTCATGCAAGAAAAATAAGGAAGTTTGACTTTAAAAGTTGAAGACTGTGATGATTAAACAAGCATTTGAAGAAGACACATCAACATGCCCTAGGACTAGTCAAGTGGGTTATGGCCAATTAGGTCTTAAGCTAGGATGCACGAGGTTGACAAATGATGTGAAATGAAAGTGAAATCCTGCCACATAGTTGGGAGAAAGGGGTAACCCACCCTTCACCTTCACTTCCCAAAGGTATAAAGTTCTTTGGGGCTTAGCCAAGAGTGACAAGATTTTGACTTCCAAAGAGGGTGTCTTTTGATTCACACCTTGGTTGAGGTCGTCCCTTGGAGTGGTGTGTCTCCAAGCAGGCCTCTTAAGAAGGGTATAACAAAAGCAAACCAAGTGAGGTGTTTTTGATCTCCAAGATCACCTTGTAGTGTGAGGAGAGAGCATACGCACGCACATTTGATTCACACTTGCACTTGTTAATGAACCCTTAGAAAAGAAATGTGTGATGTGAAATTGAGTGGATGAGAGGTGTTTTTAATTCTCAAGGTCACACGAAGTGCATGAGAAGAGCATACACACCACTAATCTCACTCAAATTCACCAAATAGTTCAAGCACTTATTCTTTTTAGATCCCAAGTCAAAATGTGAAGGAAGACACTTGTTCGTTTTATGCCCAATTTTAATGTGTGAATGAAGACAAGATGTTCCTTTTAAGCCCCAAATTTAAGTGTGAGACAAGAAATGATTATGAGAGATGAAAGATTAGAAGGAATCCACCTAAATTTTTTGCTTCCAATTTGTTGTGTATGACTAATTCTAATGTTGCTACAGCTCCCTAGATGCACCTACAAGCCACCAAAATGAGAACATAACAAGTAAACTTGCATAGAATTGTATTATGTGAAAAAAATGAAATCTAATCAAAACTGATTAAGATAAATAGATACAAATAGAAAGTAGCTGAAATTCTAAGCACTTTTTTAAAAATTTCACAAAAATCGGATCAAATTTGCAAAAGTTATATGTGTTTGAAGTTTGTAAAGAGAGTTGACTTTGACTGAGAAAAAAGCCTAATAAGTGACACATTCACCTATTAAAATCTACACCATTGCATAGTTTGCTGAGTCAGAGTTATGAGCAAAAGAAAAAAACTCCCTATTAGGGCATGTAGAAGGAAAGGGGGTAACCTGATAGTTACCTAGATCGCTAGCGGTCAAGTCCAGGTCCGATCACATGCTAGGGTTATCTTTGGCGGTTAGAGTTTGGGTGGTTAGGTCCCACGAAGCCCCTGATCATCCATATGACTAAGGGTTAGCGAGAGGAAAAAATAAAAAATAAAATAAAAAAGGCCAGTTGCTTTAGCCCCCCCTTTGTGATAGCCATTATCAATAGCCGGCCTAGTCACACACATGACCACAGGCTACACAGGTGAATCCATGGCTTAAGCAGAGGTTACCATGGCATTAGACAAAAGAGAATTAAGGGATGCTAGTACTAACAGACCAAAGGCTTTGATTAAATGGTAAGAGGGTTAGTCGATCGAGAGGCTGGAGTGACGACCAGAGGATATAGGAAATGGTTTACAGGAAGTGGGAAGTGGTCAACGGGATAATGGGAGGCAGAGTTTAGACTGAGCCATGCTAGGGTTTTGACAAAAATGGATGGAGGTGACCCAACTGAGTTGCGCCTAAGGTTCTCAACAGGGCTTCGCAGGAGTGGTAGAAGGGTTTCAAACTGGTGGCGACCTAGATGTTTGAAATGGAGATTGTGGCGGAGGACGGACAAACAATGGTGGTGGATGCTTAGGGCTTAGGTAAGAGTCTGCAATGAGCGGCCAGAATAGGTGGAGCTTCTTGGAGGCAATGATAGTGAACTTCTAATGGTGGTGACAATAGACTAAAGGCTGTGATGGGAGAGATGAGAGGAGCCACGATGATGGCGACTGTGAAAAAAAAGAGGTAGTCGATAGGGATGTGGTAGGAAACCTGCAACAAAGGGATTTAACCCTAAATTTGTAGAAAAACTCAAAACCCAAAACCCTCGATGCTAAACTTGTGACCCAGATGTTTGAAATGGGGATTGTGGTGGAGGACAGACAAACAATGGTGGAGGATGCTTAGGTAAGAGTCTACAATGAGCGGCCAGAATAGGTGGAGCTTCCTAGAGGCAACGACAGTGAACTTCTGATGGCAGTGACAACAGAATAAAGGCTGTGACAGGAGAGATGAGAGGAGCCACAATGATGGTGACTATGAAAAAAAAGAGGTGGTCGACAGGGATGTGGTAAGAAACCTGCAACAAAGGGATTTAACCCTAAATCTATAGAAAAACTCAAAACCCAAAACCCTCAATGCTAAACTTGCAACACATGAAAAAACAAATCGACATGAAAATCAAATGAAGCAGATTGCACAGGGTTGAAGGCAGGTTCATACGATATGGATCCGTACTATATGGCTTGCCATACTTTAAAAAAATTAAAAAATCACAATGAGTGAAATGGGTCAAATTTTATGTCATTTTCACCTGTGAGACTTCCCAGACTCAACGACGAGGTCCGTTTCAGGCCTGAAGGTCACCTGCAAAAGTTGACTTCCAAAAATTGACAAAAAATGTTTGATTTGTAAGATTCACATCAAGTTCACCATTTGTCGTTAGGGTAAAAATCAAGTTTGAAACTAAAACAACAAGATATCAAACCCTAACTAGTACAATAGAGTACAAACTAGCATAAAAATCAAAACAAGAAAGCAAAGCAAATTGAATCTCCACACTATGCTTGATTTATCTCCATTACTCTTCTCAACCTCACATAGGCATGCAAGGTTTTGAAGGATGATTGTGGGAGGAATGTTGGTTGCTCACTATTTCAACAGCATAACAATGGCATGAGGATGAATGATGAGAGTCTCTAATAGCATTTTGATAGTATAAGGCTACTCAAAAACTAATGCATTGCTAATGGCTTGTGAAAGACTTAATTTATAGGAAAGGGTTGATTTGAATGGATGGTTGAGATTGAAGTTGTTTTCAACAATGTGGACGGCTAGGATCGATTAGGTTTTCCCACTCCATGAGGAGTTGTAGTCATATAACAAGTGTGAGAAGGAGAATAGGGTTGACCTATTAGTTGGACATGTGAAGGATATTAAATGAAAAATGTAGTACCACACATGACTCAATTGAGAGGTGGACAAGTGTTGCAATGTGATGAAAGGTGAGGGAAATATTTTATTTGAATTATTTGGGACATGTGAAAGGGGTATTAATTAAATAAATGGGATTTATTTAATTAATTGACTAGATGAGATAAATGGTATTAAAAAGGGAATTAGGATGGGAAATTAATTAAATAAATAAGATTTATTTAACTGGCTAATGAAAGGGATCTAGGACAAAATGCTACATGATGTCTCTAATAATGTGTCGACTAGGTGATGATCGAGACATGGACATATTTAAGTGTTTATAGGTAGAATTTATATTCTTGCAAGTGCAATCTTTCTCTATAATTGTGTGTTGATCAAGATATGTGTTTAATGCTAATATATTGTGCTTGGTCAAGATGTATGTGGCATGATTTAATTGAAGATCTATGCCCTTAGTACTATATGAGTTGAATTGAGACACAAATAGTCAGTGGCTTCCCTTGACCACATTAAGGTCTTGTAAAGATCATATTGCAAGGCCAAAATGGAGGCCACATCATCTAAGCCTTATGAAGATTACACTAAAAGTGTTGGTAATATAGCCTAATTATCTTCCTAGGGTTTTGTTTTAGCCATGTTTGGGTCCTAGTTCCTAACAGGACGATGTGGGGGGCTCCTCCCCACTTCTATTGCTAGGGGGTCCAGGGGGACAGTGACAAGTTTTGAAGCCCCCCTAGTGGGGGTTCAGGGGCAACATCCCCAAAGAGAAATTTTTTAAACAGTGTCTTGTAAAACTAAATAACGACTAGTAAAAAATTATATAATGGCTATGTATCGAGAGAAATGTTTACTCTAGCCTTATAGTTTATGGAGATGGTGTACGCTCTAAGTGATATGGTGAAGAAAGAGATTGATATGGTGGAGAAAGAGATTTTAATGGTTTTTATCTTTATAAAGAAATAATGCAAGTGTGTTATGGCTCAGTAATGATTGAACCTAGGCTCGGTAACTACCAAGCCATAACATGAGCACATCATAACACGCTCACATTATATCTTATTTGGACCAAAAAGTGGTGTTGGCCACTTTTTGGTCCCCATCTTTCTACACATGCCCATGCGAGTTAGCAGTTTTGTGAAACATCGATTACATTTTAAATGTAGGATACAACTAATATCAAAGGAGGGGGAAAACGTGGCTATATCAACTTGATTCACAGTAGGCATGGACTTAAATATTGAATAAAAGAATTTATTATTCTTTTTATTTATAGAAGAGTGTGATGTAGAAGGAGCTAATAAGATAGTAGGAGAAAATGAGGGAGCCAAAAGTACTACCTCAAATTGACTAACCATTTGTTCATTGTCCTTAAGAGTAGTGCATAAGTGGGGAAAGAAAGAATATTTCATTAAAAGAAATTTATGTCAATTATTCTTAGTAATATTTACTACAAACTCATTAAACATTAGATCCTATAAGTGTATACGATATTTGAGATATAAGGGATGGATACCAAAGAATAAAGTCTATGACTTTTTCATTAGGACCTTGTTGACAAGGGACAAAGTCAGAAAAATAACTTGTAAGCCAATATTGACCTAGAAGTGCTGCAAGAAAAGATTAACCAACTCCTTGAAAAAAGAAATGAAATGATCTAGGAGAGAACAAAAGTAGTCCAAAGTTGTCTCCTTAAGAGACATAGGAAAAAAATCAGCTAGTAGTTTTTCATCAAAGACAGCATTGATACAAGTTGCCAAAAAAGTGAAAACATGTCTTTGGGGATCCCCTTTTCCATTATACTTTTTGAATTAATGAATCAATAATTGTGGTGGAAAAGGGTGAGTAATGATTTCCAAGGATAATGGATAAATCACCAAATATGGATGGTGTTCATCAGCTGGGAAGAAGTGGGAAGTGTAGCTAATTATTTTTCATGATTATCATGTTTTGAATTAATTTATTTGATAATGAGATCAATATAGGAAATAGAAGGGGTTATTCTAGAAATATTTGTAGTAGTAAAAATATGTAAATGGCTGAGTTGAGAGGAAACAAATGATCTAGTCAAATAAGTAGATGGTAGGGGTTGAGAAGATGGGACATAACCATATGTAGAAAATGTGGCAATGGTAGTAGGGTTATGAATATGAGTATATGGGTAGGCATAGACATAGTAATATGGATATGTGATAAATGAGAATAAGAGTCCCAAAAAAGGTCAAGGACTTCCTGTGAAATAAAGGCATGATGATGAACAATTTTACTAATAGCTTGTAGAATGTCGAGACCCCCAAGATTGTTAACAAGAAGGTTTTGCATGGCATCAATGATGGGGTTAGTCTAGTAATAATAGATTTGTTACTAGCAATATGAGTCAATAAGAAGGCTAGATTTGTATCTATATGTTTAATCTCCTCATGATCAAACTCCTCTTCCTTGATGGGAGGTGACTCCTCAAGAGTAGTTGGTAGAGAGGGAAAAGAAGTAGGCATGCTATAAATATAAGTTGGTAGCAAGGTGATATGAGTAAAAGATTCCATGCTAAGATTTAGATTGGTACTACAATGAATAGGGATTGAATAAGATCCTAACTATGTAGTAAAACTCATAAATCCAAAAGAAAATATTTTTTAACACACAAAAAAACTAAATTTTTGGAGCTTCATGATGGGTTCACCAAACATGTGAGTGTGAATTAAGCTACCTTCTAAATCTAGTGTAAAAGATAAATAAAATTGTACTTCATTTTTGTGCATTAATTAATATTAATATAAATAACACACTTAGAGTTGAGTTTTATATAAATGGAAAATAAATTTTATGTTAAGGTTACTTGCTTGTTTTTCTCTTTTAATGTTTATAAAAGAAGAAAGTAGAAATGAATGACAGAAATAAACCATGTTGTATTGATTGTTTACAAAATATTAAATGATTGTTACAAAAATAAAGTACAATATAGAAATAGAATTATCAATTACAAATTAAGAACATTGATTTAAAAAAAAAATAGAATTCAAACCTGTAAACCTGCAAAATAGAAACCAAAAATACACAACAACAATGATGATAATACTAGAAAATAACATAATATTGGTAAAATAACATTCATCTAAATAAAAACTAAATAAAATGACAAAGGAGAGTTAAGCATACCAAATCATCAAATGAAGAGCAACACCTAGAGAAGAAGCTCATGAAATCTCCTACCTAAGACAAAGAGAAAGCGGTTGACTACATAAGAGCTTGCAAAATGGTCAAGCCCTTATTTTGGTCTTTCAACCTCCACAAGTAGTCATATGGAAAAATAGATTGTTTTTGTGTGTCTCTTAATTCTATTTATGTTTAGAATTAAAAAAATAATTGCAATAATAACTATGAATACTAATAAATCAAGTCTATAGAAATGCTAATATTCGAATGTGTACACAAAGGAGATTTTAAAGATAAGATGTCCAATACTGCCAACAAGAAGATCTTGAAATCATAATGAAAATGGATGGAAATTTTTTTATTAGTTTCTTTAAAAAAAAGGCAAACACAATAAATCTCATAGGAGTATGTAAATGTTTATAAATTCGCAATAGAAAATAGTTTTTCATTTTATAAGAAAGATATATCAAAATCACATGTAAATACTAGAAATAAAAGGAGATTTTAAAATGAGACAATGAAAACCTACCTTAAGAAGCTTATGAAATGATGTCCCTAAAAACTGGTGAAGAGAAGTTATCTTTGCTCAAGAGGATGTCTCTCCAAGAAAATCTAGTTATGTCGAGAGGCATTCCTACAATCACAACAGGGGTGGAGTTGAGGAGCTGAAAGATTTCGATTCCGTGTAATTTTATAAGATTCCATAATGATAATAAACTTTAATATCCTTTGTTGCCGAAACTCTAAGGTAGCATTTAAATGAAGCTCTCTACATATTCTGGAGTAATAATAATAGTGTAGCAAGCATCTGTTAGATAAAATTAAAATATAATTTAACCATTGCTTCCTTGCAGTTACACTTGCATTTATAAATGAAATAAATAGAAGAGCAACCTCTTTGCCTTCTTCAATGAACATGCATTAAGGTGCATAGTGGGGCATAAGAGTGAGGCACATTGAGAGACCAATTTTAGGTGTCAGCAACATTGAGTACAGATGGCAATCGGAGGAACATCTTAAATAAACAATATTTTCATAATATTTGTTTCAAAGTTTAATAGAATGTGGCAATCATTTCAATTAAAAAAAAAGTGAAAATAGTACAATGCACATAAGGGAATTCAAAATAATAACTTGCACATCATCGGGAGAGAAAATATGCGTTAATCCTCCTGACATCAAGAAACAACCTCGCCAATGGAAGTTAAATAGAAAGTTACATTCATCTCTATTTATATTGCTCCTTCCTTAAGTTATTTTAATATCAAATTGCAAGATTTGAGGTGAGCTGAAAAAAATGTAAGATTTGAGGTGAGATGAAAGGGAGTGTGGAAGGGGAGTGCACTTTCCAAGAATCAAAGGTTAGCTCCATTAAAGTTTTGAATTTTGTTGATATTTTTGCTTCACATATGTAAATCTGTTGTATTGTAACTCTTCTCGTTCTGCAACTATTTTCTTTACCAACTGGACTCCATCTTTACCAAGTTGAAACTGGAGACCCTTTAGGTTACCAACTGGACACCATCTTCTCATGGTTCAATGACAAAGAAGATATCACACCACTTGGTAGCATTTCACTACCATCTCCTTTCTTTGTTCCATGCACAATCTGAGTTGCACTTGGTTTGTTCTTCTTGTCACACAACACAACAAAAACATGGCGTAATTTTAAAAAGTTCATGTTGCTTGCAGAAGTTTATGATAGGTGTGGTTTTTAATCCAGCTACCTCTGTTTTTCATAACTAATGTTTATTCTCTTTTGTTTTTATTTTATTTTATTTCTTCTCAATATAAGTGGATGGATAGCTATATGCAGTCTCATGAAGAAAAATAGGAAAAATAGTGAAAGCACCCTTGCAGAAATCTCTTAAAATACTTAATTAGCAATCATTGAATTTTGTCGTATCTTTGAGGCATTTTACTTATCCATTGAATGCCTTGTCTATGTTTCCACATTATGCATAAATGTTACCAGATCTATTCCAATTATTAAACTTGTTTTTTGTTAAATTATAATGTATCCCTCCATAGAAATGGGTAGCTTTTTAGCTTATTGAAATCATGACTACCCATTCTTTCCATTTAGTTTTCCATTCCTTAAAAAAAAGGAAGAGAAAAAAAAGGAGAAACCAAATCTTTAATTTTAGAAATAAAATCTTTTTCTAATTAGAAAAGCTTAGCCTCACATATAATCATTATTTTTGAGCTTTAGTCTTCTTTTTTTTAAAAAAAAAAAATGATTTGATCCTCTTTCTTTGATGTTGTTTGATGATTATTATTTGATGTTGTTTTCTTTATTTTAGGCTGCGAATGCTAACGGTCCTCTAAAATAGCTAAGGAAAAATTGCTTCATTAATAAATCATTTAATCTACAATAAAGCATTTAAGAAATTTTAAAATCGGCCTTTTAAAATCAAAGTTTGCAAGTTCATTGGAGTTTATACACACAGGTTTGTGTTTGATAAATTTCAGTATTCTCAAAATAGAAAACATGGTCTCTAGGATATCCACCTATATTAGGGATTTACCTTCATAATAGTTCATTCTCATTTGAATGCTGCAAATGAGGAAATAACAAGCCTATGAAACACTTTCCAAGAAAAATTGTTTATGTTTCTTAAAGTTTATAAATTTCTATTTTATTAATATAAATTTATTTTAATATAAGTTTCTTTTCCAATACTCTAATCTCTTTTATAATGTTTTTTTATGTTTTTCATATAAGTTTTAATATGTATATTTTTTAAATTAAGTTTTTTTAATTATAAATTTTCTTTAATTAATATAATTCTTTTTATAAAGTTTATATATATATATATATATTAGGTTTACAAAAATGGAACTTATTATTTTACTATATTATTATTGATTTTGAAATTCTAGTAGAACCACAATTAATGTAAGTAGAGCACTTATAAGGCTATCATAATCCTAACAAGTCAAAAAAAATATGTGTAAAAGGAAAGTTTTGTCAAGTAACTATTATTTTAGTTTTTATTGTGATTGGAATTTTTATGCCTGACTATGTTTTATCTTCTTTGCATGCATAGAAAATGAATTATTCATTAAACACAATTGCAAATATTTTATATGAAGTGTTGATAATTTGTTTAGTTTTTGGATTTGATTTAATTGTTTTCTTTTTTATAATTAGGGTTAGAGTTTATAATTTTATTTTTAGCTTGACTTAGATTTAATTTCTAATTTTACGATATGATTTTTGTAGTGCTCATCGATGTCAAAAAGGACAGAGAAGAGGCCCATTGTGGAGGAAAAGGAGGTCATGACTAAAAAACCTGTAGAAAAAATAAATAAAAAGGATAAGCGGATCTTTAAGATCTACTTGTTTAAAACTCTCAAGCAAGTGCACTCATATATCAATATTTCAAGCAAAGCTGTGGTAATTATGGACAAGTTTATCAACAAGATGTTTGAGAAAATTGCAACAGAGGCAGCCAAATTTGCTCGCTACAACAAAAAGAATATCATGAACATATGAGAGATTCAAACAACTGTGAGGGTTTGTCTTCCTCAGAAGCTTGCCAAGCGTGCAATTTCTCACTATTCCAAGATTGTTGCTGAGTTCATGAAGGCTTGATGTTTTTGTCTCTATTTTGAATTAGGTTTTAGTTTGCGTGAAGGGTTATTATTCTTAACTTTTGTATTCGGCGTACTTTACATAAATAATTTATGAAGAAATTTTTGGTTTTAGATTATTGAAACTTGATATTAAAAATTCATATTAATCTTTCAAATTATGTCCTACTTTTTAAAAATAAAACTATAATTTTATATATTTTCATTCCTAAATTAAATTGTATGTAGGCTTAACACATGATTGTTTTATTTTTAAATAATAATGTATATTAGTTTGTGTAGAGGGTTGGATTAAGATTTTTTAATAAATGCTCATAAAAACTAATATGAGAAAGTCTTTTAAAGGGCAAGTATAGATCATACTACATATAAAAATTTGTCAATATAAACTAATCTTATAGTTATAGTATTTATTTTAAAGGGCAAGTAGAGATAATTACTTGGTATTAATGAGACAAGATTACTTGGTATTAGTTGGTATTAATCTTATCATAATTTAATAAAATTTCAAAGATATAAAAATATGAGTAGAGAATTACAAAACAAGTCCTGCAAAAAGTAAAACTAGAGGTAACAGTTTCATTATATAACTAAGCATCTAATACTTTACCTACTTCCAACTATTGAAAAGAGATAAAATAGTTCTTCCTCACTTAAGGCATAAATAATTTAGATAGAATAACTTATAGACAAATTATGTAATGTTAGGGATACAATTAGGGTTAGGGTTACAGTTACAATTAGGGATAGGGTCTACAAATAGGGTTTAGGTTAGGAGCAGGGTTAGAATTAGGGTATTCAAAATGTATTATATATTCAAAATGTAATATTATTCTAAAGACCAAAAAAGGTGCATAACGTAATTATTTGAGGATGATCATAGATTCATAAAGGTTTGAAGCTACATACTTCATACTATTTTTAAAGAGGCTACTCAAAGGTCTATACTAAGGGTAGTGAACAAAAACAACCTTTAAGTAAAGAGGTCATCCTTATTTTTTATTTAACTATGCAATTCAATTATTTCACTTTAGGGTTATAATTAAGGTTATGGTTAGAATTAGAATTAGGGATACAATTAGGGTTAGGGTTACAATTAGGGTTAGGGATATAATTATGACCAGGTTCAAAATTACGGTTATGGATATAATTAGAGTAGGGGTTAGAAACTTAGTTAGAGTTAGAATGAGGTTTAGGGTTATAGTTCAAATTAGGGTTACAATCATGGCATACATAACCAAAGGGTTAGGTTTATAATTAGGTTTAGGGATAGAATTATGGGTTTTGTTATTATTATAATTAGAATTTGGGTTAGGATTAGGGTTAGAATTAAATTAGGGTTAGGATTAAGCATATAATTAAGGTTAGCGATACAATTAGGGTTAGGATTACAGGTCAAATTTAGGATAGAATTAGGATTATAATAAAGATTAGAGTAAGGGTTAGAATTTGGGTTAGGATTAGCATTAGAATTAAATTAGGGTTAGTGTTAAGCATATAATTAAGGTTAGCGATATAATTAGGGTTAGGGTTACAGGTCAAATTTAGGATAGAATTAGGGTTAAAATTAAGATTAAAGTAAGGATTAGAATTTGGGTTAGGATTAGCGTTAGAATTAAATTAGGGTTAGTGTTAAGCATATAATTAAGGTTAGCGATACAATTAGGATTAGGATTATAGGTCAAATTTAGGATAGAATTAGGGTTATTGTTAGATTTAAAATTAGGGTTATAGGTAGGGTAAAATCAGGGTTATGATTAGAATTACGGATAGGGTTACGGTTAGAGTTCAATTAGGGTAAAGGTTAGTATTAATCTTATGGTTAGGGTTATAATTAGGGTTAGGGTTAGGGTTATGATTAGGGTTATAATTAGGGTCAGGGTTTTGAATTACATATAAAAATAGGGTTAGAATTTGGGTTAGGATTAGGGTTAAAATTAAATTAGGGTTAGGGTTAAGCATATAAAATTTAAGATTAGCAATACAATTAGGGTTAGGATTATAGGTCAATTTTAGGATAGAATTAGGGTTAGAATTAAGATTCAAGTAAGGGTTAGAATTAGGGTTATTATTAGATTTAAAATTAGGGTTAGAGGTAGGATAAAATTAGGGTTATGATTAGAATTATGGATAAGGTTAGGGTTAGAGTTCAATTAGGATAAAGGTTAGTATTAAGCTTATGGTTAGGTTTATAATTAGGGTTAGGGTTAGGGTTAGGGTTTAAATTACAGATAAAAATAGGGTTTGGATTAGGTTAGAATTATAATTAGAATTCAGGTTATAGTTTAAAGATGGGTGACAATTACAATGAGAATTAGGGTCAAAATTAGGGTTGGGGTTATTCTTAGGGTCAGAATTAGGGTTAGGGTTAGAACTAGGGTTAGGAATAAAATTAGGGTTAGGGTTAGGTTTAGATTTACATATAGAATTAGGGTTACAATCAAGGTATATATAACCAAAGGGTTGGGTTTACAATTAGGTTTAGGGATATTATTATGGGTTTGATTACAATTATAGTTAGAATTAGGGTTAGAGTTAGGGATAGAGTTAGAGATAATGAAAGAAATAGGATTTTGGATAGAATTATAGTTAGGGTTAGGATTACAGGTCAAATTTAGGATAGAATTAGGGTTAGATTTAAGATTAAAGTAAGGGTTAAAATTAGGGTTATAGGTAGGGTAAAATCAGGGTTATGATTAGAATTATAGATAGGGTTAGGGTTAGAGTTCAATTAGGGTAAAGGTTAGTAGTAATCTTATGGTTAGGGTTATAATTAGGGCTAGGGTTAGGTTTATGATTAGGGTTATAATTAGGGTCAGGGTTCGAATTGTAGATAAAAATAGGGTTAGAATTTTGGTTAGGATTAGGGTTAGAATTAAATTAGGGTTAGGGTTAAGCATATAAAATTTAAGGTTAGCAATACAATTAGGCTTAGGATTATAGGTCAATTTTAGGATAGAATTAGGGTTAGAATTAAGATTAAAGTAAGGGTTAGAATTAGGGTTATTGTTAGATTTAAAATTAGGGTTATAGGTAGGGTAAAATTAGGGTTATGATTAGAATTATGGATAGGGTTAGGGTTAGAGTTCAATTAGGGTAAAGGTTAGTATTAAGCTTATGGTTAGGGTTTGAATTAGGGTTAGGGTTTGAATTGTAGATAAAAATAGGGTTTGGATTAGGGTTAGAATTATAATTAGAATTCAGGTTATAGTTTAAAGATGGGTGACAATTACAATGAGAATTAGGGTCAGAATTAGGGTTGGGGTGGGTTATTCTTAGGGTCAGAATTAGGGTTAGGGTTAGAATTAGGGTTAGGTTTATAGATAGAATTAGGGTTACAATCAAAGTATATATAACCAAAGGGTTGGGTTTACAATTAGGTTTAGGGATATTATTATGGGTTTGGTTACAATTATAGTTAGAATTAGGGTTAGAGTTAGGGATAGCGAAAGAAATAGGATTTTGGATAGAATTATAGTTAGGGTTAAGGATTATGTTTAGAATTAGGTTTACAACTAGGGAAATATTTATAAGAAAATAAATTCTTAGGGTTAGAGTTACAATTAGGGTTAGGGATATGGATATAATTACGATCAGGTTTAAAATTAGGGTTATGGATATAATTAGAGTAGGGGTTAGAAATTTAGTTTGAGTTAGAATAAAGGTTAGGGTTAGAAATAGGATTAAGGTTGGGGTTAGTCTTAAGGTAGGGATAAAATTAGGGTTAGGGTTAATGATAAAATTAAGGTTACCAATAGAATGAGGTTTAGGGTTATAGTTCAAATTAGGGTTACAATCATGGCATATATAACCAAAAGGTTGGGTTTATAATTAGGTTTAGGGATAGAATTATGGGTTTTGTTATTATTATAGTTAGAATTTGGGTTAGGATTAGGGATAGCAAAATAAATAGGGTTTAGGATAGAATGACATTAGGGTTATGGTTAGAATTAGGTTTACAACTAAATTTTACAATCCAAAAATTTAGGAAAATAATTAGGGTTGGAATTAGGGTTAGGGTTAGTATTATAGTTAGGAAAATAATTAAGGTTGGAATTATGATCAAAATTAGGATAGGGTTAAGGTTAGAATTAGGGTTGCCAAGGTTAGAATTAGGGTTAGGGTTAGAATTATAACCCTAATCCAAACACTAATTCATATCATAATTATAATTATAATATAGATGAGAGCACTCATTTTTTTTCATGTAAATATATAGAATTTAAAAAAAAAAAACCAAAAAAGAAATTAGAAAAAATTAAAAATAAAAACCCAAAAAAAAAGAAATTGAAGAAAATAAAAAATAAAAACCATGATATTTCTAATTATTAAAATGTTGCTAATATAATATAATATATATTTTTAATTATTATATTATAATTATAATAATATATTATATTATAATTATAATAATATATTATATTATAATAATATATTTAATCTATATTATAATATTATATTATATAGTTATAATTAGGCTTGCCGCTGCAGATGCTACTAGCATACCTATATTTAAAAAATATATCTAAAGTACGCCAAGAGATATTCTTCTCGAGGCACCTATTTCCATCTATGTGGTAAATTGATAAAAAAAATAGGCGTCTCAAGAAGGATATCTCTCTATGTACTTTAGATATATTTTTTAAATATAGGTATGCTAGTGAATATGAATGTAGACTATCACCAAAGACCTGCAAGCTCAAAGTGTAATAAAGCTCAAATAACAATGCTCACTAGAGTGTTGTAGAATGAGGTAAGAAAGATTGAATGTTCAAAAATCTTGCAACCTAAAAACCAATCATGAAAATCAAAGACCTAAAACTACTTCCTTCTCAAACTATTGAGGTTTATTATTTTTGGGCAAACTAATCTAAGCAAGGTGGTTAGGAATATGGTAGGACTTAGGGTAAATATCCATTACACTCAACAATAATCTAAAACACCAACCTTCTAGCCATTGAAAATTATTCGTACGCTTGTTCAATGAAACCACTAGTTGTTTGAGGAAATCCATGTCTAAAGTTTGGGAAATTGCTCCCTTCTAAACATGATTACACACAATTGAATCCAAAAGCAATTCTACTTCAATCTATGGACTGTGGAAAGCTCATGCCTACTATGAATACCATCTTCTAAAGAATTTTTTTTATCATAAGATTCTAAAGTTAAGAGTGTGTGCATCCAAGTAAACAAAAATAATAGTTGTTTTAATAGTATATTTTGCCTTAATTTCCATTTCCATTTGTATATTTATTCAAACATTTGACACAAATCAATGTCAATATTATAAATAAATGTAAACTAACCCATAAAAAGAGTAGTTATATAATGTTGTATATTTGCACTAAGCACGGCTTAAAAAATGTTCATACAACCTATCACTAAAGACTCAACTAATTGAGCAATATAAGGTGGAGGTTGATTCTAGGGAGCTTGGGGAAAAAAAATGATTATCATTAGGAATGGTGTCTCAACCTTGCGGCCTAATCTTAAAAATAAAAATAAAAATGTAATTTTTGGGTTAGAAAACACAAAAATATAATTTTTAGAGCTCTAGAGGTTATTTTTGGCCCTAAAAAAGTTTTCAAAATGGGCCTTAACTCTAGAGCAAGCTAGTTATAGTGACACAAATCTCCTTGAGATCTTCAATTTTTAAAAAATGGCTCAATCAACTTCCTAGATCAAAAGTTATGGCCTATGTAAGTTGGGTCTACCACATTTGAAATATAAAAGCATCTATGACACAAGAGAGATATAAAAGAGAGTTACACTTGTTGACCAACTTATAATACATGGTATGATACATCATAAAATATCTTTGAATGGAGATAATAGAACCAAAATGGAGCACCCATGTTGGTGAGTGGATTATGACAAGATTATTATAGGTGTTAAGGAATATGTTATTTTATCTTGTGGAGTCATCTTAAAATTTGGGCATTTGATTTTGACTAGGGATTAGGTGCCACATTTTGGATGGTTTTAGGTCATGGTTTCTTGATTATTATTTGACAGTTTCATGTAATGATTCTTGTCATAACCCCTATGCTTTTGGATATTCCATGTTTTCGATATGCTCAGTTAATTTTATTCTGTTGAATTTCACTAACTTGTTAATATTATGATTTCAAGTAAAGGTTTTGAATATTTAAGAATTTTGAAAAAATATGTTTTCTAATGATATGTTTAGGATTTGTTCAATTAGATGTTATTATTGTCAATTTAGTGATTTGGTTGATAATAACTAACTACTTTTGTTCTTTTGATGATCCTGAAAACTAACACTCTTGAGTTGAGAGAGAGTATTGTTGATATTAAAAAAATATGCAGACAATGAAAGTTGCAAAAAATAAAAACAGAACACACAAGAACAAAATAGAGGACACCAAAGATTTATAGTGGTTCACCTATAAGGCTATGTCCACATTCAAAATTCTCCTTTTATTTATCACTGGTTTTTACACACAGTCCAAAGAAACAGTATCACACCCACCGAATGGCAATACTACTCCATCTTCATATTTTATCTTTCAAAGAAGATTCCAATCACCTAGCATGCAGTGTGGATGAGACTGTTGGTTACATAAAGATACTACCATCCCAACCAAGGGCAGCAGTTACAAAGATTATTAGTTACAAGATAATTCCATCCGTTACAACACTTGGCTTCACACGTAGCCAACAATCTCCCACTTGAAGACAAGTCATACTGGAGAGAGAAATGTACAGAGAAATCCCCTATAGTAGGCTTGGTCACAATAGGATAATACTGAGAGAAGCTCTACAGAACTCAAACTTCTCTCATGTTACAATCTTCGTTAATGCATCCACTAGGTTCAATTTAGTATCAATTTTCTTCACTTGAAGCTTACCCTCATCAAGGACATGGCACATGAAATGATATCTCAGCTCTATATGCTTTGTCTGATTATGGAAGACAAGATTTTTGGCCAAGTGAATAGCACTATTGCTATCACAAAATAGAGTGAAAACTGATTGCGTACACCATAATTCACTCAACAGCCGCTGCAACCATATCAGTTCTTTGGCTCCTTTAATTAGAGCAATATATTCAGCCTTAGTAGAAGAAAGTGCAACCACCTGTTGCAACCGTGAAATCCAACTTATGGCTACTCCGGCAAAAGTAACACATAACCAGTAGTAGATCGGCGTTTATTCAAATATCCAGCCATATCTGAATCAACAAATCCTCTCAACTAAGTGTCCTTACCACCAAAACATAAAACATAATCTGAGGTACCTTTCAAGTACCGTAAATCCCACTGAACAGCCTGCCAATGAGATTTACCCGGATTACCCATAAATTTGCTCACAACTCCCACTACATGAGCAATATCCAGATGAGTACACACCATAGCATACATTAGACTCCCAACTGTAGACAAATATGGAATAGTTTTCATTTGTTCTTCCTCTTGCTAAGTTTTAAGGACACATAGCTGAAGATAAATGAAAATGATTAGCCAAAGGAGTAGAGACAGACTTGGCATTAGTCATATTAAATCTATCCAAAACTTTGGCAATATATTTTTCTTAGGATAAACTAATTTCTCTTTTATTTATGTTCCTAATTATTTGCATCCCAAGAATCCTTTTAGCTGGCCCTAAATCTTTCATTGCAAAATGTTGAGCCAATTGTTGCTTTAACTCACCAACAATTTTCACACTAGTGCCAGTAACTAACATATCATCAACATAGATCAAAAGAATGACAAATTCACCACTAGCAAGCTTCTTATAGTAGACATAAGGATCTAATTCACTATGAGTGAATTTGTAATCAATCATGAAGCAATCAAACTTAAGATACCATTGCCTTGGGGCTTGCCTCAGCCCATACAAGCTCCGCTTCAATTTACAAAATAGATGCTCCTGACCCTATTCAATGAATTCTTCAGGTTGCTCCATGTATAACTCCTCATCAATATCCCCATGAAGAAAAGTTGTTTTGATGTCAAGCTGCTCAAGCTCAAGATCCCAAACGGCTGCCAGACCCAAAACTGCTCGTATTGTTGACATCTTTACAACTAGCAAAAAAATTTCATTGAAGTCAATTCCTTTTTGTTGATCAAATCCCCTCACAACTAATCTAGCCCTATAACGTTTATGACCTCCAGCTTCCTCTTTTAGTTGATAGACCCATTTATTTTTCAGAGGCTTACAATTTGGTGGAAGTGTGACCAAATCCCAGGTATCATTGCCAACAAAGACTGCATTTCATCTTTCATTGCCTCCATCCACTTCATGGAATCTGTATCTTTACAACAAGTTTAAATGTTGTAGGCTCTAACTAATCGGAGAGCAATAATTCATAGTCATCATATTTTGTCAGATGCCTCTTATCATGGGTAGACCTCCTCAATTGAGGACCTTGTTCTGGCTGCAAATTAGTGTCCAAATGTAATCGTTGTAATAAATTTTGGACATTATCTATGTCAGATTGAAAATTACCTCCAATACCTTGCCTTTGCATATCAAAACTCCCTTATTCCTGCACAGTACTCCCAATCTAAGCATGTGAAAAGACCTCTTGGTGTTGTCCTGGGTACATATGGCTGTCAAAAAGGTGCAAGGAAAGATCTTGTGAAGGTTGCGTATGTATGTGAATGTGTTGCGAGTAAACAACAGGGGGCTATGTTGAAAAATGAGAAGTATATTGTGTCTACACATGTGTATAAGAAGGTTGTGAATTCACATGGAGAGATGGTTGCGTTTGAATTATAGAGGAAGGTGTATAGCATGTGGGAGATAATGCACAAGTAAGAGAGGGCAGTGTTGACTGAAAAGAAGGTTGCAATGAATATGAGGAATGTTGCAAAGGTTGTGATAAGTGCAACGTATCAAATAAAGACTAAGAGTCACTTTGAGAGGGTTGCTCTGGTAACATAGGTAGCGATGAAACATTTTGGGACAATGAACTAACAACTAAAGGATACACATTAGTATAAACAGGGATGCCAATATTTGAAGGCAGAGAGATTATATTCGATGGGTGTGAATAAATTATTAAAGGCTAGGAAAATGAAATAGAGGTTTGTCTAGCATTGTTATTATCAAACAAATCAACCTCAATACATTATTTTGGAGATGAGGTCTATTTATGCAAACCTGAAAAGACTTTTTTGTTAAACACAACATCCCGACTGTGAATAATACTTTTAGCGACAAGATCCCACAGCCTGAAACCAAATTGATCCTCTCTATAGCCTAGAAATATGCACCTCTTTGATTTGAAATCAAGTTTCATTCACTGCTCCTTAGGAATATGCACAAATGCTTCACAGCCAAACACACGCAAATGATGATAAGAAATTATTTTTCCAAGCCATCTTTCCTCTAAAATGTCAATGTCTAAACGAGATGAAGGAGCATGATTGATTAAATAAACTGTAGTATTACATGCCTCTACCCAAAACTCTTTTCCCAATTTGGCATTCGAGAGCATACACCGAGCTCTCTCAAGAATCATTTTATTTAACCTCTCAGCTACACCGTTCTCCTGAGGGGTATAAGGAACGACCTTTATCTGATGAATACCATGATCTACACAAAATGTGTCAAACTTTGAAGAGAAAAATTCTCCACCATTATTTGTTAGTAAACATTTAATTTTATGCCCAATCTAATTTTCAACAGCAGCCTTAAAGGTCTTAAATTTTGAAAACACCTCTAGTTTTTTATTCAACATATAAATCTAAACTTTACGAGTGCAGTCATCAAGGAAGGTAACAAAATAATTAGCACCTCCAAAAGAAGTTACCTCAGTGGGGCCAAAAACATCAGAATGAGCAAGCTCCAATGGAGTAGTTTTCTTATCATGCCCTGATCTCAAGAAGTTGGTGCAAGTCTATTTGCCATAAAGGCAATGTTCGCATAACTCCAAATCAACCGATGTGAGATCTGGTAGCTAATTCCATTGAAGCATAACTTCAAGTCCTTTTTGGCTCATATGTCCGAGCCTCTTATGCCAAATTTCTTAACCACTATCCATAGCCAGCAAGGCAACTCTCGCTTCACCATGGCATTCTAAAATATAAAGATTACCCAACTTCTTTCTCTTTGCAAGCACTAAAATGCCTTTGGTTACTTTCCAAGTATCTAGAGAAAATTTAACATTACACCCACGAGCAATAAGTTGGTTGACAACTATTAATTTTCATTTCAACATGGGAACATATCTCACATCCATCAAGATCCATTTATCTCCATTTTTCAAATGTAATGCAACATCACCCTTACCTAGAATTTTACATTCCTTATTATCACCAAGAAAAACCTTACAAAATGTACCTTCTTGGAAATTTGAGAAAACCTCTCGGCATGAAGTAGCATGGAAAGAGGTGCCAAAATTGAGTAGCCATGAATCTGCATTCATGTTACTAACTGATAAGACCAAAACACCATCACATGCAGTGTTTAATTCATTATTATTATTCACTTTCTCTTGGGCCTTTTTGTAGTTCCAACAATTTTTCTTTGTATGACCAGGTTTTCCACAAAACCAACAAGCACCATTTCTACCCCTGGACTTGGATCATGGAGCAGATTTAGATCTTTTTTGATTATTGTTTCTACCTCTTTCTTGACTTCTTCCCCTATTTCCTGTACTTATAGCTGTTAAAGTGTCACCGGAAGAGGGTTCCTAATTTTTTCTCCTCATATCTTCGCTGAGAAGAGTGGCTGCTACGTCATCAAAAACTAATTTACTTTTGGCTGCTACCGAGTGCTCACAGCCATCATAAGACCTTCCCATCTGTTGGGTAAAGAACATAACAGCAAAATTACTTTGATCTCATCCTCCAATTTTATTCCCACTGAGATCTATTGATTGGCTAAAGTGTTAAATTCATTTAAATGATTTGACATGATCCCATTTTCTTTCATCTTTAAATTATACAAGTTTTTCATAATAAAGACTTTATTGGAAGCAGAAGACATTTCATACATGGTTGAAAGCTTATCCCATAGCTCCTTCGTTGTCTTCTCAGCTGAAACATTAAATAGCACGTTGTTGGATAGTGAAAGAAAAATTGTTGCCCTCGCTTTCATATCCATTTTCTCCCAATCTTCATCTAACATTGAACCTTTTCCTTTTGTTTTCCCCATCAATGCGAGTGAGAGGTCCTGTTTAATCAGCAGTGACTCCATTTGTACTTTCCACAAGCCAAAGTTCTGCCTTGCGAACTTCTCTATCTTCCATTTGTCTATGTTGTCCATGCTTTTGAAAATCTTCACCGATTTCAATCAGCTTCAAAAAATGAGCTTCTGGACTGAGCGTCTTAACCTGATACCAATTGTTGATATTAAAAAAAAATATGCAGAAAATGAAAGTTACGGAAAATAAAAATAGAACACACAAGAACAAAACAGAGGACACCAAAGATTTATAGTGGTTCACCTGTAAGGCTACGTCCACATTCAAATGTAGGGGATTCTCCTTTTATTTATCACGATTTTTACACAGTCCAAAGACACAGTATTACACCCACCAAATGACAATACTACTATATCTTCATATTTTATCCTTCTTTCAAAGAAGATGCCAATCACCTAGCATGCAGCGTGGAAGAGACTAGCGGTTACATAAAGATGCTACCATGAAGAAGGTGATAGTGGTTCAAAGGCAGCTTGATACAAAGAACATGAACACATATAAATCATGTTGTTAGGTTGTATTTTTGTAATAGATTATAATATGGCGTAATATATTTAAATAAGGTAGATTAAAATAATGACATATATTTCTATTGCGCTATATACAAGTAATTATATGTTAAATTAAATTAAATTAAATTAAAGTATTAGATTTAAAATAGATATTATATTCTCATATTGTAAGAAATATAGTTTATTATTAAGAATCAAATTATATTAATAAGGATTATCTAAACAAAAGAATCCTATGCTAGCCACGTGTTGAAGGAAAAATAATGCCAAGAATTTAGGCATTTAAACTAAATAGTAGGCCAGTTGAGGAAACCAAACATGGGAATTTAGTTTGGATTATTAATGGATGGTTATCACAGAGATATAGAAAGGAATTCAAATGCATTTTTAGAAAAAAAGGGAAATAGAGTGTTGATAGTAGATACGAGTGTTGTTGGCTTCGCTTAAGGTGAAGCAAACTAAGCTTCTTTATAAGCTTAGTTTGTATGTGTTTTAATCTATAAAAAAAATTCCTACTTAAATGCTTTGAGTTGTATAATGTTTTGAATGAGAATTTGTCTCTACCAAATAGTTCTCTAGCTTTGACTAAACTCTATATTCTATATACATGGTTGCATATAAGATTGTATTATTTAAACAATTCTCAAGTCTTGTATAAGCTTGGGTTCCAACTGCACGATTCCTCCAAACTCTATGTTTGATACAAAACTTCTTTTTGCTTAAACAAGACCCTGGGGTGCTAATAAAAGTGTGGAGTGGTTGTATTTCTGCCAATTGAATTTGTTTTAAAGTTTCTAAGGATTTTATAGAAATCCATTTTTATGCATATCCTGTATTCATTGCACTCCAAGACATGACATCTTGGTGAGGCATTTTGTTAATTACTTAAACTACATGTCTGGAATTTCTATTTTACCCATTTTATTTAGCTAATGTCTAGTAAGAAATCTTTTAGCTATGTATATATTTTGTGATAAGTCTCTACAGCTATACAACTTAATACTACTTTTAAAATCATTATTTTTAGGCAATCAGTGGACAATATTTAAGATAAATGGCATTTAGTTAGTTTTGGCTAGGTCGTTTAGATATTAAACTAATAAATATCCTATTTGAATAGATGTTATGGCAATGGTGGTGTTGGTCTTAAAATTTTCTGGTTGTGTGATAATGTTTTTTTATTAAAGTAAGCTAGGAAAGAGGGTCCCAGTCCCTTACATATCCAAAGTTCTTAAAAGACTGAACATAAGATCAACAAAAAATACCCAGGTTAAGGAACACACAGACCAAAAAATAGCAAAAGAGCAACAGACAAGCAACTAAAAGAGCAGCACTAGTAAAGAAACTACTCCCTATTAGTACAAAGCAAGGAGTCCCAATCCTTTGTCATTTTCTTTAGAATCTCATTCCAAGTGACCTCCCCCAGTATGAGCTTATCCTCCTACATCTTAGTCTTATTTTTAACCTTCTGATAGTCACCTTCCTATTGTTTATGTTTGTGAGCTTCAGAGAAGGTAACCCCACCAAACACTACATTTCTCCTGATCTCATTAGTGAGAATCACCAGGTCATTCAACCCCTTTTCTATTTTCATCATCCTATAGTGATATTTTTTCAAAGCATCTTTCATAATTTTTCAATTTTTGTGACAACTATTATAGTTGGCAGTCTCTTCCAACTTGGCCATCATATCTTGAAGGTCCTTAATTTCATAAGTAGAAACAAAAGTAGTGTCCTCCTTACCATCCGCTTTCCTAACAACACAATCAAATCTCTCAATGTCATGTGAAACCTCATGGTCCTCCTAATTGAGGGAGAGAGACAGAGTGTCATTAACCTCCTAGAGAGGAGACTAGTGGACAATCGCATCCTCCTCTCTAATCTCCTCATCAGAAAAAGCACTAACATCCCCCTGCTCTTTCTCAATAATCTCTTCCTCACCCTTATCAACAACATTCACCTCCTTAACCCCTGTATCTTCTTTAGCACCCTCTTCCTCAACACCATCTAACCCAACAATCACATCCTCATTCCTCTCTTCCTCAACAACAACATTATCCTCCCTCATAGTCTCCTCAGTGAAAGAATCAGAAGCAATGTCATGAACAACCACCTTAGAGGTCTTCACCCCCTTCCTTGATTTACCCTTGATACCAGTAGCCCTAGCAAGCCTAGCAGACCTTCTACTAGTGAAGGCAACATGGGAATACACATTATCTAGATTATCTTTTGGCCTAAAGGTAACAGAAGATGAATAGAGGCTGAGTTTAGCAACAGCTGATTTGATCTGAATGTTTTGTTTACTATTTTTAGCAGGAGATCCATTTGTAGACTTATTTTCCTTTAGGGACAAAAAAATATTTTTAGGTGAATTCATAGGGTTCTTAGAAGCTTTCTTTCCTTTAGTAATTAACTCAGGGGTAGTAGACATAGTTTCCTTTTCCTTCAAACCCTTCATATTTCTGTTCTTCTCAACATATTTAGTAGAGGGGGAAGGAACTGTTAGAAATGAAGGTAAACAACTATCAATGAAAAAGTTGATTACAACTATAATATGGATATTTAACTGTGCAAAACTAAAAGGGAGATAGTATGAAATCAACTCAAAGAAATAATGGAACAAAGTATCAAACATGTAACACAATGTTTACGTGGAGAAACCCTTTTAGGAAAAAAATTCACACAAGAAGAAATGCACTAGTCTATATTAACTTCAATAGAGTTTAAACTATAACACTATCAATCTCCTCTCCAATCTTCAATCTAGTAGCACGTGTATTCCAATATCAACTCTCTACTCTACTCATTCACAACCGTAATACAATATTCTCATAAATGGGTTGCCTTCTAGGGCAAAAAATCCAACATAACCTATGTCATCAGATCTGTGACCTAATGATGAACGGTCTAGATTTACAATGAAAAAATATATATATAATGTGGCTTTCAAGGGCGATGCCCCCAAAACCCCTACCTAGGCGTGTGGCCCCCAGACCCCCCACTGGGGGGATGGTGCCCCCCTGCACCCCCCAGAATGAAGTGTTCTCCCTAACCAACATTCTTCAGGTACTGAGATTAAACATGTGGTTGAAACAAGATCACTACTTAGTGAAACATTTCATCCCTTATGGGTTATTTACAAACAATAATAAGAATAATAAATTACATAGGATTTACAAGTTTTATGACACATTAATCCTAACATTCTTCCACTTGACATCATACATTGTAAATACACCCATAGAAAGCATAAAGCAACTAAGTACTAGGAACAAGGCCCATGGCCTTCCTGTACCATGTAAACTTTTATGTGGTCACAGGTTTAGTAAGTGAATCAGCAACATTCTCCTAAGTGGCAACCTTCTTCATCTCAATCTGACCATTAGTAATCATTTCACGAATAAAATGGTCTACATGCTTAGTCTGTGCATGATACATGGGGTTCTTGGCCAAACATATTACACTCTAGCTATCACAACCAATCTAAATAATCCTGCAATCAAAACTAATACCTGTACACAATCTTCATAACTAGACCGCCTCCTTAGAGACATGAGTAGCATCCATATGGGCATGTACAGAAAGATGGGGCACCAAAAAGTGGCCAAAACCTCTTTTTGGTCCTAACAAGATATAACACGAGCACATTATAAACTGCTCGCCTTAAGGCTCAGTAGTTACTGAGCCTAGGCTCAACCACTATCAAGCCATAACATACTCACATTATTTCTTTATAGAAATAAAGACCAAATGTTAAATTCTCTTTCTCCTTTATTTCAAATCTACATATTATTTTTATGGTAAAAACAATTGAGAAACCAATAAGAAAGTCTTTTAAGGTATTAATATGGTCAAGCTATAAGATAGTGTGGAATTTAAGTCCATGTTAGACATACACTAGTACTATAGTCAATACTAGAAGAAAAGACAACAAATAGAGAGATGGAGAGTGTTAGTAAATAGATTTGTCACCCAAAATTCCTCTGTGTATTTTGCCCAATCTTAAGGTGACAATTGCACTAACAGTTGAACGAACTATAAAATAGATTTTTACAATCACTCTCTAAAGTTTTTAGAAGGTACAACTCCCTTCGTATGAATGTATAATTTTATATTTTAAAATAATTTCTCCTCTCCTCAATACTATGTAAACTTTTGACTAAAATGAAAACTAAAATATTAACGACACACAATCCATTAATACTCACTAAGATCAGGTGATATAAAAAATAATGAAACAAATATTTGATGAGAAATATCTCAAAACATTAACAACACAAAGTCCATTAATATTCTTCTGAATTTGCAAATAAACAACTCCTAAACATTGATAGCACACAGTCTATCAATATTTCTCTAAATCTGTGATACAAAGCCCACTTTCATTTCTGGTAGCACAAAGTCTCCTAGAAAATTGAATTCATGAAGCAAAAAATCTGTTTATCTTCACCTCATCAAATTTCACATAACTTCAATAATATTTGCAAAATGTTACATGCAACATACCTCCCCAAAGAGAGAGAGAGAGAGAGAGAGAGAGAGAGCCCTCATAAAATGGAATTATCCCCTTTTATACATTTTACCCATACCCAAGTAGTTGGATAACTACCTGTAACTTAACTCCTTGAAATACTAATTCACTTTTTCCTAGGGAATTTTAATTCTTAAAAAATATTTTCCCACCTCTTCACAAGAATTTCCAATTCCAAATTAATTCTTTGAAGAATTAATTTATGTCAAGTATAACTTACCCAACCTTAATTACTTTCCTCTTGAAAATAATTTATACATCTCCTTCAACATATAATTTTTACATGCAATTACCCTTTGCATTTTCACAATGTCAATTAATTCTCTTAAGGAATTAATTTCCCCTACATAGAGAATTCACCTAAGCATAGGTAATTTCATTTTACATGGCTATGGTGCAAATTTAATTACTTTGGCATAATAGAACAATATTTAATTCTTTAAAAGAATTAAATAAACATGTTAGTGCAAAATAATTTATAAATATCTAAAGTCCCATGGAGGTTTGTCCCTTTGTACTTTTATAAACCTATATGTGATTAATTGGTCTTGCCTTGATCACAACTGTCCTCTTATTATTTGTAGAGTGTCACTGAAATGGTTGCCCATAATTATCAAAATTGAGGGCTAACAAAGAGATAAATAGATAGAGAGATAGACAAGGAGAGAGGGAGAAGGAGAGATACACAAGGGGAGAGGGACAAGGAGAGATAGAGATAGAGAGAGAGGGAGAAATAGAGAGATAGAGGGGGGAGAGGGAGAGAGGGAGAGAAGGAGAGGGAGATGGAGATAGAGAGATAGAGAATGCGATGGATAGAGGGAGAGAGAAGGAAAGATAGAGGGAGGGAGAGATAAAGATAGAGGGAGAGATAGAGAAGGAGATGGATATAGCGAGGGAAAGATACATATAGAAATATATAGAGAGGGACATATAGAGAAAGATAGAGAGGGCGGAGAAGAGAAAGGGGGAAAGAGATATTGAAAGATATAGTTAGAGAGAGAGGGAGAGATAGAGAGAGATGGATAGAGAGAGACAGAGATTGAGATAGAGAGGTAGAGGGGCGGATAGAGATGGAGAGGGAGAGAGATAGAGAATAGGAGGATAGAGAGATATAGGGAGAGTCTTTCTACCTATCCTCTATCTCTCTATCTCTATCCTCCATATATCTCTATCTATTTATCCTCCCTCTTTCTCTCTATCTCTATCTCCCTCTCTCTATCCCTCTTCTCACTCCCTCTCAATATCTCTCTCCCCATATCTCCATCTCTTCATATCTTTCCCTCTTTCTATCTCTCCCTATATCCATATCTCTCCCTCTCTACCTTTCTCTCTCTATCTCTATATTTTTCCCTCTCTATCTCCCTATCTCTCCACTCTATCTATCTCTATCTATCTCTCTCCCACAATCTATCCCTTTCTCTACCTCAGCTTTCCTCTATCCCTCTCCATCTCTCTATCTCTCCCTCTCTATATTATTTATCCCTCTCTCTCTTCCTCTCTCTATATCTCTCTACTTCCCTCTCTCTAAATCATTTGTCTATAGGTGTCTAAAATTGGTTGAAAGACAAACCCCAATTACATAAATTACATTTCATATAGTACTAAGGGAATAGATCTTCAATCAAATCATGCCACATACATCTTGACCAAGCACAATAGATTAGCATTAAACACATATCTTTATCGACACACAATCATAGAGAAATATTTCACTTGAAAGAATATGAGTTCCATGTAGGATCAATGAATATGTATATGAATAGGGGAGAAGATTTCATGGTGGATATACAAGTCAATCAAATTAAGACCAAGGGTACAAATCATGTGTATTCAATTTACTTTTAGCTGATGCTTGTAGCTTGCAACAATGATAGTCCATGCTCATAAATGGAAGTAACTCAACCTAAGGAGAATCTAGAAGCTTCTCCCATTCTTTGTCCAAGGGAAAATTTATATTCTATAAGAGTCTAAAATGACACTCTATTTCAATGGTGCATTCATAAGATACCTTCTATGCTTGAGCCATAGATGTTTGTACAAGGGCCTCTAGCTCTATCAATGTCTTGAAAACTAATTGAACCTCTTTGATAAAAGGAGAGAAGGACCACATGTTGAATATAGTTTCTTCTTGGCTCTTTCCATTCACTAGTTCTAGAAATTTAGCTCTTCTCATTCACAAGGCTTAGATGATGTGGCCTCCAGTTTGGCCTTGCATTATGATCTTCACAAGACCTTGATGTGGTCAAGGGAAGCCACTAACTATTTGAGCTTTTTAATTTGGTGCTTTAACCTCTTGAGCTCCTCCTTTGACTCTTCTATTATATTCTTTAGGTCAGCCTCTTTTTCTCTTTGGCCCTTGAGTGTCTAGGCCTAGGTGTTCACTTGATTATTTATCTTTGCTAGCTCATAATGTTGGTTAGAGGTCTTTTCCTTTAGTGATCCTATTTCATTATCCTTGGCACTAGTTTTAGCATTTTCATGGATAAATTATACCTCCAAGTTTTCTACTTTATTTGATAATGCATTCTTCATGGTTGTCTTAATTACCATCTAGCTTTTCCCTAATGCCAACTCTATTCTTCCTTTAGTCAATTTTGTTTTAACCTCTAGGAGTTGGTGTTTAGTTGATTCTACCTATGTATTTTCTGCTTCAATGGCTTTCTCTAAAACTGTGGTGACTTGGCCTTCTAATGCCTTTATTTTCACTTCAAATGATGGGAGATAGAGAGGAGGAAAGAGATAGGGGAGAGAGAGAGAGATAGGGAGAGAGAGGGAGAGAGGCAAAGAGATATATTGGAGAGATGGGGGAGAGGGGAGATAGAGAGGGGGAAAGAGATAAGGGGGAGAGAGATAGGAAGAGATAGAGAGAGGGGAGATTGAAAGATAGAGAGAGGAGGACACATAGAGAGAGGGGGAGATGGAGAGATGGGGGAGAGGGGAGATAGAGAGACAAGGATAGAGATGGAGAGATAAAGAGTGGGGGAGAGAGGGAGAGATGGGGGAGAGGAGAGATATAGAGATAGGGATAGAGGGGGAGAGAGAGAGAGAGAGAGAGAGAGGTAGGGAGAGATAGGGGAGAGGGGAGATGGAGAGATAGGAATAGAGAGAGAGGTGGGGATATAGAGAGGGAGAGATAGATATAGATAGAGAGGGGGAGAGAGGGATAGGGAGAGAGAGAGAGGGGGGAGGGATAGATATGGAGAGACATGTAGAGGGATGGAGAGAAAGATAGATAGAGATAGAGGAGTAGATAGAGATGTCTAGAGAGGACGAGAGTGAGGGATAGAGAGGGAGATAGAGATATTTCCCTCCTCATCATCACCTAATAATATAACAGTTATCTCTTATTAGACATGTGGCTACTATATAGGGAAAGAAGATGGAGGGGTGGCATTAATTTTGTAAAGCATGTTAACTAAACATCCAAAGGATTTCAAAAGATATAAAATGCACTCGTGTTATAATGTGAGCGTGTTTTTTCCTTCTTTGGGAAATTCCAACCCTAAGGGTTGGATTTGCCTTGGGCATCCTACCTTTTGGAAACCAAAGATGTGTTTTTAACAAAATATAGAAAATCAACAAAATCATGAGTGTGCTCTCTATCATGTTTACACATTTTTCAATGTTAATACAAAAAATGCTAAGATGACTTCAATTTTTTATTAGCTTTTTAACCATGTATTTTTTTTCTAAAATCTGATAACATTAACATTTCCATCTTTAATTTGTTTTGCTAATGTGTTCTTTTTTTGCGGAAAACCTATGTGTAGTATTTCTGGTGTCATTTTTTACATGTTTGTCAAAGTTTGAAAAACAAATTACATTTTTAGATTTTAAACTCTATTCTATACACATTGAAAAAAATATATATTTCTATTAGTTTTCAAAAATTTAAAGGGAGCATACTCAATTTTTCATTTTTCAGGATGTGTCCACTTTGAAAATTCATAAAAAATCATATATTCATTAAGAAATTAACAAAAAAATAGGCATAAACTAACATGATGTTAGCTAATTTCCATTGAAGCGATTTGTGAAATACTTAAAAAAAGTCAACATTTTAGGGGGAGCACACCAGACACTATGTTATATTTTTTTGATAAAAACAAGAGCACTTTGTGTGCTTCCCCTGTTTTAACCTCTTAATCTCCACCATTTTTAGAAAAAAAATAGTAGTTTAGAAACTAGATTTTGAGCACTACAAATCTTGTTCTTATCACATCTTCTAATTTTGAGTGTGGCTATCTTCAATTTCTCATCTACGATAAGTTTTTACTGATTTTAGAAAAATAATAATAATAATAAAATTAAAAAAAAAAGTGGCCACTTATGACCCCCTTTTGGTACCCCATTTCCATGCACATACCCATATACTCTGCTTCGATGGTGGATAAAGAAATGGTGGGCTACCTTTTACTCATCCAACTCATAGCTCCTCCAAACAAAGTAAAAACATAGCCACTAGTGGACCTTCGACCATCCAAGTCACCTGCCCAATCTTTATCAACAAAACCCTATATGTCCAATGTCTTATCCACACTATTAGTACCAAAATAAACCAAATAGTAATTAGAATTACCACGCAAATATCTTACACCCTCTTTACATAATTATAATGTTGTATACCAGGGTTAGACATAAACCTACTCAAAACTCCCACTGCTTGGGCACTATCTAGTTTAGTGCAAACCATTGCATACATCAAACTTCCTGTAGCACTAGCATTTGGCGCATTTGACATATCCTCTAAATCATCTTCATTCTTAGGACACATATCTAATGAAATCTTAGTACTAACTGGTAAAGGAATTCTAACTGGATTGTAATCCTACATGCTAAATATGTGCAAAATAGTATTCGCATACTTACTTTGTGTTAACCAAAGCTTTATGTTACCTCGATCCCTTTTGATCTCCATTCCCAGAATATACCTAGCTACCCCTAGATCCTTCATGTCAAATGCACCTAAAAGTTCAGCTTTCAACTCATTGATCATACCCTTAGTGTTAGTAAAAAATAACATATCATCCACATACAAGGCAATAATCAAAATATCATCAATACATCAAATGTAGATACAGTGATCCTCTTCACTTCTAACAAAACCCAATGTTAAAACAAATGAAATAAACTTCTGGTACCACATTCTTAGGGACTTGTTTAAACCATAAAGATATCTTTCTAACTTACATACCCAGTTTTCTTTCCCTTTTACCTCAAAACCTGTAGGCTATTGTATATAAATTTCTTCTCCCAAATCTCCATGCAAAAATGCAATCTTAACATCCATTTGCTCAATTTCAAAATCATAAGTTGTAGCAATGGATAAAATAAATCTAATAGAAGATAATTTAGCAACAGGAGAGAAAATTTCACCATAATCAACTCCCTCTCTAGAGTAGCACTTGGCTACTAGTCTAGCCTTGTACTTCTATAATGAACCGTCTTCTCCAAACTTCTTTTTGAATACCCACTTACATCCTATGGCCTTTATTCCTTTGGGAAAATTAACAAGATCCCAGGTGTCACACGAGTCTAAATCAATCATCTCCTCCTACATGGCTAACTACCAAGACTCGCTATCATCTGCATGAATAGTTTCCTTGTAGGTTCGAGGTTCATCATTAGTACTCAATAAAACAAATAAAAAACAAAAATTTGGTAGGTTGGACCTATCAACTAGGTTCCATTGTCTTGTGGAACTTCTCAAGGGTTGAGTAAGAGATTCTTCCTCATGTTCTTATGTATGCTCAACTTCTTCTGTAACAATAGAGTCTTCCTCATTTGAGCTTTCACTTGAATCATCTTCTTCTTCTCCATTCCCTAATCCATCATTATGTTCTTCCTAATGTGTATTTTCTTGCTATAAATCAAAATGCACTACCTCTTCCTTTCTTTTTCTTTTGATTGTACAAGATTAGAAATAGCTCTAAGTTCCCTTAAAATCACATCTCTAGAAAAGATAACTTTTTTGGTTAGAGGATCCCAAATAGTATAACCTTTTACATTCTCACCATATCCAATGAAGATGCATTTTTGTGTTTTTGGATACAACTTAGATCATTTTTTCTTAGGCACATGAACAAAAGTCTCAGCCAAAAACCCTTAAATGTGAAATAGAAGGTTTCTTACCTATCCACACTTCATATGGTGTCAAATCAAGAGCCTTACAAGGAAATTTGTTTAACAAGTAATAAGCGGTACTCACAGTTATGCCCAAAAGCATTTATCCAACTGTGCATCACTTAACATATTTCTATCTCTTTCCATTATTGTTTGGTTCATCGTTTCTACAACACCATTTTTTTGTGGTGTATATGGAGTTGTCTTTTTTCTTATGATACATGCATGCTTACATAACTCATCAAATTCCTTATGAATATTCCCCTCTATTGTTAGATCTTGATATTTTTATATTAAGTCCTAGTTGGTTCTCTACTAAGACTTTAAATTCCTTAAACTTAGTCAAAACTTGATTTATACTTTAAAAAATAATTCCATTGGAATCTAGTTACATCATCAATGAAGGTAACAAAATAACGATATTTTCCAATAGAATCATTATCCACAAGTCCAAACACATCTAGATGAATAATTCTAACTTCTCTTTCTCTATTGCTTCTTGAAGAAAAAGATGTTATGTTTTGTTTTCCAAACACATAATGCTCAAAGAAATCAAAGTGCTCATCAGAATAAGAAAAATCATCCAACAAATTTTTATTCATAATTGTTTTCAAAACATTTTCACTTCTGTGGTCCAATCTACGGTGCTGCAACCTACATGTATTTTTAGTAGTTTTAGTAGTTTTAGTTACATAAGTGGAATTACAAATTGTAGTGGCATCAAGCCTAAACAATGTTCCCACCCTTGTTCCTCTCGCTACCACCAAGCTTCCTCTCACCATTTTGCAACCATACTTATTAAACATTACATGCATTCCTAAATCATTCAACTTTGAAATAGAAATAAGATTTTTAGCCAATCCAGGAATATGTAAAACACTAGGGAGGGTTTTAATTCTCTTATCACTAAAATACAATAATACATTCTCTCTTCCAACAATCAGATATGTAGTATTGTTGCTATTAGGATTAAGGTGCCATCAACCTTGTAAATCTTATGTATTTAATTACTCATAATATTGTTTGTAAATCATTCATAAGGGATGAAGTATTCACTAGGTAGCGATCTTGTTTTAGTCGCATTTTGGATCCTTGTACTCGACGAGGGTGTGGGGGGTCTTGGCCCCCCACTATTATCATTGTCCCCCTAGCAGGGGTTCAGGGACAACACTCCTAAAGAGAATTTTTTTAGAAAATTACCTTGTAAAATATTGGAATTTCGTAGTCAATCTAGACAGTTCATCATTAGGTCACAAATCTGATAGTAGAAGTTATGTTAGGTTTTTTTCCCCTAGAAGGCAACACTCTTTTAAGAGGATATTGTATTACAGCTATGGATGAGTATTACAAGTGTTGTTAGATTGAAGACTGGAGAGGAGATTAATAGTGTTGTATTGTAAACTCTATTTGAAGTTAATACAAATTGGTGCATCTCTTGTGTGGAGTTTTTTCCTAAAAGGGTTTCTCAACGTAAACATTGTGTTATGTGTTTGATCTTCTGTTCAATTATTTCTTTGTGTTGATTTCATACTATCACCATTTTGGTTCTACATTAGATTAATAGTTACAGCTGTAATTAGATTTCCATTCTATAGTTGTTCACCTTCATTTCTAACAATCTCCAAGGTAGAAATTACCTCCATCATATTGGTCATATGTGGAAAACCATTCTCTATGCAGATTCATGTGATACGAGCATCCTGAGTCAACCAACCAACGTTTATTAGCAATAATGTTACAAGTAGAAAGTAAAACCTCATCACCTATATCTAGGGACTTTTCTATAGAGGAATCCCATTGTTTCTTCTTATTTTTGCATTCTTTCTTAACATGCCCTCTTTTTTTGCAGTTCCAACACTTAACTCTATTCTTCTTTCCATGAGTCTTAGATCTGCCTTTAGATTTTTCCTTAGGCCCCTTCTGATCCACTTTTGCTCCTCTTTCCTTAGACCTTCCCCTAACATTAAGAGCATACACTGAACTATACTTAGCCTTCTTCCTCATTTTTTGTGACAATAAAGTTGTGACAAGAGCATCCATCTTTAGATCTTCGAGATTAGCATTGATAGCAAGAATAAAATTCTACCAAGACTCAGGTAAAGAACAAAGAAGCATAATGCATTTATCTTCTTCCTCAACCTTAACATCCACAAAGGCTAGTTGACTCAAAATCAAATTAAATGAATTTAAATGCTCTATAATATATATCCACCTTCCATCATTTTTAGAGAAAATAACTTATGCTTTAAATAAAGTTTGTTTACCAAACTTTTGGCTTGATAGATTTCACCCAACGGTTTCCATAAAGCATATGCAATCTTTTCTTTAGTGACATTTAGTAGGACAGAATCTACAAGACACAACCAGATTGTACCCTGTGCCCTTTTGTCCATCATGTCCCACTCATCTGGACTGATAGTATCAGGGTTCTTCTCTTTTGTTACAACCAACCATTCATCTCTTTCTTTAAGTAAATCCTCCATTTTTAATTTCCACAACTCATAACCCATTCCATTAATTTTTTTGATGTCTAATCAGGATGCAGATGCAGCCATGGTTTCTATAAAAAATCTACAAAACAAATTTAACCAGAACTCCCACTACAACTCAAAAATCCTCACACTTCCACCCAAGACATAGAACTGGCCAAACTCTGATAGAAAATGTTAGAAATGAAGGTAAACAACTATCAATGAAAATTTGATTACAATTATAATATAGATATTTAATTATGTATAACCAAAATGGAGATAGTATGAAATTAACCCAAAGAAATAATAGAAGATCAAACACATAACACAGTGTTTACATGGAGAAACCCTTTCAGGAAAAAACTCCACACAAGAAGAGATGCACCAATCTGTATTAACTTCAATAGAGTTTACAATACAACACTATCAATCTCCTCTTTAGTCTTCAATCTATAGCACCTGTATTTCTAGTCTGAACTCTCTGCTCTACTCATTCACAACCATATTACAATATTCACATAAAGGGGTTGCCTTCTAGGGAAAGAAAAGCCAACATAACCTCTACCATCAAATATGTGACCTAATAATGAACAATCTAGATTTATAATGAAAAAATATATATAAAACGTGGCTTTTGGGGGAAGCAGCGGCCCCTTGACACCCTGTCAGGGGGATGGTACCCCCAAGCCCCATAGGGGGTACCCCCCTACACCCCCTAGAATGAAGTGTGCTCCCTAACCAACATTTGTGAAGTACTGGGATAAAACATGCGGCTGAAACAAGATCACTACTTGGTGAAACCTTTCATCCCTTATGGGTGATTTACAAACAATACTAGGAATAATAAATTACATAGGATTAACAAGGTTGATGGCACCTTAATCCTAATAAGGACAACCACCTCTGTATCCCCCTCAAAGGAAATCCTTCTCTTATTAGTGTCTGAGGAGGGTTTACTTCTAGGGCCCGCAATAGAGGGAATATTAGATTTAGGCTTCTTAATAGTAGGCTGGGGGTAGGATTAGGTGTAACCACAGGGGTTTGATTAAGACTATAATAGTATACAACATGAATTAAACCCTGATGAAGGGAGCGATTAGCCCCATCCTTAATACAATTCTCCAAGGAGGACAACAAAAAGAATGGAAAGCTTATCAAGTTACCATGTCTGAAATGATCAAGAAGAGGACAATGATACCCATGTACAGTTGCATACCTTCCTTCAAGAGTGAAATATTTAATCAAATGATAACTCACTAGATGCCATGGAGCTGGGAGGGCCATTTGTTCATAACCATGTTGATGTCTTACCAAGGATTTCCCTTCTTTGAAGAAAGAAGCTATAAACTGCTTGTAGTCTCCTTTCCCAAGACCGTGGATTTTTCGTCCTTTACAACTCAAGCCCATGGCTTTAGCAATTAAATCCTCACACAATGAAATTCACCCCACCCATAGAAACATTTTTTATTCCATGGGTTGACAAACTATGCTGTGAGGTTTTCATCATGCCCTCTAATCACCTGGAAGTAAGAAGACACACCCCCCTTTTCAAAAATCCCACAAAGCTCCATGTTCTTTTTCAAAGAGGTGAAGGAAACAAGCTCAATGTGGAGAAGTTGGCCACCCAGATTTCTCCCAACCGTGATGAGATTAAAATTGTAAAGAATTACAAAATGCAGATCACAATGAACAAGACCCCAACTAAAAATATTCAACACATCAAATAGAGAGGTAATAATAAAAGGAATACCTCCCATGCTACCCATATTGCTATGATAAATTTGCCATAGATTCACCAGCATGGAAACTCAAGCAATAAGTGGTATAGTATGTGGGAAGAACATCATTAGTTGTTACCAAATTAAAATCATCATCAAAGGCCTACGAAGAAACAATAATTAAATCTTTGAAGGGATAGAAAAGCCACTTCAAGCCAAGACATTTCCTTGTAATGATTGTTGTCCACAAATAATCTCCTCATTAATCCAACTTCAAACTTCATTAGGAAGATCATGGATATTAGACCAATAGTGCCAACTATCATATTGAATGCCTAAATTAGCAATTTTATCCACCACCATATTTCCCTCCTAAAATATGTGATGGATATTTAAATTTTGAAAATTTGTAAGAGAGGTGCTAATGTCTTCAATATAGTTCCTTCACTTCCAAGGAGGATTGATGCAGAGGCATCCACACTATAACCTTAACATACAGCATGGATGTCTGCAGCCCATCATCATCATCATCATCATCATCATATTTGACTTAACACTGTCAGCATCATCATCATATTTCACCTGCCGACCGATATCCTCCTGATGACAAGCCCTCGCCCGTTCGCATGTCAACAGCATCACCTTATTCGATTATCGACAGCATCATCATGTTCGACCAGCACAAACATCCTCCTGACGTCCACTGTTCACTTCAGCGACAACTTCCGTCTTCACTATGTTCAGCATCATGATATTCAACATCATGATAATCAACAGGATAAAGAACATCCGGTTCCCTCCATTTATCCTGATGATGATGAACCTTAACTCCTCGCACCATTCCTTTGATGCTGACGTCACCCGATATCCTGATGACGTATATCCTGATGACGATGACGTCACCCGCAGCTCCTCAATATCCTGCTGCTTCGAAATATCCTGATGACGTATATCCTGCTGATGATGACGTCATATCCTGCTGTTGGCCAAACTTAGCTTTTTCGGCCCGCGATCAACCCGATCTTCTTCCTTATGCCGATACGCTCCTCCTCGGCAACTCCTGATGATGATCACCCCGACGCACATTCACTTCATGCAACCAACCGCATCATGCCGATCTCCTCTTACTCGGATGATGATGCCCGAAGCGACTGCAGGATATACGCAGAAATATCCTGATGATGCCGTTTTAACGACTTTTCAACCTTAGCAAAATTTCACTTCACCGATCCTCCAAGGACGACCCGATCCACTCTCAGGGTGATCTTCCACACTTTATCAGCTCGACCTAGCACATGCCCATGCTAGGGTCTTCAACATCTCTCGACCGCGATCCTGCACACCTGCATGCAAACAAACAAACTAACTACTAATCTACTGTACATAACCATTCCACCAATCAGACGAATCCACCGGTGGAATGGATCAGTGAATCCATGAAACCACCCAAACCAGCAAATCGATCAAATAATGGAACTCAACAGAGGATGAACACAAACAGGATCACTTTATTTGATTTCAAAAGATGCAAATCCAATGATCAGTCTCTCTCTCTGCCTCACTCTCTGCAACCTAGCTCGATCGATGATATGTCCAATATCAACCGATCCTCATGCTTAAATAGATTTTCCTACGAGTACTACTGACCCGACTCCAAGTGGCTGGGAAATCTCCAGGCGGCTGGGAGATCCAACCGGTCCTACAGCATACAGCTGTCCCAACAAACTTCCTAAAAATAGCAAAAGCATGGTCAGCATGATCTTATCATGATCAGCATGACCTTATTACACGCATTTGGTCTTACCAGACCTTCTTGAAAACATAAACAAGACTCAAACTAACTAACTGCCTCATGAAGGCCAGCTGTCAGGTAGGTGCTCCTGCACCATACTCCCCAACAGAAAAGAACTCATGTCCCATGAGTTTAATATGTGGAAGTCCTCCACCTTTACACTTTGCCTTTGCAATATGCTGATCTGTTCCAGCTTTGTCCTCTGCTGGCTCTTGGCTGTTCCAAGACTTTTGTACTGTAACTTGCTTTCTGGCAAGTAAATCCTCATGCCTTTCAATGTAGGCCTTTCTCTCACATACCTTGTGTTTGACCAGAACCTCTGTCTGAACTGCCTCTTGAACTTCTGCAATGGTCAACTCTGTCTTCCTTTCAACTTTTATAGGACAAGCAATAGTCCCAACTATGACAACATCCTTGTCATTCCTCTCAACTGATTGCTATGTGCAAACATGTTTCTGCACCTGCTGCTGACCTCTGTCAGTCAAAACTAAAACTTTCTTCAATCTGTTGTCCTGAACAACTCCTTTCCCTGCAATATCCTTATCTGCCTTTATGCCTGCTCCCCTAGGCATCTGCACAAATTCCTTCTTTCCCATTAAAATGATTTTGGCTGCCCCCTGTGCTGCAGCATCTACCTGTAATGGCATCAACTTCATAGTCTTCCCATCTTTCTTGATGGTGTAGGTATTAGCGTACCCATCATACAGTACCCTTCTATCAAATTGCCATGGTCTACCCAACAGTAGGTGACAACATTCCATGGGCAAAATATCACACAAAATTCTATCCTGATATGCTCCAATCTGAAAATCCACATATGCCTGTTCAGAGACAAAAAGTGATTGACTATCACTCACCCAAGATGCCTTGTAAGGGTGTGGGTGTGGAATCCTTTCCAAATTCAGTTTATCCACCATTTCCTGAGATACCATGTTGTCTGTTGAACCAGTATCAATGACAACCTTACATACTTTACCTTTGCTCTTGCATATGGTCTTGAAAAGAGCTCTTCTTTGTGGGGATTCTTTGTCAGGTACCTTCATGGTAGTCACTGTTCTTCTCATCATCAGAGACTCTCCACTCTCTGGGTATGCATAATTATCAGGCTCCTTATCTTTTTGATAAGTGTTTGAACTCTGCACACTTTGCTCTACTTTCTCTTCTTGTACAAGTTGTACTCTCTTGTCATTAGTTCTATCATTTCTGGATGATGAACCTTTGTTTTCTGGACATTTGAAAGATGGATGACCAAACTCTCCACAGGTGTAACATTTTCCTGAAAATGTAGTAGAACCTCTACCACCTCCAAATCTACCTCTATTACCTTTCCATCCACTTCTGAAATCAGACTGTCCCTGTCCTTTACCAGTGTCTTCTTGACCCTCATTGGTTTGCTTTTATGTAGGGGCTGATCCTCTTCCCCTCATATGGTTTCCTCTTCCTCTCATGGACTTATCATGTCCTCTATTCATCTTTTCTTCAATCCTGATTGCCATTTGATAACAATCCTCCACATTCTTAGGGTTAGCTAAAACTAACTCATCCTATATGTTCAATCTCAAACCAGCCAAGTACCTAGCCACCTTCTCTACCTCATTCTCATGATGACCAGATCTCATACTTAATTTGTAAAACTCCTCAGTATATGCCTTCACATCCCTTTCCTTCTGCCTTAAAAATTGCAGCTTCTTAAACATCTGGATTTCATAATCCCTTGGCAAGAATTTACCCTTGATCCTTGCTACCATTTTATCCCATGAAGTGATCTTTGACTTCCCTTGTTTCCTTCTCTCAGATTGTACATAATCCCACCAAACCAAAGCATGACCTCCTAACTTGGTCTTTGCAATCTTTACCTTCTGATCCTCAGCAACATCTTCACATTCAAAGTGATTATCAAGTGCAGCAATCCAATCCAGCAACTCATCTTCATTCAAACTTCCAGTATACTTGGAAACATCAACCTTTACCTTAGGTTTATCACTCTGTACTGCCTTTAACAGTTTTGCAAATTTCTGATCTTCAGCATCCAGATCTTCAGCTACCTCTTCATACTCTTCAACAGTATCTTCATCTTCTTCAGACTCACTGTCTGCCACTTCCCTCTTTTTGTTCTTTTCCAGGACTGTAAGCCTGGCTTGAAGTGCTTCAGCAAGCTCCTTCATCTTCCTCATCTCTCTGGCATGTTTCTCCTTCATCTCCTGCAATTCCCTTGCAGTACCACTACCTTTCGGAGGCATTTTGTCAACCTCTCAATCAACACTACCTCTGCCCTTTCGGTGACAGAATCAACACACAACAGCCCAGACCTTTTGCTGAGCTCTGATACCACTATGATGCAGAGGCATCCACACTATAACCTTAACATACAGCATGGATGTCTGCAGCCCATCATCATCATCATCATCATCATCATCATATTTGACTTAACACTGTCAGCATCATCATCTTATTTCACCTGCCGACCGATATCCTCCTGATGACAAGCCCTCGCCCGTTCGCATGTCAACAGCATCACCTTATTCGATTATCGACAGCATCATCATGTTCGACCAGCGCGAACATCCTCCTGACGTCCACTGTTCACTTCAGCGACAACTTCTGTCTTCACTATGTTCAGCATCATGATATTCAACATCATGATAATCAACAGGATAAAGAACATCCGGTTCCCTCCATTTATCCTGATGATGACGAACCTTAACTCCTCGCACCGTTCCTTTGATGCTGACGTCACCCGATATCCTGATGACGTATATCCTGATGACGATGACGTCACCCGCAGCTCCTCAATATCCTGCTGCTCCGAAATATCCTGACGACGTATATCCTGCTGATGATGACGTCATATCCTGCTGTTGGCCAAACTTAGCTTTTTCGGCCCGCGATCAACCTGATCTTCTTCCTTATGCCGATACGCTCCTCCTCGGCAACTCCTGATGATGATCACCCCGACGCACATTCACTTCATGCAACCAACCGCATCATGCCGATCTCCTCTTACTCGGATGATGATGCCCGAAGCGACTGCAGGATATATGCAGAAATATCCTGATGATGCCGTTTTAACGAATTTTCAACCTTAGCGAAATTTCACTTCGCCGATCCTCCAAGGACGACCCGATCCACTCTCAGGGTGATCTTCCACACTTTATCAGCTCGACCTAGCACATGCCCATGCTAGGGTCTTCAACATCTCTCGACCGCGATCCTGCACACCTGCATGCAAACAAACAAACTAACTACTAATCTACTGTACATAACCATTCCACCGATCAGACGAATCAACCGGTGGAATGGATCAGTGAATCCATGAAACCACCCAAACCAGCAAATCGATCAAATAATGGAACTCAACAGAGGATGAACACAAACAGGATCACTTTATTTGATTTCAAAAGATGCAAATCCAATGATCAATCTCTCTCTCTGCCTCACTCTCTGCAACCTAGCTCGATCGATGATATGTCCAATATCAACCGATCCTCATGCTTAAATAGATTTTCCTACGAGTACTACTGACCCGACTCCAAGCGGCTGGGAAATCTCCAGGCGGCTGGGAGATCCAACCGGTCCTACAGCATACAGCTGTCCTAACAAACTTCCTAAAAATAGCAAAAGCATGGTCAGCATGATCTTATCATGATCAGCATGACCTTATTACATGCATTTGGTCTTACCAGACCTTCTTGAAAACATAAACAAGACTCAAACTAACTAACTGCCTCATGAAGGCCAGCTGTCAGGTAGGTGCTCCTGCACCAAGGATTAGATTTATTTTGAGCAAGATTAAGGATCACTTTGGAGTCTCATTCAATTTGGACATGTTCAAATCTATAGGAAAGAATTATTTTGATACCCCGCCACATAGCACATGCCTCATATTCATTGTTGGCTTTGATACCCATGTCTTTCACAAAACCTTCAATCATATTTCCTTTGTCATCTCTTATAATTCGCCCAACTGCCGCTTGACTAAGATTACCCTTAGAGCAACCATCAAAGTTAAGTTGTGTGATTATGTTGGATATAGTAATTAATGTGGCTTTGGTCATACATTTTGCTAAGTTACAACCTCTATTTTTATGCCTTATGTACTATCAAACTATGGTTTCAAAACCAAAAGGGATTGTGAGTTATATTGGTAACTAGGTACCACAATTACAGTCGCATCATGAGCTTGTTGTATGTATGGTTGTCTTTATATATGTTTGATATAATGAATGCTTTATGTGCATATTGTTCTCCTTAATATTGCTTTTAGCATTATATTTAAGATATGTTTAAATTACAAATCATCTTAAGCTTTCTAAGGCATAAGGTGAACTGAATAACCACTTCATAATAGTATTGGCTTAATGTGAGCTTGTTTGAGTGAATAACATAATTTTGGAACTGTTATGGTGGATATTTAATGTGGTAATCTTTTCTATTATGTGAATTTATAAGGGAAAGCCATTTGGAAATCTACAAAAACAATCAGAACTAAAATTTTGTTTTACTTGTACAAACTAATTTATTATTAATAAATTTTAGTATCTTTATTATTACTATGTAATAAATTTGTATCACCATCATCAAGTTACATTTCTCTATTTTGATCAATAATAGGAATTACATCAACTATATCGATATGTCCTTTATGGGGGCAAAATATTAATGCCATCATTTGAAAAGAAATGGTGGCAGTGTTTATGAAATAAACAATGTTATGATTTAGATTATAATGAAAACTTTTTGAGATTTGAGTAGTATAATAATATAACAAGTAATTTTGAGTATATATAGAACATAGTAATGATAAGTGGATGTTTTGTTTTCTTTTGAAATTTGGTCAATATATTTATAGTGTAGATGTATATATATACATGGTAATTATTGATCATTGAATTTATTATTTAAAAAGGAATGTCTTATTATCTCAATTAGTTAAAATACTTATTATCATATGTTCTCACCTTGCCTATATAGGATCTTGGTGACCATAAAGTAATAAGTATTATGTTGAATACTTGATGAATTATTATTAGAGAATGAGTATTGAACTTCTTGAGTTATATTTGTTTTACTTCTAGACTACTTACCTGATGTATTCTCTCACATCACCCGTCAAGGACCTTAGTGATTAGAAAATGAGATGTATTCTAGTAAGTATTCAATGATTTAAAACTAGTTTATTCAAAACAAACCATACCTAGTGTTTGATATTAATGGTACCTTTGGTTCACATTTACAAATTATTTCATCATAGTAGAACTATTGTATCTAACACCTAACATGGTTACAACAACAATGTTTGTGGCATCCTCCCTATAAATCATCAAGGAGTAATAAGGACACCTAATGCTAAGATAAATATGAGAAAATAGGAAATCTTCCTCAAACTAAAATGAACAATTATTTAAAGTCAAATGAGCTAAAAATAATATGGTTCCTTTAATAGGTTTTCTTTGATTGAATTAGATGTTTGGGTACATGAGAAAATAGTTAACCAAAGTACTAATTTATATTCATTAAGAATAAGCTAACCCAAGTATTAGCTTATGTTCAAGTGAAGTTTACTAAAAACATTAGTAGAGATACTAACAAGAATTAAACAAGTCAAGCCTCCCTTAGTGGGTGGTGGTCAATGAGGTATTATCTGGGGAAAAGGGGCACTAGAAAGGGCTGCATACCCACTAATATAGTTCACATCAAACTTAAACTAAACCAGAACTACATATATATTCCACCTTGATCGTATGGACACACATATGTAGGTAGTATGGGTAAACAAAGGAGGTTCCTAGTACTCAGGTTTTCATGTGCATTATTGGTTAGTTTTCCTAACAACCAAATAGATCAACAAGTGTAAACTAATTTTAAAGAAAATAACAAGAAATAAATTCTCTGATACTCAAAAGAGCTTCAAATAAACTGTAAGTCTCTAGCTAGAACAATTTGTCTATTCTATCTGAATAGATGTACTTGCCTATCCCATTTGGATAGATGTTTTACCTATTTCATTTAAATAAATGTACTTGTTTATCATGTATGGATAGGTGTATCTACCTATCTTGTATGGACAAATGTATCTACATGTACCTTATGGATAGATGTTTTGTGTTTATTTTTTATGGATAGATGTTTGTCTAAGTATATAGACAATGATTAAAAGTGTAATCTAAACTACTTGTTAACAAAATTGTGAAGTTTCTGAGGCAATGCACCCTTTGGCCTTTACAATTCTCCAGTTTATTGGGTGCTTGAGATGGAGGTTTCATAGTGAGCTTTGTAGGTACTATTATGCTTCCATAATGGCTCCAAATTTCTTGTTAGTGATACTCTTATAAAGTCTTAGACTCTACAAGTGTATTGTAACCATTTGGCTACTAAATCACTATGCTATGGTATATTACTTTTGTATTTATTTCATTGTAACTATATGATTAATTTTATTTTTACATATACCTCCTCTCATATAGGTTAGTGTAGGAAGCATATTCCACACCTCTCTTTCCTTTCATTCGGTATTAGATCTTGATCACCTCAAGTCATAGGTGTTAGGGACAATTTTTTTATTTTAATCTTGATTTAGGTGCGAGCTTGTGTAGAAGATCTTGTTACAGGAAAATGGAAAGCACATAAAGGATAGAGATGGAGAGGGTCATTGGCACTAACTTTGAGTTGTGGAATCTCAAGATGAGGGATATGCTTGTAAACAAAGATCTATCCATTGGTTGTTGTATCTAAATCCAAACCCACCACTATTTCACAAGCTAATTGGGATATATTAGACATAAAGGTGAAGAGCCTCATTAGGCTCTGCTTGCTAGATTCAATTTTTTGAATGTACATGAAGAAGTCACCACACAAGCTCTTTAGAAGAAGTTGGGGGACTTGTACTAGGAGAAATTCCTACTTAACAAAATTTTCATGATAAAGAAGTTGTACACCTTGAAAATGGATGATGGTGGTTTTGTGGCTAAGAATTTGAATGTGTTCAATATGATTGTGACCCAATTGCACTTCGTTGAAGTAAAAATCATTACATAACACTGCTATTTTCTTTGTCAAACTCATATGATCACTTGGTGATGGCAATCAGGAGCACTACCTCAAAACTCAAAATAGATGAGAAAGTCACTACTTTACTCTCAAAGGAAATATTGCAAAAATATTTTGAATCTACTAAAAAGGCCCTAGCTTTTCATGGAATACTAAGGAGAAAGGAAAAAAGAATAGAGGAAAATTTCTAGAGTCAAATCTCCTAAAAGCTAAAGTCTAGATGTTGGAACTACAACAATTCCAAGAACTTCTATAGAGAATACAAAGAGGAGAAAAAGAAAAAGAAAAATGATTCAAATGATCATTCTAAAAATTCTTCTTAAGATGATCCAGATGCCTTTGTCACATCCTTGAGAACTCGTCTATCAAAAGGTGCATGCTTGATAGACTCTGGGGCTTCCTTTCATATGACCTCCCATTAAGGGTGGTTTTCAAAGTATGAAAAGTATGATGGTGGGAAGGTGTTCTTTAGTGATGATTCTCATTTGAGCATAGTTGGCCATGGTAGAGCCCATATTTGATTCCCTAATGGATGAGTGAAGGGGATCAATAGTGTGTTTTGCATCCTTGGTTTGTCATGGAACATATTATCAGTTAGTAAACTCAATGATGTGAGAGTTCATGTTATTTTATCTAGTGGAGAGTGCAAAATGGTGCAAGGAGCTATGGTTCTTGCTAAGGGTGTTTGTGTGAGCACTTTGTTTTATCTAGATGCATGCACTATCTAGTGCAACAATTCTTTTGCTCCTCTAGTGAAGAAATTTATGAAGTCTACACACTCACCATTAGAACTCGAAACAAAACATGTTGCATCTACTTTTGATGGCCATGTTTTTTGGGTATCTAGAAAGCTCTTGCTTCAAAGAACAAGTTACCCACAAAGAAAACAATGCTATATGGCACTAGAGAATGGTCCACATAGGTGACAAGGGTCTGAGTACCCTAAAAATAAAAAACTTGTTGAGGGGATGAATGATTGTACTCTTGAATTTGATTTCTATGAATATTGTGTAAATGGAAAATACAACCATGTTCAATTTTATTCTAGTTCCCATAAATCTTCTAGGGTGTTGGTCTTGATTTATTCATATGTATTCGATCTTATTAATGTTCCTTCAATTTGTCTTTGTACTTTTTATCATTTATAGATGATTTTTCTAGGACATGGGTGTATTTCCTTAGAAGTAAATCTAAAGTTTTCAATTGGTTAATGGGGTTTAAGGCTCTTATGGAAAATCATACTGGTAGGAAGATTTAAGGTTGAGGATTGACAATTTCAATGAGGTTTGTTTCACAAATTTTAAAATATTTTGTAAGGACCATAGGATTGAGAAACATAAGACAACTCCATATACCCCTTAGTAGAATGGAGTTGCAGAGAAAATAAACAGGACATTGATGGAGAGGGTTAGGAGTATGTTTAATGGAGCTTGCTTGGAATAAAAGTTCTAAGTAGAAGTAATTTCTACAACTTGTTACCAGATTAACATGTCTCTTACATTAGCTTTTTTTGATAGGAATCATATGGAGGAATAGATGGGAAAAACCCCTCATTATTACATCGTAGAATTTTAGTTGCAAGGCATATCCACATGTGCCTAGAGAAAAGTAGTCAAAGTTAGAGAATATAGTAGTCAAATGTATCTTCATCAACTATGGTGTCAAAGGAAAAGGGTATAAGCTTTAAGATCATGTGGCCAAAAACATTATGACAAAAAAAGTGTTATCTTCAAAAATAGTAAGCATGGTTCCATAGTGTTGTAGTCAGAAGAGGATGCGAAGAAACACGTGATTCAACTACCCCCAAAATACCAAGAAGATTGAGCCAAAAGTTCATGAAGGGCCTAACAAGGATGAGAGCTCACATAGTCCGAAGAGGAGTAGAACCTTTGCCTCAACTCTTGAGTAGGTCCACTCGGTAGAGACAACCAGAGAGGTATACTCGTAATTGGAGATGTATTTTTTCATTGATATGGATGATTTTGAGTCTTAGAGAGAAACTAAAGATGAGCATATGGCTGCATTGAAGAAGAATGACACATGGAACTTGGTACTATTGCTAGAAGAAAGATAGTCTTTTGGATGTAAATGGGTATCCAAAAATAAGATTAGTTTAAATGGTGGTATTAAAAAGTACAAGGAGAGATTGGTTACAAAAGTATATTCCCATGTTAAGGGGATAGGCTTTGGTGAGATATTTTACTTAGTTGTGATAATATTCTTGCATGGTGAGTTGAAGGAAGAGATCTCCATGACATAGATTGAGTACTACTAGAGAGACGTAAAGAAATGTTGGTTTGTAGGTTAAAAAATATTTGTATGGTCTCAAACAGTCTCCTAGGATGTCATACTAAAATTTGATTAATTTGTGTTGAGCTTGAGATTTTTGAGATCCAAATTAGATCATTTTTTAAATAAAATGGACAGCGATTGATTCATTGTTATCACATTGTACATAGATGATATGCTATTTTTTTTATAACATTAAGGATGTGATCTGTGATTTAAAGTCTCAACTTTTAGCACAATTTGGCATTCACGAATTAGGGGCTACCAAGTATATCTTGTGTATGGAAATCAAAAGAGATAGAGGAAACACAAATCTTTGGTTGAACCAAAGTAAAAATGTGAATTCTATGTTGGAGAGATTCAGCATGTCAGTTTGTAGACCATTGAATGTTTGTATTTTGATGGAGGCTAAGTTATCTATAGAGAAATGTCCATCTACACCTAATGAAATGAAAAACATCACTTGAGTGCCTTATGCTAATGCTTTTAGGAGTTTGATGTATGTTGTGGTTTGCATAAGACTAGACATTACTAGAGCAATGACAGTCCTTATCCAATTCATTGCTAATCCTAGACGAGATCATTATGTAGTTAAGAGGATCTTCAAATATCTACAAGGTACCTCACAATACTCTATTTGTTATCATGGCAATTATACAGGGGATTAACACTCATGGATATTTGTGAATTCATGGATTTAGATTAGGAAAGATATGTTGATAACAAAAGATTCACCAGTGGATATGTATCTAGTTTATTTGGTGGTGTTATTAGTTGGATGAGTAAGTGGCAAGTTGTGATATGTAACATCCCACCCCGCAACCCCGAAGGGTAAGGGCCAAAAGAGGAAAAGATAATTTTTTTTGAAATAAATAGATGACATACCCATGATGCGGTTGTTGATTCAATATGTTGACAACATTCATGGCCAAGTATGGCTGAATGTACAACCCCAAGGAGAGGACTAATTCACTCTCTAGAGGAAACATTGTTAAAACTACATTCATTTTAAACACCAATTCAAATGTTTATAAATCCCATTCTAATTATAAACATGAATCCATATTCATCATAGTACAAGCGGATCCGATACCCACATCAAATCTGTAAGTCAAATAAGAAACATCTCATTTATTTTCATTAAATTACATGATTACATCTATTCTCTCAAAAGAGTACAACTACATGAAAGAATATATAAGAACAATGGCATAGTCATGAATATGATACAATAATTGAAGAAGTACAACAACTGGTAAAGTAATGGAGGGAGACAAAGAGCATCTCCAACTAATACTCCAAAACCTGTACACCAATCCCCAATGGTGGTGGCAACACCTCCCAACCATGTGGACTCAAAAGAGACCACCCCACCGTGCTCGGAGGTAGTCACAAGGCCGCCAGTCACCAAGCAAGCAAGGGAATAAAGGGTTACACACACGCAAGTCATGGTACAAATACAACAATCAAACTCTCAAGCACAACACACTAGGAAATCACTATCCACCAATACGGATACAACACAGGTAATCACAGTGAGGACTAGATATTAAGTAAGCGGAGGGGAGTGTCATCGTATAGCTCGAAGGGATGGCTCTTGTGGAACTGACTAGCTCTCATACGGATGACCATAGTCAATCATGCCCATAGTCGATGCCTCTCAAGATGGAAAGGGCCTTCTGACCTCACTCTTAGCCTATGCAAGCACTCAAGGAATGAGGATGGGTAGCCAATTATCTTGTGTTAATGTGTAAAGCCCCAAATTAGTTTTAATGTTTTCACTTGATAACAAAGATTCTCAAAGGGTTATCCTGGCAGCCACTTTGGGCCCTAGCCCCCATTGAGAACCACTCCCAACACCCCTTAATACCTATTCCCTAAGCTCATCCCATTCGTCACACGAATGAGGAACATAAGACAACCTGAACAAAAGGGCTAGATCAGAAAACACCCCTTCCTGACATGTTTCCCATAGCTATGTTTACAAATCAACCATAGTATACACACATATCAAGACAACTGAAAACATATAGCACAAGGGATCCAGCCCCACAAGAAGCAGTGACGAGATAATTCTCAGAGTCAAACATTTAACAATATTGTTAACAAAGAGGAAAAAGAACTATAATTCTGCCATCATTTTATACTGTTGATAAATGTATTTGGTTTGGTACTCGTGTCCTATAGAGCCACTAACAGAGTGGTTAAGAACCTTGAGTAAGTGTTGGTTGCCACACTGCAACAACAGTGATTTCAGTATTGATGCAAGGGAGATGTTAAGAGACATGAGGGATGTTAAGACAATAAAAGAATAATATTTAAAGTTTAATGTGGCTTCATGTTTTTTTTATAGATCATTATATGAATCACTATACTTGCAGCCTTACAATAGTTTGCTTATGGCTTGTAGTTAAATTCACACAAGTCCAAAATAACCACAACACATCAATGAGTCCCTCAAGGTTGCCCTTGTTTACAACTGTTCAAAAATAACATTTTTTGGTTGAAATGGAGCGATGTTAAAAGGTCAAGCTATTGCTCCCTATCAAAGACTGTTTGACAAAATATCTCAAGTGACTGTGATTTCATGGACTACCATGATGGCATGATATGCACATAAGAGTTAGTTGGAATGGCCATAGACACTTTCAAGCAAATCCATATGACAGATGTAAAGCCAAATTTACAGCCTGGCCAATATGGCCACTGGGAGGCCCGTGAAATGAAGAGGAAGCACCTTGAAAGCTAGGTCATCTCATGGATACAATGGTTGCAAGATACTCACAACTAGAATTTGTTAAAAAGTCTATAGAAACTTTCAAGCGATGCAATTGAAAGGTGTAAAGCTAAACTCCCCTACCTTCCCACATCCTCCCTGCCTGTGCCAAACGGGAGCACAGGGAAGGCGCGCACACTGTTTGATAGAATGCCTCAATGAGGTGTTTCTCATGGACTGTAACGATTGCAGGTTAAGCATAAAATGGATATGTTTAAAAGGCTTTAGAAACTTTCAAACTAGTGCAATTAGCGATGTAAAGATAAATCCTAAACCTCTGCCAGCATCCTCACAGTCAGTACCAAGATAGGAGATGTGGAATAGGGTAAGGGTATCCATCAATGCATCGAGGAAGGGGAATTTTTGTGGGATGTTGTAGTCGTGAATACTACAATAGACATGTATGCAAAAAGTAGAGCATAGACATCGCACACATAATATCATGTTCCTCTCAGGCCAGCTACTTATGGCACAAAAATGAGACAAGCAAGAACCTTCGAATAGAAAGCAAAAAGGCAATACCAGATAATAAAAATGAAGATAGGCATTTAATTAAAACTTTGCTTCTAAATTTTGGATCTGAAGATCAATCAGATGGGTATCTGCATTCTGATCATGTATTGGATTTTGGGTATGAATGGATCTGGAAAATATAGAACATAATTTTAGAGGAAGATGTATTTGTTGGTTTAGGTCTGGACAACTGAGAGGGGGGGAGAATTAGTTGTCCCGCATTTTAATCTTTTCTACCTTTAATCTTCCTTTACAACTTATAATCAAATTAATGATATAAACATTTTAGCATCAATCAATAACACATGAGCAGAAACATAAATAACACACTTGACACCAAGATTTTTGACGTGGAAACCCGGTTAGGGGAAAAACCACGGTGGGGGTTAACCCACAAAGATTATACTCTGTTAAAAGTATTCTAATGGGGAATGCATTCGGGCTCACTGCCCAAAGCTCACTGCTCAAAAGAAGGCTCACTACCTACAGGAAGAAGATTACAATAAATTTGAACTAATATTTAGCATCTATTAATGCTGGAGTTCAGTTCCAGTTAAGCAAAGAAAACTGACTTGACATACTGCATCCTTACTCTACTCCTCTTACTGCTCTGCTAACATCTAAACTTTTTATCTCTACTCTTTTTTGCAAGTACACCATAGTCGCAACACCCACACATGCCAAAATCATCCAATTCCATCGGATATATATATCCGCAACATGATCTACAATAATTTTACCAGTCGGCTTGAAGAACATTTAGAACTTTGTCGAGTACTATGTAGCAAAGAAATCCACTTGGTATATTGGTGGAGAGTGGAAATAGAAAGCAGGAGGTTAGGGGTTCGACCCTCACAAACCAATCTTTTAACAATCAAACTGCCAAATGTGCCATGTGGCACCCAATCATTGATCCACATGGCATTACCTCATTCATCCATCAGTGACACATGTCACGCTGGATTGGTCCACATCATTAGACCTCCCACCTCATCTGCTGACTCATATGCTGCCATCTGCCATGTGTCAACCTCTGGACCTGCCACTTCAACAACTGCCATTGTGTCTACCATGTCAGCGTGCTGACATCGTCATTGTATTGTCTAGTTAGCATGGTCAACCCTCAACTTTGACCGGCCATATCTTTCTCGTATGAGCTCTGATCGAGGCGAAACAAGTGGCGTCGAAGTCATGGCGACAAGCTCTTTGACTTGTCATCTTTTTTCTTGGATTTGAAATAGTCAATTTTTCACCTTTTTGAAGACCTGATTGGCCTGTTTGACCAAACCTTTGACTGCACATAACTTCTGCATACGAACTCCTTTTGAGTCCATTCAAGTTGCGTCAGGATCGTGTCAGCGACCTCTTTCTAATGATGTTGATTCCATCAAGTTCTAAGACTACAAAATTTTTAGTTCTTCTGTATCCACCTGATCATTCATCCCCACTATGGGTTTAAACCACCCGACTGCCTTTTATAGGGGTTCGTTTCTATTATCATTCATTAAATAGAAAGGAGGCCCATATATGTAGCAAAAAAAACTGCTTGGTATATTATTGGTGAGTGAAAAAAGGAAGTAGGAGGTCAGGGGTTCGACCCCCACAAACCAACCTTTTAACAATTAAACCGCCACATGTGCCACGTGGCACCCAATCATTGGGCCATGTGGCATTACCTCATTCATCTGTTAGTGACACGTGTCACACTAGATTGGTCCACATCTTGAGACCTGCCACGTCATCTGCTAACTGAGATGCCACCACTTGCCACGTGTCAAACTCTGGATCTGCTACGTCAACAACTACCACTGTGTCTGCCATGTCAGCTTGTTGACTTCATCATTGTACTATTTAGTCGGCATGGTCAACCCTCAACTTTGGCCAGCCATCTCTTGTTCGTACGAGCTTTGATCGAGGTGAAATGAGTGGCGTCAGAATTGTGGTGATGAGCTCTTCGTGTTGGCATCTTTTTTTCTCAGATTTGAGACAATCACTTTTTCACCTTTTCGAATGTGTGATTCCCTTGTTTGACCGAACCTTTGAATGCACATAACTTCTGCATATGAACTCCTTTTGAGCCCTTTCAAATTGCGTTAGGATCGTGTCAGCGACCTCTTTCCAATGATACTGATTCTGTCAAGTTTTGAGACTGCAAGATTTTTAGGTCTTTTGGATCCACCTAGATCACTCTTCCCCACTGGGGGTTCAGACCAACCGACCCCCTTTTAAATGGATTTATTTCTATTATCATTCTTTAAATAGGAAGGAGGCCCGTATATGTAGCAATGAAAGCCGCTTTGTATATTAGTGGACAGTGAAAATAGGAAGCAGGAGGTCAGGGGTTCGACCCCCACAAACTAACCTTTTAACAAGAAAATCACCACATGTGCCACGTGACACCCAATCATTGGGTCACATGGCATTCACCCATTCATCCATCAGTGACATGTCATACTGGATTGGTCCACATCTTCAGACCTGCCATGTCATCTATTGAGTCAGATGACACCATCTGCCATGTGTCAACATCTGGACCTGCCACACCAACAACTGCCACTATGTCTACCATGTCAGCATGATGACGTCATTGTACAGTCTAGTCAGCATGGTCAACCCTCAAATTTGACCGGCCATATCTTGCTCGTACAAGCTCCGATCAAGGCGAAACGTGCGGTGTCAGAATCGTGGCGACGAGCTCTTCGATTTTGTATCATTTTTTCTTAGATTTGAGACAATAAATTTTTCACCTTTTGGAACACATGATTCGACTATTTCACCAAACCTTTGACTGCACATAACTTCTGCAATGAACTCCTTCCAATGATGCGTTAGGATCGTGCCAATGACCTCTTTCCAATGATGCTGATTCCGTCAGGTTCTGAGACTACAAAATTTTTAGGTCTTCTGGATCCATTTAGATCATTCGTTCCCACTCAGGGTTCAAACCACCCGACCCCCTTCTATAAGGATTCATTTCTATTATCATTCTTGAAATAGAAAGGAAGCCCGTATATGTAACAAAGAAAGTTGTTTGGTATATCGGTGGAGATTGAAAATAGTGAGGTTCGACCCCACAAACCAACCTTTTAACAATCAAACCACCACATGCCACATGCCACCCAATCATTAGGCCATGTGGCATTACCTCATTCGTCTATCAATGACACATGTAACTGTGGATTGGTCCACATCTTCAGACCTGCCATGTCATCTGCTGACTCAGATGCTACCATCTACCATGTGTCAACCTCTAGACCTACCACGTCAGCAACTGCCACTATGTCTGCCATGTCAGCATGCTGATGTCATCATTGTACTGTCTAATCGACATGGTCAACCCTCAACTTTGACCGGCCATATCTTGCTCGTATGAACTCCGAGCGAGGCAAAACAAGTGGCATTGAAATCATGGTGACAAGCTCTTCAACTTGGTGTCATTTTTGCTTAGATTTGAGACAATCATTTATTCACCTTTTTGAACACTTGATTCGCCTGTTTGACTGAACCTTTGACTACACATAACTTCTGCATACGAACTCCTTTTGAGCTCATTCAAGTTGTGTCAAGATTGTGTCAATGACCTCTTTCCAATGATGATGATTTTGTCAGGTTCTGAGACTGCAAAATTTTTAGTTCTTCTGTATCCATCTAGATCATTTTCCCCACTAGGAGATCAAACCACTCGACCCCCTTTTATAGGGATTCATTTCTATTATCATTCTTTAAATAGAAAGGAGGCCCGTAAATGTAGTAAAGAAAGCCGCTTGGTATAATGGTGGAGAGTGAAAATAGCAAGTAGGAGATCAGGGATTCGGACCCCACAAACCAACCTTTTAACAATCAAACTGCCACATGTGCCACGTGGCACCCAATCATTGGACCACATGCCATTACCTCATTCTTCCATCGGTCACATATGTCACACTGGATTGGTCCACATCTTCAGACCTATCATGTCATCTGCTAACTCAAATGCTGCCATATGCCACGTGTCAAACTCTGGACCTGCCACGTCAACAACTGCCACTCTATTTGCCATGTCAGCATGCTAACATTATTATTGTAGTATCTAGTCAGTATGGTCAACCCTCAACTTTGACTAGTCATATCTTACTCGTATGAGCTCTGATCGAGGCGAAACGAGTGGCATCGAAATCATGATGACAAGCTCTTCGAATTGCCATCATTTTTGCTTAGATTTGAGACAGTCAATTTTTCACCTTTTTGAACACCTAATTCACCTGTTTGACCAAACCTTTAACTGCACATAACTTCTGCATACGAACTCCTTTTGAGCTTGTTCAAGTTGCATTAGGATCATGTCAGCAACCTTTTTCCAATGATGTTGTTTCTGTCATTTTCACAGATTATAAAAAATTTCAGTCTTCTGTATCCACCTGGATCATTCCTCCCCACTTGGGGTTCAAACCACTCGACCCCCTTTTATAAGGATTCTTTTCTATTATCATTCTTTAAATAGAAAGGAAGCCCATATAAGTAGTAAAGAAATCCGCTTGGTATATTGGTGGAGAGTGAAAATAGCAAGTAGGAGGTCAAGGGTTTGACCCCCACAAATTAATCTTTTAACAATCAAACCGCCACATGTGCCACATGGCACCCAATCATTGGACCAGGTGGCATTACCTCATTCATCTGCCAGTGACACATGTCAAGCTAGATTGGTCCAAATCATCAGACCTGCCACGTCAACAACTGCCACTGTGTCTAGTCAGCATGGTCAACCCTCAACTTTGACCGGCCATATATTGCTCGTACGAGCTCTGATTGAGGTGAAATGAGCAACGTCAGAATTGTAGTGACGAGCTCTTCAACTTGGTATCATTTTTTTGGATTTGAGACAATCAATTTTTCACCTTTTTGACCAAACATTTGACTGCAGATAATTTCTACTTATGAACTCCTTTTAAGCTCATTTAAGTTGCGTTAGAATCATGTCAGCGACCTCTTTCCAATGATGTTGATTCTGTTAGGTTCTAAGACTGCAAAATTTTTAGTTCTTCTGTATCCACCTAGATCATTCTTCTCAACTAGGAGTTCAAACCACCTGAACCCCTTTTATAGGGATTCGTTTCTATTATCATTCATTAAATAGAAAGGAGGCCCATATATGTAGCAAAGAAAGTTGCTTGGTATATTGGTGGAGAGTGAATAAAATAAGCAAGAGGTTAGGGGTTCGACCCCCACAAACCAAAAATTTAACAATCAAACCACCACATGTGCCACGTGGCACCCACTCATTGGGCCACATGGCATTACCTCATTCGTTTGTCAGTGACACGTGTCACGCTAGATTGGTCCACATTTTCAGACGTGCAACATCATCTACTGACTTAGATGCCACCATCTGCCATATGTCAAACTTTAGATTTGCCACATTAACAACTACCACTGTGTCTACCCTGTCAACATGATGACATCATCATTATACTATCTAGTCAGCATGGTCAACCCTCAACTTTGACTAGCCATATCTTGCACGTACGAGCTCTGATTGAGGCAAAAGGAGCGGCGTCAGAACCGTGGCGATGAGCTCTTCGACTTGACATCATTTTTGCTTGGATTAGACAAAATCAATTTTTTGCCTTTTTGAATGCTTGATTCACCTATTTGACTGAACCTTTGACTATACATAACTTCTGCATACGAACTCCTTTTGGGCCCTTTCAAGCTGCGTTAGGATCATGTCAATGACCTCTTTCCATTGATGTTGATTCCGTCAAGTTCAAAGACTGCAAGATTTTTAAGTCTTCTGGATCCACCTGATCATTCCTCCCCACTGGGGGTTCAAACCACCTGACCCCCTTTTATAGGGATTTGTTTCTATTATCATTCCTTAAATAGAAAGGAGGCCCGTATATATAGCAATGAAAGTCTCTTGGTATATTGGTGGAGAGTGAAAATAGGAAGTAGGAGGTTAGGGGTTCAAACCCCACAAACCAACCTTTTAACAAGCAAATCACCACATTTGCCATGTGGCACCCAATCATTGGGCCACATGACATTCGCTCATTCATCTATAGGTGATATGTGTCAAGCTGGATTGGTCCACATCTTCAGACCTGCCACATCATATGTTGAGTCAGATGTCACCATCTGCCATGTGTCAACATCTGGACCTATCACGCCAACAACTGCCACTATGTCTACCATGTTAGCATGATGATGTCATTAGTGTACTGTCTAGTCAGCATGGTCATCCGTCAATTTTGATAAGCCATATCTTGCTAGTACAAGCTCCAATTAAGGTGAAACGAGCGGCATTGGAATCGTGGCGAAGAGCTCTTTGACTTGGCATCATTTTTGCTTGGATTTGAGCTAATAACTTTTTCACCTTTTTGAATGCATAATTTGTCTATTTGACTGAACTTTTGACTGCACATAACTTCTGCATAGGAACTCCATTTGAGCCCGTTCAAGTTGCGTCAGGATCGTGCCAGCGACCTCTTTCCAATGACATTGATTCCGTTAAGTTCTGAGACTGCAAAATTTTTAGGTCTTCTAGATCTATTTAGATCATTCCATCCCACTAGGGGTTCAAACCACTCGACCCCATTTAAAAGGATTTGTTTCTATTATCATGCTTTAAATGGAAAGGAAGCCTATATATGTAGCAAAGAAAGGCGCTTGGTATATTGGTGGAGAGTGAAAATAGAAATGTTTGACCCCACAAACAATCAAACCACCACATGTGCCACGTGGTACCCAATCATTAGCCCACATGGCATTACCTCATTCATCTGTCAATGACACGTGTCACACTGGATTGGTCCACATCTTCAGACTTGCCAAGTCATCTACTAGCTCATATGGTGCCATCTGCCTCATATCAACCTTTGGACCTACCACGTCAACAACTACCACTGTGTCTACCATATCAGCATGCTGATGTCATCATTGTACTATCTAGTCGACAAGGTCAACCCTCAGCTTTGACTAGCCATATCTTGCTCGTACGAGCTCTGATCGAGGTGAAACGAGCGACGTCAAAATTGTGAAGACAATCTCTTTGACTTGGCATCATTTTTGCTTGGATTTGAGACAATCAAAATTTCTCCTTTTTCAACCCTTGATTCACCTGTTTGACTGAACCTTTGACTATACATAACTTCCGTATACGAACTCCTTTTGAGCCCATTCAAGTTGTGTCAGGATCGTGTCAGTGACCTCTTTCTGATGATGTTGATTCTGTCAAGTTCTGAGACTACAAAATTTTTAGTTCCTCTGTATCCATATAGATCATTATTCCCCACTGGGGATTCAAACCACTCGACGCCTTTTAGAGGGATTTGTTTCTATTATCAGTCTTTAAATAGTAAGGAGGCCCATATATGTAGCAAAGAAAGTTGCTTGGTATATTGGTGGATAGTGAAAATAGCAAGTAGGAGGTTAGGGGTTTGACCCCACAAACCAACCTTTTCAAAATCAAACCGCCACATGTACCACATGGCACCCAATCATTGGGCCATGTGGCATTACCTCATTCTTCCATCAGTGACACGTCACGCTGGATTGGTCCACATCTTCAGACCTACCACATCATCTACTAACTCAGATGTTGCCATCTGCCACATGTCAAACTCTGGACCTGCCATGTCAACAACTGCCACTGTGTCTACCATGTTAGCATACTGACATCGTCATTGTACTATCTAGTCAACATGGTCAACCTTTAACTTTGACCAGCCATATCTTGCTCGTATGAGCTTCGATCGAGGCAAAACGAGTGGCCACAAAATCGTGACGACGAGCTCTTCGACTTAGCATCATTTTTACTTGGATTTGAGAAAATCAATTTTTCACCTTTTTGAACACCTGATTCCCCTGTTTGACTGAACCTTTGACTACACATAACTTCTGCATACGAACTCCTTTTAAGCCCATTCAAGTTCTGTTAGGATCATGTCAGCAACCTCTTTCCAATGATGCTGACTCCGTCATGTTCTCATACTACAAAATTTTTTAGTCTTCTGGATATGTAGCAAAGAAAGCCACTTGGTATATTGGTGGAGTGAAAATAGCAAGCAGGAGGTCAGGGGTTCGACCCCCACAAACCAACCTTTAAAAAATCAAACTGCCACATGTGCAATGTGGCATCCAATCATTGGGCCATGTGGTAATACCTCATTCGTCCGTAAGTGACACGTGTCACAATGGATTGGTCGACATCTTCAGACCTGCCACATCATCTGCTGACTCAGATGCTGCCATCTACCACTTGTCAAACTCTAGACCTGCCATGTCAACAACTACCATTGTGTCTGCCATGTCAGCGTGCTAACATCATTATTGTACTGTCTAGTCAGCATCGTCAACCCTCAACTTTGACTGGCCATATCTTGCTTGTACGAGCTCCAATCAAGGTGAAACGAGCAGCGTCAAAATCGTGGCGACGAGCTCTTCGACTTGGCATCATGTTTTCTTAGATTTGAGACACTAAATTTTTCACCTTTTTGAACACATGATTCACTTGTTTGACCGAACCTTTGACTGCACATAACTTCTACATACGAACTCCTTTTGAGCCTCTCCAAGTTGTGTTAGGATCATGCAAGCGACCTCTTTCCAATGACGATCATTCCATCAGGTTCTAAGACTACAAAATTTTTAGGTCTTCTAGATCCATTTAGATCATTCCTTCCCATTAGGGGTTAAAACCACCTGACCCCCTTTTATAGGGATTCATTTCTATTATCATTCTTTAAATAGCTTTAGCCCATATATGTAGCAAAGAAAGACGTTTGGTATATTGGTGGAGAGAGAAAATAGTAAGGTTCGACCCCACAAACCAACCTTTTAACAATCAAACTGCCACATGTGCCACATGGCATCGAATCATTAGGCCACATGGTATTACCTCATTCATCCATCTGTGACACGTGTCTAACTGGATTGGTCCACATCTTGAGACCTGTCACATCATCTGCTGACTCAAATGCCGCCATCTGCCACGTGTAAAACTCTGGACCTACCACGTCAACAACTGCCACTATGTCTGCCATGTTAGCATGCTGACGTCATCATTTTAATGTCAAGTTAGCATGGTCAACCATCAACTTTGATTGGCCAGATCTTTCTCGTATGAGCTCTGATCGAGGTGAAACGAGCGGCATCAAAATCGTGACGACGAGCTCTTCCACTTGGCATCATTTTTGCTTGGATTTGAGACAATCAAATTTTGACCTTTTTGAATCCCTGATTCACCTATTTGATTGAACCTTTGACTGCACATAACTTCTGCATACAATCTCCTTTCGAGCCCGTTCAAGTTGCATTAGGATCGTGTTAGCAACCTCTTTCCAATGATGTTGATTCCGTCATGTTTTATTACTGCAACATTTCTCGGTCTTCTAGATCCACCTAGATCATTCCTCCCCACTGGGGGTTTAAACCACCCAACACCCTTTTATAGGGATTCGTTTCTATTATAATTCTTTAAATAGAAAGGAGGCATGTATATGTAGCAAAAAAAGGTGCTTGCTATATTAGTGGAGAGTTAAAATAGCAAGCAGGAGGTCAGGGGTTCGACCCCCACAATCCAATCTTTTAACAATCAAACCACCATATGTGCCACGTAGCAATGAATCATTGGGCCACGTGGCATTACCTCATTCATCCGTTAGGGACATGTGTCACGCTAGATTGGTCCACATCATCAGACTTGCCACATCATCTGCTGACTCAGATGCCACCATCTGCCATCTATCAACTTCTAGACTTGCCATGTCAACAATTACCACTATGTCTTCCATATCAGCATGCTGATGTCATCATTGTATTGTCTAGTTAGCAAGGTCAACCCTCAACTTTGACTGGCCATATCTTGCTTGTACAAGCTCTGATCGAGGTGAAATGAACAACTTCAGAATCATGGCGACAAGCTCTTCGACTTGGCATCATTTTTGCTTGGATTTGAGACAATCAATTTTCACCTTTCTGAACACCTGATTCACCTGTTTGACCAAACCTTTGACTAGACATAACTTCTGCATACGAACACATGATTCACCTGTTCAAATTGTGTAAGGATCATGCCAGCGACCTCTTTCCAATGACACTGATTCCCTCAAGTTCTAAGACTTCAAAATTTTTAGTTCTCTTGTATCCACCTAGATCATTCCTCCCCACTTGGGGTTCAAACCACCTGACCCCCTTTTATAGGGATTCATTTCTATTATCATTCATTAAATAGAACGGACACCCGTATATGTAGCATAGAAAGACACTTAGTATATTGGTGGAGAGTGCAAAAAGTAAGGAGGTCAAGGGTTCAACCCCCACAAACTAGCATTTTAACAATCAAACTGCCACATGTGCCACGTGGCACCCAATCAATGGGCCACATGGCATTACCTCATTCATCCGTCAGTGACACGTGTCACACTAGATTGGTCCACATCTTTAGACCTGCCACATCATCTGCGGACTCAGATGCCGCCATCTGCCACATGTCAAACTCTGTACCTACCACGTCAACAACTGCCACTGTGTCTACCATATCACCATGTTGACGTCATTATGGTACCACCTAGTCGGCATGGTCAACCCTCAACTTTAACCAGCCATATCCTGCTTGTACGAGCTCTGATCGAGGTGAAACGAGCGGCGTCAGAATTGTGGCGACGAGATCTTCAACTTGGAATTATTTTTGCTTGTATTTGAAACAATCAATTTTTTGCCTTTTCAAACACCTGATTCGCTTGTTTGACCAAACTTTTGACTGCACATAGCTTCTGCATATGAACTCCTTTTGAGCCCATTCAAGTTGCGTTATGATCATGTTAGCAACCTCTTTCCAATAATGCTAATTATGTTAGGTTCTGAGACTGCAATATTTTAGGTCTTCTAGATCCACCTAGATCATTCCTTTCCACTAGGGGTTCAAACCATCTAACCCGCATTTATAGGGATTTGTTTCTAATATCATTCTTTAAATAGAAAGGAGGCCCGTATATGTAGCAATGAAAGATGCTTGGTATATTGGTGGAGAGTGAAAATAGGAAGCAGGAGGTCAGGAGTTCAACCTCCACAAACCAATATTTTAACAAGCAAATCACCATGTGTGCCACGTGGCACAAAATCATTGGGTGACGTGGCATTCGCTCATTCGTCCATCAGTGACATGTGTCATGCTAGATTGGTCCACATATTTAGACTTACCACATCATTTGTTGAGTCAGACGCCGCCATCTACCACGTGTCAACATCTAGACCTACCACACCAACAACTGCCACTGTGTCTGCCATGTTAGCATGATGACATCATCATTGTATTGTCTAGTCAGCATGGTCCACCCTTAACTTTGACTTGCCATATCTTGCTTGTATGATCTCTAATCAAGGCAAAATGAGAGGTGTCAGAATCATGGCGACGAGCTCTTCGACTTGGCATTATTTTTTCTTAGATTTGAGATAAGAAATTTTTCACCTTTTTGAACATGATTCACCTATTTGACCAAACCTTTGGCTGCACATAACTTCTACATACAAACTCCTTTTGAACCCATTCAAGTTGCGTCAGAATCGTGCCAGCAACCTCTTTCCAATGACGCTAATTCCGTCAGGTTCTGAGACTGCAAAATTTTTAGGTCTCCTAGATCCATTTAGATCATTCCTTCCCACTGGGGATTCAAACCACCTGACCCCCTTTTATAGGGATTTGTTTCTATTATCAAGGTTCGACCCCACAAACCAACTTTTAAAAGTCAATTTACCTATTTGACCGAACCTTTGACTGTACATAACATCTGCATACGAACTCCTTTTGAGCCCATTCAAGTTGCACCAAGATCCTTTCAGTGACATCTTTCCAATGATGTTGATTCTGTTAGGTTCTGAGACTGCAAAATTTTTATTTCTTCTGTATCCATCTGGATCATTATTCCCCACTTGGGGTTCAAATCACCCGACCCCCTTTTATAGGGATTTGTTTCTATTATCCTTCTTTAAATAGAAAGGAGGCCCATATATGCAGCAAAGAAAGCTGCTTGGTATATTGGTGGAGATTGAAAATAGCAGGCAGGAGGTTAGGGGTTTGAACCCCACAAACCAACCTTTTAACAATCAAACCGCCACATGTGCCACATGGCACTCAATCATTGGGCCATGTGGCATTACCTCATTCATCCATCAGTGACACGTGTCACACTGGATTGGTCCACATCTTCAGACCTGCCATGTCATATGCTGACTCAGATGCCGCCATTTGCCACATGTCAAACTTTGGACCTACCATGTCAACAACTACCACTATGTATGCCATGTCAACATGCTGACGTCATCATTGTACTATCTAGTCAGCATGGTCAACCCTCAATTTTGACCAGCCATATCTTGCTCGTATGAGCTTTGATCAAGGTGAAACGAGCAGTGTCGAAATCATGACAATAAGCTCTTCGACTTGGCATCGTTTTTGCTTAGATTTGAGATAATCAATTTTTTTCCTTTTTGAACGCCTGATTCACCTATTTGACTGAACCTTTGATTGCACATAACTTCTGCATACGAACTCCTTTTGAGCCTATTCAAGTTTGCCCCCCACAAACCAATCTTTTAATAATCAAACCACCACATGTGCCATGTGGGACCTAATCATTGGGCCACGTGGCATTACCTTATTCATATGTCAGTGACACGTGTCACGCTGGATTGGACCACATCATCAGACCTGCTACGTCATCTACTGACTTAGATGCCGCCATCTGCCATGTGTCAGCCTCTGGACCTACCATCTCAACAAGTCCACTGAGTCTACCATGTCAACATGCTGACGTCATCATTGTATTATCTAGTCAGTATGGTCAACCCTCAACTTTGACCTTCCATATCTTGCTCGTACGAGCTTCGATCGAGGCGAAACGAGTAGCATCGGATTCATGGCAATGAGCTCTTCAACTTGGTATCATTTTTGCTTGGATTTGAGACAATCAATTTTTCACCCTTTTGAATGCCTAATTTGCCTATTTGACCAAACCTTTGATTGCACATAACTTCTGCATATGAAATCCTTTTGAGCCCATTCATGTTGCATTAGGATCATGTCAGCGACCACTTTCCAATGATGCTAATTCCGTTAGGTTCTAAGATTGCAAGATTTTAGGTCTTCTAGATCCACCTCAATCATTCCTCTCCACTGGGGGTTCAAACCACCCGACCCCCTTTTATAGGGATTTGTTTCTTTTATCATTCTTTAAATAGAAAGGAGGCCAGTATATGTAGAAATGAAAGATGCTTGGTATATTGGTGGAGAGTGAAAATAGGAAGTAGGAAGTCAGGGGTTTGACCCCCACACACCAACCTTTTAACAAGCAAATCACCACATGTGCCACGTGGCACCCAATCATTAGGCCACGTGGCATTCACTTATTCGTCCATCAGTGACACGTGTCACGCTGGATTGGTCCATATCTTCAGACTTGCCACGTCATCTGTTGAGTCAGATTCTGCCATCTACAATGTATCAACATCTGGACCTGCCACGCCAACAACTACCACTGTGTCTGCCATGTCAGCATGATGACATCATCATTGTACTGTCTAGTCAACATGGTCAACCCTCAACTTTAACTAGCCATATCTTGCTCGTACGAGCTCCGATCAAGGCGAAACGAGCGGCTTTGGAATTGTGGCGATGAGGTCTTTGACTTGGCATCATTTTTTCTTGGATTTGAGAGAATAAAATTTTTACCTTTTTTAACACATGATTTGTCTGTTTGACCAAACCTTTGATTGCACATAACTTCTGCATACTAACTCCTTTTGTGCCCATTCAAGTTGCATCAAGATTGTGTCAGCGATCTCTTTCAAATGACGTTGATTCCATCAGGTTCTAAGACTACAAAATTTTTAAGTCTTCTGAATCCATTTAGATCATTCCTTCCCACTGGGGGTTCAAATCACCTAATCCCCTTTTATAGGGATTTGTTTCTATTATCATTCTTTAAATAGAAAGGAAGCCCGTATATGTAGCGAAGAAAGCTATTTGGTATATTGGTGGAGAGTGAAAATAGAAAGGTTCAAACCCACAAACCAACTCTTAACAATCAAACTACCACATATGCCATGTGGCACCCAATCATTAGGCCAAATGGCATTACCTCATTCATTTGTCAATGACACGTGTCAATCTAGATTGGTCCACATCTTCAGACCTTCCACGTCATCTGCTGACTCAGATGATGCCATCTGCCACGTGTCAACCTCTGGACCTACCACGCCAACAACTTCCACTATGTCTACCATGTCAGCATACTGATGTCATCATTGTACCGTCTAGTCGACATAGTCAACCCTTAACTTTGACCGGGCATATCTTGCTCGTACGAGCTCCAATCGAGGCAAAACAAGCAGTGTCGAAATCGTGGCGACAAGATCTTCAACTTGGCATCATTTTTGCTTGGATTTGAGACAATAATTTTCTCACCTTTTTGAATGCCTAATTCCCCTGTTTGACAGAACCTTTGACTGCACATAACTTCTGCATATGAACTCTTTTTGAGCCCATTCAATTTATGTTAAGATCGTGTCAACATCCTCTTTCCAATGATGTTGATTCCATCAGGTTCTGAGACTACAAAATTTTTAGTTCTTCTGTATCCATCTGGATCATTATTCCCCACTGGGGGTTCAAACCACCTGACCCCCTTCTATAGGGATTCGTTTCTATTATCATTCTTTAAATAGAAAGGAGGCCCATATATGTAGCAAAGAAATTTGGTTGGTATATTGGTGGATAGTGAAAATAGCAAGTAGGAGGTCAGGGGTTCGACCCCCACAAACCAACCTAAAGCAATCAAACCGCCACATGTGCCACGTGGCACCCAACATTGCGCCACATGGCATTACCTCATTCTTCTATCAATGACACATGTCAAACTAGATTGGTCCACATCTTTAGACCTACCACTTCATCTGCTGACTCAGATGTCACCATCTGTGACATGTCAAACTCTGGATCTACCACATCAACAACTGCACTATGTCTGCCATGTCAACATGTTGACATCATCATTATACTGTCTAGTTAGCATGGTAAACCCTTAACTTTGACCAGCCATATCTTGCTCGTACGAGCTCTGATTGAGGTGAAATGAGTAGTGTCAAAATCGTGGTGATGAGCTCTTCGACTGAGAATTATTTTTGCTTGGATTTGAGATTATCAAATTTTCACCTTTTCAAATGCCTGATTCCCCTGTTTGACCAAACCTTTGACTACACAACTTTTTCATATGAACTCCTTTTGAGCACATTCAAGTTGCGTTAGGATTGTGTCAGCAACCTCTCTCCAATGATGTTGATCCCGTCATGTTCTCAGATTGTAAAATTTTTTGGTCTTCTGGATCCACCTAGATCATTCCTCCCCACTTGGGGTTCAAACCACCTGACCCCCTTTTATAGGGATTCATTTCTATTATCACTCTTTAAATAAAAAAGGAGGCCCGTATATGTAAAAAAGAAAGCTGCTTGGTATATTGGTGGAGATTGAAAATAGCAAGCAGGAGGTCAGGGGTTCATCCCCCACAAACCAATCTTTTAACAATCAAACCACCACATGTCCCACGTGGCACCCAATCATTGGGTCATGTGGCATTACCTCATTCATCTGTCAGTGACATGTGTCACGCTGGATTGGTCCACATCATCAGACCTACCATGTCATCAACTGCCAATGTGTCTGCCATGTCAGCATGTTGATGTCATCATTGTATTGTCTAGTCAGCATAGTCAACCCTCAACTTTGACAGGCCATATCTTATTTTTACGAGCTCTGATTGAGGCGAAACGAGCGGCATCAGAATCGTGGTGACGATCTCTTCGACTTAACATCATTTTTGCTTGGATTTGAGACAATCAATTTTTCACCTTTTTAAATTCTTGATTCCCCTGTTTCACCATACCTTTGACTACACATAACTTCTACATACGAACTCCTTTTGAGCCCATTCAAGTTACGTTAGGATTGTGTCAGCAACCTATTTCCAATGATGTTTATTCCATCAGGTTCTAAGACTACAAAAAATTTAGTTCTTCTATATCCACCTGTATCATTCCTCCCCACTCGGGGTTCAAACCACCTGACCCCCTTTTATTAAGATTCGTTTCTATTATCATTGATTAAATAGAAAGGAGGCCCGTATATGTAGCAAACAAAGCCGCTTGGTATATTGGTGGAGAGTGAAAAAGAAAGCAGGAGGTTAGGGGTTTGACCCCCACAAACCAACCTTTTAACAATTAAACTGTCACATGTGCCATGTGTCACCCAATCATTAGCCGTTACCTCATTCGTCCATCAGTGACACGTGTCTAGCTAAATTGGTCCACATCTTCAGACCTGCCACGTCATCTGCTGACTCAGATGTCGCCATCTGCGATGTGTCAAACTCTAGATCTACCATGTCAAGAAATGACACTATGTCTGCTATGTCAACATGCTGATGACATCATTGTACTATCTAGTCATCATGGTCAACCCTCAATTTTGACCAGCCATATCTTGCTTGTATGAGCTCTGATCGAGGCAAAACAAGTGGTGGCAGAATCATGGCGATGAACTCTTCAACTTGGCATCATTTTTACTTAGATTTGAGACTATCATTTTTTCACGTTTTTAAACCCCTGATTCACCTATTTGACCAAATATTTGACTGCACATAACTTCTACATACGAACTCCTTTTGAGATCGTTCAAGTTACGTTAGGAACGTGTCAGCGACCTCTTTCCAGTGATGCTTATTCTATCAAGTTTTGAGACTGCAATATTTTTAGGTCTTCTAGATCCACCTATATCATTCCTCCCCACTAAGGGTTCAAACCACCCGACCCCTTTTATCGAGATTTATTTTTATTATCATTCTTTAAATAGAAAGGAGGCCTGTATATGTAGCAATGAAAGCCACTTGGTATATTGGTGGAGAGTGAAAATAGGAAGCAGGAGGTCAGGGGTTCGATCCCCACAAACCAACCTTTTAACAAGCAAATCACCACATGTGCCACATGGCACCCAATCATTGGGCCACGTGGCATTCGCTCATTCATCTGTCAGTGACATGTGTCACGCTGGATTGGTACACATCTTAAGACCTACCACGTCATCTGTTGAGTCAGATGCCGCCATCTACCATGTGTCAACATCTGGACCTGCCATGCCAACAACTACCACTGTGTCTAGCATGTCAGCATGATGACGTCATCATTGTACTGTCTAGTCAACATGGTCAACCATCAACTTTGAGCTTCCATACCTTGCTCGTACAAGCTCCGATCAAGGTGAAATGAGCAGCATCAGAATCGTGGCGATGAGCTCATCGACTTGGCATCATTTTTTCTTGGATTTGAGGCAATCAATTTTTCACCTTTTTGAATGTATGATTCCCCTATTTGACCAAACTTTTGACTACACATAATTTTTGCATACAAACTCCTTTTGAGCTCGTGCAAGTTACGTCAAGATCGTGCCAGTGACCTCTTTCCAATGGCACTGATTTCGTCAGGTTCTGAGACTGCAAAATTTTTAGGTCTTCTGGATCCATTTAGATCGTTCCTTCCCACTGGGGGGTTCAAACCACCCGACCCCCTTTTATAGCGATTCATTTCTATTATCATTCTTTAAATAGAAAGGAAGCCTATATATTTAGCAAAGAAAGCTGCTTGGTATATTGGTGGAGAGTGAAAATAGCAAGGTTCAACCCCACAAACCAACCTTTTTTAATAATCAAACTACCACATGGCACCCAATCATTAGGCCACATGGCATTACCTCATTCGTCCGTCAGTGACATGTGTCATAGTGGATTGGTCCACATCTTCAGACCTGCCATGTCATCTATTGACTCAGACATCATTGTCTGCCATGTGTCAAGATCTAGACCTACCACATCAACAACTACCATTATGTATGCCATGTCAGCATGCTGATGTCATCATTGTACTGTCTAGTCGACATGGTCAACCCTCAACTTTGACCGTCCATATCTTGCTCATATGAGCTTTGATTGAGGCAAAACGAGCAGCGTCGAAATCATGGTGACGAGCTCTGTGACTTGGCATCATTTTTTCTTAGATTTGAGACAATCAATTTTTCACCTTTTTGAATGCCTGATTCACCTGTTTGACTGAACCTTTGACTGCACATAACTTTTGCATACGAACTCCTTTTGAGCCCATTCAAGTTGTGTCAGGATCGTGTCAGCGACCTCTTTCCAATGATGTTGATTCCATGAGGTTCTAAGAGTGAAAAAATTTTAGTTCTTTTGTATCCATCTGGATCATTATTCCCTACTGGGGGTTCAAACCACCCGATCCCCTTTTATAGGGATTCATTTCTATTATCATTATTTAAATAGAAAGGAGGCCCGTATATGTAGCAAAGAAAGCCACTTGGTATATTGGTGGAGAGTGGAAATAGCAAGCAGGAGGTTAGGGGTTTGACCCCCACAAACCAACCTTTTAATAATCAAACCACCACATGTGCCACGTGGCACCCAATCATTGGGCCACGTGGCATTTCCTCATTCTTCCGTCAGTGACACATGTCACACTGGATTGGTCCACATCTTTAGACCTGCTACATCATCTGCTAACTCATATGTGCCATCTGTCAACTTAGATGTCGCCATCTACCACGTGTGAAACTCTAGACCTGCCACGTCAACAACTGGCAATGTGTCTGTTATGTCAGCATGCTGACATCATCATTGTACTGTCTAGTCAGCATTGATGAGTTATATTTTGCCACCTATTTTAGCCTAAAATCACCTAGTTGTGTGTCCATTATAAGCCACCTTGTTACCCTTTTTGCCATAGTATTTGTGAAAGATTAAAAGTTAATTAATATGATTAGAAAGGTATAAAACATTTGGTAATTAACTGTTCTTGAGCACTAATTGTGGTGGATATTGTGAACAGGGATTTTTGGAGGATGGAAGGATGCGTAATAGAAACTACCTGGAAGATCTTATGATCTCTTAGTTATTGTCTTCTAGTTTTGTTTTAATGATAATCAGGTAACTAGGGTGCATAGTTGGTTTTGGAATATTTGGAAAATAGTAGGCCGCAGGCCATATTACTATTTTTTGAAATCAATTGAATAGATATGGTTATGATTTGTAATCGGTCGACAAAACTCTTTTAATGTTTTATTTTGTATAAAGACTTATATATACGCTCTCTCATGGGCATAAAGATATTAATCTTGATATGAAGTTAAAAACTTAATATAAGAGGACTTTTAGCACTGAACTTGCCTATTGTGCAATATTTTTCCTCCACTCGGCTGGTTGGGAGAAAGGGTTGCTCCTTAGCCAGCTTTTGGACTTCCATTTCTATTGTATGTGTGAGGTATCATTTGTGTTTTAAGTTTCATATGTTGCAATCTGATTAAGTTTAAGTTCAAGTGATTCCTATCTGTGTTATTGAATCCATGTGATTGAAATTAATAAAGTGTGAATTAAGTTATTTGTGGGAAAGACTGTTAATGTATGGCATAAGTTAGAATGCAGGGACGACACATATAAGCAAAGCTATGGTTTATACTCTATTTTTAGAACATCACATTAACCTGTGTAACTTAACCAATTCCTGTCGCCCGAGAATTATAGGTCCTGTCGCCAAGTTATGCAGCTCCTGTCACCAAAACATTTTAATATATTCTTACATCCCATTTTTTTAAGGCATTGTAATTCAAACGTATTAATGTTTAGATTTAGAAGTGTATGTGAATAAGATAATAATTGAATTTAAGGTTTTATTTAAGTGGTAGACAAAAAGGGAGTCAATTCTTAGATTAAAGAAGCATGTTTTGATTCAATTCTTAAATTAAAGAAGTATGTTGAGTTGAATGCATTCATCCCCACTTAGTTCATTAGTTCCAACCCTTAGGTAGATTTTTGCAACACTGTTCACAAGATTACTGTTGATAACTGAGAGGGGGGGGTGAATCAGTTATCCTAATTATTTCCCTTATTGAACTTTCCTTTTAATTGAAGCAGCATAAAATCAAACACAAAACATTAACCATGAAGTAAGAAACACATGACACAGTATTTTTGACGTGGAAACCCTGTTAAGGGAGAAAACCACGGGGTGATTAACCCAAGAATTATTCTCTGTTAGAAGAATAGGAAATTACAAAAATGGCACTTGCCAATTAGGGCTCACTGCCCGAGCACACTGCTCACAAGAGGCCCACTGCCTACAAGAAGACACACTGTCTACAAAGTGATGATAATCACAGTCTTGAACTGATTGGAAGCATCTGCATATGCTGGAGTTCAGTTCCGGTTAGGCTCAGTACACTGATCTGCTGCACTTCATCTTTCCTCTGTTCTTTGTTCTGCTATCTTTCACATACCGGATCCTTTTTGCTACCTCTGCACTTTCTCTGGACTTATTCGCATATCTCACTACATCCACACACACTTCACAACTAAATCCATCCTCTATATATATCCGCACAAGTAGTTTCATCACCTTTCTAGTCGGCATCCGGAACAGTCTTAGTTTCTTACAAACTCTCATTCTGTCGGCTGAATCCTTCCTCACCAAGCAATGCGGATCAAGCATATACTTGTAGATATCATTAATCATGTCGGCCAAACATGATTCATGCCTTCACAACCTCTGTCATCAACAGTAACCCATCCGGAAAGTAGTCTGATACTCTGCCAGTCAGTTCTTCCTCTGTTTTCACTGTCTCTCAGGAATCCGGTACTCAACCATTCATATCTTTTTCTTTGTCCATCACCGGAGGCTAAATCCTTGGAATATACCACTCAAGGTAGTCCTCTTGACTTCCCCAAATCCGCACTGCACCAAGACACTTCCTCTGAGAGGTCCGGACCAATCTGTCGGACCTTGCCACATGCTCTGTTCTTCTTTACCGGACCACAACTTTCTTTATTCTGACTTCCGGTAGAGACACATCATGACTTGCGGATATGTGGGATGACCTTTGTTGCCATCAATGACAACAACCATGAATCCATATAGTGTCTCTTGCCAACAATCTCCCCCTTTGGCATTGATGGCAACACTTAGTGAAAAATGACTAAGTGTTTTCACTATGCTCCCCCTTTGCTGATGCTCTGTCTTTATATACAATTTCCGGAACTCCCCCTTAGTTGGATTCCTCATTTTTCACTGCTCCTCACTCCCCCTTTGACATCAATGGCAAAGGGTAGGGTCCGCATATCAAAATTTTCAAAAATTTCTTATACTTAGCTGCATATTTACATACTCACATATATTGAAGAATGTCTGCAAAGGATGTCTGTAATTGAATCATTTCGGTAGCCCAACTTTGCTTCATTCTGTCCAAAATTGAAATGTGACCACTTAACAAAAATGCAAATGCTTCTGCCCGCTTGAGATCTGTCGGATCTTTTGTTTGGGCGGTGGTCCTAGCATCACTGATGGCCTCATGCATGGTTTCCAACTTAGGGATTATAATCCTTCTAAGTTCTCCCATCCGGTTGGTGATGTTCTTCCTTTCCTTCTCAAGATTCTTTATTTCGTTCAAGACTGCAATAGTCTGACATTCTTGATTTATTATGGAGGAAGAGAGAGGATCAAAACTTTGAGATAAGCTTTGTAGCTTATCCTGTTCCTCTTTTATTTTCTTGTCAAATGCTGCTGTTGCCTTTGACCAGGATATACAAAATTTATAGATATCACCGCCATCCTTAAGAGCATTCTCTAAGCTCTTTATTCCAATGCTTACAATCTTTTTGTCTTTAGAGATTAATTCTAATATCTCTGAAAATCTCTTATCCAAAAATTCCTTCCGGACCTTTTCTTCAGCTGATTTTTCTAAAGAATCAAAATGTGTATCAACACTGCTGACTAAGGTTTTTAGATTACCGGAAGTGGAGGCTGTCGGATCTATCTGGATTGATGGCATGATCTTTACAAGTATTCTGGAAGCAGCCTCTATCAACTCACAGTCTTCCATATGAGACTTCAGGAGCTTTTCATTTGCCTTGGCATTTGCAAATGAAGCTATCTTCATTGTTTGTACCGGAGAGAGAGAGTCAAAATCAAATGGACCTTTGAGAAGCTCCGGTTCATCAATCTCTAGAGTTTCTTTACTCAAAAATTGTTGAACAGTTTGTGCAGTGTCTCTTGCCGGAGACAGATGTTTCTTTTCTTCTGCAGTCTTAGAACTGTCAACCTCTTTGTCTTTCACCACTGCTTCCTTCTCCTGTAGTTGCTCTTCTTCTTTGGATCCGGAGACTGTAGGGGAAACCGGAGGAGAGATGCTAACTTGTTCATGGGCCACTTCTTCTTGAGCAGAGGGTCCCAAGTCCTCACTTGTCTGTTCAGGGCTCACTTCTTCCGGAACAGAAGATTCCAAATCAGCAGCTGTTTCTGCACCTAAGTCCTCTACAACAGGAAGATTGAACCTTTTGAAGGCCTTCCGGAGGATCTCTTCTGTTTCTTGGGCCACTTTGTCAGTTTCACCAAGCATGAGTTGATTCATCCTGGCTTTGCTTCTGAACTCATCTTTACATTCCTTGAAGATAATGTTCATTGTCTTGGGATCAATTTGAGGATATAGCTGAATAGCTATCTGCTCCCGGATCTCAAGATCTTTAGCATGAGCATTAATTTTTCTCACTTCCATTTCCTTTTCTAGGCTTTTAGGAATAAGAGATATTATTTCAATGAAAGCCTTATTATATATGTTAAGATATTTCACTGTGGCCTCCTGCAGAGTCTTTTGGTCGGCCTCACTGAAGTCATCATATGATTCAGTCATTGGTTGAAGGTTTCCATCCACCGTGACCGACTTGATTATGCTCTCTAGTGACAGAGTGGGCTTTTCAACAGTTACCTCTGCCATTTCCTCCTTGTCTTGGCCTGTGGAGGGCTTACCGGATCCTTTCTTTTTCTGTTTCTTTACTTCTCTTACTCCTTCATCTGATTCTGTTTCCTCTTCATCCTTTTGGCTTCCATAAGCCCTTGTGGCTTTTGCCTTTGATCTCTTACCGGATGCCTGGTGTTGACTTTTTCCCAGACTGGATGCTTATTCCCAGATATCCCTACAAGGTAGCCATCAGTGATCAACAGGAGCTCTGGGCCAGGGGGTCAACAGTATAGGAGATAGACTCTATATTTTATCTCCTCTTCTTCTTCAGGCTCTGCAAGACCTAGGGGGGTATTCCCTATTCAACATCCATAAGGATATGCATGCAAGGCTGGGATGTTGACAGAAAGCAGATGAGTCCTCCTGTATGTAGACCAAAACTGAAAGATAAGGGCAAAGGGGCTAGCTTTGGGCCTATTTGCAGTTGTAGACAGAGGACTGAGGATCCTAAACTAACTCTAATGTCCTAATGTTGGTTTTAGATTTTGCTTTGGAGTTTAAGTGTGGATGCAAAGCTGGATATGGTTATAACACAAAACAAAGCATGATTGGTGCCTATCCAGGGCCTGGAGTCAATAGACATACACCTGTGAATGATCAGCATAAACAACTAAAACTGGATTTCAAGGGGATATATGTGATACCTGCCTTACAGGCATCTCCCAATACAAAGTGTTAGGTTATCTCTACTTATGGTATCCCTACTGCAGTATATCCCTCCCAATGTTCAACCTGAAAACAGTTTAATCTACCCCTTGAGTAGAAGTTAAAAGATCAGACAGTCAACATAGGAATTCTATGCTCTAGAATCTAAACATTACTAAACATCCAGATTCAGAAGAAGAATACATGCAATACTGGAGACAGAATTAACACAACACATGCCAAACAGCATTTCTCATATAAGTTTAATCATGAAATCAGTGGGTTCATGCCAAAAACAAACAACAGGAGATACATAAACTCACAGGTAAGCTGTACAGAGCAACCAGATCAGCTTGTCATGCATTACAGAGCCAAAATCATCAACTTTCAACAACCTCTGAAATGAGCAACACCACCCGCTTATAACAGCCAGGTAGGTGCTCAGCAATTAATTACAATGTTGACCAAAATCTCGCCAGATACACAGTATCATGGAAATGGCGCTCAAACACAACCGGATTGGCGCCCAAACTTGAATGCAGCAGGTAGGGGAGGAGACAGGAAGATTTCTCGAGCCCTGCGCCATCATCCGCTGATTGACACCTCCAGTCGGGTACAAGATCGACCCACGCCATCGCCCATACCTCTGCAACAATCGCCATTAATGGCGCACCAACCCGCGGCCTTGGGAAAACCATCAAACAGACTATCGCAAGCATTTCCCGCCGAGATTCATCATCATGATATTTGAAAATGCAGGATAACAATATCCCACATGCACCCCGCGATGACCTCAATAACACCTTATATACTAGATCATGAGCATATATCATGTCAGTGCTTTTGCTCCTGACGACACTAGTATAGACTTCATCATCATCATCTTCCAGCAGCATGATATCCTGTTGTTCGAAAAATCACCCTGACGTCATCATGATATTTGAAATATAACCTTCATGATAATCGGCACAACCTGATCCTTCGGAGGAACATCCTCCTGCTGAGCTTATAACAAAAGTCTGGCCGATGAACATCCTGATGACGTCATCATCATATCCTGCTGATGTCATCATCATATCTGCTTACTGCGCACCTCCTCACATCCGGATGACGTCATCATCATGTTTGCAAATATCAGGAGGTCTCTTCAAGATGATCAGTGTTAGAAATATGACCCCCGCGGACCTTGATGACGTCATCATCATATTCACATCATCATGATATTCGGAAGACAACCGGATATTTGGAAATATCCTCCTGACGTTCAAATATCAGGTTGCACTGTAGCTCCTCTATAAGATCGGGGCGAAAACTGAATATGATGATGCTGCTTGAAAAGATCACCCTCAATAGATAACACGCGAAACCAGCAGGCGGATATCTCCTTGATATCAACATCATCATGATGTTCGAACAAACATATATCTGGGTGATATGAAAATATCACCCCCTCCTTCGCGAATATCATGATGCAGATAGGCAGAAAGAAAAATATCACCCTGATATACGGATGACGTCAGCATCATCAGGATGAGAAACAAAGAATAGGAAGTGATACAACATCATCAGGATGATATTGACTAAGATCATCCTGACGTTCCAAAATATGATGACCCTAGTGAATATCGGGTCGCAATTACAACTCTTCAACAACATCATCAAGATGATGTTAACCAAGATCACCCGATGATAAAAATATCACCCCGGCGAAATATCATGAAGGCAGAAAATATGATGACCTCCGCAAGCAGCAGGATGATAACTGGAAATATGATGATGATGAACACGACCCTTAGGAAAAAACAAGTTAGGTCGAGCAATTCAAAGAATAAGCAACATCATCATCATGCTCGCGTAAGGTGATAAATGGAAGATCACCGGAGACTTTGAAACATCACCCTCGCAAGCAGATGCGGGTACACTGTAGCTCGGCAGCATTATCATGATAAAAACCAAACATCACCCGATGACTGAATATGATGATGACGATGAAAAACCCAGTCGACGAAGAACATGATGATGCAGACCAACGAAGACAAGATGATGATGATGACCTCCTCCTCAGGAAAACATGATGCTGCAGTTGAAAAATGCTGAGGAGGTCCAACACTTAGAAAAAATGGGCAAGAAGATAAAGGCTTCAAATAAAGAAACCTCCTGATCATGACAAATCAACCCCTGGTCAAAATGAGTGTCAACAGTGGCTCCGAATGGGGACGTGCAGGTGAAAACCTGCAGCGAGAACCAGATCTCCGGGCAGACCTGACAAAAAGCCAAAAACGCGAGCTGTACAAGGCATTTACACTACATACATATTTTACAAATGTGCACAGCAACCAGTTATTATGCAAAATAGAACTTAAGGAATTGGCCATGCACAGGCAATTCCAGAATTTCACCATCTAGGGCCTGGAGGAAATAAGAATCCTCCCCATGAGTATTGCAAACCTGATATGGGCCCATCCATAAGGGCTGAAATTTGCCATGTTTACCCTTTTCCTGATCTTTAGCATTCCAAATAAGCACCAGATCATTAACTTGAAACTTCCTTTTTGTAGTTCTCCTGTCAAACTGATATTTCATCCCTTGTTGTCTTTTGAGATTGATCTGGTGGGCTCTCCTTCTGTCTTCATCCAATGCAACCAGCTGATTCACCCTTTCTGTCATGGGATCTTCAATGTCCTCATCATTTTCCTGGATGAACCTGTAAACTGGTAGGAGATTGTTTATGGGCAGTCTAGCTGATGCACCATATACTAGCTCAAAAGGTGACTTCCCAATAGCCCTTTTCACAGTCACTCTGTCAGCCCATACTGCTAAATTCAACTTTGAGTCCCAAGCCCTCTTGTTCTTGTCCAGTATCCTCTTGACAATTTTCATGATGCTCCTATTGCTTGATTCTGCTTGACCATTTCCTTGTGGGTGATATGGTGATGTATATGACAGGCTTATCCCATACCTGTTGCAAAAATCAACAAACTCACCTGATCTGAAGCACATAGCATTATCAGTGATTATTTTAGATGGTACTCCAAACCTGATGATGATGTTCTCTAGTATGAAGTCTGTCACCACCTTACTTGTAGCTCTTTTAGTTGGAATGGCCTCAATCCATTTGGTAAAGTAGTCAGTTGCCACCAAAATCCAACTGTGTCCCCCACTTGATTTGTCTGCAATTTCCCCTATAAAATCAATTCCCCATTGCTGGAATGGAGCATCCACAGGTGCAGTTCTGAGGGGTAAAGCACCATGATATTTCAGCTTTCCTGAGAATCTCTGGCAAGGGTCACATTTTCTTACTAACCTCTGTGCATCTGAAAAGAGAGTGGGCCACCAATATCCTGCCCTGAGAATTTTATGAGCTGTTGTTTGGGCAGTATAATGGCCACCACACAATCCTTTATGCATGTCAATCAAAATATTGTTAGCCATATTCTTATCCACACATCTCAGCAGCACACCATCAGGATTCTTCCAGTACAACTCACCTTGAACAATGACATACCTGATTGCATGTAGCTTCAGAGTCCTCTTTTGATTGTCACTGAAATGGGAAGGACAATTTAGATTTTGCAAATAATAGACAATATCCTTATACCATTCAGATCCTGATACACTTACATTCTCATCTTGGACTGCATTAACTTGGCATGCTTCCAAGTTTGACTGTGCCATCATCTTGGCTAGTCCTTGTCCTCTTATCAATTTAGTAACTTGTATGTCTATGTTGAATTCCTGCAGTTTGTTTATCCATCTGCACCTTCTTCCAGTCACCTCCTGCTGAGTGAATATGTCTTTGACTGCAGCATGAGGTACATATGCAATTATATGTGACCCTACCAAGTATGGTCTGAAACTTTTAATGGCTCTAACAAGTGCATACGCCTGCTTTTCCATAATGTCATATTTCAATTCAGAGGCCTGCAGGGACATACTGAAGAAAGCAATGGGCTGTTCAAAACCATCTTCATTTTTCTGTAACAAACATGCAGCTACAGTATGAAAGGAAGCAAATGAGAACACCTGGAATGGCCTAGAAAAATCAGGAGATTTAAGAACAGGGGCCATCTTTATTGCCTCTTTGATATTCTGAAATGATTCTGTTGCTTCCCTTTCCCAGTTGACAGTTGCATCCTTCTTCATCATCTTGGAAATGTTCCTTGTGATCTCTGCAAAGTTGGGAACAAATCTTCTGACAAAGTTTACCTGTCCAAAGAAGGACTGAACTCCTTTCACAGTTTTTGGCATTTGGATCCTGTCAATGGCTGCCACTCTCTCTGGATCTATCCTGACTCCATCCTTGGAAACAATGTGTCCCAGAAGCTTTCCTTCAACTACTCCAAAGGCACACTTCTTTGGGTTTAGAGAAATACCATATTCTAGTGCTCTTATAAAAATCTGCTCCAGATGCATACAATGCTGCTCTTCTTTCTTTGAGTAGGCAGTCAGGTCATCCTGATATACTGCCAGGATTGAATCAGTCAGCCCTGCAAAAGCAACATCCATTGCTCTTTGAAATGTAGCACCTGCATTTGTTAGTCCAAATGGCATTCTAACGTACACATATGTTCCCCATGGAGTGGTAAAGGCAGTCTTATACTGTTCTGATTCTTTTACCTTTACCTGATTATATCCTGAAAATCCATCCATCATGGATAGGAGTTCACAACCAGTCACCCTCTGCAACATAGCCTCCATATTAGGCAATGGATAGTTATCCTTCAAAGAGGATACATTCAAGTTCCTGAAATCCACACAAAGCCTAATATCACCATTCTTTTTTCTGACTGGGACAAGGTTAGACACCCAAGTTGAGTGTCTTATGGGCACAATTATTCCAGCATCCCTGAGCCTTTTGAGTTCTTCCTGCATCTTGGGAGCTAAGGTAGGATTTATAGGCCTTTGCCTCTGTCTAAATGGCTTAGCTTCAGGCTTCAGTGGGATCTCATGCTGGAATAAGTCTTCTCTATAAGCTTTTAGGTCCTCATATGACCAAGCAAAAACATGTTTATACCTTTTTAGCAATGCAATCAGCATACTTCTTATGTGTGGTTTTAGTTGTTTGCCAATATATACCTTCTGAGGGGCCTGAGGTGTCCCCAAATTTATTTCTTCTAAATCCTCCTTATTTGTGGGGGATGTCCTTGTGACCATTTTGTCTCTACTGTCAAAGGCTCTTTCCAAAGCCACTAACCCTCTAGGGATCTTGTTAGTCTTCAACTGGATGATCTCTTTTCCCACAAGAGTCTCTTTTCCATCTACAGTTTCTACAAAAGCTTGGAAATCAATCTGTTGGTTCTCATACTCATCTATGCAGTGCAAAAATTTCAGCAAATCCCTATCATCATTAAAAACTTGCCAACTGCATATGTTTTCTGGTATGGCAGGCCTAATTTTAACTTCTACATCTGTGACACCTGACAGAGTGATGTCATCTGGCCTTATTGCAACATTGGCTAAGAAATCAGCCATAACATTTTTTGACCTTTCTACCCAGCCAATTGAAAATGCATCAAATAACTCAATAGTATCCCAAACAGCATGCTTGTATTGTTTCAGTCTTTTATTCTTTGCAGCATACTTATTTCTGATTTGGGATACAATCAGCTCAGAGTCTCCAAATACTCTTAACATTTTAATTCCATGTTTGAGAGCAATATTCAGGCCTAAAAGTAAAGCCTCATATTCTGCAATATTGTTTGTGCAATCAAACCTCAGCAAGAAAGAGGATTTGAGGAGCTTACCAGTTGGAGACAGGAAGACAACTCCAGCTCCAGAGCCTTCTTTTGCACAAGCTCCATCAAAAAACATGGTCCATAACCCTTGCTGATCCAACTCTTCAGTGCAGACATTTTTCTTTTCATCCTCTGTATCATCTGAGACAACCCTGAAGTTATCACAGTCAGTGTCTACGAAGCACACCTGTTCATTTGCTTCTTGGTCTTCCACTGTCTCTGATGATCTTTGTTCTCTAATTAACTTGACATCCCTGCCATTCATTGGAATCATGGCATATGACAGGTCCAGCTGCATACTTCCACCTATTAGTGCTGCCCATCTTCTTGACAGCAGCATACCATACTGTGGTTTGATGTCAACCACTGTTATATTCATCTTATATTTCTTTTCAGGAAATGCTGCCAGTTTGAAATCCACATCCTTCATGATTCCAATAACTGGTACCTCTCTGGCATCCATTGCATAGCATTTTCCACATGCCTTGTCAATTTTTAATCCTGTTTGTTGCATGATAGCCAAAGGCATGACATTTGTGGATGCTCCAGAGTCAAGCATACAATTTCTAATTATTTTACCATTTATAACCAGGGAAACATAGAATGGCTCCACCTGTGAAGGACACTTTGTCATGGTCATTCCTAAATAGACTTCAGGAGTCTCATCTTCTTCATTACACATGACCTGTTTCTCACCCTGGGTCTGATCATTTTGCTTAGCTTGAAAAGGTACCCCTGAGATTAGGGATATTGTCCTATTCTTGATCTCTTCCACTTTCATGAGTTCCATAAGTGGAACAGAGACCTTTACCTGAGTGAGGATCTGGGCTATATCAAATGGAGCACAGTTTTGTACAGCAGTTGTAGCTTGCTCCACAATCTTGCTTTTATCCTGAGCTGACTTAGCTTTCATTCTCATAGTTCCCTGATCATCATTCCTGTGTTGGGAACCTCTACTTTGATCTTCAGCCTGAGGGGTGTTGTTTTCTGGTCCTTGGAAATCATGACCTGTTCTGTATCTAAAGTTCTGCTTGTTATTTACCCACTGCCTTTTTTGTGGTTCAGTTCCTTTATGACCATGCATCAGCTGACCTGCAGAAATATCTTCTGGCTGATGTGAGCTGCCAACGTGATTTCTACCTCTGAGATTGTAGTTGCTCTTAACCTGAGCAACTGCTGCAGCTGTGAAGGCTCTAATCTCCTCATCAGAAGGTCGTTGTAGGTTACTCATAAAATTGTGTGAGTTCTGAGCATACACATAATTATCCTCATGATCTTCATCATATGGGGACTGTTGGCAGGCCTGGACCTGATCATCTGTATTGTCATCAGCATCATAAAGAGTATATCCATTACCTATGGACATCATGTTAACATCATCATCCTGCACATGATGTGGCTCATTGCACTCATTACAAGATGTAGCATTATCATACAAAGATTGGGCAATCATGCACTGTGACTGTGAATGTGGCATCTGACAGATTATACACCACGGAGCATCATCAGCAATATTTATAGTTTTCTTCAGGGGATCAGGAGTTTCCTTGGCATGTTGAGCCCTCTGACTTGTGTTGTTACGTGAAAATACAGGCTTACCATCATGCCAATTGGTGTTATAAGGCATATCATGTAATGATGGCCTCTTTTCCTGTCTTTGATAGACTTGCCTATCAGGACCCATCCCTTTTTCACTTCTAGCTAATCTATAGCTCAGGTCCTTAACAACATTTGCCAGTTTGTCTATCTTATCTTCAGGAGCAGATGTACTACCTTGAGTGTTCTGAGGCTTATTTGGATTCTGCAGAATTTTTACATCATCCCTTCTATTTGTCTTGCCTGATGCTTTCCTATTGTTTTCAATATTTACTGCAATCCTGAAAGCATCCCTGAGAGTGGCAGGACCTTTATCTCTCAGTCCATATGCAGTCTTTGCATCAAAGGCATTGATGTACAAAATTATGCACATAGGTTCATTTGGCCTCATATGATGTGGCAATTTGTTCAACACTTTAGTAAATCTTGCATTAAAGTCTGCAACCTGCTCATTTGACCCTTTGGTGATGCTGGTGAACTCATTTACAAAGAAGCTAGGGTCAGTTTTATCACCATATTGCTCCTTGAACATCCTCTTAAAATCATCCCATGATGATATACTCCGGTCAGGCAGATTCCTGTACCATTCTCTTGCCTCATCTATTAAGGATTGCATGAATGACTTCATGAAAACATCCTCATGCTCAACCTCAAAATTGTCCATGACATTTTGGAAGGCCTTTAGATGATCTTCTCCTGACACTGTATTGTTTCCTGAAAACTTAGGCACTTGCAGCCTCAGATGCTTATCAATGGGGTTAGGATACCCAGGAATACCATCAAACACCAGCTGCCTGAATCTATCTAGCTGCATAGGCTGTCTGTTTGGCTGATTAACATTAACATTTCTATTTGCATTTTGGTTTCCTGCATTGTTTAGTGGTATCCTAGCATCATTCACATATTGTCTGTCATCATGATGCTGATGCTGCATTTCATATCTTTGCTGATGTCTTTGCATATTTGCATTCTCTAGAGTAGGAACTGAATTATTCTGGGCAGTTCTCAAGGCTTGCACTTTCTGCTGTATATCATCTCTGATTTTCATGGCTTGTAGGTATTCTAATTCTGCTCTTAGGCTTTTGATTTCTTCAGCTAATTGTTCATCCTTAGGTCTGGAGGTAGATGGTCTTATGCCATTCTGGTCATCATCCTCATCATCCCTCAGAGACTCTGCCTCTTCAAACCTCTCACTTGGGTCTAGAAAAGGGCGTTCTTGGAACACCTCTGACCTCATTCTCATACTACCACCCTGTTGCCTCTCATATGCACCTTGGATATCAGCTTCTGCAATTGAAAAATAAGGAGCATGCTGTCCTGATGGCCTAGGGTTATCTTGTACCTCATCACTTTTTCTGGGGGAGCTCTCATGACTAGCTGAGACAGTTCCCTTTCTTCTATACATCATTCTTTTTGTTAATGGTAACTCTTCAAATAGAGGATTTTGTTGGGATCTTCTCCCCTGCATATAAATTTACTTTGACCGGTTGGGAGATTACTTCGGAGTCGCCACCTATTGCTAGGAATTGTTTTCTTCTGAAGACCAGGGTTCTTTCACAAGGTTCCCCAGGGTGTTTTCTTCTGTTGCTGACTCAGATGGGTCACATATATATCACTGGAGATGATTAGATAGTCTTTTACTTTTCAGTCCCCAGTAGAGTCGCCAATTTCTGTTGACTTTTTCCCAGACTGGATGCTTATTCCCAGATATCCCTACAAGGTAGCCATCAGTGATCAACAGGAGCTCTGGGCCAGGGGGTCAACAGTATAGGAGATAGACTCTATATTTTATCTCCTCTTCTTCTTCAGGCTCTGCAAGACCTAGGGGGGTATTCCCTATTCAACATCCATAAGGATATGCATGCAAGGCTGGGATGTTGACAGAAAGCAGATGAGTCCTCCTGTATGTAGACCAAAACTGAAAGATAAGGGCAAAGGGGCTAGCTTTGGGCCTATTTGCAGTTGTAGACAGAGGACTGAGGATCCTAAACTAACTCTAATGTCCTAATGTTGGTTTTAGATTTTGCTTTGGAGTTTAAGTGTGGATGCAAAGCTGGATATGGTTATAACACAAAACAAAGCATGATTGGTGCCTATCCAGGGCCTGGAGTCAATAGACATACACCTGTGAATGATCAGCATAAACAACTAAAACTGGATTTCAAGGGGATATATGTGATACCTGCCTTACAGGCATCTCCCAATACAAAGTGTTAGGTTATCTCTACTTATGGTATCCCTACTGCAGTATATCCCTCCCAATGTTCAACCTGAAAACAGTTTAATCTACCCCTTGAGTAGAAGTTAAAAGATCAGACAGTCAACATAGGAATTCTATGCTCTAGAATCTAAACATTACTAAACATCCAGATTCAGAAGAAGAATACATGCAATACTGGAGACAGAATTAACACAACACATGCCAAACAGCATTTCTCATATAAGTTTAATCATGAAATCAGTGGGTTCATGCCAAAAACAAACAACAGGAGATACATAAACTCACAGGTAAGCTGTACAGAGCAACCAGATCAGCTTGTCATGCATTACAGAGCCAAAATCATCAACTTTCAACAACCTCTGAAATGAGCAACACCACCCGCTTATAACAGCCAGGTAGGTGCTCAGCAATTAATTACAATGTTGACCAAAATCTCGCCAGATACACAGTATCATGGAAATGGCGCTCAAACACAACCGGATTGGCGCCCAAACTTGAATGCAGCAGGTAGGGGAGGAGACAGGAAGATTTCTCGAGCCCTGCGCCATCATCCGCTGATTGACACCTCCAGTCGGGTACAAGATCGACCCACGCCATCGCCCATACCTCTGCAACAATCGCCATTAATGGCGCACCAACCCGCGGCCTTGGGAAAACCATCAAACAGACTATCGCAAGCATTTCCCGCCGAGATTCATCATCATGATATTTGAAAATGCAGGATAACAATATCCCACATGCACCCCGCGATGACCTCAATAACACCTTATATACTAGATCATGAGCATATATCATGTCAGTGCTTTTGCTCCTGACGACACTAGTATAGACTTCATCATCATCATCTTCCAGCAGCATGATATCCTGTTGTTCGAAAAATCACCCTGACGTCATCATGATATTTGAAATATAACCTTCATGATAATCGGCACAACCTGATCCTTCGGAGGAACATCCTCCTGCTGAGCTTATAACAAAAGTCTGGCCGATGAACATCCTGATGACGTCATCATCATATCCTGCTGACGTCATCATCATATCTGCTTACTGCGCACCTCCTCACATCCGGATGACGTCATCATCATGTTTGCAAATATCAGGAGGTCTCTTCAAGATGATCAGTGTTAGAAATATGACCCCCGCGGACCTTGATGACGTCATCATCATATTCACATCATCATGATATTCGGAAGACAACCGGATATTTGGAAATATCCTCCTGACGTTCAAATATCAGGTTGCACTGTAGCTCCTCTATAAGATCGGGGCGAAAACTGAATATGATGATGCTGCTTGAAAAGATCACCCTCAATAGATAACACGCGAAACCAGCAGGCGGATATCTCCTTGATATCAACATCATCATGATGTTCGAACAAACATATATCTGGGTGATATGAAAATATCACCCCCTCCTTCGCGAATATCATGATGCAGATAGGCAGAAAGAAAAATATCACCCTGATATACGGATGACGTCAGCATCATCAGGATGAGAAACAAAGAATAGGAAGTGATACAACATCATCAGGATGATATTGACTAAGATCATCCTGACGTTCCAAAATATGATGACCCTAGTGAATATCGGGTCGCAATTACAACTCTTCAACAACATCATCAAGATGATGTTAACCAAGATCACCCGATGATAAAAATATCACCCCGGCGAAATATCATGAAGGCAGAAAATATGATGACCTCCGCAAGCAGCAGGATGATAACTGGAAATATGATGATGATGAACACGACCCTTAGGAAAAAACAAGTTAGGTCGAGCAATTCAAAGAATAAGCAACATCATCATCATGCTCGCGTAAGGTGATAAATGGAAGATCACCGGAGACTTTGAAACATCACCCTCGCAAGCAGATGCGGGTACACTGTAGCTCGGCAGCATTATCATGATAAAAACCAAACATCACCCGATGACTGAATATGATGATGACGATGAAAAACCCAGTCGACGAAGAACATGATGATGCAGACCAACGAAGACAAGATGATGATGATGACCTCCTCCTCAGGAAAACATGATGCTGCAGTTGAAAAATGCTGAGGAGGTCCAACACTTAGAAAAAATGGGCAAGAAGATAAAGGCTTCAAATAAAGAAACCTCCTGATCATGACAAATCAACCCCTGGTCAAAATGAGTGTCAACAGTGGCTCCGAATGGGGACGTGCAGGTGAAAACCTGCAGCGAGAACCAGATCTCCGGGCAGACCTGACAAAAAGCCAAAAACGCGAGCTGTACAAGGCATTTACACTACATACATATTTTACAAATGTGCACAGCAACCAGTTATTATGCAAAATAGAACTTAAGGAATTGGCCATGCACAGGCAATTCCAGAATTTCACCATCTAGGGCCTGGAGGAAATAAGAATCCTCCCCATGAGTATTGCAACCCTGATATGGGCCCATCCATAAGGGCTGAAATTTGCCATGTTTACCCTTTTCCTGATCTTTAGCATTCCAAATAAGCACCAGATCATTAACTTGAAACTTCCTTTTTGTAGTTCTCCTGTCAAACTGATATTTCATCCCTTGTTGTCTTTTGAGATTGATCTGGTGGGCTCTCCTTCTGTCTTCATCCAATGCAACCAGCTGATTCACCCTTTCTGTCATGGGATCTTCAATGTCCTCATCATTTTCCTGGATGAACCTGTAAACTGGTAGGAGATTGTTTATGGGCAGTCTAGCTGATGCACCATATACTAGCTCAAAAGGTGACTTCCCAATAGCCCTTTTCACAGTCACTCTGTCAGCCCATACTGCTAAATTCAACTTTGAGTCCCAAGCCCTCTTGTTCTTGTCCAGTATCCTCTTGACAATTTTCATGATGCTCCTATTGCTTGATTCTGCTTGACCATTTCCTTGTGGGTGATATGGTGATGTATATGACAGGCTTATCCCATACCTGTTGCAAAAATCAACAAACTCACCTGATCTGAAGCACATAGCATTATCAGTGATTATTTTAGATGGTACTCCAAACCTGATGATGATGTTCTCTAGTATGAAGTCTGTCACCACCTTACTTGTAGCTCTTTTAGTTGGAATGGCCTCAATCCATTTGGTAAAGTAGTCAGTTGCCACCAAAATCCAACTGTGTCCCCCACTTGATTTGTCTGCAATTTCCCCTATAAAATCAATTCCCCATTGCTGGAATGGAGCATCCACAGGTGCAGTTCTGAGGGGTAAAGCACCATGATATTTCAGCTTTCCTGAGAATCTCTGGCAAGGGTCACATTTTCTTACTAACCTCTGTGCATCTGAAAAGAGAGTGGGCCACCAATATCCTGCCCTGAGAATTTTATGAGCTGTTGTTTGGGCAGTATAATGGCCACCACACAATCCTTTATGCATGTCAATCAAAATATTGTTAGCCATATTCTTATCCACACATCTCAGCAGCACACCATCAGGATTCTTCCAGTACAACTCACCTTGAACAATGACATACCTGATTGCATGTAGCTTCAGAGTCCTCTTTTGATTGTCACTGAAATGGGAAGGACAATTTAGATTTTGCAAATAATAGACAATATCCTTATACCATTCAGATCCTGATACACTTACATTCTCATCTTGGACTGCATTAACTTGGCATGCTTCCAAGTTTGATTGTGCCATCATCTTGGCTAGTCCTTGTCCTCTTATCAATTTAGTAACTTGTATGTCTATGTTGAATTCCTGCAGTTTGTTTATCCATCTGCACCTTCTTCCAGTCACCTCCTGCTGAGTGAATATGTCTTTGACTGCAGCATGAGGTACATATGCAATTATATGTGACCCTACCAAGTATGGTCTGAAACTTTTAATGGCTCTAACAAGTGCATACGCCTGCTTTTCCATAATGTCATATTTCAATTCAGAGGCCTGCAGGGACATACTGAAGAAAGCAATGGGCTGTTCAAAACCATCTTCATTTTTCTGTAACAAACATGCAGCTACAGTATGAAAGGAAGCAAATGAGAACACCTGGAATGGCCTAGAAAAATCAGGAGATTTAAGAACAGGGGCCATCTTTATTGCCTCTTTGATATTCTGAAATGATTCTGTTGCTTCCCTTTCCCAGTTGACAGTTGCATCCTTCTTCATCATCTTGGAAATGTTCCTTGTGATCTCTGCAAAGTTGGGAACAAATCTTCTGACAAAGTTTACCTGTCCAAAGAAGGACTGAACTCCTTTCACAGTTTTTGGCATTTGGATCCTGTCAATGGCTGCCACTCTCTCTGGATCTATCCTGACTCCATCCTTGGAAACAATGTGTCCCAGAAGCTTTCCTTCAACTACTCCAAAGGCACACTTCTTTGGGTTTAGAGAAATACCATATTCTAGTGCTCTTATAAAAATCTGCTCCAGATGCATACAATGCTGCTCTTCTTTCTTTGAGTAGGCAGTCAGGTCATCCTGATATACTGCCAGGATTGAATCAGTCAGCCCTGCAAAAGCAACATCCATTGCTCTTTGAAATGTAGCACCTGCATTTGTTAGTCCAAATGGCATTCTAACGTACACATATGTTCCCCATGGAGTGGTAAAGGCAGTCTTATACTGTTCTGATTCTTTTACCTTTACCTGATTATATCCTGAAAATCCATCCATCATGGATAGGAGTTCACAACCAGTCACCCTCTGCAACATAGCCTCCATATTAGGCAATGGATAGTTATCCTTCAAAGAGGATACATTCAAGTTCCTGAAATCCACACAAAGCCTAATATCACCATTCTTTTTTCTGACTGGGACAAGGTTAGACACCCAAGTTGAGTGTCTTATGGGCACAATTATTCCAGCATCCCTGAGCCTTTTGAGTTCTTCCTGCATCTTGGGAGCTAAGGTAGGATTTATAGGCCTTTGCCTCTGTCTAAATGGCTTAGCTTCAGGCTTCAGTGGGATCTCATGCTGGAATAAGTCTTCTCTATAAGCTTTTAGGTCCTCATATGACCAAGCAAAAACATGTTTATACCTTTTTAGCAATGCAATCAGCATACTTCTTATGTGTGGTTTTAGTTGTTTGCCAATATATACCTTCTGAGGGGCCTGAGGTGTCCCCAAATTTATTTCTTCTAAATCCTCCTTATTTGTGGGGGATGTCCTTGTGACCATTTTGTCTCTACTGTCAAAGGCTCTTTCCAAAGCCACTAACCCTCTAGGGATCTTGTTAGTCTTCAACTGGATGATCTCTTTTCCCACAAGAGTCTCTTTTCCATCTACAGTTTCTACAAAAGCTTGGAAATCAATCTGTTGGTTCTCATACTCATCTATGCAGTGCAAAAATTTCAGCAAATCCCTATCATCATTAAAAACTTGCCAACTGCATATGTTTTCTGGTATGGCAGGCCTAATTTTAACTTCTACATCTGTGACACCTGACAGAGTGATGTCATCTGGCCTTATTGCAACATTGGCTAAGAAATCAGCCATAACATTTTTTGACCTTTCTACCCAGCCAATTGAAAATGCATCAAATAACTCAATAGTATCCCAAACAGCATGCTTGTATTGTTTCAGTCTTTTATTCTTTGCAGCATACTTATTTCTGATTTGGGATACAATCAGCTCAGAGTCTCCAAATACTCTTAACATTTTAATTCCATGTTTGAGAGCAATATTCAGGCCTAAAAGTAAAGCCTCATATTCTGCAATATTGTTTGTGCAATCAAACCTCAGCAAGAAAGAGGATTTGAGGAGCTTACCAGTTGGAGACAGGAAGACAACTCCAGCTCCAGAGCCTTCTTTTGCACAAGCTCCATCAAAAAACATGGTCCATAACCCTTGCTGATCCAACTCTTCAGTGCAGACATTTTTCTTTTCATCCTCTGTATCATCTGAGACAACCCTGAAGTTATCACAGTCAGTGTCTACGAAGCACACCTGTTCATTTGCTTCTTGGTCTTCCACTGTCTCTGATGATCTTTGTTCTCTAATTAACTTGACATCCCTACCATTCATTGGAATCATGGCATATGACAGGTCCAGCTGCATACTTCCACCTATTAGTGCTGCCCATCTTCTTGACAGCAGCATACCATACTGTGGTTTGATGTCAACCACTGTTATATTCATCTTATATTTCTTTTCAGGAAATGCTGCCAGTTTGAAATCCACATCCTTCATGATTCCAATAACTGGTACCTCTCTGGCATCCATTGCATAGCATTTTCCACATGCCTTGTCAATTTTTAATCCTGTTTGTTGCATGATAGCCAAAGGCATGACATTTGTGGATGCTCCAGAGTCAAGCATACAATTTCTAATTATTTTACCATTTATAACCAGGGAAACATAGAATGGCTCCACCTGTGAAGGACACTTTGTCATGGTCATTCCTAAATAGACTTCAGGAGTCTCATCTTCTTCATTACACATGACCTGTTTCTCACCCTGGGTCTGATCATTTTGCTTAGCTTGAAAAGGTACCCCTGAGATTAGGGATATTGTCCTATTCTTGATCTCTTCCACTTTCATGAGTTCCATAAGTGGAACAGAGACCTTTACCTGAGTGAGGATCTGGGCTATATCAAATGGAGCACAGTTTTGTACAGCAGTTGTAGCTTGCTCCACAATCTTGCTTTTATCCTGAGCTGACTTAGCTTTCATTCTCATAGTTCCCTGATCATCATTCCTGTGTTGGGAACCTCTACTTTGATCTTCAGCCTGAGGGGTGTTGTTTTCTGGTCCTTGGAAATCATGACCTGTTCTGTATCTAAAGTTCTGCTTGTTATTTACCCACTGCCTTTTTTGTGGTTCAGTTCCTTTATGACCATGCATCAGCTGACCTGCAGAAATATCTTCTGGCTGATGTGAGCTGCCAACGTGATTTCTACCTCTGAGATTGTAGTTGCTCTTAACCTGAGCAACTGCTGCAGCTGTGAAGGCTCTAATCTCCTCATCAGAAGGTCGTTGTAGGTTACTCATAAAATTGTGTGAGTTCTGAGCATACACATAATTATCCTCATGATCTTCATCATATGGGGACTGTTGGCAGGCCTGGACCTGATCATCTGTATTGTCATCAGCATCATAAAGAGTATATCCATTACCTATGGACATCATGTTAACATCATCATCCTGCACATGATGTGGCTCATTGCACTCATTACAAGATGTAGCATTATCATACAAAGATTGGGCAATCATGCACTGTGACTGTGAATGTGGCATCTGACAGATTATACACCACGGAGCATCATCAGCAATATTTATAGTTTTCTTCAGGGGATCAGGAGTTTCCTTGGCATGTTGAGCCCTCTGACTTGTGTTGTTACGTGAAAATACAGGCTTACCATCATGCCAATTGGTGTTATAAGGCATATCATGTAATGATGGCCTCTTTTCCTGTCTTTGATAGACTTGCCTATCAGGACCCATCCCTTTTTCACTTCTAGCTAATCTATAGCTCAGGTCCTTAACAACATTTGCCAGTTTGTCTATCTTATCTTCAGGAGCAGATGTACTACCTTGAGTGTTCTGAGGCTTATTTGGATTCTGCAGAATTTTTACATCATCCCTTCTATTTGTCTTGCCTGATGCTTTCCTATTGTTTTCAATATTTACTGCAATCCTGAAAGCATCCCTGAGAGTGGCAGGACCTTTATCTCTCAGTCCATATGCAGTCTTTGCATCAAAGGCATTGATGTACAAAATTATGCACATAGGTTCATTTGGCCTCATATGATGTGGCAATTTGTTCAACACTTTAGTAAATCTTGCATTAAAGTCTGCAACCTGCTCATTTGACCCTTTGGTGATGCTGGTGAACTCATTTACAAAGAAGCTAGGGTCAGTTTTATCACCATATTGCTCCTTGAACATCCTCTTAAAATCATCCCATGATGATATACTCCGGTCAGGCAGATTCCTGTACCATTCTCTTGCCTCATCTATTAAGGATTGCATGAATGACTTCATGAAAACATCCTCATGCTCAACCTCAAAATTGTCCATGACATTTTGGAAGGCCTTTAGATGATCTTCTCCTGACACTGTATTGTTTCCTGAAAACTTAGGCACTTGCAGCCTCAGATGCTTATCAATGGGGTTAGGATACCCAGGAATACCATCAAACACCAGCTGCCTGAATCTATCTAGCTGCATAGGCTGTCTGTTTGGCTGATTAACATTAACATTTCTATTTGCATTTTGGTTTCCTGCATTGTTTAGTGGTATCCTAGCATCATTCACATATTGTCTGTCATCATGATGCTGATGCTGCATTTCATATCTTTGCTGATGTCTTTGCATATTTGCATTCTCTAGAGTAGGAACTGAATTATTCTGGGCAGTTCTCAAGGCTTGCACTTTCTGCTGTATATCATCTCTGATTTTCATGGCTTGTAGGTATTCTAATTCTGCTCTTAGGCTTTTGATTTCTTCAGCTAATTGTTCATCCTTAGGTCTGGAGGTAGATGGTCTTATGCCATTCTGGTCATCATCCTCATCATCCCTCAGAGACTCTGCCTCTTCAAACCTCTCACTTGGGTCTAGAAAAGGGCGTTCTTGGAACACCTCTGACCTCATTCTCATACTACCACCCTGTTGCCTCTCATATGCACCTTGGATATCAGCTTCTGCAATTGAAAAATAAGGAGCATGCTGTCCTGATGGCCTAGGGTTATCTTGTACCTCATCACTTTTTCTGGGGGAGCTCTCATGACTAGCTGAGACAGTTCCCTTTCTTCTATACATCATTCTTTTTGTTAATGGTAACTCTTCAAATAGAGGATTTTGTTGGGATCTTCTCCCCTGCATATAAATTTACTTTGACCGGTTGGGAGATTACTTCGGAGTCGCCACCTATTGCTAGGAATTGTTTTCTTCTGAAGACCAGGGTTCTTTCACAAGGTTCCCCAGGGTGTTTTCTTCTGTTGCTGACTCAGATGGGTCACATATATATCACTGGAGATGATTAGATAGTCTTTTACTTTTCAGTCCCCAGTAGAGTCGCCAATTTCTGTTGACTTTTTCCCAGACTGGATGCTTATTCCCAGATATCCCTACAAGGTAGCCATCAGTGATCAACAGGAGCTCTGGGCCAGGGGGTCAACAGTATAGGAGATAGACTCTATATTTTATCTCCTCTTCTTCTTCAGGCTCTGCAAGACCTAGGGGGGTATTCCCTATTCAACATCCATAAGGATATGCATGCAAGGCTGGGATGTTGACAGAAAGCAGATGAGTCCTCCTGTATGTAGACCAAAACTGAAAGATAAGGGCAAAGGGGCTAGCTTTGGGCCTATTTGCAGTTGTAGACAGAGGACTGAGGATCCTAAACTAACTCTAATGTCCTAATGTTGGTTTTAGATTTTGCTTTGGAGTTTAAGTGTGGATGCAAAGCTGGATATGGTTATAACACAAAACAAAGCATGATTGGTGCCTATCCAGGGCCTGGAGTCAATAGACATACACCTGTGAATGATCAGCATAAACAACTAAAACTGGATTTCAAGGGGATATATGTGATACCTGCCTTACAGGCATCTCCCAATACAAAGTGTTAGGTTATCTCTACTTATGGTATCCCTACTGCAGTATATCCCTCCCAATGTTCAACCTGAAAACAGTTTAATCTACCCCTTGAGTAGAAGTTAAAAGATCAGACAGTCAACATAGGAATTCTATGCTCTAGAATCTAAACATTACTAAACATCCAGATTCAGAAGAAGAATACATGCAATACTGGAGACAGAATTAACACAACACATGCCAAACAGCATTTCTCATATAAGTTTAATCATGAAATCAGTGGGTTCATGCCAAAAACAAACAACAGGAGATACATAAACTCACAGGTAAGCTGTACAGAGCAACCAGATCAGCTTGTCATGCATTACAGAGCCAAAATCATCAACTTTCAACAACCTCTGAAATGAGCAACACCACCCGCTTATAACAGCCAGGTAGGTGCTCAGCAATTAATTACAATGTTGACCAAAATCTCGCCAGATACACAGTATCATGGAAATGGCGCTCAAACACAACCGGATTGGCGCCCAAACTTGAATGCAGCAGGTAGGGGAGGAGACAGGAAGATTTCTCGAGCCCTGCGCCATCATCCGCTGATTGACACCTCCAGTCGGGTACAAGATCGACCCACGCCATCGCCCATACCTCTGCAACAATCGCCATTAATGGCGCACCAACCCGCGGCCTTGGGAAAACCATCAAACAGACTATCGCAAGCATTTCCCGCCGAGATTCATCATCATGATATTTGAAAATGCAGGATAACAATATCCCACATGCACCCCGCGATGACCTCAATAACACCTTATATACTAGATCATGAGCATATATCATGTCAGTGCTTTTGCTCCTGACGACACTAGTATAGACTTCATCATCATCATCTTCCAGCAGCATGATATCCTGTTGTTCGAAAAATCACCCTGACGTCATCATGATATTTGAAATATAACCTTCATGATAATCGGCACAACCTGATCCTTCGGAGGAACATCCTCCTGCTGAGCTTATAACAAAAGTCTGGCCGATGAACATCCTGATGACGTCATCATCATATCCTGCTGACGTCATCATCATATCTGCTTACTGCGCACCTCCTCACATCCGGATGACGTCATCATCATATTCACATCATCATGATATTCGGAAGACAACCGGATATTTGGAAATATCCTCCTGACGTTCAAATATCAGGTTGCACTGTAGCTCCTCTATAAGATCGGGGCGAAAACTGAATATGATGATGCTGCTTGAAAAGATCACCCTCAATAGATAACACGCGAAACCAGCAGGCGGATATCTCCTTGATATCAACATCATCATGATGTTCGAACAAACATATATCTGGGTGATATGAAAATATCACCCCCTCCTTCGCGAATATCATGATGCAGATAGGCAGAAAGAAAAATATCACCCTGATATACGGATGACGTCAGCATCATCAGGATGAGAAACAAAGAATAGGAAGTGATACAACATCATCAGGATGATATTGACTAAGATCATCCTGACGTTCCAAAATATGATGACCCTAGTGAATATCGGGTCGCAATTACAACTCTTCAACAACATCATCAGGATGATGTTAACCAAGATCACCCGATGATAAAAATATCACCCCGGCGAAATATCATGAAGGCAGAAAATATGATGACCTCCGCAAGCAGCAGGATGATAACTGGAAATATGATGATGATGAACACGACCCTTAGGAAAAAACAAGTTAGGTCGAGCAATTCAAAGAATAAGCAACATCATCATCATGCTCGCGTAAGGTGATAAATGGAAGATCACCGGAGACTTTGAAACATCACCCTCGCAAGCAGATGCGGGTACACTGTAGCTCGACAGCATTATCATGATAAAAACCAAACATCACCCGATGACTGAATATGATGATGACGATGAAAAACCCAGTCGACGAAGAACATGATGATGCAGACCAACGAAGACAAGATGATGATGATGACCTCCTCCTCAGGAAAACATGATGCTGCAGTTGAAAAATGCTGAGGAGGTCCAACACTTAGAAAAAATGGGCAAGAAGATAAAGGCTTCAAATAAAGAAACCTCCTGATCATGACAAATCAACCCCTGGTCAAAATGAGTGTCAACACCTGGACTTCCGGTTTTGAACTTTTGGTTGAGGGAGGTGCAGATCTCTTTGTTGATCTGGTCCGGGTGGGAGCTCCAACCGGAGCACTTTCTTTGTTTTTCTCTTCTTCCTCGGCCTTCCTCCTCTTTTCCCGGCTGGCATCAAGTGCCTCCTTTGAGATTCCAAGACCTTGAGCAATGTGCTCTACTTCTTTTCTCACTTTTCTTTTGATCTCAGGTTCCCTGAGTTCTACATGTAACTTTATACTCAGCTCCTCAAAGGTTCCAAACCTTTCTTCCTTAGGATCTTTGGGTTGACTTAGCATGTGTTGAACATGCAGCTCCACTATCTGTTCATCAACTTCGTACCCCATGGGCATGATCCAGACAGTCCTTGGCTCCACTGCCTCCATCAGGCACTGATCAGTGTCAACCATAAAGCACACTGAGTCCTTGTATTTCTCAATGAGAGACTAGGGAATTCTCTCTCTTGCTTGCATCATGCTCTGAAAGTTTTTGAAGTATCCCCATAGAGCTGAATTTCTCGCTTTTGCATCCCCAAGTCCATGCAAGTAGTCTCTTATCTGGACTGCAACAGGTTTGTCATTCTGCCATACCCATCCACTTGTTCCGGGTAGCTCATTCATGAAGTAGAAGAATAAACATACAATAAGAGTACCATACTTGAAGGAATTCTTCTTATCCTTCTTGATTTTCTGTATATTTTCCATTAATTGGCTTAGCAGTAGTTCGCAGAGGTCATATTCTGCATTTTTCCTTAGCATTTCAAAAGCAGTGTATACTGCAGTTCCGGATACAGAATTCTCCCTACTGGAGTGATAGATCTTGTATCCTATTATCATTGATGCATATTTGATATCCGGATCCGAAATATCTTCAATGGTCATTGCCCTCTTGTCAAATTTTGATCCGGTGGCCTCAGTTACAATGTTGTTCTTGACAGATTTAAGGATAGGTACTCCTCCGGAGGAGTATAGGCCAGTTACTGCTCTAATTGCCTCTTTTGTGATCTTGCAGGGTCTATCTAGCCATAGAAAGTTGTCATGCATCCTGCTCAGTACATACCGGACCCATTCATCCTCTTCAAAACAGGGGAAATGAATAAATTGCTCAAATTGTTTCTTCTGAATATCCTTATACTCTGGTTTAAGCTCAAAAGCATTGTCAATCAGCTGCTTGTGATAGAGGTCTCTTAATTTGAAATCCCCAAATTCCTCAATGTTTGCATGTATGTAAACCCTAATGTCTTCGGTGTGTAAAACTCCGTGAGGAACACTAGAGAAGGCTCCTAGTGGGTCAACCTCCAATGATTTGTAGGGATGTTTCTTGAATGAGGGGCGAGGTCTATCGGAGATCTTAACTATGTTTGGAGTAGCCATTCTTCAAAGATTTGCAGTGAGGTAATGAAAAACGGAGAATACCTTATGCGCCTTCGGTTTGCACGGAGTGGTTGGATTGATTTCTTTATCCAATAGCTTCGGCAGGAGATCCTTGGTGTGCTTGAAGAACCTTGTTGCAGAGCTCCACTTTTCGCTTCTTCTCGAGTGCAGAATGAGCAAATGACCTTTGAGAAATCCCTTAAATTGCTCCGCAAACCCTAATACCTGTCTGCAATAAATGCTTCACCTACATCATTCTGGTTTGCCTTGTCTGGATAGCTTGGAGTATCCCGGATTAGTCCTGATCTATGGATATCATCCGGATCTATCAATCATGAATAAATCGAGGTGGCATATTACAAGATCATCTCAAACACTCTGTCCAATCCGCAGAACAAGATAGTGCATTTCCGGATCTTTCCGGACCTTTTTGTAATCCTTTATCATACCGGAGCATTTCCCTGAACAGGTCTTATTTGATCGATCATAGCTTCTTCATAACTCCATGCGGACCTCTGAAAACTTGACTGAAGTATCTCAAGACTCATATTTACAAACCCTTTGATCCGCATCTTGTGCAACATCCGGCACCACTTGTTTGGCTGGGGGAACAAGATTTTCTTTGAGTCTCCCCCTGAGCCAGAGCTCACTTTTAATTTCCGGAAGAAATATCAGCACCAGAGTCTGGTGCGGATCCAACCTCTACATTCTCTGAACTTTTCTTCACCCAAATCTTGCTCATCTGATTCCTAACCTCATCCGCATTCATCTTTTGTTTACCCTTGTCTTGATTCTGATTATACACCGGACCTCTTTTGTCCTGATTCTTGTTTCTGCAGACTTTAGCATTATGACCGGACCTATTGCAGATTTGGCAAATAACATTCCTTTGCATATTTGACTGATATCCTCTTGATCTGCATTGATTAGCCCTATGACCTATTCTATTGCATGTGAAGCATCTACCTTTGAATGATTTGTTTACTTGCATAATTCTACATTCATGGGATTTGTGTCCATACCTTTTGCAGTTGAAGCACTGTCCGGAGAAGGATGAATTATTCTGATTCATTCTCATTCTGCACTGATTAGCTTTGTGACCAAAGTGGTTGCAGCTGTGGCAGTATCCATTGAAGGATGGATATCTTTGAGCATTTGGCTGTCTTACCGGAGGTCTTCTAGGCCTGCTCCTTGGATTTTCTGATCCAAGATTCTTCTGACCGGATCCGGAGCTTTCTCCTTTCTCATATCCCAAGCCATACTTGTCATCTGTCCTCTTTTGACTTCCAAGAAGAACTTCAAGTTGAGCAGAACTTATCTTGAATTTCTCTTTATATTCATTTGCTGTTTGAAGGTCTCTTTTGAGAGAGGCAATTTGATCCTCAAGTTTTCCTTCATTATCTTTGGCATCTTCAAGATCAGATTCAAGGTGTCTGATAATCCTGTCCATCTGGTGGCATTCTTCTGATTTTTCTTTAAGAGATTGTCTTAGATTGTCTTCAGCCTTTCTTTTTTCTTCAATCTCTTGAGTAAACTTTATAGTTCCTGATTCCATTTCATGTCTTAACATAATGACTTCTTTTGATAACTTTTCACATAACTTGGTTTGCTCAGTCAATTCCTCATTTGTATTGCTTTCTTCACTTTGTCTTGCCAACTGTTGAAGCAGCTCCTTTCTCTTTTTCATAGAGAGACTTAATTTGTCTTTTAATTCTCTCATGAATTCATCAGCCTGTTTGAGTCTTTCCTTTAATTCACTGACTTCAGAATTTGACTGTTCAAGATCCTCAAGGGCAGTCTTGAGTTGCTCCCTTAAACCATATGCATCCATTTGAAATCCCAGATCTTCCTCAAGCTGTTAGGCTCTATTAGGAGGAACTTAGCTCTGATACCAATTGTTGATAACTGAGAGGGGGGGGGGTGAATCAGTTATCCTAATTATTTCCCTTATTGAACTTTCCTTTTAATTGAAGCAGCATAAAATCAAACACAAAACATTAACCATGAAGTAAGAAACACATGACACAGTATTTTTGACGTGGAAACCCTGTTAAGGGAGAAAACCACGGGGTGATTAACCCAAGAATTATTCTCTGTTAGAAGAATAGGAAATTACAAAAATGGCACTTGCCAATTAGGGCTCACTGCCCGAGCACACTGCTCACAAGAGGCCCACTGCCTACAAGAAGACACACTGTCTACAAAGTGATGATAATCACAGTCTTGAACTGATTGGAAGCATCTGCATATGCTGGAGTTCAGTTCCGGTTAGGCTCAGTACACTGATCTGCTGCACTTCATCTTTCCTCTGTTCTTTGTTCTGCTATCTTTCACATACCGGATCCTTTTTGCTACCTCTGCACTTTCTCTGGACTTATTCGCATATCTCACTACATCCACACACACTTCACAACTAAATCCATCCTCTATATATATCCGCACAAGTAGTTTCATCACCTTTCTAGTCGGCATCCGGAACAGTCTTAGTTTCTTACAAACTCTCATTCTGTCGGCTGAATCCTTCCTCACCAAGCAATGCGGATCAAGCATATACTTGTAGATATCATTAATCATGTCGGCCAAACATGATTCATGCCTTCACAACCTCTGTCATCAACAGTAACCCATCTGGAAAGTAGTCTGATACTCTGCCAGTCAGTTCTTCCTCTGTTTTCACTGTCTCTCAGGAATCCGGTACTCAACCATTCATATCTTTTTCTTTGTCCATCACCGGAGGCTAAATCCTTGGAATATACCACTCAAGGTAGTCCTCTTGACTTCCCCAAATCCGCACTGCACCAAGACACTTCCTCTGAGAGGTCCGGACCAATCTGTCGGACCTTGCCACATGCTCTGTTCTTCTTTACCGGACCACAACTTTCTTTATTCTGACTTCCGGTAGAGACACATCATGACTTGCGGATATGTGGGATGACCTTTGTTGCCATCAATGACAACAACCATGAATCCATATAGTGTCTCTTGCCAACAATTACATCCCTGGATTGACATATACATAGGAATAAACTAAGGAAATAAGGTTCTTGAGGATTGATTTGCCCGTAATAATAATTTCATTTATAATTCCCCAATTTTTCCCTACATTTTTGGTGTTGTTGCCAGGGTACAGTGTCAAAGGCCTGTTATCCTAGTGAACTAAGTTAGGACTAGTGCGTCAAGGTGAAAGTTTGTGCAATTGTTGACCTTGCCAAGGCAATTAACCTTGGTTTGCTCTGTTGTAAATCATATACGTGCATGAATCATAGTAGAGATAATAGAGGTAGATTTGTTAAAAAAGAAAAAGAAAGTAGTTTGCAATAAGAAAGATTGAAAAACAAATCAAGACCATCCACTAAAGGAAAAAGTACACAACATGAAAGATTGAAAGAGAAACTACAAACATTAGTTGCGCACACATCACCTGAGAAAAAGATTGTTGAACCTGATATTGAAAAGTGTATTTTTGAGTCCACCATTGTTGAAACCCCTTCTGGAGTTCATCCTGAGTCTTCAGAGGAATGCGTAAAAGGATTGCAAAGCTATTCAAAGAATCTTATGAGGAACGAGCTAGTCTGTCATTAGAAGATCGAAATCCATTTAAAACTTACTACTCTCCTTTTGCATTTGAAATTATGGCTAAGCTCAATAACAATCGCCACAACAATAACAACAATGATGAAAACAATGATGAGCAGGCATTGGCCCAAAATAATCCAGTCGCTTTTGAATTTCCAATTACACATCCTGATGATAATGCCCCTATGAAAAACATTCCTCATTCATCCTTGCCTATTTTTCGTTGTCTTTCTATTGAAGATCCTGATATGTTTTTATTTGAGTTTGATGTGTTGTGCCACAGTTATGATTATCATAATGATGCATAGAAGCTCAAGTTATTTCCAGCTACATTGAAGGATTTGGCCCTGCGTTGGTTCATGAACTTCAGAAACATTAGAACGTGGGATGAAATGAAGGAGATGTTTTTGACAAAATATCAAGAATATTACAAAACAAAAGAGGTTTGGGATGAGATTTTCTAAATGACACAAAAAGAAGATGAATCTGTGGAAGACTATCTTGAACACTTCATGTTTAGCCTGCAACGATCACGACAACAGGGGATGACTCTTAATACTATCAAAATGTTGTTTCTTAGGGGAATAAGAGATGATACTATGGATCCATTAAATTTAATAGGTAAAGGTAACATCTCTAAATTGAACTTTGATGAGATTTGTGACATTTGCAAGAATTACTCGAGGTCTCAACGATTACGGAGGAATTATTCAAGTAAGCTTTCTACTTCAAGAAATGCCACAGGTATAACCAAGCGTGAAATAGGTAATTTTCTTGAAGATCTTAAAATAGATTTATTAATTTATATGGGCAAGCAGATTGACATCCTATAGACTCGTAGGAAGGAGGAAGCTGAAAAGGACTTGGCTATATTCTGTCTGACCTATCGTAAAAGGCATAGTAGTGAGGATTGTCCTTATAATAGGACAAACATTTCATCTTTATAAGAAGCTAACAAAAGTTCCATCTTAAGGCCTCTCTCTTTAGGTGTAACAGATGTAGAATATTTTAAAGAACTTGTCTACTATATTGCCACAAGGCGACCTTTTCCACCTCAAATGATGCATCCAGGAATGGCTAACGACTATCTCGCTCCTGGACCTAGTCAATCCAACTCCTCCAATCCACCAGGATGGTATGGAGGCTAGAAACAACCTCCACAATACCCTCAATGGATGCAATCATACCCGTATGCTTCACAGCCGTGGCAATAGGCATGGAGGCCCCACAACCTTCACCATATCCACCACAATTTCCACCTCCTCCCATGATCAACCCATATCAATAGCCACAATAATTTATTCCACCCATACCATCAACATCTGCCCAGTCAACCAATCTACTTTAACCACCAAGACCCACACCAATGCTAGCCCAACCAAACCCAAACCCCAACAATAAGACAACACAACCTATGTATAATAATGAGGTGATAGGTTACCCTACTTATCATGTAAATACTGTAGAAATAGATGGAATCTAATTAAGGTCGGGAAAGGACCTTCAAAATTAATGATGAACCTAAAGTGGAACCAGTAAAAGAACCTCCATTTCCTGATAGATTTCATTCAGAACCTGTACAAAAGGAAGTCTCTCAACCTGAGTTTGATTTTTTTAATGAGTTACGAAATGTTAATATTTAAAATTCCTTTGTTGTAGGCCATCAAGGATATCCCAGTATACACAAAAATAGTGCGGGATCTTTGCACTTAGCAGCAAAAGAAAAATCAAGATCTGAAGATTGGCCAGGTCATCGGACAATTAGTAGACCTTATGATTGCGAATCTAACCATTCCTAAATATTCAGATCTAGGGAGTCCTATCACCAAGGTGAATATCAGTAAGGTTACTATTCCCAATACACTTGTTGACTTAGGCACTACAATTAATGTCATGACGAATGAAACAAAGGAAAAACTATCACTTAAAGGGCTTAGACCTACACCCATAGTACTTCAAATGGCAAATAGATCATTGGTCAAACTAGAAGGTATGAGTGAAGATGTAATTCTTTCTATTGATTCGTGGGAATATCCTACTGACTTTATGATTTTGTAGCCAAAAATTAAGCTGGGTGGGTACCCCTTAATCTTGGGACAACCTTGGTTGGCAGCTGCAAATGCATTCATTAATTGTTGGTTAGGAAATATGGTCATTTTTAATGGGGAGCATATGAAATAGTTAACTCTATACCCACCGGTGCAACCCCTGTTAGAAACAAAGGATCCAATTTGGGTGGACAGTGATTTGGATGAATCCCTTCCAGTCCTCACAATTGATCAAGCATCAGAAATTGAAGAACCTGATGAAGATAATATTCTTGTTAACTTTCTTTAGAATAGGTATGTGTCTGATGAAATATTGGAAAACATGGTCCTCCATTCAGGTATCAATACTCCTTGCCCTTTTGGTAATTTTCCTTTGATAGGTACCTCACACTTTGTTACATTACATCAATTGCCACCCCATAATTGTTTGTTTAGTCCATATCTACACTCTAAAAAGTCCAACAATGCACTGTCCACTTCACAAGTACTAGCCCTCAATTCACCTATACAATCAGAGGCCATGGAAATTTTACCTGGTCATACACTCAATATCAATCCACAATTAAGTCTTGAACAAATCCAAGATCTCATTGCCATTCTAAGAACTTATAAAGATGCATTTGCTTGGGAGTACCAAGATATGCGTGGCATTCATCCTGACACCTGCACACACCATATTTATATTGAAGAAGGTATTCGTCCAGTTAGGCAACCACAATGACGACTCAACGCCATCTTGTGTGATATAGTCAAAGAGAAGTTACAAAAATTGTTAAATGATGGATTCACCTATCCTATTTCTGATAGTCAGTGGGTCTCTCCTCTAGTTGTGGTTCCTAAGAAAAATGGTAGGTGGAGAATTTGTGTTGATTATCAAGCACTTAATAAAGCGACTAAAAAGGATCATTTTCCATTACCATTTATTGATCAAGTGTTGGACACTCTTGCAGGTAAAAAGTTCTTCTCTTTTCTGGATGGGTTCAGTGGCTACAACCAGATTCACATAGCACCTGAAGATCAAGACAAGACCACCTTTATGTGTCCTTGGGGCACTTTTGCCTATAATGTCTTACCTTTTGGGCTATGTAATGCCTCTACTACTTTTTCAAAGGGCAGTCTTGAGTATTTTCGCAGATCTTGTAAATGATTGTGTTGAAGTGTATATGGATGATTTTATAGTACATGGTAACACTTATGAAGAGGCTAAATCAAACTTAGAAAAGGTTCTTAATCATTGTATAGATACTAATTTGTCATTAAGTCATGAAAAGTGTCATATGCTCATGACAGAAGGAATAGTACTTGGTCATTATATTTCTTCTAAGGTATTCAAGTTGATCCCAAAAAGATACAGAGCATAAAAGATTTTCCAACACCCTCTAGCCAAAAGGAAGTGCGTAGTTTCTTAGGCCATGCAGGATGCTATAGGAGGTTTATCCAAAATTTTAGTAAGATCACCTCCCCCTTGTTTGCTTTTCTAGCAAAAGATGTCACTTTCTTTTGGACACTAGAATGTCAGGAAGCCTTTGAAACCATTAAGACCAATCTAGTAACCACACCAGTACTCAGAGGTCCAAACTGGGAATTCCCTTTTCATATCCATATTGATGCCTTGGATTGTTCCATGGGAGTTATGCTTGGACAAAAGGAAGATAACCTTTTCTACTCCATTTATTACATCAGTAAGAATTTCACAGGTGCTAAGGTAAACTATATGGAAACTAAGAAGGAGTTCTTAGCTGTTGTATATGCAATTAATAAGTTCCAACATTATATTATTGGATACAAAGTATTTATTCATACTGATCATTCTACAATTCAATTTTTGATGAATAAACCTATTCTAATTGGTAGAGTAATAAGATGGTTACTTTTGCTTCAAGAATTTGACATCTCTATACTTGATAAGCCTAGTTGTGAGAATGTGGTTGCAGACTTTTTGTCCAGGATACAACAACAAGAAAATGAACCAATCCTAGTTGATGATGCATTTCCTGATGAGGATCTATTTGCAATCTCAGTGAAAAGTCCATGATTTGCTGACATTATAAATTATCTGGTCACTTGCAAGTTTCCACCTCATTTCCCTCCAAGGGAATGGTGGAAGCTGGTTGGACTCAATGGACAGTACACGTGGATCAATGGATTGCTCTTCCACACTGGTATTGACAATATCATGTGTCGTTGTGTACCAGAAGATGATGTCTTCGATATACTTTGCGCATGTCATACAGAACCATGTGGTGGACACTTTGCTACTCAGTGGACTACCCAAAAGATCTTAACTGTCGGTTACTATTGGCCTACAATCCATAAGGATTGTAATAATTATGTTCATCATTGCGACAAGTGTCAGCGTATGGGCCGCCCCACACACTCAAATGAAATGCCCCTACATCCTCAGCTGTCCATTGAGCCCTTCAAAAAATGGGGGCTTGATTTTGTGGGACCCATCAATCCACCATCAAGGAACAAGGAATACATCCTTGTTTTCACTGATTATGTCACCAAATGGGTTGAAGTTGTTGCTCTGAAATATGCATGGGATACCAAGGTAGCTGAGTTCCTTTATTCTGAGATCTTCACAAGATTTGGTGTTCCACGAGAGATAGTCACAGATCAAGGTCCAGAGTTCACATCTGAGCTCATTTTTGCTTTGGTTCGTGAGTATGAGATATGGCATTGCAATTCTTCACCTTACCACCTGCAGGCCAATGGTTAGGTTGAAGTTACTAATCGAGAACTCGAGAACATTCTTACCAAGACAGTTGCTCTTCATAAGGGAGATTGGGTCGCATGACTTCCTGAAGTCGTGTGGGCCTATCGTACAATGTGGAAGACCACCACTAGTCTGACCCCTTATGAACTTGTTTATGGTAAGATAGTTGTTCTCCCTATTGAGTTCAAGGTGAAAACTCTACACACTACACTTCAATTAGGCATGATTCTTTCTGATGCATAGAAAGAGTGTATTACTCAACTGCACTCCTTAGATGAATTACGTCAAGAAGCTCTTTTTCATGCTGAAACAGTTCAAAAGCAACAAGCCATTTGGCATGACCATTTCATTCGACAGTGGTCCTTTCAACCAGGTGACTGGGCACTCTTGTATGACAGTAGATTCCAAGATTTCAAAGGCAAGTTTTACACTCAATGGCTCAGGCCTTATAAGATTGAGCTTGTCTATGATAATGGTGCAGTCAAGCTTCGTACTGTGGACTCCGATCGTATGGCCCTTGTCATTAATAGACACCGCTTAAAGATGTACAAGTACCCTATTTTAAAAGATGATTTTGTCTCCAGTCTGAAAAAGGAACTCAATATTCTTTCCAGGGTTCCTGTTGCCTCTTCAAGCACCTTTTAGGTACTTCTCATATTCTAAAAAAAATAGCAATAAAAGATCCAACAATGAAAACCTTCAGGCGTTGTTGGCCAAGTAATGCTTAAAAATTGGCTTCTGGTGGGCATTAACTATTGAATATACTTAGTGGTGAAAACCATCTTTTCAGCACCTCTAAGTGGTGGTAGACTGAAAACTAGGCACCCGGTAGTCTATTGTCGTAAAAAAAATAAATTAAAAAAAATTAAAATTAAAAAATAAAATTAAAATTAAAATTAAAAAATGAAAATTAAAAGTCGTCTACCCCATATCCATATCATTCCCACTTGGCCATGCTTTGCTGGGCTATGGTCCCTCGTGGCATCCTTTCGTTGCCATCTTGCCACATGATAGGTTGTTTCCTGTCATTGCCACTTGTCCTTGTCTGCAACACAACTTGCTTACTCATTTGTTTTTCTTTGCATCCCTTTCCCCTGGTGCCATGTGGTTGTTTCCTCTATGCTGATCAACTACTTTTTTATTCACGGGTACATTGGTACTTAACCATTCCCTCAGCTCTGACTGTGGACCCCACTACCCATTTTTCTCCTGTTCTATCAACATCTCGGCCTTTTCTGCTCGTGTCTTTCCCTTCGGCCATATTAGCCACTGCTTCATTTCTCCGTACCCCCCACACTCCTCCATGTCACATCTGAGTTGATCTTCTTGCTTCAACATTGATTTACTCGGGCCCTACATCATCTTGCTCCACCTCACCATGCCATTTTTATCGACATGCTGCCAGATCATCATTATTCCTCAGAATTCTATCGCTTTCTTTCCTTGATTCCTGATTTCTGATGTCGCCATGTCCGCTCGAGGATAATATTATCAAAGGTATTGTATCTCTTTCTGTTTGTATTAATTTTCTTTTTTTCTTCTCATTTATTATGGAAACCCTGAGGACGGGGTCGTACGCTCCGCTAGGGGGGACGTGAGCATGCTAAGTCATAATTATTCTCCTATCATTTACAACTTACCCTGTAATGATATTTGCCAAAAAAAACCTCATCCTTGCTATCTCCATCTTGCCTTTTGCTATCTGTTAATCTTAATTGAAATGGGAGGTGGTATCCACAAGCGCCAGGAACCAACAAATATATGGCATATAAAATTCAACCCGACAGTATATCAGGTTTTTGAAAATGCAGGATGGCTTGTTTTCTTTGAATGGTTGTGTGGGTATGATGATGCCATCGCCTTTGAATTTGCTATGGCTTTTAACAATGCCAGTAATTCCATGGAAGTGAGGGGGCTTTCCTCTTCAGTGACTCCACATATTATAGTTGAGGTAACCAGGTTACCTGAAACAGGGGAGGCTTATTTTCCGTGTGCCTTGAATAAGGCCGCTGAGCTGCAATCACAAACCTTGGGGTTTCTGAGACAAGGTGAAACTCTATAGACAACTCCAAAGCAGTGTACTCTACGGTCTTCACTTCCTGGTCATTGGAGTGAAGTTGCTAAGGTGGTCACTAAGTATATAATGGGAGAAGGAAGGTATGCCTATGTATTTGCTCATCATTTTAGACTACTTTCTCATTTACACCATAGTAATTTAGTTAATCTCCTGCATTATCTTTTCAATTCAATCAAGAGAATGAGTCTAGATGTGCAAAAAGGACACCATAGCTTTGTAGCACACCATGGTTTGATAAAGCTACTTGTTATGAGGGGTTTATCTTAAAATGTGCCCTTGGTTAGCTAGGCCATGTTCTCAAAAGAAAACATTTCCTTGGCTCCAAAATTCAATCCTACACCTCGTAAAGGCAAAAGAAGCAGTGATGATTTTGATGATGAAACCCTAGAGGAGTCTGAACAAGATACCTAGAGTAGTGGGAATAAAAGCTTTAGTGAAGAACATCAGGGTTTGCAACCAGACAACTCAATATTACGGCAAGACACAAATAGTGTTGATACTCATACCCTGTCTATGTCAACCCCTTACAACACGTGGTTTAAAAGAAAAACTAAAAATGTTGCTTCTGGTTCGAATATTGCTAGTGTTTATACTCCACCTCTGTTGACCCCTTATAATACCAGGTCTAAAAGGAAGTATGAAGAAGCTACTTCTGCTTTGAACCAATTAGTTTTTGTCACCTACACCATAAACCAAGACCCTCATATTGAAATTGTGGCCACCAAACTTTTGAAAAGGGAAACTAGACATAGTCGAGAACAAAGATGGCAAAACAGACATAAAGTAAGGCAGGATGTGACTAAGCATACAACCCCCAATAAACAAGTAGAGTCAGATGACCAAGAAGAAGGGGTATCCATTAATCCTCACAACCAGCATGCAGAAGATGATATGAGTAATCAAGAGAACATTTATGTGGAGATTCTTTTACAGAAGTAGGAAGGCAATCCTCCCAAATCAACACCAGATATTGGTACCTCTCCCTTGATTGTTGTTTTGAGAAAAATAATTTCAAATCCAGATATAATAACGAATCCTATCCACAACTAGGGAAGATATGAGGAGGATACAAGTGATAAGTTCAATGAGAACTTTCAAACAAAAGAATTTTCTGTAGAAGATATCAGGGCTTTACAAAACAGAGTAGGTTGGCTGGAAGATCAAATAAAATGCCTTCAACCACAGTTACAACAAGTGTGTGATAGGAATCAACAACAAGCAGAGGCAATAAAGAAATTACAACATCAGCTAGGGCAAGTGACTCAGAAGCATAAGCTTACCAAGGCAGGGTATATCACTTTGGAGGAACACCTAGAAGTAATTGACAAATTGAAAGCCTCATGGGAAGACAAGATTATAGAAGGATGTGTGACCTCATAATACCACGAGGGTAAGGTTCAAGAGTTACAACCTGATATAGAACAAATATTTGCAACTAATTACATCTGAAGAAGTCAACATCAACAAGTAATTCAACAGTTAAAGGAATAATGGATCCAGGAGATAATGATAGCAGTGCAGAAATTCACAGATAGTTTAGCTTGATCCGTAAGTTTTTGCATGAGGACATGCAAAGTCTTTAGATGGGGGAGATGATGAGTTATATTTTGCCATCTATTTTAGCCTATATTCACCTAGTTGTGTGTCCATTATAAGCCACCTTGTTACCCTTTTTGCCATTGTATTTGTGAAAGATTAAAAGTTAATTAATATGATTAGAAAGGTATAAAACGTTTGGTAATTAACTATTCCAGTGGATATTGTGAACAAGGGTTTTTGGAGGATGGAAGGATGCATAATGGAAACTGCCTAGAAGATCTTATGATCTCTTAGTTATTGTCTTCTAGTTTTGTTTTAATGATAATCTGGTAACTAGGGTGCATAGTTAGTTTTGGAATATTTAGAAAATAGTAGGTCGTAGGCCATATTACTATTTTCTAAAATCAATTGAATAGATATGGTTATGATTTGTAATCGGTCGTCAAACCTCTCTTAATGTTCTGTTTTGTATAAAGACTTATATATACACTCTCTCATGGGCATAAAGATATTAATCTTGATATGAAATTAAAAACTTAATATAAGAGGACTGTTAGCACTGAACTTGCATATTGTGTAATATTTTCATCCACTCGGCCAATTGGGACAAAGGCCCCGCTCCTTAGCCAGTGTTTGGACTTCCTTTTTTGTTGTACTTGTGAGGTATCATTTGTGTTTTAAATTTCATATGTTGCAATCTAATTAAGTTTAAGTTCAAACGATTCCTATCTATGTAATTGAATCCGTGTGATTGAAATTAAAAAAAGTGTGAATTAAGTTATTTGTGGGAAAGATTGTTAATGTATGGCATAAGTTAGAATGCAGGGATGACACATATAAGCAAATATGTGGTTTATACTCTATTTTTAGAGCATCACATTAACATGTATAACTTTACCAGTTCCTGTCGCCCAAGAATTATAGGTCATGTCACTAGGTTATGCAGCTACTGTCGTCCAAACATTTTAATATATTTTTACATTCCATTCTTTTAAAGGCATTGTAATTCAAACTTATTAATGTTTAGATTTAGAAGTGTATGTGAATAAGATAATAATTAAATTTAAGGTTTTATTTAAGTGGTAGACAATAAGGGATTCAATTCCTAGATTAAAGAAGCATGTTTTGATTCAATTCTTAAATTAATTGAATACATTCATCCCCACTTAGTTCATTAGTTCCAGCCCTTAGGTAAATTTTACAACACTGTTCACAAGATTACGTCCCTGGATTGACATATACATAGGAATAAACTGAGGAAATAAGGTTCCTGAGGATTGATTTGCCCATAATAATAATTTCATTTATAATTCCCCAATTTTTCCCTACAAGCATGGTCAACCCTCAACTTTGATCGGCCAAATCTTGCTCGTATGAGCTCCAATTGAGGTGAAACGAGTAGCATCGAAATCATGACAATGAGCTCTTCAACTTGGCATCATTTTTTCTTGGATTTGAGACAATCAATTTTTCACCTTTTTGAACGCCTAATTCACCTGTTTGACTGAACCTTTGACTGCACATAATTCTGCATACAAACTCCTTTTGAGCCCATTCAAGTTGCGTTAGGATCGTGTTAGCAGCCTCTTACCAATGATGTTGATTCTGTCATGTTCTCAAATTGCAAAAATTTTTGGTCTTCTGGATCAACCTAGATCATTCCTCCCCACTTGGGGTTCAAACCACCCAACCCCCTTTTATAGGGATTCGTTTCTATTATCATTCTTTAAATAGAAAGGAGGCTTGTATATGTAGCAAAGAAAGCCGCTTGGTATATTGGTGGAGAGTGAAAATACCAAGTAGGAGGTCAGGGGTTCGACCCCCACAAACCAATCTTTTAACAATCAAACAGCTACATGTACCACGTGGCACCCAATCATTGGACCACGTGGCATTACCTCATTTATCCATCAGTAACACATGTCACGTTGGATTGGTCCACATCATCAGACCTACCACATTATCTGCTAACTCAGATGCTGCCATCTGCCATATGTCAACCTCTGGACTTGCCATGTCAACAACTGCCACTGAGTCTTCCATGTCAGCATGCTAACGTCATCATTGTATTATCTAGTTAGCATGGTCAACCCTCAAATTTGATAGGCCATATCTTGCTCGTATGATCTCCAATCGAGGTGAAACGAGTGCGTCAGAATCCTGGCAACGAGCTCTTTGACTTCGCATCATTTTTGTTTGGATTTGAGACAATAAATTTTTCACCTTTTTGAATACCTGATTCACCTATTTGACCAAACCTTTGAATGCACATAACTTCTGCATACGAACTCCTTTTGAGCCCATTCAAGTTGCGTCAGGATCATGTTAGCGACCTCTTTCCAACGATGCTGATTCCGTCGGGTTCTAAGACTACAAAATTTTAAGTTCTTCTATATCCATCTAAATCATTCTTCCCCATTGGGGGTTCAAATCACCTGACTCTGTTTTATAGGGATTCATTTCTAATATCATTCTTTAAATAGAAAGGAAGCCCGTATATGTAGCAAAGAAAGTCGCTTGGTATATTGGTGGAGAGTGAAAACAACAAGCAGGAGGTCAGGGGTTTGACCCCCACAAACCAATCTTTTAACAATCAAACCATCACATGTGCCACGTGGCACCAAATCATTGGACCACATGGCATTACCTCATTCATCCGTCAATGACACATGTCACACTGGATTGGTCCACATCATCAGACCTGCCACGTCATCTAATGACTTCAATGCCGCCATCTGCCATGTGTCAACCTCTGGACCTACCACATCAACTGCCACTGTGTCTGCCTTATCAGCATGCTGACGTCACATTGTATTGTCTAGTCAACATGGTCAACCCTTAACTTTGACCTACCATATCTTGCTTGTACGAGTTCCAATCGAGGCGAAACAAGCGGCATCGAAATTGTTGTGACCAACTCTTTGACTTGGCATCATTTTTTCTTAGATTTGAGACAATCAATTTTTCACCTTTTTGAACACCTAATTCACTTGTTTGACCAAACCTTTGATTGCACATAACTTATGGATACAAACTCCTTTTGAGCTTGTTCAAGTTGCGTCAGGATCGTGTCCCCGGCCTCTTTCGAATGATGTTGATTCCGACAAGTTCTAAGACTATAAAATTTGTAGTTCTTATGTATCCACTTGGATCATTCCTCCCCACTCAAGGTTCAAACTATTTGACCCCCTTTTATAGGGATTCGTTTCTATTATCATTCATTAAATAGAAAGGAGACACGTATATGTAGCAAAGAAAGCCGCTTGGTATATTGGTGGAGAGTGAAAATAGCAAGCAGGAGGTCAGGGGTTCGACCCCCACAAACTAATCTTTTAACAAGCAAACCACCACATGTGCCACGTGGTACCCAATCATTGGGCCATGTGGCATTACCTCATTCATCAATCAGTGACACGTGTCATGCTGGATTGGTCCACATCTTTAGATCTGCCATGTCATCTATTGATTTAGATGCCGCCATCTGCCATGTGTAAACCTCTGGATCTGCCACATCAACAACTACCACTATGTATGACATGTCAGCATGCTGATGTCATCATTATATAGTCTAGTCATCATGGTCAATGCTCAACTTTGACCAGCCATATCTTGTTCATACAAGCTCTGATGGAGGTGAAACGAGTGGCATCAGAATCATGGCGACGAGCTCTTTAACTTGGCATCATTTTTTCTTAGATTTGAGACAATCAATTTTTCACCTTTTTGAATGCATGATTCACCTATTTGACCAAACCTTTGACTGTAAATAACTTCTACATACAAATTCCTTTTGAGCCCATTAAAACTGCGTCAGGATCGTGTCAGCAACCTCTTTCCAATGATGCTGATTTCGTCAGGTTCTTAGAATGCAAAAATTTTAGTTCTTCTGTATCCACCTAGATCATTCCTCCCCACTGGGAGTTCAAACCACCCAACCCCCTTTTATAGGGATTCGTTTCTATTATCATTCATTAAATAGAAGGGAGGCCCGTATATGCAGCAAAGAAAGCCGCTTGGTATATAGGTGGATAGTGAAAAAAGCAAGCAGGAGGTCAAGGGTTCGACTGCCACAAACCAACCTTTTAACAATCAAACCGCCACATGTGCCACGTGACACCTAATCAATGGGCCACGCGGCATTATCTCATTCGTCAGTCAGTGACATGTGTCATGTTGGATTGGTCCAACTCTTGAGACTTGCCATGTCATCTACTGACTCAGGTGGAGTCATCTGCCAAGTGTCAAACTCTAGATCTGCCACTTCAACAACTGCCACTGTGTCTGCCATGTCAACATGCTAACGTCTTCATTGTACTATCTAGTCGGCATGGTCAACCCTCAACTTTGACCAGCCATATCTTGCTCATAGGAGCTCTGATTGAGGCTAAATGAGCGGCGTCAGAATCAAGGTGATGAGCTCTTCAACTTGGTATCATTTTTGCTTAGATTTGAGACAATCAAATTTTCACCTTTTCAAATGCCTGTTTGACTGAACCTTTGACTGCACATAACTTCTACATACGAACTCCTTTTGAGCCCATTCAAGTTGCATCAGAATTCTGCCAGTGACCTCTTTCCAATGACGCTGATTTTGTTAGGTTCTGAAACTGCAAGATTTTTAGGTCTTCTAGATTCACCTAGATCACTCATCCCCACTGGGGGTTCAAACCATCGGATACCCTTTTATAGGGATTTCCTTCTATTATCATTCTTTAAATAGAAAGGAGGCCAATATATGTAGCAATGAAAGCCTCTTGTATATTGGTGGAGAGTGAAAATAGGAAGTAGGAGGTCAGGGGTTTGACCCCCACAAACCAACTTTTTAACAAGCAAATCGCCACATGTGCTACGTGGCACCCAATCTTTGAGCCACGTGGCATTTGCTCATTCGTCCATCAGCGACACGTGTCACACTGGATTGGTCCACATCTTCAGACCTGCCATGTCATTTGTTGAGTCAGATGCTGCCATCTTCCACGTGTCAACATCTGGACTTGGCACAGCAACAACTACCACTGTGTCTACCATGTCAACATGATGACATCATCATTATACTGTCTAGTCAGTATTGACAACCCTCAAATTTGACCAGCCATATCTTGCTTGTATAAGCTCCTATCAAGGCCAAATGAGCGGCATCAGAATTGTGGTGATGAGCACTTTGACTTGGCATCATTTTTCTTAGATTTGAGACATAAATGTTTCACCTTTTTCAACACATTATTCACATGTTTGACTGAACCTTTAACTGTACATAACTTCTGCATATGAACTCCTTGTGAGCCCGTTCAAGTTGCGTCAGGAGCGTGCCAGTGACCTCTTTCCAATGACATTGATTTCTTCAGGTTATGAGACTGCAAAATATTTAGGTCTTCTAGATCCATTTAGATCATTCCTTCCCACTAGGGGTTCAAACCACCCGACCCCCTTTTATATGGATTTGTTTCTATTATCATTCTTTAAATAGGAAGGAAGCCCGTATATGTAGCAAAGAAAGCTACCTAGTATATTGGTGGATAGTGAAAATAGAAAGGTTCGACCCCATAAACCAACATTTTAACATGGCACCCAATCATTAGGCCACATGGCATTACCTCATTCGTTTGTCAGAGACACGTGTCACACTGGATTGGTCCACATCTTCATACCTGCCACATCATCTGCTGACTTAGATGCTGCCATCTACCACATGTCAACCTCTGGACCTACCATGTCAACAACTGCCACTGTGTCTACCATGTGAACATGTTGATGTCATCATTGTACTGTCTAGTCGACATGGTCAACCCTCAACTTTGACCAGCCATATCTTTCTCGTACGAGCTCCAATCAAGGAGAAACTAGCCGTGTCAAAATCATGGTGGCGAGCTCTTCAACTTCTAAACATTTTTGCTTAGATTTGAGATAATCAATATTTCACCTTTTTGAACCCCTAATTCACCTGTTTGACCGAACTTTTGACTACACATAACTTCTGCATACGAACCCCTTTTGAGCCCATTCAAGTTGCGTCAGGATCGTGTCAGCGACCTCTTTCTAATGATGCTGATTCCGTTAGGTTCTGAGACTGCAAAAACTTTTAGTTCTTCTATATCCATCTAGATCATTATTCCCCACTGGGGGTTCAAACCACCCAACCCCTTTTTATAGGGATTCGTTTCTATTATCATTCATTAAATAGAAAGGAGGCCCATATATGTAGCAAAGAAAGCCGGTTGGTATCTTGATGGAGAGTGAAAATAACAAGCAGGAGGTCAGGGGTTCGACTCCCACAAACCAACATTTTAACAATCAAACCGCGACATGTGCCACGTGCAACTCAATCATTGGGCCATGTGCCAATACCTCATTCTTCCATCAGTGACACGTGTCATGTTGAATTGGTCCACATCTTCAAACCTGCCACGTCATCTGCTAACTCAGAAGCCACCATTTGCCACTGTCAAACTCTGGATCTACCACATCAACAACTACCATTGTGTCTGCCATGTCAGCATGCTGACATCATCATTATACTATCTAGTCGGCATGGTCAACCCTCAACTTTGATCAGCCATATCTTGCTCGTACGAGCTCTGATCGAGGCAAAATGAGTAACGTCAAAATCATGGCAACGAGCTCTTGAACTTAGAATCATTTTTTATTAGATTTGAGACAATTAATTTTTCACCTTTTTAAATGCTTGATTCACCTGTTTGACCAAACCTTTGACTGTACATAACTTTTGCATACGAACTCCTTTTTAGCTCGTTCAAGTTGCATTAGGATCATGTCAGTGAACTCTTTCCAATGATGTTGATTATGTCAGGTTCTAGCACTACAAGATTTTTAGGTCTTTTAGATCCACCTAGATCATTCCTCCCCACTGGGGGTTCAAACCACCCGACCCCCTTTTATAGGGATTTGTTTATATTATCATTCTTTAAATAGAAAGGAGGCCCGTATATGTAGCAATGAAAGCCACCTTTTAACAAGAAAATTGCCACATGTGCCATGTGGCACCCAATCATTGGGCCACATGTCATCCGCTCATTCATTCATCAGTGACACATGTCACACTGGATTGGTCCACATCTTCAAACCTACCATGTTATCTGCTAACTTAGATGCCACCATCTACAACTTCTCAAACTCTGGACCTACCACGTCAACAACTGCCACTATGTCTGCCATGTCAGCATGCTGACGTCATCATTGTACTATCTAGTTAGCATGATCAACCCTCAACTTTGACCGGCCATATCTTGCTCGTATGAGCTCTGATCGAGGCAAAATGAGCAGCGTCAGAATCATGGCGATGAGCTCTTCGAATTGAAATTATTTTTCTTTAGATTTGAGACAATCAAATTTTCACCTTTTTGAACACCTAATTCACTTGTTTAACCAAACTTTTGACTGCACATAACTTCTGGATATGAACACCTTTTGAGTCAGTTCAAGTTGCGTCAAGATCGTGTCAGCGACCTCTTTCCACTGATGCTGATTCTGTCAGGTTCTAAGACTGCAAAAATTTGAGTTCTTATGTATCAACCTAGAACATTTCTCCCCACTGGGGATTCAAACCACCTAACCCAATTTTATAGGGATTCGTTTCTATTATCATTTATTAAATAGAAAGGAGGCTTGTATATGTAGCAAAGAAAGCCACTTGGTATATTGGTGGAGAGTGAAAAATGCAAATAGAAGGTTAGGGGTTTGACCTGTACAAACCAAACTTTCAACAATCAAACCGCCAGTGTGCCACGTGGCACCCAATCATTGGGCCACGTGGCATTACCTCATTCATCCGTCAGTGACATGTGTCACACTGGATTGGTCCACATCTTCAGACCTGCCACATCATCTGTTGACTCAAATGTCACCATCTGCCATGTGTCAAACTCTAGATCTGCCACGTCAACAATTGCCAATGTGTCTACCATGTCAACATGTTGACATCATCATTGTACTATCTAGTCAGCACAGTCAACCCTCAACTTTGAAGAGCCATATCTTGCTCTTACAAGCTCTGATTGAGGCAAAACTAGCAGCGTCAAAATCATGGCAACGAGCTCTTCGACCTGGGATCATTTTTCTTGGATTTGAGACAATCAATTTTTCACCTTTTCAAATACCTAATTCACTTGTTTGATTGAACCTTTGACTACACATAACTTATGCATACGAACTCCTTTTGAGCCCGTTCAAGTTGCGTTAGAATCATGTCAGTGATCTCCTTCTAATGATGCTGATTCCCTCAGGTTTTGGGACTACAAGATTTTTAGGTCTTCTTGATCCACTAGATCATTCCTCCCCACTGGGGGATCAAACCACCCGACCCCCTTTTATAGGGATCTATTTTTATTAGTATTCTTTAAATAGAAAGGAGGCCCATATATGTAGCAATGAAAGCCGCTTGGTATATTGGTGGAGAGTGAAAATAGGAAGCATGAGATCAAGGGTTCAACCCCCACAAACAGACATTTTAACAACAAAATCACCACATGTGCCACGTGGCACCCAATCATTGGGCCACGTGGCATTTGCTCGTTCATTTGTTAGTGACACGAGTCATGTTGGATTGGTCCACATATTCAGACCTGCCACATCATCTGTTGAGTTAGATGCCACTATCTGCCACGTGTCAACATCTGGACCTGGCATGCCAACAACTGTCGCCGTGTCTGTCATGTCAGCATGATGATGTCATCATTGTACTGTATAGTCAGGATGGTCAACCCTTAGCTTTGACTGGCCATATCTTGCTCATACAAGCTCTGATCAAGGTGAAACAAGTGGCGTCAGAATCTGGCATCACTTTTGCTTGGATTTGAGACAATAAATTTTTCACCTTTTTTAACACATGATTCACCTGTTTGACTGAACCTTTGACTGCACATAACTTCTGCATACGAACTCCTTTTGAGCCCATTCAGGTTGCGTTAGGATTGTGCCAACGACCTCTTTCCAATGATGCTAATTCTGTCAAGTTCTGAGACTGTAAAATGTTTAGGTCTTTTGGATCCATTTAGATCATTCCTTCCCACTAGGGGTTTAAACCAGCCGACCCCCTTTTATATGGATTCATTTTTATTATCACTCTTTAAATAGAAAGGAAGCCCATATATGTAGGAAAGAAAGCCGCTTGGTATATTACTGGAGAGTGAAAATAGCAAGGTTTGACCCCACAAACCAACTTTTTAACAATCAAACCACCACATGGGCCACGTGGTACCCAATCATTAGGCCACATGGTATTACCTCATTCGTCCGTTAGTGACACGTGTCACACTATATTGGTCCACATTTTCAGATCTGCCATGTCATCTATTGACTCAGATGCCGCCATCTGCCACGTGTCAACCTCTGGACCTACCACGTCAACAACTGCCACTGTGTCTGCCATGTCAGCATGTTGATGTGATCATTGTATTATCTAGTCGACATGGTCAACCCTCAACTTTGACAATCAATTTTTCACCTTTTTAAATGCATGATTCACATGTTTGACCAAACTTTTGACTGCACATAACTTCTGCATAGGAACTCCTTTTCAGCCTATTCAAATTATGTCAAGATCGTGTCAGCAACCTCTTTCCAATGATGCTAATTCCATTAGGTTCTGAGACTACAAAATTTTTGGTTCTTCTATATCCATCTGGATCATTATTCCCCACTAGGGGTTCAAACCACCTGACCCCCTTTTATAGGAATTCGCTTCTATTATCATTCTTTAAATAGAAAGGAGACCCGTATATGTAGCAAAAAAAGCTGCGTGGTATATTGCTGGAGAGCAAAAATAGCAAGCAGGAGGTCAGGGGTTCGACCCCTACAAACCAACCTTTTAACAATCAAAACCACCACATGTGCCACGTGGCACCCAATCATTGGGCCACATGGCATTACCTCATTCTTCCGTCAGTCACACGTGTCATACTGGATTGGTCCACATTCAGACCTGCCACATCATCTGCTGACTCAGATGCAGCAATCTGCCATGTGTCAAACTCAGGACCTGGCACACCATAAACTACCACTGTGTCTACCATGTCAGCATGCTGACGTCATCATTATACTGTCTAGTCAGCATGGTCAACCCTCAAGTTTGACCATCCATATCTTGCTCGTATGAGCTCTGATCGAGGTGAAACGAGCGGTGTTAAAATCGTAACAACAAGTGCTTCTACTTGGCATCATTTTTGCTTAGATTTGGGACAATCAATTTGTAACTTTTTGAATGCCTGATTCACTTGTTTGACCAAACCTTTGACTACACATAACTTCTGCATACGAACTCCTTTTGAGCCAGTTCAAGTGGCGTTAGGATCGTGTTAGCAACCTCTTTCCAATGATGTTGATTCTTTCATATTCTCATTCTTTAAATAGAAAGGAGGCCCGTATATGTAGTAAAAAAAGCCGCGTGGTATATTGGTGGAGAGTGAAAATAGCAAGCAGGAGGTCAAGGGTTCAACCCCCACAAACCAACCTTTTAACAATCAAACCGTCACTTGTGCCACATGCCACCTAATCATTGGCCCATGTGGCATTACCTCATTCTTCCGTCAATGACACGTGTCATGCTGGATTGGTCCACATCTTCAGACCTGCCACGTCATCTACTGACTTAGATGCCGCCATCTACCACGTGTCAACCTCTGGACCTACCATGTCAACAATCGCCATTGTGTTTGCCATGTCAACGTACTGATGTCATCATTGTACTGTCTAGTTGAAATGGTCAACCCTCAATTTTCACCTTTTTGAAAGCCTAATTCGACTATTTGACCAAACTTTTGACTGCACAGAACATCTGCATAAAAACTCTTTTTGAGCCCATTCAAGTTGTGTTAGGATTGTGTCAGCAACCTCTTTCCAATGATGCTGATTCCGTCATGTTCTCAGACTGCAAAATTTTTTGGTATTTTGGATCCACTTGGATCATTGCAGCCCACTTGGGGTTCAAACCACCCAACCCCCTTTTATAGGGATTTGTTTCTATTATCATTCTTTAAATAGAAAGGAGGCCTGTATATGTAGCAAAGAAAGCTGCTTGGTATATTGGTGGAGAGTGAAAATAGCAAGAAGGAGGTCAGGGGTTTGACCTCCACAAACCAATCTTTTAACAATCAAACTGCCGCATGTGCCAAGTGGCACCAAATCATTGTGCCATGTGGCATTACCTCATTCATCCGTCAGTGACATGTGTCACGCTGGATTGGTCAACATCATCAAACCTGCCATGCCATCTAATGACTCAGATGCCGTCATCTGCTGACTCAGATGCCACCATCTACCATGTGTCAACCTCTGGACTTGTCACGTCATCTACTGACTCAGATGCCACCATCTGCCATGTGTCAACCTCTAGACCTGCCATTTCAACAACTGCCACTGTGTCTGCCATGTCAGCATGCTAACGTCGTCATTGTATTGTCGATTCTGCATGGTCAACCCTCAACTTTTACCGGCCATATCTTGCGCATACGAGCTCCGATCGAGATGAAACGAGTGGCGTCAAAAATCTTGGCGACGAGCTCTTCAACTTGGCATCATTTTTGCTTGGATTTGAGACAATCAAATTTTCACCTTTTTGAATGCCTGATTCGCCTGTTTGATCAAACCTTTGACTGCACATAACTTCTACATACAAACTCCTTTTGAGCCCATTCAACTTCCGTCAGGATCGTCTCAACGACCTCTTTCCAACGATGCTTATTCCATCAGGTTGTAAAATTGCAAAAATTTTAGTTCTTCTGTATCCACTTGGATCATTTCTCCCCACTAGGGGTTCAAACCACCCAACCCCCTTTTATAGGGATTCGTTTCTATTATCATTCATTAAATAGAAAGGAGGCCCGTATATGTAGCAAAGAAAGCTGCTTGGTATGTTGGTGGAGAGTGAAAAAAGTAAGCAAGAGGTCAGGGGTTCACCCCCACAAACTAACCTTTTACCAATCAAACTGCCACATGTGCCACATGGCATTACCTCGTTCATCTGTCAATGACACGTGTCACGCTGGATTGATCCATATCTTCAGACTTGCTACGTCATCTGCTAACTCAGATGCCGCCATCTCTCATGTGTCAAACTCTAGATCTGCCACATCAACAACTGCCACTGTGTCTTCCATGTCAACATGCTAATGCCATCATTGTACTATCTAGTTGGCATGGTCAACCCTCAACTTTGACTAGATATATCTTGCTCGTAGGATCTTTGATCGAGGCAAAATGATCATCATCAGAATTGTGGTGACAAGCTCTTTGACTTGGTATCATTTTTGCTTAGATTTCAGACAATCAATTTTTCACCTTTTTGAATGCCTAATTCGCCTATTTGATCAAACCTTTGACTGCACATAACTTCTGCATACAAACTCCTTTTGAGCTCGTTCAAGTTGCGTTAGGATTGTGTCACTGACCTCTTTTCAATGATGATTCCATCAGGTTTTAAGACTACAAGATTTTTAGGTCTTCTAGATCCACCTAGCTCATTCCTTCCCATTGGGGGTTCAAACCACCTGACCCCCTTTTATAGGAATTTGTTTCTATTATCATTCTTTAAATAGAAAGGAGGCCCGTATATGTAGTAGTGAAAGTTGCTTGGTATATTGGTAGAGAGTGAAAATAGGACGTAGGAGATCAGGGGTTCAACCCCCACAAACCAACCTTTTAACAAGCAAATCGCCACGTGTACCACGTGGCATTCGCTTATTTGTCCGTCAGTGACACGTGTCATGATGGATTGGTCCACATCTTCAGACCTGCCACATCATCTATTAAGTCAGATGCTACCATCTACCATGCATTAACATCTGGACATGCCATGCCAACAACTACCATTGTGCCTGCCATGTCAACATGATGACATCATCATTGTACTGCCTAGTCAGCATGGTCAACCCTCAACTTTGACTGGCCATATCTTGCTCGTACAAGCTCCGATTAAGGTGGAATAAGCAGCGTCAGAATTGTGGTGATGAGCTCTTCGACTTGGCATCATTTTTTCTTGGATTTGAGACAATAATTTTTTCACCTTTTTGAATGCATGATTCACCTATGTGACTGAACCTTTGACTGCACATAACTTCTGCATACAATCTCTTTTTAAGCCCATTCAAGTTGTGTCAGGATCGTGCAAGTGACCTCTTTCCAATGATGTTGATTCCGTCTAGTTCTGAGACTGTAAAATTTTTAGGTCTTCTAGATCCATTTAGATCATTCCTTCTCATTGGGTGTTCAAACCACCCGACCCCCTTTTATAGGGATTCGTTTCTATTATCATTTTTTAAATAGAAAGGAAGCCCGTATATGTAGCAAAGAAAGCCACTTGGTATATTGGTAGAGAGTGAAAATAGCAAGGTTCGACCCCACAAACCAACCTTTTAAAAATCAAACTGCCACATGTGCCACGTGGCACCCAATCATTAGGCCACATGGCATTACCTCATTCGTCCGTCAGTGACACATGTCACATTGGATTGATCCACATTTTCAGACATGCCACGTCATCTGCTAAATCAGATGCCGCCATCTGCCACATGTCAACCTCTGGACCTACCATGTCAACAACTATCATTGTATTTGCCATGTCAGCATACTGATGTCATCATTGTACTGTCTAGTCGAAATTGTCAACCCTTAATTTTTCACCTTTTTGAATGCCTGATTCAACTATTTGACCGAACCTTTGACTGCACATAACATCTGCATACGAACTCTTTTTGAGCCCATTCAAGTTGTGTTAGGATCGTGTCAATGACCTCTTTCCAATGATGTTCATTCTATTAGGTTATGAGACTACAAAATTTTTATTTCTTCTGTATCCATCTGGATCATTATTCACCACTAGGGGTTCAAACCACCTGACCCCCTTTTATAGGGATTTGTTTCTATTATCATTTTTTAAATAGAAAGGAGGCCCGTATATGTAGAAAAGAAAACCGCTTAGTATATTGGTGGAGAGTGAAAATAGCAAGCAGGAGGTTAGGGGTTCGACCCCTACAAACCAACCTTTTAGCGATCAAACTGCCACATGTGCCATGTGTCACCCAATCATTGGGCCACATGGCATTACCTCATTTTTCCGTCAGTGACACGTGTCATGCTAGATTGGTCCACATCTTCAGACCTGCCACATCATCTGTGGACTCAAATGCCACCATCTACCACGTGTCAAACTCTGGACCTACCACGTCAATAATTGCCACTGTGTCGGCCATGTCAGCATGCTGACATAATCATTATATTGTCTAGTCAACATGGTCAACCATCACATTGACCTACATATTTTGCTCATATGAGCTCCCATCGATGCGAAATGAGTGGCGTCAAAATCGTGACGACGAGCTCTTTGACTTGGCATCATTTTTGCTTGGATTTGAGAAAATCAATTTTTCACCTTTTTCATACACATGATTCGCCTATTTGACTGAGCCTTTGACTACACATAACATATGCATAAGAACTCCTTTTGAGCCTATTCAAGTTGTGTTAGGAATTGTGTGAGTAACCTGTTTCCAATGATGTTGATTTCGTCATGTTCTTAGACTGCAAAAATTTTCGGTCTTCTAGATTCACCTAGATCATTTCCTCCCCACTTGGGGTTCAAACCACTCAACCCCCTTTTATAGGGATTCGTTTCTATTATCATTATTTAAATAGAAAGGAGGCCTGTATATTTAGAAAATAAAGCCGCTTGGTATATTGTGGAGAGTGAAAATAGCAAGCACGAGGTCGGGGGTTTGACCCCCCACAAACCAATCTTTTAACAATCAAACCGCCACATGTGCCACGTGGCACCGAATCATTGGTGCACGTGGCAGTACCCTCATTCATCCGTTAGTGACATGTGTCACACTGGATTGGTCCACATCATCAAACTTGCCACGTCATCTACTAACTCAAATGCTGCCATCTGCCATGTGTCAACCTCTGGACCTGCCACATCAACAACTGCCACTATGTATGCCGTGTCAGAACGCTGATGTCATCATTGTATTGTCGAGTCAGCATGGTTAGCCCTCAACTCTGACTGACCATATCTTGCTAATACTAGCTTCGATCGAGGCAAAATGAGTGGCGTTAGAATCATGACAACAAGCTCTTTGACTTGGCATCATTTTTGCTTGCATTTGAGACAATCAATTTTTCACCTTTTTGAATGTCTAATTCGCCTGTTTGACAAAACCTTTGACTGCACATAACTTCTGCATGCGAACTCCTTTTGAGCTTGTTCAAGTTGTGTCAAGATCATGTCAGCGACCTCTTTCCAATGATGTTGATTCCTTCAGGTTATAAGACTGTAAAATTTTTAGTTCTTCTATATCCACCTGGATCATTCCTCCCTACTCGTAGTTTAAACCACCTGACCCCCTTTTATAGGGATTAGTTTATATTATCATTCATTAAATAGAAAGGAGGCTTTTATATGTAGCAAAGAAAAGCTGCATGGTATATTGGTGGAGAGTGAAAAACACAAGAAGGAAGTCAGGGCTTCGACCTCCACAAACCAAAATTTTAACAATCAAACTGCCACATGGCACCCAATCATTGGGCCACATGGCATTACCTCATTCTTCCGTCAGTGACACATGTCACACTGGATCTGCTACATCAAACTCTAGATCTACCTCGTCAACAACTGCCACTGTGTCTTCCATGTCAGCATGCTGACATCATCATTATACTATCTACTCAAAATGGTCAACCCTCAACTTTGACTAACCATATCTTGCTCGTACGAGCTCTGGTCGAGGCAAAATGAGAGACATTAGAATCGTGCCGACAAGCTCTTTGACTTGACATCATCTTTGCTCGAATTTGAGACAATCAATTTTTCACCTTTTCAAACACCTGATTCACCTGTTTGACTGAATCTTTGACTACATATAACTTCTGCATACGAACTCCTTTTGATCCCGTTCAAGTTGCGTTAGGATAGTGTCAGCAATCTCCTTCTAATGATGCTAATTTCGTCAGGTTCTGAGACTCCAAGATTTTTAGGTCTTCTAAATCCACCTAGATCATTCCTCCCCATTGGGGGTTGAAACCACCTGACCCACTTTTATAGGGATTTGTTTCTATTATCATTCTTTAAGTAGAAAGAAGGCTCGTATATGTAGCAATGAAAGCCGCTTGGTATATTAGTGGAGAGTTAAAATAGGAAGTAGGAGGTCAGGGGTTCGACCCCCACAAACCAACCTTTTAACAAGCAAATTGCCACATATGCTACATGGCACACAATCATTGGGCCATGTGGCATTCGCTCATTCGTCCGTCAGTGACACGTGTCACATTGGATTGGTCCACATATTCAGACGTGCCACGTCATCTGCTGAGTCAGATGCCTCCATCTACCACGTGTCAACATCTGGACCTGTCACGCCAACAACTATTACTGTGTTTGCCATGTCGGCATGATGACGTCATTATTGTACTATCTAGTCAGCATGGTTAGCCCTCAACTTTGACCGGCAATATCTTGCTTTTACAAAATCTGATCAAGGTGAAACAAGCGGCGTTAGAATCGTGGCAAAGAGCTCTTCGACTTGGCATCATTTTTGCTTGGATTTGAGACAATAATTCTTTCACCTTTTTGAATGCATGATTCACCTGTTTGACTAAACCTTTCACTACACATAACTTTTGCATACCAACTCCTTTTGAGCCCTATCAAGTTGCATCAGTATCGTGTCATCGACCTCTTTCCAATGGCACTGATTCCGTCAAGTTCTAAGACTACAAATTTTTAGGTCTTCTAGATCCATTTAGATCATTCCTTCCCACTAGGGGTTCAAACCACCCAACCCCCTTTTATAGGGATTCATTTATATTATCATTCTTTAAATAGAAAGGAAGCCCGTATATGTAGCAAAGCAAGCCACTTGGTATATTGGTGGAGAGTGAAAATAGAAAGGTTCAACCCCACAAACCAACCTTTTAACAATCAAACCGCAACATGTTCCACGTGGCACCCAATCATTGGGCCACGTGGCATTACCTCATTCTTCCCTCAGTGACATGTGTCATGCTAGATTGGTCCATATCTTCAGACCTACCACGTCATTTGCTGACTCAGATGCCGCCATCTGCCACGTGTCAAACTCTAGACTTGCCAAATCAACAACTGCCACTATGTCTGCCATGTCAGCATGCTGATGTCATCATTGTACTGTCTAGTCAGCATGGTCAACCCTCAACTTTGACCGGCCATAGCTTTCTCGTATGAGCTTTGATCGAGGCAAAATGAGCAACGTCAAAATTGTGACGACGAGTTCTTCTACTTAACATCATTTTTGCTTGGATTTGAGACAATCAATTTTTTAGCTTTTTGAATGACTGATTCACCTCTTTAGGTATTTTGGATCCATTCAGATCATTCCTTCCCACTAGGGTTTCAAACCACCTGACCCCCTTTTATAGGGATTCATTTCTATTATCATTCTTTAAATAGAAAGGAAGCCTGTATATGTAGCAACGAAAGCCACTTGGTATATTGGTGGAGAGTGAAAATAGAAAGGTTCGACCCCACAAACCAACCTTTTAATAATCAAACCGCCACATGAGCCACATGGCACCCAATCATTAGGCCATATGGCATTACCTCATTTGTCCGTCAGTGACACGTGTCACACTAGATTTGTGCACATCTTCAGACCTGCCACATCATCTTCTGACTCAGATGCCGCCATCTACCACATGTCAACCTCTAGACCTACCACGTCAACAACTGCCACTCTGTCTGCCACGTCAGCATGCTAATATCATCATTATACTGTATAGTTAACATGGTCAACCCTCAACTTTGATCGGCCATATCTTGCTCGTACGAGCTCCGATCGAGGCGAAACGAGCGACATCGAAATTGTGGCGACGAGCTCTACGACTTGGCATCATTTCTGCTTGGATTTGAGACAATAAAAATTTCACCTTTTTGAATGCATGATTCACCTATTTGACCTAACCTTTAACTGCAAATAACTTCTACATACGAACTCCTTTTGAGCTCGTTCAAGTTGCGTCAGGATCGTGCCAGCAACCTCTTTGCAATGACATTGATTCCATTAAGTTCTGAGACTGCAAAATTTTTAGGTCTTTTGGATCCATTTAGATCATTCCTTCCCACTAGGGGTTGAAACCACCCACCCCCTTTTATAGGTATTTGTTACTATTATCATTCTTTAAATAGAAAGGAAGCCCGTATATGTAGCAAAGAAAGCCGCTTGGTATATTGGTGGAGTGAAAATAGCAAGGTTCGACCCCACAAACCAACCTTTTATGAATCAAACCGCCACATGTGCCATGTGGCACCTAATCATTAGGCCACATGGCATTACCTGATTCATTTGTTAGTGACACATGTCACACTGGATTGGTCCACATCTTCAGACCTGCCATGTTATCTACTTACTCAAATGCCACCATTTGCCACGTGTCAACATCTCAACCTACCAAGTCAACAACTGCCACTGTGTCTACTATGTCAGCATGTTGATGTCATCATTGTATTGTCTAGTCGACATGGTCAACCCTCAACTTTGACTGCCCATATCTTGCTTGTACGAGGTCCGATCGAGGTGAAATGAGCGGCGTTTAAATTGTGGTGATGAGCACTTCAACTTGGCATCATTTTTGCTTGGATTTGAGACAATAATTTTTTCACCTTTTTCAATGCATGATTTGCTTGTTTGACCGAACCTTTGACTGCACATAACTGCTACATAAGAACTCCTTTTGAGCCCATTCAAGTTGCGTTAGGATCGTGTCAGCAACCTCTTTGCAATGACATTGATTTCGTCAGGTTCTGATACTACAAAAATTTTAGGTCTTCTACATCCATTTAGATCATTCCTTCCTACTAGAGATTCAGACCACCCGACCTCCTCTTATAGGGATTCATTTCTATTATCATTATTTAAATAGAAAGGAAGCCCGTATATGTAGCAAAGAAAGCTGCTTGGTATATTGGTGGAGAGTGAAAATAGCAAGGTTCGACCCCACAAACCAACCTTTTAACAATCAAACCGCCACATGTGCCACGTAGCACCCAATCATTAGGCCACATGGCATTACCTCATTCGTCCATTAGTGACATGTGTCACACTAGATTGGTCCACATCTTCAGACATGCCTTGTTATCTGCTGATTTAGATGCCACCATCTGCCACTGTCTAGTTGACATGGTCAACCTTCAACTTTGACCAGCCATATCTTGCTCGTATGAGCTGCGATCGAGGCGAAATGAGCGGCATCGAAATCGTGGCAACGAGCTCTTCGACTTGGCATCATTTTTTTTGGATTTGACACAATCAATGTTTAACCTTTTCAAACCCCTGATTTGATTGTTTGACCGAACCTTTGACTGCACATAACTTCTGCATACGAACTCCTTTTGAGCACATTCAACTTACGTCAGGATCGTGTCAGCGACCTCTTTCCACTGTTACTGATTCTAATAGGTTCTGCAACTACAAAAATTTTAGTTCTTCTGTATCCATCTGGATCATTATTTCCCACTGGGGGTTCAAACCACCCGACCCCCTTTTATAGGGATTTGTTTCTATTATCGTTCATTAAATAGAAAGGAGGCCCATTTATGGAGCAAATAAAGTTGCTTGGTATATTGGTGGAGAGTGAAAATAGCAAGTAGGAGGTCAAGGGTTCGACCCCCACAAACCAACCTTTTAACAAGAAAATTACCACATGTACCACATGGCACCCAATCATTGGGCCATGTAGCATTCGCTCATTTGTCTGTCAGTGACACGTGTCATGCAGGATTAGTCCACATCTTTAGACCTGCCACGTCATCTATTGAGTTAGATTTCATGACCTACCACATGTCAACATCTGGACCTGCCATGCCAACAATTGCCACTTTGTCTTCCATGTCAGCATGATGACATCATCATTGTACTATCTAGTCAGCATGGTCAACCCTCAACTTTGACATGCCATACCTTGCTCCTACGAGCTTTGATCAAGGTGAAACGAGCGGTGTCAGAATGGTGGAGACGAGCTCTTCAATTTGGCATCATTTTAGCTAGGATTTTAGACAATAAAATTTTAAGCTTTTTGAATGCATGATTCACCTGTTTGACTAAACCTTTGACTGCACATAACTTCTCCATACGAACTCCTTTTGAGCCCATTTGAGTTGTGTCAAGATCATGTCAATAACCTCTTTCCAATGATGCTGATTCCGTCAGGTTCTGAGACTACAAAATTTTTAGTTCTTTTGTATCCATCTGGATCATTATTCCCCACTAGGGGTTCAAACCACTCAACCCCCTTTTATAGGGATTCGTTTCTATTATCATTCTTTAAATAGAAAGGAAACCTGTATATGTAGCAAAGAAAGTCATTTGTTATATTGGAGGAGAGTGAAAATAGCAAGGTTCAACACCACAAACCAACCTTTTAACAATCAAACTGCCACATGTGCCACATGGCACCCAATCATTGGGCCACGTGGCATTACCTCATTCGTCTGTCAATAACGTGTCACGTTAGATTGGTCCACATCTTCAGACCTGCCCCTTCATCTACTGACTTAGATGCTGCCATATACCATGTGTCAAACTCTGGATCTGCCACTTCAACAACTACCACTATGTCTGCCATGCCAGCATGCTAACGTCATCATTGTACTATCTAGTCAGCATGGTCAACCCTCAACTTTGAACATCCATATTTTTCTCGTAGGAACTCCGATTGAGGCGAAACGAGCAGCATCACAATCATGGTGATGAGCTCTTTGACTTAGCATAATTTTTTCTTGGATTTGAGACAATCAAATTTTGACCTTTTGGAACACCTGATTCACATGTTTGACTGAACCTTTGACTGCACATAACTTCTGCATACGAACTCCTTTTGAGCCCATTCAAGTTACGTTAGGATCGTATCAACAACCTCTTTCCAATGATGTTGAACCCCTTTTATAGGGATTTGTTTCTATTATCATTCTTTAAATAGAAAGGAAGCCCGTAATGTAGCAATGAAAGCTGCTTGTTTATTGGTGGAGAGTGAAAATAGGAAGTAGGAGGTTAGGGGTTCGATGCCCACAAACCAACCTTTTAACAAGCAAATCGCCACACGCCACATGGCACCCAATCATTGGGCCATGTGGCATTCGCTCATTCATCCGTCAGTAATACGTGTCACACTAGATTGGACCACATTTTCAGACCTGCCACGTCATCTGTTGAGTCAGATGTCGATATCTGCCACATGTCAACATCTGGACCTGCCACGCCAACATCTGCCACTATGCCTGTCATGTCAAAATGTTGACATCATCATTGTACTATGTAGTCAGCATGGTCAACCCTCAACTTTGAGCAACCATATCTTGTTCATACAAGCTCTAATCAAGGCAAAACGAGAGGTGCGAAAATCGTGGCGACGAGCTCTTCGACTTGGTATTTTTTTCTTTTATTTGAGACAATCAATTTTTCACCTTTTCAAATGCCTGATTAACCTATTTGACTGAACCTTTGACTACACATAACTTCTGCAAACGAAATCCTTTTGAGCCCGTTCAAGTTGCGTTAGGATTGTTTCAGCAACCTCTTTCTGATGATTTTGATTTCGTCAGGCTCTACCACTACAAGATTTTTAGGTCATCTAGATCCACCTAGATCATTCCTCCGCACTGGGGTTCAAACCACCTGACCCCTTTTTATAGGGATTTGTTTCTATTATAATTGTTTAAATAGAAAGGAGGCCTGTATATGTAGCAATGAAAGTCGCTTGGTATATTGGTGGAGAGTGAAAATTAGGAAGTAGGAGGTCAGAGGTTCAACCCCCACAAACCAACCTTTTAACAAGCAAATCGCCACATGTGCCATGTGGCACCCAATCATTGGGCCATGTGGCATTCGCTCATTTGTCTACCAATGACGCATGTCATGCTGGTTTGGTCCAGATCTTCACACCTACCATGTCATCTGTTGAGTCAGATGCCGCCATCTACCACATGTCAATATCTAGACCTGCCAAGCCAACAACTGCCACTCTGTCTACCATGTTATCATGATGATGTCATCATTATACTGTCTAGTCAAAATGGTCAACCCTCAACTTTGGCCGGCCATATCTTGCTCGTACAAGCTCCAATCAAGGTGAAACAAGTGGCTTCAGAATCTTGGTGATGAGCCCTTTGACCTGGCATCATTTTTAGTTAGATTTGAGACAATAAATTTTTCACCTTTTTGAACACATGATTCACCTATTTGACTAAACATTTGACTATAAATAACTTCTGCATATGAACTCCTTTTGAGCCCATTCAAGTTGTGTTAGGATCTTGCCAGCGACCTCTTGCCAATGATGTTGATTCCATCAAGTTCTGAGACTACGAAATTTTTAGGTCTTCTGGATCCATTTTGGGTCTACTGTTGCTGTAGGAAAAGTTGATAACCATTCACAGCTCTATCTCTTTTCTCATTTTGTTCCTGATACTCCTTCAGTTACATTGCTCACTCACTCAGATGAGATGAGCTATTTGTAGCATCAGTGGTTTGGCCACTTGAACTATCACTACTTACAGCAGCTCAGTCAACATGGCATGGTTACAAGGTTGCCTTCTATTTGATTCTCTAATGGAGTTTGTCAAGGCTGCATTCTTGGCAAGCATCTTGAAGAAAATTTTGACAAAGGCAAAGCATGGAGATCCACACAACTCTTGGAGTTAGTACACAGTGATTTGACCAGTCCATTTCAGCATCCTTCATTTAGCAGAGCTAGATATGTATTGACCTTCATTGAGGATCTTTCCCGATACACCTTTGTATACTTTCTCAAACAAAAGTCTAAAGTCTTTGAGTCTTTTCAAGACTTTAAAGCTTTTGCAGAGAAATAATCTGGGAAGGTTGTCAAGATTTTGTGCATTGATAATGGCGAGGAATATGTCAACCAGAGGTTTGAATAGTTTTGTTCCTTAGAGGGCATTGATCTTCAGCACACAATTCCCTATAGTCCCACAACAAAATGGAGTTCCAGAACAAAAGAATTGGTCATTGAAGGAAATGGCCAACTACATGATTCACTCCAAATCATTGGCACCTCAGTATTGGGTAGAGGCCATCAACTATGCGTGTTATATCTAGAACTGGGTTCCTCACCGAGCTGTGAAGGGGGTAACTCCTTTTCAAGCTTGGACTGGTTGGAAACCCACAGTCAAACACTTTCGAGTGTTTGGGTCTCCTACATGGGCCCACATTCTAGCAGAGAAATGCAAGGCTATGGATCCGCAGAGCAGGCCTTGCATATTTGTTGGCTATCCAGATGGTGTCAAAGACTACAAGCTACTCCACCCTACTACACATAAGCTCTTCGTTGAGAGGAATGTTCAGTTTGAGGAAGATATTTCTTTTACCACTTCTCAATCTTTCATTCCCATGGAGACACTACGACTTCATGATGACAGTTCTTCTGAGGATCTTAATCCTCTTGAGGAGTCTTCTTCCTCCACTTCAGATGGCGATGATGAGGGTTCATCTTCCTCCTCTCTTAGTCATCATTCAAAGGTGTTGATTCTCCTCCAGAGAATGCACTGGGCCTCTTTGGGCTCTTCAGACTTTGGATTCAGCAGGTGATTGGGTTGGTGATCCTTCAGATGCGAGAAGAACAAGGTCACAATTCAAGCAAGCTCCTCATCTCTTCTTTGCTTCAACTTTTGATCTACAGTCCTTTAGGGAAGCTTCTGGTGTCCCTAAGTGGGATGCTGCTATGCAGGAAGAGTTTAGTTCCTTGGAAAGGAACCATACATGGGATTCAGTCCCACTTCCTAAGGGAAGAAAACTTGTTCGATGCAAGTGGGTCTATCGAACAAAATTTGCTGCAGATGGGTCGGTCGATAAACATAAGGCTCGCTTGGTCATAAAAGGATTCTCCCAAGTTCCTGGGATTGACTACTTTGAGACTTTTATGCCAGTTGCCAAGATGAATTCAATCCAACTTGTCCTTTCCATTGCTGCAGCCCATTGCTCGGAAGTTCATCAGATGGATGTGAAAAGTGCTTTTCTTTAGGTGACCTTCAGGAGGAGATATATATGGATTAGCCACAGGGGTTTGTCTAGGATCCTTCACTTGTCTGCCAACTTCAGAAGTCTCTCTATGGCCTTAAACAGACCCCTTGAGCATGGTATGCCAAGATGGACACATTGTTTCTATCAGTTGGGTTCACTCAGTGCCATTCTGATCTAAACGTCTACATTTTGTAGCAGGATGATACTCTCACTTTCCTTGTTCTCTATGTTGATGACTTGTTGATTATAGGGAGTTCCTCACCCACCATCATGGCAGTGAAAACTACCCTTCATGATCATTTTTGATGTCTGACTTGGGTCTTCTTCACTATTTCTTGGGCATTGAGATTACACAGTCTTCAGCTGGTATCTTTCTTTCTTAGTCCAAGTATGCTCTTGATATGCTCTCCAAATTTTGCATGGCTGACTGTAAGCCTACGCCAACTCCCTTTCTGTCAGAAGTCAAACTTGAGGCTTCTTCTTCTTCACCTTTGGTAGATGCTACCTTATATTGCCATTTGGTTGGGAGTCTCATATACTTGACTCACACGAGGTCTGATTTTTCATATGTCGTGGGCCTAGTCTCTAGGTTCATGCAGGAGCCACATGAGTTATATTGGAAAGCAGCTAAGTGAATTCTTCACTATGTACAGGGCACTCACAGTTATGGGATTCATTATGCAACAAGCATGGCTATTGACTTGGTAGGATACACAGATTCAGATTGGGCAGGCGATTCTCAGGATCACAAGTCTACTTCAGGGTATTGCTTCTCTCTTGGTTCTAGTCTGATTTCTTGGTTCTACAGAGACTAAGTATCGAGAAGCAGTTATTGTTGCTACTGAGGCCATTTGGCTTCAACACATTCTCACTAAGTTTGGCATTTCCTTCAGGAAGCCTATGGTCATATTTTGTGACAACCAGAGTGCTATTCAGATCTCTTGCAATCTGGTCCATCATCAGTGGACCAAACACATTGAGATTCACATGCACTACATTCGGGAGTTGATTCATGAGTACGTTCTTGATCTTTAGTATTGTTTGACATAAGATCAGAAAGCAGATATCTTCACCAAACCCTTCACTGAGATCAAGTTCATTCATTTGTGAGTTTTGCTTGGGGTGCAACTGGGGGCTTCTTAGCTCCTTCTTTCTTGCTCTCTCTCTATTCTAGGGGGGCATACTCTCTTTTATGCGGGGGGGGGGGGGGGGCTACATCTCTTTTGGGGGGACTTCATTGTACATGGGTACCTCATCAAGCTTGATTTCCCGGGACCCATCTCTTTACCCACCTAAGCTACGCTTAAGGGGGGTGTTAGTGTAGGTTTTTTATTCCTTATTATAAGGTTTTTCCTACACATTTATTTAAGATTGCTTAGGTTAATAAAGAATGACTTATTATGTGAGTGGTTGCAAGGTGTCACCTTCCTACATGTGAGCATCCATTAGCTATATTGGGAAGATACCTTGCTATCTTTAGACCAATAGATGGTTGCTCCTCATTGGTCGGTGTTTCCACCTCCTCCCTCTCTCTGGTCTATATAAGCATGCTACCTAGCTTGTATTTTCATTCGATATTGGAGATAGTTATCTAATGCTATTTTGCCATTCGAGCATTTCACATCAATCTCTTGGTATCATTCTTTTTCTTTTGCATTCTGGGTTATAATATTTTTTACATATTTTAACAACAAGCTCTTCGACTTGGCATCATTTTTGCTTGGATTTGAGACAATCAATTTTTCACCTCTTAGAACACCTGATTCACCTATTTGACTGAACATTTGACTGCACATAACTTCTGCATACAAACTCCTTTTGAGCTCATTCAAATTATGTTAGGATCGTGTCAGTGACCTCTTTCCAATGATGTTGCTTCCATCAGGTTCTAAGACTACAAAATTTTTAGTTCTTCTGTATCCACCTGGATCATTCCTCCCCACTGGGGGTTCAAACCATCCAACCCCCTTTTATAGGGATTCATTTCTATTATCATTCATTAAATAAAAAGGAGGCTCATATATGTAGCAAAGAAAGCCACTTGGTATATTGGTGGAGAGTGAAAAATGCAAGTAGGAGGTCAGGGGTTCAACTCCCACAAACCAACCTTTTAACAATCATTGGGCCACGTGGTATTCATTCATTCGTCCATCAGTGACACGTGTTAGCCTAGATTGGTCCACATCTTCAGACCTGCCAAGTCATCTATTGACTCAAATGCTACCATCTGCCACATGTCAATATCTTGACATTCCACGCCAATAACTGCCACTATATCTACCATGCCATCATGATGACGTCATCATTGTACTGTCTAGTCAGCATGGTCAACCCTCAACTTTGACTGGCCATATCTTGCTCGTAAGAGCTCCAATCAAGGTGAAACAAGTGCCATCAGAATCGTGGTGATGACCTCTTCAACTTGGCATCATTTTTACCTAGATTTGAGACAATAAATTTTTCACATTTTGGAACATATGATTCACCTGTTTGACTGAACCTTTGACTATACATAACTTCTACATACGAACTCCTTTTGATCCCGTTTAAGTTGTGTCAAGATTGTGCCAGCGACCTCTTTCTAATGACGTTGATTCCGTCAAGTTCTGAGACAACAAAATTTTTAGGTCTTCTGAATCCATTTAGATCATTCCTTCCCACTATGGGTTCAAACCACCCGACCCCCTTTTATAGGGATTCATTTCTATTATCTTTCTTTAAATAGAGAGGAATCCTGTATATGTAGCAATGAAAGCCGCTTGGTATATTGGTGGAGAGTGAAAATATCAAGGTTCGACCCCACAAACCAACCTTTTAACAATCAAACCGCCACATGTGCCATGTGGCACCCAATCATTAGGCCACATGGCATTACCTCATTCATCTGTCAATGACACGTGTCACGTTGGATTGGTCCACATCTTCAAACCTGCCAAGTCATCTACTGATGCAGATGCCGCCATCTGTCACGTGTCAACCTCTAGAGCTACCACATCAACATTGCCACTGTGTCTGCCATGTCAGCATATTGATGTCATCATTGTACTGTCTAGTCGACATGGTCAACCCTCAACTTTGACCGGCCACATCTTGCTCGTACGAGCTCCGATCAAGCCAAAACGAGCGATTCTCCTATTAACCGAACCTTTGACTGCACATAACTTCTGCATACAAACTCCTTTTGAGGCCATTCAAGTTGCATTAGGATCATGTCAGTGACCTCTTTCCAATGATGTTGATTACATCAAGTTATGAGACTGCAAACTTTTTAGTTCTTCTATATCCATCTGGATCATTATTCCCCACTGGGGGTTCAAACTACCTGACCCCCTTTTATAGGGATTCGTTTCTATTATCATTCTCTAAATAGAAAGGAGGCCTGTATATGTAGCCAAGAAAGCTACTTGGTAATTGGTGGAGAGTGAAATAGTAAGCAGGAGATCAGAGGTTCGACCCCCCCAAACCAACATTTTAACAATCAAACTGCCACATGTGTCACGTGGCACCCATTCATAAGGCCACATGGCATTACCTCATTCTTCCGTCAGCGACACGTGTCACACTGGATTGGTCCACATCTTTAGACCTGGTACGTCATCTGTTGACTCAGATGCTACCATCTGCAATGTGTCAAACTCTAGACTTGCCATGTCAACAACTACCACTATGTCTGTCATTTCATCATGCTGACATCATCATTGTATTTTTTAGTCAGTATGGTCAACCCTCAACTTTGACTGGCCATATCTTTCTCGTATGAGCTCTGATTGAGGCGAAACAAGCGATGTCAAAATCATGACGACGAGCTCTTCGACTTGACATCATTTTTGCTTGGATTTGAGACAATCAATTTTTCACCTTTTTGAATGCATGATTCCCCTGTTTGATAAAACCTTTGACTGCACATAACTTTTGCATACGAACTCCTTTTGAGCTTGTTCAAGTTGCGTTAGGATCGTGTCAGCAACCTCTTTGCAATGATGTTGATTCTGTCATGTTTTTAGACTACAAAATTTTTAGTCTTCTAGATCCACCTAGATCATTCCTCCCCACTTGGGGTTCAAACGACACGACCCCCTTTTATAGGGATTCATTTCTATTATCATTCTTTAAATAGAAAGGAGGCCCGTATATGTAACAAAGAAAACCGCTTGGCATATTGGTGGAGAATGAAAATAGCAAGCAGGAGGTCAGAGATTAGACACCCAAAAACCAATCTTTTAACAATCAAACTGCCACATGTGCCACGTGGCACCTAATCATTGGGCCATGTGGCATTACCTCGTTCATCCGTCAGTGAAACGTGTCACGCTAGATTGGTCGACGTCATCAGAATTACCACATCATCTGCTAACTTAGATACCGCCATCTTCCATGTGTCAACCTCTGGACCTGCCACGTCAGCAACTACCACTATGTTTTCCATGTCAGCATGCTAACATCATCATTGTATTATTTAGTCAGCATTATCAACCCTCAACTTTGACCTGCCATATCTTGCTCGTATGAGCTCTGATTGAGTCAAAACGAGTAGCGTCGAGATCGTGGCGACGAGCTATTTGACTTGGCATCATTTTTTCTTAGATTTAAGACAATCAATTTTTCACCTTTTTAGATGCATGATTCGCCTGTTTGACCAAACCTTTGACTGCACATAACTTCTGCATACGAACTCCTTTTGAGCCCGTTCAATTTGTGTCAGGATTGTGTCAGCGACATCTTTCCAATGATACTGCTTCCATCAGGTTCTAAGACTATAAAATTTTTAGTTCTTCTTTATCCACCTAGATCATTCCTCCCCAATTGGGTTTCAAACCACTTGACCCCCTTTTACAAAGATTTGTTTCTATTATCATTCATTAAATAGAAAGGAGGCCCATATATGTAGCATAGAAAGCCGCTTGATATATTGGTGGAGAGTGAAAAAATCAAGTAGGAGGTTAGGGGTTCGACCCCCACAAACCAACCTTTTAATAATGAAACTGCCACATGTACCACGTGGTACCCAATAATTGGGCCACGTGGCATTACCTCATTCGTCTGCCAGTGACACATGTCATGATGGATTGGTCCACATCTTCAAACCTGCCACATCATCTACTAACTCAGATGCTGCCATCTGCCACATGTCAAACTCTATCAACCATCTGGAAATCTACCTCAGAGCACACATAATTAATAGCCCCAAAAATTGTTAAACATAAAAATATTCAATTACCTCAAGAATGGGCGCTAGATTTATGGGATAAAGACAGTTAGCCCCCTAAACAAAAACCTCCTAAGTTACGTGGTGTAACTTTAGAGGAAATAGATGACCAAGCGGTTATTCGCTTCTCCTCTAGACGTACTCCGTCTATGAGAAAGGAACAAACATTTAACTACAATAACCCTTTGCCATATGTGTTTTCTAGATCACAGAGTGTTCATCTTCAGCCTTCAAAATGTTTTGAAGATCTATTTAAAATTCCTTCTATCAAAAAACCTGTACAAAATACCCCTGGTGCTAGTTCTTCCAAGGCACCTGTGTCAAATCCATGTCCTCATGACCAGTATTCTGCCCTGGACAATGGATTCTTTCAATGTGAAAAATGTTCATTTATTTTCCATCCACCTATTGGTAGAATCAGTATGATGTCTGGAAAATCTGCTATAATTCCAAAACAAGATGTCCAGGAAACCAGTGAAAAGGTTGTTTCTACACCTTCTGGATCTTGCATAGTGCCCGGTATTATTCCTCCCTTCAAGGATTTTATGTTGAAAGACTTGTCCGGTCACTTTCAAGCTAACTTTTGGCCATTACATGTTACCCCTATAGGTGAAGTCCAAGGTTCTAGTCAGAGTAAACTTTTGAATTGGACCAATCTGTGCATTAGAAAAACTCTGTTATTCATCCATGAGAAGAAAACCCAGGATGAAGTTCGAGCTATTCAACAAGAGAAACAGATCTTATCTCTTCAGGCTAACATGCATGCTGTCATTGCCTCCCAGGAATGCCTTGAAAAGGATCTCTTTTAGCAACTCAAGGATGAGGTACTTGAGCTGAAAGCTACCTATCACCAATTCAAAACACATGCTGAAGCGTGGTGGGGTGCTCTCCATAAAGTAGCAGAAGTACATAGAGAAAAGCTGCAACAAGTTAGAGTAGAAAATAAAATGGATAATGAAGTCTTATGTTCGCAATTGTCAAACTGCAGGATTCAAATGAAGCACACTGAAGATAAGGTCAAACTTGTCAGACAAGAAATTCAACAAGTAAATGAAAATCAAAACTTGATAAAAGATTCTATTGTTCAAGAATCTTCTGAGATTAAAATACTAGTCACTACTATCCAAATCCAGTCTCAGTCTTAGAAAGTGTTAAATTTTCCATCTAGTGCCAAATGATGTTTATAGGCCCAGTATGAAGGACCAAAACTAAAAGTTAATCCTAAAAAGCCTGTAATAGAAAAGGTATTTGATCCCACAACTGGAACCCTTAGAGATACTACTGAGGAAGAAAAAGCATCTAGAAAATTCCAGATGGCACGAGGAAATGGAACTAATCCTAATGGTTCCAACCCAGTTGATCCAGTCAAAAACATCCAGTCTTATAAATCAGATACTCCTCCTCTAGTCAATTTTGACAGTTTTGAGAAAGTAGAAAATATGAGAGGAATAGATGCCATGCGCGCCTAGATCACCAATTATATGTCTACAAATGCAGGAGCTGATGAAGCTTAGGTGATTAAGCAAGCCCTCAACTCTATGATTGGAATTGCTAGAAATGTATGGGATAGGTTAGAAGATGCCTATAGAGAAAACCTGATTAATCATGGCACAGATCAGGTGTGTGCACAGTTAATCCATCTGTTTGTAGGCAAAACAAACACAAGAGAGAAACTTCCCTACAACAAGTTCATCAGAGGCAAGTGTAAAGATTTGAAATACATCAAGGGGTACTGTGAAGACCAGTACAAAAATTTATATCAATCAGGATGTGAACAAAACCATGAATTTATGTTCACTACTTTCCTCAAAAGTTTTGGCAATGATGTTGGGGAGTTCTATCATAAAAGAGTTCTAGAAAATCTAGTCAATGAATGTATAGAAATAAAAGAACTCACCTACCCTCAACTAGTTCAGTTCCTGATAGAAATAAATGAAGAAGTTTGTCAAGCCGCACAGAAGAGAAAAAAATAAAGAAAGTAAAAGCTCTAATTTCTTCTTCTGTTTGTTACCAGCTTATGCCTTCTACTCAGTATGATAAATGTAAAGAATGCAAGTCCTCTTCTAAAAAGAAATACTTTGACAAGGAAGATAAGTATTATGAGAAAAAGAAGAAGAAATAGTATACCAAATATCCCAAGAGAAAAGGATATTTCAGAAAGAAGGATAGAAAAAGCTCTGGTAAAAAATGGGAACCTACTTGTTATATTTGTAAAGGAAAACATTATGCAAATAAGTGTCCAGATAGAAATAAGAAAAAGAATAAAGGAAAGGTTCAAGCAGCTAGAGAAGCTGGACTTGACAATGATGAATATGAATTTATCCATGAATATCCCTCAGATTCTGATGATGTTATTCTTTTTGATTTATCAGAAGAAACAGAATTTGATGAGGCTGAATATGTGTATGCCCTTAAGTAGGCAAATGTTAATCTTTTAACTGGTCAACCAAATGAATCAGATTCATCTGATTCTAAAAATTCATTTTTTTATATGATGCTCAGAAGAAACACTAGAGCAGAACTGGACAAGAAAATTGAAGAAATTGTCCAGATTGAAAGTAGACTCCATGAGATGAATATGGGGCCTAAAACTTGGAAAAAGCTGACTGGTAAACTAGAACAGCTTAAATCCAAAAAATATTTCCTGTTAAAAGAAGCTGAACCACCCAAACAAGCCATAAGAAGAACTCTGGTTCTTAAATATGCTCCTCAACCAGCATCGCCTCCTAAATCAAGAATGCAAATTGCTCAGCACAGCATTGCAGAGGCTCCTTCAGCTAGAAGCATGGCTAGAAGACTGTGGAGAAGACAGAGAAAGATTTTTCTTGAAAAATTCATTCAACAAGCTCACTCTGAAATAGGTGAAATTGAAGAAGAAGAAAATATCAGTCTTGTTGAAGAAATGGAAAAATCTCCAGAACTGGATATTTTCATTAACCAGTACAATTAATCTTTTAGTATCCAATTACCATAGCAGGTTTCAGCAAGAGAAGAGCAACTTTTCTGTAAAGAAAAGCCATTTAGTCCTTTGCAACTGCCAACAGAAGAACCAGCTCAAAGCCCGGTTCTAATTCCTAACATCGCTCCTTTTATAGAAGAAGGCAGTAGCAGCAGTCAGTTCCGAACATTACAGACTATTAGAACAATAACATGCCCAGGAGTAATTCTCAACATACATCCTCCCGGCATAAAGGTATATCCCTTAGCCTTTCTATGGGATACCAGAGATGATATAAATATTGCTAGATATAATTGTTTTCCTAAAGATCTATGGGTTGAAGGAACTACAGAAATTATTTTTGGAAAAAGGGAAATATGAATCTCAGTTTATCTGTCGAGTTCCTATTCAGCTAGGAATGGATTTCATAGATGAACTAACCTTTGTTCATTATGAAGTAGATGGTTATGCTGGTGTAATTAGCAGCAAATCAATGCAAGCATGGGAACCCATTATTATGGATTCTATGTTTATCACTCTTCTTGGCACTTTTCAAATGCCCCGCTTACATCAGAATGTTGCCTTCACAGAAAAGATTGAAATCCAGAAAAAGAAGAAAAAGGAAAACACTATCTGGTTAACACAACAGATCAAAATAGCAACAACAGATCTTGAACAACTCAAAGCAGAATTTGCCCAGTATGTTATGACAAAAGATTTGAAGAAACAAAAAAGGAACCTAACGTGTTCTCTACCTCTCAAAAGAGACTCCTTAGGTAATGAAATAGTTCCTAAGGCAAAAGCTAACTATTTTCTAATGAGCATGCAAGAAATAAAGCTTTACCGAAAAGAAATTAAAAAATTAATTTCTTTAGATATTATCATATTTTCTAGTTCTCCATTTTGTTGCCATGCAATGTATGTTCCAAAATTTGATGAAAATGGAGTAGAACTAGCTGAGAAAAGAATTGTGGTTAATTATAAGCCTTTAAATGAATGTCTCGTTAACAATCAGCATCCTTTGCCCAACAAAGACCATATATGGCAAGCTATCCAAGGCAGTAATATTTACTCCAAGTTTGATCTGACAAAAGGGTTTTAGCAGATACAGATGAAAGAAGAGGATATCTACAAAATGGCCTTCTCAGTTCCTTAAGGCCTTTTTGAATGGAAAGTCCTTCCATTCGAAATTAAAACTACACCCTCAATTTTCCAGCAAGCTATGGATAAGATATTCTATAAATTTGCTAAATTTATTCAACCATATATTGATGATATCCTTGTTTTTAGTCAGGATATGAAGCATCATCTGATTCATCTGTAGCAGTTTCTGCAGATATGTCAACAGCATGGACTGGCTATCAATCCCTCTAAATCTCACTTTGCTTAATGTGAAATTATCTTTATCGGCATCAAGCTTCTCTCGGGGGGAAAATGGAAGCACAACCTCACATTCTGACCCGCATCCAAAATCTCCAAGTAACTTCTGTAAAGGAACTTCAAAGATTCCTGGGTCTGGTGAATTATATTAGTGGATTCTATTCTAAACTAGCAGAAGACAGGCTTGAGCTAAATAAACTATTAGGAAAGAATCCACCACAATGGTCAGATAAGCATGATGCCTTAATCAAAAGAATTAAAAGAAAATGTTTTGAACTTCCTCCTTTAAGACTCCTAGGAAATGGTTTTCAGATTATTGAAACAAATGCCAGTGATTATGCTTGGGCAGGAGTTCTTAAAGAAAAGGTAAACAATGGTAAGGAAGAAATTGTCAGGTATATCTCTAGGAGTTTCAAAAATAGTGAAATTAATTATCACAACACTCATAAAGAAATCCTTGTAGTTATTAATACTCTAAAAGCATTTCAAATGTTTGTTGTTGATAAAAGGTTTCTCATTAAGAGTGATCTGCAGAACCTGAAAGGCTTCTTTAAAAAAGAATCCAAAGATAAATTGGTTAGAGGAAGGTTTCTTTGATGGGCTCAGTTTCTTAATACATTTGAGTTTGATATTGCTCATCTTCTTGGCTCTTCTAATATATTTGCAGATTTTCTCTTCAGAGAAGGTCATATTCCTGCTAAGGTGGAACATGATGTTCCTGAAGAAGGACCACCTATTAATGCCCGAACCATAGGACATGTAAATGTCATAAAAGTTCGAGAACATCGGTGGTCTGAGCCGAGTTGTATGGAATGGAGTACAAATCCCTTTGCAACGAGGGATCGTCATAATTTTTATATGGCTAATGATTTCCTTCATGACAGATATAGGTGCTTGGTTGTCTCTCAACAATTAAAGCTAGAAAACTTGTGGACACCTCAACCATTCTTTGAATTTCCAGCCCTTGGCGAAGATCTGGATCCTGAGATTAAAGTTGTTTTACAAAATTGGGCTGAAAGTGATTTTGTTGTTCCAGTTAAGTTCTTGAACCCTTTTGTTCATAGAACTAACAGATGGTTAGATCATGAGGGAGGAAAAAATCTAATTCAAGACATGTTCCAAGGACCACAGATTCCTCCAAAAGGAATGGATTTTGACGGTACCTCCTCCTATATAGGCTGTGTGTTTAAGCTCACCTTTGGTTCTAAAAAGGAGAATCTTATCAGTAGACACATGACAAATACATATTGTCCTAGAGGTTTTGGTTCACGATACCAATATTGGAATACTCCCAATACTTTAAAACATTTATATGAATCTCAAATGCCAATTTGGATTCATACCAAAACCTATAGAATAGATTGTGCAGATCATGTCTCCATTAGTCACGGAATGTTTGGAGCTCATAAACTCAAGGTGCTCAGTGTAATGTGGAAAGAAGATCTCAAAACGCCACCTGTTCAACCCGTTGATCCAAATCAGCCATCCAGCTCTCATGCTCATGAAGGTTTACTACCAGGATGTACTCCACACCCTACATGGGAATCATGTAATCACTGCAGATACTATGAAGAATGAGCAGGCGAATATTCACCACCACCAACAACACGTGAAGACAATCGGGCCCCAGATTGCACTCGTCCCATTGGAGAAAGTTGTGAAGGATGTATATTTTATGCACATCACATTCCAAGTGAATCTGACCCAAGCACTAGCTATTGGATGTGGCTTGTCATCCATCAAAGATATCTATCTCTTCGTGACAAAAGATAGGCGTGGCCCACACCACGGTAAAAGGGGAAAGCATATGTGCCTAACAATATGCACAGGTTACCCTTCCCGTGATCAAAAAGATGCTTTGTAATTAGTGGTGTCCTGTCTATCCACCTTTATACCTGTTCACGGATTATTTGGTCCCACCATGAGGAATCTTATCCTCGCATGGGTAGTCCTTCGGATAAGGGTTTGCACGTATCATCTACGTATGGACGGATCCCAAATCCAAATTCAAGAGAGAAGGTTAAAGCTTTGCCCAAACTCCCTATAAAAAGGCAAGAGGGATGCCTTCTTTTCTTAAGCAATTCGAGTCTTGGTGAGAGTCTCTTAGCAGAGTTTAAGTCTTTAAGTTTTAAGTCTGAGTCTTAGGAAAGCCGAAAGGCTAGAGAAGTATGCTCTTTCTACTTCAAGCAGAAATCAGAAACTCAGAAGCCTAACAGCTTATAGAAGCTTTTGTTAAGTCAAGTGCATATCCCTACAGCACGCATTGTATATGAGAACCATATGATATCAATATTTTCCACTTACAGAATTTGATTTATTACTGTATGTGTTTCAATTATGTTCTCATTTGTAGCTATTGTCAAAAGTTGGCATGGTCAACCCTCAACTTTGACTAGCCATATCTTGGTCGTATGAGCTCTGATCGAGGCGAAATGAGCAGCATTAGAATCGTGGTGACGAGTTCTTTAACTTGGCATCATTTTTTATTAGATTTGAGACAATCAATTTTTCACCTTTTTGAACGCCTGATTCACCTATTTGACTGAGCCTTGCACTGCACATAACTTTTGCATACAAACTCCTTTTGAGACTGTTCAAGTTGCATTAGGATCGTGTCAGTGACTTCTTTCCAATGATGCTAATTTTGTTAGGTTATGAGACTGCAGGAGTTTTAGGTCTTCTGGATCAACCTAGATCATTCCTCCCCACTAGGGGTTCAAACCACCTGACCCCCTTATATAGGGATTTGTTTCTATCATCATTCTTTAAATAGAAAAGAGGCATGTATATGTAGCAATGAAAGCCGCTTGGTATATTGGTAGAGAGTGAAAATAGGAAGCAGGAGGTTAGGGGTTCGACCCCCACAAATCAACCTTTTAACAAGTAAATCTCCACATGTGCCACGTGGCACATAATCATTGGGCCACATGGCATTTGCTCATTCATCTGTCAGTGACACGTGTCATTGTAGATTGGTCCACATATTTAGACCTACCACATCATCTGTTGAGTCAGATGCCGCCATTTGCCACATGTCAACATCTAGACCTGCCACACCAACAACTGCCACTGTGTCTACCATGTCAGCATGATGACATCATCATTGTAATCTCTAGTCAGCATGGTCAAGCCTCAACTTTGACCGGCCTTATCTTGCTCTACAAGCTCTGATCAAGGCGAAATGAGCGGCATTGGAATCGTGGCAATGAGCTCTTCAACTTGGCATCATTTTTACTTGGATTTCAGATAATATATTTTTCACCTTTTTGAACAAATGATTCACCTTTTTGACTGAAACTTTGTCTGCACATAACTTTTGCATACGAACTCCTTTTGAACCCGTTCAAGTTGCGTCAGGATCGTACCAGCAACCTCTTTCCAATGACGATGATTCCGTCAGGTTCTGAGACTACAAAATTTTTAGGTCTTCTGGATCTATTTAGATCATTCCTTCCCACTAGGGGTTCAAACCACCCGACCCCCTTTTATAAGTATTTGTTTCTATTATCATTCTTTAAATAGAAAGGAATCCTGTATATGTAGTAAAGAAAGCCATTTGGTATATTGTTGGAGAGTGAAAATAGCAAGGTTCGACCCCACAAACCAACCTTTTAACAATCAAACTACCACATGTGCCACGTGGCACCCAATCATTAGGCCACATGGCATTACCTCATTCATCCGTCAGTGACACGTGTCTCACTGGATTGGTCCACATCTTCAAACCTACCACATCATCTGCTGACTTAGATGTTGCCATCTGCCACGTGTCAACCTTCAGACCTACCACCTCAAGATCTGCCACTGTGTTTGCAATGTCAGCATGCTGATGTCCTCATTGTACTGTCTAGTCAACATGGTCAACCCTCAACTTTGACCGGCCATATCTTGCTCGTATGAGCTCCGCTCGAGGCAAAATGAGCTGCGTTGAAATCATGGTGACAAACTCTTCAATGTGGCATCATTTTTGCTTAGATTTGAGACAATCAATGTTTCACCTTGTTGAATGCATGATTCACATGTTTGAGTGAACCTTTGACTACACATAACTTCTGCAGACGAACTCCTTTTGAGCCCATTCAAGTTGTGTCAGGATCGTGTTAGTGACCTCTTTCCAATGATGTTGATTCCATCAGGTTCTAAGACTTCAAAATTTTTAGTTCTTCTATATCCATTTGGATCATTATTCCCCATAGCGGGTTCAAACCACCCGACTCGCTTTTATAGGGATTCGTTTCTATTATCATTTTTTAAATAGAAAGGAGGCCCGCATATGTAGCAAAGAAATCCGCTTGGTATATTGGTGGAGAGTGAAAATAGCAAACAGGAGGGCAGGGGTTTGACCCACATAAATCAACCTTTTAACAATCAAACTGCAACATGTGCCACGTGGCATTCAAGCATTGGGCCACATGGCATTACCTCATTCTTCCGTTAGTGACACGTGTTACACTGGATTGGTCTACATCTTTAAACCTGCCATGTCATCTACTGACTCAAATGCTACCATCTACCACATGTCAAACACTGGACCTGGCACTATGTATGCCATGTTAGCATGTTGATGTCATCATTGTACTGTCTAGTCAGCATAGTCAACCCTCAACTTTGATTGGCCATATATTGCTTGTATGAGCTCTAATCGACACGAAACAAGCGGCCTCAAAATCATGATGACGAGCTCTTCGACTTGGCATCATTTTTTCTTAGATTTGAGACAATCAATTTTTCACCTTTTTGAACACTTGATTCATCTATTTGACCAAATGTTTTACTACACAACTTCTGCATACGAACTCCTTTTTAGCCCATTTAAGTTGTGTTAAGATCGTGTCAGTAACCTCTTTCCAATGATGTTGATTCTGTTATGTTCTCAGACTGCAAAAAATTTTGGTCTTCTAGATCCACCTGGATCATTCCTCCCCACTTGGGGTTCAAACCACCCGACCCCCTTTTATAGGGATTCGTTTCTATTATCATTCTTTAAATAGAAAGGAGGCCAGTATATGTAGCAAAGAAAGATGCTTGCTATATTGGTGGAGAGTGAAAATAGCAAGCAAGAGGTTAGGGGTTCGCCCCCCACCAACCAATCTTTTAAGAATCAAACCACCACATGTGCCATGTCGTACCTAATGATTGGGCCACGTGGCATTACTTCTTTCATCCGTTAATGACACATGTCATGTTGGATTGGTCCACATCATCAGACCTGCCACATCATCTACTGACTCAAATGCCGCCATCTGTAGTGTGTCAACCTCTGGAGCTGCCATGTCAACAACTGCCACTATGCCTGCCATGTCAGCATGCTGATGTCATCATTGTATTGTCTAGTTAGCTAGATCAACCCTCAACTTTGATCAGCCATATCTTGCTTGTACGAGCTCCGATCGAGGTGAAATGAGCAGCGTCAGAATCATGGCAATGAGCTCTTTGACTTGGCATCATTTTAGCTTACATTTGAGACAATCAATTTTTCACCTTTTTGAACCCCTGATTCACCTATTTTACCAGAGCTTTGACTCCACATAACTTTTGGACACGAACTCCTTTTAAGCCCATTCAAGTTGCATCAGGATCATGTCAGCAACCTCTTTCCAATGATGCTGATTCCATTAGGTTATAAGACTACAAAATTTTTAGTTCTTCTATATCCATCTGGATCATTATTCCCCACTAGGGATTCAAACCACCCGACCCCCTTTTATAGGGATTTGTTTGTATTATCATTCTTTAAACAGAAAAGAGGCCCGTATATGTAGCAATGAAAGCTACTTGGTATATTGGTGGAGAGTGAAAATAGCAAGCAGGAGGTCACGGGTTTGACCCCCACAAACCAACCTTTTAACAATCAAAATGCCACATGTGCCATGTGGCACTCAATCATTGGGCCACGTGACATTACCTAATTCTTCCATCAATGACACATGTCACGTTGCATTGGTCCACATCTTCAGACTTGCCACGTCATTTGCTAACTCATATGCCGCCATCTACCACATGTCAAAGTCTGGACCTGCCATGTCAGTATGCTGATGTCATCATTGTGCTATCTAGTTAGCATGGTCAACCCTCAACTTTGACCGGCCATATCTTACTCGTATGAGCTCCGATTGAGGCCAAACGAGTGGTGCCTAAATCGTGACGACGAGTTCTTCAACTTGGCATCATTTTTTCTTAGATTTGAGATAATCAATTTTTCACCTTTTTGGATGCATGATTCACCTATTTGACTGAACATTTGACTGCACATAACTTCTGTATACGAACTCCTTTAGATTCCATTCAAGTCGTATTAGGATCGTGTCAGCAACCTCATTCCAATGATGTTGATTCTATCATGTTCTCAGACTGCAAAATTTTTCAGTCTTTTGGATCCACCTAGATCATTCCTCCCCACTTGGGGTTTAAACCACCCAACCCCCTTTTATAGGGATTCATTTCTATTATCATTCTTTAAATAGAAAGGAGGCCTATATATGTAGCAAAGAAGGCCACTTTGTAGATTGGTGGAGAGTGAAAATATCAAGCAGGAGGTCATGCTGGATTGGTCCACATCATCAGACCTGCCATGTCATCTGCTAACTCAGATGCCACCATCTATAGTGTGTCAACCACTAGACCTGCCACATCAACAACTGCCACTGTGTATACCATGTCAACATGTTGATGTCATCATTGTATTGTCTAGTCAACATGGTCAACCCTCAACTTTGACCTGCCATATCTTGCTTGTATGAGCTCCAATCGAGGCAAAACAAGCTCCGTCAGAATTGTGGCGACGAGATCTTTGAGTTGGCATCATTTTTACTTAAATTTAAGACAATAAATTTTTCACCTTTTTGAATGCCTGATTCGCTTGTTTAACCAACCTTTGACTGAACATAACTTCTACCTACAAACTCCTTTTGAGCCCGTTCAAGTTGGTTCAGGATCGTGTCAGCGACCTCTTTCCAATGATACTAATTTCATCAGGTTCTAAGATTGCAAAAATTTTAGTTCTTCTATATCCACCTAGATCATTCCTCCCCACTGGGGGTTCAAACCACCCAACCCCCTTTTATAGGGATTCATTTCTATTATCGGTCATTAAATAGAAAGGAGGCCCTTATATGTAGCAAAGAAAGCCGCTTGGTATATTGGTGGAGTGTCAAATAAACAAACAGGAGATCAAGGGTTCAACCTTCACAAACAAACCTTTTAACAATCAAACTGCCACATGTGCCACGTGGCACCCAATCATTGGGCTACGTGGAATTACCTCATTCGTCCTTCAGACACACGTGTCACACATCTTCAAACCTTCCACATCATCTACTCACTCAGATGCCTCCATCTGCCACATGTCAAACTCTGGATCTGCCACGTCAACAACTACCACTATGTCTGCCATGTTAGCATGCTGACGTCATCATTGTACTATCTAGTTGGCATGGTCAACCCTCAACTTTGACCAGCCATATCTTGATCGCACGAGCTCTGATCGAGTCGAAACGAGTGGCGTCAGAAGTGTGGCGACGAGCTGTTCGACTTGGGATCATTTTTGCTTGGATTTGAGACCATCAATTTTTCACCTCTTCAAACCCCTGATTCATCTATTTGACCGAACCTTTGATTGCACATAACTTTTGCATATGAACTCCTTTTGAGCTTATTCAAGTTGCGTTAGGATCGTGTCAGCGAACTCTTTCCAATGATGTTGATTCTGTCAGCTTCTAAGACTACAAGATTTTTAGGTCTTCTAGATTCCCCTCGATCATTCCTCCCTACTGGGGGTTCAAACCAACCGACCCCCTTTTATAGGGATTTGATTCTATTATCATTCTTTAAATAGAAAGGAGGCCCGTATATGTAGCAATGAAAGCCGCTTGGTATATTGGTGGAGAGTGAAAATAGGAAGTAGGAGGTCAGGGGTTTGACCCCCACAAACCAACCTTTTAACAAGCAAATCACCACATGTGCCACGTGGCACCCAATCATTGGGCCAGGTGGCATTCGCTCATTTGTCTGTCAGTGACATGTGTCACGCTGGATTGGTCCACATCTTTAGACCTACCACATCATCTGTTGAGTCAGATGCTGCCATCTACCACATGTCAACATCTGGATCTACCACACCAACAACTACCACTGTGTCTGTTATGTAAGCATGATGATTTCATCATTGTACTGTCTAGTCAGCATGGTCAACACTCAACATTGACCGGCCATATCTTACTCGTACAAGCTTCGATCAAGGCAAAACGAGTGGTGTCAGAATCGTGGCGATGAGCTCTTTGACTTGGTATCATTTTTGCTTACAATTGAGATAATCAATTTTTCACCTTTTTGAACACCTAATTCACCTGTTTGACTGAACCTTTGACTGCACAACTTTTGCATACAAACTCCTTTTGAGCCCGTTCAAGTTGCATTAGGATTGTGTCAGCGACCTCTTTCCAATGATACCAATTCTGTGAGGTTTTAAGATTGCAAGATTTTTAGGTCTTCTGGATCCACCTAGATCATTCCTCCCCACTGGGGGTTTAAACCACCCGACCCCTTTTTATAGGTATTTATTTCTATTATCATTCTTTAAATAGAATGGAGGCCTGTATATGTAGAAATGAAAGATGCTTAGTATATTGGTGGAGAGTGAAAATAGGGCACAGGAGGTCAAGGGTTTTGTTGGGTGAATATTTTGTCCTATAGAGACAACTTTATTTTTCACATATTTAGCTAACCTATCAAACTGTTCAGGATTAGGTTTTAAATACTCTACCTCAGACATCTGGATTTTGGTTTGCCTAGCATGGTCTATTATGTCAAATAGTTGAAATGAATTAGACATAGAGGAAGGAAATCCATCATTCTGGGTTTTATTTAGGGTAGTACTAGTCTGAGGAATAGAAGTAGAAGAAACAGGATTATTAGATGTACTTGTTTATTGACAACTGATCCTTTGATTGAAAATACAACGGAGTTCCTCCTTTGGCAATTGAGATCGTAGGTTGAGGTTCTTCTCTTGTCTTTCCTTTATTAGCTTGCTGGTTTGATTGGTTTTGGGACATGGTAAAATTAGCATATGCTCCATGATATACTTCTCATTCTCTTTTAGCTTCATCTTGGTAATTAAGAAAACCAAATGGTAGAGTCGCCAGCTAATTCTTCATCTCCTTCTGTAAAAAGATTAGCATCATTCTCTTGTTCCAACTCAAGTTGGAAAGAACTGTCATGTTTGACTTCATAGTAGCCAACTGCTGAGTTGACTAATGCTATTTCAATGGCAAGCTTCCCTTGTGTTGGCGAAAGATGATTTTGTTGCCCTTGATTTCTGGTAGCGTTGCCTTGATATGAATTGTTGGGAAACATTCTCCTTGGTATATCCCTATAAGAAGGAGGAGTGGACATACCTTGAGACATTTGCCTTTTCAAAGCTAGCAATTCATTTGCTAACTTTCTCACCATAGAATCTGTGGTGCTTGTGGAAGAATTATCAGTAGAGGATTGACCTTTGTTTCTATTAGAATCTCTTCTTATCTTACCCTCAAGGATAAGATCATCTTCAACATCCATAGCCAAAATTTAAGCTATGGGAAGATCAGTAGGGCCAGCTCGCCTCAAAAAGAAGCTTACCTCAGGAAGCAGAGTATTGATGAAAAAACACTTAAGAGACTCTGTCATTGGTTGAGCGGTTGTCAGAATCCTGTTTGTCAATTTATTGAACTTAGCGATGAAGTCTAGCATGGGTTTATGTGCCTCTTTCTTCATCTGTGTTAGCTGAGCTAACAAAGCATATGCATCTTTTGTAGGCTTTAATCTAGCTTCAAACCTGGTTTTGAGAGTATTCCAACTACTTATGGTTTGAGCCTGAAGATGATAAAACCAATCTGTAGCAACACCTTGCAATGTTTCTACAAAAAGTCATATTGCTAAATCTTTATGTTCCACCCCAATCACACCACAAGCTATAAAAAATGTGGCAATGTGTTCATCGGGATGGACTTTCCCATCACCGTAGAATTTAGGAAAATTCTTCCTTGAACTATGAGGTAGTTCATGCAATGGAGGTGTTAAATTCAAAGGGCCAAAAGTATTACCCCACAGACCTTGAGCTACCATTATACGCTGATTGAAAGGTGGGATGACAAACCTTTGAGGGATTTAAATAGATAGAACTCTGTTATTACTGAAGCTAGAAGATTCACCTGGTATTGGAGACTTGGCATTGGTAGGAGGAAAACTCCTAGTTTGCTGAAGCTAAGGTTGTGGAGGCTAAAGACTAAAGTTATTTTGCTGCATTAACTCAAATACAGGATCAATAATACCTTCAGCTCTCTTACTTCTTGTATACCGTGAGCCTGTCAGAATGCAATGTACTCAACAAAGGTTTGGAAACAACTTAAAACAATGGACGAGGACGAAATGCTTCAACTCAAAGCGTGAGGCTCTAAGTTGCACATTCTTCCCCAGCGGAGTTGCCAAAAACTATTGGGTGAATATTTTGTCGTCAACTCACTGATGGAAAAATGGTTATATCAACCATAGTGTGATGAGATAAATCTCTCCTCTCAACAAGGGGAGGTTCCCTTATCTAAATACTTTCAAACTTACCTATTATAACACTAATCTTCAAGGTGAATTCATATCATCCATTTCTATTTTTTCAGAAATGATGTTTACAAAAATAGTAATTTCACAATACAAATCAAAATAACCAAGAAACCCATGAGAGCACAAAGTCTTTAGTTTCTCCTTTTGCTGATTTAAAATTTAGAACCTAATAGGATATGGTGTAGCCCAAAGTCTTCACCGAATACTATGATAAAGCACACGATCATAAAAGATAACTGCAGCTCAAAGTCATTCTAATATCTTTTGCTCCAAAACATAAAATCACAAACCCAAAGATAATTATTGCAGCACAAAGTCTCCAAAATTAACTTTAGAACATCTCCCAGATTATCCAAACTCAAACTACAATTTGATCAAACAGATAAAATAGTATAAGAAAAAGGACACGAGAACAATTTCCAATACACCACAACTTATTCCAATGCAAAGATTGAATGATCGCTTACTTTTCTATTTACTTGATAAAATATGATTTACAATTTGAACACAAAGTCTCAAAATGCTCTTCAATTTGGCAGAGTTTCACTTCAATAACTAAAAGATAAGAATTACAATAGAGGCCCTCTATATTTATAGGGAGAGGCCTTGAGAAAATTTAGGAAAAACCTAACTACTTTGACTTATTCAAAAATAGGAATCCTTATTAACTTGGGACTTCCTATATTTTTACATGTAATTACATATGAGAAAAGGACATATAAATATGTCCAAAACTATTTCAAAAGTACATCTAAAAAATAGAAAATAAACTAAGTGATGAAAAAGCTGCTTCAACTTGCACCGCCTTCTTTCTTCATGTGGCAATCATACATGGTAAACGCAGCTTGCATCCCCAAACTATCCGGACTGACTGTGAGGCCGATTATTTTACCTCCCTTATGGTGATCATTAGGCCATGTAGTAGATGATAGTATCAGCCCTTAGTGATTATGTTTCATTATGTAGACTTGATTTTTATCCACTGTTTATGTTAGGACATTGATTTGACATATGCGATTCGTTTTGATCATAGTGATGCTATTTGTGGAAATTGGTTTTACAAGTTTATATTTGATGATGTTTTATGATGAGATTCTAGTTGTTTATGTGATATGGATTAATTGACATGTGATTGGATAATGCATTTTAATTTGGATTTATGTATTGATGTTTATTGTTGTATTCGATTGTGTGAATTTAATTCCAATTGCTTCGGCTATCACTTTTCATGACAGAACTGACACTTGATCGAGATGTGCAGGTTTTACATTCCCTAGCCACGGGAAATCAAAGGTAGAATTCACACTATGTTATTCCCTGTTAAGCCGATCCATTCCCAAGAGGGATAAGGATCACGTTTGAATTTGAATGATGAATTATAGTGCTTGATTTAATTTTATTTATTTATAGCCTTAGTACCCTTTTGTTTATTTAAAATTGATTAATGATAAGTATTGTAAAATTTTAATTGATTTATGCCACTTGGTATTTTTATTATTTTTTTTGGGCCATTTAAATATGGATTTTTAACCCTTTTCATGAACCCTAGGGTCCCAAAAGTTACCCTAGGTGGTCAACCATGAGTCTAGGGTCAACTTGGACCATCTAACCCTAGTTTTGACTCACCTTAGGTCACCCTAAACCGTGGTTGAGTAAAAGTGACGAAATTAGAAAAGAGGGAAGATGGGGGTGGGCCTTGCCTTGGGAAGAAATCATCTCCCACCCCTAAGTCTTGGGAATCATTCCCAAGGAAGACTTGGGAGGTCTCCAAGAGTCCTCCCAAACTCCCAAGTGAGTGGGAGCACCACTCAAGACCCTTGTCTTCTTATGGCGTGAGTGGGAATCCAACTCACTATTTGTCACCCTCCCACTTGTGTGGAAGCACAAGTGGATGAGGTGGAGATGGAGGTGGAGTGAGAGGAGGACATTTGTCATCCTCTTACCTTCTCACTCTTACAAGTGGCCTTTGGAGGAGGGAGGAGTTGGTGACAAATGTCACCTTCTCATTCCCTCAAGGCCAAGTTGATGGCCTAGAATAGCTCCTCTTGTAGAGGAGTGGGGGTTCTTCTTGTTCTTTTTTTTCTATTTCTTTTCCTTAGAATTTTATGGTGCTTTTCCTTGCAAAATTGAGTTTTCTTGCTATCTTTGGGGGAGTTGTGGGAAGTTTGGAAGAAATTCTAGAAGTTGGAAGGCTTGGGAAGGCTTGAAGCTCTTCACCAACTCTACTTCCATTGCCAAGGCCTTGAAGGTAGGCCAGTTAACTTGCTTCTTACCTTGCTTATAAGATGATTCATGTTTTAAATTTTGGTTGTGTGTTGTTGCATTGTGTTGTTTGCATTGTGATGTTTGTATTGTGATGTTGGGTTGGGTGTTATGGTGAGAGCACCTCTGATGGAGGTAATGCTCAACTTGTATGGGTAGGGGAGAGGAACAATCCTTGGGGGCTCTCCCACAGTTGTATTTGTGCCTTCAGGGCTTTTATTTGTGGAGGAGAATATTGAATGGCAAGAATGCCATGGAGATTGTATGTGATATTTGTGGAGGTTGGTGTTATGGAGATTTTTAGCTTGAGGCCATGGGTTGTGATTTATTGAATGGCAAGAGTGCCATGGAGATTTTATGTGATATTTGTGGAGGTTGGTGTTATGGATATTTTTGGCTTGAGGCCATGGGTTGTGATTTATTGGATGGCAAGAGTGCCATGGAGTACTTGTGATTTGGAGGATGGTGTGTTTGGGAGATTTTGGCTTGAGGCCATGTGTTGAGATTTCCTTTATCATTTGGGAGCCCCTTTAAGTTGAGAGGTCTATTCCCTACCCTCACCAAACTCATTTTTTATGAGTTAAGTTATGTGTAAAACCTATGGGGCTGTTCTATTTTTGTGTTATTGTGAGTGTTTTTGTTGTGGAATGAAACCCTGTGTGAAATCTCTACCTCCCTAGCTCGGGGGTGACCCTCTTGCGGGTCTACGGTAGGGAGGAGAGCTTTCCTTTCACAGTGGCTGGTCTTTTTGTTGTTTCATTGCTGTGTTTAGTTGCAGGTTGTTAAGGGAAGAGAAGAAGTTGTTTGGGAGCTCAAGTTGGTGTTCATTTAGTCTCCTTGTGTTGGTTGTTGAGGCCAAGACCAAAGAGGTCTCATTGTATTGTATTTTGTACAAGTTTATTTGGTTATCTAGCCATGGGTTGGCTGTAATAAATGTTATATGAAAAGTAATCTTTACTCGGGTAAAAGATTGGTTATTCTTCCTATGAGATGAGCTAAGATTGTGAAGTGCACATTAAGTTGTACTTGTAATTCTGTTATTAATCTTTCAAAAAAATATGCAAGAGTTGTCATGTTGATGTCTAGATTCTGTTATCTATTGTCATGAAAGGAAGAGAAAATTGGAGATTGTTATCTGCTATGTTTGTAGTTCCCATTGAATTAGTAGTTGTTGAAAGAGAACAAAACTAGTTTAGAATGTATTTCCTAGTTTAATTGTTGTTTAAAAAAAAAAGAGAAGGTATTTCTGTATAAAGGAGATTGCTCCAAACAAATACTTGCATTCTGTCATTGAATGTACAAATGGAAATAGATAAGTTTGATACTAAATTCCTATTTATTTGATTTTAAAAAAGAATGTTAGTATTCAAAAAAAGAGAAGATAAATAAATCATTGGTAGTTTAAAAGTTATTTGTATAAGAGAAAGAGGGATTGAAGTTAAATAGTTGGTTGATGCATAAAGTTTTACTGAAAATAAACTATAGATGCTGCCCATTTACTGTTTAAATCTGAAAGTCATTCTTTTTCTGGTTAAGACTTAATTTTTTTAAAAAAAAAGGAGATTTTGTACATTTTATCTGCTGCAAACAAATACATATATATTTCTGTTAAAAAAATATACCTAGAAAAGTGCTACTGGTTTAAATGTGTGAAGACTGCAAGTTAGTCTTATGTTGAGACATTGTTGAAGGAAATGAATGTTGTGAAATAAAATTTTATTGCATCCCATGAATGGCACAGAAGGTTTAAATATATTTATTGCTACTGTCATATAAAAGAAAAAAAAATAACAGGGAAAGGTTAATGGTTTAGTTATGTTATAAATCAAAATTTAGTATTCTGCTTTTGCAACAATGCTTTTAATAAAATATATATATCTGTGCTTACATTTTTACCCAATTCACACTATACAGATTAAAATACTTTTTACTGAGCATTCTAAATGAACTGTAAATCCCATTAGAAAATGTATGTATACATATCTATATATACACCGAGTGTTCACATACAGATGGACTATTGGAAAATATAGAATAGGGGTCGGATTTTACTACAAATGACTGGTTATCTTGTGTGTTAGCATTGTATTTATAACAAAAAAAATAAACCAAAAAAAACAAAAGAAAATTTTAAAAAAAAGTTATTACCACAGGGGACTGTGGTGCTGCCACAGCCCCCCCACCATTCCATAATAAAGAGAGGGTTGTGGGGGAGGCGGAGCCCCCACACCACACATCCCTCAACCCAAACACAGTCACCAGCTACCCTGCCATAGTCGCAGCTCCCATCCCCTCCGCTGTGTGGCTCCGTCGGCTCTGCCACACCCCACACACACTACACTCACAGCTCACACCCCACACTCCCTAACTCTGACACCCCTCCCCCTACGTACTACATAGTTGCTATCTCCGGAGACCACAACCCGCCGCCCACAGTCCATTAACTCTGCTTCCCTATGCGCCGTGACCATCACCACTCCTCCCTCCGTTGATAGTGCCGCCGCCATAGCGACCTCTCCCTCCCCCATGCACCGCCCGAGCCCCTTCTCCTGTGTGCCTCTACTCCCACCACCGACATTTCCCCTGTGCCACGACCTCCGCTGCCGCCTTCCTCCCATTCCACTGCCAACTACCTTCCTCTGTCGTGGCTCACAAAACACAAGTCTGCCACCGCTCCTCCTCCATTGTCGTCGCCCTCCAAACTTCTCGCTCTACCATTCAATAAAGAAAACAAGATGTTTAGGGTTTGATACCCATGGGGCTTCAAAAGTAAATATTACATTTTGGCTTATAACATAAAGAGCCGAGCCCTCCGTTTTAAAGGTAAACCTAATAATTAAATATATATATTATTGTAATGAAATTTCAGTAGTGGGACATGATTATTTTAGTATATTAAAAAAAAGGGGGGGGATAATAACGATAAGGGTATTATATGTAGAAATTATATCAGGGAATTATAAAATAATAGAAAAATATATATATGTATATATATATATGTATTTAAATATATATATATATATTTTTTTTCATTATAAAATTTAAAAAAAGACAATTATATGTATATACTTAGACAATTATTATGTATACATATATATGTTTTATCTAATAGAAATTGAGTTTCAGGGATTAACGAATTTTCAAATGAAACAAAAAAAAAGAAAAAAAATAAATAAATAAATCAAAGAAATAATAAAATTATAAATATTGATAATTTAGGAGATAATGTGTGGCTATTAGATTGAGCAAAACCTAGTGAACGTCATTTTAGCAAGAATAGTAAAATCCTGCGTAAGTGACCTGGTTTACCAGGTGATTAGAGAGACTAACCAAATCAGGTTTACTACGTAGCCAAGTAAAGTAATATTTAATTTATGCGATATCTATTTATCCTTTGATACTTTTTGATCCACCCATCCACTTCATTCATGCGCCAACAAGTCAACTTAATCGATCACCTTTCGTTCTTAGTGTAGTTAGGGATCAATGTTGGCGAAATCTTCCGCACCTAGGAGACTTAGGAGTGTAGACGGAATCGACCTAACCCTAGAAGTGACACTCTTCGTGTCACTTACCCCCTTGACGGCCTTCACCTTCATGATACGTCGACATGTCTGCGCCTATGCATATTGCCACCAAGCACACAGATGCGTGCGAGGGGGTTCTGAGGGTTAGGGAGAAAAAAATTTCGCAGCTCGTATCGTGACCACATGGCGAATGTGGTCATGACACGGGCGTTTTGCACGTCGCGTCCGTGCGGGAGATGCGGGAGTGACATTTGGTATCAGAGCACTGGGTTTTTAAAACACTAGGCTTGTTTTAGGCACATTATTGTTTCTGCAACTATGAATGACTTGTGGCTACCTCATTTTGTGGGATGCCTCCCTAACGAGTTCGGCGAATACAGTCCCGCCGCACTCCACCCCCCAGGATTTACACTGACTCTTTAGCTGAGGAGTGCAAGCGCCACCTTTCTTTAGACACCCTAGCATGGGAGACCTTTATTGAGCACATGTTTCAACATTGGGAGCTCTGGGGTTTGCATGTTGTTTGGATCAACATGGAGTGGGTTGAGCATGGTTGACCCTTGTCCTACTACATGTACCTGTGAGAGAGTGAGGTTGTGGTTTGTCAACTAACCTTCACCTTGGAGGAATACCCATCCTCTTGTTTTGTCATCATGATGGCCTTGTCACATGAGTATCGAAGTCTTCTGCTTGTGTTTTGTGGTGGTTGTGATCCTCTTGGTCGATTGTCCTCTTGAGTTAGTTGGTCTAGGTGGTGAGGGTTGTGTTGGACTCTTCCTCGCCCTTGTGTATCTTGTGGAGTGTAGTGATGTAATGTGCACTTTCTTGGATTGCGATTATTTCTTTCAGTTGTTTGGTGACCTTTTTGTATCTTGGTTATGTGGACCAGCCTTGTTATTTTATCTTATCTAAAAGTAGCTTAGCCACAACTTTTGATTCTTCCTTTTTCACGTAACTCCTATGGTTACATTGTTTTAATGTTGAAATTGCGCGTATTTATTCATTTATTTATTTATTCTAATTTGGGTTTTGGAGACTTCTCCTCTTGTCTTTTCTAGATATTTATGTTGGCTAAGCTAGGTTCTTTCTGTTTTTCTAGTGCCAGTCTTGTGTTGTGTTGTTATTCTCGCCATGTCGATGGACCGACCTCTGGTGGAGTGTATATAAGGAAGCAGACGTGGGAAACTTATGAGGATGGGGGTAGGTGTGGACTAGTATGGGTTGGTCATTATCCACTTACCTTCCTAGTGATCTTGTTCTTATATTGGTTATCTCTTGGAGGCTAAACCCCTTATACAAACAAGAGGTAGGCTATTGTGGGAATGTATGGCAAGGCCCCCAGGCACGTGGCCTTGAGACCATCATTCTACCTGGTTCTTGGGAGCTTTGGTTACTTGGCATTGGTTATTGATTACTTGGTTCTATGACGAGACTATGACATCCCCCTAAACCTGTATGTGAGCCTTTTGAAGTTAATCCCTGTAATGTGGATAAATGAAAATATGTGTTTAGATGTAAGATTTGTAATTGATGTATCTATATATGAGTTGATGTCTATATAAGCAGGTTGTACGATGTGTGAATCCTTATGCATGGGTGATAATGATTGATGAACATGAAATTCCTTATGTTAATTTCAATCAATACAATGTGCTTTCTAAATAGGATTATGCCTTTATAACATTTAGTTATCATACTTTATAATCTTATGAGTTTCTTTTATCCTCACCTCTTTGATGACTTTCAGGAGGAAGTACAGTCTTAGGGGGGAGGATGTGAGGCCGATTATTTTACCTCCCTTATGGTGATCATTATGCCATGTAGTAGATGACAGTATCAGACCTTAGTGATTATGTTTCATTATGTAGACTTGATTTTTATCCACTGTTTATGTTAGGACATTGATTTGACATATGCGATTCGTTTTGATCATAGTGATGCTATTTGTGGAAATTGGTTTTATGAGTTTATATTTGATGATGTTTTGTGATGAGATTCTAGTTATTTATGCACTATGGATTAATTGACATGTGATTGGATAATACAGTTTAATTTGGATTTATGTATTGATGTTTATTGTTGTATTCGATTGTGTGAATTTAATTCCAGTTGCTTCGGCTATCACTTTTCATGACAGAACTGACACTTGATCGAGATGTGCAAGTTTTACATTCCCTAGCCATGGGAAATCAGAGGTAGAATTCACACTATGTTATTCCCTGTTAAGCTGATCCATTCCCAAGAGGGATAAGGATCAAGTTTGAATTTGAATGATGAATTATAGTGCTTGATTTAATTTTATTTATTTTTAGCCTTAGTACCCTTTTGTTTATTTAAAATTGATTAATGATAAGTGTTGTAAAATTTTAATTGATTTATGCCACTTGGTATTTTTATTATTTTTTTTGGGCCATTTAAATGTGGATTTTTAACCCTTTTCATGAACCCTAGGGTCCCAAAAGTTACCCTAGGTGGTCAACCATGAGTCTAGGGTCAACTTGGACCATCTAACCCTAGTTTTGACTCACCTTAGGTCACCCTAAACCATGGTTGAGTAAAAGTGACGAAATTAGAAAAGAGGGAAGATGTGGGATGGGCCTTGCCTTGGGAAGAACTCATCACCCACCCCTAATTCTTGGGAATCATTCCCAAGGAAGACTTGGGAGGTCTCCAAGAGTCCTCCCAAACTCCCAAGTGAGTGGGAGCACCACTCAAGACCCTTGTCTTCTTGTGGTGTGAGTGGGAATCCAACTCACCATTTGTCACCCTCGCACTTGTGTGGAAGCACAAGTGGATGAGGTGGAGATGGAGGTGGAGTGAGAGGAGGACATTTGTCATCCTCTTACCTTCTCACTCTTACAAGTGGCCTTTGGAGGAGGGAGGAGTTGGTGACAAATGTCACCTTTTCATTCCCTCAAGGCCAAGTTGATGGCCTATAATAGCTCCTCTTGTAGAGGAGTGGGGGTTCTTCTTGTTCTTTTTTTTCTAGTTCTTTTCCTTAGAATTTTATGGTGCTTTCCCTTGCAAAATTGAGTTATCTTGCTATATTTGGGGGTGTTGTGAGAAGTTTGGAAGAAATTCTAGAAGTTGGAAGGCTTGGGAAGGCTTGGAGCTCTTCACCAACTCTACTTCCATTGCCAAGGCCTTGAAGGTAGGCTAGTTAACTTGCTTCTTACCTTGCTTATAAGATGATTCATGTTTTAAATTTTGGTTGTGTTGTTGCATTGTGTTGTTTGCATTGTGATGTTTGTATTGTGATGTTGGGTTGGGTGTTATGGTGAGAGCACCTCCGATGGAGGTAATGCTCAACTTGTATGGGTAGGGGAGAGGAACAATCCTTGGGGGCTCTCCCACAGTTGTATTTGTGCCTTGAGGGCTTTTATTTGTGGAGGAGAATATTGAATGGCAAGAGTGCCATGGAGATTTTATGTGATATTTATGGAGGTTGGTATTATGGAGATTTTTAGCTTGAGGCCATGGGTTGTGATTTATTGAATGGCAAGAGTGCCATGGAGATTTTATGTGATATTTGTGGAGGTTGGTGTTATGGATATTTTTGGCTTGAGGCCATGGGTTGTGATTTATTGGATGGAAATAGTGCCTTGGAGTACTTGTGATTTGGAGGATGGTGTGTTTGGGAGATTTTGGCTTGAGGCCATGTGTTGAGATTTTCTTTATCATTTGGGAGCCCCTTTAAGTTGAGAGGTCTATTCCCTACCCTCACCAAACTCATTTTTTATGAGTTAAGTTATGTGTAAAACCTATGGGGCTATTCTGTTTTTGTGTTATTGTGAGTGCTTTTGTTGTGGAATGAAACCCTGTGTGAAATCTCTACCTCCCTAGCTCGGGGGTGACCCTCTTGCAAGTCTACGATAGGGAGGAGAGCTTTCCTTTCATAGTGGTTGGTCTTTTTGTTGTTTCATTACTGTGTTTAGTTGTAGGTTGTTAAGGGAAGAGAAGAAGTTGTTTGGGAGCTCAAGTTGGTGTTCATTTAGTCTCCTTGTGTTGGTTGTTGAGGCCAAGACCAAAGAGGCCTCATTGTATTGTATTTTGTACAAGTTTATTTGGTTATCTAGCCATGGGTTGGCTGTAATAAATGTTATATGAAAAGTAATCTTTACTTGCGTAAAAGACTGGTTATTCTTCCTATGAGATGAGCTAAGATTGTGAAGTGCACATTAAGTTGTACTTGTAATTCTGTTATTAATCTTTCAAAAAAATATGCACGAGTTGTCATGTGGCTGTCTAGATTTCGTTATCTATTGTCATGAAAGGAAGAGAAAATTAGAGATTGTTATATGTTGTGTTTGTAGTTCCCATTGCATTAGTAGTTGTTGAAAGAGAACAAAACTAGTTTAGAATGTATTTCCTAGTTTAATTGCTATTTAAAAAAAAAAGAGAAGGTATTTCTGTATAAAGGAGATTGCTCCAAACAAATACTTGCATTCTGTCATTGAATGTACAAATGGAAATAGATAAGTTTGATACTAAGTTCCCATTTACTTTATTTTAAAAAAGAATGTTAGTATTCAAAAAAAAAGAAGATAAATACATCATTGGTAGTTTAAAAGTTATTTGTATAAGAGAAAGAGGGATTGAAGTTAAATAGTTGGTTGATGCATAAAGTTTTACTGGAAATAAATTATAGATGCTGCCCAGTTACTGTTTAAATCTGAAAGTCATTCTTTTTCTGGTTAAGACTTAAATTTTTTTTTAAAAAGGAGATTCTGTACATTTTATCTACTGCAAACAAATACATATATATTTTTGTTAAAAAAATATACCTAGAAAAGTGCTACTGGTTTAAATGTGTGAAGACTGCAAGTTAGTCTTATGTTGAGACATTGTTGAAGGAAATGAATGTTGTGAAATAAAATTTTATTGCATCCCATGAATGGCAGAGAAGGTTTAAATACATTTATTGCTACTGTCATAGAAAAGAAAAAAAAATAACAGGGAAAGGTTAATGGTTTAGTTATGTTATAAATCGAAATTTAGTATTTTGCTTTTGCAATAATGCTTTTAATAAAATATATATATCTATGCTTGCATTTTTACCCAATTCACACTATACAGATTAAAATACTTTTTACTGAGCATTCTAAATGAACTGTAAATCCCATTAGAAAATGTATGTATATATATCTATATATACACTGAGTGTTCGCATACAAATGTACTGTTGGAAAATATAGAATAGGGGTCAAATTTTACTACAAGATGACTAGTTATCTTGTGTGTTAGCGCTGTATTTATAACAAAAAAAAATAAACCAAAAAATATATATATATATAACAAAAAAAAAGTTATTACCACAAGGGATTGTGGTGCTGCCATAGCCCCCCCACCGCTCCATAATACAGAGAGGGGTCTGGGGGAGGCGGAGCCCCCACACCACACATCCCTCAACACAAACACAGCCACCAGCTACCCTGCCGCAGTCGCAACTCCCGTCCCCTCCGCTGTGTGGCTCCATCAGCTCTGCCACACCCCACACACACTACACTCACAGCTCACACCCCACACTCCCTAACTTTGACGCCCCTCCCCCTGCGTACTGCACAGTTGCTATCTCCGGAGACCATGACCTGCCGCCCACAGTCCATTAACTCTGCTTCCCTGTGTGCCGTGACCATCACCACTCCTCCCTCCGTTGACAGTGCTGCCGCCATAGCGACCTCTCCCTCCCCCATGTGCCGCCTGAGCCCCTTCTCCTGCGAGCCTCTACTCCCACCGCCGGCATTTCCCCTATGCCACGACCTCCGCCGCCACCTTCCTCCCATTCCACTGCCAACTACCTTCCTCTGTCGTGGCTCACAAAACACAGGTCCGCCGCCGCTCCTCCTCCATTGTCGTCGCTCTCCAAACTTCTCGCTCTGCCATTCAATAAAGAAAACAAGATGTTTAGGGTTTTGATACCCATGGGGCTTCAAAAGTAAATATTACATTTTGGCTTATAACATAAAGATCCGAGCCCTCCATTTTAAAGGTAAACCTAACAATTAAATATATATATTATTGTTATGAAATTTCAGTAGTGGGACATGATTATTTTAGTATATAAAAAAAAGGGGGGGATAAAGGGTATTATATGTAGAAATTATATCAGGGAATTATAAAATAATAGAAAAATATATATATGTATTTAAATATATATATATATATATATATATATATTTTCATTATAAAATTAAAAAAAAGACAATTATATATTTATACTTAGACAATTATTATGTATACATATATATGTTTTATCTAATAGAAATTGAGTTTCGGGGATTAACGAATTTTCAAATGAAACAAAAAAAAAGAAAAAATAAATAAATAAATAAATCAAAGAAATAATAAAATTATAAATATTGATAATTTAGGAGATAATGTGTGGCTAGTAGATTGAGCAAAACGTAGTGAACGTCATTTTAGCAAGAATAGTAAAATCCTGCGTAAGTGACCTAGTTTACCGAGTGATTAGAGAGACTAACCAAATTAGGTTTACTACATAACCAAGTAAAGCGATATTTAATTTATGTGATATCTATTTATCCTTTGATACTTTTTGATCCACCCATCCACTTCATTTGTGCGCCAACATGTCAACTTAATCGATCACCTTTCGTTCCGAGTGTAGTTAGGGATCAATGTTGGCGAAATCTTCCGCACCTAGGAGACTTAGGAGTGCAGATGGAATCAACCTAACCCTAGAAGTGACACTCTTCATGTCGCTTACCCCCTTGACAGCCTTCACCTTCACAATACGTTGACATGTCTACACCTACGCGTATTGCCACCGAGCACACAAATGCGTGTGAGGGGGTTCTGAGGGTTAGGGAGAAAAAATTTTCACGGCCCGTGTCGTGACCACATGGCCAATGTGGTCATGACATGGGCATTTTGTGCATCGCGTCCACGTGGGACATGTGGGTGTGACACTGACTGTGTTCCTAAAAATCATTCGGGGTCTGACTATTGCATCCCTTACTATTATAATTGATTTTGCATGACTAGTTAACTTGGCCTTCAGATTATCAAAAGTTAATTGGTTGTCGAGAATATTATCTATAGAGGCTACTGAAAAGGTTTTGTCCTCAAACTCTTTCTGAAACATATCCTCAAATTCCTGGGTCATCTCCTCTGCAGAAAGATATTGATTATCCTTTCACACCAAATTGCATGGAAGCTCCTCCAACTTGTGTAAGAGACTAATGCCACTTTGGTCACTCAGCTTCCTTGTAGTTTCTAAGTCATTGATCAGATGTTTTAACACACGCCTCTGATATGTCAATGCTTCCTTAGTCTCAGTGTATGAATCCTAATTTGGAATAACACCAATTGATATCAAAGCACTTATTTTCAACTTCCTCATTTCTACCCACTTATCATGACTCTGATCCAAATGCTCAATATCCTGAGAAATAGTGTCAATCAAATCATCAAGTTCTGCCTTGATTTTCTCCATTTTTCTTGTTTTCCAGCTACCTCTGTAAGAAGAGAGATTCCATGTGTGCACATCCTTTCCAAATATTCTTCAACCACTTTTCCCTTGAGGCGAGTCTTTTCATCCTTCTGAATGATAGGGTCTTCAACAGTAATAGCCTCAAGAGTCACTGATTCAGAATTCAAAGTAATCTTCCTTACCACTGCAATTAATTATTCCACCATTGCCTTATAATAATCCTTCATTTCCTTTTCTTTATCAAACTTTTGAATCAAAGAGTCCAATGCAGATTGCATATCAGCCTTTGCACTCTCATGTGTGATCTTACCAAGTTCAATTCTAGAAATAGAATAATCATTCATATTGAAATTTTCTATACTAGCATCATGTGGCAGTCTAGCAATTTCCACAAATTTATGCCCCTTATCTTCCAACACTCTAGAAAGTATTTTAGGCTTTTTGGGAGTTTTAGCCTTGATTGGCACCAACTTACTAAAATCAAAATCATCTAGGGAAATGGCTCATTTCTTTCTTTTAGTTGTACAAGCTGATAACCATGGAGGAAGCACATCAGTACTTACATTAGGATCAGGTCCCATTGTTCGTGTGAGAGGAATTGCACTAGCACTTGAAGTAGAAACAATAGGAGGAGTATCGGTAAAAACTGCACCTGACACATCCACATTGGAAATTTGTTCAAATCCCAATATAAAGTGATAAAAATTTGAAGAATCTCCAATATCAAAAGATGATGAGGACAGAATAGGAATTGATCCAGAAGAATAGAGAATGTTATCAAAAGCAACATAAGGCTTATCAAAGATTGTTCTTGAAGATGATGGAGATTCAGAAGCTAGAATGTTAATAGGTGAAGCTTGGATAGTAGGCAAAATAGACAAAGGAATAGAAACAGATGCATTGGGTAGAGGAGAAAGGGTCTCAATTTCCTGTAGTACATCCCTCTGTAGAGACATAACTTCATCTTGCAAACCTTCCCTTATCTCTTTCTCTTATTCATATCTTCTTTCCTCTGAAGACCTATTCTCAAGCTCCATTTCCTCTATAGCTGGCTCATCAGTATTTTTTTTCTCAACTTCCATTTCTTCTACCTCGGACTCTTTCTCTACAGCCTTAGACTTCTTAGACACAAATTTGATCCTTAGTTTGGAAACCTTGGATGTACTAGGGGTATCACTTTTGTTCTTGGTTCTCAGCTCTACCTTCTTACCAGTTTTCTCCAAAACTTCTTCTTCAAACCCAGTTACAAAATCCTTCAATGTAATGCCTTTATTTTGTAGCCACAAGTTTGTATTAGCTAACACAGGATCAAACCTTTTCCTCAAAGAAGTCAATTCTTTCTGAGACCATTGGATAGGAGGAAGAGGAGAACCAGAAATATACTCAGTGTTGTACCTAGGATCAATCAGCTCTTCATTATCAACCATGTCTTCAGGAATATCAACCAAGCCTAGATACTCAATCTAATCCAAAGATAACCTACTATAATCTAGTTTTCTAATTTCCTCCTCGATCCTCAGATCAACCCAGATGTCTTCTACCATCGGTTCATGAAATTGAGTCTTCCTTTTGATCTTATCCTTTACATCTTTGTAATCAAACCTTGGTCTATGTTTGAACTGCTTCATGGTCACTAACTGCATCTGAGTCTCCATAGCTCTAGCCTTTGTTGTAGTAGACACTAAGTATCTTCCAATTTCAACTAGGAATCTGAATCCTGGTTTCTTGAGTTCCATTTGTTTATTACGTATGACAATGATTTGTCTACACAATTCCATTAGAAAAAGTTTATCTAAATGAAACATTGGCAACATATAAGGATAGCCTTGGAAAAAGCCAACCCTTAAATATGAGAAAGTCTAAAATTGTAAGAACATACACCCATAATCATCCACAACTGACCAAGCCTCATCTGAAACTCTTCTCTGCTCTAACTAAGGATAAAAAAGACACAGAAACACCACAAAGAAAACATTATTTACCCTCCTAAAGTGATGGATAGAGCCTTTCAATGTCATTTGAGGATAGTATTGATACACAAGAATGACCCTTCTATCTCCATCAGATGTTAAACCTAGAAAGATTCTCATTGAAGCTGCTATATACACAATATAGGAAGTCATATAGAACTTGAAAGTAGTGGATACCCTAGTCAATTGCTCATGAAGAGAATTTCTGATTTGTTCAACCCAAAAGATGGCTTGCTTACCTTGGAGTATAACCTTGATAAAAGGGTACATCCATTCATGGAAAAGAGAGGAAGAAGCTAGCTCCCTTATCCTAATAAAAAGAGTTATGAGATCACCAAACTCCTCAATAAAATCACTTCTGGGAAAGCTCCTTGGCCACCTAGACAAGTTTGGCCTTGAAGTCTTAAGCCACTTGGTGTTAATTGTCTTCTTAGCCTTCTGAGAATTATTGTCATATTCTTTTTGAGCCTTAGTAAAGTCAAGTTTCACAACTTTTGTAGTAGTAGGACACATGAAAACTTTATCAATAAACTCTGGATCCAATCTGATGTTCACATTGCCATTTGCATCCACCACTACCCTAGTGTCTTTGTTGTAGAACTAAGCACATTGAAGAACGAACTATGTATTATGGGCTGCCACTGGGAAAGATGACACCAAGTGGATGTTGCTAGCTACAATCTTCATTGCAGAACTAGGGTTATCAAACTTAGTCCTTTCCAAAAACTCAGCCATGTCTACATGACCAATCTCCGTATCCTGAATATCATCAACATTTGAGGTAACTAAGGTGATTGGAAAACCACCTTGATACTTATACTTCATTGCTTTCAACTTCTTTGGAGACAACTCAGTCATTTGGAATACTATCACCAGAAGGATGTCGATGAATAGAGCAAATCCGTAGAAGAAACTGCAACAAAAAGCCATGATCATGCAATTAGGAGAAATACTGGTAATCTGGGAAAATTGCATGTCGATGATCACAACTACAAGGATAAGATTGAAAGGGCTAGAGTGCAAGCGGGTTGAAAAATAGAAGAAAGCGGGCTCAAGAAATCAATTTTTGAAAGTATCCCAAAGCTAGAAAAATTTGAGGGGCTGAATGCACGGGCAGAAAAATTTGCCACCCTTGCATATATGGGATAATTAGCAGGTGTTAGGGCAGCAAAATTTGCTGACCCTACATGTAGGTTGAAATTTATGTGTATTGGTGGTGATTTTTACCGCTTTTACATGTGGGGATAGGTCATCTCATGTTTGAGCAGCAAAATCAGTCGACTTTGCATGTTCAGGGAAAACATCTTTTTATGTCTGAGCGGCAAATTTTGCTGTCTCAGCATATGGGGTAGGTTATGCAAGTTTTCTTCACGTAAAGGCGGCAAATTTTGCCACTCCTACACCTTGGGTTGGAAATTCACAAAAATGCACAAGCAGTGTATTTTACCGCTTGCACATATATGACCAAATGCGAATGGAGACACAAGCAACAATTTTCACTGCTTGTGCATTTTATCTATAGTCTTTGCAAATATATGAATCAACGGTAAAATTTTCCACTTCGACATATTTCAAAGTTTTTAATTTTAAAATTTAGGTCTGGCCATTACAATTCATCGCGTAGGGATGACAAAATTTGTCGTTCTTACACGATGTGAAGGTTTTGACAAGGTAAGGTTATAACATTGGAAATCTATGCATATGATATAGTGTTATCCAACACAAACCCTACATTTAAGATGAAAACTAACCACCATCTGCTTGATAAAGATAAAAATGTTGACAGAAAGCAAAATGCAAATCTTCAATATACAGACTAGGGTTTTAACAACAATAATAAAGAAATGATTCTTTAAAAGTTTAAAACACAAGTAAACCCTAAAAGAAAACCACGAACATGAAGGTGAAAACTTACCTTTGATAGGAAAATGTGAAACCCTAGGTGCTAAAATTTCCACAATTCTCTGACAAGGAGTCAATAGATCGGCTTGGTAGGTGAAAGCAAGTGAGATGGAAGGAAGAATGAAAATAAAAAATGGTTTTAAAACATATTTAAAACTTAAAACAAAACCTAAAAACAAATCTAAATGTCACACGAGTTAACTGTAGTGGCATTTAATACATGCTTTGTCGGCAAAATTCACCGACATTGCATGTAGTAAAATAAAGAGCACATAATGGCGGTAATTTCTGCCGCTTTTACATATAACTAGATAAAACAAGGAATGCATGGGCAGAAAAATTTTCTGCCCTTGAACTCAGAAACCAAAAATAGATGTATGAGCGGAAAAATTTGCCGACTTTACACGTGGATCTGAAAATTTTTTTGACACCTTTAAAAGGTCAAAATTGATATTTTGATAAGCTTGTAACCTAGCCAAACTTCACGAATTTTAAGAAATCAACTAAGGGGAATGTCACAAGCTATTTTAATGATGTCAGATGACTTTGCAGGAGGTTAAGAGAACTTGTCTCGATTTGCAAACTTAGAGTGTAGGCTACGAAATAGACAAGTTTCGTAGGGGTTGTCTACAAAAATGAGTGTAGATGATTTTGAGAACAACAGCTGGCTCTAACTAGGGAACTTCCTTTGATCGTTCTTTGAAATGATCAAAGGGAGAAGAATCTAGTCTCTAAGTGCCTTTATCCATGCCATTGGGCTATAGAGTCAAGCTACCAAAAAGAAAAAAGACACAAAAGACTAAACAAAAACAAAAAATAAAAACACAAAAACTATACAAATGTACAAATAAACTTATCTGATACTTCAAGGATTGAAGTGCTTCAGATAGTGTCCACTGTGAGGCAGCAAGAATGGTGTTCCATCAAGATACTACAACAAGAAGCTATTTTCATCACAAAGTTGGTGAATGACGAATGGGCCTCTCCATAGGGAATCAAACTTCCCATGCATTCCTTTTGGTTCTCTCCTCTTGTCCCATAACAAGACTTGATCTCCAATTTGAAACTCACGAGCCTTTGCCTTCTTGTCAAAGAGCTTCTTCACCTGACTTTGATGTTCAGCAATACGGTCTACTACCATAACCCATTGCTCTTCAAGTTTAGTGAGGTACATTCTCCTTTTGTCAATAGAACTTTCAAAAGTTCTATCTTCTATTGCCTTTGCCAACTTCAATGCTGGCAACTCCAAAGTAATAGGTAACTCTGTATTCAGACCATATAGGAGTTGAAATGGTGACATACCTATTGCTCTCTTGGGGGTAATCGTGTCTGCCCATAAAGCATCAAACAACACTTTATGCCAAGTTCTCTAATTATCTTCCACCAGTTTCCTGATAATGGTAATTGGATTTTTGTTACTAGATTCTACCTGACCATTCCCTTGTGGATAATAGTATGAAGAATGAGAAAGGATGATCCCATGTTCATAGAAAAAACTAGTAATCTCATTGGAAGAGAAACAAGTAGCATTATCTGCTACAACCTTGTTTGGAACTCCAAACTGGGAAATAATATTTACCTTAAGAAAATTACATACTACTTCAGAAGTAGCATGCTTAACTGGGATGGCCTCCACCCACTTGGTAAAGTAATTAGTTGCAGTGAGAACAAAATTATGTCCTGCACTCGACGGTGGGTTCACAACACCAATGAAGTCAATGCCCCATTGCTGAAAAGGTTCTTCAATTACAATTGGTTTGAGAGGTAGTGCAGCCAACTTAGGTTTTCCAAGAAACTGCTAACATAGCTCACACCTACGTACCCAATTGTACGCATCCTGAAACAATGTGGGCCAATAGTACCTAGCCTGTAAAATTTTATGAGCCATCACAGGCCCAGAAAAATGTCCTCCATAAGCCAAATTGTGAAAAGACTCCAGAAGTCTGCTTTGTTGTGCTCTATCCACACAACAGAGAAAAACTCCATCAAGGCTTCTTTTATACAAACCATTGTCCCACAAGACATAGTTCGCAGCCTTTAATTTGATAGTTCATTTCTCTTTATAGGATAGATGAGAAGGACACTCACCATAGGCAAGAAAATGAGCAATATTAGAATACCACTCATATGTAGTAGTAACAAAGAGAACAATTGGTGTATCCTCAACTTCTTCCTCTTCATCTCCTGTTTCTTTTGGTACATTGTTGACAATCAATTGACAAAAACCTCTGCCATGCACAAGCTTGGTAGCTTTGATATCAAGATCAAACTCTTGAATCTTGGCAATCCAATTGCCTCTTTTAGTCCCAAACTCCTGTTGAGTCAGGATAGATTTCATTGTCTTGTCTAGCACCAAAACAACATGTGAATTCAAAATATAAAACTAGAAATGCTTTACCACCTTGACCACGGCATAAGCATGTTTCTCCATATTTGAGTATTTCAATTCATGAGCCTTCAGAGGACAACTCATAAATGAAATAGGAGATTCCACACCTTCCTCATTCTGTTGAACAAGAATGGCTAAAAGTGAATGCTCAGAAGCATAACTGTACATTATGAAGTCTTTAGTATAATCAGGACAAACTATAATCAGAGCATGAGCTATGGCTCTCTTAATGTCCTCAAATGTTGCTTTTCCTTCTGCACTCCAACGGAAAGTGGTCTTTCCCTTCATCATGTTGACAATGTGATGGGTTTTCTCTACGAATTCTAGAATGAACCTCTGCAAAAAATTCACCTTTCTAAAGAAAGAATGAACTGCAGTCTCACTAGTAGGCAAAGCAAGACTCTGGATGGACTTGACTCTTTTTGAGTCAATCTCAGTACCTTCTCTAGACATGATGTGACCAAGAAGTTTACCCTTCGTAACCCCAAAAATTGATTTCATTAGGATTAAGGGAAATACCATTTTGACGACATCTTTCCAACACATATCACAAATGGTAGGCATGATCTTGAAGTTGTTTAGAGAAAATAGTCAAGTCATCAAGGTACACCACAATGAATTTCCCCATCTCATCTCTGAAAGTGAGGTCCATTGCTCTCTAGAAAGTAGTGCCAGCATTGATCAAACCAAACGGTATTCTGCGATATGCAAATGTGCCCCAAGGTGTTGTGAAAGCAGTCTTGTATTGATCTACTTCGCTGACCTCTACTTGATTATAGCTTAAAAAACCATCTAACATAGATAGTATCTCTAAACCAATCACAGTTTGCAACACTTGGTCCATAATAGGCAGGGGGTAGTTATCCTTTAAAGAAGACTGGTTGAGATTTCTGAAGTCAACACAAATACAAATTTCTCCATTCTTCTTTCACACAGGAACAATATTTGCAATCCAAGTAGAATGATGGATAGGAAAGATTACCCTTGCATTCAATATTTTCTAGATTTCAGATAGAATAGTACCTGATATCTTGGAATTATATTACTTCTTCTTTTGCTTGTGAGGCAATGATCCGGCCTTGAGAGGAATCTCATGCTAAATCTCCTTAGGTTTGAAAGACTTAAGATCATCATATGAATATGCCAGAAAATCAATGTAATGGCAAAGAAGTGTAGTGAATTTGAATTTCTCATCGGCAGTGCAACACTTCCCAATGTTAACCATTTTGGGATCTGCTTCAGAACTCAAATTTACTTGTTTGAATTCCATGGATGAACTTGAATCAATGTGTTGCTGCTATTTGATATATCCATCATGCTTTTCAAATAACTTTTCTAAAGAAACCAAACGTTTAGGAATCTTATTTCCTTTTAGCTGAAGAATCTCCTCACCAATTTTTGAATCTATTTCAGAAATATATTCATGTGGCAAAGAATCACTACCTTCAAAATAGAGTTCATCAAAGTTATCTATCTTCTCTAAGAAAGCAATGATCTGATTATCACCATTGAAGACCTACCAATGGTCAGCATTATTTGGCACACTGGGTCGGAATACCAACTCAATTGTGTACTTGTTACCTTTGAAGTCCTTATGGGGAACTATAAGAGTGGCAAAGATAGCCAATGAATCAACACGATCATTAAACTCTCTAGGTACCGCTCAGATATCAAATGCATCAAAACCTTCAATGCAATCCCAGAAATGATTGCGATAATGTTTCAGCCTTTCATTTTTAGTCTGATAGAGATTTCTCACTTGACAAACAACAAGTTCAACATCTCCCTGGGCATGAAGATTTTTAATACCTTTAACACTAGCAACCTCCATTCTGAGAAACAAGGACTCGTATTCAGCGGTGTTATTGGTATTGTCAAACTCCAGCTTATAGGAGAAAGGAAAGATATCACCTTGTTGAGATATCAAAACTACCCCAGCTCCAGATCTGGTGGAAGAATAACTACCATCAAATTCTAAAACCCAAACATCATTTGAATTTTTCATTTTGATGTTTCTACAATTAGTGGATTCTTCTTCATCAGAAAGAGAGGAATCTAGTATTACTATGCTCTCATCTACACTTTTATCTAAAAACTCTTCTAATTCTCCATCTAAAATATCTAAACTCTTGTCAAAGGAACTAGAAGTATTTTCAGTTGATAAGAAATAGTTACCTATTCCTGAAGACTCAAACAAAAATTGGGCTTTTGGATTTTCAATTTGGGTAACAATATATTTTGCCTCCTTCTCAGGAAGCAAATTTTTAATAATACCTTTAATGAGTATTCTTGCCTCTGATAGATCCATGTTCATTTCTCCACCCACATCTTTACAAAAATTACGCCCAAGCAAAATTCCATAAGAAGCTAGAACATCAGCCACTAGGATGGTCATCTTGATCCTCTTGTCTGGAAAGGATGCAAATACAAATTGGGCATCTTTGATTTGGCCTAACAAAGGCACTTGCTTATTTTCCATTAAGAAACATCTCCCAAATGTCTTAGTTAAAGTGAGACCAAGAGCATCTGCCACCTTGGCGGGCATGACATTGTCAGAAGGACTTGAATCTATTATACAATTGCTTAACTTGCGACCATTTACCAATAGAGAAACATAGAAAGGTTTTATTTTCCCTTGGGCAACAAGGGGAGTAGTGACAAGATTATTTTGGGTGGATTTGTTCTTTGAGGAGTTGTGAGCAATCTTAGAAGAATCTTGTCCTGTAGAGACAACTTTATTTTTCACATATTTAGCTAACCTATCAAACTGTTCAGGATTAGCTTGTAAATACTCTACCTTAGACATCTAGATTTTAGTTTTCCTAGCATGGTCTATTATGTCAAATAGCTGAAATGAATTCTACATAGAGGAAGGAAACCCATCATTCTGGGTTTTATTCAGGGTAGTACTGGTCTGAGGAACAAAAGTAGAAGAAAAAGGATTATTAGATGTACTTACTTGTTTATTGACAACCTGATACTTTGATTGAAAAGGCAATGGAGTTCCTCATTTGGCAATTAAGATCGTAGGTTGAGGTTCCTCTCTTGTCTTTCCTTTATCATCTTGCTGATTTGATTGGTTTTGGGACCTAGTAAAAATAGCATATGCTCCATCATATTCTTCTCCTTCTCTTTCAACTTCATCTTGGTAATTCAAAAAACCAATGGTAGAGTCACCAGCTAATTCTTCTTCTCCATCTGTTAAAATATTAGCATCATTCTCCTGATCCAACTCAGGTTGGAAAGAACTGTCATGTTCAGCTTCATAGTAGCCAACCGCTGAGTTGACCAGCACCACTTCAATGGCAAGCTTCCTCTATGTTGGCAGAAACCTATTTTGTTTCCCTTGATTTCTAGTAGCGTTGCCTTGATATGAATTGTTGGGAAATGTTCTCCTTGGTATATCCCTATAAGAAGGAGTGGACATACCTTGAGACATTTGCCTTTTCAAAGCTAGCAATTCATTTGCTAACTTTTGCACCATAGGATCTGTGGTGCTTATGGAAGAATTATCAACAGAGGATTGACCTCTGTTTCTATAGAATCTCTTCTTATCTTACCCGCAAGGATAAGATCATCTTCAACCTTCGTAGCCAAAATTTGAGCTACAGGAAGATCAGCAGAGCCAGCCCACCTCAAGAGGAAGCTTACCTCAGGAAGCTGAGTATTGATGAAAAAACACTTAAGATTCTTTGTCATTGGTTGAGCAATTGTCGGAATCATGTTTGTCAATTTATTGAACTTAGCGATGAAGTCTCGCATGGGTTCATATGGCTCTTTCTTCATCTGCATTAGTTGAGATAACAAAGCATGTGCATCTTCTACAGGCTTGAATCTAGCTTCAAACTTGGTTTTGAGAGTATTCCAACTAGTTATGGTTTGACCCTGAAGATGATAAAACCAATCTGCAGCAACACCTTGCAATGTTTCTACAAAAAGTCATACTGCTACATCTTCATGTTCCACCCCAAGCACACCACAAGCTATACAAAAAGTGGCAATGTGTTCATTGGGATAGACTTTCCCATCACCATAGAATTTAGGGAAATTCTTCCTTGAACTACGAGTTAGTTCATGCAATGGAGGTGTTAAATTCAAAGGGCCAAAAGTATTACCCCACGGACCTTGAGCTGCCATTATGCACTGATTGAAAGGTGGGATGACACATTTGAGGGATTCAAATAGACAGAACTTTGTTAGTACTAGAGCTAGAAGATTCACCTGGTATTGGAGACCTGCCATTGGTAGGAGGAAAACTACTAGTTCGCTGAAGTTGAGGTTGTGGAGGCAAAAGACTAAAGTTATTTTGCTGCATTAACTCAAATACAGGATCAATAATACCTTCAACTCTCTTTACTTCTTGTATACCATGAGCCTGTTAGAATGCAATGTACTCAACAAAGGTTTGGAAACAACTTAAAACAATGGACGAGGATGAAATTCTTCAATTCAAATCGTAACGCTCTAAGTTACACATTCTTCCCCAGTGGAGTTACCAAAAACTGTGGGTGAATATTTTGTCCTCAACTCACTGCCACCAAAATGGTTATATCAACCACAATGTGATGAGATAAATCTCTCCTCTTAGCAAGGGGAGGTTCCCTTTTCTAACTACTTTCAAACTTATCTATGATAACACTAATCTTTAGAGTGAATTCATATCATCCATTTCTCTTTTCTCAGAAATAATGTTTACCAAAATAGTAATTTCACAATACAAATCCAAATAACCAAGAAACCCACGAGAGCACAAAGTCTATCATTGCTCATTTTGCTGATTTAAAATTTAGAACCTAATAGGATATGATGTAGCCCAAAGTCTTCACCGAATACTATGATAAAGCACACGATCATAAATGATAATAGCAGCTCAAAGTCTTTCTAATATCTTTTACTCTAAAACATAAAATCACAAACCCAAAGATAATTATTGCTGCACAAAGCCTCCAAAATTAACTTCAGAACATCTCCCAGATTATCCAAACTCACACTACAATTTGATCAAATAGATAAGATAGTATAAGGAAAAGGACATAAGAAGAATTTCTGATACACCACAACTTATTCCAATGCAAAGATTGAACGATCGCTTGCTTTTCTATTTACTTGATAAAATATGATTTACAATTTGAACACAAAGTCTCAAAATACTCTTCAATTTGGCAGAGTTTCACTTCAATAACTAAAAAGATAAAAATTACAATAGAGGCCCTCTTTATTTATAGGGAGAGGCCTTGAGAAAATTTAGGAAAAACCTAACTACTTTGACTTATTGAAAAATAGGAGTCCTTTTTGACTTGGGACTTCCTATATTTTTACATGTGATTACATATGAGCAAAGTACATGTAAATATGTCCAAAACTATTTCAAAAGTACATCTAAAAAATAGAAAATAAACTAAGTGATGAAAAAGCTGCTTCAACTTGCACTGCCTTCTTTCTTCATGTGGCAATCATACATGGTAAACGCACCTTGTATCCCCAAACTATCCGGACTGACTGTGTTCCTGAAAATCATCCAGGCTCTGACTATTGCATCCCTTAGTTTTGTAATTGATTTTGCATGACTAGTTAAGTTGGCCTTCAGATTATCAAAAGTTAACTGGTTGTCAAGAATATTATCCATAGAAGCTATTGAAAAGGTTTGGTCCTCAAACTCTTGAAACATATCCTCAAATTCCTGGGTCATCTCCTCTGTAGAAAGAAGTTGATTATCCTTTGACACCAAATTGCACGGAATCTCCTCTAACTTGTGTAAGAGACTAACGTCACTTTGGTCAGTTAGCTTCCTTGCAGTTTCTAAGTCATTGATCATATCTTTTGTAATGAAACAACTTGCACAATATCTGAATATAATAGTAAATATGCTGCAAATACTTAATAATATGCCACTTCGAGGGGGCAACCTCCTGATCCACTTCGAGGGGAATACCTCCAATAGTCTTCAATGAGAACACAATACATAATATGATATGAAATGAGACTCACTACCTCCTATATATACCTATTTATGCCTAGGATATCACCCAAGCCGACTTAGATAGCCCTATAGAAGCCTTAGGCTAACCTAAACAACTAAATAACAATATAATAATGATAATATGACTTAATTAGGAGTTAAGATAGCCACAAGCCGACTATTCATAACCCTATGTACACCAATATTAAGGGTGTAGCATGCCCCCCTCTTCAAAGAAGCATTGTCCTCAATGCTAACCAAGTGTGGATTCTTTTGAATGAATTCCTCATCCTCCCATGTGGCCTCTTCAACTAGTAAATTCTTCCATTGGATGAGATACTGAGTGAGGGTTCTATTCCTCAGCTTCTTCGTGCGTGTTTGAAGAATGCCCTCTGGTTCCAAAATTATTCTTCTTTCTTCATCAAGCTCTGGTAGTACTGTTTGAGTAGGAATATTCTGCCCAATTACCTTCTTCAAACAAGAAACATGAAAAACTGGATGTATCTTTGTTGTTGGTGGCAACTCTAGCTTGTAGGCAACACTACCAATCTTTTGCATGATTTGGTATGGCCCATAGTATCTTGGAGACAACTTATTATTCTTTTTTTGTTGCTTCATTGAGATTTGTTTATAAGGTTGCAATCTCAAGAAGACCCAATCCCCAACTTCAAAATTTCTTTCACTACGATGTTGGTCCGCCTGTTGTTTCATTCGATTTTGTGCCATAGCTAAATTCTCCTTGAGTCCTGAAAGTACCTGTTGTTGATGAAGCAAGTGGTCCTCTACTGCCTGAACTCTTGGTGACACCTTTAATGATGATGTGATGGAAGGAGGATGATATCCATAAAGTTCCAAAAATGGAGACATTTTTTATGAGCTATGAAAAGAAGTGTTATACCACCATTCTGCCAGTGGTAGCCAATCTACCCATTGAGATTGTTTTTCTAAAGTGAAACAACATAGATATCTTTCCAAACATTTATTAACAACCTCAGTTTGCCCATCTGATTGAGGATGGTATGAAGAACTATGAGCCAATTGAGTACCCAAACATGGGAATAAATCTTTCCAAAAGTGACTAGTAAAGATAGGATCACAATCACTGACAATAACCTTAGGTGTACCATGTAGCTTTTGGATATTCTCCAAGAAAACTTTTTCCACTGCACTTGTTGTAAAAGGATGCGATAATGCGATGAAATGTGCATATTTAGTGAGGCGATCAACTACTACCATGATGACATTATGATCTTTAGATTTGGGAAGCCCTGTGATGAAGTCCATGGATACCTCTTCCCAACGCTGGCTAGGAATAGATAAGGGTTGCAAGAGACTTGGTGTCTTAATTGTCTCCCCCTTATTTCTTTGACAAACCAAACATTCAGCCACAAATTTTTGAACATCACCTTTTAGCCCTTCCCAAAAAAAATCTTGCTTGACCCGATGACGTCTTCAAAATTTTGAATGACCACCAACTGGGGACTCATGTAGCTCTGTGAGAATCTTGTGTTTAAGAGTGGAATTCTTGTAGAGATACAAGCGCTCTTTATACCAAAGAATATCTCCCTTCAAACAAAACTTATCTGAACTACTAGGATCACTTTTTAATTGTTGGATGAGATTACTTGTTGCAACATCATTTTGCCACTCTGCTTTGGCTTCTTCCACCCAATTTGCTTGTAATATTGAAAGGGCACACAATAAGGCTTCATCTTTCTCATCCTTCCTAGAAAGTGCATCAGCCACAATATTTTCCTTCCCTTTCTTATATACAATCTCAATGTCATATCCCAACATCTTAGTGACCCATTTTTGTTGCTCTTCAGAGGATAGCCTTTGTTCCAAAAAATATTTTAGGCTATCATGATCTGTCTTAACCTTGAAGTGTCGACCCATTAAATAAGGCCTCCATTGTTTAACTGCGTGAAGGATTGCTAGCATTTCCTTCTCATAAATAGGTTTGAGCTAATTTTTACCCTTTAATTGACGACTCTCAAAAGCAATTGGTCGACCTTCTTGCATGAGAACTGCTCCTATCCCATTTCCAGAAGCATCACATTCCACAATGAATTCCTTGGTGAAGTCTAGAGTGGCAAGCACTGGAGTTGTACACATAGCCTCCTTCAATTGCTCAAATGCTACATTAGCGGACTCATTCCAATGAAAAGAATCCTTCTTCAAGAGAGTGGTGAGGGGTGCTGCTACACGACCATAATTCTTCACAAATCTTCTATAGTACCCTGTCAATCCCAAGAAACCCCTCAGTTTCTTAATGGTTTTTGGAATAGGCCATTCCATGATAGCCTTAATTTTGGTAGGGTCCACCTTTATTCCTTCATGTGAAACTATGTGTCCCAAATACTCCACCTCCTTAAGACCAAAAGCACACTTGGATGGCTTAGCATAGAGTTGATGATCTTCGAGTAATTGTAATGCTTGATCTACATGCTGCAAATGTTCTTCCCAAGTCTTGCTATAAATCAAGATATCATCAAAGAACACTAACACAAACTTTCTCAAGAATTTCTTAAAAATGGAATTCATCAAACTTTGGAATGTAGATGGTGTATTGGTAAGTCCGAATGGCATCACCAAAAATTCATAATGACCCTCATGAGTTTAGAATGCTGTCTTACAAATATTTTCCTCCTTAATCTGAATTTGGTGATAACCAGATCTAAGATCTAACTTGGTAAAATACATAGCTCCATTCAATTCATCTAGCAAATCATCAATGACTGGAATAGGAAACTTATCTTTAATGGTGTACATGTTGAGCACTCTTTAATCTGGACACATGTGCCAAGTTTCATCCTTCTTATGCACCATCACCACCGGTGAGGAGTAAGCACTTTGGCTATGTCTGATAATTCCTGCCTCTAGCATCTCCTCAACATTTTTTTCTCTCACTTTTTTGTATGTGTGGGTACCTATAAGGCCTGATGTTTCGTGGTTGGCTCCCTAGAACTAGTTGTACGGTATGGTCATGATCCCTCTTAGGAGGAAGTCCTTTAGGCATATCTCCAAGAACCACTAAGTGATGATCAATTATTGCTTGTAAATCTGGATGAGTAGGAGCATTAGATTGAGAGACTTATAATGAACATAGCTGGGCCACAAATCCATCCGCTCCTTTCTTAAGCAACATTTGCATTTGATGAGAGCTTACCATCTGTGGGGATTTTGCCTTCAACCCCCTTAGATCCACTACCTTTCCTTCTAATTGAAATCTCATGAATAGTTCTTGGAAGTTCATCTCAATTGTTCCCAATGTAGTAAGTCATTGTACTCCCAAAACAATATCTGCTGCACCCATGGATATTGCATACATTAGGGTATCAAGTTGATAATCTCCCATGGATAATTTAATGCTATGACACTTCCCCGAACAACTAACTGTACCCCCATCTACAATCAAAACCTTAAACTCTGGGGCTGGATATATAAAATAATTTAGACGAGTTGCCAACTTTTTGTTGATGAAATTATGAGTACTACCTAAGTCGATCAACACTGTTACTTTCTGCTTCTTTAAGAAACCCACTACCTTGAGAGTTTGTGGTGCACTGAAACCTGAGAGTGCATGACAAGAAATGATTGGTTGAGAATCATGTGATTCCTCACTTGACTCCCTATCCTCCTCTAATATAGGTTCCTCCTCTTCTTCCTCACTTGGACCTGCAATATAGAACAATTTCTTTTCACTACATTTATGTCCTCAACTGTATTTTCTATCACAATTGAAACACAACCATTTTGCTCTTTTCTCCTCAATTTGCTGTGAAGTCAACCTAGTAGGTTGAGGAAGAGAAGGTGTTGAATATCCTTTCTCTCTTGTCATATTAGCCCCTTGCTTTCTAGGAATCAAATACTTCTCCTCTACCCTGTGTGCCAAGATAAGAGACTCATTTACTGAGCTAGGACTAAACATGCGTACCTCATGTTGAATGTGATCCTTGAGACCACCCAAGAATAAATCATTCAAGTTCTCCTCTATAATTGTATCCACTCTTAAGGATAGATTTTAGAATTTTTGAATATAATCCTTAACTGATCCTATTTGTTGAAGTTTAGCAAGCTAGCTGAAGAAGTTCTCTATCACACTATTGCTATATTGTGCTTGGAGTTCTTCTATAAAAATTGACCATGAGACAGTGAGACCCTTTTTTCTCCGATGAGTACAAAGCCAACGATACCAAATGAATTGATCTGGTTCTAGATATAGGGAAGCCATTGTGACCTTTTGTCCATATGGGATTTGATGTACTTCAAAAAAATTCTCCATTTGGTTTATCCATGTTAGAGGATCCTTACCATCGAACTTGTGCATATCCACCTTTGGAAAAAAATTTCTAGATCCCATAGGAGTATTAAAATTTGTGTCATTATTAGCCGACTTGAAGGTTTCACCTTGGTTGCTTGAGAACTCCTTTCTTGGTTCATTCATATAGGCACTTAACATGCTTTGTATATCTGATATATCTCCTCTTAGGTCACACATATCACTCTTAACCTCTTCCTTGAACTTACTTATTTCCTCATTGGGATTACTATCCTCTATTATTTCCTCATCCTTATCAGAGGATTTCCCCGGTGTGGCAGCATTCTTTTTGCCTCTTGTTGCAGGCTCCGTCATGATGGAAACTAATATTTTTGAAATAAATCACACAAATGAAATGTAAATTATCTAAAATTTTTACTGTAATTTAATAGGGACAAGATACCACTTACCCAGAAAAAAATCCAAAAAATTAGCAAATTTGCTGCCTTGAGAGCGAATTTGTTGGAAACCCTAATTTTGCAATAACTCTCTTATTTTTGCTTCAATTCCTCTAAAATCTGGATTGTATCTTCTTTAATATGTTCTTCAAAAACCCTTTAAAAATCTTTTAAAAATTCACTAAAATCTGAAAATTATGCTCTTCCCAAAATTGCCTCCAATGTTGAGAAAAAATCTTCCCTCTACGGTGCCAAGATCATGCTCTGATACCACTTGTAATGAAACAACTTGCACAATATCTGAATATAATAGTAAATATGCTAAAAATACTTGATAATAATATGCACTTTGAGGGGGCAACCTCCTAATCCACTTCGAGGGGGATACCTCCAATAGTCTTCAATGAGAACACAATACACAATATGATATGAAATGAGACTCAGTACCTCCTATATATACCTATTTATGCCTAGGATATCACCTAGGCCGACTTAGATAGCCTTATAGAAGCCTTAGGCTGACCTAAACAACTAAATAACAATATAATAATGATAATATGACTTAATTAGGAGTTAAGATAGCCACAAGCCGACTATTCATAACCCTATGTACACCAATATTAAGGGTGTAGCATCTTTTAACACATGGCTCCGATATGTCAATGCTTCCTTAGTCTTAGTGTATGAATCCTGATTTAGAATAACACCAATTGATATCAAAGAACTTATTTTCAACTTCCTCATTTCTACCCACTTATCATGACTCTGATCCAAATGCTCAATATCCGAAGAAATAGTGTCAATCAAATCATCAAGTTCTGCCTTGATTTTCTCCATTTTGCTTGTTTTCTCAGCTACCTCTGTAAGAAGAGAGATTCCCTATGTGCGCATCCTTTCCAAATATTCTTCAACCACTTTTCCCTTAAGATGAGTCTTTTCAGCCTTCTGAATGATAGGGCATTCAACAGTAACAGCCTCAGAAGTCACTAATTCAAAATTCAAAGTAATCTTCCTTACCACTACAGTCAGTTGTTCCACCATTGCCTTATAATAATCCTTCATTTCCTTTTCTTTATCAAACTTTTGAATCAAAGAGTCCAATGCAGATTCCATATCAGTCTTTGCACTCTTATGTGTGATCTTACCAAGTTCAATTCTAGAAATAGAATAATTATTCATATTGAAATTTTCCATACTAGCATCATGTGGCGGTCTAGAAATTTCCACAAATTTATGCCCCTTATCTTCCAACACTCTAGAAAGTATTTTAGGCTTTTTGGGAGTTTTAGCCTTGATTGGCACCAACTTACTAAAATCAAAATCATTTAGGGAAATGGCTTGTTTCTTTCTTTTAGGTGTATAAGCTGATAACCATGGAGGAAGCACGAAAGTACTTACATTAGGATCAGGTCCCATTGTTGGTGTGAGAGGAATTGCACCAACACTTGAAGTAGAAACAATAAGAGGAGTATCAGTAAAAACTGTACCTAACACATCCACATTGGAAATTTTTTCAAATCCCAATACAAAGTGATAAAAAATTGAAGAATCTCCAATATCAAAAGATGATGAGGACAGACTAGGAATTGATCCAGAAGAATGGAGATTATTATCAAAAGCAACTTGAGGCTTATCAAAGATTGTTCTTGAAGATGATGGAGATTCAGAAGATGGAATGTCAATAGGTGAAACTAGGATAGTAGGCAAAATAGACAAAGGAACAGAAATAGATGCATCGGGCAAAGGAGAAAGGGTCTCAATTTCTTGTAGAACATCCCTATGTGGAGACATAACTTCATCTTGCAAACCTTCCCTTATCTCTTTCGAGTTCCATTTGTTTATTATGTATGACAATCATTTGTCTACACAATTCCATCAAAACAAGTTTATCTGAAGGATATCTCGGCAACATATAAGAATAGCCTTGGAAAAAGCCAACCCTTAAATATGAGAAAGTCTGAAATTGTAAGAACATACACCCATAATCATTCACAACTGACCAAGCCTCATCTAAAACTCTTCTCTGCTCTAATTGAGGATCAAAAAGACATAGAAACACTTCAAAGAAAGCATCATTTACCCTCGTAAAGTGATGGATAGAGCCTTTCAATGTCAGTTGAGGATAGTATTGATACACAGGAATGACCCTTCTATCTCCATCAGATGTCAAACCTGGAATGATTATCATTGAAGTTGCTATATACACAAGATAAGAAGTCATATAGAACTTGAAAGTAGTGGATACCTTAGTCAATTGCTCATGAAGAGCATTGTTGATTTGTTCAACCCAAAAGATGGTTTGCTTACCTTGGAGTATAACCTTGATAAAAGGGTACATCCATTCATGGAAAAGAGAGGAAGAAGCTATCCCCCTTATCCTACTAAGAAGAGTTATGAGATCACCAACGTCCTCAATAAAATCACTTCTGGGAAAGCTCCTTGGCCACCTAGACAAGTTTGGCCTTGAAGTCTTAAGCCACTTGGTGCTAATTGTCTTCTTAGCCTTCTCAAAATTCTTGTCATATTCTTTTTGTGCCTTAGTAAGGTCAAGTTTCACAACTTCTATAGCAGTAGGACACATGAAAACTTTATCAATAAACTCTGGACCTACCACGTCAACAACTGCCACTGTGTCTGCCATGTCAGCATGTTGATGTCATCATTATACTGTCTAGTCAACATGGTCAACCCTCAACTTTGACCGGCCATATCTTGCTCGTACGAGCTTCGATAAAGGCGAAATGAGTGGAGTCAAAATCGTGGCGACGAGCTCCTCAACTTGGCATCATTTTTGCTTGGATTTGAAACAATAAATTTTTTACTTTTTCAAACCCCTGATTAACCTATTTGACCAAACCTTTGACTACACATAAATTATGCATATGAACTCCTTTTGAGCCCATTCAAGTTGCATCAAGATCGTGTCAACGATCTCTTTCCAATGATGTTGATTCCGTCATGTTCTTAGACTGCAAAATTTTTAGTTCTTCTGTATCCATCTAGATCATTATTCCCCACTAGGGGTTCAAACTACCTAACCCCCTTTTATAGGGATTTGTTTGTATTATCATTCTTTATAAAAATGAGGCACGTATATGTAGCAAAGAAAGCCACTTGGTATATCGATGGAGAGTGAAAATAGCAAGCAGGAGGAGGTCAAGGGTTCGACCTCCACTAACCAACCTTTTAACAATCTAACCGCTACATGTGCCATGTGGCACCCAATCATTGCGCCACGTGGTATTACCTCATTCTTCTGTCAGTCACACATGTCACGCTGGTTTGGTCCACATCTTCAAGCCTACCACGTCATCTGCTGACTTAGATGCTGCCATCTGCCACATGTCAAACTCTAGACCTGCCACGTCAACAACTGCCACTGTGTCTGCCATGTCAGCATGCTAATGTCATCATTGTACTATCTAGTCGACATGGTCAGCCCTCAACTTTTCGCGGCCATATCTTGCTCGTACAAGCTCCGATCGAGGTGAAACAAGCGATGTTGAAATCGTGGCGACGAGCTCTTCGACTTAGTATCATTTTTGCTTGGATTTGAGACATTCAAATTTTCAACTTTTTGAATTCCTGATTTAGTTGTTTGACCAAACCTTTGACTGCACATAACTTTTGCATACAAACTCCTTCTGGGCATACAAACTCCTTCTGGGCCCATTCATGTTGCGTCAGGGTCAGCAACCTCTTTCCAATGATGTTGATTCCGTCAGGTTCTGAGATTGCAAAATTTTTAGTTTTTATGTATCCATTTGGATCATTATTCTCCACTGGGGGTTCAAACCACCCAACCCCTTTTATAGGGATTCGTTTCTATTATCATTCTTTAAATAGAAAGGAGGCCCATATATGTAGCAAAGAAATCCACTTGGTATATTGGTGGAGAGTGAAATTAACAAGCAGGAGGTCCTGGTTTCAACCCCCACAAACCAACTTTTCAACAATCAAACCGCCACATGTGCCACATGGCACCCAATCATTGGGTCATGTGGCATTACGTCATTCTTCTGTCAGTGACACATGTCACGTTGGTTTGGTCCACATCTTCAGACCTGCCACCTCATATGGTGACTCAAATGCCACCATCTGGCATGTGTCAATCTCTAGACCTGCCATGTCAACAACTACCACTGTGTCTACCATGTTAGCATGTTAATGTCATCATTGTACTATCTAGTCAGCATGGTCAACCCTCAATTTTGACCAGCCATATCTTGCTCGTATAAGCTCCGATCAAGGTGAAATGAGTAGCGTCAAAATTGTGACGACGAGCTCTTCGACTTGGCATCATTTTTTCTTAGATTTGAGATAATTAATTTTTCACCTTTTTGAACGCCTGATTTGCCTGTTTGACCGAACCTTTGACTCCACATAAATTGTGCATATGAACTCCTTTGGAACCCATTCAAGTTGCGCTAGGATCATGTGAGCAACCTCTTTCCAATGATACTGATTCTGCCATGTTCTTAGACTGCAAAGTTTTTAGTCTTCTGGATCCACCTAAATCATTCCTCCAAACCACCTAACCCATTTTTATAGGGATTCATTTCTATTATCATTCTTTAAATAGAAAGGATGCCCATATATGTAGCGAAAAAAACCGCTTGGTATATTGGTGGAGAGTGAAAATAGCAAGCAGGAGGTCAGGGGTTCAACCACCACAAACCAATCTTTTAACAATCAAATCACCACATGTGGCAGTGGCACCCAATCATTGGGCCATGTGGGATTACCTCATTCATCCATCAGTGACACGTGTCACGCTGGATTGGTCCACATCATAAGACCTACCAAGTCATTTGCTGACTCAGATGCCGCCATCTGCTGTCTGTCAACCTCTAGACTTGCCACGTCAATAGCTGCCACTTCGTCTACCATGTCAACATGCTGATGTCATCATTGTATTGTCTACTCAACATGATTAACCCTCAACTTTGACCGGCCATATCTTGCTCGTACGAGCTCTGATCGAGGCGAAACGAGTGGTAATGGAATCGTGGCAACGAGCTCTTCGACTTGGTATCATTTTTGCTTGGATTTGAGACAATCAATGTTTCACCTTTTTGAACACCTAATTCACCTATTTGACCAAACCTTTGACTGCACATAACTTCTGCATACAAACTCCTTTTAAGCCCATTCAAATTGTGTTAGGATCGTGTCAACGACCTCTTTCCAATGATTCTGATTCCATCAGGTTCTAAGACTGCAAAATTATTAGTTCTTTTGTATCCACTGGATCATTCCTCCCCACTGGGGCTTCGAAACACCCGACCCCCTTTTATAGGGATTCATTTATATTATCAATCATTAAATAGAAAGGAGGCTTGTAAATGTAGCAGAGAAAACCGCTTGGTATATTGGTGGAGAGTGAAAAAAGCAAGCAGGAGGTCAAGGGTTCGACCCCCACAAACCAACCTTTTAACAATCAAACTGCCACATGTGCCACGTGGCAACCAATCATTGGGCACGTGGCATTACCTCATTCATCTACCAGTGACACATGTCACGTTGGATTGGTCCACATCTTCAGACCTGCTACGTCATCTGCTAACTCAGGTGTCGCTATCTACCACATGTCAAACTCTGGATCTCCCATGTCAACAATTGCCACTATGTCTACCATGTCAGCATGTTGACGTCATCATTGTAATATCTAGTTAGCATGGTCAACCCTCAACTTTGACCAGCCATATCTTGCTTGTATAAGCTCTGATCGAGACGAAATGAGCAGCGTCAGAATCGTGGCAACAAGCTCTTCGACTTGGCATCATTTTTGTTTGGATATGAGACAATCAAATTTTGACCTTTTTGAACGCCTGACTCACCTATTTGACCAAACCTTTAACTACACATAACTTCTATATACGAACTCCTTTTAGGCCCGTTCAAGTTGCATTAGGATCGTGTCAGCGACCTCTTTCCAATGATGTTGATTCCGTTGGTTCTGAGACTTCAATATTTTTAGGTCTTCTGGATCCACCTAGATCATTCCTTACCATTGGGGGTTCAAACCACCCGACCCCCTTTTATAGGAATTTGTTTCTATTATCATTCTTTAAATAGAAATGAGGCCTATATATATAGCAATGAAAGATGCTTCGTATATTGGTTGAGAGTGAAAATAGGAAGTAGGAGATCAGGGGTTTGACACCCAAAACTAACCTTTTAACAAGTAAATTGCCACATGTGCCACGTGGCAGCCAATCATTGGGCCACGTGGCATTTACTCATTCGTCTGTCAGTGACACATATCACACTGGATTGGTCCACATCTTCAGACCTACCACATCATCTGTTGAGTCAGATACCATCATCTGTCATGTGTCAACATTTGGACTTGCCACGCCAACAACTGCCACTTTGTCTGCCATGTCAGCATGATGACATCATCATTGTACTGTCTAGTTAGCATGGTCAACCCTCAACTTTGTCCAACCATATCTTGCTAGTACGAGCTTCGATCAAGGCAAAACTAGTGGCATCAGAATCATGGCGACGAGCTCTTCAAATTTGAATGCATCATTCGCCGGTTTGATCGAACCTTTGATTGCACATAAATTTTGCATACGAACTCCTTTTGACCCCGTTCAAGTTACGTCAGGATCGTGAGAATGATGTCTTTCCAATGACACTAATTCCATCAAGTTTTGAGACTGCAAAATTTTTAGGTCTTCTGGATCCATTTAGATCATTCCTTCCCACGAGGGGTTCAAACCACCTGACCCCCTTTTATAGGGATTCGTTTCTATTATCATTCTTTAAATAGAAAGGAAGCGCGTATATGTAGCAAAGAAAGCCGCTTGGTATATTGGTGGAGAGTGAAAATAGCAAGGTTCGACTCCACAAACCAACCTTTTAACAAACAAACCACCACATGTGCCACGTGGCACCCAATCATTAGGCCACATGGCAGTACCTCATTCGTCCATCAATGAAACGTGTCACACTGGATTGGTCCACATCTTCAGACCTGCCATGTCATCTGCTGAATCAGATGCCGCCATCTGCCATGTGTCAACCTATGGACCTACCACTTCAACATCTACCACTGTGTTTGCCATGTCAGCATGCTAATGTCATCATTATACTGTCTAGTCAACATGGTCAACCCTCAACTTTGGCCGACCATATATTACTCGTACAAGCTCTGATCAAGGTGAAACGAGCGACGTCCCAATCTTGGCAATGAGCTCTTCGACTTGACATCATTTTTACTTGGATTTGAGACAATCAAATTTTCACCTTTTTGAACTCCTGATTCACCTATTTGACCGAACCTTTGAATGCACATAACTTCTGCATACGAACTCCTTTTGAGCCCATTAAAGTTGCGTCACGATCATATCATCGACCTCTTTCAAATAATGTTGATTCCGTCAGGTTCTTAGACTACAAAATCTTTAGTTCTTCTGTATCCATCTGAATCAGTATTCCCCACTGAGGGTTCAAACCACCCGACCCCCTTTTATAGGGATTCGTTTCTACTATCATTCATTAAATAGAAAGGAGCCCCGTATATGTAGCAAAGAAAGCCACTTGGTATATTGGTGGAGAGTGAAAATAACAAACAGGAGGTTAGGGGTTTGAGCCCCACAAACCAACCTTTTAACAATCAAACCGTCACATGTGCCACATGGCACCCAAGCATTCTGCCACATGGTATTACCTTATTCTTCTGTTAGTGACACGTGTCACGCAGGATTGGTCCACATCTTCAGACCTACCATGTCATCTGTTGACTCAAATGCCACCATCTGCCACATGTCAAATTTTGGACCTGCCACTGTGTCTGTCATGTCAACATGCTGACATCATCATTGTACTATCTAATCAGCATGGTCAACCCTCAACTTTGACCAACCATAGCTTGCTCGTATGAGCTCTGATCGAGGCGAAACGAGCGACATCAAAATTGTGACGAAGAGCTCTTCGACTTTACATAATTTTTGCTTGGATTTGAGACAATCAATTTTTCACCTTTTTCAAAACCTAATTAACCTGTTTGACCAAACATTTGACTGCACACAACTTCTGCATACAAACTCTTTTTGAGCCTGTTCAATTTGCGTTAGGATCATGTCAGCAACCTCTTTCCAATGATGCTGATTCTGTCATGTTCTCAGACTGCAAAAAATTTTACTCTTCTAGATCCACTTGGTTCATTTCTCCCCACTTGGGGTTCAAACCATCCGACCCCCTTTTATAACGATTCGTTTCTATTATCATTCTTTAAATAAAAAGGAGGCCCATATATGTAGCAAAGAAAGCCGCTTAGTATATTGGTGGAGAGTGAAAATAACAAGTAGGAGGTCAGGGGTTTGCCCCGACAAACCAATATTTTAACAATAAACCGCCACAAGTGCCATGTGACACCCAATCATTGGGCCACGTGGCACTACCTCATTCATCCGTCAGTGACACGTGTCACGCTGGATTGGTCCACATCATCAGACTTGCCACATCATTTGCTGACTCAGATGCCACCATCTGCCATGTCTCAACCTCTGGACCTACCACGTCAACAACTGCCACTGTGTCTGCCATGTGAGCATGTTGACGTCATCATTGTATTGTCTGGTTAGCATGGTCAACCCTTAACTTTGACCGACCATATCTTGTTTGTACGAGCTTCGATCAAGGCGAAATGAGCAGCGTCAGAATCATGGTGACGAGATCTTAGATTCTGCATCATTTTTGCTTAGATTTGGGACAATCAATTTTTCACCTTTTTGAACCCCTGATTTGTCTATTTGACCAAACCTTTGACTGCACATAACTTTTGCATACGAACTCCTTTTGAGCATGTTTAAATTGCGTTAGGATCATGTCAGCAACCTCTTTCCAATGATGTTGATTCCTCTAGGCTCTAAGATTGCAAAATTTTTAGTTCTTCTGTATCCACCTAGATCATTCCTCCCCACTAGGGGCTCAAACCACCTGACCCCCTTTTATAGGGATTTGTTTCTATTATCATTCATTAAATAGAAAGGAGGCTTGTATACGTAGCAAATAAATTTGCTTAGTATATTGGTGGAGAGTGAAAAAAGCAAGTAGGAGGTCAAGGGTTTGACCCCCACAAACCAACCTTTTAACAATCAAATCGCCACATGTGACACGTGGCACCCAATCATTGGGATACGTGGCATTACCTCATTCATCCGCCAGTGAAACATGTCACGCTGGACCGGTCCACATCTTCAGACTTGCCACGTCATCTGTTGACTCAGATGCCGCAATCTGCCACGTGTCAAACTCTGGATCTACCACGACAACAACTACCACTATGTCTGCCATTTCAGCATGTTGACATCATCATTGTACTATATAGTCAGCATGGTCAACCCTCAAATTTGACCAGCCATATCTTGCTCGTACTAGCTCTGATCGAGGTGAAACGAGTGGCGTTGGAATCGTGGCGACGAGCTCTTTGACTTGGCATCATTTTTGCTTGGATTTGAGACAATCAATTTTTCACCTTTTTAAACGCTTGACTCCCCTGTTTGATCAAACCTTTGACTGGACATAACTTCTGTATAAGAACTCCTTTTGAGCTCGTTCAAGTTGTGTTAGGATCGTGTCAGCGACCTCTTTCCAATGATGTTGATTCCGTCAGGTTCTAAGACTCCAAATTTTTGGGTCTTCTAGATCCACCTAGATCATTCCTCGCCACTGGTGGTTCAAACCACCTATAGACACCCTAAAATGACCAAGTCATCGCACTACTTGTATTTGATCTAATCTGTCACATCACCTGCATTTAGCGTTAATTAAATAATCTAATTATTTAATTAATTTCACCAAATTCTTCTAAATCACATACTTTCGACATTAATTAAATAAATCTTCATTATTTAATTAATTAAATTAAATTCCTCTATTATTCTTCCTCAAGTCTCCATTAATTAAATAAATCACATTATTTAATTAGTTCATCACAAATTCCCTCTTATCTACAATTAAATAATTCTTAATTATTTAATTAAATCATATTTATTCTTCCAAAATCATGCACAACAATTAAATAAATTTATTTATTTAATTTGCTTTCTAAATCTTCTAAATTAAATAATCCCAATTATTTAATTGTTTCTTCCAATAATATTTTCTCTAAATTTAAATAAATCAAATATTTATTTAAGTTGCTTTTTCTTCTAAATTGAGTTATCTCTAAATATAACTCAAGCTTTCTTGCACATGCAATTAAATATTCCTAATATTTAATAAAGCAAAATATCTTCTTATTCTCATGCAAATCCTTCTTCTTGTTTTAAATCACTTAACTGATTATTATATTCTTTTAATTGCTTTAACTCATTCTTCTATTCTTAGCAAATCTTCTCATGCAAAAGAAAGCAAAACAAATGTCTTTTTCTTATTTAATGCACATTCCTCAACTGTTCTCCTCCGTTGATTATTCTGAATTATCTAGACCATTGATCGATCTCTATTGAAATGTATATAAACCCCCCTCATCTCCTTCATTACCTCTCTCTTCGATCACTTATTCTCAGCCATACTTAACAGCGCTTTGAGCATACATCGCATCGATTGAGCAACTTCACGATCTCTTAACATTGATCTCTACTTGCTTGTTGCAACCATGGTTTCGCAACATTATTGAACAATCCACATTCATCCAAAGGGAACAATACAAATCTCGGTAAAAGCTTTTATATTTTATTGATTTATTAGTAATGGCTTTTATTTAGATTGGTTCTCTTTATGTTATTGGATTTTGATTTTGTTAGTTTATCATAGTCAATTTTTCTCATACACATTCTGGCATGCCTGGTGGGACCCACTAATCCCTCTTTTTTTTTGAGAAATTGAATTTTTTTGAAGTTACAATATGGAATAGAGCATCTCGACACAGAAAAGCGCCTTTGGTAGAGCAGTACAGCACTTTCAGGCCATCCCGCAACGCCTTTGGTAGGATAGAACCTCGCTTTTGGTATTACAGTAAAGCGCACATGAGAAAATAGCAAAGCGCTTTTGGTATTATAGTAAAGTGCTTTTGATATAACAGAAAAGTGCTATTGGTATAACAGTAAAGCCCTTTTGGTTAAGATAACAGGCTTGCAAACTTCAAAACCCCATAACTTGCTCAAAACGTAACAAAATTTGATGCTTTTTTTTTTAAATTGCATAGAAAATCATAAGGAATCCATTGGTGATATTTAATCTCTTGTATCTCATCATTTGGCTACCAATTTTATGGATTTCACTTTGGTTTTCTAGGGTTCTCATTTATTGTTAGGGTTTTGACTTGATTTCTGACATCTTGTTCTTTTCTTTGGAACTAATATCACTTGGTGCAGCATCTTATCACTTATCAACATTCTGGATCATCACCCAATCATTCAATCATCCTTTGATCTAGCTTTTTTGATGAAATATTATTTTTTGTAGGCCTGTTATTACACTGTGCGTTTGGTAGTACAATAGCTCGCTTTTGGTAGCAAAGTAGCTTGCTTTTGGTCAAAGTAGCTTGCTTTTGGTAGCACAGTACCACGCTTCTGGTAGCACATCACCGCGCATTTGAAAACATAGTGAAGCATTATTGGTATCACAGTAAGTCGCTTTTGGTAGCACAGTGCAGCGCTTTAGGTCAAATTGATTTGTTTTTGCTAACGTGTGAGTTTTTGTGGAACTAATTACTTGTTGCAGCTTCTTATCACTCACACAGAGAAAAAAGGTTTTTCTAATATGTTCATGCAGGACGAGTGTTGAAGAAATCTTGATTTATCTCACTAAGTCTTAGAAACATATTGCCTTCTTAAGGGATAATTGAACAAATCATTTCAAAAATTTAATTCTTAGGAACATACTACTTTTTCTTAAGGGACAATGGACATGTATGCGGAAACACCTCAATTTTCTAAGGGACAATGGACATGAATGCCAAACACTTCAATTTTATAAGGGACAATTAACAATTACAAATGTGTGTGTGCCTAATCTAGTTGCACCTTATTTTTTCTTATAACGAGACAATTGAACCTTTGTTTGACATGCTTGCTCTTACATTTCAGTACTTCCTTTAGAAGGGCATGCTTTTTGGATTGTGCTTCATCCAAAAGGGATGACCCTAAGTAGAGTTTTCCTTTGAACCACTATATAAGAGGGATAAGGCGAAAGCCAAGTCCTAACCGACATCAGCCTTACCTTGTGGTGCCAAACTGAAAAGAGGTGTACTAGCTCTTTGTGGAAATAATTTTCACATTGAGCGAAGTGTTTGATACTCTTAGTAAGATTGATTAAAGTTTTTAGTGGCTTGTCACATTGCTCATAAGGTGTTGGTCCCTCAAAGTTATTAAGAACCATTCTAGATAGAGACTACCCGATCTACCTCCGAACGTTGCGGTAATCATGAGTGCAAGGGGAATCGATTTAAGCCCTTAAGATGCTCACCATTAGCTCCCTTAAGAAGAGATAGTATTCTCTTGGCCATAAAGCTCTTGTGACCTACTTGAGCTTTCCAAGGGGAGAGTGAGATAGCCCTACCTATCGTCTCTCACAAAGATACAAAATATCTGACACCTTTATGGAATGATATTTTTATTGATGGAGTATTAAGCTGTGAGCTGATCTACTGCAATGAAACCTTGTCTCTAGGGATAAAAAGTTCTTGTTATTTATTGCAATTGTCTTATACCTATGGAAACATTGGGCTTCTTTGTGAGCCTCGAACATGCACTATCTGTTGTGTCAGTCCTTTTTTTTACCACTTGTTTGCGGTGTTTTCTCTTGCCAAAAGACAAATCCAATCAGAACCATAACCACATCTATCAAAATTGCCTTTAAAAAGCATCAGACACTACTTCAGCACCTCTGGTATTGCAGCAGCTCGCCCTTGGTGGTACAGTAGCTCACTTTTGGTCACCGTAGCTCACCTTTGGTATAGCATTACCTCACCTTTGGTAGCTCAGTCCATCGCCTTTGGTATTACAGTAGCATGCTTTTGGTTGCATAGTCCAGCGCCTCTGGTCAAACAGTATAGCGCCTTTGGTCTAGTTACTTGTGCATCAGAGTTTGTCTTTGTCAAAACACAAGCAGAAACCTTGCATTACCCTTTTGTCCTAGTGTATTCCATGGTAACCACTAGGCTACAGCAAACTATGAAGTCCAAGCAAGTTGTCCCTAGGAAGCGCAAATTGCCTCCTCACACACCACAATCAGGTCGACTCAACATTACTCCCAAGGTTACTCCTAGAACACCTGCGGAAAGATATACCAACTTTCCCAGCATGTCGCAGCTGGACCACCCTAGCATTCCTCAAGAGGGTAGGGTCCCTTTGGTAAGCACACCTCACTATACCACCGACTTGCCTCCAGATTTTGGGCCACAAGGATATACTATTGATCAAGTCACTCCTCAAGAAGGTAGGGTCCCTTTGGTAAGCACACCTCACTATACCACTGGCATGACTCCGGATTTTGTCCCACAAGGTTATACTACAAATCTATCCCCATCTCAAGAAGAGTGACACTTTGAAATAGGTCAATCCTCTCAAGAAGATGGGCAAGATCTTGATGAATTCATACAAGAGCCTAGAGTCATGGCCGCCTTTGACAAGATCCTTAGTGAGAACCAAGATCATTTATTTTGCTTGCTTGCAGAGCAATGCACCAAGTTACCTCAAGATTTTGATTTATCCACTCTCAAGGAGACAAACAACACTTTAAGTGCCATCCAAGCAGTCCAAACCATGTCAACAGTGACCATGCCTTTACCCGAACAAGGCTCACAAGGTAAACCAATGGTGCAATATAAGAATCCCCTTTTTCAAAACCCAACAGGAAAGAGGGTCGTATCACCACTTCTAACTCCTATGGAGATCTACAACAATCAACAAGAAACTCTCCAACGCCAAGCGGAGATAGCTAAGCAAGCCACCTTAGCTCAATCAAATATACAACAAACTCCTAAAGTGTCCACACCAATTGCAAGTGGAATTTTGGTTACTCCATAACGAATAGGTTTCCCACCAAATTACAATCTGGGGAACAACTATGTAGCCATGCAATAAGGGTCTCAACACATACTACCTCCCATATCATCAAACCTTCATGTCTCTCAACCAATTAGAGTCATGCAATCCCAACCAGAACATTCTTCTGCTCTCATCCCCAATCAACCATTGCAAATCACATCTACCTATGTCCTTCCTCCACTACGTTCATCAGCGCTAAATTTCTTTCACACATTGCCTAGCCACCCTCAACTTTCCCAACATCAAGTTTCCCAAAGCTATGTGCCGCAATTGCAACCTAACCCACACTTTAGCTTTCCTCCACCCAATTCTTTTCTTCAACCATCACAAAGCCAACATTCTTACCTAGTGCCACCTCCACCTCTTCCAAATCAAAACATCTAAATTCAACCCAATCTGAACCCAACGTACAACGCATATGACCCCAACCAATCTTATGACCCTTATAATACCAATGCTTGTGGATTACAATACAATCTATCGTATGGGCAACAACAACCACTTCTAGGACAACAGGAGCTGTTTCCAACCCCTCCCATGGTGATGGAGCTAAAAATCATGGAAGTTCAACAACAGCTATCTGATCTTACGTTTGGCCACACCAAGAAGACCTTCTCTTTAGAAGAAGTGTGTCCTTATCATTTTGATCGGTCATTACCAATGATCCCTTTTCCTCAAAATTTTACTATTCCTAAGTTTGATAAATACAAAGGAAAAGGCGACCCAAAAGACCATCTTAGGGAATTCTATCTTGCTTGCTTCAAGGTCTCACATAACGACACGTATCTTATGTGTCTCTTTCCTCACAGTCTTGGAGGTCAAGCAATAGAATGGTTCTCACACTTACCTACAGGTATCAAGTCTTTTAACGAGCTAGCAGAGAAATTTGCCACCCATTTTTCTTACAACGCAGAGCATGAGATCTCCATGACTGATCTATGCAATAATAAACAGAAAAATGGGGAAAATTTCATTTCTTTCCTTCAACGATGGAGACAAATGGCTAGCAAATTCCCTTTCAAGATTCCTGAGAAATAGCTTGTTAGCATATTTGTGCAGAACCTCAACCAAGAGTTAGGTTTCCATTTACAAATTCTTAGTGCTACAACCTTCGATGAAATCACGTACAAAGGAATTAACATTGAAAAGGCCCTTATTGCTAAGGGTGTGGTCAAAATCTTCAAAGAAATGAAAGACAATGCTCCTCATCAACAAACAAATAATAAACCCAAATATTGGAACAAAAACAAAAACGTGGTCAACGATGGTGTGGTTGACTCTAAACATGTCCAAACATTGTAAACACCACTTCAGCTTGCTAAACCAAGTCAATCTCAACAACAGCAACAACAGTGGCAACCCTATCAAAACCAACAACAACAACAACAAGAGCGGCCTCAACAAGATTACCCTCCGTAGCATCAATTTACTCCCTTGGGAGAGCCCATCGAGTCAGTCCTACAGAAGATTTTACACAAAGGCCTCATCACCTTACCCGATGCTCCCCCGTATGGTGAACCTATTTACAAAACTGTGCGGTATAGAGAAAATGAATACTGTGAATTCCATAGGAGCAAAGGGCATAGAACTGCATCATGCATGAAACTCAAGCACCTAATCCAAACTCTCATTAAAGGAAATCAAATATCTCTACAAGATGATCCACCAACTCAGCACACGAACAAAGACCTCAATATGTACAAGGAACCATTCCCTCATCATGGTCCACCTCCTCCTCAGGATAGAGGTAAAGGTATCAATCATGCCTCCACTTCCTTTGATTCCATTGTAGGTCATTTTGAAGAGAGTCGAGTGCCTACCCTCACAATCAAAGGCAAATCTACGGATTGCGCTATTACAACTCGTTGTGGTCGTGTCACCATTCGTGGTCCTACACCCAGTCTCCCAACTCAATCTGATTATAATCTTGTTGAACATCTAAGAAAAATGCTAGCACAGATCTCTATCTTGGACCTTCTACGGTCATCACCTGCACATAGAGTAGTGCTAGAAAGATCCCTCCAAGAGTCTTCGGTTCCTAACAACATAGCGGTCACAGATTTCCGTGCTATAGTAGGTAATATTGCTTCACCCTACAATGTGGTCTTCTCTGAAAAGGACCTCCCTTCCCATGATCTGTGTCACAATGATGCCCTTCATATTGAAGTTCTCATCCATAAGCGCAAAATCAAACGTATACTCATAGATGGTGGTGTTGGTCTCAACATATGTTCTTTAAAGTTACTTAAGCAATTGGGATACTCTAAGGATCATGTCAACACTGATCAAAGTATTACAATTAAGGGATACGATGATGCTGAATGTCGTTCAGAAGGTATTATCCACTTGTCTATACAACTGGGCCCTGTCATGCTTGAAACCAGATGTCAAGTCCTTGATATTGAGCTACCTTACAACATTATCCTAGGCCGCCCATGGATCCATGCAATGAAAGTTGTTCCCTCCACGTACCATAAGTCTCTAAAGTTCCCATACAATGGTATGGAGATCACTATCCCAGGAGACCCCAATCCTTTTGAACTTTGCCGTGTCTTTCAAGGTAGTTATAAGAACTGCAACCAAGTGCCTAACAATGCAAAAGCCCTTGAATCCCCACTATATGTTGATCCTGAAACTCTGACACAAGCCTCTACAAGTAACCCTAATCCTCTGCCTGAAATCAAGGCTCACATCCGTGATATAGGCTTTGGATCGTATGATATCTCAAAATCTTGTTGTGTAGGGTGGATGCCTTTATCCCCTAAATCTTACGGCCAACCACCCATTGCCAAAGTAATTAAAAAAGTAGCTATTCCTCCCCCAGCATTTCTAACCCAATTCCAATAGGGACAGTTATTGGAAGAGGAAACTATTGAGGACATTTCTTCTTGGCTCTATAAGGAGAAAGAACCAGTCACAATACCAGTCAAGCAATATGGCAATGGCTTAAGGATAGTAAAAAACATGGGCTATAAAGGCAAAGGTGGCCTTGGGAAACAAAATCAAAGAACTATGGAACCCATTCTTGTGACAAAGAAACTAGACAAGAAGGGTTTAGGATTTGGTAAGAAGGTATCGCACGCCTTGGACGTCGAGTATATCCTCGATGAGGTGGCTGAAACTTTTCCCACCGATTCGACGTCTACAGAGGATATCATCGATGACTCTTCCCTCCATATGACCAACCTATTCACAGAATGCTCCATTTTTACGCTATCCTCCGTATCCCTAAGATCCACCACAAACACCCAGAATGTAACACTTGTCTACCCTAAACTTATCGATTGGGACCAACAAGGGTCCCCCATTATAGATGTATTTCAGAATGACGAAGCTTTAGCTGAATTCATGGGACTTCGGGAAGGTATCCCTCTTGGTGATCATAAAGCAGGTTTTGTAATAGAACTAGAGCCAACAACTTATTTTGGTGAGAATGCCAAATCCTCCAGTTGCAAAAGTAAAAATAAAGAAAGATCTCTAGGCGAAAACCACACTGTAGCACCTCCTGATCACAAAATAGTAAAAACAAAGGACGTATCCAAAGGTGAAGACCCAACTGTGGCACCTGAGGATGGAGGATTTGACATTCCCCTACCATCTAAGTATCAAGAGAAGTCAGCTCTCCTAGTAGAAGACTCTATAGAGATAAACCTTAGCACCGAGAAGAATCCAAAGACCACATTCCTAGCAGCATCACTATCAGAAACAGAGCACAAGAATCTTAACACATTCTTCTTATAGAGAACCATCAACTTTGCATGGACCTATGCTAATATGCCTGGGCTAGACCCTAAGCTAGTTGTTCACTATCTCACAGTTGATCCAAAAGTAAAACTAGTCAAGCAAAAGCTGAGGAAGATGCACCCATAGATAGCTCTCTTAGTAAAGGTGGAAATACAGAAGCTGTTAGATGCAAAGTTCATCTGACCTATTGACTATTCAGACTGGGTATCAAACATTGTACCTGTGTCTAAGCCCAATGGGCACATCTGCATGTGCAATGATTTTAGAGATCTTAATAAAGCATGTCCCAAAGATGACTTTCCACTACTGAACATTGACATTATAGTAGACTTGACAGCGGGGCATGAAATGCTTTCTCTCATGGATGGATTTTGAGGCTATAATCAGATAAGGATAGTAGAAGAAGATCAACATAAAACAACCTTTACTTGTCCCTGGGGCAATTATTGTTGGTGTGTCATGCCGTTTGGTCTAAAGAATGCAGGAGAAACCTATCAGAGAGCAATGACAGTGATATTCCATGATCTCTTTCATCATATCATGGAGGACTATGTGGATGACATACTAGATAAATCTTCTAAGGCAGATCACATACAAGTTCTAAGACAAATCTTTGATAGGCTCGAGAAATACCAAGTAAGACTCAATCCAAAGAAGTGTGTCTTTAGTGTAACATCAGGAAGCTGTTAAGATACATTGTATCTCGCAGAGGCATTGAAGTAGACCCTGCAAAAGTAAAGGCTATAGTGGAGATGCCTCCCCCAAAGAACCTCAGAGCATTAAGGAGCCTTCAGGGAAGGTTGCATTCCATTAGGCATTTCATCTCATAGCTAGCAGATAAATGTCAACCATTTCAACACTTACTCTGAAAGGATGTCTCATTTCGATGGGATGATAAGTGTCAAGAAGCATTTGATCAGCTCAAGGAGTATCTAGCTACACCTCCTGTATTGGTACCACCAGTGGCTGATAAACCTTTGATATTATACATCTCAACTACAACTTCGGCCCTAGGGGCCTTGCTAGCACAACATGATGAATTAGGAAAAGAGCATGCAATTTATTATATCAAAGAACCTTGGTGGGATATGAGCTCAATTATTCACTAATGGAAAGGGCTTGTTTAGCAGTAGTGTTCTCTTCCCAAAAGTTGCAGCATTACATGTTGAATCAACACACAAATCTTATAGCCAAAATTGATCCTTTGAAGTATCTACTTGCAAAAGTATCTCTTACAAGCAGACTAGCTAAATGGGTCATGATCCTTAGTGAGTTCAACATTGAGTATATGGATCGCAAAGCAATCAAAGGACAAGCACTAGAAGATCAACTAGCAGAAGCACCCATGACTGATACACACCCTATGGTAGTAGACTTTTCGGATGAGAATCTATTCACTCTTTCCAACTCAATAATGTGGAAGTTGTATTTTGATGGTTCCTACACACAGCATGGATCAGGGGCCGGCATCTTATTCATCACACCTCAGAATGACTATATTCCAAAGTCATATCGGCTTGCATTCCCTTGCACTAACAACATCGCTGAGTATGAAGCACTCCTCATAGGTCTCAATATAGCAGTTCAATGGGACATCACAGAATTACAAGTATATGGAGACTCACAAGTAGTCATTCACCAAGTCACAGATGAGTACCAAACAAAAGATGAAAAGTTGGTCCCCTACAAGCAACTAGTGGATGCCTACAAACCACATTTTTCTACCATCACATTTGACGAAATTCCAAGAGAGCATAACAAGGCTGCATATTCTATGGCTTCTATAGGGTCACTGATTGATATGCCAGCTAATACACAGAAATGTGAATTCTTGATCGAACAATTGCTGATACCAACTGTCGATGTTCCCATTACTGAAATTATCTGCGAACTTGTTGGTCCCAATTCCCCATGGTATGAAGAGATCTATGAATACCTTAAACACAATACCTTTCCCCCTGACCTATCATCCACCCAACGTGAAACCTTTATCCGTCGATCCTCCCGTTACACCATTCTGGGTGATATACTATATCACCAGAGTCTCGATGGTATCCTCTTATGATGTCTTAACGTGGAAGAAGCCAAAGCTACCTTACGAGACATATAGGAAGGTGTCTGTGGCACGCATTCTACTAGTCCTAATCTTGCTAAGAAGATACTCAGAACAGGTTATTACTGGCCTACAATAGAGCAAGATGCTGCACAGTTTGCTAAGAAGTGTTTACAATGCCAACAGCATGGAGATTTGATTCACGCACCAGCTCATGAATTACAACCTGTGACTACTCCATGGCCTTTTTCTCAATGGGGTCTCGACCTCGTAGGATAAATCCATCCTTCCTCATCCAATGGCCACAAATTCATTATTGCCGCCACTGAGTACTTTACAAAGTGGGTGGAAGCCATTCCCATGACCTATATCACCGGTAAGCAAATAGCCAAGTTTATCCTTAACTACCTCATATGCCGGTATGGTATCCCCCAAGCCATTGTCACTGATAATGGGAGACCATTCAAGAATTAAGAGGTTCGTGCCTTGTGCACACAATACAATACCCAACATCGCTTTTCAACTCCCTACTATCCACAGAGTAATGGCCAAGCTGAGTCTTCCAATAAAACCATTCTCAAAATCCTCAATAAAACAATCAATGAAGCTGGTCGTGATTGGCACTTGCAACTCAATCACGCCCTATGGGCCTACCCAACTGGTGCCACACCTTATGCCTTGGTCTATGGCTCTTAAGCCATCCTACCCATAGAGGTCGAGATCCCATCCCTCAGAGTATCCATGCAGGACCTGATCAACGGAGAGGAGTATCGCACTTCTAGATTAGCTGAGCTTGAACTACTAGAAGAGAGGCGCCTTGTCGCACTTAATCATCTCCATGTCTATCAAAATAGCCTTCGACGTAATTACAACAAAAAGATCAAAGAAAGACAGTTTCAAGTTGGTGATCTTGTACTCAAAGAGAATCAAAGAAATCAAGCAGATCGAGAAAAGAAGGGCAAGTTTGAGCCTACCTAGTTAGGTCCTTTTATTGTCACCGCAGCATATGGATTAGGAGCATATACTTTAGCTACACCTGACGGCATTCCTCTAGATGAGCCACTTAACAGTGTCCATCTCAAGAAGTTCTATGCTTGATCCTCAGAGTATTCTAAAAAAAAAAATCTAAACAAATAATCCATCCTATGGTGAAAACCTGGTAAACAAGTGCCTTGGATAAGTACCATAGTGAAAACCTGGCAAACAGGCACTATGTGTAGAGTCAGCATCCATTGTCTATCGAGCCCTGTCCACTCCATGTCTAGTTCACAAGCAACTTTCATCCATCCATCCATAATAAAAACCATTGACTTTGTTTACATTTCCATCCCCCTATCTAGTATAGCTTGGAAATTTGTCAGTGTCCATCATCGTCATCCCACATCTTGATCTGTGTCAACAGTTTGCACTGTCTTGTCCTAGGTCACAACTTCCTATGTCTTCTCCATCGGTCACCCATGCAAATTCCTCTACCAGAATGGGGGCAACTCTTTCCTTCACTTAGGTCTAGGATTGGTTCCTTGATTCTTGGTTCACAGCGCGCTCTTCAATCTTTTCTCCTTTCCGCAGATAGCATCCTTTAACGGACACATCGCTCCTACGATAAGGTTGTTATCTTCTCAACACTTTTCCTACATCATCACACCACCAGAACTACATAACATTTCTTCTCAATCTTAAGGTACCTTGATCCCATGGATATGGGTATGTAGGCAGTCTGGAATACAAAGGATGTATCCAGTACTCAGGTACATAAGATCTCCCCTCCTCTCCACCTCGATCTACCTCATCACTCTATCCAGAACTACATATTTATCACTTTCATCTCAATCTTAAGGTACCTTGATCCCATGGATATGGGTATGTAGGCAGTCTGGAATACAAAGGACGTATCCAGTACTCAGGTACATAAGATCTCCCCTCCTCTCCACCTCGATCTACCTCATCACTCTATCCAGAACTACATATTTATCACTTTCATCTCAATCTTAAGGTACCTTGATCCCATGGATATGGGTATGTAGGCAGTCTGGAATACGAAGGAAGTATCCAATACTCAGATACATAAAATCCCCTCCTCTCCACCTCGATCCACCTCATCACTCTATCCAGAACTACATATTTATCATTTTCATCTTTCATCGCAATATGCCTTGATCCCGTGGATACAGGGTATGTAGGTAGTCTGGAATACGAAGGATGTATCCAGTACTCAAGCACACACGATCCATCATTCTCCACCCACCTCAATCCATTAGCCTATGTCTCTCTAGTCTTCTGTTTATCAAAATCTATTCACCTCAACTTGACTAACTCAAGCAGCAAGCTAGCGCATCCTTTCCAAGCAAAAGTTCTTAAAAAACCTGAAGCAAAGCAGCTTACTTCAAGAGTCATCTACTGTCCTACTATTCTGATTGCCAACATCAGCTAATTCCAGCTTAATCACAGCACCAGATCCACAAGCTTGTCTTCCGTCGAATGTTCCATTGTTGAGACCAACACACGCATCTCCTGCAACATGTGGCATTTCCTGCAGCAAGATATGTCTTTTTAGGTAGATAGCCCCCTTTAACAGACATAGATTTCCTATGATAAGGTTATTATCTTTCCTATCCAATCTATCCTGAGCAACCTCTTTGGCAAGAGAATATGTTGGTTGTATGTTTACTTTGTAAGTTAGTCAATTTGCTTTATGGTTTATCTTTTGTTCCTTTTCCATTACCTATTCAAGACTACCTTGATTTATCTATAATCTTGGTATACTACGATACAGTACGGATTGGAGGCATAGTCATTGCTTTTGTGTGCCGTGTTTGAGGAATGATCTTTAGCATCTTTTTTAGCAGCATATTTATCTTGTGTGTGTTACGTCCTAGCATCTTACATATTAATACTCTTCTTGCATTTACATGTATTGAAGTTTATTTTATGTTCAAACTATGGCTCAAGCACATGTACCAACAAGGTCATATTATGTCTGAGGGATCTAAGTTCAAACCGCTTTCTTGCAGAGTCAACGTCCACGCACTCGGATATTACAGCACCTTGGTCTTTTATACCTTGGTGGCGTATTATCCACGTGCTATATCAAAAATAAGGATTGCTCTTTATATACAATTGTGAAACCAATGCAACAAGCTCATCATTTACCCATCCATTTACCCATGGCCTTATATAGTTTTCCAACAAAGATCGATCAACCGTCTTTCTCTCATGTTCTCTCCTATCTCCTTTCTTCTATCTATCATCAACCCAACCTCGCCTATCTCCAACACAATCTTCTAGTCGACTGTCAACCCAGTCCTTCTGTCTCTTCCCTCTCTTCCCACTCGAGGGGGCATACGTTGGGGCAACAAGCTACACTGGGGCATCAAAAATTGTATCATGTCTTCAACAATCGTTTTCTTTGACGCAACGCTATAAACTGCATTGCACCAAAGAGGGGCAAAATGTAGACACCCCAAAATGACCAAGTCGTCGCACTACTTGTATTTCATTTAATCTGTCACATCACCTGCATTCAGCGTTAATTAAATAATCTAATTATTTAACTAATTTTACCAAATTCTTCTAAATCACATACTTTCGACATTAATTAAATAAATCCTCGTTATTTAATTAATTAAATTAAATTCCTCTATTATTCTTCCTCAAGTCTCCATTAATTAAATAAATCCCATTATTTAATTAGTTCATCACAAATTCCCTCTTATCTATAATTAAATAATTCTTAATTATTTAATTAAATCATATTTATTCTTCCAAAATCATGCACAACAATTAAATAAATTTATTTATTTAATTTGCTTTCTAAATCTTCTAAATTAAATAATCCCAATTATTTAATTGTTTCTTCTAATAATATCTTCTCTAAATTTAAATAAATCAAATATTTATTTAAGTTGCTTTTTCTTCTAAATTGAGTTATCTCTAAATATAACTCAAGCTTTCTTGCACATGCAATTAAATATTCCTAATATTTAATAAAGCAAAATATCTTCTTATTCTCATGCAAATCCCTTCTTCTTGTTTTAAATCACTTAACTGATTATTATATTATTTTAATTGCTTTAACTCATTCTTCTATTCTTAGCAAATCTTCTCATGCAAAAGAAAGCAAGACACATGTATTTTTCTTATTTAATGCACGTTCCTCAACTGTTCTCTTCCGTTGATTATTCTGAATTATCTAGACCATTGATTGATCTCTATTGAAATCTATATAAACCCCCCTCATCTCCTTCATTACCTCTTTCTTTGATCACTTATTCTCAAGCATACTTAACAACGCTTTGAGCATACATCGCATCGATTGAGCAACTTCACGATCTCTTAACATTGATCTCTATTTGCTTGTTGCAACCATGGTTTCGCAACATTATTGAGCAATCCACATTATCCAAAGGGAACAATACAAATCTCGGTAAAAGCTTTCATGTTTTATTGATTTATTAGTAATGGATTTTATTTAGATCGGTTCTCTTTATGTTATTAGTTTTTTATTTTGTTAGTTTATCATAGTCAATTTTCCTCTTACACACCACCTGGCCCGCTTTTATAGGGATTTGTTTATATTATCATTCTTTAAATAGAAAGGAGGCCCGTATATGTAGTAATGAAAGACGTTTAGTATATTGGTGGAGAGTGAAAATAGGAAGCAGGAGGTCAGGGATTCAACCCCCACAAACCAACCTTTTAACAAGCAAATCGTCACATGTGCCTCATTGGGCCACATGGCATTCACTCATTCGTCTGTCAGTGACACGTGTCACACTAGAGTGGTCCACATCTTTAGACCTGCCTCGTCATCTGTTGAGTCAAATGCCGCCATCTACCACGTCTCAACATCTGGACCTACCATGCCAACAACTGGCACTGTGTCTGCTAGGTCAGCATGATGACATCATCATTGTACTATCTAGTCAGCATAGTCAACCCTCAATTTTAACCAGTGATATCTTGCTCATACAAGCTCCAATTATAGTGAAACGAGCAACGTTGGAATTGTGGTGATGAGCTCTTCGAATAGGCATCATTTTTTAGAATTGAGACAATTAATTTTTCACATTTTTTGAAAGCATGATTCAGCTGTTTGACCAAACCTTTGACTGCATATAACTTCTGCGTAAGAACTCCTTTTAAGCCCGTTCAAGTTGTGTCAGGATCGTACCAGTGAGCTCTTTTCAATGACACTCATTCCATTAGGTTTTGAGACTGCAAAAATTTTAGGTCTTCTGAATCCATTTAGATCATTCCTTCCCATTAGGCGTTCAAACCACCCAACCCCTTTTATAGGGATTCGTTTCTATTATCATTCTTTAAATAGAAAGGAAGCCCATATATATAGCAAAGAAAACTGCATGGTATATTGGTGGAGTGATAATAGCAAGGTTCGACCCTACAAACCAACCTTTTAACAATCAAACCGCCACATGTGTCACCCAATCATTAGGCCAAATGGCATTACCTCATTCGTCCGTCAATGACACGTGTCACACAAGATTGGTCCACATCTTCAGACCTGTGACATCATTTGTTGACTCAAATGCTGCCATCTGCCACGTGTCAACCTCTGGGCCTACCACATCAACAACTGCTACTGTGTCTGCCATGTCAGATGCTAATGTCATCATTGTACTGTCTAGTTGACATGGTCAACCCTCAACTTTGACTGGCCATATCTTGTTTGTACTAGCTCCAATTGAGGCAAAACGAGCAGCTTCGAAATCGTGGCAACAAGCTTTTCGACTTGGCATCATTTTTGTTTAGATTTGAGACTATCAATTTTTTACCTTTTTGAACACCTAATTTGCCTGTTTGACTAAACCTTTGACTACACATAATAAACTCCTTTTGAGCCCATTCAAGTTGCGTCAGATTTTGTCAGTGACCAGTTTCCAATGATGTTGATTCTGTCAGGTTCTGAGACAGCAAAATTTTTAGTTCTTTTGTATCCATCTAGATCATTATTCCCCACTGGGGGTTCAAACTAGCCAACCGCCTTTTATAGGGATTCGTTTCTATTATCATTCTTTAAATAGAAAGGAGGCCTGTATATGTAGCAAAGAAAGCCGCTTGGTATATTGGTGGAGAGTGAAAATAGAAAGCAGGAGGTCAGGGTTTGGATCCCCACAAACCAACCTTTTAAGAATTAAACCGACACATGTGCCACGTTGCACCCAATCATTGGGCCATGTGGCATTATCTCATTCTTCCGTTAGTGACACATGTCACGCTGGATTGGTCCACATCTTTAGACCTACCACGTCATCTGCATGGTCAACCCTAAGCGTTGACCGGCCATATCTTGCTCATATAATCTCCGATTGAGGTGAAAAGAGCGGCGTCGAAATTGTGACGACGAGCTCTTCGAATTGGCATCATTTTTGCTTTGATTTGAGACAATCAATTTTTCACATTTTTTGAAACCCTGATTCACCTGTTTGACCAAAGCTTTGACTATACACAACTTCTGCATACGAACTCCATTTGAGCCCATTCAAGTTGCATTAGGATCGTGTCAGCAACCTCTTTCCAATGATGTTGATTCTGTCATATTCTTAGACTACAAAATTTTCTAGTCTCTGGATCCACCTATATCATTCCTCCCCAATTGGGGTTCAAACCACCTGACCTCCTTGTATAGAGATTCGTTTCTAATATCATTCTTTAAATAGAAAGGAGGCTCGTATATGTAGCAAAGAAAGTCAATTGGTATATTGGTAGAGAGTGAAAATAGCAAGTAAGAGGTCAGTGGTTCGACCCCCGTAAACCAACCTTTTAACAATCAAACTGCCACATTTGCCCCTGGCACCTAATCATTGGGCTAAGTGGCATTACCTCATTCATCCATCAATGACACGTGTCATGCTGGATTAGTCCACATCTTCAGACCTGCCACATCATCTGCTGACTCAGATGCCCCATTTGCCACATGTCAAACTCTGGATCTGCCACGTCAACAACTACCACAGTGTCTATAAAGTCAGCATGCTAACATCATCATTGTACTATTTAGTCGACATGGTCTACCCTCAATTTTGACCAGTCATATCTTGCTCGTACAAGTTTTGATTGAGGTGAAACAAGCGGCATTAGAATCGCGGCAACAAGCTTTTCAACTTGGCATCATTTTTGGTTGGATTTGAGACAATCAATTTTTCACCATTTCGAATGCCTGATTCGCCTATTTGGTCAAACCTTTGACTGCACATAACTTCTGCATACAAACTCCTTTTGAGCTCGTTCAAGTTGCGTTAGGATCGTGTCAGCGACCTCTTTCCAATGATGCTGATACCGTCAGGTTCTGAGACTACAAGATTTTTAGGTCTTCTATATCCACCTAGATCATTACTCCACACAGGTGGTTCAAACCACCCAACCCACTTTTATAGGGATTTGTTTCTATTATCATTCTTTAAATAGAAAGGAGGCCCGTAGATGTAGTAATGAAAGTTGCTTGGTATATTGGTGGAGAGTGTAATTAGGAAGCAGAAGGTCAGGGGTTCAACCCCCACAAACCAACCTTTTAACAAGCAAATCACCGCATGTGACATGTGGCACACAATCATTAGGCCACGTGGCATACGCTCATTCATTCGTTATTGACATGTGTCACGTTGGATTGGTCCACATGTTCAGACTTGCCACGTCATCTGTTGAGGTAGATGCCGCAATCTACCACATGTCAACATTTGGACCTACCATGCCAACAACTGCCACTATGTCTGCCATGTCAACATGATGACGTCATCATTGTATTGTCTAGTCAGCATGGTCAACCCTCAACTTTGACCGACCATATCTTGCTCGTAGGAGCTTCGATCAAGGTGAAGCGAGCGGCATCAAAATTGTGGCGATCAGCTCCTCCACTTGGCATCATTTTTTCTTGGATTTGAGACAATAAATTTTTCACCTTTTTTAAATGCATGATTTGCCTGTTTGTCTAAACCTTTGACTGCACAAAACTTCTGCATACTAACTCCTTTTGAGCCCTTTCAAGTTGCGTTAGGATCGTGCCAGCGACCTCTTTCCAATGACATTGATTCTGTCAGGTTTTGAGACTGCCAACTTTTTAGGTCTTCTAGATCCATTTAGATCATTCCTTCCCACTAGGGGTTCAAACCACCCAACCCCCTTTTATAGGCCACATGGCATTACCTCATTCGTCTGTCAGTGACACATGTCACGCTGGATTCGACCACATCTTCAAACCTACCACGTCATTAGCTGACTCAAATGGCGTCATCTGCCATGTGTCAACCTCTAGACCTACCACATCAACAACTGCCACTGTGTTTGCCATGTTGATGTAATTATTTTACTATCTAGCCAACATGGTCAACCATCAAATTTCACCAGCCATATCTTGCTCGTACCAGCTCCAATTGAAGCGAAATGAGTGGCATCGAAATCATGGGGATGAGCTCTTCGACTTGGCATCATTTTTGCTAAGATTTGAGACAATCAATTTTTTACCTTTTTGAACACCTCATTCGCCTGTTTGACCAAACCTTTGACTGCACATAACTTCTGCATATGGACTCCTTCTGAGCCCATTCATGTTGCATTAAGATTGTGTCAGCAACCTCTTTCGAATGATGTTGATTCCATTATGTTCTCAGACTACAAAAAAATTTGGTCTTATAGATCCACTTGAATCATTCCACCCCACTTGGGGTTCAGAACACCCGACCCCCTTTTATAGGGATTTGTTTGTATTATCATTCTTTAAATAGAAAGGAGGCCCATATATGTAGCAAAGAAACCCGCTTGGTATATTGGTGGAGAGTGAAAATAGCAAGCAAGAAGTCAGGGGTTCGACACCCACAAACCAACTTTTTAATATTCAAACTATCACATGTGCCATGTGGCACCCAATCATTAGGCCACGTGGCATTACCTCATTCATTTATCAGTGACACGTGTCACGCTGGATTGGTCCACATATTCAGACCTGCCACGTCGTTTGCTAACTCAGATGTCACCATCTGCCATATGTCAACTTCTGGACCTGCAACGTCAACAACTTCCACTGTCTGCCATGTTAGCATGATGACATCATCATTGTATTGTCTAGTCAGCATGGTCAACCCTAAACGTTGACCGGACATATCTTTCTCGTACGAGCTTCTATCGAGGTGAAACGAGTGGTGTCAGAATTGTGGCGACGAGCTCTACGACTTGGCATCATTTTTGCTTGGATTTGAGACAATCAATTTTCACCTTTTTGAATGCCTGATTCACCTGTTTGACCAAACATTTGTCTGCACATAACTTCTGCATATGAACTCCTTTTTAGCTCGTTCAAATTGTGTCAGGATCGTGTCAATGACCTCTTTCCATTAATAGTGATTTCATCAGGTTTTGAGACTGCAAAACTTTTAGTTCCTCTATATTCACCTGGATCATTCCTCCCCACTGTGGGTTCAAACCACCCAACCCACTTTTATAGGGATTTGTTTCTATTATCATTCATTATATAGAAAGGAGCCCTGTATATGTAGCAAAGAAAGCCATTTGGTATATTGGTGGAGAGTGAAAAAAGCAAGCAGGAGGTCAAGGGTTCAACCCCAAAAAACCAATCTTTTAACAATCAAACCGCCACATGTGCCACGTGGCACCCAATCATTGGGCCACGTGGCATTACCTCATTCTTCCATCAGTGACACATGTCACGCTAGATTTGTCCACATCTTCAGACCTACTACATCATCTGCTGACTGAGATGCCTCCATCTGCCACGTGTCAAACTCTAGATCTGCCACGTCAAAAACTTCCATTGTGTCTATCATGTCAGCATGCTAACATCATCATTGTACTATCTAGTCAGCATGGTCAACCCTCAACTTTGACCCGCCATATCGTGCTCGTATGAGCTCCGATCGAAGCGAAACAAGGAGCCTTGAAATCATGACGACAAGCTCTTCGACTTAGCTTCATTTTTGCTTGGATTTGAGACAATCAATTTTTCACCTTTTTGAACCCCTGATTCACCTGTTTGATCGAACCTTTGACTACACATAACTTCTGCATACTAACTCCTTTTGAGCCTGTTCAAGTTGCATTAGGATCGTGTCAGCAACCTCTTCCCAATGATGTTGATTCCATCATGTTTTCAGACTACAAATTTTTTTGGTCTTCTAGATCCACCTGGATCATTCCTCCCTTCCTGGGGTTCAAACCACCTAACCTCCTTTTATAGGGATTCATTTCTATTATCATTCTTTAAATAGAAAGGAGGCCTATATAGGTAGAAAAGAAAGCCGCTTAGTATATTGGTGGAGAGTGAAAATATCAAGCAGGAGGTCAAGGGTTCGACCCCCACAAACTAATATTTTAACAATCAAACCGCCACATGTGCCATGTGGCACCCAATCATTAGACCACATGGCATTACCTCATTCATCCGTCAGTGACACATGTCACGCTAGATTGGTCCACATCATTAGACCTGCCACGTCGTCTACTGACTCAGATGCCACCATTTGCCATGTGTCAACCTCTAGGCCTACCATGTCAACAACTGCCACTGTATCTAATATGTCAGCATGTTGATGTCGTCATTGTATTGTCTAATCAGCATGGTCAACCCTCAACTTTTACCAGCCATATCTTGCTTGTACGAGCTCCGATCGAGGCAAAATGAGTGGCATCAGAATTGTGGCAATGAGTTGGCCTAATTCCCCTGTTTGACTGAACCTTTCACCGCACATAACTTCTGCATACAAACTCATTTTGAACCCATTCAAGTTGCATCAGGATCGTCTCAGCAACCTCTTTCCAATGATGTTGATTCCGTCAGGTTCTAAGTTTGCAAAATTTTTAGTTACTCTGTATCTATTTGAATCATTATTCCCCACTGGCCGTTCAAACCACCCAACCCCTTTTATAGGAATTTGTTTCTATTATCATTCTTTAAATAGAAAGGAGGCCAGTATATGTAGTAAAGAAAGTCAATTCGTATATTGGTGTATACTGAAAATAGCAAGTAGGAGATCAGGGGTTCAACCCCCAGAAACCAACCTTTTAACAATTAGACTACCATATGTGCCACGTGGCACCCAATCATTGGGCCACATGGCATTACCTCATTCTTCCGTCAGTGACACATGTCACGCTAGATTGGTCCACATCTTTAGACATGCCACGTCGTCTGCTAACTTAGATGCCTCCATCTACCACATGTCAAACTCTGGACTTTCCACATCAACAACTACCACTGTGTCTGCTATGTCAGCATGCTGACGTCATCATTGTATTGTCTAGTCAACATGGTCAACCTTTAACTTTGACTGGCCATATCTTGCTCCTAGAGCTCTGATCAAGGCAAAACAAGCGGCGGCAAAATCATGAAGACAAGCTCCTCGACTTGGCATCATTTTTGCATAGATTTGAGACATTCAATTTTTCACATTTTTGAACACATGATTCACCTGTTTGACCAAACATTTGACTACACATAACTTTTGCATACAAACTACCTTTGAGCCCATTCAAGTTGCGTTAGGATCGTGTCAGCAACCTCTTTCCAATGATGTTGATTATGTCAAGTTTTGACACTACGAGATTTTTAGGTCTTCTCGATGCACCTAGATCATTCCTCCCCACTAGGGGTTCAAACCACCCAACCACCTTTTATAGGAATTTATTTCTATTATAATTATTTAAATAGAAAGGAGGCCCATATATGTAGCAATGAAAGTCGCTTGGTATATTGGTGGAGAGTGAAACTATGAAGCAGGAGGTTAAGGGTTCGACGTCCATAAAATAATCTTTTAACAAGTAAATCACCCCATGTGCCACGTGGCACCCAATCATTGGGCCACGTTGCATTCACTCATTTGTTTGTCAGTGACATGTGTCACGTTGCATTGGTCCACATCTTCATATGTGCCACATCATCTTTTGAGTTAGATGCCACCATCTGCCACGTGTCAACATCTGGACTTGCCACGCCAACAACTGCCACTATGTTTGCCATGTCAGTATGATGATGTCATCATTGTACTGTCTAGTTAGCATGGTCAACCCTCAACTTTAATCGGCCATATCTTGCTTATATGAGCTCTGATCAAGGTGAAATGAGCGGCGTTAGAATCGTGGTGACGAGCTCTTTACTTGGCATCATTTTTTCTTGGATTTGAGACAATAAAATTTTCACCTTTTTGAACGCATGATTTGCCAATTTGACCAAACCTTTAACTGTACATAACTTCTGCATACGAACTCCTTTTGAGCCTGTTCAAATTACATCAGGATTGTGCCAACAACCTATTTTTAATAACGCTAATTCCGTCAAGTTCTAAGACTGTAAAATTTTTAGGTCTTCTGGATCCATTTAGATCGTTCCTTTCCACTGGGGGTCCAAACCACCTAACCCCCTTTTATAGAGATTCATTTCTATTATCATTTTTTAAATAGAAAGGAAGCCCATATATGTAGCAAAGAAAGCCACTTGGTATATTGGTGGAGAGTGAAAACAATAAGGTTTGACCTCACAAACTAACCTTTTAACAATCAAACTGCCACATGTGCCATGTGGCACCCAATCATTAGGCCACATGGCATTACCTCATTTGTCCCTCAATGAAACATTTCACACTGGATTGGTCCACATCTTCAGACCTGCCACATAATCTGTTGATTCCGTCAGGTTCTGAGACTACAAAATTTTTAGTTCTTCTGTATCCATCTGGATCATTATTCCCCACTAGGGGTTCAAACCACCTGACCCCATTTATATGGATTCATTTCTATTATCATTCTTTAAACAGAAAGGATGCCTGTATATCTAGCAAAGAAAGCCGCTTGGTATATTGGTGGAGAGTGAAAATAGCAAATAGGAGGTCAGGGGTTCAACCCTCACAAACCAACCTTTTAACAATCAAACCCCCATATGTGCCACGTGGCACCCAATCATTGGGCCACAACACATTACCTCATTCTTCCGTCGGTGAGATGTGTCACGCTGGATTGGTCCACATCTTCAGACCTGCCACGTCATCTGCTAACTCAGATGCTGCCATCTGCCACATGTCAAACTCTAGACTTGCCACGTCAACAACTGCCATTGTGTCTGCCATGTTAGCATGCTGACGTCATCATTGTACTGTCTAGTCAGCATAGTCAACCGTCAACTTTGACCGGCCATATCTTGCTCATATGAGCACCAATTGAGGCAAAACGAGCGGCATCGAAATCGTGGCAATGAGCTCTTCGACTTGGCATCACTTGTGATTGCATTTGAGACAATCAATTTTTCACCTTTTTGAACGCCTGATTCACCTATTTAACCAAACCTTTGACTACACATAACTTATGCATACGAACTCCTTTTGAGCCCGTTCAGGTTGCATCAGGATCGTGCTAGCAACCTCTTTCCAATGATGCTGATTCCATCAAGTTCTAAAACTACAGAATTTTTAGTTCTTTTGTATCCACCTGGATCATTCCTCCCCACTAGGGGTTCAAACCACCCAAACCTATTTTATAGGGATTTGTTTTTATTATCATTCATTAAATAGAAAGGAGGCCCGTATATGTAGCAAAAAAATCTGCTTGGTATATTGGTGGAGAGTGAAAAAAGCAAAAAGGAGGTCAAGGGTTCGACACCCACAAACCAACCTTTTAACCATCAAACCACCACATGTGCCACGTGGCACCCAATCATTGGGTTGCGTGGCATTACCTGATTCATCTGTCAAAAACACGTGTCATGCTAGATTGGTCCACATCTTCAGACCTACTACATCATCTGCTGACTCAAATGCTGCCATCAGCTACATGTCAAACACTGGATCTGCCACGTCAACAACTGCCACTGTGTCTACCATGTTAGCATGTTGACGTCATCATTCTACTATCTAGTCGCCATGGTCAACCATCAAATTTGACAAGCCATATCTTGCTTGTACGAGCTCTGATCGAGTCGAAATGAGTAGTGTGAGAATTGTGGCAAGGAGATTTTCTACTTGGTATCATTTTTTCTTGGATTTGAGACAATCAAATTTTCACCTTTTCGAACAACTGATTCGCTTGTTTGACCTTTCCTTTGAATGCACATAAATTCTACATACGAACTCCTTTTGAGCCTGTTAAAGTTACGTCAGGATCGTGTCAGCAACCTCATTCCAATGATGTTAATTCTATCAAGTTTTGAGACTGCAATATTTTTAGGTCTTCTGAATCCACCTAGATCATTCCTCCACATTGGGGGTTCAAACCACCTGACCCCCTTTTATAGGGATTTGTTTCTATTATCATTCTTTAAATAGAAAGGAGGCCCGTATATGTAGCAATGAAAGCGGCTTGGTATATTGGTGGAGAGTGAAAATAGCAAGGTTCGACCCCACAAACCAACCTTTTAAGAATAAAAAATACCACATGTGCCACGTGGCACCCAATCATTTGGCCACATGGCATTACCTCATTTGTCTGTCATTGAGATGTGTCACACTGGATTGGTCCACATCTTCGACCTGCCACGTCATCTGCTGACTCAGATGCCACCATCTGTCACATGTCAACCTCTGGACCTACCACGTTAATAACTACCACTGTGTCTGGAATGTCAGCATGCTAACGTCATCATTGTATTATCTAGTTCGCATGGTCAGCCCTGAACTTTGACCAGCCATATCTTGCTCATACAAGCTCCAATCAAGGTGAAAGGAGCGGTGTCGAAATCGTGGCGATGAGCTCTTCAACCTGGCATCATTTTTCTTAGATTTGAGACAATCAATTTTTTACCTTTTTCAATGCATGATTCACTTGTTTGATCAAACCTTTGACTGCACATAACTTCTGCATACGAACTCCTTTTGAGCCCGTTCAAATTGCATCAAAATCATGTTAGTGACCTCTTTCCAATGATGTTATTCCGTTAGGTTTTGAGACTGCAAAATTTTTAATTCTTCTGTATCCATCTGGATCATCATTCCCCACTGGGGGTTCAAACCACTGGACCCCCTTTTATAGGGATTTGTTTCTATTATCATTCATTAAATAAAAAGGAGGCCTGTATATGTAGCAAAAAAAGCTGCTTGGTATATTGGTGGAGAGTGAAAAAAAATAAGAAAGAGATCAGGGGTTCGACTCCCACAAACCAACCTTTTAACAATCAAACTGCCACATGTGCCACATGGCACCCAATCATTGGGCCACGTGGCATTACCTCATTCGTCTGTCAATAACACGTGTCACGCTGGATTGGTACACATCTTCAGACCTGCCACTTCATCTATTGACTCAGATGCTGCTATTTGCCATGTGGGAAACTCTGGATTTGCCACATCAACAAATGCCACTGTGTCTGCCATGTCTTTATGCTGATGTCATCATTCTACTATCTAGTTAGCATTGTCAACCCTCAACTTTGACCAGCCATATCTTGCTCATACAAGCTCTAATCGAGGAAAAATGAGCAACGTCAAAATCGTGGCAACAAGCTCTTAAACTTGGCATCATTTTTGCTTGGATTTGAGACAATCAATTTTTCACCTTTTCAAATGCCTAATTCACCTATTTGATAGAACCTTTGACTGCATATAACTTCTGCATATGAACTCCTTTTGAGCCCGTTCAAGTTGCATTAGGATCATGTCAACGACCTCTTCCTAATGATGCTAATTCCATCAGGTTTTGAGGCTGTAAGATTTTTAGGTCTTCTAGATCCACCTAGATCATTCCTCCCCACTAGGGGTTCAAACCACCCAACCCCCTTTTATAGGAATTTGTTTCTATTATCATTCATTAAATAGAAAGGAGGCCAGTATATGTAGTAATGAAAGCTACTTGGTATATTGGTGGAGAGTGAAAATAGGAAGTAGCAGGCTAGGGGTTCGACCCCCACAAACGAACCTTTTAACAAGCAAATTGCCACATGTGCCACATGGCACCCAATCATTGGGCCACGTGGCATTCGCTCATTCGTCCATCAGTGACATGTGTCACATTGGATTGGTCCACATCTTCAGACCTGCCACGTCATCTGGTGTGTCAGATGCTGCCATGTGCCAACATCTGGAACTACCACAACAACAACTGCCATTGTGTCTACCATGACAGCATGATGATGGCCTCATTGTACTATATACTCAGCATGGTCAACCCTCAACTTTGACCGGCCATATCTTTTTCGTTAAGCTCCGTTCAAGGCAAAATGAGTGGCGTTAGAATCATGGTGAGGGGCTCTTCAACTTGGCATCATTTTTTCTTGGATTTGAGACAATCAATTTTTTACTTTTTCGAACCCTTGACTCACCTATTTGACTGTACATAACTTCTGCATACGAACTCCTTTTGAGCCCGTTCATGTTACGTTAGGATCATGTCAGCGGCCTCTTCCTAATGATGTTGATTCCGACAGGTTCTAAGACTGTAAGATTTTTAGGTCTTATGGATCCACCTAGATCATTCCTCCCCACTAGGGGTTCAAACAACCTGACCCCCTTTTATAGGGATTTGTTTCTATTATCATTCATTAAATAGAAAGGAGGCCGGTATATGTAGCAATGAAAGCTACTTGGTATATGGTCAACCCTCAACTTTGACCAGCCATATCTTGCTCGTACAGTTTCGATCAAGGTGAAACAAGTGGCGTCGGAATCGTCGTGACGAGCTCTTCGACTTGGCATCATTTTTCCTTGGATTTGAGACAATAAAATTTTCACCTTTTTGGACTCACGATTCACTTGTTTGACTAAACCTTTAACTGCACATAACTTCTGCATACGAACTCCTTTTGGGCCGATTCAAATTGCGTCAAGATCATACCAGCGACCTCTTTCCAATGACGTTGATTCCATCAGGTTCTAAAACTGCAAAAAAATATTCTTCTGGATCCATTTAGTTCATTCCTTCCCACTAGGGGTTCAAACCACCTGATGCCCTTTATAGGGATTCATTTCTATTATCATTCATTAAATAGAAAGGAAGCCTGTATATGTAGCAAATAAATTTGCTTGGTATATTGGTGGATAGTGAAAATAGTAAGGTTCGACCCCACAAACCAACCTTTTAGCCATCAAACCACCACATGTGCCATGTGGCACCCAATCATTAGGCCACATGGCATTACCTCATTCGTCCGTCAATGACACGTGTCACACTAGATTGGTCCACATTTTCAAACCTACCACATCATCTACTAACACAGATGCCGCCATCTACCACATGTCAACCTCTGGACCTACCACGTAAACAACCCTCAACTTTGACTAGCCATGTCTTGCTCGTACGACCTCCGAGCGAGGCGAAACAAGCGACGTAGAAATAGTGGTGACGAGCTCTTTGACTTGGAATCATTTTTTCTTGCATTTGAGACAATCAATTTTTCACCTTTTTGAACGCCTGATTCACCTGTTTGATCGAACATTTGACTACATATAACTTCTGCATACGAACTCCTTTTGAGCCCACTCAGGTTGCGTCAGAATCGTGCCAGCGACCACTTTTGAATGATGCTAATTCCATTAGGTTCTGAGATAGCAAAATTTTTAGTTATTCTTTATCCATCTGGATCATTATTCCCCACCAGGGGTTCAAACCACCCGACCCACTTTTATAGGGATTCGTTTCTATTGTCATTCTTTAAATAGAAAGGAGAACCGTATATGTAGCAAATAAAGTCACTTAGTATACTGGTGGAGAGTAGCAAGTAGGAGATCATGGGTTCGACCCCCATAAACAATCGTTCTTCCCTCAGTGACACGTGTCACGCTAGATTGGTCCATATATTCAGACCTGCCACATCCTCTGCTGACTCAGATGTTGCCATTTGCCACAACGAGCTTTTCGACTTGGCATCATTTTTGCTTGGATTTGAGACAATCAATTTTTCACCTTTTTGAACACCTGATTCACTTGTTTGACCAAACCTTTGACTGCACATAACTTCTGCATACGAACTCCATTTCAGCTCGTTCAAGTTGCGTTAGGATCGTGTCAGCAACCTCTTTCCAATGATTTGATTCTATCATATTCTCAAACTGCAAAATTTTTTAGTCTTCTAGATCCCCCTAGATCATTCCTCCCCACTTAGGGTTCAAACCACCTGACCCCCTTTTATAGGGATTCATTTCTATTATCATTCTTTAAATAGAAAGGACGCCCGTATATGTAGCAAAGAAAGCTGCTTTGTATATTGGTGGAGAGTGAAGAAAGCAAGCAGGAGGTCAGGGGTTCGACCCCCACAAACCAACCTTTTAACAATCAAATCACCACATGTGCCCCGTGGTACCCAATCATTGGGCCACGTGGCATTACCTCATTCGTCTGTTAGTGACACCTATCAAACTAGATTGGTCCACATCTTCAAACCTGCCACGTCATCTCCTGACTCAGTTGCCACCATCTACCATGTGTCCAACTCTGGATCTGCCACGTCAACAACTGCCACTGTGTCTGCTATGTCAGCATGCTGACATCATCATTGTACTATCTAGTCAGCATGGTCAACCCTCAACTTTGACTAGCCATGTCTTGCTTATACGAGCTCTAATCGAGGCGAAACAAGCGGTGTCAGAATCGTGGCAATGAGCTCTTTGACTTAGCATCATTTTTGCTAGCATTTGAGACAATCAATTTTTTACCTTTTCAAATGCCTGATTCACCTGTTTGACCAAACCTTTGACTGAATATAACTTTTGCATACAAACTCCTTTTGAACCCGTTCAAGTTGTGTTAGGTTTGTGTCAGCGACCTCTTTCCAATGATGTTGATTACATCAAGTTCTGAGACTACAAGATGTTTAGGTATTTTGGATCCACCTAGATATGTAGTAATGAAAGCCGCTTGGTATATTGGTGGAGAGTGAAAATAGGAAGTAGGAGGTCAGGGGTTTGACCCCCACAAACCAACCTTTTAACAAGCAAATCGCCACATGTGTCACGCTAGATTAGTCCACATCTTCAGACCTGCCACATCATCTATTGAGTTAGATGCTGTCATCTGCCACGTGTCAATATCTAGACCTACCACGACAACAACTTCCACTGTGTCTACCATGTTAACATGATCATGTCATCATTGTACTGTCTAGTTAGCATGGTCAACCCTCAACTTTGACCGGCCATATCTTGCTCTTATGAGCTCTGATCAAGGCGAAATGAACAGCATCAAAATCGTGGCGACGAGCTCTTTGAATTGGCATTATTTTTGCTTGGATTTGAGACAATAAATTTTTCACCTATTTGATTGAACCTTTGACTACACATAATTTTTGCATACGAACTCCTTTTGAGCCTATTCAAGTTGCGTTAGGATCGCGCCAGCGACCTGTTTTCAATGACACTGATTTCATCAGGTTCTGAGACTACAAAATTTTTAGGTCTTCTAGATGCATTTAAATCATTCGTTCCCACTAGGGGTTCAAACCACCCGACCCCATTTTATAGGGATTCGTTTCTATTATCATTCTTTAAATAGAAAGGAAACCCGTATATGTAGCAAAGAAAGCCGCTTGATATATTAGTGGAGAGTGAAAATAGCAAGGTTCGACCCCACAAACCAACCTTTTAACAATCAAACCACCACATGTGCCATGTGGCACCCAATCATTAGGCCACATGGCATTACCTCATTTGTCTGTCAGTGACATGTGTCACACTGGATTGGTCCAAATCTTTAGACCTGCCACGTTATCTACTGACTTAGATGCTGCTATCTTCCATGTGTCAACCTCTAGACCTACCACGTCAACAACTGCTACTGTGTCTACTATGTCAGCATGCTGATGTTATCATTGTACTATCTAGTCGACATGGTCAACCCTCAACTTTGACCGGCCATATCTTTCTTATACGAGATCCAATCAAGCCGAAACGAACGATGTCAAGATCATAGCGATGAGCTCTTCGACTTGGCATCATTTTTTCTTGGATTTGAGACAATCAAATTTACACCTTTTTGAGTGCCTAATTGGCCAATTTGACTGAACCTTTGACTGCACATAACTTCTGTGTACGAACTCCTTTTTAGCCCATTCAAGTTGCGTCATGATTATGTCAGCAACCTATTTCCAATTATGTAGATTCCGTCAGGTTCTGAGACTGCAAAATTTTTAGTTCTTCTATATCCATCTGGATCGTTATTCCCCACTCAGGGTTCAAACCACCTGACCACCTTTTATAGGGGTTCATTTCTATTAACATTCTTTAAATAGAAAGGAGGCTCGTATATGTAGCAAAGAAAGTTGCTTGGTATATTGGTGGAGAGGGAAAATAGGAAGCAGGAGGTCAGGGATTCAACCCCCACAAACTAACCTTTTAACAATCCAACCACCACATGTGCCATGTGGCAACCAATCATTGGTCAACGTGGCATTACCTCATTCTTCCGTCAGTGCCACATGTCACGCTGCATTGGTCCACATCTTCAAACCTACCACATCATCTGTTGACTCAGATGCCACCATTTTCCATGTGTCAAACTTCAAACCTGCCACGTCAACAAATGCCACCGTGTTTGCATTTGTCAGCATGTTGACGTCATCATTGTACTATCTAGTCAACATGGTCAACCCTCAACTTTGATTGGCCATATCTTGTTTGTATGAGCTTCAATCGAGCCGAAATGAGCGGCATTGAAATTGTGATGATGAGCTCTTCGCTGTGGCATAATTTTTTATTCGATTTGAAAAAATTAATTTTTCACCTTTTTGAACGCCTGATTTGCCTGTTTGACCAAACCTTTGACAGAACATAACTTCTGCATACAAACTCCTTTTGAGCATGTTAAAGTTGTGTTATGATCGTGTCAGCAACCACTTTCCAATGCTGTTGAATTTGTCATGTTCTCAGACTGCAAAAATTTTTGGTCTGCTAAATCCACCTGGACCATTCCTCCCCACTTGGGGTTCAAACCACCTGACCCCCTTTTATAGGGATTCATTTCTATTATCATTACCTAGTTCATCTGTCAGTTGCACGTGTCATGCTGGATTGGTTCACATCATAAGACTTGCCACCTTATCTGCTGACTCAGATGCCGCCATTTGTCATGTGTCAACCTTTGGACTTGCCACGTAAACAACTGACATTGTGTCTGCCATGTCAACATGCTGATGTCATCATTATATTGCCTAGTCGACATAGTCAACCCTCAACTTTGACTAGCCATATCTTGCTCGTATGAGCTCCGATCGAGGCGAAACGAACGGCATCAGAATTATGATGACGATCTCTTCCACTTGGCATCATTTTTGCTTGGATTTGAGATAATCAATTTTTCACCTTTTTGAACCCCTGATTCACCTATTTGACCAAACCTTTGACTGCACATAACTTCTGCATACGAACTCCTTTTGAGCCCATTTAAGTTGCGTGAGGATCATATCAGCGACCTCTTTCCAATAGTGCTAATTCCATTAGGTTCTAAGACTGAAAAATTTTTAGTTCTTCTATATCCACCTGGATCATTCCTCCCCACTGGGGGTTCAAACAACTCAACCCCCTTTTATAGGGATTCGTTTCTATTATCATTCATTAAATAGAAAGGAGGCCCGTATATGTAGTGAAGAAAGTCGCTTGGTATATTTGTGGAGAGTGAAAAAAGCAAGCAGGTTAGGGGTTCGACCCCCACAAAGAAACCTTTTAACAATCAAACCGCCACATATGCCACGTGGTACCCAATCATTGGGCCACGTGGCATTACCTTATTCATCTGTTAGTGACACGTGTCACACTGGATTGGTCCACATCTTCAGACCTGCCACGTCATCTGCTGACTCAGATGCTGCCATTTGCCACATGTCAAACTTTGGATCTACCATGTCAACAACTGCCACTGTGTCTGCCATGTCAGCATGTTGAAGTCATCACTGTACTATCTAGTCGACATGGTCAACCCTCAACTTTGACAAGCCATATCTTGCTTTTACAAAATCTGCTCGAGGCGAAATGAGTGGCGTCAAAATCGTGGCGACGAACTCTTTGACTTGGCATCATTTTTGCTTGGATTTGAGACAATCAATTTTTACCTTTTTGAACATCTGATTCACCTATTTGACCAAATGTTTGACTGCACATAACTTCTGCATACGAACTCCTTTTGAGCCCATTCAAATTACCTTAGGATCGTGTCAGTGACCTCTTTCAAATGATGCTGATTTCATCAGGTTCTGAGACTGCAAGATTTTTAGGTCTTCTATATCCACCTAGATCATTCCGCCCCAGTAGGGATTCAAACCACCCAACCCCCTTTTATAGGGATTTGTTTCTATTATCATTCTTTAAATAGAAAGGAGGCCCGTATATGTAGCAATGAAAGCCACTTGGTATATTGGTGGAGAGTGAAAATAGGAAGCAGGAGGTCAGGGGTTCGACCCCTACAAACCAACCTTTTAACAAGCAAATCACCACATGTCCCACGTTGCACCCAATCATTGGGCCACATGGCATTACCTCATTCTTCCATCAGTAACATGTGTCATGCTGGATTGGTCCACATCTTCAAACCTACCACGTCATCTGTTGATTGAGATGCTGCCATCTGCCACATGTCAAACTCTGGACCTACCACATCAACAACTGCCACTGTGTCTGCCATATCAGCATGCTGATGTCATCACTATACTGTCTAGTCAGTATGGTCAACCCTCAACTTTGACTAGTCATATCTTGCCCGTATGAGCTTTGATCGATGTGAAATGACCGGCGTCGAAATCATGATGACGAGCTCTTCGACATGGCGTCATTTTTTCTTGGATTTGAGACAATCAAATTTTCACCTTTTTGAATGCTTGATTCGCTTGTTTGACCGAGCCTTTGACTACACATAACTTCTGCATACGAACTCCTTTTGAGCCCATTCAAGTTGCGTCAAGATTGTGCCAGCAGCTGATGCCATTAGGTTCTAAGACCGTAAAAATTTTAGGTCTTTTGGATCTATTTAGATCATTCCTTCCCACTGGGTATTCAAACCACTTGATCCCCTTTTATAGGGATTCATTTCTATTATCATTCTTTAAATAGAAAGGAAGCCTATATATAGCAAAGAAAGCCACTTGGTATATTAGTGGAGAGTGAAAATAGCAAGGTTTGACCCCACAGACCAACCTTTTAACAATCAAACCACCACATGTGCCACATGTAACCTAACCATTAGCCCACGTGGCATTATCTCATTCAACCATCAGTGACACGTGTCACACTAGATTGGTCTACATTGTCATGTCCTATTTTTTTATTAATTCAATTTCATGGGAAAAATGTTCATTCCAACATTTTATATTATAGGTTGGGGAAGGAGTTTGGAAAATAATTTATTTAATATTTAATATTTTGGACCGAAGATTAATTTATATTTTCAAGCTACTTAATCAGGGCCAATTAAATATTAAATATTTTATAATTTTATTTTGTGTTGGAAATCCAAAGTGGTGGAGAGTATCTTTTCGTGCAATTAATAATTTCAAAGATCATGTTGCACCTAAGATTAGAATATTGTATGACAAATTTTATGACAACTTGCAAGAGGGAGTTATTACATATTTTTAGCCTGAAATCAAGTGGAGGTTATGAAAAGTATTTTTGGGGCCTATTTTGGAGTGAAATCGGTGGGAATGATATTGTTTTATTTATTTTTCTAAGAATGGGTTGTTTGGATTTGTTCCTCTATATATTTGCAAGCAATTTCACTTTCCAAGCATCTCATTTTATCATACAAAAACTTTGTTAAAATTTGTCTGGGCATTTGTGTTCAACATATAATCTTTTGTGGACAAAAAGCCATTGAAGATTGGTGATCAGTGGATAGAAACCCATTGGTTGCAGGTATCATAGGATGAAACCCCTTTGGTACATGAGGGCAATCTCATACAAAGGTTGCATTGGAGCTTCATGCAGTTTCAAGATTTCAGCTTGTTTAGTTTGTGTGTTTTGCAAGTTTTGATAGCAGTATTATGGAGTTTGGATTTATGGTTTGTGTGTGTTATGGTTTCTACAGAAGTTATGTTTTAGATGTTTTATTCTCATTAGATCCTCTTGGTTCAGCTATAGAGGTTTCTTCAGAGCTTTATTCAATGTAGTTTCAGTTGGTGAGTGCAATTGGTTTGTTGTTGCAGGCTTTTGGAGTTGTAGTTTGAGCATATTTAAGAGTGGTGTTTTCATATTTGTTTCAGTTGTTTATTGATGTTTTTGTGACTGTACAATAGTACCTTTATGTTGTAATTACATTAGATATATCATTAATATAAGTTGGAGGTCATTTGTTGTCATTTCTATACTTTCTAGTGAAATCAGGTGATATGAAATTGTTAGATTTGCATTCATATTTATGTTTGTGATTAAATCTGGTAATTTTATGATATCCTAAAAAAAGAGGCTGTACATTTTCTATTATTTTCTTTTAATTATCAGAAATTTAAGTTTGGTAAAGATTTCCTTTGATTTGGGTAAGAAATTATCAATTTCGAGTACCATCTGTGTAGTGAAAATTGGGTGTTTTGAAAGTTGAATTAAAATACATTTTCAAATTTGATATTGTTTGAAAATATTTTTTATTTGGGACATTACAATGGTATCAGAGCATGATCTTGCCAGCCTACAGGGTACATTGAATTGTTTATCATGGGAGGATTCTTGAGATTTTTAAAAGATAAGAAAAATGCAGATAAAATGATGGAAATATAGTGGAAATACAGAGGAACCAAGATAAATTGATCCATTCACTTCAAAAGTTGCAGGATAGCATGCAAAATTTAGTTCCAACTAAAACATCTCAAAAAGAAGAAGGTTCTTCAAACAATGGTGCAACAAATAATTTTTCCCCTAGAGATTCAAAATCCATATTTTTACCTGAAGATGATCATGAAAGAGTTCTCAAATGGCGTGCAAAGTACAACTCCATGACGGATGAAATCAAAGATGATATGTCTTGGGGAGAGTATGTGAAGTTCCTCAAGAAGAGTGAACCTCAAAAAAGAGGTCAAGGGAATTACCAGATTCAAGGTAATGGGAAGATGAAGAATAAGTTTAAAGGAGGATTCCACAAGAATCCATATCATGCACCTACACCCGCACAAAAGAATACAAGTCTAACTATTATTGAGAAGATGGATGAAGGCACCAAAAATGAATTGAGAAGAAAAGGCCTTTATTTTACATGCAAGAGATCTTGGGAGCCAAGTCATAGATGTGGGAGCAATGAAGAGAAGAAGCTAGAAGAGGGATCAAGAGAACCTGAAAGGGAGATAGTGGAAATAGAAGGGGTCATGGATACACCTGAGTCACAACTTCAAGATAAGGAAGAAATGGTGATGGTGCAACATAAAGAAAAATCAGATTTACAAGAGATTGAAAGGAAGTAAAACTTGAAGGAATCCACCATTCAGTTTGAAGGTAAAAATTATTTGGTCATAAAAGATGTTTTATTGACTTCTAATAATTGTATGTGTCAAGAGAATATTGATGAAGTCAAGGAGGAAGTATCACTTGCTGAATGTAGAAGTGAGGAAGTTGCTCTTGCTCAAAACTCTCCAATAAATCTTCAAAAGATTGAATCAATTCTACATAAGGGAGATATATAGGATATTTGTAAACTTAAAGGTGAGAAAAATATTTTATGTCATCAAGTTGATGGTGTTATATTAGAGGTATCAACAAGGAAAGAATTACATGTGGAGCATTCCTACGAAAGAGCAAATAATGTCATAAATCAAATAGTTTATGAAGAAGAGTTTCAGGATAACCATATTGAGAGGCATGCACATGAGGAAAGTTCTTCACTAGACACTAATGTTGGATTTCAGCCTGCTGAAATTTTTAGATCAGCAACTAGTGGTATGCAGTTTGATTATCTTCATAAGTATAGCTTATGGTATGAAAGTAGTAATACTAGCAAAGATTTGATGATTGATAATTTATCATTACAATTTTTTTGTAATCATGAAAACCATCATATGGAGGATGAAATAAATCAAAATTTCTCATAAATTAAGGTGTGGGATCCTAGTGCTTTATCCAAAGAGGCACAAAAAGAAGATATTGAAAAACAAATCAAGGCTGAAATTTTTGATGGTCAGAATCATAGTCTTCATTTTGATATTCAAGTGTTTCCAAATCAGCATAGCATAGTATACAATAATATGTTCCCAATATCACTATTGGATAGGGGATTCCAACATATCATAGAGTTGGAAACTAATTTGTATTAGGAATATATGTGGGAGAATGATGTGACATACTTTAGCCAAGGCACTGGCATTCAGGGCATTCAAGAGGATGCAACAAAAAAATCTTTGGAAGGAATTCAAAAGGTAAACAACTCATGTCATGTACTTTTCATTTTTGATTTCTTACAATCATTGTCTACAAGATGTGATGTTGTAGGAAGTGGAGTTTTTATGGCTATAATCCAAAGAAGGAGCTCCATGAAATTTGAAATCATGAAGAACAAAGATTCAAGAAATGGTCTCAAGTTCTTCTCAAAACCACTTAGCCTATTGAATAAAATAGTTTATGTGTTGCTGATTTTGATTAACTTTAGAGGTGTATGGATGTTTGTGAAGATATTTTCAGACCTCACATGGCTGCCCACTAATTTGACATTAGTCATATTGATGACTATTACACAGGATTGCCATTTTTGTAGTTGTTACATCATTTGCATGTTGCTGATTTTGTTAAATTCAGTTCTGAACAACTATAGATTGATGTGTTTGGAGAGAGTATCCTTGTATGATGATGTGAGAAGAAGGTCTACAATATTAGGGAACACTAATAAATCCATCATAACACTAAGTTGGAGAATCTCCAGGGAAGTTGTTCCAGTAGTGCAGTATGTGAGTGTTGTCTGCATGTTTCCAATGAAGTTGTGTGAAGATTTGTGGATTTTGTGCATTAGGGAATGTGCTTCTGTGTATTATTATGGTGTTTATGCTCCTGATCCATTCCAAGCATTAGAAACTATATCCTTTTAGTTTGGGCACTTTTTGTTGTTGCTAAGGATTGACTATACATGGAGAAAAATACACTATGTTATTTGGCAATTTGGTCTAGTTTGTATGCAGATATTTCTGATTTTGTTACAGAAGTTTGTGGTGGTGATTTTATGCCATAGTAGGCCCCTTTGTTGTCATTTCCTATTAGAGATCTATAATAATCAGGAGAAGATTGCAGCTTGGAAGTCTACAAAATAGTTATTCATCATCAATGTTGTTTTACTAACTAGTCACCATGGAGATTCATATGTATACTTAAGAGTGACTTGGAAGGCACTTGTGGATAAAGGGTGGATAAATTTTTAGATGGTAGGTCATACTAGTGATGTACTTTCCACTATCGTTTTGTGAAGTGTGTTTGGTGATCAGTATGTACTAGTGAATGGACACAAAAGGTGCACAGTCTTCTACTCGAATGAATTGTTGCTTGCAAATTCATTTTTTGAGAAATGGTTGAGTATTTTCTATTGTTATATGATGTTAATTGCTGCTCCTCAACAGTACTATTTCTATTCTAGATCAGATACTAAAGTTGCATATGACATCCTTCAAGATGAGGTAAAGTATGAAACAAGTAGTGATGATTTCAGTAGGGTGTATCTTCATAATATGAAGGCAAAAGAGGTAATTGTTTCAAAAATTTATCTTTGTTGTTATGGAGGATGCATGGACTTTTGTAACAGTCCTATACACTGTAAAAATTAGAATTATATTATTTTAAGGGGTTGCAGGAGGTTTTGGTTTAACTTGTCTCATGACAGTGCACATACACTTTGGGAAGAACATGCCAAAAGAAAGGTCTTGTTGAATAGGATAGATACAAAGGATTCTACATGCCCACAGGTAACATGGGATATCTTTTTGTACATTGAATATTGTTGTAGCAATACCATACAACAGAAAAAACACAATATCAATCATCCCATGTATATTTTTCAAGGATTTGTTACCAAATCTCTGTGGAAAGATGAAGATCAATTGGAGTATTGGACAGAATTCACCCAAGATTTGCATATAATAGATTTCATATTATATGGATATTTTGGTTTGGTGAATGAAATTGAGGAATTTATGTTTTCAAGTTTGCACAATGTCTTATGGCAGAAATTGCAACATCTCTCAAGTACAGAATCAAGGCTTTCTGTGCAGTATAACATGATTTATTTTGGCATGGAGATTTTGAAGCGTCTTGGTTTGCATTGCTTGAGGACAAGCAATCTTGAGGAGGGAGGACTTGTCATGTCCCAATTTTTTATTAATTCAATTTCATGGGAAAAATGCTCATTCCAACATTTTATATTATGAGTTGAGGAAGGAGATTGGAAAATAATTTATTTAATATTTAATATTTTGGACTGAGGATTAATTTATATTTTCAAGCTACTTAATCGGGGCCAATTAAATATTAAATATTTTATAATTTTATTTTGTGTTGGAAATCTAAAGTGGTGGAGAGTATCTTTTGGTGCAATTAATAATTTCAAACATCATGTTGCACCTAAGATTAGAATATTTTATGACAAATTTAATGACAACTTGCAAGAGGGAGTTATTGCCTATTTTTAGCCTGAAATCAAGTGGAGGTTATGAAAAGTATTTTTGGGACCTATTTTGGAGGGAAATTGGTGGGAATGATATTATTTTACTTATTTTTCCAAGAATGGGTCGTTTGGATTTTTTCCTCTATATATTTGCAAGCAATTTCACTTTCCAGCCATCTCATTTTATCATACAAAACTCTGCTGAAATTTGTCTGGACATTTGTGTTCAACAAATAATCTTCTGTGGACGAAAACCCATTGAAGATTGGTGATCAGTGGATGGAAACCCATTGGTTGCAGGTATCATAGGATGAAACCCCTTTGGTACATGAGGGTAATCTCATATAGAGGTTGCATTAGAGCTTCATGCAGTTGCAAGATTTCAGCTTGTTCAGTTTGTGTGTTTTGCAGGTTTTGATAGCAGTATTGTGGAGTTTAGATTTAGGGTTTGTGTGTGTTATGGTTTCTATGGAAGTTATGTTTCAGATTTTTTATCCTCATTGGATCCTCTTGGTTCAGCTACAAAGGTTTATTCAGAGCTTTATTCAGTGTAGTTTCAGTTGGTGAGTGTAGTTGGTGTGTTGTTGTAGGCTTTTGGAGTTGTAGTTTGAGTAGATTTCAAAGTGGTGTTTCTAGATTTGTTTTAGTTGTTTATTGATGTTTTTGTGACTGTACAACAGTACCTTTATGCCGTAATTATATCAGATATCATTAATATAAGCTGGAGGTTATTTGTTGTCATTTCTGTGCTTTCTAGTGAAATTGGGTCAAGTGAAATTGTTAGATTTGCATGCATATTTATGCTTGTGATTAAATCTGGTAATTTTATGATATCCTACAGCAAGAGGCCGTACATTTGCTGTTATTTTCTATTAATTATCAGAAATTTAAGTTTGGCAAAGATTTCCTTTGATTTGGGTAAGAAATTGTCAATTTCGTGTACCATCTGTGTAGTGAAAATTGGGTGTTTTGAAAGTTGAATTAAAATACATTTTCAAATTTGATATTGTTTAAAAATATTTTTTATTTGGGACATTACACACATCTTCAGACCTGTCATGTCATCTGCTGACTTAGATGTCGCCATCTGCCACATGTCAACCTCTAGACCTACCACGTAAACAACTACCATTGTGTCTGCCATGTCAGCATGCTGATGTCATCATTGTACTGTCTAGTCGACATGGTCAACCATCAACTTTGACTGGCCGTAACTTGCTTATACAAGCTTCGATCGAGGCGAAATGAGTGGCATCAAAATCATGGCGATGAACTCTTCAACTTGGTATCATTTTTACTTAGATTTTAGATAATCAATTTTCACCTTTTTGAACCCCTAATTCGCCTGTTTGATCGAACCTTTGACTGCACATAACTTCTGCATACAAACTCCTCTTGAGCCAATTCAAGTTGCATCAAGATCGTGTTAGCGACCTCTTTCTAATGATGCTAATTCTATTAGGTTCTGAGACTGCAAAATTTTTAGTTCTTCTGTATCCATCTGGATCATTATTCCCTACTGGGGGTTCAAACCACCTGACCCCCTTTTATTATCATTCTTTGAATAGAATGGAGGCCTGTATATGTAGCAAAGAAAGCTGCTTGGTATATTAGTGGAAAGTGAAAATAGCAAGCAAGAGGTCAAGAGTTTGACCCCCACAAACCAACCTTTTAACAATAAAACTGCCACATATGCCACATGGCACCCAATCATTGGGCCACGTGGCATTACCTCATTCTTCCATCAGTGACATGTGTCACGTTGGATTGGTCCACATCTTCAGACCTGCCAATCATTTGTTGAATCAAATGTTGCCATCTACCACATGTCAAACTCTGGACCTGCCAGGTCAACAACTGCCACTGTGTCTGCCATGTCAGCATGATGACGTCATCATTGTACTATCTAGCAGCATGGTCATCCATCAACTTTGATCGGCCATATCTTGCTCGTATGAACTCTGATCGAGGCAAACTGTGCGGCGTTGAAATTGTGACAACAAGCTCTTCAACTTGGCATCATTTTTGCTTAGATTTGAGACAATCAATTTTTCACCTTTTTGAACACCTGATTCGCTTGTTTGACTAAACCTTGGACTGTACATAACTTTTGCATACAAACTCCTTTTGAGCCCGTTCAAGTTGTGTTAGGATCATGTCAGCAACCTCTTTGCAATGATACTGATTCTGTCATGTTCTCACACTACAAAAATTTTCATTCTTCTGAATCCACCTAGATCATTCCTCTCCACTTGGGGTTCAAACCACCTGACCCCTTTTTATAGGGATTCATTTCTATTATCATTCTTTAAATAGAAAGGAGTCCCGTATATGTAGCAAAGAAAGCCGCTTGGTATATTGGTGGAGAGTGAAAATAGCTAGCAGGTGGTCAGGGGTTCGACCCCCACAAACAAATCTTTTAACAATCAAACCGCCACATGTGCCACACGGCACCCAATCATTGGGCCACGTGGCATTACCGCATTCATCTATTAGTGACATGTGTCACGCTAGATTGGTCCACATCATCATACCTACCATGTCATCTTTTAACTCAGATGCCGCCATCTGCCATGTGTCATCCTCTGGACCTGCCACATCAACAACTGCCACTATGTCTGCCATGTCGACATAGTCAACCCTCAACTTTGACCGGCCATATCTTTCTCGTATGAGCTCTGATCGAGGCAAAATGAGTGACATCTAAATCTTGGCGACGAACTCTTTGACTTGGCATCATTTTTGCTTCGATTTGAGACAATCAATTTTTCACCTATTTGAAACCTTGATTCACCTGTATGACCAAACCTTTGACTACACATAACTTCTCCATACGAACTCCTTTTGAGCCCGTTCAAGTTGCGTCAGGATCGTGTCAGTGACCTCTTTCCAATGATGCTAATTCTATCAGGTTCTAAGACTGCAAAATTTTTAGTCTTCTGTATCCACCTGGATCATTCCTCCCCACTGGGGGTTGAAACCACCTGGCCCCCTTTTATAGGGATTCATTTTTATTATCATTCATTAAATAGAAAGGAGGCCCGTATATGTAGCAAAGAAAGCCGCTTGGTATATTGGTGGAGAGTGAAAAAAGAAAGCAAGAGGTCAGGGCTTCCACCCCCACAAACCAACCTTTTAACAATCAAACCGCCACATGTGCCACATGGCACCCGATCATTGGGCCACGTGGCATTACCTCATTCATCCGTCAGTGACACATGTTACGTTGGATTGGTCCACATCTTTAGACCTGCCACATCATCTGTTGACTCAGATGCTGCCATCTACCGACTCACATGCTGCCATCTGCGACGTGTAAAATGTTGGATCTACCACATCAACAACTGCCACTGTGTCTATCATGTCAACATGCTAAAGTCATTATTGTACTATCTAGTCGGCATGGTAAACCCTCAACTTTGACTAGCCATATCTTTCTCATACGAGCTCTGATCGAAGCGAAACGAGTGGTGTCAGAATCATGGCGACGAGCTCTTTGACATGGCATCATTTTTGCTTAGATTTGAGACAATCATTTTTTTACCTTTTCGAACCCCTGATTCCCCTGTTTGACCGAACCTTTACTGCACATAACTTCTGCATACGAACTCCTTTTGAGCCCGTTCAAGTTGCGTTAGAATAGTGTCAGCGACCTCTTTCCAATGATGTTGATTCCATCAAGTTCTAAGACTGCAAGATTTTTAAGTTTTCTAGATCCATCTAGATTATTCCTCCCCACTGGGGGTTCAAACCACCCAACCCCTTTTTATAGGGATTTGTTTCTATTACCATTCTTTAAATAGAAAGGAGGCCCGTATATGTAGCAATGAAAGCCGCTTGGTATATTGGTGGAGAGTGAAAATAAGAAACAGGAGGTCAAGGGTTCGACCCCTACAAACTAACCTTTTAACAAGCAAATTGCCACATGTGCCCCGTGGCACCCAATCATTGGGCCACGTGGCATTCGCTCGTTCATCCGTTAGTGACACGTGTCACACTGGATTGGTTCACATCTTTAGACCTGCCACGTCATCTGTTGAGTTAGATTCTGCCATCTGCCACATGTCAACATATGGACGTGCCATGCCAATAACTCCCACTATGTCTGCCATGTCAGCATGATGACGTCATCATTGTACTGTCTAGTTAGCATGGTCAACTCTTAACTTTGACCGGCCATATCTTGCCTATACAAGCTCTGATCAAGGCGAAACGAACGATGTTGGAATCATGGTGATGAGCTCTTTGACTTAGCATCATTTTTGCTTGGATTTGAGACAATAAAATTTTCACCTTTTTGAATGCATGTTTCACCTATTTGACCAAACCTTTGACTGCACATAACTTCCGCATACAAACTCCTTTTGAGCCTGTTCAAGTTGCATTAGAATCATGCCACCGACCTCTTTCCAATAATGATAATTACTTCAGGTTCTGAGACTACAAATTTTTTTGGTCTTTTGGATCCATTTAGATCATTCCTTTCCACTGGGGGTTCAAACCACCTGACCACCTTTTATAGGGATTTGTTTCTATTATCATTCTTTAAATAGAAAGAAAGCCCGTATATGTAGCAAAGAAAGCTGCTTGGTATATTGGTGGAGAGTGAAAATAGCAAGGTTCAACCCTACAAACCAACCTTTTAACAAATAAACCGCCACATGTGCCACGTGGCACCCAATCATTAGGCCACATGGCATTACCTCATTCGTCCATCAGTGACACGTGTCACACTGGATTGGTCTACATCTTCAGACCTGCCATGTAATATGCTGATTCAGATGCCGCCATCTGCAACGTGTCAACCTCTGGACATACCACGTCAACAACTGCCACTGTGTCTACTATGTCAGCATGCTGATGTCATCATTATACTGTCTAGTTGACATGGTCAACCCTCAACTTTGACCGGGCATATTTTGCTCATAGGAGCTCCGATCGAGGTGAAACAACGGCGTTGAAATCTTGGCGACGAGCACTTTGACTTGGCATCATTTTTGCTTAGATTTGGGACAATTAATTTTTCATCTTTTTGAACACCTGATTCACCTATTAACAATCAAGCCACCACATGTGCCATGTGGCACCCAATCATTAGGCCACATGGCATTACCTCATTCATCTGTTAGTGACACATGTCATGCTGAATTGGTCAACATCATCAGACCTGCCACGTCATTTGCTGACTCACATGCTGCCATCTACCATGTGTCAATCTCTGGACCTGCCATGTCAACAACTGCCACTATGTCTGCCATGTCAGCATGCTGATGTCATCATTGTCTTCTCTAGTTAGCATGGTCAACCCCCAACTTTGACCCGCCATATCTTGCTCATACGAGCTCGTTTCTATTATCATTCAATAAATAGAAAGGAGGCCTATATATGTAGCAAAGAAATCCGCTGGTATATTTGTTGAGAGTGAAAAAAGGAAGGAGGAGGTTAGGGGTTCGACCCCCACAAAGCTACCTTTTAACAATCAAACCACCACATGTGCCACATGGCAGCCAATCATTGGGCCACGTGGCATTAACTCATTCGTCTGTTAGTGACATGTGTCACGCTAGATTGGTCCACATCTTCAGACCTACTACTTCATCTGCTAACTTAGATGCCGCCATCTGCCACATGTCAAACTCTGGATCTGCCACGTCAACAATTGCCACTGTGTATGCTAGGTCGGCATGCTAACATCATCATTGTAATATATAGTCAGAATGGTCAACCCTCAACTTTGACCAACCAGCTCTTGCTCGTACGAGCTCTGAGTGAGTCAAAAGGAGTGACATCAGAATCGTGGTGATGAGCTCTTCGACTTTGCATCATTTTTGCTTGTATTTGAGACAACTAATTTTTCAACTTTTCTAATGCCTGATTCACCTATTTGACCAAACCTTTGACTACACATAACTTCTGCATACGAACTCCTTTTGAGCCCGTTCAAGTTGCGTTAGGATCATGTCCGCAACCTCTCTCCAATGATGTTGATTCAGTTAGGTTCTGAGACTGCAAGATTTTTAGGTTTTCTAGATCAACCTAAATCATTCCTCCCCACTGGGGGTTCAAACCAACCGACCCCCTTTTAAAGGGATTTGTTTCTATTATCATTTTTTACATAGAAAGGAGGCCTGCATATGTAGCAATGAAAGCCACTTGGTATATTGGTGGAGAGTGAAAATAGGAAGCAGAAGGTCAGGGGTTTGACCCCCACAAACCAACCTTTTAACAAGTAAATCGCCACATGTGCCAGGTGGCATCCAATCATTGGGCCACGTGACATTCATCCATCAGTGACAAGTGTCATGCTGGATTGGTCCACATCTTCAAAACTGCCATGTCATATGTTGAGTCAGATGACACCATCTGTCACGTGTCAACATCTGGACTTGCCACGCCAACAACTGCCACTATGTCTGCCATTTCAGCATGATGACGTCATCATTATATAGTCTATTCAGTATGTTCAACCCTCAAATTTGACCAGCCATATCTTGCTCGTACGAGCTCTGATCAAAGTGAAACAAGCGACGTCAGAATCGTGGTGACGAGCTCTTCGACTTGGCATCATTTTTTTGGATTTGAGACAATAAATTTTTCAACTTTTTGAACGCATGATTCACCTATTTGACCGAACCTTTGACTGCACATAACATCTACATACAAACTCCTTTTGATCCCATTCATATTGCGTCAGGATCGTGTCAGCGACCTCTTTCGAATGACAATGATTTCATCAGGTTTTGAAATTGTAAAATTTTTAAGTCTTCTGGATCCATTTAGATCATTCCTTCCCACTGGGGGTTCAAACCATCCAACCCCCTTTTATAGGGATTCATTTCTATTATCATTCTTAAAATAGAAAGGAAGCCTGTGTATGTAGGAAAGAAAGCTCCTTGGTATATTGGTGGAGAGTGAAAATAGCAAGGTTTGACCCAACAAAACAACCTTTAAAAAATCAAACCGCCACGTGCCTCATGGCACCCAATCATTAGGCCACATGGTATTACCTCATTCGTCTATCAGTGACATGTGTCACGATGGATTGGTCCACATCTTTAGACCTGCCACGTCATCTGATAACTTTAGATGTGTCCATCTACCACATGTCAACCTCTAGACCTACAACATCAACAACTGCCACTGTGTCTAACATGTCAGCATGCTGATGTCATCATTGTACTGTCTAGTTGACATGGTCAACCCTCAACTTTGACCGGCCACATCTTGCCCGTACAAACTCCAATCAAGGTGAAACAAGCAGCATCAAAATCATGGCAATGACCTCTTCAACTTTGAATCATTTTTGCTTGGATTTGAGAGAATTAATTTTTTACCTTTTTGATTGCCTGATTCACCTGTTTGACTGAACCTTTGAGTGCACATAACTTCTTCATATGAACTCCTTTTGAGTCCATTCAAGTTGCTTAAGGATCATGTCAGCAACCTCTTTCGAATGATGCAGATTCTGTCAGGTTCTAAGACTGCTAATTTTTTACTTCTTCTATATCCATCTAGATCATTATTCCCCACCAGAGGTTCAAACCACCCGACCCCCTTTTATAGGGATTCGTTTCTATTATCATTCTTTAAATAGAAAGCAGGCCTATATATGTAGCAAAGAAAGCTGCTTGGTATATTGGTGGAGAGTAAAAATAGCAAGCAAGATGTCTAGGGTTCGACCCCCACAAACTAACCTTTCAAAAATGAAACCACCACATGTGCCATGTGGCACCTAATCATTAGGCCACGTGGCATTACCTCATTCTTCCATCAGTGACACGTGTCACGCTAGATTGGTCCACATCTTTAGACCTACCACGTCATCTGTTGACTCAAATGGTGCCATTTGCCACGTGTCAAACTCTAGACCTATCACGTCAACAACTGTCACTATGTCTGCCATGTCAACATGCTGACATTATCATTGTACTGTATAGTCAGCATGGTCAACCCTCAACTTTGACTGGCCATATCTTACTCGTATGAGCTCCAATTGAGGTGAAACAATCGGCGTCAAAATTGTGACGAGTTCTTCAACTTGGTATCAATTTTTCACCATTTTGAATGCATGATTCACCTATTTGACCAAACCTTTGATTGCACATAACTTCTGCATATGAACTCCTTGTGAGCCCATTCAAGTTGTGTTAGGATCATGTCAGCAACATCTTTGTAATGATGTTGATTCCGTCATATTCCCAGACTGCAAAATTTTTTGGTCTTCTGGATCCACCTGTATCATTCCTCCCCACTTGGGGTTCAAACCACCCGACCTCCTTTTATAGGGATTCGTTTCTATTATCATTCTTTAAATAGAAAGGAGGCCCTTATAAGTAGCTAAGAAAGCCGCTTGGTATATTGGTGAAAACTTAAAATAGCAAGCAGGAGGTCAGGGGTTTGACCCCCACAAACCAATCTTTTAACAATCAAACTGCCACATGTGCCACGTGGCACCCAATCATTGTGTAACGTGGCATTACCTTATTCATCCTTAAATGACACTTGTCACAATGGATTGGTCCACATCATCAAACCTGCTACATCATTTTTTTACTTAGATGATACCATCTAACATATGTCAACCTCTTGCCCTACCACGTCAACAAATGCCACTGTGTCTGCCATGCTAGCATGCTGATGTCATTACTATATTCTCTAGTCAGCATGGTCAACCCTCAACTTTGACCGGCCATATCTTGCTCGTACGAACTCTGATCGAGGCAAAATGAGCAGCGTCAGAATCGTGGCGACGAGCTCTTCAACTTGGCATCATTTTTTATTGGATTTGAGACAGTTAATTTTTCACCTTTTTGAACATCTGATTCCCTATTTGACCAAAACTTTGACTGCATGTAACTTCTGAAAACGAACTCCTTTTGAGCCCGTTCAAGTTGTGTCAGAATTGTGTCAGCGACCTCTTTCCAATGATGTTGATTTCATCAAGTTCCAAGACTACAAAATTTTTAGTTCTTCTGTATCCACCTTGATCATTTCTCCCCACTTAAGGTTCAAACCACCCGACCCCCTTTTATAGGGATCCGTTTCTATTATCATTCATTAAATAGAAAGGAGGCTCATATATGTAGCAAAGAAAGCTGCTTGGTATATTGGTGGAGAGTGAAAAAAGCAAGCAGGAGGTCAGGGGTTCGACTCCCTTAAACCAACCTTTTAACAATCAAACCGCCACATGTGACACATGGCACCCAATCATTGGGCCACGTAGCATTACCTCATTCATTCGTCAGTGATATGTGTCACGTTGGATTGGTCCACATCTTCAGACCTACCACATCATCTGTTGACTCAGATGCCGCCATCTGCAACGTGTCAAACACTAGATATGCCACCTCAACAACTACCACTATATCTGCCATGTTAGCATGCTGACGTGATCATTGTACTATCTAGTCCGCATGGTCAACCCTCAACTTTGACCAGCCATATCTTGCTCGTATGAAATTTGATTGAGGTGAAATGAGCAGCGTCAGAATCGTGCCAACAAGCTCTTGGACTTGGCATCATTTTTTCTTAGATTTGAGACAATCAACTTTTCACCTTTTCAAATGTCTAATTTGCCTATTTGACCCAACCTTTGACGGCACATAACTTTTGCATACGAAGTCCTTTTGAGCCCGTTTAAGTTGCATTAGGATCATGTCAGCGGCCTCTTTCCAATGATGCTAATTCTTTCAAGTTCTAAGACTACAAGATTTTTAGGTATTCTTGATCCACCAAGATCATTCCTCCCCACTGGGTTTCAAACCACCCAACCCCCTTATAGGGATTTGTTTCTATTATCATTCTTTAAATAGAAAGGAGGCCCATGTATGTAGCAATGAAAGTAGCTTGGTATATTGGTGGAGAGTGAAAATAGGAAGCAGGAGGTCAGGGGTTCAACCCCCACAGACCAACCTTTTAACAAGCAAATAGCCACATGTGCCACATGGTACCCAATCATTGGGCCATGTGGCATTTGCTCGTTTGTCCGTCAGTGACACGTGTCATGCTAGATTGCTCATTATCTTCAGACCTGCAATGTCATCTGTTGAGTCAGATGCCGCCATCTACCATGTGTCAATATCTGGACTTGCCACACCAAAAACTACCAGTGTCTGGCATGTCAGCATGATGATGTCATTATTGTACTATATAGTCAGCATGGTCAACCGTCAACTTTGACCGGCCATATCTTGCTCATACGAGCTCCGATCAAGGTGAAACGAGCGGCATCGGAATAGTGGCGATGAGCTCTTCGACTTGGCATCATTTTTTCTTGGATTTGAGACAATAAATTTTTGACCTTTTTGAACACATGATTCACATGTTTGACCAAACATTTCCTTACACATAACTTCTACATAAGAACTCCTTTTTAGCCCATTCAAGTTGTGTCAGGATCCTACCAATGACGATGATTCCATCAAGTTCTAAGACTGCAAAATTTTTGAGTCTTTTGGATCCATTTAGATCATTCCTTCCCACTGAGGGTTCAAACAACCCGACCCCCTTTTATAGGGATTCATTTCTGTTATCATTTTTTAAATAGAAAGGAAGCCCGTATATGTAGCAAAGAAGGTTGCTTGGTGTATTGGTGGAGAGTGAAAATAGCAAGGTTCGACCCCACAAACCAACCTTTTAACAATCTAACCACCACATGTGCCACATGGCACCCAATCATTAGGCCACATGGCATTACCTCATACGTCCGTCAGTGACACGTGTCACACTGGATTGGTCCACATCTTCAGACCTGCCACGTCATTTGCTGACTTAGATGTCACCATCTGCCACATGTCAATCTCTAGACCTACCACGTCAACAACTACCACTGTGTCTACCATTTCAACATGCTGATGTCATCATTGTACTATCTAGTCGACATGGTTAACCCTCAACTTTCACTGGCCATATATTGCTCGTATGAACTCCGATCAATGCAAAACAAGCAGCATCAAAATCATGACGATGAGCTCTTCGACTTGGCATCATTTTTGCTTAGATTTGAGACAATCAATTTTTTACATTTTTGAATGCCCGATTCACCTGTTTGACTGAACCTTTGACTGCACATAACTTCTATATACGAACTCCTTTTGAGCCCATTCAAGTTGTGTTAGGATTGTGTCAGTGACCTCTTTCCAATGATATTGATTCTGTTAGGTTCTAAGACAACAAAACTTTTAGTTCTTTTGTATCCATCTGGATCATTATTCCCCACTAGGGGTTCAAACCACCTGACCCTCTTTTATAGGGATTCATTTCTATTATCATTCTTTAAATAGAAAGGAGGCTTGTATATGTAGCAAGGAAAGCCGCTTGGTATATTGGTGGAGAGTGAAAATAGCAAGCAGGAGGTCAGGGGTTCGACTCCCACAAACCAACCTTTTAACAATCAAATCGCTAGATGTGTCACATGGCACCCAATCATTGGGCCACGTGACATTACCTCATTCATCTGTCAGTGACACGTGTCATGATGGATTGGTCCACATCTTCAGACCTACCATGTCATATGCTGACTCGGATGCCACCATCTGCCACATGTCAACCTCTAGACCTACCATGTCAACAACTGCCACTATGTCTACCATGTCAACATACTGACGTCATCATTGTATTGTCTAGTTAGCATGGTCAACCCTCAACTTTGATCGGCCATATCTTGCTCGTATGAGCTCTGATTGAGGAGAAACAAGCAGCATCGAAATCATGATGATGAGCTCTTCAATTTCGCATTATTTTTGCTTGGATTTGACACAATCAATTTTTCACCTTTTTGAATGCCTGATTTGACTGTTTCACCAAACCTTTGACTGCACATAACTTCTGCATACGAACTCTTTTTGAGTCCTTTCATATTGTGTCAAGATAGTGTCAGCGATCTCTTTCCAATGATGTTGATTCCTTCAAGTTTTAAAACTATAAAATTTTTAGTTCTTCTGTATCTACCTGAATCATTCCTCCGCACTGGGGGCTCAAACCATCTGACCCCCTTTTATAATAATTTGTTTCTATTATCATTCATTAAATAGAAAGGAGGCCCGTATATGTAGCAAAGAATGCCACTTGGTATATTGGTGGACAGTGAAGAAAGCAAGCAGGAGGTTAAGGGTTCGACCCCAAAAAACTAACCTTTTAACAATCAAATAGCCACATGTGCCATGTGTCACCCAATCATTGGGCCACATGGCATTACCTCATTCATCCGTCAGTGATACATGTCACGCTGGATTGGCCAACATCTTCAGACCTGCCACATCATCTACTGACTTAGATGGCGATATTTGCTACATGTCAAACTCTAGATCTGCCACGTCAGCAACTGCCATTGTGTCTCCCATGTCGGCATGCTGATGTCATCATTGTACTATCTAGTCAGCATGGTCAAACCTCAACATTGACCAGCCATATCTTGCTCGTACGAAGTCTTATCGAGGCAAAATGAACGGCATCAAAATTGTGGTGACGAGCTCTTCGACTTGGCATCACTTTTTCTTAGATTTGAGACAATCAATTTTTCACCTTTTCAAATCTCTAATTCACCTATTTGACTAAACTTTTGATTGCACATAATTTTTGCATACGAACTCCTTTTGAGCCCATTCAAGTTGCGTTAGGATCATGTGAGTGACCTCTTTCCAATGATGTTGATTCTGTTAGGTTCTGAGACTGCAAGATTTTTAGGTCTTCTAGATCCACCTATATCATTCCTCCCCATTGGGGCTTCAAACCACCTGACCCTCTTTTATAGGGATTTGTTTCTATTATCATTCTTTAAATAGAAAGGAGGCCCGTATATGTAGCAATGAAAGCCGCTTGGTATATTGGTGGAGAGTGAAAATGGGAAGCAAGATGTCAGGGGTTCGACCCCAACAAACTAACCTTTTAACAAGTAAATCACCATATGTGCCACCTGGCACCCAATCATTGGGCCACATGGCATTCGCTCATTCCTCTGTCAGTGACACATGTCATGCCGGTTTCGTCCACATCTTAAGACATGCCACATCATATGTTGAGTCAGATGCCGTCATCTGCCACATGTCAACATATGGACCTGCCACGCCGACAACTGCCACTGTGTCTGCCATGTCAACGTGGTGATGTCATCATTGTACTGTCTAGTTAGCATGGTCAACCCTCAACTGTGACCTTCCATATCTCAGTCGTACGAGCTCTGATCAAGGCAAAATGAGCGGTGTCAGAATCGTGACGACAAGCTCTTCAACTTAGCATCATTTTTGCTTAGATTTGAGATAATTAATTTTTCACCTTTTTGAACACTTGATTCACCTGTTTGACCAAACCTTTGACTACACAACTTCCGCATACGATCTCCTTTTGGGCCCATTCAAGTTGTGTCAGAATCGTGTCAGCGACATCATTCCAATGATGTTGATTCTGTCAGATTCTAAGACTACAAAATTTTTAGTTCTTTTGTATCCATCTAGATCACTATTCCCCACTGGGGGTTCAAACCACTCGACCCCCTTTTATAGGGATTCATTTCTATTATCATTCTTTAAATAGAAAGGAGACCCATATATGTAGCAAAGAAAGTTGCTTGGTATATTATTGGAGTGAAAATAGCAAGCAGGAGGTTAGGGGTTCGACCCCCACAAACCAACCATTTAACAATCAAACCACCACATGTGCCACATGGCACCCAATCATTGTGCCACGTGGCATTACCTCATTCTTCCGTCAGTGAAACGTGCTACACTAGATTGGTCCACATCTTCAAACCTGTCACGTCATTGTTGACTCAGATGCCGCCATCTGCCACGTGTCAAGCTCTGGACCTACCACGTCAATAACTGCCACTATGTCTGCCATGTCAGCATGCTGACATCATCATTATATTGTCTAGTTAGCATTGATGAGTTATATTTTGCCATCTATTTTACCCTAAATTCATCTAGTTGTGTGTCCATTATATGCCACCTTGTTACCCTTTTTGCCATAGTATTTGTGAAAGATTAAAAGTTAATTAATATGATTAGAAAGGTATAAAATGTTTTGTAATTAACTGTTCTTGAGCACTAATTACGGTGGATATTGTGAACAGGGATTTTTGGAGGATGGAAGGATGCATAATGGAAACTGTCTAAAAGATCTTATGATCTCTTAGTTATTGTCTTCTAGTTTTTTTTTAATGATAATCTGGTAACTAGGGTGCATAGTTGGTTTTGGAATATTTGGAAAATAGTAGGCTGCAAGCCATATTCCTATTTTCTAAAATCAATCGAATAGATATGGTTATGTTTTGTAATCGGTGGACAAATCTCTTTTAATGTTTTGTTTTGTCTAAAGACTTATATATACGCTCTCTCATGGGAATAAAGATATTAATCTTGGTATGAAGTTAAAAACTTAATAGAAGAGGACTGTTAGCATTGAACTTGCGTATTGTGCAATATTTTCCTCCACTCAGCTCATTGGGAGAAAGGTCCCGCTCCTTAGCCAGTGTTTGGACTTCCTTTTCTGTTGTACATGTGAGGTATCATTTGTGTTTTAAGTTTCATATGTTGCAATCTGATTAAGTTTAAGTTCAAATGATTCTTATCTGTGTTATTGAATCCATGTGATTGAAATTAATAAAGTATGAATTATGTTATTTGTGGGAAAGATTGTTAATGTATGGCATAAGTTAGAATCCAGCGATGACACATATAAGCAAATATGTGGTTTATACTCTATTTTTAGAAGACCGCATTAACCTATGTAACTTTACCAGTTCCTGTCACCTGAGAATTACAGGTCCTGTCATAAGGTTATGCAGCTCCTATCACCCAAACATTTTAATATATTTTTACATCCCATTCTTTTAAATGCATTGTAATTTAAACTTATTAATGTTTAGATTTAGAAGTGTATGTGAATAAGATAATAATTGAATTTAAGGTTTTATTTAAGTAGTAGACAAAAAGGGATTCAATACTAAGATTAAAGAACCATGTTTTGATTCAATTCTTAAACTAAAGAAGTATGTTGAGTTGAATGCATTCATCCCCACATAGTTCATTAGTTCCAGCCCTTAGGTATATTTCTGCAACACTATTCAGAAGATTACATCCTTGGATTGACATATACATAGGAATAAACTGAGGAAATAAGGTTCCTAAGGATTGATTTGCCTGTAATAATAATTTCATTTATAATTCCCTAGTTTTTCCCTACATTTTTGGTGTCGTTGCCAGGGAACGGTGTTAAAGGCCTATTAGCCTAGTGAACTAAGTTAGGACCAATGCGTCAAGGTGAAAGTTCGCACAATTGTTGACCTTGCCCAGACAATTAACCTTGGTTTGCTCTGTTGTAAATCATATAGGTGCATGAATCATAGTAGAGATAGTAGAGGTGCGTGAAAGGATTGCAAAGCTATTCAAAGAATCTTACGAGGATCGATCTGGTCCATCATTAGAAGATCGAAAGCCATTTAAAACTTACTACTCTCCTTTTGCATTCGAAATTATGGCTACCCTCAATAACAATCTCCACAACAATAACAACAATGATGAGAGGGCATTGGCCCAAAATAATCCATTCACTTTTAAATTTCCATTTACACATCCTAATGATAAGGCCCCTATGAAAAAATTTCCTCATTCAGCCTTGCCTATTTTTTGTGGTCTTTCTGTTGAAGATCCTAATATGTTTTTATTTGAGTTTGATGTACTGTGCCACAGTTACGATTATCAGAACGATGCACAGAAGCTCAAGTTTTTTCTGGCTACATTGAAGGATTCATCTGTGCACTGGTTCATGAACCTCAAAAACATTAGAACGTGGGATGAAATTAAGGAGATGTTTTTGACAAAATATCAGGAATATTACAAAATGAAAGAGGTTTGGGATGAGATTTTCTAAATGACACAAAAAGAAGATGAATATGTGGAAGACTATCTTGAATGCTTTGTGTTTAGCCTACAATGATCACGACAACAGGGGATGACTCCTAATAGTATCAAAATGTTGTCTCTCAGGGGAATAAGAGATGATACTATGGATGCATTAAATTTAATAGGTAAAGGTAACATCTCTAAATTGAACTTTGATGAGATTTGTGACATTATTCAAGTAAGCTTTATACTTCAGGAAATGCCACAGGTATAACCAAATGTGAAATAGGTACTTGTAGGAAGCAAGAGGAAGCTGAAAAGGCCTTGGCTGTATTCTGTTTGACCTGTCATAAAAGGCATAGTAGTGAGGATTGTACTTATAATAGGACAAACATTTCATCTTTAGAAGAAGCCAGCAAAAGTTCCATCTTAAGGCCTCTCCCTTTAGTATAATAGATGTGGAATATTTTGAAGAACCTATCTACTATATGGCCCCAAGGCGACCTTTTTCACCTTGAATGATGCATCCAGGAATGGCTAACAACTATGTCGCTCCTAGACCTAGTCAATCCAACTCCTCCAATCCACCAGCATGGTATGGAGACTGGCAACAACCTCCACAATACCCTACATGGATGCAATCATGCCTGTATGCTTCATAACAATGGCAATAGGCATGGAGGCCACAACCGTCACAACCTTCACCATACCAACAACCATATCCACCATAATTTCCACCTCCTCCCATGATCAACCCATATCAATAGCCACAACAATTCTTCCACCCATACCATCAACATCTACCCAGTCAATCAATCCACCTTAACCACCAAGACCCACACCAATGCTAGCCCAACCAAACCCAAACCCCAACAATAAGACAACACAACCTATATATAATAATGAGGTGATAGGTTACGCTACTTATCCTATAAATATTGTACAAATAGATGGAGTCCAATTAAGGTCGAGAAAGGCCCTTCAAGGGCCCACTATCACAGAAATTAATGACGAAACTGAAGAGGAACCAGTAAAAGAACCTCCATTTCCTGATAGATTTCATTCAGAACTTGTATAGAAGGAAATCTCTCAACTTGAGTTTGATTTTGTTAATGAGTTACGAAATGTTAATATTAAGATTCCTTTGTTGCAGGCCATCAAGGATATCCTAGTATACATAAAAACAGTGAGGGATCTTTGCACTTGGAAGCAAAAGAAAAAACAAGATCTGAAGACTGTGCAGGTCATCAGACAATTAGTAGACCTTATGCTCAAGAATCTAACCATTCATAAATATTTAGATCCAGGGAGTCCTATCATCAAGGTACACATCAGTAAGGTTACTATTTCCAAATACACTTGTTGACTTAGGCCCTACAATTAATGTCATGATGAATGAAACAAAGGAAAAACTATCACTTAAAGGGCTTAGACCTACACCCACAGTCCTTCAAATGCCAAATATATCATTGGTCAAACTAGAAGGTATGATTGAAGCTATAATTATTTCTATTGATTCATGGTAATATCCTACTGACTTTATGATTTTGTAGGCAAAAAATAAGCTGGGAGGTACCCATTAATCTTGGGGTGACATTGGTTAGAAACTGCAAATACATTCATTAAATATCGGTTAGGAAATATGGTCATTTATAATGGGGAGCATACAAAACAATTAACTCTATACCCACCGGCACAACCCCTATTAGAAACAGAGGATTCAGTTTGGGTGGACACTGATTTGGACGAATCCCTTACAGTCCTCACAATTGATCAAGCATAAGAGATTGAAGAACCTGATGAAGATAATATTCTTGTTAACTTTTTTCAGAATAGATATGTGTCTGATGAAATATTGGAAAACATGGTCCTTTATTCAGGTATCAATACTCCTTGCCCTTTTGGTAATTTTCCTTTGATAGGTAGCTCACACTTTGTTACATTACATCAGTTGCGACCCCATAATTGTTTGTTTAGTCCATATCTACACTCTAAAATGTCCAGCAATGTACTGTCCACTTCACAAGTACTAGCCCTTAATTCACTTGCACAATTAGAGGCCATGGAAATTTAAACTGGTCGTACACTCAATATCAATCCACAATTAAGCCCAGAACAAATCCAAGATCTCATTGCCATGCTAAGAACTTATAAAGATGCATTCTCTTAGGAGTACCAAGATATGCGTGGTATTCATCCTGACACCTGCACACACCATATTTATATTGAAGAAGGTAGTCGTCCATTTAGGCAACCACAGCAACGACTCAACCCCATCTTGCGTGATATAGTCAAAGAGGAGTTACAAAAATTATTAAATGTTGGATTCATATATCCTATTTCTAATAGTCAATGGGTCTCTCCTCTAGTTTTGGTTCCTAAGAAAAATGGTAAGTGGAGAATTTGTGTTGATTATCAAGCACTTAATAAAGCTACTAAAAAGGATCATTTTCCATTACCATTTATTAATCGAGTGTTGGACACTCTGGCAGGTAAAAAGTTCTTCTCTTTTCTGGATGGGTTCAGTGGCTACAACCAGATTCACATAGCACCTAAAGATCAATACAAGACCACCTTTATGTGTCCTTGGGGTACTTTTTCCTATAATGTCTTACCTTTTGGGCTATGTAATGCCCCTTCTACTTTTCAAAGGACAGTCTTGAGTATTTTCGCAGATCTTGTAAATGATTGTGTTGAAGTGTATATGGATGATTTTACAGTACATGGTAACACTTATGAAGAGGCTAAATCAAACTTAGAAAAGGTTCTTAATTGTTGTATAGATACTAATTTGTAATTAAGTCATGAAAAGTGTCATATGCTCATGACAGAAGGAATAGTACTTGGAAATTATATTTCTTCTAAGGGTATTCAAGTTGATCCCAAAAAGATACAGATCATACAAGATTTGCCAACACCCTCTAGCCAAAAGGAAGTGCATAGTTTCTTAGGCCATGTAGGATACTATAGGAGGTTTATCCAAAATTTTAGTAAGATTGCCTCCCCCTTGTTTTCTTTCCTACCAAAAGATGTCACTTTCTCTTGGACACCATAATGTTAGGAACCTTTGAAACCATTAAGACCAAGCTAGTAACCACACCAGTACTCAGAGGTCCAAACTAGGAATTACCTTTTCATATCCATACTGATGCCTCAGATTGTTCCATGGGAGTTGTGCTCAGACAAAAGGAAGATAACCTTTTCTACTCCATTTATTACATCAGTAAGAATTTCACAGGTGCTGAGGTAAACTATACGGTAATTGAAAAGGAGTTCTTAGCTATTATATATGCAATTAATAAGTTCTGACATTATATTACTAGATACAAAGTATTTATTCATACTGATCATTCTGTAATTCAATTTTTAATGAATAAACCTGTTGTAACTGGTAGAGTAATAAGATGCTTACTTTTGGCTTCAAGAATTTGACATCACTATACTTAATAAGCCTGGTCGTGAGAATGTGGTTCCAAACTTTTTGTCTAGGATACAACAACAAGAAAATGAACCAATCCCAGTTGATGATGCATTTCTTGATGAGCATCTATTTGCAATCTTGGTGAAAAGTCCATGGTTCATTGACATTGCAAATTATCTGGTCACTTGCAATTTTTCACCTCATTTCTTTCCAAGGGAACGACGGAATTTGGTTGGACTCAGTGGATAGTACACGTGGATCAATGGATTGCTCTAACACACTGGTATTGACAAAATCATGCATCCTTGTGTACCGTAAGATGATGTCTTCAATATACTTCGCACATGTCATACAGAACCACGTGGTGGACACTTTGCTGCTCAACAGACTGCCCAGAAGATCTTGACTGCCAGTTACTATTGGCCTACAATCCATAAGGATTGTAAGCATTATGTTCATCATTGTGACAAGTGTCAGTGTATGGGCAGCCCCACGCACTTAGATGAAATGCCCCTGCATCCTCAACTATCCATTGAGCCCTTTGAAAAATGGGGGCTTGATTTTGTGGGACCCATCAATCCACCATCAAGGAACAAGGAATACATCCTTGTTTGCACCGATTATGTCACCAAATGGGTTGAAGTTGTTGCTCTGAAACATGCACGGAATACCAAGGTAGCCGATTTCCTTTATTCTGATATCTTCAGAAGATTTGGTGTTCCACGAGAGATAGTCATAGATCAAGGTCCATAGTTCACATCCGATCTCATTTCTACTTTGGTTTGTGAGTATGAGATACAACATCGCAAGTCTTCACCTTACCACCTACAGGCCAATGGTCAAGTTGAAGTTACTAACTGAGAACTCGAGAACATTCTTACTAAGATAGTTTCTCTTCATAAGCAAGATTGGGCTACACGACTTCCTGAAGCCTTGTGGGCCTACCATACAACATGGAAGACCACCATTGGTCTGACCCCTTATGAATTTGTTTATGGTAAGAAAGTTGTTCTCCCTATTGAGTTTGAGGTGAAAACTCTATGCACTGCACTCCAGTTAGGCATGAGTCTTTCTGATGCACAGAAAGAGCATATTGCTCAACTGCACTCCTTAGATGAATTGCATCAGGAAGCTCTTCTTCATGCTGAAATAGTTCAAAAGCAACGAGCCATCTAGCATGACTATTTCATTCAATAGTGGTCCTTTCATCCAGGTGACTGGGCACTCTTGTATGACAGCAAATTCTAGGATTTCAAAGGCAAGTTTCACACTTGATGGCTCAGGCCTTATGAGATTGAGGTTGTCTACGATAATGGTGCAGTCAAGCTTCGCACTGTGGACTCTGATCACATGGCCCTTGTCATTAATGGACACAGCTTAAAGCTGTAAAAGTGCCCTATTTCAAAAGATAATTTTGTCTCCAGTCTAGAAAAGGAACTCAATATTCTTACTAGGGTTCATGTCGCCTCTTCAAGTGCCTTTTAGGTACTTCACATATTCTAAAAAAAAATAGCAATAAAAGATCCAACAACGAAAACCTTCAGGCGTTGTTGGCCAGTTAATGCGTGAAAATTGGCTTCCGGTGAGCATTAACTGTTGAATATACTTAGTGGTGAAAACCATCTTTTTGGCACCTCTAAGCGGTGGTAGACTGAAAATCAGGCACCCAATAGTCTATTATCGTAAAAAAATAAAATAAAATAAAAATTAAAAAATGAAAATTAAAAGTTGTCTACCCCATATCCATATCATTCCCACTTGGCCATGCTTTATTGGGCTATGGTTCCTCATGGCATCCTTTCATTGCCATCTTGTCACATGACAGGTTGCTTCCTGTCATTGCCACTTGTCCTCGTCTGCAACACCACTTGCTTACTCATTTGTTTTTCTTTGCATCCCTTTGCCCTAGTGCCACGTGGCCATTTCCTCTATACTGATTAGCTACTTTTTGATTCACGGGTACATTAGTACTTTACCATTCCCTTAGCTCCGACCATGGACCCCACTGCCTATTTTTCTCTTGTTCTGTCAACATCCCAGACTTTTCTATTTTGTCTTTCCCTTCAGCCATATTGGCTGCTGCTTCATTTCTCTGTACCCCCCACACTCCTCCATGTCACATCCAAGTTGATCTTCTTCTTGTTTCAGCATTGATTTACTCGGGCCCTACGTCATATTGCTCCACCTCACCACACCATTTTTATCGACATGCCACCAGATCATCATTATTCCTTGGAATTCTATCACTTTCTTTCCCCAGTTCCCGATTTCTGATGCCGCCATGTCCGCTCGACGGTAATATTACCAAAGCTATTGTATCTCTTTCTTTTTGTATTAATTTTCTTTTTTTCTTCTCATTTATTATGGCAACCCCGAGGATGAGGCCGTATGCTCTACTGGGGGGACGTGAGCATGCTAAGTCATAATTATTCTCCTGTCATTTACAACTTACCCTGTAATGATATTTACGAAACAAACCTCATTCTTGCTATCTCCATCTTGCCTTCTGCTATCTGTTAATCTTAATCTCCATGGGAGGTGGTATCCACAAGCACCAGGAACCAACAGATATACGGCATATAAAATCCAACCCGACAGTATATCAGGTTTTTGAGAATGCAGGATGGCTTGTTTTCTTTGAATGGTTGTGTGGGTATGATGATGCCATCACCTTTGAATTCGCTCTGGCTTTTAACAATGTCAGTAATTCCATGGAAGTGAGGGGGCTTTCCTTGTCAATGACTCCACATATTATAGTTGAGGTAACCGGGTTACCTGAAACAGGGGAGGCTTATTTTTCGTGTGCCTTGAATAAGGCCACCGAGTTGCAATCACAAACCCTAGGGTTTCTGAGACATGGTGAAACCGTACAAACAACTCCAAAGCAGGGTACTCTACGGTCTTCACTTCCTGGTCATTGGAGTGAAGTTGCTAAGGTGGTCACTTAATATATAATGGGAGAAGGAAGGTATGCCTATGTATGTGCTCATCATTTCAGAATACTTTCTCATTTACACCATAGTAATTTAGTTAATCTCCCACATTAGCTTTTCAATTCAATCAAGAGAATGAGTCTAGATGTGAAAAAAGGACACCATTGCTCTGTAGCACACCATGGTTTAATAAATCTGCTTGTTATGAGGGGTTTATCTCAAAATGTACCCCTGGTTAGCTGGGCCATGTTCTCAAAAGAAAGCATTTCCTCAGCTCCAAAAATCAAACCTACACCTCGTAAAGCCAAAAGAAGCAGTGATGATTCTGATGATGAAACCCTAGAGGAGTCTGGTTAGGATACCAAGAGTAGAGGGAATAAAATCCTTAGTGAAGAACTTCAGGGTTTGCAACCATACAACTAATATTAGGGCAAGAGACAAATAGTGTTGATACTCATACCCCGTTTATGTCAACCCCTTACAACACTCAGTTTAAAAGGAAAACTGAAAATGTTGCTTATGGTTCGAATATTGCTAGTGATTGTACTCCACCTCTGTTGACCCCTTATAATACCAAGTCTAAAAGCAAGTATGAAGAAGCTACTTCTACTTTAAAACAATTAGTTGTTGTCGCCTGCACCACAAACCAAGACCCTGATATTGAAATTGTGGCCACCAGACTTTTGAAAAGGGAAATTGGACACAGTCGAAAACAAAGACGGCAAAACATACATAAAGTAAGGTAAGGTGTGACTAAGCATACAGCCCCCAAGTAACAAGCAGAGTCAGATGACCAAGAAGAAGGGGTATCCATTAATCCTCACAACCAGCATGAAGAAGATGATATGAGTAATCAAGAGAACATTTCTATGGAGATTCCTTTACAGAAGAAGGAAGGAAATCCTCCCAAATCAACACCAGATATTGGTCCCTCTCCCCTTAATTGTGGTTTCAAGAAATAAACTTCAAATACAGATATAATAATGAATCCTATCCACAACCAGGGAGGATATGCAGAGAATACAGATGATAAGTTCAATGAGAATATTTAGATAGAAGAATTTTCTGTAGAAGATATTAGGGCTTTACAAAAAAGAGTAGGTTGGCTGGAAGATCAAATGAAACTCCTTCAACCACAATTACAACAAGTGTGTGATAGGAATTAGCAACAAGCAGAGGAAATAAAGAAATTACAACATCAGCTAGGGCAAGTGACTCGGAAGCATAAGCCTATCAAGGCAGGGTATATCATTTTGGAGGAACACCTGGAAGTAATTAACAAATTGAAGGCCTCATGGGAAGACAAAATTATAGAAGGATGTGTGACTACAGAATGCCATGAGGGTAAAGTTCAAGAGTTACAAGCTAATATGGAACAAATAATTACAATTGATTATATATAAAGAAGTGAACATCAACAAGTAATTCAACAGTTAAAAGAACAATGGAGCCAGGAGATAATGGCAGCAATGCAAAAATTGACAAATAGTTCAGCTTGATTTGTAAGTTTTTGCATGAGGACATGCAAAGTCTTCAGCTAGGGGGAGATGATGAGTTATATTTTGCCATCTATTTTAGCCTAAATTCGTCTAGTTGTGTGTCCATTATAAGCCACCTTGTTACACTTTTTTCATAGTATTTGTGAAAGATTAAAAGTTAATTAATATGATTAGAAAGGTATAAAATGTTTGGTAATTAACTGTTCTTGAGCACTAATTGCGGTGGATATTGTGAATAGGGGTTTTTGAACGATGGAAGGATGCATAATGGAAACTGCCTGGAAGATCTTATGATCTCTTAGTTATTGTCTTCTAGTTTTGTTTTAATGATAATCTAGTAACTAGGGTGCATAGTTGGTTTTGGAATATTTGGAAAATAGTAGGCTGCAGGCCAAATTACTATTTTCTGAAATTAATCGAATAGATATGGTTATGATTTGTAATTGGTGGACAAATCTCTTTTAATCTTCTATTTTGTATAAAGACTTATATATACGCTCTCTCATGGGCATAAAGATATTAATCTTGATCTGAAGTTAAAACCTTAATATAAGAGGACTGTTAGCACTGAACTTGCGTATTGTGTAATATTTTCCTCCACTTGGCTGGTTGGGAGAAAGGGCCCGCTCCTTAGCCAGTGTTTGGACTTCCTTTTCTATTGTATGTGTGAGGTATCATTTGTGTTTTAAGTTTCATATGTTTCAATATGATTAAGTTTAAGTTCAAGGGATTCATATCTGTGTTATTGAATCCATGTGATTGAAATTAATAAAATGTGAATTAAGTTATTTGAGGGAAAGACTGTTAACATATGGCATAAGTTAGAATGTAGGGACGACACATATAAGCAAATATGTGGTTTATACTCTATTTTTAGAACATCACATTAACCTGTGTAACTTTACTAGTTCCTATCGCCCGAGAATTATAGGTCCCGTCACCAAGTTATGCAGCTCATGTTGCCCAAACATTTTAATATATTTTTACATCCCATTCTTTTAAATGCATTATAATTCAAACTTATTAATGTTTAGATTTAGAAGTGTATGTGAATAAGATAATAATTGAATTTAAGGTTTTATTTAAGTGGTAGACAAAAAGGGATTCAATTCTTAGATTAAAGAAGCATGTTTTGATTCAATTCTTAAATTAAAGAAGTATGTTGAGTTGAATGCATTCATCCCCAATTAGTTCTTTAGTTCCAGCCCTTAGGTAGATTTCCGCAACACTGTTCATAAGATTACATCCCTGGATTGACATATACATAGGAATAAAGTGAGGAAATAAGGTTCATGAGGATTGATTTACCCATAATAATAATTTCATTTATAATTCCCCAGTTTTTCCCTACATTTTTGGCATTGTTGCCAGGAAACAGTGTTAAAGGCCTTTTAGCCTAGTGAACTAAGTTAGGACCAATGCATCAAGGTGAAAGTCTGCGTAATTGTCAACCTTGCCCAAGCAATTAACCTTGGTTTGCTCTGTTGTAAATCATATAGGTGCATGAATCATAGTAGAGATAGTAGAGGTAGATTTGTTAAAAACGAAAAAGAAAGTAGTTCGCAACAAGAAAGATTGAAAAATAAATCAAGACCATCCACTGAAGGAAAAAGTACACAACAGGAAAGATTGAAAGAGAAACTACAACCATTAGTTGTGCACACATCACCTGAGAAAAAGAGTGTTGCACCTGATATTGAAAAGTGTGTTATTGAGTCCACCATTATTGAAACCCCTTCTGGAGTTTGTCCTGAGTCTTTAGAGGAACTGCGTAAAAGGATTGCAAAGCTATTCAAAGAATCTTATGAGGATCAAGCTGGTCTATCATTAGAAGATCGAAAGCCATTTAAAACTTACTACTCTTCTTTTGCATTTGAAATTATGGCTGAGCTCAATAACAATCTCCACAATAATAACAACAATGATGAGCGGGCATTGGCCCAAAATAATCCAGTCACTTATGAATTTCCAATTACACATCCTGATGATAATGCCCCTATGAAAAATATTCCTCATTCAGCCTTGCCTATTTTTCATGGTTTTTCTGTTGAAGATCCTGATATGTTTTTATTTGAGTTTGATGTGTTGTGCCACAGTTATGATTATCAGAACGATGCACAGAAGCTCAATTTATTTTTAGCTACATTGAAGGATTCAACCCTACGTTGGTTCATGAACCTTAGAAACATTAGAATGTGGGATGAAATGAAGGAGATGTTTTTGACAAAATACCAAGAATATTGCAAAACGAAAGAGGTTTGGGATGAGATTTTCTGAATGACACAAAAAGATGAATCTGTGGAGGACTATCTTGAACGCTTCATGTTTAGCCTGCAATGATCACGACAACAAAGGATGACTCCTGATACTATCAAAATGTTGTTTCTTAGGGGAATAAGAGATGATACTATGGATGCATTAAATTTATTAGGTAAAGGTAACATCTCTAAATTGAACTTTGATAAGATTTGTGACATTTGCAGGAATTACTCGAGGTCTCAACGATCAGGGAGGAATTATTCAAGTAAGCTTTCTACTTTAGGAAATACCACAGGTATAACCAAACGTGAAATAGGTAATTTACTTGAAGATCTTAAAACAGATTTATTAAATCATATGGGCAAGCAGATTTACACCCTATATACTCGTAGGAAGCAGGAGGAAGCTGAAAAGGCCTTGGCCATATTCTATCTGACCTGTTGTAAAAGGCATAGTAGTGAGGATTGTCCTTACAATAGGACAAACATTTCATCTTTACAAGAAGCCGGCAAAAGTTCCATCTTAAGGCCTCTCCCTTTAGGTGTAACAAATGTGGAATATTCTAAAGAACCTATCTACTATATGCCCCAAGGTGACCTTTTCCACCTCGAATGATGCATCCAAGAATGGCTAATGACTATCTCACTCCAGGACCTAGTCAATCCAACTCCTCCAATCCACCAGGATGGTATGGAGACTAGAAACAACCTCCACAATACCCTCAATGGATGCAATCATACCCATATGCTTCATCGCTGTGGCAACAGGCATGGAGGCCACAACCGCCATAACCTTCACCATACCAAAAACCATATCCACCAAAATTTCCACCTCCTCCCATGATCAACCTATATCAACAGAGCAACAATTTCTTCAACCCATACCATCAACATTTGCCCAGTCAACCAATCCACCTTAACCACTAAGACCCACACCAATGCCAGTCGAACCAAACCCAAACCCCAATAATAAGACAACACAACCTGTATATAATAATGAGGCGATAGGTTACCCTACTTGTCTTGTAAATACTGCAGAAATAGATGGAGTCCAATCAAGGTCGGGAAAGGCCCTTCAAGTGCCCACTATCACAAAAATTAATGATGAACCTGAAGAGGAACCAGTAAAAGAACCTCCATTTCCTAATAGATTTCATTCAGAACCTGTACAGAAGGAAGTCTCTCCACCTGAGTTTGATTTTGTTAATGAGCTATGAAATGTTAATATTAAGATTCATTTGTTGCAGGCCACCAAGGATATCCCAGTATACACAAAAACAGAATGGGATCTTTGCACTCTGAAGCAAAAGAAAAAGCAAGATCTGAAGATTGTACTGGTCATCGGACAATTAGCAGACCTTATGCTCAGGAAACTAACCATTCCTAAATATTCAAATGCAGTGAATCCTATCATCAAGGTGCGCATCAGTAAGGTTACTATTCCCAATACACTTGTTGACTTAGGTGCTGCAATTAATGTCATGACGAATGAAACAAAGTAAAAACTATCACTTAAAGGGCTTAGACCTACACCCACAGTCCTTCAAATGGTAGATAGATCATTGGGCAAACAACTGCCACTGTGTCTACCATGTGAGCATGTTGATGTCATCATTGTACTGTCTAGTCGACATGGTCATCCCTCAACTTTGATCAGCCATATCTTGTTCATACGAGATCCGATCGAGGCGAAACAAGTGGTGTCAAAATCGTGGCGATGAGCTCTTCAACTTTGCATAATTTTTTCTTGGATTTGAGACAATCAATTTTTCACCTTTTTGAAAACCTGATTCTCCTGTTTGACCGAACCTTTGACTACACATAACTTTTGCATATGAACTCCTTTTGAGCTCATTCAAGTTGCATCAAAATCGTATCAGCGACCTCTTTCCAATGATGCTGATTCTGTCAGGTTCTCAAACTACAAAATTTTTAGTTCTTTTGTATCCATCTGGATCATTATTCCTCACTACGGGTTCAAACCACCTGACCCCCTTTTATAGGGATTCATTTCTATTATCATTCATTAAATAGAAAGGAGGCCCATATATGTAGCAAAGAAATCCACTTGGTATATTGGTTGAGAGTGAAAATAGCAAGCAGGAGGTCAGGGGTTTGACCCCCAAAAACCAACATTTTAACAATCAAACTACCACATGTGCCATGTGGCACCCAATCATTGGGCCATGTCGCATTACCTCATTCTTCCGTCAGTGACACGTGTCACGCTAGATTGGTCCACATCTTCAAACCTACCACGTCATCTGCTGACTCAGATGCCACCATCTACCACGTGTCAAACTCTAGACTTGCCACATCAACAATTGCCACTGTGTCTACCATGTCAGCATGCTAATGTCATCATTATATTGTCTAGTCAGCATGGTCAACCCTCAACTTTGACCGACCATATCTTGCTCGTATGAGCTCTGATCGAGGCGAAACGAGCGGCATCGAAATCGTGATGACGAGCTCTTCGACTTGGCATCATTTTTGCTTGGATTTGAGACAATTAATTTTTCACCTTTTTGAATGCCTAATTTACCTGTTTGACTAAACGTTTAACTGCACATAACTTCTACAAACGAACTCCTTTTAAGCCCATTCAAGTTATGTTAGGATCAAGTCAGCAACCTATTTTCAATTCTGTTGATTTCGTTATGTTCTCAGACTGCAAAAATTTTCGGTCTTCTGGATCCACCTGGATCATTCCTCCCCACTTGGGGTTCAAACCACCCGACCCCCTTTTATAGGGATTTGTTTCTATTATTATTCTTTAAATAGAAAGGAGGCCCATATATGTAGCATAGAAAGCCGATTGGTATATTGGTGGAAAGTGAAAATAGCAAGCAAGGGGTCAAGGGTTCGACCCCCATAAATCAATATTTTAACAATCAAACCACCACATGTGCCATGTGGCACCCAATCATTGGGCCATGTGGCATTACCTCATTCATCCATCAGTGATATGTGACACGTTGGATTTGTCCACATCATCAGAGCTGCCACGCCATCTACTGACTCAGATGCTGCTATCTGCCATGTGTCAACCTCTGGACCTACCACGTCAACAACTGCCATTGTGTCTACGATGTCAGCATGTTGACGTCATCATTGTATTGTCTAGTCATCATGGTCAACCCTAAACATTGACCGGCCATATCTTGCTCGTACGAGATCCGATCGAGGGGAAATGAGTAGTGTCGGAATCGTGGTGACGAGCTCTTTGACTTGGCATCATTTTTGCTTAGATTTGAGACAAATAATTTTTCACCTTTTTGAACGCCTGATTCACCTGTTTGACCAAACATTTGATTGCAAATAACTTCTACATACGAACTCCTTTTGCGCTCGTTTAAGTTGCGTCAGGATTGTGTCAGCGACCTCTTTCCAATGATGGTGATTCCATCAGCTTCTAAGACTGCAAAATTTTTAGTTCTTTTATATCCACCTAGATCATTCCTCCCCACTGGGGGTTCAAACCACCCGACACCCTTTTATAGGGATTCATTTCTACTATCATTCATTAAATAGAAAGGAGGCCTGTATATGTAGAAAAGAAAGTCACTTGGTATTATGGTGGAGAGTAAAAAAAGCAAGCAAAAGGTCAAGGGTTCAACCCCCATAAACCAACCTTTTAATAATCAAACTGCCACATGTGCCACGTAGCACCCAATCATTGGGCCACCTAGCATTACCTCATTCATCCGTCAGTGACATGTGTCACACTGGATTGGTCCACCTCTTCAGACCTTGCACGTCATCTACTAACTTAGATGATGCCTCTGCCATCTGTCAAACTTTGGATCTGCCACGTCACCAACTGCCACGATGTCTACCATGTCAGCATGCTGACGTCATCATTGTACTATCTAGTCAGCATGGTTAACCCTCAACTTTGACCAGCCATATCTTGCTTGTACAAGCTCTGTTCGAGATGAAATGAGCGGCGTTAGAATCATGGCGACGAGCTCTTCGACTTGGCATCATTTTTGCTTAGATTTGAGACAATCAATTTTTAAACTTTTCAAATGCCTAATTCATGCCTTATAGTGATTGATTCTATTATCATTCTTTAAATAGAAAGGAGGTCCATATATGTAGCAATGAAAGCCACTTGGTATATTGGTGGAGAGTGAAAATAGGAAGCAAGGGGTCATGAGTTCGACCCCTAAAAACCAACCTTTTTAACAAGCAAATCACCAAATGTGCCACGTGGCATCCAATCATTGGGCCACATGGCACCCAATCATTGGGCCATCTGGCATTCACACATTTGTCCGTCAGTGACATGTGTCACGCTGGATTGCTCCACATCTTCAAACCTACCATGTCATCTGTTGAGTCAGATGCCGCCATCTGCCACATGTCAACATCTGGACCTGCCACGCCAACAACTGCCACTATGTCTGTCATATCAGTATGATGATGTCATCATTGTACTATCTAGTCAGCATGGTCAACCCTCAACTTTGATCAGCCATATATTGCTCGTACGAGCTCCGATCAAGGCTAAACGAGCAGCGTCGAAATTGTGGCGACGAGCTCTTCGACTTGGCATCATTTTTGCCTTGATTTGAGACAATAATTTTTTCACCTTTTTGAATGCATGATTTGCCTATTTGACCAAACCTTTGACTGCACATAACTTCTGCATACGAACTCCTTTTGAGCCCGTTCAAGTTGCATCAGGATCATGCCAGTGACCTCTTTCCAATGACGTTGATTCCGTCAGGTTCTGAGACTGCAAAAATTTTAGGTCTTCTGGATCCATTTAGATCATTCCTTCCCACTAGGGGTATAAATCATAGGACCCCCTTTTAGAGGGATTCATTTCTATTATCATTGGGCCATGTGGCATTCGCTCATTCATTCGTCAGTGACACGTGTCACACGGGATTGGTCCACATCTTCAGACCTGCCACATCATCTGTTGACTCAGATGCTGCCATCGGCCATGTGTCAACCTCTAGACCAACCATGTCAACAACTCCACTGTGTCTGCCATGTCAGCATGTTGATGTCATCATTGTACTATGTAGTCAACATAGTCAACACTAAACTTTGACCGGCCATATCTTTCTCGTACGAGCTCCGATCGAGGCGGAACAAGCGGCGTCAAAATCATGGCAACGAGCTCTTCGACTTGACATCATTTTTGCTTGCATTTGAGACCATCAATTTTTCACCTTTTTGAACGTTTGATTCCCTTGTTTGACCAAACCTTTGACTGCACATAACTATTGCATATAAACTCGTTTTGAGCCCATTCAAGTTGTGTTAGGACCATGTGAGCGACCTCTTTCAAATGATGTTGATTTCATTAGGTTCTGAGACTAAAAGATTTTTAGGTCTTTTGGTTCCACCTAAATCATTCCTCCCCACTGGGGGTTCAAACCACCCAACCTTCTTTTATAGGGATTTGTTTCTATTATCATTCTTTAAATAGAAAGGAGGCCCATATATGTAGCAAAGAAAGTCACTTGGTATATTAGTGGAGAGTGAAAATAGCAAATAGGAGGTCAAGGATTCGACCCCCATAAACCAATATTTTAACAATCAAACTGCCACATGTGCCATGTGGCACCCAATCATTTGGACCACGTGGCATTACCTCATTCATTCTTCAGTGACACGTGTCACGTTGGATTAGTCCACATCATTAGACCTCCCACATCATCTGCTGACTCAGATGCCGCCATTTGTCATGTGTTAACCTCTAGACCTACCACGTCAACAACAGCCACTGTGTCTGCCATGTCAACATGCTGACGTCATCATTGTATTGTCTAGTCAGCATGGTCAACCCTCAACTTTTACCAGCCATATCTTGCTCGTACAAGCTCTGATCGAGGCGAAACGAGCGGCGTCGAAAACATGGCGATGAGCTCTTCGACTTAGCATCATTTTTGCTTGGATTTAAAAAAATTAATTTTCACCTTTCTGAACGTCAGATTCACCTGTTTGACCAAACCTTTGACTGCACATAACTTCTGCATACGAACTCCTTTTGAGCTTGTTTAAGTTGTATTAGGATCGTGTCAGCAACCTCTTTCCAATGATGTTAATTTCATCAGGTTCTAAGACTATAAAATTTATAGTTCTTTTATATCCACCTAGAGCATTCCTCCCCACTGGGGGTTCAAACCACCTAACCCCCTTTCATAGGGATTTGTTTCTATTATCATTTATTAAATAGAAAGGAGGCCCGTATATATAGCAAAGTAAGCCACTTGGTATATTGGTTGAGAGTGAAAATAGCAAGCAGGAGCTCAGGGGTTCGACCCCCAAAAACCAACATTTTAACAATCAAACTACCACATGTGCCATGTGGCACCCAATCATTGGGCCATGTTGCATTACCTCATTCTTCCGTCAGTGACATGTGTCACGCTGGATTGGTCCACATCTTCAGACCTGCCACATCATCAGCTGACTCAGATGCTGCCATTTGCCATGTGTCAAACTCTAGATCTACCACATCAACAACTACCAATGTGTCTGTCATGTCAGCATGTTGGTGTAATCATTGTACTATCTAGTCGACATGGTCAACCCTCAACTTTGACCAGCCATATCTTACTTATACGAGCTCTGATCGAGGCAAAAGGAGTGGTGTCAGAATCGTGGCGACGAGCTCTTCGACATGTTATCATTTTTACTTGGATTTGAGACAATCAATTTTTCACCTTTTTGAATGCCCGATTCGCCTGTTTGACCGAACCTTTGAGTGCACATAACTTCTGTATACAAACTCCTTTTGAGCCCATTAAATTGCGTTATGATCATGCTAGCGATCTCTTTCCAATGATGCTGATTCCATCAGGTTCTAAGACTGCAATATTTTTAGGTCTTCTGGATCCACCTAAATCATTCCTCCCCATTGGGGGTTCAAACAACTCGACCCCCTTTTATAGAGATTTGTTTCTATTATCATTATTTAAATAGAAAGGAGGCCCATATATGTAGCAATGAAAGTCGCTTGGTATATTGGTGGAGAGTGAAAATAGGAAGCAAGAGATCAAGGGTTCGACCCCCACAAACCAATCTTTTAATAAGCAAATCACCACATGTGCCACATGGCACCTAATCATTGGGCCACGTGGCATTCGCTCATTCATCCATCAGTGACACGCATCACGCTAGATTAGTCCACATCTTCAGACCTGCCACGTCATCTATTGAGTTAGATGCCACCATCTGCCACGTGTCAACATCTAGACCTGCCACACCAACAACTGCCAATGTGTCTGCCATGTCAGCATGATGATGCTATCATTGTACTGTCTAGTGAGCATGGTCAACCCTCAACTTTGATCAGCCATATCTTGCTCATACGAGCTCCGATCAAGGCAAAACAAGCGGCATCAGAATCGTAGTGATGAGCTCTTCGACTTGGCATCATTTTTTATGGATTTGTGACAATACATTTTTCATATTTTGAACGCATGATTTGCCTGATTGACCAAACCTTTGACTGCACATAACTTCTACATAAGAATTCCTTTTGAGCCCATTCAAGTTGCATCAAGATCGTGTCAACGACCTCTTTCCAATGATGCTGATTTTGTCATGTTCTGAGATTGCAAAATTTTTAGTTCTTTTGTATCAATTTGGATCATTATTCCCCACTGGGAGTAAAAACTACCCGACCCCTTTTAGAAGGATTCATTTCTATTATCATTCTTTAAATAGAATGGAGGTCCATATATATAGAAAAGAAAGCCACTTGGTATATTGGTGGAGAGTGAAAATAGTAAGGAGGTTAGGGGTTCGACCCCCACAAACCAACCTTTTAATAATCAAACTGCTACATGTGCCACGTGGCTCCCAATCATTGGGCCACATGGCATTACCTCATTCTTCCATCAGTGACACATGTCACGCTAGATTGGTCCACATCTTCAGACCTACCATGTCATCTGCTGACTCACATGCTGTCATCTACAACGTGTCAAACTCTAGACCTGCCATGGCAACAACTACCACTGTGTCTGCCATGTTAGCATGTTGACATCATCATTATACTGTCTAGTCAGCATGGTCAACCCTCAACTTTGACAAGCAATATCTTGCTCGTATGAGCTCCGATTGAGGCAAAATGGGTGGCGTCGAAATCGTAACGATGATCTCTTCTACTTGGCATCTTTTTTCTTGGATTTGAGATAATCAATTTTTCACCTTTTTGAACACCTAATTCACCTATTTGACTAAACCTTTAACTGCACATAATTTCTGCATACGAACCCCTTTTGAGTTCGTTCAAGTCGCGTTAGGATCGTGTCCACAACATCTTTCCAATGATGTTGATTCTGTCATGTTCTCAGACTACAAAATTTTTTAGTCTTCTGGATCCACCTAGATCATTCCTACCCATTTGGGGTTCAAATCACCTGACCCCTTTTTATAGGGATTCGTTTGTATTATCATTTTTTAAATAGAAAGGAGGCATGTATATGTAGCAAAGAAAGCCGCTTGGTATATTGGTGGAGAGTGAAAAAACCAAGTAGGAGGTCAAGGGTTCAACCCCAATAAACCAACCTTTTAACAATCAAACGTGGCACCCAATCATTGGGCCACGTGGCATTACCTCATTCGTCTATCATGACACGTGCAACATGGGATTGGTCCACATCTTCAGACTTGCCACATCATCTACTGACTCAGATGCCGCCATTGGCCATGTGTCAACCTCTGGACCAACCACGTCAACAACTCCACTGTGTCTGTCATGTCAGCATGTTGATGTCATTATTGTACTCTGCAGTCGACATGGTCAACACTAAACTTTGACCAGCCATAACTTGCTCGTACGAGCTCCGATCGAGGTGAAACAAACGGCGTCAAAATCATTGCAATGAGATCTTCAACTTGGCATCATTTTTTATTGGATTTGAGACAATCAATTTTTTACCTTTTTGAATGTCTGATTCCCCTGTTTGACTAAACCTTTGAATACACATAACTTCTGCATACATACTCCTTTTGAGCCTGTTCAAGTTGTGTTAGGATCGTGTCAGCGACCTCTTTTAAATGATGTTGATTTCGTCAGGTTCTGAGACTACAATATTTTTAGGTCTTCTGGATCCACCTAAATCATTCCTCCCCACTGGGGGTTCAAACCATCCGACCTTCTTTTATAGGGATTTGTTTCTATTATCATTCTTTAAATAGAAAGGAGGCCCGTATATGTAGCAAAGAAAGCCACTTGGTATATTGGTTGAAAGTGAAAATAGCAAGCAGGAGGTCAAGGATTCGACCCCCATAAACCAATCTTTTAACAATCAAACTGCCACATGTGCCACGTGGAACCCAATCATTTCGGCCACGTGGCATTACCTCATTCATTTGTCAGTGACACGTGTCACACTAGATTGGTCCACATCATTAGACCTCCCACGTCATCTTCTGACTCAGATGCCGCCATCTGCCATGTGTTAACCTCTAGACCTGCCACGTCAACGATAGCCACTGTGTCTGCCATGTCAACATGTTGACGTCATCATTGTATTGTCTGGTCAGCATAGTCAACCCTCAACTTTTACCGGCCATATCTTGCTCGTACAAGCTCCAATCGAGGAGAAACGAGTGGTGTCGAAATCATGGCGACGAGCTCTTCGACTTAGCATCATTTTTTCTTGGATTCCAGACAATTAATTTTTCACGTTTTTGAATGCCTGATTCGCCTATTTGACCAAACCTTTGACTACACATAACTTCTGCATACAAACTCCTTTTGAGCCTATTCAAGTTGTGTCAGGATCATGTCAGCGACCTCTTTCCAATCATGTTGATTTCGTCAGGTTCTAAGACTATAAAATTTTTAGTTCTTTTATATCCACCTAGAGCATTCCTCCTCACTGGGGGTTCAAACCACCCGACCCCCTTTTATAGGCATTTGTTTCTATTATCATTTATTAAATAGAAAGGAGGCCCGTATATATAACAAAGTAAGTCGCTTGGTATATTGGAGAGTGAAAAAAGCAAGCAGAAGGTTAAAGGTTTGACCCCCACAAACAAAGCTTTTAACAATCAAACTGCCACATGTGCCACATGGCACCCAATCATTGGGCCACATGCTATTACCTCATTCATCCGTTAGTGACATGTGTCACGCTGGATTGGTCCACATCTTCAGACCTGCCACATCATCTGCTGACTCAGATGCCGCCATCTGCCACATGTCAAACTCTGGATCTACCACATCAACAACTGCCAGTGTGTCTTCCATGTCAGCATGTTGGCATAATCATTGTACTGTCTAGTCGGCATGGTCAACCCTCAACTTTGACCAGCCATATCTTGCTTGTACGAGCTTTGATCGAGGCGAAAGGAGTGGCGTCAGAATCGTGGCGATGAACTCTTTGACATGACATCATTTTTGCTTGGATTTGAGACAATCAATTTTTCACCTTTTTGAATGCCTGATTCACCTATTTGACTGAACATTTGACTGCACATAACTTCTGCATACGAACTCCTTTTGAGCCTGTTCAATTTGTGTTATGATCATGTTAGCGAACTCTTTCCAATGATGCTGATTCCATCAGGTTCTGAGACTGCAAAGTTTTTAGGTCTTCTGGATCCACCTAAATCATTCCTCCCCACTGGGGGTTCAAACAACCCGACCCCCTTTTATAGGGATTTGTTTCTATTATCATTATTTAAATAGAAACAAGGCCCATAGATGTAGCAATGAAAGCCGCTTGGTATATTGGTGGAGAGTGAAAATAGGAAGCAGGAGATCAGGGGTTCGACCCCCACAAACCAACCTTTTAACAAGCAAATTGCCACATGTGCCACGTGGCACCTAGTCATTGGGCCACATGGCATTTTCTCATTCGTCCGTCAGTGACACACATCACATTGGATTGGTCCACATCTTCAAACCTACCACGTCAGCTGTTGAGTCAGATGCCACCATCTGCCACATGTCAACATATAGACTTGCCATTCCAACAACTGCCATTGTATCTGTCATGTCAGCATGACGACGTCATCATTATACTGTCTAGTCAACATGGACAACCCTCAACTTTGACCTGCCATATCTTGTTTGTACGAACTCTGATCAAGGTGAAACTAGCATCGTCAGAATCGTGGCGACGAGCACTACGACTTGGCATCATTTTTTCTTAGATTTGAGACAATAAAAATTTTCACTTTTTTAACGCATGATTCACCTGTTTGACTGAACCTTTGACTGCAATAACTTCTGCATATGAACTCCTTTTGAGCCCGTTGAAGTTGCATCAAGATCGTCCTAGCAACCTCTTTCCAGTGACACTGATTCCGTCAAGTTCTAAGACTGTAAAATTTTTAGGTCTTCTGGGTCCATTTAGATCATTCCTTCCCACTCGGCGTTCAAACCACCCAACCCATTTTTATAGGGATGTGTTTCTCTTATCATTCTTTAAATACAAAGGAACCCCATATATGTAGCAAAGAAAGTCGTTCAATATATTGGTGGAGGATGAAAATAGCAAGGTTCGACCCCACAAACCAACCTTTTAACAATCTAACCGCCACATGTGCCACATGGCACTCAATCATTAGGCCACATGGCATTACCTTATTCATCTGTTAGTGACACGTGTCACACTGCATTGGTCCACATCTTTAGACCTGCCACCTACCACATCAACAACTGCCACTTTGTCTACCATGTCAGCATACTGATGTCATCATTGTACTGTCTAGTCGACATGGTCAACCCTCAACATTGACAATGAATCTTTCACCTTTTTAAACACATGATTCACCTGTTTGACCAAACCTTTTACTGCACATAACTTCTGCATAGGAACTCCTTTTGAGCCCATTCAAGTTGCGTCAGGATCGTGTCAGCGACCTCTTTCCAATGATGCTAATTCCATCAGGTTCTGAGACTGCAAAATTTTTAGATGTTCTGTATCCATCTCGATCATTATTCCCCACTTGGGGTTCAAACCACCCGACCCTCTTTTATAGGGATTCGTTTCTATTATCATTCTTAAATTAGAAACGAGGCCCATATATGTAGCAAAAAAAGACGCATGGTATATTTGTCGAGAGTGAAAATAGCAAGTAGGATGTCAGGGGTTTGACCCCCACAAACCAATCTTTTAACAATCAAACTGCCACATGTGCCACGAGGCACCCAATCATTGGGCCACATGGCATTACCTCGTTCATCTTTTAGTGACACGTGTCACACTGGATTGGTCCACATCATCAGAGTTTCCACGTCATCTACTGACTCAGATGCTGTCATCTACCACGTGTCAAACTCTAGACATGTCATGTCAACAACTACCACTGTGTCTGCCATGTCAGCATGTTGACGTCATCATTGTATTGTCGAGTCGGCATGGTCAACCCTCAACTTTGACTGGCCACATCTTGCACATACAAGCTCCGATCGAGGCAAAACGAGCGGCGTAAGAATCGTGGCGTAGAGCTCTTCAACTTGGCATCATTTTTGCTTGGATTTGTGACAATCAATTTTTTGCCTTTTTGAATATCTGAGTCATTTGTTTGACCGAACCTTTGATTACACATAACTTCTGAATAAAAACTCCTTTTGAGCTCGTTCAAGTTGTGTCAAGATCGTGTCAGCAACCTATTTCCAATCATGTTGATTCCATCGGGTTCTAAGACTACAAAATTTTTAGTTCTTCTGTATCCACTTGGATCATTCCTCCCCACTAGGGGTTCAAACCACCAGACCCCCTTTTACAGGGATCCGTTTCTATTATCATTCATTAAATAGAAACAAGGCCCGTATATGTAGCAATGAAAGCTTCTTGGTATATTGGTAGAAGTGAAAATAGGAAGCAGGAGGTCAGGGGTTCGACCCCCACAAACCAACTTTTTAACAAGCAAATCGCCACATGTGCCACATGGCACCCAATCATTGGGCCACATAGCATTCGCTGGTTCATCCTTCAGTGACACGTGTCACGCTGGAGTGGTCCACATCTTCAGAGCTGCCACGTCATCTATTGAGTTAGATGCTACCATCTGCCACATGTCAACATCTGATCTTGCCATGCCAACAACTACCAATGTGTTTGCCATGTCAGCATGATGACGCTATCATTGTACTGTCTAGTGAGCATGGTCAACCCTCAACTTTGACCAGCATATCTTGCTCGTACGAGCTCCGATCAAGGTGAAACAAGCAGCATCAGAATCGTGGTGATGAGCTCTTCGACTTGGCACCATTTTTTCTTTGATTTGAGACAATATATTTTTCACATTTTTGAACGCATGATTCGCATATTTGACCGAACATTTGACTACACATAACTTCTGCATACGAATTCCTTTTGAGCCCATTCAAGTTGCGGTAGGATCGTGTCAGTGACCTCTTTCCAATGATGTTGATTCCATCAGGTTCTAAGATTGCAAAATTTTTAGTTCTTTTTTATCAATCTGGATCATTATTCCCCACTGGGAGAAAAAACCACTCGACCCCCTTTTATAAGGATTTGTCTCTATTATCATTCTTTAAATAGAACGGAGGCCCCGTATATGTAACAAAGAAAGCCGCTTGGTATATTGGTGGAGAGTGAAAATAGCAAGAAGGAGGTCAGGGGTTCGACCCCCACAAACCAACTTTTTAACAATCAAACTGCCACATGTGCCACGTGGCACCCAATCATTGGGCCACGTGGCATTACCTCATTCTTCCATCAGTGACACGTGTCACGCTGGATTGGTCCACATCTTCAAACCTGCCACATCATATGCTGACTCAGATGCCGCTATCTACCACGTGTGAAACTCTGGACCTGCCACATCAACAACTACCACTGTGTCTGCCATGTCAACATGTTGACGTCAACATTGTATTGTCCAGTCAGCATGGTCAACCCTCAACTTTGACAGGCAATATCTTTCTCGTATGAGCTCCGATTGAGGCAAAACAGGTGGCGTTGAAATCATGATGACGAGCTCTTCTACATCGCATCATTTTTGCTTGGATTTCAGACAATCAATTTTTCACCTTTTTGAACCCCTGATTCACATGTTTGACAAAACCTTTGACTGCACATAACTTCTGCTTACGAACTCCTTTTGAGTCCATTCAAGTCACGTTAGGATCGTGTCAACATCTTTCCAATGATGTTGTCATGTTCTCAAACTGCAAAAAATTTCAGTCTTCTGGATCCACTTAGATCATTCCTCCACATTCAGGGTTCAAACCACCTAAGCCCCTTTTATAGGGATTCGTTTCTATTATCATTCTTTAAATAAAAAGGAGGCACGTATATGTAGCAAAGAAAGCCGCTTGGTATATTGGTGGAGAGTGAAAAAATCAAGTAGGAGGTCAGAGGTTCGACCCCAACAAACCAACCTTTTAACAATCAAACCGCCACATGTGCCACGTGGCACCCAATCATTGGGCCATGTGGCATTACCTCATTCGTCCGTCAGTGACACGTGTCACGCTAGATTGGTCCACATCTTCAGACCTGCCACATCATCTGTTGACTTAGATGTTGTCATCTGCCACGTGTCAAACTCTGGATCGACCACATCAACAACTACCACTGTGTTTACCATGTCAGAATGATGATGTCATCATTAGGTTTTCTGGATCCACCTAGATCATTCCTCCCCATTGGGAATTCAAACCACCGAACCCCCTTTTTATAGGGATTTGTTTTTATTATCATTCTTTAAATAGAAAGGACGCCCATATATGTAGCAATGAAAGCTGCTTGGTATATTGGTGGAGAGTGAAAATAGGAAGCAGGAGGTCAGGAGTTCGACCCCCACAAACCAACCTTTTAACAAGCAAATCATCACATGTACCACGTGGCACCTAATCATTAGGCCACATGGCATTCGCTCATACATCCATCAGTGACACGTGTCACGATGAATTGGTCCACATCTTTAGAACTACCACATCATCTGTTGAGTCAGATGCCGCCATCTACCACGTGTCAACATCTTGACCTCCCACACCAACAACTGCCACTATGTCTATCATGTCAGCATGATGATGTCATCATTGTACTGTCTAGTCAACATGGTCAACCCTCAACTTTGATCAGTCATATCTTGCTCGTACGAGCTCCGATCAAGGCGAAACGAACGGCGTTCGAATCTTGGCGACGAGCTCTTTGACTTGGCATCATTTTTGCTTGGATTTGAGACAATCAATTTTTCACCTTTTTAAACGCATAATTTGTTTGTTTGACCAAACTTTTGACTACACAGGTTTTGCATACAAACTCCTTTTGAGCTCATTCAAGTTGCGTCAGGATCGTGCCAACGACCTCTTTCCAATGACGCTATTTCCATCAAGTTCTAAGACTACAAAATTTTTAGGTCTTCTGGATCCATTTAGATTAGTCCTTCCCACTAGGGGTTCAAACCACTTGACCCCCTTTTATAGGGATTCGTTTCTATTATCATTCTTTAAATAGAAAAGAAGCTTGTATATGTAACAAAGAAAGCCGATTGGTATATTGGTGGAGAGTGAAAATAGCGAGGTTTGCCCCAATAAACCAACCTTTTAACAATCAAACTGCCACATGTTCCACATTGCACCCAATCATTAGGCAACATGGCATTACCTCATTCGTCCGTTAGTGACACGTGTCACACTGGATTGGTCCACATCTTCAGACCTGCCATGTCATATGTTGACTCAGATGGCACCATTCTGCAATGATTCAACCTCTGAACCTACCACATCAACAACTGCCACTGTGTCTGTCATGTCAGCATGCTGATGTCATCATTGTACTGTCTAGTCGACATGGTCAACCCTCAACTTTGACCAGCCATATCTTGCTCGTAGGAGCTCCAATCGAGACGAAATGAGCGGCGCCAAAATCATGGCAACAAGCTCTTCGACTTGGTAACATTTTTTTGGATTTGAGACAATTAAATTTTCACCATTTTAAACACCTGAATCCCCTGTTTGACCTAAACTTTGACTGCACATAACTTCTGCATACGAACTCGTTTTGAGCCCATTGAAGTTGTGTCAGCATCATGTCAGCGACCTCTTTCCAATGATGCTGATTCTATCAGATTCTAAAATTACTTAATTTTTAGTTCTTTTGTATCCATCTGGATCATTATTCCCCACTAGGGGTTCAAACCACCCGACCCCCATTTATAGGAACTCGTTTCTATTATCATTCTTTAAATAGAAAGGAGGCTCGTATATGTAGTAAAGAAATCCACTTGGTCTATTGGTGTAGAGTGAAAATAGCAAGCAGGAGGTCAGGGGTTCGACCCCCACAAACCAACCTTTTAACGATCAAACCGCCACATGGGCCAAGTTGCACCCAATCATTGGGCCATGTGGCATTACCTCATTCTTCCATCAGTGACACGTGTCACGCTGGATTGGTACACATCTTCAAACCTGCCATGCCATCTGCTGACTCAGATGCCGCCATCTGCAACGTGTCAAATTCTGGACCTGCCATGTGAACAACTGCCACTGTGTCTGCCATGTTAACATATTGACGTCATCATTGTACTGTCTAGTTAGCATGGTCAACCCTCAACTTTGACCACCCATATCTTACTCGTATGAGCTCCGATCAAGGCAAAACGAGTTATGACGAGCTCTTCGACTTGGCATCATTTTTGCTTGGATTTGAGACAATCAATTTTTCACCTTTTTGAACTTCTGATTCACCTGTTTGACCGAACCTTTGACTGCACATAACTTCTGCATACGAACTCTTTTTGAGCCCATTCAAGTTGCATTAAGATCATGTCAGCAACCTCTTTCCAATGATGTTGATTCTGTCATATTCTCAAACTACAAAATTTCTCGGTCTTCTAGAACCACCTGATTATTTCCTCCCCACTTGGGGTTCAAACCACCTGATCCCCTTTTATAGTGATTCGTTTCTATTATAATTCTTTAAATAGAAAGGAGGCCCCTATATGTAGCAAAGAAAGCCGTTTGGTATATTAGTGGAGAGTGAAAATACCAAGCAGGAGGTCAGGGGTTCGACTCCAACAAACCAATCTTTTAACAATCAAACCGCAACATGTGCCACGTGGCACCCAATCATTGGGCCATGTGGCATTACCTCATTCATTCCTTAGTAACATGTGTCACGCTGGATTGGTCCACATCATCGGACCTGCCACGTCATCTGTTGACTCAGATCTGGCCATCAGCCATGTGTCAACCTTTGGACCTACCACGTCAACAACTGCCACTCTGTCTGCCATGTCAGCATGCTAACGTCATCATTGTATTGTCTACTCAACATGGTCAACCCTCAACTTTGACCAGCCATATCTTGCTCGTATGAGCTCTGATCGAGGCAAAATGAGCGGTGTCAGAATCGTGACGAAGAGCTCTTTGACTTGGCATCATTTTCTTAGATTTGAGACAATCAATTTTTTACCTTTTTGAATGTCTGATTCGCGTATTTGACCAAACCTTTGACTACACATAACTTCTACATGCGAACTCCTTTTGAGCCCATTCAAGATGTGTCAGGATCATGTCAATGACCTCTTTCCATTTGAATCATTATTCCCCACTGGGGGTTCAAACCACCCGAACCCCTTTTATAGGGATTCATTTCTATTATCATTCTTTAAGTAGAAAGGAGCCCCGTATATGTAGCAAAGAAAGCTGCTTGGTATATTGGGGGAGAGTGAAAATAGCAAGTAGGAGGTCAGTGGGCCACGTGGCATTACCTCATTCTTCCGTCAGTGACATGTGTCACGCTGATTGGTCCACATCTTCTAACCTGCCACGTCATCTGTTGACTCAGATGCCGCCATCTGCCACGTGTCAAACTTCGAACATGCCACGTTAACAAACTGCCACTATGTCTGTCATGTCAACATGCTGACATCATCATTATAATATCTAGTCAACATGGTCAACCCTCAACTTTGATCAGCCATATCTTGCTCATATGAGCTCCGATCAAGGCGAAATGAGCTTCATCAAAATTGTGACGATGAACTCTTCGAATTGGCATCATTTTTGTTTAGATTTGAGACAATCAATGTTTCACCTTTTTGAATGCATGTTTGACCGAACCTTTAACTGCACATAACTTCTGTATATGAACTCCTTTTGAGCCCATTCAAGTTTCGTTAGGATCGTGTTCGCAACCTCTTTCCAATTATGTTGATTCTATCATGTTCTCAGACTGAAAATTTTTTTGATCTTCTGGATCCACCTGGATCATTCCTCCCCACCTGGGGTTCAAACCACCCGACCCCCTTTTATAGGGATTCGTTTCTATTATCATTCTTTAAATAGAAAGGAGGCCCGTATATGTAGCAAAGAAAGCCGCTTCGTGTATTGGTGGAGAGTGAAAATAGCAAGCAGGAGGTCAAGGGTTCGACTCCCACAAACCAATCTTTTAACAATCAAACCGCCACATGTACCACGTGGCATCAAACTATTGGGCCACATGGCATTACCTCATTCATCCGTCAGTGACACGTGTCACGCTGGATTGGTCCACATCATCATACCTGCAACGTCGTCTACTAACTTAAATGCCGTCATCTGCCACATGTCAAACTCTGGATCTACTACGTCAACAACTACCACTGTGTCTGCCATGTCAGCATGCTGACATCACCATTGTATTGTCTAGTCAACATGGTCAACCCTCAACTTTGACTAGCCATATCTTGCTCGTACGAGCTCCGATCGAGGTGAAACGAGCAGTTTCAGAATCATTGTGACGAGCTCTTCAACTTGGCATCATTTTTTGTTGGATTTGAGAAAATCAATTTTTCACCTTTTTGAATGCCTGATTCGCCTATTTGACCAAACCTTTGACTGCACATAACTTCTGCTTACGAACTCCTTTTCAGCCCGTTAAAGTTGCGTTAAGATCGTGTCAGCGACCTCTTTCCAATGATGTTGATTCCGTCAGTTCTAAGACCTGCCACATCATCTATTGAGTTAGTTGCCGCCATCTGCAACGTGTCCACATCTAGACCTGCCACACCAACAACTGCCACTGTGTCTGCCATGTCAATAAGATGATGTCATCATTGTACTCTCTAGTCAGCATGGGCAACCCTCAACTTTAACCAGCCATATTTTGCTCATATTAGCTTCAATCAAGGCAAAACGAGCAGTGTCAGAATCATTGCGATGAGGTCTTCGACTAGGTATCATTTTTGCTTGGATTTGAGACAATAAATTTCACCTTTTTGAACGCATGATTCCCTGGTTGACTGAACCTTTAACTGCACATAACTTCTACATATGAACTCCTTTGGAACCCACTCAAGTTGCGTCAGGATTGTGCTAGCGACCTCTTTCCAATGATGTTGATTCCATTAGGTTCTGAGACTACAAAATTTTTAGGTCTTCTGGATTCATTTAGATCATTCCTTCCCACTGGGGCTTCAAACCACCTGACCCCCTTTTATACGGATTCGTTTCTATTATTATTCTTTAAATAGAAAGTAAGCCTATATATGTAGCAAATAAAGTTGCTTGGTATATTGGTGGAGTGAAAATAGCAAGCAGGAGGTTAGGGGTTCGAGCGCCACAAACCAACCTTTTAACAATCAAACTCCCAAATGTGCCACGTGGCACCCAATCATTGGGCCACGTGGCATTACCTCATTCTTCCGTCAGTGACATGTGTCACGCTGGATTGGTCCATATCTTTAAACCTGCCACGTCATCTGCTGACTCAGATGCTATCATTTGCCACGTGTCAAACTCTAGACTTGCCACATCAACAATAGCCACTATGTCTACCATGTCAGTATGCTAACGTCATCATTGTATTGTCTAGTCAGCATGGTCAACCCTCAACTTTCACCGGACATATCTTGTTGGTATGAGCTATGATTAAGGCGAAACGAGCAGCGTCAAAATCATGAAGACGAACTCTTCAACTTGGCATCATATTTGCTTGGATTTGAGACAATCAATTTTTCACCCCTTTGAACACCTGATTCGCCTGTTTAACCGAACATTTGACTACACATAACTTATACATACGAACTCCTTTTGAGCCCGTTCAAGTTGCATTAGGATCGTGTTAGCAACCTCTTTCCAATGATGCTGATACCGTCATGTTCTCAGACTGCAAAATTTTTTGTTCTTCCTGATCCACCTGGATCATTCCTCCCCACTTGGGGTTCAAACCACCCGACCCCCCTTTTATGGGGATTCGTTTCTATTATCATTCTTTAAATAGAAAGGAGGCCCATATATGTAGCAAAGAAAGCTTCTTGGTATATTGGTGGAGAGTAAAAATAGGAAGCAGGAGGTTAGGGGTTCGACCCCCACAAACCAACCTTTTAACAATCAAACTACCACATGTGCCACGTGGTACCCAATCATTGGGCCACGTGGCATTACGTCATTCTTCTGTCAGTGACACGTGTCACGCTAGATTGGTCCACATCTTTAGACCTGCCAAGTCATCTGCTGACATAGATGCCGCCATCTACCACATGTCAACATTTAGACCTACCACGCCAAAAATTGCCACTGCGTCTCCCATGTCAATATGCTAACATCATCATTGTACTGTCTAGTCAGCATGGTCAACCCTCAACTTTGACCAGCCATATCTTGCCCGTACGAGCTCCAATCAAGGCGAAAAGAGTGGCATAGAAATCATGGTGGTGAGCTCTTCGACTTGGCATCACTTTTGCTTGGATTTGAGACAACAAAATTTTCACCTTTTTGAATGCATGATTCACCTGTTTGACCGAAGCTTTGACTGTACATAACTTCTACATACGAACTCCTTTTGAGCCCATTCAAGTTGCGTCAAGATTGTGTCAACAACCTCTTTCCAATGATGTTGATTCCGTCAGGTTCTGAGACTGCAAAATTTTTAGTGCTTCTGTATCAATCTGGAGAGTGAAAATAGCAAAGTTTGACCCCACAAACCAACCTTTTAGCAATCAAACCACCACATGTGCTACGTGGCACCCAATCATTAGGACACATGGCATTACCTCATTCATCTGTCAGTGACACGTGTCACACTAGATTGGTCCTCATCTTTAGACTTGACACGTCATCTGTAACTCAGATGCCGCCATCTCCCACGTGTCAACCTCTGGACCTACCACGTCAACAACTACCACTGTGTGGCGACGATCTCCTCGACTTGGCATCATTTTTGCTTGGATTTGAGACTATCAATTTTTCACCTTTTTGAACACCTGATTCACCTATTTGACCGAACATTTGACTGCACATAACTTTTGCATACGTACTCCTTTTGAGCCCATTCAAATTGCGTCAGGATCGTGTCAGCAACCTCTTACCAATGATATTGATTCCATTAGGTTCTAAGACAGCAAAATTTTTAATTCTTCTGTATCCATCTGGATCATTGGGCCACATGGCATTACCTCATTCTTCCATCAGTCACACATGTCACGCTAGATTGGTCCATATTTTCAAACCTGCCACATCATTTGTTGACTCAAATGTTGACATCTGTCATGTGTCAAACTCTGGATCTGCCACGTCAACAACTGCCACTATGTCTGTCATGTCAGCATGCTGACATAATCATTGTACTATCTAGTCAGTATGGTCAACCCTCAACTTTGATTGGCCATATCTTGCTTGTATGAGCTCCGATCGAACCTTTGACTGCACATAACTTCTGCATACGAACTCCTTTTGAGCCCGTTCAAGTTACGTTAGGGTCATATCAGCAACGTCTTTCCAATGATGTCGCTTCGGTCATGTTCTCAGACTACAAAAAATTTCACTTGGATCATTCCTCCCCACTTGAGGTTCAAACCACACAACCCCCCTTTTATAGGGATTCACTTCTATTATCATTCTCTAAATAGAAAGGAGGCCCGTATATGTAATAAAGAAGGCCACTTTGTATATTGGTGGAGAGTAAAAATATCAAGGTTCAACCTAACAAACCCACCTTTTAACAATGAAATCGCCACGTCATCTGTTGACTGAGATGCCACCATCTACCATGTGTCAACCTCTAGACCTACCACACCAACAATTATCCAGTTAGCATGGTTAACCCTCAACTTTGACTGGCCATATTTTGGTGGTACAAGCTCCGATTGAGGTAAAAAGAGTGGCGTCGGAATTGTGTCGACTAGCTCTTCAACTTGGTATCATATTTACTTGGATTTGAGACAATTAATTTTTCACCTTTTTGAATGTCTGATTCACCTATTTGACAAAACTTTTGACTGCACATAACTTCTGCATACGAACTCGTTTTGAACCCGTTCAAGTTGCATCAGGATCGTGTTGGCGACCTCTTTCCAATGATGATGATTCCGTCAGGTTCTAAGACTAAAAAAATTGTATTTCTTTTGTATCCACTTGGATCATTCCTCCCCATAGGGGGTTCAAACCACCCGACCACCTTTTATAGGGATTCGTTTCTATTATCATTCATTAAATAGAAAGGAGGCCCATATATGTAGCAAAGAAAGCTGCTTGGTATATTGCTCGAGAGTGAAAAAAGCAAGCAAGAGGTTAGGGGTTCGACCCCCACAAACCAACCTTTTAACAATCAAACCGCCACATGTCCCACATCGCACTCAATCATTGGGCCATGTAGCATTACCTCATTCATCCGTCAGTGACACATATCACACTGGATTGGTCCACATCTTCAGACCTTCCACGTCATCTGCTGACTTAGATGATGTCATCTGCCACATGTCAAACTCTAGATCTACCATGTCAACAACTGCCACTATATATGCCATGTCAGTATGTTGACGTCATCATTGTACTATCTAGTCAGCATAGTGAACCCTTAAATTTGACCTGCAATATCTTGTTCATACGAGCTCTAATTGAGGTGAAACGAGTGGCGTCAAAATCGTGGTGACAAGCTCTTCGACTTGGCATCATTTTTGCTTTGATTTGAGACAATCAATTTTTTACCTTTTTGAATGCATGATTCACCTGTTTGACCAAACCTTTGACTGCACATAACTTCTACATGCAAACTTCTTTTGAGCTCGTTCAAGTTGTGTCAGGATCGTGTCAGCGACCTCTTTCCAATGATGTTGGTTCTATAAGGTTCTGAGATTAAAAGAATTTTAGGTCTTTTGGATCCACCTAAATCATTCCTCCCCACTGGGGGTTCAAACCACCCGACCCCCTTTTATAGGGATTTGTTTCTATTATCATTCTTTAAATAGAAGGGAGGCCCTATACGTGGCAATGAAAGCCGCTTGGTATATTGGTGGGGATTGAAAATAGGAAGCAGGAGGTCAAGGGTTCGACCCCCACAAACCAACCTTTTAACAAGAAAATCACATGTGCCACGTGACGTCCAATCATTGGGCCATGTGGCATTCGCTCATTCATCCGTCAGTGACACGTGTCACGCTGGATTGGTCCACCTCTTCAGACCTGCCACGTCATATGTTGAGTCAGATGCCACCATCTGCCACATGTCAACATCTAGACCTGCCACACCAACAACTGCCACTGTGTCTGCCATGTCAACATGATGACATCATTATTTTACTGTCTAGTCAGCATAGTCAACCCTCAACTTTGACCGGCCATATCTTGCTCATATGAGCTCTGATCAAGGTGAAACGAGCGGCGGCGGAATTGTAGCGACGAGCTCTTCAACTTAGCATCATTTTTGCTTGGATTTGAGAAATTAAATTTTTCACCTTTTTTGAACGCATGATTCCCCTGTTTGGCTGAACCTTTGACTGCACATAACTTCTACATATGAACTCTTTTTGAGCCCATTCAAATTACGTTAGGATCATGCCAACGACCTCTTTCCAATAACGTTGATTCCATCAAGTTCTGAGACTAAAAAATTTTTAAGTCTTCTGAATCCATTTAGATCATTCCTTCCCACTGGGAGTTCAAATCACGTGACCCCCTTTTATAGAGATTCACTTCTATTATCATTCTTTAAATAGAAAGGAAGCCCATATATGTTGCAAAGAAAGCTGCTTGGTATACTGGTGGAGAGTGAAAATAGTAAGGTTCAACCCCACAAACCAACGTTTTAACAATCAAACTGCCACATGTACCATGTGGCACCCAATCATTAAGCCACATGGCATTACCTCATTCATCTGTCAGTGACACGTGTCACACTAGATTGGTCCACATATTCAAACCTGCTATGTCATCTACTGACTCAGATGCGGCCATCTAATGACTCAAATGCCGCAATCTACCACATGTTAACAACTACCACTATGTCTACCATGTCAGCATGTTGATGTCATCACTGTATTGTCTAGTCGACATGGTCAACCCTTAACTTTGACTTGCCATATCTTTCTTGTACGAGCTCCGATCGTGGTGACGAGCTCTTCAACTTGACATCATTTTTGCTTGGATTTGAGACAATCAATTTTTAACCCTTTTGAATGCCTTATTCACTTGTTTGACCAAACTTTTGAATCCACATAACTTCTGCATATGAACTCCTTTTGAGCCTATTCAAGCCGCATTAGGATCATGTCAGCAACCACTTTCCAATGATGTTGATTCTGTCATGTTCTGGAACTACCAAAATTTTCGGTCTTTTGGATCCACCTGGATCATTCCTCCCCACTTGGGGTTAAAACCACACGACCCCCTTTTATAGGGATTCCTTTTTATTATCATTCTTTAAATAGAAAGGAGACCCGTATATGTAGCAAAGAAAGCCACTTGGTATATTGTTGGAGAGTGAAAATAGCAAGTAGGAGGTTAGGAGTTCGACCCCCACCAACCAATCTTTTAAGAATCAAACCGCCATATGTGCCACGTGGAACGCAATCAATTGGCCACGTGGCATTGCTTCATTTTTCACCTTTTTGAATGTCTGACTCACCTATTTTACCAAACCTTTGACTACACATAAATTCTGTACACGAACTCCTTTTGAGCCTGTTCAAATTGCATCAGGATCGTGCCAGCAACCACTTTCTAATGATTTTGATTCTGTCAGGTTGTAAAACTACAAAAATTTTAGTTCTTCTATATCCACTAGGATCATTCCTCCCCACTGGGGGTTCAAACCAGTCAACCCCCTTTTATAGGGATTCATTTCTATTGTCATTCATTAAATAGAAAGGAGGACCGTATATGTACTAAAGAAAGCCGCTCGGTATATTGGTCGAGAGTGAAAAAACTAAGTAGGAGGTCAGGGGTTCGACCCCCACAAACCAACCTTTTAACAATCAAACCCCCACACGTGTCACGTGGCACCCAATCATTGCTCCACGTGGCATTACCTCATTCGTCTATCAGTGACACGTGTCACGCTGGATTGGTCCACATTATCAGAGCTACCACATCATCTACTAACTCAGATGCCACCATTTGTCATATGTCAACCTCTGGACCTGTCATGTCAACAACTACCACTGTGTTTCCCATGTCAGTATGTTGACGTCATCATTGTACAATCTAGTCGGCATGGTCAACCCTCAACTTCAACTAGCCATATCAAGCTCGTACGAGCTCTGATCGAGGTGAAACGAGCGGCGTCAGAATCCTGGCGACGAGCCCTTCGAGTTGGCATCAATTTTTTTAGATTTGACACAAGCAATTTTTCACCTTTTTGAACGCTTGATTCGCTTGTTTGACAAAACCTTTGATTGTACATAACTTCTGCATACAAACACCTTTTGAGCCCGTTCAAGTTGCGTTAGGATCGTGTCAGCGACCTCTTTCAAATGATGTTGATTCCGTCAAGTTCTAGGACTGTAAGATTTATAGGTCTTCCGGATCCACCTATATCATTCCTCCCCACTGTGGGTTCAAACACCTGACCTTCTTTTATAGGGATTTGTTTCTATTATCATTCTTTAAATAGAAAGGAGGCCCGTATATGTAGCAATGAAAGCTACTTGGTATATTGGTGGAGAGTGAAAATAAGGACACGGGTTCGACCCCCACAAAGCTTTTAACAAGCAAATCGCCACATATGCGACGTGGCAACAAATCATTAGGCCACATGGCATTACCTCATTCGTCTGTCGGTGACACGTGTCATGCTTGATTGGTCCACATCTTCAGACCCACCACGTCATTTGTTGAGTCAAATGACGCCATCTGCTACGTGTCAACATCTAGACCTGCAATGCCAACAACTTCCACTATGTCTGCCGTGTCAGCATGATGACGTCATCATTGTACTGTCTTGTTAGCATGGTCAACCCTCAACTTTGACCGGCCATATCTTGCTCGTATGAGCTCTGATCAAAGTGAATCGAGCGGCATCAAAATCATGATGATGAGCTATTCGACTTAGCATCATGTTTTCTTGGATTTGAGACAATAATTTTTTCACCTTTTTGAACTCATGATTCACCTATTTGACCAAACCTCTGACTGCACATAACTTTTGCATACGAACTCCTTTTGAACCCATTCAAGTTACATTAGGATCGTGCCAGTGACCTCTTTCCAACGACGATGATTATGTCAAGTTCTAAGACTGTAAAACTTTTAGGTCTTCTGGATCCATTTAGATCATTCCTTCCCCATAGGGGTTCAAACCACCTAACCCCCTTTTATAGCGATTCGTTTCTATTATCATTCTTTAAATAGAAAGGAAGACCGTATATATAACAAAGAAAACTGCTTGGTATATTGGTAGAGAGTGAAAATAGTAAAGTTCAACCCCACAAACCAACCTTTTAACAATCAAACCGCCACATGTGCCATGTGGCACACGATCGTTAGGCCAGATGGCATTACCGAACCTTGGGCTACACATAACTTCTGCATATGAACTCATTTTGATCATGTTCAAGTTGCGTCAAAATCATGTCAACGACCTCTTTCCAATAATGCTGATTCTGTCAAGTTCTAAGACTGCAAATTTTTAGTTCTTCTGTATCCACCTGTATCATTCCTCCCCACTTGGGGTTCAAACCACCCGAACCCCTTTTATAGGGATTCATTTCTATTATCATTCATTAAATAGAAAGGAGGCCCGTATATGTAGCAAAGAAAGCCGCTTGGTATATTGGTGGACGGTGAAAAAAGCAAGCAGGAGGTCAGGGGTTTGACCCCCACAAACCAACCTTTTAACAATCAAACCGCCGCATGTGCCACGTGGCACCCAATCACTGGGCCAAGTGGCATTACCTAATTCATCCGTCAATGACACGTGTCACCCTGGATTGGTCCACATCTTCAGACCTGTCACATCATCTGCTGACTCAGATGCTGCCATCTCCTACGTGTCAAACTCTTGATCTACCACATCAATAGTTGCCACTATGTCTGCCATGTCAGCATGCTACATCATCATTGTATTATCTACTTGGCATGGTGAAACCTCAACTTCTATCAGCCATATCTTGCTCATATGAACTCTGATCGAGGCGAAACGAGTAGCGTCAAAATCGTTGCGATGAGCTCTTCGACTTGGCATCATTTTTACTTGGATTTGGGACAATCAATTTTTCACCTTTTTGAATGCTTGATTCACCTATTTGACCGAACCTTTGACTGCACATAACTTCTACATACGAACTCCTTTTGAGCCCGTTCAAGTTGCGTTAGGATCGTCTCAACAACCTCTTTCTAATGAAGCTAATTCTGACAGGTTCTTAGACTACAAGATTTTTAAGTCTTCTGGATCCACCTAGATCATTCCTCCCCACTGGGGGTTCAAACCACCTGACCCCCTTTTATAGGGATTTATTTATATTATCATTCTTTAAATAGAAAGGAGGCCCATATATGTAGCAATGAAAGCAACTTGGTATATTAGTGGAGATTGAAAATAGGAAGTAGGAGGTCAGGGGTTCAACCCCCACAACCAACCTTTTAACAAGCAAATCACCACATGTCACACTGGATTGGTCCACATCTTCAAACCTGCCACGTCATTTGTTGAGTCAGATGACGCCATCTACCACGTGCCAATATCTGAACCTGCCATGCCAATAACTGCCACTGTTTCTACCATGTCAACATGATGATGTCATCATTGTATTGTCTAGTCTGCATGGTCACCCTCAAATTTGACCGGCCATATCTTGTTCATACGAACTCTGCAAGGCGAGATGAGCGGCATCTGAATCGTGGCAACAAGCTCTTCAATTTGGCATGATTTTTGCTAGGATTTGAGACAATAAATTTTTCACCTTTTTGAACGCATGATTCACATGTTTGACCAAACCTTTGACTATACATAACTTCAGCATACAAACTCATTTTCAGCCCGTTCAAGTTGCATCAGGATCATGTCAGGGACCTCTTTCTAGTGATGTTGATTCCGTCAAGTTCTGAGACTACAAAATTTTTAGCTCTTCTAGATCTATTTAGATCGTTCCTTCCCACTGGGAGTTCAAACCACGCGACCCCCTTTTATAGGGATTTGTTTCTATTATCATTCTTTAAATAAAAAGGAAGCCCATATATGTAGCAAAGAAAGCTGCTTGATATATTGCTGGAGATTGAAAATAGCAAGGTTCGACCCCACAAACCAACCTTTTAATAATCAAACCGCCACATGTGCCATGTGGCACCCAAGCATAAGGCCACATGGCATTACCTCATTCGTCCATCAGTGACATGTGTCACATTGGATTGGTCCACATCTTCAGACATGCCACGTTATTTGCTGACTCAGATGCTGCCATCTGTTGCCTCAGATGTCGTCATCTGCCACATGTCAACCTCAGGACCTACCACGTCAACATCTACCACTATGTCTGTCATGCCAAAATGCTAATGTCATCATTGTATTATCTAGTAGACATGGTCAACCCTCAACTTTAACCTGCCATATCTTGCACATACGAGCTCTAATCGAGGCGAAATGAGCGGCGTTAAAATCGAGGCAACGAGCTCTTTGACTTGATATTATTTTTGCTTGGATTTGAGACAATCAATTTTTTTACTTTTTTGAATGCCTAATTCGCATATTTGACCAAACATTTGACTGCACATAACTTCTTCATACGAACTACTTTTGAGCCCATTCAAGTCGCCTCATGATCGTGTTAGCGACCTCTTTCCAATGATGCTGATTTCGTCAGGTTCTAAGACTGCAAAATTTTTAGTTCTTCTGTATCCATCTAGATAATTATTCTACATTGGATGTTCAAACCATCCGACCCCCTTTAATAGGGATTCATTTCTATTATCATTCTTTAAATAGAAAGGAGGCTCATATATGTAGCAAAGAAAGCCGCTTGGTATATTAGTGGAGAGTGAAAATAGCAAGCAAGCCTGGTCAGGGGTTCGACCCCCACACACCAACTTTTTAAAAATCAAACCGCCACATGTGCCATGTGGCACCCCATCATTGGGCCACGTGGTATTACATCATTCTTCTATCAGTGACACATGTCATGCTGGATTGGTCTAAATCTTCAGACTTGCCACATCATCTGCTAACTCAGATGCCACCATCTGCCACGTGTCAAACTCTGGACCTGCCAGGTCAACAACTACCACTGTGTCTGCCATGTCAACATGTTGACGTCATCATTGTATTGTCTAGTCAGCATGGTCAACCCTTAGCTTTGACCGGCCATATCTTGCTCGTATGAGTTCCGATCGAGGCAAAAGGAGTGGTGTCAAAATTGTGAGGATGAGCTCTTCCACTTGGCATCATTTTTGCTTGGATTTGAGACAATCAATTTTTCACCTTTTTGAACTCCTGATTCGTCTGTTTGACCGAATCTTTGACTACACGTAACTTCTGCATACGAACTCCTTTTTAGCACTTTCAAGTTGTGTTAGGATCATGTCTGCAACCTCTTTCTAATAATTCTAATTCCGTCATGTTCTTATACTACAAAAAATTTGGTCTTCTTGATCCACTTGGATCATTCCTCCCCACTTGAGGTTCAAACCACCCAACCCAATTTTATAGGGATCCGTTTCTATTATTATTCTTTAAATAGAAAGGAGGCACGTATATGTAGCAAAGAAAGCTGCTTGGTATATTGGTGGAGAGTGAAAATAGCAAGCAGGAGGTCAAGGGTTTGACCCCCACAAACTAATTTTTTAACAATCAAACTGCCACATGTGCCACGGGGTACCCAATCATTTGGCTACGTGGCATTATCTCATTCATCCATTAGCGACACGTGTCACGCTAGATTGGTCCACATCATCAGACCTACCACATCATCTGCCGAATCAGATGCCACCATCTACCATGTGTCAACCTCTGGACCTGCCATGTCAACAACTGCCACTATGTCTGCCATGTCAGCATGGTGACATCATCATTGTATTCACCTTTTTGAATACCTAATTCCCCTTGTTTTACCAAACCTTTGACTGCACATAACTTCTGCATACGAATTCTTTTTGAGCTCGTTCAAATTGCATCAGGATCATGTTAGCGACCTCTTTCCATTGATGTTGATTCTGTCAGGTTCTAAGACTGCAAAATTTTTAGTTCTTTTGCATCCACCTGGATCATTCCTCCCCACTAGGGGGTTCAAACCACCTGACCCCCTTTTATAGGGATTTGTCTCTATTATCATTTATTAAATAGAAAGGAGGCCGTATATGTAACAGAGAAAGTCGCTTGGTATATTGGTGGAGAGTGAAAAAAGTAAGTTGGAGGTCAAGGGTTTGATCCCCACAAACCAATCTTTTAACAATCAAACCGCCACACGTGCCACATCGCACCCAATCATTGGGCCACATGGCATTAACTCATTTGCCCATCAGTGACACGTGTGATACTGGATTGGTCCACATCATCAGAGCTGTCACATCATCTAGTGACTCAGATGTCGCCATCTGTCATGTGTCGACCTCTAGACCTGCCATGTCAACAATTGCCACTGTGTCTGCCATGTCAACATGCTGACGTCATCATTGTACTATCTAGTCGACGTGGTCAACCCTCAACTTCAACTAGCTATATCTAGCTCATATGAGCTCTGATTGAGGCAAAACAAGTGGCGTCAGAATCATGGGGACGAGCTCTTCGAATTAGCATCATTTTTGCTTGGATTTGAGACAATCAATTTTTCACCTTTTCGAACACCTGATTTGCCTGTTTGACAAAACCTTTGATTGCACATAACTTCTGCATACGAACTCCTTTCGAACCCATTCAAGTTGTGTTAGGATCATGTTAGCGACCTCTCTCAAATGATGTTGATTTTGTCAAGTTTTGAGACTGCAAGATTTTTAGGTCTTCTGGATCCACCTAGATCATTCCTCCCCATTAGGGGTTCAAACCACCCAACCTTTTATAGGGATTTATTTCTATTATCATTCTTTAAATAGAAAGAAAGCCTGTATATGTAGAAATGAAAGTCGCTTGGTATATTGGTTGAAAGTGAAAATAGGAAGTAGGAGGTCAGGGGTTCGACACCCACAAACCAACCTTTTAACAAGCAAATCACCATGTGCCACGTGGCACCCAATCATTAGGCCACATAGCAATACCTCATTCATTCGTTAGTGACACATGTCACACTAGATTGGTCCACATCTTTAGACCTGCCACATCAGCTGTTGAGTCAGATGCCACCATCTGCCATGTGTCAACATCTAGACCTGCCATGCCAACAACTGGCACTGTGTCTACCATGTTAGCATGATGATGTCATCATTGTACTATCTAGCCAGCATGGTTAACCCTCAATTTTGACTGGCCATATCTTGCTCGTACGAGCTCCGATCAATGCATAACGAGCAGCGTCCGAATCGTGGCGATGAGCTCTTCGACTAGGTATCATTTTTGCTTGGATTTGAGACAATAAATTTTTCACTTTTTGAACGCATGATTCACCTATTTGACCGAACCTTTGACAGCACATAACTTCTGCATACAAACTCCTTTTGAGCCCATTCAAGTTGCTTTAGGATCGTGCCAGTGACCTCTTTCCAATGACATTGATTCTGTCAACTTCTAAGACTTCAAAATTTTTAGGTCTTCTGGATATATTTAGATCATTCCTTCCTACTAGGGGTTCAAACCACCTGACCTTTTTTTATAGGGATTAATTTCTACTATCATTCTTTAAATAGAAAGGAAGGTCGTATATGTAGCAAAGAAAACCGCTTGGTATATTGGAAGAGAGTGAAAATAGCAAAGTTGAACCCCACAAACCAAACTTTTAATAATCAAACTACCACATGTGCCACATGGCCCCCAATCATTAGGCCACATGTTACCAAACCTTTGACTGCACATAACTTCTACATACGAACTCCTTTTAAGCCTATTCATATTGTGTCAAGATCGTGTCAGTGACCTCTTTCCAATGATGTTGATTCCGTCAGGTTCTACGACTACAAATTTTTAGTTCTTCTGTATCCACTAGATCATTCCCCCCACTTGGGGTTCAAACCACCTGACCCCTTTTTATAGGGATTCGTTTTTATTATCATTCATTAAATAGAAAGGAGGCCCGTATATGTAACAAAAAAAGCCGCTTGGTATATTGGTCGAGAGAGAAAATAGCAAGCAGGAGGTCAGGGGTTTGACCCTCACAAACCAACATTTTAAGAATCAAACTGCCACATGCGCGACGTGGAGCCCAATCATTGGGCCACATGGCATTACTTCATTCATCTGTCACTGACATGTGTCACGTTGGATTGGTCCAAATCTTCAGACCTACCAAATCATCTACTAACTCAGATGTCGCCATCTGCCACATGTCAAACTCTAGATCTGCCACGTCAACAACTACCACTGTATCTACCATGTCAGCATGTTGACGTCATCATTATACTATCTAGTTGGCATGGTCAACCCTCAACTTTGACTAGCCATGTCTTGCTCATACAAGCTCTAATCGAGGTGAAATGAGCGGCGTCAGAATCGTGGCGACGATTTCTTCGACTTGGCATCATTTTTCCTTGGATTTGAGATAATCATTTTTTCACCTTTCTGAATGCATGATTCGCGTGTTTGACCGAACCTTTGATCGCACATAACTTCTACATACGAACTCTTTTTGAGCCCGTTCAAGTTGCTTCAAGATCATGTCAGCGACATCTTTCCAATAACACTAATTCTATCAGGTTCTAAGACTGCAAATTTTTTAGGTCTTCTGAATCTATTTAGAGCATTCCTCCCACTAGGGGTTCAAACCACCTGACCCCCTTTTATAGGGATTCATTTCTATTATCATTCTATAGATAGAAAAGAAGCCTGTATATGCAGCAAAGAAAGTCGCTTGGTATATTGGTGGAGAGTGAAAATAGCAAGGTTCGACCCCACAAACCAACCTTTTAACGATCAAACCGCCACATGTACCACGTGGCACCCAATCATTAGGCCATATGGCATTACCTCATCTGTCCATCAGTGACACGTGTCACATTGGATTGGTCCACATCTTTAGACCTACCATGTCTTCTGCTAACTCAGATGCCACCATCTACCATGTGTCAACCTCTAGACCTACCACATCAGCAATTGCCACTGTGTCTGACATGTCAGCATGCTGATGTCATCATTGTACCGTCTAGTCGACATGTTCAACCCTCAACTTTCACCGACCATATATTGCTCGTACAAGCTCTGATCAAGGTGAAACGAGCAGTATTGAAATCGTGGCGACGACCTCTTTGACTTGGCATCATTTTTGCTTGGATTTGAAAAAATCAATTTTTTACTTTTTGCAACACCTGATTCGCCTATTTGACTGAACCTTTAACTGCACATAACTTCTGCATACAAACTCCTTTTGATCCCATTTAAGTTGCATTCAGATTGTGTCAGCAACCTCTTTCCAATGATGTTGATTCCGTCATGTTCTCACACTGCAAAAATTTTCAATCTTCTGGATCCACATGGATCATTCCTCCCCACTTGGGGTTCAAACCACCCAACACCTTTTTATAGGGATTCATTTATATTATCATTATTTAAATATAAAGGAGGCCCATATATGTAGCAATGAAAGTTGCTTAGTATATTAGTGGAGAGTGAAAATAGCAAGCAGGAGGTCTGGGATTCGACCCCCACAAACCAATCTTTCAACAATCAAACTGCCACATGTTCCACGTGGCACCCAATTATTAGGTCACGTGGCATTACCTTATTCATCTGTCAATGACACATGTCACACTGGATTAGTCCACATCATCATAACTGCCACGGCATCTGCTGAATCAAATGCCGCCATCTGTCAAGTGTCAACATCTATACCTACCATGTCAACAACTGCCACTTTGTCTGCCATGTCAGCATGCTGACGTCATCATTGTATTGTATAGTCAACCCTCAACTTTGACAGGCCATATCTTTCTCGTACGAGCTCCGATCGAGGTGAAACAAGTAGCGTCAGAATCGTGGCAATGAGCTCTTCGACTTGGTATCATTTTTGTTTGGATTTCAGACAATTAATTTTTCATCTTTTTGAACACCTGATTTGCCTATTTGACTAAACTTTTGACTGCACATAACTTCTACATACTAAGTCCTTTTGAGCACGTTCAAGTTGCGTTAGTATCATGTCAGCGACCGCTTTCTAATGATGTTGATTCTGTCAGGTTCTAAGACTGCAAAATTTTTAGTTCTTTTGTATCCACCTGGATCATTCCTCCCCACTGGGGGGTCAAACCACCCAACCCCCTTTTATAGGGATTCGTTTCTATTATCATTCATTAAATAGAAAGGAGGGCCATATATGTAGGAAAGAAAGCCTCTTGGTATATTGGTGGAGAGTGAAAAAAGCAAACAGGAGGTTAGGGGTTTGACCTCACAAACCAACTTTTTAACAATCAAACCACCACATGTGCCACATGGCACCCAATCATTGGGCCACGTGGCATTTCCTCATTCGTACGTCAGTGACACACGTCACGCTGGATTGGTCTACATCATTAGACCTACCATGTCATCTGCTAACTCAAATGCCGCAATCTACCATGTGTCAAACTTTGGATCTGTCATGTTAACAACTACGACTATGTCTGCCATGTCATCATGCTGACATCATCATTGTACTATCTAGTCGACATGGTCAACCCTCAAATTTTACCAGCAATATCTTGCTCATACGAGCTCTTATTGAGGTGAAACGAGCGGCGTCAAAATCATCGCGATGAGCTCTTTGACTTGGCATCATTTTTGCTCGGATTTGAGATAATCAATTTTTCACCTTTTCGAACCCCTGATTCCCCTGTTTGAAAGAACTTTTGACTGCAAATAACTTTTGCATACGAACTCCTTTTGAGCCCATTCAAGTTGCTTTAGGATCATCTCAGCGACCTCTTTCCAATGATGTTGATTCCATCAGATTCTGAGACTACAAGATTTTTAGGTCTTCTGGATCCACCTAGATCATTCCTCCTCACTAGAGGTTCAAACCACCCAACCCTCTTTTATAAGGATTTGTTTCTATTATCATTCTTTAAATAGTAAGGAGGCCTATATATGTAGCAATGAAAGTCGTTTTGTATATTGGTGGAGAGTGAAAATAGGAAGCAGGAGGTCAGGGGTTCGACCCCCACAAACCAACCTTTTAACAAGCAAATTGCCACATGTGCCATGTGGCACCCAACCACTGGGCCACATGGTATCCACTCATTTGTTCGTCAATGACACATGTCACGCTGGATTGGTCAACATCTTCAGACCTGCCACGCCAACAACTGACACTGTGTCTGTCATGTCATCATTGTATTATTTAGTCAACATGCTCAACCCTCAACTTTGAAAAAAGTGAAATGAGTGACGTCAGAATCGTGGCAACGAGTTCTTCGACTTGGCATCATTTTTGCCTGGATTTGAGACAATAAATTTCACTTTTTTGAAAGCACGATTTGCCTATTTGATCGAACCTTTGACGACACATAACTTCTACATATGAACTCTTTTTGAGTTCGTTCAAGTTGTGTCAGGATTGTGCCAGCAACCTCTTTCCAATGATGTTGATTCTGTTAGATTCTGAGATTGCAAAATTTTTAGGTCTTTTGGATCTATTTAGATCATTCCTTCCCACTGGGGGTTCAAACCACCAGACCCCCTTTTATAGGGATTCGTTTCTATTATCATTCTTTAAATAGAAAGGAAGCTCGTATATGTAGCAAAGAAAGTCGCTTGGTATTTTGGTGGAGAGTAAAAATAGCAAGGTTCGACCCCACAAACCAACCTTTTAATAATCAAACCGCCACATGTGCCACGTGGCACCCAATCGTTATGCCACATGGCATTACCTCATTAATGCATCAATGACACGTGTCACACTGGATTGGTCCACATCTTCAGACCTACCATGTCTATCATGTCAGCATGTTAATGACATCATTGTACTGTCCAGTCGACATGGTCAACCCTCAACTTTCACCAGCTATATCTTGCTCGTACAAGATCCGATCGAGGCGAAACGAGCGGCATCGAAATCGTGGCGATGAGCTCTTCGACTTGGCACTATTTTTGCTTGGATTTGAGACATTCAATTTTTCACTTTTTTTAACATCTTATTCGCCTGTTTGACCAAACCTTTGACTGCATATAAATTTTGCATACGAACTCATTTTGAGCCCATTTAAGTTGCATCAGGATTGTGTCAATGACCTCTTTCTAATGACATTGATTCTGTCAGGTTCTAAACCTACAAAAAAAAATTGTATCCATCTGGATCAATATTCCCCACTGGGGGTTCAAACCACTCGACCCCTTTTATAGGGATTCGTTTCTATTATAATTCTTTAAATAGAAAGGAGGCCTGTATATGTAGCAAAGAAAGCCACTTGGTATATTGGTGCAGAGTGAAAATAGCAAGCAGGAGGTCAGAGGTTTGACCCCCACAATGCAACCTATTAACAATCAAACTGCCACATGTGCCACGAGGCACCCAATCATTGGGCCACGTGGCATTACCTCATTCTTCCATCAGTGACACGTGTCATACTGGATTGGTCCACATCTTCAGGCCTACCACTATGTCTGCCATGTCAACATGCTAACGTTGTCATTGTACTGTCTAGTTAGCATGGTCAACCCTTAATTTTGACTGGCCATATCTTGCTCGAAATCGTGACGATGAGCTCTTCTACTTGGCATTATTTTTGCTTGGATTTGAGACAATCAAATTTTCACCTTTTTGAATGCTTGATTCACCTTAATTGAACCTTTGACTGCACATAACTTCTGCATACGAACTCCTTTTGAGTCCGTTCAAGTTACGGTAGGATCATGTCAGCAACCTCTTTCCAATGATTTTGATTCTGTCATGTTCTTAGACTGCAAAATTTTTCAGTCTTATGGATCCACCTGGATCATTCCTCCCCACTTGGGGTTCAAACCACCTGACCCCCTTTTATAGGGATTCGTTTCAATTATCATTTTTTAAATAGAAAGGAGGCCCATATATGTAGCAAAGAAAGCCGCTTGGTATATTGGTGGAGAGTGAAAGTAGCAAGCAGAAGGTTAGGGGTTCGACCCCCACAAACTAATATTTTAACAATCAAACCACCACGTGCCACGTGGCACCCAATCATTGGGCCACGTGGCATTGCCTCATTCATCTATCAGTGATACATGTCACGTTGGATTGGTCCACATCATCTGACATGTCACATCATCTGCTGACTTAGATGTTGTCATCTGCCATGTGTTAACCTCTAGACCTGCCACCTCCACAACTGCTACTATGTCTGCCATGTTAACATGCTAACGTCATCATTGTATTGTCTAGTCAGCATGGTCAACCCTCAACTTTGACCAGCCATATCTTTCTCGTATGAGCTTCAATAGAAGCGAAACGAGCAACATTAGAATCATGGCGACGAACTCTTTGACCTAGCATCATTTTTTCTTAGATTTGAGACAATCAATTTTTCACCTTTTTGAACATCTAATTCGCCTGTTTAATCAAACCTTTGACTGCACATAACTTCTGCGTAAGAACTCTTTTTGATCCCATTCAAGTTACGTCAGGATCGTGTCAATAACCTCTTTCCAATGATGTTGATTACATCAAGTTCTAAAACTACAAAAATTTTAGTTCTTCTGTATCCACCCGAATTATTCCTCCCCACTGGGGGTTCAAACCATCTGACCCCCTTTTATAGGGATTCGTTTCTATTATCATTCATTAAATAGAAAGGAGGCCCGTATATGTAGCAATGAAATCCGCTTGGTATATTGGTGGAGAGTGAAAATAGGAAGCAAGAGGTCAGGGGTTTGACCCCCACAAGCCAACCTTTCAACAAGCAAATTGCTACATGTGCCATGTGGCACCCAATCATTGGGCCACGTGGCATTCGCTCATTCATCCGTTAGTGACACGTGTCACGCTGGATTGGTCCACATCTTTAGACCTACCACATCATCTATTGAGTCAGATGCTGCCATCTGCCACGTATCAACATCTGGACTTGCCACCCCAACAACCACCACTGTGTTAACCATGTCAGCATGATGATGTCATCACTGTACTCTTTAGTCAACATGGTCAACCCTCAACTTTGACCAGCCACATCTTGCTCTTCGACTTGGTATCATTTTTGCTTAGATTTGAGACAAAAAACGTTTCACCTTTTTGAACACATGATTCGCCTGTTTGACCAAACCTTTGACTGCACATAACTTTTGCATACGAACTCCTTTTGAGCCCGTTCAAGTTACGTCAGGATCGTGCTAGAGACCTCTTTCTAAAGACACTTATTCTATCTGGATCCATTTTAATCATTCCTTTCCACTAAGACTTCAAACCACCCTACCCCCTTTCATAGCGATTCATTTCTATTATCATTCTTTAAAAAGAAATGAAGCCCATATATGTAGCAAAAAAAGTCGTTTGGAATATTGGTGGAGTGAAAATAGCAAGGTTCGACCCCACAAACCAACCTTTTAACAATCAAACTGCCACATGTGTCATGTGGCACCCAATCATTAGGCCACATGGCATTACCTCATTCTTCTATCAATGACTCATGTCACACTATATTGGTCCACATCTTCAGACCTGCCATGTCATCTACTGACTCATATGCCGCCATGTACCACATGTCAAACTTTGACTGTCCATATCTTGCTTGTATGAGCTTCGATCGAGGCGAAACGGGTGGCGTCGAAATCATGACGATGAGCTCTTTGACATGGTATCATTTTTTCTTGGATTTAAGACAACCAATTTTTCACCTTTTTGAATGCTTGAGTCGCCTATTTGATCAAACCTTTGACTACAAATAACTTCTGCATACAAACTCCTTTTGAGCCTGTTCAAGTTGCGTTATGATCGTGTCAACAACCTCTTTCCAATGATGATGATTCTGCCATATTCTCAGACTGCAAAATTTTTTGTCTTCTGGATTCCCGTGGATAATTCCTCTCCACTTGGGGTTCAAACCACTCAACCCCCTTTTATAGGGATTCGTTTATGTTATCATTCATTAAATTGAAATGAGACCCATATATGTAGCAAAGAAATCCGCTTGGTATATTCGGCCACATGTGCCACGTGGCACCCAATCATTGGCCCACGTGGCATTACCTCATTCATCTGTAAGTGAGACATGTCACGCTGCATTGGTCCACATCATCAGACCTGTCACGTCATCTGCTAACTCAAATGCCGCCATATGCCATGTGTCAACCTCTAGACCTACCACGTCAACATCTGCCACTATGTTTTCTATGTCAGCATGTTGACGTCATCATTGTATTGCCTAGTCAGCATGGTCAACCCTCAACTTTGACCCGCTATATCTTGCTTGTACGAGCTCCTATTGAGGCGAAATGAGCAGCGTCGGAATTGTGGCGACAAGCTCTTTGACTTGGCATCATTTTTTCTTGGATTTCAGACAATCAATTTTTCACCTTTTTGAAAGCCTGATTCACCTGTTTGACCAAACCTTTACTGCACATAACTTTTGCATACAAACTCCTTTTGAGCCCGTTCAAGTTGTGTTAGGAGCGTGTCAGCAACCTCTTTCAAATGATGTTGATTTCATCAGGTTTGAAGACTGCAAGATTTTTAGGTCTCCTGGATCCACCAAGATTTTTAGGTCTTTTAGAGGCCTTTATATGTAGCAATGAAAGATGTTTGGTATATTGGTCAAGAGTGAAAATAAGAAGTAGGAGGTCAGGGGTTAGACCCCCACAAACCAACCTTTTAACAAGAAAATCGCCACATGTGTCACGTAGCACCCAATCATTGGGCCACATGGCATTCACTCACTCGTCCGTTAGTGACACGTGTCACGTTGGATTGGTCCACATCTTTAGACCTACCACATCATCTGTTGAGTCATATGCCACCATCTTCCACGTGTCAACATCTGGACCTGCCACACCAAAACCCGGCACTGTGTCTACCATGTCAGCATGATGATGTCATCATTGTACTGTCTAGTCAGCATCGTCAACCCTCAACTTTGACCAGCCATATCTTACATGTACTAGCTCTGATCAAGCTGAAATAAGCAGCGTTGGAATCCTGGCAACAAGCTCTTCAACTTGGCATCATTTTTACTTGAATTTGAGTCATTAAATTTTTCACCTTTTTAAGTGCATGATTCACCTGTTTGACTAAACCTTTGACTGCACATAACTTCTACATACAAACTCCTTTTGAGCACGTTCAAGTTGTGTCAAGATCGTGCCAGCGGCCTCTTTCCAATGATGTTGATTCCATCAGGTTCTAAGACTACAAAATTTTTAGGTCTTCTAGATCCATTTAGATCATTCCCTCCCATTGGGGGTTCAAACCCACCCAACCCCCTTTTACAGGTATTCATTTTTATTATCATTCTTTGAATAGAAAGGAAGTTCATGTATGTAGCAAAGAAAGCCACTTGGTATATTGGTGAAGAGTGAAAATAGCAAGGTTCGACCCCACAAACCAAACATTTAACAATCAAACTGCCACATGTGCCACATACCACCCATATATTAGGCCACATGGCATTACCTCATTCGTTCGTTAGTGACACGTGTGACGCTGGATTGGTCCACATCTTCAGACCTGCACGTCATCTGTTGACTCATATGCCGCCATTTGCCATGTGTCAACCTCTGTACCTACCACGTCAACAACTGCCATTGTGTCTGCCATGTCAGCATGTTTATGTCATCATTATACTGTCTAATCAACATGGTCAACCCTCAACTTTGACCAGCCATATCTTGCTCGTACGAGCTCTGATCAAGGCAAAATGAGCGGCGTCAAAATCGTGGCGACGAGCTCTTTGACTTGGTATCATTTTTGCTTGGATTTGAGACAATTAGTTTTTCACCTTTTTGAATGTCTGATTTGCCTATTTGACCGAACCTTTGACTACACATAACTTCTGCATACGAACCCCTTTTGAGCCCATTCAAGTTGCGTCATGATCGTGTCAGTGACCTCTTTCCAATGATGTTGAATCCGTCAGGTTCTGAGACTTTAAAATTGTTAGATGTTCTATACCATTTGGTTCATTATTCCCCACTGGGGGTTCAGACCACCCAACCCCCTTTTATAAGGATTTGTTTCTATTATCATTCTTTAAATAGAACGGAGGCCCGTATATGTAGTAAAGAAAGCCGCTAGGTATATTGGTGGAGAGAGAAAATAGCAAGTCGGAGGTCAAGGGTTTGACCCCCACAAACTAACCTTTTAACAATCAAACCGCCACATGTGCCACATGGCACCGAATCATTGGGCCATGTGGCATTACCTAATTCTTCCGTCAGTGACATGTGTCAGGCTGGATTGGTCCACATCTTCAGATTTGCGACATCATCTGCTGACTCAAATGGAGCCATCTACCATGTGTCCAACTCTAGACTTGCCACATCATTGTACTGTCTATTCAACATGGTCAACCCTCAAATTTGACCGGCCATATCTTGCTCGTATGAGTTCCAATCGAGGTGAAACGAGCAGCGTCAAAATTGTAACAACGAGCTCTTCGACTTGGCATCATTTTTGCTTGCATTAGAGATAATCAAATTTTCACCTTTTTGAATGCCTGATTCACCTATTTCATCGAATCTTTGACTGCACATAACTTTTGCATACCAACTCCTTTTGAGCCCGTTCAATTTGCGTTAGGATCGTGTCAACAACCTCTTTCCAATGATGTTGATTCTGTCATGTTCTAAGACTACAAAATATTTCAATCTTCTAGATCCACCTAAATCATTCCTCCCCACTTGGGGTTCAAACCACTCAACCCCCTTTTAAAGGGATTCGTTTCTATTTATCATTCTTTAAATAGAAAGGAGGCCTGGATATGTAGCAAAGAAAAGTCGCTATTTTGGCGGAGTGAAAATAGCAAGTAGGAGGTCAACGGTTCGACCCCCACAAACCAATCTTTTAACAATCAAACCGCCACATGTGCCACGTGGCACATGTGGCGGTTGGGCCACGTGGCATTTGCTCATTCTTCCGTCAGTGACACATGTCACGCTGGATTGGTCCGCATCTTCAGACCTGCCACGTCATCTGTTGAGTCAGATGTCACTATCTGCCACATGTCAACATCTGGATCTGCCACGCCAACAACTATCACTGTGTTTACCATGTCAGCATGACGATGTCATCATTGTATTGTCTGGTCAGCATGGTCAACCCTCAACTTTGACCGGTCACATCTTGCTCTTACGAGCTTTGGTCAAGGCAAAACGAGAGCCATCAGAATCATGGCGACGATCTCTTCGACTTGGATCCATTTTTGCTTGGCTTTGAGACACTAAACTTTTCACTTTTTTCAACGCACAATTCGTCTGTCTGACCGAACCTTTGACTGCAAGTAACTTTTGTATACAAACTTCTTTTTAGCCCGTTCAAGTTATGTGAGGATCGTGCCAAAGACCTCTTTCCAATGACACTGATTCCATCAGGTTCTGATACTACAAAATTTTTAGGTCTTCTAGATCCATTTAAATCATTCATTGCCACTAGGGATTCAAACCACTCGACCCCCTTTTATAGGTATTCATTTCTATTTTCATTCTTTAAATAGAAAGGAAGCCCATATATGTAGCAAAGAAAGCCGCTTGGTATATTGGTGGAGACTGAAAATAGCAATATTCGACCCCACAAACCAACCTTTTAACAAACAAACCGCCACATGTGCCACGTGGCACCCAATCATTAGGCCACATGGCATTACCTCATTCTTCTGTCAATGACACATGTCAGGCTGGATTGATCCACATCTTGAACCTGCCACATCATCTACTGACTTAGATGCCGCCATCTGCCACGTGTCAAACTTTGATTGTCCATATCTTGCTCGTATGAGCTCTGATCGAGGCAAAACAAGCACCGTCGAAATCGTGACGACGAGCTCTTCAAATTGGCATCATTTTTGCTTGGATTTCAGACAATCAATTTTTCACCTTTTTGAGTGCCTAATTCACTTATTTGACTGAACCTTTCACTACACATAATTTCTGCATACAAACTCCTTTTGACCCTGTTCAAGTTGTGTTAGGATCATGTCAGCAACCTCTTTACAATGATGTTGATTCCGTCATGTTCTCAGACTGCAAAAATTTTTAGTCTTCTGGATCCCCCTGGATCATTCCTCCCCACTTGGGGTTCAAACCACCCAACCACCTTTTATAAGGATTCGTTCCTATTATCATTCTTTAAATAGAAAGGAGGCCCGTATATGTAACAAAGAAAGTTGCTTGGTATATTGGTGGAGAGTTTTTTATAGAAAGCAGCAGGTCAAGGGTTCGAACCCCACAAACCAATCTTTTAACAATCAAACTGCCACATGTGCCATGTGGCACCCAATCATTGGGCCACGTGGCATTACCTCATTATTCCATCAGTGACCCGTGTCATGCTGGATTGGTCCACATCGTCAGACCTACCACGTCATCTACTGACTCAGATGCCGCCATCTGCCATGTGTCAACCTCTGGACCTACCACATCAACAACTGCCATTCTGTCTGTTATGTAATCTTGCTGATGTCATCATTGTATTGTCTAGTTAGCATGGTCAACTGTGAACTTTCACCGACCATATCTTGTTCGTACGAGGTCCTATCGAGGCAAAACGAGCGGCATCAGAATCGTGGCGACAAGCTCTTCAACTTGGCATCATTTTTTGCTTGGATTGGAGACAATAAATTTTTCACCTTTTTGAACCCCTGATTCACCTCTTTGACCAAACTTTTGACTGCACATAACTTTTGCATACGAACTCCTTTTGAGCTGGTTCAAGTTGCGTTAGAATCGTGTCAACGACCTCTTTCCAATGATGCTAATTCAGTCAAGTTCTGAGACTGCAATATTTTTAGGTCTTCTTGATCCACCTAAATCATTCCTCCCCAATGGGGGTTCAAACCACCCAACCCCCTTTTATAGGGATTTGTTTCTATTATCATTCTTTAAATAGAAAGGAGGCCCGTATATGTAGCAATGAAAGCCGTTCGGTATATTGGTTGAGAGTGAAAATAGGAAGCAGGAGGTCATGGGTTCGACCCCCACAAACCAACCTTTTAACAAGCAAATCACCACATGTGTCACGTGGCAGCCAATCATTGGGCCACTGGCATTCGTTCATTCATTTGTCAGTTACACGTGTCATGTTGGATTGGTCCACATCTTCAAACCTACCACGTCATTTATTGAGTTAGATGCCGCCATCTACCACGTGTCAAACTCTGGACCTGTCATGCCAACAACTAACACTATCTCTGCCATGTCAGCTTGATAACGTCATCATTGTACTGTCTAGTCAACATCGTCAACCCTCAACTTTGACCAGCCATATCTTGCTCATACGAGCTCCTATCAAGGTGAAACAACCAGCGTCGAAATCATGGCGATGAGCTCTTTGACTTGGCATCATTTTTGTTTGGATTTGAGTCAATAAATTTTTCACCTTTTTGAACGTATGATTCACCTGGTTGAGTGAACCTTTGACTACACAACTTCTACATATGAACTCCTTTTGATCACGTTTAAGTTGCATTAGGATCGTGTCAGCGACCTCTTTCCTATGAAACTGATTCTGTCAAGTTCTGAGACTGTAAAATTTTTAGGTCTTCTAGATCCATTTAGATCATTCCTTGCTATTGGGGGTTCAAACCACCCGACCCCCTTTTATAGGGATTCGTTTCTATTATCATTCTTTAAATAGAAAGGAAGCCCGTATATGTAGCAAACAAAGTCGCTTGGTATATTGGTGGAGAGTGAAAATAGCAAGGTTTGACCCCACAAACCAACCATTTAACAATCAAACTGCCACATGTGCCATGTGGCACCCAATCATTAGGCCACATGGCATTACCTCTCTCATACGTCAGTGACACATGTCACACTGGATTGGTCCACATCTTCAGACCTGCCACGTCATCTACTGAATCAGATGCTGCCATCTGCCACGTGTTAACCTCTGTACCTACCACGTCAACAACTGCCACTGTGTCTTCCATGTCAGCATGCTGATGTCATCATTGTACTGTCTAGTCGACATGGTCAACCCTCAACTTTCACCGGCCATATCTTGCTCGTACGAGCTCCAATCGAGGCGAAATAAGTGGCGTCAAAATTGTGGTGAAGAGCTCTTTGACTTGGCATCATTTTGGCTTAGATTTGAGACAATCAAATTTTCACCTTTTTGAATGCCTGATTCGCCTATTTGACCAAACCTTTGACTGCACATAACTTCTGCATATGAACCCCTTTTGAGCCCATTCAAGTTGCGTCAGGATCGTGTCAGCGACCTCTTTCCAATGATGTTGATTCTGTTAGGTTCTGAGACTGTAAAATTTTTAGATGTTCTGTATCCATCTAGATCATTATTCCCCACTGTGAGTTCAAACCACCAGACCCCCTTTTATAAGGATTCATTTCTATAATCATTTTTTAAATAGAAAGGAGGCCCGTATATGTAGCAAAGAAAGCTGCTAGTTATATTGGTGGAAAGTGAAAATAGCAAGTAGGAGGTCAGGGGTTTGACCCCCACAAAACAACCTTTTAACAATTAAAATGCCACATGTGCTAGTGGCACCCAATCATTGGGCCACGTTGCATTACCTCATTCTTCCGTCAGTGACACATGTCACGCTGGATTGGTCCACATATTCAGACCTACCACGTCATCTGCTGATTCAGATGCTGCCATCTGCCACATGTCAAACTTTGGACCAGCCATGTCAACAACTGCTATTGTGTCTGCCATGTTAGCATGTTGACATCATCATTGTACTGTCTAGTGAGCATGGTCAACCCTCAACTTTGACCACCCATATCTTGCTCGTACAAGTTCCGATCGAGGCGAAACGAGGGGTATCAAAATCGTAATGACGAGCTCTTTGACTTGGCATTATTTTTGCTAGGATTAGAGATAATCAAATTTTCACCTTTGTGAATGCCTGATTCGCCTATTTAATCGAACCTTTGACTGCACATAACTTCTGCATATGAACTCCTTTTGAGCCTGTTCAAGTTGCATTAGGATCGTGTCAACAACCTCTTTCTAATGATATTAATTTTGTTATTGTTGGTTAACGGATTTGCCCTTATTCTGAAAATAATTTACTCTGACTCTATACCCCTCTTTTGAAGAACAAATGAGTTAAACAACAAATGGGTGAACCTTTTATATTAGTTCCCCTCTGAATTTAGGTACAGCTCCATTTAAGATTTTCAATTAGTTTAATCTATTCAAGTATCCAAACGCACTTTTAACCAGAAAATGCTTAAGGCAGACTGATATTCATACATAACTATGTAATGAACACGATAAATTTATATAGTAACAGTGAGCAATAGAATGCACAGATTCTACTTTTGATATATTCAAATACATGGATGCATTCATACGAACTTGTTGAACCAGTAAATAATAAAACATATATGACGAATTGTCCAAATAAAGAACAATTACCAGATGAAAGGAGATTTCACACAGAAAATCTAATTCAACACATTCAGACGCACAGATCCAAATAAGCAGCAATTGTTTCTTCTTCTCATTCATAGATGAAAATTACTCAGACAATCATCACATAATGTAAAACTATGAACCCTTTTGCTAAAATTCCCCTCCTTTCTTTTTCTAAACTTCTGTCTCTATCCCTTCAAAGATTTTAAAAACATATAAATATGAATGTCTTAATCATGTCTTTGAGTAAATCAAACCCAGAGTTAACATAACTCTGACCCGTACGGGATTTAGTTTTAACAACTAAATTTAAAGATCAAGATGTTGAAAATAACATTATAAAGGAACTGAAATAGAGAAAACAAGCCAATGAGGTCATGACTGGGACGACGGGTTTGTATCTCCAGATTTGTTATTGGTGGCTTGGGAAGCACGTTGGGCCTTCCATTCCTGAAAAGCAACAACGAACTCCTGAATCTTCGGGAAGTTAGGAATACCTATATGCTTCATTCTTGACTTCCAAACCTCCTTTTCCCTTCGCATTTTACCAAATTTTTCTTTGTGTTCTGGAAGTGCGTCGATGCAGAGGTAAAGTAGTGATTCAACTTTAGAAATCTTGGAGAAGTCCTCAATTAAAACATTGTCATTTTCTCTGACGAAGCTGATTTTATCTTTGAAAGATTGGACCACTGCATTGACGTCTTCCACTGGTTTTCCATCATCTTTAATGTATTTAATATCAATACATTGCAAGTCATGTTGCAACGATTGAGTGAATTCTATTATTTCCTTAATTAACTTTGAAAGTTCAAAATGACCTTGCTGGGATATGGAGTTCCTCCATTCAATATTCTTTTTGTTCACATATAACAAATCCTCGTCCAAACCAGTCAGGTTTTTCTCTGTCAAAAACTTCGCCAGCCCATATTTTTGGACTTCATCCATCTGGTTTATTACATTCATCCACTTACCTTCATCTTTCGCCCAAACAGCAACCTGTGCTTTAAGATCCTCAATGGTGGTAGCAGTCAGATCATATATGCCCTTGAGCTCATGAATGTATTCAGTTCCTTTTTGTTCAACGTTATCCAACCAACTGTTAAATGTTTTTGTCACCATTTTGCTTCTATGAACCTGATCTAACATCTTTTGGTTCACAGGTGATTTCAGGTCAAAAGACAGGGGAAGCTGTGAGATCGGCTGCAGGTTAGGATTGTTAATAGCCTCAATGTACTCTGCCATTGAACGCAGCGTTTGTTTCAATTCCTTCTTGTCCTTTTCATCTTTCCATGTTTGACTGACCATCCTCTTAGTAGAAGCTTCAAGGTGGTGGACATCTGCAGCTCTAGAAGCAACACCGAGATCCACTCTCTCCATAGTGAAATCGTGCACTGTTGGATTCTACACTTCTTCTTCAGTCACTGGCTTAGCAATTTCAGCACTCTAGTTACCAGTGTTTGGGTAAATATTTATTCTGGATGTCGTCTTGAGTTTCTTGGACTTGGGGGTTTTCCCCAAACATTTGCTTACCATGTCCTCTAAAGGGACAGCAAAAGGAATCACTTTTTTCTTATCAGAAATAGAACTCTCTAGCCACTTTGGTGCAGGGGCTGAGGTTGTCTTCTCGGGGTTCACTTCATCAGAGGATTTATTTGAAATCATTAATATTTCAGGGGTCTCCAGAACGGCCTCCGACTGTGACCCGGTGTCAACCTCCTCTGTTTTGTGTGGGCTTAGCTCCTTGTCACCCATAGGTCATTCTGAATCTTCTTCTGAATTCAAATCAATAACTATTGTTTCAAAAACCTATTTCTTTCTTTTTCCTTTGGTCCTTAAACTGGTAACACGAGATGGCAGAATATCTGTGAGGACTCTTCTGGATCTCTTAGTGACAGGGCTTATCTCAGTTCATGGCTTGGAAGCACCTGCACCACAGATAGCAAGAGGTTGATTAGAAGAGTCTGTGGGAAGCGGTGATCCAACCATTGAAGAGATTTGTTGGACATTTTTATCCTGAAGCCCTTCCTGTCTCTTTTCTCTCAACCATTTCTTAGTTCTTCTTATTACTGGAAGAGTTTTAACTTCAACTCTATCTTCTTCCTTTTTGCTCCAGTCCACCTCTGGAATGGGTAAGTGTTTTACTTTGTCAAACTGTGGGTCAACCACCTGTTCTCCATCATCAGAAATTCTAGAAATATCCATGTTTAAATTGAGTGTAATTATCTGCCCCAAAGAAAACCTACACCACAGCCTTCTTCTGACCTCAAATTCATCTGGACAGTCTTCCCAGTAATCCTCCAACTTAGGAAGGTGTGAGTGCCCTGTTCCAGGATCTAGGTTATCTTTGACAAATCGTTTACTGTCGAATTGAGTCCTGGCAGTGAAGGACTGAAAATTGAACCTTTTGAGGTTCACCTCCAAATTCAAGGCATCAGATTTTGAATGGCATGAATAATGCCCAAGTTCAATAGGAAAAGAAATACCAAAACCCTTTTTTGATGAGAATTTCTTGTCAACATGTGCCAGCTGCCTACATACCTCCATCAGCACGAAACGATCAAACACATATCTAGGTAACTTCACAGGTTCACCCTCAAATCCTCCAACTCTGATGTAAGTGAACTCAGAAAATTGGATGAAGAAGCTACCATAGATGCTAATCAGTTGCATTGCTTCACTGGACATTCTTTTACCCAGGTTCCCTGCCAATTCATAAGTCATTTTCCCAGTGAAGACATCATTAACCCTTTTGTAATTTTCATAGCAATTTTTTCTCTGCAACTGTGAATAATATTCATAAATTTTACTATTCTCAGCTATGGGTGCATGGGGTAGGTCAAACCAATCTCTTGTAGATGCTAGACAATAGAACAGGTACGAAGACATATAGAAATCTCTATTACCCAGACAATTACTTAAACCCTGATGTAGACAGTCAGCCACTATTTCAGCCCAATCTAAATATTGTTCCCCTTGAAGGATGACTTGTATGAAAAAGTACATCCAATCTTCCCAATAATAGGCATGCTGATTGCCCTTCAATCTGTGTAACAATACCATAATATCCCTTACTTCTTTTATCAAATGATCTCTGGTAAGTGGCCTGGGCAACCTTGAACCGCCCTTCTGAAATTTTAGCAACCAGTTCCTTGCTATTACACTTTTGTAAGTTGGTCTCTTCTCTGAGAAATACCCATTGGAGGCAGTAATGTCAAGGCTGGAATACGCCTCCTTAGGTGGTATCTTCATCACAGACATGAGGGTTTGTCTGTTGACATAAAATAACACATCCCCGTTTGTATTTCTGACACATCTGTCCTAGGGGTCATACCTATTCATACACTCTTGAACCAATTCTAGACACAGTATAGCCTGAGGAAAAGCTGCGGCTTCAACTAAACCACTATCTACAATTTTCTTCATCGTAGGAGTTTGAATAGGGTTTCTAGTTCTTTCTTTAAATTCCTCTAAATCATATTGAACCAATGCAGTATCTCCAAATTCCGAGTGAGAATAAGTAAGGCCATGACCATGTTCATCCCCCAAACACGTGGATTTCAAAGACATAGTTGGAAGATTACAATAAAACACTTGGAATTTTGAAAACAACAGAAATTCCAGAGATTTTTCTTTCCAGCATAAGAACTAGGAATAGCATATGGGAAACAGAACTCACCTTCAAGATATCTGAATTCACTGTGAAAACTTGAATAAAAAGAGCCTTACACTTTCGGTGCTATCCTCCTCCGCGTTGCACAGTATGTTTACTTGCTAAACTTGGCTTGTTCTTGGTTAATAATGGCACTAACCAGAATGAATAATTATCGCTCGAAACAAAATGTGTCAAAAATATTTGAAAAGACGTGAACTCTGATTTCTTCATTAATAGCAAGTAGTATTCATGCACCATCATGAAGTATAATGATTATCTGTAGTCTCCGCTAAATTAGAGCTCTCGGTCTCATAATGAGTTTCTGACATAATTTCCTCCAACTTTCCCGCTAAATTTGACTTAGAAAGCCGTGGGAACAAACGGGACCAAAATCACCAAATCTTTGAACTATTGAACCATTGAACCTTTAGGACGTGGTTCAACGTGGTGGTTCAATGTGATGGTTCAAACATGCCAATTGGACCATATAGATAAGCAAAGGATTGACTTACTGAAATAGGGACTTAACTCATGAACTGTTGAACTTGTAAAGACATGGTTCAATACAAAGGTTCAAAGACGCAAGGGTTATGTAGACCAACAAAAGTTACGCGACTTTGGTAAAAGGCTTCCAATTATGAAACAGTGAACTGTTGAACTTGTAAAGACATGGTTCAATACGAAGGTTCAAAGACGCATAAGACAAACAAAACGACAGCTTGCTTTATGAGACACTTAGACATATTGAACCATTGAACTTTGAACTTTGAACTTTGAGAATGGTTCGGGTTCAAAGGTTCAAACCTTAAGTAACCTTGTCTACAAAGACAACAAACGAATACAAATTGAAGGACCAAGAGTCAATTTACGAAACAAAGGTATGACCAAAAATATAACATGGTAAACCGGCTCTTGGCTCTGGAAATATTACCAATGAATAAATAAATAAGGGGCAACTCAAAAGGTAACATTGGCTCTAACTGGGGACTGCATTTTATGACAAAATGCAGAGAACTCAGAAGCTCTGGTTTCATAGAAAAAGGAAAATAGAGAAGAAAGGAAACAGAACGGGACAAAAAAAAAAGGGGAAAGGAAAACACAAAACCAAACAAAAGGGAAGACTATGTACAAAATAGGGGACCCTGTTTACAGACGATACAGCTTGAGATCTTGTCCATTATAGGACAGGGGTAAAACAGTTCCATCAGGATATTCCAATTTAAAAGAATTTGGACCCAATACCTGGTGAATCTTGAAAGGCCCACTCCAGAGCAAGTCAAATTTGCTATGTGCACCCTTTGGTTCTCTTCTTCTATCCCACAGTAATACTTCATCTCCTTCCATAAACTTCCTGGGTCTTGTCTTCCTGTCAAAAATTTCTTTAACTCTGGCCTGATGTACAGTAATTCGGTCAACCAACTCATTTCTTTCTTCTTCAATCTTAGTTAAATACATAATTCTCTTCTCCAGGGAATCTTGGAAATATTGGTCCTCAATTACACTTTGCAACTTAGCTGTGGATAGTTCCAGAGGTAAAGATAATTGGGCACCTATCCCATAAACTAATTCAAAAGGTGCCATCCCAATTGCTCTTTTCGAGGTTATTCTGTCGGCCCAGAGTGCTTCATACAACCTCTTATGCCAACCTCTGGGGTTGTCATTCACCAATTTCTTCATGATAGTAATCAGATTCTTGTTACTAGACTCAGCTTGTCCATTCCCTTGGGGATAGTAATCTGATGAATGGGAGAGAGATATACTATGTTCATAACAGAAAGAAGTCATTTCAACTGAAGAGAAACTGGTAGCATTATCTGCTACAATCTTCTGGGGCACACCAAATCATACCAAAATATTTTCTTTGAGAAAATTACAAACCACCTCCGAAGTTGTTCTTTTAACAGGGGCTGCCTCAACCCATTTTGTGAAATAATCTGTTGCTGTTAAGATGTGGGTATGCCCTGCACTTGAGGAGGGTGAGATAGGCCCAATAAAATCCAATCCCCACTGTTTAAAGGGTTCTTCAACAACAACAGGCCTCAAAGGTAGAGCTGCAAGTTGTGGCCTCCTTGAGAACATTTTACATTTTTCACAATTGGCCACCCATCTATATGCATCCTTAAACATCCCTGGCCAGTAGTAACAATTTCTGAGAATCTTGAAAGCTGTAACTGAAGAAGAAAAATGCCCACCACAAGCTTCATTATGGAAAACTTCTAAGAGCTTATTCTACTGCTCTTTATCTACACACCTCAGGAAAGTTCCATCTAATCCTTTCTTATAAAGGACATCCCCCCAAATAACATATTTCGTAGCTTTTAGCTTCAAGTTTCTTTTCTCTTTAGGGGTTAGGTGATTAGGACAATCCCCATATGTAAGATAATGTGCCACATCTAGAAACCATGGGTCCTGCAAGCTTACCAATAAAACTGTGGGGAGTCCTTCTCCTTCTTGTACTTTGTTCTCAGCAATCAACTTACATAAACCTTGACCCCTAATCAGCTTAGTAGGCTTAATTTCCAGATCATATTCCTAAATTTTAGCAACCCACGTTGCTCTATTGTTTAATCCCACTTCTTGCTGAGTCAAAATACTTTTCATAGCTGAATTTGGAACAAATACAACTAAATGGGAATGAAGTATATAATATCTGAACTGTTTAACAGCTTTAACCACTGCGAAAGCTTGTTTTTCAACCAAAGAATATTTTAGCTCATATTTTTTAAGGGGAATGCTCATAAAAGCTATGGGAACCTCTTCATCCAATTCATTTTTCTGTAACAAAATACCTGACATGGTGTGTTCCGAAGCATAACAGTAAATAATAAAATCCTTTTGAAAAATAGGATTTACCAAAGTGGGGGTGTTTGCAATCGCTTCCTTGATGTCCTCAAACACCTTCTTAGCAACTTCATTCCACTTGAAAGGTTGTTTCTCGCTCATCATCCCAACAATGTGTTTTGTAATCTCAGCAAAGTTAGGAATGAACCTCCTAAGAAAATTGATTTGACCAAAGAACGACTTGACTCTAGTCTTATTTGAAGGGAGACTAAGCTGTTGAATTGCCTTGACCCTCTCTGGATCAATGCTGATTCCATCTTTTGAGACTAGGTGTCCCAATAATTTTCCCTCAGTCACACAGAAAACTGACTTCTTGGGGTTGAGTGAGATGCCATGGGTTCGACACCTTTGCAAGACAAACTCCAGATCTCTCAAGTGATCTTGTCTATTCTTGGAAAAAATAGTCAAATCATCAAGGTAAATAACAATAATCATGTTCTTCAGGTCTCTAAAAGATGAATCCATTGCCCGCTGAAAAGTTGCTCCTGCATTAATCAAGCCAAAGGGCATTCGACTATAGGCAAAAGTTCCTCAAGGTGTGGTGAAAGCAGTCTTATGTTGATCTTCTGCAGCTACACCTATCTGATTGTAACCTGAGAAACCATCCAGCATAGACATCATTTCAGATCTGGCAACCGTCTGCAAGATGTGGTCCATCACAGGCAAGGGATGGTTATCCTTCAGGCTGGCCTGATTCAAATTCCTAAAGTCAACACAGATCTTTATTTCTCCATTCTTCTTTCATACTGGAACGATATTTGCCACCCAAGTGGAGTGATGGATTGGATAGATAATTCTAGCTTTCAACATCTAATCAATCTCTTTAAAAATGGCTTTAGCAACTTTGGGGTTATAATTCCTCAGCTTCTGCCTGAATGGAGTTGCATTTTCTTTTAATGGAATATGATGTTGAAACTGTCCATGTCTAAAATTTTTAAGATCATCATAACTCCAGGCGAAAACATCCTTGTACTTGATTAACAATTTAATCAGCTTGTTTTTCTCCTCTGAAGAACAGCACCTACCAATGGATACCCATTTAGGATTAGCTTCATTCCCAATATTTATCTTCTCATAATCCTCTGCTTTGTCAGGAATACAGGGAGGTTTGCCTTTAACATATTCATCTCTTCGAGAAAACAGATGTTCTAAAGAGACTAGCCCTTTAGGGATTTTGTTTCCCTTTAACTGAATCATGTCATCTCTTGGATTAATCCTAGGGTCAGGACTGAATTCCTTACACTCTGCTTCGGAACCTTCAAAATAGGTCCCCAGGAACATTTCAGCATTTTCTAAAAACTTTCTGATCTAGTTATCACTTTCAAAAACTTGCCAGCTCTCAGCATTGTCGGGGACATTAGGACGATATATCATTTCTATTCTATAAGAATCTTTTTTGAAATCTGGATGTGGCAAAAGGAGAGAAGCTGATACTGCTAAAGAATCTACTCGGGAGTTTTGATCTCTGGGAATTGTTTCAATAGAGAAGGCATCAAAATATTCAATCACATCCCATACCCTGTTTCTGTAATGCCTTAGTCTCTCATTCTTAACAGAAAAGATCCCCCTTATCTGTTTCACAATTAGTTCAGCATCACCCTTCACCTTAAGTACCTTCACACCCTTTCCTTTAGCTTCGAATAATCCAAGCAGTAAAGCTTCATATTCTGCAGTATTATTGGTGTTTTTGAACTCTAGCTTAAAAGAATAAGAAAAAATTTCACCTTTAGGTGAGATCAACACAACTCTAGCCCCTGAACCAGCAGTAGCACAACTGCCATCAAATTCCATAACCCATAAATCATCAGAATGTACAGACCTTTGCATTAATTCTTCTTTGGGATCTAACTCACAGCTCTGTTCAGAGGAGAGAAAATAGTTGCCAAATTCACATTCCTCAAACAAAATCTAGGCCTTGGGATCATCAAAGGGGTAGACAATGAACTTGCACTTGGGCTCAGGTTCCAGCTTCACTTTTTGCTTCCCCACTAGGATTGTGGCCTCTGACCAATCCAGTTTGATTTGTCCACCCAAACCCTTGCAAAATGTCCTACTCAAAAGCATTCCATAACTGGCAGGAATATCTGCTACCAAAATAGTCAATTTCACCCTTTTGTCAGGGTAAGCTGCAAGAGCGACTCGTGCATTTTAATCTGCCCAAGCAAGTAAACATGTTTTCCATCCATAGAATAACATCTACCAAATGTTTTTGTGAGTGATAACCCTAGGGCTTTAGCCACAGAGGAAGGCATAATGTTATCAGAGGCTCCTGAATCTATAATGCAGTTACTAAGTTTATGACCATTGATAAACAGAGACACATAGAAAGGATTGGGTTTCAAATCAGTATAAGGAGCATTGGTTGATGAATTGGGAGTTGTTTTAGGGGCAGACAAGGATGACTCAGATGAGGAAGCAAATAGTCTAGCAATGGGGGATTCAGTATCAACCCCCAATTGATTCTCAAATTCAGTTTGTGCAGGATTACCCTTAACATGTTTAACTAATTTGTCAAGTTCAGTAGGTTTCAACTTGAGATACTCAATAGGAGAAATTTGAATTTTTGCAGACTTACAGAAATCTACAATATCAAAAGAAGCATCTAGATCATTTCTATGTAGCACTCTATTTTCCTGAGTCTTCAAATTAGCATCATGAGTTCTAGTTAAAGGTTCCTTACCTTTGCCAGGTACTTCTTGAGTATTAGAGGGTCTCATATTCCTCTGACTCCTAGTGAGCACAGCGCATGAAGGATCTTCAAGGGTTACCAATATTTCACCTCCCCTTTCTAAATCAGACTCATATTCCAGGAAGTGTATTTCAGAGCCGCCAGGTTCCTCAAAGTTCCTTTCTTCTTCTGTGGATTCCCCTAGCATATCTTGAGTAGCAGTCATCTGAGTGTACCTGAGCATTTCTAGGCAAGAATTTCCATCATGGTCAGTAGTCAAGTGAAAAATACACATGTTTCCCCTCCCAGGAGGAGGTTCAATAGCCAGTCTTGGCCGTGCTGACGTCAGAGGTAAAGCTCTACCAGTATTTGCTTGTTGATTCAAATTCCTTCTGCTTATATCTTGATACGGTTGTTGGAAGGGGGCACCAGTCTTAGGTAGTTTCCTCTATAAGGCAATCATATCATTCACCAACCTTTGCAATACAGGATCCGTAGATGATGAAGGCTGGGCATTTGGCATCTGGACCTCTCTTTTCCATTTACCGGCCATAATGAGGTCATCTTCCAATCCGACTGCTAAGGCTTGTGCAGCTGGTAAATCAGCAATTACACCTCTCCTGAGATGGAAGCTAATATCAAGAGGCATAGAATTAACAAAGAAACATTTTTTATTTTCGCCAGACGGTCTTTTAGTAGCAGGGATTTTGTTCACAATTCTTTTAAATTTAGCCACGAACTCCCTCATAGGTTCATGAATCTTTTTCTTAAGCTGAGTCAGCTGTGCAAGAAGGTAATGCTCATCCTCTGCACTTTTGAACCTATTTTCAAAAGCAGTCTTCATTTCATTCCAATTTGAAATTGAGGAATCAGTTAGGTCTTACAACCATTGTGCCGCAGTGTCAGTCAAAGTTTGCACAAAGAGCCTTATGGCAACATCTTGGTGTTGTACACCTAACACACTACATGCTGCTGCAAAAGCACACAAATGTTCTTCTGGTGATTGTTTACCATCTCCATTGAACCTAGGCAAATTTTCTCTTGCATTTTTAGGTAAAGGATTTAGGTTAGCCCCTAGGTTTAGAGGCCCTATGGCTGCTCCCCAAGGTTGAGCCATGGGTAGAAAGTTTATAGCTAAGGGGATAACGGTGCCTGAAAGGGTTAAAGCTTGACAGACAGGAGAAGTAGTAGGTTTGGGAGGGCTAGGGGGTCTACTTCTAGCTCTTCTTGCACGAGTAGGGATATAAGGAAAATTAAGATTTTGCAGTGCTTGAAAGGTAGGGTCCTCAACTCCCTCTCTTCTCGAAGACCTGGTATACGGTCTAGAATCCAGCTTAAAATATCGAGGCTGGATAGGTAGTTATTGATTTCTTTGTTGTTCTTGATTTCTTTGCGCTTCAAGGACTTGGTTTCTTTCTGTGTTTCGTGCCTGCCTTCTTCTCTGCCTGAGTAACAGCAATCTCAGGTTATCAGCCAATTCCTCTTCTTGTTCTAATACTCTACTTGCTCTTCTGTAATCTTCACTATTCTGATGAGTACGCCAAGAAAGGGTATTCAACTGGCCAATAATGTCTTCCTGCTCGTCTTGAAATCCAAGATTGGGTTGCAGAACAGGAATTATGTTTTCGTGTGGAAGCACCATTGTTGCTTCATATTCAGGCGACCAATCTTTAATTAATGATTTTATCTATATCTCCCCAGTAGTGTCACCAAAAACTGTTGGTTAACAGATTTGTCCTTATTCTGAAAATAATTTACTCTGACTCTATACCCCTCTTTTGAAGAACAAATGAGTTAAACAACAAATGGGTGAACCTTTTATATTAGTTCCCCTCTGAATTTAGGTACAGCGCCCTTTAAGATTTTCAATGAATTTAATCTATTCAAGTATCCAAACGCACTTTTAACCAGAAAATGCTTAAGGCAAACTGATATTCATACATAACTATGTAATGAACACGATAAATGTATATATTAACAGTGAGCAATAGAATGCACAGATTCTACTTTTGATATATTCAAATACATGGATGCATTCATACGAACTTGTTGAACCAGTAAATAATAAAACATATATGACGAATTATCCAAATAAAGAACAATTACTAGATGAAAGGAGATTTCACACAGAAAATCTAATTCCACACATTCAGACGCACAGATCCAAATAAGCAGCAATTGTTTCTTCTTCTCATTCACAGATGAAAATTACTCAGACAATCATCACATAATGTAAAACTATGAACCCTTTTGCTAAAATTCCCCTCCTTTCTTTTTCTAAAATTCTATCTCTATCCCTTCAAAGATTTTAAAAACCTATAAATATGAATGTCTTAATCATGTCTTTGAGTAAATCAAACCCAGAGTAAACATAACTCTGACCCGTACGGGATTTAGTTTTAACAACTGAATTTAAAGATTAAGATGCTGAAAATAACATGATAAAGGAACTGAAATAGAGAAAATGAGCCAATGAGGTCATGACTGCGATGACGGGTTTGTATCTCCGGATTTGTTATCGGTGGCCTGGGAAGCACGTTGGGCCTTCCATTCCTGAAAAGCAGCAAGAAACTCCTGAATCTTTAGGAAGTTAGGAATACCTATATGCTTCATTCTTGACTTCCAAACCTCCTTTTCCCTTCGCATTTTACCAAATTTTTCTGTGTTCTGGAAGTGCATCGATGCAGAGGTAAAGTAGTGATTCAACTTTAGAAATCCTGGAGAAGTCCTTAATTACAAAATTGTCATTTTCTCTGACGAAGCTGATTTTATCTTTGAAAGATTGGACCACTGCATCAACGTCTTCCACTGGTTTTCCATCATCTTTAATGTATTTAATATCAATATATTGCAAGTCATGTTGCAACAATTGAGTGAATTCTGTTATTTCCTTAATTAACTTTGAAAGTTCAAAACGACCTTACCGGGATATGGAGTTCCTCCATTCAATATTCTTTTTGTTCACATATAACAAATCCTCGTCCAAACCAGTTAGGTTTTTCTCTGTCAAAAACTTCGCCAACCCATATTTTTGAACTTCATCCATCTGGTTTATTACATTCGTCCACTTACCTTCATCTTTCCCCCAAACAGCAACTTGTGCTTTAAGATCCTCAATGGTGGTAGCAGTCAGATCGTATATGCCCTTGAGCTCATGAATGTATTCAGTTCCTTTTTGTTCAACGTTATCCAACCAACTGTTAAATGTTTTTGTCACCATTTTGCTTCTATGAACCTAATCTAACATCTTTTGGTTCACAGGTGATTTCAGGTCAAAAGACAGGGGAAGCTGTGAGATCGGCTGCAGGTTAGGATTGTTAATAGCCTCAATGTACTCTGCCATTGAACGTAGAGTTTGTTTCAATTCCTTCTTGTCCTTTTCATCTTTCCATGTTCGACTGACCATCCTCTTAGTAGAAGCTTCAAGGTGGTGGACATCTGCAGCTCTAGAAGCAACATCGAGATCCACTCTCTCCATAGTGAAATCATGCACTGTTGGATTCTACACTTCTTCTTCAGTCATTGGCTTAGCAATTTCAGCACTCCAGTTACCAGTGTTTGGGTCAATATTTATTCTGGATGTCATCTTGAGTTTCTTGGACTTGGGGGTTTTCCCCAAACATTTGCTTACCATGTCCTCTAAAGGGACAATAAAAGGAATCACTTTTTTCTTATCAGAAATAGAACTCTCTAGCCACTTTGGTGCAGGGCCTGAGGTTGTCTTCTCAGGGTTCACTTCATCAGAGGATTTATTTGAAATCATTAATATTTTAGGGGTCTCCAGAACGGCCTCTAACTGTGACCCGGTGTCAACCTCCTCTGTTCTGTGTGGGCTTAGCTCCTTGTCACCCATAGGTCATTCTGAATCTTCTTCTGAATTCAAATCAACAACTATTGTTTCAAAAACCTGTTTCTTTCTTTTTCCTTTGGTCCTTAACCTGGTAACACGAGATGGCAGAATATCTGTGAGGACTCTTCTGGATCTCTTAGTGACAGGGCTTCTCTCAGTTCATGGCTTGGAAGCACCTGCACCACAAATAGCAAGAGGTTGATTAGAAGAGCGGTGATCCAACCATTGAAGAGATTTGTTGGACATTTTTATCCTGAAGCCCTTCCTGTCTCTTTTCTCTCAACCATTCCTCAGTTCTTCTTATTACTAGAAGAGTTTTAACTTCAATTCTGTCTTCTTCCTTTTTGCTCCAGTCCACCTCTGGAATGGGTAAGTGTTTTACTTTGTCAAACTGTGGGTCAACCACCTGTTCTCCATCATCAGAAATTCTAGAAATATCCATGTTTAAATTGAGTGTAATTATCTGCCCCAAAGAAAACCTACACCACAGCCTTCTTCTGACCTCAAATTCATCTGGACAGTCTTCCCAGTAATCCTCCAGCTTAGGAAGGTGTGAGTGCCCTGTTCCAGGATCTAGGTTATCTTTGACAAATCATTTATTGTCGAATTGAGTCCTGGCAGTGAAGGACTGAAAATTGAACCTTTTGAGGTTCACCTCCAAATTCAAGGCATCAGATTTTGAATGGCATGAATAATGCCCAAGTTCAATAGGAAAAGAAATACCAAAACCCTTTTTTGATGAGAATTTCTTGTCAACATGTGCCAGCTGCCTACATACCTCCATCAGCACGAAACGATCAAACACATATCTAGGTAACTTCACAGGTTCACCCTCAAATCCTCCAACTCTGATGTAAGTGAATTCAGAAAATTGGATGAAGAAGCTACCATAGATGCTAATCAGTTGCATTGCTTCACTGGACATTCTTTTACCCAGGTTCCCTGCCAATTCATAAGTCATTTTCCCAGTGAAGACATCATTAACCCTTTTGTAATTTTCATAGCAATTCTTTCTTTGCAACTGTGAATAATATTCATAAATTTTACTATTCTCAGCTATGGGTGCATGGGGTAGGTCAAACCAATCTCTTGTAGATGCTAGACAATAGAACAGGTACGAAGACATATAGAAATCTTTGTTACCCAGACAATTACTTAAACCCTGATGTAGACAGTCAGCCACTATTTCAACCCAATCTAAATATTGTTCCCCTTGAAGGATGACTTGTATGAAAAAGTACATCCAATCTTCCCAATAATAGGCATGCTGATTGCCCTTCAGTCTGTGTAACAATACCACAATATCCCTTACTTATTTTATCAAATGATCTTTGGTAAGTGGCCTGGGCAACCTTGAACCGCCCTTTTGAAATTTTAACAATCAGTTCCTCGCTATTACACTTTTGTAAGTTGGTCTCTTCTCTAAGAAATACCCATTGGAGGCAGTAATGTCAAGGCTAGAATACGCCTCCTTAGGCGGTATCTTCATCACAGACATGAGGGTTTGTCTGTTGACATAAAATAACACATCCCCGTTTGTATTTCTGACACATCTGTCCTGGGGGTTGTACCTATTCATACACTCTTGAACCAATTCTGGACACAGTATAGCCTAAGGAAAAGCTGCGGCTTCAACTAAACCACTGTCTACAATTTTCTTCATCGTAGGAGTTTGAATAGGGTTTCTAGTTCTTTCTTTAAATTCCTCTAAATCATATTGAACCAATGCAGTATCTCCAAATTCCGAGTGAGAATAAGTAAGGCCAGGACCATGTTCATCCCCCAAACACATGGATTTCAAAGACATAGTTGGAAGATTACAATAAAACACTTGGAATTTTAAAAACAACAGAAATTCCAGAGATTTTTCTTTCCAGCATAAGAACTAGGAATAGCATATGGGAAACAGAACTCACCTTCAAGATATCTGAATTCACTGAAAACTTGAATAAAAAGAGCCTTACACTTCTAGCGCTATCCTCCTCCGCGTTGCACAGTATATTTACTTGCTAAACTTGGCTTGTTCTTGGTTAATAATGGCACTAACCAGAATGAATAATTATCGCTTGAAACAAAACGTGCCAAAAATATTTGAAAAGACGTGAACTCTGATTTCTTCATTAATAGCAAGTAGTATTCATGCACCATCATGAAGTATAATGATTATCTGTAGTCTCCACTAAATTAGAGCTCTCGGTCTCATAATGAGTTTCTGACATAATTTCCTCCAACTTTCCCGCTAAATTTGACTTAGAAAGCCGTGGGAACAAACGGGACCAAAATCACCAAATCTTTGAACTATTGAACCATTGAACCTTTAGGACGTGGTTCAACGCGGTGGTTCAATGTGATGGTTCAAACATGCCAATTGGACCATATAGATAAGCAAAGGATTGACTTACTGAAATAGGGACTTAACTCATGAACCGTTGAACTTGTAAAGACATGGTTCAATACAAAGGTTCAAAGACGCAAGGGTTATGTAGACCAACAAAAGTTACACGGCTTTGGTAAAAGGCTTCCAATTATGAAACAATGAACTATTGAACTTGTAAAGACATGGTTCAATACGAAGGTTCAAAGACGCATAAGACAAACAAAACGACAGCTTGCTTTATGAGACACTTAGACATATTGAACCATTGAACTTTGAACTTTGAGAATGGTTCCGGTTCAAAGGTTCAAACCTAAGTAACCTTGTCTACAAAGACAACAAACGAATACAAATTGAAGGACCAAGAGCTGATTTACGAAACAAAGGTATGACCAAAAATATAACATGGTAAACCAGCTCTTGGCTCTGGAAATATTACCAATGAATAAATAAATAAGGGGCGACTCAAAAGGTAACAGTTATGTTCTCAGATTGCAAAATTTTTTAGTCTTCTGGATCCACTTAGATCATTCCTCCCCACTTGGGGTTCAAACCGTCTGATGCCCTTTTAAAGGGATTCATTTCTATTTATCATTCTTTAAATAGAAAGGAGGCCTGTATATGTACTAAAAAAAGTCACTTGCTATTTTAGTGGAGAGTGAAAATAGCAAGCAGGAGGTCAAGGGTTCAACCCCCATAAACCAATCTTTTATCAATCAAACAACCACATGTGCCACATGGCACCCAATCATTGGGCCACTTGGCATTACCTCATTCATCCATCAATGACACGTCACGCTGGATTGGTCCACATCATCAGACTGCCACATCATCTGCTAACTCAGATGCCACCATCTGCCATGTGTCAACCTCTGGACCTGCCACGTCAGCTACTGCCATTGTGTCTACCATGTCAGCATGCTGACATCATCATTGTATTGTCCAATCAGCATGGTCAACCCTCAACTTTGACCGGCCATATCTTGCTCGTACGAGCTTCGATCGAGGTGAAACAAGCGACGTCAGAATCGTGGCAACAAGCTCTTCGACTTGCCATCATATTTGCTTGGATTTGAGACAATCAATTTTTCACCTTCTAAAACCCCTGATTCGCTTGTTTGACCAAACATTTGACTGCACATAACTTCATAATACGAACTCCTTTTGAGCCCATTCAAGTTACGTCAAGATCATGTCAGCGACCTCTTTGCAATGATGTTGATTCCGTCAGGTTCTAAGATTGTAATATTTTTTATTCTTTTCTATCCACCTGAATCATTCCTCCTCACTGGGGGTTCAAACGACACAACCCCCTTTTATAGGGATTCATTTCTATTATCATTCGTTAAATAGAAAGGAGGCCCGTATATGTAGCAAAGAAAATTGCTTGGTATATTGGTGGAGAGTGAAAAAAGCAAGTAGGAGGTTAGGGGTTCAACCCCCACAAACCAACCATTTAACAATCAAACCGCCACATATGCCATGTGGCACCCAATCATTGGGCCACATGGCATTACCTCATTCATCTATTAGTGACACGTGTCACACTAGATTGCTCCACATCTTTAGACCTGCCACGTCATCTGCTGACTCAGATGCTGCTATTTGCCACGTGTCAAATTCTAGATCTGCCACGTCAACAACTGCCATTGTGTCTACCATGCCAACATGTTAACGTCATCATTTTACTATCTAGTCAGCATGGTCAACCCTCAACTTTGACCAGCCATATCTTCCTCGTACGAGCTCTGATCGAGGCGAAAGGAGCAGCGTCAGAATCATGGCGATGAGCTCTCCAACTTGGCATCACTTTTGCTTGGATTTGAGACAATAAAATTTTTACATTTTTGAACGCATGATTCACCTATTTGACTGAACCTTTGACTACATCTAACTTCTACATACGAACTCCTTTTGAGCCCATTCAAGTTGCGTCAGGATCGTACATTGACCTCTTTCCAATGACACTGATTCCGTCAGGTTCTAAGACTGCAAAATTTTTAGGTTTTCTGGATCCATTTAGATCATTCCTTCCCACTGGGGGTTAAAACCACTTGACCCCCTTTTACAGGGTTTCGTTTCTATTATCATTCTTTAAATAGAAAGGAGGCCCGTATATGTAGCCAAAGAAAGCCGCTTGGTATATTGGTGGATAGTGAAAATAGAAAGTAGGAGGTAAGGAGTTCGACCCCCACAAACCAATCATCATCTTCAAACCTGGCAGGTCCACATCTTCAGACCTACCACGTCATCTGCTGACTCAGATGCAGCCATCTGCCACATGTCAAACTTTGGATCTACCACGTGTCAAACTCTAGATCTACCACGTCAACAACTGCCACTATGTCTGCCATGTCAGCATGTTGACATCATCATTGTACTATCTAGTCAGCATGGTCAACCCTCAACTTTGACCAGCCATATCTTGCTCGTACGAGCTCTGATCGAGGCAAAATGAGCGGCTTCAGAATCGTGGTGATGAGCTCTTCGACTTGGCATAATTTTTGCTTGGATTTGAGATAATCAATTTTTCACCTTTTTGAATACCTGATTCACCTGTTTGACCAAACCTTTGATTGCACATAACTTCTGCATACGAATTCTTTTTAAGCCCGTTCAAGTTGCATCAGGATCGTGTCAGCAACCTCTTTCCAATGATGCTGATTCCGTCAGGTTCTAAGACTGCAAAATTTTTAGTTCTTCTGTATCCACTTGGATCATTCCTCCCCACTAGGGGTTCAAAGCACCTGACCCCCTTTTATAGGGATTCATTTCTATTATCATTCATTAAATAGAAAGGAGGCCCATATATGTAGCGAAGAAAGTCGCTTGGTATATTGGTGGAGAGTGAAAAAAGCAAGCAAGAGGTCAGGGGTTTGACCCCCACAAACCTACCTTTTAACAATCAAATCGCCCCATGTGCCACGTACACCCAATCATTGGGTCATGTGTCATTACATCATTCGTCCGTCAGTGACACGTGTCACGCTAGATTAGTCTACATCTTCAGACCTACCACGTCATCTGTTGTCTCAGATGTTGCTATCTGCCACATGTCAAACTCAGGATTTGCCACTTCAACAACTGCCACCGTGTCTGTCATGTCAGCATGCTGATGTCATCATTATACTATCTAGTCGGCATGATCAACCATCAAATTTGACCAGCCAAATCGTGTTCGTACGAGCTCTGATCGAGGCGAAATGAGTGGCATTAGAATCGTGGAAATGAGTTCTTCGACCTGGCATCATTTTTTATTGGATTTGAGATAATCAATTTTTCACCTTTTCGAATGCCTGATTCACCTATTTGACCAAACCTTTAACTGCACATGACTTCTGCATACGAACTCCTTTTGAGCCCGTTCAAGTTGCGTTAGGATCTTGTCAACGACCTCTTTCCAATGATGATGATTCCATCAGGTTTTGAGACTGCAAGATTTTTAGGTCTTTTGGATCCACCTAGATCATTCCTCCCCACTAGGGGTTCAAACCACCATACCCCCTTTTATAGGGATTTGTTTCTATTGTCATTTTTTAAATAGAAAGGAGGCTCGTATATGTAGCAATGAAAGTCGCTTGGTATATTGGTACTGTCTAGTCAATATGGTCAACCCTCAACTTTTTCCCCCACAAACCAATCTTTTAAAAATTAAACTACCACATGGCACCCAATCATTAGGCCACGTGGTATTACCTCATTCATCCACCAGTGACACGTGTTACGCTGGATTGGTCCACATCATCAGACCTCCCACATCATCTTCTTACTCAGATGCCGTCGTCTGCCACGTGTTAAACTCTATACCTGCCACATCAACAACTACCACTGTGGTTGCCATGCCAGCATACTGACATCATCATTGTACTATCTATTAAGCATGGTCAACCCTCAACTTTGACCAGCCATATCTTGCTCATATGAGCTCCGATCGAGGTGAAATGAGAGGCGCCGAAATTGTGACGACGAGTTCTTTGCCTTGGCATCATTTTAGCTTGGATTTGAGACAATCAATTTTTTACCTTTTTGAATAGTTGATTCACCTATTTGACCGAACCTTTAACTGCACATAACTTCTGCATATGAACTCCTTTTGAGCCTGTTCAAGTTGCGTTAGGATCGTGTCAGCAACCTCTTACCAATGATGTTGATTCCATCATGTTCTCAGACTATAAAATTTTTAGTCTTCTGGATCCACCAGGATAATTCCTCCCCACTTGGGGTTCAAACCACCCGACCCCCTTTTATAAGGATTCATTTCTGTTATCATTCTTTAAATAGAAAGGAGGCCCATATATGCTCTGTTGGCTAGATCCATACATAATATGAGATGCAGAAGGAAACGTACACTCGCAAATCATCAATCATGTCAGCTACCATCACTTATCATCACCAGTTGCCCAATAAACAACTTCTATACATCCAGAATTAAGATCATTCACAAGGTCAGCATATTCTATCTATTCTGTCAAACTAAAACCTGATACTCATAAGCTAATAACTTTTGATTCCTTCATCACCAGAGAACAAAACTCTAGATTTAGAGTGTCTTGACAATGATTACAACTACCTTAGATCTGCAGTAAACCATGCCTTTCCACCAGAGAGATCCAGACCAAGATACCGGACCCTGTCACCTGCTCTGTTCCTAACTATCCGAACTTCGACAAATTCTGATTCTGACTTCCAGTGTGAACAAATTGTGTTATGCGAATGATTGGGATTATCTTAGTTGCCATTAATGACAACACCTATCAATGCAAAGCAATGTCTCTTGCCAACAGTGTTGGGTACCTGGCTTTTTTCATGTTTGCTGTCGACCCAAACTGGTCGTGCCCCAATAAGGGCCGCCAAGACACTGCCAAGCTACCCATGGAGTCTAAAACTTGGAGGTTCTAAAAAAAATGCAAGGGGTAGAGTGGTATCATTTGTCATTCTCTCTCATCCCTGATAAACCCTATATCTCCTTTTTTCCCCCCAATTCTTTGCTTAGCGTTCATGTGTGAGGGATCCTCCCAAAAAGATGAGTCAAAGCCACAAAATATATCCCTATTTACTTCTTTCCCACACACCAAGAATTTTTTTTATTATACTTTTATTTCCATCAACTTCTAAATTATCTCATTTTTATTTTATTCTATTCCCAAGGACCACGAGGAATGACATGAATATGTCTCAGGATTATAGTTTAAAAGGCCAATTAATATGCCCAAATAAGCCATCACCAGAGATCATGTAGAAATACAACACCATGCCCACATCATGAACACATACCACCATGAAATAGAAAATACACAAAAATACACCCAAACAACCACAAGGAACTGACTCCAAAACTACACCCGCTCACTATAGACTTAATAAGGACAAGGCATTCAGACGACAACTAGGTGGCGTCTGAGGGAAAAATACACGTCAAGAACTCATCCCCGAATGGAGACGGTGATGAGGATCAGGTGGTTTAGGCCAGTGTGACTATCTCTAGTAACCACCATCGGGGAATAAGAGTACGCTCAGGCCTGAGTCTAGGTGGAGTCGATACCCAATACTTCCATCACTTCGATCACATGTCAAAGTACATGTGCATATAACATATAATAGCTGAAGCATCAATGGACATCAAGAAGAGGGTCATGACATCGTAAGCCCCTCAAATACGAGTTTTATGAAATCATCCCTTTCCTGTCCATAATCCTGTAAAAGTAATGATAACAATATGTAAACATATAAGCATGTACATAATAACTAATCATGTCAACATCATAATAGCATCAGAATCCATCAGGGAAAAGCAACAACAAAATATGAACACGGGGGTTGTTACATCATTAATTTGTGTTGAGCTTGAGATTTTTGAGATCCAAATTAGATCATTTTTTTAATAAAATGGACAGCGATTGATTCCTTGTTATCACATTGTACATAGATGATATATTATTTTTTATAACATTAAGGATCTGATCTGTGATTTGAAGTCTCAACTTTTAGCACAATTTGACATTAATGAATTAGGGGCTACCAAGTATATCTTGTGTATGGAAATCAAAAGAGATAGAGGAAACACAAATCTTTGGTTGAACCAAAGTAAATATGTGAACTCTATGTTGGAGAGATTCAGCATGTCAGTTTGTAGACCATTGAATGTTTGTATTTTGATGGAGACTAAGTTACTTGAGTTCCTTATGCTAATGCTTTTAGGAGTTTGATGTATGTTGTGGTTTGCATAAGACTAGACATTACCCAAGCAATGGGAGTCCTTAGCCAATTCATGGCTAATCCTAGACGAGATAATTATGATGTAGTTAAGAGGATCTTCAAATATTTACAAGGTACCTCACAATACTCTATTTGTTATCATGGCAATTATACCGGGGATTAACACTCATGGATATTTGTGAATTCATGGATTTAGGTTAGGAAAGATATGTTGACAACAAAAGATTCACCAGTGGATATGTATCTAGTTTATTTGGTGGGGTTATTAGTTGGATGAGTAAGTGGCAAGTTGTGATCACTTTGTCCACTAAAGAGGCTAAGTACATGGCATCTACCCATGCCTATAATGAGGCCATCTAGCTTAAGAGATTGTGTTCAAATGTGGGGTTGAGTCAAGGAGCTATTAGAGTTCTTTGTCATAGTTAGTGTCATATGTCTAGCAAAGAACTTGACCTTTCATATGAGAACAAAACACATAGATGTCTAATACTATTTTGTTCATGACATAGTAGAGGATGAGAGGGTGGTGCTAGATAAAGTTGACACTTTGCACAATGTTGAAAATGCATTGATGAAGCCAATCAACACAAAAAAAATTAGATGATCTAGTAAGCTTATAGATCTCTCAGCCCCTGGCAAATAGTTTGCAATGTTAGTATTCCCTTTGCTCTTGCATGGTGTTCAACAAGCAAGAGAATGTTAGGAAAGGTGTCTCAACCTTGCATCCTAATCCTAAGAACAAGAAAAGTAATTTTTAGGCTATAGAACATAAAAATACATTTTCGGGGCTCTAGACATTGGTTTTGGTCCCAAAAAAAATTTGAAATGGGCCTTAACCAAAGAAAGATGATTACAATGACATGGATCACTTCAAGATTTTAAATTTAGAAAAGGAAGCATTCAGATTCTTGGATCAAAAGTGTAATAGCCATAACTATTTTTTAAAAAACATTACAATATTTGAATGATGCAAATGTAAGCCCTCACACTTTTTGATTACCCAGATCCTAACGTGGGCAAGGTGAGAGCATATAGTGTTTAGAAACACTAGATAGATTAATGCAATGCTAGAAAAATAAATAAGTGGCATAGTTGACCAGATCAACACTATTTCGATAAACAAGTATGCAGACATGCTCAAAGCCACTAGCAGATAACAAGCAAGTCTAATCAAATCCAAATTGGTTGATAACAAGCACACCTGGTCAATGTCATGATAAGATGAAAATGAAATGCAAATGCAAGGGAATCTGGTGGTAAACCTTTTAGGATCCTTACAACATCAAATGTAAATGCTATTTGGCAGTAACACCATCTAGATTTACAAATAAACATGAACTAAAACTACTAAGTAATTCTCAAAACCTCTAACAGTAACATACTGAAATTAGTTCAAATCAACATAATATCAACTACTGCAACAAGGTGAGAGCATATAGTGTTTACAAACACTAGATAGATTAATGCAATGCTAGAAAAATAAATAAGTGGCATAGTTGACCAGATCAACACTATTTCGATAAACAAGTATGCAGACATGCTCAAAGCCACTAGCAGATAACAAGCAAGTCTAATCAAATCCAAATTGGTTGATAACAAGCACACCTGGTCAATGTCATGATAAGATGAAAATGAAATGCAAATGCAAGGGAATTTGGTGGTAAACCTTTTAGGATCCTTACAACATCAAATGTAAATGCTATCTAGCAATAACACCATCTAGATTTACAAATAAACATGAACTAAAACTACTAAGTAATTCTCAAAACATCTAACAGTAACATACTGAAATTAGTTCAAATCAACATAATATCAACTACTACATCAAGGTGAGAGCATATATTGTTTAGAAACACTAGATAGATTAATACAATGCTAGAAAAATAAATAAGTGGCATAGTTGACCAGATCAACACTATTTCGATAGACAAGTATGCAGACATACTCAAAGCCACTAGCAGATAAAAAGCAAGTCCAATCAAATCCAAATTGGTCGATAACAAGCACACGTGATCAATGCCATAACAAGATGAAAATGAAATGCAAATGCAAGGGAATATGATGGTATACCTTTTAGGATCCTTACAACATCAAATGTAAATGCTATCTGGCAGTAACACCATCTAGATTTACAAATAAACATGAACTAAAACTATTTAGTAATTCTCAAAACCTCTAACAGTAATATATTGAAATTAGTTCAAATCAACATAATATCAACTACTACAACAAAGACTACCCCATAAATAATCAATAGAAAATAAATGATTTCAAGCCCAAATGATATGGCCTAATAAGGAGAGTGAGAAATGCTAACAGTTGTTCTAAAGGCTTCACACTAAAACCAAGAGTTTATTTGTACTTGTATTGTCCAATTCAACACTATAGAATACCGCAAACTAAATTGAATAGCCCATAAATGCAATGTCATGACCTTCCCAAACTCCTAACATTTGTTGCAAATCATTCACAAGAGGTACAACTAAAGCAAGATATGGTACATGTATTTGGAAAAGAAATAGCCCTCAAAACTATCACCAATGGACATCAATCCAAAATGCCTCCTCTAATACCTATATGGTCCTGTCAACTCATACGAAACTCTACAAATAGTATGGGTTGTTGTGGTTAAGAAGACATAGTAGTGTGACCAACAGCAATGTAGTTGTACAACTAGCAAATAGGAAAGAAGATGTGGCCTCTTTTAGCAGGTACGACAACTAGAATGGCCAGCAAACTTATTATTAGTGCAACAACAAGAATTATGGCATGTAAGAATGGTGCAACCGGATTCTTTAATTTGTATGGCTAGCCAAGAACCTCAAAATTCAATGATCAAAAAGAGTATTAGCAAATGCATAGATAAAACTCCATTAGAAAAACTAAATCACACCAATCTCCACAAAATACTGAAAACTTCACACTACCAAACCAAACTGTAAAATCTTCATAATCATTCAGTGCCCAAGTAATCCCAAAGTGGAATTACTCAAATAGCTAGAAGGATTTCTATCCTTGAAACTAACATGCCAAAGAGTTTTCATCCTTGGGCAAAACAAGAAAAATCATGTTCATTCTCTAGAGTATAGAAAATAGTAATAAGCAAGAAAAAAATCTTATATGCACAAGCCCTCCTTATATAGACTTTTTTGAGGAAAAATATTTTATTTTTTAAGTCTTTTCATTTTTCCCTCCACTTAAGTGTCTAAAACGTTCCACCACCTTTTGGACCCCAATCGTAATAATACTTTTTAATATCATTTTTTTAAAACAACCTTTTTAATAATAAAACAGAAGTTATCTTTTTAAAATATAATTTAAAGTCACTTTTTGAACAATTTAACTTAAATTATTAAAAAACAAAAATTCCCACCCCATTAGCCTACATCAAAAATTAAAAGAATAGGCTAAGGGCCTTAGCTAGACTTACATCTAAGAATAGGACATGACAATCCTCCCTTCCCGAAATTGCTTGATTTAGATCCTTCCAACTGATCAAGTATTTAGAAATACACATGTTTCTCAACTTCTTTTCCTGCACATCTAAGGTAAATTCAAGAACCAAGACCAACTTGCCTTCATCATCAAATGGAGGCAACTCAACTGAAGGTGTAATATGTTGTCGAAATGTCTTCTTGAGGCACGAAACATGAAACACATTGTGAATCTTACTTTCCTTTGGAAATTCCAGCTCATAAGCCACTTCACTAATCCTCCTCAAGACCTTGTATGGGCCATAGAAACATGGTTTGAGCTTCTCAGCTCCACTCTTCTTGAGGTAAGATTGCCTATAGGGCTGCAATCTCAAATAAACCATATCCCCAACTTGAAATTTTCTCTCTAATTGTGTCTATCAGAATAAATATTTTATTGATTTTGAGCTTGTTGTAGATTTTCTTTAAGTGCTTTCAAAATCTCGACTCTGCTAAATCATGTCCTTTACTCCTGGCACTCTATTGTCAGTAATAATCAAATCAACAAAAGATAAAACATCATAACCATACAATTCTTTGAAAGGATTCATACCAATGGACATATGGTAAGTGGTATTGTAACAATGCTCTCCCAGATAGAGCCATTTGATCCACACTTTTTTCCGCCCTACCACATAGTTTCTCAGATAACCTTCAACTCACTTGTTGACAATTTATGTTTGCCCATCTATTTGTGGGTGATAACTTGTGCTAGGAGTCAAGTTTGTATCAGTCAATCGGAAGAGCTCCTACCAAAACAAACTAAGGAACCTGTTGTCCCTATCACTTACAATGTTCCTTGGCAACCCATGGAGTCTAAACACCTTAAAAAATAGATCAGCAACTTGTGGGGCCTTGAACTCTAGAAAAATGGCAAAAAAATTTGCATACTTTGTGAAATTATCGACTACAACAAATATGCAATCCTTACCCTGAACGCGTGGAAATCTAATGATGAAATCGATGGAGATACTCTCCCATTTTTGCTCTAATATTGGTAAGGGCCGCAAGAGGCCTACTGGAAAAGTTTTCTGTAACGTATTATGTTGGCAAATTTGGCACTCCCTAACATGCTTAAGGACATCACCTTTGAGTCCTTTCCAAGTAAACTTCTTTCGAATCTTCTTGTAAGTTTTGTAATATATCGAATGACTAGCCAAGGGATATCATGAACTACTCTCAAAATTTTATCTTTCAACTTGGATTTGGGAACAAGGTATTATCTATTCTTGTAGAGTATGAGATCATTTATTGTATTTGTTATCTTGCAACTTTCCTTCTATAATATCAACAGCAAAATCATTCTTAGAATATTCAACTAAGATGTGAGTTTTCCAATCAACTAAAATTTTAGCCATAGAACATAGTGTAGGTTTTCGTGACAAAGCATCAACAACTATGTTCATCTTCACCTTGACATATTCAATGTCAAAGTCATAATCTTGAAGCTTGCTTACCCACTTTTATTTTCTTTCATTGAGATCCTTCTGCTTAAGAAAATGCTTCAAATCAATTTGGTTTGTTTTTACCACAAATATACCACCCATCAAATATTGCATGAACTTGGCTAATGTGTGCATGATGGCCAACATCTTTTTGTCGTAGATTGTGAACCCCTTTCAAAATCTTTGAGCTTGTAGCTCTCAAAAACAATCAGATGCTTATTCTGTATCAAAATTGCTCCAACCTCTTCTCCTCAAGCATCACATTTCAACACAAAAGGGAGAGAGAAATCAAGAATGGCTAAAATAGGACATGAAGTCATCACTTCCTTCAACTTATCAAAAGTTTGTTGTGTTGCACCATTCCAAGAGAATGCTCCTTTCTTATTCAAATTAGTCAAAGGGGCAGCCAACTGTGAAAACCCCCTGACAAACCTTTTATAGTAGTTGTAGAGACCAAAGAAACCTCTCAAATGAGTCAAAGTCTTAAAACGAGGCCAATCCAAGATAACACAAATCATTTTTTGATCAACCTAAACTCTTTGGGAACTTATGGCATGTACACGATACATAACCTTTGTCATCTCGAACTCGCTCTTGGATTCCTTAGAAAACAAAGTTTGAGCCTCAAGAATGCCCAACACTTCATCTATGTGCCTCAAATGATCTTCCCACATCTTGTTGTAAATGAGAATGTCATCAAAGAAGACCAAAGTGAATTTCCTCAACTACTTATTGAACACTTGGTTCATGCAAGATCCTCAACTACTTATTGAACACTTGGTTCATGCAAGACTAGAAGGTAGCAGGTGCATTGGTCAACCCAAATGGCATGACCAAAAAATCATAGTACCCATAATGACACCTAAAGGTTTTTTTGTGGATGTCCTCTTCACAAACTCCAATTTCATGATATCCTAATCTAAGGTCTATTTTTAAAAAATAGACAACTCCATGAAGTTCATCAATTACCTCATTGATCTTGGGTATAAGATATCTATTTTTTATTGTCCTTTTGTTCAGAGCTCTATAGTCTATGCACATTCTCATGGTTCCATCATTTTTCTTAACCAAGACTACAGATGAAGAAGGGCTTAAATTGTAACTGATGTGCCCCATGTCAAAAAGCTCCTTAATAGCCTTCTCAATCTCTTCCTTATGCCTTCCAAGATGGCAAGGAGGAGTAGTGATCAATGGTTTTGCTCCTAATTCTATCGCATGCTCGGACCCTCTATCAAGTGGCTTCCCTAGAGGTATGTCATTCAAAGCTTGGTTATGCTTATCCAAAAGAGACTGGATGTCTACATGGTAAGACTTCTTACCTCAGAAGGAATTTTAAGAGTTATCAAGCATTGGGTTGCCCAAGCAACTTGATCATGGCAAAACATTCTCTCCATTCTTTTGGCTGAAACAATTCTAGGTGCTCCACTAGACATCCCACAAAGAACAACCTTCTTTCTATTTACTGAAAATTTCAACTCCATGGTCTAAGAATTTTGAGAACATTTTCCAAGAGAATGTAGCCACTAAACTCCCAACACCATATCAGTGTCTCCTATGCCAGCCAAGAGGAATATAGCCACTAAACCCAAAGTGATGCTCAACTAGGAAATCATCTTTGTTCAAGGCATGGTGAAGCCATCAACTACCATCACATTGAATCTTTCTAAGTCTTCAACCTCAAGACCTCTTTTGGCCACCAAACCTTCATCAATGAAGTTGTGGGTTGCCCCACTATCAATCAACACTGTTAGTCTTTGTCCATGAAAGACTCTTCAAACTTTGAAAGGTTTGTACTTCGAAGTACCAGATAATGTGGCAAAGGTACCCTCAACAACTTCCTCATCTTGCCTCTCAAGTTCAAATTCAACCTCTTCTTTCTCACTTTCGAGTACAAATTCTTTTACAAATTGTTGATCTGAAACAATTTTGATGTAATGAACTTGTCCTCTTCCCAAGCACCTATGGCATGGCTCCCAAGGTTCCTTGTAGGAAAAACATAGCTTCTTCCTTCAAAGCTCATTTCTAGCTTCTTCTTTTCTTGTCTTCTTTGGCTACTCTTTCTGAAATGGCTTATTCTATTGCTTTGATTGTAAATCCTTTGGAAAAAAAATTATTCTTTGGAATAGAAAGTTCCATGTTCATTGCTCTTTTGATGGCATCTTAAGGTGGTTCAAAGGCCTTAACCCAACCCTTGAAGGGCTCGATCAAACCTACTATGAACAGAATAGTAAGTCTCCTTTCAGAGACATTAGGAACCATAACATATAGCTTTTGAAACTCTATCACATAACTATCCACTAAACCATACTGCTTCAATTGGGCCAGCTCTCTGAAATGGACCTCAGGATCCTTTCTAGCAAATCTATCAATAATTGAAATGGTGAGAAAATCAAAAATACAGATTACACCATTTTAACACAGCAATAACAATATGAAATAGTATATTATTTTCAGATTGATTTTTAAATTGCTATAAATTGGCTTATATAGCCTTACATTTTCCCATGTACAAGATACAAAAACTACATAGGGGAATAACTTCTCATAAAAACTAACTCTTATAATTTATTATTTACTAACTAGAAACTAATCTATAATTATTTTATTATTATCTAAACTATCATAAACTGTAGATGTAATAAATCCAGCATTCCCCCCTTATTACATCAATCCAAACAAAGGATGGAACACTGCAAGGACTAAACACAGTTGTCCTAGAAACTTTGATGAAGGGCCTTCACCAATTCTCCTTGCTCACCCAGGAAACACCAAACTAAACACATCAGCAAATCTCCTAACTATTAAACCTACAAAACCTTTGTACTACATGACAGAACATAAATATTCCATCATCCATGCACAATGAGAGAACAACTCTCATCCAAGAGTCCACAACTCCTCTGAGTGTGTCAAAATCCCTCTTCCAATGCGATGAGAACCAAATCCTTCCTCTGGGGTACAGAAGGAACTGAATCAGTGTGAATACACTAATCCCACCCTATTTCAAAGATTACACTATCCATAGACTGAGTAAGTGCAGATACAATAACCCCACCATATTTCAAAGGTTTCACTATCCAAAAATATTGTCACACTGTCAAGCCCCCCTTGCTCCATGAAGGGACACGGATCGATGGTGCTTCTCATGCAATGTATCATCCCTGAGCGAGAAGCTAGCTCGAGATGACAAAAACTCCTCCAACCTCTGATGCCTCCAACCTCTAGTTTGATCCATTTAGATCTTATTCACCAAATATGGCATTAGAACCTATGATGACTTGAAATCTAGTTGCACATTGATAGATGCATCAATATTGGTGTACTTCCCAAATTCATCGAGCAAGCAAGTAATTGCACCAACACCCTTGCCACAAGGAATATCATCATTAATATTCTCACCAACCATCTCTACTTCACTTGGCGAAACTTCCCATGTTATACAAATGTGGAGCAGTGGAGCAAGATTTGGTTTATAAGGACGCAACTCTCTGCTTAAAGTCAGACTGAACTCTTTCATCCCAAAACACAAATGAAACAAATCAACCAATGCTTTGATATTGTGATTTATCAAACCCCTTCTTATTTGTCTAGAATCAAGCAACTCGCAGAGTTCCAGTGCTCCAGGGATTATCTGTAAGCGCTCATGAGCCTGACGCTCAATGTCAGTAATAATAGAATAGGCTTTTGGCTACATGTCGAGACTCCATTGCTCGATTTCGTGAAGAATATCGATACGAGAGGTACTTCCAACCTTAATCTATTAGTGATTGTCGTCGAGAACCTTGCGTTTCATGAGAGTGAAGTTGATAACTGGAATGGTCAGGGGTTACATCCATGTCAAACACTACCCTTATTCTTGGCTTTATCGCCTCCATTGACCTACTCTCGCTTGGCTTTACATTAATAAAATTTAAAGATGTGGCCATTACTGGCTTGCACAATAACCTTGTTGCCAAAAGCATTGGTATTCTGTTCGGAAGAGAGTTGCATGGATGCATAAATGTCTCTGTCCATTACCGCCTCTACAAATCTGAAATGCCTTCCTTTTTCTTAAACACATTCACATCTGGTTTTGAACATAGGACAACTTTCTCCTCCAAGCACTTTGTACAGTGAGTGATTCTCATATTTTACACGGGCACATCAATCTCACCTTTCTCTAATACCAAATTGAAATGGTGAGCAAATCAAAAATACAGATTACATATATTGATGTTTACATTGCTATGCATTGGCTTATATAGCCTTACATTTTCCCGTATACAAACTACAAAAACTACCTACGAGAATAACTTCCCATAAAAACTAACTCTTATAATTTATTATTTACTAACTAGAAACTAACCTATAATTATTTTATTATTATCTAAACTATGATAAACTATAGATGTAATAAATCCAACATTAATTATTCATAGGTTGAAATTAGCATGAGTCAATCAAATTGTGTCCTTATCTGACTACCCTATTGTACCACCATTCATGCGCTACTCATTCCAAGAGGAGGGTAGCATATTTGATAGTTTCTCCTCCAAACATTGGATTAAAGGAGTAGTAGATGTCCAACTTTTGAATCCATGAACGTGTTGTGCACTTGCTTGAACCATCAAAAGTGGGTATTGACAATTTACCTTATCTCTGTTGCAAGTCTTGATGATTGTAGTTTTTCTCTCTTCTAGGGAAATTTCCCTTCAAGTTACAAAAATCTTGCAAAGACATGATTGAATGAAACTCGTTTCCTAAAGATTGATGCTCATACAATCAAGGAAACTATCACCATGTTAATTTGGTTGCTCTTCTCCACCCTCAAGGACCTCTTTCCTAGTTAGAAACTTGGGTTGGAGAGTGTAATGTCCCCTTCTAGCAAGCCAAAATTTTCTTCACAACCTTGCACTCAATTTTAACTTATTCTTGATCTACACCAATGTTGGTAGTGAGTGTCAATCTGCGGTTGTTATATATTGTTGTTCTGTATGAAACAATTTGATATGGGCAGATGATTATAAGATATGGTGAATGCCCTGATGCTGGGCGATTCGTTGCTAGCTAATGGTACTAGGCAATCACTGCTGGGTTGGTATCTTATGATCCGCAAATTGAAATGAGTGTGTTTCAATGATATGTTATACCTATTTGATGCCTTTCAATTACAGATTTTATTCAATGGTTGAATGATGATTGGTGTTTGATGATCAGATGATAGTGCAGATCAGTACTTCAATTTGAATGTTGTTCCTTTATAATGATTAAATCTCCTCTATTCTTTGCCCGTTAGACTATCTGATGTATATACTGCAGCGTATTCTATGATTAGATATGTTTTTTCCTCACTCCCTTCTTACTTCGGTCTACTCTTCCCTTGTATAAATGTCGATGCTATGATATGATGAATATCATTTACAATTATAATAAATTTATATATTATTATAATCATATATATTATATTATAATATGTATATTGACAATATTTATATTTGTATATGTATATTCAATATACACAATTATTGTTTATCATTAAATGCCATATTTTATTAGGGCAACTTCATCGCCTTTTATCGTATTGTTTAAATCTTTGATTTAAACAATGCCTTAATATCGGGACATGACAAAAAGGTCAAACTATAGAACCAATCATCATCCTGGTGTAGTTATTATTATGATTTGTTGACATTCTTCCATCACCATTTTTTATTCTAATTTGCTCCAAAACTATTCATGCTCTAAAATTTTTGCAATACTTGAGTTACCAAAATTAGGAACAGATCTCCTTACACATGGACTATAAACAAAAGCTTATTTTATATACTTCAAACATTAGACAATGCAGTCGACACAACAATCCAAATGGCACTTTTTAGGCTCATGTTATGCCAAGTCATTCACCAACACATCATGCACCTACCAAAATCTGGTTCGACACCATGCAACCATCGAGAGGAGAGGCATACATGGAAATGGTTCCACTAGCATGGGAACAATTCAGCTTCCTCAACAACTCTTGCCCTGCATAGCATGTGATTCTATGTACATATTTGTAACATTAGCAGAAGACATAGGAGATAGATAAGAAAATAAGATATGAATATAGCAATCATGCATCTTTCTCAAGAGTATGTCATGTACAGAATGAAAAAATAAACAAAACACTTAATTTTTTTAGTTTTATATCTCCCAATTTTTGCACTGTTCTATCTCACAAAGCTTCCACACACACACTTCACTTAGATCCTCAATTAGAGAGTTGTCCATTGAGATTCACCCTGGGCTCCAAATCACTTTTTGTTCCATAAAAAACATCAAAATTAGATTGAGCTCATTTTTCGAGGAAGTTGAAGGGTTCAACAACAATTACATCTCCAATTAAAGAAGTGTAATAACATCGTCAAAGTAATATCATGTACATGCCAAAAAGGCATTAATATCCATACAAATATAATGAAAAATACAAAAAATATTAAGCCAGCATAACAAGCCCAACCCAAGCAAAGGAAAAGGCAAACCATTCTACTAGTCTCTCCCTCCATTGCTACCAGCAAAATGTACAATATCGAGTATAGGCTCATAAACTATCTCGGTATCATCTATTTTTTATCTTCCTCATCCTCATAAAGAGTGCTATAGAGAAAGGACAAGTAAACAAGGAAATTTATCATCGTGAGTTGGAGGTTTGCCAACCACCAAAACTATGGCTTAAGAATGTCAATAGGTGGAGGTTACGGTCACAACCAACAACACGATGCACTTGTGTCAAAGTTGATCACATCAGCACCTATGTTCACGAGAACTATGGCTAGGTGAATAAGGGAAGCACCAAGTTAATAGTATTAAGAGTTATTGTCCCAATGACTAATTGTGACTAATACGTATTTGGTGGTGCTACACCTTATCAAGAATTCTCAAGCTATATCTAAATTTGCAGCATAGAACTAGAGAAGATCATAGAATTGTGATGGCCTCCCTTCCTCCATACCTCGCTCACTCTCAATTGATCTCTCTCTCAATCTCTTAAGATCAAGATTTGAGATTGAGATCAAGTTTACAAGAAATACAGAGACAAACTCTATAAATTGTATAAAATCCCTTACATTCTCTCATCAATATTGTACTTTCATTTATATTACTGTATAGTAAGATTGTATTGAAGGTTGCAATAGGTTGTGAAATCGCTGTCTTGTTCTACTTGTAGCTGGGGAGGTCAAATTACTACAAGATTCTACCCAGTAAAGATTTCTGTACTCCCTTTTTGTGCTCAATAAACAAAAAAGAACCCTTACCAATTTTAGTCCCAAAGTTGCCTTGTTCTACTTGTGGCCAGGAACATCTAATTACTACAAATTCTACCCAATAAAAATTTATCTACTCTCTGTGTAAAATAAATAAAAAATAACACAATAATTCATCTTATTCAACCAAGATCAACCTTAATGTGCTGATGTTCGCAAGCTAATAACAAAGAAACTAATTGGGCTCAAACAACTATAACAATGAAGCATTTCCAGTTGTGCTCATTAATTTTTAAAGTGACTTACAATTTTACAATTTTGAAACAAATATCACAACACCCAAAACAACAATATATATATATATATATATATATATATATATATATATATTAGGGTACCATGGATGCTCAGTGCAGTTCAAATTTAGAATTTTATGTTGTCATGTGCCAATTCGAAATAAATATTGTTACATTGCCACTATCTTAAGATACACACAAGTTAGCCATATCAAGCACTGAATGCCCATTTTACTCGGTGTAGAAACCATTAGATTATACCAAAAGTAGCCTCTTCGAACCAAATCCAATTTATCCTATTCCTAACAAGTGTAACAATAAATAATAGGTTAAACTGCACTAAGAATTACCTAGCATGCAAAGATGAAGATAGAGAACATATCAAAAGATGCAGCGAATTTCTCCAACCAAAACAAAATGCTGCCTTCGTATTTTCAAGAACATTATAATAGTTCAAAAACTGATTAGTTATTTGATCAATTTTGACAACCAAAAATAAACTGATCTTCCAATGTATAAGTAGCAGTAAGAGTCCTATTTATATTCATGTCAGATTTTCATTCTTGGTCAGCCCCAAGATCTTTCTATTAGGCTTTAAGGAAGAACCATATGCATCATTCAACAAAATATAAATGTAATTTTCACTCCAGTTTTTAATTTATTAGTAACAAAATAATTTTTTATTTTATTTGCATTATTTTGGGTTCTTTTAAATCCTGATTTTTAACTCTTGCTCTTTTTACATGTCCAGCCAGTTTTTTGGCAGTTTCAAAACATACAGACTCTATAAGTTTGTTATACTTTTGAAATGCAATTTTCTAGAATTGTCGTCAACACTCCATACAAATCATACACTAATCTTTGAAATGCAATGCAGCTGGATGTAAAGCAACAAAAAGGTCAGAAATTGTATCAATTTCTTGGAGCATGGTTCTGCTTGAAGCTAGGTGAGGAAGAGACCCATGCAAGAGTCTATACTATAGATTCTGGCAATGCACAATACATGTGAATATTAAAGGATGGAAAATCCTCCTATTTCTAAATGTCACGAATGAAATAAAGCTTCCAGAGATTAAACAATCACTGCTATTGCAATATGTTTAGGAAGGCGATCGGAAATGAGTAAGGTTCTTGGATGGAGCAACTCAACTCATGTTTTGTAGGTCAAATCAGAATAACATCACATTTACAGACAAATAAACATTTGAATCAGATTACTGCTATCGTACTACTACTTTGTTTGGCTCTTAGTTTCTATTTTCGTTTCTGAGGACTGGGGCGTTTCCTTTGGCACAGGTTGTATCCTTACATATGGCTTCCGAGTCAATGTCTCCCCTCGTAAAGCAGCCACATACCTATCTTCGGTATTTTCCTTCCTTTGCAGCTCACCAAGAAATTCTGCAAGCCTGTCTTTATTAACTTCGCCCATCATCTGGTGAAGCAATCAAAAGAAAACCCAGGCTTATGTGTGGAACATCAAAACATAGGGAAGAAAAGTGTAAGTAGCCATTTCATAAATGATACACAAACTAATGCAGCAATTAGAATGTACATAGAAAGAATAAAGGGTATAATAATAGGAGATAAGAAGCATCATAACTAATGATTAATTAAGTAAAGTGTGTTAAACAGAATGATCATTATTGCAATTTGAACATTTGAAGTGATCTAAACAATGCCAATTTCCCAACCTCAAAATTCGTTCTACACCAATGGCAAGAAAACTGGAAGATTACAACAGAATTGACATTTCAAAATAACAGAATAAAAATATAAAACGGATCCTTCAATCAGACCTGGAAAAGTCCTTACTAAAAATTATAATGAAGTCTATAATACATCATGGTTATCAAAAGCGGAAGAATAATGGGATGCCCAGTATCAAAAGGTGAACAACAATGGAATGCAAAACTATAAACATATATCATCAGAACATGTATTTCAACCAGAACAAGAAGAAAAGAAAAATATTGGGAAAAATCTTTATTGCCTAGAAATTGGGGGTTGCAAATTGCCATCAAAAGACATTGAAGAATCATCAAATCATAAGGAAACACAACCCAAACTCTATATAAGCTTCAAAAGTCTTTTAAAGAACTAAAATCATTGGTAAAAACCCTACATGTCATGGAGATTAATGTCAACAGACATCAACTGTGAAAATCAAGGAGATTACTCCTTGGTGATGGAAGATTCGGTTGAATTGTGAAAATCACACTAAAAGAAGAATATTTTTTGGAAGGGAAATGGGGTCTCAAAAAACATTATACATAGTTATCTTATATTTATTTATTTCTTGTTTGCCTGGAAAGATAAGTCAAAAGAGAGAATCTCCATGGAATCAGTTCAATTTTGGAAGAATATCAATCTAGCTGAAGAATTCCCAACAAAAAAAAAATTATGCCCAGACAATTCCAGATTGCAACACCATATCATTAAGTCCAAAGACATAACATGACCAGGTTGAACACGTAACTCACTTAAGCGACCTCAATGTTTCATAAAATAATATTCATAAAAACAATAAAATGGAGCAAAATGAAATATGAACTCACAATCTAATCAGACATATCTAATCAGAAAAGAAATTTCCATGCCTACAGTAACAAGGTTTACTTAACTTCTATAGATATTGAAAATGTTAACTGTTTCAAGAAAACCATTTTAGACTCAAAAATGTGATCCAAAACCCTGCCAAAACATTGGAAACACTTTTTTCAACTTTGAGAAAGATATCAGGATCCATATCCTTTCATCAAATGCGAAAATCCTTTTGTATTTCACTTTTCTCAATACAAAACATGAAAGCTGTGTCACCTATTCTCAGTAACAATATATATCATCTCTTTAGCAAACCCTTCAAAGATGAAACATATAATCACAAGTGTGAGATATCATCCTAAAATGAACCCAGGTTACAAGTGGGGAAGCTCCTATTTCACAGAAGACAGGAGGGCAAAAAAAATATTCGTTGAATTGGTGAGAAGCTCAAAAAAGCATTCATCTCCTACAGTGTATTTCAAAATTCTTCCAACATCTCATTATCTCGGTTTGAGTTGCATAGACTCGCCAATATCATTAACTTTAGGTCAACAGAATTTTGGTCTTTTAACCTTGTCCAGCTCGAATTAAATAGTTTAAACCTATGTTACCGGTTCTCCTGCATTTTCCCCTGGGTCCTGGTTCGGTCCGGCCTGGGTCCGGATCCTGGTCCGGTCCAGCCGGGGATACGGCCAGGGTTCGCGATTTTCACTGTGGGTCCGTCGGGGCAGAACCTGCGGCAGGACAGCCAAAAAAGCGATTTTTTTTGTTTTTTTTTAATAAATCTAGGCAATTTTTTTATTGTTTTTGGTGATTTGATTCTCACTCATGTCAACATAATTTTGATTTTTTTTTTATTATCAAGGTCATATTATATATAATATATCCTTAAGGCATCAAGTTAAGATAAATGCCAAATGGAACATATCCTTAACTCATTCTTTCTCTCACTCTTTTTTTCCCTCATTCTTCTTAATGTTTTCTATTTATATTTTATGGATTCTTAATTCAAAATCTAAAAAAGAAAAAACATTAAAGAAGACAATAAGAGAAAAGATGCACAAAATTTTTGATGGTGACCTTGTGGGGGTAGAACATTTTACTTTTTTAGGCATACAGAAACAACCATGTGAATGCAAGTCACTGATCCTTTCAGTACTGATCTACATTCTGAAAGTCTGCTACATTATCAAGGTCATATTTTTCACTTGTGACTTGGAAGTGAACATTGTTTGTTCCTAGTGAAAGAACAGATTATAATGCCCAGATTTATAAAAAAATAAATCTGGGCATTATAATTTTGATTTTTTTGATTATCAAGGTCATATATCATGACATTCGACGTTCGTGTTTGACTTATTGCCATTGTAGTGTTTTTAATTTCTAATACTAGTGTGGCTTTGTTTATTATATGATCATATTCAAGATGCTATGGTATTCTGAACTTAATTACTGCTGCAAATATGAATATATTTCTAATTTTTATATGTTTTGTATGGGCGAACCCAAAACAAACCCACACAAAAAAAATTTTGACCGAACCCACGAACCGAACCCACGAACCTGAACCCGAACTCGAACCAGTACCAAGACCGGTAACTTAGGTGCCAAGCTATGTTTTAAGGTGTTGCAGGACTCCTAAGTTCTTAAATTAACACCATTCCTTCCGTGTTATCCTTATTTATGACACAAATCATTTTATTTAGAATATCCCTTTGTTAATAAAGGAGGATGGCTTTGAAAGTCATGGCAATAAAAATTAAAAAATGATTAAATGATATAAAACTTGGTCTTAGAAATAAGACACACTCTAATGACCAAGCACTTGTAGTTCATTTGCATGGATTGAAGTGGTTTTGAAGTAACACGTGGCTTAAAGAAAGTTTTAAATGATTTCAAATGCTTCTCTTCGTTTTTAGCTATAGCATTATTGCTTGAACTAGAGTTTTGCTGGCACAGTTTATCTTCTTGGTCCTGATCATATCTTTTTGTAGACAAAGGTTTATCTATATTGAGTGCCATAGGAAGGAGATGTGAGGTTACTCTGCATGAGGAATGTTAAATTTATTGTTATTGATCTGTTGTTTGGACACCCAACATGATCTAAGGTGTTATCAACTGATTTGGGCCACCAAAATGGACTGTAATAACCCAGGAGATTTGTATTTGCTTGAATCTGTGCATAATAAATAGTGATTGTTTTGCATTTTTAAGGGAGGAAATTTTGGGGCTTTTACATCAATTAATATTTTTATAATAGAAGAGATAGAGACATAGTTTTTTGGGGGCATTAAAGAGAAGAATATATATATATATATATATATAGGAAAAGGAGGAGTGCAGCTACAGGCTGACCCTTGTTTTTAGTTACAAAGAGGAGGCATGTCTAGGATCTGAAATTATTGACATTTTGTTGAGCATTTGGGTTGTTGAAATAGATAATCTTGTATTGTTAACCAATCATTTTATGATTTATTTGAAACCCTACTGGTATATGAACAATTGTAGTTGGCTATATAGACTGTTGTTGTGTTTTTCTTGGCATTATTTGATTATTTGAAACCATATCGGTCATATAAACTACTGTAGTTGGATAAGGATTTATGCACTGATATAGTATTTTGAAATATCCCACCCCTTCTGAGATATTTACTAACTGTTCTGTCTTGTCTGAGTTTTTGATATTTTATGCTATGTTGGGTATAACAGTGTAGTACAGCAAACAGAGATATTGCAAATATATATATTTTCTACACTACCAGGAAATTTCAAAGGAAATGAACTGCTGAAAATTCCAGATTTCTATATCTCCCAAAATACGCAGTATTTTGACAAAATATTAAGTACCTAGTTGAGAAAATATCCCCTATTATCTAAGCAACCAATACCCAGAAAAATATATTGCCAAAATATGAAGCATTTTATATACCCATTACACTGCCATGCAAAATACAGGTCTGTCACACTTGTTACAGCAACTAGAATGCTTAATCTCCATTAATATGGCAGGGTACAACGCTGTAATGTCCTCAAAAGTGAAGACAGCAATATATGGAGCAGATCCAATACATCAAATGGCTGTCAAACAGGGAAAAATCATTCACAGTAGATATCTCTGAACTCAGATTTGCATAAACTCCATTGATGCTCAGATGTGACCTCCATATGAAGCCACCAATAACCTGCAACCCCTGGGTGATCTTCTCACCTGTCAGTAGCACAATTGAAGAGAGGCTGCGTTCTCCAAGATTGAAATTACAGCGAAACCCTAAGTTTCTTCTCCAAAGCGAAAGCTTCTTCAGAATAGACAAAATGTTGAATGATTCCAGAATGAATGAAATCCCTTTTCAAAAAGCCTTTATATAATATTCAATTTGTATTTGGCTTCATCTCATTAAATTTCACTTTAATTTCATTTACTTTTCCCTCCATTTGGTGCACAACAAAATAATATAAAGTATATTTTAATAATCACTTATATCTCCCTTAAAATTGGCACTTTATATTATTCCACAAGTAGGTGCCCATAATATGCACTTTATAATTTGACTTAAATGCACTTTATATAACTTGACTGTATAATCATTAAATACCCATTTTAATAATAAAGTCAAATAACATTTAATGATGTGCACTTTTTAATTAATTATTAATAAAGTATTACTTTATTAATAATTAAAATGTCATAACTCCAAGAATACTCATTATTTCTCGATTCTGTCAGAACCAGGTGGTCAACCATAGAAACCAATACTCATCCAGATGCCTTTCCCAAAATAAAAAGGTTGGCCACTGACACTCAACTGACTTACTATAAATAGTAAGTGCCTCAAAACGGAACCAGAAACCTCTGAATAGCTTAGCCTCAAAATATACCAACAATCTGGAGAGGTAAACACTGTCAACTGCCACTTGAAGAGCTCATTAACGTCCACCAAACCCTCTAATCACTGAACACTAGCCTACGAGGGTTAACTCATAGGCTAATCCTCCGAACTCTGATACCCACGAAAATGGGCACATTACAGTGCGCCCTCCCTAAAATTGCTTGTCCCCAAGCAATCTCCACTGCAAAGAAACTCCACTCTACCGGAGGCCCAAAAGAAGAACTGTGAAATGTCCCGCACATCTCTAACCAACTCCTGAAACACCAACATAATCACAACTGTGCAAGGATAAGCGAGACACCCACTACCCAACTCAAGCGCACCAGATTTGTGCATCAATATCAGCTCATGTACAAGAAAATCAAAGATGAAACTGTAGGCTCTCTGCACACTGTACTTGTTGTGTAAGTCACCAATAAGCTCTGTTTGGAATCCTAATGCACCAGAACGATCCCAAACTCTGCAATCAATGCTCAGCAGAATGTCGGGATCCCAAATTATCCTGAAAAATGCCCTACTACTTGTCCACAACGCCCACTAGATAGAGACTATCCCATGCTCAGAACTATTCTGAACAACTACCACAACGTAGAGCAATCTACCAAATACAAAAATCCCTGGATCCCATAACCTGAATGGAAGTCTGCCATGCATATCATCCTCTGACTTCCGCTGCGCTGTCCTGACCTTAACTTCACCATGCTGAGAATGATGAAGTAGCCCATCGGGATCCATCCAATCCAAAGTACCATACCTAACACCACCTGGATCCCAATACAATTGAAACTCACATCCATTAGTCATGAGGAGGTAAATATATCTCGAAGAGTCTGAACCACAACATCCCCCTTCAACCTCTGCATAACTCCTATGGATGTGTTGACTATCCCTCCTAGGTGCTGGAAGATATGTAACTGCTCCTCCCAAGTCAAGGGAATGATATATCTCTCCTCCATCACCGTTGTAAGGACTACACAAGCCATCATGTCTACTACCACTGCAACCTCTCTGAAGACATGTCTCCACTAGAAATTTTCATGCCAAAGGGGTTACAAACTCTAACTGGTACACATCTGCATGATGGTAGTCTGATCTCTGACTCTGCAAGTAACCCTCTGCAAATAACACAGTCGGACACCTGCAATCTCTAGCTCCATCTTCTATAGATGGTAACACCTCATCCCACAATGGATGGTATAAATCCTGAGCCAATCCACACCTACGTGTCATCGTGTCATCAATATGTGGACTAAAGAAGTGATGAGCACTCCTCACTATGCAGTCAAGGTAAAAAGCACCTGCCTGTGTCAACAGTTGACATGCATAGTCATGGGGAATACTCTCCTCATCACTCTCATAACTCGAATCAAAAGATGGCTCACGTCTCTGATCCCGAATAGCTAATTGGGTAGATACTCTAGCAACCCTCTCTGCGTACCCAATAGCATACTCCCTATCATGAAACAATTGGAGATATTCTAATTTTATCTCGTCCAAAGCACCCCTGATGAACTGCAAATCACGAATGTGAGTACCAGTCGAGACCCAATACCGTCTCTCCTCAAACTCTGCCATCCAAAGAAGGTATTCAACATACTTATGAGTGCAATCAAAGCGAGATAAGGTCGAATCAACCTTCTCTCCTATAACCTTCAGCTGATCTCTCCATCTCTGTGGCTCAATAAGTTGTCGATCAAAATCAGCTACATGGGATGTAATCTCTGATTTGCTTCCAGGAGAGGGAAACAAATCAACATGAGAACTGACCTCCCCACCAGATGATGCCCTGCATATCTCTTATGAAAATGGAGTAGTGTGGTGATTTGTCACAACTCTCTAGAGAATCTACTACCACATCACAAGAACTATCAATCACCTGCTCTGCATCACTTGTCATGGGACTATCCTCAAAGACCCCTAATGCAACATCTAGTTCTCTGCTACTCTCAACCAAAGCACCCATCCCATCAATATCACCTACAACTGTAATGGATTTAGCCACATCCACAAAGTGCTCCTTACCACTATCCATAGGTGTATGCTCATCACCAGTAACTATCATAGATATCGGGACTATAACTGTTGGAGATGAAGACTATGCTAAGCTCAACTCCACGGTAAATTCATCTATCTGTAACTTTGACTCTTGAAGGGTTAATTGAGCGCTCTTCAAAGAGTCTGTGATGACCTCAAGCTCGTAGGTGAGCTCATCAACCTCCTCTTCCTTTCCCTTCAGTGCATCATAACAGATTCTATCCCACTTGAGAAGATACTCTCAATCAGATAGTAACTGCAAGTAATTATTCTTCATTATCCCAAATGCTTCTCTAAGTGCATGAAACTCTGCGAGGGAAAGTCCACTATCACCATGCTCATCTATCTCAGGAGTACTCCAACAATAAGTTGCCAACATCTGCCGGGCAACAACCAAATGCTCTAAGGTCGTAGCAATCATACTATCACTAATCTTCAATTGCCCTACCAAATGATGATAACCCTATGACAAATCATCTCCACACAAATTTTCTAGATTTGTAATCTGCACTATGGTAAGAGGCTGAATCATCATCACTCACTGTTTGATAAGCATCATCATGTGTGCCATCAGCTCTGCACACTTCCTCAACAAAGGTACTATTGTTATGTACCACACGGGATGGCTCCAATGATATAATAGAAGTTGCTGATTGGACACAATCATTGCACACTTCTTCCCCATCACCAACAAGTAGATTTTCTGATTCGTTCACATCTTCTAAGGTCTGATTTGCAAAATCAGACTTGTTGTAGTTTGAATCAGCATCACATAATTCATTTTTAACACTCAAATCTCGAGTGTCAATGTTAGGGAACTCCACACATCCATCATCCTCACAAGGAATGGTGCTATCTCATGAGTAAGCTCGACATTATGACAGCTGTCATAAAACAGAAAATCAGAAGCTACATCATACTTATTTGTAGTGTCCTCAAGGATCTCAACCATAACTTCATCCTTTGCTAACTAACCATTACCAAGTGCTGATTCAAGAGGTATCCCCAAACGGAAATTAAGTGTATCATGTGCCATAACCTCTGTCCCATGGCTGCAAGGTAAATCAGCATGTGTATAAGTCTCCTTAACCTCTATGACTTCATCACGAGATCCTCTTTGTCCTTCCAAATGATGTGACTATGAACCCCAACATCTTCATGCAACATGTGCATCTCCAAATCTGCCTCCTTTGTGGCTTCTTCTTCAATGCATCCATGTGTCAAAACGAGGTCTTCCTCAAGCTCCTTTACCTCATTATCCATGAATTGGTGGCTAGGCTCCCGAAAACCTTTGCAAGAGAAGCATAGACCTTGCCTTCTCATTTCGTTCTTGCTCATTATGGGAGTTCCTATAACCTGTCCATTGAGTTTAGATGTAGAACCATCATCATTATATGAATTGAAGGTTCCACCATACTTGCTCACACTATGACCATGACTGAATTTTGCCCCTTTAGATGAAATTTTCTCCTTATACACCCTCCTAATATACTTTACCAATCCAATCTTTTCAGGACTCAAGGTGACAACAAAGCTCAAATAATTATTAAGAGAGTACTGTGCTTTAAAATCATCTGGGATGCTCTGATAGTCTTCAAAGAGTCGAGGGGCTTCCCATTCATAGCCTTCCCTGAGCTTAATGGCGTCTTGTTCAATTTCTTCTCTGGATTTCCCTTCAATACTGTAGTAACCCATAACTGAAATTGATGAGTGTTGGTCACTTAAATGATGCTAGATGTTAATTCACTGAATATTTTTTTTAAACCCAATAGGGTGGCAGGAGACTGCTCGAAATATCCCGCCCCTTCTGATATATTTACCGACTGTTCTGCCTTGTCTGAGTTTTTGATATTTTATGCTATGTTGGGTATAATAGTGTAGTTCAGCAAATAGAGATATTGCAAATATATATATTTTCTACACTAACAGGAAATTTCAAAGGAAATGAACTGTTGAAAATTCTAGATTTCTATCTCTCTCAAAATATTAAGTATTTTGACAAAATATAAGTACCCAGTTGAGAAAATATCCCCTATTATCTAGGCAACCAATACCCAAAAAAATATATTGCCAAAATATGAAGCATTTTACATACCCATAACGCTGCCATGCAAAATACAGGTCTGTCACACTTGTTACAGCAACTGGAATGCTTAATCTCCATTAATATGGCAGGGTACAACGTTGTAATGTCCTCAAAAGTGAAGACAGCAATATATGGAGCAGATTCAATACATCCAATGGTTGTCAAACAAGGCAAAATCATTCACAGCAGATATCTCTGAACTTAGATGATTAATCTCCAAACCCTCGAACAATCTTTGAAGATAATTACTCAGATTTGCATAAACTCCATTGATGCTCAGATGTGACCTCCATATGAAGCCACCAATAACCTGCAACCCTGGGTGATCTTCTCACCTGTCGGTAGCACAATCAAAGAGAGGCTACGTTCTCCAAGATTGAAATTATAGCGAAACCCTAGGTTTCTTCTCCAAAGCAGAAAGCTTCTTCAGAATAGACAAAATGTTGAATGATTGAAGAATGAATGAAATCCCTTTTCAAAAAGCCTTTATATAATATTCAATTTGTATTTAGCTTCATCTCATTAAATTTCACTTTAATTTCATTTACTTTTCCCTCCATTTGGTGCACAACAAAATAATATAAAGTATATTTTAATAATCACTTATATCTCCCTTAAAATTGGCACTTTATATTATTCCACAAGTAGGTGCCCATAATATGCACTTAATAATTTGACTTAAATGCACTTTATATAACTTGACTTTATAATCATTAAATACCCCTTTTAATAATAAAGTCAAATAACATTTAATGATGTGCACTTTTTAATTAATTATTAATAAAGTATTACTTTATTAATAATTAAAATGTCATAACTCCAAGAATACTCATTATTTCTCAATTCCGTCAAAACCAGGCGGTCAACCACAGAAACCACTACTCATCCAAATGCCTTACCCAAAATAGAAAGGTTGGCCACTAACACTCAACTGACTTACTATAAATAGTAAGTGCCTCAAAACGAACCCAGAAACCTTTGAATAGCTTAGCTTCAAAATATACCAACAATCTGGAGAGGTAAACACTGTCAACTACCACCTGAAGAGCTCATTAACACCCATCGAACCCTCTAATCACTGAACACTAGCCTACGAGGGTCAACTGATAGGCTAATCCTCCGAACTCTGATGCTCACAAAAATGGGGACATTACATATTTTCCTATAATTTTTAGATTTGAATCTCTATTGGTCATATAAACTATTGTAGTCTAGGTTACCAATTTGGAATCAAGTTCAGGTACAAGTGCATGGATGCAAAATGCTAGTATGGAAAAAAAAAATTGAGAGCTGGGTACCAGTGTATAAAAAAACATATAAAAATCATAAATATATAATAATATCTAAATAAATATAATATAAATAAACAATATTAACATGCTAATATGTTATTAAAATTAATATTAATTTATTTATGAAATACTATATACAACTAAATAATATAAACTATTGTAGTCTAGGTTACCAAATTGGAATCAGGTTCAGGTACAGGTACATGGATGCTGTGCTGGTATGGCAAAAAAAAATTGAGGGGTGGGTACATCCGTACAAAAAACATATAAAAATCATAAAGATATAATAATATAATATAAATAAACAATATTAACAAGCTAATATGTTATTAAATTAATATTAATTTATTTTATGAAATAATATATACAACTAAATAGTAAATATGCTATTCAAATAACTTAATAATAATATTAATATTTGTTAAAATTTTATAAAAAATAAACTTATCATAAATCATAATAGTGCTAAAAGAACACAACAGCCAAAACGTTGTAATATATAAATGTTAGTGTTAGCCATTGCAACACAAGGAGTGTGAAAAATATCTACATGAAGTACAAAGATGGGTTGTCAATGAGCTGAAGAATGAGTTAAGAGATAATTGGGTTTGGCAGCTAAGACACACAATACATTGGATCGAATATTGTATTAAGTGGAAGGGGCTATAAGTGCCCAAAATTGTACGAGCATACATTATAGTCCAATGATGATGTAGTAGTTCAGCTCACAACTCACATTGTGTGAATAAAAATCTCTCAAGCTTTTCGACCTTGATGGAAGCATCTTCTCAACCTTTAGGACCCTCCCTTGCCTTTGTCTTGGCCTTCCCAACCTTCCACCTTGTGTGTGTATCCTCATACTTGTGTCTTTAGTTCTCCATTAGAAGCCTTTTGTGAGATTTTTGATTCTATTGCCCCTCCTTCCATAGTTGTTTGAGTAGGCTAGTAAGTCAATTCCAAGGCATCCAAGCCAAATTCCCATATTTATTTTTAAAGTCCATGCTCCCTGCAAGCCCCAAGGTTTTTTCTTGGATTGAAGCTTCAAAGCTTCCACTATTGCAGCACAACACTGCCACTTTTCCCTTAGCTTAGTTTTTTTGTCTTCCTATCCTTCTTCCATCAATAGAAGCACCCTAGGCTAGAGAGGAGAGAAGAGAATACAAAGGCTGAACCCCTAAGGACTTATATGTCACATCTTCACCAAGCATCATGGCTGCTAATCTCCATGTGTGATGTTCCAATTTACTCATTGTTTTGAATTAGATTAATTTACTCTAAAAAGGTTAAATTAGAATTGCAAATAGATTAAGTATCTCCAATCTTGCCTAGATAGGTGACATTTTGTCACTACATTGCGGATTAGAAATAGCTAGATAGAATTTATTTGTGTTATTGCATTAAATAGCTTAAGAGTAGATCGTAGACTTTCAATTCAACATAATCACTCCAAATCATTTTGAAAAGCCCTTGCTAACAGGATAAGGCAACAAGTGAAAATTCCTTGTTAATAGGTCATGTAAGTGCCCAAAATTGCATAGGCCAACATAGCAGTCCAATGATGACCTGGCAAGTCTAGTTCATGACACATGTGGCATGAATTACACTTCTTAGCATTTTCTAACTTGATGATAGTTCCCCATCCTTCTTAGCCGTTGATCCATCTTGTTCAACCCCAAGGCTGGGTTCCAAGTCTTCACGCACCTCCAAAGACCTTTTGCAGACCTCCATTTGTAGGGTCGCTCTAGAGACCCTAGGGTCAACCAAGCGACCCAACTTTAGTTGTAGAGTTGCCTAGGCAACTTGCCTTGCGACCTAGACCTCCAAAAGGGACGACCCTATCATGTTTTAGAATGCGTGATTGCTTCAATTCCGGCCATTTTGCCACCATTTTTTCTCGTGATTGAGAGTTCTTTCTGAACCTGATTGAGCTTTCACTCCCCCTGACTGATTCTTCTCTCCTCTTGACTCTCAATCAGCTCTTCAATCATCTATCTATCAACTCTCCAATCTTCTCCCAATCACAACCCCAAATTTGTGAAGCTTCTCACCTATAAATACTCCCCTTACCTTTGGCAATCAGGAGGTTGTGCATTTTGCATTCTTTGCTTTAGCAATCCTCATAGCATGTCTATGCTCAATACAAAATGTAAGTGCCTTTTGCCAACTTCCTAGATAGGAGGTTGATTATTTTCTTGCATTTCGGCCAGCTCCTTGCTAGAAGCTCTCATTCCATTACCTCTCTCTCTACGAAGATTGGAAGCACCTTTAGAGGACTAGTCTACCATTGCATGGCAATCCCCACCCATAGCATTTTCATGCTCATACAAGACTCCCAAGCCTTTTCAATTTTTCTTAGAAGCTCCAATGCTTCTCTCACCTTCCAAACAGTTTCCAGCTTCCCCAAATCTTGAATATCCATATCATCCCACTGCCATCAAAGAGGAGCACCCTACTATTGCAAAGGAGGATACAGAAGCTAGACTTCCTAAGGGCATATGCCAACACAGGCTTCTCCAAAAAGTTTCTTTGAAGCTTCAGGTTCCATTTATTTTGAAAAAGCTTTAGATTATTTGGTAGTTTAATTAGAAAATCAAATTTGCCAAGGGAAAGTAACAATTGCTTGCATTTTCTTGGTTTAAATTTAAGAATTTATTTGTTTATTTTAGTAGATTTAGATTTAAAGTAGTTAATTTGCATTTATTTTCTTCGATTAGAATGCAAGCTTTGAAAATCGACAAATCTCAACACGCTCACACAAACTCAAACAATCGAGAGATAGATTCTCACTAAACTCGGAAAATTAAGAGATACCAACACTCGTCAAAATTGCATAGACAATCAAGAGATTCCTGAAACCTTGCTGGAAAATGCAAACAAAAACAATTAGTTACATTGCATGTAGGATAAAGCCATATAGCTGCATTCATAAAGAAAGATATATTTTTTGAAAGTAGTTTAATTAGATAACATTTAAATTTGGGAAAATACAAAAATATAGAGTAGATTACTCCTACATACATTTAAATTGAATTGCATTTAAAGACATCATTCAAAACACAAAAACACCAAAAACAAAGGAACCATAAGTCCTCAATCGCATCACAAGGTACGTAATGGTATTCAAGCAAATGTCAGACAAGAGAGCGAGTTAGATGCCTCAAGATAAACTCATCCACAAATCCCCTTGTGGCCCCTCACCAAGCATCTCAGGTCAATGTGTCCTGGAGTGTAGGAGGATTTGGTTGCGTCAGTGTTGAGAGAGATCAGAGTTAATCAACCAGCCCACGAGGCTATAGACCAACCCCAGGTCCAAAGAACAAGCTTAGATCTTGAGAGAAATAGAACAAAACAAAACAAGGGCTTGCATAGCAAGAATTTTTCAAATACAAGATTAACTCATAAACCATTTTCTCACAAACACTAGACAAGAAATAAACATTATCAGAGAAACTAAAAATGCAAATCACAACTTGCTACAAGAGCTAACAGCAACACTCCATCACATCAACATTACCAATGACAATCATCAAACTCCCACTCAAGGCCATCAACACCCAAACCCTGCTACCGCTAATAGGACCTCTCTCCTTCGAGAAGAGGATAGTCCTGCAGTCGCTTCCCACCCTTCATTGGTTATTGCTATGTGAGGAGTGACTTGCCCATGTGCCACATGCATAGTGGCAGCATGTGTGACGTGTAATCTCTCACATGTACATAATAGTGGCAGGTCGGATTTTAAAAATCACAAGTCCAAGGCATCGATGCATCAAATCAACCAAAATCAAAACAAACTCAAAAACATTTGTTTAAATTGCATTTAGAATTATTTAATTACATTAGTTAATAATTCACATTTCAATTTGGGGAAAAAACAAAAAAAAACATAGAATAGTTGTTTGTTTCCTACATTTAGATCAAAGCATTTAGTTAATTCATTTTCACTCAAGGAAACATCAAAAACATAATTTGGTTGTATTTCAACCTCGAAAACATGATTTTGTTCACCTATGTTTAAATTTTAAAACTGATTCAGTTAGAGAACATGAGCTGATAATTAGACAGCTATGCATGATAAACACTAAGGAATTAGAAGCATTTCGGGTGTATCAGTGTTTCCTATTAAACTCACATATTGTTGGATAGAGATGCAGGGGATTTGTGTCAACTGTCTCCTTAAGACTTTGGCCAAAGCATGATTTACATAATTATTTATTCATGTTCATCATATTGTTTCATTCATAATGCTTGTTAATGGTATGACTGCATGTATCATGGTGATTTTATTTTATTTTGCACATGTTGCTTTGAGTCTCTTTCATTGTGGCTTCTTTAATCTGCCTCTCTCGTTGAAGGAAGGGCCCTGACTTTTATATGGTCGGTGTACAAGATGGCACAATGGCTTTTAGTTAAGCAGTAAAGCACCTTGATGATGTTCTCCCTCTCCTATCTAGTATGTTGATGATGCATTGGAATTATGTGGTATAGACATTACACCATACTTGGAGTAACTTGTTGATATTACATGTAAAATTTGATTTGGAATTATAGTTGTAGAATCCTTTGAACAGCTGTTGTACTTGGCTATGGATAGTTGAGGCGGTTGTTATACATTTACTTACAGCAAGTGGGGTTTGGCTATGTGCCCTACACCTTTGATGCATGTTATTATTGACATGCTTGTTCATGTACTTGTATGTATAAGCTGTATTACCATATCGGCGTGATCTAAATTTTGCAAATACAAGATTTTCGCTGTATTTTCCGACCTTGAAAGAATGTTTTGATAATTAATGCTTTTAAGTTTTACCACTAATGGGCTGTTTTTCATGTTATTTTTAACATCATTACTGCTATAATTATCTTTTTTGTGGATGTTAAATGAAATCCTAATTGTCATTAGGCTTCCTTTTGCTAGTTTTAGTTTTTCTTGTTTTGATAGGATCCATGGAATCAATGTGGCTTATTGATTCCCAAACTTAGTCAACAATACCAGTTGCTTGCAAAAAAAAATCATGTTTTCCGGTAATCAACCAAGGGGTTCCGACATTATATCTTTAAGGGGTTTACTATTGTTATGGAATTTATATTTCTTCCTAAACCCTCCTTGTTACTTTGTGGGAGATGCCTTAATCAGTTCATTTATTACTAATTTGTTCATTGTGCTCCTCATTAATTGATTAATCAATTAATGATTTGACACCCTTGCTCATTTTTGTGAACTTCCAATATCATTTCTATGGTCAACCTTAGTAAAACTAAGGTCATCATTTTCAATATCCCCAAGCGCTCTCTCCAAATTCTAATTTTCTACAAAGGGGAACATCTAGAGATCACATCGGCATACACATATTCGGGGTGCAATTTTCTGGTCCATCCTTTAATATGAAGTTTGCCTCTCATTCGCACCTTTGCAAGGGGTATGTCTCTCTTTCTATCTTGGAACGTTAACGTTTTCAAATCCACTTATAAGACATCCCCTCCAACTTACGCCTTTTTGATACAAGCATCAAGCCTATAGTTATAGTTTGTGCATAGTTCCTCAATGCATCGTCCAAGCTGAATTTGCCACCTAGCCACTATGCCTTGAGACTATCTTTAGGCTTACTTTCTACATCCACAGAGTCCGATATATGGGGGTCTCAACTTCTCGTCATGAGAGATATCCATTTTTAGCACTTTGTTCCTCTTAGAGGATGGTTGCACTTGTCCCCATTGCTTCTATGGTCCCTACTTGACATCGACATTGTTGGTACTTGGAGACCGAGTTGCTTCTTCTTTCTATTGGCATCCTATTGATAGACTACTACCCCCTTTCATGTACTCCTTGGATGCCCCTCCCCTAGCTCCTTCCCACAAATGGCATCATCACTAGAACTTCCAAAGAGGACATCTACAAGTAGTATATATAGACCACCTGGGTCTCACCCCATGAGCCGCTTAGCCCCAAGATGACTTTCTACATCGAACATTTCTTACAAATGGTGGATGGTTCTATTCCCACCTTCATTATCTCTAGCATCACTAGTCTCATGGCTTGAGGTTTCCTCTTGGCTAGTTGATCGTGTGCTCTCTTTAATTACGAGTTGAAACTAATGATCACATCCCCCCTCAAGACCAAATATGTCGTCTTTGCTCCCTCCAAGAGGTGGAGACCAAGGAACACTTCATTTTCAAATGCCCCATTTACTGAGATCTACGGAAGATTTCACTACCTCTATAGGGACTCAAGAAAAAGTCTATCTACTTTCTTCAAATATTTAGACCAGTAAGGTCTGGCTCTTTTCTTCATCAAGTCATCACCCTCTAGTGCAAATCCCTACAAGCCTATTGCCCTCATGTTCATCACCTCTTTTTTCCAACCCATCCTGAAATATCCCAACTATACTTAAATTTTTCCTTAGACAAAATTACTTGCACTTCTAACTATCAATCACACAAAGAACTCAATAGCAAACATGAAAGATAACAACTCATTTGGAATCATTTGAAGTTGGTTCTAGTATTATGATTGTCACTTGATCAATACAACTTCTTATTACAAGTAGATGTCGCATTCACTGGCATGAACATTCAAGCTTATTACAACTTATTATAATGAGTGGCCTTGAAGCCTAGATATGATCAATGATTACAACACTTGAATGATTCTTCAACTAGCGCCTTTAGCTAGCACCTATTTCACTAGTTGTGAGATGACTACTTCTTTTGGAACAATGATGATAACTAAATGTTAACACCTCTTAGTTGACAAGGGAGCATCACCTTATCATAGTTGAGGGAGCATCACCCCAACAAGCATGAAACTCGCAGATTTCATGAACTAAAGCATAAAGCTTCTGGGAGAGAAAATTCAACAAAGATCTCAGATGTCAAAATGAAGGTGCTCTCCTCCTTTTATAGTGCTCCTCCTCAAAGGCAATAAGGGCACACTTTTCAATGCAAAAGAACCAAGGCACATTTCCCAAAGAGCATATCCAATGGGAATATTCCATTTGATGACTAATTCTGAGTTGACAACCTTGTCCAACAAGCCGGAACGGATCCCAACGCCATCACTTGGACCAATAGGAGATCAAACACTCAAGGTGCTAGAATGATGTCACAGTTGCAAGTCCCTTAAGGCTAGGCGCCAACTTGAGATGGTTACTTCATGAAATTGCGCCTTGCTATGGTTAGGCGCCAATTTGGGATTGCAGAGACCCAAAAGTGCGCCTAGGATTCTAGGCTCCATAATTGTTGTCCTTCATCGTTTCAAACAGTGGGAAACACTCTAGAATATGTCCTCCTTCAAACACAGTCTCAAATGCAAGTTCACAGGATCCTTTGCAAGGCGCCAAAACTAGGCTCTCCAGACTGAGAAATGCGCCTAGACTCATTTAGCCATTTTCTAGCAAAGTTTTCAATGTTTGAAGTATATTGAGGATTGAAACATCAACTCGCATCAAGGTGTCAAGATTTCATGTTGAATTGGGCATATCTTGGTGAAGGCGCTCATTTCAGTGTGCAGAGAGGCGAAAGTGCGCCTTGACATGATTAGCCTTATACTTGTTTCTTACCACTTCAAATCATGGGAAATGCTTTAAGATGTTTCCTTTTACAAGCGCCTTAACCCACATGCAACCTCATGTGATCCTCTTTGAAGGCGCCAAATCGGGGTTCTAGAGACTGCAAAATGCGCCTTCATTTACTTAGTGCAAATTCATCACAGTAATGGCTTGGCATGCTTAACTTGGTCACTTCCTCCTTGATTCATGCTCTCAACACTCTAGGTGCATATTGAAGTCAGTTGAGATGGAAAAGTGCGCCCTCCCTTTCTAGGCGCAAATTGCGAGTGGAACAGGAGGTAAAGTACCCCTAGACCACTTGCCATTATTCCTTGAAGGTTCATCATTCAAATCTCTCTGATTAACCCTTTGTTGAGCAACTTTACCTTAACCACTTGATGGAATCAATGACTCATTTGAGGTGCATTCTTTGAGGTTAGAAGCTAGGCGCATATTTGGAGTGGTAGAGCATGAGATTTGCGCCTAGGGTTTACTTGGTCATTTTCTCCGAGGATTTGCAATGTATGAATCATTTTGAAGGTCAAACGCCATCAATCATGGAAGTACCACTCATTAGAGTTGAATTGAAGCTCATCTCCCTCTTAGGCGCACATTTAGGGTTGTACAACATGATATTTGCACCTAGAGTGAATATGCCTTCCTCCTTACTCCATTCACTTAGACAAATTCATTTTGGGGGCCAATTAACCTTTCCTACCAAGGTGCCCTGTTTGATATGATGGATGTGCTTCATAACACGATGCTTCTTTGTTAGGCGCAATTTTGAGGCTGGAGGAGAGAGAAGTGCACCTAACCCTTCTTGGGCAACTTCTGGCCTTCAAATCCCTGGTTCAGTGTGTTGGCAGGCTCCAATGATGTTATACTTATCATATTGCACTTCCAAACCCTGATTGAAGACTCCACAACCTTGGGCGCACATTTGGCACCAGACAGATAGGAAAGTGCGCCTTAACTCTGCGAGTCAAGTTCTTGTCAATTTTGGCCTCCAGAATTAACCATTTTGCCAAACTTGCCACAGATTGCTAGAATAGTTTTTGACTTTGTACCTGCAAAACTACAACACTGAGTTAGTCAAAAACCAAATTCATTCCCTCATCATTGGTATTAGCCCATGGGAATGATAAATAGGCTAATCCATGTTCAATGTTGATCAAGCCAGAAATGGGGACATGACAGTCTCCCCTTCCTGGGATTGCTTGTCCTCAAGCAATCAAAGGTTAGGATGCTCTAAAATCTTTTCTCCTTCCCAAGTAGCATCCTCCATTGGCAACCCTTTCCACTTCACCAAGTATTCTCTTATGCTCCAATTGCGTAGTTTCTTCTCCCTCATATCCACCACACTTTCAGGTTCAAGGACAAGCATTCCTTCTTCATCCAGTGGTGGAAGTTCGTCAAATGAAACCACATGTTGTCCTAGTGCCTTTTTGAGACACGACACATGAAACACATTATGTATGCGGCTTCCAACTGGCAAATCAAGTTCATATGCTACTTCTCCTACTCTTCTCAACACCTTGTAGGGTCCATAGAACCTGGGTTTCAACTTCTCTGCACCTGACTTCTTCAAAGAGCTTTGCCTATACGTCTGAAGGCGCAGAAACACCATATCACCTACTTCAAAACTTTGTTCAACCCGGTGTCTGTCGGCATACAACTTTTGTTGGTTTTGAGCCCTCTGCAAATTCTCCTTAAGAACTCACAAGATATCTTGCGTGTCCTGCATCAACTCCTTTACTCTAGGAGCTCAGCTGTCGTCCAAAGCCAGATCAACAAAAGAAACTGCATCATATCCATACAACGCATGAAAAGGAGACATGTCAATCGACATGTGGAAAGTGGTATTATAGCAGTATTCTCCTAAGTGTAACCACTTTATCCAATCACACTGATGATCAAACACATAATTTCGCAGATATCCCTCAATCCACTTATTGACTATTTCTGTTTGCCCATCTGTTTGAGGGTGATAACTTGTGCTTGGTGTTAAGTCAATTCCTGCCAATCCAAATAGCTCTCTCCAGAATACATTGATAAACCTGCTATCTCGATCACTGACTATGGTCTTTGGAAGGCCATGTAATCGGAACACTTCCCGAAAGAACAACTCAGCAACCTGCAATGCCGAAAACTCAACTGGAATTGCAAAGAAGTGAGCATACTTAGTCAACCTATCCACGACTACATAAATGCAATCTTTCCCTTGGACCTTCAGAAGACCAGTAATGAAATCCATCGAGATACTTTCCCACTTATGTTCTGGAATTGGCAGTGGTTGGAGTAATCCCGCTGGAAAAGTAGTTTCTGACTTGTTCTGCTGACAAATCAAACACTCCCTAACATATTGCAAAACTTCTTCTTTCAAACCCTTCCAAGTGAATCTTTCTCTGACTTGGCGATAGGTCTTGAAGTAGCCAGGGTGTCCTGCAAGTGGAGTATCATGGTATGCTTTCATGATTCGTTGTTTAAGTTCCGATTCAGGAGTTAGAAAAATCCTATCTTTGTAGTAAATGATGTCATCAATCACCTTATAACGATCATCCTGAATGATTCCATCCATGATTTCACAAGCAAACTTCGATTTGGAGTACTCAACCAGAAGCTGAGACTTCCAATCGGCGAAGACTTCACTTAGGGCGCAAATAGCAGGCTTTCTAGACAAGGCATCCACAACTACATTCTTCTTGCCTTTAATATATTCAATGTCAAAATCATAAGCATGTATCTCAGTAACCCACTTCTAGTGCCGTTCATTCAAATCTTTCTGCCCTAAGCAGTATCTTAAACTGTTATGATCTGTTCTGACCACAAACTTAGCTCCCACTAGATACTGGCGGAACTTAGCCAAAGCATGCATGATAGCCAGCATCTCTTTGTCATATGTGGAGTACAGCCTTTCTGTGTCCTTTAACTTCCTACTTTCAAATGCAATTGGGTGATGATCTTACATCAGCACTGCTCCAATGCCTTCTCCAGAAGCATCACATTCTAGGACAAATGACTTAGTGAAATCCGGCAAAGCCAATACTAGCATCGTACTCATTACCTCTTTCGATTTCTCAAAGGCTGCTTGAGCTTCCATTGACCAAACAAAAGCACCTTTCTTTGTTAGATTTGTCAGGGGCGCAGAGAGCTGTGAGAACCCCTTAACAAATCGTCTGTAGTAACTACAGAGGCCAAGGAAACCTCTAAATTTTGACACATTCCTGGGCATTAGCCAACTGCGAATGGCTTCAATCTTCTCTTCTTGTACTTGCACGCCATTAGCGCCAATTACATGGCCCAAGTATAGTATCTCCTTCAAACCAAATTCACACTTAGACATTTTCGCATACAAAGACTGTTTGTCCATTATGCTTAAGATTTCATCCAAGTGTTGGAGATGTTCTTCCCATGTCTTGCTATAGATTAGAATGTCGTCGAAGAAAACCAACAGGTACTTTCTCAACTGCTTGTTGAATACATGATTCATGCAAGATTGGAAGGTGGCTGGTGCATTGGTCAAACCAAAAGGCATCACCAAGAATTCATAATGCCCGTAGTGACATCTGAATGTTGTTTTTGGAATGTCCTCACGAACACGGATTTCATGATAACCAGTGCGAAGATCAATCTTTGAGAAGAATACAGCTGCATGCAACTCATCTAACAACTCATCAATCCTAGGTATTGGATACCTATTCTTAATGGTCCTTTGATTCAATGCGCGATAGTCAATACACATCCGCATTGTTCCATCTTTCTTCTTTACCAACACTACTGAAGAAGCGAATGGACTAGATGAAGGTCGAATGTGTCCCTTATCAATCAACTCCTTGATTGTATTCTCAATCTCAATCTTGAAGTGCCAAGGATGTCTATACGACGCAATGTTGATAGGTTTGGTCCCTTCCTCTAACTCAATCACATGCTCAAAACCACGGTCCGGTGGTCGTCCTGGAGGAATGTTCCCAAACACCTTACTGTGTTTATCCAACACAGATTGAATGTCTATATGATGTTCACCATCCGAAGAAGATTTGGAAGAAATAGCCACTTGGGATGCCCATGCAATGTCATCATGTCGAAACAAAGCTTCCATACGCCTAGCCGAAACAACTCTAGGCCTTCCATCTAAAATAGCCCTCAAAATCACTTTTCTTCCCTCGTGAATAAACTCTATCTCCATCTTCTCCAGATCTTGTATGTAACGGTGAAGTGAATGCAACCATTGCATTCCCAATACCGCATCAATGCCTGAAAGTCCAACCATATAGAAATCATCTATTAATGTATAATCCCCCATCTGAATGTTGAGTTGGGGTACCTTCTGACAACTCATAGTGAACCCATCTGCTACTGGAACTGTAAACCCCTCAAAGTCCTCTGCTTGTAGGCCACATCTCATGACTAATCCCTCATCAATGAAATTATGTGTAGCTCCACTATCCACCAAACAAGTGACTCGTCCCCTGATAACACCCTTTAGGCGAAAGGCATGATACCTAGGAACTCCTGACATAGAAGCAATAGTCACTTGCACCTGTATCAAGCTCCAATGTAGGTTGATCCTGATGATCCTCATCTGAAACTGAATCCTCATGTGTATACCTATCATCATCTGAAATTACCTCAATAAGATGTGCCTTGCCTTTTCCAAGGCATCTATGACCTAGTTCCCATGGTTGCTTGCAAGAAAAACATAACTTTTTCCTTCTCAATTCGTCTCTCTGCTGTAGAAGGATTAGTCTTCGGCTGAAATAGTTTTTTCTAATTAGAATTAGAACCCTTAAAGAAGTTTTTCTTTGAAGTGAATGTAGGAGTAGTATCCAAATCAAGTGCTAATTCACTGGCCTCCTCAAGAGTAATTGGCTTATGTACTTTAACCAAACCCTTGATCCTATCATTCAATCCTTCAACAAACAACAAAGTGATTCTCCTATCTGTCATATCGGAACCATAACTGCAATCTTTTGAAATTCATTGAAATAAGCATCCACTTTACCAAATTGCTTTAACTATGCCAGCTCATGGTAGTAGACCTCAACATCCTTGAGGTCAAACCTAGTTATGAGTTTTTGAACAAACTCATCATATGAAGTAATCCTGTTGTGATGCTGTGAAACAAGTCCATGATGCCACCAAACCCTCTAAATGCATAGTAGCAAAATGTATAGCCTTTTCTTCACTCATAGGTTTGAGTGTAAGAAAGGTATCCAACTTATTCACCCATGCTCTAGCACTTAGCTTACCGCTACCATCAAAACTTGGAAGAAGAATTTTGTTTAAGGCATCCTTATACTCCTTTGGCTGTGTAGGTTGAGCTCTTCTTTGCCTTGGTCGATTCACTCTACCTCTTTGACTATCCCTTTTTTGGCTCATGTAGTTGTTGAAATTTATTCTATTCCTTACAAGCTTAGGAAGTGCATCATACTCATCCACCAAAGATATAACATTCTCCTCAAAAGGAACTTCTTCTTCCTGTGGTTGCTCCTCTTCTCTGCTTCTTCCCTAGGAAGAAAAGTAGGTTGCATGGGCCTCTCAACTGTAGGTGTCCTTGTCCTCCTAACATGAGGCGGTGATCTTCCAGCTACACTACCTACATCCTGATTACCTGGATTATTCTGATTGTTATTATTCATGTTACCCATCAAGGCTTGAAACATCCTTTCAATATTTGCATTTGTTTACCGTTATTCAATTGCCTCACGCTGTTGAGCTGCCATATCACACTGATTATCAACCATCTCCCTTAACATGTTATCAATGTTATCTTGTGGATTATGTTGCCTTCTATCTCCCATTGTACCTGTTCTCCTTCGATAGTGTTGTGACAAAGGATCAACGTAGTAGCTCATAACCCATAGGCTGACAGGATCCAAGCTCTGATACCACTAAAATATCCCAACTATACTTAACTAAAAATTTTCCTTTACTTAGACAAAATTACTTGCACTTCTAACTATCAATCACACAATGAACTCAATAGCAAACATGAAAGATAACAACTCATTTGGAATCATTTGAAGTTGGTTCTAGTATTATGATTGTCACTTGATCAATACAACTTCTTATTACAAGTAGATGTCGCCTTCAATGGCATGAACATTCAAGCTTATTACAACTTATTATAATGAGTAGCCTTGAAGCCTAGATATGATCAATGATTACAACACTTGAATGATTCTTCAACTAGCGCCTTTAGCTAGCACCTATTTCACTAGTTGTGAGATGACTACTTCTTTTGGAACAATGATGATAACTGAATGTTAACACCTCTTAGTGGACAAGGGAGCATCACCTTATCAGAGTTGAGGGAGCATCACCCCAACAAGCATGAAACTCGCAGATTTCATAAACTAAAGCATAAAGCTTTTGGGAGAGAAAATTCACCAAAGATCTCAGATGTCAAAATGAAGGTGCTCTCCTCCTTTTATAGTGCTCCTCCTTAAAGGCAATAAGAGCACACTTTTCAATGCAAAGGAACCAAGGCACGTTTCCCAAAGAGCATATCCAATGGGAATATTCCATTTGATGACTCATTCTGAGTTGACAACCTTGTCCAATGAGCCGGAACGGATCCCAACACCATCACTTGGACCAATAGGAGATTAGACACTCAGGGCGCTAGAATGATGTCACAGTTGCAAGTCCCTCAAGGCTAGGCGCCAACTTGAGATGGTTACTTCATGAAATTGCGCCTTGCTATGGTTAGGCGCCAATTTGGGATTGCAGAGACCCAAAAGTGCGCCTAGGATTCTAGGCTCCATACTTGTTGTCCATCGTTTCAAACAGTGGGAAACACTCTAGAATATGTCCTCCTTCAAACACAGTCTCAAATGCAAGTTCACAGGATCCTTTGCAAGGCGCCAAAACTAGGCTCTCCAGACTGAGAAATGCGCCTAGACTCATTTAGCCATTTTCTAGCAAAGTTTTCAATGTTTGAAGTATATTGAGGATTGAAACATCAACTCGCATCAAGGTGTCAAGATTTCATGTTGAATTGGGCATATCTTGGTGAAGGCGCTCATTTCAGTGTGCAGAGAGGCGAAAGTGCGCCTTGACATGATTAGCCTTATACTTGTTTCTTACCACTTCGAATCATGGGAAATGCTTTAAGATGTTTCCTTTTACAAGCGCCTTAACCCACATGCAACCTCATGTGATCCTCTTTGAAGGCGCCAAATCGGGGTTCTAGAGACTGCAAAATGCGCCTTCATTTACTTAGTGCAAATTCATCACAGTAATGGCTTGGCATGCTTAACTTGGTCACTTCCTCCTTGATTCATGCTCTCAACACTCTAGGTGCATATTGAAGTCAGTTGAGATGGAAAAGTGCGCCCTCCCTTTCTAGGCGCAAATTGCGAGTGGAACAGGAGGTAAAGTGCGCCTAGACCACTTGCCATTATTCCTTGAAGGTTCATCATTCAAATCTCTCTGATTAACCCTTTGTTGAGCAACTTTACCTTAACCACTTGATGGAATCAACGACTCATTTGAGGCGCATTCTTTGAGGTTAGAAGCTAGACGCATATTTGGAGTGGTAGAGCATAAGATTTGCGCCTAGGGTTTACTTGGTCATTTTCTCCGAGGATTTGCAAAGTAGGAATCATTTTGAAGGTCAAACGCCATCAATCATGGAAGTACCACTCATTAGAGTTGAATTGAAGCTCATCTCCCTCTTAGGCGCACATTTAGGGTTGTCCAACATGATATTTGCGCCTAGAGTGAATAGGCCTTCCTCCCTACTCCATTCACTTAGACAAATTCATTTTGGGGACCAATCAACCTTTCCTACCAAGGTGCCCTGTTTGATATGATTGATGTGCTACATAACATGATGCTTCTTTGTTAGGCACAATTTTGAGGCTGGAGGAGAGAGAAAGTGTGCCTAACCCTTCTTGGGCAACTACTGGCCTTCAAATCCCTGGTTCAGTGTGTTGACAGGCTCCAATGATGTTATACTTATCATATTGCACTTCCAAACCCTGATTGAAGACTCCACATCCTTGGGCGCACATTTGGCACCAGACAGATAGGAAAGTGCGCCTTAACTCTGAGAGTCAAGTTCTTGTCAGTTTTGGCCTCCAAACTTAACCATTTTGCCAGACTTGCCACAGATTGTTGGAATAGTTTTTGACTTTGTACCTGCAAAACTACGACACTGAGTTAGTCAAAAACCAAATTCATTCCCTCATCATTGGTATTAGCCCACGAGAATGATAGATAGGCTAATCCATGTTCAATGTTGATCAAGCCGGAAATGGGGACATGACACATCCAATTGACAAGCAACACAAAATGGGTCTTTGGATACTAGTACTCCACATATCAAATTTGATAGATCAGTTAGGCAACGCTTCTCTTAGCACACCATTACTAAAATTCCCTAGCATCCTCTCCCTCAGCATCATGGCTCTGCTCATTCTCATCACTCAGCCTCATTTTGACAACATGGATCTACTACTTACCAGCTGCCCCCTAGACCACAAGAACAAACTCATATTACAAAGTTTCTTTTCTACTACCACAGCTACACCGGCCTTGGATGTTAGGGGAATTTTTAGAGGAAGTGCTTTGATTCCTCCTACTTTCTATTTCCTTCCATTTTAGATGCAAAAAAGGATATCTGATGAGACTTCCTTCTAGTCTTCACTAGCACATGCTTTTAGGGCTCTTGTTTTCCCTTCATTTCTATCTGTCAGCAGCACGGTGCTTTATTTTGTATTGTGTACTTTTATTATTTTGATTCTAGGGTTCTCTCTTCCTAGAACTTTTTATTGTTAACTGCTGTAACCTCTAGTCCCATTGACCTCCTTTTAGTTATCTTTGGACATTAATATTCTTTCTTTCTTTCTTTATTGCTCCCGAGTTTGAGACAATTTTTTTTGAGTCTAGAAATAAAGGAGTGGCCTCTTTGGTTGAGCTTGTGTAAATCTATCCTGAATCTACTACATCAAACCTGTAGGTGGTCCTGCAGCGTGCTGTATGGCCTATACTTGCCAAAAAGCGGGCAAAACAAAAAAATTTACTTCTACAACTACAAAGTGAATCCAAGAGCAAAAAAAACTATAGAGCCCTGTGATTCTATTAGTAACAGGTTATTTGCATTTTTACCATCAATTACCACATGCAAGGATTTGCAGCTTAAGTTTATTTTCTGGAGTAATTTTATCTCATTTACACTGGTGAGGTCAAAAAACTTTTCTCGCCAAAATTTGCCATACAAATTGTCTGAGTTATTCTCAACAATAAAAAACAGATGGTGAAATGGATCTCAAAGGAATTGGTCAGCGTTGCTTGCAAATTTTTCAAAAGGATTATTTGCCCTTAGCTTTTTATTTGCCTTCAACTAAATTCTTTCAATTACTTGCCCTAAGCAGCTTAAGTTTATTTTCTGGAGTAATTTTATCTCATTTACACTGGTGAGCAAGGGTCAAAAAACTTTTCTTGCCAAAATTTGCCATACAAATTGTCTGAGTTATTCTCAACAATAAAAAACAGATGGTGAAATGGATCTCTAAGGAATTGGTCAGCGTTTCTTGCAAATTTTTCAAAAGGATTATTTGCCCTTAGCTTTTTATTTGCCTTAAACTAAATTCTTTCAATTACTTGCCCTAAGTTCGTAAATGGTAAATGAAAACAGAAATTTGGCATGGGTCATTGCAAGGAATCCAGGAAGATGGGGGAAGTGATGTGCAATTTTATTATGCCAAGTCTATAAATAGAGACATAAATCGGATAAAGTACCACCTTGCAAGAAACGTGAACCACAACATCATGATACATCTAGAAGTTCAACCAAAAGTGGTGAGGAAAACAAATTCACGTTTGGATAGTGTCAGGAAAAGAAGCAGTAAAAGAAAAGAACTCAGGCTGAGATTGGGGATGTCTCTTCTCCTTACCCATCACCTAATGGCATTCAAACTTGGGCCCGTGGGGCTACTTCTACAACTCCCAATTCATATATGGTTTTGCAATCATTTTTGTTCCTAGTACTAATCTGGTGCTCAACTTTGAAAGCTATGTCACAAGGTTCACCGAGTTTTAAGCTTGAAGTTTGAAATTCATTGAATTTTTTAAAAGGTTGTAAAAATCGTGAAAATACACCTTCAAATTCATATGGGAAAAAGTTAAGGCTTTTTTTGTTAAGATATATTTTTAGAAAGCATTTGTGTTAGGGTTTTCAAAGAAGTCTGAGATGTCGTGGTCGGACTGAGAGGAGTGATGGATTTTGAAGGCGAGTCAGGTGTTGTGAGAGGCAGTGACGCAGCGTTTCAAGCGTGAGAGGCAGGGTTTCAACGACGTTTCAAGCGTTCGACCTTCTAGTTCCAACACCAGTTGCATGGCAGTTTAGGGAGGCCGCTTAAGTTTTTTTTTTTAATTTAGGTTTTTTATTTTTTATTTTGTCAATTTAGAATTGATTCTTATTAAAAAAATTAATATTAATATAATATTATTTTATTTTATTGTTTTCTTTTCTAATTTTATTTTTTAATACTAACATTTAATAAATTAAACCTTACTATTTCAGAATATTAAATTTAGATTTTTAATTATTAATATATTTCTTATGTAAAATTTAGCAAATTCAAATACTTAAATTAAACTTATTATTTTTAAATTTATTATTATTTATTTAAACTTTAATATAGTATTATAATATTATTTTATTTTAATAATTTTAATTTAATATATTTAAAATATTTAGATTCGATTTTAGAATTATAAATATAATTTGTAATTTCAAACTATAAATTTCAAATCTATTTAGCAATGTCTACCTATATTGACAATTTTGTGGATTTATTTCTTATATTTAAAAAAAAAAAATCAAATTTATACGAGAAATTTAATCACGAAATTTTTTTCGAATTTTTTCTCCTTGCCAAACTTCATCCGAATTTTATTGTTGCCAAACCTTTTGACATAGTTTGAAAGTATCGGTTGCAATCTGATCTATCATGAGCAAGCAAAATGAACAAGCGGCAATTTTATTGTTCTATTCAAACTTGCAATCCATCTGGCAAGGTCTCCATATTACCAAGAGATGGTCAACCCCATTGCCATCTTTACTGTGAGATCCAAAGCCCCGGCTACTTAAAATATGGAGGGCTGATGTTATATTGACCTGTAGTTGACATGGGCAGATTAATTCAAGAGCAGCATGCAATACAGACTGCACAATAATATATGATTGATGTGCCAATGGAAAACATAGAACACTTGCTAATTTTCTTGACTCTTCTATGTGTAGTAATGTTTTCTTCTTTCTGTTCATGATTCGGATAAAATAAAAAATGCAAATTTGTCATCTGATTTACTGGAGGTTGTGTTGGAGCTGAGCATGCAATAGCATCGTCCAAATAGAAAGCCGTGCAAATTATGTAGCTGCAAAATACTATTGGACTGCTTGTGCAGCTCATTAAATAGATCTCATGCTAAAGGACATCAAAAAATGTGGTGATGTCAAACCAATCATGGACAAAGCAAAGTCCACAACCAGAGACATCCACAACCATCCGTATTTAATAGTAAATCTTTTGATGCATATTTAATCCTAGCAAAAATAAAACTGCAGAATTCACGATTAAAAAGATATAAAGATGCAGAACCTGTTCATATAGTTAAATATAAACATTTAAATAAGCTACACGTGTGGTGAAACCTCCTACAGTATTTCAGACCCCAGGGAACTGATTTGTGTTGGTACTGAAGCAACTTAAACCTATTTGAGTAGCAACAAATGATGAGCACACAGTTATACTAAGAGGGGGGGTGAATCAGTATAATACAATCTTTTACCTTTTTCAAATTTTAACAACCATAGCAATATCAATCAACAAGATCTATCAATTATGCAACACAAGGAGAACACAAGATCTATGTGGAAACCCTTACGGGATATATATATATATCTTACAATCTTTGTAGGCATCAACCTACAAGAGACTCCAATCTCCTCTTGCATAACCTGTGAACACCAACCCACTAAAGACACCAATCCCTGTTTGTAGAATTCGTGAGCACCAAGCCACTGGATACACCAATCCCCATAACTGAGCACCAACCCAACAAGGCACCAACCCACGAACTCTTCAATGGATGATGTCTTCACAAGATTTGAATGTCGATATACTTCTTTTTCACAAATCTGATCTCAACCCACACAATATCCTTTCTTCACAAATCTGATCACAACCCACACTATCATTTTTACACAAATCTAATCCAATTCATGCACAAACTCTTTTCACAAAACTGATCATAAGTATGGCAATGTCTTCACATAAATTTCTGCCTTGAGATCTGCACTATCTTTTCTTCATCTCTGCATAGACTTCTCCTTTTATATCTGCCCAAACTCTTTCTTACAAATCTGCCTTTAACTCTCTCATACAAATTTGCATTTAAATCTCTTTATAATTTTCTCTTTATCTCTTCATATGCAGATCTGCAGGTGTCTTGATTGATATATCTTTTACAACACACTCACACTCACCTCTTTTCTATCCTCTTATACATCTCCAAGTAAATCGATTTGCTAGGAGACACACCCTTTGATAATGATCAGCCACATCTATTGCTAATCGCCTCTCTTCACTTGATCACACCACTTGATAATCCAAACAAATTGCACTCCATCTTAACAAGCTGTTTTGTCTTTATTTAAATCGCACCTCATCTCCTCTTTTATCGGACCTCTTAATCATTTTATCTTCCATGATTTTAATAAGACATTTTGTCTTATGTAGGGAGCACGTCAAACATAGAGGTTGGCCATCTAATAAATATTATTTATTTTGAACTTTAAACTCCTTAATTTGGTGCTAAATAGAAAGTCGGCCAGGCTTCACTTGGATAGTTTAAATCCTTAATCTAGACTCCAATTTATGGCGCTAAAAAGGCAAGTCGGCCTTCTCTAAAAACATAGTTTAAATCTTTTATTTAAACTTCAATTGATCGCCCCATGAATAACTTAAATTGAATGCAATTTAGAACATTAATCTTGGCGCCAATATTTGCTGATGTAGTTGGCCTTTTCTAAATACTCTTCGCTGCCTTCTTGTCTTCAATATATTCATCTTCTCTTCAAAACTAATCACCCATATAGTCTTTTAGTCGACCATAGTCGACTACATCTAACCAATGTTTAAATCTTTAATTTAAACATTATCTTCACTATCAATCTCTGCTCAACAATTGATCCAATTTGCATTAGACATTCCATTGAATGATGATAACAACATTTACACCTTGCATGCAATGATATTGCTACTTTGACATCAATGACAACCATCTCATCTATTCATCAATGATAACAATAATGAATACCATCTTGACATCAATGACAACATGTCCATGCACCTTTGACATCAATGACAACATTTCCAACAACAAAGTGGACCTCTTTCTTGGGATTGACTTTAACTAAAGCAGGAAGAAGATTTCAACACTGAATCCCACTGAAACTGGCTAAAACTCTGAAGTAAAACAAGCAATAATTCAACTATTTTTTAAGGTTGACGTACAGCATCTGAGCTACCCAACAACTATATGCAATCCATTGCCAAATATCATCGATCCATCCAAGGTCCTATGCAAACTCCCAAGAACACCCTCCTTATGTAGCAATAACCTGTCATCCAACATTGTTGGGATGAATCTTTCTAGAGCTTGTTATAGCCTCTCTCAAATCTACCATTGAACCCCTAAGACTGTTGAATTCTTGGAAGGTAATCTTAGCACTGCACTTAAAATTCCCTAAGTGAGGTGGCTAATATTTTTTCATTTTTAAGCCCAGTTAAAACACACCAATAATTTGTCTTTATTATGTCCATCTTTCATCTTTGTTATGCCCTATCACCGAGCTCCTTTTCTAAGCAATGTGTCCTCTATTTCCTAAGTTTCAACATTGATTCATAAGCTCAAATGGGTGTTGTCAACCAAATTGACAACGTTCCCAATTGCTGAAGCGACAGGAAGGAAAAATCAATGTAGCTGTCAGTTAGAGATGATTGATCTACGTCATTTTTTAATCTATTACAAATAAGAGCCTCCATCTTTATTAAGGAATTTGCTTAAGATTTTCAATGATTGGAACTTTCATTTTTTATATTTTCTTAGTAAATTTTAGTGCGAAAACCTGTGTCTGGTCACTTTTGATTCAGTTGGGATAAATCTTTCTTTAATTCTAATCTGTGGCTATAACTATTGGGTAAAATTTAACAATATCGTGCAAGATAGATGGAATAACAAAGAGAGCTTGATATTTAACACTGTTCAACAAAATAATGCTGTTTACAGATTGGGAAAATAAGCAACGCATTTCAAACAAATCGGTCATACTTTAGTAATTCACTCAACAACTACTTAACAACAAATTCCAGGAAATGGAACAGCATAAAATCCAAAAAATAACTGATAATTGTCGAAAAAGGCAATTGAAGTTCTGGACAATCGATAAATATATCAAGCAAGTATTAAGTTCAGAATAACATAACAATTGTCTTTCTAGGTTCTAAAATTACATCAGCGGCTTGTAAATATAACATGTCGTGTTTTTTCTTCAAGAAAAAAACTTCAGACTCTTCTAAAACTTCTATAGTTTGTTCCATAAGGATTCCCCACAAATTCTTGAATTGCTACTATGAGTAGACCCAAAAAAATAGAAAAAAGAAAAAGAAACATACCTAGAATTAAAAATGGAAATTGCAAAGATAGCCAAAGAAATTAAATCTAAAGTAAAAATCTACCAGCCCAAAAAAAAGATCCTTACTATGCAGTTTTTAGTTCCTGTATGCATGATAATTTGCCCTTAAAATAAAGTCTACATGGTGCCAATTGCTTGCATGTTGTAGTTCAACATCCTGCATGAACCATGAAGAAAGGGTTGTGAGGATATTTAATTGTATCTAGCATGATATCAAAACATAGAAATATGAAGCAGAACATCAACAAGCTGGGTGAATACACTCAAAAATCATTGGAGCAATTTGGCTTCAAACCTCCCTGAATTTAGGTTGACTGTTTTTTGGGGGGTTTCTGCCTCTTGTTTGTCTTGCTGTTGTAGTGCAGCTGCTGTGCTGTTAGTGTCCGATGTTTGTTCTATGTAGTTCTGTGGGCTTCGTTGTTTTATCTCTCTCTTGTACAAGGGTCTGTGCCCTTTCAAAATCCCTGCTTACCAATATCAAAAACATAGAAATATGAAGCCTTTTCTCAAGTGCTCATTTCCATTGAACTGGAGTATCAAGTTGAGTTACACAAACAGTGGCAATTGGACATAGGAAGACTGGTTGAGGGGTTGATAAGTTGGCAGCAAGACCAGCAGTTTGGATAGTGACCACTCTCAAATTGCACTTAAGTCCATCCCATTGATCATTACCTCGGAGGACTATATCCTTCAAAGATGGCCCGAATAGAAACTACTTCTCTCCTTAACTTATCAATGAACTAACCCTTGGTTTCAACAAATCTTTATGTAACTCTTATTACCACCTCCCTTGTTGCAAAACCCTGCAACCAATTGGCTGTCAATTTTCCTTTTAACTTGGTTAGTATCCATAGTTTTTTTCGTATTCATTTCATCAACCACATCCTATTGAGCTTTCATATTTTTATCGTCCTTCTAGGAGCTCAACAGTACCCTCTTAATCAAATGATCAATAAAAGAAACCATTTCCTTACATAAATTGTCAACCTGATATTTTATTTCCACAGATTGCTGCCGTTTCCAATTTCCTTTTATAGAAGGTCAACCACCTAATCAAGTCAGTAGCAGTGGTCTATAGCCTGATTCAATTCTTCAGCATTGACCCTATAAAAAACACGAGATCATCTAATCAGTCTCCTCCTAAGGTTCAATTCTCTTCTTATGCTCACCACAAGTGTTCAAATACTATTCCCCTTAAACCATAGCCTAGCATTGCAGTAAAAATACAAATGGTACGACAACAAACCATCACTAGGTCAATATGTTGTTGTTTTATCAAAGCAGAGAACACATCATTGTGCATTTCCTGAAGCTTATTTAACATGTACTCCACCTCAACTAATTTTTCTTGGCTTCTTGCAGCTCTGTAAAAGTAGCAGGTCACTTATCAGAACCAATCAGTAAGGCAGGGGCCTGTCTTCCAATTCTTTAATTATTTTATTTTTCTCCTCTGCCTCATCTGATTTGGTAATTCTGATTTGTGCATTCATCACCTTCTCAATATCCGCATGAATCTCCACTCTTTCTGATGAAGCTCTCTGATTATACATCTGGACATCAGTGAGGTCATTAAAGGACATCATCTAGTAAGGTAAGGAATCTTTGGTTGTTCGAATGTTCACTAGGGTCATTTACAACCTCTTCCTCTTGGAAACCATGTCTATGCGTTCTTCATGACTCATTAAAGATACCCTTTATTTGCATGTCAAGAAGAGAATCATTAAATTGAGGCATATTAGCCATCCCCCGTGGCTCTGACTCTCCCAGTTTGATCCCATTGATGAATTTATGTATATCGAGGTCCAATGCTGATTCTGCTACCGCTTATGTAGAAGATTACGGGCTCAGATTCTAAGTCAATGCAACATGTGGAGAGGCCACATTTTGAATGGAGAAATGTGCAATACAAGTATTCACATGTTTGATATCAAGGTGTCTTCTCATCTTCTCTCCAACTTTCTTTTTAGATTGCAATTGGTCTCACTCCTGATGCACTTTGTAATACACTAACTATTAGGATATTAGTTTAATATTATAATCAAGTGTGTAGACTTGTCTGGAATAAATAGTTGTAGTTAGTTTGTAACTTCTATCTATTTTTAGTATGTAACTACTTTCTATTTTTAGCATATGATCAAATAATATAATGCAATGCTCTCAACTTGAGAAAACATGAAATTTTCTTTCAATCCCATTCTTTGGTTTTTACCAACATTGGTATCAAAGTTGGAATATGTCAATTGTACAGAATTCAAAGGCCAAAAGAGGAGGTTGAAAGGTGCAAGGCAGAAAGTTCATCCAAATTACAATTGTGGGGTCATGTCTGCAATCACTAGGGCACGAGAAATCAACCAAAACCCCAAAAGCCTCAGCTGGAATGAGCAGCAAAACAGTCACATAGTAGCAACTACTGGATTTTTGTGGGTTGCAAAAAATTAGGCCGCGAAGGGTCGAAAATTGTTAGAGAATCATCACTATTTTTTTCTACCAAAAATCATTTGTGCAAGGTAACGTCACACGCAAGAAGAAATATAATTAAAAAATTAAAAATCGCAAAAAAAATTCTTTTGACAGTCGTGACTAGGGCAGGTGCTTACAGTCGTAATATTTCACATGACTACAGTCACGATTTTAAGTTTTGTCTACTTGTTTTTTTAGTTATTTCAAGTATTACCTACACATTTTTCAACAACCAAAAATTGTCCTTTTTTTTGCCAAAAATCATCAACATTGTGGCTAGGGCACAAATAAAGATTGAGCAGGCGTTTGAAAGTATTTTACCAGTCACGGTTGTTCCTTTTTCAAGGGGTTGGAAAGTTTCAGGATCAAACTTTATTTTCCAGAATCAAAGAAGAGATTTTTTGGATCAAATTAAAGGAGTTGCCAAGGTTTGAAATTTTTTTGGGAAAAGTTTATTTTCTAGGGTTGCAAGGAAAATGACAAATATGCAGAATCTAGTATTTACCAGAGGCACATAAACTGACTGGGAAAAACTATAATATCTGGAGTCACAAGATACTATGTATCGCTAAGAATCAATAACGTGACAAAATCTTGTTAGGGACAGAAGCTAGGCCTATTACTAACCTAAGTGACTTTGACAAACGTCATAGGGAAGCCCTGTTGATTCTCAAGTTGTCAATCTCAAACGATTTAATCCCTAAAGTCCGTAATGCTATGTCTCCTAGTACATTATGGGACAATCTGAAAAAAAATATTACGTGTTAGAAAAACATTGGGTCTTATATATAAAAATCTCTTATTTTCTACCAAATTGCATGAGGTGGGTCTCTATCAAAGCATCTTCTAAAATTTAAGGATCTTCATGACCAACTTGCTAATGTCAACAAAGTAGTAGACGAGGAGGATATGTTTGCTCTAAACATTAACAACCTGCCACCCTCATGTAATGTCCCACAGTTGTTAGGGCATTACATTAAAAGACGACGACTACACCTATGGCTGACTCTCTTCATCAAAAAAAGATTAATGATGCAACAATTACATTATGATAAGTAAACAACGATTCACATAATTCAAAGAATTCATTAAAATAAATTTAATTCTGATATGGCCGACTCCCTCAAACAAGCAGTAAATTTTAATATACTCAAACAAATCTGGGTCGACTTCTTCATGATTAAGGCCGACTTCAAAGGGAGTTCTTGCTGGCCGACTTGAGAGAAAGGAGATTAAATGAAAGGAAATTAAAGACTACCTTATGCTGGCCGACTTATCTATTGACGCCAAGAGTTAGTTTTAATTCTTTGTTATGTGGCCAATTCTTATGTGAAGCAGTGCCCATATATGTGTAGAACAAAAAGGTGCAATTAAAAAAGGAGATGTGATTCTCATAAGGAGCGATTAAAGAGAATAACAAATACAGCGCCCTATTTAATAAGTCAAAATGTCTTATTAATACAGTTATAAGATGGTGCGATCAAATATGATAAGGTGAGATTTAAATAAAGACAAAACAGCTTGTAAAGATGATGTGTGATTTGTACAGGAATGATTAAAATTTAAAAGGCAGCGATCAGTTTTAAGAGGACAGCGATTGGGATCTAAAGAAGGGACATGTCTTTTTGAAAGGACATTATCTTTAGAAAAGGATACATCTCTTCATAGAAATATGAAGATATAGATATAGTTTTGGAATGTGAAGGAGGAGGTAAGTGTGGAATGTAGAAGGATCTTTATTGGAATATAAACAGACAGAAATAAATATAAAAAGGCAGAAAGGAATATACCGGCAGTGATACATTTATTTATGTAATATTTATATAAGCAGATTGGAATCCGTCAAGAGGTACACATATCAATCATACCAATTCCCAAGCAATACAATTGAAATAAGATGATGTTAGTAAGTAGGAATTGATGGCCCTTTCGGGGTTCACGAGATGGTGAAGTGCCAAGAGGCCCCTTCATCAAGTACGCCACCCCGAGTTAAGTGCTCGTGGGCTGGAAGGCTTATGAGTGCTCCCAAGCTTGTTGAATAGCGGACTTCATGCATCTTATCAAGCACACCACCCCAAGGTATGCCACTCGTGGACTGGGAGGCTATTAAGTGCTCATGGGCTTGATCAAGGTATCTTATCAAGCACGCCACCTCGAGGTGGGCACTAATGGGCTAGGAGGCTACGAAGTGCTCCTAGGCTTGATCAAGGAGGACGGCCAACCTCCAAGGTGAACCGGGAGATGTTAGGTGGACTGACCCCTTTCATGCTCTCAAAAATATTGTTACTTACTAACACACCGGGAAGATTCAATATGTGATTGGCTTGGGGAATTGTGTTATGGATTGAACTAAATGTGGATTATGCTATGATGATTTGATCTCATTATTTATGTTATGAAATATTGATCTCATTATTAATTATGTTATGATAGATGAATTTAATATGAATAATGCTATGAATTGAATATCTAATTTATTGATCTCTAATATTTCTAATGTCCTTTTCTAGTGATTATTATTGTATACAGGTACAGAAATCAGGAATATCCTAGAAGGGGACATTACACCTCATATAAGACTTTTTTGGAGTCTCTCAACCTACTCGCAGAAAGCCAAACTTTGACCTTTGACAAGGTCAATTCTATTGTTAATTTAATTCATTTATGAGTTATTTAATAAGAAACATTAGGACTGCAGTCACCTAGGGTTTGAAATTTTTACACTACGTACCCATATAGGTTTGGTTCAAGGCTGAGACGGCTTGGGGTTCGCCAAGGGGCCACCCAAGGTGCCCGGGGCGGACCCCAGATGAACCCTAGGCGAACCCATTCAATTATTGATGTCTATTGTAAGGTAAAGCCTGTTGAGACATGGACCAGCTAGGACTCGAACCTAGGACCATTATAGAAAACAAACGCTAGTTTTAATACCCTCCCATAATGGTCGATCTGTCAACTAGACCAAGATGCTCCCGAAATTTGACAAATTTATCTGGAGACAGAGATTTGGTAAGACTATCTGCAGTCTGGTCTTCTGTAGGAACATACTGCAAGACAACAGATCTGTCTTCAACTAGATGGCGAATGAAGTGACAATGAAGATCAACATGTTTTATCCGTTCATGAAAGACTGGATTTTTGGCAAGTTTCAATACCCCTTGATTGTCACAATACAAGGGTGAAGGCCCGATAGGAGACATTCGCATGTCGGAAAGCATTCGGCGAAGCCAAACCACTTCACAGGCTGCTTTAACAGCTCCTCGATATTCGGCTTCTGTCGAGGAGAGAGCCACTGCCTGTTGCGTCTTGCTAGTCCATGTGATGGCACCTGTTCCTAAACTGAAAACATACCCAAAGGTGGACTTTCTGTCATCAATCTATTCGGCCCAATCGGAATCTATAAAACCAATCAGTTGAGGATCTGTACATCGGCCATATAGAATGCCAAAGTCAGAAGTACCTTGCACATATCTCAACACACGCTTGGTAGCAACCCAATGTTCAACTTTAGGAGCTGTCATGAAACGAGAGATGTAGCTGACTGCAAAGCTCAGATCAGGGCTAGTGGCAGTAAGATAGATGAGACTACCCACCAATTGCCTAAATGTAGATTCATTCTCGACAGGGGAATCGGAAGTAGCTAAGAGTTTCAGCCCTTTTTCCATGGGAGTAGAAGCAGGTTTGCAGTCTGCCATTCGAAATTTGTCCAACAAACCGCGTGCATACTTTGACTAAGAGATGAAGATGCGATCAGGATGCTGCCAAACCTCAATACCTAGGAAACAATGTAGGAGTCCCAAATTGGTCATGTCAAAAGTCTGACTGAGATCATGTTTGATCCCTTGAATCAACTGATCAGAGCTGCCGGTGATAATTAGATCATCGACATAGATGACAATGTAAAGACTATCATCAGCATATTGTTGGACATACAAATTGGAGTCTGAGGGGCTCCTCTGAAAACCACGATCCACGAGGTACTTATCAATCTTGATGTACCACGCCCTTGGGGCCTGTTTGAGGCCATAAAGAGCTTTTACCAATTTACACACTTGGTGTTCTTTGCTTGCAACCTTGAACCCAGGAGGTTGCATCATGTAGACTTCTTCCTGTAAATCACAGTTGAGGAAGGCACTCTTAACATCCATCTAATGAACTTTCCACCCAAATTGGGCTGCCAAAGCAAGAACAAGCCTAATTGTACTCATCTTGGCTGTAGGAGCAAAAGTCTCCTCATAGTCAACACCTTTTTGTGAGTATCCTTTGGCGACCAACCTGGCCTTATATTTGTCGAGAGTTCCATCAGCCTTGTACTTGACTTTGTAGACCCATTTGCACCCAATGGGCTTCGTCCCAGGAGGGAGATCAGAAAGAACCCAGGTATTGTTCTTCAGAAGGCTTTGGTGCTCAGCATCCATAGCCTTTTCCCATTCATGGACACCTTGGGCCTCAGAATATTTTGGGGTTCTAAAATGCTGTGAAGATTTGCCATGAGAGCAAAATTGACGGTATTTTGCTGCTTGCTTTTCTTTCGAGCAAATCTACCCTCAATGAGCTCATTATCATGAAGAGCACCAATTGTTTTGGCCCACCATTTAGGTCGAACAGTAGATGAACCTATATCTGAAGAAGAGACATCAGCATCACCAGGAGTGGCAGAAACAAGATCAGAAGGATCCAGAGTATCCTAAGGAGAGGTGGGTGGTGGAACACCATGCTGCAGTGTGGGCAAAACTGCCGAAGTCCTCTCATCAGGTGGAGCGAAAGGAATGTGCACATCAAGGTCTGAAGCCATCAAGGGTTGATCCTCAGGATGAGGAGATGAAGAAGATAGCAAAAAGGGCCCAGTAGTCTCATCAACGACTACATCACGACTAAATATGAGACGATCAGTATCTACATCAATCAGTCTGTAAGCCTTATGATTTTCACTGTACCCCGTGAACATGAGTTTCTGGCTCTTGGCGTCCAGTTTAGTGCGCTTGGCATCTGGAATCCAAACATGAGCAATGGAGCCAAAAACATTTAGATGGGTGACATGAGGCTGACGTCCAGACCAGGCTTCCTCAGGAGTCATTTTCCTGACCGCATAAGTGGGAGATCTGTTCAAAAGATAGACAGCAGTGTAGACTGCTTCAGCCCAGAACTTCTTAGGAACACTTCGATGTTTGAGCATAGAGCGTGCCATCTCTGTAATAGTGTGATTACCATGCTCAACAACACCATTTTGCTGGGGTGTGTAAGGTCTAGTATGCTGACGTTTGATGCCATGTGTAGCACAGAAATGGGCGAAGTTAGAAGAACAAAATTCCCCCCCATTATCAGACCGAAGAGAGACAATTGGACACCCTAACTCTTTTTCCACCAAGGCTTTGAACTGCTGAAATGTGCTGAGCACATTGGATTTTCTTTTTAGGAAATATACCCACATCTTTCTGCTGAAGTCATCAACAAAAAGTAGAAAATATCTGCACCCAGTGACTGAAGAAGTGTTCATTGGCCCACATACATCGGCGTGAACCAACTGCAAAACCTTGGATGCTCTCCATTTATCACCGTCAGGAAATGGAGTCCTATGTTGTTTGCCAGCTTGACATGCATCACAGATGCCAGGAAGTTGAGTCTGAATTTCCGGAAGACCACCAACCAGATTCTCCCTAGCTAGCTGAGAGAGATAGTGCATGTTGAGATGCCAGAGTTTACTGATGGAAGTGTTCCTGGCAACCATAGCTCGCTCTGGAGAATCACTAGAATTCATGAGTCTATATAGACCATGATCCTCAAGAGCCTGAGCAACAGTGATGCGGGTCTCACGATCTACTATCCAGCATGAGTGCATACTAAATACAACATCCAAATGAGATGTCGCATAATTTGACTGACAAAGAGAAGATTCAGCTCCATGCTAGGTACAAAGTAAACATCGAGAAAAATCAGATTTCTCCGTCTAGACTGTATCTGAACAGTGCCTTTTCCAGCAACAGCATATTCTTCGCCTCCTCCAAAAATGACAGAATCTTTGAACGACGTGTACTCTGTGAACCAGTCTCGCCGATGTGTAAAGTGACGAGAGGCACCTGAGTCAATGCACCAGGCAGAGGTTTTGACATGATCTGCAGGGCGCTTGGCCATAAAGGCATAGCCGGTAGATTTCATTGGTTCAAGATGCATGACAGAAGACGCCGTCGGGAGATATTTTGAGACAAAAAACAAGATATCGGAGAATAGACAATAGCCAGATGGCAAAAATCTCAAACCATGAAAACTAACTCGACAATCCGATCACTAATTTCGAGATGAAAAAATAAAAAAAATTCTTCATACCTGCTGATGACAGAGGGACCCAGAGCACAAAACCTTCGGTTGAGAGAGGAAGTAGATTATAAAAAAGAGTCTAGGCGCTGTAAGCGCAAAGCAAATAGATTATAAAAATGGCATTGCTTTCACAATCTCTTGATTTTTAGGTAACCCTTCCTTCAGGAGAAGTCCGTTGAGGGTTTGAAACTACAGGTTGCCAAGGCGATGGTTTTTCAGGGGCACAAACCATCGACTATACTTCAAACAGTAACCACGACTGTCAAGATTTGTCAGAAAAAAAGAAGGAAAGCCCTAGAATCGCGACCTAGATCTACGACCAGAAGAAGCTTCAATCGATGATCAGATAACACAAAACGTGTCCAAGGGAACTTCAAATCTCGAGCGACCTTCAGAATCGAGCGCCGTCGGAAGAACAATAAACAGGAGGAACAAAGAAAAACGCGGGCGCTGAAAATCGCGTCCACAGCAACACAAAACCAAGCGCCAATGGGAAGAAAAACGCAGCTCCAAGAAACCTCCTTACAAAAATGCGACTGAGGATTTTGCGGACCAAACAAAACAAAACGGCGATCATCTGGGCACAAAACACAAACCCGCACGCGACCTCCAGAAGAACAATTATGAACACAAAACAATGTCGTTAGTGCCAAAACCCACTCACCAGTAACTGGATAACATTTAACCAGGTTCAAAGAAACCTAGCTCTGATACCATGTTGAGACATGGACCAGCTAGGACTCGAACATAGGACCTTCCATCACTACTGGAGTGCTCTACCACTGAGCTACTAGACCCTCTTGGACCAGTCCATCGTCGGTCCAGGTGTGGCTTATTTCCAACACCAACAAAGCCTATCAAAGTTTGATTGCGCCCTTACAAGACAAGGCCCTTTAGGTCTTGCATGCACTCTTCTCTCACAATTTCGAGACCATGCGCTTAACTCGAATAGGGTCAACTTTCAAAGAATCATTTCACGACAATGAATGCCCACCCCACCACTGCTTGAATTGGGCATGGTTGTATCTGTCGGTTTTCCCTTGACCACCAACGCTCGACCTAGCAAACAAAAAACTGTGATTATTTTTGTGTGACCTGAGCGGAATGGGGACTGATTCAAATATCACATTTATGTTTATACAAATGGATGATTGTTTTGGAATATTATATTTATATATGTTTATATATGGATAGTTATAAATATATTATAACTATATATAATATATTGATATACTTATATATATAATATATTAATACCATATAGTATATATTATATAAATATATTATAACTATATATAATATATTTATATACTATTTAAATATTATATTAATATTATATATAAGTATTATATTAATATTATATATAGTTATAATACATTTCCATAATATATTCATATATTATAATATTATATATAATATTATAAGTTATAATATATTTATATATTATATAATATAGATATATGTAGCCATACTCATACCCGTACCTAGGGAAAAAAATTGTTGTACCAACGTACCCGAACCCATACATGTCCCCGTACCAAGATCAGCAACTTAGTGATTTAATTGACATTCAATTTGCAAATGATATTTCTCTCTTCCCTTGTTTAATAGACTTCCTAAATTTGTTGAATAGACTTGCTATTTACTGCTTTACTTCATGTTCAAAAATCTTTACCCATAAATCTGTGATTTTGAGTTGGTCTGAAACCCCACCGAAATGGTTCTCAAGCATTGGTTGGGAGAGGGGACGGGCCAAAAAAAAAGTTACATAACTTGGTATCTCATTTGCTCTAGCACCTTCATTATGTGAAATGTGGGATTGGGTTTTTCAGAAAGTCAAGAAGAAATTTGTTAAATGGCATGGTCATTTGCTTTATATTGCTAGCAAAGCTCAAGTGTGTCAAAAAGTTCTATCTTCTTTCAATGTTTACCATGCTTCTTCTTGGTTGTTTGGCAGCTTGCCAGTGGAGAAATTGCACAAACTAAAAGAAATTTCCTTTAGTCAGATGGTAAACGAAGGAAGAAAAGACATGTTGCCCCATAAAATTGGTGTTGCCTTTCTAAACAATCTGGTGGGATGAGTCTAAAACATCTTGGACTTCAAGGCTTAACGCTAGTTGTAAAATGGATATTGAAACCCTTTGCAGGTTTTGAACCATGGAAAGTCCTTGTTAGAAATAATATATACCATGTATTTCCCAAAAATAAAGAGGAATGGAAAGGACTCCGCCCACATGATTTGCTATTTGGTAAGTTCTTTGTCAAGCCAACAAGATCTGTTGTTTTTTGTAGTATATGAGGGCTTGGAGGTCTATCAGGGGCACCTCCTCTCTAGTCAAGAGATAACAGTTTCTTCAGTTTTACATTCATTTGGTGGAATCTTTCATACAATAACAAACCTCTGTCCCTAGTTAGGGGCTACTCTACAAAATTTTGGTTCTCTATGGGGCTAAAAGAGTTTGGTGACATTTTTTTTAATAGATATTTGTTACCCTGGGAAGGGATAAAAAGCAAATTCTCTATTCCAAAATCTCAAAGGAGAACTTCTTCTATGGTAGCCAAGGCTGTAAATGGAATTGTTGTGCCTATAAATATGTCCTTCAATACTGAAATACTGGAGAATATGAAATGGAAAGATGGTTCCCCTCTCACCAAGATTTCAAATTAAAAGTTCTCTGTGATGCTTTCCGACACCAAAGAAATGATAAATGCTTTAGGGGTCTTGGTTTATCTCATCATGGTTGGAAGTTTGTTTTTAACCATATTTGGTCTTCTTGGATTGAACCCAAGAAAACGTGTTTTAGATAGTTGTTATTAGTACAAAAGCTTGTTGTTGGAGTTGTTTTAAAAGCTTCTCAATTATTTGTGTTTGTTTGTTCGTTTTTAATCTTGAAGAGTCTTGCCTTCACCTGTTTTTGAGTGTCCTTATGTAAAAAACATTTGGAGTTTGTTTTCTGGGAAAAATGGTCAAATAAGGAAAATATTAATTGGGCAGAAATTTTGTTTGGGTATGTTAAGGGTTTAAATGAAGATTTGTGTAAATTTTCGTTGGTTTGTATGAAGAGCTAGAAATAATGAGATTTTTCAGAACAAAAGGAGGTTACTTACTAACTCATGCAGTGAAGTCACCATCCCACTTAATTGTTGTGCAGTTTACAATTGTTTTGGATGTCCCTAAAGATAAATTTTATGCGCTACTGGACCAGGGGGTTATAATCCTTCATAAATCTGACATTATCCGTGGTGAATGGCAGCTAAATATGGAAAGGAATGGTGGTGAGCCCAAGAATTCAAGTCAAAATGATGAAGATTCTATAAATTATAAACAAACTCACAGCTATGTTGCCAATGTACCTGGAAATGATATGAACAATGTTCAAATTGTTGATACTATGGAACAACAGATTGATAACACAATACTTGAACATCAAGATGGGGCGCCGCTGATATTGATGTTATCACAATTTCAGTGTGTGTATGTGTGTGTGTATAATCTCTGCTGATCGGTGAACTGAGCATAACTCAATCTGAACCATTAAAAGTTTGAGTAGTTTGATACTTAAACTGGATGTTTAGATTATCATCCCAGAAATATATAGTTAATCTTGGGTGTCCTTTTAAATTTTGACTGAAGCATTACTAGCTGGATCTATAGCTTGTCATTGGCCTTCTGGCTTTAAGTTGTAACCTGTTTTGTTCACTATTACGCAATATTAAAAAAGGTATTTTTCCAACCTTCTTAAAGCTAAGCATTCTAGAAAAAAAGTTAAGGCTATCAACATTGGAGGAGTTACAACTTCTAATCCAAAATTGTCATGTCCCCATATTTTAAGGCATTGTTTAAATTAAAGATTGAAACATCATGATAAAAGCAATGAAGCTGCTCTCATAAAATAAAATATACTTATTGTAAATAATAAATATATGGCATTATTATTATTAATTATCAATACAAAATATAATGTTATTATTATATAATAAAATAATATGTTATTATTATATAATAATATAATAATCAATATAAATATAATATCAATAATGATATTATATAAAATAATTTCTTGAATATAATATATAATATATTATTTTATAAATATGACAAATATAATTATCATTATAAATATAAATATAAATATTTAAATAATTATAAATATGTAATACTAATACAGATATAAATATCTAAAATTATAATATATATAACTTCAATAAGACAAAGGTCTTATTTTAGGTTACGGTAGCAAATATAAGGCAAAGCCTTATAAAAAGAAGTAATCACTTTATATAACTATTAAGAGATAATTAGTTAATGAAGGGTAATGTCTTTTTAATAGACATCTCTTTCAGAGAGATGTATCGCTTCACCTTAACATACAGATTCACAAGTGTATAAGGAAGGAAAGGCATCGAATGAGGGAAGGAGAATATAGAATGAGATGGAATATCATGAAGGAAAGATATTTTCGGAGTTGGAAAAGTATTCATAAGAAGCAGATTTTATGAATAAGTTATGAAGAGTGGAGAGCAATGAAAATATAATATGTAAGGAAATCAATGAATCATTCGAGGGAATATAAGTGCGTGAATTATTAAAGATAAAAGATATACCAATCGATGGAGTGAATAGAAATTATATATAAAGGACATAAGAACCAACGATATGTATATTTGGAGTTTTAAATACAGCTTGCTGGAGGAAGACGTCACACATAAAAGAGTCCAATCTTGATTGAGAGCAAGGTTTGATGTGAATGAAGGAGGCGTGAGGAGTATTAAGGTAAATCGCTGTTTTTTAGAGGGCCTTTGGCTTTGTATGCTACTCACCCAACAGTTATTACATTCTGTTCTAGTTGCAGCCTTGTTTCATTGCTGTTTGGGAAGTTTATTTGCTGCTACAGTTCAGATTGAAGACATTCAGCCATTCTAGAATATGTTTTTGGGCATCCACAGCATATTGTAATTGTCTAGCGCTCTTGGTGACATCCTTTGAAGTCTTATGAAGGATCTCATATATCAGCGAATCATTATAGAACGATAGATCAGCATCCATTCATTAGACATTGAATTAATCATTGAATGTACGCTGCACCAGAGAGTTGAAGAGGATCATCGATTGGCATTTGCCTCTGAGTTCGGCAGTCTATATTGCAATCCAAGTGAAGTGGCATAGATTCAAGATTGTCATAGATTTGCATCTTGATTAGTTGATAGACTTGTGTCAGAAATATTTGTAATTGGCAAAGTTAGATAAATTTTATTTGCATAACTGAAAAGAACAAGAAATATCATATCATACGAGAACGGGACATTACAAAAATGCATCAATAAAGCTTTCTTTGAGTTCTATAAAGGGCCTTATTCCTTGGAGGGGGTTAGTGACTACTCTCACGCTAAATGAGACATGCTCCAGGCATAAGCAAGGTGTCTGTGAAGAAGGCTTTGCCTTTGAAAAGGGCATTTTCCTAGGGGAGATTTGCAATGTCATAGATGATCTACCTGTAGAAAAATCCCTAGGGTTTGATGGCTTCCTACAAAGTTCTACAAGGCTAACAAGGACCTTGTTGCTAAGGATTTGGTTAAGTATATAGGGAGGTTATTTCCACTGGCTCCCTTCAAAATTGGTATTAACAAGAATGTGATAAACTCATTCCCAAGCATGCTAATAGATCCTTAATCAAATATTAAAAATCTATTAATCTTCTTAATGTCTCTTATAAGATTTTTGCTAGAGTGTTAGCTCTTAGGCTTGGGAAAATTCTACATAAGTTGGTGGCCACTAATCACATTGAGTTTGTGGAAAGAAGGTACATCCTAGACAGTTTGATATGTAATTGAGGGAAATGTCTTGGGCTCAAAATATAGGAATAAATGTTTGTATCGCTTTTCTTGACTTTGAGAAGGCTTATGACAAAATTGAATGGCAATTCACTAAACTAATGCTTAGGGTGGTAGGGCTTGGAGATAAGTTCATAAGGATGGTAATGATTCTCTTTAAAAATGTCTTTGCTCAACTGGAAATTAATGAGTAACTTTCTGAGGTGTTTCAACTGCAAAGGTCTATCAGACAAGGGTGACATGTTATTGCTGCTCAAGCAACTCATTTCTTCCTTACGGATGCCTCTCTAGGACCTCAGAATAAAGATAATTTCTATTCCTAATTTGCAGTCTTTGATTGAGGTTCAATTTTTAGATGATATGTCTCTTTTTCCTGTTATGGAGGAAGAAAATTTTGAGCAGTTGAATGAAAGACTAGAAGTTTACTTCCTGGCATTCAATTCTAGGATTTCAATCAATAAGGCAGTCATTTAGGTTGGAGTTAAGTTCCTCCTCTATGGGTGGCTGACCAAGGATGGGTATGATGTGAGCCTAGCAAAGTTGTTAGGTATTTGGGTATTCAATTTGCCATTAACCCTTCTTTTAAGGATATGTGTAATGGTTCTTTAAAAAAGTGAATAAGGCAGTTAAGTGGTAGGGGCATTTGCTTTCAATGGCTAAAAGATTTCAAATTTGCCAAAAAAGTTCCTTATCTTATCGTTTGTATTATGCCTCTTGTTGGCTCTTCCCAAGTTCAAATGTCTCCCAGCTTCCCAAACTGATAAGAAACTCTTTATGGCCTTATGGTTTAGGGAATAAGAAGAGACATCCAATAGCTTGGAATGTTTGCACCCTTCCTAAGGATCTTGTGGGGGCTAAGACTTAAGGGTTTGAAGCTGCAAGAGATTTCTTTAGCAATTTAAATGGATTTCAAGTACCTTCTCAGGTGATGAACCTTGGAAACTGCTTGTAAGAGAGAATATTGGGAGAGTTGTTCCAAAGGGTAGGATGGAGTGGAAAGGACTAAACCTGGTAGATTTCCTACTTGGACTGTTTTCTGTTGTGCTTGTTGGGTCAGTCATATTTGACTCTATTTGGAAAGCCTGGGAAGTTTTAAACACCTTGTGCTGAATAATTCAGCCTTTTCGAGGTCTAATTCAAGATGACCACCTTTTAGGTCTATATAGTGGAACCTTCAGTATAAGAACAACCCCTTGCTTGTATCACTATGTGCTCTACCAGTTTTGGTTCAATAAAGCCATTCATTACTTCTTTAATATTATTGTTTATGGTAAACTAATTCCTTGTTCTGATTTTATTTTGGTGTACAAGATTCCTCTTACTCAAAGGAGGACGCACTCAATGTTGGCTCATTCCCTTACAAACTACCCAAAAGGCTTTCTGTTGAGCCTTGAATCTCATGTGGGAGAGCTTTACATGGTCCTCTGTTGTTTGAAATTTTGTCATGTCCCCTCTGTCCAAGGGGAGTACTCTTATTATAAATAATATTATAGTAATAATATTAATATTATATTAAATAATTATAATAAATAATATTTAAACATATTAATAATAATAATAATATTATAATAAGTTGCTTGCTGGGCCGACCTAGCAAGGGTTTTGGGAAGGTTGATATAGAAGCCATATCCTTGCCAATAGTGATGCATCCGATTTTTATATATCGGATTTATTAGCCAATAGGCTGATGTGCGGAAGATTTCTCCCATGAAAGTGTTGGATGCCGGACCATTTTTTTTTCCGTTGTCTTTTTTTCATTTCCGTCATCTGACGTGCAGAGCATTCAATTCTAGGGTTAAAATATTATTGATGGCGATTGTAATCTACACATACACATTAATAAAAATATTACATTTAATACTATTTATTTGTCCCACGCAGCAACCACCTGAATCGCTTCTCTTCACCAATATCGAAGAAGCCTGCTATGAATTTATAATTTGGTAATGGGTGTAATCATTTTCTCAATGAATTCCAGAAAGTAAAATAAAAAAATAGCGATCTGGAGATTATTGTTTTCAATTTGAAGATACTATTGTTTTCATTTTCAAATAAACTTTGAAAATATGTTTGTCAAAATATTATTGACGGAGATTGTAATCTACACATAGGCATTAATAACAAAAATATTCTGATTTTTTTTATTGAAGAATTATTTTATTTTTGTGATAATAATTTACTTTAACTTTGTTTGAAAAACTATTATATTTTGAATAGTTATTAAATAAAATTAAAAAATGTTTATTTTTAATTATATAAAAAATAAATAATGTTTAAAATAAAATAGTTCTTAATAGAATAGTTCTTAAATTAAAAAATATTATATTTAATACTATATCCATACATCTATTTGAAAATTTGTGAATGATTTTTTTTAATTGAAAAACTATTTTATTTTTTTAATAATAATTTAACTTTGTTTGAAAAACTATTATAGAATAGTTCTTGAATAAAATTAAAAAATGTTTAATTTTTTAATTATATATTAAAAAAAATGTTCAAAATAGAATAGTTTTTAATAGAATACTTCTTAAATAAAATTTAAAAATGTTTATTTTTTGATTATATAAAAACAAGAGAGTTCATGATTTAAAACTTTTTTTAAATGGAGCTTAGTTTTAAATAGATTGCCCAGCGTGATTCAATTACTATAATATATTAATAATTGTTATAGGTACATAAAAAAGAAAAGTCCCCACTTTTGTATGCATCATATTAAATTTATCCATGTAAAACCTCTAATTCTAGGAATTGCAGAAAGTGCCTTAGTCTATGAAAATTTAAAACACAAAAGAAAAGGTTGAGTTAATGATGCTTTTATTGTTAAATGGTTGATTTGTTCTTCAACAGATAGCTGTTAAAACCTGCACAAGAGAAACAACAAGAGGGAAGAGAGAAGAAAGACAAAGAGAGAAAGAAACATGAGTCAATGTAGAGACAAACTCAGCAAAGATCAATAGAGACGAAATATTTGTTCGTTGTTGCTTGCAACGGATGCAAGGGACAACACCAACATTTATGGGACCCCCATCAACAAGTATGGAAGTGGCTATAGGGGCACACAATACAATTGCTCGAGTTTACGGTACATCCTTAGCCAAAATTTCCCGTGTCGAGAAAATTTCGCCCCAAGATACTTTGAGGCAATGCAACGCTTTAGGCATAGAATAGATACGTTGTCAAACCTAGTAATATGCACTATATGTAAAGAGACATATACTAGCATGTGCACTCGCATGATTGGTTCAAATACAATTTGTAGTAGATGTGACACAGAGAAAGGTGTACACCGGTTCTCTGCATCAAACAACTTAGACCCAGGCGAGCAACTAGAAGTACTAAAAGTGCTGCTCATAGCTCGTGTAACACCAATTCTACAGGTAACCCATGCTCAGGGAGGGTCGTACAAGTATAGTGGACACACCATAAGCTTCCCTCAAGATATTACAATGATTGCAAAACATCTCCCACGAAGATTGGAGGACCTTGAGGTCCTCATTGTTAGACGAACCAACAATGAAGGAAAGCACTATGATTGTTACATAAGTAGAACACATGTGTTGGATGCTCTAGAATTTAAAATATACAATGACCCATACTACAAAGATGTCCAAATAGATATCGATTCACTAAACCAACTACCTAAAACCAGCACAGATGTCTCGCACATGTTGCGCAACTTCATACAAGCTACTGAACAAACAACAATGGAAGATGTCGAAACTACCAATGATGATGATCATGGTCATCACTTCGCACATTCATCATCCTTTGTTCCAAAACTACCAAATCAACAACGAGAATTGGATGCCATTAAACACAATTCTATACTTGGACAACATGAACTCTAACACTATTCCATGACTTGTGATTGGTTCCTCACCAATAAATGAATACAACACCGAGGGATTACTAGATATGACCTTTCCAACACTCTTCCCAAAAGGGGATGCACTCCCCCTCCAACCAAGAAGCAAACAGGTTCACTTGCATGAGTATGCTTTACATCTGATGAGATTTCACGATAATAGATTCGATTGACATGTAAGATTCTGTTATTTTCTATACAATCTCATTATGCGACATCATAGCCAACAGATTGCCACGGTTTTTATCAAAAAAAACATAGACGAAAATATACCAACCACTATAGGACTCCGAAACTGTTTGCATGATTTCTCTGATGATCAGTTGGCTAAGCAGCTAATGCATTTTGGGACTTCTTTAAGGGGCACACGCTCTTACTGGAACAAGTGTCAATCTGATCTAACCACCATGATCAACCAATTAGGATCTCCTACATTTTTCTTCACATTAAGTGCAGCCGATATGAAATGGCCTGACCTTCATACATTGTTTAGTCATAATACCCTCCCACCATTGCAGTACACAAGAAAGAGATTTACAAAAAATGTAATTCAAAACCCACACACAACATCCCTATACCCGCACCAGCAGTTTTCAATATTTCGTGAAGAGGTGATACAGAACTTGTTAAATACAAACGATTATTGGTATAGATATGAGTGGCAACACAGAGGGTCCGGTTATGTACATGGGTTCTTGTGGTTAGAAAATGCACCAAACATGGACACAATTGACTGGGACAATCAAAACGAGGTCGAAAGAGCTAAAAAATTCTTCGATAAGTGTACCTCTCTGCTTGGAACCCTTGTAGTCAATCTGAAATAGGTCACATGATCCACCATTCTCCTACAGATGACCCATGCTTATTGGACACTTCCCAAATACTTTCTATAGATCCATTGGTAGATTATGAAGAATTGGTAAATACTGTGCAAAGACACACAAAGAACAAACATGCTTGAAGAAAAGGGGTCAAAATACTGAGTGTCATTACAAAGCACCATGGATAGAACAAATGGAATCTACCTTTACCTGCAACAACGAAGGGCACAAATCTTACAACCTAGCAAGAAATGATGATAGACTAAATATCCGCAGCCCCGAGATGCTGAGATTATGGCGGACAAACATTGATTGCCAACCTGTCACTTCAAAAGAACTAGTCCTTAAATACATAGCAAAGTATGCATCAAAAGCTGAGAAAAAATCTGAAAGTTGTCTTGAAATGTTGAAAAGGATAACACACATAGGAAAATCTAAAGCTAAAGCATTGCTCACATATCAAAAATTCATGGTAGAGATAGTTGCATATCGTGACATCGGTGCACAAGAGACTTGCCACATGCTACAAAAATTGCCCCTTGTATCTTGTAGTCAAAAATTTGTCTCCCTTAATGTAGGTAGAAAAGTATTACAACGTATAACAAAAATAACAGATGAAACTGAAATGGCAACTACTTATATCAGCTGTTATATGCAACGACCTTCTAATTTAGAAACAACCTCTTTAATAGAATCAGCACAAATGTACTCATTCTACTCTCGTCGCAAAGGAAATAAATGGCAAAGGAGAAAAGACAAGGAAATTGTCAATGTGTTGCCTCGATTCTATAGTATTCCAACGGAGGACATGTTGATGATTGTTTTTCGACAAGTCAACAATTAGAGTGAAATACTAAGTATCTGACTCCCTCTTGAGCAAAGTCTCTCGAATGTTGAACGAAGTGATCAAACAAGATGACTCCAATTTGTAAGAGATAGCTCAGTGACTAAGAATGATTTTGCTGTTAAACACAAAGGGACTTACGCAGACTTCTCTTCATTCATGTTTAGCTTGTTCCTCCTTTCAGTATGGATGATGTATTCAGGGTCTCAATGATAAATAAAATGAAAAAGGTTAAGGGTTCAGAAAGTTAATCTAAGGTCAATGAAGCAATGATGTTGTATGAATAGACAAACTCCTAAGTAAACCTAACTTCACTTCGCCAAGGATGCCTACAACTACGTGAAGTTGGTGCAATCTCCTAAGGTTACGCGAATGGTTTTCAAATCATGAAGACTTATATAAGCACCCATAAGACGGCGCAGCTCAAACAAGCATCCACAATCGAACTTATACAGATGAGGCTCAGACTAGCTTTACACAACACTTCATCAGCGATGAATGTTAAAAGCATGAGCTAGGAGTTGATCAAATATTCAGTACAACAAACATTCCAACAAAGAACTTCTAATCTACTTTACTTGAAATATCTCTCCATTCCATTGAAGTACAAGAAACCAAGTTACTCCACAAGATAACACTTAACACCAAATAAACTTCCAATGTTTTTGCATTAACCTTGAGAAATATTTACAACAGCTTCAAATCCTCTCAGAGAATTTTGAGAGTCTCCTATTCTATTCCTAAAATCTAAAATCTATCCCTTTACAAATGAGGCAACAAGACCTTTATATAGTGCTCCAGATTACAATGAATGGCTAAGATCAATTTGATAGCCAAGGGTCTAGATCATGCCACCTCACAGGTAGTTACAACAAATTGCTATTTTTAGCACAAAAGAGAGAGGCAATGAAGGCACGTTTTCCAATGTGATAAGGTAAGGCGAAAGCATTTAAAATATTCCTCCACATAGGAATCCCTTTGACTTCTTTTATTAAATGATACATTTAATGCATTAAATAATGCGGCTAATCAAAATTGAATGATGTGTACTCGCCACCTAGATGCCACTTCAGCATACTTTGAAAATTGTATCAACTTGTATGTTTGGGAATACATCTTGTAGATCTTGCCTTATTCGTTCTTCTTGTAGACTGGATATATGATACTTGTTGCTTCGCTTGACTAACTTTGCAATGTTTCTTCTTCTTGTAGGATGTAGATATGAATGATCTTCTTTGGATGCATCCTCTTGAAGAGAGTAGAGTAGAGATATGATGATGATGATGCTTCCTTCATGTAAGAGTAGGAGACTCTCTTGGACTTGAAGTTGTAAAGTCTTGAAGTTTAGATGGATGAATGCCTTCGTTTAATGTAGAAGTTGATGAAGTAATCCTTCATGATGATCTTTGACGCTTGATGAACCTCTCAAGGAGACTTTGAAGTTTGATGAACCTTTGAAGATTTGAACATAATGTATGAATGCCCTGTCTGTGAACATGATGCCATTTGATGAAGAGTTCCAGTAGATTGATGAAGAAATCAGCTGGTACTTGAAGTGATGTAGATCTCTTGGAATGATGCTTCCTTGAGGGTTGACGAACTTGAAGTAGAATTGATGCCTTAGGAAGCCTTGATGAAGATGATGAAGTAGTTGGTACTTGAAGTGACTTCTTAGAACAGCTACTTGATGTCTTCTTTACACACAACCACTTGTTGACTTTACTCTTAGCATGAAGGTGATTCCAGCCCTTAGCTCCTGCAACAAACAAAAAGCAATATCAATCCTTATTCTTACAACACAAAATAATCATTATAAATCAATTTCTAACCTTTCCAACCTTAAGTGCATTGGATCTAAAAAGTGAATTCTTGATCAAAAGATATTTTACTTAAACAAAACCATGCTCTATAAAGCTGGCGCACTAGTTGATAATTCAGATTTCTTACTGATTTAAATGCCTTGAATCAACTTTCAGATCTTATAAGGACTAGCGCATCGGTTAGCAAGTTTGAAATCCTCTTCAAAGTGGGGCAACGGTTGAGGTCTTCAAGATCTTCTTACATTGAGCGCATTGGATGAGGGTACTGAGTTCTTCTAGATTGAAATTTTGATACCTATTACCCCTTCTTCCTCAAGCGCATTAGATTAAAGGTGTTGAATCTTCTTGAGGTTAGTGATTGAAAATACCTTGATCTTCCCTTCATAAACCTCTAGGCTTTAGGCGCGTTGGATGAGGGTTTCGAAATCCTCTTCTTTTGAGCGCATTGGATAGGGTGTGATTTCCTCTTAAATTTTTCTTTCGAAACTCAACTTTTACTCTCCTCTACAAGGTCGCATTGGTTGAGGAATTAAAAATCCTCTTGAATTTCCCATTGGTTAAAGATTTGAAATCCTCTGGAATTTCGCATTGGTTAAAGGCGTGGAAATCTTCTAAAATCGCATCACTTGAAGGCTTGAAATCCTTTAAAATTTTCGTCTCCCTTTATGCTTTAGATGGGCGCATTGGATGATGATTTGGAAATCCTCATCTTGTTTTGTAATTGAAAGCGCTTTTTTCATCATGATTTTGCGCCACTTAGATGCCCCGTCGCACTAGATGAACTTTTTGAATCCGCTAGAAGAGTCAGGCGTTTTTCAGGGTCGTAAGGTAAAGGTATATTGAAAAATATATTTAAGTATAAGTTGACTTATACTTTAAATATTTTTCAATATACCTTTTAGGATGTTTGAGATAGGTCTCGAATCCACCGGATTTAACATGCAATATCTAGAATTTGGAGGATTCACCAGATTTCAGACTTAGCCATTTTTTCAGGATTTTCAGGATTTCAGGCTCCAGACTTAGTCTTTTCAGGGTCTCAAACATACTTCAGGATTGATCTCAACGTTCATTATCTGGATGGGATTTGATCAAGATTCTTCATCACTGCAAGTTCATCTGCCTCCTAATCATGAACCAAAGATCATAGAAGAGGAAATCATTACTGGATCGGCAGAGGAAGATAACCCAAGATATCATCAAAAATCTCATGCAAAACTCGGAGCTCAAAAAAAGGGGGGTCCCCATTTGCAATGGGGCGATGTGTGATTTGGTCACAACAGGACAATGAACATTTTGAAACATTCTGTTGGAGTGAGCTACTACTGTACAAACATTTTCGCCACATACTGACAGACATAAGTCTCACAAAACAAGAAATAGTCACAATTACTCCCCTTGGCATGTCGATCGAACGACACAAAACCGTGAGGTGGATGAAGAAGGCCAAGATGAAGATGACAAGATACATATCGAAGATGGCCATAACCTATATGAGTGGGAATTACTATCACAAATGAGTGTCCCAACTAGCTTTATTGTAGATGAATTAGATATTCTTGGAAGACGAGACTTCGACATCAACTACACATGGAATAGAAGCGATGTACTGCCACACTTGCACGAAAATGCTACTCAATTCATATCCAAGGGTAAACTATCAATCGAACAACATGCTCATTGCTCCCCACCCTTTAATACAACGGTCTACCAACTAGCACCCACACAACAATTAGCATTAGACATCATTACTCAACATCACATGGACCCATCCCCAAAAGAACCTTTACACATGATCATTCAAGGAACAACATGAATTGGAAAATCGTATCTAATTAACTACATTAGAAACACATTGAACGGGTACAACTTAAACAAAAATATCCCCTTGGTTGCTCTTACACCTACGGGAGTGGCTTCTTACAACATACGAGCCACAACAATCCATACGTGCCTAAGGATCCCTATTAGAGAAATGTGACCTTTGCAAGGTCAAGCTCTTACAATGTTTCAAAAGGATTTAAAAGATGTCAAATATGTCCTAATAGATGAAATGAGCTTCCTAGGGCCAAAACTGATATTGAAAATTGATACCCATTTGCACGAGGCATTTCCCCGTCGACATGATCAAAGTTTTGGTGGTGTGTCATTATCTTTGTTGGTGAGCTTGGCCAACTACCACCTATTATGGACAAGCCTATATATGCATCGCATTCAACTGCACTAATGTTATGGCAAACTTTCACTAGAGTCATCACATTAGAGACTATTTTTCATCAATAAGGTGAAAGTCAATCTCAAAGAGAATTTTGTGACATCCTCCAAAATATAAGAAATGCCCAACCACTTCATCATGTTTTCTCTTCTTTTCTTCCTGATGATGGATCATGGAGTGTGATCCGAAACGTTGAGGCAAAAAAGCAAGACACAGGTTTTCCAGAAGCACTATATTTTCAATAACATGGACTGTGGAAATATCATGACTACAAACACTAATGAAACGCACAAACAAAATGTTGACCACAATAGAAATAGAAGAGTTCAACACGTCAATACATTTATTTGCAAATAACAACCTGGGTTTTTTACATAACAAAAAAATGTTAAAACTTATAAATGCTCCTACTGCACTTAGCATTGCACAAACTACTCGACAAAACACAAATGAATTTTCCGATAACGACTAGCGACAACAAGAGGTACTGTTGTGCATTGGCCAACAAGTTATGTCAACAACAAATTTATGGACTGATACTGGACTTGTAAATGGATAATTATGGTAAATTGTAGCTATTGTCTATAATGATGATTGCAAACCCCCAAATTTGCCAATGTATGTTGTCATCAAGTTTGATAGTTACATTGGTCCAACATGGGATGCAAACAACCCAAAACACATCCCCATACCGTCAGTCACACGAGGCAATCGTAGACAACTTCTACTATCCATAGCTTGGGCCATAACAATCCATAAATCCCAAGGCTTGACATTAAATAGAGCTACACTAAACATAGGAGAAACTGAAAGACAAGGCCTAACATTCACAACAATATCTAGAGTCAAGACCATAGAGAACCTCCGCATAGAGCCACCATTCTCTTTTGAACGGTACTCTATAATGCAAAACAATCAATACACTATAATCGGAAAGAAAGAAGAAGCTTGCTTACAACTACTTTCCTGCAAATACAGTCAAGTACATGTGTATGCTAATAATTTTATTAACATTTCATGCTTCATTAGTTACTATGATATTTCTTCCTTTATTCGATAGCATGCAAGACAATGGGGATCACAAAGTGCTCACAGCATCAAGCGATCCACCATTGCTATAGTAATGCCAATATAGATGGAAGATCTAAACCTTAATTTGTTTGGATTCACTATTAAGATGTAGGTCATGGTGACGTCGCCTGCTCAAATACAGAAGCATGGATTTCCAATTCTACAAGCAATTAATAGTACTATAGATGCCTGCCATCATTGTCCATCCATTGTATTATCCATCTCATTCCTCTCCTAATCCATCAACCCCTAAACTTATGAAGGATGTGATCCAATGGCTATTAGAAAGGAATCAAACACCATCCAATCCACCACCTATCAAAACTATCAACGCGTCTTCTACCATGAATGCAAGTTAAGAACCATCATGTAGCCATGTTGTTGAGCCCATCCAAGAACCTATCATTTCCATCCAAGAAACTCCCACTCCTTAACCAACCACAAAAGCTATGTCAACAGACAAATCCAAAGCATGTGGAAACATCAACCCCTCACCCAAATCAAGATCCAAGGCCCCCCACTTATCCTATCCATACCCACTATCCCATTTCCCATGTTAATCCCCTCTATGATCAAGATATTATCTATGACCAAGATTCTATCCATTATCAAGAGATTGTAACTCCTCCCCTCCCTGATCCCACCCCATCTAATGAACTCTCAAAATCCCATATTGATCCCACACCATCTTTTATCATCCCCTGTTGATCCTTCACCACCATCTACCTATCCCATTCCAAATCCGTCCTCTTATCCACTCCCAAACCCAATGCATCCCATTACACCCCCAAAACATATGTCACCATCCCTTCTCCATTGTCATACGAACCTCATAAGCATGTGACCATACATCCCCCCCACCACTTTACCTCCACTTCTCCCAACTCCTAATATCCCAATCCTCAAATCCCCTTTTCCCCATCATTAACACCCTCATCAATCCCGAACCCCTCAAATCCCTAATCAAGACCAACAAAAGCACACATCATCCAAACATGAAGCTATCAAAACACCCATAGGATTCAAAAATATAACTTCAGATGCCTCCTTACATAAAGTGAAAAATACACAAAAGCCTAAAGATGCTACACCATCCAAGCAAACTGGAAAACCCAAAAGGCTACCAAAACCCACGCCAGCATAACAAAAACCAAAAACAAAAATGGTATGGGTACCCAAACAAAAAGCAATGCATCAAAATGAAGCATCCTACTCCCAATCCAACCCCAAATCCTAGACATCCTGCTCCCCATTTAAAAATCCCACCACTCCTCAGTCTATTTGGGTCCCTAAATCCCCAAATCAACAATTCCCATTACTCCCCACAGTCCCCTCCCAATCAAAAGATTCATAATATACTTCAGTGTGTGCAACCGTTGGTCATGGTTCCCCTCCACCCCACAACATTCCCTCATGCACCCATCTCCCTATCACATATCCCCTATCACGCATATCTGCCCCCATCACATCCGTATGGTCCATGCTTTTGCATAATCCACAACATAATCCACATCATAACCCACATCATAATCCATCTCATAATCCACATCATCATCCACATCATAAGCCACTATCCTCCAATTCCATCTCATGCAATCCAAAAACTTGAGTCCCCATCCCATCCAAAAAACTTGGGCAACTGCCATGATGAAAACCTCTTATAGGCATCATGCGTAGTCCCTTTTCCATCCATTTGTATCCTCCATCCATCCATAACATCCTTTTATCCAATCCATTATGTATCCTTATCTTATCATATTCCTATCCACCATCTCCCTATCTATCCTATCGTCTCCCATCCATCCTATTCATTGTATCTTCCTCTTGATCCATTTGTGATTCCCTAAAGCATGCTTTGGACACCTCTTGACATACTACGAAGTCCACCCATCCCTTCCAAGCATTCTCCCTATCATGCATCCTCCTAAGTATCACCTTGCCTTATCATCACATCCTAAACCCCTCCACCCATGCATCACAAACCTCCCATCCATTGCATCCATTATCACCTATCTTATTATCCTTTCAAGCTAGTTGGGCATATAGCAGGGATGATGGTATCTTGTCTATCAAGAAGACCCAAATGGCCAAGAGAGAGCTGATCCTATACATTTGGCTGCACTTGAAAGTAAGCAATTCCTATTATTGTTTTCATGCCCTCTTAGTGTCCTGTTTTTTAATTTTTTAATAAAAATTGGCACTAACATTTTCATATGTATTCTTATTCATTTGGTTCATAGTTTAAGGAGTGTACCAAGATACACAAATTTAAAAGAAATATGCTCATGGTTTTGCTTACAAAGTGGCAAGACCTTACTGATGGTAAAGAAGCCATTCAATTTCTTCACGGGGTTTATGAAAATGATGCTCAAAATCTAGACTTGTTGGTTGAACAAATGGCATAAAAAGAGATTATCAGAAATTGGAAATGACGGGTTGATGGTATCTATGGGGCATCAAGCTTGTCCCACATGGATAAGACCTCTTATATTTTAGGACGTAGGTGGCCAAGACAAAGCTAATCCCATGTAAGAAATTTCTATCTATTGTTGTCATGCCCTCTTAGCGTCATGTTTTAATTTATTTTTTATACAAATTGGCGCTAACATTTTCATAATTATCCATGTTCATTTGGTTCATAGTTTATCATGATCTTGAAAGGAGTGTACCAAGATACAACAAATTTAGAAGAAATATGCTCATGGTTCCAATTACAGAGTAGCAAGACCTTACTGATGATAATGATGCTGAAAATCTAGACTTGTTGGTTGAACAAATGGCAAGAAGGTTACTTGCTAATCTTGACTCTTTGCCTTTCCGGTCGTGTGATACAACATATTTTGTGCTTGATACATTTATATTAATGCATACATGGGTGCAATATAGAACTAATTCAACTTAATTTTATTTTTACTTATCTAACTTGTTTATGATCTGTTTAAATTGCATTCTTAATGAGTAGATATCTATTTGTGCAAATTGTTGAACAGATCTTGTGTTTTTCAGACACTAATTTTATCACTATTTGTTTTTCAAGGAAGATTTGTCAATCCATAAGATTTCTTCTCTCTCTGCATTCCCAAACAATAATTGTACAAAGATAAAATTGATCCCAGTCTATTTGAGGCATGACACCAATTGAAATATGAGCAGCAAATCTAATGTTAGTTTTCCATAATTTTTGTTCCATGTCACCATTTTTATGCACAACAAGTTTTAATATAATAAGGATTTACAGTCTCGAATGTTTCGTTCGAAAGTTCTAAAAAACTATTCACCAATCCATTCAGTGCATCCAATTTTCTGCCAACATAGCATGACAGCTCAAAAATATACGCATGAGGAGCACCTATATTCTAAAATTGATACTCCCTTGCACAAACACTTCTCAAAAAACATTTACTTTACAAACAACCTATCGGCAAAAGTGTTGTGCGTTCACCCCGTGCAACTGCTAGTATTACTGACTCTACTGTCTGCAAATCTTATCAGCTTCCTGGGACCAAAACCCCTTGCAAGCACAGCTAGGTGAGACGAAACCATCACCACGTCTGGGCAATTTCTGCTTCAGGAGATTGCATGCACTGAATAAACTCTTATTGTTCATATGACAGGTCCACCTGATTTAAGGGATAAAGGAGCTACGATCTGGAGACTCAGTCCTAGGCAGCGAACTGACATCAGATCTGAAGTAATTACAGCTATAGGCACTAACCGCCATCCTCACAGCTCGGCACCAGAACAGCACATACTTACTAAGGTTCCTCTAGCAGTCAAGGAGAAGACAACAAGCGAATCTGAAGACAGGTTACATCTGAAATAAGAATTCCCTTAATTGTTTGTGTCAGATCTGGAAACCGTAGATCTGCTGCGCCTTACACTCTGCTGCAATTACCATACTTGACTGGGGTGGCCATTGAGGAACTGAGTGCAAGTGACAAGTTACTGTATCTTTAGGTTTTATGAGAGATTATGACTTGTCTAAATCTGGAACTTGTACTGTGACAAATAGATCTCAGTTATGCATTTCTGATATTTCTGTACTCTGTGTTAAATCTGGTGCGTCTGGATAATTGTACTCACTTGTTCATGTGATTGAAGACTTGTATGAGATCAATAGAAAATTTGAGTTATGTGATTTAGCTACTAATGCTTTGGACAGCGGAGTTATTACTGAACGAACAGTTAGATTCAGTTTTCAGAATTGATTTATTTGAAATGGAGCTAGTAGTGATAACTGTTGATTGTCAGGAATAACCGGTAAGGCTAACGAAACCCTAGATCAAGGATAGCAAGCAAGCCCTAGGATATTACAAATTTCTTATAAACAATTGCACCTAGAGTTGGCTAACTCCATTGAGGTTATCAAGAAGCTTACTTCTAAATGGAAAATTTATGATCCTCCTAGACGAGCTGATTAATTTGTTGGTTTGTAAGCTTGTTGTTTGGAACCTAAAAAATCTTGTTTTAAATGGTTACTTGTACACCAAAAAATTGCAGTCGAAGAAGTGTTGTTGAAGCTTGGGATGAGCAGTAGGTTTTTTCAATATAGTTTCTTAAGTGGCTCTGTATCTGTACTTTGTATTCCAATAGTTTTCTAAAAAAACCTACTCCAAGGTGGTAAATAGCCCATTCCTTAGGGGTTTGAGCTTCTTAGTTTGCCCCTAAAGCCTCTCCTTGCTCAAATATAGCCATACCTTGTTTCCTATTTTGAGTGTGTGTTTTCTTTAAAAATGATCGCATCTATCTTTGTATTTGGCTTAAGACTTCTCCAATTGCTCTCACTTTTGAGATGTATTGGCCTAATCCTCTCAACGCATTTTGCTGCACTTGTTACCTCTAGATCTTGTTCCTCTCTCTCTTTGTTATAACATTTTAACATCAAGTGGGCTAGTAGGCAAATAACCCAAACATACGCTAATGTAGGTATTGCACTATTGTATGAGTACGAGAGTATTAGATATATGCAAAATGATGTTATAACCCATTATCAGCTATCTAGTTCTAATGAGATGGATACTTCCAAGGGGTCTAGCTATCATGTCCCCATGCTAACGATTAATAATGAAATCGATTATGCATATGAATGACCTTGAAATATAGTTATCAAATACCAATACCAATATTATATATTATTATTATTATTATTATATAATAATATAATTAACAATATAAAAGTAAACATTAAATATTATTATATAATAATATAAATTGCAATTATCAATAATAATAAATATAAATCTTAAATTAAAATTACTATGATTATGATTCTTATAATATAGTAACATAAAATAAGAATCATATAATAATATTTATTTAATATACTTTAAGACTTCATTAATATGAGATGTAGGGCTTGTGGGGGACAAGATTTGTCAAGGTGGATTAAATCTCAATTTAAAATTCCAAACAATGAAAGAAGTTTAAAATTGATAAACAAACATTTATGGAGAGGACCGATACATCCAAAATGGAGCCCAATAGTAAATAAAACAAGAAACATCATTTATTAAGAAGACCGGTCAATTACAAAGGGGAATAATAATAGTTAAGAAATTAGAATATAAGACAAAGTCTCATGTTATATATATACAAAACAAGGTTTATGTGATCAGTGGCAGCGCTGATAACAAAAGACAAATAATGAGGTGCTGCGATTACTACTAAGCAAATAAACATAACGGAAATTAAGATAATTTAATATTAATCATAAATGTTTCCATATATCATTACAAAGGCTGTTGATAACAGCAAAACCTTTTTAGAAAGGATGTAACCGTTGATCAATGGTCACACAACCTTAAAAAGATATAAAGGATCATAGTATCGATCAGACATTGATCCATAAAAAGCATCACTCGATCAGAAATATTTACACAGCAAACAGGAACGAAGAGCAGATCGAAAGAAGGATAGAAAGAATAAAGAAAAACATCTGTATATCTGCATTGAACCAGATCTTCCTAGCAGCAACATTGAATTATAAATCAACATACAGTTATACTGCCAAATCCAGCCGATCAATCTATACCAGGTATGTCATAAGATAAGATGTTAGATATATAAATGATCTCTCTAACTATAATAGAATGAACATATGTAAGTAATGAGAATATTGCATAGAATGAGAGTGTAAATGTGAATAGAATTAATATGATATAATATGAGAAAAGTGTTGTCATTTCTGATTGTAAATATGAATGGACTGTTAAATAATTACAATTATAATGCTAACCATAAAGGAATGAATGAACTAGATTTAGATATGAACATAGATATGCATAAAAGAATAAGCTCATATGATAAATGAATATAATTATGGAATCAAAGATGTTAAAAGGCATATGAGCATGATTAGCCAATTCTGATATGAAGCCAAGATATCTTATTATAAGGCATCATGTGAAAAACATTAAAGAAAACCAATATGCCATTTATGAGGAATAACATAAGCAATGAAAGACAAGTTTATGACATGCTTGGAGCTGACTCAGACTCTCCCTTTAACCCCTCTATCACCTCTAAGGTATGACGTAGTTGGAATAGTTTGTTTTAGCCTAGGTATCTCTCGACTGGACATATGTCCCTCGAGCCAAGTGATGAGGAACCCCGCGTGTGGGTGAAATCCTTGGGCCTAGAAGAACTTGTAAAAGTTAATTTTGCTCTACGGATGGTGACTCTCGTCTGGATGAGGTACTCCGTGTGTGCGTGAAATCCCACAAGCCAAATGGTGAGGGACTCCGTGTGTGAGTGATATTAGTATATCTTTGTTGGCATGACTATTTTTTTATTAATGCTCATCTATGTCGACAGTTTTCTATTTTTAGAAAACTTGCTCTTTTGAACATTGTATATATTGAGCGTTTTTGCTCATTTGTAAATATCTCAATTCATAATCAATTCATTTTGTATCTGTTCAAATTCTTTATGGTATCAGAGCGGGAATTCATTTTTAGGAATTTTTTCAAATAAAATTCGTGAGGAATTTTCTTGAGTATTGAAAAATTCGCAAGGGTTTCTGGTGTATTCTAAACCACGATTTTCATCTGTTGGAGTGCCATTTTTTTTTCTTTCCGAAGCATCACAAATCTCCTTTGGCCGCACGATTTGAAACTAGTCATTCTGTACGACTTCGTGCTTGGAGTTTTGCGACCTCCGCATTACTGTTCGTGGTTCTTCTGAGTGCCGTTTTAGGGCTTCTGCTCACGTTTTTCAGTTGTTTGTGCGGGCATCACAGTTGGAACGGAATCGTCACTGGATACACGCTTGGAGCGGTCTCTTTTTCCCGTCGCGGCTCCTGTTGACCGACTGGTTTGGCCGCGCGTGCCCTACTCTGTTGAATCGCGATTTTCTGGACCTTCTGGTGTTGGCGTTTCTTTTGGTGTTGGCCGCGACTCTGGTCTGTGTTCTGGATAGTCATTTTGCGGGCTCTTTTCTTCCTTCTGCTAGTCGCGACTGCGACTTCCTTCCAACTCCGGCGTCTATGTTTTTTTTTCGCAGCCTCCGTGTTTCATCATTCAGAAAGCCCTCCGTGTTTCGCGTGTAGAAAGCTCTTGCACAGAGACAAGGCCACAGAAATTTTTCGTCTAGGGTTTTGCACCCTCAGAATTTGACCAAAAAAAAATTTCGAAAACATATTCCTTCTGGGTTTTTCGAGACCTTTCGTGGGTTCCTGTCAGATTTTTTCGTACCTCAAAGTTCGTGCCTCGTTTTCCATGCAACCGTACCTATCTTGGATCTTGTACCTGATCATATTCTGCTCCTCAGTTAAACGTTGTGCAGATTTTTGTCGTTTTCCTGCATTGGGAAACGTGCAAATGGCGTCTTTGACCAACTTGATGTTGGAGGGCAGTCAGCGATTTAATGGCAGAAACTATAATATCTAGAAGCAACGTATGCTGACTATTTTTGAGTATCGCCGCCTTGATGAATTGGTTTTGGGCAATGAAACTCGTCCTCCCATCGCTGGTGCTGATCAAGACAAGTTTGATGATCGTAGCAGAAAGGCTATCATGCTTCTTAAGCTTTCTGTTACAGATGACCAGTTGCCGCAGATTCCTTCAGGCAAGACAACTGCTGAGATTTGGAAGTACCTGAAGGAGCTTCATGAGACCTCTGATAAAAGCCGAGCTTTCTTTTTGAAGAATCAGTTGTTCTCTATCATGATGGACGAACATATGTCCTTACAGGAGCATCTCACGAAGATTAAGGACATTCGAGATCAGCTTGAGGCTATTGTTCGAAAAATGGAGGAAGAGGATATGGTAGTCATCACCCTCAAATGTCCACCTAAATCCTACGAGCACTTTGTCGAGACTCTCAACATTACATCTACGAATGTTGATTTGAAGTTTCCTGAATTATGCAACAAACTCCTGCAACAGGATCGCTGGAAACAACAGTTTGGTAGCAGTGCTCCTTCGTCCTCTTCCGAACAGGCATTTGCAGCTAAATCCTTTTAGAAGGATAACAGCAAATTTCAGTCATCTCAGTCATCACAGCCGAAAGGTTCAAATCAACCTCCAGGCAACCCTAAGAAGAAGAATGTGCAGTGTAATTACTGTCACAAATTCAGCCATATGAAGAAAGATTGCCGTCAGAGGCTAGCTTCTGAACAGAAGAAGCAGGGAGGGTCACATCAAAAGGAGCATGTTACTGAACTTTCTGAGCAAGAGTCTACCTTTTATGCTTTTATGGCTAAAAGGTCTTCAAATCCTACCAAGACTTCTGCTTGGTACATCGATTCTAGTGCTTCACGTCACTTTACTCACAGGCGTGATTGGTTTACCAACTTTTCTCCCTTCAGTGATTCCGTTATCTTTGGCGGAGGTGAGGAGTACACAGTTGTTGGCAAAGGCACTATTCAGATACAGTCTGGTGGAAGGAACCTTATCTTCCTAAATGTGTACTACGTTCTTGGTATGGAACTCAATCTGCTTTCAGTGAGTCAGATCATGAGGAATGCTCCTCAGTTGGATGTAGTGTTCAGTGCTCACAAGTGCTCTATTATTGATCGAGAGACCCATCTTACTGTTGCTGTTGGTCTAGAGGATCATGGCCTTTATCGGCTCATTGACACTGGTGATTCTCCTGAAGTAGCTATGGCAGCCCGTGTTTCTTCTCTCAGCACTTTGTGGCATCAGCGATATGGACATCTCAACATCCATTATCTCTCTCAGCTGTCCCGGCAGGGACTTGTTTCTGGCCTACCTGATATTCAGACACAGCATCTTGGAGTATGTGGCGCCTGTCAAGCTGGCAAACAACATCGGACTCCCTTCAAGGATGGAGATTCTTGGCGTGCGTCTAAGGTACTTCAATTACTTCATGCTGATATTTGTGGTCCTATGAATACATCTTCAGTTTCTGGTTGCAAATATTTCTTGCTTATTGTTGATGATTTTAGTAGAAAGATGTAGGTGTACTTTCTCAAACAAAAATCAGATGTATTTAGTATATTTCAGAAGTTTAAGTCCTTGGTTGAAAAAGAGTCTGGCTGTAGCATCATCACTCTTAGGACAGATAACGGTGGGGAATTTTGTTCTGCTGCATTCTCCGACTTCTGTGATACCCATGGCATCAAACGCCAGTTGACTACACCCTACACTCCGCAGCAAAACAGTGTTGTTGAGCGTCGCAATCGTACGGTTGTTGAGATGGCTCGTTCTATGTTACAGCACAGGTGTGTTCCTAATAAGTATTGGGCCGAAGCAGTTTTTACTGCCGTTTATCTCCTTAATTGCTCTCCTACTCAGGCTGTTAAGGGGAAGACTCCAGAAGAGGTTTGGTCTAGTCGCAAGCCCAGGATCAGCCACCTGAAGGTTTTTGGCTCTCTTGCATATGTTTGGGTTCCAGATGCTCAACACTCGAAGTTGGAATCCAAGAGTCAGAAGCTCATGATGACAGGGTACGGTGACAACCATAAGGCCTACAGACTGATACATATTGACACTGATCGTCTTATCTTCAGCCGTGATGTTGTCTTTGATGAAGATAGAGGACCTTTTCAGTCGTCTTCTTCTAAGCAGTGTTCTGAGGATCGGCCTCACAGTGTTCTTCTTCCACTAGGTCCACCTGATGGGAGGGATGATGCAGAATCTGTTTCTGATGATGCCCTACCTGAGTTTCCTCCAGAAAATAATCCTCTTCGTGCTGCTCCTATTGCTGATCCTGAACCTCTTTCAACTCCTCCAGATGTTAGCACTTCTACTCTCCGGCCTAAATGGTATGCTAAAACCATTAGTGATCTCCGGGATGGTGAGCTCATTGAGAGTAGAACTTCCAGAAATAAGAGCAAACAGCAACCTACAGTCAATTTTGCTCTCATGGCTAACATTAATAGTGTTTTTGAGCCTCAGACATACTCAGAGGCTAAAGGTATACCTGAGTGGGAACAGGCTATGGAAGCTGAGTTCCAGAGTCTTCAAAAGAATCACACTTGGGCACTTTCAGATCTTCCTCCAGGGAAGAAACCCATTAGCTGCAAATGGGTGTACGAGGTGAAATACAAAGCTGACAGAACCCTCGACAAGTATAAGGCTCGTCTTGTTGCTCGTGGGTTCTCACAGAAGGAAGGCATTGACTATGAGGAGACCTTTGCTCCTACAGCCAAAATGAGTACCATCCGACTTGTTCTTGCCTTAGCAGCCCAGTTTGGTTGGAAAGTCCATCAGATGGACGTTAAGAGTGCTTTTCTGAATGATGACTTGCAGGAAGAAGTCTACATGACGCAACCTCTAGGCTTTAAGGTTGCTGGTCAAGAACACAAGGTCTGTAGACTCGTCAAAGCTCTCTATGGTCTGAAACAAGCCCCTCGGGTTTGGTACATGAAAATAGATAAGTACCTGACAGATCATGGTTTTCAGCAAAGTCCATCTGATTCAAATCTGTATATCAAACTTTCTAGTGATGATATATTGTTTGTGGTTGTCTATGTGGATGACTTAATCATTACTAGCAGTTCTGCACATTTGATTGCTGAGATCAAACAGGATTTGTGCCGTACTTTTGATATGACAGATTTGGGCTTGTTGCATTATTGCCTAGGAGTTGAGGTTTGGCAGATTGAGCACAGTATCTTTCTTTCTCAGTCCAAGTATGCTCGCAGCCTCCTGGACAGGTTCAGAATGCAAGATTGCAAACCTGCCTCTACTCCTATGGAACCCGGGCTTAAATTGTCAGCTCAGTCCACCTCACCAGTGGTAGATGAATCTTTGTTCAGGCAACTAGTAGGCAGCCTCATTTATCTTACTGCTACTAGACCTAACATTAGTTTTGCAGTGAGCTACATATCACGCTTCATGACAGCCCCAAGGCTGATCATTGGACAGCAGCGAAGCGTGTGCTGCGTTATGTGAGTGGCACTCCTGATTATGGACTTCTGTACACTCGGAGTTCTGATCCTATACTCAGAGGTTACACAGATTCCGACTGGGCAAGTTCTATTGATGACCGTAAGTCTATAGCTGGGTATGTGTTTAGTTTGGGATCTGGTGCTGTCACATGGACTAGTAAGAAGCAGCAGGCAATGGCTCTCTCCTCGACAGAAGCAGAGTATCGGGGAGCAGTTAAAGCAAGTTGTGAGGCAGTTTGGCTTCGACGGATGCTTGCAGATATGCATGTTCCTCAGGCAGGTCCGACTCCCTTGTTCTGTGATAATCAGGGAGTGCTCAAACTGGCCAAGAATCCGGTCTTCCATGAACAAACCAAGCATGTGGAAACTCATTGTCATTACATACGACAGCTGGTTGAAGACGGATCCATTCAGCTGCTGTATGTTCCTACCTCGGAGCAGCCGGCAGATATCTTCACCAAGCCCCTCGGTTCTAATAAATTTGTAAACTTCAGGGGATCTATAGGTGTTGTTGATAGATTGAGCATTAAGGGAGGGTATTAGTATATCTTTGTCGGCATGACTATTTTTTTATTAATGCTCATCTATGTCGGCAGTTTTCTATTTTTAGAAAACTTGCTCTTTTGAACATTGCATATATTGAGCGTTTTTGCTCATTTGTAAATATCTCAATTCATAATCAATTCATTTTGTATCTGTTCAAATTCTTTAAGTGAAACCTTTGGGCCTCCGTAAGAGATGGTGGAAATATTTCCTTAATGAAATCATACTTGGTGAGCTAGAGCTGGTTAACGCAAGAGTCTACCATAAGTCCCTCACAAGTCATATCATGAACCAATAATAAAAAGGAATAACACATATGTGAATGTATTTATGAATTAGGAATGTTGTAATGAATGATGATGAAATGGATTATATAAAATATAATGTGAATATGATCTAATATGTTATAGTCTTAATGAATTTATATTGAAATAAAAGATGAATCGAATACTAATGTTCTCTTTTACTAAGTTGAAATTGTGCAAGGTTGTGAAAAATTTCAGCTTACTAGAAGGGGACATTACACTAGCACCCTGCAGTTTGTTGATTGACACTGATTGGATGTCTGAAATGGGTACAAAAAACTTTTAAAAAGAATTTTAGATTTTTCATTTGACTCGGTTGACTCTCCCTGCATGGAGCTTTCTATTTTTGGGGGTTTCCAGCTTGCTTTCACTTTGGTTAAGATGATTCTATTATGAGTCTTCTCCTTGGTTGTAGCTAGATCTTGTGACAGTTTCAATGTAGTTTCTTAAGTGGCTCTATATCTGTACTTTGTATTACAATAGTTTTCTAAAAAAACCTACTCCAAGGTGGCAAATAGCCCATTCCTTAGGGGCTTGAGCTTCTTAGCTTGCCCCTAAAGCCTCTCCTTGCTCAAATATAGCCATACCTTGTTCCCTATTTTGAGTGTGTGTTTTCTTTGAAAATGATCGCATCTATCTTTGTATTTGGCTTAAGACTTCTCCAATTGCTCTTTTCACTTTTGAGATGGATTGGCCTAATCCTCTCAATGAATTTTGCTGCTCTTGTCACCTCTGGATATTGTTCCTCTTTCTCTCTTTGTTATACTGTTTTAACATCAAGTGGGCTAGTAGGCAAATAACCCAAACATGCTTCAAAAGGTAACTTACACTAATGTATGTATTGCACTATTGTATGCGTACTAGAGTATTAGATATATGCGAAATGATGATATAACCCCTTATCAGCTATAATAAAGTCTTGTTTACAACTTCCACTTGTTCATCGGTTTAGGATGGAAAGTTGAGCTTCCTTGGAGTTCAGTATCCATCTTCCTCACAAGATGCTCAAAAATATCAAACAAAAAAAAATCTGGAATCTCTATTTGAAAAAATGGGCTTAGGCAAACCAAAATGTACAGAAATATTAAAAAAGGATAACCCAGCGGCTTCATGCCCTATTGCTGTTTTTTTTACACAGAATTAAAACACACATTTTGTTGAATCTATCTACAACATATAGATAATCATGACCATGCTTAGACTTTGGAAAACCACCAACAAAATCCATAGAAATGCCTTCCCATGGGTCTAATAGGCATAGAGAGAGGCATGCACAATCCTTCTTTCTTAATCTTAAGCTTACTTGTACAACAAAATTTACATCCTCTAATGAATTTGGCTACTCCTTGCTGAATATTGGGACAATACCAAAATAAGCCACGGTCTTGCTAACACTAAAATGGTTTGAAACTTTGAAAGTGTGTACTTCCCCCATCAATATAAGTCTTCATTCTCTTGGCATACATAATTTGTCCAAAGCAACTCATCCTTGAGGTAGCCTTTAAATGTTGGAATGTTTCCCCAAAATCTGCATCTTGTGCATATGCTTCCTCATAAGCCTCTCTTGTGAAAGGCTCAAGTTGAGAAACCATAGCCAAAACTAACTTTTGTTTCATGATCGGTGACCACTAGCATATCTACCAATAATTTTTTGTTTTCCTTCTTGTGCTTGATTACCAAATGAAACTATTGAAGAAAACCAAACCATTTGTAATGTCTTGCCTGCTGCAATTTATTTTGTGATTGCAAATATTAGGTGGTTTATGGTCAATAAGCAGCATAGTTTCTTTGCCTAGCAAATAATGTTTCCATTTCTTAATTGTTTAACTAGTGCATGCATTTATTTATCATATACACAATACCCTCTTACTACAGAAGAAAATGTCTCTAAACGATAACAAACTGGCTAAACTTCTTGCAACAAAACCTTCCCCATAGCATACTCACTCTTATCTGTAGCAAACTTGAACAATTATTGCAAAATAAGAAGAGCAAGAACTGCTACATGGCTGCCTCCACCTTTTTCAAATTGATTCTCAGTTCTCCTCCTCCAACCGCACAACCAAAGTAGACTAGTGATTGTTTTGCAAAGTCACATTTCTTTATGTTGCATAAGAGTTATTTTTCTTGCAACACTCACACAACTTGTTTCAAATGGATTAAATGTCCATCCCATGTATGATTGAAAACCAAAATATCATTTAGATACACTATGACAAATGTATCCATCAAAGGTCTCAATACACCACTCATCAATCTCATAAATGTAATTTGTGTATTACATAAACCAAATGGAAGTACCATCCACTTGTTTTGTCTTGAAGGTTGACGTCCATCCTCTTCATACAAATTTGGTGGTACCCAAATTTGAGACCCAATTTTTTGAAGTAGTTTGCAAGTTGAAGTTGGTCCATCAAGTCATTTATCTGTGAGAGTGGACACCCATTTTTTATAGTGATCTTGTTAAAGGCTCTATAGTCTATGCACATCCTCTAAGGGTTGTCAAATTGTACCATGACAATGAGTAACCCACATGGTGAAGTACTTGGGCATATGAAACCTTGCTCTAACAACTCTTAAAGTAGTTTATTCGCTTCAACACTCTTTAAAAGTAATTGCCTGTATCACTAAGAGATTTTGGCAAACCTTTAAGAGCTTGGAACACTTCTTGAAAAAAAACCTAGCAACTCATCCAAACCTTTTAACCCCTTATTAGCTATCAACTTTAGGAATTTATAGCCCATCTTCTTGTTTATCCTTCAAAATAAGTAAACAAAATTGCTTATTTGCCTAAATAGGTCTTTTTTGCTTGTTTGGCACTTACCATGGCAAGTTTGTACTTGGCTTGATGTGCCTCGATAATGTAGTTAATCCTATCCTTAACCCATTTATATATATTACCCCTCATTAAAATAGCATCCCTAAAATACAGTAAAGACTTCCAAATACCACATCAAATGCATCAAGGAGAATTATATCTTCTAACTCGTCAACCCTTTCTGCATTGATCTGAATTTTCGATTTCCATCTCATAGTTACTTGAATTCCCATGCCTTTTTTCAACCAACCCAAAGGATATGGATGAGGATGATCAAAACAAACTCAGCTTCTTAACAACCTAATCTGATATCAAATTAGATTGTCAGCAAGTGTCCACAACAGCATTTACCTTTGATTTCTTGGTTTGGATCTTGATTTGAAAAAAAATTCTCATTTCTTCTCTTTCTTGTTCCTTGCTAGCCCCATCGGTAGTAATGCAACCCAATTTCTCATCTACATCAGAATTGTCTTCATTCTCCACCTCTTATTAGTCTCTAAGAGATGACATGGACTTCTTGGAATGATTCTTGGAAGCAATTTTTGATACAACTTCTAACAATTTGTGTTAGTATGCCCATTTATAACACAATGACTGAAAAGATTTGTTAGATCCTTACAAACATGCAAAGTGGTGAAATTTTTATTACCCTTCAAATTACCTTCCTTGGAGGATTTGGATGGTTGAGTTTGCTCTTTCTTGGGCTGATTGTTGAATGATTTTCCTTTGAGGATTTCCCTTCTCCTTGTTTCTTTTCTTCCTCAATGTTGTGTGAATGCACATATGCTTCAGTTAGGTCCTTTGGCTTTGGGATGACTCATCTCCTTATGCAAGAATAGAGACCTCCCATGTATTTGATCAAGTTGTCTTCATCTTCTAAATCCAATCCTATCAACATGGCCTGTGTAGGGAAAATTGTGATATGATCTTGTAAACTTTAAACACTTCCTTGCCAAAATAATGCAACTTATTCTTTTGATTGGTTTTACATCCAAAAGGATGGAGATTCTTATATAACAATTCTTTGAATTAGCCACAGTGAGTTATAATTGGCTTCTTCTTTTCAAAAAAATGCATGTTCTAACAATGTAACTCTGGTTTAGCTGCTTTTTTTGTTTGAATGCAAAAAAGTTAAAAATGATTTGGCCGACAGCTTGGCACTCCCCTTATGGGGGATATGAACCCCTTATTGAGGTGTGTCAGATCTGTCTTTATAGGGGATGTGAACCCCTTATACAAAGGTTCTATCAGTCGTAAAAGGCATCATTTTCTTCCCACAGAGAATTATTTTCTGTTGCAAAAGATCATCCACCTCCCCCATAGCAATCCATAGTTTGTTAAGTATGAGAATATTGGATCTTGAATCCATAGCTTTGAAATTGTTCTTCTCAAAAGGACTAGTCTCTCCTTGGGTTAGCTTCACTATTTATTTCTCTTGCTATAAAGATATCGGTCCTCATAATTTGTAGAATAAAAAATTATGAAGAAATTCATAAATTTCCAAGACAACCCCTTTCCATGACAGAGTTATTAATGCTAGTGAATAGCTTAAATTTTCTACATTGCTTGAATCACCTAAAGACCAAACAAAAGTTGAATGTTTATTAAAATCTAAATCACCCTTCATGAATCATCAGCTCTGTCTGATTTTTTGGAACTTTGTACTTAGTTTGTAGGTTGACTTTGTACAAAGTAGATTGTAATTGAAAATTTAAAATTTATTAGTATTCAGTTATCATTTATGCACTGTGCAATGCAATGTAATCAGCAATATGAATATAAATGAAAAAATCTATATTCCACAATTCATGGGCTAAACCCTCATTTTTATTTGTTCTCTATATCTCTATGCTATTAAAATGCTTTTAAATTTAAAAAACAAGAAATTTCTCTCTTTTTTTTGGCATTTTTCTATGTTTTTCGGAAATCCTATTTTTTCCCTATTTTTTGAAGAAATCTTATACTTTGGGTTTGCCAATCTTTTCCCCAAAAGATATTTGCTCCTATGTTCATAACTACCGAAGCTATGCTACTATGTAACTGAGTATTCATACAGTGGATTGATGAAATTAGGGTACCTAAAATAATCATTTTCAAATCTGTTTGTCTAAGTATTTTACAGTGTACACCCTTTCCTTCAATAATGCAGGTCCTATGTAAAGTGTTTTTCCTAATAGATCTGTAAAATCTCAAGCACACTTGGTAGAATTTCAAATATCACAAACTTGCTATTCTACTTGAATTCAACTTCAAATGACAGTTTTTGAATGCTTACAGACCTTAGAATTAGTGTAGAATGGCGTATGAAACATAAACAGTACTTGCAGCAGTTTATTGAGATTATAAATAACCATGAACGACAATGAAAAGCAAGCACAAGGCAATGGAAACAAAAATTTTACCCTTGAAACCCCCAATATGAAGAAAATCAACTAGAAGTAGCAATATGTCATTTCTCCAACTATCTTCCTCCTACAAACAACTCTTACTTTTAGTCACTTCTAAACCCCTTGCAATGGGATGTTTGTCTCCTATTTAAAATGTCCATGGTGTGTCCTCTCATATATTAAAGGAATCCCAAACATCTCAAAACTAACAGTAACAGATCGACGGTTGCACAACTTCTGCCATTACTCTGCCTGTAAAACCTCTTTGGGTAAAAACATCGCTCAAAGCAGATCGACGGTTACACAACCACCCTGTGGTTATATAACTACACCTACATTCACTAACAGTATCGTAACCATACAAAAAATACTCCACTTAGAGCCCTGCTGATAAATCCCAGTTGACTGATGATGAGGTTTTAGTTCTTATTGATCCTAAGAGGATCATCATAAAGGATTGCATCATCAAAACAGACTCTTTTAAACTTAAATGACACGTCTTAAGGGTTTACATTGATTTTTATTTTATTTTGAGTTGTTTGACACTCGGGTCTCACATGCTAAAAGAGGGTACTCAACCTCACTTTTTACAAATTGCACAACAGCAGATCCATCACACAAGTGCCGCACCGTCCTAACTTATTGCTCCACCAAATTTACAGCACGGCCAATTTTAAACATTGATTGATTGAAACTGAGTACAAAATTAATGGTCTTAAAAGTTGAGTAACACTCCATGGACCATCATTGCGATAAAAACAGTTTTACAGAAGCTTATTACTCCTCCTCGTGAACTGTGAAAACCTCATGCCTTAAATGTTAGAAGTTGCTAGGATTTGGAAGAATTCTTTGGACAAGGAAGCTCAACTTGAGAGACACCATACATTCAATTATAAAGTCAAGAGTAAAAACAGGTCGTCCATGGCGATTTTTACACAAAACAAAATACATTTTGATGGGAATGAGTAGCATACCCGGGACTGTTGTGATGCCCTCTGGGTAAGTTGAGCTTCAAGCTTTTCACTGCTAGCGTTTGTGAATTGCATGACACCGTAGCCGATGGCACCAGGTATTACCCCACAAATTAGTGCAAAGGTGTAGAAAAACTGCTTTGAATCCCTACACGATCTCACAATCCATCTCCATGTCGCGCTCTTCTCGTACATGAATGCCATTGCAGGCACAACCCTTCCTCCGTAGGCAGGCGAAGTATGTATATCTATATATAGTTGCTCACCCGATGCGAGCAACCTCTTTTATCGTTTAAGGAAATTCCGGTTGGATCTTCATATAGGCATTGCATTCAAGCTAATTTCCTTTAAGCGGTTTGTTTGGCATATTATTTAGCCTAAAAGGGCAGGTCGCCATGCGGCTGCTTAGCTTATTTTGGCTAGCAGTTACTGCTCAACATGTTTTTTATTGAGAGAAAAATAAATATCCATGTATACATATTTATATATAGAGGGGAGCTTGTTAGCATGTTTTTCCAATTTCTTTTATTCATCAGATTATTCATAATTATTGTCTTGATAAGTTATTCAAAACCTTGAATCAAGTATATGACTTCTCGTTATATCTTTGTTGTATTGTTGAATGGAGTTAAACTGACCTTTGTTTTTTGGTTTAATATTAATCTTTAGTTGTGTGGAGGGCATTTCAGTCGTAGGTGCAACTATTTCTATAGCAGATTTCCTTTTGCAAGGATTTCTGTAGCTATTTTGGTTTACTTTTGATTAAACTAAACTGTCTAATTTGTTATTCTTTTGCAAGGAAGTTGGTTTGCAATTGTGTCGCACGTATTTCTTATTTCTGGTCTAGATTACAGGGAGTTTTCTCAACGTTTTCATTGTCAATATTTGTCTTCACAAAAAGCAATGAAATCATCATGTTTGGAAGGAAAATTTGGAGAGAAATGTGAAAAGGGAGGGAAAGAAATGTATGACGCCTGATGGTGATAGTTTGTCATTGATGTCAAAAGATGTTGAGAGAGTTGATTTGTGCAAAGTATCGTCAGGCTACAGGTCATTTATGGATCACTTGTACTATTGACAAAAGTTGTTCATGATCATGCATTTCACAGTTATTCACATAGTGTTGAAGGATGTTGTCAGTGGGATTGACTTGATAAATGGATGATAATATTTCAAGTGTTTGATAACATTCATGTACCAATCATGCTCACTATATTGGTGTTTCAAGTGCTTACAGGATCACATGAATACACTTGATGTTTGGTGTTGGTTTATGATTAATCACAGGACTTGTTTGATCAGGTTTCGCCTTTCAATGATGTCTTCATATGTTCTTTGGTAAGTGAAGTCACAAGTTGATTTGTTTGGGGTTGTCTAGTGTTGACAAATGTTCATCATCCATGGGAATGCAGTGTGAAACGATGATCTTCATAAGTTCATGTTGTTGGAGTTTATTGTCTTACTCACAGGAGGTTGATCTCAAGAAATTTAAAATATGTTTGGACAGAATATGCCTAGAAGTCATCTCAGAATGTGCTCATCTATGTTGTTAGGAGTTCCTCAAGGCATGCTTGTTATTGATTAGGAGTTGCATAACAAAGGGTCTCAACACATAGTTGATACTTTGTGAGGAAGATGTTTTGGCATTACTTGGCTTTGTTCCTCTGGAGAATGTCACATTTGGTAGTTGTTATAACTCTTCATTGAAGGGTGTTGATGTGCTGAGGAGTTTGTCTCAGAAAGTTTTTAACTCTGCCAATAATTTCATTTGATTACGTTCTCTCATACTCCAAGGTTTTGTATGTCTTAATACTCTTAAGAAACCCTAGAACATGTTTGGTTAAGACTGTCACATAAAGAAGTTATCTTTTGTTCTAATCAGTCAGTGACTTGTTAGTGCAAGTCATACAACTAAAGTTGACTTGTCAATGGGGTATTAAAACATTATGGGGACCGGCCCCTCTACCAACTCTAACCTGCTTCACCGGTCATTCTATAAAGTGCTCGGGCGGGAAATCATATCAAATGGCTCTCTTCAAAAGTTTTTGGAGCGCGATTTCCTTAAAGTTTTTTATGAGTTTAAAAACAATTGAAAATGCTTTGTGAAGGGCCCGCGATACATTCTAAAAGGGGAGGTTTGTTTTTTTTGTTTAAACTTAGAAACTTTGGTATGTCATATTTTATGACATTTAAGAATGTAATTTTTTTATAAAAGGTGCATGGTATAAGGAGGGAGCCCGATATAAGTGGGCATGTTTTATAAAAGATTTTTGGAAACCTTTTAAATTTCCATTTTATTTAAAAGGCTTAAGATTCATTATAGAATGTATATTAAGTTTTTCAAGGAGCCTTTATAGGAGATGGTTATTGCTTTTTAAAAGCAATTTTTTATAGAAAACTATTGAAGAATTTAGTAAAGATTTTTATGAAAAATTGCAGAGATAACAATGATGCAATGAGAAAGATTTTTTACAGATTGAAGATTTTTTTTGAGGCAGATTGGTTTTCAAAGATGAATTAATTTTTTGATTTTATTGAAGATTAAATAAGATTGCAGGAATTTGCAAAGAGGAAGAGAGGAAGAAAATGAACAGTCATAAGCATGAAGAGAAAATTAATTTCTTCACAGATATAGAATATGAAAGGTTTTCGTGAAGATATTTTTGAGGAAGATCAACAGGATTGAATGATGTTTAATGGAGATAATTTGTCTTGTGAGAAAATTAAATTGAAGATTTTATTTGCAGGGGAGATGAAGAAAAGGAAATGTGTTTTTGCAGAGAAGATCAAGAGTTTGGAAATGTGTTTTTGCAGATAGAGACAGAATGAATTGAAATTTTTATTTAATAACATTTTGAATAGGGTTGTAAATGCAGAGGTTGAAGAATATCAAAAAGTGAAGAGATTGATTGTCTTTGCAGATTGAATATTCAGTTTGATAGAGATTTTATTCTCTCTTACAAGGGCAGATTCAAAATATATTATGATGAATTATTTTTGCAGAATGGAGATCTATTTGATGCAATCAGATATTATTTTCTTTCAGAGAAGATGAAAGGTTTTATGTTTTGAAGGTGAAAGGACATCAAATTTGTATACAAGGTTTTTCAGGTGCATTGATGCAAATATATAAAAATAGACATTGATGAAACATATTGGTGTGAAGTGTAGTTGAGTATACCCGGATGTAGGATTGTTTTTTTTTGGACATTTGACAGACACAAGAAAGAGAAGAAATGTTTTGTATTGAAACAGAGAAACCCTCTGAATTCTTGTTTTCAGTTTGTTCTGTATTAGGGGTTGGTGCTCCTTGAAGCTGGTGCTTCTAAACAATATGCCAGTGAGGCTTATAGGTCAGTGTGACCTTAACATTTGTCAGTGAGACACATATTGTAGCCAATGAGGCATGTTTTATCAGTTAAGCCAGTGAGGCAATTCTGGAGTGGTTTTTCTACCCTGATGGGTTTTCCACTCGTGCATATCTTGTGTTATGATTCATATTGATCTTCCTTGTGTGTGTTTAATTTACTTATGAAGTTTTATTCTCTTTCTACATTCACAGTCATGTGCATATGTATTTGACAAATCAAAGGTATCTTTCAGTCCTTGTGCTCTGAAAGTTAAAGTTTGAAAAAGATTCAAAAATTCACACAACACTGATTCACCCCCCCCTCTCAGTGTTGTCCTTAACTCCTACAGACGCCATGTGGCATTTTTTTCCATTATGTAGTTGCTACTTATTTCCATCCCCGCCTTTTTTCCATAACCGGTTTTCAATTTCTAAACAGTAGTTGCTCCACTATAATAGGGAAAGATTATCTATTATCATTTCCCTGTAATTGTAAATTTGTATGGGGCCACTCCAACTGCTCAAATATAAGCAAAAAAATCACTTAAGTAGCCGCATTGGGGACATGGGGTAAGGGCAAGATCCCATGCAGCTCTTGGGCTTCTTTTGGCTAGCAACTTCATGGAGCTAAAATAGAATAGAATAACTTTTAACGTCCACGAGGCTAAAAATAGCCTATGAGACAACCACCCCAGTCATATTTGCTTCTACCTTTTAATTCTTCTTTTATTTGAAGCTATAATGAATATTTTTTTAATCTTAAATTGTAGTTTATTTATTATATAATTTATTTTTTATAGTTAAAAACTATTTATTAATATAGAAAAGTTAGGAGATAAGATTTGGAGGAATATATATATATAGCCACATGTGGTATATTTTTCATTATGCTGCATAATTTTAGCTCCTTTTTTTTCACAGTATATTTTTAATCCTTAAAATGTAGTTGTTCCATTATAATAGTGAAAGATTCTAAGTTGTCTTTTATACATAATTTAAATTTTACATCCAACCACCTATGCTACTCAAATTGAAGCATAAAATCCACTTATGCAATTGCAAGGGACCATGGCATAAGCTCAACTAGCACGTTAATCCAATATATATTTGTCAGCATTGTGATATGGTGGTAGTTTGGACCTATCCCCATTCCCCATTTCACATGATGCCCTATTTACCTCCATTTTACATCTCTTGGTCATCATCTTCTTAATTGTTAAGTTTTTACTAAATGGTTAGGTTGCTAGTGTAGTTAAAATTTTCTCAAGCTGTCACAACCACTGACATGCCACTCTATTGCACTACCTAAGGCGTATGTGTCAATGTACCGCAAACGTGCAAATTTATTTACCAAATATAGCACCATCAATTCACTTAGTGTTAGTAAGATACGAACACTTTACCACCCATAAACACTAACAACAAAACACAACTATCATCTCTAGATATTGAAGCTTACACATTGTAGGATGGAGTACAAATTGCTCTCCAAAATCCTAAAGTAAGTCTACTAAGTTGTTTCATTTGAATAGTGAAGCAAACAAACAACAAAGCTAAAGGAGCTTTATCCCTATTTCATGTCCCATATTTGTGAGTAATATTTGAATTACAAAAAAAAGTAACTACTCATTATTAGCTACAATAATCTTGTCTTTTTAAATTTCATGCCAACCTTGGATTTTACTACAAGTACACACAACTCACAACTAAAGCTCTGAAGAAACAAACAACAACTTCATTACAAGTAGGTACATGTTCATCATATCTTCAAATATAAATTTCCAACAATTAAGGATTGCATTTGCTCAAAAGTCTTTACACCTTCTACTTTTGTTTTTCCTTTGAATTTAGTTGAGTAGTAATATCACAAGTTTTATTACGGTCTTGTGGTTCACAAACAATTTGACAAGGAATGTTAATAAACATTGACAAACAAATTGTAAATCTTCAAAATATGGTGTTATAGCCCTACAGTTCATTTGGTAGTCTTTGTATCATGCTAGTTAAGCTTAGTTCAACCCTTTCCTAGTGCCAAATAATCTTTTGGATGAATGAGCCCTGGAAATTTATCTAAAAGTTGTGGTGATATAAGTTTCAAAAGATCTAGAAATATGTTCAAAAAAATCATTTCCCAAATGGGTTTTTTGAGAAACGGTGGCCTTCCTTAGTAAGTCAACATGTTTATTTCTATCACTTCCAATCTTAAAGGTGTGTAATGTTATAGTGGATTTTTATCAACCTTACTTACTAGTTAAGCTTAGAAACAAGGTGTGGGAGAAATTGATATTGAAGAAATGATGAAACTATACTGGCTAAGATATTCCTAGAAATTGATTTATAGAGTTGTAGAGCTTAACTAATTGAAATGTCATTTAAGGAAATTAATTGTATCTTTTGAAAAGTATAGAATCAATGCTACTATCCTCCACGAGCTATTGCTTTGACAAATATGTGTCAATTTATCCTCTTTTGTATCCTCAATTAAAGAGTGTCTGACAAGTCCACGATTGTCAGAGGATAGAAGAAATAATTGTTTGTGAAGACCATAATATGTACATGGTTACAAAGCTTCCTCAATTAGTGGAATCTCTTCTACTTGAACTATAAAAAAATGGCATCGAGCTAGCATGAGGATATAAAGAACTTGGAAATTTGTAGGCAAAAATGTGGAATTTGCATAGTGATGTAATGTAACAGCTATCCAAAAGTAGATGCTAACGTTGTCCTCCATGGATGAACCTCAAATGCAAATACTCACATTAACATGCTCATGTGAGTAGTCTTGAAGGACATTGCAAATAATTTATTTTCACCATTTAACATCTAACATATTAGAGAAAAAAAATTGGTAATTAATTCCTCAAGAAGAATGAAGTAGGGTTTGAGAATTTACAATGCGCACACTTCTCACAAAGGCCCCTATTGCTTTCCTAGCATCCACATTAGCTAGATCTATGTCATTTTTGTGTTAGCTTCACTAGAGAAGATTCCACTAAGTTAAGAAGCTTCGTAACCACATTATCAATTTATGTGAATTGGAAAGTAGAAATATTATGCTTGACAAATAGATTAGCAACACATAATGCTCATGAAGAATTATAATCTACTACTTATTCAACTTATTTCGATATTAAAAAATAACATGCACCCCAAAATACTAGGTTCTAATGTACTTTTGATGTTGCACAAGCCTTTTATTTGTTGTGCAACTAAATAATGTTGTACAACAAGTGAAGACTTGGATCTACATATCCTTTAGTTGTTGCACAACAATCTTTAGTATTTGTGAATTCAAATCCTCATCTAGAGTGTGGGATGTCATTGCATGTATTTGAGCAAAAGGTATTAATCCTTTATAGTTAAGTAAGTTATTTTCTTTGTACCTTGCTTGAGTCATGACAACATGAATTAAAGTCATCTTTATATTATTATATTTGTTAAGTTTAACTGATAAGGTCATATTGGTGCTAAGTCTAAGTCACATGCATAAATAGTAGTATGTGTGTACCATCATATGTAGTATTATGCCATTTTAATGATGTCATCATATTGTTATTATGGTACATGAGTTTTCTTCAGTGGATTAGGAATGTTGATATATGTTTAGTGATTGCTAAAAAATTTGATTAGCTTTAAATTTTATTGCATAACTACTCTTTAGTTGTTAGGCAACTACTCTTCACTTATCGCATAAACAAAGAGTGGTTATGCAAAACTTGAATAGTAGTTGCACAATAAATGAGGGGTAGTTATAAAACAACTATATACTAGTTATACAGCAATAGAAGACTAGATACACAACAAGTCTTTAATTGTTGCATAGCTACTCTTCACTTTCTAGGCAACTACTATTCACTCACTATGCGATTAAAGAGTAGTCATGTAGCAACTAAATCGTAGTTGCACAAGTAGATTTAGTTGCTACATAACTGCTCTTCACTTGCTAGGCAACTACTCTTCAAGTTAGTGCAATTGAAGAGTAGTTATGTACCAACTAAATAGTAGTTGCATAACAAGTGAGGGGCAATTACACGATAATTGAAGACTTGTTTACAATAAGTCTTCAATTATTGTGTAACTACTCTTCTCTTATTGGGCAACTACTATTCACTTGTCATGCAACTCAAGACTTTTTGTGCAACATGTCTTCAATTGTTATGCAATGATTGAGCTATCACTTCACATACCTACACCACATGCAAACATTAAAGTAGGGGTAATGTTTTTGTATCCCACCATCCAATAGTGAGTTGATGGCATTTAATTTGGTTCATATTTGTGCAAGTCAAATAGAGGGTGCAAGTGAAACAAAAGTGTTATGTATGCCTCGAGTAATGTGGTAGGAGCATCATAACAATGATAATAGCTCTCACAATACTTAACTATGGTGGGATCATAACTACGTAGTAGAAACTTAATAGTTTAGAAGTCATTGAGGTTAAGTCATCAACTATGAGGTGTTATGCAACTATTACAATGGCTTGTACAACAACTAGGAGGTTGCACAATAACTAAGAGATCGTAGATAGCTATTACAAGCGCTTGCATAGTAACTACGAAGCTTCCAAAACAACTATGGGATTGCATAGTAACTAAGAGGTCTTGTACAACTATTATGAGGGCTTCCACTATAATTAAGTGGGCTTGCACACCAAGTATGAGGTTGTGTAACAAGAGGTGTTGCATATCAACTAGGAGGGCTTGCACACCAACTAAAAGGACTTGCGACAGTAAAATAATAGAAGAATATCACTTTTTTCTCTGATGCAAATGGTAGCCCACTTTAGTAAGTCAAATTGTATATTTCTACCACTTGTAATATGCAATATGTAATGTTTAGCAGATTTATATCAAGCCTTACTAGTTAATCTCAAAAACAAGGCGTAGGAGAAGGTCTAGTAACTAGTTAGAGCATATTTGTATCAAACTTACCACTTCCTATTTTGTTTTGCATTGCCATGTCATACACAATATGTGCTAAATAGTGGAGATGACGATAAGCAGTGATGAGGAATTAATCTATATACATGCAAACTTTTGTTGTGTAACTACTCTTCATTTTCTAGGCAACTACTCTTCACTTGCCACACAATTGATAAATGGTTATGCAGTAACTGATAGTAGTTGTGTTGTGAGTGAGGGCTAGTTATGTATCAAGTGCAAACTAGTTATGCAGCAACTAAAGACTTATTGCACAACAAGTCTTTGATTGTTGCATAACCACTCTTCACTTGCTAAGCAAATACTTTGCACTCACCATGTAATTGAAGACTTTTTTATGTAGGAAATGCAGACTTGTTGTGCAACATGTCTTCAATTGTTGTGTAACTATTCTTTAGTTACTATGAAACGATTGAGTTATCATTTCACTTCATACCTACACTTTGCACACAAAAAGTAAAGTAGGGGTAATGTTTTTATACCCTGCAATCCATTAGTAACTTTTGTGGTGGGATTTCAACTTTATCAAGTTCCAATTGCCTTTTTCCTTCAATGGAATGGTCTAATGTTCATTGTTAATAATTGTTTATGTCAAGGATAGAAGTATTTCTTTCATCTTTTGGAGTGCATTATGAATCAATTTGTCATTGCTATAAAATGTAAATGTTTTACAAAAGTCAATTTGTACCATGACCCAACTTTTGGATTCTCCTCTCTTTTCTTGGTTAATGTACCAAGTTTTTTGCAATGGGTGATAATGTCTAATATAAAAGTTCAATGTACCATCTTTCATCATATTCTCTCATATCAGTCCATTCCCTGATGCAATTTTATAGGTGTGCGTAAAGTTCTATCCTTTCATAGTATTCTAGAGTGAGTTTCTAGTCTCCCTCTTTGAGTAAATACCTAGTTTTTACAAGAATTGTAAATGCTTTCCAAGTGGGGATATTAGGTTTGTGAGTGTACCCTCATCTTGTTGCACTGCATACTAGAGTATTTTAAATGGATTCTAGCCTTGAATCTTCCTTTCCAAATACCTTTTCTATACTTTTTTAGGTATGCCAATAGATCTCCCACTCCAGAGTACCAAGGAAGCTTGATATGAGAAATACCATGTGAGACGTAGTTTAAATGTCATGAAATTTTAGTATGTTGTTTCTCAATTGTCTCCATCTTTGCCTTCAACTTTTGCATTTTGTAGTGGGTTTTCATCATTTGTGATAACAAGACCATACTTTTTTTTTAGTTTTTCTTAGATTGCAAACCCTTCTTGCACCTAGTTTTTTTCTATATCTAACTTGTGGCTCATCCCAAAGCCAAGCTTCTATAGCATCTTCATTATCGATGTTGTAATTGTTGTTGTCCAACGTGATTTCCCCTCCTGAATTAGGTTCTTGCATAGTTTCTTTGATCATTATTCTACACGAGCATAGGGTCTTAAGATCTTCTTATTCACTCTCCTCTTGTGCTACTTCTATGTATCCATTACTTATATAAGTGTATTGAGGTATATGTATTATTTTTCATTGTAAAAGAATGATGTATCTTCCTTGCAAGAGCCTATTATCCCAATACAATTTATGAACCATTCTAAGTTCAATAGAACATTGAATGTATCAAAGGGTTCTTTTCTCTATTGCTTCAAAGTCGAATTTCTTCTTGATTCCCATCAAGTTAGCTTCTACATTTCTCCAAGTCCCAATTGCACTAATAGTAATACCATCTACAAGGGCAATTTTGTAAGGGGTGTCATAGAGTGTTGGTTTCTTGAATTCTTCCCAAACCCTTTTAAGTATGATACTAACATTTACTCTAAGATCAACTAGTACATCCTTGAAATGTTTGTTGTTTACTCAGAGTTCTATTAGAATTGTTTTCTTCTTCCATCTTCTTAGTGTTTTTACCACAGTTCTGATATAGGTTTGGAAGGTAGATGTCTTGCTTTGTTCCTGTACTTTGAGAATTGTTTTAACTTTTCCAAAATGTTTTCTTCCTCTACAAAGTTTGCCAATTCCTTTGAGATTTGAGCTTCTTTTTACGAGAAACATGCTCAGAGGTAGTCTTCAATTCTTGTAGAATTTATCTTCTAGTATCTTTGACTATTTGATCATGCTTTGTTTTTGTCAGAAAGTACTCCCCTTCTTCTTCTTCTTCTTCTTCTTCTTCTTCTTCTTCCTCCTCCTCCTCTTCTATCTCATCTCTCTGTATTTTTCCTTTTGCAGTATCAATCCCTCCTTTAGTTATTATTGCAACCTTTTTTTTCTTCCTATATTTTGCAATTGCTTGCCTTCTCAAATTTTCCTTATTTTCTAGATATTCCTTATCCAATTGTTCCTCTTCTATTAATAGGGGTTGGTTTCTTGTATTTCTTCCTCTATCTCAGTTTTGACGCATCTTTTGGCTCCTTAAGCACCTTGTCTAGGTACCTTCATTATAATTTTCACTCCCTTTGTTGTGTTAGCACCAAATAACTTCACTTTTTATTTGTAGTAGAGCATTCTTGAAATATTATTGTGCTCTAGCACAAATGAATAGATCACGACTAGAGTCACCATAGAAACCACAACTCTTCTTATTTTCTTCTTGGCATTCATTAGCATAATGTCCCATTTGGTTGTACCTCAAGTAGGTGGTGTTATCCCTTCTTCTTTATTCACGGCCTCTTCCTCTACCACATCCTCCTTTGTAATTATTATAATATCCTCTATTATCATTTAAAGGATAGCTGACTAGAGGCTGCTCAGTTGCAATATGTGGTGGAGTGAATTGCATTACATGAGCCTTGTGTTGATTCCTCCATGTTGGCTGTTTGTAACCATGGTCATAAAAATCTCTTTCTACTAGTAATTTAGCCCTAACCATTCCTTTATGGACATGATCATTGTCTTCATAGTGGTAGTTGCACCAAGGTTCATGTTCCTCGTTGTCCCTTAGCCTGAACAAAAAGGATGGGCAATCATTCATATCATGGTCATCCCATTCAATGCAAATTCTATAGTAGATGCTTTTCAACTTCCTAGGGGTTGATTGTAGATAAACTTTAAGTGTCGCATCCCTTTTTTCTCCTTTCATCATTGGAAACTTGTTTTGCAAGTGACCTTCTGCACATTAGGTACACCAAATTTTCTTCCTTTGTATTGGTGGTGTTATTAGGCTATATTCACCTTTAACCAATATATCTTGCTTGATCTTCAAATGTTCTAACTCTAGTCTCATCTTCTTTAATTCTACCTCCTTTTTTGTTCTTCTCCAAGGCTATGCTTCTATTATGTAGAATAATTCTACTGGACACTTGAGTATATATCAAAGGTTATTCTATCCAATGTAGTTCTAATATCTGGTAGTATCCCAGACACAGATCACTTGATTCTTTATTTCTCCATTAATGGTTCTTCCATTTTCCTTACCACTTCCTTAAATCTATGATCAAATTCTTTAATTGTTTCCCCCTCCTCTTGTACCATTTCTCTCATCTTGCTAACACTCTCTAATGGAATCTTAGAAGATCCAAAGTTAGATATAAAAGTTCATCCTTTATCTCTTGACATTCCTTATCATGTTGTAGGCACTTTTTCATACACCATTTATGGGCACCATTCCCTAGGGTTCCTACAAAATCATAAAGTATGACTTAATTACTTTTGGTTGCATTCCTTCTCTAGATAGATTCCAACACAAAGATATCTTCAAGGGCTTTAGTAGTATCTTTTCCAAAGATTGGTAATTTCATGTTTAGGTCTATATTTGGCGTTTGTTCCCTAGGTTTGTTGGAACTAAGTGAGGATTCTTCTTTTCTTTGTGGACTACATTCCTCTAGTCTAGGCTCCTTATAGGTTTTCTCCTCTATCGATCTCTTAGCACAATTCCTTTGCTTCACTGACTTTTTATTTCTTCTTTTATCCCTTGCTAACTCAATCTCAAAGAACTCAATCCCTAATATTTTTGCACAATCTCTTATGAACTCTTCATGATATTGGTTCTCTCTCATGTATAAGGATATTTGCTATGTATTCCTTCTAAAATCACTCTTATTATCTTATTTGGCATGGGGGATGACTCTTGGTTTGGGGGTTCACCTCTTTATGTGATCATTTCAATTTGGGAGTCATCCTTTTGTTAGTTAATGACATTTCAATTGTTAATATAGGGGTTTCCCATCCTTCATTAATCATTTCAATTATGTCCATGGCAAGGTTATTGAACAATTTATTAATTTCCTTTTCTATCGCATTCTCCTTATTCTTTTGTAGGTTCTAATCTCTCATTATTTTCTTTTTTGTACGTCCACATTTATCCTTATCACTTTATCTAAAGAATTCACACTAAAATCTAAAGGTTTTAGTTTTATAAAAGGGTTTAATAGTTCCTCAAATCCTTTGTTAATTGTAACTTTTAGGTTAGATAGATCAAGTTCCAAATGAGGGTTTCTAGTTAGAATTTTGAATGGTCGAGCACCCCTACTTCTACACCCTCCTTATAAAGATTCATTAGATACCACACATTCTTTAATCTATCTTGTTAACCCTTGTATAAGTTCTCTTGTTTGCTCATGCTGGATATTGAGTTAATCATAGTATCTTTGTTATAGAGTGATCCAATTAACCTTGGTTCCTCTGTTTGCGGAGTCCCATTAATCTCAATGAAAATTTGATGTTTAGTTACAACCCCTCTAACATGCTCAAATTCTCCTTCATTATCATTATTAGTAGCAACCCTCATGGTGCACTCTAACTCTTCCTCGATAGCAACCCTCATAACATGCTCTAAGTCTCTTTATCCTGCCTTCTCCATTCTTTTGCGATATCTTTCGTATCTTTCCCAAACTTGTTTCAATTTCCTTTCTTCCATGTTCAACTCAATTGCTAGTTCATTCTCTTCCCTAATATCTCTCTTCTTCTTGTCATCTCCTTTTTTCATGGGTGTTTTTATTTGGAAAATCATTAGTCCTTTTATGCATCCCTAATGACTTAGTCTTGTTCTTTTCTAAAGGGTCACATCTCTTTGGAGATCCCTTTAGGATCCCCCTCTTTTGATCTATCATCTCCTAGGTGTATAAATCTCTCCTACGAGGTTAGAACCTAAGATCTCCTGTTGTAGATCATGAAATATTATATTTCATTGATTATAATCCTTCTTTATTCAAGTCTTCTCTATCATACTTGATATATCCATTGTTTAGATCTTTTATTTGTCCTTTTATTAGGGTCCCTCTCTTCCACAATACTATATTTATAGTTTAGACCCCTCTTTTACCCCTTTTACTAGGGTCTCGACAATAGAACTAAGATGTTGACAAGTATGGGTGCATATAAGAGATTGTGTGCCTGGGTACTTGAAATGTTGTATTTATACCCTAGTGTTAGGGATAAGAAGAGAGTTAGAGTGAGTGTAGTAGATTACAAAAGGTTGCAACAAGAAATAACATGGGTAGATAATAAAATAAAGATGTTAACAACCACAACACACAACATAACACATCATAAGTGAGTCCCAAAAATCTGCGATATCATATAATATCATCAACAAGCTAGTACAATCAAATAGTACAACATATCTACATTAGTTGTTGTACCCTCTCACATTCATACTCATCCTCATATCTCTTCCTATCTATTGCATATGCTCTAGACATGCTACACTTCGATCTATTTCATGTTTTATACAATGTATATCATCTTCTTTATGCTCTCTTTTCTATCCCCCATGTTCCTCTTTCTCTCTCTATCTCTCTCATTCTTTTTCTCATTCCATTTTATCTTTTCGGCACCTTTACTTATACCCAAGTACAAGTAAAGGGTGAGTCTCCTTATGTTGCTTGTGCTTTTTGGTTGAGTTGTTGGCGTAATCCTTTTTCAATGGGTGGATGTTGCTCATCCTTTTTAGGTGGGTGAATGTTGCTCCAATGTCAACTCTATCCTACTAAGTAATATGCAAGATGAGGCGTGGATAATTAGTATTTGTGCTACTTAGGATAATCGAACTTTTTGGAGGGTGGCACAATCTATAATAGAAAATGCCTTTAAGGCATCCATGTACTAGGCCTACTCATGGGTGGTATTCCACCATATGTAAGTCTCTTGCAAGGAGAAAAGAACTAGGTCAGAACTTCATTGAAATTGTAAAAACCATAAAAATTAGAAAAAAATTAAAAATCGTAAAAACTCACAAAACATTTGAAAACCCCTGAAAATTAAATAGATCCTTTAGAAAATCAATGATAAGTTAAGTATTAGGTAATAAATCAATGAACTCAATCAAATTAGGCCTCAAAACAGTCAAATTTCTTATTAATCATATTGACAGAAGCCATCAAGGGCCTCTCGGGAAACCCAAGTTCAAATGAAAGGGGCGACTTAGGGACACACCCTAGTGTGCCCTAGTAGGCCTATAAATAGTTGAAAATAACCAGAAAACAAAGAAATAAAGTAGTGAAAGTAGTTCAAACCTTTAACCTAGTTAAATGCAATGATTTTTTTAGATCAACAAATATTTTCAACCAATTTAACTAAAAATAAAAGGGTAAAAGCACAGAGATGGGTCTACTTTTCATGGAAGTTTTTGGAGCAAGAAAAAATGTGACTAGAATGGGCACCTGCTTTGAAAATAATGGGCGCTCGTTTAGGAATGGGAGCCCAAGCCTAAATAAGTGCCCATTAAAAAAGAGGTCCTATTTAAGATCGAGCTCCCGAAGCCAAATGGGCTCTCATTACAAAATAGGCACCCGTAAATGGAATGGGCACCTGTTATCTAAAAGTATTTATTTTTTAAAACAAACCTGCGAGCTCATTTTAACAATCACAAACTGTAAACAGAGACAGAAATAGCAACAAAAAATGGGCACACGCATTGCTTGACCCCCACAACATGCCTCTAGGACCTCCTCACCTTCTTTCAACCGACTGTCAACTATTGCAGGTAGGTGGTTTGTTGTTTTTTATTGTTTTTTGTCTTGTTTTAGTTTATATTTCATTGTAAACCCTAAATTAGTAATTAGTTGTTTTTTAGATACATAATTAGTTATTTTTCATGATCTTAAACCATAAACTGTAAATCCTAAACCTATACCATAAATCCTAAACCCTATACCGTAAACGTAAACACTAAACCCTAAACCCTAAACTGTAAACTCTAAACCATAAACCCTAAACCATAAATCATAAACCCTAAACCCTAACTCTTAAAATTGAAACCCTAAACAATGCAAATTAAATAAATTTGAAATGTTAGTCCTTGCATAGGTAAATACTAGATTGTAAAATAGGTTTTGAAAGCCATGAACTCATTAGAAATATTTAAAACAAGTCATTTTACCCTAGTCACCTCAATTGGATTAAAGTAGTCCATAGGAGTGGAGGTGGATGTGACCAAAATTTACACAAGGTTACAGTGGACAACTTTGAATGGACTGTGAGGTGATGGGAGAGAGGAAGCTATAGGCAGGGATATTTTTCTTACTAACATAAGGGAATGTTCAACATGGACAACTAGATTATAGGATTTGGGAAGAGTCTTAACCTATCATCTTAATCATCATGCTTATTTTAGAATCAAGAGATTTTAGATAATAACTGAATGGAAAACTTGGTGGAGGACACGCATCAACAAATATCCTTTCCCAAGTTAAGTCTTGAATATATCTATTTGTAATCATCTTTGGATTCTACCAAGACTTACTTATGGTGGTGATATGCTTACTAAAACAAAGTTTATCTACCTTGTCCTTGAACCATTCATGTTAAATGAATCCCAACTAGTCCCAGTTGGAAATTAATGTAGGTGTAAGGTCTCAAAACTAGTTCAAAGCTTCACCTTTGAAAAAGATAACTACTAGTCTAACCACACAACTTATTTAGTTGCAATATGATGAATCTAACACAAATAACATATTGTATGTGATTAGTTCATAGAACACTAATTCATCTCCATATTACATACATGGAGTGCTCACAGAGTAGATTGTAGAATACAATCCCTTTATTGTGGTAGTTACATAGATCACCATAATCCAAGGCAACAAATTGAATGTTTCTTGTATTGGCCAGATCACACTTTCATACAAATTTAAATGGACAAAAAAATGTGTGCTAAATATAGTCTATTGAAATAGAAGAATGGGGTTTTATGACTTGTAAATAGAAGAATGAGGTTTTATGATGCATTCTTTGAAGAGTTAATTTTCATATGATTCTCCACCAAAATCATTATATCTTGATCTTGACTTGTTTTACAAAATGAATCAAAATGATTAATTTCCTTGGATTCATCCCACCAAGCATGCTAGAAACTAACGTCACTTTGATATTGGAGCCACTTATTACATAAGCTAGGTGTGCCCTATACTAGTGGCATGAATTGAGTGCAACAAAGAGAATTTATTTGAATGATTGAACTCTAAACCTAAAACTGTAAACCATAAACCCTAAAATTCTAAACTATAAAAAACTAAACTTGAAACCCTAAACCCTACACTTGAAACCCAAAACCTTAAAGGATCAAGTGCTACAGTCATGCCTCTATATTTGTGCCGTAGACCCCCTATTTTATTTACTTGTATCAAACTACATATCTCAATCAATGTAGGCTTGTTTAATATTCTTGGTGACTATATACTTATTCACTAAGTCTTGATTCCCCATGGGAAAATTCTCATATTCCTATGTTTTTTGCTTCTAAACCCAAGATTCAAGTATATGTTGTAGTTCTCACTCATTGCCTCGTGTCAATAGATCCCCGAACTTGCTCTACCTTGACTTGCCTTTAGTCTCATATTTATGCATAGAGCTTCAAATATTCAAAAATTTGAATAACCTTACCCTCTATTTGACCCTTGATTACTTTTCTTATTCGGTTGTTTAATTCTTATTGATGAAGTTATACATACTACTATGGTTTATAGAAACAATAATCATTTGTAAGTGCTAATTGAAATGCATGCAAATAGTATCGTAATTTGCGTCTAGTTAGTTTATAGATGGGAACATGGACAACACATTTTTATGACATTTCAATTTCTTATGTGCATGATATATGTTAGTGACTTGTGTCTAGGTCTATTACCTCCCTACATGGTGATATGTATCTAGTGATGAGTTTGGAAATTATTGCTTTACAATTTGATATCATGGAAGTTCCTCAATGTCTCTCTTCCTATTGATCATTAGCTTATTTTTTTTCATGATGTCCACATATTATTAGGAAACCTATCTAGAAGATAACCTTATTTCATAGAATTTCTTAGCACGATATTTCATTTCTTGGATAAACTTATGGAGATATTTTATAATTAAATCTTAAAGAAATTTCTTGGAATATTTAAGTATATATCTAGGTGAATTAACTATGTTACAAATTCTCTTTTCTTTAAGATGATAATTAGTAATGGACCATAAAACATGGTAACTTGTTCAGTTGGAACCAAACCTAAAAATAAAAGTTACTTGGTAAACATCAAGTCTTTATGTCATCTCCAGGTATGAAATCACCACTACTAGTGACATTAGGTACATATAAGTGTAAATTATGTGTTAAATACATACCAAGGGTTTGAAGATATATATATATATATATGAACCTTGAATATATACTTACTGCACTATACACATCTACGGTAAACTTAAACCTATATATTCTAATTTTCACCATATTAATGAAGAGTAATATCAATATATGGTTAATATTTCTCCATGGGTTTAAATATTACTCTTCATTAATATGGTGAAAATTAGAATATATAGGTTTAAGTTTACCGTAGATGTGTATAGTGCAGTAAGTATTTATTCAAGGTTCATATATATATCTTCAAACCCTTGGTATGTATTTAACCCCATACAGAAATATATTAGTATTAATGTTCGTAACATTAAATATATATGGCATATAAAAAGTAACATTAATCTATTTATGGCATATAACATGAACAAATTTAACATTAATATATATGTGACATATAACGTGAATAGAATGTTATGCCTAGCATTTGTAGGAAATGGCATATAACTATTGGATTTAGGGCACACAACTGATGTTGAGTATATGTGTCTCAGATGTATAGTGATTGGCAAGAGTCTCAGAGATCTTGATGTTCATAGTGTGTTGTCCTTTGTTATCAGCTTGACAGAGCACTATCGACGGGAGTGAGAAGCCGTTGAGCAATATGCAAGGTTTCATATTCATATCGGTGTGAGAACTATTGTCGACTTAGCATTCAGAAGTCCCTCTGATGTTACTCGTCATCCTGATGGTGTTTCATTGATGACATATGAGAAGTCCATCGGCATGAGGGTGGTCATCGGTGGAGCCTGTGGTTGTGTCTCCAATCGCTTGGTGTTACCCCGATGGAGTGGTAATGGTTGGTGATGTATCCTATCGGCAAGAGAATCGCTATCGGTGAAGGATGTGGATGTCACTTTGATATTAACTGTCTGTCCGATGAAGTGTTGGCGAGACATGTCATCTGTATGAGGCTTGCTATCGGCGAAGGCTATGAAAGTCACTCCGAGCTATGTGTTACTCCGATAGAGTCGGGCGTCGGCGAGAGGACATCTATCGGTTGAGGCTTGTGAAGTCTTCCCGATGGTGGAGTCCCAGTCAATCAGCGAGAGATCCTTTATCGGCACACCTTTAAGTTTTCAGGCCGATGAATGGTGGTCACTCCGATGGAAGGTTAGCGAAGGTTTGGCATCGGCAAGAGAACAACTGTCGGTCCTGCGAAGAGAAGTTTCTCTGATGTAATATCTCACTCCGATGGAACTATGAAGTCTTTGGTATCGGTGGGACATGAAACTGTCGGGAGTGAACGATGGAGTGTTGGCTGATAGTTTTGGTTGTGCCGATGGGGATAGACTGGAGTCGTTGGCGGCAAAAGTGCCGACAGTTATCTTACATGTGTTCAGGCATTTAAACCTTGATGTCCAATTGGAACTTGTGCATGTGGGACCAAAGTTTCCTATGAGAATGTGAACGGTTAGATAGTTATGCGAACGGTTTGGACTGTTGGATGTCAGCGATGCTAGGCAGTTGCAATGAACGGTCAGCTGCATGTGGATTTGATTGGATCGCTAAAAGCAATTAGAGAGAGAGAGAGAGAGAGAGAGAGAGAGAGAGAGAGAGAGAGAGAGAGAGAGAGAGAGAGAGAGAGAGAGAGAGAGAGAGAGAGAGAGAGAGAGAGAGAGAGAGAGAGAGAGAGAGAGAGAGAGAGAGAGAGAGAGAGAGAGAGAGAGAGAGAGAGAGAGAGAGAGAGAGAGAGAGAGAGAGAGAGAGAGAGAGAGAGAGAGAGAGAGAGAGAGAGAGAGAGAGAGAGAGAGAGAGAGAGAGAGAGAGAGAGAGAGAGAGAGAGAGAGAGAGAGAGAGAGAGAGAGAGAGAGAGAGAGAGCTCTGGTTTTCTCCTTCTGTGAAGTCTTTTGCTGTATGTTGTATGTGAACAGCATGTGAAGGGACTAAGAAGAGAATGAAAACAGAGTTCAGGTGAAAGTGTTCTGGCCAAGAAGATGAAGTTCTGTACTGTGTGCTATTTGTGGCATGATCACAGTATGAAGAACCAACCAAGTGCTGGAGAACTTTGTGCAGGGTTACTGTCAGTTATTCTTCAGAAGGAACAAGATGTTAATCTCCTGTAAAGGCTATGAGCCTGTAAATGTATTGTAACTTTTTGGTTGCTGAATAATACAAAGGCTCGGTATTTTGGAGTGTGGGGTTTTTTACCCGTAAGGGTTTTCCCCACGTAAATCTGTGTTCTTGTTCTGTCTTTTATGTTTAATGTCTCTGCTATTGAAACTGGATATTGTTCGCTTGTGCTTTCCTCTAAGGGTCAATATAGGAAATGCTATATGTCTGTTTCTGCTTTAAAAGCATAGTTGTGCGTGTTTTTGAAGCATTTGGAAAGAATTTAAATTTGTCGAAGACACCACTGTTCTTAGAAATACGTTATGAGATGCCCTCATTTCCTTACAACTGAGAGGGGGGGTTGAATCAGTTGTACAGAACTTTATTCCTTTTTAAACACTTCACTCCACTTAGCAATTCAGCAGTACAATAATAAATCAATCATGGAAACACAATGCAACAAATCAAGAGCAGAAACACATCAACACATGAGACACCAAGATTTTGACGTGGAAAACCCGGTTAAGGGAAAAAACCACGAGGTGATTAACCCAAGATTATATTCTCTGTTAGAAGAATAGTAAGAACAAAATGGCACATGCCAATTAGGGCTCACTGCCCGAGCACACTGCTCACAAGAGGCTCACTGCCTACAAGAGACACACTGTCTACAAAGAAATAAGTATCACCTACTTGAACTGGAAAGTAGCATCTTCACCATGCTTGAATCAGTTCCATTTAAGCCCAATACTTCTGCTCTGCCTTTCGCTCTTCTCCTCGCTACCACACCTTCATCTCCAAAAAGCACGCCTTTCAAATAACTTCGTAATCCCTTATTTATACAAGACATCAACTTAGGAATGATCATCTAAGTCGGCAAGCATTCACAAAAACATTATGATGATGTATAACTTATCTGGTCGGCCTGTCTCAGGAAGAACACCATCATCCGGAAGTTGTTCTTCAAATGCAAACTCCAACTTCAATGTGGACCACCAACATGATCTAGACACGATCCAAGGACCACCGCAAGCTTGCCTGAATCACCAAGAACATCCACACTTCATCTGCTTATTGAAATCCTTCTCTCCTTCATCCAGAACCTCAAGAACATAGTCTGTCATCACTATCACAGAGGAATTGATGCTTGCGGACCTTTTGACCATGAACCAATCCATTTGACACTCCACAAAGACTTCCTCAGCACTCCCTCAAATCCGCAGAACATGATACTGCATTTCTGGATCTCACCGGACCTATCTGTCTCACTCTGTCACCACTGAACATCTACCGGAACCAGTTTTACTTGAACAACCATAACTTCTCCAGATCTTCATGTGAAACTCTAAAATCTCTACTAAACCACCTTAAGACACATATCTACAAACCCTTTAAACTGCATCCTCTGATCCTCATCCTATCGTGGACTTTTCCCTTGCTGACTTTCCTGTTCTTCTCTGTTCCTAATTGAGACTAATTTTCTCAATATCCTCAACACACAGCTCATCCAATCCCTATCATTAATGCAACAGAAGTATGTTGACATCAATGACAACACCGGTTAGGCCCATACTTGCAACAATCTCCCCCTTTGTCATTGATGGCAACATATGATGTGAAAAATTGATTTAACCATCAAGACAAAAAAAATTTCTCCTCACTGTCACAACTCCCCCTATCAGCAACAACCATTCACATGTCTTCTTTCCCTTTACTGCTCCCCCTTTGATCAGCAACCACTTGTTTTTCACATGTCTTCTCTCCCCCTTTGACATGAATGGCAAAGGGCACATACTTGCAATATCACCAATTCAGAACCATACCTGCTGCTCCCCCCGAGTAGCAGCTCCCCATCATCAATCCAGATCATAAGATATGACTGTGATATCCATCGAACTGATGCACATCAGTGCACCTTAGTTCATCACCGGAGGGGCAATAACCCCTAACTTCTCCCTGAGAAACTCAAAAGAGTCCTTAGGTAGAGGTTTAGTAAAGATATCTGCAATCTGATCGTTGGAAGGCACAAACTCCAATCTAACTTCATTCTTGTTCACTTGCTCTCTCAAAAAGTGAAACTTGATGGATATATGCTTAGTCTTTGAATGCAACACCGTATTCTTAGATATGTTTATTGCACTTGAATTATCACAGAAAACTGTGATAGGGCCCTCATACTCCACTCTTATATCTCTTAACATTTGCTTCATCCACAAAGCTTGAGTGTAACTACCTACTGTAGCAATATATTCTGCTTCAGTTGTAGACAGATATATTGCTTCTTGTTTCTTGCTTAGCCAAGAAACCAATCTCTTCCCCAAAAAGAATGCTCCACCACTGGTACTCTTCCGGTCATCCACATCTCCTGCCCAATCTACATTTGTATATGCATGAAGAGAGAAATCATGATCTCTAGGATACCACAAACCATACTCAACTGTCCCTTTTAGATATCTAAAAATCCTCTTGATTGCCATGACATGAGATTCTCTAGGATCTACCTGGAATCTAGCAACAAGACCAACAGCCTGCATAATGTCAGGTCTAGTGTGAGTGAGATATAACAATCCTCCAATCATTGACCTGTACTTTTTCTGATCAGCCTTAGGAGAGTCATCATCTTTGCCCAATTTGCAACCAGTTGCCATGGGAGTATTCATTGGTTTTGAGTCTTCCATCCCAAATTTCTTCAATAGTTCTTTCACATATTTGGTCTAAGAAATAAAGATTCCCTTCTTAGTTTGAGTGATTTGCAGACCCAAGAAGAAATTCATTTCCCCAAGCATGGACATCTCAAATTCACTTTTCATTTGATTTGCAAAAGTTTTGCACATACTATCTCTTCCTCCAAAGATGATATCATCCACAAACATTTCAACAATCAATATGTTTTCATGATCAATTTTAAAATATAAGTTACTGTCAGCAGTACCTTTGTTGAAACCAATCTTCAAAAGATGCTTGTCTAACCTTTCATACCAGGCTCTTGGGGCTTACTTCAGTCCATATAGTGCCTTCTTCAACTTGTAGACCATATCACCATGATCAGACAATTGAAATCCATCTGGTTGCTCAATGTACACTTCTTCCAAGTCACCATTCAGGAAGGTAGACTTGACATCCATTTGATATACTTTGAAATCTTTGAAGGCAGCAAATGCAAGAAACAATCTGACTACTTCAATTCTTGCCACCGGAGCAAAAGTCTCTTCAAAATCAACTCCTTCTATTTGAGAATAGCCTTTGCAGATCAATCTGGCTTTGTTTCTGATTACTTCACCAACTTCATTCAGTTTGTTCCGGAAGACCCATTTGGTTCCAATCACATTCTTATTTCTAGGTCTGGGAACAAGATTCCAAGTGTGATTTTTCTCAATTTGCATCAGCTCTTCTTCCATTGCTTTAGTCCAATTTTCATTATTGCAAGCTTCATTCACTGTCTTAGGTTCAATCTTTGAAATCAGACAGTACTTATCTGATTCTTGAGCAATCCTCCTTCTTGTTTGTACACCTTTGCTTTTATCACCTATGATCTGATCTTTAGAGTGGTTCAGTCTTACATACCTGGGAACTTTGGGAATTTCTTGCACTTCTGATTCTTGATCAAGCTCATTGAAACTCATTTCTTCTTCTTGGTTTACCGAATTAGTTTGAATCTGACTAACAAATGAGGCTTGGACCCCTTGAGTCAGAACACCATTCTGATCATCTTCATCAAGAACATAGTAGCAATTCTTTTGGAACCTTGCTCTGTTAGGATTTGGCCTTGAAAATCTTTCCGGACACTTTGAGGCAAAATGACCAATCTTGTTGCAGTTAAAACACTTGAAAGACAATTTTCCTTCATACTTACCGAATCCTCTTGGCAGTCTTTTTGCAACGAGGGCTTCGAGTTGAGTAGTTTCAACTTCTTCTTCTTCCAGGTCTTTTCTTGCTTTTTCATACCATGATGGTTTCCTTGAAGAGTTCTCTCCCGGATCATGCCTTTGTTTACCTTTTACAGAGGTGCTGGCTTTGAATACAGATTCAATCTTGGGGGGATCATTTCCAAATTTAGACATTTCAAATGCAACCAATTTGCCAACCAATTGATCTTTTGTGACAGTTGCATGGGTTCTGAATTCATCAATGGCAACAACCTTGATTTTGTAAGAGGCAGGAAGGGATCTGAGAATTTTGCTAACAATCTCATTTTCATCCAAGACTCCACCAACATTTCTGATTCCACAAACAAGCTCATTTACTCTTGGCATGAAGGTAGTAATATTTTCATCATCTCTCATCTTCAGGTTTTCAAATTTCCCTTTCAGACTTTGTAATCTTGCACATTTAACATACTGGTCTCCTTCATGCAGAAGTTCCAGTTTTTTCCAAATCTCATAGGCAGTTGGTAGGTCAATAACATTTGAGAGCTCTAAATCAGATAATGCGCTTAGAAGAGCTTCTATGGTCCGCAGAATGTTTTCAACATCTGCGACTTCATTTGGAGTTTTCGGACCACCCTGTGGAGGTGCATATTGTACTGTAGCCATGGACAGTATGCTGCTCCCATGCACTGCAAGTGACATTTCATCCGACCTTTCCACAGACTAAAGTTCGTTCCATCAAACTTCGGACTATCCTTCTTGTAGGACGACATGCTGGATCTCCTCAAGCGGTTAATCTTTTAGAGGAACTTGGCTCTGATACCAATTATTAGATTTAGGGCACACAACTGAGAGGGGGGTGAATCAGTTGTACAAAACTTTATTCATTTTTAAACACTTCACTCCACTTAGTAATTCAGTAGTACAATAATAAATCAATCATGGAAACACAAGGCAACAAATCAAGAGCAGAAACACATCAACACACGAGACACCGAGATTTTGACATGGAAAACCCAGTTAAGGGAAAAACCATGGGGTGATTAACCCAAGATTATATTCTCTATTAGAAGAATAGAAGAACAAAATGGCACATGCCAATTAGGGCTCACTACCCAAGCACACTGCTCATAAGAGGCTCACTGCCTACAAGAGACACACTGTCTGCAAATAAATAAGTATCACCTACTTGAACTGGAAAGTAGCATCTTCACAATGCTTGAATCAGTTCCATTTAAGCCCAATACTTCTGCTCTGCCTTTCGCTCTTCTCCTCGCTACCACACCCTCATCTCTAAAAAGCACGCCTTTCAAATGACTTTGCAATCCCTTATTTATACAAGACATCAACTTAGGAATGATCATCGAAGTCGACAAGCATTCACAAAAACATTATGATGATGTATAACTTATCCAGTCGGCCTGTCTTAGGAAGAACACCATCATCCGGAAGTTATTCTTCAAATGCGAACTCTAACTTCAATGTGGACCACCAACATGATCTAGACACGATCCAAGGACCACCACAAGCTTGCCTGAATCACCAAGAACATCCACACTTCATCTGCTTACTGAAATCCTTCTCTCCTTCATCCGGAACCTCAAGAACACAGTCTGTCATCACTGTCACAGAGGAATTGATGCTTGCGGACCTTTTGACCACGAACCAATCCAGTTGACACTCCACAAAGACTTCCTCAGCACTCCCTCAAATCCGCAGAACATGATACTGCATTTTCAGATCTCACCAGACCTATTTGTCTCACTCTATCACCACTGAACATCTTGTTGATGATTGTTTTGAGACAGTCATAACAATTAGTTAAAATTCACATAAAATGAACCAAAACTGACTTGAAAGATATGAAGGAATCGGTTAAGATTCGCTTAATCCCAAGTTTAATATGGTCAGGTCTTGACCTGTTGGGCAAATTCAGTTGGTCGATGTGAAGCTGTAATGTTCAAGGGGCCTTACGTAGTTTAGGGTTTCTTGTTGGTTTACTGGACTCAAACTATGCAAAAAGATTATAAATATCAGTGTGTTTGTTCATTCTTTTGCATAAAAGTGTTGCTGTGCTGCAAAGCTTTTAAATGGTTTTCTTGAATTATTGTAGCTTTCTCCTCTTAAATATTTATGAAAAACTTGTCTACTTTCAACTTAGTTATGCATACCTTTCAAATATGAGACAAATTTCCTTCAAATTTCTACGTTTTAAGCTAAGTATTTCAGATGGGTTGGGAAAAGTTAGAAAGATCTAAACTAAACATCATTCATTCTACTAAAGGATCTAATTGTTCTGTTATACACTTTATAAGTGTTGCAGCAAATTGATCAAATCCACAGACAAAAAACTTTAAATGTAAGTTCTGAGAATTTTCACAAACATACACCTAAAATTGCAAGCTCTAAGAGAAAATGTTTCAAACACAATGAAGAGCAAGAAAACACTCAGAAGATAGATGCAGAATTCCAGATTCAATTATATTAGAAACAGACAGTCATATAAGATTTACAATGTCTGAATGACTCTTAGCTTCAATGATCAAATTACAAAAAACTCACAAGCTTTATAGATACAGTAAGGAAGCTAGATGTTCCACGCATTCCTTATTGCAGACATAGGCGACCTCCTTCTTCTACTTCTAAACTCAAAGGTCCCTCTATTCTAAATGTTATACTCTACAAATCTCTGCTGCTACAAATTTCTATGTAGCCCCTGTGCAAAGTTTTACAATGTAGAGAGGCACAATATATAGACTTTGATTGTCCTCAATACAGCCCAAAACCCTAGTTAAGCAATGGTTCAAACTTTCGGTTACAACAATAAATGCTGGAGAACAAGTCTCCCAAAATATCTCTGAGTGTCATCAAATCTGGGCGAAATATGCCCCTCTGGAAACCCTAGCAGCTCAATAATAACTTCTGTGGTCTGCTGCAATAATGTCTTTAGCTGCATTTTGTCTTCATCAATGAAGACCCTTGACGTCCTCGCCCTTCATCCTTATCTTCTTCTGCTCCTGAGATCAGATTTCCTTTCCATGACGTCATCGCCATTAAGCTTCAGCTTCTTCTTCAACTGCAAACCTGCAAAAATAGACCAGCAATAAGTATCATCATTTAATAAACCCGCAAGAAGGAAAACAACTGCCAAATCTAGTCGGGACTATGTGAACGCATCAATCGGGCCTTGAATCCATGAAAATCGCGTCTAGAAATGCATATATAGCGCTGAAACCAGTCGGGCCAACTATCGTTGACCGAAACCATACAATCGGGCTCCAAAATGCTTCCAAAACCTATCGCTTCTGCCTTCCCGCCCATTTCCTTGTTTAAATCTTTGTATATGGTGAATGCACATTTTCCTTGTATATCAGGTTTGTATATTGAATATACAAGGGCCAAAATATGCAAGGGACTATCTATTTTTAATTTCCATTTCGAATCCGGCTTGTATTAGTGCATTGTATATCGCAAAATATACATTGCGCAAATATACAATGACTTAACTCTCTTTAATAATCCCCTCGGGTCCGCGTTGTATATAGAACACTTGTATCCTATGCATTGTATATTTCGAAACATACAAGCAACTAACTCTATTTAAACAACCCTTCGGGTCCGCAATTTGCATATGGACGTTGTATGTTCCAAATGTATGCACAAATATACAAACCCAAAATGTACAATGATTCAACATTGTTTGAAAACTCTTTTAAGTCCGTGGGATGTATAATGTCTTTGTATATCCTCAATATACAAAGCACAAAATATGCAAGGATTTAACTATGCCCAATAATTTTTCGGGTCCGCCGCATGCACATAACCCTTGTATCTTCCGATATGCATTTGGGTTTGATACAAGCATTAAATCGTTTTGATTTTCTCTTTGATTCCACCTTGTATAAGCGCAATGTATATCGGCTTGTATACAAGAATATACAAGCACAATATACATTGAATTAACTCTGTTTCATGAAATTTCGGCTCCGGGCAATGTACCTCCGCTTTGTATGTTTCAGAATGTATGTATATTGAAACAATACATACAATTCGAAACATACAAACACTTAATTCAAATTTATAAATTCTTCGGGTCCGGCCGATGTATATTTCAAAACCTTTACCAAATGCATACAAGGAAAAAGAATATACAATTGCCCTTGTATATGAAAGCGATGTATAATGGGCAATGTACGTAACATTACGACCCAACATGCAAACAAATAATGTATATGCAACCTGATTGCAAATGCGACTAAGTATAAAACGACTTCCTTGTATATACAACTCGATATTCAAACAAGCTTGTAGATACAAACAACAAACCCCTCTCTTGTACATTTTACCAAAATGATCGTAACTTGTAGAATATAGTGAATTTTAAGATGGTTCAAAAAGCAACCCTAGCTCATTTTTCACAAGGAACCCAACCATATTATGCCTTAGTACTGAAAATGTATTTTTCCTCTATTTTTAACAAAGTTTGTAATTTTAACCCCTCTTTTCCCTTTACCACCAAGCAAAACAACACACACAAAAGCAAAAGCAACAGCCACAACAGGGGTCCTCATTTTGCTAAGGAGTAAAATGGGGCGTGTTGTGAACATCACAACACATCTGCCAGAACCGGTTTTACTTGAACAACCATAACTTCTCCAGATCTTCATGCGGACCTCTGAAATCTCTACTGGACCACCTTAAGACACATATCTACAAACCCTTTAAACTGCATCCTCTGATCCTCATCCTATCATGGACTTTTCCCTTACTGACTTTCCTATTCTTCTCTGTTCCTGATTGAGACTAATTTTCTCAATATCCTCAGCACATAGCTCATCCAATCCCTATCATTAATGCAACAGGAGTATGTTGACATCAATGACAACACCGGTTAGGCCTATACTTGCAACAATAACATGAGTAGAATGTTATGCATAGCATTTGTAGGAAAAGACAAAGGAATATAGAAATGTTATGTACCAACCTGAACCTAAATTTGGAAGTCTGGAACGTGGCTTGCAAATTCTTCTTCTTGCAGAAACTGTTTGCAGCGCTCCTTCAAGAAATTGATGTTAACATTGTCTACGCTACATAATGTTCCTCTTATAATCGATTCAAATTTCAAAAAGGAATGCATTGAATTTGGTTGTTGAGTTTGAATTTGAATAAATGCGTAGAAGCTATTGTATTCGATGATATGATATTGATAATTGAATTTGGTCGTTGAGTTTGAATTTGAATAAATGCGTAGAAGCTATTGTATTCGATGATATGATATTGATAATTGAACTTGGTTGTTGAGTTTGAATTTGATTAAATGCATAGAAGCTATTGTATTCGATGATATGATTTTGATAACTGTGGATTTTCTAATGATTTTGTAATAAGAATGATTTAATTTTATTTTATGTCTAGTTGGCGCCTTACACCATTTTCTGTTTGTGTAGGTATTTATTGTAAATGGAGTTGGTGCAAGTGGATGTGATAGCAAGTATGAGAGAATGCAATAGCAAGTATGGGAGAATGTGTGATTGACAACTAATTGGGATTGGAGTGTTTTGTCTTTACGGTAGCTTAGGTACCAATAAGTGTGCATTGTTTGACTTTTGAGCCATGTCCAAATGGGTGGTTATTATAAACATTAATTTTGGATTTGAAATCAATAAAGTGTATATTTTATTTGGAACCCCTCCAATTTGCATCAACTTGTCTTGTAAATGCAAGTGGAAGGACATGTGTGTTGTCCATTTTGTATGGTAAACTACACATGGAGTTGTGAACATGTATTGGTGCATTTGTAATTATTTATTAGGTTGGTATTTTACATGTATTGGTTCTTTTTAAAGTTTTAATTGGGGGCTTAAATGCGCAATAACATAGCCGGCCGCTTTCCCCTAATAAAAAATAATGTAGATATACAAATTTCACTATTAATTTTTTAAATAGAAGAATATAATAGAATAGCTTTTAACATCTAGACGAGGCGAAAAATAGCCTATGAGACAACCAATCCAGTCAAATTTGATTTTGCCTCTCTGTTTTACTTTTGTGCAAAGATATTGTGAGCTCTCCCACCTTTCAAGAAAAAATGCTTCATAGATGAAAAATCTAAGGCCTTCCCACCTTATTATTATCCCGAATTCTTAGATGAATTTATTTTATTATTATAATTTGATTAATTTTCGTAGGCTATTTATATAAAGAGGGCTTTGATCTCTTTACACGCGGCAAGCATCTTGACCCTTTTCCCTAATTTTTCAAGTTGAAAACACGTTGCTTTGTTCCTACGCTTCGTGTCAGGGCATCATCTCATCACTGCATTTCCTTTTTTTTTATCTCACTCATACGTGGCTTAGTTTTTCAGCCTATTTTCCCTGCTGCGTAGAGAGAGGCTGCATTCTCCCCATTCCGGAATAAATAGGTAAGAGGGAAACGTAAGAGAAGCACAATATGCAGTTGCAGGATAATTGGGTAGCGAAGGCAATTGTTATAGCGATAGCGATATTGGTTGTAGGGATCATCAGAGCAGAGGCCATGGGAACTTTGGGCGGAAAGCATGCTGTACAAGGCTCTGAGAACAGTATGGAGATAGAGGAGCTTGGACGCTTTGCCATTCAACACCATAATCTCCAACAGGTATGTCTGTTAATTGTTACCTTATAACTTCGGTTATGCCATGGATTGTCTCAAGTTTTTCAATTTTGAGTTTTGATTGAGTGTGTTCAACTTCAGAATGAGAATGGGCTTCTGTCATTTAGTCGAGTGGTGAAGGTAGAGCAGCAAGTGGTAGCGGGGACTATGTACCATCTCACGCTCGAGGCCAAGCAGGATGGAGATTCTTCTCCCAAACTGTACGAGGCCAAGGTTTGGGTCAAACCATGGGAAAATTTCAAGAAGCTGGAAGAATTCAAGCCTTCTTCTTCTTCTTCTTCCCCGTCAATCACCTCTGCTGACCTCGGCGTCAAGCATGGTAAGTTAGCTTATTGTTTCGAAATTCATAACTGTAAGGTTTTTATTTTCCAAAACGATATGTTAGGTTCCGAGTCATTTTTTTTTCCAGATCCGAATTTCATAACTGTAGGGTTTAAATTTTTTCTGAGTCATTTTTTTTCCAGATCCGAATTTCATTACTGTAGGGTTTAAATTTTTTCTAAAATGATGTATTAGGTTTTGAGTCATTGTTTTTCAGATCCAGTTTGATAATTGTAGGGTTTGAATTTCTCTAAAACGATCTATTAGGTTTTGAGTCATTGTTTTTCAAATCCAGTTTCATAACTGTAGGGTTTAAATTTTTCTAAAATGATGTATTAGGTTTTGAGTCATTGTTTTTCAGATCCAGTTTCATAACTTTAGGGTTTTTATTTCCTAAAACGATGTGTTAGGTTGAGTATTTTTTTTCAGCACAACTAGCTGATGAGTTATATTATTCCGCTGAATCCCAATAAATCATCACATAATTTGATAAACTGGTGAAATTAACTCTTATATTAAGATTACACAGTTGAATCCTCATAATTCATCTCATAATTTGATAAAATGGCGAAAAAACCTTCCATTATAAAGATTACCCAATATTTTATTCCCTTTACCCCCAGAAATGCATCCTACCTTTCATATTCTGAATCTGGTGGTTCCGTTGAGGCGTCTTGGGCTTAGGCTTTGGTCTTTTTACTAAGATGGTCATATGAGACCGATATCAACCTCTCTAAACTGATGATCCCATGGAATCGGGCTTCTGGGTATTTCTCAGCCTATACTTATGGGCTATTTTGTTGTGAAACTAGTTCTATGGAATTCTAGATGTTTTTTTTTGGCGACTCTTACGGAAAAAAAACACAAATAAGAAGAGTATCATTTCATATTATAATCCTAGTGGTTCCGTGTAGGGATCTTGGGCTCAGATTTTGGTCTTTTTGCTAATATGATCACGGCTTAGGCTTTGCTTTTTCACTAATGTGTCATATGAGATCGATATCAACCTCTCTAACCTGATGGCTTTTGGGCATTTCTCAACCAGTATTGCTCAAGGCTATTTTGTTGTGAAACTGAATCTACGGAAATTCCAGACTTCTTTTTTGGCAACCATTATGAAAAAACTACAAACAAGAAAATGATCTTCTACGAGAAAGCAAGGTTATATCATTTCTTTTGGTAAGGTGCAGGGAGCCTTGAGATTTTTCACTTTTGCCTTGACAGATAAAATAGGGTCATAGATTTTTATTTAACAGGTTTTGTACCTCTACCGTAGATCAACTAGTAGGATTTCATGGGACGATCTGCAGAGAGAGAAGATAGTAGCAGCAGCTATCTCCATATTGGCATTCCAGCCCCACCGTTATTTTTTGTTGACACATCCAAAAATGGTACCGGCTGCAGGGAGAGTGAACATAACTTATGAGAAAATTCAGTTTCTTGCCTTCTCCTCTCCTACATTCAATAGAAGATGAAATTGGGTATATAAATTTTTAGGATTCTTAATATCCTATCTTTACTAGGAGATGAGTTACGCATGTGAATATTTAAAATTGCCAATTTCCATGGGTAGAGCGGGGAATTCTACACCATAAGTATCTGTCTGTTTGTGTATCCAAGATCAGTCGACCCTATGAGTATAACTACCACTACTTAATTTCAGCCACACGCCACCTTAAAAACATTAATTAATGGTATTTAATAGAAGTTATGAATATTATTGAAGTTCAATTAGATTAAAATATCTGTAGCTATTCAAAGATTTTGTTAACACTAGCATATAGATTGACGCTGGCATTTTCATTATAAGCCTTTTGAAGTTTCTTCAAAATATTTGTCTCCACAACATCAATTAATTGGACTTATGGGCCAAGTTGACAATTTGTGCTGATGGGGATAAATTTCATCCCGTCCTATGGTGGGATCATATGATGGGTTGCATTTTCTTGCATTTGTTGTGCAATATGGGTGTTGCTAAGCAATTCAATCTAGAACATAGGCCAATAAGATATTTTGGTTTGTGTACGGCAGAGGGGTTAGGGGCAGGGTGGCGTGAGGTTCCAGTACATGACCCTGTCATTCAAGAAGCAGCTGAACAAGCTGTCACCAATATTCAGCAAAGGTCTAACTCCTTGGCAGCTTATATGCTGCAGGAGGTTCTTTCCTCAAAGGCTGAGGTTGGTTGGTGGTTGGTGGTTGCTCTGTTTCTGAATTTGCACCAAACTATTGAACTGAATTTGTTACTAATAGTGTTACCATGGTTTCTTTTTCAGGTAATTGATGGTTTTGCCAAGTTTGATCTACTTTTGAAAACTAAAAGGGGAGTTAAGGAGGAACAACATAAGGTAGAGATGCATCGCAATCTTGACGGTGTTTGGATGTTGAACTCACATTCCACTGATGTGGGGAATTGATTATATATATAGTTTATCTAAATTTCTTTCAGCGGGTGGGTGCCTTAATTATGCAAGATACATGATATTAAAGTGGATGTAGCTAAATAATGTGACCTTAGACCTCATCCCCTTATCAGGATGTTTTATTTGTATTGCGAGTTACTTTTGCTTATACAATCGCGTACATTCATGTAAATATTTAATAATAGTCTCTTAATTTTTTTGCACTGTGTTTGGAGTTTTGATAATTAGTCAATATGTGGATTTTTTATGCCCGTCACTTCTTTCAGCCAAAAATGAGTATAGAGCCAAAATATAAAATCACTTAAAATTGGACATTTTCTAAACAAAATGATAGAAATTTGAATTGAGTATAGGATTGTGAGCTATAACTTGATCCAACTGGTATGACTATTCTGATCGAGTGATTCTCGTCTCTCTATGTAGTATAGAACGCATCTCAAGGGAAAGTTTGTCTAGAGGATATTTAATGCGAGGAAAATTTGGTGTCGCAGAGAGCGATGTATTTTTTTGTTTAGTAATTATAAAACAAAATAAAGAAATCATATAATAAAATAGAGAAAATACAGAAATAATATGATAAAAATATCATAATATAAAATGAAGAAATAATATGATCAAACAGAGAAAATACAGGTGAGGGATGTTGATATGGACAGTAGTTAAATGTATGGGAATGTGTTGATCTCTTTTAATTCTATTTATGCACCAATCAAATGTTAGAATTTCTAGACATCAATTTTTAAAGTAGATATCAATTTGTTAAAAGTATATATCACTAATGCACGCAATTCTCTCTTTAGGGTAACTTTGATTTATTAGGTAGAAATGTTTAGGCACTAATGTAATTGGCTTTTTGGGTAATTTTGATTCGTTTAAAATTTGAGGTTTGTGGAAAATGCTAGGGTAATTTTGGTTGGTTTAAAATTTGAGGTTTAGACATCAAGACTTGAATATATGTTTAAAACAATATTAAAATGAAATAAATATCTTATTTGGCATTAAATATATAATTTGGGCACTTTCCACCTATTAGACCTCAAATTTTTTTGAGAACACTTCTTAAAAAATATAAAACGAAAACTAATCTAAAATTTTTAATATTGTTTTAAAAAGGTATATAATACTTTTTTTACCATCATTCAAATTATTTTTCATTTAAAAATGCCGAGGATGAAATTACATTTTTTTTTTAATGGTGACCTATGAAATTACATATTTAATGACAAATGTGATCTTCAAATTCATTTTAATCAAATTAATTTCAATTAATTTTAAGATTAAATGCTATATTTTTAATTAAAATTATTATTTATAGTTATTAAATTTTATATTTAATAAAATATTATGATAAGATTTTTATTTCATTTTAATATTATTTTTAAAAATATATAATAATATTTTACTATCATTCAAATTATTTATCATTTAAAAATTAAATAAAAATTTATTTTATTGATTTAGATTATTTTATTTTATAGCATTAATAAATATTTGTTTTTAGTTTTATAAAATCAATAAATTATATATTATTTTTTCAAAATTTGATATATTATTTTAAATATTGTTATAGTATTGTATTGATATTCAATTTTATATGTTTTTTGAGATTTTACATGTTTTTTAAACATGACACTTGTTATAATATCCTTCCCATGGCATGTAGGCCACTAAGATGTTTTTTTCGCAAAGAAAGTTCTTCATCTAATGTCTACTATAATCTGTCCCCTCTTTGCATATTCCACTCTTTGCATATTCCACTTGGCAGACTCAGATTCATGGTGTTTGCGAAGCATGTCAAGCCGAAAAGTAGCATAGGACTCCTTTTTCAGATGGTGATTTCTGGAGAGCATCCAAGGTACTTCAGTTGGTCCACGTCGACGTATGTGGCCCAATGGACACTCCTTTAGTTACGAGGTGCAGATATTTCCTTCTATTTGTTGATGATTTCAGTAGAAAGATGTGGGTATACTTTTTGAAAAGCAAATCAAATGTGTTTGGTATATTTCAACAGTTCAAGGCCTTAGTCGAAAAAAAGTCAGGCTATCCTATAGTCACTCTTAGGTCTGATAAAGGGGGGAGTTCTGTTCTTCTGACTTCTCTCATTTTTGTGCTGCACATGGCATCAAACGCCAACTTACCACACCTTACGCCCCTCAGTAGAATGGTGTCGTTGAGCGTCAGAATCGCACCATTACTGAGATGCCACGTTCTATGTTGGAGCATAGAAGTGTTCCTAAGAAGTTCTGGGCTAAAGCAGTCTACACTGTTGTCTATCTTCTGAGCAGGTCTCCTACCTATGCCGTCAAGAAGATGACTCTTGAAGAAGCCTGGTCTGGATGTAAGCCTCAGATCAACCATCTGAAAATTTTTGTCTCTACTGCTCATGTTTGGATTCCAGATGCCAAGCGCACCAAGCTGGACTCCAAAAGCTAGAGACTCATGTTCACCGGTTACAGTGAAAATCATAAGGCATACAAAGTGATTGATGTAGACACTGATCGTCTCATATTCAGTCGTGATGTAGTGGTTGATGAGACTATTGGGCCCTTTCTTCTGTCTACTACTTCTGTTATCCCTGAGGACCAGCCTTTGAAAGCTTCAGATGTGGGTGTTCGACTTCCCCTAGCTCCACCTGATGGGAGGGATTCTGTAGTTGTGCCAGCAACTCAACCTGTTGTTCCACCACCCACCTCGCCTCAAGGTATTCTAGATCCTCTTGATCTTGTTCCAGCCACACTAGGTGATGTTGTTACCCTTGTTTCAGATGTTGGTACATCTACTCTTCGGCCTAAATGGTGGGCCAAAACAATTGGTGATCTTCATGCTAATGAACTCATCGAGGGTAGATCTGCTCGAAAGAAGAGCAAGCAACAGAATACTGTCAATTTTGCTCTTATGGCCAACCTTCACAGCATCTCAGAGCCTCAGACATATTCAAAGGCTAAAGGCATACCTGAGTGGGAACAGGTTATGGAAGCTGGACATCATAGCCTTCTGAAGAACAACACTTTGGTCATTTCTGATCTTACACTTGGGAAGAAACCCATTGGCTGCAAATGGGTGTACAAAGTTAAGTACAAGGCTGACGGAACCATCGATAAATATAAGGCTTGGTTGGTAGCCAAAGGGTTCTCACAAAAAGAGGGCATTGACTATGAGGAGACTTTTGCTTCCACATCCAAAATGAGTACCATTCGGCTTGTCCTCGCTATGGCAGCCCAGTTTGGATGGAAAGTCCATCAAATGGACGTCAAGAGTGCCTTCCTCAATGGAGATTTGCAGAAAGAAGTCTACATGATGAAACCTCCCGGCTTCAAGGTTGATGGTAAAAAACACCAGGGGTGCAAACTGGTGAAAACTCTCTATGGCCTTAAACAGGGTCCATGGGCATGGTACATAAAGATTGATAAGTACCGAGTGGATCATGGTTTCTAGCGGAGTCCTTATTCCAATTTGTATGTCAAACAATATACTGATGATAGTCTTTACATCATTGTCTATGTTGATGATCTGATCATTACTAACAGCTCAGAGCAGGTGATTGGGGACATCAAACATGATCTCAGTCAGACATTTGACATGACATATTTGGGACTTCTACATTATTGCCTAGGTGTTGAAGGTTGGCAGATAACTGATAGCATTTTCATCACTTAGTCCAAGTATGATGGAAGTCCGTTGGACAAGTTCCGAATGACAAATTGCAAACCTGCAACCACACCTATGGAGAAAGGGCTGAAGCTATCAGTCAATTCAGACTCCCCTGTGGAGAATGAATCCGCATTCAGGGAACTAGTGGGCAACCTCATCTATCTCACTGGCACTAGACTTGATCTTAGTTTTGCAGTGAGCTACACCTCTCGCTTCATGACAACCCCTAAATCTGAACATTGGGTTGCAGCGAAGCATGTGCTGAGATATGTGAAAGGCACTTCAGACTTTGGTATTCTATGTGGAAGGTGCAAAGATCCTAAGCTGATTGGTTTTATAGACTCAGATTGGGCAGGGTCTGTTGATGACAAGAAGTCTACTTCTGGGTATGTTTTCAGTTTCGGCACAGGTGTAGTCACATGGACCAGCAAGAAGCAGCAGGCAGTGGCTCTCTCCTTGACAGAAACTGAATATCGGGGAGCTGTTAAAGCAACGTGTGAGGCAATTTGGCTTCGAAGGATGCTTTCAAACATGCAAATGTCTCCAGCAGGGCCTTCACCCTTGTATTGTGACAATCAGGGGTGCTGAAACTTGCCAAAAATCTAGTCTTCCATGAAAGGACAAAGCATGTTGACCTTCATTGTCATTTAATCTGACAACTTGTCGAAGACGGATCCGTGGTATTGCAGTATGTTCCAACTAAGGACCAGACTGCAGATATCCTCACCAAGTGTCTAAGCTCGGATAAGTTTGTCAAATTTAAGGGGCATCTTGATGTAGTTAATAGATTGACCATTAAGGGAGGGTATTAAAATAATATTAGTTTATATTAATGGTCATCTTTGTAACATATTTAGATGTTTCTATTATGCTCTTTAAATTTGCTTTAATCTAGTATAGAAACATCTGTTTATTGTATATTTAGAAACCTCTTGTACATTCTCTATAAGAGCTCTGCCCTTCTGTTAATAAATTATTCAATTCTTTACCATTCTATTTTTCGTAATACAACCAGATCAATTCCCAAACCTATCTTCTCCTCCTATCATTTGCCATGCAATAAATCAGTTATTCCATTCTATGATTTTAATAGAGAGAACTAAGTCTTAATAAGCGGGGGGGTCCATCCACTTCAAATGAATAGATTTGCATTTATCTGGGAATGAAGGGTCTTTTGCTTGGCTCCCTCCATTTACTCAGTAGAGAATGAGGTTTACTCTTTAGATGAGAGGGAAAAAAATAAGGTGAAACAATGAAACATGCTACAATCATATGAATAAATCAGACAAAGTTAAACTCAAAATTAGATCAAACAAATAACAAGTTTGGAAGATCAAAAAGAATTAAAAGGAGATCAAAAGATGAAAATAGCAGTTTATGGAAAAGGTAGAATCAGTAAATCAACCACTAGTTGTAATATATCAATTGCCCTAGCTAGACGTGGTGAAAAAGTGTTACAGATTGGATGTGATCCCAAACATGATAGTACTTTTACTTTGACAGGATTTTTGATACCTACAATTATAGACACTTTGCAGTCCAAAGATTATCATTATGAGGATATTTGGTCCGAATGACACTAGTCCAACTCAAATGATATATATGGCTTCCTTATGCTCCAACATTCTCACCAATACATTATCCTTATTCTATTCTGGATTATAATCTCTAATGAGAAATATAGCTCCATGAGCAAATGCCCCTGTCAGAATGAATCCAACATGATGATGAGTATACAATGCAGCTTGCGTAGTAAAATCATGTGCTATGAATGCATAGGCATGTAAAGAATACATGTGTTGAGCTACCAAGGAAGTAATAATTCCCAAAGAAGCTAGACCAAGACCTAATTGAAAGTGAAGAGAATTATTGATTGTGTTGTACAAACCCTTATGTCTGTGTCCTAATAAGCCTCCTGGAGGAATATGTGTCTACATAGATACATAAATTTTATTTTATTGACATTGTTTGTTTTATTTTTATTTGAAAAATATTTCTTTGATAATGTTTTTTTTAAATAAAAATTTGATGTGCTCAAGGGTGGGATTTTACGTAAGGGGACCCTAATAATTCCATCCAAACACTGGTGGGAAGGTTGGAGTGGTCGAGGACCCATGTGGAGGTCTAGTAAAGTAGGGGGTTGGTTAGGCTGTTGGGTCTCTCGAATTTGCTAGCAAATTGTGGGCAAATATAGTGTGTGGAGCATGTCTTTGTGCCTTTTGCATAGAAATATGGCCTTTGTCTCCAGAGGATAGACAAGATAGTGGAAAGGTCTAATGCTAGGATGGAGAATGCTCTTGTAGGTAAGTTGTGATCAAGACCTAACATTGACGTGTTTAGAGAACGGGCCTTTAGGAAGTGAAAGCCTAAGGGCCATTTTGGAGATTATTGTGATGGCAAAATACTTTTTTCCTCTCCTTTTTTTGTTAAAGGAAGATATAACTAGGTTGTTACCTAGTGGGGGTCCTTGGTTTTTAGGGAAATCTAGTTTTTGGAGGCTTGGTTTCATCCTAGATGAAAAAAAATTAATGAATTTCCTTTGACCCTCCTTTGTAGTCAAGCTATCGGGCCTGCCCTTGGAATATTAGGAGGAAGAGGTGTGGCTGAGATTGTGAAATCTATAGGTTAGGTCATCACCTTCAATCGAGTGAGTCAGTTCAGGAAAAGAATGGTTCTATATCAAGCTCTCATCGAAATATGGGGTGTGGAACTAAGCCATTGAGTACAAAAGTAAAATGGTAGTGTGCCAAACCTACAACAAAAGTGAAGATGATTCTAGAGGTTGTCTAGATGTAAATAAAGGAAAATATGGGTGGAAAAAGAAGGAAGCTAAGAAAAAAGTCCCAGATAAGGATCCTAGCTTGATCAAGGATCAAATCTTGGAGTCCTTAGGGGAGGAAGATAAGGGTCTCCCTTGGAACACAACAAAAGGTGTAATGACCTTTCAAAGTGAGTATAATCTTGTCTCCTCATGCCCATCTCAAAGGGGGTTCTGTAAGTGCCTAAAAATGTATAGGTCGACATGGTAGTTCAATGATGATTTTATTATCCACCTCACGACCCACCAAGGCATGAATTATATCCTCCTCAACAATATTCATGCTTGATAATGTCTTCCCTCAACCCATTTAGCTCCCCGTCTTTGTATATATTGAAAACTCTTTTGCAGATCCTTAATTGGAGGATCGCTTGAGTGAGCTATCCTTAGGTTGTAGGGTCGCTTGAATGACTTACTTTGGCAAAAGGGGCAACCATTGTTCCTGAAAGGGGCAACCCTATCATTTTTTGACATGTGTAATTTCTTTTAGTTCCAGCTAGTTGGCTTCTGGTTGAGAGTCCTCTTTAGTTCTTACTGAACCACTACTCCCCCTCTTTGATTCTCCTTTCCTCTCGACTCTTAATCAACTCTTTAGTCCTCTTCCAATCAATCTTTTGTTATCTTTCCATCAATCTCTTGTGCTCTCCCAGTTAGTCATTTTGTTAGCTTCCAATCATTTTCCCCCTTTGGTGTTGCTTCCATCATATAAATATGTCCTCTCCTTCTGATTTTAGAGGAGGTTGTGTACTACCATAAGTTGGCTTTTTTCTGTAAAAGGCTCTCATTCTCTAGAATCACCTTTAAGAACTCTTGCCATTTATATTGTTGTAATTCACCCCTTTAAATTTTATTTTTGATTTAGTAATTGGAAAATCCACTTTGTGCTTGAAAAATAAATTTCTTTTATCTCTTCTTTGTTATATTAGAATTTCCTATTTTACTAGATTATATTTTAGATTAGAATTTTTTGTTTTACTATATTAGATCCCATATTAAATTTCATGTTTTCACTAGATTCAAATCTTAAATTAAATTCATTACATTTGCATTGATTATAATAAATTACATATAGAAAATTGAAATAGAAAACACCAAAAACTATAGATAAATTGCATTCGTAGGAAAAACTATAGAGATTTGCATTCATTTAGAGAAGTTTTTATCTTTAGCAATAGTAATTAGATAAAATTTGAACTTGGGCAAATACAAAAAGAAAGTTGATTAATTTCAACATTCATTTAGAGATACATGAATTTAGAGACTTCATGAAACCACAAAAAGATAAAAAGAGAAAAAAAATCCCTCCATCCCAACATGAGGCATTCAACAATTTGACGTCCAATAGCTTACAATTATTGAAAACAAACTTAGTTTTCCCTCTTCCACATTTAATGTTAGCACTCAATATGCCTTACGGTAAGAGAAGATTGGGGAAAACTTGCTAGCTCAGGAAAATCTCGTTGAAGAAACAATTCAAGGACAAACTCAAATCTTGCAACAAATAGAGCAAAATAGAACAAGGACATGTATCATGAGAAACTTTCAAATTTAGAGTCAAATCTTAAACTATTTTTGAGTTAAAAACAACATTATTATAAAATCAACTAGAGAGAAAATCAACATCATTAGAGAACTCAAAAATGCCAACTTAAACTTATTGCAAGAGTTAACAACTCAACTTTGTCTAATCAATCACAAAAACATAACCAACCATCAACATCACATACAAATAGAATATAGCAATAATTTAATTGGACCACTCGCAATGTTATGCTTTGACATGAACAAAACAATTAATCAGTTGCACCCTCGCTAGACTAGCTCTTGCCATGAGAGCAGGAGTGACTATGCAGGTGCCTTTAACAAGGATGTAGTGAGTGTACTATCTAGAGTTTGTCTCATTTGTGTTGTGCTTGAGTCACTTATGAGAAACACATATTTTGGTGAACCTAACATGAACTTGCAAATTCTTCTGGGTGAGTTAGTTCACATTTCCTTGCTTCTTCCATTCTTTCCATTTTCATCCTTCTCTCTTTTTGCCTCCATTCCATTATTTTGTAGTATACCTGATACCCACAAAATATTTTGGAATTGGATAAAGCTTAGGGGCGTATCCCCTTTAATGAACCTTTTACTCTTACCTTCAATAGATATCATCCACTAGATCCATTGGTGTTAGTTTCAACTTGCTATGACTATGAAGATTCTGACTTAGATGGTGGTCATTAAGAACCCAATATCTGTCTAACTTTCAATAATCCAACCTAGAGTTAAGAGACCATACTCTAGCCCAACCCCAACCAAAGAAGAGTGTGTCGAGTGCTCATTCCTTCATAAATTCATCGATAAGATCATCTCGCCATTAATTATCAAGACATGGCCACCCAAATAGACAATGGGGTGAGTTATCTAGAAAGACATTTAGAGGAGGCATGAGTGGTGCATGAAGCCCTCCATGTGGCTAAATCAAAATGAGCAATCTGAGGCATGCAAAATAGTGCTAGAAAACATTTTGGAAAAAAGTATCAATGGGGGCACTCAACCCCACACCACGACAACCCACCTCATGTTGGAAAAATTAAAGAACAAAGAATAGGGGAAACAAGCCCCCAAGACATCATAGCTACCCTTGGTCCAACAAACCAAGATGCTTGAAGCTAGAGGCGTTGAGTAACCTCTTCATGATAAACTTGAGGAAAGGCCTAGATCTCTAAGACAATGATCACATGTAAATCCATTCAATATCATTGAAAATGACCCAATCTAGGGGGCAACTCAAGTGCCTCCTTACATTAATTTTTATTCAAAAAATACTAGCAATAAGGTCGTTGCGCTGCCCTTACCATCATCATGCAATATGGCAACCTTAAACCAACCAGGGGGAATACCCTCCTTCCAAAATCTAAACCAACCAAGTGAGATACCTGCCACTCAAAATTCAAACCAATCAATCCCATTTGGTCTTTACAATTTAAACATTGTGTCACCTAATTATCCATTTTTTCTAGGATATCAACAACTAGGAATGGTCTTATAAATGCAACAAACATAGTAGGCTCCACCTGTAGGACTGATGTTTGGGGGAACTACTCCCTCCACTCTTAACCCTTTTGTAGGAACATACCTCGAATACCTTTAGGATCCACTAGATCACCTAATTTGTAATGTCATGTTGCCACAACCTCTCCTAAAACTTCTTAAATTCAAGGGGACATGAGACCCTAACTCGCACATAAAGGCTTACACAACTATAGTATGATAACTTCTCTCTTAGGATGGGGTGGCCACCTGAATATTTCTAGAAACTTTGGAAGGAATCACCTTGAGCTTGTATTACAGACTTCCCAAGGTACTAATTCACTTTTTTTGATAGCTCATTGGAGAGTTTGTTGTAGAGCGATGCTACAAAGTGATGTTATATATGTATTTAATGGAAACCTACAATTGGAAAAGTTGTTGCCTATATCTAATTTAGTTAGAATGAATCCAACTAGAACATATATTTCACTAAAATTGGCTTATAGTTGGAAATTATTAAATTCATTTATGCTGGTAAGTTGGATTGAAATGTGACACAACTTTGAACTTTCACTCAAACAAAGTATGTTTTCAAAACCATAGTACCCTATATAAGTTGAAAGGTAGGTCTTCCAATTCTCCTCAGCAAGAGGGAATTCTTACGAGTCAATTACTTTTTTGTTGTGCTTAGCCCCTTACTATTAAGGGGTGTGTTGATGTAATTAAGTTGAATTATTGTTTAAGATCTGTCATGTTGAACACTAAGTTTCTTGCATGATACTTTTATATTTAACCTAAATGATTGTGTAATCTATGAGCAATTGTTTAATAGTGAACAATATTAACTAGGTTTCATTGCTAATCTAAGTTATAAGCTAACAAGTTTTGTGTGGTTTTTAATGTTTCATTGATTTGGGTATTTGGAATAATAAATTTACAAGGGGCTAAATGTGTATTTTAAATAAATTTATTTTATAATATTGACGATAAATTTAATTATTTAAATTAGTTAATTATTCATGTCAATTAATATTGATTTCTATATGATTAAATGGATTAAAATTATTGATAAATGGATAGTGTAGTTGTTTATTATATTGTTTTGGCTATAGTTCCATGATGAGATTTAATTTGCACATTTAATGTTCAAGGTTACACGTTAATCCAACATAAAGGTGGAGGATTTTCATGACCACTTTCACTTATCTCACTCCACACAATGGAACAATATGACTTGTCATGGTAGCGCGTTCACTAGATCATCTTCGTTAAGAGTGACCAATACCCCCCTAGTTAGTTATTCATGAACCCCCTAGTTTGTCTATTATGTTCTTTCATGAACTTAAATTAATTCTATTTTATTTTACTTTTCAAAGGTGAGTTTGATCTTGTCTTAGTGTAACCCAAATTTTTGTCTATTGTATCTTTGGAAAGGGTTATCTTCTTCATGTTAATTGTCATTTCAATTATCTTTTGGAAATGGTGTAACATGCCTTCTCATATTACTTGGAATTACTCACACAAATTACTAGGAAATTACAAGAAAATGATATACAAGAGTGAAATATTTTTTTTATCATTTGCTAAACATCAATAAATAAAAGTACATCTTTTTTGAATATTTTTCAACCTTGAAATTCAATATATTCAAAGATAACTTATAGTGATAACATTTCACTTTACATTTCACAAATACATTGCTCTTGGCAAGAATAATATTTTACATCATCTCATAACCTGAAATTTTACATAAGTATTATCTCTAGAATCTTGATATATGTCGTTTAAATCTTGGTGAGTCTTGTGCTTCAGAGGGAGAGCATCATTCGAGTGCTTTACCCCCAACCATAGACCGGAGGTCCCCCACTCACCTTCCTTATTGGAAGTGGCCCTACCCTTCACGAAGAGTATAGACATGTGGATTTAACAAGTTGCCATCTAAGTCCTAGTGTTGTGTCCTATGTAACTCAATCAACCATACAACTCTAGACAATCTTCTAGCTAAGTATGATCATACTCACCAATTACGTCATCTAGACACTGTGAACCAACTAATGTATGCAGAGACATGCATCACTTTGGCCAAAGTTTCTATATAAATGAACATTTGCAATAAATGTAGTCGTGTGTTCACACACTTCTAACTCAACTGGAAGACTTTATCATCCTATAGTTTGATTTACTTGGCTATTTCCTCTAGGCATAATTGTTTGGTCTATAAACAATTCCTAGTCCCTCCGAATTAAAAATATATTCCTTATCTAGAAGGTACATACAATATGCAAATTTAGATATTTCTATCTTTTTTGAGAGTTCCTTAATGCATATCCGCAATTTATCAAGTTCTATGACTTCCTGTCATTTTTCTCTCTACTCAAAATTAACCATACTTGGTTTATATAACTAGTATTGACTTTCTAACGACAAGGTGTTTCTTAGTCTCTTAACAATATCTTATCTATGGATTCTTGACCTTTTAGCTATCGACCATAGTACACAATAGACTAATTCAATATCAAAATTGACTTGAGAGTTAAAGAATTCTAAACTCTTTGGGGTAAAATCTACAGTTCACTACATCCCCTTATCCAATACTTTGCAATAACACAATATTCTGAAAAATAATAAAATATATCTAAAACACAACATGAGTAAGATAACCACTTGTCAAATCTTGACTACTTGGTCATTAATCTATTTCACCTTTTCTTGTAAAACATATTACATAAGGTTATCCTCCTCTATGTCAAGTCTTAATAGAAACTAGTCGAAGTACAAGAATTCTTGACTAAAATCAATCTTTTAATCCAATAAAGGAAATAAGACAAAATAGATAAAGTAAAGATGTCTTGGACCCAATGGTCACCTTTCGTTAACTTTTAGAATGATAGATCATCCTCTTTCCATAAAGTAAATACTTAATCTAGTTGTATATATATATATATATATATATATATATATATATATATATATAAGAGAAATAAAAAAATCATAAATTCCTTCACTCTTCTGAATATAGACATTAACTGATCTTAATATGGTCTTAGTCTAAAAGTATAATCACAACAGAGGTATTTCATCCTCGACATATATATATATATATATATAAGAGAAATAAAAAAATCATAAATTCCTTCACTCTTCTGAATATAGACATTAACTGATCTTAATATGGTCTTAGTCTAAAAGTATAATCACAACAGAGGTATTTCATCCTCGACATAAAACATACTAATATTCAAAACACACTGTCTACGCAACTATAAAGTTGACAGACAACATCAAGATAAAACCTGTCATGACATTAGCCTTTCGGCCTGCTTTGGAAATATTTCGAGCACCTAACAGTATGCATACATAGTGCTATACTTATATGGTAAGGATGATACATAGAGAAAGTTCTCATTCTAAACGTAAGTAGAAAGAGTATGAGATGAACTAGTTTTTATCCTAAAAAGGAATAGTATATGGCCATTCGACCTAAAACATCACATAGAACAGTAGAAGTTAAACTTCTTGGTTTTCATAGAGTTCTGAAGGTTTACAAACCACACGACTCCACAGAAGTGTCTAAGCCATCGGTTTCACATTAAATATGACATGATATCCATTATTCCTACGTAGAGGTAATAAACTCTAATTCTACTTAGAACGTGAAGTTAAAACAAACTATCATTTTCATAGTTCAAAGACTTCCAAAGAGCTCTCGACTCTTTGAACATAGGGCTGTTTTAGATCCTCATTTTATACAACAAAAAGATACAAAAATGCTGACGACTTCACTTAACACAGTGATAGAAAAATAGATTACTGAAATCACTAAACACAACGATAACACTATAAACTGCCAAAATCACTAAACACAATGATAACACTATAAACTTTCAGCTTTATGTAACGTAGTAAAATATGTATACTATGAACTACTCACATCACAGTAATATATATGCTATGTTATTGATTACTCATAACACAATGATGTATATATATGCTATGTTATCGATTACTCATAACATAGTGATATATACATGCTATGTTATCAATTACTCATAACACAGTATCAAATAAATCTACAGGGTTGATAATAATCAAGTACTCTTAAAATCATAAAAATATATTCTTAAGAAGAAGAGAACCTCTCATCTCGTCGGGAAAACAATGCTCTTCTTGATCCTTTAGCAGTTCTCTGATGTCATTTCTCCTCAGCATGCTTCAAACACAATTAACTGCCCTCTGTATCTCTCGACTAACATCCATGTATATCCAAAGAGAACTCTATTGTGGTATTAAATAGAACACTGTTCTATATTCACTTCCCACTACTTTTATTAATTGTTAGTCTTAACTCTTTCGACGACATGCTTAACAAAAGGGATAATGGTCATTAAATACCACCAAAAAAATCGGTCATAAGATACTCCACTCTCTATAATAGTAGAGAGAAAAAGGGTTGAAGGACCATGTATCATAAGAAAATGCAAAACACGTCTCTTAACCTCTTTCATTAAGAAGTATATATATATATATATATATATATATATATATATATATATAATGTCATACAAAAAACATACACAACGTTTGAGAATGGGGTTGAGGTATTCTCCCCCTCTCTATCTCACGTATTTAGCAAAATAGACAAACATAATTAACTTGATAAGATATAATATAGGAATATTTCAATCGGAAAATATCAAAGAAGAGATAGTTAACCACTAGCATAAATATACTCTTCTGAATATAAACTATATCAGGAAAAGTGTCGACTATCGAATACATAATGTCGATTAGTCAAACCATCCCTTCTTGGTTTACTACAAAACCTATGCTTAAGGAATTGATGTCAAATCGAAAACCAACCAAGACCATAAAGTCAAAAACAACTTACCAAACCAATAAAGTTCACTGAGCAACACTAGACTTAGATGGCAACAACTTGTTCTTTCCATACGTCTATTCACTTCTCTCCAATGATGCTCTCCCTCTCTTTCTTGGAGGGTGGAAAACCTATTTCCTAAATACAAATTGCAATCACCAAACTGGGATTAGTGTATCATTAGTTAACCCATATACATTATGAATAAATAATCATGATAACATATAATCACATGTCTAAATTCTATGAATATATACTCAAACTCATGGAGATATTGATTTATCCCGACATTTTCACATAACGTCAAATCATTAAATCATATGAAATTGACTACTTATTACATCAAGCAAAAAATAAAACATAGTCAAAATTTAGGGATGTGACAAATGGGATTATTAATTTTTATTTGTTTTGAGGAAATGGTTAAGGGTATTGTTAGAGAATTTGGAAAAAAGGGGGAGGGAGAGTTTTTTAGGCCACAAGGCTAAAAGGGGTTGACTCCTATGGACTTTGGGGGCAAGATTTTTGAGTTTTAGAGGCTAGAAATGCACCATTTGTGGAGGGATTAGTTCATTTTTGGAGGGGATTATATATTGGCTTGCTTTCTAATGTGTTTTGCGATGTCACAACTTCCATTTGGGTTCCATTTTATATTGAAAATCACCAGATCTTGGATGCCAAACTTTGTTGTTCTTTATCTTGCCATGGTCACCATAGTTGTGGCCTTGTTCCTTTCTTTGTGATGCCTTTAGCTACTAGATTGATCTGTGAACTTGGGCAACAAGTTCAATAGTTTGTAACCCCATATTTAGGCAACCCAAATTAGCAAGAAGGGCACCATTTCTTGTTGCTTCTCTTACTTGTTATTGGATTCTATTTTTGGGGTTTTCTTCTTTTGTTAAGGTACCATATGCAATAGTAATGTATACCCATTTGGACACCCAAACATTTTCCAAAATCCCTTTCATTTGAACACCCAAATCTATTACCATTGCATTCAAACTTGGATGCCATGATTATTCATGTTATGCTTCTCAATAGAGCTAAGATTGGTAAATCAAATCATGGCCCTTTGATATATTTCCTTGTTTGATTTAATTTAATCTTCTTTTTAATGGAAAGCTTAAGAGTATATGATCCAAATTGGAGGAGGATCAGAGGGAAAATTTGTAAATTAAAGTATCAATCTATAGAATTTGTAGCATATGCATAAGAAGCTGGGGGAAGATGATAATGAGGTAGTTAACTATTTGATTGAAGTATTTAACTTCATTAATTTATTTTATTGTAAATGATTTATGATGAGAGGGAAAATGTGAGGCATAAATGAAATTAAATAATAAAATTATTTAATTAGGTGTGAGATTAAGTTAGATTAATTAAATAAAAATTATTTAATTAGTTAGTGATGAACTAGATTAATAAAATAATATAATTATTTAATTAATTAATGATGAACTAAATTATCTTTTATCGGTAATGAACTAAATTAATTAAATAATATAATTATTTAATTAATTAGTAGTGGACTAGATTAATTAAATAATATATTTATTTAATCAATTCACGATGATGAGATGGAATGGGCTTAAGTATGATGATCTTGATATGATGTTAGGATCATATTAGGTGTCTATAGGTATGAGGCTAGAAAATTTTTATGAAGTTGAGGAATTAGTGAATATCCTGTTGTCCTATTTTGCCTTCCAGCCAAATAGCCCAAGGATCCATGAGATTTCAGTGTTTTCCCCTTTTGAAGTGCAAGGAAAAACCCCCCAAAATAACTAAGTCCAAAAATCCTAAGTGTTTCCTTGTATTTTCTGTCTTTTCGAAGTTTCAGAGTTCAGAGTTCTCTTCTTCGTCATGCCATCCTTATCAGCCCCAAAATCCACCTTATTTCCTTTGTAATCCACCTAAGTGTTTCAGGCACCAGAGGTTGGGAGTTCCTTCTTCCCTCTTCTTCTTTTTCGAAGGTGACAGATGGAAGGTCCGAGGCTTGAACTTCGACAATAACGCATCCGCACAGAGGATAGTTGTTAGAGCCAAGTCAACTTTGTGCTATGGTTATAGGTTGTCACATGTACAAGGTCAACCGAAGGACTTTGTAGAGTGCATGATCATGGCATCAGTTAAGTGGGACCCGATGAGGGGCACATTGATGCGAACTATTGACACATGGGCGAAGTTCACTGAACCTTTTAAATCAACTAAGTTATTTGGGTAGCGGAGGTCAGGGATTTCATCTTCTTTCTTTTCTCGCGGAAGACAGAAGGTGGAAGGCCTGGCACCGAAGTCCTCCGAGCTTGTAATTTTTCCTAAGTGTTGTGGATCTCGGGGAGTGGAGATTCTCTTCTTCCTTTTTCTTTTGGAAGGCATGAGACAGAATGTCCGAGGCCTGATCTCCGACAACTTCATAAATTATCCTATAATACTTCAGAGTCAGGGATCAAGCATTTCTCCTTCCCAGCATGATGGGATTGCTCAGCGATCTCCCTGGTCGCCATTATGTTTTTTCAAAGCCTAGGCTTGAAAGTTTTTTTTGCTAAAGCAAAGGGAGAAGTGGAAAGTCGTTGACAAAGGACTAGGTCAACGAGTGAGCATTCAATGCAAATATTTCTTCAGCTACTCAATCCTTCATATATTTTCATAGTTATTGTTACGAATCAAATCAAAGATATCTTCTACAAAACTGATGCATATAGCATTTCCTTTTGCAAATATCTCTGACGAGCCCATGGGGCGAAGTTATTATAGTAGGTGAATGTGCTATCGATGTAAAATGATATATATACATGTAAATCAGATATTTTGTTGTTGGTTGTTGGTCTAAAAAACCATATCTTGTATCAGCTATAATCTTGCCTCCATGATAAATAAATGAAAAAGTAACTATCTTTAACAAATTGTTCCCAACTATCACCGAATGACATTTTGTGACTGTTTGTGTAATATGTTTTATCTTAGTAGAAACCCCAACAATGAACTTTAGTTTCAGATGACCTAACTTAAATGCAACTTTAACAAATTCTCAACAAAACCCAGATAACTTAACCAATTCTCAAACCTTCATGCACCATCAACAACTTTAAACTAATCTTTGTTTAAATGCAGATGTATTAACAAGAAGTTTAAGATAGCACCTAATGAAAGAAGAATACCACATTTTACTACTGCCAAACACATAAGTTTCTTTGCCCTAGTCCAATGCTTGTTATCCATTGAAACCGACTACAACCATTTGCAACTGCTAATGCTAAAACAATAATGAATCGAGCTTTGTCACATCAGGCCAAGAACCCTAAATGAGCTTTGTAACCTAAGCTCAAAACAATGTAAAAATGAAACTCATACACATTTGAGTCTTTCACCTTTCAACCCGTTAACCCTAGATGGGGTCGGTAATGTCAATGTCTTAAAATCCCTTCAAGTTGTTAAAGATACCTCAACAAAACTCAAATGCCAGTTTCCAATCTTTAAAGTCTTAATGACTTTATTAAAACATTAATAATATTTTGATTACCTTCAACACAACAAGTCTTCCAACAAAGTCCACCTTCTTAATGCAAAACGTATGGTGTCAAGGAGCCTCATGACAAGGTGAATTGAAGATCAATCAAGAGATAGGAAATATCTATGCTGTGGACCATGGAGAAAGCAACATAATGATCAAAGCATGATATACCATATTGCCGTTTCTAACCAACATCACTATCCAACAAACAATGCCAATTACATATAATATTGAAGACATTAAATTGAGTTGTTGTCAACAAGACATGTACCACTGTCCACAAACTCATGTAATCACTTTACCTTGTGCATTTCATCATGAAACTGTAAGTGAAACTACTTCGCACAAACTGACTGAACAAACTGAATATACCAACTGTTTGACATCTATGCCAACACTGCCAATGCCAACTAGGGGTCAACAAACTCCCCCTTTGGCATTGATGTCAAACAACTTGTATATCAATATTGATCAAACAAATAAACCAAACTGTCCTGAGATTCCAAGCCATCATGAAGGTCATTCAACATCACCATGAGTGATTCAACCAGACAAAGTACACTGTCCACTATCCAATAAAGCATAGCTAGTACAGTATATGAACAGTACCGGAGAAGAATCAAATAAAATCATAGATATAGCAACTATCATAGCATTGAATGACTATAACAACTTATAAGAGCAAATAAAACATGTAACATATACCAACATGACTGTTACAGCTAATATGTCATAGCATGGATTGAATGGAAATCATGTATACCAGCAAATGAAAAACATGTATCATATACCACATCATATATCACTGTAGTGCAGTAGAATGAAATGATTGTACTTGTATTGCATCATACGTCTCCCCTGAAAATGAGCATCATAATGGAAAGGCATCATACTGGATCAATACCACATATCATCTCCCCCTTTTGACAACAATGCCAAAGGTGAGGGATAGTAAAACTGAAAGAGAAGATCGTTGTTACCAACTACAGTGCCAAGAACCATCACAAATGAAAGAATATCAATTGTATTAGGCTGCCAATGTCCTCATCTAGCTGTGAACATATACCAAATACCAGAGTATCTATGTACATACTCCTCATAAAGACTGTCATAGGAAACATCAAACTGTTAGACAAACGAGAGAATACCAAATTTGTCAAATCACTGATTTAATGCCTGTAGAATACTGTCAAACCACAAATCACCAAACACTGCCATGCCAACTGTCACTGTAAATTCATGGAGCAATAACATGAAAAGAGATCACAAACTGAAACAATAACTGAAGCTTGTTCACCACTTGCCACATTAATGCATCATATATACACAGTGAGCATACCAACAAAAACTGCATATAGAATGTATGAACAACATGAAAACATTAGGGATAAAAAGTAGCCTTAGAAGCTCCCCCTGAAACCATGGCCAAAACTGATGTATTTAAGAGAACTAAGGGAGAGAACACCAAGTCTATCCCTTAAGCTTTCAGTTCACTTCTTTTGTTAATGGCTTTGTAAAAATATTAGCCACTGTTGTTCTTTATCTAGCCTTCCTCATTTGATATACAATAAACTTTCTCCTTTTTGTTATTCAATGACAAAGGGCTAGCTCCCCCTGTCTTATAACTCCATTAAAAGATATCATCACCTGCAAAAATAATGAGAAAGATTCATAGGTCTTTGGCATACTTGTAATATCATGAATGTGAGTACCATAAACTGTACCAATACAACTAAGTGCTATCAAAGCAAAACTAACACCATCATGAAACCATGTAAAGCATAGCACAGTCACTTGTCCTTAGGATTCAAGATACACTCAAACTGGCCCTGTGAATGATAAAACCACAAATAACACCATTGCAACAACGAAGTGCATTGCACCAACATTGTTAACACCAAATACACTATCCTCAAATATAACTCCACAAACATCACGAATATCTAAACAATAACATCATGAAAACATGAAGATGCATTAACATGTCAACATCTACACCCTCTGTCAGCATAATCAAATGGTTATGATCAGAAAAGGTATGGAGTCAATGTTAATAACTTACTATCAACATCAAAAGCCTTAAGGACTATTTTATTTATCATTGGCTGCTCTCAAGATAATCAGACAAAAAATATGAAGAGCATCGTGTCAAGAAAGAGAATGAAAATCATTGCAACTACAGGACATGTCACTGCTCTACAAAGTTCCAAGTCTCTGAGTCAAAGAAAGATCACTGTGTACATGACAAACATTGGTACTGTCCTCAAAGAACATTGTCCTCATCATATCACTTTAGCATTAAAAAAAACTTATGCATAGTATGCCAAATTGCATATTATAGATCCTAACATCATATCTGTCTGTCAAGACAATATGATTGTCTTTGTCTGTTGACACTCCCATCATTGAACTAATCATTTTAATCAAGATTACCACAGATACTACATGAAAATCACTGTCACAAAATCATTACAAAACACATCATTGTGGCAGAAACTTATATCTTGCAGTCATGTATATCAGGGAACTTGCAACATTAGATATTAACTTGAATTGGATGTCACAACAATACTACCTAAGCCAAGGAACAATCTAGTCAACAAATACATTGCACTCTACCATACCAATGAACTCCTCTTGTGTTGTTGTATATCACATGAAGATACTGCATTGTTACTTGCAAATGACTGTTTCCTTTATAAGCAATGATCATATCAAAATAAAACCTTTTACATGCATTTCAACACGATATATTATCCATGCAACAACACATTTCATAGTTTGATAAATTCTACACCATGCCACTCTGCAACTTGCACCAGCAAGGGTCAACAAAGGTCTGCAACAGGAGGTCTGTCTACAACAAAAGGTCTACTAGAAATATACCAAGAGGTCTACAATGAATCATAAGTTTACCAAATATCTATGTACTAATCATACTGTAGCAACCATGCTATTGCTATACACCAACCATACCTCACACTAAAGTTTTTCGCAAAGAGATAACATTAATGATAGTATTCCTCCAACACTGCACTAACATTCAAGAAAGGCAAAACACTGACCTCAAAGATGATTCTCAAGAGTATTGTCTTGTATTTTACCACAGTTTTACTACTCCCATCATGTATTAACAACCTATCTCCATGAATGAATGATAAATTCAAAGTATCAACACATGAACATACACCCTTGTCTCTTCTTCATCATTTGAAAACAAGTTTATTAGGGCACTAGCAACTACAACATATCACAGCAAGTACATGAACATCCACATTCAGGATAAGACAAATATTGCATGAAGTGAAAATCAAGACCAACTAGAATAATGTACTTGTCCAAGAGCAACTTGCTTAACTTAACTATCTAAACACCATAGCAACATACTTGAACCACATCTCCTTGGGACATTTTCACAAGAGTTTTATATGCTTTACTAAGCACTGTAACACTTTGAACATCTATCCATGACTCCTGACAACACCAAGACTGCTAAACAAAAGTGCCATCACAATACCCTAGATACTCATCAAACCTCTACATGACAACAACAAATCATGAAGCTATGAATTCTTTGTCAACTCTTCCCAATGATGAACAAGAACCATAAAACCTTTAAAGAACCTTACTGACCAAGATTTAAAATAACCTTACTGATCCATAATCATCAAACGACTGACTGTCCTGCACCAACAATCATTATCATCATTCCAAAGCTCTACACACATATAAAGGTCAGCAACTGAGGTAAAGTCTGAGAAGATCTGTAACCCAAGCTCTAGGTCTGCAACTACTCCATTGCAACAAACATAAGGACAGAGGTTTCCAAGTTGTCTCCAACATACTACTCAGCTACACTGCACTAAAACAAAAGATCTATTGAACCTGTACTCTCAACCATAAGGTCTGTAGAGCTCTTTTTATGCAATGGATAATATCTTGAGTAACATGCATTGGTTTTGGTTTTTCATCTCTTGGATCTTGTTTTCTTCTCCATACTTGTATAGGTTTTTTCTTCTCCTTACTCAAGGTATTCTTTTACTTTTGTTTGAACATGTAGTCCCTAGATGGCTTCATCAAACTTTTATTACACCATTGTGCTTTGTGTCCAAACTCATTACACCTATAACATATAATGTTGTTATCTAGACCAAAGAAAGGATAATTACTTCTAGGCATGTTGTATGAACCTCTCTTGACATTCCTCACATGATTATGACTTTTATTCATCCAACAATTTCTTGTTCTACATTCTCGCGCTCTATGACCATAAACATGTCAAGAATAGTAATAACCATGAAACTGAGAGTAGTTGTACCTTATTGAATGGTATTGCCTGATAGGTGGAGGTCTTGAGCTTCTACTTGTCCTTCTACCTTCATTAACACATTTATCTTTTGTCTTATATGCAGGAGTAGCAACATGATGACCCAAATGTACCTTCTTCCTTGGTGTACTTCTAGCTTTAGAGCATTGTCCTTCTTCATAACCTAGACACGTAGTGTCTTTGTGATGCTTTTCTTTGCTCAATATGTCATTCAAACAATCAGTACTCTTTTCAAATAGGAGATTCTTGTGCAACTTAGAAGATGCTTCTTCCAATTCCTTTCTCAAAGAAACTATGTCTAACTCTAATCTTAGGCATTCATTAGTTTTGACTTCAAGATCAGATTTTGTAAAATCAACTATCCTTTTTGCTTCTTCTATTTCTATCTTTAGGCTAATAATTAGCTTATTTGACTCTTCAAGTTATAAAGAAACTTTTGCAAAATTTGAACATACCTCATCCTTGAAATCTTTTTCTTGTTGAAGTTGGTCTTTTAATTTCTGATTTTCTTTTCTGAGTTGCTTGATTGTATCCAGAGCACACAAGAGTTCTCCTTCAATATCAACCTCACACTCTTGTTCATCATAGTCCTGTTCATAGTCATCTTCATCCATAAAGAGGTCTTTTTCTTCATCATCAATTTCTTGTTCATCTATAGTTACAATAAAGTCTTCCTTTTTATCACACTTTATATCAACATTTAGAGGAGACTCATGCAACAACTCATCACATGACTTGACTAGGGTTTGCTATATAATTTTTTACTCTGCATCTTTCTTTTCTCTATTTCTTCTACTCTTTCCCATGGTACTCCACTATTAGGACCTACCCAAGCCTGTTAGACTTCTATAGGGAACCTATGCTATGACACCCCTTGTTGGAGTACAGGACCACTGAGAGGGGGGGTTGAATCAGTGGTCTATAAACTTTTAAAACCTTTTGCACCTTTTAACTCAAAGGATAGAGAACGAGAGAGACTTCAAAGATTTATCAAATACATATGCACAAGTATGATTATAAACATTATGATCAAGACCTCAAAGATAAAACATTAGGGCACACACATAAAGATAAACAACATGAACAATAACACATGTTTTTCATGAGTGGAAAACCCTCATAGGGATGAAAAAACACTCGGAAAATGCCTCACTGGCTTAATAAAAAACATGCCTCACTAACTACACAAAATGCCTCACTGGCAAGAGAACCTCGTTGGTTACAACCTCATTGGCAAATACAACTGCCTCACTGGCAATCAAATGAACATGAAAAGGAAAACTCAATTAAGGGGTTACCCTAATTCACTACAATGCTTTACACTTTACAATCTTACACCTCTTTATGTTCACAACTAAAAACATTCTTCAGGTACAACTTTTTCAAACATACATATTATAGCATTTCTCAATGATCACATAAGACAAAACATGATCCCTACAAGACATGTCAGAAAACCTCTGGAAATCTCTTTACCCTCCTTTGCAAACTGAATCAAACAATATTATGTATCACACCAAATGAATTGACTAGGTTTCCTCTTGTTACATCAATATAACAATCAAACACAGAGTATGATCTTTGTTTCACTATACACCATGTCTTGACTATCTCATTTATTTGAGATTCAAGAATGTATCTGTTTGTTCATTGCAGTCCTGCACTTTGAAGTGCCTTTACAACTTAGGATAGTTTTTTTTTCTTTTTAATGAAGCACAATGTTGCTAAATTAGAATATCATTTTGGATGCTATATTCATACACATTTTAACATCTCAACATAGTGTTTCATATAATGCTATCACAATGTCTGTATGCCCTTCCAAAAATGAAAAAGTAATTGTCTTTAACAAATTGTTCCCAACTATCACCGAATGACATTTTGTGACTGTTTGTGTAATATGTTTTATCTTAACAGAAACCCCAACAATGAACTTTAGTTTCAGATGACCTAGCTTAAATGCAGCTTTAACAAATTCTCAACAGAACCCAGATAACTTAACCAATCCTCAAACCTTCGTGCACCATTAACAACTTTAAACTAATCTTTGTTTAAATGCATATGTATTAAACAAGAAGTTTAAGATAACACTTGATGAAAGAAGAATACCACATTTTACTTCCACCAAACACATAAGTTTCATTGCCCTAGTCCAATGTTTGTTATCCACTGAAACTGACTACAACCATTTGCAACTGCTAATGCTAAAATAGTAATGAATCGAGCTTTGTCACATCAGGCCAAGAACCCTAAATGAGCTTTGTAACCTAAGCTTGAAACAATGTAAAAATGAAACTCATACACATTCGAGTCTTTCACCTTTCAACCTGGTAACCCTAGATGGGGTCGGTAATGTCAATGTCTTAAAATCCCTTCAAGTTGTTAAAGATACCTCAGCAAAACTCAAATGTCAGTTTCTAGTCTTTAAAGTCTTAATGACTTTATTAAAACATTAATAATATTTTGATTACCTTCAACACAACAAGTCTTCCAACAAAGTCCACCTTCTTAATGCAAAATGTATAGTGTCAAGGAGCCTCATGACAAGGTGAATTGAAGATCAATCAAGACATAGGAAATATCTATGCTATGGACCATGGAGAAAGCAACATAATGATCAAAAGCATGATATACAATATTGCTTTTTCAAACCAACATCATTGTTCAACGAATAATGCCAATTACATATAATATTGAAGACATATTAAATTGAGTTGTTGTCAACAAGACATGTACCTATTGATAACTGAGAGGGGGGGTGAATCAGTTATCTTAATTAACTTAACTTTCTGTTCTTCTTTAATAACTAGTGCAACATTAAAATAAATAAGCATCCATAATCATGAAAGCAGAAACAAAGTCAATTCACATAACACAATGGTTTTGACATGGAAAACCCTGTTAAGGGAAAAACCACGGGGTGACTAACCAAAGAATGTATTCTCTGTTAGAAGAATAGAAATACAAAAAATATCACTTGCCAATTAGGGCTCACTGCCCAAGCACACTGCTCACAAGAGGCTTATTGCCTACAAGAGACTTACTGTCTACAAGGTACAAAGAAAGTAACAAGATACTTGAACTAATAAGAAGCATCCATATATGTTGAGGTTCAGTTCCGGTTAGGCTCAATACACTGATCTACTGCATTTCATTCTTCCTCTTCTTTGGTGCTGATGTCTTGTCACATACCGGACCTGTATTACTGCTGCTACACTGCTCTTCTGCTTTTCTTCGCACTTCACAACACTCACACCTTTTCATCGAAATCCATCTGGTATATATATCCGCACAAAGGATTTCAACATCTTCCTAGTCGGCATCTGGAATACTCAATATTTTCCCAAACTCTGGTATGTCGGCTGAATCCTTGCTTACCAAGTGATGCATATCAAAGAGATGCATGTAGAAGTCATCAATCATGTCAGCCAATCATGAATGATACCTCAAGAAGCTTGATCACCATCAATATCTCATCCAGATTAAGGTTTGATGCTCTGTCGGTTAGGTCTTCCTCAGTTTACTCTGCCAGACAAGGACCCAATACTCAGGTGCTTATATCTTTTCACTCTTTCATTACCGGAGGCTCAATCTCTGGAGTATGTTAGTCATGGTACTCCTCTTGACTTTCTCAAGTCCACACTTTACTGAGATACTTCCTTTGAGAGATCTGGACCTGACTGTCGGACCTTGCTGCATGCTCTGTTCTTGCTTACCGGACCCCAACATTCTTCAATTTGACTTCCGGTAGAGACACACCATGTCCTACGAATGTGTGGGATGGACTTTGTTGCCATCAATGACAACACTCATGAAGCCACATAGTGTCTCTTGCCAACAACCTCCCCCTTTGGCATTGATGGAAACACTTAGTGAAAAATGACTGTCACACTGTACTCCCCCTTGGCTGATACTCTGTTCTAATGTACACTTTTTCGGAGCTCCCCTTTAGCTAGATCCTGTGTATGAGGAAAAATTGATTAAATCTAAACTAATAAAACCAAAAACCAATCACATAAAGCGAACCAATCTAAGTAAAAGCCATTATTATAAAATCAAAGACAAACGAAAGCTCTTACCAAAACCTGTATTCTTCCCTTTTGGAGAAGTGTGGATTGCTCAATCAAGTTGTGAAACCATAGCTGCAACAAGAAAGTAGTGTGCTCAATGTGCTCAAAGATCAATGTTAAAAGATCGTAAAGTTGCTCAATCGACGTGTTTTGTATGCTCAAAGCTCTCTTAAGTATGCCTGAGAATACGATCGAAGAGAGAGGCTCAATGAAGGAGATGAGGGGGGTTTATATAGATTTCAACATAGATCGATCAACAGTCCAGATAATTCAGAAGAATCAATGAAGGAGAACAGTTGAGGAACGTGCAACGAATAAGAAGAAGCCAAGTGTCTTGCTTTCTTTTGCATGAGAGGAGTTATCAAGAATAGAAGAATGAGTTAAAGCAATTAACATAATGTAATGATCAGTTAAGTGATTTAAAACAAGAAGAAGGGATTTGCATGAGAAAAGAAGATATTTTGCTTTATTAAATATAGAAAGCTTGAGTTATTTTAGAGATAACTCAAATTTAGAAGAAAAAGCAATTTAAATAAATATTTGATTTATTTAAATTTAGAGAAGATATTTTGGAAGAAATAATTAAATAATTGGAATTATTTAATTTAGAAGATTTGAAAGCAAATTAAATAAATAAATTTATTTAATTGTTATGCATGATTTTGGAAGAACAGAAGATTATAAATAAAATATTTGATTTTATTTATTCTTAGAGGATTGAGATAATTTAAATAAATTTCCATGATTTATTTAAATTTAGAAGAACAATTGATTTAATTAAATAATGTAAATTATTTAATTGTAGATAAGATAGAATTGTGATGAATTAATTAAATAATTGGATTTATTTAATTAATGTGGACTTGATTTTTGGAAAGAATATAATGATCTAATTAAATAATTAAAATTATTTAATGTTGGAAGAATAATAGAGGAATTTAATTTAATTAATTAAATAAAGAGAATTTATTTAATTAATGTCGAAAGTATGTGATTTAGAAGAATTTGGTGAAATTAATTAAATAATTAGATTATTTAATTAATGTGTGAAATGCAGGTGATTAGACAGATGATGAAATGCCAGTGGTGTGACGACTTGGTCATTTTAGGGTGTCTACATTTTGCCCCTCTTTGATGCAATGCAGCGTGTAGCATTGCGTCAAAGAAAACGATTGTTGAAGATGTAATACAATTTTTTGATGCCCCAGTGTAGGTATTTGCCCCAGCGTATGCCCCCTCGAGCGAGAAGACGGGGAAGCGGTAGAAGAACTGTGTTGACGCTCGACTAGAAGAGTACGCGACCAGGTAGGAGGAAAAGCAGAAAAGGGGTGGGAAGAAAAACTAAGGATGGGACACTATAAATAGGTCCCATGGGGACCACAATCCTCATTTGCACCCTAGGAGATTCTAAATTTAGAGAGGAGAGCTTCCAAACTAAGTTTGAGAGAGTTGAGCAGACAGCGAGGAGAAATGTCGATTCCAGCGCACAGACATCGGGCGGAGCTAGTGCGGACCTACAGGAGGCCAGCAGGAGCTCCGGTAGCGGTAAGTGATCGAAAACCCCCTTTGAATTTTGTCGTTTAGGATGGATTAGGGCTAGGTTTAGGTAGGGTTTGCATGTCAGCCAAAAGCGCTGTAGGGAGTCGCGGCGCATATGGTAGTCATTTGCAGCGCGTTCAGCGCACCGTAGCGCTGTTGGTAGGCGGGTGCAGCGCGGTTGGTAAAAATGCCGCACGTATGGTTTGTCAGACAGCGTCGCAGCGCACTTGGCAATATGCCGCAGCGTGTATGGTTAGGTAGGGCAGCACGTTGGGTAGCGTAGAATAGCACAGTTGGCGGGGGTAGAAAAAATTGAAGCGCCTCTGGTAGGACAGAGCGGCGCGGGTGGTAGCCTGGCGCGGCGCACTTGGTAGAAAAAAAATGCAGTGTGTCTGGATAGACAGTATAGCGCGGTTGGTATGGAAGAACAGCGCTGTTGTATAAAACAAAGCGCTTTTGGTTAAGTAGCAGAAAAGTTAGGGTTTAAGTAGAATGGGGGGTTGCAGAGCATAGCATATGGGTAGATAGGAGTTTGAGGGATTGGTTATAGAAGAACTGACAAGTGAGTTGCTATGGATGCAGAGGATTTTGCCACCACTGATGTCGCGAGAGCGACACCACGCAATTGCACACGAGGTTGTACAGTTGACATGGGAGGAGTACGCATTCTTGGAGCATGCGGGACTATGGCACGTGGCACATTTAACACACATTAGGGCGAATCTCGCCCTAGTGACCGCAGTGGTAGAGAGATATCACAGCGAGACCTCGTCTTTCCACTTTCCGACGGGGGAGGCAACAGTGACACTGGAGGACGTATACCGGATCCTATGGATTCGGATTGATGGAGAGATAGTGGACTTTGATCTGGCATGGGGCGAGGCAGGCATGGTGGAGGTCTTCTGCACAGATGACCTGTGGATAGATGACGGGGAGATCCGATGGGCAGACATCCCGAGACTCTGCGACAGGATCAGATGGATAGTTGCATCACTGATTGGCGGCTTCCTGTGTCCAAACAGGAGATCTAGAGGATTATCAGTTGGCTGGGGGATTTTGCTATCAGGGATGTTCACACATGGCAGACAGTATGCGTGGGGCCCCTGTGTGTTGGGACAGTTATATCATGACATGCACCACTGCATGTACAGGAGAGGCAGGAGCCTCTCAGCAGGGGTGACCTTGTTACAGGTATGGGCATGAGAGCATATTCCAGTGATCCGACCCATGACACAGTGCCATTGAGACAGAGGCGAGCCCTATGTGTTTTTATATGATGGGGTGATTACACATCGGAAGATGGAGTCAGTAAGCCACTGGAGGCGGCAGATTGATGAGATGGACCTGTTCATATGGAGGCCTTGGCTACTATGTGAGGAGTGGGATGATGAGCATGAGCAGCTCATGTATTGTAGACAGGCTCGCTATCTGTTCGGGAGACGGACAGATATGATAGAGAGGTACCTGCCCGAGTGAGTTCTTAGACAGTTTGGATTACCGCAGGGACTACCCGTGGGGGAGGCCACACATGCCAGGACGCGGAGGGAGGTTGGAGACTGGGATGCAGAGATCCCAGTGGCTACAGCTTTAGCGGAGGTGCGGGGACTTGTCCCTGTGAGATGGGATTGGGACACAGGGCTGGCAGACCCAGGGACGCTGCCAGAGTACGATCAGTATTGGCAGACTCACATGCCAGTGTGGCTGACGACACCAGGGGTGGCAGGGGCAGTGGGAGAGGTACTAGTCCTCGGAGGGAAGGCTAGGATGAGACGATAGGCCAGGGCAACCAGGCAGTAGGCAGTGGGAGAGGGCAGGGGTTAGCAGGCAGGTGGAGAGAGTAGCAGCCAACAGGCCGATGTGGAGATGGCAGAGGCAGTGGGTCCGGTCGTGGAGACCGACTTGCAGAGAGCCGAGTGACTGCTGCAGGAGGAGATAGCCCGGAGGACTCGATTAGAGCTCTGGATGGTACGATTGAGGAGGGATAGAGATGCAGCCCGGGCGGAGGCGAGGCAGGCCGAGGCCACAGCCCAGACACAGACACAGGCAGCCTCAGCAGCACAGACAGCCCTGGCACAACTACAGGCTAGTATGCAGGCACAGGTATAGGCCCAGGTGCAGGCACAGGTACAGGCAGCAGTGCAGGCGGCACTACAGGCACAGGCACAGGCAACACCAGCACTGGCAGGGGATGATAGGTAGCTAGCCCAGACTAGACAGGAGAGGGATGCAGAGGTGCAGCTGCGGTTGACAGCAGAGGCCACACTCTTTAGAGTGAGGCAGGAGAGAGAGGAGGCACGCCGTGCACTAGGTGCAGATCAGAGGACCCTATACAGCGAGCTCGTCCGAGTGCAGGGTGAGCTAGTATCAGCCGGCAGGGAGGCAGAGTACTACAGGGGTTTGTATGTGGGCGCGGTGCTAGCGGCACAGCAAGAGCCGAGTTACAGAGACAGGAGTAGATCTGGGGCATCCGGATCCCGTAGGACAGGGTAGTCAGTGTCTTCAGTTAGAGGACCATTTTTACCACCAGGGGGAGGAGGAGGAGCAGCAGGGGGACCTCCACCGAGCACAGGGGGAGGACAGGGGCCACAGCAGGAGGGCAGCTCTACCCACTAGGGCATGTTCATGTATATTGTATCATATTTGTCATTTTAGATAAATGCCTACGTGCATTCTGATGTATATTTTGCGGGCTCTTGATAGCCTTGATGTACTATATTGATGTATATTTGGATGTATACACATTTTGTATTATTGATGTAGACACAGACATTTTGTATTATGATGACCATTACGTGATATATATGATGATCTATTCGGCTCACTGTTGTTCATGCTTTTGTGTATGTATTCTTTGATGTCATGGATGTGATGATATGTATGTATGATTATGGATTCACGTGATGACATATGTTGCTTATATGATGCTTATAGATGTATGATGATATAGATGTGATGACTAGTGATATTTGACATGTGGGTTTTGCAGATATGCACCAGAGAAAAGAACAAGAGGAGATGGTAACAGAGACTGTTGATCGATCTTTGCAATGAAAACGATATAAAGGGTGTGGGAATGGATGAATGAGCTTGTTGCATTGGTTTCGCAATTGTATATAAAGAGCAATCCTTATTTTGATATAGCACATGGATAGTTCACCACCAAGGTATAAAAGACCAAGGTGCAGTAATATCCGAGTGCGTGGATGTTGACTCTGCAAGCAAGCGGTTTGAACTTAGATCCCTTAGACATAACATAACCTTGTTGGAACATGTGAATAAGCCATAGTCTTGAACATAAAATAAACTTCAATACATGTAAATGCAAGAAGAATATTAATATGTAAGATGCTAGGTCCTAACACACACAAGATAAATATAATGCTAAGAAAGATACTAACGATCATTCCTCAAACACGGCACACAAAAAGCAATGACTATGCCCCCAATCCGTACTGTATCGCAACATACCAAGATTATATATAAATCAAGGGAGCCTTGAGTAAGTACTGGAAAAGGAACAAAAGATGAACCATAAAGTAAATTGACTGACTTACAAAGTAAACATACAACCAACATATTCTCTTGCCAAAGAGGTTGCTCAGGAAATATTGGGTAGGAAAGATAACAGCCTTATCGTAGGAACTCTGTGTCCATTAAAGGGTACTATCTACCTAAAAAGACAATGTCTCGCTGCAGGAAATGCCACATGTCACAGGAGACGCGTGTGTTGGTCTCGACGATGGAACACTGTGCAGAAGACAAGCTTGTTGATCTAGGGCTTTGGTTAAGTGGTACTTAGCTGATGTTGGCAATCGGTATGCAGGACAATAGATGACTCTAGAAGTAGGCCTCTTTGCTTTAGGTTTGTTAAGGACCTTTTGCTTTGAAAGGATGCGCTAGCTTGCTGCTTGAGTTAGTCAAGTCGAGGCGAATGGATTTTGATAAACGGACGACTAGAAGGATGACAGTGCTAATGGATTGGGGTGGGTGGAGAATGATGGATCATGTGTGCCTGAGTACTGGATACATCCTTCGTATTCCAGACTGCCTACATACCCTGTATCCACGGGATCAAGGCACACGATGATGAAAGATGAAAGTGATAAATATGTAGTTCTGGATAAAGTGATGAGATGGGTCAAGATGAAGAGGAGGTGATCTTATGTACTTGAGTACTGGAAACGCCCTTCGTATTCCAGACTGCCTACATACCCATATCCATGGGATCAAGGTACCTTAAGATTGAGCAGAGATGATATGTAGTTCTGGATGGTGTGATGATGTGGGAAAAGTGTTGAGAAGATAACATCCTTATCATAGGAGCGATGTGTCCGTTAAAGGGTGTTACCTGTGAACAATGAGAAAGAGATTGAAGTATGCATTGCGAACCACGAACAAGGAACCAATCCTAGACCTAAGTTAAGGAAAGAGTTGCCCCCATTCTGGGAGGGGAAACTGTAGGGGTGACTGCCGAAGAAGACACAGAAAGACTTGACCTAGGACAAGACAGTGTTAACTGTAGACACAGACCAAGACATGGGGAGACGATGATGGACATTGACAAATTTCTAAGCTATACTAGATAGGGAGATGGAAATGCAAACAAGATCAATGGTTTTATTATGGATGAATGGAAAGTGCACTGCGAATTGGATAAGGAGCGGACAGGACTCGATAGACGATGGATGGTAACTCTACATATAGCGCCTATTTGCCAGGTTTTCACTATGGTACTTATCCAAGGCCCCTGTTTGCCAGGTTTTCGCCAGAGGACGAATTTTTTTTTGGATTTTTTTTTTGGAATACTCTGAGGATCAGGCATAGAACTTCTTGAGATGGACACTGTTAAGTGGCTCATCTAGAGGAATGCTGTCAGGTGTAGCTAAAGTATAAGCTCCTGATCCATATGCTGCTGTCACAATAAAGGGACCTAACCAGTTAGGCTCAAACTTGCCCTTCTTTTCTCGATCTGCTTGATTTCTCTGATTCTCCTTAAGTACAAGATCACCAACTTGAAACCGTCTTTCTTTGATCTTTTTGTTGTAATTATGCCAGAGGCGGTTTTGATAGACATGGAGATGATTAAGTGCGGCAAGGCGCCTCTCATCCAGTAGTTCAAGCTCAGCTAATCTGGAAGTGCGATACTCGTCTCCGCCGATCAGGTCCTGCATGGAAACTCTGAGGGATGGGATCTCGACCTCTATAGGTAGGATGGCTTCAGAGCCAAAGACCAAGGCATAGGGTGTGGCACCCGTTGGTGTTCTGATACTAGTGTAGTAGGCCCATAGGGCGGGATTGAGTTGCAAGTGCCAATCACGACCAGCTTCATTGACTGTTTTCTTGAGGATTTTGAGAATGGTTTTATTGGAAGCCTCAGCTTGGCCGTTACTCTGTGGATAGTAGGGAGTTGAAAAGTCATGTTGGATGTTGTATTGTATGCATAAGGCATGGACATCTTGGTTCTTGAATGGTCTCCCATTATCAGTGACAATGGCTTGGGGAATACCATACTGGCATATGAGGTAGTTTAGGATAAACTTGGCTATTTGCTTACCGGTAATATAGGTCATAGGAATGGCTTCCACCCACTTCGTGAAATACTCAGTGGCGGTAATGATAAACTTGTGGCCATTGGAGGAGGAAGGGTGGATTTGTCCTACGAGGTCGAGACCCCATTGAGAAAAAGGCCATGGAGTTGTCACAGGTTGTAATTCATGAGTTGGTGCATGAATCAAATCTCCATGCTGCTGGCATTGTAGACACTTCTTAGCAAATTGTGCAGCATCTTGCTCTATTGTAGGCCAGTAATAACCTGTTATGAGTATCTTCTTAGCAAGATTAGGACCGATAGAATGTGCGCCACAGACACCTTCGTGTATGTCTCGTAAGGTAGCTTCGATTGCTTCCGCGTTAAGACATCGTAAGAGGACACCATTGAGACTCCGGCGATATAGTGTATCACCCAGAATGATGTAACGAGAGGATCGACGGATAAAGGTTTTGCGTTGGGTGGATGATAGGTCAGGGGGAAAGGTTTTGTTCTTGAGGTATTCATAGATATCTTCATACCATGGGGAATTGGGACCAACAAGTTCACAGATGATTTCAGTAATGGGAACATCTACGGCTGGTATCAAGAATTGTTCGATCAAGAATTCACATTTCTGTGTATTTGCAGGCATGTCAATCAGTGACCCGACAGAAGCCATAGAATCCGTAGCTTTGTTATGCTCTCTTAGAATTTGCTCAAATGTGATGCTAGAAAAGTGTGGTTTGTAGGTGTCCACTAGTTGCTTGTAGGGGACCAACTTTTCATCCTTTGTTTGGTACTCATCCGTGACTTGGCGAATGACTAGCTGTGGGTCTCCATATACTTGTAATTCTGTGATGTCCTATTGAACTGCTGTATTGAGACCTATGAGGAGTGCTTCATACTCAGCAATGTTATTGGTGCAAGGGAATGCAAGCCGATATGACTTTGGAATATAGTCATTCTGAGGTGTAACAAATAAGATGCCAGCTCCTGATCCATGCTGTGTGTAGGAACCATCAAAGTATATCTTCCACATTATGGAGTTAGCAAGAGTGAAGAGATTTTCTTCAGGAAAGTCTGCTACCATAGGATGTGTATCTTTCATAGGTGCTTCTGCTAGTTGATCGGCGAGGGCTTGTCCTTTGATTGCTTTACGATCCATGTACTCAATATCGAACTCACTAAGGATCATGACCTATTTAGCTAGTCTGCCTGTGAGAGCTGCTTTTGCTAGTAGATACTTCAAGGGATCAATCTTGGCTATCAGATTTGTGTGTTGGTTCAGCATGTAATGCCGCAACTTTTGAGAAGCAAACACTACTGCTAAACAAGCCCTTTCCATTGGTGAATAATTGAGCTCATATCCCACCAAGGTTCTACTAATGTAATAAATTGCATGCTCCTTTCCTATTTCATCATTTTGTGCTAGAAGGGCCCCTAGGGCCGAATTTGTAGTGGAAATATATAATATCAAAGGTTTGTCTGCAACTGGTGGAACCAATACAGGGGGTGTAGCTAGATACTCTTTAAGTTGATCAAACGCTGCCTGACACTTATTGTCCCATCGAAATGAGACATCCTTTCAGAGCAAGTGTTGAAAGGGTTTACATTTATCTGCTAGTTATGATATGAAACGCCGAATGGACTGCAACCTTCCTTGAAGGCTCCTTAGTGCTTTAAGGTTCTTGGGTGGAGGCATCTCCACTATAGCCTTTACTTTCGTTGGATCGACTTCGATGCCTCTACGAGATACAATGTATCCCAACAGCTTCCCTGATGTTACACCGAATACACATTTCTTTGGATTGAGTCTTACTTGGTATTTTTCAAGCCTGTTGAAGATCTGTCCTAGAACCTGTATGTGATCCACCCTAGAAGATTTAGCCAATATATCATCAACATAGTCTTCCATGATGTGATGAAAGAGATTGTGGAAGATCATTGTCATTGCTCTCTGATAGGTTGCTCCTGAATTCTTCAGACCAAACAGCATGACACACCAACAATAATTGCCCCAAGGACAAGTAAAGGTTGTTTTATGTTGATCTTCTTCAGCTATCCTTATCTGATTGTAGCCAGAGAATCCGTCCATGAGAGACAACATCTCGTGACCTGCTGTCAAGTCCACTATAATGTCAATGTTTGGTAGTGGAAAGTCATCTTTAGGACATGCCTTGTTGAGATCTCTAAAGTCATTACACATGCGGATGCGCCCATTAGGTTTAGAAACAGGTACAATGTTTGAGACCCAATCTAAATAGTCAATAGGTCGTATGAACTTTGCATCTAATAATTTTTGTATTTCCACTTTCACTAAGAGAGCTATCTGTGGGTGCATCTTCCTCAACTTTTGCTTGACTGGTTTCACTTTGGGATCAACTGTGAGATAATGAACTACTAGCTTAGGGTCTAGCCCTGGCATATTGGCATAGGTCCATGCAAAGTTGATGGTTCGTTGCAAGAAGTTGTTAAGATTCCTGTGCTCTGTTTCTGATAATGATGCTGCTAGGAATGTGGTCTTTGGATTTTGTTCTGTGCCCAGGTTTATCTCTGTAGAATCTTCCACTAGGAGAGCTGATTTCTCTTGATACTTAGATGGTAGGGGAAGGTCAAATCCTCCATCCTCAGGTGCCACAGTTGGGTTTTCACCTTTGGATACGTCCTTTGTTTTTACTATTTTGTGATCAGGAGGTGCCACAGTGTGGTTTTCACCTAGAGATCTTTCTTTATTTGTACTTTTGCGACTGGAGGATTTGGCATTCTCACCAAAATAAGTTGTTGGCTCTAGTTCCATTACAAAACCTGCTTTATGATCGCCAAGAGGGATACCTTCCCGAAATCCCATGAACTCAGCTAAAGCTTCGTCATTCTGAAATACATCTATAACAGGGGACCCTTGTTGGTCCCAATCGATAAGTTCAAGGTAGACAAGTGTGACATTCTAGGAGCTGGTGGTGGAAGTTAAGGATACAGAGGATAGTGTAAAAATGGAGGATTCTGCGAAGAGATTGGTCATATGGAGGGAAGAGTCATCGATGATATCCTCTGTAGACGTTGATCGGCGGGAAAAGTGTCGGCTACCTCGTCGAGGATATACTTGATGTCCAAGGCGCGTGGTACCTTCCTACCAAATCCTAATCCTTTCTTGTCTAGCTTCTTTGTCACAACAATGGGTTCCATAGTTCCTTGATTCTGTTTCCCAAGGCCACCTTTGCCTTTATAGCCCATATTTTTTACTATTCTTAAGCCATTGCCATATTGCTTGACTGGTATTGTGACTGGTTCTTTCTCCTTATAGAGCCAAGAAGAAATATCCTCAATAGTTTCCTCTTCCAATAACCGTCCATGTTGGAACTGGGCTAGGAATGTTGGGGGAGGAATAGCTGCTTTTTTAGTTACTTTAGCAATGGGTGGTTTGCCGTAAGATTTTGGAGATAAAGGCATCCGCCCTACACAACAAGATTCTAAGATATCATAAGTGCCAAAGCCTATATCCTGAATGCGAGCTATGATTTTGGGGAGGGGTTTAGGTTCACTTGTAGAGGCTTGCGTCAGAGTTTCAGGATCAACATATAGTGGGGATTCAAGGGCTTTTTCATTTTTAGGCACTTGGTTGCAATTCTTATAGCTTCCTTGCAAGACACGATAGAATTCAAAAGGATTAGGATCTCCTGGGAGGGTGATCTCCGTACAATTATATGGGAATTTTAGGGACTGATGGTACATGGAGGGAACAACTTTCATTGCATGGATCCATGGGCGGCCTAGGATAATGTTGTAAGGCAGCTCAATATCAAGGACTTGACACCTAGTTTCAAGCATGACAGGGCCCAGTTGTATAGGCAAGTGAATAACACCTTCTGAATGGCGTTCTGCATCATCATACCCCTTGATTGTAATACTATGATTAGTGTTGACGTGATCCTCAGAATATCCCAATTGCTTTAGTAACTTTAAAGAACATATGTTGAGACCAGCACCACCGTCTATGAGTATACATTTGATTTTGCGCTTATGGATGAGCACTTCAATATGCAGGGCATCATTGTGACATGGATCATGGGAGGGGAGGTCTTTCTCAGAGAAGACCACATTGTAGGGCGAAGCAATGTTACCTACTATAGCTTGGAAATCCGTGACCGCTATGTTGTTAGGAACGGAAGACTCTTGGAGGGCTTTTTCTAGCACCACTCTATGTGCAGGTGATGACCATAGAAGGTCCAAGATAGAGATCTGTGCTGGTGTTCTCCCTAGATGTTCGACAAGATTATAATCAGATTGAACCAGAAGCCTAGGTGTAGGACCACGAATGGTGACATGACCACGATGAGTAGTAATAGTGCAATCCGTAGATTTGCCTTTGATTGTGAGGGTAGACACTCGACTCTCTTCAAAACGACCTACAATGGAATTGAAGGACGTGGAAGCATGATTGATACCTTTACCTCTATCCTGAGGAGGAGGTGGACCATGATGAGGGAATGGTTCCTTGTACATATCGAGATCTTTGTTCGTGTGTTGAACTGGTGATTCATTCTCAAAAGTGATTTGATTGGCTTCGATGAGATTTTGGATTAGGTGTTTAAGCTTCATGCATGATGTGGTTTGATGCCCTTTGCTCCTATGGAACTCACAATATTCATTGTCTCTGTAACGTGTCGTTTTGTAAACAAGTTCTCCATATGGGGGAGCATCAGGTAAGGTGATGAGCCCTTTTTGCAAAGCTTGCTGTAAGACTGATTTGATGGGCACTCCCAAGGGAGTGAATTGATGTCACGGAGGGTAATCTTGTTGAGGCCGCTCTTGTTGTCATTGTTGTTGGTTTTGATAAGGCTGCCTTTGTTGCTACTGTTGTTGAGGTGGAGCTTGACTTGGTTTGGAGAGCTGCAGCGGTGTTTGCAACGTTTGGACATGTTTAGTATCGACCACCCCATCGTTGACCACGTTCTTGTTTTTGTTCCAATATTTGGGTTTATCGTTCGATTGTTGATAAGGAGCGTTGTCTTTCGTTTCTTTAAAGATTTTGACCGCACCCTTAGCAATGAGGGCCTTCTCAATATTGATTCCCTTGTATGTGATTTCATCGAAGGTTGTAGCACTAAGAATTTGCAAATGGAAACCTAACTCTTGGTTGAGGTTCTGCACAAATATGCTAACAAATTGTTTCTCTGGAATCTTGAAAGGGAATTTGCTAGCCATTTGTCTCCGTCGTTGAAGGAAAGAAATGAAAGTTTCACCATTTTTCTGTTTATTGTTGCATAGATCAGTCATGGAAATCTCATGCTCCGCGTTGTAAGAAAAGTGGGTGGCAAACTTCTCTGCTAGCTCGTTGAAAGACTTGATACTCGTGGGTAAGTGTGAGAACCATTCTATTGCTTGACCTCCAAGACTGCGAGGAAAGAGACGCATAAGATATGTGTCGTTATGTGAGACCTCGAAGCAAGCAAGATAGAATTCCCTAAGATGGTCTTTTGGGTCACCTTTTCCTTTGTATTTATCAAACTTGGGAATAGTGAAATTTTGAGGAAAAGGGATCATTGGTAATGACCGATCAAAAGGATAAGGACACACTTCCTCTAAAGAGAAGGTCTTTTTGGTGTGGCCAAACGTAAGATTAGATAGCTGTTGTTGCACCTCTGCAATCTTTAGCTCCATAGTCGTGGGAGGGGTTGGTAACATCTCCTGTTGTCCAAAAAGTGGTTGGTGTTGCCCATACAGAAGATTATAATGTGAGCCATGCACACTGGTGTTATAAGGGTCGTAAGATTGATTGGGATCATACGGGTTGTACGTTTGGTTCAGATTGGGTTGGAATTGGAGGCTTTGATTTGGAAGAGGTGGAGGCGGCGCTAGGTAAGAATGTTGGTTTTGTGATGGTTGAAGAAAAGAATTGGGTGGAGGAAAGCTAAAGTGCATTTGATTAGGTTGTGATGGCGGCACATAGCTTTGGGAAACTTGATGTTGGGCATGTTGAGAGTGGCTAGGCAATGTGTGAAAGAAGTTGAGCGAGGATGAATGCTGTGGAGGAGGGATATAGGTAGAAGTGATTTGCGACGGTTGGGGTTGATTGAGGATGAGAGTAGAAGAATGTTGTGGTTGGGGTTGCATGACTCTAATTGGTTGAGAGACATGAAGGTGTGATGATATAGGAGGTGGCATTTGTTGAGACCCTTGTTGCATGGCTACATAATTGTTCCCCGGATTGTAATTTGGTGGGAAACCCACGCGTGATGGAGTAACCAAGATTCCACTTGCGACTGGTGTGGACACTTTAGGAGGTGGTTGCATATTTGATCGAGCTAAGGTGGCTTGCTTAGCTAACTCTGCTTGATGTTGGAGAGTTTCTTGTTGGTTTTTGTAGATCTCCATTGGTGTCAAAAGCGGTGATATGGGTCTCTCCCCTGTTGGATTTTGAAAAAGGGGATTCCGATACTGTGAGCCTTGTGTAGGTAAGGGCGTAGTCACTGTGGACATGGTTTGAACTGCTTGTATGGTATCTTGGGTGTTATTGTTCTCCTTGAGAGTGGATAAATCAAAATCTTGAGGTAACTTGGCGCCTTGCTCTGCAAGCAAGCGAAAGAAATGATCCTAGTTCTCACTAAGGATTTTGTCAAAGGCGGCCACGACTCTAGGCTCTTGTATGATTTCATCAAGATCTTGCCCATCTACGTGAGAGGATTGACCTATTTCAAAGTGTCGCTCTTCTTGAGATGGGACTAAATCTACAGTATAACCTTGAGGGACAAAATCCAGAGGCAAGCTGGTGGTGTATTGGGAAATGCTTTCCAAAAGAACCCTACCTTCTTGAGCTGGGTTTTGCTCAATAGTATATCCTTGTGGCACAAAATCCGGAGGCAAGCCGGTGGTATATTGAGGTGTTCTTACCAAAGGGACCCTACCCTCTTGAGGATTGCTTGGTTGGTCAATGTGCGGCATGTTCGGAGAGCTGATTGGTTTTGCCGCGGGTGTACTATGAGTAACCTTGGGAGTAATGTTGAGACGACCCGATTGTGGTGTGCGAGGAGGTGACTTGCGCTTCTTAGGAACAACTTGCTTGGACTTCATAGTTGCTGGAGCCTAGTGGTTACCATGGAATACACTAGGAGAAGAAAGGTAATGCTAGGTTTCTGTGAGATGCTTTGAGAAACAGACAAACTCTGATGCACAAAGTACTGGACCAAAAGCGCTATACTGTTTGACCAGAGGCGCAGGACTGTGCAACCAAAAGCGTGCTACTGTGAGGCTAAAGGTGACAGACTGAGCTACCAGAAGCGAGTTACTGCTATGCCAAAGGCGAGCTACAGTGACCAAAAGTGAGCTACTGTTATACCAAGGGCGCTGAAGTAGAGTTTTGCCAGAGGCGAGGTACTGCTATACCAAAGATGATCTACTGTACTACCAAAGGCGCGCTTCTGTAATACCAGGGGCGCTGAAGTAGTGTGATGTTTCTAAAAGGCAAGATTTTGATAGATTGTTTCTGTTTCTGATTAGATTTGTTTTGGCAAGAGAAAACACAACAAACAAAGTTGGCACAAACAAGGGATTGACACAACAGATAGTGTATGTTCAAGGCTCCAAACAAGCCCAATGTTTCCACAGGTATAAGACAATTGCAATCAATAACAAGCACTTTTTATCCGTAGAGACAAGGTTTCATTGCAGTAGATCAGCTCACAGCTTAATACTTCATTGATAAAAATAACATTTCATAAAGGTGTCAGATATTTAGTATCTTTGCGAGAGACGATAGGTAGGGATATCTCACCCTCCCCTTGGAAAGCTCAAGTAGGTCACAAGAGCTTTATGTCCAAGGGAATACTATCTCTTCTCAAGGGAGCCAATGGTGAGTATCTTAAGGGCTTAAATCGATTCCCCTTGCACTGATGATTATCGCAATGTTCGGAGGTAGGTCGGGTAGTCTCTATCTAGAATGGTTCTTAGTGACTTTGAGGGACCAACGCCTTACAAGCAATGCGATAAGCTACTAAAAGCTTTAACCAATCCTACTAAGAGTATCAAACACTTCGCTCAATGTGAAAATCGTTTCCACAAAGAGCTAGTACACCTCTTTTCAGTTTGGCACCACAAGGTAAGGCTGACGTCGGTTAGGCCTTGGCTTTTGCCTTATGCCTCTTATATAGCGGTTCAAAGGAAAACTCTGCTTAGGGTCATCCCTTTTGGATGAAGCACAATCCAAAAGCAGGCCCTTCTAAAGGAAGTACAGAAAAGTAAGAGCAAGCACGTCAAACAAAGGTTCAATTGTCCCATTATAAGAAAAATAAGATGCAACTAAACTAGTCACACACACGTTTGTAGTTGTAAATTGTCCCTTATGAAATTGAAATGTTTGGCATTCATGTCCATTGTCCCTTAGAAAATTGAGGTGTTCGTGCATACATGTCCATTGTCCCTTAAGAATAGTAGTATGTTCCTAAGACTTAGATTTGCAAGAAAAATGATTTGTTCAATTATCCCTTTAAGCATGCAATGTGTTTCTAAGACTTAGTGAGATAAATCAAGAGGTCTTCAATGCTCGTCCTATATGAACATGTTAAAAACACCTATTTGCTCTGTGTGAGTAATAAGAAGCTGCAAAAAGTGAGTTAGTTCCACCAAAAATTTACAAGTTAGCAAAAAACAAATCAACTTTGACCAAAAGCGCTGCACTGTCTTACCATACGCGACTTACTATGTTCCAAACGCGGCGTAAAACAAACCAGAAGCGTCAGAGAATATTACCAGAAGCGCTGAAAAATAACCAGAAGCGTTGTACTATGCATCCAGAAGCGCGATACTGTTATGTTAATAGCGATGTCGTGTATACCGGAAGCGCTACAGGATACTACCAGAAGCGCTGAAAAATGTCCAGAGGCGCTGTACCTTCTATCCGAAAGCGCGATACTGTTATACTAACTGCGCTGCATGATCTCATATCAAAAAAAATATTAGCTTTTGTCAAAATAACCAAGTCAAAATGGGATTTCATGGTTGATTTGCTATTTTGAGCAATAATATCTGATAGATCTAAATCCAAAAAACTCAGAAAACGTATCAACACAATAGATTAATGCAAATGTCGAAGATACCCCTAAATAAATCAATTTAGGAAGTAAAAAAAAGTAGGTTCGAAAGACAAATACAACAGCTTGTCAGACAAATCCACAAGATATGCAATAAGAAAACCCTGCAAAAACACAAGACGAAGTCAAAACCTAATTTAGCTAAAAGCGCTTAACGATGCTCCGGGAGCGCCGTTCTGTGATACCAGAAGCGTCGCTCTGTGCTACCAGAAGTGCCGCAGTGCCCCCAGGGGCGCTGAACTGTACCTCCAATAGCGCTTAACGATGCTGCCAGAAGCGCTTTACAATGTCATTTGCGCTGTACCGTACTGTGACTTAAAAAAAAAATTTCTCAAAAAAATAAAGGGATTAGTGGGTCCCACTGGGCGTGCTAGAATGTGTATGAGGAAAAATTGATTAAATCTAAACTAATAAAACCAAAAACCAATCACATAAAGCGAACCAATCTAAGTAAAAGCCATTATCATAAAATCAAAGACAAACGAAAGCTCTTACCAAAACCTGTATTGTTCCCTTTTGGAGAAGTGTGGATTGCTCAATCAAGTTGCGAAACCATAGCTGCAACAAGAAAGTAGTGTGCTCAATGTGCTCAAAGATCAATGTTAAAAGATCGTAAAGTTGCTCAATCGACGCGTTTTGTATGCTCAAAGCTCTGTTAAGTATGCCTGAGAATACGATCAAAGAGAGAGGCTCAATGAAGGAGATGAGGGGGTTTTATATAGATTTCAACAGAGATCGATCAACTGTCCAGATAATTCAGAAGAATCAACGGAGGAGAACAGTTGAGGAACGTGCAACGAATAAGAAGAAGCCAAGTGTCTTGCTTTCTTTTGCATGAGAGGAGTTATCAAGAATAGAAGAATGAGTTAAAGCAATTAACATAATGTAATGATCAGTTAAGTGATTTAAAACAAGAAGAAGGGATTTGCATGAGAAAAGAAGATATTTTGCTTTATTAAATATAGAAAGCTTGAGTTATTTTAGAGATAACTCAAATTTAGAAGAAAAAGCAATTTAAATAAATATTTGATTTATTTAAATTTAGAGAAGATATTTTGGAAGAAATAATTAAATAATTGGAATTATTTAATTTAGAAGATTTGAAAGCAAATTAAATAAATAAATTTATTTAATTGTTGTGCATGATTTTGGAAGAACGGAAGATTATAAATAAAAGATTTGATTTTATTTATTTTTAGAGGATTGAGATAATTTAAATAAATTTGTATGATTTATTTAAATTTTGAAGAATTATTTAATTAAATAATGTAAATTATTTAGTTGTAAATAAGATAGAATTGTGATGAATTAATTAAATAATTGGATTTATTTAATTAATGTGGACTTGATTTTTGGAAAGAAGATAATGATCTAATTAAATAATTAAAATTATTTAATGTTGGAAGAATAATAGAGGAATTTAATTTAATTAATTAAATAAAGAGAATTTATTTAATCAATGTCGAAAGTATGTGATTTAGAAGAATTTGGTGAAATTAATTAAATAATTAGATTATTTAATTAATGTGTGAAATGTAGGTGATTAGACAGATGATGAGATGCCAGTGGTGTGACGACTTGGTCATTTTAGGGTGTCTACAGATCCCACATTTTTCACTGCTCCTCACTCCCCCTTTGACATCAATGACAAAGGGTAGAATCCGCACACCAAAATTTTCAAAAATCAATCTATACATATCCACATAAGTATATATACAAGTTGTACTTAAATATACTTAAGTATATTTGCAAAAGTATTCTTCCACTGTACAACTTCTGTCGCCCAACTCTGCTTCATCCTATCCAAAATTGAGATGTGACCACTCAACAGGAATGCAAAAGCTTCTACCTTCTTAAGATCTGTCAGATTACTGGTCCGGGCTGTGGCCTGAGCATCAATTAGGGCTTCATGCATGGCCTCTAACTTAGGGATAATAATCCTTCTAAGTTCACTTAACCTGTTCATTCTATATTTGTTTTCCTTCTCAAGCTTCTTTATTTCATTTATGACTGCAATAGTCTGACACTCTTGATTTACTATGGAAGTGGAGAGAGGATCAAAACTTTGAGACAAACTTAACAGTTTATCCTCTTGCTCTTTTACTTTCTTCTCAATATCCTTGGTCACTTTAGGCAAGGATAAACAAAATTTATATATATCTCCGCCATTTTTAAGAGCATTTTCTAAGCTCTTTACCCCAATATCCATAACTCTCCTATCATTTGTTATTAGACCCTGCACCTCAAAGAATCTCTTTCCCAAAAATTCTTTCCAGACTCTATCTTCAGCTGACTTCTCCAAAGAATCAAAATGTGTGCTAATTGAATTGACAAGAGATTTTAAGTTACCGGATGAGGAGGCCGAAGGATCCTTCTGGAAGGATGGCATGATTTTCTCCAATGCACCAGATGATATCTCAATTAGCTCACAGTCTTCCATGTGAGACTTCAAAAGTTTTTCTTTTGCCTTTGCATGGGCAAATGATGCTATCTTCATAGTCTGAAGCGGGGAGAGGGAATCAAAATTGAATGGTCCTTGAAGCAGTTCCGGTTCATCAATTTCCATCATCTCTTTGGTTAAGAATTCTTTGACAGTTTCTGCAGTGTCTGTTGCCAAAGACAGAGTCTTCTTCCCTTCTGTAGTCTTAGAACTGTCTCCTGGGGTCTTCTCTATTTGGTCTTTTTCCTTTTCCTTTACTTCTTCTTCTTGACTGGTTTTATCCTCTATTCTTTCTTCTCCTTTAGATCCGGAGTCTGCAGGGGAAACCGAAGGAGAGATGTTTGCTTCTTCATGGACTTCCTCTTCCAGAGTAGAGGAATCTAAGTTCTTAGCTTTTTCTTCACTTGTCTCCTTTGCCTCTTCTGCCACTATCTCAGTAGATTCTCCTTTGTTATCCATGACAGAGGATTCATCACCTAAGTCCTCTATAATGGGAAGATTGAATCTTTTAAAAGCATTCCAGAGGATATCTTATGTTTCTTTTGCCACTTTGTCAGTTTCTCCAAGCATAAGCAGATTCATTCTAGCTTTGTTCTAGAACTCATCCTTGGAGTCCTTAAAGATAATGTTCATTTGTTTAGGGGTAATGGACGGATAGAGCTGAATAGCAATCTGCTCTCGAATTTCTAGATCTTTTGCTTGGGAATTGTTCTTTCTTATTTCAAGTTCCTTCTCTAAGCTTTTGGGAATCAAAGATATAATTTCAATGAATGCTTTGTTGTAGATGTTTAGATACCTGACTTTGGCATCTTGCAATATCTTCTGATCAGTTTCACTATATTCATCATAAAATTCAACCATTGGTTGCAGGTTCCCATCCACAGTAACTGATTTGATGATATCATCAATGCGGAGAGTAGGTCTTTCAATGAATTCTTCTACCTCTTTTTCCTTGTCTTGACCTGTAGAGGATTCACCGGATACTTTCTTCTTCTTCTTCATTTTCTTTACCTCCTCATCTGACTCAGTCTCTTCATCATCCTTTTGACTGGTATAAGACCTTGTGGCCTTTGTCTTAGTTCTTTTCTCTCCCTTTCTGGATGCTCTGACTTCTAGTTTTGATGCTTTCTGGCTCTTAGAGGTGGCAGGTGCAGAGCTCTTGGAGGATCTGGTCTGGGAGTGGGCTTGCACCGGATCACTATCTTTCTCAGTTTTTTGCCTTTCTTTCTCTGCCCTTTCCATCTTCTCTCTGTTTGCATTGAGTGCATCTTTTGAAATGCCATACCTTTTGGCAACATTCTCTACTTCTTTTCTCACTTTTCTTTTCATCTCCAGTTGTCTAAGCTCCACATGAATCTTTACAATCAACTCTTCAAAGGTTCCAAACCTTTCTGCCTCAGGGTCCTTGGGCTGACTCAAAAGATGTTGAATGTGCAACTCTAGGATTTTCTCATTAGCCTCATACCCCATTGGCATGATCCATACTATTCTTGGTTCCACTGCCTCCATTAGGCATTGATCAGTATCCACCATGAGGCACATTGTATCTTTGTATTTTTCCACTAGAGATTGGGGGATTCTCTCTCTTGCTTGTATCATACTCTGAAAGTTCTTGAAGTAGCCCCATAGTGTTGTATTATGTGCCTTGGCATCACCTATTCCATGCAAATAATCTCTGATTTGTATGGCAATAGGTCTATCATTTTTGCCATATCCAGCCACTAGATCTGGGTAGCTCATTCATGTAATAGAAGAACAGATAGAGTATCAAGCCACAGTATTTGAAAGAGTTCTTCTTGTCTTCTTTATCTTCTACAGATTCTCCAAAAGTTGGTTCAGAAGGAGCTCACAGAGATCATAGTCAGCATTCTTCCTTAACATTTCATAAGCAGTGTAAATTGTTGTTCCGAAAACAGAATTCTCTCTGCTGGAGTGATATATCTTGTAGCCAATTATCATGGCGGCAAACTTGATATCTGGATCTGTGATATCCTCAATTGTCATTGCTCTTTTATCAAATTTAGATCTGGTAGCCTCACTCACAGTTTGGTTTTTAACTAATTTGAGAGTAGGTAACCCACCGGATGAGTGCAAACCGGTTATCGCTTTAATAGCATCTTTTGTGATCTTGAATGGTCTATTCATCCACATGAAGTTGTCATGCACTCTGTTCAAAACATACCGGACCCACTCATCTTTTGCAAAATAGGGGAAATGGATGTACTATTTGAAATGCTTAACCCAGATAGCCTTGTACTGAGGTTTGAGTTCAAAGGAATCATCTATTAATTGTTTGTGATAGATATCCATTAGTTTGGATTCCCCAAATTCCTTAATGTTTGCATGAATATATGCCCTAACATCTTCTACATGCAAAACCCCATGCGAAATGTTTGAAAAGGTGCCTAGGGGATCAACTTCTAGGGATTTGTATGGATGTTTCTTAAATTTAGGACGCGACCTATCAATGATCTTCACAACATTTGGAGTAGCCATCTTTCAAAAGATTCAGAGAGAGATTTTAAGAACAGAAAATACCTTTTACACTTTGAGGGTTCATGAAATGAGCCGGATCGAATTGTTGGATAAATTGATTTATGTGGTTGATCTTTGAGAGGCTTGAGATAATTTGTTGCAGAACTCCTCTTTTCTTTTCGAATGCAAATGTACAAATGACGAACAAAAGAACCCTTTTATTCCTGCGCAAACCCTAATTTCATTTTGCAATAAATGCACAACTTAAGTTATTCTGGTTGCCTTGTTCTGAGAGAGATCTTTCTGGATTACTGGGATGCACTTAGAATGGTTCTTGGTGGAAAATGACAATCTATCTCCCTTTCCCTAATTATTCCATCTAACCACAGATCCAAATATTTCAATTATGAATCATACCGAATCTAACTGTGAGAATTCAACATTTACCGGATGACTGTTAAACCGGATTGGACTTGGATGATTAACCTCTTCAAAATTTCTTGCGGATCTTCCATATCTTTACCAAGGCTTGTTTAGATGTTTCTCTGAGAACCCTTTAATCCACAACTTTCCATGTGCCAATTTCAAGCACCAATTGACTGGCTGGGGGAACTTGTTTTCTTTTGTGACTCCCCCTAAGCCAGAGCTCATCTATTTAGTTTCCGGAAGGAATATCAGCACCAAATTTTGGTGTGGATCCATCCTCAGCATTTTTTGTGCTCCTCTTTACCCAAATCTTGTTCATCTCCCTTTGAATTTCATCTGCATTCACTTTTCCTTTTCCTTTGTCTTGGTTTTGATTATGATACACTGAACCCTTTTTGTCCTGATTCTTAATTATGCAGAATTTGGCAATATGACAGGATCTATTGCATTTGTAGCAAACAACACTTCTTTGCATATTTGACTAATATCCTCTTGATCTACACTAGTTAGCCATATGTCCCATTCTATTGCATGCAAAGCATCTACTATTGAATGAATTGTTCATTTGCATATTTCTACACTCATGAGATTTGTGACCATACCTTTTGCAATTGAAACACTGTCCAGAGAAGGATGAATTAGTCTGATTCATTCTTCTTCTGCACTAATTTGCTTTATGACCAAAGTTATTGCAGTTGTGGCAGTGTCCATTGAAAGATGGATATCTTTGAGCATTTGGTTACCTTACCGGAGGTCTTCTAGGCCTCTTTCTTGGATTTTCTGATCTGGAGTTCTTCTGACTGGATTCGGAGCTTTCACCTTTTTCATACCTCAAGCCTTGCTTGTCATCTACCCTCTTTTGGCTTTGAAGAAGAACTTCAAGTTGAGAAGAGCTTATCTTGAATTTCTCTTTGTATTCATTTGTTGTTTGAAGATCCCTTTTAAGAGTGTCAATCTGATTCTCAAGTTGTTCTTTATTATCTCTAGCTTCTTCAAGATCAGATTCTAGATGCCTGATTATTCTATCCATTTTGTGGCAGTCTTCTGACTTCTCCTTGAGAGATTGTCTTAGATCATCTTCAATTTTTCTTTTCTCTTCAATTTCTTGGGTGAATTTCATAACTCCTGATTCCATTTCATGTCTTACCATAATGACCTCTTTTGATAACTTTTCACATAACTTGGTTTTCTCCTTCAGATCTTCATTTGTATCATTAGCTTCACCTTGACTTGCCAATTACTGAAGTAGTTCCTTTCTCTTTTTCATAGAGATACTCAGTTTCTCTTTTAGTTCATTTATGAAATCATCAGCCTGTTTGAGTCTTTCCTTCAAGTTGTTGACTTTGGAGTGAGATTGCTCAAGATCATCTAGGGCAGACTGAAGTTGTTCCCTCATACCATACATATCCATTGAGATTCCCAAATCTTCCTCAAGCTGTTAGGCTCTGTTTGGAGGAACTTGGCTCTTATACCAATTGTTGATAACTGAGAGGGGGGGTGAATCAGTTATCTTAATTAACTCAACTTTTTGTTCTTATTTAATAACTAGTGCAACATCAAAACAAATAAGCATCCATAATGATGAAAGTAGAAGCAAAGTCAATTCACATAACATAATGATTTTGACGTGGAAAACCCTGTTAAGGGAAAAACCACGGGGTGACTAACCCAAGAATGTATTCTTTGTTAGAAGAATAGAAATACAAAAAATGGCACTTGTCAATTAGGGCTCATTGCCTGAGCACACTGCTCACAAGAGGCTCACTGCCTACAAGAGACTTACTGTCTACAAGGTACAAAGAAAGTAACAAGATACTTGAACTAATAAGAAGCATCCATATATGCTAAGGTTCAATTCTGGTTAGGCTCAATACACTAATTTACTGCACTTCATTCTTCCTCTTCTTTGGTGTTGCTGTCTTGTCACATACCAGACCTGTATTACTGCCGCCACACTGCTCTTTTGCTTTTCTTCGCACTTCACAACACTCACACCTTCTCATCGAAATCCATCTGGTATATATATATGCACAATGGATTTCAACATCTTTCTAGTCGGCATCCGGAATACTCAATATTTTCCCAAACTCTGGTCTGTCAGCTGAATCCTTGCTTACCAAGTGATGCGTATCAAAGAGATGCATTAGAAGTCATCAATCATGTCGGCCAATCATGAATGATACCTCAAGAAGCTTGATCACCATCAATATCTCATCCGGATTAAGGTCTAATGCTCTGCCGGTCAAGTCTTCCTTAGTTTACTCTGCCAGACAGGGACCCAATACTCAGGTGCTTATATCTTTTCACTCTTTCATCACTGGAGGCTCAATCTATGGAGTATGTTAGTCGTGGTACTCCTCTTGACTTCCCCAAGTCCGCACTTTATTGAGATACTTCCTTTGAGAGATCCGGACCTGACTGTCAGACCTTGTTGCATGCTCTGTTCTTACTTACCAGACCACAACATTCTTCAATTTGACTTCCAGTAGAGACACACCATGTCCTGCGGATGTGTGGGATGGACTTTGATGCCATCAATGACACCACTCATGAAGCCACATAGTGTCTATTGCCAACAGTACCACTGTCCACAAACTCATGTAATCACTTTACCTTGTGCATTTCATCATGAAACTGTAAGTGAAACTGCTTCTCACAAACTAACTGAATAAACTAAATATACTAGTTGTTTGACATCTATGCCAACACTGCCAATGCCAACCAGGGGTCAACAATGCACCATTAAGGTTATCAATCCAATGGTTTATGGATCAAAGACATGGATACAATATTACTCTTGAGTACATTAGACTTTCTTTTGGTTTGATATTTCCTTTTGGCCAATTATGAGTATGCTCTCAAATTACCTTCACAAGGAGTCAAAGCGCTTTATTTTTAGGTGTCTAATGTATTATGAGATATGCGACAGGTTTTACTACTTATTTAGAGAAATTCATGGCTCTCACTAAGATCTTATTCATTATGAGGATCAAAGATGTGTATAGTTGTATTCATTAGAGACATGACCCAACATAATTTTGCATTCTTAAGAGCTCATAACTTGAATTATAAATTTTCTTTCAAATTTTTTTATTAAAATACATTTTTCTTGTAGTCCCATTAACCTATTTTGGTTACTACAAGTGGACATTATTAAATATAAGTTTCAAATTTCAAAATTTTCATACACATTGTGGTAATCTAGTAGACATTTTTTTATTTTCCTATCAGATGATTAAAGTCCTAATATATAGAATAGCCTTAAAAGGCGTTGAACTTGAAGTCAACCTTTTATTGTTCAAGCATATGTTAGGCACGCACACACATAATACTACATTTGATAAAGGATACCTTGATCATAAGTTCTCTATTTTATTGTTGAATATAAAGTTGTAAAGAAATAAATATATATTTTAAATGCTTTAGATAAATAATCTAGGCTAATTTAAATAAATGCACTTGGAATTAAACACAATTAACTTAGATTAAATCAAAGCTGGGTAGATAAATTATTTTCATATAACAACTTGCAAGTGCAATTACAACTAGCAATATATCTCTTCTAAAAGCATTGTAATTTCCCATGCAATGTAACTGTTATCACTAGGAATTGCACCCGTAAAAGCTGGTTAAAGCACTGCAATTCCGTGTAACATGGGACTAATCTCAGGTTGTGGGTGCCCTATGACGAGATTAGATCTCCAGATTATGGGTTGGTTCCCTTCAAATGTTCTATTGAGACGTATGTTTTTACTTTTTGGGAAAAGGGAAGAAAGAAACTAAATGAATGCTAAAGGTAAAATGGTGATGCACCTAATATGGATAAAAATAGTGCAATCTGATCCACAATGTTTATCCAGAAATCTAACTTTTACACAATCCATACTTGGCATAAATACCACAAAAGTGATTCTAAGGAAGGTTTGAAAACAGGTTTTTATGAAGGAAATGGTTTTTTCACAGCATAAAAAGACTATTTCTAGTTAACACAACCTAAGACCTATGATGAATATATGCTTTAATGCTGCAAACAAGGAGGTGAGACAATAATTTTGAAGGTTTAATAATAAAACACAGCAAAATTTCATCAAATCATTTCAACATTCAGCACAAAAGGAAAGGTAATTCAACTGATCTAAAATAAACAAAGGAAAGCTTTGCAAATAAGACAAAAAGATAACATGTAACCTGCCAATCTCTCAATAAAACTGTAAAAGTGAGCTACAAGAATTCTCTAATCTGTCTGAATCAAAATAAGAATTAAGAACTACCAAAAACAAAATTTTTCTTTACAATATATAGGTTTGTTCTCTCCAAGAAGCATGCAAAAAAATGGACTTGCAGATAATTGCCTCTAAAAATACTCATTCCCGAGAAACCTCAAAAATCCTCAAAATTAGGGCCTAAAACTACCACAAATTGAGTAAAATAGCTTCAATTTGGGCCTCTCCATATGTTTGACCAAAAAAATTGACCAAGGACCCTAAAAATACTCCTGAAAGTCATGCAAAACCTCCTAGGTGGCCTAGTTAACTCCACTAATCAATTTGCATGATTTTGCATGAGCAAAATTGATTGTGAGTAAATAATAAAGTAATAGAATAATACTCTATTATTGGTTACAATTTGTTATATTTTTTATTTTACAATTTGTGAAAAATAATAAAGTAATTTATAGAATATTACTTTATTATTTATTTACAATTAATTCGTATGTAAAATCGTGCATGACTAGAAAAAAAATATGACTCCTCATCACTCCTATTACATTTGCCTATTTTGCATGATATGAGCAAAAAATAGGACTTAGAGACAAATACAAACTCCTTATAACTCCTTGTAAGAAAATATCCCTATTTTGCATGATGCAAATACATTAAGGCAAAAAAAATTTACCCTTATCACTCCATGGTCAATGAGAAAATATTTATCTTCCTCTACAAGAAAAATAAAAAATCTGAGTCGCTCCATGCATCATGACATTCTGTACAATCATTTTCTAAAGCACCTTATATCCCCATATGCAACTTGAGATCAATAAAGAAAAATACCTCCATGACCCATCACTGCACCATCATACTATTGTCATGCATAAATGCCTACCTTTGAAAACTCCATGCATAGTCCTGAACATATGACATGTCAAAAATTACACCTTCTTGGCTTTGTTAGCCACCATGCATAATCTTAAGTATCATTACCTTTGGACGCTTTGAATAAGGACAAGGAACCTTAGCATGAGAAACTTTGTCTATGTATAACCCGACCACCAAGGAATCTTTAAGAAGTTTATAAGGCATAAAGCCTTTCCCTCACATCACATCGGCCCTCTTGACTTCATAAAAATCAAGTCTAAAGTAGATTGTCGGCCACTCCATGCTATGATGACTAGGGACTTTCAAGACCGAAGTCTTGACCACGGCATCTCTTTTGGATAATGTAATTATTTGTTTTTTACAAGTCAAAAAACACACTTGAAAAAGGAACCTTCGAAGAAAAGTGAGGAAATAACCCTAATTTTGTTCATTCTTCATTTTGATTTCCTTCTTCGAAGCTCTATAACTTTTGATCCGCCGACCTAGGGTTTGAGTGCATTCATCATGGCTCTGGTTTTTTTACTCCTCTCAATGGAATCTTTGGTTGCATCTTGGAAATGCATCATTAATAGAGAAGGTAACGTTGTTTTCTGCTCTATATGAGGCATTTACTCATCTTTGTGGCTTTATTTTTCATGGCTATGGCCTTCTTTCCTCTTTTATGGCTCTCTCTTTGTCATTATGCATTCTTTAACACCTTTTCTCTTCTCTATATCTTTCCTTGTAACCTTCGGCTGTTCTTGAAAGCTTTAAGGCCACTTTGAGGCTGTGGGTAGACCCTTCTTCCTGTCGTTGAAATGAGGTAAGCTCTTGTCATTTCATCTTCTGTAGCTTCTTTTGTCTCTTTTCATAGTTTGAAAAAAATGGCAAGGGTTGTTGAGGTTATGGGTATTGGATTTTTTGATAAGAAATGACTTATCACTTTCGGCCATGACTGCATATATCTTCTTTTTGCTTTGAACTATCTGTAGATGCAGAAAACCTGAGGGTTTGAATTTTTGAAATGAGGGTTTTTAACATCTTTTTGCATTTTTAAGGCCTTTGCCTGTTATGGTCATGCTCTATCTGAATACAGGCACTAAAAAATGTAGAATGTCAAGAGTTTGTTCAGTTTGGGAGCTAGGGTTTCAACCCCTCTTGTACAAAAAATCCTCCACATTGCCACGACCATGCTCTTCACTGTTATCTTTTTCTGCTTATGACTATAAATGAAGAAGAGAAACAAGGTTTTCAACTTCTTGTCAAGGGTTTGCTCTTTCTATACTTTCAAGGCTTCAAATTGTTATGGCCATTCTCCTGTATCTTTCATTGCTCTTTCTTTTTACCTGTAAGTGTAAAAGAAACCTGAGGGTTTGAGATCTTTGAAAGACCTTGTTCATTCTATAGATGGGTACACACTTATCATGAAAAATGCCACTCTTCTGTAATGAATATGACTGTATTTCTCTTTTATTTGAGTCTTCTTGACCATGGGTGCAAAAATTAGCACTATAGTTTGATTTTCTGTCAAATGGGTATATCTGATATCATGAGAAACCTTGCTTCCTTGTCATGGCTATGACTATATATTTCTTTTCCTCAACTCTCTTGACTGTGGGTGCAAAAAATGAATATTAGAGTTTGATATCTTGATCAGAAAATACATTTTAGCATGAGTCATGCTTCTTTCTGTATATTATCTTCTGGAACATGGGCTTTTCCTGCAGGCAACAGCATTAAGAGTTTGAGGTGTTAATAGATGGAGTTTCTTTCTTTGCTTTCATAATGCCTTCTGACTGTCATGTCATTAATAATGATGATACACCTCTGTTGTCTGTCTCACTGTAGCTATTTGGCATAAGCAAGTCTTTATATTCTCTATGAGACTCTCCTGCAACATAGATGGTCTCTTTATTTGTTTGCATATGATAACTTGTACTCTTCAATTGGCAAACTGTAGTATGATGAACTTTTGTCATGTGGCATCATCTTTGAATGGGTACTGTCTTTGTTGCAACTAGATTTATACTATGGCATAGATATCATTTGTCTTCTCTTGACTATCATATGTATTGGGATTCTTCTGTGCTCTAGACATCATGTATTTTCCTCCTTGATGTCTGTGGCATTCTTAAGGTATACCTATAGCATAGATAAACATATTCATACACTCACTGTTTGCCTCATCACTTGAATGTTATAGTATCAAATGTATCATGCATTTTTCCCCTTGGCTGTCTGTTTACTATGACTGCATCATGATGGCATAAAAGAAAGAGGGCTCTTTACTTTTGTGAATTGTCAATCACGATTACTGTAGCATCTTCTTCTGTTGTTTCTCCTTCATCATTGACTTACTCCTATAGATGGATATGGTAATTGTGATCTACTCTGACTGTTTCTTGCTTGTATAAGCCACTTTATTGATCCTACCCTTGACTGTCCATGGTGATGGTGACTGAACCTATCTTTGTTCTTCATGGTATCTCTCTTTATGGCATTGTTGACTGTATCATGGTATCACTGTAGCTCCCAAGTGTATGAGGTAAGGTTTGTTTGGTCAAACAAAGATGAGGTGTATGGAAACCACCTTGTTATCTTTGGACTGTGGCATTCTTAATACTCTACTGTGCATACTGTATTTAGATCCTTCTTTTCTAGACATGACAGTCTCTTGCTTATATTTATACTTGACTGTCATGACAGTGATGATAAATGAATGTTGCTCCTATTTTGTTCTTCTTCTAAGATCTTTGATACTAAGTGACAGTCTTTATCACTTGATGAGTGCTCTTCAGAGAGCATGCTATATGCATCTGTCATTTGCATCTTTGCCCCTAGCATGTGACTGCCACATTCTCAGTATGCACTGTATCTCTTGTCTTGGATGTTGTCTCATCTGTTGTTCCATGTAGCATCTTATTTAACTGTCTCTATGACACACTTGCAACTTGAATGTGATATAACTGTTAAACTCTGAACATCTTTGACAATATGAGGTAATATGAGAAATACCTGGTAGAGAGTGTTGCCTTATCTTTGAAAACTAAGTCCTATCTGCTTGCATTTGAATTGTTTCACTGTATATCCATGTATCCTGATGGTTTTGAAGCTTCAAGGCATTAATGACTGCTTAGCTACTGGTCCAAGACAATGATATATTCATGACTGCATTTTCACCTACCATATATCAGCCTAGAGCTAATAATGCCTTGTTGTCTTGATTTGTCTCTTTAAAGGCATAACTTGTATCTTTCTCTATGTTGTCTTTCATCTCTTTATCAGGCACATTAATCTGAAAACTTGTATCATATCCTTGTACTATGAATGCACTCTGTCAGTTGCTCTTTATTAACTGTGATGAAATAAATGCATGCATTCATAATGATATTGTACCTTAGATGGCTCCTGTAGCCTGGATGACTGTAATCTAATTTTTTGCATTCAGTCATGTTAATCTGATTTGCTCTAATCAACTGTAATAATGCCATGATGACATATCCTTTCTGCAAGTTGATTAGATGATGCATTATATAGCTCAGAATGATGCATCCTATCTTTTCTAATACTCTTTTCAAAAAATGAAAAGAAACATGCTGGGCTCAAACCCTCGTGGGAGCCACATTTAATCCACATGTTTATTTGTCTTCAAATCAACAATAAAAATTTGTCCTATACCTGTACAGTGAACAAACAAGTTAGCATAAAAAAGTACCTGATAGCATTGATTGATCTCCTTCATGATTTGTTCTGATTTATGTCGTATATTTGATCTGATCTCTTATCTGAATGCATGATATAATAAGTAGATGTCTCTGTTTGATAAAAGCATGTGATAACTATAAACATCCGGAGCACTAATAGGGTTGTCCCCAAAATTTTGCAGGTTTCAACTTGATGATGGCTTGGAGTGAAGACTGAAAGTTGAAGACTTGAAGGCCGGCTTCAATAACAACCTCCATCATCAGGCAATGATGGATGTTTAGATTTATCATATGTTCTTTTCTCTTTTCTTTTATCAAACAGATACATAGCTTGCATGTCTGCAATTGCTCAGTCTAGTTACTCCCACGGCTTGTGTGGGACACATTTGAACACTTCTTTTAAACATGATCAGTTAGTTTCTCTGATGTATATGTATTTCCTTTTCAATCAATGCATGAGAGAAAGTAACAGATACTTGGATGTATGTTCAAAACATGACATGAAATAACAGTGTAATACAATATCTTTCTCTCTTTTATGCAAAACTAATTAACTGAATAATCAATTTAACTTATAACTCCTGAAAGATCAAACTTTGTAGAACAACTGTATCTCCTTGAATGTTTGATCCCTTGATAATCAATTCTTTTGTCATGATAACTTATCAGTCCTGATTGGACTGATGGGTTATCCTGACAACTGGATCTTCTTTTCTACTTTGTTAAGGAATCAACCATTCAAGAAATGCATAACTTTGAAGTTTTTCTATTATTCCTTCTAAACAATTACACTTAGGTCTAACTAATTTTAAGTGTGAACAGAAAAATTAGTAACAGTAACAAAGATTGCACTAGTTTCACAACAAAATAAAATAAAGTGGGCTTTTATTTCAATAGATTAAATAAATCTAAACCTTTAGCTAGCATGACATATGGATCATGCAATGTGCAGGTGGGAGGAGAGCAAACTTTGCACATATTTGAATGATGTAAGTGACTTTTTTATTGACATGTTCTAGGTAAATTTTTATTTTCTTTTCAAATTAATTACTTTTCTTTCCCTTACTTTTAAAAACTAAAAATTCCCTAATTCATCTAGGAATATGATACAAAGTAAGCATGAAGATCAGTGAAGCCAAACATGCTCATAAAGTGAGGGGAAAAGAGAATATGAAATAGCATAAGTATCAATGAAGCTAAACATTCTGCCCAAGTTCAAAGGAAGAGTAAGCAAGAGACATAATCTACAATCTAGAACTAATTAAGAAAATAGAGGAAAAACACTAAAATGGTAATAATGACATCAATGATATGGTAAATTGACAAACTTAGATCCTTTATTTGATTCTTTTAGTGTTAGCACATGTATCCATTAGATCATCTTTGTTTTTCAAGAAAAATATTCCAACTTAACCTCAAGTTGTTTTTCTTTGTGTTCTTCTTTTCTTGCCTTTTCAATTATGTGTTTCTTCTTGATACTCCTTCACATGTTAGGTGTAAATACATGATAAATTAGTGTAATATCTTCTTATCTATGTTTGTTTTGTTGCTTGTGGTTGTGGTAGAATGATACTCTTTGGATAGAACGTTCGCAACTTTTTTTCTTGTTTCTATTTTGATTGCTTTGCTTGAAACTCAATGAGAGTTGGTTCCTTTCGATCTTTCTCCAAGACATGCTCATTTTATTCTTTCTTCAATGTGTTCTTGTTTTGGCTCCTCTTTGGTTGGATAGAATGCTTCTTGCTTAATTCTATTTTGGTTTCTTTTTAACTCATCAAAGTGGATCATATAAATCATGAACTGTATCATCTCTTCTCATAAAGCACATCACAAGGTGGCTTAACAAATGTGTCCACTATAAAGTGACTAGCATATGATATTGGGTTCTAATGAGTTGTTTAAATTTTGATTGAACTTTTCTTTCATGTATAAACTTAACACATTGATGTAAAATATATGGCACAACTTTACATTGTTCAATCTCAGGTAAATTCATCTAATGATGTCATAACATGATATAAATGGGTAACTCCTTAGGTCCTACTCTTAAGTTCAAAATGATACAACTCAATGTACTTATCATCATTCCATTTTTCATCCTCAATGAAACTATAGAGTGTGCATATTCTCTATGTGTGGCATGTCAATTAAATAGTTCCTCTTCATTAATATGTTGTATTGACATATGAGATCAATTTAAGAAATTGAAGTTGACTCACACTTCACATAATACTTGGCATGTACAATAGACCATAATACTTATTCTATACGATCTCCTCATCAAAAAATGCAATCAATGGTGACATAAAAGGACAGGGAGATGTAGCATTAGATTTTACCAACATCATCAATTGATTCACATTTTCTTTTGCATCATTACCAGGTTTGAGAAATTATTATTCTTTTGAAACTAGGGTTTGACAATTCCTTAACTATCTCAAGGAATTTTTTTGTATTTTATTATTCTTTAATTAGGGTTATAGAATTTTTTTGTATTTTATGCAGTGTACTGAAATGGCAATTTTTCTATGAGAAATGGCAAGCATATGGGGCCTTGAAACGACAAGTATATATGAGAAATGACAAGCATATGGGGCCTTGAAATGACAAGCATATATGAGAAATGGCAATTTTATGCACCTGATGTGGGCTCGTATGCTAATGTGGGGCCTTGTTTCACCTGTTTCGGAGCTTCAAGTGCCTATCCTCTTCGACGTGCACTATGTCACCTTCGACGTGCCCTGTCGGCTTCGTTCACAAGTGCCCTATCACCTTCGTTCACGGGTTTATTTCACTATGCGCTCTCAAATGACAAAAAAACTGTCATTTGAGAGTTAAAACCTATTTATAAAAAACAATAAAATAATGCCTTCATTCAAAGACCCTCTTCGAATGAAGGCATTATTTTATTATTTTAATTTGGCACCCAATTGCCTTTGTTCAAAGAACTCCTTCGAACGAATGTCCTAATGTATTAAGGCTTAATACAACCAATAGGGCCTTCACTCGAGGGAAGGGACCTTCGTTCGAAGGTGCCTGCTAGAATTTTTTTGGCACCTTCAATTTTTCTTTGTCCACAAAAGTGTAACCCACTATTGTGGGTTGACCCAAATTTATCTTACTCATTTGTAGAGATCACCATATAGACTTGTAGACACCCAAAAATGACCAAGTCTTCGAATCACTTGCATTTTCATCTAATCTATCTAATCCCCTGCATTTCAAATGTTAATTAAATAATCTAATTATTTAATTAATTTCATCAAATTCGTCCAAATCACATTTTTTTAACATTAATTAAATAAATCCTCTTTATTTAATTAATTTCATTAAATTCCTCTATATTTCTTCCAAAATTAAATAATTTTTATTATTTAATTAAATCATTATCCTCTTTCAAATTTCAAGTCTACATTAATTAAATAAATCTAATTATTTAATTAATTCATCACAAATTCTCTCTTATCTACAATTAAATAATTTTCATTATTTAATTAAAATAATTGTTCTTCCAAATTTAAATAAATTATGCAAATTTATTTAAATTATCTCAATCCTCTAAAAATAAATAAAATCAAGTATTTTATTTATAATCTTCCTATCTTATCTATTCTTCAAAATCATGCACAATTAATTAAATAAATTTATTTATTTAATTTCAATTATCTTTCCAATATCATGTTAACTCGTTTTTTTTTTAGAATTCTAAAAAAGACAAATCTCAAGTTAAGTTAATTGTCTTTAGTTTATCTTGTTTTCATCAACTCATGAATTAGAAGAAAAAATATTCTAATTTATGAAATTAAAATCTATCTTTATCAAAAAAGCAATTATCTTAATAAAAATACCTTTTGGAGTGACACATGTCATGTGCACATTCAACATGAGTTATTTGATTTATCTCAACTATTCATTCTATGAATTTATTTCATCCATTGATCAATCATGTTTGAAACCTATATAAAACCCCCTCATCTCCTTCGCAAATTCTTTTTAATCACTTATTCTCAGGCATCCTTTTACAGCGCTTTGAGCATACATCGCATCGTTGAGTACCTTACGATCTTTTGAGCACGAATACCCCTACATCCGCTTGTTGCAACCATGGTTTCGCAACATTATTGAGTAATCTGCATATCTACAAAGAGAACAATATAATCTAGGTGAAGTCTTTCTTGTTTTATTTGATTTATTCATTGATATTGGTTTTTTACTTAGATCAATCTCTTTATGTTATGGGTTATTGAGTTGTTATTATCATTGTTGTGATTTTATCATTCGACCTCTCGATTTTCCTCATACACATTCTGGCATGCCCGGTGGGACCCATTGGTCCTGATCTAATATAAAATTTGTGAAAATTTTTAGTTTGATTTCACAGGTTTTTAACTCTTTTTCTAGGAGAGATTGGAAGATGAATTTTTAAAGGAAGCTTGCTGGGTAAAAACAGACATCACGGTTGTGTTCGGAAGGGTCAAGAGGCAAAGAAAAACATATAATTTGACCTATTTCGGTGCAAGTAAAAATTTGGCAAATTTTTTTACATCAGGGATGCAACCCAAGGCCGTATAGTCACTGTGAAGTTTTTAGACCTTCCAAGCTTCATAACTTTCACAAACGAACTTGGATTCAAGTGATGTTTTTTTTTAAAGTTGATATTTTTCTGTCCTCTACATAGTGGTAATATCATTCCAAGGAGTTTTTGAGTTATTTTTTTAAGTCCACTCATTGGCCCATATTTAATCTATGACTTCAAACACTTGCTAACTTTTGAGTTTGTGTGGGCCTAATATCACTTGTTGCAGCTTTTTATCACTTAGACAGAGAAAATTAGTTTCTATAACATGTTCATATAGGACAAGCTTTGAAGAAATTGCCAAATCTATCAATTTCGGTCTTAGGAACATATTGATTTCTTAAGGGACAATTGAACAATCATCTTTGCAATCTTAAAAAACATATTGCTTTATTAAGGGACAGTTGAACAATCATCTTGGCAAATCTTAGAAAACATATTGCTTTCTTAAGGGACAAAACATCCTTTTGCAATCTAAGTCTTAGGAACATATTGCTTTCTTAAGGGACAATGGACATGAATGCAAAAACACTTCAATTTCTTAAGGGACAATGGACATGAATGCATAACACTTCAATTTCATAAGGGACAGTTGACAACTACAATCGTGTGTGTGCCTAATCTAGTTGTACCTTATTTTTCTTATAACGAAACAATTAAACCTTTGCTTGACATGCTTGATCTTACATTTCAATTATTCCTTTAGAAGGGCCTACTTTTGGATTGCACTTCATCCAAAAGGGATGACCTTAAGCAGAGTTTTCCTTTGAACCGCTCTATAAAATGGATAAGGCGAAATCCAAATCCTAACCGACGTCAGTCTTACCTTGTGGTGCCAAATTGAAAAAAGGTGTACTAGCTCCTTGTGGAAACAATTTTCACATTAGGTGAAGTGTTTGATACTCTTAGTAGGATTGGTCAAAGGCTTTAGTAGCTTGTCACATTGCTCGTAAGGCATTGGTCTCTCAAAACAACTAAGAACCAATCTAGATAGTGACTACCCGATCCACCTCCGAATGTTACGGTAATCATCAGTGCAAGGGGAATCGATTTAAGCCCTCAAGATACTCACCATTGCCTCCCTTGAGAAGAGATAGTATTCCCTTGGCCGTAAAGCTCTTGTGACCTACTTGAGCTTTCTGAGGGGAGGGTGAGATATCCCTACCTATCGTCTCTCGCAAAGATGCAAATGTCAAACACCTTTATGGAATGACATTTGGTCGATGGAGAATTAAGTTGTGAGCTGAACTACCGCAATGAACCTTTGTCTCTAGGGATAAAAAGTGCTTGCTATTGTTTGCAATTATCTAAATACCCGTGGAAACATTGGGCTTTTTGTGAGCCTTGAACATACACTATCTGTTGTGTTAGTCCTTTTTGCCACTTTGTTTGATGTGTTTTCTCTTGCCAAAGCAAAACTAATTGAACTCAAAACCAAATCTATCAAAATTTGCCTTGTAAACATCACAGACACTACTCAGCGCCTTTGGTATAACAACTGCTCACCTTTGGTATAACAGTAGCTCACCTTTGGTATAACAGTACTTCACCTCTGGCAAAACTACTTCAGTGCCTTTGGTATAACAATAGCTCGCTTTTGGTATAATAGTAGCTCACTTTTGGCAACACAGTCCTGTGCCTTTGGTCAAACAGTATAGCACCTTTGGTCCAATAAACTGTTCATCAAAATTATCTTTTCTAAAAAATACAGCAAAAATCCCACAAACATCTCAAACAAAGTATCCTAGTGCATCCCATGGTAACCACTAGACTCCAACAAACTATGAAGGGTAAACAAGTTGTCCCAAGGAAGCGCAAATCACCTCCTCATACACCTCAATCAAGCTAATCCAACATGACTCCAAAGGGTACTACAAAAACATTAATGGAAAGACCAACCAACATTCAAAACAAGCCACAAAATGACCAACCAAACAATCCTCATGAAGGTAATGTTCCTTTGGTAAATACACCTCAATATACAACCAGCATACCTCAAGATTTTGTTCCACAAGGTTATACCATAGGTCAAGTCCCATCTCAAGAAGAGTGACACTTTGAAATAGGTCAATCCTCTCAAGACAATAGACAAGACCTTGACGAAATCATACAAGATCCTCGAGCCATGGCCGCCTTTGACAAAATCCTTAGTGAGAACCAAGATCATTTCTTCCACTTGCTAGCTGAACAAGGAGCCAAATTACCCAAAGGTTTTGATCTATGAAATCTTAGCGAGCCTACCAACACCTAAGATGCTATAACAACAATCCAAACCATGTCAACTGTGACCACACCCATACCTGAACAAAACTCACAAGGGAGAACAATTGCACAATATGAGAATCCTCTTTATCAAAATCCAACAGAAGAGAGACCCATATCACCTCTTATGACTCCTATGGAAATTTACAAACACCAACAGGAGACTTTACATCGTCAAGCCGAACTAGCAAGGCACGCCACTCTAGCAAAATCAAACACACAAAACACTCTAAATTGCCCACACCAATCGCAAGTGGAACATTGGCTACCCCATCACGAGAAGGCTTTCCACCAAATTACAACCAGAGAAACACTTATGTAGCCATGCAACAAGGGTCTCAACAAACACCACCCCCAACATCATCAACCCTTTGTATCCTTAACCCAAACAATGTCATACAACCCCAACCATCACAAAACGTCAACACAACCTATGTCCCTCCACCACAACATTCTTCTACACTCCATCATACCTATCCCCATCTTAGTCAACCCCAACCATCACAAAACGTCAACACAACCTATGTCCCTCCACCACAACATTCTTCTACACTCCCTCATAGCTATCCCCATCTTAGTCAACCCCAACCATCACAAAACACATCTACCTATGTCCCTCCGCCACAACGTTCATCGACACTAACCGTTTTCAACACATTTCCCAATCAACGTCCACCATCACAAAACACATCAACCTATGTCCCTCCGCCACAACAATCTTCCACTCTCAACCTAACCCACACCTATCTCAACCCTCAACATTCCCAACACCAAACTTCCCAAAGCTATGTTCCACTAGCGCAACAAAACCCAACAAACTTTAGCTTTCCTCCACCAAATTCTTTCTTCACACCACCTCCGCAATACAAACAACATAACTCTTATTTACATCCATCACATAGCCTACATTCTTACCTATCACCACCTCCACCTCCCCAAAATCAAAACACCCAAATCCAATCCATTCCAAACCTAGCATACAACACATATGACCCCAACCAATCTTACGACCCTTTTAACACCAATGCCCATGGCTTCCACTACAATCTTCCATATGGGCAACAACAACCACCTCTCGGACAACAAGAGATGTTTTCAACCCCTCCCACAACTATGGAGCTAAAACTAGCGGAGGTTCAACAACAACTATCTGATCTTATGTTTGGCCACACCAAGAAAACATTCTCTTTGGAAGAAGTTTGTCCTTATCCATTTGATCGGTCATTAGCCATGATCCCTTTTCCTCATAACTTCACTATTCCCAAATTTGATAAATACAAAGTAAAAGGAGACCCTAAACACCATCTTAGAGAATTCTATCTCGCTTGCTTCGAGGTCTCACATAATGACACATATCTTATGTGCCTCTTTCCTTGCAGTCTAGGAGGTCAAGCTATAGAATGGCTCTCGCACCTACTCCCGGGCATAAAATTGTTTAATGAGCTTGTGGAGAAATTTGCCACCCATTTCTCTTACAACACAGAACATGAAATCTCCATGACTGATTTGTGCAATAATAAACAGAAAAATGGGGAAACTTTCATCTCCTTCCTTCAAATATGGAGACAAATGGCTAGCAAATTCCCATTCAAGATACCTAAAAACCAGCTTGTTAGGATATTTGTGCAGAACCTCAACCAAGAATTAGGTTTTCATATGCAAATCCTTAGTGACACAACCTTTGACGAAATTACCTACAAGGGCATCAACATTGAAAAAGCCCTCATTGATAAAGGTGTGGTCAAAATCTTCAAAGACAACAAAGACAATACTCCCCAACAACAATCAAACGACAAACCAAAATTTTGGAACAAAAATAAAAACATGGTCAATGATGGTGTGGTAGATTCCAAACATGTCCAAACACTACAAACACCCCTTCATCTTTCAAAACTGAGTCAAACTCTGCCTGAACAAAACCAACAAACACAACCATACCAAAACCAACAACAACAACAACAAGAGCAACCTCAACAAGACTACCCTCCGTAACGTCAATTCACTCCCTTGGGAGAGTCTATAGAGACTATTTTACAGAAACTTATAAATAATGGACTCGTCACCTTACCAGATGCTCCCCCATATGGCGAGCCTATTAACAAAACTGCATGGTACAGAGAAAATGAATATTGTGAGTTCCATAGGAGCAAAGGACACAGGACCTCATCATGCATGAAACTCAAGCACATAATCCAAAACCTTATTGATGGAAACAAAATCACTTTTGAGGATGAACAACCAACTCAAAACACTAATAAGGACCTCAACATGTACAAGGAGCCATTCCCTAACCATGGTCAAAGTCAAAATCCTGACAAAGGTAAAGGTGATAACAAAGCTTCAACTTCCTATGACTCTATTGTGGGTCGTTTTGAAGAAAGTTGTGTATCTACCCTCACAATCAAAGGCAAATCTATGGATTGCGTTGTTACAACTCATCGTGGTTGTGTCACCATTCGTGGTCCTACACCAAGTCTCCCAACTCAATCTGATTATAAGCTTGTCGAACATCTAGGGAAAACCCCTACACAGATCTCTATCTTGGACCTTCTATGGTCATCACCTGCACATAAAGTTGTGCTTGAAAAAGCCTTACAAGAGTCTTCGATTCCTAACAACATAGTGGTCATGAATTTCCAAGATATTATAGGTAACATTGCCTCACCCTACAATGTGGTCTTTTCTGAAAAGGACCTCCCATCTCATAATCCATGTCACAACGTGCCCTTCACATTGAAGTTCTCATCCATAAATGCAAGATCAAACGCATACTTATAGATGGGGGTGTTGGTCTCAATATCTATTCTCTAAAGTTACTCAAACAATTGGGATACTCTGAGGATCATGTCAACATTGATCAAAGTATTACAATCAAGGGATATGATGATGCTGAACACTGGTCAGAAGGTGTTATCCATTTGCCTATACAAGTAGGCCATTTCATGCTTGAAACTAGATGCCAAGTCCTTGACATTGAGCTACCTTACAACATTTTCCTAGGACGCCCATGGATCAATGCCATGAAGGTTGTTCCCTCCATGTACCATCAATCTCTCAAGTTCCCATTTAATGGTACGGAGATAACTATCCAAGGAGATCCTAATCCTTTTGAATTATGTCATGTCTTGCAAGGCAATTATAAAAATTCCAACCAAGTGCCCAATAACGACAAGGCCCATATATCCCCATTATATGTCAAGTCTGAAAATCTCACAAAAGCCTCTGCAACTGAACCCAATCCTCATCCTATTCCCGAAATCAAAGCTCACATCCATGATATAGGCTTTGGAGAATATGATATCTCAAAATCATGTTGTGTAGGGCGGATGCCTCTATCTCCTAAATCCTACAGCCAACCACCGATTGCCAAATCAACTAAAAAGGTAGCTATTCCTCCCCCAGTATCTCTAACCCAATTCCAAGAGGGAAAATTATTGGTCGAGGAAACTATTGAAGACAACTCTTCTTGGCTCTACAAGGAGAAAGAACCAGTCACAATACCAGTCAAGCAATATGGCATTGGCCTAAGAAGTGTCAAGAACATGGGCTATAAAGGCAAAGGTGGCCTTGGAAAATAGAATCAAGGAACAATGTAACCCATTATTGTGTTGAAGAAACTAGACAAGAAGGGGTTAGGATTTGGTAGGAAGGTACCACACGCCTTGGACATCGAGGGTATTCTCAACAAGGTAGCACAAACTTTTCTCACTGATTCGATGTCTAATGAGGATATCATCGATGACTCTTCCCTCCATATGACTAACCTATTCATAGAATCCTCCATCTTTATGATATCATCTGTATCCCTAACATCCACCACAAACACCCAGATTGTAACACTTGTCTACCCTAAACTTATCGATTGGGACCAACAAGGGTCACCCATAATAGATGTTTTTCAGAATGACAAAGCTATTGCTAAGTTCATGGGAGTCTGGGATGGTATCCCTCTTGGTGATCACAAAGTTGGTTTTGTAATGGAACTAAAGCAGAATGCTTATTTTGGTGAGAATGCCAAATCCTCCAGTCACAAAAGTAAAAAATAAAGAAAGATCTCTAGGTGAAAACCACACTGTGGCACCTCCTGATCACAAAACAATAAAAACAAAGGACATATCCAAAGGTGAAAACCCAACTATGGCACCTAAGGATGGAGGATTTGACCTTCCCCTAACATCTAAGTATCAAGAGAAATTAGCTCTCCTAGTGGAAGATTCTATAGAGATCAACCTTGGCACAGAGCAAAATCCAAAGACAACATTCCTTGTAGCATCACTATCAGAACAAGAGCACAAAAATCTTACCAACTTCTTCTTACAGTGAACCATCAACTTTGCGAGGACCTATGATGATATGCCAAGGTTAGACCCTAAGCTAGTAGTGTTACCCATTTTTTTTGTTTTGTAGCTTGACCAAGTGGAGCTGGTTAAGTTTTCTAGTTTTGAGGGGTGCATGTTTGCTTTTTAGTAAGTGTTTTGCCAAGAGAAAAATGCCATAAAAGAAACTTCAATTAAGTGCAATTGTTTACCATCAAAAAGAAACATACAACACTACAAATTTTGAAAGGCTTTTTCATTATTTATAAATGTCAAATGAAATGCTCCCACACAAGTCGTGGGAATGACTACCATAATGCATTATAAAAGGAAATGATGCATATAGAAATGAAAGTATAAACAAAGACAAGGGATCCGTCATTACCTTGTAATGACGAACCCCCGCAGTTGAGCAGCTTCATCTTCAACTCCTTCATAGAGGTCACCCTGCTGCTCCAAAATACATGCAAAGATGCAAGAGAAAATTGTGTCAAAGCTTGGGATACCAAATCCTTGCATATACATCATCATTACATGCATAATTTACTCCTATAATGCATTATATCAGTCTATAGTCATCATATATATCAGAGGAAAACAAAGAACAAATCTAAAACTCATGGTTTTGTCTAACAAGTTTGTCCAATGTGCAGATACAGGTAAAGTTTCAATGTTGATTGCTTCATTTAATATTGCAGTATGTGGGGTGAAGCGGGCTCCCACAAGGGTCGAGCTCAGCATACTTTATTTTTTTTTTATGCAAAAAAGAATTGGTTTTCAATCTCAATATAGACATGAGAAACAACTAAGTCAATTTGCCATATAGAATAGCTATAAAGAATCCATTATGCCATCAAGAGAGCCACAAAGTACATTCAAGGCAGAATTGACAAATCAGATGAGCAAGTGTAGTCAACTTGATAATGCAAAGTCACCAATGAAGAATGCACATTTCCAGTTGGTTGTCCCAGTCATATGAGATGCACATATAGCTGTCAAATATCAAGAGCATAGAAGGATTATTCATGTGTTTTTGTCATACACAAAAAAGAAAGATAAGGATACATCATTGTAAAAAGGTACAGCCATATGACATAGTTAATTGTTGCTTATGTTTCCATATTCAAACTGTCACAATCATTAATAGAGAAACATGAATTTTCAAACACAAATGCCAAAGTGGAATAGTAGAGTATACAAGAATACCATGATAGCAAGAGTGGGAGCAGCATATAAGAAGGTATGGTCACATACAAGTTGGGACAACAAATAGAGAAACAGTATGTCATATCTACATACGACTAGTAGCAACCTATCCACAAAAGCAAACCTCAAACAAAGCAGAGCTAAGGGACTATCACACAAGGTTTATCTTAAAGTCGTGAAGATCATCATACTACTGGTAAGGCTCCAACATAAAGGTTCAATAGAGATAAAATATATTGGACCTGCCCAGTGATTTTAGAATCATAGGGACAACTAAAACATCTATCCTTTACATTTATTCATCATAGTTTTCTTGCAAAAGTTGTTACAGTCTGGGGATCATATATGTGGTGTTTTTTTTGTCTTAGAATTTTATCTCCAAGCATTGGACAGTATAGGCATAACAGTCATGATTATGGAAAAGCATATATGCCACATCATGTGTGAAGTTTTGGAACAGAAATGTAAGAGGTGAAGGTTTAAAAGAACATGCTATCATTCGTCAAGTGACTGTCTCATATGGACAAGATCAAAGAGCTTCAAAATGCATAAAGAAGATCACCAGGGAGAGGGAAATCATATTTTACGGAAACAATGAATCCTTACCTTGATTGAAGCATTTCACACTATTTATATTCTAGGTTCAAGATTTCTTCCTACAAAAAAAAGAATTGGCAACGATGGTGGTTGGAAAAAGAAATTAATAGATGTATGAGACAGGTGATTGAGTGCAGGGAGAGAACTGCTGGCATTGAAAACTTAGAGGGCTATGGTAGTGATCTATTTGGACTAATGATGACTTCCAACAAAAAACTGGACGGAGGAAGTAAAATGATGAATATGGATGAAATAATTTTAGAATGCCTAACTTTCTATATAGCTAGTCAGAAAACTTCAGTGGTTCTCTTTACATGGACCATGGTCTTGCTAGGAATGCATTAGGACTAGCAAGATCGAGCATGGAGAGAGGTCTTAGAAGTATGTGGGAAAAATGATCTTCCAAATGCAGACCCAAGTGAAGAGGCCGCAGCCTGTAGAAACCAGTTCCATTTACCTTTTTCGATACAACATATAGAGGTTAACCCATTATAGTATGTGGGCTTATGTGAGGGAGTTTTGGGGTTTCAAGTAGAAAATGGCAAGAATATGAAGACACCAAGGCATGTAAAGAAAATTGTGACAGAGAAATGGAGGATGTTCTTCAAAGGCATATTGGTGAATGTGAAAGGAAAATTACAAGAGCTCTAAGATGTCTTGAGGATGATGATGCTAAGGCTACAACTACAATCTCTATGTCTGAAGTTACAAATTCACCTGAGGTAGAAGATTTCATGAAACAAATAAAAGAAAAGCTCTAAAAAAACTTGGAGCACGAGAAGTACATGCAGATAATTCAAAAATTGCAGCTGTTGATGTTTGAATTACATATCAGAAACTACGAGTATGTGACATTTGTGGTGCTTTCTTGAGCATTTATGACAGTGATTGATGGTTGGCTAATCATTTTTTTGTGGGAAGCTGCATTTGGGATATATGCAAATTCGACTGAAATTGAATGATCTTCAGCAGGAAAGAAATAAATCCTGCAAACTTTTGGATGATGAAAGGTATCAAGAGGGAGTCTTACCTTGTTTTTTCTGTCGAAGATCTTCATCAAACATGCATTGTAACAACAGAGAATGGAGGGATTCGTGCTCCCAACCCCTAGTCCATGGCAAAAAAAGAGAGCAAATGTTCACGGAGGATGAAAACACAGAAAAAGATGCATCAAATACCAATCTAAAACGTGGCCATGGAAGCCCAAAATCGACAAAAGCAAGGTCAAACTCTCAATTTTTATGGTTTAAACAACTTACCATACGTTTTGCAGAGAAAATATGCATCGAATCCCTCATAAAACACCTCAGAAATCATGAAGATTGCTCACAAACCCTATAGGCATGGCGTCGGGGCAGCTAGAAGGAGAAGGTAATGAAATGCAAATGTATTTTTTAGGTTTTGTTTCTTCCTTTTGGGTCGAATAGACCTAATTTACATTTTTGTATTTTTGGCTTTTTTTAAAAAAAAATCATTGACATCCTTTTATGTCGTGGTAAAGACCTTAGTGTCTTTAAAAAACCTAATCATAATGCACGACTTTTTGCCTTGTTGATTTTTTCCAAAAGTCAAAAACATAATGAAAACATAAGGCTGAGTGCCTCGTATGTTGCGAAGGTATGACTCGGTGTTGAAATCACAAGGTGGGTGTAATGATGCATATGAGGCATTGTAATGCACATAGGGAACCATAGGGGTCACTTTATTATGTATTGCATTAGGCATGAGATTTATGCAAGTGCATGAGGCATTGTAATGCATAGGAGGGATCTTTTTCATGTATGGGGGTTATAAGGTATTTTGACAAGCCATGAGATGCGAGAGGTAATGCAAGTGTATGGAGAGTCGTGTTTATTTTTCCTAGGGATTACAAGGTGTTTTTATGTCAATTTTGCATAATCTAGAGAAAGATTAAATGTTGTAAACGAACGATAAGGTAATAAATTATGAATTACTTTATTATTTGTAATAAAAAATGCAAAATGACAATAACAGGTAGATTTATCACATATGGCAAAGTAAGTATCGTCGATTACTTTGTCATTCTTCCACAATATTTAATTTGTCCCTAAACCATGCAAAATCGAGAAATTAAATATTTGTGTCCTAAATGCAATTATTTTCTGCATAGGTTTGTAGTAAATTTGGAATGTAAAACATTAACTAAAGTGGTGTAATTATAAACCACTTGGTCAATGTTAATTAGATGCAGAAAAATAATGTGTATTTATGTCATTTATTGTGCAAATATCAGACATTTATGATTCTATAGGGGAGGTTGACAAACAGGTAGAAGAGTTATTGCACAGTTTTGACTTGTTTTCAGTGGCCTTAAAGAGCATTTAAAGGCATTTTCAGGTCCTTTTATGATTAGTGATGGCATGCCTTGACTTTTTCTGTAATGAGAGCCCACTTTGGAGGACTTTAGGCAGATATTTTGAGGGCATTTATGAGATGCACGAAAATGGAGGTTTCTCATCCTTATCTTATTACATCTGTTTGGAGAAGTATATAGTATTCTTCCTTGTTCATTATTCAGGAGTTCTTGCTATTCACTGCACTGTATATTGTAATTTTTGAGTTCTTTTGCAGAAGTGAATAGTTTTGTAACCCATTTTCAGAGTAACACAGCATTGTAACACCTTTTTAGCAGTAATAAATAGTTTATACCTTCCCATTTCTTCTAGTATTATGTGTCCTTAGTGTTAGTACAGATGCTTGTGATGTTCTTTGTCCTTGGGACTGTATTTCATGCTGGTGCTTTTATGCAAGGATACATATATTTTTGCAGGTTGTGAGATGTGCTAGGAATAAGAATCAGTTTTTGAGTGGTGAGAAGACATCTTTCTCCTTTCCAGAACTGTTGTTATTTAGCCTTCTTATAAATTGATGATGCAAAGTGTAGACACCCAAAATTGACTCATTATCATTAGTATTCAAATATCGCATTATTACATCATCTACATTTGTCTAACACACTTGAGCAATATCCCTAACATACATATTTCTTCTATTAATTAAATAAATTTATATTTATTTAATTAATTCATTAGCTATTTCTTCTAAGCTATAATCAAACAATCTTTAATTATTTAATTATCTTCATTCTTCTATTTTTAATTAAATAAATCTTATTTATTTAAGTAAAGATTCCTATCATAAACCATTTTCCAATTAATTAAATAAATTGTATTTATTTAATTAATTTATCTTATCATTTATCTCATGAGCCAACACGTGTGCCTCTTTCATTTAAAAAGATAAGTGGTACTACATCCTTTTATTTAATATCTTTCATATGTAGTACTTTTTTATGTACACAAGCACACATGAGCCCTATCTTCCCACCACTTGTCATCTTCACATTCATCTATGTCTCTTTTAATCTTAGCCATTCACATAGCCTCTGAATCTCCACCGTTGATTGATTTTAGTTGAGTTCTATATAAACACCCTCTCATTCCATACCTCAATCTATCCAGCATTATCATAGCATCTACATTATCATCTTGAACATATTGAGCATTTGAGCATCCATTGAGCTTTATCATTATCATCTATCATGGCAGCTTTTATCTTCATAATTGTTCATTGTTGAAGAAGCAATCCACATCATAAACAAGGAATCACACAATCTAGGTGATATTATGCTTGAATTGCATTACTCTTTGATTTCATTTAGATTAGATTCTTTGATGATGGTAGGGTTAGGTTTTCATGGCTATGCTTGATCTTATTAACCTAATTTTTTAACTATCACATTTTGGCACGCCTGGTGGGACTCACATCCTTGATTAACTTTGTTGTTTGAAGTTGTTTTTATGAAGATCAGATTTTTTCGAGTGCTTACAGCAAGTTTATGTCACTTTTGAGCAAAAAATCATCGTTGTCTGCATACCCGCGTCTCTTCTACACTGAAATCTACCACCTTTAGCCATTCCTGGATCGCTTATAAGCAGACAATGATCACCTTTTGTTTATTATGCATCATTTTTAGCCTAACAGTGGTCACCTTTGAATTTAACCTAATCACTTTTGATCTTACAGTAGCCGCTTTTAGATAATTGAATCACTTTTTGTAGAATTAGGGCTTTTGTTGTGTATCGTCTCTTTTGCAGATCCAGGTCGCTTATGAGCTTCAACCAATCACCACATGCTTTTTTGTATCGCTTCTGAACTTCAACAATCTGCATCTGGCATTTTCAAAATCACTTTTGATCTGCAGTAGTTCGCCTGTGACAGAAACAGAGCTCGCTTCTGACAGACAGTAAATCACCTCTGGTAAACTATGCGCTTTTAGTCTGTTTAATTGGCAGTTTGTTTTCTTGGCTACTAATTGGGTATTTGTGCAGCATCTTATCGATTTGTCTAAGAAAAGGAGGTTATCAAACTACTAACATATCTGTTGTAGCTCCGATCAGTTCAAGACTTGTAGTTTTTCACTAAATTATGAACATTTGGGCTTGGTGCTTAAAATGAATCATTGCTTGCTCCGTGCTTGATTTATCTTTTTTGATTGCTTGCATGTGATTGATTGTAATCCAAATTTAATAACAAAAGTATCCTCTCCCCTTGCCTATCAAATGGATCTTGGGTGCATGAGAACTTATTATTATCTTTAGAGGGCCTACCTTCCTGGTGTGAGAAGGGATATGACCCAAATGGTAACAGGCCAAAGCCAAGTACTTTTGAACTGCTATATAAGAAAAGTGTTTGTGTTGAGAGCCACAAACAATGGGTGTTGTTGCATTATACCGACAGCCAACCTCCCCCAAAACCCTTCAAGGCGTAACCCTTGAAGGCTGGGAGACTCCACAACGGAGAGTAGCACTGCCGCATGTATAGCCACCCGAATGGATGCCCTTATTAGCAACTTTGTGTAGTAGCCAAAAACCCTCTATTTGTTGATGCAAAAGGTGGGACATTTGAAGTGGCCTTGATTCACGTGGTTCTTAGAAGAGATAGCAGGGACAATCCTAAGGTTTGGTGAGGGACAGGCCTTTAAGGAAACCTGGATCTTGGTATGTGTGAGAAGTGTGTGCCGTGGAGGGGAGTCAGTGCTACCAAGATCCTGAAGCTATCTGCTTTGAATAAGCACGGCTAGGGGATTCAACAAATATAGTCCTTTCCTAGCCTAGGTTGTACAAGTTTGTGATTGTTGTGAGTGTGAGTGATTGTAATTACTATTTTTTGTCAAAAATCACAAATCAAACATCTTTCCTAACAGACACAGTCGCTTTTAATCCTAAACTACCCACATACAAACAACATAATCACTTTTAAGCTGTAGTTATTCACTTTTTGCCTGAACTGAATTGCCTTTGAACAATAGTTAATCACTTTTTGCATAAACAGAGTCGCACCTAAACAATAGTCAGTCGCCTCTTATCTAAATTAGCTTGCATATAAACAATAGTCAGTCACCCTTATCTGAATCAGATTACCTTTAAACAATAGTCTTTCACCTTTAGCGTAACCTGAATCACTTTCAATTAGCAGCAAGTCACTTTTGAACCAACAGTTATCGCCTCTGAACATTTGGATCGCCTCTGGTTAACACTGTGACTTGCTTCAGAACCTAAACCAGTCCACATTTGAGCTATTACTAGTCGCCTTTATCCTTCTCTAAGTCACATATGAGCTATCACTTGTTGCCTGTGGTCTAATACCAGCAAATCTTAGTGACTCAGCCGAATTAGCCACAAATCCAACTTGCTCAGCTTCAGTATTAACTTTCGGACCTGTCTTTGATCATTATTAGATACCTAGACTTTGTCTCCTTGTTTTGAGCTTATCAATCAATCGCATTTCATGAGCTTTTCATCTTTTTGAGATCCCAAACCAGCAAACCAAACATTAAATCAATCATTTTGATCCATCAGCAAGACATCAACTTTAGCCTCAGCAAACATCAGCAACATAGCAACCTTTAGCAAACTTTTCCCTTGAGTGTGTGAACTATTCTCTAGGGAAAACCAGCCAACAACAAACCAATCAACCTAGAAAAAACAACACATCAACCAAAGCAAACCAACCAACCAACCAAACCAACCAAATCAGCAAACCATCATCTTTTGGGTCTCAAAACTTTGACAAGCTCAACTTCAGTTTTTAGCATCAACATCATGCCTCAAACTAGGAGTCAATATAGAGATGAAATGGAAGCTAAATATAGAGCTAAAATGGAAGCCAAATTGTAAGCTGAGATGCAACAACTTAGATTGACACCTCTTAAGAACGCAACTCAATTCATGACTGGTAGGCCTCCTCATATGTTTACGCCTCATGAGTATATTGTTGGAGAGTCATCTAAACAACAAGTGCAAACTCAAACATCTTTTGAGACTTTTGAAGAACAATCTCAAGAAGACTTATCAAAATTTCAAGACACCCATGTGTGGGATCAAGTTGAGTGACTTGTTCTATCTGAGCCTAATCACTACTTCTTGCAACTTGCTCACCAGGGTGCTAAATTACCAAGCGTTTTGACATATCCGCTATTAGAGAACACGATCCAAACACTCTCGCTATTGTTGCAAAGGGACCTCTAGTATAGTTACACCATCCGCCACCATATCACAAGCTCCATCTTCTACCACATCTCTTTCATTGCCTATTGTTACTTCATTCGATCTACCACGCTCAGAGCATACTTTAGAACCTTTGATCATACCAACCAATGTGCTCCCTCTCATGTCACAGAATCTGAACCTTCCACCTTTCCATGTTCCTCAACATATTCCTCCTCCTACCATGACTGTTTCCATGCCTCAAGTAACACAAGTTGTCCATGTGGTCCAAGCGCAAACTCTCCAAACATCACAAGCTATCCTCATATCCCATAGTGTGCAAACTTCCCAAACTATACCAACACAACCAATAGTCCAAGCTTCATGACCATCACAATCCACTATATCCCATATACCAACTGCTAATATGCTTTCCACCATCTCTACTAATCCTTCCACTACACCATATAATCCTAATATTAGTCTTATTGATATGAGTGACCCTCCTATTGTTTCTCAAGCTAATCCTAGTTCTATGGTCACTTATGTTGAGCAACTTACATCCATTCCATCATACTCATTGAATCCTTCACACACCATCAATCCATCTTATGCTACCCAAGGCTTGCCTATTGTCACCCAACACATGACACATACCAATCCCCATGTTGTACAAAACACAAACCCAAGTTTCCATCATTCCTTCGCATCCACCAATCTTTCCATCACTTACCATGTTACAAATCCAACTCCAACTTCCCAACCATTAACTAATGTCAATCCATCTTCCACTTCACATGTGATGCAAAATCTTGGTGCCCATTTGTCCCAATATACTCAACCACCACTTGTGCCTCACGGACAGCAATCCTAAACTACATATGTGTCACATCCCAATCCTTTGACGTACATTGTGAGCACGCAACCTCAACAAACAATCATGGCTCCATATATCCCACAACAACAACCTCAATATACACCATACCATGTTTCACCCCCTTTGCAACAACAACAATTATCTTCAACGGATGTTCAACAAACGATTAACCAAGCGGTAGGACAAGGCAAGAAGACATTTTCTCTAGACAACATATGTGCTTATCCATTTGACAAGTCTCTTCATATGATACCTTTTCCACCACACTTTGAAATTCCACAATTTGACAAGTACAAAGGAAAAGGAAATCCGGAAGACCATCTTAGAGCATTCTTTGTGGCATGTCTCGATGTTGCTTATGACGATACATATCTTTTGAGACTATTTCCTCGAAGCTTAACAGGACAAGCTCTTGAATGGTTCTCTCATTTACCTCCAAGAATTAAGTCTTTTTCAAAGTTAGCCAATAAATTTCGATCTCACTTCGCTTTCAACATTGACCATGACATAAACATGAATGACCTTGTCAACAATAAACAACGCAATGGTGAAGCCTTTTCTTCATTTACTCAACGATGGCATAATATGGCTAGCAAATTATCATGGGAAATCCCCGAGAAACAATAGCTCGATATCTTTGTTCAAAATCTTCATCCTGAGTTGTCATTCCAATTACAATTGCAAATTGCTAGCACCTTTGATGAACTTGTTTCCAAAGGAACCATCATTGAATGAGCTTTAATTGCTAAAGGAACTATCAAGATCTTTCGTGATAATAAAGACTATCCTCAAAACTTCACCGATAAGTCTTGCTTTTGGAACAAGAATAAGAATATTGTCAACCATGGTGTTGTAGATGCAAAGAACATCCAAGCTATGAAAGCTCCCATCAATATCCAAGCTACTTCTACAACAATGCAACCTTTTCAACAAATGCGGCAATGCCAAACTTCCAATCCGCGTCAACAATTTACACCATTAGCAGAACCCATGGAAGTTATCTTTCAAAGGCTTCTCCAAGCGGGCGATATTATCTTACCAGATGCACCACCAAATGGTGAACTGCTCTTCAAAGCTCCTTGGTACAAAGAAAATGACTATTGTGATTTCCATCGAGTTAAAGGACACAAAACAAATGGTTGTATGCGCTTAAAACATGTCATCCAAGATTGCATCGATCAAGGTTTAATCAAAGTTACACCTTCAACAACTCAACCTGCACAACAATCAACATCGAACTATGATCTAGAGACTTTCAAGAATCTGCTTCCATCTCATGACAAAACAAGTAACCCTCATGCTAGAAATGCCATTCAATATACTTATGAATCGTCTACCATTGGCCGCATTGACCATGCTCGCATTTCTACCATTACTATCCAAGGTAAAGCACTTGATTGCACTGTAATCACTCGAAGAGGTCGAGTCACTATTCAAGGAGCACCTGTTTATCCTCCCCGACCATTTCCTAACTATAACATATTGGATCACCTTGGCAAAACACCGGCACACATATCCATTCTTGAGTTGCTTCGCATATCCCCTGCTCATAAAGCTATCCTTGACAAATCTCTACAAGAATCTTTGGTACCCAACAATATTGATATCTCACAATTCCAATCTATGGTCGCTAGCATTGCAGCCCCTTGTCATTTAACTTTTTCTGATAAAGATCTTCAGCCCTCCATCCATCCCTTACACAACAAAGCCCTCCACATTGAAGTGTTTATTAAACAACGCCGTATCAAACGAATCTTGGTAGATGGTGGAGCTGGTCTTAATATATGTTCTTTGAAATTGATAAAACAACTGGGATATTCTGAGAAAGATGTTGACACCTCCAAGGTTATTACTATCAGATCATATGATGATGTTGAGAGAGATACTGAAGGAATCATTTTCTTGCCTATCCAAGTTGGGCCGATCACCACAAAAACCCATTGTCAGGTCCTTGATATTGACCTTCCTTATAACATCATCCTTGGTCGTCCATGGATACATGCCCTCAAGGCAGTTCCTTCCACATATCATCAATGCCTTAAATTCCCACACAACGGTGTTGAAGTTACTATCCAAGCTTATCCCAATCCATTTAAATTTTGTCATGCCTTTCGAGCTAAATATCAGAGCCCGAACCGCATTCCTATCAACACTGAGGCATATATGTCTTCATCTTATGTAGATCCATCTGACCTACTCAAGCCATCATCTAGTAAAACCCCTTCCAATCTCCGTATCAAGTACACTGAACAGGGCCCTGGTAAATACACACTGCAAGAATCTTGTTGTGTAGGCACCCTTCCATTATCCCCTAAATTCTATGGTAAGCCTTCCACATCCAAACCAACTTCCGCCCCCGCTGTCATCAAAGCTCCACCTACTGTATTCCTTAAAGGCAGATTCCTGGATGATGAAGAGATTGATGATATAGACTCTTGGATATTCTTTGATGAAAATGACCAAGTCCAACTGGAGGTAGAGAGATATAACAATGGATTCTGCATCATAAAGAACATGGGCTACAAAGGACATGGTGGATTGGGATCACAGGAACAAGGACCTCTTGAACCCATTATTGTGTCTAAGAAGTTTAATAAGCAAGGCCTTGGTTATCAGCCGGAGGTACCACGACTCAAAGACATTAAGTGTATTTCCGATACTGACGCTACACCTTCCTCGGTAGGAGAGACTTCTAATTTAGATACTATCGACAACTCCCCCTTTCATATTACCAACCTTTTCCAAGAACACTCCATCTTCATGATCTCCGCAGCCTCCTCTAGCCATAACAATTCCTCCATTACCCTTTCACTCATATATCCTGACCTCGTCGATTGGGACCAACAAGGGGCACCTATATTAGATACATTTGAAAATCATGAAGCTATTGTAGAATTCATGGGCTTGCGACAAGGCATTCCATTGGGTGATCACAAAGCAGGTTTCATGATGGACTTACCTAAACTAGCATATTTTGGTGGAAGTATCAAATCCTTCAGTCGTAAAAGTGAAATAAACAAAATCAAACAAAATAGGTCACTAGGTGAAAATCAAAAGGTGCCTCTTGATCATGAAAAAGTAAAAATAAAGGACGTATCCGAAGGTGAAAACCTCTCTAAGGTGCCTGAGGATGAGGGATTTGATCTTCCTGTTGCCACTGATTAGCATGAGAAATCAACAATGCTAGTTGAACAATCACAAGACATGAACTTGGGTATAGAGCATAATCCAAAGATCAGTTTCTTGGCAGCATCACTATCAGAGCAAGAAAGAAGAAACTTCACAGCATTTTTTCTAAGAAGAGCTATAAATTTTGCATGGACTTATGCTAACATGTCGGGTCTAGATCCATCACTTGTGGTAGATCATCTAGTAGTATCTCCTAATGCAAAACTGGTCAAACAAAAATTGCGCAAAATGCATCCACAGGTAGCTTTATTGGTCAAGACAGAGATTCAGAAATTGTTAGAAGCAAAGTTCATAAAGCCTATTGATTATCCAGAATGGGTTTCAAATTTGGTACCTATAGAAAAACCTGATGGATGAGTTCGTTGTTGCACATATTTTAGAGATCTTAATAAAGCATGTCCTAAGGATGACTTTCCACTACCAAGCATAGACAACATTGTAGATCTTACAGCCGGACATGAAATGCTATCTTTGATGGATGGATTTTTAGGGTATAATCAAATCAGAATAGCAGAGGAAGATCAAGATAAAACATCTTTTATTTGTCCATGGGGCACATATTGCTGGGTGGTAATGCCTTTTGGTCTCAAGAATGTTGGAGCTACTTATCAACGAGCCATGATAATTATCTTTCATGACCTTTTTCATACTATCATGGAAGACTATGTTGATGACATCCTGGGAAAATCTAAGATAAGAGAAGGACATCTACAGGTATTAGAACAAATCTTTGATCGATTAGAAAAGTATCAAGTCAGACTGAACCCAAAGAAATGTGTATTTGGTGTAACATCTGGAAAACTGTTAGGATACATTGTGTCTCGACAAGGGATAGAAGTGGACCCAGCTAAGGTAAAAGCTATCATGGAAATTCCTTCGCCAACAAATCTCAAGTAGCTTCGCAGTTTACAAGGCAGGTTACAATCCATCCGCAAATTTATCTCACAACTAGCAGATAAATGTCATCCTTTTCATCATCTTCTTCGTAAGGTTGAACCTTTTAAGTGAGATGAAAAGTGTCAACAGGCTTTTGATAAAATAAAGGAATATCTAGCAACACCTCTTGTGTTAGTACCTCCTGTGCTTGACCACCCATTAATGCGCTATATATCATCAACAACAACAACATTGGGTGCCCTTCTAGCTCAACATGATGATTAAGGAAAAGAACAAGCTATCTATTACATCAACAAAACTCTTGTGGGATATGAACTCAATTATTCATCTATGGAAAAAACATGTTTAGCATTAGTGTTTGCTTCCCAAAAGTTGCGACACTATATGCTGAACCAAACAACCAAGCTCATATCAAATGTTGATCCACTCAAATATCTTCTTTCTAAAGCAATTCTCACGGGAAGATTAACAAAATGGGTCATGATCTTAAGTGAATTTGACATACAATATGTGGATCAAAAAGCCATCAAAGGACAAGTCATCGTTGATCAATTAGTTGCAACACCTATCACAGATATCCATCCAATATATATAGAATTCCCTGATGAAGGATTGTTTAATTTAACTTCTCCAACACGATGGCAGCTATATTTTGATGGATCATATACACAACATGGATCAGGAGCAGACATCTTGTTTGTTACCCCTCAAGGAGATTGTATACCCAAATCATACAAAATTGCATTTCCATGTACCAATAACATAGCAGAGTATGAAGCTTTAATCACAGGATTGCGCATGGTAGTACAATGGGATATCAAATAGTTACAAGTCTTTGGTGATTCTTAGCTGGTTATCAAATAGGTCTTAGATGAATATCAAACAAAAGATGAGAAACTTCTTCCATACAAGCTAATGGTTGATGATTTTAAAAGGTACTTTGACAATATCACTTTTGAACAAATCCCAATACTACAGAACAGAGCGGTAGATGCTATGGCTATGATTGGGTCTCTTCTAGACATGCCATCTAATACACATAAATGTGAGTTTTTGGTTGAACAGCTTTTGATTCCAGCATTTGAAGTTCCACAGTCTGATCTTATATGTGACATTGTTGGTCCCAATTCACCATAGTACAAGGATTTATACGAGTATCTCCATAATCAAACCTTTCCACTTCAACTCTCTAACAACCAACGCAAAACCTTTATCTGTCGAGCCTCTCATTACACTATCCTGGGAGACACCCTCTATCACCGGAGTCTTGATGGTATCCTTCTTAGGTGTCTTGATTCTGAGGAAGCAAAAGTGGCCTTATATGATGTACATGAAGGTGTCTGTGGCTCGCATTCCGCTGGCCCTGGTATTGTTAAGAAACTTCTACGAGCAGGATACTATTGGCCAACCATGGAAAAAGATGCACATCAATTTGTAAAGAGATGTCTACAATGTCAAAAACATGGAGATTTAATACATGCACCAGCACATGAGCTTCAGCCTATCACTACTCCATGGCCTTTTTCGAAGCGGGGACTTGATTTCATAGGTAAAATTCATCCTACTTCATCAAATGGTCATAAGTTCATTATCACCACCACAGAATACTTCACAAAGTGGGTGGAATCCATACCAATGACTTATATCACAGGCAAGCAAATATCTAAGTTTATTCTACACTATATCATTTGCCGTTATGGGGTTCCTCAAGCTATTGTCACAGATAATGGTGGTCCCTTCAAGAATCAAGAAGTTAGAGATCTTTGCAACAAGTTTCATATCCAACATTGATTCTCTACTCCGTACTATCCTTAGAGCAATGGCCAAGCTGAAGCTTCTAATAAAACAATTCTCAAAATTCTCAAAAAGACGGTTAATGAAGCTGGTCAGGATTGGCATCTACAACTCCATCCTGCATTATGGGCATATAGAACAAGTATCAGAACTCCCACTGGAGCTACACCTTATGCTCTTGTGTATGGCACTGAAGCTATTTTACCTATTGAGGTTGAGATCCCCTCACTGTGAGTATCCTTACAACATACCATCTCAGAGGAAGAGTATCGAGTATCCAGACTCCATGGTCTTGAGCTTCTAGACAAACGACGTCTTACAACACTCAACCATCTCCAAGTCTATCAAAACTATCTACGCCGCAGCTACAACAAAAAAATTAGAGAACATCGATTTCAAGTTGGAGATCTTGTCCTTAAAGAAAATCAAAAGAATCAACAACACCGAGAGAAACAGGGCAAGTTTGAACTAAATTGGCTTGGTCCTTTCAGCATCACAGCAGTTTATGGATCAAGTGTATACACTCTCTCAACACCTAAAGGCATTCCCTTGGATGAACCAGTCAACAGCGTTCATCTCAAGAAGTTTTATCCTTAAATCTCAACTATCCCAAAAAAAATTAAAAAAAAATCCATCGAACAGTGAAAACCACTTTGTGGCGCTTTGGATAACAAAAAATAAATAATCTGTCCTCTGGTGAAAACCTGGTAAACAGGTGCCTTGGATAAGTACCATAGTGAAAACCTGGCAAACAGGCGCTATGTGTAGTGACCAGCTTCCATCATCTGCTTGGTTTGTTTGATCATCACTCGTTCCTACCATCTTTTTTCATCCTATCCTACATAGTCCATATCATAATCCACATATCATCGCACTAAACAGCCTTTCCACCTTCGCCTCTGTCAATGCTAGCTATCATACTTGAGACATTATTGCAATAACTATATCTTTTGGTACCTTAGCATCTTAATCGCACACCTTCTCCATCGTTGCTCCTTCATAATAAACCTCATCCCGTACTGGGGGCATTTTATTGAGTCTTATTTGGAAGTGGGTACCTCTATCTCTAGCTCATAACACATCAAACACTTTAGCTCATAACACAACAAACTTTCAACTTCAACCATAGCACTCATCCAACAACAAATGTGGCAAAACATTTTGCAATCAGGCTTCATATCTTTGCAACCATTTCACGCTCATCTGACATCCAATGCTCACAAGACATCACCAACGCAAACATTCAAGCAATCATGTCGGTCTTTCAACATCACCTCACCAGCATAATTAGCAAGAACTACATCCCAGCTCTATCGTTAAAGCCTTGATCCCGTGGATACAGGGTATGTAGGCAATCTGAGATGTGAAGGAAGCACTCTGATTTAGGCTAAGATGATAGCCCTTTCTTTTCATCATCCATCTTTCATCTTTCTTCTACTCATCCTCCAATCTTTCATCTCACATTCTTCTATCTTTCATCACTCATATCATCAATAAAACCCAGAACTACATATTCATCATGTCTCATCTTCATCGTAAATGTGCTTTGATCCCGTGGATACAGGGTATGTAGGTAGTCTGGAATACGAAGGAAGTTTCCAGTACTCAAGCACAAATGATCCACCCCATCTTCTTTATCTTCTCTCATCTTCCATCTTCTTCTCTTTGATCATCTCAAGTAGGAAGCAAACTATGTGTATACTGAAAGCTCAAGCACTTTAACCAATCAAGAATAAGCCAGAAGCTATTTGTCTGCATGTCTTAAGCCAACATTTGCTATAATAGTTTATCAACTTTTTTATCCTTCAACGGGATGCAGCTTTCCTCTCAACAAGGCACCAGCTTAATACATCTAAGAGCACCTAAATTTGGCAAGAGAACGTGATGACAATATCTTTTGTTTTATCTTTTGATTTATCTTTTGTCCCTCTTCTATGCCTAATCAAGATTGCCTCGATCTATCTATATCTTGGTATGTTGCGATGAAGTAAGGAATGGGGCATGGTCATATTGCTTTCGTATGCCATGTTTGCGGGATGATCTTATTCTCTTCCTATGCGTATTGGTATCTTGTACATGTTGGGATTAGCATCTTACATATTAATATCTCTAGCATCTGAGAAGCTAAACAGTCTCTTATGCACTTGAGACTATTCTATGTTAAGACTAGCTCCATACATATAACCAACAAGTTATCACTATGTATAGTGGAGATAAGCTCAAACCATTGATTGTAGCGTCAAAGTCCATCTCACAACACTAGTTGTTATTCATATCTTGTGCATGTTGGCTCAACATCTTGACCTCGTGTTCAGACAAGATTGTAGCATGCTAGTTTCGCATTGGATATCTTGACACCTTGGTCTTCTATACCTTGGTGCATAACGTTCACATGCTATATCAAACATAAGGATTGCATTTCTTTTTCATTTTGAGCAATTACTTAAAAAATATGCCCATCATCCCATCTATTCATTCTATTATTCACCTATATAGCTCTCACCCAATCAATCCTTTCCATTGTCCTTTGTCCACATCTCCTATCCTGCAAAACAAGTGTGTTAGACATACATCATTCCATCATATATCATTTCATTACCATTTATCTATATGCATATGTCCATATCATATCATTATCATTTACACATTTGCATTATCATATATTTTCCATTCATTACCATTTGCATGAAACATCCATACATGATCCATGAAAATACAAATACAACATGCATAACCATCATAATACGAATAGTTCATCCATTACAACATCATGTAGATCACCAATACTCCCTCATATATATATATATATACATGTGTGTCAATATACAAGTGTCTACATATACAAGCTGAGCCATAAAAGAATGTATGTACAATCAACTCTAGGCCTCATCATGATACAATATACACAAGGTAGCCCTGGTGACTACTGGCAGCTCCCTCGCCCTGACCACCATCACTGGGTCCTGCACCTGGCCCTCTATCTCTCGGTGGCCCCATCATTGAGGCTACTGATCGAGATCCACCTGACCTTTGTGAACCTGAAGCCCCTGACCTGCTCCTGAAGCTAGGCTACCTCTGCTCTGCCGGCATAGCCCCATAATATAAGCCTCTATAGTGCTCAACCTCACCCTATACTTTCTGTAGCTCTACCTGTACCTGTGTTAACTGTGTAGCCAAGTACATCATAGCCCCATCTGTCCCTAATGCAGTCACTACTCTGTCTCGCTCACTAGTCATCCCCTGTAGCTGTTGTACAGCTATATCTCTCTCTACTCGCAGACCATCTCTCTCCGCTCTCATAGCCTGCACCTGTTGCACTGTCGTATCACGCTCTAATCTCATCATCTACTCACTCTATCTCGCTACATCCCTCTCTCCTGTCACTCTAGCCAGTGCACCATCATCCTGTCCATCCCCAGCCTGTGCTCTCAACTGTAATGAGCCTGGTAAGTCTATGCCTGAGCCCTCGCATGTCGCAAGCCAATCACTACCTGATGCCTATCTATCTCCACCCTCCTCAATCTCATCTGTGCTCACTGCCTCCATCTCCTCTCCTCTCTAATCCACCTTCGTAGCTGCTGAATCCCAACATCATCACCTATCAATATCTGCCCCTGAGGCTGTGCAAGTATCTGAGGCTGTCCTAGCATCTATCTCTGCATCTGTATCCCTAGCACTACTGACACAACATCCTGCACTGGTGGAGCCCGTCGTTGCCTCCTCCTAACCAACCTCTCCATCCCTATCTCTCCAATCTCTCCAACCCGTGTTAGCCTTGTCGGTCTAGCTGTCGTCCAGTATGCATTATAGTCTGGTAGCATCCCTAGATCTGCAGGACCCTATCCCACTGCCAAACAACTGGTTGTATCCCATCTCTCTCCGCCAAATCTGTCTCAACCACAACCTCTGGCCCCCAATCAAAAACCTCTTGTTGAGTCCTCCCAAAAATGACATCACCAACTGGTATTGCCTGTGCTAACCTGAACTGTCTCAACACTCTCTTTGGCAAATAGCGCTCTATAATATTTATGCCACATCCAAAAATATATCTCACCTGCCTAGCATAGACAAGCTTAGAATCTTCCTCCTCCCATCTCTCACATCCAAGCCATGGCCTCCATACAAAACTATCAACCTCATCTAATCTCCTCCGCCAGTACACCACTCCTCGACGCTATCGGTATGTCAAAGCTCCTCTGTACATCCTCGCATAAGGCTCCCCTTCATCTCTAGCCACCCATCCCTCTGGTCTCGTCACTGGGATATGCTCATAAGCCCATACATGCAACACTGTAACCCCTGCCGACATACTAGCTCCGAACATATACGCGCAATCATGCAGGAAATGATAGAGCTATCCCAGCACACACTCCGCCCATGCATATCTCGTGCCATAGGAGAACATCCCCTCCATCACTGTCCCCCATCCTACTGGAAAGCCTCTCGCTCGCCTATCTCCCACAGCCATATGATGATAGCCACTACAACTGGCTACAACCTGTCACATAGCTCCTCCATCCTCGCCATCGGGATCTCTAAGCCCTCTACTCCAATGTCTGGTGTCCCGAATAATCTCCTGAACACAGCTGGACCCAAATCAGGATCGTAATCAACTCAGTTCCCATCTATAGGAATCCGCAGAATCTGAAACACATCCTCCAATGTCATCGTGGCCTCTCCTGTCGGCAACAAGAAAGAACTATGCTCACTCATCCATCGCTCCACCATCAGTGTATCAGTCCTCGATGTGCCTGCACTAGCTCCAATCTCGACACATGCTCTAACCCGAGGATCTCTAACACTAGCCACTCCTCTGCATCCAGTAATCGCACCAATCACAAATCTCTAGGATGTGGCTCCCGTGATAACAAAGGCGGTAGTATATCCTACAACATTTCATTCATCATGTCAGTCCATTCCATTACTTAAATGCTATACAAAGTTGACCATTTATTACTTTTCTAGCTTCTCTTTACTATAAGCGGTTCAGTTTTCTATATGAGCCTATCTGTTGATCAGTAGTGACCTCTTTTACCATATGCGTTTCTATCTTATTCATAAGTGATCTCCTCTACATATGTGCTCATTGTTGAACTATATGCGAGCTCAATTCCACACGCGCCGAACTTTAGCCTATCCACGAGCCATATCCCATAAGCGAGCACTTCTGATTTCTAAGCGAGCTAAATTTCTATATGCACCTACTGTTTGACCATAAGCGACCTATTTCTATCTATATGCGCATTTTGCTTATCCTATTGCCTAGCCAACTGGAAGCGACCTAGTTTTTCCAAAAGTGACCAAGTCGCGCCTAAAAGTGATCTAAACTACCCTAAGCGCCTTGTTTTTCTACACAAGCGACCTGAACTGCCTATCCTAAGACCTAGTCGCTTATGGTGACGTGTGTGCATTTATGACACTTCTAGCCTATCAAAAACATGCTTTTAACAAAAGTTTTGATACATATTGATACATCTGATCCCTTTGGTTGCCCATGTGTCCTCACTCGCTCAACACGATGATCTCTACGTGGAATCACCATCCTGATAGCTCTCCAACTCTCGTCGCACAACACCTCTAAAAAGCTCTAGATCTCTATAGCTTTCTGAACACAAATGAGCACAAATGAGCCTATTTGCCATTAAGGAACCTACTTATAGCCCTATCCAAACCCTAATTCTTCTATGCCAAAGCCTATTTTTCTCAGCATCAGCCCATTTTCTCCCACCCAACCTTGCATTCTAGCTTTTCATTCTACCGCGAGCAAACCAGCCCTTCCTGGTTAGCTTGGCTTACCTCTCGAGGGGGCATCACCTGCCAGTTACACTAGGGCATAACCTTGTTTATCGAAGGCATATCATATCTTCTTTGACACAATGCTCTATCGAACATTGTATCAAAGAGGGGCAAAATGTAGACACCCAAAATTGACTCATTATCATTAGTATTCAAATATCGCATTATTACATCATCTGCATTTGTCTAACACACTTGAGCAATATCCCTAACATACATATTTCTTCTATTAATTAAATAAATTTATATTTATTTAATTAATTCATTAGCTATTTCTTCTAAGCTATAATTAAACAATCTTTAATTATTTAATTATCTTCATTCTTCTATTTTTAATTAAATAAATCTTATTTATTTAATTAAAGATTCCTATCATAAACCTATTTTCCAATTAATTAAATAAATTGTATTTATTTAATTAATTTATCTTATCATTTATCTCATGAGCCGACATGTGTGCCTCTTTCATGTAAAAAGATAAGTGGTACTACATCATTTTATTTAATATCTTTCATATGTAGTACTTTTTTATGTACACAAGCACACAGGAGCCCTATCTTCCCACCACTTGTCATCTTCACATTCATCTATGTCTATCTTTTAATCTTAGCCATTCACATAGCCTCCGAATCACCACCGTTGATTGATTTTGGTTGATTTCTATATAAACACACTCTCGTTCCATACCTCAATCTATTTAGCATTATCATAGCGTCTACATTATCATCTTGAACATATTAAGCATTTGAGCATCCATAGCATCTATTGAGCTTTATCATTATCATCTATCATGGCATCTTTTATCTTCATAATTGTTCATTGTTGAAGAAGCAATCCACATCATAAACAAGGAATCACACAATCTAGGTGATATTGTGCTTGAATTGCATTACTCTTTGATTTCATTTAGATTAGATTCTTTGATGATGGTAGGGTTAGGTTTTCATGGCTATGCTTGATCTTATTAACCTAATTTTTTACCTATCACACAAAGATTATGATTTACTGGGTTGTGTATGAGAACCTTATTATTGGTGTGTTAGTCACTTGTGTAGTCTCTGATAACCATTTTGGTGCATCACCTTAGATAGTATGTTTCATTATCTTGTAATCCTTCTTACTCTTTTCCCTGCAAAGACATTAGTCTAGTAGTTTCTAGGTGATAACCAGGTAAGAAGCTGGCCTTCTCCGGAGGTTCTTTCCATCACAGGTGACCCACAAGAAAGATCCCATGTTTCTCCAGTTTGCTAAGTTTTGCAACTTAGCAAGGGTGCAAATCTGAGAGACAACAGTTCTTGGCACGCCCGGTGGGACTGTGAAACGGATTCTCAATCTAGTTTATACATTTTGTTGCTGCTGTTTGGTGTGTACAGCAGTAGTTTCAGCCTTTTGGAGGCATTTTCTTCACACGCCTGGCAACTCTGGAAAGGAATAACCACTGGTTTCAAGAAGACAAGTGCTGGTATGTACTTATTTTACTAAAAAATCAAACGTAATTTTTATCCTTGTGAACATTTCATGAATTTTCAGCTGATTTGATGTTGCATAATGTTTTCTTTTAGTGAAGATAGGTTTATAACCCTCCATTCCATAAAAATCCTACTTATGCCGCTTCTTACCAAGCAAGATATGCTGTCGGTTTTGTCCCAAATAACCCATCAACAGTAGATTATAAGCATAATCATCATGCTTGCCACCCTCCCACCCCTACTTAGCTTTCTTGGCAACCTATCCATGCCTATAATTATTTTTAAGAAGATCATTTTGCTCATGACCAGCATAACTACCCTCTGAATCAGCCTCAAAATGTTAACGACATGAGTATCAGGGAGGTAGCATTAGACTTGCAAAAGAAACTTGAGACTGTCACGAAGGAGCAGGAGTATAATATGTAGGAAGAGAAGCAATCCTACCAAGCTTTTTGTCATTGGTAGGAGGTGTAAAGGGAAAGAATTTGTGAAGAGGAATTCTTGAGTAGGTAGATTGTTGCCAAGGAAGAGCAAATAAGGCAATTAATAGCTCAGGTTTAAGAGCCTAAGGTGCAAAACCCTTCTCTTCAAATCTACACTATAAGTCAAGCTGAGCCTAGCAGTGAACCTTCTCCAATGTTTGAAATTCCAAGTTTCAGGTAGCCTTCTACCTCAAAGGTTCCAAGTTGGAAAGGGTCATCTTTTTCACCCTGTGAAGTCCCTCCACCAAACATAGAAATGGGACCATGCTCTAGCATCCAACAAGTAGAAGAAGAGGAGATAAAACAACCTATACCATCTTGTCCAGATACTATTTATCTCTTCAAAGGATGGCCTGTTGTGTGGTATTCTTCATGGGAAGTCAGAAAGCAAAAGGAAGAAGAAAGTGTTTGTGCTATGCCACAGAGGCAATCGATACTTGAAAGTGATGAAGGGGTGACAAATAGGTTGTTTGAGTAGTTACCATGTTTTCTTGACCTAGAAGAGGAACAAGCTGATGTCTCAACTCAGCCTTGTGAAGAGGAGCTTCTTCAAGACAACAGAGACATTTCATTGAATCAGCAAGAAGACAACACTTTGGAGAAGTACTTTGAAAAGGACGACCTTGTTCTTAAGGTTAAAGAAGGTGCCCAAACCAAAAAAATTTCAGACCTTGAAGGGAAGCCCAAAGATATCAAGCATATTCAAGAGGCCAACATTCCTCAGGAGGATCATGATGAAGTTTGTTTTTGTAATGATCTGGAAGAGTTTTGTACTAACCTTGATGTCAAGCCAGCTTTGAAAAATAAAGAATGCTACCAACATGAGGAATACATTCATGTTTTGTTTCCTCAAGAGGGCTACTACAAAGAGGACCAGTTTGAGTTTAACTTTGAGTTATCTTTTTCATGATTAGAAGGTGAAACAACGCCTTTGGAGGAGGAAAATCCTAGACATTTGAAACAACAAGCTTTCAAACAAATTGGTGATGGGACTCAAAAGGAAGAGTTGTTTGCTTTTTCGGATCAGCCTTTATCTCCTTTTGACAAAAATGGATCCTCTTTTAATTGTTCCAAGGACGAAGGTTGCATCCTTCATTCAGGAAAAGTTGTAGAAGAAAATGCCTTACAACCTATAGAGGAGGACAACATGAACTATTTTGAAGAACTCCCACAATTTGTTGATGAAGAGTTGCATTCTAGAATGGAGGAGAAACCAAATGAGCAGTAGATTGAGGACCTTTTCTGAGTTATCCTGCTGGGGTATCAGCTTCTTGATCAAGAGGTTAAACATCTTGATGGTTCATTTCAAGAGCAATTATAGATACAGAAATGGGACATTCCAATCAGCAAGATGAGGAATCAGTAATACATGAGCAAGAAGCCAACAAAGAGATATTAAGGTTCATCAATTCAAATGGATGTCCTATCAGACATCTAGCTCAAATCAAGCCTAACAAGGTGTTTTCAGTCATGCTAGCACCTGAGGAGAAGATTGAAACCAAGGAGCAGCATGTCCAATCTGCCTATATGCCTCAGAACAACAACAAGCATTATCAAAATCATGAGGTAGGTGGAATTGTTTTCTTTCTCCAAATCTCATTTTAGCAGTTGGTTATACTTTTGTCAATTATTCACCTCCTTGAGGCTGCTCATGAGCATGTGATATATTGTAAATTGTTGAGGATGGGAAGCTATTTCAAAGAACCAGTAAATAGTCATGTTTGAGCACCACCTCTACTGGTTAGATGTAGAGTAGGTTCAATTTTGTGTTAAATAAGTGTTGCTGCACAATAGATTAGATGCATATTTCATTTCCCTAAGTGCGGTTGCGCATAGGTTAGTTAGTTGTCCCTGGGTCTGGATGTGCAAGAGGTGAAATTGTTGTAATGTACTACAGCTGTATGTATAGACAACCATCATATGAAATAATGGATACATGTATTCATTGTCACACATCATACCTCTCTCCCTCATAAAGTTGTAATAAATCGCAGCAGTTTGCTAATGAGGTGTTCTTGTTGATCATACCCTTCTAACTTGTCAAGTAGATGCATATCATTAATGACAGTGATTTCTGTTGGATCACTATCATCAACCATACCCATGCACTTGAGAGATTAGAAGAGGCTGCAGTCTGAAATAAGTTGCAGCAATGGAAAGAAATGTTTTTCAAGTTTTTGTCAAGTATGAGTGACTCTACGCCCAACAGATAGTTTTAGGCAGCTGGTCTGGGTACTTAGCAGGCAAGCACCACGCAGATGTCGCCAGAAATGTTACCCATTTTTTTTTCCAACTTGACCAAGTGGAGCTAGTTAAGTTTTCTAGTTTTGAGGGGTGCATGTTTGTTTTTTAGTAAGTGTTTTGCCAAGAGAAAAATGCCATAAAAGAAACTTCAATTAAGTGCAATTGTTTACCATCAAGAAGAAACATACAACATTGCAGATTTTGAAAGGCTTTTTCATTATTTATAAATGTCAAATGAAATGCTCTCACACAAGCTGTGGGAATGACTACCATAATGCATTATAAAAGGAAATGATGCATATAGAAATGAAAGCATAAACAAAGACAAGGGATCCGTCATTGCCTTGTAATGATGAACCCCTGCAGTTGAGCAACTTCATCTCCAGCTCCTTCATAGAGGTCACCCCGCTGCTCCAAAATACATGCAAAGAGGCAAGAGAAAATTGTGTCAAAGGTCGGGATACCAAATCCTTGCATATACATCATCATTACATGCACAATTTACTGCTATAATGCATTATATCAGTCTACAATCATCATATATATTAGAGGAAAACAAAGAACAAATCTAAAACTCATGATTTTGTCTAACAAGTTTGTCTAATGTGCAGATACAGGTAAAGTTTCATTTCTGATTGCTTCATTTAATATTGTAGTATGTGGGGTGAAGCAGGCACCCACAAGGGTCGAGCCCGGCATACTTTTTTTTTTTTTATGCGAGAAAGAATTGGTTTTCAATCTCAATAAAAACATGAGAAACAACTAAGTTAATTTTCCATATAGAACATCTATAAGGAATCCATTATGCCATCAAGAGAGCCACAAAGTCCATTCAACGCAGAATTGACAAATCAGATCAGCAAGTACAGTCAACTTGATAATGCAAAGTCACCAATGAAGAATGCACATTTCCAGTTGGTTGTCCCAGTCATATGAGATGCAAATGTGTAGTTTGAGCAGCACGTAGAGCCATCAAATGGACAATCAAATATCAAGAGCATAGAAGGATTATTCATGTGTTTTTGTCATACAAAAAAAAAGATAAGGATGCAGCACTGTAAAAAGGTACAACCATATGACAGAGTTTATTGTTGCTTATGTTTTCATATTCAAACTGTCATAATCATTAATAGAGAAGCATGAATTTTCAAACACAAATGCCTAAGTGGAACAACAGAGTATACAAGACTGCCATGATAGCAAGAGTGGGAGCAACATATAAGAAGGTATGGTCATATACAAGCTGGGACAGCAAATAGAGAAACAGTATGTCATATCCACATATGCCTAGTAGCAGCCTATCCACAGAAGCAAACCTCAAACAAAGCAGAGGTAAGGGGCTGTCACACAAGGTTTATCTTAAAGTCGTGAAGATCATCATACTAGTGGTAAGGCTCCAACATAAAGGTTCAATAGAGATAAAATATATTGGACCTGCCCAGTGATTTTAGTATCATAGGGATAGCCAAAAAATCTATCCTTTACATTTATTCATCATAGTTTTCTTGCAAAATTTGTTCGACAGTCTGGAGATCATATATGTGGTGTTTTTTTGTCTTAGAATTTTATCTGCAAGCATTGGACAGTATAGGCATAACAGTCATGATTATGGAAAATCATATATGCCACATCATGTGTGAAGTTTTGGAACAATAATGTAAGATGTGTAGGTTTAAAAGAAGATGCTATCATTCATCAAGTGACTGTCTCATATGGACAAGATCAAAGAGCTTCAAAATGCATAAAGAAGATCACCAGGCAAAGGGAAATCATATTTTACTGAAACAATGAATCCTTACCTTGATTGAAGCATTTCACAGTGTTTATATTCTAGGTTCAAGATTTCTTCCTACAAAAAAAAGAATTGGCAATGATGGTGGTTGGAAAAAGAAATTAATAGATGTATGAGACAGGTGATTGAGTGTAGGGAGAGAACTGCTGGCATTGAAAACTCAGAGGGCTATGGTAGTGATCTATTTGGACTAATGATGACTTGCAACAAAAAACTAGATGGAGGAAGTAAAATGATGAATATGGATGAAATAATTTTAGAATGCCTAACTTTCTATATAGCTGGTTAGGAAACTTCAACAGTTCTCTTGACATGGACCATGGTCTTGCTGGGAATGCATTAGGACTAGCAAGAACGAGCACGGAGAGAGGTCTTAGAAGTATGTGGGAAAATGATCTTCCAAATGCAGACCCAAGTGAAGAGGTCGCTACCTGTAGAAACCAGTTCCATTTACATTTTTTGAAACAACATACAGAGGTTAACCCATTACAGTATGTGGGCTTATGTGAGGGAGTTTTGGGGTTTCAAGTAGAAAATGGCAGGAATATGAAGATGCCAAGGTGGGTAAAGACAATTGTGACAAAGAAATGGAGGATATTCTTCAGAGGTATATTGATGATTGTGAAAGGAAAATTACAAGAGCTCTAAGACGTCTTGAGGACGATGATGCCAAGGCTACAACTGCAATCTCTGTGTCTGAAGTTACAAAGTCACCTGAGGTAGAAGATTTCATGAAACAAATGAAAGAAAAGCTCTAAAAAAGCTTGGAGCATGGGAAGTACATGCAGATAATTCAAAAATTGCAGCTGTTGATGTTTGAATTACAGATCAGAAACTATGAGTATGTGACATTTGTGGTGCTTTCTTGAGCATTTATGACAGTGATTGATGGTTGGCTAATCATTTTTTTTGTGGGAAGCTACATTTGGGATATATGCAAATTTGACTGAAATTGAATGATATTCAGGAGGAAAGAAATAAAGCCCACAAACTTCTAGATGATGAAAGGTATCAAGAGGGAGTCTTACCTTGTTTTTTCTGTCGAAGATCTTTATCAAACATGCATTGTAACAGCAGAGAATGGAGGGATTCGTGCTCCCAACCCCTAGTCCATGGCGAAAAAAGAGAGCAGATGTTCACAGAGGATGAAAACATAGAAAAATATGCATCAAATACCAGTGTGAAATGCAGCCATGGAAGCCCAAAATTGACCTCAAAATCAACAAAAGCAAGGTCAAACTCTCAGTTTTTGATGGTTTAAACAACTTACCATATGTTTTGCTGAGAAAATATGCATTGAATCCCTCATAAAATGCCTCAGAAATCATGAAGATTGCTCACAAACCCTACAGGCATGGTGGCACGGCAGCTAGAAGGAGAAGGTAATGAAATGCAAATGTATTTTTTAGGTTTTGTTTCTTCCTTTTGGGTCGAATAGACCTAATTTACATTTGTGTATTTTTGGCTTTTGTTTTAAAAACAAAATTGTTGATATCCTTTTATGTCGTGATAAAGACCTTAGTGTCTTTAAAAAACCTAATCATAATGCACGAATTTTTGCCTTGTTGATTTTTTCCAAAAGTAAAAAACACAATGAAAACATAAGGCCGAGTGCCTCGTATGTTGCTAAGGTATGACTCGGTGTTGAAATCACAAGGTGCGTGTAATGATGCATATGAGGCATTGTAATGCACGTAGGGAGGCATAGGGGTCACTTTATTATGTACTACATTAGGCATGAGATTTATGCAAGTGCATGAGGCATTGTAATGCATAGGAGGGATCTTTTTCATGTATGGGGGTTATAAGGTATTTTGACAAGCCATGAGATGTGAGAGGAAATGCAAGTGTATGGAGAGTCATGTTTATTTTTCCTAGGGATTACAAGGTGTTTTTATGTTGATTTTGCATAATCTAGAGAAAGATTAAATGTTGTAAATGAACGATAAGGTAATAAATTATGAATTACTTTATCATTTGTAATAAAATGCAAAATGGCAATAATAGGTAGATTTATCACACATGGCAAAGTAAGTCTCGTTGATTACTTTGTCATTCTTTCACAATATTTAATTTGTCCTGAAACCATGCAAAATTGGGAAATTAAATATTTGTGTCCTAAATGCCATTATTTTCTTATAGGTTTGTAGTAAATTTGGAATGTAAAACATTAACTAAAGTGGTGTAATTATAAACCACTTGGTCAATGTTAATTTGATGCAGAAAATAATGTGTATTTATGTCATTTATTGTGAAACTATCAAACATTTATGATGCTGCAGGCGAGGTTGACAAACAGGGAGAAGAGTTATTGCACAATTTTGACTTGTTTTCAGTGGCCTTAAAGAGCATTTAAAGGCATTTTCAGGTGCTTTTATGATTAGTGATGGCATGCCTTGAAGTTTTCTGCATTTAGAGCCCACTTTGGAGGACTTTACGCAGATATTTTGAGGGCATTTATGAGATGCACAAAAATGGAGGTTTCTCATCCTTATCTTGTTACAACTGTTTGGAGAAGTATATAGTCTTCTTCCTTGTTCATTATTCAGGAGTTCTTGCTATTCACTACACTGTATATTGTAATTTTTGAGTTCTTTTGCAGAAGTGAACAATTTTGTTACCCATTTTTAGAGTAACATAGCATTGTAACACCTTTTTAGCAATAATAAACAATTTATACCTTCCCATTTCTTCTAGTATTATGTGTCCTTAGTTGTAGTACATATCCTTGTGATGTTCTTTGTCCTTGGGACTGCATTTCATGTTGGTGCCTTTATGTAGGGATACATATATTTTTGTAGGTTGTGAGATGTGCTAGGAATAAGAATCAGTTTTTGAGTGGTGAGAAGACATCTTTCTCCTTTCTAGAACTATTGTTATTTAGCCTTTTTATAAATTGATGATGCAAAGATTATGATTTACTGTGTTGTGTATGAGAACCTTATTATTACTGGTTCTATGGTGTGTTAGTCAATTGTGTAGTCTCTGATAACCATTTTGGTGCATCACCTTAGATAGTATGTTTCATTATCTTGTAATCCTTCTTACTCTTTTCCCTGCAAAGACATTAGTCCAGTAGTTTCTAGGTGATAACCAGCTAGGAAGTCAGCCTTCTCCGGAGGTTTTTTCTATCACAGGTGACCCACAGGCCTGGAAAGATCCCATGTTTCTCCAGACTACTAAGTTTTATAACTTAGCAAGGGTGCAAATCTGAGAGACAACAAGTAGTTCACTATCTCACAGTTGATCCAACAGTTAAACCCATCAAGAAAAATCTAGGGAAGATGCATCCACAAATCGCTCTCCTAGTGAAAGTTGAAATACAGAAACTGCTAGATGCAAAATTCATCAGGCCTATTGATTATTTGGAATGGGTCTCAAACATTGTACCTGTAGCTAAACCTAATGGGGGCATCCACATGTGTTCCGATTTCAGAGATCTCAACAAAGCATGTCCCAAAGATGACTTTCCATTACTGAACATTGATCTCATAGTAGACTTGACCGCTGGTCATGAAATGCTTTCTCTCATGGATGGATTCTTCAGCTACAATCAGATAATGATACCAAAAGAAGATCAACATAAAACAACTTTCACTTGTCCTTGGGGTACCTATTGTTGGTGAGTCATGCTATTTGGTCTAAAGAATGCAGGGGCAACTTATCAAAGAGCAATGACAATGATATTCCACAATCTCTTTCATCACATCATGGAGGACTATGTGGATGATATACTCACAAAATCTTCTAGGGCAGATTACATACAAGTTCTAGGATAGATCTTTGATAGGATCAAGAAATACCAAGTAAGACTCAATCCAAAGAAGTTTGTGTTTAGGGTAACATCAGGAAAACTATTGGGATACATTGTATCTCGTAGAGGCATCGAACTAGATCCAACAAAAGTTAAGGCTATAGTGGAGATGCCTCCACCAAAGAACCTAAAAGCATTAAGGAGCCTTCAAGGAAGGTTACAATCTATTAGGTGTTTCATCTCACAGCTAGCGGATAAATGTCAACCATTTCAACACTTGCTCCGGAAGGATGTCTCATTTTGATGGGATGATAAGTGTCAAGCAACACTTGATCAGCTCAAAGAATATCTAGCTACACCTCCTGTCTTGGTACCACTAGTCGTTGATAGGCCTTTGATCTTGTACATCTCAACTACAACTGCAGCCCTAGGGGCTTTCTAGCACAACATGATGAGTCAGGAAAAGAGCATGCAATCTATTATATCAGTCGAACCTTGGTGGGTTATGAACTCAATTATTCACCTATGGAAAGAGATTATTTAGCCTTAGTGTTTGCTTCCCAAAAGTTGCAGCATTACATGCTAAACCAACGCATAAACCTTATAGCAAAAATTGATCCATTGAAGTATCTCCTAGCAAAGGTAGCTCTCATAGGCAAACTATCTAAATGGGTCATGATCCTTAGTGAGTTTGACATTGAGTATGTGGATCGTAAAGCAATCAAGGGACAAGCCCTAGCAGATCAACTAGTAGAAGCACCCATGACAGATGTACATTCTATGGTATCTGACTTTTCAGATGAGAATCTCTTCACTTTATCTACTTCAATAATGTGGAAGTTATATTTTGATGGTTCCTACACACAACATGGATCAGGGGCCGACGTCTTATTCATCATGCCTTAAAATGACTATATCCCAAAGTCATATCAGCTCGCATTTCCTTGCACCAACAACATAGCCGAGTATGAAGCACTCCTCATAGGTCTCAACACAATAGTTCAATGGGACATCACAGAACTAGAGGTATATGGAGACTCACAACTAGTCATTCGACAAGTCACTGATGAGTATCAAACAAAGGATGAAAAGTTGATCCCCTACAAGCAACTAGTGGATGCCTACAAACCACACTTTTCTAGCATCACTTTTGAGCAAATTCCAAGAGAGCATAACAAAGCTACAGATTCTATGGCTTCTGTGGGGTCACTTATAGACATGCCTGAAAACACACATAAATGTGAGTTCTTGATCGAGCAATTGTTGATACTAGTTGTCGATGTTCCAACTACTGAAATCATCTGCAAACTTGTTGGTCTCGATTCCCCATGGTACAAAGATATCTATGAATACCTTAAACACGGTACCTTTCCCATTGACCTATCCACAAACCAACGCAAAACCTTTATCTGTTGATCCTCCCATTACACCATTCTGGGTGATACACTATATCGTCGGAGTCTCAATGGTATCCTCTTACGATGTCTTAACGTGGAAGAAGCTAAGGCTACCTTACGAGACATACACAAAGGTGTCTATAGTGCACCTTCTACCGGTCCTAACCTTGCTAGGAACATACTTAGAATAGGTTATTACTGGCCTAAAATTGAACAAGATGTAATGCAGTTTGCTAAGAAGTGTCTACAATGCCAGCAACATGGAGATTTGATTCACGCACCAACTCATGAACTACAACATGTGACTACTCCATGGCCTTTTTCACAATGGGGTCTCGACCTCGTAGGACAAATCCACCCATCCTCATCCAATGGCCACAAATTCATCATTATTGCCACTGAGTACTTCACAAAGTGGGTCGAAGCCATCCCCATGAACTATATCACTGGTAAGCAAATAGCCAAGTTTATCCTTAAGTACCTCATTTGCCGGTATGGTATCCCCCAAGCCATTGTCACTGATAATGGGAGACCATTCAAGAATCAATATGTCCATGCCTTAAGCACACAATACAATATCCAACATCACTTTTCCACTCCCTACTATCTGCAGAGTAACGACCAAGCCAAGGCTTCCAACAAAACCATTCTCAAAATCCTCAAGAAAACAGTCAATGAAGTTGGTCGTGATTGGCATCTACAACTCAATCTCACCCTATGGGCCTACCGTACTATTATCAGAACACCAACTGGTGCCACACCCTATGCCTTGGTCTATGGCTCTGAAGCCATCCTACCTATAGAGGTCAAGATCCCATCCCTTAGAGTATCCATGCAGAACCTGGTTGATGGAGAGGAGTATCGCACTTCTAGATTAGCTGAGCTAGAACTACTAGATGAGAAGCACCTTGTCGCACTTAATCATCTCCATGTTTATCAAAACCGCCTCCGGTGTAACTATAACAAGAAGATCAAAGAAAGACTATTTCAAGTTGGTGATCTTGTCTTAAAAGAAAATCAGAGAAATCAAGTAGATCGAGAAAAGAAGGGCAAGTTCGAGCCTAATTGGTTAGGGCCCTTTACTGTCACAACAACATATGGATCAGAAGCTTATACTTTAGCTACACCTGACAGCATTCCTCTAGATGAGCCACTTAACAGTGTTCATCTCAAGAATTTCTATGCCTGATCCTCCAAGTATACAAAAAAATAAAAATAAAAACAAAAATAATCCATCCTCTGGTGAAAACCTGGTAAATAGGCGCCTTGGATAAGTACCATAGTGAAAACCTGGTAAACAGGCGCTATGTGTAGAGTCACCATCCATCATCTATCAAGTCCCGTTCCTTCCATATCTCTTTCACAAACAACCTTCATCCATCCATCCATAATAAAACCATTGACCTTGTTTGCATTTCCATCTGCCTATCTAGAATAGCTTGGAAATTTGTCAATTTCCATCGTCGTCATCCCACGTCTTGGTCTATGTCAACAGTTATCACTGTCTTGTCCTAGGTAATGCTTTCTATGTCAACACCTCTACCAGAATGGGGGCAATTCTTTCCTTAACCTAGGTCTAGGAATGGATCCTTGTTCATGGTTCACAACAATAAACAAGAACCAAAACACCTCTAAAACACAAACAAACAAAAATACATCAGCAATCCAAACAAAACACAAGTATTTCATCCATCACCCCTCAATGACAACACTTTTCCTACATCATCAAACCTACCAGAACTACATATTACCTCATTTCCATCTTAAGGTACCTTGATCCCATGGATATGGGTATGTAGGTAGTCTGGAATACGAAGGCAGTTTCCAGTACTCAGGTACATAAGATCTCATCATTTCCCCAACCTATGCTCAAACGCCTTGACCCGCTCATCACTCTACCCAGAACTACATATTATTATTTTTCATCTTTCCTCATAATGTGCCTTGATCCCATGGATACAGGGTATGCAGGCAGTCTGGAATATGAAGGATGTATCTAGTACTCAGGCACATACGATTCATCATTCTTCACCCATTTCAATCCATTGACACATCATCTTTCTAGTCTTCTGTTTATCAAAATCCATCTACCTTGACTTGACTAACTCAAGCAGTAAAACAACAAACAAATGCATCCTTTCAAAGCAAAAGTCCTTAAACAAACCTAAAGCACAAACACTTACTTACAGAGCCATATACTGTCCTACATATTGATTGCCAACATCAGCTAAATCAATCTCAACCAAGCAACAGATCAACAAACTTGTCTTATATAGAATGTTCCATGATCGAAATCAGACTAAAAGTCTTATATGACATGTTGCATTTCCTAAAAATAGACATTATCCTTTCAACAGATAACACCCTTTAACGGACACATAGCTCCTACGATAAGGCTATTATCTTTCATATCAAATCTATCATGAGCAACCTCTTTGGCAAGAGAATATGTTGGCTGTATGTTTACTTTGTAAGTCAGTCAATTTGATTTTTGGTTTATCTTTTGTTCCTTTTTCAGTACCTATTCAAGACTACCTTGATTTATCTATAATCTTAGTATGTTGTGATTCAATATGGATTAGGGTCATAGTCATTGATTTTGTGTGCTGTGTTTGAGGAATGATCTTTAGTATCTTTCTTAGCATCATATTTATCTTGTGTGTGTTACGACCTAGCATCTTACATATTAATATTCTTCTTGCATTTATGTATTGAAGTTTATTTTATGTTCAAGACTATGGCTCATTCACATGTACAACAAGGTTATATTATGTCTAAGGGATCTAAGTTCAAACTGTTTGCTTGTGAGTCAACGTCCACACACTCGGATATCACAGCACCTTGGTCATTTACACCTTGGTGGCAAACTATCCATGTGCTATATCAAAAATAAGGATTGCTCTTTATAAACATTTGTGAAACCGTTGCAACAAGCTCATCCATCTACCCATCCATTTTTCCATGGCCTTATAGTTTTCAAATCACGATCGATCAACAGTCTTTCTCTCATATTCTCTTCTATCTCCTTTCTTCTAGCTCCATCACCATCTGGTGCATATCTGTAAAAAAACACATGTTAGCTATCACATATCATATCCCACCTCATCTAACTCAAACACAATCTTCTTATAAGGATTTCTCTTTATAAACATTTGTAAAACTGTTGCAACAAGCTCATCCATTTATCCATGGCATCATATAGATTTTCTAGCAAAGATTGATCAACAGTCTTTATGTTATCTTCTATCTATCATCAACCCATCCTCGTCTTTCTCAACACAATCTTCTAGTCGAGCGTCCACCAAATCCTTCTGTCACTTCCCTATCTTTCCTCACGAGGGGGCATCCTACGCCAGCTACACTGGGGCATCAAAATTGTATCATGTCTTCAACAATCATTTTCTTTGACGCAACACTATAAACTGCATTGCATCAAAGAGGGGCAAAATGTAGACACCCAAAAATGACCAGGTCTTCGAATCACTTGCATTTTCATCTAATCTGTCTAATCACCTACATTTCAAACATTAATTAAATAATCTAATTATTTAATTAATTTCATCAAATTCGTCCAAATCACATTTTTTCAACATTAATTAAATAAATCCTCTTTATTTAATTAATTTCATTAAATTCCTCTATATTTCTTTCAAAATTAAATAATTTTTATTATTTAATTAAATCATTATCCTCTTTCAAATTTCAAGTCTGCATTAATTAAATAAATCCAATTATTTAATTAATTCATCACAAATTCTCTCTTATCTACAATTAAATAATTTTCATTATTTAATTAAAACAATTGTTCTTCCAAATTTAAATAAATCATGCAAATTTATTTAAATTATCTCAATCCTCTAAAAATAAATAAAATCAAGTATTTTATTTATAATTTTCCTATCTTATCTATTCTTCAAAATCATGCACAATCAATTAAATAAATTTATTTATTTAATTTCAATTATCTTTTCAAATTTCTTTCCAATATCATGTTAACTTATGTGCACAATCAGTCTTATTTTTAGAACTCTAAAAAAAAGTAAATATAAAGTTAAGTTAATTGGCTAAATAGTTTATCTTGTTTTCATCAACTCATGAATTAGAAGAAAAAGGATTCTAATTTATGAAATTAAAATCTATCTTTATAAAAAAAAGCAATTATCTTAATAAAAATACCTTTTGGAGTGACACATGTCATGTGCACATTCAACATGAGTTATTTGATTTATCTCAAACATTCATTCTATGGATTTATTTCATCCATTGATCGATCATGTTTGAAACCTATATAAACCCCCCTCATCTCCTTCGCAAATCCTCTTTGATCACTTATTCTCAGGCATCCTTTTACAACGCTTTGAGCATAAATTGCATCGTTGAGCACCTTACAATCTTTTGACATCGATCTTTTGAGCACGAATACCCCTACATCCGCTTGTTGCAACCATGGTTTCACAACGTTATTGAGCAATCTACATATCTACAAAGAGAACAATACAATCTAGGTGAAGTCTTTCTTGTTTTATTTGATTTATTCATTGATATTGGCTTTTTACTTAGATCGATCTCTTTATGTTATGGGTTATTGAGTTATTATTATCATTGTTGTGATTTTATCATTCGACCTCTTGATTTTCCTCATACACAAGACTGGATGAAGGTAATCGGTGAATGTATGCATGAACAACTCGTGAATTTCTCGTGAAGCGTAAGATTTCATATGTGTTCTCAGTTGATATACCTGTTGGCTCATAGAGAGGTTGTGCGACCCAGTTTAAGAGCTCAAGGAGCTCCCGCCCCAAGCACACCTATGTATCAAACTTTCCCACAATTACAAAGGAGTGAAGGTATGAAAGATTTCTAGTGGATTAATGATGCCTTTTCCATGTGGCTTACAAAAAGAATTGAGAGTTCACTAGAGTGGAGGTTATCTGCAGAATCCGCTACCTTAGTGATGAATTTTGGAATTTTTTATGTGCAATTTGATTGCTTCTCCTACTTGAGGATTAGGGGTTTTGAAAATGCCCCATTAAAATGCCACGATATCCATCAGATTACCTTATATTTTTGGAGGTGTGTCGTCAAATGATGGTCATGAATGCAAAGTATCATGCAATTAAAAAGAAAGGGTATTCTTTCCTTGTGACAATCTCTTTTTATTCTTGTAAAAGTAATGACAGTGCTAGAAGTGTGGACAAATTGTTAGCTAAATTCAATCTTCGTAGTTTGTCTGCCTGAGAGGCTTTTGATAGCAAGAACTTTGTGAAAATGAACATGCATGGTGGAGGTTCATATCAGCACAAGCCCCAGCTTGAAGATTTCTGGGAGGACTATTTAAATGAGAGGAAAGTGCAGAGGAGAAGTTGGATGAGATTGACCATTGATCAGGTCTGTGCTTTTGAACTACCTATGCGAGTTCCTGACACGGTTGATGATAATTCTAATGTACTAGATGAAGGTTATCATGATGCCTCATTGCAGCCCTTGCCTCCTATAAAGTGGTCAGACAAGGAGATCGTTGATGCTAAGCTTCACTCCCTCCATGTGTTAAGAAGAACAAAGAAATGGTTAAAAGGAAAGATAAGAGAACAAGTTGGTTCAGGAATGCCAAGGGATTCGTCTGTTCAAGGGCATAATAGATCCCAAACCACACACTCCTAAAAGAGGTCAACTAGTTTGGACCCAACTCTTCAAAGAGTTGTCTCACAATTGAGTGGAGATAGTGAGTAGCACCCTGAGGATGCTAGTAGGTTGAAATTGGTGTGTGAACAAGATGGTCAACCAGTGAAGAATAACACTAGATTGGCTGCATCTCCACCAAGAGTAGACCATGTGCCCCCTGTCAACAATCTTGTAAGTGATAGTGTTTCCTTAATATTTACCCAATTAGAAGAAGATAATGTTGCAGTCCTTGTTAAGTACTCCAAATTCACCTATCCTAAGCAATCCTCCAGAGCACAATTCCCCTCCTGTGCATTCAAATGGTGTAGTGAGTGTGGTTGGAAATGCAAATGTTTCTTCTTCATCCCCACTTGGTTAAGAAAGGTAGTTGAGAAAAAGGAGAGGTACACACCAATGGTGGATACTAGTGTGGATATTGTTGCGAAGCTTTTGGGGGAGACACTTTAGCCTAAAAGAGCTAGAAGGATGTTAATAATGGTAACTGATTCTGCCACAGGAAACCAAATTCTGGAGATTGCAGATCCAGTGGGAAATAAGAATGAGGATGAAGTGATTGAAGCAAATTTTAATCTGAGCAGAGTAGACATGGGACCCTCAATTGTTGAGGGGGATACATATCATGTAAAATACTTAGTTAGCAATCTATCAAAAAGAGTCAAGAAGGAACACCAAGAGAATACTAAGTTGCGTGCACAAGTAAGTTCCCTGTCCCTTTTTATTCAATCAATTTTTAAGATAACAACACCATTAGCCAATGCTTGGCCTAATATGAGTGTTAGTGCCCCCGACCCTAATTTATTGCAGTAAATAAAAAGATCACAAGCCCTGAGTAGTGGATAGAGAAGGTGACCCTAGATGGCCTAATATTTATTGAGGAAGCCTATAAGCTATTTAACTCCATTTCTAGTAAGAGAGAGACCATGATAGCTGATTTCCAAACTGTCAAAAATGATCGTAATAGCATGTCCTATTCTCTAAAGAAATACAAGATATGGCTGAAATGGATGTTAATGTTTTGGTAGCCGAGGAAGTGTTGAGTGATCCTAGGGAAATGAACTCTATTGCTTGGGCTGATGTGATCGAATGGAAGTTGTTTGTTGTGGGGGCACTTGAAGATGAAATGAGAAGTGTTCTCTCTCTCTACTACAGAGAATTAAGTGATATTAAAAGTAATTTTGCCATCTTAGAGGTAGCATCAACTGGTGACGACGATGATAAACTGCTTGATGTCAAAGAAATCAAGCAAAATTTCAAGAAAATGGTGATAGAAGAGATGGTGAGTTACGATGTAGTTACAACAGAGTCAATTGGAAAGGTTGCAAGAATATCTACCTACGTCAGAACATTTAAAAGTGGATTGGATGACATGCATAAAAAGGTAACTCAGGCTAACAAGGCAATAAGTATGAAGAAACTCTGAATCAGCATGACTGGAAGTCCCAGTGGTATGGCATTGTCATAAATCATCAACACGTATAGGGCTTACAAGGCTAAGATAAGAGGACAAGCAGCTAAAGCGGTACAAGGTGACTCGTGTAATGAAGATGAATAGGTGAACGTGAAGGAAGCGACACAAGAAGGCAATGTGGAGGAGGAGGAGGACATGACAATCATCAATTAATTCTCTTTTGTTATGCTTTAGTATATTTCATATTTGATCAAAAACTATTGGCTTTGGAGGGCCTTTTATTTTAATTATGTTAATTTAAAGACCTTATATAACTGGCTATCTTCAAGAAGTCGTTATCTTTGAAAGATAGTTATTGGGAGACTGGGCTATAAGTTTAATGAGCCAGTCGATGTATGGATCTTTTGGCAAACTTTGTGTTGGTGATTGATCAATTTTGCGTTTGGTTCAATTTCTTTTATATATGAAATAGAAATCAATAAAGTGGAGTTTGGAAGATTGTAGACTTTGATTTATGGTTGTTTGAATTTATATTCTTCATATGTTGGATATATTACTGCTGATGTTGGTAGTATTTCTATATTGAAGTGGTTGGATATCTTTAATTATTGCTCACTGCTGTGAATTAGTTATCTTTTGGTATATGGTTTATGGTGGTGATTGTATGATATATGGTGGAATTCTTTATTGATTCAGTTGAAGTTATTGCTACTGAAGTCTTTGCACTTGTTTGATTTTTAATTGGTATTGGGATACATTGCCTTTTATTCTTTCTGGTTAAAAGCACCACCTTTATTTGCTTTCTGGTTAAAAGCAATCTGTGTATTCATTCATTGAACATTATAACAAGGTGGATAAGTAGGAGGTATTTTTCACAGCATGTCAAATTATGATATTTTATTTCAGGGTTTAACTGTGTAGTTTTTTAGTCAAACACATGACCCATATTTCATGAGTAGTGGTTCACATGTTAATGAATGGTCCACTTAGCACTCATTGCATCTAGGTGATGCACACAGGGGTGAAGCATTGGGACTTCCCGGGAGGTCACCCATCCCAGTACTCCTCCGACTCAAGCGCGCTTACCCATGGAGTTTCCCCCAAGATCAAGCCCACTTAGTTTGCTACCCCATTTGCAAAACCTTCAACAAGTGTTGTGCCTTATGAACCATTCATTATAGAGCCCCTTTTAGCTCATCAATTGATAAGTAGGAGGTATTTTTCACAGCATGTCGAATTATGATATTTTATTTCAGGGTTTAACTGTGTAGTTTTTGAGTCAAACACATGACCCATATTTCATGAGTAGTGGTTCGCATGAACCCATGTCTCATGTTAAAGAATGGTCCACTTAGCACTCATTGCATCTAGGTGATGCACATAGGGGTGAAGCATCGAGACTTCCCGGGAGGTCACCCATCCCAGTACTACTTCGACTCAAGCGCGCTTAACCATGGAGTTTCCCCCAAGATCAAGCCCACTTAGCTTGCTACCCTAGTTGCAAAACCTTCAGCAAGTGGTGTGCCTTATGAACCATTCATTATAGAGCCCCTTTTAGCTCATCAATTGATAAGTAGGAGGTATTTTTCACAGCATGTCAAATTATGATATTTTATTTTAGGGTTTAACTACGTAGTTTTTGAGTCAAACACATGACCCATATTTCATGAGTAGTGGTTCACATGAACTAATCTCTCATGTTAATGAATGGTCCACTTAGCACTCATTGCATCTAGGTGATGCACACAGGGGTGAAGCATCGGGACTTCCCGGGAGGTCACCCATCCCAGTACTACTCCAACTCAAGCGTGCTTAACCATGGAGTTTGCTAAGTGGGCTTTATCTTGGGGTAAACTCCATGGTTAAGCGTGCTTGAGTCGAAGTAGTACTGGGATGGGTGACCTCCCGGGAAGTCCCGATGCTTCACCCCTGTGTGCATCACCTAGATGCAATGAGTGCTAAGTGGACCATTCATTAACATGAGAGATGGGTTCATGTGAACCACTACTCATGAAATATGGGTCATGTGTTTGACTCAAAAACTATGTAGTTAAACCCTGAAATAAAATATCATAATTTGACATGCTGTGAAAAATACCTCCTACTTATCAATTGATGAGCTAAAAGGGGCTCTATAATGAATGGTTCATAAGGTACAATACTTGCTGAAGGTTTTGCAAATGGGGTAGCAAGCTAAGTGGGCTTGATCTTGGGGGAAACTCCATGGTTAAGCGCGCTTGAGTTAGAGTAGTACTGGGATGGGTGACCTCCCGGGAAGTCCTGATGCTTCACCCCTGTGTGCATCACCTAGATGCAATGAGTGCTAAGTGGACCATTCATTAACATGTGAACCACTACTCATGAAATACAGGTCATGTGTTTGACTCAAAAACTACGTAGTTAAACCCTAAAATAAAATATCATAACTTGACATGCTATGAAAAATACCTCCTACTTATCAATTTATGAGCTAAAAGGGGCTCTATAATGAATGGTTCATAAGGCACAACACTTGCTGAAGGTTTTGCAAATGGGGTAGCAAGCTAAGTGGGCTTGATCTTGGGGGAGACTCCATGGTTAAGCATGCTTGAGTCGGAGTAGTGCTGGGATGGGTGACCTCCCGGGAAGTCCCGATGCTTCACCCCTGTGTGCATCACCTAGATGCAATGAGTGCTAAGTGGACCATTCATTAACATGAGAGATGGGTTCATGTGAACCACTACTCATGAAATATGGGTCATGTGTTTGACTCAAAAACTACGAAGTTAATCCCTGAAATAAAATATCATAATTATAAGAAGGTAGTTGCGCCTTGGTAAATAAGCAGAGAGTCATTGTAAAATACCATTACAACTGATTCAACTATTGTTACGCTTGTCACTTGTGTGGGCGTGAGAATATAGAGTTAGCTGACAAATCTATAAACCAACACCACCAAAGTATGACAAACATTCATAGCCATAATATCATGTAAAACTTCATCTTTATAAATTCCAATCTTGAATTTAACAAGCCATTATTCACTAACCAAATCACATATCTTCTTTATTTTGTTGATAACAATTAGATCTACCTCTGCAACATCCTCTAGTGCTTTCTTTTGCTTCTATTTGTCTTTATGGGGTCCTCTACTACTATCTTAATGTCCCCCTCTTGAATACGTTATCTCTTCTTCATGATTATTTTTCTTGATCTAAAATCTCCTATTCAACTCGTCTTCAACTTTTAGGGCAAAATCATATGCTTCACCAATAGACTAATCATAGTTGGTTTTTCTTGAATATATCCACGTAAACCACTTATATACCTTGTCACCTTCTCTTGACTAGCCTCATGATGAATATCTTTATTGTCAACTTACAAATTTTCTTGATATTCCTCTTAGATCTTTCTATCTCAGGTTTTGTAAGTTCTTCAACTTTTAATTGATAATTTGTAGGGATGAAATTAGACTTCAAATTCTATACCATCCTATCCCACTTTTCAATATTTGCTTTTTCTTTTTTATTCCTTTAGATAACTCATTTTCGTTCCATCATATAGCAACACGACCGTTAAGATTTGTTTTTACAAAAATCACTCCCTTAGGGTTAGAATTTTCTCATACTCAAACTATTTTTCTAGACTAGTTAACCAATCAATCAATTCTCAAAGATTGAAACTTCCACCATAATTAGGAATATCATTTTTGGTTCTCTTACTAATATTAGAAATAATCCTGAATGTATTTTCCTCTTGATCCTCTTCTTCCATCATAACAGCTTGTTTGGTTGCTTCTCTAATACCTTGTTTGTTTTCATCATCACTTTTTTTGGATCTACGGTTATGACCCCTTCTTTGATCTTCTTCCATGACATCTAGTTGGATTTGGACATTCCTCATCACATAAAACATCTCTTCATTTTAGTCTACAACATGGAGAGCACCTTGATCCCTTCCTATTCTTCGTGGAGGCGTCCTATTTTTAGATTCGCAATCATGTTCACAACCAAATTGTAACTCACCAAGGAATCTTTTACCTAACATCTCATTTCTAAAAGACTCTCTTCAATCTTCTCCTTTCATGACTCAAATTTAAGCTTAGATAGACATCCTTTTTTTTCTCCTCTTTGCTTTAGAATTCAAATCTATGCTCCAATATGTAACATCACCCAAAAGCCAACCATATAAAATATCACCTTAATACTACATCAAGGATCACAATAACATTTAATATTCCATTTGACTCTATGTCAAGGGTAAGTTAGCATGAAATGTTAACAACTATCATTCAATGAAAGCCTAACATAAGGCACCTTCACATTTAATGATCCGTAATAAATGAACATATAATGTCAAAACAAGAATGATAACATGTTTCACAAATCAAGCTATCATTTATAACATTTGTAGTATGTTTACATTAATTTCAAACCCCAATATGAATGTTTTGTGTCATACATCACTATTAATTCAACCAGGTCTCTTAAACAACATGATTCCTTCATAAATAGAATACAACTCAGAGAAATCATTACATCACATATGTCCACAATGTCGATAATACACAACATATACATATGTTAAAAAAATGATAATCATTAATTTACAATTTTCAGTACATATCTTTCCTTTTGGAAGTAGCAAGTTCTTTAAATGTAATTGTGGTATCTTGAAGCCGAGAGATCATCATAGAGGCAAATTTCACCCTACCACAAAGCCGAAGGCTTCCCCATGCTACCCACATGAACAGACCAACCCATCACAAAGAAACTAGCTCTTTGGGGTCATTATGCATGATAGTGTGTATGAATCTAACCAAGGCATCCTACCTAGTGCCCAAATGCAAACATATAGAAATGCAAACCATAAATCAATGTGATGGTGAATAACAATGATTTCAATCCTTCATAATTAAATTCTGCTTGGAATCAAACCATCCACAACTAATCATGCATGTTTCGGCATTAAATTATTTAATTTACTTCATAGTCTAAGGTATCATTAGACAAGTCCAAGTTCTTTAAAAGATTTAACCACATGAACTTGTAATTTAATTTTTAAACAATTCCTCCTTAAGCTTATTTCAAGCATCAAGACACTTAATTAATGATATATTTAAAACATTATAAAATATTATGAACTATATAATGTAAGAAGATATTTAATTCTTTTAATTTAATTAGCAACTTCCATTCTCGTGAAGTGCATTAGAATTAATAAACAAAACAAATGCAAAGTTATCCAAGGCTTTTAGGCTTTTCTACCCACCCAAGCACCATTCTCATGCTTGCGAGTTTTTAGATTCTCTCTTTTTTTTGCAGGTTTCCTTTTGCATTTTCTTGAGCATCCATGGAGAGGTTTTATCGGCATCTCAATACCATTTTACAAGATTTTTTCTTTTTTCAGTAGTTGTATATTTTTCATATTTTTATGCAAGTTATTCTAGCCATGCCATGGCTGTTCTAGGGCTGCAATACCTCTATTTTGCTTCATAACAGGTCGCCATATAGGCACCTAAGTATTTTAAAATTTGGGTATTTTGTTTGTAGATATTTGCTACATTTTGGTTGAGCATGAACTCCCAAGCCGTGCCCTAGCAGCAACCATGGCTGGGCGTTTCAAAAACTAGTTTTATTGTTCTCATTTTGCCTTCAAAATAGATGCCTATGCATGCATTTAGATGGGTTTTAGCTATTTTTTAAAATTGTTTATTGCTCTCAGTTTGCAGAGCAAAATGGGCGGGCAGACAAGAGGCTCAGCCCTCTTCCTACTACCAGTCACATTTTTTTCCTGATGAAAGAAAACAATTTCTCTTACTAAATTTAAAAATTTCCATGACAAATAAAATGATTTCCAGTTTGCCTTTATGGCATTATTATAACTGTAGTTGCAAGGGTTTTTTATTTTGCCATTATGAGCAAAGCTACAGCTGCCATTTAACTTCAACTACAAATTTTGCATCTATGGTTTACAAGATAGATTACTTGCATAGTTTTGTTTTAGAAAACAATCACTTTGTGACTATCATTTTGCTAATGATGTAATAACTAGTTGTAGGTATAAGCTAGAGTAAACTATGCATCCAGAGATGCACAAAAGCTTATAAAGTTTACAGATAAAGTATAATTATCAGATTGTTAACTAGGCATGTAAAACTCAGACATTGCCAGAGGATTTTACTACACATACTTGTACAGAGCTTCCAAATTGTAGCTTTCCTCTCTTTTTTTAAAAATTCTTCCTGCAATTTCCCCTTCCTTGTCTTTTCCTCCCCCCTTTTCTAACAACCTCCCCCCTTTTCCAATTCCTCTTTTTTAATAAATTCTTATTTCCCCCTCCAAGGTTCCAAATGTCAAATTTCATGGTTTCCTGATGACAAGTATTGTCTGGATAGTTCCAGGTGGCCTTGGGCCCAACAACTCATTATAGATCAAGGTAAAAATGTTTCAGAGCAGCTTACCTATGTCACATCTGGAAAGCTACATGTGTTGGAAAAATATTAATAAATTTATTCATTGCCTCATGGGAAGAATATAAACATCTTTTTCCAATAATGTTAAACAATATTGACAGATGAATCAAACAAATTATCACTTATATTCCAATTTACTCTACGCGTATATGTGTGTTATGTTTAAATAATATATGCACATATGTACATAGCTGTACAAGTATTCACTGATCTAATAAAATATGCTGAAATAAATTCTCTCTCTCTCTATATATATATATATACACACACACATATATTTACATACACACAAACTATACATATATAAATTAATTACTATATTCTTTTGCAGGATTTAATATTTAAAATTATATACAAAAAGAAATCCATGAAAGTTATATCTAATAATCAAATGACCAACCACATTGATCACAAACCCCATCTATATGCAACTATACCAAATGTGAATAAGTGTGTGTGCGTGTGTATCATGCATGATGACCTTAGAATTGATAGGTCCTCCTCTATGATACTCTCCCTTTTGAGAAGGGGTTTTGGTGGATCATGTCACACTCAGACATCAAATTGTAGTTAGTCCACAACAACTGATAACAATATATAACCATACTATATTCAAATCAATTTATGCTGCTATAAAATAAAACATATCAATCCTATGGATGGGGTACCTATTCTTGATGGCTTGAGTCTTCAAGTATCCAGTGAATTTATGTTAGAAGATATATCAACCCTCCCAAAAAAATTATCGGTAGGAATATTAGAATTGGTGCTCAAGCTCAATATTGCATTCTATACAATTCAACGCTGGATGAAATCCTCTGATAACAATGAAACTCTCAACACTTATTCCAACCAGTCCACAACAAATCGATGAAATCTTCAATGAAGAGCAGCAAATGGTGGTCTCTGACCAAAATATCGAAAGATGAAGCTCAAAGAATCTTCGATGAAGTACAAAATGCGAACTCCATATGAATCCGCCTCCAAGATGTAGTTGGGTTTTCATTCAACACACCTTCAATTTGCAAGGGTTTTCATCCTTGGAATGATTGCAAATAAATTACAGAACAATACAATAGTTAACATGCCAAAAGATGGTCCAATTGATGCCCAAAGCCTCTTATTTATACGATCTCCACCAATTCAAATTAAAGATTTGAATTTGCAATTTCCCTCTAATTGAGCACATGATCCAATGCTAGGACCAATTCGAATTTCATTCTCCAATGTGCAACAAGAACCAATATTTTATTGCAAACTCCAATGAGCGGACCTATTTCATTATTTCATTCTCTCTTTACACCATTCCAATGTGGGCACTAAAAATAGGTCCAGACCTATTTATTAATTTTGGTTCCCATTAAGTAATATTAAAAATAATATTGTTTAAATTCTTTCTTCATAGGCGCTCTAGTTTAAATAATAATAAAAAATTATCATTATTTAATTTGTCTTCATCCTAAATAATTAATGCAAAGTGCATTAATTCATCGGTCACTTCCACCAGAATATTCCCTTGAGTTGACGAACTAGCCTACAGGAATGAGGATAGGCTAACTCCATTCTCCATTGGTGATCACTCTGGAAATGGGGACATTACAGTCCTCCCTTCCCGAGATTGCTTGCCCTCAAGTAATAACAAATTTGCATCCTGCAACATGCTGTCAGATGACAAGTACCTCCATTCGATCCAATGTCCTGTGATCACACAAAATCTCATCTTGTGGTTACAACTTCCAAGAAGAATATCAAGAATGTGAACTTTGAAACACCACCACAAGTCTTCAAGCTCCCGATGCTCCATGCTGTCAAAATCAATTGCAATGCTCTGTGAGTTGTGAAGCAACTCATCAAGACACCAAGTGTCATATCTGTTGCCACCTGGATCCCAAACTACTCTATCATCATACCCTCCAAACATGAAGAATTGGAAGCATCCCGAAGTGTTGACAACACAAAACTAATATCCAACTCCTGTAGCTCTCACGTGGATGTGAAGATAATGCAACTCTTCAAGCTCTTGAACAACTGATGTCCTCAAGAAATTTAGATTCCAAATCAATTCTGTATCTCTCACACCAATGGCTGAAAACATCCTCCAAGAAGTTACCAACATAGGGAAACTCTGAGATCTACTTAGAATTTCCCTCCAATCCACTTGCAGATACCCAAGTGAACTCATGAGATGGTTGCAAAAAGAGATAGCAATATTATTACCATTGCTCCATGGTATGTTTCTTCCATCATCATCCGTTGCCCATATCCCACAAAGATGATTCCTTGCACAGATACTTATCCCAAAAGAAATTCCACCATGCTGATGTTGCACTATTCTGATTCTCATGTGAATTTCAACAAGAGTGCATCTGATGATGCTTGAAACTTCAAAACCAATATGTCCCACCTCCCACACATTGAAATCAAGAGGTGCTCCACTATCCAATTGAAAGAGTGGATTATCAAAATTTGTTTCAGACTCCATCTCGAACAATGGGTTATCAACATATTGTATACTGTCATTATCCTCATGCTCCAACCAATCCTTCAACTAATCAAAACTACCACATTCTGATTTCCTGAAGATATGTGTTAGATCAAATTCCTCTTGAATGTTGTCAAATTCTTCAATCACCTATTTGATTTCTTCAACTAATTTCTCATTTTCTTCCTTCCCGAATTGTTCGGCTGCATACAACCAATCTTCTGCTTCTTCAAGAGCCATCAGTGTGTCTTCCAAATCCTCCTTAGTATGCTTAAGCTCCATGGTGAGCTTATTAACTACATCCTCCTTTCTTTTCAAAGCATTAGCATACACTCCAACAATCTTGAAAATGTGATCCTTGTCTGAAAGTAACTGCAAGAAATTTGATTTCATCTGTACCATGGCTTCTTTGATTGTCTGTAAATCTGTAAGAGAGATTTCACCATCCACGCCCTTATGCCTTATCTCAATTTGAGCCCTCCAATAGAGATCTTCAATAGTTCTGTGAGTGTCATCAAAGTGTACCAAGACTGCAACAACCATATCCTCTGTGACTTCCAACTGATCCTTCAAACTACATATCTCCATGTCCTCTTCTTCATGATACCCATGTGTAAAGACTAGACCATTATATTCCCTCAACGGGTCGCCACCAAAGTAGTGAGTAGAGTATTCTACATCATGTCCTTCTACAATGTCTGATCCAGAAAGAGTGTGTACTGCAGTATCTTCCTCCATGTCTTGCAATGTCAAAACAACCTTATCCAATTCACCTTGTTCACTACATGTCGAATCCTCATAGGTATGAGCAATATCCCACTCACAACTTGATTCCCAATCGAAATGATGTAAAGGTGCTAACACAGTGCAAGGCTCAACCAATGGAATATCACAAGAACTCAAATTTTCATGTAGCTAATCTGACTTGGCTGATTCTACAAACTCCAATGTGGTATCTCCTTCAATTTTCAAACGCTCTTCATTTGTGTCTTCAATAGATGTCTCTTCTTCAATCTTGTAGTCATCTGTCACGTTCTCTTCAATGTGCTCTTCAGTCTTAGCTTTGATAGACAAACCTTCTTCAATTGTGTCCTCATAGGGCTTAAACGAACTTGTGTCTTCATCTTCTTTAGGGTTGCAATACAAATCATGATAGAGTGATCCTTCTTCCAATTATTCTGTCATGAGCTCCTCTTCATCCATCAACTCTTCATTATCCAAGAAAGGTCTCAGCTTCTTGTTACACTGAACAATCACTCTTCTAGCTAAGTCACTTTTGACACGGTCATCCTTCTTTCTGTTAGCCAAAAGAACAGATAGAGGTAATTGTGGCACAACATCACTCTCTTCAATGATCAGACTCATGATAACGTACATGGATGCAACATCATCAGTATGTTCCTTTCTAACTACTGCAAAGAAATGAAGGAACACCATGTTGACCAATTTGTTCAATCCTATATCCAATATGATAGCATGCAATCTGACCTTTACAAAAATTTCAAGTATCTCAACTCTTCTATAAAAATGAAAACATGTGATGTTGCCTAGGTCTTGGAAACTATCCGCTATTAGCTGAAATACCTCTTTCAATATTTTATCACTGTAGGGAGCTTCAGGTGCTGAAATTCTCATGACTTCGCGCAAACATGAAGTAACAAGAAGTTTCACAATCCTGCTATGGTGTCTTAACAACCTTTTTTTACCCAAAGAAGATATTACAGGAGCCAAAACTGCTCGCATTTCCTTAGAAGATGACTGATCCAACATGTGAAGACATCCTTCTACTTCCTCCAATGTGCTGAGAAGTGCAGTTGTCGACTGTGTTAGGTTTCCGAGTCTACTACTTGCTTTATGAAGCTTCTGTCTCACAACTTCTTCACTTGTAGATGAATCATTAGAGTGCCGAAATTGTATTGAAAGACAACCTTCATCTTCAATTCCTGGTTGTGATGTGTCCTTTCGTTGCTCCATATATTGACTGAAGTTTATGTGCTCTTTGATGTTACTTGGAAGTGCATCATATTCATCACATATGGAATCCAATTCATCTGCTAATAAAGACACAGTCTTTGAACCCATGATTCACTACTCTGACTAGGTCAAACTTCTCACACATAACACTTGGATAAGATTGAGCCAAATCGCTACAAATCTTATGCACAAAATGTTATTAGAATAAGTCGACTTTTGTCAATTACCCAAGTATCCCGCAGGCTGGCAGGATCTCTCGCTCTGATACCACTGTAATGTGTCGTTTGTGGTGTGATGTGATATTATTATGTTATTTTCAATTATACAAGGAAAATGATCTAATCTATTACAATTTCAATTGTCTTCGACACAAAATCTTTGAAATATGAAATGCAAATCTATGACAATGGATAGATCTTGGCAGTCTTCAACAATTATATGCTGAGTACAATGCAATGTCACAATGAAGTTATTCACTGGTGCTGCTAATGGAGATTGTCTGATTGTTGTCCCTGACGATGCAGTGAATGTTGTTCGATGTTTAGGGAATGTCAAAACTTCTGCAAGATCTTTATGTGTCGTCAGTGAATGGTGCAAATCTTCCTTATATATATTGTGTCTCCTCTTAACATAGTCCTCGGGTCTGCTGGGAGGAGTCTGGCGCCACCTTCAATATGATAATCAACATTCCATGCAGTTGCAAGACTGCAGCAATGATCCTGAGGCTTCAGGGTAATCAATTGACGCCAACAATATGAACCTCCACTTAAGTTCGTTTGCAATGATCCTCTAATGAGATTACCGCCAATCTTTAGATTATTCACTTGAATCTGTTGGATAACTAATGTGACACAGCCAAATGTGCAGTTTCTATTTTCCAGTTTCTTTTTTAAAGTCAGTTTAGTTGTTAGTTGTTTTTAGGAGTTGTTTGTTGCATGATAATGCATGTAGAAACATGCTATCATTAGTTTGTCTTTTTCTGTTTTTCCATATAGGTTCCTTTGCAAATAAATACATTGTAATAAGAGCTGTAGCTCTTTGGTTTTTTCAATTGCAATAAAAAAGTTTATTCTCTGTGTCTGTATATATCTTGTATGGTTATTTTGTTTGTTCATTTTAAAATTTGTTGTCATATTTGTTTGTTTAAAAATCTTCATTTGGTATTAGAGAAGGTTAATTTGTTAGAAAATTTATCATGTCAAATTCCAACTCTTTGCCAATCCCAGAATTTAATGGATCTAATTATGACTATTGGTGCATCAAGATGAAGACTTTTTTGTTGGGAAAAGATTTATGGGAAAATGTAGAAATAGGATATGAAGAGCCAGCTGATTGGAATGTTCTTGCAGCCAATGATAGAACAACTAAGAAGGAAGCTAAGAAGAAGAATGCATAGGCTTTATTTCACATTCAAATAGCTCTCGATAAGAGCCTATTTCCAAGAATTGCAGGTGCACAAACAACTAAAGATGCCTTGAAGACTCTAAAAGAAGCTTACCAAGGTAGTGATCAAGTCAAAGTTGTGAAGTTGCAGACATTAAAAAGAGAATTTGAGAATTTGAAGATGCAAGAAAGTGAAAATGTGAGTGATTATTGTGTACGAGTAAAAGATGTGGTTAATAAGATGGCTACTCTTGGAGAAACTATGGACAATGAAGTTGTGATCAAAAAGGTGTTGAGGTCTCTAACACCAAGGTGGAACAATGTTGCCATCATCATTGAAGAAAGCAAGGATTTGACTTCTCTTCATTTTGATCAGCTTGTTGTTTCTCTCATGTCTCATGAAGAAAGATCGAGAGATTCATCTGGAGAAAGTAATGAGAAGGCTTTTGCTTCCAAAGTACAAATTACAAAGAATGAAAATGCTAGCACAAGTGCCAAAAATAATCAAGGCCAAGGTAGAGGTCAAAATCAGAATTCTTCAATAGGAAACAGAGGAGGAAGAGGTGGTCCAAGAGGAAGAGGCAGAGGCAGATTTGATAAAAGAAATGTTCAATGTTATCACAAAAGAAGGTAATAACAATAGAAGTGCTAATTTTGCTAATGAGAATGATGAGGCTTCTCCTAGTAATTTATTCTTATCATATGACAAAGCTGAAAATAGTTCTAAAGAAGTCTGGTATTTAGATTCAGGTTGTTCTAACCACATGTCAGGAAATAATGAGATTTTTTCTACAATGGATAAAAGTTTCAAATCTAAAATTAAGCTTGGTGATGACAAGTCCTTGGAGGTTGCAACTAAAGGTGCTATGGAGGTGAATACAAAAGAAGGTAAGAAATGCGTGACTGATATTTATTACACTCCACAATTAAAGCATAATTTATTAAGTGTTGGGCAGTTGTGTGAGAAGAATTATAAGGTGGTATTTGAAAATCAGCAATGTACAATTTATGATAAAAAATCAAGGCAATAGGGTGGTTACAGTAGTGCCTATGTCAAAGAATAGGATGTTCCCATTGAAGTTTGGTGAACATAGCAGTCATCTTGCCAATATGGCATATGAGGATAAGAGTTGGTTATGGCATCTCAGATATGGACATTTGAATTTTCATAGTTTGATGTTTCTCACTTCAAAAGCTTTGGTTTATGGTTTGCCTAAGGTTCAAGAACACAAGGAAGTTTGTGAAGGCTGTGCTAAAGGAAAACATGCAAGAGAGTCATTTCCAAAAGGCAATGCATGGAGGGCCCATTACCCACTTCAATTGGTTCACTCAGATATTTGTGGTCCTATGCAGACAAAGAGTTTGGGTAAGTCATCATATTTCATTACTTTTATTGATGATTACTCACGTAAGTGTTGGGTTTATTTTTTGAAGGCCAAGGATGAAGCCTTTGATACATTCAAAAGGTTTAAAGCCCTTGTGGAAAATGAAAAGGGTTGTAAGATCAAATGCTTAAGGATAGATCGTGGAGGAGAATTTTGCTCAAGAGATTTTAGGAATTATTGTGATGTGAATGGCATCAAAAGGCAACTCACCACTGCTTACACACCTCAACAAAATGGGGTGGCTGAAAGGAAAAATCGTACAGTGGTGGAAATGGCAAGGAGTATGCTACATACCAAAGGATTAGACAATTCTTTTTGGGGTGATGCAGTTGCTACAACAGTGTACATTCTCAATTGGAGTCCTACTAGAGCACTTGACATGATGACTCCTTATGAAGCTTGGTATGAAAAAAAGCCTAATGTTAATCATTTTAGAGTTTTTGGTTGCTTAGCCTATGTTCATGTGGCTGATCAAAAGAGACAAAAATTAGATCCCAAAAGTGAGTCATGCATTTTTGTTGGATATAGTGAGCAAAGTAAGGCTTACAGGTTGTATAACCCTCGCACTAATAGCATTCTTGTTTCAAGAGATGTGATTTTTGATGAAGGGGGAGTTTATGGTCATCAAAAAGACCATGTTGAGAAGTCTAAATCTGTTTTGAATGGTGGTATTATTGCTGATATTGATCATGAGCAGCCAACTAATACTTCAATTCCAAGTGCTATACATCCACCAAATAGCTCCTCATCTAGTTCTTCAGTTTCAAGTACAAGTCCAAATTCAAGTCCAAGTCCTACAAGGAAGGTAAGAAGCTTAAGTGATATCTATCAAAGAAGTACAATCCAAGCACATGAAGAGAATCTTATAGGTGAAACAATAAATTTTGCTTTATTTTCACAAGCTATTTTTAAACCATGGTGTTATGAAGACGCATGCGTTAATGAAGTTTGGGTGCAAGCAATGCCAGAAGAGATGGATGCTATTCATAGGAATGGTACTTGGGAGCTTACAGAGCTTCCTCATGACAAGAAAAAGATTGGAACTAAATGGGTCTACAAGACTAAGTACCATAGTGATGGGAGTATTAAAAGACACAAAGCAAGATTAGTTGCTAAAGGCTTCACACAGAGGTATGGCATTGATTATGAAGAAACATTTGCACCCGTAGCCCGACAAGAGACTATTAGAATGTTGATTTCCCTTGCAGCCCAAAAGAAATGGAGCATTCATCACATGGATGTGAAAAGTGCCTTCCTGAATGGGTACTTAGATGAGGAAATTTATGTGGAACAACCACAAGGTTTTGAGGTGCAAGGAAAAGAACATCATGTCTACAAGCTAAAGAAGGCCTTGTATGGCCTCAAGCAAGCACCAAGAGCTTGGTATGCTAGGATTGATGGGTATTTTCAGTAGAATGGCTTCAAGAGAAGTAAGAGTGAGCCTACCCTCTACTACAAACAAGAAGGTAATGATATTCTTATTGTGAGTTTATATGTTGATGATTTGTTGTATATGGGTAGTAGTTCTAAGATGAAGGATGCATTCAAGCATGCTATGATGAATGAGTTTGAAATGAAAGATTTAGGCCTTATGCAATATTTTCTAGGCATGGAGGTTTATCAAAGTAAGGATGAAATTTTCCTTTGTCAAACAAAATATGCCAAGGATATGTTGAAGAAGTTTGATATGGTTGATTGTAACCTAGCCTCCACTCCAATTTCTCAGGGAGTTGTGTTGTGTAAAGAGGATAGTGCTACAAGAGTTGATGGGACAACTTATAGAAGTGTTGTTGGTAGTCTAATGTTTCTAACCCACATAAGGCCTGATATTGCTTATGCAGTTTCTCTTGTTTCAAGGTACATGACAGAACCTTCTGAATTACATATGAAGGCTGCTAAAAGAATTTTGGGGTATGTGAAAGGAACTCTTGCTTTTGGCATTCATTACTACAGTTCTAAAGGATTTAATCTAGTTGGTTTCAGTGATCCTGATTGGGGAGGTAGTGTGGATGACCGAAAGTCTACCTCTGGTAATTGTTTTACTTTTGGTTCTGATTTGGTCTCTTGGAGTTCAAAGAAACAAAGTATAGTTTCTCTTTCTTCCACAGAGGCAGAATATGTTGCAGTCACCTCTGCAGGTACTCAAGCATTATGGCTCAGAAAAATTATTGAAAAGATTGGAGAAAAACAAGTTCAGCCTACAATGCTCTTCTGTGATAATATGAGCACAATCAAATTGGCAAAAAATCCCGTGCATCATAGTAGAACTAAACACTTTGATCTGAAATATCATTTTATCAGAGATTTGGTGCAAAAGAAAGAAGTAGAACTTAGGTATATCAAGACTACAGAACAACTTGCAGATATTTTCACCAAGGCAGTTGTGAAGGTTCAGTTTTTGATGCTTCGAGATCGTATTGTGACTCCTCTCCGCATCAAGGGGGAGTATGTTGGATAACTGATGTGGCACAGCCAGATGTTCAGTTTCTATTTTCCAGTTTCTTTTTTAAAGTCAGTTTAGTTGTTAGTTGTTTTTAGGAGTTGTTTGTTGCATGATAATGCATGCAGAAACATGCTATCATTAGTTTGTCTTTTTCTATTTTTTCCATATAGGTTCCTTTGCAAATAAATACATTGTAATAAGAGCTGTAGCTCTCTGGTTTTTTCAATTGCAATAAAAAAGTTTATTCTCTATGTCTGCATATATCTTGTATGGTTATTTTGTTTGTTCATTTTAAAATCTGCTGTCATATTTGTTTGTTTAAAAATCTTCAGAATCGGCTATTAGAGATGCAGCTTTACTTAATATCATCACCACAAATTTATCAAACAAGGCATTTGTCACCTTCACTCGGCTCCTCACAATGGAGATGGAATGCAAGTCTTCACGGAATCGATGCAAGTTATATTGGAATCCAATGATCTATGATAACCTTCGTTCTAACAAATCTCCAAGTTGACCACCAAACCACTGTGGTTGATAGCCTTCAATGGTGTGCTCGACACATAAAGGAATGCAAAGATCAACGTCCACCAATTCTACCTCAATGCCTTTAGCAAAATCGCGACTCCTTGGAATGGGACTGGGCTTAAACAATACACACTAAGCTAAGCTTTCACTTGCTTAGGTGGCTAGTGGGCCCCTCTCTTATTGACACATTAACAAAATAGAGTAAGAGAAAGGGCCCACCAGCCACCTATGCAAGTCAAAGCCCAACGTTGGAATGGTGATCCTACGAATCGGCGCTACGGAAGTGTGATTCCGTGCCTCCAATGAGGTGCAGAAGATTTAATACTATGACAATATCTTACTTCAGCGCTCACAAATTGTATGGCTCGAGTCTTCAAGTATCCAGTAAATCTGCGTTAGAAGATATATCAACCCTCCCAATGAAATTATCGCCAGGAATATTAGAATTGGTGCTCAAACTCAATATTACATTCTATGCAATTCAACACTGGATGAAATCCTCTGATAATAATGAAACTCTCAACACTTATTCCAACCAGTCTGCAACAAATCGATGAAATCTTCAATGAAGACCAACAATGGTGGTCTTCGACCAAAATATCGAAAGATGAAGCTCAAAGAATCTTCGATGAAGTACAAAATGCTAACTTCGTATGAATCTGCCTCCAAGATGTAGTTGGGTTTTCATCTAATACACCTTCAATTTGCAAGGGTTTTCATCCTTGGAATGCTTGCAAATAAATTACAGAATAATACAATAGTTGACATGCCGAAAGACGGTCCAATTGATGCCCAAAGCCTCTTATTTATACGATCTCCACCAATTCAAATTAAAGATTTGAATTTGCAATTTCCCTCCAATTGAGCACTTGATCCAATGCTAGGACCAATTCGAATTTCATTCTCCAATGTGCAACAATAACCAATATTTTATTCCGAACTCTAATGAGCAGACCTATTTCATTATTTCATTCTCCCTTTACACCATTCTAATGTGGGCGCTCAAAATAGGTCCAGACCTATTTATTAATTTTGGTTCCTATTAAATAATATTAAAAATAATATTATTTAAATCCTTTCTTCATAGGCTCTCTAGTTTAAATAATAATAATAAATTATCATTATTTAATTTGTCTTCATCCTAAATAATTAATGCAAAGTGCATTAATTCATCAGTCACTTCTACCAGAATATTCCCTTGAGCTGACGAACTAGCCTACGAGAATGAGGGTAGGCTAACTCCATTCTCTATTGGTGATCACTCCAGAAATGGGGACAACACACTAATGGAACCACTTAGGAGATGGGTTAAGGCATTTGACCCACCTTCACTTCAGGAGACCATTAAAAAGGCACGGAGTATGGAGTTTGTAGTGCCTGAGAAATAGTTTGTCTCTAAACCTTTTCCTCCATGCAAGGATAAGATGCCTTCACATCATCGAGACACTTTCCCATAGAAGAAACCTTGGCACCTCGTTTAGATGATGATGCACTGAATGAATACAGGAGGAAGAAGCTACGTTTCAAGTGCAAGGGTCCATGAGATCCTAACCATAAGTGCCAAATGAAGGGTTAGGCCAAATAGTTAGAGTATTATTCTGCTGAGGAGACAACTTCGGAGCATTTAGAGCAGCATAGTGATAGGGAGGACAACGATGGGGAGATTGTGGTAGAGGAGGTGCAAGATGCACAGGATGATGATTTCCCAACAATACATATCTCTGCCATTCATAGAGAGGGTTCCTTCAGGATACGGGGAGTATTGGAGGGACAGAGAGTAGTCACCTTGCTAGATATAGGGGCCACACACAATTTCATTGACGCTCGGGCCTAATTGCATGGAGGGGACTCAAAACTGAGGAGTACAAGGGATTCAAGGTTAGAGTGGTCGATGGGTTTGTTATCACTTGCAAACGAAGAATCCCCAATTTAACCATCAGGTTGAATAACTATGAGTTCTAGGCTGAGTATTTATTGGTTAGTATGGGTGACATGGATGTAGTCCTCGGGATGAAGTGGCTACATATGATAGGTGAATTCTCCCTCAACTTGAGGACCATGAAGATGAAGTTCGAAGTGGATGGTCAGAAACACATTTTGAGGGGAATGTCAGATGGTGACTTGAGAGCAATATCTATTCGGAGGATGGAGAGGATACTGTGACATGACCAGGTACAGTGGGAAATTGAGATACTTGTGATGCCAAAGGTGCCTAAGTAGCAGAAGAAGGAGTATCCAGCAGAGATCCAAGCTATACTATCTAAACACACCAAAGTGTTTAGCGACATACCACCAGGTAGACCTCCAGACAGGGGTTTTGAGTGTGTCATAGAGATGGAGTAGGGTGCCAAACCAGTGATTACAGTTCCCTACAGGCATCCTAAGAGACATAAGGATGAGATAGATAAGGCCATTTAGGAGCTTCTCAAGATGGAACACATTAGGCCCAATAAGAGTCCCTTCGCTTCTTCTATTGTACTGGTGAAGAAGAAGGATGACACTCTCAAGATGTGCATTGATTACCGGGAACTAAAGAAGAAGACCATCAAGAATAGGTACCCCATCCCTAGGTACAATAACATTTAATATTCCATTTGACTCTACATCAAGGGTAAGTTAGCATGAAATGTTAACAACTATCATTCAATGAAAGCCTAACATAAGGCACCTTCACATTTAATGACCCCATAATAAATGAACATATAATGTCAAAACAAGAATGATAAACATGTTTCACAAAACAAGCTATCATTTATAACATCTGTAGTATGTTTATAGTAATTTCAAACCCCCAATATGAATGTTTAGTGTCATACATCATTATTAATTCAACCAGGTCTCTTAAACAACATGATTCCTTCATAAATATAATAAAACTCATAGAGAAATCATTACATCACATATGTCCACAATGGCAATAATACACAACATATACATTTGTTAAAAAAAATGACAATGATATTACAATTTCTAGTACATATCTTTCCTTTTGGAAGTAGCAAGTTCTTTAAATGTAATTGTGGCATCTTAGTGCAATCTCTCGCCCTTAGCTCCTCCTTCGTATCCTGAAGCGGAGAGAGCATCATAGAGGCGACTTCCACCCTACCACAAAGCCGAAGGCTTCCCCGTGCTACCCACACGAATAGCCCGGCCCGCCACGAATAAGCTATCTCTTTGGGGTCATCATGCATGACAGTTGTATGAATTTAACCAATGCATCCTACCCATTGCCCAAATGCAAACATATAGAAATGCAAACCATAAATCCATGCGATGATGAATAACACTGACTCCAATCCTTCAGAATTATTTTGCTTGGAATCAAACCATCCACAACTAATCATGCATGTTTCGGTATTAAATTATTTAATTTAATTCATAGTCTAATGTATCATTAGACAAGTCCAAGTTCTTTAAAAGATTTAACCACATGAACTTGTAATTTAATTTTTAAGCAATTCCTCCTTAAGCTTATTTCAAGTACCAAGACACTTAATTAATGATATATTTAAAACATTATAAAATATTATGAACTATATAATGTAAGAAGATATTTAATTCTTTTAATTTAATTAACAACTTCCATTCCCGTGAAGTCCATTGGAATTAATAAATAAAACAAATGTAAAGTTATCCAAGGCGTCTAGGGCTTCTTGAGTGCCTATTTTTGGCTTTTCTACCCAACCCAAGCGCAATTCTCATGCTTGTGAGTTTTTAGATTTTCTGGTTTTTTTTGCAGGTTTTCTTTTGCATTTTCCTGAGCATCTATGGTGAGGTTTTATCAGCGTCTCAACACCATTTTACAAGATTTTCCCTTATTTCAGCAATTTTATGTTTTCATATTTTTATGCAGGTTATTCTTGGCACGCCATGGTTGTTCTAGGGCTGCAATACCTATCTTTTTCTTCACAACAGGTCACCATACAAGCATCTAAGTATTTTAAAAGCTAGGTATTATTTTGTTTGTAGATATTTGCTACATTTTGGTTGAGCATGAACTCCCAAGCTGCGTCCTAGCAGTAACCATGGTTGGGCATCTCAAAAACTGGTTTTATTGTTCTCATTTTACCTTCAAAACAAGCACCTATGCATGCATTTAGATGGGTTTTAGCTATTTTTAAATTGATGTTTATTGCTCTCAGTTTGCAGAGCAAAAATGGGCATGCCGCCAATCACATTTATTTTTTCCCTGATGAAAGAAAATAATTTCTCTTACTAAATTTATAAATTTCCATGACAAATAAAATGGTTTCCAGTTTGCCTTTATGGCATTATTATAGCTATAGTTGTAAGGGATTTTTATTATTACCATTATGAGCAAATCTATAGTTGCCATTTAACTACAATTGCAAATTTTGCATCTATGGTTTACAAGCTAGATTACTTGCATAGTTTTGTTTTGGAAAACAATCACTTTGTGACTACCATTTTGATAACGATGTAATAATCAGTTGTAGGCATAAGTTGGAGTAAACTATGCATCCAAACATGCACAGAAACTTATAAAGTTTGTAGATAAAGTATAATTATCAGATTGTTAACTAGGCATGTAAAACTCAGACATTGCCATAGGATTTTATTGCACATACCTATACAGAGCTTCCAAATTGTAGCTTTCCTCTCTTCCCTCTTTTTTGTAATTCTTCCTACAACTTCCTCTTCCTTGTCTTTTCCTTCCCCTTTTTCCGATAACCTCCCCCCTGTTCTAATTCCTCTTTTTAAAATAAATTCTTATTTCCTCCTCCAAGGTTCCAAATGTCAAATTTCATGGTTTCTTGATAAAAATGTATTATCTGGATAGTTCCAGGTGGCCTTGGGCCCAACAACTTATGACAGATCAAGGTAAAAATGTTTCAAAGCAACTTACCTATGTCACATCCAAAAAGCTACAGGTATTGGAAAAACATTAATAAATTTATTCATTTCCTTGTGCCTCATGGGAAGAATATAAATATCTTTTTTCCAATAATATTAAACAATATTGATAGATGAATCAAACAAATTATCACTTAAATTCCAATTTACTCCACACACACACACATAATATTTGTGCCAAACTGTGTATGTATATATATTATATGTATATACACATATATTTACATACGTACACAAACTATACATACATACATATATATATATATATATTTTAATTACTATATTCTTTTCCAGGATTTAATAGTTAAAATTATCCGCAGAAAGAAATCCATGAAAGTTATATCTAATAATCAAATGACCAACCACACTGATCACAAACCTCGTCTATATGCAACTATACCAAATGTGAATAAGTGTGTGTGTGCGCGTGCGCGCATTGACCTTAGAATTGCTAGGTCCTCCTCTATGATACTTTCCCTCTTGAAGCTATGACGTAACTGTAGAAGAAACATATCAACACATTTCTAACAATGTAGAAGAAACAATCAACCAGATAGTTCATAAGGTATCATATATCACCAACATAACATCATATATGTTTGTGCAATATCTACAAATAAACAACACTGTGTCATGTACAAAATGGGCTATGACATAATACACTTCCACTTTTTCCTCTTCTCATCACTTCAGGATTCAAATCTAAGCTCTAATATACTTCCACTTTTTTCCTCTTCTATTTGCTTTAAAATTCAAATCTAAGCTCTAATACCATTTGACACAATCATGGTTGGAGGGTCTAATTAAATACTATCTAACCACAACAAATAATAACACTTAACAACTTTGCACAAAAGACAACAAAACATTTACATAATGAATTGGTTTTATTGAGTCTCAAACACAGTTACATCATAGCTTTAAGAGCTTCAATATAATCCAAGCTTCAAGCTTTCACTATAAAATTGATCTTATGAGATCTCTTAATTCTTGCTACAGCTTCTATCTTCAACTGTCACTACATGTGATAAGGATCAATGACCCCAAATTAAATGATTTTCATCTTTGGTTGACCTTGGAGTTGGGTGTATCACTTAGAAAATGTGTAAACTCATTTCTTTTAGATCTGCCACAAACTACGAGTTTTAAACTCAATGCAGTTTCTTACATGACCCCTCTTAGGGCCAAGAATTAAATAAACCTCAAGGTTGGTGGGAGATTTAAATACTTTGGCATGTAGTCCAATTAGCGTACCATTACAATGAAATCAAGATGTCGTAAATAAATAAGAATTAAATACAAATTAAATCATACGAGCACGTTTAGGATGCTTGGTAGACATTATGTTCAAAATGGAATGAGTGATACCAAACATCAAGTGACAACTATTGATTAGGCCCTTGAAATGGCTGTTTTGAAAATACATGAAATATATAACTGTGGTGTAGCAAAATGATTAAAACACTTATAATATACCTTGAAAATACAACAAGCATGAAAATATATATTTTTGGTTGACACGTGATTGCTTATAGGCCCGGGATCCTCTTGCATCACTATATGCCTTAGTTAAATTCTTAGTTTGCATAGTTAAATGTTAGTTAAATTCCTAGGAGGCTACATAGCAAGATGTTGTCATATGTCAACCTAGTTGGTGTGGGATTGTGACACCTTTCGATTATGCACACATGTTTTTTCCATAGTTTACCTTGTTTCCTTAAGCTGTAGATGTTAAATCCTAAATAAATCGAGAACGATAACATTTTGGGTTGATGTTCCCTTTATACCACTTTTATCCATATTTGACCTTTGAGAGCTCCAAACTAGAGTTAGATTTGAACACAAATTAAATTAGGTGAATTTCCATTCAAGTCCACGAGATTGAAGGTTAGCCTAAGATAATGCTTTTAAGTCAAGCAACTAGCTTGAGTTAGCTCAATGTTAATCATGATCATACTTAATCAGATTCTAAATGGGGATTTGCATCTGGAATTGCTTCAGACAATAAGTTGAGCTCTAAGGGACATCTTAGCTCCAAACATCTCCCGAATCTAAAGATTTATAAAACATGATGGATTCCTAGAAGTAAAACCTTTGGAGGCTGATTGCTAAGCTTTTTATGGACCAATGTGAATGATTGCCACATGTCCTTGTGTTGAAACAAGTTGTATACATGTAATCTTCATAACAGGGGCTCGTGGGGTCAAGTAGAGTTAACCCAAATTTGAATGGAGTTAAAACCAAATTTAGGGTATGATATAGAGATGAAGTTGATAATAGTTTAGATAAGTAATGGGGTCGTAGGGAAGTGTATAGATGTGACAAGTGTTTCGCGTTCACACCTCTTGATATCTCAAAGGCCTTAGGAGATAAACAAGGATATTTGTGAGTGCAATAATTGCACAGGCCCAAGAAGATGACATGTGTCCTCATTCCATCAGTCAACATTATGTGAAAAGTGGGGCCCATTCATTCCCTAAGAGACTTAACAAAAGTGTGGGAATTATTTTAAACCCTTTTTTAATCTGATTTAACTATATTTTGCATCCAATATCCATTTGCTTCAAGATTTGGGTTTGAAAGGGGAATTTGGGTGCAAAAGTAATTAGAGCTAAGGATAATAGGAATTCTAATTATGTCTCATTGGGTCAGAAGTTTGGCAATAGAAATATTAAACTTGGTGTAATGTTTAACTTTTTAAACCTAATACATATTAATAATTAACATAATTAAGCGTGTTAACATGGTAAATGGAGATGTTTTAAACAAGGAAGAATTTTACTCTAATTTTACATGAAATTTAAGTAGTTTAATAGAGTGTTAAAGTAATGATGATGCTTTTGTGATAATGCAAAAATGTAATTAGAGCTCTTGATTTTAGATTCCAACTTTTCCTTTTAGATGCCCTAGTTGTTAAAATGAATTGGGATTTGTCCTTTAATACAACACCTTAGAATAAAATTTGAAATGTTTTTTTTCCAACAATTAGTTAGAGGAAGAAGACATTGACTCAATTTACATTTTGAATTTCAAAATAGCTACAATTCAATTTCACACCACAATTTCAAACCCCTTAGATAAATAAATAATTTAATAAAAATCAAAACTAGTTTGTAAAAATATATATAAATAAAATCATATAAAATTAAAAAAAATACCATTTCTTATAAAAAAAGAGGCCCAATATACGAGTTATTACATAAAAGCTAACCCTATCAAAGTGAGTGCAAAAATAAAATTATTGCAAATTTGTTTAATCAATACTAGTATATTGCAATGAGTTTTGTTTTTGTGATTAATCTATCTAGAGTAAACCAATCAAAACAGAGTATTATTTAAAAAAAAAAAAATTCTAAAAATTATTTATCACAGATTTTGCTGAAATACTATTTTGAGTAAAACAAATACAAAAAATAAGGTGAGAGGGAATAGGTGGCAATACTAACATATTAAGTGGCTGAATTCTTGTGGGGAATTTGGTTATTAAACAAATAATTTTTTAATGTTAAACAAATAATATTTTTCACTCTATGCAAATATTATAAAAAAATTGTAATATTTATATTTATGTTTTTGATTAGATAAGCAACAAAAGAGGGTATCGATCCCATAACAGTAAAGCCAAAAAGGTAGACCAAAAACTATAACAGTTTAAAATAAACCATCAGAGTTTAAGCTAAAAACTAGAAGAACAAAACAAATAGAAACAACAGAACCAACAGTTTGACAATAGACTAACATAAGACACTAACAAGCCACCATACTAACAAGACACTAATATTTATATTTATGTTATATTATAATAAAATGAAATATTAATATAGATTTGTGTATAAATATTAAATATTGAAATATTATACATATCTAAATATTAATATATTATATTGTGTAATATTCATATTAATATTTAATTTTTATTCATTGTACATATTAATTATAAAATTCTTATTTTAAATATCAATAGAATAATATAATTAATAAAATATTAATAATAATATTTATATTAAATTATTGATTATATAAATAAATTTGAATTATCGTTATAATGTATGTAAATTTGTGTTATATTATAATAAAATGAAATATTGATATATATTTGCGTATAAGTATTAAATATTTAAATATTTTAATGATCTAAATATTAATATATTATATTGTGTAATATTTATATTAATATAATAATTTAATTTTTCTTCATTGTAATTATAATATGATATTAATATCTATAGAATAATATAATTAATACTATTTTTAAAATAATGAAATATTGATATATATTGGTGTAAATATATTCAATATTAATATATTATAGCAATTTTAAATATTAATTTATTTTATTATGTAGCATTCATATTAATATAATATTCGGCTTTATGAAAATTATTTAATTTTTATTCATTATATATTAATAATAAAATTTATATTAAATTGTTGATTATATTATAATAAAAACAAATATTGTTAATAAAATATTTGCACTGGGAAATGACACCTATGGAACACATAATTGTTTGATTTTAACATTACTTTTAAAACAAATTATTATGAATAGAGAGTTAAGAATACAAGTATAGAAGAAATAATATTTATTGTCGTTTTGTTTTGCCACAAAACTAATCTCACAGAAAGAGAAAACTGAAAAATCAAACACCACCTATTTTAGAGGAGGAAAAAATTTAGAACAAAGATAGATGAATAACAAGTTAAACATTTTATTGAAAGCTCTAGCAGGTGCCTTACAGGGCATACATTATTGTGTTCATTTTTCAACATTGTGTGATAGACTTCATAGTATACTTATCCCATTTTTTTTTCCTCACATATTCTTTCATGGCATAAATATTTCATATGGCATACATATTCTATATTATTCAAAATTTAATGTTTTTTTTTTTTTTTTTCTCGCATATTCTTTCATGGCATAAATATTCCATATGGCATACATATTCTATATTATTCAAAATTTAATGTTTTTATTTTATTTTTTCTCACATATTCTTTCATGGCATAAATATTCCATATGGCATACATATTCTATATTATTCAAAATTTAATATTTTCATTACAAAAAGTAATTTTCTAGTATGATAATAAATGCATGCCTTTTAAAGCAAGAAAACTCCTCTATGTTGGAATTAGTATATTAAGATGTGACATTATCATTTTGAAATTCATTGTTTGAGTGCCTATTAATTTTTCCACTTCATAGACCCAAAGACATTATGGGTTTGATAAATTTCAGCGCATTAAAAGATGACATGTATCCTCATTAAGTGGGCCCATTCGTTCCCCAAAAGACTTAACAAAAGTGTGGGACATATTTTAAACTCTTTTTAAATTGGATTTAACTATAGGTTGCATCCAATATCCATTTGCTCCAAGATTTGGCTGTGAACGAGGAATTTGGGTGCAAAAGTAACTAGAGCTAAGGATAATAGGAATTCTAATTATACGTCTCATTGGGTCCGAAATTTGGCAATAGGAATATTAAACTTGGTGTAATGTTTAACTTTTTAAATCCAATACATATTAATAATTAAGATAATTAAGTGTGCTAACAAGGTAAATGGAGATGTTTTAAAAAAAAAAGACTTTTACTATAATTTTACATGAGATTTAAGTAGTTTAAGAGTGTTATAGTAACAATGATGTTTTTGTGATAATACAAAAATGTAATTAGAGCTCTAGATTTTAGATTCCAACTTTTCCTTTTATATGTTCTAGTTGTTGTTAAAATGAATTAGGGTTTGCCCTTTAATACAACACTTTAGAATAAAATTTGAAATATTTTCTATTCCAACAATTAGTTAAGAGGAAGAAGACATTGACTCAAATAAAAATTTGAATTTGGAAATAGCTACAATTCAATTTCACACCACAATTTCAAACCCCTTAGATAAATAAATAATTTAATAAAAATCAAAACTAGTTTGTAAAAATATATATAAATAAAATCATATAAAATTGAAAAAATATACCATTTCTTGATAGACAGATTTCCACAGTCCATGATGTAATATCTTGAATGTTTCAGGATTTGACTGTGAAATTTTTTTACTTCAACATTCACACTCTGTAATCCATCATCAGAAGATAAAGCTAAAGAAGAGAAATAGAAGTCAAATCTTGAAACACTTCACTCAAGGTATTATACCATTTCTTATTTAAAAAAAAAAGGGCGAATATACGAGTTATTACATAAAAGCTAACCCTATCAAAGTGAGTGCAAAACGAAAATTATTACAAATTTGTTTGATTATTTTGGTTGCAATCGAAAATTGGGTGTATTGGAGGTGGAATTTGCAGGGAAAGGAAAGAATCGAGATGCCAAAACGGAAGACGGGGGCTCGGAAGAAGGCAGAGAAGCAGAAAGCTCGGCAGAAGGGTATAAGCGAGCAGCAATTTCACATAGAGCTGGGGAAGCATCCCTGCAATTCCCTCTACACGTGCGATGTCTGCTCACACGTGCAGAAGAACAGGGCCTTCTGCTACTTTTGCGCCTCCGTCACCAAAATCCCCTCCTGCGCCCACTGCGGGAAGACCAAATGCATGGCCTCCTCCTCCGACTGCCTCATCCTCCACCCAGCTCGCAACGTTTCCGGTACTAATTTATTTCACATTTCTCATTTTTCAAAACAGTGAAACATACACAAATTACTACCATGATTTGACATTTCTAGATTAGGATCGCCATTCTCAAGTTTCAAAATAAAATGCATTCAAGTGGAATGTAAAGACCCCGTCACGAAAGCCATCAAACAAGTATAAAAAGTTTTTAAAATCATCGGGTGAACAACATCTACAAACAGTGCGGATTTTTAATTTATACCTATCAAGATAACTGAAACTATTAGACTGATTTCAACCTGTCAATCATTCATCAATAACTGAAGACAATCCTGCTTGCAATGTAGCTCTTCTCCCTCCCATGTGGTAGTTGTGGTCTTACCGCCATTCCACAGGTGCTCTGAAAGAGAAATGTGGTTCGCATTCTCATTGCTGCAAGATCTAGTCCACAGAGAGAGGGGGGAGAGAGGGGCGTCCTTTTAGTTCTTTTTCTTTATTTGTTTGTTCAACACTGTCATTCACAATCTGTGTGATGGTGCTACTACTAAAAACATTGGGGAAAGACCAGTGGGCACAATTTTTCTGCACGTACACCTCCTCGTTCAAAAGATTGCATAGCTCGATCATCAGCCTTCTCCCTTTGCAAAGACGTTCTTAATGTGCAGTAAGCCCCCCAACTCAAGGATGGCCTCGAGGCTTGATCCGCATCGAGCCACAAACACCCCTTTATCCCTTCCCGTATTTTTTGAGACATCTTTAAGTTAGACAAAATTTTCCCAGATTTTAAGAGGGATGACTATTTTATTTTGCCAAGGGCAACTAGGGACATCACCGAGCCCTAGCACAGCCATGGCATACCCTTCTAGGGACGGGTGTTGAAGCATTTCAATGTGCCCACGGATTTAACTGTATAATCATGGTGACCCATTAATGGGGAGTCTATTGAGTGGTAGACCGTCTTAACACAGAGTGGATTTGAACATTGATCTCTCACTTTTGAAAGCATCCCATTACAATTACACCACAACCCAATGGACAAGAGGGATGATTTTAAAATTATATATAAAAAATAATATTTTAATTTAAAAATGCAAATACATTAAAAACAACTTAATAAATCTTGAAGAATTCGAAATTTTAAAAAATAAATAGAATGTGCTAAATTTGCATTGGCAATCCATAGATCTAATGATCTATCTGATATTATGTTTTTCATTTCATCAATTCATGCTACTAATTACAAAGTTACAAATTCGAATGGCAGAGTTGAAAATTGCAATTATGAACAAAATCAAAATGCCAAAACAAGAAATCCATAGTTGCATTGAGCAACAAGCTTAGAAATCAAAGTTACCATTAGATGGACATTTCAGGAACTGCTCCCCATTACTAGAATTGTTGGACTCAAGTAGCTCCTCAATAGGATCCCAACCAACCTTGGGTGTACATCTTGGTCCTCATCAATTTGCCTCAGCTCCTTGGGCTCTACATCTTATAGTGTTGTTGGGCTCCACATGTACTTGGGTGTCTTGCAGTGAACAAGACTCAAGGCACCACTTACAACAATAAGCTTCTCTACTCACTTGGCAGTAGTTTGTTTCTCTTAATAGACTGGATAAAGCTATATGTGTATCATTTGCTCTTAACTATAGAGAAAACAGAAACCTGCAAAACAAGGCAAGCGACAAATGTACACAACAATCCTGGAGGTTCATATAGTGGCTACCCACTAATGAGCTTGTCTTGTGCCAAAGTGTGTATGCCTATCTTTGCCAATCTCTTGTAGACGTTGAGTTCAAATAATTTAATCCTTTTAGCTTTGATTAACGAGTTTTCCTCAACATTGTTCAATTTCTTGAGGGCTTTCATGAAGCCCATCTTGATCTTCTGGTAATAATGGGAACAACTCTATGAGGCCTCTCCATATGCCATTTTGGATTCACTGCATGTGTGGTCATGCATAAAGTGGTGTTTAGCTTCTCTCACCTCCATTGAATGATGGGATGAACATGCTTGTGGAAGAATTGTAGGGCAGGGTCCTCTTACAAAATTTTGACTTCATTTGGCCAAGCATGCTATCTATGCACTCATACATCTACCAAGGTTGGAGCTATTAGAATCTTCATATCTCATGAGGGAGAAAACAAGAGATACAATCTATGTGATGTATCTCACATTTGGCCAAAATGTATCAATGACCACCCACCTCTTCACCCTCTTTGCTTGCTCTATCTTTGAAAGCACCTCACTTATGTCACAATCACTAGTTGCAAAAGGCTCCTGCAATTCAAGCATCCTTTCTAATAAAACAAAGTAGGATGCAAAATTAGTTTCCACTGTTTTGAGAAATTCTTTACTCGAAAAGGATCAAAAGAGAGCCAATGATGTGTGGTGGTTGCATATGAACATCTGCACCTACCTATCATCTACCAACATGTTTTACCCAACCAATTTTGTCAACGTCCTTGAGTGCATTGTTCATTGTGTGCACACAACATGGGGTCCAATAGATGTCCTTGTAGGTAGCGTCAACTAACTCTACTCTGCACACATATGCTGCATCTATCACTGCTTGCACTACATTAGTAGTATCAACCTCCTTAAAGGCATCTCTCAAAATTTGAACCTTGAACTTTGCATCCTTACATTTTTCAAAATAATCAACTACCCTAAGGAAATAAGGGCCTTCGTTACATGCAACTATCCATGTGGCCACATGCATACATGCCACAATCAATGTGTGGCCAGTGTCTAATGTTTGCACACACATCCATTTTTATGCTGCAATTGTGCTATGTCCATATGGCCTTCATCTCTCAATCAGGAAGTTAAACCTAGGAATAACTTTTTTTCAAGATTGTGGTTCTCAATTTCGTTTTGCTAGGATGCACATATGATGGACTTGCTATGCGTGCCTTGGCAAGAGCCTCCTTGAAATAAGGAGATTGAGCAACATGAAATGAAATATCATCAGCAAAAAAGAACTTGCCAACGACATCATTTTCCTCCTCTCTAGCTTACACACTGAACATATCTATAGTGAGGTTTGAAGTTGATTCTATACCCGCAGCATTTCATTTATCCCATGGTTCCACTACTCACCTCACAAGTAGGAAATACAGGAGGTGTAGCTATTTGTCTAGACCTCCTGGAGGAAGTAGCAGAGAGTATAAAGATGTCCCCATTGTACAATCCAATCATCTCTATCCTCTCTTCAAGTGTCAGCTTATTACAAGGCCCAACCCCTTTTCTAGCTAAATGTACAAGGTGTGCTTTAATTTTTGTATTGCTTCCATTTCAATGGGTGCAAATTTTGCAGTTCCAGTGCCAACTTCCTCCTGAATCATGTGCCTTGTTTATGTCAAAGGTCCCTGCAAGTTGACACAAAGGTGTTTGGTCGCTGAATGATGCATTTGGCATATTGTGTCAACATCTTGGAAGTGCAACCACAAGGCAAAGCATTCTCAACTTGACTTTGTAGGGGGGTTTGGCTGCCCTCACTCCATTCTCCTAGGTTTCCCCACTTTCAACACCCATTTCCAACTTGTCATTGTCACTTAAGTAACTCAATTTTGGCCCTAAAAAAAGGATACAACAAAAAAATAACAATATAAATTAAAAAACATCAATTATTATGTGATTTTTAGCAAATTGCAAGTTTAGGAAAGCAATGTTTGTAGGCTTTTTAGGACATTGCAAGAGCCGGAAAAATAGTAAATCTGGTTCGGCCAAAAAAAAGAAATTTAGATCCACAAACATAAAAACCAACTTTTTTAATATTTGGAAAAAAAACCAGCATTTCACCATTTTATTTAACACAAGACAAAATAAATTTTACACTTAATGTTTTAACAAACAGAAAAAAACAATAGAAACCCTGTTTTTTACAGTTTTATGTTACAAACATTGCAAAGTGAAGAGTGGAGAGTAGACATGCTGGGAGAATGATGGATTTGATTGGAAATACTTATTCTTCCTTCTTTCTCTCTTTTCCTTTTCTTGCTCTTTGTTTGCTGCAAATGTAAAATTCAACAGGTTAAGGGTTTAGAGTCAGTTAAGGTTCGCTTTTGGGTGGGTCCCCCATTTAGTTTTTAAGGTTATTGTTTTTGGAACAAGTATTTTTTGCTATGTTACCGGTTTGTTAGCCAGAAGCCCTAGATCCAGGTCCAATCCAAACCCGGTTCGGATTCTGGTTCGGTGTGGCCGGGGGATTGCAATGGAAATAGTGAAATCATTGTGGGTTTGTCTGGATTGGACCCAGATGAACCCATAATGAATTTTAGTGCATTTTTTAACATTGTTGCGGACCCAAGGGATTTTATTTTTATTTTTTAGGTTTTGTTTTGCTGCAATCTGTTCTGCTGGAATTGCGTTTACCTATGATGGTGTTGGGGTTAGTCAGCAGGCGATGGCATGAAAATAAAAACATTCGGTTCCAAATACATATGGTGTAGATACATTGCACCACACTGCTGCAGAGATGCCAAATTGCATCAACGATTCTACCCGTTCAATCTTGAGAGCCCTTCAACCTATTTGTATGCCCTTCAACTTCATAATCATCAAATGGGTAAGCATCGAATAAAATCCCTGAGAACAACGGACATCCATCCCATACATTTTAGTTTAATATTTAAATATGATGTGATATGTTTATTTATTTCAGTATGATATGTTTATTTAGTTTACATAACATTTATTTAGATATATATATATTTTTTGATCCGTAATAAAAGTTTTTATTGATTAAATTCAAAGAGTACATAAATGGCCAGCCATGGCCAGCATACAAAATCCATGGCCACTGTGCAAAAATGCATCAGAGAAGCACAAAAACATCTCCTAATTCTATGATCTAATGAGCACCAAATTTGGTGTGAGAACACAATTGCAAATTAATCTGATTCAATTCTGGCTTGAGAATTTTCTTTTTCTTATTCTGTACTTCCTGCCAACCCTCCCCATCCACTTTCTGTTGCATTTTAAAGGTGTCCACACTTTCAACCTTTGGAGTACTCCTACCATCCCGACCTGAAGAATTCCCCACACCCAGCTGAAGATTGCCTGTAGAGGGGTTTGAATTTTCCTTAACTGATTGGAAACGTTGTATCTGTGCCACACTCACTTCTGAAGAAGGTTCTGAAGTTTGATGTGTCTTAGCTATCTCTGTCCTGACTTTTGGGGAGGGCTCAGGCTTCTGCAAGGGCTCAGCTTTCTCCTCTTTTATCTTTGACAGGGTTGTGAATGAATAGTGATGAGGAAGAGCCTTATCCCACCAAGACTATTGATCCGAATTTTTGATGATTCTAGAGTAGGAATTCACCATATGCCCAGTCTCAAAACACTTCCTGCAACGGAAGGGTATGCCTTCGTAGTCTAGAAGTTGCGACCAGCTGCGGTCGACAAACTTGAATGTAATGTCTGCGGGAAGGTCTCTTGAGACATCCATATCTACCAAGATGCGGGCAAGGGTTGTGTGGATAAAATTAGTTGTGTCTGAATCCATTGCTAAGAATTTTCCCAAAGACTCACCAATGGCTTGAAAGCAATCTACAAACCAAAATTGTAGGGGAAGATTTGGAAGACGAATCCAAACAGGTTTTACAGAGAAAACTGTAGTTGTGGGGTTAAAATCTGAAAACCACGGTTTGAGGAGGAGCATGCTTTGCCCCCAACACCATTTCTCTTGCAGAATTGCATTCCTGTCCTGGACACAATCAAACACCACAATAAAAAATCCTTGAGCGCAAGGGTAAATTTCTACATTACCTTTGAGCGAGGGTTGCCAAGCCCTCAAGATCCAGTCATACAGGTCTAGTAACTTTGGCCATAGACGATTGAACTAGCCAATCAAACCATTGGATGCAAAATATTGTTCGCTAGTGTGGACCTCCTTTTTTAGTTTCTCCAAAAAAACCAGAACAGGGGAGGAAGAAGCCTTTTTGATGAGGGTTTTTGGACAGCTTGTAGAGTTCCCGTACCCCTTGGAGACCGAGTTGTCCTTCAATGGCTGAGCATCCCAGGCTGCAGATTTAAATTTTTTTTCTTGGTTCGCACCAACAAGCATGTCCCTAAATGACAGACTATCCCCATGCTTGGAGCCTGTCGATTCCTGAGACCCGTCAGCAGGAGGGAGAGGAAATGCGTCACCCGACAGATTTTTCTGAGCATTGACCTTCCAAAGCCCTAGCTAACCTAGGGTGTGAAATTGGCGGCTTAGAGGAGCCTCCAACATCACCAAAACCTGGCATCGTGCCTCCTTTGCGGACTTGAAGAGATTTGACGGAAGCAATTTTATCAACACTCGGGGGACAAGGCAGCCCAAAGGGAATGGCAGGGTCGGCAGGGGCGATCTGAGCAGGTCACCTTCGACTGTTGCACCCTCCATTGCTAGTTCCGTTGAGATCCACATGAGAACGACTGCCACCATCAGCCAGCCCTTTGACGTCCCTTGGAGCAAACAGAGGTGCAGCAACCTTATGCACCTGTTCTCCCGCGCTCCCCGCCAAGCCAAACTCGTGCGTAGAGGCGCCAACGCTGCCATGAGACGCCTTCTTTTCACGAACATCCCCTGCAACTGTCGAAACCTTAGAATCACCGAATTTCGGTAGCGACATCTTTTTCCAAAGTAATTAGTTATTTAGATATATTTATTAATACTTTAAAGATATGTTTATTTAGTTTAGCATTTTAAATTTAATATATTATATTAAATTCTAATATTTTAAAGTTTAAAGTTTAATATAATATATTAATATATTTAACTTTTAATATTTTTAGTTTAATAAATTAATATATGTTTAAAATTAAATTGGATTCTTGCCTTTATATATATATATGTTTTTGTACTGATGAACCCAAAATGAACCCAACCCCAAATTTTTTTTAGCTGAATCCATGAATCGAACCGACAGACCTGAACCAGTACGAGGATCGGTAACTTAGATTTTTTGTAATGACTTCTCAATGAATTGTGTCCCTAAGATAGTTGAGAGACGTCAAGGATGCCAAGGCATCCCCTTAATTTTTTTTCTGATTTCAGGTCATGGAGGTGATGTTTTGTCCCTATCCTCGAGTATGTAGTATGTCCTTGTTGCCGGGAATTACTTAAAACATGTTGGATTTTTCCACCCAATAATTTAGTAGTCCTTATCAGCATATATTTCTAGTTTTTTTCTCAAATTTTCCCTTTGAATCCCTTTCTGAATCACTATTCCTTGATCAACATTAGGATAACTGTGTTTAGTAGATCAACCATGACTCATGATGTCAATATAAGCATAGTAGACAACATCAGATTTGAATTGGTTTGAGATGTGAAAACCTGAGTTCAGAAAAGCTCTAGTAGAAGAAAGCACCTCACATAGATGGAAGGAATGATAAGAGGGAACATGCTGCAAGAGGTGTTAATCACTACCATGTAGAATGGGAGGAGCAGGTAGCTCACGTTGAAGAGCAAAGGGAAAAGTGTGAGCTGGCCTTCTCCTTGTGCTTCAAAGTTTGGATCCCATGACAAGCCTTGGGACTCTGAGGATTACATTATCTAGGCATTAAAGGATGATACACAATGAAATGATGGAAGCAAATCCTTACCATAGACCTTAAATGCATTTTCATAGTTATGTTAAAAGCTATGAATTTTTTCTGTAACAATTATGATATATAAAATTATGCTCTTCAATTAGTGGGCTATATTCAGATTTTGTTTTTTGTATCTTGTGGGCTGATTAGGACCAATTTTGTGGGTCCATTAGAAATTGTCCCACGTGCAAGAGGCAAAAGAGCTTAAGTGGGAAAATTGTTATGTTAATAAAAATTGTGCGTTTCAATTACTGGGCTCCATTACGATTTATTTTTTGTAAGTGTATCTTTCGGTCTGATCGGGACTGGTTTTGGGTCCATTAGAAAGTATCCCATATGCAAGAGGCAAAAGAGCTTGTTGATTAGGTGAGTCTGATGTTGCACCTGTGGGTCTAAATTCACAGTTCAAAAGCTTGAACACAATTTCTTTAAGCTCAAGCAACCATTGTAGTGGGTCGGCTCCCATATCTAAACACACTATTAATTTTACTTGCTTGCCGAGGAAAAGAATTAGAGGCTATACTAAAATAGAAAGGAAAAAGGGTGTGATTGGTCTGAAAGGGATCAAGGTGAATTAAGGAACAAGAAAATGTGCAAGTACAAACTACTTGTCAAGAAAAAGTGTTTGATGAATGTGTGATCACCCTGACGATTGCCAATATACTGTTGTGATTTGTCAGAACTGCACAATGAACGGTAAAATACCTCAGTGGATGCAGAAATATTGCAGTGATATCTTACTGTTGCAAGCGATGGATTTGCTATGGCATAGACAACAGTAAGGGAATTTGAAAGGATGTGACTTTTGACACTTCGTTTCCAATTTTGGAGGCTTTGTGTAATGTCCCTTTTTTATAATTTTTGGCATTTTCTGGTTTTTCTGTATTTTTTGAATTTCTGAAGCAAAATACAAATTGAAACAGCAAACCAAATTGGAAACAAATAGCTGGAAACTACTTGTCAAGTCCTCAATGGCTGGAATACAATTTCAATTTCATCCAACATAGCAAAATTCAACTTGTAGATGTTGAATTACCCAAATGAACTAGATGTTTTATGACTGATATGAAAGGAACAGCCAATATAAAACCCTATGATATGCAATTATGCTTAGATCTGAATAGTATATGCCCGCATACATCAATCATAAATGCTGACAGGACTGAAAATTAATATATGGAGTCCTTAGAATGCAATTAATCAACAATTATGAAGTCCTAGTGCCTCAAATGCACCTAGATCTGAATCAAACAAACAAAAATCCACTTGAAACCTTGATTTGCAACAGCTGGAGCACTTACATTGACTGATTTGCAAACTGGAAACACAATTTCAGACTTACAACAGTTGATCTGGACTGAAAATAGTGACTATATAGCTGCCGCACATTGAAAAAAATCCTGTATGGTGAATGCATAGTAAGATTGGCAGCTGGATATGAGTGAAAGAATGTTGTAACAGCAGCAATGGCAAGGCAGATGATCTAGAAAGATGGCGGGCAGCTGGAAACTGTCAAAAAGAGGCTGTGCAGCAGCCTAAGACCCCCAAGATGCTGATAACAGCCCAGAATGTACCTGCAACAGCAATAAATGCTGATGCAACTTGCCCCGAAATGATGTTGGACCCTCCTCCAATGCTGGCACACACAATTATGGGCTGGAAAAGTGATAGAACAGCAATAAAGGGAAGATCTGCTGTCTCAAGTGGCTGGAAATGTTGGCACAGCAGCCCCCAAGGCTGGAAAATGTCTAAAAATGCAGATTGCAGCACTAGGGTTGTGTATTTGTTCTCCAAAAATGGTACAGAATTCCCAGCAGTGATGGTGCAGGCCCTAAATAGGGGTGATCAGCAACAATGATATCCACAAAGTGGTGAATCCTCCTTTGGAATGCTGGCGCCCTAGTTGCAGCAACAATAGGTATTGAATATCATGCAAATCTTGATCGCTTTAACCCTGAAAATTCGCACAAATTTCTGAATTAGCTCAACATGCAAACTCTAGGTGGAATTTGTCAATGCAAAAGATTAGAGTTTTTATCCTCTTGGATCACAGAAATACAGCCAAAGGTTTTCGCCGTTGGATGCAAAATCGAACACAAACTCAAAATGAAGAAGGCCAAATGAAATCCTCATAATGAAAAGAAGCTAGGCGCTTCCTTAATATACCTTTCCAAATTGGGCTCTTGGATTTAAATTTCTCTCCAATTATTAAAAATATTTTTTATTTTAATTTTATTGTAAGTATTTAAAAGATACTTTTTATTTTAATTTTATTGTAAGTATTTAAAAGATACTTTTTATTTTAATACTAGTGTTTAAAAACACCTTTTATTTCAACTATAATAATATTATTAAGTTGCCCCTAAAATTAGAAATTACCGGGCCCAATAATATTATTAATTATTTTAGTCCCAAAAAGGGGACATGACAGTCCGCCCTTCCCATAATTGCTTTCCCACAAGCAATTGCAAGGCCAAATGCTCAAGTATCACTGTGCCAATATGATGAATCATGTTGTAATGTCTATAGAAGATGGATCCTATACCTGCCAACAACTTCTATCAAAAGCACCATGCAAACTTAGATGCTCAAATACCAACATGCCAAGACTATGAATCATTCTATAGCATCTAGATCCCGTATTTGTCAAGTGGAGCAACTTGGGCCAACAAGTACATCTCCCAACTCCATTACCCACAACTATTGTATGCAAGCCTTGCAACTTATGAAGCGATTTGGCCAACAAGTGTGCATGATCCACAACACAAACCTCTGAAAGTTCCGTGATGAGATTCCAAAGAGTCTCTTTCCAATCCCAAATAGTATTAGACAAGGAATGCAACGCACTCTCAAGATGATCCTCTTTGATTTGATGATGCATGAAATTATCCATAAATTACCATGAGACCGAAGGCTGCCACATGTACTCACCATCGTGTTTTTGTTGCACCACTTGGCTCCTCCTATGTGATGAAAAATCCAGAACACTTATTAGAGCTTCACAACCAAAACCTTGAGTTCCAATGGACCCTTAAATGATGTTGCAAATTGTACCTTCCAAAATATGGTGCAAATCAAACTTTGTATGGGCTGGAAACAAGTTACAACAGCCATAAACCACCTGAAATCTCACTCAAATCAGTACTATGGTACTGATAACAGCAGTTACAGGCTTGATACTTTCAAGACCAACAACATGACAATGGCACAGTAGTGGCACAACTAAAACTTCCTTGCAAAAAAAAAAAATGTGAGGAATGTAGAGGCTGAGAATAGCCCTACAAAGACCTAAAATACTCTATTAGCAATCACAAACTAAGTACTCCTTCACATGACCGAAAACACCAACAAATCCACTTACATGAGTGCAAATGAAGTAGTGTGGTGGTTGATAATGGTGATGACAACAACGTCAAAGCTGAAAATCAGACCTGTAGCTGTCCTGAGTATGTTCCCTTTAACATTGGATGGTAGGATATTATCACCGCTTATTTCCTTCATATCTTGTTGAGGATCCTTTGCACAAATATCCAAATTTGGAGTTACCTCACCATGCTTATGTTGCACTCAATGTTATAAGACTCGGACTCGGCTCAGACTTGGTAAACTGATTTTTGACCTGGACCATCCTCCTCATACATTACTTTTGGATACATACTTTTCATTGAAGTTAGAGTTTATTGGCTAACCTTTTAGGGGGTAACATTAAACCTCACATTCTCCAAGGCCAATAAATTAGAGATCTCCTCGATCTAATGTGCCATGACCTCCTTGGAATTTTTTGTTAAACTTTTGATTAAGCATCTTTATTTGTTTTCCTTGGATTTTTTTGTTAAACTTTTGATTAACCATCTTTATTTGTTTTTCTATTTATAATTATAAATAAAAGAATAGTGTTCTTAACAAGTAGTTAAATTGGTATGTCTAGTGGTTTAAATTGGATTGACTTAATAATGAACACATGGCCATTTCAAGAAAAATATGTCATTCTTATGATTGAATTTCCAACTTTCCTAGGTCATTGGATCTAGTAGTAATATTTAGGATGGAGTTGTTTGGGTTTCTCAGCTCCCTTTAGTTAGCTTATTTGACAAGCATATCATACTCATATGGTCCCAAGGATTGTAGGACAATGGTAAGATGGCAGTGGAAAGACCTAGCACATACATTAGGGAGACCATAAATGAAAATCCTTCCATCATAGAACTATGAAAGTTGAAGGGCTAACTTTACTGAATATCACCTAACATCTCTTATGAGCTACTAAAGTTAAATGAGCCAGACTCCATCATGCTCTATGTTTGAACACACACACGCACATTGAAACTGGCTTTAGGGATATATAAACTATTATAGACAACAATAGTTGATAAATCCTTGATATTTGTTGATGCTTTTTAAAAGATGTAAGCAACACCTAAAAACATAACTTTATTACTGTTTCTGGTATAATCATAGAGAATGTTTTGTCTTACAGGTTAAAGAGAACCATCACCTCTAAAGTAAGAGATGTGAGCTTAAGGAAATTAAACATACTTATTTCTTTTCTAAAGGAAATTAAACATACTTGTTAGCTTAATTAATACACATAGTAGGATAGTTTAAATTCTCTCTAGGGGCGCTACCCCTCAACCCCACATACAATTTCATATAGTAGGGGCGCTGCCCCTCAACCCCACATACAACTCTATATAGTCAATCAAGAGGAATAGGTTTAGCTCTCGATGATTGGAGAAGTTGTGCATAGTGCCTTGTGACTTTAGGATCGACAGAGTCTTGAGTATCGTCAGACTCCAACCACATGTTGGGATGTGAATCTCGAAGATGCCACACAAGGTGATGAGGAGGAGACAAAAGGGATTGGTTGGGGTTCCATTAGATCAGGCAGTCCCTATAGTGGCAATGACCTAGACTTAGACTCTGATTTTGAAATTTGATGCAATGTTAGCAGATGTTGATTAGGGGCAGTGGCATAACTATTTTTGTTAATTTGCTTGTCGCTCTCATATGAAATCTCAATTCAACTCCAATATTAGGTGTTAAGGTTTTGTGATGTATATGATGAATGCTTTATCAATGCTATGATATAAATATTTGAAATTTTCTATAGTTTTTAAAATTTCCCTATTTTTTTTATTAGCTGTCTCCTATCGTCCCCGTCCTAGAAACTTGGGGTAACATAGGATATTATTTCAAATGGTTAATTTGATTGGGATATGGCTTCTGTGGATAAAGGAGAGACTGTTTTGATTTTCTAAGTGTTTAGCTTACATGATTCTACTTCATTTTGAGTTTCTCATCATGAATTTCCAACCAACTTTGGCCAAGAGGGCCTTGTTCATATCTTTGACCTTCCTCAACCCTAGTCCCATGTGGCTCTTGGGACAACATACTTGATCCCAAGCCACAAGGTTTATTCTGTGTTTGTCTTTTGTCCTAGACCAAAGAAATCTCCTCTGGATTCGTTCCACCTTTTCAGCCAAGTACCTTGGAAATTTAAAAAGAGACAAGTAAGTAGGGATGCTATGGAGACAACTCTTAATGAGTTGAACTTTACCTGCATGGTCGAGAAGATTACCTTTCCAGGCTGCAAGCTTCTTTTGATTCCTTTGTAATAAATTGTTCCATATCCCATTATTGATTCTTCCTGAGCTTAAGGGCATTCTGAGGTACATAACAGGCAATTGGTTGATATTGCAACCAAGAATAGCAGCTATTTGTGTTTGTAAAGAGTGGCCTGTATTGAAGAAGAAAAGGCCGCTTTTGTCAAGATTAATCTTTTGCCCAGAGACGATAACATAGTCAAGAAGCATTATTTTCTAATGTTAGCTTCAGCAATAGATGCCCTCCCAAGAAGGATAGTGTCATCTGTAATGTCCCTTTTTGGGTGCATAGACATTTTGTGCGCATTATGCTTGTTCGTAGTCTTCCGGAGGTTATTTGTCATGTTTGGGAGAACTCCAATGTTCTTGGAGTGGCTGTGGCTCAGTCTTGTAAAGTAGTTGTTCATGGTTTTAAGTTCGAGTAGTCATTTGGAGTTCATAGATGCTTTCGGAATTCAGTTCCGACTTCTCAGGTGATCTCCAACCTTCTTGGAGAAACATGCTATTTTTAGACAGTCACCTGACGACCTCCGATTTTTGTCCCAAGTCTTCTACTACACTTTGTTATGGTCAGAGTTGTTCGATTAGTGCATTTCTATGCTTTCTGTAGCTTGGGACTATTATTGGATAGTTTAATTAATATTTCACTAAGGTTGGCTAAGGTTTGGAATAAGTATTAGCAACTTAGTGTAATATTAATTATAAAGTGGCGTTCCCTTTTTGGAGTGGATTCTTTTCTATGGCATTGAGCTCAGTTGGTGTTTAGGATTTTAGTACAACTATCAAAAGTGTTTTCGGCTTTCCGGGTTCTCCAAACTTCTTGGAGAAGCCGTCTATTTTTAGAAAGTCACCCAGTTGGCGTCATTCTTTATCCCAAACCTCTTGGATGGTGTTGGTATGGTTTATTTTGTAGTTTGCCACAGTTTGGGATTATCCGTAAGTTGGGTGATTAATTGAGCTATTTTATTATTATTTTCACTTAAGTCACCTAAGGTTGGAATTAAATTAAAGTGACTAAGTGTTATATAATATAGCTCATTGGAAAGGGAAAATGTTTTATTATTTGATTGTGCACATCAAAGTGAGCGCCTTTACATGGGAAAAAAGAAATAATTAAGTTGGAGAGAAAAAAGTAATTATCTCCAAGAAAGAATTATATTCTTGTGTAACTTTCAAAGTGTCTATATAAGAGAAGTGAGGACTCATTGTTTGGTTATACTATTGATTTGATATTGTTATGCTGCCGGATTGAATCTGCGAGTTATTCCATTCCTTCTTGAGGATGAAAACCCTCTTGGAGAAGATCAATTTTGGTGGTGAAAGATCCACTCTAGTTGGTAATGGTGATTTCACTCAGAGATCACATTGGTGCTTTAATAGATTTTGATGTTTTCTGAATTTTATTGTTGGATTGAGCATATTATTCTGGAGTGATTTTTATTATGGAGCGATTTTTATTATGGAGCTGCTGGTCATTTTTGGAGTTTTGGAAGTCGCTTTTTTAGCTGGCCATACATCTGTAGGCAACCGTACTAGCTATGGGAGTGAAGATCATTTTGAAGTTTATATTGGTTGTTTATTTTCCCTATGCTGATTGCTGGTTTTAGACAATCATTGCAGGAGGTTTATGCAGATTAAAAGTGAAACAAGATTGCCGTACAGCACAGGGCTGTACCTATCAGCAGGTGGCCATACATCATCCTTGCTGGGCGTTAAGGGTTAGAAGATGAGTCACTGTTGTTTTGGGGACTCAAAACCATGCTATTGATGTTGGGAATCATTCACCGAGTTTGCTGATCCAATATAGAGTTGTTATCTGTTGTTAGACTCACCTGTTTGGGTTGTACCATTGCAAATACAAACTATTCTGCATAATCCAGAGTTCTGATCAGACCTGCAGTTTGTAACAGCAGTGTCATACAGAGGTATAGATGAAGTATTGGGTGTTTGACATTAGTTTGAGGTGATGCCAGATAGCATTCGGTTTCTTGAGCATCCATTGAAAGGGTTATTGTTCATTTGCTGTGTGTTGTCACTTGATCTAACCTTCCTTTGATTGCAGCTATGGGCAGATTGAACAATTTGAATCAGATATTTTATATTGCAGATTACAATCATTGTGATAAACATTCATGTTTCATTATTAGGGTGATTGTAATCCCTGGATGTTATTACTGCTAGTGGGAGTTGATAGTTTCTTGATTATGTTGCTTACCCCACTGGATAAGTGGTTTTTTATGGTAATGGCTTCCCATTGAATAAGTGGATGTGTTATGTTTTCCTTCAGTTTACCCGTTGAATAAGTGGAGAATACCCATTGCATAAGTGGATGCCCACTGCACAAGGGGATGCCCGTTGAATAAGCGGAAGTTATATTTAATTTGCACTGCATTAAAATTGCTTAGTCTGAAGCACTTGTATGCTCTCACTTCGCCCATTTGGGAACTTGGTGATCAGAAGGTGTGGAGGAGTTACATGGTTGCATTTCATTTGCTAACACTATTTGTTAGTGTTGGAAATTTGAAAAAAATTGGGGTAGATCATTACAGTGGTATCAGAGCTGGTGATCTTGCCAGCCTGTTGGAGTCTAATATTTGGTTGCAGATTTGTCACTCAAATTGAAGCAATAGCTTATTGAATTGTACTCTGCCTGTTTGAATGGAAAGTGCTTTGTCACAAAAAAAGATTGCAACTAGAGTGAATCGGAGCAGATGTCCTTTTTCAAAGCACTTCAATGATTCATTCAAAACTTTCCAACCTAGAAACTTGCAGGAAGAAGTAGTGGGAAGCTTGCTATTGACAGTGGGGAATGATTTGGAATTTCTACATTTGTCTAAAGATGCTCTTCTCAGCAAATTGAAAGAAGTAGGGAGTTGTTTGACCAAGGTTAAACAATCAGACTGTGGGATTTTGAAACGGGCTTTGAAGCCGTCAATGATTGCTTTGATTCAGCCCAAGTTTATGAAACATCCTCATGAAGATGTGAGACTTGCAGTCACTCTTTGTCTATGTGAAATCACAAGAATCATAGCTCCTGAAGTTCCTTATGGAAAGGTCATAATGAAGGAGATATTCCAATTGATTGTTGAAAGCTTTAGTGGGTTGGCTGATATCGGAGATCCTTCCTTTTCCAAGAGAGTTGCAATACTTGAAATTGTTGCAAAAATCAGATTTGGGAATATCATGTTAGATATGGGTTGTGATGATTTAATTCTCCAATTGTTTCACCATTTCTTTGCTACCATTAGTAAATTTCATGTAGATCATGTTATAACAGCCATGCATGCCATTATGGCCTTGATTATTAATGAGAGTAATGAGGTATCTCAGTCACTTTTATCTATCTTATTGGCTAACATAAAGAAGAATGTGTTACGGAACACGTAATTGTAAAAAGATTTCATATTTACAAGAGACAACGGAGCTGTATATAAAGAAGTTACAAGGCTAAAAATAGCCAAAAGCAAAAAGCAGAGAAGATAAGCATTATCCTATGAGTGACCATTAATATAGAAATACACTATATTTAGTTTAATACCCTCCCTTAATGGTCACTTGGTCAATAAAACCAAGATGCCCCCGAAATTTGACAAACTTATTCGAGCCCAGAGACTTAGTGAGGATATCAGCAGTCTGGTCCTCAGTAGAAACATATTGCAACACAACGGATCCGTCCTCAACAAGCTAACGAATGAAGTGACAAGAGAGATCAACATGTTTTGTCCATTCATGGAAGATAGGATTCTTTGCAAGTTTCAGCACCTCTTGATTGTCACAATACAAGGGTGAAGGCCCTGCTGGAGACATTTGCATTTCTAAAAGCATTCGTCAAAGCCAAACTGCCTCACAGGCTGTTTTAATAGCTCCCCTATGTTTAGCTTCTGTCGAGGAGAGAGCAACTACCTGTTGCTTCTTGCTGGTCCATGTGATCGCACCTGTGCTCAGGTTGAAAACATACCCAGAGGTAGACTTCCTGTCATCAACAGAACCTGCCCAATCTGAATCGGTAAAACCAAGTACCTGAGGATCTTTGCACCTGCCATACAGAATGCCAAAGTCTGGAGTGCCTTGTACATATCTCAACACACGTTTTGCTGCAACCCAATGTGTAGCTTTAGGAGTTGCCACAAAGTGAGAGATGTAGTTGATTGCAAAACTAAGATCAGGCCTAGTGGCAGTAAGGTAGATGAGGTTGCCAACTAATTGCCGGAATGCAGATTCATTCTCTACAGGAGAGTCTGAATTAGTTGAGAGTTTCAGCCCTTTCTCCATGGGTGTAGAAGCAAGTTTGCAGTCTATCATCCGAAAGTTGTCCAATAGACTTCTAGCATATTTTGACTGAGAGATGAAAATGCTGTCAGTGTGTTGCCAAACCTCAATTCCTAGGCAGTAATGTAGAAGACCCAAGTCTATCATGTCAAAAGTTTGACTGAGATCATGTTTGATCTCTTGAATCAACTGTTCTGAGCTACCAGTAATAATCAGATCATCGACATAGACAACAATGTAAAAACTATCATCAGCATACTTTTGGACATACAGATTGGAATCAGAAGGACTCCGTTGAAAACCATGATTCATGAGGTACTGATCAATTTTCATGTACCAGGCCCGGGGAGCCTGTTTGAGGCCATAAAGGGCTTTCACCAGTTTGCACACTTGATGTTCTTTACCGGCAACCTTGAAGCCAGGAGGTTGCGTCATATAAACTTCTTCCTGCAAATCTTCGTTGAGGAAGGCACTCTTGACGTCCATTTGATAGACTTTCCACCCAAACTGGGCTGCCATAGCAAGGACAAGCCGAATGGTACTCATTTTGGTTGTAGGGGCAAAGGTCTCTTCATAGTCAATGCCTTCTTTCTTGGAGAATCCTTTGGCAACCAACTGAGCCTTATACTTGTCAAGAGTTCCATCAGCCTTGTACTTCACTTTGTACACCCGTTTGCACCCAATGGGCTTCTTCCCAGGTGGAAGATCAGATAGAATCTAGGTATTGTTCTTCAGAAGACTATGATGCTCAGCATCCATAGCCTTTTCCCATTCAGGCACACCTTTAGCCTCATAATACGTTTGAGGTTCTGAGATGCTGTGAAGATTGGCCATGAGGGCAAAATTAACAGTATTTTGCGGTTTGCTCTTCTTCCTAGCAGATCTACCCTCGATGAGTTCATTATCATGAAGATCACCAATTGTTTTGGCCCACCATTTAGGTCGGAGAGCAGATGAACCAACATCGGAAATGTGATTCCTAGAAGTAAAACCTCTCCAAACATCTCCCGAATCTAAAGATTTATAAAACATGATGGATTCCTAGAAGTAAAACCTTTGGAGGCTGATTGCTAAGCTTTTTATGGACCAATGTGAATGATTGCCACATGTCCTTGTGTTGAAACAAGTTGTATACATGTAATCTTCATAACAGGGGCTCGTGGGGTCAAGTAGAGTTAACCCAAATTTGAATGGAGTTAAAACCAAATTTAGGGTATGATATAGAGATGAAGTTGATAATAGTTTAGATAAGTAATGGGGTCGTAGGGAAGTGTATAGATGTGACAAGTGTTTCGCGTTCACACCTCTTGATATCTCAAAGGCCTTAGGAGATAAACAAGGATATTTGTGAGTGCAATAATTGCACAGGCCCAAGAAGATGACATGTGTCCTCATTCCATCAGTCAACATTATGTGAAAAGTGGGGCCCATTCATTCCCTAAGAGACTTAACAAAAGTGTGGGAATTATTTTAAACCCTTTTTTAATCTGATTTAACTATATTTTGCATCCAATATCCATTTGCTTCAAGATTTGGGTTTGAAAGGGGAATTTGGGTGCAAAAGTAACTAGAGCTAAGGATAATAGGAATTCTAATTATGTCTCATTGGGTCAGAAGTTTGGCAATAGAAATATTAAACTTGGTGTAATGTTTAACTTTTTAAACCTAATACATATTAATAATTAACATAATTAAGCGTGTTAACATGGTAAATGGAGATGTTTTAAACAAGGAAGAATTTTACTCTAATTTTACATGAAATTTAAGTAGTTTAATAGAGTGTTAAAGTAATGATGATGCTTTTGTGATAATGCAAAAATGTAATTAGAGCTCTTGATTTTAGATTCCAACTTTTCCTTTTAGATGCCCTAGTTGTTAAAATGAATTGGGATTTGTCCTTTAATACAACACCTTAGAATAAAATTTGAAATGTTTTTTTTCCAACAATTAGTTAGAGGAAGAAGACATTGACTCAATTTACATTTTGAATTTCAAAATAGCTACAATTCAATTTCACACCACAATTTCAAACCCCTTAGATAAATAAATAATTTAATAAAAATCAAAACTAGTTTGTAAAAATATATATAAATAAAATCATATAAAATTAAAAAAAATACCATTTCTTATAAAAAAAGAGGCCCAATATACGAGTTATTACATAAAAGCTAACCCTATCAAAGTGAGTGCAAAAATAAAATTATTGCAAATTTGTTTAATCAATACTAGTATATTGCAATGAGTTTTGTTTTTGTGATTAATCTATCTAGAGTAAACCAATCAAAACAGAGTATTATTTAAAAAAAAAAAAATTCTAAAAATTATTTATCACAGATTTTGCTGAAATACTATTTTGAGTAAAACAAATACAAAAAATAAGGTGAGAGGGAATAGGTGGCAATACTAACATATTAAGTGGCTGAATTCTTGTGGGGAATTTGGTTATTAAACAAATAATTTTTTAATGTTAAACAAATAATATTTTTCACTCTATGCAAATATTATAAAAAAATTGTAATATTTATATTTATGTTTTTGATTAGATAAGCAACAAAAGAGGGTATCGATCCCATAACAGTAAAGCCAAAAAGGTAGACCAAAAACTATAACAGTTTAAAATAAACCATCAGAGTTTAAGCTAAAAACTAGAAGAACAAAACAAATAGAAACAACAGAACCAACAGTTTGACAATAGACTAACATAAGACACTAACAAGCCACCATACTAACAAGACACTAATATTTATATTTATGTTATATTATAATAAAATGAAATATTAATATAGATTTGTGTATAAATATTAAATATTGAAATATTATACATATCTAAATATTAATATATTATATTGTGTAATATTCATATTAATATTTAATTTTTATTCATTGTACATATTAATTATAAAATTCTTATTTTAAATATCAATAGAATAATATAATTAATAAAATATTAATAATAATATTTATATTAAATTATTGATTATATAAATAAATTTGAATTATCGTTATAATGTATGTAAATTTGTGTTATATTATAATAAAATGAAATATTGATATATATTTGCGTATAAGTATTAAATATTTAAATATTTTAATGATCTAAATATTAATATATTATATTGTGTAATATTTATATTAATATAATAATTTAATTTTTCTTCATTGTAATTATAATATGATATTAATATCTATAGAATAATATAATTAATACTATTTTTAAAATAATGAAATATTGATATATATTGGTGTAAATATATTCAATATTAATATATTATAGCAATTTTAAATATTAATTTATTTTATTATGTAGCATTCATATTAATATAATATTCGGCTTTATGAAAATTATTTAATTTTTATTCATTATATATTAATAATAAAATTTATATTAAATTGTTGATTATATTATAATAAAAACAAATATTGTTAATAAAATATTTGCACTGGGAAATGACACCTATGGAACACATAATTGTTTGATTTTAACATTACTTTTAAAACAAATTATTATGAATAGAGAGTTAAGAATACAAGTATAGAAGAAATAATATTTATTGTCGTTTTGTTTTGCCACAAAACTAATCTCACAGAAAGAGAAAACTGAAAAATCAAACACCACCTATTTTAGAGGAGGAAAAAATTTAGAACAAAGATAGATGAATAACAAGTTAAACATTTTATTGAAAGCTCTAGCAGGTGCCTTACAGGGCATACATTATTGTGTTCATTTTTCAACATTGTGTGATAGACTTCATAGTATACTTATCCCATTTTTTTTTCCTCACATATTCTTTCATGGCATAAATATTTCATATGGCATACATATTCTATATTATTCAAAATTTAATGTTTTTTTTTTTTTTTTTCTCGCATATTCTTTCATGGCATAAATATTCCATATGGCATACATATTCTATATTATTCAAAATTTAATGTTTTTATTTTATTTTTTCTCACATATTCTTTCATGGCATAAATATTCCATATGGCATACATATTCTATATTATTCAAAATTTAATATTTTCATTACAAAAAGTAATTTTCTAGTATGATAATAAATGCATGCCTTTTAAAGCAAGAAAACTCCTCTATGTTGGAATTAGTATATTAAGATGTGACATTATCATTTTGAAATTCATTGTTTGAGTGCCTATTAATTTTTCCACTTCATAGACCCAAAGACATTATGGGTTTGATAAATTTCAGCGCATTAAAAGATGACATGTATCCTCATTAAGTGGGCCCATTCGTTCCCCAAAAGACTTAACAAAAGTGTGGGACATATTTTAAACTCTTTTTAAATTGGATTTAACTATAGGTTGCATCCAATATCCATTTGCTCCAAGATTTGGCTGTGAACGAGGAATTTGGGTGCAAAAGTAACTAGAGCTAAGGATAATAGGAATTCTAATTATACGTCTCATTGGGTCCGAAATTTGGCAATAGGAATATTAAACTTGGTGTAATGTTTAACTTTTTAAATCCAATACATATTAATAATTAAGATAATTAAGTGTGCTAACAAGGTAAATGGAGATGTTTTAAAAAAAAAAGACTTTTACTATAATTTTACATGAGATTTAAGTAGTTTAAGAGTGTTATAGTAACAATGATGTTTTTGTGATAATACAAAAATGTAATTAGAGCTCTAGATTTTAGATTCCAACTTTTCCTTTTATATGTTCTAGTTGTTGTTAAAATGAATTAGGGTTTGCCCTTTAATACAACACTTTAGAATAAAATTTGAAATATTTTCTATTCCAACAATTAGTTAAGAGGAAGAAGACATTGACTCAAATAAAAATTTGAATTTGGAAATAGCTACAATTCAATTTCACACCACAATTTCAAACCCCTTAGATAAATAAATAATTTAATAAAAATCAAAACTAGTTTGTAAAAATATATATAAATAAAATCATATAAAATTGAAAAAATATACCATTTCTTGATAGACAGATTTCCACAGTCCATGATGTAATATCTTGAATGTTTCAGGATTTGACTGTGAAATTTTTTTACTTCAACATTCACACTCTGTAATCCATCATCAGAAGATAAAGCTAAAGAAGAGAAATAGAAGTCAAATCTTGAAACACTTCACTCAAGGTATTATACCATTTCTTATTTAAAAAAAAAAGGGCGAATATACGAGTTATTACATAAAAGCTAACCCTATCAAAGTGAGTGCAAAACGAAAATTATTACAAATTTGTTTGATTATTTTGGTTGCAATCGAAAATTGGGTGTATTGGAGGTGGAATTTGCAGGGAAAGGAAAGAATCGAGATGCCAAAACGGAAGACGGGGGCTCGGAAGAAGGCAGAGAAGCAGAAAGCTCGGCAGAAGGGTATAAGCGAGCAGCAATTTCACATAGAGCTGGGGAAGCATCCCTGCAATTCCCTCTACACGTGCGATGTCTGCTCACACGTGCAGAAGAACAGGGCCTTCTGCTACTTTTGCGCCTCCGTCACCAAAATCCCCTCCTGCGCCCACTGCGGGAAGACCAAATGCATGGCCTCCTCCTCCGACTGCCTCATCCTCCACCCAGCTCGCAACGTTTCCGGTACTAATTTATTTCACATTTCTCATTTTTCAAAACAGTGAAACATACACAAATTACTACCATGATTTGACATTTCTAGATTAGGATCGCCATTCTCAAGTTTCAAAATAAAATGCATTCAAGTGGAATGTAAAGACCCCGTCACGAAAGCCATCAAACAAGTATAAAAAGTTTTTAAAATCATCGGGTGAACAACATCTACAAACAGTGCGGATTTTTAATTTATACCTATCAAGATAACTGAAACTATTAGACTGATTTCAACCTGTCAATCATTCATCAATAACTGAAGACAATCCTGCTTGCAATGTAGCTCTTCTCCCTCCCATGTGGTAGTTGTGGTCTTACCGCCATTCCACAGGTGCTCTGAAAGAGAAATGTGGTTCGCATTCTCATTGCTGCAAGATCTAGTCCACAGAGAGAGGGGGGAGAGAGGGGCGTCCTTTTAGTTCTTTTTCTTTATTTGTTTGTTCAACACTGTCATTCACAATCTGTGTGATGGTGCTACTACTAAAAACATTGGGGAAAGACCAGTGGGCACAATTTTTCTGCACGTACACCTCCTCGTTCAAAAGATTGCATAGCTCGATCATCAGCCTTCTCCCTTTGCAAAGACGTTCTTAATGTGCAGTAAGCCCCCCAACTCAAGGATGGCCTCGAGGCTTGATCCGCATCGAGCCACAAACACCCCTTTATCCCTTCCCGTATTTTTTGAGACATCTTTAAGTTAGACAAAATTTTCCCAGATTTTAAGAGGGATGACTATTTTATTTTGCCAAGGGCAACTAGGGACATCACCGAGCCCTAGCACAGCCATGGCATACCCTTCTAGGGACGGGTGTTGAAGCATTTCAATGTGCCCACGGATTTAACTGTATAATCATGGTGACCCATTAATGGGGAGTCTATTGAGTGGTAGACCGTCTTAACACAGAGTGGATTTGAACATTGATCTCTCACTTTTGAAAGCATCCCATTACAATTACACCACAACCCAATGGACAAGAGGGATGATTTTAAAATTATATATAAAAAATAATATTTTAATTTAAAAATGCAAATACATTAAAAACAACTTAATAAATCTTGAAGAATTCGAAATTTTAAAAAATAAATAGAATGTGCTAAATTTGCATTGGCAATCCATAGATCTAATGATCTATCTGATATTATGTTTTTCATTTCATCAATTCATGCTACTAATTACAAAGTTACAAATTCGAATGGCAGAGTTGAAAATTGCAATTATGAACAAAATCAAAATGCCAAAACAAGAAATCCATAGTTGCATTGAGCAACAAGCTTAGAAATCAAAGTTACCATTAGATGGACATTTCAGGAACTGCTCCCCATTACTAGAATTGTTGGACTCAAGTAGCTCCTCAATAGGATCCCAACCAACCTTGGGTGTACATCTTGGTCCTCATCAATTTGCCTCAGCTCCTTGGGCTCTACATCTTATAGTGTTGTTGGGCTCCACATGTACTTGGGTGTCTTGCAGTGAACAAGACTCAAGGCACCACTTACAACAATAAGCTTCTCTACTCACTTGGCAGTAGTTTGTTTCTCTTAATAGACTGGATAAAGCTATATGTGTATCATTTGCTCTTAACTATAGAGAAAACAGAAACCTGCAAAACAAGGCAAGCGACAAATGTACACAACAATCCTGGAGGTTCATATAGTGGCTACCCACTAATGAGCTTGTCTTGTGCCAAAGTGTGTATGCCTATCTTTGCCAATCTCTTGTAGACGTTGAGTTCAAATAATTTAATCCTTTTAGCTTTGATTAACGAGTTTTCCTCAACATTGTTCAATTTCTTGAGGGCTTTCATGAAGCCCATCTTGATCTTCTGGTAATAATGGGAACAACTCTATGAGGCCTCTCCATATGCCATTTTGGATTCACTGCATGTGTGGTCATGCATAAAGTGGTGTTTAGCTTCTCTCACCTCCATTGAATGATGGGATGAACATGCTTGTGGAAGAATTGTAGGGCAGGGTCCTCTTACAAAATTTTGACTTCATTTGGCCAAGCATGCTATCTATGCACTCATACATCTACCAAGGTTGGAGCTATTAGAATCTTCATATCTCATGAGGGAGAAAACAAGAGATACAATCTATGTGATGTATCTCACATTTGGCCAAAATGTATCAATGACCACCCACCTCTTCACCCTCTTTGCTTGCTCTATCTTTGAAAGCACCTCACTTATGTCACAATCACTAGTTGCAAAAGGCTCCTGCAATTCAAGCATCCTTTCTAATAAAACAAAGTAGGATGCAAAATTAGTTTCCACTGTTTTGAGAAATTCTTTACTCGAAAAGGATCAAAAGAGAGCCAATGATGTGTGGTGGTTGCATATGAACATCTGCACCTACCTATCATCTACCAACATGTTTTACCCAACCAATTTTGTCAACGTCCTTGAGTGCATTGTTCATTGTGTGCACACAACATGGGGTCCAATAGATGTCCTTGTAGGTAGCGTCAACTAACTCTACTCTGCACACATATGCTGCATCTATCACTGCTTGCACTACATTAGTAGTATCAACCTCCTTAAAGGCATCTCTCAAAATTTGAACCTTGAACTTTGCATCCTTACATTTTTCAAAATAATCAACTACCCTAAGGAAATAAGGGCCTTCGTTACATGCAACTATCCATGTGGCCACATGCATACATGCCACAATCAATGTGTGGCCAGTGTCTAATGTTTGCACACACATCCATTTTTATGCTGCAATTGTGCTATGTCCATATGGCCTTCATCTCTCAATCAGGAAGTTAAACCTAGGAATAACTTTTTTTCAAGATTGTGGTTCTCAATTTCGTTTTGCTAGGATGCACATATGATGGACTTGCTATGCGTGCCTTGGCAAGAGCCTCCTTGAAATAAGGAGATTGAGCAACATGAAATGAAATATCATCAGCAAAAAAGAACTTGCCAACGACATCATTTTCCTCCTCTCTAGCTTACACACTGAACATATCTATAGTGAGGTTTGAAGTTGATTCTATACCCGCAGCATTTCATTTATCCCATGGTTCCACTACTCACCTCACAAGTAGGAAATACAGGAGGTGTAGCTATTTGTCTAGACCTCCTGGAGGAAGTAGCAGAGAGTATAAAGATGTCCCCATTGTACAATCCAATCATCTCTATCCTCTCTTCAAGTGTCAGCTTATTACAAGGCCCAACCCCTTTTCTAGCTAAATGTACAAGGTGTGCTTTAATTTTTGTATTGCTTCCATTTCAATGGGTGCAAATTTTGCAGTTCCAGTGCCAACTTCCTCCTGAATCATGTGCCTTGTTTATGTCAAAGGTCCCTGCAAGTTGACACAAAGGTGTTTGGTCGCTGAATGATGCATTTGGCATATTGTGTCAACATCTTGGAAGTGCAACCACAAGGCAAAGCATTCTCAACTTGACTTTGTAGGGGGGTTTGGCTGCCCTCACTCCATTCTCCTAGGTTTCCCCACTTTCAACACCCATTTCCAACTTGTCATTGTCACTTAAGTAACTCAATTTTGGCCCTAAAAAAAGGATACAACAAAAAAATAACAATATAAATTAAAAAACATCAATTATTATGTGATTTTTAGCAAATTGCAAGTTTAGGAAAGCAATGTTTGTAGGCTTTTTAGGACATTGCAAGAGCCGGAAAAATAGTAAATCTGGTTCGGCCAAAAAAAAGAAATTTAGATCCACAAACATAAAAACCAACTTTTTTAATATTTGGAAAAAAAACCAGCATTTCACCATTTTATTTAACACAAGACAAAATAAATTTTACACTTAATGTTTTAACAAACAGAAAAAAACAATAGAAACCCTGTTTTTTACAGTTTTATGTTACAAACATTGCAAAGTGAAGAGTGGAGAGTAGACATGCTGGGAGAATGATGGATTTGATTGGAAATACTTATTCTTCCTTCTTTCTCTCTTTTCCTTTTCTTGCTCTTTGTTTGCTGCAAATGTAAAATTCAACAGGTTAAGGGTTTAGAGTCAGTTAAGGTTCGCTTTTGGGTGGGTCCCCCATTTAGTTTTTAAGGTTATTGTTTTTGGAACAAGTATTTTTTGCTATGTTACCGGTTTGTTAGCCAGAAGCCCTAGATCCAGGTCCAATCCAAACCCGGTTCGGATTCTGGTTCGGTGTGGCCGGGGGATTGCAATGGAAATAGTGAAATCATTGTGGGTTTGTCTGGATTGGACCCAGATGAACCCATAATGAATTTTAGTGCATTTTTTAACATTGTTGCGGACCCAAGGGATTTTATTTTTATTTTTTAGGTTTTGTTTTGCTGCAATCTGTTCTGCTGGAATTGCGTTTACCTATGATGGTGTTGGGGTTAGTCAGCAGGCGATGGCATGAAAATAAAAACATTCGGTTCCAAATACATATGGTGTAGATACATTGCACCACACTGCTGCAGAGATGCCAAATTGCATCAACGATTCTACCCGTTCAATCTTGAGAGCCCTTCAACCTATTTGTATGCCCTTCAACTTCATAATCATCAAATGGGTAAGCATCGAATAAAATCCCTGAGAACAACGGACATCCATCCCATACATTTTAGTTTAATATTTAAATATGATGTGATATGTTTATTTATTTCAGTATGATATGTTTATTTAGTTTACATAACATTTATTTAGATATATATATATTTTTTGATCCGTAATAAAAGTTTTTATTGATTAAATTCAAAGAGTACATAAATGGCCAGCCATGGCCAGCATACAAAATCCATGGCCACTGTGCAAAAATGCATCAGAGAAGCACAAAAACATCTCCTAATTCTATGATCTAATGAGCACCAAATTTGGTGTGAGAACACAATTGCAAATTAATCTGATTCAATTCTGGCTTGAGAATTTTCTTTTTCTTATTCTGTACTTCCTGCCAACCCTCCCCATCCACTTTCTGTTGCATTTTAAAGGTGTCCACACTTTCAACCTTTGGAGTACTCCTACCATCCCGACCTGAAGAATTCCCCACACCCAGCTGAAGATTGCCTGTAGAGGGGTTTGAATTTTCCTTAACTGATTGGAAACGTTGTATCTGTGCCACACTCACTTCTGAAGAAGGTTCTGAAGTTTGATGTGTCTTAGCTATCTCTGTCCTGACTTTTGGGGAGGGCTCAGGCTTCTGCAAGGGCTCAGCTTTCTCCTCTTTTATCTTTGACAGGGTTGTGAATGAATAGTGATGAGGAAGAGCCTTATCCCACCAAGACTATTGATCCGAATTTTTGATGATTCTAGAGTAGGAATTCACCATATGCCCAGTCTCAAAACACTTCCTGCAACGGAAGGGTATGCCTTCGTAGTCTAGAAGTTGCGACCAGCTGCGGTCGACAAACTTGAATGTAATGTCTGCGGGAAGGTCTCTTGAGACATCCATATCTACCAAGATGCGGGCAAGGGTTGTGTGGATAAAATTAGTTGTGTCTGAATCCATTGCTAAGAATTTTCCCAAAGACTCACCAATGGCTTGAAAGCAATCTACAAACCAAAATTGTAGGGGAAGATTTGGAAGACGAATCCAAACAGGTTTTACAGAGAAAACTGTAGTTGTGGGGTTAAAATCTGAAAACCACGGTTTGAGGAGGAGCATGCTTTGCCCCCAACACCATTTCTCTTGCAGAATTGCATTCCTGTCCTGGACACAATCAAACACCACAATAAAAAATCCTTGAGCGCAAGGGTAAATTTCTACATTACCTTTGAGCGAGGGTTGCCAAGCCCTCAAGATCCAGTCATACAGGTCTAGTAACTTTGGCCATAGACGATTGAACTAGCCAATCAAACCATTGGATGCAAAATATTGTTCGCTAGTGTGGACCTCCTTTTTTAGTTTCTCCAAAAAAACCAGAACAGGGGAGGAAGAAGCCTTTTTGATGAGGGTTTTTGGACAGCTTGTAGAGTTCCCGTACCCCTTGGAGACCGAGTTGTCCTTCAATGGCTGAGCATCCCAGGCTGCAGATTTAAATTTTTTTTCTTGGTTCGCACCAACAAGCATGTCCCTAAATGACAGACTATCCCCATGCTTGGAGCCTGTCGATTCCTGAGACCCGTCAGCAGGAGGGAGAGGAAATGCGTCACCCGACAGATTTTTCTGAGCATTGACCTTCCAAAGCCCTAGCTAACCTAGGGTGTGAAATTGGCGGCTTAGAGGAGCCTCCAACATCACCAAAACCTGGCATCGTGCCTCCTTTGCGGACTTGAAGAGATTTGACGGAAGCAATTTTATCAACACTCGGGGGACAAGGCAGCCCAAAGGGAATGGCAGGGTCGGCAGGGGCGATCTGAGCAGGTCACCTTCGACTGTTGCACCCTCCATTGCTAGTTCCGTTGAGATCCACATGAGAACGACTGCCACCATCAGCCAGCCCTTTGACGTCCCTTGGAGCAAACAGAGGTGCAGCAACCTTATGCACCTGTTCTCCCGCGCTCCCCGCCAAGCCAAACTCGTGCGTAGAGGCGCCAACGCTGCCATGAGACGCCTTCTTTTCACGAACATCCCCTGCAACTGTCGAAACCTTAGAATCACCGAATTTCGGTAGCGACATCTTTTTCCAAAGTAATTAGTTATTTAGATATATTTATTAATACTTTAAAGATATGTTTATTTAGTTTAGCATTTTAAATTTAATATATTATATTAAATTCTAATATTTTAAAGTTTAAAGTTTAATATAATATATTAATATATTTAACTTTTAATATTTTTAGTTTAATAAATTAATATATGTTTAAAATTAAATTGGATTCTTGCCTTTATATATATATATGTTTTTGTACTGATGAACCCAAAATGAACCCAACCCCAAATTTTTTTTAGCTGAATCCATGAATCGAACCGACAGACCTGAACCAGTACGAGGATCGGTAACTTAGATTTTTTGTAATGACTTCTCAATGAATTGTGTCCCTAAGATAGTTGAGAGACGTCAAGGATGCCAAGGCATCCCCTTAATTTTTTTTCTGATTTCAGGTCATGGAGGTGATGTTTTGTCCCTATCCTCGAGTATGTAGTATGTCCTTGTTGCCGGGAATTACTTAAAACATGTTGGATTTTTCCACCCAATAATTTAGTAGTCCTTATCAGCATATATTTCTAGTTTTTTTCTCAAATTTTCCCTTTGAATCCCTTTCTGAATCACTATTCCTTGATCAACATTAGGATAACTGTGTTTAGTAGATCAACCATGACTCATGATGTCAATATAAGCATAGTAGACAACATCAGATTTGAATTGGTTTGAGATGTGAAAACCTGAGTTCAGAAAAGCTCTAGTAGAAGAAAGCACCTCACATAGATGGAAGGAATGATAAGAGGGAACATGCTGCAAGAGGTGTTAATCACTACCATGTAGAATGGGAGGAGCAGGTAGCTCACGTTGAAGAGCAAAGGGAAAAGTGTGAGCTGGCCTTCTCCTTGTGCTTCAAAGTTTGGATCCCATGACAAGCCTTGGGACTCTGAGGATTACATTATCTAGGCATTAAAGGATGATACACAATGAAATGATGGAAGCAAATCCTTACCATAGACCTTAAATGCATTTTCATAGTTATGTTAAAAGCTATGAATTTTTTCTGTAACAATTATGATATATAAAATTATGCTCTTCAATTAGTGGGCTATATTCAGATTTTGTTTTTTGTATCTTGTGGGCTGATTAGGACCAATTTTGTGGGTCCATTAGAAATTGTCCCACGTGCAAGAGGCAAAAGAGCTTAAGTGGGAAAATTGTTATGTTAATAAAAATTGTGCGTTTCAATTACTGGGCTCCATTACGATTTATTTTTTGTAAGTGTATCTTTCGGTCTGATCGGGACTGGTTTTGGGTCCATTAGAAAGTATCCCATATGCAAGAGGCAAAAGAGCTTGTTGATTAGGTGAGTCTGATGTTGCACCTGTGGGTCTAAATTCACAGTTCAAAAGCTTGAACACAATTTCTTTAAGCTCAAGCAACCATTGTAGTGGGTCGGCTCCCATATCTAAACACACTATTAATTTTACTTGCTTGCCGAGGAAAAGAATTAGAGGCTATACTAAAATAGAAAGGAAAAAGGGTGTGATTGGTCTGAAAGGGATCAAGGTGAATTAAGGAACAAGAAAATGTGCAAGTACAAACTACTTGTCAAGAAAAAGTGTTTGATGAATGTGTGATCACCCTGACGATTGCCAATATACTGTTGTGATTTGTCAGAACTGCACAATGAACGGTAAAATACCTCAGTGGATGCAGAAATATTGCAGTGATATCTTACTGTTGCAAGCGATGGATTTGCTATGGCATAGACAACAGTAAGGGAATTTGAAAGGATGTGACTTTTGACACTTCGTTTCCAATTTTGGAGGCTTTGTGTAATGTCCCTTTTTTATAATTTTTGGCATTTTCTGGTTTTTCTGTATTTTTTGAATTTCTGAAGCAAAATACAAATTGAAACAGCAAACCAAATTGGAAACAAATAGCTGGAAACTACTTGTCAAGTCCTCAATGGCTGGAATACAATTTCAATTTCATCCAACATAGCAAAATTCAACTTGTAGATGTTGAATTACCCAAATGAACTAGATGTTTTATGACTGATATGAAAGGAACAGCCAATATAAAACCCTATGATATGCAATTATGCTTAGATCTGAATAGTATATGCCCGCATACATCAATCATAAATGCTGACAGGACTGAAAATTAATATATGGAGTCCTTAGAATGCAATTAATCAACAATTATGAAGTCCTAGTGCCTCAAATGCACCTAGATCTGAATCAAACAAACAAAAATCCACTTGAAACCTTGATTTGCAACAGCTGGAGCACTTACATTGACTGATTTGCAAACTGGAAACACAATTTCAGACTTACAACAGTTGATCTGGACTGAAAATAGTGACTATATAGCTGCCGCACATTGAAAAAAATCCTGTATGGTGAATGCATAGTAAGATTGGCAGCTGGATATGAGTGAAAGAATGTTGTAACAGCAGCAATGGCAAGGCAGATGATCTAGAAAGATGGCGGGCAGCTGGAAACTGTCAAAAAGAGGCTGTGCAGCAGCCTAAGACCCCCAAGATGCTGATAACAGCCCAGAATGTACCTGCAACAGCAATAAATGCTGATGCAACTTGCCCCGAAATGATGTTGGACCCTCCTCCAATGCTGGCACACACAATTATGGGCTGGAAAAGTGATAGAACAGCAATAAAGGGAAGATCTGCTGTCTCAAGTGGCTGGAAATGTTGGCACAGCAGCCCCCAAGGCTGGAAAATGTCTAAAAATGCAGATTGCAGCACTAGGGTTGTGTATTTGTTCTCCAAAAATGGTACAGAATTCCCAGCAGTGATGGTGCAGGCCCTAAATAGGGGTGATCAGCAACAATGATATCCACAAAGTGGTGAATCCTCCTTTGGAATGCTGGCGCCCTAGTTGCAGCAACAATAGGTATTGAATATCATGCAAATCTTGATCGCTTTAACCCTGAAAATTCGCACAAATTTCTGAATTAGCTCAACATGCAAACTCTAGGTGGAATTTGTCAATGCAAAAGATTAGAGTTTTTATCCTCTTGGATCACAGAAATACAGCCAAAGGTTTTCGCCGTTGGATGCAAAATCGAACACAAACTCAAAATGAAGAAGGCCAAATGAAATCCTCATAATGAAAAGAAGCTAGGCGCTTCCTTAATATACCTTTCCAAATTGGGCTCTTGGATTTAAATTTCTCTCCAATTATTAAAAATATTTTTTATTTTAATTTTATTGTAAGTATTTAAAAGATACTTTTTATTTTAATTTTATTGTAAGTATTTAAAAGATACTTTTTATTTTAATACTAGTGTTTAAAAACACCTTTTATTTCAACTATAATAATATTATTAAGTTGCCCCTAAAATTAGAAATTACCGGGCCCAATAATATTATTAATTATTTTAGTCCCAAAAAGGGGACATGACAGTCCGCCCTTCCCATAATTGCTTTCCCACAAGCAATTGCAAGGCCAAATGCTCAAGTATCACTGTGCCAATATGATGAATCATGTTGTAATGTCTATAGAAGATGGATCCTATACCTGCCAACAACTTCTATCAAAAGCACCATGCAAACTTAGATGCTCAAATACCAACATGCCAAGACTATGAATCATTCTATAGCATCTAGATCCCGTATTTGTCAAGTGGAGCAACTTGGGCCAACAAGTACATCTCCCAACTCCATTACCCACAACTATTGTATGCAAGCCTTGCAACTTATGAAGCGATTTGGCCAACAAGTGTGCATGATCCACAACACAAACCTCTGAAAGTTCCGTGATGAGATTCCAAAGAGTCTCTTTCCAATCCCAAATAGTATTAGACAAGGAATGCAACGCACTCTCAAGATGATCCTCTTTGATTTGATGATGCATGAAATTATCCATAAATTACCATGAGACCGAAGGCTGCCACATGTACTCACCATCGTGTTTTTGTTGCACCACTTGGCTCCTCCTATGTGATGAAAAATCCAGAACACTTATTAGAGCTTCACAACCAAAACCTTGAGTTCCAATGGACCCTTAAATGATGTTGCAAATTGTACCTTCCAAAATATGGTGCAAATCAAACTTTGTATGGGCTGGAAACAAGTTACAACAGCCATAAACCACCTGAAATCTCACTCAAATCAGTACTATGGTACTGATAACAGCAGTTACAGGCTTGATACTTTCAAGACCAACAACATGACAATGGCACAGTAGTGGCACAACTAAAACTTCCTTGCAAAAAAAAAAAATGTGAGGAATGTAGAGGCTGAGAATAGCCCTACAAAGACCTAAAATACTCTATTAGCAATCACAAACTAAGTACTCCTTCACATGACCGAAAACACCAACAAATCCACTTACATGAGTGCAAATGAAGTAGTGTGGTGGTTGATAATGGTGATGACAACAACGTCAAAGCTGAAAATCAGACCTGTAGCTGTCCTGAGTATGTTCCCTTTAACATTGGATGGTAGGATATTATCACCGCTTATTTCCTTCATATCTTGTTGAGGATCCTTTGCACAAATATCCAAATTTGGAGTTACCTCACCATGCTTATGTTGCACTCAATGTTATAAGACTCGGACTCGGCTCAGACTTGGTAAACTGATTTTTGACCTGGACCATCCTCCTCATACATTACTTTTGGATACATACTTTTCATTGAAGTTAGAGTTTATTGGCTAACCTTTTAGGGGGTAACATTAAACCTCACATTCTCCAAGGCCAATAAATTAGAGATCTCCTCGATCTAATGTGCCATGACCTCCTTGGAATTTTTTGTTAAACTTTTGATTAAGCATCTTTATTTGTTTTCCTTGGATTTTTTTGTTAAACTTTTGATTAACCATCTTTATTTGTTTTTCTATTTATAATTATAAATAAAAGAATAGTGTTCTTAACAAGTAGTTAAATTGGTATGTCTAGTGGTTTAAATTGGATTGACTTAATAATGAACACATGGCCATTTCAAGAAAAATATGTCATTCTTATGATTGAATTTCCAACTTTCCTAGGTCATTGGATCTAGTAGTAATATTTAGGATGGAGTTGTTTGGGTTTCTCAGCTCCCTTTAGTTAGCTTATTTGACAAGCATATCATACTCATATGGTCCCAAGGATTGTAGGACAATGGTAAGATGGCAGTGGAAAGACCTAGCACATACATTAGGGAGACCATAAATGAAAATCCTTCCATCATAGAACTATGAAAGTTGAAGGGCTAACTTTACTGAATATCACCTAACATCTCTTATGAGCTACTAAAGTTAAATGAGCCAGACTCCATCATGCTCTATGTTTGAACACACACACGCACATTGAAACTGGCTTTAGGGATATATAAACTATTATAGACAACAATAGTTGATAAATCCTTGATATTTGTTGATGCTTTTTAAAAGATGTAAGCAACACCTAAAAACATAACTTTATTACTGTTTCTGGTATAATCATAGAGAATGTTTTGTCTTACAGGTTAAAGAGAACCATCACCTCTAAAGTAAGAGATGTGAGCTTAAGGAAATTAAACATACTTATTTCTTTTCTAAAGGAAATTAAACATACTTGTTAGCTTAATTAATACACATAGTAGGATAGTTTAAATTCTCTCTAGGGGCGCTACCCCTCAACCCCACATACAATTTCATATAGTAGGGGCGCTGCCCCTCAACCCCACATACAACTCTATATAGTCAATCAAGAGGAATAGGTTTAGCTCTCGATGATTGGAGAAGTTGTGCATAGTGCCTTGTGACTTTAGGATCGACAGAGTCTTGAGTATCGTCAGACTCCAACCACATGTTGGGATGTGAATCTCGAAGATGCCACACAAGGTGATGAGGAGGAGACAAAAGGGATTGGTTGGGGTTCCATTAGATCAGGCAGTCCCTATAGTGGCAATGACCTAGACTTAGACTCTGATTTTGAAATTTGATGCAATGTTAGCAGATGTTGATTAGGGGCAGTGGCATAACTATTTTTGTTAATTTGCTTGTCGCTCTCATATGAAATCTCAATTCAACTCCAATATTAGGTGTTAAGGTTTTGTGATGTATATGATGAATGCTTTATCAATGCTATGATATAAATATTTGAAATTTTCTATAGTTTTTAAAATTTCCCTATTTTTTTTATTAGCTGTCTCCTATCGTCCCCGTCCTAGAAACTTGGGGTAACATAGGATATTATTTCAAATGGTTAATTTGATTGGGATATGGCTTCTGTGGATAAAGGAGAGACTGTTTTGATTTTCTAAGTGTTTAGCTTACATGATTCTACTTCATTTTGAGTTTCTCATCATGAATTTCCAACCAACTTTGGCCAAGAGGGCCTTGTTCATATCTTTGACCTTCCTCAACCCTAGTCCCATGTGGCTCTTGGGACAACATACTTGATCCCAAGCCACAAGGTTTATTCTGTGTTTGTCTTTTGTCCTAGACCAAAGAAATCTCCTCTGGATTCGTTCCACCTTTTCAGCCAAGTACCTTGGAAATTTAAAAAGAGACAAGTAAGTAGGGATGCTATGGAGACAACTCTTAATGAGTTGAACTTTACCTGCATGGTCGAGAAGATTACCTTTCCAGGCTGCAAGCTTCTTTTGATTCCTTTGTAATAAATTGTTCCATATCCCATTATTGATTCTTCCTGAGCTTAAGGGCATTCTGAGGTACATAACAGGCAATTGGTTGATATTGCAACCAAGAATAGCAGCTATTTGTGTTTGTAAAGAGTGGCCTGTATTGAAGAAGAAAAGGCCGCTTTTGTCAAGATTAATCTTTTGCCCAGAGACGATAACATAGTCAAGAAGCATTATTTTCTAATGTTAGCTTCAGCAATAGATGCCCTCCCAAGAAGGATAGTGTCATCTGTAATGTCCCTTTTTGGGTGCATAGACATTTTGTGCGCATTATGCTTGTTCGTAGTCTTCCGGAGGTTATTTGTCATGTTTGGGAGAACTCCAATGTTCTTGGAGTGGCTGTGGCTCAGTCTTGTAAAGTAGTTGTTCATGGTTTTAAGTTCGAGTAGTCATTTGGAGTTCATAGATGCTTTCGGAATTCAGTTCCGACTTCTCAGGTGATCTCCAACCTTCTTGGAGAAACATGCTATTTTTAGACAGTCACCTGACGACCTCCGATTTTTGTCCCAAGTCTTCTACTACACTTTGTTATGGTCAGAGTTGTTCGATTAGTGCATTTCTATGCTTTCTGTAGCTTGGGACTATTATTGGATAGTTTAATTAATATTTCACTAAGGTTGGCTAAGGTTTGGAATAAGTATTAGCAACTTAGTGTAATATTAATTATAAAGTGGCGTTCCCTTTTTGGAGTGGATTCTTTTCTATGGCATTGAGCTCAGTTGGTGTTTAGGATTTTAGTACAACTATCAAAAGTGTTTTCGGCTTTCCGGGTTCTCCAAACTTCTTGGAGAAGCCGTCTATTTTTAGAAAGTCACCCAGTTGGCGTCATTCTTTATCCCAAACCTCTTGGATGGTGTTGGTATGGTTTATTTTGTAGTTTGCCACAGTTTGGGATTATCCGTAAGTTGGGTGATTAATTGAGCTATTTTATTATTATTTTCACTTAAGTCACCTAAGGTTGGAATTAAATTAAAGTGACTAAGTGTTATATAATATAGCTCATTGGAAAGGGAAAATGTTTTATTATTTGATTGTGCACATCAAAGTGAGCGCCTTTACATGGGAAAAAAGAAATAATTAAGTTGGAGAGAAAAAAGTAATTATCTCCAAGAAAGAATTATATTCTTGTGTAACTTTCAAAGTGTCTATATAAGAGAAGTGAGGACTCATTGTTTGGTTATACTATTGATTTGATATTGTTATGCTGCCGGATTGAATCTGCGAGTTATTCCATTCCTTCTTGAGGATGAAAACCCTCTTGGAGAAGATCAATTTTGGTGGTGAAAGATCCACTCTAGTTGGTAATGGTGATTTCACTCAGAGATCACATTGGTGCTTTAATAGATTTTGATGTTTTCTGAATTTTATTGTTGGATTGAGCATATTATTCTGGAGTGATTTTTATTATGGAGCGATTTTTATTATGGAGCTGCTGGTCATTTTTGGAGTTTTGGAAGTCGCTTTTTTAGCTGGCCATACATCTGTAGGCAACCGTACTAGCTATGGGAGTGAAGATCATTTTGAAGTTTATATTGGTTGTTTATTTTCCCTATGCTGATTGCTGGTTTTAGACAATCATTGCAGGAGGTTTATGCAGATTAAAAGTGAAACAAGATTGCCGTACAGCACAGGGCTGTACCTATCAGCAGGTGGCCATACATCATCCTTGCTGGGCGTTAAGGGTTAGAAGATGAGTCACTGTTGTTTTGGGGACTCAAAACCATGCTATTGATGTTGGGAATCATTCACCGAGTTTGCTGATCCAATATAGAGTTGTTATCTGTTGTTAGACTCACCTGTTTGGGTTGTACCATTGCAAATACAAACTATTCTGCATAATCCAGAGTTCTGATCAGACCTGCAGTTTGTAACAGCAGTGTCATACAGAGGTATAGATGAAGTATTGGGTGTTTGACATTAGTTTGAGGTGATGCCAGATAGCATTCGGTTTCTTGAGCATCCATTGAAAGGGTTATTGTTCATTTGCTGTGTGTTGTCACTTGATCTAACCTTCCTTTGATTGCAGCTATGGGCAGATTGAACAATTTGAATCAGATATTTTATATTGCAGATTACAATCATTGTGATAAACATTCATGTTTCATTATTAGGGTGATTGTAATCCCTGGATGTTATTACTGCTAGTGGGAGTTGATAGTTTCTTGATTATGTTGCTTACCCCACTGGATAAGTGGTTTTTTATGGTAATGGCTTCCCATTGAATAAGTGGATGTGTTATGTTTTCCTTCAGTTTACCCGTTGAATAAGTGGAGAATACCCATTGCATAAGTGGATGCCCACTGCACAAGGGGATGCCCGTTGAATAAGCGGAAGTTATATTTAATTTGCACTGCATTAAAATTGCTTAGTCTGAAGCACTTGTATGCTCTCACTTCGCCCATTTGGGAACTTGGTGATCAGAAGGTGTGGAGGAGTTACATGGTTGCATTTCATTTGCTAACACTATTTGTTAGTGTTGGAAATTTGAAAAAAATTGGGGTAGATCATTACAGTGGTATCAGAGCTGGTGATCTTGCCAGCCTGTTGGAGTCTAATATTTGGTTGCAGATTTGTCACTCAAATTGAAGCAATAGCTTATTGAATTGTACTCTGCCTGTTTGAATGGAAAGTGCTTTGTCACAAAAAAAGATTGCAACTAGAGTGAATCGGAGCAGATGTCCTTTTTCAAAGCACTTCAATGATTCATTCAAAACTTTCCAACCTAGAAACTTGCAGGAAGAAGTAGTGGGAAGCTTGCTATTGACAGTGGGGAATGATTTGGAATTTCTACATTTGTCTAAAGATGCTCTTCTCAGCAAATTGAAAGAAGTAGGGAGTTGTTTGACCAAGGTTAAACAATCAGACTGTGGGATTTTGAAACGGGCTTTGAAGCCGTCAATGATTGCTTTGATTCAGCCCAAGTTTATGAAACATCCTCATGAAGATGTGAGACTTGCAGTCACTCTTTGTCTATGTGAAATCACAAGAATCATAGCTCCTGAAGTTCCTTATGGAAAGGTCATAATGAAGGAGATATTCCAATTGATTGTTGAAAGCTTTAGTGGGTTGGCTGATATCGGAGATCCTTCCTTTTCCAAGAGAGTTGCAATACTTGAAATTGTTGCAAAAATCAGATTTGGGAATATCATGTTAGATATGGGTTGTGATGATTTAATTCTCCAATTGTTTCACCATTTCTTTGCTACCATTAGTAAATTTCATGTAGATCATGTTATAACAGCCATGCATGCCATTATGGCCTTGATTATTAATGAGAGTAATGAGGTATCTCAGTCACTTTTATCTATCTTATTGGCTAACATAAAGAAGAATGTGTTACGGAACACGTAATTGTAAAAAGATTTCATATTTACAAGAGACAACGGAGCTGTATATAAAGAAGTTACAAGGCTAAAAATAGCCAAAAGCAAAAAGCAGAGAAGATAAGCATTATCCTATGAGTGACCATTAATATAGAAATACACTATATTTAGTTTAATACCCTCCCTTAATGGTCACTTGGTCAATAAAACCAAGATGCCCCCGAAATTTGACAAACTTATTCGAGCCCAGAGACTTAGTGAGGATATCAGCAGTCTGGTCCTCAGTAGAAACATATTGCAACACAACGGATCCGTCCTCAACAAGCTAACGAATGAAGTGACAAGAGAGATCAACATGTTTTGTCCATTCATGGAAGATAGGATTCTTTGCAAGTTTCAGCACCTCTTGATTGTCACAATACAAGGGTGAAGGCCCTGCTGGAGACATTTGCATTTCTAAAAGCATTCGTCAAAGCCAAACTGCCTCACAGGCTGTTTTAATAGCTCCCCTATGTTTAGCTTCTGTCGAGGAGAGAGCAACTACCTGTTGCTTCTTGCTGGTCCATGTGATCGCACCTGTGCTCAGGTTGAAAACATACCCAGAGGTAGACTTCCTGTCATCAACAGAACCTGCCCAATCTGAATCGGTAAAACCAAGTACCTGAGGATCTTTGCACCTGCCATACAGAATGCCAAAGTCTGGAGTGCCTTGTACATATCTCAACACACGTTTTGCTGCAACCCAATGTGTAGCTTTAGGAGTTGCCACAAAGTGAGAGATGTAGTTGATTGCAAAACTAAGATCAGGCCTAGTGGCAGTAAGGTAGATGAGGTTGCCAACTAATTGCCGGAATGCAGATTCATTCTCTACAGGAGAGTCTGAATTAGTTGAGAGTTTCAGCCCTTTCTCCATGGGTGTAGAAGCAAGTTTGCAGTCTATCATCCGAAAGTTGTCCAATAGACTTCTAGCATATTTTGACTGAGAGATGAAAATGCTGTCAGTGTGTTGCCAAACCTCAATTCCTAGGCAGTAATGTAGAAGACCCAAGTCTATCATGTCAAAAGTTTGACTGAGATCATGTTTGATCTCTTGAATCAACTGTTCTGAGCTACCAGTAATAATCAGATCATCGACATAGACAACAATGTAAAAACTATCATCAGCATACTTTTGGACATACAGATTGGAATCAGAAGGACTCCGTTGAAAACCATGATTCATGAGGTACTGATCAATTTTCATGTACCAGGCCCGGGGAGCCTGTTTGAGGCCATAAAGGGCTTTCACCAGTTTGCACACTTGATGTTCTTTACCGGCAACCTTGAAGCCAGGAGGTTGCGTCATATAAACTTCTTCCTGCAAATCTTCGTTGAGGAAGGCACTCTTGACGTCCATTTGATAGACTTTCCACCCAAACTGGGCTGCCATAGCAAGGACAAGCCGAATGGTACTCATTTTGGTTGTAGGGGCAAAGGTCTCTTCATAGTCAATGCCTTCTTTCTTGGAGAATCCTTTGGCAACCAACTGAGCCTTATACTTGTCAAGAGTTCCATCAGCCTTGTACTTCACTTTGTACACCCGTTTGCACCCAATGGGCTTCTTCCCAGGTGGAAGATCAGATAGAATCTAGGTATTGTTCTTCAGAAGACTATGATGCTCAGCATCCATAGCCTTTTCCCATTCAGGCACACCTTTAGCCTCATAATACGTTTGAGGTTCTGAGATGCTGTGAAGATTGGCCATGAGGGCAAAATTAACAGTATTTTGCGGTTTGCTCTTCTTCCTAGCAGATCTACCCTCGATGAGTTCATTATCATGAAGATCACCAATTGTTTTGGCCCACCATTTAGGTCGGAGAGCAGATGAACCAACATCGGAAATGTGATTCCTAGAAGTAAAACCTCTCCAAACATCTCCCGAATCTAAAGATTTATAAAACATGATGGATTCCTAGAAGTAAAACCTTTGGAGGCTGATTGCTAAGCTTTTTATGGACCAATGTGAATGATTGCCACATGTCCTTGTGTTGAAACAAGTTGTATACATGTAATCTTCATAACAGGGGCTCGTGGGGTCAAGTAGAGTTAACCCAAATTTGAATGGAGTTAAAACCAAATTTAGGGTATGATATAGAGATGAAGTTGATAATAGTTTAGATAAGTAATGGGGTCGTAGGGAAGTGTATAGATGTGACAAGTGTTTCGCGTTCACACCTCTTGATATCTCAAAGGCCTTAGGAGATAAACAAGGATATTTGTGAGTGCAATAATTGCACAGGCCCAAGAAGATGACATGTGTCCTCATTCCATCAGTCAACATTATGTGAAAAGTGGGGCCCATTCATTCCCTAAGAGACTTAACAAAAGTGTGGGAATTATTTTAAACCCTTTTTTAATCTGATTTAACTATATTTTGCATCCAATATCCATTTGCTTCAAGATTTGGGTTTGAAAGGGGAATTTGGGTGCAAAAGTAACTAGAGCTAAGGATAATAGGAATTCTAATTATGTCTCATTGGGTCAGAAGTTTGGCAATAGAAATATTAAACTTGGTGTAATGTTTAACTTTTTAAACCTAATACATATTAATAATTAACATAATTAAGCGTGTTAACATGGTAAATGGAGATGTTTTAAACAAGGAAGAATTTTACTCTAATTTTACATGAAATTTAAGTAGTTTAATAGAGTGTTAAAGTAATGATGATGCTTTTGTGATAATGCAAAAATGTAATTAGAGCTCTTGATTTTAGATTCCAACTTTTCCTTTTAGATGCCCTAGTTGTTAAAATGAATTGGGATTTGTCCTTTAATACAACACCTTAGAATAAAATTTGAAATGTTTTTTTTCCAACAATTAGTTAGAGGAAGAAGACATTGACTCAATTTACATTTTGAATTTCAAAATAGCTACAATTCAATTTCACACCACAATTTCAAACCCCTTAGATAAATAAATAATTTAATAAAAATCAAAACTAGTTTGTAAAAATATATATAAATAAAATCATATAAAATTAAAAAAAATACCATTTCTTATAAAAAAAGAGGCCCAATATACGAGTTATTACATAAAAGCTAACCCTATCAAAGTGAGTGCAAAAATAAAATTATTGCAAATTTGTTTAATCAATACTAGTATATTGCAATGAGTTTTGTTTTTGTGATTAATCTATCTAGAGTAAACCAATCAAAACAGAGTATTATTTAAAAAAAAAAAAATTCTAAAAATTATTTATCACAGATTTTGCTGAAATACTATTTTGAGTAAAACAAATACAAAAAATAAGGTGAGAGGGAATAGGTGGCAATACTAACATATTAAGTGGCTGAATTCTTGTGGGGAATTTGGTTATTAAACAAATAATTTTTTAATGTTAAACAAATAATATTTTTCACTCTATGCAAATATTATAAAAAAATTGTAATATTTATATTTATGTTTTTGATTAGATAAGCAACAAAAGAGGGTATCGATCCCATAACAGTAAAGCCAAAAAGGTAGACCAAAAACTATAACAGTTTAAAATAAACCATCAGAGTTTAAGCTAAAAACTAGAAGAACAAAACAAATAGAAACAACAGAACCAACAGTTTGACAATAGACTAACATAAGACACTAACAAGCCACCATACTAACAAGACACTAATATTTATATTTATGTTATATTATAATAAAATGAAATATTAATATAGATTTGTGTATAAATATTAAATATTGAAATATTATACATATCTAAATATTAATATATTATATTGTGTAATATTCATATTAATATTTAATTTTTATTCATTGTACATATTAATTATAAAATTCTTATTTTAAATATCAATAGAATAATATAATTAATAAAATATTAATAATAATATTTATATTAAATTATTGATTATATAAATAAATTTGAATTATCGTTATAATGTATGTAAATTTGTGTTATATTATAATAAAATGAAATATTGATATATATTTGCGTATAAGTATTAAATATTTAAATATTTTAATGATCTAAATATTAATATATTATATTGTGTAATATTTATATTAATATAATAATTTAATTTTTCTTCATTGTAATTATAATATGATATTAATATCTATAGAATAATATAATTAATACTATTTTTAAAATAATGAAATATTGATATATATTGGTGTAAATATATTCAATATTAATATATTATAGCAATTTTAAATATTAATTTATTTTATTATGTAGCATTCATATTAATATAATATTCGGCTTTATGAAAATTATTTAATTTTTATTCATTATATATTAATAATAAAATTTATATTAAATTGTTGATTATATTATAATAAAAACAAATATTGTTAATAAAATATTTGCACTGGGAAATGACACCTATGGAACACATAATTGTTTGATTTTAACATTACTTTTAAAACAAATTATTATGAATAGAGAGTTAAGAATACAAGTATAGAAGAAATAATATTTATTGTCGTTTTGTTTTGCCACAAAACTAATCTCACAGAAAGAGAAAACTGAAAAATCAAACACCACCTATTTTAGAGGAGGAAAAAATTTAGAACAAAGATAGATGAATAACAAGTTAAACATTTTATTGAAAGCTCTAGCAGGTGCCTTACAGGGCATACATTATTGTGTTCATTTTTCAACATTGTGTGATAGACTTCATAGTATACTTATCCCATTTTTTTTTCCTCACATATTCTTTCATGGCATAAATATTTCATATGGCATACATATTCTATATTATTCAAAATTTAATGTTTTTTTTTTTTTTTTTCTCGCATATTCTTTCATGGCATAAATATTCCATATGGCATACATATTCTATATTATTCAAAATTTAATGTTTTTATTTTATTTTTTCTCACATATTCTTTCATGGCATAAATATTCCATATGGCATACATATTCTATATTATTCAAAATTTAATATTTTCATTACAAAAAGTAATTTTCTAGTATGATAATAAATGCATGCCTTTTAAAGCAAGAAAACTCCTCTATGTTGGAATTAGTATATTAAGATGTGACATTATCATTTTGAAATTCATTGTTTGAGTGCCTATTAATTTTTCCACTTCATAGACCCAAAGACATTATGGGTTTGATAAATTTCAGCGCATTAAAAGATGACATGTATCCTCATTAAGTGGGCCCATTCGTTCCCCAAAAGACTTAACAAAAGTGTGGGACATATTTTAAACTCTTTTTAAATTGGATTTAACTATAGGTTGCATCCAATATCCATTTGCTCCAAGATTTGGCTGTGAACGAGGAATTTGGGTGCAAAAGTAACTAGAGCTAAGGATAATAGGAATTCTAATTATACGTCTCATTGGGTCCGAAATTTGGCAATAGGAATATTAAACTTGGTGTAATGTTTAACTTTTTAAATCCAATACATATTAATAATTAAGATAATTAAGTGTGCTAACAAGGTAAATGGAGATGTTTTAAAAAAAAAAGACTTTTACTATAATTTTACATGAGATTTAAGTAGTTTAAGAGTGTTATAGTAACAATGATGTTTTTGTGATAATACAAAAATGTAATTAGAGCTCTAGATTTTAGATTCCAACTTTTCCTTTTATATGTTCTAGTTGTTGTTAAAATGAATTAGGGTTTGCCCTTTAATACAACACTTTAGAATAAAATTTGAAATATTTTCTATTCCAACAATTAGTTAAGAGGAAGAAGACATTGACTCAAATAAAAATTTGAATTTGGAAATAGCTACAATTCAATTTCACACCACAATTTCAAACCCCTTAGATAAATAAATAATTTAATAAAAATCAAAACTAGTTTGTAAAAATATATATAAATAAAATCATATAAAATTGAAAAAATATACCATTTCTTGATAGACAGATTTCCACAGTCCATGATGTAATATCTTGAATGTTTCAGGATTTGACTGTGAAATTTTTTTACTTCAACATTCACACTCTGTAATCCATCATCAGAAGATAAAGCTAAAGAAGAGAAATAGAAGTCAAATCTTGAAACACTTCACTCAAGGTATTATACCATTTCTTATTTAAAAAAAAAAGGGCGAATATACGAGTTATTACATAAAAGCTAACCCTATCAAAGTGAGTGCAAAACGAAAATTATTACAAATTTGTTTGATTATTTTGGTTGCAATCGAAAATTGGGTGTATTGGAGGTGGAATTTGCAGGGAAAGGAAAGAATCGAGATGCCAAAACGGAAGACGGGGGCTCGGAAGAAGGCAGAGAAGCAGAAAGCTCGGCAGAAGGGTATAAGCGAGCAGCAATTTCACATAGAGCTGGGGAAGCATCCCTGCAATTCCCTCTACACGTGCGATGTCTGCTCACACGTGCAGAAGAACAGGGCCTTCTGCTACTTTTGCGCCTCCGTCACCAAAATCCCCTCCTGCGCCCACTGCGGGAAGACCAAATGCATGGCCTCCTCCTCCGACTGCCTCATCCTCCACCCAGCTCGCAACGTTTCCGGTACTAATTTATTTCACATTTCTCATTTTTCAAAACAGTGAAACATACACAAATTACTACCATGATTTGACATTTCTAGATTAGGATCGCCATTCTCAAGTTTCAAAATAAAATGCATTCAAGTGGAATGTAAAGACCCCGTCACGAAAGCCATCAAACAAGTATAAAAAGTTTTTAAAATCATCGGGTGAACAACATCTACAAACAGTGCGGATTTTTAATTTATACCTATCAAGATAACTGAAACTATTAGACTGATTTCAACCTGTCAATCATTCATCAATAACTGAAGACAATCCTGCTTGCAATGTAGCTCTTCTCCCTCCCATGTGGTAGTTGTGGTCTTACCGCCATTCCACAGGTGCTCTGAAAGAGAAATGTGGTTCGCATTCTCATTGCTGCAAGATCTAGTCCACAGAGAGAGGGGGGAGAGAGGGGCGTCCTTTTAGTTCTTTTTCTTTATTTGTTTGTTCAACACTGTCATTCACAATCTGTGTGATGGTGCTACTACTAAAAACATTGGGGAAAGACCAGTGGGCACAATTTTTCTGCACGTACACCTCCTCGTTCAAAAGATTGCATAGCTCGATCATCAGCCTTCTCCCTTTGCAAAGACGTTCTTAATGTGCAGTAAGCCCCCCAACTCAAGGATGGCCTCGAGGCTTGATCCGCATCGAGCCACAAACACCCCTTTATCCCTTCCCGTATTTTTTGAGACATCTTTAAGTTAGACAAAATTTTCCCAGATTTTAAGAGGGATGACTATTTTATTTTGCCAAGGGCAACTAGGGACATCACCGAGCCCTAGCACAGCCATGGCATACCCTTCTAGGGACGGGTGTTGAAGCATTTCAATGTGCCCACGGATTTAACTGTATAATCATGGTGACCCATTAATGGGGAGTCTATTGAGTGGTAGACCGTCTTAACACAGAGTGGATTTGAACATTGATCTCTCACTTTTGAAAGCATCCCATTACAATTACACCACAACCCAATGGACAAGAGGGATGATTTTAAAATTATATATAAAAAATAATATTTTAATTTAAAAATGCAAATACATTAAAAACAACTTAATAAATCTTGAAGAATTCGAAATTTTAAAAAATAAATAGAATGTGCTAAATTTGCATTGGCAATCCATAGATCTAATGATCTATCTGATATTATGTTTTTCATTTCATCAATTCATGCTACTAATTACAAAGTTACAAATTCGAATGGCAGAGTTGAAAATTGCAATTATGAACAAAATCAAAATGCCAAAACAAGAAATCCATAGTTGCATTGAGCAACAAGCTTAGAAATCAAAGTTACCATTAGATGGACATTTCAGGAACTGCTCCCCATTACTAGAATTGTTGGACTCAAGTAGCTCCTCAATAGGATCCCAACCAACCTTGGGTGTACATCTTGGTCCTCATCAATTTGCCTCAGCTCCTTGGGCTCTACATCTTATAGTGTTGTTGGGCTCCACATGTACTTGGGTGTCTTGCAGTGAACAAGACTCAAGGCACCACTTACAACAATAAGCTTCTCTACTCACTTGGCAGTAGTTTGTTTCTCTTAATAGACTGGATAAAGCTATATGTGTATCATTTGCTCTTAACTATAGAGAAAACAGAAACCTGCAAAACAAGGCAAGCGACAAATGTACACAACAATCCTGGAGGTTCATATAGTGGCTACCCACTAATGAGCTTGTCTTGTGCCAAAGTGTGTATGCCTATCTTTGCCAATCTCTTGTAGACGTTGAGTTCAAATAATTTAATCCTTTTAGCTTTGATTAACGAGTTTTCCTCAACATTGTTCAATTTCTTGAGGGCTTTCATGAAGCCCATCTTGATCTTCTGGTAATAATGGGAACAACTCTATGAGGCCTCTCCATATGCCATTTTGGATTCACTGCATGTGTGGTCATGCATAAAGTGGTGTTTAGCTTCTCTCACCTCCATTGAATGATGGGATGAACATGCTTGTGGAAGAATTGTAGGGCAGGGTCCTCTTACAAAATTTTGACTTCATTTGGCCAAGCATGCTATCTATGCACTCATACATCTACCAAGGTTGGAGCTATTAGAATCTTCATATCTCATGAGGGAGAAAACAAGAGATACAATCTATGTGATGTATCTCACATTTGGCCAAAATGTATCAATGACCACCCACCTCTTCACCCTCTTTGCTTGCTCTATCTTTGAAAGCACCTCACTTATGTCACAATCACTAGTTGCAAAAGGCTCCTGCAATTCAAGCATCCTTTCTAATAAAACAAAGTAGGATGCAAAATTAGTTTCCACTGTTTTGAGAAATTCTTTACTCGAAAAGGATCAAAAGAGAGCCAATGATGTGTGGTGGTTGCATATGAACATCTGCACCTACCTATCATCTACCAACATGTTTTACCCAACCAATTTTGTCAACGTCCTTGAGTGCATTGTTCATTGTGTGCACACAACATGGGGTCCAATAGATGTCCTTGTAGGTAGCGTCAACTAACTCTACTCTGCACACATATGCTGCATCTATCACTGCTTGCACTACATTAGTAGTATCAACCTCCTTAAAGGCATCTCTCAAAATTTGAACCTTGAACTTTGCATCCTTACATTTTTCAAAATAATCAACTACCCTAAGGAAATAAGGGCCTTCGTTACATGCAACTATCCATGTGGCCACATGCATACATGCCACAATCAATGTGTGGCCAGTGTCTAATGTTTGCACACACATCCATTTTTATGCTGCAATTGTGCTATGTCCATATGGCCTTCATCTCTCAATCAGGAAGTTAAACCTAGGAATAACTTTTTTTCAAGATTGTGGTTCTCAATTTCGTTTTGCTAGGATGCACATATGATGGACTTGCTATGCGTGCCTTGGCAAGAGCCTCCTTGAAATAAGGAGATTGAGCAACATGAAATGAAATATCATCAGCAAAAAAGAACTTGCCAACGACATCATTTTCCTCCTCTCTAGCTTACACACTGAACATATCTATAGTGAGGTTTGAAGTTGATTCTATACCCGCAGCATTTCATTTATCCCATGGTTCCACTACTCACCTCACAAGTAGGAAATACAGGAGGTGTAGCTATTTGTCTAGACCTCCTGGAGGAAGTAGCAGAGAGTATAAAGATGTCCCCATTGTACAATCCAATCATCTCTATCCTCTCTTCAAGTGTCAGCTTATTACAAGGCCCAACCCCTTTTCTAGCTAAATGTACAAGGTGTGCTTTAATTTTTGTATTGCTTCCATTTCAATGGGTGCAAATTTTGCAGTTCCAGTGCCAACTTCCTCCTGAATCATGTGCCTTGTTTATGTCAAAGGTCCCTGCAAGTTGACACAAAGGTGTTTGGTCGCTGAATGATGCATTTGGCATATTGTGTCAACATCTTGGAAGTGCAACCACAAGGCAAAGCATTCTCAACTTGACTTTGTAGGGGGGTTTGGCTGCCCTCACTCCATTCTCCTAGGTTTCCCCACTTTCAACACCCATTTCCAACTTGTCATTGTCACTTAAGTAACTCAATTTTGGCCCTAAAAAAAGGATACAACAAAAAAATAACAATATAAATTAAAAAACATCAATTATTATGTGATTTTTAGCAAATTGCAAGTTTAGGAAAGCAATGTTTGTAGGCTTTTTAGGACATTGCAAGAGCCGGAAAAATAGTAAATCTGGTTCGGCCAAAAAAAAGAAATTTAGATCCACAAACATAAAAACCAACTTTTTTAATATTTGGAAAAAAAACCAGCATTTCACCATTTTATTTAACACAAGACAAAATAAATTTTACACTTAATGTTTTAACAAACAGAAAAAAACAATAGAAACCCTGTTTTTTACAGTTTTATGTTACAAACATTGCAAAGTGAAGAGTGGAGAGTAGACATGCTGGGAGAATGATGGATTTGATTGGAAATACTTATTCTTCCTTCTTTCTCTCTTTTCCTTTTCTTGCTCTTTGTTTGCTGCAAATGTAAAATTCAACAGGTTAAGGGTTTAGAGTCAGTTAAGGTTCGCTTTTGGGTGGGTCCCCCATTTAGTTTTTAAGGTTATTGTTTTTGGAACAAGTATTTTTTGCTATGTTACCGGTTTGTTAGCCAGAAGCCCTAGATCCAGGTCCAATCCAAACCCGGTTCGGATTCTGGTTCGGTGTGGCCGGGGGATTGCAATGGAAATAGTGAAATCATTGTGGGTTTGTCTGGATTGGACCCAGATGAACCCATAATGAATTTTAGTGCATTTTTTAACATTGTTGCGGACCCAAGGGATTTTATTTTTATTTTTTAGGTTTTGTTTTGCTGCAATCTGTTCTGCTGGAATTGCGTTTACCTATGATGGTGTTGGGGTTAGTCAGCAGGCGATGGCATGAAAATAAAAACATTCGGTTCCAAATACATATGGTGTAGATACATTGCACCACACTGCTGCAGAGATGCCAAATTGCATCAACGATTCTACCCGTTCAATCTTGAGAGCCCTTCAACCTATTTGTATGCCCTTCAACTTCATAATCATCAAATGGGTAAGCATCGAATAAAATCCCTGAGAACAACGGACATCCATCCCATACATTTTAGTTTAATATTTAAATATGATGTGATATGTTTATTTATTTCAGTATGATATGTTTATTTAGTTTACATAACATTTATTTAGATATATATATATTTTTTGATCCGTAATAAAAGTTTTTATTGATTAAATTCAAAGAGTACATAAATGGCCAGCCATGGCCAGCATACAAAATCCATGGCCACTGTGCAAAAATGCATCAGAGAAGCACAAAAACATCTCCTAATTCTATGATCTAATGAGCACCAAATTTGGTGTGAGAACACAATTGCAAATTAATCTGATTCAATTCTGGCTTGAGAATTTTCTTTTTCTTATTCTGTACTTCCTGCCAACCCTCCCCATCCACTTTCTGTTGCATTTTAAAGGTGTCCACACTTTCAACCTTTGGAGTACTCCTACCATCCCGACCTGAAGAATTCCCCACACCCAGCTGAAGATTGCCTGTAGAGGGGTTTGAATTTTCCTTAACTGATTGGAAACGTTGTATCTGTGCCACACTCACTTCTGAAGAAGGTTCTGAAGTTTGATGTGTCTTAGCTATCTCTGTCCTGACTTTTGGGGAGGGCTCAGGCTTCTGCAAGGGCTCAGCTTTCTCCTCTTTTATCTTTGACAGGGTTGTGAATGAATAGTGATGAGGAAGAGCCTTATCCCACCAAGACTATTGATCCGAATTTTTGATGATTCTAGAGTAGGAATTCACCATATGCCCAGTCTCAAAACACTTCCTGCAACGGAAGGGTATGCCTTCGTAGTCTAGAAGTTGCGACCAGCTGCGGTCGACAAACTTGAATGTAATGTCTGCGGGAAGGTCTCTTGAGACATCCATATCTACCAAGATGCGGGCAAGGGTTGTGTGGATAAAATTAGTTGTGTCTGAATCCATTGCTAAGAATTTTCCCAAAGACTCACCAATGGCTTGAAAGCAATCTACAAACCAAAATTGTAGGGGAAGATTTGGAAGACGAATCCAAACAGGTTTTACAGAGAAAACTGTAGTTGTGGGGTTAAAATCTGAAAACCACGGTTTGAGGAGGAGCATGCTTTGCCCCCAACACCATTTCTCTTGCAGAATTGCATTCCTGTCCTGGACACAATCAAACACCACAATAAAAAATCCTTGAGCGCAAGGGTAAATTTCTACATTACCTTTGAGCGAGGGTTGCCAAGCCCTCAAGATCCAGTCATACAGGTCTAGTAACTTTGGCCATAGACGATTGAACTAGCCAATCAAACCATTGGATGCAAAATATTGTTCGCTAGTGTGGACCTCCTTTTTTAGTTTCTCCAAAAAAACCAGAACAGGGGAGGAAGAAGCCTTTTTGATGAGGGTTTTTGGACAGCTTGTAGAGTTCCCGTACCCCTTGGAGACCGAGTTGTCCTTCAATGGCTGAGCATCCCAGGCTGCAGATTTAAATTTTTTTTCTTGGTTCGCACCAACAAGCATGTCCCTAAATGACAGACTATCCCCATGCTTGGAGCCTGTCGATTCCTGAGACCCGTCAGCAGGAGGGAGAGGAAATGCGTCACCCGACAGATTTTTCTGAGCATTGACCTTCCAAAGCCCTAGCTAACCTAGGGTGTGAAATTGGCGGCTTAGAGGAGCCTCCAACATCACCAAAACCTGGCATCGTGCCTCCTTTGCGGACTTGAAGAGATTTGACGGAAGCAATTTTATCAACACTCGGGGGACAAGGCAGCCCAAAGGGAATGGCAGGGTCGGCAGGGGCGATCTGAGCAGGTCACCTTCGACTGTTGCACCCTCCATTGCTAGTTCCGTTGAGATCCACATGAGAACGACTGCCACCATCAGCCAGCCCTTTGACGTCCCTTGGAGCAAACAGAGGTGCAGCAACCTTATGCACCTGTTCTCCCGCGCTCCCCGCCAAGCCAAACTCGTGCGTAGAGGCGCCAACGCTGCCATGAGACGCCTTCTTTTCACGAACATCCCCTGCAACTGTCGAAACCTTAGAATCACCGAATTTCGGTAGCGACATCTTTTTCCAAAGTAATTAGTTATTTAGATATATTTATTAATACTTTAAAGATATGTTTATTTAGTTTAGCATTTTAAATTTAATATATTATATTAAATTCTAATATTTTAAAGTTTAAAGTTTAATATAATATATTAATATATTTAACTTTTAATATTTTTAGTTTAATAAATTAATATATGTTTAAAATTAAATTGGATTCTTGCCTTTATATATATATATGTTTTTGTACTGATGAACCCAAAATGAACCCAACCCCAAATTTTTTTTAGCTGAATCCATGAATCGAACCGACAGACCTGAACCAGTACGAGGATCGGTAACTTAGATTTTTTGTAATGACTTCTCAATGAATTGTGTCCCTAAGATAGTTGAGAGACGTCAAGGATGCCAAGGCATCCCCTTAATTTTTTTTCTGATTTCAGGTCATGGAGGTGATGTTTTGTCCCTATCCTCGAGTATGTAGTATGTCCTTGTTGCCGGGAATTACTTAAAACATGTTGGATTTTTCCACCCAATAATTTAGTAGTCCTTATCAGCATATATTTCTAGTTTTTTTCTCAAATTTTCCCTTTGAATCCCTTTCTGAATCACTATTCCTTGATCAACATTAGGATAACTGTGTTTAGTAGATCAACCATGACTCATGATGTCAATATAAGCATAGTAGACAACATCAGATTTGAATTGGTTTGAGATGTGAAAACCTGAGTTCAGAAAAGCTCTAGTAGAAGAAAGCACCTCACATAGATGGAAGGAATGATAAGAGGGAACATGCTGCAAGAGGTGTTAATCACTACCATGTAGAATGGGAGGAGCAGGTAGCTCACGTTGAAGAGCAAAGGGAAAAGTGTGAGCTGGCCTTCTCCTTGTGCTTCAAAGTTTGGATCCCATGACAAGCCTTGGGACTCTGAGGATTACATTATCTAGGCATTAAAGGATGATACACAATGAAATGATGGAAGCAAATCCTTACCATAGACCTTAAATGCATTTTCATAGTTATGTTAAAAGCTATGAATTTTTTCTGTAACAATTATGATATATAAAATTATGCTCTTCAATTAGTGGGCTATATTCAGATTTTGTTTTTTGTATCTTGTGGGCTGATTAGGACCAATTTTGTGGGTCCATTAGAAATTGTCCCACGTGCAAGAGGCAAAAGAGCTTAAGTGGGAAAATTGTTATGTTAATAAAAATTGTGCGTTTCAATTACTGGGCTCCATTACGATTTATTTTTTGTAAGTGTATCTTTCGGTCTGATCGGGACTGGTTTTGGGTCCATTAGAAAGTATCCCATATGCAAGAGGCAAAAGAGCTTGTTGATTAGGTGAGTCTGATGTTGCACCTGTGGGTCTAAATTCACAGTTCAAAAGCTTGAACACAATTTCTTTAAGCTCAAGCAACCATTGTAGTGGGTCGGCTCCCATATCTAAACACACTATTAATTTTACTTGCTTGCCGAGGAAAAGAATTAGAGGCTATACTAAAATAGAAAGGAAAAAGGGTGTGATTGGTCTGAAAGGGATCAAGGTGAATTAAGGAACAAGAAAATGTGCAAGTACAAACTACTTGTCAAGAAAAAGTGTTTGATGAATGTGTGATCACCCTGACGATTGCCAATATACTGTTGTGATTTGTCAGAACTGCACAATGAACGGTAAAATACCTCAGTGGATGCAGAAATATTGCAGTGATATCTTACTGTTGCAAGCGATGGATTTGCTATGGCATAGACAACAGTAAGGGAATTTGAAAGGATGTGACTTTTGACACTTCGTTTCCAATTTTGGAGGCTTTGTGTAATGTCCCTTTTTTATAATTTTTGGCATTTTCTGGTTTTTCTGTATTTTTTGAATTTCTGAAGCAAAATACAAATTGAAACAGCAAACCAAATTGGAAACAAATAGCTGGAAACTACTTGTCAAGTCCTCAATGGCTGGAATACAATTTCAATTTCATCCAACATAGCAAAATTCAACTTGTAGATGTTGAATTACCCAAATGAACTAGATGTTTTATGACTGATATGAAAGGAACAGCCAATATAAAACCCTATGATATGCAATTATGCTTAGATCTGAATAGTATATGCCCGCATACATCAATCATAAATGCTGACAGGACTGAAAATTAATATATGGAGTCCTTAGAATGCAATTAATCAACAATTATGAAGTCCTAGTGCCTCAAATGCACCTAGATCTGAATCAAACAAACAAAAATCCACTTGAAACCTTGATTTGCAACAGCTGGAGCACTTACATTGACTGATTTGCAAACTGGAAACACAATTTCAGACTTACAACAGTTGATCTGGACTGAAAATAGTGACTATATAGCTGCCGCACATTGAAAAAAATCCTGTATGGTGAATGCATAGTAAGATTGGCAGCTGGATATGAGTGAAAGAATGTTGTAACAGCAGCAATGGCAAGGCAGATGATCTAGAAAGATGGCGGGCAGCTGGAAACTGTCAAAAAGAGGCTGTGCAGCAGCCTAAGACCCCCAAGATGCTGATAACAGCCCAGAATGTACCTGCAACAGCAATAAATGCTGATGCAACTTGCCCCGAAATGATGTTGGACCCTCCTCCAATGCTGGCACACACAATTATGGGCTGGAAAAGTGATAGAACAGCAATAAAGGGAAGATCTGCTGTCTCAAGTGGCTGGAAATGTTGGCACAGCAGCCCCCAAGGCTGGAAAATGTCTAAAAATGCAGATTGCAGCACTAGGGTTGTGTATTTGTTCTCCAAAAATGGTACAGAATTCCCAGCAGTGATGGTGCAGGCCCTAAATAGGGGTGATCAGCAACAATGATATCCACAAAGTGGTGAATCCTCCTTTGGAATGCTGGCGCCCTAGTTGCAGCAACAATAGGTATTGAATATCATGCAAATCTTGATCGCTTTAACCCTGAAAATTCGCACAAATTTCTGAATTAGCTCAACATGCAAACTCTAGGTGGAATTTGTCAATGCAAAAGATTAGAGTTTTTATCCTCTTGGATCACAGAAATACAGCCAAAGGTTTTCGCCGTTGGATGCAAAATCGAACACAAACTCAAAATGAAGAAGGCCAAATGAAATCCTCATAATGAAAAGAAGCTAGGCGCTTCCTTAATATACCTTTCCAAATTGGGCTCTTGGATTTAAATTTCTCTCCAATTATTAAAAATATTTTTTATTTTAATTTTATTGTAAGTATTTAAAAGATACTTTTTATTTTAATTTTATTGTAAGTATTTAAAAGATACTTTTTATTTTAATACTAGTGTTTAAAAACACCTTTTATTTCAACTATAATAATATTATTAAGTTGCCCCTAAAATTAGAAATTACCGGGCCCAATAATATTATTAATTATTTTAGTCCCAAAAAGGGGACATGACAGTCCGCCCTTCCCATAATTGCTTTCCCACAAGCAATTGCAAGGCCAAATGCTCAAGTATCACTGTGCCAATATGATGAATCATGTTGTAATGTCTATAGAAGATGGATCCTATACCTGCCAACAACTTCTATCAAAAGCACCATGCAAACTTAGATGCTCAAATACCAACATGCCAAGACTATGAATCATTCTATAGCATCTAGATCCCGTATTTGTCAAGTGGAGCAACTTGGGCCAACAAGTACATCTCCCAACTCCATTACCCACAACTATTGTATGCAAGCCTTGCAACTTATGAAGCGATTTGGCCAACAAGTGTGCATGATCCACAACACAAACCTCTGAAAGTTCCGTGATGAGATTCCAAAGAGTCTCTTTCCAATCCCAAATAGTATTAGACAAGGAATGCAACGCACTCTCAAGATGATCCTCTTTGATTTGATGATGCATGAAATTATCCATAAATTACCATGAGACCGAAGGCTGCCACATGTACTCACCATCGTGTTTTTGTTGCACCACTTGGCTCCTCCTATGTGATGAAAAATCCAGAACACTTATTAGAGCTTCACAACCAAAACCTTGAGTTCCAATGGACCCTTAAATGATGTTGCAAATTGTACCTTCCAAAATATGGTGCAAATCAAACTTTGTATGGGCTGGAAACAAGTTACAACAGCCATAAACCACCTGAAATCTCACTCAAATCAGTACTATGGTACTGATAACAGCAGTTACAGGCTTGATACTTTCAAGACCAACAACATGACAATGGCACAGTAGTGGCACAACTAAAACTTCCTTGCAAAAAAAAAAAATGTGAGGAATGTAGAGGCTGAGAATAGCCCTACAAAGACCTAAAATACTCTATTAGCAATCACAAACTAAGTACTCCTTCACATGACCGAAAACACCAACAAATCCACTTACATGAGTGCAAATGAAGTAGTGTGGTGGTTGATAATGGTGATGACAACAACGTCAAAGCTGAAAATCAGACCTGTAGCTGTCCTGAGTATGTTCCCTTTAACATTGGATGGTAGGATATTATCACCGCTTATTTCCTTCATATCTTGTTGAGGATCCTTTGCACAAATATCCAAATTTGGAGTTACCTCACCATGCTTATGTTGCACTCAATGTTATAAGACTCGGACTCGGCTCAGACTTGGTAAACTGATTTTTGACCTGGACCATCCTCCTCATACATTACTTTTGGATACATACTTTTCATTGAAGTTAGAGTTTATTGGCTAACCTTTTAGGGGGTAACATTAAACCTCACATTCTCCAAGGCCAATAAATTAGAGATCTCCTCGATCTAATGTGCCATGACCTCCTTGGAATTTTTTGTTAAACTTTTGATTAAGCATCTTTATTTGTTTTCCTTGGATTTTTTTGTTAAACTTTTGATTAACCATCTTTATTTGTTTTTCTATTTATAATTATAAATAAAAGAATAGTGTTCTTAACAAGTAGTTAAATTGGTATGTCTAGTGGTTTAAATTGGATTGACTTAATAATGAACACATGGCCATTTCAAGAAAAATATGTCATTCTTATGATTGAATTTCCAACTTTCCTAGGTCATTGGATCTAGTAGTAATATTTAGGATGGAGTTGTTTGGGTTTCTCAGCTCCCTTTAGTTAGCTTATTTGACAAGCATATCATACTCATATGGTCCCAAGGATTGTAGGACAATGGTAAGATGGCAGTGGAAAGACCTAGCACATACATTAGGGAGACCATAAATGAAAATCCTTCCATCATAGAACTATGAAAGTTGAAGGGCTAACTTTACTGAATATCACCTAACATCTCTTATGAGCTACTAAAGTTAAATGAGCCAGACTCCATCATGCTCTATGTTTGAACACACACACGCACATTGAAACTGGCTTTAGGGATATATAAACTATTATAGACAACAATAGTTGATAAATCCTTGATATTTGTTGATGCTTTTTAAAAGATGTAAGCAACACCTAAAAACATAACTTTATTACTGTTTCTGGTATAATCATAGAGAATGTTTTGTCTTACAGGTTAAAGAGAACCATCACCTCTAAAGTAAGAGATGTGAGCTTAAGGAAATTAAACATACTTATTTCTTTTCTAAAGGAAATTAAACATACTTGTTAGCTTAATTAATACACATAGTAGGATAGTTTAAATTCTCTCTAGGGGCGCTACCCCTCAACCCCACATACAATTTCATATAGTAGGGGCGCTGCCCCTCAACCCCACATACAACTCTATATAGTCAATCAAGAGGAATAGGTTTAGCTCTCGATGATTGGAGAAGTTGTGCATAGTGCCTTGTGACTTTAGGATCGACAGAGTCTTGAGTATCGTCAGACTCCAACCACATGTTGGGATGTGAATCTCGAAGATGCCACACAAGGTGATGAGGAGGAGACAAAAGGGATTGGTTGGGGTTCCATTAGATCAGGCAGTCCCTATAGTGGCAATGACCTAGACTTAGACTCTGATTTTGAAATTTGATGCAATGTTAGCAGATGTTGATTAGGGGCAGTGGCATAACTATTTTTGTTAATTTGCTTGTCGCTCTCATATGAAATCTCAATTCAACTCCAATATTAGGTGTTAAGGTTTTGTGATGTATATGATGAATGCTTTATCAATGCTATGATATAAATATTTGAAATTTTCTATAGTTTTTAAAATTTCCCTATTTTTTTTATTAGCTGTCTCCTATCGTCCCCGTCCTAGAAACTTGGGGTAACATAGGATATTATTTCAAATGGTTAATTTGATTGGGATATGGCTTCTGTGGATAAAGGAGAGACTGTTTTGATTTTCTAAGTGTTTAGCTTACATGATTCTACTTCATTTTGAGTTTCTCATCATGAATTTCCAACCAACTTTGGCCAAGAGGGCCTTGTTCATATCTTTGACCTTCCTCAACCCTAGTCCCATGTGGCTCTTGGGACAACATACTTGATCCCAAGCCACAAGGTTTATTCTGTGTTTGTCTTTTGTCCTAGACCAAAGAAATCTCCTCTGGATTCGTTCCACCTTTTCAGCCAAGTACCTTGGAAATTTAAAAAGAGACAAGTAAGTAGGGATGCTATGGAGACAACTCTTAATGAGTTGAACTTTACCTGCATGGTCGAGAAGATTACCTTTCCAGGCTGCAAGCTTCTTTTGATTCCTTTGTAATAAATTGTTCCATATCCCATTATTGATTCTTCCTGAGCTTAAGGGCATTCTGAGGTACATAACAGGCAATTGGTTGATATTGCAACCAAGAATAGCAGCTATTTGTGTTTGTAAAGAGTGGCCTGTATTGAAGAAGAAAAGGCCGCTTTTGTCAAGATTAATCTTTTGCCCAGAGACGATAACATAGTCAAGAAGCATTATTTTCTAATGTTAGCTTCAGCAATAGATGCCCTCCCAAGAAGGATAGTGTCATCTGTAATGTCCCTTTTTGGGTGCATAGACATTTTGTGCGCATTATGCTTGTTCGTAGTCTTCCGGAGGTTATTTGTCATGTTTGGGAGAACTCCAATGTTCTTGGAGTGGCTGTGGCTCAGTCTTGTAAAGTAGTTGTTCATGGTTTTAAGTTCGAGTAGTCATTTGGAGTTCATAGATGCTTTCGGAATTCAGTTCCGACTTCTCAGGTGATCTCCAACCTTCTTGGAGAAACATGCTATTTTTAGACAGTCACCTGACGACCTCCGATTTTTGTCCCAAGTCTTCTACTACACTTTGTTATGGTCAGAGTTGTTCGATTAGTGCATTTCTATGCTTTCTGTAGCTTGGGACTATTATTGGATAGTTTAATTAATATTTCACTAAGGTTGGCTAAGGTTTGGAATAAGTATTAGCAACTTAGTGTAATATTAATTATAAAGTGGCGTTCCCTTTTTGGAGTGGATTCTTTTCTATGGCATTGAGCTCAGTTGGTGTTTAGGATTTTAGTACAACTATCAAAAGTGTTTTCGGCTTTCCGGGTTCTCCAAACTTCTTGGAGAAGCCGTCTATTTTTAGAAAGTCACCCAGTTGGCGTCATTCTTTATCCCAAACCTCTTGGATGGTGTTGGTATGGTTTATTTTGTAGTTTGCCACAGTTTGGGATTATCCGTAAGTTGGGTGATTAATTGAGCTATTTTATTATTATTTTTCACTTAAGTCACCTAAGGTTGGAATTAAATTAAAGTGACTAAGTGTTATATAATATAGCTCATTGGAAAGGGAAAATGTTTTATTATTTGATTGTGCACATCAAAGTGAGCGCCTTACATGGGAAAAAAGAAATAATTAAGTTGGAGAGAAAAAAGTAATTATCTCCAAGAAAGAATTATATTCTTGTGTAACTTTCAAAGTGTCTATATAAGAGAAGTGAGGACTCATTGTTGGTTATACTATTGATTTGATATTGTTATGCTGCCGGATTGAATCTGCGAGTTATTCCATTCCTTCTTGAGGATGAAAACCCCTTGGAGAAGATCAATTTTGGTGGTGAAAGATCCACTCTAGTTGGTAATGGTGATTTCACTCAGAGATCACATTGGTGCTTTAATAGATTTGATGTTTTCTGAATTTTATTGTTGGATTGAGCATATTATTCTGGAGTGATTTTATTATGGAGCGATTTTTATTATGGAGCTGCTGGTCATTTTTGGAGTTTTGGAAGTCGCTTTTTTAGCTGGCCATACATCTGTAGGCAACCGTACTAGCTATGGGAGTGAAGATCATTTTGAAGTTTATATTGGTTGTTTATTTTCCCTATGCTGATTGCTGGTTTTAGACAATCATTGCAGGAGGTTTATGCAGATTAAAAGTGAAACAAGATTGCCGTACAGCACAGGGCTGTACCTATCAGCAGGTGGCCATACATCATCCTTGCTGGGCGTTAAGGGTTAGAAGATGAGTCACTGTTGTTTTGGGGACTCAAAACCATGCTATTGATGTTGGGAATCATTCACCGAGTTTGCTGATCCAATATAGAGTTGTTATCTGTTGTTAGACTCACCTGTTTGGGTTGTACCATTGCAAATACAAACTATTCTGCATAATCCAGAGTTCTGATCAGACCTGCAGTTTGTAACAGCAGTGTCATACAGAGGTATAGATGAAGTATTGGGTGTTTGACATTAGTTTGAGGTGATGCCAGATAGCATTCGGTTTCTTGAGCATCCATTGAAAGGGTTATTGTTCATTTGCTGTGTGTTGTCACTTGATCTAACCTTCCTTTGATTGCAGCTATGGGCAGATTGAACAATTTGAATCAGATATTTTATATTGCAGATTACAATCATTGTGATAAACATTCATGTTTCATTATTAGGGTGATTGTAATCCCTGGATGTTATTACTGCTAGTGGGAGTTGATAGTTTCTTGATTATGTTGCTTACCCCACTGGATAAGTGGTTTTTTATGGTAATGGCTTCCCATTGAATAAGTGGATGTGTTATGTTTTCCTTCAGTTTACCCGTTGAATAAGTGGAGAATACCCATTGCATAAGTGGATGCCCACTGCACAAGGGGATGCCCGTTGAATAAGCGGAAGTTATATTTAATTTGCACTGCATTAAAATTGCTTAGTCTGAAGCACTTGTATGCTCTCACTTCGCCCATTTGGGAACTTGGTGATCAGAAGGTGTGGAGGAGTTACATGGTTGCATTTCATTTGCTAACACTATTTGTTAGTGTTGGAAATTTGAAAAAAATTGGGGTAGATCATTACAGTGGTATCAGAGCTGGTGATCTTGCCAGCCTGTTGGAGTCTAATATTTGGTTGCAGATTTGTCACTCAAATTGAAGCAATAGCTTATTGAATTGTACTCTGCCTGTTTGAATGGAAAGTGCTTTGTCACAAAAAAAGATTGCAACTAGAGTGAATCGGAGCAGATGTCCTTTTTCAAAGCACTTCAATGATTCATTCAAAACTTTCCAACCTAGAAACTTGCAGGAAGAAGTAGTGGGAAGCTTGCTATTGACAGTGGGGAATGATTTGGAATTTCTACATTTGTCTAAAGATGCTCTTCTCAGCAAATTGAAAGAAGTAGGGAGTTGTTTGACCAAGGTTAAACAATCAGACTGTGGGATTTTGAAACGGGCTTTGAAGCCGTCAATGATTGCTTTGATTCAGCCCAAGTTTATGAAACATCCTCATGAAGATGTGAGACTTGCAGTCACTCTTTGTCTATGTGAAATCACAAGAATCATAGCTCCTGAAGTTCCTTATGGAAAGGTCATAATGAAGGAGATATTCCAATTGATTGTTGAAAGCTTTAGTGGGTTGGCTGATATCGGAGATCCTTCCTTTTCCAAGAGAGTTGCAATACTTGAAATTGTTGCAAAAATCAGATTTGGGAATATCATGTTAGATATGGGTTGTGATGATTTAATTCTCCAATTGTTTCACCATTTCTTTGCTACCATTAGTAAATTTCATGTAGATCATGTTATAACAGCCATGCATGCCATTATGGCCTTGATTATTAATGAGAGTAATGAGGTATCTCAGTCACTTTTATCTATCTTATTGGCTAACATAAAGAAGAATGTGTTACGGAACACGTAATTGTAAAAAGATTTCATATTTACAAGAGACAACGGAGCTGTATATAAAGAAGTTACAAGGCTAAAAATAGCCAAAAGCAAAAAGCAGAGAAGATAAGCATTATCCTATGAGTGACCATTAATATAGAAATACACTATATTTAGTTTAATACCCTCCCTTAATGGTCACTTGGTCAATAAAACCAAGATGCCCCCGAAATTTGACAAACTTATTCGAGCCCAGAGACTTAGTGAGGATATCAGCAGTCTGGTCCTCAGTAGAAACATATTGCAACACAACGGATCCGTCCTCAACAAGCTAACGAATGAAGTGACAAGAGAGATCAACATGTTTTGTCCATTCATGGAAGATAGGATTCTTTGCAAGTTTCAGCACCTCTTGATTGTCACAATACAAGGGTGAAGGCCCTGCTGGAGACATTTGCATTTCTAAAAGCATTCGTCAAAGCCAAACTGCCTCACAGGCTGTTTTAATAGCTCCCCTATGTTTAGCTTCTGTCGAGGAGAGAGCAACTACCTGTTGCTTCTTGCTGGTCCATGTGATCGCACCTGTGCTCAGGTTGAAAACATACCCAGAGGTAGACTTCCTGTCATCAACAGAACCTGCCCAATCTGAATCGGTAAAACCAAGTACCTGAGGATCTTTGCACCTGCCATACAGAATGCCAAAGTCTGGAGTGCCTTGTACATATCTCAACACACGTTTTGCTGCAACCCAATGTGTAGCTTTAGGAGTTGCCACAAAGTGAGAGATGTAGTTGATTGCAAAACTAAGATCAGGCCTAGTGGCAGTAAGGTAGATGAGGTTGCCAACTAATTGCCGGAATGCAGATTCATTCTCTACAGGAGAGTCTGAATTAGTTGAGAGTTTCAGCCCTTTCTCCATGGGTGTAGAAGCAAGTTTGCAGTCTATCATCCGAAAGTTGTCCAATAGACTTCTAGCATATTTTGACTGAGAGATGAAAATGCTGTCAGTGTGTTGCCAAACCTCAATTCCTAGGCAGTAATGTAGAAGACCCAAGTCTATCATGTCAAAAGTTTGACTGAGATCATGTTTGATCTCTTGAATCAACTGTTCTGAGCTACCAGTAATAATCAGATCATCGACATAGACAACAATGTAAAAACTATCATCAGCATACTTTTGGACATACAGATTGGAATCAGAAGGACTCCGTTGAAAACCATGATTCATGAGGTACTGATCAATTTTCATGTACCAGGCCCGGGGAGCCTGTTTGAGGCCATAAAGGGCTTTCACCAGTTTGCACACTTGATGTTCTTTACCGGCAACCTTGAAGCCAGGAGGTTGCGTCATATAAACTTCTTCCTGCAAATCTTCGTTGAGGAAGGCACTCTTGACGTCCATTTGATAGACTTTCCACCCAAACTGGGCTGCCATAGCAAGGACAAGCCGAATGGTACTCATTTTGGTTGTAGGGGCAAAGGTCTCTTCATAGTCAATGCCTTCTTTCTTGGAGAATCCTTTGGCAACCAACTGAGCCTTATACTTGTCAAGAGTTCCATCAGCCTTGTACTTCACTTTGTACACCCGTTTGCACCCAATGGGCTTCTTCCCAGGTGGAAGATCAGATAGAATCTAGGTATTGTTCTTCAGAAGACTATGATGCTCAGCATCCATAGCCTTTTCCCATTCAGGCACACCTTTAGCCTCATAATACGTTTGAGGTTCTGAGATGCTGTGAAGATTGGCCATGAGGGCAAAATTAACAGTATTTTGCGGTTTGCTCTTCTTCCTAGCAGATCTACCCTCGATGAGTTCATTATCATGAAGATCACCAATTGTTTTGGCCCACCATTTAGGTCGGAGAGCAGATGAACCAACATCGGAAATGGGTGCATCAGGAGAGGCAGGAACAAGATCAGGAGGATCCAGAATATCCTGAGGAGCAGGTGCTTGATCAACAGGCTGAGGTACAGGGATAACTGTAGTAACCCTCCCATTAGGTGGAGCTAGAGGAATGCGAACACCCAAATCGGAACCCTCCAAAGGCTGATCCTCAGTATGAGTAGATGAAGTAGATAACAGAAAAGGCCCAGTAGTTTCATCAACTACAACATCACGACTGAATATGAGACGATCAGTGTCTACATCAATCAGTCTGTAAGCTTTATGATTTTCACTATAACCTGTGAACATGAGTTTTTGGCTTTTGGAGTCCAGCTTAGTATGCTTAACATTTGGAATCCAAACATGAGCAGTGGAGCCAAAAATTTTCAGATGATTGACGCGAGGTTTACGTTCAGACCAGGCTTCTTCAGGAGTCATTTTTCTAACGACATATGTGGGAGACCGGTTCAGAAGATAGATAGCAGTGTAGATTGCTTCAGCCCAGAATTTCTTAGGAACACTCCTATGTTCCAACATAGAATGTGCCATCTCTGTAATAGTGTGATTGAGATGCTCAACAACACCATTCTATTGAGGAGTATAAGGTGTAGTAAGCTGACGTTTGATACCATGAGCAACACAGAAGTGGGTGAAGTTAGAGGAACAAAACTACCCCCATTATCAATCCGAAGAGAGACGATTGGACAGCCTAACTCTTTTTCCACCAAGGCCTTGAACTGCTGAAAAGTACTAAGCACATCATATTTCTTTTTCAAGAAATATACCCACATCTTTCAGCTGAAATCATCAATAAAGAGTAGAAAATATCTGCACCCAGTAATTGAAGAAGTGTTCATTGGTCCACATACATCAGGGTGAACCAACTGCAAAACCTTGGATGCTCTCCATTTGTCACCATTGGAAAATGGAATCCTATGCTATTTGCCAGCCTGACATGCATCGCAGACGTCAGGAAGTTGAGTTTGAATGTCTTGAAGACCACTGACTAGACTCTCCCGAGCTAACTGAGAGAGATAGTGCATATTGAGGTGCCCATAACACTGATGCCAGAGTTTATTGAGGGAAGTGTTCCTGGCTGCCAAAGCTTGCATTGGAGAATCACCAGAATCCACGAGTCTATATAGACCATGATCCTCAAGAGCCTGAGCAACAGTAGTGCATGTCTCACGATCCACTATGCTGCATGAGTGCATGCTGAAGACAACATCCAGATGAGGTGAGTGTCGCATGATTTGACTGACGGAGAGAAGGTTCAGCTCCATGCCAGGTACAAAGTATACATCGAGAAATATTAAATTTCTCCTACCCGATTGTATCTGCACGGTGCCTTTTTCGACAACAGTATACTCTTCGCCTCCTCCAAAGACGACAATCTCTGAATGGCGTGTACTCAGTGAACCAGTCCCGCCAATGTGTAAAATGCCGCGAAACTCTTGAATCAATGTACCGGGCAGAGGATTTGATAGAATTTGCAGGTCATTTGGCCATATAGGCATAGATCGCAGACTCCTACTTAGCGTGCTCGGTAGAGGATGCCATCCTCACGCTTTTCGAGGAACGAAAAACGAGATACCGGAGGAGGTACAAATAACAGATAGCAAAAGCCTCGAGATAAGAAAACCGACTCAAAAATTTGAACACGGATTTCGAGAAAAAAAAGGCAAAAATTCATGGAGAATTCTAACAGTGCTTTAAAAGTCCGCCAAGCACAGAGTGCAAGACGAGGAAATCAAAGTATGTTGGCTGATCTGCACGAAACCCGAGATATCCTCCCGCCACACAAAAGAAAGACTCTAATCTGTAGAATCTACGACGTGATCAGATGAACCACGAACGCCACAGATGATAAAAAATACAGTTTAAACACCAAAAAATGGTGTATTGGCCGCCCAGAAAATCAAAAGATATTGACGAACAAGGCTCGAGCATAGAAGAAAGCTTCGACCCACCACAGAGGTCATATAAACATCAAACGACCAATAAAAAAGATAGACATTCGTTTAAAAAAACTTCAAACCGTGACATGTAGAAACCCCAAAAAACAGGAATCGCGCCTTCTGAACCACACAAAACGGTAATAGAAAACTAATGCTCGCCAAAACAGGTGCGATTAGAAACAAAGTAAACGCATTCAGCAATGCAACCACCGAAATGCATTCAGTAACCAGAAAATGCCAGAAAAACACATTTAAACACCTCCAGAGACGCCGAGAATGGGATTTGCGACCTCCTTAGAGAAGATGCCTTCAGATAAAAAACGCAATAAAAAAAAATGCCAAATACGAGGACGTCGGCCAGAGAAATGTAAACAAAATCATGTCTGCAAGAAAGCATGATAGACGACCACAGAGGAACCGCGATCTTAGATGCTGATGTCCATAAAATGCGACTCCTTCAGACCCGCGCTAAATATAGAAACCCGCGTTTTTGTTCAAACGCCTATTAGAAAACGCGACCCACAATAGAAAAAAAACGGCGCTCCAAAAGACATGCGACCAACAGAGGAATGGCTCAGGATTCGTACGTCATACGGATGTACAGACAAACGTAGGAGGGAAATGGCTCTGATACCATGTTACGAAACACGTAATTGGTAAAAAGATTTCATATTTACAAGATACAGCGGAGCTGTATATAAAGAAGTTACAAGGCTAAAAATAGCCAAAAGCAAAAAGCAAAGAAGATAAGCATTATCCTATGAGAGTGACCATTAATATAGAAATACACTATATTTAGTTTAATAGAATGATCAAGAATCTTTATTAGTTGAACAAGTATTAGCTGAAATGGTGTTGGTCCAATGTGAAGGAAAATTGAGACCCTATTTGTCAAAAAAGGATGAGGATGATTGCATGAAAATGGACCATGAAGATAAAGGAGAGTTGGTAGCAGAAAATTCTGATGTGTTTGATCGAAATGTCAAAACGTCAACCTTGGATCAATTTAGTGGAGTTTATGAGACTCTTGTCGACCTTGAAGACACTAAGGAGAGTGATGAGATTTCAGATATTAAAGCTGAAATTCCAATGACAATTGTAGAGGAAGAGTGTTGGAGTTTTCCCATAGAAGTCAGAGAAGTTCTAAAAATTGAAAGGACTTTGCAAGTCCTAAATTTGATGAGGAGTTAGATAATTATGAAGATGCCTTTTCACTAGAAAAAGAAATGAGAATGATTGATAGGATGCTAGAAGACAATTCATCAGGCGACCCTGAGATTATTTCAGTAGAGTGCCTTGTTGAAGACATGAAGAAAGGTGTAGTTGCAGTAGTAGAAGAGTTTGAAGCTGCTGAAACTTTGGGAACAACACTTAATGTTGAGCATCTTCATCATTCTAGTAAAGGCAATTCTAATTGTGAGTGGGAATTTCTCGTGCAAAATGAAGAACAGTTTGACTTCTCAGAGAGTTCAGATGAAGATCATGTTGAAGGGGAGCTTGTTGAAAGCTTTAAATTAGCCCAAAGTGTTGACTCATCGCTTGAGTTTGGAGATGCCACCTCTTTTGATCAAAGTGACTGTGAAGAGGAGATAGACTTCGAGGAACTTATTGCTCCTGAAGAAGAGGAAATATCGGGATCTTTGCCACTTCAAGAACCGAGACACTCTGGTGAGCACAGTCCTAGTGAGTTGAGCGAATTGAAGAATCACCTCTCAGTCTCTAAAGAGAGAGAAATTCAATTCCTCGTTGGTTTGGACAGCGCTCACACGATCCTAGAAGACTTAATGTAGGAGGGCGAGGGTAGAATTACTCTTACCAACTTGCAATTCATCAAACGTTCCATGGAGCTAGTGAAGACAAAATTCTTGCACATGATTAGAGATCGTGATCATGCTTTTGATGTTGCAAAAAAGGAGAAAAAGATTAATGAGCTCATCCTTGAGCTTGATGCAACAAAAGACTTGTTGCAAGGTTCCCAATTGGCACTTCAAGAAGTTGAAGAACAACTCGTTGTTGTTACAAACTTGAGGGAACTAGAAAAAAGTGCATTGACAAAAGAAATCAAGCTAGTTATTGAAGAGCTTGATAGTGTTCAAGAGGAGTATGATTTGGAGATCATGCCGAGAAAGTCAGAAGTTGCATATGCAGATTTGGATTGTTCTGAGCAAGAGGAAAGTGGTGATATTCATGTTTTTGATGTAATGTCCCCTTTTGGGATTACCCTAAATCTTCCCCAAGAATCACTAGTTTAATATAGTTAGGGTTTAAAACTTACTAATTAAAGCAAGATAAGTCATGGTTTAGGTCTATTTCAAAACCATATGAACTACTGATGTCCATAATGCACAGTGGAAGTCTTAATCATAATAGGGTTTGGATGAGGAACATGATAAGTCCGCCCAAAGCTATCCATACCAAGCCCAAGAGCACGAGTGTCTTAAAACAACCCACCCCTTTGCCCATGGTGCAGGAACGTCCAAACTAAGACAATTCCCCCCCTTGGGTTGGCATACTTGGTGGATAAATTTGTATCTGCTTTCCCTATCCATTCTACCTTATCCATGCCTCTTATGATTGAAGCTCCTTGAATCCTTCCTAATAACCAGTCATAGTTTGGCTTGAAAGGAAAGCCTTGAAAAAGGGTGCTTGTAAACTACACCCACCTAAGCCAAGAGCACGAGTGTCTTAAAACAACCCACCTCTTGGCCCCGAGCGGTGGGAATATCCAATTCCATCCTCGAAGTGGCGTGCTTAGCATGAGGGCCCATAAACAATATTACCCTATCTTGCTTCTTTCAATCTTACATATGATTGATCATAGGATAAAGACATTCATATATATATATATATATATATATATATAATCTATTTCTTCCTTCTGCTGTTTTCAATTATTATATATATCACTGCTGATGGTTCCTGCAGAGTTATTTCTGCAACATATGTATTTCTGTTTCTTATGCTGTTATGCTTTAGATATCTGCTCTTTTCTCTTTTTATATCTGCTCTAATAGTCACTTCATATTCCTTTAATTCCAACTCCTGCCTTAAATACATGCCTTCATTTAGTATTTATATATTCTTCAAATGAGATGTCCTTTATGGATATATGTGACTGTTCACAAATAACATAACTCCTCAATGAAACATACCTCTCCAAGATAAACTGCTGCCTTAACAAACATAAATACTGCCACTAACAACTTCATGTTGATCGCTGCTTTTAACCATTATACAAATCGTTGACTCTTCATAATTAGATTCGCACCATTTCATGTTTTATCGCTGCCCTTCCTTAAAACATAGTGACTTTTTTAATAAGTGCTTGACTTAAACATAAGCGCATCCTTTGTTTTTTCTTATATGAAGGCGCCACTTAGTCAAAAATAATCGCTGCTTCTTATTAAAGAAAGTCGCATCTCCTTGTTTCTCTTGATCACACCTTCTAATTACCTTTGATCACTCTCTCTTTTTAACCACCTCCTAATTGCACCATATCTCATCATGTAAATAACATGTTACTCATAAAAGGAAGCGTTGGCCATCTTCTAGGCGCTAGCCTTATGAGAGTCGGCCATCATTATTAGGAAGTCGGCCAGCATTAATAAACATTTAATCTTGGCGTATTTGTTTAAGTCGGCCATCTACTTTGCTGCTGCTATGATATACAATCTAGTTGATTCAATAGCTTTAGCATAGTTCTTTTAACTTTACTGTCATGTTTATGCCTATCATCTTTAGTGTTTGGCATTTTCTTATTATTCCTTTTTGGTGCTTTATCGCTTTTTGGCATTATGTCAAGCAGTTTACGTATCTTATGCTTCAAGTTTGTAATGTCCCTTTTAGCAACAACATATTTTTAGAAAGGGACATTTCATTTGATAACCCTCTCTTTGTCTTAGATGTAGAAGCAACTTATGATAATCCTCTTTTCATATTGGATGATGAAACAACTCTTGATAGAGGCAACACATTTGATGATAACATCAAGATATGGGATCCAAGAAAATTGAGTTAGAGCGTGGTTCTCTTTCTGTTGGTGTAACGGAATCATATCATGAGGATGTGCTGAGCTTATGGTTGGTAATCCTCCTGGGAGACCACCGAATGAAGAGAATGCAAGTGAAGTTGTAGTTTCTTCATGGGACGTATTGAATCATGAAGACTTCTACAATTCAGATTTTGAAAAGTTTCCAAACAATATTTTTGAGCCTGTTGGAAATTTTAGAACAACAACAAGAAGTGTAAGTTCAGAACTTGTTTGGCATGAAGATTTTACATCTATTACCTCTAGACCTTTAGTGGAAAAAGCTTGCATGGTTGAGTTGCAAGAAGTCCAAGTTGTTACCATTCACCGTGATGAACAAGAAGGTGTGAACAAAATAAATGCAAAATTTTAGGTTGTTCTTAATGTTGTGGAGGCGCAGTTTGTGGATGGCACTTGGATGTGTTGCATTGGAGGCAATTTGTTTGGGAAAGATGCCTTGGGTTGCACTAGAAGATCTTTTGGTGAGGCACATATTAAGAGTAGAGTAGCGCAGTACAAGCATGGTGGAGCTGCTTCGTTACTTCAAATTCAGCATAGTGGTCACCAACAAAGTATATTGGAAGGATTTGGTGACCAAAGAGATGTTCCTTGGCAGAGGATAGCTCAAAATTTCTATTTAAATTCCACTGTTTTGTTGCAGGACAGCCACCTCACATTTTGGTTTGCTTACATTCATGAGTGTAGGCAAAATATTTCTATCAAGGGAAGTAAGAATTTTCAGATGGAGGTTGTTTGGGAGTTTTTCACAGCCTCTTCAATGTTGTATTTGAGCAAAACAATGCTTATTTTTATGCATGGAGACCTCATTTTTGCAGCTGCTGTCCCACTTCTAAAGCGCTGATTTTGATAAAATCAGGCTATGATCTGCTGTTAAATTCCTTGGACAGCCACATGTTGATTACAGTTTGGGCTTCTACACCTTGGTTGGATGATGGAAAAAGGTTTCTGATGTGGTAGAGTGATATTTCAGCCTTCCTAGCTTTAAATTGGGTATGGAAATTTCAGTGGGATGCCTTGAAATTTTCCAAGTGTTTGCCTATTGCTTTGTTTTTGAGGAGGGTAACACATGTTGACAATTTGATGAGAAGGTGCGCATGGTGGAATTGGATGGTGATGCTAGGTCATCCTAACTTGCAATTGCTTGAGGACAAGCAATTTTGAGGAGGGAGGACTGTAATGTCCTTTTTTTGGTGCATAGACTTTTTGTGCGCATTATGCTTGTTTCTAGTCTTCCGGAGGTTATTCGTCATGTTTGGGAGAACTCCAACGTTCTTGGAGTGCGGAGCAGTTGTTCATGGTTTTAAGTTCGGCTAGTCATTTGGAGTTCATAGATGCTTTCGGAATTCAGTTCCGACTTCTCAGGTGCTCTCCGACCTTCTTGGAGAAACATGCTATTTTTAAACAGTCACCTAATGGACTCCGATTTTTGTCCCAAGTCTTCTACTACACTTTGATATGGTCAAAGTTGTTTGATCAGTGCATTTCTATGCTTTCTGTAGTTTGGGGCTATTATTGGATAGTTTAATTAATATTTCACTAAGGTTGCCTAAGGTTTGGAATAAGTATTAGCAACTTAGTGTAATATTAATTATAAAGTGGTGTTCCCTTCTTGGAGTGGATTCTTTTCTATAGCATTGAGGTGAGTTGGTGTTCAAGATTTCAGTACAACTTTTAGAAGTGTTTTCGGCTTTTCCGGTTGTTCTCTAAACTTCTTAGAGAAGCCCTCTATTTTTAGAAAGTCACCCAGTTGGCGTCATTCTTTATCCCAAACCTCTTGGATGGTGTTGGTATGGTTTATTTTGCAGTTTGCCACAGTTTGGGATTTTTCGTAAGTTGGGTGATTAATTGAGCTATTTTTTTTATTATTTTTCAAGGGTACACGCGGACGCATCCCCTGCTCCTCCAGCCCCATCCCCGTCCCCTGTGACGTTTCCGGGAAGGGGGGACGGCAGGGGACGTCCCCTTGGCGTCCCCTGTGAACTCAAAAAAAAGGGGATGTTTCCGAAACGCATGCTTAGACCAAGGGACGACATATTAGGAAATGGGGACGTCTGGCCGTCCGCGAGACGGCAGGGGACATCAAAAACACCCCTCGACCGTCCCGGGGATGGCCAGATGTCCCCGACAGGTTTCAGTTATAAAAAAACATAATTTAAACATATTCAAGCATGCAGACAACATTTATAATGACCCGGTGCTATTTGTTAGCATATCCATAAGCTCAAGTATTCCTCATTTGCCATATTTCAACCGTACAAACAAGTTTTACAATGCATTATTGGGCATTGTCAAAAGATCCAGTCCTCGAGTATTCCCAGATTACTAAGAAAGAGAAACAGAGCAGCTTCAAAGTTGAAATAATGAGCTTCTTTGTTTACTAGAAAACTATACAAGTTTCAAAGAAGTTAACCAAGTACATGTATAGAAAAAGGTGAAAAAAAAAGATGTGTTCTTATAGAAAAAAGTATCCAAGAATAGGTTTTATCAATTGAAAATTGCATTATAAAACCATAAATAAAGATCAACAGAAAATTATCCTTTGAGCATTCAGCAAACTTCAGCGAGCTAAGGAGATTCCATTAATCAGCATTTCCAGTTGAGCAAACAATGGTATAAGGATAAGGAGGTGATCCTTCTATCATGCAAATGTAGGAAGAGATCAAGCAGATATTTTTAGAAATACCTGATCTAAATCTTCTAAGTCCACCAATTAAAGATAAGCAAATCTATTGCTTGGAAACTAGAGAAGCTTTTAAATGTTTACCAATTAGTTAGTATGGCAAAACGCAATAGGGTAGGAGACACTTCCTAACTCTTGAAATTATATTCCAGCTTATGATAATATACATATTAAATTCATATATATATATATTTGAAAAATTCATATATCGCCGTCCCCAAAAATTGGCCCTCGAACTGCCGTCCTCGAAACACGTCCCCTGCCGTCCCCGTCCCCCCATTCCCGAAACGCCGTGGAACATAGTTATTTTCACTTAAGTCACCTAAGGTTGAAATTAAATTAAAGTGACTAAGTGTTATAGCTAATTGGAAAGGGAAAATGTTTTATTATTTGATTGTGCACATCAAAGTGAGCGCCTTTACATGGGGACAAAAAAATAATTAAGTTGGAGGGAAAAAAGTAATTATTTCCAAGAAAGAATTATATTCTTGTGTAACTTCCAAAGTGTCTATATAAGAGAAGTGAGGGCTCATTGTTTGGTTATGCTATTGATTTGATATTATTATGCTGGTGGATCTTCCAAAGTGTCTATATAAGAGAAGTGAGGGCTCATTGTTTGGTTATGGTATTGATTTGATATTATTATGCTGGTGGATTGAACCTGCGAGTTCTTTCATTCCTTCTTGAGGATGAAAACCCTCTTGGAGAAGTTTCGGTGGTGAATGATCTACCCTAGCTGGGAATGGTGATTTCACTCAAAGATCACATTAGTGCCTTAATAGATTTTGATTTTTTTGAATTTTATTCACTCAAAGATCACATTAGTGCTTTAATAGATTTTGATGTTTTTTGAATTTTATTGTTGGATTGAGCATATTATTTTGGAGTGATTTTTATTATGGAGCTGCTGATCATTTTTGGAGTTTTGGAAGCCTTTTTTAGCCGGCTGTACATCGCAGGCAGTCGTACTAGCTATGGGAGTGAAGATCATTTTGAAGTTTTTATTGGTTGTTTATTTTCCCTATGCTGATCGTTGGTTTTAGACAATCATTGCAGGAATTTTATGCAGATTAAAAGTGAAACAAGATTGCCATACAGTACAGGGCCGTACCTATTAGCAGGGGGCCGCATATCATCCTTGTTGGGCATTAAGGGTTAGAAGATGAGTCGCTATTATTTTGGGGACTCAAAACCATGCTAATGATGTTGGGAATCATTCACCAAGTTTGCCGATCCAATATAGAATTGTTATCTGTTGCTAGACTCACCTGTTTGGCCGTACCATTGCAAATATAGGCTATTCTGCATAATCCAAAGTTCTGATCAGACCTGCAGTTTGTAACAGTAGTGTCATACAGAGGTATAGATGAAGTATTGGGTGTTTGACAGTGGTTTGAGGTGTTGCCAGATAGCATTCAGTTTCCTGAGCATCCATTGAAGAGGTTATTGTTCATTTGCTGTGTGTTGTCACTTGATCTAAGCTTGCTTTGATTTCAGTTGTGGGCATATTGAACATTTTGAATTAGATATTTTATATTGCAGATTACAATCATTGTGATAAACATTCATGTTTCATTATTAGAGTGATTGTAATCCCTGGATGGTATTACTGCCAGTGGGAGTTGATAGTTTCTTGATTATGTTGCTTACCCTATTGAATAAGTGGTTCTCTATGGTAATGGCTTCCCATCGAATAAGTGGATGTGCCTACGTTTTCCTTCAGTTTACCCACTGAATAAGTGGAGAATACCCACTGCACAAGGGGATGCCCGCTGAATAGGTGGAAGTTGTATTTAATTTGCATTGCATTATAATTGCTTAGTCTGAAGCACTTGTATGCTCTTACCTTGCCTGTTTGGGAACTTGGTGATCAAAAGGTGTGGAGGAGTTACATGGTTGCATTTCATTTGCTAACACTGTTTGTTAAAGTTGGAAATTTGAATTTTTTTGAGGTAGATCATTACATCATCAACAAATTGCTCATAAGAAGTTTGGATTTATGGCAAAGGCTGGTTTAAATCTATTCAATTTCCCATTTGTGACATTTTTTAGGACGTTTCTTCCAAGCACTTCATCAAGAATAATAAAGAGATAAGGCGAAAGAGGATCCCCTTGTCTTAATCCTCCTTTAGAAGCAAAATGACCATTTGAGGAGCTATTAATAATTACTAAATACATGGGAGTGGTGAAACAGCATTTCATCAACCTTAAGAGTCTTTCCTTGGAACCCAGATTTCTCCAAAACTTTCAGCATGAAGTCCCAAGAGATTGTCATATGCCTTTGAGATGTCAAGCTTGAGAGCCATGCTATCCTTTATGCTCTTGTCTTTTGAGTGGAAAACTTCGTGGATTGTGATAATTTCTAGAATTTGTCTTCCGGGCACAAATCCATTTTGATTTTTGTGGATCACCATATCCAAGAAGGGTTGTATTCTTAAGACCAGCAATTTGGAAACGATTTTATAGATGGTGTTGCACAAACTAATGGGCTTGAAGTCATTGAGGTTATTAGCCCCCACTTTCTTAGGAATTAGCACCAAAAATGTATTGTTGATCTCACGCAATAAACTACCGCTTTCAAAGAATTCTTTGGCTGCCATTGTAACATCAAGATCAATAATATCCCAAAAGGTTTGAAAGAAGGCAAGAGGAAAGCCATCGAGCCTTGGGGCTTTGTAAGGGTCCAGAGAGAAAACAACAGTCTTAACTTCTTCCAACACTTTCTTTCCCACGGTTTCCAAGTCCTTGGGGAATATAGATCGAGGAATATTCTCAAGTAACTCTTCCTCCTTGGACAGATCGGTGATATGAATAGTATTGAGTAAAGATTGGAAGTACCTAGTACCTTCCTACTGGATTTCTTCCTCATTAGAGATCTTGGTTCCATCTTCTTTAATCAACTTTGTTATTTTGTTGTTCCTTCTGTGCTTGAGTGTAGATTGGTGGAAGAACTTGGTATTCCTATTCCTTGATTTCAGCCGTTGCACTTTTGATTTTTGCTTCCAAAATATTTCCTCATTCACACAGATATTATGCAGCTGGTTCAATAATTCTTTTTCTTCTTTACAAAGATCCGCTAAAGTACCTTTGACCTCCATCAGAAGTTGAATAGCTATAAGCTTGCCCTTTATCTCCTTTTTGTTTTCAAAAATGTTTCCAAAAGAATTCTTATTCCATGACTTAAGATTCTTCTTTACATTGTTTAGTTTTTTAACAAGCTTGAACATGGTTGTTCCTTCAACTTCTATCTTCCACCAATTCTTAATGTTCTCCTTAATGGCAGAATGTAAGGTCCACATTATTTCAAACCTAAAGAGGTATTGCCTTTTCTTTTCTCCCATATCCCATAAAAAAAGAAGGGGATTATGATCAGACCCAAATCTAACAAGAGCTGAAACATTGCATTTGTCCACAATATGCCAATTAGAGGATATCAAGAGCTGTGTAACTTGACTTGAATAAGGTGAGAATCGGCTCTATTATTGGACCAGGTAAAGGAGGAGCCTCTTAGGTCAATATCCAATAAGTTTGTTGCTAAAAGAAAGTCTGCCATGTCTATCATGCTATTAGAGAAATTGGTATTGCCACCCATTTTTTTCAATGGATAAAGGGGAGAATTAAAATCCCCCGCAACCATGCAATGCTGATTTCCAATTTCTTCTTTAAAAGTAATCAGATCATTCCAAAGAGACTTTCTATGTGACTGAGAGTTAGGAGCATAGATATTAGTCAAAATCCATGAACCCTAGTGGCTTTGTGACGGAAATGCATATTCAGAATTTTTTTATTCATACAAATAAAAGTACCTTATAATTGTGATGGCTACCACATGGTATTAATTCCTCTAGAAGCTCCATCCGCAAGCATGGCTTGAAATTTCGCACAGGGCTAGATGTTACTACTAGCATCCACAAAAGAGTTTTGGGACAGTTTGATTTCTTGAAGAAGCAAAATGTCAAGGTTGATCTCCTTCATTCCATTCCTAAGAATAGACTATTTATGAGAGCTATTAATCCCTCTTATGTTCCATGATATTATCTTCATTTCTTGGGTTTCTTGGAGGAAGACATCTCCAGGGTGCGTTCTTTTCCATTGGCAACTTCACGAGCTACTTCCTTAGATCTGGTTTCTCTCAGGGATACCTTTGTTTGAGTCCACTCCCACATCTGTTGTCTTTAGTCTTCTGGGGTTTTCCTTTCCCCATTTGGGGGGACAAAGTTGGCTGACTTGAAGGACCTTGCCAATTTAATTCTTTTATCTTTAAATCCTGATCCTCTACCATCTTTACAGCTTCAACTCCTTGAAACAACAAATCCACTTCCCCTTTTTCAGATGATAGAGTGAATTCATTAATGACCGATGTGTCTTTAGTGTTCTCTTTCTCTTGATCCTGGGGCAAGAACTCACCTTCTAAAATCTTTTCTTCAGTAGTGGCTGAAATAGGAATTGCTTCAGGCAAGTCCTTCAAGGGTTCTTCCATCAAGGCTCCCACTGTCCGAGTCTTGACTTCACAGGTCTTAGTTGTTTGCTCTAGCGAAATAGACTCCATGGGATAATCATCTCCTTATGAGTTTGATCCTTTCCTTTTCCTTTCTGTTGAGTCCCATGAGCTTCAGGGCCCTCTAGATCCCTGGGTAGGAATGTGCACAAATCAATCATATGCCCAAATTGTGATCATTTTTGGCAATATAATGATGTGTTCTCATATTGAATGTCTTGAACCCATCGACTAAGTTTTGATTCTAGAGGAATAGAGGCGGGCAATACCTTATTGATAGCAATGTTGACACAATAGTGGGAAAATACTAGTATGCTCCTATTTCTTGTGACATTGTCCGGCATCAAGAACTGGCCAATGGAATTAGCTGTCCCGACTCCCAACAATGATTTCCTCGTTCTAGTATTCCAACTGGACAACAAGTAGACAGATCCATGTTGGTGCCATCGTGCATAGATCAGCAAAAGGGTCAAAGCCTAGTTTCCATTTGCATAGAGAAAGCTTGGATTTACCCATTGGCCTGGGGCCTCCAACCAAATTTTTGGTCTTCAAACAAAAAGAAAAAAGGAAAAGCCTTTGCACTGACCTCAAGATGTCATTTAATCTTCCATTTAGCTATAGTCCAGCGGCGAACAAGATCTATGTTTGGATGTCTATCAAAGAACTTGCCAACCAGAGCACTTTCCAAGTTAAGGATGACTTTGTCTATAGTTGAATCTAAAGTTTTAACTACGATCCCCTCCTCCGAGTCATTGTATCAGTATGAGACACCTCCTAGAGATTTAGGGGCAGGAGAGGGAGTTTTTAGTACACCAGCCCAAGATTTCAGGCTCAGGTTTCTGCCAAAAGGTAGCTTCTTTCGAACCGAGCCACCTTTTGATGTAGGTGAGGATCCACGTGGAAGAGCAGCTTTGTCTACCATGAAGGATTTGCCATTCAGCACAGAGGATTCCTGCCCAAACTGTGATCCACTCATTTCAAATTTGCCACCTAATCTTTTTCTGCATCTGTCCGTTCATTAATTTTTAGAGATTTGATTTCCATTCTCTCTTGAGTTATTTCTAGAATATTGCCTCTCCCTTCTTGGCACATCGGGATCATTGACTTCACTTTTTCTTTTCTGCACACTTAGAACAGCAATGTATATTTCCATAGACCAGAAGTATATTGTTATTGTTTTATCACACAATAGAATAATGATAGATCTGCATACTTGGTTTATTGTTATTCACAACATTTTTGCTTAGTGTAGAATATTCTATATTATTCTGTTATTCAGGTTTTATTATCTCTGTATTCTCACCATATATTTTACAAGATTTTCTAACATTGTACAGGTTTGTTTTATTTTCTACTGGATGTGATTTTGTCTGAAACACCCTGTTATTTGTTTTTCTGTATTTCTTTCTACACCATTCCATATTCCTCACATATTCAGCATTGTAAAATCTGTTTTCTATTATGTAACCAAAATTTGTAATATCTTAATACTGTTTCCTTTTGCTATTGGATAAAACCCAACTCATCTTCCTCTTTCAATTCTGTGTTTAATTAAATTAATTTAACAACACATTTCATTAGTTTAATTAATACACCACACTTGGTTAGTAAAATTTAATCTACCTTTAGGATTAAAGTAGATTAAATTTTATATTACACACGGCTTCCTTCACTCTCTACTAAGCCCAAGGTGTAGGTGACATGAATTAAGAAATATTCGATCACCAACTTCCTAAAGTTAAGAGAGTGTGCATTCGAGTAAACAAAAACAATAATAGTTGTTTTAATAGTCTATTTTGCCTCCAATACCATGTAAATATACCTTAATTCTTCCAAGGTCAACCATATGTACATGCGATCATATTGTCTCTGTCCAAAGCTTTGACACAAATCAAAATCGTTATCATGACATAGAGAAACTTTGTTCAATGTGGGGACTCTTTAGCATCCCTGAGATGGTTGAGGGATGCCTAGGCATCTCTTGGCTGCCCTAGGGACGTTGGGGAGCCTCCCCAATGTCCCCTGTAGGCAAAGGATGCCACCAAATGCCCCCAGAACCTCCCTTGATTTGGCGTGGCCATTTTGTCTCCTTCCTTGAAACGAGTTAATTTTTTTTTGGCCGGGGGCATGTTTCCCTACGGAACATTGGATAAATTGTTTCAATGACATATGCCAAGAGATACAGAGTAGGAAAAGGAGGATTTACAATATCAACAATATTGTGGAGGATACATGGCCTATCAAAGTTGATAATTTCTGTTGCTAAGGGAAGTTTCTCTTTTCTTCTACATAAATTCAAGGAATGGGTGGGCCATTGTAGAGTTGATGGATTGATGGGAATGCTATTTATTTAGTAATACGTAGTTTTGAGGCCAAATGTATAGGCTTAATTTCTCCATTTCTTAGATGATATTTGTTTGAAATGCAGTTCAGTATGGATTGCCAATATTGGTGCTTGCATTCTTGGCACGGTGGATTTTCATTCATTTTCTTTCCTCCATTTAGAAGGCCTTGGGTCCAATGGACAAATTCCATTTTCGTATTAAAAAAAAAAATCTACCAAGATATAATAACAAATTGAATTCTTCCAGGTATTATAAAAATATAGAATCCAATTATCTTGCTTCTCAGGTTTTCCAAAATAGAATGTTTTGGATAGCAATTGTCAGAAAAAGCAACTAAGGCTATAATGCAATTTATAGCTACTATTTTTAATGAAGCCAAAACTGTCATTACAATCTTTAATCTAATTTTCAAATTTCAGTCCAAGGCTTGTTTGAGGGCATCTCTTGGTATAGACCTTTGTTATTTGTTTTGTTGTTGCTCCCTTATTTAAACTAATTTCATTTCATGTGAAGTACTAATTTTTGTCAAAAAGCATAAACATGTTTGAGGACATGTTTGTTATCTTTATTCTTGCACATCTAAGGCTTTCTAGTGTCATTTACATTGGATGATTTGCTTTACAGGAATGAACATGGTGGGTTGTATATGTGATTTTTGTGAAGCATTCTTGTGCCATTCGAAACGTTGCCTCACAACTCATTGCTGTACATGCCCACTAACTGATGCAACATGCATTGAATGTGAGAGGACTGTTTGGGAGCATGGAGGAAGAATGTTCCGATGTTTTTCATGTGATCAGTGGTTATGTGAGGACGATCAGTTTGAGCATCAAGCTTCTTGCCAACAGCTTGAGAGTGAGACTTTCCATTGTTTGTCTTGCAATCGACTTGGAATGTATACATGTTTACGTTGCAAGATTTGCTTCTGTGATGATCATGTAAAAAGTGTGAATAGTGTGGTCAAGAAAGGGGAGGTATGGTTGCCAATTTTTGTTTCCCAAACAACCCTCTAGCTATTTCATTTTCTCTTTTCATAGATTGGGATTTATGTACTGAAAATGGACAGTATCAGACTATATGCTAGCTACTTGTGGTGTTTCTTTTATTTTATGCATCAGTTCCTTCCATACAAGTTTAACTGAATTTATGGGTACTGGTAAGAGTCAAATGGATAGCTAAAATTATTCTTATTCTGAAAGTTTAGTGAACGTCAAAAATCTTAATTAAATTTTTTCCTTCACCTGTCACTTGTCAGGGACTGACATGTAAAAAGTGTGGTTATGCTTTGAAAGAGACAAAAGATCTGAGTGTCTCTGTTCGGCAACATAAGTTTGGACGCCAGGTAACCTTGCTTATCTTGAACGTAAGACTTTAGTGTGAAACACTGTGTCTTCTGGCTCTCTTCAATCTTTTGTCGACTTCATGTGTGAACTATTGTTTCTCTTCATGCTTGGAATGCTGTTCTTTAGTGTTTGTGACATGCAATGAAATTGGTTTTATGCTTTCAGTTTCATCATTTATGCAATCCATACAAAAATGCATTTCACAGATGCCGTGTTTATCAACATCCTGAGACTCGCACTCAGAAAGCCAATTTTGACTTGAATTTAGGGAATAAAATGGGCAGTTCTATAAAAACATAAAAGAAGAGAATTTTATGGATTTTTTTTGTATATAATATCAAATCAACTCAAACTACACATAAAAGTAATCGAATACATCTAACAGACAAATTTACACCAAGAAGTAAGTAAATAGTGCCAATCTTTGACTGTGTTCTTTCTATGTCTAATTTCCTACCATTGTGTGAGTTTTTTTTTCTTAAAGTTCATGTAGGAACCATTTTCTTTCTATTAATGCGGAAGAGAAATTACAATATAAATTAGCTTGTACTGGCTTTCAGTTTCATGCAATCCATACAAAAATGGATTTCTCAGATGCCGTCTTTATCAACATTTTTGACTTGAATTTAGGGAATAAAATGGGCAGTTTTATAAAAACGTAAATGAAGAGAATTTTATGGATTTTTTTTCGTATCTAATATCAAAGCAACTAAAACTACACATAAAAGTAATCGAATACATCTAACAGACGCAAATTTACACCAAGAAGTAAATAGTGCTAATCTTTGACTGTGGTCTGTTTATGTCTAATTTCCTACCACTGAGAGTTTTTTAATTTATTTATGTAGGAACAATAATAGTAAAGTCATTTTCTTTCTATTAGTGTGGCAGATAAATTACAATATAAATTAGCTTGTACTCCTTATAGCTTTAAACACTTGTCATTTCCCTGGCTGTTCCTGTCTGTGATTTGTTCTAAAACAGTCCATTTTTTCTTCTATATATTTGCAGGATGATTGTATACAAAACGATAAAAAACGTCAGCATTAAAAATAAATTACTTGTTATCTACATATTCTATAGAGTAAAACAAAAATTCATATAAAGCAGGGAAGAAGATATGATGCCAGATTAGTTGGCAAAATAATATTGTAGATATAGAAAAAGATGGTAACAAAAGCTGAAATTTGGAGAGGCTGAGTTAAGTTTGTATAAGATGTACTTTATAGAAATTTTTCTAACATGATACCGAATCTGAGGAACTTCAGTTCCCTCTTTCTTTTTTACCTGGCTGTTATGCTTTCTCTGGCATATTTGCGCTTCTCTTTCTTAAGGTCGGGATGGGGTTCTTTGTCTATATAGTTGTTTTGCTATATTGCAAAGTGAAAAACGGTTCACCTAATTCTTTGGTAATTTCCGAAACATGTTATAACCTAAGCTAATCGTTATCAAAGTTGAAATATAAAGAATTCTCAACTTTTGTTCTTTTAGAATTGCCATATATTTGTTTTTTTTTCATATGGTCAATGCACTTATTACAATAAGTCTGCAACTAGCTGCAGGCTATGCCTTCTAAAATAAAATTGACTCTTGATTGTTTTATCATGGAACAGAGTACCAATGAAACAGATTATTATGGAGAATCTTCTTTTGGTAGTGGATATCATAATGATAATGATTACCTTCAAAATATTTCGGAAGAAGATGGCACTGATGAAGACGAGGATGAAGATGAAGTTTCAGAAGAGGAAGATCATGACAATTATGATGAATATGACGAGAAAAATGCACTAGTTGGAATGGCTAGTTTAAAATTGAAATAGTAATCACTATTCATTTATCATGCTTCTGGTGGATTCTGGATTTCATGAGTTGAAGGAGATCCCATGATGCTTTCATTTTATTTCTGTGGCTCTAAAATACGAGTTTGTTGTTTCTACCGTGTTAAGCCCTTTCTATGTATTTTGATTGATATTTCTGGCTATTGTAATGGCATACCTCTTTGTTAGCAACATGTCCTTGTTCCCAAGATTTTTTCTTTTCTCCATGTTATGGGCCCAGAAGGCATTTGCCTAGTCTTCTTTATCATTGTTCTCTTTTAGAAATGAGTTTCTCCGAGGCGCAACTCTTCCTTTGTGTTATGGTTTGAAGGAAGACAGAAAAGTCTGGTTCTTCCATAGTGATTGTTATCTTGAATTGCTATAGCACCGTCAACATCTTGCTAAATTGTATTGTAGACATAATATTGGGGTGAAATATTCCTTAGATTCTAGTCATGCTTTGATGGAGTAATTATGCCTATGGAATCACTTCGCAAACCTGCATTTAATTTTTGGTTCATAGCACTTTTAATTTGTTATTATTATTTTTTTCTTTTTTGTAATTGCTGAGTTCTGACATTATCTCGACCCTGCAAATTCGTTTTATATTATGTTAATTGGGGTAAACGCCCAACAAAATAAAATCAAATAAAAACTTCTTACCTTAGCCTGCCTTTTTGATATTTCATATCAAGTTCCAAAAGTAAGTGAATCACACAATTTGTCTATCACCATTTATTTTCTAAAGCATTTTTGAACAGTAGTTGCACATATTGTTGGAGCACCGCTTGTCTTTTTCCAATCTGGGCTCAACGATCTTCTCCAATATTAAGGTTCTCAACGTTCAGTAATGGATTAATGTTTGCAGAAGAATCTTGCCATATGTAAAATATAATGCGAAAATTATTTTCATAAATAAAGCTTTTGACAAGGTGTGAAACAATGAAGACTCATAATTTGAATGCTCTAGAAAGAAAAGATATGATGGCTGGACTGATACTGTGCGGACACAATTTTTCTAATTATATATTTTCTAAGAACAACTCAAGATTATAGGGTTTATATCAATATACAGTACATATATAGTCTTGTAAGGTCAATGAAAACTTGAGAATTAACTCAAGATCATAGGGCTTGTATCAAATGTAGAGTTCCATCTATAGTCTTGTAAGGTCAATGAAAAATTTGAACTCGTTAACGATTTAACTTAGCACCCTCTTCAAAGTGCTTTATCATTACTGTTCCTTCTTACTTAGATCTCTTTATCATAACACTTTTCTAGCTTGTACGTATTTATTGAGCTTCCTAGCATGGAGTTCTGGACCGTTTGAGATTTGTATTGCATCGTCTCCCAAATGACTGCTGAAACATTATTCCAAAAGTTCTTAGATCATGGTTTAAAGAATTAAGAATTCCCTCACTTAAAAAGAAGTTTTATACTGATACTGAAATTTATCTTTATTTGGGTAAATTAAATTTACTTGAATGTATTATGTGTTTTCTCTGTGATTGTTTAGTTCTCATATAAATATTTAGTTCGTATAGTCTAGGGAATAGTGAGGTGCTTCATTTAGGAGATTTTTCATCAAAGGGAACATTTTAAACGTTAACTCTGTTGTTTTGCATACACTCTCACCTCACTACATGAGAAATAGACATTTGACACCCATTCAAGTTTGACGGAGTCGTCACTTCGGAACTCATTTTGGGCTCTTCACTCTATTTAAAGAGTCTACTGGTTTCTCTCATAGGGCCTTTATAGCTTTTCTCAAAGGCTTCTTTAATGTTTCCATGAATTTTATCCCGTCTTTCACTGAAGTTGGAAGAAGCTTGATGTATATTATGAAAGCATTTTAATTGTTACACATGGGATTTTCTTTCTGTTGTGTGGGGTTCACAAATCTTGTGTCTTAGCATTTTTAAGCTATGTTTTATATTGTGATTTACTGCATAATTTACTTATTTAATAGTTTAGTAGGTGATCTTTGAATTAGTTCTTTCATGATATTAAAGTGTGCCACTAAACTTAGAATTAAGTGTGTGCAGATCGGGTAGAATCTAAAAAAAAATCTATACTTCAGAATCAACTTTTTGACATTTTTTTGGGGTCATTGTAGGCGCTTATTTCTTTTCTTTTCTTTTTATTTTTTAATCTTTAAACTAATATATGTGCACAATTTAACAAATTATTGATAGATTCGTTTTTATTTTTTATTTTTTATAAATCTTCAATATTTTCCACAAGTCATCTTGAGAAACAGAAACATCAAAATCACCAATGGTCAAATGGTCAGGGAGGGCCTTTCGGCACTGCGTAGCTACACTTGCAATCTTGCAGTGAGAACGAGAACACTTAGAAGCAAGGTGTCCAATAGTAAAGTATCATCTGCAATGGAAGGGGATGCCCTCATAATCAAGTGGTTGAGTCTATGGCCTATCCTCCACCATCAAGACAACGTCCCCTAGAAGATATCGTATTTGTGATCTATGATGTCTATGCTTTAATATGTTATGTCCAATTATTTTTTGATTAAGGGTAAAAAGGGGTTTTTTGAAAGGGCCCCAACCCTTTTACAAACATGGATCAAATGAAATAGCTATGCGATAGCATAACAAATAATATAAAACACAGAATGATTACCAAGATATTCGATATTTACAAAGGAGCGACAACATCCTTAAATAAAAGTTTACAAGCGCTTTATCCCGTAAGGATAAGAGTGACAACTAAGTGATAGCTAATAAAACAAAAGGATAAGAACTCGACTAAAAGAATAAAGAATATTTCTAAAGTGTATCCTAACAATTAATTGACCATTAAATATTACAATAATAATTTAATACAACACAACAACCAAGAAACACCAACCAAACTTAAGAAGTCACAGTGGCTTGAAACCAAAGTTCTCCAACGAGCATGAAACTTTCTCTTTGAGAGCCTCCAAAGGGACATTGGGACTATATTGCGTGCATTCGAGATCATCCACAACTATGATCAGTTGATCACAATTCATGCTAGAACCACTAGGTGAGTGCTGGCGACCTAAAGCTTCTTGCTTCTTGTTTTGAAATGAATAATATACATGCATACATGTTTAAAATTAAAATGATACGTACAAACTTGGATTTGAGTGAGTATATTATTTTTATGACATCATAAAATGATATTCTCTTTTTCTAAGTGAAATTTGACTCTTGTGTTGGGGTAAATATGTTAGGAAACATCTAGAGGCTTCTAGAAAGCCTTAAGTGGGTTTCTTGGCTTGAATATTTATCCATTTGTAATTTGGAAAGTCTTTGAGGCCCATATGACCTTCACAAAATATGTAATGGTACATTTCTTATTTTGTATCTGCCTTTACTATTTGGAACAGTTTGTCAACATAATGGGCTAAGGAGTTAACAGTTTGGTTGAGTGCATATCATCCCCGTATTCTTATCTACTTGAATTAAACTTTCAAATATTCTCAAGTTGTTTAAGATGTTTTTGTTGACTTTTGTCTTGTTGGGATTGGCATGGACACATGTTACCTTTTGACTAGTAAGGATTTAAAAACTTGAGTAGAGTTTATTTAACCATAAGATTAGGTTAAGGGAAGTGGTTGACTCTTTGAGAATTCATTATACTATTTTAATTATAGAAATTTAAGAGCTTAGAGAGAAAAGAGCAACAAAAACTTAAGAGGGTTTGAATTAGAGAGTGATTTTGACGATAAGAGAGTATAATTCAAGATTTGAGAGATCTTCAAGCTTGGAGAATGATCTTGAAATCTGGAGAAGAGTGTAGTGAGATTGGAAGAGGATTTGAGAATTACCCATATCCCATTTCAAAGGATTTAAAGCTTTTAGGACTAGGATTTCATGTTACATATTATTCTTTTGGTTTAAACCATTTCTTTTGACGAAAATAATGTTCATCTTTGTATATCTTTGTAGGAACGATTAGAATATCTCTTATTCCTATTTTCTTTGTTATAATTGAAAAGATAATATTAAATCATGAAAGAAAATCTTAAATCTTTATGTATTTATATTTTCTTTGAGTATGTTGAGTACTATGGAAAGAAGAGTCTTGCTATGACTTTAGAAGCATGGAAGAGTCTATGTGTTTGTCTATTGAAACCCTTCTGAAGAGTCTCCTTTGTGTAATGACTCCTTAGCATGCATAGGAGCTTGGTATATGATGTAGGAGGCATGGAGTGTATGTGTTTATGGTCAAGGGTGAGCCTTTGTGATAGAGAAATAAATGGTGTGATTGACAGCTTGGAATCTTGAAAGGAGGACATGTTTATAGTTTATGATATCTTTTAATAGGTGAGTTTCTTTCCTTGAGATCCCTTGCGGTTTCTTGTTACATTTATCAATAGATATGGAGATCCTTGACAAAAGAAACTCTATAAATCTCATTTACACATATCCTCCTTTGTAAATAAATATTGATTCTACTTGTGTTTAAGTAAACCCTTGTATTCATGTATTTGTATATGTTGCCAAAATGAGTGTTATTGAGTTTGTATCCATGCTTACTTCTCTTAGCAAGAATGGTTGGGCTTATTGGTTCCAAAAGGTTAGGAGGTAGCTAAATCTCCCATGGCTTTCATTGGATTAGAGCTTGGAGCATATGGAGTTTTTGAAGATCTTACATTATTTCATGTTTGGGTACAACATATCTTACTTTTTGGTCTAAGTAGGACGTGCAAATCGACATTTTAATTTTTTAATTTTTTCTCACAATTATATCAAGCAAACTGTAAAGAATTTGAAGTAATATAAACTAATGATTTGTGATATTTCTTATATAGATTATATATTTAATTTTTTTAAAAATAAAAAATTAATTGTCATGTTTTAAATATTTTCAATAAAATGTTTTACACTTTATAATATTTTTAATGAGTAATATTTTCCATAATGCATAACTTGAGCTAAAAATAAAATATTTTCTTCTAAAACATAGATTTTTTAACATTGATATCTATGGCATACATTTTGTAATTTTTTGTTGCATATTTCATTTATTATTAATTTTTAAATTGAGAACAACTATTAATTTAAACACATATTTCTTGTATTTTATAACACTTTTTGTCTATACCCAACTTAAAAAGAAAAACATCAAGGGCATTCTTATTTTTTAGATTTTCTCATTGTTTGTTATTTTTTGTATTGAAATAACTTGCACAACAAAAGAATATAATAGGAAATCTACTACAAATACTTGATAATACTTGAGAATAACAAGCCACTTCGAGGGGCCAAATCTCCAAATATCTCCAATGAAAACACAATTTGCAATATAATGATAACAAACTAACCATTAGCTCTTATATATACTTAATTATGCCCTGGCTACCACACAAGTCGACTTAGATACCTAAATATAACACTCAGGATGACTTAATTATCTAAGTAAGACTATAATAATAATCATATAACTTAATTAAGAGTTAAGGTAACCACAAGTCAACAACTCATAACCCTATGCACACTATAGGATTAAGGGAGTAGCATACCCCCCTTCACAAAAGTGTTGTCCTCCATGCTGATCATTTTTGGATGCTTCTACGCAAAATTTTCATCAGTGGCATCTCCGACCAACAAATTCTTCCATTCTGTGAGTGTCCTAGTCCTCATATCCTTTGTGCATGTCTAAAAATTTAACTTAGGCTTTGAGATGGGACATTCCTCTACATCTGGCTTAGGTAGCACTGTATGTGTTAAAATTATGCTGACTAGGTTGCTGCTTCATTTTGTTAAATGCCTTCAAAATAGCTTGTGGATTTAGTGATGTAGGAATCTTTAATCATTGCACTTCTAATGACAATAATTGAACTAGACCTCTATCTACTCTCTTGTTAATCATCTTTTGCATTTGGTATGAACTTACCATATGTGGATACTTTGCATGCAACCCCTTTAGTTCAAATGTTTTACCCTCTAAGTGAAACCAGATGAATAACTCTTAGAAGTTCATCTCAATTGTTCCTTATGTAGTGAGCCACTAGACTCCCAAAATAATGTCTGCTCTAGCCATGGGGATAGCAAACATATGACAATCAAGCATGTAGTCTCTCATGGTGAGTTTAATATTGTGGCATTTCTTAAACAATTAATTGTACCTCCATCTGCAATCATAACCTAAAAATCAAGGGTTGGGTAAACAAAATAGTTCAATTGTTTTGCCAACTTACTATTGATGAAGTTATGAGTACTCCTTGAGTCAATCAATGTTGTTACCTTATATTTTTTAAGGGAACCCGATACCTTAAGGGTTTGTGGGGTGCTAATACTTGATAGAGCATGACAAAAGATGGTTGAACATCTTTTGAGTCTTCTACAACCACTAGTGCCTCTTCTTCATCATAGGTTCCCTTAATGCAGAACAATTTCTTCTCAACACATTTATGTCCTATACTATATTTTCCATCACAATTGAAACATAGCCCTTTGGCCCTTATTTCTTCAATTTATCAAAGTTTCAATCTCATAGGTCAAAGAAATGATGGTGGAGGGGTCCTCCAATCTCCTTTACTAGGGAATTCCTGTCTTCTATCAACCAAAAAAAATTCATCTATCTTCCTTGCCATAATAATTGCTTGGAATAGAGAAGCTGGACGTGACATGCATATGTCATATTTGATGTGGTCCTTTAGATCCTGTAGAAATAATTCCTTAAAATTTTTCTTTGTAACATGCTCCACTCTTAAAGACAAAGTTTGAAATTATTGAGTAAAGTCCTTAATCGTACTTGTTTGCTTTAATTTGGTAAGCTAACTATAATGTGTAGTGGGTTCCTCTTAGAAAATAGGCCATGTGACAACACATCCCTTCTTTTTCTTCTCTTCACATAGCCAACGATACCAAACAAATTAGTTACATATGTTCCAAGTATAAGGATGCCATTGCAACCTTTTGTTATGGGACATGACAATGATCAAAGAATTGCTCCATTTGATAGAGCTAATTGGTTGGATCCATGCCATTAAAATTTCACATATCCATCTTTGGTGCGAAGTGCCTAGCCATAGAGTTGTTTGGGTGATAATCCATCTTTAGATTCAAGCCAAACCCAAAAACATCATACTTCTTAGAAGCATCATCTTCTTCCCAATACTTATTATGTGAATTTGCTCCTTTATATCCAAACCACTCACAAGGGACTCAATTCTCCTTGATAATGCACTTATCTCTCCTCTCGTCATTGTTATCTCCACCTTCAATGGGGAAATTGTTAGGAAAGGTGTCTCAACCTTGCAACTACAAAATTTTTCTATTCTTCCCAATTTTGGTATTTTCGAATACCCTTTATCTTGAAGAATAGTTTAAAACTTTCAAAGTTTCTAAAAGGAGATAAAAATGGCGGGGCTTACTATTTTTAGTAACTCTACATTTGAGCACAGATGGACCCATAATTTTTCCAAAAATTGCGGAACTGCCAAGTAAACATCTTGGGTGAGTTTCGCCTCAAGATCATATTTGGATTGTAAGATTAAAGTTTCCATTTTTTTGAAACTCCCAAAAAAGTTTCAAACTCAGATTTGAGGCACTTAGAGGTCCCTAAATGCCCTGAAAGTTGTTGTAACTAACGAATTTGGTTATAGCTTGATAGATCTCTTCACGGGCTTTCCAACACATCAAACGGTTCATCAATCAGACACCTGGATCAAAAGTTATGGCCTCCGAAAGTTGGACCTCATGTTTTGGGAAATGTGAAAACATGTTTGACACTTAAAAGAGTTGTGAAGGGGAGAGCTACACATGTTGGTGTGTGATTTGACACATCACAAGTCATCTTTGATTGGAAATAAACTAGGCGCCAATTTTGGGTGGTTTTGGCTCATGGTTTTGTAATTACCATTGATGGTTTACTGTATTGTATCTCCTATATATCAGGAGCTTGAGATGGAGGTTGTGTGTAAGTGTCTTCTAGATGTTGAGTTGCCTATGGATCTCTGGTTGGTTATACTCCTACGAAAGCTTGCTCTACAAATATATTGTAATCTTCTTGATTCCTGAATAATAAATTGGGCGGATTTAGAGTGTGGAGTTTTTCTCCCGAAAGAGTTTCCCCCTGTAATTATTGTGTTGTGGTATGATTGCTATTTGTGTTTACTTCTGTAACTGTTGTAAAGATCTAAAAGGTTATGCATATCCCTCCCCTCAAGATTAGTGTAGGAAGTTGTTTCGCTACCTTAGCTTCCTTATAAGTGGTATCAGAGCTTGATTACCTTTGGTTTCAGTTGTGGGTTGTTGGGATTTTTAAACTAATCCAGTTTTGAGTGGGAGCTTGTGCAAAAGATACTTTGTGATCTTATTGCAGCCTGGATTTTTAGATGGTGAGCACATCAAGGAAAAAAGAGGTAGAAAACTTTTCTGGTAACAATTTTGAGATGTGGAAGCTGAAGATGGAGGATCTATTAATTGATCGAGATCTATGGAATGCTATTGATGAGAATGTTTCAAGGTCCACAAATGCTACTTTGGTTGTTGAATATGATGTTATGAACCGTAAAGCCAAGGGTCTAATTAGATTGTGCTTGACAGACTCTGTTTTAATCAATGTCCATGAAGAGCCCTTTGAAAAGAAACTATGAAAGAAATTCAGTGAGATATATCAAGCTAAATCTTTAGTGAGCAAGATTTCCTTGAGGAAGAAACTATATTCCTTGAGAATGGAAGAGGGTGGATGAATCGTAGAGCACCTGGAAGCATTTAATATGTTGGTGGCTCAATTGGCATCAGTTGGTGTAAAAATGGATGAGGAAGAGAGATGCCAGATCCTACTTTGTTCTTTGCTTGATTCATTAGATTCTCTTGTTATGGCTATTGGGAGTACTTTTGTTGTCTTGGAAGTTGAAGATTTTTTGGGTTCTTTACTTTCTGAAGAAATGAGGAGGAAGGTGTCTATTAGTGCCAAAGAAGCCCTAAGTGTTCATGGAAGACCTAAAGAAAAAGGCAAGAAGAGCGAGAAATGTGACAAATCCAAGTCTAAAGGGAGATCCAAATCTCCTAGAAAGTCCAAAGTTATTTGCAAGAATTGCGGTAAGCCTAGACACTTCCATGAGGAGTGTAAAGAAGAAAAGAAGAAGAAAAAGAAGAAATTTGATTTTGATTCTGAGTCTGAGAAGGAAGATGGTGATGTGTTCATTGTAGATTTGGCCACTCATGTAGGTAATGATGGATGGTTAATTGACTCAGGTGCATCTTTCCATATGACCCCTAATAGAGATTGGTTTTCTAAATATGAAGAATTTGATGGAGGTAAGGTGTACTTGGGAAATGATTCTCATTTAAATATTGTTGGCCATGGTAAAGTTAAAATCAGATTTCTTGATGGTAGAATAAAAATGATTAATGTGTGTTGCATATCCCTGGATTAGCACGAAATTTATTATTTGTGAGTAAACTAATAGATGCGGGTGTGCAAGTAGTCTTTTCTGATTTAGGATGCAATATGGTAAGAGGTGCTATGGTGATTTCTAGAGGCGTCATATTTGGCACATTGTATAAGCTTGATGCATGCACTATTAAGTGTAATAGTACTTTTGCAAAAAATAAATTTGTGACTACTTCATTGGAAAAAGAGAGGGTTTCATTTTCATTGGATGGTCGTGGCTTTTGGGTACCTAAGTTTGCTCTTTTTTTTGAATCAAAATTGCCTACAGAGAAGACTATGTTATGGCACCAAAGATTAGGCCACATAGGAGAAAAGGGTCTAAGGACCTTGAAAACTAAAAACCTTGTTGAAGGGTTGACTAATTGTAATCTTGATTTTTGATTTCTGTGAGCATTACATTTACGGTAAACAAAACTGTGTTCAGTTTTACTCGAGTTCTCATAAATCTTGTGGTGTATTAGATCTTATTCATTATGATGTGTTTGGTCCTGTAGATGTTCTTTCCATTATGAAATCCACATATTATGTTTCATTTATTGATTATTATAGGACATGGGTATATTTTCTAAAAAATAAATCTAAAGTTTTCAGTCGATTTAAAGAATTTAAAGCAATGGTTGAGTTGCAGACTAGAAAAAAAATAAAATGTTTGAGGACCGACAATGCCGGTGAATTTTTCTCTAATGATTTTGATATATTCTATAAAGATTGTGGCATTCAGAGACAAAAGACAACTCTGTATTCTTGACATCAGAATAGAGTTGCAGAAAGAATGAACGTGACACTGATGGAGAAGGCTAGGAGTATGCTTAGTGGTGCTGGTCTAGAACAAAGGTTTTGGGTTGAAGATGTTGCTACTGCTTGCTACCTGATTTACAGGTCTCCTACATCAACTCTTGTTGATAAAACACCTATGGAGGTGTGGTCGGGGCACAAGCCTTCATTGTGATATCTTAGAGTTTTTGGTTACGAGGCATATGCACATGTGCCAAAGGAGAAGCGAACAAAGTTGGAGAACAAGGCTGTCAAATGTATCTTCATAGGGTATAGTTATGGTGTGAAAGGATACAAGCTTTGGGACCATGTTGCACAGAAGGTAATATTTAGTAGAAGTGTTATTTTTAGAGAAACTAAGCCTTTTATTAAATTACAACCAAAACAAAGTGAACAAAAAGATGTGATTCAACTCCCTTCTACACCTGAGAAAGTTGAATCGAGGCCCCTAGATAGAAACAAAGTTGAGGAGAGCTCATCCAGCTCTAAATCTTCAGAAGAGGAGGAAGAACCTCCAAATCAACTTGTTCGAATGTCTACAAGGCATTAACAACCACCTGAAAGGTATTCACCTGATGACTTTTTGCTTTGAATACTAACATAGATGAACCTAGATCTGTAGAAGAGGCATTAGGTGTGAATGATGTAGAGTCTTGGAAGATTGCTATGGATGAAGAAATGACAATTTTGAAAAAGCATGATACATGGGACCTAGTGCCATTTCCTAAAGGACAAAAACCTATTGGTTGTAAATGGGTGTTCAAGAAAAAGATTGGTTTAGATGGAAGTATTGAGAAGTACAAATCATGGTTGATTGCGAAAGGTTACCCTTAGGTTGAGGGTGTTGATTAGGGTGAGATATTTTCTCCTGTTACAAAAATGACATCCATTAGATTCTTGCTTTCTATTACTGCTGCTTATGATCTAGAGGTTGAACAAACAAATGTGAAAATGACTTTCCTTCATGGTGATTTGGATGAGGATATTTATATGACACAACTAGAGCACTACATGGTGAAAGGTAAAAGTAATTTAGTTTGTAAATTGAAGAAATCTCTGTATGGCCTTAAACAAGTCCCAAGATGTAGTACCAGAAATGTGATACATATGTCTTGAGTTTGGGATTTGGGCATTCTAAATTTGATCACTATGTTTTTTATAAATCTGATGGTGATCGTTTCCTATTTATTGCATTATATATTGATGATATGTTATTTATTGGTAAAGAGAAATGAATGATTTTAGAACTAAAGTCTCAACTTGCAACTAAATTTGAAATGAAAGATCTTGGTGCAATTAAACACATTCTTGGGATAAAAATAAGAAGAGATAGAGTGAATACAAAACTATGGCTTGGCTAAAGTATGTCAATTCATTTTTACAGAGGTTTAACATGCAGGATTATAGACCATTATTTGTTCCTTTTACAGTTGGAACAAACTTATCTGCTTCACAATGTCTAACATCCCCATCAGAGATGTAATACATGAGCAACGTGCCTTACCAGAATGCAGTCATAAGTTTGACATGTATGCTATAATATGTACTAGACCAGACATTGCCCAAGCAGTGGTAGTTCTTTCCAGATATATGTCTAATCTTGGTAGAGTTCATTGGGATGCAACTAAAAGAGTCTTCAAATATTTGCGGGGTACCTCAGACTATTCCTTGTGTTATCATGGTAATTTGATAGAAGACATACATTCCCTTGATATTCATGGTTATGTGGATTCAAACTGGGTAGGTGATGTTGATAGTAGATGATCCACCAGTGCTTATGTATTTACTTTATTTTGTGGTGCAATTAGTTGGATGAGTAAGCAATAGATTGTGGTTGCTTTGTCCACTGCTGAAGCTGAGTATATGGTAGCTACTCATGCTTGTAAATAATCCATTTGGATTAAGAGATTGTGTTCAAACATTAGAATAAAATAAGGTGCAATGAGAGTCAAAGTGCGATCTACCTAGGTAAGAACCCAACATTTCATGTCAGGACCAAGCACATTGATGTGCAATATCATTTTGTTAGAGATATGGTCAAGGATAGCAGGGTGAAGCTAGTTAAGGTAGAGGCTTTGATGAATTTTGCAGATTCATTAACTAAGCTTGTGAGCACAGAGAAGTTCAAATGGTGTTTGGAGTATATGGGCCTCTCGACCCCTAGCAATTATACCATGGTGTGTATACTCTATTTTCTCTTGCAAGGTGTTCGACAAGTGGGAGAATGTTAGGAAAGATGTCTCAACTTTACTACAAAAGGTTTCTATTCTTCCCAATTTTGGTCTTTTTGAATACCCTTTATCTTGAAGAATGGTTTAGAACTTTCAAAGTTTCCAAAAGGGGATAAAAATGGAAGGTCTTATTATTTTTAATAACTCTACATTTGAGCATGAATGGACCCATAATTTTCCCAAAAGGTGTGGAACTTTCAAGTAAACATCTTGGGTGAGTTTTGACTCAAGATCATATCTGGATTGCAAGATATTAAAGTTTCTTTTTTTTTTGAAACTCTCGAAAAAGTTTCAAACTCAGATTTGAGGCACTTAGATGTCCCTAAATACCCTAAAAGTTGTCGTAACTATTGAAGTTAGTTATATCTTGATAGATCTCTTCACAAGCTTTCCAACACATCAAATAATTCGTCAATCGAACACCCAAATCAAAAGTTATGGCCTCAGGAAGTTGGACCTCCTATTTTGGGAAATGTGAAAACGTGTTGGACACTTAAAAGAGTTGTAAATGGGAGAGTTACACATGTTGGTGTGTGATTTGGCACATCACAAGGCATCTTTGATTGGAGATAATTTGGGGACCACTTTTAGGTGGTTTTGGCTCATGGTTTTGTATTTACTGTTGACGATTTACTATATTGCATCTCCTATATATCAAGAGCTTGAGATGGAGGTTATGTGTAAGAGTCTTATAGATGTTGAGTTGCCTCTGGATCTCTGGTTGGTTATACTCCTGTGAAAGCTTGCTCTGCAAGTATATTGTAATCTTCTTGATTTCTGAATAATATATTTGATGGCTTTGGAGTGTGGGATTTTTCTCTCAAAAGGGTTTCCCCACGTAATTATTGTGTTGTGGTATGATTGCTATTTGTGTTTATTTCTGTAACACATTGTAAAGACCTGAAAAGTTCTGCATATCCCTCCCCTCAATATTAGAGTAGGAAGTTGTTCCACTACCTTAGCTTCCTTATAGAAATATCTTCCTTAATCGTAGAGTTTTCTTCCCTCATAGATTCAATATCACTAGGATCAATCTCCTCAATTACTATATCATCCTTGTTTGGGTTTTTTCTAGGTGTGTAGGATTCCTTTTGCCACTTGTGCTAGGACACTATGATGGGAAAAATAATTTTGCAATAAATCACACAAAACAAATCCAAATGATCTAAAAAATTTACTGTAACTTGCTTAGGCCTAGATCTTGTCTTTTAAAAAACCTCCAAGAAATTCATTGATTTGCATCCTTGAGAGTGAATTTGGTGGAAACCCTAATTTCATAATAATTTTCTCATATCTTCTCCAAATGAACTCAAAATGGATTGTAGCAACTTCAATATGTCCTCGATAAACCCTCTAGAAATAAAAAATTCATTGATTTGCAGCCTTGAGAGCGAATTTAATGGAAACTTTAATTTCATAATAACTCCAAATCTACTCCAAATGACCTCAAATAGAGATTATAGTACCTTCAATATGGACTTCAAAAACCCTTTAGAATTAGGAAAAAAATCACTAATTTGAGAGAGATATGCCCTTCCCCATTTGACCTCTTGAGCCAAAAAAATCACTTTGATTCTTTCCCTCTGAGTGCCAAGATCATGCTTTGATACCACTTTTAATTAAATAACTTGCACAAGAGAAGAATATGATAGAAAATATGCTACAAATACTTGATGACACTTGAGAATAACAAGCCACTTCGAGGGGGTAAACCTACAAATATCTCCAATGAGAACATAATTCACAATATGATGATAATAAATCAACCACTAGCTCATATATATATATATACCTAATTATGACCTAGATGCCTTCTAGGTTGACTTAGATGCCTAATTATAACACCTAGGGTCACTTAATTATCTAAATAAGACTATAATAATGATCATATAACTTATTTAAGAGTTAAAGTAGCCACAATCTAACTACTGATAACCCGAGCACACTATAGGATTAATGGTGTAGCATTTTTTACGTATGTCAAACAGATGTCTTTGATTTTTGTAATAAGCCTATTTTCATTAGAAAATAAAAATAAAATAATAAAATAAATATATTAAATCTATATATTTTTGAAAGCTTACTCCGAGGGCTACATTCTTGTAATATTTTATGTTATGATGACTTTGTTTGATCATGCAAAAGTTGATTTGAATCAACAATTTGTATCTAATAAAATCCTTCCATGTAGCTTGGAGGAAAAAAGGTACCACATAAAATGTTTAAGGGACACATATACATGTCAAGAATGTCATCTCCAATGAACTACATCTAATTTTCCTTGTGTCCCAAGATTGGGGCATACTATTTGCATAAATTATTAAATCATGTGTCCCACAAGTGGGATAGGGCTTTATGCTTCCACCTATTGAAGATCAATGTAACAGGTTGTAAAAACGATTGTTCCTTATTTGTATTCTCAAGTTTTAATAAAGTATCAGTGTGTGTATTTTATGGAGTTGGGAAGAGATTTGTACTTCTTCTCATGTAACTTAGTTTGTTGAAAAGATGTAAATCACAAGTTATGGTCATTTGAATGAAAAGTAATTCTTTCTAGTTGTTTTCAAAATTATTTCTTTTAATATTTAAATGTTTGAGCTTATGGTTGGGTGAATTTATGTTTGGATGAGCCTATGTGCATATCTTAACTCGTTTAGGGAAAAAAAATATCAAGCAAATTGTGTTTTAGGCATGTGGTTATATTGGAAATCTTACCTTAAATACAATCCACTTATTACGATGTTTTCTATTGTTCTATCATTCTACAAATGTGTAGGAGTGAATATCAATGTAGGTTACTTTGGTAGGAAATGATATTTAATTGTGTAGATTGACAATTTGTAAAAATGTCAAATTAGCCAAGTTGCTACATGTGATAGAACAAATTTGTTGGTTTAGTAGGAAGTGGCAAACATCTTCCATGGTGAATATGTATTCATCGCAGTGATTAGAAACTTGGCAAACAATGAATGCCATTTGTTTTCAATGAACAAAGCTTCATTAATCAACTTGACAACAACAAATAGAAGTTCATTGTAATGAACCAACTTGTTGTAGAGTTAGAAATCATCTACTTCGAAATTTCTACTCTATGTAATCACTCATTTTAGTGTTCATTTTCTTAGTATATTTTAGTTTGCATCTAGCCAAATCCTCAACCATTTACCCTCACCAAGATGCCAAAATGTGTCTTCTATCTAACTTAATCTATTTCTAGACTTCAATTTTAGTTTTTTCCTACCTAGTTGCTAACACAATTAGAACTTCCTAGAATCCACCTTGATTGTGTTCGTGTCCTCAAAATTCAAATTTGCTATATAATGATCAAAATCCAATGTTCACACCTTACAATAGGCAAAATCCAAATTTCGTGACTTTTCTATGTTTTCCCAATGGTGTATTCAAATTCCTTATAAAAGATATCTCCCTTAGCTTTAAACCAATCAATATTTTGTTAGATATTTTATTTCTACTTCTAACTTCTATAGATATATTTTGTGAAAGTGTCTTCCATTTTCTCTTTGCAAGCTCTACATTATTCATGTAGCCTTTCTTAGATCCTTTTAAAATATTGAAATCCCTATTGCTTCCTCTATCCCTTTAACATATTTTGGTAACTTCTATTTCCCTAAATCTTCCACACATATCACAAGTACACTCTAGAAAACCTTGTAGGTTTTACATTTTGGAAATATATAGCTTATCTACCTAGCACATAACACCCTAGACTAACCTCATATTGATGTAGAACAAACCCCGAGTGCCTTATTAGACAATCAGGATGAGCAACCAATACAATACACAAATTCATGCAACAAAATTCTCACAGAACAACAATGAAGATTTTATTTATTTGCAGCAATCACTTATTATAGGAGTACAATTCCACTACAAAATAAATCTCCAAATTCCATGAACCAGTGTCTATAATGTAAAATTCTCTCTATCTGAACTTCTGAACCCTCAACAGTGAACATCAACTCCATTTATACTTCTAGTTATGGGAGTTGAACGGTTTCTAGCCTTGAAGGATTAAAAATGAATCGATGCCCAAGCAATAAGTCTTCAGCCTTTGAAATGATTCCCTCATTGCATGAGTGCAGCTTGAAAGTCTTGATCTTTGAAAAAGTTGTGCTAGTTGCACTATAGGCATATTGACTTTTCTTATTGGCAACCCATCACCTCCAAATCTTGTATCGACAACTTAGTACAAGGGCGCAACCTTAAAATCTTGTGCATTATGCAAAGTTGTGTTGGAGTGTTGTAGTACTAGAGCGTAACCTTGGAATCCTATGCTCTACACAAAGCTATGCTAGAAGGCACAACCTTGGAAACAGGTGCACTCCACACAAAGCTGTGCTAAAGCATTGTAGCGCCAGAGTGCAACCTTGGAAACCTGTTCTCTATGCAAAACTACATTGGAGCACTATAGCGTCAAACTGCAACCTTGATTCTTTGCAGGTTGAGCAAAGCTGCAATGGTGCACATAATCCTTTATCAACAACAAAACGGTGAATTGGGAGCCTTTCAACATTTCCTTTGAATTCAAAAATCAAATGCCTTCGCTTAAATGCTCAAAACTATAGACTTATCCAAATGAACTTAACCCAGTTTGTCATGACAATTACTCCTGAAGCAAAAGACTACCATAACAACTAAAGTAACCCAAAAGAGGAAGAAAAACAAACAAATGTTTTTGGGCGATGAAAGGTTGCTTGTGTGTTGCAAGGTGTGCGCCCTTGGTCGCCTTGTGCTGTGTAGTGCAACACTTGGGTTTGTGACAAGGCTTAATTGCCTCTCGTGGATTCATTAACTCTGGCGGTTCTATCAGGCATTAACAAGTCGATCTTTTGGTGCAATGGCAACTGTCTTTCTAACAATTGGTATTAGATCTTGGGTCATGGGTTCGAACCCCTCACTTGCGTTGGGGGGATTGTTGCAAGGTGTGCACCCTTGGTCTCCTTGTGCTATGCAGCACACTGCTTGGATTCGTGACAAGGCTTAACCGCCTCCCGTGGATTCATTAACTCTGGCAGTTGTATCATGCATTAATAGGTCGATCTTTTGGTGCAACGACAACCGTCTTGCTAACACTATGGACCCGGATGCTACACGCCAGGTAAGTGAAATGTGTTATGGAGTAAAATGTGTACACTAGCATTTTACACCTAATTTAGCACCCAGGTGGAACTAAAATGTTTACCCTTGTTAATTAGGACCTATTTTAACACCTTTTTGAACATTAAATGATACAATCTTGATCCTGATGAATAAACCCAATAAAATAAAGTTAGGAATGGTCTAATCCTACTTAAATAGACACTCTCCAGAGTTTGTGGGGCTAAAGGACTAGGGCACCTAGCGCCCTGGTCTTGGATGTTAGCCCTAGTCCTATTTTTGTGGTATCCACTTAGAACACCTCCTTAACTTTTACATGTCAGCCCCATTTGGTTTTATTCATTGTTGGTGAGCATGAATGCATATATAAGAAAGTTAGTTTATTCATTTGAACATCTCTAAGTTCTTTAAGCAATCTAGGCACACTTGCACTTTCTCTCTCTCTCTCTCATGCTCTCTATTCTTCTCTAAAGCTCTCTATGGTGGATTATTGCTGTGGAACTAACTTCTTGTAGGGCTTGTGAAGATCTCTCTAATTCTTTGGGCTACACCAACTTCTTGAGTCAAGTTGTGATGCTGCATCAAGCAAGCTAGGGTTTCCATGCTCATGGTGACTCCTTTCCTTTATGCTTTGTGATAGCATTCCATTCTACTTTAGATTTGCCTCTGCCCTCCTAGGGCACACTCTCTTTATCTCTCATTGAATTGCTATTGTGGATGTGGAAACACCATTCACGGAGCTTGACTTAGGCAAGATCCTAAATAGCACCAACCCTCTTTCCTTCTTTTATGTGTGCAGGTTGAAGTAACAGGTTTCGGGAGACAAGATCTGGGAAGAAGGAAGGTTTTGCAGGTACAAGTGTGGCGAAGCTCAAAGTTTCTATGAAACCCTAAATTGGGTCTAGGGAACCCAGCGCCTTGGTCTTTCTATCCCCTGAACTTAGATCTAGGTTTTTCTTTGCTCACTAGTCTTTGTTGTGCTTTCAGATTTGTTGTATATGTTTCTGACATTCTGTTATGCTCTGATCTTGCTCAATTAGGTTTCATGTTTTACCCTAGTTTGATTGGTTGGATTTGGTTGGTTCTCCTCTATACAAAAACCAACAATCTCCCACTTGAAGTCCAAACCTTGCTGCGATGTACATAGCTGTCCCCCACTTTCCAAGCTCACTGTCACTTGATAACTAGACCAAGAGAAGCTCTACAGAACTGCAACTTCTCTTGTGAAACAGGTTTTGTGAGAGCATCTGTAGGATTGAAATCAGTGTGTATCTTCTCCAACTTGACTTTTCCCTCTTCAAGAACACTTTGGATGAAATGGAATCGAAGCTTTATGTGCTTAGTGCGAGAATGAAATGTTGGATTCTTCGTCAAATAAATAGCACTATTACTGTCACTAAACAAAGTGAAAACTTGCTATTTAGAACCTAATTCACCCAATAAATGCTCCAACCACAACATTTAATTAGCTCCCTCAGTCATTGCAATGTATTTCGGTTGGGTAGTGGAGAGAGCTACCACTTGTTGCAATCTAGAAAGCCAACTGATCGCTACCCCTGCAAATGTGAAAACATATCTAGTGGTAGAGCATATTTTGTCCAAGTCACCAGTGATGTCAGAGTCAACAAAACCTTGCAGCTAAGCATCTCTACCTTTGATCCTTAAAACATAATGTGAAGTGCCCTTGAGGTATCTCATAATCCACTTAACTGCTTGCTAATGAATCTTACCAGGATTACTCATGTACCTGCTAACTACTCCCACTGCATGAGCAATGTCCGGTCTAGTGCATACAATCACATACATGAGGCTCCCAACAACAGAGGAGTAAGGCAGTCATGCCATAAACTTTTTTCTTCTTGTATCTTAGGACACATGTCGGAGGATAACCGAAAATGATCAACAAGAGGTGTGCTTACATCCTTAGCACCCTTCATGTCAAATCTATCTAAGACCTTATCAATGTACTTTTCTTGTGACAATTTGATTTCTCTTTCTACCAATCTCTGATTATTGTCATGCCAAGGATTTTCTTTGCAGCCCCCAAATCCTTCATCAAAAACTTGTTAGCCAATTGATGTTTCAGTTTGCTAACAACATTCATACTAGTTCCGGTCACTAACATGTCATCAACATATAATAACAATAACACAAACTCACCATTTTCCAAAACCTTGTAATACACACACGGATCAACATCACACCTGGTGAAATGTTGCTCAGCCATGGAGGAGTCAAACTTGAGGTACTATTGTCACGGAGCTTGTTTCAACCTATACAAGCTTCTCTTCAATCTACAAACTAAATTTTCATGCCCTTCTTTTTTGAAACCTTCTAGTTGCTACATATACAAATCTTCTTGCAAGTCACCATGGAGAAATACAATATTAACATCAAGCTGCTCCAATTCAAGGTCATATACAACTGCTAAATCCAAAACTGCCCTGATGGTAGTCATCTTCACAATAGGTGAAAAAATTTCATTGAAAGCAACACCCTTCTCTTGGTCATATCCTTTGACCACTAATATGGCCTTGTACCATTTCTTGCCACCATCTTCTTCCTTCAACTTGTACATCCACCTATTTTTCAAAACTTTATGGTTTGGAGGAGAGAGACCAAGTCCCATGTATGATTTGTCATCAACAAACTCATTTCTTCTCTCATGGCATCCATCCAATTCTAACTATCTTTGTCATTGCAAGCTTCTTTGAATGTTGTAGGTTCAACTTGATCCAAAATTAGTAGATGTTGAACAAAATCATCATACTTTGATAGAGGCCTACGCTTCCTGGTGGATCTCCTCAACTGAGGAATATGTCCTTGCAAATTTTGTTCATTATGATCCTGTAAATTCCTTGCTCTCCATTATTTTGATTTTCCTCTGCCATACCAAATGGCATATTTAGTGAAGTGTTTGACCGCAGGTTTGAAGTGAGATTGGGCGATAGACTTGAACTTATACTCTGTGTAGACCTTTTAGTAAGTTGCGTTGAAATTGCAATGGGCTGTGTAGAAATTGCAATTGGCAGCAAAGGAAATGAAGTAATACCTGGCGGCAGAGTTAGACTTTGACTTATACCTTGTGCCAAGTTTGGGGACTGATTTAAATGTGAGCTGGGTGATTTGTATGAAGGTTACGAATATGTATTGGGCAGCCCATATAAAGTTTGATTTTCTAGCAAACTTTGATTAGAATTTGGACGCATACCAAGTGGGATAGGCGGTTGGTGTAAAGTCTGCTAACCCCAGTTGGCATTTTTGGCAGTGATGTCAAAAGTGGTAACGTGTTTTTATAAAGTATGAAGTCTTGGCATAAGGTAAGGATATGAAGTTATATAAAGTTTGCTATCTTCTTTACTTGGCAAAAAGTGTTCAGGATGTCATCTCCTAGTAAGCGAGCCTTGGTCTAGAGTGAACACATGTTAATTGATCGAACTGATATTGTTAAGAGACTGGGATATTCTATTTACTGCCTTGACCGGTTGAAATATCATTTCACTCTTCTAAGCGGTCATTTCTCCTTTGTATTTTTGAAGCCCTCTTTAGGGCAAACTAGAACGGCCAGTTAAAGGTTTCAAAGCGCTTGTATCTTTGTTCTTTCTGGCACTTCATTTCATTATTATCTGCACAGCGTAGGGTTTGCAAGATAATCATGAAAAATTATGAGAGGGGGCTGTTGAATCTTCAGAGAAGTTTGAAAGTTGACTTCATAGTTTGCAGTTTTGCTGTTATCATTAGTATGCAGGGTAAAAGTTGGTTGATTCTTTTTGGTCTGTTTGAGGTATCTTCAGCAATGATCATTCAAGATTCCGTGTTTTGGCATCTCGACTTGTGGCCGTTAGTGTATATGTAAGTATGATCTAAAGGGTTTATTTTTTCTACAGAATTGTTTTCAAAACTGGCAAATAAATCTGTCAAGGGTTTTTTGAAAAATATAATTTCTGTATAGTTTGTATTTTTTAAAACAACACTTTACAGCTCTATGTGCTTTTACCAGTAGGGTTTGTTCTTAAACGACATTTCTTTGCTTGCACAAACATGATTGTCTATCCCATCGGCAATATGGGATCTTTTATAAATGATGTTGGCCGTTATTTTTGAAACCCTAGGGTTTCGCTTGAGTTATTGGCAGTTCAATTTTGTAACCGGCAGTTGAACCTTGTAACCCTATTGAGGGTTAACAGTTTCATATCACTTTCCTTCTTTGAACCGTTTCTGCTTTTTTGAACAAAACGATTAATGTTGTTTATTCCATTGAAGGACACAGTTGTAAAACTGTCGATTGGTTTTCATTTTAGTTGTTCAAGTTTTTGGAACTGCCAACAGTCAAATGTCTTTGAAAGGAATATAATCAGATGTATATAAAAGGATATAATGTAAATGACGTGTGTGTATCTGGGTATCCTGCACATACATTGTTGACAGTATATGTTCTCAAGTGAAACAGAGTGTCCCTCTGTATGAATTTTACTTAATTCAATGGAATGGATGTTATAAGCCAGTGAGACCTGTAATCAGTGAGATTCTTTTATATGCCAGTGAGGCAATGTTATATGCCAGTGAGGCAATGTTGTAAGCCAGTGAGGCCTGTAATCAGTGAGATTCTTTTATAAGCCAGTGAGGCATTTTCGAGTGGTTTTATGCCGGGGGCTTTCCACTTAGGAAAATATCTGTGTTATGATTTGTCATTGATGAGTTTGATTCTCATGTCTATTTGCTGATCATGTGTCATTTGTCTTAAAGTCAGTTAATTTACTATGATCTATTTGAACTCATACTAGACTTCTATTACTATTTGAAACAATAATACTGTGCACGAATGAGTCATTATTTTTCAGTCTCAATATTGAGTTGATGCATTCTTGATTTTGATCAATCTGTTTAGTTGTCCAAATCTTTCATGATGTCATCTACAGTCAATGGGAATTGTTTTTTTTCTGCATCAAAGTTTTTGAAATACAAGGTTGAAGGTCACTAAGTCCTGCATACCATTGATTCACCCCCCCTCTCAGTGGTGTTGTGCTCCAACAAAGTCTCATGTAGTACCGAACATGAAGAAGTATCATGCACCATGTTTGGAATATGTTGCGCCAAGTTTGGTGTATATTGTGGATATAGAGGAGTATGATGTGGTTGATGGCAATGAGGTGTATGCAGTGATTTAAACACATCACTTCCTTTAGAAATATCATTTAGAGGCACAAACTCCTTCGCTGCCGTCCCTTGTTCTGCTAGATAGGGCATAGATTTTCATTGAAAATTATGTCTCTACTGTGAGTTACCTGTTTGGAGACCGGATTCCACAACATGTAGCCATGTTTCTCTTCCCTGTATCCAACAAAGATGCACTTTTTAGATTTCATTTCCTGCTTCGCTCATTTTTCCTATGGGATGTGAATGAAGCCTCACGCTCGAATGCCTGCAAGTGATTGTATGAAATTCTCCTTCCCATCCATTTCTCCTCCGGAATCTCAAAATCCAACTAGGATGATGGACCTCAATTGATCAAATACACAACTGTATTAACAACCTTTGCCCAAAACTCATTGCCAAAACCTGCATTAGAGAGCATGTTGGGAGCTCTCTCTAAGATTGTTCGATTCAACCTCTCAGCTGCACCATTTTCTTGAGGGGTGAATGGAACAATTTTGATCCGTTTATCACCATTATTTGCACAAAACTGATCAAACTCCAAGGAGCAAAACTCACGATCATTATCAGTTTGAGGCACTTAATTTTGTGGTCGGTCTGATTTTCAACTATTGCTTTAAAATTTTTGAACATGCTAAATACTTCATATTTCCTCTTTAGCATGTAAACCTAAACCTTCCTAGTACAATCATCTAAGAAAGTAACAAAGTAATTAGAGCCACCAATAGAAGTTACCTCCGTAGGGACAAAGACATCCAAACGCACTAGCTCCAACGGTCTTGTCTTCGTGTCATGTTCCTTGGTGGAGAAGCTGATTCTCTTTTGTTTTCCATAAATACAATGCTCACAGAACTCCAAATCAATAGATTCCAAACCTAGAATTTGATCCCGTTTGTGCAAAATCTCAAGGCCCTTCTTGCTCATATGACTGAGCCTCTTGTGCCAAAGCTCTGTACCGCTGTCTGCAACTGCCGTCACAACTCTCACTTCAGCGTGACTCTCTAGCACATACAAAGTGCCTAATTTTCTGCCTCTTTCAATCACCAAGGCTCCTTTGGTCACCTTCCAAGTGCTTGACTCAAAAGTGATGCTACAACCTTGAGCATCTAGCTATCCCACATAAATCAGATTTCTTTTGAGTTTAGGAACGTGTCTCACATCACACAACAACTAATTATTTCCATTTTTTAATTTCAATAACACATCTCCTTTTCCAACAATGTCACAAGGTTCATTGTCACCAAGATAGACTTTACCAAAGTTGCCTTCTTGATAGTTTTTGAAAACTTCCCGGCATGAATTGGCATGAAAAGAAGCACCAGAATCCAACACACACATCAGTTGTAGTTTCACTTGTAGTTAAACTAATGCACCTTTATCGTCTTCATATACTGCATTTACCTCATGTTTTTTTGATTGACTTTCCACTTTCTTGAATGACCAACAATTCTTTTTAATGTGGCCTTCTTTGCCACAAAACTAGGAACCTGTATTTCTGCCCCTAGATTTAGATCTTCTATTGATATTTCTTCCCCATTCTTGGGATCTCCCCTATTGTTGAAAATCAAAGCCTCACCAGATGAAGTACCTTGATGTTTTCTTCTCATGTCTTCGGTGAGAAGAATTGCAGCCACATCATCAAACTTCAACACATTTACTTTCTTATTTCCAGATACCGAATTACTAACCACCATTACAACACCTTCCCAACTATTAGGAAGTGAACACAAAAGAAAGATGGTTTTGATCTCATCTTCAAAATTAATATCAATAGAAATTAATCGGCTGATTAAAGTATTAAATTCATTCAAGTGATTGGTAACATTGCTGCCTTCCTTCATTTTCAAATTGAACAATTTCTTCATCAAGAAGACTTTATTAGAAGCGAAAGCCCTCTCATACATGTCAGACAATTTGTCCCATAAATCTTTTATTGTCTTCTTTGTTGCAACATTGATTAAAACATTGTTGGAAAGAGAGAGGATGATAGCAGGGCCACAACCTTTTGTCCAATACATCCCAATCTTCATTGGACATCGCACCTGGCTTCTTGGATTTTCCCTCAAGCACTATTGAGAGATCTTTTTGTTGATAACTGAGAGGGGGGGGGGTGAATCAGTTATCCTTAATTCGCTTCTAGTTTAAACACTTAAATCCACTTTGTTAATCAATAGCATAGCAATTAATCATTCATGAAAACATAAGGCATAAACATCAAAGCAGATACACATCAACACATGAGACACCAAGATTTTGATGTGGAAAACCCGGTTAAGGGAAAAACCACGGGGTGATTAACCCAAGGATTATTCTCTGTTAGAAGAATAAGAAAAATGGATGGCACATGCCAATTAGGGCTCACTGCCTGAGCACACTGCTCACAAAGAGGCACACTGCCTACAAGAGACACACTGTCTACAAAGTGATAAGAATCACAAACTTGAACTGGAGGTTGACATCTTTACCATGCCTGGATCAGTTCCATTTAAGCCCAAAAACTCCTGCTCTGCCTTTCGCACTTCTCTTCGCTATAACACACTCATCACCGCAAGACACACTTTGAAATGAATTCACAAACCTTTATTTATACAAGGCATCGACTTAGGAACAATCATCTAAGTCGGCAATCATCCACAAGAACATTTGCAAGATAAATAACTCATCCGGTCGGCCAGCCTAAACAAGAACATCTTCATCCGGAAGTATATCTCCAATTCCGGGGCTCTAACACTGATGCGGACCGACAACACAACCTCAACATGATACAAGAACCTTCACAGGCTTGCCTGAATGACCAGGTACATCCGCACTTCCTCTACTTGCTAGAATCTCTTCTCTTCTTCATCCAGAACTTCAAGAACACAGTCTGTCGCTACTGTCATAATGCAAAGGGTTCTTCCAGACCACCAAACAATGCATAAATCAATATAACATATCACAAGGACACCCCAAACACTCCTTCCAATCCGCAGAATAGGACAATGCACTTCCGGATCTCATCGGACCTTTTTGTAACATTCTGTCACTCCGGAGCATCTCCCGGAACTGGTTCTACTTGATCGATCATAACTTCTTCAAATCTTCATGTGGACCTCTGAAATCTTAACTGGAACATCTCAAGACTCATATCTACAAACCCTTTAATCCGCATCCTCTGATTCTCAACCCATTGAGTACTTTTGCCTTCTTCTTATCACTGTTCTTCACTGTTCCTGATTGAGACTAATTTTCTCAATATCCTCAGTACATAGCTCATCCAATCTTTCTTATCAATGCAATATGAGTATGTTGACATCAATGACAACACTGGTTAACCTCATATTTGCAACACTTTTTGAATTAGGATAGATTTTAATTGCAACTTCCATATCTTGAAGTTCTGGCTTGAGAATTTTTCAATTCTCCACTTATCTCCGTCCTCCATCTCTTCTCAAAGCTCCACAACTCTGATACCACTTGTTGAGTATAAAGAGCAGATTGTAAATCTGATTAAATATAGAGCAATAAAATGATACAAACAGAAACAAAAAATAACGACACCAAGAGTTACGTGGTTCACCAAAGTATGGCTACATCCATGGGAAAAGTAGGGAAAACACTCTTATTATTAGCAGCAGTGAGAATACAATGTTTCATCAATCAATCAAAGTGACTAAGATGAGATTATATAAATGTTCTCTTCAGGGCAAATGAAGAGTCATGAGAAGGGGAAGACAAAGATGCAGTGATGGTTGGATTTCACAACCAAAAGTATCATTGTGCAACTATCGATGGCTTTTAAACATGATCTGATGAAAACTTTAAACCTATATTTACACTGGAGATGTGCATGACACAACTGAACCACGGGCATGCTTCTCTATTTTACAAGAGCAATATTAGGTTAGTAGGTGAAATAGCCCTTAATTCAGAGATTTGTGATATTCTACTTGGCTCTAACATTTGTCACCTTGAGTTTGATACCTATGGATACTCCATGAATGCAAGCGAAGGAATTGACAATGTTCATGAATGAAAAGAAAAATGTGATATTTTTTAGACCTGTATCTTGACATTATTGAATATAGTGATATTGATGATGTGATTGGAAATGTAAAACGCCACCATAAAGAGAGTCAAATTTTCCTGACATTGAAATTGTGTCTCTTATGGGATGCTCTTATGAATTATGTACAATGGTCTGGCAAGAACCAACAACAAAATGAAAATTTGGCATTGTGTAGGTCAAGGTATGGAAAAATTTCTTAATACATTTTGCACGTTTGGGAAACTTGAGTTAGGAATTAATGTACAAGGTCCAAATTTAGTGTTATGAGGATACCAAGCTTATGGAACTCTTTCCTGAAATTGTAAGATTACTCTATGAGCAGTATGTTCTTGCTAAAGATGCCATCCTAAAAAGCATATAATTGAATTTAGAGATTTTTGACCATTATAAGGGCCACTTGAATTCCATCCATGTTGTGTGTGTAAAGGCATGGAATTTTTTTTGGAGTGCTTATATATGTGGAGTAAGCAACGTGTAAAGTGCAGCAATATGACTGGTAAAAGAGGTTGTCAACCATAAAATTTGTTTTGGACTTATTCAATAGAGCAAAGTTGTAGAATTGATCGTAGAAATTGTTTCTAAATCTAAAAATTTGTAGTGTTGAACACAAAGATTGTTGCTAAATCTAAAAATTTATAACATCGATTGCAAATATCGTTGCTAAATCTAAAATTTGTAGGTTTTGATCACAAGGATTGTTGCAAAAAAGTTTGATTGCAAAGATCATTGCAAAATGTTTCTGATCACAAAGATCATTTGCACATGGTAAGTAATATATTGAGTGCTATCTCTCTAAAGTTAAGTGGTGCTGACAACTTTAGAGAATGACATCAACAAATGAAAATCATTTTTTTTGTTAGACTTCACCTCTTTTATCGATAGAATTACAAAAATACATCCTATTATGGATAATGGTGAGCAAAGGAAAAGAAAGGTTTGCTTTATTACTATCATCCTAGTCATTTTGAGAGACAATGCTTGAGAAAGAAGAAAGATATGAGCAAGGGTAATCAAGAGAAAATTAGTATGTGGTGGATATACAAAAGGAAGACTATTTTACTTGAGGACAAACTCCCCTAAAGTCTTAGTTTTAAGAGTTGTTTCAAGAAACCAATTGTGGCATGAAAGGCTTGCTCATATTAACATCAAGCCATTGGAGGAAATGTTCAGTCAAAATATAGTATATAGCCTTCCACTCATCACTATAAAGAAGTGTTTTTTTGAAGCTTGTGTTATGGGGAAATAACATAGAGAAAAGTGTGTTGAGGATAATCAAGAATTCAGTGTTTCATGTTTGCAAAAAGCATATTGTAGTACATCATCTCATTGTCTTTTATGATGAAAATAAAGTTTATGGAGAGGTTTTGGAAATATAAACTCTATTTCATCACTATCTCTAAACATCTATTACATAAAGACACATCTATCACTAGGGACACGACTATTCATATATGTTACCTACTTAAACGATCTTTAGACCCCTCAATTGAAATATAGAAAATCTATTTAAACTCTTCAATTTCAAAATTTATAGGGTCAAAAAGTTCATTATTTAAACAGACCATCATTTTTTTAAAAACTAAATCTCAACAAAATTTAAGCAAACAAATATAGTAGGCAAATAAACATAAGGTTATCACTTTGAAGTTCAATACAAATAAGGTATAAATGAGAAAGTTGCAGATTCCTTGTCTCAATTAACAAAATTGCATGCAATATCTATGGTAGAGTTGGGATGGAGAATGGAAATATTCGCTGAATACATAGAAGAAAAAAACTTATTGTTATGCTACAAGACCGATAAAAAGCAAGAGGACAACAGGTATACCTTTTTAGGTAGTCTGATTTGTTATAAGAGTCAAATGTACTTGATTGGTAACAATATATGCCCATTGCCCATGACAGTTACTTTGATTTGTAATAGGATCTACTTCATTTTGTATTCATTGACAACATAGCAACCATTATATGAGTTTCATGTATGGTAAATGCATGCATTAAAAAATCTGATATCTTCTGTACTAGCCTATTTGGCAAAACATCTGCATTAGGACTGCACGTGGATTTTCTTACCACTTCCACAGGTCAATGACAGAAGAGATCCATTAAACTCGTTGAAATACCATCCAAGGAAATCATGATAAAGGGATAAATGACTAATAAAAATGGAATGCTTGCAAATTGCAGTTGCAGAATCTCTTGGAGTTTTTTTATTGTACATCTTGTGCTAATTTTGTATGTACTAAACTTTATGGCTAAAACTATATGTAATTTTACTTTCCCATAAATTCTGAGGCTGTATATGGTTTATTTTATATTTTTCCAATACAAATTGGAATATAAGAGAGAACAAAAATAAAGCCAGAGAATTATTTTATGAGCATAAATATTTGCCATAAAAGATAGTAACTAATTTTCTCTCTGGAACCCTCTCATGGAAGCAAAATAATCTTTTCCATGTAACTGTTTATAAATCTAACTTATCTCAGAAGCAATGCCATTAAATTACACAACCTCAATAGATACCACATATAGGAGAAATATAAACTTATCTGCATAAAAGAATTCATTTCCTATGTGTAACAACCTTCGAAAAACATATATGCATTGAAATCAGCACAAAGGGATGTGTGGGCCCAATTCCCTTCCTCCTTTGTAATACTGCAAATATTAAGAATACCTAAACATACCACAACACAAAGGGATGTTGATGCAGGAGCATCGTGAAGTTTTTTTTTTTTGGTGTGCATTATTTTGTTTTGGTGTTTGTTTGCTTGTAATGACAAGAGCTTGCATTTTCTTGTTATCTTTCCACTTTGTGCAATACTTCCAACGTTGCTCGGCTAACACACTCAACATGTAGATGTTTGAAGGGTACACACAATCAAGAAACTGTTATGATTTGTGTGGATCAGTTTGTTTTTGTTTTCTACAGTTGCCTTTTGGAAAACCACCATGAAGAAAAAGAAGAGAAACCGTTTTGGCCAGGTCAGGCTTCTTCCTGTAGCAAACAGCAGTGAGAAATGGCATGAGATCTTCGAAAAAGAGAGTTGAAAACAGATTGGAGAGCTCGGCTTCTTCCTGTGGAACAGTCTTTAGCAAAGAGAAACCATGTGGGGCAGTTTTCCACGGTTTGTTTTCTGTGTACAACCGTCTGGAAGAGGGGTTGTCATCGGGTAAGGCAGAAGATAACAAATTTATAGAGAAATAAAAAGATAGTGTAGAGGTCTGACAGCCAGGTTTAGAGAAAGTAAAACGAGAACAGAGGAATAAAGCAGGCTGAGCATAACATGCTAACAGATAAAACAAGAGAATGCATGAAGAACAGTTTAAAGGTTCCCAACGAAGATAAAGACCATCAGATAGTCCATAAACCCTGAGAAGGTGCGCATTGGTGGCAATAGAAGAGCACCACGAAGCTGAAGAAGCTCTGACACAAAGCCAGGGGGAAAGTATGAAGAATGTGTGTCGCATTAGTTCATTGTAAACATCATAGAACTTCGATACTTCATCATTGAAATCAGAAACTCTTTCTGTCAAGGATCAAAACTCCATGAGCAACGTGACACAAGGCGGTTCTGTCTATCTCTTGTTGTGAGACTGTCTATCCTGACTGTCTTATGAGTCCTGTGTGAAAGCAAGTTTGTCACTGAACATTGTAGATTTGATTTGGGTTTCTAAGCTTTTCTATTTGTTTTATAATCCCATTCAAAACAACAATATGAATGCAGTTTCCTATAAGACTATTCAGTTTCTTGAGACTTTCTGACTATTTATTGAGTCCTGTGTGAGTCCAAGTTTATCACCGAAGCACTGTATTGGGAAGAACAGTAAGTTCTTTATGTTGATTGAGGCCTTTGACATTGATTAGTCATTATGCACAGCAAGACAGTAAATCTGCATTCAGTTAGTTGATCCTCTGTCATCATTTTTGGTATCAGAGCCCAGAAGTGACTGGGCAGAGCAAGAGATTGGGCCAGAGAAGATTGGGCAGAAATAGAAGTGACTGGGCAGAGCAGTAAGTGACTGGGCAGGAAAATATTAGGCAAGATGCCACCTAGAAGAATTTCAAGAGGAGGTAGGGGAGGTGCCAGAAGAGGCATAGATGAAGGGATTCTTGAGTTGTTGCAGAACCTAACAGCAAGAATAGATGCCATGGAGCAAGCGCAGAGAAGAGGGATACCTGTGGGAGATGTAAGTGAGAATGAAGAAGAGGAGCTACAAGCCAGAGAAGAGGTGGTTCTAGAAGAAGAACTTGATGGAGTTGAGATGAGATTGCTGAGAGCAGTCATGGGGGTTGGAGCCAAACCCAAGATAGAGGTTCCTACCTACTCAGGAAGCCTCAATGGAGATGAACTCATTGATTGGATCAATGAGTTTGACAAGTATTTTGAGTATGAAGAAGTGGCAGAGGAGAAAAGAGTCAAGTTTGCTTGTACAAGACTCAAAGGCCACGCTGCTATGTGGTGGGATTACGTTTAGTTAGAAAGAAGAAAGAAGAACAAGGAGAAGATAACTTCATGGGATAGCATGGTTGCCAAACTGAAAGCCAAATTTCTTCTAGGAGACTATCAAATGAACTTGTTCAAAAGGATACAAAATCTCAACCAGAAGGAGATGAGTGTGAAGGAATATACATAAGAGTTCTACAAATTGGTAATCTGGTCAGGACATAGTGAAAACGATTTGGAGAAGGTTGCTAGGTACCTGAATGGATTGAGATACAACCTGCAAGATGAATTAAGTCTTTTGTCTCCTAGAACTCTTGAAGAAGCCTATCAGTTTGCCATTAAGGTAGAGGAGAAGCTTATGAGAAGACAAAACCAGCAAGGAAGAGGATCTAGAGGAAGAGAACATAATAGTGGTAGAGGACAACAACACCATCAAGTTGGAGAAGAAAGCACTTCTAGTGGGCAAACCAATTTGGAAAGAGGAGGTTTCCAAAATAGAGGAGGGAGACCATTTGAAATAGGAGGTTACCAAGGAAGAGGAAGGGGTTTCTCTGGTAAATATTTTAGATGTAACAAGTTTGCAGGCCACAAAGGTTGGGAGTGCCCTCAGTTCCCACAAGAAGGTTACACAAGGCCTGAGAGAAGTAATCAGATTGTGCAAGTAGACCAAGAGAGTGTGGGATCACCTCCTCATCACTTAGAAGAACCTGAGACAAGAGAGTCTTTACTGTTGAATTCACCAAAAGAGAGTCAAGAACCTGTGCAAAGGAGAGCCTTATTCAAAACCAATTGCAAGGCAAAAGGTAAGTGCTGCAAACTCATTATAGACAGCAGTAGTACAGATAATCTTGTGGCTATTGAAATGGTAGACAAACTAGGCCTTAATAGGATTAAGCATCCTAACCTCTATCAAGTTTCTTGCTTGCAAAACAAGCATCAGTTGTTGGTAGATGAGCAGGCCTTAGTAGAGTTTCAAATAGGTAGTTATAAGGACACTGTTATGTGTGATATTATGCCTATGGATGTTTGTCATGTGCTTCTTGGTAGACCTTGACAATTTAACAGGAAAGCCATACACGATGGAAGAAACAATACTTACACTCTATAGAAGGATGGCCAGAAACATACACTCTTACCTTTGAAAGGAGAAATGAACAGTAAGAGTAGCAGCAACAACAAGGTATTGTTGATGAGTGGTATAGAATTTCTACATGATATGAAGAAGGAAAAAGAGGGAAAGAGTGAAGTTGCAGCAGTAGCTGAGAAGGGGGAAGTTACAGCAGAGGATGATAAAGAGAAGAGTGAATTTGCAGGAATGGCTGAGTGTCTTTTGGAGGACCTAAAGGCATTGATTGCAAGTGTGATTGAGGAAGTGGAAAAAGTGGACAGCGAAGATGAAAGAGGAAAGAGTGTAGAAGAGGTAGCTGAATGGTGAAAACAAGGATGATTTAATGTTGCAAATTTTGGCAGTAGAAGCGGAATGGTTTGAGACGCTTGCGGGTGGAGGTATAGAGATGAACGGTGCAGCGAATAGTGAAGAAGAAGATGTTGGAGCAGTGAAGGAAAATGAGGTAGATTATCAACATTTTGATTTTGGTTTACCTTTATTTGCAAGGATGAATGTAGAGGATGTAGTTGCAGATGTATATGCGGATGTGACATGTTTGTGTGTAGAGGTAGTAGAAGATGGTGCAGGGGAAGCTTGGTGGAGGTGGTCGATTTATGGTGGGTCAAATCCCATAATAGAAGACAAGGAAACAAAAATTGAGAGATGGATAATTTGCAATAAGATGAAGCCAGCAAGAGGAAAGAACTTGATGAGAATAACTTGGAGGAGGTCGGTACATGGTGGACAAGGGTCCACAAGTGACAAACAAAGTGCAGAATTCATTTCGCCATGGACTGCAAGTTCTATTTCTACCAAATGCTGGAAGACAAGAAAGAAATAAAATGATCCAGGTTACCTATTCATAGCATTGGAGTATGTTGCATGTTGTTTGTACAACTGAAAGGGTAGTTCTACTACCCAACTCCATTTGTGAGCCACACTCACAAACAACTCTCTCAGGGAGCCTGATGTAGGAGCATCATCCTCGTGAATTATTTTTTTGGTGTGCATTATTTTGTTTTGGTGTTTGTTTGTGAGTCCTTGTACCCGAATTTTGGCTTGAAATAAGGAGTTTAGGGCAAAGGTAATTTGAAGGCTTGTAATGACAAGAGCTTACATTTTCTTGTTATCTTTCCACTTTGTGCAATACTTCCTACGTTGCTCGGCTAACACACTCAGCATGTAGATGTTTGAAGGGTACACACTGTTAGTTTTAGGATCAGAAATGAAATAAGCAGAAATACAACACATAGAGCAATGAACACAGCAGATACCTTGGGAAAACCCTCCTACTTGACGAAGAAAAACCCAACAAATATATCTCTTATATATTGAAGGAATAAGAGCAGAAATTTGCTTACAACTCAGGCCCAACACAAGGCCGAGTATATACAATGAATAATAGCACCTCTCCTAGATGCAAAGATACAAATGAATATGTTTCTCCTTGAAATTGGTCTGCTGCTAATGGAAATGATGATCTACTGTTAGAGGTGTAAATGAAGTGATTGAATTGATGTATATATACAAATCAAGGCGACTCTTCATATGTGTCAGCATCTCTTCATATGCTTTGGTGACTCTTCATATGTGACTTTTCATTATTTAAATTTGGGAGAAGGATATCTCCCGCCGCTAAAACATCAACACTCCCTCTTAGCTAGGGAGGTATCCTTCCAGATATCCATGTCATGGAGTCTCCCAACATGACATCCACAATGGCTACACCCATTTGTGAAATAGTTCATCACAGAGTTTCTCAACGTGATATCGTCATGGAGTCACTCAACATGACGTCCACCATGGCTACTCCCATGTGTGGAAAGAACATGTGAACAAGTGCCCATCACGGAGTCTCTCAATGTGATGTCATCATGGAGTCTCTCAACATGACGTCCACCATGGCTACTCCCATGTGTGGAAAAAACACAAGTACAAAGGTTCATCATGGAGTCTCTCAACGTGATGTCGTCATGGAGTCTCTCAACATGACGTCCCATCTTAGTCTGAGAGATGAACAAGAGGTCGCACCTCAGATTTCTTTGTCTCAGAGAAATATACACTACAAGGGCTTTAACCTCATATTTCTCTATCTCAGAGAAATATACACTACAAGGGATTTCACCTCATATTTCTCTGTCTCAGAGAAATATACATTATAGCAAAGATCGCTAATGCTGAGTCTCCCTCTCAGCAAGGGCGACATTCTCCACTACTCCAAGCTTGTCTCGAAAATATGCAACTTCACTCTGGCAAGAGGCTTGGTGAGAATATCAGCCCTCTGATCATCAGTGCAAATATACTGGAGCTGGATTGCTTTCCTCAGCACCATTTCTGACCTGTCATTCTTGATGCACCCAATGTACCAAACACTGGTTCTCCCTCTTAGTTGTGAGTCCTAGACTTCACAACCCCTTGCAAGATCCCTACCTTGACTACCAACGTCCTCTTGACAACTAAATCTCAGCCACCCAAACGCCACATTTCTCATGTCTGCACGTCCTTACGTTACTGGCGCTGGAACCTTCGATAACTCAACTACTGCCGGAATTCTAGAGTATATTTCCAATTCTACAGCAGCTAATTCAATCTCGTCCTTTCCTCTGATGAAATCAACGCTTCTAGTATTGAATGATACCTCTTTCGTCGCCAATTTCAGCCAAAAGCTCAGAAGCTTAGGCAGTCAAAAATTTCCAGCAGCCGTTCCTCAGACTATAGATAGAAAATTTCTCTTTACAGTGAGATTAGGCCCAAATCCATGCCTGAAAGGGCAAACATGCCAAGACCCCAACGACACCAAATTTGCAGCCTCCATTAACAACATATCTTTCATTCTTCCAAGCACAGCACTTCTTCAAGCTCACTTCTTTGGGCACTCAAAAGGAGTTTATAAAAGGAGCTTCCCTGACAATCTGACATTTCCTTTCAATTATACAGGGACCCCTTCCAACAACACACAGACTCTCAATGACACAAGGTTGAAAGTGGTTCCGTTCAACAGCAGTATAGAACTTGTTCTTCAAGACACCAGCATCGTAGGACCAGAGAGCCATCCTATGCATCTGCATGGCTTCAATTTCTTCATTGTGGGTCAAGGTGTGGGAAATTACAATGCAAGCAGCGACCCCTCTAACTTTAATCTGTTGGATCCTGTTGAGAGAAACATAGTTGGAGTTCCCAGTGGAGGTGGGGTGGCTCTCAGATTCCTAGCTATCCAACTGTATGTACCATGGCTGTTGGCCTTTGTGTCTCCACATCTTCTGTTAAATCCAAATCTGATCAGATTTTCCTAAACCTGGCTCTGATACCATGTTAGTTTTAGGATCAGAAATGAAATAAGCAGAAATACAACACATAGAGCAATGAACACAGCAGATACCTTGGGAAAACCCTCCTACTCGAGAGAGAAAAACCCAGCAAATATATCTCTTATATATTGAAGGAATAAGAGCCGAAATCTGCTTACAACTCAGGCCCAACACAAGGCCGAGTATATACAATGAATAATAGCAGTGCCTCTCCTAGATGCAAAGATACAAATGAATATGTTTCTCCTTGAAATCGGTCTGCTGCTAATGGAAATGATGATCTGCTGTTAGAGGTGTAAATGAAGTGATTGAATTGATGTATATATACAAATCAAGGCGACTCTTCATATGTGTCGGCATCTCTTCATATGCTTTGGTGACTCTTCATATGTGACTTTTCATTATTTAAATTTGGGAGAAGGATATCTTCCGCCACTAAAACATCAACACACACACAATCAATAAACCATTATGATTTGTGTGGATCAGTTTGTTTTTGTTTTCTACGGTTGCCTTTTGGGAAACCACCACGAAGAAAAAGAAGAGAAACCGTTTTGGCCAGCTCCGGCTTCTTTCTGCAGCGAACAGCAGTGAGAAATGACATGAGATCTTCGAAAAAGAGAGTTGAAAACAGATTGGAGAGCTCGGCGTCTTCCTGTGGAACAATCTTTGGCAAAAAGAAACCACGTGGGGCAGTTTTCCGCAGTTTGTTTTCTGTGTACAACCGTCTGGAAGAGGGGTTGTCATCGGGTAAGGCAGAAGATAACAAGTTTATAGAGAAATAAAAAGATAGTGTAGAGGTCTGACCGCCAGGTTCAGGGAAAGTAAAACGAGAACAGAGGATTAAAGCAGGCTGAGCATAACGTGCTAACAGATAAAACAAGAGAATGCCAATGTGAAGAACAGTTTAAAGGTTCCCAACGAAGGTAAAGACCATCAGATAGTCCATAAACCCGGAGAAGGTGCACATTGGGGGCAATAGAAGAGCACCACGAAGCTGAAGAAGCTCGGACACAAAGGCAGGTGGAAAGTGTGAAGAATGTGTGTGGCATTAGTTCATTGTAAACATCATAGAACTTCGATACTTCATCATTGAAAATAGAAACTCTTTCTGTCAAGGATAAAAACTCCATGAGCAACGTGACACAAGACGGTTTTGTCTATTTCTTGCTGTGAGACTGTCTATCCTGACTGTCTTATGAGTCCTGTGTGAAAGCAAGTTTGTCACTGAACATTGTAGATTTGATTTGGGTTTCTAAGCTTCTTTTTGTTTTATAATCCCATTCAAGACAGCAATATGAATGCAGTTTCCTATAAGACTATTCAGTTTCTTGAGACTTTCTGACTATTTATTGAGTCCTGTGTGAGTCCAAGTTCATCACCGAAGCACTGTATTGGGAAGAACAGTAAGTTCTTTATGTTGATTGAGGCCTTTGACATCGATTACTCATTATGCACAGCAAGACAGTAAATCTGCCTTGAGTTAGTTGATCCTCTGTCATCAGATGTGTGGGCCCAATTCCCTTCCTCCTTTGTAATTCTGCAAATATTAAGAATACCTAACATACCACAGCACAAAGGGATGTGTGGACCCAATTCCCTTCCTCCTTTATAATACTGCAAATATTAAGAATACCTAAGAACTTTGAGATAAAATGAATGAACTAGATTTAGTATCTCCTATGTTCCAACCAATGATAGCACATAAAATCTTTGAAACAGTTATTTGTGCTTTGACTACAATTTATCACCAGCAATATTCTGTATGTTACTCTAAAAGATTTCAATTAATAATTTAATCTAAACCTCTTCACCAGAGTCTTTAAAGTTATGTATGTTACTCTAAAAGATTTCTTGATCTATAATTTAATCTAGAAAGCTCTTCATGAGAGTCATTATTAACATCTTCTGCTCCTGCTACAGGACCTCTGATTGTTGGTACACCCTGGCCACAATAGTGTTGCATAGAGCTTCTACTTGAACCTTGAGTTTTTCTGCAAAGTCTTACGTCTCAGCTGACTGGTTTTCATCCAGTCATTCTAGGGACTTAGCTCAATGTATGTAAAACCACACATGTTAAAAGCTTATTACGTAAGCATGATTTTGATGGAAACAATATGCATAGGTACAAACTTTGGAGCTCAAATCTCCAAGTTCTCTACGATCCTTTGTCAAACTATGTTCACCTTTAAAGACCTGTACACGAAAATATATCTGTCGAACCAACAATGAAAGGAGAAGAAATATTCTTGTAAGATCTATAGTACAGCACAAATGTATATGATTCCGTCCAGTTTTTTAAATATTATCTACTTCAACAGTCAGGTTAATTTTGGCCAATAAAAATAGGACAAATATTTAACACTTTTTATTGTGAATGAGGTGTAAAATTGCTATTGATTGTTTGATTATTGAAGTGAATGATATTTAAGTAGAGTGTGTATTATCATATCAACTGCTTCAAACATCAAGGCTATCTAAAATCACGCTCCTTAAGTTCTATAGATTTGTCCTCTGATTGTGTAGAATTGAATGTTTGATTTACAAGCATACAACATGGAACTATGATATTTGTATCTATTAACTTGAACTTCTAGGAAAAGAAGGGCTCAATTCTGGTGGATTATTGTTAAGTGCAATGCATTATAATTTTCTTGGGAAAAGGCTTTATGACGAAGTCTTACTAAAATTCGTATAATAGAAGATAAGACCTTTATTAAGACAGATGTTTGTTGATCCTGATATGTTGTAAAGACTTGAAACTTCTTTGTAGGATTAAAAGTGTTCCTTGGAATTATAAGTTTTGTCGTCACTCCAACAGTCTCAATACTAAGAGTCAAGGGAGCCACATCCAACAAAAGAATCTCTGCAACCTTGATAGCATAAAAATGGAAATGTATTATGAAACTATCCAATAGAAAACTAGCTTTTGCCAACATCTTACCTTTAGTTTTCTATAAACACCTCCCCCACTAAGAGTACTTTCTTGAACAGAAGCACCAAGGGCAATAGCCACATCTAGATTGACAACCTAGTTGGGCTCTTTTCCATAAAAGAAGTCCCTGAGAATTTGCCAACTTTGGAAATGCAAGTGCTACTACCAACAAATTAAAATTTCCGGATCTTACTCTTCTCTAGACCAGCATAATCCATGGCCTTTTAACAATACCCTTCTATTTTTATAAAAAGCTCAAATTGTTCTTGATTAAAGACCTTACTGTTTGTTGAGTTAATTGAGTGAGAATTAAAATCTCCAAGTATGTCATATGATTAACATGTTTAGGTGAGTGAAACAAACTTTAATATTCATTTATAAGAATATTGTACATCAATGGTTCTCTCCTATATTTTGTTAGATAAGTGTTGTATATTTTTCATGTTTAATAGTTGGGATGGGGCTAATCACTCATGATCAAAAATGTTTTTTTGGAAAAAAATAAAAATTGGTGCTATTTTAGGTTTTCCTATTTTCATTCATGTATTAAATCATTCATGTTTAGCTTTTGCATAATTCATGTAATGTGCAAGATGTGCCTATGTATATCCACAAATGTTTAAAGATAAAGTAAGAGATTTATTATTGTATTGGAGAATGGTAGAATTTTATGCAATAGAAAATAGCTTTACTTAGCTGAATTTTGTAGCCAGAAAGGTTTTCCTAAGTGAAAATACTATATATTGTCTTTACTTTCTATTTATTATGTTTTTATTTTAGATCATATATATGTTAGGATTAAGGTGCCATCAACCTTGTAAATCTTATGTATTTAATTACTCTTAATAATGAAGTATTCACCAAGTAGTGATCGTGTTTGGATCCTTGTACCTGACAGGGGGTGTTGAGGGCTTGCCCCCCACTACTGTTGCCGAGGGGTCTAGGGGGGATGGTGATAACTTCTTAGCCCCCCTCAGGGGTTTGGAGACAACACCCATGAAGAGATTTTTTTTTAGACAATTACCTTGGAAAATATTGTAACTTTGTAGTCAATTTGGATCGTTCATCATGAGGTCGCAGATCTGACGGTAGAGGTTATGTTAGGGTTTTTTGCCCCCCCCGTGGAGATTTGGGGGCAGCGCTCCCGAAGAGATTTTTTTTAGAAAATTGCCTTGGAAAATATTATAACTTCATAGTCAATCTGGACCATTCATCATTAGGTCGCAGATCTGACGGTAGATGTTATGTTATGGTTATTTTGCCTTAGAAGGCAACACTCTTTAAATGAGGGCATTGTATTACGACTGTGAATGAGTATTATAGATTCTACTGGATTGAAGACCTAGAAGAGATTGACAATATTGTATTGTAAACTCTATTGAAGTTAATATAGACCGGTGCATCTCTTTTTGTGTGGAGTTTTTTTCCCAAAAGGGTTTCTCCATGTAAACATTGTGTTATGTGTTTGATCTTTTGTTTTGTTATTTCTTTGTGTTGATCTCATACTATCTCCATTTTGGTTCTGTACTAGATTAATAGTTACAGTTGTAATCAGATTTTCATTTTATAGTTGTTCACTATCATCTATAACAATATACACTCCTATTATATAGGTTTATCGAACTTATTTTTCTTTACATATTCATCAACACACAAAAACCTACTAGATTTTCTAATCAAATTTCTAAAGACCAAAAAGCTAAATATATGCAATAAATCATTGCTATTCATCAATGTAGATTAAAAGTTTAGCTAAATTTGTTACATTTCAGCTTGAATAGTTAAAGACATATTAACCTTGAAGTACAATTTAAAGGAATGTATGATTGATAAGAAAAAAAGTAATTCTAGAAACATAATTGCTGAAATTAAATTTTTGTAGGCCATAGCTCGTCCTCAATTCAAATATATAAAGAATGAATTTTCAGCTATATTTTAAAATTGTTGAATAATATAAACCCACATGCTTATGGATTCCTAGCAATAGACATGCACACAAATTGTAATTTTCATAAGTTGGAGAATGTTTATCAATGTAACATTGGTAAATAGGGTGAATCATACCCAATGTAAACAAAACAATTTGTCTAGATAAGAGAGAGGAACAAATAATATCTCTTTCTTCATTTTTTATTTCCATCATAGTTCTACTTGTTGAAAATAAGGTGAAACAATCAACGAGAAATGTTGTTCTTTAATGCATTCAAATCACTTAATCTTGATAGATCATAAAATGAAATATCAATCAACAGTAAAAGAAAATACAAATCAAGTAAGGAAGCTAAGGTAGTGGAACAACTTCCTACACTAATCTTGAGAGGAGGATTATGCAAAACTTTTCAAATCTTTACAATAGTTATAGAAATTATATAGAAATAAACATAAATTGCAGTCATACCACAAAACAATGATTTACGTGGGGAAAACCCTTATGGGAGAAAAACTCACACTCCAAAAGTAGCCTAATATATTATTCAGAAATCTTAACAAGATTACAATATACTTGCAGAGCAAGCCTTCACAGGAGCATCACCAACAAGATATCTAGAGGTAGCTTAACAATATCTATAAGACACTCACACACAACCGCCATCTCAAACACCTAATATATAGGAGATACAATACATGAAATCGTCAAATAGTATTTTCTAGTGATGCATGGTAGGGGTTTGAAGTCAACGCCCTTAATGTTTCTACCAATTCTACAATTCAAGTTTTATTTTTCTCTACTTCCCCTAAAAGATCTTCTTGGCTATGTAGAGGGTTTATGGGAAGTGTTGGAGGAGATTTAGGTGGTATGAAGTTTTCTTTTGGTAATTCTTCTTCCACATTAGGGATAGGGTTCATAGGAGTTAGTATTAAAAATTAAGAAAAATAAGAAATTTATTCCATTAAATAAAAACTTACGGAAATTTTAAAGAAAATTTGATCTAAAAACCTAAAAATACAAATCAGTTACCTCTTCTTTGATGCAACATTGCGAAAAATAAAGAGATGAGGCTTGAAAATGGTTCTATTCACCAAAATGCATTCATGGAATAACATAATTTATGTTCTTTAGGGATTTTGAGGTCACGGGTTATAGCAAACCCATAACTTGTGTTTTGCTTTTTGTAATGACAGTAAAACATGCATCTATAATGCCTCATTAATGTTTTAAAAAGTGCATCCAAATTTAGGAAAAAATAACACTTTTAGCCACTTTTTTGTCCTCAACTTGGTGTACTCATACCATTCTTCTCTCATTTCACCTTTCTATATTATTCATACCATGATTGTTGTGTTTTTTTTTTCTATTCTCATTTCCACTTCTATATCAATAATATTTTTTCTTCCTAAATTTGCATTTCACCTTCTATATCATGATTGTTGTGTATTTTATATTCTCATTTCACCTTATATATTTTCATTGATATGTTTTTCCTTTTCTAATTTCACATTCTATTTTATGCTTTATATTGTGTTTACCCACTTGTGAGGGTATCTTTCCTATACAATTTGTATATTGTCTTATGCGTCATGATGATATTTTCACTAAACAACATCCTAAGTATATTATCCATAAAATCATCAAGTTTAGTAAACTCCTTTATCTTAGATGTTCTAAATATTAACCTAAGGATTGAATGTGGAGTGTAGATGGAATGGAATATAATGGATCAAATTAGGCAATAAGAACATTCATGTTATAAATAGCAATTAATTAAGAGATAGAATACATAAGTCTATACCCAAAGATTGGGTGTCAATTGATGAATACAATGAAGTTGATACACCTTTGAATCTAGAAATGTGCTAGAGAGTTTTGTGTATGGGTGGAATGAACAAATTAACCAATGTGCACATTTCTTGTGTGTTTTCTCATGGAACTTTTATTTAGAACATTTTTTCCCTCCATTTGATCTTACCTTTGTTTACATTCTAGGTCATGCACTTTATTGTTTCTATTTTGATTTGATCAATTCTTTTCAGTCACCAATCTTGTAAGTTGTTTTTGTAATGTTATGGTGATTGGGAATTGGGTAGGACTATGACCATAGTTTCAATTGTTCTTCATTGTCTATGCTATTATATTGATGGCATTTTGCACTTGCTTCATATGCATAGGCCACATGTCACTAGCTGGTTAGTAGAAACCAATGGGTGAACTTGTACCTTGCACTTTATTTCCACTATGATGTACTGTTGTTGTGGATCCCAAGTAGAGAGATTTGGAACTAGATGATGTGCATAAGGTTTAATAGGTCCCTAATTGTGATGGGATGCTACATGTCATTACAACATTGGTCTCAACCTAGCAAGTGAGTTGATGTTTGCACATTTACTCAATGCTAGCAGCACACTACCATGGATTTAAAATTAAATAAACTATGGTCATTAGATATAAACATGAAGTTAACAGAATAAAGTAAAACATTAGTCATTGGTCTTTATTAAGACCAACAAATAATGACATGCATTGACCCTATTGGTCGATAAAGTAGGGACTTAGGTATGAGAAAGTCTAATGTGGGATTCAACTTGGACTGGGATACCCAATTGCTATGTGGGCACTCTCATTTCATCATCTCGGAATGGTCTTAACATTGGATACATATTAGAAAGGGAGATCCATAGCTTTAACATTGCTAGTCAATTCTAGTATTGTCCCACATTTCCTAGTGTTGGTGTGAACAAGGGTATTTTCTATCTGATTTCCCCTTTGTAGTGTGAACAATGTATATTATCTAACCTATTAACTCGTCTTCACATGTTAAGTTGACTTAGGGATCTAGGAATATTTCTAGAAATTTATTGTACACATGTGATCTTATCCTATAGTTGTATCATGTCATAGGATTAAGACACTTGTCATCATCCTAGTTAGTCCTACCTCTCAACCTTGCCTTTATAAGCAAGGTATTTTATATCACATCATATTGTGATAGTATGGTTGTATATTTTTGTATTTGAATTCTTTGATAGGAATACAATTTATTCTTGTCATATTGATCTTCTCATTTCTTTGTGCTTTCCATTAGGACTCTAGATTTGGGGCAGCTATCTCCATAACCAAATCTTACATGGTATCAATGCTCCAAAAATGTAGCTACCTTCTAGATCTAGCAACCAACTCCCAATTTCAAACCCTAGTAGATCTTGCCTCCAATATCCAACTAGGACAAATCAAAAGGCTAAACTAACTTTCTTGGACACCCTGAACTCAATTGTGAGCTCAAATTTACACTAGCATTCTCCAAAATGAACCTACAATACAAGGCCACAAAGAAGAAACCCCCTCAAATCTGGTATTTCTATCAAGTTTTTTGATTCTCTAGTCATCATATGATGTAAGACAAGAGAATACTCAACTTTTCAAGATCCACCATGATTTGCATCCTAAATCTCTCAAAAGAGTAACCAAAGGCACTCAACAAGCTTTGATAGCATGGGTTAAACTAATTTCCCTCATTTGACTCCATATAACTATGCAACATGGAAATCAAATGCATAGAATTCCTTGATGAGTAAGGGGTATTCACCCTGAATCATAGATCCTAAACTTGAACCAAAGGATGATAAAGCAAGGATGGAATGGCTCATTAACAATTCTAAGGCACTTAGATATCTACGTACATTTGTTTCACTTGACCTTCTTTTTCATATTGATAAGTGTACTACACCTAAGGAGGGTTGGGAAAAGCTTGCACATTTGTATGGTCAAACTGATGAGATTAGGGGATATCAAATTGTGAGTGATCTCACTAATCTAGATCCTAAAAGTTTTGACAGTATCCAAGATTATGTAACCAAAGTCAATGAACTAAGGGCACAACTCAAAGAATGTGGTATTGATAAGAAGGATGCACAATTGGTCCTCAATATGTTACGAAATCTTCCTTCTGAATATGCAACATTTGTTTCTAGTTTTAACACTCGTCGATTGCCAATGGGAAATGCCTACACTATGCCATTATTTGAGTCATTTTCAAAGATGTTGATTCTTGAACAAGAAAATTTAATAACAATGTGTATTCTCATGCCATCTAAGTCACAAGCTTTGGTGGCTAGTCAACCAAAAAGTGAGAAGGGGTCTAGCAATCTTGAATAGAAACAAAAGAAGAAAAATCATAAGCCTCAACAAGAAGCAACACAATCAAATTCTAAATCTCCCTCACAAGGGGAATCACCTAAGAAGGAGAAGCCTAAATGTGCATGTTGTAATAAATTGGGGCATGAATAACATAAATGTTATTTCAAAAAATGATGAGTTCACGCATCTTCTAAAGAAGACTCAAATCAATCCACCTTCAAGTATGTCAGGGAGTTCATCATCTTCTCCTTCATCTTCAAAGTTAGAGAGACAAAAGGGACAAGCACTTGTTGCAGTTTCAAATTCTAAGTTAGGAAGATGGATTCTTAATTTTGGAGCTTCCCATCATATGGCTTCATCATAGAGTATGTTCTCTTCATTTGAGACTTGTTCATCACCACACATCCTGATGGCCAACAATACATATATGAGCATTTGTGGGAAAAGATCTATTGACATGGATGAAGGATCATTCAATGATGTCCTTTGTGTGCCTTCATTGCCAACCAATATCCTTTTTATCTATCAAATCACACATGGTGGAGCAAGGAAGAGTGTTGAGTTCACACCAGATTATGTGATTATTTGAAGATTTGCATAGTAGATATATTGTTGCAGAACTGGGGAGGTAGATCATCAATCTTGAGTGTACACCTTCTCACATTTTGCTCCTATTGTTCCTTTGACTGATGTTCGCACTCATGTGGACACTATTGAGGAGATGCAGTATGGTCATTTGAATCTTGGTGTTCTTTCATCAATTGAGGTTCTAGAGACATGTGCTAACATTCCATCTCCTCCATCATCTCTTGTTGCATCTATAGAGTTCAGTGTTTCTACATTCATGGTTTATAATGATTTGGTGCAGTAAGACATTCATCATCTTCTAGATATAGCTACTTGGGATGAGTACTTGATAGATATTACAAATTTGTTTTTTAAGTCTCATCTTGTAGACTTGGAGGACACCATTAAGGATATTCATCTCCTCTTTGATGATAGCTTACATGGAGTTGCAGCATCTTCTTTGGATGTGATGAGGGAACCTTCATAACATCTTATTCTTTATTATCCTCTTCACTTGTCACAATTTGGCATTGGATTAGAGAACCATGAGGACCATTCGAAGGACTCATTTTCATCTTTGGATCATGATCTACGTCTGTTTCCACTAGGTTCTAGATTATCACATTCTTCAGGTAGGCCTCGGACTCCTAATTAGATTGTGGCACCTTTCGACATTGACATGGCAACACCTGAGTAGAGTTCAGAGACTTCATACATCTTGAGTTTTCTTCCTTCATATTCCTTTCAGGAATGGGAAGACTTTATGCATACAATTTTGGTCTTGTTTCTTCCTAAGGGGAGGAACATTGTTCAATATTCTTGGATCATCTTCAACATTGAGTTTCGAGAATCTACCATCAATGCAGGAGATTCTACATTGATGGGGGGATACTTGGTCTCTCTTCTCTCTTATGGAGGGGACTTTTTCCTCATGTGGGTTTTTGTTCTTCTCATACATTAGAGAGCATCTTTCTTGTGTTTTCTCTCTTTTGGAGAGGGGTTTTTTCATACGTGTTTTTCTCCTTTTCTCCATTTGTGAGAGATTGTTTGTACATGGGTACCTAACACAGCCTAGTAGCCAGGACCCATCATTGCATTTTCATTTTTTTCATTCTCCTACCTCTCAACCTTGCCTTTATAAATAAGGTATGTTATATCATATCATATTGTGATAGTATGGTTGTATATTGTTGTATTTGCATTCTTTGATAGGAATACAATTTATTCTTGTCATATTGATCTTCTCATTTCTTTATGCTTTTCATTAGGCCTCTAGATCTTGGGTGGCTATCTCCATAGCTAAATCTTGCACCTAGCCATACCTTAGTAAGGGATCACTCGAGAGCCTTCATCTAGCACAAAGCAACATGAGCAATCCCTTACTAGGATGAGGTGGGATGACCCTAGAATTGGCATTTGTGTATGGCCAATGAAATATTAGCACACATACTTAGAAAAGTGACTAGGTTGGCTTTTGTTATATTTACACATGCCTTAGTTGTTAACTAAGGAAGGCTTTCATATGGGTGTAGGTGTCAATACCTGTATGCACAAAAATCACGTCAAGCCAATTTAGTAGTCCTATGATGAGATGGTGATCATAGATCATGACCCTCGAAGGTGTGATTTTACCTTCCCAATAGTTTCATGCCTTAATGACTTTGTTTTTCATTTTTTCACCTTTTCCTCCTCTTGTTTTGCCTTTCTTTCCACCTTTATTGCCTTTTCTATTGCTTGGTTGACCCCCTGATTTGCCTAATTAGGGTCACCCCTGGTCTTTTCAGGGTCACCTCTAGTGATCTTGGGTCACCCCTAGTGATCCAAGATCTCTTAGGTGACCTTGACTAGTAAAAGGGGTGACCCAATGTCTTTTTGCACACATGAAAAACCTCATATTTTTTAAACAACTCATATTTTTTACTTTTCTCCTTCATTTTTAACATGTTTAACTCCCATTTTTTCATGCCAATTCATGCTTTTCCTAGATTTATTTCTTTTATGAACTCATGATCAATTTTTATCCCTTTTAAATTCTTTTTAAGTTTTCTAAAGTTGAGTTCACTTGATTTTTATTTAGTTTTCTTCTTATCTCTTCGACTATTTACGGATTTATTTCCTTTTTTTTCTTGAGTTGCACTTTATTTTAATCTTATCTCTTCTCCCATTCCCTCCCAGTTTTACCTATAAATACAACTCTCCTAGAGCTTTCTCCATTTTGATTTTCCCACAAGCCACAAAGCTTCTTGATACTTTGATTTCTTCACATCTTTTTCTTCTAATTGGGGAACCCCACTATTGTAGAAGAGGACATTTGGATATTAGCTTGACCTCTAAGGATGATTTGTTTGTCATTGGTGCATTTTGTATACATAGGTTTCCTTTTTTCATTTTAGTAGTAGTTAGAAAATATCTTTCATGTGTATAAGTAATTTGCATTTCATTAAGAATCTTCAGAAAGGGAAGCTCTTAGCATATATTATTTGTTCTTAAATACATTCACAGATCATTTTACATGTAAGAAATTAGATTTACATGTCATTGGAAAAGAAATGTTGAAAAAGAAATTATTTCTTCATTCTTAGATTAATTACAAAAAATTTTACTGTTAGGATTACAAATTCACATATCTTCAAGAGTTTTGGAAAAGAAAGATGTTTAGAAAGGAAAAGTTTATTTCCTCATCCTTCTTTTTCCAACAAAATATTACTTTCTTTTTCTACATCCATAAATTAGATTGCATTTGAACATGATGCATTTAAGAATGTAGATTTGCATTTATTCTTCAAAAATAAAGTTGCTTTAGTATAGGGAAAAGATTGCATGCCGTTTTTAGATTAGAATTGCTTTTCAATTCTTGTGATATCACAAGAGAAAACACCAAAACATAGTAAAATTTCATTAGGGACAATCATATAGAATTTCATATATATTTACCTTTTGTAGTAATTAGATCATCTTTAAAATTGGGAAACAAAAAGTTTGCATTCATTTAGTTTTAATTGCATTAGACATTCATTTTAAACTTTCAAACATTAAATCCCTCATTATCATCATGAGGTATAAAGATTTTAACATTCAAAGATTGAAGAAGCCCTCGGTTTCATCACGAGGCATGAAAATCAAACAACACTTTCAACATTCAAATCAAATATAAGAAAACATCAACGAAACCCTCAGTCTCATCATGAGGTACATGAATACAAATCAAACATTCATACAACATAGCTCCACTCACACCCACGATGCTCTTCTTCCACACAAAGAGAGTAACCATCCCAACCACCCCTGCCTAGTTGGATTTCTTCAGAAAGGTAAGAATGATTCATCTTATGCCCTTAGCAAGGGTGTAGTGCATGTGTTACCTAGATTTAGACTCACCTACATTGTGTTTGAGTTTATATTTTAGCTATCAAATTACTAGGCATAAATAGCCTTATTAAAAGGATAACACTTTATCTTAGGTATTTTAACCCTTTACATTAGATCTTATCCTCTTTTGCACTATCATCAAATTTTTATGGGAACATTGAACTAAATAAAAGAGCTTTGCTAGGGATAACTTGGTAGTTAAGGATAGGAAGGATGTTCACAACCCATCCACTATATTTCAAGGGAATTTTTGATTGTCAAGCCCATATTGAGTAGAGAAACTTAAGAAATTATAAGCCATGAACATTGTTATTACATGCATTTGCACTATGAGCTATGACTGCAAACCAAACTATGTATTTAAAATTGAGTACATGGTATGATTTGAATTTGAGCATATGTAAAATCAAAGAACATAGATCCATAAATGCAAAAAAACTATTAAGATACACATTATCCTAAATTAGTTTCATAAGCCCTTTGATAAAGATAGTTTAAAAATTTGAATCATGCAAAGGTGTAATCAATTTTGAACACATAGAAGATAATCCTATTACTTATTCTAACATTAGGGTTCCATCTCAAATTGCAAACTCATAATATCCTTTTAGTCATGGTAAGATCCTTATGATTGTGATAGGAACCATTTGAAGTTTATCATTGGTTCCAATTTGAGAGATTCTTTTGTATCTTTATCATAATATTTATGCTTTCTGTTATATATCGGTCCTTAGTCTTGTCTTAATGATGGAATCCTTTGATTTATAGTGGGAAGGACACGTGTCAATCTAGGGTGAAATGATAAAATTAACTAGTGCACATATTTCTTATGTGATTTCTCATGGAACTTTGATTTTGATACAATTTTTCCTACCATTTGATCTTACCATTGTTTACATCCTAGGTCATGCACTTTATTGTTTTTTATTTTGAGTTGATTAGTTTTTTTAGTCTCCAATCTTGTAAGCTTTTTTTGCAATGTAATGGTGATTGGGAACTAGGTAGAAGGACCATGACCATAGTTTCAATCAATCTTCACTTCCTATTATATTAGCCTCATGGCATTTTGCACTTGCTTCATACGCATAGGCCACATGTCACTAGCTAGTTGACAGTAGCCAATGGGTGAGATTCTACCTTGCACTTTATTTCCACTATGATGGACTACTTCCATAGATCCCACGTAGAGTGATTTGGTACTAATGGATGTGCATAAGGTTTAGTAGGCATCTAATCATGATGGGAATGCTACATGTCATCACTACATCGATCTCAACCCATCAAGTGAGTTGATGACTTGTATCTTTACTTTGTGTTGGTAGCACACTACCATGGATTTAAATTAAACAAAATATGGTCATTAGATGCATGCATGAATTGAATAGGTCAAGGTATTATTGAACAAAGTAAAACATTAGTCATTGGTCTTTATTAAGACCAATAAATAATGACAGGCATTGACCCTATTGGTTGAAGTAGGGACTTGGGTATGATAGAATCTAATGTGGGATTCAACTTCGATTGAGACACCTAGTTGCTATGCGGACTCTCTCATTTCATAAACTTGGAATGGTTTCAACATTGGATACATATTCAGAATGGAGATCCACAGCTTCAACATTGCTAGCCAATTCTAGGATTGTCCCACCTCGTCCTAGCCATGCCCTAGTAAGGGATCCCTTAGGAGCCTCCATCTAGCATGAAGAAACTTGAGTGATCCCTTACTAGGGCTAGGCTAGGATGGGGTGGGATGACCCTAGAATTAAAATTTGTGTATGGTCAATGACATATTGGCATGTGCACTTAGAAAAGTGACTAGGTTGGCTTTTGTTATATTTGCACACGCCTTAGGTGTTAACTAAGGAATGCTTGCCTATGGGTGTAGGTGTCAATACTAGGCATAAATGGTCTTATTAAAAGGATGACACTTTATCATAGGCAAAATAACCCTTACCATTAGATCTTATCCTCTTTTTCCTTATCATTGATCTTTTATGGGAACATTGGACTAAATAAAAGAGCTTTGTTGGGGATAAATTGGTAGTCAAGGATAGGAAAGATGTTCACAAGCCCATCGACCACATTTCAAGGGAATTTTAGATTGTCAAACTGATACTAAGTAGAGAAACTTAATAAATTATAAGCCATGAACATAGTCATTACATGCATTTGCACTATGATCTATGATTGTAAGTCAAACTATGATTTCAAATTGAGCACGTGGTATGATTTTAATTTGAGCATTTGTGAAATCAAAGAACATGGATCCATAAATGAAACAAAACTATTAAGATACACATTATCCTAGATTGGTTTAATAATCCCTTTGATAAAGATAGTTTAAAGCTTCGAAGTATGCAAATGTCTAATCAATTTTGAACATCTAGAAGAGAATCTCATCGCATAATCACTTATTCCTTCATTTGACCCTTGGGCAAGTGTAACTATAAGACCCATTTTTATTTTGAATTGGTTAAGAACAATTTTTTCCAAATCACTAAATGAATGAATAGATCTATGAGGAAATATATAAAACCATTTAATAACATAATCTTTGACTATTCCAGGAAATAATTTTGCCAGCATTCTATCCTCATATATAAATCCATGCAAACATATGTACAAGACTTAAGATGTGTATTAGGATCTTTTTTTCTATCATACATAGTAAATTGTGGTACTACAAATCTCATGGGAAATGGATATGTCACAACATCAAAAGGAGGTGACATTTTTATAGGATTAAAAAACCATCTTGTCCACTATTCTTATTTTCCACTTTCTTATTCACTTCATCAAAGATAGAAGAGGGGATGGTAACATGGGATGGGTAGGATTATGAGGGCTAAAGACATAAGATGTAAGAGTGTAGAGGAACCAATGGGTTGGCTCAAATAAATAATGCAATGGAGGTTTCTAAGAACATCATAGGGTTGGGGGATAGATTTTAATATATATGATCTCATCATTAATTTGGGTTCCAATAGAGTTTAATATATATGCTCTTGTACCCTATTTTAAGATCCTTTGTGTATGTACATTTTAGTGTCTTTACATGTTTCTTGAACTAGCCTTGAAAAACCCTTATTGACATACACCTTGGCTTTGTTTTGTATCTTATTATTCACATACATTTTGCACTTGTCAAACACTTATGTTTATTTAATGGACTTGAGTTGAAACCAAGTTGTATATATACACCATGACCTAGTTTCGATGTTTGTGTTTATAGTGTGTCCTTTAGTTGTTTTGTTTTGTCTCATGGAAGAGTCCTTGTAAGTATGGTAAAACTATTTGAACTTTATTTTGTCTAAGTCTATGGGCTTATTCTTTGTAACAATCAAAACCCCTGTGACTGAAGGGTTTACAACTGCTTTGTTTTGGTTTAATGTCATAGAATTGTTCCTTGCATTGAGTCTTGGGTTTGAGACTTTTGATTTTAAACCTTGTTCCTTTTATTTTTTCTCATTGAAGGCTGGTTTGAATTCCCACAAATATCGAGTTTAAGAGGCCATGGGCCTATAGTACAATGACACAAATAAATTAATACGTCTATAAGCATGTTCCTAGTGCATTTGATTATGGGCCATTCATATCAAGATGATTTCCCCTGTCATTCAATCATTTCTAAGTTTAACATCCTACACTTTATGTCCTTTTGTTTTAATTTAATGTTGACCATTTCGTTTTGCTTGCCAATCATTTTTATGACACTTCATAGTGTTGCAGTGAGTGAGAACCAAGTATCCGGATTGTAGCCACCATTATGGTTGGTTTTGATTGCCTACCTTATTGGTCCAATGGCATTTTATACTTTCTATATATGAGCTAACCACATGTTCTCATTTCATTGGTAGAGGTCTAATGGGAGAGTTACCACCCCATATCTTATCTTCGACCCTGATGGACCACTACAATAGATGTAGGGTTGAGAAAATGGAAACCATTAGATATGCATGAGATTTAACATAGTCTAATGCTTATTAAATGAAACAAATCTTAATTCATTGGTGGCATTAGTCATGAGTAAAACAAGTTCACACCATGTCTTGGTCTTATTGGTTGAGGCTATAAACATGCAAATGAGACTTGGAGTTACAATATGAAGACCTAATTAAATTATGACACATAGACAAGATGGGTTTGAATGTCAACATGGTGTTGCTTCTTGTAATAATAAGAATAAAAATTTGACAAGAAATCCTTTAAACCTTGATTGTGATAGGATTTTATGTTAACAATGCACTTTGGATATTAATGAGGGAGGCATCATTTGGGGGGACATTTGTTGCCATCAGGTTGAGATGACCTTGGTATACTTTGTGTAACTTATTTCGTGTGGTCTAGCCCTAACTATCTAATCAATATAGATTTTTCCATACCAATGATTTTGGTGAACCATCAAACAAAACAAAAATCCTTGGCAATATAAAAATTGATGGTCAAGCCTTGTGTGAAAAATGTTGCAGGCTTGTTGGATATGGATTTTGAACATTTTTCTTTACCAACACATATGTTGTAAACATTAAGAACTTTGAGGCATGAACAAACTTCCATTACTATGGTTTTACACTACAAGAATGAACCATAGGCCACAAACTAAATTATGAAATCCAACTTGAGCAACTGACAATGATATCAATATAAACATGACGTGGATTGTTCAAATTGTAGGAAAGTTATGACAATAATAACTATATATGAAATAGCTATCATCTTTAGTACATGATCCATTTTAGTCAATTAATTGCATTTATTTTTCAAATTAAGAAATAAATTGTAAAGAATCAACTGTCACATCCCATTTTGACCACTTATTTTTAGACATTATTTTAATGATTAAATAACTGTTCAGGGTGAGAAAAATCAATATTACTTTATGTGTCACATGATAATTACGATAGTTGACATCTCATTTGCCTTAGCAGAATAATTTGATTTGATATGATGGATTTAGTTGTACAATTGATATCTTACCTGGCTTGAGATTATGATTTGGATAATAGACTAACTGTTGGCATTAATGAGAGATGGATGTAGAATAGTATTTTTACTCCCTTCTATGTGTCGAGGGAGAGTATCATTTGGGAGAGGATGGTATATGGTGACGAGTTAGCAGTCAAACCAAGCAACCTGAAAACCTCACACACACACACTTACACAAATTTTGATATGACCGAATGAGGTTGCTTGTAGGAATACATTTAAATTATCATTTTTCGCCAAGTCAATTGTCATTAAGTCATATGTATAACTGTAAAATTTATGACAATGGTTAATGCCATTTGTAATAGTTAATAACATTATTATTTATCTATTCATAATCAACTACTATTATTCCTCCAAGCAATATCGTATTGGAATTCTTGTTATGTTAAAAATAATTATAGCTATATTATCACTATTTTGTCAATACAATTATTATTATGACTAATATTCAATTTTATGTCTATCTATTATTAATATGTGTATTATTATCTCCTTCACCGAAAGTTGAGTGGTATTAAGGAAACTTACGCCAATTAACACTTCACTCTTAGTGGAGGTTAAAAACTAGACAAAGGTAATAAATAGAAGAAGTTAGTGCATGTAGATCATGGGCCATTAAGGCACATGCATGATGGGGAGTGAACAAAGGAAGAAAAAGGGGAAGAGTTAGTTAAAGTAGGGAGGAGTGGAGCTTTGTTAGAAAAATGAGTAATGATAAAAAACCTTGATAAAGAATATGTAGAAAGGATGCAACCAACAAAGGGGCTATTCTTAATATCATCCACTTCAATAGTCAAAGGTCAATTTTGGCCAATAAAAATAGGACAAATATTTACCACTTTTATTTGTGAATGAGGTATAAAATTCCTATTGATTATTTGACCATTAAAGTAGATGATATTTAAGTAAAGTGGAGAGGCGGGGATCACTTTTTACTTTCATGTTTTCCTTGTGCAAAGGCTATAGGAAAACTATGTGGAGCTTGGAATTGTGCCTATATGAAACATGTGCTTGGAGGATTTAAAGATATCCAATAACTCCATTCTAAACTAATCCTGCAATTGCTGCATTCAATGAGATGACATCATATCATGACAATTGGCCAAATAGATTCCATGCTTTCTCTCTCCATGACATCTTTGTTCGAATTTGTCTGATTGTAAATGGACATATAGAAAACTGTATCTGTATATTGTTCTGTCACTATAAGCTAAGTGTAAATTTTTCTCTAGTTTATTTGAGTTGTTAGAAGTTATACCATAGTGTTACCCTGTATACGAATACCCAGCCATGGAGCCTAGATCTTACAATGCCTCAAGCGACAGCCTATTAATATAAGTATGGCTATGCTTTGTTATGGCAATGAACTGTGCCCTCGGGGCCATGAAGGGATGTTTCCATGCTATCTTCGACCATCCCTCTCACATTGTTAAGCACCCTTTTGTTCGATCTGCTGCGTGGGAATGCCATCTTGGCATATAAGGGTTCTATGATAAACATGTGGAAGGCCACAATATTTTCAAGTATAGTCTATCTGCTATGGTTAATGAATAGACTCTTTAAGTAATTTCTTTTCTTTATTGCCTTCCACTTCATGGTTAGTCAACCTCCAAGTACAAAGGTTTACCCAATTTTTGTTAATTGTATAATGTCACTAGCTATGATAAGATGATTAGTTTAGAGAATACTTTTGGAGAAGTGATTAGGTTACATTTATTTATTAATGCATTAATCCATAAGGGTTGTAAACCTCTACCAATACTTAGGAATATCATAATTTAAATGTGTCAATTTTAAAGTATTTTCAAATCATCTTCTAAAAAAACTTGAATATGTGATTCCTATATTAAATAGACAAGCATTTCTTCCTATTCTAAACATAGAACAAAAACTGCCTAAATAAACATAAAAAGTGGTTTTATCTATTATATGCCCCCATTTCTATTAGCATATCATACAAATAAGATTTAGACATTATACCTCCATAGACTCTACCTATTAAATTCACAACATAAACATGGGTTTGACCATAATCTAAAAGTAGAAAGAAATACTGAATGCCTAAAACATGCATGATGAGGTTTCATTTTAGGTTCCTAAAGGGGAACCCACTATAGAAAATAAACCACCTAATCTATGGAGGAGCTTCAAAAAACAAAATCCATAATAAAAAACAACCCTACATAAGCTACATAGAACAAAATCTTTACGAAAGAAGTCCATTAAAAAATCATTCATAAGAAAATTAATAACAAATCTATTTGTAAAAATAAAAATATACGAAAGACCAACCAAGGAATCAAATTTATTTTATTATGTACCTTTGCATGGCCAAAGTGAGATGCATAGTGTAGACTTAGTGAGATTAAAATGAAAAACAACATTTTGATTAGACAATTTTCCTTTTCTTTAAAATATTTCAACATAAATACTAAAAGGAAGATGAATTTTAATGGATTTGAGGGCTGCAATGACACCTCGATCAACATAAACAACACAAAAAATTGTAATAGAAATAGAAAAAAATGTTTTTTACAAGAAGGCCTTAGAAAAGATCATCTAACAATTTGATGCATTTTGAGAATAACAACACCATTGACAACTCAATTACAAGCTCAAGTATGCATTCATAAAAATTGCTATAGTACTATGCATCATCCCTGATTTCAAAACTAAAATATGATAGGCTTTGAGTTATTTTCTTGATTTATAGGAATTAATGGCAAGTGTAACTGTATTGACAAGTTTGGTGGCAAACAAAATCAAATCCATAGATATGAATGTGAGGTGATTGAATATTACATGATGATGTAGATTTATCGATAGGAATGTAGACGTGGAAGTGCTAGGAATTACAAAATCAAACAACTACAAATTTACCAATGACTTCAAAGTTGTTTTCAATTGTGAGACAACTTTTTAGGCTCAAGAGCCTACACAAGATGCCTATTGGCTAAATATAACAACAAAAAATATATTTAGAGTAGTTATTGATTGTTAGGTACAAATTTTAGGAGTGTAATGAGAGAAGAATTATATATATTATTTAGTCCACTATATGTGTAAATTTATGTGTTTTGGTAGTTGCATAATATAAATATTGAATATGAAAAGTTTGACCAAGATTTTCAAAAGTCAAGCATGAAATGTTTTAACACCATAACAAGATAAATTTCATGAGTATACCATTTAGTATATTATATGAGCACACCCTGTAATAATTAGTAACATTATATTATAATTATTAATGTGACTATAACATCATATAAATAAATTTATTTTGATAGTTATCATTTTAGACAATAATAAATTAACATTGTAATTGTAAGTATGAAGAGCAAACCATATAGAAAATTATAACAATATCATATTCACCTCCTTTATATAGAATTCCTCTTAATAACATAATGGAGAGGTAAACCACTAAACCCATGTAGGCCTACTCATTATCTAATATACTTAACTATGCAAGTTGTCTGCATAGCCCAATATAACTAACTTAAGGGATGTTTTCCAAATGTCATCATCTCCATCCACCTATATACATTATAATATCATATCCCTAAGTGCATAATTAAAAGATTCATTAAATATTTCTTTAGAGTATTAGCTTAGAGATAATGATTGTAGTTGTTGCTCTTCATTTTTCTATTATTTACATAATATACATTTTCTATCTTTGAGTAGTGTTCAAATGAGAATGGCGGTGATATTCATAATGAGTTGAAATATTTAACTTTGAAGATACCAATAAATGTCAAGTTTGATCTCTCTATATCACTTATATCTTTTATGGTCATTTCTATTGTTATCCCTTATGATTTGTCTATGGTTAGAGCACATGCCATTTTGATTGGAATTTGTGTACTATTGCCTATTGTAATAGACAAAATATAGGCAAACTTTAAATTATTATGTCTTGTGACACATCTACATAATTATCAAACTCGACAATCACACAAAATGAGAAGTCAAACACTTTAGTACCTTTTGAATAAACTATATTCTTTATAGTACCAAGTGCCCCATTAACTAAGCCTACATCTACCCATACATTTCACACCAACATTATATGTTGGCCAAAACATAATAGTACCTCATTATCTAGATGATTGTCATTATCTTCATGCAATTATTCTAGTAATTAACTAGATCTTAAATTGTTAAGAAGTGCAGTGCCTTCTTATATGATTGTCTGATAACTGAAAACTAGTAAATAGACAAACTAAAAGAAAATATTTTTGGTTGATGCAATATTGCATTTATACCCAGGGATGCTTCTGCATCAGACACCTAAGATTATTTTTAAAATGATTCCCTCATTTTGTAGGACAATCTACCCCCATTTGGGAATTCCAACTTGAAACTCTTTCTTTCACACATTCTTTCCATACCATTTTGGACTATCATCCTCATTCTCACACTCTTTCTCTTAGACTTCACTTGATTGATGATGTTTTCAAATGAACATTTAAGAGATGTATTTATAACAATCCCAACCCTTAAGATGATTTACATTGGCTATAAGGTGGCATAGAACTCTAGGCCACTTGATCATGTAGTTGGCCAGTGTGTACAAATAAGCCTTCTAATCAAATATGGTGATCATAGAATGAAATATCTTCATGTGGTTCTCATCATAAGTTCTCTTGGGCCGAATATATCTCTATATCAATTCCTTTGTTGGCACAAACTTTCAAAATGTTGGTGCTTGCAAGTGAAGAAAAGTGAAACTATGTAAGCCTATCGAACTAGACAATGTTCATAAACCAAGTTTCACCTTTGTGATCCTCCAAATATTATGAAACATGGATATGATGTTGATGCATCACTATACAACATACTCTCAAAACTGCAAGACTAGATCTCAAATTATAGCAAAGTGCGATGGCTTCTTCTATGATTGTTTGATAACCGAAAACCTGTTGACCCCAATGGTAGTTGGCATAGATGTCAAACCTGTATTGAGGTAGTTTGGCATATTGAGGTTTCTTGTGAACATCTCTTGCTATTGATCTTCACTCACAGTACATTATGATGCTTTGGTTAATATCTCTCAAGTGATTCCTTCTCCTTGATTCTATGATGTGTTTGCATTCAGTTAGCACTTGGTCAATGTGACTTCATTTCTTCTAAGGGTTGTGAAATCTATAGTCATTGACAAGTATGATCAGCTCAAAAGTGAAGGGATCTATGTGGTCTCTTAAGAACATCATGTGTTATTTATTTCATTTGATTTCAAAATAATATGCAAATTCCTTGAAGTTCTTATTACAAATCATGATCATTTTCAAAGAGATAAATTACAAGACTTTAGTGTTATTTGATTTATGAAAGGTTAAATATTATTGGTTTTGTTTGAGAATTAATATGGACAAAGGCCTTTCGGAGGTCACTTAAGTGATAACCTGTCTAGCAGGTTTCAGGCATTCTTGGCAGGTAAAAAGTTGGCATTAATGTTTCATTGTCACCGACCCTTTTAGGGCTCACTGGGATTGTCGGTAAAGAGTGTATACAATGTAAAAAGTTTGCTTTTGAGTTTCATTTCATAAGGTCAAACTTTGAGACATGAAGTCTCTCGACCTAGGGTTTTAATAGTTTGTAAAAGTTTGAAGATTCTATGTAATCATGATGCAGATTTTGTGAGATTTGACAATGCTTAGCTCACTGTGAGCAGCAGAAAATAATGGAAGGGAGCTTGACAGTTCTTGTGGTGTTTTAGAGCTTGAAGGCACAACAAAACCCTTGATTTGTTTGCAGCTATAGGTGATATCTTTTCTTTGTGGGTGCATATTGAAGTTTTCTTTAGTTCTCATATGGGTTCTTGATCAAATGAAAATGTTTGTTTTGTAGCTCACTTTTTATGGCATGGGTTGTTGTTCACAAAGCTTCTTGAGCTCATCGTTATGTGGCAGTCTTAAGTGTATGTTGTTTCTTTTATGAAGTCCTTGTCTTTGACTTCGAGCTAGGATTTCTTGTTTCACAAACACTATACTTACTTATTCTATTGGGATATTGTTCAAAAGCAGTTAAAGAATGGTAACAGTTTGATTGTGTTTTGTTTACTCAGACATTGGTTAGGGGTTTGCAAGACTCTTGGTTAATGTTTCTTTTGAATGGAAGTTTGAGAAGGTTTCACTCACATACATACGATGCTAGGGTTTCATGAAATATGTTTGGAAACAATTTTGATGGCATTTGTCTAACTCTGCTTCAGATGTGGTTAAGTGTTATTCACTGCAGTTTGGAAAGACATTTTTTTATCTCTGTGGTTACATTAAACAGTTTGAAAACTATATGGAACATTTTGAATAAACTTTGGTTATTTGTAATATCTTCATTGTGAAAGGTTTCTCATAACCCAAATGGGTCTGTTTGACCACATATCCTTGATAGTTATGAATTCAAAAGAAAACTACTTCAGATAGTTTAACTGGTTTAGTTATCTATACAAACTGTTTAATGAAAGAACAAAAAGGTTGTGAGATAGTATAAAGAGATGGTGATGTAAAACACCTTGTTGTTGTATTGATGATATTGTATTTACACTATCATTGAGATAATAGCAGTGTGTTAATGCAAAAACATTCTTGAGTTGATATGCACAGTTTTGGTTATAAATTCTTGAATCTCAAATAAATGAGATGGTCAATATATGCATTATAAAGAAACAGAGAGACCCTCTGTATTGATTTCAAATTCTTCATTATATCCATGAGAATGTATTATGCCAGTGAGGTAGTGAAAGTGATAAGCCAGTGAAGCAGTGATATAAGTCAGTGAGACATAAAAGCCAGTGAGGCTCTATAATTGGTGATTTTTCTGATTTAGCCAGTGAGGCATTTACTCAGTGGTTTTTCTGCCCCCATGAGGGTTTTCCACTTCTGAAATCTTTGTGTTATGGTTTCATTTGATGCATGGTACATTTGTTCTTCATACTTGAATATCCTATCCTTTATTGCACAGTATTTGGTTTCTTGCATTACATCAGCATCATTACTTTTTGTTTTTCAAGTTTTGATAAGAAGTCAATTAAATTATTTTTATCTACAACACTGATTCACCCCCCTCTCAGTGTTGTATGTACTCCAATAAAACCAACAAACAAACAAATAGAAAGAAAATATTTTTGGTTGATGCAATATTGCCTTTACACCCAAGGATGCTCCTACATTAGATGCTTAGGGTTATTTGAAAAATGGGTCCCTTATTTTCCAAGATGGTCTACCCTTGCCTAGGAATTCCAACTTGAAACTCTTTCTTCGACACATTCTTTCCATCTCTTCAAGTATGCCTTAAGTGATTCATTTTGCATTCTTGCTTCCTCTTCATTATTTGGCATCCCCTCAAGCTTCCTCTTTTGTGATTGCAGTACCCTATTCTACCAATCCTCTTCTATGCCACATCTTCTTTGCCTCCTCTCTCTTCATTAACATGCTTTCCACATCTATCATTCATCTTGTTGTGCCTTGCACACACGCCCCATTTTGCCAAATGGAGACCCCCTCTTTTGCTTTGGCTTGGAGTCTCAACCTTTGTTACTTATGATGATGAGAAGGTGAATATGTGCTTAGAGTGCATGATTTGTTCCAGATTTGGGTATTTTGCATGTTTGGAGTCATTTGATGTCTTTCATGATTGACTTGGGAGTATCTTGAGTGGTCTTGTGCTTGAAAGATAGCCATTTCTTGCCTTTTGCGCTAAAATTGGGTGTTATTGCACTTTGCTCTAAAATTCTATGTCACTGGATATTGCCCTTGAAATTGCTTCTACAGGATGTGTCATGTTGAAATTCCTTGTTTCCAAGTCTTAGAATTGCAAAATCATGCCTAATTCCACTAGATTTCACTAAGGGGTCCATATGCTTTCACCCTGATACATGTTCCTAAAGCCCTAATTTGGCTAAGTCTGAAACCCTGAAAATCCTAAAAAATGGCTAAGTTTGAAATTTGGTGGAACCTCAAAATTCTAGAATCTGCATATGAAATCCTATGGATCTGGAACCTATCTCAAACATCCTGAAAGTATATTTAAAAATATTTAAATTATAAGCTAATATCTAAACTTATACTTAAATATATTTTTAAATATACTTTCACTCTGAGAAGTTCAAAATTTGGCGCTAAAAATGACCCCAACTCCACTTTGTGCCAAAAAAAGCCTCTACCGACCTTAGCGCTAAAAATTGAATCCATTGAATTTTCACTAAAAATAGTCACTACTGACTTTCAGTGCTAAAAACCTCGCTCACAGACTTCTGCGCGAAAATCATCATCCTCCGACCTTAGCGCTAAATTCTCCTCCGACTGACTTCCTTCAAACTACTATTAAGTCGGTCGGCACCAAAATCCCCACCGACGACATCTATCAAAGCTAGTGCTAAAATCATGGTCAATTGACTTACACTAAAAATGACCTTCACTGACTTTAGTCGGATGGAGCCAAAATCCACACTAGGTCAGACAACTTTGAAATCCGCGCAAGGTCGGACAACCCCAAAATTTGTGCAAGGTTAGACAACTCCAAAATTTGCGCAAGGTCAAACAACCCCAAAATCTGCACTAGGTTAGTTGGAAGCAAAATCAACACTAAGTCAGTGACCCTCAAAATCAGAGCTTTTTGGTGTTTTGGCCTGAAAATTGAGTTTTTCAAGAAGCAAATTGGATTTTCTTGATGGATTTGAATTGCATATCTATTTGTCACATCATGAGGAACATTTTACCATGTTTGTGTGGATTTTGGGCATGTTTTACAACAATTAATGCCACTACACATGAAAAGTCCGTGACCCCCAAAAATCATGCTTTTTGTAGAAAAGGCTAGAAAAACATGAAATAAAAGTCTGCAAATGGATTCTAATGACCATAAAAACTTCCTAAATCAATATATAGGCCAAATGGGTACTTGAAAATGAAAAACAATATAGAAAATCATGTGAAAATCATTGGATTTAGGAGGTTGTTCATAGAAAAGTGACATTGACAATGAGCTATTTTTGACTGATCCATGACTGCAAGTGAACATATCTTGATTCAAAATGATGGGAAATGACTTTTTATGATGAAATTAATGCTTGACCTTGTTGATTGCAGGTCCAATAGGACAAAGGAGCCAATTGGAGCCGTCTTAGAAATATGAACACACAGAGGTACCTTGTTGACCTAGAACTGCATAATCGATATTCTATCAACCAAATTACTGTTGCACATGCAAAAGGAAGTCAGAATGATGTCCAAGATGACGGAGATGAGCTACAGGAGCTAAAGACATAAAAGATCAAGTCTACTTTATTGTTGTTCCTGCAGATCTAGTCCAATGTCCAAGTGATCCAGTCTAGGGTCATAACTCCTAGCTATTTTATTATAATTTAAACTTCTTGGACTCGTTGGAAAGATAAACTAATTATCTAGTTTGAGCTACTCGGTGTTTTGAGCTCCAATTCCGCTCCAAAGGCCTCCTAAATGCAATTTACTACAATGTAGAAAATACCAAAAATTATATTTTTGATATTTTCCCAAAAATACCACTCAAATGACCCTGTACTGGATCACCAAGACATGCATACAACTGTCCCAGCAGTCCAGTCATCAAGAATTAGTCCAACAAGCATCTAGTTGCATATACCTTCACCAAAATATTCCTTTTGATTCAGTCAGCACTTGGAATCTCGTGAATCCACATCAGCTCAAGTTTTCGAGTGTCATGTGACTTTATTTTGGCTTTATTATGCTTTGAAAATTGACTTTTCATCATGTACAACCAAATGGCTATCCATTTTGTCCAGATTCAATGTATTTGCAAGCTGTATTTTATCTTTTTTCTAAAGGACAAATGCAAATCCAAAAATATAACAAACTGCTGTACTTCATTAAATGTCATGTAATCTAGACCCTTGGTGTTGAGTTAATCTCCATCGTCCATTGAAAAATTTGGTAAGGTGCCTTGTCTATAAAAGGGCCATCATTCTCTCATTATAACAAGTAAGATTTGATAATGAATTGTTGAGACTGCCAAAATACAGTCAATACAAAGCAAGTTTTGCAGGTTGCTAGGAATTTGTGATTATGTGTTGTCTTATTTTGGTCTTCATGGTTCATGTCAATATGAAATTAGTTGATATTCAGTTGCACTTGTGATTAATTATTCAGATATTTGATGGATTTCCTGTCCATACCATTAATGGCTTGCTGATTGCATGTCATTGTGCATGGTTAGTTTGGGCATAGTTTATGAGATAAGTTCAATTGTATGATTTCATTGAGCTGCGCCAAGAATTGGCTGTTTGATGAACCCTCTACAATTTGAAAATCATTACATCTCCTTAGAAGATTGCACATTCTCTGTGGCATTGTGGGCTACTTGGTTAAGCAGAGATTTGTTTATTGTTGGGAATCTGTCTATCTAGTTATTGATCATTTCTGCAATTGTCTATAGGATCTCTTATCCCTTTCTCTCTCCCTTTCCTTTTGCATTTTCTTTACATAAAGTTTGGTAGATTTAGGATTTGAGCAACATTACATTGATCAACTGCTGAAATTTCAGACTTCACAGTCTAAACCACCTAGGGTTTTTGCACTTGCATTGCTACCATCTTTTCATAAACCCTACATTTCATGTAAGACCCCTTGCTGGCATAGCTAGACATACCACTGAGTCATTCCAAGCAAGCTAAGACCTAGCTGTATTATCCTTGGGGCAGTCCTATCTTGGATAGGATACCTTTTTCAAGAGAGGTGTGATACCAGCAATCATACCTGCGTTGTTATGTGCTAAAAACACCATCAACATAATTGGCGCTAGAAGGAGGGATGAACAAAGATTTTATGCAGGCTTTCAGTTTTGTTGGTTCATCACACGTGCTTAAATGACTTAAAATTTAGGAGATTCAGCTCCAATGGATACATAGAAGGATTTCAGTCACGAGACTTCTTCATTCTTTAGAACACTGTCACAACAGTCATATCATGAAGAGAACTTCCAAGTGAGCATCCTACTTTTCAAAGAAGTGTTAGATAGGCAGATTAGAGTGAAGTATCCTCCATTAACTTCGCTTTATTTTAGTTCACCTCAGGTCTGCACTGTACATCCTAGAGAGCTGCATGATAAGATTGACTGTTTAACTTTTCTCCAAAGGTTGGATCTGCAATTAAAAGGACTGCTCCCTATCTTTGAGATTTAAAAGCCTATAGTGGGATATAGGCATGACAAACATATTCATATTTAGAGTAAGACCTCACAAGGAGTTGCAACATGGATGGATGCATATGCATGTGATCATGTCTGAGTTGATAACATCCAAAGAACTAAGGCGATAGAGGCTATAAATCCACAATTCATAGTTGATCACAGTCAAAAGGGTCACCCAACTAAGAAGTATACAGTCCTTGGTTAAAACCTAGTTTTCATTCACTAGACCTTCCAGCATGGTTGAAGCCCAGTTTTCAGTTACAAGATAGTGAATAGAATAATGTGCAAGATCAAATTTCTGCTACTAGGGGTGTAGATGAGAGGAATGATGAATCCGATTTAATGAACAATCATGTTGGGGAAGTGGATTAGCAATCAAATGCTTCAAAAATATCAAGTTATGAGTCTAAATTTGCTACTACAGAGATGCAGAACAATAGTTCATTACACTTGGTTGATAATTCTAAATATGAACAACAGTTAGATCAGGTCAAATATATGCATGAACAAGAAAAAATTAGTCTCCCAGATCAAGAAAAATCATGGACAGCAGGGCAGGAAGAGCTCCAATCAGATTTTCCAGTGAAAAATGATCAAGTTCTTGACTGTATCAACCCAGTAAATCATCATGATCATCCATATCAGGTTGATATAATTGCTGCAGAAGGGTCTCAAGCTGAGTCAAATGAAGAAAAGAAGGAAAATGCACCACTCCAAGACAACATTGACATCATAAATCCAGCTATGCAAGAAGAAAGAGACCTTGTCTCTGTTGCAGACAGTGAATTGCCAACCCAATGCCAACCCTTAATTCAAATAGGAAGATTGCTGATTGGTGCAGAGAAAGTTGTTTTAGAGCATATGACTGATTTTGATGAAGTAGATTCAAGTATAACACATATTCATCAAGCTGATCCTATTTATACTTGCATTGAAGAAGGTCTCCACATGGTTGATGCTGATCAAATGATAAGAAATGAGGGCAAAAGTCTACAATCTAAGAATAAAAATCAAACAGTCATGCAAAACGATGGCCTGGAAGTTTTTTCATGTCAATCACTTGATCACATTATTGAGTTGATATCAAGAATGAGCAAGGATATGCTGCCGCATGGGAATTCACTACATATGACAAACTTTGCCTTGACTGATTCATGCAAAGTTCATCCAGATGATCCACATTTTGAAGAAGGGTGTCTAGACTTCCTATTGGCTTGGGAGATTGCTGCAGCATTTAGTGATCCTGAGGTATTTGATGCACACGATATGAACCAGCATGAACTTAGACCTCCTGAAGGTGCACAAGTCAGTGGTACAATGCAGCAAGGTGATGAACTTACATCTCTAACTGATGGAACTGCAAATCAGGTTGTATCTTTCCTCGTCTCACTTGGTTTTGAAAGTTATGAATTTGATTATGGTGATTTAGGTAAGACAACTTGCATTTGGATTGATCATGGCCCTAATGACCTGCCCCAACTACTGATCCTACATGACTGGTACCTTGAACATGAACCTAGCATGCCTCTACCTCACTTTTCAGAGTACAAAGATGAATTTGCTAGACTTAGGACATTGACCTGCACCTTGTTTCTTCTACATGTCCTAAGAAATAAATCATGGGGGAGTGTAAATACCTGCTATCCAAGGTCTTTGTACATAGTCTTGCTTGTTTTTAGTTAGGTTTTGATAGTTTCTTGTTGTTGTTCTAGCTTAGTTTCTTCTTTCTGTTGTTGCTTTTCCTTAGTTATTAGCTGTTGGTAGTTGTTAGCTATTGGTAGTTGTTAGTTGTTAGTTGTTGCTTTCTGCTTGTTTTGCTTTGGTTAGAGTAGTTTGCTTTGCTTTTCGCTTCTACGCTTGCTTTGCTTGGGTTCTCCATTTCTTGAATGTGGTGGCAGTTGTGCAGACCTGCAAGTGCTTCTTTGTTGGGTAATTAATTTGGAATATTTCTTTGAGAAGCTAAAGTTTTCTACTCAGGTCTTCCTATGGCTTCCATGGTTATGGTTGGATGGTATGATGTTTGTTCATAGGAAATGGGTCATTAGTTAGTGCACTTGAAGTATTTTTTAGCCATATATCTCTTACACTCTTAAGTAATCCTGAAGTACCTAAGTAAGTCCTAGTGATCTTACATTAAGTGAAAAATTTAAGGTCCACCTTTGCCATCATTGGGAGTCCACACCCAGCTAGCTGAGTTATCAATGTAACTACTGCCGTCAAAAGCATGTGTTACAAGGGTAGCGGTACTGCATTGTACTCTACCAAATCTGAGTTTAATGGAAATACCATGAAATTATGAAAAGAAAAGTAATACAAAATCACAATCACACACTATAACTCAGTTAGATGGACAATCAAGGAAACTCTACCAGGGCTATGGATGCCTGACTAGCAGTGGGGCTCTGCTTGAGTGGAATTCTGAGACAAACCCGTCGGGGCTATAGACACTCGTTGATAGTGGGGCAATGTCCAGGTAGTTCATGAGGTGTGTACTAATCATGTAGCTTAATGTAAAGGATTTGAGATGAGCTTGGTTGCTTAGGGATGGGAATTAATGCAATTACACACACTCAGGTTTTCAAGATTTCACTGGTTATTGAGGTTTGCTTCTTTGATAGGATATCATGTTTTCCTATTTAACATGTGGGAAACATAGAGATTCTAGGTTCGAAACTGTTGTTTATCTTAGAAATGCTTTGGAGAATTTCCCCAGTAGAGTCGCCATTTGTTGTGCCTCGCACACACACCCCATTTTGCCAAATGGAGACCCCCTCTTTTGCTTTAGCTTGGAGTCTCAACCTTTGTTACTTATGATGATGAGAAGGTGAATTTGTGCTTAGAGTGGATGATTTGTTCCAGATTTGCGTATTTTGCATGTTTGGAGTCATTTGATGTCTTTCATGATTGACTTGGGAGTATCTTGAGTGGTCTTGTGCTTGAAAGATAGCCATTGTTACCTTTTGCGCTAAAATTGGGAATTACTGCACTTTGCTCTAAAATCCTATGTCACTAGATATTGCCCTGGAAATTGCTTCTGCAGGATGTGTCATGTTGAAATTCCTAGCTTCCAGGTCTTAGAATTGCAAAATCATGCCTAATTCCACTAGATTTCACTAAGGGGTCCATATGCTTTCACCCCGATACATGTTTCTGAAGCCCTAATTTGGCTAAGTCTGAAAACCTGAAAATCTTAAAAAATGGCTAAGTCTAAAATCTGGTGGAACCTCAAAATTCTAGAATCTGCATATGAAATCCTATGGATCTGGAACCTATCTCAAACACCCTGAAAGTATATTTAAAAATATTTAAAGTATAAGTTAATATCTAAACTTATACTTAAATATATTTTTAAATATACTTTCACCCTGAGAAGTTCAAAATCTGGTGCTAAAAATGACCCCAACTGCACTTTGTGCCAAAAACAACCTCTACCGACCTGGCACTAAAAATTGAATCCACTGACTTTGCGCTAAAAATAGTGCTACCGACTTTTGGCGCTAAAAACCTTGCTCACGGACTTTTGCGCGAAAATCATCGTCCTCCGACCTTAGCGCTAAATTTACCTCCGACTGACTTCCTTCAAACTACTATTAAGTTAGTCGGCACCAAAATCCCCGTCGGTGGCATCTATCAAAGCTAGCGCTAAAATCATGGTCAATCGACTTGAGCTAAAAATGACCTTCACTGACATTAGTCGGGTGGAGCCAAAATCTGCGCAAGGTTGGACAATCCCAAAATCCGTGCAAGGTCGGACAACCCCAAAATCCGTGCAAGGTTGGACAACCCCAAAATTTGCACTAGGTCAGTTGGAAACAAAATCAGCGCTAAGTCAATGACCCCCAAAATCAGCACTTTTTGGTATTTTGGCTTGAAAATTGAGTTTTTCAAGGAGAAAATTAAATTTTCTTGATGGATTTGAATTGCATATCTATTTGTCACATAATGAGGAACATTTTACCATGTTTGTGTGGATTTTGGGCACATTTTACGATAATTATTGCCACTGCACATGAAAAGTCCGTGACCCACAAAAATCTCGCTTTTTGCAGAAAAGGCTAGAAAAACATGAAATAAAAGTCTGCAAATAGATTCTAATGACCACAAAAACTTCCTAGATCAATATATAGGCCAAATGGGTACTTGAAAATGGAAAAAAATGTAGAAAATCATGTGAAAATCACTGGAATTAGAAGGTTGTTCATAGAAAAGTGACATTGACAATGAGCTGTTTTTGACTGATCCATGACTGCAAGTGGACATATCTTGATTCAAAATGATGGGAAATGACTTTTTATGATGAAATTAATGCTTGGCCTTGTTGACTGCAGGTCTAAGAGGACAAAAGAGCCAATTGGAGTCGTCTTGGAAAGATGAACGCACAGAGGTACCTTGTTGACCCATAACTGCATAATCAACATTCTATCAACCAAATTGCTGTTGCACATGCAAAATGAAGTCAGTATGATGTCCAAGATGATGGAGATGAGCTATAGGAGCTAAAGACATAAAAGATCAAGTCTACTTCATTGTTGTTCCTACAGATCTAGTCCAATGTCCAAGTGATCCAGTCTAGGGTCATAACGCCTAGCTATTTTATCAAAATTTAAACTTCTTGGACTCGTTGGAAAGATAAACTAATTATCCAGTTTGAGCTACTCTGCATTTCGAGCCCCAGTTCCGCTCCAAAGGCCTTCGAAAATGCAATTTACTACGATGTAGAAAATACCAAAAATTATATTTTTGATATTTTCCCAAAAATACCACTCAAATGACCCTGGACTAGATCACCAAGACATGCATACAACTATCCCAACAGTCCATTCATCAAGAATCAGTCCAACAAGCATCTAGTTGCATATACCTTCACCAAAATACTCATTTTGATCTAGTCAACAATTGGAATCTCGTGAATCTACATTAGCTCAAGTTTTCGAGTGTCATGTGACTCTATTTTGGCTTTATTAGGCCTTAAAAATTGACTTTTCATCATGTACAACCAAATGGGTATCTATTTTGTCCGTGTATTTGCAAGTTGTATTTTGTCTTTTTCCTAAAGGACAAATGCAAATCCAAAAATGTAACAAACTGTTATACTTCATTAAATGTCATGTAATCTGGACCCTTGGTGTTGAGTTAATCTCCACCATCCATTGAAAAACTTGGTATGGTGCCTTGTCTATAAAAGGGCCATCATTCTCTCATTGTAACAAGTAAGATTTGATAATGAATTACTGAGACTATGCCAAAATACAGTCAATACAAAGCAAGTTTTGCAGGTTGTTAGGAATTTGTGATTATGTGTTGTCTTATTTTGGTCTTCATGGTTCATGTCAATATGAAATTAGTTGATATTCAGTTGCACTTGTGATTAATTATTCAGATATTTGATGGATTTCCTGTCCATACCATTAATGGCTTGCTGATTGCATGTCATTGTGCATGGTTAGTCTGGGCATAGTTTATGAGATAAGTTAGATTGTATGATTTCATTGAGCTGCGCCAAGGATTGGGTGTTTGATGAACCCTCTACAATTTTAAAATCATTACATCTTAGAAGATTTCACATTCTCTGTGGCATTGTTGGCTGCTTGGTTAAGTAGAGATTTGTTTATTGTTGGGAATCTGTCTATCTAGTTATTGATCATTTCTACAATTGTCTATAGGATCTCTTATCCCTTTCTCTCTCCCTTTCCTTTTGCATTTTCTTTACATAAAGTTTGGTAGATTTAAGATTTGAGCAGCATTACATTGATCATCTGCTGAAATTTTAGACTTCACAGTCTGAACCACCTAGGGTTTCTGCACTTGCATTGTTGCCATCTTTTCATAAACCCTACATTTCATGTAAGACCCCTTTGTTGGCACAGCTAGACATACCACTGAGTCATTCCAAGCAAGCTAAGACCTAGCTGTATTATCCTTAGGGCAGTCCTATCTTAGATAGGATACCTTTTTCAAGAGAGGTGTCATACCAACAATCATACCTGCGTTGTTGTGTGCTAAAAACACCATCAACACATCCTCTTTGGGAAATTCTCTATTAACACCTATTCTTCTACATTGCTCCTTACTCTACCCTTTGCTATTGCACACTCCTCTGCACTACTCCTTAATCCGTCCTTTGCTATTGTACACTCCTTTGCACTGCTCCTTACTCTATCCTTAGTCTTCCTTGTTCCCTGGCCACTTTGGTGACCTTTGTTTCCACATTCAAATTTTCTGTGGTATCTCCTTTGTATTTGTGGTGTTGTTTGGCATGCTTGCAGCGCTTCAAGTCATTCGAATAAATGCATAATGCTCATCCCCAACACAAACTTGGACACTACTATAAAACTACTCCTCTATCTCATTCAACAAAATCAACTTATATCTCTTGTCATCCTTCAATATTATGTAAGTGTTAGCTCTCCCATCATATACAACACTTCTATCAAATTTCCATGGTCTCCCCAATGATAGATGACACACCATCCATTGGTACAATATCACACAACACCTCATCATAGTATGGTCCTATCTTGAATCTCACCAAACATCATTCTTTCACTAGTATCTTATCTCCCCTTTACAACCAACTAATCCTATATGGGTGCGGATGTCTCAACCTCTTAAACCCTAATTTATCACTCATTTCCTCAGACACTATGTTATCTGTGCTACCACTAGTATCAACAACAACTTTGCATTATTTGCCTCCTGCCTCACATCGAGTCCAAAACAAGTTCTTTCTTTGTATTGGTTCTTGTTGGCAAGAGAAATGGGGACAATATAGTTTGGAGATTTGTACCCCAATACTCCCTGAGTAGTCTATTTATACCCCAGAGGACATAGTAAGAGAACATGGAATGGATTGTTTCAATCCAAAAAGATGAGGATTGGTGCTTCTGCAATTTTCTGTTTCAACGTGTCGAAGGCCTTTTGGCTTCCTCGTTCCATTCAATGCTTTGCCTTGTCTTCTTTTTCAGAAGGTCTTGTAGTGGAGTTGCAATTTTAGCATACCCTTTGATGAATTTCCTCTGATACCTTGTGTATCCTAGAAATGTCTTTCCTTTCGGAGCATTCTTTGGTGGCGGCAAATTCCGGATCAAAGCTATTTTCATTGGATCTACCATTAGTTCCTCCTTGCATATGATATGGGCTAGGAGTGTCTCATATGGTACCACAAATGTGCATTTCTTTAGGTTCAGTGAAATCTGCATGCTTCTACACCGGTTTAGCATCATCCAGAGAACCTAAATATGGTCTTTGACTAGACCATAGACTGTCCAATCGTCTAAGTAAACTTCAAGGAAATCATGAATAAAGTCTTTTAAGGTATTGATCATTATCCGATTGAATACTGTCGGGGCATTCTTTAATCTGAAAGGCATGACTGTGTAAATATATGATCCCCATTTAGTAGAAAAAGTTGTTTTGGGTTGATCCTCTTCCTTGATCTTTACTTAGTGGTATCCGAAAAACCCATCGGTGAATGAGTAAATCTCCCTTCCGACTACTGATTCTAATATTTCCTCTATGAATGGTGTGTGAAATGGGTCATGTATACATGCTTTATTCAGTTCCCTGAAGTTGACGCACACCCTTATTTCTCCAGTCTTTTTGTTTTGTACTACCATCAGGCTTATCCATTCCGCATCTTCTACTAGTTTGATTATTCCAGCAGCCAACATCTTGTCTATTTCAGTTTTCACTTTCTTCTTCATGTTCATATTTAGTCTATATGGTCTCTTCCAGATTGGTTTGGCACCTTCTTTGAGTTGGATTTTCATCACTCCCACTTCCTTTTTGATCCCTTTCATTTCGGTAAAGTTTTGGGGAAATAGATCTTGGAAGTCGGTTAGTGTTTCAATTGTTTGTGTAACCCCTTTTTCATCCCAGTAGTCTCCTATGCGTGCCAGTTTAGGATTGCCTTCGGTTGCAATGTTTGTTTTTGTTAGTTTAATTGGTTCATTGTAGTATTTTTTCTTTGGTGTGGTAATTTCTTCTATTTCCCTCTCCCCCTGACCAATTTCTATATCCGGTATTTGCTCTTCCTCATTGTCCTGTATCGTGCAATAGTGTTTTTCTAATCCAGACTCCTCCCATTCCATCCAGTACTTATATTTATATATTTCTTCTTCCTCTGATGGTGTGGAATGGGGTTGCAGTACTGGTGTTTCCTCCTCTTCTATTGGGCTGAAGATGGTTCCCTTTATTCTCTCGAGTGTCGTTTGTATCTAAAAGTTTTTGTTGAAAAATGAAAAATTTCAAATGAAGTTTGTGGTAAGTTCTATCCATGTCCTGGTCCCTGCTCTTCTCTCCTGATCGATGTACCAAGTTCTTGCCACCGGATAGAGGGCCCAGTATAGAAATTGAATATATAGCCAATCATCATATTCATAGTTTCCTTCTTAGTGATATCTGCATATTTCTAGGTGTTTCTTCGGAGGAATATCACCTTCATAGGGAGGAATGTCTTCGTAATCTCCTACTTTCGGTAGAAATCTTTCTTTTACCAAGGTCTTAAATGTGTCCCATTTCTTTATGGTTTGTTTGTGCGTGTTGTACTAGCACACGACAGTGCAGGTAAAAGTATGCAGTAGTCTAGCTAGCCTATTTGCTTCATTGGGGATGGTTCTCTCAATTTGGTTTATATAGGGTAGTAGTTCACCTATTCAAGAGTACTTGGGCAACTTAACCTAAGAGCTTTTAGAAATAAGACAGATTGTGCGAGATTCCCCTTCATTGTTTCTTTCTTCTTTTCTGATGGTACCGCACATGTCATGCACTACACTGCTCTGTACCAGTTGTGTTTTCCTTATCATGAATATTCTTTGGGAGCCAAAAAGTCTCCGAGAATACACTTCTTGATTATCTTGTATCCATGCTTCTAAAACTGCTTTGCTATAAGTACTTCCTTCATTGTATTCTACTCCCAGTTCCCCTTCCAAATTGGGTTCTTCCAGAGTTTTATCTGCCGGTATGGTTATGGTATTTATTGTGCGGTCATTATCTTCGTACTCTTCTATATTCACTTCTTCTACATAGGGTCCTTCGGGCTTCCTCCCTAGGGGTATGTGGACCACTCTCTTATCATCTGTGAAGGATATTTCCTCCTTTCGGGTGTTTATGATTCCTTTAGAATTTACAAACCACCTTAGTCGTAAGAGTACGTCAAATGAGTCGAATGTCTCCTTCATAGTGACCACCTTGAAGTCGACAGATTGTTTCACTCCCTTTACATTCACTTCCACACTTTTCCAGGTACCCATTGTTTTCATTCCAGTACCATCCACCAACCTGATGTTGTAGGGAGTTGGTTCTAGTGCCAGTTTGCCTAGATACTCCCATATTCTCTTAGGGATTAAGTTGACATCTAACCCCAAATCGACCATGACCTTAGGGATTTTTTTATGAAGAATCTGAAGTTCAATCATAATTGGTCTCAATTTCTAATGTTTCCCCACAGTTCTAACTTGTGGTATGGTTCTCTTGTTCCAATATTTGTTAAGTTATTTTAATTTGGTAAGTAGGTCATGTTGCCCTGCTAGTTTTGTGAATTGTTTAAGAATCGTTACTTCTTGTTCTGTAAAGTAGTTGTTCTCCAATTTCTCTTTGTCTTGCTCTTGCTCTAAAATTATTTTAGTTTGTTTTACTATCTGGTCATGTTGTTCCTTTGGAGGGTGGAATTCCCCTTCATTACTGGAGTTGTCTTCTTCTTCTGAAGTTACCGTATTCACTCTTACGATATATGTGCCTTTCCTAGTTACCACGGAGGCCTTGCCCTTTTTCTTGGGTCTAGCTTCTATGTAGTATTATTCTCTGGTACTATCTTCTCTCGTTATATAACCGTCATCCTTTCCTATCTTCTGGCATTGTTTGGTTCCCTCTTCTGGGTCTTTGGGTGTTTTGCAGAGGAGTCTGGCCCCTCTTGTAGTATTTGAGTCTTGTTGCTTGTCCTTTTGATTTTGCTCATTGTTGTAATGCTAGTGCGCTTTCTCGTAGTTGAATGCGTCATAATCTGAACTTCACCACATAATCCACATTGTTTCCTCTTTTCCCCACCAACATTCCATAGCGAAGTACCCCATCTTGCTGCAATTAAATCAGGTAGCATCTGCTCTTCTTCCTCTCCCTCATCCACGGCCTCTTCCTCCCCTATATGGGTCATTATCGTTGTAAGCTCCCGGTCCTTGGATGTCATTAGAATTACTTTGATTTTGCCATGGTGGAATCCTGTATCCATGCTCTGGTGCATATAATGGTCTTTCTGCCAACCCTTTTACGTATGCCATTTCCCGGTCATAGTTCGGTTCTTCATTTATCTAGAACTTGTTTGATGGACATTCTGCGGTTTCGTGGTTGTCCCATTCTCTGCACACCCCACAATAGACCGAATTTGGATTCCTAATAGTGTAGAGGTCCACCCTTAGAGCATTTGCCTTCTTTTCCCCTATTTCCATCAGACATTCGTTCCGGAGGTGGCCTTCTCTGCCACAATAGGAACACCAAATATTAGGTCTTTGCGGACCGATTTCTCATTTCATGAGCTCTTGTCTTAATCGCAATTGGTCCATCTCCAACTGTAATTTTTCCATCTTCCTATTTTATTTTTCCTTCTCCGATCTTCTCCGAGACTGACCTTCTATCCAGCATGCTAACACAACTAGTTCTGAATATGAGCCAAAATTCTTGTTGTCCAAGGCCATTCTAAGTTCCAGAGTTATGGCTGACTACTTCCTTTCATCCAGTCACTGGACTACTTCCTTGAACCTTTTGTCAAACTCTAAGATGGATTTGTCATCCTTTTGAGATAATTCTCTTAGCTTACTCACTCCTTCCATTGGGAGTTCTGAATTGTCAAAGTTTTCAAGAAAGGCCTATTTTACTTTGTCCCAAGATTTATTGTTCTGCGGTTATGCTTTCCTATACCATTTTAATGGTTCTTCTCTTAGGGAGCTGACGAAATCAAATAGCTTCGTACTATCCCTTTATTTGTTCCGGCTCTGCTATATAGTTTCTAGCAAGAAGATATGTTTTGCAGCGTTATTAGTATCCCTTTCATAGACTGGCATCTTCTTCATCGTGGCCATGTCTTCTTCTGATGAACCTTCTTTTGGGCTTGTGGTACTACTTCTCTAATTCCTGAATATGGAACTATATTCAGTGTCACTTTCTATCCTTTCGTAGTCTCTTTGTCCCTCTATGGTTCTCCACTCAATCAATTGATCACTACCTTCTATGATGTCCCAATTCACTGTGTAGGTCATCCACAATTTAGGCTTCTTACCTCCTTTTCTTTCTTCATCTGTTTCTATGTGTGTTATATCGGGCTTAAGGGGTAACTCCTGGTCTAGGGGTGATGTCTGTTCTTCATACCTTTTCAATTGTGATTCTGTCTTTTCATCGGTGATCAAACTTATATTATGTTTAATTAACAAATCCTCGGGATTAGGTCCCATCATTTTTTCCTCCCATTCGTTTGCGGTATCTTTGGCTTCTAGTTCTTGTCTTCCTTCTCTTCTATTCATAGCTGCACCCACGTTGGTGTGCTCAGTAGCACCCTTCTTGGCGCACTCCACTCGTTTCCTTAGGATCTCCTCTGCCATTTTCCCTACTTGTTTTATCTCCCTTCTTTCCATTTCCCTTTTCTGGTACCTTTCTTCCCTCTTCTAGGTTTGTTTTAGTTTTCTTTCTTTCACATTCATTTCTATTCCTAATTCGATAATTTCAAATATCTCTCTCTTCTTTTTGGTTTTCCTTATCCCCATATGTGTCCTTAGTTCATATATCTTTTCCTCCAAGAGAATCTCTTGAACAGTCACATCTTTTCAAGGATCTCTGGGATCCTCCCCCTTTTCCATTCGTCATCCTCTAATGGCTTACCCCCCTCTCATAGAGGCAACACTTAGAGTCTGACCAAAACCTTTTTTTTTCCCAACTTTCCTACTTCTTGTAGGCTTCTAATTTCTTTACTGTTCTCTCCAGGGTCTCGACAATGGAACCGATGGTGGCAAGAGAAATGGGGCCAGTATAGTCTGAAGATCTGTACCCCAATACTCCTTGAGTAGTTCGTTTATACCCCAGAGGACACAGTAAGAGAACTAAGCATATGCGTTAGGAATCAATAAGGCATACATGACATACAATACTACCATATTAACAAAAGAAAACACTCATACATCCATAGTACATATATTTTACTTATACTCATTTCTATATATATTCTATTGTAGCAGACACAAAAGGGCAAGGGCAGGTCTAGTCTCTGCTATGGTATTATCTTATATTACATTATCTCTCTCTTTCCTATCTATTACATATGGCATATATATACATGTGTTTCCTTGAAGTGACATGACCCTTACTAGCACCTCATGTCTCCACTGGTACTGTGGTCTTCTTCTGATACTCTGCGGTATGCTTTGCTCCTACCCTTGACCTGCTAACAGTTCTCTTTTGCCATCACATTTCAACAAATCTCTCTTCAAGACAAGTGATCCTCCATATTTCAGTTCATTCTTTGAGCTAGGCGACCTTTCACCCACAAATGTAGTTCATGTACTAACTTCTTCCCTCGTTCCTCAGCACTCAAATGCTCAATGTCCTTTCCCACACTTGAAACATGTTCCTCTAAAAGATCTTCCCTCATTTCTCTCATATTTTTCTCTACCTCTTTGATATCTATCACTATGGTATGCATCATTGTCTTCCCTATCTTTGCGGTAGAACTTATCATCATTACTAGATCATTGTGATAGATATTACTATCATCTTTAATGTTTCTACCACAAGAATCACCATCTTCCCTATCTTTGTGATGGATATTCTGACTTCCTCCATTGTGACATGGGTTGTCTCTCATATGGTCCCTCAAGTGTGCTTCTCTGTCACCGCATCTCATCCTACTACTTTGGAATCTCCCTTCTCTTCCTCTTTGGCGGTTCTACCTATCTTCAAGCCTTCTATTTAATTTCTTCTATATGGTAAGGATTGGCTGATATGCTTCTTTAACTGTTTGGATACTCCACATGCCCAACTCTTCCTAAATGGATTCTCCCAAACCATTTATGTATTTCACCACTATCTTAGATCCTTCATCATGATGTCCAAATAGGTTTTTCAGCATGTAGTACTCCTCAGTATATTCCATCACAATCATATTTCTCTAGCTCAAGTTATGCAATTCCTTCAACATCTCTAGATGATAATTCATAGGGATGAATTTGGATTTCAACTTCTCTACGATCCTATCCCATTTTCCAATGCTAGGTGTACTTTTTCTATTCCTCTCTAAGTAAACTTCCTTCCATCAAATGGAAACATGGCCTTTCAACTTAGTTTTAGCAAATTTCACTATATTTGGATTAACAATATGTTCATACTCAAACTGCTCTTCTAAACCAGTTATCCAATCTATCAAATCTTCAAGTTTAAATTACTAGAATAATTAGGAATGTCTACTCTAGTCTTCTTACCAATACCCGATATGGATTTTAACATCCTTTCTTCCTTGTCTCCTTCTTTGCTCCCACTCTACTCAACAGGGCTTGCTTCTTGATCTTCATAACTTTCTTTAGCTCTAGGGTTAGGGTTTCTTCTGTGATCTTGTTCAAAGACATCCATTTGGTTTTGCATAGCTTTCATCGTCTATTCTTCCAATGACATTAGCAATACCACGCCCTCTCTTTGGGTAGCATCTTGAATTTGGTGTAAAGTACCTTGGCTAGGTGATCTGTCCAGAATCACCTTATAATCTACCTCACAGCTAGTGCTCTATTTACAAGCTTCTTACGAGTTGCCTCAATTTTTGACAATCTACTTACAAACCCTTGCAACAACCTCATACTCGATGATCTCTCCACAAGTTGTCATGCAAGATGCCTCAATTCGACAAGCATAAACTTACTCCTTCACTCTCTTCCACCTTTAGGATTCCAAACTGTTTGTTGTATTACCACTTAATGTCGTCATGGGTAGAGGATCGAGTGAAGGATTGCCCAACCATGCAGTGAAACAAATAAACAACATACATAGCTGAAACTCAATGAAACAACACAAGTTTTCTTAAATTTTCAGTCATGAATGATTACAATTTATCACAATGGGCTTCCTACATGCTAGGTCATAGTTGTTTGATTACTAAACATGAAATTATACTATTTAGATAAAACTCGATACATTCCTACTTGTTGCCCTATTTGTATCTTCATTATCAATGTCATACTCCATTTCAAACTCTCATCCTCATGCTCACACTCTTTCTTGCATACTTCATTCCCTCACTCTCCCACTTGATTAATGATGTCTTCAAATGATCATAACAAATGTATATATAGCAATCCAACCCTCAAAGATGATTTGTGTCAGCTACAAGATGGCACAAAACTCTAGGCCACTTGAAACATGTAGTCGGCTAGTGTGTAAATAAGTCTTCTAATCAAATGTGGTGATCACAAAATAAAGATCTTCATGCAGCTCATCATAAGTTCTCCTCGGCCCAATGAATCTCTATATCAATTCCTTTGTTGGTGCAAACTATAATACTGGCACAAGTGAAGAAAAGTGAAACTATGTAAGCTTGCTAGCCCAAACAATTTTCATAAACCAAGTTACACCTTTGCGGTGCTCCAAATGTTCTAAAATGTGGATATGACATTGATGTATTACTATACAACATACTCTCAAAACCGTGAGACCGGATCTCAAATTGCAGTGAAGTGTGATGGCTTCTTCTGTAACTAGCTGATAACTAAAAACTAGTAAACAAAATAAACAAAATAAAAGCAACTATTTTTGGTTGATGCAAGATTTCCTTTACCCCAAGGATGCTCCTACATCACATTGGATGGCATCAATCCCTAAATAATCTTTCTATTAGGTGTCAAGTAGAAGATGCAAGCCATAATCTCCCATTTTGAACTTCTTAAGACAACTCTAATTAAGCTTTGTGATGTTTATGTGGCTTATATTTTTTGTAATTTACAATATAAGTGATTGGTAGACATTTCCACATATTTGTGACATTATCATTTTTTATGACCTAAACATTAACCTATCTTGTAGCCTAGAATTTTGTTAATTTTCTTAATAATAAGTTTTGTCGATGGTGACACATATATCCTATGATTTAGAAAACCACTACCATATTGCTCTCTTTGTAATGTAATCTATGGGATTGTTTTATAATTATATTTATTATTAATGCCAATGGTGTTGCTTCCATTCAAGTGTTCCATACTATAATGATGTATACATAAAAATATTCATTTATAATTTTAGATGTACCATAAGACCTAGATGTGATACTATTACTAATAGTTACAAAGTGATTTGGCTTTTATAAATATAAGACACTTCATAAAAAATTCCCTTCTTCTATTTTAAATATTGAATATACTCATTATAAAGACTTATAATGACTTAGAAATGTATGTTTTCTTATAATCATAAAGTTATCAAATGCATTTGCATGAAGTGGAGAATTAAAGTTTGTCATTCTAGATTCTTTGCAAAAACTATCTTTTCTTTCTTTCTGTATACAAACATATATGCTTATGGTAACATTCCAACATGTTTAAAATCAACTAAACAAAAACTATTAGCCATGTGACTCATGTGTATTTTAACATTATGAATTGAATCCGCTATAACAAAATTTTGACATGAAACAAATAAAAAAATTCAAGATTCTTAATGTAGTCGTGATTAAGGATTGTAAACAAACCTTGGATGTGGCATATAGAATTTAGTCTTCCATGACAATTGCTTGCTAGGTATACAATTAATGCAAAATTATTCAATTCCTATCTTATCAAATGGAATTTAACCTTTATTGCAATTTGTTAAGTCTGTCACAAGTGAATAAAGTAGTCAATTTGACCATATTATGAATATGATTGTACTATTCTTTTTAATCCTATGGATGTGCCCCATTGTGTTCCTCTAAAATTATTATAGCCTTGATTCTTTCGAGTTCCTCTTGTTTTAAACCTATTGGCACTCCAAACACTTATGAAATGCTCTATTTAGCTCTCTCACATTAACCTTCAAACCTCATCTCATTAGCATCAATTTATAAATCTCATCATGCACAATTTTATGATACCATGAATGTGTGGTTACAATACAATATAAATTGTAACTTTATTTGTACATATACAAATGTTACTCCTCTCTAACATCAATTTATAAACTTCATTATGCAATTTTTTCAAGTGTCATGCATATTTGCTAGTTGCATCATAATACAATTGTAATTTTTTTAATTCTTCATATATAAATTATAATAGCTTGTTTCTAATTAAAACCAAATTGATTGAAATCAAATCAAATTAAAAAATGTACGTGAATTCACAAATCTATTAGATATATAACCAAGCAAAGGTATGTGAAGAAACATTAGAAATATCTATCCATAAATGAGAAAAATTTTATATACACTTACAAAAAATTACATACCTAATCTGGAATGTGTAATTTAATCTCAAATGGTCCACCTTACATAGGCAAAAGCTAAGAGGGTTAATCCAAACAAAGGAACTATACAAAATGGCAAGGGTTGATTATGAGCCCTCCTCTTCCATTTCCTGCTGGTCAAATCATCTTTCCATTTATGGTCAAATCATCTTTCCATTTACTTGAAGTGTTCCTCATCTTTTGTTTTTTTGCCATTCTCCACCTCCTTCTCCTCCAGCTTTTCATTTCATACATATACAAGTTTCCTGAAAACAATTTAATAAAACATCCATATTATCATTAAACAGGTCTTTGACAGATACCCAGCAGAGTATATAAGCAGTGATCTGCATTGCACTCTGTGCATCTAATTTTATGAAGACAACAGCATGATCTAGATTGCCAAACACCTGAAACAAAAACAAACCAAAAATAAAAAACTTTCCAGAAACTGAAAATCAAACCTTGTCTCTTCATTATTACTGCAGGTCTGACACGGTGCACATTATTATAGTGCAAGCCTTGTTTTCAGATTGCTTTATTTAGCATCCCCAACAACCTCTACAAGACCATTATCCCTGTTTGAAATGATGGAAACTGTTTGCATCTCTCACAAAAGTTTCTCTTGCAACAATCTTGGAGAGAAATCTCGTTGCAGTGTGGAAATCAGGACATACTGCAAGCTTCTTAACAACTTTGATAGTTGTTCAGGGGGTATGTTCAACAGACCAAATGCAATTGCCAAATTTTCACTATAGTGGAAAAGAAGTAATTCTTTCCCTCCTCTTCCACATTATTAAGTAAATGTTTTAAATCTGGTAAATATCCTGCTGCCTTCATCTCCCAAACCAATTTCTCCAACTTTGCCTAGATCCCGTGTCTGTGATCCGTCTCCTACACAAAAAGCATGTACCATATTATCGCCTTCAATCCAACTACATCCAGGGATCTTTTTAATTCCTCTATCTTTCATCAATCTCCTTACCATTTGAACCTCACCCCACCTGCCCACTTCTGCATAGATGTTTGAGAGAAGAACATAGGTCGCAGCATTTTTAGGATCCAAATCGAAAAGCAGCATCGCTGTAAATACTCCTAAGCCTGTATTCATATGTAATCTACAGGCACCAAGAAAACACATCCACACATCCACCACAGGTTTAACTGGCATCTTAATGATAAAGTTTAGGGTGTCCTCAAGATAGCCAGCACGGGAAAGAATGTCAACCATGCATCCATAATGATCAATTGTAGGTGTAATGCAATAAGGGCTACTCATATGATTGAAGTATGTACAGCCCTCATCCACTAAACCTGCATGGCTGCAAGCCCGTAAAACACAAGCAAAGCTTACAATGTCAGGATATGTTCCAGAGTGCTTCATTAATTCAAAGATTTCGAGAGCATCATTACAAAATCCATTTTGTGCATATCCTGCAATCATGGCATTCCATGAGACCAAATTTCTTTGAGGCATTTTGTCAAATAGTTCACGTGCCTTGTCTATGCTTCCACATTTTGCATACATGTCTACCAGGGCAGTTGCAAGTACAACATCTGACAAAATTCCTCTATCCTTTATGCTTTGATGGATGTCCATACCCTGATCCAAAGCTCCCATTTTGGCACAGGCAGGGAGGATGCTGGCAAAGGTTGTGGAATCTGGCTTTACACTTGCCAACTGCATTTGCTTGAAAGTTTCTAAAGCCTTTTCAACAAATCCATTTTGTGCATATCCTGCAATCATGGCATTCCATGAGACCACATTTCTTTGAGGCATTTTGTCAAATAGTTCACGCGCCTTGTCTATGCTTCCACATTTTGCATACATGTCTACCAGGGCAGTTGCAAGTACATCTGACAAAATTCCTCTATCCTTTATGCTTTGATGGATGCCCATACCCTGTTCCAAAGCTCCCAATTTAGCACAGGCAGGAAGGATGCTGGCAAAGGTTGTGCAGTCTGGCTTTACACCTGCCAATTGCATTTGCTTGAAAGTTTCTAAAGCCTTTTCAGCAAATCCAATTTGTGCATATCCTGCAACCATGGCATTCCATGAAACCACATTTCTTTGAGGCATTTTGTCAAACAGTTCACGTGCCTTGTCTATGCTTCCACATTTTGCATACATGTCTACCAGGGCAGTTGCAAGTACAACATCTGACAAAATTTCTCTATCCTTTAGGTTTTGATGGATGTTCACACCCTGTCCCAAAGCTCCCATTTTGGCACAGGCAGGAAGGATGCTGGCACAGGTTGTGGAGTCTGGTTTTACACCTGCCAATTGCATTTGCTCGAAAGTTTCTAAAGCCTTATCAACAAACCCATTTTGTACATATCCAACAATCATTGCATTCCATAAAAACACATCTCTTTGAGGCATTTTGTCAAACACTTCACGTGCCTTGTGCATGCTTCCACATTTTGCATACATGTCTACCAGGGCAGTCGTAACTACAACATTTAACGAAATTCCTCTATCCTTTATGCTTTGATGGATGTCCATACCCTGATCCAAAGCTCCCAATTTAGCACAGGCTGGGAGTACGCTGGCAAATGTGAACTGATCGGGTTGGAGACCTGTCTGTTGCATTTGGTGAAACAGTGTGAGTGCCTCGTGAGGATACCCATGTCTTCGGTATGCTGCAATTATTGTATTCCATGTAATGCTGTCTCGTTCTTTCATGTGGTCAAACACTTTACGAGCATGAACCAAACTTCCGCACTTGACATACATGTTAATAAGGTTATTATGAAAACTAGTGCGTGTAGCAAATGCACATCGCCTGTGAGCGATGAAAGAATGGAGTTTTTTCCCTTGTGAAAGCGCGTTCTTGAGAATGCAGGTATGCAATAATCGAAGATAAGTACACAAGTCTCCAGGGGAATTGTGTGCAGGAAGAAGAACGCGCAGCGTCTCCTTCAACATAATTCTGTGGATAGCATTGGCATTTTAGGATTGTAATTTGAAGCGGGGAAAATGTAGAGTGTTTATTCAATTTACGTCTACCACAATGACATTGCCAGGGATAAATAAGCCTGGGAGAATTTTCACTAGAATTGGCGCCCAGATCTTTCGATTAAACTGGACGCTTCCTCAAAGGCGTAGGCAGAGGATCTCATAGCTTTTTCTTTTTTGCGAGAAGAGACTCTCGAAAAAATTTGCTGCTCATCTTCAATTCTGACCCCTCAAAGGCAGATGGGAAAATGCTATGTTCGACAAAACCCATATATGCTAGTGACATGACCTTGGTAAATTGGAACAATTCCCCTCAAATGGTATTGCTGAGTGCATCAAGTTTACTTAAAATAACAAAACTCTTTCAGATGTAGACGTTGCTTTGCCACTGGCTACCTGCGCTCCATTTGTCCCCTCTCTTGTCTTAAGGGGGTTGCCACTTGGTGGAACCACTTGACCATCAGTGCTTTTGACTCTCCAGAGGATGCTCCTTCGCAGGATGTTGTGCCCTTTCCGGTTGTTGTTTCCTCTTCGTCCATTTCCCCTATGTATGTGGGGGTATTGGGGGTTGAGGTGGTTGTGTGCTCCCCGTGTCCGCCAGCTATTCCTTACTTGGCTCGGATGGTTGTTGCCCCTTTCTTGGATGGTGTGGAGTTCCCTGCTATAGATGTGCCTTTGGTTTCTTGCTCAGGGGCTTCCCCCTCCTTATGGGATCTTTCTTTGTTTGCAGAGTTTGTTGAAGATTCCCCTCTCTCTCCTTGTTCTGAGGACTTGGACTCTAGATGTTCTTGGACTATTGTCCAGAGAAAAAAGAAAGGACTCCCAAAGTCTGTTTCTGCTTTGCACCCTCGGGTCAAAGGAGTTCGTCCTGCTAGGTCAGGCTCTGGTGTCGTCTAGCTCTCGACATTCTGCCATTTTGTTTTGCAGCGGGGCTGCCATCTCTGTGTTGTTTGTCCCTTTTCTTTTGGGTCTGGTTCCGTTTGCCTTTTTGGTTGTTTTGTAAAAGGGTTTGAGTCCTTTCAAAAACCCGTCTTTCTCTGTTTCACTACTTGTGAAATTATCTTTGTTCGCCTTGGTGGCTTCTGTGTATGGGTTCGAGCCCTTCCCGATTATCTTAATCAAAACAATCAACTCTTTTTTGGGAACCAAATAGTTCCTTGGCTTCTTGGGTTTATGGAAAAGCTACTTATATAGACCTTGAGGTATCATCTCATTATCACCCTTCCCAAAAAGTTATCGTGTTAAAGATATTGGTCACTAGGGTCTTTCAAATTTGTAATGCAAATCATATTGATCAAGAAGTTTCTCCTCACCAAAGTCTTTAAGTTGAGTGGGTACAAGAACACGTGATGGGGAGTGCACAGTGAAAACACAGAACGAGTCCCACTTTTCTCACAGACAGCAAGACTTAACAAATGAGCCGCCGATACATCTTGGTTCTCAGACAACAAGGATCGGTATGACCTTCTCAAATCTTACCGTTGATCTACTTTACACCGATAGCTCAACTGAATTCATCTTCGGCGAGATACAATAGGACTCACACCGAGTTGACAACTCTTCATCGTTGGCAAGACTGACTTCTATCGGCGAAGTCTTCTATCCTTCAACCGATGCCCCGATGACGATAAAGTCCCCCTTCATCTTAACCGTGACGGCTTCAACGTCTGTTAGACGTGACTTTATCGGTAAACTCCTTTGTTGTGCTTCCAATATGCCGATGGCACTTGTCTTCGGTGAGACTCTTCTCGTCGGCGAGCACTTACAAATTCTGGCCGATGCGCCGATGGACCAACTCCCTCGGCGAGACTGCTCGACTTCTAGATGCTCCTGCACCAACACGCAAATTGTGAGGGCACTTAAACAAGTCAATTTTTTGCGTAATCTTCTTCCTAAGGAAGATGACTCTTTGATGATCCCAATTGCCACCCTAAAGTATATCGAAGTCATAGCCAACAAAATTTACAAAATTCTTCACAAAAAAGCCTCAAGTGTGCTTTCAAAGTTAGCACTATTATGAGAATCATTATCCCTTTTACTAAAAACTCTAGAGATGAGCTTAATTATGGTGTGTATAAGATTCAATGCCCTTGTGGTACTCCATATATTGGTGAGAATGGTCACTCCATTGACACTAGGATAAAGGAGCATAGTGCCAACATTAGGCATGATTGCATTATGAAATCTACCCTTGAATCCAATCCCTCCACCCCTCCTTGATTGCTTCCCCTTCTCCCCTCTCTCATCATATCCTCATTCCCTCCTTCCCTGCATTGTTATATTGTCACCCTTTTCTCTAACTCTTGTGCTTTATCTTTCCTTTTGTCTCATTTTTTTCCACCCATCTCTTCCTAGTGTGTGGCCTTCCCCTTCTTCTCATATCATTTATTCAACCCCCGCCCCTTTCCATAGTTATTGTTTCACTTTTCCTTCCCCTTCTAGCACATTTCTATCCTTTTCATTCTTCTTCTAGCACCTTTCTATCCTTTTCATTCCATGTGCCTACCTTCTAATTTGAATTTGGTCTCCCCTAGGTGGTTGTCTTCTTTATGTTTTCCTTGGTTAATTTCTTAGTGGGTAGCTTGATTGTTTATTTCCTTCTTTAGCCTTTTGGTCCTAGACTAAGTATTACTTTATAGTTGATTTCATTTTATGATTGTTATCTTTCTTTGCTTGTTCTTTATGGTTTAATTTGAACCTTCTCTTTCTCTTTATTTTTCAATGTCCTAACAATTTTCTATTTTCATAACTTCATCATTTATAAGACTTGTATTATCATTTATTATAGCTTATGTTTATTTTTGAGCTATGTTATTTGTATTGTGTATTATATTATGTTCTTTTTCTTGTTTGTTATTGTTAATAATTTTGTTTTGATAACATTACTTCATTATCATTATTATGATTAATATTACTTTGATATTGTGTTTTAGTTTAATCAATATCATTATTAATATTACTATTACTATGTTTATGTGTTTTAGCTTAATTTATTTTTTTGGTTAATATCTAAGTCATTATATTACTTATTATATTATAATTCTCCGTATTATATCTCTAGATTTGTTGTGTTTCAACCTTTTGTTAAATATATTATACTCTCATTCATTCATTATTTTCAACTGTCAATCTTCAAGTCCCTTCCTCTTATCCTTTCTCATTTTATATTCCTCTTTCCTATCCTTGTCCTCCACTTCTATTTAAGGAAATAAGTTTACAATACTTTTTATCACTTCCCTCATCTTAATGATGGATCATGGAGTGTGGTCCAAAATGTTGATTCACAAACATTCACACAATTATTACTAGAAGCTAGATCTCATTCACTTTTATGGATTGTAGAAATATCATGTCTTTAATTATGTATTTTCACTTAATAACCTTTTTTCTCATTTTATAAGCTAATTACAAAACAAAATTATTTCTTTCAAAGCAAGAAAAATATCTCCACTAGAGAAAATGTCCAAAACATAATCTAGCCAAGCATTTTTAGAAAACACCAACATTGCACCACAAATGACAATAGGATATTCATTGGTATTAATTGTTTGAATGTGTATTGTCTTTAGCATTTGTGCCTTGTCATTGTTGACTTTTATTTTGATTCCACTACTATTATTGGCGATTATATTTTATTATGCCATAGATGTGTTCTCAATGGGTTTTTATTTTAGCATCTAGATTTTTGACTATGAATGTATATGTTATAACTTTATTTGTTGGACTCTCAATGTTCTATTTCACTACTTTTGCTTATGTATATAGATGTGATTATTGTATTGGTTGGGTATTGATCATTATTGATGATTCCTGTTGCATGTCATACTTGGCTTATTCATGTTATATTATGCCGCATTGGGTATTTATACTTTTCTTCAACTATTTTATATGGCACAAGTATGTTTGATGTTTCACCTGAGTGTGCAGGTACCAAGTTTCCCCAATGATGGTTATATTAGAGATTTTCACATTAGGTAAACTTGTTTGTTAGCCTTTATCTCACTCGATTTGAGTATGAGATGAATCTTGCATATCCCTATGTGAATTTAGGTTTGAATTGGTGGTGATTCTAGAGTCTTCTTGTTACGTTTAAAAACCCATAAACTGAATGGTCACTTATGTGTGTTTATGCTATCTTTTCATTTTGCATTTTTATTATGTTGAAATGTGCATTCATCATATGTAGGGATTATTAATACTTCGTAATGATGGAGAAAATTATTGCTATAATAGTAAGTTATTTCATTATTTTATTCCTAGTGGAAAGAATTAGGCTTATTTAATAATGATTTAAAGAGAAAATGATTGTTGAGTGAAGTGATATATTCATTTATTTTAAATCATCAATTTTGTTTTTGATTATGGTAAGTTGCAAACTAGGGTGTAGATCCCTTTAACAAAAAGCCACAATTGACAGCAAAATAGGCCCAGTAGGCCACCAACAACAAACAAGTAGCACACTAATAGTAGCTAAGCATATTAAAGTTCATACAATATAACCAGTACCATAACCAAAAACCAACAATAGAACATAAGAAAAAACTACTTGAGAAGTTGGTTTCAATCCTCCTTGGGGAAGCCAAACAACTCATCATTACTAGCAATAGTCTTTAGATCAAAGCCATGCTTCTTCACTTCAAGGTCCTGGAGAACAGCTAAAGTAGTGGCAACTCGGTGAGTGACCTTCAAGCACACAGTGGCCATGGTTCTCATCCTATCCTTGAGGGTGTCCATTCTTGCTTTTAGCTCAATTGTTTCGCCTTTGACTTGAGTGCAATTCCCACTTACCCTAATCCACAGCTTCCTTTTCCATCAGATCCACATCATGCTAATCTGACTCATTTTCCTCATCCTCCATGTCGTAATAGGAATTATTAAGTTCCTCAAACAAATTGGCCCCCTCATGGAATTCAGACTGCTCAGGAGTGAGTTTAACTTCCTTAATTTCAACCTCTTCCTTAAGATCAGAAGCACTAGAGTAATCAACAATTTTAACCACAGGGGTTTTTATACCAACCAACCTACTAGAACGACAGATACTGGGTCTCTTGGAGGCATCAACACTATTGTTCTTCGTATCCACCTTATCCAAGTCGTGCCTTTCTCTTGAGAAGCAATTGTCTCCCGGTCATCACCCTTATGGCTATCTTCAGGGGATAAGTCCTTAGTCGCCACCTCCACAGCTCGGGTAACATTACTCTTGTATTTTTTGGTCTTGGCTTGCTTCGAAGCCACATACAAACCACCTTTCCTCCTATCCTGCTTCCTGTCCCCTGAGTGGGTGAGGCTATTTTTAAGATCACAGAGACCCTCGATAACATCCTTTTGGGGAGAATTACTGGGAGAACTAGCAAAGGTGTCAACGACAGGGGGAGGGTTTACTAGCATGGACCATAGGGGTGGAATCCTAATTCTTGACATCCAAGGAAGGTTTAGCAGTTTTCTTTTTGTTCTTTTTAGACTGAGAAACCAGGGTTTCAACAGTGTGGGCCTTAGAATCCTAGGGGTACCCAATAGCCGCGGGGTAACTCTTCACAAGGGACCTACTGGCAACCAACTTAGAAGGACTAACCCTGACCTTAACAAGAAGTGGGCGTTCTCACCAGGCTGGGCATCTTGCACATCTTTGATCAAACAAGCCCTGATATGTTTGGGAGGACAAAGGGCAAGATGGAACTGGTAGAGATGAAAGATTAAGCCCTAATGCAGGGGGACGGAAACAACACTAGGGTTACTGGCATGAGTCATTTTGGCTACTTTAAGAAAGCACTCAAGGGAGGACAACAAGTAGAATTGGAAGTTGTCATGAACTTGTAGAGAAAATCATTCAATATAGTGAAATGATAGTGGTAAAAACATTTAAAACGACCCTTGAGGGTCACATATTTCATCAACAAAAAGCATACCTTATCCCACAGAGGCATGATACTATCTCTTTCAAATCCACCTTGCAATCTAACAGGCTTTTGACCATCCTTAAAAAATAGGGTCATGCTTTCATAATCTTGGACCTTAGTTTATTTCTTCAAGCACTTCTTGTTGCAGGATAAGACCGTGGCCTGGGCTATGGTGTCCTCGCTAACCTCAAATTGAACTCCACCCACTTGGACAACTCTCGAATCCTAGGACATGGCGAACTGCACTGATAGATTCTCATTGAAACCGTTGAGACACTCTAGGAAAGGAGTAAGACCACCCTCATAACAAATGCTCTAGAGCATGTTATCCACTTTGAATTTTGTGTAGGAAATGGGCTCAGTTCTCACCTTATCAAACCCCTTTATCAGTCTATTCTGATCCTAGTGAGGAAGAACATATCGTTGAAACAAGGATAACCATAGGCAACCAATGACTCTAAAGGTCTTTCTAGAATTGTGGATGAGAGGACAGTCCTTACACTTATTGAATTTGCTCTGATGGCTGTGCACCTTACTTGAACTAACCTTGCTAGCCCCTTCTCATTCCATCTCATAATTACTATAATTATGAACTCTGTGTGGGAGATCATTGGAAGGAGGCGCCACCAATATTTGAAATCACCTCATCGTCCACCTTGGCAAAATCCATTTGACCCCGCTGAGCTGGATGAGAATGATATGGATTTCCTCAATCTTGTGTGATTTGACAAACATCATCATTCCACTCATGAGGCCGGCCACCCCCTGCTCCACTAAAATCCCCCCTTCACCACCCTCTAGATGCTAGGAATATATATCAAAATATATTTTCTCAAAGGAAATAACCATCTAAAGACAATCATTGAGTGATCAAATTCTGAGCCTCCAAGCATAGGCGATCTCTAATGTTTTTAGGAAGATTATTAGGATTCCTCCAACATCTCTTTGGAAATAGATGAATCCCAAATTAGCCATAGCATCAGCTATACCATTTCCCTCCCCATAGACATGCCTTAATTCAACAACATCAAAGCCCAGGAGGAGGTGTCTGATGTCATAGATGATATCAGTAACAAGCCAACCAATCCCAAATTTCTCTTGAACAACATCTAAAATGAGCTTTGAATCTCCTTCAATCAGGAGATTTTTGCCACCAATGGGCAGGGCAACTTTCACCCCCAAAGTAGTGCCATTGCCTCAACCACATTGTTGGAGTTTTCCCCCAACCTCCACGCATAAGCAGCCATCAGATCCCCCTTAGACGATCTCAGGACCCCGCCTCCACTTGCTAATCCTGGATTCCCCTTAGCAACCCCATCTAAATTAAATTTTGTCCATCCTTCTTTGGGGGGTCCATTTAGTATTTCTGCGAGCAAGCTTCTTGGTATTGTCTACCTTATAGATGTGGAGTGGAATATGCCACTTACTAATGATACTAGTTTCAGCCTTCGTGGGATGGGTCTCCATAGCTTTTAGAGTCTTGTAGAGACATTTTCAACTAGCAGTTTAGAGCAGATACAGAAGACTTCCTTGACAGATTTGGAGTTGTCCCTGAATATCCTATTATTGCATTCCTTCCATAGACCCCAAGCAAGAATAAGGGGATTTGCAACCACAATTCCTTGCAAATAGGGTGAGAGAAAGGAGTGAACCAACTATTTATGAAGGAGGTGAAGTCACGGTTCATGCTCTAAGAGATACCAAAGTTTTGGAAGGCCAAACCCCAAACCTCCCAAGAGAACTCATAGTGGAGCAGGAGGTGAGAAACAAACTCTTCCTCCTTCATGCAGAGAGTACACTTGTTGGGGATTTGAAAACCTCTGATCTTAAGATTATCCATGGTTAGGATCCTATTATGCATAGCCAAACCACTAAAAATGATTCACCTTAGGGATAAGATTATGATTCCAAATCTTCCTCCAGAAGATAGCATCCTCAGCAGAGTCTGATAGTAAATTATAGGTCGACTTAACAGAGAAGGAACTTGTTTTGTATTTGGCCCATATAAGTTCATCCTTAGAAGGGAATAAAGGGAAGGTCTTTCTACAGATCATCAGCAATATGAGAAAGGTCCATTTGCCCTTGACAACAGTCTGGCAGTTGTTTCCAACCCCCACTCCTTGGTTGTATGTAGTCAGCGGCCAAAGACCCAAAAAATGTGGTGGCCTGAACAACCACTCTCTGATAGCTCTGAACACTAGAAAGAGATTGTTCCTTTATCCAATTATGATCCCAAAATCTGATAGTTCCCCCATCTCCCAATTTCCACTTAATCCCCTTTTAGAGGAGTATTATGGTGTTCAGAACATTGTTCCATATTACAGATCCCTTAGGAATACTAGAAGCAGTAAGAAAACAATAAGGGGCCTCATTAGAAAGATATTTAGCTCTCATCAAATTACACCAATCCTTACTATTACTCAGAAAGTTCCATCCAATCTTTGCCAAGGGGGCTTTATTGGTCAAATGAATTTTCCTTAGCCCCAGTCCTCCTTGGAGCTTGGGTAGACACACTTTATCCTAGTTGATTAGAGCAATCCTTTTTTTCTCTTCCACCCTAGTCCAGAGGAAATTTCTTTGATTTTTTTTAAATTTTCAGCTATATATTTGGGGATTTTAATGAGGGAGAGGAAGTAGATGGGGATCCCCTGAGGAGAAGCCTTTAGCAATTGGAACTTACCGGCTTGGCTCAACAATTTACCTTTCCATCCAGCCAACTTCTTCTGAATCCTTTCTAGAATGAAGTTCCAGTACATGGGAGAGATCTCCTTGATAGCAAAGGGGAGGCCAAGATAGGTCCCTGGCAATTTAGCTCCAGAACAACCCAGGATACCCTTAATTCTCTATTGCAGATCAATTCTAGTGTTGAAGAAGTAAATCTAACTTTTCTCATAATTAATGCATTGGCCTGAAACAATCACATACTCATTTAGTACTTTCTTCCATCTACAAGCCTCAACCATAGAAGCAACCCCCAAAAGAACAGTGTCATCCACAAACTGTTGAACATCAACAAGATCAACCGAGGAGGCCGGTTTAATGCCTTTGATCTCTCTAGTCCTCAACTAATACATTATGCTTTTGCTTAAAACTTCAACCATCAAGATGAATATCTGGGGATAGGAGGTCACTTGCCTGTGCCCTCTCCCTGCATTGAAGAACCCTCTCGAAATTCAATTCACCAAGATAGAGTACTTGATGGTGGTGACACAAGCCTTGATCAAGTTGAGAGCTTTATCTTGGAAGCCAACCTTCCCTAGAACTTTGAAAAGAAAATCCCAAGCAACCCTATCATACACCTTAGAAACATCTAGTTTGAAGACCATTCCAGGCATATTACTTCTGTCCATCGAATGAATAATTTCATGAGTCGAAATGGCTGCATCAAGAATTTGTCTGCCAGGTACAAATCCTTTCTAACTTCTGTTGATCAACTTATCCAGCATGGGCTAAAACCTGAGGACAAGGATTTTAGAGAAGATTTTATAGATTATATTACACAAACTTATAGATCTAAAATCTCCTATGGAGATGGGGTCAATCTTCTTGGGGACCAACACAATAAAGGTATTGTTCAGTTGCTTCAAAAGCTTTCCAGTCCTGAAGAAATCTTTGGCAGCCTCGGTAACATTCTGACCAACAATATCCTAGTATTCCTGGAAAAAGGCTAGGGGGAAGCCATCTAGACCAAGATATTTAAAGGCCCCCATAGAGAAGAGACAGGATCTAACTTCTTCCTCTGACACAGGTTTAGTAAGGAGGTCATTATCTTCTTCGGATAGCTGGGAAGGGATGTAATCCAACAACTCATTCATCTCAGCATGGCCTTGGGAAGCTAAGAAATTCTAAAAATAACTAGAAGCCACCTGTCCCACTTGGAATTCAGTGTTCACTTCATTCCCCCTTTCATCAATCAACCTTATGATGTTGTTTCTCTTCCTATGTCTCATAGTGGATTGGTGGAAGAAGGTCATGTTCCTATCGCCCTCACACAGTCACTACACTTTGGATTTCTGTTTCCAATAAATTTCCTCCCTTTTTAGCATTTCATTCCATTCCTTTCTGAAAGAGTTTTCTGCTGCAAAGTAGCATCTGAAGTGTTACCTTGGGCCATCTATAGCTGAATATTAGAAAGTTTGGAAGAGATCCTTTTCTTGTGTTCAAAGATGCTCTCGAAGGTGAACTTGTTCCAACCTTTCACTTTAGCTTTAACAAGATTAAGTTTTTGAGCTAGCCTATACATGGGAGGCCCTTGGATGGGGGTACTCCACCAACCAACTAGGTGATCTTTGAAACTTTGGTGCTGGGTCCACATTATTTCAAATCTGAAAGGGTAAGGACCTTTAAGATCCCTATCTTTCCAAGATAACAATAGGGGCTTATGATCAGAGGTCATTTTGGGGAGGGCTTCCAGGAGGTAAGAGCTGATATGCTCCCTATTAGAAGTGACTAAGAATCTATCCAGTCTAACTTGAATCATATTATCTCCCTTCCTTCTATTGGTCTAGGTGAACAACTTTCTTTAGAGGTCCAGATCCATAAGACCAACATTGTTGAGGAAGTCCGCAAGGTCGATCATGTTGTCAGAGTAGTCCATGATACTACCCAACTTCTTTGAAGGATATAAAGGGGAGGTAAAATCACCCGCTAGCATCCATTGATCATTCTTATTGCCCCCTATGTAAGAGGTAAGCTCTTCCCATATATCCTTCTTGGCATTCCTCTGATTAGGGGCATATATTGACAATATTCCAAACTTTATTATGAGTAGAGACCTTGACACTTAAACTGCTCTTAGAATGTGTGAGGCATTCCCCCTTGACCACATTCTTATTCCACATTGTAACAATGCCTCTAAAAGATCCAATAGCATCACTGATACAATAGTTAGCATTGGGCCAAATACCTTTAGCAATAGATTGAAAGATATCCGCCCTCATCTTAACCTCTTGTAACTATTTAGTCCCCTAACATTCCATGAGAGAATCCTCATTTATGGAACTATTTGGAGGTAACCTCTAGTGTCCTTTGCCTTCCCATTGCTATATCCTTATTGACTTCCCTCTGTCTAGTTTCTCTTTGGGAGGGTCTCCCTACCCTAGTATCCACCCCCACATCAGTTGCCTTTTTCCCTAGGCTTCGTCCTTTCTTCTTAGTTGTTGTCCACCCATCGAATTCTTGATCAATGCTTGATCTACTTGTTCCAGCTCCCGAGGTCATGTCGAAAGGACTATCCTTTGGTGAAAAAATACCCATTAGCTTGTTACCAGTCCCCCCAATGATCACTCGGTTATTAATCTGCTTGGAAAAAAACCCCAAATCAGATGCTAACTCAGACCCAACAATCCTACCTCCCTTCTACTCAGAGCTAAGAACTACAATATGATGGATTTCCCCTTCTTCCATATATCCTTGAGGGATAAGTGGGTTTTTCACCTTTTGTAGTACCAGGTGCTCAGATCGCAGTTGATCAACTGTTGAATGAGTCTTGTTGATCCCCTCGTAAAGATTAGGTTTCACTGCATTAAGTGGTCCTTCTGCAGAATGGTTCATGGCACTGTCATCTTCCTTTGCATCACCCCTACTTTCTCTTTTTGAGGGGAACTAATGATGTTAAGGACATCCTTCGTAAAGGGATAGTCTTCTTCATCCTTCTTCTCATGAACCTCGCTATCAACACAGTTCTTTTTTAGGGCTTTGCATTGGGTTATCAAATGACCCTTTTATCATAGTTTTGATAGAAAATTGTTACATTTTCATACTGAATGGACTAGGTCCATTGGCCATACTTAGACACTAGGGTTAAAGAGTTAGGCAGGGTTTTATGAATATCAACACTAACACATAAATGAGCAAAATACTAACTTGGATTTAGCATTTTAGTGTTGTCCAAAGTAATAAAGTGCCCAAAGGTGTTAGCTATCTAGGTGAACACTTCTTCATTCCAGTATTCCAATGAGAGCCCCAGTAATCTAACCCACATAGGAGCTGTCTTATTGAGGTCCGCTACAACATCAAAACCTAGCCTTCACTTGCAGAGGGAAAGGTTGTGTTTGTCATACATCCAAAGACCTCTCGCAAGAATAGAGGTAAGGTCCTTTTTGGCGGTGAATTTGAAGAGGAATAGTCCACCCGCCATAGCACTGACAAACACACTTCCCTTCAGTCTCCATTTAGCTGCTACCCATCTCCTGACCAGATGAATATTTGGTCTGAAGGAAAAAAATTTACCCACTAGAGCTTGCTCCATTGAAGAAATAATCCTCTCCATAGTAAAGTTTGGGAGTTTTAGGGCAGATCCATTTTCTATCTCCAGCAACTCTGGGATGACCAACAGGTTCACGTGATCTTTATCCCCCAGGAGGACATTCTTCCAAGCTTTGGAAACCGAAGCATCAACCTAAGACATGGGTTCAGAAGGGCAACCTGAGGCTGCACTAGAGTCAACTTGTACCAAAGTGGAGAGGGGTGGGGGGTCAAGGCCCCCCCGAGTCCCCCACGACCATGACCAAATTCAAAAAACAAAAGGGCGAGAACGAGAGTTTGTAGAGCAGAAAATGCAAATCCTTTTAGAGATTTCATAAGGCACCACAAAATGTTGATTTAAATCATTAATTTTTTTATTAGGAATATTATAACTCCAATTATGATTGGGAAAAATATATTATTCTCTAAGTGAAAGAAAGAAATGATAATTGTTGCTTAAGTTACAAAAAGAAATACTTTTTTGAATTTTGTTTTTTAAATAAAAATAAAGAAAAAGGGCTTTTGAGAATATAAAAGGAAAAGGAGAGTTCAAATTTCATTATTCACTTGTTATTTCTATTCAAACCCTCTTCATGCTCCATGGAAAAGAAAATTGAGAAGGTTGAAAGGAAGTGATTGTCGATTGCTTGAATTGGTGAATGCTTGGTGAGTGCTTGGTGTGTGTGTGGAAAAGGGCATCTTGGCTTCAAAAACTTCTTCATTTTTACAAGCTTTCTTTTGGAAGGTATTTTCCGTCATTTAACCTTTGTTCTAAATTTTGAATTCCTCCATTGCCATGCCATAATAGGTAGTTTTCTCATGGCTTCCTTGTTTAAGGAATTGATTTGTTTAAATTGGATGTTGTATTCATATGTTTCAAGTTGCATTTTAATTGTAAAAATATGCCAAAAAGAGCCATTACTATGGAAATTTTTTGTTGATTTAATCCTATTTTTGAAATTTGAGTTGAGAATATGGTTGTTGTGCATTTTTGGGATAGGAGGGTATACTTAATTTTTTTGAACTTTTTTAAATTAGAAAATGAAAAAATAAAAGGTAGCAACCACTTCCATTAATGGAAGAATTGGGGGTTTTACAATTTTTATTGCATTTGCATATAAACATAAATTTGTATTTTAGGATATAATTGAATGAAATTTGTGGGAAGATTAGTCTCCCTCGTGATTTTAAATGGTGCATCTTTTGGCAATGTGTTTCAAATTTGTTGCATTGTTTTCTATGCCACACCCAAATTGTGAATTTGGTGTGTTGGACATACATGATGAGGTAAAGGGTACGAAAGGAGTGGTTCTCACCACTTTCTGAAATACAAAGGGATTGGTGGAAATGGTGGGTAGAGAGTTTAAATTAAGTAATAATATAAATTGAGTGGATTAAAATAAAACATGTTTAATTAACATATCTATGGCATGATTTGAATGTTATGAAAGGTTTAGTTTTGGTCATAAAGGACATATCACCACCCTGAGAGTTGGTGAATATCAGAGTATCCTCTCAAGAGGAAGGTTTTCTACTTAACCTCTACATAGCCATCATGCCATTGTAACGGAACCCCTTGTCTTACTACTAGGACCCTTGTCCTTCCCTACCATCAAAAATAATATTTGACATGTGAAGTGATCGTTGCATGTGCTTCTATGTTTTTGTGGTGCTTGGTTCATACTTTTAAATGTGTTGCATTAAAACATTTTTTACTAGTGTGTGTGATGCCTTGTCCCCCTTGTATTGCATGAGTGTGAATTGTATCTATGTGACCATCTCCTAGGATATTGGGGCGGCCTTGAGGGTACCACATGGTTGGGTGGTGTTGAACCACTATTGGGGACTTGCAATTTCTTGGGAGCATCTTTGGATTGCATGCAAGACATGGATCTCCTCTCTTGTTATAATTTTTGGATTATGTTGAATTGAGAAAAATGTATAATTAAGGATGTTGGTGTCCTCTTTTGTAACCATGTAATTATCATTGAATCATCCTTGATGGATGGAATATAATCCGCCCACATAAGTGGTGAAGGACTTATTATTGTTCTTATCACGTATCGACGTTGGTGTTGAATGTGCATGTCCATTTGGATGCCTTTTATCATTGTGGATGTATGGTGATAAAATAAAGCATAGCACTTATTTGGTATTTTGGGATAAAATGAACATGGTTTCATTTTTTGGGTAATGCATTGTTTAATTGTGGGAAATGAATCAAATTTGTTTCTGTTCTTGTGGATTCCTTCGATCCAGATCTATCACTATTTTGATTTCAACCTTATAGTGTTGGGAGTCCTTATTGTGTTTTTAGAGAGTGTTATTAGTTCTCCTACTCTCCTTATCTCTTGGCTTTTATTCAAGGTTTCTATTGTTGTTCTTCCCCTGATGGAGTGTCCACTTTTCAAGTGTGTGTTCAAATATTATACAAGTTGGAAAGGCTTGTTTTGACTTTTTAAACCTTTTTAGGCCTTTTGGGAGTTCGTAGGTGTCCTTATAATAGATACCTTGGTAGAAGAATCCTTGTCTAAGCCTAGGTCAAAGTCTTGTTTAAGTGTTCTAGGAAAATTTCACATTAAGACACATGGAAGGAATACAATGCCCAAGAATGATACTATCAACTAGGTTGGACACTAGTGCCTAAGATAGACACTAGAGAAAACCACTGAGTTTTGGAACTAGAGTCCAATTCTAGCACTATAGTCCTCTCCCAGGCTGACCTCCAAGGGTCATCGAACAACGAGCACTTCCTAGAATTTCTCAAAAGAATTTCTATATAAAATATGTTCCCCTTGGTCTTATAGGTTTCCCATATGTTCCCTTGTTGTTAAGTGATGTATTTTGGGATTTATTTTCACTTTTGTGTTGGGAAGCATGTCAGATCACTAAGCAACTAAGTTAGTATTCCATTGGCACCACCATGCATGGTGCATTGGTGGTGGTGTCTTATGTGAGTCATTATACGTGAACACGACACCTTGTTGTTATGTTGTGTGTAGTAGGTTTATGTTGTCTCTTAAAAAAAAATCATCTAATGTTTTTTTTGGGCTAATGGCTTGGGAAAAATCTTGGGGTCCATTATATTTGGTATTAGAGCCCATGTTGCAACATTGGGAACTTTGGTTTATGTGCTTTCTCATGTGATAGTATACAGTGTTTTTTGGTGTATTCTAATTTCATGTTTTCTTGTTCCTTGTATGCAATGGCATGGTGTTGTGAATTATTATGCATGTGCTATCCCATGCTACTTGTTATTTATGGAAAGATGCCTCCTAGGTCTTGTCATACTTGATAGGGGAGAAATGATAACCTTGATTGAGAATCCTTAAAAATTTAGAATGATCATTCCCTTGTGATAGGCAAACTTAGCCTAAAGAGCCTTTTGGTGCACTACAGGTAGTGGCCCTTCTTCAAGAGATCTTATAAATATTGGGCCCTCGTCAAGAGATGATGCATTTTGGTAGATCTCACCCTTCTCAAGCAAGGGAAGAGGTTTAGTTTAGAGATGGTGAATGGGAGTGCTCTAGGAGCCCCATTGGTCCAAAGTGGAGGAAGTGCATTTTCAGAGTCAACCCCATTAGGATAGGTAGTTAATGGATGAGGATAGTGTGATATTAGCTCATATGAAAGATATTTTGTGAGCCCATCCACCCACCTATGAAGGTTCTACAAAGAGTTCAGATCCTAAGAAATAGCTCTTGACACTAGATAGATGTTTTGCAATGCACCCCTATGGTAGCAATACCAAGGCTCATTATGCCATCATGCATTTTCATAGATTTACTTCCACCTAGTGGCACTAGAAGGAGTAAAAGCATCACCTTGATATTACAATATTTTAATGCCAGGAGACCTTTCTAGAGAGGTTTCATTTTTATCATTTTATGCAATTCCATGCAAATAAGTTTCATGAGCTTCAAAAGTTGGGCATGACCCTAGATTAGTATAAGAATCAATTTAAAACTAAAGAAGTATGTGAGCTTTGTTGAGGATGGGGGTTTGCTAGTTCAAAGATTTGTGAGAATGCACATATCAGTGGCGGTGTTCGAGTCGTAGAACTATAAACCTTAGAATTTACCATTGAGAATGTTAGATTGATTGAATAAAATTTAGCTAAAGGCTATGGTGGTTAGGTTGGGGGTTTAGGAAGTGGTTCCTTATCAGTTAGGATTTGCAGTTTGGGGTTCTCAACCTTAAACCAAGGGATCTTTCTATATATCTTCAATTTCTCCCAAGACCTTTTAGCAATAGTAGTAGAGGAAAAAGTTTCAATAGGCCCCTCATAGTGGGCAAGGTTCTGGTGGATGTTCTCAAACAAAGTAGAATGCATAGTGTCATAGGAACTTCTAGTATTGATAATAGGCTTAGGGTGTCCATCCTAGTTCTAGTTGCTCAAGATTCTAGTAGTCAAGCGTGTAAGGAAGCTAAGGTAGAAGAACAACTTCCTACACTAATCTTGAGAGAAGGATAATGCAAAACTTTACAGATCTTTAACAGTTATAGAAACTTAAACATAAATAAACATAAATATCATGCATACCACAACATAGTGATTTATGTGGGGAAAACCCTTTCGAGAGAAAAACCCCACACTCCAAAAGTTGCCTAATATATTATTCAAAAATCACAAAGATTACAATATACTTGCAGAGAAAGCTTCTCACAAGAGTATCACCACCAGAGATCCAGAGACAACATGACCACTATCAAACTCTTAGAATACATCACGATACCACAGCCATAATACAATGCCCTCATAAAATAGGGTTACCTTCTAGGACAAGACAAACCAACAAAATATCTACCATCAGATCTAAAACCTAATAATGAACTGTCCAGATTTACAATATATCATTAATTTAATGTATGTCGGCCATTTAATAGTTTTTCTTAACAAAAAAATGTTAACATGCATCCCACTCCACCCCATGCTCCCATTGTATATTACACCTATTAGTGTAATTGGAAACTATTAACAATAAACAATTAAATGTCAATAAACCTCCCAACAACAATAAACCTCCAATCAACAATAAACCTTATATAATTTCAAGATTGAGACACATTTTCCCAACAAATCTCCCACTTTTCAAACACCTTGCAAGAGCAATGGGAGGGAGTAAACATCATCTCTTAATTGCTAGGGGCCAAAAGTCCCATAGTCTCTGAACACCATCTGAACATTTATGTGCTCACAGACTTAGTTAAAGAATCAATAACATTCATCAAAGTCTCTACCTTAACTAGCTTCACCCTGCCATCTTCGACCATATCTCTAACAAAATGATAATGTACATCAATGTGCTTGGTCCTGGCATGAAATGTCAGGTTCTTAGCTAGATAGATCGCACTCTGAATGTCACAATAAATTGTCACTACACCTTGTTTTATTCCAATATCTGAACATAATATCTTAAGCCAAATGGCTTCTTTGCAAGCATGATTAGTTGCCATATACTCAGCTTCAGTAGTGGATAAAGCAACCACAGCCTATCGCTAACTCATCCAACTAATTGCACCACCAAATAAAGTAAACACATAAGCACTGGTGGATTGTCTACTATCAATATCACCTACCCAGTTTGAATCCACATAACCATGAATATCAAGGGAGTAATCATTTTTAGTCAAATTACTATGATAACACAAGGAATACTCTGAGGTATCATGCAAATATATGAAGACTCTTTTAACTGCATCCCAATGAACTCTACCAAGATTAGACATACATCTGGAAAGAACTCCCGCTACTTGGGCAATGTTTGGTCTAGTACAAACCGTAGCATACATCAAACTTCCAATTGTACTTTGGTAAGGCACTTTGCTCATCTCTTCCATCTCTGATGGAGATGTTGGACAATCTAAAATAGATAACTTTGTTCCAATTGAAAAGGGAACACACAAAGGTCTACAGTCCTGCATGTTAAACCTCTATAAAATTGAATTGACATAATTACTTTGGCCAAGCCATAGCTTTTTATTCACTCTATCTCTTCTAATTTCCATCCCAAGAATGTGTCGAGCTGCACCAAGGTCTTTCATTTCAAATTTAGCAGCAAGTTGATATTTCAATTCTAAAATCACACCTTTCCCTTTGCCAATAAATAACATATCGTGAACATATAATGCAATAAATAGCAAACGGTCACCATAAGTTTTATAATAAACACAATGATTTGATTTTGAATGCTCAAATCCCAAACTCAACACATATGTATCAAATTTCTGGTACCACATCCTAGGACTCTGCTTTAGGCCATACAAAGATTTCTTCAATTTGCAAACCAAATTACCTTTACCTTTCACCACGTAATGCTCTAACCTTGTCATATAAATATCCTCCTCCAAGTCACCATGAAGGAAAGCAGTTTTCACATCCATTTGCTCAACCTCTAAATCATAAGCAGTAGCAATAAAAAGCAAAAATCTAATGGATGTCATTTTTGCAACAGGTAAAATATCTCACCATAATCATCACTCTCAACTTGAGAGTAACCTTTCACAACCAACCTTACTTTTTACTTCTCGATACCTCCATTTGAACCAATCTTTTCCTTGAATACCCATTTGCAACCAACAGGTTTTCGTCCTTCAGGCAATGGTACAAGATCCCATGTATCATTCTTTTTCAAAGATGTCATTTCTTCATCCATAGCAATCTTTTAGGATTCTGTATCATTCATACCTAATGCCTCTTCTACAGATCTGGGTTCATCCATGTTAGTATTCAAAGCAAAAATACATCTCCAATCATTAGGTGAGTACCTTTTAGGTGGTTGTTTATGCCTCATAGACCTACGAACAAGCTAAGTTAGAGGTTCTTCCTCCTCTTCTAAAGATTCAGAGCTAGATGAGCTCTCCTCAACTTCTTGTCTATCCATGGGCCTCGATTCAACTTTCTCAGGTATAGAAGGAAATTAAATCACATCTTCCTGTTTACTTTGTTCTGGCTGCAATGTAATAGAGGAAGGCTTAGTTTCTCTAAAAATAACACTTCTACTATATATTACCTTCTGTGCAATAGGATCCCAAAGCTTGTATCCTTTCACACCATAACTGTATCCGATGAAGATACATTTCATATCTTGTTCTCCAACTTTGTTCGATTCTCCTTTGGCACATGTGCATATGCCTCGCAACCAAAAACTCTAAGATGTCTTAATGAAAGGCTTGTGACCCGGCCATGCCTCTATAGGCATTTTATTAACAAGAGTTGATGTAGGAGACCTGTTAATTAGGTAATAGGTAGTGGCAATAGCTTCAGTCCAAAACCTTTATTCTAGACCAGCACCACTCAACATACTCCTAGCCTTCTCCATCAATGTCTTGTTCATTCTTTCTGCAACTCCATTCTATTGTGGAGAATACAGAGTTGTTTTTTATCTATGAATGCCAAAATCTTTAAAAAATATATAAAAATCATTAGAGCAAAATTCACCACCATTATTAGTCCTCAAACATTTTATTTTCTTTTTAGTCTGCAACTCAACCATTGCTTTAAATTCTTTAAATTGACTGAAAACTTCAGATTTACTGGTGGTTTTCATATTGCTTTAAATTCTTGTTCATTCTTTCTCCATCAATGTCTTGTTCATTCTTTCTACAATGTCTTGACCAAATGCATCAGAATGAATAAGATCCAATACACCACAAGATTTATGAGAACTCGAGTAAAATTGAATGCAGTTTTGTTTTCCATAAAATAATGCTCACAGAAATCAAACTCAAGATTACAATCAGACAACCCTTCAACAAGGTTTTTCTTTTTCAAGTTCCTTAGACCCTTTTCTCCAATGTGGCCAAGTCTCTGGTGCCATAACATAGTTTTCTCTGTAGGTAACTTTGATTCAGAAGAAAGAGCACCCTTGCATACCCAAAAGCCATGACCATTTGCTGAAGATGAAACCCTCACCTCTTCCACATACTTGCTTTTCACAGGAGTACTATTACACTCAACAGTGCATGAATCAAGCTTATATAATGTGCCATATCTGACACCTCTAGCAATCACCATAGCACCTCTAACCATCTTGCATCCTACATTAGAAAATACTATCTGCACACCTGCATCTATTAGTTTGCTCACAGATAACAAATTTTGTGCTAATTCAGGGATATGTAACACACCATTAATCCTTTTTATTCTACCATCAGGAAACTTGATTCTAACTTTAACACAACCAAAAATATTTAAATAAGAATCATCACCCAAGTACACCTTACCTCCATCAAATTCTTCATATTCAGAAAACCAATCTCTATTAAAGGTCATATGGATAGATTCACCTGAGTCTATTAACAATGCATCATTACGTGCATAAGTTGCCAAAGCTGCAATGAATGCATCACCATCTTCCTTCTCAGACTCAGAATCAGAATCAAATCTCTTCTTTTTCTTCTTCTTTTCTTCTTTGCATTCCTTACGAATTTGTTCAGGCTTACTGTAGTTCTAGCAAACAACTTTGAACTTTCCAGGAGATTTGGATCTCCCCTTGGACTTGGATTTATCATGCTTCTCATTCTTCTTGCCTTTTTCCTTAGGTCTTCCACAAACATTTAGGGCCTCCTTGGCAATGATGGATACCTTCCTCCTTATCTCTTCAGAAAACAAAGAACCCACCACATTTTCAGTCTTCAATATAACATAAGTACTCCCAATAGCCATAACTAGAGAATCCCATGAATCAGGCAAAGAACAAAGTAATATCTGACATTTCTCCTCGTCATCTATTGTGACACCAACTAATGCCAATTGAGCTACTAGCATATTGAATGTTTCCAAGTGGTCTATAGTTTTTCCACCCTCTTCCATTCTCAAGGAATACAATTTCTTCCTCAAGAAAATCTTGTTCACTAAAGATTTGGCTTGATACATCTCACCAAGCTTCTTCCATAGTTTCTTTGCAGAGGTCACTTCATGGACATTGATTAAAACAGAGTCTGCCAAACACAATTTGATTAGACCCTTGTCTTTACGGTCCATAACATCATATTGAGCAACCCAAGTAGGATTTGCAAGCCTTGAAACCTTCTCATCAACAGAATCTTATGGATCTCAATCTATCAACAGATCCTTCATCTTTAGCTTCCACATTTCAAAATTATTTCCAGAAAATTTATCCACCTCTATTCTCCATGATGAACTTGCCATTTGAAAATTCCTACAACAAGATCATAAAGTGTCTTTTGCACAAGCTCCCACTCAAATCTAGATTAGTCCAAAAAACCCAACAACCCACAATTGAAACCAAAGGTAATCAGGCTCTTATACCACTTGTAAGGAAGCTAAGGTAGTGGAACAACTTCCTACACTAATCTTGAGAGGAGGATAATGCAAAATTTTATAGATCTTTAACAGTTACATAAACTTAAACAGAAATAAACATAATTATCATGCATAAATCACTGGGGAAAACCCTTTCGGGAGAAAAACCCCACACTCCAAAAGTCGCCCAATAAATTATTCAAAAATCACAAAGATTACAATATACTTGCAGAGAAAGCTTCTCATAGGAGTATCACCACCAGAGATCTAGAGATAACATGACTGTTATCAGACTCTCAAAATACATCATGATACCATAGTCGTAATACAATTCCCTCATAAAATAGGGTTACCAAGAAACCAACAACCCACAATTGAAACCAAAGGTGATCAGGCTCTTATACCACTTGTAAGGAAGCTAAGGTAGCGGAACAACTTCCTACACTAATCTTGAGAGGAGGATGATGCAAAACTTTACAGATATTTAATAGTTACATAAACTTAAACAAAAATAAACATAAATATCATGCATACCACAACACAGTGATTTACGTGGGGAAAACCCTTTCGGGAGAAAAAAACCCACACTCCAAAAGTTAACTAATAAATTATTCAGAAATCACAAAGATTACAATATACTTACAGAGAAAGCTTCTCATAGGGGTATCACCACCAGAGATCCAAAGACAACACATTGTTATCAGACTCTCAAAATACATCATGATACCATAGTCGTAATACAATGCCCTCATAAAATAGGGTTACCTTCTAGGGCAAGACAAGCCAACAAAATATCTACCATCAGATCTAAAACCTAATAATGAACAATCCAGATTTACAATATATCATTAATTTAATGTATGTCAGCCATTTAATAGTTTTTGTTAACAAAAAAATGTTAACATGCATCCCACTCCACCCCATGCTCCCATTGTATATTACACCTATCGATATAACTAGGATATATATATATATATATCCTATCAACAATAAACCTTATATAATTGCAAGGTTGAGACACATTTTCCCAACAAAGTGTACCTTAGCTCCTACCACTACAACAAATCCCTGTGATTAGCTCCTTTTTTTGCTTCCACCCACTGTTTTAATGTATTTTTCTCCAATTTTTTGAAAAAGTTGGCGCTATTTATCGGGATGGCACTTTTTTTGGCATTTTTTGTGTTGATCAGAACAAGTCGGCGCTAATTTAGGTGCCAAATTACACCTAAAGTAGCGCTGACTTGAGCGCCCAAATTAGCACCAACTTTAGCGCTGACTGTATCACCGATTATAACGACTAAACTAGCGCCAACTTTAGCGTCGTACACCAAAAAATTCAGCAGTCTCATTGATACCCTGAAAGTCAAATAGATAAGGCACTTTGGCATGACACCAAAACGTGTCACGATGATCAAATGAAAATATCAATAACCTTTAAGGGATTCAGGATATCGAAGTGATATGGTTTAGAGTCTCACCGATAGAAGGGGTCTCACCGATGAAAATATAATGTAAAGGGTATTTCGAACAAACTCTACTGTGTCGAAGATAGGGTTTTTGGGGTCTCTCCGAAAAGGCGACAAAAATAAATTAAAATATCAAAAGAGTGATTTCTTGTTCGAGGAGACTCATATTATCGAAGTAATGCCAGTTAGGGTCATATCAAAATCCTGAACAATATATGAGATTGCAAAACACATCACATCGAAATAAAGTGACAAGACATACAGGTGGTGATCAGAACAAGTAGGCGTTTTCTTGTCGGGGAGACTCAATATATAGTCTCTTCGATGACTCGAAGACACAAGCAGACAAAAGGAAAATCACACGAAAACTTGAAGTAATGAGCAAATCGAAGAGATAGGGGATATCAGCAAGAGTCATTCAAAAGTCTCATCGATACCCCGAAAGTTGAACAGATAAGGGATTCAAGATATCAAAGTGATATGGTTTAGAGTCTCACTGATAGAAGGGGTCTCACCGATGAAAAGATAATCTAAAGGGTATTTCGAAGAAACTCTCCTGTGTCGAAGAGAGGGTTTTTGGGGTCTCTCTAAAAACACAACAAAAAGAAATGAAAATATAAAAAGGGTGATTTCATGTTCAAGGAGACTCATATTATCGAAGTAACGCCAGTTAGGGTCATACCAAAATCCCGAACAATAAATGAGATTGCAAAACACATCACCTCGAAATAAAGTGACAAGACATAATGGTGGCGATCTAACGCTCTATTTTTGAAAAAAATTAAATTTCGTTCGATGATAATTGATTGTACAGATGCCATTGATTGCACAGAGTTAAGATTGTTGAATGGGAATTCAGAGGGCATTGCAAAGAACAAGTGCAGGGTGTGGATGAATAAGCAATTCAGGACTAGAGCGATTTGTCAAGTAAGTAGTTTTCATTCACCAAAATCCTTGAGATTACTAGCCTCCAAACATTCACCAAAATCCGTTTCGTAGTAGTTTTCATTGCTTTCTCTATTTGTTTCCAAGCTTTTTTTTTGCAACATCCTGTGGACAGGTGGTGGAAGTAGCTATACTTCCCACTATAAAACCACCTGAAGCTAGAACGACATAAATTTTCTAAACTCATCGGTTGTTTTTATTGTCATGTCCTTGAGCCTTCTATGGATGCAAGTGCAAAAGGTTAAGATTGTGCCTGTGTATAACCATAATTTGCCCTTCAGGGTTTTGTGTTGAATGATAGAATTCAAACGTTTAGCAACATTTTTCAAAAAAAGGAAAAAACAAAAACAACCTCATGTTTACGGCTAACCCTGACCTTTAAAACCATTGGTTAAGATCAAGGCTTAGATTTGACAGTTGTACAGCTATATTTAGGCATTTTAGTTGTAAAATACAATTGGAATTTTGAAAAGATTGTATCATATGAAAGGAGAGATTTTGGACAAACTGTAAAAATTTATATAGGATTATGATGATATATATATTTGGTTTTTATATAATTTACTTATACTAAATTATGTCATAGTATTTTAAAGGCACTGTTGAATAGATAACTGCCAAAAAAAATGCTTGACAAGCAAGATTGACTGTCAAATTTAGGCCTTGGTTAAGATCAACCCATTATAGGAAGATAATTGTTCCTTCAATGCTCTCAAGGTTGTTGTCAATTGTGCATTCTCAGCTTCTAAAATCTAATCCTTGGCTTTTGCTTTAGTTACCAATTCTTCATTCTAGAGATTTTGTAGGGAAATAAACAAATTATTCTTACATTCACTTTTATTCTCATGATTAATATGATTTAGAGACAATCTATTGGTGAATATTTTATGAGTTGTCTCAAAATTGAGTTTTTCCTGTAATTTGAATGGCTCTGAAGTAACATGTTCAAAGTTGGTGGTTATAAATGGTACATTTTACTGTATCCCCAGTGTTGTGATATCTATAATCAAATCATATTACTTTGATAACATGTGTGTGTGTTTAATTTACGCATTGATATTTATCCTTACATTTGGTTTAATTGAATAACCTTCATCGTGTTGATTGAAGGTAAGTACTTTTGGGATTTGAATAAAACCATCATCTGCTTCCCAATGTTAAGCCTTTCATCTTTTCATTGATTTTTGACTTGTTGCAGATGCCGATTGGACTCCCACGGTGGAACCGTTCTTGTACTTCCTGAATGCACTTTATAAATTAGTCTGTGTTTATAAATCATAGACTTGAAATCCAAACATAGTGATAGAATATGGAAGAAACAATTCAGAACCCAAAGAGTAAAAGACAAAAAACTGAGGATAGGCATCTAAACTGGGATTTATTAGACCAATGTCCCGGGTCAGGGCATAAATCCAGAAGAAATGCCCAACTAAATGCACATGCTGAGAAATTTGAAGATTTATACAGGGATATTGGGGATATATGAACACCAGTCAGAGGGTATGATCTCTTTATCTCCCATTACATAAAAATGCACAGGCATAAACCCATTTCAAACCCATGGTGGCTAAACTTGGGTAAATTGGTAGTCCTGAATGTGTTTGTAAATGTCCAGTTGTTGAAGTTTTTTGTAGAGAAATTCAACCCTAAGACTTGTTATATTGAATTCAATGATGGGATTGGTTTCTTCCCCATTACTAGAGACTATATAGCCACAGTGTTTCAGTTAGACACAAGTTTAGACAAGAAATTCAAAATCAAGGATTTGTTGGTTGAGTACCGCAATATGAGTAGCAATTATAAGAGATGGAAGTTACCCTTGCACAGCCTCGCGGTGACAATAACCAACTTAGGGTATTTTCAGAGGGTGAAGATCCACCCTACTTAACTGAATTGTTTGAAGATTATTTCAAAAACACATATTACTCTGCCTGCCAGATATTGGGAATAGAGGCCACCATGTTCATGGAAATTGCACCCATGGTCCTAGCTGCAGACATACAGATTCATGATGCACAGTATTTTGATTATGCTGAATACCTGACATATAATATAAAAAATGATTTAATGTCTATTAAGAATGGAGGAAGTAAATTTAGACATTATTCTTTATTTATGCATATGGTATTATATGAAGGACAATGTATGGGCTTATGGGATAGAAATCTCAGGGTAAGAGACCTAGACAAAAATAGAGATATAAAACCTGTGCAAATGTGGACTTCTATTTGGGATAGCAGATGTGACAGATCCCATTATTTATACTTTGAAGAGTTTTTTGTGAAACCAATATTCAAACGATTTAGACATCCTTGCAGCCACAATTTTTCATTAGAAATATAGAAGTTTTTGAGACCAAAAGATAGACATGAAGAGGGAAAGTTCAGCCATAATTGGGGCAATTAGTATGTTTTTAGAGATTGCACTATGATAAGAGTATTCGGATATGAAGGGCCACCCTTCCTGCTACCAAAGCCATGCCTAGATCGAGTTGCATACTTAGAAATTGTTAGGCAATTGGCTTCCTCAGACTTCATGCATCCCAAGAATCAGCGTAAACAATCATTTATGCCTGGGACTTTATGCTTTGGAGATTTCACAGTACTTTCTGACAAAGGTTATCAATTAATTTATAGTAAATTAGAACAATTCAAATTACCTTTTTGAAATGCAAGAGGAAATTTTGATCTGAAACACTTCATAAACAGTGTAAAAATGAAGCAAAAGTTAAAGGGATATGATCATATCCAATTTGTTGATGAAGATTTAATCAAAAATTGTGATGAAACTACAGTAACAGAAAGAAGAAGTTTGTACCGTAAAACCGTGTTAGCAGAGGCTTGGAGGGTAGACCAAAACCCCACCTACACCAGAGTTTTCTAGGATATTGATGATCCTATCGAAAGACTAGACACTATGACTAAACATGCACTAGAATTGATCAAGAATGTTCCCCTTCATGTATTTAACAAAAAAGGAAAACAACTTAAAGATGCACAGGCTGAGTATGAAGTACCCCTGGGTCACTTGTCACCTCAACCCACACCGGATATAAGTTTCTCTACAGACACAAACATTGCAGAAGGAGAGGGAGAGTTTGAAGAAGGGGTGCAAAGTTATGACCCAACCATTGAGGGGTATGAACCACCTGAAGACAGAGAAGCTGTCACTGTGGAAGCACCAAATGATCTATCAGAAGACATAAGGCACCTGGCCAACTGGTAAATTCATATCAAATGATGATTTCATCAAAACACCTGAGTTTAAAGCCTTCATATATGAATACAAGGGCAAACAAGCTAGGAAGAGAATGAAAGATATCACTCCTGACATACAGGATGAGGTGTTGTCTGAGCTTCAGAAGGAGATCGACAATGAATTGGAGATAGTGACTCCAGAAAGGGGAAGGACCTTGTTATAAGAAGCAGGTGTGATTTTGATTCTTGGATGGGACATGGCTACGGCCATTGTATTTGATTCTTTCAATAGAAATCAAGATAAGAAGTTGAAACTCAGCATAGAGGCAATGGATGATATCAGAAGAGGATCAGGGTATGACCCTGATAAAAGAGCATTGCTTATATGGGCGTTCTATCCTCCAAATAAGAGACCACATATAATTGATGATCCTAATAAAGTTTTTGGTAGCCTATTGATACAAAGGATTGAGGATACAAATCCTATGGACACTACTAATTTAAATGTTAATGTTGTAAGGTTTACTAAAGCACAAATTGAGAAATTAATGAAAGATAATAATATATATAAGAAAGAAAATGCTATGCTGAGACAAGATTGATTTGCACAGAGACAAGTTGCCTTCATCCAGCAGCTACTCACTATACGTAGAAGGTGATCAAAGGGTAATAGAGGCCTCGGCAGATGTGAATTATTGGAAGTATAAGGCAAAAAAGAATGAAAATAAAAGTGAGCAGCTAGAAACTGAATTGAAAATTGTCAAATATAGTATGGCCTCTGAATTGATTCAAAGAAGGTTTGGCCACATGATGAAAGATAGCGACAAGGTTTGGGATTTGCACAATAGAACACATCAATTATACCAAGAGCATAAAAGACTACACCTCAGAAAGTTGGAAACAAAGGAAGGGTTGAATACTAAAGCTAGCACTGAGGAACAAGTGCTCAAATGGTATAATGAATTAATGAAAGAACATGAGAGATTTAATGGTATATTGATAGCAGATTTGAAAGATTTTGATCAACGTATTGATTTGACATTTCCCAACTTCTTCAATGACGAGGGCAACCTAAAAGATAAGGACACTTGGAGGAATGAACTAGGTTAGTTACTGCCACCACTACTTGAAAATGTAAATAACGAGGAAAGGATCATAGAGAATACTTATACATGTCTGGGAAAGATATTTACTCTGGAATCAATGATGAGCAGTTTACTTGAGACTGATCCATGTGATGATCAAGTGTACATCAACCATATCAGTCAAATAAATCTATTTGTATCCAGAGCATTGTGATGAAGCAAAAGGAGTACAATTTTGTCAAGCAATGCAGGTGTATCAATTTGTATTATGGAGATGAGGACAACCTTGCCATGCCTTTGAGTCACGGGTCACTCTATGGAGATTAATGGAGCCAGAATCAGATCACTGCATATGCTTTTATCTTCATTTATGTTTGTTAATTATGCATTAGTTATCAAAAGTTGTTATTATGAAAAGGTACAATGTTTCGGGCCTGAAGCTTGTTTGCATCCTATAAAATAGGATACCAAGGCTACTATGAAGGAGATCATCCAATCTATTTCAGAGACATATATTTAATATAAAAGTAGTATTCGAAGAATCCATTTCCATCTATCTATGTTTTCAAACCAGTATGAATTGCTAAATTAATAAAAAGAATTAGAGTTAGTTGGTGGATCCAAAATTGATGTTCAATTGTTGTGTTGATGTTAATATTTATGAGTTGCATGATTGTCTCCAAAGTGGTTTGTCAAGTTGTTTAAGTTAATATATCAAGGATATCATTAATTTTTTAGCATACATTTGTTGTTACTATATGATCTGTGTGATTGGTTTCTGAGGAAGTTGATTTAAATCCGGCTAAGTAGTCAGTGTTTATTGGTCTCTGCCTAGGGTTAAAATCCTTTGAACAATCTATTCTACTTGGTTTCCTTCCCGTTAGAATTAAAATCCTTTTTCTAGGTCATAGCAATTTGAGGAAATATCATTGGGATTTATAAGAAGAATCTTGTACCTCAACATTCTTGCACATATGCACAAGATACAGATTTACATAAGTGCACATCTGCGATCACGAGAAGGGAAAAGACAAAAAGGTATTTGACTACCTAAGCTAATAGCTAGTTCATGCACTCACCACAATGTTGGACTCATGTGGTCACAACTTCTTTGACTGGGAACCTCTCTACCCACCAGACTTGTAATTTGCATAGAACTACACCAAGCTCTTACAAGGCAAATAGGTTGGTGAATTTTACATGTCTAATAAGCTTCTCTACAATCTCAAGTATCTCTATGTTTTAGACACCCCACCACACTTAGAGACTCATCTAGGAAGCATACTATTCCAAAATAACTCAACACTTCAACATTGCTAAAACACTAGCAACACTTGAACAACACTTCTAGTTGCCTCACATATGTGCAAATTGAGAACTACATCAAGTCTCTCATTCTTTGTAGCATTGCAAAATATTGGAAATAGGAAGCTTGGACTCTACACCCCTCTCTTAGTTTTGACACCACCTTGGGAATCATTAACATGGATTTATTAAGAAGACTACCTATGACAAAGCACTGGTGTAACTCCATGACTGTGTTATCATTATGTATTTTTCTTATGTTTGCCATACTTATTTCTTCTTATATTTGAATGAATATCAGTTATTGAGCCTCAATACTGTGCTTATGTGAATGAATATGCTGATATAGTAAAGCATTTACCGTGGATGTTTTCAGTTACATGTTCAAAATTATGTTCAACATAAAAATGGAAACTATTTAAAAATAATAAAGTTAACAAAGTTGCTTATTTAAATAATTGTGAGTTGCGTGCATTAATATTTTATTAACTTTTGTGTCTTCACGAGCATATGTTGATACAAAAATGAATGGAAGAAGCATCCAAGTAATCCTAATTTTTTCTGCCAATGATTCATACCAAAGATTGAACAATTTAAGGATATTGCAATAGATAATTGTATAAACACAAATAATATTACTGAAGCGTTACAAAGTTTAGGCCATAAGAATCATCCTTTTTTAAACATGGACTGTAAATAATTCTAAAAATTTAGAAGTCTTGGTCACTAACATTATTGTCTGCTACAATGTCATCAAGTGTATCATTGTCAACGTTCATATGTTCTTTCAAGCATTTAATATTATCATCATCCTCATCTTGACCTGCATCATCATCATCATCATTGAAATTTGACTGTAGACCATCTATATTGTTACCAGATGTATTTGGATCATCATTTTCTATACCATCCATATTGTTGTCTTCCATAACATCATCTAACTCTGGATTGTTGTCTTCTTGTGCCTAAACATAACCATCTTCAACATCATCATGGATGTCAATTTATTTGATGTTCTCTAATCCCTCTCTCTCATTTTGTTGGCCATCATTGTTTTGCTCAGTATCCACTAATGCATCATCAAATACAGGCCTTAATCTTGGATCATAATGTATGACAAATATCCATTTCGGGTCCAAAATATCTTCATAGAAAAATACCTGCACATGAACGACATACATATATTAGACGTATGGTATAACAATTTTATTGATTAATAAACACATGTATATATTCACAATAAACTATGAATTAATAGATTTATGATCACTACCGCTTCTTGTTTGAGTTAAAGAAATACCTGCTCACAATGAATTGGTAGAACACAAGGCTCCTTATCCTCCGGTAGGAAACATGAGGAATCTATAGAAAACAATCCACTATGGGTATCATGTCTTCATGTCCTCTCAAATGCTTCATACCATCTACACTTAAAAACACAACATTTAAAAGAGTGGAAATCCAACTCAATAATTTCTTGTATTTTCCCAACATATTGTAGATTCCCTTCAATTATATTCTTATCTTTTGAGCTTGATCAACTGGATTGCTTGAAGTCAACCATGATGCCACAATCAAAGGATCGTCTCTTTACATCTACACTTTCTACACGATAATGTCGACCATATGACCACATTGTTGGATATTTCCTCGCCTGTGAAAGACCATTTATTTCAGTGAAAACAAATATAATGATGAATATTAAAATAGTTAATAGTGTCAAAACTACAAGGAAACAACATTTTGTAAAATTCTAATTGTACCTTTCTTTCACATCCTCTAGACATGTTGATTTCATCTTCTGTTATGTTTGAATCTATACCTGCATCTTCTATTTGATTTTGAATTTGTTTAGTAACCCATTATAGTGTGCAATCTTTGCCCCATTCCCCAAGTAGATCAGTGAGAAGTGGAGTATTCCTTGGGTTCGATCTCTTAAACTCTCTCCTTGCTTCTAACACTTCTCTCTTTTTATCATACAGATCGATCCATTTGTTCATAAAGTCCATGTGGTACAGAATGAACTTGTCGAGTATAGCACTTTCGTCTACACCTATTACATGTCAACATGTTTATTTCAAACTCCAAATGTCATGCCGTTAATTTGACAAATAAATTATAGAGTCAATTAATGATTGCAAGAAAAACAACCACACTGATCATTAATTTACTTACTAATTTCTACTTGAACACCATTAGATTGTGGTTTTTCTCCATCAATAATAGCTGATGATCGTTCTTGATCCCAGAAGCATGGCCCAAGGAATTCACACAGGAAGAAAAATGCTTCATTCAATACATACCCTTCAACCATGCAATCCTCTGGATGTGCCTTTTGTCAGAAATATCTTTTTAGAGTTTTCATATACCTCTCAAAGAAAAACATCCACCTCATTGATACGACACCCGCCAATTCAATGTCATTGACTAGGTGTATAAGTAAATGGACTTGTAGGTCCATGAAACTTGTAGGGAGATCCTTCTCAAATAAACATACAATTTCTACAATTTCCTTCTTCCATTTTGGCACTTCACATTCGTGGATCTCCTTGGAGGTCACCCACCTAATATAAAAATAGTAAATTAGTATGAACCTTTAGTCAAAAATTAAAATGCAATATAATATCTCTATGTCTCTCACACATGAACATTTCATATAATCACATACCTTGTAAATGCTGACAATCAATTTATGGTATTCCTTAAGTCAACTGTAAGACAGGAATCCCACCTAATTGCTAATGACATGATATGCTATCAAACACATTTATGAAAAGGTGATTAGTAATTTTTCCTCACACAACAAAATATCAAAATATATTTAGTACTTAATCAATGTTAGCAGTAAATGTTAAATGATGATATATAATACCTTCATAAAATTATGAAAATCATGTGTTTTAAATCTTGTGATATGTCCATCAACTATAAAAGCTTTAGCCAATGACGACCCATAGCCAGTAGGTGTCCTTATTGAACGGATGACATTTTTTAGTTGGTCTAGCTCTTTTTTTTTTCAAAATCCATGGAGCTTCTGCATATGTTTCATTTTCCCTGTTTGGCCACAAATGTTTTCTATCAATTTTGGTATACGAAAGAGCAATATCTCTCTTCGAAGACAAGGTGTCCTTCTCTTTGCCTGATATATGTCGAAATATAGAATCTGGCACATTTTTGAAGATGTGCATAGGATCTAATAGGTGAGATATTAATAGATCCTTCCAGTAAGGGAGCTCATAAAATATGGATTTCCTTTTCATTCCTTCTGGCATATTAACTACAACTTGTTCTGGTTCTTCAATTGAATCACCCCGATCAAAAAAATCCTCCCAAGCTTTCAATTCAACATCTTCATACTTCTTAAGCCAATCACTTGGACCTATAATCATGGGAGGGCCTCTATTTTCAACTTTTCCATCAAATTGATTCTTTAAGCGATTTCTAAACTTATGATCTAGTGGTAGAAAAACCTTGTTGCTTGCATAAATAAATTTATGTAGATCTTTAGAATATCACCCTTGAAATTGTTCTGCACATCTTGGACATGCAAATATCCCCTTTGTTTGAAGCCCTGCAATTCAACAAGTAATGTTAATAATATCAAAAAAATAGTATAAAACTAAGTATGAAAGTTAGGATGGAAATAAATTATGAGTGTAAATACGTAAATATTTTATCTTACCAGAACAAACACCAAGTCCTGGGAAATCATGAATAGTCCTACATAGCACACCATACAACATGAAGGACCTATTTGATGGGGGACGTGATATGTCATACATTCTTATGCCTTTCCATAGCAGTTGCATCTCATCAATAAAAGGTGCAAGATAAACATCCATCTTTTTAACTTGATGTTTTCCTGGAACAATGAGAGTCAGCATAAGGTGCTCCTTTATAACACTCATCCATGGGGGAATATTGTATACTATCAATCCGACTGGCCAAACACTATAATTTGAGCTTAGGAAAGAGAATGGGCACACTCCATCAATTGCAAGACCAAACCTGATACTACGAGGTTCATCTTTGAATTTTCTTGGCCATTTTTCCTCTATGTTTCATTGCTTTGGAGTCGGCCATAATTCGCATGAATCCATCTTTACTCCTCTTTTTTGCATGCCAGTCCATCAATTGTGCAAGTGACTTGCAACGAAACATTCGTTGAAGTCTAGGTATAATTGGCATGTGACGAAAAACCTTCTTTGGAACTGTAGGACCTTGTACATCTGTATGATATCTCTCCTCTTTGCATACAAGGCATTCTACCTTGTTTTCATATTCATCTCTGTATAAAATGCAATCATTTTTACATGAATGAATTTGCTTATATTCAATCCCCAACTCAACCAACAACAAACACGCCTCTCTGCAAGTTGATGGCAACACATTCTCTTCAGGGAATATTTTAGTTTTTAGTGCCTTGTAAGATTGCCAGAGATTAAATCAATTGAATGTTTGACTTATGATGAACATGTTTCATATGTCAATCTATACTGGGACTGTTTATATGGTTTTAAATTCCCCTTAAATAAATAAAAATGAAGTTGATGAATGTTTACAAATTATGTACACCAATTGACAATGCAAAGTAAGAAATGGATTTCATCTCACTTTAGTAGGGTAGTGAATCCTTTGTTTGACCAACTAAATAGTGACTTGATTTCTAATAATATTAATGTGCATGCTAGTTTTGAAGTTCTACTTGCACCCGATTTGAACATGGGTGTCTTCGATGCTTGCTTTATGGAGTCTTTCAGGTTGTTATCATCAACATTACGTTGGTGATAATTACCCCTGCTATCATCGTTACTATCAACCATATGATCATTATTGTCATCATTGTTTCCATCCCCAAAGAAACCTGTAAGCATTTCATTCAATCCTTCTTCATGCACTACATTTTTCACTATCATGATCATCATCATTAAGGCTAGCTGGCATGTCATCAGTGTATGCAGATCTCATCAGCAGTTCAAATTTCTCAGCTGCTAGTATTCTCTTCAATGTTGCTCTTTTCTGTCTGGTATGGTTTAAAGGATGGTTTGGGTCATCCCGTCCAAACCTTAATAACCTAGTTGGATCTTGGGTATTAGTATGTGTTTCATCAACATCTTCTACCTATCAACAAATGGAAGCATTATTTAATGTTTGGCAACAATTGCACTAAATTCAAAATGTATCAATTTCAAAGAAATATAATCAAATATGGCTTAAAAAATAAAAATATAAATTGTATGAACATATATACATCAATTGAATAATGGAACATTATTTTATAGACTACTTTTTTTATACAATAATTTAAAGAAAACACAATTTTGACAACATAGATTATAAAACATCAGTCCACACTCATTTATTTTTCTTTGGTTTTTTGCCCTTAAGAACATCCTTAGGGAGACCTTGTTCTTCCCTTTTCTTTCGCGCAAGAGTGCATTTTAAGAAGGGGTAATCAATCAATAACTCATCCCCAATGGTAAGGTCCATAATAGCCTCAACCATTATTAATCTATCAACCTCTCTTTCCATATCTCCATCTTTATCATTTACAACCTCAACAAATTGACATTTCAGTCTTACATTAGGGTCCCTTCCCTTACTACTATTTATAAATCCTGCAATATTTTTGTGTGTGTATGCATGTCCATCTATATACATAAGATGACCTCTATTCATTTCTTTTCCACTTTCCAATTGGAGACGATGTGTATACATATTTGAATTTAGACCATATGCTAACATGCTAGGCTTATATTCTGCTAGCCTTCTCCATTCACCACTATAATATGATGGACCATAATATGGCATTAATCTCCTAGTGGTTTGTTCTGAATTATTTCTATGCTTAGATACCACATGTACATTTTGGATGACAAAGAGGCCTAGATTCGCTCCATGAATATTGGAGGGTCATATCATGTAGCTGTATCCCCAAAATTGAAACACCTCGTACATTCTAGGTAGTTGTTGATCACTAGGCCAAGCGCAATATAATCGATGATCAAATGTCTATTTGTAAATTGATCTCAAACTCAGGGGCAAGTCATCATCTCCATCACATTCATTCTCATAGGGTATGTAGTCCACCTTCCCCTTGTCTTTAAGAAAATTATGCATCTTTAAACCGGTTCTTGTTTTGTTACTTGTTTTCATCAATTCCTCGTCTTCAGAGCTAGTATATTGGCACATATTTTTGTTAGATGTATCATCTAATGAATGATCATTTCCCTCTAGGCTAGAAGTCGATGATCCAGGAAACTTTAAACCAAGAACTTTATCCTGCAAGTATCCATTAAGAAAAAAATTACTTATTTAAATAATATAAAACAATGTTTAAATGAAGTATACATGTTATTTATATCAAATTGGAAAATTCCTTACCACAATTCCTATTGGATTTGAATCGATTGTAGGAGGCATACTACCGACTGGAAGCTCATCATATATGTAATGTCTTTGTACAATCGCTCGTTTGAATTGTTTCTTTCCACGACATACAAAACATCCACAAACAACAATTTTCTCAAAGTATTCATCCCATGTACTATAGTCCTGACCAACCTCTTGTTCAGTGCAATCATTTGTTGTGTCTGTAGGATCCATTGCCATATCCTCTTCCACCCACTATTGTCTACGTGATTTAATAGTTTTAGGTCCAAATCCATGTACATATCTTTTTCTTTTGCTAGTTGAACGCTCAGGCTCTTCATTTGCTCCAATTTCCATCTAAAATAATCAACAACATGCATTGATTTATGTCAAGATTGGATAATACATTATAAATTTCAATAATACTATGAAAAAAGATGGACGTATCACAAAATGCCATCAAATCATTTTTTCCTAAGTTATGTCAAAATTTGAGTACCTGATGTCCCGCTTCATCCGTTGTGTCCTCATTTGATATGACACGATCTGTTGCCATGGCCTCATCTGGCCCCTATAATACACAACATAGTAAATAATGTTTAGTACACCAATTAGATCATTTCAACGAATATGCTATTCAACACAAAACCTCACTTTAGTCATATATGTGACATATTCATATCATGTTTTGGCCATCCTAATTTTCAAACTTTTCCCTTGATCATAGAATCACATTTAATCACCATTCATGTGCATTTTCAACCAATAAGTTTGACCTCAGAGGCCTCATGGACAAAAAAATGACTTTATCTCCTCTATGTTGTAGCATTTGTGAATTCATAAACACCTTCCTCCTTTGGTTGAGGTTGCTTTCTCTTCTTACCTCTATTGTATTTGTAGATTCCGTTGTCATATCTATTTCCACCCACTTTCCTCTCTGCAATTTAGTGGTTCTACACCGTCCACGTCCTCTCTCCATGGCCTCCTCTGGATCTTGTAATACACAACAATGACAATAGTCACATAACAACTGTGCACCAAGACGTTAAAAGGAACCAATCAAGATAACCACACTAATATTGGTTAATAACTTGTATAACCGTGTAAGGAAATAATTGATAGACTCTTCTTAATAATCCAATTGACACAACCAGGTTACTTGTAATTTATCAAAAGGATCTTTAATCCCTACTTGAAGGAACCAATTGAATAAATCAAACACGAATAGTAGATGATATCAACTTGGAGACAGAATGCCAACCCTAATTATGTGGTTCTTCTTACTAATCTAATTAATACTCCCAGATTATTGTGATCTAAAAATAGTATTGGTAATATTTTTTGGGATATCTTCAATGAGGCTCTCAGTATCACTAAAAGTAACATAGGGGAGAGGACCCAATTGTTGAGCATGTTCCAATAGCTGTGATAGTGTTTGTGGACTTAAGGTTCAATATTTTTAAAAATTTAACACTAGTAGTTGTAGCTTTAAGGTTGTTAGTGTTGACTATAAGTACCTATAATTGAATGAAATGTGTCCTTTAGATTTAAAAACAACCAATTATGTGATGCCACATCAGCACACCAACAAAACATGACTTAATGAACAACTATTGGTCCACCTTTGTTTCGGGAACTATTAGACACCTTAACAAAAAGCATGTTGAGCAACTATTGGTCCACCTTTGGTCAAAAGCATTGCCCCTAGACCTCCCTCTAGTTTTAAAAAGAAAAAAAAACATTTTGAACCATGCTAGATGGAAAAACAACATTTTTTTTTTAATTTTTGACTTTTTTCCAATTAAATCCCAAATATTTGAATTACATTTATTCTTCTAGTTTGCTAAGTCAATCTTTATCCTAAGTAATGCTCCTATGGCCCTAGCAGAGATACAAACACATGGCTCCACAAAGAGATAGCAATTTTGGACTAAATGATACAAAATTCTTTCTACCATAATTCATGATTCCATATTATAATTTTTGTTTTTGATGCCATGGATATCATAATTGATAAGTTTTATATTCCTAAAACACTTTGACAATATTTATATATCTAAAAAATGATACAAACTTCTTTCTACCATAATTCATGATTCCATATTATAATTTTTGTTTTTGATGCCATGGATATTATAATTGATAAGTTTTATATTCCTAAAACACTTTGACAATATTCATATATCTAAAAATGTTGTTTCTTTTATACCTGATCTTAGTAGCTTCTAATAGATTAGTTTATTGTGTCTTTAAAATTTATTTAATAAAGGATGCATGAAATTGATTTTAAATCCTTAAAAAACTCTATATTTAATTGCCTAGTCTTCATTGAGTTTTGACCGAATCTGAGTACAGAATCTGAGGTCAAGTAAAGTCCAAACCAGTCAGATCAAACCATCATAAGTTTTTATATGGCAGGCAGCTATGACAAGAGTCAATACTAGAACCTATAGTAGAGGAAATCACAATGAACCTATAGTAGAGTAAACCATCATAAATTTTTATATGGTAGGCAGCTGTGATATATCGATTTAAATAATAAGGAAGCACTAAAATGGAGACAACCAAATAATTGAATAACTTTAACAAACATATGATACCAATATGGCACCACAGAATCAGAGATTTTCCATTAACTTCTTCAAAATTATGCTTGCAACATGGTCTTTGAGTTTGTAAATATTATGGAATTTTTTCTACTATCTACCACTACTAGCTCCTCTCTTCCCCCTATATCTTTTTATCAGGTCTTGGTCTCTCTTTTTATAGGAGAGGCAAACAAGGTTCAGACCCGTTACAATAGAAAAGACATAACTGTTCATAACTGTTAAGAAAATACTTTTAAACTTAACAAAATGTTTTTAATTAGAAAAGTCCAATCCGTTATTCACGGAATAGAAACCTGTGACCATTCAAGGCCTGAGCAAGGCATTCTATTTTCTGATGTGGTATCTCCTCTTCACATTCAATCCTCTTCATAACCGAAATATGTTTCCTGCCATTCACTTATTTTCAAATCACTAGGCCACTTAAATTCCTGTGCGGTTGCAAATCTTGTAAGATGGATTTTCTATCTGTTGTCCAAGAGGTTCCTGATGTCCACCACAAACTTTTTGTATCCATTGTCCAACGCGATAATTTCATCGAGTAGAGTATGGAACTCAGTGAGTTTAATTTCCCCATCATTCTGTACATGTGCCACACATTTAGGAATCATATGATCAAACTCTTCTCTCCATTCATCTACACCCTTCAATTGGTTATCATCTTTGAGGGTTGATGGGCTGAAACGACATTTGATGGAGTCAAATGTACTCCTCTTACCTTCCACCTTCCTTTTTGTATCTACCAAATACTGATACTCGTTAATTATGCTTTTTACCATTTCTCGTGTAGGCTTGATCTTTGATGGGGCATCTAGATCTCTGTGTGTGGCTTTGCATAAAGTATTTAGTGTGTGGAAGGTAGGTTTCCATCTCTTTTGAAGATTTTCAAGAATGGAAGAATTAGTGTTTATCTATTCCAGAGCTTTGATCAGATTGCTGAATTGTTCGTGTACTCCATTTATTTTGTCTTTCAATATATCAACTGTGTGTTTTAATATCCTTCTCAGGACCTCTATGATGTGATTTTTGACATCTTCCTCATTATGCTTTTTCAGCTTATCAATTTCCTCTTTCATTTGTTGGATCTGGGGATCCTCTGTATGGACTGGTGGGTGATAGACAATTAATTCATCTCCCTTTACTGTGGTGGCTTGTTGCAATTGTTGTTTCAATTTTCTATTCTCAATGAACAATTTGTTCACCTCATCATTAAATAGCCTTAAACTTTTTCTCATATTCATAATTTTCTTTTCCATCTTTTGTACCACATATTTGGTGAACATTGTAGAATGCATAGTTATGGTGGCAGCTTCAGTAGGAGTTGTGTCTCTCATAGTTCTAATCATGGATGACCCCCTCATTTCTTATACTACATCAAGGAGCCGAGGCTTCCTTGTGTTCTGCTTTGTCCATAGGGCAAGTGTTTGGGTAGTAGGGTTATACCCTACTCCTGAGACACCTTCCTCTAAATCAAATTCTGCAACTAACATAGGGTCATCTTGTGCTCTGATTTGATCCAAAAGAAACATTTTGGACAACTCCATCCTTGGTATAATTAACATATCATTTTTCAACACCATTTTTCTTGCCTCTTGGGTAGTGACATTAATATTATCAATATTCAATTCTACAAATGTTCGAGTCTGTATCTCAGCCTTTTTTGACTCATCAACTCCTATAAGATTAATCTTCAACTTTTCATCAAATTCTTTCATTTTCATTTTGATCCAGAAATCTCTGAACTCATTGCTGTGTATAAAATTATCATCCTCTATGAATCTTAGAGAGGCCACTACCCTCTCATCCTCTTGAATCTCATCAGTTCCCTCCTCTGAAAGCCTGACCTTTAGATCATGAGGCTTTTGACCTTTTTGTTGTTCTGCTGCCTCTTTTAGTTCAGTCAAGGCCAAGACTGCTTCTTGTTCTTCATCATGACTTGAATCATATTCCACTAATGGCTCTATCTTCTATTTTTTAGCTTGTGGCTCATGAGTGGGAGATGGAGGGGATGGATTTGTAGGTGATGGGGGTGATATTTGAGATGTGGATGTTTCATGTGGTGGTTGATGGGGTGTGGGTAATGGAATGAGTCCCTCATCTTGGGCCATTTTGTAGAATTCATCAAATTTATTCAAAATCATTTGCATTCTTTTTATAAGATTGGACTCACCTGGGAAAAATCCTTTGAAGTTTCTATCTTTTTCCTTCTTCTGATTTTCCCACCTCATCATTGCATCCCACCTTTTTTCTGGCCTGCATTACATCAGCAAACTGCACCAAATTTCTTATAACATCCTCCCTAGAATCAAATTCATGTGAAATAGCCTTCTTCATCAATAGGGTTCTTTTGATCATATTGATGTGACCCTCTGGGTCACATACTCTTTTTGTTCCAGGTTTAAGGGAGTAATTGACCCTTATAAACCTTTGCACTTCTTCGAGCATATTTGACCCAATGGCTAGCTCTTCGAACATAGTCAAGTTAGGCAAAAATGTGCCTTTCCTCTGATTTCTCATCAAGTCATGTTCCATCCAGAGCATTTGCCACATAGACTCTAAGAAACACACTCTTGCAGGTAAAAACTTAGGTAAAATGTGTGGTGCTTGGTTGCACCCATATACTCTGATAATAGTGTGTTGTGGCATAAGGAACCAATCACCATAATTATGAGTATAGCCTTGGTTTGGCCCATACTGCATAGGCCTCATTACCTTCATCAATGACTCAGGCATTCTTGGTGTTGGGTAACCAAGAGAAGCAATCAATTTGACAGCAAAATCATCTCGAAACACTACAAAATCACCTTTTGTACACCTACTATCCCAAATGCAGCACCAGTTTTGTACAGGGAGTCTGACTCCTCATTCTTGTGTACACAATTCCATCCTTGTAGTCCACTTCATTTCATTCTGATGCATAATTAAGTGACACAATAAAGAATATCTTCTGAAAGTAATAGGGTCCTTGGCTTCCCTAACTTGTAGAAAACCTTCATGTAATTGATCTTCAATCATAGATGCAAAATCAAATTCTATATTTGACTCGGAATGTTGAATTATCATAGCCATTCTCATCAACCCTATTTAAATTTGCTCCTCTGCATCTATCCCCAAAACTTGACGCAATGCATAATAGGTATTCTTGAAATATGTTTGAAATTCAAAAACATGGAAAGGTTCCATTTTGGAAGAAGGAATAGAGAGCCGTCTATTACCATCACCCCTCTTCATGTGTAAGGGGAGCTCATCACTTCGATATGTTTTCCTCAACCTCTTATATTCTTGCTCAAGTTTCTCTAAGTTCACCTCTGTTATAGCTTGTTTATTGAGGTTGAAACATTTGATAATGGCACCTCTATTGATATCCAGTAAGCACTCACCATTTGAAAGTCTCACAGTTTTGGTTGGGGCATGGTAACTGTAGGCGAGAGCTTTATTTAGCTCAACATCAACGAAGATGTTGGGAACAATCAATTTAGCCAAATCTAGGGCCCATGGGTTTGATGTTGGTTCCTGGTCATTCCCTTTTATATAAAAGTACCAGTAGAGGTTCCATCCCGACAATGATATATAGGGGTCCCTACAACCTTGTGCTAAGTCTATAAAAACCTTTTTAGAACCTTTATCAATAGAGCCAGGCAACAATGAAAATAGAGGGGATTGCAATGAAGATTTACTGGTTTTGGCTTCATCCTTCTTGGCTTCTACCTTAGTCTTTTTAGGTGCCATTTTATGAAATTCATAAGAAATGATGAGCAAAGCTTACTCGGAAAAATCACCTTGAAGAATTCTCTTTACTCCAGCAGCTTGAGCTCTTGTGTAACTTGTCTTCTGCTACTATGAGTGAGAAATATTAATTTGTTTCATGTATTTCAAGATGCATTTACTTCTGGTTCATAAATTCGCATGATTCAAATCTTCGTGTTGAGCTTCAATCTTCATATTTTGATGTTGATGTGATTAGTATGCTTTAAATAACCCAACGGCTTGTTTACCGTTCTACTGTGAGCTATGTTTTGGCCCCTCGAGGTATAGCGGTATAGTGTGTAGTGTATAGTATTAACTATTCTCACCGTCAAATCTTCATGTTGAGCTTCAATCTTCATATTTTGATGTTGGTGTGATTAGTAAGCTTAAAATAACCCAATGGCTTGGATACCGTTCTACCACGGGCTATGTTTTGGCCCCCCGAGGTATAGCAGTATAGTGTGTAGTGTATAGTATTAACTATTCTCATCGTCAAATCTTCGTGTTGAGCTTCAATCTTCATATTTTGATGTTGGTGTGATTAGTATGCTTTAAATAACCCAATGACTTGGATACCGTTCTACCGCGGGCTATGTTTTTGCCCCCCGAGGTATAGCGGTATAGTGTGTATAGTGTTATAGTGAGTATTAACTATTCTCACCGTCATACCGCAGGCCTTTTGAGAATGTTCTGCGGTAAGGAGGTATGATGTGGGTATTATGAAGGCTAGCCAATGTGATAACAGTATCACGGTAAAAGGCAAAGATGACTTTATGAATGGTAATAACATGATTTATTATGGAAAAATAAGAGTAGGAGTCATGGATACACAAATAAGCAAAATTTATTTATTTATTTATGATTTAAGATGACTTTCACTAGTAAGCTCATTATTCTTGCATTGGCAGAATTTGATAGATTTCTTCTCATTTAATTTGTAAAATTGTAAGCAAAAGGTTTTCATTATAGTATGAGCAAATTACAAGAATCATCATCATCATCATCAAATCATTTGTATCTTTTTTTAATCACTTTGGAGACAGTACAATAGCATATAAACATGAAAATTAACATAACAGTTGAACACTAAAAAAAGGTTGCCATTTAAGTACAGTCTTCTCCATAATACTGCTTCATAATATATATATTAATTGCAAATTTTTTGGAACATGAAAGTGGATGAGTGGGATGGGTGCAATCTATCTTCTTACTAAGTCCCCTAAAATGCTTCAGAAAGAACTACTACCCTCCTTTTTTCTCTCGGGTCCTCCAGACCTGTTACAAAAAGACACGACTTTTGATAACTAATTATAACATGGAAGGCAAATGGACTAGGCAGATACTATACCCTAAACCCTAATCCCTCGACCCTAAACCCTAAACCCTATCCCTAAACCCTAATCCCTTGACCCTCAACCCTTAACCCTAATCCCTCAACCCTCAACCCTCAACCCTAATCCCTCAACCCTCAACCCTCAACCCTAATCCCTCAACCCTCAACCCTCAACCCTCAACCCTAATCCCTCATCCCTAAACCCTAAACACTATCCCTATTCCTAAACCCTGATCCCTCGACACTATACCTTAAACCCTAATCCCTTATCCCTAAACACTCAACCCTATCCCTCAACCCTCAACCCTTAAACCTTAAACCCTAAAATCTCGACCCTCGGCACTATATCTTAACCCCTAATCCCTTAACCCTCAGCCCTAAAGCCTCAACCCTCAATCCTTAAACCTTCAACACTAAACCCTATCCCTCATCCCTAAACCCTAAACACTATCCCTATTCCTAAACCCTTAACCCTCAACACTATACCTTAAATCCTAATCCCTTATCCCTAAACCCTCAACCCTATCCCTCAACCCTTAAACCTTAAACCCTAAAACCTATCCCTAAAACCTCGACGCTTGACACTATATCTTAAACTTGATTTTTTAGAGGTAGATGCCTCATGTAACTTGATTTCTTGTTGCTTAGGTATCCATACCATTTTGGTTTTAGACTTTGCTTGTGGAGGTATGGGCTTGGATAACTTTTTGGATTGATTTTTCTTTGACTCTTTGTTTTTATGTCCTAAGGCATGACAACCCTAGGATGTTTGGATTTATCAGTAGAGGCATCTAATTTTACATTTCTGGATCCCTTGGGGATGGTGGAATGAGTGGAAGCTTTAAGTTTAGCTTTAAGATTATGGTTGAGGGTTGAGGGTTGAGGGATTAGGGTTTAAGGTATAGTGTTGAGGGTTGAGGGTTTAGGGTTGATAGTTTAGGGTTTAGGGTTTAGGGATTAGGGTTTAGAGTTGAGAGATTAGGGTTTAAGGCATAGTACTATTTAGGGTTGAGGGTTTAGGATTTAAGGTTCAAGTGTTGAGGGTTGAGGCTTTAGGGATAGGGTTTAAGGTTTAGCAATAAGGGATTAGGGTTTAGGGTTGAGGGATTAGGGTTTAGTGTTGAGGGATTAGAGTTTAAGGTATAGTGTTTAGGGTTGAGGGTTTCGGGTTTAGTGTTGAGGGATTAGAGTTTAAGGTATAGTGTTTAGGGTTGAGGGTTTAGGGATAGGGTTTAGGGTTTAAGGATTAAGGGTTGAGGCTTCAGGCTTTAGGGATAGCATTTACGGTTGAGGGATTAGAGTGGAGGGATTAGGGTTTAAGGTATAGTGTTTAGGGTTGAGGGTTGAAGGTTCTGTTACGCTGCACTGAAAGGTTATAGTCCCATTAGAGAATGATGTCCTCGTGCATGGACCATGTCGAGTGTCCTCATTGATGTTGGTAAGGGACACATGGAAGGCAAATGGATTAGGCAGATAGTGGATTATGACATGGATTATGTAGGGAAAATAGTAGATTATGATGTGGATTATGTCAGACTTATGCCAAAGTATGGACCATAGGGATGGTATGTGGAGGGTATGTAGGATAGTGAATGAATGATGGTAGATTTATTGTAGAATGGAAGGGAACCATAACCAATGGTTGCACACATCCCCATAAATGTTGAAGCTTGTGATGCGAAGGTGGTGTAGAGTGCAATGGATATGTTTGCTTAGGAGATGGATGATGAAGGGCTTTAGGAACCCACATAGACATGCTCATTTTTATTACTTTTGTTTTGCTTGTGGGATAGAATGCTTTGACACTTTTGAGCGGAATGGGAATTTGAGATGGGAGTAGATGGTTGGGATTTTTTAAAGGTAGATGCCTCATTTAACTTGATTTCTTGTTGCTTAGGTACCCATACCATTTTGGTTTTGGACTTTTCTTGTGGAGGTATGGTCTTGGATAAGTTTTTGGATTGATTTTTCTTTGACTCTTTGTTTTTATGTCTTGAGGCATGACAACCCTTAGGATGTTTGGCTTTATTAGTAAAGGCATCTAATTTTGCATTTCTGGATCCCTTGGGGATGGTGGAATGAGTGGAAGCTTTAAGTTTAGCTTTAAGATTAGGGTTGAGGGTTGAGGGATTAGGGTTTAGAGTTGAGGGATTAGGGTTTAAGGCATAGTACTATTTAGGGTTGAGGGTTTAGGGATAGGGTTTAGGATTTAAGGTTTAAGTGTTGAGGGTTGAGGCTTTAGGGATAGGGTTTAAGGTTTAGCGATAAGGGATTAGGGTTTAGGGTTGCGGGATTAGGGTTTAGTGTTGAGGGATTAGAGTTTAAGGTATAGTGTTTAGGGTTGAGGGTTTAGGGTTTAGTGTTAAGGGATTAGAGTTTAAGGTATAGTGTTTAGGGTTGAGGGTTTAGGGATAGGGTTTAGGGTTTAAGGTTTAATGGTTAAGGCTTCAAGCTTTAGGGACAACGTTTACGGTTGAGGGATTAGGGTGGAGGGATTAGGGTTTAAGGTATAGTGTTTAGGGTTGAGGGTTGAAGGTTACGTTACGCTACACTGAAAGGTTATAGTCCCATTAGAGAATGATGTCCTTGTGCATGGACCATGTCGAGTGCCCTCATCGATGTTGGTAAGGGATACATGGAAGGCAAATGGATTAGGCAGATAGTGGATTATGACATGGACTCTAGAGGGGAGAAAAGTAGATTATGACGTAGATTATGTAGGGAAAATAGTGGATTATGATGTGGATTATGTTGAACTTATGCCAAAGCATGGACCATAGGGATGGTATGTGGAGGGTATGTAGGATAGTGAATGAATGATGGTAGATTTATTGTAGAATGGAAGGGAACCATAACCAATGGTTGCACACATCCCCATAAATGTTGAAGCTTGTGATGCGGAGGTGGTGTAGGGTGCAATGGAGATGTTTGCTTAGGAGATGGATGATGAAGGGCTTTAGGAACCCACATAGACATGCTCATTTTTATTACTTTTGTTTTGCTTGTGGGATGGAATGTTTTGACACTTTTGAGCGGAATAGGAATTTGAGATGGGAGTAGATGGTTGGGATTTTTTAGAGGTAGATGCTTCATTTAACTCGATTTTGTGTTGCTTAGGTACCCATACCATTTTGGTTTTGTTCTTTGCTTGTGGAGGTATGGGCTTGGATAACTTTTTGGATTGATTTTTTGTTGACTCTTTATTTTTATGTCTTGATGCATGACGACCCTTAGGATGTTTGGATTTATTAGTAGAGGCATCTAATTTTGCATTTCTGGATCCCTTGGGGATGGTGGAATGAGTGGAAGCTTTAAGTTTAGCTTTAAGATTAGGGTTGAGGGTTGAGGGTTGAGGAATTATGGTTTAAGGTATAGTGTTGAGGGTTTAGGGTTTAGGGTTTAGGGATTAGGGTTTAGAGTTTAGGGATTAGGGTTTAAGGCATAGTACTATTTAGGGTTGAGGGTTTAGGGATAGGGTTTAGGATTTAAGGTTCAAGTGTTGAGGATTGAGGCTTTAGGGATAGGTTTTAAGGTTTAGCGATAAGGGATTAGGGTTTAGGGTTGAGGGATTAAGGTTTAGTGTTGAGGGATTAGAGTTTAAGGTATAGTGTTTAGGGTTGAGGGTTTAGGGTTTAGTGTTGAGGGATTAGAGTTTAAGGTATAGTGTTTAGGGTTGATTGCTTAGGGATAGGGTTTAGGGTTTAAGGTTTAAGGGTTGAGGCTTCAGGCTTTAGGGATAGCATTTACGGTTGAGGGATTAGGGTGGAGGGATTAGGGTTTAAGGTATAGTGTTTAGGGTTGAGGGTTGAGGGTTGCGTTACGCTGCACTAAAAGGTTATAGTCCCATTAGAGAATGATGTCCTCGTGCATGGATCATGTCGAGTGTCCTCATCGATGTTGGTAAGGGACACATGGAAGGAAAATGGATTAGGTAGATAGTGGATTATGACATGGATTCTAGAGGGGAGAAAAGTGGATTATGACGTGGATTATGTAGGGAAAATAGTAGATTATGATGTGGATTATGTCAGACTTATGCCAAAGTATGGACCATAGGGATGGTATGTGGAGGGTATGTAGGATAGTGAATGAATGATGGTAGATTTATTGTAGAATGGAAGGGAACCATAACCAATGGTTGCACACATCCCCATAAATGTTGAAGCTTGTCATGCGAAGGTGGTGTAGAGTGCAATGGAGATGTTTGCTTAGGAGATGGATGATGATGGCACTAAATTAGGTGCACTTGGCGTGTCCCAAAGAGATTACATTTAGGGCTGAAAGTTGGCGCAAAAGTCGGCATTAGAGACACCGACTTTAGCGCCGACTAATGAATCCAAAAAAAAAAAAATTCGCGCCAACGTTAAAACATACCCCACAAAAAAAAACATAAATAAGTTAATGTATTTAAGCCCACAACACAGTGTACTCTACCTTTGTTTTAGGTTTCCTGCTAAGAATTGTAGGCTACGAAGCGACGACTTTATTATGTTGAAAACAAAAGTTACTGAAAAGTTTCTACAACGGATCCATGAATTTGTATTTTATTTATTTTTGGTTCTAGATATCCAGAAGATAAAAAATTGCTTTAGCTAGCTACTAAATTTGGGGTTTCTAGCTACCTCAGCCATTCAATCAAGCTTGTTTGTTTGCCTTTTAGCAAGTAAGTTCCATTTGCTGGTTTTTATCGATTTTGATATATTTTTGAGCTCAAAGAAAGTTTTTCTAAGATGTTGTACTCACGCTTTAGGGTAAATTTGAGTAGTAATGTTGTTAATTATCCTTGCTTGTAGTATAACTTGCATTTACTAGTTTTGGAAGGCCTGTCAAATAAGGTCTCTTTGTACATCATACCCAAAATATAAGCTGTTAAGATTTGTTTTTGGCTACGATTGGTCAAGCACGCTGTTAATTCATACCTAGCTACGATTGCCTCCATAGACTGGATGAAAATAATTTGCCCTAGGTCACCTCAAAATGTCAAGCAATAAAGGGAAGGGAGCAAACTTTGGCCACAATCAGGTAATTCACTGTCAATTTATAGATTTGTAAATGTTTCCATTGTTTCTTTGATTTTTAGTATTTAGTTTTCTATTTCTAAATTTAAAAGAAGCAATTTATTATATATATATAGGGACATGAGACTGACAAAGATAAAGAGGCATTGGCTTCCATATTGGGGGTAGAGGCAGTGAACAAATTGGATGGTGTTGACTTGACAATGCTTGCCAGATACATAGAAAAATGATCTAGTAAAGCCCCTAAAACATTGCAACCAAATCAACAGTGTCAAAGGGAATCAATTGATTCCCCAACCAGTCATGGATCGAGCAAAAGATCCAGGAGGAAATTAATAACAGTAACCTCTAAGAATGTGGAACAGGGAGTAGAGGCTTCCAATGTCCCAACCACTCCTGGGACACAGACTTCTTCGACCACCACGCCATGTTTTGCATCTTGCATTGGTAGCTACAATACCAAGATAGAATACGATGTGGTTTCAGGTGAAGTCCAAATGACAGATGCTAGAAAAATGTTTGTGAATAGGTTGAAGGAATCATGCCTTCAACGGTTCAAAGACCATCTCCATTTGCCATTCTCAAAGATACCCATGCACCTGCAAAAAGTAGTTATCCAAGACATGGAGACTGAATTTGGCACAGGTTAGTCTATAAAAAAAATAAAGCTACGATGTCTCAAAACTACAAGAGATTTAGGTGCAACCAAATAAAAAAGATAAAAAAAATCCCTCTCGAGCAAAGGCTCAAAAAAAGGCCAATTGATGTAAGTCTCAAAGTATGGAAAGAGCTTGTAAAAGCATATGAGAAGTCTGATGCACAGAGGAAGTCCGGTGAGGAGAGTACGCAGGTATTTGAATTTTCTCATAAGATTATATCCAATTTATTAAACAATTTTTAAATTTTATTTGTGCATAATTAAATTGAATTAGTATATGTTTTAGGACAAGGCCTCCAAGGCTAGGCTTGACAAACTTTGTGCCACTCATCACAGTGGCCAGAAAGGTTTACAGGTCTTGATCTGTACATTTGTAAGTATATTTAATATGTTAAATGATATTTTTTTTTATTTCCTAGGAAAAAGTAAATGATTGCATATTAATTAGTTTAACTAGTCCATGTGCCATGTTTTAACGGGAGGAGAAATATGGCCGACAACCAACGCAATTTGAAAAGGAAATGTTACAAAGCAAAAAGTGGACCAATTTTGTAATCTAGATGGAGAATGAGGTATCAATAGTTAATTTTCAATAACTTAGTTGGATATTGTTGTGTTAATATGTCAATTTGCATTTCTTGTGTTGAGTTTCAATAATCTTTGAAGATGTTATAAAGTGATACTTGAGACAAACAGTTACAGTTGTACTCTGTTTGTTGTGTTCAGTTTCTATTGGTCTTCTTGTCTTTTTGACTAAAGTGGATTGTTATTCATAGGTCGCTTGTCATTCTTGTTGATCATGTGGATGTAGTTATCATTGAGTTTTTAGGTGGTCTCCTAAGTGAACAGACCAAAGGGTTTATCTCAAGTCTTTGTTTCCTAACCTTTTTATTATAAGACTTCAAGGGGGGCATGCATTACAATTACATTGTTGGTTATATTTCAAACCTTTGAAATATAATAGTGGACATTTAAATTTTAATATGCACATTTTTTTTTGTTGAGAAGGAGCCATCATTAGAAGTACAGGCATTAACTCTCCTCTGCCATAATAGCTTTGAGATGTACTAGTCTTTAATGTGCTTGGTTTTGGGGTATGTGAGGGAGAAAAGGAAGGAGTGGCGAACCATTTTGGGGGGGAATTATTCTTTTTGCCTTGGGGTCGAGGAAGGAAGGTTGATGGTTGGACTATAAGTGATTTAGAGGAAGGGAGACTTTGGGTGTACTCATCATGTTGGCTGAGTGTCTTGTTGTTTGGGTTGGAGACTAAGATTCAAATCGCCAACTGGTCTTCTTTAACTAAGCTAACCTTTCTTTGAAGTAAAGCTCCTTGTCATCCATTCTTGTAAAATTACACTGACCATTTTGGTGAAACATTTCCTTTAACTTGTGTAACTGTATTTGGTCTTGTGAAAGCCTATGCTAAAGGGTTTGGATGATGAAAATATTGTTAACTGTGAGAGTTCAGACTTAAGATCATGGGACTTACAAACTGTGGCAAACTGTTGGTTATTGTGTTTTAGATTTCTATCATGAAAGAAGCTACATTAATTTGGTCATAGTTTGAGGTGGAGTTTCAAACCCTGGCTAGAATTGCTAGAATGCTATCATTGCAACATACCATGAGTCTTGAGGAAACCTGGCCTGGTTCATGGTTATCTTTTTTGACATGGTTGTAAACCCTAATGGTGTTGGTATTTCACCTATAAATGTCCACTCTCTCAATTGTGGATGCGAGGTCTTCTTGGGATTAATAATGCCACTCCTAGGTGGGCTTTTGGGATGGTTTTGGATCCTTGGTTCAGGTCAACTTGCCCCCCAACACTCCCTCCAAGGTTATGAGGTTTGCATTACTGAAGCCACAATGGAATACAATGTTGAAACAACACTACATGATTGTATTTGATTACCAGTTGACTCTTGGAAAGAATGGGTTTTGTCAATTGCATACAGTTGTGTAACATTGCAATAGTTGTATTGTACTTGTAACTAGAACGGTCTATTGTGAAGGCATTTGGTTGATGAGAATGACCTTTGAGTTCATTGTAATGACTTGCACTAACTTAGAAATGTGATTTCAAACTAGTATTTATTAAATTGGAGACTTTTTGTGAACAAATTTATCTTAGTATGGACTTCCCTATGTTTGAATGTCAGAGCACTACCCACGGAAGAGTAGATATTATGTACTTGTGATCACTACATCATTTGGATAGAGGACTCATAAATGGAATATAGGACCTTCTGTTTCATTGTCCATAAAATCCTAAGGGTTGATTAAGTTATTGTGCATGGATGCAAATGGAAACTTTAAGCTCTCTAAAGGCTTGCTTATTGTTTGCAAAGTAGCATTAATTTCTTATTTTAACTGTGGAAACATCTTGTGGACACTAGTATGGTGTTGACTAAGGAATTATCTTGTAAACACTAGAAACGTCTATGCATGTTAATCATAGACTGTAACCCTACATTTGGAAGGAAATTGTTACTGTAGAAGTGATATATACTGTACAGTGGTATCTGGTCTATGGCATTACATCTTTAGTAGGAGGTACCTTCAGATTTCTGTAGCATCATGTCTGGGCTAAGGTATCATAAATTTAAATGTGCATTGTATGGTGTTATTGTATTGGAGGTTGCTGTATACAAATCTACAGTGATATAAGGAGACTCAACTCTCGTCATTTCATTGCACAAAGTGAGTGACAAAACAACTACCTAGTTTAAAATTGGCCCTTCTTTAAGCAACATATGTAGCATTGAGACTTAGGATTCTTGAAAATGAGAAGCATCCTTCTCCCCATATAACCTGCTAACTAGGGCCTCTCTGTTTATGTACATGGTTGACCTCCTTGCTGTTGCTAGCTATCTTGAAGACACCCTAAACTTTATCATTGAGATACCTGTTAAATCTGTGCTAGTTGTATGCATGTGTTTTCTTGGTGCCTGTAGATCACATATGAATATAGGCTTAGGAGTATTTATAGCAACACTGCTTTTTGATTTGGATCTTAAAAATACTGCACAACTTATGTTCTTCTCTCAAACATCTATCCACAAGTGGGTAGGTGTGGTGAGATAAGGAGATTGATGAAAGATACAGGAATTAAAAAAATGCCCGGATGTAGTTGGATTGAAGGGCATAAAATGGTACATGCTTTTTTGTGTAGGAGATAGATCACATCCATAGACAAAGGAGACCTATGAAAAGTTGGAGAAATTGGCTTGGAAGATGAAGGCAGCAAGTATTTTCCAGATTCAGGAATTTACTTAATGCTGTGGAAGGATGGGAAAAAAAATTATTTCTCTGCCACCATGGTGAAAAGTTGATAATTGCATTTGGTTTGTTAAACATGTTCCATGGTACAACTATTAGACCTTTATCTTAAGGTTACTCATGAACCTTAAGATAAATAATTATTGCAAAAAAATAGTGCATTCATTAATGACATGTAAGAGAATTTAATCAACTGCTACTTAAAAACTCTTTAATGTTTCTGTCTAATGCAGGTTATTAGATTAATAGTGAAAAAGAACATACATTGACCATGCAATTTGTGGCACTTAAGGTTATGTAATAGAATTTATAGTTGATAGTTAAATTGTATAACAAATTTTTTTATGATCTTTAGTAACGTTTATTAGAATTGTTGCATGTTTTACATCATTGGAATGACATATTAGCTGTAACTTTTTTGAAATTTTATTATGGTATGTGCACTTTGATATGATGTAATATGATTATGGTTTCATTTCATATGTTGGAATATTAGATATATAACAGAAAAATAAATTATTACATGAAATATATAACTTTTCATTTTAAATGTTTTTTTTTGCAGAACACGGGTCTTGCAGAAGATGAAGATGATCCTGATGATATAGATCCAGATTATATTGGTTCTGGTACAGATCACATGACAGAGGATGATGATGTAGATACAGAAGACAACGAGGCCAATGACGACGACGACGACGATGATCATGATGATGATGATCACGATGGTGATGGTGATGATGATGAGGCAGTTGCTAGTAGTAGCCAGTGACATTCATGATCATATAGACTGCATCATGGATCATTGCTGATATAGCGTTATAATGCCTCTTTTCATGGTTACTATCATATGTATCATTTTCACGGCTTGCAGTACCATACTATTGAGTTGTATCATTTTCACATGTATCAATTTGACTTATATCATTTGGACATGTATCATCTTGACTTGTGTCATTTTGAGTTACATAATTTATCATTTTTACTTATATCATTTGTACATGTATCATTTTGACTTATGTCGACTGTTGGACATGTATCATTTTGACATGTTATTGATCTACTGGAATATTTGACTTTCACTTGTTTTAGTTATATATGATGATGATCTTATCAGTATTGACTTGTCAATTTATATATATTGAAAGTGGTCGATGATTTTTGGATGGATATTTATTACGTATGATGATTTTAATTTACTACAGGATGGATGTTGTAAAATTAAATTAAATTATAGATAGTTGACTCACTTGTTTTAATTATAGATGATGATCATTTTATAATAATTATCTTGTTAAATTAGAAGCAAAACCCAAAGCAACAAAGGTCATAATGGAAGCAAAACTTGGCGTCAATTAGGAAGCCAAAAAAGAAGCTATTTTAGATGCCATACAAGAAGCAAAATATGAAGCACGACTGAGAGCAAAACTAGAAGAAAAAATGGGAGCAGACATGGAAGCAAAACTGGAAGCTAAATTGGGTGCCAAATCCAGTGCTAAATTGGAAGAAAACTTGGAAGCAAAAATGGAAGCAAATCTAGAAGCAAAACCCGAAGCAAACCTGGAAGCAAAATCAGAAGCAACATTGGAAGCAAACTTGGAAGCCAAACTGGAAGCCAAACTAGAAGCAAAACTAGAAGCAACACAAGAAGCCAAACTAGAAGCAAAATCAAAAGCCAAAGTGGAAGCCAAATCTGATGCTAAATTGGAAGCAAATCTGGAAGGAAAATGGGAAGAAAAATTGGAAGCAAAAATTAAAGCAAAACCAGAAGTAAAACTGGAAGCAAACTTGGAAGCAACACAAGAAGCAAAATCAGAAGCCAAACTGGAAGCCAAATTGGGTGCCAAATCCGGCGGTAAATTGGAAGCAAATTTGGAAGCGAAATTGGAAGCAAAACTAGAAGCAAAACCTGAAGCAAAACTGGAAGCAAACCTGGAAGCAAAACCAAAAGCAAAATCGGAAGCCAAATTGGAAGCCAAATTGGGTGCCAAACCCGGTGCTAAATTGGAAGCAAATCTGGAAGCAAAATTAGAAGCAACACTAGAAGCAAAAATGGAAGCAAAACAAGAAGCAAACCAGAAGCCAAATCCGGCACCAAATCCAGCTGTTGCTTTCTAGCGCTAAATTCGGTGTAAAAGTCAGCACTAAATACGGCGCAAAAGTCGGTGCTAAATATGGCGCAGAAGTAAGCATGCAAAATTGCGCCAGACAAAGTGTCTAATTTCTGAGCTCAATTGCACTAAAATTCGATGCTATTTTAGGCGCTAATGGCCTATTTTATTGTAGTGTACTTAGGTTGTTGGACCTTGCTACACTTGTGGTCAAGAGGGTCACTTTATGATATCTTACCCTCAAGGATCATCAGAAGCTGGTGGTCAGAGCTTTGCAACATCAGAGATAATAGTGGGACATGTCAATAGGTCATAGAGACTTTTTTATATGGTGGACAACTGTTAGGTAAATAATCAAGGTCTAATTATGGAAACCTTAGGTTTGTTGGATGGTGTTCATGTTTCTATATTATTTGATTTTTGTGCTTTATATTCATTTATTTCTACATCCTTTGTACATTGACATAGACTTATGGCAGCATGGTAGGGTGATGCATGGTAGGTTGAGTTGCCCATTGGTGCTAAGGTGGTAGTAGACTCACTTGTGAGAGGTTGTGTGTTGGATCTTGAAACATTCACGACCACTATTGATTTGCATGTCCTACCCTTAGGAACTTATAGGATTGTCCTCGCCATGGATTGTCTTGAGGCTCATTAAGTATCATTGATTATCGTTGTAAGGTGGTGATTTGTGTGGATGATCTTGGTCATCAATTGGAGGTAGCGAGGGTGCAGAGACCCATATCTCTTCACATGATTTTAGCTATGAAGCTGAGATGGATAATGCAAAGGGGGTGTTGGATGTTTTCTATCTTGGTAAGTGATCTTTCATAGACTAACAAGTGTTTGAAAAAGATACAAAGGTCATCAAAGTTTTAAAGGAATCTACTACAAATAGATCTCAAACATAAATTCAAATCAATTGTAACCACTTCACACATAGAAGATGCATCTTAAAAAGTATTCACAAAGGACAAGTTGACGTAGATATTCTTTATCAAACCATGACTCACTCACTTTATAAGGATCAAAAGAAATAGATCTCAACCGTTATTAACTAGTTTTGTATAGATTCACCACAATGTTTTATTAAGGTATACAAGATATGGAATGTGGGGAGAATCATATTTGGGACACCTTAAAAACACTATGACATGTTTAACCTAGTGTGTAAATGATGTTCAAGGAGGACGACACATTACAACTTAGAACATGAATAGATACCAAAGAATTAAAAATAACATATTCAACTCAATATTTATGAGCATTTACTAAATATCAAGCCTACCACCATCCTTAACCTAAAGGAATGGATCCTTGAGAATTTCCAAGAAATAACTAAAGAACCTTTGCAATAATCTATGAGGGCTCAATCACACAAGATTTTTTGATATAAGATAGATACATGGTAGGAAATGTGTCTCAACTTTGCATCCTAATGTTCATATTTATTTATTATTAATATTTACTTAATATTTTGGCCTCATATGGAAATAGGGCATCCCAATTTTGTGTTGGCATTATCTATCATGTGTCAGATACTTTGGAAAGTGTGTAAGAGGTTGTAAGGGCATCTAATGTCACTATTATGTGTAAGAGCATCTTATGACATATTCTTATGGCATGTAAGAGCATGATTATAGGGGAGTTACATTGGAATCTTTAGCAACACTATGACAAGTCATAAGGAATCTTTGAATGGGTTTGAATATGTCAGAATGGGGTGCCAAAATTAAGGAATTGCATATGACATAATCTATGATAGGTTATGACAAATATAAGAGCATATTATAACAATAGCCTGGAAGACCATGTCCAACTTAGGCATTGTAATTTGGGCAAAATATTGGACTAATTTTGGGTCCTTGTTTTGACACATGGTCTTGGAAAAACACTCTTAGTTCGTGGTTTTATATTTGCCTATTTATTGGTGCTTTGGGATGGAGTATGTATGTTTTATTTGTAGGTATTGTTATGTGGCCAAAATTGCTCCAAAATCCAAATGTTAGTGATACTTTTTTAAAGCATAGCCTAATACTTGTATTGTAACCTCATAGTTTCTGAATAATACAATTAGTTTTTATTCAGAGTGTGGGTTTTTTCTCCTCGAGGGGTTTTCCCCACATAAACCATCTTGTTATGTTACAATACTCTTTTCTATAATTGTAAGATTATTTATTTTTGCACATACCTCCCCTCAAAGTGTAGTTTAGGATAGGAAGCATATTCTTCACCATTGCTTACTTTCAATACAAATAAAATTCATACCATTGTATTCATAAGTGTTCAACAGAACATTCACCTATAAACATACCAAAAAATTGAAAGGAAGCTAGGTGTGCGGAAAATGCTTCCTACACTAATCTAATGAGGAGAGATGTATGCAAATTCAAAATAACCTTTCCAATTACAGTGTTATTAACACAATAACAAAGATATTGTAGCAATACACATACACATAGAAAGTAGACAGAAGAGAGAGACAAGATATACGTGGGGAAAACCCTTACGGATGAAAAACCCCACACTCCAAAACACAGCTCAAATGTATTACAGTAAACAATAACAGATTACAATACAGTTTCAGAGCCAATGCTCTTTCAGGAGTCTTCGAATGTCGAATCTGGAGATATTCCAACAGCATAACAATACCTGTAAAAACACTACATATCTCCCATCCAAGCACCTATTTTTATAGAGTTTACAAGGCAAATATGGAACCTTCTAGAGATGGGTGTCCCTCTTGGACTCATGCCCCAAAACCTATGCCTAAGGACACTTGTCCAACATCCCATCCAATGTGGGCACCTTGTCCCAAGATAGGCTATGACAAATGCTCTTACGCACCTTACAACTGTCATAGAATCCATCATAACTGACAGCACTTATAGTTGTAAGAGAATCTATCATACACTAACTAAAAATATCTTATTCCTCTTACAACATGTCATAACCTCCCTTGACCGCCCAAAGATGCCTTTCTCTCATGCAAAGATACTCACTAACACTTGTCATTAAATAAAAGTCGTCTGAGGTTTTGGGGGCGTTGCCCCCAAGCCCCCACGGGGCGCTGCCCCTTGACCCCGCCCTGTACCGCGACAGGGAGCATGCCAGGGGCATTGCCCCACCCGCAAGGGGCTCTACCCCTTGACCCCGTCTTGGTCATTAATTATTCAAGGGGGAAATGGCAGCTGCCAAAGTCACCAAAATTTATCATGCTGCATGTACACAAGGTGCCGACTATGCCAACTCAACATGGGATAAATAAATACAACATTAGGAATTTGCAAAGGTTGAGACACCTTAATTCCCAACAAAAATGATCAACACTTCTTTCAATGTCCAAATGGTGGTTAAGTTGAGATTCTTATCTAGTTCTTGATAGATTTAGAAAACATTACCTTAGTAACCTATTTACAGATTAAACCCCAAAAATAATCAAAAGAGAGTAACTAAAAATATGACAAGGATTCTAGATCAAGTAGGTGAATATCTTTACAACACATCTTCAATTATAGATCCAAACCCTTAATGCTACAATACAGACACATTGAAGTCATATAGAGATGTAACAAATGTAGATTTTCCAAATAACAGAACAACACTAAAATAGGTTCACTCCTTATCAATGACACCATTTTTGTTGGTACCAAGGTATCACTAAAAGTAACATACAATATTAGTTAAAGAGCCAATCATTCATAGAGGTTAATTTTAGACAATCAACCCTAGAACTACATGAGTTGGAGCTCACATTATCTTCCTACCCCAAGTGTTTGATAAAGGAGCATCCTAGGTTGACATGTAATTGACATCAACCAAAATTATCTTTTGCATTTTTTGGGTGTGTTTGTTTATGTGTCTTTTGGGTGTTTGGAGAATCACTCAAATTTAATTTCAAGGATATTTAAATTTGAAAATCTTTCCCTCAAAGTTTGGGTACCCTACACATGTGGAAGATTCCTTATACTTCCAAAGTCAAATTTGGTTGGGAGCCTCCCATGGACACCCTAGACCCCACTGATGTATGGGGCAAACCAAATGACTAAGACCTTCCTCTACCCCCAATGATATAGTTCTTGTTGCACAATGGCTTCTTGTTGTTTTTCTATTTCCAAGCTTTGGCCCCATTTGGACTTTTAGTGTGACTTTTTCCACCTACCTTTTTTGTGAATATGTGTTATATTGTTTCATATTTATAAATGATATAGACTTATTCAACAAAAAACGTTGGCCAATTCTAGCACCATAATTACATAAATTATGAAATTGATTGAGTTTAAATTCAATGAACTACCAATTTTCATGATTTTCTCTTGGACTCATGTTCAATACCTCAATCCATGCACTTAGTTCAATTTAGTTCTACATGTCCAATTGACTAATTCTTTAGAGGAATTACTTTTTTAACATGTATATTTTTTAATATTATGTATATGGGTGTGGATTTTATCTTGGGATCAAATATTGAGTTTAATTTTCCATGCTTGAGCAAAAGTCCTAATTGGTAGTTGCAACTAGGAGTTCAACTCCTACTTTTTCTCCTATTTTTCTTTGATGCTGAAAGGTGGTGCCATATTTTGGGGTTTTATAGAAAGGAAAGTTGGAGTAATTTTTAATGTTGTCTATTCCATTATTTAATATAGGTTAAAGGTGTTACCAAAAATTCTTTAAGGGTGTAAGGCATAGGGTTATGAAAATAACTATTTTTAGCAAATCTCCAACACTGGTGTGCTTTTTTGATGTATTGAAGTTTCCAAAGGTTGTAATTCATCTAGAATGTTTGGGATCTATCTTAAAATAGCATTTTATATTTATTTCATGTGATTCTTATTTCCAATTTTTTCCATGGGTGTTTGTGTAATTTTGTTAGCTGAAAATTCAATAAAATGGGTATTTTCCTAATATTTTGAGTCTAAAATGTAGGTGTAAAATAGGAGGTTGTTGTCATAAATTAAATATATATTATAATCCAATGAAGAGAGGTATTCTGAATTTGAAGTGATTTATAATTAAATATTAATTTGTTTTATTAAGTTTTAGTGAGCATAATTATAGCATCTCACTTAAAAGGGTCACCCAAAAAAACTAGTTTTTGGTAGTTTTGGTTCCTTGATTTCAACCAAGCATAGGAGTTGCCAAAAGTGATCCAACATAATTTTAATCCTTTTTTGAAAATTATTATTTAGTGTTATGAAGTATTTCTACAATGGGAAGGCTTCCATTCAATTGGCTCCACACACACACACACACATTTGTGTAATATTTGATATAAATAAAAATATTAAAAGGCATAAAGAAAGAGTAAATTTCAACTCATATAATATGTAAACTAGTTATATTACTAATAATAATTATAGGACAACAATTTATAAAAGAAAAAGGAAAACCCTAAAACTCAAGCACTCCTTCAAAATATGGATTTCCTAAAATTATACTATATCAACCATAAATATAATTTTTCTTACTTCTTAGCTTAAAAATTTACAAGTTAAGATGATGGGGATGGTGACCAACAAGGGAGGACCATCATCAACAATGTAATTAGGCTGATTCAAAAGTTTTTCTCTACATCTCCTCCAAAAGTAATGATGTAACTACATCATCCATTTAGAGGTATTAATTCTAATTTCCATCACCAAGTGATCCCACGAGTTTGGAAAAGAACATAAAAAAGTCATGCAATGGTCATCCTCCTCAATCTTTACTCCAACATGGTGTAATTTGGAAGTAATCATGTTGAAACCATTCAAGTTATTGGTCACAGATCCACCATGCTCCATCTTGAGGGTATATGACTTATTTCTTAAGAAAAGTTTATTTACTAGGGATTTAGCTTGATAAATCTCACCTAACTTCTTCTAGAGAGTTGTAATGGTGGCTTCTTCATGTAAAATCAATAGTACAAAGTGTTGAACACACCAAGATACTGAGAGGGGGGTGAATCAGTATCTAAACAATTTTCAAATCCTCTGGTGTAGATTAAGACTTAAGCATTACAACATCAACATAAACATGAAAGATCAACACAATGCACATAAACACATAACACCAGATATACGTGGAAAACCCAAGAAGGTAAAAACCATGGTGAGGACTAACTCACAATATATGAAGCTTAAAATTACAACTTTGTTTTAGGGCTACAACCCAAGGAATCTACTACTCCCTGAAGAAAGGTTTTAGGGTCACTCCCAAGGAAGCTACAATTCCCTGCAAACTTTGTTTTACGGCTACAACCCAAGGAAGAAACTACTCCCTAAGTTGAGAATGAACTCAGTAAGGATTACAACATGACATACCTTCTATTGTCTGAAACTGACAATGGAGCTCACATCTTTGATGATTGGAACAATTAGGCACACTCTTCACTTCCCTTCTGTCACAAAAATGTCTTCAAGATGAATCTGGACAACACTTATTACTTCTTCTTTTTCTCCTTCAGTCGCACATCATAATGCATATGATATTCATATTCTGTTCTTCACATACTCATTTGCAATCATACTTCACCTAGATCAACTAGGTTTAAAATATATACATGACATTACATTGATTGCATTACAAGTCGACCAATACAACAAGAATATTACAATTTACAAGTCGGCTAGAGATCACACTACATGAAACATGTAGAGGGAAAGCTCTAACATGAACTACACACTACTCTAGGAAGAGACACACTCTTTGTAGACCTCAACACATGCTTAGCCTAGTCCTAAACATCCTTCACAGCAACACCCTTTAAGGAATAACATCCACATGCTTCACAAATTTGAATTAGATCGCCCTTAAGCAAGAACACATGAAGCTTGTAGCACATCAGTCTTCACACTCTTGGTGGTACTGATGAATGTTTAAACATTGCTTGTTCTTCTTCTAGATGAGTTGACAGGACTTATACACCATCTCTAGATGCTCCTTGATCTCTGCACAACAAGAACATTGTGGCGCACATCACTAATATACCTCAGTCGGCCTCAACAACAATAATTCTTCATAGCCTGACTTGAACACTTTGTGCAGTACAGGAAACATGAAGGATCTTCATTAAATTCTTCCAAATGAGTCAGCCTGATGCATACAACATCCTCAAGCACTCCTTTAAATCTACACAATAAAGATTTTATGTAACACACCTTCAATCATGTGACCTAGGAACAATCAGGCATCCAGAATTCACTGTCATGCTTATGTCATTTGAAAATTAACTTACGGACCTCCAAAACACATGAAACTCATATGGATGCACTTATACACTACTCTGAACATCTCCTCAAAACCATATAGACATATCTATCATTGTGGAGGAATGTGGGGCATTCCAAACAATTTTCATCATCACTTAATTCTACCAGAGCACAGACAGGAACTCTGTCTCTCATAACTTTCACTACAGAGGAGCAAATGATCTGAAACTTTGGATTTGGCACCTGTACATCGTATTGAACTTAACTCTTGAACCACATGCCCATATATTTAAATGTAGAGGAATGCAGAGCATTTTACCAAGTAGTCTTCCAAGCAACTCTCTGCAGCAGAAACCTTCACTAACTTCCAGAGGTCAAAACCTTCATATAACAACACATACATCCTTAGGAACAACAGGAAGGATCATACAATATGCTATAGGTCATCATCAACATCTTCTCATCCTTAGCATAGCTTATAATTCCCATCTTAATATATCATCATTCATTTTAGTGCTTCTAATTCCCATCTTAATATTTCATCATGAAATCATCTTTTCTGACCACAAGCATGCTTAAAACAACTTTACTTGACATTGATCAAGGCATGACATCCAACCATGAACATTAGCAACCAACCACGAACATCAGGAACATCACTGCATCTCACTACATAGCTATTACTACACTATTATATCATCATCACAAACTGAGTGTTGACCTCACTCTGACTGTTGATATCAATGACAACACATATTGCCAACAATCTCCCCATTTGTCATTGATGGCAACACACACACACACCTGCTCATTCTCCCCCTTAGATGCACATTTATCTCTCTCCCCCTTTGACATCAAGGACAAAGGGCAATTACTTCTCCTCCTTAGGGCACAAACTCTCCCCCTAATGTGCACATTTTCTTAACTTTCTCCTCCTTTGATGTTCATACACTTTTCTTGAAGCAACTCACTGATTCCCCCTGTTAGCACCAACCACTATCTGCTCCCCCTGAGAGGTAGTCACCATCAGTCCAGGAAAAAGATATAGCATGAACTCCCCCTAGTCAGAGGCACCACTATGCATTTTGCAGGAAGGAGGGGCAATTACCCCTAAATTCTACCATAGATGCTCAAAAGTATCCTTTGCAAGAGCCTTTGTGAAAATATTTGCAATATAATCCTTTGTTGGAACATATTCCAACTTCACTTCCTTATCTACAACCTTCTCTCTCAGAAAGTGATACCTTTTTATATATGCTTGGTTCTAGAATACATTACTGGATTTCTTGAAATATTGATAGCACTTGTATTATCACACAAAATAGGAATAGGCTTATCATACAGTACCTTGATATCCTTCAAAGTTTTCTTCATTCACAACACTTGTGTATAGCAGGATGCTGCTACAATATACTTTGCCTTTGTAGTTTATAAAGACACAGAATATTGCTTCTTGCTCTGCCATGAAACTAATCTGTTTCCTAAGAAGAATGCACCACCACTTATACTTCTTCTATAATCAACCCAACCAACCCAATCACCATCAATGTAAGCACTTAGATCAAAATCATTATCTCTTAGATACCATAAGCCATACTCTAGAGTTCCCTTCAAGTATCTGAATATTGTTTTCACTACCTTCTCATGTGTTTTCCTAAGATTAGCTTGATATCTAGCAACCATACATATTGCATGCATAATATCAGGTCTAGAAGCAGTCAAGTACAAGAATCCTCCAATCATGGATCTATAGAGAGTCTGATCAACCACTGGAGACTCATCATTCTTGCTCAAGTGACAACCAGTAACTGTAGGAGTACTTACTGGTTTGGAGTCCTTCATACCAAACTTATTCAACATCTCTCTAACATACTTAGCCTGAGAAATAAAGATACCATCATCTAGTTGAGAAATTTGAAGCCTGAGGAAGAAAGACATCTCACCAATCATAGACATTTAAAACTCTATTTGCATCTCCTCTGCAAACCTTTTACACATATCATCGTCTCGACCAAAGATGATGTCATCAACATATACTGCAGCTATCAATATCATATCTCCTTCTTCCTTGATGTAAAGATTACTATATGTGGTACCTTTCTTGAATCCTTGTTGAAGTAAGTACTTATCCAACCTAGTACACCGAGCTCTAAGTGTTTGCTTGAGACCATACAAATATTTTTTGAGTTTGCACACCATGTCCAGATCTTCTGATATTCAGAAACCATTTGGTTTCTCAATGTAGACTTCTTCCTCTAGATCACCATTCAAAAATGTTGGCTTGACATCCATCTAATAAACCTTGAAGTTCTTATGAGAAACAAGGGAAAGAAGCATCTTGATTGCCTCCATCCTAGCTACTGAAGCAAAAGTCTCCTCAAAATCAATGCCTTCAACTTGAGAAAAGCCCTTACACACCAATCTTGCTTTATTCCTCGCAACTTCACCATCTCCATTCAACTTGTTCTGGAACACCCACTTTGTTCCTATAACATTTTTATTGGTTGGTCTGGGAACCAGTTCCCATGTCTAATTCTTCTCTATTTGATTCAGTTTTTCTTCTGTTGCCTTCAACCATCCATCATCTTTGCTAGCATCAACAAAGGTTTTAGGCTTTACCTTTGATAACAATAACAAATTCACTTGCTCACTTGCCTTTGCAAACCTTTTCCTAGTCTACACTCCTTCATTCTTATCTCCAATGATTTGATCTACTAAATTTTTCTTCTAAACATACTTTGCTGGAGTCTTAGGGATCTACTTTGGTGCTTGTTCCTTCTTTCTTTCTCTTCTTCTTCTTCTACAATGCAGGGGAATATATCAGATCCACAGTCCTCTGGTTCTAGTGAAATCTGGTACAAGTCTTCATCCAACTTGACATTTGTGCTTTCAATCATCTTTCCCAACCTCTTATTGTAGCATCTATAGGCCTTTATTTTGGTTGAGTAACCAAGAAAGATTCCTTCATCACTTCTTGAATCAACTTTCCTATGTCTTCTTCATCTCTTCTAATATAGCATTTGCTGCCAAAGATCCTGAATTATCTGACAGTGGAAGGTTTTCCATACCATAGCTCATAAGGGGTCTTAGTACTATTGACCCTCAATTGCACTCTATTAATTAGATAGACAACAGTGTGAACTGCTTCCTTCCAGTACATGTCAGATAGATCTGCATCCTTCAACATTGTCCTAGCCATCTCTTGCATAGTCCTATTCTTCCTTTCCACTACCCCATTTTGTTGAGGGGTCCTAGGAGATGACAAATGTCTCCTAATATCATGATCTTCACAAAACTTTTCTAAATCATTTGAAGTAAACTCACCTCCTTTATCAAACCTCAAACACTTGATCTTAGCATCCATCTCATTCTCAACTATATCTTTGAAAATCTTAAACTTATCAAAGGCTTCTGATTTTTCTCTTAAGAAAGTAATCCAAGTCATTCTAGAATAATCATCAATAAGCAACATGAAATACCTTTCACCTTGTTGACTCTTTATTCTTGTGGGACCGCATAGGTCAGTATGAATCAACTCCAATGGCATTGAAGAAGAATGCTCATTTCACTTGGAATTTGTTTTTATCTGCTTTCCCATTTGACATTCCTTGCATAATGTGTTTGCATGCTTGGTTATCTTGGGCATGTCTCTCACTACATGAATAGAGCTGATCTTTACCATATTATCAAAGTTGATGTGACCCATTCTCTTGTGCCACAGCCAATACTCACTGAATTGAGCCAGTAAGCAAGTTCTTCCATTTACCTCCTTTAGATGATAGATATCACCATATGTCTTGATGTCTTCTGCAACTAATTTTTCAGACCTTGCTTTCCTAATTTCACAACCTTTGGCATGGAAGGTAAGTATGCTTTAGCCCTTTGACATAGAGAGCATCTTCAGTCCTATTCTTCCCATCAATAGTTATAGCACCCTTTCCATAGATTTGTGTTGACTCATCACCACCAAACTTAATAGCTCCACCATTCCACTCCTCAAGGTTGATAAACTTCTCCTTGTCACCACTCATGTGGTTGGAGTAGCCACTATTAATTACCCAAGTATTGGCTTCTTCTTTTTCATGAAAGGCAGTCCGTACAACCATTGATTTTTCATTGTCTTGATCATTTTACAAGGTATCAGACTTTTCACAATTCCTAAAATCATTCTTTTTGTCACCAACATTCAAGGCCATGAAAAGTGTTTCATCATTTGAATCATCATTATCATCATCTTCTAAAGAACAACTGCTCTCTATGGAATACAGGCTTCTTTTGAACTTGTCTCTCTTGTTACTACCCCTTGATTCTTTAAAAGGACATTTAGAAGCAAAATGACCAATTTTTCCACAATTGAAACATTTGAAAGGTAACTTACCTTTGTATTTATTGGTGCCCTTATTCAATCTTCTTACAAATTTTGCCTCTACCTCATCAAGGTCATCATCTTGATCAGTTGCTTTATCTTCTGTCTTCTTACTTGCTTTGAATGATGCTTCTTTCTTTGGAGCACCTTTGTCAAATTCTCTCATTTCAAAAGTTGTGAGAGAGCCAAGCAATTGATCTATTGCATATTTATTCAAATCCTGAGATTCCTCAATTGCAAACACCTTATGAATGTAAGATTTAGGAAGAGATCTCAAAACCTTCTTCACAATCTCACTTCCCCACCAAGACCTCTAATTCCATTGACTATTTCATCTAATCAGAGCATGTAACTAGCAATGTCTTCATCTTCTGTCATTCTTAGGGTCTCACATTTTCTCATAAAATTTTGCATCTCAGCTTGCTTCACTTTACTATCTCCTTCATAAATACTTTCAAGTTTATTCTGGACATCTTGAGCAGATGTACAACCCATTACCTTCACAAGTTCTGAATCAACTAGTCCACTCATGACAACATCTTTTCTTGGCATTGTTATCATATAACTTAATCTCATTTGCATTTGTATGATCACTAGCAGGAGTAGTGTAACCCTTCTTGATTGATTGCCAAATGCCATACCCTAGAGAAGATAGATAGTTTTCCATCCTTAGCTTCCAAAAGGAATAATTTGTTCCATCAAACATAGGTACCTTGAGAGATCCATTATTAGCCATCTCGGACCTTCCTCAAGCGGTTAAGCTTCTTCTGAGTAACTTGGCTCTAATACCAATTTTTGAACACACCAGGATATTAAGAGGGGGGTGAATCAGTATCTAAACAATCTTCAAATCCCCCAGAGTAGATTAAGACTTAAGCTTTACGACATCAACATAAACATGAAAGATCAACACAATGCACATCAACACATAACACTAGATATACGTGGAAAACCTAAGAAGGGAAAAACCATGGTGTGGATTAACTCACAATATATGAAGCTCAAAATTATAATTTTGTTTTAGGGCTACAACCCAAGGAAGCTACTACTCCCTGAAGAAAGGTTTTAGGGTCACTCCCAAGGAAGCTTTAACTCCTTGTAGATTTTGTTTTAGGGCTACAACCCAAGGAAGTAACTACTCCCTAAGCTAAGAATGAACTCAATAAGGATTACAACATGACAGTCTACTGTCTGAAACTAACAATGAAGCTCACACCTTTGATGATTGCAAATCTTCTTTTAATGATTGGAATAATTAGGCACACTCTTCACTTCCCTTCTGTCACAAAAATGTCTTCAAGATGAATCCAGATAGCCCTTATTGCTTTTTCTTTTTCTCCTTCAATCGCACATCATAATGCATATGATATTCATATTCTGCTCTTCACATACTCACTCACAATCATACTTCACCTAGATCAACTAGGTTTACAATATATACATGACATTACATTTATTACATTACAAGTTGGCCAATACAACAAGAATATTACAATATACAAGTCGACTAGAGATCACACTACATGAAACATGTAGAGGGCAAGCTCTAACATGAAATACATGCTACTCTAGGAAGGGACACATGCTTTGCGAATCCCAACACATGCTTAGCCTGGTCCTAAACATCCTTCACAACAACAACCTTCAAGGAATAAAATCTGCACGCTTCACAAATTTGAATTAGGTCACCCTTAAGCAAGACCACATGAAGCATGTAGCACATCGGTCTTCACACTCTTAGCGGTACTCATGATTGTTTAAACATTTCTTGTTCTTCTTCCAGATGAGTCGGAAGGACCTATAAACCATCTCCAGACTCCTTGATCTTTGCACAAAAAGAACATTGTGGCGCACATCACTAATATACCTCAGTCAACCTCAACAACAACAATTCTTCATAACCTGACTTGAACAATTTATGCAGTACAGGATACATGAAGTATCTTCATCAAATTCTTCTAGATGAGTTAGCTTGATCCATAAAACATCTTCAAGCACTCCTTGAACTCTGCACACCAAAGATTTTGTGCAGCACACCTTCAATCATGTGACATGGGAATCAGGGATAACTTTAAGAACACCCCCTTGGAGAAGGTGTATAAACCTAGTGAATCATGTATACTTCCCAAGAAAAATATTAATTTTATTGGCATGTTTTTCTGAGAAAAAATAATCTCAATCGGTGAATCTTTTGTAATCGCTAGAGGTCTGTGGAAAATCCTAGTGAATTGTAATTTTTTTAAAACCAATAAAATATTTTCATTGGCGATTAAAACCTATTTTCAAACAAATAAAATATTTTCATTAGCGAATTAAAACCTATTTTCAAACCAGTAAAATATTTCTGTGGGTGAATTAAACCTATTTTCTAAATAAAAAAATATTTTTGTTGGCGATTAAAATCTATTTTCAAACCTAAAAAAATATTTTCATTAGTGAATTAAACCAATTTTCAAACAAATAAAAAAAATCATTGGCGAATTAAATATAGTTTCAAACCAATAGAAAATTAATTGGCGAAATAAACTGTTATGCCAATAAAAAATCATACCGTGTGTGGCAAAAATATCAAATGCTACATATTGTTCTATTCTAGGACAAATTTTCCACACATCCAAATTCCTTCATAAAGTGTCTGGAATGGGGACAAGTGTCAACATATTTATTATGTTTGAAGCAAGATGTCAGCGCAAATTAATATAACCGATGACTGTTCGATGAATTTTCGATGGATGGCTGTAGTTGCATTCAGGAAGAAAATGTTTGAAACACTAGACCTGTGATTTCAAACCTCTAGAATAAAACTTGAACCGTTAGATTTCCAAATATCAATGGTTGACATTTCATATGAGAAACTTAGCTTTTAACTTAGTAGTTTTTTACATCTGCAGAAACTTGAAATTTCTTCTTTTGCTGGCCTAAAAACTTGCTACACGTCTGGACTCTATTCATGCTTGAAGAAATGATGCAAAAAACCCTAATCTTCTTCCTTTTGAATCTTTGTAGCATAGGTTCTGAGGCATTAATGGAGGTAGCCTCAGCCTTAATCTCACATTCGTGTCATAGGATGCCTTCAACGTTCCTCATAAAAAAATTAAACCTGCGTCGTTGATCTGAATTTACCCTTGTGAAATCGACGACCACCATTCACCTTCCAAATTTGAAAATCTGGGCCATCATCATTGAAAAGTCTTGAACCAATAAGAACAAGACATATCTGGATGTACCTTCTTTGCTAACCACATCACCTTTTGTCTGATCTAGACACGTGGCATCATTTTTGGCATCACAGTCGGAAATGGCCCACCACTTACCTACCCTGCACGGGTGCGCTAAAGCCTCCACACGTCTCCTTTTTATTTTATTTTCATTTCTTTATTAAGATGAGGCCACATGTTGCTATCTCACGATCGCACCACAAAGATTCCTTTCTGGCAAGATTCCCTTGCGAGCTTGCGCAACCGTTAGATTTAAGCTCCCTACAAATCACTTCTTAGGTTGACACCTGGCAGCATACAATTCATCAATCTTGGATCTTTGATTAAGGGGTTGTAAGCCCAAATTCCTTGACAGGTGTCGCCTTGTCGCAGCTGTGCAGAGAGATGATGATGTCATCTATGATGTGCTGCGATGCTGTGAAATACTTTTACATAACACTTTATACCCTTAAGAAGACTTAGGACATAGATTCAATATTTCACAGGCTATAAAGGGTAAACTTAGGACATGGGGCCGGTCATCTAATGAACATAAAGGCTTCAAGTTATAACTTAAGTAACCAGGGACTTACTATAGGCGGTCAACAGGGATTTAAAAGATAAAGCACATGAGACCTAGGGACTTAGGCTTAAAATATTTTAAAGGTAAAGACTTGCAATTTTATGGACCTAAAATTCTAAACCCATACATGTACCACTAGATTGCATACATGGAACATAGTTTGGAAACTCTATTAAGTATTATCTATATAATTAAGTCAAATCAAGTATAAATATTTGCATGCAGATTAAATTCACTTGAATAGATATCGTATCACTTAAATATTGGCATGCTTGGAAAGATATCCCAAAGCTTTAAAGGTGAGCACCATTAATGAATCCTGGCTCTATTTAATGGAGCCCAACAATGCTTTCTCATACCAAAGATTGAAGCTAGCTTAACAAAGAAAATGGATATGCCAATTTGCCTTATAGAAGGCAAACTGCTTTCTTGGGTTTCATCACAAACTCGAGGCTTAAAGCAATAACGAAGCCTCACTGAATTGCCCGTTTGTGCTTCATGGAGTTGGAAGCCGTGAAAATGGTGCTTGGGAGGGATTTCTTAATAGATAGGAACATATACAGAGTGAATTTTGACACAACTCCTTGGTTCTTGGTGTCAATGGATATTCTTGTTTTGTTGTGAGAAATTTTCAAGCCAGATTTTCTGGGTAATGATTTGAAGGTGGTAATTGGGGCAGAGATGGGTGTGGGTATTCTGCAGTCTTTTGACCTATCATTGGTGTTATTTGGGGCAGAGATGGGTGTGGGGGGTCAGTGTCTTCCCTTTCTTCTCCACATGACATATGGGGCTCTCGCCCGCCACTGTCACTGGGCCACCATCGGTCAGAATTTTCTAAGGCACACTCAAGCTCTCGACATGGAGCCGAATCTGGAATGGGTGTTGCGCTTTGCAGAGCTGGTGGAAATGGGCAATTTCTATGGTTTCCCTTAGCCAACATTTTGATTTTTGCAATGTAATTTTGATGTAATATTATTGTATGTAATACATGGGAATTTTTTGTAAGAATATGCTAGGGGCATAGCTATCCCCCAACTGTAAGATTTATTTGAATTAATATCAATTTAATACCCACTTTCAGGGCTTAAATTTAACAGTTGTATAGCTGTATTTAGGCATTTTTGCTATAAAATACAATCAAAATTTTAAAAAGAATGTACCATATGAAAGGAGAGATTTTGGACAAACTGTCAAAATTTATATAAGATTATGCTTATATATATTTGGTTTCTACATAATCTACTTATACTAATGTATGTCATAGTATTTTAAAGGTAACATTGAATAGATTACTGTCATAAGAAAATTGCTTGACATGCAAGGTCGACTATCAAATTTAAGCCCTGCGGGCCGCTTTGCAGATCTAAAACATAAAAATATTTGCATGCAGATTTAAAACATAAATCAATACGAATAAAAAAAGAAATTTGCCAGCAAATTGACAAATTACATTATAAATTATTTATATCATAAATTACTCGACTGTTTGATGAACAGTTGATGGATGGTTGTAGTTGCATTCGAGAATGAAATACACATAGCGCTAGGCTTGCAAACTTAAATCTCCAGAATCACCCTATAACCGTTAGATTTACAAAGATTGACAGTTTAGAAATTGTTGTGAGATGTTAATGTAGGACAGTTGTCATCCATGTACTAATTGTGGAGTCTGGAAGCAACACGTTGACTTGATGTTTCATTAATTCATTTTATAAAAAAACAAACTTTCTACTACTAAGTGATTTTATTTTTAAGTTAGAGGGTCAGCACATGGGGAGATTTCAGATTGCTCATTGTAATGCACCAGGGAGATTTCAGATTGCTCATTGCAGTGCCACTTCCAACAAAGTCTATAAGACAAAACACAGAATTCCTAGGCTATGTTTCATCATTTCTTAAAATCTTATTTTGTCAAACTTTTTTCTTAAAATCTTATTTTGTCAAACTTTGGGTTTAGGGATGAGAGACTTAAGAAAAATCTTAAGAGGGAATTCACAATTTCACACTGTATAAGCATGTCTACCACCACTAGCAGACTAGACAAAGTTTTTGGGAAAGACAGAGCAAGTTCGGATAGAAAAATAGATTATTTTGGATTGCTTAAAACCTCAGGTTTGACTGATGAATACCATGATATTTATGATCCTAACATCTATGGTAAACTTACATCAGAACTTAGATTTTCATGTGAGAATAAGGCTGCCAACCAAAAGCAAGTTAATAGTATCAATGCATCGTGGGTAACTAGATTAGGGCACATGATGTTACATGAGGTTTTCCCTTGCCCAGAATTTATCATGGTTTGTGCCCACAATTATGATGATAAGGATACCAAAGAAGAAATTTTATCCATTAATGCAGAAGAATTTGGAAAAGTGTTGGGGTTTACAACCGAAGAATTTAGAGACGTCCACATTGACCTAGAAAAGCTTGCTAGTGATTATGAAGCAGCGGATGAAAGGGACAAAAATATTTTCCTAAATAAAATAGTTCAAGAAAAAAACAAGTTGAAAAATAACCATAAGCCTCCTTATCCTTTGCAAATTTTTAAATCATGGGCTCAGGATACTATTTCCATGCTAGCATTTTGCCTCGGACTAGATAGCAATTGGGAAGTGGATGCAAGCCTCCTTGAAATGGTATATAACATCCATTATGGTATGGTGTGCATGTCAAATATAAATTTATTGAGTACATTGTAGAATCCATGTATAAACAATTTTTAATGATTAAAGGAGGTTCCATCGAGACATTTAGGTTCAAAACCTACTTGTGCTATTTTTTTCTATTCAAATATAGTGGAATGTTTCAAACCAACAAGCTTCAGATTCAGCCCTATAGTAATGCTAAGGAAAACAATGGCTCCAGTATATGATTGGACCACTAAGATAAGGATGCATGATTCTCTAAGGAACTACAATCATTTTGTAGACTAATTTTTGGCTACATTGCATCAAGCAATTACAAATAGTCCAATGCCTAGATTACCTATATCATGTAGCGATTGGCTGATTGGTACTTATTGGAAGAATATATGTTAGGGTTAGCGGGTAGAAGATATCAATTAAATGCAAATAAAGATTAAACAGAGGAATGGAAAAACACAGAAATAATAATAGCGAGAGACAAGTTTTAACGTGGTTCACCCAAACCTGGGCTACATCCACCAATAGAGAGTCCAATATTATTATCCAGTAAATCGAACCGATTACAACTAGCAATCCTTGCAACTCAATACTGCTGCAAAATGCTACAGTACATCAACATAAACCCTAACCCTTAGCCTCTTTTATCAAGCCTTATGTCAGTTACAAAATAGGGTTTTTTTATGTCAACCAATATAAAAATAACTCCCAACGCCTTTATAAAACAATAAGCAATTTTTTCTTCGGGGGTGCTGCCCCCGAGCCCCCAGCTAGAGGTGTTGCCCCTAGACCACCACCATGGGTTCTACCCCCGGGCCCCCACCGGGGGGATAAGCCCCCTGAGCCCCGCAGGAGGGGCTCTGCCCTCCTGCACTCCCCTGTTAAATAATTTGGGGGGAAACTGTGCCGATAAAAGTGGGGAAAATTTAACCTCCGAGTCTGATTAGGCTCCATATAACAACAATCTCCCACTTGGAGACTGATCAGACTCCATACCATATCATCTCCCACTTGGAGACTGATCATAACACTACTAACCATGTAGCTCCCACTGGAAATAAGCACCCTGGACTCTGTTGTCTTGATTTTTTTTTGTTTTCAGTCTTGAAGACCAACCGAAGCTGAAGAGGAGCTCAACTTCTCCCTTTTCACTGCCTTCATAAACATATCCGCTAGATTTTCATCTGTATGGATCTTTTCCAGCCATAACTGTCCATCATCCAACACCGATGGAATGAAGTGATACCTCAATTGTATGTGTTTGGTCTTTGAATGCAAGACAAAATTCTTTGCAAGATGTATGGCACTCTGGCTGTCCATAAACAAATAACTGTTAACCTGTTCTTCCATGAAAGATTGCAACCATATCATCTCCTTTCTTGCCTCTATTGCAGCTACATACTCTACCTCCGTGGTGGATAAATCAACAACCTTTTGCAACCGTGAGATCCAACTCATTGCTGTCCCACCTATAGTAAAGACATAACCTGTAGTACTCCGCCTGGTATCAATATCCCCTACCAAATTTAAGTCTACATAACCTGCTAAATCAATATTAGAGCCCCCAAAACATAAGTGTTTATTGGATGTACCTCTCAAATATCTAAGAATCCATTTTACCGCATTCCAATGCTCTAATCCAGGATGACTCATATACCTGCTTACGACTCCTACAACATGTGTAATATCCAATCTTGTGCATACCATGGTGTACATTAAACTTCCTATAGCTGAAGCATATGGTACCTTAGACATTTTTTCTTCCTCCTCTTATGTCTTAGGACACATCTCCTTAGTCAATTTCAAATGACTAGGCAAAAGTGTTCTGAAAGCTTTTGCATTCTCCATATGGAATCTCTGCAACACCTTTTCAACATAATCAGCCTGAGATAGAGTCAATTTTCTATTCTTCCTATCTCTACAAATTTTCATACCAAAGATTTGTTTTTTTGCCCCCAAATCCTTCATAGCAAATGATTGTGCTAACTGTTGTTTTAACTCTTTTATGTGATCCATGTTAGACCCTGCTACAAGCATGTCATCAACATATAAACATAAAATAATGCAGCTATCATTATCCAACCTCTTAAAATAAACACAATGGTCAGAATTACACCAGCTGTAGCCTTGCTCAGCCATAAAATTATCAAATTTCAAATACCATTGCCGAGGTGCTTGTTTCAAGCCATACAAACTCTTCTTCAATTTGCACTCTAGTTTCTCCTTAGCATTGAGCTCAAATCCTTGGGGTTGTTCCATATATATCTCCTCCTCTGAATCACCATGGAGAAGGTAGTTTTCACATCTAGCTGTTCCAAATGCAAATTTTCAGCAGCCACAATACTTAAAACAGTACGAATAGAAGTCATCTTAACAACCAGAGAAAATATCTCATCAAAATCAATACCTTTTTTCTGTGCAAATCCTTTTACAACTAACCTGGCTTTAAATATTTTCTTACCTCCATCTTCCTCTTTCAGCCTATAAACCCATTTGTTTGGTAAAGCCTTTTTACCTGTAGGCAACTTACATAATTCCCAAGTCTGATTTTTCAGCAAGGAGTCCATTTCTTCTTTCATTGTAAGCTCCCACTGAACCTTTGTATCCACCTGCATAGCTTCATCATACCCTTCTGATTCACCAGCATCTGTTAACAAAATAGAATACAAAGAAGGAGAAAACCTTTCAGGAGGTCTACTTAACCTTGTTGACTGTCTAACATTCACTGGAGTTTATGGTATTTCTTGTTGCTGTTGCAGAGCATGAGGAACCACTGGAACGTCATTATCTAGAGTATCATCCAACACCACATAATCCTTTTCTTTCTTCTCATGCTACTGCAACTGATCTTTGTACAACACATTCTCATTGAATATAACATCTCTGCTTCTCACAATTTTTTGATTTTCAAAATTCCAAAACCTATAACCAAATTCATCAATGCCATATCCAACGAAGGTACACTTTTTTGATTTTGCATCCATATTAGTTTTATTTTCAGAATCTACATGTGTAAATGCTTCACATCCAAAGGTTTTGATAAAAGAATAACTCACCTTGTTACCTGTCCATGCTTCCTCTAGAATACCACAACCCAAAAGGAACTGAAGGACCTCTATTAATTAAGTATGCAGCGATGTTGACAGCCTCTAGCCACATGTTTAAAGTTAGCCCAGCATGCAATCTCATGGTCCTTGCACGCTACATTATTGTCCTATTCATGCATTCAGCCACTCAATTCTCCTATGGAGTTCTTGGAACTATTTTCTACCTATGAATTCCATTAAAGGAATAATAATCCTCAAATTCTTTGCTACAATACTCACCACCATTATCAGATCTAAGACATTTTAATCTTTTACCCGTCTCATTCTCAACCAAGCTTCTCCATTTCTTAAATGTTTCAAATACATCAGATTTCTGCATAAGGAAATAAATTCAAACCTTCCTAGTTGCATCATCTATGAATGTAACATAATACCGAGAGCCACCAAGAGAACATACCTGAGCTGGTCCCCATACATTTGTATGCACAAGCTCCAACTTTTCATCTTTCTTTTGCTTCCCATCCTTGAAAAAATTGACTCTCTTTTGTTTTCCATACACACAACTTTCACAGAAATCCATATTAATACATTTTAGACCTGATAAAACTTTCTTAGAATGAAGTACCTTCATACCTTTTTCACTCATATGCCCAAGTCTGTTATGCCACAGTGTTGTCTCAGAACCTGCAACAACTATTTCAGTCTCTTCCTGTGAACTTGCAGTAACTGTTCCTAAACCTATTTATTTTTTCTCTGCAACAGCTAAAGTAGAAGGAACAACATGACTTGTACAAAGATATAAGGTTCCTACTTTCACACCTTTTGCTACTATTAAGGCACCTCTTGAAACCTTCCAATTTTTATCAGTAAATGTAACAATGCAGGCTTCATCAGCTAGCTGCCCTAATGAAATTAAATTCCTACTCAGCCTTGGAACATGCCTTACCTCTTGTAGTAGCCAATGATTCCCATTCTGCAACTTAATCTTGATTCTTCCCTTTCCAACAATTTGACACGGTTTGTTATCTCCCAAATAAAATAGCCCAAAATCCCCTTGGACATAATCAAGAAAATAACTTCTATGGGGCGTAGCATGAAATGAGGCCCCTTAATCTAAAACGCATGAATCATCAGCATTATCTAGGGAAAGAATCAAAGCATCATCTTCAAATTTATTACTTACCACATTTGCCTCCTTATTGCGTTCTTGTTTGTCTCCCTCTTTATTCTTTTGAGACCAGCAATCTTTCTTTAGATGACCTGGTTTCCCACAGTACCAATAATCCTTTTGTCCTATGGATTGGGACCTCTTGTCCTTTGATTTTCCTAGTGACTTCCCATGACCTCCAAAACCTTTTCCTCTCTCCTTTGATCTGCCCCTACTTTCTGCATTCAAAACACTACTTGATGTGGACCCTCCTGAGCTTTTGCGTCGCATTTCCTCGCTAAGGATAACACCAACAACATCATCAAATTTCAAAGTAATTGAACCAGAGACAGAGTTACATCCATTACCAAGCTATTCTGTTTTTCTGGCAAAGAACATAATATCAAGAGAGCCCTCACCTCTTGATCAAATTTCACTTTTACATAAGTTAACTGACTGGTAATCGTATTAAACTCATTTATTTGATCTGCCACAGATCCAACTTCAATCATTTTCATATTAAACAAATGCTTCATGAGAAATACCTTATTTGAAGCTGAGGGTTTTTCATACAATTTAGCCAAAGATTTCATCAGTTCACTTGTTGTCATCACTTCTATTATATTAAATGCCACAGATGGTGCTAGGCACAACTGAATGGTTCCCAGTGCCTTTCTATCCAGAAGATTCCAATCCTCATCAGTCATTGCTACTGGTTTCTTGGCTATTCCTTCCAATAGCCACCATAAATCCTTCTGATAGAGATAATCCTCCATCTGCATCTTCCATAATTGATAGTTCTGCCCATTGAATTTACCACGAGACTCCCACTCAACCGTGAGACCTTCTTGCAGATGATAATTAAATACAACCCGCTCTAATACCACTTGTTAGGGATTACATGCAGAAGATATCAATTAAATGCAAAGAAAGATTAAACAGTGGAATGGAAATACACAGAAATAATAGCAGCGAGAGACAAGTTTTAACATGGTTCACCCAAACCCGGGCTACATCCACCAACAGAGAGTACAATATTATTATCCAGTAAATCAAACTGATTACAACCAACAATCCTTGCAACTCAATACTGCTACAAAATGCTACAATACATCAACATAAAACCCTAACCCTTAGTCACTTTTATCAAGCCTTATTCGGTTACAGAATAGGGTTTTTTTTATGTCGGCCAATATAAAATAACTCCCGACGCCTTTATAAAATAATCTATAATTTTTGCTTTGGGGGTGCTGCCCCCAGCAGCCCCCACTGGGGGCGTTGCCCCTAGACCCCCACCGTGGGCTCCGTCCCCAGGTCCCCGCCAGGGGGATAAGCCCCCTGGGCTTGACAGGAGGGGCTCTGCCCCCCTGCACTCCCCCGTTAAATAATTTGGGGGGAAACTGCGTCGATAAAAGTGGGGAAAATTTAACCTCTGAGTCTAATTAGGCTCCATATAACAACAATATACTATGCTAAGATTTTATGGATCAGGAGTAGAGCCATACAAACTTCCAATACATGTGACAGAAAGGGTTTTTGCATTGGAATATGTAAGGTAGATGTAGAGTACTGATGACCTACACTTTGTCGGTCAGCAAAAGAAGACCTTATTTCCTTCTTTACCTGTTTCATGTGGAGGGTTCACATTGGAGAGAAAAACATTTAAGGTGGCACATGATCTTTTGAAATTTTTAAATTTTGATGTTGTCTATCATTGGCAGTATGATCCATGTGACACCATTAAAACAATGATCATGGCCAATAGGAATGTTGCAAGTAGAATTCAACATCAAAGTAAATCCTTGCTTGAAAACTTGAGAAACAAGGATTCCTAGGATGATGTCAAAATAATAATGGAGAAAATTGCTACTGAGAAAGGTATTTCTTTTGAACAATTGTTAGCAGAAATTATGGCATTACACTAGACTATAGGAGCACTAGCAGAGAATGAAATCAGGAGGTACAACAATTTTTATGGAAAAAGTGATAAACCATCTATTAGAGTAAAAATGCCAAATCCTCTAGATGAGTCTGTTACAAACAAAAATTGGTCACGATAAAAAATTACTACATTTTGGTCTATGAGGAAGGAGCTAGGTGAACCAAGAACTATTATAGAGTATGGAGAAATCAATGAAGATGAAGAGTTCAACAAATTGTGGAATATAGAGCATCCCAATGAACATGAAGATGAAGAAACTGATAGTGATGATGAACCTGATGATGATAGGGATGAACAAAGCAATTTCAAACCTGGTTTTAATGGTTCAAGTCAGGCCATAAAAAAAGCATATACTTCAGGAGCAGCCATAGCTAAAAATATGGGTTATCAAGGTGGTGGTTTGGGGTCCCAAGGACAAGGCATTTGGAACCCAATAGATGTAGTCACCAGAAAACTAGTTGATAAACGAGGCCTTGGAGTTGATAAAATAGACCAAGGGCATACAAGTATAGCTGAAAGAATTCATTTTGTTACAACTTCAAATCCTAATCCTTATGGTCAGATGCAATCACAACTTGGACATGCCCATGGTGGAGAGCCTAGTACGACTGACACTGCCACTAGTGGAGAACTTAGTCAACATGTGCTACAACAACAGGTCCAACAACAAATTACACACAAGAGGACACCAATACAAGATACCACACAAACACTTAGTGATCAAGGGATATAGAAGAGACAAAGGATTATGACAGGTCGAAGTCCAACTACCAGTTCCACTACAAAGGAATTATTTCCAGGCACTCCCCCAGTTAGTGTGGCTGCAACAGAAATTGCAAGTACTCCTATTCCTTCATCGTTCAAGCGTTCCCTTATTTCTGCATCCTTGGGTTTTGATTACATTCAAGAGTTTAAAAAGAAATCAAAATTGTATAAAAAAGATAAGAAGCAACTGATGGAGAGTGTGTCTGTTGTAACTTCAGAGCTTACAACAACCATGATATTACCCACATTTGACACAAATTCAGAAATCAGGGAGTAAACAATTATTGTTCCCACAGTTCAAAATAAACCAGAAAATTAGATGGATCGATCTGAATTTTAGGTGAGTAGTTTGCAATTTGATTTTTCTGGATTAAAAATACTGACAAAATTAATATAGCAAAGAAGAACAATGAATTGGTGTACATATCATTGCTAAAGCATGATAGAGAGAAAAAAAAGTTGCAGAATCAAATAGAAAAATTATAGGCAGACCTAGCAAATGAGAAAGCAAAGAGGAAAACAACAGATAACAAGAGCAATGAATTAGAAAAAAGAATAAAAAATTATGCCTTTACATCAACAAGCAAAGAGGATAAACAAACAAAGGTGGAATTGAATGGACTGAAGCAAAGGTTAGATGAGAGAAAAAAGAAATATGATGAGGAAAAATCTGCTTCAGAAAAAATTAAGATAAAGCATTGGGAAAGCAAATGAACAGTGGGAACAAAAATTGGAGAAAGAAAAAAAAATGAAACATTGGTCGTAGATCTTATGGAAGCAAAAAATGAAATAAAATCTTGTCAAAATAAGTTAACTGAATTTTGTAGGCAAACAATGAGGCACATGAAACAAAATATTTGGGAGGAAATAATGCAGAGGATTGATCATTTGTGTGAATTGTTTCAATTGATTGATGCCATGAGACTACATCATAATAAGTTGAGCAAATATTTAATGGACAACAAAAATGTGCAACTGCAGGCAGAAGAGAAATCTGCAAATTAGGTTCTAGAAATAGTCTACAAAGCCAGTGACAATGAATTGATTTCAAAAGGCATTACTAATCATATTGAAGCCTCAATGAAGGTGACATCAATCATTCAAAAGTGTTCAAGAATGTGGGAAACAATAGAATTTGTGATTAAGGTTGCAACAAAGATTAAGGAGGATGAAAATGCAAGGAACTTGACAAAGGTTGGTTTGCCACAGGCTTTTGACACAAATGAGCAATTCATTGGAAATGATAATTTTAGAAAGAAGATGGAGGATGCAAGGAAGATTGACTTGGACCAGTTTCCTCAAAACCCAGATGAGGTGAACTTTTTGGATTGCATCAAACCACTGATAATCTTGAATGCATCTTTGGCTGAAACTTTCAAGTCAGGATCCAAATTGAAATTCGATCATACATTGTTAACAAAAATTCAAGTCAGACAACATCAGCTAGAAGAAATGACAATTCCACCACTTGAACATTGGAATTTGCTAAAAAAATTGTTAGAATGATTTGATATTGATATTATGAGTTTCCAAGTTCTAACTCAGCTTTGTGCAGAGTTGTCTTTGAGCAAGATTTTACATTGCCTCTATGTATTCCTTCATTTGAAAATCAATAGAAAACTCAAATTCAGTAATGTGTTGATGTTCAATTATCTCTATTATTTATTTTATCAATTGAATATAAACTCTGGTTTCAACTACTAGAAGACAAACCCTAAACCAGCGAATCAAATGGTCTGTTGTAGGAGTATATTTCATTTTCTGACTCAGTTGTGGATAAGGCACTGATCAAAATAATTCATAAACTGTGAAAAATGATGCAGAATCACATATCAAATCAAAAACCAAAATTCTACTTTACTGCAAATTTTATGTTTTATGCACAAATCAACTTTAGCAAGGAACTATTAAGCATTGAGTTGAATGATGAATCACTAAGTACATGTAAAACTTATCAGTATGACACAATTAAAATATGAAATAATTAATAATATGTTAATGTATTCAATTTGATTCACAATTTCAAGGAATAAAATATAAAATATCATCGACTACAGTTTTGGAATATGATTCATGAAATGCAGTATAAATACCTAAAAACTGCTAATTCACTTCCATTTCCCAAATTGAGTTAGGGTCCTCAAACTGACGGTCAGATAAAGAAAAAGAGTCATCTTGATTCTGAGTCTGGTCTTCATTTTCTTTGTCTTGATTTTGAGTCTCAAAGTCAAATTCATCAGTTATTATGTCACTGTCATTTGTCCCACCACCACCAGTGTTTGAACTTGAAGTGTTGCACAACCCTCTTCTTTCACATATGGACTTCTAGATTGTAAGTGCCCTTTCATAAGGAAAATTTTTAACATTATACGCACTTCCTAACACCCTCAAGCAATTTTCCAAATTCTTATCTAGTTTGTTTCTTATCTTTGATTTCAAAAACTCTAATGCACTGAAAACTCTCTCATCTTCCACCGAACCCAATATCATTATTTGACATAAATCAACAAGTTTGAAATATTTTGATATCGAATCATGCAATATTTCACTCTTACCCAAGTTTTTCCAAGCCTTTGTTATTGATCCCTCTTCGAAGGGATTCTCCATGGCTTTAAACTAGTCTATCATACTTCTTACAAACTGACTACATTGTCCTCTAAGCTTATTTCCATCTATAATTCCTTCTATTCTCTATCCATTGCATTCTGTACTTTTCAAAAACTATGCGGTCAAGGTAGTTACTTTTTGATGAAAAAAGCTTGGGTTATCTCAGTGGCCTTGAACCCAAAATTGAGGATACACAATAGACATGGCTTCAAGTATTTCTTCTCGAGGGAATCGATTATAAATCTTTGTTGAAAGCTTGATTGCAATTTCCTTCAAATTATTACTAACAAATTCAACAATGCCATCAAAATCTTCCTTTCTAACAGGTACTTCTCTGATAGAGCGCCTGACCATCTTACAATGGTGCGTTGGTATCTCAAATCCACGTACAAAAGCACGTAACTCCCTGCTTGCATTAAACTGTAAATAATTTTTCGTATGATTCAAATCTGTAATTATCTGCCACCTATAAAAATTTAGGCTTTTTGAAGTTAGATCTAGATATAGATTATCGAGGGCCATGCATTTTATTCTACGTAGTTTGGTACACTCATAGATATACATGGTTCTGTCTTGGGATTTCTTCACAAGATTGTTCATTTCATCCAGCATGGGGAGAAGACTAGCTAAAGTTAAGAGTGTCTCTATATTGCTTAACCTATGTAAGAGGTCAGGAGATTTGTCTACTGTGTTGCGATGCTCGTACATTATTCCAATCAAGGATGGATATTCTGAAAGAACTCATTACGCTAGTTCATGCAAGGAGATCCATCTGGTATCAACATCCTTAAGAAGCTTGTTTCCTACTGTTATTACCTCAGCAAAATTTTGAAATTCCGTAAAACATTTGGGACTTCGGCAGAAGTATGAGTGGAGCTCATAGACTAGATTTTCAACTTTTGATACTGTAGGAAACTTGCTTACAATTTTAAATGCTAAATTCATTCTGTGGACCATGTAGTGAATGGCAAGCATGTATGGTGCACAAGTAGTTTGTAATTTTGTGCAAAGACTGGTCCTATGACCTTGCATTATTGGAGCTCCATCAGCTCCTACACACACCAACTTTTTGGCAATTGTCAAGTCATCCATACCTGCAATTTCATTCAAAGACTTCTTAACTAGTTCAAATAGATTTTGTGATGTTGAACTGTCCTTCATTTTATGAACACAGAGTAGATGAGCTCGATGGACATGTTCTTTTACAATATACACATGCATACAGACCCAAGAAGTATTATCTACCGCAGTAACTTCATCTAAAGATAATGCAATGAAGTTTGACTCTCTTACATTCTCCTTTAAATCTTGCTTTTCCACCGCAACGAGATAGTTTGCCCATTCCCATCCAGCATTTATTGACCAATGTGTGCTAGGATAGTGAGGAACACTAAAAAAAGATAATAAATTACTATACTCTAGGTAGTCTGTCATAGGACGCCTTCTAGACAAAATATGAAAAACAACACTCATTTGAACAGGTTTTGCCAGTTGTGCTCCTTCCATTGCTTTTCCAAATTGAGCCTTGATTGTACCTCCACTTGCAGCAAGATTCGTCATTCTTTTCTTATGCTCATCATATTCCACGACATACTTCACATGAAGACATTCTTCCTTTGATTTCCATCTTACTACTGATGTTTCCTTTCCATCTATGATTTGTTTTTCATAAACTTTACCTATATGCTTTTCTATAGTGTCAAACTTTAGTTGCAATTTCTTGTCTCTTTTACATTTCCAACTACAAATAATACACTTGCATCCTGTTGGTTGTTCATCTTTGTTTGCTTTCTCCACTGGTTCAATGAATGGGTACTTTGACACCTAACTAAAAATTCCTTGACATTTCCCACTCGCACCCCGGTTTTGAATCTTTTGATTTTCCTTTTCTTTTCTTCTTGCCAACATCATCTACAACGCTAGCATTTTCTTTTTCATCCAAGTCAATTATCTCAATCTGGCTAACTGGGGTATCCCTTGGAACATCTTTTGCAGTATTGCCATCCTCATTGTGGCTAACCAGGGTATCCCTTGAAACATCTTCTGCAGTATTGCCATCCTCATTGTGGCTAACCAAGGTATCCCTTGGAACATCTTTTGCACTATTGCCATCCTCATTTGACTCAATGGCAATCCCACCTTCTGGTGGTGGTGAGGTATTATGAATGGCTTCTTCATTAATATTTGGTGCAAGAGTTGATGATGTAGCTCCATCTTGATTTGATGGATCATAAACATTGCCAGTTCCAAAGTAAGACTATATACTAACTCCATGTTTTCGATGTTTTGATGGCCTCCTAGTCCCTTCACCACCTTGAGGAGTCTTACCCTTGTTGCACTTACAGCTCGACATCTTGATCTATCACTTCGAATAAAAGATGGAAAAAAATGTTTTCTTGTTTAAGGACATACTCATAGAATATAGATCCCATTCCCTACTAAATATCTTCTTTAAGATTGAATCAAGAATGGAAAAGAGATAAATAAATCTTATAACACTAATACTATGAAGAAATGATTACTCACCTTTAAGTTTAGGTTTTCACTAACTTGTTATTCGTTAATGCAGGAATGCCTATGTTATAAGTTTGTAACTTTGCCTGCGATCAACTTCAAGGTTCCAACTCCAACTTCCAAAATTTGAATCAAGAGCTCACAATTTCAGAACTGAACAAAACGTGTAAGAATAAATCAAAGTTTTGATTGTATTTATATTAATCCATATTTGGTGAATTCCATAGGAATTCTATATGGTATATTAAAAAATTTGGCAAATCCCACGTGATTATATAAGGAATACGTTTAAGTGTCGGCGAATCAAACCTTGACAAACTACATACATTGTAATTTCCAAGGCAAACATGGCCCTACGATTAGCATGGAGGTGTCATGGAAATTGGCGAAATGGCCCCTCATAATCAACTACTTGTAAATTTTAATTGGCGAAATGGGTCCTCACGCGCAGTGATCATTTAATAAGGTTGGCAAAATGGGTCCTCACACGCAAAGACCATTTAATGGAGTTGGCAGAACGTGTCCCGATACACAATGTTGTTTTAATAGTATTGGCGAATATATAGGTGATTTAGTACTTGCTTCCGATATTCCAGGCAAAAATATTAGTCTGCCCATTTGAAATGCATAGTTTGTTATGGTGAAAATCTTACTTCATTGATTCTCATAAAATAAATCGATGGCGAATGGATATGGATTCGACTGATAATACGTAAAATATAGGTGATTTGAGCACCCTGTTGGATGCAATTTATTTGTCAATTTTGACTTGGCTGATCTATGATATTCGCCAATTGGTGAATATTCACCACTAAAAAAATCTCTGCTAGGAATAGTTAGGCATCCAAAATTCACTATCATGCTTCTGTCATTTGAAAAATGAACTTGCGGACCTCCAAAACACCTGAAACTCATATGGATGCACTTATACACTACTTTGAACATCTCCTCAAAACTACATAGCCATATCTATCATTGCGGAGGAATGCAGAGCATTCCAAACAGTCTTCATGATCACTTGATTCTGCCAAAGCACAGACCAGAACTCTGTCTCTCATAACTTTCACCGTGGAGGAGCAAATGATCTGAAACTTTAAATTTGGCACATTTACATCATATTAAACTTAACCTCTGAACTGCATGCCCATATCTTCAAATGTGGAGGAATGTGGAGCATTTTACTAGGCAGTATTCCAGGCAACTCTTTATAGTAGAAACCTTCACCAACTTCCGAAGGCCAAAACCTTCATATAACAACACATACATCCTTAGGAACAATAGGAAGGATCATACAACATATCACAGGTCATCAACATATTCTTATCCTCAACATAGCTTCTAATTCCCATCTTAATATATCATCATTCATCTTAGTGCTTCTAATTCCTATCTTAATATTTCATCATGAAATCATCTTTGTTGACCACAAGCATGCTCAAAACAACTTTACTTGACAGTGATCAAGGCATGGCATCTAACTATGAACATCAGAAACCAACCATGAACATCAAGAACATCACTGCATCTCATTGCATAACTATTACTACACTGGTATATCATCATCACAAATTGAGTGCTAACCTCACTCTGAGTGTTGACATCATGACAACACATATTGCCAACACAAAGTCTACCAAATGGGGCCTAATGAGACCCTTCACTTTTCTATTTATTTTATCCCAATCTTCTTATGACATAGCAGTAATCTTGGATCTAACTATTGCAGCCCATATATCTCTATCCATAAGCATATTCTCCATCTTCAGCTTCCAAATCTCAAAGTTTATGCCCAAGAAATTATCCATTTCTATCCTTGATGTGCTTGAAATTTTTTCCTACAAGAGGATCTTGTTCTACACAACCTCCTACTTAATCTAAGGTTAGTGTTATCACCTAAAATTGCACCCTTTTGTTGGAGCTTTGACAATTCCAACAATTTCAAAGTAACATGGGATTGGTCTCAAGGTGTTGGACCTTTGCAGGTGAGACCAAACCTCCAGAGAAGGTTGGTTCCTCTTTCTGAGCTTAAAGCTCAGAGAAATGGACTAAATCAAATGCTACAGACACAGGGGAAAAAGGGAAGAAAGTACTGAAATTAAAAGGGGAGGTGATGCACCAGATTTATAATGTGTTAGCTAGGATTAACATAACACAACAACGATCTCAAATACTAAAAGAAACTTACATAGACTTATAACTTTAGCAGAGGTTCCAATTAGAATTTTGTAACTATAGGAGGGACCATTTTATACACAGAATGAGTTACAAAATTAAAAAAAAATAGAGGAAAAGCATAAGAGAGGCAAAATATTAGTGAATATATTGATCATGAAGGCTAAATAGCCATTGCAAAGAGAAGATAACTTGTTACAAAGAAGTAGACACAAAATAACCATCTACATTCATGGGTGAACAATCAACTAGAGACAACAAAGGCTCAGAACAAAGAACACAATGTATCACATCCAGTTGGTTTTGTAGGTGCATTACAAGGTCAGAAAGTAACAAATAATTTGCCAAGCATAACAGCCTAGAAGAACAACTAATACAAATACATTTTTTTACATGCATATATAGCTTTACACATCGCATTGTAGTATCCATGGATGTGGAAGGAGAAGTCAACAAGGAAGGCACATCACCCATGCTACAATAAATCCATTTTACATCCTTGGAGCACACCCACACGACCCTACCCATGAAATCCACTGAAATAGGAGTATGCCCATGCCATGAATAGAAGAAATTCAATGCAAAGGGACTATATTAGCATGGGGAAGTGAGGAATCCATCTTCTATAAGAAATCAGGCTCTGAAGAAGCATTATGGCAACTAGGAGGGTTGTTGAGTAGTCTCATCATGTTTTGAATAGTACAAAATGCCTCTGGAAGGTAAAAAGGTCAGCCTCTGACATATCAGACTACCTCTGATCAGTTTTCCACCGATCAGGCCTGGAAAGGTGAAAGAGGAAACCCCAAGACCTCTGAAGTCTGAAAAAAGAGAAATCATCAGGCTTCAGGGCTCAAGCATTCGCCATTGAATTGTTCTTTGGAAGGAAGAAGAACCTGACCTCCACCCACACAACACTTAGTCAATTTTATGAAATCAATGGAGATTAGGCCTCAGGCCTTCCGTCTTACACCTTCCTAGAGAAGGAAGAAGAGAGAAAGTCTGAGCCTTGCAAGTTTGAAGACTTAGCCACTTTTACAAAGGTTCAGCGGAGTTAGGGGTTCAAGCCTTCGACCTTCCTCCTTCCAAAAGAAAGGAAGAGGGAAGAAGAAAAGATCAAAGTCTGAAACTCTGAAACACTTAGAAATATTTTGAAGAAAATGAAGTGGAACTCAGACCCCAAGCCTTACTCCTTGAAGTAATCCGGATGACGTCACTACCACCTGGTAGATTTTTGCAGTTCCGTAGCCACCCTTTGCCTTAATAAAATAATCCCCGTGGAATGGTGGAAACGAACCACAATATGCCACATGTCCAATCGGGAGTCGGTCGTCAGGCCTTCCACCTTACACCTTTTATGAAGAGGGCGGAAGGTGAGAAGCCCAAACTCTGACCTCCAACATACATAGAACATTTACTTGTCAGGCTTCAGTAAGCGAATCTCCAACCTTTAGCCTTCCAAAAGAGAATTTGGAAGAGAGAACTCTCAACCTCCAAAGACTGAAACACTTAGCTGAATTTGCAAAGGGACAAAACAGAGTTTAGAGCCAAGTAGAATGGCAGAGTGAAGGGAAGAACTTTGAACTCCAAAACTCTAAAAGAAAAAAACACAAGGAAAACTTAGGATTTTCAGGGCTTAGTCATTTTTGGTGGTTTTCCCTTGCATTTGAAAGGGTGAAAATACTAGGATCTTGTGGATCTTTAGACTATTTGGCTAGAAGGAAAAATAGGGTAACAGTTAGTACAAAAAACCCTTTCCCCTAACACCTAGAATCCAAGGTGATCAGGCTCTAATACCAAATGAAAGGAAGCAAAGGTGCATATTACACTTCCTACACTAATCTATGAGAGGAGGTATGTGAAAAAGTTACACTAATCATACAACTACAAGGAAACAAACATGAAATCAATATACCATAACACAATTATTTACATGGGGAAAGCTCTTTTAGGATAAAAAATCCACACTCTAAAGAAACTAAATAAATTATTTAGTATAAAAAGTTACAATATGCTTATAGAGTCTAATCCTTTAGAAGAGTATCACCAACAAGAAATCTTGAGTAATTCTAGAAACATAACGATACCTACAAAACTCACTATTAAAACCTCCATCTCAAGCACCTAATAAATAAGAGAATAAATACATAAAACCATCAAATTGTAATTATGAAACCATGGGCTAAAACTACCCAAAAATGTGGTTCCCAAATCCCTAGTTAAAAATCCAATGCCCAATCCCCAAGATGAGTTCATAGGCTAAAAATAACATACTCCTTCCACCTACCATAAGTTAGTCATAATCCACTCACTAACTTGGGTGCTCCATTTTAGATTATTTATCTCCATTCAAGAATGCCTTATGACATGTCATAACATGTTTCATAAGTTGGTCAACAAGTGTAACTTTTACAACTCATAGTTGTTCTTACATTGCCAATATGGGAGGCCCAACTTCTAGAGGCCATAACTTTTGATCTAGGAAGCTTATTGAGCCCATTTTTAAAAATTGTAGAGCTTTAAAAAGTCCACATCCTAGGCATCAAGAAACCAATTTCATCTTGTTAAAAATATTTTAGGGTCCAAAAATAACCTCTATAGCCCACAAATTTAGTTTTTCTATTCTATATCCCAAAATTTTATGATTTTGTGTTCTTAACGTTAGGATACAAGGTTGTGACACATTTCCTAACATTATCTCACTTCTTAAACACATTTCAAGAGGGAAGGAAGCACCATCACTATCAATTGATTGCTAGGGGCTTAGAGGCCCTTATAATCACAACACCACCTTCACTTTTATGTGCTCACTAGCTTCATCAATGCATCTACAACATTCTATAAAGTGTCAACTTTCTCCAACATCACATTCCCATCCTCTACCATGTCATGAATAGATGGTATTAACATCAATATTCTTAGTCCTTAGATGAAAGGTCAAGCTTTTTGCTAGATATATGACACTCTGACTATCACATAGAACTATAATAGCTCCTTGACTCAACTTCACATCTAAACATAATCTCTTAAGCTAGATGTCTTCTTTACAAGCATGAGCATCTTCAATGTACTCAATTTCTATAGTAGACAAATAAAAAATAACCTATTTCTTTCTCATTCAATTGATAGCACCACTAAATAACGTGAAAATATAACCACTGGTAGATCTCCTACTATTGATATCAAGTACCTTTAAGCACTAAAAATGCGCATGAGATTCCATGAGGACCCTATGATGATGTATAATCCTAATCACATACACAGAAGCGTGAATATAATGCCCTCTCAATAGTGTTTCTCTTGGAGACATGTCAACATCAATTTCTTGCTCCATCGATTCTTCTCAATCCTAACTTTTCTTTACTTTCGCCCTTGTTGACCATTCTTCTTCTACATTCTTGACCTTGTCTACATAGCCAATTTTCATCTTAGTCAGCTAATTGCACCTTTCCCATATTCATTTCATCTCACTCCACCCTTTGGAGGCCTTAAAATGACCTCCTAGACCAAACTCATCTTTCATAATTGACTTAACTTTTGTCAATTCCAGATCCCCCCTATTATTTCTAGATCCCCATTGGGTGACCCTATAGGTGAAAGGGGGCATCCTATTTAACTTGTATATTTGGCTTAGCTCCAGTGGTAGATTGCATCCTTATCCCTCCAAGATCATTCTCCAACTTCCAATTTTTATCCAAACCCCTTCCTTTGTGGGTCGCCCATGGATCCCCCCTGGGCGACCGAGGGTTGCCCCCGAGCGAATTAACCTAGTGAAAGTGGCGACCCATCGGTGACCCTATCCTATTTTCGTCTATGGATTCTCTTTTAGTTTGAGCCCCCAAAACATCTATTTTTTCTCCAGTTTTTATGAGGATTCAACCTAAATATAGAGTGAACTATTCTTATCTCATCTGCCACCTCTAATCATGCATAATTAGCTCATATGATCTATACTTGTCACCTCTCCAACTCATGCTAACTCCATTTTTGCAGTTTGTGATAAGATATCATAGCTTCATCACTCCTCTTTCAACCCAGTCTTCTCTTCAATCTAATTAGTTAACTCTCCATTCAAGGGAGTTAACTCCCCAGTCATCTCCACCCTTTATGCGCTCTTCCAAGCTATAAATACCCCCTCCCTCAAGCAATAAGGGAGGCAAATCCATTGTTTCAATCATTTTCCTATCTTTTTCTCTCCAATTAGCATTCACATGCTCTTCGTAGGATGTAGGTGCCTTTTGCTTTAGTATTTTGTTTCCCAAGCCTTCAAAGGCTTCATACAACATTGTTACACTAGTGAATTTCCCAAGCCCAAGTGCTTCAAAGATTAATAAGCTCTCCCAATTCATAGCTTTCTCAAGCTCATTCATTTTCTCTCTTCCCAATTGCTTCCAAGAGGAGGACCCCACTATTGCAAGAGGACAAAGAGGTTGCTGAAACAAAGAATCTTAAGGGTAGTGCAAAGACTCATGTGTCGATCACAATCTAGGTTTTTCATGCTTTATTGGATAATTAAATCACAATTTGCTATTGGGAATAGTAATCTTGCAATGCAATTTCCTTGATAGATTCATTTCAAAGTTGATTAGATTATTTTGCTTAAAGTAGTTTAAATTGCAACTCTAGATTAAATTTCATATTTCACACTTTCAATTCTTGGATTAGCACAAAAATCTCTTCAAAAATACCAAAAACATAGTATAAATGCAATTGGGTAATCTCATATTAATTTGCATTCATATTTCAAATTCCTAGTCAATTAGTTCATTTTTGATATTCAACTCTAAAAAAGAACCAAAAAATCATTTGCATACATATTGAAAAACCTAAAAAATACAAAAAATATTAGAATTTAGAGAAATCCAAACCCTCGATTCGATCATGAGGTAGGATTCAACAACACAAGCATTCACAAACACCTCGATTTCATCATGAGGTCAAGAAGTCAAGAGAACTCATACAAAGCCTTAGATAACATCACTATGTCAAAAATCAACTCTTGGTCAACTCAAATCTATTCTCCCTATACAAGCATACGAATGTGCCTTGGAATTAGAGGTGAGTGGGTGAGGGCTATCCTTGACGAGATTGAAGAATTACATCCTAGGCCACAACTAGCACAACAAACATAAGAAGAACAAGAACATGCGCTTAGGGTAATTCAACACAAAGAACAAATACAACAATGTGTTCAAGCCATAGAAGAAAGGTTACAACATAATAGGCTCATCAACGAATACAACTGACAACCATCTAGACATTGGAACACAAGAAACCCAAACAAGAGATTGGTAACTAGTGACCCTTCGAGTCATAATATTATTTCTACCACAATAGTCATAGAACAAAACATAGAAAACTATAATAGGCCCCAGGACTGGTTGACCGCTCTTTATGACGTTTTGCTCTTAAGAGAACAAAACCACCCTGGGTCTCACCTCCACTTTACTGGATTCTTCCATTAGAGTGAGAGTGACTTGGAGTTTTCCCAAGGTGAGGAGAGGGTCCATGTGTTGTATCAAAGCTAAATCATCCATGCTCATGTCTGAGTCACGTTTTGAGGAGTACATATTTTGGTGAACCTGATGTGAACTACAAATCCTTATAGGACTAGTTGTTTGTTTCCTTTTTCAAAATTCTTTCACAATCACTTTCACACTTCATCACATTCATTTTAATTTTCATATCCACTTTCACTTCGCTCATCTTCTCTTTTGTTATCTTTCATTCATTCCATTTATTCTAAGGTGTCTACAGCACCCATGAATATGACAGAACCTAAACTCAACCTAGGGAACCTTCCCTCTAGAGACCTGAAACACCATCCTTCAACAGGTATGTGCCACTGACCCAATGGAACCCATCTCAAATTGTTACAAGTTTGAGGATTTAGACTATGAAAATGACATAAAGAAACCTAGGCATTCCCTAACATTCAACAATCCTACATGGGAATAAAACAACAATTCAACCCATGCATCATAGGGAACGAAGAGTACAAGTAAGATCAGAGATCCATCAGCTAGATCAACCCTCAACAAGAAACCAAAACACACATTTAGATGATGAGGTTATATGACTAGAGATGTATTTGCAAGAAGCCAAAGACACTCAAGAGGCCTTGCGTGTCACTCTTCGAGAAGAACAAAGTGAATGATAACAAATAGGAGGGTCAAGTCATGAAAACACCCAAAATGAAATTTCATGAACTGAGGAAAAAAAAAGAGGTCCTACACTTGTAGATTTTGTCACAACACTATTCCAAAGGATTAGGACCCTTGAGGCGGAACAATCCATTCAATAAAAAGAGCAAAGTTACATGACAACAATAGGGTAGAACAAGACCATGGAGCATCTCGGGATCCCCTACCTCAACTTCTATTCTTGAAATGGAAGTAATGAAGTATTCCAAAATGGGAATCAAATAACACACAATCCTTAGAAAATGCAAAATAGTCAACCAAACCAAGGCGCTATGCTAGGATATCAAAATTTGCCTATTGGGTTAATGCTTTCAACCCCATAATCTCAGAGCACATTCCTAGGAACAAACCTAAAGTACTTGAAGGAACCACCAAACCATACCATAAGAAGTGTAATGCTACCGTGAACTCTTCCAAATCTACCTAAGTTTAAAGGATAAGGAGATCTCAACTCAGACATTAAGGTGTACACAACTGCCATGAGGGAACTTCTCCTTTGGGATGGAGTCATTACCAAGATTTTCCCAAAGACATTAGAAGGATTCACCTTGGATTGGTACTATCACCTTATTGAAGCCTCTATCCATTAATTTTGATAACTTATAGGGGGGTTTGTCATGGATTTTGACATGAACAAACTCATAAAAATAGGGATTCATGAATTCCTTACCATGAAACAAGAACCAAATGAATTGGTAGCACATTTTGTCATGGGTGGAGACAAGTGCTCTACTCATCCACAAGTGCCTTGAATATGAATCACAAGGAATTGTATGACCTCTTCTTGCATTCCCTTAATAGGGATACTCAAGAAGAAGTTCAAAAGTTACCCTATAAATCATATGAAGAAGCCCTAGAAAGTTCCCTTCGAATTGATCAAGTTGCCATTGACAGCGGGGGAAAGCTTATGGGACAAAAATATGATCGGTAACCAAAAAAATGAAAATGAAAGAAATAACACATCCATGATAAGGATATTGAATAAAATAGAAATGTGAATATAGAAGAGGTAACAAATCAACCCCCAATCAAGAACAAGGTGAGGGATGACTACAATGGAAGAGATTACTACCCTTTGAATGTCAACACAATAGATCAACCTTAAAATGGCAGCTATCATCCAAGAGACAATCATCCAACATGGAATAAAAATTGGAATGATAATAGGTACGATCAACCTCCTTACGAGTAAAATCAATTCTATTCCTTTCATAGGACTAGGGAGCATAGTACCAAGTCATGTCGAGAATACAAAAAATCATCACTAGGTTACCTAAAGATCAACAATGGCTATTCATCAAAATGTTCTTAAACCCACAATAAGTTACACCCAACAATAACAAATATTTGAGATAGAAACAAGTACCCATCGCTCCACAAAACACCAGCATGAAAAATTTTCAAGACCCTTTTCCTGCTCACAAGAACACTAAATAAACAATTAGGACACGACAACCAAAACTACTAAAATGAATATTCTTGTACAATTAGGACCAAAAGGAGAATCCAGAATGTTAGGGTTGGTTGAAATATTGCATGAGGAAGAGAATGAACTCAACATAAAGAAAAAAGAAGAAATTCATGAAGGGGTGGTTTTGGCCATGGAACTGATACTTTCTCCCATTGGACCTTATGAGCTAATCAAGGATTTAAAGAAGACTTATGCTCACATATCATTTATAGATCTTCTCAAGAATTCTCCTTCTCATCATTCAACCCTCTTATTATAATAGGATTAAGGTATCTAGATTAGATCACTCCACCCAGTGAACAAATAAATCAAGTTGAATTCAACATGGATCTACCCAATGCTGAATTGAAAGACCCAAGATTCTTCTTTGATCTGAAGCAAATGCCTTCTGAGGTAGATTTACTAAAAAGGGAGAACTTGTGCTATACTTACAAGTGTGGATTTATGATATGTGCATAAATAGAATGCTAATTGATGATGGGGTTTCCGTGAAAATAGTTATGTTTTACCTCTTAGAAAGGATGGGATATAGACATACTAATATCACTGCATCCCGAGATACCTTGAGAGGATACAATAACTTGAAAGTTGCTACAATAGGCAAGATCACACTACTAGTTTTCTTATGACCCAAAACCATTCCTACAATGTTCTATGTTATCAACAAGGATACTAGATATAACTTATTGCTTGTAAAGTCATGGATATATCGAATGAAAATTGTACCATCCACATTGTTCCAAGAGGTCCAATTCTTACACCTTGGGAAAGTATATGTTGCAAAAGGGGACCTGGATCCTTTTAGTATGGTTAAAATAGATGCAACCAAAAAGAATATAGGGATCCCTTTCCAACAAATAAGATTTATGTCCCAGATCCCATGCCTCAATCAATACAAATCAAAAGGATAGAAACACCTACCAAAATAGTAAACAATGTGGAAATAAGAACCTTTGAGAAAGGAGAATTGTCAACATAAAAGTAAATAGTCCCAAAAGAAACAACGATGAGAATCATGGAGTGGTTGGAGAAAGTGGGACCTCTTCAATTTCCTCTAGAGATTCTCACTATTAATGTGTCCCTCGGAGATGAATGAGTCAATCACATTTTCCCATGTATAGGAAAATAAAAAAACCCCATCGAACGAAATGGCTTGAATTCAAAAAAAGAAATTGGCCTTAAACAGAGTGAATCCACATGCATTCTTAGATCTTAAGGAGGAGACATCCAAAAGTTATGCTCCTTTAACGCCACCAAAGGAAATAACATTTAGTGAGGCATACATACTTGAAATACAAGAAAAGAGTGATTCATACGTACCACTCTCTGAAGAATCTTACACACCATTGACACCACCTACAGAAGTAAAGACTCGTGATCAAGAAAAGCTAACTCAGTAGATAATGAATCAACAAATATTCTAGAAAGTTCTCCAGAAGCCTTCCAAGCCCCTCAAACCCACGAGAAACCTTTTTCTTCAACCTCAGTACAATCTAATGATGTAGGTGAATGGGAAGCACCTTTAGTACATATAGAAATGGTTGAAAGACTCATAGACGAGGATGAGGTGAGCAAGGGAGAATTTTGTAAGGAACTTAAGATTGAGTGATTGTGGGAACATAAGATCTTGTTATCTTTGAATTGATTGAGAGATACATGGGGTATTCAATGGATTTATGACTAGAACCAAATGAAAAAATGAGTATAAGCTTCATTCCACTAGATGAACAAAAGGAGCTACAAACACCCCTTATTTTTTTCAATTCTTGCAAAGTATTCAAGAGTGTCCTGAGGTAAAAATTTACATGCAAGATGAATTTGACCTATTAGATGAACTTCTAAATTGTGATTGAGTCTTGTATTGAACTCCCTCCCATCAACATGCTTTTCAAGCCCTAGTGCATATAACATTAATGAAAGAAATATTGCAACCAATTCAACCAAAGCAGAACAATCCTTTAGGACCTATAGAGTAGGGGAGCTTGTTCTCCAGAAAGACAACCCAAAAATAAGAAACATAGGAAAAAAAATAAGTTTCATGAAGATTGGAAAGGTCATTATATGATCAAAGAAGACATAAAAAATGACACTTATATTTTTTGCACAATGGAAGGTGAAGGATTTGGTGAGACAATCAATGCCTTTCAACTTAAGAAATACTATTCATAAAAATACAAAAAAAATCACAAAATATAAAAATACAAAAAATCAAATATTCCAAAAATCCAAAAAATTCATAAAAATCATGAAAAATCAAAAGTCAACATTTCTTGATCAATCTATTTTGCCATGCATCTTTGTGAGTGATATGCTCTGTTTGATTTTAATTTCAATAAGGAGTCTAAGATTACTTAGGTATAGGTTGATCCTCTCAGCTTTTGAGATCCCTTATATTTAGAGTTGCTATTTATCATTCCCCTGTTGCACATATGCCACCTATGGTTGTCACTGATGTGGTTGTGTGGTTTTCATTGATGTCAACACTTAGTTAAGGACACCCAGTTTGGATACTCTGTTTGGATTGCTATTGATGCTTATGTTGATAATGTACTATGATGGTGTGCCAATAGTGATGTTGTTGATGTTCATGGTTAGATCTCATGACTTGATTAATGTCAAGTAATGTTGTATTGAGCATGTTTATGGTTAGCAGAGATGATATCATGATGATATATTAAGATGGCAATTAGAAGCATCAAGATGAGGATTAGAAGTAATGCTGAGGTTGAGAATTTGTTGTTGATGGTCTGTGGCATGTTGTATGATCCTTCTTGTTGTTCCTAAGGATGTATGTGCTGTTACAAGAAGGTTCTGGTCTCTGGATGTCGGTGAAGGTTTCTGATGCAGGAAGATGCCTTGAAGACTAGTTGGTAGAAGCTCTGCATTCCTCTGCATTTGAAGATACGGTCATGCATTTAATAAGTTGTGTTCAATATGTTCTGAAGGTGTTATATCCAAGATTTCAAGTCATTATACCTTTATCAATGAAAGTTACAAGTGATAGAGTTCTGGTATGTGCTGTAGCAGAATAATGTGATGATGAAGGCTGATTGGAATGCTCTGCATTCCTTTGGATGTGAAGATTTGTCCATGTAGTTTTGTGGACATGTTCAACGATGTTCAATACATGCTACTTTGTAGTATTAGGTGATTTAGAGGTCTGTAAGTTCATTTTTCAAATGACAATGTACTACAAATGGTTCTGAATGCCTAATTGTTCTCAGAACACATGTTTGAGTACTTGCACCAGTTGGAGATTGTATAGATCAGTTATATGAGTTTATGTGGACATTCTACATGTCTCTATATCTCTTGGGTTTGAAGCATATGTAGATCTTTCATGTTTTTAGTACCGCACAAAGTTTTCAAGTCAGTTCATGAAGAGTTATTGTTGTTGAGGCCTATTGGGAATGTTGGAGATGTGCACCACAAAGTTGTTGCTATGCGGAGTTCAAGAAGTGGTTGGAGATGTTATGTGGGTCATGCTAACTCATCTGGGAGAATTGCAAGAAATGTTTAATCATCCATGAGTACCGCCAAGTTGTAATGACTGATGTGCTACAAGATTCATGTGTTTTTCTTAAGGGCAACCTAATTCAAATGAGTGTGACATGCAGATGTTATTCTTTAAAGGATGATGATGTGAAGAATGCTTGGGACTAGGTTAAGCATGTGTTGGGACCCACAAGCATGTTTCTCTTCCTGGTGTTTCATGTAGTTCATGTTAGGGATTCCCCTCTACATGTTTCATGTTGTTTGATCATTGGATGACTTGTAAAATGTAATATTCTTGTTGTATTGGCCAACTTGTAATGTAATCAATGTAATATCATGTATATAATGTAAACCTAGTTGATCTAGCTAAGGTATGATTATATGATGCAGAGCAAGGTGGAGATTATATACACAATCACAAATGAACAACCCTTGCAAATTTGAGACTCTTACTTGGTGGGTTTTCTCTTGAATCTTTCAATTCCCCTAGTAGGATAGCAAACTAGGTTTTTCCACCATAATTTTTCACTAAGATCTCAAAGCCAAATTTTAAATATCATTTCAAATACCCTTTATTCTCTTTGAATACATATCCAATTTTTGGATAGGGTTGTTTTGGAACAAAACCCTCTAAAATTGACTGTTACAGCTCAACTAGGCCTAATTAGCCCTATTTTGCAAAGCAAGTGTGTTAAATTCAAAACCCAAATCACAAAATTCCAATTCAAGGCATTATTCACATCTCATGGGGTCTGAATATGCTAATTTTGTCAGCGAGAACTATTCCCAATTCACTAAGCTACCAAACCCTATGTCTACCTATGCACTTCAAGCCAAAAACATAGAAAAATCAGACTAGGGTTGCCTCAAATTCAACCCAAACTCCATCCCCTACTCCTGCAAATGCCAAAATCATTAAAAGTACTATATCTACTCCCTTTTCACCAATTTTTTATAATTTTTCAATGGTGGAATTGCTCAAAAACTCATTTTTTTCAACTAAACCCTCATCTAGGGTTTCCTGATTGTTTTTAGTAAAATCACTCTAACTTTCTTGAAACATGGTGAAAATGACTCAAACCAAAACCAAAAGATAGGTAATTCTCTCCTCTATCATTTTCAATCAATTTTGGTTTATCTATAGGTCGTACTGATCCGTACAACACACTGTAGCAGCAGAAAACATTGGAAAAAATGCAGAAAGACAGGGTAATTGTTTATCTTCAAAAATGTCTTCAGAACCTTGCTTCAAACATTTCCAGGCCTATTTAAACATCTTCCTTCAAAAACCAACCAATCCAAACTACCTTTGAACTACTTGACTGTTCAACTTCCGCAAAAGACAAAAAGTTGCTTGGTAACTTTTCAACTTATACAAAAATTTTACAATTTTCCACAAAACTGACCCCACATGACTAAAAACATGAACCAATGGTCTAAATAGACCTTAATACAACCAAAAAAACATGACTCAACACAAAATACTAACATTAGACCCTTATTTACAACAAGTAAACTAGGTGCTCCTGCACCAGAATATGAATATGATATGCATTATGATGTGCAACTGAAGGAGAAAGAGTAGAAGCAATAAGGCCTATCATGATTCATCTTGAAGACATTTTTGTGATAGGAGGGAAGTGAAGAGTGTTCCTAATTGATTCAATCATCAAAAGAGGAGTGAAGAGGTAGAAGTGCAATCATCAAAGGAGTGAGCTTCATTGTCAGTTTCAGATAGTAGAAGCACTGTCATGTTGTAATCATTTATGAGTTTATTCTCAGTTTAGGGAGTAGTTGCTTCCTTGGGTTGTAGCCCTAAAACAAAGTCTACAGGGAGTTGTAGCTTCCTTGGGAGTTATCCTAAAACCTTTTTTTAGGGAGTAGTAGCTTCCTTGGGTTGTAGCCCTAAAATAAAGTTGTAATTTTTATAAGTAGTGAGCTTCTTATATTGTGAGTTAATCTTCACCATGGATTTTCCCCCTTTCAGAGTTTTCTATGTATAAATGGTGTTATGTGTTGATGTGCATTATGTTGATCTTTCATGTTTATGTTAATATTGTAAAGTTTAAGTTTTAATCTGCTTCGAAAGATTTGAAGTTTGTTTGGATACTGATTCACCCCCTCTCAGTATCTAGGTGTGTTCAACATCCCCTATTTACATTCCCTAATGATTCTAATCGAAGCCTAGCTCTTAGTTCTACACTAATATTGGTCTTAACGATCCATGTTGTTAAGTATAAACAAAGTCAATCTTCAAACCTACAACACTCAATAAAATCTTGCAAGTAGACCTCCCTCATTTATCCTTATTAGAAGGGAAGTCCAACTAGATAGTGAAAACTTTTGGTGGTGCTCAGCCCCTTATCTTTCTTGGCCAAAAATTCTAGGAAGATCATAACTCTGCAAGAAGCAATAAAAAAAGAGTGCAAAAAAATGAGTGATCAAAAAGAAAAATATATATAGCAGAAGCATCAAAGCAACTCAATATTCAAGCATCCAAAAAGTTTCAAAGAAATAGCAATCAAAAAAGGAAAAAAATGCAAAAAGAGAAAAAAATAAAAAGAAAAAAAGATTGAAAGCGAGAAGGTTGTTGATTGTCCGTACTGTTGAGCGGAGATAAATCTAAGATCAAAGCTACGAGAGTGATAATCTATTAGAGAAAGTGAGGTACAAAGCACACACATGCACGAGTTGAGAAATACTAGGAGTCTAGCTATCTTTAGGGCCATCTTCTATTTTGGAGCTTTTCCTTTACCCTAGGTTTATCTTGTTGGCCATCCTTTGATCTAAGTCTAGTGAGTGATAATAAAATTTGTTGTTTGTCTAAGTTGAAAGCTTGTCAAAAGTGTTTTGTCTAGGTAAGGATCAGTGTTTAGCCTTTAGAAAAGCCCAAAATTTAGAAGCATTCCATCTCCTCCTTGTCCCCACTTGAGTTCCAAATCCCATATCATAAGATTAATAGGTCTCCTATACCAAGATAATTTGCAATCCCCTAGATCAAAAATCTTACTAAAGAGTTAACACATTGTTTGTTCCATCATGCTATGTCATAGCTCATGATATTCCATATGATTAAGGTATGTTGCATTCCATCATTGTTCCCCTGCATTTCATACTCTACATACATTCATATATTCTAAAAAAGGACCAAAACATTGCATAATCATTTTGCATTTGTGTTAGAGTTTTAGAGATCAAACATAAAAGGTTTTGAACTATCCATGTGCACAGAAGGTGAGAAAAGAAAACAATTAAGATCACAAAGACAATTTCATTGCTCTTATCAAAAGTTTGAGGACAAGTCATTATACAAAGAAAGACTCAAAAGCCTGAAGACAAAATGCTCTCATAATATAATTATCTCCCCATGTAAGGGGAAAAATAGAAAGAAACAAGATCTCTACGATTTCAAGGATGACTCTGACCTACTAATCCATCAAAGATTTTTCTCCTAGGCCTCCTATGAGAGCCTGAACCTCCATGAGTTCTATGAGAATAGTAAATCCTTCTAGGAACCTATGAATGGGAAGGACCAGCTCCATTAGTCCTTGAACCAGGCCTATGAATCCCCAACTCAGCCATCTCTCAAAGAACTTCATTTTCACCCTCAAGTATATTAATCCTAGCCCTCGAAGCAAGAACCTCCTAACAACTGTGATGAAGTAGAACAAATATATTAGTGTGATGACCAACTATAGTAGGCACATGAGCATCAACAAGAAGTCTCTCTCATGGGTAACCAATGGCAAGGACTACTAGGTTTAACGAATTATCATGGAAAAAGTCCCTCCATTCCTTGGCACTACCTGAAAGAGAGAAATGAAGAAGTGTTAGTCAAAGACCAAACCCATGGACAAAAGTAAGTATTAAAAGAAAAAAGTAGGTAAAAAGGTACTTATGAGGATCACCAAGCTACCAAGTGGGATCAAAACGTCTAATGTCATCATCAAAATGAATTGGATAATGGCCAGGAGGAGTCACCTATGGTGCCACCTCCTCATCTGAAGATATCTCATGGTCACCTCCAATTTGATCATCATCATCATGATCCTCTACCCTGGGATCATAATCCTCATCAGAAGAGTCAATATCCTCCATGAATATCAACCTCTAGGAGGGAGCTCCTCTCCTACCCCTTTGTCCATGACTCATGGTGTAAACCTCTCTGGTAATCGAAATCCCAGGAGTCAAAGGGGACCAGGTGATCATTTTGTGCTTAGCATCACCCATCTCCTAGACAGATCTGTAGAAAGTAGGAACTAGGGGCAAGTCCTTTGGGAAGTCATCACCAAACTATTGTAGGATTCACTCGACATGGTGTGTCTCGACAAAACCATTCCTATCTGACAAAGCAATCACACCCCTATAGTAAATGTGAATCTATCTGTCATTAGGATAGAAGCCTTCTGTATCAGTGTAAGTATCACAAATCATGTCAACATCGGTGAGAGTGGCCACCATATGTAAAGTAGCATTAAATTGACCAACACGACTCCAATGTGTAGCCCTCAATAGTCTAGAATCTAGAATTGGCATCTGCCTCTAAAATGGCCTAATATGCTCATAAATCCATGTCATAATAAGAGAAGAGTCACTAAAAGCAAGTGCTCCTTGGCATACGATATGGTAGAGGTCTCAATAAACCATCACCAAGATGTCGACTCCCCATGCAAACACAATTCTCTGCTCTATACACTTAATGATGGGTGTCCAACACCTTCGAAGTTAAGTGGAGCCCTTATCTCCCAATAAATAAGAAGTGATCAAACTAATGATGAATTTCCTCAAAGGTGAAATAGGTAGGTGAGGTGTAGAAGTGGGTCAAACCCTTGTCTAGTCCTCAAGATGAGTCACCCCCATGATAGATGCCCATGTCTATTTCTCATCAAAGGACTCACTGTCAGGTAAGACAAGTGGTTATCCTCTCGTAGAGACCCCCAACATGCGATAAACATTGTATAAACTGATACTTCATTCCCTTGAGACTTGGGGAAATCTGAAGGTCTTCCTATCAGTATCCCAATAGGTTAAAATATCACAGTAGATGCGGGAAGTGGGATGAACAACTAGAACATGACATATCATGTCAAGTCCCATCCTCTTTAGAATAGCACGATCACTAGGAGATAAGGCCTTGTAAGCATCAAAAATCCATAAATGCTCATGACTAGTGTTCCATCAAATGTGTGAATTTTTTCAAGCATAAAGAACCTTGCATTAAATCTTGTTAAACTCAAAAAATCTTAAAAAGGCATATATTCCTTACAAAATTGCAAGAAAATGATGAATTTAGTGATCAAATTAGAGAATTACGAAGCAATGAAAATATCATAAAACATCAAATTTTAGTTAGAATCAAATTGACTGGGTCACCCCTTTTACCAGGTCAAATTCCCACCGAGAGACCCTACTATCCAACAAGATCCCCCTGGGTGACCCTATTAAACATCAGGATCCCCACCGGGCAACTTGACCTGGTGAAGGTGGCAACCCATGGGTGACCATATCCCATGCCCCAACATGAAAAAAATCATCACAAAAACTCAATTTTTACCTAATTTCGATAAATGAAAAGATGTGTACACACTAAAATGAAAAATCTAACACAATGTGACAAGAAAAATAGGCAAAAATGGATTCTTTTGAGAAAATTGAAGAAAATACAAACTAGGGTTTAAAGGGAGCTTTTTCAAATGATTGATACCTAATTTTTAGTGGGAGAAAGATTCATGGCCCTATTCACGATCCTCTCGATGATAGATTTTTTATGACTATCACACACATGATTCCATCGCCGTTTGACTCTGTCTGCTCAAAATCCTCCATTCTTTTAGTTTTTTTAGCTTAGTTTTGTTTTGTCCATTTAGGAGTAACTTCTTATTTTTGTAGTTTCTTTGCACCTTCATCTTGTGTGCTTTCATCCTTATAGGTCTCCTCAGTGAAGCAAAGAACTAGGCAAACTTGCGACATGATCTATGGTATGTTCATTCATTTCAATTTCAATGTTTATTTTAAATATATCAAATTTTGAACTAATACTAGTTATTGTAGGTACAAATGCAGGAAATCAACAATAGGCGAGGCCTATTTTGAGAATAGTACTAGCCTTTCATATAGACTATTGTCCCCAAGGGGGCAAATATGTAAGCACTAAAAATGTGCATGAGCTTCCATGAGGACTCTATGATGATGTATAATCATAATCACATACACGAAAATGTGAATATAACACCCTCTTAGTAATGCTTCTCTTGGCAAGTCAACATCAATTTCTTACTCCATCGATTCTTCTCAATCCTAACTTTTCTTCACTTATGCCCTTGTCGACCATTCTTCTGCATTCTCGACCTTTCCTACATAGACAATTTTTATCTTAGCAAGCTAATTGCACCTTTCCCTTATTCATTTCATCTCACTCCACCCTTTGGAGGCCTTAAATGACCTCCTAGATAAAACCCAACTTTCAAAATTGACTTAAATTTTGTTGATTCTAGATTCCCCCTATTATTTCTAGATCCCCACCAGGTGACCCTACAGGTGAAAGGGGGATCTTGTTTAACTTGTCTATTTGGCTTAGCTCCATTGGCATATTGCATCCTTATCCCTCCAAGACCATTATCCAACTTCCAATTTTTATTCAGACCCCTTTCTCTGTGGGTCACCCATGAATCCCCCCGAGCGACACAGGGTCACCCCCAGGTGACCTGACCTGTTGAAAGTGGTGACCCATGGGCGACCCTATCATTTTTTGTCTGTAGATTCTTTTTCAATTTGAGTCCCAAAAAGATTTGTTTTTGTTCAGTTTGCATGAGGATTTGACCTAAAACATAGAGTGAAATATTCTTAGCTCATTGACCACCTCTAATCATGCATAATTAGCTCATATGATCTATACTTGTCACCTCTCCAACTCATGCTAACTCTATTTTTACAGTCTGTCTTAAGCTATCATAGCTTCATCACTCCTCTTTCACCCTACTCTTCTCTTCAATCTAATTACTTAACTCTCCAATCAAAGGAGTTAACTCCCCAATCATCCCCACTCTTCATGTGCTCTTCCAAGCTATAAATACCCCCTCCATCAAGCAATAAGGGAGGGAAATCCATTGATGCAATCATTCTCCAAGCTTTTTCTCTTCAATTAGCATTCTCATCCTTTTTAGGACATAGGTGCCTTTTGTTTTAGTATTTTGTTTCCCAAGCCTTCAAAGGCTTCATATAGCGTTGTTACACTAGAAAATTTCCCAATCCCAAGTGCTTCTAAGCTTCCATAAGCTCTCCCAATTCATAGCTTTCTCAAGTTAATTCATTTTCTCTCTTCCCAATTACCACCAAGAGGAGGACTTCACTACTGCAAGAGGATGAATAGGTTGTCGAAACAAGGATTCTTGAGGGTAGTGCAAAGACTCATGTGCCGATCACAATCTAGGTTTTTCATGCTTTATTAGATAATTAAATCACAATTTGCTCTTGGAAATAGTAATCTTGTGTTGCAATTTCCTTGATAGATTTATTTCAAAGATGATTAGATTAGTTTTCTTAAAGTAGTTTAAATTGTAACTCTAGATTAAATTTCATAATTTGCACTTTCAATTCTTAATTAGCACAATTCTTTCAAAATACCAAAAACATAGTATAAATTACATTAGGTAATCTCATATTAATTTGCATTCATCTTTCAAATTCCTAGTCAATTAGTTCATTTTTAATATTCAATTCTAGAAAAGAACCCCCAAAAATACAAAAAATATTAGAATTTAGAAAAAGTCAAACTCTCAATTCGATCACGAGGTAGGATTCATCAAAACAAGCAATCACATACTCCTTGATTTCATCACGAGGCCAAGAAGTCAAGAACTCATACAAAGCTTTAGATAACATCACTAAGTCAAAAGTCAACTCTTGGTCAACTCAAATCTACTCTTTCTATCCAAGAATATGAATGTGCCCTAGAATTAGAGGTGAGTGGGTGAGGGTTATCCTTGAAGAGATTGAAGAATTACATCCTAGGCCACAACTAGCACAACAAACACGAGAAGAAAAATAACATATTCTTAGGGTAATTCAACATAGAGAACAAATAAAACAACATGTTCAAGCCATAGAAGAAAGGTTACAACATAATAAGCTCATCAACAACTACAACTGATATCCATCTAGACATTGGAACACAAGAAACCCAAACAAGAGATTGGTAACTAGTGACCCTATAGGTCATATTATTATCTCCACCACAATGGTCATAGAAGGTCATAGAACAACACATAGAAAACCACAATAGGCCCCAGGATTGGTCAACCACTCTTTGTGACGTTATGCTCCCAAGAGAATAGAACCACCCCCGGGTCTCACCTCCACTTGAATGGCTTCTTCCACGAGATTGAGAGTGATCTGGAGGTCACCCAAGGCAAGGAGAGGGTCCATGTGTTGTATCGAAGCTGACTCATCTGCGCTTGTGCTTGAGTCACGTTTTGAGGAGTACAATACCCAGCCTGAATCCATAAATCCATGAATATTCATTGAGTGCTAGTCCCCATACAAACACCATGATAACAAAAGAATACTTTGAGGTACTATGCAAATATGTGATGACCCTGTTAATTGCATCCTAATGAACTTGTCTAGGATTAGTCATGAAACAAATAAGGGCTCCCATTTCTTTTGCAATGTTTGTTCTAGTATAGACCATAACATAAATCAAGATTCCAACATCACTAGCACAATGTACTTGATGTTAGGAATTAGTGTTCACATGGTTGTATGTTTAATAAAATAGAGTTATGTACGTTAATATTAAGTTGTTAAGAAACAACTTAATATTATATATAGTGAGAGTTTGTTTGTATTAGATATTTGTTTTAGCAACTCATAATTAGGAGTTTGTTTATTTGTTAGTCACGTAATTATCTATGTAAGGGAGTTGTTTCCTATAATATAGGATATACAAGTCCTATATATATGTAATTTGTATTGATTGAAAGTATATAGAAGTAGAGTGTTATTTTGTGTATAAAATTTTATGTTTAGCTTCTATAATCTCTCCTCAAATCTCTGATACTTGAGCCTTGTCCTCCATCTCACTGGGTAAAGTTTGAGATTACTCTATACATAATTTAATTTGCACTAAGATAGGAACACACAATGGTCTATAAGTTGTCATGTTGAATCTATCCAATACCGAGTTCACATACTTACTCTGGCACCAAATATTTCTATACACTCTATGTCTTTTGATCTCCATACCTAAAATATACCTAGTAGTCCCTAAGTCTTTCATCTCAAATTATTTTGAAAGATGAGACTTCAAGTCACAAATCACATCCTTATTGTTACCAATAACAACATATAATCAAACGTGTAATGCAATAATAAGGAATTAATCACTGTCCATCTTACAATAGATTCAATGATCCAATTTGGATCTTAGAAATCCCAAAACCAACACAAGGGAATCAAAATTTTGGTACCACATCTTAGGAGACTATTTGAGACCATATAAAGACTTTTTCTAACTTATAAACCAAAGATTTTTTACCTTTTTCCATGTAGTGTTCTAGTTGTGTCATGTAGATCTCTTCCTCCAAATTACCATGAAGGAAATCTATATTCACATCCATTTTCTCAATATCAAGATTGAAAGTTGTTGCAATAGATAATTAGAATCAAATGGATTTCAACTTATCAAATGGGGAAAAATCTCACCATAATCAACTCCCTCAACCTAAAAATATGCCTTCACAACTAGTCTAGCCTTGTACTTCTCAACATTGGAGTTAAGACCAATCTTCCTTTTGAACACCCATTTACAATTGATAGGTTTCTAACCATCAGGAAAAGGTACTAAGTCTCATAGGTGATTTTTCTTCAATGCAATGATCTCCTCATCTATAACTACTCTCTAAGACTTAGAATCATCCACACCCAATTCCTCCTTCGTAGTTCTTGATTCATCTATATTAGTAATCAAAGAAAAAAACATCTTCAATCAGAAGGAGTATACATGTCTCTAGTTTCTATCTATCTTGAATGGACCTCCTCAAGATATAAGGTGGAGGTACTTCCTCCTCTTTGAAATAATCTAAACTATCTGATCTCTCCTCCTTTTTAGGTCTTTCATGAGATTCTGTTTCAACTTTCTTAGTCTTAGGGGGTAGTTGAGCTACATATTTCTTCCCAAATTCTTATGGCTACAACATTGTAGAAGACTCAATCTCTCTATAAATAATACTTCTATTATAAATAACTCTCTTAACCATAGGATTATAAATCTTGAACCCTTTCACATCAACACTATAGCTAATGAAAATACACTTAATTACCTTATTATCCAATTTTGACCACCTCTCCTTAGGTACATGAGTATATGGCTCACAACCAAAAACACAAAGATGTTGTGTAGAGGAATTTATTCTCGACCAAACCTCCATAGGATTCTTATCCACAAGAATTGATGTAGGAGACCTATTAATCAGATAACAAGCTCAGTAGAAACTGATTTTACCCAAAAATTCTATAACAAGCCATCTCCACTAAGCATACTCCTATCCCTCACCATAAATATCCTATTCATTCTCTCTGCAACTCCATTTTGCCGAGGGGTATACGGATTTTTTTATGTCTCTCTATCCCATGCTTCTTACAAAATCTATCAAAATTTGTTGAAGTTAGTTCTTAAGACTTTAATATTCCTACTAAACTAATTTTCCTTAAGAGCCTTAAACTCTCTAAAATGACTAAAGACTTAAGATCTAGTTCTAAGGAAATACATTCATGTTCTTCTAGAGAATTCATCCATGAAAGATACATAATATAAATATTTTGAAATTGAAGGAACATTAACAGGACCAAAAACATCAAAAACATTAGAATGAATTAGATCCAACACCCCAAAATATTTGTGAGAACTTGAGTAAAACTAAACACAATTTTATTTTCCATATATTCAATGTTCACAGAAATCAAACTCAAGGGAACAATCATTCAAACCCTCTACAAGATTTTTTAGGATCCTTAGACCCTTCTCACCTATATGGCCCATTTTATAGTGACATAACATTATTTTCTTTATAGGTAACTTGGTCTCTAAACTAAGAGCATCCTTAGGTACCTAGAAAGCACAACCTTTAGAATGGATGCAATAATCCTCTTCGTTGTTGGTTTTGATAGTGAAGATATAGATTTTGCAGATCTCTTCACTATAGGGACAAAGTAACTATTGCATTGAATTATGCATGTATCTAGTTGAAATATAATGCCCACATGAACACCTTATTAGGTAACATATCTTCTTGCACCATCTTACACCCTCCATTTGAGAAAACAACTTGCACACCCACATCACTAATCTTGCTAACTAAAAGTAGGTTTCATGCCAAACTAGGGATATACAGTACACTATTGATTGCATTCACATGTCGATCATGGAATTGAATCAAGATGCTTCCATAGAAAACAATCTTTAGGTGAGAATCATATCCAAGGTATAACTTCCCACCATTATATTTTTCATCCTTTGAAAACCAACCCCAATGTGAGGTCATGTGGAAAGGATCCCTAGATTCTATAAAGCATGCACCTTCTAATGCATGTGTTGCCAAGGCTGCAACAAAGGCACCACCATAATCCTAAGAAGACTTTTTAGACTCATCATCTGAATCTATCTTGTTTTTTTCTTCTCCTTGTAGTATCTTATAAAATTCCCAATCTTGCCACAATTCTGACATTTAGCCTTGATCTTTCTAGGAGATTTGGATCTATACTTGTCTCTTTTCTTACCTTTTTCTTTTGGTCATCCATCAACAACTAGGGCCTCCTCGGCTGATTCAAATTTTTTTCTCCACTCTTTTGAAAGAAATGATGCAACTACCTCATCCATTTTGAGTCTAGAGGTAGTACTCCTAATTATCATCACCAAGTGATCCCACAAGTTTGGCAAATAACATAACAAATTCATGAAATGATCCTCCTCCTCCATCTTCACTACAATAGAGTGCAACTAGATAACAATCATGTCGAGAAAAATTAGATTCTCAATCACAAAACCACCATCCTCCATCCTGAGGGTATACAACTCCTTTGTTAGGAAAAGTTCATTTACTAGGGATTTAGCTTGAAAAATTTCACCCTTTTTCTAGAGAGCTACAATGGTGGCTTCTTCATATGCATTCAACAATACATAGTCAACCAAAAAAAGCCTAATGAGACCCTTCACTTTTCTATCCAATTTCATCCCAATCTTATTGTGACATAGCAATAGGTTTGGATCCAGCTATTGCAACCCATAGAACTCTATCCACAAGCATATCCACCATTCTAAGCTTCCAAAGCTCAAAGTTTGAGCCCAATAACTTCTCCATTTGTATCCTTAATGTGATTGATATTTTTTCTTACAACAAGATCTTCATTTGCACAAGCTCTCATGCAATCAAATATTAGTATAAAAGCACTTGTCCCTAACACCTAGAATTTGAGGTGATTAGGATTTGGTACCAAATGAAAGGAAGTAAAGGTGTAGACTATGATTCCTACACTAATCTATGCAAGGAGGTATGTGATAAAATTAAACTAAGCATACAATTACAAGGAAATAGAAACAAAAGGATTATACCATAACATGGTGATTTACATGGGGAAAAACTTTTCAATAGAAAAAACTCACACTCCAAAGCAACTCAATGTATTAGTTAGTAATCAAAGGTTATAAGCCTCTATAGGAGTATCACCAACAAGAGATCTAGAGTAATTATAGTAGCATAACAATACCTACAAAACTCACTATTAAAACCTCAATCTTAAGAACCTAATAAATAGGAGAAGTAATACATGAAACTATTAAATGGTAATTAGGAAACCATGAGCTAAAACCACCCAAAAATGTGGCAGCCAAATACCTAGTTAAAAATCCAATTTCCAATCCCTAAGATGAGTCTACAGGTTTAAAATAGCATATTCCTTCCACCTGCCATAAGTTTGTCATAATCCACTCACCAACTTGGGTGATCCATTTTGGATCAATTATCTTTATTCAAATATGCCTTATGATGTGTCATAACATGCATAATAATTTGGTCAACAAGTGTAACTCCCTTTTACAACTCAGATTTTCTTACATTTCCAATGTGGGAGGCTCAACTTCTAGAGGCCATAACTTTTGATCTAACAAGATATTTGAGATCATTTTTTACTTGTAGATCTCAAATAAGTCCACATCCCAGGTATCAAGGAACTGATGTTGGTTTATCCAAAAATATTTTTGGGGCCAAAAACAACCTCTATAGCCCAAAAATTGAGTTTTTGTATTCTATAGCACAAAAAATTATAAATTTGTCTTCTTTTTAACATTAGGATTCAAGTTTGAGACACCATTCCTAACAAAGGTTATATAATTCCTTGGATATAGGGTATGCACAAAATATGTTTGGAATGTTCCTATTTCAAATATATAAAATAGTTGTTTATTCTATAATGTAACTTTCCTTTATATATAAAATATATACATTTTAAAAAAAATTTGCACATTAATAACTATCTATAACTACACATTTTAGGGACAAAAGATATGCATATCAATATATACAATTATATATTATTAATTACACAAATATACCATTAGGTACATAAACATAAGTATTTGCTATAAATCTCAAGGCTAGTGATATCTGAATGAGCTTAACTGATACATACAAATATCATCATTTCAATTTTTACTTTTATTTTTTATTTTCTCGCCAATTTAAATAATATTTCCATTTTTTATTTAATAACATATGTTCACCTAAATTAAATATATTAAAAACAATAAGAAATTCCTTCAACCTTTACATTTTAAAAAAGTGTAACATAGCACATCTTCAATTGAATTTATTGGATTTGAATTTTGAGTACCCATATTTTGTCTAAATTAATTCTCTCCATAATCTCCTTCCCCTCTCCATCAATTTATGCATCCATTTTTCCTCCCTCTATCATTGCCCTCTTTCTCTTTCATGTTTCCCTTCCCCTAAAACAATCTCAATGTATGCGGTTTAATTAATCAATCAATCTCTCTTCTTTCTTCTTTATATTTTGTATAATCTTATGTCCCTTTTTTTTTCTTTCAATAGGTTTCCAATCTTTAAAAACACACATATATATAATGCATGTTTTCTAATGCTTGCCCATTTTATAAATAAATGTTTTTTTATACCTACTATGTATTATTCTCTTCTTATTTAGTTTTAATAATATATATTTATTATTCAATTCTTCTTTTATAATATTAAACAATACTATTCCAAAATTTAATAGACAAATGTAATATTTACAATAAAATATTTTTTTAATTATGTACTTTCTCTCTTTTAAAAAGTTAATAAATTGAAAAAAAATTAATAATGTTTTCTAATATCCAATTATTGACCTTGCATTTTTAGATTATTTATGGTATCAATTTTATAATGACAAAACATACTCATCACTACCCATATTATTATCAATATATGAACTTTAATCAATTAATTAGATTGACACATATATTTATAGTTTATAATAACTACACTATTAATAATATTTATGGCATTCACTGATGGAGCTCGATTAATTGGATAAAGTAGGGTGTAAATTCATTTCGAATACTTAGAGTGCATGCATGAGGGCTCATGATGCATGAACACCATCCAAAGAAATATTTATGAGCAATTTTGTCCGAATGTTGATATTACTTATAATATCTTGTAGTTTTGTTATATTGTTAGGTATAAAATATAAATTTTATTTTATCAACTTAATAATAAATATCACGACTAAATTTAACCAATTAGGATGGCCTATCATCCTCTACATGTACACTCATTAGATTTAGTTTAACATACATACTTCGTAGACTAATTATTGATTAATTAGTAAGTTAATGATGTAAATGTAAAGGCATTACAAATGTAGCCATGGTGGAGTCCTTTGTGCAGAAAAATAAAAATTCATAGACTAGTGAGCTAGGATCTGCAAAAAAATAAATAACATATGAATAGAACATAGGATATAGACAAAAGTAAACTAAGGAAATTAAATAATGATAAATAATCAAATTATAAGTTATGAAGAGAGGTCTTTCCACTTTGGATTGTCCAATATGTTGAACCTATGTTTGAGATAAAGGTGCTGATTACATAGAAGCCTACCAAAATAGTCAGACCCTTATTTGGTCGTTTGACCTCCATGAGTAGTCAAATAGATATATGTGTGCACTTGGATTTGTGACTAGGATTAGAACAATAAAATGTATGTAGAAACTAGTGATAAATAAATCTATGAGATCTACTCAGTATGTTATTTACACATGAGGACAATAGGAAATTGATAATCCACTTGAATTCCAAATATGAGAGTAACTAAGAAATGGTAAATTTTAAAATAAGCTAGAGAACATAACAAAATGTGTTTGAATTTAAATGTGAGCATAATGGAGAATATCCTTAAATCAAGGGTTGAAAGGGAGAGAAAATCTAAAAGAAGCTTCCCCAAATCAAGGGGGACTCAATGGGAGAGAAGATTCATTGAAATAAGACTAATAAAGGAAAGGGACAAGATCTCACTCAAAAGAAGAAAAAAGGAGCAACTTCCCACATCATTTTTCCAAATTAAGAAGGAGAATGAGACACCCACAAAAGAGAATCTCCCTGACTCTATATTGATTACGAGAGAAGAAAAACCCTTTGTTCAAAGGTAGAAGAAGGAAGATAAATGGTATAGTTCAAGAAGAGGAACTACACCATTTGCTTCTTTTGAGTGTAGAAGAAGAGAAAAAGATTCATTTTATCCTTTGGATTGCAATTAAAATTATGTAAATAGAAGAAACTAAAATATGAGGACAATACAAATGAAAATCACTAAATAATCACAAGAGTATATAGAAACAAAACAAACAATGTAATTTACTAAAAGGTATGACATGAGATGGTCGAAATCCACTTCAAAAACCTACAATAAATTGGAAGAACCTACAAAAGGGAAAATAATCATCTACAACAATATAATAACTTCACAAATGTTCTTCAAATCTTCAATGGAGTTTCAATCTTCAAAAAATATAAATATTCAATGGCTTCTTTTCATGAGAGAGATTGGAAACAATAGAAGGCAATGGAAGCTTTTAAAAGATTATTATAGAATGAGAATGGAAGAGTTGAGAGAATGAGAAAATAAGAAGAGTGACCAAGATAAATAAAAGAAATGGTCAAGAGAGGAAAATGTTTCCCTAACGGATTCTTTTATAGAAGAAAGGGAGTTGTTGACATAAAAACACACAAAAGTGGTGTGGCCATTTAGGGATTTGGACTAGAAAAATAAAAAGATAGCATTTTAAAACATGCAAGATGCTTTTTGAAATCAAGGTGCTACCATAAATAGAAAAATGTAGAATTTAATACTTTGGTGGAGGTAAAAAGACAAGGGAATGGGCTAAATGAGACCTAAAACATGCTAAGTGGATGGATACTAAAATAAGTGTAATTTAATTTTCATGGAACTAGGTGGAGTGTAGAAAATCTCTCTCTCTCTCTCTCTCTCTCTCTCTCTCTCTCTCTCTCTCTATATATATATATATATATATATATATATAGGGTTCTGATAGTCTATCTCTCCATGTCACATGTGATCTACACACTTAAATCAAAAGATCATGACACCAAATGGGATAAAATTAAAATGAATTTACATCTATAATTCTATGCATTTTGATTAAATCGAAATATTTAGACATTTTTGAATCAATAGTTAAGCTTTGAACACACACTTCTATTCATACTCCTAATATTAAAAATTTAGAATTCATAAACAACCTTATAAATCAAAATTCATGGACTCACACAAGTCTTTAGTTTAGATCAAATACACAATCAAAATTAGATAAAGATCTTGATTTAGATCAAATACTTGGTTCATAGTCTAATAAATGCATTAAGCATATTAGTAAATTTTAAAGTTCAATGTCTTAGGTAGTTCTCAAGCCTTCCAATAGACTATCATGAGAAAAGGGTGCTAATCTTTGGGTTGTTCATAAACTATATATTAGAATATAAAGTATTACAAAATACATTAAAGGGGATCAAGCATTATTTATTCTAGTTCAATTTCATATTCAAATTATAAGTTGGACTTCTCCCTATTTTGTAGACAACTTATTACCATCCATGCATGTTTTGACATATAAATTTTTATATTTATTAGGAGAAAGTAGAAATACTATGATTTTACTAATTTTTCTAATAATACATTCTTGTTTTATGGTGAAAGACTATTATGTGATTTCATATGCCCATTCACAATTTCAATGCCAAACATCTAAGATGGTCTTAGAGTCTTAACACTTGCATAATCTCTAGACTTGCTCAAGTGAGCTATGGCTAGACACATTAACTATGACCAAGGTGCATCCTTAAGGCCTTATTTCTCCATGCAAGAGATATGATAATAGAGGCAAGCACAATAGGTCTAAAAGCCACTATAATCATGTAGAATGATTTACTTGAAAATGGTTCTCCCTTGTTCCAACAAGTAAAGTGGTGTGTTACCTAGAGATAATCATCAATACCAAATTCCTCATTGGTAGTGCTTCATATTAGGACATTTAGTCTTAGCATTGGTATATTAAACTAGAGGGACTATGCACACATGGCATTGGATGCAATTAGTCCCCACATACTCTTCCTATTAGGTGTCAAGGAAAAGATGCAAACCACAATATCCTAGTTTGAACTTTTAAGACAACTCTAATAAAAGCCTCTTGATGTCTATGTGGCTTATACTTTTTGTGGTTTACAATGTGAGTGCTTGGCAAATATTTCACATATTTATGACATTAAGATTTTTTATAACCTAAATATTAACCTATCTTGTAGCTTAGATTTTTGTTGATTTTCTTAATAATGAATTTTGTTGGTTGCAACACATATATCCTATGATTTAAAGAACCACTACCATAGTGCTCACTTTTGTAATGTAACCTATTGGATTATTTTATAACTAGTTTTATTATTAATGGCAACAGAGTTGCTTCCATCCAAATGTTACATACTACTATAATGAATACATAAAAACAATCATTTATAATTCTAGATGTACCTTGGGACCTTAGGTACATGATATTATCAATGATAATTACAAAGTGATTTAGCTTTTATAAGAATATAAGGTACTTCATAACAAATTCCCCTTTTCTATTGTAAACATTGAATACACTTATTATAAAGACTTATAACGACTTGGAAATGTATGTTTTCTTATAACAATAAGTTATCAAATGCATTTGCATGAGATAATGAATTAAAGTTCATTCTAAATTAATTCCAAAAACTATCTTTTCCTACCTTTGCTGCATACAAACATGTATTCTTATGATAACATTCCAACATTTTTAAATCAACTAAACAAAAATTGTTAGCTAGACATAACTCATAAGTTTTTTAATATTATGAATTTGAATCCCTTGTTTAAAACATTGAGATGAAACAAGTACAAAAATTCAAGATTCTTAATGTAGTTATAATTAAGGATTGTAAACAAACCTTAGATGTGGCATATGAAATTTAGTCTTTGCTAGCATTTGCTAGGTATGCAACTAATGCAAAATTATTCAATTCATATCTTATCAAATGAAGTTTAACCCTTACTACCATTTGTTAGGGTCATCACACATGAATGAAGTAGTCAAGTTGACCATATTATAAATATAATTGTGATATTCTTTTTAATCCTATGAGTCTCCCATTGTGTTTCTTTGAAATTCTTATCGACCTAATCCTTTTGAGTTCCTCTTGTTTTAAACCTATTGTCCCTCCAAACACTTATGTAATGCCATATTTAGCTCTCTCCCAACCACCTTCAAGCCCTTGTCTCATTAGTATGAATATATAAATCTCATCTTGCACAATTTTGTAATACCATGAATGTGTGATTACAATGCAATATAAATTGTCATTTTTACATATGTAATGTTTTTCTCTTCTCTCTAACAACGATATATAAGCGTCAGCAAATCTATGCCATTGTTGGAAACCAAAACAGGTCTTCCTTTATAACCTTTCAAGATTTTTATAATTGTTATGCGATGAGCAGGAGAGGGCAAAACCCTAATCAAGGCGGGATTGGGAGCGACTCAAAAGGATGCAATGATGAGGACGACAAGGATGACGGAGTTGAAGGCGAGGAATGGGATCAAGATTCCTAGCGATGACAATGGTGATGTACACATCCTGGAGCTTCGGTTGGATGCTCGGCGCTTTGTCTCACGTGCTTGGTTAGTGTCCTCTAGCCAAGGTTCTTCATATGCTACTGGGGATAGCGATCTTTGCCAGGTGTTGAGGCGGGGCTTTCTCACACCCCCGCTCAGTTCTGATGACAACATGTAAGTTGTTTTCCTTGTTGCCAGCCCTCTTCATAATGTTTTGGAGAGGTATGAATCTGGTTGTTTGGTTCGAAAAGCCCCTAAGCTTTAGTTGCAAGGGTGCTCGAGGGAATCCGCTTTAGTGGAGCCTCTTTTCACCCAAGACGATGGAGTTTTGGGTTCAACCTTGGAGTCTTAGGTCGATGGTTACCCTTGTTTATCCCCTGTAGACTCTGTGGATGCTTCTACAGGGCTAGTGTTGACGCCAACCCAAAGGGTTGGGCTCTTTGGCCTTCATTCTACAGTCCAACATCCCAAGTTATCTATGCTAGGGGACTTTGGTGCACATCCTCTAAATCCTACTATGCCTATAGGCTCTAATGAAAAGGGTCAAGAATGGCATATCTTTATCCCTAATCTAGTTATTGACAAATCTTCCTCATTATGGACTAATGCTCTAGTGGGGAAATGTTTGGGTTATAGACCCAATGTGGACAATGTTAGACACTGGGTTAAAAGGAAATGGAGGTTGAAAGGCTCATTGGAGATTCTGGTGGTGATGAAGGGATTCTTCCTCTTTTCATTCTCACTTCTGGAAGACAACTTGTAGATCCTAAAGGGGGGTCCTTGGTTCTTTGGCAAATCCTTTATTTTCCTCAAGGAATGGAAGACAGGCTTGGACCTAGAGAAAGTTTGCATTGATACTGTTCTTGTTTGGGTCAGACTCCCTGGTTTACCTTTAGAGCATTGGGACAAGGAAGTGTGGACAACTATCGCTAGCTCTTTGGGTGACTTCATTGTTGTCAACGAGGTGACTAAATCCAAGAAGCAATTTTATTTTGCTAGATTATGTGTTAACACTGTTGTTGACAAAACACTCTCATCTTTTGTCACTCTTTCTTCTAGCTGGGGATTTGGGTGCAACAAATCATTTGAGGACTCTCATTGATGTGCCTCAACTAACACAAACCAGGACATGCTTCAGTAGTGTGTAGAGCTGGTAAAGGATGGAATTTCAAGAATAATATTCAGCAAGACCCTCCTCTTCTGATTGAGGAGGCCGCCAAAACCTTGGAAAAGCTTGGGAGGTATGATAGCCCTTTCTTGGACAAGACCAACTCGAAGTCTCCAATGGTGGAAAAGAGTAGCAAGTTGGATGTTGTGGTTCATCACAGCTCATCCTCAAACAAGGAAAAAAGCAAAGAGAAGCCTTTAGACAACAATTGTTGCACTCCTCCCAATTTGGTTCCTTCTGTGAATACTGTTGGTAAGAGATCTACCCTAGTTAATTCTAGGGATGCCAACTTGAAACAAAGTTTTTTGAAAGTTTTCAGTTTCAAACCACCTTGAATTCGTGGCTTTGAATTTTTGGGGCAGCTCTGTCCTTGTTCTATTGTTTCCTCTACTTCTAAGGATTAGTTCTTTGCTGGTATTTCTGGTTGTGTTCCTTGTTTCTTGGCATTGTCTTTTCGTCATTTGCTAATTCTTGTTGTTTTGTTGGGGTGTGTCCCCTTGTTTGTAATCCTAGTTCACAACTCTAGTCAAAAGCGTTTACCATAATCAGAGAACAATCTATAAGCTTCATTATGTAATTTTTTCAAGTATCATGCATGCTAATTACAACATAATAAACACAATTGTAATTTTTTTTACTTCTTCACATATAACATATAATAGTTTAATTCTAATTAAAACCAAACAGATTGAAATCAAATTAAATTAAAAAATGTTTGTGAATTCACAAATATATTTTCTATCTCACCAAGCAAAGGGATGTGAAGCAACAATAGAAATATCTAATCATAAATAAGACAAAATTACAAACCTAATCTACAATGTCTAATTTAATCTCAAATCATTAACCTGACATAGCAAAAGATAATACAAATAATCCAAATAAATGAACTATACAAAATGGCAAGGGTTGATTGTGAGTCCTCTCCCATTTCCTGTTGGTCAAGCATCTTTCTAGTGTAGGGGCACCTCATCCATTTTGTCAAAATGTTGCAAATAGGGGTCTTAGGTTAAGTTTTGATGCTTTGAGTCTAAATATGTTGTAATAAGGTCATAATAGACCATTTGCAATGTATTGAGTCATCTAGGGGTCAGTTAGAGAAAAGTTGTCAAGTTTTGTGTCAATGTTGTAAATATTACTATGCAACTTTACAATTTTGGCTTGTTTTGGGAAGTTGAACAGTCACTGGTTCAAAAATGGTTATGAACCGTTGTTTGGTTGTTGAACAAGCATAAATATGCCTCACAAACTTCAAGGCAGGTTGTTGAAGACTTTTGGAAGATCAATAATAGCAAAAATACCCTATTTTCTGCAATTTTAACTATTTTTTCGTTGTTCCCGAGGCTAGTACGGCTCTGTATGGCCTGATAATGACGTGCAACCAATTAGGTTTGATAGTGCTCTAAATCTTCTTTCATTTGGCATTAGTTTCATCAATTTTTATCATGTTTTGAGAAAGGTATGGAATTTTTACTAAAAACTGCCTGTTAACCTAGGGTTTGTGGGCTTGAATGGCAAAAACATGTTTTGAAAGTCATTCCACCGGTGGAAAATTCTCAAACTCGGTGAAATGGAAGTAGGGATAGTGCTTTTGATGTTTCATAAGTTTGCAGGAGCAGGGAAGGCAGATTGTTAAATATTTGGTGATGCCCTAGTTAGTTTTCTCCATGTTTTTAAGCAAAAGTGATGCCTAGAGGTAGGGTTTTGTTGAAATATTGTTAGGAGACCATTTTAGATGATGAGAACTGAATATGCAGACTTAATTTGATGTGTTTAAGGTCTTAGAATGGGGTTTTGCAGTGTGGGAATAAGATATCCATGTTTTGCTTTGCTAAACAAGCCTAATTAGGCCTCTTGGACAACAGGACAGTCAAGTTTTGAGCCATACTTTCCAAAGCAATCCTATATGAATTTGAGATATGTTGTGGAGGGCTGTAATGGGTATCTAAACCAGGTTTTAGATTGTGGGTTGGAGCTGTTCTCTGCAAGTTATGACAAAAAAAATGGTGAATTTTTGCTCTTTTAGGCCTATTGTCAAACATAGCAGCAAGTTTTTGAAGGGTTTGTTACAAAGAAACCTCCCCTGCACTTTTGATATGTTTTGAAACTTGGAAAAGGGTATCCGAAAAGGTGATTGGTTTCTGGGTTTGCAACCTTCTCCAAAAGATATGCTAGAAAAACCATGTTCCAAGGGCTACAAGGCAAGATGAAGGATTGTACGAAGGGCCACCAAGTTAGGGTTTTGAAGATGGAAAGACTGTTCCAAATTGCTTGTATTGTGTTTATTTGAGTGAATCCTCCATGCTCTACATCATATTGGTATCAAAGCTAGAAGACTCTGAGAAAGGAAGGTTGTGTGTTTGTGTGTGTTGTCTTTTTGCAGGTTGAAGAGAGAACCTAGATGTCAAGAGACTAGGCAGTAAAGAAGAGAAGAAACCTGGGTGAGGTGTCATGAAGACAAGTGAAGCAAGGTGAAAGAGACTTGCTTGAATAAAGAGTAGAATGGACTTGTTGAGGAGATTCTTACAGGCTGAGGGTTCACAAAAGAAGAAACAAGAAAGAAAAAAAGAGGGAAAAGAGATGAAGAAGGAACAAGAAAAGGCAAAACAAATGGAAATTGACCAAGAGATAAAAGAGCTAAGGCAGTCTATGGAACAACTAAAAGAGATGAGAGAAATGATGGAAGAAAGATGGACGGTTGAGTTGTAGCAATTAGCAAATCAAGAGTCAAGTTGGCATCTATCAGTCAAGAAGAAGATCTCATGGCATATTCAAAAGATTATTCAGAGAAGAAGACAAGTGGACGCATTAAAACCAGATGTGAAGACAATAGAATCTTTGTTGATAAAGGAACATGATGAACAAATCAAGCAAGCTAAGGTGATGATGGTAGAAGAAGAAGAGCACATGGAGGTTGCAGCCATTTCAGAATTTGAAGGCACTAAGATAGCAGACATGAAAAATGAGATTTTGGAGGGAAATAATGTTGAGGATAAAGCCAAGGATGAATTGATCCTTGAGATCCAAGATTGGCTTAGAAGGTGTGTTGAAATGGTGTTTTCTTCAATGTTTTCAAAGGAGGATAGTAGTCATTCAAATTTTTTCATATCAGAGGTTGATAAACTTGAGCAAGCAGCATACATAGGGGCAGAATATCAGATGGGAAAGGTGAAAACCAAGGGTGAAGAGATCATAGTTACATTGCAAAGGAAAAGGAATAAAGAAGGAATACACAATTTTCTTGTTGTGATTCCAGTCTTAAGGAAAGGTAAACCTAGATTCAAGATGAAGCAGAATATTGATGCAGGTTCAATGATGTTTTCAAGTGAGAAAGGAGCCAAGGATCATCCATTAGACAGATCTCTGCAGTTGGAGCAAAACTTGGATGCCATAACATTCAAAAGGGCAAGAGATAGTGCATGTTTTCAATACCTAGTTCATTGGAAGGGTACACCAAATGAAGGCAACATTTGGAGATCAAAGAAATGATGTCATCAAGCATAATTTTGGTTGCAGCACAGTCCTCAAAGGGACTTGAGGTCTTTTTCAGTCCGGGTGTATGGTGCAGGGGCACCTCATCCTTTTTGTCAAAATGTTGCAAATAGGGGTCTTAGGTTAAGTTTTGATGTTTTGAGTCTAAATATGTTGTAATAAGGTCATAATAGACCATTTGCAATGTATTGAGTCATCTAGGGGTCAATTAGAGAAAAGTTGTCAAGTTTTGTGTCAATGTTGTAAATATTACTATGCAACTTTACAATTTTGGCTTGTTTTGGGAAGTTGAACAGTCATTGGTTCAAAAAAAGGTTATGAACCGTTGTTTGGTAGTTGAACAAGCATAAATATGCCTCACAAACTTCGAGGCAGGTTGTTGAAGACTTTTGGAAGATCAATAATAGCAAAAATACCCTATTTTCTGCAATTTTAACTATTTTTTTGTTGTTCCCGAGGCTAGTATGGCCCTGTACGGCCTGATAATGACGTGCAACCAATTGGGTTTGATAGTGCTCTGAATCTTCTTTCATTTGGCATTGGTTTCATCAATTTTTATCACGTTTTGAGAAAGTTATGGAATTTTTACTAAAAATTCCCTGTTAACTGAGGGTTTGTGGGCTTGAATGGCAAAAACATGTTTTGAAAGCCATTCAACCGGTGAAAAATTCTCAAACTTGGTGAAATGGAAGTAGGGATAGTGCTTTTGATGTTTCATAAGTTTGCAGGATCAGGGAAGGCAGATTGTTAAAGATTTGGTGATGCCCTAGTTAGTTTTCTCCATGTTTTTAAGCAAAAGTGATGCCTAGAGGTAGGGTTTTGTTGAAATATTGTTAGGAGACCATTTTAGATGATGAGAAATGAATATGCAGACTTAATTTGATGTGTTTAAGGTCTTAGAATGGGGTTTTGCAGTGTGGGAATAAGATATCCATATTTTGCTTTGCTAAACAGGCCTAATTAGGCTTCTTGGACAGCAGGACAGTCAAGTTTTGAGCCATACTTTCCAAAGCAACCCTATATGAATTTAAGATATGTTGTGTAGGGCCGTAATGGGTATCTGAAACAAGTTTTAGATTGTGGGTTGGAGCTGTTCTCTGAAAGTTATGACCAAAAAACGGTGAATTTATGCTCTTTTAGGCAGCAAGTTTTTGAAGGGTTTGTTACAAAGAAACCACCCCTGCACTTTTGATATGTTTTGAAACTTGGAAAAGGGTATCCAAAAAGGTGATTAGTTTCTAGGTTTGCAACCTTCTCAAAAAGATATGCCAGAAAAATCATGTTCCAAGGGCTACAATGCAAGATGAAGGATTGTAGGAAGGGCCACCAAGTTAGGGTTTTGAAGATGGAAAGACTGTTCCAAATTGCTTGTATTGTGTTTGTTTGAGTGAATCCTCCATGCTCTGCATCACTTTCCATTTACTCAAAGTGTTCCTCACCTCTTTTTTTTTTTCCATTCTCCAACTCCTCCAGCTTTTCATTTAAGACATATGCACGTTCCCTGAAAACAATTCAATGAAACATCCATGCTATCATAAAATAGGTTATTGACAGATAAATCCCAACAGTGTATATAAGTAGTGAGATGCATTGCACTCTATACTTCTAATTTTAGGAAGCCAACAACATGGTCTAGATTACCAAATACTCAAGCAAAGAAATCTAAAAAAAACTTTCCAGAAACTGAAAATAAAACCTTGTCCCTTCATTATTACTGCAGATCTGACACAATGCATATTATTATAGTGCAAGGCTATTTTTCAGATTGCTTCATTTAGCATCACCAATAATCTCCACAAGAACATTGTCCCTGATTAAAATGATGGAACCGGTTCACATCTCTCACAACAATTTCTCTTGCAACAATCTTGGAGATAAATTTGGTTGCAGTGTGGCAATCAGCACATACTCGAAGGTTCTTAACAACTCTAATAGTTGTTCCAGGGAGTGTGTTTAACAAACCAAATGCAATTGCCAACTTTTCACTATGGTGGCAGAGAAAGAACTCTTTTTCCTCTTCTTCCACATCATTGGCTAAATGTCTTGAATCTGGAAGATACCCTGCTGCCTTCATCTCCCAAGCTAATTTCTCCAACTCTGCATAGATCTCCCGTGTCTGTGGATGTGATCTGTCTCCTACACAAAAGACATGTACCATTTTATGGCCTTCAATCCAACTACATCCAGGGATCTTTTTAATTCCTCTATCTTTCATCAATCTCCTTACCATTTGAACCTCATCCCACCTGCCCACTTCTGCATACATGTTTGAGAGAAGAACATAAGTTGCAGCATTTTTAGGTTCCAAATCAAAAAGCAGCATCGCTGTAAATACTCCTAAGCCTATATTCATATGCGCTCTACAGGCACCAAGAAAACACGTCCACACAACCACCACAGGTTTAACTGGCATCTTAATGATAAATTTTAGAGTGTCCTCAATATAGCCAGCACGGGCAAGAAGGTCGACCATGCACACATAATGATCAGCTGTAGGCGTAATGCAATAAAGGTTACTCATGCGATTGAAATGTGCACAGCCCTCATCAACTAAACCTACGTAGCTGCATGCACATAGAACACAAGCAAAGCTTACAAAGTCAGGATATATTCCAGAGTGCTGCATTAATTCAAAAATTTTGAGAGCATCCTTGCAAAATCCATTTTGTGCATATCCTGCAATTATGGCATTCCACGAGACCACATCTCTTTTAGGCATTTTGTCAAACAGGTCACGTGCCTTGTCTATACTTCCACATTTTGCATACATGTCTACTAGAGCATTTCCAACTATAGTATCAGACAAAAATCCCCCTTCCATGATGCTTTGATGGATGTCCATACCCTGTTCCAAAGCTCCCATTTTGGCACAGGCTGGGAGGATGCTGGCAAAGGTTGTGGAGCCTGGCTTTACACCTACCAATTGCATTTGCTTGAAAGTTTCTAAAGCTTTTTCAACAAATCCATTTTGGACATATCCTGCAATCATGGCATTCCATGAGACCACATCTCTTTGAGGCATTTTGTCAAACACTTCACGGGCTTTGTCTATGCTTCCACATTTTGCATACATGTCTACCAGGGCAGTTGAAATTACAACATCTGACGAAATTCCTCTAGCTTTTATGCTTTGATGGATGTCCATACCCTGTTCCAAAGCTCCCGCTTTGGCACACGCAGGAAGGATGCTGGCAAAAGTTGTAGAATCTGGCTTTACACCGGCCAATTGCATTTGCTTGAAAGTTTCTAAAGCCTTTTCAACAAATCCAATTTGTACATATTCTGCAATCATGGCATTCCATGAGACCACATTTCTTTGAGGCATTTTGTCAAACAGTTCACGTGCCTTCTCAATGCTTCCACATTTTGCATACATGTCTACCAGGGCAGTTGCAAGTACAACATCTGACGAAATCCCCCGATCCTTAATGCTTTGATGAATGTCCATACCCAGTTCCAAAGCTCCCATTTTGGCACAGGCTGGGAGGATGCTGGCAAAGGTTATGGAGTCTGGCTTTACACCTGCCAATTGCATTTGCTTGAAAGTTTCTAAAGCCTTATCAAGAAGCCCACTTTGTGCATATCCTACAATCATTGCATTCCATGAGAAGACATCTCTTCGAGGCATTTTGTCAAACACTTCACATGCCTTGTGCATGCTTCCACATTTTGCATACATGTCTACCAGGGCAGTTGCAACTACAACATTTGACGAAATTCCTCTGTCCTTTATATTTTGATGGATGTCCATACCCTGATCCAAAGCTCCCATTTTGGCGCAGGCTGGGAGTACACTAGAAAATGTGAACGGATCGGGTTGGAGTTCTGTTCGTTGCATTTGGTGAAACAGTGTGAGTGCCTCGTGAGGAAACCCATGTCTTTGGTATGCTGCAATAATCGTATTCCATGAGACGGTGTCTCGTTCTTTCATGAGGTCAAATACTTTACTAGCATCTACCAAACTTCCGCACTTGACATACATGTTGATAAGGTTATTGTGAAAAGTTGTCCATGTAGCAAATGTAAATCGCCTGTGCGCGATGAAAGAGTGAAGTTTCTTCCCCTGTGAAAGCGCCTTCTGTAGAATGCAGGTCTGCAATAATTGAAGATAAGTCGAGGAGTCTCCAGGTGGGTTGTGTGTAGTAAGCAGAATGTGCAGCGCCTCCTTCAACATAATGCTGTGTAGTGGATGGTAATGGCATTTTATGTTTGTAAAATGTCTAGTGTTATTATGTTTGTAATTGGAGCATTTTCAGTACAACTGGACAGGACAGAGGGTTTCAAATATGATTGGTAGAAGAGACGAGAAAAAGTTTGCTACTCTTGTCTTCAAATTTTTCCCCTCCAATCCAGATGGTGAAAATGGATACCAACAAATTAGCATGATCTTTTGGAAGAATTTCAATCACACTTATATAATATTGCTGAGTTCATCCAAGTTTCCCAAAGAACCTTAGAACAACCAATTTTGTTTCTTGACAACATTCTTATTAACTAGCAGTTGCACTGAACGCGCAACGATTCTGCCCATAGGATGTTTGTAGGGAAGCATTTGAATTTAGGAGTTCATTTTCATTATATTATTTTGTTCAATATATTTTTAAAAAACAAATTTGTTAATTTTTTTATTATCTCATCTATATGTAAAATGATAGATAAATATTTAATAATTAAGTTATGTATAAACATTATTGTTTTAGGATTTCTCCAAAGGTAAAGAGTGCTTCCTTTTAGATTTATTTGCTTGTATAAATGATGCCAAATAAAAACGATTAATAGATTCTGAATCATTATGAGATAGTAGATGTAGTCACTACAATTTTATATGACCAAACACATACCATTCCAACACTGTCAAAATGTTTGAATGTTTTGTTGATACAAATTGACCATTTTGGAGCTGAAATATCTTCATGAAAATGGATTTGTTGAAGAGAATTTACATGCTCTATAAGCTTTTTTTGTTTTTTATTTCCTATATGAGTGAAACTATAATGCAACATAGACAAAATTGCATCTGAGTAGAAAATTTGATAAATAAATGCTCTGTTGGACCACAATTGTCGTTAGACCAAAACTCGCAGGCATTAATCTCCTCTATAATCGCTAGAGCTAGGATCCATGAGAGGGGGTTAACCCATGTCGTGAAACATCACAGGGAGCGCTAGACGCACATGCCAACAATCTCCCCCCAAGTGTTACTTGGGGAGTTTCGAACTCGAGACCACTGGCTCTAATACCAATTTGTTGGACCACAATTGTCATTAGACCAAAACCCACAGGCATTAATCTATGCTACAATCACCAGAGTTAGGATCCACGAGAGGGGGTTAACCCATGTCACGAAACATCACAGGGAGCGCTAGATGCACATGCCAACAGGCTCTTTATCCTATAGATAAACACTGCAACTTTAAATAACCAAGCTCATACCATTCTAGGACTGTCAAAATGTTTGAATGTTTTGCTAATACAAATTGATCATTCTGCAATTGAAATATCTTCATAAACAAAATTGCATCTAAGTAGAAATATTTTTCTCTATCGAGATTTAGTTTACAGAGATTCCCAGAATGTTGACCACAACAACAACCCAATTCCTTATTTTTTTGAGAAATCTATTTAGTGAACATTTGTATAGGAAATCTCAGTGAGACTTCCAGCTCAGGAGTGTTACAAAATGATAAAATTTGAAGCACAACTCAACTCCCTTGGAATGGAACAAAGTTTGCCCCACAAAAGTACTTCACCTCCAGAGAAAAACGGGAAAAATAGGACTATGGCAAGCCTTAATAATGAAATGTTTATATTAGAGGAAATGAAAATTAAAGCAAAGTTGGAGAAAGAAATTGAGAAGGAATTGGAGGAGAGATTAAGGATGGTATCCTCATTCTTACTCATAGGCTTGCACAACTACATGCTCGCCAGAAATTTCATAAAGGGGAATGCCAATATCACACATCTGAGTTTGACATGCCATTGAAGTCATACAATAGTGTCCTATAGGACTCATGGCATTGTGGTTCCGTCCTATACCCAAAATTGCCTATGTGTGTGGGTGCTATCAGTCCCTTAGCTTTGTCATCTTCTTGTAGAGAAATAAAAAACTCTTCTTTTCACAATAAGGTAGGTATTTCAATAGTCCCATGTACCCAAAAGATCCAGAGAAGAAGTTCCAAAAGGATTTTGATTAGGTGATGACTTTAAGGTCAAAAGTTAATTTAAATTCCCCAAAGAAGCCCAATTACATCCTTGCAGACCAAGAAAGGTTGACTAATGATTCCCCTAGATTTCCTCGTGCTCTATTTCTAGAACCCAACAATGAAAAAAGGCATTTGAAACTAGTGAGCCTTGTTGTAGATGTTAGCACAATGGATGTCAATGTGTCCACAATACCCACTCTTTTCCCAAGGAAGACAATGAGCTCCCTTTGCATGGAAAAGTTTATGCCAAGCTCAGTCCAAAGGACAAACTTTATAGCACTAGATATACTCGTACTACCCATGACCTGTTGCTTCCAGAAAAATGGTTAGTAGAAATGGAAATGGAGAACCATTTATCAATGCATATAACATCTGTGGAAGGGATGTTGCTAAGAGTAAAGAGGAGAAAAGAATGGTTAACAAGGGAATTTCATGTATAATAGATAATATTATGAAAGAGTTGTGGACACAGAGTCCTTGGTGGAAGTGACACAGAGGACAAAGACAAGACAAACATCATACAACAATCAAGAAAAAAAATGAAGATGAAGAACAATGCATGTGTGGTACACAGATAAGAAAGCCAAGTTGGGAGCTATTGTGAATGAATTGACCTCGTCCTGCCTAAAATCCTACATTAATAAAGTGTCCAACATGCTCCATCAAATGTTGTAGTTGCTAAGGAGGAAAATGGATGTATAAGCTTTGATGATACTACTAAGTTGGTTGCTTCTTCCTAGCTTCTAGAGAGTGTTGAGGCACCCAAGTTCTATAATCGGCAAATAGATTTGTGTATGCTATCTCATGAGGAGTAGCAAGGGCAAAATGATAAAGGATTTGACTGGCTCTGGATTGATCAGTCTAGTGTCTTGAGTGAAAAAGAAATCTTGAAGGAGGAAAAGTCCTTGTGGGAAGTAGATCTAAGACTGCCCCCTAAAGCTCAGAAAATGCACTTGACAAGTGAAAAGTTGTGGACTCTTGTAAACAAAATTTAATGGTGAGGAGATGGGTTCATCACAGGATGATGAGGAAGTCAACTTATAACAATTTCTCAGACAAAAGCTCCTTTAAATTTTTAAACCTAATTTGCCATACTTGGGCATTGTTTGATTTGCTTTGCTTAATATTTGAGAAGTTGACATTGATCATTAACAACATCTATATAAATGCACTCATTTAATTTTTCATTCATTCAACCAATGACGTACCTACAAATTATCTTTTGCTAGATACAAAATTTTAAACAATGCTTTTGTTACTGCATTGACATCACAAATTGCAGAGTGCCATGTTTGCTTTTAGCATATATCCAAGAAGTTAACATTGATCATTAACAACACATAGAATTTCTGCTTCTATTGATGAATTTAATTCTTTTCTTTTCTTTTTCCCTTTTCTAAGAAGGCAATAATTCATACAATAAAAAAACTCACAAGTAAAAAGAAAGTAATACTCTGTCAAGTACTATTTCAGGTTAAATATCAACAAATGATTTCACGATGATGATCATACATAAATGACCTATTAAAATTAGGTTTTATTGTGATTAGCATGGGTTTCAAATTCTGTCAATTAATCTTCAAATATGTTGTATCTTCAAAAATCTACATAGAAAATAGGTTTATTTTCAAAAGCTAGGTGGAAAAGATACATCAAAAGAGTAAACTAATAGAGGTGGAAGATGTGCAAAATTTGACAGAAGAAAGACTTGATGAAATAGATGGAAACCCATGTAATAATCTAACAAGCAGAAACAACAGCTACACAAAAGTAGAAGGTGGGACAACAATGTAGATAATCAATAAACCTCATTCTTATTGCATTAAAACGCAAAACTTGGCAATATAAATTTGCATCAGTACAAAATTGTACAGAATTAGGTACTATAAAAGTATTATAGTAGCCCCACAAAGTTTTAGAGTTTACCCAAGTTTCTAAGTAGTTGTAGAGCAAAGATCTTTATGGTAAGTCATACTATACATAAGAGAAACAAAGACATGATACTCATACTTCAAAAATAAAATTAACTACAAACTAAAAAAACAAAAATTGATATTTATATCCAATATCCTTGTTCTGCTATGTGTCATCCCCCATGTTGGATGAGGTAAACTATTATTTTGTTAATTTTTTTTGGTCAAAATTGTTCAAGGCAAAAATCTATCCTATGCAGTAGTTGTCAGTTTTAAAATATGTATATAAGAGTACTTCTTTTGGATGGATTTGATCATCAGTGATGTAAAGGAAAGAGTTTACAACGCTGTAGAAACATTCAACCAAAAGGATATTGGGATTGGAAAGCCTGAAATCATAATTCACATTATTCCACATTCCCTTCTTATTGTTTGGAAATGCCACCTCCTCATACAAATTTAGATTAAACATTTTCTTCCAAAGATAAAACAACCGCCTCTTTTATATAGGGGAGAGGACCCAATAGTGGTGCACCCTAACTTCACGCCTCTCAAAATCATACGTAGCAATTTCGAATCACTCCAAAAATTTTACAGTAGCTTACTTGGCAACGCCCCTGCTTATAACTAAGGTTTCAAGGCCACATCATCAAATATGATGCCCCATCAGCATGCTTTTTGTTGAGGTGTCAAATAGTTCCCCAAAAAAAACGGTGGACCAATAAGTGTGCATTAAGTCATGTTTTGTTGGTGGGCTGATGTGGTATCACATGATTGGTTGCTTTTTAAATTTAAAGGGCACATTTCATTCAATTATTAGTACTTATAGTAACACTAACAATCAGTACTAAACTTTAAAAATATTGGGCCTTAAATGCACATATACTGATACTAAACTTAAAAAATATTAGGCCTATACACATATGCATTGTAACTATCTCACCTATTGAGTCTTTTCCCTATACGCTCTTATAAAAAGATCAAACGCTTAAGCAAATATTAACTGGCACTTATTATCATTCAACTTTCAATATGAAATGACTTCAAAGTTAAAAGCAAAATACTCAAAACTGCAATAAACGGTAGGAATAACTGGCAGCCACCAACACTAAACAATGACAATTTTATGATAGAGACAAAGATGCACCATGGGGCCTTGAAAAAAATAGTTGGCAATTATTAATGCAAATGTTTCAAGGAGGAGACAATAGCATGGTCTTGTTAAGATTTACGTACATATTAATCAATCTATGTGCATCAGATGATATTGTTCATGGCGTCAAAATGCAGAAATCAAAGGACATTTTATTAACGCAATTAGTGTGAAGTGTCGAAGACCTCAATGTGACATTTTTTGAGGGCGGCTACGCCTGTTATAGTTTATACTTATCATGATCTTCAATCACTTTCCTGCGTGGCACAAAAGAAACTGATGGTGTGCATAAAATCAACAGCTACAACTTAATAACATGTTTTATTATTACAAGCGGTGGCGGTTTGCAGCGACTGAAAATTTCCTAAACAACTGTAAATTCAGACAAAACTGAACGATAAACCGGTAAGAAGAAAAAATGGCAGGTCTTTTCTCAGAGAAGCACACATCCAGGATGACAATTTTCGGATGAGCAAAAGCTCCCACATATAAGCCTATCGGCTAAAAATTAAATGGTTTCTTGGCTTGTCGGGTCTATAGAAAAGCTATCCATACAAACATATACCTTCACATATCATCTCAGATGCATCACCCGTCCTAAAAGTTAGTGTTAAATATTCTAGCCACTAGGGGCTTTTCAAATTTGTAATGTGGAGTGTATCAATCAAGAAATCTCTCTCCTCACCAAAGTCTTAAGTTGAATGGATACAAGAACAAGGAAATTGTGAGGGTACTTAGATAAAACAAATTTCCTCATAATATTCTTCCTAAGGAAGATGAATCTTTGATGATCTTGGTTGCCACCCTCTTGTACATCAAAACCATCTCAAACAAAATTTTCAAAATTCTTTGCAAAAGAAGGCTTCAAGTGTGCTTTCAAACCCTACAATACTATGAGAAGCCTTATTCCTTCCACTCAAGATCCTAGAGACTTTCTTCTTAGTTCTAGTGTCTATAAGATTAGATGCCCTTGTGATACTCCCTATATCAATGAGATCAGTCGCTTCATTAGCATTAAGATAAAGGAGCATCATGTTGACATTACACATGATTGCATTGTAAAATTTGCTCTTGGCAAATAGTCTTCCAAAACCAACCACCACATTAGCTTCAAGACTACTCAAGTCCTTTTAAAAGAAAATTATTACAAGAGTTAAAAGAGGTAGTGGAAATTGGTAAACACCCTATCAACCTCAACTGAGCTAACAGATGGAGCTTAAGTTTCTTTAGAGAACCCATGTTGAGGTCCCTTATATCCAATTTCGTAATTATAATATAATTACTATGCTGATGTTTTTAGTTTAATTTATTGTTTTAGTTAATATCTAGGTCCTTATGTTACTTGTAATATAATTCCTCATTATATTTCTAGGTTTGTTGTGCGTCAACCTTTTGTTAAACATATATTATTCCAAGAGCATTCATCATTATTTTCAACTACCAATCTTCAAGTCCCTCTTATCTTTTATAATTTTTGTTCATCTTTCGTATCCTTGTCCTCCACTTCTATTTAAAGAACTAAGTCTACAATATTTTTTTCATAACTCCTCATCTTGATGATAGATCATGGAGTGTGCTTTGAAATGTTGTTTCAAAAACATTCACACAGTTATTACTAAAATCTTTGTCATTCACTTTTACGGATTGTGAAAATCTCACGTCTTTAATTAAGCATTTTCACTTTCATTGACCTATTTCCTCATTTTATAAGCTACTTGTAAATCTAAATTATTTCTTTCAAACAAAGAAGAAGGTCTCCAGTAGAGAAAAATGTCCAAGATGTAGTCCAAGAAAGCATTTTAGCAAATAACAACATTGTAGTGCAAATGACAAGAAGATATCTGTTGGTATTAATTGCTTGAGTGAGGCATATGATACAAATATCATGCCTCTATATGTATGATTCCTTTTGCTCACACTACACTACATTTATTGAATATTTAGAGAAGCAATCAGTATTAATTGCTTGAGGTGTATGATACAATATCATTCCTCCACATTTCTGACTCCTTTTGCTCACACCACACTACATTATTGAACTTTTTGAGAAGTAATTTATTGCCATCTTCCTTTGTACACTTGGGAAAATCTTCTTCATTTTGGCCTATAGAGTTGTGAATAGGCTCTATATTTGGTGTTTTCTTATTTATCTCTTCATTTTAGTGCACATAGATAACACATACAGGTAGGTGGATAAAACAATAGTGAAACCTAATATTCAAAACTACACCCACAAAAGAAAATCGTTGACATTATATTAACATGTATGTAATATATGGCACAATATGTAAAACAATTTAAAATGGAAAGTGATTTCCTTGAGTGGGAAAATGGTATTGGTGGTGGGTTTTCAAAAAAGGGTTTTAGATATTCAAAGGAAGTTTGAATAAATGAAGACAAGGAGGGGCCATGTGGGCTTCAACAAAACCCTATTATGGATCTCAAAGAAAACATTGGGTTTTGTCTTGATATTTCAAAAGGTAAAAGCCAAGATTTTTGGGCTTAGATCATTGGTAGAAAGAGTACAAAGATGAGACAACTTCCATTCAAGGTTTCTACTTTGGAGCTAGTTTCAATGGGAGAGGATCTCCAATTCAAATCCCATATAAGGTAGTGGATGGAGAATTCTTTAGACTAGAGAACATGGTAATAGGGAAGCTTATGGGGAATAGACTGAATATAAATATGGCTAGAAGTTGGGATGACAAGGAGTGGAGACTAAAGGGACACATTGAGATTTCAACCACACTCAAGGGATTTTCTCTGCTCTCTTTACCAACCTTGAGGATTGTGACAAGATATTGGTGGAAGGACCATGGTTTCTAGAAAAAGGATGCATTTCTTCACAAAAGGGGAACACAAAAGTGGAAACTTGGTCTTAACCCAAATAAAGAAAATGTTAACCTTCTTCTTGTCTGGGTTCATTTAAATACCTAGGCAGCCTCTAGAATTTTGGGATGAAGAAATTATAATGGGGATAACAACGACTATTGGTTAGTTTATAGCATTGGATGTTGTAACCAGATCTAAAAGGTTGCTAGATTCCGTTTAATGCTTGGGTAGACAAGGTCTTACCACACTCCATCAAGCCTTCTTCAAAATTTAGGGATTGGATCCAATCTATAAAGTACAAAAATGATACTATGATATATGCCAAAAATTGTTAAATGATAGGTCACTCAATCAAACATTGTGGTTTGTTTAGGAAGGAATAGTTGTTCTAGAAAAAAAAAAGTGTCAGTCAATCTATAATAAGAAGGTGTTAGAGGAAGAGATCCTAAAAAGAAAGGAAAAAGAGATGGAATGGGAGACGAATCAAGAGAAGAGGCTCCAAGGTGATTAGAGGAATGATGTAACTCTTCCCAATTAGGCTCAAGTAGCTCAAATGGATGGGATAAGGTCAAGATCTTAGTTAGAAGTTTTATCTAATTAGGAGGATTTATAGAGAAGTTATGAGGGTTAGAAGAAGTCTTAGAGGAAGGAAAGCTCCAAATTAAAGGTATGTTTAATAATACTCATATCTTCTCCTTCACTAAAATATATGGCAATATTAAGAGTTTACAAAAGAACTTATCTTTGAAAGAGGTAGCTTTAGCTCTTAAGTTATTGCAGGAAGCCATTATTGCTAATCCTTGGTTTTTGGATGATTCTTTAGAAACCCTTGTTACACCATTAGGTTTAGGATTAAAAAATATTAAGGATCTGTTAAGACCAAAAACCGCAGGTCCACAATCCTAGAGTATTTCTCCTCCTTCTAGGCTAGGGGTGTCATCAAGAAGGTAAGAAAGGGACTCATCCACAGATTGAAGATATTTAAGGCCAACAAATGAGAATGGGTATGCTCTCATACACTTCGAGCTTAGCTAGACCCAGGAGGGATTTTCCTAGAGGCGTGAAATAGAACAAAAATAAACACATGCAACTATACCCTTGATGTACACTTGACCCCCATAGCTATCACTAGGTCAAGACAATTGGCTGCATAAAACCTCTAATAAAACTTATTACTACACATGCACCTTCAAATAATAACAACATTGTATCCCTTAAGATGAATCCAATTAACTTTACATACACAAACTATAAGGTGCAGGCATGCATGAACATGATTCACAATTATTCAAACATTTTTATATTGCTTCATATTGATCCCTGGTTATAATACTAAATCATGAAGAGCTTGTGAAACCTAATATGACCCTACCCCTACTCCTACTACTACCCAGGACAAAGGATTGATTTAAAAGAGATTGGCCTTTCACCAAACCTAGACCAGTGCCTACTCCAATGGGCAATAGAGCCATGAACCAAAGAGGAATTAACTTCATATAATAAATATCAACATAACTAGATATGCATTTACATGCATATCAAAGATTACATTTCATAGAGTGGACATACTTAGTAATCCAAATAGAACTCTAATAACCCATTTGCAACAAAGGAATGACCAATATAAAATCTTTATATTTCATTAGATGTTGTCACACATACATCAAACCTCAGTTACCATCACACTAGCAAATGTGGTGAAGGAAAAATACATAGTTGTGACTATACATTCCCCTGGATCACTACAAATAGCCATACCAGATGCCATCCTTCATTTGTGACCTAGAATGGCTTTATTGGATGCCCTTAAATCACCTGAAGCGCTTGCAAACTAGAAGATTGGTTCAGCATGACCAACTAGTTGGCTCAACAATCAACCCTTGCAAAGAGAAAAGATCTTTCATTTATACTCTATTGCCACGTGCCCTAATCCATGGGCAGGAAAATGAGAAATACCAGGACTTTCAATTCAACCACTGCCATGAATGAAGTGGAACAAAAGAAAATATCTGATGAGCAAATATTCACCAACCACCTCATTGGAAATCACATGGGGAGTCATTTCCAAGGAAGGATAGATGAACTTGGTCATGAAAATGGCCTTTAAGAGGTTGCAGGATTCATATTGAGATATTGATGACAAATTTGGGAGTTGGTGTGTCCTATCATGCATTGCAAAACCAACTAATAAGGAAGACAAATTTGTTGGGCCCCAACAAGTTAGTCTTCCACCAAGTATCCTTCTTTAAAATTAGGAGTAGAAGACTCCCTACAACTCTGACAACCACATAGGAGCACCAACCAGGAAAGCCAAGCTATCAAGCATTGGCAATTGGGCCTCAACCAAACATTCAACTGCCCTCGATCGGGAAGAATCAAGCACATCTCTGATTTCCAAAGTCTGAAGAAAGAACTAATCAGGCTTTGGAAATCAAGCCCACATTAAACATTTGTCCACCCTTCTAGGTAGGAGAAATGACAACTCCTTGATCTCTGAAGTCTAACAAAATATAAAGGCAAGAAACTTGTCAATTTCGGCAATCAGGACTTCATTGAACATCAATCTGCTTGAGCAGAAGAATGAGCACCCTTCCAAACCCCCAATCCTGAAAAACTTAGGCAAATGAGAAGCATTAGGGATCGGGGAGCAAGGCCACATATAAATTTATACCTAATTGTCAAAGGAAAGTGGGTAAGTCTAACACTGTGATCTTGAAGGACTTGGACAAAAAGACAAGGAACCAAGGCAGAGTTCAGAGCCAATAAGGATGGCATACAAGTATGGATAACCTTGAAACTCCAAAAAGCTGACAAATGCACAAAACTTAAGGAAAAAACCATAAACGTCCCACACTTAAATTTTTTTGGAGTTTTTCTTGGATCTTGACATATAGGAGACTCACTTAGGATGTCTCAGATTGGTTATCAATAAATGGGACAAATGGACCAAGGTAAACTAGAGGGGAGAAAATATGGGTTTGTAAGGCAAATTTAGGACTAGAAATTTTGGGTCCTAATAGTGGCTCTGGTTGGGGACGTGTGCCTTATAGGGACAACGAGAATCTAGAAGATCTATGGGGCAGATCACAAAAGGGGGTGAGGAAAAAACATAATGTATTTACAACAAGGGCATATATATAGCAAGACAACACAACCATTGGCATGAAAATGCATAAATATTGAAATTATGGCTATGAATCAACAATTTAACACAATGTAGGTCAAACCTACACAAGGTGGATGGGGCTATTTGCCTATATCAAAGAGAATTTGAATGAAGGAACTGATATCCCTCAAACTAAAACTTCAGTCACCACCCAGCTACAACAAATGAAATCCTTTATCTACATCCATCAGTTTGTATCCAATGCCCGTGAAATGAAGACTAGCTCCACCAATAACATCATTGTAGGGAAACCATAAGCAATATTTGTAGGAACTGTCGCACACAACATCATGCATACATGTTCTTAGCAACAAGGGGTGAGACAATGCAAATCAGGTCAGCATCAAAACATATGGATGTAGATAAACGTCCATCATTAATTACAACACTATCATACCTACTAACCTCTTCATGTGAATTTAGGGAATAGGAGAACACCTCCAATTCACATGGAAAAGAAAAAAAATTTGGCTGCACTATTGATCTTCAATAGAAGACACATCTTCATGCAAATCAAACTAGAAAAAATCCATCTCTAGCATGCCTTCAAGTTGAGTTGCAACATGTTGTGATCTAGGCATACACATGCCTTGTTGCTCATTCACATCCATGTCACACACAAAGGAATCAACCTCTACTACAATACCAACACCTTCAAGGGTTGGTGAACATCCCACATCAAATTAGAAAGGTTCATATTCATTTGTATCTCCACCATAGGTACCTTGAACATAACTTTCAAATGTGTTGCTACACTTTTCAATATTTGAATCATAAGCATGATTCAAGCTACAAATAAAATCATCAACACACAAATCAACACCACCATGAGACACCTCAAGAAAAGAACCAAGTTCTTCCAATTGTCTCTATTTCTTGGTCATTCTGGCAATTTGTTGTGTCATATTCACTGCTGCAAGCATACTAATGACACATTTCTTCATCTTCATTCATTTTTGTATCATCTTGATGTGGCCCACTTGAAGCTCATTCTGCATGAGGAAGTGGACACACCTTGCACCAAAGATATAGGTTCTTGTATGTGTCCACATGATGACCATTTCTATATTCATCAAGGGCAAGTTCTTCACATTGAAAATCCATGGCTACACCAACACTTGTCTCTGAAGGATTATCATCACTTGTGCAACTACATCTATATCTTCCTTATGCAAACAAACACTAGTTACTTCATCTTCATTCAACTAAACAAAAGAGGGTAGCAAATCAAACAAGAAACTAGTATCTTGCTCACTCTATATATCAATTGTATGTGCACACTTAACATAATTAGCTTCCAGAACCGATTCATTTGGTTGCTCTTGTGCACATATCTTCCCGACTGTCCATTGAGCCACATACCTAATTCTAAAGCTATAAATCATGATTGGTTTCATCATTCTCATATTCACTTAATGAACTATCCAGTTGAATGTTGGTGCACACATTGTTCTCATCATCTGTATTGTTGTCATATAATGCACCACCTTCATCTTCTACCCTTCTAACTACATATTCATTTGATGTTGTACTCATCTGATTAGTTGCATCCACATCATTGTTGTTCATATTAGCTTGTTCCTTACCAGTAGTGCTTGCACTTGTGGATAATAACTTTACTATGTAGTCATCCCTCATCTTTTCCAAGTAGTCTAGGCATAAATATGCCTACTACAAAATTGTTATTTTCAAATCCTTGTGCACTGAATTCAAAGCAACTTCAAATGCTTCAAAGAACATGTCAATGCAAAAAGGTGTGTCAAGTCTGAAATCATCTAGAATGTTGGAAAGGGCAACAACAAACCTGTGACTAAAATCCATGCTAGACTCTCTTTCTTGTCTTTTGATTCCTTATAATTCCTAAACAAGATCAACATGGTCTAAACATTTTGCAAATTCTTCTTCAAATGTAGCCACAAGTTCATTCTGCTATGGAAATCTCTGAATCCATTCTTTTGCCTTTCCATATAAATACCTAACTGAAACTCATCCACATGTCCTCATCCTTAAATTGAAACTCATCCATGAAATTGGAGAAGTCATCAACATGTGTGCTTCCTTCCCAAATGCTATACCCATCAAAGACATGCATGTGATGATAGACCTTGGTTGGCATATTCCACATTTTGTAGTCAACCCAAGAAAGGTCTAGATGATTGTAAATAGGATCTAAGCCCGAGGGATAGGGGAACAAGCAATCTAATTTTTAGGGGTAGCAGGACAATCATTGGAATGCACCCTAAACTCTAGCAACCCAATTGGATTTTCTATTTCTTTTTCTTGTTTCCATAAGGACTCTATCAAATATTTATTTTTATCAATTTCATATTGTAGCCTAGATGATTCATTATGATTTTGCATTAATGCATATAGGTTTGGGTTTGTATAAGGTGCAGAGCCATGACTTGAACAAGCATTAGTAGAATGGTCATAGGTATCATAGTCTCTAAGGTTTGCAACATAGGAAGAAGCATATGAGGGAACACCCATAGGATAATCATATCCATACCAATTGGCCATGAATAAAACATTCTATAATTCAGGGTAGAAAATTGAGGCATTAAGAATATATGTTTCTTTGCCAAGAAAGAAATGGTTTCTCCAAAAAGAAGAAGAAAGAACCATGTACCTTTGAAAACTAGCTACTGTACACCTAAAATGCCTTGAAACACCAACAACAGGTAAAGCAAACGTAAACAAACTTTCATCATTCTTTGACCAAAAAGTTGCCACCTCTTCCAAAGAGGAATTCCTTGAAGTGTGACTCATCCTCAAGGCCACAAATTGTTTCTTGGTTCAGCTCACCAGTAAAGTCTTCATCTGATTTATCGCACCAATGATTTCTTCCTTAGTAATGGAGCCATTGTCTTGGCATAAGTTGGCGGTCTGCCAACTTCAACACACAACAAAATGCAAATAGCAGACTATTGCAAACCTATAGAGACTAAATCACCAGGGTCTTCAAAATAATCTCAACTCAAAATATCCCTGGAACGGTGCCATTCTATTAAGATTAAAAATCGTAGGTCCACAATCCTGGAGTATTTCTCGTCCTTCCAGGTGAGAGGTGTCATCAGGAAGATAAAGAAAGGGACTCATCTATAGATTGAGGATGTTTAAGGCCAACAAATGAGAGTGGGTATGCTCTCCTACACTTCGGGATCAACTAGACCTAGGAGGGATATTCCTAGATGCATGAAATGGAACACAAATAAACACACACAACCATACCCAATATACACTTGAACCCCATAGCTATCATTAGGTCAAGACAACTAGCTACATGAAACCTCTAATAAAATTGATTATGTACCTTGCACATGCACCTTCAAATGATAACAACATGGTATCCCTTAAGATGAATCCAATTAACTTTGCATACATAAGGTGTAGGCACACATGAACATGATTCACAATGATTCAAACATTTTTGTATTGCTTCAGATTGATCCTTGGTTATAATACTAAATCATGAACAACTTGTGAAACATAATCTAACCCTACCCCTACTCCTACTACTACCTAGGAGAAAGGATTGATTTAAAAGAGATTGTTGGCCCTTCACCAAACCTGGACTAATGCCTACTCCAATGGGCAACATAGTCATGAATAAAAAAGAGGAAAGAACTACATCTAATAAACATCAACAGAACTATATATGCATATACATGCATATCAAAGATCACATTTCATATAGTGTACATACGTAGTAATCTAGATAGAATTGCAATAACCCATTTGCAACAAAGGAATTACCAATATAAGAGCTTTATATTGCATTAGATGTTGTCACACATACATCAAACCTCAGTTACACTCACACCAACAAATATGGTGAAAGAAAAATACATAGTTGTGACTATACAATTCCCTTGAATCACTGCAAACGACCATGGAGACATACCACTGCATAAAATTATGCATTACAACTCCTTATGCAATACCAGATGTCATCCTTCATTTGTGACCTAGAATGGCTTTGCTTGATTCCCTAAAATCCCCTGAAGCACTTGTAGACCAAAAAATTGGTTCAACGACCAACTAGTTGGCTCAATGACCCACCCTTGCAAATAAAAAAGATCTAGCATTTGTACTCTACTGCCGCGTACCCTAATCCGTGGGTAGTAAAATGAGAAATGCTAAGACTTTGAATTCAACCACCACCATGAATGCAGTGGAACAAAATTAAAAAGCTAACGAACAAATTTTCACCAACACCACATTGAAAATCCCCTGGAGAGCCACATCCAAGGAAGGATAGATGAATTTGGTCATGAAAAAGGCCTTTGAGAGGTCGCAAGAGTCAAATCGAGCCATTGATGGCAAATCTGGAAGTTGTTGGTGCATCTCATCACGTGTTGCAAAGCCAACTGATAAGGAAGGAAAATTTGTTGGGCCTCGACAAATTGGACTTCCACCAAGTATCCTTCTCTAAAATTTCTGTTTTTTTTTACTTGAATCTGGTTTTTTGGGCGATATTTTGAAAAAAGAGTCATTTTTTGGCCTCTCAGCCCCTGTATCTTCTGGTTCGTGGGCATTTTCTATCGCCTGGTTTGAAGGTTTCAACAACTGATTGTATTTGTTTTTGGTGTTGAATGCTGGTAGGTCGTCTACAAAAACAATTTTGGCACATTTCTTCTCTTTTGGGTGGATCTGTTTAAAGTAGTTTCAAGGAGAGGTCGACCTCTCTCTGCAAGGTTGTTTGTAGCTTCCACAAGTTGTTGCTCTCACTAATCTTCTGTCGTATTCATTTTTCACCTTGAGGTCCACACATTTGTGTATGGTCCTCTGGTGTTTGCCTCTACGTAGACTGTCAGATTTTATCCTCCATCACCCACACAAATCACACAAGCAATGCTAAGGGCATTATTTTTCAAATGAGGGTTTGAGTTTTGGGATTCGGCTGGCAGTCAAACCTTGACCTGCACATGAACATCAACCTTGGCGCCCTCGGCCTGTAATGACCATCTGCATTGTCTTCTCACTGATAGTGCAGGCTTCTTCAATTTCCAACACTTTTTTTGTTTTCAAAATTTGTGGCAACTATTCTAGTTCGTAGGTTTCAGCCATTTGATATCTGGTAGATTCCCTATTGAAGCTTGTGGTCGGCATTCTCCAGCGCCGCCTCTTCACAAAGTTGGCGCCTCCAGATCTGATTCGTGGTTTTGTAAAATCCCCAGGTTCTAGTCGAGGTCGTCAGACTTCTCTTTTATTTGATGCTACATTTTTATTGGAGTTTGGTTCACAGATTTGCAGAGGATTTCTCCACAATCCATAAGGCTTCACGGTTTTTATTTTTGAGAAGTTTTCAGCTGGAGTCAATCCAAATCCTGATCGCTATTGAAAGCATCCATTGAAGATTTCACCAGTCGACTTCAAGACCTAAGATCACTGCTTTATTTGGAGTCTGAAGGTCAAAATCCCTTCATGCCTCATGGTAGCTGTCTAATGGTTAGACTAGCTGTTGAAGGTTGAAGCATTCATCATCGCCTTCTCTGCATGCTGGTTGCAGTCTCCAAAAAGTGTGGGCCGCTCAACACCATCCCTCAATGCCGGTCGGCTTCCCAAATGGCTTCACCACAAATTTTGGATGATGCTTGTTGTGTTATTTATTGCTAGTTTTCTATGGTTTAATTTGTCACGTCTTTGTGGTATTTCTTTCCATGTAGGTTGCACTTAGTTTGCAAGTTATCATTTTGGTCACATTTGTCAAATAATGGGTCAGATAGTTAGTGGTTAAGAGGTAGTTCTGAGTTAAAGCATCTTTTGTAACTTTGATCCTTTTGTTAAACAGCTAGAGGTCAATCTTATAAACCACTAGCCTTAACAATTAGTGTTACCAATTTATGCTAACCAACATACCACTAAATCCATTAGCAGTTTTGTAATGTAGAGACTTAGCTTTTATACCAACATTTTATGTAAGATAACATTTTATGCTAAGCAATCATTTAGAAAAAGTTAAATTTACAAAAGAAATTGCCTCAAAAGACCCTAATCTTGTATAAGTGTGTGCAAAGAAGGGCTGTTGTTTCATTTTGTCGTAACTTTCGCCCACAGAGGTGAAATTGGGCATATTTGTAGTCGACAAGAAATTGGTTCTGGCGCCGACAAAGTTGCATCGAGATGATTTGGGAATTGTCCTATTTTTCTCAGAAAAATTCCCCTTCTTTGTAAAGTTATCTAAGTAACTTAAAAAACAATTGTATCTTTTCATTGGTAACTCGAAATTGAGTGCCGTTTTTTTAGAAAGTGAATAATTTTTTAAGACTAATCTATTGGAAATGATTTCCCACTTCTGTTATAAAGTGTCATTTTTCGTTCCAATTAGACTTGCTTCACGCACTACTGTTATAAAGTGTCAAAATTTAGGGGGGATAAAAATTTCGAGTCATAGGGGGTATCTAGAGTCATGTCTTGTGTGAACTTCCATTTCTCCCTCAATATTTCTTTTCGCATTTCAAAAACAAATCTGCAAACAATCTAAGTAAAGCATGGAGCCAAATGATCCTATCAAACCTCTAACACCCTTAACTATCATGAGTGGAAACTTAATATTCGACTTATGCTAAAGGATAAAGGGTTATATAGAGTGACTATGGGCATAGAAAAAGAGCCAAATGCTATCAAAGATAAAGAAAAATGGTTCAATAAGTGTGATCAAGCCTTTAGGTTCTTATGTCTAAATCTATCCCCTGAACTTTTGTTCCATGTTGAAGCCTTGAAAACACCTAATGAGGTATGACAAGCCTTAGATAAACTCTTTGGGAAGGTTGATGAGTTAAAAAGTCATGAGTTAGAAAATGAGCTCCTCAGTTTAAGCCCTAGAGATTTTGATACCTTAGAAGATTATTTCACAAAGTTCAGATAATTGAAACTACAGTTAAAAGAATGTGGGATAGATAAAAAAGAAGATCAACTCATACTTTCTATGCTTTCCAAACTAGGTCCTGAATATTTTGTCTTTGTATCTTCTTTTTATACCACCAAAAGGGATTTTGGTGCTACATGGAAAATGCCTACTTTGGATGAATTCATTGTTGACTTAAAAGGGAACATGATAAATTAATAGAAATGGGCACCATGAAGAATTATAAACCACATGCTCTTGTTGCTAGAAATTAGAAAAATAACAGAGAAAAACAAAAGGACAAATAAATCAAGAAAGATAAGAAAGATGAATTCTCAAAATCAAACACTCAAAGTTTTTTAGCTCAAGGAAAAGAAAAAGCTAAGTGTACATATTGCAATAAAACTGGGCATAGTGAGCAATTTTTTTGAAGAAGATCGATCATCTTACCAATCTTCTTGAAAAGAATAATATAAATGATTCTGAATCTAATCAAGAGTCATCATCAACACCAGATACAACACCATAAATATTTAAGGGGCATGCTCCTTTTGCATCTGTAGTCTCTAAGTTTGGAACATGGATTCTTAATTCTAGAACATGACATCACTGCCATCATCGCCTGTTGCTACATTAGAATTCAGAGTTGCTTCATAGAAGGCTTCCAGAGATTCTTCATAGTAGGATTATCACCTTTGGGTATTTTCTACAGTGTTTAGTACACTTTCTTGTTTTCTCTCTTTTTGGAGGAAAGGTTTTTTCCCACAAGGTTTTCTTTCTTTCTCCACTTTATAAGAGTTGTATTTGTACATGGGTACCTGATCAGGCCTAGGTGTCAGGGCCCATCATTGTTTCACTACTCCCTAAGTTGCACTTAAGGGGGGTGTTAGTGTGAAAAGTTGCATTATCTATCTAGTTATCTTTTAGCATGTCTAGGAGATTTCTATTTAACAATAGCTTAAGTTTACAAGTAGCTATTTTGGACTTTGTCTCACCTCATGTGGTGAAGATATGTGTACTCACCTTTGTGAGATACCTACTTCATGCAAACTTGCCACTTGCTCAAACATGTGTCATTTGAGTAGACAAGTGTTGCACCTATGGAGGGTTGCTCAGTCATTGTGTACAAGCTTCTCACTCCCTCTTGCTTGCCTATTTAAGCAAGGCTCTATGTACACAATTTTCATCTTTTGACAATGTAATTTGGCTTATTGTGTGGAAATAGCTTTGTGGTTGTATTGTTGCTTGTTGATTCTTGTTTTTCCCAACAACTTCCACTTGACCGTTTTCTTGAGGGTGGTAAGGAGATGATTTCTTATGACTTACCTGGAAATGATCAATGAAGGTTAACATGACTTTAGACATAAATTGTGGTCCTTGATCTATGACAATGGATCTAGGGGGTCTGAACTTGAGGAATATTTTGTTATAGAGGAAACTTGCTACCTGTTCCTCTCTAGCGACTTTAAGCGCTTGAACTTCTACCCATTTAGTCAAGTAATCAATACAAACTAGGATGTACTTTCTACCTTGTGAGAGTGGATCTAGGATGTTCCAGAACTATTTGTGGTTGGAGGGACATTTCATTGGATGCAGTAGGTCTCCCCACTCTTTGGCATTCATCATAGTGTCAGACATACTTTTTGACATCTTTGTGCATGGAGAGCCAATAATGTCCAGCGCCTAGGATCTTATGAGAAGTTCACTTTGCTGAATAATGCCCTTCTAAAGGGCCATCATGGCATGCCCTCAATATGTTGTAAGTCTCATCTAGTCCGACACATTGACACAATATCAGATCAAGTCCACTTTTGAATAATAACCTATTTATCAAAATTTAAATTGAACACTTTCTCTAATTAAATGTTTTCTTTGCTTGGATGCGAAATCTGGTGGAAATTTTGATTTAGCTAAATAATTAGCTATATCTGCAAACCAGGGTGTTTTAATGGAGATGGAAAAAAAGTTTTCATTTGGAAGTTTGTCTTGAATAGGTTCACAATCTCCATTTTCTTGTTGTATTCTGGATAGAAAATCTGCTACTATGTTAAACTTTCCAGGTTTGTCAATGATAGTTATGTTGAATTCTTGGAGAAGCAATAACCATCTAATTATCCTTCTGCTCACCACAGGTTTATTCATGAGGTATTTAATTGTTGAATGGTCCATGAAAACAATTACTTTGTAACCTATGATGAAGTGTCAAAATTTTTAGATGGCATGAATCACAACTAAAAATTCATTTTTGGTAGTGGTGTAGTTTCTCTCAGTGGGAGTCAAATTCTTGCTTATGAAATATATAGCATATTTTCCTCCATTTTCATCTTCTTTCCCTAGTACTACTCCAATTGCATCATTGGAGGCATATGCATAGATATAGAACGGTAGGTCCCAATTAGGTCCATGTAATACATGAGAGGTAGCAAGTTTTTCTTTAATGATTTCAAATGATTTTTGGCATTCCGTAGTCCAAGAGAACTCTATATCTTTCTGTAGAAGAGAGAACATTGGGGCCATGATTTTACTAAAGTTTTCTATGAATCTTTGATAGTATCCAACATGTCCTCAGAAGCTCTGGACATCCATTTGATTTTTCAGAGATTCTAGTTTTGTATCACTTCAATTTTTTAGGATCCACTTTTATCCCTTCTGCTAAGATGTGATGTCCCAGTACTATCCCTTATTCTACCATTATTAAACATTTTTCATCACTTAGGGATAGTTGGTGTTCTTCACACTGTTGCAGAACCTTGTCCAGATTTTTGAGTGCTTCATCATAGGTAGACCCATACACTGTGAAATCATCCATGTATACTTCCACACTCATTTACAAGTTTAACGAAGATTGCTAACACAACTCTTTAAAAGGTCACGGGAGCATTACATAGTCCATAGGGAAGGACTCGGTATGCAAACGTTCCCCAAGGATAGGTGAAAGTAGTTTTGTCCTGATCCTTAGCTGCCACTTGTATTTGATTATATCCACTGAATCCATCCAAGAATGAAAAATATTTCCTCCCAACCAGGTTATCCAGGACTTGATCTATGAATGGTAATAGAAAGTAATCCATATAGGTTGCTTTGTTAAGTTCTTTGTAATCTACACAGACTCTCCACTTTCCACCTTTCTTTGGAACAACCACTAGAGGTGAGACCCACTTGCTATCAAAGATATGGTAAAGAAGACATACTTGTAGGAGTTTTTATATTTTTGTTTTTACTATATCTCTGAGTGCAGGATTAAGTCTACATTGTGGTTGGTAAACTAGATGAACATCTTCAGTGTAGATCTGTGGTGAGTGCAGACACTTGGGTGTATTCCTTGCATGTCTATATAGTCCCAAGAAAAATCTTTGGATCTATTCACTAGCACATCAAACAATTTAGGCTCGTCTGTCTCGGTTAACCAACTATTAATAGTAAGGGTCTTTCCTAGTAACAGCATTATCATTTTAGTTCCTGGATATTTGGAAGTAACAGTATAAGTTTCACTCATCAAAGTATTAAGTGGACAACTATGTGGTTGAGTCATATGGTATGTGGTTATGTCTTTAAGAAAGTGTTCTATTCTTGGAATTATATTAGTCAGCAGACAGTGGAATGTTGTGAGGAAGTTCTGCTTTTCGTTGTGAACAAACTCTATGCTACCGATCTGGGTTAGACTTTCTAAGGTTTCATCAGTTTTAGAGACCTCTTCATTGCTTAAATTTATGGTGTTACTTCCTATGTCATTTTCCAGTTCATTTTCTATTTCTTCTCCATGTTGCTTGATAACCACCATTGCTAGCGAAGCCAAATTTTCTTGTTTACCAAGATGACTAGGTTTGTCTATCCAAACTTTACAATTTTTATTTACAGAAGGTTGAGTAGGGGGATATAGCGATAAGTGTTTGCTATTAAGGCCATTTGAAATTGTCATTCCTCCTGCTCTACAATATATTTTACCTACAACTGTGGCTAACCAAGGTCACCCTAATATCAATGGATAGCTATCTTTAGGAGTGTGCGATTGAATCACCTGGAAGTCAACTAGATACTCCTAATTTTCAACTTTAATAGGAATATTCTCCACAACTCCTTTGGGAACAACTATAGACTGATCCATCATTTGTAAAATGGTAGTTATGGGGTGCAAGTTTTTAAGTCCCAGCTTCTCCATGGCGTCTAAGGTCATGATGTTAACTGTGGCTCCTAAATCAACTAGTGCATTAGGGATTTCCACCTCATTGATTACTATAGTTATAACATGACTATCAGGATCACCGTACTTTGGGGGAAGAATTTCCCCGAAAAGAAGATTAGCTAAATAGCCATTAATCTGCACAATGTTAATTTACTTCTTTTTCCTTCCTGATGTTTTTATGCATATTTGTTTAACCAATTGGTTTAGTTCTAGAATTTATCTAATTGCTTGCAACAAAGGTATCTTAATGTTAAGTTGTTTAATCTCTTGAATTAGAGTAGTTTCAGTTGGTATTACTACTTCTAGAGGAATTTTTGAAAAGACTTCTTTTAGTCGTTCTCATGGAAAAGGTGCTCGAGTTTTTTCCTTTCGTGTTGGAGTCATCCTTTGAAAAAGGTGGTGAATGTTGCTTTTCCACTTTCTCTGGAGGTGGTTCTGGAGATCTATTGAGGAACTTTTTCAGGGATTTTACAGAGGATGATGCTGGTACTTCAGAGGAAATTCCTATGATATCAGTGGACATGTTTTGGTTATTCTCAGGGATTTTCTTCATAGGCATGGTGATCGTTTATGTTTCTTCAAAATGCATCTCCTTTTTATCATCTATAATTTCAATGATGGTAGGTTGTTAAAGTGTCTTCCCTGACCTTATTTGTAAGTTACCACAATATATAGCATTAATCCCGACCATGTTTTCTTGCTCTAAGAAGTATACTAGTGCAGTTTGATGGTTGTTCTTTGGATGAGCAACTGGTTGTGCCAGCAGCTGGGGTTAATTTACTTTCTTAGCTTTTTAATTTCTCTGAGGGGTTGGTAAGAGGTTTTGTTGTGGATTTGGCATTCGTTGTGGTCCATGATAGAATTGATTAATAGGTTGATTCCATTGCGATGTAGGGTTTTGAGGATACCACTATTGTTGTGATTGATTTGTCCATTGGGGATTCATCTAGGGATGATTTATCCATTCTGGGTGTCCCCATGGATAAGATCCCCAGTTAGGCGGTGCTTGTGACCAAGGTGCCGCCCAATGATTATTATTCCAATTATTTTGAGGTTTCCAGGATGAATTTAAATTTTGGGCATAGGAGAAATTCCCTCCTAGCCTTTGTCCTATGTAATTGATTTCCTCCTCTACTTGAGGAGTCTTTTTTTTGGAATTTTTAATCATGTTAAGTATTTCACATTGGTCAATGGGGTGTTCTTTTCAAAAATATGACAATTGTCACTTTTATCCATTAGACACTCTTTTAATAGATATTTGTTCCTACATCTGGGGCAATAGATGGATTAAGTCTCAAGATTACATGTCTTAGCTTGTATTCCATCCAAGGTGGTGTTTAATTGAACAAGAATGCCAGTTTTTAGGTTTGCAATTTCCTCTTTCAATTGACCAATTTCATTTGATCCTCTCATCAGGCTAGACTTCCTAATTCCCCCTTGAGTTCAAGAAAAGTTTTTGCATAATTTAGAAATTTCTAAGAGGTCAAGTTTAGCTACATCTCCTTTTTCCATCAAGTCTAAACTCCTTCGAGCGTCCTCATCAAGACCTTTGAGGAATATGGTCCTAAGGATGATGGAGGAAAAAGAGACGGAGCTAAAATTAACAAAATATTATATTAATTTCATGGTAGAAGAATGTGATCATCCTTGAATGTTATGGGTTCTCCCTAGTTTGGATTCTACTATCTCTTTATTGTAATTTTGTTGCATACTATTATTATGCTATTCTCTCTTATTGTGGGTTTGGGCTAGTGTTGGTTAAGGTTGAGTCTCTCTTTTTATTTCTTTGTTCTAGACTATTAGTAATTTTATCTATGCTATGATAGAAAGGAATTAGAGGTGTGGAATACACTTCATGCTCTAATCTATGAGAGGATATATGTGAAAAAATTAAACTAATCATATATTTACAAGGAAATAAACATAAAAGTAATATCATAACACATTAATTTATGTGGGGAAAACCCTTTAGAGAGAAAAACCACACTCTCCAAAGCAACTCAATATATTATTCAGTAACCAAGTTTGCAATATACTTGTAGAGTCTAAGCCTTTATAGGAGTATCAACAACTAGAGATATGGAGTAATTCTAGCAACACAACAATACTTATAGAACTCGCTATCAAAAACCCCATTTCAAGCACTTGATAAATGCTATACATGAAAGCGTCAAATGGTAATTAGGAAACCATGAGCTAAAACCACTCAAATGTGGCATCCAAATACCTAGTTAAGAATCCAATACCCAAATCCCAAGATGAGTCTATAGGGTAAAAGCCATAAACAACCGCTATATCCCCAAAATGAGTTTTTTTGTTCTATAGCCTAAAAAAATGCATTTTTTTGTAATCTTAACATTAGGATAAAGGTTGAGACACCTTTCCTATTTTAAAAGAGTTGTAAGAGGGAGTTACACTTGTTGACCAACTTATGATGTGTGTTATTATGTGTCATAAGGCATCCTTGAATGGAGATAATGAAGACAAAATGGAGTGCCCAATTTGGTGATTGGATTATGATGAACTTATGGTAGGTGGAAGGAATATGTTATTTTTAGCCTATGAACTCATCTTGAGATTTTAGTGTTGGATTCTTAATTAAGGATTTAGGTACCATATTTTGGGTGTTTTTAGCTCATGGTTTCCTAATTACCATTTGATGTTTTCATGTATAGATTCTCCAATTTATTAGGTGCTTGAGATGGTGGTTTTGATAGTGAATTTTGTAGGTATTATTATGTTGCCATAACTACTCTAGATCTCTAGTTGGTGAAAAAGCTTAGGATCTTCAAGTGTATTGTAACCTTTGATTGTTTAATAATACATTGATTTCCTCTCAAGTGTGGGGTTTTTCTCCTGAATGGATTTTCCCCTCGTAAATCATTGTGTTATGGTATATTTTTGTTTGTATTTATTTTTTGTAACTATATGATCAGTTTAATTTGCATTTATTTATTCTAGACTTTTACTAATTTTATCTATATTGTGATAGTGTATAAGGTTTGGGGACCATTCAAAACCTCTTCATTTAGCCTTTAATAAAAAAACATGTACAATATATGGCACAATATCCCATGACATACATACTCATTAATTTAATTTTGTTTAAATGGTGATGTGCACAAATTACTAGCAAAGCATTATGAAAGGATGAAAGGAACATGATGTAATAAGTCTTCTTATTTATGGCCCTAATCTAGATCCCTTTTTCCTTCCATTCCATGCTAACATGTGTATTAATGGTACAAATATATGCACTAGGAAGTTGTGTTTAAATTAAGCCCATAGTTTCATTTTAGACATCATCCTACATCTCATTACAAAAATTTAAAGAATTATTTTCAAGAGCAATCAATTAGTAGTGAGCATTCTACTACTAGCACTCGCATTCAATAATAGATACCTTACTGCCTTGTGGTAGCCTCTAGGTTGGATGGCGATGTCCTTGTACCACCAAGAGTTCCATTTTCTATTGTTTCATGTTCTAGAGCCCCAATCTTGTCTACTAGAGTCTTTTACAAGTTTTAGAACCTATGTATAATTCATGTTGCACTCATTCTTTGATCACATAGATAAGTACTTATTTATCATTTGGTTTTCATTCTTGTATTAGTCCCATTGGTCCTATATTCTTCTCATCTTTTAATAAATATGTGTTAGAGTAGCTATTACATTATGATTGCTTACTTTTATAGTCATTCTAATACTTTAGATATTAAATGAAGTGATTATAAGTAATCTATTAGTACATAGAACTTTTCATCTTCATTTCATTTTGGTGAACCTGATGCTAAATATATGCATATATATCTTTTAGAGTTTTAGCTCATGAGCTTGATTTATTATAAGCCTCCTATATATTTTATGTTTTTCCTTTCTTAGGAGTGTCATGCATTTTTTCTTGTTCCTTGTATTTATTTGTGTGGGGTTATCTTATATTTGGGATTGTGTACAACATCCTAACCTTAGAGAACATATTCCCCTTTGTCATAGCCTTAGGCCCAACCCCTCTTTATCTATGGACACTAAGGAGCTATTTCATGTTCATGATTGTTTTCAAGAGGAGGATGAGTAGGATTTTAATCATGCTTCCCATATAACACAAATAAACACATGTAGGCAATGACTTATCACTAATAGATTAGTCGAGCTTAGAGAGGATATGTATAATATTGAGGATGGTACTTAGTCTTTGCATTTAGTTGATACATTATGATAGGTTAATACTCATGCATCACATGGTAGTGCCATGATAGTAGTTGTAACTCCATTTAAGTTCCACATTCCCAAATTATCTAGCCACCTAGATTTTCTTATGGTATGCCTCATGCTTTTTAACCCATCATTATTTCTACCTCACAGGTACCTCATGTTGACCCTTCCACCATTAAAGTTACCTCACAATATTTTCTCCTTCATCCCAATATTCCACCCTTATAAGTTACCGCATCCACCATCCTCATTTTCTCCACATTACCTATTAGACGCCTCTCGATTGCAACATCAATTATGTACATTCACCCAAATTTTATTGTATTGTGTCTCCCAACATAATGGATTTTCTAATTATTTTATAATTCAACATGTTATTAGTTGATCTCCTACCTCAATTTGTATTCTATTTGAACATGTAGTGTTAGACCATATGAGACATAATTTTCTTAAATGCTTCCTCCTCCTTTGTGAGTTTAATTAGATCATTGATCATTTTTTGATGAAGCTAAACTAATCTTGAATTTTAAATATTCTGTGAATCTTATAGTTAATTGGGTTATATTTTCTAGTGCTTGATCTTGGAAGAGAAATACAATACATGAATTTTAATTACAATAATAATATGATGTGAATATTTATGCTTGAGAAAATGTCTTCTAAAACCCTAACTTCATTTGCTAATATATCAAAGACTAGTGCATCAATAATTTTTAAGCATTGGGATTCTTATCCCCACAACACAACAAAGGATTTTCGGAGGTTGGGTTGTAAAGAATGCATCCATAAACCCACAAAAACTAACGGACTTTATGTGCTCCTTATGCCATTATTAGTTACAAATGGTTGGGAAATTGGATTGCATCCTAATTATAGTGTTAGGTTAGGAAGCTATAGAGGATGTGGTTAATTATTCTAAGGTTGGATTAGTCTATATATTCTAGGGTCTTTATTCAAGTCTGGTTGAGCTCAATGATTTTATCACCAAGTTTTGGTAGCTTCTACTCTTGAAGGTAATGGTTTTATATCCTAATGCTCATTTTTTCTTCATTATTATCTATGATTATCCTAAGGATAAACTTTTCCATATAAAGAAGGGATAAAGTTTTGGGGTTCAACAATGCTCGAGATGAAGTGGTACCTTGATTTTATCCCCTCATCTACTTCATTTTTTGTCTCTCCAACTTGGGTGTGGCTCCCTAATTTGCTTATCCACTTTTGGCATGTAGATAGTCTAAAGTCCATAGTAGTGCCACAGGTAGATACATTCAATTAACTCCTGGGATGCTAGCATGAACCCTAACCACCTATGCAATGATAGTAGTGTAACTATATTTATTTGATTGTCTTATGGAGATGATTAAGCTACAAATTAGTGAGAATATTTGAGTCAGGCTATGGATTGTGAGAAACTAGAATTTGGGTGTCTAACTTGTTTTTCTCATGAGAACATGGCATTGGATCTACCTTCTCATTATGTCTTGCAATATCCTACTTGGTGGAATTATGTCAATCTAGATCATTGTATGTTGTAATCTCTTTGCACCTTTCCTATCTAATCATCTTTGCCCAAGGTTTCTTATGTGTGGTCTTCATTTCCTTCATTTTAAGCTCCACAGCTTGAAATCCCAAAAATAGGATAGTCCCCTCATAGGCATCTTATAGGCCTAGGGATGAAATCCACTTTTGCACACTCCTCCCCATCTTTTTTAGATGTGGGGAAGTTTCTTTGGTGAGTAAGACTTTGGTTTCTCTAGATTCAACCTCCTCTCAAGATTAGAAAAGTACCCTCCTCCCCCTTCTATAAGTGTGGTTATTCCTTGTGGTCCTTTGACTACCCCAATGGCTGAGCAAGTGCCCAATGTTTTTAAGGAGCCTTAAGATAGTTTTATGAATTCAAATTTGGATAAAGATTTGGCTCCTAAGGTATTCGATGAAGAGGACACATCCTAGATTTAGAACCCTTAGATTATGAGAATGATGATGTTTTAATTGGCTAGAATCTAATGACTAATCAAAAGGCTTCTAGGAAGTGATCTTCATATCATTCTTCTAGTTATATAACTCTTTGGTTCCACAAAGAGAGCTAGTAGGATCACCTTCTATATATTGCTAGCAAATTACAAGTTTGTCAAAATGGTTTATCCTCATTAAGTATTTCTATGCTTCCTCTTGGATTTTTGGTATCTCTTAAGTAGACAAAATTAGAAATTAATTTGTAGTTTTTGTGGTATAATGGGAAGGTTATAAGAAACATCATGCAATGAATTGGAAATAGTGTTGTTTACCTACAAATAAAGGAGGTTTGGGGCTCAAGCACTTAAAATTGTAGCGATCAACTCTTGGAACTAAGTGGATTCTAAAATCATTTGAGGGGTTTGAACCTTGGAAAGTTTTAATTGGTAATACTATTAGCTATTCCTACAAAAGAAATGAACTAGAAAGGGTTCCATCCTCATGATCTTATCTTTAGTAGTTTTATTGTTAAGCCTTCAAGGTCTATAGTTTTTATAGTATTTAGAGGTCTTGGAAGTCTATGAAGTATCTAATCTCTAGGCATGGAGCTCTTTGTAGGACCTAAGGGAATTTTACCATTTTTATGTCTATTTTGTAGAATTTGGCTTGGGCTAATAACCCTCTCTTATTACTACAAGGATGCTCTACTAAATCTTTGATAGGGAAAGGCATAAAAGAATTCAAAGATAATGGACAATATAAACTGGGCTGATATTACTCCTCTTACTCAAGTGGCTTTGAAAAAATGTACCTCATGCTATCTAGCACCCAAGAGGTATTGGAATCATTAAACTATAATTAGAAGTTTATTCTCTTTGTTAGGGATTATAAATTTATCCTTTCTCATATTTGTTCCAATCGGCTAGATGCTAAGAAATCTTGTTTTAGATGGTTATTAATCCTTAAAAGGCTTGCTATAGGTAACCATCCTTAAATATGTTGAGTTGATACCTAATGTGTGTCATATGTGTAATGTTGTTGAAACCTTTGAACACTTCTTTTAATTGTCAATGTGCTAAAAATGTTTGATACATGTTTTATGGCAATGTCTTGCAGTGGTATAATAAATTTGGTATTTCATGGAAAGTAATTTTGTTTGGTTTTGTTGAAAATTTGATAAAGAATTAGATAAATACTAGCTTTTTTAACCATTTGAAATTGGCACATATGGAAATTTTGGAATTGTAATATATATTTTAGGGAAAAGGGAGGTGCCTTACAAACTCTCACTATGAGTCTCTATTATGATGTAGGTTACAATCATCATAAAGATCCCAAAGCACAATTTCTACACACTGCTCGACAAAGGAGTCATTACACTACAAAAACTTAATATTATACATGTTAAGTGGTGGTCTAAAATTGAATACATTATGGTGGCAAAAATTAAGAAAGATGTGATAGTGAAGAACTCAAAGAAAAATGTGTGCACATTCATTGGTACAATAAGTTGGATTTCAATATAGATATCTAATATCATATTTTAAAATAGTCATGACACCTTACCTTTAGATCTCAGATATGAGGAAAATAATAGTGCAAATTTAATGAGGGTTGTCCCCAAGTTGGTTGAAAATGCCATATTTCCTAACAAAGTGAAGTATACTATCCCGATTAATGTGACTATAACTGTTGATGTTAATATTGATAACAATGGTAGGCCCACCTAATTGGCTCTAGATATTTTTTAGTAGTTTATATAGTTAGAACTTGTATGCATAATATGTAATTTTGTAGTTGTTTGAAGCCCCCAAGCATTTTATTATATTGTATATCCTTTCTTGGATTGATTTTGGTTCAAATAGTTGATACTATGATGTAATTTGTAATGACCTAAATGGTCAATATATTATAATATCCTTTCTAGTAAAATATATGCAATAAATTTATAGATTAAGATAAAAGCATTATCATATTAATTATTTTACAATTACATAATATAATGACCTAGATATCAACCAAAACAATAAATTATACTAAAACATATTAACATAGTAATAGTAATCTTTATAGTGATACCAATTAAACTAAAACATGATATCAAAGGAATATTAATCTTAATAATGATAATGACCTAATGTTATCAAAATAAAATAATTAACAACAGTTCAACCAAAAAGAAAACATAATAGAAATAACCAAAAAAATACCAATTACAATAAATGATAATAAAGGTCTTATAAATTATGAAAATAGAAATTTTTAGGGCATCAAATTGAGGAAAATAAAGAGAGAGAGATGGTTCAAATTAAACCATACAGAACGGGGAAAGAAAGATAACAATTCATAAAATGAAAACAACTATAAAGTAATACTTACCCTAGGACCAAAAAGCTAATGAAGAAAAAAGATGATCAAGCCACCCATTAAGAAATTAAATAAGGAAAGTACTAAGAAGACAATAACCTAGGGGAAATCATATTCAAATGAGAAAGGTAGGCTTAGGAAATGAAAAAGATAGAAAGGTGTTAAAAGAGGAATGAAAAATGAAATGATAACTATGGAAAGGAGGGGGGTTCAAAAGAAGGATATGGGAAGAAGGGTATGGCCACACATCAAGAAGAGATGGGGAGATTAAGAGGAGACAAAAATAAAGATAACATGCAAGAGTTGGAGAAAAGGGTGACAAGAAAAAAAGTGGGGGAAGGAGGGGAATGAGGATATAAGGAGAGAGGGGAGAAGGGAAAGCAATCAAGGATGAATTGAGAGATTGGATCTAAGGGACCTCAACAAGGGTTTTGAAGATAAATTTAAGATCCATTCTTCATCTGAACAATTGAGGTTCATAGGGTTTTTACCAATTTTCATCTTTTTTAGCTTTCTCTTGTAATAATTTGACTTCCAAAAGGACTATGGATTTTACAATGTAATCATGTGTAATGTCAACATTTTTCTCCTTTATCCTAGTGCTAATAAAGTGACCAATATCATCAATGTGGGGAGTTCCAACAGAGCATTTAATCTTATAGACACTAGAATTATGAAGGCCTCTACAATCTTCAATGGAAGGATAAGGATGCTCATAGTAGTGTAGGGTCTAAAGGTACACTTGAGACCTTTTTGTAAAGAATTTTGGAACTTTTATTGGATATGCCTTTCACATATAGGAGGGTGGCAACTAAAATCATCAAAGAGACATATTGAACTAATGAAGAAGATTATGAGGAGATTTGTCTTGTCTAAGTGCCCTTATAATATGTTAGTTCTTGTACCTATTCAACTTAAAGACTTTGGTGTTGGTGGGAAATTTCTTGATTGATATGCTCTGCATCACAGATTCAAAAGGCCCTAGTGGCCAAAGTCTTTAACATCCTAACATTTTGGGAAGTTTGGTGATGAGATTATGTGTTAAGGTAAAGGTCTATATGAGTAGTTTTTCTATAGACTTGACAAGCTAAGGAGCCATTTGGTTTCCTAATAAGAAGAATGTCACAAAGGAGAGTTGATTATTGTTTTCAAGTTCTTTAGTAAACTTGATGCACTTATCAATTCTATTTAAGTGAATGGAATTATTCCAATTTCTTAAGGCCATGTTATTGGCATATGTTGGTATTGTCAACATAGTGTTTCAACTATTTGGGCTTAAGGGGGAAATAATTGAGGGGTATTTCTTTGAAATGCTCTATGAAAAAGGTTGGCCACAATTGGAGATAAAGGCAATCCCATGGCTACCCCATTAAATTGCTCATAGGCCACATCTCTAAAGGTGAAAATTATGTGAAACTATGACACAACTCTATAAATGAAGTTGTCTCACCATTGGTTTTATGCCTGATAATTTCAATGGAGGCATTAACAAGGACTTTAGTACAAACAAACATAACATTGAAATTGACTACCTAGATGTTGTCTTCATTCACCTTTCTATCCTTGATGAACTCATTAAAATGGGTGGAATCCTTGATGAATGAACTAGAAACTAGATTTTCCCACAAGGGGAGAAAAACTTGGAAAGTAGACAACTAGCTTATAGGTAGGGGAGTTTGTAGAGTTGACAATAAATCTAAGAGAGATGTCAACCTTATAAATTTTAGGAGCACCATAAATGTAGGGGTGATGTCTTTAATTAGAATAAGACACTCCTTAATGTTGTCATCTAATTGTAGACATGACATTTCCACAATCCATGACATGAAAATATAAAGCTTTTGGTAAAAACTGTGTAGAGATTTTTTGCATCGATGTTTCAGATCACACTTTATGATCCATCATCAAGAAGAGAATGAAAATGTTGAAAAAAGCATATCAGGAGAGAGAGAGAGAGAGAGAGAGAGAGAGAGAGAGAGAGAGAGAGAGAGAGAGAGAGAGAGAGAGAGAGAGAGAGAGAGAGAGAGAGAGAGAGAGAGAGAGAGAGAGAGAGAGAGAGAGAGAGAGAATAAAGCAAACAAAATAAGTGAAATATTAATAGTTTAGGAAGGGGAGGAGATTAACTAATTAATTAATTAAAAGCATCAGGATCAAAAATAAAATAAAAAGGTGAAATAAAATAAAATAATAATAGAATATACAAAAAGAAGAAAGACACCAATAGATTGAAATAATACAAGATAAAATAAATTGAAATAATACAAGATGGAAACCTTATATTAAAGAGAGAAATAAAAATAAAATACAGAGAAAAAACCAAGATGATGGAAAATAATAAATAAGATAAATAGAAACCTAATATTAACGAGAAAAGTAAATTGAAAAAATCAATATGATGTAATAATAATTAACTGAAATAGTGCAAGATAGCAAACAAATAGACCAAATTAGTGAAAATATGTCTAGAATAAAGGAAAATACAATAATTATTAATAATAAAATAAATCAATAGAACAAGGATCAAGGATGTTTATAAAGGAAATTAATAAATATAAACATAATAAAATAAAAACATTTAGAATGAAAAAAGATAAAAATGATAAAATAAATTAATAATAATAAATAAGAGAGGAATGAGTAAAATAAATCGAAAAAAGTTGAATAAAGTCAGAAATTAGAAATTAAGGTAACAAATTAGGGAGACCTAAGGTAAAAAAGGAGAAACCAAAATCAAACCTAGAAAACCAAAAAGGAGCTAACAAATGAGCAAGGAAATTTGAGGAAGGATTGTGGACAAGGGAGAACAAGGCGGGAGAGGAAGACAAGGAAGGGGAAGAACCAGGTGGGAGGAAGTGGAGAAACTGGGACAAGGGTAGGACCTAGAGGAACTTAGTGAGGAGGTCAGGAGAAGGAGAGGTCAAGGGAAAGAGAAAGAAAGAGAAAGGAGGAGATAAGAGAATACTAGTAGAGAAAAAAGGTAAGGGAGAGACAAAGGAGAATGCAAAAACAACAAGGGGTTAATCTTGAAGAGAATTTAATAAAGGGTTCCAAGTGCCCACCGTAAACAACCGGCACATTGTCATGCCAACTATTGATGGTTTTTTTGACCCTGTTTCATTGTGACTGTTGATGGTTTGTTTGACCTTGTTTCATTGCAACTGTTGCAGTCAATCTCTTCAATGCATTACTCTCGACCTATTCAACCATGTTTAGAGTCATTCAAATTGACAAAAAATAATCTGTCGGTAAGATTTTGACCAACCGACTGTTTTACAACATGCTGATTGGTTAAGCTTTATCGGTTCCAAGTTGGACTCAAGCTCCAACCATCATCTCGATTTAAGTTGGTAAAGTTATTTCTTAGTAAAACTAACCAATAATTTTTTTTTCACTTTTCCTGCAATCTTGAAAATAGAGTTAAGGTTCACGATATTGGAACTCCCATCAACAAGATGGTGAAGAATCTTGGAGAGAGTCTTATATGCTCAAAACTTCCATGACATTTCCCTTGTCTACTTTGGTAACGACGATGTCTTTATTTCTCACTAATCTTTTGGAAGCAACTAATTCAACTTTTAAGAACCTTAGAAATGAAGGGTTTTGCCTGTCTTAAAGCAAGGCATAGTCTTACCTTATCTCCTTTGCCATATTGTCTTCAGGAGATCTTACGACATTCTCAATCTCAATCATGAAATCTACCTGAGGAATGGAAGACGTAGTTATGGCAAAGCCTGGACCTTTTTTTAAGAAAATTAAAAGCATGAGTATGAGTATCAATGGGGGTGTTGGAGAGAGGACTTAATAGATTGGAAGAAAGGAACGGCTACCTTGATTTGCAGCTCCGGACAATCACTGCAATCACAGTCAATTAACTTGAGTTCCCTGAGATTTGCCAAACCACATATCGAACTTGGCACTGCAAACCTGTCTAATCTAAGACTTTCCAGATGTTTCATTGCTCTCATCTTCTCTGGCAACTGCGCAAGGATTCCTTCTTCCATCCTTTTCAACTCCAGTCGATCCCTAACTTCGAAGATGAGTTCGTGAAGCTGAATCATATTGGCAAAATCCTCTGACCTCATGAATTCGTCCTCTTCAATGGAGATATGCAACAAATCTCATCGCAGTGTTCTCAAAGAGACCAGCTTTGATATTACCTTTGGCATGCTGAAGACATTTAAGTTCACTTATCCATACTGGTAGTTGCCTGCATTTCCAAGAGATAGCAAGAAACAAGAGTCATTTAAGAGACTTTTAACTTCACTTATCCATTTTGTTGGAAGAATACAGTGATTATCCGGAGAGTGCAGAGAAACGGCTAGATTCATGAGCTTACTAGGAGTTGCAGGAAAGGATCCGCCCTGCACAGGCTCAACAGAAGTAGAGATAATCTCCTCTACATATTTTCAATTATTGCAGACCTGCGTTCTCAAGAACGCGCTTTCACAAGGGAAAAAAGTACAATCTTTCATCTCTCACAGGCGATTTGCGTTTGCTACACACACAACTTTGAATAATAACCTTGTTAACATGTATGTCAAGTGCGGAAGTTTGATGGATGCTCGTAAAGTGTTTGACCACATGAAAGAACGAGACAGCGTCTCATGGAATACGATTATTGCAGCATACCAAAGACATGGGTATCCTCACGAGGCACTCACACTGTTTCACCAAATGCAACGAACTGGTCTCCCACCCGATCAATTCACATTTGCCAGCGTACTCCCAGCCTGTGCCAAAATGGGAGCTTTGGAACAGGGCATGGACATCCATCAAGACATAAAGGATAGAGGAATTTCGTCAGATGTTGTACTTGCAACTGCCTTGGTAGACATGTATGCAAAATGTGGAAGCATAGACATGGCAAATGAACTGTTTGACAAAATGCCTCATAGAAATGTGGTTTCATGGAACGCCATGATTGCAGGATATGCACAAATTGGATCTGTTGAAACGGCTTTAGAAATTTTCAAGCAAATGCAATTGGCAGGTGTAAAGCCAGACTCCGCAACCTTTGCCAGCATCCTCCCAGCCTGTGCCAAAATGGGAGCTTTGGAACAGGGTATGGACATCCATCAAAGGATAATGGAAGGGGGATTTTTGTCAGATATTATAGTTGGAAATGCTCTGGTAGACATGTATGGAAAATGTGGAAGCATAGCCAAGGCACACGAACTGTTTGACAAAATGCCTCAAAGAGATGTCATCTCATGGACTGCAATGATTGCAGGATATGCACAAAATGGATTTGTTGAAAAGGCTTTAGAAACTTTCGAGCAAATGCAATTGGCAGGTGTAAAGCCAGATTCCACAACCTTTGCCAGCATCCTCCCCGCCTGTGCCAAAATGGGAGCTTTGGAACAGGGTATGGATATCCACCAAAGCATAAAGGATAGAGGAATTTTGTCAGATGTTGTACTTGCAACTGCCCTGGTAGACATGTATGCAAAATGTGGAAGCATAGACAAGGCACGTGAACTGTTTGACAAAATGCCTCAAAAAAATGTGGTCTCATGGAATGCCATGATTGCAGGATATGCACAAATTGGATTTGTTGAAAAGGCTTTAGAAACTTTCAAGCAAATGCAATTGGCAGGTGTAAAGCCAGACTCCATAACCTTTGTCAGCATCCTCCCAGCCTGTGCCAAAATGGGAGCTTTGAAACAGGGTATGGACATTCATCAAAGCATAATGGAAGGGGGATTCTTTTCAGATATTATAGTTGGAAATGCTCTGGTAGATATGTATGCAAAATGTGGAAGTATAGACAAGGCACGTGAACTGTTTGACAAAATGCCTCAAAGAGATGTTGTCTCATGGAATGCCATGATTGCAGGATATGCACAGAATGGATTTTGTGAGGATGCTTTCAAAATCTTTAAATTAATGGAGGACTCTGGAACATATCCTGACATTGTAAGCTTTGCTTGTGTTCTATGTGCATGCAGCCATGCAGGTTTAGTGGATGAGGGCTGTACATACTTCAATCACATGAGTAACCCTTATTGTGTTACACCTACAGTTGATCATTATGTGTGCATGGTTGCCCTTCTTGCCCGTGCTGGCTATCTTGAGGACACCCTAAACTTTATCATTAAAATGCCAGTTAAACCTGTGGCTGTTGTGTGGATGTGTTTTCTTGGTGCCTGTAGATTAAATATGAATATAGGCTTAGGAGTATTTACATCGATGCTGGTTTTTGATTTGGATCCTAAAAATGCTGCAGCTTATGTTCTTCTCTCAAACATCTATGCAGAAGTGGGCAGGTGGGGTGAGGTTCAAATGGTGAGGAGATTGATGGAAGATAGAGGAATTAAAAAGATCCCTGGATGTAGTTGGATTGAAGGCCATAAAATGGTACATGCTTTTTGTGTAGGAGATAGATCACACCCACAGACACAGGAGATCTATGCAAAGTTGGAGAAATTGGCTTGGGAGATGAAGGCAGCAGGGTATCTTCCAAATTCAAGACATTTAATTAATGATGTGGAAGAGGAGGAAAAGGAATTATTTCTCTGCCACCACAGTGAAAAGTTGGCAATTGCATTTGGTTTGTTAAACACACCCCTTGGAACAACTATTAGAGTTGTTAAGAACCTTCGAGTATGTGCTGATTGCCATACTGCAACAAAATTTATCTCCAAGATTGTTGCAAGAGAAATTGTTGTGAGAGATGTGAACCGTTTCCATCATTTTAAACAAGGACAATGTTCTTGTGGAGATTACTGGTGATTTTAAATGAAGCAATCTGAAAAATAGGCCTGCGCTATAATAATGTGCACTGTGTCAGACCTGCGGTAATAATGGAGGGACAAGGTTTTATTTTCATTTCTAAGAAATTTGTTTTATTTTTTTTTGGTTTTGAGTATTTGGCAATCTAGACCATGCTGTTGGCTTTTAAAATTAGATGCAAAGAGTGCAATGCAGACCACTGTTTATTTTTTGTTTTGAGTATTTGGCAATCTAGATGATGTTGTTGACTTTTTAAAATTAGATGCATAAAGTGCAAAGTAGATCACTACTTATATACACTGTTGGGATATTTGTCAGATACCTGTTTTAAGATAATATGCACATTTCACTGAATTGCAGGAAACCTGCATATGTATGAAATGAAAAGCTTGAGGAGGAGGTGGAAGATGGAGAAGGGGAAAAAAAGGTGAGGGATCACTTCAAGTAAACGCTTGACTAGGAGGAAATAGGAGAGGACGGCTCAGTTATATTTTCATTTTCTACAAAATTTGTTTTTTTTGGTTTTGAGTATTTGGCAATCTAGACCATGCTATTGGCTATTTAAAATTAGATGCAAAGAGTGCAATGCAAACTATTGCTTATTTTTTGTTTTGAGTATTTGGCAATCTAGACGATATTGTTGGCTTTTAAAAATTAGATGCATAGAGTACAATGTAGATCACTACTAATAAACATTGTTGGGGTATCTATCAAAGATCTGTTTTATGATAACATGGACGTTTCAATAAATTGTTTTCCGGAAACCTGCATATGTATGAAATGAAAAGTTTGAGGGGAAGGTATAGAATGGGGGAAAAAAGATGAGGATCACTTCAAGTAAATGGAAAGATGGTTGATTACGAGGAAATGGGAAAGGAGGGCTCACAATCAACCCTTGCTATTTTGTATAGTTCTTTTGTCTGGATCAATTATATTATATTTTGCCTATGTTAGGTAGACCATTTGAGATTAGATTACACAATCTAGATTGGGTATGCAATTTTATAAAAGTGCATGTAGATTTTGTCTCATTTATGGTTAGATATTTCTAATGTTGATTCACATGCCTTTTCTTGGTGAGATAGCTAATAGATTTGTGGTTTCACAACTTTTGTTAATTTATTTTATGTTCAATCTATTTGGTTTTAATTAGAAACAAACTGTTATAATTTATATATGAAGTAAAATATTTTACAATTGTGTTTATGTTGTAATTAGCAGATATGCATGACAGTTGAAAAATTGCATAATGAGAGAGAGAGAGAGAGAGAGAGAGAGAGAGAGAGTTGTAATTCCACATTCATGGTATTACAAAATTGTGTATGATGAGATTTATAAATTGATACCAATGAGATGAGGGTTTGAAAGTGATTGGGAGGGAGCTAAATAGGGCATTTCATAAGTGTTTGTAGTGACAATAGGTTTAAAACAAGAACTCAAAAGGTTGCCTTTAAGAATTTCAAAGAAACATAATGGGAGACATCCATAGGATTAAAAATAATATTACAATTATGTTTATAATATGGTCAAATTGATTACTTTATTGTGACAAACCTAACAAATGACAATAAAGGTTAAATGTTATTTGATTAGATAGGAATTTCTTTTTTTCATTTGTTGCATACTTAGCAAATGCTAGTGAAGACTAAATTCCATATGCCACATCTAAGGTTTGTTTACAATCCTTAATCACACTTACATTAAGAATCTTGAGATTTTGTACTTCTTTTATGTCAAAAATTTATAATAGGGGATTCAATTCATAATGTTAAAAGACTTGTGAGTCATATGGATAACAATTTTTGGTTAGTCAATTTTAAAATGTTGGAATGTTATCATAAGCATATGTTTTTGTATACAATGAAAGAAGAACAAGATAGTTTTTGGGAAGAATCTAGAATGATGAACTTGAATTCATCTCATGTAAATGCATTTGAAAACTTTGTGGTCATAAGGAAACATACATTTGTAAGTCATTATAAGTCTTTATAATGTGTGTATTCAATGTTTACAATAGAAGAAGGGAATATGCTATGAAGTACCTTCTATTCTTGTAAATGCTAAATTAGTTTGCAACTCATGCCCCTGAAGGTACATCTAAAACTATAAATGAATATTTTTATGTATGCATTAATAGTATGGAACATTTGAATAGAAGCAACTCCATTGCCATTAATAATAAAAATAATTAAAAACTAATCCCATAGATTACATTACAAAAGTGGGCTATATGGCAGTGGTTCTTTGAATCATAGGATATATGTGACACCGCCAACAAAATTTATTATTAAGAAAGTCAACAAAATTCTCGACTACAAGATAGGTTGATATTTAGGTCATAAAAATGTTAATGTTCTAAATATGTGGAAATGTCTCCCAAGCATTCACATTGTAAATCACAAAAAGATGGGTCACATGAACATCACAAAGCTTAATTGGAGTTGTCTTAAGAAGTTCAAAATGGGAGATAGTGGTTTGTGTCTTTTCCTTGACACCCATTAGGAAGAGTTTTGGGGGACTAATCCCATCCAATATCATGTGCCTAGTGCATAATCTCCCCATGCTCAAACTAAGTGTCTTGATATGAAGTTTTATTAATGAATATGGGAATTTGGTTTTGATGATTATCCTTAGGTACCAAACACTTTGGTTATTAGAACAAGGGGGACCATTTGTAGGGAAACACTGCTACATGATGATGGTCACTTCTAGGCCTATTGTACTTTCCTTTATTACCATATCTCTTGCATGGAGAAGTAAGGCAATGAGGAGGCACCTTGTTAATAGTTCAAGTTCTTGGCCCTAGCATTTGAGTAGATCTAGAGATCTTGCAAGTATTGAGACTCTAAGACCATCTTGCATGTTTATTGTTGAAATCGTGAATGGGCACATGAAATCACATTATAGTCTTTCAACCTAAAACAAGAACATATCATTGGAAAAATTAGTAAAATGATATTTCTACTTTCCTCTAGTTAATATAAAAATTTATGTCAAAACATGCACAAATGGTAATAAGTTGTCTTCAAAATATGTAGAAGTCCAACTTATATATTGAATATTGAATTAAGCTAGAATAAAGAATCTTCGATCCCCTTTAATGTATTTTGCATTACTTTATATTCTAAATTATAGTTTTTGTAACAACCTAAAGCCCAACACTCCTTTCTCAAAGTAGTATACTAGAAGGCTTGAGAACTACCTAAGTCATGGAACCTTAAAATTTATGATGCTTGATGCACTTATAAAACAATAAACTAAGTATTCAATCTAAATGAAGATCTTTATCTAACTTTGATTGTATATTCCATCTAAACTAAAGACTTGTATGAGTGACTTAAACTAGGATTGTGAGTTTTGATTTCTAAGGTTGTTTATGAATTTTAAGTGTTAAATATTAGCAATATGAATATAAGTGTGTGTTGATTCAAAATGTGAATAAGTTGATTTAATCCAATGCATAAAATTCTAGATTTAAATTCATGTTTAAATTTATCCCATTTGATGTCATGGTCTTTTGATTTAAGTGTGTAGATAATATGTGACATGGAGAGCCAAACTTTTACTAGCATACCAAGGGTTGCGATCTATATATACATATACATATAGTAATTGTTTGTTTTCTTAATAATTTAATTTTCATCTTTCTAGGTAATGTTTAAACTAACTAGGGTTTACAATTGTGGAAGGGACCGTACTTATATTTATTGTTTGTCAAGGGGTTTAATTTGTTCTATATCTATCTAAAAGAAATTTATTTTCTAATGTTATGTTTTATGTTAAACAAATCAATTAAATAATTTAAGATTATACAACACCTAAAAAGCCTCATAACACATTATTTCAAAGGTAATACACAATTAAACAAGTCCTAAATGAAGTAAAGAAACCATCTTTCATTTAAAACAAATTAATAACAAAAATAATTGGTCCTTTCTACAACATACAAATATACTTTATTTTCCCATTTATGTAACGATATACAATACAACTTATTTTGTCATTACAAGTGATAAGTAATTATGAATATATTCCTCTTTCTCAAATAATAAAATAGCATCAAATAATGCATTGAGATATAGACCTACAACAAGGTAGAAATTAGAACTACTTCATCAATATCATACAAAATATTCAACTAAATAAATCTTTATCAACTCAATACAAACTTATACATTCATACCAAAAAAATATATTTAACATCATGTTAGAGAGAGAGAGAGAGAGAGAGAGAGAGAGAGAGAGAGAGAGAGAGAGAGAGAGAGAGAGAGAGAGAGAGATTTTCTACCAACCAAAAAGTTATACAAGCTCCCTTGCATGTCACCCCAAAAGGTGGGGTTGTAACACAAGGTCACAAAGGTGTACCACATAGGAAGAAAGAGAGAATCAAGTACAAGAGACGAATTTTGACTCTTAGAAAACATAATAAACCATCTCAATAAATTCAACCCCTTGGTCAAGGTTTAGAACATATAACTTCAAATTTTCCATCTATAAGGAACCTACAAGAGAAATAAAAACAACACACATGGATAAACATAGAAAAGAGAGAAAGATAATGCTTTATATAATCTTCATAGTGCCGCTTTAAGGGAGCAACCTTCCAATAGATCATACACTTTGATTATAAATATTCAAGATACCTTCCACTTGGAAAGTTACTATAATATAAAGAGTCTTACTAAAGAACAACACTACTATCCCATTGTGGGATAAATACTTTTACTCTAGCTTACCATATGGGTGGCTTACAAAGAATACATGCACCCAATATAATACTAACTAATAACTAATACCTATAACAAAATGGGGGTTCATGACATTTTGCTCCCCTTCAAAAAGGTTGACCTCAAAGATTGAAATAAGGAAACTTGGAGAGAATTTTGGTTGGCTCCTATGTGGCATCTTTAAGCTAGGGACCCTTCCATTGGACTAAAATCTCCTCAATAAAACATATGTGAATTTTCTTGATGCATTTTTCCAATATAGCCTTTGGTTCTAAAAAGTGGATTCTTCCTCATCCATGTGGATAGTTATGTTGGGACTCATGTAGCAAGCCCAATCACTTTCTTCTTAAGGCAAAAGACATTAAAAAATGGGTGGATTTTTGAAGAGGATGGGAAGGTTTGTATGTCACCTCACAAATGCATTTCCCTACCTAATAAGGGCCATAAGATTTTGGACCCAACTTATGACTCACCTTGTAACACAAGGTTATCTACTTGTAAAGTTAGAGATGTAAAAATACCTAATCACCAATCACAAATGTATGTTTTTTCCTATGTCAATCCACTTGTTGTTTCATGGTGCTATGTTCTTGTATGCAATTATCTTTAAGGACCCTCAAAATTTCCTCTCATTTGGCAAGGGATAGTCAACCATTTTGACCCTTGAAGAACCTAGAATATAAGCAGCCAAAGAAGGTGGAGAGTGACTATAAAGAGCCTCATATGAGTAATCTTGGAGGCACTGTTATAAGTGTTATTTTACCAAGACTCGGTGAGAGGCAACCACTTGGTTCATTGCCCTTATTACTTAGACACAAAACAATGCAGGTAGGCCTCAAGGTATTTTTTGACAAGTTTGAACATTAGCTTGAGGGTGATAGGATGAACTCATGTTTGGTTGAGCGCCTTGCAGCTTAAACAATTCTTAACTAGAAATTGTTGGTGAAAGCAAGATAATGATCATTAATGATATAGTGGGGTATACCATGAAGCTTGAAGATTGAGTCCAAGAAGTGTTAAGCTACAATACTGATTATCTAAGGGTGAGGTAAGGCACAAAAATGATCATACTTAGCAAACAATCCAAAATATAACCAAAATGACTTGTTTACCACCTAACTTTGAAATCCCAACAATTAAATCCATAGAAATATATGCCCATGCCATGTTAGGAATAGGAAGGGGTTGTGGAGACCTTGGAAATTTGATGGTTTCCCCTTTGCTATGTTGACACACATCAAATTTTGTCACAAATGTTTTTACATTTTTCTTAAGGCCATCCCAAAAGAAATCTCACTTAACACACTCATATGTCTTTAAAAAGATTGAATGACTTGCAATAGGGAGTAATGAAGTTATTTGAGCAACTAAGGCTTAAACAAGGAGTGGAGACATAACTAAATGTCGTCATGATATTTCAACACTTGTCCCTTCCAATGACACCTTGGCACACACTACAAATCATGTTCTAGTTGACAAATGATAGCTTGAATTACTAGATTAGTTGCTCATTCCTAACTCATATCTTCATTCCAAGTTGGTACTAGTTCACTAAAAGAAAAAATATTGTACTTTCCTCTTCATATGTACATGAGAGTGCATCCACCACCACATTATCTTTTCCCTTTTAACACATGATCTCATAATCATAACCTTGCATTTAGTCACCATTTTTTGTTTTTCAAGGGAGGCTTCCCCCTTGCTGCAAGAAATATTTCAAGCTATGATGATTAATTTTAATTTAGAATTTTTAGCACAAGAGATAAGAATGTCATTATTTAATAGCATGGAGGATAGCCAACATTTCTTTTTTAAATTTAGATTTAGCTAGATTGCACCTTATTAGTTTCTTTTTGGTGAAGGGCAATGGCTAATATTCTTGTATTAAAGAAACACTCATACCTATGCTCGATGCATCACATTTGAGAATAAATGGTTTGTGAAAATCCAACATGGCCAACACATGGAGTTGAACACATAGTGGCTTCAAGTGTAAGGAATGCTAAATTAGCTTCCTCTATCTAAATAAAAGGAATTCTTTTTCAGTAGCGTTGTTAAGGACCCACCAATTTTACCATAGATGCAAATAAGATTATGTTAATACCCTCTCAAGCCAAAGAAACCCTATAAATTTTTGATGGATTTGGGTTTAGGCCACTCTTGCATTTCTTCAATCTTCTTGTTATGAACTTGTAAGGTCAAGATACTCTAGCTATTGGACTTTGAAGGCACATTAAGAGTAGTTGGAAAAAAAAAGGGAATGATCCTTTTAAATCTCAAGAGCTATTTCCACATGCCTTAGATGATCAACTAAGAGTGATTGTAAATTAGAATGTCATCAAAGAAGAGGCAACCTTAGAACACCTTATTCATTAAACTCTAAAAAGTAGAAAAGTATTAGTTAAGCCAAAGGGAGTTAACAAGAATTTAGTGACCTTCATGAGTTTGGAAGGCCATTTTTGGAATGTCCTCCTTCTTGACATGAATTTGATGATAGCCAAAACAAAGATCTAGTTTTTTAATTTAAATTTTGCCCCAAAAAGCTCATCCAACAAATCATCAATGACTAGAATAAGGAACTTATCCTTGATGGTCAATTTATTGAGTTCTTAGAAATCAGGGCACATCCTCTATCCACCATCTTTCTTGGGCACCATAACCATTGGTGATGAATAAGGACCAATGGTTGGATGACACCTACATTAGACCTCCTATAGCTCATTAATCATCTTTTCAATTTCATTCTTTTTGTTCAAAGGATATCTATAGGGCCTAATATTTGGAGGTTAACTACCAAGAATGAGGAGAATGACATGGTCATGGGACTGCAGGGGAGGTAACCCTTTGGGGTCCTCAAACACTTGGTGATATTGATCTAGTAGGCCTTGCAATTTAGATAGAAGAGAAAAATGTGAAGAAGGTTGACCTTCAATGAATTAGAATTGTGTAATAATGCATTAACACTCCTTTAATAGCTTCTGCATATGATGTCGACTAACATTTGAACATTTCTTGGTCTTTATACCTTGTAAGGTATATTCCTTTCTTATTTGACTAAATTTAATCCATAGTTGAAGTAGTCACAAGTGAGTAGTCCTTATGTTTGTAGCCGTTGTATTTTCAACACTACATCAGTGCCACCCAAGGAAAGAGCATACTTATCTATCTATTGTCAATCAATATTCTCCCATAGTGAGTTTTACATTATATCACTTGCCACTACATGATATGGTATTCCCATTGGCCACAAAAAAATGAAAATTATTGTAGGCATGGACATATTAGTGGAGTTGGCTAGCATGTTTCTTACTAATGAAGTTATATGTGCTACCATCATCAATCTCAACCACCAACATTTGACATTTGATGTAGCCAATAACTTTAAATGGTTGGGGGAAGTGAATCTAGCAAGAACATGCATATAAATGTAAGCATCCTCAATAGGCTCACTTTTCAGTAAAGCAACATCTTCCTCTTCTAAAGATTTGTTTGAGTCACAACAAATCTAGAGATATAATGAGAGGAATTATATTATGATAAGTAATATAATGAGCTAGATATTAACCAAACAATAGATTAAACTAAAAATCATTATCATAAATTATATTAAAATTAAGTAATATAATGACCAAGATATTAACCAAAATAATAAATTAAACTAAATCACTTTGACATAGTAATAATAATTTTAATAATGATATCAATTAAACTAAAACACAATATCAAAGTAATATTAATCTTAATAATGACAATTACCTAATGTTGATAAGTAGGAGGTAATTTTTGCAGCAACTACTCATGAAATATGGGTCGTGTTTGACTCAAAAACTACACAGTTAAAAACCCTGAAATAAAATATCATAAAATGACCTAATGTTGTCAAAACAAAATTATTAACAATAACAATACGAAAAATAACATAATAGAAATAACACAACTCAAAAATAAACATCAATAACAATAAATTATATAATAAAGGTCTTATAAATGATTAAGTTATGAAAATAGGAAATTCTTGGGACATTAAATTGAGAAAAATAAAGAGACCTTCCAAATTAAACCATAAAGAATGAGGAAATGAAGACAACAATTCATAATTGTAAGCAACTATGAAGTAATGCTCAACCTACAACCAAAAAGCTATAGAAGGAAATAGACGGTCAAGCCACCCACTAAGAATTTAAGCAAGAAAAACATAAAGAAGACAACAATCTAAGGTAGACCATATTCAAATTAGAAAAGTAGGCATATGAAATGAAAAAGAGAGCAAGGTGTATGAAGGGGAATGAAAAGTGAAACGATAACTAAGAAGAGGAATAAAAAGTGAAATGATAATTATGGAAAGGGGAGGGGGTTAAAGAAAGAATATGAAAAGAAGGGGAAGGCCACACACAAAGAAGAGACGAGAGGATGAATAGGACACAAAAAGAAGGATAAAACCAAGAACGAAAAGCTCTTCTTTTTTCAACCTAACTCTTTGGTCTTAAAAAAAAGAGGGCCCTTCTCCGACCCTTCTTGATCAATCGGAACAACTAATGCACTCCATTTCTCAAATAAGAATCAGAAGGAACAACTAATGCATTCAATTTTTCAAATCAGAATTGGAAGGAACAACTAATGCACTGCATTTCTCAAATTAGAATATATGGTCGGTCTGTGACCCTGAATGTGGAAAGCAGTCTTGGAATGATCTCGTAATTCCTATGAGGGGAGATGATGGAGTCGGTCCATGGCCTGACTTGTCCTACCCAAAATTTTCGGGCTAAAAAAGGTGAAGGGAGATAGTACATCAAGTTGTTCACATGGACAGTCAAACACTTCTTCCGTTTGTTTTTGTCTTTTCCGTTTTCGTTTTGTTTCCGTTTCCCTCCATTGGCATTCCTTATTGGCATGCCACCATGTTACCATGCCACCATGCCATATGCCATATGAGGATCAGACAGCTTGATGGGATGGAGAAAAAGTACCGCCATGTTTAATGGATGCTACATGGAGTTTAAATGATTTTAAATTTATTCGGCTACCTGCAGTCTACCACGATTCACAAAGTTTTAATGATTTTAAATTTATTCACGAGGCGCCAATTCTTTTGAATTTATTATGTCAGGTCCCATTTTTTTAAAGCAATAGTTTTGCTGCACTATTGTTTTGGATTAAAAACAATAGTTTTGGTGCATAATAATCCAAAACAATGGTTTTACTATTTAAAATATTTTATTAGTGTAGTAAAGTTATTGTTTTTAATATAGATCTTTAAAAAAATGGTACAAACATTAAGAGTTTATTTTAATGTTTTAAATTTTTTTCAAATTTTTTATAATAAAAATTAGAAGGTTTTTTAAAACCATTGGGTACCTAAACACTTTTTATTGGAAGAATTTTAGAGTTCTCAATTTGTAAAAATTAAGAAATTATTTTATCTAATCAAATATCAATATAATAATTTTTTTGAGCCATTTCTAATGTTAGGATGTTGTGTAGTTTTAACATGATTTTGAAATGAAAATGGTCTTTAATAGTTTGTTTTGGATATTTGTGTGGTGTAATAATATGTGATGAAGAAAGATTTATCAGACATAATAGTGTTACTCCATTCTTATTCTTGAAGATAAGACTTTGTCAAGTAACCTAATTTAATTTTAGGATATAGTATATCTTACAATGTGATTAGTTATCTATACAACCTTCTATAATATGTGCTTATGTTTTCTATAAATTACAATGACTCACTTTATTATTGTATATGCATAAATAAAATAAAAGATTAATAATCCAAATATAAACTTAGATATGAAACACATCAAGATATGTATACTAATTTATCTACAGTTTCAATAAATTATTTACTTCATATTTTAAGTACATCACTATATCAATAATGTCAAAGTTTTATAATTGAACAATTTTAATAAATTGTTTACTCCATATTTTAACTCCATCACTATATCAATAGTGTCAAAGTTTTATAGTCTATAATTTTAATAAATTACTTAATCCATATTTTAACTATATAACTATTGATATTTGTTGTGGAAATAGATTATTTCAATAGTTTTATATCTTATGTTTATTTCCTCTAATGTATAACTTTTCTAATTACTTTATTTAGCTTATTAAGTATATAGTTTTTTTTTTTAAATAAGAGATTCCTCTAAAAAAATTATAAAGGAAACTAAAATCACAAGAATACAAAATAATAATATGTAGTTGATTTTTCTATATAAATATTTAATATTAAGATCTATTTAAACTAGTAAAAATACATAAATAGATAAGTAAATAGATGAAATAGGGAAATATTTTTATTTAGATAAGAGTTATTTTATTTTACTTTAAAACTATTTTATTCACTACATGGACACATATTATTTGTTTGTAATATCATAACTTTAAATCTTATTTTTGAAAAGCTCTTTCATTATTTTGGTAATTCTTTTATTTTGTTTTTACTGAAAAGTGTAGTAAATCTTATATAGTATTAATATATATTTTAAAATTTTGATGATTGTAATATATATAAATTTAATATTAAATTATGTATTATATTAATTATTATGATAATAGTATATTAATTTTATTATATATTTAAATAAATAAATACTTTAATATTTATTAATCCAAAGAAAATATTTAATAAACTAGTGTAAATTTTAGATTTTTCAATATAAACAAAATATTTAACCTATGATTATGATTTGGAAATTGATTATTTTAACATTCTTATGATAAATATAAATAAAACAAATCATTTAATAGATAAAAAGTAACATATTTTTGACAATATTCATTTTGCCTATGAATCAAGTATTTGAACCTGTAATTTTCTTCAAAAAACATTCAAATACACAATCTTTGTTTTTAGAGTGAAATACAAATCAAATAAGTGAATTTTGAATTATTTCAAAAATGAGTTATTTATGGTAGGGAATGAATGTAATTTGGAATTTAAAGTGTCACTAACAATTGTTTATAGAAGGGAATGCAATTAATTTCTAATTTAAACTATCATAGACACTTGTAATAAATGGGTGCATATACAGGTTGAAATAATTTTTGAGATAGAGAAAAATACAAAAACCTAAGAAGGTCTAAAATTTTCACCCTACTATTTTTTTCATCAATAATTTCTAAATTAATTTGCATATTAAATTTTTGAATGATTAAAAATGAGTTATTTATAACAAGATATGTAATTAATTTGGGTGCATATACTCGTTGAAATAACTTTTGAGATAGAGAAAAATACAAGAACCTAAGAAGGTCTAAAATTTTTACCCTACTATTTTTTCATCAATAATTTCTAAATTAATTTGCATATTAAATTTTTGAATGATTAAAATGAGTTATTTATAACAAGATATGTAATTAATTTGCAATTTAAAGTGTCATTAACATTAAGAAATGGGTGCATGTGGAAGTTGAAATAATATAAAAACCTAAGAAGGTATAAAATTTTCACCCTGCTATTTTTTTATCAATAATTTCTAAATTAATTTGCATATTAATTTTTTGAATGATTAAAAATGAGTTATTTATAACAAGATATGTAATTAATTTGCAATTTAAAGTGTCATTAACATTTGTAAGAAATGGGTGCACGTGGAATTTGAAATAATATATTTCAACCTACAAGTGTTAGTGATAGTTTAATTTACAAATTGGATTTATATTCCCATTGTTTGTATTATCAATAGGCAAAAATATATTTATCTTCCCAATATTGTGTAATAGAATGTTGAAGAAAATTGCAGCTTGAAAACATAATATGCATTTCAACCTCATATTTAGTTCATGATTTGTAAAATATTTTTCAAATTTATGAATTTATTTTCTTCAAAATTTGTTTTATTTAAAATTTTGGGATTCATACATTGACAAAATGCATATTATGTAAATGAATGTTAGTGAAGAAAATTACAACTTGAAAAATGCAATGTGTATTTCAACCTATAAATGTTTATTTTATGATTTGTAAGATGTCTTTAAAATTTATGACCTTATTTGATTAATAATTTATTGTATTTGTTCAACTTATATGGAAATGCTTTTGGTTAGTTTGTCAATAAGCACAAGTCAGAATTTTTCTTCTTTTTTGTCAACTCAACCCCAGGTTTGAATAGAAGATTCTGAATGTTTTCAAGTTCAATAGAGGTTGTCTCCCTTGCAAATATCTTGGTATGCCTTTAGCTACGAGACAAAGATTAGGAAAGTTGTGGGATCCCCTTGGTCTGAAGATATATAGCAGGCTAGCCTTCTGGATGGGGCGATGGTTGTCTAGAGTGGGAAGAGTAGTCATGCTCAAAGTTGTGGTGACTACCATCCCAATTTATTTAATGTCTTGTCTTCCTTTGACAATAGGTGCTAGTTAAAAGATCAACAAGAGTGTGAAAAAAACATTAACTAGTAAGGTAACTCTGAACAAAAGAAAATACCTCTCATAGCATGGGAAAAGATACATGCAAATCTAAGAAAGTAGGGGGAGTGGGACTGAAGAACTTGCTGAAGCAAAGTATTGCTCTCAGAGTAAAACTGATTTGGAGGATATATTCCAATCCAAATTTGAAGTGGGTCAAAATATTGCAAACCAAGTATTTGGATGAGGATAGGCTGAGTTTCCTAACTTCATATCACATTCCACAAGGCTCACCGTGGTTTCTCCCTTATTGGGTTTTCCACGTAAATATGGTGTTCTTATGTGTTTGGATGTGTTTGCATTGATGCTTCATATGTTTACATTCTACTAATGCATAATAAGTGGTTGATGTTTGGAATGCACTCTATGAACAAATAACATAATCAACCACGCTTAAACCATTGTATGTTTGGAATTTGATTTTTCCAATATTTGACCATGCTTTTATTCCATTACATATGATCAAATCATAAATGTTGCCTAACCCCAATAATTCTACTCCATATTGAGTGATGCCTCTTTTTCTATCTTGTGAGACTCTTTCCCATTTTTGGTTCTCTTCTTCATTTAGCCACAATAGATTAATTATCATGCCATATTAATTTCTAAGGTAAAGAGCTTGGTTATTTCCTATTCTGATAGCACCAGGTATTAATAGCTCTGTGCTTATGCTCTATTTCCACTTACCCTCACCATTTACTTCTACCAGGTCTCTTAACCTCAACTAGTTTTTTTATAGACTTACTATCACGATGGTGACAGGAACCAACAGTAATCATAAAGATTAAACAAAACAAGCAATTCATAAACAAACTTAGACATGTGGCAGGAACAAGTTCAACAGCACACTCACAACTTTCTGTGTAATGACAGGAACTTATTAAATCAGATAACTAACATAATCCACAATCAACAAATCTTTCTACAATATGCACCATTGAATACCCAGAATGACAGGAAGTATGATTATGTGTATTCTATCAACAATGAAAGCACAAACACTATTCATGAACTGATTCCCAACTATTCTATTACATTACACAACACATGGGCCTGTAACATCTGCCTCATCTTAGCTACAAAAAACTGATATAAATTCCTGCCTTTTCTTCTATCATCTCGATTCTGCTACAAGTCTTCTCACAATCTCCATCCACCTTCTACATTCGCTCCTTCCTACCGTTATTCTATTCTTCTCTCTCAACCCTCACCCTTCCTTTCTCTGATCAGCCTCTCTCCAAATACCATCGGCAGTTACAAAAGCCCATTAAACTAGAATGTATGTCGCTCTCTCTCTTACTCTACTCTGCCACCATCTACCCTTCTTCTCTTCTCGTCCTTTTCCTCTATTTTTCTACCCTACTCTTCACATTCTCTAATTCCTTGTAGCGATGATTCTCCAACGATCATCCATAACTGGCGACGGTTTCAAATTCCTTTCTGCATTTCAGTTCTGTCATGCTGGCGACAGGAGGTTCCTCTTAACCCAATTTAGATTTACCTTCAGCACCAAGGCTGGCGACAGGAGTTCATCAGAAGTGACAGGAGCTTAACGAAGCATGGCTTATTCCTGAAAGAAAACAAAAAAAAATAAAACTGCAAACGACATAAGAATCAAAATTTGTTAAAGCATGATGCCCCTGCATCATATTCTTATACTAAAGTCCCCATTATAATTACCTCTCTTAAAGTGCTATAAATAGATATGTCCCTTTTTAGTTTCACATACAAATCCTCATAGTCGAGCTTCTTTTTTAAATATGATTTTGAACCATTAGGTGCAAAGTAGCATGCAACAAGACTAATTGTTGATTTATTGTATGTTATCTTCATTCATATGTATTGATTACTTGGATCTTCATTTTCAAGTTTTATGATCCCTCTAAATGATTCTTTTACTAGAATTGTCACTCTACCATATTTCCTTTAAAATTTAGAACTTTGTAGCCCTTGTGTTCATGTGTTTTGATAAGGACAATGATGTCCTTTCCCTCTACTATGAGCCCTAAACCAGGACCTCCCCTATAAAGATATCCTCTATAGTTCCATCTTACCAAAGTTGCTCTTGGGGACTTCCTTCCTATTTCTTGTTTAACATTTTGTCATTGACCTGAGCTTTCCCCTTATATAACCATTCCACTTTTCCCACATTTATTGTTGTTAATAATTTTTCTCATTCCTTCCTTCTTTCGTCCAGCTATATTAGGGTTAAATCTTCATCTATGTAAAGTTGTGTGTCTTTGAGAAATCTTTTATTTCTTAATAATTTACTCTTATCTTCATTATTTTTCAAGATAACTCTTATATTCCTATGGCTTTCCTCCCTTTCCTATTCTTTTAATTCTACTTTCTTGGTGGACATGCCTTGCCCATTGAAGTTTGCATGCTAAAAAGTCTTTTATTAGCCTACAAATTTTCTCATCTTCTCCATGTTCTTTCAACCCTTTTATTATTATATTTACAATTCTATCATGCTTATATCTTTCTTCCGAGATTTGCAATTTCTAACTTCTCTATGGGTTCTCTTTGATTTTCTGTTAGTTCTTTTACTATTTGGTCTATTTAAATTGTGCATTTATCTTAGTTACATGTTTTCTTTTATTGATTGTTTCTTCTATAGTGTTGCTTCTCCCATTAAGCCAACACCACCTTCTATGGCTAATGCTCAACCCTAACAACATTAACATTAGGGATTCATGACTTTTTTGAAATAGCTCACCTAGGCCTTGTTCCACTCAAACTTAAAGTCAAGCCCTCTTGCTAGTGTTACAACTTCTATTAGTTTTTGGTAGTACTGAACTTTCCACATATGTTCATTTCAATAACATTGGACTAGTTTAACCACTTAACAAATCAAGGACTAGATAATTGTTTCAAATTCTAATTTCAACATTGTAATGGTTTTAAAATGTTTCATATTTTTCACTCAAAGTTCTATATTAAAAAATACTAGTGTCCAAAAATACAAAGCATCCAAATGGTTGTAGATGCAATTTATTTCAAATCTTTTATTCAAAATATCTACCATTAAAGAACTAGTGGATCAAAGTGAGAGTTCTCCCTTTTTCATACATAAGCACTAATTATTCCTATACACATTTTGAGGGCACAAAAAATTGTTGACTTGGTCTCTATCAACTTGATATTTTGATATTAGGTGAAAAAGAATTTTGAAATAAAGAATATTTAGTATCTTAAGGATTTAATCCAGGTGTAGAAGTTTATGCAAGACATGTTAATTTATATCATAGAAAAAGTAAAATGATTATCATGAGCATGTGGTCTACTATCCTATTCATGTGGATTAGATGCACTTATTCACAAATTAATTATAGGATCTTAGATCATGATTATTCTTTTCTATTCAATTTTGAAAAGCATGGTTTAAAAGTAGATGGTAGATGTCTTATATATAACTTGCCAGGTAAACTCATATTTATAATTTTTTTTATGGTGAAAAATGATATTGGTTGTATCTAGTCAATGACATAGTACAGTAATTATAGTTATATTGGTTGTATCTAGTCAATGACATAGTATTGTAATTATAGTTTTAAGTTTATTAAGAGTTTAGCATTTAGTAGTAGATTGGTATTGTCTAGGATAAAATTACAATATGTTGTTACTCTTTATGCTAGGCAACACCTTTATTTCCTCCATAAAATTGTGAATAAATTTTATTTTTAAAAATATATAATATGTATTTTAATAATATAGATTGATTAAAATAAGACATATTTTATTTCATAACTTTCTTATAGTAATTCTAAAATTTGCATGGCATGCCAATTGCTATTTAGTTTTGGGCTCAATTTGATGCAATGTATTAATGTTCAAAAAATAATGTCTTTGTGTTAGTGAAGTGCCCTAGTGTTTGCATTTGATATGTGCTTTAATAGAGGACAAATTTACAAATCTAAGATGATGTCGTGATCACATATATATACTCTAAGTTCAAACTGGACCCAACAATCAATAATGTTCTAATCTAAAACCCTGCATGATGAATATATGTCTACTCTACCCTTCCTAAATATACAGGGACAAGGTAATGTTTAAAAATACCCTTGAAAAATTAGCAAGATTAAAAATAACATGCAAGCATCCAAATTAAACGTTTCATTTACATATCAAAGGCTTGAACTTCTTAAAATCCACTTCATAGAAAGTGAAAAGCCTTAGATTTCCTATCAAACTATTGTTAGAAACCTTGAATCCAAAGTTTCCTTAACCTAGTAAAGATTTCTTCTCAAATAACCCAATTTATATTCTTCACCTTATTAAACCCTTGAAAATTTATTTATTGCATCCTCAAGTCCAAGCTCTTATCACCACCACAAATCTAAAAGAAAAAGTTTTTTATGCATTTTTGTTCTTCAGTAGCTCTTCAAGAGAGTTGTGTGATAGAGCATAAGATTCAATGGGTCAATCCACTTTTCTTTATCTTATCCACTAATGTATCATTATCTAGAGTGTCCAAAGGTGGAATCCTTACATGACATTTTAACAAAAGCTTTACATACATGGACTTGATTTATTACAATAACAACAATAATTTTAACAATAAATCAACTACTACAAAAAAATCAATCTCACAATCTCTATTTTCACTAAACACAATATATTTGTTGTTTAAATTATACTTAAATGTTATGTTCCAAACATATTGAGTCAAAATAGATTTTTATAGAGAATCGCCTTCATACTATAATGGAAAGAAACTCACATAAATAGCATCTTTTGTGAAGTATATGTATTCTTAAAAAATATTTGTTCTATTAATCTAGGTTTTATAGAATTTTTAATATTTTAATGGTTTGTGGTGTTATTTTGATTGGAATTTTTATTTAGTGGTTTGTGGTGTTACATCGATTAAGCTAAAACAAATAGTATCCTTGTGATTTATTATAAGACTAACAGTTGCACTCGAAGGAGGTGCAATAGTTACATCGAGAGAAAAAATATGTAAGTTAATATGTTAGAGAGTACAATTCAATTAGTGCATTAGAAGATACATTATTTTTATTTACCATATATTGTAAATCAACAAATATGTGTTTTCTTAGCTCTAAGTAAGAAAAGAGTGGACAATAGGGCCAACATTTAAAGTTAAATTTGCACAAAATTATGCCACTTATCAATATATACATGTATGAAGACATTCCATTAAAATGAACACAAAACTAAATAAAAATTATACATAAATATACAAATTTCACCATTACAAATATAGTATTAATGATTATGTATTTCCCCATAACATCTTCTTTTCTGTTGACTCATCTCTAAACATATTATAGTAAATCATTACAAATTTCACCATTACAAATATAGTATTAATGATTATATATTTCCCCATAACGTCTGTTGACTCATCTCTAAACATATTATAGTAAATCATTAGAGCTTATAACTAACATACATAGAAGCATACATTTGTTTACAATTGCCTAAACAAAGACTCAAGCATATCTTACTTGCCATCTAGATACTTTGATCTATCCACTCTCAATTAAAAATATTTATGGTAAATGCTGATATTTCACTTACAAATATTTATGAATATTTATGGTGGATGTTGATATTTCTACTTACAATATATGGATTAAGAAATTTAGTTGTACAATATCAAATATGAAAAAATAAAAAAATGCCATTTTACACAGATTTTGAGATACAAGTACACAGGTTGATGTGTAAGTAAACCCTTTTCTCTATAATTCCTTGACTATTTGTACTCAATGGTAGACCCAATTTCTACACATCCACAACCTATGTGTGGTTAAGAAACTGATTTGTAAAATAAGGCCAATCAAGCATTGGCATGCCCATGGTGATGCTTTCCTGCACTAAGTTCTGTCCACAGTGCATCACAAAACAAGCTATGGAAGGATGAGATAAAACCTATAACTATGGTGCCCACAAAACTATGCAACCCCTATCTCTCACGTGCTCCAAGAAACCCACAGGTAAAATAGCTTTGCTTCTTTTCATTAGATCGGAGTGTACAACCCACAGAAATGGTCTCTAGGTGGCCTCCACTCCCAGAGGAAGCTCTTGCGCTTGCTTTTCACTTAGCACTGCATAACTTCCAAAAGATATGTAGATCACAGAGTGGGCACTTATTTACCCAACGATTGTAAGCATTCCGTCTCATTTGAAGAGGACCCATTTGATGTGCTTGATTTCTTCTACTGTATGAATCCCTTTTCAAAATATGTACTCGCCTCCATACAACCACGAGAGATCTCCAGAATGCAACAACATGGAGGAAATATATTTTACTGTTTTATCTTCCTTTGGAATTCCTTCAACAAAAAACCCAAAAGAAAATTAAAAATTAAAAATCTTGCTTGCACCATGAAATGAAAACTAAAATTGAGTGAAACAGTATGACTATATGTTACCATCGCAAGGAAGAAGGCCAAGCGAGACCAGATTGGCACTAAAATAGAGAATGACAGAGTGAAATGAGAGCAGTGTGCAAAACGGTGAGGGAAACTTTATGGAGTGTGGCTACCGCCTGTAAGCCAAAGCACATCTAGACATCTGTAATTATACAGGTGAGCTTGTTTTCTTCTTCTCTGGAATTTGACTTCATCAATTACAGAAGACCCCATGCCCTTTTCCAACACCTCGATACCATTTGCAATGCCTTCCAGAGTATTCATCTTACATGGGAAGAGGCCTTAACTTCTCTGGTGTAGATGAAGCCCTAGATATTTTTTCCGTTGCTTCCGAATTATTGTTTGAAGAAGGCATTCGGGCATGCATGCAGTATCTGGAAGCAGTTCCCTAGACCCCAAACAAACACTCAAAATCAAGTCTAATGATGGGGATATTGCAGATAAGAGTCACATAATGTTATGGGCGGGTAAAAAGGGCGCCCTTTAATTCATAGGCGGCAAAAATACCAATTCAAATTTTTTTTTAATTTGACTGCTGCAATTTTGCGTACAGTAATAGTAGCTGCCAGCTGCCAATTGAACGGAAATGAGAACGGAAATGGAAAACACAAAAATCAAAGTCAAAATGCCACGTAAACAGATTTCACAACTCACTGGTTGTTTACGCTCAGCGGGCTTACCACTGGCAATGTCATTGTGGTATATGTAGAACACTGCACATTTTCCACACCCCAATTACAATGCTATTGCCATTCACCACTCATCTGAGTCTCACAGCATTATGTAGAGAGGGCCAGTTGAAGGAGGCACTGCACATTCTTCTTACTGCACACAACCCCCTGGAGACTCCTCTACATATCTTCAATTATTGCAGACCTGTATTCTCAAGAACGCGCTTTCACAAGGGGAAAATGTTCACTTTCATCGCTCACAGGCGATTTGCATTTACTACGCGCACAACTTTTTATAATAAGCTTATTAACATATATGTCAAGTGCGGAAGTTTGGTAAATGCTCGTAGAGTGTTCGACCACATGCAAGAACGAGACAGCATCTCATGGAATACGATTATTGCAGCATACCGAAGACATGGGTGTCCTCACAAAGCAGTCACACTGTTTTGCCAATGCAACGAACAGGTCTCAAACCTGATCAGTTCACATTTGCCAGCGTACTCCCCGCCTGCGCCAAAATAGGGGTATTGGAACAGGGTATGGACATCCATCAAAGCATAAAGGATAGAGGAATTTCGTCAGATGTTGTAGTTGCAACTGCCCTTGTAAACATGTATGCAAAATGTGGAAGCATAGAAAAGGCACGTGACCTCTTTGACAAAATGCCTGAAAGAAATGTGGTCTCATGGAATGCCATGATTGCTGGATAGGCACAAATTGGGTTTGTTGAAAAGGCTTTAGAAACTTTCAAGCAAATGCAATTGACAGGTGTAAAGCCAAATTCCACAACCTTTGCCAGCATCCTCCCTGCCTGTGGCAAAATGGGAGTGTTGGAACAGGGTATGGACATCCATCAAATCATAAAGGATAGAGGAATTTCGTTAGATTTTGTAGTTGCAATTGCCCTGGTAGACATGTATGCAAAATGTGGATGCATAGACAAGGAACGTGAATTGTTTGACAGAATGCCTCAAAGAGATGTGGTCTCGTGGAATGCCATGATTGCAGGATATGCACAAAATGGGTTTGTTGAGAAGGCTTTAGAAACTTTCAAGCAAATGCAAATGGCAGGTGCGAAGCCAAACTCCACAACCTTTGCCAGCATCCTCCTTGCCTGTGCCAAAATGGGAGCTTTGGACCAGGGTATGGACATCCATCAAAGCATAAAGGATAAAGGAGTTTTGTTAGATATTGTACTTGCAACTGCCCTGGTAGACATGTATGCAAAATGTGGAAACATAGGCAAGGCATGTGAACTGTTTGAGAAAATACATCAAAAAAATGTCGTGTCATGGACTGCAACGATTGCAGGATATCATCAAAATCGATTTGCTGAAAAGGCTTTAGAAACTTTCAAGCAAATGCAATTGGCAGGTGCAAAAGCAGACTCCACAACCTTTGCCAGTATCCTCCCAGCCTGTGCCCAAATGGGAGCTTTGGAACAGGTTATGAACATCCATCAAAGCATAAAGGAAGGGGGATTTTTATCAGATATTATAGTTGGAAATGCTTTGGTAGACATGTATGCAAAATGTGGAAGTATAGACAAGGCGTGTGAATTGTTTGAGAAAATGCCTCAAAGAGATGTCGTCTCATGGACTGCAATGATTGTAGGATATGCACAAAATGGATTTGTTGAAAAGGCTTTAGAAACTTTCAAGCAAATGCAAGTAGCAAGTGTAAACCTAGACTCCATGTAATGTCCCCTTCCTAGATGACACATAGATGAGCAGTGGTTGGCCTATTACCAGGGTTCCCGCAGGTCAGCAGAGTGGTTAGGGGACCTATCCAGGGGTAGTGGAGCTTTGTTGGGAGTCTTACGAGCCCTTCAGTTTGGTGTCAATTGACGAATCCAGGGGTTGAATTGAAAATATTAAGGTTTGCTTTAATAGAATAGTGAAAAGTGAATAGTAACAAAAAATTAGAAGAGGAATAGTGAAAAGTGCCCTCATCCTAGTAGCTCAATGTTGTTTTTAAAAAGTGGCACTTCCCTTTTCATGAGAAAAGACCCTCAAGGTGGACGTGGCCTCTTGGAGGGAATATTTTATTGTTTTTTATGAAAAAAAGGTCATAGAGGCTATAAAGCAAGGTATTGGGCTCATTTTTTAGCATACTATTCTCATTTTCACAAAAACTATTTGCAGGTTTGAGCTCTAGAAGAGGGTTTTAGCAGCAAGCAGATCTTCTGAGGATGAAATCCCTTGGAGGATAGTGAATTGGGCAACAACACAGTTCACAAAACAAGGAAATCTACACTGGGTTTCCATTTGGGCTTCATTGGACTTTATTACAGGTTGATATTGCAGTTGGAGTGATTGCAACAGTGGATTATCAGGGTATAATTGCAGATTGGGTCTTCTTATCAGCATATATCCTCATTTCAGTACCTTTACCAGTTGACCGTTCAAAACGGGAGTCATTTTCAGTCAAATCCTAGCTGGGAATTAGGGTTTCAACAACTAAATGTTCCATAATTTAAGCGTTGGTTTCTGGGTATGTGTTTACCATATTAGGTATTCAAATCTTTCATATGTATTGGGTTTAATAGTGTTGTTACAGTCTGATTAAGTCTATATCAAACCTGAGCTTTTGTAATCAGACTTATGTTTAGTGAGAAATAAAGCTTATTTTGGTGTGGTATTGCAATGTTTATTTGTTAGTTATATTTGTTTTCATTCGGTATATGAATATTGCAATCAAAACCATTTCATATCCACACAAACATCAAATAACAAACTTAGAAAATCACAACAGCAGTCAATAAATCAGAATTCATTAGTTTGCACAACAATTGTTTGACAAAAATGCCAAGGGGTCAAAATTGAAAAATTAGGGCAGATTTAGAAGGGATACTTCACTCCACAACCTTTGTCAGCATCCTCCCAGCCTGTGCCAAAATAGGAGCTTTGGAACAGGGTATGGACATCCATAAAAGCATCATGGAAGGGGGATTTTTGTCTGATATTATAGTTGGAAATGCTCTTGTAGACATGTATGCAAAATGTGGAAGCATTGACAAGGCACGTGAACTGTTTGAAAAAATGCCTCAAAGAAATGTGGTCTCATGGAATGCCATGATTGCAGGATATTCACAAAATGGATTTTGCAAGGATGCTCTTAAAATCTTTGAATTGATGAAGCACTCTGGAACACATCCTGACATTGTAAGCTTTGCTTGTTGTTCTATGTGCATGCAGCCATTCAAGTTTAGTGGATGAGGGCTATACATACTTCAATCACATGAATAACCCTTATTGCATGACACCTACAGTTGATCATTATGTGTGCATGGTTAACCTTCTTGTCTGTGCTGGCTATCTTGAGGACACCCTAAACTTCATCATTAAAATGCCAGTTAAACCTGTGGTGGTTGTGTGGATGTGTTTTCTTGGTGCCTGTAGATCACATATGAATATAGGCTTAGGAGTATTTATAGCGACGTTGCTTTTTTATTTGGATCCTAAAAATGCTGCAACTTATGTTGTTTTCTCAAACATCTATGCAAAAGTGGGCAGGTGGAGTGAGGTTCAAATGGTAAGGAGATTGATGAAAGATATGGGAATTAAAAAGATCCCTGGATGTAGTTGGATTGAAAGCCATAAAATGCTACATGCTTTTTGTGTAGGAGATAGACCACACCCAACAGACACAGGAGATCTATGCAAAATTGGAGAAATTGGCTTGGGAGATGAAGGCAACATGGTATTTTCCAGATTCAAGACATTTACTTGATGATGTGGAAGAGGAGGAAAGATAATTCTTTCTCTGCTACCATAGGGAAAAGTTGGCAATTTTGGTTTGTGAACATGCCCTCTGGACTAACTATTAGAATTGTTAAGAACTTTTCTAGTATGTGTTGATTGCCACGCTGCAATGAAATTTATCTGTAGGTTTCCATCATTTTAAATTGGGACAATGTTCTTGTGGAGATTATTGGTGATGCTGAATGAAGCAATCTGAAAAATAGGCTTGCACTATAATAATGTGCACCATGTCAGACTTGCAGTAATAATGAAGGGACAAGGTTTTATTTTCCATTTCTAGAAAGTTTTTTTTGTTTGGTTTTGAGTATTTGGAAAACTAGACCATGTTGTTGGCTTAGTAAAATTAGATGCATAGAGTGCAATGTAGACCACTGCTTATATACACTATTGGGGTATCTGCCAATGACCTATTTTATGATAACATGGGCATTTCATTGAATTGTTTTCAGAAACTTGCATATATATGAAATGAAAAGCTAAAGGGGGTGGAGAAAGGAAAAAGAAAAAGGTGAGGGATACTTAAAAGTAAATGGAAAGGTGCTAGACCAACAGGGGATGGGAGATGAGGGTTCACAATCAACCCTTGCAATTTTGTATGGTTCTTTTGTTTGGATTACTTGTATTATCTTTTGTCTATGTTAGGTCAACCATTTGAGATTAAATTACATATTCTAGATTAGATCTTGTCTCATTTATGGTTAGATATATTTTATGTTGCTTCACATCCCTTTGCTTGGTGAGATAGCTAATAGATTTGTGAATTCACAAATATTTTTTTAATTTAATTTGATTTCAATCTCTTTGTTTTTAATTAGAAATAAACTATTATAATTTATATATGAAGAAATGAAAAACATTACAATTGTGTTTCTGTTGTAATTAGCAAATATGCATGGCACTTAAAAAAATTGCATAATGAGGTTTATAGATTGATGTTAGAGAGAAGAGAATAACATTTGTACATGTAAAAATAAAATCACAACTTACATTGCATTACAATTGCACATTCATGGTATTATAGAATTATGCATGATGAGATTTATAAATTGATATTAATGGTACAAGGGTTTGAAGGTGGTTGGGAAAGAGGGTTTATAGGAGGAACTCAAAAGGATCATGGTTATACGAATTTCAAAGAAACACAATGGGAGACATCCATAGGATTAAAAAAAATATTACAGTTATATTCATAATATAGTCAAATTGACTAATTTATTAACATGTGGCAAACCTAACAAATGGTAAGAACCATTAAATTCCATTTGATAAGATAGGAATTGAATAATTTTGCATTAGTTGCATCCATAGCAAATTCTAGTAAAGACTAAACCGCATATTCCACATCTAATATTTATTTACAATCCTTAATGACAACTACATTAAGAATCTTGAATTTTTTAATTGTTTCATGCCAAAATTTTATAATAGTGGATTCAATTCATAAGGCTCAAAGACTTTTGAGTCATGTGTCTAACAATTTTTGATTAGTTGATTTAAAAATGTTTGAATGTTATTATTGATGTTTAGATTTGTTTTTCATGCTAATTTGTGCCACACAAAACATCAAGCATGGAAAGTTTATAATGATGGGACTATTGTATGTAATAACCTGCACCTGTTGTTCTTTAGATTTATCTTTATTTAATGTTATATTTTTTTTACTTTTTCTGTGATCTTTCAGAACTAGATAGAAGATGTAGAAGGGTGTTTTCGTTTTCTTGAAGTGTGTATGCCAGAATACAAAGAAATACAACATGCAATTGAAACCCAAAAAATATGTGACATATATGAACTAAATAACCAAGACCCAGTTCATAGAATGGCATAAAATGAATATTCAACACATACCCATTTCAAAATAAGCATCTTTGATTTTCAGCTGTTGACGAACCAGCAACATGAACATGGAGTTTGCATTAAATAAATCAACAATGGGGGATAAACAATTTACAATCAATAACATAGGCCCATAGGACCAAATCGACCCCAAAGCAATGAGAAAACAACTCCAATAATCTCTCAGAAAGGCTACCCAAAAGGTACGGCCAGCAAGAGAGGTACGACCAGCATAAGGGAATGTACAACCAGCAAGAAGAAGAGAAATGACAGTCCAAAACCTCCTCAAATCTATAGATAAAATCATTCCATTCTTTATTCTCTCAGCTGCACCAAAAACTATGAAGATGTATCATGAATCCTCTCCAAAACTCCGTCAAAGTATTGTTGACCTATTTTCCTCTATCCAGAGTTAAATAGTTCACCTTGTATTTTCCTTGAAAATCCTTTAGAAGTAACCATACAAGGCTTTAATCCTTCAAATTATTCATGTCGTGCCTTGCAAAAAATCCCAAAAATCTCACCTTGAGAATCTTTGCCAAAAACCCAGAAAAACTAAGAAACCCTTTGTCTTCAAGTGCTTTCCATCGCAGATAAATCTCAATTTTATACTTAGTATTTGTATATGCATTTTTGAATGTATGTTCGCATGTACATTCGCCATTGTATGTTCACATATACAAAGGAAATGTACATCGGCCAAGGGGTGAAATGCAGGGATGAATGTATGTCAAGATGTACAATCACACATACAAAGGAAAAGATACAAGGGGAAGATGCAAAGAAGATATACAAAAGACAGCATACAAAGGCGACATACAAGGATACATCGGTGGAAAGATACAAGGCGAAAGATACAATGCCCAATGCACATACAAATGAAAAACATACAAGTTCACATACAAAAGCAAATCCGAGATCCAAAGTAAAGATGCATGTATGTGCCAACATACAAAGGGCAATATACATTCACAGATACAAGGGGTCATGTGCAATGTAAAGATACATCGGCAGGATACGAAGTTGAATGTACATTCGCGATATGCAAGAGAGAGATACAAAAGGTGGGGTCTGCTTTCATACAAAGGCGATTGTATCTCATATACAATTCACAGATGCAAAGCTGACATACAAAACAGACATACAAGTCTATATACAAGTCGCAGATACAAAGGCGTTTGTACTTGAAAGATGCAAGGAAGAGATACAAAGCCTGGGCCCACCAATTGTATGTATATTCGATTGTATCTTTGAACATACAATTGCATATACAAGGGGCATATGCATTCCTGACATACAAGGCCCAGACCTGAAAAGAGTTTGCATTTTGATTTATTAAGGCAAATGTTTGTTTGCATCTTTGCTTGTATGTTTGCATTGTATGTTTGCACATACAAAGGATACATACAAGGGAATATACAATGGTAGCATACAAGGTCAAATGCATGTTTGCAATGTGCAAAGTGATTGTATACAGTTCTGCTTGTATATTCGCATTGTATATGCGATATACAAGGCCAACATACAAATGGAAAACATGCAAAGTCCAAACCCGACTGGGCAATCAAAGGCAATGGATAATCATTTTGCGGTCCGCATTGTATATTTGCATATACAAGGTCAAAAGGTGCATACATACAAGGCGATATACAAAGGCAGACATACAAAGGTAATTTTGGCATGACTTGCTCATTGGCGGCTCAAGCAAAGGTCTATCCGATGGCCAATAGGGGATGCAATTTTTTAGCGATGGGCCCCAGCTTCAATGCGGCAGCAAATCAGGTGGTGTCACGTGGCAGGGGCGGCAGATGCAAAAGGTAATACGAAGGCAAATGCATATGCAAAAGGAGGGAAATCATATAAATGCATAAGTGAATCCAGCATCAAGTACTGGAGCGCTTGTATATGCAATTGTAAAATATAGCGATATACAAGCACAAATATGCAAAGCGATATACACACAGTTGACCAAAACCTTGACTGCCCGTATCTCCCTCATTTTGGTGAATTTTGACACGCTTCAAAAGGCAAAAGTGCCTATTTTTGCCTCCTCTTTCATTTGGCGGGCTTTGAGCAGGATATTCTCACTTTCAAATTTTGGATCTAGATTTGCATGCTCAATCGACTGGACATTTCAGCGACTAATTTGAGATTTGCAAATATAGATATTTGTGGCATTTATGGGTGTAGATTGATGATTCAATAGCTTACATTGAAGACCAGAAATATCTCTCATCTACCCATGTTCAAAATATTTCATGCCATAACTTCTGCAGGTAGACGTCCCTTCAAGCAAATATTTTTTGACAGCACCCATGGGCGAAATTGATCATAATTGACTGAGGTTAAAATGTAAAATGCTATATATACATGTAAAACAGATGTATATAGTTGTTGGTTGTTCTTCTGGGCTATTTTGTAATGGCTACCTGGCCTCTATAATCAATATAAACTGGTATTTTTGCCTCTTCTATTATTTTTAGCACTATGTTTGCTCTTTGGATTAGTGTAGGCTCGGCATTGTAGAGAAAAGATCCCTTTCATTCCTCCATTATTCTATCTTGACCTCTGTTAGAATTAATATGAGTCTGGGTAAGTCTCTCCAGTTGTGAGATTATTACTGTGTCGATTCAGTTGCAACCAAACACGTTTAAATCTGGTGTATCACTTATTTCATTTCAGCATTCCTTCTAACCCTTTTCCCAACAAGCATTAGCACTAGGTTTAGATGATTTCTCTAAGCATTAGGCTTAGAAAGAGGAAGCCGGCCTTCTCCGGAGGTCTGATCTTAATTTGCAAGGTCTCACACTTTGAGATCATTCCCATGTTTCTCTAGATTGCTAAAGTTTCACAACAACAGCAAAGGGTGCAAATCTAAGAGACAACAAGTATATCCAACTGAATCACAAATAGAGCCACTATGTATGGCTGCTCCAAAATCCCCTTAGGTGGTCTTTCACACCTGCGGAAGATTGATACCAATGGTGGTTTTCGTCACCAAAAGCCCTGGCTGGAAGAAATTCCCCAAACCCTCATTTGTAGAGCAAATAGAAGCATAAAATGTAATATCAAGAATGAGGAATGCCTTTCACTTTTTTGCCTTTATAATCTTTCCTTGAGGGTCGACCCCTTTTGGGAGGGAATAACTTTTAAATTCTTTATTTTATTTTCCCCTTATGAGGTGTCCAAGTCCATGGGTAACTTAAATTTGCCTTTTTAATAATTTTCCACTAGGTCACCACTTTAATATAAAGTCCAAGCAATTAAATATAAATATTAATTTACAGACTTTAATTTGGAAGGGCAAATGGACTCGGAATCTGACAAGCAATAGGCCATTGGAAAAGTCTCATCGAAACACTCCACCTCCAATAATGAGTTTCCCAAAATAGCCAACTTCACGACTTACTAAAAATAGTAAGTCCCAGCCAAAATGTCAGAAACTGACCAAACGAACTCCCAGAGTTCCCTAACCACTTTGGTTAGTCTATGAGAACCGAGTATAGACTAACCCAGCTAGGAAGGGGGACATTACAGTTTGCCCTCCCCAAGAATGCTTGCCTCAAGTAATCTCAGATCCGGATGCAACAAGATTTGTTCATTTTCCCATGTAGCATCCTCTACCGACAGGTTCTTCCACTTCACCAAGTATTTCCTAATGACCTACTTCCTTAGTGTACGTTCCCTGGTGTCAATGATGGCCTCAGGTATCAAAACCAACTTCCCCTCTTCATCAAGAGGAGGCAACTCTGTAGAAGGTATCACATTGTGCCCTAGTGCCTTTTTAAGGCGTGACACATGGAAGACATTATGAACACTACTTTCCGCCGGCAATTCTAACTCATAAGCCACCTCTCCAACCCTTCTAAAAACCATGAATGGACCATAATACTGTGGCTTCAACTTCTCTGCACCACTCCTCTTAAGAGTAGATTGTCTGTATGGCTGCAGCATAAGGTACACCATATCACCCACCTCAAAAGAACACTCAACCCTATGCTGATCTACATACTGCTTCTGCTGGTTCTGCACCTTCTGAATGTTCTCTTTCAAAGACCTCATGATGTCGTGACTCTCCTTCAAGAGGTCTTTAGCCTTAGGTACTTTGCTATCCCCAAACAACAAATCTAAGAAACTGGGAGCCTCGTACCCATAAAGTGTTGTAAATGGTGTCATCTGGATGGACATGTGGTAAGTGGTGTTATAGCAATACTCTCCCAAATAAAGCCACTTGACCCATGCCTTCTGCTGCCCGACTATGTAATTCCTGAGGTATCCTTCCACCCATTTATTAATAATCTCAGTCTGTCCATCAGTTTGGGGGTGGTAGCTCGTGCTAGGAGTAAGCTCGGTCCCTGTCAATCTGAAGAGCTCCTGCCAAAAATTGCTAAGGAATTTGTTGACCCTGTCACTCACAATACTCCGGGGCAACCCGTGAAGCTAGAATACCTCTCTGAAGAATAAATCAACAACCTGAGCTGATGTATAAGTGGCTGAAATAGAAAAGAAATGGGCAAACTTCATCAGCTTGTCAACCACTACAAAGATGTAGTCCTTGCCTTGGGCCTTTGGCAAGCCAGTAATAAAATCCATCGATATACAATCCCACTTCCTCTCGGGAATGGGTAAGGGCTGCAATAATCCACCTGGGTAGGAGTGCTCATGTTTGTTCTATTGGCATACAGGGCACTGTCGTACATACTTATGTACTTCTAACTTGAGGCCTTTCCAAGTAAACCTCTCTCTAACTTGCCTGTAGGTCTTGTAGAATCCTCGATGCCCCGCCAAAGGAAAGTCATGGAAAGCTCTCAATATCTTTTGCTTCATAGGAAAAGCTAGCACCAGAAAGATCCTCCCCTTGTAACTGATCAAATCATTTACAATAGTGTGCATGTCATCACGAATAGTGCCATCCATAATCCCAGAGGCCCACTTATCCTTTGCATACTCTATAATGATCATATCTCTCCAGTCCTCTGCAATCTCCCCTAAAGCACACAAGTGTGGTCTCCTAGATAAAGCGTCAACAACTATATTCTTTTTCCCTTTGACAAAAATAATGTCGAAGTCATATGCCTGTAGTTTGCTAACTGATGCAGAGCACACAGTGGAACGCTTCACATCAATGGATGAATACCCATTTAACCCACAATACAGAGGGATTAATGTTCAAACAGCTTTAAAAACCCATCTCAAAGACCAAACATTACTGAACCACATTCATTCAGCACTATCGGCGAGATAACCGACATTGAAAAGACTTTCCCAGGTCTTACCGTGGACCTACCTCATATGATGTGTCCCTGACACCTCCTTCAATGAGACTTCTTCCATCGGCATAGCTTTAAACTTATCTTTCGACATCGATGCTCTTATCGATATGCCTCAACTTGTATATGCTTTAGTTGACTTACTATCACCGGTTCCCTTCACCGCTGCTACTAGTCACCTCTTGTATCCGTCACAATGTATATGTGCAATGTACATTCCAAAGATGCATTCTCAACATGCATTCAGGATATACATTTGGTGGGACTGGCCCTTGACCTTCACGATATGCCGATACACTATCGGCCAGACTTCCAATATCAAAAGTTTTCAACCTTCTCTTTACGACACCTCCAGTCCTCCCGATGCAGAACTTAACCCTTGCCATTCTCAACTGGTCATCCAAAGTATGATTAGGTGTATCACCAGCAATCAGAGGTAAACTAATGTATCTAAACACGGTTTCCTTATCAAAGGCTCTTCAACAGATCTTTTCTTGACTTCCTATGCCGGTCATACAAAGCACCTTCAGCTCAACTGCCAATTCTCCCCTACAACTCTACACAGGCCTTTTCCTCCACCAACCTAGCACATGATGATGTTAGGATCTCTCAGCACCATTGTACGCAATCTTGCAGACACAAAACCCAAATGAACAAAACAAAAAAATGAAAGAACTGTATAGCCATTCCACCGATTTCAAAGAAATCTAACCAATGGAATGGACTAAGAATCCATCTCAGCCACAAAATAGAAATTTGATTTATACAGAGAAAACCTAGCGAATCTGGAATGACAGAAAGATGCATAGAACAAAACTTTGTTTATTATGTGTTTCAGAAATGTACACACATAGATGTTCTGTTTTACAATTGCAAAACACACTTCTTTCCGATCTCCTTACATTCGATCTCCTCTGGGCATTTATCTACTCGCCCTGAGTAGTACCAACCTAACTCCAAGCGGTTGGGAGACAACCGTCTAACAAACTCCAACTGCCTAACAACCTTTGTGATTACAGATTGACAAGTGTCCTTGGGACTTACAAAATGAACCTAGATACAAACTAAAATGACATGCATTGGTCAAATAGACCTTATTACATGAATGGTCTTCTAGGACCTTATTAGAAACAATAAAAATGAACATCAGACACATCATGAAGTTAAATGCCTTATGGAGGCCACTGTGGATTAGGTGCTCCTGCACCATACACCCCACCGAGAAAAGAACTCATGCCCCATGAGTTAATTCTTTATCTTGCTCCACCTTTATCCTCTGATGTCTCATGTCTTCCCCATGATCTTTGGACTGTAACCTGCTTCCATGGAATCAAAGACTCATGCCCAGTATTGTAGGCTCTACTCACACCTTGCCATGAGTGAGTGCTTGCAACCAGACCTATCCTTCACTTGCCATTCTTTCTTACCATCATCTCTGCCGAAACACCTGCATTCAAAGCCTGGTTTGATGTTGCTTGTACTACTGCTATGGTAGAATATGTTTGCCTTTCAACTCTTGTTGGTTCTAGAGGACAAACAATGGTCCCTACTATGATAGCATCCTTGTCTTTCCAATCAACTTTTGGTGCTTGCAAACCTGCTCTTGGACCTTCTGCTGATCCATCTAATCTCCATCCTCCAAAACTGAAATCACCTTCAAACTTTGATCCTTAGAAACCCCACTCCTTGAGGTATCCTCAACTTTCTTTGTCTCTTCTTCATTGATCTTCACAAACTCTTTCTTACCCACCAACATAACCTTGGCTACCTTCTTTGCTGCAGCATCCTCCTGCAATGGTGTCATCACAAAAGTTCTCCCATCCTTCTTGATGGTGTAGGTGTTAGCATATCCATCATATAATGCTTGCCTATCAAATTGCCATGGCCTACCTAAAAGCAGGTGACAACATTCCATGGGCAAAATGTCACATAAAACCCTATCCTGATATTCTCCAATCTGAAAATCAACATATGCTTGTTCATATACCAAAAGTGATTGACTATCATTGACCCAAGATGCTTTGTAAGGGGTTTGATGAGGAATCCTTTCTATGTTCAATTTATCCACCATTTCCCTAGACACCATATTATCTATTGAACCAGAATCTATTACTACCTTGCATATTTTACCTTTGCTTTTGCAATTGGTCCTGAAAAGTGCTCTCCTTTGTAGCATGTCCTTGGATGTCTTCAAGAGTGTTCTCCTTAGCATCAATGCTTCTCCATCTTGAACTAGGGCTACACTCCCAATTGGAAAGTTAACACTTTCATCTACCTCCTCTTCTTGCACATATTGAACCCTCTTTTCATTCTTCCTATTACCTCCTGATGGTGAACCTTGCCTTTCTGGACATTTGAATGCTGGGTGACCAATTTCATTACAATGATAACATCTCCCAGTGAAAACATTAGAACCTCTACCACCTCCAAATCTGCCTCTTGTGCCTCTCCATCCACCCCTGAAATCAGATTGCTCTCGTCCTTTACTAGTCTCTCCTCGATTCTCATTGGCTTGTCTTGTTGTAGGCGCTGATCCTCCCCCTCTTACATTGTTGCCTCTTCCCCTTATGGACTTATCTTGTCTCCTTTTCATATTCTCCTCAATCCTGATTGCCATTTGATAACATTCTTCTACACTCCTAGGGTTAGCCAAAACTAATTCATCTTGTATATTCAATCTCAAACTAGCCAAGTATCTAGCAACCTTTTCAATCTCATTTGCATGATGACCAGAACTCATACTTAATTTATAAAATTCCTCAGTATATGCTTTCACATCCATTTCCTTTTGTCTTAAAAATTGAAGCTTTTTAAACATTTGAACTTCATAATCCTTGGGTAAGAATTTACCTTTGATTCTTGCTACCATCTTGTCCCATGAAGAAATCCTTGACTTTCCTTGCTTTCTCCTCTCTGATTGTAAGCAATCCCACCACACCAAGGCATGACCTACCAATTTGGTCTTTGCAATCTTTACTTTCTGCTTCTTAGGAACTTCCTCATATTCGAAATGATTATCTAATGCAGCAATCCAATCAAGTAACTCTTCCTCATTTAAACTCCCACTATACTTTGGAACATCAATCTTTACCTTAGGTTTATCATTCTTGATTGCCCTTAACAGTTTTGCAAATCTCTGATCTTCAGGATCCAGATCTTCATCTACATCTTCAAATTCTTCACCATCCTCTTCTTTTTTTGATTCACTTTCTTCCACTTCTCTTCTTTTGTTCGTCTCCAAGGCTGCAAGCCTGGCTTGAAGGGCTTCTGTAAGCTCTTTCATCTCCCTCATCTCTTTAGCATGCTTTTCCTTCATCTCTTGCAACTCTCTAGCAGTGCCAACATTTTTTGGAAGCATCTTGCTAACTTGTTTCTACAACCTCTCAGTTCTTCTACTTCTGCCTTCTCAATGATAGAACCGAACACACAACTGCCCAGACCTTTTGCTGGGCTCTAATACCACTTTGATGTAGAGCGCACAGTGGAACGCTTCACATCAATGGATGAATACCCATCTAACCCACAATATAGAGGGATTAATGTTCAAACAGATTTAAAAACCCATCTCAAATACCAAACATTACCGAACCACATTCCTTCAGAACTATCGGCGAGATAACCGACGTCGGAAAGACTTTCCTAGGTCTTACTATGGACCTACCTCTTACGATGTGTCCCCGACACCTCCTTCGATGAGACTTCTTCCATCAGCATAGCTTTAAACTTATCTTTCGACATCGATGCTCTTACCGATATGCCTCAACTTGTATATGTTTTAGTTGACTTACTATCACCGGTTCCCTTCATCGCTGCTACCAATCACCTCTTGTATTTGTCACAATGTATATGCGCAATGTACATTCCAAAGATGCATTCTCAACATGCATTCAGGATATACATTTGGTGGGACCGACCCTTGACCTTCGCGATATGCCGATACACTATCGGCCAGACTTCCAATATCGAAAGCTTTCAACCTTCTCTTTCTGACACCTCTAGTCCTCCCGATGCAGAACTTAACCCTCACTATTCTCAACTGATCATCCAAAGTATGATCAGGCGTATCACCGACGATCAGAGGTAAACTAATGTATCTAAACACGGTTTCCTTATCAAAGTCTCTTCAATAGATCTTTTCCTGACTTCCTATGCCAGTCATACAAAGCACCTTCGGCTCAACTGCCAATTCTCCCCTGCAACTCTACACAGGCCTTTTCCTCCACCAACCTAGCACATGATGATGCTAGGATCTCTCAGCACCATTGTACACGATCCTGCAGACACAAAACCCAAACAAACAAAAAAATAAAAATGAAAGAACTGTACAACCATTCCACCGATTTCGAAGAAATCTAACCAGTGGAATAGACTAAGAATCCATCCCGGCCACAAAACAGAAATTTGATTTATATAGAGAAAACTATTGAATACGGAATGACAGAAAGATGCACAGAACAGAACTTTGTTTATTATGCCTTTTAGAAATGTACACACATAGATGCTCTGTTTTACAATTACAAAACACACTTCTTTCCGATCTCCTTACATTCAATCTCCTCTGGGCATTTATCTACTCGCCCTGAGTAGTACCAACCTGACTCCAAGCGGCTGGGAGATAACCATCTAACAACCTCCAACTGCCTAACAACCTTTGTGATTATAGATTGACAAGTGTCCTTGGGACTTACAAAATGAACCTAGATACAAACTAAAATGATATGCATTGGTCAAATATACCTTATTACATGAATGGTCATCTAGGACCTTATTGGAAACAACAAAAATGAACATCAGACACATCATGAAGTTAAATGCCTCATGGAGGCCACTGTGGATTAGGTGCTCCTGCACCACTAACCCACTTTTGCTGCCGGTCATTTAGGTCCTTCTGACTAAGGAAATGTTTTAGGCTATTGTGATCAGATTTAACAATGAATTTCCCTATAACCAGATACTGCCTGAATTTAGCCAATTCATGCATGATGGCTAACATCTCCTTATCGTAGATACTATAGCTCTTCTTAGGACCCCTTAATTTTCATCTCTCAAAAGCAATAGGGTGCTTGTTTTGCATTAACACCACATCTACGCCTTCCCCTAAGGCATAACACTGAAGCTCAAATGGCTTCGAAAAATCAGGAATGGCCACAACTGGACAAGTGCTCATCACTTCCTTAAACTTGTCAAAACACTGCTGAGCACCATCTGACCAAACAAAAGATCCCTTCCTTGTCAAATCTATGAGTGGGGCCGCTTTCTAAGAAAATCCCTTCACAAACCTATGGTAGAATCCACAATGACCGAAGAACCCCTTGAGCTGAGAGAGATTCTTGAGTGGTGGCCAGTCAACTATAGCTCAAATCTTCTCTAGATGCACACAGAGACCCCTTGCACTGATGATGTGTCCCAAGTATAGCAACTTTGTAATGCCAAACTCACATTTTGACATTTTTGCATATAGGGACTCTTACTCAAGTATACCCAGCACAATATCTAGGTGCTTCAGATGATCCTCCCAAGTCTTGCTGAATAAGAGTATGTCATCAAAGAATATGAGTACAAACTTCCGCAACTGCTCCCTGAAGACCTTATTCATACAAGACTGAAAAGTGGCAGGTGCATTGGTTAAGCCGAAAGGCATAACCAAAAACTCAAAGTGCCCATAGTGGCACCTAAACGTTGTCTTCTCCACATCCTCCTCACGTACCTGAATCTGGTGGTACCCTAACCTCAAGTCTTGTTGCAAGTATGGGTCTAACCGGTGTTGTCATTGATGTCAACATACTCATGTTGCATTAATGAGAAGGATTGGATGAGCTGTGTGCTAAGGATATTGAGAAAATTAGTCTCAATCAGGAATAGTGAAGAACAATGATGACAACAAGGTAAAAGTCCAAGATAAGTTGAGGATCAGAGGATGCGAATTAAAGGGTTCAAAGATATGAATCTTAAGATGTTGCAGTAGAGATTTCAGAGGTCCGCATGAAGATATGAAGAAGTTGTGAATCACTCAAGTAGAACCGGTTCCGGTAGATGTTCAGAGGTGACAGTGTTACAGAAAGGTCTGGTGAGATCCAGAAATGCTTTGTCCTGTTCTGCGGATTTGAAGGAGTGTTTGGGACGTTCTTATGATGTGTCAACTCTATTGGTTCATGTTTTAAAGGTCCGCAAGCATCTATTCCCTTGTGATAGTAATGGCAGACTGTGTTCTTGAGGTTCCAAATGAAGGAGAGAAGGATTTCAGTAAGTAGATGAAGTGCGGATGTTCTTGGTGATTCAGGCAAGCTTGTGGAGGTCCTTGGATCATGTTCAGTTCGTATTGACGGTCCGCATCAGAGTTGGAGCCTGGAATTGAAGAAATGCTTCCGGATGAAGGTGTTCCTCCTTAGGCTGGCCAACTGGATGAGTTACTCAACTTGCGGATGTTCTTGTGGATGATTGCCGACTGGGATGTTTGTTCCTAAGTTGATGTTGTGTATAAATAAGGGATTGCGAAGTCATTTCAAAGTGTGTCTTGTGAAGATGAGAGTGTGGTAGAGAAAAGCAGAGCAAAAGGCAGAGCAGGTGTATTGAGCTTAATGGAACTGATTCAAGCATAGTAAAGATGCTATTCTCCAATTCATGTATGTAATACTCATTTCTTTGTAGACAGTGTGTCTCTTGTAGGTAGTGAGCCTCTTGTAAGCAGTGTGCTCAGGTAGTGAGCCCTAATTGACATGTGCCATTTTGATCTTTCTATTCTTCTAACAGAGAATACATTCTTGGGTTAATCACCCCATGGTTTTTCCCTTAACCAGGTTTCCCACGTCAAAATCTTGGTGTCTTATGTGTTGATGAGTTTCTATTTTTGATTTGAATGCATTATGTTTCATGTTTAATATACTGCTAATCACCAAGAAGATTTAAGTGTGGAAATTAGAGAAAGTTTTTGCACAATTGATTCCCCCCTCTTAGTTGTGTGCCCTAAGTCTAACAATTGGTATCAGAGCCAAGTTCCTCTAAAAGGAGCTTAACTGCTTGAGGAGATCCAGGATGTCGTCTTACAAGAAGGATAGTCTGAAGTTTGATGGAACCAACTTTGCTCTTTGGAAAGGTCACATGAAATGTCATTTGCAGTGTATGGGGTGGGCGTACTGGTCCATGGTTACAAAAGCGTATGTACCTCCACAGGGTGGTCCGACAACCCTAAATGAAATCACAGATGCTTAAAACAATCTGCGGACCAAAGAGGCTCTTCTAAGTGCATTATCTGACTTAGAGCTCTCAAATGTTATTGACCTACCAACTGCCTTTGAGATTTGGAATAAACTGAAACTTTTGCATGAAGGAGACCAGTATGTTAAATGTGCAAGGTTACAGAGTCTAAAAGGGAAATTTGAAAAACTGAAGATGAGAGATGATGAAAATATAACCACTTTTATGCCAAGAGTGAATGAGCTGGTTTGTAGAATTAGAAATGCTGGTGGAGTCTTGGATGAAAATGAGATTGTTGGTAAAATTCTCAGATCCCTTCCCGCTTCTTACAAAATCAAGGCTGCTGTCATTAAAGAATTCAGAGCCCATACAACTGTCACAAGAGATCAATTGGCTAGAAAATTGGCTGCATTTGAAATGACAGAGTTTGGAGACGACCCCCCCAAGACTAAATCTGCATTGAAAGCCAGTGCCTCTGTTAAAGGTAAACAAAGGTTTGATCCAGGAGAGAATTCTTCAAGAAAATTGTCTTGGTATGAAAAAGCAAGAAAAGATTTGGAAGAAGGAGAAGCAGAAACTACTCAACTTGAAGCCCTTTTTGCAAAGAGGCTGCCAAGAGGATCCGGTAAGTATGAGGGAAAATTACCTTTTAAGTGTTTTAACTGCAATAAGAATGGTCATTTTGCCTCAAGGTGTCCGAAAAGATTTTCAAGACAAAATCTTAACAAGCCAAGGTTCCAAGAGAACTGTTACTATGTACATGAAGATGATGATAATGAAGGAGTAATAGATGATGAATCAGAGATAGGAAACAAATCCGGAAATGAATGGGTGTTCATTGCCATCAAGGAAGAAGATCCAATGTCCTCTGTATCTATCAATCTTAAGACTGTGGAAAGAGCTCTGGCTACCCAAATTGAAGAGAAGGATGATTGGGTCATTGACAATGGTTGCTCTCACCATATGACAGGTGACAAAAATAAGTTTGTAGATTTGGAAAGGTATGAAGGAGGAGTGGTAAAGTTTGGTGACAATTCTGCTAGTAGAATCAGAGGAAGAGGAACTATTTCTTTTGAAGGAAGAAACAAAACTGGTAATGTATTGTATGTTGAAGGTTTGAAGCACAATCTTCTCAATGTTGGAAATTTGGTAGACAAAGGCTATGATCTCCGATTCAAGGATGGAAAATGCAAAATCTTTGAAAGTTTCGGAACAAAGATTGCATTCGGTACTCAAACTAAAGGTAATATCTTCCATTTGGTTGGTATTGGTAAAAGTTGCTTATTTGTTCAAGTTGATTAGAGTTGGTTATGGAATAGAAGGATGTGTCATGTGAATTTTGATAATATCATCAAGATAAGCAATACTCAGGCTGTAAGAGATCTTCCAAAATTGGTGAAACCTACTAACAACTTGTGCAAGGAATGTCAGTTAGGTAAGTTGAGCAGAGTCTCATTCAAAAGCAAGGAACTGTCCTCTACCGGATTATTGGACTTAGTTCACATTGATCTTTGTGGTCCGGCAAGAACCATGAGTATCCAAAGAGATAGATACTTCATGCTGCTAATTGATGACTATTTCTGGATGATGTGGGTAACCTTTCTAAAGGAGAAATCATAAGCTCTTGAGAAATTCAAAATATTCAAGGCTATGGTAGAGAATGAAACAAGATTAAAGTTGAAATGTCTAAGGTCTGATAGAGGTGGAGAATTCACATCCGGTGAGTTCATAGAGTTTTATGAGAAACATGGAATTAAGAGACAATTGTCTGCTCCTAGGACTCCACAACAGAATGGAGTAGTGGAGAGAAAGAACCGGACCATCCAGGAAGCATCTAGGACCATGATGATGGAAGCAAATGTTCCTCAGATCTATTGGAGAGAAGCTGTCAGCACTGTAGTCTATACTCTCAATCGAGTTCAAATCAGAAGCAATACCGGTAAGACCCCTTATGAACTTTGGTTTGGCATTACTCCTACTGTAAGATATTTTAGAATCTTTGGTAGCAAATGTTACATCAAAAGAGATGAAGATCTAGGCAAGTTTGATGCTAGAAGTGATGAAGGGATATTCTTGGGTTACTCTACTCAAAGCAAAGCATACCGGTGTTATAAGAAGAGACTGAGAAAAATGATAGAAAGTGCAAATGTGAAGGTTGATGAGGGAATAGAGAAACCCTCAAAGTTTTATGAATATAATGAAGATGATCAGAATGGTGTTCTGGTTCAAGGAGTTCAATCCTCTTCTAAAAGTCAGATTCAAACTGTTCTAGTAAATCAGGAAGAAGAGACAGGTCTGAATGAGCCTTATCAAGAAGCAAAAGTGCAAGAAACTCCCAAAGTTCCAAGATATGTAAGACTGAACCACTCTGAAGATTAGATCATTGGTGACAAAAGCAAAGGTGTGCAAACTAGAAGGAAAATTGCTTAAAATTTAGATGAATATTGTCTGATTTCAAAGATTGAACCTAAGACAATAAATGAAGCCTGCAATGATGAAAACTAGACCAAAGCAATGGAGGAAGAGTTGATGCAAATTGAGAAAAATCACACTTGGGATCTTGTTCCCAGACCTAGAAACAAGAATGTGATTGGAACCAAATGGGTCTTCCAGAACAAACTAAATGAAGTTGGTGAAGTAATCAGAAATAAAGCCAGATTGGTCTGCAAAGGCTACTCCCAAATAAAAGGAATTGATTTTGAAGAAACTTTTGCTCCGGTGGCAAGAATTGAAGCAGTCAGATTATTTCTTGCATTTGCTGCCTTCAAGGATTTCAAGGTGTATCAGATGGATGTCAAGTCTGCTTTCTTGAATGGTGACTTAGAAGAAGAAGTGTACATTGAACAACTGGATGGATTTCAATTATCTAAGCATGGTGATATGGCCTGCAAGTTGAAGAAGGCACTGTATGGACTAAAGCAAGCCCCAAGAGCATGGTATGAAAGATTGGACAAACATCTTTTGAAGATTGGTTTCAACAAAGGTATTGCTTACAGTAACTTATATTTCAAAATTGATCATGAAAACATCTTGATTGTTGAAGTATTTGTTGATGATATCATCTTTGGAGGAAGAGACAGTATGTGTAAAACCTTTGCAAATCAAATGAAAAGTGAGTTTGAGATGTCAATGCTTGGTGAAATGAAGTTCTTCTTGGGTCTGCAAATTGCTCAAACAAAGAAAGGAATCTTCATTTCTCAGACCAAATATGTGAAGAACTGTTGAAGAAATTTGGGATGGAAGATTCAAAGCCAATGAATACTCCCATGGCAACCGGATGTAAGTTGAGCAAAGATGATGACTCTCCTAAGGTAGACCAGACAAAGTACAGATCAATGATTGGAGGATTGTTGTATCTCACTCAAACTAGACCAGATATTATGCAAGCAGTTGGTCTTGTTGCTAGATTCCAAGCTGATCCTAGAGAATCCCATGTCATGGCAATCAAGAGGATCTTTAGATATCTAAAAGGGACGGTTGAGTATGGTCTGTGGTATCCTAGAGATCATGATTTCTCTCTTCATGCATATACAGATGCTGATTGGGCAGGAGATGTGGATGACCGGAAGAGTACTAGTGGTGGAGCTTTCTTTTTGGGAAAGAGATTGGTTTCTTGGCTAAGCAAGAAACAAGAGGCAATATTCCTGTCTACAACTGAAGCAGAATACATAGCAGCAGCAGGTAGTTGCACTCAAGTTTTGTGGATGAAGCAGATGCTAAGAGATATTAAAGTAGAGTATGAGGAGCCTATCACAATCTTCTATGATAATTCAAGTGCAATAAATATTTCTAAGAATCTGGTGTTGCATTCTAAGAATAAGCATATATCTATCAAGTTTCACTTTCTGAGAGAGCAAGTGAACAAGGATGAAGTCAAACTGGAGTTTGTGCCCTCCAAGGATCAGATTGCAGATATCTTTACTAAACCTCTTCCCAAGGACTCTTTTGAGTATCTCAGGAAGAAGTTAGGGGTTATTGCCCCTCCAGTGATGAACTAGGATGCACTGATGTGCATTAGTCTGGTGGATATCACAGTCATATCTTGTGATCCGGATTGATGATGGGGAGCTGCTACTCAGGAGGAGTAGCAGGTATGATTCTGAAGTATTGGAGTTGCAAGTATGAGCCCTTTGCCATTGATGTCAAAGGGAAAGAGAAGACATGTGAAAAACAAGCAGTTGATGATCAAAGGGGGAGTAGTAAATGAAGAGAAGACATGTGGATAGTTGTTGTTGATAGGGGGAGTTGTGATAGTAAGGAGAAGTTCTTGTCTTGATGGTTTTTCACATCATATGTTGCCATCAATGACAAAGGGGGAGATTGTTGCAAGTATGGGTCTAACCGGTGTTGTCATTGATGTCAACATACTCATGTTGCATTAATGAGAAAGATTGGATGAGCTGTGTGCTAAGGATATTGAGAAAATTAGTCTCAATCAGGAACAGTGAAGAACAATGATGACAACAAGGTAAAAGTCCAAGATAGGTTGAGGATCAGAGGATGCGGATTAAAGGGTTCAAAGATATGAATCTTAAGATGTTGCAGTAGAGATTTCAGAGGTCTGCATAAAGATATGAAGAAGTTGTGAATCACTCAAGTAGAACCGGTTCCGGTAGATGTTCAGAGGTGACAGAGTGTTACAGAAAGGTCTGATGAGATCCAAAAATGCTTTGTCCTGTTCTACAGATTTGAAGGAGTGTTTGGGACATCCTTATGATGTGTCAACTCTATTGGTTCATGTTTTAAAGGTCCGCAAGCATCTATTCCCTTTTGACAGTAATGGTAGACTGTGTTCTTGAGGTTTGGGATGAAGGAGAAAAGGATTTCAGTAAGTAGAGGAAGTGTGGATGTTCTTGGTGATTCAGGCAAGCTTGTGGAGGTCCTTGGATCATGTTCAGTTTGCATTGATGGTCCATATCAGAGTTGGAGCCCAGAATTGAAGAAATGCTTTCGGATGAAGGTGTTCCTCCTTAGGCTAGCCGACCGGATGAGTTACTCAACTTGTGGATGTTCTTGTGGATGATTGTCGACTTGGATGTTTGTTTCTAAGTTGATATCGTGTATAAATAAGGGATTGCGAAGTCATTTCAAAGTGTGTCTTGTGAAGATGAGAGTGTGGTAGAGAAAAGCAGAGCAAAAGGCAGAGCAGGTGTATTGAGCTTAATGGAACTGATTCAAGCATAGTAAAGATGCTATTCTCCAGTTCATGTATGTAATACTCATTTCTTTGTAGACATTGTGTCTCTTGTAGGCAGTGAGCCTCTTGTGAGCAGTGAACCCTAATTGGCATGTGCCATTTTGATCTTTCTATTCTTCTAACAGAGAATACATTCTTGGGTTAATCACCCCGTGGTTTTTCCCTTAACCGGGTTTTTCACGTCAAAATCTTGGTGTCTTATGTGTTGATGAGTTTCTGTTTTTGATTTGAATGCATTATGTTTCATGTTTAATATACTGCCAATCACCAAGAAGATTCAAGTGTGGAAATTAGAGAAAGTTTTTGCACAACTGATTCACCCCCCCTCTCAATTGTGTGCCCTAAGTCTAACAAGTCTATCTTGGAGAAATAACATGCACCATGCAGCTCGTCAATAAGCTCATCAATCCTGGGGATGGGGTACCTATTCTTAATAGTCTTCTTGTTCAGTTCCCTATAATCAATACACATCCTGAGTGTGCCATCCTTCTTCTCGACCAAAACAACAAAAGAAGCAAAAGGACTCTTACTAGGCCTGATGTGACCTATCTTGAGGAGCTCCTGAATGGCCTTCTCAATCTCATCCTTATATCTCTTAGGATGTCTTTAGGGAATAGTGATAACTGGTTTGGCCCTTTGCTCCATTTCTATAACATGCTCAAAACCCCTGTCAGGAGGTCTACCTAGAGGTATATCACTAAACACTTTGGAGTGCTTAGTTAGTATCGACTGAATCTCCACTGGATAATCTTGTTTCTGTTGTTTCAATGCCTCTGGCATCACCAGAATCTCAGCTGCCCATTGCACCTGATCATGCCACAGTATCCTCTCCATCCTTCGAATGGACACTACTCTCAAACCCCCATCAGACATTCCCCTCAAAATATGTTTTTGACCATCTACTTCAAACTTCATCTCCATGGTTCTCAAGTTGAGGGAAAATTCACCTATTATGTGTAGCCACTTCATTCCTAGGACTACATCCATGTCACTCATACCGACCACATAGTATTCAGCCTGGAACTCGTAGTTACTTAACCTGATGGTTAAATTGGGGATCCTTCGTTTGCCAGTAATGACAAACCCATCCGCAACTCCAACTTTGAATCCCTCAAACTCTTTTGTTTTGAGTCCCCTCTATGCCACAAGCCCCTCATCAATGAAGTTGTGGTCCAATACTCCCCGTATTCTGAAGGAACCCTCTTTCTGAATAGCAAAGATATGTGCTGTCAGAACATCCTCATCATTCATATTCTGAACATCCTACACCTCCTCTAGTATATTCTCCACATTGCTGTCCTCCCTATCACTCTACTGCCCTGATTGCTCTAAAGCTAACTCCTCAGCAAAATAATACTCCAATTGTTTTGCTTGCCCCTTCATTGGGCACCTGTTGTTAGGATCCCATGGTTCTTTGCATTTGAAGCATAGTCTCTTCCTCCTGTACTCATTCAATGCATCATTATCTAATCAAGGCTCTGGTTTCCTCTGTGGGAAGGTGTCTCATTGCTGCACAGGTATCTTGTCTCTTCGTGGAGGAAAGGGTTTGGAGACGAACTATTTTCTAGGCACAACAAACTCCATACTTCATGCCTTCTTAATAGTCACCTGAAGTGAAGGTGGGTCAAATGCCTTAACCCAACCCTTAAGTGGTTCCATTAGTCCCTCCATGAACAGGACTACAAGTCTCCTCTCAGATATGCTGGGAACCATCACACTGATTCTCTGGAATGAAATATATCCCTCAAGTGACCCATACTGCTTCAACTACACTAGCTCTCTAAACTGCAACTCTGGGTCCTTGGTATCAAACCTCTCGATGAGTCTGTTAGTGAACTCATCGTATGTGGTGATAAGGCTATGGCCTAAAGTGATCAACCCATGGTACCACCACTCATGTGCAATCCCATCTAAATGAATAGTGGCAAAGTTAAGTGCATCATCCTTTGGCATCGGCTTAAGCATTAGGTAGTTGTCCAACTTTTGCACCCAAGCTCTGGCTGAAATCTTGTCACTTCTGTCAAACCAGTCCATAGGGACTTTTCTCAATGCATGCTAGTAGTCTTGGTTAGCTCTGTTAGCTCTATAATCTCCTCGACCCATCATGACTCCCCTTTGTCTTTTCTGGTTCATAACTGGTCGAATGTCAGCATCTCTCTGATATCTAGAGTCAATGTCATGTACTCTGCATGCTATATCTGAACATCATCCGTCATGGGATGCTGAAACTCTGGTTCCTACTGAACCACTGCCTCCTCTCTACGCAGAAAAATTAGCTGTAAGGGTCTAGTAACCGATCCTGGGGTAACCCTGGTGTTGTTTATACCACTCTAACCCACGTGTCCACTACCCTGTCCTGCATGTTCACCACCTTGTCTTGCATATCCACTACCCTGTCTTGCATGTCTATGGTGACCATCATTAGAGCCACTGATCTCACCTCTAGGTGTGGTATTGTTGTGAACTATTGGAATCCCTTGGTTAAACTTCCCAAAGAGTTGGGACATCATATCAAGCATAATATCAAACTTCCTTTCTGTTCTAGCGCTAGGACTCTCGGGTTGGTCTATTCCTCTGTCCCCCATACTACCTGTTATGCTATCACTACCACTAGAAGAGTTCTTGTGCATGCCCAATATATTTGAAATTGTTTCACCTTCTGGAACCTTAGGTGGGTGCCAATGTGGAGTGGGTCTAGTGTAGACTCTTCTTTTGTCACTCATAAAACTGATCAACACAGGCTAGCAAGATGCACCAGCTCTGATACCACTGTAATAACCTGCACCTGTTGTTCTTTGGATTTATCTTTATTTAATGTTATATTTTTTTTACTTTTTCTATGATCTTTCAGAACTAGATAGAAGATGCAGAAGGGGGTTTTCATTTTCTTGAAGTGTGTATGCCAGAATACAAAGAAATACAACATGCAACTGAAACCCAGAAAATCTATGACAGATATGAACTAATAACCAAGACCTAGTTCATAGAATGGCATAAAATGAATATTCAACACATACCCATTTCAAAATAAGCATCTTCAATTTTTAGTTGTTGACGGACCAGCAACATGAACATGGAGTTTGCATTAAATAAATCAGCAATGTGGGAGAAACAATCTACAATCAATAACATAGGCCCATAAGAACAAATTGACCCCAAAGCAATGAGAAAATAGCTCCAATAATCTCTTGGAAAGGTTGCCCAAAAGGTATGGCCAGCAAGAGAGGTACGACCAGCATAAGGGAATGTATGGCCAGCAAGAAGAAGAGAAATGACAGTCCAAAACCTCCTCAAATCTGAAGATAAAATCAGTCCACTCTTTATTCTCTCAGTTGCACCAAAAACTATGAAGATGTATCATGAATCCTCTCCAAAACTCTGTCAAAGTATATCCAATTGAATCACAAATACATCCACTGAGTATGGCTGCTCCAAAATCCCCTTGGGTGATCTTTCACACCTGTGGAAGATTGATACCAATGGTGATTTTCGTCACCAAAAGCCCTGGCTGGAAGAAATTCCCCAAACCCTCATTTGCAGAGCAAATAGAAGCATAAAATGTAATATCAAGAATGAGGAATGCCTTTCACCTTTTTGCCTTTATAATCTTTCCTTGAGGGTCAACCCCTTTTGGGAGGGAATAACTTTTAAATTCTTTATTTTATTTTCCCCCCATGAGGCGTCCAAGTCCATGGGTGACTTAAATTTGCCCTTTTAATAATTTTCCACTAAGTCACCACTTTAATACAAAGTCCAAGCAATTAATTATAAATATTAATTTACGGACTTTAATTTGGAAGGGCAAATGGACTCAGAATCTGACAAGCAATAGATCATTGGAAAGGTCTCATTGAAATGCTCCACCTCCAATAATGAGTTTCCCAAAATAGCCAACTTCACGAATTACTACAAATAGTAAGTCCCAGCCAAAATGTCAGAAACTAACCAAACGAACTCCGAGAGTTCCCTAACCACTTTGGTTAGTCTATGAGAACTGAGTATAGACTAACCCCACTAGGAAAGGGGACATTACATTGTAAGACAATTGACAAGATTAAAAAGGTTGTCTCCTTATCTATTCTAGCCTTGATAGAGAAAAGAGAGAAGGATTTCTAAAAGAGTGTTGAAATAAATGACTTAAAACAAACTAAGTGATCTACTAGAATATATTTTTACTGCTACTCTTTCTTAGAATCTACACAATACTCAATAGTCTATAGATTTATATCTTAGGCATTTAAAAAAAATAAAAGAGCATTTATTCTCAATAACAAGAAATAGGATAGAGATGAATCATAGCTCTTTTGTATTAAGGATGATTTAACACAATTACATACTCATAAAAACCAAAGTATTTTTGAACACAAGAAGAGAAGCTATCTAAGATTAGAAAATGATAAAATTGAGAGAATAATAAGCCTACAAAGCTTATACAAGCATGAGTACGCTCAATGCCATCTACCTTCTTCTAGAAATAAGGCTCTTAGCTATAGGAAAACACCTAATGATAATTGAAGATCCCCTCTAAAACTTGTAGAAGTCCCATTTGAAATGTAGGTCGACAAATTGAGAGCACATGGCAAGGAATTCAAGGCTAACTACAACTCCTACTTAATGATATTAATTGCATTCTATTGGGGAACACACATTTGACAAATACTTTAAATTGTAATTGTATGTTTTTGAAAATCCCCTTTGATTTGAACGTTGGGAAAAAGGGTGGAAAAAAGAGTTGAGGATATACTTGCATTTCCTTGAAAAGACATTGTAATATCCTCAACAAATTTTAATATAAAATATTCACCACTTTCTGATCATCTAGTTCTCATGAGGGCAAGGTAAGAGCTTATGGTGGATGATTTTAATATATTATTCCAATAACAATAATACCCAGAAAAATGTAACAATGGAGCACATGAATTATATGAATATGTTGAAGCTTCATATAGATAACACAAATATGAATAAAGCTTCATCTAAAATATATTGTTGCTCCAAAAAATAAACTTGCTAAAATTACAAAATATATGTTGAAAATCCAAACAAGCTTTGTAGTATAAATACAACCTTTATATGAGATTACCCTCAAGAAATCAAAGGGTTTTCATCCTCCAATCTCCAAAATCTAAAGGTTTTTTTCTTTGAATTCAATAGATGAGCATAATGCCCAACTAATTTAGAAAAAAAATGAGAAAAGCCAAAAAGATGAGAATAGGCATCCTAACATCCAATTTATAGCCAACTTGGGCATTCAAACTCAAGCAAGATTCCAATGCCCCAAATAAGCTAAGTTAACAGACAACAAAATATAAAATGCTTCTATAATACATGCAAGCTTTTTGTATGTATGCATAGCCTTTTCATGTATGCATTGTTTTTTATGCATTCATGCCTTTTTTTATGCATGCTTCACTTTTCACTCATGGAAATGGACTCATGGGTCTTCATATGATGATTTAGTAAAAAAGGGACATAACAAATCTGCCCTTCTCAAAATTGCTTGCCTACAAGCCATACAAATTCAGGCATTCAAAGATCTTTGGTCCCTCCTATTGATGCATGTTTTAGTATACCAACATGTTGGAACAACGAAAGTTCCCCTACTTGAAGGGCAAAACTCCCAAAGAGTCTTCTTTTAATATTCCCTTAATAAAAAGACCAAAATATCTCAATAGGCAAGATTTGAGCTATCCTATTCAAGGGGCTCTAGTGGAGTTTTCAAACATTCCAAAGTTAGAGGAGAAAATCCAAAATTTTAGAACAAATTTTGTTATAATCCAAATTTTAGATTTCAAGGACAATTTCCAATATTAATCAACCACAAAGATTTCCACAATTTAATGATAACCACATTAATTAATTTCAACAATTCATCTTATTGAAGTTCACTAGAATACCAATAGTCCCAATAAACATACAAAAAGTCATAAAGAGAAAACCTTAGGATATGAAATTTCCTTCCTCAAATATATGCAACAATTAATCGAAGAGTTTTCATGAATTAATTTGTATAAAACCCAAAAAGTAAATTTGAAAATTTGTACAACTTATTGCATGAAATTTGAAGATATTAATACTTATGCTCTTTAAAATAACAATGGCCTTTATACAAAACCTAAAGCAAAAAAAACATAAAAAAAAAAAATCTAAACTACTCCTACTGTAATTGTGAACTTTCAAGGAAAAAAGAAAAAGAGGAGAGGAAGAAAAGAGGGAGAAAATCTAAGTGTACAATCCCTATCCTTCAAGTGTCGTTCTTTGAATGGACAAATTCAAGTCAAACCATTCCTCGTGTGACATGCCGTTGCAATCACCACATAAGAAGGTGCGATCTTCAAAGGGAAAATTTGTGTGTGAAATAAAAATATGTAAACTTTGGCACAATAATGTGTTTTAGATTACTACATAGAATGCCTCACAATCAACAAAGCATTAGTGGCTCTAACACATCTCAAACTCATTATACATTTGATGAATTAAACACATGAAAGATAGCCACATGCTTAGAGTTTGAAAATTTGAAAAAAAAGGAAAAGAACTACAAAGAAACCAAAAAGAAAAAAGAACTACAAAAAGACAAAAAGAAAAATTGTATTACTAACAAATGAGTTTCCAATCCTTTACAATGTTGAGTACAAATTTATTTATAGACTAAAGGAGGGAGGAAAGCGAAAAGCCATTCCCTCCAAAATTTAGAAAAAAGATAGAAATTTCAAGAGACACTTTTGTCTTGTAGCACTTTTTGTCCTTTTGCACTATTATGCCCAAGACAAAATTTGATGTGCAAATGAATGTCATAATGCACAATTTGAGTAGTTGCTCTTAGCAATTTTGTTCTCCAACTCTTGCAAATAAGCTCAACATAATTATCCAACATTGCTTTCACCAATCTTAGATTAGGTCCATCTGAATGGGTGAATTTGACTTCGATCTTCATAAAACATCCTAGAGTTTCTTTTGAATATTATTGAATTTCACTATTTTGAGCTCAAAACCCTCATAAGTACCCTTTATTTTCATCAAATTGTTGACAAAATTTATAGCAAAGCCTGGGTCCTTGGGAGACTCCTTTCTCACCAATTATTGAAACTAATCTTTTAGAACCTATAGTGGTTAGAGATTCTAATCCTTATCATATAAAGAACATTCCAATTTTTCCATGAATTTGCTCAAGGAATTATACACAATTTGCACCAGGGACCATGCTTTTTAACTCTTACTTTGGCATTTGCTTTGGATCTTCATCCAAAACTTGTAAGCCAACTTCCACTTCTAATGCACATTAGGCTCTTGATCACTAATAATGCCTTCATCCATCAAATAAAGAAAATCCATGTCCACCATCTGAGCTATTTGGATAAATATATTATACATTGCCTCTAATTCAATTTTTACCCGTATCATCAAAGTCTTTATAGACTCCATTCTTTTCTAGATAATTCTATAGTAATTTCAATTATTTCTTGCATTATCTTGTGAGCTAAGTTCACCAACTCTATGTTCCATGCATGGATAACTCTCATTACATTTCCCAATTCTCCTGTAACTGGTAGTTCTCTTTTTTAGTACTAAGAATGTTTTGGGGAACTGTGTCTATCGAAGATGAACCAATGGGACTAACTAAACATTCAATATAGGTAGTAAGGTGTGCAACCTTATCCTTCAATTCTTTCTTAGTAGCCTTATCCTTGTCCATCTTCTAAATGAGCCAATCAACTAAAGATCTAGTGAGTTGTTTCTCTTCCTCTCTCGATGACTTTTCCAAAGCAATGATAGTGATTGTATAATCTAATGGTTTCATATCATCTTTGAGCATGTCTGACAGTGGTGCAATAATTTGGTCTTTCCTGTTTCCATAGTTGTCAATGGTGATAGAAGATCTTATTCTATCCTTTTTTGGAAGCTTGGATTTTGGAAACATGGCAGCTAGTTGAGCAAGATCATCTAAGGCTAGCTTTGCTACTCTCTTTCTCTTCTGAATGATCTGATCAAACCACTATTGTATATCCATAGTTTGTGCTTTTCTTAATAGGATACTAGCTTGAAATTATTGTGGTATGTTTTGATCATTAGGAAAAAGAGATGGCGAATGATCTTTAGGAGGAGAAAGAGCTTTATCAAGTATCTTCTCTAAAGACTGGATTGGAGTTTTCTTTGAAACATATCTTAGAGGGCTTGCAAAAGAAAGATTTGGTGATTGAATGATAAGAGGTGAATTCTGGGGAGATTGAGATGATGATCGAAAAATTTCATCTGAAGAAAGGTGCAGGCTCATTGTTTTAGGTTACTTTGGCTTGAACAACTTGAGAAAGGGCCTCAAAATGAACACTGTTGTGGATACAGAAATATCCATACTTTGTGCCTACCCTTATTTAGGTTGATTCAAGATCAAACACACAAACCTCAGCTTGGACAAATTCTTTTTCAAAATCAATATTACCTATTCCTCCTCTTGCTCTTCTTTTCCATCGCCACCTACAGTTACTACTACAATAGGATGGATTTCCCCATGAAAATTCTTCAATGTCTCCTCAAGCCATCTTTTTCTTCTTTTGATCACTAAGGAGGTTCTATTTTCCAAATTCTTAAATTCTCTTAAGGTTCAATCATGTGTTGGTAGAGGTTGATCAAATACCTTATCGGTCTTGTGAGGCCTATTCCTCCTTGTGACTACTTTTGTATTTGGATAGGCTTGCTTGGTTTATGATTATTTAGGGACGTACTGTATTTCGTTACAATCATAGATTTGTGTGGACATTAATATTATGGCTAGATTAGTGGATTTTATCAATTTGTTATACTAATTTAGTTAGTTAGTAACTAAGATTTACTCACATTATCAATATGATGGAATTACAAGTATATATTTCATCTTGTCATTTTGATTTGATTTATGTATAGATCCAGTCATGTGATGATGAATTTTAATTTAATTTAATTTAATTTTTATTATTATGGGATTTGGAAAGGAAAGTCTGAAATAACATTTTAGGGATTATTGATGATGAATTTGATTATTTTATGATTATTGATTTTATCATAATTTTTGGATTAGGGTTTATGAATTAAAATTATTTTATCATTATAGATTTTGTATGAATGTAATTGTGTATGTTTAGCCTGTATCATATCCGGTTAAATATGAAGTGGTTATTTGATCTTGTATTAGTATGATCTAGATGATAGATTAAATATGTTGTTTGAATTTTTATTTAATTATGATAATATTGTTAATTATGAAATATTTATCATGTGTATATTAATTTTATTATTAGTATTGCTTCAAATATTATTTTGGACATATTAACTTTTGTAAGTGCATAGGCTAAATTCTATGGCCAATGGAAAAATCGTGGATGTTCCTAAGAAACAACTGTTGTGTCTCTCCAATGCTCCTAGTCCTTATCCAAAGAGAGGATTAAGGTCTTCATGTGTAAATGTCATGAATGTGAATGTGAAATAAATTTCTAATTATAGCTTTATGTGGGGTGTTGTTAAATTCTCTTAACTGTCAATTCTCGGATTTTAACTTAAGACAAAGTTTTAGGGGTCATAAAGTGCTATTTTCTTTGTTATTTGTGTAAATTTAAACTCCTATAATGATAACATATGAGTGGGGCCTATGTTAGAATGTTTAAAAAATATTTTAGAAGTATCTAGTAACTTAAAAGTACCTTAGAGGATAGGTGACAAATTTTTAGGAAGTAAACACTAATTTTGAGTTGCAAGTCAAAACCTAACCCTAGTTTTATTTATTTTTTATTCTCTTTTAGAATCATGTTTTGAGGGTTGTCTTTCTATTGTTGGAAACTTTCTATTTGGAAGATAATGGTTTGGAAGAACTTGAGAGCTTGGAGAGAGGAAGGTTAAGATATATTTGGATCAAGGCTTCATATGACTTGGTTGAAGCACAAAGGTAGGCTTTTATATCATTTTTAGATTGTAGTAATGTTATTTGTGGTTAAAAATGAATAAACAAAGTTGTTGGTTTTTCTGAGTACCTTGATATGTTGTGCATGAAAACCCCATTTGTGTGTTATTTTTATGAATATTGGTCATTTTGGAATATGGGTTGTATTTGGTGTAGATCTTCTCACTTGGGTTAAGAGCCACCCGTGTGTTAGGGTTGAGAGAGGTGTGCACCCTCTCTTAGAGAAAATTTCTATAGTATGTATTTGAAATGAGTGTCTATTTGGTTGTGGTGGTTAGGTTATGGAGATAGAGTAGATACATTTTATGGTATGTTGAGTTGAGTTGATTTATGTGATTTGGGTGAACATTATTGAGGAGATTGAATATATTTTATGGTATAATTATGTGGAGGTGATTATGTGTTTTTGGGAGGAGAATAATGTGGTGTTTCCCCAAGAGGTTAGTGAGTCCCCTTGAGTCCCCCTTGATTATGGATCTTGTGAAGATCCATTTGTGTAGGTGTTGGTCATTCAGGTAGTTTGCATATTTGTGATGTATGTATGTGATTTGTGTGTTGTGCAAACTGGTTTCTTGGAAGCCTCCTAACTCAGGAATGGACTTGCTCGCAAATCCTACGATTGAGAAGTGAGCTAGCCTTGGTCATGTGAGACTTTATGTTTATTTGTGTGTACATATTTGAGGTTATTTTTTGGGAAAATGTTCTTCATAAAAGAATTCTTCTACATTTATTTTACTCTTCAAGACCCCATTGTAATGGGTTTATAAAAGGAGAACATTGAGATAACTCTCTCTCAATCTGTATATTGTGTTGGAGTCAAGTAAATTATGATTATTTTCCCATTGTCAATTATATGAATCCTTTTGTTAAATCGGTATAAACTATAAAATTCTATTTTTTGGAAAGAAAATTTTTCATTATACCTTTCTGAACTATGTATGATTTCTTGAACAAAATAAATGTATTGGCCTAGTTAAATGATATATTTAATTTTCAGAGTTTTACAAGTTATTACATAGGTTATTGCAAAGTACACAACCCATAACTTTAACACGGTAACAAATAAACATCGTAATTTACATTAATATAAAAATAGAAAAGATACATCTTCCATATATGTAAAAATATCAACTTACATCTTATAATTACACATGCCAAGTCGAGGTGTTAGCACAAGAAATATAATATACAATGATACAATCTTTGGCTATCATTCCAAGTAGTCAAATCTTTACAATAATAAGATACATATAGAAGAATATACAAGTAATGATCATGAATAAAGTCACTATCATCGGCCACCACTAACCCACATAGTCATCTGCAAGTTGAAGATGGAAACATGGTTCAGGCATGTTTTTGCCCAACCACGAAGCATTACGCTTCCCCAAAATCCTTCCTAACATGAAGGATACTCAACCTTGCATGAAGTGCCTAGCAACCCAGAAATAATAGGCAGGAGGGAAACCAAGTGCAACCTGATGTCTACATGCATTTCTAACTAGAATGTGCATTTTCTCACTATCAGGATGTGGCAGAGAAACATATCACTATAACTAGGCAATTTCATCTATTTCAATGAACACACAGCTTTGGCCAAAGCATTTATACATACCAATAGATCCTGAAAAGAGGATCAACCTTCTTTGTTAGCCCACATTCGGCACCCTATCTCGGAAGGAAGCCCAACACACTGAGAAAAAATAAACTAATTCTTTTGCAAAAACAATTCAGGTAACACATGCATTTGCCTAACAATAGTTACTAATTACTTTTCTTGCAAGTACAAGATCTATGATGATTTATGCATATTATACTTCTAACATAACTTCATACGATATTTATTTCAATGCGAATACTACCTAAACTCATGTTTTCCTAACTATATTCATGCCTACAAGTAAAATATGATTTCATGATTTGTATTCAAACAATAGATAAATATCTATGTATAGTACCAAATAAAGTGCATTTACAAGAGATATATACCGAAAATTGAATGTTCTTGAATGTAAAAGATCATGAGTTCATTTCATTCAAATTCTTGTACAAGGTCAAATGATAATGAATTCATTTACACATATCATTTGAAATCCCCTAAATGGTTGAGTGAATAATGCCAAAATACAGATGAACGACCTGATTTCATTGGGATATGATAAACTTCCATAATTTCATATAACAGAAAGAGAATAACCTATTATGGTTGCTATAACCCTAAATCTTGTTCATACATAATATATATTTGTCTATGAATAATAGGAATGATCAACTGTTATAGAAAACAAAGAGTCAATTAATATATGATTAAAGCTATGGTAAACTAAACCCATATGAAATACATAGGTTTGGATATATTCTATATCATCCTCTAGTATATGGGAAACTGACTTATGCCTATGGTTGCATTAACCAGAAAAAAGACTTTTAATAATATGAAGAGGACTTAACAAAGGTCAAAAAATCCTTTTAACAAAAGATAAAACTACTCAGATCGCAAGACTACTTAATCACTGTTATAAAAATACCACACCTATTGAAGTTCTTCTACAGTTTTCCTAATCTCTCAAACTTGAAACAAAGGACTTTCTCTAACGAGAGATAATTACAAATACTCATATATGTTATGTATATAATTATCATGGTCATACATCAACCAGTTTTGGTTTCCAAAAAAAACATATATGTCATTTCTTTATATCCTAGAATAGATTGAACAAAGGTATCAATGTATCATTTCTATTTAGGGCTTATGAGATAAAAATAATAATAATAATTTCCATTAAGGACTATAACCATGTCTGCAAAACAAAAACTATGAGTTCCCAACAATGAAAACAATAAAAAGGAATGTATAAATAAATATTATTTATAAATTTCTATTTTTAAAGATATTCAAAATAAGTACCTGTGCATAAATACAAGTGAGTATCCCTTAAGATCTTGGGAAACATTATGTAAATAAATCGATAGGAAATCAACACCATAACCATGTTGTTTATTCTCATCGTTCAACCAAATCAACCTATTGGTAGTGATGTAGAGCGTTCCAGATTGCTCGAGGGTTTGATTCCATAACACAATGGACACTTGTGACTGAACATGTCTCATCCAACACTTCTTCCTTTGTCACAGGATAACGTAACTCTTTTCCATAATCTAGAACAAGTCTTCATAACCCCACCAAAACTTCTAGTGTTAAGTCAATCCTTAGAGATAGCTTCTTGACTTGGTAACAATTCATAGGAACAACACCAAACGATCATTACACAAACACCTTACTATAGTTTTATACTCATCCATTCATTGTTATTTTGTTCTTTGAACTACCTCCACTTTCTTCTGATGTAGAGGATGGGTAATCAAACTCAAAACAACCTTAAACAAATGCCTTTGGTCATCAAAATGTGGGTTTTCTTTCACAAACCCTTGGTCTTCCTTATAGCCTTTCAAAAAGGCAAAATTGGCATAACTTCTGATGCAGACCTGATCTCTAGGAAAGGAAACATGTTTAGGATACCCATTTGGCCATATTTCAACATATCTCAAAATCACATAGAGTTAATTTGTACGGAAAGGCTCAAAACGTGATTGTACCATTCAACATTAGGCCTAAACTAAGACAACAAAAGGGTTTTTTTAAGCATAACTTTTAGATAAGGCCTCATATCCAAGATCTAAAACCTGTTTTGAGTACCCATTTGGAATTTATTCAAATATGTGGAAATCAAGGGTGGTTGTTTTGCAACATAGGGCCTTAAAATTGACTGTCTCGTTTTGAGATTAGACCATTTAGAGCAGCAAACAAGGTTTTTCTAGAATAATTTGCAAACCAGATCTCAAATCCACAAACCAACCATTTTTATAGATACCCTTTTGTCCATTTAATAACATATCAAGAGTGCATGTATGATTGTTTTGGAACAAACCCCTCAAAAATTGACTATCCCACTGTCCCAAGGTCTAATTAGGCTTGTTTTGATAGGTCACTTTGTGATTTTTACAACCCAGACCTCAAACTCCTATACCACCAGCTCAAACATGTTAAATATGGTCTACAAAAACATTTTCCATCACCAAAAACAATTTCCTACAAAGCTTTTATACAAACCCTATCACTTATGCATCAAAAACCCAGGTTTTCAAAGCAGTTTGGAGTAAAATGCTTCTAAAATGCTCAAAACTAAATGAAATTTGATGAGACCAAGTATGTTGGAAACTAGATTCAATTCCACATCACCTCTTTTAGGCAGTACAAGGCCATACAACCTCATGTAGCAGCAAATTACAATGAGAAAATGCAGAAAATTTACACAAAACAGTCTCATTTCTTATTCAATTCTTCTCCAAACCCACACTTCTACTTTAAAAACAATGCAAATGGCCTTTTTAAAGGTTTTACAACTTCCTACAACTAAATCAATTGATCCAAACTGTCTTTTAACCTCCTTGACCCTTCAACTTCTCTATTTTGCCTTTTTTTACAATTTTTATATTGACAACTTTTACATTGTTTGTAATATTTGAAAAATGAACTCCTAACAACCTCCTAGGACCTATTCCAAGCTTAAAGTGGCCATTTAGACCTTATTACATCATGAGATCATCAATACTAAATCAAAAACCTAAGATTGCCTCATGGAGGCATGTACTGGCTAGGGTGCTCCTGCACCATCTTCTCATCTTTAGGACCTTGATCATCCCCAACACTTCTCAACTATCTTGACTTTATTTCTCCATTTCCTCTCTTTGTATACTAGGTTTTTGACATGCACAATGGCCATTAAATTGGTTTCTTATGAGCTCCAAATGACCATAGCCACATGTGTAAAGCCAAAATTGAAAGTGCGGCGGAGGGCGTCGATGAGTGCCTTGTAATCTACGACATTACTGGAGAGAGGATAAGGGTCAATAAGGTTGTTAAACTCATCCAAAAGATCACCATCATTATCATATATCACATAAGCGATGCTGACCTGGCCAAGATTTGGTCTGCATGCTCTTGCACAATAGAGGGTGCCCCTAATCTCCGTCATCCTCCAGGCCATTCTGAGAACACCAGAAAAGTTCCCCCCCACTCCAACTACTTCATGCTTATGCTTTTATGCTTTTTCCTGCACTTGTATTTGCTCAACCACCTTCCTTTTTAGTGATGGTTTCTATTTTTTTTGTCTTGTTTTAAGTGGTGTTTTATGCTTTTCTTTCATTCTTCACTTTGAACTCACACTTTGCATGGTATGAAGGGTGCATGAACCACCCTACATGCTATTATTTTTAGCTTGTAATCTTTAAACTTCACTTTTCTACTGTGGTTACGTTATTTTTCGACATGCATGCGTATATTTATGTATACATATATATAAATAAATTATATATATGTATATATATGGACATATATATAATATATCTATCAGAAATCATTCCCTATAAATATATTTACTGAAATAAATCACTATAATAAGAACGTTACATAGAAATAAAATTGCATATAGATAAATCAATCGTTAAACATCATAACCATAACCAATAAAGTAAAATGCATAATCAAGACTGCATCCAAGTTACAAATGCATAATAAAGCCATTCAATAATGCAATATGAATGATGCAATATGTATGAAACTAAGTGAGTGTGTGCATGCATTGGGTTTTCCGTCATGCCAACTTTATGGCAACTAGGACGCTTCTACCTCAACAATGTTCTCGTCTTCGACATGTTCCTGCACTCAGTCACACTCGAATTCTCATCAATAGGTTAGTCCACAAAACCGTAGCCGAAGCACGAGTAATATATACATCCATAATCATAAACATATTAATCCATCATTATAACAACTTTCAATTTTATGCATTTATAAAAATAACGATAATTTACCTTTACACACGTCATTATCCAATAATCAACAATCATAAGGTAATGTCCAATAGTCTTATCAAATATACTGAATTATAACGCAAGTAAAAAGTTGAGATGTGACAATTATGCAACAAATTGATTTTGTATAATTATTTGCTATAGGTGGTTACTATGAGATATCTTGTAAAATCAAAAAATTATTACCTTATTTGAATTTATATTGCAATCCATCAAAAGGTTTATCTAGCAAGAAACTTATTTATTAAAAAAAATTATTTGAGTCCATGAATTGTATATACTACTTTTCTACTTATTAAATTGTAGGAAATTTACTCTCTATTATAACCACATAAATTTTGTATGAAGATCATGAGTTGTATATACTACTTTGCTACTTATTAAACTATAGGAAATTTTACTCTCTATTATAACCACATAAATTTTATATGAAGATAATTCTTTTTAAACAAATAAAAAGGTAGTCATAAATTTCATATTCAAACAATTTACTATCACTTCTAATTCATTTTATAAAATACACTTTACAACAATTTGGAAATAGTATAATCTCATTGAATTAGTTTTCTATATTATCTTTATTTAATTTCTATATTGTTGTGTTTAAATTTATTCAAATCCAATATGAATTTGTCTATAAATGAAATTGTATATATATTTGAGAACTGAATCATGCTCATAAGACTGGATTCTTGTTGAATGTGTGTGTGTGTGTGTTTTCATTGGTAACTTTATCATTGAATCATTATGAAAATAAAAATCCTTAAAGAAATATGCGAGATCAAACTGTATACAATTTTTTTTTAAAATATCGTTGTTTTTATTTATTATGAGCCTCAATTCATGTCTCTCCACAAAGAGGGGTGCAACCCTTCTATGGTGGCCCCCTCCCCCATCTCATAAATTTTCTTTTTATTGTTTTGTTTTATGTTTATTTAAATATTAATTTCTTCTGTAATTTCAATTTACTCATAAAAATATAAATATTAAAAAGAAGTTCTCAGTTTTATTAATCATTCTAAATTTTAATTTAAATAAAATTTAAACTAAAATCTTCTTTGTTGTTTTACTCTATAAAAAAGAAAAGGCAAACATATTTGTATGAGGATTTCAAATCTTTCAATAACCTATGTATGTAGAATACACATATATACTGTACTAATCTTCAACACAAAGAAAATTAGAGAATAGTAAAACTTAAATTTTTTAAATTTCATTCTCAAGAAAAAAACCGATCTTTGTTCAAGCAAAAACATCCTCCATCTGAGTCCTCCATAGAAGCTTTGCACTCAATCTAGAAGCCTTCAATGCAAGCATAGATCATGAAGTCCCTATGGATTAAAATAATAACCTGGATTTGTAATTTTCTCACCAATAAATACAAGTCTTGTTTTTAAAAAAATAAATTAAAATATAAAAATCAAACAATAATCACGATTAATTGTGAACAATTTTCTACTTGGAGAGTGGTAGTGGGAGTAGGCATTCCTTGAACTTGATTCTTGAAATCTCCTTCATCCTTGCTTCTTCCCTTCACCTGCAACAGAAAATAACTCTCTAGTAAAAATAATTTTAGGGTGAAAATGGATGGTAGATTAAAATAAATTTGCTTTATAAATTTTACTTTAATTTTAAATTTAGATTAAAGTATTAAATTACTAATATTTATTTATTTATTTATTTTGATGAGTAAGTGCTACCAGTGGGGTAGCTCCCATATCATTAAAGAAAATATAAAAACATATTTTGGTCAGCTCCAAAAAGGAAGACCCTCACAAAGCATCAAACCCATTAACAGGGGTGCATACCAAAAGAATCTTACAATTCAGGATCAAATCCTCAACTCGGTGCATTAGTGTTATTTTTTGAATGGGGATGCAGGTGCATGTTGGTATGAACATTATTACTTTTGTAGGATGTTTTGTACCACCTTCCAATCTTTGTTGCTCCCGTTTTCTGACGTAGGAGGAGATGGTTGAGTTGTTTCAGTCAATTTCTCACATCCTTTCATGGAAAGTTGTTGACCATTCCCAAATGTAATAGGTGGCTGCCCTTCTGATTTTTCCTTGGCCTGAAATGAACCCCGTCGAACTAAAAACTGTAGGAGTTCGGACAACACTGAGAGGGGGGGTGAATCAGTGTTGTATTAATTTTCAAACATTTTACAACTTTTTAAAAGCTTTCTCTTACAGAACAGATGGAAAGGAATACATTAATGATTTGTTGAGTTTATATGCACAAGACTTACAATAACAGATGTAAACAAAACATGATCAAACCAATAATATGCACACACATAGAAGAAATTAAGACACAACCTTTTTACCGAGTGGAAAACCCTCAGGGGTAGAAAAACCACTCATGAAATGCCTCACTGGCTTAACTGAATAACATGCCTCACTGGCAATACAAATTGTCTCACTGACAAATATTGAGGTCTTACTGACCACAAGCTTCACTAGCATAGAAAGGTCTCACTGACCACAAGCCACACTGGCATATTGTGCCTCACTGGCAAACCAAATTACCAACAAATGTAATAAGCAAATCAGAGGGATACTCTGTTTCATTCAATACAAATATATGTCTGTCAAATACCCATTCTATTCAATCTGACATTCGGATACACTCAACAATCCTTTATTCTGATCCAATCAACACTGCATTCTAATCCATTCAACAACACTGCATATTAAATCTGTATTCTAATCCAACACTTCACAACACTGTATGTTTCATCTTTTTCCTTCTTCATACATACCATCAATGCACCTGAAAAACAAATTTATACAAGTTGAATGTCTTTTCACTGCCTTGGAACCTTTCACATTCCTTCATAAATTTCTCCTGCATCTGATCACACAAATTTTGCAATTATAAACAATAAGACTTTTGAAATTTCACTTTTCTGCAAAAACACATTTCCTTTTCTCCTGCAAATAAACTCTTCAAATTTGATTCATATTCCTGCAAAACAAACAATCTCTGATTGCAAACAAAATAATAAATAAATCTTCAATCTCTGATCCATATTTTCTCATAAGACAAATCTTTAATAAAATCAATCAGAGCTCTATAAGAAAATATTATCTTTTCAAAACTCTTGAACTTCTCTGCAAGTAATATCTTCAGATCCTCTTCAAAAAAAATTCTCTGCATTAAAAACTTTTCAACTTCTATGAAATCTTAATCTGCTTCAAAAAAAATATCTTTTTCTTCATATTCCTGCAAGAAGATTTAATCATCAAACTTATTATCTTCTCTTCAATCTATAAAATTTGTCTTCAAAAATTTGTCTCCAATCTGCCTTATTCTCAAACAAAAATTTCTTTTCCGAAAATGACAATATATCTATCTCAAAAAGAAAATCTCTTCTTTCCTTTTAATCTCCAAAACTCCATCAGTATTTGCCTTCAAAAAAAATATCCTTAAAACCATCTCTTGGAGTTTATAGACTAAAAATTTCTAATTTTAAAAATATCTTATCACCAAAAAAAATCTCCATTTAAAATTCTAAATAGTACTTTAGAAAATAAAGAAGGTTTCTAAAAAAATTTAAAGCCATAAAAGGCTAGGAGATCGGGTTTCATGACTTACTAAATTTCTCACAAAATTTAATAGTATTTTTCTTTAATCCATCGGGCTCCACTTATCCCTTTTGGCGGTAATAGTTTTAAATTCAAACTCATTTGCAAAACCCGCCCACATTTCTCCATCGGTGATAATTTAAATTTAAATACATGGTAAGCCCGCCCATTTCACCTTACAAACAGCCTTGATATAATATTGGCGCTCATGTGTTAACCACTGCCATCGGTGAAGGCTAAAAGAGGCCGGTCACTTTGACGAGCTATAATCCCTCCAATAGGTAAGTGTTAGTGATATGACCTATGAACACAGGTCAAAACTAGGATAGAACAAAAAGAGCACAATGGAGATGATGGGAAAAATAAGCTTTAATAACTATAATTTAGAAATTTTAACCCCTTGGCTTCCTTTTAATATAAACCCTAAACAATAGATGAATAATTATGTATCTTAGACTCAAGATAACTCTGCATAGTTCAACGAACCAATTCTGCCATGAACATTATGTCATACTGTATAAGAACTCTTGAAGATGTACTTTTCAAAGCAACTTATGATTTTGTATCATGGGCTATCATCAATCAACTCAAACCATATGAGCTATAAGAAGCAACAATCAATTTACAACATGATTTCATCTAACTGATCATCCAATAAGAAAGGCATGTCATCAAATTATTCCTGTGATCCTGAAAGAAGATGATGAATAATGATTACCATCATAAACCAAAAACTGATAACTCCAAGGACCAATATGAACACTACACATCAAGATCATGAGAAACCATTTGAAGATCTCCTTAACAACCACATCCTTGATAGACCTGACACTTGATGAGCACCAATGATCAACTAATGAACTTACCAATGTTACTGTCAACTCTATCCACTGTTATTGACTGTATAAAACCATGTCAAGTATGTCAAGAGCACAACCAGTTACTTTTAAATTCACATCATCATATGACTCCAAATGTATGACATCAAACTTATGATCAATGACATTCTGAAAGAAGACTTTGTACAAGCTCAACACAAGTTAGCAAGATAATAAGCTCCATCACCTGTATCATGATCAATAACAACCTTTTGACATCAATGACAAACTATTACCATCAATCTCCCCCTTTGTCATTGATGGCAAAAACCATCTGATTGCAATTTTTCTTTCTCCCCCTTTTTGACATCTGATGACAAAGACTATTATCTCCCCCTGAGAAAAAATAACTCAAGCACTATTACTCACCTTATCATCCTTCATACCAAAATACCACTGATTATTTTTGCAATTTTCTGTCCAAAACTTTTCTTGAGAACTCTGAGCTCTTTCCATGTTCATCTGCATATTGAACAACCATAAAAACCTGAGAGCAACAAGACATCAATCAATCATGTAAGGCATATCAAACCAAGCACCAAACCACTGTTACAAGCTACCCATAGACTGCACTATACCACTTCTAATCACAACACAAATTTGTAAATGAAGATGAAACACTGACATCAATGAGATCCTCTGATTACTTCCTTTAACAAACTCCTGAAACAACACTTTTTGACATGAAATAACAAATCTCCAAGATTTCCCATGTAATAAAGTTCACAAACAATCACTGCTCAGAAATACCATTGATAAATACTGACAAGAATAACCAACATAACTCAATTCAACTCAGCACTGATACACTTCCTGAAATAGTCCTGAAGCAACATATCAACCTGAAGTATACCATCCATTTACTGACAATCAATCTTCTGAACACTTTTGCAAAGAAATCATAATCATACCAATACTCTTTGAAAAAAATAGATTTTGCAGGCAAAAATCATGTAGACCCCTCATCACACAGATGCCAAGATGACCATTTTTGATAAGACCTTTACTTGCCTCCGATTTGAAGAAAAAAACAAGATTCACCATCAATGTCATAAGAAACTCTGGATTGTCATAACTTGAAGCCAATACCTGAAATCACCATACAATTTGAACAAACCTTTCTAAACCAAATTGATGAGAAAGACACTATCTTCAAATCATCTGAAAGCTCCAAGGTACATGTCATAAGAAATAATCATCAAACTGATTTCCTGATATGAACTATCATCCTGCATATTCTGACACCTTTTCTTGATAGACCATCTTGCTGTTCCTGCACATATTATACTGTCAAATCTGATATACAACACTCTGGCAAAAACTGATATATACATAATCATATCTGAAACATACTGAAATCAACAAGAACTCTTGTCTCTTGACTTCATCATTCAAAACAAGATATTATTGCAACAATACTTTCCAAAACACTTTGGATTGCAATACCATGATAATTCAACCTGAACAATTTGTGCATTTTGAACTCCTGAAACATTTTTCAATACCTTGAAATCATAATAAGCCAATGAACACCTGTATCACTGTCATACTCCATCAATTTTATAAGCAACTCTAGATGTCATGGCTTGACATACATACCTTACCACTTCAAAACAAGAGGCACACAATTTTTTCATACCTTTCTGAATCATTTTAATGAGGAAGAACATGTCAAATTATTATCCCAATGATTACTTCTAAATGAACATTCATTCTGCAACAAAGAGTGAGGATCATCCTCCTGCACAAGATACCTTTTGCAATCACAATGTCAAACCTAGTATAACCACATTGCAAAATCAAATGCAGGTGAGAGTTCCTTGATGACAACTCAACCATTAATACACAAAATAGGATCAAGTCACAACATCACCAAACTCTTTGAGCATTAAATCCTTTAACAACTTATCAACACCTTGCATTCACTGAACATGTCATTGATCATGGACACCTGATACCACTTGAATCATACAATTTGTACATACTACCCTGAAACATATTACTAAAAAAAATATCAAAGAACCATGTGAGATTATTACATCAAGAGCACTTCCATATGAGCATCCAGTCCATCAATTTTGCATACCAACTGCATTAATAAGCTCTTCCTGCATCACTGATATACACTAAAAATCAACTTAGTTAGCAGCATCTTCAACAACTATCTCACAAGATTGGAAAATATGATAAACAAGACAAGATCACCATTCAAATGATCTCCTTCCTGAAACTTCTTGGGGTCAAATGATAGCACATGAACAACTCCCCCTCACTTCATGTTATCTGTTATGCAACAGATGAAATGACTTGTGCAAGATGCACAAGCTTAGATTCTGACTTCTCTTTACCTTCTTTCTGCTTCCAAATTTTCACAGGTGCTTTCTTCCTCCAAACCTTTTCTGCCTCTTTGCATTTCCAACCTATCAAATCAGGTGATACTTTTCTGCAACTAAATGCTTTGTGACCAGGAGAATTGCAATTATAACAAATTATTCTGTAATCATAATCAAATGATTGAGTATTTATATTATGCTTCCAAGCAGTATCATACCTTCTATTCATTTTGCAGTTTCTTTGAATGTGACCAACATTATTGCACTTGAAACATACAATATTAGTATTCCTTCTGCAATAAACTGATTTGTGTCCAAATTGATTACAAGTATAACAATAACCATTAAATGAATAGTTATACCTGTACATGTATGCTTGTCTAACAGGAGCACTTTTTCTAAAATTTCTTCTTTGATTGTGCACAAATTCATCTCTGGTTTTCTGTTCTGTTTCATTCTTCCTTTTACTTTCTCTGGTAACAACATGATGACTTGAATCAATTTTCCTTCTAGGAGTCTCTCTTGCTTTTGAACATTCTCCTTCTTCAAAACCAAGTCCAGTAGTGTCTCCATATAGTTTTTGTAGCTTGCTTGTGCTTTCTTCAAATTCCTTATACTTCTTAAGACCATCATACTCTTTTCTCAGATTGATAATTTCACCTTCCAGTTTTAGATTCTCAATCCTTGAAACTTCAAGGTTAGAAATTGAGACATCAGCTATCCTCTTAGCTTCTTCAATTTCTATCTTTAATCTAGCAATTAGTTTATCTGAGTCATCAATGTATGTTTTTAAACTTATAATTTGACATCTGGCCTCTTCAAGATCTGTAGATACAATTTCAAGTTCTGAATGTACATTATCTTTAGATTCTCTTTCTTGTTGCAGCAACAAATTTAGTTTCTGATTCTCTCTCTTATACTTCTTGAGTTCACTCAAAGCATATATAAGCTCTCCTTCCATATCTATTTCACATTCTTGTTCTTCATCACTAATAATCTGATCTTCTTCAAAATCTGATTGAGTCTCATCTCCTTCATGTGAAAGATTTTCATCATTGTTACTCTTCTCAGATAATGAGTTTTTTTCTTCTTCAGGTGTACTACCTTGATAAATTTTTATCAATCTCCTCCACATGTCCTGAGCTGTAACACAATCCATAACTTTACAAGTAACATCATTAGATAGAGCAGACAATATGGCCTTCTTTGCAATCTGATTACATTCAAGGACTTCTTTGTTATTTGCAGAGTTAGAATATCCATTCTCAACAGACATTAAGACATCATATCCTAAAGAGGATAAAAACACTTGCATTCTAACATACCAAACTGAAAAATTTGAACCATTAAACTGAGGAACTCCTGAAATTTTTTCTTCTAATACAATATCAGGATCAACATGAAGAACATTATTATTAACTGACTTTGGATTTGATATGGATGATGTATTTTGTGTCTTCTGACCAGAATGATGCTTAAGATTTCTCATGTTCTTATTTCTCCTGCACTTACCCATTGAACTCCACACACAAGACCTACCCAAGCTGATTAAGCTGTAGAAGGGAAACTAGCTCTGATACCAATTGTAGGAGTCCAGACAACACTAAGAGGGGGGGTGAATCAGTGTTGTATTAATTTTCAAACATTTTACAACTTTTTAAAAGCTTTCTCTTACAGAACAGATGGAAAGGAATACATTAATGATTTGTTGAGTTTATATGCACAAGACTTACAATAACAGATGTAAACAAAACATGATCAAACCAATAATATGCACACACATAGAAGAAATTAAGACACAACCTTTTTACCGAGTGGAAAACCCTCAGGGGTAGAAAAACCACTCATGAAATGCCTCACTGGCTTAACTGAATAACATGCCTCACTGGCAATACAAATTGTCTCACTGACAAATATTGAGGTCTTACTGACCACAAGCTTCACTAGCATAGAAAGGTCTCACTGACCACAAGCCACACTGGCATATTGTGCCTCACTGGCAAACCAAATTACCAACAAATGTAATAAGCAAATCAGAGGGATACTCTGTTTCATTCAATACAAATATATGTCTGTCAAATACCCATTCTATTCAATCTGACATTCGGATACACTCAACAATCCTTTATTCTGATCCAATCAACACTGCATTCTAATCCATTCAACAACACTGCATATTAAATCTGTATTCTAATCCAACACTTCACAACACTGTATGTTTCATCTTTTTCCTTCTTCATACATACCATCAATGCACCTGAAAAACAAATTTATACAAGTTGAATGTCTTTTCACTGCCTTGGAACCTTTCACATTCCTTCATAAATTTCTCCTGCATCTGATCACACAAATTTTGCAATTATAAACAATAAGACTTTTGAAATTTCACTTTTCTGCAAAAACACATTTCCTTTTCTCCTGCAAATAAACTCTTCAAATTTGATTCATATTCCTGCAAAACAAACAATCTCTGATTGCAAACAAAATAATAAATAAATCTTCAATCTCTGATCCATATTTTCTCATAAGACAAATCTTTAATAAAATCAATCAGAGCTCTATAAGAAAATATTATCTTTTCAAAACTCTTGAACTTCTCTGCAAGTAATATCTTCAGATCCTCTTCAAAAAAAATTCTCTGCATTAAAAACTTTTCAACTTCTATGAAATCTTAATCTGCTTCAAAAAAAATATCTTTTTCTTCATATTCCTGCAAGAAGATTTAATCATCAAACTTATTATCTTCTCTTCAATCTATAAAATTTGTCTTCAAAAATTTGTCTCCAATCTGCCTTATTCTCAAACAAAAATTTCTTTTCCGAAAATGACAATATATCTATCTCAAAAAGAAAATCTCTTCTTTCCTTTTAATCTCCAAAACTCCATCAGTATTTGCCTTCAAAAAAAATATCCTTAAAACCATCTCTTGGAGTTTATAGACTAAAAATTTCTAATTTTAAAAATATCTTATCACCAAAAAAAATCTCCATTTAAAATTCTAAATAGTACTTTAGAAAATAAAGAAGGTTTCTAAAAAAATTTAAAGCCATAAAAGGCTAGGAGATCGGGTTTCATGACTTACTAAATTTCTCACAAAATTTAATAGTATTTTTCTTTAATCCATCGGGCTCCACTTATCCCTTTTGGCGGTAATAGTTTTAAATTCAAACTCATTTGCAAAACCCGCCCACATTTCTCCATCGGTGATAATTTAAATTTAAATACATGGTAAGCCCGCCCATTTCACCTTACAAACAGCCTTGATATAATATTGGCGCTCATGTTGTAACCACTGCCATCGGTGAAGGCTAAAAGAGGCCGGTCACTTTGACGAGCTATAATCCCTCCAATAGGTAAGTGTTAGTGATATGACCTATGAACACAGGTCAACAGTAGGATAGAACAAAAAGAGCACAATGGAGATGATGGGAAAAATAAGCTTTAATAACTATAATTTAGAAATTTTAACCCCTTGGCTTCCTTTTAATATAAACCCTAAACAATAGATGAATAATTATGTATCTTAGACTCAAGATAACTCTGCATAGTTCAACGAACCAATTCTGCCATGAACATTATGTCATACTGTATAAGAACTCTTGAAGATGTACTTTTCAAAGCAACTTATGATTTTGTATCATGGGCTATCATCAATCAACTCAAACCATATGAGCTATAAGAAGCAACAATCAATTTACAACATGATTTCATCTAACTGATCATCCAATAAGAAAGGCATGTCATCAAATTATTCCTGTGATCCTGAAAGAAGATGATGAATAATGATTACCATCATAAACCAAAAACTGATAACTCCAAGGACCAATATGAACACTACACATCAAGATCATGAGAAACCATTTGAAGATCTCCTTAACAACCACATCCTTGATAGACCTGACACTTGATGAGCACCAATGATCAACTAATGAACTTACCAATGTTACTGTCAACTCTATCCACTGTTATTGACTGTATAAAACCATGTCAAGTATGTCAAGAGCACAACCAGTTACTTTTAAATTCACATCATCATATGACTCCAAATGTATGACATCAAACTTATGATCAATGACATTCTGAAAGAAGACTTTGTACAAGCTCAACACAAGTTAGCAAGATAATAAGCTCCATCACCTGTATCATGATCAATAACAACCTTTTGACATCAATGACAAACTATTACCATCAAAAACTTGTCCATGTCATTCGAGCATTTGTGTGAGGTCTCCTGTGCACCTATTGCACACTCAACAATGTAATGGTAAGGAGCTGTGTCTTTCCACCATGTGGCAGGGAAGACTAACTTAACTTTAGTGCTGGGGCAATTTGCAACAATGTGATCAGTATTGTTGTCATATGGAGCCTAATCAGACTCGGAGGTTAAATTTTCCCCACTTTTATCAGCGTAGTTTCCCCCCAAATTATTTAACGGGGGTTTGGGGGCAGCGCCCCCAAGACGGGGTCAAGGGGCAACCCTTGAAACCTCAAATGACTTTTATTATTTTATAAAGGCATCGGGAGTAATTTTTCTATTGGCCGACATAAAAAGAAAACCCTATTTTGTAACCGACATAAGTCTTGATAAAAATAGCTAAGGGTTAGGGTTTCTGTTGATTATTGTATTGTAGCATTTGCAGTGGTATTGAGTTGCAAGGATTGTTGGTTGTAATTGGTTTGATTTACTGGATAATAATATTGGACTCTTTGTTGGTGGATGTAACTTGAGTTTAGGTGAACCACGTTAAAAATTGTCTCTCGCTGTTATTATTTCTGTGTATTTTTCATTCCTCTGTTTAATCTTTATTTGCATTTAATTGATATCTTCTGCATGCAATTCCTAACAAGTATTATAACATTTTCTACAATGACATGGTAGTCCTTCGTAATCTAGAGGTTGGGACCAGCTACGATTATGTACCTTTAAAATGATTTCTGCCAGCAAGTCTTTTGAAGTGTCTAAATCCACTAAGATGTGTGCGAAGGTTTGCATGAATCTGAAGTATCATTATCTGTTGCCAGGAAACAACCAAGTGAATCTCCAATGGCTTTGAAACATAAGTCAGACCAGAAGTGGAGTGGTAAATTTGGCATACGAACCCAGATAGGCCTAAAGACAAAGGATTTTGTGGAAGGATTGAATAAAGGGTGCCATGGTTTTATCATCAACACATGTTGCCCCCAAGCCCAAAGAGAGTGGAAGATCATATTTTGGTCCTCAACACTATCAAAAACCACCACAAAGAAGCTACTTGCACAAGGATAAATCTCAAGATTTTATTTTAGGACAGGCTGCTAATGCTCAGAGATCCATAGATGTATATCTGGGAGGATGGGCCAAAACCCATTGAACCTGCCAATCAAACCATTCTCTACAAAAAAATCTTCATTTTCAATTATAGGAAAAGGATGGGCAATACCTCGAGTAGACATTTCATGATACTGCTTGGCCATTTGATTAAGGATAATATGACGCAGAGAAGCAGTGTTGAATGCGAAATTTCTTGAGGAACTTCCTCACTTCTTTGTTCTTAAATGATGAACCATTATGAAGGAGCAAGGTGGAAGGAAGACCAAATCAAGAAATGATGTTATCAAGTAGAAATTGACAGATTACTTCAGTAGTCATGGATCAAAGTGGAACTGCTTCAATCCATTTCATGAAGTAGTCAGTAGTTGTGAGGATGAGAGTATGTCCTTTAGAAGGAGGAAGAATGTTTCCAATAAGATCCAAGCCCCACACGAAAAATGGCCAAGGGGATACTTGGGCATGCAGTTCCTGGGTAGGAGCTCGAATGGGATTTTTATATTGTTGACATCGAGGGCACATTTTAATGAAAGTGAAGGAATTTTGTTCCATAGTTTTCCAATAGTAATAACCCATGCGAAGCAATTTTTGAACCAAAGATTGATCGCCAAAATGCCCCGCAGGCACCTAAATGTGCCTCTTCCAGGGCAATGGGAATCTCTGATTTGTTTAGACAATGGATGAGGTCGTTGTATCCTTTACAATAGAGAATATTTGATAGAATTATGTAATGTGCTATGATCTTGTGAATACGAGTTCGACTGCTTCTTGATTTGGAAGAGAAAACGGTTAAGGAGCATCAACTAAGTGGTCGGTCAATGCTTGACCCTTAATTGCATTTTGAGAGACAAACTTAAGATCAAATCCCATTAACATTACCCACTTGGCCTCTCTAATCATTATTCAAACGGGCTTCCCTCTCCACCCATTCATACAAGCTCTAGCAGGTATTTCAATTTTCAGTAGCATACGTGTGAATTAGGGAGCCATACCATGTTTGACATGTGATATTTATAATTAGCTTGGTAGTAATAAATGATTCATAGTTCAATCAATAATTAAATAATTGGGACCTACATTCCTATAAGTAGTTGGCACTTAGCTATGACTTAATTTCATTCAGATTGCCAAAATACAGATGAACGACTTGATTTCGTTCGGATTGCCAAAATACAAATGAACGACTTGATTTCGTTCGGATATGATAAACCTACATAATTTCATATAACAGAAAGAGAATAACCTATTATGGTTACTATAGCCCTAAATCTTGTTCATACGTAATATATATTTGTCTATGAATAATAGGAATAATCAACCGTTGTAGAAAACAAAGAGTCAATTAATATATGATTAAAGCTATGGTAAATTAACCCCATATGAAATACATAGGTTTGGGTATGTTCTATATCATCCCTTAGTATACATGGGAAACTAACTTATGCCTATGGTTGCATTAACCAGAAAAAGACTTTTAATAATATGAAGAGGACTTCACAAAGGTCGAAAAATCCTTTTAACAGAAGATAAAACTACTCAGATCACATGACTACTTAATCATTGTTATAAAAATACCACACCCATTGAAGTTCTTCTATAGTTTTTATAATCTCTCAGACTTGAAACAAAAGGGGGCTTTCTCTAACAAGAGATAATTACCAATACTCAAATCGGTTATGTCTATAATTATCAAGGTCATACATCAACCGGTTCTGGTTTCCAAAAAAAACATATATGTCATCTCTTTACATCCTAGAATAGATTGAACAAAGGTATCAGTGTATCATTTCTGTTTAGGGCTTATGAGATAAAAATAATAATAATAATTTCCATTAAGGACTATAACCATGTCTGCAAAACCAAAACTTTGAGTTCCCAACAATGAAAACAATAAAAAGGAATGTATAAATAAATACTATTTGTAAATTTTGATTTTTAAAGATATTAAAAATAGGTACCTATGCATAAATACAAGTGAGTATCCCTCAAGATCTCGGGAAACAACATGTAAAGAAATCAACAAGAAATCAACACCATAACCATGTTGTTTATTCTCATCGTTCAACCAAATCAACCTATTGGTAGTGATGTAGAGCGTTCCATGTTGCTCGGGGGTTCGATTCCCCAGCACAATGGCCACTTGTGACTGAACATGTCTCATCCAAAACTTCTTCCTTTGTCACAAGATAATGTAACTCTTTTCCATAATTTAGAACAAGTCTTCATAACCCCACCAAAACTTCTAGTGTTAAGTCAATCCTTAGAGATAGCTTCTTGACTTGGTAACAATTCACAGGAACAACACCAAATGGTCATTGCACAAACACCTTACTGTAGTTTTATACTCATCCATCCATTGTTCTTTTGTTCTTTGAACTACCTCCACTTTCTTCTCTTCTTTAGGACGCTGATCATCCCCAACACTTCTCAACTGCCTTGACTTTATTTCGCCATTTCCTCTCTTTGCATACTAGGTTTTTGACATGCACAACGGCCACTAAATTGGTTTCTTATGAGCTCCAAATGACCGCGGCCACGTGTAAAGCCAAAATCGAAAGCGCGGCGGAGGGCGTCGATGAGCGCCTTGTAATGTGCGGCATTGCTGGAAAGAGGATAAGTGTCAGTAAGGTTGTTAAACTCGTCCAATAGATCACCATCATTATCATATATCACATAAGCAATGCCAACCTGGCTAGGATTCAGTCTGCATGCTCCTGCACAATAGAGGGTGCCCCCATTCTCCGTCATCCTCCAGGCCATTCTGAGAACACCACAAAACTTCCCCCCACTCCAACTACTTCATGCTTATGCTTTTATACTTATTCTTGCACTTGTATTTGCTCGACTGCCTTCCTTTTCAACAATGGTTTCTATTTTTTTTGGTCTTGTTTTAACTGGTGTTTTATGCTTTTCTTCTCTTCTTCACTTTGAACTCACACTTTGCATGGTATGACGGGTGCATGAACCACCCTACATGCTATTATTTTTAGCTTGTAATCTTTAAACTTCATTTTTCTACCGTGGTTACGTTATTTTTCGACATGCATATGTGTATATTTATATATACATATATATAAATTTATATATAAATAAATTATATATATATATATATATATATATATATATATATATATCAGAAATCATTCCCTATAAATATATTTACTAAAATAAATCACTATAATAAGAACGTTACATAGAAAGAAAATTGCATATAGATAAATCAATCGTTAAACGACATAATCATAACCAATAAAGTAAAATGCACAAGCAAGACTATGTATCCAAGTTACAAATGCATAATAAATCCATTCAATAATGCAATATGAATGATGCAATATGTATGAAACTAAGTGAGTGTGTGCATGCATTGGGTTTTCCGTCATGCCAACTCTTTATGGCGGCTAGGACGCTTCTACCTCAACCATGTTCTTGTCTTCGACATGTTCCTGCACTCAGTCACACTCAGATTCTCGTCAATAGGTTAGTCCATAAAACTGTAGCCGAAGCACGAGTAATATATACATCCATAATCATAAACATATTAATCCATCATTATACAACTTTCAATTTTATGCATTTGTAAAAATAACGACAATTTACCTTTACACACGTCATTATCCAATAATCAACAATCATAAGGTAATGTCCAATAGTCTTATCAAATATACTGAATTATAACGCAAGAAAAAAGTTGAGATGTGACAGTTATGCAACAAATTGATTTTGTATAATTATTTACTATAGATGGTTACTATGAGATATCTTGTAAAATCAAAAAAATATTACCTTATGTGAATTTATATTGCAATCCATCGAAAGGTTTATCTAGCAAGAAACTTATTTATTAAAAAAAAAATTCTATGAGTCCATGAATTGTATATACTACTTTCCAACTTATTAAATTGTAGGAAATTTTACTCTCTATTATAGCCACATAAATTTTGTATGAAGATCATGAGTTGTATATACTACTTTGCTACTTATTAAACTATAAGAAATTTTACTCTCTATTATAACCACATAAATTTTATATGAAGATAATTCTTTTTAAACAAATAAAAAGGTAGTCATAAATTTCATATTCAAACAATTTACTATCACTTCTAATTCATTTTATAAAATACACTTCACAACAATTTGGAAATAGTATAATCTCATTGAATTAGTTTTCTATATTATCTTTATTTAATTTCTATATTGTTGTGTTTAAATTTATTCAAATCCAAATTTAAATATGTCTATAAATGAAATTGTATATATATTTGAGAACTGAATCATGCTCATAAGACTAAATTCTTGTTGAATGTGTGTATATTCATTCAGAACCTTATCATTGAATCATTGTGAACAGTCAGCAAATTAAACAAAGTAAAAAAATAAAAATCCTTAAAGAAATATGAGAGATCAAACCATATACAATTTGTTTTAAAAAAATTGTTGTTGTTTTTATTTATTATGAGCCTCAATTCATGGCTCTCCACAAAGAGGGGTGCAACCCTTCTATGGTGGCCCCCTCCCCCATCTCATAAATTTTCTTTTTATTGTTTTGTTTTATGTTTATTTAAATATTATTTTCTTCTGTAAATTCAATTTAATCATAAAAAATATAAATATTAAAAAGAACTTCTCAGTTTTATTAATCATTCTAAATTTAAGTTTAAATAAAATTTAAACTAATTATTTTTTTGTTTTACTCTATAAAAAAAAAGGCAAACATACTTGTACGAGGATTTCAAATCTTTCAATAACTTATATATGTAAAATACACACATATATTGTACTAATCTTCAACACAAAGAAAATTAGAGAACAATAAAACTTAAAATTTTAAAATTTCAATCTCAAGAAAAAAAACTGATCTTTGTTCAAGCAAAAACATCCTCCATCTAGGTCCTCCATAGAAGCTTTGCACTCAACTAGAAACCTTGCATGCAAGCCTAGATCATGAAGTCTCTATGGATTAAAATAATAACCTGGATTTTTAATTTTTCACCAATAAATACAAGTCTAGGTTTCAAAAAAATAAATTAAAATATAAAAATCAAACAATAATCATGATTAATTGTGAACAATTTTCTACTTGTAGAGTGGTAATGGGAGTAGGCATTCCTTGAACTTGATTCTTGAAATCTCATTCATCCTTGCTTCTTCCCTTCACTTGCAACAGAAAATCACTCTCTAGCAAAAATAATTTTAGGGTGAAAATGGATGGTAGATTAAAATAAATTTGCTTTATAAATTTTACTTTAAATTTAAATTTAGATTAAAGTATTAAATTACTAAGCTTTATTTATTTATTTATTTTGATGAGTAAGTGCTACCAGTGGGGTAGCTCCCATTCTATTAAAGAAAATATAAAAACATATTTTGGTCAGCTCCAAAGAGGAAGACCCTCACAAAGCATCAAACCCATTAACAGGGGTGCATACCAAAAGAATCTTACAATTCAGGATCAAATCCTCAACTCGATGCATTAGTGTTATTTTTCAAATGGGGATGCAGGTGCATGTTGGTCTAAGCATTATTGCCTTTGTAGGGAGTTTTATTTTTCTTTTGCACCACCTTATAATCTTTGTTGCTCCCATTTTCTGACGTAGGAGGAGGTGGTTGAGTTGTTTTAGTCAATTTCTCACATCCTTTCATGGAAAGTTGTTGACCATTCCCAGATGTAGTAGGTGGCCGTGCTTTTGACTTTTCCTTGGCCTAAAATGAACTCCGTCGAACTAAAAACTTGTCCATGTCATTCAAGCATTTGTGTGAGGTCTCCTGTGCCCCTATTGCACACTCAACAGTGTAATGGTAAGGAGTTGTGTCTTTCCACCATGTGGCAGGGCATACAAACTTAACTTTAGTGCTGGGGCAATTTGCAACAATGTGGTCAATATTATAACATTTTATACAATGACATGGTAGTCCTTTGTAATCTAGAGGCTGGGACCAGCTATGACCATGTACCTTTAAAATGATTTCTACCAGCAAGTCTTTTGAAGTGTCTTAATCCATTAAGATGCGTGCGAAGGTTGTATGCATGAAGTCTGAAGAATAATTATTTGTTCCAAGAAACAACCAAGTGAATCCCCAATGGTTTTGAAACATAAGTTAGACCAGAAGTGGAGTGGTAAATTTGGCATACGAACCTAGATAGGCATAAAGACAAATGATTATGTGGAAGGTTTGAATAAAGGGTGCCATGGTTTTACCATCACACATGTTGCCCCCAAGCCCAAAGAGAGTGGAAGATAGTATTTCGGTCCTCAACACTATCAAAAACCACCACAAAGAAGCTACCTGCACAAGGATAAATATCAAGATTTTCTTTTAGGACAGGCTGCCAATGCTCAGAGATCCATAGATGTAGATCTGGGAAGATGGGCCAAAATTGATTGAACTTGCCAATCAAACCATTCTCTACCAAAAAATCTCCATTTTCAATTATAGGAAAATGATGGGCAATACCTCGAGTACACATTTCATGATACTGCTTAGCCATTTGATTAAGGATAATACGATGTAGAGAAGCAGTGTTGAATGCGAAATTTCTTGAGGAACTTCCTCACTTCTTTGTTCTTAAATGATGAACCATTATCAGGGAGCAAGGTGGAAGGAAGACCAAATCAAGAAATGATGTTATCAAGTAGAAATTGACAGATTACTTCAACAGTCATGGATCAAAGTGGAACCACTTCGATCCATTTCATGAAGTAGTCAGTAGTTGTGAGGATGAGAGTATGTCCTTTAGAAGGAGGATGAATGTTTCCAATAAGATCCAAGCCCCACACAAAAAATGGCCAAGGGGATACCCGGGCACGCAGTTCTTGGGCAGGTGCTCGAATGAGATTTTTATGTTGTTGACATTGAGGGCACATTATAACGAAAGCGAAGGAATCTTGTTCCATAGTTTGCCAATAGTAATAACCCTTGTAAAGCAATTTTTGAACCAAAGATTGATCGCCAAAATGCCCCACAAGCACCTAAATGTGCCTCTTCCAGGGCAATGGGAATCTCTGATTTGTTTAGACAATGGAGAAGGAGGCCATTGTATCCTCTATGATAGAGAATATTTGATAGAATTATGTAATGTGCTACGATCTTACAAATACGAGTTTGAGAGCTTCTTGATTTGGAAGAGAAAATGGTGAAGGAGCGTCAGCTAAGTGGTCGGTCAATGCTTGACCCTTAATTGCATTTTGAGAGACAAACTTAAGATCAAATCCCATTAACATTACCCACTTGGCCTCTCTAATCATTATTCCAGTGGCTTGCCTCTCCACCCATTCATACAAGCTCCAGCAGGTATTTCAATTTTTAGCAGCATACGTGTGAATTAGGGAGCTGTACCATGCCTGACATGTGATAGTTTATAATTAGCTTGGTAGTAATAAATGATTCATAGTTCAATCAATAATTAAATAATTGGGACCTACATTCCTATAAGTAGTTGGCACTTAGCTATGCTAGTTGTTTATGAGAAATTGCTTCATCATCCAATGCAAGCAAAATGTAATATTATCTTTTGTGATCTCGAATGTCTTTCCTAAATGTTTCTTCCATATGATGTTATTGATGTGATGAAGAGGGAAGCAAATGGGTTGTCTGGTTCCTTGATCTTTTCAATGCTAGGAAAGTTTATTTCCACTATATTTAATCTAGTTTTAGATTTGAAGGTTCTTCCAGTTGCATGGTTGCATAATCCCTATTGCACCCTCCAAACATGATTGCATTACTATGTATCAAAGCAAGGTTGAGCAAAGGTCAAAGCGCAATTAGTTTACCATTTGATCAAGGTAGTGAGGTTTGAAAATTAAGTTGTATTAGAAAAGTCAGTGTTGAGACTCTTCCAACAAGACAATCGTGGGAAGAAGAATCTTATAACTCGAATTGGGTGTGGACATACCGTCAAGTGTTAAGGAAATTCACATCATATTATATCATGAAAATCAATACATATCCGAATACAGTTGTCAGATTTAGTGACAACCACAACATTCGATATCCAAGGGGAATAGTCAGTAGGGTGGATAAAGCCAACTTGTAGAAGCTTCTCAATCTTAGCCTTAACTAACAATGGCACCTTGGGATTTATTCTTTGGACCTTTTGTTTTCCAAGCTTGGCATCAGGTGCAACACAATATTGTGGTTAACAACTTGTGGATCAATTCCAAGCATATCCAAATATGTCCAAGCAAATAGATCTGAAAATTCATGTAGAAGAGAAGAGTGTTCACATTGTTCGTCAGCATCTAGACATTTTCCAATTGGAATAACTTTCCTGGGATTAGTTAGGCCCAATGAGACATTGATAGTATCTCCAACAAGGAGGGTACTGTGGTCTGGGACATCGAGCAACTGAAGAGATTCCTGAAGCATCTCTTGAGATGCTAACGTATCATCCAATAAGCAAATGTCTTTCCCAAAGTATGCCTCAACATTTAAACAATAGGGAAATTTGTGATCATGATGGCAATGTGGCATATGCTCATAGACTCCAAGGAATTCAACCAAAGCTTCATCCGTTGGGAAAATATCCAAAGAAGGTATGCTAACAGTCAAATTTGTGTCTATCAATTTAAGATAAATAAGATTAAGTGATGTAGAAGAATTTTTGTTAGTGCTAAACATTATTATATATTATTTATTCTAAGTAATATATTTTAGCTCATGTATTAAGCCACCTTATGTGATGATGTGTCACTTGGAGAGTTGTTGAACTCTTCCAAGCTATGTGGCATTCTATTTTTTCCACTTGGAGAAAACATCTTGCCACCTCTAAAGATTTGCATGAGTCGGCTTCTTCTTCTCGAACTCTTTGCACTTTTTGTACTTTCCTTTTTCATTGTATTTCACAACTCAAGCATTACTTGGCTATTTGGATTTACATGTGTTTTTTCCTCTACAAAATTCTCTTGCAAGTTGTGCCTTCATTCGACTAGTTGATCTAGCTATTTGGATTTACATGTGTTTTTTCCTCTACAATATTCTCTTGCAAGTTGTTGTGCCTTCATTCGACCAGTTGATCTAGGTCTCTTACATGGTATCAGAACCTTTTGGTTCGAATGTTGGTTCATAATATTTTGTGAGTTTGTTTGCTCCGATTGCAGGATCGTGTTTGTGCAAGGCGAAGCAATCCAAACTATGGGAAAGATGACCGTGGCCATTTTTCTACATTGTAGTGTTGGAGAAGCCGATTTTGCAAATTGAGATAGCCGTTTGAAGACCTATGTTTTAGGCAACAAGGCGGCCTAGGTTTTTTCCACCCTCGACAAGGCTTTGCTTTGCAGGGTTGATATGGCTTTAGGGCCAAAACACCCTCACGTAGGGTCAATACGCCCCTAGATCGTCCCTAGGGCCAAGACTGTTAGAGTGGTAAAGATACTAAGAGGGGGGGTGAATCAGTATCTTGAAATCTTTTTGCACTTACAAAAGAATATTGCAGGCTTGTATTCCACTTAATTAAATTCAACTGAATTCAGATGTACAGAATCATTAAAAACTGAACCAGAATGATAATGTGTAAGTGTGAAAACTAAAATATTCAATAACAGATTGAAAGCATACCACAGAAAATAAAGACACAGAGATTTGTCCTGAGTGGAAAGCCCCAGGCATAAAACCACTCGAAAAAGTGACTCACTGGCTTAAAATCTCACTGATTACTGTGCCTCATTAGCTTACAATATCACTGAATACTGTGCCTCACTGGCATATTTAAAAATTACAATTATTTGAAGAATTTTCATACAGAGGGATACTCTGTTTCACTCGAGAACATATACTGTCAACAATGTATGTGCAGGATACACACAAAAATGCACACTCATTATTCACACTATATCATCTTATATACAACTGTTTACATTCCTTCAAGAAGCATTCGACTGTAGACAGTTTCAAAAACTAAAAACTGAAAAGAAAACCAATCGACAGTTTTTCAACTGCAACTTTCCTCATTGTTTTTATCAAAAGAATAATCAACATTTTTGTTTACAATAACATCATGGCTAAAAGCAGAATAGAAAATAAACTGTTTGAAAGAGATAAGAGGTGTAACTATTAACCCTTGATAGGGTTACAAAGATCAACTGTCAATTGCCCAAGATAAACCCTAGGGTTACAAGGAGAAACCTTAGCAAAATAAGGGCCAATACCATTTCAAAATAAAAGGAGCCATATAGCCGAATCAACTGATCAAATTTGAGCAAGAACAAATAGAAGTGTGAAATGCCGATCAGAAATACAAACCACAACTGATTAATTTGTGCAAGAACAAATAGAACTGTGAAGTGCCATTCAGAAATCTAAACCACAAAGGATTTTTATTTCTCAAAAACCCTTGACAGAACCATTTAAATACCTTGTAAGCATAACCCAGAACAAAGATAAATTCTGCAGAAAAGATCCTTTAGACCATACTTACAAAAGCACCGATGACCAAAAACTGAGATGCCAAAACATTAAGTCCTGCTCAGTCACTTCTGGAGATACAAAGAGTCAACCAGCTTTTACCTTGCAAACTCATGATTACAGCCAAACCGTGACCAACTTTGTCACTTCACAAAGTCAACCTTCGAGCTCTCACCATTTCTTTGATAGATTCAATAGATTCCACAAACTTCCCTCAAGTTTTTATGATTGTTTTTTCAAACCCTACTCTGATGCAACGCAATGATCAAATGAAGTGGTTGAAAACAAAGATACATTCTTTTTGAGACTTTTAACTGGTTGATCCAGTTTGCCCTAAAGAGGCGTGAAATAAACAATAGATAAATGACCTCTTAGTTTAGTAAATGATCTTTCAACCAGTCAAAACAGTAAAAAGAATATCCCAGTGCCTATAACATAAGCTCGATCAATATATAGTGACTTTGACATGTGTCCCCTCTAAACCAAAGGTCCGTATAGAATTCACTAGGAAATGCCATTTGGTGCATAACTTAACACTTTTGCCATGTAAAGAAGTATCACATGCTGCACAAATATTGTTTGGTGCTAGAACAAAAAACTTGTCTTTTTGCCATAATGAAAATGTCACATAATGACTAGGCACTTTATACGACATCATATTCTTGCAATCTCAAAATAGAAAATGCTGACTAGAGATAAAACAAACACATCTCCAAGTTTGACATCACTGCCAAAATGAATGCCAACTAGGACATCACTTACCTCACTGCCAATATGTCATTGGGGTAACAAAACTCCTCCTTTGGCATTGATGTCAAACTGCACATCATTCAAACTGCACAACATGAAAGATCCATATTGAAATCATCATAAATCAGATAAGATATGATAAGCAATACCAGATACATCTGTAAGCGACACCAGATACATGATACAGTGGTAAGCAATATCAGATACATTTCAGATACATTTGAAACACCAAGTTGAAACAACATAAGATATACATCTGAAACACCAATCTGAAGTAAAACTAGATACCTGAAAAACCAATCTAAAGTAATACCAGGTACCTGAAAAACCAATCAGATACACCAATCTGTCTGAAGTAATACCAGAATACCAGATACAGCTGAAGATACATTGATACATCTAAAGATACATATCTGAATACATTTGAAACACATCTCCCCCTTTTGACAACAAGGCCAAAGGTAGGAAGAAAGAAACATGGAAGATTAAGCAAAAATCTAAGCCAAAAACACAAGAAGCCATCAAAACCAAGATTGCCAACAAATATAACAGAGGTAATCGAAAAACAATAAAAAGAAGAACATGCTGACTGTCAAGGAGCCTCTAGAAATCAACAACTAAAGATAGATAAATGGTATTGCTGTCAACAACACTGGCATAGAGTCCAAGAATAACAACTCAAACATGATATCTAGTATGAGAAGAGATATCATAAACACAAGGATCACACCAAAATACAACATGACTGTCTCATGAAGAAGATTGATTAGAGAAACTAGCAGGGCACAGAAATATCCAAGCAGCTCCCCTTGAGTCCAAGAGCGGAGAAACATTAATGCAAAGAAGAAAAAGACAGAACCCCAAGCTTATCCCTGAGACCCTCAAAAACTTCTCTGGGAAGTGGCTTAGTAAATATGTCAGCCACTTGATCAGTTGAAGAAACATAATCTAGGATAACATCATTGAGGAGAACTTTATCATGAAGAAAATGATATCTGATATCAATATGCTTGGTACGAGAGTGCATCACAAGATTCTTAGATATATTTATTGCACTAACATTGTCACACAAAATCTTGATAGGCTTAGACATAGTAACCTTATAATCACTCAAAGTTTGAACCATCCAGAGGATTTGAGTGCAACAAGCAGTGGCGGCAATGTATTCAGCCTCAGCTGTAGATAAAGAAACAGAATCTTGCTTTTTGCTATGCCACACAACTAGTCGTCCGCCAAGAAAAAATGCACCACCAGAAGTACTCTTCCTGTCATCAAGACTACCAGCCCAATCAGCATCTGTATATGCTGTCAGAGTAAAATCAGAATGTCTAGAATACCAAAGACCATAATCCAATGTTCCTTGTATATATTTAAGGATCCTTTTGACTGCATTTAGATGACCTTGTTTAGGAGCAGATTGAAAACGGGCAACTAAACAGACAGCATGCATTATGTCAGGTCTAGTGGCAGTTAAATACAACAAGCTGCCTATCATAGACCGATAAAAAGTATGATCAATATCAGGCTTGTCAACCTCAGCACTTAGTTTGCAACTAGTTTCCATAGGTGTACTAACAAGATTACATTCATCCATCTGAAACCATTTTCAACATTTCTTTTGCATATTTTGTTTGAGAAAGAAATATACCTTCTTGGAGCTAAGAAACCTGTAGGCCAAGAAAAAATGAAAGTTCACCCAGCATTCACATTTCAAATTTCGCTGTCATAACCTGTGGAAAATATAGGCTGAGTTCATCATCATCACTACCAAAAATAATGTCATCCACATAGACAACCACTATTAAGATGGAATCATTTTTAGTCATAAAATACAAGTTACTATCAACACCACCTCTAGTAAACCCTTGTGATTGTAAATGTTTGTCTAATTTAGCATACCAAGCCCTAGGAGCTTGTTTAAGCCCATAAAGAACCTTTTTTAATCTGTAAACATGACGTGGTTTGTCCTTGTTAACAAAACCTTCTGGATGATCCATATAAACCTCCTCTTCTAAGTCTCCATTTAGAAAAGTTGTTTTTATATCCATTTGGTAGACCTTGAAATTTTTATAAACAGAATATGCAAGAAACAGTCTGATTGCTTCTAGTCTAGCTACAGGAGTGAAAGTTTCATCAAAATCGATACCTTCTATTTGAGAATAACCCTTAAAAACCAGTCTAGCTTTATTTCGGACAACAACTCCATTTTCATCAAGTTTGTTCCTGAAAACCCATTTAGCCCCAATAATATTTTTATCTTTTGGCCTTGGGACAAGTTCCCAAGTGTTATTTTTCTCTATCTGGGCTAACTCATCTAACATAGCCTGAACCCATAAGTCATCTTGACTAGCTTTAGCATAGGTTCTAGGTTCTAATTGAGACACTAGACAAATATGAACCTGCTGATTTGCTTGAGCAGTTTTTCTTCTAGTTTGTATGCTAGAGTCTAAGTCACCAATAACATGTTCATTTGGATGATTCTTTTGCAACAATCTTCTAGGAGTATAAATGGAAGATTTAGAAGGAGTATTAATTTTAGGACTTACTGATTGTCCTTGAGGCACTTCAGAATCTGATTCTTCTTCAGATTTCTCCGACTCTTCTTTTGTGCTTAGCTCTTCTTGAATGATTTCTTCAACTGGTTGAAACTGAGGTTGCTGTTCTTGCTGCAAATTCTCAACCACTTTAATATTAGAGCTTTCAACTATTCTTCTTAATCTCTTATTATAACATTTGTAGGCCTTGCTATGAGTAGAGTAACCTAAAAAGATCCCTTCATCACATCATGATTCAAAACTTCCTAGATGATCTTCTCTTCTTATATAACATTTGCTACCAAAGATTTTAAAATAAGATACATTGGCTGTGTTGCCATACCAAAGTTCATAGGATGTATACCTGGTTTTGACTCTTATTTGTACCCTGTTTAAGGTGTAAACTGTTGTATGAACTACTTGTTTCCAGAAAGCATTAGATAGTCCAGCATCTTGAAGCATAGTTCTAGCCATCTCTTTTACTGTCCTATTCTTTCTTTCAGCCACCCCATTTTGTTGAGGTGTTCTAGGAGCGGAAAACTGTCTTTTTATGCCATGTTTTTCACAATATTCAAGAAAAGAAGTAAAAGTATATTCTCCCCCATTATCAAACTTTAAACATTTCAGTTTTAAATCTATTTCTCTTTCTACCATGCTTTTAAAGATCTTAAATTTCTCTAAAGCCTCAGACTTATGCTTTAAAAATGTGACCCAAGTCATTCTTGTGTAATCATCTATGAATAACATAAAATATCTTTCCCCATTTAAAGATTTTGTTTTGGTTGGACCACATAAATCAGTGTGGACCAATTGAAGAGGTTCTGCAGAAAACTGTTCTTTAGATTTATGAACATTTCTTGTTTGTTTACCTTGCTGACACTCTTTACAGACCGGATTTTTAGGCTTAGAAATAGTAGGCATATGTCTAACATTTTTGTTGTGACTGATTTTAACTAAGTTATCAAATATTATATGCCCCAATCTCCTATGCCATAGTTTACTTTCTTCAATTTGACTCATAAAGCACAAATTGTTTTTGCATTCATTAGTAGATCCATGAAGATTATAAATGCTACTTTTAGTTCTCAAACCTGAAGCAATATCATGTTTTGAATTTTTGAGAACCTTGCAGCCTTGTGATGTGAAAACTACATCAAATCCGCTATCACAAATTTGACTTACACTCAACAAATTGAGTTAGTCCCTCAACAAAATAAACATCCTCTAGAGGTATGTTATCTTCTAAAAGAACTGTACCTTTTCCTATGATCTGTAAGCAATAATCATCACCAAACTTAACTGACCCACTTGAATAATTTTCAAATGAAATAAATTTACTTCTATCTCCAGTCATATGATGAGAACATCCACTATCTATAACCTAGATTTCATTTTTCTTTGCATGAAATGCAACTTCAACAATCATAGCCTTGTTGTTTTTGGGTACCCATTTCATTTTGGGTTGCTTAGTAAGAGAAATACTTTCTAATTTACAAAACTTGGCAATATGTCCAAGTTCTTTGTAGTTGAAGCTTCTTATTTTGTTCAAGAAATTAAAAGTCCTGCCATTCAAAAAATAAGACTGCTTTCTAAACGTAAACTTACAATCAATTGCTCTATGCCCATATTGATAACAGTAAAAACAATAACCAGAGAATCTAAAAGGCATTTTACATTTAAGCTGATTATCATTAGAGCAACCTTTTGAGAAGCCTAGACCAGTCATATCATTATACTCTTTTTGTTTACCTAGCATATCGGCAAGTTTATCATTGTTGTTACACATTTCAAGTTCTTTTCTTAGTTTAACTATGTCAGCTTCCTTGGAACAACACTCTTTATCCTTGGATTTTAACTTTTCTTGAGTATCTGAAAGAATTTTTCTATTCTCTTCAAGACTTAATTGTAAATCAGAAATCTATTTTTCTTGATTAGATATTAACTTGCTTTGCACTCCATTCTCCTTTTTAAATCTTCTAATTTCACCAAAGGCGCATTTTAACTCTCCTTCTAAGTCAACTTCATTTTCAGACATTTTTGTTTGTTCTCCTTCTGGAGCAATAATAATTGCTGCCATGAAAAGTGTTTCATCCATTTCATCAGAAGATTCCTCTGATGCACTGTCTGTTATTCCAGCAATTAGACTCTTTTTCTTAGAAGTATTTTTCTTGTTAAAATTGAAAGGTTTTTTCTTATACCATTTTCTATTATCTTCTTGTTCACTGTCAAGTTCTAGATTAGGACACTTTGCTGCATAATGTCCTATTTTTCCACAGTTGAAGCATTTAAAAGGTAATTTTCCTTTATATCTACTTGAGCCTCTTCTGAGTTTACTAACAAAAACAGATTCATCTTCACTGATATTTTCAGTTTCATGATTGGTTTCAATTTCCTTTTTCACAGTTTTAAAAGCTGCTTCCTTAACTTCTTTACTGGGGTTTTCATTTTCCATTCTCATTTCATAAGCAGTAAAAACTCCTAGAATAAAATCAATAGTTATAGTTTTCATATCTTTATCTTCCACTACAGAAGTTTTGGAGTCATATTTAGGAGTTAGAGTCCGTAAGATCTTTTTAACTACAGTTATCTCTTCTAATTTCTCCCCTAGACCTCTAATACTATTGACAGTTTCCTGAATTCTTTGAAGATATTCAGCTATCTTTTCATCATCTTCCATTCTTATTCTTTCAAATATTTCTCTAAGAGCTTGTAACTTAGCCTCTTTAATGCTTTCATCTCCTTCATAAATATTAGAAAGTTTATCCCAAATACTTTTAGTTGTTTGACATTCCATAACTTTATTTAAGACTTCATTAGTCAATCCACAACAAATAGCACTAGCAGCTTTTGAGTCACAATCAAGTGCCTTTTTTTCATTAGCATTAGATGGTTTGCCTGTGACAGTTCACCTAGTTTCAATGGCTTCTCAGACATCATATCCTAAAGCTTTGATATGACGAATCATTCTATATTTCCAAAAAGTATAATCTATACCATCAAATAATGGTGCCTTGGATGAGGAAAGACCATCTTGAAAAGACATGGTTACCACTCAACTAGAAATCCCCTTAGGCTGATTAGGCCTTAAAGACAAAAGGGTTTGGCTCTAATACCACTTGTTAGAGTGGTACAGATACTAAGAGGGGGGGGTGAATCAGTATCTTGAAATCTTTTTGCACTTACAAAAGATTATTGCAAGCTTGTATTCGACTTAATTAAATTCAACTGAATTCAGATGTATAGAATCATTAAAAACTGAACTAGAATGATAATGTGTAAATGTGAAAACTAAAATATTCAATAACAGAATGAAAGCATACCACAAAAAATAAAGACAGAGATTTGTCCTGAGTGGAAAGCCCTAGGCATAAAACCACTCGAAAAAGTGCCTCACTGGCTTAAAATCTCACTGATTACTGTGCCTCACTAGCTTACAATCTTACTGAATACTGTGCCTCACTAGCATATTTAAAAATTACAATTATTTGAAGAATTTTCATACAGAGGGATACTCTGTTTCACTCGAGAACATATACTGTCAACAATGTATGTGCAGGATACACACAAAAATGCACACTCATTATTCACACTATATCATCTTATATACAACTGTTTACATTCCTTCAAGAAGCATTCGATTGTAGACAATTTCAAAAACTGAAAACTGAAAAGAAAACCAATTGACAGTTTTTCAACTGCAACTTTCCTCATTGTTTTTATCAAAAGAATAATCAACATTTTTGTTTACAATAACATCATGGCTAAAAGTAGAATAGAAAATAAACTGTTCAAAAGAGATGAGAGATGTAACTGTTAGAAACCCTAGCAAAATAACGACCAATACTATTTCAAAATAAAAGGAACCATATAGCCGAATCAAGTGATCAAATTTGAGCAAGAACAAATAGAAGTGTGAAATGCCGATCAGAAATACAAACCACAACTGATTAATTTGTGCAAGAACAAATAGAACTGTGAAGTGCCATTCAGAAATATAAACCACAAAGGATTTTTATTTATCAAAAACCCTTGACAGAACCATTTAAATATCTTGTAAGCATAACCCAGAACAAAGATAAATTCTGCAGAAAAGATCCTTCAGACCATACTTACAAAAGCATTGACGACCAAAAACTGAGATGCCAAAACATTAAGTCCTGCTCAGTCACTTCTGGAGATACAAAGAGTCAACCAGCTTTTACCTTGAAAACTCATGATTACAGCCAAACCGTGACCAGCTTTGTCACTTCACAAAGTCAACCTTCAAGCTCTCACCATTTCTTTGATAAATTCAACAGATTCCACAGACTTCCCTCAAGTTTTTATGATTTGTTTTCAAACCCTACTCTGATGCAACGCAATAATCAAATGAAGTGGTTGAAAATGGAGATACATTCTTTTTGAGACTTTTAACTGGCTATTCCAGTTTTCCCTAAAGAGGGCGTGAAATAAACAATAGATAAATGACCTCTTAGTTCAGTAAATGATCTTTCAACCGGTCAAAACAGTAAAAAGAATATCCCAGTGCCTATAACATAAGCTTGATCAATATATAGTGACTTTGACATGTGTCCCCTCTAAACCAAAGGTCCGTATAGAATTCACTAGGAAATGCCATTTGGTGCATAACTTAACACTTTTGCCATGTAAAGAAGTATCACATGCTGCGCAAATATTGTTTGGTGCTAGAACAAAAAACTTGTCTTTTTGTCATAATGAAAATGTCACATAATGACTAGGCACTTTATACGACATCATATTCTTACAATCTCAAAATAGAAAATGCTGACTAGAGATAAAACAAACACGTCTCCAAGTTTGACATCACTGCCAAAATGAATGCCAACTGGGACATCACTTACCTCACTGCCAAAATGCCACTGGAGTAACAGAGACAAGGAGGGGATGACTAGGCATTGCCCCTATGCATAGTTGAGGAATCTCCATGGGGCAGTTCGAGTCTAGAAACTTCCACAAAATGCTCTTGGAGTCCGCCTGTGCAAAACCTCTATTTAGGACTGCCTTGCACATGGAAGGAGGAGCATCAGAATCACCATGCTAAATAGTAGAAGGCATTTGAGGTGTTTGAAGACCTGTGAATGCTATCCCATTGCGTCCTGTCTACTTCCTTAGGCAAAAATCTAGAGTTTAAATGCTAGTAGAGGTGGAGATTTTGGTGCATTTCGGTCTTCCGAGGCCTGCCACACTCATCATTCATCTTGCATCAACTTCTAGATTAAGGGTCGAGCTCTTCTACTACCAAGCTGCCCTAATTCCCCCTTAGCCTATTTTTCCCTAATTTGGGCCTAAAAAAAATTGCCCTATTTTTTTTTATTTTTGAAAGGCATTTTAAAATTATGTTTTTCATATGCTACAAAGTAGGAATTTTTTTTTACAAGCATTTAAAATTATGCTTTAGGGGGGGGCTAAATATTTCCCATTTTCTAAAATTCCTCTCTATTTTTCTCTCAAATTCTGTAGGTGGAATTTCTTTATGTGTAAATGTGTAAAGCATTAACTTGTTCTATCCATTGGTGACAAAATCACACTATGTTATAAAGTGCTCTAGTTTGTCTCCATTTGTACTACATATGCACTAAATATAAAGTTTCACCAAAACAAATCAAAGGGGGGATCAAAATAGTCAAGGGAGGGTTTCATTGAGTTGTTTTAAGCACTCATATATTCCTCATTTTTTCTTCCAAGCTATCTAAGTTTGCAATCAATATCTAAAGCATGGAACCTAATCCACAAATTAATCCTCTTACACCCTTTAACTATCATGAATGGAAGTTGAATGTCCAACTTGCATTGAAAAACAAAGGGTTGCATAGAGTTACTATGGGAAGTGAGAAGGAACCTAATGCAGTCAAAGATAAAGAAAAGTGGTTTAATAGATGTGATCAAGCCTTTGGCTTTCTATTCTTAAATTTGTTTCAAGAGCTTCTCTTTCATGTCAAGACCTTGAAAATTCCCCAAGAAGTATGGAAAAACTTGAAAAATGTTTTGGGAAGGTCGATGAATTTAGAAGTCATGAAATGGAAAATGAGCTAATAAGTTTAAGTCCCAATGACGTTAAAACTTTACAAGACTATTTCACAAAGTTCAAATCACTCAGGTTGCATCTCAAAAACTGTGGGATAGAAAAGAAAGATGACTAGCTCATCTTATCAACACTTTCTAAGTTGGGTCTTCAATACGCTGTCTTTGTTTCTTTCTACTCCACAAAAAGAGCCTTAGGAACAACATGGACCATGCCTTCTCTTGATGACTTTAATGCTAACCTTACCAGGGAACAAGACAAGCTTATCCAGATGGGCACCATAACCTCCAATAAATCACATGCTCTTGTTACAGAAAGTGGAAAGTCACAAGAAAAAACAAAGATAAGGGACACAAGGATATAGAAATATAGGGAGAGCAAAAACCACAAACTCCAAAACATTATAAAAGAAAAGATTGGAAATGTTCCTATTTTAACAGGCCAGGACATGAAACCAAACAATGTATGAAGAGGAAAATCAACAATCTCACTCAACTTCTTGAGGAGAATAACATAGTTGACAAATCTTCATCTTCTTCATCATCATCATCGACAGACACCTTCATAAAAAAAGAAGAAAAATCAAAGGGAAAAGCACTTGTAGTATCTGGGGTTCCAGAATCTGAAAAGTGTCTCCTTGATTCAGGAGCTTCCCACCATATGGCTTATTCGCCATATCATTTCATGTCTTTGCATCCAACTCACACAGTGGAAATTTTGACAGCGGACAACACATCCTTACGAGTGTGTGGAAGAGGAACTATTCAAATTGGCAATGGATATTTCACCAATGTCCTATATGTTTCAGAATTGACCAAGAATATCTTCTCAGTCTATCAGATAGCAAATAGTGATAAAGGGAAAATAATTGAATTTGGACCCAATTCAGTACTCATATGAGATTTTCTTAGCAGAGAAATCTTAGCAGTTGGCAAAGCATGTGACTCTTCTCGACTCTATACATTTACAGATTTTGCTCCTGATGATTACTCTTCAGTGGTACATTCACCGACATCCACTGTTGACAATTTTTCTCCTCTATTATCTCCTGTTGCTACAAAATTTAGAGATGCTTCTGAGAGAGCCTCCAAAAATTCTCCACAACATATTGAGGATACCAATAGCCAGTTGTGATTGCAGGACTTCATCTTGTATCATGCTTTTCTACAGTATCTTGTACATTAAATATATATATTTTTTCTCTCTTTTGGAGGGTAGTTTTTTCCCACAAGGTTTTCTACGTTTCTTCACTTTATGGGAGATTCTATTGTACATGGGTACTTGATCAGGCCTAGTTGTTGGGACCCATCTTTATGTCCACCTAAGCTGTGCTTAAAGGGGGGTGTTAGTGCTAAACATTATTATATATTACTTATTCTAAGTAATAAATATTAGCACATGTATTAAGCCACCTTATGTGGTGATGTGTCACTTGGAGAGTTGTTGAACTCTTCCAAGCTACGTGACATTCTATTTTCTCCACTTGGAGAAAATATCTCACCACCTCTAGAGATTTGCATGAGTTGACTCCTTCTAAGTCTCAAACTCTTTGCACTATTTGTACTTTCCTTTTTCATTGTATTTCACAACTCGAGCATTACACAAATGTTTGGATTTACATGTGTTTTTGCCTCTGCAAATTCTCTTGCAAGTTGTGCCTTCATTTGACTAGTTGATCCAAGTCTCTTACAATTTTGAGTTGCGAATATCATGTTTACATTGAGATAGGGATGACAAGAAACTTTGGTGGGCTTCAAAGGGTAGTATCCAAGACCAAACGAAGAACCATGTGGATTAGGTTCTAAGGGAATCTTGATGCCATTTCCGTAGAAGACAACAGGTCACCGTTAGTGGTGTAGTCAATAGTATAAGGACAATAAGAAGAGCTTGTTGAAATAGAAGAAGTTGGAATAGTGAGTTAGGTATTTTAGAAGAAGGAAAAGTCCATGTAGTGGAAACCAAAGCCACCTTCGGGGTCTCAGACTTTTGCAGTGAGACTTTATACTCACCAATAAAGGAGGGTGTAAAATCTAACGAACCCCAATCATCACCAAAAAACTCACTCGAAGGCGACAGACAGTGTTGATTAGTACTGTTGGTAGCAACATGGAATAGTGGATTATATTTTGTTGAAGATGGAATCAAAGTACTAAGATTTATAAATAGGAGTACGAGATTCGACTTCTTCTTGTAGGCAGCTTTTTGGAATCAAATCAACCTCAACTGTATAGAGTTTGTTGTTATAAATGAACTTCAATGTGTCATGAAGAGTAGATGGGACTGCCCCCATGGCATGAATCCACAATCTACCAAGAAGATTATATGAAAAATCCTTCTAGGAGTATGAAGGATGGAGTGAAACATGTATTTCTAGCACTGAAAGAGAATGGTGAATGAAAGAACGGTATTGCAAGAATAATGTTGGTAAATGGTAACTAATCCCTAAAGAATGTTAGGAAGGAAAATATTTTTTATTTGTTATGAGAAAAGAAGACACAACTAAACAAGGATAAGTAAATCTAGCAATCCATCTTGACATTTCTATGTTGTTGACAAGGTAAAATGATAGAATTTCTAACAATTTAGCATCTTGAATAATTTTTTTGAAGGATTACTTCTAGCGAGAAGTATAATTCATCATATGAATCTAATTGTTAGAGCAATATCTAATAAGGTAGTGCATAGATTGATACCATCTAAAAGAGAAGAACTAAACATAATTAGAAAATTATTCAAGAAAGGAGTAGTAAGAGAAAGTTTCAGTCTATATACATTACCAACAATTTTATCACTAGTCTGCATGTCAATAAACAAGATAATTGTCAACTACAAATTTTGTTTGCCTAGGATAGATGATCTTATGGATAGTTTATGTGGCACAAAATCTTTTAGTAAGATAAATAGAGGGTGCAAATTGTCAAATCAAAATTAGAGAAGGAAATGAAATTGTATCATTTGTATCAAAAGTTGAGTCAACTGCTGCTATCCTCTAACCATCTCCTACTATCCTCTTGCCAAATCATTAAGAATCTGCATTGTGCTAGGATCCTGATGCTCATCTATGTCACCCATGATGTCTTCTTCTTCTATTTCAGAATCTGGAAAGTGAGTTCTTCTCCTGTATGTAATATATTGTCTATCTTCACGATTCATAAAACTTTCCAAAACAAAATACAACCATCCAAACTAACATGCAATCCCCACAGGTTGGCAAGATCACTTGCTTTAATACCACTAAAATGTTCCCTTCTGAAAATGTGCTTGTTTGGTTGATAGATTTGTTTTGGTTTTTGCCAATTTCAAATTTGTAATAATATAAATAATAGATGCCAACAAAATTTTTAAATAAAGAAATGATATGCTATGATATGGTAAATAAAGAAGTGATGTCATCAAATAGTAGATTGAATTTATTACTTTGCCTTATTACAAATCTTATTTTTACCTTTAGACCTTAGAATTCAGATCTTACACAAATATATATCAAAGAATTAGGAATTCTGACATGATTCATTATATCAACAATATCGTAAACATCCTCCATAATTATTGCCTATGGTTTGTGTAAGAACCCCTATCAATTCTGATCCAGTTTTCACCCTGCTGTTTTGATTTGCTGAATTTGTTTTTGAGTGTTTTTGGCTTGTGATTTTGTTGTTTCAATGCATGTAAGGTTTTGCAATGATATAGTAATGAAATTGAAACATTAGCATTGAAATTACACAATATAGATGACTGAAAATGATAGAAACAGCTAGAACAACTAGTAAATCAATTTCAAATCAAAGATATGAAATAGGTATCTTTATTGACATACCCGAATGGTGTTCCTTTGCCAATTACATTCATGAAATGAAGGTTGATTACAAACAGTCCAATTTGATTATAAAATCAGACTTGTGAATGCATAAAAATATGAACCAATGATCAACAATTCAACCTCAAGCATGCAATGATGTCATCCTCCAATTGTAGCAGCCAATAATGATGAAGATCCAATGGCAAATATGACTAAATCACACTGTCCAAACACTGATTTCAGACCTACATATGATTGATTGCAAATCTGATCACAAAAACCATCCAAAACAAGCCCTAGAGAGTGGCGATTATGCCTCCAAAGGCTAGCACTCCATATGGGTGAGATCGCTAGGGTTTTGTACGCAAAAATATGATCAATAACACCTTCAAACCCTCAAATACTCAATCTGATATGAAATTGCTGATGACTGATATGAATTTTTGAATATAAGAAGTTGAAATCCTTCACCAAAGAAGCCACCAAATGATAACAAATCAATGCCAAACCCTAGCCGTCGATGTAGAAGATGAAAATATGCCAAATTATCCTTCAAATCTGAATTGTAATGCCTTTAATCTGCAAACAAACCTCAAACCCTAGCTGATTACAATTTCTCCTTTCAAACCCTAGTTGGTTGAAGCTCCAAATCATCAAATAACCTGCAAATAAGCTCAATAATGGATTCTGAATGAATCCATCTCTCAATGTGGGATTGGTTTTTGTCCAAACCACCAAGATCTAAGGGTTTTCATCCTTGAAACAAGTTGAAACGAAGTTGCAGCCAAGAGAAACTCTCTAATGTCCAAAATACCAAAAACACAAATCATGAAAATGACCTCCAAACATCTCCTTTTATTTTTCCTCACTTGGGCGCCCAAATAAAATATATTTTAATGCCTTTTGGAGTCCACCATCATAATAAAATATTTTTATTTTCCATAATTTGGGTGGCCAATCTTGGAGAGAGAAAATAATAATAAAATTTTAATATTTTATTATTTTTACTTTTCCACTTGGGCGACCACTTATGGGATAAAAATATAATATTTAATTAATAAAATATATATATTTGTCTTTTGCTTTATTTTTCCATTTTTCCATTTCTTCCAATTTTCCTCTTCTCCCATTGGGTCGCTTTTCTCCTTGGCTAATTAATTTATTATTTTTGACTTTTCCACAAATACCACAAAATACCAAAATTCATTTGCCAACTTCGTTTCACCATAAAAAATAGTTGAGCTCCATAAAAAAACAACATTTCATTCTCCAAGCTTCAACAACATTCTTTTTTCCAAGCCTTTTTATAATATCTCAAAGAAAGGGACATTATAGTTTGATCCCTCAATCATAGTGTTGATCATTGTACAACTGCTAACCATTGTCAAAGTTTGAGATGAAATACAATTTAGGTATGTATTGAATTCAAATGACAAGAACTCCAAACTATAGTAGCGATGCTAATTAACAATCCCAAAATAACTTCAGATTTCCAATCGCTCTTCCTTGTGCATGGTCATACTCCAATCAGACCTAAATGTTGTATTATTAAGTATTGCAGACTTTTGTAGATGTTGAAAACTCCAGAATTGTCCTCTAGAATTGTGACTTTAGATGGTGAAATACTCCAGAACAGTCCAATCTTGCTGCAATTTGAAATGTTTAGGGTTTATAACCCTTTTGGTGACAAACACTCATCTCCATACCCAACGCCCTTCTCCCGGATTCTCACACCATACCTCAAATTACTTCTATTTGTTGTCATATCTCCAAACCTTGCCTTATCTTCTTGTAACCTCTATATAAACTAAGTGGCTGGGAAAAGTCTTAAGAGATTATTCTTCTATTATGAATCACCCTTTTGCACAAATATGCAACAAGAGGATTGGACGCTCAATAATGGATAAAAGAAATAATACTGAAATAACACCAACAAATTCAGAACTTATGAGAAACTACAACAATTAAACCTTGTGCCACTACCCAAAACTCAAAAATTCCAACAAACCATCAAAATAATTTGTAACTACTATAGCGTCCTACTATAGCAATAATACAGATTACTATAGCAAGCTTGAAAAATAAAAAAATCTTCAATAACTTCACACAATCTAAAATTCCATCATTATGCCCAAATGTGAATTCTAAATGAATTCACCTCCAATTGCTAACTAGGGAGACTCCTTTCGTCCTTCGAAATCAACCTTTCACCATAGGGTTTTTAAACCTAGGTTGTAGTAGCTTGAACTATTTGTTCAAAGCATTTTCCACAATGGAAAAATATCAAAGAAGAAAACAAGCAAATGGACAATGAAAACCTTTTCTCCAAACCTCTTTTATAACTTCTCTTGGCTTCTTCTAGAATCCTCTTTTTGCCGCCACTTAGGAATTTTCTAGAAAGGCATTTATTATTTTTCCCAAAAGTAACTTTTTATTTTATATTTTTTCTTTTCATTTCCTTTTTGGCTAAAAAGTTACTTTTAAAATAAAATAATTAAACAAATATAAGTTGTTCTTAAAATATTTCAACAAAACTTAATTAATTAATATATTTAATTATTTATTTTTCTTGCCTGTGAAAAGGGACATTACAAGTCCTCCCTCGCAAGATATTGCTTGTCCACAAGCAATGAAACCCATCAATGGTGAAAATCCTGCATATGAAACCAACACTCCAAAAGAATTCCAGGGTCCCAAATCAATCTAGGACATTTGTGTGGCTTCCCATTTGATGAGCTACACTATAACACACTTGCAAAGGAGACCTCCTACAATCTTCTCGCTAAAAGAACAACAATCCTCTGCAAGTATGCAACAAGTTTTCCAAAATTATGTAATGTTCCACCATGCTTTTGCTGCTCTACTCTAATAAAAATTGAAAAGTCTACATAGATACTCTCTATTTGTACTACTAAAGCCTCTGAATCATGGCTATAATTATATGAAAAAATGTTGTCCAAAGATGAACCACTAGAATCATCACTCACATTTGGAGAATGAAGAGTTTGCTTACCCAAAACTTCCATTCTTTTAGTTGTAACTTGATGTGGCAAATTGTGTGGAAGACCCTTCAATGTTACTTCTTCCCCTTCAGGATAGAAATTCAACTCTATTGTTTGGTAGTTTTGAGAAATCTTACCAAGTGCATGTAACCATTGCACTCCTAAAACATCATTCCCATTCAAACCAATGACATAGAAATCATCACAAAGTGTGTACTCACCAATGAGAATGTTGAGTTTGTTGATTTTCTTCTTGCAAGGAATGATAAAGACATCAACTACAACAACATCAAATCCTTCAAAGTCCACAATAGGCATTCCCCTCTTGAATACCAATCCTTCATCAATGTAGTTATGAGTAGCTCCACTATCAAGAAGTGTTATGACTCTATACCCAAATAAAATACCTTGAAATCGGAATAGATTATACCTTGGAGCTCTAGAAAGAGAGGCAAGTATACCTTTTTTGCTATCATCATCTTCAATAAGTTGAGCTTGCTCCTTTCCTAAACCTATAGAATCCTTGGCCTCATTCTCCTCATCATTATCTGAAGTGACCTCAATGTAGTGGACCTTGCCTCTTCCTAGGCAACGATGTCCTAGCTCCCGTGGCTCCTTGCATAAAAGGCATAATTTCTTCCTCCTCAACTCATCCTTGAGTTCTTCTTGGCTTGTTTTGCATGACAAGTTCTTTTGAGGCTGAACTTGGGTCTTTTCTTTTTGAAACACTTTCTTTTGCTGCTTGGGATGAGATTCCTCCAAATTAGATTTCCCTTTTGAAGTAGTGAATTTCATGTTGCATACTCTCCTTATGGTATCCTGCAAAGAAGGTGGGTCTAATGCTTTCAGCCATCCTTGAAGTGGCTCCTCTAATCCCTCTATGAAGAGATAAGTCAACCTATTTTCCATCACATCAGGTACCATCACTGAAAGCCTCTGAAAATCACACATAAGCATCAATTGTATGTTTTTGTTTAAGTCGGGCCAACTCTCTGAAATGAAATTCAAGATCTTTCTTATCAAACCTATCTGTAAGCCTCTAAGTAAAATCTGCATAGGAATTAATAAGGCCATGCCCCAGTGTTACCATTCCATGGTACCACCATTCATGTGCATCACCCTCCAAATGTAGAGTAGCAAATTTGATGGCTTTGTTTTCAAACACGGGGTTCAAAGAAAGATAGTTAGCCAAATTTTATATCCATGAGAGGGTAGTGCATTAATTAGAACCATCAAAGGAGGGAAGTGACACCTTACCCAACTTCTGTTGTAACTCTTGATTCTGTCCTCTCTTATGTCTAGGCATGTTTTGGTACTTCAACTGGCAAAAATATTGTAAAGACATTGCATCTTGAAACTCATCTCCAAGAGATTGATACTCATGCAAATAATCTGCAAAACTCTCCCTAACATTCTTTTGTCCACCATTACCACCTTGAGTTCTCTGTTGATCTAAGAAATTAGGCATTAAAGGGCTAGTTGTTGATCCAATAGTGGTTCTAGTGTTGATATTAGGATTGTTTCCATTGTTTGCAGAGTTACTTGCCTCTCCATGGTTCCCATTATTTTGTTCTAGTTTCCTCCATTAGTGTTCATATTTTGTAACATTTGTGTCAATAGTTGAGTCAACTGCTGCTGTCCTCTAACCATCTCCTACCGTCCTCTAGCCAAATCATTAAGAATCTGCATTGTGCTAGGATCTTGATGCTCATCTCTATCACCCATGATGTCTTCTTCTATTTTAGAATCTGGAAAGTGAGTTCTTCTCTTGTATGTAATATACTCTCTATCTCATGATTCATAAAACCTTCCAAAATAAAATGCAACCATCCAAATTGACATGCAATCCCCACAGGCTAGCAAGATCACTTGCTTTGATACCATTGAAATGTTCCCTTCTGGAAATGTGCTTGTTTGGTTGATAGATTTGTTTGAATTTTTGCCAATTCCATATTTGTAATAATATAAATAATAGATGCCAACAAAATTTACAAATAAAGAAATGATATGCTATGATATGGTAAATAAACAAGTGTTGTCATCAAATAGTAGACTGAATTTATTACTTTGCCTTGTTGTTATAAATTTGATTTTTACCTTCAGACCTTAGAATTCAGACCTTACACAAATATATATTAGAGAATTAGGAATTATGACCTAATTCATTATATCAGTAGTATTGTAAACATCCTCCATAATCATTGCCTAGGGTTTGATCCCTCAATTGTAGTGTTGATCATTGTATAGCTACTAACCACTATCAAAGTCTGAGATGAAATGCAATTCAGGTATGTATTGAATTCAAATGACAAGAACTCCAAACTGTAGCTGTGATGTGAATTAACAATCCCAAAATAAATTTAGATTTCCAATCGCCCTTTGTTGTGCATGGTCAAACTCTAATTAGACCTTAATGTTGTAATATTAAGTACTACAAACTTTTGTAGATGTTGAAAATTCTAGAATTGTCCTCCAAAACTATGACTTTAGATGGTGAAATACTCCAAAATTGTCCAATCTTGTTGCGATTTGTAATGTTTAGGGTTTATACCCCTTTTCGGGCCAAACACTCATCTCCATACGCAACGCTCTTCTCCCAAATTCTCATGCCATACCTCAAATTACTTCTATTTGTTGTCATATCTCCAAACACTGCCTTGTCTTCTTGTAATCTCTGTATAAACTAAGTGGCTATGAAAAGTCTTAAGAGATTACTCTTCTATTATGAATTGCCCTTTTGCTCAAATATTCAACAAGAGGGTTGGATGCCCAACAATGGATAAAAGAAATAATATTGAAGTAACACCAACAACAACTTATGAGAAACTACAACACTTGAACCTTGTGCCACTACCCAAAACTCAGAAATTTCAACAAACCATAAAATAATTTGCAACTACTATATTGTCATACTGTAGTGGTATAGATCATTATAGCAAGCTTGAAAAATCATAAAATCTTTAATAACTTCACCCAATCTGAAATTCCATCAATATGCCCAAATGTGAATTTTGAATGAATTCACCTCCTATCATTGACTAGGGAGACTCCTTTCATTCTCTAAAATCAACCTTTCACCATAGGGTTTTTAAACCTAGGTTGTAGTAGCTTGAACTAGCCGTTCAAAGCCTTTTTCACAATGGAAAAATATCAAAGAAGAAAACAAGCAAATGGATAATGAAAACCTTTTCTCCAAACATCTTTTATAACTTCCCCTGGCTTCTTCTAGAATCCTCTTTTTGCCACCACTTTGGAATTTTTTAGAAAGGCATTTATTATTTTTCCCAAAAGTAACTTTTTATTTTATATTTTTTTTATTTTCATTTTCTTTTAGGCTAAAAAGTTACTTTTTAAATAAAATAATTAAATAAATATAAGTTGCTTTTAAAATATTTCAAGGCAACTTAGTTTATTTATTTAATTAATTATTTTATTTTTCTTGCCTGCAAAAAGGGACATTACATATTATTTGTTTTAGGATTAGTTTGCTTTAAAGTTGTTTTCATTTTGCTTTTCCTAAAGGATAGGCTTGCATTGCAATAATTCTTCTTGGGATATTTAATTCATATTCTTAAATTCCTAAAAGCTTTTTATTATAACCTATAAATAAGTGCTTTGAGGACATAAATTCTTAATGATAGTTGAAGCTAGGCTTGTGGTATAGAGACTACTATTCAAATAAAGTGATTATGAAATTTAACTTTGTAACTTCGTGAAGTAAATTGAAAGAAGATTATAATTAGTCATGCATTGTATTGGCAAATTGTGTGTGTTTAAATTGTAGCTTTGAATGCAATTTAACTTATTACTTCTTGAAATCGTATGACCCATTAGTAGAAACCTTAAAGAATCCTTCACCAACAATTTTTCCAATGATAGAATGAAGACAATTTATGCACTCTCTACATATGTCTTATTCCCAAGCTTTTAGAAGTAATATGATAGTTAGGGCAGCAAAAGACCAATGGTGTTTCACTACAAGTTTCATGATGGCCTTTTAAAGGTTGGGGATGAGATAAGACAATTCAAGCTTGCAAGTAGAAGATCTTATCACCTTCAACTAAAGTCATTTCATACTAGTTGATAAAATATATCAAATCTTGGAGGAAGACAAGGCTTCTTGATCCTATTGTTCAGATACCCACTCAAGCACATTCAAGAAAATATTCATCTTCATTGACGGTTTGTGAACTCATTAACATAAATGTAAGAGATCAAGATAAACATACAAAACTACTTCAAGTAATGGGTGATAACACTCACAACCATGATAGCCCACCTCTGCTTCATTTTCTATGGCAAACAAGCATTGGTCCCTTGGCACTTATAGTTCACCATGACTTCCTGCAAGGCTCAAGGAAAATTTTTCTCAAATTCCATGGTGACAACATGCAGTATCCTTATAAGCATACTATCACCTTCACCATAGATTGCAACATTTTAAGAGTGGCACACAAAGATGTTGTAGTCAATTTTTTTGTTGAAAGCTTGGTTGGTGCAACAACATAATGGTTTCACCATCTTGTCATTGGCTCCATCACCAATTGGGGGATCATGCATGAGAAGTTCCTATCTTGCTTAAAATCAACTAAGGATGGTCATGTGTTATTTACTCAACTATAAAATGCAAAGAAGGATAATAATGAGACCATAAGAGAGTTTGTTAAATGATTCAATTGCCTTGTCAGAAGAATTAGTGCTTCTTTGAAGGCATCTCCAAAAATCCTCTTGAGTTGCTTTATAAATGCCCTTCCATCAAAGATTACATTCTTGATCAAAACCTATGAAATCAACAAGCTTGAAGAAACCTAGGAACAATCAGTCAAGCTTGAAGATGACATGATCACTAATGAACCCAAAAAGGATCATCAAACCCATGGTTCCAAGTTTCATCGATCCTTTATTGTAAAGAGTGGTGACCAATGCGGCTAACATGAAAGATAGTTTCAACAAAATGTTCTTGTGCATTAGTATCAAGGACATTTTTAAACAAATAATAGAAAGGATAAACCTAGATTACCACCCCCACTTGAAAGGCTTGCCCTAGAGGTACCTCCTAATGATATCATCAATACTTTTTTCTCTTTTCACAAGACAAGCAACCACAATGCTCAACATTGTTTGGAGATGCTGGCAACTTCTAGATCAAATTATCAAAGGTTTTCAAGTAACCTTCAACATCTTTGAGATGAACCTAATGATGACTATGACAAGATATATTCAATATGGTCTAGTTTGTATTGGAAAAGAATACATTTAATGATCCCATAGGTTCATGAAATCTAACAACTATGAAAGAGTAAATACCTAACAAGAGGAAAGCACAATGAGTAATGGAAATGCTAAGAGTGCAAAAACATGACTTTTCTCCTAATCTATCCAATTCTAAAAAGTCCTTTCTATTTTTTGTGGGTATGGTGTAGTGACATCTAGGAAAGTGGAATAATTTGTTTTTAAACAAAAAGGGTTCATTGGCCGCACCAAGGGATTTGCTAAAACCCCTCAATCTCTCCAAGACATCACTTGTTCTAGTTTTTAGGGAAGAACTTTTAGGAGAGGAATAGTTCTTTGAATATGGTTTGATTGGTCATTTTAATCATTTTTGGCTTACCATTCTAGATCTACACAATTGGATGTCATGGCCTTGCCAACCACATATGGAAAATCATCTTGAATTTTACCTATGTAGGGGATTTTCATTGAAGGGTTTGAATCCACTAAGGACCAAGATTTTATTCTCCATAATTGAATGTGGTTTTGGAGGCAACATTTGCTATTGTTAAAGCCATGGTTTCTAGATTTCAATGTAATGTCCCCATTTCTGGCATGATCACCTAACAAGAGTCCGGGTTAGCCTATCCTCATTCCCGTGGGCTAATTCATCAAACAAGGGAATGATTTGGTTAATCCTTGGTTAGAAAATGGCCCGGAGAATGGAAAGTTGTTTTATCAGGCTCAACTAATTTTTCATAGTTTCGGCAAAGTGGAAAATGAATTAATGTATTTTTACATTAATTATCAAAAGATAAAAAAAGATAAAATAATTATTGTTCAAGTTGGGCGAACTATTTGGGAGAATAAAATAATATTATTTTTGGAGTCCTAGCACTGACATTGGAGAAAAATAATTAAATAATAATATTTTATTATTATTTAATTGGAGCGCTCAAATTGAGAGAAAATAAATAAAATATCAATTTCTATTGGAGCACTCAAAATAGAGGAAAATAATAATATTTTATTATTATTATTTGGGCACCCAACTTGGAGAAAAGGAAAAATAAAATAATAATAAATTATTTGAATTCGGGCGGCCACATTGGGAGAAAAGAAAATGAATAAAATATTGGTCTTTGGCTGACTTGGAGGGAAAAAAATAATTCAAATCTTTAATTTGAATTTGTTGGCCTACCTCGGAGGAAAAGAAGATTTGAGTATAAAAGAAGGTTGACAGAGCTTTATTTGATCATCACAACTTTTGGCAACTTTGGCATTTTGCTTGGCAATTGTATTGTAGGACTTTCCAAGGATGAAAACCCTTGTGGAAGGAGGTGTATTGGACAAAAACCTAATTACATCTTGGAGGTGGATTCATATAGAGTTCACACTTACGCTTCATTGGAGTTTTTGAAGATTCATTGAGCATTCTTGATACATCATTCACAGATGATTGGATTGAAGACTTGATTGCAGACATTGAAGATCATTTACATTGCACATTGAGCACCAATTTGTGAGAGGTTCATTGCTTGACTTGAGCGCACCATTGGAGGGAAAATTTGGATTAGGTCTATTGCATTTAGGATATTCATTTGAGTTTAGATTTCATATCAGTTTTGTTGCAGACCTGAAATCTAGCTATCGCCCTTGTCATTTCACATTTTTGAGTTGCATTTCCATCATTCGCTACCTTGGAGAAGGCCGATCTACATAAGGGACCTTTGTCACCACTTATGAAGGGCAAACAACTTAGAAATTCATTGGATCTGCAGTCCTAGTGAAGCGGCCAACAGTATATGATTGAAGGCTCCAAATTCGCCATCAATAAAGGCAACGACCAACACCTAAGAGGCAGCGATCAACATTGGAGGAGGAGACAATAGACATTCACATCATTGTTCATCATTTGAAGACTCTTTTGTAATCTTACATGTTCATCTTGAGGGCCGATTTGATCTAGGAGAGGTTCGCCTCCTTTGCATTGCCATTTGACACCATAATTGGTATGTTGATGTTCATCATTCATCACTGATTTTGTAACAACTCTTGTATGTAGTTTGGCTATGCTAGAGCCATAGATTGAATGTGTAGACACCTAAAATTGTCCATGTCTTACAACATCACCTTGTTGATATGTTGCTTAAGACATCTTATGACATTTTGTCCTAGGTCCCTTTCATAATCCCTTCATCACCTAATTAGTTAAATAAACCATATTTATTTAACTAATTCCCATCATAATCCCACTTTAATTCCATTTATCCCATTAGCCAATTAATTAAATAAATCATATTTATTTAATTAATTCCTCCTTTCCTCCAATTTAAATAAATATTTTTTTAATTTAAATTAGCCCTCACCTTTATTTGCATTTCAACACATGTCCCTCTATCATAATTTAAGTAATTTTTTATTTGAATTACATGTTATACAACTTTTATTTAATGCTTCCTCACACTACCAACTAATTTAAATAATTTTATTATTTAAATTAGGTCGCTTCTATTCTTATCTGCACACTTGTCATAGCACTACCTTTTTTAAATGAAGGGATCCAAAGTCAAATCATCTTTTAGTCTCAACCGTCCACATCACACAATTCACCTTTCAATATTAGCCATCAATCCTTATCACTCCTCTCCTAGAAATCACGCCTCAACCAAGCCATTTGCATGCATCCATCTTCAAGCAACACCAACTATCGAAATCACTCTAGATCCTCTCATCATTCATCTTCATATTAGTGTTATGCTGCAGAAATCATGAACAATCAACATCTCACTATTCATCTCTCTCCATCTAGAACACAACTAGTAGACTTGGATGCATCTACTCTATTCTATTGAGTGTTGAAGACTTGGTTTGAAGGTAAAAGGTATTGGGTATTTGCATTATCTTTCATATTTGTCCTTTCAGCCAATTTTTCATTCACATTTTGGCACACATGCAGCTCTAACCCTCGCCTTTTGTAAGTTTTATGTGTTTAAATTTGCAAATCTAACATTGTTTTTGTCAAGTTTGGAAAATTGACTTTTGCATGCTGGCTCCTACACAAAAACGTACCTCACTGTTGAGTTCGGGAGGCCTCGTAGGCGAAAATTGACATAAAACTAAATATATTTTGTTCATTGTCAATTTTTTGTAGTTTTTTGAAAAATTTTTAGTTGCCAGTCCATACCATCCTGCACAGTGTTCTGTTTGTTCGATGGTTACAGGTTTCAGTTTGGCTGCCGTCGCCTGTGTTTTACCCCTCCATCACTCATTCCACTGCCACTTGGCCTTATTCCTCCACTGACCCTGTCAAAAAACCCTAACACTAAACCTGCCGACGCCTGTAGATTTTCGTTGCTTAAATCCTTGGTCTCTATCACCACCAGCCTAAAAACCCTGTCACCATCATTTATAAACCCTAGCTCCGCCTACAAAAACCCCTGTCACTGACCTCCACCACCCTTATTCCTCCCGACCACCTCCCTTCAACCCTGTCGTAGCCTCTGATCTAACCTTCCACCATCCCTTTTACCCCATTACCTCCCCTCCGTAGACCCTACACCCAATCGCCTCCCCTTCAACCCTACTGTCACCACTCTCCATTCGCTAGTCACCGCTCCCCTAGTCTGCATCACCGCTGATCCTTCGGTCCCATTCCCGGTCGACACCCACAATCTTCACCAAAGCACCCAGTTTCCATTCTTTGCCACCCGCGATTTGCTCTTGGCTACTTGGGTCGGTGCTTTCCGCCCCCCTCCTCTTGACACTATGGTCACATTGGTGACCGAGAGGAGCGAGGGGCTATCGACCCTCTTTGCCTTTTTATATTTTGCTTATGTTTAGCCCTTGGTCACATGGGTGACCAAGGGCCTTAAAACCCAAACTGTCGAAATTAATTGTTACCCTTAACCGCCCAATGTGATCGCGCCTACCACTAATTGCTAGCAGTCAACTAACTACCTGGCCTGTCCTATTATCCTCCTAGAGCCCTAGAAGGGCTTTTTTTTTCTTTTCGCTATAACTTTTGCATACAAAGTCAAAATTTCACGAAACTTGTGGTGTCAGGAAGCTGATTCACCCAGCTTCTCTATGACGAAAGTTGTTTTAGGTAATTTTATCAGTTTCATAAGATAATTTCCAATCAAAGTCAACCTTACTTGCAAACTTCAAATGAGCATATCTTGTGCAATTTTTATCCGATTTTCGTAAAAAAAAAATTAAAACAACAAAGAATTTCATAAACATTCTAATGATGCCATTTATTTTTTTGTAACTAATCATCTACATCAGAATTTTCTAGATTGCTTATTTTTCATCTCACACATTAGCTTGCAAGTCTTCTTGTCTTTTTTTTTCATTTTTGTGGATTCTAGGGGAACATAAGGTGATGTACAACATCAACTTCAACAACATATTTGAAGGCAAATTTTCCAAGTGCATTCAATCTATTCTTTTGTCTTTCATTTGATCAAATAAGCTTGTTTGTACACATTTGGATTTAGGCCTAAAACAAACAATTGTTTGCAATCACACTTTGAAATTGGGCTTAAAATAAACTTGTGTCTTCACTCACACATTTGGCTTGGGTTTAAAAAGAACTTGTACTTTCATTGTTTGGTGGATTTGAGTGTGATTGAGGCTATGTATTCTCTTCTCATGCACTTCGTGTGATCTTGAGAATCAAAAACATCCTTTCATCCATTCACTTTCACAACACACATTTCAATTTCTAAGGAAAAATTTACATTGCGAATGTGAATTTAGTGTGTGTGTATGCTCTCCCCTCGCACCGCAAGGTGATCTTGGAGATCAAAGCACCTACTTGATTTGCTTTGTCACCCTTCCTAGGAGGTCTGCTTGGAGACACACCACTCCAAGGGACGACCTCAACTCTACACTAGTATAGAAACAACAATATATTACTAAACAAACTACTAAAAACTACTTATAAATGACCAAACATGGTCACGTGAGCATTAGTAGTTTATTGTCAGTCATTTATAACACGACGAAATTGATGACTAAACCATTTTTAGTCATTTATTGGTTGTTTTGATTGATCGATTTGGTAGTATATTTAGTCATTGATTGCTGTAATCTGGTCACTTATTTAGTCATTTTTTATTCACTGATATATTTAGTCATTAATTTAGTCATTGATTATTGTTAACTAGTCACTTATTTAGTAATTTTTATTCACTAATGTCTGTCCATTGGTAGTGTATTTAGTCATTAATTTTAATCATCATTTTGATCAATTTGGTAGCATATTTAGTCATTTTTATTCACTGATTTAACACTGGTCATATATTTAGTCATATTTATTCATTGTTCACTATTTTTTGTCAATTGGTAGCATATTTAGTCAATTTAATTATTAATTGATGTCAATTAGTAGTATATTTAGTCATTTTAATTGACTGATATTTGAGGATTTAAACATAAAACACAGAAATACACATCAATCATCAATTGCACACAATATAAAGACAACCATTGAGAAGGCAAAATCGCTGAACTTTATTAAAACAAAGGTATTCTTACAGCTTGCACAAGTCTGAAATATCTATCTTGCTTGAAAAATGCTTAGAAATAGAGTATTACAATGTTTATTTTTAGTCACAAGACTGAAAATCTAAGTTACAATGCACAACAATGACAAGAAAGCTGAAACGTCTCCACCAGTTTACAATACTTTGCCAAAAAGTGAGCTATCAGTAACTGATTCTCAACTAGCCTAACTATTGCCACAGGTCATCTAATTTGCCCCATCAGTCTAGCACTTGTCCTTCTTGATTGCAACCAAAGGAAATTCACTATCATATGTTGTCAGGTCTATGATAGGATATTCATAATGTAAAACATGGACTATATTAGGCTTCCTTAATGAAACATCATTGTATTCTTGTGTCTTGTACTGTCATCAACACTTCTTATGGGACATGTTTTTATTGAGTTTGAAGATATCAGGTCCTCTTAGGCATGGAATCATATTCTTCCTCATTAATGCATCTTCAAAAGCCTCTTTTTTAGTCTAAATCATTCACTTACCTTGCCTCTATTACATTGGACACTTGGTAGGCAGTCATATTTAGTGTCCTTGGTCTTCACTCATTGTGGTGATTGAACTGTGCATACTTGCTTTCTAGATGATTGCCCTACAACTTTCATATACTTGCCTTTTAATGCTAACACTGTAGTCCTCTGTTCCTTTGCTCCTGCCACTGAAACCATGCTTATTATGCCTGTATCCCCGGGAACCATTGACCATTTCCACTCACCATGAACATCTTACCTCTATGCACTCATTATCTCTCTATTATAGAACAGTCACCCATAAGTATATAGAATTTAGACTTTCATTTGTAGACTGTCATAGGTTTATGAAACTGTCATATTCCTGCAACTATACTGCCATGTAGAATATATGCCTTATAATAATAGCATTATTAGTGGCTGTCCTTTTTGCTATTTAAGACTTTTATAAATTTGTCTACTAGTTGCTTCCAAAGTCTTGATGAAATGCTAACATCATCACCTTATGACTATAATATTCCTTATTGATCTTTGTGCATTGCCAACTGCCCTTGCTTTCTCAAAAACTGACACACCACCCTTGATCACAACAGCTTAAGACTCATCTCACTTTCTCTATGGCATGAACTGTGTACTTTATCTCTTGCTCATTGTCATTTATGCTCCTTGAGTCTTCATGACATCTCATATATGGAGCTCTCTCCTTTATGAAGCTCTCTCATTTATGCTCCTTGAGTCTTCATGACTGAGTGTTGATCGTGTCCTATATATGAAACTCTCTCCTTCAATGCAACCAACAATAAACCTAGAATCTTTTCATAAAGGCATATAAGGTAGTGATGTTGAGGGAGGAAAAGCAACATAATATCAAGTCCAAAAAACCCATAAGACTTAAATATGTGTCTTTGCTTTGAAAAATGTGTTACAAAGTGTGTTTCTCAGTGCTGTGACAAAAAACTGAGTTACAATACTTTTTTTTGCTTATATAGCTCCAAAACAGACAAAAAACACTAAGATCCCTGAACAACACATTCAACCTATTGCATAAAGCAGTGGGCCAAGCTGTCTAACAGCTAGTACATGATAAACATCAACTATGTCATTTTTTTCAAATATTTTAGTGGCCACCGTGTGAAGGTTTCTTCTTTCTCTTTCAGACAGATAGCTCCATCTATTTTGTCTTCATAAGTAAGGGGTATGTTACTTGTGGCCTTTAAAATATTTACATTTGCATCTCCTGTTCCTTTCAATTTGACTCCATGTACCATAGATAGTGAGTGAACCTGCCCAATGCCCACAACAACACCATCAAACAGATCCAACACCCCAACTTTATCCCCTTCTTGGAGTTTATCAATATTAAATGTCTACAAAAACAAAAAAAAATGCACATTATATTGAGATATAAAACACACATTATATTGTTTTTGACAACTGTATGTAATGTCTTATGTCTTGGAACAAATCAATTTTTGTATGTGCTTTTTTTTATTCTATTGAATAACAAAGAAGCAACTTTTAACTCTGAAAAAAAACTAACCCATTGCGAGGTACAAACAAATGGAGGGCAAGACTACAATAGTGCTAGACTATACGAGTACTCCAGAAAGAGACATGGATTGGCAATGAAGTCCCCCCAACTGAGGACCATGAGATCCCCGAACACAATGCATTAATGCATTGCCAAAATCTATGTATGCACTCTATTACAACTAAGCTCTAAGCTTCCATATGTAAGTTATATGTTCTCCCTTATTTTCATAATCTATGTATACTAGCTAATTACACTTCACTACTATTCTAACCAACTTCTATCAAATAGGTAATGATTACCCTTATTTACATAATAGAACAACCATTACTTACTTGAATAGTACTTACTTACATGTGGTTTCATACCACTCACCTCAAGTTCAGCATGACAACTACTATGAATATCATGTGCATGCTCGTCGAGTTCATCATAATTATCACTATCAACATTGACATGAAGTTGTACAGTTTTGCAGAGAGCTCTATTGACAGGGCCTTTTTCTTTTCGTTCTACTTTCATATAATTGCTCTGCATGTGGTTTAATCATCATGCAAAAATTAATAAGTCAAGTAAAGAATGCAAAAGCTATAAATATTTGTCCAAAAAAACATTTTAAGCATGAAGAATTAATGACAAAACATTGGGACAGATTAACTTACAACTTAAAGAATGCAAAAGCTATATTTTTTTGTCCAAAAGAACATTTTAAGCATGAAGAATGACAAAACATTGGGACAGATAACTAACAACTATTATATTACCTCAACTTCAGCATAACTATGACAACTGTGTTGCACATTCTTGTCTAGTTCATCATGATCACTATCAATATCAGCAGCTCTGTTGACATCATGAAGGCATTTTTGTTTTCCTGTTGCTTTAATAAAATTGCTTTGCATGTGGTTTAACCATCATGCAAAAAAATATACAAAGCATTCAATAGTCAAGTAAAGAATGCAAGCTATAAATTTGTCCAAAAGAACGTTTTCTGGATCACTCCAACAATAAAGAAACTGGGTTGGATTCTCCTACACTCAAATTTCAATAATCTACATATTAAGAGGTATTTGTATACAGAATTTCCAAACAAGAAGAAATGAGATCAATAGAGCCTCTTACCTCATCTGAATCTGTGGATTTATGCTCATTCCATGTAGAACTATAGGGTTAACGGAGGCAACCAACTGTGAAACTTGCTGAGACTGTATATGCAATTCATTACATGTTGGTACCCTTCATTTGATTTGACATGATCTAGAGAGGCTGATGCTACTGGGTATGTAACAGATGGCTGTGAAATCTCTGTTGATGAACTAGATTTCCACTTCATCCTACTCTTAGATTTACTAGGATCTAGTGTTACCATATAATTGATAGTATCTTCTGCACCTGCTTCTCTATTACTATTTTCCACCTAAAATACAATGTCAATTTTAACATATAGTTAGTTCAATGAAAAATTGAAATAAATAACACAATGTAAATTGAACCAAAAAGCCACACTTACTCCAAATTTGTCCATTTTGGCCTGCAACCCGCCTCGGCCAAATGTATATCCAACCCTCACATTATCTCTTTCTCTCTTGCCTCTATTACTCTTTGCCAAATATTATTTGGAATGCATAGTTTCTTTCAATGCCTCCCTCTGTTTGGGAGATAGATTGGAGTCTAACATCTCTTTTCCCTCCATGATTATTTTTCTACAATTGTATCTAAAATTGTTCATCAAAATTCTCATCTTTTTCTTGTAATATTTTCTAGAGATTTGTCCACCAGTAGTCTCAAAAGCATTTTCCATTTTTTGTATAACATTTTCCACACTTCATAGATCTTGCTCTGCAAAATTTGATTTGCAAATATCCAAATGGGCCTTACATCTTACACCCAACTTAGAGGCCCACTTTACAGCATTTGGCCCAATGGGCTCACCATCTCTCGATACCTCAAGCAAGAATGGCTTCTTGCCTTCTAATTTTCTTTCTTTTGCATTCCTCTATGTAGATTTGTACAAACCTTGACTCAATCTTTGTCTTTTGACAAAAATATCCACATCTTTTATTAAACCACTACCAGTATTTATGGCTGATCCACTAGTTCCATCAAAAGTTCTAGATGCAACAGGTGCACTCTGAGGCACAACAGATGCAAGCAATCTCTCTTCATGACTTTCATTAACCAGAACTTCATGCTCCTTGGCCACTTCAAGTGTGGTATGAGTAGGTAGATCATGAGTACCGGTCTTCACAGATTTCACTTCAAACACATCCTTTAATCTTGAATAAATCATCTGCAGACCTACTGTTCCTTTAATGCTCTGATGTTTTTCAATAATCTCTCATAGACTTTGTTTTAAGAGATCATCACAATGTTACACATCACCATGTGCTATATCAGGCTGCACATGATCACCATGTGCTATATTAGGCTACACATCAGCATATGCTATATGAGGCTACACGTGATCATCATTGCAACTATTGTTTTCACCAACTGCATTTGTTGAATCACAAAAATGGTGGCTTCTACGAGATGGCAACATTGTATCTTTTCTTTCCTTTTGTTTTTTCTCCGCATTTTCTTTGCACTCTTTTTGTTGCCTATAAAACAAAAAAAATATCATATTATGTCTTATATGTACATAAATCTCTTGCCTATAAAATTTCATTAAACACTATTAAACAAATAATATACTACTTAATGGATTTACAACTTACCTGTTTGTCAAACCAAGACTCAATAAATATTCATTATTCTTGGTCACTTTTTCTCTACGAAGGTGCTCATAATTTGTCAGTGAAGTTTCAACATTATGATCACTATCATCTAATTTGCGCCTTACAACCCTTCTCTTCATTTCCTGAAGTCCAAATAAACAATAATGTATAAATCAACAACTTGAATCAATAAAACTTTATTGAGTTCATAAGTTGATAACTGTTGACTTTCCAATCTACTGATAACCGCAAATGAAAACTTAAAATAGAATTCAATTTATAGATTAAAAAGCTTTTGCAGTTAAAAACCAAGAAGATGTTTACAATTATAGGTATTAGACAAATTTTCCTTAGGGATATATTCACAAGAAAAGAACTCATAAAAACATAACACAAGCAGGATGAAGGAAAAAACATAGTCTAGTTCATCATGAGGTGTGTTAGAACCATTCAAAATTTCACATAGTCCCACTATGTTTCATACATTTTCCTTCCATAAATCCATAATTAGGGATTCATATTCCTTTTAGAATTGTTCTAGGAGTCATTTATGAGCATCTCATATCAGGTCTATGTGAAAGAAACTTATATTTTTGACCATTGATGTGTTTTTGTCTCTTATCACAGCTCCGTAGTACATGCAAACAACCTTGGTGGGTGTGCGGGAATTAGAGGATGTGAATACACAGTTACTGCTTCCTCGCAGCATATAGAAAATTCAATTGCGGTGTTGCGGTATAAACTCAAGCAGCACACAATATGTTACCGCACCCCTATGGTAGGTAAGAAAATGACCGATGGCAATGCGGTAGGAAGGAGTCGGGATAAAGTGTTCACCACGCTCTCGCAATGGTTTCAAGTCGAGCCTGCGGTGTTGCGGTATAAGAAGTTCAAGTGACCGGTAATGCTACATACCACAACCCCGTGATGCTGATAACTTCGACTTACAATAATGCAGTAAATAATGAATGGGAGACCAAAGGCTCCCGTGGCCCCGTGATGGTCAGGCCAAAGCTTGGTGGTGGCGCAGTAAAAGACATTAGGGATAACATGTATCTTGCCATCCCGCGATGGTGTACAACAAGGCTTGTGGGGTGGTAGTAAGTGGTGAAGATGAACGTAACTATCCAAGAGGTCCCGCGGTCCTCCGATTGGCCTAAGTTGGTCTTGCGGTGATGCGGTAAGGAATTAAATGTCGAAATGACTTCAGTGTTGCCCCACAATGGTTATCATTGATGCCTGCGGGATTTTGGTTGTCGAGGAAAGGACTGCAAATCTTGAAATACTCGCCCAGCCATTGGATTGGATCAAATCAACAGTCTGTGTTTGAAAAGAATTGAATGCTGAGATTTGTTGATTTCGTGGCACGAACCAGAGTTAATGGCGAAATGACCAACTTCATGGCATGATAAAACTTGGGATTTATTTGTATTTCTTCATTCCAGCAAATTCAGTGTTGATTGCAGAAGGTGAATTCAAGCTTTGTGTGCTCTCCTTGGGCATTTTCTGACCAGGTAAGTCTGCCCCATCACTCTTTGCATAAAAGTTGGTGTTTGGTTTGTGCTTTATTTTCAACTAGTTTGGTAAAGCAAGTAAAATATCAAAACCCTAGTTCGTAGAGGCACTAAAATATGGCACCTAAAAAATTTGAGTCTGTGAGTAAGAGCACTAACCCCCTACTCCCAAGAAATGATAACTTCAACAATCATTGTTGGACATCCTACCAAATTCAGTTGACAAGGGGTCTAAGAAATTGTTCAAGGATGTTGCAGAAGGATGTCGAGTTGCTGCAATCCCTATCTTTGGATGGAACCTTTTTTGGTATTTTTGTGAAAAGAAAGATGTACAAGGACCAGTTGGAAACCCATGGAATTTGGAGTTGGCAAAGCTTGTGGTGCCAAATGTATTTGTTAATGTGGATTTGATTAGAACATTGGCACAACACTATCACTCAACCATTAAAATAGTTAGACTACCAAATGGGTCACCATTAGTGGGTGTGGATAGGAATGCAATCATAGGTTGCTTCATGTTGAGAAAGAAATCCCTCACACAAGTAGATCTGCAGAAGAGTGAGCAAGAGTACAATAGTTTGAGAAAAACACACAGGGATGAGCTGCCCATGTACATGAGGAAAGGGGAAAATAATAGAAGAATTAAAATCCCATCCATTGCAATTAAACCTTTCTCTGTTGAAGATTTTGTTGTCTATTTCAAAAGAACATATTTTTATTTGTGTCAGGTGTTGGCTATTGATGCCAAAGGTAGAATGCATGTTGGCCTAATGATGATGGCCATGAGAATTCAAAATCCAGAAGTTAATGTTGAATATGATTTTGCATCATTAATTGAAAAGAAACTACATGATGGATTTTTGCAAATAAGAGAAAACAAAAAGCCCATGGATTTCAAATACTACTCTTTGTTATGTCATTTGATTTTGTATCAAAATAGAAGGAAGTGGCCCAGTAGAATGGATCTGAGAATGATTGATGAAAAGGGACAAAGATTGCCAACATAGTGCTGGTGTTACAAATGGGATAGCCATTGCAAGAATTGTGACTATTTTGTGTTTCATGATGAATTCTTATTTAGAATAATGAATTCTCTTGGTAGCTTTTCTCCCAAATTGACAAAAGAGATCATGGAAATGTTGAGGCCTCTTGCCCATAGGCTGGAACAGGGACATAAGCATAACTATGCTAATTGGTTTTTCTTGTCAGATCATACTATAATCAGGGTATATGGGTGTACACATCCACCCCATGTGTTGCCCAAATTTGTGCCAAACAGAATTGCATTCCTTGAATTCATGTGGCAAATGATGTGGATGGAGAAGGATGTAATGAAGAAATAAAAGAAAGGCACATTTCTTCCTGATTCCACAATGTTTGGTGATTGGTCCATTGGTTCTGATACTTTAGAGGATTTGCAAGCCTATTTGAAGGCTAAATATTCTTTGAAATCAGGGGTAGAGAGGGTTTGTGATCCAGAGGGTCACATGAACTTTGTCAAACAAACCATCCTCACAAGAATGGGAATATCCCATCAAATCAATTTTGATGAGGATGTGATTAGAAATCATGTCACCTTTCAAGAAGTGTATAATAGGAAAAGAAAATGGGAGATTTTGAAAAGGATTGAGGATGATAGGAGAAAACAAAATCCTAATTTTTCTGGATTCTTTGTTGAAGAGAGGGACCCTGTGAGAAGAATAGATCTGATAATTGACAATTTTGAAAGAATTATATAGCAAGTCTGAGAAGTAGCCTTCAAAGGCTACCAAGCTCAGTGTCAAAAGACCACCAGGAGTTGCGATTCAAGAGCCTGCACTAGATGCAATGTCAGTACAAGATCCAACTCATGTCCTTGATTCACCACCTTCCAAAAGGCAAAGGATCGAGGATGTTTCTCCACTAGTTCCATATGAATTGACCGAAGGAGGGAGTGACACTGATGAAGTGGCTAGTATCCTGAGAAATATGGGAGATGAAGGAGAAACATATCAGCCACTTGTTGGCCAAGAAATAGAAGCACACAAACCAAAGGCCAGAATGGGTGAACAGGCACAATGGGAGCCTGAATTAGAAGAAGATGAAAAAATTATGGCTTCTATGAGATTTATGGAGGATGATGATTTCATTAATTCTCCTGAATTCAAAGATTTTTGGATTACAATGAAGATGAAAGAATTTCAAGAACAACTGGAAATAAATAAAATGGGTGTTGATTTATATCAGCATGAGCAAATTGTTTCACAAACTTTCAAGAATTTGAAAATAGATGAAATAAGTGTCAGCCCTGATGAGGCTAGACAAATGGTATTAAGGAGCAACATGCTGATCATTCCTAGGCTTGAGTTGAAGAAAATGTTTTTGTTAGACCAAGTTAGGAATCAAGATGACCCCATGCTAGTTTCTGAATTTGACTATGAGGATGTGGTCAGTGGTTGTGGTTTCAATCCAAAAATAAAGACTTTGGCAATATGGGCAATACAAAAGAACACTAGAAAACCAAGATTACTTGATGTAGTCCAAGAAATAAGGGGAACAACTGTGGTCAAGACATTCCAGGATACATCAATAACTGAAGCAACTACCCTCACTGTGCATTTTGCAATGTTTACACAAGCTGCTGTTAAAAAGCTAGAGCAAAGATTGTTTGATTATGAGAGAACTCAGATGGAGATGAATGATGAGGTAAATAGATTGTATCTTGAAAATGTAAAGCTGAAAGAACAACTAAAGGGTGAGAGTTCTTCTCAGATTCAAGCCATTGCACCATTTCAAACACTTGTGCCACAAGAGACTGGTGATGCCATAGTGACTATTGAACAATTCAATGTTTTGAAATTGAAGTTGGAAAAAGAAATTGAGGAATTGAAAAGCCAAAATGAGAAAACAAAGAATGAGGCAAAATTAAAAATTCTTGAAGTGTTGGAGAAAATTTTGGAATATAGAGTGAAAATGGTTGTTGACAAGTTGAGAGATGTGCATGAATGCTACTCTTCCTTGTCTTAGGCCATGGAATAGTTGAAAGTATTTTTTTTTTGTTTTAGATCCCTTGTATCAAAGATGGCAGTCAACACATCACACACTGATCACTCTGTGTAAAGTTCTACAACGGAATCTAGATGCCCCTGCAACTCTAGAGGCAACAGAGAAAATGATCAAGATGATATTGGATGAGTATCAGTATATGAATCGTGAGAATCAAAAAATGCAGGTAAAGATTGATTCTTTTGCCACTTTCAAACACTAGTTCAATCCATCAATCCTACACAGAGGATAAAAAGATCAAGGATTTTGATGTGTGGAAGGATGAATTTGGTCATACAGTTTCTAAGGTCATGGAATTTTTGAAAAAGGATGAAGATATCAATATTCTCAGCTTCAACATCGTTCTAGACAGGGTAATTGCTTTGGATGTTGGATATACAAAGTTTGTAATTGATGTCAAAGCATTGCTGGACAAAAGGTGGAAGGATCACCAGGCCAGCTTGCTCCAAATTCAAGATTATAAGTGGCCTAGTGATTATGTTGTGTTTCAATGCAAGCAGAAGTATCTTGTAGCTGATGAATAGACAAGCTATATGTGCAGGGAGCAATCAGCATCATGGCCTCATGACTACACAGTATACCAATGGGAGCAAGAGTATTTGGCTCCTCCAGAAGAATAGGGCCTTCAAGATGTTGCAATGGAAGAACTGAGCCTTCAAACACTCTATCATGGAGAGGGGGACTTTTCTAGATCGGGATGATCACGTGTCTCCTATGTTGATTAGGGACTACAAGTGTATTGCAAGTGCTGCGAGTTTCCAATCAATATTGTCTACTTTCTTTGTTTTCTCTTAATTATGTTTTAAGCAAAATTAATGTTTAGTTTATACGAAGAGGCATGAATTTTGAAAAGATGCCATATTTTGTAATGGTCTGAAGCTTATTGCTTCTCTTATAAAAGAGAAACCAAGACCGAATTTTGATATCATCATCATAGGCATTTATAGAAACATATACGAGGAGACTTTTGTTATATTGTATATCTATTTGAAGCAATCAATGAAGAAGAAGATTTAATCTTGTGCTCGAATTCTGGTTAAGATATCTAATAGATCATTTCTTTGTTTGTAATGAGGAGGCTTAGTTCACCTAATGTTAAGATATCTATATGTATTATTAAATCATAGATGTTCATTATTATTTCCTTCACACAAGCATATTCAATGCATGTGGAGGCTAGAATCTATATTACAAACTAAAGCTATCATCTAGGACATACAAGAAAAGTCTAGCATCTAGAAAACATATAGGACATACAAGAAATTATATTCTAACTAAACAAAATTAATTTCAATGAAAGAAAACTAAGAAGAATGATTGAACCTAACTTTAAATGCACTTCAAATGAGCAGTAAACATCTCAGGTTTTGTATACAATGTACCAGCAGAATAATGATGATTACATTCAAAAATGTATCAGTAAAACAACAATGAATAAGCATACCTATACTCATATCTTTATTACATTCAATAATAAATTACACCATACATATAACCAAAGTTTAGGTGACAAGCTAACCTCTTAAGGTGACATGCTAGTTAAGGTGACAACATTATCATAATCATCTGCATTGCCAGCAAGATCATAATCCTGATCACTCGTGTTTGCATTTGCTTGATTTTCTTCCTCATCCTCATCTGTGACATGCTGCTCATTCTCTCTCCCAATCTCTTCATTGGTAATCAAAATCTCTTCTTCAAACACTCCATCATCGTCTTCGTCCACTTCTTCAAATGTTTCTTATAAATTTAACATATTGCCCATTAGGCATTATATCGAAAACTTCCATGAATTTTCATTTGGAACAAGACTTTGTTTGAATGACATACGACCATCCTGGGCTTCTTACATCATCAATTAGAAATGATTGGTTAATTTGAAGAGGGGAAACATACGACTCATCCATCTCTGATAAAAATTGCCCTGTATTTGCGCGTACAAATCCATACTCATCAAATTGTACTGCGGATGGTTGGATCCACTTACATTTTAATAATAGGACTATTTTCACCAAAATCCACTTGAATAATTTCTTGGATGAATCCAACATAAAATTTCTTCTCATTTTCGTGAAGAAATTCAGCACTAACAACACAATCACAATGTCTTTCCTTTGTCTTTTTCTTCCACTCTTAAATGACTACCATAGGCCCACATTCCACTAAAACACAACCCATATATGTGGAGATTATGAAAGCTCACTTTCCTCCGTTGTTGCGTCTTGACCTTCTTCTTTTGAATCACTGACTGCATTAGCAATCCATTCTTCAAATTTTGGAAAAGAATCACCTCCAATCAAATCATGACGTCTGCGCTTTTGAGGTTGATGTTGCATCCAAGTTTGATTCTCTTCTTCATATTGTCTACATAGAATATTAACGTACAAATAGTTAGATTAAAAATATAAATGTGTAAATGCAATTGAGTAAATAAATTATTGTGTAAATTTTTTTTACCTATGCCACTTATCGAACGAAGTTGTGTTTTGAAGAATATAGGCATGTATCACACTTCTTTCTTGATGTGATAGCTTGAAGCAACATCCATTACCCTCTAATACTTCACCTGCAACTCTTTCATTTTTGTCATCATCCCATACACGTCGATTGACATTTTTAAAATCCTTCATATATTTTGTGCAAAATCCCATGGCCTCTTGCATTGAATATCCCTCAGACATGTTGCCTTCCGGTTTTGCCCTAGTACAAACAATTTTTTTCTAAACCTTCATATATCGTTCTATAGGATACATCCATCTCGTTCTTACTGGGCCACAATGCTCTAGTTCATATTCTAGATGTATCAAAAGATGCATAGAAATGTTAAAGATTGTTGGTGGAAATTCCCGTTCCAATAGACAAAGGACTTCAACAACCTCCTCCCTCAAACTATCAAAGTTCGAAGGATCTAATACATGTAAACTCGTGCTCTTTAATATTAGGCCCAACCTTATAATTGCCAATCTTGGCCCCTTTGCCAAACTTGATATATTTACCACAATAGGTAAAATATTCTCGATTATGACATGATAGTCATGGGTCTTGAGGCCTCTTAAGCCATTAATGTCAGTTTGGCTTCTAATACTACTACTTACATATCCAGTGGGAAAGCGAGTCTGAAACAACAACTGTAAGAATTGTGCAAGTTGTTCCTTTGTCCAGACATAAGGAGCACTAGGTTTTCTATATTTTTCATCAGCACATTTTTCAACCCAAAGATTTTGATGAATCTTTAGTTGTCGAAAGTCTTCACGTGATGAAACAGTATCAAAAGCACCAAAAAGAGTTTCTATAATAGCATAGGCTATATTTTTCTCAATATGCATAAAGTCAAAAGTATGCCTAATAGCTATATCCTTAAAGTATGGCAACTTATAGAATATGCACAACCGTTTTACACCACTTTCACTACATGGATCATATCTACTACCAGCAATCCTATTATTTTCAATAAATGACATTCTTTTTTGTCCATTCTCAACAATGTAATCACTTGTTATTAGCAATGGTGCTTCACGATTCTCTTCTTGACCATTGAAATGTGTTTTTTGTCGACGATATGGATGATCCATTTTAAGGTAAGCATGATGTCCACAATAAATACACTTACGCAAACTTCTTGATTGCCTCACAAAATCCTTAAAGTTGCAAGCAGGACATCCATGGTATCCATGAACACTGAGACCAGACAATGTGCCATATGTAGGAAGATCATGAATCATAAACAATAAGGAAGCTCTTAAAGTGAATTTGATTGAATGACCATCCCTTAAAGATTGAATTACTTCAATTCCTTTCCACAATTCCATTAGCTCATCATATAATGGCTCTAGATAAGCATCGATTGTATCTAAAGTCACACTTTTCTTTCCTGGTATAATCAATGATAGCATTAAGAAAAATGGTTTAGTTGCTAACCATGGATGCAAGTTATAATTTATTAAAAACACTAGCCAAGTTGACCATTTAATACTTTGATCTGAGAATGGGTTCACTCCATTTAGAGCCAAACCCAACCTTATATTACGAGGATCTTGAGAAACATCAGGCCATCTGTTATCAAATTCCATCCACGTCTTAGAATCGAGCACATGTCGTTGTTTTCCATCGGTACTCTTATTTTGGGCATGCCATTGCATAAGTTCAGCAATGTCTTTGCACCTATACATTTGGAGTAATTGTGAGATTATTGGAAAGTGGTGAAGAACCTTTCTAGGAACCACAGCTGATTTCAACCCTTATCTATACCTTGCTTCATGACATTTCAAACATTCACTCTCACTTGCAAGATTATTGCAAAATAATACATAACCATTCCCACATGTGTGGATGTTTTCATACCCTAAGCTTAGCTTAGTGATTTTCTTTTTACATTGACTTCATTTTGTTGGCAATGTGGAGTCAGGTGGTAACAACAAACTTAATAATGCCAATAACTGATCTACACTCTCATTTGTCCAACCATGCACCACTTGCAAGTTAAGAATTTGAAGGATTGTTGTCAAATGACTTAACTTGCAATTAGCATACACAGACTTTAAAGCATCCTCCATCGATTTGGCCCAATCATTTTCTAGACCCTTATCCAACATTCTATCAACTTCAAACCCTTCATCTAACATTGATGTCTCTTCATCTATGTTTGGTGCCACTTCATCTATGTTTGTTACCTCTTCATCTCTCACACTCTGCAATTCCATCATGTCTTCATAACAATTGTAATCCCAAGGGCTTATACCACTATGTCCATATCTTATCATATGTCGATAAATCACATTTCTTTTTCTCACCTTTCCACCAAGACAGTCCTTACATGGACATGGATATTTGTCCATGTGCCTATCATTGGCTACTCTGTCATCATATGCATGGTATTGATTCGTAGTCAACCTTCGACATTGATCCATCTGTAATGTTTTACACGTAGCAACAAAAATCTTTAGGGGAAAAAATTGACAAACCAAAAGTTCAAGATTTTTTGAAAAAATTGGATTTTTTTAAAAATGTAAAAAATTGTAGAATAAGAGAAACTTTTTTTTAATTGAAAGGCATTTCTATAGAAATAGAGTTATAGAGAGCAAATAAAATAGAGAGTTTAACTAATGAATTGTAAAACATAGATTTTTGTAGTTTATATTCAAATTGTCAATTACATTGCATTACACATATTTCAAACTCAAAGAATTACTTCACATTGCATAACTAATAACTAGATGCTGATAGATGACAAACTTTCAATTACAATATGTTCTGATGCAGGGGCATCCTTGATGCACCTTTTGATGCAAATTATTGTCATGTTGCTAAAATTTGGTTTTTGGTTTGGTTGGGGTCAATAAGGTCATGTAAGACCATTTGGGGTCATTTAAGTCCATTGTGTGATGTTTTGGTGTCATGTTGTAAAAAGTTTCAAAATGTTGTCAAAAACTTGCAAATGTTGTCATTAGTGTTAACAAAGGAGTTGGTGGTCAATTTTTTAGTTACCAATGGTTGTAACATGTTAAATATGCCATATAACCTCGATCAAAAAGGTTGGAGAGAAGTTTGAATGAGAAATACTTCATTTGCACATCCAAACTTGTGTTTTTTCTGTGTAAATTGATTGTAATTCATATTATACGGACTGGTACAGATTGGTATGGTCTTGAAACCAATTGGAGAAGTTGGAGAAGGGTCCTAGCTTTCGAATGCATTTGGTTTGGTAGAATTTCATCAAGTTTTGTGCGAGCTATTGCATTTTTGGTGAGTGTAGGTCTAAACCCTACCTAGGGTTTCTAGGGAGCAAAATTTGATCATGGGCAGAGTTTCCACCATCCAAAAATCTAGAAAATTGGTGGAAAGCTCTGTCCCATGCCTATCCACATCCCTGCAAGAGGACAACTCATGACTAGCACGTGTGAAGAAGATATGATTGACTATGTGTGCAGATTTGTTGTGAGACAGTCCTAAAACCCTAGGTTCTTTGTTACTTTGAATAATCTATGCACTGTATGTCAATGGAGGAGTGAAGAATCATAGTGGCATGGTTAGGACCTACACAAGCCTGGGAATTCATATGACAGGTGTTCTTACCTTTGTTTGGAGTCATCAACTTGAACGCACCTAGTGGCAGCAAGACCGAAATTGCATAAATCGTTGTGTTAATCACTTGGTTAGGTCATGTACGTTTGGAAACCCCTAGAAGATGTTGTAATAGGTCTGAATAAACCAAGTTACCCATATTCTATGTTGTCTTCAATTATTGAGTGTCACTAGGGTGTTGTTTCCATGTTTTAGGCTTAGGAGCAAATTGTCAAGAATGAACAAGGGTGCATATTTGCATCAAGTGTATTGAAACTTTGTTTGGGATGTGTCAAGGTTATTGTGTGTGAGTCCTTCCTCTGCATCATGTTCTACCTCTACATAAATCTCTGTGGTCAGTTTTGTGCATTTTTTACTTGTAGGATTCTCACAGTTAGTGAAAAAGGTAGTGTTCATGAAGGAATGGAAAAGATGCGTAGAGCCTTTGAATTATACTCGTACTGTGCAATGGCATTGAATCATTTAGCAAACCATTTTTTCTTCACAGGGCAACATTTTCTTGTGGAACAGTTGATTGAGATAGCTCTTGTTTCAACTGACCACACTCTCATGAAATCTCATTCATATTATAATCTTGTACGATCTTATCATAGTAAAGGTGATTATGACGCCACTGGCCGCTACTACATGGCATCCGTCAAGGAAAACCAGATGCCACAAGATTTTGTGGATAGGTTCAATTGAGAACGGGATATTTTAAGAGTTCTCTCTCAAATTTTGAAAAGGTTCTAGAGGTCCACCCTGAGAATTGTCAGAGCTTAAAAGTTGTAGGCCATATATATGCTCAGCAAGGGCAGGTAGAGAAGGCTTTGGAAATTTTAAGAAAGGCAACTCACATAGATCTACATGATGCCCATGCATTTATGAAGATGGGTGAGTTATTAATATCATTAGACCCCAGTGCATCCTTAGATGCTCTGAAGACAACAAAGTCTCTTCTAAAGAAGAGCAGAGAAGTACCCATTCAATTGTTAAACAACATTAGGGTTCTTCATTTTGAGCATGATGAACTAGAGTTGGCTCAACAAACTTTTATGGAGGCATTAGGAAATAGCATTTGGGTTGAATTCATAAATAAAAGCCCCAGTGCCAATTCTGTAGTTTTTCCTATGCTCTTTAAGGATATGGAATTCTTCCATCGACTAAAAGAAGGTGGTGTTTCACTTGAGCTACCATGGGATAAAGTCACAATGTATTTAATCTTGCTAGATTGTTTGAACAACTACATGATACTGAAAAAAGAAATCTTTTATACAAGCTAATATTGTTCAAGTTTCCTGATTATGTGGATGCATATCTACGTCTTGCAGCCATGGCTTAGGCTTGGAATGAGATCCAACTAAGCCTAGAATTGATTGGGGATGCACTTAAGGTGGATAAAAACTCATCAAATGCTTTATCTATGATTGGCAAAATAGAACGGAAAACAAATGATTGGCTTAAAGAAAAAGAAACAATTGAAGCTGCACAAAGTGAATCAGATGCAAAAAATTCTTATGTTGACATTTCACTTGGAAATTGGAATTATTTTGTAGCATTTCGCAATGAGAGGAGGGATCCAAAGGTGGAGGCACAACATCTTGAGAAGGCTAGAGAACTGTATTGTAAAGTGTTGGCACAGAGATTAGGAAATGTTTATGCTACAAATGGGGCAACCATTGTGCTAGCTGAAAGGGATCAATTTGATATTGCAAAGGAAATTTTTACACAGGTACAAGTAGCTGCAACAGGAAACATCTTTGTTCATATGCCTGATGTGTGGGTAAATATAGCACATGTTTACTTTGCACAAGGACAGTTTGCGCTTGTAGTGAAAATGTATCAAAATTGTTTGAGGAAATTATATTATGGCACTGATACCCAAATTTTATTATATTTACCTCGAACACATTATGAAGCAGAACAGTGGAAAGATTGTAAAAGAACATTATTAAGAGCAGTAGATTGTAATGACAATCACAAAGCTATAGATTTTGTGTTTATAAATGTAATGAGGCTTTCAAATTACCTCTAAGTTCGCTGCAGAGGGTGTCCCCAAATCCAACTTTGCTGCAAAGGGCCTCGCCGACTTCAAATTCATTGCAACAAACTTTGAATTCCTTGCCCACCTTTTCAGAAGTCTACAGGTCCTCTCCTCTTTATCGCCCATGCAAGTAGCTACTATAACTCAAAACGCCTCAGTGTGAAGTAGCTCTGGGAAAGTACTTTTATATCTACATTCCTGACCTTTTGTTTTTTTGGTGAGTCCACCACAAGCAGCTCTGAACGGTCGAAGATATTCCAAGCTGAGTGTGTGAAGAGCATGTTAGAGTGCCTGCAAGTAAAGAGTGTGAAGGTGATGGGCCATAGCTATGGTGGGCTTGTGGGCTTCTAGATGGCGCATGTCCGTTGCCTCGTAATTGTGAGCTCCGGTGTTTGCAACGATGATCTTCTTGATGAGCTAGGCGCCACCGATATCAGGGATGTTCTTCTTCCCAACTAATGAAGGAGGAATTCTGCAATGAATGTGAATAATGAATCACACCAATACATCCTGCCAATAATTTCCCCAATTTTTTTAAAAAATTTTGTCTAATTTGTATTTGCGTGACTAACTATTTAGTCATTTTTATTTCTATGACTAAATAATTTTTTAGTCAACGCCCAAATTAGTCATTTATTTACTCATTTATAGCTAAGTTGCAAAAAATTAGTAGAATTTAGTCATTTTTAGTTGTTGTGACTAAAAGTTTTAGTCACTTAGTGATTTATTTGCCAAAATTCTACTAGTGCTAACATTCCGACAGAGTCTAAAAAGTGAGGAGTGAATCGAAAGACACCCCTCTTGGAAGTTGAAATCTTGTCATTCAAACTAAGCCCCCAAGAAATGTTTACCTTGGGGAAGTGAAGGTGAAGGGTGGGTTACCCCTTTCTCCTGGCTGTGTGGCATTATTGCACTTTCATTTCATAGAATTGGGTCCCTTGTACCTTGAGTATATTGGGGACATCCTTAGTCAAACTTGTGCATCCTAGAGTAAGACTTGTTTGGCCACACCCACTTGACTAATATTAGGATTGTTGATGTGTCTTCAAGTGTATTCATAATCACAACAATCAATTTTCAAAGTCAAACTTGCTCTTGTGTCTTGTGTGTGTGATTCATGCATGTACATGTGAAATCATGTGTTTGAAATTTGCCAAAGTCAAGCTACCAACACAAACACATAAACACATCATCCTAAACATTCTTGTCATCACATTCATTCTAAGACAAGTCACCTTCATCCTAATCAAAACCTTAATCATCCTTGTCATATCCACATCACCATAATCATTATCCGTTTCAATCTATTTCAAGAGTCTACCCATGTCCTTCTACCCTGCCTATCCTTTTGAGGGGGCATCATTCCACATCATCCAATCACTTCATCCTAGTCATCCTAATCAACCCTCTTACCCACCTCATCCCTAATCATTCTAAGCCCCCATCATTCAGAACTATCCTAATCATTCCCAATCAACTCCACATCATCATTCTAGTTCTAATCCAACCAATTTCATCCATCTCATCATCCTAATCATAATCCAACTTCATCCACATAATATTCATTACACCCCTATTCTTAAGCACCATCTAATCAATCACTTGCCAAAATGGTCTTGATCCTAACACAAGAACTACAAGACATCATCCAAACACTCTACCAAATGCCACAACCCCTAGACCAACAAACCATACAACAACTACAAGCCATTGTCCAATAGCTTCAACAAAACCAATCAGCTCTAATACAACAACCCCTAGTCAAAATCCAACAATTCATAGCTACATACCAATTCCAAACCCAACAAACACACCCCCTATCCATTCAACAATCACAACCACAATATCAACAAATTCCACCTCAATCCTATGTGTCATCCCCTTCACTTCATACCAACCTAATCCATCCACATATCAAATCCATCTTATATCAACCTATCCCACTTCTTTCAATGTTAACCAACATCGATTTCAATTCACATCCCAAAGACATCCATATCAATCCAAACCCCAAGGTCTTGCACCTACATATCCCACCATTCCACCTCAACCCCAAATCCATTCACAAGATTATCCAACTCACCCCTTGCGACAAGATCAAGTGTCTTTAAGTCCTCATGCTACCTTTGACAAGGGATACACCACTCTATCTTATGCATCCTATGGGTATCCTCCATCACCATCCAATCAAATGCCTATCCCAAAGCCTACTAGTCGTATACCAACACCGTCATGTACTCCTAATACCAATTCATCCAATCCCTTTGACCCTCCATCTAATCAAAATCAAAATCCTAAGCCTACATCAACTTCCACCCCTTTTATCCCTCCACCATGGGATCTATCCACTCCTAATCCAAATCCAAGCAATAACCCTATTATCCCTCCACCTAATCGTAATCCTAAGCTTACAACACCATCCACTATTGTTATCCATCAATTATATTGTTCATCCACACATATGCTTATGAAGGATGTGATCTAATGGCTATTAGCAAGGAATCAACCATCTCCATGTCACCAAACACCTATCCTTGAGCCTATGAAAGAGTCTACCAACACCACATCTAATCTTTCAAATACATCATGTAGTCCACAACCCATTGAGCCTATTGAAGAGTCTTCTCCCATGAGTCCAAGTCAAGGTCCATCATACCCTCATGTTGGTGATTGTCAAAAACTTATCAAGCATCTCCAAGAGTCTTCCACTCCCATCAAACCATAAGAGTTATGTCAAGAGCCTAATCCTAAGCACGTGGAAACATTAACCCCTCATCCAAATCAAGATCAAAGAACTCCTATCTATGATAAAGCTCCCATCTATGATCAAGATCCTATCTATGATCAAGAAAGCCATAATGATCCTCTTAGCCAACTTTATGCATTCCATGATCAAGAAATCCAAATTGCTCCTATCCATACGCCATCTAGCCTTATCCATGACATACAAACATTCACTTCCCTTGATGAGACACTTGGCTCCCAAGTAACTATAGATGATCAAACCAATAGCTTGGATCTTAATGAGCATAATCATAATCAAGATCCTAATGATCCTTCTTCATCTGATATCAACCATGTTGTAAAACCATCATATCCCCTTGGTCTTACCACCTTCATCCATGAATGTTCCTCCTTAGGACAACAACAACAATAATTATCCATCACTTCACCTTCTCCATCAAATAATAAGCTCAAGTCTAGTGTCCAAAACACACATAGTCCCATTGTCCATCGCATACTCCAAAAAATGAACTATCAAGGTAAAGGCTTAGGCCTTCATGAACAAGGTATTTTGGAGCCTATCCATGTCAACATTCCTCCATGCTCATATGGCCTTGGATATACACCCCAAGAAAAACAATTTCAAAATGTTGGTACTTCCTCCATGCCTCCTAAATCTACTCCTTTCCATCCCAAATCCTATGCATCCTATCATAGCCCCAAGACATATGTTTCCATCTTTCCTCCATTATCCTACAAATCCCAAAAGCATGTGACCATACACCTCCCACCATCCAATTTACCTCCATTACTTCCAACTCCTAATATCCCACCATCCACTTTACCTCCACTACTTCTAACTCCTAATATCCCACCATCCACTTTACCACCACTTCTCCCAACACCTAATATCCCTATCATCCAATCCCCTTATCCATTTATCCAAAAATCCACTTTTAACCCATCCATCCATAAATCTCCTCAAATTCCTAACCATGACCAACAAATGCACACATTGTCTCAACATAAAGTTTCCATCAAGCCTATGGGATTCAAAAATAAAAATTTGGATGCCTCCTTCCATAAAGTGAACAATCCTAAAAATTCTCATGCCTTAGAGCATCAATGCAAAGAGTCCAATCAAAATCCATCCAAAAGGCTATCCAAGCCCATACATTTACAAGAAAAATCCAAAAATAAGATGGTTTGGGTTCCTAAGCAAAAAGAAATCAAGTCAAATGAAGCATCACATCACAAAAATCCCAACAATCATTTTCCATCGAAAAATCTCAAAAATCCCAATCCACCCAAAAATCCCATTCCATTCAAAAATCTCAAATTCCTTCATCCCACAAGCAAAAAAAAATAATAAAAATCCTCAGTCTATGTGGGTACCTAAATCACTAAATCGGCCATCCCCTAAGCAAACATGTCCATTGCTTCCTACACCTCCTCCAAATCAAAAAAAACAATTTTATCACAATGTGTACAGCTGTTGGTCTTGATTCCTTTCCATTCCACTGCATTTCCATATACCTCCATATCCCCATCTTTCATCCATTATCCTACATATCCCGCCATCACTTCCCTACGGTCCATGCTTTTGCATAAGAATTTAATCCATCCTTTTGCATGAGTCCTACATAATCCACATCATAATCCACTATCATTTTCCACATAATCCACTATCCTACCTTTCATAATCCATTATCTACCTAATCCATCTCCCTCTCATACAATCCCTTACCAACATCTATGAGCATAATGACATTTGACATGGTCCATGCGATGAAATCCATCTCTAGTTGGACAATATCACCTTTCATGGAACTAGATGCTTAAGTCCCTCTTATCCATATCCACTTATCCCATCCCAATATTCCAAAAAAAAGAAAAAAATCAAAATAGTAAAGAGAAATCTCTTCGTCCAATGGTGAAAACCACCCTTGGTGGCGCCTTGGATAAGTACCATGATGAAAATTTGGAAAATAGGTGTTATGTGTAGGTTGATTATCTATGTCACTTACACTTGGGGGCACTTGTCTCATCCAAACTATCTATCCCATCATACCACTTCCATACCATCCTACCATTCCTTATCCATCATACCTACTTATCTATCCTATTGAGTCCATTCATCCTCCCTTCCTTTTTTTGATTTTGATAAAGATATCGGGGCAAAATGTTAACAAATGTTTTGGATATCTCTTTCTATACCTCATCCTTTCCAATCACTCCTATCATCATCCTATTACACCAAGAATGGGGCATGTTATTTCTATATGACATAGTCTTTGGAGATCACATCCTAGCTCCCTTATGATGCGTACATCCATTCCATTTACTATACTATCCTTTATCCATCTATCATGAGTCTTCCATCCATTATTGCCCATCCTACCTCCATCATTGCATCTAGACTTGGTTCTTCCCTTGTCATTGGTATCTAGCACAAAGGCTATCCAAATTGTCATCCAATGCCATTCTCCAAAACATTCCACAAAAATCCAAGAAATAAAACATTTCAAAAATACAAAAAAAATTAAAAATTTTCAAAAATACAATAGAATCAAATATCCAACAAAAATTCAAGCAATAAAATCAAATCAAAATCAATCCATCAAAAAAATCAATTCATCAAATCAATCAATCAATTCATCCAATCAATCAAAAATTCAAGCAATAAATCCAAATGCAAGTCATCCTTTATCCATACCAATCAAGTCAATCAATCTAGCCAAATTATCCAATCACATCCTTTGGTCTTGACCATAATCTTGTCGTAAATCAAATCAATTAATCAATCAATCAATTATCATCACATAAATCATATCAATTGTCTTATACAGGTTGTCACACTCTCGAAACTAGAGTAGGCGTCTTATATGAAGTGTCTCATTCCTGAAACCAAACATTATCATAATCAATCATTGGTTTACAGCTTGACAGGGGCAATACCTTGTTTGTTTTTGTATCATTTGTGCATGCATGCTTTCTTGCTTGTGTGTGTTATCATTTTATCTTGCATTTGTATTACATCCATTTCTTTCCAACTAATATTCATATCTTGTGTATGTTGGAATAATTTTTTGCATTATCCTTTCCATCTAAGGCCATATCATACCTTTGTGCATTAGGACTTTAATGCTCTAAGTTTTCTTCCTCAAACATCTAAACAAGGTTGTATTACACTGGGTGCACAAGACACATCGTCACCTTGGTCCTTATACCTTGATGCATAATGTCTAGTGCTATATCAAACTATATGATTGATCACTTCATGGCAGCATAATGTATCATTCATCTCTTTCATCCATTCTTTTTCTTGCATCTTTCATCCTTTGACCAATCCCTTTCATTTCATTTCGAGAGCATACTTGTGTTCTTCCAACCTGCCTATCCTCTCGAGGGGGCATCATCATATCCCTACATCATCATCCCATCCTTATATCATCCCATTTCTTCATCCATTCCTCCTTGTCACTTTTTCAAATGGCTGAGGCATCATTTTCCTCTATCCACACCTTATCTTCTTTGAAATGATGTTACTTCTTTTAGTCGCAACATCATATCAAAGAGGGGCAAAATGTAGACACCTAAAATTGTCCATGTCTTACAACATCACCTTGTCGATACATTATTTGAGACATCTTATGACATTTTGTCCTAGGTCCCTTTCATAATCCCTTCATCACCTAATTAGCTAAATAAAATCATATTTATTTAACTAATTCCCATCCTAATCTCACTTTAATCTCATTTATCCCATTAGCCAATTAATTAAATAAATCCTATTTATTTAATTAATTTCCCACCTTTCCTCTAATTTAAATAAATAAAATATTTATTTAAATTAAATTAGCTAATTAATTAAATAAATCATATTTATTTAATTAATTCCTCCTTTCCTCCAATTTAACTAAATAAAATATTTATTTAAATTAGCCCTCACCTTTATTCTCATTTCAACACATGTCCCTCTTTCATAATTCAAGTAATTTTTTATTTGAATTATGTGTCATACTATAACCATACTACAACTTTCATTTAATGATTTGTCACACTACCAACTAATTTAAATAATTTTATTATTTCAATTAGGTCACCTCTATTCTTATCCACATATTTGTCATACCACTACCTTTTTTAAATGAAAGGATCCAAAGTCAAATCATCTTTTAATCTCAACTGTCCACATCACACAATTCACCTTTCAATATTAGCCATCACTCCTTATCACTCCTCTCCTATAAATCAAGCCTCAACCAAGCCATTTGCATGCATCCATCTTCAAGCAACACCATGCTGTCGAAATCACTCTAGATCCTCTCATCATTCATCTTCATACTAGTGTTATGCTACAGAAATCATAAGCAATCAACATCTCACCATTCATCTCTCTCCATCTAGAACACATCTAGTAGACTTGGGTGTATCTACTTCGTTCTATTGAGTGTTGAAGACTTGGTTTGAAGGTGAAATAGTGCAAGAGCACCCTCAAGACCTGATGCCTACAGAAGGCAAAATTTGAATTTTTGTCTTATTTTGTGTTGTTCAATGTTAATAAGGTCATTTTAGGCCAATATAAGTCATTTGGAGTTATTGATGAAGGTTTGGTGTCATTTAGTTGCAAAAATGAAAACATTGTCAAAAGTTGTCAAGCAACTTTGGCAAAAAGTGACAAAATGATGTTTTATGTATAAACTAATCAAAAGGTGGTTGGAATGGATGGGATATATATGGGGGCACCCTCCAAATTTGAGGGGATGATGAAGCGATGATGAAACATTGTGTATTTGAAGTTTTGATAAATGAAAACCCTTATTTTCTGTGCATTTTCTAATGTTGCAGCTTAATCTGCTGATTGGTATGGACTATACGGCCTCCATTTTGACCTAAAACCAATTGGAGGTTGTTGTAATGTGAATTAGCTTTCTTTTCCTTTTTGTGGCATCAATTTTCATTAAGATTTGAATGAGTTAGAGCAATTTTTGTGCAAACAGCCCTGGATCAGACCTAGGGTTACCAGTTTTGGAGAAAATGCCATAACTTCCTTTTCCACTATTGAATTTTGATGAAAATTAGAGGAAAAATCTGTATTAGTGTTATCTTGAATCTCACTGAAGTGATTGGCTTAATTCTTTGATTTGTGAAAGTTATTGATGATCATTCCCTTTCATTCTTGCACATCAAAACTATGCTTCTTACATAAATTTTTTGTTCTATCACGTGGTACGGACTCCTAGAGCAATTTATGGTTGAATGGTTGATTACTCATTATAGAGGGCACTCTTACCTTTAATGGGTTTTTAATTTGGTCCATTTTCATTGAGTATTAAGGGAGATATTGTCATTTTTCTGAAACTAGTTTGAAACCCTAAGGCCTAGTCAAGAAAGAGGACAGTCAAGATTTGAAGCATTCCGTACAAATAACCTTACCCTGGTTTGGAGATATGTTCAATAATGGCCAAATGGGTATCTGAAACAACTTTTCTTTCTTGGAGATCAGTCCTAGTTGGGAAGTTATGTCAAAAAATGCCTTTTTGAAAGGCTACAAGGAAGAACAAAGGTTTGTGAGGAAAACCCACATTTTGATGAACAAAGACACTTGTAAAGTGGTTGTCTAAGGTTGTTTTAAGATTGTGTTGTTATTTCTACCCCTTCTCTGCATCGAATTGGTATCAGAGCCCAAAGATCTAGGCAAGGAAGTTTTGGGAGTTTCTGTATTGTCTTTAATTTTTAACAGGTTAAAGAAAAACACCTGGATACCAAAAGATTAAGCCAAGGGAAAAGAAGGGGGCCTAAGGTGAGGTATCACAAAGACAAGAAGCATTGAGAAAAAACAAGGTGAAAGAAACTTGCTTAAGAAAGAAAAATGGAAATGTTGAGAAGATTAGTCCGTGGAGACTTCAAGAGTAAGAAGTTGCCAAGCAAGCAACAAGAGAAAAAAATAGAGGAAGGGGAGATAAAGAAGAAGGATGAAAAGGTAAAACAAATTAATATTAAGCAAGAGATAGCAGAGCTAAGACAAGCCTTGGAACAAATAAAAAAGTTTGAAGAGAGAATGAATCTTGAGATGTAGCAGTGTCTTAAAATGGTAGAACAAGAAAGTAGTTGGCATTTACTAATAAGAAAGAGGATAAAGTGGCCTATCAAAAAAATCATTCAGAAGAGAAGAAGGCAAGAGAGGACAGTAGAACTAGACATTGGAGAGTCTTTGTTGATTATGAAAGAGCAAAAGCCATCTGAGGAAGAGTAAAAATGTGGAGAAAATGGGTCCATTGAGACTCAAGATTTTATTTCTAACAATATTTCGTGAATATGTGTTTACAGGTATAGTAGATGAAAATAAAGATGGAAGAGGGTATAAAGAAAAAGGAAAAGTGAATACAGTGTATGCAACTTGTTATGCACAATACCGTGAAGAAGATGTTAAAAAAACAATAGAGGTAATGGTTGCATTTTCTGATTTTATGGATAATGAATATGCTGACAAATTGTATTCGAATGATGAAAATGAAGACATGGACAGTGGTAATAAGATATATAAATGAGAACTAGAGTTTTGGAACCTTGAAGCTAAGAAGATGCTAAACAAGAGATGGTGCAAGAAGAAGAAGAAAGACCCAAGGAAAGTTAGGAACGCAAAACATCAATTGAAAGACAAGTTGCAGAAAAGTGGAAGACCTAAGGCAAAAATGAAACATGCATTTGAATGTTTGCAAGTAGAGCAAGATTCCACATATCAGGTTTGCAGGTTGCAGGAGACCAAGATGGAAGACATTGACAAATTTGCAGATCACATCTCAAATGTAACTGAGATTTTTTTTTTTCCTTGGGAGTATGGTGTAGGAGCACCCTCAGGACCTGATGCCTACAAGAGGCAAAGTTTGAGTTTTTGTCTTATTTGTGTTGTTCAATGTTAATAAGGTCATTTTAGGTCAATATAAGTCATTTGGAGTTATTGATGAAGGTTTGGTGTTATTTAGTTGAAAAAATGAAAACATTGTCAAAAGTTGTCAAACAACTTTGACAAAAAGTGACAAAATAATGTTTTATGTACAAACTAATCAAAAGGTGGTTAAAGGTGGTTGGAATGGGTGGGATATATATGGGGGCACCCTCCAAATTTGAGGGGATGATGAAAGGATGATGAAACATTGTGTATTTGAAGTTTTGATAAATGAAAACCCTTATTTCTTGTGCATTTTCTAATGTTGCAGCCTGATTTTGGTGATTGGTACAGACTGTATGGTCTCTATTTCAACCTACAACCAATTGGAGGTTGTTGTAATGTGAATTAGCTTTCTTTTCCTTTTTTTGGCATCAATTTTCATTAAGATTTGAACGAGTTAGAGCATTTTTTGTGCAAACAACCCTAGATCAGACTTAGGATTACCAGTTTTGGAAATAATACCATAACTTTCTTTTCCACCGTTGAATTTTGATGAAAATTGTAGAAAAAGTTTGTATTAGTGTTATCTTGAATCACACTGGAATGATTGGCTTAATTCTTTGATTTGTGAAAGTTATTGATGATTGTTCCCTTTTATTCTTGCACATCAAAACTGTATTTCTTGCATAAATTTTATGTTCTGTCACGTGGTACGAACTCTTGGAGCATTGTACAGCTGAATGGTTGATTACCCATTATAGAGGGCACTCTTACCTTTAATGGATTTTTGATTTGGTCCATTTTCATTGAGTATCAAGGAAGATATTGTCATTTTTCTGAAACTAGTATGAAACCCTAAGGCATAGTCAAGAAAAAGGACAGTCAAGATTTGAAGCATTTTGTACAAAGAACCTTACCCTGGTTTTGAAATATGTTCAATAATGGCCAAATCGGTATCTGAAACAAGTTTTATTTCTTGGAGATCAGTCCTGGTTGGAAAGTTATGTCAAAAAAATGCATTTTTGAAAGGCTACAAGGAAGAACAAGGGTTTGTGAAGAAAACCCACATTTTGATGAACAAAGGCACTTGTAAAGTGGTTGTCTAAGGTTGTTTTGAGATTGTGTTGTCATTTCTACCCCTGCTCTACATCATAAAAGGTATTGGGTATTTGCATTATCTTTCATATTTATCCTTTCAACCAAATTTTCATTCACATGATGTAATTGTACATTTGAACAAACTGAATTCATAACAGAGATCTGATTTGGTTCATTATAATTTTGCAAACATCCTAGAGTGTAATTCATTGTGTAATTCAACAAGGGTTTGTTGGTACATTTTGATATGTTACTTATGATGCATTTGGTATGATAATTTAGATGATATAAGTGTATGATTGGATATAAAAACAAAAATCAAAATTCAATCCTAGGGTTTCAAATTTGAAATTTTCCAAATTCATAAATTTTGGTCAAAACCCTAGTTCAGGACATTACAGTGGTATCAGAGCCTAGATCCTGCCAACCTGGAGGGTATTTGGGAAGTGACGAAAGTTAAGTCTTATCCTATTAGCATCTTGAGCATAAGATTCGAATTTAGATCCACCTACACTTGGTTGCAATTTGACTCAATCTTATCCTTGCATGTTATATGGCCATAAGATTGACCTAGTCGGGAGTCGTGGTTGTCCTTATGCAGTCTCCATATTTGCAACATTATATAAGAAGACCGGAACATCAAACAGAACAGGAAGAGGTTAATCCATTTGCAGAGAACATGGATAAAGAAAGAGGTACAAGTCCGCCAAGAGATGATAGGGATGTTGACAATATTTTGAGGTCTCTAGCAGTAGGACAACAACAAACAAATAATGCCTTGACACAAATGATTTAGTGTATGACAAGCCATGGGGCACATGAGGGTTAATGCAACACCTATGGGTGAAGGGAGTGTGGTTGGCACACCTTGAGTTGACAGAGCTCATACTCCTACAAATAACAAACCCATGCGGCCTACATTCCTTCCAAGGGAAGAAGAAGAAAAGGTTGTTGAGAACGAGTTGGTACCACCAATGGACGAGGACATGACTGCTATGCATGAAGCATATAGAGCACTTCAAACACTTTTTAGAGAGGATCTCAGTTTTCAACAATATTGGAATCAAAAGAGAGGAGGAAGACTTAGAGGAGATCCAAGACCTAGGAGACAAGAAAAGCAACATCAAGAGTTCAAGGAAGCTTTGAACAAGGTACCTTTACTTAACTTTGATGGTAGTGGCAAAATAAGTGCAAGAGCTTGGGTTAATAAGTTGGATACATTTCTCACCCTCAAGCCTATGCGAGAAGACAAAGCAATTCAACTTGCAACCACGCACTTGGAGGGAGCAACATATGATTGGTGGCACTATGGACTTGTTACTCAAAACCACGGAATGATCCAATCTTATGAAGAGTTCACAGTGAAATTCATTGCTAGGTTTGACAAGAAGGATGAAGAGGTTTACTACAGGGAGTTGGCATAGATGAAACACACTGGACGAGTGAATTCCTACATTAATGAATTTCAGAAAATTGCAGTGATGGTCCTTGATATGAAAGAGAGAAGAGTAATCATGTTGTTTGTGGAAGGTTTGAATGATAAGCTGAGGGGTTTGGTGAAGGCTCATAAGCCTAGCACTTTGGATGAAGCTATTCAGTTGGCACTTGATCTTAACACTACACCTTTGTCATTCTAGCCACAAAGGAAAACTTTTAAGGGCTCTAGTTGAAATTAGAAAAAGTTCAATTAGCAGAAATATCTACCTCCTATGATGAATAATGAAACAAAGAATGAAATGAAGAGGAAGCTTTGTTTCTCTTGCAAGGAGCCATGGGAACCAGAACACAGATGCCTTGGGAAAGGCAAGGTACATATCATAGAGGTCATTTTCGATGAGGAGAGTGAGACTATTGAAGACACTAGCTTAGATAATGATACAGATCATGAGGAGCAGTAGCCACAGGTGGAGCTTGAGCCGAACAATGCAAATGATACAAGACATGTCACCATTGCATCTATTTTAGGAGTTCCAAAATATCATGTTTTTCGTTTGAGGAGTTGTTAAGGGACAAAGGGTCACTTGTTTGGTTGACAGTGGAGCCACTCATAACTTCATAAATGAGGGCTTAGTAATGAAGAGAGGATTACAAGCTGAGGATTTCCAGGGTTTCAGTGTGACAATGGCAAATAGCATTACTATGAGTTGCACTAAGAAGGTATCTCAACTTAGAATTTGGATGGGTGACTACACATTGATTGATGATTTCTATGTGGTAGGATTGGGAGAGATTGATGTTGTTTTGGGCATCCAGTGGTTGCAATCACTTGGTAGGTACATATAGGACTTCCAGAAGATGGAACTTGAGTTCATTCATGATGGGAAGAAGGTTGTGTTGAGAGCACTTTCAGATGGAGGACTTAGGGTTGTGTCATCAAGGAGAATGGAAACATTGTTTAGACATGACGATGTTGCTTGGGCAGATTAGTGTTTTGTATCATCTAAATCTTCTTCCAATAATCAGAAATATTATGTGGATATATGTTCAGTGCTTGATAAACATAGTATGGTGTTTGGAGAGATTCCTCCAGATAGACCATTAGATTGTGGATTTGAGCATGTCATTGAGTTGGAGGAGGGCTCCAAGCCCGTCATCACTACACCTTATTGTCATCCACGACATTTCAAGGAGCAAATTAAGAAGATGTTAAGGAGTTGCTTGAGATGGGACACATTCGTCCTAGTTCCAGTCCTTTTGCATCTTTAGTTGTTTTGGTGAAGAAGGATGGCACCATGAGGATGTGCATTGATTACAGAGCTTTGAATAAGAAGACAATTAAGAATAGGTATCCTATTCCCAGGATCGATGAGTGGCTTGATGAGTTACATGGGGCCGTGTACTTCTCTGAGATTGATCTTCATTCAGGGTATCATCATTTTCGTGTCCGTGAGGAGGATATTCATAAGACAACATTCAAATGCCATTATGGACACTATAAGTTTTTGGTTATGCCATTTGGTCTTACCAACATGCCTACTACATTTCAGTCATGCATGAATCACATCTTTCGTAAGCAGTTGCGCAAGTTTGTGTTGGTGTTCTTTGATAATATTTTAATATACAATAAGACATGGAAGGAACATCTACAACACATTGATGAAGTGTTGAGTATCATGGAGGCGTAATTATTGTATGCTAAGGCATCCAAATGTGAGTTTGGTATGACAAAGATCCTCTACCTAGGGCATGTGATTGGAGCTAATGGAGTTAGAGTTCACTAGGAGAAGATATAGACAATTCTAGATTGGCCACCACCGTGGAACATTTCAGATTTGATGGGGTTTCTTGGGCTATGTTGCTACTACAGGAGATTTGTTAAGGGATTTTCACAGTTGGCAGCACCTCTCATAGATCTCACAAAGAAGGGAGCATTCAGATGGTCAGATGTTGCGTATGCCACTTTTGACAAGCTCAAGAAGGTGATGAGTTCTTGCCCAGTGTTGGCATTGCCAAATTTCACGTAGCCCTTTGTGTTGGAGTGTGATGCATTAGGTGAGGGCATTGGTGTGGTGTTGATGCAGAATAGACATCCCATTGCTTTTGAGAGCAGGAAGTTGAGGGATGTAGAGAGGCTCTATTCCACCTATGATAAGGAGATGCTCCCCTTCATGCATGCAATGGCGAAGTTCAGACAATACTTGGTGGGTAACCGATTTGTTGTTAGGACCGACCACAATAGTTTGAGGCACTTTCTGTCACAGACAGATTTGAATGAAAGGCAACAGAAATGGGTAAGCAAGATTCAGGCATATGACTTTGATATTGAGTATGTTAAGGGAAAGAATAATGTGGTTGCCAATGCTCTATCCAAGAGGCCTACTCTTTGTTCTATGTCAGAAATTTCAGCAGATTACAAGGCTCATCTTTTGGTTGAGTACACCAAGAATACTTTTGCTTGTGAGATCATGGACGATAAGATTCAGGATGATAGGTATAAGGTGATTGATGATGTGATCTACTATAAGGACAAGATCTACTTGGTACCTGAGTCAAAATTGAAGGAGAAGATTTTGAGGGCTACTCATGATTTTGAGGGCTACTCATGATGCTCCACTTGCAGGGCATCTAAGCTTCTTCAAAACCTACAGGCAGGTGAGAGAGATTCTCATGGAAAGGTCTCAAGGATGATGTCTTGTAGCATGTCAGAGAATGTATGACTTGTCAGCAGAACAAGTCGGAGCATACTTTCCCAATAGGATTGCTTCAGCCATTGCCTATTCCAGAGCAAAGGTGGGAGAGTATTTTGATGGATTTCATCACAGGTCTACCAAGGGTCCAGGGTAGGGATTGCATATATGTTGTGGTTAACAAGTTGACTAAATATGCACATTTCTTTGCAATTCCGTCGAATTATTCAGCACTTTAGGTCACAAAGCTATTCTTCAGAGAAGTGTTTAGGTTGCATGGACTCCCTAAGACCATTGTTAGTGATCGTGACAACAGGTTTCTCAGCATATTTTGGTAGGAGTTGTTCTGATTGGCTGGAATAGAGTTGGCATCAAGCACAAGCTGTCACCCACAGACAGATGGACAAACAGAGATTGTGAACAAACGGGTGGAGGGATATCTTTGCAACTATGTTGCAAGGCAATAATGTGCTTGGATCAAGTGGTTGCACTTGGGTGAGTATTGCTATAATACCATCTATCACATGTCAATTGGCATGTCACCTTTCAAGGCCTTGTATGGTTATGATGCTCCATCATTCTTAGACTTGGCTTTGAAAGATTGTAGAGCTCCCAGAGCTAAGGAGTTGATGCAGGATAGTCGAGATATCCTTAAGGCACTTAAGGATAATATTCAGTAGGCTCAGAATCAATAGATGTATGCAGATAGACACAGAATTGAGAGGACTTTGAAGTTGGTGATTTGGTCTTCTTGCACCTTCAACCATACAGATAGTTGACATTGAAGAAGAGTGGTGTAGAGGAACTGAAGCCGAGGTTCAATGGTCCCTACAAGATTCTGAGGAGAGTTGCAGAGGTAGCATATGAGCTTGAGTTGCTGGCAGAAAGCAGGATTCACAATGTTTTTCATGTGTCTTGCCTCAAGAAGGCTCTTGCATATAAAGTTGTTTCTTCTTTTGATCTTCCACCTCTCGATGAAGAGGGCACTTTGGTTTTGGTTCCTAACAGCATTTTGGAGATGAGGGAGGAACAGGGTGATTCGTGAGTACCTGGTGAAATAGAAAGATTTGCCATTGGAAGATGCGCCATGGAAAGGAGAGCAGATTCTGTAGCATCCAGATTTGCTATTGCTTGAGGACAAGCAATCTCGGGAAGGGAGGATTGTAATGTCCCCATTTCCAGCATGATCACCTAACAAGAGTCTGGGTTAGCCTATCCTCATTCCCATAGGCTAATTCATCAAACAAGGGAATGATTTGGTTGAGCTTTGGTTATAAAATGGCTAGGAGAATGGAAAGTTGTTTTATCAAGCTCGACTAATTTTTCATAGTTCCGACAAAGTGGAAAATGAATTAATGTATTTTTACATTAATTATCAAAAGATCAAAAATAATAAAATAATTGTTTTTCAAGTTGGGCAAACTATTTGGGAGAATAAAATAATATTATTTTTGGAGTCCTAGCACCCACATTGGAGAAAAATAATTAAATAATAATATTTTATTTTTATTTAATTGGAGTGCTCAAAATTGGGAGAAAATAAATAAAATATCAATTTCTATTGGAGCGCTAAAAAATAGAGGAAAATAAAAATATTTTATTATTATTATTTGGGCACTCAACTTGGAGAAAAGGAAAAATAAAATAAAAATAAATTATTTGAATTTGGGCAGCCACATTGGGAGAAAAGAAAATAAATAAAATATTGGTCTTTGGCCGACTTGGAGGGAAAAGATAATTCAAATCTTTAATTTGAATTTGTCGGCCTACCTCAAAGGAAAAAGAAGATTCAAGTATAAAAGAAGGTTGGCGGAGCTTCATTTGATCATCACGAACTTTTGGCAACTTTGGCATTTTTCTTGGCAAACTTTCCAAGGACGAAAACCCTTGTGGAAGGAGGTGTATTGGATGAAAACCCAATTACATCTTGGAGGTGGATTCATACAGAGTTCACACTTGCACTTCATTGGAGTTTTTGAAGATTCATTGAGCATTCTTGATACACCATTCACAGCTTATTGGATTGAAGACTTGATTGCAGACATTGAAGATCATTTACATTGCACATTGAGCACTGATTTGTGAGAGGTTCATTGCTTGACTTGAGCGCACCATTGGAGGGCAAATTCGGATAAGATCTATTGCATTTAGGAGATTCATTTGAGTTTAGATTTCATATCAGTTTTGTTGTAGACCTAAAATCTAACCGTCGCCCTTGTCATTTCACATTTTTGAGTTGCATTTCCATCATTCGCTACCTTGGATAAGGTCGATCTACGTAAGGGACCTTTGTCACCACTTATGAAGGGCAAACAACTCAGAAATTCGTTGGATCTGCAGTCCTAGTGAAACAGCCAGCAGTATATGATTGAAGACTCCAAATTCACCATCAATAGAGGCAACGACCAGCACCTAAGAGGCAGCGATCAGCATTGGAAGAGGAGACAACATACATTCGCATCATTGTTCATCATTTGAAGACTCTTTTGCCATCTTACATCTTCATCTTGAGGGCCGATTTGATCTAGGAGAGGTTCGCCTCCTTTGCATTGCCATTTGACACCATAATTGCTATGTTGATGTTCATCATTCATCATTGGTTTTGTAATAGCAGCCCTTGTATGTAGTTTGGCTATGCTAGAGCCATAGATTGGATGTAATTGTGCATTTGAACAAATTGAATTCATAACAGCAGAGATCTGATTTGGTTGATCATCATTTTGCAAACATCCTAGAGTGTAATTCAACTAGGGTTTGTTGGTACATGTTGATATGCTACTTGTGATGCATTTGGTATGATAATTTGGATGATATAAGTGTATGATTGGATCTGAAAACAAAAATCAGAATTCAGTCCTAGGGTTTCAAATTTGAAATTTTGTAAATTCATAAATTTTGGTCAAAACCCTAGTTTGGGACATTACATTGAACCCCTTAACTGAATTTTTTAATTGAAGCCAATCTAGGTTAGACCTGAACTCCCCACCCCCCCTCTCTACCCCCCGCCCCCTTCAATTTTGGATTGGTTCATGCTTAACAATTGAAGCTCTCTAGAAAGATTTCTGTTAATAGATATGATTTTAGCTTTCTCCCACAATACTTTTGTTCATATTCTTGTCGAGATTGATATTTCAAAAGAACTCTAAGCAAATATTGTGTTGAAAGTGGTAGATTGCTCATGGAAGTAGCTCTTGGACAATCTATCTTCCATTTTGATGCCTTAGATGTTTTGAAACAGGTCATGTTGCTGCTAATTTTCCTACTCAAACACAAATTTGATAATCATGCTACATGGTGGAAGGAAACTCTTCCCCATCAAATAGTTTGGGATCTTCTCCAATCCTTATTAATGCTTTAGAGCCTCCTCTTGGGGCTCCCTCTCTTTGTGTTTCTTCTCAAAAGTCAATCACAACCACACTAGTGAAAGATATTATTTCTCACTCAAATCGTTATGTAGAGACACCTACAAGTAGCTCTTTGTCTAGGGGGAATTAGTGAAGGTTTCTTTTGCCGATGAAGGTCTCTTATGCAAATGAAGGTCCTCATCCATCCCCTTTGGCTTTGGCTATGGGTGCTAGTAGCATGTAAAATGCTACCCCAATTTTTTCAAAATTTTACAACAATGATAGGACAGTGTTAGCACCAATGCATAAACAACTAAAGATGCCTCACACTTTCTGATCACCCAAATCCCAGGATGGGCAAGGTGAGAGCATACAGTGCCTAGCTTATACAAGCAATCAAACAACATTGAAATTACAATTCATCCGCTACGGCAGGCATCCACTTATTCAGTGGGAAAATATAAAGAGAATAACAATGTTCTTTCCCACACTGGCGGTAAACTATCCAGGGGTTATAAATGTGTATGACTGAAAAATAAATTATGTTTTTCCTCCACACTGGCGGTTGCACCATCCAGGGGTTAATCATATGTTTAAACAATATAAGATGATAGAGAGCAAAGAGCAACAGTTGAGAGATATAATGGAGGAAATACAATAATCATCAAAGATCAATGCGATGAGATAAAATCCACAATATATCCTGCATAATGAAGTTGAACAAGTTGCATCAGGCATAAGGACCAAGCTGTAAATCACTATATATGATCAGTGAAGAACTAATCTGAAACAATACTCAGTTTCATCCTCGGAACAACAGCCATACATCAATTCATAAAATGTGAATGCTCCTGACCAATCTGTGAACAATAATTTCCCATACCAATCATAAACAGTTGATAATACCAATCAGATTATAACTGCCCCATACCAATACCAAATCTGCATTTCAAGAAAATCAGACCCAGGCTATGTCGTACAGCTCAAGATCATCAAGATCACGTCATTTTATATATACTTTGCCCATAAGAAGATAACTAATTTGCACTAGAAGATTCAATATCAATACTGCCCAAAGTCTTAATAGTCAACAGCAGCAAAGATCGTACATTTTCAAGGTACGGAACCTGAGAGAGTACAGATGGAAAGAACTTCTTAACTCTTGCCCAAAAAATCTTCAAATAAGATTCACAAGAGGCATTCAAAACCATAAATTATCTTCCAAACAACAAGACTAGCAAACTGATCAATATTGAATTTCTATCACAAGTCGTTCAAATTGCATAGTACGACCATTGATGGTACGGAAATGATCAGAACTGCAAGGACACTCAATCAAAACTCTGCATAATACTGCCAAACTGATCTACTCATAACCACACTCAAACTACAATCAACCAAGGATGCCAAGTATTAGCTATTATTTTCTGATGTCATTCACTCCATTCTCAGGCAGTACGGACATGGATGTATGGACATATCAACAAGAGTCTTAAAATGCAATAAAATCCACTTCATATAGATTTGACTGATTAGTCTAATGCAAACAATGTTATCAAATGCAGTTTGCTTACAAGAAACATTCCCTATGATTTCTTGTTCCAAAACGTCCCATTCAGAAATGTACGGCACTTGCAGATGGTACGGATGCTTCCCAAAAATCATATACTACTTTAAAACTCCTCAAATTGGTCTTGAAAGAATCATTTCTACCATACAAAGGACCCAGCAATAGCTTAGAACAAACAAACATCAATGTTATTTGCAATCACCAAAATTGAGTTTTCAGCTGTACGGCCATGTCAGTACGGACATTGCTTAGAAGAAATTCAAAATGCAACCAAACACTAGTTTTATCTATGGATTATAGTCGCCCAAGGTAGACAATATATGCCACACAAACTTAAATCCAAAAACAATCTTATGAATTTGCAATCACACTTAGGATTTTTTTGCATAGTACAGCCTCATATGTACGGCCAAGTACAAGAAAATCATATATAATGCAAAACACACTCTGAAAACATATTACAATATCAATTCTACTCTCCTTAGTACAAAATGGACTCAAAGGCAAGAAACAACTACAACTCGCAAAACTCTGATCAGCTCCATGTGATTTTCTGAATGAAAACCATCAATACCAGCTAGGGTAGATATCGCACTACCGAAACTGATCTTCTTCGAGTGGGTTTCCATCCACAAGAAGGCAGAAAAAAACGGAAGAACACGCAGGTTCAATCCAACAGAGTAACAATACAAATCCAAGCGTGTCTCCAAATGAGCTCACAATGTCTTTTTATAACCTTTTGAGAGGAATATAATATTATTTCCTTTTGACTCTTCGTATTACTTCTCTCAAAGGACCCTTTTAATTTTCCCCGCCTAAAACACTTAACTAAATATTATAAAGTGACTTATTTGATTGACATTAAAATAAGTCACTTTATAACCTTTTAATATAATTATTTAATATTACCCTTAAACTTAGCAACTTTTTGCCAGGTAACATTAAATAATTAAAATAATTATTATTCCCTAGGCATAGGAAAATTGGGGACATTACAGTCCTCCCTTCCCAAAGATTGCTTGTCCTCAAGCAATCTGCAACTGCAATCCACCGAGCTGCCATAGCACCTGATGCCAGAGTGGAAACTAACTACCCTGACGACCATCCTCCTGGATCCCATATCAACCTGTCCATCCGACTATAAAAATAGAAGTAGATATCTATCCTGACCCAATCATCATATATCATCCATTTGTATGAGTAGACCATCAAAAAGATGTGAAAACCAATTTCCGTATGCACAGAGAGCAACTTTACAAGCCACCAATTGCCACTGTAGTAACTCAGGCCAACAACAAATATAAAATCATGGGTGTCAACATGACCCTACATACCAAGGAGATCCATCCAATCCTCAATGTCCATCAAATAAACATGCCTCCACACACTCCCAAGCAGCTGAATAGCTAGTGTAGACCATAAAAAATCTGAAAGTGCAATGGGATTCCAAGTAATACAGCTACTTACCCATGACGAATCAAAGAAAATGAAGTCACCAATCAGCAAATAAACAGCTGCCAGATCATAATCAATTGGTGACATAACCAAAGATGAGTTATGGATGGCTTCAACTCCCACCAAAGACAACTCCTGAATGACTGGTCCACTAGGGGTGTCATCAATATGATCATCAACATTATCAAACAAATGACCAACATCAACTGAAACTTCAAAATTATCCTCATCTATCCATTGTTCCATCTTGCTTGAGGTCTTCACTAAACCATCCAAATGATCAATTAATGAAATTTATGATTCATATGAACTCATTTGTTCATTGGGTTTGGCTGTCATAAGAGACTTGTTCATGACATATTTGGCATCATTCTTGAGAAAAAGAGATCTAAGATAAGCCTCCCCTTGTTGTCTTGCTTGATCTAAATGGTGAACTTGTTCTTTGATTTGCTGAAGATGCAATCTTGCATGGGCAGCTACCAGCTTAGCCTCCTTGGCCCTTTGTGACCATATATCACACCAAGTTTGTGTCCTTTCAACGTCATCCCAAGTCTGATATACCAAATCAGAATTCTTATGACTTGAATTCACCTCACAAATTCTATTTGTAACACCCAATTTATGAGAGCCATCTATAGGGAACTTTATGGTACTATCATCCTTATGTGAGCTTGTTACCTCATGATGGGTTGAAAGAATATGACTGTTGTTATAAAATTCAGAATACCTATCATATTCTTGTGCAATGTCTTCACGCTTCACAAGAGCATCATCTTTGAAATTTCATATTCAACACTTGTACTTTGAGTGCCAACACTTGCAGACTCTTCTTCCTTCTTTTCTCCAAGTGTAAAAGTCACAATCTCATAAGAATGAGGAAGAATATCGCTGTCCCAAATCAGAACTTTGGAATCCTCTTTAATGCCTACATTGTAGTCCTCAAACACCATCAAGTCTTGATTTGTCTCATCTTCTTCCCCAATGATTTGGGCGGGAAGTGTCTCAAATAAGTCTTCATCACTGAATGTCATAAGCTTGCAAGGTTCCTTATTATATGATTCTTCAATCCTCTCCTCAGCTTGTTCAATTCCTACTCCATTTGCCTTGTCATTTTGTAGCCTAGGAATAGCTGTTATAAATGACTGATTTTCTGAATTATGCAAGGTGTGATTATGCCTATTCAAAAGTAGACAAAGATCAGCAATCTCTCTATCTTGATCTTTCACAAATTGGATAGCTCGATCTCTATCTCCAACCAATTGTAAATAGTCTTCTTTTATCAACTCCAAAGCTTCTTTGAAAGGATGTAAATGTGTATGAAAGATACCATGTCCCATTCCTTTTTGTCTTTTCTCTTTTTGGGCTGTCCAAATGAGGTCTTCTAGGTGTTTGTGAATGCTATCCAATCTTGACAATGCTTGAATTATTGTATCTTCCTTCACCATCATTTGATCTTGCAAGACTTCCCAAACTAAGGACTTTTGTTCCAACTGTCCTTGGCTGCCATAGTCTGATTTTTCATCATGTGTTGGTGAAGAACCAACATGATCATCCAAAGAATCCATTCCATTGCTACCCATATCATTAACATGCTCTTCTTCTGAGTCATCTGAGAAGTCAAACTGTGGTTCTTGTATGGGAAAATCCCACTCAAAATTGGAATTGCTATTACTAGATTGATATTGATGATCCATGTTTAGTGTTGTCCTAGAAGTTTCAGCAGCTTCAAATTCCTCAACTGCTGCAACTCTACTTTTTTCAAACCCTTCAAGACATTCAGCTGCAACAATCTTAAGGTCACTTGATAATTTTCCTTCTAACATCCCATCAATCATTCTTACTTCTGTTTCTAGAGAATTGGCATCCTCATAGTCATTAAGCTCCTCATCAAATCTAGGATTTGCAAAGTCCATTCTTTCAGCTTTCAGGTCTTCATTGGCTTCATCAAAGAAACTCCAACACACTTCCACCACACTTGTCATAGGACTTTCAACGTTGTGAATATCTGTTACTCCACATGAAGACTCATCATCCCACTCAGCTGATTTATTTGATAATGAGATGCTATCCATTTGCAGAGAATGAGGAACTTGTATACCAAAAGAGATTAACTCTTTTGTAGTTAGTTGATCCTTGAACTTCTCAATCTTCAGCTCCATTAGTTTGGATGTGAAATCATAAGCTGCAGAGGATACATGTTGCTCTTTCCTCCAAATGACCAACAAATCTGATTGCAACTGTGGGCAAACCTCATCTCCTTCATCTAAAATCAGGGACATGATGTTGAGCATGCTCTTTTTAACCTTATCTTAATGATGTTTTTCTGATTCCAGAAATGAAGTATTCAAACATCAGGAGGATCAATTCATTGCACCTTAAATCAATCATCAAATAACTTAATCTTTGCCATAATTTCCAAGATTTTCACCCTTTGACCAAAGGTAGGACTTTTTACATCATGCAGCCCTTGGAAACTCTTCACCATCAGCTGAAATATGAATTTCATAGTATCATCATCATAGGGTGCCTTAGGAGCTGAAATCCTTGCAACTTCACTAATGCAAGTGACAGCTGCAAGCCTTATCTCTTCGTCATGATGTCTCATCAACTCTGGCTTGACCAACAAACACACCAAAGGAGCCAAAGCTTTACGCACTGCCTGAGAAGGTGATTGGTCAACCTTACATAGACAACCCTCTGCTTCATCCAAATTTCTAAGAACTTCTTTAGGTAGAGGTAAATGTTCCAGTCTCCTACCAACAATCTTTAGCTTCTCTTGTAAATCTGAGATGGCATCTTGTTCTTTGCACCATCTTTCAAATCCCTCTTCAATGGAAAACTGGTTTTGCTCCACTGATTTCAACAAAACTTTTAATGGCTCACAAACAAAAGTCATGTTGCCCAATTGAAAATCTGATTTGGCTATGACAAACTGCAACAAGATCAGTTACCCAACAGGCTGGCAGGATAACTAAGAGCTCTGATACCACTGTAAGATGCTACCCCAATTTTTTCAAAATTTTACAACAATGATGGGACAGTGTTAGCACCAATGCATAAACAACTAAAGATGCCTCACACTTTCTGATCACCCAGATCCCAGGATGGCCAAGGTGAGAGCATACAGTGCTTAGCTTATACAAGCAATCAAACAACACTGAAATTACAATTCATCCGCTGCAGCAGGCATCCACTTATTCAGTGGGAAAATATAAAGAGAATAACAATGTTCTTTCCCACACTGGCGGTAAACTATCCAGGGGTTATAAATGTGTATGACTAAAAAATAAATTATGTTTTTCCTCCACACTGGCAGTTGCACCATCCAAGGGTTAATCATATGTTTAAACAATATAAAATGATAGAGAGCAAAGAGCAACAGCTAAGAGATAATGGAGGAAATACAATAATCATCAAAGATCAATGCGATGAGATAAAATCCACAATATATCCTGCATAATGAAGTTGAACAAGTTGCATCAGGCATAAGGACCAAGCTGTAAATCACTGTATATGATCAGTGAAGAACTAATCTGAAACAATACTCAGTTTCATCCTCGGAACAGCAACCATACATCAATTCATAAAATGTGAATGCTCCTGACCAATCTGTGAACAATAATTTCCCATACCAATCATAAACAGTTGATAATACCAATCAGATTATAACTGCCCCATACCAATACCAAATCTGCATTTCAAGAAAATCAGACCCAGACTATGCCGTACAGCTCAAGATCATCAAGATCACGTCATTTTATATATACTTTGCCAACAAGAAGATAACTAATTTGCACTAGAAGATTCAATAAATAACAATATAGATTCAATATCAATACTACCCAAAGTCTTAATAGTCAATAGCAGCAAAGATCGTACATTTTCAAGGTACGGAACCTGAGAGAGTACGGATGGAAAGAACTTCTTAACTCCTGCCTAGAAAATCTTCAAATAAGATTCACAAGAGGCATTCAAAACCATAAATCAGCTTCCAAACAAGACTCGCAAACTGATCAATATTGAATTTCTATCACAAGTCGTTCAAACTGCATAGTACGACCATTGATGGTACGGAAATGATCAGAACTGCAAGGACACTCAATCAAAACTCTGCATAATACTGCCAAACTGATCTACTCATAACCACAATCAAACTACAATCAACCAAGGATGCCAAGTATTAGCTATTATTTTCTGATGTCATTCACTCCATTCTCAGGCAGTACGGACATGGATGTACGGAGATATCAACAAGAGTCTTAAAATGCAATAAAATCCACTTCATATAGATTTGACTGATTAGTCTAATGCAAACAATGTTATCAAATGCAGTTTGCTTACAAGAAACATTCCCTATCATTTCTTGTTCCAAAATGTCCCATTCAGAAATGTACGGCACTTGCAGATGGTACGGATGCTTCCCAAAAATCATATACTACTTTAAAACTCCTCAAATTGGTCTTGAAAGAATCATTTCTACCATACAAAGGACCCAGCAATAGCTTAGAACAAACAAACATCAATGTTATTTGCAATCACCAAAATTGAGTTTTCAGCTGTACGGCCATGTCAGTACGGACATTACTTAGAAGAAATTCAAAATGCAACCAAACACTATTTTATCTATGGATTATAGTAGCCCAAGGTAGACAATATATGCCACACAAACTTAGATCCAAAAACAATCTTATGAATTTGCAATCACACTTAGGATTTTTTTGCATAGTACAGCCTCATATGTATGGCCAAGTACAAGAAAATCAGATATAATGCAAATCACACTCTGAAAACATATTACAATATCAAATCTACTCTCCTCAGTACAAAATGGACTCAAAGGCAAGAAACAACTACAACTCGCAAAACTCTGATCAGCTCCATGTGATTTCCTGAATGAAAACCATCAATACCAGCTAGGGTAGATATCGCATTACCGAAACTAATATTTTTCGAGTGGGTTTCCGTCCACAAGAAGGCAGAAAAAAAAACGGAACACGTAGGTTCAATCCAACAGAGTAACAATACAAATCCAAGCATGTCTCCAAATGAGCTCACAATGTCCTTTTATAACCTTTTGAGAGGAATATAATATTATTTCTTTTTGACTCTTCGTATTACTTCTCTCAAAGGACCCTTTTAATTTTCCCCGCCTAAAACACTTAACTAAATATTATAAAGTGACTTATTTGATTGACATTAAAATAAGTCACTTTATAACCTTTTAATATAATTATTTAATATTACCCTTAAACTTAGCAACTATTTGCCAGGAAACATTAAATAATTAAAATAATTATTATTCCCTAGGCGTAGGAAAATTGGGGACATTACATAGCACGCCCCCAACCGACCCTTAAATGGCTCATAAAATGTAGATTATTTTGTTGACGAATCAACATGATCTAGATCTCCCAAGAAGGGCAGATTGAACATTGCTGTCTAATTGAAAATCTAGCAAATCTAAAAAATTATAGCCTACATGCTAAGATTTGGTGGCAAGAAAACAAAATAATAGTCTTTAGTTTTTGATGATAGGGCAAATTTTTTGGTAAGCCCTCACCAATTGATACCAATAAATGGATTAAGCTAGCTTTAGTTCCTGTGGGGAAAGAAATCACACCCTACAACAATATCAATGTCTAAATAATGATAAATTGATCAATAATAATCAAATCCTAAATTAATATTGAATTGCAAATGATGAATGGAAGGGGGATAGAAGATATGCTTAGCTCTTAGTAAGGTTCAAGTCATCAATGCTGAAGATTTGGCTCTGTATTATGCCCAACAATCGAATATTGAAATCAAGAACTATACTTGCATTTGTCAGATTGTAATGCTTCTACTTTGTGATTTGAAGATTAATTAGGAATAAATCACATCCGCAATTTAGTTTGTGGACACCTATGCACCACACAATTTCCTCCTCTATTAAGGTCTAGATTATCAACCAATCACCTTCACTAATTCTTGTTGCTGAACAAAATGTGGCACTAAGAAATGCCTTCAGGGATTTGCTATGAGAGGATTTAAGTATGAAATTTCATTCGCTCTAAGTCACCCCATTGCTAGTTTCACAAGATTGAAGCCACAAAAAACAAATTATCCGAAATGCCTAGGTGTAGTATATGTAGTGCAATGCTATCTGATATGCTTTCTCTTTATAATGCTTGATATTTCTAGTTGATCTCCCTTGATTGATGATCCTTAGATTATTGCTAATGTCCTAGGGATTGTCATTAAATACACAACCCAAGGCACTCAATTCAAAACATTAAATGTGTAAGCCGATGTGCAAGGATTAGAATTTTTGAAAGGGTTGGCTTGGGAAGGCAGGAAAAGTCATGAGGATGGTATCATAGGTGTAATTCATTCCTAGGGATAGAATCACACCTGCAATCCAATCCAAGATGCAGGAACGAGTGCTGTGAGATCTGGTCCTAACCTTTGGGGATTGAGTTAGGTGAATAGAGGAATGGTTTCAGGTTTTATGTCAGCTTAAGTGTAAGAAAGATCGAATTTGGTGCCAAGGCAATGTATTTAGAACAGGGCCAAAGTGAGTGAAAAAAAATAGGGTAAAAAGGGCAAAGTATACACTTTTGTCCTCTGCAATTCCATGAATGGGGTTTTTAAAATCTACTCAGCATGGACGGTAAGAAAAGGAGCCTCTTGCAGTAAATGGTCCCATGGATGATTGAACTTCTGGTCCCATTCAGTAGTTCAGAAATATGCATTATTTTTTAATTGATTTTCTGATATACAAATTTTCCATTTGGCAATAAAGACTATTTAAATATGTGGATGCTGAAAACTCAGTCCCCCTCTCGAAGGGTTGTGCTCACAATCTGTGCTAAAAATAGTTGCTCTAGATAATTAGCTAAGATTCCATTTTCTGTAATAGTAAGCAGATTTCATGGCACATAATGAAAACAGGAGTGGTAACTCATTCCATGGGACCCACATTAATATTATAATTGCATTGCTGGAAATGAAAAGAACTGAACAATTTAACAATGTTCCAAAAATGAATAGCTATAGTTATGAATATCATTTAATACAGTGCCATATCGCTGGGATGGGATTTCATTTAACGTTAATAATCTCCCGCTCTCTACATGTGATGCAAAACGTGTATGGCAATGATATCAATAGTATCAACTTAATCTTATCGTCTGCAGTGTGCCACTGGAATGAATACATTGGATGTAGTTACAGGACGCCACTAATCTTGATAAGTGAGTGGTTATTGCCAATTTCTATTCAGAGTAGTTCGGAGATCTGCAACACACATCCAAGATTTATTTATTTTTTAATCTCATCAACGAGAGTTGTCCTCTATTGTATAAGAACAAGGGTTAAGAGGTCACTAAACATTATAAAATGCACAACAAACTACATGATATACTATGTTTTTTTTTTAATCCAAGTACTTTCAAACTGCAGATAATAAATGCAAGGGGGAATTTAACTTACATGAATCGGCATTTCTTCTATTACAAGGCCACATCCTTCTTCGATATTTTTTAGACTCACTACTTCCCCTCCAACAACCATATTTATAACAATGGCCCCTGAAGTAGGTCAGTTTACCATCTCAATCAATAACATATCAAATAATTTTCCAAGTTATTCGGAGTGAAGAAGTAGCTCTAAACCTTTAAATGCAATAAATCATCAATTCAGTATGCCAAATGAAAGACACTGTTCACTTCCATTTTTCTCACTAGCTTCAGGGTTTCATTTTAGGTGCATCCACAGCATTGGCACCCATTCAATAATTGGTGATTCCCCCTAAATATTTGAAGTGGTTTTCTCTATTTACTCTTCTCCTTTCAACCATCAAATATATAAAGGTTCTCTGATACAAATGCAACTCGGCAGTTAAACAAGACTCAAATCATCTATGATGTATCCTTTCAGTCAGCTCCTTTGCTAAAGGTGCTAAATTCTTAGTATAATACCTCTTACTGTGTGAAAAAGAATGCAAAACTACTACATAATGTAACTCTGAGTTTAAAGATACTATCCACATGAAATTTGTCGCAAAATCCAAGCATGTCCAACCCATCTACTTAACAAATATATTTAGTTTTTTAACAAAACGACGATGTAATTGTTAAAACAAAGGTTTTAAGAGGAAACAGAATGAGGGTAACTAGATTCCTATGGGACTTCTCAATCTAGATCTGTGAAGAGTAAGTGATGATTGCTTCACAATCTTGTCTAGCACAAAAAGCTTAGCTTGTTTTATTTTAATGCACCTATGATAGTGACTTGGTTGAGTGCTTATTTATAGAGCATTTTGATAGAACAATACAACTGAAACATTTATAAGAGAGCATACAAGCAGCTCTGCATTAGACAAACAAGCAGAACCAACCTCGGACCTTGCTCGAACATAGGCCTCAAGAATAGCCTACCAACAACCTTCGCTTTTAAGGCCTAACAAACCTCTCACCTAAACACGACTGCTGCATCAACAAGAAAAGCATTAACCGTTAACCTGGACATTAAAGGGTTATAGAGGTGAACATTGTACACATTCAACTCTCGATTACTTATGATTTTTTATTGTTAAGGGCCGTTGATGAATTTACCTCCTATTATGGAATTGGGGTGGGCTCAGCTGAAGTAATCTTGTTGTAAGCACCTAAGTCCTTACAATCTGTCCTAATTCATCCCTTCATAATGCCTACACATTGTTCCACCTCTTTGCCCTCTGTTGGTTCCCTTGTACCTATTTTGTCTCTTTAGATGTCTTTTGTCCATTTTCCATCAGGATTGAAGTCGACTGACTAATTTGATACTAGTCAACACTGCCAAGATTACTGGATTTTCCCTAAAGTAAGCTCATGTACTAAACCTTGGTGGCATCAGCTTTCTTGCAATATTGGCATAGGAAATGACATGCATATTTATAGGGTTCCTAGATCACCATTCAGAAACAAGCTCATCACATCTCTAGCATTTTGCTCATATTTACAAGTCTTCACCATGGACACTTTACAATATTCAATGACAAAGGAACTTTGTTCTCTAAGACAGATCTAAATCCAAAAACAGAGGAAAACCATTAACATACAGCAAAGTCTTAGGAGATCTCTACATGGTTTATATTAGGTCTTCTTTGCTCCTATTAGTTCCCTTTGACGTCCCACCTCATGACACCTTTTCCCTAACCAAAGAATATCAATTTGTTAGCAAATCTCCCTAGGTAAGACCCGTTGCCCTATATTCATTATAATATTTTGATCTTGATTATATATTTTAGTTGGTTTATTACTTGTACTTGCTAACCCTACATACTACATATATATTGCCTAAACTTAATCATTACACAATGCCTACACATAGCTATTAAGAGAGCACCTTTCCCTTCCATGCCTCCTCCCCCACCATTGTCATGCCCCCATATCAAAGCACTGTTAAACTAAAGATTTAGCCATAATCCATTAATAAATATTAATAATTTAAATATTATTATAATCATTTATTATAATAATATAATAATATAAATATAATAATAAATATAAATAACATAAATATTGATATAAATATCAATATTGTTAATATAAATATAAATAATATTATTATTATCCTATACGATAATTATATAAACTAATACAAAGTGAGAGAAGTAGTTCCCATAAGCTAAAGTCAGTGATTGGCAATCAAATATAAATAAAATATGTATGCGGCGATTATAATTACAACTATTATAAGACGAATTTATTAATATGCAGCAAAATCACTAAAAGCCACGATCTTTGGTAAAAAAAAACCCTTGGAAATATATAAAAGGGCATAAGGGGTATGATGGGAAAAAGGGTGTGTGAAATATATATTTAATCATATATAAACAGCAGCAGCGATACAATAAAAATTATATTAATCATTCCATGGAAAACATTGGAAAATAGAAAGAAGACCGCAGCAATAAGTAAGGAATCCAAGGTAAAGCTACAGCAGGTAAGTAAGTATTTATATGTATTGGTTCAATTTATGATTTGTAAGAATATAAATGATAAGATTAGTATGAAGTTAGAATCCTTTATGTATAAGGAATTGAATATTGGATCTGATCATCAGCATTAGAGTGTCCAAGTTATATATAATTGGATAAGGAATAAAATGGCTTATGGATCATGATCTTACAATGGCCTTAAGAATAAAGGCATGAGTTCCCAAGGGTAGATACAAGGCTTCCTTATTAACCACCTAACACTAAGAAGGTGGGGTAGATAGTTATGGTACGTATTGATCAATCCATGGGAATGGGCCTTGATTGACAAATCAAGGATATTATGGGCCTTGGTTGACGAATCAAGGATATTGCTATGGACCCTCGATTTAAATATCGAAGGAATGGGCCTTAGTTGACGAACTAAGGAATAATGTTAATGAACCCATAGGATTGAGATGACATCACCTTCCTAACGAATGTTCTCTCATAAGGTGGGAGGTGAGGTTAATAAGAGGCCTAAGGATTATCTCACCCAAGGAGAATCATGATGTATGGAAAAGTGGATTTATGAAATGGCAAATAGTGTATGGTTATGTTTATTATTATCATCAAGATTAAGTAGAAATGGGAAATGGAAAATTAATGTTCTCTTTTACAAGTTGAAATTGTGTGCAAGGTTGAGAAAATTTTGGCTTGCTAGAAGGGGACATTGCAGTTGTCATGTCCCCAATTTTGGAGTAACTTAAAATTGTTTTAATTGTAAATTAATTTTGTAAAGTATTTTTATTTACTTTATAAAATTAATATTTTATTTAAGTTACTTAAGTCAGTAGTACTACACTTTATTAAAAAGTGTTATGAACAAGCATTTAAAAAGTTTTAAGTGCAAAAATTTAATAAAGTTCATGTAAAAGCATTTAAAATGCTTGGGTATGATGTAAACTCTCATTTAATAAATTACGCTGGGCCTAATTAATGTAATGGCTTTATAAGCAAGCCTGAGAGTCATTTGAAGTCATGTCTGGATATCTGTATGTTTTGGTTTATGACTTTTGTCAAGTTGTATTCAGCTCATGTCAAGGTGATGTTCCCTTGCATTTGCAGAAATCGGTTTGGTGATGCACCCTTACCGTCATTGAGGTGAAGTTACTTTAGATTTCACCATTGTGCTTCAAAGCATTGTTCTACATTTCTGAGGGTTTGAGTTTATTGGTTTTCGATATTTGGTCAGAGACCTATGTTATGGAAGTGGATATATCATTGAAAAATTCATTGCATTTGTTTGAAGACATTTGAAATCCATTTCATCCATAGAGACTCGATTTGCTAAAAAGGTTGTTGTATTGTGATACTTCAGATCCATCATAGTTGCTGCCCTATTGTATTCGCAAATTTAAATAACGATTTTATTGTTTTAAGTTTCAATGACTCCATTGATTTGAAATACTGCGTATGAGCGCTAAATCCGTCAATAGCATCCCCCGCATATCATTGAAGGAATCCGCATTGTTAAAGCGCTTATTTTCCTTGCAATCGACTTGGAAGATATTGTATGCATTGAAGACTATCTGCTGGGGACTGTACGCTGACTCATCACAGCTGTTGACTATGAGAATTATATTTGTTGAACAATGGGACCCAATGTCTACTAAAGGATCTCAAAGATTAAAAAGGTGCGCATGAAGTATTTAGGTCTGCTCATGTGATTGAGTTTAGCATTATTAAAGCTTTAAAATTTTTATTAGATTGAAAATGAAAATGAAAGTTTTTAATGACGTCCACAAGACCGAAACAGTCTATGGGACCCGCCAGAGCAGCAGACCACGCAAGCAGGCTGCCCATTAAACCTAACTGCTGCTCTCAATCTCCTTGATGATAGTCAATCTTCGTCTATGGATTCTGTCCAAAAAATCAGCCACTCTCACAATCTTTGTTTCAACAAACAAGGCCGTTAAAGACACAACATTCAAGGTATCCTTGAATTTGAAACGAATGCCCTCATATGCTTTGCACTCCATGATGTAATGCCATTCCATTTCCACTAAGCCCGACGTACAAAGACGGCAAATCCTATCCGTCCACTCTTCTCTGGGTGTCTTCCATCTACCTGTTTCACACCTAAGATGGTGTGAGCTAGTTCTAAGCTGGGCCAATAGCATTTTATATTTCCACTTGATATCTGCCATGATATAACACTTTTGATCGTGATCACATGTGGGGTTAAAATGAATGGCATAGTATTCTCTTTTTTGCCCGAGTTGTTGAGACCACATGGCAGCTTTGACTTTCCCCCTCACAAACTTTTTGATTTCCACATTTGTTCTTGGGCACTCTTGAATGTTGATGCCCCACTTGTGCAACCACTTGACATTTTGATGCATCCACATATTCTTCCTTCTGGTGATCTTTTCCTCCGCTGCAATTTTGGGCCAGCGGTGCTCCCCCATGCTCTCAATTCTCTTCAGATACCCCACAAGCCTGGTTATCGCCATCGCCTCAATAGGATAAGCGCCTGCTTCAGCCAGGATAATTTCATATGGGACTGAGCTTTTTATTTTAAAGCTGCTTGTGATTAGATGTTTTTGTAATCTTTCTATTTGCCTCCATTTCGAAGTTGATGTGCTACTGCCCCAGACTTCGCAGCCATACAATATCACCGGTACAACCAACAGTCCAAAGAGCTTCTACTTTGTTTTCCAGTCCCAAAGCTCCGCAGATCTGCAGCTATTTTGAAGCATGTACAATGCTTTCCATCCTCCTTGTATTCTTTTTGTCCTGCATGTCTCCCAACTGAGATTGCTACAAAAATCAAGACCCAGGTACTTGTATTCCTTTACTACCTGAAGGGGGTTGCCTTTGAACTCAAAGTTTATTTGTTTCTTAGTCCTTCTCAAGGTGAAGATCATGATTTTTGTTTTGCTGATGTTCACTTGCATTCCCACCTCCTGACAGAAAGACTCAAGAGCCCTCAGGTGTTCCTGCAGGCTATGTGCTGTTTTGGCCATTAACGTAAGATCATCTGCATATAACAATAGCTTGACCACATAAGTGGCCAAGTGCACCCCTTCTCCTCCCCGCTTGTCAAGCCACTGCTCTAGTTTGTCTATGTAAAGCCCAAATAAAGTTGGGGACAAAGGACACCCTTGCTTGACACCAATCTCGCTCCCAAAGCACTCTGACATGCCATCTTTAGTTTTTATCTTGGCCTGCACCTGTTCATATAGTCTATGCACTGCTCCTCTATACTCCTTCGGTATACCCAACTCCTCCATTCTACCCCAAAGCTTACTTCTAGGTACTGTGTCGAAGGCCTTTTTAAAGTCAACAAAGCAGCAAAAAGCTTCTCCCCCCTGCTTGTCCCAGATTTTTTCAATCAAATGCCTAAGAGTAACACCATGATCAATCGTGGAGTGCTTTGCTCTAAAGCCAGCTTGTCCTTTTGCCCTCTTGCCCTCCTTTTCTATCCAAGTGCTTATTCTTCGTTCTACCATGCTTCCAAAGAGTTTTCCGAAGAGGGGGTTGATCATAATAGTGCGATAGTTTGAAGGATTGCTAGCATCCCCGTTCTTGTGAAGAGGGATGACCACACTTGTGGTCCAGATAGTGGGGAAACCATGCTGGATCACCCTGTTGAAAATTCTTTTGATATGTGGCGCTAAGGCTTCTGTGCTCCACTTCAAGTACTCTGCCTGTAGCCCATCTATATCTTTAGCTTTGCCCGTTGCTAACTTTTTGATTCCTTCTATGACATCCTTTGTGGAGAACAACTTAGCGTTCATGGTGAGTATCGGAGGAAGAGTTCTATCTTGGTCTCTTTCGTACAATGTTTTAGCATACTGCAGCCATTGTGTATCAGTGATATTGTTCTGAACTATGATTTTAGTTTGCTGCAATTCCCTCTAAAAGCCTCTTGGATTAGCTTTTCCAAGAGAAATCAGCTCTTTTCTCCTGAATTCCATGTATTCTTGTTTTGACCTTACTAGTTTTTCATATATCTTTTTATTTGCTTTTTCTTTTCCAGATAACTTCAACGATCTCTTTGCTGCTTTACATTCCTCATCATACCAAGGATTCGCAGGAAAATTGTTTTTGATGGCTCTTCTAGCTTTCGTTCTTTTGCACGCTGATAAAGCCTTGTGAATAATGTCCATCAAGTGTTCGCTGCCCATTATGTCCTGTTTTGTTCCGGGACAGCCAATATCCTTACCCTTTTGTAGCTGTTTATCTATCATATTTTTAAAAATATCTTGATTCTCGTGATTTAAGCGAATCTTGCCTTGAAAGTCTTCTTTCTTGAGTGTTTGAAGATTAGCCTCCTGCTGGTCACTTTTTTGCATGCTGAACTTTATGTATATTGGACTATGATCAGATTTCATTTCAACAGGACAACACCCAATCTCCAACTCTTTTACCTTTAGAATGGCTCTTTGTGAGCAAATGACATAGTCTACCACGCTTTGCCCATTATAGGTATGACATGTGAAGTTTCCCGAGCTTGGCCAAGCATTTATTCCATTGCAAATGACTAAATCATGAAGGCTGCACATCCCTAACAATTCTGCACCAAAAGACGAGATACCTCCTTTTGTGTCCTGAGATAACCTTTCCCATTTCTGATTCTCTTCTTCTTCAAGCCAAAGCGGATTGCTCTTCTTCCCCTCTTCCAAATTGAGGGAAAGGGCTTGGTTATTTGCAGTTCTAGCATTGAAATCTCCTATTAGCATGATCTCACCCATAGAACTGAACACTGTTATGTCTTTTTTGAGAGTCTCATATGGATCCTCCTTGTCCAAGTTCTTTTTCTTGTATGTTTTAGAACCATACGGAGCAAAGTAGCAAGCAACCAGCCAAACTATGGACCCTACGTTAGTAATCTTTATCCATATGTATTGGTTATTTGGGTCTTTCTTTTCCAATTTTATTGTTCTTTCATAATCTTTTTTGACCAAGACCGTCACCCCTCCATGTCCTTTGCCACTATCCGTTAATTCATTCCATACTGACCACTTCTCATACCCTTCAAAATCAGGGACTTTGCAGCCCTCATGCTCGTGTGTTTCAACAAGGACAATGATGTCTCTCCCCTTCGCTATGGGCCCTAAACCAGGACCCCTCCTCCAAGGATAGCCTCTACAATTCCAGCCTACCATTGAGAGGTGGTCCTGGGGGGCCCCACCTTCCTATTTGTGAGCGAAGGCGTTGCCTCCCACCTGTGCTTTACCTCTGTATAACCAAGCTTCATTACCCGCTTTTTTTGCTGCTACCACCTTCTCCCACTCCTTTCTCCTTTCCTCTAATTGTGCTAGTGTTAGATCCTCGTCTATGTAGAATTGTGTCCCTTTGAGGAGCTTTTTGTTTCTTAAAATTTGGAGCTTGTCTTCCCAATTTTTCAATGACACCCTAATATTTCTACTCTTTTCCCCTCTTGTTATTTGTCCAATTCGGCTTGCCTGTAGGATGTTTCCCGCCCACTGAAGGTTACTTATTAGGAAATCTCTTACTACCTTGCTAGTTATTTCTCCTTCTCCTTGTTCTTTCACCCCTTTTATAATTATATTTGTTGCTTTGTCTTGCCTGTCCCTTTCTTCCCACATTTGTAATTTAATCTGTTTCTTTATGATCTCTGTTTGTGACCCTAACACCCCTTTTACCACTTGAGTCCAAGACTTGGCCTCCTCAAGTTTCTCCATGATTTGAGTTTCCTTGACTTCCATGTTCTCTAGGACTGATTGAAATTTCTTGAAATCCGGAATGTTTTCATTCTCCTTTGTTTGAACTGTATTTTTGTTCTTGATTTGACTTAGTTCCTATTTTAATGCCAGAAGTTGCTGCTGCCCTGATTCAAAGTTGTTTAGCAATTTGTTTACTTGGTCTTTAAGTGCCTTATTCTCCTGTGCTATCTTGCGGTTGTTTTCTATAGATTCTTGAAACTTGGTATCTATCACCTGTTCTCTTGCCTCTAACTTAGCCAGTCTACTTTTCAACGCCATTAACTCCATGACATAGAGTTTGGAAGACCAGGTTAACGGAGTTGAAGCAGGACTGTAAAGTTCGTGGCTGTCAAGGTTACTTTCTTCTTCTTTTCCGTTGTTTCCAAGTTGTTTTATGGCTTCCTGTTTTATTGCTTCCTGTTTTGTTTCTGCTGTCTATTGCTCGAGCTCTCCTAAGAGATTTTCCTGCTTCTCATCCATCAAGCCTAGTTGTATTGTGTTCATTAAAGGAGTTGCTTGATTATTGCAGGCTAGTTTGGGTAGAATAGCCACGAATTTTCTCTTTCCCAGCAGTTTTAGTTTCTTTGCTATTTTGGATTGCTTGCATTGTAGAATCCGTTTATACTGTTTTGCATTGACGAATGTCAGTTTTTCCCCTGTATCCACCACTCTGTTTTGGACCTGAACTGACCCGTGTGAGTGCAAAAGCAGAGCTTCCAGGGCCCCTGCAGCAATAGAGGACTGGCTCACTGGGTTCTCGGGGTCCCAAGTCAGATTAGCACCATAAGGTATTAGCATGTTTGCTTGTGGGTCCCCATGAGTTTCCTCAAACCCTACCTTTTCCATAGCCTCTAACTCTACTGACAGACCTTTTGTCATGAGTCCTTTTGCAAGGGGGTTTGTTTGTGTGTCCATTAACAAAATGATTTTGTTCCCTGTCATGGGACCCTCAAGGGCCCTGACTTTCTGTTTTCTTGGTGCCACGGTGAGTATTGTCTGCTTGCTTTGAGAAACTGGTTAATGAAAAGGAAAAGGACAACTGATACTGCCTGCTTGGTTTGATACTGCCTGTTTGGTCAAAAGAGAAAAGACCGCATATGCAAAAAGATTTGGTTAAGAAATAAAAAGATCTGTCTGTTCGATGCTCCAACCTGTGGCCCACGGGCCCCTCCTCCTCTCACGGATTCTAAGTGGGGTCCGCAACTCTCTAAAGCTAGCTGCAACACAATTAGAAGAGGAGATTTGATTGATAAATCGTGGCTGAAGGAATACCATATTTATGGTAGCACTATGTAAAAAGGAAGGCAGTTTTGTGTTTATGTATTGCTACCTAACTGGTGGACAAAATCTGACACATCAACTTAGTCAGCAGCTATGGATAAATATTTAATTTCATAGAGAATTCGTAGCTTTGAAAGAAATCAATATAAATTGTATGAAGATCATCTTTTCCTTGTAAGTGGATTGTGGGTCCCAGCGTGAGCATGGAATCTTAGGAAAAGGGGACAGCAACTGACAGGCTTTCAGACTTGTCTACAGATATTATAGCAGCACTTGTAGCCTTCCAAATGCATTCCATATCACAGAAGAATTCAGATTCACAGTTCTGAATTTCAGAATAAGACACAGCAGAGCTGATCTCTAACAGCTATCAGTATTCAAATTGGATTGGGGCAGTAATTAGCATCAGCATTGGAATACATTAATATCAGCATATTGTGGTTAGTGTTTCATCATTGGATTGGACTTGTTATTTGTTGCACTTGATTTCTGAGCAGTGTTAGAGACATGTACTTCTGATTTTATGAACAACATTATTCATACATCTGTGCATTCCCAACCATATGAAGTGTTAGTGCAAACTGTTTGATAAAATGCTTACTCTATTTGCTATTGATTTGCAATTCACAGTCATAGATTATGTGTCAGAGTTAAATTTGAAAGGTGCAGAAATATAATCAGAACTCAGTCCCAGGGTTTTACCTTAATTGACAAATGAAATATGTCAAATTAAGTGATTGGAAAATCGAAGATATCTTCTACCAGGAAGGGGATACTACAGCAGTGGTATCAGAGCAGTCATCCTGCCATCCTGTGAATAATAGTTAAATAAAAAATAAAAATAAAAATACTTTTGTCTAATCCTTTAATCCTAATTGGGATTGCTTGAGGACAAGCAATCTTGAGTGGGGAGGGTTGTCATGTCCCCATATCAAGGCACTGTTAAACTAAAGATTTAGCCATAGTCCATTAATAAGAGGCCTAAGGATTATCTCACCCAAGGAGAATCATGATGTATGGAAAAGTGGATTTATGAAATGGCAAATAGTGTATGGTTATGTTTATTATCATCAAGATTAAGTAGAAATGGGAAATGGAAAATTAATGTTCTCTTTTACAAGTTGAAATTGTGTGCAAGGTTGAGAAAATTTTGGCTTGCTAGAAGGGGACATTGCAACCATCTCCTTGTCCCTTTATCAAGTGCTAGTCTTGTCTAGGAGATTCCTCTTCTAAAGGTATAAGTTTGGCATTGGCTGAAAAATATTGCATGTGCTTAAGGTTTAAACATGGGCCCGATTTAAATTTTTAGAGCTAGCTTGTTGGAGATCCAAACCTAATGTTCATTAACCAACATCGAGGTTCTTTCGTCTAAGAGGTTTTTTTTGTGGGGCAACATTTCTTATTACGCCGAGAGGCGTACTACAGTCGCAGTGGGGGTGGAGATGAGAGCACTCATTTTTTGGTTGTAAATATAAATGCAAAAAAATAGAAAAATAAATTAAAAATAAAAATAGTAAAAAAAAATTGTAGAGGCAGCTCATTTGTGTGTTTCATTTGTGCTGGACTCATTTATGAATAATTCTATTCTTGGTGGCCGTTTCAACTCTCTGCAATGCCAATTCAAGTCATTCAATTGGCCAGGTCAACAATAATATAACAACGCCATCTCTGAAGCAGTGTAGGGGCTTAAATTCTCAAGCTCAAGCTCTTCTTTGTTTGTTGAGGGAGCAACGTCCGATGATGAAATTACATTTGGAGAGCGCTAAAATGATAGGGAAAATAGATGAAAGGGGGGGTATTGTTTATGTTCACTGCACAGCAGATCTAGGAAGGGCACCAGCTGTTGCAATTGCTTATCTTTTCTAGTTCTGTGACATGGATGTAAGATTCTCAACGATCATGGGCAGCGACCTGCACATTCATTTGAGAGCTGGTATTGAAAGGGAGGAGCACATTAATGTGTAGCGTCAATCTATTTTCAAAACAATCTTTTGCTTGAAATATCTGTTGCTCTTGTTGAGAAGAAGCACCAGGTTGCCATTGTAGAGTTGAATCGGATTTACTTTTGCATTTAGGTTCGATAAAATTTTTAAAATGTAGTTACTGGATTAAAATAAATATTTTTCTTTAAAGTAGGTTTAAAATGATATTTTCAGTTTGTATAGGAAATGCTGTTGGCTTTGCCCCTATTTTTGCATGCATTTTGTGCTTAAATTCTGTGACTGGGTTTTGGTGCCTTATCTGCCCTCAATGGTTTAACTATAGTATACAGTTTCAAAGTTATGTGGGGCTTTGTGGGCAATATGCCATTGTCAAGCCTACGAATATGCAGCTTTGTTAAACTTCTATTAGTTTATTATTATTGGTTTCAATTTTTCAAGTGGTAAAAAGTAAGGAATTTTAATTTAGGATTTCTTTGTTTCTCATTTTATTCATACACAAAAATCATAAATAATCATTCTATTTTAAATTGGGAAAAAAGTCATTCTATTTTAAATTGGGAAAAAAGTCATTCTATTGTCAATTGGGGAAAAAATATTTTTATTGTTGAACTGAATGCACTTTAAGAAAGGCTCTACTCTGCCTTATAATTGAATAAACTACAATCTCTTCTAACATTTTTTATGAATATCTCTCACACTTTTGATCTGTTGAACTCATTGTAATTTATGCTTTATCTATGTAAAATTTTTATAGGTAAAATGTTTTCTACCCAATCTTATTAATTTAATTTGATTGGTAATAAACAATAATATATCAATTTAAAATTTTAATTGTAACAGTTGGTGATTATTATTTTTTATAAATAATCCAAAACGGAAACCTTAGGAAAGCTTTTAGTGCATACATGATGGAACAAAGATGACTGGGAAGGTGGGGATTACGTTGATTTGAGAAGAATTGCTCTACCAGCAACACTCAAGTTTTGGAAGTGCAAGGTTATTCCTAGATATATAAAAAGTGGAAAAACTCCTTAAAATTTTATTAGGGTACTATTTAGAGTCTGACACATCACACTTCTGGTGTATGGCCCAAAAATGGATTGCAAGTGAACAACACACTACAAAAGAAAATATTTATGGGATTCTCTCTGATGTATATTACCCAAACAACTTAAATGGAAGAACAAAAATCCAAAAGAAATCTTAATGTGATGATCATATTTAGTGAAAAGAGGCTCGTAACTTGGTTAGATTTTCAATCAAAACAAGCAAACTTCTCATTGAATAATAATAAATTTATGTTCTATTTCCAACCAAGTCCACCAATCCTTCCTCTTAAGTGCAATAACCTGTAAAAAAAAAAATAAATGGTTTCCCAATCTTGGTGGGATTTATTTGGTTGAAATCAAATAGTTTATTAGAAAGATTCATTTTTAGTAGATTATTTTAGGTTTTTTTTTTATTTTCATTAAGAACTCCAACTTTCTAATTTTAAATGTTTTTTTGACCTTAATGTGACGTTTATCTTTTAATTACTAAATTTTGTTGGAGTCTCCATAATCATTTTAGTAATTTTATTTGTGATTCTATTTAGAAATAATGTTTGGATTAAAAATTAACAAGTCATTTAATTGTTTCAATTTAAATCTTTTCTTGCAATTTAATTTATTCATTATGTTAAAGTAAAATTAAATTTAGTTATATTCATTTTTATTAGTCTAACATACTTAATGATGGGAAAGTTAAACTAGCCATATTAATGATTACATATCTCAATACTATTCTTATTAATAAAACTTTTCTTCACTTAAAATGTTTTTCTTAGCATTAAAATTCAAATACAAAAGCAAAAACCATTATGATACCAAGTGCATTTTTTCAAAAGGAGATGCATAATATATCTTAAAATAGTTAAATATATAAAGTAACTCAATTATTATTGAATAGTTTTATTTTAAAAATAATATTTTAATTATATAAATTGTATGTTACTGAGTGAAAATGGTAATATATAATATTAAAGTAATAATATTTTGTATGGAAAAATGTTATTTGTATTTTAGGTAGTGATTTAACGTATTTGTAAATATATAATCTGAATATGATGTAAAAATACAACTTTCTTACTCACCATTAAACCATTTTAACGTCATAGAAAATCAATTATGTGGAGAACCAAATCTTCCTACAAATTAAATCTTCACAATGTAAAAATATCAAATCATAAATAATGCATATAAGTTACTAATATCGTTATTTTCCTATCTCTAAACCCTTTGTACCTCTTAAAGATGCATAAATTAAATCATAAGTACAATAAGCCTAGACTAATTTAAGACCTAACTCTAGCACACCCATTGAAGAAAGGAGGCATTGCTTCTAAAAATGGCATAAGCTTTAAGAATGATGCGCAAGGGAGTGGTACACAACCATTCATTTATCCATTCAATGCAAGTATTCCAAATGTTGCGCAAGGGTCTATATATTGAAAAGAGTGCAAGGATTCAAAATATTATGCAAACTCTTTACAAAGAAAGCAATAATAGAATGGCGGAAGACATAGTTCAAAATAATGAGATTCAAAATATTATGCACTCTTTACAAATAAAGCAGTAATAGAATGATGCAAGCCGTAGTTCAAAATAATGACACAAAAGAGACGATTAATCTGAACATAATGCACTAAAACATTGTGAAGTTTGGGACCAAAACATTCTCCTTGAATCTAAAGCATCTGAATCTTTAATATTATTGTCAAAAATACATAAAAATTTAAATTTAGAATTAGTGAATAGTTTTGTTAGCATTTAATTTCGCACCTTTCGGTGAGAAAGAAAAATGGACAGCGTGTACAATAGGACTGTTCTTTGAATTAGGAGGGGAAGCTCCCTCAACAAGAAAATTAAAAAGACGTTTACAAAATAACCTATCTTTTTGTTTCTCAAGGCACGAGCACAAGGCAATGAAGCTCTTCTGCAAGGCTATAAGATTTTCTAAAGCTTTCCAGAAGAAAATAACTAACTTTATCTTTTAAAACAATTCTGATTTCTTCAAGTAAATTCAGAGCATAAAGAAATCAGAAGAACAACTTGGAGGTTTTCAAAACAACAGAACAAATACAACTCACAATAATTGCTCATACATAACTCTTGACAACAATATAGATCTCTGAAACCATGATTTGTATTCTCATTAATCAAAAAGCAAGAATCAACAACAGTGCTTGAACAATAAAATGCGAGCAAAAATTAGTCTTAGCATTTACCATTAGCCAGTTTAAGTGTGTAGAATACACTTATTTATACCTAAAAAGCAAAGATGCAAGGAAATAAAAGAAAGAGTTAACTAACACTTTTCACTCTAGATCTAATGCTGCATGGGAAGCATGCAAGATTATTAGCAATTAAAACTAAAAGTATCTTGTCATGCAAATTTCAGTTAACTGAACTTGCATGTTATTACACAATGAGTTCCAACTCAAAGATATTTTGCATGATTTCGAAAAGCAAAATCTAAAAATAAATTTAACTCCAGTTAACAAAGACAGTTCTCAAAATAGAAGCTGCTTTGGAAATCTCTCCTGCTGCCAAAAATAATTTCCTTCTGCAAAAAGTGAAAAATAAGCTAAGTCTGAGAATTGAGATTTCTCTCAAATTCTTCAACCTTGGCTTCATCTGGTATGATCATGGACTCAAGGTGGACCGTCCTCATTTGCAGGTCTATGGCAGCATCCTCTGTGATTTTCTCGAACACTTCAAAGTCTTTCTCAGCCTTGGCGCACTTTGATGCAATATCAACCAGGAGGTACATTTTGTCAACATGAGGGTCTCCACAAAACTTTCCACGGATCAGCTGAATGAACTCCTCCTGTAAAACGTGAACAAGGCAATTTATGCCTTCATCGCTGAAATACCTGCAAGGGATGTTTTGGACAAAATCAATGGCATATTTTTCAATGCTCAGAAGCTTTTCTTTCCACATAGCCAACTCCATCGCTATTCTTCGAGGTGACACTTGTCACAAGTTTGTTTCTTTGACCTTGGAATATTCATGCTTGAGCAAAGATTTAGCCTCAATGGTGACTAATGAATATTGCATGATGACTTGGAGGGGGCTTGTTCTGAAGCCTTTTTTGCCTTGAAAATTGCCAATTTGGACTCCTGTGTGTTCGCTGCCCAAGAAAAACAAGTTTTCTTTTTGCTGTCCAAAATTTAATTTTTTAAAATTTTGCCCTTGGAAAATGAAATTTTGGAACCACACCCTCAAAGATTCAACAGATTTGAGATCAAACCGGTCCAGGATGATGGAAAATGCCTTTTGCCGAGGTGGGTATGTGTCAGAAATGAGAAATTTTGGACAAATAAGCCTCAAAAATCAATTTTATCTTGGCTGTAGGTGGTGATTTTGCCTTTGAAAAACCATGACCAGCAGTGAAAATCCTTGAAAATTTATCAAAAATGACCTCCTGGGTTTGGACGTTGCCTTAGGAACATGAAGATGGACCCTGTGAAGGAAGAGAATGAAGAAAAAGAAGAATAGAAGTGATCGAATTGCCTTCTTTATGCTTTGCTGATCCGAAAAAAAACTTCAAAAAGCTTGAAAAACCCTCAACAATGGCCGCCAGTGCAAGAAAGAGGCCTTCCAGTGGACAAATTTTCCTTTGAGTGTGATAGAAAGAAGTAGAATGGTGCAAGAATGAGTAGCCTTTGCCCTATATGTGAAGATCAACTCCTCAATGCCTTTCAATCTGCCCTTTGCAAGCTTTCAATCCTCCATTAATGGCTGCCTAGCTTTGAATGTTGTCTTTACTCCTTTGCTATGCCTTTGAAAATAACAATAATAGTGAATAGGAGCCTCCTTTATAGTGGATGCCACCTTTTAGGGTTTCCAATGTGCCTTACTCTAAAAATAGAGTGCTTTTTTATTCTCCTCTATGCAAAAAAGAATAAGTGAAATAAGAAAAGGAGTGCATTTTGGCAAAAAGGCTCGCCTTTTTGGAGTTATGCAAAAAAGAGTGCATTTTGGCAAAAAGGCTCACCTTTTCAAGTTTTGCAAAAGGAGTGCATTTTGGCAAAAAGGCTCACCTTTTGAAATTTTGCAAAAGGAGTGCATTTTGGCAAAAAGGCACGCCTTTTTGGAGTTATGCAGAAAGGAGTGCAAATGATCAAAAAGGGGCGCTTTTTGCATGTGTTAAAAAAGCGTGAGAAATGGACAAATGAAGTGCTTTTTTATGAGTGTTGAAAAAGGCGTGAGTTTTGGGCTTTTTAGGCGCCTTTTTGGTGTGAGGGAAAAGGCATGGGTTTTGGCTATAATGCATGCCTTTTGGAAGGCAAGGAATGGCGTGGGTTTTAGCCAAATAGAGCGCCTTTTTGGAGGGCATGAAAAGGCGTGAGATTTGCTTGAAATGGGCGCCTATTTGAAAGGGGCCAAAAGGCGTGGGATTTTCTTGAAATGAGCGCCTTTTGGAGGTGACTTGGGTGGAAGTATATTTCAAAATATATTTAAGCTATACTTTAAATATTTTGAAATATACTTCCAGGATGTTTGAGATAGGTCCCGGATCCATGGGATTTCACATGCATACTCTAAATTTTTGAGGATCCACCAGATTTCAGACTTAGACAGATTTCAGGATCTCAGAACATCAGGTTTCAGAACACCAGACTTAACCAATTTCAGGGCTCATTTTATGATTCGACCTTGAAAAACTTTGAACTTTGCCTTGGCCATTTTGATGGAGGCTGCCTGGATCACTGTCGTTTGCCTCTGCCTCTGGGGCTTATTTTTGCCGTAACTTCTACATCTGATGACAGAATGTCTTGAAGTTTGGAAACCAAGCTCATATGATCTAAAACTACCATTGAAGCTCTTCCTCCATGGATGATACTCAAAAATGGTGCTCATTCAAGACAAGAACGCCCAAAAATGCCTTAGAAAAATTTTCGAAATTTTCCAAAATTTTCAAAATTGAATTTTGACTTCCCAGATGTATTTGCATTGCTTCCCTTGGTTCCTTTATGTCATTTTGGCTTCCAATTCACCACTTTGACCTCTTCTTTTTGACGTTCTTTCAATGCTTCGTGCCTGATTAGCTTGTCAGAATCCCCTTCATTCGGGCATTGGATCAATATCTTTCGATATATCTTTGTACTTGCAGGGTTAGCGCAGTAATGACAAGGCTACACGGTGCTTAGGAGGTATGTTTGGGCACATATACGAAAAATTTCGTATGGGTACAAGAAGTTTATAACAATGTAGTCGATTCATTCCATGTACATCTGGAAAATGTTCACAAATATTTTATTGAACTAAAACTATATCAAAACAATGTAATGGGTTCCTTCCTCACGGGCCCTGGATCTAGGTCCACTTTGGAAAGTGTTTCAAGGGAAATGTTCACAAATAATTCACATATATCAATTTTATAATTAGGGTTAGGGTTAGATTAAAATTATTGTTAAGGTTAGGGTTGGGTTAGGATTACAATTAGAGTTAGAAAAAGGGTTAGGGTTATGATTATGGTTAGAATTACGGTTATAATTAGAATTAGGGTTAGGGTTACGTATGAAATTAGGGTTAGGATTAGGGTTGTGGTTTACAGTTAGGTTTAGGGATAGAATCCGGGTTAGAGTTAGGTTTAGGGATAAAATTAGAGTTATGGATTTGGTTATAATTAGGGCAAATATATAAGAAAAAAAATTAGAATTAGAACTAGGGTTAGAGATAAATTAGGTTTAGGGTTAAGCATAGAATTAAGGTTAGTGATGCAATTAGGGTTAGGGTTACAGTTCAAATTTAAGATAGAATTAGGGTTATCATTAGGGTTACAATTACAGTTATGGTTAGCATTAGTGTTAGGATTAAGGTTAGGGTTATAGTTACAATTATAATTATGACTTGAATTAGTGTTTAGATTAGGGTTGGAATTAGGGTTAGGGTTAGGCTTAGTATTATAGTTAGGGAAAGAATTAGGGTTAGAATTATGATTAAATTTATATAGGGTTAAGCTTAGAATTAGGGTTGGGGTTAGAATTAGGGTTGGGGTTAGGGTTAAAATAATAAAGTTAGGGTCATGGTCAGGGTTAGGGTTAGGGTTAGTGATAGAATTAGAGTTATTGTAATCATAATTCTATATCTAACCCTAATTCTATATCTAACTCTTATTATAACCTTAATCGTAGGATTACACTTAGATATATTTTTTATAAACATGATGTTATATCTAACCTATTTATAGGCCTAATCCTAACCCAATCCCTATACAAAATCCTAATTCTAAATGTAATCTTCATTTAGACCCTAACTCTGACTTTAATTATGACTTGACTTGTGCTAACATTATACTTAGCATATATTTCTATGAACATAACCATAACCCTAATTAGATAAAAACCATAACCCTAATATTATATTATAGGTTAGATATATAATTATAATTATATATTATATTATATAATTAATATAATATAGGTATATTATATATTTTTCATGTATAATATAATATATAATTATAATTATTATAATATTATATTATATAATTACAATAATTCTTATAGTTACATAGCATAGTTAGAATTAGGTTTTGTAATGTTCGGGCCGTTTTGAGCTACTTGGAATGATTTCTAGTCTGTGTTTGTTTCTATACATGGAGAATCGAAATGTTGGTTTATGTCTACACATGGAGAACCAGAATGTTGGCTCAACTAGTATTTTATTGGGTTGTTTGGAAAATGCAATATTGAAATTGTATTTTCAATCATTTGATTGATTTAATAGATTATGGAATAAAAGGGGAAATGAAATCTTTAATTACATTTTCCTCTAATCTAGTTTTATGGAGTTTTGTATTATGGATGATGCTAATCGATGGGATGAGGAATTGCTCTAGGTGGGACCTATTTTGTAATGGTGTTATCAAAAAAAGCCAACGTTGGAGGAGTTGCATTCACCCATGAAGGAAGATAGGTCCAAGCTATTGAAATCCATTCAAACATATTCCAACGGCTATCATAGAGATGATCGACTAGCATGAGGAGCAGTTTGCATTGGATCATGGTCCCATTTGATTCCAATGGCCAAAAGGAAGAGTTCGCCCAAGGAAAGGTTATAGATTGGAAAGCCAACTATTGAAGCATTCGCCCAAGACAGACATTTAAAACCAATTGTGTGGAAATTCAATGCCAACGCCTAAGCAAGGGATCGATGGCCAAGGAGAGGAGAAGAATTAAATGCAAATTCAAAATGCCAATGCAATAGCTTATGGTTAGTTATGGATCAACTAAAGCATGGTAAATATTTTAAATCCAAAACTCATGAATTCAATGCCAAACATCTAGTCGACTATACCACCTATACATTTGCCCAACCATATGAAGGATTTTAAATGATTGTTTGCAAGCATTTCTAGCCGCCGCCTATGTTAGAGAGAGTTCATTGCTAGAGGATCAATCCATATGTGAAATAGATGTATTTCATTTAAAACAATCAAAGATTGATTTTAAATGATTGAGTTCATGGATGTAATTCATTTAAAATGATTCAAGACTCTTATTCTTCATTGGTGGAATTCAAGCTACATTCCAAAATGTCAAAGAGGAACACCTATCCTTGGAGAGGATAAATAGAGCTCTTGAGAATCAATTCGAGATGACTGATGATTTGGTATGTTTTCTATGTCTTTTGTTTTATCTGAGAATTCCATTTTTCAGTTTATTTGCAATGAGATGACCCCTTGTTTGACATGGTGATGACCCCATATCCTTGTGTGAGGTGTTATCATTCAAATTTCACTATTAGTGCTTGAATTTGTAGGTTTTGTGGATCATTGCAACCAAACAAAGAAAATAAAAAAACTCCCTCCCGAGCTAAGGCTCAAAAAAAGGCCAATTGATGTAAGTGTAAAAGTATGGAAAGAGCTTGTAAAAGCATATGAGAAGTCCGATGCACGGAGGAAGTCTGGTGAGGAGAGTACGCATGTATTTGAATTTGCTCATAAGATTATATCAAATTTATTAAACAATTGTTAAATTTTATTTGTGCATAGTTAAATTAAATTAGTATATGTTTCAGGACAAGGCCTCCAAGGCTAGGCTTGACAAACTTCGTGCCACACATCACAGTGGCCAGAAAGGTTTACAGGCCTTGATTTGTGCATTTGTAAGTATATTTAATATGTTAAATGATATTTTTTTATTTCCTAGGAAAAAGTAAATGATTGCATATTAATTAGTTTATGAATTCAATGCCAAACGTCTAGTCAACTATACCACCTATGCATTCGCCCAGTGATATGAAGGATTTTAAATGATTGTTTGCAAGCATTTCCAGCCGCCGCCTATGTTAGAGAGAGTTCATTGCTAGAGGATCGATCCATATGTGAAATAGATGTATTTCATTTAAAACAATTAAAGATTGATTTTAAATGATTGAGCTCATGGATGTAATTCATTTAAAATGATTCAAGACTCTTGTTCTTCATTGGTGGAATTCAAGCTACATTCCAAAATGTCAAAGAGGAACACCTATCCTTGGAGAGGATAAATAGAGCTCTTGAGAATCAATTCGGGATGACTGATGATTTGGTATGTTTTCTATGTCTTTTGTTTTAGCTGAGAATTCCGATTTTTAGTTTATTTGCAAAGAGATGACCCCTTGTTTGACATGGTGATGACCCCATATCCTTGTGTGAGGTGTTATCATTCAGATTTCACCATTAGTGCTTGAATTTGCAGGTTTTATGGATCATTTGGAGTGAATCGGATATCATTGGAACCTTTGGTCATTGTGGAGTTGAGCCAAGGTAGTTGATTTGACAAAAAGAAGCATTTTAGTGAAGATTTGATATGAATTTGAGTTCTGAATTTTATGACAACCAACTGGGTATTTCATCTCAGGGTTCATATGCATGATTTGATTGAAGATCATGATAATTGAAGACCTTGGAAACATCATAGAGGTTGAATATTGCATTGAGGAGTCAATTGCTTGGCTAAGGAAGAGCATTTTGTCATAGTTTTGGCTTCTACAACATTTATGGGCATATATACATTTTATATCAGTCACAGCAGCAGTAGATATATTGTTATCAGTTCATTATTTGCTTTTATATAAGGCTGCAACAGTGACATATGGTCTCATTGATCATTTACCATTGATAGTGCTTGATATTCTAGGGTTTGGAGGACAATTGGATGTTATTTTCATGATGTATTCAAGTCTGATATGACTGATACAGTGACTGTAATTTCATGATAGCAGTATGTTATTTGATGTTATTTCATTTCAAATCAATGGAGATGCAAAGGGTTTGATGGCTTTCATAAATGTTGATATATTTTGATGTTTTATATTGATTTGTGCAAGAAATCTTATCTAAAATTTGAGAAAACATTTCAGTCATTTGTAGAAGGATCTTTACAGTGGTATTAGAGCCATAATCCTGCCAGCCTATGGGTGATGAGTACATAGATCCATTGCCACATTACTATAGAAGAAGACAAGGTACAATGGGTGATAGAAAACAAGCTAATCCACAGGATGATATGGATCATATGATTAGAGATATGGTGGAAAATCAAAGACGGATGGCAGATGGTCAGCAACAAACAAATGCAACCATACAACAATCAAATGCATACATTCAACGAAGCATTGATAGGCTATGTCAAGTTTTGACATGTAACAGGATCAACAACATGGCTAATCAGGATGATGCAAGTAGTATTGCAGGATCACAAAGGACAAGGAGAACACGCACACCAACAGTTGAGAGACCCATGCAACCTACTTTTCTTCCTAGAGAAGAAGAGGTAATTGAGGAGGAATTAGAGTATGAGGATGAAGAGGTTGATGATTGGACAGCTTGGATTAATGAATATGATGCACTTCCTAATCATGTGCATGATAGAGTGAGTCTCAATAATTTCATAAACCATAAGCAGCAAAGGCAAAGAAGACGTGTGTTTCAACAAAGGCAAAGAAGAGCACGACCAATGCAACCAAAAGAGTACAAGGATGCATTGGAAAAGATTCCTCTTCCTAGTTTTGATGGCAGTGGTAAAATGAGTGCTAGAGCATGGGTGAACAAATTGGATACTTTTCTTACATTCAAGCCTATGAGTGAAGAAAAGGCTATACACTTTGCTACTATGCAGTTAGAGGGATTGGCTTATGAATGGTGGCATTATGGACTTGTGTCTCAACATCATAACAAGATCACTTCATATGATGAGCTTGTTCAAAAACTCATTAACAGGTTTGATAGAAAAGATGTGGAGGTCTACTACCGTGAGCTTGCATAGTTGAAGCAGAGTGGTAGAGTGGATGCTTATGTGAATGAATTTCAAAAGATTGCAGTCATGGTACCTGACATGTCCAATAGAAGAATCACAATGTTGTTTGTCTAAGGGTTGAATGATAGGATCGAAGGATTGGTCAAGGTTCATAGGCCAAGCACACTTGATGAGGCTATTGATCTTGCACTTGATTTGAATATCATTCCTACATACACACCTCAAAAGAAGAGCTTCAAAGATGAAGTTGCAAATGATAAATCTTATGAGCAGCCCACTCCTCGAAAGAAAGGTGAAGGTACTTCTAGGATGAATCAAGAAGAGAGATGAACTCCGTAGGAAGAAGTTGTGCTACTCTTGCAAGCAGCCTTGGGAGATTGGTCGTAGGTGCCTTGGGAGATTGGTTATAGGTGCACTACATAGAGGTACTTGATGAGGATGATAATGGTGGACAGCCAACACTAGAACTTACAAATGATGATAACAAAAGTTCTAGGAATTCTTATCTTTCAGGAGCTTCAAATTACAATCCATTCATCTTTGAAGGTACTTTGTTTGGTTGCAAAGTCTTGGCACTTCTTGATAGTGGAGCTTCACATAACTTCATTGATGAGGGATTGGTTAACAAAAGAGGATCGCTATGTGATGGTTTTGAGGGCTTTGATGTGTCTATAGTGGGAGGACTCACTATTCCTTGCAAGAAGAAGGTGAGCAAACTTAGTATTATATTTGGTGAGTATACTCTTTGTGATGACTTCTATGTATTTGATTTGAAGGACAATGAGATTGTACTTGGTATGCAATGACTACACTCACTACAAAGGATCACCCAAAACTTACAAGCTATGGAGTTGAGTTTCTTATATGATGGGAAACAAATTGTTATGAGAGCCCTCAAGTACACTTTGTCTCATCAAATGACAGCCAAATCTATGATTGCTATAGGTCATGATTTGTTTCATGAGGAATTATATGATGCATGTGAAGAGAAGTGTATGGCACCGGCATTTGATGGTAAGCATTTGAACTTTGAGATGGATGACAATTTTATTGATTGGCATGACATCATACTTGATTTGTTTGAGGATAGCAGTCCTATGACTTTGCATTTTCATGAGGTAGACATGCTAACACCATTGGATGATAGATATTTATGGTCTACTAATGATGGCATACAAAATTGGAGTGTTGGATTTGGTAATTTTGTTGAAAAACAGAGCACTATACAATCTGATTTTGTATATCAAACCTATGAAGATGTGGAAAAGACACAGGAAATGTGTGACATTTGGCTAGAGAGAGCAAGGAAAGCTAAGCTTGTTGCTGGTCAAGCAAAACAGCATCTTGAGAGGGTACAGTCATTGAGACAATCAGCTTTGTTTGATCATCATGGGCCAGCCATTGATGACATACATGTAGAGGGAGGTAATTCAAAGTTGCAAAGTTCATTGGTTCCTTTTGATGAGCTAGATCAAACCATTGAGTTGACACAGTTTTATATTGATGAGAATTCCATATGGGAGTATGTGGTTTGGTCTAGTGATGGTTCATACACTTGGGATGGCACATTTTATATCATTTTGGATAATATTTACAGATTGCATACCGTTGTTATGATTTATGACAGCGAAACAAGAAGGATGGATACAATTGTGTTTGGCATCTACATCTTCATGATTGGCACCTATATTGATATGAATGTATTTGCATCATTGTGCGATAGTGGAAGCGGTCTCGGGATCTCCTTCATCAACATCTTTGAGATAGTATGTATGAGTTTGTATGGACAGGTTAGACGGGTTTGGGATCCTGGTATTCATTGATTTTCATTTGGCACCTTTGATTGCTTGGGCATTGATTTTCATTTGGCACCTTTGATTGCTTGGGACAAGCAATCTTGGGGTGAGAGGACTTGTAATGTCCCCATTTTGAGCTAAAGAATGATTTTTAGTTTGAGCTTGTTTCATACATGGAGAATTAGAGTGTTGGTTTATGTCTACACATGGAGAACCAGAATGTTGGCTCAACTAGTATTTTATTGGGTTGTTTGGAAAATGCAGTATTGAAATTGCATTTTCAATCATTTGATTTGATTTAATAGATTATGGAATAAAAGGGAAAATGAAATCTTTAATTACATTTTCCTCTAATCTATTTTTATGGAGTTTTGTATTATGGACGATGCGAATCGATGGCATGAGGAATTGCTCCAGGTCGAACCTATTTTGTAATGGTGTTATCAAATAAAGCCAACGTTGGAGGAGTTGCATTCGTCCATGAAGGAAGATAGGTCCAAGCTATTGAAATCCATTCAAACATATTCCAACGGCTATCATAGAGATGATCAACTAGCACGAGGAGGAGTTTGCATTGGATCATGGTCCCATTTGATTCCAACGGCCAAAAGGAAGAGTTCACCCAAGGAAAGGTTATAGTTTGGAAAGCCAACAGTTGGAGCATTCGCCCAAGACAGACATTTAAAAACAATTGTGTGGAAATTCAATGCCAACGCCTAAGCAAGGGATCGATGGCCAAGAGGAGGAGAAGAATTAAATGCAAATTCAAAATGCCAATGCAATAGCTTATGGTTAGTTATGGATCGACTAAAACATGGTAAAGATTTTAAATGGAAAACTCATGAATTCAATGCCAAATGTCTAGTCAACTATACCACCTATGCATTCACCCAACCATATGAAGGATTTTAAATGATTGTTTGGAAGCATTTCCAGCCGCCGCATATGTTAGAGAGAGTTCATTGCTAGAGGATCGATCCATATGTGAAATAGATGTATTTCATTTAAAACAATTAAAGATTAATTTTAAATGATTGAGTCCGTGGATGTAATTCATTTAAAATGATTCAAGACTCTTGTTCTTCATTGGTGGAATTCAAGCTACATTCCAAAATGTCAAAGAAGAGGAACACCTATCCTTGGAGAGGATAAGTAGAGCTCTTGAAGATCAATTCGAGATGATTGATGATTTGGTATGTTTTCTATGTCTTTTGTTTTAGCTGAAAATTCCAATTTTCAATTTATTTGAAAGGAGATGACCTATAATGTCCCCAATTTTCCTATGCCTAGGGAATAATAATTATTTTAATTATTTAATGTTACCTGGCAAAAAGTTGCTAAGTTTAAAGGGTAATATTAAATAATTATATTAAAAGGTTATAAAATGACTTATTTTAATGTCAATCAATAAAGTCACTTTATAATATTAAGTTAAGTATTTTAGGCGGGGAAAATTAAAAAAGTCCTTTGAGAGAAGTAATACGAAGAGGCAAAAAGAAATAATATTATATTCCTCTCAAAAGGTTATAAAAGGACATTGTGAGCTCATTTGGAGACATGCTTGGATTTGTATTGTTACTCTGTTGGATTGAACCTGTGTGTTCTTCCATTTTTTTTCTGCCTTCTTGTGGACGGAAACCCACTCGAAGAAGATCAGTTTCGGTAGTGCGATATCTACCCTAGCTGGTATTGATGGTTTTCATTCAGGAAATCACATGGAGCTGATAAGAGTTTTGCGAGTTGTAGTTGTTTCTTGCCTTTGAGTCCATTTTGTACTGAGGAGAGTAGATTTGATATTGTAATATGTTTTCGGAGTGTGTTTTGCATTATATCTGAGTTTCTTGTACTTGGCCGTACATATGAGGCCGTACTATGCAAAAAAATCCTAAGTATGATTGCAAATTCATAAGATTGTTTTTGGATCTAAGTTTGTGTGGCATGTATTGTCTACCTTGGGTGACTATAATCCATAGATAAAACTAGTGTTTGGGTGCATTTTGAATTTCTTCTAAGCAATGTCCGTACTCACATGGCCGTACAGCTGAAAACTCAATTTTGGTGATTGCAAATAACATTGATGTTTGTTTGTTCTAAGCTATTGCTGGGTCCTTTGTATGGTAGAAATGATTCTTTCAAGACCAATTTGAGGAGTTTTAAAGTAGTATATGATTTTTCGGGAAGCATCCGTACCATCTGCAAGTGCCGTACATTTCTGAATGGGACGTTTTGGAACAAGAAATCATAGGGAATGTTTCTTGTAAGCAAACTGCATTTGATAACATTGTTTGCAATAGACTATTCAGTCAAATCTATATGAAGTGGATTTTATTGCATTTTAAGACTCTTGTTGATATGTCCGTACATCCATGTCCGTACTGCCTAAGAATGGAGTGAATGACATCAGAAAATAATAGCTAATACTTGGCATCCTTGGTTGATTGTAGTTTGATTGTGGTTATGAGTAGATCAGTTTGGCAGTATTATGCAGAGTTTTGATTGAGTGTCCTTGCAGTTCTGATCATTTCCGTACCATCAATGGTCATACTATGCAGTTTGAACGACTTGTGATAGAAATTCAATATTGATCAGTTTGCTAGTCTTGTTGTTTGGAAGCTGATTTATGGTTTTGAATGCCTCTTGTGAATCTCATTTGAAGATTTTCTGGGCAGGAGTTAAGAAGTTCTTTCCATCCGTACTCTCTCAGGTTATGTACCTTGAAAATGTACGATCTTTGCTGCTATTGACTATTAAGACTTTGGGCAGTATTGATATTGAATCTATATTGTTATTCATTGAATCTTCTAGTGCAAATTGGTTATCTTCTTGTGGGCAAAGTATATATAAAATGATGTGAGATTGATGATCTTGAGCTGTACGGCATAGTCTAGGTCTAATTTTCTTGAAATGCAGATTTGGTATTGGTATGGGGCAGTTATAATCTGATTGGTATTATAAACTGTTTATGATTGTTATGGGAATTTATTGTTCACAGATTGGTCAGGGGCATTCACATTTTATGAATTGATGTATGGGTTGCTGTTCCGAGGATGAAACTGAGTATTGTTTTCAGATTAGTTCTTCACTGATCATATACAGTGATTTACAGCTTGGTCCTTATGCCTGATGCAACTTGTTCAACTTCATTATGCAGGATATATTGTGGATTTTATCACATTGCATTGATCTTTGATGATTATTGTATTTCCTCCATTATATCTCTCCGCTGTTGCTCTTTGCTCTCTATCATTTTATATTGTTTAAACATATGATTAACCCCTGGATGGTGCAACCGCCAGTGTGGAGGAAAAACATAATTTATTTTCCAGTCATACACATTTATAACCCTTGGATAGTTTACCGCCAGTGTGGGAAAGAACACTGTTATTTTCTTCTTTTTTTTCCACTGAATAAGTGGATGCCTGCCGCAGCGGATGAATTGTAATTTCAGTGTTGTTTGATTGCTTGTATAAGCTAAGCACTGTATGCTTTCACCTTGCCCATCCTGGGATCTGGATGATCAGAAAGTGTGAGGCATCTTTAGTTGTTTATGCATTGGTGCTAACACTGTCCTATCATTGTTGTAAAATTTTGAAAAAATTGGGGTAGCATCTTACATGACCCCTTGTTTGATATGGTGATGACCCCATATCCTTGTGTGAGGTGTTATCATTCAGATTTCACCATTAGTGCTTAAATTTGCAAGTTTTGTGGATCATTTGGAGTGAATTGGATATCACTGGAACCCTTGGTCATTGTGGAGTTGAGCCAAGGTAGTTGATTTGACAAAAAGAAGCATTTTAGTGAAGATTTGATATGAATTTGAGTTCTGATTTTTATGACAGCCAACTGGGTATTTCATTTCATGGTTCATATGCATGATTTGATTGAAGATCTTGATAATTGAAGACCTTAGAAACATCATAGAGGTTGAATATTGCATTGAGGAGTCAATCGCTTGGCTAAGGAAGAGCATTTTGTCATAGTTTTGGCTGCTACAACATTTTTGGGCATATATACATTTTATATCAGTCACAGCAGCAACAGATATATTGTTATTAATCCATTATTTGCTTTCATATAAGGCTGCAACAGTGACATATGGTCTCATTGATCATTTACCATTGATAGTGCTTGATATTCTAAGGTTTGGAGAACAATTGGATGTTATTTTCATGATGTATTCAAATCTGATATGACTGCTACAGTGACTGTAATTTCATGACAGCAGTATGTTATTTGATGTTATTTCATTTCAAATCAATGGAGATGCAAAGAGTTTGATGGCTTTCATATATGTTGATATATTTTGATGTTTTATATTGAATTGTGCAAAAAATCTTATCTAAAATTTGAGAAAACATTTCAGTCATTTGTAGAAGGGTCTTTATAGGCTTGCGCTGCAGATGCTACTAGCATATTTATATTTTAAAAAAATATATCTAAAGTACGCTAAGAGATATCCTTCTCGAGGTGCCTAATGTTAAGATTTGTGATTAAAAAATAGGCACCTCGAAAGGATATCTCTCGGTGTACTTTAGATATATTTTTTTTAAATATAAATATGCTTGTCCTAACCTATCTACATTGCAAAATGCATGTGAAAATAAATGATTTTTAGAGAGATTACTTATCTAACCACTTCTACCACCAATGTCAGCTTCCTTGAAATCTCACCAAAGCCTCTTGCTACATCGCAATTAAAGATCTCAAATAGATTATTTTCTCTATAAAGCTCTAAGTGCCATCTTGAAATGAACAAACAAAGGCCTTTGATAAACTTTGACATCCAAAGTCAACCTATCAAATTGTGTCCTTTAAGATTCTTTTGATGGGAAACATTTCAAATTGTGTTTTCTTTCGTATCATTAAACTCATGGGACGATATTTTATCAAGAACAATTTTAAGCAAAGTTTTTCACTAGACATCCATTTTCAGCTCTTGCACATTTCATCACAACACTCATGGAATCGTATCTTTAACGCCAAGGGCAGCTTTTCACATGTCATTTTCTCCAACATTTTCATGAGATAACCTAGAGATTTCTACATCAAACCTGGTAACTTGACATACGTATTTTATATTTCATAACTTATTTTCCTAAACAAATCTCATTTTCTTTGTTTCTTTATTTTATTTTGACATATTTCTTCCCGAGGCACCATCCCTAACTTCACATCATGGACAAAGTAAGAGCCTCATGTGGACCTAAGTATACATTCAGATTTTGATTACTAACACTTTTTATTGTTAATGACTTGTTTATGTAAGTAAGCCCCAATAGAGTAAGCATGTCTTGAGTGGATGCTTAGGTTCTTACATTTCACTCTTATTCACCCTTCACACTTTGGTGTCACATATTTCCATCGCCTATCTCAATTTTCTACTAGTTTTCTTGCTCCTATTTTGTCCCTTCAGGTTTCTATGGGTTTGTTTTCAGCTGAGAAGTTCTACTCTAGGTAAAAATGTCTAGTTATTTCCTTAAAGTAAGCCAACATATTCAATTGTCATTAAAAACATCGAATATAGTTGAGCAAGGTTCTATTGTTGATATAGTACTTATCGTTATAGAACATAGTCTTGCAACATATTTATATTATATATTATCAATAATAATTCCACATGTAAATCAACAAATGACCAAATGTTTGTCAAGATGGACACTTACTTGAACACATGAGAACTTATGAATGTCATATAAAAAATTATAAATACATTCATTAACAAGTGTAATAAATATTTTTTTCCTTTATATAAAATATCATAACTATCCACTATAAGAGTGTCAATTATAAAATATGGTGCTCATTTAAACAAGTATTGTTGTTATGTGGACAAATACTATTCTTATATGTACAACTATTGGGGTGGCAATATACGTGCATTGGAATACTTCATATTATATGTTTGTCCTATGATAAATGTAAAAGGTGAATATGATAAATACCTTGTATTTTGTCATGAAATGTAAAAGGTTGTTTACAAAAATTATGATCATTTAAAGTTGAATATAAGTTGTATTTTAAATAAGAATGTGTTGTTTTTATAACAATAATACTATTAAATAGTATTTTGTGTTCAACTATTGGGTCATTTGTGTTGGCTATAAAGGTTAGAGATAACAAGATTCATGGTTACCAAAAGGTATTGAGATCATTTAGGTTGCATATAAGTTACATTTTAAATAAGAATATGATGTTCTAACAACAAATGATATTTTTTTGTTCAACTACTAGGGATTCCATGATAAAGTTTTGGTCAAATCTTTAAAAACTCATTTTAAGGACACTTCTCACTAGACGTGTTGATGTGGCAAGTTGCATGATAACTCACACCTCTAAACCTTAGTTGTAGATAGATAAGAGTCCATATCACATTTCTAAAAAACCAAGGTCCTACAATATTCCATATAACTGCTACATGGTTGCAAAGTTAACTTGCATGACTATTGGCCCCTCTCCCCAAAATAAAAAATAAAAAAAATATTAAATCTTAATGACTAAAGAAAACAACATGCGATATCTACCAGGGAAAGGGTATTAATCTATAAATCTCTGCACACAAATAGCACGACTTCACGACTCAAACGTTTAACCTTAAGATCTTGCACGACTAAGCAATAGTGTGCGCCATGAGCTGGAGACTTCTATGGGATCTTAGACACTTTTGCACCACTACACAACTCAAAATGGCTAACTAACTATGCCTAAGAATGATTAGGGAATCTCATGCCCTTTAGACCAGATTACTTAACTCGCAGCCTTGGAACGAGGAATGGAAAACTAATTACCCATGACATGGATTTCATACAGACTTTGTGCCTTGTGTGCCTACAAGAGCTCTCAACTAAGCAACGAAAACATGCAAGCAAATAGTATAAATCTTAGAATCTATTCCAATTCGATCTTGCATAAATTATACTATTAATTGCACCGTGCAGATGTAGCACCCGAAAAGCCCTACCTTTGTCTATGATATTTTGACCAGCAGATAGGTAGACCTAGGATATCTCGAGTACCTAATGTTTGTTTATTTTTCAAAGATGATTTTAATTATTGCATGATGGTCTTAATGATTTAATTATTAATGTATTTATCCATATTATAGAATGAATGAATGAATTTTAATGATGTCCACGAGACCAAGCAGTCTAAGGAACCAAGAGCTGCAACCCGAAGATATCTTCAGGATCTTTTCGATGTCGTTTCTCCTACTATGATTCTTAACCAAGAAGCCGGCTGTTATGTGCAGCCTTGCTTCCTCAAAGAGCTCGATAATATTGCTCGATAATATTGCCCACCTTTAAGTTGTTTTCGTATTGATTCCAAATGTCTTCATAGGCAGCACACTCAAAGATGAAGTGCCACTCAGTTTTAACCACTTTTTCGCTGCAAAAAATGCAAATCCTGTCTTCCCCAACTTCTTTATATTAATATACACACCATTATCCCAGGATGAGTTTAATTGTTCATATTAACATTTGAGGGGAAGGCTTTCATGTTTAAATATTAATATCTTTGCATGGTTTATACATGAATATTTGACTGGCATATGTTCGCTTATCTGAATTAATTATGTGTGCAATGGAAATGTGTTTATTAAATTTACCTAGATAATCTGATTATCATATTAGCATATGGATTATATTTATCTATTATGATATGATTTATTTTATTATGCAAGATGCCTTCATGGACTGGTTGAGTGGGTGCGATTAAATAGGTATAAAAAGCCAAATAAAGTCTAATGGGGGTATTTTGTTCCATGTCGCATGGGGTCATCATTTGTTCCCATGGTGGTTGCGCAGTGATGCGACATTGGTAGAATCCAATCAATAGATAATATTGGAGGGTAATCATGGATTGATAGGATTAATCGGTGCACAATTCACTTGAGGCCTACTCATTGGAGAATGTATCCACTAGAGATAATATCTTGAGAGTAATAAACCAAGAGAGAAGAGCCTAGATATAGAACGTGTCATATGTAACATTATTGTATATAATCTTAGGTGTAGTAGGATAATATTTTATTTTATTTATTTTCTAAATACACTAGAAGTTGAACAATCATCTAGAAGATGAACTAAACAGTCATTTAGAAGATGAACTGAACAGTCATTTCATATTGATAAGTATGTATATTGTATCACATTTTGATCAATGGATGAATGGTTATGAGTTTCATTAAACATTTTATTGTTGTCTCCTCCATTTCATTTGTCAATCTTTTCTGCATTACATTCCCTAGCCTACATTGGTATCAGAGTTTCGGCTGAAAGAGGAAGATGAAAAAAATAGTTACAAATGGCTGTGAAAGCAAATCATGAAGAGTCTATGTTCTAGATTGCTGCCTGCATACATGAATGTGCTTGTGAGAGACTAAATTGAACTTTGGCTTAGAATTTGTTGGCCAACCTAGTCTTTTGTTAAAAGGTATGAAAACCTCCGAATTTTTTGTCAGCCTATACACAAGCTTATTTAGCTTGCACAATTAGTGACTCTGTCTGCAACAAGTGAATGTCTGCTTGCAAGAATAAGTCATTTGCTTGTTTTCAAAAAATAGTTTAATTTGTTGAGATTTGATGTTGGCACGAAAATTTGAAAACTGCTCACATTACTGTCAGATCTGTTCCATCCTTGGTATATTCATTTTATTATTTGTTGAATTGTTGAGCTGTGATTGAATTTGAATTCAATCATATATATATCGCTATGATGTCGCTTCTCCTCTTTTGCTATAGGCGTAACTTATTTGAACCTATATATGGCTCAACTGTTGTCATCAAGCTTTTGGATTTGTGTGGGGAGATGCCATAAATGAAATTGTGGATGGAAGTCGCAACTTGCATCGGAAGATTGGGGTCGCACAAGGCTTTTGTTTTTTGATCGTGCGATTTCAAATTTGCACGAACTATCCTCCCCCTTTTTGTCTCTATGCAGTGTGTACAGTGAGGTCGCCGAATTCATCAACTCAGTCATCGCCTTCATTTCTACTCCTGATCCATGACTCCATTGCTACTCAAACTAATAAATTATATTTCTTCAAACTTTGGGATTTAGGCTTAGGTTTTGAGGGAGCATTTAAATAATTTGGGAGTCAATATATAGTCAATCGTTTTAAAGTTAGGGATGTTTTTAAATATAGTATCATGGGTGGGGCGCGGTGGGGTAGTTTTTAATTAAAACCACACTTTATTAGTAAGGAAAATTTATTTTAGTTCATGTTTAGCATATTTTGGGAGGGGAGACATTTTTAGAAATAAGTCTAAGTTTAATTTTTGGTAAAATCAGAAGTCTAATAATCACTTTTTTTTTTTTTTGCAAACCTAAAACAAGTAGTAGCAACAATCACGATTGAACTATTGCATCTAACACCTAACATAGTTATAACAATGAGGTTTGTGGCTTCATCTCTATAAATCAATGGGGAGAAATAAGCACATTTTCATTTTTCATTTACTTCTATTACCCATTTATCACTATTGTAAGACAAATCCTAACACGAAGAAATTCTGATTTCTTTCTAAACAGATGTCGTTGAGAGGATGAATCATTTTAACATGCTGCCTAAGTGCCATGTACGTCTCTGCTCTCACATGCTTTCATATCTCTTTCACATACCAATGGGTTTATTGAAACGACGAGCTTCTTCTATATACCAATGGGTATATTGGAAGGGCAAGCATATTGAGAGGTTTAGTATATTGGTCTGGCAGTATATAGAAAGGGAAACCTATCGGAGTGATAAGGAACCAACCATCTCCATTTGACAACAAAAGTCATAAGGTGTTGTGAATTGTATTGTCTTCAACCATTATCGATGGAACCCAACTAGGACGTGTTTGTAATCTTTGTAATCATGTCCACACTATACACTAATGGCACATTATCCTTGTAAATTAATATCAGTAAAAAACAAGAAACGACACTAATATCAGAATGTTGGCGTCAATACAGGCCTCCATTTATGCAGTTTCGCAATCAATACAAGATGTTGAGGCAAGAAATCAATAGGCTGCAAGATCAGTTACAAGATCATACACCTAATGCCTCAATAGAGAAGAAAGATGTCGATGTTCCTTCTTCAATCAATACAACTCAAAAGGCAGGAAAAGATAGGAAGTCCTTGAAGAAAAGTGTTGAGCCCCCTCCTATGTCACAAAACAATGTTGTTGGTTTTAAATCAAATAGTGTGTTGTCAAAATCCATCATGAATACAATACCTATTAGTCCTCCTACTATTGAATCTCCACCTACTGTGCGAGTCTGGGAGACAATAAAATCCAACAAACATTGTATAGGTGTAGGGTGTATAGGTGTTGTGAATTTTCATAGACCCAAATATTTCAAACCTATCAAATGTGTCTAGAGGTATTTGGAACAATAGTCAAGTTGAGTCTTCAACTGTTGGCCAACCTTGTCAAATTAACAAGTTGCCAAGTCAATCAAATTCAACTTCCACTAAAACCTATCAAGTCCAAACATGTCATTGTGGACATTGAGGACATACCTCTAGCAATTGTTTTGATCTACATCCTTGTCTATCATGTGGTCAACACACACACATTTTGCAAAACACTATTATGTCAAAGATTCGCCTACAACAACATAAATGAGGCATATGCATTTTGGATGGATAGGTCATTCCAAATGGCAAACTAAGGCTCACCTATTGTAAAAATCATGTAAGAGAGTCCAATCTACCAATTCAAATGATAGCTCTTTTACTCTTGATGTAGATGTTCTTATTAATCTAGTTGACAATAAACTCAACATTACAAATATTGTTGAGCAATGGTACGAAAGCTTATTGAGCTTGTCTACTCATGATGTGGATTTTGCTATCAATGTGGATTTTGCTATCAATCTAGTTGACGGTGAGCTTAACATTCCAGATATTGTTGATACTTGTACTATTGAGTGACAATCTACTAAGAAAATTGTAGAGCTGCACTCAATTCCCATAGAGGATAATTATGCACTCAGTACCTATGATTTCTCATTTTGATTGGGATATTGATAATGAGCACATTGACACTGCCAAATATACAACTCAGTACAGATTATTTTAGACTATGGTTGATTACACTTTTGCACTCGATTATATTGCCTCTTCTTCATTGTTTCCAGCCACCACACTAATCCTCCTTGTTGTCGTACAAATCATTTGAATCATATTATTGCTGATTTTTTAGAAGATTAAGTGGGACGTGAGAAGAGAAAAAGATACATTTATTATTGTTTGGTTTATGTGGGTCCAACACCTAGTCGTTCCTATTGGGTAAGTATTTGGTGGAAGTGTGAGACTCTTCAAAAGAGTCACTACAATTTCAATCAGATATCAGCTTCTATATTTAAAAAAAAAAGGTTTTTTCAGATTAATTCTGTGAAGGGAAGTTGGTACAAACAACTATAGCAATTATTCAGGAGCATCAGCAACCAATTAATCACACAATAGCAAATAGGGACATCCAACAACATTCTAGGAAAGCATTAGTTCATGCTTCAGCTGGGACGCAATCATATGTAGTCTGAATTTGTAATATGCACACCCAATTTTTTTTTTTTTCACAATAAGAAATGCAATTGCAATGTCCGAACACTTTTTGATCACCAAAATCTTAGTGCGGGCAAGGTGAGAGCATACTGTGCTTTGGACCACATAGCTACTAAAGATTAATGCAATCACTAAATGCTACCACGATGGCACACAAGGTGGCAAGCCGTCCTTATCTTCACTTCTTCAGCGGAGTGTGCCAATGCAACACAATATGAAACACACAAGGCAACTAGGCTGTCCTTATCTGCGTTTATTGAGTGGAGTGTGTTTGATGCAGGTACAGAATGAGCACACAAGGCGGTTGAATCGACCTTATCAACACTTATTCAGCAGATGTGTGCATGCATGCAGAGCCATTGGCAGAATGTCTAAGCTAATTCAAACCAAAATGGTCGATAGCATCAAGCTTGTTCAATGCCAAATAGGCTAGGGTTTAATTTGCTATATGAACTGGCAGTAAACCATCCAGTTTACAATATGAAATGCATGATTAAACAATCCTCCGGTGGTACTACCCATAGTTGGAAAACTCGGACTCGCCGCAGACTCAGCAGCCCAAAATAGGACTTGGACTCGAGACTCGGCAAAAAACTCGGCTAGGACTCGACAAAGAAGAAAACCGTAGTTTTACAAAAAACAAAAAGAAATTAATGCATTTAGAGAACATAAGAGCCATAATTCAAACATTACACGTCATATGATTTTCAAACACTCAATATTTGATATTTCATCATTCATGAACCATAATCATACGATTCATACTCATAGTTTCAAACTGTGATGTCCCGATATTAAGGCATTGTTTAAATTAAAGATTTAAATGTCATAGTTCATTTTGAATGCTTCTAACAATAATTAATAAACCAATATAATATTATACATATATAATATTACATAATATTATTATATGAATATTTTAATTAGAATATAATATATTAACCGATATATTATTATATAAATAACCAATATAAATATTAATAATTTAAATATTATTATAATCATTTATTATAATAATATAATACTAATAATAATAAAAATATAAATATTATTAATTTAATATTATTATAATTATTATATATTATAAATATATAAATATTAATAACATAAATATAAATATTTAAATAGATTTATGAAGTAGTATTATAAGACAAGGTCTTATGATAAAGATAAATCATATCATATATTATAAAGATAAATCATATGATACGTAACTAAAGGCAATGTTTAATTAATAAAGGCAGCGATGTATATAGAAAAAGCAACAAACCATTGATAAAGGAGGCAGCCATTAAATATTACAAGCAGCGATATCATTAAGAGGAGAACTATATATTAAACAACCATTAAACTATTGAGACACGTCCCTAGGCAAGGAGGTGCAAGGAAAGACCATGTCTTTCAACCATATCGGGGGTATTAAAGAGAACCCATTTCATAACAGATGGGGGGAAGAATGGGAATAAAAGTAATGATTAAAATACAAGCAGAAGGTAAGAAGGAGAAAAGGAGTAATCAACATAATATATAGAGAAGGCAGGAATATATAGAAGAAATAAGAGATCGATGAAGAAGGATACAAATCAGAAACATACAACAGTAAGAAGATAAAATAAACAGCAATTAAGGGACTCACAATACAGCAAAGTCAAGGATAATGCAAGGTACAACAGTACCTTAGGAAATCTGAGCAACCTCTAAGGTAAGTAATGTCTTAATGTTGTTTATATGATTAGTAAATAAAAAATATAAACAATTCACTATACATATATATATATATATATATATATATATATATATATATATATATATATATATATATATATATATATATAATCTAGAATAGATCCATATGTCATACGTCTCATTAGAATTACACAAGTCTATGAACAATAAATATATATAAATATATTAGGAAACTTGGTAAGAAATGACATAACCATCTCATCACTTCTATTTCCCATAACCATAGGAGAGGCGGTCTTGTTAGGGAAAGGCGAGGTAATTCCATCACGATGGATTGGAGAGGGTTTAACGCGCCCTAGACAAGGATGCTAGGGAGAGGCGGAGTAATTCCATTCCCAATTGCATTGGAGAGGGTTCAACGCGCCCTAGACATATAATTTCCCCATCCATGGTTAAGGAATAGAAGGAAGATGATATGGGAAGATGAACTTAGATTATTACTTCATCTTTAAAGGAATGTTAGGTATTGTGGGGAGAAGCGGAGTAATTCCATCCGTATTAAGGCCCGTAGGCTGGGACATAGTTTCCCGTAGGCTGAGTCAAGAGATGGTTTTAGCGCGCCCTATACATGTAAAGCCTAGTTCCATGAGGAAGAATAATAAGGAAAATATGCATGATTGAATTATCGAACGTATTATAAAATAGTTATCAATAGCAAGTGACAATTAGGAAATAAATAATCTTTCAACAAAGAATGATGTAAATACATTATCATTGATCTTATCATTGAAATTTATGGTTCTCTAACGTACTAATGTCTCCTTGAGAATTATTTTGAATGTAGATTCGGGTTTAAGTGTTTCTTTTAGAAAGGGGACATTACACAAACTTTCAAATGTATAACAACATCATAAGTTTATAAATGTTTACATATAATGATGTCAAAATGAGGAAAAAAAAACAAAAAAAACTAAGTTTTTATGCTTGTTGGGCATCTAACTGGCAAAACGAGAGTCCAAGGTCTGGACTCGAGAGTCCGACCCTGGGACTTGCGCGAGTCCCAGGGTAGGACTCGTGAGTCTCGACCCTGGACTCGCCAGGACTCGACTCGCGAGTCCCAGGGTCGGACTCCCAAGTCCCGACCCTGGACTCGACTCGGGAGTCAATGACGAGTTGACTCGGCTCACCATAGGACTCGGGAGTCCGGAGAGTCCTAGAAGAGTTTTCAAACTATGGTACTACCATCTAGGATTGTAACAAACATAAAGTGCAATACACTATTAGTCAAATTTGCAAGTAAATAGTGTGCAACAACATATACTTATATTCTCAAATTAATAATCAGACTGTTGCAACACAATATTAGCATATAAAATCATGAGTAATTCTTGCCTACAAAGCTAGTAAGCAAACCACTCAAGAACTGATTACTACAGGCTAATAAAGTGTAACAAGTCACCCCAACTTTTTTTTTGAAATTGGCATACTATAACAGCAGGGTTAGAAAAATGAACACATCCAACTAAATCACCTCCGCACTTCTGATCACCAAGTTCCCAAGATGGGTGAGGTGAGAGCATATAGTGCTTTGGCTTACAAAACAAACTTTGCAATGAAATTAAATACACTCATCTGCTAAATAGCAGGCATCTACTTTTCAGCAGGCATCCACTTATCTAGTGGGGATTCTCCACTTATTCAGTGGGTCAAAAAACAAGAAAATAACATTGTTTATTCCTCCAAACTAGCGGTTGAACCATCCAGGGTTTATAGCATGTTTTTACAACATGGAAAGAAGGATTACAATGAAGAAATAAGATGCAACAATACTTAGAGCATATACATATGACCTCATCTTAGCATCATGTAAGATTTGCATTCCATGGAAGGCAACCTGCACCACAATAGTATTAATATCATTATAACATATGGTTGTCCCAACTGATACTTGCAATTTGATCATTAATGTTGAGTCTTTCCTTTAGAAATCTAAGACTACCTAGGTGTATGCATGGCTAGCAACACAATGAAATCATAACACCCAAAATAGACTCCTAAACCCCATCAATCTGCTGTCCCTTGAAGCTCTTTCTGACACAAAAGACCAAGAAACAATACAGTCACAAATACACAGCTGAAAGGCTCACAAATCTAATGTTTTCCCGCTGTACAAAGCCTAGGGTCTGATAGTATGGACATGCTCAAAAATAACGATAACAACCTTCAAAAACACTACAATAGCATGGATTGGCAATGCCCTAACATGGCAATGGATGCCCAAACATTAGATTTGATCAAAGCATAAATCAGAATTCTCCATGACAAATCGTCCTCCAAGCATAGTACAGCCTCGATGGTACGGCCTGCATAGAATCAGCAATTGAACTCACAAAAATTTATTAAACCACTCTTCAAAAACACTTCAAACATCACTCCAAAAATTCCAACAATAAACTTAAATCATACACCAAAGAAATCTCAAAAAAACCATTCAAGCTCAGTGCAACTCCTGTATGAAGTCACCATTTTTCCAGCTAGGGTGGATCGTCCACCACCGAAACTGGACTTCCTCTAGAGGGTTTTCGTCCTCAAGAAGGTCGGAAGAACTCCAAGTTCATTCCAGCAACATCTCAGTACAAAATCCAAAGCATGAACCCCAACAATGAGCTCACTTTTTTATAGGCACTTGAGAGTTGCACAAGAATATAATTCTTTCTTGGAAATAATACTTTTTCCTCAAACTTAGAATAATCCCCTTTTTCCAAGAAATGGTGCTCATTTTAATGTGCCTAAACAAATAATAAGACATTTTCCCATTCCAAAAAGTTATAACACTTAAGTCACTTTTTAATATTTCCAACCTTAGGGAACTTAAGTGCAAATAATAATAAAACAACTTATTTAATTATCATTTTTACGGAAAACCTCAATCTCCATCCATGTGATAATTAAACTGAACCAAAATGCTCCATATGTTTTGGAATGAGAAAAGATGCCTTCCAGACGACTTTCTAAAAATAGACAGCTCCTCCAAGAATCTTGGAGAACTATCCAAGAGCCCAAACAAACTTCTGAAAGTGGCATAGTCATCCTAACACATCACAGAGCTCAAAACCATCATCAGAATACAACAAAACAACTGAACCAGAAGTCCTTCATAAAAGGGGAACCCCTTACCATACCTCATAGCCTATCAGGATTTGGAAATAGGCTATAGGACCCACCAAAGACTAGGCTTGGAAAGGGGACATTACAGTCCTCCCTCCCAAATATTGCTTGTCCCCAAGCAATTGCAACACTAGATGCTGAAGAATGTGCTCGCCTTCCCACATTGCATCCTTTATTGGAAGATTTTTCCGCTTGATCAAAAACTCCTTAATGGTCTTTTTTCTCAAAGAATGCTCCCTCTGATCAATGATGGCCTCAAGAATCAACTCAAGTCTTCCCTCATCATCTATAGGTGGCAATACTAAAGATGGAACAATATTCTGACCAAGTGTCATTTTTAGGCGAGAGACATGGAAGACATTATGGACTTTGCTATGTTCTGGTAATTCCAACTCGTATGCCACTTCACCAATCCTCTTGGTTATCTTAAATGGCCCAAAAAACCAAGGCTTCAACTTCTCAGCTCCACTTTTCTTGATTGAGGACTGTTTGTAAGGCTTCAATCTAACATATACCATGTCCCCAACCTCAAAAACTCGCTCTATACGCTGCTGATCAGCGTATAACTTCTGCTGGTTTTGAGCATTTCTAAGATTATCCTTCAAAGACTTCATCAAATCTTGGTTGTTCTGCAAGAAATCTTTGACTCTTGGCACTCTACTGTCACCAAATAACAAATCAGTGAAGCTAGAAGCTTCATAACCATACAATGCCATAAATGGAGACATTTTTATTAGCATATGATAAGATGAATTATAACAGTATTCACCAATATGCAACCATTTTACCCGAGCTTTCTGCTGTCCAGAAACGTAGTTTCTAAGGTAACCTTCCAGGCATTTGTTAACTATTTCAGATTGACCATCCGTTTGGGGATGGTAACTAGTACTGGGAGTGAGTTATGTGCCACATAATTTGAATAATTCCTTCCAAAACAAACTTAGGAACTTGCTGTCCCTATCACTCACAATGCTCTTGGGCAGCCCATGAAGTTTGAACACTTCTCTAAAAAACAATTCAGCCACCTGAACTGCTGTAAAACTTGTAGAAACAGCAAAAAAGTGAGCAAACTTGGTCAATCTATCAACCACAACAAAGATACTATCCTTCCCTTGCACCTTGGGAAGTCCTATGATGAAGTCCATGGCTATATTTTCCCATTTTTTATTGGGAATTGGAAGAGGTTGGAGCAGACCAGCAAGGTAGGTGTTCTCATATTTGTTTTGTTGACAAACAGAACACTCTCTAACATGGTTACAAACATCTTCTTTAAGCCCCTTCCAAGTAAATCTCTCTCAAATTTGCTTATAAGACTTGAATATACCTTGGTGACCAGCCAAGGGTGAATCATGGAAAGCTCTTATGATGAGAGATTTTACCTTGAAATTTGAAACAAGAAAGATTCTTTTCTTGTAAAAAGAATCAGTCCATTATTTACCTCATATCTTTCGTCTTTTGAAGTACCATCAATGATACTTGTTGCAAATGGATCCTTTGCATATTCTATGATAATTTGCTCTTTCCAATCAGCAGACAATTCAACCATAGAATACAAATGTGGCCTTCTTGACAATGCATCAGCCACCACATTCTTTTTGCCTTTGGCATAGACAATGTCAAAATCATATGCTTGGAGCTTACCGACCCATTTCTATTGCCTTTCATTCAAGTCCTTCTAATTTAGGAAGTACCTCAAACTGTTGTGATTTGTCTTCACAATAAATCTTCCCCCTACCAAGTATTGACGAAACTTGACTAAGGCATGCATTATCGTGAGCATCTCTTTGTCATAAATGGAGTAACTTGTCTCAGCTCCTCTTAAGTTTCTTCTCTCAAAACAAATGGGATGTTTGTCCTGCATAAGGACAGCCCCAATACCTTCACCAGATGCATCGCATTCCAACTCAAAAGGCTTTGAAAAATCTAGTAATGCAAGGACAGGACAACTACTCATAAGTTTTTAAACTGATCAAATGAATCTTGGGCTACCTTAGACCATTTGAAAGCTCCCTTTTTTGTAAGATCAGTGAGTGGAGTTGCTATTTGTGAAAAACCTTTCACAAATCTCTTATAAAATCCACACAAACCAAAAAAACCTTTCAGCTGAGTAAGATTTGTTGGTGGAGGCCAATCTAAGATTGCCTTGATCTTCTCTTTGTCCATACACTCCTTTGGCACTGATAACATGGCTTAAATAAACAATCTCTGTTAGGCCAAATTCACACTTGGCTTCTTTAGCAAATAGGGAGTTAGCTTCAAGAATCCCAAGCACCTCATCTATGTGTTGCAAGTGCTCCTTCCATGACTCGCTATATATGAGTATGTCATCAAAAAAACCAGCAAGAACCTACGAAGCTGCTCGCTGAAAATTTGGTTCATGCAAGATTGAAAGGTGGCAGGGGCATTCGTCAAACCAAAAGGCATGACAAGGAACTTGAAATGCCCATAATGGCACCTGAAAGCAATTTCTCCCTCATTCTGATTTGGTGATAACCAGATCTCAAGTCTATTTTTGAAAAATAGACAGCACCATGAAGTTCATCCAACAACTCATCAATTCTCGGTATGGGATACCGATTCTTTATGGTCCTCTTGTTAAGCTCCCTGTAGTCAATACACAAACGAAGAGTCCCATCTTTCTTTTTGACCAATACCACGAAGGAAGCAAATGGACTCTTACTTGGACGGATGAAGCCCATGTCCAAAAGCTCTTTTAGTGTCCTCTCAATTTCACCCTTGAATCTCTTGGGCTGCTGGTATGGAGTTGTAATTACAGGCTTGGCTTCATCTTCTAACTCTATTATGTGCTCAATGCCTCTATCAGGAGGCCTCCCAGGTGGCAGCTCACTAAAGACCTTGTTGTGTTTGATCAACAAGTCTTGAACATCAAGATGATAGGATCTTTTAACTTCCTTTGAGGGTGTGGGCATGATAACACATTGAGCAGCCCACTCAACCTGGTCGTGACGGAACAACCTTTCCATTCTCTTTGCAGTGACCACTCTTGGTCCCCAAGTAGAGATGCCTCTTAGAACAACCTTCTTACCTTTATTATCAAATTTCAACTCCATTGTTTGCAGATTCAAACTGATTTCTCCCAATGATTTCAGCCATTGGATGCCTACGATAGCATCTGTATCACTGATACTAATCACATAGAAGTCATCGTTGACTTCATAATTGCCAAACTGCATGGTGAGCTGAGGTATTCTTCTTGTGCATGAAAGAGTGAAGCCATCCAGCACAATCACTTTGAAACCTTCAAACTCTTCATGTTTCAGCCCCCTCCTTGCCACAACTCCATCTATGAAGTTGTGAGATGCTCCTGTGTCAATAAGAGCAATAATTTGCTGACCACATAACACACCACAAACCTTGAATGGATCATTCCTTTGGTTCCTTGAGAGTTGTGCAAATGACATCATTTTCATTTTTCATTTCAGCCTCTTCTAGCACATCTTCGTTTTCACTTGAATCTTCTTGCTGGTCTGAATTTTCTGATTTAGATTCAGATTCAGCTGTAACATAAACCATTCAAGCTCAGTGCAACTCTTGTATGAAGTCACCATTTTTCCAGCTAGAGTGGATCTTCCACCACCGAAACTGGACTTCCTCTAGAGGGTTTTTCGTCCTCAAGAAGGTGGGAAGAACTCCAAGTTCATTCCAGCAGCATCTCAGTACAAAATCCAAGGCATGAACCCCAACAATGAGTTCTCACTTCACTTTTATAGGCACTTGAGGTTACACAAGAATATAATTCTTTCTTAGAAATAATACTTTTTTCCTCAAACTTAGAATAATCCCCTTTTTCTAAGAAATGGTGCTCACTTTAATGTGCCTAAACAAATAATAAGACATTTTCCCATTCCAAAAAGCTATAACACTTAAGTCACTTTTTAATATTTCCAACCTTAGGGAACTTAAGTGCAAATAATAATAAAATAGCTTATTTAATTATCATTTTTACGGAAAACCTCAATCTCCATCCATGTGATAATTAAACTGAACCAAAATGCTCCATATGTTTTGGAATGAGAAAAGATGCCTCCCAGACGACTTTCTAAAAATAGACAGCTCCTCCAAGAATCTTGGAGAACTATCCAAGAGTCCGAACGAACTTCTGAAAGTGGCATAGTCATTCTAACACATCACAGAGCTCAAAACCATCATCAGAATACAACAAAACAACTGAACTAGAAGTCCTTCATAAAAGGGGAACCCCTTACCATACTTCATAGTCTATTGGGATTTAGAAATAGGCTATAGGACCCACCAAAGACTAGGGCTTGGAAAGGAGACATTACATGAAGAAAGCCCAAATACACTTAAAACACCACTGAATTACCAGAAAACACTGCAAACTCAAAATTGATATGAAATAACACTGCTGAAACTCTAAAACCAAAATGTACGGTCCCTTATTACTCCTCCAAATCACCCAAAATCATCACCAAAGAAGCTTCGAAATTGGATCAGACCACTTACGTGCCTATATCAGCAAGTACGGCTTCAACAAAAAAGACGACTTGCTTCACCAAATCGTATGGCACCCTCCCAGAAGTTGATAAAGTAGCTAAGACCAAACAAATTTTGGTTGCTTATAATATGCATCAAGATTAGTGGCCCCCACCACTATCACTATAGACAAAACAAAGAGCAGCGAATTCTTTTAATATTCCCATGGGCTTTCCTTTGCAAATCGTACGGTCTTCCTAAGGTATGGCTCCTTATCTTAAATATTAAATAAAGATTTCCTCTTGTTAAAATTGAGCGCCTCCTCCCAAAAGAAAAAGCCATGCTAAAATTTTGTAATCAGCTCAACAAAACATATGCCAACCTTTGGAAAAAGGGGACAAACTCCTTCAACTCAGGTACGGTCCCTTTCTTCAACATCAGAAACTTACTCCAAAATTTACAAAAAACAACACAAACTACCACTGCACTTATCAATAGGATGTAAATCAAAAACACCATTAAACCTCTCAAAAAACATCTAACATATTAGCAAACCTGTCAAACTCCACTTTCAACACAAACGTGACTTTTGGATGAAATCACCAAATCCAGCTAGGAGGGTTTTCATCCTTGAAACTAGTATTCCAAGAGGGTTTTTGTCCTCAAGAAATATGAAGAACTCAAGTTCTCACTCAAAGCAAAAGGTAAAAAGCAATATTCAGTCTAACCTTTTCTCTGTGCACAACACTTCCTTTTATAGGCACTTTTAGGGTAACCAAATAATAATTCTCTTTTTCCTCCAAAAAATAAATAAAACATTTTATTGTGTAGAAGTCCCCCTTTTGTCCCTTTGTGCCTAGCGCCACTTAACTGCACAACTTAAAGTACCTTTTTAAATAATTAATTAAGCTATCCAATAGAAATATGAAATAAAGTTACTTTTTGACAACTTAAAATAATTATTTAACTTATGGCATGTACTGCAGAAAATAACTTCCCAACTTACAGTCTACATTACATAACTTCGCAACTTACGGTTTGCAATACATAACTTCGCAACCAATGGTCTGCAATACATAACTTCGCAACCAACGGTCTACAATACATAACTTCATCCAAATAAAGTTGGCACTCTCCAAGGATAATGGAATTCTCCAAGAATCTTGGAGTTTTCCAAGATTGAGGGAATGGTTCCAAAAAGGGACATTACAGAATTTAGTGTTGAAAGATTGTTTGGACAGATTTATGTATTTATTGTAAATCAACCTTTGGGACTGAATTTTGTCTGGGTGGAGTTTTGTATGTAATTAGCACTGTTTGTGGTTTTGGAATGCAATAAACAACTATTTTCAGTTGGTGCCTCCATCTTCATGTTAAGGTTAGACTCATAACACCTTTAATTCTATATGTCAATGAAATTCTTGGCAGCAGTAATATTAGTTAACATTCCTTCAATAAACTAAGTTTGTCATTCACATTTAGACTATTATGGTAATATTGTTAAATCATAAATCATAAGCTTAGTTTCAGATTGTTATCTATTTGACCATTTCATGAAACATTTGTCAAAATCCAAAGCAAACTAGATTGAGACATTTCAATGAGGAGGTCAAAAGCAAAATTCAACAAGAAACAGTTGCGATGACCCAAAAAGCATATGCGACAATGATAGAAGAAGAAAAGAAGATCCAACAAGAACAAAACACACCATCTAGAGGCAACCAACATGAAACTAACCAATCAGAGGGGCAAGGACCATAGAAAGAGCCACCTCTATCTCTGGAGAGGCCAACTTCTTCCATCGCAACATCCCCAATGCAATCTATTAAATATTTCCAGGCGCAACAGAAACAAATCCAGCCTATGGCAATGCCGCAACTTCTTCAATTACCACTCATAGGTTCATAAACTAGCATCTCACCCCTGTAGAAATTCCAATTGGGAGATATCTTCCACAACACATCAAGGGAAGAAATTTTGAAATGGCATGTGGAGAGCATTGAGCAATTAGAGGAGGCCATAGCCACAATTCAGAGTAAGATGCCACAAATGCAAAGAGACACAACAATGCCACTAGGGCAACAACTCAAACAACTATTAGATAGGGCAAAAGCATAGATGGATAATCAAGCTACTACAATCAAAAACAATGTCATAGCAGTAGAGAAAAGTAGAATGGATGAGGCTAGAAGGAAATGCGCCACAACACATTCACAATTGGAAACACAAATTAACATTGCAACAAACAACCGATGATATCAATACCCTGTATTAGTTTTGCCTTCAAGGGCCTACACCAACCAAAGGCCTCAAAAACTGGATAGATTAAATGGAGGTGCAAATACTACAAGTGGTTGGTACTTATGACCCAATGCAAGATGTTGATGGGACAATAAGGGCACAGGTAGAAACAATGCATACTCAACTCCAATAGTTGCAAGATCAAAGAGAGTTGATCAAAGCCCAAATCAAACAACTCTAAGAGGTGGTGAGTCTAAGAATGACACATGCCACTAGTTTACTTGGGGAAGCAAAGAACATTGCCCAACAAATTCAAATCCCAACCACTATTGCAGAGGCATAGAAAACATTGATTCAAACCCACGATCAAATTCAAGTGTTGCAACAGGCAAAGACTCAATGGGATACAATGTTTGCACAGCTAAAGGCAATATACAAGAATATCCTACCTACAAACTAAAACATTTTTTTCATGTCTTGAGGACAAGACAGTTCTAGAGGGGGGGTGATGTCGACAGCAGCTAGTACAGCAACCAGAAGTCTGCACTTGGCCGCAAGAAGGATGCGGAGCATAAGGCCAACTAGGCCTAGTAAGAATAGTCATATTTTGTAAGGGACACGTCCCCAATAGAGTTATATGTATTTAGTAACATAGGAGTAGAAGTAAGAAGAGATAGGATAGAAGAATAGAAGGAAATATAGGATAGAAAGAAGAGCAGAGAAGATATTATATATTGGACATTATAATACATGAAGTTTATATATATATATATATATATATATATATATATATATATAAAGAATGATCTATGATTGGGATGCTTAATTTGAATGTTTAAATTTTGGGATGCTTCTGCTGCTTACATATTGTTCATTTTGTTATTCTTGTGTTTGCAATTATTGTGGGTGTAATTTAAGTTATTGAATCAAAAGTGGATTATAGCATCAAGCTTTGTATTGATATTATTTGTCTACCTAGGTTGTAGCTTTGTATGCAACATAGCTTTTCAATTCCTGGATCGTGTTTTGTTGTTTGTCAAAGTTATTATTCCTTTCAAAATCTTAAGAACATCTACTTATTGGTTTCTGCTTTTAGCCGATGAGTAGCTGTCGTGTTGTTGAATTCAATTTTTGTTGAGTCATAAAATATATAAAATCTTGTTTCTGAGATGAGCTTTATCAATCTTGTGCTTGTACCCAAGACAAAATGATAGGGCAGAAGTTATGTTATTTCATTATCATAAAACCCAACAAGAAATATTGTGCATAGTGTTAGTGATTATATATTGTCTATAGCTTAGTGTCTAGGGTAAATTTACATTCTTAGGGAGCTTCATCATATGATTTGGAGAAAGGTTTTACCTCACATACTGTTTTGGGTTGAGTTGTCTTACAAAAGACAAATTAAAATGCTAACATTTACCAGATTGACGATTCATATGTTCCAATAATATCCAATGAAAACCAGATTTTAGAAGAAATATCTAACAAAACTTTTGATATGCAATCTCAAAAGGTTGGACATAGAACTTGCTAAAATAATAAAAATTATGGCAAAAATATCAAATGAGAAAGATAAGAAATGAATTTGACAGGCTTCAGCTTGACCAAGATTAGAATTACCATGAGATGGATCTATGGTAGAAGTGCTTGGTGTAGTCACTGCTGGGATTGTCACTCCAATTACTTTGTTGATACTTGGAAAATGTGTACCTGCCATGCATGCTGCCAAACGCCTCATGTACGCTTCCTGTGGTACATTTAATCATGTTAATTCTTTTAATTGGATATATAAAAACTCTCCCTTACTTTGACACTGAAAAATCAAGAATTAACTTACTCCCCTCATTTGAAGTACGCTTTCTAGGAGAGTCTAGCATGATTTACTTAATTTTTTGTATGTAGAAATTTAGCATATAGTAGGTAGAGATTCAACATGTAAAAGCATTAATAGTATTAAATACAAATTATTAATTGTAGTTCCCAGCTGTAGTTTGTTTCATTCCTTTCTATCACTATGAATTTTCCTTGAACATTTGTGAACACATTTGCACTCTCAAAATATTAGGTATATAATGTACATATAGAGTTTGTCAATGTCCTATTGTCCACTTTTATGTTTGAACATCGTGTAATATATTCTTATGTAAACATAAGCAATGCTGTTTAGGGCATAATGTGTTAAATAGTAATTGAAATTTTTAAACACCATAATCTACAATTGATAGCGAACTTCTTAATATTTCACTTCTATTTCAAACATTCCTGTTGTTAAAACAATTCTATGCAATATTATCTTAACTAAGTTAAAATTTTAGATTATCCAAATTCTGTAATGCCCATCCAAACTTACCAACTAAGAGTTCTAAAACGAGGTGCAATAATTTAGTCAAGTAGTTAAAGGCTTAAATAATAGTCCACAACACTAACTAGCATCTTGTGGTGTCCTCCCAGACCATGGTCTAGTCCAAGGCTCTTAGAAGCCTCTCACGATGTTAGGACATTTAATTACTACTAAGGTTATGTTCTAGTCGAATTCCTATTAGTTTAAATACAGAAGCTAACCAATATTTTAATTCATTACAAGAGAATTAATTTCACCCCGTAGGCCTAATCACAAAGATATCCCCAAGGATTAGTAATGAACATCAAGCCCTAGCCTAGGTATCTCTACATGGGATTATTCCTTCCCACGAGGACTCATTATTTATCCTTTGATTAAATCAATCCCAACCCTTCTTTTTCATAATACGTACATTTAAATTTTAAAATTAAACGAACCCACTCGATTTAGGTGAAACCCTAAACCATCTCCACCATAGATTTGATTTAATCACAACCCTTCATTCTCCCAACCCTAGATTTTCCCTAACTTCCTGTAATGTCCCTTTTTTCAGAGTGATCACCCAAGAGATGAGCTAATTGGCAAGTTCTCACACTTGGACAATTTTGTAGGGCAAATGGAATTTGGGGGAAGACTTGGTGTATTTTTATGGTAATTTTGATGTGATCATCAATGATAAAATAATTTGGCCTCCTTTAGAGCAACTCATGTGGAGAAGTGAAGATGAAGGAGAAAGTATGAGATTTCTTTGTGATAATATTCCTTGTTGTTGGCGACTTCATTTGGAGGTCTAGTGGTGTTGTCTTTCATGCACAAGTATTTGCCCACATTGAAGAAGGAAGTGTAGTATTCTACCCCAAATTTTTTCTGAGTTTTGTTGAACCTAGTGCGTTTATGTGCTTGAACATAACATTGAGTTATGCATGCATTCATATATTCAGAAAATAAAACATTCTAAACTACCCAGACGCTTATTTATGCGGGAAATGTATAATATAACAACAATAAACAATACCCATATACGAAATGAGCAAAATATCAAATTGCAAGCATACCCATTTGCTGATATGGAGAGTACAGGTCTGATATAACAAGAATGCAGCAACCAGAAGTTAAACAAACACCTTCAAAGAGGATAAATCTAAGTTTCCCCTTCCCCAAACAAGAGACAAATATTACAAACCCTAGGTGCCTTGTTTCAAGTAGGAAAGCAACCCCAAAGTTGGGCGTTTGAGCCTAGGATAACCAACGCCTCAATGTTGTCCCTGTACGGCTTGTTTCAAGTCAGTAGCAGCAGATAAAACTCCTTCCATATGCTCTGAAATCTGTCCAAACTCAAACGCACTACCCCACGCCCAATCTATGTTGTCATAACACAAAATTTGAGTAGTTTCTACACTCCTAAATGCCTCCAAACACTACGGCCCTGCTGCAAAAAGGTACAGCTTGTTTGGGGGTCCAAACCCTCATCAAAACTTCATCAAAAACTGTGACAACACATGCAATGTTTTCCCAGGTATACCTCCTTAATTATCATGCCAAAAAACAAGAGATTTGCATTGTACAAACCCTCTGCAACAAGTCCACAAATCTGAAAGTTGAAGCACAAGCAAAACCCCTGAACAAAGTTGTCAGCTAGCAGCCTTGGGAGATCTTTCGCTCCTGTAGCATAATGTTCCTCATGAGGGTTTTCATCCTCAATGAAGCCAAGATTTTTAGACTTTCCAGTCCAACCAACAAAACCCTTAACAATTTTCTTCTCAACATGAATGTGCAAATGAGCTCACAAATGGGCTTTTATATTCCCCTCCATTTCCCACGCCCAAGTTGGCAAATTAAATTATTTTACTTAATTTATTTCCCGCCTTATATCTCCCTTAAGTTGGCGTCCAACTTTATATTATAAAATAATCTTTTAAAACTCCTTGTAACGCCTTTTTATCATAAGTCATTAAAATATATATATAACACAATAAGTTAAATATTTAATTTAACTTTATTATTAACGTTATTTAAATTTAATACTCATGACCATGATAAATGCCAAGATAACTTCATGGTGAGAATCCGCCAACTTTCCTGATATAGAAATACTGCCAACTAACCAGGATGCTGACCCCCTATGACTTACTAAAAATAGTATGGACAAAGTTCCAAATCAAGCTCTAGAAGGTACACAGCAAAAATCTTCGTAATGCTGAGCTGGGAAACACCAACTGAGCTCAAATGGTTGACTGACCAAGTCCACAAACACCCTCAGAAGGCCCCCTAACCACCCTAATAGTCCATGGGGATCAAGTGATGGACTAACCTCTACAACTGATAACTGCCTAGGAGAAGGGGACATTACAGTCTGCCCTCCCCAAGCCATCCATACTTAAACACCCTGGCCTGTCATCTGAATACCGAGATCCCAAATAGACCTATAGTATGCCCCACTGTATGCCCTCTGTATCAACCAAATAAAGATAATACCAATCTCAACAGTCCTGTCAACCACTGCCCCAATGTAAAGCAATCTACCATACATTGAGATCCCTAGATCCCACAACCAAACTGGAAGTCCATTTCCAACATCCGCTAACTTCCACTGTGCCACCTAATAAAAACATCATCACTGCATCGAGAGTTGTGAAGCAACTCCTCAGGACCCAAACAAAAGAAAGTGTCAAGCACATCACCACCCAAATCCCAAACTACCTCATCCTCACATCCATCAAACATGAGAAAATGGAGGTATCTCGAAGTGTCAGCATCACAAAACCACTCCCCAACTTCTATAGATCCCCCATGGATGTGACGAATACCCCACATAGGTGCAAGAAAAAGTATAACAGCCCCCTCTAGGTTGCTGATATGGAACAGATCAGTAGCCTCAAGACTGAAAGTCCGACCTATGAGGATGCACATAATTCCGCTAAGGTCATAGGGTGCCAAAGTATCAAACCTATGCCGCTCTCGAATGGTGAGGAGATGATGCAACTCTCCTCCAAACTCATGTGCAGCTATTGTCCTCCAAAAGTTATGAAAGAAGTGTATGTTCCATGAAGTAGGACAACCATCTCCTAACAAATTATGGAGTAAAATTCCATAACTGTGAGTTGGAACACCAACGCCATCATGCTCACCAGGACCACAGCTCCCCTGAATCCTCGTTCCCCCAAGTGTATGCCACACAAGGGTAGGTGTCTCCATCGGAAATCCCTGAAGCAAGGAAGCTGCAAACTCTACCCAAGAGTCGTTTGCATGATGAGACTCTGATTCCTGTACATGTATACAACCATCTGAAGGAAACATAGTAGGATACCCGCAGGTTCTGGTTCCACCTTCTGAAAATGGAAACATGCCATTCCATAGCAGATTATATAATCCCTGAGCCAACCCACATTTATGCATCATCAAATCATCCGTGTGTGGGCTAAAAGAGAAGTGATGAGCAATCCTTACTACACGGTTAAGGTGAAATTCACCCGCTTGTGCCAAAGGAATACTTGCATAGTCACTAGGATTCCACGCCTCATCATTCTCATCATACAAATCAAGAGGTGGCTCACATCTCCGATCATGAAGGGCAGATTTGGTATTGGCTCCGTGAGTTCCCTCTGCAAACTTGATGGCTAAGTCCCTATCCAAGAGCAAATGAAGGTATTCTGATTTCATTTCCTTTAGGGCATGCTTGATAGTTTGCAGACTTGATATACTCCCCCTGTCTTCTTTCCTTCCAATTGAGCTGACCACAAGAGGTACTCAACAAACTTGTATGTGCTATCAAAACAAGTTAAGGTTTGGACAACCTTCTCCTTGGTGACTTTCAATTGTTCCTTAAGTTCATGTGACTCACTAGGCTCATGTCTACAATCAGCTTCAATCAATGCCTTACCTGATTTGCTGGAAATTGTAGGAGACATGCTCCCACCAGATGAAGCCCTGCAATCCTCATGTGAATAAGATGGAACAACGTGATGATTCAACACACTAGTCACACAAGAATCCGCCCTCTCATCACAAGACTCACCAATAGCAATCTCTACATTGCCAATATAGAGACTTGTACCCTTGTCACTCGTAGATACATACACTTCACTGTTGGCTGGTCCACAAGGTGTATGCACAACTACCTCTATCATATTTGTGTCTTGAGCCCTCAATTTGCTCCTCCACAAAGGTGACTCATGATCTCCATGATGCAAGTTGTGTGAATACTCAAAAATTTCAGAATCATTCCTATCCTCAAACCTATGCAAATCTGAAACCTCCTCGTGCTTGACAACCATAAGGGGTTCTTCCCTCAAACCAAGAGTACCACTCTCATCCGCAGGTGTTATGATAGCCCTAGAATGAATTTATGCTGTGGATGAAGATGAATGAGCCAAGCTCAATTCCCCATAGAGCTCATCAATCTGAATCTCTGATTCTTGAAGGGCCATCTGAGTGCCCTTCAAGAAATCTTTGGTAACCTCAAGCTCGTTAGAAAGCTTGGCAACCTCCTCTTTGCCTTGCAGCGCATCAAAATAGATCTCACCCAGCATGAGAAGGTGATCCCTATCAGAGAGTAGCTATAGGTAATTTGACTTCATTACCACTAATGCTTCTCTAAGCACCTGTGAATCTAAAAGGGAAAGTTCTCCATCAAGGTCCATATGTGCCCTTGAAGACCTCCAACAACATTTTGCCATCCACTTAAGGTTGTCATCAAAGTGTATAATGGCTGCAATAACCTGGTCTTCATTTACCTTCAGTTGTCCTGTCAAATGATAGGACTCCTGAGACCTATCAATCTCATCCAAATTTTCTGATTTGTTATCAGCATCATGCAATACAAAATCAGATTTGTTATCAACATTCATAACCATACCGCCTATGCCATCAATGTCATCCCTCATGCTCAACTGTGTAGATGAAGCAGGAACTGCAGTATGGTCAAAAGTAGATCCAATCCAAGCAGAATCCATGTAACGTAGGGAACATCACACCCGAATCCCACATGCTAAAATGTTGTTTGCTCTGTTCAGGGAAAATGTGATCACCGTATTCCTCATGACTGGTGCCCTTTGTGAACAAATCTTTTCCAACTCCCAAGTACGGGCATCATGAATGTCACTCCCCTGCATAGGCCTAGTTTGAGTTTCAAACCAAACACCAACTATGTCAACATCTCTGAAATTGAATGTAAAACCGTCATCATCAACTGATTTGAAGGCTCCAACATAACTGCTCACAATATGCCCATCATTAGGTGCTGACCCATGAGGTGTATCACACTGAAATCCAATCTCATCACCTATTGCAACATTTGTCCGATGACTGAAAATTGCACTCTCAAATGAAGATTTCTCCTCGGATGTGGCTGCGATGGATGACTGATTTTTATCTTCCCCATGTTCACCTGTGGGCTACAAGTCACAAACAAGAGCTTCTTCCTACTCTATCCCTTCTTCAAGGGTAACTTCTAAGTTTTCTTCCCACATTCTTCTAATGTACTTGACCAAGCCCAATTTTCCAAGTCTCAAGGTCACAACTAAACCGAGAAAGTCATTAAAGGAAACTTGTGTTTCAAACCCATCAGGCATACTTTGATACTCTTCAAAGAGTTGGATAGCTTCTTGTTCATAACTCCTCTTAATTTGATCTTCAACCCTACTAAAACCCATTGTCATACTCTGAATTTTTACTGAATCACCCAATAGGATGGCAGGAACTTGGGCTCTGATACCACTGTAATGTTCTACCCCAAATTTTTTCTGAGTTTTGCTCAACTTCGTGCTTTTATGTGCTTGAACATAACATTGAGTTTTGCATGCTTTCATATATTCAGAAAATAAAACATTCTAAACTACCCAAATGCTTATTTATACAAGAAATGTATAATATAACAACAATAAACAATACCCATATGAGAAATGAGCAAAACATCAAATTGCAAGCATACCCATTTGCTGACATGAAGAGTACAGGTCTGATATAACAAGAATGCAGCAACCAGAAGTTAAACAAACACCTTCAAAGAGGATAAATCCAAGTTTCCCCTTCCCCAAAACAAGAGACACAGATTACAAACTGTAATGTTCTACCCCAAATTTTTTTTGAATTTTGCTCAACTTCATGTGTTTACGTGCTTGAACATAACATTGAGTTTTGCATGCATTCATATATTCAGAAAATAAAACATTTTAAACTACCCAAATGCTTATTTATGCGGGAAATGTATAATATAACAACAATAAACAATACCCATATGAGAAATGAGCAAAACATCAAATTGCAAGCATACCCATTTGTTGACATGAAGAGTACAGGTCTGATATAACAAGAATGTAGCAACAAGAAGTTAAACAAACACCTTCAAAGAGGATAAATCCAAGTTTCCCCTTCCCCAAAACAAGAGACACAGATTATAAACTGTAATGTTCTACCCCAAATTTTTTTTAAGTTTTGCTCAACTTCGTGCGTTTATGTGCTTGAACATAATATTGAGTTTTGCATGCATTCATATATTCAGAAAATAAAACATTCTAAACTACCCAAATGCTTATTTATGCGGGAAATGTATAATATAACAACAATAAACAATACCCATATGAGAAATGAGCAAAACATCAAATTGCAAGCATACCCATTTGCTGACATGAAGAGTACAGGTCTGATATAACAAGAATGCAACAACCAAAAGTTAAACAAACACCTTCAAAGAGGATAAATCCAAGTTTCCCCTTCCCCAAAACAAGAGACACAGATTACAAACTGTAATGTTCTACCCCAAATTTTTTCTAAGTTTTGCTCAACTTCATGCGTTTATGTGCTTGAACATAACATTGAGTTTTGCATGCATTCATATATTTAGAAAATAAAACATTCTAAACTACCCAGATGCTTATTTATGCGGGAAATGTATAATATAACAACAATAAACAATACCCATATGAGAAATGAGCAAAACATCAAATTGCAAGCATACCCATTTGCTGACATGAAGAGTACAGGTCTGATATAACAAGAATGCAACAACCAGAAGTTAAACAAACACCTTCAAAGAGGATAAATCCAAGTTTCCCCTTCCCCAAAACAAGAGACACAGATTACAAACCCTAGGCACCTTGTTTCAAGTACGAAAGCAAACCCAAAGCTAGGCATTTGAGCCTAGGATAACCCACACCTCAATGCTGTCCCTATACGGCCTGTTTCAGGTCTTAGCAGCAAATAAAACTCCTTCCATATGCTCTGAAATCAATCCAAACTCAAACACAGTGCCCCACGCCCAATCTATGCTGTCATAACACAAAATTTGATGAGTTTCTACACTCCTAAATGCCTCCAAATGGTATGACCCTACTGCAGAAAGGTACGACCTGTTTGGCGGTCCAAGCCCTCATCAAAAACTATGACAACACCTGCAATGTTTTCCCCACTATACCTCCTTAATTATCATGCCAAAAAACAAGAGGTTTGCATTGTACAAACCCTTTGTGACAAGTCCACAAATTTGAAAGTTGAAGCACAAGCACAACCCCTGAATGAAGTTGTCAGCTAGCAGCCTTGGGAGATTTTTCACTCCTATAACATACAGGTCCTCATGAGGGTTTTCGTCCTCAATGAAGCCAAGATTTTCAAACTTTCCAGTCCAACCAACAAAACCCTTAACAATTTTCTTCTCAACATGAATGTGCAAATGAGCTCACAAATGGGCTTTTATATTCCCCTCCAATTCCCATGCCCAAGTTGGCAAATTAAATTATTTTATTTAATTTATTTCCCACCTTATATCTCCCTTAAGTTGGCATCCAACTTTATATTATAAAATAATCTTTTAAGACTCATAATGTCTTTTTAATAAGTCATTAAAATATATAAATAATGCAATAAGTTAAATATTTAATTTTACTTTATTATTAACGTTATTTAAATTTAATACTCATGACCATGATAAATACCAGGATAACTTCATGGTGAGAATCTGCCAACTTTCTTGGTATAGAAATACTGACAACTGTCCAGGACGCTGACCCCTTATGACTTACTAAAAATAGTAAGTATGGACAAAGTGTCCAAATCAAGCTCCTGAAGGTACACAGCAAAAACCCTAATAACACTGAGCTGGGAAACACCAACTGAGCTCAAATGGTTGACTGACCAAGTCCACAAATGCCCTCAGAAGGCCCCCTAACCACCCTATTAGTCCACAGAGACCAAGTGATGGACTAACCTCTGCAACTGATAACTGCCTAGGAGAAGGGGACATTACCGGAAAACAATAAAATAATGATTATTCCTTGGAGAAAAAGAAACAAGAAAGTGTCTCTTTTGTTATGTCAGCCTAAGAAGAATTTAATATTGATCTTTGGCGCCTAACTTTGCCTAAGGTCGGCCAAGATTAAGTCAAGGTGGGTCAGCCCTCTTGAGAGGGAAAAAATATTAATAAAATAAAAGAGTTTGTTGCCTAGGTCGACCAACTTAAGGAGGAATTAAGAAACATGTATAAATACAAGGTCTTGAGAGGCATTTCATCATCATCATTCAGCTTATCTTTTATTCTTCCTTCGTGGATTTGCAACTTTGTTTGCATTATTTTCCAAGGACGAAAACCCTTGTGAAAATAAGGTGGATTGGACGAAGACCCAATCTCATCTTGGAGGTGGATTCATACGAAATTCACAATTGCACTTCATTGGAGATTCACAAAGTTTGGAGCAGATTTATATCTTTTGGAGCAACACTTTTATTATCATTTACGGCAGAAATCAAATATCTTTAGAGCAGAAATTTGTATTGGCACACAAGATGATCGTTAGGTGCACTAATGCACTGAAGCGCATCCTTTGTATCAACGCACAAGATGATGATAGGCACACCAATGCACTGAAACGCATCCTTTGTATCAACACACAAGATGATGATAGGCACATGAATGCATTGAAATGCATCCTTTGTATTGGCGCACAACATGATCATTAAGTGCACTGAAATGCATCCTTTGTATTGGCGTAAGAGGTGATCTTAGGCGCGCCAATACACTAGCTGAATTTTTTTTCAAAAACTGCCCTCCTTTGTAGTGGTGTGTTGTCTTCTTGTTGTGTGTGCCAATACAAGGTGACACATTTTTCGTTCCTTTGGTGAGGCATGTGTGGAGGCATGAAGGCGTGCTTGAACACTGGATTTTGGTTTTGTTAATGCATAGGCACATCTGATGTAGAATGCACATGCTCACACATTGCTCTTCTTTCTTTGCTTTCTATTTAGTAGCGCGGGGGATGATCAAGGAGCGTGCCAATCCTCTAAGTGAAGAATATTTCACCAGTGAGAAGACGCATATGATGATATACGAGTGTGTCAATACTTTGAAACTAATCCATCTTTGCTTAGGCACGCAGGATGATAAGAGGTGTGCTTCTTCATTACATAAATGCTTTGGACCCTTGCATTGGCACGTGGGATGATTGTTAGATGTGCCTCAACACATTAAGTGTTCCTTGAAACATGTAGCGTGAGAATTTTGGCACGTGAAGATTCATGCATGTGCGCCTTTAAACTGCTTCATTTCTTTTCTTAAAGCACAGATCCTTTCACAAGCATGTGTGGATGATCACTAGAGCGCCAGTGCATTAGGTTTATCTATTCTATTTGAAGTGGTTCGTCAAATGCCCACTGAGCGTGCCTTTACACATGATGATCACTTAAAACTTAATGGTCTCGTGCATGCAAATAACCAAAGGGCACACTTCAATACATAATTGCAATTTGATACCTCCTTGAAGAGGCACGTGAGATGCCCAATGAGCACGCCTATACATAGTTTAAATCTTAAAAATGCTTTGAAGTGGTGCATATCGTTCCAAACTCAATGCGAAAAACCTTCAATATGGTGTGCAATTCCTCTAGCATGCACAACACTAGTCCTTCAACATTTGTTTGTTATGGCACGCATGTCTGGTCCAAGGCACACCAATACATTAGTTGTGTCTTCCTCTTTCTAGCGTGTCTATACTCAAGAAGCGATGCTTTTGCATTGATTCCTTTGGCTTTTTAACCGCAGTCTTCAAGCGCATCCATGACCAGGAGTGCACACTGGGTCTTCAAATAAATTTCCTTTGATGGGGCACATGAGATGGCTACCAAGCATGCCATTGATTAGAGTACTTTTTGTTTGTGTTAAAGCGCATATGGAGTCAAGAGAACACACCTTTTTTGAAGGTCTTCATCATGGTGCATAACTACTAAGGAAGGTGCATTTTTACAAAGAAGAGAATTTTCACATTCCTAATCCTTCTCCTTGCCGCATCAAATGTCAAGGAGACACACTTTTATTCTGAACTTCATCCCTTCTTTGCCTGGCATGTCAAATGACTCCAAGGTGCATCCTTACAATGGATTTGAGATCAAATGTATGTAATGATGCCTTTTGAACTGGTTAAATGCCTTGGTCCTATAGAATTAGCAAAATAGACAAAATGGTGTACAAGAGGCAACATTTTTGAAACAAACAAGGTTTTTGCTTAATGGATTTGACAACATACGAAAGTTTCAGATTGGGTACAACATTCTAATAATGGTGGAACTCTCTGAAACTATGATAATCCACTTGACACCTTGAATCTAAACACCCCTTCTCTATTGCCTTTTCTGCACCAACCCCAACTGAAAATCTACAACTCTGAAAACTCTGACAATCCACTTTGATTTTGTCACCCATATCCTCTGATAGTCTATCCTTTGCAAAATACGAAGCCATGGACCATGAAGTACTTTGTATGATAAAGGAAAGATAACATTTGCTCTTTTGATGAATGAAACACCATAATGACTGTTGTAACAGAATTTTGATGAAAATACTGTTAAATTCTGATGAAAAATATGCTAAATCACTACTAGTATGCACCTTTTGTCAAGGATTTTGACAAAGAATTCAGAAAAATAGAGTGTTGTCCCAACTGTTGTTTGTCTGATTTTCCTTTGAAAAAGTCACTATGCTGCTGCTGAAGACTGTCAATACTTTGAAACAAAAAATAGATTTGTTGCACTTTAGCATTCTACTATAATAAACTCTCCCTTGCGACCTACTACAAATGAATGTAAACAATGAAGATTGTTGTAGCTTCTGGCATCAACTTGAGTTTTACTTGAAGAATTTCATAATACGCACCACTTCTGTTATTTTAACCCTTGCTTCTCTATTGGCGATTTCTGCTATTTAAATTTTGTTTTGTTCCTTCATTTGATCGTTGCTCCTATAAATAGCAGAATTCTTATATATCTCTGAAAAATCATGACTATTCATGAGTGAGCGCCCTTCTATTTATATCACACACTCCTTCGATGACTATTGGTTGGCCATGGTATTAAACATGACTATACATGGGTTAACACACATTTTTTATGAATCAAATTCTGCCCAACTGCTCCCAAGTGCATGCCTAAGAATCGACATGGCACGCTTTTAACCAGCTCCCAGTAATAGGTGCACCCTTCTACATTGAGATCTTTCTTAACTTAAATGTGACTTGAAAATTGGAAGCTTCTATACAGCAGCGTGCTTCCTTTGACCAGATTCATCTTAACTTTAAAAATGAGTTGCATCTTTAGTGAGGCATGCCCCATTGAATGGAATGCATGCAAAATGGTATTTTGAGCAGTTGATGCCTCCATTAAGCTTCTTCATGGAGAAGAGACAAATCACACTCACCAATAACAGTCCCATTGTGACATATTTCCAAGCAGGGTCACAACTTCTAGCAAGATGGCTTCCACTAGCTGATGTTGAGCCTGATGCAGAGTTGAATGCCATTGTATGCTAGCCTGCAGCTTGTTTAAATAACAAAAAAAATGATTTCAACATGAAAAATAAAATAAAATTCATAGAAAATGTATTTCAAACATAATACAATAATTGAATAGCAATGTCATTAATTAATTTAACCAAGATAATATTCGACCCTAAAGCATAAAACCCTTTGTTCAAAAAAAAACAACGATTTCATTCACAAAAACTAGCATAAATCACCAATAAAATTTACATAAAATCAAATTCATTGCAAGTAAAATTGTAAATCATGTTTACAAACCTAAAATTAACATGCAAGAAACAACTTATATGCTTGGAAAACAAAAAACAAAAAAAAAACTAACCTAAAAATCCAAATTCCTCAAATCTACTGTAAACTCACTCCAACTTGCTCAAGGATGCTCAAATGTTGATTTACAAACCTAATATTAACATGCAAGAAACAACTTATATGCTTGGAAAACAAAAAACCAAAAAAAAACTAACCTAAAAATCCAAATTCCTCAAATCTACTATAAACTCACTCCAACTTGCTCAAGGATGCTCAAATGTTGTGTGAGGAAGATGTATGGGCATGGGGGATTATGAAGAAGCAAATGTAATGCTTTCCAGTATTTGTCCCACATACAGACCACAATTTTTTGTGAATTCTGCATCCATGAGACTTGGCGTCAAACTCACCGAGCACTCGCATGAATTTGGTGCCAAAAATCACCTAAAACTCGTCCCTCAAACCCCCACAAGTAAACATGGTGAAAACTCACCCAAACGAATTTCCCACAAGTATTCAATGCCTTGCTAAGTACTCTCCGAGTTTGTAAACTATGGTTCTAGATGCACGATACTGAATGAAACATTTAGTTTTTTCTTTTCTAAAATGCAGTGTTTCAGGTATTACTGCTGCTCTAAAAGAAGGATGACTTTGTGTTGGAGACTGCTGGTTTAAGGAGGAGATTCTGGTCTTCTCAGCTGATGAAAATTCAATCCCTTCAACAAGCAAGAAGTGGGGGAGAATGGGGACATATAGCGTTGCTGGGAAGAAGAGGGCTGCTGAGAAAGAAACAAATCATATTAATGTCATGGATGACCAAAAGTAGGTCAATGGGACTCAAGAGTACATCAGATAAAAGCACAAGTATTCTGCTGAGAGATATAGCAAGAGGGTTGCTAGTTTTTTCACTCATTCAAGGGAAAATTATTTTATTTCAAGTTTTTTTAGCATATTAGTTTCATCTTGAATAGTCTAGACTCTACATAATGTCATTATTCTTCACCAATAAATGAGCTAGAATTACAATATGTACATTTGTAATTAGTTGTCCTTATGGTTGTAAATGCCTATATTATGAAATTGAATCTCATTTTAAAGAAACATAAACACCCTCAGTTAAAAGCATGAGTATATAGATAAAGCAAATTCCTAGGCACAAAAAAATATCTGAAGAACATTGCATCCCTAAAATCTTTCCCAAAACTTCACATTACCTTTTTAGTAGGAAGATCATAATTTATTAAAATTTTAGCAGAAAATGGTGCTTCCCCAAGTGCTTGCATTGGCAGGCATGAATCAGTCATGACAAGCATGTAAGAACTCTGCCTCTTAAGACCTTCTTCATATCCTTTTGCCTCAACACCATTCTTCAACAGCCGTTCTAGAGTAATCTGTCGAAAGTTTTCTATATGTGAAGCACGCTCAACTTCAGCCAAATCACTGTGCTACAAAGGACAAAATCAGATTATATGTTGAAGGTTGAAAACATAATATAATGAAAAGCAAGGTTAATCTCCAACGAATATAATTCTTTTACTTGACCTACATACATCACAATCAATACAACTAAAATAGAAATGTCCATTCATCCAAACAGGTTGAATTTTTTAGCAAATATGCCTATGCTTCAAGTAACTTATTCAACTAAATACTCAGCAAGGTAAAGATTTCTTTTATCATTTCAAAATGATATAGAAGAAATCCAATTATTCATAAAAATGCATGGAGAGCTTATGAAAGCCAAAAAAGCACACCACGATCTATTGAAGTGGAACACTATATGCAAAGAACATGCTTTTGATTTACAACAGTTATTCAAATGCAAGCATATTATATCCATAAATTTTGTTGTACCCATATGAAATTTTCATATGATGTGGGGTTTAAAGATAACATCTACTGTTTTCCCAAGTGCAAGTCATGATTAGGTCTTGTGCAGTTAGTTTTGTCTTGTCCTCTTTGTGGCTTTTTTCTAACTGTTCGGTAGTGTCCCGAACCCAGATATTTGGAACACTTGGCAAATTTTTAATAACAATGCATGAAATCAAAAGAGAACGCACAAATCATTGCAGATTGATTAAACAATGAAATACTCTTTTAAATCAATTCCAGGAATTTTGACCAACATTTATCCAGCATGCTAAAAGTAGACATTTTGTCAAACAGTTAGCTAGCAAGCTGAAAACACATGATCCAATGCTAATGACAATGTAATCAGCATCTATATAATGTCAAATCTGAGAATGATTACCAGTATATGTTGTTGTACGAACTGTAGTTGACATTCAGAATGAGATCCAACTGAGAAATCAGCACACACAACTGTACGGTCTGTTAAGGAGTGAATAGGCTGTAATAGAAGGTCTGGAGCAATTCTCAGGAGCTGCAAGTTATCATAAATGGTTGGCTGCAGGTCTAATGCAGCATACAGCATGACTGTAACAGCTCTCCAAAATACCTCTTTTTATGGTAGCAATCCCTTTTAACTACGACAATTCCTCGTTTGATCACAAATTATGAATTCAAGGTGCTGCACCCCACAATAGAAATTGTATGGCCAACATAAATAATAAATTAACTTTTCCTAAGTTGCATACTTTTTTTTGTGCTAGTCTAGCCAACTAATAAAAACACATGGTGCCTATCATGTCCCTATATTGATAATTTATAATTGAATCGATTATGTATTAATCATTCAAATTAAAGATATGAATGTCATGTCCCCATTTCCGGAATGATTTCACATGGAGTTGATGATTAGCCTGTCATCCATTCCCGTAGGCTAATGCATTGGTAGGGGAATGAATTTCTAGTTTGAGCTTATTTCTATACATGGAGAACCGGAAAGTTGGTATGTGTCTATACATGGAGATTCGGAATGTTAGCTCAACTAGTTTGTGGTTAATTCGAAAATGCAATATTGAAATTGTATTTTCATTTCATTTGATGGATTTTAGAAAATGGAATCTTTAATTGCATTTTCTATAATCGATTTCTATGGAGTTGTATATACGAATAAAGGTGATGTGTTCGCCAATGAAGTTATAGGTCCAAGCTAATGCCAACGATTGCCTTGAAGATGATCGACTTGTACATAAGATGGTTTTGTTTAGTTTGAAGAGCCAAAGAGCATTGGATCGTGGTCCCCATGAAGTCAATGGCTAAGTATTTGCCATTGAGTGATTTGCATTGAAAGGTTTGTTAGTGATTTTTAAATGCTTGCATATGATTCATAGCTGGCCACCGATCATGAAGAAGGATGTTTTTAAATGCAAGTATTGTTTATTAAATGATTACAATTTCTACTGCTGCCCATGAAGAAGAGGATTTTAAATGATAGTGAGCAATCATCAATGCATCGACTTTATGCTTTGAAAAGGTTTTAAATGCCAAACGCCTATGATGAGGAGGTTCGCTCAAGCCAAGGATTGATATTCATTGCAAAATAAAAACATTAAGTGATTGCATACAATCAGTCGCCGCCACAAGCAAGGGGAAATCAATGCTAAATGAGGTTTGTAAATGATTGTTAGCTCCAATTCATAGCTGTCATCCATGCTAGAGAAGGTTTCCAATGCAAAGGGAATTGATTCACTTGAAAGAAAGATGTAATTCATTTAAACAATTAAAGATTGTTTTAAATGATTGCATTCATAGATGTCATTCACTTACAATTGTTCAAGACTCTCCATTTTGATTGATGGATTCCAAGCTTCATTCCAATTTGACAAAGAGAAGGGATGCCTATCCTTGGAGAGGATAAATAGAGCTCTTGAACTCCAATTTGCAACTAATGATCATATGGTAAGCTTTTACATTTTGTTCTTTTAGCTGGAAATTGCATTTTCTAGTTTTTTTCAAGGAGATGATCCCTTGAGTGTTGTGATGATGTTCCCATGACAATTTGTGAGATGTTATCATTCAGATTTCATCATTGGAGTTGAATTTGTAGGTTTATTTGTGAAGATTTGAAGAGTATTTGACATCATAATGGAACCCTTGGTGTATTGGAGTGACTACCAAGGTAGTTGATTGGGTTTAGAGTGAGAATTGAGTGACTTTTGCATATTTTTCAAGGTCTGATTTCATATCAGCAAAGTCTGATTTTTATGACAGCGAATTGTTTGGACACTTACAGGGTTTTTGAAGTGGATTTGGCAAGGGCTTTCACATTTGAAGAGTTGCATTTGATAGAAGACCAAACTAGGCATCCATCGCTTGGGTTTGGAAGTGGTTTTTCATGAGTTTTCATTGCTACAACTTAGCTGGGCAAAATCATCACTTTCAACAGTCATATCAGCCTACAGAAGTTTTATATCAGTCATTTGTTCATGTACTTTCAAGGCTGTTATAACATTATTGGATAGCTATCTTTGTGGTAGAGTGATTGGGCATTGTTCCTATGCAAGATTTGATGTATTTGGACACTTTTTATGTATGTAATAAGGTCTAATATAAAATCAGACTGTGACTGAATTTCATATCAACCACTTATCATTTTTGTATTTCACATTTGAAGGTTTCAAATAAGCAAGTATGATATGGGTTTGTAGTTTTATTATTGCATTGTTCATTGGTGATGTTTATTTGATGATTTGTGCAAGAAATCTTATCTAAAAGTTGGCAAAAATTTCAGTCATTCTAGAAAGGTATTTTACAATGAAAGACATTAAAATCCATATTAAATATTATAAATCGAATATATCATCTAGATAATTAACAAGATATATTATTAATATAAATATAAATATTAAATATTATTATTATGATATAATAATATAAATTATAATTATTATAACTATAATTATTAATATAAGTATTAATAATATAAATATTATCAATCTTAAATATCATTATCATAAATATATAAACAAAAAAAAAGTCAGCGAATAAATAGTAGATATTGGCCGACTCCTCAAAAGCATAAAAATAGAGGCCGACTTAATATGACCAACCATATAGAAATATAGCAACAAGAACATATAAGACAAAAGACTTAATAAACGAGCGAGCCAATAACAAGCGATTAATATATTTCGAATGACAGCGATTATATTTTGAGGAGGTTTGAACAACAAAAGGTGATGTCTTCTTGGAGAGCAGCAATCTCCATGAAGAGAGGTGACCATTGGGTGAAACGCAGCCAATCAAAGATATTTAAAGAGTATCAGTGGACAGCATTCGAACATCATTCATCAGCAAGCAATTCATTCATTCACTAATCATTCATTCCATCATCAAAAAGGATTCGATCTACAAACATCCATTCATACAACCAGCATTGAACATCATTCATTATACCATCAAACAAATATTGAATATCAACCAGCATTAGTGATTCAGCAAGGCAATCATATATATATATATCAAGTAAATTCAGATATAATAGAGGCAGCAATCTGCTCTACTCATATCCATCCAATAGTGGTGGAACATTATTAATCTAGTTCCTATTGAAGGAACAGCCTTGCATAAAGGAATTCTGAATCTTGTAGCAGCCTAGTGAAGGTAATCATTATCTTGGTGATCCATAGGATCACTTGTGCATTTCCAAGACATCTAAGGAGAGAGAATTTACATATCGGTATGATATTTCTAACTTATATATCTATCTATACTAAGTTACCGGTCCTGGTACTGGTACGGGTTCGGGTTCAGGGGTTCGGTTCGCGGGTTCGGTCAAAAACAATTTTGGGTGTGGGTTCGTTTTGGGTTCGTCATACAAAAACATATAAAAATTATATATATATATATATAAACTAATATATAATATTAAAACTATAAAGAAAGTTAATATTAATAAATATTATAATATATTATTAATTTAAAAAATATGCCATAACTATTATTAATATATTATCTACTAAAATTATTAATATATTATAAATAACATTATTAAATAAAGTTATAGTATATTAATTAACATTACTTATTTATTATATTACAAATATTCTATAAATATTAATATTAACATTAACATTACTAATATTAAATACTGATTAATTTTATATAATATATATATATATATATCATAAAATTATTAAATAAAGACTAAAGTTATAGTATATTACTTAACATTATTAATATATTAAGCCAACAGGCTTTTATATGTGAGCATTATAGTGCTTGGAAATTGGAATTGTCTCACGTCGTAAAAAAAAAAATTACACCGGCAGATTTTATGAAACTCGTCGGTTGTTCCTATCAGCGTATTCCTTGAATCTCCTATGGATGCAAGTGCTAGTATATTAACCTTCCTGCGATTGAACGACATCTTGCCCAAATTCATTAACATTCACAGATTTGTGATAATATTGCTCACGTCTATTAAGGGTATGCATTTCTTCCGCCTAGCTCGCACACGTCACGGAAATGAAATCGCTAATGCAAAGAAAAAAAAACAGATTTTAAAAAAAATTGAAGGCGATATACTCCTGGTTTGATGTAGGGCACGCGATTTTCAGCTCGGTTCTTCATGGGTTCGTGCAAGTTTTTGTGGGACGAACCCATAGTCGTCCGTACGTGCCCGGACAGAATCCCCGCGTGAATCGGCCCCGAATCTGAACCGGGTACGAATCGGACCCGGATTTGGGCATAGCAAGGGCCGAACCGGTAACTTAGTATCTATACTTTAAATAGTTATACTTAGTCTAACTCATGATATATGAGGGATGAGCATGTCTTGCCGAGTCTTTAATCTTTCCCTATTGCCCCTATGATGACGTTTGGGTTGTTAGGGAAGGGCGGTTTTGTTATTAAAGTCTCACACGGTAGGTGACTCCCAAATGGTGCTATTAACGGGCATTCATGACACCTTTGGGCCAAGTGGTGATATTGACAAGTGTTCATGAAACCCTTGCGCCTATGGCAGTGGAGATTAGTTACCGGTTTTGTTATTAATGTCTCACACGGTAGGTGAATCCCAAATGGTCGTATTGACGGGCGTTCATGACACCTTTGGGCCAAGTGGTGGTATTGTCAGGTGAGCATGAAACCCTTGGGCCTATGGCAGTGGAGAATAGTTATCCAGCGCCTGAACGTAATGTTTTCCCCTCCTCTGCTAGGGTAGATGATTAGGCTAGATTAAGGACCGGGCTCAACGTTCACCATTCCCAAAGTATATCATGAGACATAAGACATGTCAAAGTATAAGTATGTTAGTATGTGGAAATACAATTGAATATATGTACTTGTTCATTATTATTGATTATGATCATGACGCTGCTAACCCTAATGATTATAAATGAATATATGTATTTGTATATGTTATTATTTTTATTGCAGGATTCCAATTCGGAATTACATTATTCAAAGAGATTTATATTAAAAGGTGGTAACCCTAACCCTAAGTTGTCGCAATCATAATTCTAGGGCACATTCGGGAAGGGGACATCACAGTGCCCACAAGTACTAGTAGAAATCTCCAAAACCTTGCGATTCAGTTGGTAAACTTGTTTTCCCCACATAAGAACCAACTGTTGGCATATAAAACAAAAATTAACATTTCAACTTGTATGTGTAATGTCCCCTTTTTGGCACATAGATCTTTTGTGTGCATTATGCTTGTTCCTAGTCTTTTGAAGGCCATTCGTCATGTTTGGGAGAACTCTAATGTTCATGGAGTGGTCATGGATCAGTTTTACAGAGCAGTTGATTATGGCATTGAGCTCGGTTGGTGTTCAGAGTAGTGATGATGCTTTCAGAAGCATTTTTGGCTTCTCAATTTGCTCTCCAAACTTCTTGGAGAAGCCGTCTATTTATAGTAAGTCACCCCGATGGCATCATATTTCATCCCAAACCTTCCGGAGTATGTTGGTATGGTTTATTTTGCATTTTGCTTCAGTTTGGGATTTTCCACAAATTTGGTGATTAAATGAGCTATTTAATTAATGATATCATTTAAGTCACCTAAGGTTGGGAATATTTAAAAGTGACTTAAGTGTTATAGCTCGTTGGAAAGGGAAAAGAATATTCTTTATTTTAGGCACTTTAAAGTGAGCGCTTAAGTTGGGAAAGAGAGAAATATTTGAGTCGAAGTGAAAAAGATTATTTTTCCAAAAAATAATTATTTTTTGTGTGTAACTCCCAACGTGCCTTTATAAAGGAGATGAGAGCTCATTTTGCATTTTTTATGCTTGAGATTATACTATTATGTTGCATGAATGAACCTGTGAGTTCTTCATACCTTCTTGAGGATGAAAACCCTATCGAAGTTCAATTTCGGTGGTGAAAAATCCACCCTAGCTGAAAAGAGTGACTTCATTCAGGAGTTTGCACAGAGCTGAAATGGAGTATGATGTTTTTTGAAGTTTTGGTTTGAAGAGTGTTGTATATTCATCTTGTGATGGTTTTTGGTGTGATATTGAGTAGATTTTGGGAGTTTTGAAGATTGTTGTTTACCCACGTTGGCCGTACAATTCCTAGCCATACCAGTGCATGAGGTCGAATGGTATTTTGGTGTGATTATTGGTTACTTTGGATTGCTCGCTGTTTGGTTATTGTTCAACATGTTGGGCGCCCATTTCCGTACCATTCTATGGGAGTTTGCTGCTGATTAATACTTGCTTTCGTTGTCCATACCACCCATGAAGCTGTACAGGTTTGATTGGGACGTGAAGGCATTTGGGATTGAATTGCTCCATTTTCTTGGTCTTATTTGCTTGGAAAGGTGACGCCATGGATAGTAGTTGGGTTGTTGTGAGAACTAAGGGGGAGAAACAATGATTTTGGGACTGTTTGAGGATAGATGGTGTTTTCACAGTGTTTCCAGAATTATCAGTACATCAAAGTAGTATGGAAGGGGATTCTAATCTGATTTTCTTCATGCATTCCATGATTGGTATTGTTTGGAGATACTTGTTTAGTCATTTAGTCAACATATGTTTTCCTTCTACATACATGTGTTTCTATGATGTAATCTTTGTTGCAGCAGTCTGAATTAAGTGGAAAAACAGGGTTACTGATAAACATTGCAGCCTATGCTCTTCATTGTAATTATTTAAATTATGTTGCAAACATTATGTAACCCCTGGATGGTATGACTGCCAATGTGGATAATATTATTTCATAGTTACCAGATACTCCACCCCCTCTCCCTTGGTACGCATATCGCCATATCGGATACGGATACTCATAGGATAGGGCTTGGATACCGTATCCAGCCGTACCAAAAAAAAACCCTATTTTTTTCTCGTGACGGATACACGCAAATGCGGCATTCTCATGATATTGATCATACTATAAAAACTGGATATTATACCACTAGTCGTTTGCATACATTGTAAGAAGGTCCTGGTCGGTTCACCGCTAGACCCAATTGCATTGCATATTGTACAGTTCGTTTTGGCATTGATCAGGTCTGCATTGCTATCAGCCATTTTGGCTTGATCAAACCTATTGGAATTTGCCAATGGCTTTTGCATTTCAAGCATACTTGTCCCTCCAAGAGGTGTAGATTTGGGTCGGCCTTTCTGCCTATATGCTTTGATCGGCTATGCTGCCTTTTATTTTTGCAGCAGTGCATTCATTCAGTTAGAGTGTTGTCCAAACACTATATGCTCTCACCTTGCCCACATCAGAATCTGGGTGATCAAAAATTATGAGGATAGCATCTGCATCTTCTACTATTGCAAAAATTTCAAAAAAATTTAGAGTTGACCATTACAACCTCAAAAATCTAAACAAACATCTAATTTCCCTTGAGAGCCACATGGAAATAGTAATGAAAAAATAGAATTGGATGAGGCAACAACAAGAATGTATGAGCCAACAAGAAGAGCACATAGGTCAAGATCAGTCATCTCCGGGTCTCATAGTACGAGATCTCGCAAAGAAATTTGGTATTAGAAAGATCAACGAGGACCTAGAGGACCAAGAAAACTTCTTGGAGGAAAATCAAACAAAGAAGATTCAAGTAAATCATAAACATGCCCTATTTAAGGTTAGAACAAAAACAGAGATAAAATCATTTGAAGGGCAATTGAATGCTGAACTTTTACATATTTCGATGAAGCAAATGGAAGTTTATTTCAATGCATAATATTAGTAAGACACAAAAAAACATCTTTTGCACCTCTCAAAATGTTCAGATATGCTTTTGTATGGTAGGAGGGTTATTTATCAACTAACAAAAGGAAAAAGAAACTAGTTCTGTCTAGATGGGAAGAATTTAAGGAATTGTTCATAAGTATTTCTATCCTATTGGGCACAAGGTTAATTAGAAATTTACGTGGTTGCATCTCAAATAGGACAATGGGAAAAGTGTGCAGGATTACACTACAAAGTTCAAAAGACAAGATATGTTAATGGGCATGGACCTCAAGGATGAGAACTGCTAGATTTTATTTTGTCCCTTTCAAGACAATGTAAAACAAAATGTGTAAGGATAAACCTTTCTTCAAATTAGAAGGGAAGCTCCATTGTAATGATAAACTAAACAAAACCCTAGAATTTACAACAATGACCTTTAGATGTTTTATAGTATACAAAAGTATGTTTGGGATTTTCAGCATGCAATGCAAACAAACCAAAGAAAAAACCTATCTTTTTGTTCTCAGGTATGAGCACAAGGATAAACAATTCTTTGACATAGATTTAATAATCTTTTGATTGACATGAATGACTTACTATGGTAAGTAAAACACAGACACCTTTTGGTTAAAAGATGACACCAAAAAACAGTGTGCACACACAAGAATTAGAAATGTAAACAAAGACGAGATCTTGCAAATTGAAAATGAAGAAAATTGCATACAAATCTACAATAATCATGTTAACGAATACTACAATAACAAGCCTGCAATATTCAATCAATTACTACTCAATTTACCAAATCAACACACACAAGATAACACAAAGCAACTTGAACAACAATTTCAACAGCAAGTAGGCATAAAATCAATATTGGCTTCTAATCTAAGTGCATAAAGAACTTATTTATAAGTGTTTACAAAAGTTTGCATGCTCATCCAATGCAATTTATTCAAGATAAATACAAAAGAAAATAACTAAAGTTCTATGCTGAAAATACTTTGCTTGCAATCAAAGCAAGCTCTAAATACAAGATTGTCTAAATAGATTATCCAAAATAAAGAAAATTTTCAAATAGACTTCAACAAAAAAATATGAAATCTCTAGATGGACCTTCTAGAAGATCCTCAAAAAATAGCAGTAACTAGAAAGAGCTACTCAAAAACCGCAATCAGCGAACCTAGCACAACAAAAGCTTTCTAGATACTCTAAATTGCCTAAAACTTATCAATCAACCTCTAAACCTATGCAATCTCAGGCAGCACGAGTGCTCATATGGATCACTTAAATCTCAAAGATTTATTCTCTCTCAAACACCAACCTATCAACCTGAACTTGCCCCTTTTCTGTCATTCGAATGTGCCTGTTGATGCCAACCAACTTATTTATATTCTCCTAATTCAGAGTTCGAGGCCCTCCGAGCTTCTCATTTACCAACCTATGGAATTCAGTCCTCATCTCGATATGCTCAAGTTTTTGCACGTTCTCATCATGGAAGCCACATGGAATGGCAGAGATTAAAAAAAGAGATTTCCCGCTCAATGTCACCTAGTTTCCTCTTCTCCTCCCTGAATGTTTTCATTGTATCCTTATGGAGTTGAGTAGCAAACTTGTATTTTTCAGCCCACTTGAAAGCATTATCTTCTTTTCGCTTAGATATCGCTCCCATATCTAGCAACTTCAAGGTACCAATAGTGTGTGTCTGTAATATCCCACTTAAGATATTTGCTCAAAACACCAAAAGATTTAGATTTCTTGCAACCGTTTGCCACAACAAAATCAAAGAATCAATGCAATTTAATGTCAACAATTGGATAAGTTAATGAATGGCCTTCAACACCTTGATATTGACTTCAATTGGAAATGATTACAAAAGATGGCTAGCTGTCCTGTATAGCAGACTTTGTCTGATTTATATCAGACCTTATTACGATGCACAAATGGATTAGAAAATGCAATTACAACTTATCCAATCAATGCCCAATGAAGGTATGATGATGGGTGAAACCAAAAAAGAGTGTATGAAGCTTATAGATGCCCTTCAGTCACTGCTGCACCTTCAACAAGTCTGCTGTCACAAACAGTATCTCTGCTGTAGCTGTTGCAGCTGCGCAGATTTGCAATGCATGCAATGAATATACCAAATATGAAGTTCAAAAGCTAGCGATGGATTTTAGGAGTGCAGCGATATGGATTTGAGTTGCTTCCAACCCTTCAAACTTGTCAATAATGTTGTCCTTCAGCTCTGCAATGTACGCTTCAAGTCTGATACGCAATCTCAGCTCCTTCAAAGTCTTCAAATTGCTGAAATCTGCTCCAAAGCTTCTATGAATTACCTGCGAATTGTCACAATGAAGAGATAAGTGGATGGGGTCATCACCATTCCACAGTCAATGGGCCATCACCTTGACAGGCAACTGAAAATCGGAATTTCCAGCCAATACAAAACATGAAAGCTTACCAAAAGGATCCAAACGTTGCAAATTGAGGCTCCTTCATAGTATTTAAGCTTTTTCCAAATTCTAGAAGTTTGAATTTGATGTCATGGCTCTAGAAGCCTCTTCTCCAAATCAGCGCTCCTCAAGGACCAATAATATGTAACTAAATTTGAATTTTTAGCTCCTTATTGGCGGCTACAAATGAATGAAGACCCTTCTCCTTAGGCCGGCGCTTCTAGAGGAATCACTTGCACATGATCCAAAGTTTATGACTTCATTGTGTACATTTTTATTATCAACAAGAACCTATCCTTATAGCTCCATCGTGTACACATTTACGCTAGCAAGGACCTATTTTTTAAACCCTCCACTGTGTACACAAAAACCTTAGCCGATTGAGCCCCATCTCCTAGAAGCTTGGACCTATATGTGAAGCATGTACACTTTTATCTCAACCGATTGGCTTGGACCTAAATAAGCACCACCATGTACATAGAAACCGATTGGCTTGGACCTAAATTAGGATCAGCGTGTACATAGAAACTTGCTTGGCATGGACCTATAATTCAACCGATCATCCCATGTTCACCGTGTACATTTTTATTTGAATCAACTCAATTTAGGATCATCCTTTTATAACCGCTTGGCAAAGACCCAAATGTACAACCGATAGGTGAGGGCCTATTTGAAGTCGAGTAACTCCTTAGCAGGGACCTAACTTAGGCCGATGTAAAACATTTCTTCAAGCACAATTTAACCAATTCCAATGCAAAGACTTATCCACAAGTGATCGATGGAATAGAGACATGAAATTGCAATTAAAGATTGCCAATTTCCAAATGCCGACTTGTCACCAAAGAAATAATGAAAATACAATTTGAATATTGTACTTTCCATTAATCACAAACACTATATTTCGGCTAGCTCCAAAATGGGACATTACAGCATCTAATTGAGGGTTTCCAAGAACCTCCCTACTTGGACATGTCATCAACCATAGCAAGCTCTTTATCAAAAGTATCACTCTTGATCTTGTGTACCTTGCCCAATAGGCCATAATCGCATCAATAGCCTACATATCTTGGTCATAAATTTGACCAATCCACTCCTAAGTGACTCTCCCATAAGTGATCAGCTGAGCCAATAGGTTATAATCATCAAAGGGCAATACTCTTGGCACAAAAACTTGCTAGGCATAGAATGTAATAAGCAAACAATGAACTTGCACAACTCTTTGTTCTCAACTTTAGGAGCAACTTTCTCCCCCCACCATCCTTCAAGAATATCTCTCTAATATTCTTTGATGCTATCTAGAACACATTTAGGTTGTAATGTCCCCAATTGGTGCTTAGCCAAGTTTGTGTCCAATAACCTATTTCCTGAGCTCCCGTAGGCTATTTGGTAATGGTATGGGACTCCTTGTTTCATGGAGAGCACAGGTTCAGTTATTTTTTTATTCCTTTTGATGGCATTGAGCTCAGTTGTTGTTCAAGAGTGTAGCTTTCAGAAGTTTATTTGGCTTCTCGGATTGCTCTCCAAACTTCTTTGAGATGCCATCTATTTATAGTAAGTCACCCAGTTGGCGTCATTCTTCATCCCAAACCTTCAGGATGGTGTTGGTAAAGTTTATTTTGCAATTTGCTTCAGTTTGGGATTTACCGTAAGTTGGGTGATTAAATGAGCTATTTTATTATTATTTTCACTTAAGTTTCCTAAAGTTGGAATTATTTAAAGGTGACTTAAGTGTTATAGCTCATTGGAAAGGGAAAATATTATATTATTTGATTAGGCACATAAAAATTAGCACCTTTCCTTGGGAAAAGAGAATTATTTAAGTTGGAGGAAAAAAAGTAATTATTTCCAAGAAAGAATTATATTCTTGTGTAACTTACAAAGTGTCTATTTAAGAGAAGTGAGAACTCATTATTGAGGAGGCTATTGATTTGATATTGTTATGCTACTGGATTGAACCTGCGTGTTCTCCATTCCTTCTTGAGGACGAAAAACCTCTTGGAGAGGATCAGTTTCTATGGTGAGAGATCCACCCTAGCCGGTAATGGTGTTTTCACCCAGAAATCACACAGGTGCATAATGGAGTTTGTTGTGTTCTGAATAAATGTTGATGTTTGAGTTGAGTTATCATTTTGGGTTTGGTTTTGAGTGGATTACTGATGTTTAGGTGAAGTTTTGAAGGCATTCTCTTTGCTGGCCATACAATGCAAAGAATTGTACCTTCTATGGTACGATTTCTACATTGAAGGGTTTTCTTTGGTTGAATTCTATCCATCGAGGATTGCCTATGTTTGCATACAATACTGAAGGGTTTAATTGACAAACTTCAAAGGAAATCTGTTGTTATATTCCCAGCAAGCCGTGCCAAGTGAAGGGCAATTTCAAGATGGATGCTATTGCTTTGTTAGAAGCATACATAAGCTGACACCTTGTGTTGTTTATCATTTGCAGAGTTTGAAAGAGTTAAGGTCATTTACTACAGCTGATTCCTAGAACTGTACCAGCCTGCAATCTCTGTACATGGTGCTGGGCGTGAAGCATTAATTGGAAGTCGTTTTTTTAGGGTTCTAAACTCACCTTTAATGCAAGGCACCTTCATCCATTAGTGGACCACACACTTATGGTCAGATCTGAGCAGTTTTGAGCCAGTTTTTGAAATCCATATGCAAGCAGTACTGCATTCCAGAAGCCTGATCAGAACTATTGTTTGTAACAGAAGTAGGATATTGAGGTTTAGAGGAGATTTGGAGTGTTTGTATTAGCAATTGGTGGTATAGACAGGCTAACAGGCTGTATGCAGATTCATGAGCATCATTGATAGTATTTTGATCATTTTGGACTGGGTTATCCGTTATATCATTGATCCTAGCATTTTGGTTGCACCAGAGGAGTGATTTGAATATATTCTGATTTAATGTATATGTTTTAGTTACAATCATTGTGAAAAAACAATTTATCAAACATTCTGAATGATTGTAACTCCCGGATGGTAGTACTGCCAGTGGGATTGATAGATTTCTAGTTCATTCTTACCCCACTGAACAAGTGGTTTATTTTGTAAGGCTCCCCGCTGAAAAAGTGGATGTGCCAAATGTTTTATTTCATTTCTCCCACTGAATAAGTGGATGCCCGCTGAATAAGCAGAAGTTGTATTTTGATTTGCACTACATTATTTTTGTTTAGCCTGAAGCACTTGTATGCTCTCACCTCACCTGTTTTGGGAACTTGGTGATCAGAAGGTGTGAAGGTGTTACATGGTTGCATTTCATTCAATAACACTGTTTGTGAGTGTTGGAAAATCTGAAAAAATTTGGGGTAGAACATTACATAAGTCTCCCTATCTTGAATATGGGCCCAAGTTCGTTTGTATAGCCTAGAAATTAGAAGCCTCCACCTCATGTGCAACTTTTCCCTTGGAGGTATCACCATCTCAACTATCATATGTCCTTTTGAATCCTTCTTCACCCATGATTGCCTCTTTATCTTCTTGGAAGTTGACTCTATTAGCCATATGTGTTGTCATTGATGTCAACATAGCAGAATACATTGATGCCAACATAACATACACTGATGTCAACACTATCATAAGAATAAGAGACTGTTCATGGTTGGATGTCATGCTCCTAAGAAAGAGAAAGCTCATCATTGGAGATCCTAAAAGTCACATTCCTAATCAAAGTAGAGTTGAGTTTGAAACCTGATCAATATGAAATAGAAGAATCAAGTTGTGTTCTTGATGCTGAGGATGTGTTCCTGTTTTGAAGCATATTGCATGATCATTCTTACTGATTCTGAGCCGTATATGGTGATGCAAAGAAGACTTGGCCTTCGGAAGCAGGTTGAAGATAGTGTGGGTTCTGTAAAGATGTTTCTAGCATGACAATGGAATGCTCCGCATTCCTCTAATTTTGAAGCTATGGGTTTGCGGTTCAAGAGTTAAGTTGAGTATGATGTAAATACGTTAAATCCTAAGTTTTAGAGTGCTTGTTCTTCCGCAGTGAAAGATACAAGTGACTGAGTTCTGGTTCAGGCTCTGACAGTGTAATGTGATGTTGAAAGGTGAATGGAATGCTCCACATTTCTCCACGTTTGCAAATATGGCTATGCAGTTTTGGATCTGTGTTCAGAGGATGGTAAATGTGTTCTTTCCAAAGTTTCGGACCATCATTCCCCCAACAGTGAAAGTTATGATTGATAAAGTACCGGTATGTGCTTTGACAATATGGAGCAGTGTTGAAGACCTACTAGAATGCTCCACATTCCTCCAAAAGTAAATGATTGACCTTGCAGTTTTGTGAACATATTCTTAAATGTGCATTTCATGTTTCTTTCCTGTTTAAAGCTTCTTGGTGCTCCGCAGCTCAATTTGTCAATTGACAACATGTTGCAGTGTGTTCCGGATAACAATGTCCTCTTAGAGTTAATGATTGAAGGTGTGCGGCACAATTCTTTGATGTGCGGTGACAAAAAAGTGTTTGGGGATGTTGTATGAGTCATGTGGACTCATTTGGAAAAGTTTCACAAAGATCTTTTTTGTTTCCAGTACTGCAAAAGGTTTTCTAGTTGATATGACCGTTACTCTTCAAGTTTTCATGTACTTACTTTAAAGCTGTCCTATTTTCAAATGAGCAGAGTATGCAAAGGTAATTCCTTGATGTTTGAAGCTGTGAAGGATGTTTTGGACTTGGTTAAGCAAGTGTTGGGGTCCGCAAGACTTGAGTCTTCTACTGGTGTAACGTGTTGTCCTAATTAGATCTATCTTCTACACGTTTCATATTGTGCATTGTATGGCCGACCTGTAAATGTACTTTTCATGTTTAATCTAGCCGACAAACTATGTAATCAATGTAATATCATGTATAAATAGTAGATCAAATTGAATGCGGAGGATATGATTGCAAGTTGATGAAAACAGTTCACAAGCAAATAAAAGAAGAATAAAGGCATTATTGATGTGCGACTGTGGGAGAAAGAACAGATGTTATTGATGCTATCCGGATTCCTCTTGAAGACATATTTGTGACAGTGATCAAGTATAGAGTGTGTCTGACTGATTAGATCTTCAGAAGAAAGTGTGAATAGACAGAAGTGCAATCATCATGTGTGAGCTTCAAAGGCAGTTTTCAAACAGTTGAAAGATTGTCATACTGTAATTATTTCTGAGTTTGTTCTCAGATTAGGGAGTAGTTGCTTCCTTGGGTTAAAGCTCCTAAAACAAAGTCATCAGGGAGTAGAAGCTTCCTTGGGAGTGACCCTAAACCAAAGTTACTTAGGGAGTAGCAACTTCCTTGAGTTAAAGCCCCTAAAACAAAGTTATTATTTGAGCTTCATATATTGTGAGTTAATCCTCGCCGCGGTTTTTCCCTTCTAGGGTTTTTCACGTATATCTGGTGTTATGTGTTGATGTGCATTGTGTTAATCTTTCATGTTCATGATAATGTTGTAATGCTTAAGGTTTAATCTACTTTGGATAAGTTGAATTTGTTGAAAATAAAATTTGATTGTATACTGATTCACTCCCCCCCACCCTCTCAGTATACTTGTGTGTCTAACAATTGGTATCAAAGCCAAGTTCCTCTGAGGGAAGCTTAACTGCTTGAGAAAGGTCCGAGATGGCAAAAGTAGGATCCAATAAAATACCCAGGTTTAATGGAACAAATTATGCTTTTTGGAAGATAAGGATGGAAGCCTACATCAATTCTCTAGGGTGTGGAGTTTGGGACTCTATCAAGAAAGGTTACACTGTTCCTACCAATATTACTACAAATGCAGATTAAGTCAAGAAGTATGAGAACAATGCCAAAGCAAAGTTTGCCATCATGAGTGGATTATCTGATTCAGAACTTTCAAAAGTGGTGAGTTGTAGTTCTGCTCAAGGGGATTGGAAGAAACTTGAAACCATTTATGAAGGTGATAAGAAAGTAAAGCAAGCTAAGATGCAAATTCTCAACAGCAGATTTGAAACCCTAAAGATGACAAAGGATGAAAACATTGTTGGATACATGCTCCGAGTGAATGAAGTGGTAAATGGCATCAAAGGTCTTGGTGGTGAGATAAAAGAGGATGAAATTGTGAAGAAAGTTCTGAGATCTCTTCCCAAATCTTACAGTCATAAGGTATCAACTATTGAGGAGACTGCAGACTTGTTTGGGACTCTTATTGCTTTTGAAATGAGAGAATTTGACCGTAATGTTCCAAAGAAAGAAGTTGCCTTCAAAGCCAGTATAAAGATAGAGGAATTTGCTGATGAAGATGGAAGTCCTGATGATGCTGAAGCAAACTTTGTAAGAACTTTGAAGAAAGGGTCTAGCAAATACAAAGGTAAGTTACTGTAATGTTCCCATTTTCAACCTAGTTGTCCTAGAGCCTCGTATCCTCATTCCAAATCTTTGGAGTAAATATTTAATTATCAATTTTGGTAATTTGAGGAAAATTGATAATTAATCAGGTTATTTATATTTTGGTGCACTTAAGTTATAATGTTGTACTTTTATAAGGTGACTTAAGTGTGGGATGAGGACATTTATATTTCTCTCCTAGACTTAGTATTAAAGTGAGCACCACTTTGGAATATGAGAACTTTATTAAGTTGAGGAGAAAAAGATTATATTTTCAAGAAAGTGGAGTTTGTAACTCCCAGATGCCTTTATAAGTTGATGGAGAGCTCATTTGGAGGCATGCTTGGAATTTGTATTGTTACTCTGTTGGATTGAACCTTCGTGTTCTTCCATTTTTCTACCTTCTTGTGGACGGAAACCCACTCAAAGAAGATCAGTTTCGGTAGTGTGATATCTACCCTAGCTGGTATTGATGGTTTTCATTCAGGAGACCACATGGAGCTGAATGGATTCAAGATTTTGTGAGGTTTTTATTATGCTTCTTTCAGTTTATGATTTGGAGTTGGGATTTCATATGTTTTGGTGTGAAAGATATATTATCTCATGTTTTTGGATGTGTGCTTGTGAAGTCCGTACACTCTGGCTGTACATGCTATAGGAGGAACTATTCTTACCAGAAAGTATTGATGTTTTTTAAGCAAATCTTTATTGGAATGTTTTTGTCATGTTATAACGCCCATTTTAAGACTGATTGCAATGAGACTGAAGTAGAATTGAGAGTGCAGTGTGGAGTCCGTACCTGATATGGGCCGTACTTGCAGCCTGGGTTGATTTGTGAAATAAAATCAATGAAGATGTTATATGTTTAGATACCTATTACAATGTCTTTGTATCACATAGGCGTTACTTTCCAAAAGATTTCATGTGATTTAATGCAGTTTTGAAATTTATATGAAAGACATCCGTACCAAGTAATGTCATACCCTGTAGAATGGTACGATGGTGATAGGAAATAAAATGGATGCTATTTGAAAACCAAATCATTTGGAATGTTCATGTATGTCTTGGGCGACCATTTTAAGACTGTTCTGCAGTTGTTTGAATGTGTATTGAATGAGCAACAAGAACTCCTGTATAATTGCAGTCCGTACCTTTGCATGGTACGATTTGATCAGGGAGTCTACATTGTTAGTTCTTGGGCAGTCTAATGAATGATATACCTTTGTATTACCTTGACAATTCATTTCAGTCAAATTTCAATGTGTTTTGTGCTGAGTTTTGAATGCTGTGTGGAATCCGTACATTCCAGAATCGTATGGCCCTGTAGGTGGTCAAATTACATCTTCCAAATGAAATCTATTTATTGAAGTCTTCTATGGTGTTTATGTGAAGTGAAATGAAGTATGATTGATGGTGTATAGAGTTGCTAAGAATCATTCTCCATTTGATATGTTGGTAACTCTATATCAATTTTAATGATGTCATACATCAGTTAGCTGACCTCTAAAAACACAAGTCTGTCATGTTCTAGTATTTATAAGCAGTATGGGCATATATGCAGAGTATTTTGGGCTGTAATAACTGTTTTGTGTTTGGAGTTGATCTTCTAGTGTCGGTTGCCATTCTACCTTGACAGGGCCATCCATACAAAGATAAAAGGCAGAGATTGCAGTGTTTAATCTTCATCAACTGTCAGCAGGTCATAATCAGCTGGGTTATCAGCTATTGTTCAAGGATATAACTTACATTGTTTATATTGCACGTGCCACCATGATATAAGTCTTCAATCTTTTGCTCCTAAGGCCTAGTTTATAATATCTGATTTCTGAGTTGTACTTATAGACATTGTAATTACTTTGCATATGCAAACACATTAATCCCCTGGATGATTTACCGCCAGTGTGGGCAAACTGAATCTTTCTTTCTTCCTACCCACTGAACAAGTGGATGGTTTTGTAATCTTTATTTCTTGTTCTTTACCCACTGAAAGTGGTGAATTCCCATGATTCGTGGATGCCTGCCGCAGCGGATGAATTGATTATTCTTGTTGCATTGTTGTTCATTGTAAGCCAACATCACTGTATACTCTCTCACCTTGCCCATCCTGGGATCTGGGTGATCAGAAAGTGTGAGGCATCTTTAGTTGTTTTATGCATTTATGCTAACACTGTTCATAGCATTGCAAAATTGGAAAAAAAAATTGGGGTAGAACCTTACAGTTACCCTTCAAATGTTTCAATTGTGGAAAGGCCAATCACTTTGCTTTTAAATGTCCTCTTAAAGAATCTGGGAGAAGTAACAGAAATAGTAAATTTAAACGGAGTTTGTTTGCCATAGAAGATAGTTGTTCTTCAGAAGATGAGGATCATGATGATTCAAATGATGAAACACTTTTCTTAGCCATGAGTGTTGGTGACAAAAAGAATGAGATTGGAAAATGTGGAAAAATTGATACCTTGCAAATAGTTCAAAACAATGAAAAATCAATGGTTGTGTAATGTCCCCTTTCCTAGTGGGGTTAGTCTATACTTAGTTCCCGTAGACTAACCAAAGTGGTTAGGGAACTCTAGGAGTTTGTTTGGTCGGTTTCTGACATTCTGGTTGGGACTTACTATTTTTAATAAGTCGTGAAGTTGGTTATTTTGGGAAACTCATTATTGGAGGTGGAGCGTTTTAATGAGACCTTTCCAACGGTCCATTGCTCATCAAATTCCGAATCCATTTGCCCTTCCAAATTAAAATCCGTAAATTAATATTTATAATTAATTGCTTGGACTTTATATTAAAGTGGTGACTTAGTGGAAAATTATTAAAAAGCCAAATTTAAGTCACCCATGGACTTGGACGCCTCATGTGGGGAAAATAAAATAAAGAATTTAAAAGTTATTTCCCTCCCAAAAGAGGTCGACCCTCGAGGAAAGATTATAAAGGCAAAAAGTGAAAAGCATTCCGCATTCTTGATATTACATTTTATGCTTCTATTTGCTCTGCAAATGAGGGTTTGGGGGATTTCTTCCAGCCAGGGCTTTTGGTGACGAAAATTACCATTGGTATCAATCTTCCGCAGGTGTGAAAGATCACCCAAGGGGATTTTGGAGCAGCCATACTCAGTGGCTTTATTTGTGCTTTAGTTGGACACTTTGACGGAGTTTTAGAGAGGTTCCATGATATATCTTCATAGGATTTTGGTGCAGCTGAGAGAACATGGAGGAGACTGATTTTACTTGCAAATTTGAGGAGAGTTGAGGCTGCATTTCCTTTCCTCCTTGTTGGCCGTACACTTTACTTGCTGGTCGTACATCTTATTGCTAGTAGTACCTTCCTTGCTAGGCCGTACTACTTGGGGCAGCCATTATTGGAGTTTGTTAGAGTTGTTCTTTCTTGTCCTTGGATCGATTTTGGCCTATGGGCCTATGCTGATGAATGTAGATTGTTTTCTCGCATCTACTGATATATTTAATGCAAAACTCCATTTTCATGTTGTTGGTCCGTCAACAGCAGAAATCTGAAGGTGCTTATTTTGAAATGGGTATGTGATGATAATTCTTTTTATGTCATTTTATGAACTGGGTCTCGATTATTTAGTTCATATCTATCATAGATTTTCTGAGTTTCAGTTGCATGTTATCTTTCTATGTATTTTGGCATACACATCTCAAGAAAACGAAAACCCCCTTCTGCATCTTCTATCTAGTTCTGAAAGATCACAGAAAAAGTTAAAAAATAACATTAAATAAAGATAAATCAAAAGATCAACAGGTGCAGGTTATTACAGTGGTATCAGAGCTAGTGCATCTTGTCAGCCTGTGTTGATCAGTTTATATGAGTGACGGAAGAAGAGTCTACACTAGACCCACTCAACATTGGCATCCACCGGAGGTTCCAGAAGGTGAAACAATTTTAGGTATATTGGGTATGCACAGGAACTCTTCTAGCGGCAGTGATAGCATAATAGGTAGTATGGGGGATAAAGGAACAGACCAGCCAGAGAGTCCTGGCGCAAAAACAGAAAGGAAGTTCAATATTATGCTTGATATGATGTCCCAACTCCTTGGGAAGTTTAACCAAGGGATTCCAGTAGTTCACGCCAATACCACACCCGGAGGTGAGACCAATGGCTCTAATGATGGTCACCGCAAACATGCAGGGCAGGGTAGGGATATGCAGGACAAGGTGGTGGACACACAGGACAGGGTAGTGGACACGCAGGTCAGAGTGGTATGCACAACACTAGGGTAACCCCAGGATACGTTACTATACCCCTACAACCAACTTTTCCGTGTAGAGAGGAGGCAGTGGTTCAGCAGGAACCAGAGTTTCAGCTTCCCATGACTGATGGTGTTCAGATACAACATGCAGAGTACATGACATTGGCTCCAGACATCAGAGAGATGTTGACATTTGACCAGTATATGAACCAGAAAAGACAAAGGGGAGTTATGATGGGTCGAGGAGATTACACAACTAACAGAGCTAACCGGGACTACCAGCATGCATTGAGCAAAGTCCCTATGGATCGGTTTGACGGAAGTGGCAAAATTTCAGCTAGAGCTTGGGTGCAAAAGTTGGATAACTACCTGACACTTAAGCCGATGTCGGAAGATGAGGCACTTAACTTTGCCACTATTCATTTGGATGGGTTAGCACATGAGTGGTGGTACCATGGGTTGATCACTTTAGGTTACAGCCTTATTACCACATACGATGAGTTCACTAACAAACTCATCGAGAGGTTTGATACCAAAGACCCAGAGTTGCAGTTCAGAGAGCTGGCGCAGTTGAAGCAGTATGGGTCGCTTGAGGGATATATTTCGGAGTTCCAGAGAATCAGTGTGATGGTTCCCAGCATATCTGAGAGAAGACTTGTAGTCCTGTTCATGGAGGGACTAATGGAACCACTTAAGGGTTGGGTTAAGGCATTTGACCCACCTTCACTTCAGGAAACTATTAAGAAGGCACAAAGTATGGAGTTTGAAATGCCTAGGAAACAATTCGTCTCCAAACCATTTCCTCCACGAAGAGATAAGTTACCCGTTCAACAGCAAGACACCTTCCCACAGAGGAAACCAGGACCTCGATTAGATGATGATGCATTGAACAAGTACAGGAGGAAGAGACTATGTTTCAAATGCAATGAACCGTGGGATCCTAACCACAAGTGCCCAATGAAGGGGCAAGCAAAACAATTGGAGTATTATTCTGCTGAGGAGGCAGCTTCAGAGTAATCAGGGCAGCAGAGTGATAGGGAGGATAGCGATGTAGAGAATGTAGTAGAGAGGGTGCAGGATGCACAGGACATGCATGATGAGGACATTCTGACAGCACATATCTCTGCTATTCAGAAAGAGGGTTCCTTCAGAATACGGGGAGTATTGGAGGTACAGAGAGTGACCACTTTGCTAGATACAGGTGCCACCCACAACTTCATTGATGAGGGGCTTGTGGCACGAAGGGGACTCAAAACAGAAGAGTTCAAGGGATTCAAAGTCAGAGTTGCAGACGGGTTTGTCATTACCTGCAAATGAAGGATCCCCAATTTAACCATCAGGTTAAATAACTACAAGCTCCAGGCCGAATATTATGTGGTCAGTATGGGTGACATGGATGTAGTCCTCGGAATGAAGTGGCTACACATGATAGGTGAATTTTCCCTCAACTTGAGAACCATGGAGATGAATGTAATGTTCCATTTTTGGCGCATTGATTATTGTGAGCATTTTGGCTTGTTCTTAGTCTCTTAGTGGCTATCCGGCTTTGTTGGGAGAACTCCAATGTTCTTGGAGTGGCCACAGATCAGTTCTACAGAGCAATTGGTTCTGGCTTTGAGCTCAGATGGTGTTCAGAATCGCAGTGATGCTTTCTGTTGTTTGATCGGGTTCCCGATTTGCTCTCCAAGATTCTTGGAGAGGCCATCTATTTTTAGAAAGTCACCCGGAAGGCATCATTCATCTTCCCAAACATCATGGAGTATGTTGGTATGCTTAATTTTGCAGTTTGGTGATATTTGAGATTTCCCGTAAAATCAGTTGATTTAATGAGCTAAACAATTAATGATTGCACTCAAGTTAAAAAAATTGGGAAATTTTCATTTAACACTTAAGTGTTATAGCTCGTTGGAAAGGCGATGAAAAGCTCTAAATCGTGGATGCATCATATTGGGGCCTCGCGAATCAAATATTTCCTTTATTTTGATAAAGGGGTCTTTTGTGCTAAAGGGAGCTTTTAATTAAAAAGGTGACTTTAAGTTGTGCATACATAATGAATTATTTTTTATACTTTTGAGGAGAAATATGAAAGGATAGAGGAAATAACATTTTATTTCCCTCAAAAAATTTATAAAAGGAAGAGATAGGCTCATTGTTTGAGGATGCTTGGGATTTGTATTGTTACTCTGCTGGTATTGAACCTATGTGTTCTTCCATATTCTCTTGAGGACGAAAACCCTCTTGTGGAATGCTCTTGAAGACGAAAACCCTCTTGAGGTTGGGTGTGGTTTCACTACAGAAATCACCATTGTGCTGGAGACTGATATTGGTGCAAGCTCATACAGAGTTTGCAATGGAGCTTTCATGGATTTGATAGATTTTGAGTAGTTTTTATTTGTAATCAGTTTGAAGTGATGAATAATGAATTCCTATGAAATTTTTGGTGTGATTTTTAAGTGCTTTGTGAAGTTTGGTATTTCTTTGCTTTGGCCATACCATCTCCGGCCGTACATCTACATGGGGGTTGATGTTCATAAGAATTAAATGTTGATGTTTTTGATGGATTTCTTCATAGCATTCTAATTGCCTATCCTAAACGTCCCTTTTGCAACTATTTTGATGAACTTTGATGCTGGGAATGAATTTCTGGGAGCATCCGTACCATTCTGTCAGTCGTACCTTGCTGATGTAAATTGATGTCTATTAAATGAGATTAAGGACTCTTTGAAATCTGATTTATTTGCTTAGTTTTTGTCATCAATGGACAGTCATTTTGAGAATGGTTTGAAGTTATTTGAGGTTGAAATGAAATTTCAGTAAATTGCCGTACTTGCTCCTAGCCATACGGTCCTGTCCTTGGTATTTATTGTTGTGGGTTATGTGGATTGTTTGATCAGTATAATAACTGCTCAGAATTGTTGTTGAAGTCAAATTTATTGAAGTTGCAGCAGAGTTTGGCCTTTATAATGTGTGGAATGTTTAATGTCAAAATTTGATGCTTCCATGGCTGCCGTACAGTGCTACAATCAGCAATAAAAGTGAAAATCAGTCATAGTCAGTTTTATCAGAAATAACACTCTCCATCAACAATCGAAATCAGTTATATGTTGATTGTTTATCACTTACAATGTAGGGTATGATTCTATACTTATGTTCTCAGGGAAAAATGCTCATCTAGCTCTAATGCATGGTGATATTGTTCATGTTTAGATTGAGTATTTTATACATTCATTGTAATCAATTTCACATAAAAGCACCCCTGGATGGTTTACCGCCAGTGTGGAGAATAAACATTTCTTTATTTTTTCTACTCATTAGAAAGTGGAGTATTCCCATTGAATAAGTGGATGGCATTGTACTTTCTCTTGTTTCTTTACCCACTAAAAGTGGTGAATTCCCACATCTTGTGGATGCCCGCCGCAGCGGATGAATTGTAATTCCTTGTTGCATAATTATTCATTTGTAATCAGAAGTGTGGAGGAGTTTTAATTGTGCTAACATTGTGTTATCCCTGTTTTAAGTTTCAAAAAAAAAAGTTAGGGGTTGTTTGTTACAGTGGTATCAAAGCTGGTATGTTCTTGCCAGCTTGTTGGGAGCTAAATTGTTGCAGATCATTCAGTTGAGCAAGTCAGTTTTCAGCCTTGCATGTGAGTGATCAGCACTTGCATGTTGTTCAGTGTGTGGCAGTGAAAGAGGTTGTTCAGTGATTGTTGGATTATGGCATCTCTTAAGAGGAGAAGTGAGACAGATGTTCTATTTGGTTCTCTTAGGCAAAGTCAGAATGAATTAGAAAGAGCAGTTCAAGAGAAGTTAGATTGAAGTAAGTATCATCATGAGGCCACTAAGATTATTGATGAGTACAAAAGACTATCAGATGATTGTAAGCAGCAACTTCCTTGGGATGCTTTCATGAAAATCATCAAAGAGGGGAATCCTAGCAAAGAGGGCTTAATAGAATACATTCAGAAGATAAGGAAGGAAGAAGAAATGAAGACAATGTCTTTATGCAAGCCCGAATTACCTTTTTCTAAGGCAAGGACCAAGAATTTTCCTAAGTCATCATCTTCCAGCTCACCGAACAAGAAACCTCTCATTTCAAGAAAGAGAGAGGTCAGCAAGAATGAACTCAGGAGAAGAAGTCTTTGTTTCCTATGCAAAGACTCATGGGAGCCTAACCATCAATGCAAGGATAAAGAAGATGAACCAGCAATCTTCACCACATTTTCTTTCCTTTCGGATGATGTGGAGTCTAAAAAGGGAGAAGTTGAAATCCTGATACCTGAAAAACATAAGACTGAGCCTGTGTATGATGAAGAGAAGATCACTAATCAAGAAGCATGCATTAAGGAGCTTGCTGATTTAGGGAAGGCTACAGCAGAAATTGATGAAGCTAAGCCTTGCTTTGATGAAGAATATGAGTCTAACGTGTGGGACTTAGCAAGTCCTTCATTTGATGAAGATCCTGATGATGCCACTACTTTTGAGGAGTTGAAAATGATCGATAGATTGCTAGACGGTGACTTTGCTAGTGAGCCTGAGAGGATTGAAGCAAAGTGTCTTGTTGAGGACATGGGAAACAATGAAATCATAAAAGATGAAAAGGTTGATGCTGCTGAAAATTTCAGAACATCACCTAATGAAGAGCAATTCCACCATTCCAGTGATGGTAGTCCTGATTATGAGTGGGAAATTCCCATGCCAAGTGAAGAGCTGATTGATTCCTCAAAGATCCAGGATGAAGAGTATGCTGATGAAGATTGTAAATCAGTCATTTATGAATTTGATACTGCCATTACATTTGATCAAAGTGAAGAAGAAGAAGACTCATCTCCCATGCAAATTGAAGAACCAAGTGTCTTTTCAGAAGAGTCATTTGATGAGGAGTTTGTTGAAGAACTTGGATCAGCCTCGAAGGTTGATTTAACATTGGATTTCAATGATGTTACTTCTTGTAGTCAAAGTGGCCATGAAGAGGAAAACTTAAAAGCAATTGATTTCAAGGATCATGCATATAAGGATATGACAAAAAATTTATTGTGTGCAGCTGATTTGGATTTTAAAAATCAGTTGTTAGTCAATGAAGACAAGGTTGTGCAAGTTCTAACACATTTGGATAGCTCACACAAGTTTGTTGAAGATCACATTTGGAGAGCTCAAGTTGAAAGGAAACAAATGGGCATGGAAAAAGGAGCTTCACTTGAAGATCGGTGTATAGTCAGGAAGGCATTGGAAACTTTCAAATCAGATTATTTGAACTTGTTGTCTGATAGAGATCATGTTCTTAAGTTTGCTGATCGATTAGGTGAAGCATTGAAGGGAGGAGATGTTGAAATTGATAAGCTTACATTTAAGCTTAAAACAACTATGGATTCCTTAGAGACTACCCAAATGGCCCTCTTAGAAGCTGTAAATCAGCTTGTTGATGCACTACAATTCAAGGAGCAAGTTGGAGCTACTAGAGCACATGAAAGCAAGTTGATAATTGAAGAGTTTGATTTGCTCCAAGGAAGTTATGATTTAGGACATCCTCCTAAGTATGATGATGCAAAATTGGAGCAAATTGATGAATTGTGTGAACAAAAAGGTGAAAACAACTTCCAATCATTTGATGATTCTGTTTCTATGACGGAAGTTGAGTTAACACATGAAAATTCACCTCTCATGTTGAGTGATGAAGACCAAATTGGAGTTTGCAACATGGAGGAAGATAGTAACAGGATATGGGATCCGGGTGAGGAACACTCATGGAATGTTACTCTTCACAAAAACTTCACCAATTGGAAGTTTTCATCAGTTGTTGAAGATGGGCAGAAGATTCGGGTATGCAATGGATTGGATTCAGTGATGGCTTACTCTCATAATGGAGTTTATTTGCAGAGTTCTATGGAGGATAGTGGTGTTGGTAAGATTGTTTTATGGATGATTTTGGAGTCAAATTTATGTCATGAAGCTGCTGTCCTTCATCCAATCAGCCATCATAAATGTTCATTTGTATACATAATGATTGATTGGAGAGAAATTTTGGTCATAACTTTGACATATTCTGATTGTAGATGGCCTAAATTTCTTGTTGTTCTCAAAATATTTCAGTTTTGTTGTTGCTATCTCATTTTGAGATCACTGAAATCTGATTTTCATGAGATTATTTCAAACTTATGCAACCATGAGATTGATCTTTTTGTTGCTTTTAGCCTTTTATGGGAAGATGACAAAAGTTTTTAGCTGAAAGGAACAAGTGTTACAGTTACTAATGCTCTTTTGGAGAGTGAGAATCAACTGATTCATAGTTGTTCAGAATTGTTTCCAGCTTGTGATCAAGCTGAATTATGTTCTTCCTCGGAGGAGCATCACAGATTTTGGTTCCCAACAATAGTTTCATGTTGGACAATTGTATTGATGATTGCTAACTCTTTCATTTTTGGAGTTAATGATGTTTGGGATCCAAATAGTTTTGTGATTGGAGGAATGTTTCATAGTTATAAGCAGAGTTCCAGCCGTGCAGTTTGCAGTTATATCAGAGTGGCACAGCAGCAGTGGTGTGAAGCATTCTTGAGATTGATTTGGGATCCAGGTATATTATTGTTAATCATGCAGGTATCTCTGTTGGATAGCATGCATTGCTTGAGGACAAGCAATCTTGAGCGGGGAGGACTGTAATGTTCCATTTTTGGCGCATTGATTATTGTGAGCATTTTGGCTTGTTTTTAGTCTCTTAGTGGCTATCCGGCTTTGTTGGGAGAACTCCAATGTTCTTGGAGTGGCCACAGATCAGTTCTACAGAACAATTGGTTCTACTTTGAGCTCAGATGGTGTTCAGGTTCGCAGTGATGCTTTTTGTTGTTTGATCAGGTTCCCGATTTGCTCTCCAAGATTCTTGGAGAGGCCGTCTATTTTTAGAAAATCGCTCGGAAGACATCATTCATCTTCCCAAATATCATGGAGTATGTTGGTATGCTTAATTTTGCAGTTTGGTGATATTTGGGATTTCCCGTAAAATCAGTTGATTTAATGAGCAAAACAATTAATTATTGCACTCAACTTAAAAAGGTTGGGAAATTTTCATTTAACACTTAAGTGTTATAGCTCGTTGGAAAGGGGATGAAAATCTCTAAATCATGGATGCATCATATTGGGGCCTCGTGAATCAAATATTTCCTTTATTTTGATAAAGGGGTCTTTTGAGCTAAAGGAAGCTTTTAATTAAAAAGGTGACTTTAAGTTGTGCATACATAATGAATTATTTTTTATACTTTTGAGAAGAAATATGAAGGGATAGAGGAAATAACATTTTATTTCCCTCAAAAAAGTTATAAAAGGAAGAGATGGGCTCATTGTTTGAGGATGCTTGGGATTTGTATTGTTACTCTGCTAGTATTGAACCTATGTGTTCTTCCATATTCTCTTGAGGACGATAACCCTCTTGTGGAATGCTCTTGAGGACGAAAACCCTCTTGAGGTTTGGGTGTGGTTTCACTACAGAAATCACCATTGTGCTGGAGACTGATATTGGTGCAAGCTCATACAGAGTTTGCCATGGAGCTTTCATGGATTTGATAGATTTTGAGTAGTTTTTATTTGTAATTAGTTTGAAGTGATGAATAATGAATTCCTATGAAATTTTTGGTGTGATTTTTAAGTGCTTTGTGAAGTTTGGTATTTCTTTGCTTTGGCCATACCATCTCTGGCCTTACATCTGCATGGGGGTTGATGTTCATAAGAATTAAATGTTGATGTTTTTGATGGATTTCTTCATAGCATTCTAATTGCCTATCCTAAACATCCCTTTTGCAACTATTTTGAGGAACTTTGATGCTGGGTATGAATTCCTGGGAGCATCCATACCATTCTGCCAGTCGCACCTTGCTGATGTAAATTGATGTCTATTAAATGAGATTAAGGACTCTTTGAAATCTGATTTATTTGCTTAGTTTTTTTCATCAGTGGACAGTCATTTTGAGAATGGTTTGAAGTTATTTGAGGTTGAATTGAAATTTCAGTAAGTTGCCGTACTTCCTCCTAGCCATACGGTCCTATCCTTGGTATTTATTGCTGTGGGTTATGTGGATTGTTTGATCAGTATAATAACTGCTCAGAATTGTTGTTGAGGTCAGATTTATTGAAGTTGCAGCAGAGTTTGGTCTTTATGATGTGTGGAATGTTTAATGTGAAAATTTGATGCTTCCATGGCTGTTGTACAGTGCTACAATCAGCAATAAAAGTGAAAATCAGTCACAGTTAGTTTTATCAAAAATAACACTCTCCATCAGCAATCCAAATCAGTTATATGTTGATTGTTTATCACTTACAATGTAAGGTATGATTCTATACTTATGTTTTCAGGGAAAAATGCTCATCTAGCTCTAATGCATGGTGATATTGTTCATGTTTAGATTGAGTATTTTATACTTTCATTGTAATCAATTTCACATAAAAGGACCCCTGGATGGTTTACTGCCAGTGTGGAGAATAAACATTTCTTTATTTTTTCTACCCACTGGAAAGTGGAGTATTCCCACTGAATAAGTGGATGGCATTGTACTCTCTCCTGTTTCTTTACCCACTGAAAGTGGTGAATTCCCACATCTTGTGGATGCCCACCGCAGCGGATGAATTGTAATTCCTTGTTGTATAATTATTCATTTGTGATCAGAAGTGTGGAGGAGTTTTAATTGTGCTAACATTGTGTTATCCCTGTTTTAAGTTTCAAAAAAAAAAAATTAGGGGTTGTTTGTTACAATGAAGTTCAAAGTAGATGGTCAGAAACATATTTTGAGGGGAATGTCTGATGGGGGTTTAAGAACAGTGTCCATTCGGAGGATGAAGAGGATACTACGGCATGATCAGGTGCAGTGGGCAGCTGAGATTCTTGCGATGCCAGAGGCACCGAAACAGTAGAAACAGGATTATCTAGTGGAGATTCAGTCGATATTAACTAAGCACTCCAAAGTGTTTAGTGATATACCACCAGGTAGACCTCCAGACAGGGGTTTTGAGCATGTTATAGAGATGGAGCAGGGGGCCAAACCAGTTATCACCGTTCCCTACAGACATCCTAAGAGATATAAGGATGAGATCGAGAAGGCCATTCAGGAGCTTCTCAAGATGGGCCACATCAGGCCTAGTAAGAGTCATTTTGCTTCTTCTGTTGTTCTGGTCAAGAAGAAGGATGGCACACTCAAGATGTGTATTGATTACAGGGAACTGAACAAGAAGACTATTAAGAACAGGTAACCCATCCCTAGGATTGATGAGCTTATTGACGAGCTGCATGGTGCATGTTTTTTCTCCAAGATAGACTTGAGGTCAGGGTACCACCAGATTCGGGTACGTGAGGATGTGGAGAAGATAGCGTTTAGATGCCACTATGGGCACTTTGAGTTTTTGGTTATGCCTTTCGGCTTAACCAATGCACCTACCACTTTTCAATCTTGTATGAATAAGGTCTTCAGAGAGTAGTTGCGAAAGTTTGTACTCATATTCTTTGATGACATACTCATATTCAGCAAGACTTGGGAGGATCATCTGAGACACCTGGATATTGTGTTGGGTATACTTGAGCAGGAATCCCTATATGCCAAAATGTCAAAATGCGAGTTTGGCATGACAGAGTTGTTGTACTTGGGACACATCATCAGTGCAGAGGGAGTCCGTGTGGACCCAGAAAAGATCCAAGCTATAGTTGACTGGTCACCACCCAAGAATCTCTCTCAACTCAAAGGATTCTTCGGTCTTTGTGGATTCTACCGCAGGTTTGTGAAGGTATTTTCTCAAAAAGTGGCCCCACTTACAGATTTGACATGGAAGGGAGCTTTTGTTTGGTCAGACGGTGCTCAACAGTGTTTCGACAAGTTTAAGGAGGTGATGAGCACTTGTCCAGTTTTGGCCATTCCTAATTTTTCAAAATCCGTTTGAGCTTCAGTGTGATGCCTTAGGGGAAGGCATAGGTGCGTTGTTAATGCAAGACAAGCACCCGATTGCCTTTTGAGAGCCGAAAGTTAAGGGGTCCTGAGAGGAGCTATAGTATTTACAATAAGGAGATGTTAGCCATCATGCATGCATTGGCTAAATTCAGGCAATATCTGGTTGGAGAGAAATTTATTGTTAAATCTGACCACAATAGCTTGAAACATTTCCTTAGTTAGAAGGACCTAAATGATCAGCAACAAAAGTGAGTCAGCAAGCTACAGGCATATGACTTCGACATTGTTTTTGTCAAAGGGAAAAAGAATATAGTTGCTGACGCCTTATCTAGGAGACCACACTTGTGTGCCTTAGGGGAGATTGCAGAGGATTGGAGAGATATGATCACTACAGAGTATGCAAAGGATAAGTGGGCCTCTGGGATTATGGATGGCACTGTCCATGATGATAGGTACACTATTGTTAATGATTTGATCATTTACAAGGGGAGGATCTTTCTGGTGCCAGCTTCTGATATGAAGCAGAAGATCTTGAGAGCTTTCCATGACTTGCCTATGGCGGGGCATCCAGGATTCTACAAGACCTACAGGCATGTTAGAGAGAGGTTTACTTGGAAAGGCCTCAAGTTAAAAGTACAAAAGTATGTGAGGGAGTGTCCAGTATACCAACAGAACAAACATGAGCACTCCTACCCGGGTGGATTATTTACCCATTCCCAAGAGGAAGTGGGATTGTATATTGATGGATTTCATTGCTGGCTTGCCAATGGCCCAAGGCAAGGACTGCATCTTTGTAGTGGTTGACAGGATGACGAAGTTTGCCCATTTCTTTGTCATTTCAACCATTTATACAGCAACTCAAGTTGCTAATTTATTCTTCAGAGAGGTATTCCGGCTTCACGGGTTGCCCAGGAGTATTGTGAGCGACAGGGACAGCAGGTTCCTTAGCAATTTTTGGCAGGAGCTCTTCAAATTGACAGGAACAAAACTTACCCCTAGCACGAGTTACCACCCCCAAACTGATGGATAGACTGAGATAGTTAATAAATGGGTGGAGGGATACCTCAGGAATTACATAGCCGGGTAGCAGAAGGCATGGGTCAAATGGCTTCACTTGGGAGAGTATTGTTATAATACCACTTACACATGTCTATTCAGATGACACCATTTACGGCACTTTATGGGTACGAGGCTCCCAGTTTCTTGGATTTATTGTTTGGGGACAGCAGAGTACCTAAGGCTAAAGACCTCTTGCAGGAGAGTCAGGTCATCATGAAGTCTTTGAAAGAGAACATTCAGAAGGCGCAGAACCAGCAAAAGCAATATGCAGATAAGCACAGGGTTGAGCGTTCTTTTGAGGTGGGTGATATGGTGTACCTTATACTCCAGCCATACAGACAATCTACTCTTAAGAGTGGTGCAGAGAATTTGAAGCCACGGTATTATGGTCCATTCAGGATCTCCAGGAGGGTTGGAGAGGTGGCTTATGAGTTAGAATTGCCGGCAGAGAGCAGAGTTCATAATGTCTTCCATGTGTCACACCTCAAAAAGGCACTAGAGCACAATGTGATACCTTCTACAGAGTTGCCTCCTCTTGATGAAGAGGGGAAGTTGGTTTTGATACCTGAGGCCATCATTAACACCAGGGAACGAACACTGAGGAAGAGGGTCATCAGGGAATATTTGGTGAAGTGAAGGAACCTGCCGGTAGAGGATGTTACATGGGAGAATGAACAAATCTTGTTGCATCCAGATCTGAGATTGCTTGAGGCAAGCAATCTTGGGGAGGGTGGACTGTAATGTCCCCTTTCCTAGTGGGGTTAGTCTATACTCGGTTCCCGTAGACTAACCAAAGTGGTTAGGGAACTCTAGGAGTTCGTTTGGTCGGTTTCTAACATTCTGGCTGGGGCTTACTATTTTTAGTAAGTCGTGAAGTTGGCTATTTTGGGAAACTTATTATTAGAGGTGGAGCGTTTCGATGAGACCTTTCCAACGGTCTATTGCTCGTCAAATTCCAAGTCCGTTTGCCCTTCCAAATTAAAGTCCGTAAATTAATATTTATATTTAATTGCTTGGACTTTATATTAAAGTGGTGACTTAGTGAAAAATTATCAAAAAGGCAAATTTAAGTCACCCATGGACTTGGATGCCTCATGTGGGGAAAATAAAATAAAGAATTTAAAAGTTATTTCCCTCCCAAAAGAGGTTGACCCTCAAGGAAAGATTATAAAGGCAAAAAATGAAAAGCACTCTTCATTCTTGATATTACACATTTTATGCTTCTATTTGCTCTGCAAATGAGGGTTTGGGGGATTTCTTCCAGCCAGGGCTTTTGGTGACAAAAACCACCATTGGAATCAATCTTCCGCAGGTGTAAAAGATCACCCAAGGGGATTTTGAAGCAGCCATACTCAGTGGCTGTATTTGTGCTTCAGTTGGACACACTTTAACGGAGTTTTAGAGAGGTTCCATGATATATCTTCATAGGATTTTGGTGCAGCTGAGAGAACATGGAGGAGACTGATTTTACTTGCAGATTTGAGGAGAGCTGAGGCTGCATTTCCTTTCCTCCTTGTTGGCCGTACACTTAGTTGCTGGTCGTACCTTCCTTGTTGGGCCGTACTACTTGGGGCAGCCATTATTGGAGTTTGTTGGAGCTATTCTTTCTTGTCCTTGGATCGATTTTGGCCTATGGGCCTATGCTGATGAATGTAGATTGTTTTCTCGCATCTGCTGATATATTTAATGCAAAACTCCATTTTCATGTTGCTTGTCCGTCAACAGCAGAAATCTGAAGGTGCTTATTTTGAAATGGGTATGTGATGATAATTCGTTTTATGCCATTTTATGAACTAGGTCTCGATTATTTAGTTCATATCTATCATAGATTTTATGGGTTTCAGTTGCATGTTATCTTTCTATGTATTTTGGCATACACATCTCAAGAAAACGAAAACCCCCTTCTACATCTTCTATCTAGTTCTGAAAGATCACAAAAAAAGTTCAAAAATATAACATTAAATAAAGATAAATCAAAAGACCAACAGGTGCAGGTTGTTACAGGTTGTATGGACTGCCTTCCATGCAAAAGAAGAAACCAAAGCTTGGGTTATTGACAGTGGGTGTTCAAATCATATGACTGGTGACAAAGAGAAGTTTACCAGCCTTAAGTGGGATGGTGGAGCTGTTAAGTTTGGAGGTGATGAGTCAGCCCAAATTTGTGGAAAAGGTGTCATATCTATTAATGGAAAGAACAAGACTGAGGATGTTCTCTATGTCAAAGGATTACAGCACAATCTTCTTGGTGTCAATCAGATGTGCAGAAAAGGTTACAATGTAGTATTTTCATGCTAATGGTTGTGAAATTAGAAAGGCAGGATCCGGAAAGCTTGTTGCAGAAGGTATCAAGACATATGGTGATATTTATCACTTGAAAGAAGCAAATGGAAGAACATGTCTATTGACTCAATCTAGTGAGTGTTGGCTGTGGCACAAAAGAATGGGACACAACTTTGATAGCATGGTAAGAATCAGCTCTACTCATGCAGTGAGAGATATGCCTAAGATAATCAAGCCTGCAAACTTTGTATGCAAGGAATGTCAGATGGGAAAGCAAACAAAGACAAGTTTTAAAAGCAAGGAGTACTCTTCTTCAAAGCCATTGGAGCTGATTTACACATACCTATGTGGACCTACAAGAGTAAAGAGTCAACAAGGTGAAAGGTATTTTATGTTGCTCATTGATGATTATTCTAGAATGACTTGGGTTACTTTCTCAAGAGAAAAATCTAATGCTCTTGATAAGTTTAAAGTTTTCAAAGCTTTGGTTGAAAATGAAATGGATACTAAGATCAAATGTTTAAGGTTAGATAGAGGAGGTGAGTTTACTTCAAATGAATTTGAAAAATTTTGTGAAGATCATGGCATTAGAAGGCACTTGCCTGCTTCTAGAACACCTCAACAAAATGGGGTAGTGGAAAGGAAGAATAGGACTATGCAAGAAATGTCTAGGGCAATGTTTGAAGATGCAGATCTGCCTGATGTATACTGAAAGGAAGCAATTCACATTGTTGTCTATCTAACAACAGAGTGCAGTTAAGGGTCAATAGCTCTAAGACCCCTTATGAGTTGTGGTATGGAAGATCTCCCTTTGTCAGATACTTCAGGATCTTTGGCAGCAAATGTTATATCAGAAGAGATGAAGAAAACCTAGAAAAGTTTGATTCAAGATGTGATGAAGGAATCTTCCTTGGTTACTCAACCAGAAGCAAGGCCTATAGATGCTACAACAAAAGGTTGGAAAAGATGATTGAAAATACAAATGTCAAAGTAGATGAAGACTTATGTCAATTCACACAGGATTCAGAAGACACCGGATCTAATATATTTCCTTGCATTGAAGATGAAGAAGTAGAAGTGAAGAAAAGGAACAGGAAACTGAACAAATACCTAAGACCCCAGCAAAGTATGTTCAGAAGAACCACTCAGCAGAACAAATCATTGGAGACAAAAATGAAGGTGTGCAAACAAGGAGAAGGTTTGCCAAAACACATGAGCAAGCAAATTTGTGTTTATTGTCAATAGTGGAACCTAAGACCTTTGTTGAAGCCAGCAAAGATGATGGATGGATAAAGAAATGGAAGAACTAGATCAAACTGAAAAGAATCAGACATGAGAATTGATTCCCAGACCAGCCAACAAGAATGTTATAGGAACAAAGTGGGTGTTCTAGAACAAGCTAAATGAAGAAGGTGAAGTTGTAAGGAACAAAGCAAGATTAGTATGCAAAGGATATACTCAAGTAGAAGGCATTGATTTTGAGGAGACTTTTGCTCCAGTAGCTAGGATGGAGGCAATCAGAATGTTCCTTACTCTTGCTGCTCACAAGAACTTCAAGGTGTATCAAATGAATGTCAAGTCAGCATTTCTGAATGGTGACCTAGAGGAGGAGGTGTACATTGAGCAACCAAATGGTTTCCAAATATCAGAAGATCCGGACATGGTATGCAGACTCAAGAAAGCTTTGTATGGACTCAAGCAAGCACCTAGGACCTGGTATGCAAGATTAGACAAGTACTTACTTCAGCAGGGCTTCAGGAATGGTACTACAGATAGCAATTTCTACATAAAGGAAGAAGATGACATGATCTTGATAGTTGCAGTTTATGTTGATGATATCATTTTTGGTGGAAATGATGATATGTGTAAGAGGTTTGCAGAGGAGATGCAAAAAGAAGTTGAGATGTCCATGATTGGTGAAATGTCATTCTTCCTTGGTCTTCAAATTTCCCAACTAGATGGTGGTATCTTTATTTCTCAAGTTAAGTATGTCAAAGAATTGTTAAAGAAGTTTGGTATGGAGGATTCAAAACCAATGAGTATTCCCATGGTCACTGGATGTCACTTGAGCAAAGATGATGAGTCTCCGGAGGTAGATCAGACTATCTATAGGTCTACGATTGGAGCACTATTGTACTTAACTGCTTCCAGACCTAACATTATGCATGCAGTATGTGTGGTTGCCAGATATCAAGCAAATCCTAAGCAAACACATGAGAAGACAGTGAAAAGGATATTTAGATACTTGGAAGGAACTCCGGACTATGGTCTATGGTATCCAAAAGGTAATGACTTTGATCTGAATGCATACATTGATGCTGACTAGGCTGGTTGTGTTGATGATAGAAGAAATACAAGTGGTGGTGCTTTCTTTCTAGAAAGCAGATTGGTCTCATAACAGAGCAAGAAGCAAGACTCAATGTCCTTATCAACTACAGAGGCAGAATATATTGCAGCAGCCTCTTGCTGCACTCAAGTATTATAAATGAAGTAAACTCTGAAGAATATCAAGTAATGTATGATGAGCCTATTCCTATTTTGTGTGATAATACAAGTGCTATCAATATTTTCAAGAATCCAGTGATACATTCAAGAACCAAGCATATAACAATCAGGTATCACTTTTTGAGAGAGAAGGCTGCAAATAAGAAAGTAAGGTTGGAATATGTTCCAACTAAGGATTAGATTGCAGACATTTTCACCAAGGCTCTTGCAAAGGACACTTTTGAGAATCTCCGACAGAGGTTAGGAGTAATTGCCCCTCCTTGCTAAGATGCAAAATGGTGCATCTATCCAGGGGGAGTTCATGCTATACCTTTATCCTGGACTGATGATGGCTACCTCTCGGGGGGAGCAGGTAGTGGTGACTAATGATAGGGGGAGCTTGCAAAGAAAAGTTTATAGATATATGATTATTGATGAAAGGAAGAGAATGAGCAAGTATTGGATCCCTTTGTCCTTGATGTCAAAAGGGGAGAGAGTCTAAGGGGGAGCATATGTTGCCATCAATGACAAAGGGGTAGATTGTTGGCCATATGTGTTGTCATTGATGTCAACATAGCAGCATACATTGATGCCAACATAGCATACACTGATGTCAACACTATCATAAGAGTAAAAGACTGTTCATGGTTGGATGTCATGCTCTTAAGAAAGAGAAAGCTCATCATTGGAGATCCTAAAAGTCACATTCCTAATCAAAGCAGAGTTGAGTTTGAAGCCTAATCAATATGAATTAGAAGAATCAAGTTGTGTTGCTAATGTTGAGGATGTGTTCCTATTTTGAAGCATATTGCATGATTATTCTTAGTGATCCTAAGCCATATATGGTGATGCAAAGAAGACTTGGCCTTCAGAGGCAGGTTGAAGACAGTGTGGGTTCTGTGAAGATGTTTCTAGCATGATAATGGAATGCTCCGCATTCCTCTAATTTTGAAGCTATGGTTTTGCGGTTCAAGAGTTAAGTTGAGTATGATGTAAATATGTTAAATCCAAAGTTTCACAGTGCTTGTTCTTCTGAAGTGAAAGATATAAGTGACTGAGTTCCGGTCCAAGCTCTGACAGTGTAATGTGATGTTGAAAGGTGAATGGAATGCTCCGCATTTCTCCACATTTGCAGAAATGGCTATGCGGTTCTGGATCTATGTTTACAGGATGGTAAATGTGTTGTTTCCAAACTTCCAGAGCATCATTCCCCCAGCAGTGAAAATTATGATTGATAAAGTACCAATATGTGCTCTGACAGAATGGAGCAGTGTTGAAGACCTAATGGAATGCTCTGCATTCCTCTAGAAGTAAATGATTGACCTTGCGGTTTTGTGAACTTATTCTTGAATGTGCATTTCATGTTTCTTTCCTATTTCAAGCTTCTTGGTGGTCTGCAGCTCAGTTTTTCAATTGGCAGCATGTTGCAGTGTGTTTCAGATAACAGTGTGCTCTCAGAGTTAATGATTGAAGGTGTGCGGCACAATTCTTTGATGTGCGGTGGAAAAGAAGTGTTTGGGGATGTTGTATGAGTCATGTGGACTCATTTGGAAAGGTTTCACGAAGATCTTTCTTGTTTCCAATACCGCACAAGGTTTTATATTTGATATGACCGTTACTCTTCAAGTTTTCATGTGCTTACTTTAAAGTTGTCCTATTTTCAAATGAGCGGAGTGTGCGGAGGTAATTCCTTGATGTTTGATGTTGTGAAGGATGTTTTGGACCTGGTTAAGCAAGTGTTGGGGTTTGCAAGGCTTGAGTCTTCTATTGGTGTAACGTGTTGTCCTAATTAGACCTATCTTCTACACATTTCATATTGTGTATTGTATGGCCAACCTGTAAATGTACTTTTCATGTTTAATTTGGCAGACAAACTATGTAATCAATGTAATATCATGTATAAATAGTAGATCAAATTGAATGTGGAGGATATGATTGCAAGTTGATGAAAGGAGTTCGCAAGCAAATAAAAGAAGAATAAAGGTATTATTGATGTGCGACTGTGGGAGAAAGAGCAAATGTTATTGATAATGTCCGGATTCCTCTTGAAGAAATATTTGTAATAGTGATCAAGTATAGAGTGTGCCTGACTAATCAAATCTTTAGAAGAAAGTGTGAATAGACAGAAGTGCAATCATCATGTGTGAGCTTCAAAGGCAGTTTTCAGACAGTTGAAAGATTGCCATACTGTAATTATTTCTGAGTTTGTTCTCAAATTAGGGAGTAGTTGCTTCCTTGGGTTAAAGCCCCTAAAACAAAGTCATCAAGGAGTAGAAGCTTCCTTGCGAGTGACCTTAAATCAAAGTTACTTAGGGACTAGCAACTTTCTTGGGTTAAAGCCCCTAAAACAAAGTTATTATTTGAGCTTCATATATTGTGAGTTAATCCTCACCGTGGTTTTTCCCTTCTAGGGTTTTCCACGTATATTTGGTGTTATGTTGATGTGCATTGTGTTAATCTTTCATGTTAATGATAATGTTGTAATGCTTAAGGTTTAATCTGCTCTGAATAAGTTGAATTTGTTGAAAGTAAATTTGATTGTATAGTGATTCACCCCCCCCCCCTCTCAGTATACTTGTGTGTCTAACAGACTCTACAAGAAGAGAGCAAAGAGTTGTAATGTTGAGAGGTTTATGAAAGTACAATCTTCCTCTTCTTGGAAACTTCACTCTAACCCAATCTGGACTTCACCCACTTGTGTTTGTCTCTTAAGAGGGGCATACGAGATGAAATGGTGATGGTAGGTTCTTCAGGATGAGGAACGGAAGGAATTCGAGGAGCATTTTGAGGATGAGATGGAGAAAGAAAAGGTATGGAAGGAGTTTTGGAAGTGGATGCTGATGTAATATTTTTGAGTGTGGGTGGCAAAGAGTGACAAGAAGGCATCCTAGAAGGTGGAGAAGTAGGAGACGTGGGAGGGAAGGAAATAGGAACAAGAGAAATAACGTGAAACTAGGTAGTTTAGAAACTAAATTGCAACTCCCCCAACCACCCAAGAATCTTATAAATTAGGTCAAATTTGTATGCAATGGAGGTGATTGAAGATTTTTCTTTTTAAAACACTTCAATGAATCTTGTACTCATCCCTTGAAGATTTCTATGTCTAACTATTGTAATAGATTCCAACAAATGTAATCTCGTGGCAAGAATTATTCTATGATTATTTTTGTATACCTATATTGTTACTTTTAATTGAATTTCAAAGAATAACTTATGTACATTCAAGGTGGTTATTGTTCCAAATAATCTTTCAAGTTCTTTTCCTTTGGCTCCGACATCATTCAAATTAGCAAATGTGTGATGGGTCACTATGTGGATGGCTTTTGGATTGCAAGGGATTTATTGCCAAAATAGAAAAATCGTTAACAAAGGTACTTCTCTTTCTCCTTACCGTTCTCTTTCCTTATTAGATTTTCTTACTCTCAATTGTAAGTTCACGTATGAATTGAGTGTAAATGAAAAAGACAAGGTCCTTTCAATAGTTCATACCATAGTTTAAAAACTCGGACTCAGCAATTACTCGAGGGAGCCAAAAAATTTTAAAACTCGGGACTCGGGGAAATACTCGGTAATAACTCGGCAAAGTTTTCGAACATTAAAAAATGCATTAATTTTTAAAAATATGCTTTAAAAACATGCATATTACTGAATTTATGGACCATATTGTTGATTTCCTTCATATATAGATCAAAATTAGAGTTCAAACACTTTATAGACCATACACACGTATTTAAATATATAAATACAATATATTTTATGTAATATCTAATATAAATATATAATTTTATAATTTTATATTTATACAATATAATATAATATATAATCTATAAGTAATATACAATATAATATAATGTATAATTATAATGTATAAATTAAAAAATATAAATTAAATTAAATTTATATTTATACAATATAATATATAATCTATATATATAATTTTATAATATTATATTTATATTTATGCAATACAATATATAATTTATAAATAATATATAATATAATATAATTTATTATCATAATGTATAGATTAAAAAGACTGACTATGAAAAAGACACCTGCGAACTAACAATGAAAAAGACTCCATCTTTCGATATGTAGCATCATATGGAGAATCTTCACAACAAAATGCCAAGCTTCAAAATACTTGGTCGCGGATGAAGGAAACCCTAGAAAAGGGCCGAAGAAAATGAGTAGAAGAAACCCTTGAAATTGCGTAGAAGCAGCCTTGGAAAATCTCACACAAAACACTGAAAACGCTTTGAAACGCAACAAAAAAACGCATAGAAAAATTTAAAAAAACAAGCGAAATGCCTTAAATACACATATTTGGGCGAGTTTTTCCAGTCCCACACGTTTTTGAAGACTAATCGCGATTTTTTGTTAATATTTCGCTGCAATTTTTGTGAAAAACTCGTCCACGAGTTTTGCTTGTGATCTAATTTTTTCAGCGAGTACTCACCGATTTTTTAAATAGTGGTTCATACCATCGAAGCAAATATCTTTCTTGGAAATTTCTCAACAAACAAAAAGATAGACATTTTCAATTTTTTGGAATAAAATTATATTTTCAATTTTTTGCATAAAATTATGTTTTTCAATTTTTTAAAATAAAATTGAGAAAAAACCAAGAAAATATCGAGAATCCAAAAAAGTAGAAAATTTTTTTTTAAAAAAAGGAGAAATAACCACTAGTCACCATGGACGCATCACCCATAGTTTTTCGTTGCTCTCGAAAATTGGAACCTCTTAGGGATGCAAGGACAAGAATAGAACATCCCATGCCGTCCCTTTTTTTCCTGAAACGAGGACATCCTAGGGATGCCCCCTCTGCAAGCGAAACATCCCTCTATTTGGGAACGCCTAGATGTCCTACAGGCACCCAACCGTCCCCTGCAATCCCAAAAAAGGAATTAAAATCAATAATCAAAGATAAAATAATAAAAACTTGCCGACTTACAATTGTTAGGGCACATGATTTGCAAAGTTACAATCGTCAACGCATGTTATTTCAAAAGAGTTATATTCGTTAGGGCACGCAACAAGAGGAAGGGCAGTTTTTGTTCTATTCAATCGCATTTTGAATTTAATCTTTTATTAAAATATATTGTATGGGATAGTTTACATGAACTACAAGCTTGAAGGAATGCAATCCATGCTCTTTGGATTGAATCTGCACCTTATACGTTTCAAAATTTGTGCAACTTCAATGAATGCTGAGGAATGCTGAGGATAACTTCAGTGAATGCTAAGGAAATGTATTTTTAAATTTATAATATTAATACTTATATTAATAATAAATAGTTACAATATTTATATTTATATTTATATTTTATAATATTATAATATATTATAAATATTAATTATGCCAAGAGGCGTTCTACAATCACAGCGGGGTGGAGATGAGAGCACTAATTTTCCGTGTAAATATATAGCAAAAAAAATAAAAATAAAAAACCAAAAAAGAAATCGGAAAAAAATTTAAAAAAAACCAAAAAAAAAATTCAAAACCATTGAAGGAGAAAAGCTCAAGAAAATCACAAAAACTATGGAACCAAAAAAGAAATTGGAAAAAATAAAAACTAAAAACCAAAAAAGAAATTGGAAACTATTGGAAGGAGAAAAAGCTGAGAAAATCACGAAAACTATGGAACCAAAAAAGAAATTGGAAAAATTAAAAAATAAAAACGAAATTACAAATGATTGAAGGAAAAAAAAAAGTGAGAAAATCAAAGAAACTATGGAAAAAAAGATATCCCTCGGCGTACTTTCAATATATTTTTTAAAATATAAATATACTAGTATATTTATTTTTTATATTAATATATTATAAAACGAGATTTTAAATATTTTCTAATATATATATAGCCATCCCCTCGCCATCCCTAGAATTTTTGAAAAAAATTGTTGTCCCCAGAAACCCGTCCCTCGATCCTAAAAACGTGGAGAAACACTGGAAATAACTAATGCTTTTTATATTTAAATCAAACCTAATTGCATAAAGATTGAGAGAGTGAAATTAAAGGAGATTATCCACCATGAATATTGAAATATGGATTTTTCTCATTATTAAATTACAAAATATAATTTATAATGCTTCATAGATTTTGAAAAACCGACAATATGATGCGATGTGTCAAGAGATTGTGAAGAGGAATAAGGGCCACTAAAGTGTTGTAGAGAGAGTATATATGGATGAACTCTTGCAACAAATTGAACAAGAGTCCAACGAATTTCCATTGTGCTCTAAATCACATGCTATATATTTGTCTTAACCAATAGCATTAACATTAGCGTACAACATAATGTTATGTTTCATTCTAAAATAGTATATAAAGAAATTGAAATTGTAAATTTAAAGAAGAGTATTAAATTTAAAATGTAGATAATTTACATAATTTTTTAAAAATGTTAATTATTTAATTTACTTAAAAATTGATATGAATTATTTAATTAGATTTTATCATTATACATCATTGCATCTCTACTATCGTGACCTTGTACCTTGTGTAACGTACCCATCAACATTGATTCCCTTTCTTCATACTCTCTGGGGTTATAATTTTGAGGTTAATCTCTTTTATGATCCAAACGACCAGCAAAAGTTAATAGATTGTGCATCCCTATATTTTTTTAATTTTCAATACCTTGTAGCATTCGGACCAGTTGTTGACATTTTTTTTAAAAGCATTGAGGACTTCAAGACCACATGCACCTTCATGGCGCATACCATTTTTCATATGCAGCTGCAAAACTCTCTGAAATTGATCCTCACTCCAAATTGCACAAATGTGCCTGCAAACAATCGCAGACTGATTTTTTTTAAGTTGGCCAAGTTTTTCTCGCAAACTCACAAGTTATTGGCAAGTTTTTTAGGGAATTTTTTGGCAAGTTACTTGTCAGGCCTCTTCTGCTCGTGAGTACTCATGCACATTTTTTGTCTATGCGATTAACTTCCACCATATAAGGAATGTTGGACGTGGCCTATGGATAATAATAATATTATGCATAATAAGTGCCACAATCAGACAAATTAGAAATCTATTGGTTATGCTAGGAGCATTTCTAGTTAACTGAATCTTGAATCACGAAGTTGGCAAGGGAGTTAAATAATAGAATCAGATTGCATATATACATTTTCAGAACCTACCAATTTAAGGTGAGATGTGACTAATATTTTTACTTGAATTTTGCATACACCTAGATAACATTATTTCTCATGTCACAAAGACTAACTAAAAATTGAACTTATACGCTCAAGATGGCATTCATGGCAAAGATATGAGATGATACAACATACTAAACAAGATAAGGATATATATGGCAGGCTAGATATAGTTGCACAAACAGCATCAAGACCATCTCGAGAACTGCAGCATAGCACAATAGGCAATCCAGATCTCCTACCGATAACATCTAACAAATCAACCAAAGTCCCCTGCATCGACAAATTGCTCATCATTTCTTAATCCTAAGTCTAAATTGTGATAAAAGGATATTGGAAATGCAAAATGTAAAGCATCAAGAAATGAGTTGGCAAAATTGTCTTGAAAGGCCATAATTGAATAAATACATGCACATAAACATCAATCCAAGCATGATCGCTTTACATTGTATCATGTCAGTATTTTCTAAATGTAATGCAATGTAGGAAGTAGTATGGCACTTCACTTCACAAACCAAGGGTTTGTAACTTTGTTCCTCAAGACTCAAGCCTAATTTTGTAGAATATATAGAACGTTTTAGCCTTTACAGTATAATAAAAATAGAATTAATTTAGAGCTGCAATGGTGCACCGTGCAATCCTTGGTAAGTACCCTTTGATTTTCACAGGAAAATTGCTAGATGAAATAAAGTTCATTAATGGTATCTAAGAATGAGAAAAAATAATAGTTATTTCTATTTCTATGTTGAACAAAGTTTGTTGAAGAGAAAATATGGATAAAGCAAATTCCCACAATTAAAAAAAGAAAATATGCTATACGCAGTAAATGACCCAAAAAAATCAATAGAAGTGCACCAAAAACTACAATATAAATCAAAGCATTCAAATATCAATATAAATAAGTAAATAAGGATGTTTAGTGAAATGAAACCACGAAGAAGTCTACTCATTTTTTTCTAATTGCTGTGAGATCTCATAAGATTTGTCAAAAGATTTCGTATGGTAATTTGTAAGATCATGGGAATTTTGTAATTCCCGTAAGAAATCCCTAAGAAGTCTTAAGGCCACTCAATCCATTGTAGTGTTCAAGGAAGTGCTCATGAGACACCTGTGCTACTACTATGGCTCCAATCCACTCTTGGAGCATTTTTATATGTTAGGCTTGTTTGCAGTACTCATTGGGAACGGAAGCCTCCATGAGAGATCCATAGCTACAAAAAATCAAATCTCCTATAATTTCATGTTGATGAAGCAATTGTAATTCTGAAGGGAGTGTGACTGAATTTGGTATATGACACAAGTTATGTTGGAGGGGAATGAGGGCCTTATGCTTGGCTCTAATGCATTAATTACTGATAAATTTAGTTATTGTGACATTGACAAGGATAAAAATCTAATTAAGGTTCCCATGTATTTTTCTCACCTTCTAAAACAACATTTAATTTAATTTTCCACATTATCTTAGGGCAAATCCCCCTATCAACCTTAAAGTTTTTTTGACTTAGAATACTCTCCTTTAAGACGAACCCCTCACATAAGATGCAAGTTATAGTCAAATGTATAACATGTCACCTAATTTTAGGGATCAAATATATAGCTAAACCCAACATATTAAGTGTGTTCAAACAAAACAAAAATTGGTGCGATTTTTAGCACATTCCTAGTCAAGGACCTCTAATGTGATGTAGATCTCTAAGCATATAAGCATGCTTGGGATCATTTTAACCAATAAATGTTCAATTATTTTTGACAATGTGGTGTCATATCGTGAAAATCCTCAATCCTTACATGTCCTCTCTCTACACAATGCATGGAGTTAAAGCTCACTACGGCCTATCAAGTCTCAATTCATGCTAAAAAAATCTAATATATGTGTGTGGGGCTAAGGGAAAAATATCATTTAATGTTTTGATTCTTATAATTTTATTTTTTTTAACGAACAGAGGTTCTCCATTATTTTGGTAACCAAAATTAAGCGCCACTTGTATATGGCATTTTTGTAATTTCTTTCTTAGATTTTCAAGCTAAGAGTTCTATGCAATTAGCCTTACTATGGAAACTACTTTTATATATATATATATAATGGACGAGGCCCCCAAGTCCCTCAATTGACTGATCAGAAATAAATGACCAAGCATTCCAAAGCTCAATAGGATATGTATTTAATAAGCTAACCACTAATGGTATTAGCTGAAGCAAGCTATGAAACAGTAAGCTTTCCTAATGTCATATATATATATAAATGGATGAGGGCCCCAAGTCCCTCATTGACTGATCAGAAACAAATGACCAAGCATTCCAAAGCTAAATAGGATATGTATGTAATAAGCTAACCACTAATGATATCAGCTGAAGCAAGCTATGAAACAGTAATCTTTCCTAATATCATTATTATTTGCTTAGCTGACTTCAAATATACCAGGACATCTAATTTCTAATTCTACAGTGCAAACAAAATAATATTCAGTGCTATGGCTGCTATAAGAAAGAAGAGTAACAGATAGGCCATTTCATACTGAGACTGGATGTGGCCAATGCATAATTCTCCATAATAACCCAAAGTTTAGCTTGGAAAACATAACTTATCATATGGCTATAATGGAGGAGGCTCTTTTTCAATCTGATTACTGCAACCTTTTAGATAGGTATAAACTGCAGAGCAGAAATTTTATACCTCATGCAATTCAAATGGGATCAGATCTACTCCCAAGATAGATTCAACGTCCAAGAAAATTGCTCCTTAATGTCCCAAATCTAGTTCAGCCTCCTTCAAAAGTCCATATGGTACTGTAATGTTCCCATTTTCCGAGTGATCACCTAATGGAGTTGGTTAGCCTATCCTATTCCCGTAGGCTAAGCCAGAGGGCTAAGGGAATGACCTAATTGATTAAATATTCTATTTAATCAATTTATTAGGGCAAATTGATGGTAAGAAGTGACTTTGTATATTTCTATGAGCTGATTGGTGAATTCAAAATAAATAAAATAATTTGCCCTAATGGTGAGCGACCAAGGAGAGAGAAAAAAGAAATATAAGGAAGGAGAAAATAAAGGATAGAAATGCTTTTGGATATCTTGTAATGTCAAGGAAAAATAATATAAAATAGCCTTGAAGGTGGATGACCAAGGGAGAGCCCAAAATATGAAATATTAAATACCCAAAATAGTTCACTCATCTTGGAGAAAGGATTGAAAAATAAAATAAAAATCTTTTTTATTGTGTTTGGGCTCCTAGCATGAGGTCGACCCTAAGGAGACGGGAAAAAAGAAAATAAAATTCAATTATCAAAAGGAGGTCGGCTAGGGTTGAGGAGAAAGGAGAATTGGCTATAAATACAAGGTCAATGAAAGTCATTTCATGATCATTCACATCATAGTTTCTATTGAGTTTTTACTCTTTGGCTGCAACTTAGGTTGGGCTTTCAATCCAAGGACGAAAACCCTTGCGAATGTGGTGAGTTGGACAAAACCCTAGCTCATCATTGTGGAGGGCTCATCACAAAGTTCTACTTGTGCTTCATTGGCGACATTTGGAGGGGTTGAGCATCATTGCAAATTCAGATTTGAAGATCAGTTTTGGAGCAGCACTTTGGTGGCATTTTGTGGGCATATTGCATTAGGGTTCGCCCTAATATTGAGCACCACATTTGGAGCAGATTGGAGCACCCATCTTGGAGGGCAATTTTGGCTTGTTTTGGAGCAGCAAAACCCTAGGCGCACTTCATGGAGGATTCGCCCAGCTAGGGTTGATCATTTGACATCTATTTTGCTTGTATTTGGTATGTACAATCATACTTTCTAGGTCTGATTTGTAATGCAGAAATCTGGGCATTATTTGACATGTTTGTGCCCTAGAAATTTAGAAATTATTGTAAAATCAGATCAGAATATTCAGATTTATAGCAGCAGAGTTTTCTTCAGAAAAATCAGATTTGTTTGTTGCAATTGGATGCCCTACATTGTGTATTTCATGGTGGATTTCATGCTTGTTATGAATATCAATTGGTAGCATCATTTTCCATGTTTATTTGTCATGTTTGGGCACATGTTTGTTCGCTGTTGTAAATTATTTGAAATAAGAAAATAAAAATCAGAATTCAGAAAATTGGGGTTTTGAGCAGAAAACTAAAAAGCAGAAAATTAGGGCAGAATTCAGAAATTTAAAAATCAGAATTTTAGGGTAGATCCCATTGGTAATATTACAGGTACGAACATTCAAAAAGGACATCAATGGTAAACTACAACTCTTATAACAATATCCCAAATTTGAGAAAAACAAGAAAAAAAGAAAGCCATCACAAAAGCTGTTTACCTTCATAATGAAGATTTGCTAAACTTCTACTGCCACCAAAAAACATTTGCACAAAAAAGTCACTCAGGGATTAACAGTAAATTTCCCCCCCTCTATCATATATTTCATACTGTAGGCCACTGTGAAACAGACCAAGGATATTCCAAACCTAGCATTTTAAAAACCACAATTAGCATGTAGCAAAACACAGAATATAAACCTGATCTGGGACTGTTTTTTGTCATCACTGTTTCAAAGCAATAATGCATTTTCATATAGGTACCACCATTTATGTAGCAAGGTGTAACTGTAAGTTTTTTATATATAAATATGGATTTTTTTTAATATAAAGATCTATTTTTTTTCAATTGGCCAATGGTACAGCCCAGATATGGCAAGGTCTGGGCACCAACTGTGGTCCGGCTTGGATATGTACAAAAACTTCACTCACAGATTAACAAGAAATTTCTCTCCTCTTATCATATATTTTGCACTGTAGGATTTCATACATCAGACCAAGGATATTCCAAACCTTGCATTTTAAAAACCACGATTAGCATTTAGCAAAACACAGAATATAAAGTTGGTTGGGAACCACTTTTGCACCCACTATTGCTTCAAAGCAATAATGCATTTTCAACTGTGAACTTTTTTTCGTATGAAAGTGTTGCTTTATTAATTAGCCGTGGGTATGGCCAGGGTCTAGTCCCTAACTGTGGGTCTGAACCCTAGACATACCAAGGCTGAACCCAAACTAGGACCCTGTCATGTCCCCACTTTTCTAAGTGACTTAAAATTGTTTTAATTGTAAATTAATTTTATAAAGTATTTTTATTTGCTTTATAAAATTAATATTTTATTAAAAGTCACTTAAGTCGGCATAAAAGTGTTATAAACAAGCATTTTATAAAGTTCATGTAAAAGCATTTAAAAATGCTTGGGTATAATGTGTACATGTAAACTCTCATTTACTAAAATTAGGCCAGGCCTAATTGATGAGAGACCTTTATAAGGAGAGGTTAGAGTCATAGTTCAGCATCTATGTATGTATGTTTTGGATGCTTATGTCTTGGTCTTCTGATTAAGTCTATGACTTACATTATGTATTCAGTCAGTGTCAAAGAAGGTTTCTTGGCTTTTGCTGAATAGTTGAGAAGAAATCATTCAGGTTTCTCAGTTGGACTTCATTGTATTTTGGGTTTGGTGATTTGCTGGAATAATCGATATTGGGTTAGTGACCATTATCGAATTATCATTGAAGTTTTATATGCAGTTTTGAGATTTGTTTGCAAATTTATTAATTTGTAAAATATAAATTTGCAAAAGAGATTCGATATATGCAATACATCTCTGTGATCATTTCTTTTGAATATCTTGAAGACTTTGCATTGCTTTTATAGTTTTTATAATGGTTTGTTGTTAAGGAAACAATTTCTGACAGAATCAGAGGAAGCGTGGGCCCATAACCCACAGGGCCCTGTAATATCCCTAGCTGGATATTGCTCTGAATCACTGATCACAAACTGAGTTTCTGATTTTCTAACAGGTTGTAGATATATAATCATTCAAATTAAAGATTTGAATGATAGATCACATTTACATTTCAATGATAGGAGACCAGATTTATTTGAAATTAGACCAACAAACTTATGATCAGATACAAAATAGTAAACATACCAACCATAAGTCTATTATCTTGTCTTATGATGTCTCAGATGTAAAGACTCAAACCTGCGTAAAGACCAGCTACGAAACTTTGATAATCAATGAATTTCCTTCTCATATACTATGAAGCTTTGATGTAGATACACAAGGCGTTGGACTGGACAACTTGCATAAATCATAGATATGGTGCTGATATACCCTTGGACGGCTTGACGGCTTTCTAAAATCAAACATGAATACACAGATCCTTTATTAATGGCGAATGGTCACGAATCCTTCTTAACATGTGACAACTTCTTCTGATATAGATATTGTCAGAAGGGCACGATTTGATGATGCTGAGTGACCATCGGTCTTCTATGATGACGAATCTACAAACTATAGAACCTTCCAATATTGAGCACTACTATCACAATGCACTCTGCCACTATGCCTTATGCTCAGATTGATCACGATTACCAACTGTGAGATCGTTGTATATTCCCTGAGTATGACAACTATCGTCACAGTGTATTGTTCGGCTTGTGTTGCAAATCGAATCTTTCAATGAAAAGCTATGTTGATTCTTCAGATGCCGTCGATTTATGATTCCATATCACTGATGCTCTTTAACTCCTTACGCAGACCTGAGATAACCCACGAACTTCCTTTACTGGCTGCAACTTGTGATTTGAAAGGAGCGGCACTTGCAGTAATACCACGCTTCTTTTACTTTAAACACTATTTGATGCCTCAGGCGGTGGAAGTCTGATATATAATGCGAACCATATGAATCTGAAATATTTGATGATATAATGCTTTAATGGGATTCACTCCACCTTGATGTTGTTATACTGCCCTATTGTGATCCGCGGAAATGCAGATATGAATACACGATTTCCTTTGAAAAATCATTCCGTCAAAACTGATGAATTCTTCTTCAACAGGCAGCGGCTATCTTCTATACCTGGAACCCACGATATGGTGGAGTCTTCTATAAAAATCAAAGTCTTCAATATGATATTTGCTCCTCTATGATGGACCCATGAAATCCATGACTCTTCTACAAATTTCTGTATTTTCAAATTTTATTCACAAGCCAAAACATGAGAAGCAGCTAACATCTTAGTGTTATTTGGGGCCCACGCTTCCTCTAATTCTGTCAGAAATTGTTTCCTTAACAGCAAACCATTATAAAAACTATAAAAGCAATGCAAAGTCTTCAAGATATTCAAAAGAAATGATCACAGAGATATATTCCATATATCGAATCTCTTTTGCAAATTTATATTTTACAAATTAATAAATTTGTAAACAAAAACCTTCTGCATGATTTTATTCTCGAAATTGCATATAAAACTTCAATGATAATTCAATAATGGTCACTGACCCAATATCAATTATTCCAGCAAATTACCAAACCCAAAATACAATGAAGTCCAACTGAGAAACCTGAATGATTTCTCCTCAACTATTTAGCAAAAGCCAAGAAACCTTCTTTGACACTGACTAAATACAAAACATAAGTCATAGACTTAATCAGAAAACCAAGACATAAGCATCCAAAACATACATACATAGATGCTGAACTATGACTCTAACCTCTCGTTATAAAGGTCTCATCAATTAGGCCTGGCCTAATTTTATTAAATGAGAGTTTACATGTACACATCATACCCAAGCATTTTTAAATGCTTCTACATGAACTTTTTTAAATGCTTGTTTATAACACTTTTATGCCGACTTAAGTGACTTTTAATAAAATATTAATTTTATAAAACAAATAAAAATACTTTATAAAAATAATTTACAATTAAAACAATTTTAAGTCACTTAGAAAAATGGGGACATGACAGCCCTCCCTTCCCGACATTGCTTGTCCCCAAGCAACGAGAAGAAAAAGTGAACTCAATCAATCCCTAGATCCCAAATCCTTCAAGGTTCAAGCATGCTCAACCGCATCTCCTCAAGGAAGATTCTGGGACCGCTTCCGCTGTCGCACAATGTAGCAAACACATCCATGCTCAACTTCCAATGACACATCCATACCATGAAGAAATCAATCAACTCAAAAATGAAGATGCCAATGTCAAATAATGAGCCAACATAGCTGAAAATCCCTCCAATATGGATGTCTAGCTCAAACAAAGGATGGATGTCAAACATAAGTGCCAATGAAAATGTATCCAACCTTGATACCTTGCTGTCATAAATCAAATCAGTATAATGCAAACTAAAAATGTCATTCAAAATGACATACAAAGTATTATCTTCAATGCATGAAGATAGGGAATCATCATGAACCATTTGCCAACAAAAAAATATGTATTCCCATCATGATAATCTCTTTCATATGCTGCTGTTCCAAAACTGAAATCACGTACTTCAATGTTCAGCAATGAAGAAAAATCATCAACCCATGGAGAAAAAACTATTACATCATCCACACATTCCAATAAACAAACATCATCACAATCATGAATAGGCTGATTTAGTTCACCAAATGGAACTAATGCATCAATCAAAACTGAATCTTCTTCTACTCCATTATCATGTTCATACATATCATCATTGGCTGCCCCAATATCATCAAGTAGAGCTGATTGCAAATGAATAGGACTGCTGTCCTCAAACAAATCAAGGATTATATCATGCCATTCAATCACATATCCTCCATCAAAGGTTGGTCCAACACAAGGAACTTCATATGCCTCACCTATGTCTTCATGTGAATCACATACTTCATGGTTGATCATGTCCTCTTTATCATCATGAAGTGTCATGAGTTCTTCATGTGAATCAACTTCCTCATGGATGATCTTTGTAACAAAGACTATGTCTTCTCCTTGCATGTATGATTGAATACCAATAGTAAGCCCTTCATAATCGATTGTAGTCTCAAGTTCATGCTCAAATGTATTATCATTTTCCACCTCTTCCACATCACCTGTCTCCATGTACTCTTCTTCGGACTCGACCTTATGTGGCTGGGGTGAAACAGTGTCAATCTCTCCTCTAGGGCTGCTAGCTGATGGCTGGGTGTCCTCACTATCCAATGAGTCATCATCATACCATGAACTCTTGAACTTCATGTAGTCTTTAAAGCTGATTCTGTTCTGCACATACTTAGGAAGAGCATCATACTTGTTTATCAAGGCTGTCAAGTCTTCTTCTATAGACTTGTCCATTGTATATGATCTTCTTTCCTTCAAAAAAGAACCCATAGGTTAGCAGGACGAAGGCTCTGATACCACTGTAATATCCCTCTTAGGATATTGGCTAAAATTCTGATAACTAACCTTCCAAATGATACCCTAAATTACTGATTTCAATTTTCTGTTCAAACTCTAGGTTCTGATTATATTTTCTGCTCTTGAAATTCTGAATATTCCTCTTTCTTCTCTGCACAAATCCTAGGACTGAATTCTGATTTTATCTTCTGCTCTTAACCCTTCCATTATACTAAGCATGAAACTTAATCTGATCATGAAACAATGATGGCAAATGAAATATATTTATCTGCTGTCCTTATTCTAGATGAAATTACATTATGAAATACAACTCAGAAATCACTGTCACAAATCAGACTTTCAATACCTTCAATACATCAATAATCATAGCTGAACAACAGCCAATGCACAAAATACATATTGCTGCTACAACTCAGAGATGTATTATAATGTTACATACCAAATGTGATACCAAAGAGGATGAAAAGAGGCTGAATCTCTGCTGCTGTTATACAGTCTTCAAATGATCTCAAATACTGTAGCAAACCCTACAATGCTGATTGCTAGTATTGAATGCTGGAAATACTGAAAGGTATGACAGTCTGTGACAATAGAAATAATATTTATTTTACACTAATTATGATGGCAATTTAACCCTTATATCTCAAAGACAAGTTTGAGCTACTTGAGAGACCCATGCTGTCAGGACTTGTCCCCTGGCTGCCAACAGCAAAAATAAACTCTAAAACCATAAACTAATCTTCATAAACCCACGTATTTCTTCTAATTCCATGTCTTTGAAACTTCACAAATTCCTTCTAAGGTGTCTGCTAGGACCCACGGTCCACCTTCTATGATCTCTATTAATCTATGAAAAGGAAAACTATTAGAATTGTTGTCAGATATTGTCTCCCACAAAGCGGCAGCCTTTATAATCTCATTTCAATAGTATTCCAAATTCTCATCCAAAAATAGAATTCGCTATATAAATCCAACGATCCCTTCTATTAATCTTCTTTAAAATTACTTGGGCTGATAACAAACTGTGATTCCTCTATGAAGGTGGCTGCTGACTAAGTTAATGTGTCAGATTATGTCTCCTTCTTTGACAACATAAACAAATATAATATTTGATTTACCTTGGCAATTCCACATTTTCCTTTAAGGTGTCAAAAGGGTGAGGACGGCATAAATCAAACACTCATTATATCCTTTCTAAATATCACAATCCTCTGTTCATATGCTGCGCTGACCAGGGTATAATACGGCTGCCTTGACAATGCTTTCAAACCCTCAGATTTATGTTATAAAATCAACACTCAGTCATCTAATCAATACCAAAACAATATGCAAATTGGTGCCAAAGAATAGACTTCAATAACAGCGGATGAATTCATCAACACAAGACATATGATATCTTCTATGAATCTTTCAATAAACAACCAAGCAAATGATCTTCAATGATATCTCAGCAAACTACAAAAGGTCTCTGACCCAAATATCGATTGATCAAACAATGAACTCGAACCCACAGAAAATCTAGAACAACACTTTGAAGCACAATTGTGAAGCCTGAAGTAACTTCACCTCAATGCTGGTAGGGGGACATCACAAAACCAGAACTTCACCAAGGGGTCATCTCCTCGGTTCAGTGAATGCAAGGGAACATCACCTTGTCAATTCATCTAATTATAAAAACATAAACACAAAACCAAGCATACATAACATGCTCAACAATGACATTCAATAGCACTTTTAAACTTTCATCAATTAGGACAGGCCCTAATTTTATTAAATGAAAGTTTTTATGTACACAATCACACTTAACCTTTTTAAATGCTTGCACTCGAACTTTTTTAAATGTGTGTGTACAATAACACTTTAATTCATAAAGTGTTTTTAAATGACTTAAGTAACTTAATAAAACTAATAATTTTATAAAGTAAAAATACTTTATAAAATCAAATTACAATTTAGGACCATTTTAAGTTACTTAAAATTGGGGACATGACAGACCCATGTAATATCCCCAAAGGAATATTTTATGATATTTACCCCAAATATTTGATTTGCTTCAATAATTTTCTAAATTAGCTCAAGAACTAATTTAATTGATTACTACTTAGATGTATTTGCAAGCAAAATTTTCAGAACAATAAATCATTTATAATTCCAAAATCTGATTCATAAATAATAATAATGAATTCCACAAAACAAACGACTATAATGAAAGAAATAATTCAGCAATTACTAACTATAATCACCAACATCTGAAACTGACTGTAATGATAACCCTGCTAAAAGATATCTCTGAAATCTGCAATGTAACAACTGATTATAGTGTTGTACGGACCAAACTAGAATGATACGATACTCAAGAACTCATATATACTACTGTGGCTCCTCCTCAAGTTGGTACGGCTGCATATTGTAGCTGGAAAATGTTCAAGTCTGCACCTCTAAAGGTTGCAACTCCCTATTATCATCAATTGCCCAACTTGGACAATGTATGACCTTCTAGAAATCGCCCATAATGAAGTATAAATGGTACAACCTGATTTTGGAAATGGTATGGCAATTTTCAAAAGAAAAATCAGCTTCACGTAACATTTGATCAACCTCACAAATAAATGTATTGCTACCTTTAAAGATGTACGGCAGGTTTATCAACCTCACAAGTCATTTGATCAGCATTACAAATAGTACGCCTTTATTAGAAAGAAATCATTAACAAATAAATGGTACAGCTAGGCCCTTACTACAATATGTCTCTTGAAAATATATTAAATCTAACAAATAATGGAAAAACACTTGCAATAAATAAAACCTTCAGCCAAAGCACAATATGATCCCTAAGTGGAATCACCTTTACTGAATCAAAGGAATTTCATCCTCCAATTCTCTAAAAACCATGAGGGTTTTCGTCCTCCAGTTAAAGATGAACATAAATGTCCAAGCTCTATAAAAGGGGTTTTTTGATAATAAAATAGAATGCCAACTTTGAGAAATTTCCTTCCTTTATAGATCTTATTTTTTTACTTTTCCTTTTCCCTCCAAAAATTTCCTGTTTACAAGATCTTTTAATATCTCATTAATATGACCTTTTAAATAAAATAATAATACTTAGGTTATCCCTTTTTATTATTTTAGAATAAAATATAAGGATAAACTTAAAACATTATTATTAAAAATATTTCCCACTCAACACTTTTAGCCTACAAGAAATTATTAATAGGCTATAGTTTCATTCCATTAACTTAAATCGGAAATGGGGACATAACAACCCATACCCAAACCAGTACTACCTGGGTACACCTAGTAACATAGCTACTAGGTGTAAGACCAGGATTAGAAATACATTTACAACAAAGAAATGAAATTAAATTCAAAGAAAAGGGATGACATCATCATTTCTGACCTCATTATCAAACTATCATTAAGTTTAGGATGGATTTTCTGACTCTTTCGGCAAAAACTTGAGTACTTTCTCTTTTCTAGGTGGCCTGGAAATTTTGATGGCAATTTAGTACAGGTGAACTTATGACTGGGCTGGTATGTGCCAAATCAGCTAAAGAAAAACCTCATTTGATAAATATGAATAAACCCCATTAAGTACACCAGTGGAAGTCAAATTTCTCTCTTTTAACTAAACAAGGACATAAGGCAAAACATAGGATTTGGAGGAAGAAAACAATGCTGACATCAGCACAGCTGCCTGTCACATCAGTGGGTAGACCAGCATTTTATTAGACTGTTGACTCTTGTGCAAGGAAATTGCACTACTTAGTCACATGTACAGAGACGTTTAAGAAGATTTGTGGAGGACTTAATTATGGTTGAACATGATGTGACTATGTTTTTCACTTTTGAATTCTCACCACCAAGGGGTTTCAGCTATGATGCCAGTGGTGCCTTTTTGTTATAAATATTTACATTCCTCTCTATTATGAAAGCACTGGGAGAAAGACAGAGTTGGGAAAAGAAAATCAGCATAAAGGAGAAGAATTAGGAGCTAGAGAAGAATGAAAATTCGGATTCAAACTATAAAATTCAGCAAGTTGAGCTGAAGCAATGGCAAGAGACAAGTAATAAGTTTGGAACCAAATGGACTGCCCAAGATATTGATGCAAACAAGTTAAAGGCAATCAAAGGAACTTTAATAACAGAATTGAAGAATAAGGCATGTGCCTTCTAAGAGTTTCAACAACAATTCTAGCAGCAGTCCCAAGCGATAGTGTAATGTTGTAATGTCCCCATTTGTAGGCCCTCGTGCAGTTTGGATGGTGTTGGCTTTGGGGTGGTTCCAACACAGCCAGAGCAGAGTTTTTGTTGCTCAGCAGGGTTCAGACGGACAATTGGAGTTGATCGACACTTTCTGCGCCTGATTCAGACAACTTGTCCAAGACTTACTATTTTTAGTAAGTCCCTATTTTTTAGGAGGTGTGGGATCAGGCCCTGTTTGACCAGTTGGGAGTTCCTATTTTTTAGGGATGTTTATTTTTGTCAGCGGTTCCTACTTTTTAGGAGTTACTATTTATAGTAACCTGCTATTTTGGGACTTCGTGTCAATTGACCCTTGTAGGCTAGAGCAGATGGTTAGGGGGTCTTATTTTGGCAATGTTTAGTGTGGCTTCACCTCCAGTGATCAATGAGAGTTCAGGTTTGACCTTCGTTGGACTTCGTTTGGCACACTTACTATTTATAGTAAGTTACTTTTTCAGAGAGTCAGAGTTTCTATTTATAGCAGGGCACCTAGACAGGTCTCAGATGCAGTGTCGACTAATGTTTGGGCCTTTGCAGATGTTTCAGGACACAGCTATTGGAAGTTGCTATTTGTGGCAGGGCACCTAATCATTCAGTGTTTGGCAGTTTTGACGTTGGTTTCAATTGGCGTAAGCTAACTGATGGATTTTTAAGAAGATATTAATATTTTAATGTGTCATTAATGATGTTAATTAAAAGTTTATAATATAAAGTTATATTTTGACTTTATATTGAAGGGGGCCAATGACACATGATAAAGTGCAATTAATGATATTAATTTATTGTGGGCACAATAACCAAGGTAATATTGAGGCAACAAAAGCAAATAATAAAATATTATTTTAAAACCCTAAAAGTGGATTTGAAAAAGGATTTAAATGTTATTAAGGAGTTTGAGGATATAAACGGTTTCAAAAAGCAAATCAAACTCATTATTATTGAATGATCATTTGAATTTGCTTTTGTGGTTTTCTGGAGAAGACAAGGGTTTCTGCATATCAGCGATTGAAGAACGAGAACTCTTCAATGTTTTTGCAATCTTGAGGCTATGAAAGATCAGCCGAATTATTGCTAGAGAGTTGGCTTCATACAGGAGTCAAATTGTGCTTAATTGGAGGAAGAAATATACAAATTATTCAAGGGTTTCAAGAATATTTGTTGCAGATCTAAAATTGTTATGGCTGCTACAGTGACGCTACAGTAATATCCTGATATTCAAGGGTTTGATAAATTACGGTATATCAGATATAAGGGTTTCCTTCAGTTGGGACGTAGGTTTTGAAGGATATAGCTGCTATGACCTTGAATTCATCCCAGAAGTTGGAAATCAATGCTGCAACTATGTTTCAGAAATTTCTGAGTATTCCAAACGCTGCCATAACAGTCCAGAGTCGCAGTATGTCCAGATTCAAGTGGAGTTGTTGTTGATTCATCCTGGGCAGTTCTAAGGAAAGTTCGATGCATCCTCAGGCTTAGACAAATGAGTTACAGGTCTAAGATAGTTTATGCTACATTTTCCATTCCTCTTCATACTCAGAAATAATTATTTGTAAACCTCTGTTAGTGCTAATATATTAAGGACTGAAGAAGGCGAGCTGTTGTTAGCATTATTTGTCATTATTCATTTGCTATTATCATTTCTAAATGTTATTATAAGCTGCAAAATCTGAGTATTGTTTGGCTGTAGCTTGCAATTATTTCCATGTTTATGTCTCAGTCATATGTCAATTGAATAAGGATTAAAAAATCTTTGATTTGCTGAGTGAATCACATTAGAGATCAGAATTTTAGCAAATATCCTAGGTAGGGATATTACAAATGTCCCCATTTTCGGAGTGATCACCATTGGAGAGCTGAGGGCCTTGTTTTCACACTCCAGGATTTTTGGAGGAGAATTGAGGTGTAGAGATGACTTATCATATTTTTCCAGGGCATTGTGAGTGTGGAGACTTGCCAAGTTGTGGAGATGGACTTGCTATCATAACTAATGTTGATGCCACCTTGGATAAGTGTTATTGTTTGATCATTTGTGTATACCAGCTTGGAGGAGGACTTATTTGATGCATTACAGGTTTGGACGACCATTGAAGGAGAAACAAACGAGAAAATAATACCTATCCTTGGGCGCTTGAAGGAAGATGACTTGGAAGATGAAATTCATATCTTTAATTTGAATTTCCTTAGCACCCACCATGACTAATGCTGGCCGGCCCTCTTGAAGGGAAAAGAATTATTAAAATAAGAAAATACCTCTATCTAGGTCGGCCAAAGTAAGCTTGGGCGCTCGTGAGATATAGGAGGTCGGCCTTGAGAAGAAAAAAGGTGCTAAAATAATTATATATCTGCCTAGGTCGGCCTGCACATAAGGAGGGTAAAAATGTGTATAAATATGAGTTATTTTGGTGGCATTTCATCATCATTCAAGCATTCATTCATTCAACAATTTGGAGTTTATCTCTTGGCAAAGATCTTGGGACAAAAACCTCAAGCATCTTAGAGGAGTTGGACGAAAACCTAGCTCTTCTTGTGGAGAATTCCGTGACGGGAGTTCACTTGCACTTCATTGTTTTTTGAGCAGAATTATAGATCAGATTTGAAAATCATTTTGGAGGACTTTGCTATCATTATTTTGCATTGTTTTTGGTATGTACAACCTTAGGGTTTAGGGCAGATTTGAGCTGGGCTTGTTTGTCTTGTTCACCCAAGTTTTTGGATGTCATTGAAGACTTGTTAAGTTCTGATTTTTATAGCAGCAGACTTCTGGATTTATTTCAGTCATTTGTGGTTGCAAATTGAAGTGATTTAATTGCATATTTTGTGGTGGAATTCAAATGTGATATTGGCAATATTATTGGCAATGATATTATGATGATTTGTCATGTTTCATGGGAAGTTGTATGCAATTGTTTAAGTCTGATTTAAAGTGCAGAAGTTAGGGTTAGAGCAGAAACTAAAGAGGAGAAAACTAGGGCAGAATTCCAAGTAAGTCTAATTTAAAGTGCAGAAGTTAGGGTTAGAGCAGAAAACTAAAGTGCAGAAATTAGGGCAGAAATCAGAAAATTCATCTGAAAATCCCATGAAACCGAAATTGTCTGGAATATTCCCATTTGGGATATTACAGTGGTATCAAAGCCTTGATCTTGCCAGCATGCAAGTCTACAAGATATCATGGGTGACACAAGGAAGATGCTCGAAGAAATTGACAAAAGCGTAAAAAGCTTAAAATCATTCCTATCTCAATATATGAAGCTGGACAGGCGCGACTATGGCTATCTAGAGGATAATGATTTTCACATCATGGGTTTGCCAAACATTATAGAAGACAAACCTCAAGAGATGGCTCCAGACTTGAAAGAACCCAAGGATATAGTGGAAAGGAAGTGTATTCTGAAAAATCAGAAGTTTCCATGAGAGAAAAGGTAGAGAAGAAAGAAGATTTGCAGCCCTATGAGGATAAAGGAGAATTACCTAATAAAGCCACAAATGAAGAACACATAAGTGTCCGTAAAGATTACAAGGTTGAAGAAGATGCTGCCATGGAAGAGGAAGGATTACTTGTTGATGATTTGCATCATGAGGATATGGGCAAAGAAGCATCACACATTGCAAGTGGTGAACACCTAAGACTTCATGATGACCACACGGTTGGAGGGTACACTATCACGGAGGTTGCCAAACCTACAAGGTTGGATCAGCTACAAGAAGGTATGAGTTCATATGTTGTTCCTTTGATTGAGCCTAGCATTGCTTCGTCACCTTTGCATCATAATGGCAAGGAATCAAAGGGTAATTTGGATGTCTTTGAGGGGGCTAGTGTTTGTACATTTGAGGATGGTTCAGAAAAATTGCTATGTAGTGAACAAAGAGATGTTGCTAAGGTTGATTTAGATTGGCAAGAGATGAATGACCCCTTGGTGGTCAAGGAGGTCACAGTGGTACATTCACTTCCTAGGTCTGCCATTGAGGAAGATCATGAGGTATTAGATTCTACCTACTATTTTGATGGAGATCCTTTGATCAAGCATAATGAAGACTTAGCTCTCACACATGGGTGTAATGGAGAAGATGTCAAGAAAGAACATTGTGGAGGCATGATCGTGATATGTTGCATGAAGACCTTGGGTCCCATAAGTCACATCACTTGGAAGGACAATTGAAGACACATGAAGGTAAGCTTGTGGAAGCCCTAACTCATTTTCACCACGTTCATAAAGTGATGGCAAGTTTGTGTTGGAAAGTTCTAGAGAGACATGAATACTTTGAAGAAGATCTATATCTTGCCGGTTTTCAAGAACTCCAAGAGGCCTTGGCTATGGTGAAGTCAATCTACTTGCAGATAGAGATCATCTCTTCAAGATTGGCGAGATATATGTTAATGCTTTGAGAAGGGAGGAAGATGAAGTGGATAAGCTCACCTTTGAGCTTAAGGACACTATGGATTACTTGAAGAGCACTCAAGAGGCCCTTCAAGAATCGGAAGATCATGTGAAGAGGCTTCGTTGGGAATTGAGCATAGCACATTCCTCATCACACACAACAGAATTTCTAACTTCTATGGCAGCCATATCCGATGGAGGACAATGCAACATGAAGGTGGCAAAGATTAGAGGCTTGAAGGATCCTATGATGAAGTCATGAAGATAGAAGAGACTTATGCACATGAGAGTTCAGCTTATGCACATGAGGCTTCGTTGGGAATTGAGCATAGCACATTCCTCATCACACACAATAGAATTTCTGACTTCTATGGCAGCCATATCCGATGGAGGACAATGCAACATGAAGGTGGCAAAGATTAGAGGCGTGAAGGATGGACTTGAAGGATCCTATGATGAAGTCATGAAGACAGAAGAGACTTATGCACATGAGGATTCAGCTTGCAACCATGGAACAGAAGTTATGGCACATGACGCACTGCTCCAAAACTCCAATTCGCCCTACACAACTCAAGACACCCTTCTCCTCAAGGTGGCGCTCAATGCTAGGGTTAAACCCTAGGCCTAGGCCAAGGGATGCGCAAAAAGCCACCAAATCTGCTACTCTAAATCTGATCTTGAAATCTGAATATGCAAATCTGCTCTTCTCCTTCACGAATCTCCAATGAAGTAGAAATAGTCTTTCGTCTTGAAACCTCCACAAGATGAATTAGGTTTTCGTCCAATTCACCTAGAATCACAAGGGTTTTCGTCCTTGGATTCAAGCCCATCTTTCGTTGCAGCCAAAAGAGATAAACTCCATGCAAAATATGAAATGAATGATATATGAAATGAGCTCAATCTCTTTATACATGATTCCAACTTCATCTCATGCTGGCCGACCAAGGCAAGATTATCCTTTTATTTCTATTATTTTTCTTCCCTAACTGGGCCGACCACCTCAAGATAAGATAGGCGCCCAAAATGCAAATTAAAGATTTGTCTTTTGTGTTTATTTTCTCCTTAGGTCGGTCCTCCTTTGGCGCCCAAATCAACATTTTGTTTTATTTTATTATTTTGCCATCTTTCCCTTCTCCAAGGGCGAACCACATCGGCACATGAGACATCATAAATTTGACCTCAAATGAAGTCGTCCACACAAGGTAAAAGATCATAAAATATTCTTATTTCTTCCACAGGGATTTTCCCATATCTCCTCCACTTTTCCATCCTCCAAATGGGTCCCTCTACATTAGGGCAATTTATTTTATTAAAGATGACTCCATCAATAATACCACAAAAATGTGTCAAGTCATCTCCCATACTCAATCCGCCCTACAAAATTAGCCAAGTGTGAAAACTTGCCAAATAGGTCATCACTAGGTGATCACTCCGAAAATGGGGGTATTACAACAGCCCACATGGATTGAGCAAGCTGAAACAAGTTGATACACAATTATAGAATGTTGATATAAGACTACAACTAAAGATGATAAAGTTGTCCCAGAACTGTACGGTCACTATAACAGTCCCACAATTAGCAAACAGCAGACCACACAAATTATCCAATGAATATATATATATATATAATATCCCCAATGGGATCTTCCCTAAAATTCTAGAATTAAATTTCTGAAATCTGCCCTAAATTTCTGCACTTTAGATTTCTGCTCTAAAACCCTAAATTCTGATTTTTGTTTTCTGCTCAAACCCTAGGACTGAATTCTAGAATTCCGATTTTTATTTTCAGATGCATAAATACTTATAGGCAGCCAATAAACATGCTCCAAACATCCATAAAATATATGTCAAACATGTAAAAGCATCAACAATGATATCAACCATGAAAACCAACCATCCAAAGGCCAAACATGTGCCAAACAAATCTGATTTCTGATTAAACAAGTCTGCTGCTCCAAATCTGAATATGCTGATTTGGAATTTGTAATGTCTCCATTTCTGGCATGATCACCTATCATATGTCGGCTAGCCTATTTTGTTCCCATCGGCTAAGTCGAAAAGGCAAGGGAATACCTTGGATAGTTAAAGTATATATTTAACTATTTTTCCTTGGCAAAACGGAGATGGATTATGACTTAGAGTATTTTTGTGATAATTATAGCGAAGTCACACTTGAAGGATGGAAGGTGGGAAAATAAGGAGAAAATGGAAATTAAGCAAATGACAAATTAAAAATATTATTTTATTTATTAAAATATTATATTATTTGCCCAAAAGATGACCGCCCAAGTTAAGTGGGAAAATAACATAGTTCCACAGAGTTTCGAGGACAGGGACAGGGGGACAGGGGAATGGCGGGGGACGCGTTTGGGGGATAGGGGTCTAATTTTGGGTGCGGTGGGGGACGGTGGCAGGCTGAAATACATATAGTACTTGAAAAATTAGTTATAAAAAGATGTATAATTGTAGAAGCCTAAGGAATAACTTAATAAGTTTAGAGTTTAAACATATTGCGCTGAACATCCTCCCTGCCTGTGTCAAAATGGGAGCTTTGGAATAGGGTATGGACATCCATCAAAACATAAAGGATAGAGGAATTTTGTCAGATTGTAGTTGCAACTACCCTATTAGACATGTATGCAAAATGTGGAAGCATAGACAAGGCACGTGAACTGTTTGACAAAATGCCTCAAAGAAATGTGGTCTCATGGACTGCAATGATTGTAGGATATGCACAAGATGGATTTGTTGAAAAGGCTTTAGAAATTCAAATTTTAAAGCAAATGCAATTGGCTGGTGTAAAGCCAAATTCCACAACCTTTGCTAGCATCCTCCCTACCTGTGTTAAAATGGGAGCTTTGGAATAGGGTATGGACATCCATCAAAACATAAAGGATAGAGGAATTTTGTCAGATGTTGTAGTTGCAACTGCCCTGTTAGACATGTGTGCAAAATGTGGAAGCATAGACAAGGCACATGAACTACTTGACAGAATGCCTAAAAGAAAAACGAGGGGACGGTGGGGGACGTTTCCCTGAAGTCTCCCTATCCCGGAAATGGGGAGACTTCGGGGACAGCTGTATTTCAAGGAGGGACGCATCCCCGTGGAACTAAAAAAATAATAAAATATTATTACTTTATTCCTCCAAATTGGCCGCCCAAATAGAGGAAAATAAAGAAAAATAAAATAAAATAATATTATTCTTTGGAGGTGGACTTAAAAGCAAAATATATATATTGGAATTGGGCACCCAAGTTGAGGATTATAAAAAAGGTGTTTGGGAGTCATTTGGATCATATTGTGAATTTGTCATTTGATACTTGAAGATTTTCACTTGAGCTGCAACTTTGTTTCAACGAGCTTCTAAGGATGAAAATCATTAGAATTTAGTGGTTTGGACGAAAACCCACTCTATTTTGTAAGGTGGATCCATCCAAGGTTCATCATTGGGCATAATTGCAGGTTTTACAACATTTTTGGACCTTCAAAGACACATCAATTCTGCAGGTTTATAATGAGGGTTGAAGGACAAATTGACATGATTTGTGTCAAAATGTCAATTTGATATGATTGATATTCATGATTAATCGATTGCAGGTTATTTGAGAGGGTTTTGGCATTGAAATTCCATGTTTTCATGATGGATTTGATAGGGTTTTGAAGGCAGATCTGAAGTATACCTTTGTTGGCCGCTAGGGTTTCAAGAGCCATTGTCAACATTGAAGAAAACTTGCAGATCTGGGCGCTTTCTAGTGCAGATCATGGAGTTTGTGAAGAGAAAATATCATTTTCCCTAATCACATAGGGTTTGGCATTGTTTGTAGGAGCTAGCGCTACCATTGGAGGGTTTTAGTGCCAACATTTTGTGATCAGATTTTTGTATCGGACTTATACAGTCATTTTCAGATTGAAGGACCAGCTTTTGGCAGCATTGGCATCATCTTTCATCATCCACTATCATTCATACATTGGCGGCTACCCTTGGAGTTGATCGATTCACTTTTGGAGGAGGTTCATAACCTTTGAAGAGCTCATTCTCAAATCAGAATTTGTGATCAGACATTGTCTCACAGCTGAAGTGTACTTGCAGCTCATATCATTGTATGATTGGCTCTACGGCATTCTAAGGTCAATCGGGTATGTTGATGTAATGAAATATCTTTCAAACCTTCAATTTGAAATAAGTAATTTGTTGTTCCAATCTATATCAGAGTTCTGATTTGAATCTTCTATATGAAGTTTGTTGTTTAACTATGTTGGTCGTACATTTTTGGCCGTACCAGTGCATGAGGACGACTTGTATTTTGGGGTGTGATCATTGATGTTTGTTGCAAATTATGTTTGGGATAATATTTGCTATGTGTGGGCACCCATTTCTATGTATATTACATTGAGTTTAATGCAGATATAATATTGTTATGGCCAGCTGTACCATTCAGGCCCAGCCGTACCATGTCAGAGGGGAGTGTGAGATTTAAGGCAGATCACTCAGATTTTTGTGTTGAAATCACCTTCATTGATGGCGCCAAGGAAGGTATTGTATAGTGTTGGGAGATTAGAGTTGGTTTGATATCCTTTGTGCATTCATTTGTGGGTATTTGTCACTGCTGGGCAGTCCGTACAGCAGAAAAATAGTCTGATTTTTAATGCAGCCTTTATCATCAGTGATTCTCCTTGATTTTGATCAGCTGTGAGGACGTTTTATGAGTTTATGATGATGCTAATGAAGTATGCAGGTTGTTCCCAAGAAGCTATACCATTCTTGAGTGTTGGGGGTGCTAATCAAATCTAATTCTGTGTGTGTTGTAGCCTATTCTTTCATTGTAATCATTTAAATTATGTTGCTAACATTTTGTAACCCCTGGATGGTATGACCACCAATGTGGATAATAATATTCTGATTTTTTTGGCTTTTCCGCTGAATAGGCGGATGTGCTTTGTTTTTCCTTTATCATTTTCCCACTGAATAAGTGGTGTATTCCCACTGAATAAGCGGAAGTTGTAATTGGATTCTGTTTGCAAGGCATTTATTTGATCAGCTAAAGCACTGTATGCTCTCACCTCGCCCATCTTGGGAACTCGGTGATCAGAAAGTGCGGAGGTGTTTACTTGATTGCATTCTATGTGCTAACTCTACTGTTATTATTGTAAAATCTGAAAAAAAAAATTCATCAAACTCAGTTTTCCCAACTTGGCATTTCGTCAAACAAATGGCATGCATTCTGATCTGTGACTGATATGATGATGTTTTGTGCTTGTTTGATGTTTGTTTGGATAGAGACTAAGTGTAAATACATATACCAAATGAAAGGGAAACAAACCAATAACTTGGAATTCAAGAATTACCATAAACCATCATTGAAAATGCATCCGTTATCATCATATTATGATTGATTACAATATATACCAGGTAAGTTTGACAGTCTGATATAACTATAAAAGCGATAGAATCTCTTGTTCAAATTAAAGATCTGGAAGTGGGAACATCAAGTAAACATACCCGGACTAATTCTCCTTATTACATGCATGAAATATGAACCAAATACAATATAAACACTGCTGTAGCAATGTAAGAAAGTCTGATAACAATCAGCAATCCAAACAATGGTGGAATCGGCCTCAATATAGCAGCGAACCTCTCCTTGTCGATGTGCTTAGGGTTTGGAGTCTCCAACACCAATCAAATCGCCTTCCCTTGGCCATGATCTCCCTTTTGAAGCATGCAAACTCAATGATGCCAACAATAAACCTGTACAGCCTGATTTATGCCCACACAAATGGCAGCGATCTCCCTTTCTAGGGCAGCGATCCTCCTCTAGGTGACATCTACGGTTTGTAGAGGTGCGCTAAGGTTTGAAGGACTGCCATGGATGATTCCACACACTTGAATCCCTCTTCACAGATGTCAAAACCCTGAATGCTGATCTGCTGATCATATCTCAATGAAATCACTCCTTCACTAATTTGTATTTGCTCCAAATCTCACAAATTGGTATCTTATTTCTCCAAGTAAGCCCTACTGTAAATATCTGATTTGTAGCTCCAATATAATGCCAAAATTATGCAAATAAGTGTAATAGTAAACCCTAGGTGGATATGCCTCTCAAAGTGGAATTGGCTTTTCGTCCAAACCACTAATTTCTAAGGCTTTTCGTCCTTAGAAATAGCTGAACCAATTGTTGCAGCTGTAAAGAAAATTCTCTAATATGCAAATGACAAATGATAATATGATGACATGAACTCCAAATGACCTCCTTAGAAAGCCTATGACCTCCTTAGAAAGCCTCCAAGAGGTCCGCTACAATTTGTCATTTTTAATTCTTTTTTGACATCCATAAGTGGTGCACCCCACTTGCATAATAAAATAATAATTTATTAACATTTTATTATATTTTATTATGTTACTTCTTTCCTTTCTCCAAGTGACTTCAAAATTAGCTTCACTTAACTGACTTTCCTTTCTCCAAGTCACTTTTGCTACAATGGCTCAACTTAACTTCAATTTGGCTTAGGTGAAGTCAGCTCAACTAAGGAGGACAAAAAGGGGACATTACAAGAGGCCATGGGAGGATGTGAATATGGACTTCATTCTTGGGCTGCCAAGGACTCAAAGAGCTAATGATTCCATTTATGTGGTAGTAGATAGATTTTCCAAAATGGCACATTGTTATTCTATGTAAAAAGTCAAGTGGTGCCTCATATTGCCACATTATTCTTTAAGGAGATAGTTAGACTCCATGGATTACCAAAAGTATAGTCTTGAATAGAGACACTAAATTTATGGGTCACTTTTGGAGTACTTTGTGGAAGCAATTAGATGCTAAACTGAATTTCAACTCAGCCTATCATCCCCAAACCAATGGCAAATGGCAATTGTCAATAGAAGTTTAGGTAACCTATTGATATGTTTGGTTGTGAAGAAGCCCACTCAGTTGGAGATATTCTCTTATCTCCACATTTATTTTTGGTAGTAAGTTTTCTATTTTTGGCAAAAAGTAACTTTTCACATCCAATCACATGTCTTCATAGCATTAAATAAATGTGGCAGCTGTAGCTTCTCCAAGAAAATTATTTTTTCCAAGCAAGTCACATGTAGCAAGTCCCCTTCTTCTGTAAGATCCCTAATCAAATCTGCCCTAAATTACTGATTTTTCTTATTCTCAAACCCTAGATCTGAATTCTGATTTTTATTTTTGAATTATAAATAATTGTGGACAGTGAATATACATGTACCAAAATGCTCAAATAACATGCTAATGATGTGCCCTTATGATGATAATATCAACCATGAATTCTACCACAAGATATAACTATCCAAATGCCAAACAAATGATCTATAGTTCTGATTTCTGAATATAAAAGTCTGCTGCTACAAATCAAAATATTCTGAATTGAAATTACAGCAAATGTATAGGCTCAAACATGCCCAAACATAGCCCAGATTTCTGCTCTTACAAATCAGACCTAAAAATAGGTTTATACATATCAAAATTGGCGAATAATGATGGCAATCAGCAAACCCTAGATGGGCAAATTCCTCCAACTAGGCAGCACTCCCAAAATGATGAAGAATGGTTTGCACAAGAGGCGGCGGTGGCTAGGGTTTGGTTCCCACACTCAACAAATGAAAGTCACCCTCCTTGGCGCTCAACCTAGGGTGAAACCCTAGCAACTAATCCAAGGTAGGCGCTCAAATCTGATCTGAAAATCTGAATTTATCTTCAACAAAGTCCTCCAAGGTTGGCGCTCCAAGTCTGATCTAAAAATCTAAATATATCTTTTGCTCTTCCAAATTGTATCTGGCACAAGGCACAAATCACACAATTTGGCCTTAGGGTTTCTGCAGAAACAAATATGTCTTTGACACTCCTTTCCTTCCAAATCTCCAATGAAGTGCAAATGTGAACTCCGTATGAATTCACCTCCAAGTTGGAATTGGGTTTTTGTCCAACCCACCAAAATATTCCTAAGGACTTTGGTCCTTGGAATATGCTAAACCAAATTTGCAACCACAAGAGAAACTCTCCAATGAAAAGATATGAATGTGACTGATTAGAATGACTTGTTTCTTCCTTCTTTTATAGCCATCCATTAAGACCTCATCATGGCTGACCTCCCTCTAGCAATATATATTTTATTTTATTTTCTATTCTCTTCTCTCTTGGCCGACCTTCCTTGGCAATTTATTTTATTTTATTTTTTATTTCTTTTTTTTCCAAGAGGCTTATTTTATAAAAAGGCATTACAATTAGGTCCAGCCTAATCAACTAAATATTAATAATCCAAAGTGGCTTAGGATTACTTAGTATTTAATTAATTAGATTATTCCCTTGCATTCCCGACTCAGCCTATGGGAATAAAATAGGCTAGTCGACTCCATTGGGTGATCACTTAGAAAAAGGGGACATTACATCTTCATCCCCTAGTTGTAGTAGCATAAGTTTTGAAAAGGCAAATTTGATTGATTGGCACATATGCAGCTGTAGAAAATCATTTAATCCTCCATATGCATGCTTATCTCTCATGTTTCCAAGTACAAATATCATAAAGTAGTTGTAGGAAACTAGTTTCACCATCAAGACTTCCATTTTCTACCCACCTATTCTCCATTTCCTTGCTATCTCAGTCATAATCATGGCATCTTCAGTTTGGACCGGAAAGTTAGGACCTCTTGGAAGGCTATGGCAGCAGCAAACAAGGCTCTAAAATCAGGTATGCAACAACATTTTTTTCTTGTTTCAATTTCAAGACATTTATTATGAAACGAGAATCCTAAAACAATCAAACTGTAGACAATATTATCAAATTTTGCTAGATATATCCAAGGAACTTTCTAACAGCAGATATAACAAACCCATGCTCAAAAGATAATTTAGTGTGTGGACCGCATGCACCTCCTCGTGGAGCTAGAACAACAATCCAAAGATACTCAAAAAAATTATTTGACCATTTTGGCATGATAATTAAACTATTGTAAGTAATTCAAGAGCTTTTGATGATATATAATGATTATATGGTCTGATTAACAATGAGGATTCATCACACCAGTCAGATATCATAAGACTTGACTGGGACAATGCATAAAGATCAACCTGTGCTTACACTACAAGCATAATAACAGGCCTTCTAGATCAACTTCAAACAAGTTTCTTACTAGAGATATGAACATGTAAATGCAATTATTTGACCATTTTGGCATGATAATTAAACTATTGTAAGTAATTCAAGAGCTTTTGATGATATATAATGATTATATGGTCTGATTAACAATGAGGATTCATCACACCAGTCAGATATCATAAGACTTGACTGGGACAATGCATAAAGATCAACCTGTGCTTACACTACAAGCATAATAACAGGCCTTCTAGATCAACTTCAAACAAGTTTCTTACTAGAGATATGAACATGTAAATGCAATTATTTGACCATTTTGGCATGATAATTAAACTATTGTAAGTAATTCAAGAGCTTTTGATGATATATAATGATTATATGGTCTGATTAACAATGAGGATTCATCACACCAGTCAGATATCATAAGACTTGACTGGGACAATGCATAAAGATCAACCTGTGCTTACACTACAAGCATAATAACAGGCCTTCTAGATCAACTTCAAACAAGTTTCTTACTAGAGATATGAACATGTAAATGCAATTATTTGACCATTTTGGCATGATAATTAAACTATTGTAAGTAATTCAAGAGCTTTTGATGATATATAATGATTATATGGTCTGATTAACAATGAGGATTCATCACACCAGTCAGATATCATAAGACTTGACTGGGACAATGCATAAAGATCAACCTGTGCTTACACTACAAGCATAATAACAGGCCTTCTAGATCAACTTCAAACAAGTTTCTTACTAGAGATATGAACATGTAAATGCAACAGACAAGACATGGATTTCGATTTGCAACTTCTCAACACTCAAAATTGCAGTTTACGTCATTGTATCGCAATTTATGTGACAAAACCCTTAAATTGCAGGACTTCTACACCTCTTAAAGTTATATCAGAGTTTGTACTAAGATAAAGAAAAAAAATTACTATTGTTGAAAACCAGTGATACATCCTCTAGTACAAGATGTCTCGCCTAAGGTGTTATTATATTAATGGGTTAAGTGGATATATTAATCTGATCTATAGAAGGTAATATCTTTTTCATGTTATGCAAGAACAAATATTATAAAAACTAAACCATAATGTTCTCACAGAAAACACCAAAATATATTAATATTATTAATGTTCATTTGGAGTTCTTTACAATGTATTATGCAAATGCTCCTATACAACTTTCCCCAAACTACCCTACAAGAAACTAACTCCCAATAGCTAACACAAAACTAACTAAACATTTTAATTATTAACACTAAGTCACTAAGGTGACTTTATTAAAAAATGTAAACCTTATTTTCCAACACCCTTCTTAAGGTTTACATTACAAAAAACAAAACAAAAAAACATGCTAACCAATCATAGCCTTATATTCTTTAGAAGTTTCTCTTTGCAAATAGTTTTTGGACCAAGTAGAACTCCATCAATCTGCCTCGTAACCCTCGTTAATATGTAGCACCCAAGTTGAATTCCTGAGTTCTCAAATTTTGCCCTCCCTGAACTCCCAAATGACAAATCTCCCAAATTATTTGACAACCCTCCATGTTGAGCTACAACTCCATCAAGTTGTCTCATGATCCTCGTAGGGGTATAATTCCCAAAATCCACAAACTCCCGAACTATCTAGGCAACAATCCATGGTGAGTTTCATCTACACTTAATACCCTTCCTATCTTCAAAATGTGGCCTTTTTAATCCATGAATTCTTCATCATTGTCAACATCCAATGGAAAGAACACAACTGAAAAAACCGATGCTTCTCATGCAAAGTACCATCTCTGAGCGAGAAGCTAGCTCGAGATGATGAGATTCCGCCATCCTCCGGTGTCCACCAACCTCCTCTTTGACCTATTAGTCCTTACCCACCAAAGGTACCACTACAATCTCCAAAAGCCCAATCAACACAAACAAGTGTAATGTCCCCATTTTACACAACCTATTTGTGAACAATTAGCCTATTTCTGAGTTTTCCTGTAGGCTAATTGGTGGTGTAAGGGAGAACTCCAGCTTTCTTGGAGAGCACAAGATTGTTCTAAAAGTAGTATTATTCATGGTAGTGAGTTCAGGAAGCCATTATAAGCCCAATGACACTTTCCGAGTGTGATTCTATCTCTCTGAAAACACTCCACACTTCTTGGAGAATGCATGATTAGTCAGGTTGGATTTCTGACAATGGCAGTGAGTTCAGGAAATCTTGATGAGTCCCATGCTTCTTTCAGGATGCAATTCAGCTCTTCTGGGAGGCCTCCACACTTCTTGGAGAAGTAGACTATCTTTAGATTGATGCCAAGTTGGTTCGGGTCACCATCCTTAACCCTCAGGAGCATTATGATATGATCAGAATTTCGTATTTGATTTATTCATATGCTTTCCGCAACATGGGTGGATAATTTAATAATTAAATGGTTATTGCTAAAGTTGTTTAAAAAGGCTTTATTCAAAAAGGCAACTATGTGTGTAACTATTCATTGGAAAGGATTTTAAGTTGTACAAACAAGGGCGTTAGGCACATGGGAGACTTTGCTCATGAAAAAGAATTATTATTTTGAAAATAAGTTTATTATTTATTTTCAAAAAGGAGTTTTTGGAGCAAAAAGGAGTTTTTGGAGCAAAAAGGAGTTTTTGAAGCAAAAAGGGAAAAAGTAATATTTTATTTGCTCCAAAAAAGTTATAAAAGGAGGATTGGAGCTCATTGTTGAGGTTATTGATGATTTGATATTTGCTTATGCATTAAGAGAGAACATGTGTTCATCTGCTTTTTCTTGAAGACGAAAACCCTCATGAAAAAACTGGTTTCGGGGATGAAAAACTCCTCTAGTTGGTCATGATGATTTCATTCCAAGAATCACACTGAGCTATAATGGAGTCCTATGATGTGTTTTGATAAGTTTTGAGTTATTCTGATTTGAAGGTTTGATAGTGAAGATTTATGAGCTTGTTTGCTAATATTTGTTCGGAGATTTTGGTTTGTGATGAAGTTATTCTCTTCCCTATTGGTCATACTACAAGGGATAAGCGCACATTTTAAGGTTATTTTGAAATGAAGTTTAGTACATATGATTCCCTGTTTGAAATAAAGACATTCTTTGATCTAACCGCATGATTCAAGTGTCCTTTAAGCAGATTTTGGGAGTGGAAATCATCAATCATTGTTGGCCGAACATCTTTTCAGATTGTATCCTTTTGTGTTGGGCGTGCGAGCTAGAGGCTGAAACGCCTCCTTTTTGGGGACTTTTCTATGGGGTTTTGAGACGCCTTGGCCTAGTATGGTCATTTCAAGGGGTTTGATGATTTTCAAGGGGTTTGATGATGAACTTTGATTGATTTGAAGAGTTTTGATGTAGTTATATGTTGATCTGGGTTATAGCAGCACTGCAAAATTGTATCAGACCTGCATATTCGGTGATATCAGTGATATTAGTGCTTCTATAGCGTGATTGTGGCTACTATCTTCATCTTCTATGGCTGTACTTCACTTGGGTATGATTGCTTCATGATTTCACATGATATTATATTGTTATTCCTTCATGATGTATGTTGCAACAATATATTTCATTTGAAATCGGAATATATCATACATATTGCAACTCCCTAATCATTGTAATTTCATTTTATATGTTGCAAACGCTTTCTTGTTTGTAAACCATGTATGGTAGTACCGCCAATGGTCTCATATAATGCATTTTATGATTGTAAAACTGGATGGTATATCGCCAGTTACAGCCACATTTCATTAAGCCCATTTTGGCATTAGCAAGCTTGCATGCAATCGACCATTTTGTCCTGATCAAGCTTCAGTCTTTTTGTCAGTGGCTTGCATTGCACACATCCACTGAATAAGTGTTGATAAGGTTGGCTCTACCGCCTCGTGTGTTCATTCTATTGCATCTCACACTCCACTAAATAAGTGTAGCTATGGTCAGCTTAGCCGCCTAGTGCGATCATCTTGTGTTGCATTGACCCCTCTGCTGAATAAGCACAGATTGTGGACGGCGTGGCCGCCTAGTGTGTCACGTGAGCATTGTATTGCATACGCTCTATAGCTGCATTGGATAGTTTGTGTGAATCCAACACACTGTATGCTTTCACCTTGCCCATCTCGAAATCTGGGTGATTAGAAGGTGCTGAGGAGATTACATGTTAGCATCTTGTTTACAGTTGAAAATTTCAAAACAAAACTAGGGTGGTTATTACAGTGGTATCAAAGTTGATGATCTTGCCAGCTTGTGATCTCTAATCATGTATGTAGCACTTGTTCTATGCGTAGCAGTGATAGAGCAATAAGATACTACGAAAGAGAATAGAAAAAGAAGTATCAGTTTCCAAGTAATCCGTTTGAAGAGACCTTTTCTGAGGTTTTGGCTGCTCATCAATTTCCCGCAGTGGGTACAAAGGGAATTTCAGTGAGAATGGCAGAGAAAGATAAGGGCGCTAGTGCACCAAAGATCCCGCGTGCCAGAACAAAGAGAAAATTTGATACCATGCTTGACATGATGGCTGAACTTCTCTACAGAATGAATCCAAATCAGAATGTTCCATAAAATCAGAATGGAGAAGCTAGTATCTTCAAGAGCAATAATCATCAAGACAACAATGGCCATTCAGTTAGAACTTTTGTTGGGTCTACTGCTAGACCTCTCCAACCTACCTTCACTCGTAGGGAGGAGGCTCAACCTAAGCAAGTAGAACAAGTTCCCTTGGTTGATGAAGTTATGTCCAACTATGTAGAGTATAGAACTCTTCCTGATGAGGTTTGCAACATCTTGACACTTGACCAATTCATAAATTAGAAGAAGAAGAGAGGTAGTGGAAGATATGAAAATAGAGGGCAAACTATGTAGAGGGACTATCAACAAGCTTTGGGAAAGGTAACCCTTTCTCACTTTGATGGAAGTGAAAAAAGCACCGCTCGTGCATGGGTCCAAAAGTTGGACAACTTTTTGTTATTAAGACCAATGCCTGAAGATGAGGCAATCAAGTTTGCCACTTGCACTTGGATGGAGCAGCGCATGAATGGTGGTAACATGGGTTGGTGAACCAAGGCCACAATCTTATCACCACTTATGATGGGTTCACAAATAGACTCATTGAAAGATTTGACAAGAGGGGCCCAAAGCAGCACTTTAAGGAGTTGGCACAGTTGAAACAACATGGAACAGTGGATGCCTACATTGCTGATTTTCAAAGACTTGCAATGATGGTTCCGGATATCTCAAAGAGGAGGCTTGTGTTTTTGTTTGTTGAGGGATTATCCAAGCCTCTTAGAGGATGGGTTAAGGCTCTTGATCCTCCTACTTTGCAAGATGCCTTTAAGAGGGCAAGAAACATGGAGTTTTCAGCTCCAAGTAAATTTCAGGCCAATACCTTCCCTCACAAGAAGGACAAGAAGCAATTACCAGAAAATTCAAATCAGCCCAAGAGCCTTCCTTCAAAGATGAATGGTGACCCTCGAAATGAGCTAAGAAGGAAAAAATTGTGCTTCACATGCAAGGACCCATGGGCCCCAGGCCACAAGTGCTTTGAAAAGGGTCAAGTTCGTCATTTAAAGGTGTATTCAGCTATTGATTCAGAATCAGAAAAATCAGAACAGCAAGCTGATTCAGAAGAGAGTGAGAAAGAAAAAGCTCCAGAAAAGGATAGTGATGGCATTTTTGCCCAACTATCATGTCATCCCAAAAATGATCCACTTAGGGTCCATGGTGCGCTGTGTGGACAGCGAATCATTGCCTTAATTGATACGGGTGCTACACACAACTTCATTGATGATGGAGTTGTTGCACAAAGAGGCCTCAAGACAGAGAAGTTCGAGGGATTCAATGTTATGGTTGCAAATGGGTTTACTCTTCGATGCACAAGAGGGATTCGGAACAGGAGTCTCCAATTGGGAAGTTATGAGCTAAAAGATGATTTTCATGTAGTTAGCATTGGAGATACTGATGTTGTCCTTGGGATCCAATGGCTTCCTTCCTTGGAGGAGATTTCATTGAACTTACAAACCATGGAGCTCAAGTTCCAAGTTGATGGGAAAACAGTGGTTTTGAGAGGAATGACAAATGGTGTATCTCGTGTTCCCACTGCAAAAAGGATGGAAAAAATAATTCACAATAGATAAACTGAGTGGACATCTCAATGTCCAACCATGCCTATTTTCACTTCTGAAGAGAAAAGAGAGTATCTTGCAGATGTGCAAGCCTTACCAAATGAGCAAGGTGAAGGTTTCAGTAGTATATTGCTTGAGAAGCTTCCAAAAAGAGACTTTGAGCTTGCTGGAAATTTCAGAACAGCAGCAAAAAATGCAAGTTCAAAACTTGTTTCACATGAAGATTGGATGAATCAAGGGTTTAAACACGATTTTCAGCTATTTGATAATCCACTCTATGAAATGGGTGTTGATTTGACATATGATATTCCATTTTTTGAATGGAATATGGAGGCATCAATTGTTCCTAGACCCATGTTTATCAATGTTTTCATGGCTAAGTTGCAAGAAGAAGTCAAGGTTGTCTCAAATTTCCATTGGAAGCAGGAAGCTGAATTCAAGAAGGATGCACTGTTATATGGTGGTTGCAAAAATCCTAGTGCCTTGGAGGTTCCATTTGTTGATAGCACTTGGATTGGTTGTGTGAGAGGCATTCTTTTTGGAAAAGATGTCTTTAGTATCAGTAGAAGGTCTTCAGATGAAGCCCACATGAATAACAGAGTTGCACAGCATAAGTATGGTGGAGTTGCTTCATTATTATGTATTCATGCAAGAGGTCACCAACAAAGTATGTTGGAGGGTTATAGTGACCAAAGGGATGTCCCATGGCAGATTATAGTTCAAATTTTCAGTTTTGAATCTATTGTTTCGGTGCAAATCAGCCACCTCATATTAATGTTTGCACACATTCAAGAAGGTTGGCAAAAAATTTCGGTCAAGGAATGAAGGAATCTTCGGTTGGAAATAGTTTGGGAGTTTTTTCCAGCCTCTTCCAAGGTGATCTTAAGCATTTCAATGCTCACCATTCATGTTCATGCAAGGAGATTTCATTTTTGCAGTTGTTGTCCTACTTCAAGGGTGCTGATTTTGATAAAATCAGGTATGATCTGCTGTTACTATCCTTGAGCAACCACATGTTGAAACATTTTGGGATTCCTAAACCTTGGGTGGATGTTGGAAAAAGGCTTCAGCTGTGGGAAAGTAATATTTCAGCCTTTCGAGCTTCAACTTGGGCATGGATATTTTAGTGGAATGTCCTGAAACATTCCAAGTGTTTGCCAACGACATTAGTTGAGAGGAGGATAACATGTGTTGGTAATTTGAGGGGAGAGTGTGCACTGTGGAATAATTGGCTGATGTTAGGTCATCCTAACTTGCAATTGCTTGGAGACAACAATTTTGGGGAGGGAGGATTGTAATGTCCCCATTTTGCACATAACCTGTTTGTGAACAATTAGCCTATTTCCGAGTTTTCCCGTAGCCTAATTGGTGGTGTAAGGGAGAACTCCAACTTTCTTGGAGAGCACAGGATTGTTCTAACAGCAGTATTATTCATGGCAGTGAGTTCAGCAAGCCATCATGCACCCAATGACACTTCCAAGTGTGATTCTCTCTCTTTGAGAACACTCCACACTTCTTGGAGAACGCATGATAAGTCAAGTTGGATTTTTGACAGTGGCAATGAGTTCAAGAGATCTTGATGAGTCCCACGCTTCTTTCATAATGCAATTCCGATCTTCTGTGAGCTCTCCACACTTCTTGGAGAACCAGGTTATTTTTAGATTAACGCCAAGTTGGTTTGGGTCATCATCCTTAACCCTCAGGAGCATTATGATATGATTAGAATTTCGTATTTGGTTTATTCAGATGCTTTACACAACTTGGGTGGATAATTTAATAATTAAATGGTTATTGCTAAAGTTGTCTAAAAAGGCTTTATTCAGAAAGGCAACTATGTGTGTAACTATTCATTGGAATGGATTTTAAGTTATACAAACAAGGGCGCTAGGCACATGGGGGACTTTGCTCATGAAAAAGAATTATTATTTTGAAAATAAGTTTATTATTTATTTTCAAAAAGGAGTTTTTGGATCAAAAAGGGAAAAAGTAATATTTTATTTGCTCCAATAAAGTTATAAAAGGAGGATTGGAGCTCATTGTTGAGGTTACTGATGATTTGATATTTGCTCCTTGTAAGCCAGAGGATGCAATCAACTTGGCATCACATGATGATTTGATATGTGACCCGAACCAACTTGGCATCAATCTAAAAATAGTCTGCTTCTCCAAGAAGTGTGGAGGGCTCCCAGAAGATCAAATATCAAGTGTGCAACAATCAACTTGGCATCAATCTAAAAATAGTCTGCTTCTCCAAGAAGTGTGGAGGGCTCCCAGAAGAGTTAAATTGCATCCTTGCAAAGTAGGAGGATCAAATACTAAGGTTATAAAAGGACAATAGTTGCTCCTTGTAAGCCAGAGGACTGATAAGATTAAGTTTAGCAGATTCTGTTCTATTGAACGTTCATGAAGAGACAACTGCAAACCTTTTGTGGAAAAAGTTAGGAGATATTTATCAGGGCTAGTCCTTGGTAAATAAGCTTTTCCTCATAAAGAAGTTGTACTCTCTGAAGATGGATGAAGGAGCATTTGTAGCAGACCATTTGAACTCATTTAATTTGATTGTTGCACAGTTGACGTCTGTAGGTGTAAAAATAGAAGAGAAGGACCGCTGTATGCTTCTGTTGTGTTCTTTACCTGACTCATGGGATCATCTTGTGATGGCTATTCGAAGTACAACAACCAAGTTTAAAACAGAAACTGTTGTTGCCTCGCTGTTGTCTGAAGAGATGCGGAGGAAGTCTTCTGGTATGGCCAAAGAGGCTCTGTCTGTTCAAGGTAGATCAAAGGAAAGAGGCAAGAAGAAGGACAAGAAGTCTAAGTCCAAATCAGAGGGGAAATCAAAATCCCTTGGCATGAAGTCCAAGGTGAAGTGCTGGAATTGTGGGCAGAAAGGTCACATCAAGAAAGACTGTAAAGAGGAGAAAAAGAAGAACTTCTCTGACTCCGAGTCTTCACAGAGTGATGCTGATGCCTTCATTGCTGCTTTGGCAACGCCTGCATCTGAAAATATTTGGCTGGTGGATTCAGGAGCATCTTTTCATATGACATCTCACAGAGAGTGGTTCACAAAGTATGAACCGTATGTTGGTGGGAAGGTGTTCCTGGCAAGTGATTCAACACTAGAAATTGTTGGCCGAGGACGAGTCAGAATCCAGTTCCCGGATGGTAGGATAAAGGGAATGAATGGAGTTCTTCACATACCAAGTCTGGCTCAAAATTTACTTTCTGTTAGTAAGCTTAATGATGTTGGAGTGCAAGTTACTTTTGTGAATGGTGGCTGTAAAATGACTAGAGGTTCTATTGTTCTGGCAAAGGGTGAACGCATTGGAACTCTGTATAGGTTAGATGCTAAACCAGTGTACTGTAATAATGTCTCTCTAAAATCTGAAAAAGCTACTATTGTAACACATGATGCAAACTCAATGGAAGTCAAACTTCCTACAGAGAAAACAATGCTCTGGCATCATAGACTTGGTCACATAGGTGAAAAAGGTTTAAAAACCTTGAAAAACAAGAACCTGGTAGATGGGCTGATTGATTGTAATCTGGAATTTGATTTCTGTGAACATTGCATATATGGAAAACAAAACCGTGTTTTGTTTTACTCATGTTCTCATAAATCTTCTAGTGTTCTAGACTATGTGCATTCTGATGTTTTTGGTCCAGTTGATGTACCTTCTTTATCTAAATCAAGATAGTACGTAACATTTATTGATGATTATTCGAGGAGGGCATTTGTATATTTTTTGAAAAATAAATCAGAAGTGTTCAGTCGGTTTAAAGAATTTAAAACTCTTGTGAAAAATCAAACTGGAAGAAAATTAAAATGCTTGAGGACAGATAACGGTGGTGAATTCTGCAATGCGGATTTTGATTAGTATTGTGTAGATCATGGAATTAAAAGGCATAAAACTATACCTTATACTCCACAGTAAAATGGAGTTGCTGAAAGGTTAAATCAATCGTTGATGGAGAAAGCAAGAAGTATGTTGAGTTATGCTAGTCTTGAACAAAGGTTCTGGGCTGAGGCAGTAGCTACAGCTTGTTACTTGTTGAATCGTTCTCCTACTTCGGCATTGGTTGAGAAGACGCCTATGGAAGCATGGTCTAGTAAGAAGCCCTCTCTAAGTCATATTCGAGTCTTTGACTGTGAGGCATATGCTCATATTCCTGAGGAAAAGAGATCTAAGTTGGATAACAAGGCAATTAAATGTATCTTTATTGGCTATGGTGTCGGTGTTAAAGGGTACAAGCTTTGGAATCCTAAAACTGAAAAGGTAATTTACAGCAGAAATGTAATTTTCTGAGAGCTGAAACCTTTGGTTATTAATCCTAAGCCGGAAAAGACAGAAGAGAAGAAAGAAAAAAGTGTTGTGAATATTCCTCTGATCTCTGTAAAAGAGGAACAACAAGTACCAAGTGTAGATGGTTCAGATGTTAGTTCGAGCAGCTCTGAAGATTCAGATCCAGAGCAAGAACTTGAACCTGCACCTCAGCCTGTGAGGAGGTCTACACGTGAAAGAAGACAACCAGATAGGTATGGATTTTCAGTACTTGATTCAAGTTGTGCCTATGCTTTACTTACTGATACTGATGAACCTAGGACTGTGAAAGAAGCTATCAACTTACCTGATTCAGATTCTTGGTTGGAAGCCATGGATAGTGAAATGACATCATTGGAGAAGAATGGAACCTGGGATCTGGTGCCCTTGCCTGAAGGTAGAAAACCTGTGGGTTGTAAGTGGGTATTTAAAAAGAAATATGGTTCAGATGGTAGTGTGGATAAGTACAAGGCAAAACTGGTTGCTAAGGGGTATTCCCAAAAGGAAGATATTGATTATGGAGAAATATTTTCCCCTGTAGCTAAGCTGACATCCATTAGATTTCTTTTGTCACTTGCAGCAGCGTATGATTTTGAAATTGAGCAGATGGATGTGACGACAGCATTTCTTCATGGTGACCTTGAAGAAGAAATTTATATGTCCCAGCCAGAGCATTTTGTGGAAAAAGGTAAAGAACATTTGGTATGTAAACTTAAGAAGTCTCTTTATGGTTTGAAACAGTCTCCCAGAATGTGGTATCAGAAATTCGATACGTATGTTTTATCTTTGGGATATGTGAGATCTAAATTTGATCACTATGTCTATTATAAAACTGATGGTGATCGGATTCTTATAATTGCACTATATGTGGATGACATGTTGTTCATTGGCAATGGTAAGGGAATGATCTCAGAATTAAAATCTCAGTTGTCCTTGAAATTTGAAATGAAGAATCTGGGGGCAGCTAAGTACATTCTGGGAATGGAAATCAAAAGGGACAGGTCTAAGAGAAAGCTTTGGCTCAGCCAGAGCAAGTATATTACCAATGTTCTTGAGAAATTTAATATGTCTGACTCCAAACAGTTAGTTGTTCCAGTTTTGCAGGGAATGAAACTATCTGTTGAAGATTGTCCAGAATCTTCGAGTGAAATTGACGACATGAAAAAAGTGCCTTATGCAAGTGTTGTTGGCAGTTTAATGTACGCAATGGTCTGTACCAGGCCAGACATTGCCCAAGCAGTGGGAGTTTTGAGCCGGTTTATGGCAAATCCAGGCAGATCACATTGGGATGCTGTGAAAAGAGTTATGAGGTATTTGAAGGGAACTTCTGATTATACTATTTGCTATCGTGGAAACTCAGTTGGATCTCAGAGGTCTATAAGCATTCAAGGTTATGTTGATTCAGACTAGGCAGGGGACATTGACAGTAGAAGATCCACCAGTGGATATGTATTCACGTTAAATGGTGGTGCTATCAGTTGGATGAGCAAGCGGCAGGCTGTAGTCGCTTTGTCCACAATAGAGGCAGAGTACATGGCAGCTACTCGTGCATGCCAAGAAGCTGTTTGGTTGAAGAGGTTATGTTCTGATGTTGGTTTTAATGCAGGGCAGATACAAATTCATTGTGACAGTCAAAGTGCTATATGTTTGGCGAAGAACCCTACTTTCCATGCTAGGACAAAACATATTGCTATCCAATATCATTTTGTTCGTGATATGGTGGAAGACAGAAAGGTGAAGCTGGAAAAGGTTGACACTTTGGAAAAGGTTGCTGATGCCTTAACTAAACCAGTGAGCACGGCCAAGTTCAAATGGTGTTCAGATGAAATGGGTCTACGGGCTCATCGTTCTCAATAATCGAAAGAGGACTAAGAGGTAGCAGTAATCTCTTCGACAAGTGGGAGATTGAAGAGAACTTGTGTCTCAATTTTACTGCTTGAATCTCATGTTTCATAGTTGCTCTTTGTTGAACCTTTCAAGAGTTCATTGGGTTCAATGGTTCAATGAATTGTTCAAGTGTCGGGTTCAATAGTTCATTGAACTGTTCATCGGGTTCGAATTGTTCATCGGGTTCCATTGTTCGTTGAACTGTTTCATTGAACTGTTCATCGGTTCTATGGTTCAATGGTTCAACCGAACGGTTCGATGGTTCGTCGACATTGGTTCAAATGGTTCGGCATTGGTTCAACAGGATAGGTTCATCGGTTCAGTGGTTCTATGGTCATTTGTCTTAGCTAAAGATATCACTCTGTTGAACCATTGAACCTCGCGTCGAGGTTCAATGGTTCAACAGGTTCAACAATATGAGAAGTGGGCATCAGCGAGAGTTTGTCCATCGGAACAATAGAAAGTGTTTGAACTGATGGCGAAGGTCTATCCGATGAAGGGTGGTGAACTTGAAGATCGTGGAGACTATCTAGTATCGGTGAAGGGAACAATGCGATCACTGATGGAGCAGGTTAGGCCGATGGGTCTTTGGTTTGGCATCGTCGGCAACAAAATTGCCGACGATAGTATGACAGAGTGTTTGGCGTTATAAACTGCAGAGCAGTCTACGACCCGATGTATGTGGGAATGTATACATCTCACGAGAATGTGAACCGTTACGACTGTTGAACAGCAGCGGCGATGGGGAAGTTGGATGAGTCAGTTAGGGCAACAGACAAGTAACGGTCTTTGCTCTTACAAACTAAAGAATATAAAACTGATCTACTGACATCATCGGAAGAAGTTGAAACAATTCGTTTTGTACTGTTTATTTCTGTAGAATGCGCAGATGATATAAACAGCTTTGTACAATTGAAAAAGAGAATCGATACCTGAACATTGAGAGTTGGAAATCTTTATTGTAATCTTTCAGTTTGCTGTAATAAAGAAAGTCTCTCTTGTGGTGGTGGGTTTTTACCCGAAAGGGTTTTCCCATGTAAATCTGGTGTCATTCTCTGTATCTTGTTTTGTTTATCCTGTATTTGTTTATGGTGTATTCATCTGTGAATTAAATTGAAAGTCACCTGTCTGTGTTTTCTCCTTTGAATTAACATTAGGGAAGCTGTATTCCGCACCTCTGCTTTCCTAACATAATCAAGATTGCGTTGAAGCCAAGATGAACTTAAAAAGACCACAAATACACTGTGCCACAACATGTAATGTCCCCATTTTTGGAATGGTCGCCATTGGAGACAGATTGGGCTAATTCCCACACTTTGGGAATTTTGGGAGACATCTACAGTATTGGAGATGACTTGTTATATTTTTCTGATGTCTTTGAGGCACTTATCTTGGATAAGATAATTTGTCTTCCTTGGAGCGAACTACTTGAGAGAGTCACACAGATGGAGATACGTTATCAGGAGTGCAGAGACTTGCCATCATCATGCCAAGAGGTAATATTATTTCATATATGGATGAGTAACATAACATCTTCATTCATGGATAAGTGTGAGGTCTCCTTGTACACATCACCTTATAGAGATCATTATTATATTTTGTGGATTGGACAACTTGTGATGGGAAAACATAAAATAGCTAACACTTCACTTGGGCGCTTGAAGACGGCGTGGGAAATAATAAAATCATATCTTCAATTTGATTTTTGGGCACCAAGTTACAATAAGGGAGGTCAGCCCTCTTAGTGAGGGAAAATTATAAATAAAAAGCACTAAAAGTGCCTAGGTCGGCCCTAATTGACAGGGCAAAAGTGATGTATAAATATGAAATCAGTTCAAGGCATTTTGGGCATCATTCAAGTCATTCATTCATTCACATTTGGGAGTTTATCTCTTGGAGAAGGTCTTGGGACGAAAACCTCAAGCACCTTGGAGGAGTTGGACGAAAACCTAGCTCTTCATTTGAGGATTTCATGATGGGGATCCACTTGCATTTCATCATCTTCTTGGGCAGAATTCATATCAGCCTTGAGAGCATTCATTGATGGCTACTTCTTGGCGAATTGTCTAGGGTTTCACCCTAGGATTGGAGCGCATTATCCTTGAGGAGGAGCGACTTGCATATTGAGGTGTTTTATGGAGATTCCTGGCTGCTAGGGTTAGGGTTACAGCAGACTTGCAGCCCCATTTGCCTATGGTTGAAGGTCTTTTCATGCATATTTTGGTATGTAGAACATTGTTATTTATCTCTGTTACGTGGCTGGGCATGTTGGATGTTTGCCCTAGCCAATTTATGTAATTGGAAACTCCATTAAATCTGATTTATAACAGCAGACTTCTAAATTATATTTCAGTCATTTGTGGTTGCCATTTGAAGTGGTTTAATTGCATATTGTGTGGTGGAATTCAAATATAATATTGGAAATATTGTTGGCAATGATATTATGGTGATTTGGCATATTTTATGGAAGTTGTATGCAATTGTTTAAGTCTGATTTTTAGAGCAGAAGTTAGGGTTAGAGCAGAAAACTAAAGTGCAGAAAATTAGGGCAGAATTCAGAAAATCCAAAAATTGTTCATAATATCCCCATTTGGGATATTACATTGGTATCAGTCATGATCTTGCCAGCCTAGAGGGTTTGAACATGCATTATGGAAGAAGAGAGATACTTGCTTGAAACTCTTATACAAGGTCAAATTGAATTGTAGAAGAAGCTTGAACAAAGGATGTATGGACAAGAGGCTACACAAATCCTTGAAAGGTACAATGCTTTTAATTCCAAGATAGCTAATCCTTTTGAATTTTACTTCAAGGTTCATGACGAGGGAAATCCGGGAAAGAAGGATCTATATGATTACATCAGAAAATTGAGAAAAGAGAAAGAAAAATCAGAAGTTTCCATGAAAACCAAGGTAGGAAAGACAGAAGATTTGCAGCCCTATGAGGACAAAGGAGAATTACCTAATGAAGAACACCTAAGTGGCCACGAAGATTACAAGGTTGAAGAAGAGGCCGCCATGGAAGAAGGACTACTTGTTGATAACTTGCATCATGAGGATATGGGGGAAGAAGCATCACACATTGCAAGTGGCGAACACCTAAGACTTCATGATGTCCACATAGTTGGAGGGAACGCTATCACAGAGGTTGCCAAACCTACAAGGATGGATCAGCTACAAGAAGGTATGAGTTCCTTTGTTGTTCCTTTGATTGAGCCTAGCATTGCTTCAACACCTTTGCATCATATTGGCATGAATCGAATGGTGGTATGGGTATCTTTGAGATGAATGTTGTTCATAAGGACAGTTCAGAAAATTCAGCAGGAAGTGATCAAAGTGGATTGGATAAGATTGATTTGACATTGCAAGATAAAGAGGTCATATCGGTGCACACATCTTCTAGTTCAACCATTGAGGAAGATCATGAGGTAGAAGATTCTACCTACTACTTTGATGGAGATCCTTTGATAGAGCATAATGAGGACTTAGCTTTCACACATGGGTGTAACGAAGAAGTTGATTTGTGGGGGCATGATCGGGATATGTTGCATGAAGACCTTGGGTCCCATAAGTCTCATCACTTGGAGGGACGATTGAAGACAAATGGAGGTAAGCTTGTGATTGCCCTAGATCATTTTGATCGTGTTCATGAAGTCATGGCAGGTTTGTGTTGGAAAGCCCTAGAGAGGCATGAGCACTTTGAAGAAGATCCTTACCTTGCCGGCTTTCAAAAGCTCCAAGAGGTCGTGGCTAGGGCAAAGTCAAGCTACTTGCATCTACTTGTGGATCGAGATCATCTATTCAAGATGGGCGAGATATATGCTGGAGCTCTGAGAAGGGAGGAGGATGAGATGGATAAGCTCATCTTGGAGCTTACGAACACTAGGGATTCTTTGAAGAGCACTCAAGAGGCCCTTCAAGAATCAGAAGATCAAGTGAAGAAGTTTCATTGGGAGTTGAGCATGACGCAATCTTCATCATACACATCAAAAATTCAGACTTCTATGGCCGCCACATTCAAGGGAGGACAATGCAACATGAAGAGGGCAAAGAGTGGAGACATGGAGGACGAGCTTGAAGGATCCTATGATGAGGTCATGAAGATAGAAGGGATGGACACACATGAGGATTTAGCTTGCAGTCATGAGACAGGGTTTGTGACACATGACACTCTTGATTTTTCACGGGAGACATGCCTTGGACCTGCCCTAGTTGATGATCACTTAATCATGGTGGAAAAGGAGATAAGGGTTTACGAAGACATCTATCAAAAGCATAAGGTAAGGCCTAATCTTCTAAATTGTAACAGCAGTCCTTTGATTTCACAACATCATGACATATGGCATATGAGGAATGAGTCTTTACTTCATGAGGAGTTTGGTGTCGCATCTTGTGGAGAGCCACTTGAAGACTCGCATCATGGACTGGGATGACATCATTGAGTACACACTATGTGGATCAGCCACTAGTGTTGAGACTACCTATGTTGATAAACATAATGAGGATGGATCCTTGGCCCTTCATGGAGCATTTGAGGAGTTCGTTGGAGGGTTCCATCATGTTGATAACTCTTGGGCAGAGTATGTAGCTGCTTATTTTCAGATGTATGCCATGGAGACTCTTGCTTTTGTTGGGCATACTACAGTAGTACAGCTGAACTATGACACAAGGTATGAGGATATTGATATGATGTTTGGATTGGAGTTACTAATGCATGTGTTTCAGTTGGGTGATGGCATAGGGATTGGAAGAAAGCATGAAGATCTTGATGTTCCAGCCCTAGTTCATGAAGATCTATTCCATACTTTGCTTGGAGATGGTTGTTCCACTTCATGGTGCATAGATTCCCTTCAGAGTTCTTGGCGAACAGCAGCTGCTTGGGAGCTTAGTGGAGTTGTTGAGACTACACTTAGTGGATCAGCCACTAATATCCAAACTTCACTTGAAGAGGGAGTCATAAGGGATGATTCTTTGATCATTCGTGGGGGAGATGTAGAATTGGATGCTACTGTGACACAATTCTATCATTCTATTGATCCTTTGGTAACATTGGAGGTTGTCCTATGTCCGAGCTTGGTGATGCATAATACCAAGGCACTTGCATTAGAGGAGCATACTTCTGAGATACAGTTGGTTCACATGCCGAGGTATGGAGATGTTCCCATTTTTTATTTTGAGGCACTAGGGCTTGTTTCACAGTTGAGTTTTTACCTTGGAGATGGAGGTGAGCACGATGCCATGGATATTTTAGCCCTAGTACATGAGGTCCTTTTGCATATATGGATGGGAGATGATTATTCTACTTCATGGGGCATGGATCTCATACTAAGTAGACGGGGGACAGCAGTGGTTTTGAAGTTGAGAGGAGAGTTGGATCATCGCCTCATCTTGGGAGAGCAACACATTGATGATATCCTATCATCCCTTGTCATGAGCGACAACCTTTGCACTATCATGGAGTTGATTTGCCATCATGAGGTTACTGTTTGGATTCATATCAGCAGCTTAGTGGGAGCAGTTATACACCTTCTTGCACCTATGGCGGACGTATTTCACATTCAAGGGAGGTCTATGAGAGTTGGAGGTTGGATTGATGTTGAGGACTTTCCGAGATGCTTCCACTACCTCATGCTTTGCACATATAAAGGAGTGATGATTTGGGATCCAAGCGTTGGCACTTGGGGTCCAGTTGGGTTGCTTCACAACCTTTAGGACATGGAGGATGATAGCGCAAGGCAGCCGAGGCTTGGTGACAGGTGGACATGTTTCAGAGACTACACTCTTCGCCACTTGTTGACAGGCATGTTTCTCTTCGAGGCTTCATTTTTGAGCAGTGGCACCTTGGGAGCTTTGGAGAGTGTTGCACTTGTGGTTACAGGATTACTTTCAGAATTTGGAGAATGGTGCTCAGTTGGGCTCGAGTGTGTATGGCTTCGGCTACCGAAGTTCACTTCGCATTGCATTCTTCACATTCTTCTTGGAGGATGCAGCCCCTAGTGGAGGATTTGTACGGCCACCGAGCATGCGGACGGATGGAGATACATGTCATTTGACACTATCTCACAAGATACATACTTGCCATTGCTTGAGGACAAGCAATTCCGAGAAGGAAGGACTGTAATGTCCCCATTTTTGGAATGGTCGCCATTGGAGAGAGATCGGGCTAATTCCCACACTTCGGGAATTTTGGGAGACATCTAGAGTATTGGAGATGACTTGTTATATTTTTCTAATGTCTTTGAGGCACTTATCTTGGATAAGATAATTTGTCTTCCTTGGAGCGAACTACATGAGAGAGTCACACAGATGGAGATATGTTATCAGGAGTGCGGGGACTTGCCATCATCATGCCAAGAGGTAATATTATTTCATATATGGATTAGTGACATAACATCTTCATTCATGGATAAGTGTGAGGTCTCCTTGTACACATCACCTTACAGAGATCATTATTATATTTTGTGGATTGGGCGACTTGTGATGGGAAAACATAAAATAGCTAACACTTCACTTGGGCGCTTGAAGACAGCGTGGGAAATAATAAAATCATATCTTCAATTTGATTTTTGGGCGCCAAATTACAATAAGGGAGGTTGGCCCTCTTAGTGAGGGAAAATTATAAATAAAAAGCACTAAAAGTGCCTAGGTCAGCCCTAATTGACAGGGCAAAAGTGATGTATAAATATGAAATCATTTCAAGGCATTTTAGGCATCATTCAAGTCATTCATTCATTCACATTTGGGAGTTTATCTCTTGGAGAAGGTCTTGGGACGAAAACCTCAAGCACCTTGGAGGAGTTGGATGAAAACCTAGCTCTTCATTTGAGGATTCCGTGACGGGGATCCACTTGCACTTCATCATCTTCTTGGGCAGAATTCATATCAGCTTTGAGAGCATTCATTGATGGCTACTTCTTGGCGAATTGTCTAGGGTTTCACCCTAGGATTGGAGCGCATTATCCTTGAGGAGGAGCGACTTGCATATTGAGGTGTTTTATGGAGATTCCTGGCTGCTAGGGTTAGGGTTACAGCAGACTTGCAGCCCCATTCGCCTATGGTTGAAGGTCATTTCATGCATATTTTGGTATGTAGAACATTGTTATTTATCTTTGTTATGTGGCTGGGCATGTTGGCTGTTTGCCCTAGCCAATTTATGTAATTGGAGACTCCATTAAATCTGATTTATAACAGCAGACTTCTAAATTATATTTCAGTCATTTGTGGTTGCCATTTGAAGTGGTTTAATTGCATATTGTGTGGTGGAATTCAAATATAATATTGGAAATATTGTTGGCAATGATATTATGGTGATTTGGCATATTTTATGGAAGTTGCATGCAATTGTTTAAGTCTGATTTTTAAAGCAGAAGTTAGGGTTAGAGGAGAAAACTAAAGTGCAGAAAATTAGGGCAGAATTCAGAAAATCCAAAAATTGTTCATAATATCCCCATTTGGAATATTACACAACAGCAGAGACTATGGGCAAGTGCCGGGTAAATTTCACAAAATAAATACCTCTCAATCATGGCATCTTAGCCGGAAGAGGGTTCCAAAAATACACTGTGCCACAACAGCAGAGACTATGGGCAAGTGGGGTAAATTTCACAAAATAAATACCCCTCAGTCATGGCATCTTAGCCAGAAGCTGATACACTCTTCAAGCAAGTATGAGCATGCATTGTCATCAAGTGACTAGATATTGGCCTAACTGCTATGCTGGTAATGATTCTCTTGTGCATTTATAGGGAAGGATGTTTATTTAAGGATTCCCTTCTGGAACCCTCTTCCTTTGCATTTGATTTTGGCATTTATTGGAGCACCATATCATGAGGACCCTGATGTGGTCCCTATCGCAGTCTACTAGGATACTTATTTTAAATCCCTTGCAAGGAAATCTCATAATCATTTCATTATTCATCAAGTAAAGCTATGTAAGGCTGATTGGTTATGAATTTTAATACTTAAATTTTTTTGGCTGGGTTCTATAATTTTGCACGATTGAATGTTAATTATACAGGAGAAGTCTGCCTCAATTCCTCAAAATTGCAAGGCTGTACAGGAAACACAAAGGCACGCCGGTACCCCCTCCCCTGCCATACATATATGTCCGCCTTGCTAAATTAGCAATTTTTATTGCAACTAATGTCTATGAAAGTCAAAATTGGTTCATGGACTGCCAAAGTACAATGAAAAATAAGGAATAGGAGGGAAAGCCCAACTGTAACAAATCCAAAAGAGAAGAAAAATAAAAGGTGTGCACTGAAGGCTAAGTATATGGAAACAAATCACATACTTTTAATACCTCACAAATCTCATCATATCTTTAAGCTTATCACACAGTTGTTTCCTACTTAATTATGAAGAAGAAACAAGATAAATGAAAACAACAATCTTCCAAATATAAAACATAGAAATAAATTTGTGAGCAGACTTATAACTCATAAAAATAACAATCTTTAATCCAACTATTAAGAGATTCATTTGTAGGTAGACCTAAAATTCATAAAAATAGCACTCTTTAATACAACCCCAGAAAAGCAAATTTGTAGACCTTAAATTCATATAAATATGACTAAATATATATGTCTGCCTACCTTGCCAAATCAGTAACCTTTAGTGCAAATATAAAGAGAGAAATTTGCTAGTAGATCTAAAATTCAATTCTTAAAAATAGCAATCTTTAATGGAACTATAACAAGACAAATTTAAGTGTAGACCTAAAATTTATAAAAATATGATTCTCTATCTATAGGCCTTGCCAAATCAGTACTCGTTAATGCAAATAAACAGAGGCAGAGGTCGCTCTTTGAAAAAATAAATGAGTTACCAATTTAAATTGTTGACGATCAACGGCAAGGTAATAGTGGCTGTTTGCTTCGCCATCACGTTGAGCCTCCATAACTCTGAAATTCAACCGCTCCAGCTGACACACAATTATGTTGGTAAGCTCGTCGTGAAATTTCTATTTTACCCCAAACTAATAATTACATAAGCAACTCATTTATCTCCCAATAGGTGAGCCTTTTATTTTCTTAATATTTTATCTCATTACATAATGTTTAATGGTGAAATTTACATACCTATGTTATTTCTTATTTAGTTTTGAGTCTATTTTGAGGTAATGGTTTTTGTCTTTTATTGTGCAAAGTTGGGCTCATTCCCCAAGTCTCTTTATCCACCTTATCGTATTACCTTCATTTAACTATTTGTCAACAAGATATAACCATTATTTCATTCTAGGAAAAGTTCATGAACATGAGGATGACCTCACGGTTGCAAGCTTGTCCCTTACCAATTTAAAATTCAGAACTTGAATTTGATCGGCTGGCCCCCTTCACCCTTCTACCTTAAACCAATTAAACACACTTTTAGCATTGTTTGATATTATGTGCTAGTATTTAAAGACATTCAATCCATTCATTCTAATTACTCTCTCCTCGTCATCAAGTACAATCAAGTGTTCAATCATTTTAGAGAGTGATCAATAGTAACACATTTCAATTTGGTACAATAAAATAGTAAAGAATTTGCATCTTAGACACTTGCCTATTGTTTTCAATATTGTTCAAATTCAAGGGGTTCAGTATAGTGCCCTCACAACTGGATCATACAACAACCTAACAAATGTATTCATTAATACCACAACCCCAAAGTTTTAGAAAAAGTAGAGTAGAAGACTGTGTATCAGGTGAGGTTACAAGATAGACCTTTGTAAATTGTTGGGATGAATCTAGAGCACATTTATAGATCTATGGTCATGAATTCATCCCAAACCCATGAACTTGTCCTTTGATAAGGTGGAGATCCAAATCTAACAACAGATAAATTATAGAATCTTATCCATTTGGCATTATTTTTTTTTATCAAGCTAAGTATGATCCTTCCATCTTATTCAAATTCAAGGCACAAATTACCAATTTATTGTGATATCTTTTCCACTACCCTACCCACCCTTGGCTAACACATTAGGGTGTCATTTTCAAATCTAATATACCTTTGATATTTCTAATTTTCTAATCTTAAAATGAATATTTGAGCCTTATTCTACTATATGCCACCATAGCATGACCCAAATCAATGAAAAAGGAGCATATTTCAATGCTCATAATGAGAACTATGATCTGGTGCTCATGTAGATAATCAAGATTTTGCAAATGAGTTAGCTAGTTGATTAATGTAGAAAATCCTACATAACTAGTGGATATGTTTATAAATAAACCTTATGGATATAAACCTTTTCAAGCAATTTTGGACAAGCTTACTTTTTCTATAGTGACTATTGTATCTATCCCTACCTCTACCATAGATCCTTCTTCCACAATTACTCCTACTACTACCACTCATCCTTATAATACCATGGCCACTACTATCCCACCACCATTTAGTACCTACCCCTTTTCCAGTTATCATCCACTTTATGGCTTTGCTCCTAGATATACTCCTCCCACAATACCCACTACCCATATGATGTACCACACTTTCACACCTCATTCATCTACCACTATTGGACATATAGGTATCCCACTTAATCCAGCCACTTTCATACCCCATATCACATCCCATACCCTAAGTACCTTTATTTTTCCATGCCTTTATCCCAATCCATTATTTCACCTACTCCTCCCACTTCCCATACACCCTCTAGTGGTTCCAATTTAGTCACCATCCTACCTCTACCCTAGATGCACTATTTCACAAAATAGATCAAGTAGAAAAGAGAATGGATACAAAGCATGTGGATAATAGTGAAGAATTTATGGATGCTAAACACACACCACTATCTTATAATATTGTGACATGTCCATTGCATATGGGATGTGTGGTACCATAGTTTTAATCTATGATGGTATAGGTGACCCTAATACACATCTTCGATCTTATGTTGTTGTATGTGTAGACATTATTTATGAGGATAAGTTGTTAACTAAGTTATTTCCATGCACTTTGAAGGATTTTTCTATAGAGTGATTTTTTCACTTCCTCGAGGGTCTATTCATTCTTTTGATGAGCTCACTAAAGTGTTTTTAAAGCAATTCAAATTTAATATGGAACTTCAAGTATTGGTTGCCAATTTATTGAGTGTGCCCCAGGATCTAATGAACAAATGAGTGACTATGTTATTCAATTTCAATCTTTGTGCTCTAAGTTGATTACTCTTTTTCATGATGCTAAAGTGCAATCCATCTTTATTAAGGGGTTAATCAAGTGAATTCAAGACAATGTGCATTTGAATAGTTTTGTTTATAGTCTCATGTGCACATGTTAAAAATTATGTGTAATCTAAGTTGCTTGCATATAATGCCTTTAAATATGGATCATCAAGTCAACATGCTTCCTACCCTTCTAAGTATCAAAAGTCAAACAATTTTTCAAAGGTTAGTGATATGAAGGAAAATGTGAAGTGAGTGGCTAATACTTCTTATTTTCCTTCTTTTAAACAAAATTCTCCTAGGAAGTTCACTAAGCTTCAAGAATCCATCGATAGTATGCTTCAAAGTTTGTTGATTGTTAATCTAATTCCACTCTCTCCAATGTATCCAATGGATACTTTTAAACCACTTCCTAAGTCATATAATGATCAAGCATTTTGTAATTATCATATAATTTAATGTCATTACACATATTCTTGCTTCACTTTTAAACATAAGGTCCAAGATCTTATAGATAGAAATACAATTAAAGTTGAAGGGGGCAGTGACAATGCATATCCATTAGTTCCTTCCCTTAGAATACAATTTGATACAAATCATTCACACAATGTGAAGACATGAAAATGTAGAACAAAAGCAGAAAAAATTGTAGGAAATGTTGAGTCTACTGATACATCTTCCTCTCCTCCTTTGGATCCACTAATTGCATGTTATGATAAGGAGATCCAACAAAACAAGTATTATGGACCATTGTACATCAAACCATACATGAAAAAATGGGGAATTAGATATGCTTTAATTGACCCAACTAATCAATATAACATATTACAAAGACAAAACCAACATCATATACACATGTAGGTGTTTCTTTAAAGATGACAAATGGAATGTTACTTAAGACTTTGGGTTGTGTTATCTTGCCACCTAAATTTGGGCCTAAGATAGTACAAGCTTTATGTATGTCATTCTTGTTATGGATTGATTCTTGCTAGAACATAATGTTATTAGGGGTCATACTCTTTAACATTTATGTATTGTTCTAATATAAGGTTATAAAATCTTATATTTATTATATGTTTTATAAATCATATACCATTTAATAATTAATATAATAACTATTAGATTATTGTGAGAGTCACTAATTGACTCAAGCCACCGGGATCACTTGCAAAACCTAAGATTTACCTTCTACGAGAGAAAAAAGCAAAGAGGGTGAATTTGCACAATATTGGATGCAATTAATGAAATGGATTAATGAATTACATGTGAGAACTTGCTTTTATATTTGCAAGTTAGAGAAAACCCTAATATGACTTAAGAATAACCTAAGACTAAAATAAGCCTTAAGTCAACTTAATAAAGCGTAATTAAATATTTAATTACACTAACACCCCCCCTTAAGTGCAACTTAGGAAGAAATGAAAAACATGCAACTAATGCAATAATGGGTCTCGGCTACAAGGCCATGTTAGGTACCCATGAACAACAAGAATCTCTCATAAAGTGGAGAAAAAGGAGAAAAACCCAATGGGAGAAAACTCCTCTCCAAAAGAGAGAAAAAAATAAGTACATGAACATGTGATGGAAGAAGGACTAACACTAAGACCCCCCAAGAATTAAATCCATCACAAAAGTACAATTATGAATGCCCCCCATTAGAGAGGAAGAAGAGAGAAGGTCTGGTGACCCCCCAAAAGTGAGAAGGATGAAACCCCATGCGAGGAAATGCTCCCTCCCAAAATAGAGACGAGAAGAGAGACCATGCAGCTGCTCCTCAAGATGACTCCTGCAATGCTAGAAGATGCTCGACATAGAATAAAGATGAAGACCCATAAACGTCGAACAACATTCCTCCCCTTGGGAAGAAATAGAACTACAGATGTGCATATAATGTCTTCCCATTCTAGATAGGAATATACATGAAGAAGGATAAATGTCTATGTACTCTACACTGATCCAAAGGCAATAATGATTCTCCTGAAAACTGCTCAATTGTCTCCAATCCACTCCAAAACTATGACTAAATAGGAGAATGAAGAACAATCTCTGAAGAAGATGATGGCGATGCAACTCCATTGAAGCTATCATCAAAGAGAAGACAAATGTCCTCAATATGGTCCTCCAAATCTGCAAGATGGAACTCTACAAACAACAATGATATATCTCGTAGATATGTGTCCCATTGAGCTATCTCTGGAAGACTGATAATGTCTTGCTGCAAAGAATCTGATGTAGCAACAAGTAATAAAGATGTGATCTCGATAAGAGGAGAAGGAGAAGCAAGTGAAGGCTGTGTGTCATCTAAACTAGAAAGACCTAAGTGTAGAGCTTCTAGTAAAACTGTGTATTGCTTTATTTTGCATCAATGTTTCAGATCACACTTCGTGATCCATCATCAGGATGAGAAGAAGAGAATGAGAATGAGATAAACTGTAGAGATGGCATCAATGTTTTAGATCACACTCTGTGATCGATCATCAGGATGAGAAGAAGAGAATGAGAATGAGATAAACTACAGAGTTATCTCATTCTCATTCTCTTCTTCTCATCCTGATGATGGATCACGGAGTGTGATCTGAAACATTGATGCAAAATAAAGTAATACACAGTTTTACCAGAAGCTCTACACTTATATCATAGACTGTGGAAAAATCATGCATACAACTAGAAAGACCTGTCAAAATAACAAGTTCCTCAATTTTATCATCATCAAAAGGTATGCAATCTGCATCATCAAGGGGTATGTGGCAATCCATAGCAAGATCATATAGGAATGGAGATTTATGTGAGTCTCCATAGATCTCCCAAATGCTAGTCTAAAGAGTGTGTGAGCACTCACTATGTGAGATAGAACACATAGTGTCAAAATCAACATTGGAACCAATCAATCCTATAATATGATCAATATAAATTTTCCATGCAGATTTCCTCCTAAGTGTATCTGGTTTAGGTATGATTCCATAAAGATAAGGTAAAATATTAAGCCACCTGAGATGTGTCAAGATGCCCTTTCACCAAATAATTATCCTTACCCAATGTTATCACAAAAGGGTGAATAGAAAAACCTCCTCAAATAAATTAGATCAGAGATCAATAATTTGAATATGTATTAATGCTGATAAATGAAGCCCAACAAAATAAATAGAACTTCTTCAGGTGTCAAAATGTCTAGAATATCAAACAAAAGCCATAAAACTGACAAACTGAATAAAGAATACTTGGGGTTGAATCTGGAAGTTCATAGATGGTTGTGTAGAGCTCCTTAATACCTTTCCAATGTCATAGGAATCGCAAAAAATTAGAGATTGTGGCAAAAAGATACGAGCTCGCAGGACAAAAAGGGTATCTCAACATCAAACAAAAATAAATTGTACCAATCAGCAAAATCTAGAAAAAATAACTACACCACTAGATTGTGCTCAGAACCATCTTTTCGACACCTATTTTTTTCAAAAATTTGACTTCGTATGCTCAAGATATGTCTGATTTACCAAAACTACTCCTTTAAGGCAAAGAGGCAAAAAAAGCATTGTTCAAGCTCCTGGATGCCCATATGACCAGGGGTTGAGTTTCTGGGGGCTGGCAACTAGGGCTCTAGTCACTCATATGACTAGGATCTAATAGCTTGGGAGCTGGCGCCTAGAAGTTAGGTGTTGGTCACAGGTGCAGGGGAATCCAGAAGACACATACATAGTGGAATCCATAAGCACATGCATACCTATTTGTTTTCAAAAATCTAACTTCGTATGCTCAAGATATGTCTGATTTACCAAAACTACTCCTTTAAGGCAAAGAGGCAAAAAAAGCATTGTTCAAGCTCCTGGATGCCCATATGACCAGGGGTTGAGTTTCTGGGGGCTAGCAACTAGGGCTCTAGTCACTCATATGACTAGGATCTAATAGCTTGGGAGCTGGCACCTAGAAGTTAGGTGCTGGTCACTGGTGCAGGGGCACCATGATAATTCAAATTTGTAAGTTTTGTAAATAAGGTCTTATGTTAGGTTAGAGGTGTTTTGAGTCTAATATCATGTAATAATGTCATAATAGACCATTTGAAATGTATTGAGTCATGTGGGGTCAGTTTGTGAAGCAATTGTAAATATTTTGTAAGAAAAGTTGCAAAGTTGTCAAGTTTTTGGTCTTTTGTGGAAGGTGAACAATCATTTGCTTCAAAAGTGCCTTTGTATCTTCATATTTTGGTATGAGTTGGAAGTTGAAAAGTCTTTTGTTTCAAAAAGAGGTTGTGAACATGTTTGAGGAGGGAATATGGATAAATATGCCTCAAAAACTTCGAGGTAGATGTATTGAAGACAACTTGGAATTCAAATAATGTTAAGATACTCTATTTTCTGAAGTTTTTATTGTTTTCTTGTTGTTCCCTTGAACAGTACAGAAGTGTCAGGGTCTAAAACTAATTGGAGATGGAAGCATATTGAATCTACTTTCTATTGTTTCTTTTTGCATTCAATTTCATTGAGAAATAAGGTAGTTATGGTCGTTTTCCTAAAAACTATCCCAGACTGTTGAAAACCCTCAACTAATGTTACATCCCTATTTTCTAACTTGCTTTACTTTTACTTTTACTTGGGCATAAGTAAATTTATTGAGATGTTATAGATTTTGAGAAGATATGACATGGAATTATATTGAATATCATTTAGGAAATCATGGAAATGATTATGTTATTGTCGATTTTATATCTATATGATGAGATTTGATTTATTTTGAATAATGATGCACTGATCTCTTATTGTTTGATGACAAGTGAAATAGGATTACAAGTTATCGACTCTCAGAGAAGAGAGATAGAGTATCTTTCGAGAAGAGAGAGATAGACCTTGGATTACGAGTGGTCAATTTGCCAAACAAGTCTAGTGTTAAACGATAATGTGAACCAATGAGTCGTATGAGGTAAGTCTTGTCTTGCTAGTTACTTTCGAATCTAATCGACAGGTAGTCGATATCTTGATTTTCATTTAGTCAAGTCGATGATGAGTCGACATAGTCGTTGCGATGTAAACAACGTCATAGCCGTAAAACAATTGCGTTATTCTTCTTGAGTCACTTGAGGTTTTATTGTCGCCTCTTGAATGTCAAGATGTTCCCATCAAGTTAGATGATGCTAATATTGTCGACGTTTAACATCAACAGATGAACCTATTTGTGGCAGATTTGTGGATCACGTCTCGTAGTCGAAAGATGTGAGAAGTCGTTTTGTGCGTCAAACAATTTAGAAAACTTGTGTTGCGTTACACCCAATCCGTCGTGATTGCCATCAAAATGCGTTAATCATGTGTTGTGAATTTGTTTCCCTTTTGTAAATCGACGGAAATCAAATGTGAAGTCGATTTATGCTATAACTGTTTTGGTCGTCATTTGGAAGGATATTCCAAAATCATTTAGTCATAATTCAGCTAACGGGATGTAGTTTTTTGCCAGTTTGCTTGATGTCAGCTTCTCATCGAGTCAAGTGGTTTTCGCCCAAGCTCTATCGGCTAGGACATCTTCCATTGCGAATGTGTCTTTTCTCTTCGAGCTTAAGACTTGAGTTATCATAAATCAAACCTACACCTTCTTTATTAAGTCAATTTTTACTCCTTCTCTCTTTTCAAACTTGGAGACACAATAAGCATTTATTATTTCATCACCTTGTATGAATTTAACTCTTCTAATCGTGTTAGTTCCATACTCGAAAGTTAGGAATCCTTCTTGTGCGAGTAGTGGACGAGGTTGTTGTGCCACGTCGCATTATAGGAGTCTCCTTCATGTTTAGTGGTCGCGGTTGTTGAGGGAGTCGGGTGGTTGCAGCAACTGACCTCCTTTTTCTAAGGCATGGGACGGCAGAGTAAAGGCTGGAGTGCTTCTTCACCGTGGGAAGTCGAAGGTGGTGGGAATGCTGTTAAAAGAAAGTGTAACTATGAATTAAAGGGGATACTCCATCATCATGGGGAGGAGGCAGGAGTTTTTGCGGTGGTTTAGAAGTTAAAAACGTAGGAAATGACCATTGGATCTTCCCCGCTATGGAGGATAAAGTGGAACAGCGAGTGAATGCCATGAGATCCTCGTCGTTGTATGCGGCCAAAAAAGGGGAGTTTCGGTGGTTATGAAACGGGAAAATAAAACCGTGAAGTGAGGGGATTAATCTCCTTTACCGGGGACAGGCGTGAGGAAGGGGTTTTCGAAGTGAGTCATGGGGAGAAGATATGGAGTGTTTTGTGGAGGAAGATCGTTAGAGGAGAGTTCAAGGTTTTTCCCACGGCAGTCTTCTCGGGAGACAGATAGAGAGAGACATACAAAAGAACTCTGCCAAAAGCCTTTGCGAGGGGGAACGGTTGATGCGTGGAGGCAGAGACAAGTGATGGAAATCGACCTTAATAGAGAGGAAGAATTATGATTACCACAGTGAGAAGTGAGAGCTTTGGTGTATTGAATGTTCATGAGGATAGCATTGCACTAAGTTGTTCGATGAGGAATGGCGATAGAAAATTTATATAGTGGCTTATTGAAGACAGAAGGAAAGATCATAACATACTCCTTTGAACTCATCAAGTTCATTCATTTTCTTGAAAACTCAATGATACTTTGAGAACGCACTAATGTATTCAGCTGTGTGTATATTTTGTTTATTACGTGATTAAGACCGATGACTTACATATTGCTTATACTTCCATATTTAATATCATTTACAGTTGCATAAGGCTGATAGACCTTGTTAATGCTGAGACTGTATCAAGTTGATAGGCTTAACAGCTAATGTTGTGTATGGCCGAAAAGCGTGATTATCAACTATGTGGAATGAGGTCTTTTTAGACTAAAATCTCCTTAGTTTGTTAAGTTGAGACACTGTTCATAGTAGTGACTAAGTTTACCTTTTCTCTCTACATCTATTGAAGGCTATAGATCTTTGTTTAAGATTAATATACAGTATAGTAAACTAGAAAAGACCGCAAGGCTATTGATTTTTGTATTATAAACATTCAGTTTGTAAACTAAAATAAGCTGAAAGCCTAATAGATCAATGTATAATAATTGTTGTATAGGTAAACTATACAGGCCAAAAGGCCATATTAGAGTAATATACCAAGGGTACTTATGAATGATTCAAGTCGATAGTATGTATAACCTTGTTCCGACCAAATCAATGTTTATAATTATGTCTCTACTAAAAGGCCGAGGCTTGAAGGAACAACCATTGTTAAACCAATTTAACCAATGCTATATATACATTTATATCTATGAAATTTAGAGATCGAATCTTTTGAGTTCATTGTTTTAAAGGTTGTTTTTAAAGGTTGGAGTCAAGATGAGTAAGTTGTTAGAGATAGATATATCTCTCTTGAAGACCTTTATGAGTCAAAAACTTTAAACTTCGGGCTTATGGGAAGTTGTATTATATATTTGAGAATGTTGTATAAACATATGGGAACCAAATAGCCTAGTTTGAAACCACTTAGGAGTGGGTGTTGTTGAATGATGTTTTAGACGGTTATGGGATTATGATTGCATTACAAATGCTATCCAATGAAATAGAAAACCCTTTATATATCGTGTGAACGGACATGAATCCATAAACTCCGAAATAGAGTAAACCTTTGCGCCATGCGCTAATGCATGAGGTATTCAAACACCTTGAGGGTATCGAGGATGTTTTATAGAGCTTATAAGTGGGTGAACTCATTTCGTGAGTAGACATTAATGTGACGTGAACCCTAATTTTAGTAAATACTCATATCTATCTTGTTGGAATGAGATTTGTTACTAGTCAACAAAGATTAACCTTAGGTAGGGAAAAAACTCCCTGTTGAGTTACAAGTCGAATTGAATTACAAGCTATGAGCCTTAGATTTTGCAAGCATGCAAGAGGTACCATTAAATGGTTAAGTCAAACATTAATTCATTACACCTTTTTATCACAACTTCTCTAAGCTATTACTTGTCGACAAGGGGGTAAATCTCCAACGTTGCAAAGATGTAAAGAGAAAAACCTAAGAATGGATAGTCAATCCATAATGATTAATAGAGCAATGGCAGTATCTTGTGAATTCACGTAAGTTAGAAAGACTAGGTTTGAGTAGTCAAAACTCTTTAGTTAAACCTTGTCTTAACATAGATATGGTAATTGTTATATTAAGACATTGAGATCATTATTTAGATCGTGATTTAAGGGTCATGTGCCCTGACTATGTGTAATTATTCTTGTAAGAAGGGAATTGGTTTCCTGGACTATATTGCTAAATCTAGGTAAGGTTATCATTGTAGTCGTAATTAATCTATCTTTATATATTATGAGACAATAAGTCGTGGACCTCAGGAATTGCGATGATGCAATGAGAGTCCTTGTAAAGAAAGAAAGTTGAATAGGTCTATGGATTATAGACAATAAAAGAAATCATGTATGAGTCGAGAAGACTGAATTAATGAAAACACCATGACTTCATAAGTTGAATGTAGGTTGACCAAGTAGAACTGTAGGAATATGATAGTATCCAAGTCGAGTTGGAGTGGGTGAACATTACGACAACGTTCATTGGGAATGTCAATTTATATTGAAACTATGGCCATAGTAATGCATATGTCTTTGCATGCATTGTCGGTTCACTGTATCTGGATTGCACATCCTATCGGGAATCATACTTAGCTAGAGGGTATCTAGGGTTGTATGATAGATAGAGTTGTGTAAGATACAACACTATGTACTCGGAAAGGCAAATTACCACTGGTCACCTTGGTCTATACTTCTCGTGAAGGGTAGGGCCACTTCCTATGTGGAAGATGTGTGGGAGACCGCCAGTCTGTGGTTGGAGGTAAATCACTGGAAAGATACTCTCACGCTCTAGCAGAAGACATGCTGAGGCTTGCGATAAAGATGTCAGAATTCCGGATGCAGTATATCTTTGAGACTTGTGTTTATTGAGACTGAGTAAAACATTATCTGATTCAGGTATTTATAATTGATTTATTTTTGTAAACATTGTACTTGAGAAAGACAATAAGGTTGATTGTATTTGTAATGAGATATCTTGTATTGTAGTTACTCGACTATATGTTGAATAAAAGAAAAATTTTATGTCTCATTTTTACCTTGTAAAATTACTTTATGGTGAATTTTTGGTTTTTACTATGTTCTTAGAACGTGGATGTTACAACTAGGGTAACAATGAATAAACAAATTTGTGTCTCTCTGATTATTGACCGGTGGTAAATTCTAGTTTTAGTGAAAATGCTCACTCTTGCATATACTTCCATATTCCAAAGTTGCAGATAAAGAAATGAGGTTTGTTATTGATTTCCATGATGCCCTAGGTTGTTCGTGCATTGTTTTGACCATTTGGAGACCATAGGGGTCAGGTTTTAGTAAAAAGACATTGGAAAAGTGTGGGAGATGGTTTGGGAAGCTTGGGCAGATCATCTGAGATGTGATTGAAGTGGTGGCAGGGAGAAATAAGACCTAGAGTATATTGAACCTATAAACCCCAATGAGACCAAGCCTAAATTAGGCTTAATTAGAACAGTAACAGTCCTATTTTGAGCTCTGCTTCCGAAAGTGACCTATACACATTTTGAGATATATTTTAGACAAGCCAAAAGGCTATCTAAAAGTGTTATCAGTTTTGGGTTTCAGTGTTTGTCCTAAGAATAAAAGCTTGATAGTCAGTTTAGGAGGGCTAATTAGGCCTATTTGCAAAATTACCAGTCAATTTTAGAGGACTTTGTTCCAAAGTAACCCTATCCCAAATCCAAATATGTTTTCAAACAGCCAAATGGGTATCTAAAAAGGTAAATGGTTTGTGGGTTTGAGGTCTGCTTCAAAAGATATGTTGAAAAAACCAAGTTTTGAGGACTACTAGCTTTTGGTGCAACCAATAAGGGAATGGTCAAGAATTGAGGGGGGCAGACTTTGGTAAGGGGTTGGTTTGGTTGTGTTTGGGTTCCTGAGGTGCAAAGAGGCCTATGGTAACCTTGTGAGGTTAGAGAAGTTGGAAACCCAAGTTGTGCCCTTGAAGAAGGAAGTTGCCTTGTGAAACTTGTAGAAGTTGCTTATTTGAGCCTATTGTTGTGAAATATGCCTCCATTAGATTGAGCTTGAATCGCTGCTTTGCATCAGTCACCCATGCGACCAAGGCATAAACCCTGGGGCTAGCCCTCAAAAAATAAAAAAATTCTTTTTTTATTAAGAAATTAATAAAAACTCAGCTGTACATGTGCACAAAAATCGAGATGGCACAAAAATTGAGGTAGCACAAAATCAAGATGGCACACAAACCAGGGAAACTCCAAAATCAAAATCATCTCATATAACAATGGCACAAAAATTGAGGTGTCGTACAGCCGTATGGATTCCATACATGTCGTACAGATTTCATAGAACTAAATTTCTTGAAACCCTCAAAAAACACCCAGAATTTTTTGTCACCAAAATATAGAGTGCCTTATATGAAAATAGGGATTTTTGGGTCTTCTAAGCACAATGGTGAGGTCCATTTTGCTCAAAAATGCATCTTGTAAAATCTCTTGCCCAAAATTTTTCTAGATCTAAGAAGGGGCTTGCAAATCTAGAGCTCTAATACCATGTGAGAGTCACTGATTGACTCAAGCCACTAGGACCACTTGCAAAACCTAGGATTAACCTTCTACAAAAGAAAAAATCAGAGAGGATGAATTTGCACAATATTGGATGCAATTAATGAATTGGATTAATGAATTACATGTGAGAACTTACTTTTATATTTGCAAGTTAGAGAAAACCCTAATATGACTTAAGAATAACCTAAGACTAAAATAAGCCCTAAGTCAACTTAATAAAGTGTAATTAAATATTTAATTACACCAACAATTATTAATTATTTACAAATGGTTGTTTTGAATAGGTATGACTAATACCCCTTCAGGTATTTTGCCACCCCTTCGCCTATATTTAAGGATCTTCTCTCTCATTGAGTGGTGTGTGAATTTGGAGATTTATAGTGAATTCTAACACTATGCACATGAAGTATTATTGGCCATGTGAAAGTAAAGAGAAGTGTATCCCCGAGTTCTATCTATAATTTTATAGACAAAGTTGTAAGTGTTTTATAATAAAATGATGTTTTAGGGGGTTTTTTATGTGAAAGGGTTTTCCCCATGTATATGTTGTGTAGTGTGTTAAATCTATGCTTCTATAATTATCATTTAATTTATTTTACATTTTATTTGTAATGATTAGTATCCTAAGATCCTAATTTCAAACATGGTATCAGAGCAAGTTAGGAAATACTAGTCATTTTATAGGTGACATCTAAGAGAATTTTCATGCTGATCTTTTTTCTAACATGCTCATAAACTTCCCTCCATGGCTTCCTTCTCTTGCTAAAATATTTCGTTAATAATTTTTATTATTTCTCAAGACATATAATGTCTCTTCTATTTCCTCAAAATCATTAAATTACTAAACTATCCATTAATGTATGTTCCTACTAAAGATAGGATACCCTCTCTCATTGGTTGGGGTTAGGCATTTCTCAACCAAGACCTATCCTAACAATTCATTACAAACGATTTGATTTCTTATATTATATTTCCTTGTTTATGTCCTTATAAATCAGAATAGAATTTCTAACTTAAACAGTGTGATCCAATCTCATAAGGGGATCATTATTAAGAAAATATCTTTCTCACTTACCTGAGCTCCACACTAGCTTAATTCACTTCCAAATTAACAAATAGTTACTGCATAAAGTCTTCTAATATTGACAATAGATGAAGAAAAAATTAGTGAAATCATTAAAAATCCTCCATAGATGGCCTATGAGTCACTTCTTACAGAGAAAAGCCATAAAAATTTATATCATGTTGATCCCATATTGACTCTTGACTAATTGAACTAAGTCACAATATTCTCCATTGATCTTAGTAAAAACCAATACAATTGATTTTCCTTCATTTAGTAACTGTCTGGATGGATACCAATCATTATATAATAGATCCTAGTGTTAATAGTAGTTTTACCATTTTTTGTGTACCCAGAGATCATTCTTCTACATTTTTTACTAATAACATAGCCCTAATATGAATCATCAAAATATCAATCACGAACTATATGCAATCAATTAATTAAAGTGAAAAACTTCTAACTTTCTCATTTCCTTCTTTCATTTTATCAATCTCAATTCCATTGTTTAAATCTAATTAATAGTTGAGCACTTATAATTAACTTTTAAAGTACATTTACTTTCATATAACCTCATGTTTTCTATTTTTACAAATTGTCATAAAATATAATTTGCATATTGGCATTTCAATCTCAATCTGACCCATATTACCTAATACATTATAAAATTATTTTGAATTTTCAAATTCAAACATAAATGTCATTTTACAATTACCAATGACTATTGTTTACCATAACTAATTATTAATGAATTCAAAGAGATCTATGATATAGATGGTCCTTCTTCTCATAATCTAATAATATACATCAACAGTTGACCTTTAACAATATAAATTGACAATTAGTTTGTTACCATATACATCAACATTCAAGACAATACCACTTAATAAACATCGACATTCAAGATGATTCAAAACCTTCTTACTTCAATGTTCAAAGTCACTTTTTCTTTTAATAGTTCAAGTCCTTTATAAAAATAGAGGACTTGTCTTTTGCAAACATAGGGAAAGATGTGACCATTTCACACAAAGATGTATTTCTTCCCTTAAATTTCAATAGTAAAAAAACATAATAGGTACATTGGAATGAAAACTATGCTAATAAATCTATGGCTTTGGACTGAAATGCAATAGATGTCAAAGATCACTCATGTTGTATAGTGTTGAATTTCAATCCAATAGTGAATTTCTAATTCTTTTTACTACAGATTGCTAAATAAAAAGATGCTAATCCAATTGATTAACTCAAACTCTCATGATGATAACCAAAGATGAGATAAAATTTTTCTAGACCAAAATTGTGGTGACTTCTCCTCATAGTGTAGGATTGTTTTCTTGTCCTCTTTCAAGTTGAGGGTGATTCCATCTTGGTCTTAGATGATATTTTGACTTACTATCATTAGGGATGCCTGGCCAACTCAACTTCATAAAGGAAATAAAAAATTTGAAATAGATTGTTGAATACATGTAACCCAAACATGTCTCATCAAGTTATCCTTATTTTTTCCTTAAGTTATACAATATCTCAACCATGATGTGTGTAATATTGTTTTTTACTCTAAAGTTAATTAAGCTCTTTTTCAAAGAATTTCTCTCTATAATTTTTTTAATTTAAATTTTTTTCAAGTCAAACTCTCATTAAATATAAATTTAATTTTTATTTATTTTCTTTTCTTTTTTATCCTTCTCAATGCTCATAAGGCTGAAGTCTTAACATTTTTAATACAAACATGTTTTTCTGTTTCAAATACTTTTAGCCTTCTTCATTTGACTAGCTTGGCCAAAGTACTTCAAAATATAATATTTTATAAAAGTATTTTGTCTTATAATACACACTTGAAATAGGTGATTTTGTTCTAATATTAAGGATCATATCAACATGAAAATGATAATTTGGGTTTTTATTTTAACATTTAACCTAAATTGATTATTTATATTAAATATATATTTTTAATATATTTCCTCCTATATTGGACACCATATTTTGTTAAACCCCCTCCACATAATCTAAATTTTAACATTGATATATCAATTTTTCTAACCAATTTCAATCATGATAAGAAAGCTTCAATTATAGTTACATTATTTTTTAATTGGATTTTGGAGGGGCGTGAGCTATTCCAATAATCATTATAGTTGCTTACTTTTGACAATTTCAACTTTATGTTGTTGTAAATTGTAGTTGCTAGGTGCTACAAGCAATTCTATCTCATTAAACTAAAATTGACAATTCCAACTTCATTGTTTGTGTTGCTAATCCTTTTTTATTTAGAGTCAATAATCAATTGTTTTTTTCTAGGATATGGATCAAAAGATAAGGAACATATGCAATCATTAGTACTCCTATATTCATTTTATCCTTATCAAGTCTAGATTTGTCTTTTATCAACAATTGCATTTAAAAATTCATTCCAATAGTATATTCCACTAGAATAAAAACTTGAAACCTTTAACTAGATATAATTGAGTATCAAAAGTGGATTATGATTCTCTCTTTTGTCTTAGGATCCACTTTATTTTAGTTTAATATTTTGTTTAAAGAAGGATTGATGTAAACTTTGTATCTTCCATATATTTTCTCCATTTGATTAGAAAGACAAAAATATCCAATATTTTTTAAAATGCAAGACAAAGACTTGAGTATATTCTATTCTTTATTCTAATTAATGTTTGTTTGGTCTCTCCTCCACATTTTCCCCAACATAATTTTTACATTGTCTAAGGCTAGTAGTATATTCAAACTAAAACATTTGCATGTTAATAATAGGTGGTCCATAATCATCAACTAACCAACTCACAAGAAAAACAAGAAATCATTAACCTTTCATGTTATAAGAGCTATGGAAATGGATGAACTCTCCCTTCATTTTCTCTTTCCTTATGTTAACTAAATGGTTTATTAAACACTCATGTGTATCAATGGTAAGGATGTTCCTAAATTAATAATTAATTTTTTTTTCCTTAAGTCAAGTATGGGAGACTATTAAAATCTAGAAGGAATGTTGTGTGTACATTTATAGGAGTTCTATCAACTAGGAAGAGATGATTTTCACGTTGCCTCCATGTACTCACTACTTGCATGATTCATTCTTTGCTAAATGGCTTCTCTGTCACCCCACTAATCCAATCTATAGAGCATATACATTCTTTTGATAAATATTTGATATATCTCCATTGAATATCCTAAGTAAAATTCTTAATCATCAAATCTAAATTTCTTGGGTATAAGCACCTACTTGTAATGGGTGGTTGATGCCCTAATAAACTATCTGAGGAGTAAGATTTGAAAGGATAGATCACCTATTGCTTTAATTTGTTTTATGGATTGTCACTATAGTAGGATGACTATTTTTTCCTTGTAGAAACACAACAAATTATGCATACTTATGTTGATGAAAATCCCTTATGTTCTCCTTAATAAGACCATCAGATCATTTTTTAAGTATTGTCACATCATTTTATATGTAGTTGATGTAATTACTATTATATTAATTGTGGGATATTATTATTCCTACACCAAAAATAAAATTTATTGATTATTGTGTTACTAACTATGCTAGTGATCCTATTGATAGGACATATACCTCAAGCTATGTCTTCAAACTATGGTGCAAGTGTTATCACACGGATGGAGTAATACTTAAACAACTACCTGCTATATCCTTTAATCAAAGGTTAACTACAAAAGTAGCTACAAAAGAATCAACATGGCTTAGGAGATTATTTGAAGAGTTTTTTATTTGGGTATTACTACAAGTCTCACTTTATTATATAATAACCAAAGCTATTTATTTTTACCAAAAACTCATATTACTAGAAATAAAGCACATTTGAAGTTCATGGGCACTTCATTCAAGGGAAAATATTTCCATCATAATGTTACTCTCTAGTTCTGCTAGAGTGATTACTAGATGGCATAAACAATATGATTAAGAAGAATTGGGCTAGGCTCCCAATAATCACAAAAGAAATCCTATATGGAATATTGCACCAAACCTCTGTGCAGTACCAAATTATCCAAATTCAAATCAATGCTTCGTTGTAAGGAGTTTATATTGAGGGGGAGTGTGCATGACAATGGCACCTCTAGATGCAAGACCTAAAAGGCATAAATAAGACTTGTAGGCATTATATATAACCCCTTTGGATGTAAGACCTAAAAGGCATAAAGTAAGATCTCTAGGCATTATATATGTGGCTAAATCCTTGGATGTAAGACCTAATAGGCATAGCATAAGACCTCTAGGCATTATATGTATAAGTCCTTTAGGCATATTGTAAATTCTTCTCTTCATAAATCTTCCACTTGTAAAAGCATTGTATTATATAAGATCTATAGGCCATATGTAATGAACCAAGGAAGGATAGTTTGAGGAGTCCTAAGCTCTAATAAAAACTTTATAAGACCTAATTTAAGCATCATTTTTTAAAACACTAGAATTATAAATATGACAAGGTGACTTTCATGTAATTTGGAATACATGACCTTCATTTTGGCATATATTTGTATCCCTATATATCATTGTCAAAGAAGACCTGCATTACTGGGGTACTTGATTTTTATTTTATAGAAATTGATGGGTGATGCCCTTTATTAACATTAATGGGGAGTGTTAGAATATACTCTTAGAGAATTTATATATTGTTCTAATAAAATGTTATAAACCGTATGTTTATTATATGCCTTATAAAACATATATCATTTACTAATTAATAATCTATTAGATTATTAATTATTTGCAATGGTTGCTTTGAATAGTTGTGACTAATACCCTTCATGTATGTTGCCACCCCTTCTCCTATATTTAATGAGCTTCTCTATCATTGAGAGGTGTGTGAATTTGGAGATTTATAGTGAATTCTATCACTATGCACATGAAGTATATTGGCTATGTGGAAGTAAGGAGAAGTGTATCCCTAGGTTCTATTTAGAATTTTATAGACAGGGTTGTAAGTGTTTTATAATAAAATGATGCTTTAAGGGTTTTTTTACCTGGAAGGGTTTTCCGTGTCTAAATGTTGTTTAATGTGTTAAATCTATGTTTCTATAATTCTCGTTTTATTTATTTTACACTTTATTCATAATGATTAGTATCCCGAGATCCTAATTTCAACCAATTCTGCATTTTACTTGGAAGATCATGGCTTGAACATTTTAAATCCATTCCTTTAATGGTGCATCAATGTGTTACTATTCATAAATGAAAAGTTATAAAGATAAGAAGAGATAGAGCCAAATTGATAACAAAATTGAATCATTCACTTTAGATACATATATTCCAAATCCAAAAGAAACTACATGTGAAGAAGAAGAGGATATTCATAAAGTTTTCAAGATATGTTTTGAGTAACAAGAAAAACAAAAAGAGAAATGACAATTAAAAAAAAGAGCCTCAAATTGAACATCATATACCAAAACAAGAATAAAAGAAGTGAAATGAATCAAACACCAAACAAGAGTGAAAAAAAAGAAGCAAAAGAGGAAAAACAAAAGCTTGAATTCTACATAAATAAAATATGGAAACCAAAGCAAGAAGTTTCAGTGCATCAAAAGAATATTATTCCATCACAACCATAGGTCAAAAACAAGAGTGAGTAAGAAAATAAGTACCTTATGTTATACCTATTGAGAACACATTTTCTCCACATACAAAAATGTATTGAGATGAAATACATGTTATTACAAAAGCAATCAAAGAAGAGGAAAATAAAAATAAAATGAAGACAACTTGGATGATGATTTTTGGAACAATGATAATCTAATGGTTAATGATCCTAAGATGGTTACACCCAAGGTGGCACCTAATAAATGTAATGTCCAATGATTTATGAGCACCACTATAGCATATATTCACATATACCTATGGCTTAGATTTTATTTATTTTTCTTTTTGATTTCATGCCTTACTTTATTTTTCAATTTTCTATGATTTTACCTCTATTGGTATCCGTATTTACAACCAATTCATTTTCTATATGTATTTCACCTATTTTTCCTTTCCCCACTTGGGAAGCATTGTTGGGTTTCCTTTTACCTTTTTCTTAAACCTTTATTAATATTCCCCACTTGGGTTGCCTATTTTCTTTTGCTTATCTATTATCCTTTTGTCCATGTTTACATTTCTCATGATTCATTACTCTCACATTGTTATATCATGCTACTTAGAGCTTATATATTGGGATTCCATTGTTATATCATGCTTTCCTAGATCTTACTTATTGAGTTAATATTTCTATATCACAGGCTTACTAGAGCTTACATATTGTTTCTACTATGATACATCATGATTACATTGACATATTATGCTTGTTAGAGCCTTCACTATAGTTTTACATTGATACGTCTTGCTTCTTAGAGCTTTATATGTTGAGCCTATACATTGGCATATCCTACCTAGAGTTACTTTCTTACATTTATATTGTCATATTTTGCTTCTAGAGTTTTACACTTTAATTGAACATTGGTATACTCTACTTATAGAGTCACCTTTATTATGGGAAACATCATGATTTCCCACATGACACATCAATATTACTTTACCATACACATTGGGGGGCGTCATGTCTTCCCCCCTTACATATTATACTTTAATTGCTACAACTTTACACTTGGGGCATCTTGTTTTTCCCTTTCATGCCTTATGCGATCCTATTGCCATATCTTTAGCATTTGCACTTGAGGAGCATCATACCTTCCCCTTTTCTACACGTCACACCTTCATGGTTACTGTTGGAGTACATGAAACATTGAGAGGGGGGGTGAATCAGTGTTTCAATAACCAAATTCAAATTCAATTGTTTTTCAAAACACAAAACTTCCTTATAATCATGAAAATATTAGTTACAAGAATGTACTAGAATGTGACAGCTAATATCAAAATTTTAAACCACATGAAAAACTGAAAAGAGACATAACACAAAAGAACCATAACATAGTACTTCCATGAGTGGAAAAGCCTCATAGGGATAAAAAAACCACTCGGGAAAATGCCTCATTGGCTTAATAAATTCCCACTTATTACAGAGCCTCACTGGCTCCTTTTTGTGCCTCACTAGCTACAATTTATGCCTCACTGGCTACACAAAATGCCTCACTGGCCAAAGATCAAACACGTCTCACTGACTTGATCTTATACAACACATTTCTGAATCATGAATAAATCAATTACAGAGGTTTGCTCTATTTCACTGCATAACATTTCTACTTTCCAAACTAACACATCTTATGTCCTAAAGATTCATAATACTGGAAACTTTAAAACACAAAAAATGTATTAGATTCTTCACTGTTTTGCATACATTTTTACAAAACAATATCTTAGAATCCTGCTCATAAATTCAACATGATATCTCTATGAAAAGCACCGAACAAATAATAGGGATAAATCACTATTTTTCTGTAATAGTCTTACAAAATATGATGTTCAAGATTTCAAATCCAATATAGAGTTTCAAGAGAAATCTCTTTCTATACAACAAGATAATCAAAGCAACTGAAACAAATACATTTTGCTATCTTAAGTTTCCTTTTCACTGTCTGACCTTATGGTCAAGTAATTTTAACAATAATATTCAGCCAACCAAGCAAAACTTCCTCAAAATAATGAACATATTATAACTTTGCCCAAAACTAAAAGCATGACCAAGTTACTGTTATAGAAATACCTATCGTTGAAGATCAAGACCTCATACTTTTATCCTTACTAGGTCGAAATGCTAAGCGTAACAATAACCCACTAAATATTTGAAATATATTTTGTAGAAGAAAGCTTTTCAAAACCACATTAAATAACTAAAACAAAAACAAGCCCCTACTATCATAATATTTCCATTTCACTGTCTTGCTCATACCAGTGTACCCTAAGTTTCACACATATATGTAAACCCTTGATCTCATAAAATGTAAAACTTCCATACCTAGTAGTTCTTGAAACTACAAAATGGCTTACAAATCTTAATTGAAACAATGTATCTTCAACTGTCACAATGATCTCCAAAGACCAAATTCATGATGGATGTCGCTAAAGAGACCAAACCCTATGTTTGCTGAGATATACACCAAAGTCTAACTTTTTTTTGAAAATGCCTGATGCACAATGCATTTCTCACTTTTTACTTTGTTTCCCTGTTGTCCCAGTAACCCTAAATGGGGCTAGTGAAATGGTATGACTAAAGCACCCTTCAAATAGTCAAAAACTTCATGCCCTAGTGCACAATAATGTGCATTAATAAACTTTCAAATATATGCAAAAGTTTGCCGACCAAAACACTATAATGTTTATGAAATGAAGTGCTTTTGACACAAACCTTTTGTTAACCATTGAAACCAAGGCATTTCATTATTGTATTTTTCACTTTGCATGGTGTTGTACCCAACCAAAAAAATTTCTTCATTAAGGCATTTTGAAACAAGTCTAGAAAAAATTTCATCAAAAAGTTGAAAAAGCAGAAATTTCTAAAAATAGACATCAAGTTAGGTTTTCTAGGTTTCTTGAGATATGGATGCTGGCAAAACTTTCTAAAAATAGAATCTCCAAATTAGGTGTCACACTCGATTCTCATTGGTCGATTTTGCTTCACGATCGACGCAGTTCAGATGGAATCTTCAAACAACCAAGTTTTCTCTACTGGGTCATTTCTGCTTTTTCAGAAGGCGAAGCATGAGCTCAGAAGTCATCAACAAAGGAAAGTTCACCTACCAGAGCTCGTCAACAAGTTTTCAACGTTGTTCCAACGACGCAGAACCGATGAACAGTCGTCGACTCGATGATGCACACAAAACGATGCAAGATGGATCCAAGGTGAATTAAAAACTTGAAAAATCATGAATTTGACCAAGTCTAGTGAAACCAAGTGCCGCAGGTGGCTTGGGGCACCCATCCTCTCTTGTGTTAGTTTTTTTTCACGTTTTTCAAGAAACGTCGAAAATGCTTCTGTCAGCGCTTTCCCAGTTGGTCAAACTTGGTCAAACTCAGTCAAAAATTAGTCAAAGCTAAGATTTCATCATAGATATGTTTAGATTGCTCAGATCACCCTCCGTCCCACCTCGACAGTCATCAGAACGACCAAAATTAAAGATCAAACAGGAGTTGTGGGCACGAAAATAAAGAAAAAGGTACAAAAAAGTGAATTTTTTAGAAAATTTTCTAAGTGTTGGCAAACCAGGTGGCTTGGGGCACCCAAAATCTCTAGAGTTAGTTTATTTTTGAATATTTTCTCAAAAAACGTGAATCTCCTTCCATTAGCCCGGTCTGGTTCAGAGTTAATCAGTTTGGCACATTTTTCGAGGCAGACAAAAGGTACAATCAGCTTAATTTTTATCAGGCTTGCATATTTGCCAGATCATTAGACTTAGTTTCATCCTAGTTGATAGAAATCAACAGCCAAACAGGGGTCATGTGCCACCGGAACGCGTGCACAAACCAAGAAATTGAAGAAGTTGAAAAAATTGAAAAAATGACTAAGTGTTGGGAAACTAGGTACCCTAGGTGACTTGGGGCACCCAACTTGAGTAGTGTTAGAATATTTCCATGTTCACAGTGTTTTCTGACATGCTTTGTTACCAATCTTCGCCCGTTGGCAATTTTCAGGAGGTCAAACTTGGTCAAACGATGCCAGATCGTCAGTCAGAGACAGGGTATGGAATCTTAGTTGATCAATCTCCAAAATGTCAAGATCAGTTATTTTTTTAGTCAACAGTGACATTTTGTCACCTTGTTGAAGTCAGAGACAGGCCATATTTAAGTCAAAACGAGTGTTGAAGTGTCGAAAACGAAGGAAAATTGGTTAGCACTTCTTTCAACTCGCGTGTTCGATGACATCATCAAAAGAAGATATTTTTCATCATCTTGCACATGAAGCTATAGGCTCCTAAAAAATAGGGATTCTTCCTATTCAAAGACATCCACTTGGATTTATGTTTTAAAAGTTGCTTTCTTCATGGATGAGGGTGAAGTTTTATTCTCACACAAATAAAGTTATTTTTTTGCCCAAAAGATTTATAAAGACAAGGATTTGGCTTCTTTATTTCATTATCTTTTGCAGGTTGCATCCAAAGGAAAGATTTTATTTTTCTTTCAATGAAGATTCAAAGACCCAAACCAAGTGCTTTTTCAGTGTTCTTCATAGTTTCAGGTTGAGGAAGAAGAGAGGCTTGTTTTTTTAGGGTCCTTGTTTCAAGGGGATCATTTTTCATAAATCCGACCAGAGCTTTTTTAGTTTTCGTCGAGATGGGTTCATCCAGATTATTATCCTCTTGAAGATTGGAGCATTGTTTTTTTTCAGGAAACTACTTTTTTCTTGCTTTTTCGAAAAAATCTCCGCTTTTTCAAAATTCGACAATCTGGGTTGCTTCAAAACAGAATTGTCTACAAAACCCATGTGCCAGCTTTTTTAGCTCACACTCTGCTTTTTCTAAAAATCAACAAATAATTTTCAGCCATTTGTCCAATATTTTTTCCAACATAGGCGTGTTCACAGTTGATTTTCAAATCTTCCAATATGCAGTACTCTCCAACACAAATCAGGCACAAAACGACATTGGTTCATGATTAGCTGAGAACTTGTGAAACAGACTTGCATAAAGTACTTCCAGTAATCAATTTACAGTCCGTGGAGGATGCAGGAAATAATGCTATCAGGAATCTTGGACACTCCGGTTTGCTTGCAGCGATATCCTTTCCTATCACAGTGCAAAGTATTGAGTTCATGATTGCTTGCACGACGCATTACAACTCGGTCACAAGAGAAATTCAGTCAAGAGATGGACGTGTGCTCTGCAACTTGAGGCCAAACGACATTGAGAAGTGTTTTACAATACCTATTTGGAGAGAAAACTTAACTATTTCACTTGAAGAATGCAAGAGGGTTTGGAACAATGATAAAGAAAAATACAAAAAAAAGATTGGTCAGATGTGGTTAAAAGAGAAGCAGAATGTCATGCCAAAGAATGTTGGACGTGGAGAATTCAAGGAGGAGCATGCCATAATGATTACTTTGCTAAGTCGGATCACGGGTCAAGCAGATGCAAACAAATTCCAGCCTTGGATGTTTTACATCATGTCCCAGATTGTTGATGGAACCGAATTATATGACTGGTCGACTCTCATCAGTGATAGTCTCCAACAACAAATAATTGATTTTCAAAGGGCCCATGAATTCCACACGATATCATACCTTGTGTATTTGATGGCTTTTCAAGGTCAATTCAGAGGTTTGAATGTTGTTGGAACTCTGGGTACTCAGCATGTATCATCATTTCCCGCAGTTAGAGATCTCTCAAGCTGAACAACATTACAAGCGGGTAAATGATGCATTCTTGATGCATGTAGTGTGAGATATGGACAATGAGTTGCATATACGGTTTTCAGCAGAGGCTAGAATAGCAATGGCAGAGTGGGCTGATTGGTTTATCCAATTTCCTAATTTTTCCTACATCAGAGTATATGGCTTCTTAGGAGAGCCAGCCATGTTGCCAAGATATCCTATAGATGAAATTGCATTTATGGAAATTTTGAGGCAAGCCTATGAAGTTCATACATTTTTGCATAGCAGATGCAAGACAACCTTTAATTTTCCACTTGGGATGAGTATTTACAGATGTAGATTTGGAGCAAATGCCAAGGCAATCGGTAATGAATCATCCAGATAATGTCTTAAGTTTTTCGATAGGAGATCTTCATATGATCCCCGTGGTGTTTATGCATCACATCTTGGACAGAATTGTACACACAAGCATGTGGTTGAAGACTTCTGGGCTAATTGTGTTGATGAGTTTGAAGTGCGAGAATGCAGTTACAACAGGTTCACTCTTCAGCAGATGTTTGATATCCTATCAGAAGATATAGAAGGTTTGACAGAGAGTGGTGAAGTTCTACTTCCCACGTATTTCAAAGATCAAATTGAGCAACAACCGTTGACACCATTTAATTGGTTAGTAAAAGAAAGCACTTCCATTAAGGAAAGAACAAGTCGAGTGGTTAAAAATAGTTTGATATTCTTGAAGACTAAGCGGAAGGATGATAGTCTGTTAGTAGAGCCACCAGTAGTGCAACCATCAGAGCCTTCCACTTCCAAGCCAAAACGAAGAGTAAAAGCTATGAGTGTTCTCCCAGAAGGAATGAAAATGGCTAAGTTAAAGAGGAAAAAGGACAAATCTCCATATCATGTCCAGTAGGAACAACCACCAGTTGAACCAGAAGTTCCTATTGAAACAACGCCGCATGTTGAAGTGTTACCTTCATATCATGTCTCTCCACCTTCTTCACCGACCACTTCTCCTATCCACGTAGATTCAGAGCCAGATTCACCGGTTCGTAACTTTGATGCACACATTGATTCATCAGGAGCTGATGAGGTTAGAATCGAGTTACCAAGAGAGGATGGCTCATCCTGGCTTGAAAACATTCTGGGAAGGAAGAGGAGAAAGCCCTCATATCAGCTGGATTTAACAGAGCTAAAAAGCATCTACCAAGACACACCAGACAAGCAGCTGAAGAAGCAGGTTCGCATTGAGAAGAATGCAGAGGGAGAAATAATCCTTGAAACTGCAACACTGCCAGAAAATAGAAGTGCTAATGATGTCGAGGTTGATGACTTCACGATTGTCAAAGCTTTACTTGGCGGAAGTACTCACCATACAGACGTTAATCTCTTCGAGGTTGTAGTAGATAATTTGAAAGAAAGGGTGTTGAAAGATGGAGAAGACAAAGCAACTCTCAAAGCTGAAGTTCGATAGCTGCGGCAGTACATTTCCAACCTTTTCCATGGCACTTCACAGGCTAATTTACTTCTTCCACCAAATCTTGAATCACCAGCCGATCAGTGGCATTTCAGTAAGTTGGTCCTTTATGGAAGGCACATGAACGGTTGGGTGGAAGAATTTGTGACTAAAGGGAGAGTTATACTTGCAAAGCTTTATCAATTGAAGTACAACACTCATGATTTATGCTAAGGCATACAGGGATTGCAGCAGGCCATGGAAGAAAATAGACCGGTATTTGAGATCATTATCTCTGACTTGAAGATTGCATTTGATTATGTTGATTTAGCTGAAGATAAGAAGACAATTTCTACTTGGAAAGCTCAATATCTTTTCACAGTAAAAACTTATGACAGTGTGATTTCAGAGTTGACAAATTGGAAAGAAAAGGTCGTCAATATCCTCAAGTTCATCAAATTTTTTCTCTTAGATCCTATGTTTGTATGAAAAAGAAGATGGTATCCTGTATGATCTCAGGGAAGTGCAAGCAGAGTTCCAGACTCTCATTCGCAGCAATTTTAATGATAATATCAATGCCGGCAAGATGAGTCATTTTGCCACAATGATAGTGAAATTCGACAAGGCTGTGGGTGAAGTTCATGAATTTCTTCAGTTGGTTGCCAATGGTGAAGAAATGTTAGAGAATCAGAATATCATTCTAGAGAGTATCAATGTTCCTGGCAGAGATGCAGTCACTCACTTTTTAGAAGATATTGTTTCCTAGAATATCAATGGATGACATCACCAAAACGCTAGAATGTTGATGAGGATGCATTTCAAAATAAAGCAACTTTTAAATGGATGCTTTTTGTTTTAAAAGCATGTGCTTTCATCCAAAGCTCATCCATTCTATATTTAGAAAAGAAATCACTTTGTGATAGTTGGAATCTTCTTTGCTTTAAAACATTTGTTTATTGTATCTTTGTCTTAGAATAGTAATAAAGCTTGCGAGTTGGCAAGTTAGGGTTAATCAAGGAGATTTTAGGGTTCCCTACACCTTTGATTTTAGTATAAATAAGGGCATCCTTGCCCATTGTTGGTAATGGTAATTGTGATAGCAAGTTTATTGTGCCTATTCTAGCCTACAAATCTTGATATTCCAAGTGTTTGTTCACTTTGTATCCATTGTTCTCCAATGTTTGATCGCTTGTTGTATGCCTGCCTTTTGCTGCAACATTCTTGTCCTGGAGTTGTGGAAACTTTATGATATTGAATATAAGTCTCATGCCTATTTTGCTCTGATATTCTATCTCAATTCATCAAGTTATCGTCGTTAGATGTGTAGCTTTTTGCACCTTTCATTTCAGATTTAATCATTAAAGTACTTTTAGTCTTGTGGTGTAAACCTGGAGGAAAATTGCTTAAGGTTTTGTGATAACAATTATTCTTTGTTCACTTTCAATTTCCTCTACTCTAAATTTACTCAGGAGATTGAAAGCGTCGTTAGTCTTTGCTTAGTTGTAGTAGAAGTTTTAAAAAAGGAAAAAACCTCTTCTGTAGCATTTAGAGTTTTATAACCTTGTGCTTGCAGCTGAGAATCAAAAAGAAGATAGGCGAAGTTTCATTTAATTATCTTTTCAGCGAACATCAGCAAGAAAGGGAACTCCCCCTTCCAATAGGAGAGCAGTTTATTTGTGCATAGCTGTTCATTTCCAAATCGCATTCCAGAGGTGCAAATTGAAACGCCAACACATGGTAAACAAAAACAAATATCATCAATATAACCTTGATAAGAATAGTGTTGTCTTAGAAATAATCAATGAAACCATGATAAAGTTCCCTTTTTACAAATATGCATTGTGTATTAAAGATTAAGACAAGTCTCATGTAACAATGCTGTCTTAAAGCCCCTGAATAAATGTTACCTCAACGTCAAAAACAAATGTAGATGTTAGTCACCAGGTATCAAATCAAAGATGTACAAATGTATCAATGTGTCCAAAGAACTATAAGCACATAAAGTATTTTTGCCTCAATGAATTATCAATGCTCATGCAAAGTCAACCAAACCAAGCTGTCTCATATCCTTCATTAAAGTGCCAAAGTAACGAGAGCATCTCAATATATGCCACTTCTGTGTATGCCAAGGTAAACACTTGACATCAATGCCAAAACCAATGTAAAAGGGGTCAATAAACTCCCCCTTTGGCATTGATGTCAAACCTGCCAAAGAACCTGAAAGAATATCACCTGTAGAAATACCAATAAACCAAATGAAATTCTAAACCTGTGTGTCCAGATGAAAAAATGAATTATGAATGTAACAATGCTATTCTCCCCCATTTGACAACAATGCCAAAGGTCAAAGGGGTAGTAAATCAAGGGTGCTGCCACAATAATGGGTTACACTTTCTAGGACATCTTTATTTTTGCTGAAATCACATATTTTTAGAAAATATAATGATTTAAGCCTTGAAAGGTTCCATTTATTTTTTATTTCTTGTGAATGTAGTTTTTCATCGAACATCAAGTTCTTGGTTCTACACACATGGAGAATTAGTAAATTAGTGAAATTTTTTTTTGAAAAATATCTATGCGCTAGGTATTGATGTCCTTGTTTCAATGATTGTTTTTTTGACACATACAGAAAAAGTTATGTTTTACGGAATACGCCTATGTCTAAATTATAATTGGTTTGACTTCAAAACTTAATTAAGAAAAATATTCAACAAAACATTATGAAACCAAATACATGCCCTATATATCGGTGTTATCAATCTAAATTCAAAAGAATCAAAATTTTATCCTTTGTAGAAAAAAAGTTATGTGCTACAGAATACACATCACTTTAAAAAAATGTTGTTTACTATTAAAAATTAGTTATCAAAGGAGACAAAAAAATTTACAATTTAACTCCAATTTTTTTTTAAAATATATTTAGAATCTACAAACAAAATCTCACAAATCACTAGTTCACATCATCTTCAAATTCCTAACGGTTTAGCGGCTATAGGTGACAGAAAGTAAAGATTTATTTCAAAATGTTGATTTCAATGCCAAGTTTGGCCAAAAAGTGTAACCCATTATTGTGGGATGACCCTCAACAAATGGCCACTACAGAAGATAGAAAAACTGTGAAAGCAAAATATGATCAACACAACCTGTATAGAATAACCAAGCATCAAGAAACCAACTGTCCAAACCTCTTAAACTGTTGTCACAGTGAAAACCCAATACTATTAGATTAGAATAAAGAAACCATAAAACCTAGCACGGTCATAATGAAGCATAGTGACTACCATAGTATAGAAGATTGATCATATATGCCAACCATGAAGATCACTGGCATAACAAAATATCCATGATACAAAAACATGAGAAGAACCATACCAGAGCATCACATATACACTGTGAAGTAAAAACTGTCTGAAGATAGAAGTGGAATAGCAACATATTGAACCACCAGGGATGAATAATAACCTGTGAAACTCCCCCTGGAACTATGCATTCAAAGTAAACTAGTCATAAAAGACTGTCATCAATAATACATGGGCACCAAGGTAAACTATGATCACTAATCTAGTAAGTGATAACTCATTGTCTCAAGCAAAAATATTATCAAATAATCAAACAAGTTGTCTTCTTCAATACTGTTACAGCAAGAATCTTTCAAGACCAAAACAACTTTAGAAAAATGCATATTATTTCCACAACATGAATACCAGTATCAAAAAAACAACTCAACTGTCAAACTATGCATCACTTCACATATTACTATTATCAAGGTATCAATGCCACCATTATTGCCCATATAAGAAATGAACAACATACAGTATATAAAATCACTCTCAAGAATAGTATGAGTACCAACCAACTGAAGTCTAAGTCACTGTCCAAACTCAAAAACATTGCGCACAAGCAAATTCACTGTCACTATAGCAGCAAAGATGACTTGATAGACTATCATGCAACATTATCACTGTATTTGATCACAACACTTGCATAAAAAATCAAGTGATCATCATGCTAAACACCAATGTGAGTGAATAAAAGAATTTCAAAATCATAAATGCCTGAGTGCATCAAGAAGTGAGCCAACCATACAACACTGTCTCAACTTGAAAGGTTTATTAAGTTCACATTTATCATTATTCATTATCACTGTCTCTACACTATGTATCTGTATGTTACTGTTTAGGCATGAAACACAATGTGCTAGTCTAAATAGACACATTATCACTGTCCAAGATATTCAAGGAACTCATCATCCATACTATCATCAAACCGAGATGTCACCACATCCATCAAAGTACACAATATCCATGTTTCATAATAAGATCCAAGTTTCAAAGTCACTAGAAGAAACAACTGAAAACCTTTTGATCTCCATACTTCATACAATATATACCATTGTGCACTATTTAAAATAAAAAGCAGATGAACTCATGATGTCACTAAACAATCCCAATGAGAATCACCGTGATTTGAACTATCACTGAGATAATGCAAATTGAAAAACATTCACTGAAAGAACATTTGATCAAGTTTTCTAAAGACACCACCAATAATGCAAATCTTTAGAGCAAGTAAGAATACCTCAGTAGCAAGCATGAACCAAGAGTTATGCTAGCAAGTCAACAATGACTATCACATATCATGCACTGAGTATTAATACATGGTACTTCACTCTGTACCCAAATCACTAAGCAGATACATTGAGATTTGTGCAAGAACAAAGAGAACAATAGAGAATGTTGCACAAAATCACCAAAAACCATGTATCTTTTATGATCAAAGACAGATTAAGTATCTTTGAAACCATTCTCAAATTTGTATGCTAAGACTATTACATTGAATAGGCTACAAACTAACACTTACCATGAGCATCACAAGCACAACCATGACATTGTCTTGAAGGAATATGAGCATTATCCTTAGCACTAAAATTTTCATGACAACAAGCGATACTGATATAATGAACATTCCACTATCCCATAGCACTAAAAAAAATTGTAAACACTGCTTATTAAAGTGGCAACACAAGCCCATAACAAACTTGAGAAAGGAATGATTATGGACATTACTACACACTACTCTGCATTGGCAGAGATATACTGCCCTATCATTAGAGGAGACACTGCATATTTAAGATAAACACAATACCATAAACAACATGAGATTGAATGTTACTAGGCCATTAATGGCCACACCACCATTTTATTACCCATGTTGATGGAAACATTCTTATTCATTGATATTATCTCCAGTCCATGATGTGCTTACATGATACATTCTTTACACTTATTACTTTATGTCTATACTACTTTATGATTCAATGCTTAGATGATTACATGATTAGATGCTTATATGCTTACATGATTATATGCTTATATGCTTACATGATTATATGATTACATGCTTAGATTGGATTTACATTTCATGTATTATTTTTTCCCTCTTTTGACAATTCCTTGTATCCTATGGATACAACCAATTTTAGTGGTGTGGGGGGATATCATGTTATTAACATTCCTATATGTACATATTTAAATAGACATGAATACCTATAGAGACTCATCTTATGGAAAAAGACATAATCACAAGGTCCATTAATTTATATGGACCCAATAAAAATATAGTTTGAGTGTCTAAATAGTTACTTTACATGCATGTTTGTGAGTGCTACATACTTTGAGATCATGATCATTTTAGGACTCATATGCACCTGAAATTGGAAAAAAAATGTAATCGTTAAATTTGCATACCCATGTCATTTCCCATTTAGTTGTGTTTATTTTGAGTTAATGCCTTAATATATGTACATAGTGACATATAGCATGATATTGAGCAAGGTTGGGCTCATTCCCCTAGCCTATTTTTCTATCTACACATACATATATCCCTATATATTTAACCCTACATTGTATAGTTACACACACACACCTACACATTCATCTTATCTTCTTGTTTATCACACTTATCTATGCATCTACATCCATTTAGCCATTTTCCTACCTGGATCTAACTGTTACTCCATTCCAAAACATAATCATAAATGTGGGGGTAACCTTGTGGTTGTGATTTTGTTCCTTTCCAATTTAAAATTTAGGATTCAAATTTGGCTGACTATCCCCCTTCACCCTTCTACCTTGAGCCAATTAAACACATTTTTGGCATGATTTGATGTTTATGTGATAATATTTAAATACATTAACTGCATTCATATCATGATCTCTTTCTCATCATCAAGTACAATCAAGTGTTCAATAATTCTAGAGACCAATCAATAGTGACACTTCAATTTGGTGCAATAAAAAGAGAAAAGAATATGCATATTAGGCACTTCCCTATTATTTTTTATATTTCTCAAATTCAAGGGGTTGGTCAAGGTGTAAAACCCTTATGGCTTGGTCGTATGACAACCTAACAAATGTATCCATCAAGACCACCAACCCAAATTTTCAAAAAAGGTAGAGAAAAATATTATATATCAATGAAATTGTAAAATAGACCTATAAAGATTAAGAGGATAAAATTAGAGCATAGGTATATATTTGTAGTCACAAATTCATCCCAAACCAGAACTTGTCTTCCTATAGGATAGAGATCCAATGCATAATTTCAAGTAGTTCCATTGACAAAGAGACAGTATTCCCAGATTTGACATGTGAGATTCTAGAGTCTTATCTACTTTGTGTCATTCTTTGGTTATTAATCTAAGTACCATCCTTCCATATTATTCAATTTTTAATGCACTAAATATTAATTTACTCAATTACCAACTATTAATTATTTTGCTTTTCAATATGATTTTGAACTATCAATTAACATTTGTGAAATTTGCATGGTCATTCCATTTCTCATTTAGTTTTATGTCCAATTTAGTGGAACTTCTTAAATTTAATAAGATATCAACAAGTGACATAATTTTGTCCTTGGGTTGGCTCATGGCCTAATCCCTATCCACCTTTATTTATGCTCATGTACATTTATTCTTAGATATTCTCTATTTCTCATCATTATTGTACCTATTAGAAATTATAATAGATAGAAAAATACATTGCAAACACTCACATATTGACAGATATATGAACACACTAACAAGAATTGTTGAAAATAGAGTAAAACAATACAATAAGAAATGTTGTTCTTTAGTGCATCCAAATTCTTAAACAATAATAGATAATAAGAGGAAAAGAAATCAACCATGAAACACAAATACAAATGCCAACAAAGTATTTATGTGGAGAAACTCTTTTAGGATAAAAATCCACACCCAAAGAGATCTAGACATGTATTAATCCTAAAAATAGTTACATCAATGTAGTCTACTTATCCCTATGAATTCTAGCAACATAACGGTGCTCAAATGACCTACAAAATAATCTCTCATTACCACTATCTCAAGGCAACAATATATAAGATATGGATACAACATACCATGAATGGTATTCCAATAAGTGGTAAATACCACTCTCCCAAATCTAGGTGTCCACCTCCATCATGGGGAATCTCACAACTTACTACACATGGTCAACCACCGTGAATAGTATGTAACTCCTCTTACACCACTTACACATCATAAAATCTCATCATAATGGTCATATTCCTTGATTATGGTTTCTTTCCCATTCCTTAGTGTTCCATGGGAAGATTGACCAAATTTCCCATAAAATCTAAGTGTAGAAGATCTTCTTACATCTTCTTACATCTCCCAATCTTGATTGATTTCCAAGATCCTTCCAATTGTAACTTCTCAACTTAAATACCATTACAAATACTTGTGAGAGGATAAATAATAATAAATATTTTTCCTTTCCACCTAGGAGGAGTGTCCATGTCTACCCTCTCCATGATCCTTAGAGACATGAAATTATTTATTGACAACAATAATTATATATAATTAAACATGTCTAGGTATTTGCAAGGTGAATGACACCTAATCCCAACACTCTCCGACTTGACATTCACATTGCAATGACATTATTAGGAACATAATAAATCAAGAGGAGAGACCCATGGCCTCTCTGCATCAATTAAACTTTTTTGTGCTCACTAGCTTGGTGAGTGAATTTGCAACATTCTCTGAGGTTTCCACTTTTTGTAACATGACTCTACCACTGTCAACCATTTTCCAAAAAAAGTGGTATTGTACATCAATATGCTTCATGTGGGCATGATACATAGTTTTTGAGCCAAATAGATGGCACTCTAACTATTGCATCCAATTATGACCTATCTATTTTGAAATCCAATACCTGAACACAAGATTTTAACCACATCAATTGCCTCCTTACAGGTATGTGTCTTAGCCATGTACTCTACTTCTATAGTGGACAACACAAATGTTGGTTGTTTCCTCATCCAACTAGTTGCTCCTCTAAACAAAGTAAAGATATAGCCACTTATATATCTCCTATGATCTATAGAGATTACTAGCCCAATCAAAATCAACTATAAATCAACCATCCTTCCCACATCATCAGTCCCATGATCTAACAAATGCAATGATTAGAAGTTCCATGTAAATATGTAAAAATACTTTTGACATAAGTCCAATGTTCTTTACTAGGGTTCAACATAAACCTACTTAGAACTCCCTCTACTTGGGCAATATCAGGTTTCTTATAGACCATGTTATACATGAGGCTTCCTACAACACTAGCATATGGAACCTTATACATTTCTTCAAGATCATCATCTATTTTAAGACATTGTTCCAAAGAGAGCCTAGTTCCAATTAGTAACCTGGAATGCTAACTGGTTTGCAATCCTACATGGCAAAACACTACAAGATAGTGTCAATGTACTTCTTTTGATTTAACAAAAGTTTCCTATTAACCTAATCCTTGTAGATTTCCATACTAAAAATATATTTTGCAGCACCTAAGCCTTTCATATCAAAAGTACTAGATAATTGACTCTTAATTTCCCTAATCATTCACTTATCATTACCAATGAATAACATATCATCAACATATAGGATAATGATTAGCAGTTCACCATCAATTAATTTAAAATAAACATAGAGATCTGCCTCACTTCTAATAAAGTCATGAGCCAATGCAAAAGCATCAATTTTTTGCTACTATATTCTTAGTGACTACTTCAAAACAAACAAAGATCACTTTAACATGAAAACTAGATGCTCATGCACTTTCAAAACAAAATTGTTAGGTTGTTTCATTAATATTTTCTCATTAAGATCCCCATGTAGAAATGTAGTTCTCACATCCATTTGCCCTACCTCTAAATCAAAAGCAACAATAATAGATAAAAGCAATCTAATAGAGGTTAGCTTAGCCAAAAGATAAAATATCTCACTAAAATTTGCTCCCTCAACAAAGGAGTAACCCTTATCCACTACATGGGCCTCGTACTACACCAACTTACCATCTTCTCTAAATTTATTTTTAAATACCCATTCACATCCAATGGTTTTCCTCCCCTTAAGGAGCACAACTAGATCCCATGTGTGACATTTTCCCAAAGCCTTCATTTCATCTTTCATGTCTTCTAACCAGGACTCATGCTCATCAGAAGACAAGGCTTCCTTCATAAATCTAGGTTTGTTGTCAGTACATGATAAAGAAAATACACAACTATAATAAGAAGGGATATATGTTTCAACTATAATTTGTTATCTAGTGGACCTTGTAAGAGGTGTAAAAAGAGGTTCTTATTTTCCTCATCAGAACTCAAATCTAAACCTTCTCCTCCCTCCTTCCATCCATCCTCATGTTATTATGTACATGTATCTTCTTGCAATTTATCCTTAATATCAAAATGCATTGTTTTAGTAGGCTTTTTCATGAGGTTGTTCAACATCTGTAAATAACCTAAGATCCCTAAAAATAACATCCTTACAATATAACATTTTCAATGCTACAGGATCCCAAAGCTTATAACCGTTATGTTAGATCACTATATCCCACAAAAACACAACCCTTAAATCAAATTTAGAACATTTCTCTTTAGGAACATGAATATATGTCTCATTGCCAAATACTCTGAAATGAGAAATTGATGGTCTTTTACCTATCCATAACTCATAGCGTGTTTTGTCAACTAGAGCAAAAGTGGGAGATTTGTTAACTAGATAACAATCATTGTGTACAACTTCATCCTAGAAATGTTTTTCAAGCTTAGCACTACTTAGCATGCTTTTATCTTTGTCCATCAAGTTCTTGCTCATTAGTTCTACTACTTCATTTTGTTGTGGCGTATACAAAGTTGTTTTATGTCTAATAATCTCTACATGCCTCCAATAATCATCAAAATCTCTAGTGCAATACTCACCACCATTATCTGATCTCAAAACCTTTACCTTCCTATCTATTTGTTTCTCAACAGGTTCTTTAAACTCTTTAAACTTAGAAAATACAACAGATTTGTGCTTTAGAAAGTAAATCCATGTATATCTAGAGAAATCAATGATAAAGGTAACATAGTAGTGAGATTTAATAATGAAAGGAGCATCCACAAGAACAAATACATCATTGTAAATCACTTCCAAAACATGTTCAACTCTAGTACTACAAGATTTAAAATAAACTCTATGTTGTTTTTGATATACAAAATATTCATAGAAATTGAAGTTAGCTGAATAACCAGATGAACCATCGACAATTTTTTTATTAACGAGGATTTTAAGGCCCTTCTCACCAATGTGACCCAATCTATGGTGCCATAGCTTACAAGAAACAAATCTATTAGTTACATTCATCGGGTTATAGAAAGTGGATGCTTCCAACTTAAATAGGGTGCCACACCATGTGCCCCTAGCCAACACTAAATTCCCTCTACTTAAATTGAAACCACTCCTATCAAAAGTCACATGCACCCTTGAATCATTAATTTTAGATATAGAAATTAAATTCCTAGCTAAACCAAGGATATACAATACATTCATGAGGGTTTTCGCACTCCCATCATTGAAAATCAACTTTACCTCCCCTCGCCCCACAATATTTAAGTGTTGTTATCCTTGAGGAAGACTTTCCCACCATCATATGTTGTATATTCTAAAAAATACTACTTATGAGGAGTCATGTGGTAATATGCACTTAAATCTGTCAATCAAGAGTCATCAGAAGTTATGCTAGCAAAAATAATAAAAGCATCAATGGCTTCATCATTAAAGGACTTATCAGTAGAGGAATCTTCATCTTTTTTTCTTATTTTGACATTCCTTTTTTAGATACCTCCTTTGCCATACTTCTAACACCTCAATCTACTCTTAATAGGTTTCTTGGATCTACCCTTGGACTTACATCTATCCTTAGACTTATCCTTACCACCTTTTTGCTTATACTTACCCTTCTATTTAGATATGCCCCACACATGCAGTGCATCATTAGACCCATTCTTAATAGACTTTGTTCTCATTTACTCTGTGAGCAAGGTAGCAACGAGAGCATCCATCTTTGGATTTTTTATAGAACCACTAAGTGCAAGAATTAGATTATCCCAAGATTTAGGCAATGAACATAATAGTATTTGACACATTTATTCTCCTCATCTATCTTCACATTTATCAACTGTAACTGACTCAAGATTAGATTAAATGCATTCAAGTGTTCTACAATTGAGTCTCCATCTTTCATTTTTAGAGAATATAGTTTCTTTTCAAAAAAACTTATTAACGAGACTCTTAATTTGGCAAATTTTTTCTATTCTTCTCCATATGTTAAATGCAGTAGTTTCATTAGAAACATTCAAAATAAAAGAATTAGATAAACACGATCATATAGTGCCACATGATTTTTTTATCAAGTTTTGCCCTATTTTCATCTAAGTTTTCTAGTTTGCTTTCATTTTCATAGAAATCCATTGACTTCTTTATTGCAAGAGATCCTCCACCTTTCGCTTCCAAAGTTCAAAACCTAAGACATTAAACTTTTTAATCTCCAAACAAGGTGAGCTAGCCATGATCTCTATCACCCAAAATTTGAATGTACAAAAAAAAACACAACAAACTCCCACTGTAGCAAAAATTCCAATCAATCACTTTAAAAGAGGCATCACTCTTTCTAATCAAGCACACCATGTCTTTGATACCAAATGTCAAAAATAGGGTGAATCAATATAGCAAGAAATGTTGTTCTTTTAGTGCATCCAAATTCTTAAACACTGATAGATCATAAGAGGAAATGAAATTAACAATGAAACACATATGCAAACTACAACAAAGTATTTATGTGGAAAAACCCTTTCAGAAAAAAAAATCCACATCCAAATAGATCCAAGCTTGTATTAATCTTGATAATAGTTACATCCATACATTTTGGTTATCCCTCTAAATTCTGGCAACACAATGGTGCTCAAATGACCTACAATACAATCTCTCATTACCACTATCTAAAGACACCAATATATAGAAGATTTGGATACAATATACCATGAATGGTATTCCAAAACAAGTGGTAAATACCACTCTCCCAAATCTAGGCATCCACATCCATCATAGGGAATATCACAACTCACTACACATGGTCAACCACCTTAAATAATATGTAACTCATCTTACACCACTTATGCATCATAAATCTCGTCATAACAGTCATTATCCATGGTCACTTTCCCATTCCTAGGCACTCCATGGGAAGATTGAACAAATTTGCCATAAAATCTAAGTGTAGAAGATCTTCTTACATTCTCTTACATCTCCCAATCTTCACCAATTTCCAAGATCCTTCGATTGTAACTTCCTGACTTAAATGCCATTACAAATACTTGTGAGGATAAATAAAATAAATAAGTTTTCCTACCACCTAGGAGGAGTGTCCATGTCTACCCTCTCCATGATCCTTGGAGACATAACATTATTTATTGATAATAATAATTAAATACAATTAAACATGCCTAGGGATTTGCAAGGTGAATGAAACCTAACCCTAACAAGAACATTGTAGTATGTGAGGATAAGTTTATATGATTTTACATTTGGCGTATAAATCCATTCTTTTAACCACATATTCCAACTAGGTACTCAACTTTCCAGTAATCACCTACTACAAATACCTTATGAGAAATACGAAAATGATACATTAATTACTTTCTAATAATAAAGTGAACCTACTAACACTAAAGAGGGTGGTGGTGTCTGAAATATGAGATTCATGCCCCACAAATATTTATTTAAAATTAAATAAAACCATTTAAATCACTACAACTAAAAAATTCTTGATCCGAAGAGAACTAAAAGATGATATGGAGCATCATGACTATGAAGGTATCTAACAATAGTTGCCACAACTTGCTAGCCCTTTGTACATCCGGTATAATGATCAACATGTGTTGACAAATTCTATTGCAACCACAACTAACCTCTTTTGCCTTATGCCAACTACAAAACTTGTAGCCCCTAATCCTAGGTCCCTGATGTGATATGAAGATGAGCATCACCTTGAGTTCATCAATCCCTATCACCATTTGTACCTATACTACAATATGAGCATCATCATGGGAATACTCAAAATTATTGACCCATGTCTTGATGATAACTATGTACCTCATGTATGGCACATCTTATCTAATGTTCAACAACTTTGACCACCTTGTAAATACTTTTGGTGCTTACAATTCCCTATCAACATACAATCACTTCAAGACCAATCAAAACGACAATAGTCTCTTCTCCCTATTAGTCAAGAGGTAAAAAGCTTGTGCAACATAACTACCACTAGATAACCCGTCTTATCCTCATTAATGCACAACAAAAGGAAACCCAAAATTGAGAATGATCTACCCCTGTAGGAACCTAAAAATGACTAACGCATTATTTCAATCCTCAATTTCACAATAATTGAATAATTTATATTATTTAATTAATTCATCAATTTTATTCCTCTTATCCATAATAATTAAATATTTTTTTATTATTTAATTAGCTCATATTTCCTCCACAGTTAAATAAATTAAAATAATTTATTTAAGTTGACTTTTCTATTTTTTTTCTCACAAATAAATAAAATAAAATATTTTATTTACCTTATTTTTCTCTCATCATGCACATGAATTAATTAAATTTATTTATTTAATCCTAATAATATCTTCTCATCTCCATAAATCACTCCTCATGCACATGAATTAAATAATTTATTTATTGTAGACACTTAAAAATGACCTTGGCATTACTCATCTGCATACATCAATTCTTCCTAAATCATTTGCATTTAACATTAATTAAATAATCTAATTATTTAATTAATTTCATCAAATTCATCAATTTCCTTTAAATCACCTGATTCCAACATTAATTGAATAAATTCTATTTATGTAATTAATGTCATCCAAATTCACTTAATTCTTCCAAATTAAATAATTTTAATTATTTAATTAAATTATTATGTCTCAATCTTCAAATCCACATTAATTAAATAAATCAATTATTTAATTAATTCATCACTTAAATTCCTCTTATCCACAATTAAATATTATTCCTCTAAATTTAAATAAATTGTTCAAATTTATTTAAGTTGACTTTATCTTCTAAAAATAAATAAAATTAAATATTGTATTTATATTCCTCTATCATGCAAAATAAATTAAATCAATTTATTTGTTTGATTTATTCTCTATATTTAATCTTATCTTTTCGTCTATCATGCACAATTAATTAAATAAATTTATTTATTTATTTTTAAAATATCTTAAATTATCTTCCAAAAATAATCTCATTCTTTCATGCACAATTAATTAATTAAATTTATTTATTTAATTTCAAAATATCTTCAATTATCTTCCAAAAATAATCTCATTCTTTCATGCACAATCAATTAAATAAAGTTATTTATTTAATTTCTCAATTATCCTTCAATTCTTCTAAAAATATCATTTTCTTCTATGTGCACAATGAGTCTTATTTTTAGAACTTCAAAAAGCAAATCTAAAGTTGAGTTAATTGGCTTTAATCATTATTGTTTTTTATCATCAACTCATAAATTGGAAAAAACATCCTAAATTTATGAAATCAAATCCTATCTTTATCCTAGCAAGCAGTTAACTCAACAAAGCAACTTTAAAATATTCTTTAAACACGACACATGTCATGTGCACATTCATCATGTCTTCTTAGCTCATCTTGATCGTCCATTTCATTGAGTTATCTCTACTGTTGATTGATCTTTCTTGAAACCTATATATATCCCCTTCACTTCATAACAAATCCTCTTCGATCATTTAAGCTTTGGCATTCATACAACACTTGAGCATTCTAGCATTGTTGAGCACATATACTGCATCTTTGAGCACACTGAGCACTAATATCATTCATCTACGTCCGCTTGTTGCAACCATGGGTATGCAATCAATTGAGCAATCCACAAAGAACCAAGAGATCAATACAGTCTAGGTGATAACTTTCTATTGTTTTGATTTGTATATTCATTGATTTGGTTATTGTTTAGATCGATCTTTTGAAGGTTATAGGATTGAGTTGTTGTCATTGTTTTGATCATTATCAATCTCGATTTTACCTATACACATTCTGGCATGCCCGGTGGCACCCACTAACTTGATCTAACCTTGCTTTTTTGAAGAAATTTGATGTTTTGAAGCACAGGTACAGAATAGCGCAATCGCCACATAGAAAATCACATTTGAGCAACAGTAAAGCACTTCTGGTTTGCAGAAACATGCCTTTGGGTGATAGTAAAGTGCCTTTGGTGCACAGAAGCACACCTTTGCATTGATTTGAAGCACCTTTGGTCTATTTTTTTAAAAAAAGTGTATCTACATAGTATTAAAGTGCCTTTGGTAAACAAAAACATGCATCTACACAGTTTTAAAGCACCTATGGTAATTTCTGAAGTGCCTTTGGTCTGTTTTGAAGCACCCATGGCTATGATAATAGACCTGTGAACTTCATACCCTCATAACTTTCTCAAAACTTAACGAAATTTGACAAATTTTTTTTTGAAATTGTATAGAAAATCATAAGGAATCTATTGGTGATATCCAATCTTTTGTATCTCATCATAATTATAAAAAAACCATATTTCACCTTTGGTTTGATTTGAAGCGCATTTGGGCAACAGTCAAGCACCTTTGGTCTGATTTGAAGTGCCTTTGGGCAACAGTAAAGTGCTTTTGGTTTAGTCAATTATTTTTGCTAACTACTTGGTTTGTGTGGAACTAATATCACTTGTTGCAACATCTTATCATAGATCAAGTAGAGTTTTAACATAGTTTTGTAGGATGTTTGTCGAAGACATCAACTTTTTCATACTAAGTCTTAGAAACACCTCAATTTGATAAAGTAATTCAATCTTGTGTGATTAGCTTAGTTGCACTTATTTTAATCTAGGAGGATAAATGAACAAATGTTTTATGTGTTTGTGAGATGATAGGTGTATGCTCTCCCCTTGTACAAAAACTTGGGTGATAAAAAATTAGACCCGTCTCTTTTTACTTTTTGTTTGTCCCTTAGAAGGGCATGCCTTTTGGATTGCATTTCATCCAAGAGGGGATGACCCTAAGTGGATTTTTCCTTTGGACCACTATATAAATTGGTCAAGGTGAAAGCCAAGTCCTAACCAACATTAGCCTTTGCCATATGGTGCCAATTTGAAAGGAGGTGTACTAACACTTTTGTGAAAGGAATTTTGCATTTGTGTAAGGTATATTACACTCTTAGTAAAGTTGGTTAAAGCTTTTAGTGGCTTGCTAGATGCTCACAAGGCATTGTTCCCCCAAAAAGCAACTAGAAACCTCATAGTTAGTGACTACCCAATCTACGTTCGAACATTGTGATAATTTTCAGTGCAAGGGCATAGAAGGTTTTGCCCCCAAGATACTCACCATAAGGCTCCCTTGAGATGAGATAGGAATCCCCAGTTTAGCATAAGCTACTTGTATCTTTTCGGGGAAAGGGTGATTGGGTTATCCTTCTAGTCCTGGAGGTCCCTATCTATCCTCTCTCACAAAGACAAAAAAGTGTACACACATTAGGTGTGATGACACTTGAGTTGACAGAGATTCCAATTGTGGGCTGATGTATTGTAGTGAAGCCGTATCCTTAGGTATAAAAAATACTTGATTTGTCTTCAATTGTGTTATACCCATGGAAATTTGGGCTTTTTGTGAGCCTTGAACATACACTCATGGTTGTCCTCAACCATCTTGTTTATTGTGTATTTGTTCTCTTGCCAAGAAATCACACCAAAATCTATCCAAATCTTGCTTTGAAACATCACTGTTACAAAAAAATCGTCTTTGCGCAGAATTGAAGTGCCTTTGAGCTGATTTAAAGTGCCTTTGAACCATAGTCAAGCACCTTTGGTATGCAGTAAAGTGTCTCTAGGCGACATTCAAGTGCCTCTAGGCAACATTCAAGCGCCTTTGCTCTCGGTCATTTTAACCAACCTGTAATAAAAATGTACCTCTGAGCAACAGTTGAGCATCTTTGAGCAACAGTCGAGCATCTTTGAGCAACAGTCAAGTGCCTCTGAGCATCTTTGAGCAATAGTCAAGTGCCTCTGAGCAACAATCAAGCACTTTGGGTCTCTGTCAAACTGTCTGTCATACATTTAGCCCAAAACATAGCGAACTTCAATTTTTGACCAAATTACCCTCTGAGTGAGCATCCTACAGTACTATCAGACCTATTCCAACATCCATCAGACCCTCATCATCCATTATCATAGCCAAAACTTGGACTTTTCGAGCCATTTATCCTATTGAGATTACTATCTATCAATCCACCCACACCAAACAAGCCTAAATCTTTACCTAGCTAGCAGAGGTTTGTAATTTGGCTTCCACCATAGAGTCTAGATCACATCAAACATCCCCTAATTTATCTCTGATTTTAGAAAGCTTTGTCTATCTTTAGTCTTTTGGAGGTAAATTAGTATCCATTATTGGTCTTTTATTAGCCTAGAGAATGAACTTCTCTTGAGTTGGTTTTATGCCATTAACCCTATCCGCCTTCATTTGAGGTCACTAGTCTACCTCTGTGATAGGTCATCAGTTATCCAAATCAGATATTGATCTAGTTCTATAATCTTCCACAAGTAACCCATATCAAATCCATCAAACATAGTGATCTCAACTAAATAAAACTAGTCCAAAATCAATCAATCCCTAAATGATTTGAATCAAACTTTGGTCACATCATCACAAATCCTCATCAAAATGGTCTTGATAATCAATAAGCCTAGGTTAAACCACCCTCCATCTCCAATTCAACCAATAGCCCTATCATATTCAGATGATGCAGACATAGAAGAACTTAAATGCTTATATGGATCTCATCCCCAAGCTATATCTTCAAACCAACACACATCACTATCATACCAACCTCCATCATACACATCTCCTAGTCCATCTGAAGCACAAATACAACTTAAACATGACAATGAGAGATTGGATCCTACCACTAAGGAAAAATGTAGAAATATCATTTGTGATAACCCTTATGCCCATCTCATCACTGGAGATTCTCCTAATCCTATCGTATCAACAACATCTTACATGTCCATACCAGCTCTAAATCATCAAATCATGAATCCATACTTGGACACACAAAATTCTTACAATCAAACATTGGCTAGCACAAGTCACAACTCTATACCTCATTGTATATCTTATGACAAGGGACATCATGGTCATCCATACCATCCTCTATCTATATATTCATCTCCATCCAATTCCCAAGAATACCTTTCCTATGCAATCCCTCCATCACCACAATATCAACACATTCAACAACAACCATTCTAACCACAACACCAACAATTCCAGCCACAATACCAACAATTCCAACCTAACCCACCTAACTATCAACACACTCCACAACGATAATATCACATTCCACAACAACAATAATTCCAACCACAACCTCAACAAATTACACCTTAATCCTATGTGTTACCCACATTATAATATCAACCTAACCCATCTACATATCATGTAAATTCCACATCAACCTATCCCATTGATATCCAACAACACCCACCCCATGATCATCCAACTCCTTATTCTAACATTTCAACTCATCATCAAACCCATACACAAGGCTATTAAGTTCCTTTACAACAAGAACAAGCAAGTCTAAGTTTTCCTTTACACCAAAATCAAGTGTCATTAAGTCCTTATGATACCTTTGATAAGGGGAACACCACTCTAGCTTATGCAACCTATGTGTACCCTCCATCATCATCTACTCATATGCCAATACAAGAGCCTACTAGTCCTATCGCCACACCACCATGTTGTCCCTATCGTAGTCCATTGGTCCCTCAACCTTCTAATCCATCAAGCCCTTCATTACCTTTGTCCCCATGTTCCTCCAATCTTCCACAAAAAGATCCTTGGGAGGTAACCCTACAACAATTGGTCCAAGCACAATTACGTGAGCTACTCTTGATAAAACAATATAATCCTAATCCATCCAATCACATTATACCTCCATCTAGTTCAAATTCTAATATGTCCAATACCATTATTCCTCCATCCAATCCTAATACTAATCCTATGCCTACAACACCATCCACCATTATCATCCATCCATTATATTTTCCATCCACCAATACTCTTATGAAGGATGTGATCCAATGGATATTAGCAAGGAATCAACCATCTCCATGTCCTCAAACACCTATCCAAGAGCTTATCCAAGAACTTTCAAACTTCATTTCCATTCCTTCAACCCCGTCATGTAATCCACAACCCATCAAGCCTATTGAAGAGTTTCCTACCAAGAGTCCAAGTCAAGATCCATTGTACCTTCATGTTGTTGACGCTCAAGAGCCTATCAAGCCTATTCAAGAGTCTCCCACTTCCACTTCCATTCAATAAAATCAAGAATTATGTCAAGAGTATAATCTAAAGCATGTGGAAACATCAACCTCTTATCTAAATCAAGATCAAAGCACCTCCATCCAACCCATCCATAACCTTTATATTTTCTATGATCAAGATATTGTCCATGATCATAAGCCTATCCATGAGAAACTTGATCCTATCCATGATCCCACAACTATCCATGATCCATTACATTCTATCCCTATCCATGATCCAACAAAATGCAATTCCCTTGATGAGACACTTGGTCCCCAAGAAAACATAGATAATAAAAAAGATAACTTGGATCCTATCCCCTCATCTCCTACTGAGCATAATTTTAGTCAAGATCCAAGCATCCCATGTCATCTATTGCATGATCCCACATTGTCTCTTGTGAATCCTCCATTATCTCATGTTGATCCTCCACCATCTCCCATCGATCCCATTCCAAATCCATTATCCTATCCGCTTGATCTTACCTCCTTCATCCATGAATGTTCTTCCTTAGGAGAACAACAACCACTATCCATCACTTCACTCTCCCCATCAAATAATGGACTCACGTCTTGTTTCCAAAACAAACATCCCATTGCATATCGTATGTTTCAAAACATGAACTATCAAGGCAAATTTTTAGGCCTTCATGAACAAGGTGTATTAGAGCCCATCCATGTCGCAATCCATCCTCGAGCACATGGTCTTGGTTTTTCATCCCAAGATAAACAATCCAATGATGTTGGTACCACCTCCATGCCTCCTCCAGCTACTTCTTCCACTCCATATCCTGGTGCACCTTATTGCACCTCTCACTCATATGTCGCCATCCCTCCTCCATCATCATACCATTCGCAAAAGCATGTCACCATACATATCCCGCCATTCTCTTCCTCCACTCCTTCCAACTCCTAATATTCCTATCCTTCCATCCTCTAATCCTTTCATCCATCAGTACACTCATTCCTCAATCCACACATCCCGTCCCCTTATATCCCCTATCATTCCTAATCATGGCCAATGCATGCACACATCAACCCCATATGAAGCTATTCCTAATCCCATGAGATTCAAAAATAAAAATTTGGATGCTTCCACATATATAGCAGAATATTTGCAAATGCCTCAAGAATATCATGCCATTGGGCATCAATACACAAATGCAAAGCCAACTCCATCTCAAAACCTGTATACACCCACATACCCAAAGAAAAAATGAAAATGGAGTGGGTCCCTAAGCAAAAAGAAATCAAGTTAAAGGAAGCATCCATATCTCAATCTATCCCCAAATTCCAAAAATCTCATTCCCCATTAACAAATCCTACCCTGCATACACCCACATACCTCAAAGAAAAAATGAAAATGGTGTGGGTCCCCAAGCAACAAGCTATTAAGTCAAATAAAGAATCCACATCTCAATCTATCCCCCAATTCCAAAATTCTGGCTCACCATTAAAAAATCTTGCAAAAGCTATGTCCATTTGGGTTCCTAAATCCCTAAATTGATGATTTCCATATTCGCTATCCTGATTCCCATTGCTTCCCACTCCCCATCCTAGTCAAAGGCTTCTAAATCTATCACGATGTGTGCAACCGTTGGTCTTGGTTCCCTATCATTCCATGCCATTTCCACATACTTCTATCCCCCCATCTTCTACCCATTATCCTCCATACTTCCCCCATCACACCTCTATGGTCCATGCTTTTGCTCCATCACCCATTTATCCTTCCATCTCCATCCATCATCCACATCATAATCTACCATCCATTCCATTTCCATATTCCCACATCTACCAACATCCAAGCGTTTAATGCTACCTGATATAGTCCATGTGTAAACACGCATTAAATTGCTAACATACTACCTTACTATTGGAAACAGACACTTGAGTATTCAACCTCCATCCCATCCAAGTATTAAAAAAAATCAAAATAGTAAAGAGAAACCCCTTTGTCCAATGGTGAAAACTTGGCAAGCAGGCACCTTGGATAAGTACCATGATGAAAACCTGGCAAATAGGCATCATGTGCATATTGATTATCTATGTACCTCACACTTGGGGGCATGTTGTCTCATTTACACATCCTATCATTCCTTCTACCTATCCTTCCTATCATATCTTACTTATCCATTATATCCGCATAATTATCCCCTTGATCCAATCCATCCTCCTTTCCTCCTTTTTGATCTTGATACAAATAGGGGAAAAATGTTATGGACCCTTTCCAACCAATACAATTAATCCTATTGTCATAAGATTTTTCATGTAAAGTCTTAAGCATTATACCTAGAATGGGGCATGTTATTCCTATGCAACATAGTCTTTTGAGATCACATCCTAAGCACCTCATCCATTCCATCCACTATTGCCTATCCTTTTATCCATTCATCTATCATGAGCTTTCCATCCCACACACTATTTCCTATCCTTTTATCCATTCATCTATCATGAGTCTTCCATCCCATTTACTATCTCCTATCATTTTATCTATTCATCCAATCCCATCTCCATCCTTTGCATCTAGACTTGGTTGTCTCTTGTCATTGGTATCTAGCATTTAGGCTATCCAAATTGTTATCCAATGTCATCTCAAAACACTTCAAAATCCAAAAACATCAAACCATTCAAAAATCCAAAACATCATAAACTTCAAAATCCAAATATCCCAAAAACATTTAGGAAACACAAAATCCCAAACACAAATCAATCAATATTTCAACTCATCATCAACACCCACAAGAACTACATATCATCTTCATCCTCCTCTTAATGCACCTTGATCCCATGGATACAAGGTATGTAGGCAATTTGGAATACAAAGGAAGTATCTAGTACTCAGGTACATAAGATGCACCCATTCTCCATCCTAATCCATCAACACTTCCATCTCTTTCTTCTTCCACCTATCACAATCCATCCTACCACCTAGACTTGACTAACTCAAGCAAAAAACAAACTATACATCCTTTGAAATCTAAGGTCCTTACCAAACCCAAAACAAAAAGACTACTCCTAAAGCCATATATGTTGTCCCGCATACCCCTTGCCACATATGCTATATCAATCCATCTATCCTATATCGGACCAACAACTTTTAACAAATATATATGTCCTATAATAAGGCTTTATCTACCAATCTCCCTGAGCAACCTCTTTGGCAAGAGAATATGTTGGCTATGTGTTTACTTTATTAGCCAATTTTTTTCTTTTTGGTTTATCTTTTTGTTCCTTTCTTATACCTAGTCAAGAATGCCTTGATTTTCTATATCTTGGTATTTTATGATACAATATGGATTGGGGCAAAGTCATTGCTTTTGTATGTTGTGTTTGTGGGATGAGATTATTATCCTACTATGGCTAATATGTATCTTGTTTGTGATGGAATTAGCATCTTGCATATCAATATCTTTTGCATCTATGGTTTTGTAAAGGCCTTATGTGCATTAAGATCATTTTACGCTAAGACTATTTTCCATTCACATGTCCAACAAGGTTCTATTATGTCTAGTAGCTATAAGTTCAAACTGTTTGTTTGCAGAGTCAACGTCCTATGCATTGGATACATAGTCACCTTGGTCTTCTATACCCTGATGCATAACATCCATTGCTATATCAAAAATAAGGATTGCTCTTTATAAATATTTGTGTAACCATTGCAACATCACCCCATCCATCCCACTCATCCATCTCACCCATACATCATAATAAATCTATAGCTTTCATGAAGATTAATCAATCCAATATCAATTCTTCTATTCTTTTTCCATTTATCTTTCATCTTTTATCTAACCTTTTCATCTTCATCTACATCTCTCTATCTACTCACCCTTTTCTATCCTTTCATTTTGAGAGCACATGTGTTTTTTGAACCAACCTATCCTCTCGAGGGGGCATCCTCATTATCATCATCATTCATATTATCAATATTCCTCATGCATTCCATATCAATCTAGCTAATCAACCTATCTAAATTATCCAATCACATCCTTTAGTCTTCATCCTAATCTTGTCATAAATCAATCAATCAATCATCAATCCATCATCAATGGGATAATCATTCCCACATCCTTGTGTTGATCTAGGGATATATCATTCCCCATAATGACAACACTATCCTTACTAATCATCATCAATTAATCATTGGTTTACAACTTGACAATGGCAATACCTTGTTTATTTTTGGAAGCATCATCATCATTCATCTCATTCATTAACTTACCATTACCTTTCCTTGTCATCCTCATTTTGAGTGACTAGGGCATCACCATCTCCAATCCAATCATTTTCTTCCAATCATATTTTCTTCTAAATCAATCTTCTTCCATTCAAATCAAACACTATATTTTAAATTTCTTTGAAATGATGTTACTACGCAACACCATCTCAAAGAGGGGAAAAATGTACACCTAAACATGACCTTCACATTACTCATCTTGCATACATCAATTCTTCCTAAATCACTTGCATTTAACATTAATTAAATAATCTAATTATTTAATTAATTTCATCAAATTCATCAATTTCCTCTAAATCACCTGATTCCAACATTAATTGAATAAATTCTATTTATTTAATTAATTTCATCCAAATTAAATAATTTTAATTATTTAATTAAATTATCCTGTCTCAATCTTCAAATCCACATTAATTAAATAAATCAATTATTTAATTAATTCGTCACTTAAATTCCTCTTATCCATAATTAAATAATTTTTAATTGTTTAATTAATCAATAATTCCTCTAAATTTAAATAAATCATTCAAATTTATTTAAGTTGACTTTATCTTCTAAAAATAAATAAAATTAAATATTTTATTTATATTCATCTATCATGCAAAATAAATTAAATCAATTTATTTGTTTAATTTATTCTCTATATTTAATCTTATCTTTTCGTCTATCATGCATAATTAATTAAAAAAATTATTTATTTATTTTCAAAATATCTTCAATTATCTTCCAAAAATAATCTCATTCTTTCATGCACAATTAATTAAATAAATTTATTTATTTAATTTCAAAATATCTTCAATTATCTTCCAAAAACAATCTCATTCTTTCATGCACAATCAATTAAATAAATTTATTTATTTAATTTCTCAATTATCCTTCAATTCTTCTAAAAATATCAATTTCTTCTATGTGCACAATTAGTTTTATTTTTAGAACTTCAAAAGCAAATCTAAAGTTGAGTTAATTAGCTTTTATCATTATTGCTTTTATCATCAACTCATAAATTGGAAAAAGCATTCTAAATTTATGAAATCAAATCCTATCTTTATCCTAGCAAACAATTAACTCAACAAAGCAACTTTAAAATATTCTTTAAACATGACACATGTCGTCTGCACGTTCATCATATCTTCTTAGTTCATCTTGATCAGCACATATTCTGCATCTTTGAGTACTTTGATCACTAATATCATTCATCTACGTCTGCTTGTTGCAACCATGGGTACGCAATCAATTGAGCAATCCACAAAGAACCGAGAGATCAATACAGTCTAGGTGATAGATTTCTATTGTTTTAATGTGCATATTCATTGATTTGGTTATCATTTAGATCGATCTTTTGAAGGTTATAGGATTGATTTGTTATCATTATTTTGATCTTTATCAATCTCACTTTTACCTAAACACATTTATTTAATTCTTTTCTTCCAAATCCATTTGCATATAAAAAAACCAAATCAAATATTGAGTTAACTTATTCTCCAAATCTTTATCATGCAACCAGTTAACTCATCAAACAAACTTTTTTGCATGTACACATGGCATATGTACATTCTTCATGTCCTCTCAATTTATTTGATCTGTCAATTCACTCAATTATTCTCCATCGTTGATCAATATCCTATGAAATCTATAAATACTTCCATCTCCCAAGTCACAAACCCTCCACAATCATTGAGCTTTGAGCATTCATACCATTGTCATATTTTGCGCAGCCCAAATATCCCAAAAACATCCCTCCTTCCATCAAAGAAATCTGATCTAAGAAAGCATAAATGGAATGATAAGTTCCCCTTAGAAAATCCTAGAAAAATCCCCAAAACATTCTAAGTTTTTGCCTTTTATTTGGCCTTAGTCGACAAAGTTTCCAATTGGCAAACCTTTGGTTTGGTGGTTCGCCGATTTTCTAGTTTTTCGACTAAAGAGTGCATAGGCAAAGAAAGGCAAGGGCAAAACAGGCGGGCAAAAGATTTCACTAAGGAAGAGTTTTACCTTATCGGCAAAATTTCGGTTCTACGAACCTTAGGTTTGCGGATTGGCAAGTTCACTAATCAACAAATTCACCGACTAAGGAAAGCAAGGCAGTGGGAGGGTCTTCATCAAAGGCTCAAGCAGCTAAGGAAAAGAGGAAAGTTTGCCGATAAGAAAGAAATGAGCCTCTATCGGCAAATCGGCAAAAGTCTAAACTTGCCAAAAGTTCCAAATTTGTCAATAGGGCAATTTGTCATATGGAAAAAGAAGAAAAGTCAAAGGCAAAGCTTGGTTCGTGGAAATGAAGATCTGCTGACAAGGTGATTAAAAGGCCAAGTTCATAAAAGAGAGCTTTAGCCAACTCAAGTAAAGGAAAAAGAGGAGATAAATTAGCTAAGGCATGGAAAAGTTCACAAAAGTGAAGTTGCCGATAGGCAGGAAAAAGAAGGGGCTAGTCAGGGAATCGACAAAAAGGGGAACTTGCCAACAGGTTTAGAAAAATGTAAATTCGTCAATAAGGTGAAAAGAGAGAGCAAATGAAGGTTCTAAAAATGGAGATTTTGCTGACTAAAGGAGAAAGGAGCCTGATGGTTAGTTTGTGAAATGCGGTTTTCGCTGACAAGGTGAAAAGAAAAGTAAAGATAAAGGCCGTTGGTTTGCATAGGTCAGGTTTTTTTACTGAAGGGAAATCAAGCACAAAGTAAGGTTTGCCAAATAGAGATTTTAATGATAAGGCAAAATAAAGGACCAAGTAGGCCAAGTTCATAAATAGTGAGATTTTGTCGATAAGGCGAAATGGAGGAATCGGAGCCAAGGGGAGAAGATTGGTTCATAGAAAGGGAAATTCACTGATAGGGCAAAAAGCAATAAGAAGTAGAGTTTGACCTGAGAAAAATTTGCTGACAATGAAGAATTCAGTGGTACCAATGGCAGATTTTAGAGGTATAACACTTTAAAGTGTTGTAAAAGCTTGTAGATCAATCCCTGAAATCACGCCATTATCTTAGGATGAAGAGGTACCCAACATTTAATTTCTCAGGCTAGGTCAAATGAAGGTGGTTGAAACAATGGAATTTTTTAATGTGTTAGTACCAATGAGGGAAAAAGCAGATTTGCAGGTACCTGGGACGTATTGCAGACCTTCTCTCATAAATGTGCCTGGCACCCATGTGTGTAGGCAATCTTCATCTGCAAGTTTTCAGACATGGCAAAGCATGGCTATCATCCCTTCTTGATGGTCTTTCGATAGGGCTTCTGAGCCATATTTTAATGCAGTGTGGGCACCTAGGTAGTGTCAGTTGACCAAATTTCAGCGTCCAATGCTGTAGATGGACTAAAAATGCTATATATTCATGAATCAAAGATGTAAAAAGGTTGTTGTTACCTGTTGTTCTAGGCTGTTATGTTGGCCAAATAATTTGTTGTCATAGGTCTTGTAATGCAATTGCAAGAACTAGTAGAATTTGACGTATTGTGCCTGCAGCTAGGCCTTTGATGTCTTCTAGTCTAGTTCACCAATGAATGTAATCTATTATTTTTTATCTTTTTATCCTGCAGCAAATTGTTCTACTTTGTAATGGCTTTCTATCCTTCATGACTAATATAGACTGTTATTTCACCTCTCTTAAGTTCTATTCTGTGTTTATTTGAGAATTAGATGCTAGTATTGTGGGCAAAATGACCCCTTTCTTAGCTTTTGTTCTCTGTCAAACCTCTATGTAGCTTATAGCCTTAGCCTTTTATAGTCTTGAAGTCATTGTTGTGTTAATTTAGATAGTTAAAGCACATTATAAATCTGGTGCATCACCCCCCTTTCAATTCCATTATTTTCTTCCCCTTTTCCTTGTGAGCAACATTAGATTTAGCTTGACTCTGTGAGCCTTAAGCTCAAAAAGAGGAACCAACCTTCTCTAGAGGTCTAATCTCATTTGCAAGGTCCCACACCTTGAGATCAGTCCCATTGTGTCATTGGAATGCTTGGACATGCTTCAAGCAGGGTGTAATTTCACATGTTAATAGTTTCTTGCATACTCGGTGAGACTAGTTTGATGAGCTTTATCATCCATTGAAGGATTTGGTGTGTTCTTGAGTGCATTTTTCCATTCAGGTAGTCTTTGTCAACACCATGGTGACTCTACTAAGCAAATCCATTGGTGAAAGTAGCCCAAGTGCTTAAAGATTCATCAAGGATCAGGATTTTGGTGGTTTTCCTAGTCTAACTTGCTTTCAGAAGCATCCCAAATGACATGGTGACTCTTCTAGGTATGTATCTAGTTTTCTCTAGATGTAGACCTAGTTTTCTCTGATTCAGACATTTTCTATAATTACCTAGCATTTGGATGCTTTAAATGTCAAATACTTATGAGAATTATGGCTATTCCCCTCCACCCAACCAACATGCAAGTTGTTGGCCCCAATATTAGCAATATCAGGCCCAAAACACCTCTGCTTTTATGCCATACAACCCTGCAACAACAGAATATCAACATCCTCATGATGCTTACCTCCCTCCCACCCCTACTTATGCTTACTATCAACCACAAGAGGTCCCCTTTGCTCCAAATCAACATATTTACCCTACTAAGCGACCTCAGGATGTTAGCGACATGAGTGTCAAAAATATCATGTTGAAATTTCAAAGGGAGTTTGATGACATTTACAGAGAGCGAAGGTATAACCATCAACAAGATGGGCTTATTTTTTAGGCTCATCTTCAACAATAGCAGATGGAGGCGAAGGAAAGAGCTCATCAAGAAAGCTTGGCTTTGGAGATTGTACCTAAAGAGGAGCAGTTAAGGCAATTGCTTTCCTAGGTGGAGAGGCTGGAAGCCCAATCAGTCCCCTCCATTCCTAGTTTCAAGAAATCCCTCCCTTCTACACAAGTTCAACCTGCAGTAGAAACAACTCCCAAGTTCAAGATCCCAAGCTTCAGGTAGGGGAAACCCTCTGAGCCTCTGAGACCACCTTGAAATTTCAAAATCCCAAGTTTCAGAGGCCCCTAGCCTTCACGGGATCCTGTTCCTACAAATTCAACCTATCACTCCTCAAGAACAACCCTCTTAGGAAGTCCTTCCAGTTCACATTCCATGTTATCCCTCTTTCCCTGACACTATTTCACTTTTCAAAGGTGGACCTATTGTCTATCGGGCTAATTAGAGAGATGAGCCGAGGAAGCAGATACTTTCAACAAGGGAGGAACCACTTGCAAATAATGAGCCCTCATGCGCTCTTAAAACTAAAAATTCAGATGCGTTGCAAGAAAAAACTAAGTCCAATTAGTTGGAACAACGATACATTGAGCATGGGGATAGTGTTGATTCAGGCGCAGGGTTAAGTCCCTAGGATTTTGGCTCATTTGAAGAGTTTTCCCATGCTTTGAACATGAGGAATGAAAGCAAAATGCAAAGAAGGCATGGTGAAGAGGTCCAATTGTAGAGGTAGTTGTCGAAGGATGGGCACGGTGGAGGAGACTGCTCCAATACCTCCAAAAGTGGATGATGCCATGCTATTTAGTGAACTGCCCAACTACATTGAAAATGAAGAAGGCACGTAGATACCAATATTAATAGCAGTTTTGGAGCAGCATGAGGGCGGTGAAAATGATGGCAAATTATTGTAGGTTGAGGCCAAGAAAAATAGTGAGGTTCCAACTCATGACAAGGGGCATGAAAGTCAACCTATGGTGGAAAGTGCAAAGGTTGAAGATGCAGACCTGTTTGAGGAGCTCCCATATTTTATTGAAGATAACAATGTAGAGATTGAACATGGGCAAGAACAAATTAAAGATTTGTTATTGATTATCCAGCAGGGATATCAACTTCTTGGTGGGGGAGATTCTACTGTCGAGCATGTGTAAGGCTCATTTTCTGAGCCTATTTTGGATGGCCTCCTTGAACAACATGATCACAAGGTGGAGGCAACCATATTTACAGTTGAGCCACATGAGCTAGAACATTCAGACCAACGACGCTAAGAGAAAGAAGCAAAGTAGGGGTATGCGATCAAATCTATTGATTTGCATGTCATTTCAAGGGGATGTCCTATCAGACATCTGGCCCAACTGGTGACAGATGGAGAGGAGTCACCACATGTCATGCTTATCTCTTTTTTAGTGGAAAATGTGTGATCAAGGTAGTTATCAAAAACCAAATCAAGCCCCACAATTTCTCTTGCTAAACATTAGGGAAATAAGGAATAAGCTTGGGGTAAGCTACTGATTTCCTAGGTTCCCTTTTTCTACTAATTATAACTAAGTAAATGTTTTGATTAGACTTTCACAAGCTTATATCATTCACTAGGCATGAAACCCTAATTTATCACTCAAACTGTAATAATTTGATTTTAGACACAGATATAGATAAATAGATCACATAAACACATAGTAAGAGGTATAGAGAGTGTGCACCCATAAAATAGAGTCCTGTTAGACTAGGGCACTAGTCCCTTTGCCCTAAAGGTTTCCAGCTATTAGAAGATTTTGCACCAGATATCAAGAAATCTCTAGAGGTTCCTAGATCTGAAAGGAAATTCTCAGGTGGGCTTGGGCACGAGTCCCTTTGCCCTGAAAGTTCCACAATCCTGAAATTCAAAATTCTACGATGATTGTACCTACAATATCCTTCTTTCTACCGCTCCTTTCTGCCGGATCTCATCGAATGTAACCTACACATACAAAAGGAGGAGAAAGATGGTTGTGGCTATATAGGAGCTTGGCTTAGTCAAGCCCTGTTTTAAGTATTCCTACCTCAACAAAAGCCAATGATAAATATTTATAGATGTGTGTGCTCATCTAACAAATGTGTATACAGAAAATGTAAAACCCTAGATGACTCAAGCATCAAGGAAAGAGCAACACTTTGCTTCACTCAATGAAACAATAATAACATCACCTCAAAGAGATGAGAACAATGAATACTTGTGGAACAAGAAAGCGAGGCAGCTGTATCTGCGGAGGATTTCTAAGCTTGATGTTGGAGGCTTCAACCCTTCTCCCAATCATACAAAAGGTTGTACAAACCCTAGGAAGAGAAAGATATCTCAAGATATTGATTCCTAATCTCCATCGAATATCTCTATGATAGCAACTTCAAATAAATCCAAGAGCTTCAACAAAGTGTTGTTCTTCAATAGCAAATTTGGTAGAGTTTTGGCATAGAAAGCTTGCATGTAGATTGTGTGTGATAAAATGATTTTCAAATGTCTTTAAATATCTAACCTTAGGAATTTCAAATATTTGAAATAACATGTTGACATCGTGCAAAAATAAAAAATTGAAAATGAAATCCCGAGGTGCACGACAGGAGCCGACACCCTGCTAAAATTCAAAATCCCAAAAAATGGGCCAGGGCTAGGGCACGAGAGCCCAAGCCCAGGCCCTAATTTTCTGATCAGGTCTACATTAAGGGGTCCAGGATGTCCCAAATCCAAACTTTCTTTTTAGGTTTAGTCATCAGTTATATCAAAATATGACATTTCTTTAGTTAGACATAGGTCAATCAGGGTTTAGGAAGGTAAAAAATGAATAGGTTAAGAGGACACCGAAGGAGAGGAGCTAAACCATGAGAAATTGTGCCATTCCATACAGGAGGACAATTTCCAATGTAACATTTAGCCCCCACTTTAGTGGCCATATGAACCTATGTGCATATGCAACTAAAGGAAACTAAATACATCAATCATGAAAAGGATACCCAAAATGATACTATAGAGGAAGCTGAAGTGTTTCCACACAAGAGGAAGAAGCCCCCAAGTCTATAATCTTGCCATACCACAAAGTTAGGAACCGCAACCTATAAGGAACACTTGTTAGAGAATCCAAATCAAATCAACCTGCAACCATCACATGGATGAGTCAGTCAAAAATACTAAAAGGTTGAGTGATGAGACATGATGAGGGAGGAAATCAAGGGAGATATATGCCCCCCTTGTTTCTGCTTGCTTAGTCCAAAAAGGAGAAACAAGGAGAATATCTACACGCTTCAATTTGAAGGAAACTTGATGAGAAATGCGTTGCGAGGGTTGTTTTTACAAACAACACCAAAACACAACACATTAGGTAAGATGGAGGGCGGAACTAGGTTTCCAATTCAACAAACGACGCAAAAATCTACGTTCAGTAGCCCAAGATAAAGGGTTTTGATGAAAATTGTTTACTTTTTGCACCTAGATAGTGATAGGAATTCTCATCCATTTACTATATTTAAAGGGAGTTTTCACTTTTCACAATTCATTCTTACTTGTCATTATGTAGAGGAGAGAAGGAGATGGAGATAAACACTAGCCATGCTAAGTCGACGTCCATACCAATTTCTGAAACTAGAGATGCTCCCAGCCTGAGTGGCAGAGAGACGATTCAAGCCTGAGGTAGGGTCCAAACCTCACTTCTATCATTCATGCTTTCCTATGGTTTTGATTTTTCTTAATTTGTGTGCTGAAGACCTCTATTTAGACAAGGGTTCCCTACTAGGGTGCCCAAGTCCCCAGGGTGCCAGTGTCTTATCTAGGCGCCCTAGTCTACCTGGGGTGCCTAGGTCCTCCTAGGGCACCCAGGTCTTCCTAGGGCACCCAAGTCTAGAAAAGACAAGGGCCCTAGGGATAGGGTATAAACTGATGTTGTATATGCTTAATGATGTTTTGATGATGTGAACTGATTCAACTTCTCAATGTTTGTCCTGTAGGTCGTTCCACAGATACGAGAGCATACAGGTGGTCGCCTGATGTTGCTACTTTGAGACCACATCGGTACTATGACAACCGAGGAGAGAGGTCAACTACAGATAGTAGGACTTTGGTGGATGTTTTTCATGCCCACAATGAGGTTTCATTGTAGCATGCTCATGCATTGATGGAGAGGTGGGATGTAGACACATCTACATTCCATCTGCCCATCGATGAGATGACAATTACACTGGAGGATGTCTATCGGATCCTACGACTGCCTGTCTAAGGAGAGATAGTGAGGGTCATAGAGTATCACTCAATAGAGTATACCAGAGAGAGTCAACTATACTATTTAGGTCGCACCATCGCTCGGGCAGAGTGAGGACATATTCAACTCTAACTACTAGAGCAGGGATGCGGTGACATCCCCTTGGTTCAGAGGATCATGATTTCTACTGTCGCATTAGCAGTCGCATAGGATGGATGAGGCACTCACCTTCACTGGGGCCTTGTTCATACTATCAGGGCAATGGAGGAGTAGAGGATAGTATACACGTGGGGGCATAGTATGCTTGTGCACCTCTATCGCAGTTTGGGACAATATGTCTATTATGAGTCGCAAAGCCTGATGGCTTGCACTTTACTACAGGTCTGGGCATTTGAGCATATTAGATGTATATGGCCTACATGTTTCCATATAGAGCCAGTGTTTACTTATCCACGTGTTCATGCTTATCCACTTGTCAAATGCTGGAGACATGGTGATCTTTTGTATTGGAGAGTTATATTTGATAGACTGCAGCCTAGCGACATCATTTGGAGACCATATCGTAGCTACATATCATGGCCGAGTCAGCGTAGATAGTTAGCTAGGATGTAGAGGGATCAGTTGGTGGTTGGTCATCTTGATCACATAGTCATTTGGTTCTATTTTGATAGTGTGGCACGACAGTTTGGATGTAGACATGATGTCACTATGATACGTCTGAGCTATGCTTGCTCGCTACGTAGCGCAGTCAGGGTGAATAGTGCCCGACGATTGACACTAGTAGATATATCAATGATGATGATGATGGTATAGAGGATGTAGAGCTGGTATCTGATGCAGATGATGTCAGTGTTACCTAAGCATATCAGACCTAGTGGCAGACATCACGACTCGCCCCTGGTCAGCCCACAGGTGATCCTTGACCTTGGGCCAATCATGTGAGTGACATAGGGGTAGAGGATGACATTAATGATTTTGCTGGATATTATGATCTAGATGAGGACAAGGATGACTATGACGATGATGATGAGGAGATCCTGTCGCAGTACATCTTCAGAGCGAGACCACGACGAGATCAATAGGAGGCAGACAACGATGAGAAGACCAAGTCGAGAGCTCATGGTCTAGCCCCTACAGGTGTTAGGAGATTGAGATGGCATGAGTGAGGAGAGACCAATGATCTAGTGCCCCCAGCTACATAGTTGGCTGCAGAGCTTGTTACACCATCAACGAACTGAGATCCTTCTTGGTGAGATGGAGATCCAGGTGAGATATTATTATATTGATGTACTTATTTTGATGATTATTTATGATGCCTACATGATATAATGATATATATTTTGTTTTCTTTTTGTAGTTGGGATAGATACATGGCACAATTTTTGAGTCGCATCATAGCAGAGATAGTTGCTTTCGATGTGATCGAGCGATGGGTGTGGATGGGTATTCAACACAACCATCCATAGGGTTACATGCGGAGATATTCATACCATTTGTGAGATACATATTAGTTGTAGAGTCTACTCTAGATCAAGCTATCCAAAGAGCCGAGCGTGTGGAGGGTGAGCTCTAGACGCTAGGATATCAGGTTGTAGCAGTACCCTCACTTGAGAGAGATCCTGTCATGAGTGAGATCTTACTTTCTATGTTACACCAGGTGAGAGCTGATAGAGACAAGGCCAAAGAAGAGCGAGATAGAGCCTTATGAGAGAGACTGGTATCAAAAGATGTGCCAGGAGTCACATGGCCAAGTGCTAGGGCTTAGAGGTGAGCTCAGGGGTTACGGTTGTAGAGTGTCTCTAGGAGTCATTCGTGGTTCTTAGCCACACATGGGCAACCCTTCGTCACACACACACCACTAGTTCTTGAGGGGACTGGTGACTAAGGTTCAACTATGTGATGTATCTTATGTACTATGACATCCCATTTTGATGTAGGGGATTGTAACCTCTGATGTATATTCCAACTGATGTTCATGTATATGATGTTTTCCTATTACTGCTTCTAATGTTGTTTAATCTATCATATGTAATCTATATCAAATTCAACTAGTGATAAATGTTAATTCTTACATGGAAATGTGATTAATGCTAATGTGGTGTATACTAAATAATTTTTTGCAGAACATATAATAAGAAGCACAATGATTAATGAATTTCACACATAACCAATGTTCTATGCTTATTCAGTTAATACAAAAGACGATCTTAATAACACAAGTCAGAGATACAACAATGATTAACTGAAAAAGATGTTATGTTAAACAAATTAAGACAAAATAATCATATCTTGTCAAAATTGAAGCTAAACTAACTAATAAGTTTGCTTTTTAAAGGAACATTTAACATATAATCTTAAGCATATAATTTCTTGAGGTGCACAACATTAATAGGTTCTTTAAGCGGTGTACCTTGTTCATCAGCTAGTTTATACGCTTCTGATCCAAAGGCTTCAGTAATGACATATGGTCCAAGCCAGCTAGGGTTGAACTTTCCTTTCTATCTAGGAGGTGCGTTTACATTGCATTGATTCTCATATAGTACCAAGTCTCCAAAATCGAATGAATGATGTATGACATGCTCATTATACGATCATTGGATACTCTTCTAATGGGCTCTAAGATGCTCGAGAGCGTTGATACTTTGTTCATCAAGCATCTCAAGTTCTTGTAATCTCTTTTTTCATTCCATATCATCATCAATAATGTCTCTTAGGGAAACTCGTAGTGAGGGAATTTCTAACTGTAAAGGCATTATCGCATCAACACCATAGACCAAGTTATACGTGTAGTTCTAGTAGTCGTTCAAATGCTTGTTCTATAAGCCCATAATGCATAAGTTAATTGAGTATGCCAATCTTTTTTATGTTTGTTAATAGTTTTTCGTAAAATTTGTCCAATAACCTTGTTTGAAGCTTCTGCTTGGCTGTTCGATCAAGGATAGTAAGGCATAGAGAAGCGATGTTGAATGTGATATTTTTGAGAAATTTCTTCACATCCTTGTTCTTGAATGGCGTGCCATTATTTGAAACTAAGGAGGAAGGCATATTGAATCGGGAAATGATGTTATCTTGTATAAAGTAATAAATTACCTCAGCAGTCGTGGATCGTAGAGGAACAACTTCAACCCACTTCGTGAAGTAATCTGTAGTGGTAATGATAAAAGTATGCCCTTGAGAAGAAGGTGGAGAGATTTTACCAATTAGGTCCAATCCCTAAATAGAAAATGGCCAAGGTGAAACATGGGCATGAAGTTCTTGGGCAGGTGCTCGGATTAAATGTTTATGTTGTTGACATTGCAGACATTTCTTGACATACACAAAAGAATCTTGTTCCATACGCTGCCAATAATATCCCATTCATATTAACTTTTGTACCAATGTTTTTCCTCCAAAATGTCCTCCACAGGCATCAGAGTGAGCTTCTTCTAAAGCTATCAGGATCTCCAATTTACTTAGACATCGGAGAAGAACACCACTATAGCTTCATCTGTATAGAAAATTGTATAGGATGATATAATGCGTCACAAGTTTGCATAGGCAAATTCAGGCATTTTTAGATTTTGAATTCGGGATGGTTCCATCACGCAAATAATTGAATACGTGTGAGAACTATTCATCAGAGTTTGTATTACAATAGAGGTTAGTGCTTGAAGGTACTACCTCTTCTAATGCTAGTGTTTTAAGATTGTGGATGATGAAAATATATTCATCAGGTGAATCGACTGGGGATATAAGGGAAGCTGTGCTTACCATTGCATTTGTGTGTTGATTGTCTTTCCTTGGAATAGTATCAATTGAGAATGATGTGAATTGTTTTAATAGAGATAAAGCTAAGTCGCGATCTAACTTGTCTTGTTTAGCTTAATATGATCCAATTATTAATCTTACAATTAATTGTGAATCACCATATATAGTGATGTTTTTAATGTTAAGAGCCAAATTGGCACGAAGTCCCGCAATGAGAGCTTCATACTCAACAATATTATTTGTGCACGAGAAGTTTAGACCGTAAGACATAGGAATCAACTTACCAGAGGGAGATACTAGTATAACACCAGCACTGGAGCTAGTTCGACATCTTGATCCATTGAAATACAATTCCCATTTGTCATCATTATCTATATTTAAAATTTGGTCATCAGGAAATGCCTCCTGGTTTTGTATAGCAAAGGGTGAAGGTGCTTCAGCTAAATGGTTAGTTAACACTTGTCCTTTAATCGCTTTTTGAGAAATAAATGTAAGATCAAATTTAGTTAACAACATAACCCATTTAGCAAGACAATCCGATAGGTCAATTTTAGCAAAAAGATGTTTCAACAGGTTGAATTTCACCATGACATGTATTTCAACATTTAATAGATAATGTCTAAGTTTCTATGTCGCGAACACTAAATCTAAGCTATGCTTCTTGATAATAATGTATCGCACTTCATAATCGAGCAAGGTTTGACTGATGTAATATACAACACGCTCCTTTCCTTCAGTATCATGTTATGCTAATAAAGTTGTGAGAGCATTATTAGATGCCGAGGTGTAAAAGAGAAAACGTGTATTAGCAGTAGCAGACTGTAAAATAGGGGGATTAGATAAATAACCCTTTAAATCTTCAAAAGCCTTTTGACAATCAGAATTCCATTGAAATTTTGAATCCTTCTTCAGTAGTTGTGTAAAAGGGCGAGTCCTATCTACAAGTTGTGAAATAAATCGACGAATGGCCTGTATCTTCCCTTGGAAACTATGAAGTTGAGATATGTTCTTAAGTGCTGGCATATTAACAATAGCGTCAATTTTCTTTGTGTCTACTTCAATACTACGATGCGAGACTATAAATCCAAACAATTGTCCACTGTCTACACCAAAAATGCATTTCCAGGGATTTAAACGCATGTTGTATTTCTTAATTCGCTCAAAGTTTTGACGGAAGATTATAACATGATCCTGACAACGTATAGACTTCGCAAGGATATCATCGACATAATCCTCAAGGATGTTATGCATATAATCATGAAAGATAAGGGTCATAGCCCATTGGTCAGTTGCTCCAGCATTATTTAATCCAAATGGTATGACTACCAACATAATGTACCCCAAGGTGTTATAAAATTTGCTTTATACTGATCTAGGGGGTTCACAAAAATTTGGTTATATCTTGAGAAACCGTCCATGAAACTGAGAGTAACTCATGGCCAGCTATTGAATCAACAATCATGTCAATGTTTGGAAGGGGAAAATCATCTTTCAAAGATGCAAGATTTAAGTCTCAAAAATTAGTACACATCTGAATACGACCATCAGGTTTAGCAACGACGACAGTATTCAAAATCCAAGGTGAATAATCAAGCGCGTGGATAAAACCAACTTCTGAGAGCTTTTCTATCTTAGCCTTTACGAGTAATGCCACCTTAGAATTCATCTCATGGATCTTTTGTTTAAATGGCTTAACCTCTGATTTTAATACAATATTATGTGTTACAATTTGAGGATCAATACTGGGCGTATCCAAATAGTTCCAAGCAAATAAATCTAAGAATTCATGTAAAAGCGTGATCATATCTTCTTTTTCTTTTGTGTTTAAACAATCACCTATAGGGATAACCTTTTCAACATTATATTTCTCCATGAAGACATCAACAGTCTTTCCATTAAGCAAAGTACTGTGGTTTAGGGGATTGGGTGATAAATCATCAAGTCTTCATCTTCTTCCTCAGATTTTAGAGTAGTGTTTATCAAACTAGTGGACTTTCCAAAATATGCAGCGTTGTTCAAACAGTAAGGTAATCCATGTTTATGATGATAAGGGGGAATATTGTCATAAGCTCCCAAGAGTTTAATTATTACTTCATCTATTGAAAAGGTGTCTAAAGGAATTTATCTTGAAGGACAATTAATGTCAATCATTTTAGGAAATATCAAATTAAGTGTTTGTATTGTATTCACATTAAGATTAGGATGTCTACGGGCTTTGGTTTCCTTGAAAGGATTATATCAAATGCCACTTGAGTAATGTCGCAAAACAGATTCTATAGGTACTCGAATTCCTTGTTGATTACTACCGCAACCATTACTGACATAGCTAAAGGATTTGAAATCCTCGACCATAAAGGGAGGCCATGTCCTTGGAAGAAGGTGGAGCCTCATAAGTCTCATAATCTGTAGTGTAAGTAAGAGTATTATCTACATTTGTTACCAAAGAGACTTTAGGTTTTGGATTGGAATTTTTAGATGAGATCGATGCAACATTTGTTGTTTTAGGAGTAGGGTTGTTAATTTTATATTCACCTATAGAGGGGGATGTAAAATCTAACAAACCCCAATCGTCAACAATAAATGCATTTGATTGTTTGGTCTCTTACACAACATTATCTGTGGCAAGAGGAGTTGACGGATCAACTTTCAAGTTGTTTAAGATCCTATGATGAGCGACTTGCTTTTGTAATTCAATTTGTAAATAATTGTCTGGTTCAGGATCAGCATCAATAGTATGAAGTTTATCTTTATAAATAAACTTGATCGATCGATGAAGTATAGAAGGAACTTCCCCAATGCATGAATCCAAGGCCTACCAAGAATCATGTTGTATGATAAAGAACCAGGCATGACATGAATCATGGTAGATAAAGTCACAGGCCCAACTTGTACGGGTAAAGTTATAGTGCCTATGGATTGTCTTCCAACATTATCAAAGCCATGGTTACTTATTCTATCCAGCTTAATCAAAGATGTATCAAATTTTATCTTATCTAATAAATTAATGCCACAAATGTTAAGAGTTGATCCATTGCCAATCATAACTTGCTTAATCAATTTCTTGTTTATTGTAATGAAAATAATCAAAGGATCATATTGATTTTGAACTTCAATAGAAGGCAACTCATGTTGTTGAAACAAAATATTTGTTTTTGCCGCATGCATACAATCTAATAGAGCTACTACATCATTTAGCTTGATAGAAGGTGGTACAATCGTCTTTTGTAAAGCTTCTTGGAGCATTGCATGGTATGTAGGTGAAGTTTGTATAAGTTCCCAAAGAGAAATCTTAGTAGGAGTAGCTTGAAACTTCTCAACAAGATCATAGTCTTGACCGACTTTATGTGTTAAATGAGGTGCTTGAGGAAGCATCAGTTGAGAAGCTGGTAAATATATCATAATAGTCGATTGTTGTTTTCTTTGCTTGTTATTCCGTGTGTTATATGTATGAGCAACCATAGTATGATTAGGTTGTGAATTTCATTGTGTTATTTGTTTAGCATAGTTATAAATGTAATCAGGGGGTCAAGAAGAAGGCAGAAGACCTCTAATAGTGAGCATCAGTTTAGAGTGTGGTTGAGCCACATTCGTACACAGGATGACCACTATCTTCAGCTTCATAGGTTCTTCTTGAAGTTTAGGAACATAGATTGCATTTACTAATATTTGAAACAACGATAGTTTAGGAGTCGTAGAGGAATGTTCAATTGAGATAAAGTCCTCGAGGGCTTCTCTAACATATTGAAGTTATCGCAACTAAAGAACTCATCCTACGCATGAAAGTCTTGTAAAAAGTAATCCAACATTATAGCATGTTCTAATTAACCCAAGGCTTAAATGTAAAATGATATAGCATAAACTTTGTGAAAACCAAATACAATAACACTATGCAAAACACAAAGTTGTAATTTCAAACTCTCTTAATGAAAGGATAATTAAATCACTCAAGATTCAATGTATGTACTTTCACAAAAGAGGGTTTTCAATCTAAATGTGATTTAGGACAACAAACTAATTTAGATATGATGTTAAAAAGGATGCAAATTCTTTTAGAGCACGAGTTCACCAAAATGTTTAGTGAAAAATGTGGGATCAAGGCAATTATCAAAAACCAAATCAAGCCCCACACTTTCTCTTGCTAAACATTATGGAAATAAGGAATAAGCTTGGGGTAAGCTACTGATTTCCTAGGGTCCCTTTTTTTGCTAATTATAACTGAGTAAATGTTTTGATTAGACTTCCACAAGATTATATCATTCACTAAGCATAAAACCCTAAATTATCACTTAGACTGTAATAACTTGACATCAAACACAAATACAGATAAATAGATTATAGAAACATAGAGTAAGAGGTGTAGAGAGTGTGCACTCAGAAAATGAACTCCTGTTAGACTAGGGTGCTAGTCCCTTTGCCCCGAAGGTTTCCGGCTGCCAGAATCTTCTGCACCAAATATCAAGAAATCTCCAGAGGTTTCCATATCCCAAAGGAAATGCTCAGGTGGGTGGGTGCGAGTCCCTTTTCCTCAGAAGTTCTGCAATCTCAAAATTCAAAATCCTATGATGACTGTACTTGCAATATCCTCCTTTTTGCCACTCCTTTCTGTCGGATCTCACCGAATGTAACATGCACATACAAAAGGAGGAGAAAGATGGTTGTGGCTATATAGGAGCTTGCCTTAGTCAAGCCCCGTATTTGGTATTCCTACCTCAACAACAACTAATGATAAAGATTTGCAGATGTGTGTGCTCATCTAACAAATGTGTATGCAAAAAATGTAAAACAATAGATGACTCAAGCATCAAGGAAAGAGCAACACCTTGCTTCACTCAATGAAACAACAATAAAACCACCTCAAATAGATTAGAACAATGAAGACTTGTAGAACAAGAAGGTGAGGTAGCTGTACCTGCAGATGATTTCCAAGCTTGATGTTGGAGGCTTCAACCCTTCGCTCGATCATACAAAAGCTTGTGCAAACCCTAGGAAGAGCAAGATAGTCTCAAGATCTTTATTCCTAATCTCCATGATAGCAACTTCAAATAAATCCAAAAGCTTCACACAAAGTGCTATTCTTCAATAGCAAATTTGGCAGAGTTTTGGCATAGAAAGCTTGCATGTAGATTGTGTGTGATAAAATGATTTTCAAATGTCTTAAATATCTAACCTTAGGAATTTCAAATATTTGAAATAACATGTCGACATCATGCGAAAATAAAATTTTGAAAACAAAATCCTGAGGTGCACAGCGAGAGCCAACACACCACCAAAATTCAAAACCTCAAAAAATCAAGCAGGGCTAGGGCGTGAGCACCCAAGCCCAGGCCTTGATTTTTCGATCAGTTCTGCATTAAGGTGGTCCAAGATGTCCCAAATCCAAACTTTCTTTCTAGGTTCAGTCGTCAGTTATCTCATAATACGACATTTCTTCAATTAGACATATGTCAATCAGGGTTTAGGAAGGTCAGAAATGAACAAGTTAAGAGGACACCAAAGGAGAGGAGTTAAACCGTAAGAAATTGTGCCATTCCATACATGAGGATAATTTTTGACGTAACATCTCTGAGCATGAAGTTGAGCATCAAAATAAGTGGGATCAGCCCATTTATCCACTTCTAGATAACTGCATTCCCAATCAGTTCAAGTGGGTAAGTGAGTTTGTTCCCATTCTGGGGGAAGTGTTTTGTTAATTTGTTGTATGCCTATCCCTTACCCACCTCCTGTTAACTGTCCACAAGCATGCAAAGCATTGTAAATTGTTGAGAAAGGGTAGTTATTTTGAAAAACTAGTTAATGGCTTTATTTAAGTCAATTTTCTGGTTGTTAGTTTAGGTTTAGGTTAGTTTGGTTTCTATTTTAGGTTTCCCTTCCTCTAAGTGCTTTTGCATAGGCAACATTCTTATTAGGAGATTGTTTGCCTTGTTGTTTTGTTTTGTTTTCTGGAGGTAGTTGCAGTTCTACTTGGTCATGTTGTTGTGATCCCTTTTTTGACTCTATGCCCAATGGATTGTATAATGCAACTGGATCCCTATGTTTAGTAGGCAAACACCCCTACATAGTCACTAAAATGTTGTCATATTTTGCCCAGCCCAAATATCCTAGAAAAATCCCTCCTTCCATCAGAGAAATCTGATCTGAGAAAGCATAAATGGAAGGATAAGTTCCCCTTAGAAAATCTTAGAAAAATCCCCAAAAAATTCTAAGTTTTTGCCTTTTATTTAGCCTTAGTCGGCAAAGTTTCCATTTGGTGAACCTTTGGTTCGGTGATTTGCCGGTTTGCTAACTAAAGAGTGTGTAGGTAGAGAAAGGCAAGGGCAAAACAGGCGGGCAAAATATTTAACTAAGGAAGAGTTTTGCCTTATCACCAAAATTTTGGTTCTGCAAACCTTAGACTTGTTGATCGACAAGTTCACCAATCAACAAATTCACCGACTAAGGAAAACAAGGCAGTGGGAGGGACTTCATCAAAGGCTCAAATGGCTAAGGAAAAGAGGAAAGTTTGCTAATAAGAAAGAAATGAGCCTCTATCGACGAATTGACAAAAGTCTGAACTTGCCAAAAATTCCAAATTTCCCAAATTTGTCTATAGGGCAATTTGTCATATAGAAAAAGAAGAAAAGTCAAAGGCAAATCTTGGTTCACGGAAATGAAGATTTGTCGACAAGGCGATTAATAGGCCAAGTTCATAAAAGAGATCTTTAGCTAACTAAAGTAAAGGCAAAAGAGGAGATAAATCAGCTAAGGCATAGAAAAGTTTGCAAAAGCAAAAGTTTGCCTATAGGTAGGAAAAAGAAAGGGCTAGTCGGGAAATCGACAAAAAGAGGAACTTGCCAACAGGTTCGCAAAAATGTAAATTTGCCGATAAGGCAAAAAGCGAGAGCAAATGAAGGTTCTGAAAATGGAGATTTTTCTGACTAAAGGAGAAAGAAGCCTGATGGTTAGTTCATGAAATGAAATTTTTGCCGATAAGGTGAAAAGTAAAGAAAAGTAAAGATAAAGGCCGCAAGTTCGCATAAGTCAGGTTTTGCCGACTGAAGGGAAAACAAGTGCCAAGTAAGGTTCGCCAAATAGAGATTTTACTGATACGAAAAAATAAAGGACTAGGTAGGCCAAGTTCGCAAATGGTGGGATTTTGTCAATAAGGCAAAATGGAGGAATCAAAGCCAAGGGGAGAAGATTGGTTTGCAGAAAGGGAAATTTGTTGATAAGGTGAAAAACAATAAGAAGCGGAGTTTGACCCGAGACAAATTTGCTGACAATGAAGAATTTAGTGGTGCAAATGGCAAATTTTAGAGGTACAACACTTTAAAGTGTTGTAAAAGCTTGCAGATCAGTCCCTGAAATCATGCCATTATCTCAGGATGAAGAGGTACCCAACATTTAATCGTAGGCTAGGGTTGAATGAAGGTGGTTGAAATAGTGGAAATTTTCAATGCATTAGTACCAATGAGGGACAAAGCAAATTTGTAGGTACCTGGGAGGTATTGCAGACCTTCTCTCATAAATGCGCCTAGCACCCATGCGTGCAGGCAATCTTCTTCTGCAAGTTTGCAGACCTAGCAGAGCATGGCTACTGTCCCTTCCTGATGGTCTTTTGACAGGGCTTCTAAGCTAACTTTTAATGCAGCATGGGTGCTTGGGCAGTGTCAGTTGACCAAATTTCAGCACCCAATGCTGCAGATGGATTAAAAATGCTATATATACATGAATCAAAGATGTAAAAAGGTTGTTGTTGTTAGTTGTTGTTCTGGGCTATTATGCTGGTCAGATAATTTGTTGTCACAGGTCTTGTATCACAGGTCTTGTAATGCAATTCCAAGAACCAGTAGAATTTGATGTATTGTGCCTGTAGCTAGGCCTTTGATGTCTTCTAGTCTGCTTCACCAATGAATGTAATCGATTATTTTGTATCTTTTTATCCTACAACAAATTGTCCTGCTTTGTCATGGCTTTCTAGCCTTCATGACTAATATAGAATGTTATTTTTCTTCTTTCTTAAGTTCTATTCTGTGTTTATTTGAGAATTAGACACTGGTATTGTGGGCGAAACGACCCCTTTCTTAGCTTTAGTTCTTTGTCGAACCTCTATGTAGCTTATATGAGTCTGTGTGAGCCTATCAGTCTTGAAGTCATTGTTGTGTTAATTCATACACAGTTAAAACACATTATAAATCTAGTGCATCACCCCCCTTTCAATTCCAGTATTTTCTTACCCTTTTCCTTATGAGCAGCATTAGATTTAGCTTGACTCTTTAAGCCTTAAGCTTAGAAAGAGGAACCAACCTTCTCTGGAGGTTTGATCTCATTTGCAAGGTCCCACACCTTGAGATCAATCCTATTGTGTCATTGGAATGCTTGAACAAACTTCAAGCAGGGTACAATTTCATATGATAACACTAAGTATTGAGCAATCCACATATCAAATACTGCAAATCTTTCAAGAGCATAACTAGGTGGATCTCGTGGGTGCATCTACTTCTGCTCTATCAATGTTGAGAGGTGCATTGAAGTAAAGAAGGTATAATTTGCATTGTTTGTGTTATCTTTTGATTGTTTATCTACCATGCGATTTTTCTCATCCACATTTTGGCACACCCAGTAGGACCCACATCCTTGAAACTAACAAATTTTCTTGAGATTTCTATGTTTAGAGAAATTTCCATGTTCAAAACAATGCTTGTGACAGAGATATTGACATCCAGAATGACGCTTCTGATTTGACTTTATGCGCTTTTGATTTAACTTCTGGCACTTCTTATTTGAATTTTTATTGCATCTGGAGGTTGAGAGAATATTATTTATTTTTTGACTTATTCTGTTTGCAAGCTGATTTATTTGTAAGCATTTTTTATTGGCTTCTAACCCCTGTAGAGGTTTTTGATCTAATTAATCATCTTTTTTGCCAGGGTCTACTTCCTGTTTGCAGATCTGATAAAATCTAGGACAATTTGGTGCATCTGTCAAATGACCTGACACATTTGATAAGTAGAAAGTCCCATCCGATAGGTATAAGTTCACTTTTGTATATTAGCACATTTGATTCATAGAATGACACTTGTGATCTATTTTATTGCGCTTCTGATATGTTTTACTATGCTTTTGATCTATTTTATTGCGCTTCTAATTTATTTTTCTATGCTTCTAATTTGTTTTATTGTACTTTTGATTTTTGTACATGCACTTTTGATTCTGAGAATTATCTTGTCATCTAACGTTTGGTGTTTGGAGACTAACATGATTTGTGTAGCTTCTCAATCCATGGTCAGAGAGCAAATATCAGATTACTAATATCATTTGGTGTAGGATGATTGTCAAAGATCTATTTTTCTCACTAGTTTAGTCACACACTTCAATTTTCTAAGGGAATTAACTTTGTATTCCTTTCTTGTTAAGCTAGCTAGTGTGTATGCTCTCTCCTCGCACTGCAAGGTGAATTTGGACATCAAAAACACTTTCTAGTTTATTTTACTTGTTTTATTTATTTCAATCCTAGTGACCCAAGTTTGTGTATGCTCTTCTCTTGTATTGAAAAATGATCTTGAGAATTAGAAGCACTTGGAATCCTCTCTAGGAGGCCTTCTAGGAGATTTCATCACCCCTAGGGACAACCTCAACCACGTGTTCTGGTGGGGTGTATTAAATAAGGAAGAGCGAAAGTTGTACCTCAAGGAGTGAGCCATCATAAATCTTCAAGATGTCCCAAGACCCTTGGTCCATCGAGAATTGTGCGGTGAAGAGAGGAGAGACCCTCCTAATCTTACCCTTTAAAGACAGGCCCTCTGTTCATAGACTTGTGCCTCACTGTACCTAGTGTGTATCGAGGACTCCTTAGAAGCTTTGTTAATCCTAGTTTAAGACCTTCAGTCATCATATCTTGTGGTACATCATTGTAGTAGGAGGAGAAGTACTCACATGTACCTCCATTGTTTGAGATAGAGTTTACTTTGGGAAAGGCTTTTGTCTCCAAGGTAAGAGGTGTAAGGTGGTCTATGAACTTATATTCCCTAGCTATCCAAGACATGGTAGATGGTATTACTAGAACGGATGTCACCATTATCAAATTAGTGGGGACGAATGTTGGCATTGTGAGTCCACAAGATTTGACACACCTTTCTTGAATATTTTTTAGGATTGTAAGCATGCTTGGTGTGTCTTTCATGTGATATACTTGTAAAATCCACTTGTTATCTGTGGGGGTTAGCAACCTTTCAGATATTTATACCTTGAAGAGTCATCAACCATTGTGTCTTTTGTTTTATCTCTTACCAAAAACAAACTGTCCAAACCATTGAAACCACATAATATCACTTCTGATAGACAATATTCTGCATTTGACAACTAGTTTTGCACTTCTCATAGACAAAATTTTGCTTATGACCTATACCTCTGTTCTTTTGACCTACAGTATTGTGCTTTTGACTACATAATTGTGCTTCTGAGTTATACGTCCTACACTTCCGAGTCATCTTTCTAGGCTTCTGATTTATCCTATTGCACTTCTGAGATATACCTTTGACCTTTTAGCAAATAATATTGTGCTTTTGATCCATAGTCTTGTACTTTGTTAGTAAATAGATTTGTCACTTTCAAAAGATAAGGAAAACCTAATTTTACCCAAGTAATGGTGACAAAACTACTATAACAGTTGGAGAGATCACCAATAGAGCAATGATATTCCTCTATGTTTGAGAGGGGTAGCTCCCTTGTATGATAAAGACTGGAATTAAAAAGGGGTGTGATTTTAACCTGAAAGAAGGAAAGTAGATTTTGTAGAAATAAAAATGAATTCAATCTTTAGATAAAGAGAATCATCAGAGCTCTACCCAAACATAAGAGTGAAGAGAACCCAATGACTATACACTCAATCCTTAAGAAACCATCATTGCCTCAAATTTAGACATAGGAATGAAGACACTCATGATGACATACATATAATGAAGCAGGTTATAAACAATCTATACAACAAATATATAAGATTTCCTTTTTCTCCAATAAAAATTTTATAAACCAAACAACATAAGAAGAACTCACAACATTACAAAAAGAAAAGATGACTCAAACTTCACTTGTTCTTATGTATTAATGATCACAAAACAAAAAGGGCCCAAAGTCTCCTTCAGGAAATATCACAAAGTTTGTACAGAATGTGCCCCTTACTTACAGTCCAGAAAAAGATCCCTTCCAATGAACAACAAACCAGTTTTATAGACCTCCTTAGACGGCAGCCCAAAAGACATCCCCTCCCTCCCAAAAAGAATATCAAAAATGAAAAAATAAGTTGAAGAGTCTTGGATGACTCTTCAGATGACGCTTGGAATTCACAAATAAGGCAAAGGAATACTTCCTTCGGTCACCTCTTGGAGTGTAGTTCTAGGGCATAATGATAATATTCATGCTCCTGCTGCTGTTGTTCATCACGACACACTTTCTGTCCAAATTTCTCACAAACAAAAGACCCCATAACATCATTCTTTTGCAACTCAAGTCCTCTCTTTCATGTATTTCCCTGCTTCCTGTTGCCACCATGAATATGTATGTTGCCTAGAGAGGTCTCAACCAGATTTGATCCAATGTCAACATTTACTCCTGATACACAGGCTCTGCTTTCCAGATTACCACTATTTCCAGTTTATGTTTGTTTCTCAAACTCACAAGAAAATGAAAGTACCTTCCTCCTAGAGTTTTCCTTTGCTAAGTCTTTATTTTCCCAAAGATAATCCACTCTAGATACAAATAAAGGAGTTGGAAACAATAGTTTTAGCAACATCCTCAAAAACACTATTTACATATGTGTCAATACCAAGACTGTTAATCCATAAGCGGAAAGCTCTCTCTTCTCTAGAAACATGCACAACATCATTCATTATCTTTGCAAAGGATATATTGTTTGAATTGATCGACAATCTATTCCTTTCATGAAAAGGTGAGCAACAAATGCAAGATTAAGATTTGGAGAACCTTCCACAATATCTTTTGGAGACAAATATCATTTATAGCTCATTTCTTCTGCCTGGGATAGAATTATGTTTTCCCTTTCCATTGGGTCCTTAGTATCTAGGGTAGCGAGGCTACAATATTCTAGTGCCAGTACATTTAACGGAACAACATAAGCTTCTCCATCCTTTACATCTGAGGAGAAATTTGTAATATTTCTCTTTTAACCTGTCTTTGAAGATGGAAATTCATCAATTTCAGCAAAACCTTGTCAGGTGGTAGATTCATGAGCTCCTCCACATCCTTACTATCATCAACCAACTCAACAAGTTTAGGTATTTTCTTCAAATTTAGGTTTGCTAGCAATTGAATCTTGATAATTTGAGATATCAAGCCAAGGACAAGATGTGGTCGCCCTTCAATTAAATCTTGTGTTCCAATATTTACTACTGTGCATCCAATTGCCTTTTTAGAATTGAGACAAAGTGTATGATTTTCATTCCTCTCCCAGGGATTGAGATTCTTCTTGGTATTTATTGCTCGATCATCAATGGTACCAGGAACAACCACATTAATCACTTTACACAGAGGAATGGCAGCTTTGACAATCTCAAGAAGATCATTTGTCAAGGATCAATGGGAAGGTATCTTTTCATCACCAAATCCTCTTCATAAAATCCGTTATTATTTCATGGGTCTCCAGACGTTTTTTTTATAATGCTATTTTGGCAAAAACTGAAAGGACACTGGTGAAGGCTGTGAGACATGGTGTTACAACTGCCAATTGCATTTGCTTTAAAGTCTCTAAATCTTTTCAACGGATCCATTTTGGGCAAACCCTGTGAACATTGCATTGGGCGAGGCCACATTGCTTCTGAGGTGTCTTGTAAAATGGTTCGCAGTCCTCTTTCTATGCTTCCACATTTTGTATACATGTATACATAAGCATCTGATATAAATCGCTACTCCATAACTCCCCTTTTGGCACAACCAATGAAGGATGTTGGCGTGAAATTTGGCTTTCACACCAAATACATTTGATTGAAAGTTCTAAAGCCTTTTCAACAAGTTCATTTTGTTTACATCCTACAATTGTAGAGCTCCCAATTTGACACGACTGAAGGAGATTAGCGTGGAGAACAACCTTAACTTCAACATCGGCCATTAACAAGGTTTGAAAACTCCTTTCATCGGCGATAAAACAAGTTTTGAAACTCTTTAGAATGTCGACGGATGGTTTTAAAGTTAAAAAAACTAAGCGAGCCACCAATGAAGATAATGACTTAAATATAAAGCTCCCTCAATATTTTTAACACTTTAAAGTCTTGGGAATAATTTAAACTTTGAACTCTCATCGTCCAATCCACAGTTCTACAAACTTGCAATACATTGATAATACAATTAATGAGATACACGTTGAAGGGGAATTTTGAAACCATCAATGACATCTTTATTGTTTGAGGAACTTGATAATATGCTGATTTAATACCTTCGAAACATTTACAATACTTTTCAATCAGTGGTTTTCATCCTCCACGAACCATGGAGTCGTGTAATCGATGAATTTGACCTTTTGAGAACTTCACACTCTATTCTAGATGTAACCAAATGGATACACACTAGCTTCTAAGACTTCCCCTTGCTGAGGAGAATCAGGTAAAACTTGTATGTTAATTGTAGAGGATAATGTAGGCTTGAGTACTTGTGCATAGAACTAAGAACTATTGGTCACCAAGACTAGGATTAGTTTAAAGCTCTAGATTAATTCATCTAAATTAATAGGAGTATGTGGGAATGAATGGTACTGTGTAGTTTCAAAATTTCATAAACTAGTGAAAGAAGTCTATATACTAGCGATTTTAAGAAGCCTATTAAAATAAAAATAAGAAAAGAGCAACCATGAAACAAGGTGAGGCATAGTGGGTAGAATGCAATTCATGTTTATATTAACTTTGGGTTGGTTTTGATTTGAGATGTATTTCCTAAGGTGGAAAGCATTGATAGTTTCACCAAACGCTTTACCTTCCATAGTGCACAAAAGGTAAGTGTTCTTACTGACATCTTCCTTAAATAGATACAAACCTACCTAATTTGGTATAAGTTTTTTACCTTCACTAGATCTATGGTCTCTAAGGTTGTGTATTCTAAGCACAAGGTCTCCAAGCTTGAAGGGTCTAGGAATGACCTTTTTGTTGTATTTCTTACTTTTGCAAACTAAGTACACCTCATCTGTCTATACAACTCTTAATAATTTCTCATCTAGCATGTATCTGCCAATTTGATGGCTTGGTATTCCCCATGCTCGAGAAGTCCTTGTAGGGACACCCAAAGGTTAGGTATTTCTACTACTAGGGATAAAAATACTTTTGATCCTAAAGTTACAAGCACATACGAGGTTGCCCAAATAGGAATTTGGATTCTCATCCTATAATCCCAAAGGTAGGATACAATTATAAGTGTAAATTTGATTTTGAGTCCTCAACAATTTTAACAAGTATAACCTTCAAAGTTTTGTTTGTGGCTTCTTCTTGTCCATACCATTGAGGATAATATACGTGCACAAAATTGTGGATGATGTGAAATCATTCACACAATTGTCATATTTGAGGGTTTTTAAAAGATGAGGCATTATCCATCACTATGACCTATCAGATTCCAAATATGTAAATGATTTGATTTAAAATGAATTTCATGATTACCATCCTAGAGATAGTAGTTAGAGGAATAACCTCTACCCATTTTGTGAAATATTATATTGTTGTAACTCGATGCTTCTGGATTAAACTGTGTGATAGTATTTTCTCTCAACGTTTCGGATCACACCGCATGATCCATCATCAGGAGAAAGAAAGCAAGAGAGGAGAAATAGAATAGATAATTGCAGACCAAGTAGGTTAAATAGAAAGGGGAAGAGAAGTGGCGTGGGGACTAAGAGACCACAAGGGAACGGACAAGAATCATTCTATTGGTCCCCACACCACTTCTCTTCCCCTTTCTATTTAACTTGCTTGGTCTGCAATTTTCTATTTTATTTCTCCTCTCTTGCTTTCTTTCTCATGATGATGGATCATGTAGTGTGATCTGAAACATTGAGAGAAAATACTATCACACAGTTTAATCCAGAATCATCGAGTTACAATATTATGGAATGTGGAAATCTGATGTCTATTATTGTATGGTTGTTATTATGACAATGTAACCATCAATTAATGGTTGTGGGATCTCCCCCATGAAGTCCAATCCTTATGTGGATAATGGCCATGGCATAACAATGGTTTGGAGATCTTGAGTCAAGGTGTGGTGAACATGTGCATACATCTAGCACTTTGGACAATTCTTTTCTTCACAAATTTAATTGCATCCCCTTCACAATTGGGCCAAAAGCAACCCAAATGGTGAATTTTCCTTGTTGTAGCATGCCCACTAAAATATCCTCCATAGATGCCACTATGACATTCCTCTAAAAATTTCCATTCCTCATGTTTATCTACACATCTAAGTAAAATCATGTCAAGGACTTTCAATATAAAGTGTTATCAATCATGACATAGATTGACACTAGGATACATATTCACCTTTTTTTAAGGGGTGTCTAATCCTCGAGATAAGTTTCATTCTTCAAATACCTAACTGTGTCTCCATACCATGGAGAGGAAGTGTATTTAGTGAGCTCTACAATGCATGCCCCTTCATTGAGGAAATATTCATTAATTTGTTATTCTTGGGGAACAGGATTATTTGCTAGCTAGTTAGCGATAACCTACCCTTTTATGGAATTTCGATTGATGTATGTTAACTTGAATTCACTTAGTAAGGTTAGGAAGCATCACTCCCTCCTTGATTTTGGTTGGAAGCATCACTCCCTCTACAGGGGTTTTGACCTAAATATAACTCATATTTCTTGATTTAGCATGTAATGGTGGAGATGCTGCATGGTGAAGATTATGACCAAACATTCTTTCTCAACTTGAGCATGGATTTTTCTCATCATCAAGTGAAGTATATTTCCTTTTCCTTTCCATCATCTTTCTATGATAACATGCACATGATAAAGACTTTAGTGCTCTAAAGTATATGGTAAATAGGTGAACTTGACAGAGGCAACATAAGTGTGGTAGGGTGAGGAGAAACCTCTTCACCTTATTGAAATGGATTTGACAATCCATTTTCCAAGTTATCTAATTTTTTTTCCTCAATATTTTATTGATCAAATATATTTTGAATGTAACATCTAGTATAAAATGTCGTGTTTCCCTTAGGTAGCCTAAGAACATCCTAACGATGCATTTTGTGGTTGGAGGAGTTGCATCTAGAACAAACTTCACTTTAGCAAGGTCCACATCTATTCACCAATGAGAGACAATGAATCCTAACAATTTTTTGGTTGTGAATCCAAATATGCACTTTTCAAGATTTAACTTGACTTTATATTTGCACAACCTAGTAAAAATCTTGTGTGAATCCTCAACATGCTTTGATCTCTTTTTAGACATTATAAGAAGATCATCCACATAAGATTCCACCATATGATGAATGAGTTCATGGAAGATGTGGGTCATGGCCCTTTAATATATGGTTGCTATGTTCTTCAAGATGAAAGGTATCACGATGTAGCAAAATGTTCCCTAGGGAATGGTAAACATTATCTTACTCTGATTGGCTTCCATAATCTAAGAAACCGTCCATGAGGGAAAACATCTCATATTTATTAGTAGAATCTAATTTGGTCCATAGAAGGGAGAGGAAAGTTATCTTTTAGACATGTTTTTATTAATATCTTTGAAATCAATGCATATCCTAACTTTCCCAATCTTCTCGAGTACTAGGACTATGTTCAATATCCATTTTGCATAGTCCATCAGTTCGATGAAACCCACATCCAGAAGTTTCATTAATTCTTATTTCACCATGACAACCACCTTGGGTTTGATTGGTCTTAGTTTTTGCTTGACCAACTTTTCTTCAAGTTGATGACTAAGATATGGACAACTATCAAGGTCTAGACCAAGCATGTTTGAGTACACCCATTTGAACACGTCTACAAAGTCAATGAGGAACTTTGCATATTATTCTATTTCTTTTCTCACTAGTTTGGCCCCAAGATTTAAAAAAATCAATCTCCTAGACTACCTATATGCAAGTCTATTACGTCTCTTGCTAAATATGGATGACCCTTTTTGAGATTCAAAGCAATAGGTGGCATATCTAGGGTTTGTTCAACTTGAAGAATGCATATCTCTCAACAAGATTATCAGGATGGAACAAAATTGTATGCCCTCTCTTAGTGTACACTTGTGGCAGAGTGTCATAGGCATGCAAATATTCTAATATAGCTTCATCATTTTCTACATAATTGTGCATGAAGGGTGTTGGAATTAGTCCGGACAACTGAGATGTGGGGGTGAATCAGTTGTCCCACAAATTTTAATCTTTTCTGCTTTTAATCTTCTTTAACAACCTTCAATCAGATAAACATTAAAGCATGAATCAATAACACAAGAGCAGAAATAAATTAAGCACACATAACACCATAATTTTTACGTGGAAACCTGGTTAAGGGAAAACCACGGTAGGGGTTAACCCACAAGATTCGTACCCTGTTAAAAGTACTTAGAAGAAAAGAGAAGGCACATGCCTTCAGGCTCACTGCCCAGAGCTCACTGCCTACAAAATTTATGTTCAATATAGAAAGAATTAACTGATAAATAACATCTACTTCATGACTGGTTCAGTTTCATTGAATGCTCACAAAACTTCTGCTCTGCCCCAAATACTTCTTGTTCTTCTGCTTCTCCTCTACTCTGCTCTACCTTTGATCCTTTCTTTAGAATTTATTATTTCGCACAAGGATAATTTTCCACAACTCATCAACAAGTATTTATAAGCTTCATCAACCTTGGAATGAACATCAAGGTCGGCACTACAAACATCTGATTTAATGTGAATCACTAAGCTGTTAGCCAAACATAACTGGGACTCAAATCTTCCTTGATCAACATGCCACGTTTCATAGAATTGCTCTTAGATCATCCGCAGTACGCTTGAATCATCTAGTCGGCCAAGACTGGGAAGAACAACAACACCAGGAAGGAAATCTTCATTGGCAAGCTCAAACTTCAATGCGGACCTCCAACATAGTAGTCACACAATCCAAAGACCTCCACAAGCACATTGAATTCAACAAAAAACATCCGCACTCCTCCAAATCATCAGAATCACTTACATCTTCCTCTAGAACCTCAAGAACACTATCTGCCATGACTATCACATTAGAAAGATTGCTTGCAGACCTCCAAAACACGAACCACTTGAATGGATGATACACACTAACTTCCCAAACATGCCTGTAGATTCGCAGATCATCATTTGACATATCCAGAACAATTTGGACCTCTTTCCTGTCACTCTGTCTCTCCTAAACACTGCAAAACTTGTTCAACTTAGATGACCATAGCTTCTTCAAATCTTCATACGAACCCTTCAAAACTCAATTGGAGCTTCTTTAGACAATCCTCTACTCAGCCATATGGTCTGCATACATTGATCCCCATTAATTTTCTTAATATCCTCAACAATCCAGTTTTCTATATAGGCAGCAAAATAGGATACAGTTGACACGAATGGCAACAAGGATATGTTGACATCAATGACAACACCACTTAGGCACATATTTGCAACAATCTCCCCCTTTGTCATTGATGGCAACATATGATGTGAAAAATTGATTTGACCATCAAGACAAGACCTTCTCCCCCTTTCTCTTATCACTTCTGTAATCACTTTCTTCACTGCTCCCCCTTTCATCAGCAACTAGTTTTTCACATGAACTTCTCTCCCCCTTTGACATCAATGGCAAAGGGCACATATTTGCAATCTTTTCTCCCTTTTTATTTTAGACTGATCCCAAAATTTTTATACTGACTACTCCCCCTAAGTAGTATCTCTTTAACATCAACCCAGATCACAAGATATGACTGTGAATTCCACTGGACTGATGCACCTTAGTGCATCTTAGTTCTGATCAGGAGGGGTAATAACCCCTAACTTCTCTCTGAGATACTCAAAAGTATCTTTGGGAAGAGGCTTAGTGAAAATATCCACAATCTGATCCTTTGAAGACACAAACTCCAACTTGACTTCATTCTCATTTACCTTCTCTCTCAAGAAATGAAACTTGATGGATATATGCTTTGTCTTTGAATGCAACACTGGATTCTTTGAGATACTTATTGCACTTGAATTATCATAGAAGATTTGTGACATGCTTCTCAAACATAATTCTAATGTCCTTCAACATTTGTTTCATCCACAGAACTTGAGTACAATTGTTTGCTACTGCTATATACTCTACCTCTGCTGTAGATAGGGAAATTGCCTCCTGCTTTTTGCTCAACCAAAAAACCAATCTACTTCCCAAGAAGAATGCACCACCACTAGTGCTTTTTCTGTCATCCACATCTCCTGCTCAATCAACATCTGTATATGCATGTAGAGTGAAGTCATTATCCTTTGGATACCATAATCCATAATCAATTGTCCCTTTGAGATATCTAAAAATTCTCCTAACTACTACAACATGGGATTCTTTAGGATCAGCTTGGAATCTAACGACAAGCCCAACTACATTCATGATATCAGGTCTGGTTTGAGTCAGATAGAGTAGTGCTCCAATCATTGATCTATACCTTTTCTGATTTGCCTTAGGGGAGTCATCATCTTTACTCAACTTACATCTGGTTACCATAGGCATACCTACTAGCTTTGAGTCTTCCATTCCAAACTTCTTCAACAATTCTTTCACATACTTAGACTGAGATATAAAGATACCTTTATCTGACTGAGTGATTTGCAGACCTAAGAAGAAGTGCATTTCACCAAACATGGACATCTCAAATTCACTTTGCATCTGATTAGCGAATGTTTTGCACATACTCTCATTTCCACAAAAAATGATATCATCAACAAATACCTCAACAATTAGAATATTCTCATGATTAATCTTGAAGTAGAGATTACTGTCAGCAGTGCCTTTGCTATAACCTAGCTTTAGCAAATACTTATCTAATCTTGCATACTAGGCTCTTGGGGCTTGTTTGAGTCCATACAATGCTTTCCTTAATCTGCACACCATATATCTCTGATCAGACAACTAAAATTCTTTCGGTTGCTCAATGTAGACTTCTTCTAACTCTCCATTTAAAAATGCTGACTTGACATCCATCTGAGACTTTGAAATCTTTATAAGCAGCAAAAGCAAGAAACAGTCTGACTGCTTCTATTCTTGCCACCGAAGCAAAAGTTTCTTCAAAATCAATTCCTTCCACTTGAGAATATCCTTTGCATACCAACCTTGCTTTATTTCTTACAACTTCACCATCTTCATTTAGTTTATTCTAGAGGACCCATTTAGTTCTAATCACATTTTTGTCCTCAGGTCTAGAAAAAAGATCGTAAGTGTGATTCTTTTCAATTTGCATTAATTCTTCTTCCATTGCCTTTACCCAATTTTCATCTTTGCAGGCTTCACTTACTATTTTTGGTTCTGTTGGTGCCTGATTTGACTTTCAGTTAATTTAGCAATTTTCATGCAGGCACCTTCCCAAAAAATCCAAAAATTTCCTAAGTGTTGGCCCTCCTCAGCATTTTTCAATAGCAGCATCATATTTTCTCTGAGGTGGTCAGCATCATCATGATTTTCTGTCGACCAGATCATCAGGATCATCATGTTTCAATATCGGGTGATATTTGGATATCATCCCGATCTTGCAGTAGAGCTACAGTGCACCCTGATGTTCTTTGAGTTAAGAGGCTCATCATCATCATCATCCGGTCTATAGTGCATCATGATCTTTTGTATGGGGGGTGATATTCTGAAATATCGGGTTATCTTTCTAATATCACCCCGGCGCCTATATGGCGATGACATCATCAGGATTTTTGAAGGCATCGGCAGGAAATTGCATATCGGCATAGGTTTGAGATGCTGGGCCGATGGTGGTCGTCTTGCTGAAGAGGGTGAGGTTGTTGATGGACCATCGGGGTGACTTGTGTTGTCGGCGAAGGATCTTTTGTGCTTGCCGATGGCTTTGGTCATACCGATGGTGAGATGTGGAGTTCGCGGTCGGCGAGACAACTGAGATCGATGAGAGTTTTTTGGGGTGAGCCGATGGTAGAAGTTTGGCCGATGGGCTTTTGGAGAGAAAGGCGTGTGTCGAGCGTGGCAAAAACGCTCGACGCTTATTATGCATGTGGCCATGTTTTTGAACTACTGAAGGAGTCTCCGCACCGTGCATGTGGGATTAATGTTCCTGCATAACTTGAACCTTCAGTAAAATGCGTTTTGGCGGGAATTTCCTTTTTGAGTGCTGCGATGGTTTCCAGGTAGGCCGCGGGTGGTTGAGCCATCAATGGCGACTGTAGCAGGCGTATGGGCGATGGTACAAACGGTGAAGCTGTCTAATTATGAATGAAGACCCTAGATGGCGGCACAAGGCTCGAGGCCTCCCTTGTCTGCTACAACAATAACTTCTGAGCGCCATTCCTTCTGAGATCTGTATTTGGTAGGATTTTTGGTCAACCATGTAATTAATTGCTGTGGGTACACTTTCTGGCCGATATAGGCAGACTGTGTTACCATTGTTTGGTTGTTGAAGGCCTGAGGCATTTTTGTGTAAATAATGGAGAACAGGGCATGATCTTGGCTATTTTATCCCATTTTGGAGTTTATGAGTTGCAACATGAATGTATTTTGCACATATTTTCAGTTTCAGTGTTAATGTTATATGAAAAATGCTTATTGCATGTGTCTATCTGCTTGTCTCCATTTGCTGCATGTTATTCTCTTTCTTTTGAATCTGGTTGCATGTCAGCAGGGATATCTGTAAGTAGAAGCAGTTAGATACCCATTCTTGGGTGATGTTTGTAAGGCAAGCATCAGTCCAACCCCCTGAAACTTGAGTGAAAGTTGCAAACCATCTATTGTATACGTCTAGTTGACTCCTTGCCCAATGGATAGGCACCAGTCTACTCCTAGATCAGTAGTTATGAGCCAAAACCCCTTGTCTTGCATCCCAGACATTATGTCTGCCCATTTCATCACTTCCACCTGTTAGTTGTAGGATTAAGAGTAGGAAAACCTCTGCATGCTCTCATACTCGACCAGACATATATGTCCAAGAACGTTGCCCACCTTGTGATCTATCATACAGATCTTGGTCCATACATGAGAGTATTCTGCCTGTTGCTGTCAAGCTAAATCATTGTGTTGTTGAGCTAGTCAAGGTTACATCTTAAGTTATAGGGATACCCCCCTTGGTGCGGCAGAACCAGAAGTGAAGGGGAGGAGCTCACGCAACCTCCTGTATTAGTTGGCTGAATCTGCATGTGCATAGGAACTGGCAAACCCTGATGCTGATTCAGAAGAAAAACCAACAGGTTCAATCTTTGAAATCAGACAAATCTCTTCTTGATCTTCAACAATTCTTCTCCTAGTTCAAACACCTTTATTTCTATCTCCTATGATTTGATCTTCAAGATGATGCACTTGCCTTTCTTGACTTGGATTTTCATCTTGATCATCTGAATCACATCTGCAAGACCTGGAATGTCCTTCTTTGCTCTCATCAACTCTGACATTAGCACTTTCAACAATCTTTTTCAACCTCTTGTTAAAGCACCAATATGCTTTGCTTTGAGTAGAGTAATCCAGAAAAAATCCTTCATCACTTCTTGCTTCAAACTTGCCTAGATCCTCATCTCTTTTGATATAGCATTTACTACCAAAAACTCTAAAGTATCTTACAGTAGGAGGATGAACAAACCAGAGTTCATAAGGAGTCTTACCAGAATTGCCTTTGATCTGCACCTAGTTAAGAGTGTAGACAACAATACTCATAGCTTCTCTCCAATAAACTTGTGGAAAATTTGTTTCCATCATCATGGTCCTGGAAGCTTCTTGAATGGTCCGGTTCTTTCTTTCCACAACTTCATTTTGCTGAGGAGTCCTAGGAACAGATAACTATCTTTTTATTCCATGCTTTTCACAGAATGTATCAAACTCACCGGAGGTAAACTCTCCACTTTTGTCGGATCTCAGACACTTTATCTTTATACCAATCTCATTTTCCACCATAACTTTGAAAACTTTGAATTTGTCAAGAGCTTCTGATTTTTCTTTTAAGAAAGTTACCCACATCATTCGGGAGTAATCATCAATCAGCAACATAAAATATCTGTCTCCTTGCACACTCCTAATTCTAGCAGGACCACATAGATCAGTATGCACAAGTTCCAATCACCCACTTGAAAATTGTTCTTTACTGTTGAATATTGTTTTGTTCTGTTTACCCAATTGACATTCTCTACACATGCTATCAGGTTTCACAAGTCTTGGAAGATTTCTCATAGCCTGAGTAGAACTTATCTGACACATTCTCCTATGCCACAACCAACTCTAATTTGTCTGTGCAATCAAACAACTCTTACCATAACTACTTAATTGAAATATGTTACCTCTAGTTTGTGTACCAGATGCAATTTTAGTTCTAGAGCTTTCCAAGATTCTGCATTTACCATCCTTGAATCGGAGATCATAACCTTTGTCAACCAACTGTCCAACACTAAGAAGATTATGCTTCAGCCCTTCCACATACAGAACATCATTTGTGTTATACTTACCATCAAAAGAGATGGATCCTCTGCCACAGATTCTACCAGCTGAGTTGTCTCCAAATTTCACAATTCCACCTTCATATTTTTCAAAGTTTATTAACTTACTTTTATCACCAGTCATATGATGAGAACATCCACTATCAATCACCCATTCATCCTTTTCAACAACCTGAGCAGCCAAGGCACTTTCCACATTTGCACAGCTAGCAGATTCAGTAGACACTGGATCTTCTTCTTTGATAGCAATGAATACCCAATCATCTTTAGTGGCACCTCCATGATCAGATTCATCATCTGTGACTCCTTCCTCTCTAGCTTTTTGGACATAGTAACAATTCTTTTGACCTTTATATCTGTTAGGGTTTGGCTTTGAAAATTTCTCCGGACATCTTGAGGCAAAATGACCAATCTTATTACAAGCAAAACATTTGAATGGCAACTTTCCTTCATACTTACCAGATCCTCTTGGCATTCTTTTGACAATGAGAGCTTCCAGTTTTGTAGACTCAATTTTATCAACTTCAAGATCCTTCCTTGCCTTAGCAAATTTGTTTGATCTTGCAGAAGAGCTTTCACCCAGATCATATCTTTGTTTTCCATATACACTGACTTTAAAAGTAGATTCAAACTTAGGTAGAGAATCACCAAACTCACTTAATTCAAAAGATGAAATTTTGCCAACCAGCTGATCTCTTGTAACTTTTGAGACAATCCTGATCTCTTCTATAACAACAACCTTATGTTTGTATGAATCAGGTAAAGATCTAAGCACTTTTACCACAATTTCTGATTCTTCCAAAGTTCCATTAGCACACCTGATACCACACACAAGTTCATTTATCTTTTGCATGTAGATTGTGATGTTTTCATCTTCACTCATCCTTAGATTTTCAAAATTTCCTCTTAGACTTTGTAGCTTGGCACATTTGACATATTCATCGCCTTCATAAAGATTCTCCAACTTCTTCCAGATTTCATGAGCAGTTTTAGTCCAAAGACATTTGTCATTTCTGAATCAATCAGGGCACTCAATAAGGCTTCTTTAGCTCGAAGGTTATTTTGAGCATATTTGATTTGATCTGGAGTTGAAGGACCTTTCTCTAGAGGTTTATACTCATCATTGGTTATTGCCCAATAAGCATCACCCATCCATTGCAAATGGCACTTCATGCGACTCTTCCAAACAGAGTAATTTGTTCCATCGAATCTCGTACTATCCTTCTTGTAAGTTGACATCCTAGATCTCCTCGGGCGGTTCAGATTCTTTTAGAGGAACCTCACTCTGATACCAATTGTTGGAATTAGTCCGGACAACTGAGATGGGGGGTTGAATCAATTGTCCCACAAATTTTAATCTTTTCTGCTTTTAATCTTCTTTAACAACTTTCAATCAGATAAAAATTAAAGCATGAATTAATAACACAAGAGTAGAAATAAATTAGCAAACATAACACCAGAATTTTTACGTGGAAACCTGGTTAAGGGAAAACCACGGTAGGGGTTAACCCACAAGATTCATACCCTGTTAAAAGTACTTAGAAGAAAAGAGAAGGCACATGCCTTCGGGCTCACTGTCCAGAGCTCATTGCTCAAGAGAGGCTTACTACCTACAAAATTTATGTTCAATACAGAAAGAATTAACTGATAAATAACATCTACTTCATGCCTGGTTCAGTTTCATTGAATGCTCACAAAACTTCTGCTTTGCCCCAAATACTTCTTCTCTAATTCTTCATCCTACATAGCTCTTGTTCTTCTACTTCTCCTTTGCTTTGCTTTGCCTTTGAACCTTTCTTCAGATTTTATTATTTCGCACAAGGATAATTTTCCACAAGTCATCAACAAGTATTTATATGCTTCATCAACCTTGGAATGAACATCAAGGTCGACACTACAAACATCTGTCTTAATGCGAATCACTAAGCTGTCAGCCAAACATAAATGGGACTCAAATCTTCCTTGATCAACATGCCATGCTACATAGAATTTCTCTTAGATCATCCGCAGCACGCTTGAATCATCTGGTCGGCCAAGACTGGGAAGAAAAACAACACCAGGAAGGAAATCTTCATTGACAAGCTCAAACTTTAATGTAGACCTCCAACATAGCAGTCACATGATCCAAAGATCTCCACAAGCACATTGAATTCAACAAAAAAACATCTACACTCCTCCAAATCATCAGAATCACTTGCATCTTCCTCTGGAACCTCAAGAACACTATCTGCCATGACTGTCACATTAGAAAGATTGCTTGTCGACCTCCAAACCACGAACCACTTGAATGGATAATACACACTGACTTCGTAAACATGCCTCAAGATCCATAGATCATCATTTGACATATCAGGAACAATCCAGACCTGTTTCCTATCACTCTGTCTCTCCTGAACACTGCAGAACTGGTTCAACTCAGATGGCCATAGCTTCTTCAAATCTTCATGCGAACCCTTCAAAACTTAACTGGAGCTTCTTTAGACAATCCTCTACTCAGCCATATGGTCTACACACATTGATCCTCATTAATTTTCTTAATATCCTCAACAATCTAGTCTTCTATATAGGTAGCAAAATAGGTTACAATTGACACGAATGGCAACAAGGATATGTTGAAATCAATGACAACACTGCTTAGGCACATATTTGCAACAAAGGGCTCTACTCTATTTTCAGTGTAGCTAAGTATGCATGGTAGTAGATTGTTACTTTCTACCAATAACCCACATTAGATTGCAATAATAAATTTTAATTTTGTAACTGTGTGTGAGCTATGAACATTGTTGAGAAAGTGGCCAAGGAATCAACTATCTAGTTTCCTCTCTAGAGATAGCATTCCTGGAGTAGACAAGATACTGGATTAGCTTTCAAATTGTGCATTTGTATGATTGTAATCATTCCAAATTCATATTATAGTTCTTAGAAACCTAATTTATCACCAGCTAAGAATCTTCAAAGTCAAATGTTTCGAGCTCCCAATTTCAAAGCTAGCATGACTCCTAATGAAAGAGATTTTTAGTCAACAACATTGTTGGAAGCCTAATTAGAAAGGTGAATGGGAGAACTCTCACATTTGCTCAAGTTAGAACTACCCCAACTCTAGCTCTTGTCCTACATCTAGCTCCATCAAAATGGAGGGTCCAAAGATTATTTGATGTTGAAATAGTTTGCGATGGAACCTCCTGTTTCAAAATGGGTTAGGGGTCTTCATATTCAAGGGTAAGTCCAACCATGTAAACTTGGGTGTCTATCTCTTCATTATCTTTGGCTATCTCAATATTATATATGTTGGTATCCTCCTTGAATGGAATTAATGCCAGATTGAAAGGGGTGTAAGGCCACGTCGAGTGGGCATCAAATTAAAATTCACTTGATTCCTCATTTCAAGGAAATCCAAGAAGCCAAGACAAAGATACCCTTGACCCCTTGAGGAAGGATCATGCGAATGTCCAAGAAGATTCATTGTAGTGTGATGCATGCTACTTGCCCCATGATCTAGTGAAGAGTGCTAAATTGTAATTGCACTTTTAAAAGAGAAAGGATTCCCCAATGAAGATTGTACTCCAGAATAGTATGAAGATGGTGATGTGGACCATCTTGATGCATATGAATGTGATGAGTTCTTTCAATGTGATGATAACAACTATCAAGTTCAGTATGAGTTACCAAACCATGATTTTAAACATCTTAAGAAACTCATGAAACAAAGGTACAAAAGGGTGAAGCCTTCAACTAAAGACATTAAGGCTCTTGCTAATGCAACTATTATACAAATGCAAAGTGAGTATCAACTTAGAAGCAAATAGGTGAATGCCAAAAATGATATTATAACTACAGTTATAACAACAGTATTGACTAAACCTATAGATAAAGGAAAGCAAAAAATGGACACTGAGATTAGGAACAAGGATAGTGTGGAAAAGAATATGAATAAGATTGTAGAAAAGTTGGAAGAAAAGAAAAGATTCTCTATGGCAAAGACTAATTTGCAAAAAAGGTATGTTCCAAAGAATAAGCATGAAAAATTACTAATAAGCAATGTTAAAAAATCCTAAAGTGATAGAAGCAAGTGGCCTGCCAAATTAGATAAAGAAAATATCAAATGAAGGGAAAGATACTACTAAAGGAATTGTAAATGTCATTGATGAAAAGGGTGTCACTACTAGTGGTTAGGTAATGCCTTTTGTCCCTAATACTCATGCTAGAACTTTACCTTTGTCCACTCTTTTTCTAAAACATGTCCCCATTGACATGGCCGTCACATTGAACCAAGTCAAGGTCCAAATACTAGTGAGAGAATTTTTTAGAATCCCTAAGCATAAAGAAAGGGCCTTATTGTACATCAATACCCCAACCACATTTGAGCATCCTATAGATTCTTTGAGTGATTCCAAAGATGATACAATGTCGAGGTTAATGCTCAAGAAGAACTTGAGGTTTATCTTTGTATAGTATCTGTAAGTATTCAAACAATTATTGATCCATTTTTCAGCTCCGTTCTAATAAAAGGGTGGTTGGTCTACAATTACATGTTGGATTCTGGAGCTTCAAGCAATGTTATGCCACTTGAGGTCATGAATTAACTAGGCTTGAAGGTTTCCAAGTCATATGGAAAATGTTATGCAATGAATTCTAGGGAAGTTAATACTATAGGATTTGTTAATGGTGTGGAAGTGCAACTTGTTGCATACCCTGGTAAATGTTTCATGATGAATATAATTATTGTTGACTGTCCAACAAACTAGGGTATGTTGCTGTCAAGAAAGTGACCAACTTCAATAAGTGGTAACATTTAGATGGACCCATCATATGCCACTATACCATTACATGCAAAGGAGGTTTGATTGCATAGGGAAAAGAAATTGATACACATTGTGGAGGACCCAAAAGAAGCAAAAAATGAGGTGCTTTATATAGAAGGTGAGCTTGATAACATAATTGGTTACTGTGATGATTGTGTTGGCAACCATATTGACCCTAGTTCATGCCCTTAATTTATTCTAAAAAAAATGATATATGGGATATATATTTTGATAGTACTTGCTCTAGGGAAGGAAATGGTGTAGGTATTGTTTTGGTGTCACCCAATGACACAAGTTATAGATTTACTTTTAGGTTAAATTTTGACTGCACTAACAATGTGGCTAAATATGAGGCCCTGCTACTTGGTTTGAATATAGTCTCTAGGCATGAAATTAAATGTTTAAGTGTAAATGGTGATTGACAACTAGTATTGTCTCAAGTTAGAGGTTCATATGCAACCAAAGAAAAAGATTAAGGATGTATAGGAATGCAATATGGGATACCATAGAAATGTTTGATGCTTTTGATATCATGTGGTTGGATAGAAATGAAAATATTATGGATGATGCTCTTACTATCATGGCCTCAAAGTTTGATGCCTCTTTGACATCACCCAATTTCATGTATAATGTGGAGGTTCTCACCGGGCCAAGTATTCTTGATAACATATACAATTGGTAGATGATTAATGATGATAGGTAGATACATGAGTTCCTAAACTACATAAATAATTTTGAAAAGTTCTAGCTCATCAATTGGCAACCTATAGTAGAAGTTTAACATGGAAAAGAAACCCTTTTCATAAATAAGATTATTTAGCTCAAAACTAATACCATTTTGAGGGGTCCTATAACACTTGAAAGGATGTTTGATAGTATTGATTGCTACAAGACAATGAGAAATTCAATCAATGAAGATGATGTAGAAGGTTTAAACCTATGTACTAAAGAAACTCCCAAGATTATTTACGTTGGTAAAAGGTTGAAGCTGGTAGAAAAATAAATGCTAAATGTAATATTGAGAAATTTCAAGAAGTATTTTGCATGGTCATATGATGAGCTAAAATCCTATAGGGAAGAGTTGTCCCAACAAACCATTCCCTTGGAGCTTGGTGTAAATCGATCCAAACAAAAATAAAGGCATATCAATCCCACATTGGCCCCTCAGATGCATAATAATTGATGAATTTGAAATAGGGTGGTATAATCAAGTCAACTAAACATTCAAAGTGGGTATCCAATCTTGTCCTAGTAAGAAAGAAAAATGGAGATAAGGCTCTGTGTGGATTTTAGAAAATTGAATAGCAAGTCCCTTAAGGACAACTATCCATTGTCTTACATGGATCATTTTCTTTAGAGGTTAGAGTTGATGTCAATGATGGATGGATTCTTAGGATATAATCAAGTTGTGGTCAAGGAATTTAAGAAACATGTAATAGCAATCACAATTTTGTGGGGGACATTTGTTTATGTGAGGATACCTTTCAGACTTGAAAATACATGAGCCACCTTCCAAACAATAATGGATGTTTTTTTCCAGTTTAATAAATGAAATCATGGTGGTCTATTAGGATGATTTATCGCTTATTCCAAGGATAGGAATTCCCATTGTAAACACTTGAAGTTAATATTCTAACGATGCTCAAAATATGGGATTTTCCTTAAATCTAAAAAAAGATGTATTTGGCATGGAAGAGGGCAAGTTACTTGGGCATATAGTGTTGAAGAAAGGGGTAAGGATTGACCTTGAAAGAATTAAGGAAATAGACCTCATCCCTTAGCCCAAAATAGTTAAGGTAGTGCAATCCTTCTTTTGGACAAATTACCTTCGTTAGGCGGTTTGTTGCTAGCTTTTTTGAGAAGGCAAATCTCAAAGGTGCTCAAGAAAGGAAAATTATCTAGTTGAGATAATGAGTCAACTGATTCGTTCATGAAAATTAAGGATGCAGTCAAACATGCACTAGTATTGGCAAGCCCTAATTAGTCAAAGCCTTTTCAATTATTTTCTTTTGCTTCCTTCTACATTCTTACTATGGTTTTACTCCAAAAAAAAGCTAATGCGTATGAACAACCAATTGCCTTTAGAAAATCATTGCAAAATATCAAATTGAGCTACTCCATCATGGAAAAACATGCTTATGCTCTAGTCAAGGTTGTTAAAAACTTTAGGTCTTATCTCATAGGAGCTAGAATCATTGCTTATGTGCCTCACATTGCTATGAGGGACATCTTTATTTTGGAAAGAAGCTTTGAGCAAAAGGTGCAAGTGGATTTATAAGATCCAAGAGTACAACATGGAGGTGCAGACTACAAAGTTGTTTAAAGGTTAGGGCCTAGACAAGATAATGATAGATACAAACTTGGATGCAATAGAGGTACATCAAGTAATATTTGATTATGCACCTTTTCCTTGCCCTTTGAAAAATGATTTGTGGAATGAAGACATAGTTTTCTATTTGGAATACTTGAGTTGTCCCCTAGGATTGTATGATTGTTAGAAGAGGACTTTAAATTTGGCAGCCCAAAAGGTATGTGCTATTGAAGGGACAATTAATGTGGATGAACCTGAATGGATTGCTGCTCAAATGCTTGAATAAAAAATAATCTATCAACATCATTGAGGGGTTTGTGGGGGACATTTTATGTCAAAGACCACTGCTCACAAGGTAATTATAGAAGGATACTAGTGGCCCATATTGTTCAAGTCTATGGCCAAATTGGTTAGGAAGTGTGATGTTTGTCAGAGATTATCTGGTAAGATGAAGTTTGCAGGTGCACTCTTCCTCACATTTATATCAATCAAGGCTTCATTTCAATAGTGGGGCATTGATTTTGTTGGAGAAATTATTGAAAGGTCAAGCAATGGGTACAAATGGATTTTTGTAGCCATCGACTACTTTACCAAATGGGTGGAGGTGATTTATACTAAAAATGCTACATCTAAAGTAGTGATTTATATCCTACTAAACAATATAATCACAAGGTTTAGTTTGCTTACAAGGATAGTTGTTGATAACACAATGTGTTTTAGATCCCACTATCTTTTTTCCATGTGTTCTAGATATATGCTTATTTTAACACATTCTTCTCCTTATCATCCACAAGGAAATGGCTAAACTGAATCTAATAATAAATGCATCATGACAATCATCAAGAAGACACTAGATCCAAATAAAAAAGATGGGATGATAAACTTAAATTTGTTGTTTGGGTAGATAGGATAACATATAAAAAGGCTATTGGTAGGAGACCCCTTGAATTAGTTTATACAACAAAAGCTAAGATGTCATTTAGTCTTGAGTTTCCATTGTACAAACTATTGTGACAAATTGAGGGAGAGGAAAATGATGTCATTTCCTTGAGAGTGCATGGTTGACTGAGCTTGAAGAAACTAGAAGAACTACAAATGAAAGAAATCTACTACAACAATAAAATATGAAGCATTTGTTTGATAGAAAGCAATTTAGAGTGATTTTCAAGTGGGGAACATTGTCCTTACAAGGAATGCAAGGTATCAAGATAAGGGTAAACATGGAAAATTTGAAGCCTTATGGGTTGGACCCTTTCAAGTTGTAAACAAGTGTGGTCATAGCACTTTTTACCTCAAGAGTTTAGATGGAGATTTCATGGAGCTTCTAAACCAAGGTTAGCATCTCAAGTAGTATTCCTCTTGACACTTTAAGGCTCTTTTTTGGCCTATGTATATATATATTTTTGTTTGTTTATTTGTGTTATGCCTCATTTATGGTTATTTTTGTGTTAACCCTATGCTCCTACTTTTGTTTGGCATTTTGGTCTACTCCTAGAAATAGTTAGATTCTCATTGTGCCTACAAAAGGCACACATCCCCAACTACAACCAATGTTGGTACTTGCCCCAATGGTCAAAATGTTTATAAGTCTTGTGTCATCTACCTTGGATTTCCTACTAGACCCTACTAACTCCTAGATGAAGTATTTTCTTGAAATAGTAATGAGTTATTGATCCTAGATGAAGTAATTAACTCCCTTGAGAGCCATGATTAAAAATCATGAAGGTTAAAGGGTGAAAAGACAATCATGACTATTACATCAACAAGACTTAATCACAAGACTGGTGGAGGAATATCATATTAGACACAAGAAATCCACTCCCTACCATCCTCAGGCTAATGATCAGGTTGAGGTCACAAACAGGGAGATTGAGAATATATTGACAAAAACAGTACAGCTTCATAGAAGAGATTGGGTTTCCAGGTTTCCAGAAGCTGTTTCGGCATATAGAACTACATGGAAGACAACTACATGATTCACTCCTTATGAATTTGTTTATGGTAAGACAACAGTCCTGCCTATAGAATTTGAATACAAAACCCTAAGGACAATAATAGAATTAGGGATGGATTTGACAAAAGCTCAAAAGGATAGACTACATTTGAATGCTCTTGATGAAATTAGATTGGAAGCCATCCACCACACAGAGGTTATATAGAAATAAAGAATTAAATGGCATGACAAGTATATCAATACTAAAGAATTCACTGTTGGTGATTGGGCCCTTCTCTATGATTCTAGATACAAAGATTTTAGGGCAAGCTTCAATCTCGATGGTTGGGACCATATGAGATTAAACAAGTATTCCCTAATGGTGTAGTCCAATTACAAACCATTGATGAGATCTAATTTTCATTGCTAGTAAATGGACACAGGCTAAAACTGTATAAGAAACCACTTCAAAAAGATGATTTTCTTGTCTCTCTAGCCATCAGTATCGTACTCATGACACTCTTGATTAAGGCTCTACAACACACATTGATACACCGTCAGAAGATGATCCACCAATCCTTTCTAGTGATGTAGAGGTTGAGTTAAATGACTCAACCCTTGTCACTGAGACCTAATTTTTCTTGCTTTATAATTCACATGCACACACAACACATTATCCATGGTGACCACAGTTAACTCTAGAGGGACCTATTTTTCATTCTCAGTGGGACCTATTATAGTTGGGATTTGACATATTGCATATGTAATTATGCAGTCGGGACCTGTGCTAGAGGCACCCGTAGCAACTCATATCTACAGATGTCTTTAACACTTTGGCAAACAGTACACCATTTTCCCGCTCATTCCATATCTTCTACACATTGCTTCATTTATTTTGAAATAAATTCAATGCTACTGCAAAAGTGTTCAACTCAAGCTCATGATTTGTTCATTCCCGCATTGTGAGTTGTCACCTCACATCAATTCCGTAGTTCCCGCTGCCTTACTATTCACCCACATGCATGTCATCTTGCTCATATCAAATGAACTGCCAAGTACGTGTTCTCAAATTCCAACATATGTTGATCATTTATTTCCATAATGTGTGTACAAAGGTAACTTTCAATGATTAACTTAGCTTTCTTTCTATATTCATTATTACTTTTTATTTATTTCATGCATGTGAAAATATTTATCACCATTCCATTTAATAAATACTCTTCCTTTCTTATCAATCCCACGTGAAGTGAGGTCACTTCACACATTAGTTGGGGGGAGGGTTTAATTTTTCAATTTTTGCCATCTTTGTCTTTAGAGATACCAGATAGAACATCCTATGCCATGTTTCGCCCAAAGTGTGAACTTGTTACCCTAAGGAAGTTACAGTTTGAAAAAGTAGGAGAGGCAACAAATTGTAGGTTGGTTCTTTTTAAGGTGGTGGAATTGGAGTTTAGCAGAAATTGACACTTCAAGAGGTTTCAAAACACATAGATAATGGGGGGTGATGTGATATGATGAGAGCCATCTGCACATAAGGAAATATTAGAGGATGTGTTAGTGCTACCACTCTTCACCAGAGTAGGATGGCTGGACTACTATTTGAAGTTAACAGAATATGATAATGAAATGGCAAACAAATTTGTAGCTACATTACAGTATGATGAGGTAATGGTCAGGGGATTGGTTGTATATTCTTCTGAGATGGCCATTGCCCAAGTCACAGGATTTCCATGCATAGGGTCTGAATATCCAGCTCGTGTTGATGTAACTGCAACAAGGGAAGAATTCTGCGAGCAAGGAGAGCACTTGGACTCAACAACACAAGCTACAAAGAGATTTTCCCTTCCATTCTTTTGGGGAAAATGTGCTTCATATATCATTAAATACTTTACTTGTGATGGCCGGCATAATTTGCTGTATACTGTGCATTTTAAGTTGCTTAATCATCTACGCCATGATAAGCTAGTCAATGTTCCCAATTTCCTGTATAATATGTTGAAAAGGATGGCATCTGAATATTAGAAAAAGCAAACAAACACCACGTTATCCCATCACTGTTTAATAACCCTATTGATTAGAAGAAGCCTGAGAATTCAACACCCACAGGTTGATTGGGAGGCTTTTAAACAATGTATAGATATCACAACACTTTTGGAAGAACCTAAAGCAGAGGATGAACCCCAACACGAGCCTGAACCTAAGATTGAGCCTAAACAAGAGGGGCCACAAGAGGAAGATACTCCAGAGGACAAGCCAGTAACAACAGAGGAACCCTCATCTTCTAACCCTAAAGCTATGAGAGGCACTGATTCAACACCTGTTAAGAAAAAGAGAAACAAGAAAAGTGTTGAGAAACATAAAAGCACTGTGAAGAGAGAAGATGCAGGGGAAAAGAAGAAGAAAAGGAGTAAAAATAAAAGGAAAAATGAAGTCAAGTAGGAGACTGCTACTCCTAGGCACTCTAGAAGGTTGAAAAGGCAAAGTGTGAAGGAAATAATTGTTGAGGAACAAGGGCAAGAAAGAGGTGAAGGACAACAACACCATGATCCAACACCAGTGAATACAGATTTAGATAAAGAAGGAAAAGCCCTTGAAGATGTCCCTACTGATGTTCACGAAAGTATTAATGTGTCTGCTAAAAAGAGAAGGTATGTTTCTCATCTTCTGATTCTGATTCAGAAGACATGTTTATTGCAAAGAAAATGGGAAAGTTAGTTCCTAGTAGTTCTACTAAGGAAATTTTTGATATAACCAAGGATGATAACGATGAAGGTCTAAATTTTTAAAAGTAAAAAGAATTGTTGGAAGATAGGAACATAAGAAAAGAACTTCAAGAAGCTCTTGATAGGATAAAACAATTGGAAGAGAAGGTGAAAGGATATGAAGAGAAGGACAAAGAAAAGGAGAAAAGAATATAAGAGTTGGAGGAGAAAATTCAAACCTATGGCCATGGAACCAATTTGGATATGTTAGAACAGATGGCTGTGAATAAAACAAAAACTGAAGAAAATGAAGTATTGACTCCACAACCTCAGGTATCAAGGACTCCAATGTATCACACCACTTTGTCTTTGGGTTTTGAATTAATGAAACTCACTCACAAATCCAAACAAGAAAAGGTAAGCTGGGAGAAGGAAAAACATAATCTCAATGTATCAATAGAAGATAAGAATTTGGTGATAAAGAGGTTGGAGGATAAGATGACAGAGGTAATTGATAGAACCATATAGATCATTGGGTGTAGTCCTCCATCGAGGGTATATGCATTGTTTCTGAAAGAAAAATTTCTTAGTTTCCAGTTTGATAGGTTCATTAATAATCAGCCTGCTTTACATTCAAGGCATATTTTTTATAGCTATTTTAAAGAAGTCAGCTTAGAGGAGCAAGATCAATTGTGTGAATATTGTTTACACAACTACTTAATGGTAGAAGATACAGAATCAAACCCGTCAATTTATGTTGGGGATTTGTAGGTTAGGGCACTGCCATCATATATAAAGAATGAGCAACTCAGAGGGGAATTGATGGACAAATATGAGGAACAAGAGAAAATAGTGGCACTACAGATCAGGAGGGAAGCACTGAATCCTGATGTAATCCTTACTCAATGGTTAACACTCCTCTCACATAAAGGTCCAGGAAAAATAATTATGGATTTGAGATTGTGAGATCACAGAAGGATACAACAGTTAGCAAGACCTATGCTTCAAAATTCTCTAAGGTATGTGCAAGATAGATGGAATAGTCTGACTCCAGCACTGTAGATGAAAGAGCCTCACTCTTTCCATAATTTTATGAATATGTTTGAAAGGTTGCGCAAGTACATCCAGATTTTAGAACAAAAAGGAGTAGGATGGCTGCCACTTACTTTTCATCCTCCTATTCTCCTCTATCCAGTACCACACTGGATAGGAGAAAAGAATGATGAATGCGGAATGCAGAATCAATCAGGATAGATAGGCTTACATGTTACAATGGATTTTATCTTAAGCAGGGATAGGGAGTCAGAGAAATAATGGACCTTAGGCAGATAACTTTGCACTACAATCTTCTTCCCTAGATGTGTAGTTCAATGATTTTGCTTGAGGGAAAGCAAAAGGCTAGTTGGGGGGAGTGATAGGTTGAGATATTGGCCTCTTTTTATGTTGTTTTTATATGCTTTTAGAACTTTTCCATATGATCCTCCGGACACTTTTCCAACATCACCATCATTATATGTTGTCTTTTTATATACTTTGCAGACTTTGAATCTATGTTATTAATATGGAATATGGTCATGATATTATCAATTGAATGATTTAAATATGAGTATGAATGCAATATAGATGGAATTCTATGGTTTAATTATGAAGGTTATTTGTGTGCATATGTTTTGTGAATTAACCCCTGTGCAGCAAGAATGTGGCATCAAGGAAAGGGAGCATTTGTAGTGAGTTGCAGGATAGGAGGATTAAAGGAAGTTGAAGTTAAGATGCCAAAAGTGTAGGTAGCTGGAGGATGAATGTGAACCATCATGGACAGGAATAAATGTAGAAGAAGTAGACTTGTTTCAAATGCAACTTATGTGTTTTCTTCATACGAGCCATTGCATAAGAATTCTTGTTTGAATAAGACTCTCCTTTCTCTATTCGGTTAGATTAATAAATCAATCTTAAAACATGTATCCTATTATCTAGGAATGGATTGATGATTGAAATTAGTTGGTAGTTACATAAAACTCTCCCGTTTATGTATAAGTTAGGAGGGGTGAGTTTGATGTCAAGTTAGTTACCTTACTTTCTAGTTACTCAGTTGTTGCTCTATTTTTCTCTATTGGAAGATCCAGACATGTTTTAAAGAATGTCATTATTGAATACAATCTGAAAGAGATTTTGTTTATGATATGAAATGAATGAAACTATGTGTTATGAGGATGCATGAGAATATGAATTAGATTTGATTTCCAGTTAAGTGAGTCAGTCCCCTGAGCCGGCCACTCAAGGTACTGATCTTCACTTCATTTATTTTCTCATTCATTTATGCATTCTTGTTAAATCTGTTTTCCATTAGCTTATAAATACATTACGAGTCAATTAGAATACTTTGATTGTTAAATTACAGTAGTATGATTCATGAACAAATGTATGCTTTGTCTACTTTAAGTCCTCCAAAGGTTAGCATTATCTCTCTTATCATTTTGAATGTTTTGGGTTAGTTCTATAATTTCCTATTGTTAGTAGTTATCTATAGCTTACACTGAAGGTACCCATAGCCACTAGATTTTGTAACTGTTTTTATTATTTTTGCATTTCTGTGAATTCTAGTAAAGTAGAATAATCTGAGTAGGTTTGGATAAGATAGTTTAGAAAGAATACGATCCCTAAAGGCACATACAGTGCAGTGCCATCATAAGCTTATGCTCCTTGGTTGATAATTTAATGTAGGAGTACAATGATAAGTGGACTGTTCAGATAGGTTTACCCCTGAATTATGTTAAGTCTACAACGCATTAGTTTTCCTCCATAAACAACATAAGTGAAGATGAATTTTTAGGAGCTATAGATTGGTCCTAATCTAAATTGACCATTAGGTTAATGCTAAACATCAATAGGTAACAAGATTCATAGGTATCTCTTAGACTTAGATCTGAGTGGTAAATTGGTCAAGTTTAGGGTATAGGAAGGTGTCCTTAGAAATGATGGTTTTTCAAAGGTAAGAAATACTCTTAGTTGTTTTACCTAACTTGTGCACATGTGTGCTTTTCTTATTTAATCCATTCCTAATGAATGCCATTTTTTAGCTTCATTTGGGGTCTACCCTCAAGGGTACAGACATTGTGCAATACTTTTTAAATATTTTTTCCTTTTGTTTTTGAATTGATTAGAGTATTGGAACCCCTTAACCTAATCCCACACTACTAGGAAGAAGTGAGGGATCTACACCAAATGTTAGGAAATTCAAGTAAGGGGCTAGATGTAACCAAATGGATACAAACTAGCTTCTAAGACTTCCCCCTTGTTGAGGAGAATCAAGTAAAATTTGCATGTTATATTCTAAAGGATAACGTAGGCTTGAGTACTTGTGCATAGAACTAAGAACTATTGGTTGCCAAGACTAGGATTAGTTTAAATCTCTAGATTAATTCATCTAAATTAATAGGAGTGTGTGGGAATGAATGATACTTTGTAGTTTCAGAATTTCATGAGCTAGTGAAAGAAGCCTATATACTAGCAATTTTAAGAATCTTACTAAAAAAAAAAGAGCAACCATGTAACATGGTGAGACATAGTGGGTAGAATGCAATGCATGCTTATTTTAAGTTTGGGTTGGTTTTGCTTTTAGATGTATTTCCTAAGGTGGAAAGAATTGATAGTTTCACCAAACTCTTTACCTTCCATAGTGCACAAAAGGTAAGTATCATTACTGACATCTTCCTTAGATAGATACAAACCTACCTAATTTGGTTTAAGTTTTTTACCTTCACTAGATATTTGGTCTTTGAGGTTGTATATTCTAAGCACAAGGTCTCCAAACTTGAAGGGTCTGGGAATGACCTTTTTGTTGTATTCCTTACTTTTGCAAACTAAGTACACCTCATTTGTCTATATAACTCTCAATAATTTCTCATCTAGCATGGATCTGCCAATTTGATGGCTTGGTATTCCCCATGCTTGAGAAGTCCTTGCAGGGACACCCAAAGGCTAGGTATTTCTACTACTAGGGATAAAAATACTTTTGATCCTAAAGTAAGCACATATGAGGTTTCCCAAATAGGCATTTGGATGCTCATCCTATAATCCCAAAGAGTAGGATACAATATTAAGTGTCAATCTGATTTTGAGTCCTCAACAATTTTAACAAGTATAACCTTCAATGTTTTGTTTGTGGCTTCTTCTTGTCCATTCCATTGAGGATAATATACACACAAAATTGTGGATGTTGTGAAATCGTTCACACAATTGTCACATTTGAGGGTTTTTAAAAGATGAGGCATTATCCATCACTTTGACCTATGGGATTCCAAATCTATAAATGATTTGATTTAAAATAAATTTCATGATTACCATCCTAGAGATAGTAGTTAGAGGAATAACCTCTACCCATTTTGTGAAATATTATATGGTTGTTATTATGAAAATGTGAATATCAATTGATGGTTGTGGGATCTCCCCCGCGAGGTCCAATCCTTATGTGGATAATGGCCATGGCATAATAATGGGTTGGAGATCTTGAGTCAAGGTGTGATGAATATGTGCATACATCTAGAACTTTGGACAATTCTTTTCTTCACAAATTTAATTGCATCCCCTTCACGATTGGGCCAAAAGCAACCCAAATGGTGAATTTTCCTTGCCATAGAATGCCCACTAAAATATCCTCCATAGATGCCACTATGACATTCCTCTAAAATTTTCAATTCTTCATGTTTATCTACACATCTAAGTAAAATCATGTCAAGGACTTTTCAATATAAAGTGTTATCAATCATGACATAGATTGACATTGGGATACATATTCACCTTTGTTTAAGGGGTGTCTAATCCTTGAGATAAGTTTCATTCTTCAAATACCTAATTATGTCTCCATACCATGGAGAGGAAGTGTATTTAGTGAGCCCTACAATGCATACCCCTTTATCAAGGAAATATTCATTAATTAGTTATTCTTGGGGAATGAGATTATTTGCTAGCTAGCTGGCGATAACCTACCCTTTTATGGAATTTTGATTGATGTATGTTAAATTGAATTCATTTAGTAAGGGTTAGGAAGCATCCCTTCCTCCTTGATAGCATTGGTTTTGTGAGGAATTTCTACAGGGGTTTCAACCTAAGGATAACTCACATTTCTTGATTTAGCACGTAATGGTGGAGATGCTACATAGTGAATATTATGACCAAACATTATTTCTCAACTTGAGCATAGTTTTTTCTCATCATAACATGAAGTATGAAAATGAAGTATATTTCCTTTTCCTTTCCATCGTCTTTCAATGCTGACATGCACATGATAAAGACTTTAGTGCTCTAAAGTATATGATAAATAGGTGATCTTGTCAGAGGCAGCATAAGTGTGTTAGGGGTGAGGAGAAACCTCTTCACCTTATTGAAAGGGATTTGACAATCCATTTTCCAAGTTATCTAAGCTTTTTTCCTCAATAGGTTATCAAATGTATTTTGAATGTAAGATCTAGTATAAAATGTCGTATTTCCCTTAGGTAGCCCAGGAATATCCTAACGATGCATTTCGTGGTTGGAGGAGTTGCATCTAGAACAAACTTCACTTTAGCAAGGTCCACATATATTCACCAATGAGAGACAATGAATCTTAACAATTTTTTGGTTGTGAATCCAAATATGCACTTTGCAAGATTTAACTTGACTTTATATTTTCACAACTTAGTAAAAATCTTGTGTAAATCCTCAACATGCTTTGATCTCTTTTTAGACTTTGTGAGAATATCATCCACACAAGATTCAACCAAATGATGAATGAGGTCATGGAATATGTGGGTCATGGTCCTTTAATATATGGTTGCTCTGTTCTTCAAGATGAAAGGTATCATGGTGTAGCAAAATACTCCCTAAGGAATGGTAAACATTATCTTATTCTGATTGGCCTCCATAACCTAAGAAACCATCCATGAGGGAAAGCATCTCAAATTTATTAGTAGAATCTAATTTGGTCCATAGAAGGGAGATGAAAGTTATCTTTTGGACATACTTTAATAATATCTCTAAAATCAATGCATATCCTAACTTTCCCAATCTTCTTGAGTACTAGGATTATGTTCGATATCCATTTTACATAATCTATCAGTTTGATGAAACCCACATCCAAAAATTTCATCAATTATTATTTCACCATCGTAACCACCTTGGGTTTGATTGGTCTTAGTTTTTTCTTGACCAACTTTTCTTCAATTTTGGTGACTAAGATATGGACAACTATTCAAGGTCTAGACCAAGCATGTCTGAGTACACCCATTTGAACACATCTACAAAGTCAATGAGGAAATTTGCATATTATACTATTTCCTTTCTCACTAGTTTGGCCCCAAGATTTCAAAAAAATCAATCTCTTAGACTACGTATATTCAAGTCTATTACGTCTCTTGCTAAAGATGAATGACCCTTTTTGAGCTTTAAAGGAGTAGGTGGCATATCTAGGGTTTGTTCAACTTGCAGAATGCATATCACTCTACAAGATTATCAGGATGCAACAAAAGTGTATACCCTCTCTTATGGTAAACTTGTGGTAGAGCATCATAGGAATGCAAATATTCTAATATAGCTTCATCATTTTCTACATAATTTTGCATGTAGGGATCTACACTATTTTCAATGTAGCTAAGTATGTGTGGTAGTAGATTTCCACTTTATACCAATGACCCACATTAGATTGCAATAATGAATTTTAATTTTGTAATCGTGTGTGAGCTGTGAACGTTGTTGAGAAAGTGGCCAAGGAATCAACCATCTAGTTTCCTCTTTAAGATAACATTCCTGGTGTAGACAAACTACTGGATTAGCTTTCAAATCGTGTCTTTATATGGTTGTAATCATTCCAACTTCATCTCATAGTTCTCAGAAACCTAATTTATCACCAACTAAGAATCTTCAAAGGCAAATGTTTTGAGCTCCCTATTTTAAAGCTAGCATGACTCTCAAGGAAAGAGCTTTTTAGTCAACAACATTGTTGGAAGTCTAATTAGAAGGTGAATAGGATAACTCTCCCATTTGCTCAAGTTAGAACTACCCTAGCTCTAGCTCTTGTCTACATCTAGCTCCATCAAAGTGGAGGGTCTAGAGAATATTTGATGTTGAAATAGTTTGTGATGGCACCTCTAGTTCCAAAATGGGTTAGGAGTCTTCATATTCAAGGGTAAGTCCAACCATGCAAACTTGGGTGTCTCCCTCTTCATTATCTTTGGCTAGCTCAATATTATATATGTTGGTATCCTCCTTGAATGGAATTGATGCCAGATTGAAAGGGGTGTAAGGCCACGTTGAGTGGACATCGAACTAAAATCCACTTGATTCCTCCTCTCAAGAAGGCCTAGTTATTTTGGTAGTCAGCTTGGAAAAGACAATTGAGATTTTAATGAAACTCTCTTCCTTTTCGAATGTTGTTGTTCCTTGATCCCTGGTTGAGGCCTCATATTTATTTCTCAAACATATGGTTTTCAATTTAGATTCTAGTATTATAAATTTGCTTATGGTGAGTTTGTAATCTATTGGTATCCCCACCTTCTTTTTGTTTGCATGTTCTTTGGTCATGCTAAATGGTTTTGTATCTCCCTTTTCCACATAGACCTTCCCTAGATAAAGGAAGCATATCTCTTGGCACAAGCTAGGAGGGATTGTCTTCATCTTTTGGATCTAGGGTCTCCCCAAAACCAAATTGTAATGCATATCAAGAGCCTAATTTTTGGTCCTATGGAAATCAAAATCCTAATTTTACCAATTGTGGCTACCTTTAGGTTGTCAGAGCCATAGAAGGTCTCTCTACATGAAGTGATATTGGTGTGGCCATATCCCATTCTCTAAGAGGGAGAAGGGAATGATGTTGACCATGGCCCCATCATCCATGAGGATCCTCTTAAAACAATTATCATAGATCCATACTTGTAAATATAGGTCGAGGGGTCTCCTCTTCTATCTAGCTCAACCTTTGTAGGGATTTGCTTGAGGTTGCAAAAGAAACCAAGATCGTGTACATGAGTGGTGGTATAATGGGATGATTACACAGGGTCAGTCTTGTCACTACTTATGTTGATTTTACACAGAGGTTGATTGATAGGTTTGATAAAACAAATCCCGAATAGTTTTTTAGAGAGTTGGCCCACCTCAAACAAAAGGATTCAATAGATGCCTATATATCTAATTTTCAAAGGCTTGCAATCTTGGTTCTGAATATTTCAGAGGGAAGATTGATGTATCTTTCATTGAGGGTTTAGAGGAGCCTCTACGTGGTTGGGTGAAAGCCCTAGATCCACCTTCATTATAGGATGCCATTAAGAGGGCTAGGAACGTGGAACTTTCAGCACCACTCAAATAGAAATTTCAAAACAAATCTTTTCCTCCTTCACGAAAGGATCATGAGAAAAAATTTCAAAGGGAAGATCTCCAAATTTAGCCTCAAAAGAACTTGTCACATAAAACAAATCAAGATGACCTTAGGGATGAGTTGAGGAAAAAGAAATTATGCTTTTCATGTAAGGAGCCTTGGGTACCTAGACATCGTTGTCTAGGAAGAGGCAAGGTCCACTACATTGGAGTCTTCTCAATGAGGATGAGGATAATGAAGCCAAGTTTTCTGCAGCAACAAAAAGGGAGCAAGATAAAAATACTAAAGATAGTGTACTTGCTTCTCTTTCAAGAGTTCAAAGGTATAACCCATTCCATTTTCAAAGTGTTTTACATGGTAATAGGATCATTGCATTGTTAGATAGTGAAGCTACTCATGACTACATTGATGAAGAATTGATATTCAAGAGGGGAATGCATATAGTGGATTTTGAAGGATTTGATGTTGTTGTGGCTGATGGCTTTACCATTCCATGCAAGAAGAAAACTAGCCAACTTAGCATTCTCTTTGGTGAGTACACACTTGTGATGATTTCTATGTCATTAGTTTGAATGGGTATGATGTTGTTTTGGGACTACATTGGTTACATTCACTTGGTAGAGTTTTCTAAGACTTTCAAACAATGGAGTTGAGCTTCCATCATGAAGGGAAAGAGGTGACTTTGAAGGGTCTTCTAGCCAAGCTGCCACATCAAGTTTTAGTCAAAAGAATGGAGGTTTTGGGTAAGCAAATGTACCATCTTTTCAAAATGAGTGGAGATTCTAGTGATTCATCTTTGGACAACATGTTTTCACTCAATTTTTACCATGATTTCAAGGTTGCAACAATACAAATAGAGAGTATTTATGTATATTTTTTAGTTTATATCAGAGTGGAGTAGCAAAAGCATGGTGGAACATATCAAAATTTGAGAAGCTTGCTGAATATTTTTGGAGGATTGTTATTCTTTTGATGAGGAAAATACATAAAATCTCTTTGGTGAATGTGTTGCAACGTAGCTTATCACATGGGAAGCCACATAGGTGTCCTAGATTGATTTGGGATCCAAGAATACTATTGCTGATCATATCGATCCATTGGTGGAGTTGTGATTGTTTGAGGACAAACAATCTTGAGTGGGGAGGATTTGTAATGTCCCTTTTGTGCCAACTTGTGATTATTTTATTATTTTATTTTTAAAAGTAACTTTTTACCAAAATAAAATAAAATAATAAAGTTACTTTTGGAGTTTGTTGTCCAAAAAGAAGATTCTAGAAGACCAAATTGCTTTAAAAAAGGGTTGGAGGAAGGAGATGGACATGCTTTTGATGATTTGTGATTTGATGTTTTCCATTGTGGAAAAAATTTGAACAGTTGGTTCAAGGGTTTGAGGTGAATTTACTTCAAAATTCACATGTGAGCATAATGATTTGTGCCATTTGGATTATGTAGTGTTTGGTATTGTTTTGAGAGGCTTGCATGTTTGCAGATTGAAAGAATTTTGACATCAAAGATAAATTCATTGCAGGTTGATATTGAAGAGATTTATAGCCAAATTTGGGAAGATTTGTGAAACAAATTCAAATTTGGAGATAGAGATTTCATATGCAAATTTCATCATGATTTTATATCACACATGAGCATCATATTTCAGCACCACATCTAGGGTTTGATTGTAGATTTTCATAAGGGTTTGAGGCATATTGTTGGCATCACTCCTGATAGAGGATGATTCCCATTTATGGAGCATCTTTGTATTCTATACAAGTCGCCACCTAGGATTCGTGAGCCTGCAAGGAAGGGATTGCTGCTACCTAGGAGCTTAAAACAAATCCAAAAGGGGTTCCAAACCCTAGCGCTGCCTATTGGGAGGAATCAAAACTTTTAAGAGGAGATATGTAGTTTTCTTGGAGCTATAAAAGTGTATAAAAAGAGGCTAATTCAGTTCGTCCAACTAGATTTTGAAAGACATCATTATCATCCTTTGTTTGTCAATAATATTCAAAAGGGGCAAATTTGAGTTGAATGTATATTGTTGGTGTTGCTTCATTAATGGCTGCCAAAACTGGATATGCATGTACTTATAAATGATTGTGATGATGCCTTATACTTTGATGATTGGTATGTAACACTTCAAATCTTTAATTTGAAGCATCTATTTTCTATCTGCAAACTGATTTAGTACTTATGAATTTATTACACGAACTGGATGTTTGTAATTCATTGAATTGGGTCAACTGAAAGGTTGATTTGAGTTATCTTATTGTATGCCAAATGTTTGATGTAATTTCTAGTCATTAGAAGTTATATTTTGGCATTATTTTATACATATCTATTTGTTGTTCCAAATAAACAAACTCAGAAACAAAACTAAACAGCTTTCATGACAAATACTTGATGAAATGTCAAATCAATAAAAAATAGAAATTTAGGGTAGGTTTGGTTAGGGATCTTACACTCCTAGAGTGCAAGCTGAGGGTAGTAATACTACAAATAATCAGAACAATGTCAACAACACTGTGAGGACAACTACAAGTGGAATTGAAGGCCTTTCCAACCCACTTTCATACCAGTAGAGGAAGAAGAAGTCCCACAACCTGAAGAGGAGACCCCCTAGTAGATGAAGTAGTGGCTATCTATGATGTATATCACACACTTCTGGAACATGTTCATGGAGAGATAACCCTAAATCAATTCATGAATTAAAAAAGGATAGAAAGAAGTCCAAACAAGAACAAAGGCCTAAAAGATAGCCAAAGGAGTACCAACAAGCCTTGGGCAAATTAACACTATCTACTTTTGACGGGAGTGGGAAGAGCATAACACATGCTTGGATACAAAAGTTGGACACTTTCCTAACTCTCAAACCCATGCCAAAATTTGAGGCAATAAAACTTGCAACTCTTCACCTTGATAGAGTTGCCTATGATTGGTGGCATCATGGGTTGGTTACTCAAAACCATGCTCTTATCAATTCCTATGATGAGTTTAGCAAGAAATTGATTGAGAGATTTGACTGGAAGGATCCTGAAGTGTACTTCCATGAGCTGGCCTAGATTAAGCAGAATGGCAGTGTTGATAGCTACATCACTAAGTTTCAAAGACTTGTTATGGTCTCGGATATTTCTAAAAAGAGGGTAGTTATGTTGTTCATTGAAGGACTCTGAGAATTTGAGGGGATTGGTAAAGGCATTCAATCATCCCACTCTTCAAGAGACTATCAAGAAGTCTCTAGATCTTGAAACTACTCGCCCTAAGCACCAATTTCATAAGAAGGATTTCCCATCCAAGAAACCATTTCAGAAAGATTCAAATCAGCCCAAGAGTTTGCCTTCTAAAATGGATGACGAAGTTAGAAATGAGTTGCGAAGAAGAAGTTGTGCTTTTCATGCAAAGAACCTTGGGCTCCAGGGCATAAGTGTCTTGGAAAAGGCCAACTTCACTATATAGAAGTGTTTTCAGATGAAGAATTTGAATCAGAAAAATCAAAACAACAAGCTGATCATGAGGAGCTTGAGGAAGAAAAGATTGCATAAGAGGTTAAAGAAGAGCCTAAAAAGGGAGAGGATAATGATGGCATCTTTGCTCAACTTGCATGCCATCCAAAGAATGATCCATTTAGGGTTCGTGGTGTGTTGTGTGGGCAACAAATTATTGCATTAATTGATACTAGAGCTACACACAATTTAATTGATGGAGTAGTAGCATGAAGAGGCCTTAAGACTGAGGAGTTTGAGGGATTCAATGTTAGGGTAGCAGATGGGTTTACTCTTCAATGCACAAGAAGGATTCCAAATATGAGTCTCCTTTTGGGTAATTATGAGGTAAGGGATGACTTTCATGTAGTAAGTATTGGAGATATTGATGTTGTCCTTGGGATCCAATGGCTCCGTTCCTTGGGGGAGATTTCATTGAACCTACAAACCATGGAGCTCAAGTTCCAAGATGATGGTGGAATAGTTGTCTTGAGAGGAATGGCTAATGGTGCATCTCATGTTCCCACCGCTAAAAAAATGGAAATAATATTTCACATCAACCAAACCGAGTGGACATCTCAATGTCCAACCATGCCTATTTCCTCTTTTGAAAGAAAAAGGAAAATGAAGGTTTCAACAATATATTGCTTGAGAAGCTTCCAAAAACAAACTTTGAGCTTGCTGGAAATTTCAAAATAGTAGTAGAAAATGCAAGTTCAGAACTTATTTCACATGAAGATTTGGTATGACAAGGAGCTAAACATGATTTTCACCTATGTGATAATCCACTCTATGAAATGGGTGCTGATTTGACTTATGATAATCCTTTTTTTGAGTGGAATATGGAGGCATTAATTGCTCTTAGACCGATAGATGGTGATGCTTCCATGTGGTTGAGTTGCAAGAAGAAGTCAAAGTTGACTCAAATTTCCTTTGGAAGCGTGATGATGAATTCAAGAAGGATGCAACAACATATGATGGTTACAAAAATCCTAATGTTTTAGATGTTCAATTGTTGATAGCACTTGGATTGATTTCATGAGAGGCATTCTTTTTGGAAAAGATTCCTTTAGTATCACTAGAAGGTCTTCAAATAAAGCCCACATGAATATCAGAGTTGCGCAACACAAGCATGGTGGAGTTGCTTCATTATTGCGTATTCATGCAAGAGGACACCAACAAAGTATGTTGGAAGGTTACGGTGACTAGAGAGATGTTCCATGCTGGAGTATAGTTCAAATTTTCAGTTTTGACTCTGCTATTTTGATGTAGATCAGCCACCTCCTATTTATGTTTGTACACATACAAGAAGGTTGGCAAAAGATTTTAGTCAATGAATGGAGGAATCTTTAGTTGGAGATTGTTTGGGAGGTTTTTCCAGTCTCTTCCAAGGTGATCTTAAGCATTTCAATACTCACCATTTATGTTCATGCAAGGAGATTTCATTTTTGCAGTTGTTGTCCTACTTCAAAAGTGCAGATTTTGATAAATCAGGTTATGATCCGTTGTTACTATCCTTGGACAACCACATGTTGAATCATTTTGAGGTTCTTAAATCTTGGATGGATGTTGAGAAAAGACTTCATCCATGGGAAAGTAATATTTCAGCCATCCTAGCCTCAATTTGGGCATGGACATTTTAGTGGAATGTCTTGAAACATTCCAAGTGTTTGCCAACAATTTTACTTGTGAGGAGGATAACATGTGTTGGTGACTTGATGAGAAAGTGTGCATTGTGGAATTGTGAGGTGATGTTAGGTCATCCTGACTTGCAATTGCTTGGGGACAAGAAATTTTGGGGAGAGAGGACTGTAATGTCCCCTTTTGGCACATATCCAATTTGTGAACAATTAGCCTATTTCCAAGTTTTCATGTCGGCTAATTGGTGTGCAAGGGAGAACTCTAATGTTCTTAGAGAGCACAAGTTTGTTCAGATGAAAGTTTGATTCATGGCATTGAGTTTAGGAGACCTTGTGGAGCCCTATGATGCTTTTGATTTATGATTCCGACCTTTGGTGAACTCTCCAAACTTCTTGGAGGAGCAAGCTATTTTTAGTAAGTCACCCAATTGCCTTTGATCATTGTCCCAAGTCTTCAGTATCATGTTGGTATGATTAGAATTTCATAGTTATATCATTTTGGCACTTTCCCCAACTTGGTTAAAGTATTGAGTTATTAAATAGATTATTCACTTAAGTTGTCTAATGTTGGAAATATTAAAAAGACAACTTAGTGTAATAGCTCGTTTTAAAGGTGTTGAATAACGAGTTTCGAGTTGGACGCCTAGGGGAAGGGGCCTTTGCACATGATAAGTTATTATTATTTTTCAAAAAGATCTTTGTGAAGGAAAAATAAATTAAGATATTTTAAAATTGGTTATTTCCCTCCAGAATGTTATAAAAAGGGAGTTGGAGCTCATTTGGAGGGTTAGCCATGATATGAATTTGCATTTTGTTTATGGAGAGACCCTAAGTTCTTGAATTTCTCGAGGACAAAATCCTCTTGAAATTACTAGTTTCAGTGGTGAAAGATCCTCCATAGCTGGTTATGGTGGTTTCATTATAGGAATCACACAAAGCTTCAATGTAGTTTTTATGATGAGTGATGATAGTGAGGATTTTGATGTGTTTTGATGTGGGAAGTGAAGTCTTTTTATAGTGAAGGAAGTTGAGATTTTGATAGTGATTTTGGGTGTTGTGAAGATTGTTGTGATCTTGTTGAGCCATACTTTTTCTTCTAGGTTTGCCGCCTATGTCATTATACATAGTGACATAGGCGTTGAGTTTAGGAGACCTTGTGGAGCCCTATGATGCTTTTAATTTATGATTCTGACCTTTGGTGAACTCTCCAAACTTCTTGGAGGAGCAAGCTATTTTTAGTAAGTCACCCAATTGCCTTTGATCATTGTCCCAAGTCTTCAGTATCATGTTGGTATGATTAGAATTTCATAGTTATATCATTTTGGTACTTTCCCCAACTCGGGTAAAGTATTGAGTTTTTAAATAGATTATTCACTTAAGTTGTCTAATGTTGGAAATATTAAAAAGACAACTTAGTGTAATAGCTCGTTTTAAAGGTGTTGAATAACGAGTTTCGAGTTGGACGCCTAGGGGAAGGGGCCTTTGCACATAATAAGTTATTATTATTTTTCAAAAAGATCTTTGTGAAGGAAAAATAAATTAAGATATTTTAAAATTGGTTATTTCCCTCCAGAATGTTATAAAAAAGGAGTTGGAGCTCATTTGGAGGGTTAGCCATTATATGAATTTGCATTTTGTTTATGGAGAGACCTTGAGTTCTTGAATTTCTTGAGGAGAAAATCCCCTTGAAATTACTAGTTTCAGTGGTGAAAGACCCTCCATAGCTGGTTATGGTGGTTTCATTATAGGAATCACACAAAGCTTCAATGTAGTTTTTATGATGAGTGATGATAGTGAGGATTTTGATGTGTTTTGATGTGGGAAGTGAAGTCTTTTTATAGTGAAGGAAGTTGAGATTTTGATAGTGATTTTGGGTGTTGTGAAGATTGTTGTGATCTTGTTGAGCCATACTTTTTCTTCTAGGTTTGCCACCTATGTCATTATACATAGTGAAGTTTACAAGGCAGAGAACCTTCAAGGTGATTGGAAATCATCTTAAGACCAAGGCGCTTGCTTTGGCAAGGTTTATTGACTGTTTAACCTAATTTTTAGATATTTAAAATTACTTTATGGCTGGTCGTACCCTCTTGGTGCAGGCTGTACTAGTTAGAGTGAAGGGTGTGGCAGTTCTAGGGTGAATCACCCTCTATTTTCTGAGTTCAAATGATTGTTGGGAGACGCCTAAACATCTTCAACTATCATCAATCATTTGTGAGTTGAACTTTCATCCTTCAGAAGGGTTTGTGTGATTTTGTGTTGCTAGTTAGGGTTCAACAATGTTGCAGAGTTATATCAAACCTGAGATTTCAATTATTCTAGAGTCTTCCAATGTTTCTACAATGTTTATTGATTCTATCAATACATTGTAGGTATGACTTGCTGGTTTGAATAATTTAAAGCATTCATGACTTGCCATTTTGATTGCAGCACTTATATCATGTTGAAAATCATAATTATTAGTTGATATTGCAGCCTCTATATTTCAATGTATTTACTTTACATCATTGCAATATCTTGTGTTTGTAACCCTAGATGGAAGTATTGCCATGGGTCATTTTCAAGATACATTTCATATTGTAAATTGGACGGTTAACCACCAATATTTTATAGCTCATTCATGTCTTAGCCCAGTTTGGTATAAACAACTTGCTATATCAACCATTTTGGTTTGAGCAAATTAGACATTTTACCAGTGGCATTGCATGTTCAACACACGTTTGTTGAAGAAGCATCGATAAGGTCAACTTGCCACCTCATGTGTTCACTCTATAATTACATTCGCACTCCACTAAATAAGTGTAGTTGTGAATAACTTGTTGCCTAGTGTGATCATATTGTGTAAAAACAACCACTCCACTAAAGAAGTGTAGATTGTGGACGGCGTGGCCACCTAGTGGTCGTAGTGAGCATTGGTAGCTGCATTGGGTAGTTGTGTGATTCCAACACACTGTATGCTCTCACCTTGCCCATCTCAAGATTTGGGTGATTAGAAAGTGTTGAGGAGATTATATTTATGCATTTACATATTGTCGTAAAAATAAAAGAAAATTGGGTGTGCATATTGTTGTACCCATACAAAATTTTTCATCTATGCATACAAACACCCTAAAAGTGATGCCAAAACACACCTCCCAAGCACCATGTCACCTTGTCATTATTTTCTAACACCGCAAGTACAAGATATATTGAAGGAGATCAAATGAAGGCACGAATGAAGAGAAATATCAAAGAGCCACATTGGCTATAGGATGTGAAAGATCGTCTGGAAGCGGAGATCAGAAGTGACAAATTGAAGACCAAAACACTGCAAATGAACGCCGAAGGTGAAGGGAAGAGACCTGGCAACTCAAAAAGCAATTTTGAAAATTTTGAAATTTTTTCTAAGCCATGAAGATGGCGCGCTTTTCCCAAGGCGTGCACATCACCTTGGCACGTGCACCAAGGCAAAAGCGCTCCAAAGTGAAAAGTGGAAAATTTAAGTGCCGGAAGCATTCATTTGTCAATCGGTGAAGGATCGTCTCGAAATTCACTCCAAAGGTGCAAGTCAAAAGAGCACTTTTCTCATGGAGCATGCTCCAACTCCAAAGCGCTCCAAAATTAAAAAAAAATGCTTAAGGCATAAAGAAAAGAGCACTTTGAAGGTGAAGCGCACTCCAAAGTCAAAATGCTATTTTGGAGCACTTTCAAGGTGAAGTGCGCTCCAAGGAGAAAAGGCTCCAAAATATAAAGTCAAATTTTCAAGTGTCAGGCAATTCTTCGTCGATTGACGTGAGTTCATTTGGAAATGCGCTTCAAAAGGTCAAGTCAAAAGAGCACTTTTCTCACGAAGTGCACTCCAAGGTGAAGCGTGTTGTAACTCCAAAATGCTCCAAATGAAGATAGAAGTTTCGAGGCATGGAGGCATCAAAGGTGAGATCAAGAGCACTCCCAAATGCATTTGGAGCACTTTTACCTTGAAGCGCACTCCAAGTCCAAAAGGCTTCAAAGATGGAGAAAGTCAACATTCGTCAAAAGTGAAAAACCCAAGATATCTTCATCAAAATCCCAAGGCAAAGTTGAAATGTTTGAAGCATTGATAAAGGAGAAAAAGCGCCAAAGGGAAGAGGAACGAATTAAAAAGTTGCAAAGGAAACAAAGGAAAAATGTCCAAGTTTTTGAAAATAAAAAAATTGCCTAAGGGATCTTCCCTAGGCGCCTTTTCCCTTGAAATGCCCATAATCAAATCAAAGCACCTATTTTTAGGCCTGGTCATCCAAAGTGAGGAAAGAAACATGGTTTCCAAAAGCTCTTGAAGGTTATAAATAGAGGGAACTTTCACTTCTAAAACTCCACTCTCCATTTGTGCACGAAAGGCAAAATAAAAGCCCTCTAAAAATAGAAGAAAGCTGATTTGAAACCCTAGGAGACATTGATTCACTATAAGAAGGCATCTATGCCTTATTTTTATCATTTGCAAGAGCGTCAGAGAGGATTGGAGGCAGCGCTCAAACCCTAGTAGACTTTTCTTCATGATTCTCATTCATTCCAAGGCAAATTGAAGGCATTTTTGGGGCAGCACTTCACCTTGGAGGTATATTGGGCATGACATGGCATGATTTTGTTCCCCATTCATCAATTCCAAGGCAGATTTGCATGGTTAGAGGGTAGGGCTTCACTTGGGAGGCCATTTTTAAGAGGATTTGAAGCTTTTTTTGTGCTAGTCCAGATTTTTCAAGGTCAAAATCACCACTTCCAACCATAGAAAAGAGGGTTTTGAAGGCATTTCTGTCCATTTTTGTCCATTTTTGCTTAAAAAGGTCTGATTTTACCTTTTTCAACACGGGACACCGAAGACGAAAGCTTCTCCAAGCCACAAAGTCACCATGCAATATTCTTCCATCACTATTGAGGCTAAATCGACACTCATCTATGAATATTCAAAGGACAAGGAGTATATGGATCTATTGAAGACAATTGAAGATGCAAGTGTCATCTTGCAAATGAAGATTGTTCACCTTGATCCCATCATTATACCAGATGAGGCTAAAGTTGATGAATTGGAGAGAAATCACAATTTCTAGACTTAGCTATTTTTCAGTATCTACAGGAGAATTCTATTTTTGGTGGCTGGAGGGATTTCCAAAGCAATTTCTATTTTGAGAATTGACTTTGCTTTTCAAAGATAAACTTATTTTTGGATTTGTTTTGGAAATCATGCAAAATATCTTTTAGTGGAACTCAATTTGTAATAACATGCAAGTTCAGTTAACTGAATTGCATAAGAGATATATTATTATTTTAAATGCTAATAAGCTCGCATGCTTTACGTGCAACATTAGGGTTAGGTTGGAGAGTATTAGTTAACTCTTCCTTTTATTTCCTTGCATCTTTTGTTCTAGGTTATAAATAAGTGTATTCTACACACTTTATTTCTTAATAGTAAATGCTGAAGCTTTTATTTTGCTCGCATATTATTGTTCAAAGGGTGTTGTGTGTTTTTATTACTTTGAGAATGAAAATATGCAGTCTTTATGGAAGCTTTTTGTGTTGTTGAGATTGAGAGGAATTGTTTATGACTTTGTACTTAAACATTCATTTCAGATCTTCTTTGTTCTTTTGTGTTAAATCAAATTGCCAATTGTCCCTTTGATTCCTTTGTGCTCTGAATTTACTCAAAGAAATCAAAAGTATGTTGTATTGGTTTAGTTATTCTTTTATAGTACTCTGAAAAGTCTTATAGCATTGCAGAAGAGCTTGAATTGCCTTGTGCTCATGCCTTGAGAAACAAAAAGATAGGTTAAGTTGTATCGTCTTTTAAAATTTCTTGTTTGAGGGAGCTTCCCCTCCTAATTTGAAGAATAGTTCTACTGTACATGTTCCGTTTAGAGTTGCACTGAAAGGTGCAAATTTAAATGATAACAGTTTTTGGCGCCCACCGTGGGGCACGAGAAAATTACTTTGAGCTAACGCTCTATTTTACATACTTGACCATTTGGCGTCCTATTGCCCTTGTTTTGCAGCCACATCTGAATTTAGTTCAACAGAAGCAAGAAGAGATTGTTGACAGCCTAAGAAGATTCATCTTCATTGAAAGAAAGCATTCAACGCATTGGAGAACCGCGGCTACTATACTTAATGAAGAAGAAAGAAAGGCAGATTTCGCAGCAGGAAGACCAATATTGCCTCCTCCTGCATGAGATTAAGCAATTCTGGCTTACAAAGTCTACAAAAGGAGGAGAGCCGGACTTGCTGGCCCATTCTTCCAAACGTTGGATTCCACAAACGGTGAAGGCTCATCCTCTACAAATCCTGACATACCAGATCCATCAAGAGAAGCAATGGTTGATAATAATGGTGTTGAAGGCAACAACAATGGCAATTGAAGGTGTGCACCTCCTTTGCCATGGGGAAATACTATTGGTCCTCTAGCTCTCACTGGAAACCATGAACTTCCAAAAGGATCAAGGAAAATTTTTCTGAAGTTTCATGGTGATGGCCAACATCTTGATGAGCACATTTCGGCCTTCACCACTACCTGTGGGATTCTAAGCGTTGCACATGAAGATGTTGCAGTTCGTTTATTTGTGGAGAGCTTGCCAAGCACAACTGTTGAATGGTTTAATCACCTTGTTGCCGGTTCGATCACAAGTTGGGAGTTGATGAGGGAGAAATTTCTCACCCATTTCAAGCCTGCAGAAGACAGTCATGTCTTGTTTGCACAACTCTCAAACATCAAGAAAGACAGAAGTAAGCCAATGCAAGAGTTCATGGCCAGGTTCAACCGTCTGGTTGGCAAAGTTGTGAACACCCTGAATCCTTCATCATAAATTATGCTAAGTTGCTTCACAAATGCGCAATCTTCAGAAGTTTCTTTTTATCTCAAGCAAAGACACGCTACAGAACTGCAAGAAGCTTAGGAGTATGCTGTTGAATTAGAGGATCATATGATCACTTCTGGAGAGATCCAAAGAGATTCAATCAAGCAATTGGTGCCCTTGAACATTGTACCACTTCGACAAGTTCCATCTCCTTCAAATACACAAGATTCTTTCATCCACTATGTCAGTGATCAACTTGCTTCACCTGTGCATCAAGAGGCAAATGTGTTTCCTGCAATACAAATCTATTGCTTGTTCCACACAACAAACCAACATGATGGAGAAAGTTGCCCGGAGATGAGAAGATTCATGCAAATATTAAAAGCATCAAATGAAAATCAAAGATTTTCGGATAATCCTGAACGTCTTTTAGACGAATTTGATGGTGGCTCTATGAAGGGATTTACCAGTGTAAATCAAATATTAGAAGGAATCATTTTCCTAACTCTGTTTCAGGCAACATCATGTGTTTGCATATGGAACATGAATGTTCATTGGAAGCTGAAAATTTGCATAATTTCTTCGAATAAAGAAGGATCGTTGATGGAGGAACCTGAAGAAATGCACGACTTGCATACTTTCTCTGAGGAGGAAGAAGTGCAACACATCTCTCAAGAGCAAAATTGCGAAGAAGAAGAAATTAGATGTTCTAAAGAGAGTAATGATGAATCCAATTTGTTCCTATCATCATTTGAAGGATGGTTTGAAAAAACTGCATTAGATACACTCAAAGGAGAAAAGACCAAAGAAGCACTGCAATTGGAGCAAGAACAAAATTTTCTTCATTTTGAAGATGATTCATCATTGGAGGCATTTATCAAATCAGGAGATCATATGGAAGATTCATCATTGGATCTCGACAGTCTTCTACATCACTTGGAGAGTGAATCTTCAGTTGAAGATACTATCAATTTTCTTTTATAGTTTAGCCTATCTTCATCTGTCTCCAAAGAATTTCATACACACTGGTGAAGAAGATGATGCTAAACCTTCAGAGGATATCCATGAATCTGTGCAAGAAGAAAACATCACCGATGTGATAAAATCAACACAAGAAACAACAAATGAAGAAGCTCGTGGAGAACAAAAGCTCATGGAATATTCAGTCTTGGTTACTGAAGACAATCAAATGGAAAAATAAAAAATCCTCTACAAGTGTGTGGTGAGCTATCCCATGTGTGAAATCAATCAAGCAGATGAAGAAGAAACACAAAGCTTGGAAGAACTTGTGCCTGATCTTGTTTGCATGTCAGAGGAAGAGAAGTGTGTTGTCAAAGATGAGATGCTACCAGATATCCGCATTCATGGTCTCAAGGACTCATTCATTGAAGGCAATTGCTCCATAGAAGCTGATGAGACTCAAGATGTTGGATGGCAAGGCGATCTACTAGGTGAAGATGTTATCCAACAAGTGTATTTTGATGATGATTAGGAGCTTGAAGATTCAGATCTTGATGATTTATCACATCCAGATTTTGAGGATTGGATGAACGAAGACATGATTGATGAGAATGATGAAGTACTTGAATCACTAGATAAATTGATGATAACAATTGTGGATCTAGTAAGCCAAGAACCAATGATGGAAATTTTGTATGAGCAGCTTCAACCTTTTCCAAAGGATGACTCATGGACTGAGTTCAAGGTTGCTTATGTTGAAGACATGGATGAAGAACGTCAAGTTCTATATGTGGTGGTTACCATTCCCACGAACATACTTTGGCCACAAGACCTTGCTTCATACCTTCAAAAGGAGGTTTTGTATCTTCACGTGTTGCATAGATTTTTCGCTATGGAAGAAAATGATCCACCAAAGCTCATGCACATCTATTAGTTCATCATGAACTTCTCATGGCATGATCGTATCTACCCACCTGAATAGTGGCTCTTCGAAAAGGTGTTGCAGAGGAAGAAAGACTGTGGTGCCAAGACAATTTTCCCAACTCAGGAGGAGAGGTTCTTATTTTTCTGAACCCGTTAATGGTTTTGTGTAACAATTTTCATTTTCCTTGTCCTCGCTCGAAAAAAGAGCATTTTGTGTGTCAAATTGTTTTGTATTGTGTTTCCCCTTTCTGTAACGTATTCGTTATGTAGTATTATTTTTTCCAGTTATGTATCGTTTATTTGTCGTGTCCCATTAGGTAGACCAGAGTTCCACCTTTAGGTGATTTTAGGTAAATATATTGACTCTATTGCCCAACTGATAAGACACTGATCTATACTGAAAACCAGAGATTCTTAGGTCCTTTTATGCCGCAAGTATACACCATGGTCCTCAGACAGAGCCTAATGTTGTACCCATACGAAATTTTTCGTCTCTGCATACAAACACCCTAAAAGTGATGCCAAAACACACCTCCCAAGCACCATGTCGCCTTGTCATTATTTTCTAACCCCGCAGGTACAAGATATATCGAAGGAGATGGAATGAAGGCCTGAATGAAGAGAAATATCAAAGAGCCACATTGGCTATAGGCCGTGAAATATCATCTGGAAGCGGAGATCAGAAGTGACGAATTGAAGACCAAAACACTACAAAGGAATGGTGAAAGGCGAAGGGAAGAGCCCTGGCAACTCAAAAGGCAATTTTGAAAAATTTGAAATTTTTTTCAAGGCATGAAGATGGCGTGCTTTTCCCTAGGCGTGCGCACCACCTTGGTGCGCGTGCCAAGGCAAAAGCACTCCAAAGTGAAAAGTGGAAAATTCAAGTGTCGGAAGCATTCATTTGTCAATTGGTGAAGGATCGTCTTGAAATTCACTCCAAAGGTGCAAGTCAAAAGAGCACTTTTCTCATGGAGCGCGCTCCAAAATTAAAAAAAATGCCAAAGGCATGAAGAAAAGAGCACTTTCAAAGTGAAGTGCGCTCCAAAGTCAAAACGCTCTTTTGGAGCACTTTCAAAGTGAAGCGCACTCCAAGGAGAAAAGACTCCAAAATGTAAAGTCAAGTCAAAAGAGCGCTTCAAAAGGTCAAGTCAAAAGAGCACTTTTCTCACTAAGCGCACTCCAACTCCAAAGCGCTCCAAGGTGAAGCGCGCTCCAACTCCAAAATGCTCCAAATGAAGATAGAAGTTTTGAGGCATGGAGGCATCCAAGGAGAGATCAAGAGCACTCCCAAGTGCATTTGGAGCAATTTTACCTTGGAGCGCACTCCAAGTCCAAAAGGCTTCAAAGACAGAGAAAGTCAACATTCGTCAAAAGTGAAAAATCCAAGATATCTTCATCAAAATCCCAAGGCAAAGTTGAAATGTTTGAAGCATTGATAAAGGAGAAAAAACGCCAAAGGGAAGAGGAACGGATTAAAAAGTTGCAAAGGAAACAAAGGAAAATAAATTGCCCAAGGGAAAAGTGCGCTTTTCCCAAGGCGTGCGCGCCAAGGGAAAAACATGCCTTCCCTAGGCGCGCGCCTTTTCCCTTGAAATGCCCAAAATCAAATCAAAGCGCCTATTTTTAGGCTTGGTCGTCCAAAGTGAGGAAAAAAGAATGGTTTCCAAAAGCTCTTGAAGGTTATAAATAGAGGGAACTTTCACTTCTAAAACTCCACTCTTCATTTGTACACAAAAGGCAAAATAAAAGCACTATAAAAATAGAAGAAAGCTGATTTGAAACCCTAGGAGGCATGGATTCACTATAAGAAGGCATCTATGCCTTATTTTTGTCATTTGCAAGAGCATCAAAGAGGATTGGAGGCAACGCTCAAACCCTAGTAGGCTTTTCTTCATGATTCTCATTTATTCCAAGCCAGATTGAAGGCATTTTTGGGGCAGTGCTTAACCTTGGAGGTATATTTGGCACGCCATGGCATGATTTTGTTCCTCATTCATCAATTCCAAGGCAGATTTGCATGGTTAGAGGGTAGTGCTTCACCTGGGAGGCCATTTTTAAAAGGATTTGAAGCTTTTTTGTGCTGGTTCAAAATTTTCAAGGTCAAAATCACCACTTCCAGCCATAGAAAAGAGGGTTTTGAAGGCATTTCCATCCATTTTTGTTACATACCCACCTCGGAAAAAAACATTTTTGACCATTCTAGAGCATCTAGAGCCCAAATCCAATACACTTTGGAAGGTATAACTTAGTATTTTCACTTTCCAAGGCAAAAATACATGTTTTTTAATGAAAAATCAGAGTTGGACAACGAAGAGGAAAGTCTGATTTTCTTGGACAGCGAGTTTAAAAAGGTCTGATTTTACCTTTTTCAATGCGAGACAGCGAAGAGGAAAGCTTCTCCAAGCCACAAAGTCACCATGCAATATTCTTGCATCATTATTGAGGCCAAATCAACACTCATCCATGAATATTCAAAGGACAAAGAGTATATGGATCTATTGAAGATAATTGAAGATGCAAGTGTCATCTTGCAGATGAAGATTGTTCATTTTCATTCCATCAGTATACCAGATGAGGCTAAAGTTGATGAATTGGAGAGAAATCACAGTTCCCAGACTTCGCCATTTTTCAATATTTGCAGGAGAATTTTATTTTTGGCGGCTGGAGGGATTTCCAAAGCAGTTTCTATTTTGAGAACCAACTTTGCTTTTCAAAGATAAACTTATTTTTGGATTTGTTTTGGAAATCATGCAAAATATCTTTAAGTGGAACTCAATTTGTAATAACATGCAAGTTCAGTTAACTGAATTACATGAGAGATATTTTATTATTTTAAATGCTAATAAGCTTGCATGCTTGTGTGCAACATTAGGGTTAGGTTGGAGAGTATTAGTTAACTCTTCCTTTTATTTCCTTGCATCTTTTGTTTTAGGTTATAGATAAGTGTATTCTATACACTTTATTTCTTAATGGTAAATGTTGAAGTTTTTATTTTGTTCGCATATGATTGTTCAAAGGGTGTTGTGTGTTTTTAAAACTTTGAGAATGAAAATATGCATTGTCTTTATGGAAGTTTTTTGTGTTGTTGAGATTGAGAGGAATTGTTTATGACTTTGTGCTTAAACATTCATTTTAGATCTTCTTTGTTCTTTTGTGTTAAATCAAATCGCCAATTGTCCTTTTGATTCCTTTGTGCTCTAGATTTACTCAAAGAAATCAAAAGTATGCTTTGTTAGTTTAGTTATTCTTTTGCAATACTCTGAAAAGTCTTATAGCATTGCAGAAGAGCTTGAATTACCTTGTGCTTGTGCCTTGAGAAACAAAAAGATAGGTTAAGTTGTATCGTCTTTTAAAATTTCTTGTTTGAGGGAGCTTCCCCTCCTAATTTGAAGAACAATTCTATTGTACACGTCGTTCCGTTCAGAGTTGCACTGAAAAGTGCAAATTTAAATGCCAACACATGTTACATTTTTACATTGGAGTTACTCCTTTAAGATCTGGGATTGATCACTTACATGATTGCCAATATTTAGGGGGAATTTTTTATGGCTTTGGCCACTCAAAATTGCACCATAGTTTCTGATTTCACTCCCAGGCACAGGTCACTAAAATTTCTGCTGTCTTTTTTAACTTTAGGCGCCGTTTCTTAAGGGTTCAACCATCAGAAAGGTGTGCCAGGATTAGTGAGCTGTTCATTCATGTTTAAGGCTGAATTTACTTATTTTTAGCCTAGTTTCGTGTTCTATGGTGGGATTTTCTTAACTATTTGCTATTTGTTCTATTGCTGACTCTTTTCCACTTAAACCTTTTACTGCTGGCAGAGCTTTGGGATGGTAATCTTTCTGAAAAGTGCGCTCCTGCCTTCATGAACAGATCTTGCCACCTTTCCCTTATGTTGCTGTTCACTGCCTCTTTCCAACCTCTGATTTTCCATTGTTCACTGCTGCACTCTATTCATTCTGCTGTTCATTTTATGCTGCTCCAGCTCCTCAAAACACTGCTTTCTATTGCAAATGAATGAAAGAAAGATGGACAAGTTTAATTGGTGTAAATACATGATAACTTCCAAAACAAAAAACCAAAACAATTCACTAGTTATCATTGACATCCCTGTAACATGAATATTAATTCAGTTGTATACAAGAATACTGTTCAATATTTGAAGTGAATCCTAGTAAAAGTGAAAACAAAATTCCTAGCATAAAATGATAAGAGACAAAATTCTAATAATAATCAAGAGTCGCATTCAAACACAAAAAGGAATAAAAAGGCACATGATCTAGCAGCAAACACCAAGGGAAACAGCTTTAAGGACGAAATAAAAATAATGTAGCATAAACAATTGCACTTCTTGAAATCTTGTAGGTCATGGAAACTGGAATGGACATCACAGGTGGGAGCAAAGCCAGATGAAACAGATAAAAGGCAAGAATGGTGGTTTACAGAGCTCAGAATGTCAGAGCATAGTGCGCAATGGCTAATAAGAGGTGGCTGGCTGTCTTCAAATGTAGAGATTTATTTGTCAAAAAACAACTCTTCGAAACATTATCAGAGAAATTTCATTTTAGAAAGAAAGCCTCACAAGGATTGAAAGAAAGGAATGAAAATATGTCATCCTTGAAAACCAATCACTTTTGTGCTCCCCAATAACTTCATTTTGACAGTTTTGGGTGGTAAGGAAGCTTGGAAATTTTCAGAGATTTGTTTCCCAATAATAAAATTGGAACACTGAAGAACTGGTGTGAATTTGTTGTATCTGCAAGGTAAAAATATGCTCTGCTCACTGTATCCCTCCTGTTTTCTGCTCAATGAGCTTACAGTATTTCTTGCAAAAAAGGACCTCATCTGGATTCTGTTTTGTATATTTTTTCTTGATTTACAGAACAAGTTATACTTACAAATATAAATCTGATATCAACTGCCATTATTCATTTCTGAAAACATCCTCATAACCTGTATACAGACTGGCAAAGATATAATAGGCAGGAGTAAAGACAGATGAAACAGATAAAATGCAAGAATGATTCCTTAGGGAGGTAAAAATGTCAGAGCACAGTATGCATGGCTGATAAGAGGTGGCTGGCTGTCTTCAAATGTAAAGATTTATTTGTCAAAAAACAACTATTCAAAACCTCATCAAATAAATTCATTTCAGAAAGAAAGCCTCACAAGGTTTCAAAGAACGAAATGAAAAGATGTCATCCTTGAAAACCAATCACTTTCATGGTACCAAATTACTCCATTTTGACAGATTTTGGTAGTAAGGAAGATTAGAATTTTCAGAGACTTGTTTCCTAATTATAAAATTAGAATGCAGAAAGAACCGGTGTGAGATTGTTGTATCTGCAAGATAAAAATATGCTCTGCTCACTGTACCCCTCAATCTGTTTTCTGCTCAATGAACTTACAGTATTTCTTACAAAAAAGACCTCATCTGGATTCTGTCTCGTATTTTTTTCTTGAATTACAGATCAATTTATACTGACAAATATTAATTGCTATCAGCTATCTTTCTTCTTTTCTGAAGATATCCTCATAACCTGTATACATAGTAAGAGCAACCAATTAGGCATATTTACTAATATGTTTGTGAAGGAATTTTATAGATGAGAATCCAAGATAGCCAGAAAGTATTCGGAAACACGTGGAAAAAGATTGCTGATACACTACTTTAAAAAGGAACATACCAGAACCATGAATAATGGCTGTGTCTTGGCCTGCTATTTCAAAGAACTCAGTACCTACTAGTTCTATGCCTGAGGCAGTAATCACAAATGGAAATGCTAAATTGGGAGACATGGGAGATTTGGCAATCTTTATAAACCTCTGACCTGAATTGCAGCACCAAAAACAACAGTGGAAACTAAATGTGTGAGCATAACTTACAACAAGATGTTTGGCACTATATCAAAACCTTGCTTACAGAATAGCCCAAATTACTGAAGAAGTGCCTATTAAATATATCTTTCAGATACGTATGCTCAAACATCAGGAATGAGAACATTTTTAACAAAGCATAGAAATTATTGAAGTTTCAATCAGGAATTTACTAGCTTCAAATGCATAATTAATTTTTTCAACAATTTTTTTTTTTGATGAAGTAGAGAGGGATCTATTGGGGCCCTCACCCAAAAATATTTTCAGTTACATTACAAGTTATATGCATATAAGTACAACATATACTGTATATCAACAAGGGTAGGGACCCTTGTTATCCCTTTTAATATTATAAAAAACATATCCATTTAAAAAAAAAAAAACTAAACAAGCAAGTTGAATGGCCTGATTTTAAACATTCCAAGGCCCTATGAACATTATATACAAAATAAGCAAATTCCTAAGTGTGAGTGGCCCATACAAAAAATAGACTAAAGTCCAAGCAAGTTACACATTACTGTATACCCCCACTTGCCCACACCTCCAATGGCTGATTCCTCCCATCCACCAGCTTCATTCAGGGTCACCTCCATTATCCCCTATTGACCCCATCCGTCCAGTAGCTCAACACAATTACCACCAAGAGCAAGGAACTTGTAATGTCCCCATTTTTGGAGTGATCATGAATGAAGACTTAATGGACTAATTTTCACACTTTGGTATTTTTGGTGGGCAATTGGAGTATTAGGAGATGACTTGGCATATTTTTCTAATAATTTTGATGTATTCACTTTGAATAAAATAAATTGCCTTCAAGTGGAGCGAACCATCTTGGAGATGGTAAAGTGTGGAAATTTGTCAATTAAGGGACGACTTGAGTTTGATATCATTTCATGTTATGATCGCCCTTGGAGAAGAGAAAGTTAGAATACTAATAAAATAATACAATGGTGATTTGGGCGCCAACCTAAGGAGGATGTAATGTCCTCATTTTTGGGTTCTCTTGCATTGCAGTTGGCACTAACCTTCTAGGTGTGTGTCAGCGTTATCAGAGGAATTATTTGATGTTTCCAGTGAGCTCAGGTGGTCTAGAGGACTCATGCCACTTTCAGACATGATTTCCGGTTTTCGCTGTGGTCTCCAAGATTTTTGGAGGGAGCGTCTATTTTTAGTAAGTCACACAGTTGGGTTCGTTTTTCATCTTTCATCATTAGGATCACTCCTACGCAGTCAATTTTCAGTTCCGATGCTTTTCGACCATTTCCACTAATTGGGTGTAATATTAAGCTATATTTAATTAATTTTACTAAGGTTGCCATTTTAATTAAAATATTTAATGGGGCACCTTAGTATTATAGCTCGTTGGAAAGAGGATGAAAAGATTTAAAAGATGAGACGCTAAAAAGTGACTTTCAGTGCCGGAAATGTTTTAAAAGTAAAATAAATCACTTTTCCGAGCAATAAGGCTTATTTAATTATAAAGTGATTTTAAATTATATTTTGCCGAAAGTTTAATAAGTGCTTATAAAAAAGGAAAGTTGGGGGAGAAAAAGCTCATTCTTGACTTGTTATTTTATGGGAGTATTTTCTTGAGAGCTTTAGCTTTCTGGATTCATCAAGCCCAAGGACGAAAACCCTTGGGTTCTTGGTTGATTGGACGAATACCCATTTTAACCATCCTTGGCAGAATCACTCAAGTTTCGCAGATGCATTGATTTGGTTCAGATTTTTTAAGGATTTGGTGTGCAATGCAATATCTTTATGCAGGTTAAGATTTGTGCCGGAAGGATTTATTTCTACAAATTTGTGGGATTTGTGGACAAATGCAAATTTAATATTTTGTGTGAGATTGAAATACATATCAAAAGATCATTGTGTTGTGTGTGCAAGTGGTATCAAAAAAACACAAATCAGAAATTAAAAGCAGAATTTAAAGAGAGTGCAGTGTGTGGAGGTGATAGAAATAAATGTTGCGGATTGGAATCATTGTAGGGTTTAATACCCTAATATTTTGATCAGAATTTCCTTGCAAGAAGCGCACCACATATCTCCTTCAAGAGACCCACGTGAGCATCCAAAAGGAGTATGTGAGCCCCTCTTATGGTGGCGCACCCTTAGCAAATATTAAGTAGTATCTTAAGGGCTGCGTGAGGAATGAGTGAGAGGCGCTGCCTCTTTAAACATTAATATGCATAAAAAAAAAGGAATCGCTCCCCTTTTGTGGAGTTTGCAATGGTTTTTGAGTATGTCGGTGGTCTACCCTTGGAGGAATAAGGAGTGTTTTGCTGTCACAGCAATATCAGAGATCTGAAAAATATTATTGTGAAGTTCTGTTCATACTTTTGGAGCATTCATAATTACCACAGCTGAACATACTGTTACCTGGAGCCCTCAAACTTATCACAGCGACATCAACAAGCCTTGTTATCTTCATTTATGAGGTTAGAGGTTAATTTTATTATCTTGTAATTCTGGTTTTTATATCAGCAGACTTATTGTGCTCTGTATTCTGATTTTATAATTATGCAAAGGCTGCAAACTGTTTGTTAAAATGTCTATGAAGTTATTATGCATTGCTGAGTTTGTAATGTCCCCATTTTCGGAGTGATCACCTTTGGAGAGCGGAGGGACTTGTTTTCACACTTCGGGATTTTTGGAAGGGGAATTGAGGTTTGGAGACGACTTAGCATATTTTTTTGGTGGTCTTGATATGTTCATTTCATTTAATATATTTTCTTGTCCATGGGAGCGAACCATTTGAAGGAATTATGAGTGTGGAAGAAGAAGAGGTTGAGAACCACAATGATATCACACCTGGGCATGTAATGTCCCCTTCTAGCAAGTCAAAATTTCCTCAACCTTGCACACAATTTCAACTTGTAAAAGAGAACATTAGTAATCAATCCTTCTTATCTCATTATATAAATCACAATTATATAAAATCAAACCTTATAATCATAACTTATATGCATTATTCCTTCTCTATTTCACTATACAAGATTATAAATTCCTTCCGGAAGAGACTATACTTGGGCCAACATGTTAATCCAATCATTCACCCAACAAGAGAGGGTTCCTTGGGCACAATCTTGCAATAGGTCCATTGTCCTTTCCTCTGATCTAGAATGGCAATCTTCACCAACTAGAGTCAAAGGCCTATCCACTTGTCCCATATTGGCAATCTTCACCAATTGGAAACAAGGGCCATTTCCACTTGTCCATATTAGCAATCTTCACTAATTGGAACAAGGGCCTTTCTCCACTTGCTTCAAGTTAGCAATCTACACTAATTGAAACAAGGGCCTATCCCCACTTACCCTGGATTAGCAATCTACACTAATCGAGATAAGGGCCTTTTTCCACTTACCTCATATTGGCAATCTACACCAAATGAGATAAGGGCCTTTCTTAGTTGAGTACTCTTCCTGTTTAGGACAAGCAATCTACACTTGCCTTGTAAGGTTAGAGCCTTATCAACTCGAGCCTTATTATACCTTGGCCAATTGCCTAACCCTTAGACTCACTTATGTGGTGTGATTGGTTAACAAGGAGGTCCATTTCTCAATCCGGTAGTTCATATGTATGAATTACTTTTTCTGTCACATGTTAGCCTATCACATCTCTTCAAGATGTTCTTTATACTAATCATGCATTAAATACACCTTCTCAATAATGATCATGCATCATATTCATAATACCATTCATATTCTCATTCTATGAGTATAATCTATTCTTACTAATGATATTCTTTCCACAAACTCTCTATAATTTCTATTTAATACTTATCACTTTCACTTTTCCAATTAAGACAAGAGCTAATTAGAAACAAAGCATGATCATAACCTTCTACGTATGTTACATTGCCATAATAAAAACATCACTTATGCATCCATCATTGTTACTTAAGTTAACTTGTAATATTCAGATTGGAAATAGATCGGACTGTTATGAAGTCCGATCTGCAGAAGGAAAATGTCTTTATTGACTTTGCTTGAATGATCTTCTAAGAGGGGGGTCAATGATGATATCTCAATTTGTCTCCTGCTGATGTATATATCAAATATAAATCAAACTTCCATTTATTTTCTCTGCTATATCATTTCCTATATTTATTCTTCTTAATTCTGTATTTTCTATGTCCTTCTAGACTGCTGTTAATTACCAATTGAATGCCTTATTCATTGCTTATCTTCTTAGACTGATTTTATATTTATATGAATTATAATTCCTTGGGATCGATTGCTGATTGAATGCTTTAATGTTTTATGGACTTATAAAATTCTTCCTCCCCCCCGAATGGGATTCCCTGCCATAATTTATATTCGATTCCTTGGCTTATATCCTGAATAGTCACCACCCTTCACATTGATCCTTTCCTTACTAATCGGTGGCTCTAATTTCATTAAATATATTTTAGCGGTGCCTTTCTTAATCGTCTTTTGCAAAACCTATTACATGTTGGCGTTACTTTGTGGGGTCAATGTCTTAAATTGTATATTATATCATTTGCTTTGTTTGCCGTTTCCCATGCTCTTTCCCTTTAGTAAATTCAATTGCACTAATCAAGACTGCATCCGCTGATATAAGTTCCTTTGTAAGTATTAATATACTATATTTAATAAGGCCTTTTGTCTTATTCATGAAATCCCATTCATCGCCGACTTCACTTGTCTCTTATATGAGAAACAAAGTATTTATATTTATATTAATTCATCTATAATATTTATTCTATTTAAATATTAATACTAATATTTATATTATTAATAATATAACTTATGAATTATTTAAATAAATATGTTATATCTTATATAAAATATTTACATAAATAATATCATTTAATACTATTAATTTAATATTATATATTAACAATATTATATTACAATTAAATTGTTTTTGATTAAGATACGCTGCTAACCCAAGAGCAGAACTTGATAACAAAGCCAAAAGGCAAAAGGCACCAGACCAACAATAGCCGACTAACAGTTTCACCAAAAACTTTTAACAAAACATATAACGAGTCTTTTTAAACAAGTCTGAAAATAACAAAAAGCGTAAACAAGAAACCAGCTAACTAAACAAGGCCCTCCAGTCATCAGTAAGCAAATTGACCCAATTTTTTTGGTCCTTCAACAGCACATCCATGCTACTAGTCCTGTCCCCCTGCAGAGCATTAAAGGCATCAGTAGCATTCAGAGAGGTTTTTAGCATCAATTGGGTCATTTTCTTCACCCTGCTTTCCATGACAGACAATCTAGATTTAACATTAGCCACCTCCACTTCCAGCTTCTTGCAATCCATGTCCCTCCTGGCACTCATGACCTCTTTGTCTGGAGTCCCCTGCACTTCAGTGTCCTCATTAGTTTCATAGACAGAATTATTCATAGATGCGAAATGACTCACACCCTTGCGCTCTTTCTCGGGAGTGGCCTTCTTCTCTTCCCCCCTTGCCCAGTTTCTTCTCCTTCAAAAGCCGTAGAGTAATCCACCAACTTGACACCCTGATGGTGACCGGCAGCCAAACGGGAAGACCTTCGCAATGAAGGCCTTTTGGGTCTTCCATCTTTGCCCAAAACCACCTCTTTGATAATAATATCGTCATCAACTTCCAGGGTCCCCTAAATATTACCCAGCTCTTCAACATCTTTTTTGTCATATTCCACACTACGTTTCTTCTTAACAGTAGAGGTTTTTGCAAGGTTGCCACCTTTGCGCTTTTTACCTTCCTGCGCCCTAAACCTACCTTTCAAACTACAGAGACCTTCAACAGCACCAGCTTGAGATTTGTCCTGAGGGGTTTCAAGGGGTTGGGTCCGACTGTGACCCCCTGACATTGCAACGGAGGTGGTTTTAGAGATAGGCGGGCTAGACAGAGGCCCCGAGGGTCCACTAAGGGGTTGGTTGGACAGGGAAGCAGCCTGGGCAACCTTCGGGGAAACCTTTCTATGCAGTCTAGTGCTCAAGGGAACATTGTCCACAGAATCGTCATTCAATTCTTCCTCTAAGAGTTTGGAAGCAGGGGACTTAGGAGGATTCAAGGCAAGGTGAAACTGGTAAAGGCGGAAGATAAGGCCTTGATGAAGGGGAAGGGCCGTGGGGTCATCAACCCAGGCTTTCTTGTAATGCAGAACGGAATTTTCGAGGCTCGACAACAGAAAAGAGGGGAAATTCACCAGGGTTTTGTGACGAAAGTGATTCAAAAAAGCAAAATGGTAATGGTAAAACACCCTATACCTCCCTTCAAGAGTGAAATACTTCATGATAAGGTAACATACCCAGTTCCATGGTGCCACCAAGCTCTCTCTCTCTCGAATCCTCCTTGCAGTTTGATTTGTTTCTCCCCCTCCTTGTAGAACAGTTTCAGACCTTCCAAATCCGGGACGCGGGTATGTTTCTTGAGCCTATTGCCCGAGCATAGCAAGCCGGTAGCAGTCGCAATAGAGGCCTCCGACACAACAAAACTAACACCACCAATTTCCACCTTGCGCTTTCCATCCCATGACTTGGCAAACTATTTAGACAAATTCTCATCGTAACCATTTAGCGACTTCAAGAACGCCATGATACCTCCTTCGTAGGCTATACTCCACACCTGCTGGTCTTCCCTGAACTCATTAATAATTATTTCATATTTATATATTACCATAATATATATTAATAATACTAAATACATAATTATCTTTCAAATCGTGGACGACAAACATCACATTTGACAGAAGCAATTTTAAATCTTAATTTAAACAATGCCTTAATATGGTGACATGACAAGGCATGAGGTAAGGACTAATTTTCTGATGTGTAACAGCCGTCCCTTAGCCTCACAATATCATAACAAGGCAGCCAAAGGAAGAGAGGTTCAATACAGATTGGAGGCAAGAGATTTTCAGTTGGAGCCACCTTTTGGATCTGCACTTGTAGGAGGACTTGTGGCAAAGGATGAGGAAGAGATTGAGCAGCTAGAGGACAGCTTGATAAGGTATGATAACAGGTCTAATTTTCTGATTCATGATAGCAGCCCTATTTCTTCATTCATAGCAGCCACTTCACATGAAGAGGATGAGGTAGAAGAGTCTTCCAAGGTTGGTACTTATGATTTGGGCGTGGAGCATAAGGCATGTGTTGAAGTCTCAACCACAAGAATCCTGAAATTGTTCATCCTACCTTGGAGGATGTCCAAAGAACTCAAGACATACGACAAGCAAAGGAGGTGACTCTTGAAGATAGCAAGCAATAAAGATATGCAAATTTAGGTGGACAAGTGGAAAGGTATGGTTCAGAAATTTTAGTTTGTGTACCTGATTTGCATCATGAGCTGCCTTTGTTTGAGAAAACCTTGAAGGTTCAAGCCTTAGAGGAGGTTGAAGTTGTTGAGCACACACTTAGTGGATCAGCCAATAGTGTCATATCTTCACTTGAAGAGGGAGTCATAAATGGATCAGCCTTTGATGATTCCTTGGGCATCCTAGGAGGAGCTGAAGAGTTGATTGTTAAGGTACTGACTTATCACATTGGTGACTCTTCGGCGAAGTTGGAGGCTGCATTGTTTCAGAGATTTCTAATGCATACCATGGAGACAGTTGCATTTGATTGGCATGATGGAGAGTTGCAGTGCGCTGATGAGTCTAGGTATGAAGACATTGTTTCGATCTGTGATTTTAAGGCACTAATGTGTACATTGCAGTGGGATCATGGCGTTGGAATTAGAGAGGGCGTTGGTGTCCCAGTCCTAGCTCATGAGGATCTACTCCATACATGGTTTAAAGATGCCTGTTCTACTACATGGTACATGGATTGCCTACTGAGTTCTTGGAGGACAACAACTGTTCAGGAGTTTGGAGGAGAGTTGGGTCATCTCCTTATCATTGGAGAATGGCTTAGGGTTGATACTCCGTCATCCTATGTCATTGAAGATACTATTTGCATCCACATAGGTTTGATTTTCAGTCATGAGGTTGCTGTTTTGTTCTATATCAGCAACTTAGGAGGAGCTGCTACACACTTTCTTGCAACTATGTTGAGTGTACTTCACATCCATGGGAGGTCTACAGGAGTTGGAGGATGGTTTGGTGTTGATAGCACCGTGAGATGCTTCCATTTCCTCATGTTCAAGAGATGTAGGGATGTGATGATTTGGGATCCAGGTGGTGACAGGCTTGACACTTGGGATCTAGATGTGCTGCTTCACAATTTCCGGAGCATGGATGATAATTTTGATAGTGTGGAGCAGTAGAGGCTTGATGATAATTTTGATAATTTCCATCTCACTTCGGGACATCTTGAGGACATCACAAGCCATGGAGATAGATTATCTGTAATGTCCCCTCCTAGTAAGCCAAAATTTTCACAACCTTGCACAAAATTTCAACTTACCAAAAGAGAACATTAGTGTTCAATTCTTCCTTTCATATCATAATTAGGGTTGATGATCAATAATCAAATCCATATACTTTCCACAATTGTACTTAAGGCTTGTAACCTTATAATTATAATCATGTCATCTCTTAACATAATAAACATAGGCCTTATACATTCACAGTATTATAAACATATACATTACACATTCACATTATTTCTCTTTACATTATAAACATATGCATAACATATTCACATTATTTCTCTCACAACTCTCATGCACTATCTTGAGGGAGTCTTAGGGTAGCCCACCATTAATCAATCCTATCTCCCATATGAGCATGGTTTGTTAAGGCGTTCATATCCATCCCATACGGAAGCCCAATGGCTTCACCCAACACCCGGGGTCCCTCACCATTTGGCTCAAGGGGACTTCATGCAACACCCGGCATTCCTCATCCCATCGAGAGTCACCTACCGTTGGGCACAATTATAAACAATATGAGCTCATACTTACCATAGGCCCAAGAGCTTCACACACACCCGGTGTTCCTTGTCTCTTGGCTCAAGGGACTTCACACACACCCCGTGTTCCTCATCCACTTGAGGGTCGCCTAGGTTTAATCATACATCCTTAACTTAACCCCAAACTCACAAGTGGTAAGATGATTAAGGGTGAGGCTTGACATCCTTCTTGATAGGTTATGAGATTATGAGTTATGAATCTATCGTCGATAATATTTACCTTTCTGGATCATGATATCATATTTCTTATTCCACTTGGGAACCTTATCATTTCTTAGTCATAGCCTCATACTTGGCTCATTGATAATTCATTTTATGCTTATTTTCATGCTTGACATATAAATGATTTCATTGCCTTATATTTGATCTCATTCATAAGATAAATATTCCAAGTTAAGAACTCATTTCTTTTCCTAATCATAATTTATTTGCTCATATCTTTTAGATACAATCCTATATTATGTTTCCTCATACAATCATGGTGTTAACATATTAAAGGGACTGCATTTTCTATTTGCTTACTATATTCTAGACTATTCGATGCTTTCATTAAAGACATATGAAATAATAATATACATATATATATTTAAGAGAATCTTCTCATATGTTATTTATTCTAACATCATAAAATTAAATATAACTTACCTTTTTATTACATTTATTTCCTTCTACAGGTCTGAATTCAATTGCTGATGATTATTCCTCAAACTTGTTCGATGATTCATTGATGCCTTTAATTTCTTTCAACTCTTCCTTCTTATACTTCTCAAAAGATATGATTTTGGCCAAAGGTTGTCTTTCCTATAAATGTTGTCTCTTCAAACAACGCATCCCTTTATATAGAAATCATCACCCTTAACAAATTTGTCTCTTGGTGAAATCGCTTCTTCTTGTTGCATTATAATTGCTGCTTTTATGTTTCCTTTTAAGAATCACTGCTACCTTATAATGGTCACGGCTGCCTAAGATTTATTAATCGTTGGCTTTAGTCATAAGGTAATTGTATTGATTACTCCACATAATCATATGAGACAAATTATCTATAGGATATTCGTGGATACTCTTGTCTTTATATAAATTCGCTGCCTTAAGGTAAGAAGGCCCCGTTATGCTATTTGATAGTATTTAGTTTATAAAATTTAATTTATAATCTTTTTAACTTATAATATTTAATCTACAATATTAATATTTATAATAACTAATTTATAATATTTAGTTTATAATCATATATTGTTATTATAATAATATCTAATTTATATTAATAATTATATTTATATTTTATATTTAATAATATATTTTAAATAAATACATTATATATTATATTCTAATTATTCATAAAATAACATTATTTATTAAATAATATATATTAATAATATTATATATTAATACATACGCAATTATTTAAACATCGTATTTCACGAAAACACTTCACCGTCCGTTATCGTGATGTTTAAATATTTAATTTAAGCAATGCCTTAATATCGGGACATCACATTATCACTTGGGTATGTTGTCTTCAGTGTATTGTCTTCTTCGGAGTCAGTCACTTGGAGGGCTTGTCATGTGGATTCGAGATAGAGGATCGAGCTTCTCATATATGGATGATGCTATTTCACTATTGGATGCCTTCTTGAGTTCATCATATGATACATCATTGCATTGTCTCCTAGGCGCTCATGCATTTGGGCGAATTGGTTTCATCATAAGCAATAATAATATATTATTCCTATGTGCGCCACTAAGGAAATAATCAAGGAATAAAATAATAATTAATTATGACTTCTTGGCGCCTTCCCTAATTCATATCTTCAATTTGAATTAGGAAATGAGCTTCTGGATGGGTCGACCAATAGGAGGGAGTTTATAATTCAAACTAAGGCACATATTCCTAGGTTGGCTAGGAGGGAAAAGGAAGACATGATATGTATATATATCCCATCATTTTGGTATCCAAAGGCATCAATCAATCATTCATTCATCATTCATACTTCGAGAGCAATCTCAAGGAGAGGCTTGGAACGAAAACTCTAAGTCTTGGAGGGAGTTGGAAGAAAACCTAATTCCTTTATTGTGGAGATTCCATGACGAGAGTCTAATTGAGCTTCATCTTCATAAGGGCTTCATTTTGTAAGATACCCAACTATACTTAACAAATAATTTTTCCTACTTAAACAAATTTACTTGCACTTAACTTTTCAATTGCTCAATCTACTTAACATCATTCATGAAAGATAACAATGACAACTTGCATGAACCAACTTGAAGTTGGGCACTTGTATTATCACTGGATTCAAATCAATACAATTGTCTTATTACAATAGATGATGCCCTCAATGGCATGAATATACGATCTTATTCAATCGATTACAAAGAAAGGCCTCGAAGCCTAGATGTATACAATGACTTCACAAATGAACAAATTAACTTGAACACAACAATGTTAATTGTATGTCAACACCTCACAACTTGACAAGGGAGCATCACCGTATCACTGTTGAGGGAGCATCACCCCAACTACTTGAAACTTGCAGGCCTCAAGATCACAAGCATAAAGCGTTGCAGAGAGAAAATTCGCCAAAGATCTAAGATATCAAAATGAAGGTGCTCCCCTCCTTTTATAGTGCTCCTCCTCAAAGGCAATGCAGGCACGCTTTTCAATGTAAAGAAGGAAACAAGGCACGCTTTCCAAGAGCATATTCCAATGGGCATATTCCATTTGATGACTCACTTTGAGTTGGCAACCTTGTCCAATGAGCCAGAACGGATCCCGATGCACCACTTGGACCAATAGACACTCAGGGCGCCAAAATGTTGTCGCAGTTGCAAGTCCCTCAAGGCTAGGCGCCAACTTGAGATGGTTGCTTCATGAAATTGTGCCTTGTTAAGGTTAGGCACCAGTTGGGGTTTGTAAAGAACCAAGAGTACTTCCAAGGTTAGGCGCCAAAACAGGATCATGGAGGAGTGAAACTGCGACTTAAGAAGGTGTTTGAATCCTAGGCGCCAATTTGAGGTTGTAGAGGCATGGATATGCGCCTAGTGAAGTTTGATGACTCCATATGCTTTCAAACACTTAGCAACATTTAGTGAAGACTTCTTAGACTTTGATTCAAGATTAAGCGCCCAAATGAGGTCTCTGTAGTCTAGGCGCCATCTTGAGGTTGGAGAGAGGAAGATTTGCGCCCAACTTCCTTAGGCGCACTTTTGAGGTGATGGAGACCAAGAAGTGCGCCTTCATCATCTTGGCTTATTTCTTGTCAACTTTATAACTTAGATCATTGAGCAACAACTGAGAATGTTTCCCTTCTTCATGATGCAAGTTGATAGATCCTCCTTAAGGCGCCAAATTGGGTTTCTAAGGTAGGCGCATATTCATGGTGGAACAAGATGCAAAGTGCGCCTTACTTCTCATAACACTCCTCTAGCTATGGATGATGATTCCAAATGAATGGAGGGTCTCTTCAACAATCCTGAATCCTTTAATGATCAATCCAACTCTTTTAAACCATTTCCTTCCCAAGGCGCCATCTCAATGTTGCAGAGGAGTGTTCTAGCACCTAGGCGCACATTGTGGATTGTTTGATCAAGAAGTGGCGTCTTCATCATTTAGGCGCATATTTGATGTGATAGGAGTGTAAACTAGCGCCTAGGTTTACTTAGGCAAATTTATAATCCCAAACTCAATTTGCTACCCCCAAATGCTCAATTGGAGGTCCAACACTCTTGATATCTTTGAACTCTGCCTTCACAAGTTAGGCGCTCATTTGAGGTTGCACAGAGGCCTAAGTGTGCCTAAGACAATTGCTAAATTCACTTAGTCAAAATCATCTTGGGGAACCACTTCAACCTTTCCTACCAAGGCGTCCTGCTTGAAATGATTGATATGCTTCATAACATGATGTTTCTATGCTAGGCGCCATTTTTAGGCTTGAGGAGAGAGAAATCACTTGGGCAACTTCTGGCCTTCAAATCCTTGGTTCAGTGTGTTGACAGGGTTCAATGATGATATGCTTATCATATTGCACTTCCACACCTTGATAGAAGACTCCATAGCCTTAGGCGCACATTAGGTACTAGACAGACAGAAAAGTGCGCCTTGGCTTTGAGAGTCAAGTTCTTGCTTACTTGGCTTCTAGACTTAGCCAATCTTGCCAATTTTGTCACAAGTTGATAGTTTTTTGACTTTGTACCTGCAAAACAACACATTCAGTTAGTCAAAAACTAAATTCATTCCCTCATCATTGGTATTAGCCCATGGGAATGATAGATAGGCTAATCCATGCTTCATTGATGATTAGGCTGGAAACGGGGACATGACAGTCTCCCGTTCCCGGAATTGCTTGTCCTCAAGCAATTGAAGGTTAGGATGCTCTAGAATCTTTTCTCCTTCTCAAGGAGCATCCTCCATTGGCAACCCTTTCCACTTCACCAAGTATTCCCTTATGTTCCGGTTGCGTAGTTTCTTCTCCCTCATATCCACCACACTTTCAGGTTCAAGAGCAAGCATTCCTTCTTCATCTAGTGGTGGAAGTTCTTCAGATGAAACCACATTCTGTCCTAGTGCCTTCTTGAGACATGACACATGAAACACATTGTGTATGCGGCTTCCTACTGGCAGATCAAGTTCATATGCCACTTCTCCGACTCTTCTCAACACCTTGTAGGGTCCAAAGAACCTGGGTTTCAACTTCTCAGCTCCTGACTTCTTCAAAGAACTTTGCCTATAAGGTTGAAGACGCAAAAACACCATGTCTCCAACTTCAAAACTACGTTCAACCCGGTGTTTGTCGACATACAACTTCTGTTGATTTTGAGCCCTTTGTAAGTTGTCCTTGAGCACTCGCAAGATGTCTTGCATGTCCTACATCAATTCTTTAGCTCGAGGAGCTCGACTGTCATCCAATGCTAGATCAATAAAGGAAACTGCATCATACCCATACAATGCATGAAAGGGACACATGCCTATTGACATGTGGAAAGTGTTGTAGTAGTATTCTCCCAGATGTAACCACTTTATCCAAGCACGCTGATGATCAGATACATAATTTCTCAAGTATCCCTCAAGCCATTTATTGACAATTTCAGTTTGCCCATCAGTTTGAGGATGATAGCTTGTGCTTGGTGTTAAGTCAATACCTGCTAGTCGAAATAGCTCTCTCCAAAAGACATTGATGAACCGGCTATCTCGATCATTGACTATGGTTTTAGGAAGGCCATGTAGTTTGAAGACCTCTCGAAAGAATAATTCAGCTACTTGCAATGTTGAATACTTAATTGGTATTGCAAAGAAGTGAGCATACTTCGTGTTGATGCGTGTTTTGTGACTGCAACAAACATTAGAATAAAATACTGAGTATCCTATCCTCTCTTGAATAAAGCTTCTCAGACGCTGAACTATGTGATCGAATGAGACTGCTCCAAGGTTCCTTTTGTGTCAGGTCTTGACGTGCATAGGGATAGACTCAGTGGAATGATGTGATTTGTTGGTAATCACGAGGGGGACTTACGTGGGATTACTCCTTCGTGGACGTGGAATTCACTCCTGGGACTCGGACTTGTGGGTGAATGGAATTCCTTCACAAATGGACAACTTGGAACCTACTGCTTCCTCCAACAGAGAGACTGGGATTTCATTGTTTCTTCCACAGAAAGGCCTGGATTTCACTATCTCTTCCAAGGAAAACAAGGTGTCGGCTCTTAGTTCCACTTTCGCATAGGGAATGATTTCCCAGCGAGGCTCCTTACGGACTATTCCTAATGAAGATCTAAAAGAAAATGCAAAAGATGGGATAAGGGTTCAGGAATCTAATTAATGGAAATGACTGCTGTTGAAGATGGAAACTGGAACCAGTCCTCTGCTTCGTCATGAGACAACAACTAGGCAGGGATGGTGCTATCTTCTGAGGGGGAGGGGAGTAAGGATTTTCAGATTGCTCCTGCAAGGGACATGGAACTAAAACATGCAGAACAGTCGAAGTTAGACTTAGAATTAGTTCAGGCTAACCATGCACGGTGATTTGCAAGCCACAGATCACCAATGGTATGAACAAACAGATTCAACCATTCAACAGTAATAATCTCCATTCTAACTAATGAAATACTGAAAGAAAATAGAAATGAAACAACTTAGATCTTGGAGCTTATGATTTGCTTCAAAGAAGTCAGAAAACCATGCCACAATCCAAAGAATATCAAGAACACCAATCTTCAATGTCCATGTACTGATTTGGGAATGTCTTACAACAATCTTGCTGATTCTTCAAAGTTCCTTGCTCCATAAATGGAGTGCAACAGAAATGAACAGCTAACTAACTACTTGCTCTAAGAGCATGAAAAAAATGAGAGAAGAAAGAAGGCCTTTTCAAATGAGGCGCCTTAGCCTATTTATAGGCAAACATAACCCAAAGGAGGAGGTGAGGAGATCTGATCTTCTAAAAATCCATGCAAACCCTAAAGAGATAGGGATGAACATGTCATGGGCTCCATGGGATGCTGCCACCTGCCCTGGATGAAAATTTGCCATCTGTCCTGGCTGACTAAGCTGCTTGGTAGGTAGGTGAGACCAGTCAACTGTCTGTTTGTCCTGCTCCTTGGTCGTAAATTCCATGGTGTCCTAGAGTCCTTTATCCTGAGCGCAGATTCCACTTGGAACAGGATTTTTGCGACCAGGAATGATTTTCTTCCTGGGCGCAAATTCCACAGGGTCAAGGAACTTTCGTTGTGGAATTCCTTCCAAGCTGGAAATCAAATCAATCTTGATGGAATTCTTGGAGTGATCCATGGAATTTTGTCTCGGTGCTGTGTATTTTGGAATTGAAATTCCATCCATGCTGTATCTTCCTTCGCACCGATACGGATCTTGCTCTTGGCGTGGATTCTCGTTCTTCTCGATGGATGGTGAACTTGAAGTGCATCCTCCGGGTTGTCCAAGGATTGATCCTCTTGTCCGAAACCGGAATCCCTGATACTAGACTTGGAGTGATTTCTCCCATTCCGCCATCCTTGATGCAGGCATTCCCTGTGTCATTTGAAATCTTTGGAAGGACATCTTGATCTTTCTTATCCTCTTGTGCGAAGTCTCCCTGTCGTCGAACTGGAATCTTTGATGTTGCCTTCCCTTCCCTCGGTATGCATGTGTAGTCTTCTTATTAGCGGAACTTCTGGATGCTTGAAATGGTCATTATTTCCGGCGCTTGAACTCTCTGCATCCATCCTGCTTGCCCCGGATTATCCTTGTTCATCCTCCCCATGGAACTTATCCTCGTCTTGGATTCCTACAAAACAAGGGAAACCAAATAGTCATGATGCACAAAATCCATAAATGCAATGCAATATGAAATGAAACATGAATGATTTTGCAAGTTTTGATCAATTTCACTTATAAATTCCTGAACAAACAAAGGATTTCCCTCATTCTCTGGCATTCTTCATACTCGACTGACTTTTCCTTCATTCTAGGGTTACCAGGCATGGATAGGAGGAATTTCAGTTGGTCGGGGATTCCTGGGAGTCGGGGATTCCTGCTCATCCTGGAATTCCACTTGTCCTGGAGGATGAATTTCTGCCCTCCTTGCTCTGGAATTGAATTTGAATGCTTGGAAATGACATGAGCGCCCCCTTTATATAGGTAACTTAAACCTTCTTTGCCACTTGGCCGACTTAGGTTAGCTTAGAAAAACCCTAGCCGCCATACTTTATGACTCGGCCGACTTAGATCTTTTGTCTTTTTCTGCTTTGTCGATGGTCGGGGATTTTGGTCTGTCGGGGAATTTGGCTTGTCGAGGAATTTGGCCTGTCGGGGATTTCCTGAGGTCGGGGATTCTGCACTTTTGACCTACCTGTCCAGTTTCATGGATTTTGGCCTTGGAAATATCTTTCTTCAATTTTGAGTGGGATTTCAGTTTTGCATCAGGTACACTTTGAGCTGTTTTTACGGAGGTTCAGTTTATCGATACGGGATCAAAAACACGGGACTTTCGTTTCTTCCATCCCTCGTTTCTTCCATCCCCTCGAGGAATCTCATTTCCATGGCGAGATCCATCCTTCGTTTCTTCCATCCTCTCGAGGAATATCTCATTTCCATGGCGAGATTCAGAGTTCGTTTCTTCCATCTTTCGTTTCTTCCATCCCCTCGAGGAATCTCTCACTTCCATGGCGAGATTCAGAGTTCGTTTCTTCCATCTTCTCGAGGAATATCTCATTTCCATGGCGAGATACGGAGTTCGTTCCTTCCATCCTGACTATGAATTCCAAGATTCAGGCATCCACAGAGGAGTTAGAGACAAATTTTCAAGCTAGGATTGACTGGACAGGTCAGAAGGCTGAACTGGACACCTCCAGTCCTAGGGCGCAAAATCCAGTAGGTACTGGATTTTGCGACCAAGACAAAAAATTGTCCTGGGCGCATATTCCAGTTGGTACTGGAATCTGCGACCAGGAATGTTCAAAGGTCTGCATTTCCAGCTTCCGGAGGGGTACTCTAAATACTGATTGTTTTCTGAAATCGCCCTAAGTCCTAAAAATCCTACTGATTTGAGAGTCTTCCGAGTTTGTGAAATGAGGTTGAGTGCCGGGTTGGGATCAGAAGGATATCCCCTGGAAGACAAAAAATTGTCCTGGGCGCATATTCCAGTTGGTACTGGAATCTGCGACCAGGAATGTTCAAAGGTCTGCATTTCCAGCTTCCGGAGGGGTACTCTGAATACTGATTGTTTTCTGAAATCACCCTAAGTCCTAAAAATCCTACTGATTTGAGAGTCTTCCGAGTTTGTGAAATGAGGTTGAGTGCCGGGTTGGGATCAAAAGGATATCCCCTGGATTGAACTTCCGGACTGGAGCTGTCGGGCCAGGAACTGAGTTCCATGACTGAAGGATGATCGTGCCAAGGAATGATAGTCCTTGTTGAATTCCGCCTTGGTTGGAAGAAGAATCTAGATAGACCTTGAAATAGGATTCCGGGCAGGAATTCCTCGAACAAGACTCCGGGATAGGCACTTTCGGACAGGACTCCGGTTTGGACCTCCGGACTGGATTTCTGGATAGGAACTTTGGAATAAGATTCCTTGATAGGAACTTTGGAATAGGATTCCTGGATAGGAACTTTGGAATAAGATTCCTTGATAAGAACTTTGGAATAAGATTCCTTGTTCATCAAGGAGTTTTATGCTGAGGGCGAATGATTTGGACCCTTTTCCATGGAATGATGGACTCCTTCCATGGACTGGCTAGATTTAATCGAGGAATGATAGGTAGGGCATTATTCATCCTCAGGAGAGTTGCCCTTTTCTTCACTACTTCAAGCACTCCTAATGTTCCCTGTGAGCTAACTGCTTGGACATTCTTTCCTAGCTTCATGGATTCGGGCAAGAAACTGCAAGATCAAAGCAAAAACGACGGCGAAAGCGAGCAAAAGAGGGGGTCCCCATTTGCAATGGGCGATGTGTGAAAACGTCACAACACTTCGTTAACCTGTCAACAACAACATAAATACAATCCTTTCCCTGCACCTTTGGAAGTCCTGTGATAAAATCCATTGAAATACTCTCCCAATTATGTTCTGGAATTGGTAGTGGTTGGAGTAATCTCGCTGGAAAAGTATGTTCTGACTTGTTCTGCTGACAAGTCAAACACTCCCTGATATACTGTACAACATCTTCTTTCAGACCCTTCCAAGTGAATCTTTCCCTGATTTGTTTATAGGTCTTGAAATAGCCAGGGTGTCCTGCAAGTGGAGTATCATGGTATGTTTTCAAAATCTGCTACTTGAGCTCCGATTCAGGAGTTAGGAAAATTCTATCTTTATAATAGATGATGTCATCAACCACCTTATACCTATCATCCTGAATTATTCCATCTATGATCTCACAAGCAAACTTTGATTTGGAGTACTCAACTAGAAGCTGAGACTTCCAATCAACTGAAACTTCACTCAGGGCACAAATGGCAGGTTTCCTAGACAAGGCGTCTGCTACCACATTCTTCTTACCTTAAACATATTCAATGTCAAAGTCATACGCATATTCAATGTCAAAGTCATACGCCTGTATCTTAGTAACCCACTTTTGTTGTCTTTCATTTAGATCCTTTTGCCCTAGGAAGTACTTCAAACTGTTGTGATCTGTTCTAACCAAAAACTTCGATCCAACAAGATACTGGCAGAACTTAGCCAAAGCATGCATGATTGTCAACATCTCCTTGTCATAAGTTTAGTACAATCTCTGTGTCCTTCAGTTTTCTACTTTAGAATGCAATCGGATGATGTTCTTGCATCAAAACGGCTCCAATGCCTTCTCCAGAAGCATCACATTCCAGGACAAAAGACTTAGTAAAATCTGGCAAAGCCAGCACTGGTGTTGTACTCATTACTTCTTTCAATCTGTCAAATGCATCTTGAGCTCCCATTGACCAGATGAAAGCACCTTTCTTTGTCAAATTTGTCAAGGGTGCAGAGAGCTGCGAGAACCCCCTAACAAATCTTTTGTAATAGCTGCAGAGGCCAAGGAAACCTCTCAATTCAGAAACATTCCTGGATACTGGCCAATTGCGAATGGATTCAATCTTCTCTTCTTGAACTTTCATGCCATTAACTCCAATCACATGACCCAGGTATAGTATCTCTTTTAGTCCAAAGTCACACTTAGACATCTTTGCATACAAAGATTGTTTGTCCATGATGCTCAAAACTTCATCCAAATGTTGGAGATGTTCTTCCCATGTCTTGCTGTAAATCAAGATGTCGAAGAAAACCAACAGGTACTTCCTCAACTACTTGTTGAAAACATGATTCATGGAGGACTAGAAAGTAGCTGGAGCATTGGTCAACCCAAATGGCATCACCAAGAATTCATAGTGACCGCCTTCTCATAACACTCCTCTAGCTATGGATGATGATTCCAACTGAATGGAGGGTCTCTTCAATAATCCTGAATCCTTTAATGATCAATTCAACTCTTCTAAATCATTTCCTTCCCAAGGCGCCATCTCAATGTTGCAGACGAGTGTTCTAGCGCCTAGGCGCACATTGTGGATTGTTTGATCAAGAAGTGGCGCCTTGATCATTTAGGTGCATATTTGATGTGATAGGAGTGTAAACTAGCGCCTAGGTTTACTTAGGCAAATTTATAATCCCAAACTCAATTTGCTACCCCCAAATGCTCAATTGGAGGTCCAACACTCTTGATATCATTGAACTCTGCCTTCACAAGTTAGGCGCTCATTTGAGGTTGCACAGAGGCCTAAGTGCGCCTAAGACAATTGCTCAATTCACTTAGTCAAAATCATCTTGGGGAACCACTTCAACCTTTCCTACCAAGGCGTCCTGTTTGAAATGATTGATATGCTTCATAACATGATGTTTCTATGCTAGGTGCCATTTTGAGGCTTGAGGAGAGAGAAATCACTTGGGCAACTTCTGGTCTTCAAATCCTTGGTTCAGTGTGTTGACAGGGTTCAATGATGATATGCTTATCATATTGCACTTCCACACCTTGATAGAAGACTCCATAGCCTTAGGCGCACATTAGGTATCGGACAGACAAAAAAGTGCGCCTTGGCTCTGAGAGTCAAGTTCTTGCTTACTTGGCTTCCAGACTTAGCCAATCTTGCCAGTTTTGTCACAAGTTGATAGTTTTTTGACTTTGTACATGCACAACACATTCAGTTAGTCAAAAACCAAATTCATTCCCTCATCATTGGTATTAGCCCATGGGAATGATATATAGGCTAATCCATGCTTCATTGATGATTAGGCCGGAAATGGGGACATGACACATTTCATATCAGCTTGAGCATCCACCATGGGCAAATTCACATAAGGGCTAGGCGAACTTCTTTGGGAGGTGGATTAGAGCATCTTTGGAGGGCAAACTTGGTGAGAGATCTTCTCAACCCTTGGGCGAACTTCGTTGAGGATCAGCGAACCACATTAGGGCACATCTACATTTGTATCTGCTGCTGCGCCTAGGGTTTTATCAGCTGAAGCTACAGCCATTGATATTCATGTTGTATTCCTCCATATTGGTATGTAATTATCATCATTGAGGAGTGCTTGTGTGCTGGTTAATTCGCCCCTCTTTGGACATTATTTTATGCTATATTTCATATCTCAGCAGTTTATATATAGTTGCAGATCTGAGTATTCCAGCAGGATATTCATTTGTGTTGGTATCATATTATCGTGCCTCTTGCTTGCTATTTCATGATATAATTGATCTACATATTTGGGCGAATCATTATGGTGATTTATATTGATCATTGAGCATAAATTTGAGGTGGAATCTATAACTTGTTGCAAGTCTGATTTTGCTACAGCAGACCTAGGGTTTGGGCGACCTAGGTAGGGCAGAAATTGAAGGTATAATTGACAAATTATTTGGAACACCCGGGAAAACCGAAATTGTCATATTTTTGTTCATTTGGAACATTACAATCCCCTAAATGGATTTGGTGCTCATATGTTTGTGGAATACAAGTACATTATGGATTATTATGTTTAAAATGATAATATGTGGATTTGAGATGTTTTGCGGGCTGCCCTAGTTGTTTGCTCAAGTCTGATTTTTTACTTCAGAAATTAGGGTTTGGGCAGAAATATAAGTTAGACATTTTGGAAGATCCTAAAATCTGAAGGTGTCCAAAATATCTCGTTTTGGGATATTACAGAGGTATCAGAGCCTTGATCTTGCCAGCCTGTGGGTCTACAAGCTATAATGGATGACACAAGGAAATTTTTCGAACAGATTAAAAGAAGTAGGAGAAGCATAGAGTTGCTCCTATCTCAATATTTGGGGTTGGATGGGAGTGACTATGGCCATCCGAAGGATAATGATGATTCTCACATCATGGATCAGCCAAACATTATAGAAGATAGACCTCAAGAGACGGCTCTGGACTTGGAAGAACCCAAGCATAAGGTAGGAAAGGAAGAAGATTTGCAGCCCTATGAGGGTAAGGATAAAGGAGAATTACCTAATGAAGCCACAAATGAAGAACACAAAGGTTGCCGTGAAGACTACAAGGTTGAAGAAGATACCGCCATGGAAGAGGAAGGACTACTTGTTGGTGATTTGCACCCTACAAGTCATTATGAGGATATGGGCGAAGAAGTATCACATGTTGCAAGTGGCGAGCACCTAAACCTTCATGATGACAACATGACTGGAGGGTATGCTATCATTGAGTTTGCCAAACCTACAAGGTTGGATCAGCTACAAGAAAGTATGAGATCATTTGTTGTTTCTTTGATTGAGCCTAGCATTGCTTCATCACCTTTGCATCACAATGGCAAGGAATCAAATGGTAGTTTGGATATCTTTGAGATGGATATTATTCATACATTTGAGGATGGTTCAGAAAAATTGCTATGTAGTGAACAAAGAGATGTTGCTAAGGTTGATTTAGATTGGCAAGAGATGAATGATCCCTGGGTGGTTATGGAGGTCATAGTGGTACATTCACTAGGTCAACCATTGAGGAAGAACATGACATAGAAAATTCTACCCACTACTTTGATGGAGATCCTTGGGTCGAGCATGATGATGACCTAGCACATGGGTGTAATGGAGAAGATGTCAAGGAAGAAATTGATTTGGGGAGGCATGATCAGGATATGTTACATGAAGATCTTGGGTCTCATAAGTCACATCACTTGGAAGGACAATTGAAGACAAATGGAGGTAAGCTTGTGGTTGCCCTAACTCATTTTGACCATATTCATAAGGTGATGGCAAGTTTGTGTTGGGAAGTTCGAGAGAGGCATGAATATTTTGAAGAAGATCTATATCTTGCCGGTTTTCAAGAGCTCCAAGAGGCCTTGGCCATGGTGAAGTCAAACTACTTGCATCTACTTGCGGATAGAGATCATTTCTTGAAAACTGGCGCGATATATGTTAATGCTTTGAGAAGGGAGGAAGATGAAGTGGATAAGCTCACCTTTGAGCTTAAGGACACTATGGATTCTTTCAAGAGCACTCAAGAGGCCCTTCAAGAATCAGAAGATCATGTCGAGAAGCTTCATTGGGAGTTGAGCATGGCACATTCCTCATCATACACAACATAATTTCTGACTTCTATGGCAGCCACATCTGATGGAAAACAATGCAACATGAAGATGGCAAAGAGTAGAGGCATGGAGGTTGGATTTGAAGGATCCTATGATGAAGCCATGAAGGTAGAAGAGACTTATACACATGAGGATGCAGTTTGCAGCCATGACACGCCTGATTTTCCATTGAAGACTTCCCTTGACCTGCATTAATTGATGAACACTCATTCATGGAAGAAGAAGAGGTTGAGAACCACAATGATATCACACCTGGGCATGAGGTAAGGACTGATTTTCTGATGTGTAACAGCAGTCCCTTAGCCTCACAATATCATAACATGGCAGCCAAAGGAAGAGAGGTTCAATAAGGCAAGAGATTTTCAGTTGGAGCCACCTTTTGGATCTGCACTTGTAGGAGGACTTGTGGCGAAGGATGAGGAAGAGATTGAGCAGCTAGAGGACAGCTTGATAAGGTATGATAACAGGTCTGATTTTCTGATTCATGACAGCAACCTTGTTTCTTCATTCATCGCAGCCACTTCACATGAAGAGGATGAGGTAGAAGAGTCTTCCAAGGTTGGTACTTATGATTTGGGCATGGAGCATAAGGCATGTGTTGAAGTCTCAAACCACAAGAAGCCTAAAATTGTTCATCCTACCTTGGAGGATGTCCAAAGAACTTAAGACATACGACAAGCAAAGGAGGTGACTCTTGAAGATAGCAAGCAAGAAAGATATGCAGATTTAGGTGGACAAGTGGAAAGGCATGGTTCAGAAATTTTAGTTTGTGTACCTAATTTGCATCATGAGCTGCCCTTGTTTGAGAAAACCTTGAAGGTTCAAGCCTTAGAGGAGGTTGGAGTTGTTGAGCACACACTTAGTGGATCAACCAGTAGTGTCATATCTTCACTTGAAGAGGGAGTCATAAGTGGGTCAGCCTTTGATGATTCCTTGGGCATCCTAGGAGGAGCTGAAGAGTTGATTGTTAAGGTACCGACTTATCACATTGGTGACTCTTCGACGAAGTTGGAGGCTGCATTGTTTCAGAGATTTTTGATGCATACCATGGAGACACTTGCATTTGATTGGCATGATGGAGAGTTGCAGCGAGTTGATGAGTCTAGGTATGAAGATATTGTTTTGATCTGTGATTTTGAGGCACTAATGTATACATTGCAGCGGGATCATGGCATTGGAATTAGAGAGGGCATTGGTGTCCCAGCCCTAGCTCAAGAGGATCTACTCCATACATGGTTTGAAGATGCCTGTTCTATTACATGGTACGTGGATTGCCTACTGAGTTCTTGGAGGACAACAGCTGTTCGGGAGTTTGGAGGAGAGTTGGGTCATCTCCTTATCATTGGAGAATGGCTTAGGGTTGATACTCCGTCATCCTATGTCATTGAAGATACTATTTGCATCCACATAGGTCTGATTTTCAGTCATGAGGTTGCTGTTTTGTTCTATATCAGCAACTTAGGAGGAGCTGCTACACACTTTCTTGCAACTATGTTGAGTGTCCTTCACATCCATGGGAGGTCTACAGGAGTTGAAGGATGCTTTGGTGTTGATAGCACAGTGAGATGCTTCCATTTCCTCATGTTCAAGGGATGTAGGGATGTGATGGTTTGGGATCTAGGTAGTGACAGGCTTGACACTTGGGATCTAGATGTGCTGCTTCACAATTTCCGGAGCATGGATGATAATTTTGATAGTGTGGAGCAATAGAGGCTTGGAGACAGGTGGACGTGTTTCAGAGTTCATACTTTTCATCACTTGTTGACAGGCATGTGTCTCTTCAGGGTTTCGGATTGGACTAGCTATTTGTTCTTGATGGATGGAGCCTTGTGAGTTTTGGAGATTGTTACACATGTGGTTGCGGGCATCATAGTTGGAAAACTCGGCTGGGCAAAAAACTCGGCAAGCCAATTTTTGGAGAGTCAAAAAAAACTCGGAGAAATCTCGGCAAAAACTCGGCAAAACTCAGCAAATTAAAAAAATTGCTAAAATTTCATTAGAAACACATTTTTTTTGCAAAATTCAATGACAAGATGAATCCAATGAGTCCATAAATGAGTACAAAAGTGTTTTCTATTAAATTTGATTGACTTCAATGCAAATTGATTACAAAATCGCATTCTCATGCGGAATCCTGATGCCTAAAAGCCTGATAGTCTGATACAAATTAGTAATTACAAATTACAATAGATAGCTGAAAATGAAAATAGTAAAACTAGTCTAGAAGTAAATACTAAAAGTAAACAGTAACACAACATATTACATCTTCCTCTTCCCTAATTTAGCCAAAGCTAGGGAAGAGGCAGATGCTCTAGTCCTGCGAGTGCGCGGTGCCGGTGGCTCTGGCTCCTCATGCTCATGAATGTCCTCCAACCCTACATCTCTTGTTGCACCCAGATCCTCCATTGCTTGTCTCTCGAATTCAAGAATTTCGTCTGCGGTAAACAATGGAGCCTGCTCATCCTGCCCTGTCCAATCGCTATAAGGATCTATCTCATCCAAATCAATAGGATCCAGTGATTTGTCCTCTACCTTTATTGTGCGCAACCGAAGGTTGTATTGCACAAAGACAAGGTCATTGAGGCGCTTTTGGGCTAGTTTGTTCCTCTTCTTCGTGTGAATGGCCTCAAATAAGCTCCAATTCCGCTCACAACTGGATGCACTACAAGGCTGGCATAGTATGCGGAGGGCAATTTTTTGGAGATGTAGGGTATTTCCACCCCAACTTTTCCACCAAGCCTCTGCAAAAAAAATACTGAAGAGTTAGAAAACAAAGTCAAGACTCAAAACACATTTTATCAAATTATAAATATAAGATATTAAGAATCAAGATGCATGTATGATGTGACACAGTGACAGTGAAATAAACTTAAAGACTCTGAATTTTATACCTGGTGTCTGAGTGGTTCTTCCTCGAATAGCTAGATCTGAAGAAAAGAGTTTACCCCTCGTTTCACTGTAAAGATCCAACTCTTGGACAATGAGGTCTCTCACCTCAACCATGGGTTCCATCCTCTGAATGCATGTTGTGAGCCCCTCCATAACCTCTCCATTAGGATCGGAGAAGTTCTCTGAGAAGTGAAATTGAGGGTTGAGGAAGTACGCTGCAGCATGGATGGGTTGGTGGAGTTGATTGTTCCACCTCCTATCAACAATCTCCCATATGGGATCAAATTTGAGGCTGTCCCCCATGTAATAATTTTTTATAGCCTCTTTGGCCCTATCCATGGCCTCATAAATATATCCCATGGGGTTTTGATCCCCATCTACCAAGCAAAGGACTCTAACCAGGGGCTCTGACACCTACATTACAAATACAAAAAGATTAAAAATTAAAAATTACAAATTTATAATTAAAGATTTAAATTAAGAAATAAAATACTCAATTTGAATTTAAAATCAAAGTTTTGAGGTTACCTTCACGATCTCTGTAGCTCTTTCCTCAAAGAGCTTATCAAACACTATGCTTGCAACTCTCTCTCCTTCAGGCTTTTTTTTATAAGATGATTCTAGCCATGCTGGACACACAAAGATTTGTTTCAAAGCATTCAATGAACCAATAATGCTTTGCAATGTCAGGAAAATTGTTGCAAACCTTGTGGCACCCGATCTCACCAACTCTTTCCCTTTCGTATATTCCCTCATCAAACTAAGAACCTAAGGGTGATTGTAGATAAATTTTGTTATGCTCCTTGCATCATTTACAATTGGTGCCACCCAATCAAGTTTGCCTATGTCCTCCAAAAGAAGGTCAAGGCAATGTGCCGCACAAGGTGTCCAAAAAAGTGTAGGATGTCTATCCTCAAGCAATCTCCCAGCTGCCACATATGCTGCTGCATTATCCGTGATGACTTGCACAATATTATCTATCCCCACCTCCATGACAACTTCCTCCAACAATGTACACAATGTTTCTGCATTTTTTATTTTGTTGGAGGCATCCACTGATTTCAAAAACACAACTTGACCTTTTGAAGAAATCAAAAAATTAAGGATGGTGCGGTTTCTCCCATCCGTCCACCCATCGGAAAGAATGGTGCAGCCATGTTTCTTCCATTCTTTCTTTTGATCTTCAACTACTTGCACCGCCCTTTCTGTTGCATTTGTGAGCAACCTACAAAATTTTTTAAGTAAAAATTAAAATAAGTACAAAATTTTATTTTTTAAACAAAAAATAACTTAACATAAATTAACTAATCACATACAATTTAAATGATAAACTTAGCATAAAATTTAAATTGACTAATGACTAATCACTAACCTCCCACTCAAGTCTTTACGAGAAGGTGGCTTGTAACCTTTTCCCGCAACTGTCAATGCGGTAACCAAATTGTGCCAATAGGGACTACTCGCCACATTGAATGCAATGTTATTGAAATACCAAAAGTCTGCACATGCCATGTCGGCATGTTGATGCACCTCCCTATTCCACCCTGTAGCCTCCAATGATGTCTGTGCTCCTGGTGTGTTTCTTGGCACAAAACAACTATGTGGTGAGCGTGAAGATGTAGACCCCGGCGGTGGCATTCTACTCGAAGTAGAGGAAATGGGGGGCCTAGGGGCCGATGTGCCACGAATGCGTGGACCATGAAGAGAGCCCACAATGTTAACATCAGCTCCACTCGTCTCCTCATCATCTGATTTAGACTCTATGTCCACTTGCATTTGCTCATGACCATGTCCACCGGAACTAGCTATGCTTGCTGCTATGGCTGCCTTTGTCCTCTCCCTTTGCAATTTTCTTTCTTCGGCAGCTGCAAGTAAGGCAAGCATCTCCCTTTTTATCTCTTCTGTGGTCTTAAGACAACCCTTGGAATCATGACAAGCAATGCCTGCAAGATGGTATTTGAGGCGATTTATGCCTCCATGTAATACCTTCGTACATCTACCGCAAACAACCGTTCCAAGATTCCGTCCTCTCACAACATACTTCCATGTTGGGTCTCTAGCTCCTAGAGGACGAGTGCCTGGAACCCATGACGATGTCTGTGCCATGGATGGGGTGCCGGTGGAGCCTGAGGCTGAACTTGAAGCCATTATAGTGCGAATTTAATCTACACATACAAAAAAAATGTACAACATATTAGGTTTTTAATAAAAAAAAAATCTCTCTAAAATTGATTTAAATTGATACTCATACAAATGTGTTTCAATGATTAAATTAGTCAATAAATTAACTAATCTAAACAACAAAATAGATTTACAATTAAAAAATGAACCTAGGTTTAAAAATTTCAAAAAACAGCGAAAATCATGAAAAAAATCAGAAAAAATCCACAAAAAATAGTGAAGAATCTTGTTTTTTTGGAATCTAAATGCAAAAATGAAGCTTCTTTTTGCTCTATGACGATTTTGTTTTCAATTTGGATTCAATATTTTGCAACAAGAACCAAAAAAAATGATTAAACAAAAAGAAAAATGGAAAAACAAAAACTTACCTGGGATTCAAATTTGCCTTCAAAATCCGCAAAAAATGGCGTTTAAATCCAATCTTCTCAATGCCACAACGTTGCAAATGAACTATTTTTGCTTGGCGGGGGTTTTTTTGCTATGTAGAGCTCAAAACATCTAAAAACTGATTAAGAAAAACCTTTTCTGGCCGCAGAAATCAATTATACCTCTGCCCGCGAGTCTTTTGTACGGACTCGGCGAAAACTCGGCTGTGACTCGGCAAAACTCGCCAGGAAGACTCTGCGAGTAAAAGTCATTTTGACTCGTTTGAAAAAAAAACTCGCGAGTTTTTAAAAACTCGGCGAGTCTGCCAACTATGGCGAGCATATTTCAGAGTTTGGAGGATGGGGCCAGGTTGAGTTCGAGTGTGTATGACTTTGGCCACCAGAGCTCACTTCGCATTGCATTCTTCACATTCTTCTTGGGAGGTACAGCCACAGGTCGGGATTTTACGTGGTCACGGGGCATTTGGATAGATGGAGATACATGTCATTTGACACTATTTCACAAGATGTAGGGTATTTGGGTGGATGGAGGTACATGTCATTTGACACTACCTCACTTGCTGCATACTTGCCATTGCTTGAGGACAAGCAATTCTGAGAAGGGAGGACTGTAATGTCCCCATTTTCCGAGTGATCACCTTTGGAGAGCGGAGGGACTTGTTTTCACACTTCAGGATTTTTGGAAGGAGAATTGAGGTTTGGAGACAACTTAGCATATTTTTCTAGTGGTCTTGATATGTTCATTTCATTTAATATATTTTCTTGTCCATGCGAGCGAACCATTTGAAGGAATTATGAGTGTGGAAACTTGTCTTGTTGAGGGGATTTGCCATGTGATGAAGTCGTTACCACATTCCATGTTGATGCCACCTTGAGGACGGATAAGTGATGATGTCTCGATCATGTGTATATGCCATCCTTGTGGAGATTCCTTTTTTAATGCACTATTGGTTTTGGACGACCTTTGAGGAGAGATAAATAATAAAATAAAACCTATTCCTTGAGCACTTGAAGGAAGTTAGCTTGGAGAGGAAAAAAGAAGAATAAATCCAAATTTTGGGCACCTAGAGTTCTCATACTGGGTCGACCTAGTTAAGAGAAAAACATAAGGCACATTCCTAGGTCGGCCAGAGTCTATGCATAAGGAGGTCGATCCATGAAATGAAAAAAAGATAATAAAATAATGTTAATTCTGCCTAGGTCGGTCAACATTGGATGGAGGTAAAAACATGTATAAATATAAGTTTTTTGGTGGCATTTGCATCATCATTCATACACACATACATTCGACATTTGGAGTTTATCTCTTGGAGAAGGATTTGGGACGAAAACCTCGAGTTCTTGGAAGGAGTTGCACGAAATCCTAGCTCTTTCTTGTAGAGGATTCCGTGATGGGAGTTCACTAGCACTTCATTGTTTTGAAGCAGAATTGCAGATCTGATTTGGAGATTGTTTTAGGCACTTCTTTGGCGTGAATTATTCATCTTTTGTGGAGAAGTTGGCCCTAGCTTTGGAGCGCCTTCATTGGAGAGTGCCTATGTTTTGAAGGTGATTTGTGAAGATCACATTGCTGATTTAGGGTTTGAGCAGAGCAGAAATAATTGCAGCAGCAGAGCAGACCTGAGCGCACCACTTTGAGGAGGTTTTTCTATTGCTTTGAGCCTTGAAGACTTAGGGCTTGATGCCCTAATTGGAACAGCAGCATTAGAGGCCTTTTCCTATCATTTTGTAAGGTCAAATTGCATTGTTTGTGGTATGTACAACATTCATATCTAGGGCAGAACTTTGTTGGGCATGTTTATCATGTTTGCCCTAATTTGTGATTGTATTTGAAGACATAATACATTCAGTTTTATAGCAGCAGACTTCATTAATTTTCAGTCAATTGTGTGGATCACCTAAGTGGATTTGTTGCTCATATGATTGTGGAATACAAGTACATTATGGATTATTATGTTTGATTTTTACTTCAGAAATTAGGGTTTGGGCGGAAATATAAGTTAGACATTTTGAAAGATCCTAAAATCCTAAGGTGTCCAAAATATCCCGTTTTGGGATATTACAGAGTTGTTCCTTGAGCAATATCTTTTCCAATCTACATATTGAATGATTCCAAACAAAAAAAAAACATTGAAACATATCAAGGTTCAAACAAAAGCAAAGTGTTTGACAGAATGCTTGCATGATTAACATATGTGAGTTTTGGAAAAAAATTGGTTTGAAAACTAGGTGGGATATTACAGAGGAATTCAATACAAAATTTTAAATTGTATTTGGAGTGCCCAATTGGTAAGAAGGTGGTCGGCCAAGTTAGAGGGAGAAAGGTAATAAAAATAAAGTTTTGCCTAGGTCGGCCTAGGATAAGTTAAAACACCTAAAACAAATCTTTAATTTGTTTTCAATTGAGCGCCAAGCTTGCCTAAGGGAGGTCGGCTTACTTGGAGGGAAAAGGGCATTTTAAAATAAAGAAAATATCTTTCCTAGGTCGGCTAGGAGAAAGAGTAAAAAGCATGTATAAATAGGAGTTCATTTTGTGGCAATGGAACATATCATTCATTCATCTTTTAATCTGAGTTTTTACTCTTGGCTGCAATGGAAGTTGGGCTTTGGAACCAAGGACGAAATCCCTTAGTGTTTCATGGTGAGTTGGACGAAAACCTAGCTCATCTAGTGGAGGTTCCTTGATGGGAATCTAATTTTGCTCCATTGTTGATAAATTTAAGGAAAGAGCAAAATTGAAAAAATCAGATTTGCAGATTAGACTTGTGGACATCATCAATTGGCGAGTCTTGTTGATATTTGGCTAGGGTTTCACCCTAGATCTTGAGCACCACACTCTAGGAGAGGAGCGACTTGCTTTGGAGGGCAATTTTGACATGTTTGAGGAGTTTAGGGTTTGATTTCATAATCAGATTTGGATCAGCAGCAGAGCAGGCCTATTCGCCATCATTGGAGCAGCATATTTGGTGCTAGGTGTTGTCATTAAATTAAGGTTTTGCTCTAGGATTGGAGCGCTATCTTTTGAAGGAGATTCGTGGATTATTGTGAAGGCATTTTCATCATTTGGAGCAGCAAACCCTAGCAGATCTATAGCAGACCTGAGCGCCTCTATTTGGAGCAGCATTTTGGTGTCATTGTGTTCATTTGCATAGGGTTTCAAACCCTCATCTTGGCGCAACATTCTTGGTAGGCGATTTCAACATTTGGAGATCATTTTTGCATGTTGGTAAGTATAAACCCTAGGGTTTATTTCTATTTTGTGGACAACAGACTTCTGGGCTTGTTTGGCATTTATTTGCCCACAATTTGATGTACTTTCAGACTTCATTAATCTGATTTATAGCAGCAGAGATCTGTTCCAGAATTTCAGTCATTATGGTTGCATTTTATTGCTCCTTCATTGTGTATTTCAACTATGATGTTGGTAAACCATGTGGCATGATTATTTGATGTGTTTGGCATGATTAATTGGCTGTTATAAGTGTTTGTTCAAGTCTGATAAAAATCAGAAGTTCAGAAATTTAGGGTTTGGACTTGAAAATCAGAAAAATCAGAATTAGAGCAAAAATCACACTTATAAAAAAATCAGAAAAATAGTTAAAATATCCTATTTGGGATATTACAGTGGTATCAAAGCTTTAATCTTTCTAGCATGCAGAGTTTTTGTAATGTCCCCATTTTCGAGTCTTATTGCAGCACAGTTGGAGCTAACTTTCTAGGTTGGTAACAGCATAATCAGGGGAGTATTTCAATGTCACCATAGTGTTCAGGTGATCCAGTGGAGCTGGTTGACACTTTCTAGAGAGATTTCGGACTTCTCTGTACTTACTATTTATAGTAAGTGCTTGCATGTCGACAATCTTTCTGGGTTTGTTCTCTTTGGTCCTCGGGGAACATTGCTATTTTTAGTAAGTGTTAGTTTGGCCTTGTTTTGGTGACTTGCCAGTCAGTTGTTAACTCTCCCAGACATTGCATCGAGTTCAGTGATATCAGTTGGTTTGTGGATCTAGTTGGCACCCTTTGTGTTGGCTCAATTTGCTTATGGTTGTTACTATTTTTAGTAAGTTCGGGTTCAGTGCCGTTTCAAGATTTTCAACCTTGGAGTGGATGTGTCTCGTCGAGCCCTTTCCGGGGAGCTATAGATCACTAAATTCTGAGTTCATTTGGGCCTCCATTTTAAACTCCGTAAATTAATATTATTTAATATTGGACTTTGGGTTTATTGGTTAAGTGATGAAAAATAAAATATTTAAAAGTCCCTTAATTCATTTTATGGAGAGCTCACATTGGGAAATATTACAAGTGAAATTAAAAGAAATATTTCCCTCCAAAGTAAAACACCCTCTTGGAGAGTTATAAAAGAGGGAAAAGTGCCTCATTTGAGATATGCTTGAATATATAATTTTGTTGGCTATTTGCTCTGCTAGGGTTTTCCCTTAGAGGGTTTGAAAATGATTCGAACCAGAGGCTATTGGGAACGAAAACTCCCTCTAGTAACGACATTCTACAGGTGTGCAAGATCAGCCAAAGGAGCCAATAGTGGTGGATACACTCAGTGTTCACATATGTGCTTTAATTGAGTTGTCTGGAAACGATTTGAGGAGCTTATGGTTGCATTCTTCGAAGATAGTCATGAGCTGGTTATAACAGTCTGATAAAGTAGATTATCGAGGAAATTTTGAGAGGGTTTGCTGATGTATATTCCCTCTTGGCTGGACATACTACCTTGAGCTTGGCCGTACCTCTTCTTGAGCATTCGTTGGCATTTCTAGGACTGTTTTGAGACCTTATTTCAGGCGTTTGGAGGCAGATTAGACCTGCAGCAGCGTGGGACAGTTTGCAGACTGGTTTTGGCATTGTATTTGATTGACTCACTTCAGCTTGGGCCGTACATTTCTTCCTGGAGGACGTGGGAGCTATAGAGGTTCATCCTTTGGGGTTTGCAGCTGTTTCAATCCACATTTGGAGGCGTCCCTGACCAATACATTTGCTGCAAACATTTCTATTGTAATACCTTGCATTTCTATGGAGTCTGGAGTGAATACAGGAGTACCCATTAGCTGATCCGGCAATAGCATAAAATTGAAGTTGTATTTCTGCATATGGGTATGTGATAATAATTGATATTTGGCCATTCTAATATCTGGGTCTTTGTTATTTTCCTCGTTTCTATTCTATCTTTTATGGGTTTCTATTCTATGCTCTATATTGTATGCTCCGGCAACACATCTGCAGGAAAATTGAAAACCCCTTCTGTCTAGTCTGAAAGAACACATTCTAATAAAAATAACACTATTAAGATTAAGAAAAGAAACAACAGGTACAACACATTACAGTGGTATCAGAGCTAAAGATCTTGCCATCCTGTGAGGTCAAACACAGACATGCAGAAAATGAAATGAGACATGCAGCCTACACATCAGTATTAGCCCAGACGAAATAGATCGCAGCGAGACATTCAGGTTCCCCATATTTATCCCTTTGCAGGTTCAAATACAGTAAGGGTAGAGGAAATGGATGATGAAGATTGGGAAGGGCTCAGTATCCAAGAGATGTTGAAAAATTGGTGTAGGAGAGAGAAAAAGGCGTAGAGAGTGTGTCAACAACATTCTAATCAATTGTTACAGAAGATAGACAGGTATTTCCTCAAGAATCCTGATATCAATGACATTTGCAAAGATAAGATTAAAGAAGATACTACCATGAATGAGGTGGTGCATGATGAAAAGGATAAAACAACAGCTGTGGATCCTAGTTCGGATTCAATTAGTGATGATTCTAACGACTTCCTTGGTGATTCCTATGGGGCAGATGATTGTATTGAGTCCACTCATGCATTCTTAGATGAAGGGCATGGAGAATGCAAATTTGATGGTGACTTTTGTTAGCGTTTAATTTCGCACTTTTCGGTGAGAAAGAAAAATGGACAGCGTGTACAGTAGGACTGTTCTTCGAATTAGGAGGCGAAGCTCCCTCAACAAGAAAATTAAAAAGACGTTTACAAAATAACCTATCTTTTTGTTTCTCAAGGCATGAGCACAAGGCAATGAAGCTCTTCTGCAAGGCTATAAGATTTTCTAAAGCTTTCCAGAAGAAAATAACTAACTTTATCTTTTAAAACAATTTTGATTTCTTCAAGTAAATTCAGAGCATAAAGAAATCAGAAGAACAACTTGAAGGTTTTCAAAACAAAAGAACAAATACAACCCACAATAATTGCTTATGCACAAAGTCATGAACAATTTACGTAACTCTTGACAACAATATAGATCTCTGAAACCATGATTTGTATTCTCATTAATCAAAAAACAAGAATCAATAACAGTGCTTGAACAATAAAATGCGAGCAAAAACTAGTCTTAGCATTTACCATTGATCGTTTTTGTGTGTAGAATACACTTATTTATACCTAAAAAGCAAAGATGCAAGGAAATAAAAGGAAGAGTTAACTAACACTCTTCACTCTAGATCTAATTGTTGCATGGGAAGCATGCAAGCTTATTAGCAATTAAAACTAAAAGTATCTTGTCATGCAATTCAGTTAACTGAACTTGCATGTTATTACACAATGAGTTCCAACTCAAAGATATTTTGCATGATTTCCAAAAGCAAAATCTAAAAATAAATTTAACTTCAGTTAACAAAGACAGTTCTCAAAATAGAAGCTGCTTTGGAAATCTCTCCTGTTGCTAAAAATAATTCCCTCCTGCAAAATGTGAAAAATAAGCTGAGTCTGAGAATTGAGATTTCTCTCAAATTCCTCAACTTTGGCTTCATCTGGTATGATCATGTACTCAAGGTGAACTGTCCTCATTTGTAGGTCTATGGCAGCATCCTCTGTGATTTTCTCAAACACTTCAAAATCTTTCTCAGTCTTGGCGCACTTTGATGCAATATCAACCAAGAGGTACATTTTGTCAACATGAGGGTCTCCACAAAACTTTCCATGGATCAGCTAAATGAACTGCTTCTATAAAACATGAATGAGGCAATTTACGTCTTCCTCACTGAAATACCTGCAAGGGATGTTTTGGACAAGATCATGTTTGAGCAAAGATTCGGCCTCGATGGTGACTGACGAATATTGCATGATGACTTGAAGAGGTTCGTTCTGATGACCTTTATGCACTGAAAATGGACAATCTGGTCCTCAGTGTGTTCGCTGCCCAAGAAAAACAATTTTTCTTTTCGCTGTCCAAAATTTAATTTTTGTAAAAAAAATTTAAAATTTTGCCTTTGCAAAATGAAATTTTTGAGCCACACCTTAAAAGATTCAACAAATCTGAGATCAAACCAGTCTAAGAAGATGGAAAATGCCTTTTGCTGAGGTGGGTATGTGTCAGAAATGAGAAATTTTGGACAAATAAGCCTCAAAAATCAATTTTATCTTGGCTGTAGGTGGTGATTTTGCCTTCGAAAAACCATGACCAGCGGTGAAAATCCTTGAAAATTTATCAAAAATGATCTCCTGGGTTTGGACGTTGCCTTAGGAACATGAAGATGGACCTTGGGATGAAGGAGAATGAAGAAAATGATGCTTTGAAGTGACCAATCTGCCTCCTTTATGCTTTGCTGATCCAAAAAAGTGCCTTTAAACCTGAAATAAAAAGCTTGAAACCCTCATCAATGGCCGCCAATGTGAAGAAATGGTCTCCCCGTGAACAAATATGCCTTGGAATGCTAGAGGAAGGTATAGAAGGATGCAAGAATGTGCAATCCTTGCCTTGTGTGTGAAGATCTAATCCTCAAAGCCTTCAAATTCGCCTTATGCAAGCTTTCATCCGTCCATTAATGGCTGCCTAGCTTTGAACGCTGCCTTTACTCCTTTGCTATGCCTTTGAAAATAACAATAATAGTGAATAGGAGCCTCCTTTATAGTGAATGCCACCTTTTAGGGTTTCCAATATGCCTTACTCTAAAAATAGAGTGTTTTTTTATTCTCCTCTATGCAAAAAAGAATAAGTGAAATAAGAAAAGGAGTGCATTTTGACAAAAAGGCTCGCCTTTTTTGGAGGCATAAAAAGGAGTGCATTTTGGCAAAAAGGCTCGCCTTTTTGAAGTTTTGCAAAAAGGAGTGCAATTTGGCAAAAAGGCTCGCCTTTTTAAAGTTTTGCAAAAAGGAGTGCAAATGATCAATAATAGGCGCCTTTCTCCTTTGTCAAATAGGCATGCCTTTTGGTGAATGTAGGCGCCATTTATCTATGGCAAAATGGCGTGTGTTTTCATGCTTTTAGGCGCCATAGGTGAAGAGTGAAAAAGGCATGCAAATCTAGGGTTTTAGGCGCTTTTGGAAGGAGTCAAAAAGGCGTGGAAATTAGGCAAAGTGAGCGCCTTTTTTTATGTGGCAAAAAGGCGTGGATATTTCTCTTTTTGAGCGCCTTTTGGGAGTGAAACAAAAGGCGTGGGTTTTGCTAGGAATGGGCGCCTTTTGAAGTTTGATTTTGAGTGTCTTGGTGGAAGTATATTTCAAAATATATTTAAGTATAGGAAATTGAATTTCCTATACTTTAAATATTTTGAAATATACTTCCAGGATGTTTGAGATAGGTCCCGGATCCATGGGATTTAACATGCAGATTCTAGATTTTTGAGGATCCACCAGATTTCAGACTGACAGATTTCAGGATCTCAGAACATCAGGTTTCAGGACACCAGACTTAGCCAATTTCAGGGCTCAAATTTATGATTCTTGACCTTGAAAAACTTTGAAGTTGGCCTTGACTATTTTGATGGACGCTGCCTGGATCACTGCTGTTTGCCTCTGCCTTTGGAGCTTATTTTTGCCGTAACTTCTTCATCTGATGACAAAATGTCTTAAAGTTTGGAAACCAAGCTCATATGATCTGTAACTATCATTGAAGCTCTTCCTCCATGGATGATACTCAAAAATGGTGCTCATTCAAGGCAAGAACGCCCAAAAATGCCTTGGAAAAATTTTCGAAATTTTCCAAAATTTCAAAATTTTCAAAATTGAATTTTGACTTGCCAGATGTATTTGCTTTGCTTCCCTTGGTTCCTTTATGTCATTTTGGCTTCCAATTCACCACTTTGACCTCCTCTTTTTGACGTTCTTTCGATGCTCCCTGCTTGATTAGCTTGTCAGAATCTCCTTCATTCGGGCATTGGGTCAATTTCTTTCGATATATCTTTGTGCCTGCAGGGTTAGCTCAGTAATGACAAGGCTACACGGTGCTTAGGAGGTATGTTTGGGCACATATACGAAAAATTTCGTATGGGTACAACAACTTCAAAACAGTTTTTGATGATACTTTATCTTATTCTGGTAATGTTAATTCAGGTGGCCTTGGTTTTGACTTTCAAACCAATGTTGGTGAATTAGAGGTGGTTGTTGATAGGCCTTGTGAAGAGATGAGATCATTAGATGATATCCTTTTGCCAACCAGATATGATGATTTCTTTTTTTATTCTAGTGTTGATGACACAAGTCGTTGGTTTGACTCTCAAACCCAGCCTATGATGGGGAATGATTTATTCACAAAGGGCACCAGTCATGAGGAAAATAGTGATCACATTTTCACTGATCTGAGCAAACAACACTTTAGCATGTGGGATCCGGGTGTGATGGTCCCAACATTGGATGTGGGTCCTACTTGGAATGGATCTACTTTTGGTCATATTGCAGTTCCTACTTCATTTACACAGTTGGGCTTGAGGGACGACATTGATGACATCGATGATGTTGATATCCACCTTGAAAACAAATCAGATTGGGTGTTGCATGGTGCTGATCATAAATCAGAAAATTTTTATGAAGTCGACAAGTCTCAGGGGTCCTATCTTTTGCCAGGACCACTAAAGGTAAGTGAAGACTTGATAGCTGAAAGAATTGAATCCGAGCCTCTGTATGATGAATACATAATCACAAAACAGGAGGCATGCATTGAGGAGCTAGCTGATTTGGGGAAGACTACCACAGAAATTAGTAATGCTGAGCCTACTCTTGAGATAGCAGCCATTCCATGTGAGGATGATAGATGTGTGGAGTTCCCTAACATTGACACTCAAGATTTGGGTGTTAAGAATGAATTACGTGATGTGGATTCAAGCCATAGCAAATCTGATTTTGTAAATCAGACCTTAGAAGAGAGGAATGAGGTAGAAGATTTACTTAATGGTGATGGGTTCTAGGATAGCTCTTTGGATGAGCATGCATCTACATTGGAGGCAGCGGTGAACAATGATTATGTCCAATCAGCAGCTTCTATTATGTCATTGGAGCCATTTCGTGAGGTACATAACAGCAGTACCTTTGTTGAGGAAGTGTGCAGAGCTGATAGCACACATGAGGATGCTTACTAGTCGGTGAGTGATGATGATTCAGCCTCTTTTCATAGTGCAGAATACAAATCAGAAAATTTGTGTGGAGACAATTTGTCAGAGGGGTCTAATCATTTGGCAAGGCAATTGAAGGTGAACAAAGGCATGATTGCTTCAGCCTTAGAACACTTTCATGTTGCTCAGCAGTTGGTGACACACTGTTGTTGGACTCCATGTATATATGAGCACCTTGATAGTGGACTTTCCCTTGTTGAGTTTCAGGCACTTAGAGATGCAGTTGGGATCCTGAAGAATAATTACCTACAGTTGTTATCTGATAGAAATCATCTTCTCAAGATCGACGGTATTTATCATGATGTTTTAAAGGGAAAGGAGGAGGAGGTTGATGAGCTCACCTATGAGCTTGAGGTTACCACAGACTCTTTGAAGAGTGCTCAAACAACCCTTCAAGAGTCAAAGTTACGGATAGATGAGCTTACCTTGGAGTTGAGCTTGGCGCAGTCTTCATCACCTATAGATACAATTCAGATATCTATGGCAGCATGTGGTGATAAGCATACATCCACGGATGGTGGTAATGAGTATGTGGAGGATGTGACTACATCCATTTCATTTACTGGTGCAGGTGACACAAATGGGATGATTGTTTTGGATGAGTGTAGCAAGGAACAATATGTTGCACCAGGTGTTCCTGAGGTTAGTTCCATGTCAGGTGATGCAGAGCAGGTTATTGTAGGGCATCATCCAGTGGTGTAGTAGTGAATTTTCTAGAGAGTTGTGTAACAGATCACCACACTACTTCATCATTTTCACAGGAGATATGCAGGGCATCATCCAGTGGTGTGATCGGTTCTCATGTTGATTTGTTTCCCTCTCTTGGAAGCAAATCAGAGATTGCATCCTATGCAGTTGATAGTGATCGACAGCTTACTAGACCACAGGGTTGGAGAGATTAGTTGAAGGTTATAGGAGAGAAGGTTGATTCAACCTTATCTCGTCTAGATTGCACTCATAGGAATGTTGAGAACCTTCTTTGGACAACAGAGTTGGAGGAGAGACGATATGGGGTCTCGGCTGGTACTCACATTCATGATTTGCAGTTCATCAAGAGCGCTTTGGAGGAGGTAAAATCAAAATGTCTCCAATTGTTTCATGATAGGGAGTATGCTATTGGGTACATAGAGAGGGTTGCCAGAGTATCTACCCAATTAACTATTTAGGATCAGAGACATGAGCCATCATCTGATTCGAGTGATGAGAGTGATGAGGAATGTTTCCCCATGACTATGACAGTCAACCATTGACACAGGCAGGTGCTTTTTATTTTGACTGCATAGTGAGGAGTGCTCATCATTTCTCCTTTAGTCCACACACAGATGACCCGATGATGCGTAAGTGTGGATTGGCTTGGGATTTATACCATCCATTGTGGGATGAAGGGTTGCCATCTACAGAAGATGGAACTAGGGATTGCAGGTGGCTGACTCAGATACATTCAGAGGATTACTTGCAGGGTCAGAGATCAGATTACTATCATGGTGATATGTACCAAATAGAGTTTGCAACTTCTTTGTCTCAAAAATTTCCATTGGAGACATGGCCTCAGAGAGGTTGCAGTGTCAATAGGCACGATGGCATGTTTAGTTTTTACAGCGGTGATGGAGGAGAGTTATATCATTCCCTCGATTTGAGAGGAGCAGTTTCATATGTTCCAGCACCTATGTTGGATAGTTAGCACATCCATAGGAGTTTTGTAGGGGATGATAGGGGATGTTGTGGTTTAGACACTTCGAGGCTTATTTACCTCTTCATGATTGATGGATGTGAGGTTCTGATGTGTTGGGATCCAGGTGGTGACAGGTTTGGCATGTTAGCTTAGTTGGATTTTGTTGAGTTCTTTCACCACCCTCTGCATGGTGAAGATTATATCAAAGTAGCGCAGTGGAAGTCAATGGGTGTTGTGTATGGCAAACTTCCATATTGGTTTTGGGACCCAGGGGCTCCTATGTCTAGCAGATTGTTCTATATCGGGGTAGCTACTTACATTGATGATGAGTATGGTTTTACCTCTACCCAACAGATGCAGTGGAGATGCTGTTGTACATTCTTCAGATTGATTTGGGATCCTGGTGTTCAACTTTGGCATGCAGGTGCAGATTGCTTGAGGGCAAGCAATCTTTGGGAAGGGTGGACTGTAATGTCCCCATTTTCGAGTCTTATTGCAGCACAGTTGGAGCTGACTTTCTGGGTTAGTGACAGCATAATCAAAGGAGTATTTCGATGTCACCAGGGTGTTCGGGTGATCTAGTGGAGCTGGTTGACACTTTATAGAGAGATTTCAGACTTGTCTATACTTACTATTTATATTAAGTGCTTGCATGTCGACAATCTTTCTGGGTTTTTCTGGGTTTGTTCTCTTTGGTCCTCAGGGAACACTGCTATTTTTAGTAACTGTCAGTTTGGCGCTGTTTTGGTGACTTGGCAGTCAGCTGTTAGCTCTCTTAGACATTGCATCGAGTTCAGTGCTCTCAGTTGGTTTGTGGATCCAGTTGGCACCCTCTATGTTGGCTCAGTTTGCTTATGGTCGTTACTATTTTTAGTAAGTTCGGGTTCGGTACCGTTTCGGGATTTTCAGACTTGGAGTGGATGCATCTCGTTGAGACCTTTCCGGCAAGCTATAGATCACTAAATTCCGAGTTCATTTGGGCCTCCGTTTTAAAGTCCGTAAATTAATATTATTTAATAGTGGACTTTGGGTTTATTGGTTAAGTGATGAAAAATAAAATATTTAAAAGTCACTTAAGTCATTTTATGGAGCGCTCACATGGGGAATATTAAAAAGTAAAATTAAAAGAAATATTTCCGTCCAAAATAAAACACCCCTCTTGGAGAGTTATAAAAGAGCGAAAAATGCCTCATTTGAGATATGCTTGAATATATGATTTTGTTGGCTATTTGCTTTGCTAGGGTTTTCCCTGAGAGAGTTTGAAAAGGATTCGGACCAGAGGCTATTGGGAACGAAAACTCCCTCTAGTAACGGCATTCTACAGGTGTGCAAGATCACCCAAAGGTGCCAATAGTGGTGGATACACTCAGTGTTCACATATGTGCTTTAATGGAGTTGTCCGGAAAGGATTTGAGGAGCTTATTGTTGCATTCTTCGAAGATAGTCATGAGCTGGTTATATCAGTCTGATAGAGCAGATTATCGAGGAAATTTTGAGAGGGTTTGCTGATGTATATTCCCTCTTGGCTGGACGTACTACCTTGAGCTTGGCCATACCTCTTCTTGAGCATTCGTTGGCATTTCTAGGACTGTTTTGAGACCTTATTTCAGGCGTTTGGAGGCAGATTAGACCTGCAGCAGCATGGGACAGTTTGCAGACTGGTTTTGGCATTGTATTTGATTGAGTCACTTCAGCTTGGGCCGTAAATTTCTTCCTAGAGGACGTGGGAGCTATAGAGGTTCATCCTTTGGGGTTTACAGCTGTTTCAGTTCACATTTGGAGGCATCCCTGACCAATACATTTGTTGCAAACATTTCCATTGTAATACCTTGCATTTCTGTGGAGTTTGGAGTGAATCTAGCAGTACCCATTAGCTGGTCCGGCAACAGCATAAAATTGAAGTTGTATTTTTGCATACAGGTATGTGATAATAATTGATAGTTGGCCATTCTACTATCTGGGTCTTTGTTATTTTCCTCGTTTCTGTTGTATCTTTTCTGGGTTTCTATTCTATGCTCTATATTGTATGCTCTGGCAACACATCTGCAGGAAAATTGAAAACCCCTTCTGTATTCTTCTCTCTAGTCTGAAAGAACACATTCTAATAAAAATAACACTATTAAGATTAAGAAAAGAACCAACAGGTACGGCACATTACAATTTTCTATATTGATATTTTGATTTGGTGATCATCTAATGTTGATATATGGCTTCCGAAGATAGAAAAATTCATCACATAACAGAAAAGGCAGCGAGTGATGCAGAGGTAAAGGTAGTGGATATAGAAGTTCACTCAATGAACTTGGTTGACAAAGCTTCCTTCTTAATGTTTCAAAGGTGGATTGTTTATAAGCCTACACAAGGCTTTGTTCAGGTGATTGATCTAGCCTAGGACCACACCTAGGTCCACCACACAGGCTTCTCAACACTCACCTTGGGGAGTCACTACTCTACCCAAACAATCAACACATTCACCTTCAAGGACAGCATTCCACTCCTAACACCTATGCTAGCAGGATCTCCATACACAATTTGACATAGGATTGTTTAAGACATGGAGAATAACAAGGTCTCTGACCAAAAGACTAATCTCTGCATTCTCTAGGGCAGTGGACAGCAACAATAGTATGACTATTCTAGGATAGTGTTTGAATAAGGCTTAGATCTTGTAGAACTTGCTCAATCAACTTCTCAAGGCCTTAAATGACCATCAACACTCCATGCATAATAAACACTCAATGTAAACAAACAACCATTTATTCATATGCAGGCTCACACTGTGCTATATAGGATAGAGGACAGCAATTGCAGCTTGACTGTCCTATGGCAATGTTGAAATGACAGCTTATTCCTTGTAGCTGTTATGAACCACTGAACCTGCATCAACTCCTATACCATGAAGGGTTTAAACACCACATGCATTCACCAAGGACAGGATCCACTCGAGGTCTCTAACCCAACACCTCACCTCAGTACTTGCTCTGACAGAAATAGTAATGCTGATGTGACTGTCTTCAAGACACAGTCTTAAAAGGAGGTTAACTTTGTAAACAAAGAGAACACTTACACAACATTAAACACTCCTACCTCTCAATGACCATCAACAATCAATGCACCATCCAATTACCTATAGGGAACAGGTACTCTTCCTCCAGCATGCAGCCGTACTGTACCACTGACGTACAGAAAACAGTAAACTGTTTTTTTCTCCAAAGAAGAAGGTCTAAATCAGATTGTATGTAAAGAATGCAGTAAGCCTGCCTTCTCAGGTTCCACCAACCATCTCAGAGGTCTGTCCTTGCTTCTAGACATAAAATCCAATCTCCCTTTGGCTGTGCACGTGGCTGTTTTCAAGATAAACATTGCTCTACACCATTTCTTCCAACTAGTCACTGTTTTTGACTAGCTAGGATCATGCCAAACGCTTGGAGAAGGAGTCTTCAACCTGCAAACCATAGAAAATAATAAAACCTAACCTAGTCTCCTCCATCCTTCTGAAAATGGTTGATACTTTCAGAGGATAGAGGGCAAATTCACCATTTTTTGACACAAACCCTAGTTAAGAGGGTTTAAAAACAATTTTTACAAGTTGGATTGATTCTATCTTCTACAGAAGTGTCAAGAGCTCCAAGTAGATGCAAATGAAAGGTGTTTTGCAGACCTAACAAATTTCCAACATTTCAACTCATAAAAAATCCATACCAGGCTGTACAGAATGGCTGTTTCAATCAAATATGTAGAAAACACAGTTTTTTCCTTAAAAGACTACTCTCTATTCATTCTTGGCATGTTTTACAAACTAAAGTTTAAAGGAAACTTTCCCCAATGTTTCCACTTCCCAACAGTCCGTACAACTGACCAAGAAAGGCAGTGAACCGATGGAAGTGGCAGTTTAACATAAAACAACAAGTTTCTAAAAGAAACACTCCTATAAAATAGGCCTAAGTTAACTTCAAATTGGACTAGTCAATCAAATGACTAAGTCTTTATTACCAAACAAGAAAATGGCTTTCAAAGCCTTAGGAAAAACCAAAATTAACAAGGTCACAAAATGTTATATTCGAAAAAAATGACTAAACTGAAGCTCCTGCACCAGTGAGTTGTTGATACAGGTTTTGAAGAAGTCAGCATGGGTGATAGAGGCAATAAGGAACCTAGCCTCAGGGATCTTCTCAATGAAATTGCAAGAAGTCAAAGATACCTCGACCTACTCATGTCTCAATACATGGAGCTTGATATGAGCAATAATTGCTGTTTGGGAAGCAATGGCGGGTTTCACATCTTGGATCAGCCAAAAACCCAAGAGAATATACCACAAGAAGCAGCCCCGAGCTTTGATGATTACAAGGAAAAAGAAAAGAAGTTGGAAAGGGGGATAGAAAAGAAAGAAAAATTATTTGTTGGTGATTTGCAGCCTACAAGCGATCATAAGAAGAGCAAAAATCAGTTAAGGAGAGAACAACTTTGCTTCACATGCCTTGAAGTTTGGACACCTATTCATACATGTGGAAGCCCTAAAGAGGATGAAGCCATATCCACGAGTTCACCTCAGCTATATGAGGATTTGGACAAAGAAGAATCACCTATTGCACCTACAAGTGTAGAAAACCTAAGTCTTCATGATGATCACAAGGTTGAAGAGTATGCGGTCATGGAATTTGCCAAACCAGCAATGTTGGATCAGCTACATGAAGGTATGAGTTCTTTTGATGTTCCATTACTTGAGCATAGTTTTGCTTCACCATCTTTACATCATATTGGCAAAGATTCAATTTGTACATTGGGAGACCTTGAAGAAGATGCTGTTCATACATATGAGGGCAAATCAAAAATTTTGTTATGTAGTGAACAAAAAGATTTTGATGAGATTGACTTGACATTACAAGAGTTGAAGGATCACGTGATGGTTAAGGAAGTCATAGTTGTACATACACTTTCTAGATCAGCCATTGAGGAAGAACATGATGTAATTGATTCTACTTACTACTATGACGGTGATCCTTTGATTGAGTATGATGATGACCTAGCTTCCAAACATGGGTGCAATGGAGGAGATGTCATGAAGGAAGCTGATTTGGAGATGCATGATTATGAAGGCCAAGCAGAAATTTTGTATGATGATGTTAGGTCTCATAAGTCACATCATTTGGAAGGACAATTGAAGGTAAATGAAGACATGATTATTGCAGCCCTAACTCACTTTGATAATGTTCATAAGACGATGGCAGGATTCTGTTGGAAGGCTCAAGGGAGACACAAAGGCTTTGAAGGAGGACTGTCTCTTGCCGACTTACAAGTACTGAAAGAGGCTTTGGTTGTAATTAAGACAAATTAGCTACACCTACTTTCGGATAGAGACCATCTCCTCAAGCTTGATGAGATATGTTTTGATGAATTGCAAAGGAAGGAAGATGAAGTTGATAAGCTCACCTATGAGCTAAAGGATGCTATGGATTCTTTGAAGAGCCCTCAAATGGCCCTTCAAGAATCGAAGAATCAAGTTGGTAAGCTTTGTTGGGAGTCGAGCTTGGCACATTCTTCATCATCTATAGCAGAAATTCGGTCCTCTATGGTAGCCACATCCCAAGAACAACCATTCAATATGAAGATTGTAAAGGGTGGACAAATGAATTAAGAGTTTGATGGAGCCTTGAGAAGGCAAGATGAAGATATGACTTAGAGTCATGGGACAGAAGTTATGGCAAGTGACACACTTGATTTTCAGTTGGAGACATCTCTTGGACCAGCACTTGTTGATGATCATCCACTCATGGAAGGAGAGATGATTACGACTTATGAAGACACCACAGAAGAGTATGAGGTAAGGACTGATTTTCTGATTTGCGCAATCCCTTATCTCCACCTAATCATGACATGACAGCCAAGAGGATCAGCCTTGAGGCTTGTGATTTTCATTGGGAGACACATACTGGATCAGAATTTGATGAAGAACCTTCAATCCAAGAAGAGGTGTTTGAAGTGCTTGAGGACACTACACAAAGGTATGACAGCAGTTCTAATTTTTGCAACAGCAGTTCTATATCTTTGCATCATCATGAGATAGCAGCCAATTGACATAAGGATTGTTGTACCCATACGAAAAAATTTCACTTATGAGCTTTTTCCTATGCATCCTTCCCCTAAAACACTACCAACCAAGGTCTCAAAACGATCATTTGCCCATGTCAAGTTTCAAACTAACCCCACAAGTTCACGAAGCAATCACGCACACAAGATGATATGTTGAAAGCAAGGAGTGCTCACCAAGAGGCAAGTCAAACACATCTTTGACTCGCTAAGGACCGCACCAAGTCTCTAGAAGCACTTTGCCAACATCAAGACACTCCATATCAATTTCAAATTCAAAATTCAATAAATTGCTAAGGAAAAAGTGCGCTTGGACTAAGGCGCGCTTTGTGAAGGTTTTCAAATTTCTCAAGGAGCACGCCAAAGGAAAGAGTAGGTTCAACATGCCAAAATGAGAGAACGAAATTGAAGGAGACACTATTCGAAAGAGTTCGTCAAGAGGCAAAGAAAGGCATCACCAAGGAGTGGCGAAACGCGTCTCCACCAAGCGTGCCACGCCCAAAAGGCAAGTTAGAATGCACTAAGCAAGAGTGAAGGACGCTGAAAAACGCATCATTTAAAAAGAAGGCGCTTCATATAAAAAGCACACGCGCCTTTAGTTTGATGCATCCGCCCTCCAAAAGATACGCCTTCCTTAGGCATTTCTTAAAAACCAAAGCATTTAAATCATCTTCAAGATGCAAATCACGGAGAGGAAGCATGCTAAAGGATTGGAATTTAGAAAAAGATCAGTAGTGAAGGGCAAAGTTTGTTTGATTGCTTTTGAACAAACGAAAGGGAAATTAGGCGCGTCCTTTGTGAGCGTTTCCCTCTCAGTTTTTCAAACACTAGTCTTTTGGCCTGAGTTTGAACACTAGGCGTCATTTCAAAGGTGAAGGCGCGATTTTTACAGCACGGATCAAAGGCTAACAAAGCACCAAGAGGCGCGCTCCACCTTAGGCCGACACGCTCCATCATAGGCATGCGTGCCTCTCCTTGGACGCGTCTGCCTACTCACCAATCTGCCTAGCAATCAAAAGATTTAAAAAAAAAACATTCTATTAATAGCTGGTCGGCTCCTTTGAGAAGGAGCACACCTCTTCACATTAGCCTTGCATGCTATTTAAAACACTTCACTTCAAGTTAAACTTCAAGCTTTTGATTTGCATGAGGGTTTATAAAGGGAGCGTTGCCTCTAGGAAGGCATTCTTCTTCATTCTTTGAAGCATTGGGAAGCAGTATTCACTTGCTACAGCACTCCAAGGGCAGAATTCATTGTTTCCCAGCCACATAGAGGGCAAATTTGAAGTTATTTTCACAAGGAAGGCATCATTTTGTGCAGGTCCAGAGATATAAAGACATATTTTCATTGTTTTGAAGCATCAAGAAGGCGAATTATTCTTGTAGACAAAAATCAGACTTTGGAGGTGAATTCTTCTCCTTTTCTGAGCAGGGCCAGCCTTGTTCTAGGTCAAAATCTTGACCAAAAAGCATCAATTGTTGTGGTTTTGTGCTTTTCCAGCACTTAGAAATCCATAAAATTGACCTTTGCATCCATTTCCAAGAGCAAACTTGAAGGAAAAACTCAGACATTTCACTTTCTAAGGCAAAAATATTCACTTTTTTCAAAATTTCTAAGTTTGATAGCGGACAAAGAGAGGTCTGATCTTCCAGAATAGCGGGCATAGAGAAGTCTGATTTTTCATCACAAAGTGTGGGACAGCAATAAAGAAGTCTCCTATAAGCCAAAAAGTCAAGATGCAATATTCTTCTATCACCATGGAGGCCAAATCGGCACTCATCCATGAGTACCCGAAGGTTAGAGAGACAGATTTGTGCCAAGTTGCCCATGAGGGTTTCGACTTGGATGCTATGATGAGAGCCGGTAGCACTATGGCTAAGAACTTGATTTATTCCGGGCTTGTTCAAGCTGGCTCTTTCCCTATCTCAATTCAATGCCTAGAGTTTGTACTTGCTTGCATTAAGCATTACAACCCTGAGACATGGGAGATTAGAGCGGTTCATGGGCGAGTGTTGGGAAGCCTCAAATTTGATGATATCGAGTTTGCCTTTTCCATTCTGCCATTTGAAGAGTCCCTTGATGTTGATCTTGAGGAGTGCGACAGAGTAGGGAACAATCATGTTGATAAGTGTCAAAAACAGGCAGTGAAGTGGCTAAAAGAAAAGAGGACCACACTTCCAAGGAACATAAGCCATGGCGAGTTTAGAGATGAATATGCCATCATGATCACATTGCTTAATCGCATCATAGGACAAGTCGAGGCACGGAGCTTCAAGACGTGGATGTTCTATATTATCAATAATGTGACCAATGGTAGTGAAAATTACGATTGGGCTTCCCTCATCAGTAATTACATGCACAAGCAAATCGTGGAGTTTTCTCAAACTCGTGAATTCAGGATGACCTCCTTCTTGGTCTACATGGTGGTGAAGCGTGGTAATTTCACCAGATTGAACTTCATCGGCTCATCGCAAAATACCAGAATATACAGGCTCTTTCCGCAACTCAAGTTTTTAGAGTCACAAAGGCATTTTCGTAGAGTCAATGATGCATTCTTAATGCGTACGGTGCGTGACTTAGACAATCAAATGCATCTGCACATTTCAGAGGAGGCAAGGGTCGTCATATCAAATTGGGCAAATTGGTTCATACAGTTTCCCACTTTTTCATACATCCGAGTGTATGGTTTTGCATCATACCCATACATGCTCCCGAAGTACCCTTCCGATGAGGTGGTGTTCATGGAGTACCTTCGCCAGAGCTCAAAGGTTCACACTTTGCTACGCAGTCAGCATAAGCATGGAGTTGGTTTCCCTGTCCAACTCAGCATCTACAAATGCAAATCCGCTGCAGATGCCAAGATTATTGGAGAAGAAATGTTGAAATTCAATTTCAAGACATTCAAGGAGAAGCGCACCGATGATCCGAAGGAGGTCATGAAATCCAGAGTTGGCGACAAGTTCGCCCATGTGCCCTTGGTTGAGGATTATTGGACCAACTGTGAAGATAAGTTCGAGGTTCACTGAAGGGATTACAGCCGCTTCACATTAGAGCAAATTCCATCATTCCTGAATGAGGATGTGAAGGGCTTGATAGATGAGGAGAATGATGCTCTTTCTCCTAAGTTTACTAAGCAGAAGATTGATCAGCAACCATTGCCACAGATAGACTGGTCCATTAAGGAGTCAGTCTCCATTTAGGAGAGGACGCGCATGGTTGTGAGGCGGACTTTGGTGTTCTTGAATGCAAGAGGGTCAAAGTTCGAAAGGATAAGGCCCCAATAGTAGAGCCACCATCATCATCTCGCTTGGTAACACGGTTGAAGTCCAAAGTGGTGAGCGAGAAGGATAAGGGAGTTAGCGTTCCTGTGAAAGAGCCCTTGAGGGTGATCCAGAGGGCTAGGACTCAAATCACATTGCCAATTCATCAATAGCCCAATGCGATCAGCCTATCTTGTATAGAGCCTTCTTCTTCTTCTTCTTCTGATGAGGATTCTCCATCACCACCTACAGAACCAGAGCCTCCGATACTTAACACTTCCACACCATTTGACTCATTAGGAGTCGAGGAGACGGAGGTTGAGCCAAAAGTTGAGTCAGAAAGGGCTCCTCCCACTTGGTTGCATAGAGTGATTGGAGAGAAGAGGAAGAGACCCTCTTATCAACTTGATTTTGGTACTTTTGATAGTACATACAGGGAGCCTACGGGAAAGAAATTGAAGAAACAGTCAAGGCTTTAAAGGACTCCTGAAGGTGAGATGATCTTGGAGACTGCCATTCCCCCACAAGATAAGACTATGGTAGATGTAGACCCTGATGACTTTCAGATTATCAAGGCCAATTTGGGTAGAAGCACACGACATGCTGCAGTTAATATGTTGGAGGTTGCGGCTGATACCCTGAAGGAGAGAGTGTTGAAAGATGGTGAGGACAAGGTTGCCCTCAAGGCAGAGGTCAAACAACTGCGGCAATATATTTCTCAGCTTTTGCACACTTCTACACAACCATCCTTCTTTTGTCGCAGGTGTTGGAGTCTTCAGATGATCAAAGACAGTTGAATCAGCTGGTTGTTTACAGCAAACACACAAAGGACTGGATAGAGGATTTCATAGTCAAAGGTACCAACACCCTTGCCAAGTTGTCTGGAGCAGTGGCAAATTCAAGGATGTTATCCTTGCGATTGATAGTTTGATAGATTGTATGACCGAGATGGCGCCTATTTATGATAGGCTTTTGGTGAAGTTGCAGACTCGTGGGATGAGGCCATTAACAGCAAAATAGAGGTCTACGATCTTTTCATGGACAGAGCAGTACTCTTTTGTGGTTGAAACTTCTAAGGACATAGCCTCAGTTTTTGCTGTGGAAAGAAAAGCCTCTGAATGTGGAGAAATATGTGATAGATTTTATCCAGCATATCCCTTGCAGATACTTCACTGAAGATGGTGTAAATTGCCTCTTACACGACTTGCAAAATGAATTCACACAGCTGACCTGAGAGAGGTTCTGTGGAGATCCTCATGTGGAGAAGATGTATCTTTTGGCCGAGATCACTGTGAAGTTCAACAAGGCGGAAAAGAAGTATCTGGATCTCGCTAAGATAGTTGAGGAGGCAAACATCATCCTGCAAGTCGTGTAAGAGGTTAGTTATATTTATTTTGAGAACTGATCGTGCATTCCAAAGTTATATTTATTTTTAGATCTATTTTGGAAATCATGCAGATTTGGAACTCTTTATAATAACATGCAATTTCAGTTAACTGAATTGCATTAGACATCTTTTATATTTTTATTATGCTAATAAGCTTGCATGCAGCATTAGGTTTAGGTTGAAAAGTATTAGTTCAACTCTTCTTTTCCCTTTCATGCAATTCTTGTTTTAGGGTATAAATAAGTGTATTCTACACACTTAATTTCTTAATGGTAAATGCTCAAGTTTTTTATGCTCTCAGTTACTGTTCTACCTATGTTGCGTAATCTATTGCTTTAAGGATAGATGTATGTTCTGACTTTATGCAAGCTTTGTATTGTTAAGGTTGGAAGCGAATGTTTATGATTTTATGCATAGTCATTTGTCTTTGATCTTTCATTGTTGTCTATGTTTTCTTTTAAATCAGCACACCTATGTTCATTTGTTTTCTTCAATCTTTGGATTTAATTGAAGAAAGTAAAAGTTGTGTTTTAGATTAAAGTTATTCTTCTACCCTACTCGAAAAACTTCTCGTTGGTTGCAGAAGAGCTGAATTGCCTTGTGCTGATGCCTCTGAGAAAACAAAAAGATAGGTTATTTGTGATTGTCTTTTAAAATTTCTTGTCTGAGGGAGTTTCCCCTCCTAATTCGAAGAATAGTTCTACTGTACATGCTGTTCCGTTTTGTGTTGCATTGAAAGGTGCAAAGTAAAACGCTAACAAGGATGATAGTGTTATGGAGTCTTCCAAGGTTGGCACTAAAGATTTGGGTATTAAACATGAGGCATGTGTTGTGGATTCAAGCCATAAAGGTTCTGATTTTGTATATCATAACATGGAAGAAGTTAAGAAGATCCAAAGCATGTGTGATGAGAGGGATGAGCCTTTTGAGGTGAGCAAGCAAGAAGAACATTCAGATTTGTATGAACAAGAGAAGAGGAATGATTCAGAAAATTTTGTTTGTGTACATAATTTACATCATGAGGTTCATGAGACTCCTTTTTTAGAGAGCCCATTGAAGGCTCAAATCATAGATGTGGATGGGATAGTTGAGCATACACTTTGAGGATCAGCTACTAGTGTTATGCCTACATATGTAGATGGGGACATGAGTGATTCAAATTTGGTTGGGCCTTTGGTCATTCATGGAGAGCTTGAGGAGTTTACTTGTGATGAGATACAATCCCATCATGTTGATGACTCTTTGGTAGAGTATGTGGCTTCCCTACTTTCGGGAGTTGTGGCACATGCTTTTGATTGGCATACATGTGGAGAAAGGGAGTTGCAGCTGAACTATGACCCAAGGTACGAAGATGTCATGGAGATACTTGGTTTTGAATTGCAAACGTTTGTGTTTCAGCTGGACTATGGCGTATGGTATAGATGTGAGCATGAGGGCATTGATGTTCCAACCCTAATTCATGGGTCACTACTTCATGCATTGATGATAGATGGCTGTTTTACATTGTTATACATGGATTTCCTAGGGAGTACTTGGAGAACAGCGGTTGTTTGGGTGATTTGGAGAGATATGGATCATCTCTCTATCATTGGAGGTTGGCATAATGATGTGGCACTATCATCAAATGTCATTAGAGGCACTTCTTGCATCATCATCATACGTCTGATTTTCAGATTTATGGGTGCTGTTCTGATCCACGTCAGCAGCCTAGGATGGGCTGATATGCTTTTCCATGCACCTATGATGGGTGTTTTGCACATCCATGGGAGATCATTCGGAGTTGGGGAGTTGGTTGATGTTGATAGCTCTTTGAGATACATCTATCTCCTCATGTTTGATGGATGTGATAGCGTAATGATGTGGGATCCTGGTGGTGGCATGTTTGGTGCATCACTTCATTAGGATCATGATGAGTTGCTTCACAACTCATGGAGTGGTGATGATGAGTATATCAGAGTGGAGTAGCGGGTGACTGGAGACAGGTGGTCATGTTTCAGAGTTCATACTCTTCATCACTTGTTGACAGGCATAGCACTTTTCAGGGCATTGGTTGGGCACAATGCTTTGTCTCCTATAGACTTAGCATTTATAGATGATGGAGCCCTTGGACACTCAAAGATATTGGTACTTGTGGTTGAGAGCATTACATTCTTGTTCCTACAGCTACATAGACAGGGCACACAGGGGAGGAGCAGGATTTTAGAGTTTGGAGGATGGAGCCAAGTCAAGTTCGACTGTGTATGGCTAGTTTTGCCACCGGAGCTCACTTTGCATATCATACATCATATTCTTCTTGAGAGATGCAGCCATAGGTTAAGGAGTAGAGTGATCATAGGACATTTGGTTGGATGGAGATACTTGTATTTGACAGTGTTTCATAGGATACAGGTTTGCCATTGCTTGAGGACAAGAAATTCCGAGGAGGGAGGACCGTAATGTCCCCATTTTCAGAGTGATCATGAATGAAGACCTAATGGACTAATTTTCACACTTTGGTATTTTTGGAGGGCAATTGGAGTATTAGGAGATGACTTGGCATATTTTTCTAATAATTTTGATGTATTACACTTTGAATAAAATAATTTGCCTTCAAGTGGAGCTGTTACACCCCATGTGTTTCTATCTACTTACTATTTACCTAGTTTGGTTAATTTGTTTGGAAAGTGAGTGATTATGGATTTTTGCATCTGTATATGTGTTTTTATCTATTTACTATATATTGGATATTTTGTGAAAATTGAAGTATTTATGAATCTTTGCATCTGTGTGTTATCTATCTTGAATGCAATATGATGAGAAAAAGAATAATGCAATGTCTTGTATTAAATGTGGTTATTGTTAATTAATGATTATATTTTGATTAGTTAACTACTCTTGTGATGATCTAAGTGGATGCAGGAACGGGTTGTCCCTCCAGAAAAGAGGGTAGGTGTCATTCAGGAGAAGGACTTGGTCTAGTAAACGTAAAAGAGAAGCCTAAACTGAGCAGCACACACACACATTCTAAATTGACCTAGGTTGAGTCGAGTCAGTGTGGGTAGCGGTAAGTGACCTAAGTTGTGAGTCATGATTCTTGACTTTGGAAGTTTCGAACCTGCATGTTGTTAAGTGTTTGGTTGTCTAGGCAAGTTTACTTTTGGAGACTATAGTTTGTGTAAGTCCATGATGCGATCTTATGTATGAATCGATATGAGCATGAACTTACGTAGGTAGACGTACCTACGTATATTCATGAGCATATTGCTCATAGATATGGAGATGTCGATTTGGGCTATGCAAGAATTATCGTCTCTCTTGTGTTCTTCGACGATAAGTCTATGACGATTTTACGACTTTATATGCATTTTTTATTATGAGTTATATTTAATTTTACGATGATAAATTTATACATATGTGAATATATATAAATATATATTTATCGTCTCTCTCTCTATATATGTATTTAATATAATAAATACTATTATTATTTTTCCCTTAATAGAGGAAATATGATTTTATCATTTTGCGAAAATTGATTTTCGTAAATATTGTTCTATGGTGATTAGAAGAATAAAAATATATAAAATAAGATTTAATAAAAAATAATAATAAAAGAATAGTTTTATAAAAAAAAGTATTAATAATAAATATAATAAAATAAATAATAAAAATTAGAGGTGATTAAACTATAATAATAAAAATAAAGTTAAAGGTGCTTTTAATTAAGGGATACATATCTTATGTTTTAATTGGATGTGTTTAAGACTAGGGACATGTTTCATTTTTTTAATCGAATGATGTTTAGACTTATCTCTATCGGCCTAAGTAATGGGTTTTTTTATCTTAATAGGGTGGCGGCCTTATAAGGCATGCGGGCCCCTTAAACCTTTTCAATCAGCGCATAAAGCGTGAATCGCTACTATGTTACATGCTTTTTAATTTATATCTAACACTTTTTTTTAGAAGGTTGTTTTGTTTTATAAACTAATTTTAGATTTTGTAAGCATGTCCTCATAGGGTCAACATTTTTTTGAGTTGGTTAAGCATGTCGACATTATATCGACATTTTTGAATTGGTTGCAGTATAAAAGGGGGTACTCTCCCTCATTTTTAATTGCACCTTTTTCTAATCAAGAGCCTTCTCATTTCAAATTTGAGTTTTACGTTAGCATCGAAAGGTGGTTGTTTTGCTTTTATAAATTGTTTTATTTGGAGGAGCGTGTTAGAGTGTTGGAAGGACGTAACCCAAAGAGTCTTTGATCCATTTGGAGCTATATTCTCAGGCATAGGATTTATTTCTCCTTCTCTATGTTTTTTTTGTTTTCAAAACATTGTGTTGTATTGTTTTAAGTGATTGCATTGTAGAATTGTCGATGTTAGTATCTTTTGATTGTATAATAGTTTATATATATGTATATATATATAAATATCTAGATAGTAAACTTGTATTGTAAATGTGAGATAGTATCTATGGGTTGGATTTTACCTAAATAGTATCGTGAATCAATCATTGATTGGTATTTATATAGGAAAATTTTACAAGGGGAAAGATAGTGAAAATAGGATTCAAGTGGTATTACTTTGATATATGTATCCTAGTAAAGCATGTAAAAGGTTAACCTTGGGATATGTGATCCATGGAAGAGGTAATTAACCTAGCATAGAGATTGTCGTCTTTCCTAGATGAGATAGAAGGGTGGGTGATTATGAGACGAAGAAAACTTTGGCCAAAGTGGTGTAAATAGCCAACGTTTACACTGTCTAGCTTCATTGTGTTCCAAGTTTGCATTATTAAGTAGAGATGTCATATTTTGATGGTTGTAGCCATAGTATGATAGTACTAGTTAATGTAGGACACAACACCTGCTCAAATTAGGCTTAACTTTGAGGTTGCTATACCAATCCCTTCGTTGAGGGGTAGGGCCATTTACCTGTTTGGTAAATGTGCGGGGGACCGCAGATAGTCCGTGGTTGGAAGTAAATCACTTGAGTGATGCTTCCCCTCATCCAGTTGGTGGCCGGGAGTATTGAAAACAGACAAGTATACAAACATGTGATTCTATTTATCAGTTAAGCTCTTGAAGCTTCTATGTAATTTATGAGAAAAAAAAGTTGTAAAAGTTGAATATTCAATTCTTTTATTGAGAAATGTAATTTGGTTATGCAATAGAAGTTTGAAATATGTTTCAAATGTGCATTATATCAAATGTTCAGAGGAAAAATTTTATTATTCATGTTATGAATTCACGACTTATTTACTTTCGAGTTAAAACTTAGTAAATCTTAGTTGGTAGAACAAGTGGTATCAGAGCCTGGGTTTCAGCTCGGGAACCTATGTGCTCACTATGATTTCCTATCCAACATTATGAGTCTAATGTTGGAATTCTTGTGCCAGGATGGTGTGTCTCAGGATGACTGCAAAGAAATCAGTTACTAGGAACGAGCGCTACCTCACGGCCAAGAAAGAAAGGGAAGCCCTTGTTCGAACCATCGAGGGAACCAACGATGTTAATGACGTATGGCTAGGAGATGAGGAAACCCTGAGTCATGCACCTTCTCAGGTTAGCCAAGAGAAAAGAAGAATGAGGGATGATGCCAACTTTAATTGTCTACCATCGGTGTCTCGAACAAGTTGGCATCCTTACCACTTTATCGGGATATGCCCCCGGAAAATAGTGTGAGCCCCGCTATGTTGTTTAGGGACCCACGTATTCCTCCCTTGTTTGAGATAATTGTAATTTCTTCCAATGATGAGTCGGAGGGATATGTACCCTGAGATTATGTATCTGAAGAAAAATCGGAGGGATATACTCCACTCACCCCTGTAGATGAGAGTGAATCTGATGGATACTCTCCTTCGGACGATCTTAATAGTCGTTCAATGTAAATCCAAGGATATTTAAATCCTTATCTCTATGAATAAAAGAAAGTTTTCTTATCAAAAGCTTGTGTTATATGTCTTTTGGAAAAATGTTATGATTATAAATGTTCCTTTTTGGAAAAGTTAGATGATTTATGAATGATAAGTAAACAATCAGAGAATCTGACCTTAATGGAACCTACAGGGTAAACTCTATAGGAAAGTATGGTTCGGACCAGAAGTAACCCTGGAGGGAGTGAAGAAGTAGGACAAGGGTCAAGGGACATGAACACAAAGTTGGATCGTGTTCTTGCAATGATGATAGAGACCAGGAAAAGAGTAGGGATCTTAGAGCAAAAAGAAAAGAATGAAGCAGGAAAAAAAGTCCCTAATGGTGAGAAAGAGGGAGAAGATTCTCGTGCTCACACTCGAGCAAGTGAACATGAAAATGAGGGATCACAATCCCAAACCCAGTTCTTATCTCGAAAATATACTGAAAGGACTAAAAGAAGAAAGATGGCAAAGGAGCTATCTCGGGATATGAGGAAAATTACACCTCCAAAGTTTGAAGGTAGCACTAGTGGGGATGTGGCTGAGGCATGGCTTGTAGAAATGAAAAAATACTTTGAGATCAAAAACTATTCTGAGGTTACTAAGGCGATATGGGGAGCTTTTCAGTTGGCAGGTGAAGCATTGAGTAAGAAGACGGAACTAGGAATTAGTTCAACTCAACTCACTTGGACGGAATTTGTGGAAATATTTCAAAAACGTTGGTTACCCCAATTTTTCTATGACCAAAAGCTCTCAGATTTTCAGAATTTGAGGCAAGGAGACTCCTCGGTTAGTGAATACTGGGAGAAGTTCACATGTCTTCTGAGGTATGTGCCTATGTATCAAGCTGATGAGCGATTCCGCATAAGAAAGTTCATTATGGAGTTGAACAATCAGATAGATGGAGAAATGGATATGCATGGTCCTACCACCATGGACATTCTATACGAGAAAGCTCTAAAGCAAGAGCAGAAATTGAAGTCTATCACCAACTACCGTGAGAAGAATAGGAAAAAGTTTAATTGGTCTCAGAATAAGCAAACTTTTGGAAAACCTAATGAGGTGCAAGAATTTCAAAAGCAAGGAGAAAAGAATTTTCAGAATAATTGGAGTGAACCAAAGAAGGACCAGAAAGGAAATAACAACAGTAACTTCAACAACGCTGCTAGGAACATCACCAATTCAGAGAGAGCTCCTGGAAAGAAGGGGCCAGTTAAAGGATGTTTCAACTGTGGTGGTGATCACTATGCTAGCCAATGCCCCAACAAGCCTTCAAGTTCGCAACCTCGTGGTAATTCTCTTCCACCACAGCGGGAGGCATTTCAGCAAAGGATACACGCTGCAATAAATAACAGACAAGCTGAATACCAGATCACTCCAAACAAAAATAGTAAATGGTAAAAACACATGGGATGTAACATACTTTTTATCGTTACTATGTTATGATAATGCTTGATACTTAAAAATCATCTGGGACGATGATTCACAAGGGGGGAAGTATGTTACACCCCATGTATTTCTATCTAATTACTATTTACCTAGTTTGGTTAATTTGTTTGGAAAGTGAGTGAATCGTTACTATGTTACATGCCACTTGTTCTACCAAGTAAAAACAACTAAGTTTTAATCCAAGAGTAAATAAATCATGAATCCAATACATGAGTAATAAAAATTTTCCTTCCTTTATTTGAAAAATGCACATTTGAAATACCTTCCAAACTTCCATTGCATAATCAAATTACATTTCCTCAATAAAATAATTGAATATTTCTCTTTACAACTTTTTCAAAAATAAATACATACAAGCTCCGAGAGCTTTAACTGAAAAATAGAGATACATATGATTGTATACTTGTCTGTTTTCAATATTCTCGGCCACCAACTAAATGAGGGGAAGCATCACTCAAGCGATTTACCACCAACCACGGACTAACTACGGTCCCCCGCACATTTACCAAACTGGTAAATGGCCCTACCCTTCGACGAAGGGATTGGTATGGTAACCCCAAATAAAATAGGCCTAATTTGAGCAAGGTGTTGTGTCCTACATTAATTAGTACTATCATACTATCACTACAACCATCAAAATATGAAATCCCTACTAGAAATGCAAACCTGGATCACAGTGAACCTAGACAGTGTAAACGTTGGCAATTTACACTTTGGTCAAAGTTTTCTTGTCTCATAGTCACCCACCCTTCTATCTCGATTGGGAAAGACAACAATCTCTATACGAAAGTTATTCCCTTACTCATGGATCAACAAATCCCAGGAATAACCCCACTTAACAAATGTATCATTCTCTACACATAGGATATTCCCTTTCCCATGGATCAACAAATCCCAGGAATATCCCCGCTAAACAATTACATCAAACTCTATTCTAGGTTATCTACCTCTTCCATGGATCACATATCCCAAGGTTAACCTATTACATGCTCTTGCTAAGATACAAATATCGAAGTAATACCACTTGAATCCTATTTTCACTAACTTTCCTCTTATATAATTTTTTTATACGAACACTAATCAATGATTGATTTACAATTCTATCTAGGTAAAATCTCAACCATAGACACTTTCTCACAATCACAATACAAATTTGCTAACTAAATATATATAAATATATATATTATTGATAGACATTCACATTGAAAATTCAACATTGCAATCGCTTAAAAGCAATACATCATATAATGTTTTGAAAACAGGAAAAACATAGAGAAGGAGAAATAAACCCCATGCCTGAGAATATAGCTCCAAATGGTTCAAAGACTCTTTTGTTTAAGTCCTTCCAAAAACTTTAAATCGCTCCTCCAAATAAACAACTTACAAAAGTAAAACGACAAACTTTCGACACTAATGCAAAACTCAAATTTGATAAGAGAAGGCTCTTGATTTTGAAAAAGGTGCCAATAAAAATGAGGGAGAGTACCTCCTTTTATACTGCAACCAATTCAAAAATGTCAATATAGTAACAACATGCTTAACCAACTCAAAAAATGTTGACACTATGAGGACATGCTTACAAAATCTAAAATTAGATTCAAAAAAATAAAACAAACCTTCTAAAAATAAAGTGTTTGTTGAAAATTAAAAAGTAAATAAAATATATTAATAATTAATATCTTAGGCACATATATTAAGTGCTTTATGCGCTGCCAAGATTAGAAAAAGGTGCCCGCGTGCTTTAAAAGGAAAGTCCGCCACCCATAAGATTTATTAAATTTTAACATTGAAACTTAAAGCTCAAGGGGGAGGGCTGCGTGCCTATTAGGAAGACATGCCCACATTTAAAATAAAAGATACGTATTCTTTTTCTAAAAGAACTTTAAACCTTATTTTTATTATTATAATATAATCACCTTTTAATTCTTATTATTTATTTTATTATATTTATTATTACTACTTTTTTTTATAAAACTATTCTTTATTTATTATTATTATTTTTATTAAATCTATTATATATATAATCTTATTCTTTTAATTACCATAACAGAATATTTACGAAAACTAAATTCCGCAAAAATGATAAAATCATATTTCCGCTATTAAGGGAAAAATAATAATAATATTTATATTAAATACATATATAGAGAGAGAGAGAGACAATAAATATATAGATACATTATCATCGTAAAATCAAAAATAACTCATAACCAAAAATACATTTAACGTCGTAAAAACTTCACAGACTCAGCGTCGAAGAACACAAGAAAAACGATAATTCTTGCAGAGCCCAAATCGATATCTCTATATCTATGAGCAATATGCTCATGAATATACGTAGGTACGTCCACCTACATATGTTCATGCTCATATCGACTCACGTATAAAAACGTATTGTGGACTTGCACGAGCATAAATTAACTCAATGAAAACCTTACTCAAACAACCAAACACTTAACATATAGGTTCGAACATCCAATCAAGACTCAAGATACATAACTCAAATCACTTACCACTACACTGACTCGACTCAACCTAGGCCAAAATAGGATGTGTGTGTGTGCTACTTAGTTTAGGCTTTTTTTTTATATTTCCCAAACCAAGTCCTTCTCCTGAGTGATACCTCCCCTCTTTTATGGAGGGATAACCTGTTCCTGCATCCACTTAGATTATCGCCACAGTAGTTAGCTGATCAAAATATCATCATTAATTAACAATAACCACATTTAATACAAGACATTGCATTATTCTTTTTTTTCATCATTTTACATTCAAGATAGATAACACATAGATGCAAAGATTCATAATTACTTCAATTTTCACAAAATATCCAATCTATAGTTAATGGATAAAAACACATATATGGATGCAGAAATCCATAATCACTCACTTTCGAAACAAATTAACCAATCTAATGGTAACTAGTAAATGGTAGAAACACATGGGATGTAACAAACTTTTTATCGTTACTATGTTATGATAATGCTTGATACTTAAAAATCGTCAGGGACGATGATTCACAAGGGGGGAAGTATGTTGCACCCCATGTGTTTCTATCTACTTACTATTTACCTAGTTTGGTTAATTTGTTTGGAAAGTGAGTGATTATGGATTTCTGCATCTGTATGTGTTTTTATCCATTTACTATAGATTGGATATTTTGTGAAAATTGAAGTATTTATGAATCTTTGCATCTATGTGTGTTATCTATCTTGAATGCAATATGATGAGAAAAAGAATAATGCAATGTCTTGTATTAAATCTGGTTATTGTTAATTAATGATTATATTTTGATCAGTTAACTACTTTTGCGATGATCAAAGTGGATGCAGGAATAGGTTGTCCCTCCAGAAAAGAGGGGAGGTATCACTCAGGAGAAGGACTTGGTCTGGTAAACGTAAAAGAGAAGCCTAGATTGAGCAGCACACACACACATCCTAATTTGACCTAGGTTGAGTCGAGTCAGTGTGGGTAGCAGTAAGTGACCTAAGTTGTGAGTCATGATTCTTGACTTTGGTAGTTTTGAACCTGCATGTTGTTAAGTGTTTCATTGTCTAGTCAAGTTTACTTTTGCAGACTATAGTTCGTGTAAGTCCATGATGCGATCTTACGTATGAATCGATATGAGCATGAACTTATGTAGGTAGACGTACCTACGTATATTCATGAGCATATTGCTCATAGATATGGAGATGTCGATTTGGGCTATGCAAGAATTATCGTCTCTCTTGTGTTCTTCGACAATAAGTCTATGAAGATTTTACGACTTTATATGCATTTTTTATTATGAGTTATATTTGATTTTACGATGATAAATGTATACATATGTGAATATATATAAATATATATTTATCATTTCTCTCTATATATATGTATTTAATATAAATACTATTATTATTTTTCCCTTAATAGTGGAAATATGATTTTATCATTTTGCGGAAATTGATTTTCGTAAATATTGTTCTATGGTGATTAGAAGAATAAAAATATATAAAATAAGATTTAATAAAAAATAATAATAAAAGAATAGTTTTATAAAAAAAAGTAATAATAATAAATATAATAAAATAAATAATAAAAATTAAAGGTGATTAAACTATAATAATAAAAATAAGGTTAAAAGTGCTTTTAATTAAGGGATACGTATCTTATGTTTTAATTGGATGTGTTTAAGACTAGGGACATGTTTCATTTTTTTAATCGAATGATGTTTAGACTTATCTCTATCGGCCTAAGTAATGGGTTTTTTTTATCTTAATAGGGTGGCGGCCTTATAAGGCACGCGGGCCCCTTAAACCTTTTCAATCAGCGCATAAAACGTGAATCGTTACTATGTTACATACTTTTTAATTTATATCTAACACTTTTTTTTTGGAGGTTGTTTTGTTTTATAAACTAATTTTAGATTTTGCAAGCATGTCCTCGTAGTGTCAACATTTTTTTGAGTTGGTTAGGCATGTCGACATTATATAGACATTTTTGAATTGGTTGCAGTATAAAAGGGGTACTCTCCCTCATTTTTAATTGCACCTTTTTTCTAATCAAGAGCCTTCTCATTTGAAATTTGAGTTTTACGTTATCGTCGAAAGGTTGTTGTTTTGCTTTTGTAAATTGTTTTATTTGGAGGAGCGTGTTAGAGTGTTGGAAGGACATAAGCAAAAGAGTCTTTGATCCATTTGGAGCTATATTCTCAGGCATGGGATTTATTTCTCCTTCTCTATGTTTTTCCTGTTTTCAAAACATCATGTGTTGTATTGTTTTAAGCGATTGCATTGTAGAATTGTCGATGTTAATGTCTTTTGATTGTATAATAGTTTATATATATGTATATATATAAATATCTAGATAGTAAACTTGTATTGTGAATGTGAGATAGTATCTATGGGTTGGATTTTACCTAGATAGTATCGTGAATCAATCATTGATTGGTATTTATATAGGAAAATTGTACAAGGGGAAAGATAGTGAAAATAGGATTCAAGTGGTATTACTTTGATATATGTATCGTAGTAAAGCATGTAATAGGTTAACCTTGGGATATATGATCCATGGAAGAGGTAATTAACCTAGTATAGAGATTGTCATCTTTCCCAGATGAGATAGAAGGGTGGGTGATTATGAGACGAAGAAAACTTTGGCCAAAGTGGTGTAAATAGCCAACGTTTACACTGTCTAGATTCACTATGTTCTAGGTTTGCATTACTAAGTAGAAATGTCATATTTTGATGGTTGTAGCCATAGTATGATAGTACTAGTTAATTTAGGACACAGCACCTACTCAAATTAGGCTTAACTTTGAGGTTGCTATACCAATCCGTTCGTTGAAAGGTAGGGCCATTTACCTGTTTGGTAAATGTGTGGGGGACCGCAGATAGTCTGTGGTTGGAGGTAAATCATTTGAGTGATGCTTCCCCTCATCCAGTTGGTGGCCGGGAGTATTGAAGACAGACAAGTATACAAACATGTGATTTTATTTATCAGTTGAGCTCTTGAAGCTTCTATGTAATTTATGGAAAAAAAAAAAGTTGTAAAAGTTGAATATTCAATTCTTTTATTGAGAAATGTAATTTGGTTATGCAATAGAAGTTTGAAATATGTTTCAAATGTGCATTATATCAAATGTTCGGAGAAATTTTTTTATTATTCCTATTATAAATTCACGACTTATTTACTTTCAAGTTAAAACTTAGAAAATCTTAGTTGGTAGAACAAGTGGCATGTCACAAGAGCGAACCATCTTGAAGATGGTAAAGTGTGGAAATTTGTCAATTAAGGGACGACTTAAGTTTGATATCATTTCATGTTATGATCGCCCTTGGAGAAGAGAAAGAATAATAATAAAATAATACAATGGTGATTTGGGCACCAACCTAAGGAGGAATTCAATACAAAATTCTAAATTGTATTTGGAGCGCCCAATTCGTAAGAAGGTGATCGGCCAAGTTAGAAGGAGAAAAGTAATAAAATAAAGTTTTGCCTAGGTCAGCCTAGGAGAAGTTAAAATGCCTAAAACAAATCTTTAATTTGTTTTTAATTGAGCACCAAGCTTGCCTAAGGGAGGTCGGCCTACTTGGAGGGAAAAGGGCATTTTAAAAGAAAGAAAATATCTTTCCTAGGTCGGCTAGGAGAAAGAGTAAAAAAATGTATAGATAAGAGTTCATTTTGTGGCAATGGAACATATCATTCATTCATCTTTTAATCTGAGTTTCTACTCTTGGCTGCAACGGAAGTTGGGCTTTGGAACCAAGGACGAAAACCCTTGTGTTTCATGGTGAGTTGGACGAAAACCTAGCTCATCTAGTGTAGGTTCCCTGACGGGAATCTAATTGTGCTTCATTGTTGATAGATTTAAGGAAAGAGCAGAATTGAAAAAATCAGATTTGCAGATCAGACTTGTGGCCATCATCAATTGGCAAGTCTTGTTGATATTTGGCTAGGGTTTCACCCTAGATCTTGAGTGCCACACTCTAGGAGAGGAGCGACTTGCTTTAGAGGGCAATTTTGGCATGTTTGAGGAGTTTAGGGTTTAATTTCATAATCAGATTTGGATCAACAGCAGAACAGGCCTATTCACCATCATTGGAGCAACATATTTAGTGCTAGGTGTTGTCAATGAATTAGGGTTTTGCCCTAGGATTGGAGCGCCATCTTTTGAAGGAGATTCGTGGGTTGTTGTTAAGGCATTTTCATCATTTGGAACAGCAAACCCTAGCAGATCTATAGCAGACCTGAGCGCCTCTATTTGGAGCAGCATTTTGGTGTCATTGTGTTCATTTGCATAGGGTTTCAAACCCTCATCTTGGCGCCACATTCTTGGGAGGCGATTTCATCATTTTGAGATCATTTTTGCATGTTGGTATGTATAAACCCTAGGGTTTATTTCTGTTTTGTGGACATAAGACTTCTAGGCTTGTTTGGCATTTGTTTGCCCATGATTTGATGTACTTTCAGACTTCATTAATCTGATTTATAGCAGCAGAAATCTGTTCCAGAATTTCAGTCATTATGGTTGCATTTTATTGCTCCTTCATTGTGTATTTCAACTATGATGTTGGCAAACCATGTGACATGATTATTTTATGTGTTTGGCATGATTAATTGTCTGTTATACGTGTTTGTTCAAGTCTGATATAAAAATCAGAAGTTTAGAAATTTAGGGTTTGGAGCTGAAAATCAGAAAAATCAGAATTAGGGCAAAAATCAGACTTACAAAAGAATCAGAAAAATAGTTAATATATCCTATTTGGGATATTACAGAACCTTATGCCTTTGAATGTTTCCTTGCGGAGCTTGCCTAGTACCATCTTCCCCTGAGTAAGTTTGGGCATAATTACTACACTAGACTCCTCCAGAAGCCCATTCTTATGCATGACCAACAAATTCCCAATAACATGGCCCAAGTACTTGCAATATGCCCATACCTCCCATAGCTCACGGTTTATTTTAACATTCTCCTTTCTTGCTAAGCTAGCATCCACCATTGTTGCAGCCACAGCCTCACCAATTGTCTTTTCCATACCTCCCATAGCTCACGGTTTATTTTAACATTCTCCTTTCTTGCTAAGCTAGCATCCACCATTGTTGCAGCCACAGCCTCACCAATTGTCTTTTCTATATGTAGAGGTAACTGAGGACATTTGAAATCCCCTATGTATATTTTTGGTAGAAACAGTCAAAGGAGCCAAGCCCTCAAAGCCTCATTTGGGACTGCCACCAAAAGTTTGGCTATGAAATTTTCCCTAACACGAGCCTTCGAGCATGGTGGACCACCATCTCCAGCCCCCTCTTCACCTAGCAACTCTTTGATGAAACCCATGGCTGCGAATTCTTCACAACCAAATATGGCTTGGAGACCTACAACAAAACACAAGAAAACAAGTCCAACAATCTCCTAGCCATCCGTGGCTTTAAACCTCACACTAATGGCATTAATCACCCTGCATGGGAATGTAAGTTATAGTCATATCAGCTTAGGAGAGAATCTTGTAAGGAAGTTAAAGTAGCGGAAACAACTTCCTACGCCAATCTTGAGGAGAGACATTATGCAAAACTTTTAAAAACTGATCTAACAATTACAGAAAATCTAGAAGCACATTAAAACATGAAAAAAAACAGTGAAACACAAAACACCAGATATACGTGGAGAAAACCCTTTTGGATGAAAAACTGCACACTCCAAAAGCCTGTTCAATGTATTCCAAATCCAATAACAAGATTACATACACTTGCAGAGCAAGTTTATTATAGGAGTATCACCAATAATCAACTCTGGAAGAATTCTGGCAGCATTCCAACAGCATAACAATACCTACAAACTCACACACACAAACTACTCCTCAAGCCTCCAATTTATAGACTTCTGGCTATACAAGAAACCATAAGTAGTTTAAAAAACCATGTGCTTAACTTCTCAACCAAGATTCTAGTCTAAAATAAGCTCTCACGTCTAAAATGAAATCCCCTATTTTTGACCCTTACAGATGTCATAGAAACTGTCATAATATGCCTAAAAATAGGCCTTCCATAATATACCACTATGTGGGCATCTTTTGACACCTAATAAACCAATTTTCAAAGCACCGACAATGTGTAACAACTGTAGGAAAAATATTAAACGAAAATAACTATTACGAGAAATATGCGAGGTTGAGACACCTCATTTCCCAACAAATCTATCACCTAAATGTGATCAATACAGTGCCATGATTTGGGTTTAATCCATATGAGCACGTAATGTCCCCTTCTCATGCCTAGTCCGTTGAGGGTCCAATAGCCTATTCATTTGAGTTCTCGTGGGCTATTTGGTATGGTATGGAACTCCTTGTTTTGTGGAGAGCTCTGATTCAGTTATTTTTGACTTCTTTTGTTGACAATAAGCTTAGTTGATGTTCAGGATTGCAGTGCAGCTTTCAGAAGTGTTTCCGGCTTTCCCTAAACTCCTCAAACATATGTTGATTTCTCCCAGAAGCTGATTGACAGGTTTGACAACAGTAATCTCGAGCAGTTTTTCAGAGAGTTAGCCCAACTCAAACAGAAGGAGTCAACGGATACCTATATATCTGAATTTTAGAAGCTTGCAGTCTTTGGTTCCAAATGTTTCTAAGAGTAGATTGACTTATCTTTTCATTGAAGGACTTGAGGAGCCTCTTCGTGGTTGGGTGAAAGCCCTAGATCCACCTTCATTGCAGGATGCTATTAAGAGGGCTCGAGGAATGCAATTTTCAGCACCGTCCAAGCCCAAGTTTCAAAGCAAACCCTTCTCTTCTTCAAGGAAGGATCCTAAGAGGAATTTTCAGAAGGAATGGCCTACAAGGACAAATCCACACATAGAAGCCAAGAATGAGCTAAGGAGGAACAAGTTATGCTTCTCGTGCAAAGAACCTTGGGAGCCCGGTCATAGATGCCTTGGGAAAGGCAAAGCTCATTACATAGAGGTCACTTTCGACATTGATGATGGAGTCCAAGACAGTAGTTCGGATGGTGATTTTGAGGAGCAACAATTGGAGCTTGATTCTATAGCTACAGGTGATACCGTACATGGCACTATTGCTACACTATCAAGAGTTACTAAGTATCATCCTTTTAGAGTGCGAGGAGTCTTGAAGGGACAACATGTCACATGTTTGGTTGACAGCGGGGCCACTCATAACTTCATTGATGAAGGTGTGGTGGTGAAGCGAGGATTGCGGGTAGAGGAGTTTCCAGGCTTCAGTGTGATGGTTGCAGATGGATTCAAGATAAGTTGCACTAAGAAGATTCTATAGTTGAGTATCTAGTTGGTTGACTATACAGTTACCAATGATTTCTATGTAGTTGGGATTGGTGATACTAATTTTGTTCTAGGAATCCAGTGGTTGCATTCATTGGGCAGATACATTCAGGATTTTCAAAAGATGGAGTTGGAGTTCATGTCAGATGGGAGGAAGATAGTGTTGAGAGCATTGGCAGATGGAGCGCCCAGGATTGCGACAACAAAGAGGATGCTGACATAGTTTCGACATGGTGATGTTGCATGGGCAGCTCAATGTTTTGTCTTCTAAGTCTTCTTCTAGCAATGACCGGCAGTATCATATGCCAATCAGTGCTAGATAAGCACAGCGTGGTGTTTGAGGAGATTCCTCCTGGTAGACCCCCTGATCGCAGCTTTGAGCATGTGATTGAGTTAGAGGGCTCTAAGCCCGTCATCACCACTCCTTATCATCATCCTAGGAGATTCAAGGAGGAGATAAAGAAGATGATTAAGGAGCTATTGGTTATGGGACACATCAGGCCTAGTTCCAGTCCCTTTGCTTCTTTGGTGGTCTTGGTGAAGAAGGATGGCACGATGAGGATGTGCATTGATTACCGTGCCTTGAATAAGAAGACCATCGAGAACAAGTACCCTATACCCAGGATTGATGAGTTGTTGGATGAGTTACACGGAGCAGTCTACTCCAAGATTGGTCTTCGATCGGGGTATCATCAGATTAGAGTTCGTGATGAGGATATACATAAGACTGCATTCAAACGTCATTACGAGAACTATGAGATCTTGATTATGCCCTTTGGTCTTACTAATGCTCCTGCAACTTTCTAGTCATGTATGAATCATATCTTCAATCGACAATTGCAAAAGTTTGTATTGGTTTTCTTTGATAATATATTGATATACAGTAAGACATGGGAGGATCACCTCAAGCATATTGACGAGGTGTTGGGCATCATGGAGGCATGGTCCCTATTTGCTAAGGCTTCCAAATGTGAATTTGGAATCACAGAGATTCTTTATTTGGAACATGTGATTGGCGCTGACGGAGTGAAGGTGCATCAAGAGAAGATACAGGCTATTCTGGATTGGCCACTGCCGAAGAACATTTCAAATTTGAGAGGTTTCTTTGGGCTTTGTAGTTACTACAGGAGGTTTGTGAAGGGGTTTTCAAAGCTAGCAGCACCTCTTACAGATCTCACTAAGAAGGGTGCATTAAGATGGTCGGATGAGGCTCAAGCGACACTTGATAAACTCAAGGAGGTAATGAGCACTTGTCCAATATTGGCTGTAATATCCCACTTAATTTTTTCCTATTTATTTTTTATCATAACAACATATGACAACATGGGAACATTGATTTACAAAGCATAAACAATTGACAAGTATAAACTAAAACAAAGCTCTATTGGTTTCTATTGATTCATTGTTCCAGCAATTTTATTACACATCAGAAGCATAAACATGAAAATACACAAGGGTTCAGCAATATAATACAATTTTGCAGCCTGATAGAGACTCTGGGAAGCACTAAAAAGCTCACCAATCCTTCACCGAGCCTCCGAATGATCTCAAATCAAATGCAAATGTCTCCTATGGCCTGGGCATCCAATATCCAACACTAAAACCCCGCTGAAAATTGCAGATTATTTTATGCACGCAAACCAATGCATATGCCAAGAAGGGCGCACTTCCCAAGAAGGGCAATTTGATGTATAAAATCAGAGACAACACCAAAAATCATCAAATTGTAGGAATAGGGGCACCCTGGGGTGAGGAATGGATTAGTCAAATACCCAGAACGATATCCTTCACTGATTCTCCGCTACGAGTGAATCTTCGATAGCAACAATACAAAACCCAGCAACACAAAATTGATGAAAACCCACTGAAATCGCACTAAAACTGAAAAATACTGATTACCCACCAAACTTTGCAAAAAGGAACAGCAACTGGGATCTAAAATCTCTAATAAGCTCACATGCAACCTCTGTATGAAGCTGCTCTGTAGAAATCAGCTAGAGGTTATCTTCCAAATCCAAAACCAATGTCAACCCTGAGGGTTTTCGTCCTCAAAGCCCTAAGATCAATAGACTGACAACATTTCATTATCAACAATATCCAAGCATAATCAAAAGAAGAGACCTCACCTCTTTTTATATTCTTTTTTTTCCTTGAGGGTTACTAGAAACTTCCCATATGGGCGCCAAGCTCAAGAGGGAAACATATTTCAAAATATTAGAAAAAAAACACTTTATTTCCTTTCTTTTTCCAACTTTTCCTAGGCGGTCCCCTTTATTTCCTTTATTTTTCCAACTTTCCCTAGGCGTTCCCCCTTTGGCATAAATAATTAATTTATTCTTAAAAGCTCACATGGTCCCCCTTTTAAAAAAACTTTAAGTTATATCTCCTAGGCGTTGGGTACAACTTAACTTTATAATATTTTATTATGCCAAGGTTGCCTTTTTGTGAATATAATAATAAAGTGCCCATATTATATTATCCTTGTCCATCCCAAACAAGAACCCACCAAAGAAGAACTCCGCGCCATACTCTGCCACAGATCATGCTGCCAGAAATAGTGCTTAATAAAAATAGTAAGCTCAAGAAAGTCCTCGAATGCCAATGCATGACATATCACCCTGAAGCTCTTTGAAAACCCAGAAGGAATCTAGTATATCAAACTTGCATACACTGACAAATAGATCCCTGAAAACTCAGAAGAGATCACCACACAACTGGAAACCCTCATTATTACCTTCGACTAGCCTACGGGCCTCCGGAATAGGCTAACGGTCAATCGTGGATATCACTAATGAGAAGGGGACATTACATTGGCTCTTCTTGATTTATCTCAGCCGTTTGTATTGGAGTGTGATGCTTCGAGTGAAGGGATAGGCACGATCCTCATGCAGAACAAACATCCCATAGCCTATGAGAGTAAGAAGCTGAGAGATGCAGAGCAGTTGTATTCCAACTATTATAAGGAAATGCTTCCCATCATGCATGTGTTGGCAAAGTTTAGATAGTAATTGGTGGGTGGAAAGTTTGTACTAAGGACTAACCACAACAACTTGAAATACTTTCTAGAGCAGAATGATCTGAATGAGAGGCAACAAAAGTGGGTAAGTAAGATTCAAGCATATGACTTTGATATTGAGTATGTTAAGGGGAAGAATAATGTTGTTACCGATGCATTATGTAGGAGACCCACACTTTGCCCTATGACAGAGATTTCAGCTGATTGGAAGGCTTACCTTTGGTTGAGTATTCCAAGAATACATTTGCATGAGAGCTCATGGACAACAAGATTCAAGATGACAGGTATAAGGTAGTTGGTGATGTGATCTACTAAAAGGACATGATCTATTTGGTACCTGAATCAAAAATGAAGGAGAAGATTTTGAGGGTTGTTCATGACACTCCTCTAGTAGCACATCTAGGGGTTTTTAAGACCTACAGGTAGGTGCGTGAGAGATTCTCTTGGAAGGGTCTCAAGGATGATGTCTTGCGACATGTTCATGAGTGTATGACTTGTCAGTAGAACAAGTCAGAGCATACTTTCCCAGCGGGTTTGCTTTAGCCATTGCCTATTCCAAAGCAGAAGTGGGAGAGTATCTCTATGGATTTCATTATAGGTCTTTAGAAAGTCCAGGGCAAAGATTGCATCTTTGTGGTTGTTGACAGATTGACTAAGTATGCACATTTGTTTGCTATCTCATCTGAGTATAAAGCACCTCAGGTTGCAGAGTTGTTCTTTAGAGAGGTGTTTAGACTCCATGGACTTCCCAAGACTGTTGTCAGCAATCGGGATAGTAGATATCTAGTGTATTTTGGCAGGAGCTATTCAAATTGGCTGGTACAGAGTTAACTACGAGCCCCAATTACCACCCTCAAATAGATGGGAAGACGGAGATTGTGAACAAATGGGTAGAAGGATATCTACACAATTATGTTGCGGGGCAATAGAAGGCTTCAGTCAGATGGCTGTATTTAGGAGAGCATTGTTATAATACCACCTATCAGATGTCGATAAGCATGTCACCTTTCAGAGCCTTGTATGGGTATGACGCATTGTCTTTTGTAGACTTAGCATTTGAGGTCAGAAGAGCTCCCAAAGTGAGAGAGTTGATGCAGGATAGCCAGGACATGCATAGGACATCTGAGGTTGGTGATTTGGTTTTCTTGCTCCTACAGTCGTATAGATAGACTACATTGAGGAAGAGTGGTGCAAGAAAAATGAAGCCTCGCTTCTACGGCCCTTACAGGATTGAGAGTAGAGTTGGAGAGGTTCCATATTAGTTGGAGTTGCCAGAGGGTAGCCGAATTCATAATGTATTTCATGTATCTTGCCTCAAAAGGGCAATTGAGTAGCACAATACATCTTCTCCAGAGTTTCCACCATTGGATGAGGGGAAATTGGTACTTGTTCTTGATGCTATACTGGATGTCAGGGAGCGAAGGTTGAGGAATAGGGTGATCAAGAAGTATTTGGTGAGATGGAGAGACTTGCCACTTGAGGATGCTACTTGGGAAGGTGAACCAATTTTGCAGCATATAGGTTTGCAATTGCTTGAGGGCAAGCAATTCCAAGAAGGAAGGATTGTAATATCCTCTTTTTCCGAGTGATCACCCAACGGAGTCGGTTAGCCTATTCTATTCCCATAGGCTAAACCAGAAGTGCAAGTGAATAATCTATTAATTAAATACTAAGTAATCCTAATCATTTCGGGTTATTTATATTTAACTAATTTTGCCAGACCAATTTGTGATTTGGAATTACTTCTATTAATTTTAAGAGCCTCTTGGTGAAATAAAATATAATAAAGAAAATTGCTAAGGAGGTGGATGACCAATTCGAGGATAAAAAAATATAAACTAAGTTGCCAAGGGAGGTCGGCCAAGAGGGAAAAGAATTAAAAAAATAAATAAAATATATTTGCTAGAGGGAGGTTGGTCATCATGAAGTCTTTATAGTTGGTTATAAAAGAAGGCATTTTAGAGGTCATTTGCATCATTCATTCATATCATTTTCATTTTGGAGATTTATCTCTTTGGTTGCAACTTTGATTCAGCATATTCCAAGGATGAAAACCCTTAGGAATATAGGTGGATTGGACGAAAACCCAATCTCATCTTGGAGGTGGACTCATATGGAGTTCATATTTGTGCTTCATTGGAGATTTGGAAGGAAAGGAGTGACAAAGACATTTGTTTCTGCAGAAACCCAAATGCCAAATTGTGAGATTTGTGCCAAATACAATTTGGAAGATCAAGGATATATTCAGATTTTTAGATCAGACTTGGAGCACCAACATTTTGAAGTGTTTTGAGCATTGATTATGCTAGGCTTTTCACCCTAGATTGAGCGCCAAGGAGGGCGACTTCATTGTGGAGTGTGGGAGCCAAACCCTAGCCGCCGCCACCCTCATTTTGCATGCATTTTACCACTTCCAAGGGAGCACCGCCTAGCTGGAGGAATTCGCCCATCTAGCGTTTGCTGTTTAACATCATTTTCACCATATTTGGTATGCATGAAACTATGTTTAGGTCTGATTTGTATTAGCAGAAATCTGGGCTATGTTTGGGCATGTTTGAGCCTATACATTTGATGTAATTTCAAATCAGAATATTCAGATCTGTAGCAGCAGACTTTCATAATGAGAAATCAGAATTATTTGTCATTTTGCTTGCATTTGATTGCTCATATATTGTGGTTGAGTTCATGGTTGATGATATCTTCATATGAGTACATGATTGGCATGTTTATTTGAGCATCTTGGCACATATATGTTCGCTGTCCATAATTATTTGTAATTCAGAAATAAATATCATAATTCAGATTTAGGGTTTGGGAAGAAGAAAAATCAATATTCTAGGGCAGATCTTATTAGGGATCTTACATGGAGCATCACACTTCATTGATGAAGGAGTTGTGGCAAGAAGAGGTTTGAAACCCGAAGAGTTTGAAGGATTCAAGGTTATTGTTGCTGATGGTTTTACACTTTCATGCACAAGGAGGATCCCTCAGTTGAGTATGCAGTTTGGCAATTATGAAGTCAAAGATGACTTTTATGTGATAAGCATTAGTGACACAGATGTTGTCCTTGGTATACAATGGCTGAAATCATTGGGTGAAATGTATTTGAACTTGCAAACTATGGAGTTGAAGTTTGAGGTTGGTGGAAGGAAGGTTGTTTTGAGAGGGATTTCTACTGGAGGCCCTAGAGTTGTCACCACAAAGAGGATGGAACATTTGTTTCGCGATGACCAAGTAGAGTGGGAAGCCAAGTGTGTTATCATGCCTAACCCTCCTAAAGAAGAAAAGAGGAATTACCATCCTAATGTGCAAGCTTTGATGTCCAAGCAGAGCAAGGTTTTTAGTGGATTGCCACCTGGGAGGCCTCCTGAGAGAGGAATTGAACATATCGTTGAGCTGGAAGAGGGAGCTAAGCCGGTGATAACACCTCCCTATCGGCACCCCAAGTGGTTCAAAGATGAGATTGAAAGGACCATCAAAGAACTCTTAGACATGGGGTTTATCGGTCCTAGCAAGAGTCCATTTGCATCTGTTGTTGTGCTGGTTTAGAAGAAAGATGGGACTCTACGCTTATGCATTGATTACCGAGAACTCAACAAAAGAACTATTAAGAATCGGTACCCAATACCCAGGATTGATGAGCTCCTGGATGGGCTTCATGGAGCAATCTATTTTTCAAAGATAGACTTGAGATCAGGATATCATCAAATCAAAATGTGAGAAAAGGACATTGAGAAGACCACATTTAAATGTCATTGTGGGCATTTCGAGTTCCTTGTTATGCCTTTTGGCTTAAAAAATGCCCCTGCAACCTTCCAATCTTGTATGAATTTGATATGTAGCTCCGTAAATTTCTGCTAGTTTTCTTTGATGATATTCTAATTTACAACGGTCTTGGAAGGAACATTTGCAACACCTTGATGAAGTGCTTGATATTCTAGAGGCCAATTCCTTATTTGCTAACGAATCCAAGTGTGAATTTGATTAACTGAAATTGTTTATCTTGGCCATGCAATCAATGCATAGGGGGTTACTGTTGATCGGGAGAAGATTAGAGCAATCTTAGATTGGCCTCCACAAAAAAACCTTACTCAATTGAAGGGTTTTCTTGAGCTCTGTCGCTTCTATAGGTGGTTTGTGAAGGGGTTTTCACAAATGGCAGCTCCCCTCACTGATCTTACCAAAAAGGGGGCATTTCATTGGTCTAATGCAACACAGAACACTTTTGATCATTTTAAGAAACTTATGAGCAGTTGTCCTGTACTTGCCCTTCCTAATTTTTCTAAGCCATTTGAGTTGGAATGAGATGCATCTGGTGAGGGAATTGGTGTTGTTCTCATGCAAAACAAGCATCCAATCTGTTTTGAAAGTAGAAAGTTAAGAGGTGTTGAAACAAGTTATTCAATTTATGACAGAGATGCTCACAATTAAGCATGTGTTGGTCAAGTTCCGGCAGTACTTGGTGGGAGGAAGATTCATTGTTAAAACAAATCACAATAGTTTAAAGTACTTTCTCAATCAGAAGGACTTGAACGAGAGGCAACAGAAGTGGGTCAATAAGCTTCAAGCTTACGATTTTGACATTGTTTATGTCAAAGGAAAGAAGAATGTGGTAGCAAATGCATTGTCTAGAAGACCTCATTTGCATACCATTGTGGAGATTATTGTTGTTTTGAGAGATCAGATCATTGCAGAATATGCTAAAGATACCTTTGCTACTAGTGTCCTTGAAAGCACAATCCATGATGAGAAGTATAAGGTAATGAATGATTTAATTATCTACAAGGAAAGGATCTTTTTAGTGCACAATTCCAAAGTTAAACAAATGATTTTAAGGTCATTTAATGATGCTCCCTTGGCTGGCCACCAAGGTATTTTCAAGACCTATAAGCAAGTTCTGAAAGGTTTACTTGGAAGGGGCTGAAAAATGATGTTCGTGATCATGTTAGAGAATGTTCTATTTGCCAACAGAACAAGAATGAGAACACATACCCTGCTGGTCTGTTGCAACCATTGCCAATTCCCAACCAAAAATGGGAATGTATCACCATGGATTTTATCACAGGACTTCCCAAAGTTCAGGGGAAGGATTGCATCTTTGTTGTGGTTGATAGATTGACCAAATTTACACATTTTTTTGTTGTTTCTGCAATGTTTACAGCAACACAAGTGGCAGAATTATTTTTTAGAGAAGCGTTCAAATTATATGGGCTGCCCAAGAACATAGTGAGTGATAGGGACAACAAGTTCTTAAGTCTTTTTGACAAGAATTATTCAAATTGAGTGAAACTGAACTTACTCCCAACACTAGTTACTATAATGTCTCGAACTAGGGTTTTGACCAAAATTTATGAATTTGCAAAATTTCAAATTTGAAACCCTAGGACTAAATTCTAAATTTTGTTTTCAGATCCAATCATACACTTATATCATCCAAATTATCATACCAAATGCATCATAAGTAATATATCAAAATGTACTAACCATAGTTCCACGGGGTTTCAGGGACGGGGACGGGGAGACGGCAGGGGATGCATTTCGGGGACGGGGGGCTTAATTTTGGGGGCGGCAGGGGACGTTGGGGGGATGGTGGCGGGGGGGCAGCGGGGCTAAAATACATATAGTGCAACTACCCTGTTAGACATGTATGCAAAATGTGGAAGCATAGACAAGGCACGTGAACTGTTTGACAGAATGCCTCAAAGAAATGTGGTCTCATGGATTGCAATGATTGTAGGATATGCACAAAATGGATTTGTTGAAAAGGCTTTAGAAATTTAAAATTTTTAAAGCAAATGCAATTGGCTGGTGTAAACTATAAAGCCAAATTCCACAACCTTTGCCAGCCCAGCATCCTCCCTGCCTATGTCAAAATAGGAGCTTTGGAATAGGCTATGGACATTCATCAAAACATAAAGGATAGAGGAATTTTCTCAGATGTTGTAGTTGCAACCGCCCTGTTAGACATGTATGCAAAATGTGGAAGCATAGACAAGGCACGTGAACGGTTTGACAAAATGCCTCAAAGAAATGTGGTCTCATGGACTGCAATGATTGCAGGATATGCACAAAATGGATTTGTTGAAAAGGCTTTAGAAATTTAAAAATTTTAAAGCAAAAACTTTTAGGTTTTACTTTTGATTTAAAAAAAAAAAAAAATTATGCATTTCAGGGGGGGCGTCCAGAAGTCCCCCCAAAGTCGAGACATCTCGGAGGCGGCGGTGAAACGGGGGGATGGCGGGGGGATGTTTCCCTGAAGTCTCCCCGTCCCAGAATCGTCCCCGTCTCGGGGATGGCTGGTTTTCAGGGGGGACGCATCCCCGTGGAACTATGGTACCAACAAACCCTAGTTGAATTACACAATGAATTACACTCTAGGATATTTGCAAAATGATGATCAACCAAATCAGATCTGCTATTATGGATTCAATTTGTTCAAATGCACAATTACATCCAATCCATGGCTCTAGCATAGCCAAACTACATACATGAGCTGCTGTTACAAAATCAGTGATGAATGATGAACATCAACATACCAATTATGGTGTCAAATGGCAATGCAAAGGGGGTGAACCTCTCCTATATCAAATTGGCCCTCCAGATGATGAGCAATGATGCGAATGTCTGCTGTCTCCTCTTCCAATGCTGATCGCTGCCTCTTAGGTGCTGGTCGCTGCCTCTATTGATGGCGAATTTGGAGTCTTCAATCATATAATGCTGGCCGCTTCACTAGGACTGCAGATCCAACGAATTTCTGAGTTGTTTGCCCTTCACAAGTGGTGACAAAGGTTCTTTATGCATATTGGCCTTCTCCAAGATAGCGAATGACGGAAATATAACTCAAAATGTGAAATAACAAGGGATGTGGCTAGATTTCAGGACTGCAACCAAACTGATATAAAAATCTGAACTCAAATGAATCTCCTAAATGCAATAGATCTGATCTGAATTTGCCCTCCAATGGTGCGCTCAAGTCAAGCAATTAACCTCTCACTAATCGACGCTCAATATGCAATGTAAATGATCTTCAAAGTCTTCAATCCAATCAGCTGTGAATGATGTGTCAAGAATGCTCAATGAATCTTCAAAAACTCCAATGAAGCGCAATTGTGAACTCCGTATGAATCCACCTCCAAGATGTAATTGGGCTTTCGTCCAATACACCTCTTTCCACAAGGGTTTTCGTCCTTGGAAAGTCCTGCAATACAATTGCCAAGCAAAATGCCAAAGTTACCAAAAGTTCGTGATGATGAAATGAAGCTCTGACAACCTTCTTTTATACTTGAATCTTCTTTTTCTCCAAGGTTGGCCGACAAATTCAAATTAAAGATTGAATTATCTTTTTCCTCCAAGTCGGCCAAAGACCAATATTTTATTCATTATTTCTTTCTCCCAAGTGGCCTCCCAAATTCAAATAATTTATTATTATTTTATTTTTCCTTTTCTCCAAGTTCAACGCCCAAATAATAATAATAAAATATTATTATTTTCCTCTATTTTTGAGTGCTCCAATAGAAAATAATATTTATTTCATTTCTCCCATAATCTTGAGCGCTCCAATTAAATAATAATAAAATATTATTATTTAATTCGTTTTTCTCCAAAGTGGGCACTAGGACTCCAAAGTTAATATTCTTTTATTCTCCAATTGGGTCGCCCAAATTGAAATACAATTACTTTATTATTTTTGTCCTTTTGATAATTAATGTAAAAATACATTAATTCATTTTCCAACTTTGCCAATGCTAGGAAAATTAGTGAGCCTTATAAAACAACTTTCCATTCTCCAAGCTTCTGGACAACGTTAGCTTCTCCAAGCCATTTTATAACCAGAGCTCAACCAAATCATTCCCTTGATTGATGAATTAGCCTACAAGAATGAGGATAGGCTAACCCAAACTCTTGTTAGGTGATCATGCCGAAAATGGGGACATTACAGTTACCATCCACAGACTGATAGGGAATCTGAAATTGTCAACAAATGGTTGGAGGGATATCTCAAAAATTACGTGTCAGGGCAGTAGAAGGCTTGGGTAAGATGGTTACAATTGGGTGAATATTGTTATAAGTCCTCTTACCAGATATCCATTAAGATGTCTCCATTCTTGGCTTTGTATGGTTATGAAACACCTAGCTTGATTGATTTGTTGTTTGATGAAAGTAGAGTACCCTGAGTTAAGGATTTTTTGCAGGAAAGCCAAGACATAATGAAATCTTTAAAGGACAACCTCAAGCATGCTCAAAACCAGAAAAAACTATATGCAGATCAGCATCGAATAGAGCGTGTTTTTGATATTGGAGACATGGTTTATGTGAGGTTGCAGCCCTACAAACAATCCACCCTCAAGAAGAGTGGAGCTAAAAAGTTGAAGCCACGATTCTATGGTTCATTCAAGATTATCAAGAAGATTGGAGAGGTGGCATATGAGTTAGAGTTACCTAAAGGTAGCAAAGTGTATAATGTCTTCCATGTTTCACACCTTAAAAAGGCACTTGGACATAACTTTATTTCCTCTTCTGATTTGCCTCCATTAGATGAAGAAGGGAGACTTGAGTTGGTTCCAGAAGCTATAATTGATCACAAAGAGCGTGCTTTGAGGAGGAAGACTATCAAAGAATATTTGGTTAACTGGAGGAACCTTCCTGTAGAGGATGCTACATGGGAGAGTGAGCACATTTTGCAGCATCCTGATTTGAAATTGCTCGGGGACAAGCAATTCTGGGGAGAGAGGACTGTAATATCCCCTTCTCATGCCTACTCCGTTGAGGGTCCAATAGCCTATTCATTTGAGTTCCCGTAGGCTATTTAGTATGGTATGGAACTCCTTGTTTTGTGGAGAGCTCTAGTTCAGTTATTTTTGACTTCTTTTGTTGACATTAAGCTTAGTTGATGTTCAGGATTGCAGTGCAGCTTTCAAAAGTGTTTTTGACTTTCCGAGTTGTTCTCCAAACTTCTTGGAGAATCCGTCTATTTTTAGAAAGTCACCCAGTTGGCGTCATTCTTTATCCCAAACCTCTTAGATGGTGTCGGTATGGTTTATTTCGCAGTTTGCTTTAGTTTGGGATTTTCCGTAAGTTGGGCGATTAATTGGGCTATTTTATTATTATTTTCACTTAAGTCACCTAAGTTTGGAATTAAATTAAAAGTGACTAAGTGTTATAGCTCATTGAAAGGGGAAGTATTTTATTAATTGATTGTGCACATCAAAGTGAGCGCCTTTACATGGAAAAGGAGAGAAATAATTAAGTTGAAGGAAAAAGAAAATTATTTCCAAGAAAGAATTATATTCTTGTGTAACTTCCGAAGTGTCTATATAAGAGAAGTGAGGGCTCGTTGTTTGGTTTCATGTTGTTGATTTGATATTGTTATGCTGTCGGATTGAACCTGAGAGTTCACCATTCCTTCTTGAGGACGAAAACCCTCTTGAAGATCAATTTCGATGGTGGAAGATCCACCCTAGCTAGTAATGGTGATTTCACACAGACATCACATTGGTGCCTTAATGGATTTTGATGTTTTCTAATTATATTTGTTTGGTTTGAGCAAATTTTTGGGGTGATTTTGAAATGGAATTATTGATCATTTTTGGAGATTTTGAAGCTACCTTTCAAGCTGGTCGTAAAACTTGCAGGCAGTCGTACTAGCTATGAAAGAGATCTTTTTGAAGGTTTTTCTTTGGTTGCTTCTTTCCTATGCTGATCACTTGGAGGTTGATAAACTTTGCTGGAGATTTGTGTTAGTTATAATGAGGAACAACAAGCCGTACAAAATATGGGCCATACCTCTGTAGATGGCCGTACATCCTTCATGTTGGGCGTGTGATTATTAGAGAGGTTCACTGCCTATTTTCTGCTCTAAATTCTACCTTGAAACAAGGCGCTTCATCATTGAGAGAGTTTGTACCAGTTTGGGACTGTTTGTTGTGGATTGTGATTGATTTGAGGGCTATTTGCCTTCCTTGGGCTATCTATACAGCAGCTACAAGGGTTGGTTCAGACCTGATTTTGGTAACAGCAGTGGTTGTGATGTTTGTGATCAATTTTGTGAAGTTTTCTCTGAAAAGTTGAAGGTTATCAGTTGGGGCAGAATTCATGAGCTTCATGTGTGAAGAGTTTTGATGTTTTGACTTGTTTGTGCTCATCTTGTGATTGCAGCAGAGTATGATTTATTTTGATGTTATTCAGCATTGTAACTTATGATAAATAACTCTATGTTGGTGATTGAACCTTGGATGGTATTATCGCCAGTGGGAGCTGAATGATTCTTGTTTATATTACTTACCCCATTGAATAAGTGGTTCATTTTGTGGCTTCCCACTGAATAAGCGGAAGTGCATGTGTTTCTTTATTTCATCACTCCCATTGAATAAGTGGTGAATTCCCACTGAATAAGTGGATGCCCACTAAATAAACGGAATTTGTATTTGATTTTCACTGCACTATATTTGTTTAGCTTGAAGCACTTGTATGCTTTCACCTCGTCCGTTTTGGGAACTTGGTGATCAGAAGATGTGGAGGAGTTACATGGTTGCATTTCATTTGTTAACACTGTTTGTAGTGTTGAAACAATTTGAAAAAATTTTGGGGTAGAACATTACAGAGCAATGGTAATGATAGATTAAGGTGATAAGGGCATGTGGAGGTGGCAAGGAATACCTATGTACTTTAGCTTAGGGAGGCTTAAATGATAATAATTTAGGCAATCCACCCCATGATTCTAATGAAGCACCATATTGATTTGGATGGGGGAAGTGATAAACACCATAATTGGCCAAAAAGTCAGCTGCTCCATTAGCTTCTCTAAAACAATGTGAAATAGTGTTCTGCTCAAAGGCTTGACTGATATGCAAGGCTTCTTCCAAGAGGCTTTTCAATCTCCAATCTGCACATTCTTCTTTGCAAAGACCATTAATCACCATCAATGAATCACCTTCCACCTCTAGCTTCTGCACACCCATTGATTTAGCAAGAGCTAGACCAAGAATTAGTACTTCATATTCTACCATAATATTAGTGCATGTCCCCAAATTTATGGCTCCCACAATTATAACTCCCACACGAGCCATTCTAGGATTGCCTCTTGATACTCCATCAAAATTGAGCATAACAAAACCTTCTGAGGGTGGCTTCCATACCGCCATTTTTCTTGCATTTATTTTTTCTCTTAAACCCTTTAACAAGGGTTTCAACAACAAACTTAACAAACAAATGCACAAAGTAAAAAAGTATTGCTCAATGAAATCTTGAAGGGATGCATAAAACATTATATTTCTCAAGAAAAATTATGAGTCTGACCTGCATAAGAGTCAAAAATGAGGCGGATGTTCACAGCATGAGCCCAGTTTGTTCCTAAAGCTGCTGTTAGGTGTGCCTCAAAGCTTTTGGATGCTATAGCATGATCACTCTTCTTACCTGCTGCTTCAACCAAATGATAAAAAAAAAATGTAAAAATGAAGATTGCATAATTTAAACAGGAAAACAAATAGTAAACACTTATACCTTCAAATGGGAAAGTAAAACTCCTATCATCTTGCATGCTTTCCAATCTTACTTGGTTAGTTACCACAACAGGTATCCTTGAAACCTCTGCAAGAGCTCTGAGAAACTCATGGAAAAATCACAAGATAAATATTCACTAGGTTGGAAAGAAATTAGAGTTGTCACAATGTAATTTACTATAACTCCAAGGAAGTCCAGAAGGATGGCACTGAAATGAAAATTCAAAGCCAAATTTAAGGATATAACAATTATTATAGTACTTAATATACCTAGTTTTCCTTGATAGGTGTATATCTGAAATACCTCTAAGCATGTGTCACTTACTTTAAAAAAGATGCTTGACGACCTATCGTATCATGTTTTGAAGGAGTCTGTTCTTGCCACTGTTCACTGCAGCATTCTGGCTTTAGTCCAGTGCAAAAATGTTTCATCTCAGATTTTCAAAATATACTAGAAAATAACACTATAGTCGGTCATCTCTCAAAATTAAGGAGTATGGTTTGTTCCAAATGTGTCCATATGTCTCAGGACCCAAACATATTCACAACATTCAACTTGTGAGCACACACATACATATCTGATACTGTTTCGAACAAATTATATGTCCCCAGAACATAGTTAGGCAGAAAAGGACAGCTAGTTTAAGTTAAACATCTCAGAAGTTTGTCTTTGTAAATTAGCATCCAAAAATTTACGCATGCCTTATTAAGGTGTCCATTTTGATGCTATATCCTCTCATTCTTCCTCGACTTCAACAACTAATCACAATGATAACATTGGAAAAGTTTGTCTTATGAATCAGAGTTATTCACTACTGCAAATAGAAGAGAAACACTCGCAAGAACTGACAAGTGGCATTGACAAGAATATCAATAAATTAAGAACTTCAAACAATCATACTGACTCATATTTATTCTGCTATGAATCCAAAATTGGTTACCAGGAATCTGTACAAATGTAAGGATCGGAAATGGAGATGGCAACAGCACTGGTGAAAATTAGGGTGGGTATATTTTCAGAGGAGACTGCAGCAAATGGTATAAATGCATCAGAAACTTCATTTTGCCTAATGGCGAATGTTCTTTCTTAAAAAGAAATTCCTTTTCATCAAATTTTTAAGATTCTTTATTGAAATTGTGAGAACAGGTTGCTTTATTCCTCCAAGATTGATGAACTCCACAAAGCAATCTAATGAGGATGCAACAGTATGAAAAAAACAAGATACAAGACAACACAAGATATATATGGTAAACATAACGTACCAAATTGTCACTACAGAACTTCAGCATGATAGATCAAGATTATCCAAAGGAGGCACATCCCTCATATATTTATATATGTTAAGTTACCTAATCTTGATCGATATAACACACATTAGCTTCCTATTATATATTAAGGTCTGTCATGCTGATTCTACTATGCCAAAGGTAGGCCCAAATAAACTCGGATCCCAAAGCACCACATACTTGACACCAATTGTGTCCAACAAGGAATAATCCCAAGGAAAATGACAACGTGGCATCTCAAGGAATTAAATGAACCCTAACCCTCAGATTCCCAAGGCACACCCACAACAGGTGTCCCAAGTGGCCTTACAAGGTGGATTTACATTAAACATTCAAAGATGCAAGAACATAAAGTTTTCTAGAACAAGCTTTCATTATTACATGTATGAATATAAATTATTAAATGATAAATGTTTGCTTAATGCCCAATGGCAAATGCTAGCTTCTCAATTTTTTCTATCCACCTATTCACTCTTTGCTCTGCCAGTAGTGCTCCTCAATCTTCTATCTAGGCTCACTTCTAGTGCTCTTCAGTCTCTACTAACCATTCTACAAGTTCCTTCTCTTTTTCTTACTGTATGCAGTGCATGAAGTCTCTTCTTTTACATTTTAGGTTAAGAATGGGTTATTTGGGTGAGTTAAAGACAAGAGAGCTTCAAGCTAGGAAAATTTCTTTAAAAACGAAAAATCAGAACTGGAGTTGTAATAGTAAAAAACGTCTGCCCACCCAAAAAAAATTTTAGAAAATCAATAAGGTTTTTTTGGTCTACCAAGAAATTTAACCAAATCTGCAGAAGCTTCCCAAATTTTCTGTTCAAAATTATTGGAAGATTATTCTTAGTGTTGGGAATCATGACCAGCTCATGTCAAAATAAAGTAAATTTTGTACCCAAGGAAATGAGATTAGTTTTAGGATCTCTACTTATTTCCTTGACATGGCATATGATTTGGACCTAAGCCTGGTGTAGGTCCTCCCTATGAACACAAATTGTCACTTGAGTTCGAATCTTTTCCATTTCAACAGCATTCCTCTATAATTAATCTGGATCTTGCAAACAATACAGCAATACATTGACCTTGATCTGGACCTCTTACAATTGTTTGAGTCTACATTACCGGGTTCCTTGGTGCAGGGGGCCAGTCCCGCACCGGCCGGGAGCGGTGACGGGAGCGAATGATGTTATTTGAATGGTCATATTATGTGGTAGAATTCATGGTTGATGTTATCTTCACAAGGGTACATAATTGGCATGTATATTTGAGCAATTGGCAATGGCATACATATATTCGCTGTCCAAAACCATTTACAATTCAGAAACAGAAAAAAACAGATTTCAGACCTAGGGTTTGAAAAGATTTTAAAAAATCAGAAATTTAGGGTAGATCTGATTAGGGATCTTACATTTGCCTTTATTTAGCTTGAAATAACAAAAACAACATTAAGAGAGATGGTGCTTCTGGATTAAACTGTGTATGTTTTTGCTTCAACAATTCGGATCATGCACAATGATCCATCATCAGGAAGAGGAGAAAATGTGTATTGGATAGCAAACATGACCTTATAAAGGAAATGGAGAGGCGAATATTACAAGGAATGCAAAACGAAGGGAGGGGATGGGGAAAAAAGAAAATAAGAATTAAACTAAATTCAAACTTGAAGTATGTGAACCTAGAAGTATGTGAACCCACATAAGCACAAGTATAAACAAATAACATAACAAAACCAAAAAGTATATGTAGGAAAAATATATATGAGTAATATATAATAACAAAACGTATAAATAGAAAATGTATCTATGAATAATATATAATACATATACAATATATAATATAAAATATATAAAAATCATAAAGATAATAAATGAAGTATAGACAAAATGTCCAAAGAATACAAAATATAATTATTGAATTTGTATAATAGTAATATAATCCATGTAAAGTATAATAAATAATATGAAAATATGATGCATGTAATATAATAATATGTAAAATGTATAATCTTTAACAATAATATTGTATATATATAGACAAATATACAAAACATAATGTATATAATATATATAATCAATCAAATAATAACAAATAGACAAAACGACATACGATGAAAACAAATAAGATAAACATTAGGCATATAGTAAATGCTAAGACTATAACGAACTAGCACAAGAATACAAACAAATACATAACTAAACAAACAACTATATAATCAATCTATCCCCCTGTTGCACTAAACAAATTAAGTAGCTAGATAAATCACCGTGAAAGTAAACAATAAACGAGGATATCCAAAGGAATAAGTATGCAAGCAATTTGTGTGTCTAGGTTTGTGTTCTTCGTTTTTTGTTCTTTTCTCGGCTTTCGTGGTCTTTTACATCCTTCTATTTTCCATTTTTGCCTATATTTTATGGTTTTATAGTTATATATTGTATGATCATTTTTTGCTTAATGGTTATCGCCATAAGTGCATCTCCCGGGCCTTTAACCTTGCTAAGAGTCGTGTTCACCCCAAACCTAAACCTGATGTCCCGAGTGATACTTGGGTTGCTACCCTCCCGTACATAGACGGCCTCTCAAACAAAATCTCTAGAATCCTGCGCAAGAAGGGCCTCCGTTGTACTTTCAAACCCGTCTCAACCCTCAGAAACCTTATCCCTTCTATCAAAGACCCTAGAAATAATCTTATCAACTCTGGGGTCTATAAGATAGTCTGCTCCTGTGGGACTCCTTACATTGGTGAAACGGGTCGATCCATTAGCACCAGGATCAAGGAGCATGGTGCAGACATTAGACATGATCGCATCACCAAGTCTGCCTTAGCTGAGCACTCATACAATACCAAACACCACATTTGTCTTGAGCATACACAAGTCTTGGCGAAAGAAGATTGTTTCTACAGGAGGAAACTTCGAGAAGCGATCCTCATTAAATGTCACCCATCCAACCTCAGTCCTGATGAGGGGTGGCAACTCAGCCCAACCTGGCAGCCTTTATTAAACTCCCATCAATCCCACTCTAATCCTTGGTGATTCTCCTGTCCCCACGTCATCGTCTCCTTCAGCTGTTATCCTTCCTTTCTCTTCTCCTCCTTTTTTCTCTCTTCTTCCCCCTTCCTCTCCTTCTCCTCTCGTGTCTCTTGTCCTATCTCTCCCCCCCCCCCCCCTTGTGGTTCTTGTTTTTCTTGGTGTGCTTTGTCCTCCCAGCTTAGAGTTCTTGACTCCTTGTTTCATTATGCCTTCCTACTTGCATACTTTCATTCACACATTCTTACCCTCCTACTTACTTTTTTGCATACTTTCTTGCTTCCTTGCTTGCATACATATTCCTTTGGATATCCTCATTTATTGTTTACTTTCACAGTGATTTATCTAGCTACTTAATTTGTTTAGTGCAACAGGGGGATGGATTGATTATATAGTTGTTTGTTTAGTTATGTATTGGATGGATTGATTATATAGTTGTTTGTTTAGTTATCTATTTGTTTGTATTCTTGTGCTAGTTCATTATAGTCTTAGCATTTATTATATGCCTAATGTTTATCTTTTGTGTGTCTAGGTTTGTGTTCTTCATTTTTTGTTCTTTTCTCGGCTTTCGTGGTCTTTTACGTCCTATCTTCCATTTTTGCCTATATTTTATGGTTTTATAGTTATATATTGTATGATCATTTTTTGCTTCAATATACATACATACATACATACATACATATATATATATATATATATATATATATAGGCACATTTGAGCATTAGTATATACTTTATGATTTTGTCTATTTGTCTATGTGTTTAATAGTCATATTTTCATATATTATTATATTATATTCAACATAATTATATATTAGATATTATACATTACTTGGTTACATTATTATTCTTTGGACATTATATTTCTTGATTATATTACTATTATATTATATCATTTTACATTTAGCTAATTGGTTGGACAATTTGGTTGGGCATTATATTTGTCTTTTTAATGATTATACTTTTTACATATTATATATTATACATTTACATATTATACATTATTTGTCCTTTTTTTATGATCATACATCTTACATATTGTTATATTATATGCATCTTATTTTCATATTGTATATTATACATTTTATAGATTATACTACTATTATATGCATTACTATTATACATTATTACCTTCTCTATTACTATGCATTAGTATATCATAGATTTAATATATAGTCTGCGGTTTTTCATATCGTTGCATGTATGTGTATATAATTTTTGGCCTATTTATGTGTGGTATATTTGTGTCTAATAAGGTGATGTTCATTTTTATTTATGGTTGGTTTGTTCCTTTTTGTTTTCATTGTATGTCGTTTTGTCTATTTGTTACTATTTGATTGATTATATATATTATATATTATTATATTATATACATTATGTTTTGTATATTTGTCTATATATATACGATATTATTGTTAATGATTATACATTTTACATATTATTATATTACATGCATCATATTTTCATACTATTTATTATACTTTACATGGATTATATTACTATTATACATATTCAATAATTATATTTTGTATTCTTTGGACATTTTGTCTATACTTCATTTATTATCTTTATGATTTTTATATATTTTATATTATATATTGTATATGTATTATGTATTATTCATAGATACATTTTCTATTTATACGTTTTGTTATTATATATATTCTACATATACTTTTTGGTTTTGTTATGTTATTTGTTTATGCTTGTGCCTATGTGGGTTCACATACTTCAAGTTTGAATTTCGTTTAATTCTTATTTTCTTTTTCCCCATCCCCTCCCTTCATTTTGCATTCCTTGTAATATCCCCCTCTCCATTTCCTTTATAAGGTCATGTTTGCTATCCAATACACATTTTCTCCTCTTCCTAATGATGGATCATTGTGCATGATCCGAAACGTTGAAGCAAAAACATACACAGTTTAATCCAGAAGCACTATCTCTCTTAATTCATGGACTGTGGAAAACTCATGCCTACTAAAAACAACATTTTTTCCCTGTTTTTAAAAATATGTTGGCATTTTTTAGTTTCCCAAGTTTTTTTCGATTAAGACTCACTTAATTTCAACTCTAGAATCTGAAGATAGGGATTAAGACATTAAGATTCGCTATCTCTGATGCAACATGTCATATAACAGTACAACTTTGTGCAAATTTCAGCTTCCATTATTTATACCATTTATATAAATGATAAGTCACAACTTCTTTTACTGTATTTTGCAATTAATCTTGCAAATATTAATTTTTATATGTTATTTTAATAATCATCCCCCCACTGCCCCCACAATATGGAAAAATTTTGCTATCCCTGAAACTTGGAGAAAAACTTGTGGTTTTTTGGTTTCTAAAAAAACCTTATTTTGGGAAATAGGACCATTGTTGGTTTATCTCTCATGAATTGATTAAGTTGCATCCATGAGCAGATATATTTCAAATTTTTTTATCCACAGTGGGGCACTGTAGTCCCTTTCTTGATTTACCTATCTAAAAAATGATTGCTTGGATTTAGATTTTCTATTGACAAGTGATGTGGACCATCAAATCTCATCCCTGGTTCTTAGACAAAAATTGATAACCAAAAGAAAAGTCATACCTTGAAACCAGTGCAGCCATACTATCAATAATCAGCAATTTTATACAATGTCGAGTGACTGATGCTTCTATTTGCCGCAAGCTGCCAAAATGGAAAAGAGAAACTTCAGAGTCTTGTGACATACTGTTTGACATCAACGCAGAAAGAGTGACTTTAATCCAAAAAAGTCTCTCAGAAGTTTTAAGGTAAGAAAGAGGAGCAAATTGAATTTGAATCAGTTTTTTGATCAAGTGAATGTGCCAAAAAAGAATTTGTAAGGACAACAGGTGAAATTGACATGGTAAATAATCCATCAAAAAAATGACTTAGATTAAAAAGATTCCAGGTGTCAGAAGGGATACTCCAATGCTTAAAGTTTTATCATATTTATCAATGCACATCCAAGTTTTCAATCCAAGTCCAAATAATAGCCAAGAAAACTATGTTCAGCCTGTGTGAATGAGTCTTTTAATGACTATCTCGTAAGGGTTGCATCAGAAGTGTCCAGACATTCACAACTAAAGGAAGAGAACATTAAACTCATTTAAAGAAGCATAAGAGAGCAGTGAAACGTTGAGCAAATCTGGAAGCCTATCCAAACCACTAACAAAATGGTGGGGATTCATGTGAGCAATGTTGGTCAGGGATTGTTGGATTCTGTGAGTTTAGTGAACTCTTGCAACACATTCATTATGCACAATAGGAGTTGCAGGCATTTAGCCCAGTATAGCCCCATCAGCTGCCAACCCCCTTTGATCATAACATTACCAGCAGAAGTGCAGGAATGATCTTTTTGCTACAAATGGTAACACAGAGAGGAGTATTATCTTAACCACCAATGATGACCAAAACAATCAGTGCAGGACTGCCAAGCACATCATAATAGAGAACATTATAGTGAAGACATAAAGTATCTTCGCCTTTGCTCCAATTCTACAACATCAAAATATAATGGATAAGCAAACTAAGATGTAGCAAAAAGAATTTCAAGCAAGGCATGGTGGCTGTAAGAAGGCTGTAAACATAGAAATGTATGCCATATAATGTATGGTTAGAGAACATAAATCAATGTAGATATATTTTTATGTTTCATATAAACCTGAAACCCAAAAAATAACTAACATATATTGTGTTCATTAATCTCTGGAAATTTCTCCAATTTCACTTGAAGTTGGAGGCACAAACAGTATTCCTTTACAGCCTTATTTATTGAAAAGCTTCCTTTATTTTATTTGAGCTTGAAAAAACTCCCTTGCATGTTTTCATTTTCAATGAGACGTGGCAAATGTCACATTTAAAAAGAAACAGGATTACAATAAGTACCTTTCTGCCAACTCAGTTAGTGATGAAATCTGTAAAACCAATACTCGAGCAGCAAGCTGTCCAGAACTTATACTGTAAGACAGATGACTGATGCAATACACATGAACAGGTATTTACAGACTTGATAAAACTATAACATAATTGGGATACTGAAGACTTCAACATACATCCTGCAAGATCCCTTCTTTGTGAAAGATATCTGGAAAGCTGGACTTTGCAATTTCTATCATCCTGTGACAAACATATGGTGACAGAAATAAGGGCATATATAAGCCAGATGATGTCATCGCTGCTGCTACTAATTTTGGAAATAGCAACTATTACAGAAGAAAGATCATGCACCTTCCTGAGTTAAATTTGTGTTCTGTGTCAATATAGACAACATTTCCATCAAGTCCTCCATGACTCTCTGGCATTGCTGCTAACACTGAAAGCATGAGGCAGAACTGTTAGGCATACAAACAAAAATTAGATTTCTGCAAAACCAGTTGCTATCAATTCTGCATGACAGATAATTTTTTTATTTGGCTGTAAACTGCAGAGCAATATCTGATCTGTAAATTTTTTTATTTGGCTGTAAACCACAGAACAATATCTGATCTGTATTTGTGTTGGATATTCCAACTGGCAATTCACCAACACATATGTTGTGCACAATAATTGAAATATTAGTGCCAACCAATGAAAATTGTTGAAAAACACGATACTTATAATGACTATCATGCCATACTATGCAACATATAATAATAAATAACAAAAGCATGCAAAGGAGAAATCAGCATCTCACACCAATGTTGACCATCTACCAGACTAATCTCAAGAAAAACTCCATCTAAATGCCTATCCTTACATATCAACAGCTCAAGGATTTTTATATGGGTTATCACATGGAGCATAGTCTTACATTATTCACTCTCATGGCCATTGGCTTTTCACTAGGAGTAATACTCACTCCATTTCTTGCTACTGTCATCCCTGCTGCCATAGAATGCTGCTCCAACTCATGTGCCTCTCTCCTCCAGTCTACCTAATTCAGTTAAAAAGGAAATTCTGAGGCACAACTGCTGCAAACTATCTATGTTCACTTTGGATGAGCAACTATGGACCCAATGCACAAACCATAGATGCTAATGGGCAGTTTCAGATTCAAGTCTCCTTAGACATGCTACGGGAAGACAAAATGAACTATGTAGGAGAGATGTTGCCTTCGCTGCCCTGTCTCTGCTAGCTCAAGAGTCTATCTAGATGGCTTCAACACCTTCTACGAAGACTCCTGGATGAGTTCAACATGTGCCCAAAGTGAGCAAAAGCACCTACTGGATTCAAACCCATCCTATTCCATTTTGGACATGTTTGACACTTTCTGGATAGGAACAAGTTTGGCATTGGCCAAATGTGTCAGTTTGGTTATTGAGATTTTTAATTATCTCGAACATGATATTTCCACAGTCCATAATGGTTGTAAAATTGTTTCTGGATTCAACTGTGTTGTAGCTTTTAATATCGATGTTTCAAATCATACATCATGATCCATCATCAGGATATAACAATGCTCAGATTTTTAGTTGTGTTGAAGGTTTCGAATCAAGTTCCAGTTTGTGTGGATTCCAGTGTTAATATCTTATTAAATCTGAGCATTTGTTGTTACACAGCAAATCTAATCGTTGCTAGAGGTTTTAGGGTGTCGTACAAGTCTGCAGGGCCATACTTCTTCTGTGAGGGCACCATACCATTCTGCATCCAAATCGCAAGACTCAAAATTGATAAATCCTATCGCCTCAATCCATTTCCAAGTCGTACTAGTTAAAGATTAATCTATTGCAGATCAACATACCATTTTGGTACCTTATCGCCAGTCACACAAGCATTCTCCCTGGTCTTTATCATCTGTCATACCCACTGTCATGACTCCAGTCGCCGTTAATGTTTTGTATCTACATCAGAATATTGTGGGTATTCAACTCATCATAATAAACATTTCAGTTAGGTATCGAAGAGTTTTTAATATTAGTATTGTATGTTGTTTAGTATTTTATTAATATTCCAACATTGCATAAAAGGAATCACAAAAAAAAATAATTCAATGTTTATAAAAATATCAGAAAGGGAGATTACAATGTGGGTGGCCCACGGCCTTGAGTCAGACCGAATGGTCTATAATAGAGACTTTATTAAATCTTGAAAACAATATTAAGTTCCCCACCAAACAACCAGTTTCCTCTTATCATTTCTCAATCCCTATACACAGATGCAACCATTATGAATATTGCTTAAAAACAACATCATTCAAAGTCCTTTCACATGTATATCATCCTATAGAGAGTAATGGAAACAATCCTTGTGCTATGATGCCTCAAAATGACAGTATTCTAGTACAAGAATAGTTTTAAATCCAACTTCTAGCCCATGAGTAACAGGTTAAATATGTATGTAAGTATATATTAATAAACTGTTTAAAATGTTCACTCGCCCATAAGGAAACCATCATGGCTTACCATAGAGGAGCTTCATCAGATGTGGTAGTTCCAACTGCCCAGGTAAACACATATGCAAAATGTAGAAGTGAGCACAGGGCACACAAATTATTTCACAAAATGCCTCGAAGAAATGTAGATGCATGCACAAGGCGTGTGAAATATTTGACACAATGTGTAATGTCCCCATTTTCGGAGTGATCACCTTGGGAGAGCTACAGGACTTGTTTTCACACTCAGGGGAGTTTGGGAAGGAGAATGAAGGATTGGAGATGACTTATCATATTTTCGGAGGGTCTTTGATGTGTTCCTTTTATTTGTTATATTCTTCTTTCCTTGGAGGCGAACCCTTTTAAGGAGTTGTGAGTGTGGGGACTTGTCATGGTGAGGAGATTTGCCTTGTGATGATGTTGTTGCTTGTTGATGCCACTTTGACAAAGGATAAGTGATATAGCTTGATGGATACTTTCATTCATGCCAGAAGAAGGAAAAGTTTGAGGTCTCATTGCGCCATCCTTATGAGGGTTCCCTTTATCCATGGTGGCACTTGGGAGAAGAATAAAAGAATAATAAATTCATATCTTCAATTTGAATTTTCTTGGGCGCCAAAGTAACCTGTTGCTGGTCGGCCCTCTTAGAGGGAAAAAGATAATTAAAATAAAATATATTGCTATGTCTAGGTTGTCCATAGAGAGTTGGGTGCGAAGAATAATTGGAGGTCGGCCTTGAAGAGAAAAAAAGGTCGTAAAACAATGATAAAACTGCCTAGGTCAGCCTGCACATAAGGAGAGTCAAAATGTGTATAAATATAAGTCTTTTTGGTGGCATTCAAATCATCATTCAGCATTCATTCATTTCATACTTGGAGTTAGCTCTTGGAGTAGGAGCTTGAGACGAAAACCTTGAGTTCCTAGGAGTTGGATGAAACCCTAACTTTTTCTTTTGGAGGATTTCGTGACAGGAGTTCATTTGTGCTTCATTGACATTTGAGGAGAAGAAGAGCAGAAATATAAATCAGATTTGGAGATCATTGTTGTGGCACTTCCTTGGTATGAACTGATCATCTTTGGCAAAGGAGATTGCCCTAGTTTGAGCGCCCTTCATTGGAGGAGTGATTTGGTTTGGAGGCATCTAGGTGGTTCTCGTGCATGATTATATTTTCTGATTTGGAGCAGCAGAGGAGCAGACCTGATTTGCCCTAGATTGGAGTTGATTCATTGGTGGAATTGTGTCATCTTGCTTAGGGCTTGTCCCTACCTCTTGAGCACCACCTTTGGAGGATCAATTGTTGGAGTTGTTGGCCTCCTTGGACCTCATTTGTATCATCATTTGGAGCAGCGAACATCTCAGACCTGAGCGCGCCTTGTTGGATCAGATTTCCCTTGCATTGGAGAATTCAAGACCTAGGGTTTGATACCCTAATTGGAGCAGCATTCATTGGAGATCTTTTCCTATCACTTTGAAGATCATTTTGCTATTACTTTGGTATGTATAACCCTTAGGGTTAGGGCAGAACATTGCTGGGCATGTTTGTCATGTTTGCCCTATTTTGTTGGTGTACTTGAAGACTTGTAAAAACTCAGATTTTGTAGCAGCAGACTTCTGATTTATTTTTCAGTCATGTGTGATGGATAAATGAAGTGGATTTGATGTTCAAATGCAAGTATGTTATGGTTAGCCATGTTTGTAATGGAATTATGATGTTTTGAGGTGTTTTATGGGCTGCCCTAGTTGAATGTTCAAGACTGATTTTTACTTCAGAAATTAGGGTTTGAGCAGAAAATTAATTTAGATATTTTGGAAAGTCCGTAAATCCAAAATTGTTCAAAATATCCCATTTTGGGATATTACACAATGCCTCAAAGAAATGTGGTCTCATGGAATGCCTTGTTTGCAAGGTATGTTTAAAATAGTTTGTCAAAAAGGCCTTAGAATCTTTTAAGCAAATGCAATCGCCCTGCATAAGGCCAGACTTTTCCAAAAATACCAACGGCCTTACAGATAGCAATACCCAAAGGGCCAAAACCCAACAATCAAGTAAACCCTTGCAGGGTTGGTAAAGTAAACCCTCACCTCAAATCTTCACACCCAGCTGACACCACCAAGTGTATGAAACAAACAAGTAAGGAGGTAACAAAGTTATCTCTATAACTGCATTATCAAAGATCTAAAACTATAACTCAAATGCCAAGCTAGGATCATTATTCAAAACAAGACGCATAATCCCTTCTTTATTATAAGGCAATGTGAATCCTATATTTCCAAATACAAATCCTCTTATGCTTATTGCATGGATACCAAGAATTATAGGTAGGAAACATGTATCTGAAAGTGCTGAACATACTTCCTTATATTCTTACAGATTGGATCAAGCTTTGAGCCTCTAATATCTCCATTATTGGGAAACTCAACAACCACAACATATTTCTAAATGCAGCCTGTAATAAAAATAACCGTAGTTATTTAGAATAAGTCTTGCGGTCAAGCCTGTTACCTCTGTTATGCTTCCTTCTCCAAGCTGCCATACCAACATCTGCTTCCTATTTTTATAATTTTTGCAACTTCAGTTGCATGCTGCAATCAAGGAACAAATGCATGAAAACAAAACCATTTTTCAATACCCCCACTCCCCTCTCTTTCTCTGCCCTCTGTGCCTTACTTATCTCCTCCATCCCTACGCAAGTCAAACTCTTGTCTTCTCCAAATCCATATTGCCGCTCTATCAAACACTTGAACATAGACATAAATTACTGAACATTCCCAGCAATCAGTGCTCAGATTTTCAACGTGTATGGTGCAGATTCATTCTAGAGAGCTCGGAGCGCATGCATACTGCCAGTACAATATGTTTGACAGCCCATTTCAACCATTTTAGACAGTTCAAAAACTTAATATGCTTTTCTCTAACCTTCATTTGTCTCCATGTCGTCCACCAAACATATGTCAGTTCGTATTAACCATGGCAAGTGCTGCCCCATGTCTTTTAAGATTGTCTAGTGAGTATATATAATATATTAATTCATCAAAGTGGTTGTAGGCACTATAATTATTTATCTTGATATATGTTATTTGGCAGGAAGACCTGATTATCAGAATATGTTTTAGGCCCTATATTTACTAAAAGTACAATATTGATTTTGGGATTACGATAATAATAAATTATACATATTAGAGTATAATAATTCATATTTCAGATATCTTTCCTAAAGGGCTTTTCAGCTAAAGCTAATGGCTAAAGTTGAAAGGCTATATCACACTAGAGGATAATATCTGTTACACCCTCATTCTAGCATTGAGTCTTGGTGCTAGCGAGCACCACTTGACTTTAAACTTGAAGTGGGTAAAGGAATATTCCCCAATCAAACTGCAAAAATACCACATTGTCTGGAACCTTGCTCTCAACGAATCGGTCAGTGCACTGATCCATGACAAGTAAAATGGGTGCCTACAGGGTATGTGACAAAAACATGCACAATACAAATTGAAAAAAGGAAGTGATTATTAACTCCTAGATGTTGTCTATATTAATACAATCCAAAGGCCATCATCAAGAGCAGCTTTTGGCTGAAACCTCTTTTTCTAAAGGTACCACCTAGAAATATAATGAGCATAGTTCATTTCTTCAACACTTCATAAACAACTAGTTGAAGTCTTCATCACATCAACATCTTGAATATCCAAAATAAACCGAGTATAAATCTAAGCACTTCACCCCTTACACCATACAACCATTTTTAAAAGCATTCCATAACCACAAACATTTAAAAAGAGGAAAATTGTTTCCCTGCTCTGTATTAGGATTCAAACTCTAATTGACTAGAAGATTTTACAAAATGATTCTCAACAAGACCAAACACTTGGACCCATTTGAGGGAAATGGAAAAAGGAAGATTCTGGCCTGTGCTTATTTTATGCCTAATGATAGAGTAAAAATTAACTATATTAGAAGAAAAATAAAGGGCTCTACTTCTGTAAATGCTAGTAAAGAAAAATAATAGTAGAACTAGCACATAGACATCCATGGGGTTAGGTCATAGGAAAAAACTTTAAAACATTGCAAAAGTCATCAATCCAACATTCACCAGCAAGATCGATACTCATTTTGACTTTGACAACCAGGGAGACTACAGTATGCTCTTGAATTCCCTTGCTTATAACTCCCACATCAACAAATTACAACTGGTTTGGTTTAACTCAAACCAATCAACTTACACTTTCATCAGGAGAAAACACACTACTTTGGGAGCATTGATCATACAATGATTAAGTCCAATTAAGGACTATTTCTACAATCTGTTTTATAGTCTTCTTCACACTGACCTATCTTATCCTATAAAGTTTTTAGATGCTCAAGATGATAGTCCCAAAGATTAAGGTGGCTTCCTTAATACATATTTCTTTTTAACTTGATATTTTTACTTTGGATTGGTTTGAAACTTTGGAGTCCTGATCCATGGTGATTTAGTATGCAAATTGAAATTCTTATATTTAACATAGGTGTACTGTAATATCCCCAATGGGATCTGCCCTAAAATTCTGATTTTTAATTTCTGCTCAAACCCTAATTCTGAATTCTGATTTTTATTTTCTGATTTCAAACAAAACATCACAGCGAACATACAAGTGCCAAATAATGACAAATAATCATGCCAAATGATACTACAAGTTGCTGATCATATCAAACATGAAATCCACCATGAAATACACAAAATACAGCCATCCAAATGCAACATAAAATCTGATTTTCTGAAGATAACTTCTGCTGTCACAAATCTGAGTATATAGACTGAAAATTACATCAAAAGCATGGGCTAAACATGATCAAACACGGCCCGGAATGCTGCTGTCCAAATCAGACCTAAACCCTAGGTTTGTACATACCAAATGATGGCGAATGAAGCTCAAACAAACCCTCCAAATGATGGCGCATGCAAGGATGAAGACGGCTGCTAGGTTAGGGTTTTGGAAAACCCTCCAATGATGAAAATTGCCTCTCCCAAGCCAAATCGCCCTCCTCCAAAGGTGGCACTCAAGTCTAGGGCGAAACCCTAGTGCAATATCAACACAAATGCCACAAAGAACAATGCTCCAATGCTGATCTGAAAATCTGAATATGCAATAATGCTCCAAACCTCCAATGTCTCCAATGAAGTGCAAATAGAACTCTGTTATGAGTCCTCCACAAGATGAGCTAGGTTTTCATCCAACTCACTGTATTCACAAGGGTTTTTGTCCTTGGAATATAGCCCAACAAATGTTGCAGCCAAAGAGAAAATCTCTATGAGAAAATATGATATGAATGGATGATGAAATGACCTCCAAAGAACTTATATTAATAGCCAATTCTTCTCCCAACTCAAACTTGGCCGACCTCCTCTTGATATTTTATTTTATTTGCTTTTTTCCCTCTTCCTCAAGGCCGGCCTCATGCTAGGCGCCCAAACATAAATAAAACATTTTTATTTTATTTTATTTTTATTATTTTCTCCCAAGAGAAGTGAACCTCTTTTGGCATTTATCATTTCATATTTTGACCTCTCACTAGGTTGTCCACCTCAAAGGAAATTATTTTGATTTATTTCAGTTTCGATCCTTTATTTTTCTCCCTCCTGAGTCGCTCACCTTCTTGGCCATTTGATTTAATTATTTTTCCTTCACCAAATGGCTCACAAAAATATAAGAAGTCACTTCATATCTTCAATTTGCCCAATAAAATTGATTAAATATAATATTCAATCAATTAGGTCATTCCCTTAGCCCTCCGGCATAGCCTACAGGAATAGGATAGGCTAACCGACTGCATTAGGTGATCACTCAGAAAATGGGGACATTACCGTGTGGGACCAGAATACTGGCTGTGGTGAAGACAATAAGTGCAATTTACCAGCACTACATACACAGTAATCTTATGACTGCATTATCCACGGCCTTGGCAGAAATGTTATGCTGAATAAACATTTGACCTCACAGATGCACTTTGTGCACCATAATCCACATCATTATTTATGTCTATGTTTAAGGGAGACATGAGGGAATGCATGGGTGACTTGAGCATGCATAGTTTAAGACAATCCATATCCATGGTTCATGCCAACCCTGATAAGGCATAAAATTGATTTTATAATCTCTTTATTGGTAAGAGGGTTGCAAGCACTAAGAAGAAATATCATATATCATGTATAAGAGAGTGGTGGAAACAAATGTGATTAACTGTAGGGGATGGAAAAAAGGGGAATTCTATTCAGAGTTATTCCGTTTTGATTAATGTTTGTTTGCATTTACAGGGAGATCAACTTCTTGCCAAATATAACCCTAGTAGTTTGGTTTCTGTTAGTAACCGTGTGTGGTGAAGTGGATATACATCGAGTTAGTCGGACTAGTCAAAAAATTGGTATGTCCTCCCCTAGCCATTGGCTATATATATGGAATCACTGTGGGTGTTTTGTGTCATTCTATGCACTTGAGAATAATCCATCTCAAGATAGTGACCAGACCTCAAATCATGTCTATTGATCATTGAGGTGAGCGGACCAAGTTCATAACTATTCATTGTCAATGTCATCATTTGCCCCAAATAAGCATTAAGTGAGATTTTCAGACTATAATGTTTATTTATTGACTGGTGTTCAGCTAGTAACTTGGTTGGTCCATTTATGACTGTATCTCAATGAATCCGCCCAAGTTGTTAATCTCAATTGGATCAAGAGATGTATATAAATCAGTTGTCCAGACAAGGTAGTTTATCTGAGTAAGAACAATTTCTCTATCAAATATCTCTCCAGCACTTTCTACTTTTTAAATTGTGAAATATTTAATCTCTAAGTTTTAACAAAATCCTTGCCATACAGATAAATCAACTGTGGTACGTGAATCTGATAAAGTATGAGCTGAGATAGTTCATAATATGGGCTTAATGCCCATTGCCAATGGCTCTATGTGTTCTCAGTATTACAGCAAGATGTAAATGAGTATAAGAAATCTGTTAAGGGCTGAATGCAGTTCAAATTAGTCTTTTGAGATTACCAAAGGCTAAATCCTAATCAACAACCTTTTGCAGTATTAGTGTATTGGATCATGCAATGCTTTTGTAAAAGTTAAAACATCATCCTACAATGAGATAACATGCATGAAACATTGTTAACTTATAATTTGTAGATCAGAAAACATGTAAATCAAAGAAAATCCACCTAGTTTCTACATAAATTTTGCACTCACATACCTGTGTTTTACCACTTCCAGCTGGAGCAACCACTTCTGTCACTGCACCAAAAGGAATACCTCCACATAAAGCATCATCTAGACCACTTAAATGTGTTTGAAAATGGCCATGTAATGGCTCATTCATGATATGATCCTTCATGACTGAAAGAACCTGGATATCAAATACCAGCAAGTATTATCTACTTATATCTAAAAGAGTGGCCCTAATGTCTGCCCGTACATTTTTATGTCTTGTGTGCATTGCATAACATCAAGCATACTTCTGACCCTAAAATGAATAATACGACTCTTTCATCATTCTTCTGTTTCATCGAGTATGGCTAAGAGTAAGATTAGACTATGAAGACAGTTCTGTGCAAATATCATTAGTATTACTGATACTTCAAAACAAAATGCAATGTGCTACTCTATGTGTCACCCAACACATCAGCAGATACTTCTGTAACAACAACTAAAACTGTTGAATCCCTTGATCAGACAAATAATTTATATTGAATACTTACAGTGCGGCAAGGTGGGCATGCAATTTCGCTAATTCGAGTTACTGCTGCAGATACTGCATCTAGTGACACATCTAATAGCTCCATTAGTTCCAACTCTGTTTTACACAGGGCATCCTGCATCTTTCATATGCTTCATAAGAAAGGAATTCAATATGACCTTATGACAGTATGGTTAGAGCTTAATTCTTGTATAACAAAGGAAACCCTCAATTCACATGATTTGCTACATATTCATCAAACTAATTGATCCATCCATCATTCATCATTGTATAAAGCAACAAAATGTCAAAAATTATAGAACATGGGGAACCATCAAAGGTTTGAAATTTTAACAGCCAAATGTTGAAATATCAAGCCAAATTTTCCACTGTTAACAGATAGCAAAATCTAAGAGAACAAATACTGCAACTAAAAAAATATCAGTAATCTACCAAGACATAACTGAATCATATAGGGTGCCATGGTTTAGTGGCAAGCTGGAGCCATTGCCTTAATGATGACCTGGGTTCAGTCCGTACTATCTAAAGTGGTTGATATTAAAAAATTAGGGGCCATACTATTTCCTAATCACTAGCCGCCCAATTTATTGCTGCTAAACTATGTATTAAAGAGGGCGCATGGAGTAAAATATGAATCGTAGCTTTTGTGAAGAAGTTGGGAGTCCGTACTTGTTTAAGGATGGGCCATAGTACATACCATTTCAAAACACTAATCTGGTGATTCAGCAATACAGATCAGATTCAAGTTTCCTGTACTTTGCTCTGAAATTTATAGAATAATATTTCTAGCTGTACTTTCATGTAGAATTTATTGGATATTAAATTAAAAGGTACATATTGTACCTACATTCAACATTTCCAGCCTTTTCTATGGCTGCAATTTCAGTTTAATAATCAGCATTTATTTAATTAAATATTTCCAGTCAACATAAATTGCTTATTGAATTGGAAAAATCAGAATTTCGGAATTATTAGAAGGGGATATTACATAAAAGCTCCACCTTGTAATATCCCCTATCCAGATTTGCCTTCAAAAACTCAAATTTTCTGATTTCTAGTCTGTTGACATTTCGTCAAACAATTTGCATGCTGCTGGTATATCACTGTTTTTCTGAGTTTTCTATGTGGGAACAGCTTGAAGAATGTTATTTGTGATGTGATTCTAGTCTCAGCTCATATAGACATTTTAACAAACTTTTTGCATCCAAATACCAAAGGAAAACATAACCAGAAACTGATATAAATGTATTGAAATTTGTTAAATAGTTTGCAGCCTTTCATAACATTTGAAATCAATGCATAATATCTAAGAACGATCTGATATAAATCAGAAACATTCAGAAAGGAAATATCCACAAGATTCTGACCTTAAACAATGTCTAATGGCATGTAAATTAGAAGGCTTTGATATATTATATTGCTGTCTTTGTTCAAAACCTGCTGCGACTTCACACAATGCTGGGTGGCTTGGAAGATGGCACTGAAATCTGTCAAGAACAGCAACTAACTCTCCTCCAATGGCTGTGTCAACTTCCCTTAGGCTGCGGCTTCCTCAAACTGCCCAATATTTGCATCAACTCCACACTAAGACCTCCACGCACCTCTCCATTGCTCAGGCCTTTCCTTCAAACTGTAGGACGCCTCCTTTATGAGTAAAACCCAGCTTTAAGAATGTTGTGACTGCTAGGAAAGGACTGCGTCTAGGGTTTGTGCTCCTCCAAATGGTGCACCAATACCAAATTATCTCCTTCTAGTTTGGCCTCAAGTTTAGGGTATAAACCCTCATCAAAACATTTAATGAATTGCTCTAAAAATCTAGCAGCGGCTGGGGCATGAATACAAGCATTCAATACTGACATAAATCTGCAATCAAATCCTCCAGAAATCTGTATAAACAAACAAATTTGTATTTGGCACAAATCCACAAATTTGTAAATGAACCCTCCTGTACTAAATACACAAAACCTGCAAAAAGATGTAGCCTTCCACACAAATCCCTTCGAAATCTATTCCATTCACTGCAACTGTGAATCCTGTGTGAATCCGCTAAGGAATGGCCAAGTGGGTTTTCGTCCACAAAGCCAAATACCCAAGGGTTTTCGTCCTAGGGTTTGCTGAACCTGCAAGTTCCAGCTCTCAAGGGAAATTCCTGTGAAATACCAAGTCAAGAATAATCTTCATAATCCAAATGAGCCCCTCAAATGTCCTTTTATACTTTTTCCGCCGAACTCTCCAGAAGCTTATATATTAAAATTCACTTTTTAATTAAAACTATAGTTTAGCTCCGAAAAAGACCTTTTAATTAAAATAATGATAATTTGACACGCAGGGTCCCTGTTTTATGCATCCATGATTTAAAACATTTCATTTCGGTTCTGATGAGCTATACCACTAAGGTGCTTTTAAAATATTTTAAATAATATTTAGTGACCTTAGTAAAATAATTAAAATAAAGCCATTAATACACCCATTTTGCGGGAACTGTCAAAATGCATCAGAATCGAAAATTGACTGCACTAGAGTGATCCCGATGAAGAATAATGATAAACGGAGCCAACCGGGCAACTTACTATAAATAGACACCCTCTCTAAGATTCTTGGAGAGCACACCAGAAATCGGAAATCACCCTGGAAAGTGGCATATGAGTCCTCCAAACCACTTGAGCTCATTGGAATCCTTAAATGACCCCTCTGATAACGTTGACACACACCCACAAGGTCAATGCCAACTTCGGCTCTGCAACTTTGGCTCTGCAAGTTATTACTTCAGATGAACTCATTAAAAAATAATTAGCCTTAGCTTTAGGCATGAGTTCATTACCTTGAGGATCCCGCTTTAGAGGAAGATCACATGTCAGGTTCATTTTCTACTTTTTTAAGTCTTTTGTCATGACGGTGTCAGCAAAAGCAGTTTTAATCTCTGCAAGAGATTCTTGACCAGCAGCAATTTGGTTGGCTAACCAAACTGAATTTACTGGTTTCTTTTTCTTTTCTTTTTCCAGCTTAGTGGAATAAGCTAGATCTTGATAAAGCCTTGGAAGTTAGTATGTATTCCGAATTATAATGAAATCGGAATCAATGGTGAAAGGTTCCCATTGTTGGATGGCTTTGCTTCCAATTACACCATCATAGCCTTCAACTTCATATTGAACAAATATTAGATTATTCGTAAAACCATCAAACCCAATTTGAATAGGAGCGACACAAAATGAAGAACTATCTTCTTTTTCAGAGTTACCGAAGGTAATACCTGTAGTGCCTTCCATCCAGGCATCTTTGGGAAAGGCATTGTACCTGGCAATGTTCAAATCTGCCCCTGTATCAATAGGAAATGCTAATGGATAGGCCATTATACCTGGGAAGTGGATGGTTAGGATGTCACAGTCTATGACAACGCACATTGTAAGATGATGAATGTAATGTTCCTGAGTGTCCGTCATAATAATATACATAAGATCTATCTGAGAATCAGATATTCTATTCCGCACTTCATTTGTCATTTGCAGCTGTGTTACAAAGTTGGTATCAGAGCGGATGATGTTATTGTCTGTTGTTATCGTTGTTGTCTAACCATAACTAGCCAATAAGTGTTATACTATTCACTGTATTGCTCCTTATATTGCTCTCTATATTGCTCATACAAACCAGTATCCTGTTGTAAGTCCTCGCTGTGTAAGTCCCGTTTAAGCTTGTTGTGTCAGGGCAGATTTGAGGCAGTAATTTGTATTTCGAGCGCAGATTTGAGCGTAAGTTCGAGCGCAGAATGGATAGAGCAAGCACTTCTGAATCGACTATGGAAAGCATCGACCATACGGCAGATCGCAACACAGAAGTTAAGTTTACCAATTTCTTTGCTGATAATGAAAGTTCATTTTCTACTCCTGAGTCAAGTAGTAATGTTTTAGATGAAGTTTCTGCTAGTAATCAGTTTCCTGATAAGGAATTTCGTGTTCCTAAAATTAAAGCTTCTGATATCTATAAAGATGTACCTAATGGTGTTATAGATATGTTTAATAAGAATAAAGGTTTGAAGAATTGGTTTGGTTATAAAACTTCACAACGTTGTCATGTCGCCACCCTGCAACATGTTGTTACAGGTGGTAGTAAGGGTAAATTAAATATTTTTTCAGATGCCCTTGTAGCAAAGTTTCAGAAAGAAGCCTTAGCCAGTCCTAATAATCCACAGTTCATGCATCTGTCCTATGTCAGAATAGGAATCTATGGCCATTATAGAAAAGGCTTACCTATCATCATAATGATGATGTTAAAAGATGCCCGTTTTTATAAATTGTCTCATTCCCTTCTTGGTGCTGGTTGTGATTCAATGTCCAAAGGTCCAATCTATGTAGATTGCCTGTTAGACTTCCCTGTTAGTCTAAAAGATGGAAACCTCAAAGATGTTCTTGAATACAACTTCAAGACAATGAACCTCTTCATGAAGAAGAAGTCTGTCGATCATTCCCTGACATTTCTGGTTCACTACAGATTGTATAATAAGGTCATACCCTTAATGATTAATCCCAGAAAAGCCCAAGGGTTAGAAGGTCTTTCCACCATCTGGACATCCTCCAGTGACAGCACACAATTGACTACTCCCAAAATAGTGAAGCACAAAGATATCAAAATGCCTGAAGAATGGGCATTAGATCTTTGGGATACTGATAGTCAAATTGAAGCAGAAAATGAGAAACAACCACAATTGAGAGGCATCTCAATTGAAGAAATAGATGATCAGGCAGTAATCAGATTCTCATCCGGCAACCAGTCTACCTTGCACACTGGACCTTCCATGAGAACAGAAAGAGTTTTCAACTATAACCAACCTAGTCCATCTATGAGCTCCCTACCTCGCTCCCAGAGCGTTAGATTACAACCCTCTAAGGGTTTTGAAAGTTTGTTTACAATCCCCACTGTTGCTAAGCCTAGCAGTTCTACAGCTTCAGCCATTCCTCCTAGATCCTCATGCACCCATAAAAAATTTTCTGAATTAGATAATGGGTTGTATCGCTGTGAAGACTACTTTTTTGTCTTTCCTCCTAAATCCGGCCATTTCCGAATGTTTTCAGCCCGACAAGCCACTATACCTGAACAGGATATTTCTGAATCCCATGAAAAGGCTATAGCCACTCTTGCTGGTCCTTGTCTAGTTCCCGGTACCATTCCTCCATTTAGAGATTTCATCCTATTTGACACAACCGGAACCTATAAAGCTGATTTCTAGCCTTTGCATTTATTTCCTATAGCTGAAAGCTCCCAAGGCTCCAGCCAAAGCAAATTGCTTAACTGGACAAACCTTTGCTTAAGGAAATCCATGCTCCTTGTTGAGGATAGAAAGATCTGGCATCAGATCGAAGCAGTCAAGGCTGAGAAAGCACGGCTCAATGCTCAAGAGAATTTCCATTCTCTTATCTCCACTCTTGAACGCTTGGAAAAGCGTCTCACTGATCAGTGGATGAATTCTGTGAACAAAGATTTGCAGGAACTCAAAGCCCAGTATAATGAGTTCAAAAGTCAAGCTGAAACCTGGTGGGTTGCCCAGCAAAGATCTTTAGAGCAACAGAGAGAACTTCTGCAAAAGGTCAGAAGTGAAATGAAATTAGATTGTGATGTGCTCGGGTCTCAGTTGAATACTACAAATATACATGTAAAGCATAATGCTCAGAGACTTTCTGAAATCTCTGAAGAAGTTCATTCAGTTGCACAATCACAACTTCTCGTGAATGATTCCATCAAATCGGAATCATCAGATATAAAGTCTGCTTTACAAGAAGAGTCTAGGACTATTCAGTCCGTAACCCATATAGTCCAACAGCAGCAGACCATAAAAACAAAGAATTTCCCTTCTAGTGCAAAGGGATATTTACAGGCTCAGTATGAAGGACCTGAGTTAAAGACTGAAATTAGGTAGCCTATGATTGAAAAGGTTTATGATCCCTCTACAGGGAATTTAAGAGAAACCACTCCAGAGGAACAAGCCAAAGGAAAGTTCCAAATGGCCCGTGGTTCTAGTTCAAATCCTAATGGATCTAATCCTGTTGATCCATTCAAAAATATTCAAACTCTGAAAGCTGATACACCGCCCCTTGTCAATTTCGATCATTTTGAAGATATAGAAAATACAAGAGGAATAGATGCAATGAGAGCTTGGATAACAAATTATATATCCACTAATGCTGATGCTGATGAAAAGCAGGCTATAAAGCAAGCTCTGAATGCAATGACCGGTGTGGCGCGACATGTCTGGGATCGCCTAGATGATGCTTACAGAGAAAGTCTGTTGGACAGAGGTACAGATCAAGTTTGTGCCCAATTGACATGTCTGTTTGTGGGAAAAACAAACACCAGAGAAAAGTTGGCCTACAACAAGTTTATCAAAGGTAAGTGTAAGGACCTCAAATATTTCAAACAGTATTGTGATGTCCAATATGAGAATTTCTATTTGTCAGGCCGTGAGCAGAATCATGAATTCATGTTCACAACTTTTCTGAAAAGCTTTGGTACTGTGATAGAAGAATTCTATCACAAGAAAGTTCTTGAGAATTTGGTAACAGAAAATATAGAAATGAAAGAATTAACATATCCACAGTTAGTTCAATTCTTAACACAGATTAATGAAGAGATCTGCGAAGAAGGAAAAGCCAAGAAAGAAATAAAAAAGGTACAACCTTTACTTTCTTCATCGGTTTGCTACCAGATTATGCCTTCTAATCAGTTCCCCAAAAAGGGAAAATCTTCTTGTTACACTTGTGACAATTCTGAAAAGTCTTACAAGAAGAAAAAGAAGAAATTCAAAAATAAGTATCCCAAGAAAAAAGGATACTTCAGAAAAAGAGATAAGAGAAAAAAGGATTCCAAAAAATGGAAACCCACTTGCTATATTTGCAAGGGCGATCACTTTGCAAACAAATGCCCGGACCGTAATAAGAAGAAAGGAAAGGGTAAAGTCCGTGCAGCCAGAGAAGCAGGAGTTGAGAATGATGAATTTGAATTCGTCAATGCTTATCCATCAGACTCAGAGGACATTATCCTCTCCAGCACAGATTCAGAATCAAGTACAGAATCAGAGTCTGAAGAATATGTATCAGCTCAAGAACAAGCTCAGGTCAATCTCATGACCAAAGAAGTTCAATCCTTTGATGAGGATTCGGAAGTCTCCTATTGCAGAATGCTCAGAAGAGACACCCGTGCTGAATTGGACAAGGTAATTGAAGATATTGTCCAAATTGAATCCCGACTCCATACCATGGATATGGGTCAGGAAACATGGAGAAAGCTGACAGCTCAATTGGACCAGCTCAAGTCCAGAAAGTATTTCTTACTACAGCCATCTATAGAAAGTGGGTCTACACGACCTTCTAAGCTCCCTGTACGAAGGTCTCCTATTCTCCAATATGGTTTATCGGTTTCTCCCACAGAGATTCCTGAGCAACATGGTTATAAACCATTACAACAAAGGCCTTGGCCTTCTGGTTCTTCAGCTCAACGGCCACCACCACAAGAACCTTGGGTACCTGGACCTTTGAATCAAAGATCCATTCTTAATGCTCCTGCCCCTGGAAGTATGGCAAGGCGCATTTGGAGAAGAAATAGAAAAGCCTTTCTTGAAAAAGTTATTACTCAAGCTCAGGCAGAAATTTCAAAGATAGATGATGAAGAAAATTTCTATCTTACAGAAGAAATGGAGAAAGCCCCTAAACTGGATAAATTTGTCAGCCAGTTCAATTCTGCTGGATCTATACAGTTGCCCGCTCAAGGCTCTTCCATAGAAGAGCAACTATATTGTGAAGAAAAGCCCTACAGCCCTCTCATTCATCATGCTGTAGAAGAACAAGGTGAACCCCAAGTCACCTTTGAAGAAGGGTCAAGTAGCCGTCAAATGAAAGCCTACAAAAGAACGGCCAAGCCAACTACTTCATGTCCTGGAGTAATCCTAACCATCCACTTCCCAGGTATAATGGCCTATCCATTAGCATTTCTTATTGATACAGGGGCAGATTTGAACAATCATCATTCTGCTCACCGACCTTGTAAAAAACGGAATTGAATATGGGCCAACCTCATATTTTCTAATGTTGCAAATACATTCGATTATCATTTTGAAGAAGTTGATTACTATTGCTTAAATTAAAGATTTAAACAATGCTGGCCAATTCATATAATAGCGTCCAAGTATGAATTCAAACACTAAAACTATGCTGGCCGACTTTCTACATGGAGTGCACTTCAAATAAGATAAAACTCACATATAAGACAGTTTATTAAGGTGAGCAATCATGTTAAAAGGAGCGATTAGTATGTGTTTACAAAGGGAAGCACTCAGCATAAGACAAAGGATGTAAAGGGATGCGATTTCAATATATGAGGTGTGATTTATATATTACAAGACATATGATTTGCAAAAAAGAAAACAACGATCAACATGTGTTTACAAGCAGCGATTAGTTTAATATTGATGAGGTACGATTTGAAGTGGTGCATTGATAAAGAGTTGCATCTATCTAATGGGATCGCCTCTATTCTAGAGGATATAAATAATAATAATGAAAGGTGTGAAGAAGAGATGTGAAGTGTAGAAATAAAAGATATATCAGATCTACACATTCAAATCTGCACATGGGAATCTAATAGAAGATCATCAAGGCAAATATAAAGAGAAATTCAAGGCAGATTTATGAGTATGAGAGTAGATTGAAGGTTGAACAATAAGTAGATTTGTGAAGAGGATTCATGCAAGGTTAAAGAGGAATATATTGTAATGTCCCCATTTTCGGGTTCTCTTGCAATGCAATTGGAGCTGACTTTTTGGGTTTGTGACAGCTTGGTCAAAGGAGTATTTCGATGTCACCAATGTGCTGAGGTGATCAAGTGGAGCTATATGACACTTTCCGGAGCGATTTTGGACAAATTGTCCGTACTTGCTATTTATAATAAGTGCTTACATGGCGACAATCTTTCTGGGTTTTTTTGGGTTTGTTCTCTTTGGTCCTTAGAGAACACTACTATTTATAGTGTCATCCTGGCACTGTTTTTGGTGATTTGGCAGTCAGTCATTGGCTATCTCAGGTGTGCATCGAGCTTAGAGTTGTCAGGGGTTTTGTGGTGACACTTTCGGTGCCGCACTTGCTATTTTTAGACAGTCACCTGACAGCCTCTGTTTTATCTGTCCCAAGTCTTCTTTTACATGTTGGTATGGTCAAAGTTGTTTGATCAGTGCATTTCTATGCTTTCCGTAGCTTGGGACTATTATCTGGCAATTTAATTAATATTTCACTAAGGTTGCCTAAGGTTGGGAATAATTATTAGCAACTTCGTGTAATATTGATTATAAAGTGGCATTCCCTTCTTGAAGTGGATTATTTTTTTGACATTGAGCTTAGTTGGTGTTCAGGAATCCTTTAATGCTTTTAGAAGTTTTTTCGGCTTCCCAGATTGCTCTCCAAACTTCTTGGAAAAGCCATCTATTTTTAGAAAGTCACCCGAAGGGCGTCATTCTTCATCCCAAACCTTCGAGATCATGTTGGTATGATTTGTTTTGCAATTCGCTTTAGTTTGGGATTTTCCGTAAAATCAGGTGAACTATTGAGCTATTAATTATTAAATTCACTTAAATTATCTAATGTCGTAAATATTTTAAAAGATAACTTAAGTGTAATAGCTCTTCAGAAAGGTAATTAAGTGTTTTTAAAAAGGGGATTTTGCACATGAAATATTAATATTATTTCAAATAAAGGTCTTTTGAAGAGGAAAATGTGATTTTTTGAAAAAAAAACAGTGGAAAAGCAAAAAGTGCTTTTTCGAAAAAGCATCAAAAAAGCAAAAACACTTTTTCGAAAAAGCAATGAAAAAGCAAAAAGACACTTTTTCCTAAAATAGCTCCAAAATGTTATAAAAGGGAGTTGGAGCTCATTGTTGAGGGTTATGCTATTGTTTTGATATTGTTATGCTGTTGGATTGACCCTGTGAGTTCTTCCATTATCTCTTGAGGACAAAAACCCTCTTGCATATTCTCTTGAGGACGAAAACCCTCTTGTAAATTGGGAGTGGTTTCATACAAGAATCACCATTGTGCTGAAGGCAGAGTTATGGAGCAATCTCATGCAGAGTTTGCCATTGTGCTCATTTGGTTTGTTATCTTCTAGAGTGTTTTTAATATCCTTGCTAGATTTTTGGTATGTATTTCAATTATTGTTGGAGGTTTGTTGAAGATTGTTGTGTATCCCTTGTTGGCCATACAGATTTGGGTTGTACCAAAGCATGGGGAAATCAGATTTTAATGGTGTTCAGTGTTTGCATGTTAGTGGGTTGTGATTGAAATGTATTGCCATGTTGGAACAACAATTTCAGACCTGTTTTTAGTGGATATGTTGCTGATTCAAATGACTTTTAGCAAGTTGTACCCTTGCTGAACCGTAGAACTGTACTTGGGTGTGAGAACAGTCCTTGTGAATCGATTGAGTTTGAACAAAGAATATCTTCTTTTGGGTGGCGTCTAAGATGAAGGTATAGATGTTGGAAGGTTCAAGGGTGGATTGAGCAGTGTTAGAGCATGTATGGTGTTTGTTCATGCCTGCCATGAAGTGTTTCAGTACAAAGATCAGCTACAACAGTAACAGCAAGTCAGCCAACAGATGTTTCTTCATGTCTCTTCTCATGGTATTTGCATAGTGATTATATATTCAATATTGTATGCTCAATCTTCATTTCATAGAGATTTCCTATGCTCTAATTGATTGTAGCTGTGACTTATTCATATCAGGGATAGTGATCTTAGTATTGCAGATTGTTCTTTCATTATAATCTTACATTTGATGCAATCTCATTGTAACCCCTGGATGGTTCAACCGCCAGTGAGGATAAATATGTTTAGTTTCTTTCATGGCTTTCTCGCTGAATAAGCGGATGTGCTTGTTCTTTTCTTGTTTATCTTCCCCATTGAATAAGTGGTTTTATAATGGCTTCTTGCTGAATAAGTGGATGTGCCTATTTTCTTTGTAGTTCTCCCACTGAACAAGTGGTTGCCCACTGCATAAGTGGATGCCTATTGCATAAGCAGATGCCCACTTAATAAGTGGAAGTTGTTTTATTTGTTGGTTTTGGATTTCAATGCTAACTCGGAAGCACTTGTATGCTCTCACCTTGCCCACATCGGGATCTGGGTGATCAGAAGAGTATGGAAGAATCATTGCTGCACTTAACTTTCAGTATTGTTGTCTAGTTTTCAAAAAAAAATCAAGGCTGCATCTTACACATGCCTTGATGATCTACATTCCGATTCTAAGGATTGGATGGACGAAGACATAGTTGAAGAGGATCATGAAGAAGTACCTAAATCACTAGATAAACTGTTGTTAATAGTTGTGGATCTGATAAGCCAAGAACCAGTGATGGAAATTCTATATGAACAACTTCGATCCTTTCCCGAGAATGACACATGGACTGAGTTCAAGGTTGCGTATGTTGAAGACATGGATGAAGAACGTCAAGTTCTATATGTGGTGGTTGCCATTCCCACAAGCATACTTTGGCCACAGGACCTTGCTTCATACCTTGAAAAAGAGGTTATGTACCTTCACCTGTTGCAGAGGTTTTTCACTATGGAAGATCAAGATCAACCAAGACTCTTGCATATCAATCAGTTCATCATGAACTTCTCATGGCATGATCGTGTCTACCCACCTGAAACGTGGCTCTTTGAAGGGGTGTTGCAAAGGAAGAAAGACTATGTGCTACCAAGACAAATTTCCCAACTCAGGAGGATAGGTTCATATTTTTCTGAACCTGTAAATGGTTTTGTGTAACAGTTTTCATTTCCCTTGTCCTCGCTCGAAAAAAGAACGTTTTGTGTGTCAAATTGTTTTGTATTGTGTTTCCCCTTTTTGTGATGTATTGGGTATGTCGTGTTGCTTTTTCCCGTTATGTATTGTTTAAATGTTGGGTTCCGTTAGGTAGACCAGAGTTCCACTTTTAGGTGATTTAGGAAAAACCCTGACTCTATTGCCCAACTGATAAGACACTAGCCTACACTGAAAACCAAAGATTCTGAGGTCCTCTTATGCCGCAAGTGTAATGTCCACAATTTTCCTAAGCCTAAGGAATAATAATTATTTTAATTATTTAATGTTACCTGGCAAAAAAGTGCTAAGTTTAAAAGGTAATATTAAATAATTATATTAAAAGGTTATAAAGTGACTTATTTTAATGCCAATCAATAAAGTCACTTTATAATATTAAGTTAAGTGTTTTAGGCGGGGAAAATTAAAAAGGTCCTTTAAGAGAAGTAATACGAAGAGTCAAAGAAATAATATTATATTCCTCTCAAAAGGTTAAAAAAGGGCATTGAGAGCTCATTTGGAGGGATACTTTGGATTTGTACTGTTACTCTGCTGGATTGAACCTGCGTGTTCTTCCATTTTCTCTTGAGGACGAAAACCCTCTTGTAGAAATTCTTCTTGATGACGAAAACCCTCTTGGAGTAGATCGGTTTCGGTGGTGAGAAATCCACCCTAGCTGAAGTTGGTGTGGTTTCATACAGAAATCACCATTTGTGCTGAAGCTGGAGATTGGAGCAAGCTCACACAGAGTTTGCATTTGAGCTTCATGGACTTTGTTAGTTTTTTGAAGATTTTGTTTGGAATTGGTCATTATATTATTTGCTATGATTTTAGAAGTATTTCATGAAAGAAATCTGTTGTGTATTGAAGAAGTTTGATGCAGATTTCTTCTTGCATGCCGTACATGACTAGTCTGAGGGAGATTTTGTATTCATGATCTTATTCTTGCTTGATTTGATCTCTTAATGATGGGAATATCATTGTGTGATATGGACGACCACATCTAAGTTTATTTTGTGTTTTATGAGTCTATTGTTATAAGGAAATGTGTTGCCGTACCAGTTGAAGTGCCGTACAATACAGAATGGTACGGATTGCTCAGAACTAATGTGATTGAGTTTAATGAATGCAAGGCTTTTGGGAATATGTTGGTATGATCTTGTGCAGCATTTAAATGATGTTTCTAGTGGTCTTTAGTGCAGACTGAAATTATCATGATGGATCCGTACTTTGCTTGTCCGTACATGCCTGGAAGTGGTCGATTAGGAGCAGAAATTATTATGGACTCTTTTGCATATAATATTGTTTGTAGATTGATTGCTATGTTAGAAAGATCAGTTTGAGTGAGTTTTGTAGTGATTTTGATAAGTCTCAAGGATGCTATGAGGATATCCGTACTATATGGCCATACGGACCTGTAGATGATTTTGTTGAAATTTAAATCATTTCTTATTGGTTTTGGGTCTTCTTTGGTTTGCAATTGAAATGTTAGGACATGTGAATGGTGTATGTGTAAGAGATTGCTCAGAGTTTTCAGTTTGTGCTTTTCATGAATATATGGATGGACTTTGTGGCCGTACAGCAGTGATAGTGGTCTATGTGAAATGCAGACTTGCTCGTCTGTTATCTTTTTGGCAGTCTTTGGGGAACAAATTCAGTGTGTTTGAGCTGCATTAACTGGTATATGACTGATCTGATTTTTCTTGAGTTGAGTTGGCATTCTTTCTTGCTCAGGGCATTCCATACAAGTGGTGAGGCAGAGATTATAATATTGGATCTTCATCTTCTATTTACAGATCAGAATCAGTTGGGAAATTAGTATTCTATGGATATGAATTACAATGCTTATGTTGCAGGTGTTTCTATGGAATGAGACTCCAAGCTCATTGGTTCAAACTCCTATTTGATAATATTTGTTGTGATTGTTATGAGCATTGTAATTATTTTGATTAGATAACTTACTAAGTACCCCTGGATGGTTCAACCGCTAGTGTGGGTAAATTGGATCTTTATTTTCCATGTTATCTCTACCCACTGAACAAGTGGAGAATACCCACTGAATAAGTGGATGATTGTATCTTTCATCTTTGCTCTCATACCCACTGAAGGTGGTGAATTCCCACAGCATTGTGGATGCCCGCCGCTACGAATGAATTGTAATTTCTTGTTGCATAGTTGTTCATTGTAAGCCAATCACTGTATGCTCTCACCTTGCCCATTCTGGGATCTGGGTGATCAGAAAGTGGGAGGCAATTAGTTGTTTATGCAATTGATGCTAACACTGTTATATCATTGTATATTTTTTGAAAAAAATTTGGGGGTAGTATCTTACAACAAGTATACACCATAGTCCCCAGATAGAGCCAATTGTTGTACCCATACAAAAAAACTTTCGTCTACGTATGCATCCTTCCTAAAAGCACTATTAAACCAAGGTCCTAAATGATCATTTGAATATGTCAAGTTTCAAACTAACCCTGCAAGGACGAGGAACTCTTAGATGCAAAGGTGATGCGTCAAGATCAAGGAGAGCACACAGTGTTCAAAGCAAATTCAAAGGTCTAGAAAGGGACTAAGGCCAAATTGGCATGCCTGCCCAAGGTACGTCCACCACAAGGAGAAAGCGCCAAGTTTTGAAAGAACGCACTCCATTCCTCTTTCAAAGACACGCCAAGGTGAAGGTTAGATCATCAAGGCGGTTTCAAAGTCGCAAAGGCACGGTCAAGACAAGGGAGGATGGAAGGCGAGAGGAAATCAAGGTTTTAAAAGTGCAAAACAAACTAAGGTAAAATTGAGCGTGCCTAGCTTAGACGCGCTCCTTGAGAGGAAGATGCTCCGTGTCAAAAATGTGCCATTCACAACTCAAGTGCTCCAATGGAACCACTCCAAAGCACGCCATTTTCAAAGTTAAAAAGTTGAAAAATTTTGCAAAGGAGAAAGAAGCGTGCCTAGACTATGGTGCGCTTCGCATAAAAGTCCTTTTAAATTTCAAAAATGGAAGCGTGCCTAACTCAAGGCGCGTCTACCTAAGAGGTGATAAGGAGCTTGGGAAAGCGCATGGGACGAAGTATAAATCACTTTAAAAGGAGAGATCTTCAAGTGAGGTGCGCTCAAAGCAAGGCGCACGCGCTCATAATCAAGCGTGACTACCTCTAAACCCATGCATTTTTTACGTGTTTAGTGCTTTGTTCTTATTCTTTTTTGAACGCCTATCGCAAATGCCTTTCCCAATAGGCGTGCGCGCCTCCACAGGGACGCATCCCCCTACTTTTAGGCACTCCAAAGGCATTTCCGATTCAAAACAAAAAACACTCCTCCAAAATAGGCCAACCTCTTTGGCTAGGGACGTGTCTCTTCACTTGCATGCCTTTTCACAAGGCTATATAAAGACTTTCAAACTCAACCTTCTCTTGCATGATTTAAATGCAATAAAAAAAGCATTATTATTTTTGAAGAAGGCAGATTTGATGAAGGAAAGGGTCTAAAAATAAGAAAAAGCAAGGTTAAGGGTTTATAAAAGAGAAGTGATGCCTCTAAGAGAGCATTATTTTCATTCTTTGAAGCTTGGAGAGCATATTTTTGGTTTGCTATAGCAGATTGAAGGAGAATTTGTTCATTACCAGCCATATAGAGGTCAAATTCGAAGCTATTTTCACAAGGCATCATTTTATGCAGGTCCAACAAGTATAAAGACATATTTCATTGTTGTGAAGCATCAAGAAGGCAAATTTGAAGATATTTTTCAAGAGGAAGTTATTTTGAGCGGGAGAGATTTCCAAAGCAGAATCTATTTTGAGAACTGATCGTGCATTCTAAAGTTATATTTATTTTAAAATCTGTTTTGAAAATCATGCAAATTTGGAACTCTATGTAATAACATGTAAGTTCAATGAACTGAATTGCATGAGACATTTCTTTTCTATTTTTATTATGCAAATAAGCTTGCATGCTTACATGCAACATTAGGTTTAGGTTGAAGAGTATTAGTTCAACTCTTCTTTTCCCTTTCATGCAATTCTTGTTTTATGGTATAAATAAGGGCTTTTGCACAAGCACAAAGGGGGGACCCGGCAAATAGATTTTAAGATTCAACTTCATTGTTATTTAGCTTTTTTCGAAGCTTTTAGCAATTAGCTTTTTCATTTTTCAGTATTTTGTGTTCAGAATTTGTATTCAATCAGTGAATAAAAGCAATGACAATTCTCATGCCTCTATTTTGCTTAAATTGTTATTCTTATACCTTCACCTGAAAGTGTTCTTGTGTTCATCTAATGGATGTCATTATGCCTGATTTGCTTCTGAGTATCCATTAAAATTTGTCATTTGTGCTGAAGATTAAGTTGATTCAACAAAATCTGCAAACTTTGTGTCGCAGATAAAATTATAAGTTGTATCTATGCATCGTCTTATAATTGATTTAATCAAGGCATTAGTAAATCTATTTATCCAAATCATGTGTACTTGCCCCGCTCAGCTTCTGAATGTAGCTGAGTAGCGCAAACGTGTAGCCTAGGGTTTGATTCCAGTTAAAAGAGCACAAAATCTTCGCTTCGCTGTCAAATGTGTGTCTCAGCATTTTGTAATGTCCCCTTATAGATTTGCCCTAGATTAAACCCTACAATCACAATTATCATACATTAGGGTTAGGGAGATGACTTACAAGTAGTTATTTCTTCATTATGCTCTTGAATAGAACTCCTGCAATCATCACATAGAGAACACAAGTACAATATATATACATATAAACTAATGCCATTGTTAGGGTTAGCTGCAAATATATCAAACTCATAATACAATTCCAACACTATCGAGATAGGGACATGATAGGTTTGACCCAGCCAACCCATACTAAGCCCAAGAGCGGAACTTTGGCCCTCCTGGCTTTGGTGGCAAGACTTAGACATCCACCAAAGTGGGGTACTTAGCAGACTGCTGGTCTTACTTCCCTATCCATGCCTTATCACTTATAATTAATAACTCATCATGGTAGGAATGGTACGGGGATCATAGTGGAGTTCTCAGTTTATCCAATCTAAGCCCAAGAGCGGGACTTTGACCCTCTTGGCCTTGATGGCAGGGCTTTGACATCCATCCAAGGTGGGGTACTCAGATGGAAACCTTATACTCTCTTACCTATGTCTCCTTCCCTTCCTCCACGATGAGGTTCCATATATTTTATATCTAAAAGATATTGAATGCATAAGAAAACAATATCATATACTGTATTATTATCTCGTATTCTATACATGATTCATTATACATAAGCAATGTAAATTGCAAGGGATATTAATTCTTGATTGCAACTATATTATCAGACTTACAAATTATTATTAACATATGTTACTTACTCTAATTCTAAGTTCTTTGGCTGCTGCTCTTTCTGCAGATCTGACTGAATCTCTGAATACTACAGTCTGCCTTTTATCTCTTATTTCTAATACTTTTAATATTTTCTAATGTCTTCTTCTCTGTATTGAATCCTATAATATCTCTGCTGCTTACCCTCCTGAAATGCCCCTCAACAATAATATATATATCTCATGTTTGAATGAATGCATCACTTCCAAGGGTGGCGTCCTTCCACCAAATCGCATCTTTTAATAAATGGTTTGTTTATCCTTATGGAGTGCTGCATTAATTCTGATTATTTTCTTAAACAAATCACTGTTGAGGAGACGCTTTGTCTTATGTGTTAGATAATAATAATATTATGATATAAATAATTGCTGACAGGTATTGATGCATATATTCAATCGGGTTTATGACAGTCCGCCCTTCCTGAATTTGCTTGTCCTCAAGCAATTTAGACTTGGATGTTTAAAGATATCTTCCCCTTCCCACGTAGCATCTTCCTCTGGCAAACCTTTCCATTTGATCAGGAACTCAGAAATTGTTTTGTTTCTTAATCTTTTTTCTCTCATATTTAGGATTGCTTCAGGTTCCAATATTAGTTTGCCCTCATCATCAATCGGGGGTAATTCTACACATGGAATGATTTGTTGCCCAAGGACCTTTTTAAGTCTGGATACATGGAAGATATTGTGAATTCTGCTACTTTCGGGCTATTCTCCGTAGGACTTTATATGGTCCATAAAACTTGGGTTTTAGCTTTTCGGTTCCACTGGTTTTGATCGAAGATTGCTTATATGGTTGGAGTCTTAGAAAAACTAGATCTCCAACTTCAAATGTCCTTTCTACCCGGTTTCGATCAGCATAGATCTTTTGTTGGTTTTGAGCATGGTGTAGATTGTCTTTAAGAGTACGTATAATGTCAGTGCTTTGTTGTATGAAGTCCTGGGCTCCGGGTACCTTGCTATCTTGGATGATCAAGCTTCCAAAAGAAGTGGCTTCATACCCGTATAGGGCCTTGAATGGGCTCATACCGATTGACATATGGTGGGTGGTATTGTAGCAATACTCCCCTAAATGCAACCATCTAAGCCATGCACTTTGCTGGCCCGTGACATAATTTCTTAAGTACCCCTCTAACCATTTATTGACTATCTCAGTTTGTCCATCTGTCTGGGGATGGTAACTCGTGCTAGGAGTGAGATCAGTCCCTGCTAATTGGAACAATTCTTGCCAAAACTGACTAAGGAAGCGGCTATCTCGATCACTGATTATGTTCTTGGGTAAACCATGCAATCTAAAGACCTCTTTGAAGAATACTTCGGCTATTTGTGGTGCTCTAAAGTTAGTTGATATTGCAAAGAAATGTGCATATTTTGTTAATCGATCCACTATCACATATATGCAATCTTTTCCCTGTACCTTGGGTAACCCGGTGATAAAATCCATCGAAATACTTTCCCACTTTTGATTCGGGACTGGCAATGGTTGTAATAGACCGGCTGGATGATTTTGTTCAGTTTTATTTTTCTGGCAAGTCATGCACTCTTGGACATATTTCAAAACATCCTTCTTGAGAAGTTTTATAATATCCGGGTTGTCCTGCTAAGGGGTTGTCATGATACTCCTTTACAATTTTTTCTTTTATTTTTGAATTGGGTACAAGGTAGATTCTATCTTTATATAGAATGAGCTCTTCAACTACCTTATACTCATTATGTGATACATTCCCATCAAGAATCTCGCTGGCTTGGGGATCTTTAGCATACTCCACAATAATATCATTTTTCCAATCCCCTGCAATGCTAGTTATGGTGTTTAAGTGGAGTCGTCGAGATAATGCATCTGCTACAACATTATTGGTTCCTTTGACATACTCAAGATCAAAATCGTAGGCTTGGATTTTGCTCACCCACTTTTGTTGGCGATCATTGAGGTCTTTTTGATTCATGAAAAATCTTAGGCTATTATGATCGGTTTTGACATTGAATTTTCCACATACCAAATATTGTCGAAATTTGTTTAGAGCATGCATAATAGCCAACATTTCTTTATCATATATAGAGTAATGTTTTTCTGTGTTTGTAAGCTTACGGCTTTCAAAGGCTATGGGGTGTTTGTTTTGCATAAGCACTGCCCCAATTCCTTCTCCCGAAGCATCGCATTGTAATTCAAAGGGTAAGGTGAAATCTGGAATAGCTAAGACGGGACATGAACTCATTGCTTCTTTTAACTTCTCAAAGGATTGTTGTGAGGCTTCATTCCATGCAAAAGCTCCCTTTTTGGTTAAGTCTGTTAGGGGAGCAGCAATTTTGGAAAATCCTTTGACAAAGCGTCTGTAGTAGCTGCATAGACCCACAAATCCCCTAAGTTGAGTCAAGGTCTTAGGTGTTGGCCAATCTTTAATAGCTTTAATTTTTTCCTCGTCCATGCTTACTCCTTCTGCACTGATTTTATGACCTAGATAAAGGATCTCTTCTAGGCCGAATTCACATTTTGAGGCCTTGGCAAACAGGGATTCAGATTCCAAGATACTTAGAATTTCTTCAATATGTTGTAGGTGCTCTTCCCATGTCTTGCTATAGATAAGTATGTCATCAAAGAATATAAGTAGGAATTTCCTTAGTTGCTTACGGAAGACATGATTCATGCATGATTGGAAGGTGGCAGGGGCATTTGTAAGGCCAAAGGGTAAGACTAAAAACTCGAAATGTTTGAGAAGTATCGGGCCCCATGGAGCTCATCTATTAATTCATCTATCCTAGGTATGGGGTAACAATTCTTTATCGTTTTTTTGTTTAGAGCTCTATAATCTATACACATCCTCATAGTTCCATCTTTCTTTTTTACCAATACGACCGAGGATGCGAAAGGGCTACTACTAGGTTGAATATATCCCATTTCCAACAATTCCTTAATAGTTTTTTCAATTTCTTCCTTAAATTTGCGGGGATGCCTGTAGGGAGTGGTAATTACTGGTTTGGCACCAGTCTCCAATTCTATAGTATGCTCAAATCCTCTCTTTGGGGGAAGGCCTGGTGGGATGTCTTCAAAAATTCTCTTATGTTTTCTTAGAATAGGTTGAATATCTATGTGGATTGCTTGACTTTGAGGAGAAGATCTATCCAGAATCATACATTGTGCAACCCATTCAGCTTGGCTATGCCTAAATATTCTTTCCATTTTCTTACATGAAACCATTTTTGGGGATCCATTAGGTAATCCTTTTAATGTGACCTCTTGTCCATTGTGTTGAAAACAGATTTCCAAATTTGGATGATCCATGGTGAAACGTCCCAAGGAGTGTATCCAAGGGGTCCCTAAGATTACATCATTTTCTAGATTTACAACATAAAAATCTTTTTTAATGGTATGCTTTCCAAAAGTGATTTCTAAATTGGGAATTACTTGGGTGCATTGGTCTATAGATCCATTTGCTAGAGCTACTTTGAATCCCTTGAAGTTTTTGGTTTCTAATTTCCTTTTTGTCACTAGTCTTTTGTTAATAAAGTTATGTGAAGCCCCACTGTCTAATAGGGCAATTACCTTTTGTCCCTTTAGGGTGCCTCTAATTTTGAAGGGTCGGTGTTCATTGTTTTGAGAGATGGCAGCTAAGGACCCATGTTCTTCTTCCTCCATTCTTGCCTTTTTACTAGGGTTTCCTTTTGTCTCATCATCGAATGTTACTTCTATGTTATGCATTCTACTTCCCTTATCACATATGTGTCCTTGTTTCCATGGTTCTTTGCATTTGAAGCATAACCTATTCCTTTTTAATTCGTCACGTTGGTTTCTGAGGTCCATTCCTTTGCAATGGTGTCCACGCTCCCATGGTTCTTGACAATGATAGCATGGTTTTCCCCTTTGGGATTCCTTTTTATGCCTTGCATCTCTATAATGGTATTTGGAATGGTGATTAGTGCTCTTGGATTTATCTTTTGTAGGTGGGGTATCCATACTTTAAGCCTGTTGAATGGCATCCTTTAGTGTTGAAGGATTGAGAGCACTTACCAATCCCTTGATAGAATCTGTTAGTCCTTGGACAAATAGGTATGTTAACCTTCGTTGAGATACCTCAGGCACCATTACCGCAAGTTTTTGGAACTCGGTCACGTATTCTTTCACGGTTCCTTGCTGTCTTAGGAGTGTCAGTTCTCGAAAATACCATTCGGGATGCTCTTGATCGAATCTTTGGATGAGTTCTTGTGTGAACTCATCGTAGGATGTTATGTTTTGATGATTTTCGGTAATGAGACCGTGATGCCACCAATCATGTGCCACCCCTTCTAAGTGGAAGACGGCAAATGTTATTGCATTCCTTTCTGTCATAGGGCTAAGTGTAAAGTATGTGTCCAATGTTTGGACCCAAGCACGTGCTGTTACCTTGCCGGATCCATCAAATTTTGGGACATTCATCTTACTAATTCTTCCCTTTAGGTCTTTGTCGGGTTTTACTCTTTTTTGGTTTGGTTTGTCACGTCTTTTGGCATCACAGTAATCTCTAAAAGAGACATCTTTCTTAACAGTAGAGCTGAGTTTTGAGTAAGCTTCTGCTAGTTCTTCTATGCTATTCGTATTTTGATTGGTTTCTCCCTCATCCTCCACCTCTCTTTCTTGTGCTAGGAAAGAGGGTCTAGTGGGTCGAGTGGTTGAGTCTTTTATGGAGTTATTATTTTCAGAATGATTTGAATGAATAGCTCTTTCATCATTTGTATTACTATTGTTAGTTAGATTTTGGATTGCTTTGAGGAAGAGTTGAGTGTTTTTTTCATTTTGCTCCATTAAAGCTTGTGTGAATGTTCTCAAGTCATTGTTCCCTTGTTCACCCATGGTGTAGTTAGGTATAGAGTTATTAATTGAAGCTAGTTTCCTCTTTTCTCTTTCCAAAGCTCTTTGAGCCCTTTGACTATTTTGCATCAACAATTCTTTCACAATATGGCAGGATTATGCTCTGATACCATTTGTAATGTCCCCTTATAGATTTGCCCTAGATTAAACCCTACAATCACAATTATCATACATTAGGGTTAGGGAGATGACTTACAAGTAGTTATTTCTTCATTATGCTCTTGAATAGAACTCCTGCAATCATCACATAGAGAACACAAGTACAATATATATACATATAAACTAATGCCATTGTTAGGGTTAGCTGCAAATATATCAAACTCATAATACAATTCCAACACTATCGAGATAGGGACATGATAGGTTTGACCCAGCCAACCCATACTAAGCCCAAGAGCGGAACTTTGGCCCTCCTGGCTTTGGTGGCAAGACTTAGACATCCACCAAAGTGGGGTACTTAGCAGACTGCTAGTCTTACTTCCCTATCCATGCCTTATCACTTATAATTAATAACTCATCGTGGTAGGAATGGTACGGGGATCATAGCGGAGTTCTCAGTTTATCCAATCTAAGCCCAAGAGCGGGACTTTGACCCTCTTGGCCTTGATGGCAGGGCTTTGACATCCATCCAAGGTGGGGTACTCAGATGGAAACCTTATACTCTCTTACCTATGTCTCCTTCCCTTCCTCCACGATGAGGTTCCATATATTTTATATCTAAAAGATATTGAATGCATAAGAAAACAATATCATATACTGTATTATTATCTCGTATTCTATACATGATTCATTATACATAGGTAATGTAAATTGCAAGGGATATTAATTCTTGATTGCAACTATATTATCAGACTTACAAATTATTATTAACATATGTTACTTACTCTGATTCTAAGTTCTTTGGCTGCTGCTCTTTCTGCAGATCTGACTGAATCTCTGAATACTACAGTCTGCCTTTTATCTCTTATTTCTAATACTTTTAATATTTTCTAATGTCTTCTTCTCTGTATTGAATCCTATAATATCTCTGCTGCTTACCCTCCTGAAATGCCCTTCAACAATAATATATATATCTCATGTTTGAATGAATGCATCACTTCCAAGGGTGGTGTCCTTCCACCAAATCGCATCTCTTAATAAATGGTTTGTTTATCCTTATGGAGTGCTGCATTAATTCTGATTATTTTCTTAAACAAATCACTGTTGAGGAGACGCTTTGTCTTATGTGTTAGATAATAATAATATTATGATATAAATAATTGCTGACAGGTATTGATGCATATATATATATTGATGCATATATATGCATCGTCTTATAATTGATTTAATCAAGGCATTCGTAAATCTATTTATCCAAATCATGTGTACTTGCCCCGCTCAGCTTCTGAATGTAGTTGAGTAGCGCAAACGTGTAGCCTAGGGTTTGATTCCAGTTAAAAGAGCACAAAATCTTCGCTTCGCTGTCAAATGTGCGTCTCAGCATTTCCACATGTTGCACACCCAAAAGTATTGCAAATTTCCCTTTTATTCGGTATAAGTATGAAAAACCCCTAAAAGCATTATACATACTTTGTAGTTTTAGATCATTTTTATTTTACAGGGAGCTTCCCCTTCAAATTTGAAGAGTGGTTCTACTGTGCATCTGTCCATTTGCTTTCACACCGAAAGGTGCGAAATAAAATGCTAACAAGATGATAGGTCCCATGAGACATCATTTGGAAAGTCAATTGAAGGTCAATAAGGATATGATTGTGGCAGCCGAACTCATTTTGATAATACTCATAAGATGATGGCAGATTATTGTTGGAAGGCTCAAGGGAGACACAAGGACATTGAAAGAGGACTATCTCTTGCAGACTTACAGGTACTCAAAGAAGCTTTGGTTGTAATGAAATCAAATTACCTACACCTACTTTCAGATAGAGATCATCTCCTCAAGCTTGATGAGATATATTTTGATGCATTGAGAGGAAAAGAAAATGAAATTGATAAGCTTACCTTGGAGCTTAAGATTACTATGGATTCTTTGAAGAGTACTCAAATGGCCCTTCAAGAATCGGAGAATCAAATTGATGAGCTTTGTTTGGAGTTGAGATTAGCACATTCTTCATCATCTACAGCAGAAATTCAGTCATCTATGGCAGCCACATCCAACGAACAACAATCCTATACGAAGAGTGTGAAGAATAGACAAAGGGATGAAGAATTTGATGGACCCCATTGTGAAGTTTTGAGGATGGAAGAGACATGTTTTCATGAAGATATAAATTGCAGCCATAGGACAGAAATTATGATAAGTGATACACTTGATTTTCAATTGGATGCATCTAGATCAGCACTTGATGTAGAGCATGTAGCAATTATTACATTTTGGAATAATATGAATATATTATATTGAATGAGATATCTTACAATGAGAGCGAAAGCTCAATATAAAGAGAATTTACATGCTAATAAAAGACTGACAGCTTGTAAAAAGCTACAGCTAAGAAAGCAGAAGAAAAGACGGAAACAAAACCTATCTAATAGGAAACAACTAGATTGACCATTAATAAACTAGATATTATCTTAATACCCTCCCTTAATGGTCAATCGGTCAACTACACCAAGATGCCCCCTAAATTTGACAAACTTATCCAGGCTTAGAGACTTGGTGAGGATATCTGCAGTCTGATCCTCTATAAGAACATATTGCAAAACAACGAATCCGTCTTCGACAAGTTGGCGGATGAAGTGACAATGAAGATCAACATGTTTTGTCCGTTCATGGAAGATGGGATTTTTGGCAAGTTTTAGCACCCCTTGATTGTCACAATACAAGGGTGAAAGCCCGGTTGGAGACATTTGCATGTCTGAAAGCATCTTTCGAAGTCATACTACCTCACAGGATGCTTTAACAGCGCCCGTATATTCAGCTTCTGTCGAAGAGAGAGCCACTACCTGTTGCTTCTTGCTGGTCCATGTGACTGCACCTGTGCCTAAACTGAAAACATACCCAAAGGTAGACTTTCTGTCATCAACAAAACCTGCCCAATCTGAATCTGTAAAACCAATCAGTTGAGGATCTTTGCACCTGCCATACAGAATGCCAAAGTCGGAAGTGCCTTTCACATATCGCAGCACACGCTTCGCTGCAACCCAATGTTCAAATATAGGGGCTTGCATGAAGCGAGAGATGTAGCTTAATGCAAAACTGAGATCAAGTCGAGTGGCAGTGAGATAGATGAGGCTGCCCACTAGTTACCTGAATGCAGATTCATTCTCCACGGGGGAGTCTGAATTGGCTGATAGCCTCAGCCCTTTCTCCATAAGTGTGGATGCAAGTTTGCAATTTATCATTCGGAACTTGTCCAGCAAACTTCTAGCATACTTGGACTGAGATATGAAAAATGCTATCAGCTATCTACCAAACCTCAACACCTAGGCAATAGTGCAGAAGTCCCAAATCTGTCATGTCAAATGTTTGGCTGAGATCATGTTTGATCCCCTCAATCAACTACCCCGAGCTGCCAGTAATGATCAGATCATCAACATAAACAACTATAAAAAGACTATCATCAGCATACTGATTGACATACAAATTTGAATCAGAAGGACTCCGCTGAAAACCATGATCCACGAGGTACTCATCAATCTTTATGTACCATGCACGTGGAGCCTGCTTAAGACCATAGAGAGCTTTTACCAGTTTGCACCCCTGGTGTTCTTTACCAACAACCTTAAAGCCAGGAGGTTGCATCATGTAAACTTCCTGCAAATCTCCATTGAGGAAGGCACTCTTGACGTCCATTTGATGGACTTTCCATCCAAACTGGGCTGCCATAGCGAGGACAAGCCGAATGGTACTTATCTTGGCTGTGGGAGCAAAAGTCTCGTCATAGTCAATGCCCTCTTTCTGTGAGAACCCTTTGGCAACCAACCGAGCTTTATATTTGTCAAGGGTTCCATCAACCTTGTACTTAACTTTGTACACCCATTTGCATCCAATGGGCTTCTTCCCAAGTGGAAGATCGGAAAGGACCCAAGTGTTGTTCTTCAAAAGACTATGGTGCTCAGCTTTCATAGCCTGTTCCCACTCAGGTACGCCTTTAGCCTCTGAATATGACTGAGGCTCCAAGATGCTATGAAGGTTGGCCATAAGAGCAAAATTGACAGTATTTTGCTGCTTGCTCTTCTTCCGAGCAGATCTACCCGCAATCAATTCATCATTATGAAGATCACTGATGGTTTTAGCCCACCATTTAGGCCAGAGAGTAGATGTACCAACATCTAAAACAGGTGCAACAGCATCACCTGGTGTGGCTGGAACAAGATCAGGAGGATCCAGAATAGCCGGAGGAGGGGTGGGTGATGGAGCAATAGGCTAAGTTACTTGGATAACTATAGAATCCCTCCCATTAGGTGGAGCTAGGGGAAGGCAAACATCCACATCTAAAGCCTGCAAAGGCTAATCCTTAGGGATAATAGGAGTAGACATAAGAAATGGCCCAGTAGTCTCATCAACCACGACATCACGACTGAATATGAGACGATCCGTGTCTATATCAATCAGCCTATATGCTCTATGATTTTCACTGTAACCAGTGAACATGAGTTTCTGACTTTTGGAGTCCAGCTTGGTGCGCTTGGCATCAGGAATCCAAACATGAGCAGTAGAGCCAAAAACCTCCAGATGGTTGACTCGAGGTTTACATCCAAACCAAGCTTCTTCAGGAGTCATCTTCTTGATGGGATAGGTTGGAGACCGGTTCAGAAGATAGACAGCAGTGTAGACTGCTTCAGCCTAGAATTTCTTAGGAACACTTCTATGCTCCAGCATAGAACGTGCCATCTCAGTAATGGTGCGATTCCGAGGCTCAACGACACCATTCTGCTGAGGGGTGTAAGGTGTGATAAGCTGACATTTGATGCCATGATCAGCACAAAAACGAGAGAAGGCAGAAGAGCAAAACTCCCCCCCCATTATCAGACTGAAGAGTGACTATTGGACAACCTGATTATTTTTCAACCAAGGCCTTGAACTGTTGAAATGTACCAAATACATCTGATTTGGTTTTTAAAAAATACACCCACATCTTTCTACTGAAATCATCAACAAAAAGAAGGAAATATCTACACCCAGTGACTGAAGGAGTGTTCATTGGTCCACATACATCAGCGTGAACCAACTGCAAAACCTTGGATACTCTCCATTTATCACCATCTGGAAAAGGAGTTCGATGCTGCTTGCCAGCTTGATAGGCATCACATACGCCAAGAATCTAAATCTGAATATCCGAAAAACCACCAACCATACCCTCCCGAGCTAACTGAGAGATAGTGCATGTTTAGGTGCCCATAACGCTGATGCCAAAGTTTGTTGATGGATGTACTCCTGGCGGCCATGGCGTGTTCTTGAGAATAACCAGAATCAACGAGTCTATACAGACCATGATCCTCAAGTCCTTGGGCAACGGTGGTGTGTGTCTCACAATCGACTATGCTACATGTGTGCATGCTGAAAACAACATCCAGATGAGGAGAGTGCCGCATAATCTGACTGACTGAGAGAAGGTTTAGCTCCATGCCAGGTACAAAGTATACATCGAGAAATATTAAATTTCTCCCTCCAGACTGAATTTGAACGTTGCCCTTGCCGACAACGGTATACTCTTTGCCTCCTCCAAAGATGACCAAATCCTTGAATGGCGTGTACTGAGTGAACCAATCCCGACGATGTGTGAAATGTCACAAAGCACCTGAATCAATGTACCAGGCAGAGGATTTGACATGGTCTGCAGGTCTCTTGGCCATAAAGGCATAGAGCACAGACTCCTTCTGCTCAGTGTGTTCGGAAAAAAACGCCATCTTCACGATTTTTCAAGGGACAAAAAACACAGTAGCTCGACGGCACAAACTTCAAGAGCGAAACCCAAGCACGGATTTTGAGGTACAGATGAAAAAGATTTGCAAAACCCGAACATGGGTTTTGAGGCACAGATTGCAAGTTTCAAATCCTTAGCTTCAACAAGAGATTCTTCCGCCAAGCAAACAAGAAAGCTCTGATGTGAGTTTGTTGGGATATGGTCGTAGAGGCCAAATAACCGCAGAATGAGGCGAGAGATTAAAACTGTTGACACCAGCGTTCAAGAAGAGAGGCAAAAGAACTTTGCAAAGAGGCGCAACCCCAGACGAAAACAAACACTGATGTTGATAAAAAGATGCCTTCAAAAAAACATGATTTGAAAAAAAAAAAAAAATCGTGACTGCTGAAGCGACCCAGAACAGAAAAAAATCGCAATAAGAAGATTGGAAGTTGAGCGCTTGTCTAATGGACGTTTGTCTTCAGGTGTCTAAGCCTCAGCTACCGCCAAAAGCAAAACGGAAGACACCAAACAAAAAATGTCTGTCAAAAGAAAAATGTGAACCCGCCAAAACAAACACAGAAACAGGATTTTAAAACAACCCAGAAATCGCGATTGATCAGAGATAGGGACGACGCAGTTTTCAGGAGCTCAAAAAACCCGATGCTACCAAAAAATAACATAGAATCCGCGACTAATGAAAAGAAACGGCAAACAAAAGTGACGAAATCGCGATCAGAGGATGCAACGAATACAGAAGTCGCAACCTTTGTAGATGAAACAAACAGGGGAAAAAAGAAACCCTCAAACAGAGATCGAAAGGCCTAGGGTTTTAAACAATGACCTTCAAACAAAAATGCGAATAGACAGGATAGTACAACGCCGTACAAAGATTGTACGACCGCATACAGATTCCAGAAGCACCAGAAAAAATTTCAAAAATATTTTCCCGCTCTCGACCTACTCTGATACCATGTTACATTTTGGAATAATATGAATATATTATATTGAATGAGATATCTTACAATGAGAGTGAAAGCTCAATATAAAGAGAATTTACATGCTAATAAAAGACTAACAGCTTGTAAAAAGCTACAGCTAAGAAAGCAGAAGAAAAGACTGAAACAAAACCTATCTAATAGGAAACAACTAGATTGACCATTAATAAACTAGATATTATCTTAATAGTAATGAAGGAAGAAGTGCTTGAAGACCTTGAAGACACTACACAAAGACATATGATTGATTTTCCGATTTGCAACCGCAGTCCTTTACATTCACATAACCATGAGATGGCAGCCATTGCACATGAGGATGATAGGGGTAAGGAGTCTTCTATTGTTGACACTCAAGATTTGAGGGTTCAACATGAGGCATTTGTTGTGGATCCAAGCCACAAAAGGTTTGATTTTGTATACCATGGCATAGAAGAGGTGAAGAGGACTCAAAGTATGTGTAATGACTAGCTACGAAGAGCTAGAGGAGATAAGTTGTTGGCTACCCAAGCAAGACAACACCTACATGAGGTCAAGGAACATTGCAATCAAATAGATCATGCGAGGCAGCAAAGAGAGGCCTATCTCCGATCCCTATTTCTTCCAAAGGAAGAAGCTATGAAGGTTGAGCATGAGAGGGATGAGCCTCTTATGGTGGTCAAGGACGTGGAGCACTCAAATTTGCATGGACTTGATGAGAGGTATGATTCAGAAATTTCATTTTGTGCAAATAGTTTCATCATGAGGATCATGAGTCACACCTTTTGGAGAGCCCATTGGATGCTCAAGGCATGGCTATGAATGAGATAGTAGAGCACACCCTTTGTGGACCAGCCAATCATGATATGCATGCATGTGTAGATGAAGACATTTGTGATTCATACTTGGTTGGGCATCTAGCTACCTTTGGAGGTCTCGAGGAGTCTACTTGTGTGGGGACACAACACCGTCATGATGACGATTTCTTGGTAAAGCACGAGGCTGTCCTAATTTCAGGACTTGAGACATCTGAAGGGAGTGTCATGGAGACATTTGATTTTTGATTGGTATGTGTTTGGAGGTGTTGAGTTTCAGCTAGACTATAGTCCAAGGTATGGAGATGAGCATGATGGTAGAAGTGTTCCAGCCCTAGTCCATTGGTTTCTAGCTCATACATTGTTGGTAAATGGTTGCTCTACTTTGCTGGTCACGGAGTCTCCAGGATGTACATTGAGGACAGCAGCTGTTTGGATGGATTGGAGAGGTTGGGATCACCACTTCAGTGTTGGAGGTTGGCATGAGGATGAGATTCTATCATCATATGACACTGGAGGTACTTTTGGCACCATCGTCGGTATGATTCTCAGTTTTATGGGTGTTGTTCTGATTTATATCAGCAGTTTGGTTTGGGTCGGTATGTTTTTCCATGCACCTATGATAGGCATCTTTCACATCCATATGAGATCATTCATACTTAGATGAACAGTTGGTGATGATGGCACGGTGAGAAGCATCTATATCTTCACTTTTAGTGGTGTGATGATTTGGGATCCAAGAATTGGTGTGATTGGTACATTATTTCATCAGGATCATGATGAGTTGCTTCACAACTTTTGGCTTGGCGATGTTTGTATCAGAGTGGAGCAGCGGAAGACTTGGCACAGGTGGTCGTGCTTCAGAGGTCATATCCTTTATAACTTGTTGATAGACATGACTCTCTTCAAGGCTTTGATTTTGTATGGTGTTTTGTCTTTGATAAACTTAGCACTCATGGATAGTGGAGCCTTTGGAGGAAGGGAGTTGTTGGCACTAGTGGTTGATGGTTTTGCATTCTTGTTCCTTCAGCTACACAGGCAGAGCACATGGAAAAGGAGCAAGATTTTTGAATTTGGGGAATGGAGTCAGATTGAGTTCGAGTGTGTATAGCTAGTTGTGCTTCATTGCTGGCCACCGGAGCTCACTTTGCATATCATTCTCCATATTCTCTTTGGGAGATGCAGCCACAAGTTGAGGAGTAGAGTGATCACAGAATACTTGATTGGATGGAGATACTTGTCACTTGACGGTATTTTGCAAGATAGAGGTTTGCAATTGCTTGTAGGCAAGCAATTCCGGGAAGGGAGGACTGTAATGTCCCCATTTTCAAAGTGATCACTTAGTGGAGTGGCTAGCCTATTTCCATTCTCGTAGGCTAAGCCGGAAGGCTCAGGGAATGACCTAATTGGTGAGTTTTCACACTTAGCCATTTTTTGTAGGGCAAAATGAGCATGGAAGATGACTTAGCATATCTTTGTAGTAATTTTGATGAGGTCATCACTAATAAAATAATTTTCTCGAAGGTGGAGCGACCCAATGGGAGGATGAAAAATAGATGAAAATATGGAAAATGCCCTTGGGAAAAATAAGAATAATTTATAATGATTTTCCTTGTGGAGAATGACATCATTTGAGGTCAAAAATATGTTTTATCATGTGCCCAAGTGGTTCGCCCTTGGAGGATGGAAAGATGGAAAATAATAAAAAAATAAAATAAAGTGTTTTCCTTGTGGTTTGGGCGCCCAAGAAGAGGTCGGCTCTAGGAGAGAGAAATGAAGTGAAATAAAATAAGAAATACCAAAGCTAGGTCAGCCTTGAGGAAGGAGTGAAAAAAAGCATGTTTAAATATAAGTTGTTGAAGGCATTTCAATCATCATTCATTCACATCACAACTTTGCATTTGCAGTTTTACTCTTGGCTGCACTTTAGGGCAGCATATTCCAAGGACGAAAACCCTTGAGAATATTAGGTGGATTGTATAAAGCATTATGATCCTGAGTCGAGGGAAGTTAGAGCAGTGGACGGAAGAGTAATTGCTAGCCTCAAACCGAATGACATTGAGTTTGCTTTTGGTATTCCACCATTTGAGCATTCACTTACCCTCGACCTTGAAGATTGTGACAGAGTGTGGAGCACACAGGTTGACAAATGTCAAAAAATAGCATCCACGTGGCTGAAGGAGAAAAGAAACACACTTCCAAGAAATGTAAGTAGAGGTGAATTCAAAGATGAATATGCTATCATGATCACACTACTCAACCGCATCACAGGACAGCCCGAGGCACAAAGATTTAAAACCTGGATGTTTTATTTCATCAGCAGTATAGCCAATGGAAGTGAGACATATGAATGGTCTACTCTCATTAGTAATTGTATTCACCAGCAAATCATAGAGTTTCCTCGAACTCGTGAATTTAGGATGGTATCATTTTTGGTATACATGGTGGCGAAGCAGCGCAACTTTGCCGGGTTGAATTTCATAGGCTCCTCACAGAATTCCAGAATATTCAGGCTATATCCCCAGTTGGAATTCTCAGAGTCCTTGAAGCATTTCCGTCGAGTCAATGATGCATTCTTGATGTATACAGTGCATGACTTGGAGAATCAAATACATGTTCGCATTTCAGAGGAGGCAAGGGCAGTGATCTCGGATTGGGCGGATTGGTATATTCAGTTTCCTACATTTTCATACATCCGAGTGTATGGGTTCAATTCATATCCATACATGCTCCCGAGATACCCTTCTAATGAGTTGGTGTTCATGGAGTTCCTACATCAAAGTTCAAAGGTTCACACTTTTCTACCCAACAGGCATAAGCATGCAGTGGGTTTTCCTATACAACTCAGTTTCTTCAAATGCAAGAATGCCTCCGATGCTAAGGTAATTGGAGAAGAGATGGCTAAGTTTGGCCTAAAGACCTTCGAGGAGAAACACACATATGACCCCAAGGAGGTGATGAAGTCTGGAGTTGGCAACAAGTTTGCTCATATGCCTACCATTGAGGATTATTGGGCTAACTGCGAGGATGAGTTCGAGGTTCGCCGACGGAGTTTCAGTCACTTCACATTGGAGCAAATACCTACTTTTCTTGATGAGGACATCAAAGGTTTGGGAGAGGATAATTGCATTCTTTCTCCTAAATTCATTAAGGAGAAAATTGATCTGCGACCTTTATCATAGATAGATTGGTCTATCAAAGAGTTAGTTTCTATTACCGAGAGGACCCAAGCAGTTGTGAAGCGTAGTTGGATGTTCATCAATACTCAGAGAGAAAGGAAAGCCAAAGCCCGAAAGGACAAGACTTCTACAGTAGAGCCGCCATCTTCTTCCTCTCGCTTGATCACACGATTGAAATCAAAAGTGATAGGAGAGAAGGCCACAGAAGTGGATATTCCTGAGAAAGAGCCCCCGAGGGTGATCCGGAAGGTTAGAACTCAGTCTAGAGCACTAGTTCAGCAGCAACCGGATGCAGTCACTTTGTCATCAGGAGAACCGAGTTCGCCGACCACTTCCTCTTCTACTTCTTCTACTTCCTCCTCTTCTTCTGACGAGGAGGATTCACTGTTGTCACCGAGGATACCTGAGCCACATTAGTCTCCTATACATATTACTTCCACGCCTTTTGACTCATCAGGAGTTGAGGAGACCGAGGTAGAGCCAGAGATAGAGCACGAGGCAGGGCCCGAGGTAGAGCCAGAGACTGAACCACATATTGCACCTCTTGAGGTTGAGCCTATGCCTGATCCAGAGGTGGAGGTAGGGACCCATCTTAAGTCAATGCCTGAAAAGGCTCCTCCTACTTGGCTTCATACGGTGATTGATGAGAAGAAAAGGCCATCATATCAGTTGGATTTCAGCGCTCTAGCTAAATCATTCAAAGAGCCCTCAGCGAAGAAGCTAAAGAAACAGTCAAGGATTTTGAGGACTCCTGAGGGTGATATGATTATAGAGACTGCCATTCCTCCTCAGAATAAGACGGTGGTGGATGTAGAGCCTGATGATTTTCATATCATCAAGGTTGACTTGGGCCGAAGCACTCGCCAGGCCACGGTGAACATTTTGGAGGTGGCCACTGATAATATGAGAGAGAGTGCTGAAGGATGGAGAAGACAAGGCTGCCCTCAAAGCGGGAAATAAGCAACTGCACCAATACATCTCTCAACTTTTGCATACACCTTCGTAGCCTTCACTTCTTTTGCCGAAGGTAATGGAGTCTTCTGATGATCAGAGATAGTTGAGCCAATTAGTGGTATACGGCAAACATACAAAGGACTAGATTGAGGACTTCATAGCGAAGGGTGTCGACTTTCTTGCAAAGTTGACTACAGCAGTAGCTAGTTCTAAGGATATTCTCCTTGGCATTGAGAATATGTTGGAGTGTATGACAGAGACGGCGCCTATCTATGATAGGCTTTTGGTGAGATTGCAGGCTCTTGGTTTGAGGCCCATGACAACAGAGCATAGGTCCACATTCTTTTCGTGGACACATCAGTATTCCTTTTTGATTCACATCTCAAAGGACAGCCTCAAAATTGGTCATATGGAAGGAGAAACTTCTCAATGTTGAGAAGTATGTTATTGATTTTATCCAGCATATTCCTTGCAGGTATTTTACCAATGAAGGCATAAATTGCCTTGTTCATGACTTGCAAAATGAGTTTGTGCGGTTGATCCGTGAGAGGTTTTGTGGAGATCCTCATGTGACAAAGATGTACCTTTTGGTTGAAATCACAGTAAAATTTGATAAGGTTGAAAAGGAGTATATGGACCTGTCGAAAACAAGATGCGAGTGTCATCTTGTAGATGAAGATTGTTCACCTTGATTCCATCATTATACCAGATGAGACTAAAGTTGATGAATTGGAGAGAAATCTCAACTCCCAGACTTAGCCATTTTTCAATATTTGCAGGAGAGCCTATTTTGGGTAGCTGAAGGGATTTCCAAAGCAGTTTCTATTTTGAGAACTGACTTTGCTTTTCAAAGATAAATTTATTTTTGGATTTGTTTTGGAAATCATGCAAAATATCTTTTTGTGGAACTCAAATTGTAATAACATGCAAGTTCAGTTAATTGAATTGCATGAGACTTATTTTATTATTTTAAATGCTAATAAGCTCAGATGCTTGCGTGCAGCATTAGGGTTAGGTTGGAGAGTATTAGTAAACTCTTCCTTTTATTTTCTTGCACCTTTTGTTTTAAGGTATAAATAAGTGTATTCTACATACTTATTTTCTTAATGGTAAATGTTGAAGCTTTTATTGCTCGCATATTATTGTTCAACTGTGTTGCATAGTTTATTACTTTGAGAATGAATATGTGCATTATCTTTGTGGAACCTTTATGTTGTTGAGATTGAGAGCAAGTGTTTATAGTTTTATGCTTAAACATTCGTCTTTGATCTTCCTTTATTCTTAGTGTTTCCTTTCAAATCAGATCGCCAATGTTCCTTTGATTTCTTTGAGCTCTAGATTTACTTAGAGAAATCAAAAGTATGCTTTTAGATTAGTTATTCTTTTGCAATACTTAGAAAACTTCTTTAGGATTGCAGAAGAGCTTGAATTGCCTTATGCTCATGCCTTGAGAAAACAAAAAGATAGGTTAATTGTATTGTCTTTTTAAAATTTCTTGTCTGAGGGAGCTTCCCCTCCTAATTTGAAGAACAGTCTTACTGTACACACTATTCTGTTTTGAGTTGCACCGAAAGGTGAGAATCTAAATGCTAACAAGACCGCTATTCAACAAGCTCGGGAGCACTCATAAGCCTCCCGACACACGAGCAACTAACTCAGGGTGGCATACTTGATGAAGGGGCCTATCAGTACTTCACCATCTCATGAACCCTGAAAGGGCCATTATTTCCTACTTACTAACCTCACCTTATTTCAATTGTATTGCTTGGGAATTGGTATGATTGATATATGTACCTCTTGATGGATTCCAATCTACTGTTATAAATAATGTCTATTGTTAACAGCTATAAATATATCACTGCTAATATATTCCTTTCTTCCTTTTATATTTATTTACGCTTTTTATATTCCAAATAGTGATCCTTAATCGATGCCTTCAAACCTTCCCATCATTTCCTTCTTATACCTTCACGAGGGATTTGTCTTTTATGAATAGGTATGACTTTGCACCAATCGCAGCCTTTTTAGTAATAGTCGCAACCTTTCATAATTCGCACCATACACTTGATTGCTGCCTAAATAAAAGATGGTCGGCCAGCATTAAAGGTGGTCAGCCATAATTTAATTTATTTTAACTTCCTTAAGGAAGTCAGCCTCTTGTAAATTAAATCTTTAATTTACTTTATACTTAAACTCTTTCTATCCTGTAGGGAATATTACAGTCCGCCCTTCCGAAGATTGCTTGTCCTCAAGCAATTCTAAATTTGGATGATTGAAGATGTCTACTCCTTACCACATAGCATCTTCCATAGGCAGGTTCTTCCATTTAACCAAATATTCAGGAACAACTTTATTTCTTAATTTCTTTTCCCTCACATCAAGGATAGGTGCAGGCTCCAATATTAGTTTTCCCTTGTCATCTAGTGGGGGTAACTCTTGACAAGGTATAACATGTTGCCCAAGTACCTTCTTGAGACGAGATACATGGAAGATGTTATGAATTTGGCTATTCTCTGGTAGTTCTAGTTCATAAGCAACTTCTCCAATCTTTCTTATAATTTTATAGGGTCCATAAAAGCGGAGCTTGAGCTTTTCCGCACTACTTCTTTTAAGGGAGGATTGTTTATAAGGCTGCAATCTTAGAAAAATCAAGTCTCCCACTTCAAATGTTCTTTCTACTCGATGACAACTGGCATACACCTTTTGTTGGTTTTGTGCTTGTTGCAAATTCTTTTTGAGTTCATTCAATATATCCATACTTTGTTGTACTAAATCTTTTGCACCGGGTACTCTCTTATTTGAGAGACCAAGTCCATAAATGATAGGGCTTCATAACCATACAATGCCTTGAAAGGAGACATCCCTATTGACATACGATATGTGGAATTGTAATAGTACTCTCCAAGATTTGACCATTTGATCCATGTTGTTTGTTGTCCTGTGGCATAATTCCGGAGGTACCCTTCAAGCCATTTATTCACAATTTATGTTTGTCTATCGGTTTGGGGATGATAACTAGTGCTTGGAGTTAATTCTGTACCTGTTAGCCGGAAAAGTTCTTGCCAAAATAAGCTAAGAAATCTGCTATCTCGGTCACTCACAATGTTTCGGGGTAGTCCATGCGATCTAAATACTTCTTTAAAAAAGAGTTCGGCAACTTGTGGAGCTCTATACTCCGTAGATATGGCAAAGAAATGAGCATATTTGGTGAGCCGATCCACTACCACAAAGATACAGTCTTTTCCTTGCACCTTTGGAAGCTCGGTGATGAAATCCATCGATATACTTTCCCACTTCTGATTTGGGATGGGTAAAGGTTGTAACAACCCGGCTGGAAAACTTTGCCCTACTTTGTCTTGTTGGCAAACCATGCATTCCTTCACATGCTTCAAAATATCTCTTTTGAGTCATTTCCATGAGAACCTTTCCCTAACTTGTTTGTAGGTTTTGAAGTAACCGTGATGTCCCGCTAATGCATTATCATGATAAGTTCGTATAATCCTCTCTTTTATTTTCGATCCTGGGATCAGGTATATACGATCTTTGTAGAGGATGAGTTCTTCTACCACCTTATACTTGTCTTCTTGTATTTTACCCTCCAATATGCCACTAGCAAATGTATCTTTGGCGTATTCAACAAGGATTGTGTGCTTCCAATCCATAGAGATTTCTGTTATAGAACATAAATGGGGTCTTCGAGATAACGCATCAGCCACAACATTGTTCTTTCCCTTCATGTATTCAATATCAAAATTGTAGGCCTGCAGCTTGCTCACCCATTTTTGTTGTCTATCATTCAAATCTTTTTGATTCAAGAAAAATTTCAGACTATTATGATCGGTCTTGACAATGAATCTTCCACCGACTAGGTATTGTCTAAACTTAGCCAGTGCATGCATAATGGCTAACATTTCTTTATCATAAGTGTAATAGCTTCTTTCTGTTTCTTTGAGTTTGCAGCTCTCAAAAGCTATTGCGTGTTTTCTTTGCATCAACACTGCTCCAATACCTTCTCCCGAAGCATCAAACTCTAATTCAAACGGACGAGAGAAGTCAAGAATGGCTAACATTGGGCAACAACTCGTTATTTCTTTAAGTTTATCAAAGGCCCTTTGTGCTTCCTCATCCCATGAAAATGCACCCCTTTTTGTCAAATCTGTTAGTTGTGCCGTTAGTTTTGAGAAACCTTGGACGAATCTTCTATAGTAGTTGCAAAGTCCTAAGAATCCCCTTAAGTGGATTAATGTTTTAGGTTGTGGCCAATCCAAAATTGCTTTGATCTTTTCTTCGTCCACACTCACTCCTTGTGCATTGATCTTATGCCCTAAGTATAAGATTTCGGTCATTCCAAATTCACATTTGGATGCTTTGGCAAGCAGCGAGTGTTTTTCAAGGATTCCCAATACTTCCTCTATATGCCTTAGATGGTCTTCCCAAGTTTTGTTGTAGATCAAGATATCATCAAAGAATACCAAAAGAAATCTTCTTAATTGTTTATTGAATAGGTGGTTCATACATGATTGGAAAGTGGATGGGGCATTTGTAAGTTCAAAGGGTAAGACTAAGAATTCATAATGCCCAAAATGACACCTAAAGGCAGTTTTGGGAACATCCTCTTTCCTCATTCTTATTTGATGGTAACTTGAACATAGATCAATTTTAGAGAAATATTTGGCACCATGTAGTTCATCAATCAATTCGTCCACTCGAGGTATGGGATATCGGTTTTTAATGGTTTTCTTATTAAGTGCTCTATAGTCTACACACATTCTCATAGTTCCGTCCTTTTTTACTAATACTACAAAAGAAGCAAAAGGAGTAGAACTAGGTTGGATATGCCCTATTTCAAGTAACTCTTGTATGGTTTTCTCAATTTCCTCTTTATATTTTCTTGGGTGGCAGTATGGTGTGGTGATGACGAGTTTTGTCCCTTCTAATTCAATGGTATGTTCAAAGCCTCTCTTTGGAGGTAATCCCGGGGGAATATCACTAAAAACCTTTTTACGCTTGTCAAGAATTGGTTGGACATCAATGTGAATGGGTCTTCCCTTGGATGAGGACCTATCTAGGATCAAACATTGTGCTACCCATTCAATTTGCCCATGCCTAATGGCTCTTTCCATCCTTTTCGATGATACAACCATAGGAGACCGATCTGATAAACCCTATAGTACTACTTCCTTCCCTTCGTGTTGAAAACATAGTTCTATTTTCTGGAAGTCTTGATAGTATCTGCCTAATGAGTGTAACCATTGTATTCCCAATACTACATCTATGTCACCCATGTTTACTACATAGAAGTCTTCCCTTATTTGGTGTCTTCCTAAAGTAAGGGAGAGTTGCTTTATCATTTTTGTACAAGGAGTGGTATAACCATCAGCCATCACTACTTTGAAACCTTCAAAGTCTTCGGTATGGAGTTTCATTCTTGTTACTAATCCTTCATCTATAAAGTTGTGGGTGGTGCCACTATCCACCAATACTGTTACCTTTTGGCCTTGTAAAACACTTTGAACTCTAAAAGGGTGGTATTTTGGTGCACCTGAGAGAGTTGACAATGCACTATTTGTTAATTCTTCTTCGTCTTGTTTCCACCTCTTTGTTTTGGGTTCCCTTTCTCGTTCATCTAATTCTTCATCACTCATGGCTTCTAGGTTGCGCACTTGTCCTCTATTTGCACATCAATGGTTTGGATTCCATTTTTCTTTACTTTTATAACATAAACCCTTCTTTCGCAATTCCTCTCTTCTTATAGGGGACCATTCCCTTGGTTTCTCATCTTTCTTGTAAGAAGGTTGATAATTTGACCTAGAAGGTACATCCTTGGAACGATAACTTGATCTAGATGGTACATCCTTGGGATAGGTTTTGTTCTTTGTTGTTGTAACTTCTAGTTTTAATGCTTTTTGGATACCATCTTCGAGGGTTGTTGGATCAAGAGCACCCACCAAACCACGAAGTGACTCCGTCAATCCTTCTATAAACATGTAAGTGAGCCTTTCCTCATCAACGACTGGCACCATGACTGAAATTCTTTGGGACTCGGCCACAATCTTCGATGGATCCCCTTTGTTTTAATTGCATTAATTCTTTAAAATGCCTTTGGGGATGTTTTTGATCAAATCAATTAATGAGTCTTTGTATAAATTCATCGTATGTTACGACATTATGGTGTCCTTGTGTGACAATCCTGTGATGCCACCATTCGTGTGCAACCCCTCCCAAGTGTAGAGTGGCAAATTTAAGAGCATCCTCCTCGGTCATGGGGCTAAGAGAAAGGTATGTGTCGAGCTTCTGGATCCATGCTCATGCCGTGACTTTTCTCGAGCCGTCAAAATTTTCAAGGTTTATCCTACTTACCTTTTTTTGTAAGTCTTTGTTAGGTTGCCTTTTATCTTTCTTTGATGTATTTCATGTTCTTATATCACAATAGTCTCTAAATGGAATATTTTTTCTAAGTTCAGGATCAATTGTGGAATAGGCCTCTATCAATTCCTCAATGTCATTTGTTGTTATGGGCTCTTCTTCTCTTGCCTATTCCTCACTAGGCAAGAATGTAGGTCATGTTGCTCTAGGTGTTGATCCTACAAGAGTTCTATTGTTTTCAAAATGATTGGAATTAACATCTTTCCCATTGATTTGTGTGGGTTTATTGATTGCATTATTTATGCTTTGGAGTGTTTGGAGAAGCAATTCCGATGTCTTCCCTTGTTGCTCCATAAAAGCCTTCAATTCGTTTCCCAAGTTGAACTCATGATCACCCATTTTTCTACTAGTACTTTGGCTGCTATTGGCTTCTAGTTTTCTTCTTTCCCTATTTAAGGCCCATTGAGCTCTTTGGCTTACTTGCATACACTATCTTTGATCCCCAGGCTGGCAAGATCAAAGCTCTGATACCACTTGTAATGTCCCCTTTTAGAATATCCCTGATTTCTTACCTGCAACAATAAATTTTACTAAAAAAGGACATTAGAAATAAAGATAATATTCAATTCATAGCATCATTCCTATTAAATTCATCTATCATTCATATTAAACTCATCTATCATAGCATAATTAATAATGAGATCAATACTTCATAACATAAATAATGAGATCAAATCATCATAGCATAATCAATATTTAGTTCAATCCATAATACAATTCCCCAAGCCAATCACATATTGAATCTTCTCGAAGTGTTAGTAAGCAACAATATTGTCAAGAGCATGAAAGGGGTCAGTCCACCTAACATCTCCCAGTTCACCTTGGAGGCTGGCCGTCCTCCTTGATCAAGCCCAAGAGCACTTAGTCGCCTCCTAGCACACGAGGCGTGCTTGATAAGATGCATGAAGACCGCTATTCAACAAGCCCCGAAGCACTCATAAGCCTCCTGGCCCACGAGCAACTAACTCGGGGTGGCATACTTGATGAAGGGGCCTATCAGTACTTCACCATCTCGTGAAGCCCGAAAAGGCTATCATTTCCTACTTACTAACCTCACCTTATTTCAATTGTATTGCTTGGGAATTCATATGATTGAAATATGTACCTCTTGATGGATTCCAATTTGCTGTTATAAATAATGTCTCTATTGTTAACAGCTATAAATATATCACTACTGATATATTCTTTTCTGCCTTTTATATTTATTTCTGCTTTTATATTCCAAATAATGATCCTTGATTGATGCCTTCAAACCCTCCCATCATTTCCTTCTTATACCTTCACAAGGGATTTGTCTTTTATGAATAGGTATGACTTTACACCAATCGCAGCCCTTTTAGTAATAGTCACAACCTTTCATAAATCGCGGCATACACTTGATCGTTGCCTTAATAAAAGATGGTCAGCGAGCATTAAAGGTGGTTGGCCATAATTTAATTTATTTGAGGAAGTCGGCCTCTTGTAAATTAAATCTTTAATTTAATTTAAACTTAAACTCTTTCTATCCTATAGGGAATATTACATCTAATTAGTTAAATACTAAGTAATCCTAATCAGTTCGGATTATTTATATTTAATTAACTTTGTTGGACCAATTTGTGATGTGAAATGACTTTTAGTATTTTTGTGAGCCACTTGGTGAAATAAAATAAAACAAAGAAAATTGCCAAAAAGGTGGACGACCAAGGAGAGGAGAATAAAAAATAAAATACTGGAGCGCCCAGAGGGAGGTCGGCCAAATTGAGGATAAAATAATAATAAAATTGCCAAAGGGAGGTTGGCCATGGAAGGAGTTATTTGATGGCTATAAAAGAAGGCAAATTGCAAGTCATTTTCATCACACATTCATATCTTTTCATTGGAAATTTTCTCTTGTGGCTGCAACTTTGGTTCAGCATATTCCAAGGACGAAAACCCTTAGGAATATTGGTGGATTGGACAAAAACCCAATTCCATCTTGGAGGTGAATTCATACGGAGTTCAAATTTGCACTTCATTGGAGATTTGGAAGGAAAGAAGGAGCTTCAAAGACATTTGTTTCTGCAGAAACCCTAGGGCCAAAATGTGTGATTTGTGCCAAATACAATTTGGAGGAGAGGATATATTCAGATTTTTAGATCAGATTTGGAGTGCCATCTTTTGGAGGGTTTTGAGCAAGATTTCAGCGAGATACTTGCTAGGGTTTCACCCTAGATTGAGCGCCAAGGTAGGCGATTTCATTTTGAAGTGTTGGAGCCAAGCCGCCACCACCCTCATTGTGCATGCCATTTGTCATTTTCAAGGGAGCGCTGCCTAGTTGGAGGAATTCGCCCATCTAGGCTTTGCTGATTGACATCATTATTCGCCATTTTATACTTTAGTATTCAGAAATCAGAATTATAGATCATTTGTGTTGCATTTGGATGGTTATATCTTGTGGTAGAATTCATGGTTGATATCATCATCATAAGGGCACATCATTAGCATGTTATTTGAGCATTTTGGCACATGTATATTCACTGTCCACAATTATTTATAGTTCAAAAATGAAAAATCCGAATTCAGATGTAGGGTTTGAGAAGAAGAAAAATCAGAAATTTAGGGCAGATCTGATTAGGGATCTTACACACCATCGCTAGAGGCAACTCTGTCCTCTTGTATGGTCGTCATGGTGAAGTTGTCACGAGACAAGGTTAAGACTTCTACTTGTGTCATCATGCTTTGTGCATTGACACCATGTGCTTGAGCATCATTGCATTATGATGGGGCATTCTAGTGCATTGGTGTACATTGTGGTGCATTAGTGACACATTTTTATCACGAAAAATTTGGTCATCCATTCTTTGACCATTAATGTCTTGGGCCAAAGATTGGGGCATTATCAAAGTGAAAACAGTCCGTTAAAAGTGCAGCAAAATAACCCTCAAAGCTGCAAAATCGGTCTGGAACCTCGCAACAACAGAACAAAATTCTGAAAAAGGCAGAGATTAAGGTGGTATTCTGCTGGAAAATACTGCACAATGTTGATGACCACTTTCAGCACTGCTGCATCTTCGAATTGGTCTTGCTATAGCAAAATCTGCTTATACACCTGCACAAAGACTGAAAGCAGAGCCTAGTTCAGCTGCAAACACCAAAGGGTGAACTGCTTTGAGTAGAAAGGTAAACTGAACCTGAGTTTTATGCTTTAAAACCTGATTTTTGCTTTCATGGCTGACTATCCAACATAGGCACCACCTCTTTTGAAATATTGCTGACTTGTTATAAGTGGTGTGCCATAATGTGAATTCAGCCTGGTTTAAGTGATAGAAGTGTGTGCCGTAATGATCCTCGCCAAGGCAGAACTTTCCAATGGTTTTGCCATGCCCTACAAATGCTAGGCAGAACTTTAACATGACTTAACCATTTTTCAAATGCTGGGTGCACTTCACTGTAGTCTCTGCCGGGTAATAATGGGTTTGACACATGCCTAGAAGATAATTGCCATCTTTTAGACTTTGAGGCAGAATTTTGACATGCCCCAACCAGGCAAAATTCTTCAATAATTTAACCACATTTACAAGGCAGGATTTCATGCCAACTTTGCCAATATTCAAGAGCAAGCAGGATTCCTCAATGACTTAGCCCTGTCTAGATGAAAGCGGAATTTTTTAGTGGCTTTGCCAAGATGGGCGTATGCCATAAGAGTTTCTGCCAGGCAGAAAGGTAATATGCTTCCGCTTCATGTCTCTCAGCTGGGTTTAAATTGTCTAGGAGTGCACCTTTATGGACTTTCCCTTTTTTTCATTGAGGTCTAAACAGGGTTTTCCAAGGGTTCTGCCACTTTGCCACTTGCTGTTTGCTGTTGAAGTTGCCACTTTATCCATGGGAAGATTCAAACAAAAACCTTTGTTCTGCTGCTCACTTCTTCATGCTGCTCGTTCTCAATTTCTGCCCTTGGAATTGTTGTCGGCTCCTGTTCTGCTGAAAATGACAAATGAGTGTGAAATGACAGCTATCTCATCTCGTATATATATTTCCTTGCTCATAACCTGATTAGGTTGGCCTTGATCATGGAAATTTTGTTTTTATTTGAAAAACATTCAATGGTGTAAAACTATTATAACCATAGCTCTGAAAGTAAACTATTTATCCTACATGTAAGAGCTAAAAAGGGGGAAACAGGGAAAAAATTTTAAGTTATTTATAGGGAAAAAACAATTAGAAGAAAGCCTTTTATGCTTTAGAACAGATAAGGTCTAAGTGAAGGCTTGTGTATCAATGATTGGTGGAAGAGTAATCCTTGGCCAAGTACACAGCCCATACTGTTATTCGTGTAATATGCTACCCAGAATTTTTTTTTAAAACAGACAACAACACTGAAAGTTAAGTGCAGCAATGTTTCTTCCACACTCTTCTGATCACCCAGATCCCAATGTGGGCAGGGTGAGAGCATACAAGTGATTCCGAGTTAGCATTCAAAACCATAAACCAACAATGAGAACAACTTCCACTTATTCAGTGGGCATCCGCTTATGAAGCAGGCATCCACTTAATCGTGGGAATGAAACTGAAAGGAAACATCCACTTATTTAGTGGGAATCAAACTGAAAGGAAACATCCACTTATTCAATGGGAGAAACAGAAAAGGAAACTAGGCACATCCACTTATTCAGTAGGAAGCCATTAGAAAAGACTAATAATTTCTATCCACATTGGCGGTTGAACCATCCAGGGGTTACATCAGATGTTCGCAACTTTAAAGAATAATTACAATGAAAAGAAAAGATAGCAAACTCAACAATACCCATGTTTTCCAACTTGTCTAAACAGCTACAACCAACTAGTTCATAGAAACATATGCAAAATGGAGGTAGAACACAAGATATATGTGCAAATGGAATACCAAATACCTCAAACCAAGGAAGATGAAGAAAAACACTGTTTTGAATCCATCCTGTCACTGCTGTGAAACTATTTGCAGGTCTGGAAACTCTGTGACAGCACTGAAGAAACCCATCTGCAAACCCAAATCACCTCTTTCCACACTTCAAATGCATGGCAATGTATTATACCATCTAAGACACTTCCCACACCATAGATAAAACTCCCAAAACAGGGCAATTTACCTTCAGCAAACCCACGTCTGCTACCTAGCTGGTATGGCTTGATAAGGGTGTACGGCTTGCATAAATGTTCATTGATCTGGAGAAACTCCTCAAAGGTTTAAGCAATGTCGGCGCCCAAGGATGATTCTTATTATCCTAGCAAAAACTGAGACAAAAAAATTCATTAAACACTCCCAAAACCAAACGACCACCTCTACTGGTACGGACATGAAGTGTACGGCCACTCCCAGCTACTCCAAATCTACATCAAATACTCATGAAACTGCTCAGAAATAAGTGTTATAACAAGGCAACAACAGTCCAAATATCATTTCAGACATATATACACTTTCCTATTCCAAACTCCCAGCATCCTCATACAAAGTACGGCCAGGAAAGGGGTACGGCCAGCAGGGAGCTTCAATCATTCAGAAGACTCAAAGAACAACTCAAAAAAACATTCTAGAATCCATCACCTTTGATAACAATCACTTTCAAATCCAAAACTGTTAGAAAACATCAAACTCCATTCAGCTCTGTGTGGTTCCTGGATGAAATCGCCTCGAGCCAGCTAGGGTGTATCTTTCACCACCGAAACTGACCTTCTCTAAGAGGGTTTTCGTCATCAAGAAGGAATGGAAGAACATGCAGGTTCAATCCAGCAGCATAACAATATCAAACAATAGCATCCATAGCAAAATGAGCTCTCAACTCTTTTATATAAGCACTTTTTGGAGTAGCATATAAAATGAATTATTTATTGGAAAAATAAACTTTTCCACTCAAACTCCAATATTTCCCTTTTTTCACCAACATAAGCTCTCACCTTTTATGTGCCTATAAGAAAGAGTGATTTTTCCCCATTTCAATGAGCTATAACACTTAAGTCTTTCTTAAATCTTCCCAACCTTAGGTGACCTAACTGATATCATTAATAAAATAGCTCATTTAATCACCAAATTTGCGGAAAGTCCCAAACTAAAGCAAAATGCAAATTAAACCATACCAACATACTCTGGAAGGTTTGAGATGAAATGTGACGCCATCGGGGTGACTTACTATAAATAGACGGTTTCTCCAAGAAGTTTGGAGAGCAAACTGAGAAGCCAAAAATGCTTCTGAAAGCATCATTGTGACCCTAAACACCAACCGAGCTCAATGCCAACATCAACTGCTCTGAAAAACTGATCCACGGCCATTCCATGAACATTGGAGTTCTCTCGAATATGACGAATAGCCTCTGAAGGACTAAGAACAAGCATAATACGCACAAAAGGTCTATGCGCCAACAAGGGAACATTACAATTTGATCCCCATGATTCTTGATGATGAAAGTGACCTCTTTGTCTTTCTTCCAGAACAGATCAAGAAAACTAGGATATTGATAGTCAAACTTAACAGATAACATGGTTTATAAACTGGACTTGCTCCATTGAAACCAGAAAAAAAACAGTTGGAAATATCAAACAAAATATGACTGAAAATGCAGATTCCAACTCTAACCAGTCTCCTAAGCTCAGAAAAATGGACTTTGCTAATAGGCCTAACTATTGGTCTGATTGTCAAAGGGAAAATCGTCAACATTACTCAAGTTTTCAGTGGAAGAATTATACTTGTGAGACTGAGGTTTGCCATGCAATTCCTCCGCTAACCTGTCACAGGCCACATGAGCAAAAGTAATGCCCGAAGGTTGGATCATTTCCTTCTGACCATACTCTTTATCAGATGTAAATTAGTGAGAAGAAATCCAAGAAGACATTGTTTTGCTTCATTTTGAGATTTTGCAAGTGAGCCTCATTATAGAATAGAATAGAAGAGTTTTAACATCCATGAGGCCAAAGATAGCCTAAGAGAGAGTAGACCCTGTTATTCTTGCTTTCTGAATTGCTGATCATCTGCTATTCAATTTGATAATTAACTCCCCCATTTTCTCAACTGTCTCCTCGTTGAACAGATCCTATAACAAAGCTGCCATTAAATTATTTGTGTACTTGGCCCAGATGTCATTGCAAGCTTTATATTCCAAAATAAAGTGTTTTTCTGTTTCCACTACCCCAGTTGTGTAAAAGGCACAAACTCTCTCTTCCCATACCTCTTTTGGCCTTTTCCATCTACCCCTTTCACACTGAACACGATGTGAATTAGTCTTTAACTGAACTATGAGAACTTTGCTCTCCAAGGAATATTGGCCCCTATATAGGCCTGTTGTGATAGTCTTAAACCTCATTATGATTCTCTGCAGCGCTTCCAAATTAAATGTCAGCAAACTATATAGTCCAGGAGTATATCCGTGATTTAGAATCATTTAATGTAATCAAAAAATAATAATAATAATGGAACCGTAGGACATGCAGCATTACCCTCGATATTCTGAAATGCTTTGTTACTTTAAACCTGACTAGGCATGACCAAAGAATGGTACAGTAAGGAATTTGTATTGTCTTTCTAGAAAGTTAAGCGTTTGTTAATGACCAAGAAGAAGACCTCCCTCCTACGTTACAACATTTCTAATCAAAATTTCTCTGCCAATAAGCAGACCCACTAGTTTTTCAAATAAATTAGTCAGACTTTGTTCGATTTGGCTTGATTTAAGATGGAAATGTAGAATAGTTAATACCTGGGCAGTGAGAATGCTGCGAGCCGCAAAGATGTGATGGATAGAAGAATGCAGACCCATCCTACTTATCAACTTTCCTGCCATGTCTGTGACTTCTAGGAAGCGAGTTACATGCTTCAATTTGATTGTTCCAATATAAAGAGGCGTGCTGTTTCTTTTACATTTTCTTCACAGTTCTCCAGGATTTTCTTTCAGAATTTTTCAACCAACCAAAATTGATCGATGGTCTATATGTGTCTTGAATCTGTGTAACTCCCGAAAAGAAACTATGTTCCAATTTTCAACATCAATTTGGACACCTTATTTTAAACACCGTGCCCACCCCGCCCCACGCTGAAGGCGCGTTCGTGGGCTCTCATATTTAAGATGGCTAAGGTTAATATATGATTTGCCAATTGTAAAGAAATAAAACACTTTACTAAGTTTTTAGGTAATTTAAATAATAATAAGACAAAAATAACAATATTAAACATGGTAATAGAGTATTTTGCTAAAGACTTATTTAATAAATTTAACTAGTATATTTATATTTTAAAAATATATCATGGGTCTATTCCACTTTAAATGTGTGTTTTTCATAGTTGTAATTTTCTCTATTTTTTCCTTTCAATTATTTCTATTTTTTTTTATTTTTTTTTGTTTTTTCTAAAAAAAATTTTGGTTTTTATTTTTAATTTGTTTTAATGCTTCTATGTTTTTTTGCACTTTTTGTGTTTCATAGTTTTTGTGATTTTCTCCACTTTTTTCCTTCAACTATTTCCATTTTCTTTTTGGTTTTTATTAAGCCAAGAGGCATTCTACAATCACAAGTTGAAGAGTTGAAAGATTCCAAGATTCCGTGTAATTTTTACGCCGAGAGGCGTTTTAGAATCACAGCAGGCAAGGCTTAAATTTGACAGTCAACCTTGTTTGTCAAGCAATTTTTTTATGACAGTTATCTATTCAATTTTGCCTTTAAAATACTATGATACACTTTAGTATAAGTAAATTACATAAAAACCAAATATATCTATCATCATAATCCTATATACATTTTGACAATTTGTCCAAAATCTCTCCTTTCATATGATACAGTCTTTTCAAAATTTCAATTGTATTTTACAGGTAAAATGCCTAAATACAACTATACAACTGTCAAATTTAACCCGTGACAGCAAGGGTGGAGTTGAAGAGTTAAAGATTCAAGATTCTATGTAATTTTATAAGATTTCAATCTAAAAACCAAAAAAAAAAGATTTATATGCATGAGATTATTACAATAAATACACCACTATCAAAGATGCTTTTGCTATTTTAAACCAAAATGCAAATATTCTAACATGCCAAGAATAAGAAATATATTTAATGGGAAATGAAACACTTGCATTCTAACTACCAGTAATTTATAAAAAATAAAAAAATAAAAACCAAAAACCAAAAAAGAAATTGGAAGATATGTCTCGGTGTATTTTTAAATATAAATATACTAGTTTTTTATTTTTTCCACTTTCTTTTTAGCTTCCATAGTTTTTGTGATTTTCTCCACCTTTTTTCCTTCAACCGTTTCTAATTTCTTTTTTGTTTTTATTTTTTTCATTTTTTTTTTTTTTTTAAATTTTTTTTAATATATTTAAACAGATGAGTGCTCTCATCTCTACCCTACTGTGATTGTAGAACGTCTCTCAGTGTAATTAGTATTTTGTAATTAGATTTAAATTAGTATGTTATGAGAGATTGCTTCTTATTTTGTTTTCTATTATAAGTTAAATTTGAATTTTAGAAAAAAATATTTTTTATTTATCGAAATGAACTTGATTCATGAATTTGATCTATGTCTACAAAAATGATTTGTGTGTTTTTTGATGTCTAAAATTTACTCACCTCAGTATTTGGACATGTCTAAAAATTGACAATGTTAATGAACACCTTTAGGAGCTTGCTATGTGAGGATCTTCTCCTTAGTCAAACTTTTAGATCCAAATTAATGATTTGAACATGAACAAAGACATTGCAAGCAACCATCCCTAGTCTGTCGCTAATGATGCAAATGTTGATGTAATTTGACAATGGAATGTGATGACTTGGATCACTCTTAGATTGATAAGATGATTAGATCCTTGAAGGTGAATTGGGATTTGTTCTTTTATACGATACCCTAACATGCAAATCACACATTTCACACTTAAGTTGGCAAGTAACAACTATTAGGAAGGGAATTGGTTTGGGCTCATCTTGAATTTTGAATTTAAAGGTTCAAAGGTTCATTTTTGTGGGTGCATATTGACCCAAGTAAATGAATGGATAAACTACATATCAAATTCAGATCCTTAAGATGTGGGAAGTCATATTCAAACAAGGATCTCATAATTTGCCAGTATGTTAGATGTACGTGTCATTCGTTACATTTGGGACAAACTCGTAAATGTGTGTCTAAAACAAAGGGGAAATTTGTTAGGTGTGCACTTTTCACCCTTATATCTTGACCCCACTTTGACTTGTATGTGAACTACTATGAAGATACATATCAAAGTAAACAAGTAATCAACATAAAAGTAGATAATAATCACTCATAAAAAGGATATAAACAAGGATGAGAAATCCATGCACAATCCTTGTAATGAATGCTCCATCTTAAAACCTACAATTTACAAATTTCCATGAGTAACATCCAATAAAACCTAAAATGGGCACTAACACAATTACTTGACATTATTAATGAACAAATACTAAATGCAAAAAGAGATAAGGATTGTGAAGGAGCTAGCAAGAAGAAACTGATATGCATTAAGCATGGTGGGGGTCTATAAAAAGAAATTAATATTCATTAGGCACAATGATAGATTGCAAAATATATATTGATATCTATTGGGACAATGAGAACATACAAAAAAGAAACTAATATATGTCGAGCATGGTGAGAGCCTATAAAAAGAAACTAATATTCATGGGCACAATGGTAGCCTACAAAAAAGAAATTAGTATTCGTTGAGCATGGTGGGAGCCTACAAAAAAGAAATTGACATCCATCAGGCATAGTGAAAGCCTATAAAAAAGAAATTGATATCCATTGGACACAATGGTAGCTTGCAAAGCATGATGGGAGCCATCAAGAGGAAATCGATATCTATTGGGCACAATGGGAGCCATCATACCCATGAGCTAATCACTACAATCATACTCATCAAATAACATTAGTGATAGTATATATGCCCCCTCCAATTGGTTACATACAAGGGATGCAAGGAATTGGAGGAGAGGAGAAAAATATATGATCATGTAAAACATAATAAGAATGTAATAAATGTCATAGATAATATTGTGTGACAAGCATGTAATAAGAGAATAAGATATGATCATTGAAGCATGTGTAAGAAAGAGAAACAAGGTGCCCCCAATGTGAAGGACAATAATCAAGTGATAAAATATAAAGTGTCGTAACATATAAGCATTATAAGCATAAGCATGTAAGATATAAGATGTAAACATGAATGAGATGCCCCAAGTGAGGAAACATGGTATAAATCATAGACAAAGATAACATGCAATATATATATATAAAGTAAACAAAACATAATATAAATCATAGACAAAGATAACATGCAATATATATATATATATATATATATATATATATATATATATATATATATATATATATATATATATATATATATATATATATATATATAGTAAACAAGACATAATATAGAAGATGGAATAACAATGGAAAGCTCGCATAAAAAGCACAAGCTCACACATGATATAAGATAATGAAAATTTTGAAAGAATAAGGGACAAAGCAAAAGAAACTATGTTTTTGGTCAATGTGATTGGAGTGGTTTCCAAACACTCCATGCTTTGCATCATCCCAAATCCACAAGGAAAACATGAGAAGAGACACATACACAACATAAGAAAGAAGTGACAACAAACCACACATCACATGTTCCTAGCAACTTGTGTAAATGTGTACCGCTAAAGGAGTCTTTGCATCATCCACATTCTAACTAAGGACATAGAAACAACATAACATAAAATAAAGCTAATTATATAAATATAGGCATATAAATAAAACTAAAATGCTCAAAGTATTAACCAACAATGTGGTAAGAATCTTCCTCCAATAGATCATCATTATCCCAATCATGTCACGTCTCAAACTATTATGCTTTATGAACTTAACTATAATTAGAACTATTTTATGGATAATTATTTGTGGATTAAGTGAATGTTACTTCTATTGAAAATGATGAAATGTATAGTGCTTCGACTATGGATTGGTCACTAACCTATTAATGGGAAAATTGAGTTCAATGTTGGCAAGTTGTCGAAGATAAGAGTATGGTTGAGGTAGAGGTGATTAGCCACCTAGCAGGGATGGGATGGAGAAACTCTAGGTTGCACACATGGGCACTTAGTTGCATTTCATTAGCATCTTATCACTGCACAAATGATGATTGATGAATTGACTTATTGCACATGATAAATTATCTCAGTTATGCTTACTTTACATACATAGTCAAATTTTTGGTTCATTAAATTAAATTGTCCTTTGAATAAAATAAAATAGATTTAGAAGTTATATTTTTCTTTTATTAAATTAGATGAGAAAGAAAGTGATTTCTTTTTTTTGTTTAAAATAAATTTCATATTCATTCTTTTGTGATAAATTATAAATGAGTGGTAATTTTGAATTGATAATATATATATATATATATTAGTCATAATATTTATAAAAATAGATTCTTTTATCCTATTAGATAATGACAATCAAACAGATAGAATAAAACAATAATAATAGAAAGCAAATAAAACGATAGAAAACAAAACAAAAATGGAATAAAGCAAGACAAAAAAGAAAGGAAAGAAAGCAAGAAAAAGATGGAAACTATAATCATAAAAGGAGAGAAAACTCTTAAAAAAGGATGCAGGCAGAGAGGATTTCAAAGGAGATTAGACATTCAGTGCGGGAAAAGAAGAAGAAAAGGGTGGAAAATGCAGAGGAAAAATGGAAAGAGAGCCGAGAGCAAATAGAGAAGGAACGGTTTCATTAAGATACTGGTATGTATACTCATCAAATTATCTCACCTGTGTAGAATAGAATTTCTCCTCAATCTCGAACTATCATTGTTTCGTGGCTTGTGTTGAAAGTATAATCTTTTAGATGAAAGTAGTTAATTGCCTTTCCTCTGTATAAATCCTTGTTGTAGATGTGCGGTATTCTTTCTTCCAACCGTATTGCCTTTCTCTACAATCATCTCAAAATGCATACTCGGCCTTTATCCTTTAAACATTAAAAATATTATAATGCTCTCCCTCGTTTATAGAGTAAGTCTTGACTTCCTTGTAAACCAGATTTCCTTGGTTACCATGTGTGGCCCTTAGTGAAGACCGGCGCATATTCATCCGCATAGACTTTTATTCTCCTAATCGGCTCCTTGTTGTGATGGGCGCCAGCCGTATAATTGACCTTTTAGGAGACTTATCATTTTTTTAGAATCATTTTCAAATTTTTGTTTTAATCTTTCCAAATTGTTGTGATAAAATCATTTCTTATCATTGTTATGAAGGCGTTTAAATCATTGTTCTTTTAAACACCATTTGCTAATGAACCAAATCGCCGTTTAGAATCATTTCAAAATCGCTATGTTCAAACCATTTACAAAGTGCCATATTACTTGAACTTCTCTTCGGCATGAGTAAGTAATCTTACTATATCTTGCAAGCATTACATTCCATGAGATGACATCTCATTGAGACACGCTGTCAGATAGTTTTAGACAAATCTATTTTTATTTTTATATCTTGCGACCATTGCATATCAAGCATTTTATACATACCTGGCAGCGCTTTATTTAGATTTCCTATACTGAAGCCGCGCCTTGAGGCATTCTGTCAAATGTTCTTTTTTTATGTTTTTGAAATAATTGATATTTAGAGATATGGATTTTACCCTTTGTTCTAGTCGATTTATTTATTGTTTATCATCTGTGCTATTACTTCAGCTTAAAGCTGATTGTATTATCATATGTGCTATCCTTTACGGCTTACAGTCAAGTTTCCATTATCAATCTGTGTGCTTAGCCTGTGCAACTCTTTGGCAAGGGTCAAATATATTGGCTTAGCATCTAGCATTATAATTTCTCCAAATACTCTTAAGCCTTTTAAACTTTATTCCTCTATTAGCAATGTTGCCACAGTGCACATTAATTCACTCTTTATGGTTTCTTTGATTATGTTTTGCTTATGTTGTTTTGTCTTCCTATTTCTTGGTGCTAACTACTCCAATCAGCCTTGGCCTGAGTGGTCATTGAGCACACAGCAACTTGTCTTTTCAAATGATCTCATTTTTTTATTATCTTCTATGAATCACACCTCTGCATTTGTCTTCACTAAAATTGTATTATTAACTTTTGATCTATAGCTTAACTTTATTTGTTCACTCCCTATTGAATAGTAAGATGATATGAAGTTAGAAAAGATGACTATAAGTAACTAAATAAACTTAGATACAATAAATATATGCCAGTTAAACATATGATTAGATAATCGATTTAGCCTTGAGCAAATTTCATGAATAGATCTATAAACATCAATTGAAGGATAACACATCATATGACAATTAGGCAACACATAAATTCACATTTAAGGTAAAATTGTTTTAATAAGAAATTAGTAGCCACCAACAAGCTTAATATGTATGCAAGTAATCTAATTATCTTCACAATTGTCGCTTAGCAAAATAAGAAAAGTAGTCTCATATTGGAAAATAATTGATTTATTGAAATAAGTTTCAAACGTTAATCACATAACACCATATTTATCGAATAGAGCGTATAATTTTCTCTAACTTTCATTATGTTAACATCTGAATATGAATTATGGTGAAATTTCTTCTACTAATGCATATATATGAACAAATTTGGAGTCAAGTTTTATAGTTCCTTGAAATAGACCAATGTATGTATTATCTAGTAGTAGAGTTAGCTATTTTCCTTATGTAACTTCCAAGACAAGATGCCAAGTGTGGATTCACAAAGATGGTAGACTTTTTTTTCAAGTTTTACCAGTTTATTTTTATTGCTTTGGCCAAAGCTAGATATACCATTGAAATAGATGGAAATGAAAGCCTAGTTGTATTTATTTATTTTATCTCTGTCACATCCTGCATGCAAGACATATGTTCATTCTAGTTTAGAGTGCATATAAGCATCAGGCTTGCATCAAGAGTCTCCCTCCTGCCCATCTGTTCCAGGTTGCTAGGCACCTTGTGCAAGGTCAGGGATTCTTCAAGTTAGGAAGAAACCCCAAAAAGTGTAGTGTTTTGTGGTTGGGTGGAAAAAGCACCTTAACCATGCTCTTGGCCTTCAGCTTGCGGAAGACCGGTGGGTCATGGTGACTGAAAATAGATTTCATATGTTATGTTTAGCCAAATATGTAATTGTACTTGTCACTGATGTATTATTGTTGTATTATTGATGTATTTGGAACAATTGAAAAGATGTAATATTATTTCCTTCTCGTGCTTGTAGATACACTTTACTTATTATGAAAATTTGCAAAATGTTATACATTTATGGATATCCTAGTTAATGAAATGATTTACTTTCTATTTTTGGATTGAGTTGCTTTTCATTGGTTATTTTTAGTAAGTGATATTTTTTAGACTTTATATTTGGTATCAGAGCATCTAGGTTAAACACTAGGAACTTCGCCTATTTACACTAAAGATGTGAATGTGTGTAAATTGATTAAGATGGATACAAGGCACATTAGCCAAAGTGGAGGGTCCCATGGAGACCAAAACGAGAGATTAGACCAAATTCTCGCCCTGATGACCCAAAAAGGGACTAAAATGGACAATCTGGAGCAAGAAATGCGAGCAAGCCAAGTTGGGTAGAGCCAAGATGGAAGTGGAAACCACAAAAGTGAAGCAAGAAACCTTGAAAATGAAGGAAATGTAGATAATCAAGAAAGAGTAGCCGAGGAGTTGGGCAAGGACCTTAAGGTCACCCCGCCGAAGTTTGATGGAAAAACAATCGAAGATGGGGTGGAGGCATGGATAATTGAAATGGAAAAGTATTTTTCCCTTCGCAACTTGTCCAATGAGACCAAAGCAATCTGGGGATCATATCAGCTCACCAGCAAAGTAACCACTTGGTGGGATAATGAAAAAGTTGAGAAGCAATTATTACCTGGGTAAATCACATGGGAGTACTTTCGACAGCTTTTTAGGAAGGGATGGTTACCCTAGTTGTACTTTGACAAAAAGATGACTGAGTTTCAGAATCTTAGTCAAGGAGGGATGACAGTGACATAGTACTGGGAAAGATTCTCCCATCTGCTCAAATATGTACCACAGTACCAGTTAGATGAGAGGTTTTGAATCTGGAAATTTATCACGGGGTTAAGGCCTTAAATCAAGGCAAGTGTGGACTTTCACAACCCCTCAACTATGGATGAAGTCTTCGAGAAAGTAATCAAACAGGAGCAAAAGTTACAACAGGTTGCCAACTACCGTAAGAGTAGGGATGCGAAGTATGGAAATAAGAAGTTTCAGGGGAATAACCAGAATAATAATAATCATAAGAATAATAATCAAGGCAACAATAACAACTGACAAATCAAGAATCTAAAAAGGGGAAATAACTATCAGGACCGCAATGGTGGGAATCAGAATAAAAACAATAAGAGGGCCAACTACAACAACAACAATAATAATAACAGTAACAGGAGAGACACATCAAATAAACCTCGAGCACCCTGTAGAGGATGTTATACTTGTGGTGGAGAGCATTATGTCAGTGTGTGTCTATAGAGAGAAAATAACTAAAAGAACAGGAATCAGCACCAGATCCATGCGGCGGTTGACAACCGCCAAGCAGATTTCCAAGCGACACCGATCCAATGCACCAGTAAGCTCTCTGATTGTCCTATTTCTATATTAATTGACACTGGAGCCACCGAATGTTTCGTAGATTCTAATGTGATTTCTAAGTTATCTATTAAACCCAATTATATGGCTAATTCATGGAAAGTTCAATATGGGAATCAGGTAGAGAAGAAGGTAGAGCTATGTCTTGCTTGCAATGAATTAGACCTTCCCAGCTTCCAAACCTAATTCATCCTGTATGTGGCACCCCTAGGGTCTTACAATATAATTTTGGGGATTAATTGGCTCACTGAGCATAAGTCTATAGTGGATTGTGAAGGGAAAATTGTGAAATGTCTCGATGATCAGGGAAACTGTGTAGAAATTCATGGTTTGAGAAGGACCTTCGAACTCAGGCAAATTTCTGCCATGCAGTTGAAGAAAGCTAATAGGAAAGGGTGTGCCATATATGCAGTTAAGGTTAGGGACCTTGATAACTCGAAGCCATCGGTTAATGATTATCCTGTTCTGAAAGAGTTTCAAGATGTGTTTCCAAATGAGCTAATCGAGTTACCACCAAAAAGGGAATTCAACTTCTCGATAGATTTGCTACCTGGAACTGAGCCTCAATCGAAAGCACCTTATAGGATGACTACCATTGAGTTGTATGAATTGAAGGCATAGTTACAGGAGCTGCTAAATCAGGGGTTCATCAGACCAAGTGTGTCTCCATGGGGAGCACTAGTCATTTTAGCGAAAAAGAAAGATGGAACCTTGAGGTTATGTGTTGATTACAGGATGCTCAACAAGGCCACCATAAAGAATAAATATCCACTTCCAAGGATAGATGAAATATTTGATCAAATGAAGGGAACCAATGTGTTCTCGAAGATAGATCTAAGGTCGCGATACTATCAATTAAGGATAAAAGACGAGGACATATCTAAGACTGCAATCAAGACTCGATATAGGCACTATGAATCTAGCGTGGTACCATTCGGGTTAACCAATGCCCCTACAACATTTATGAACCTGATGAACTGTGTATTTCGAGACTGTTTGGATGATTTTGTGTTAGTATTTTTGGATGACAGCCTATTCTATTCTAAGTCAGTAGAAGAGCATGATAAGCACCTGAGGATAGTCTTGCAATGCTTAAGGGAGCGTAATCTTTTTGGGAAGCTATCCAAATGCACTTTTTATCAAAGTAAGGTGCACTATTTATGCCACATCATTTCACCAGTAGGGATAGGAGTGGATCCAGAAAAGATCAAAGCAATTATAGAGTGGCAAGCACCACAGAATGTAACAGAAGTCTGAAGTTTTATGGGACTTACCGGATATTACAGGAAATTTGTAAAGGGGTTCTCTACAATAGCAACATCCATCACCTCGCTCCAAAAGAAGGAAAATAAATTTGAGTGGAGTGATAAGTGTGAACAAGCATTTCATCTTTTGAAGGAGAATCTCACAACTGCACCTATCTTGACTGTGCCAGATCCAAATGGGCACTTCACTATGACAATAGATGCTTCAAGGGAGGGTTTAGGAGGAGTACTTATGCAGGATGGATAGGTGGTGGCATATGAGTCTAGGAAATTGAAACAACATGAGTTGAACTATGCACCACATGATTTGGAGTTAGCTGTCATGGTGCATTCTCTTCAAATGTGGAGACACTACCTTCTAGGGAAGCCCTTCGAATTCAAAACAGACCATTTGGGGCTTAAGTACATCTTCACTCAGCCTAATCTAAATGCTTGATAAAGAATATGGTTGGAGTTTTTGAGTGAGTATGATTTTGGGATTTTAATTATAAAGGGAAAGGAAAACAAAGTAGCAGATGCCCTTAGTAGGAGGAGACATCTTGCAACTATGCTCACTGTAGGATCAAATTTCAGGGAACGGGTGATTCAGGCTCTACCAAAAGATGAATATCATGATAGAGTGAAACAAGCCTTAGAGTGGGATTCCTTTGATCATAGGTTTGATGGATATATGATTGAGATAGATGGACTCTTAAGGTATCAAGGAAGGATGTATGTTCTTAACTCGAGGTAGTTGAGGAAGCTAGTGCTCAAGGAATTTCACATTGCACCATACTTAGGGCACCCCAAAGTGACAAAAATGATAGAAGGATTGAGGCCTTTATACTTCTGGCCAGGACTGAAGAAGGATGTTACTAAATTTGTAGCCTGATGTTCAGAATACTAGTGAGTTAAGGATGAGCACGTGCATCCGGCAGGACTTTTATACTCACACAGTGTGCCAAAGTATAAGTGGTAGGTAATCAGTATGGATTTTATTCAGGGGTTTCCCATGACCAAGAATTGACATGATGTCATCTTGGTTGTTGTAGACAAGTTGACAAGAGTGACTCACTTTATCCCAGGGAATCTCAAAGATGGATCTTTAATCTTAGCCAAAAAGTTTGTTTAGAATTTTTTTCATTTACAAGGAGTGCCAGAAATGATCATCTCTAATCGCGATACTCACATGACTTCTAGATTCTAGATGACATTGAATGCATCATTGGTGACTAAATTGAGCTTCAATTCGGCCTATCATCCTCAGATTGATGGTTAGACAGAGAGGGTGAATCAGGTGGTGGAGGATCTCTTAAGTATGTATTGCATGGACCAGCAGCATAAGTGGGATGTAGCATCACTATCTATAATGCTCAAGATTTAACTTAAACATTCATCTTAATCAAGAGATTAGTTAACAATATGTTTATGCAAATCAATTCTTAACCATAAAGAATCATTATCTTTTCATCAATTAAGCATGTCATTCTAATCAGAATATAACAAAGCTTACAATACAATAATCATTTACAAAGCTTTAGTGAGTAGCCATCACTAATCATGTACAAGTTATGCCCAAAGCATCATAAATCAATTCATATATTACAATAGACCATCTGGTCATAAATTCAAACATTGTATCTGGAAACAATGACATCTGTCTCTGTAAGCCTTTGTTTATCTCATGCCTGGGAAGGAGAGCATCATCCTGGTGCTTTTCCACCAACTACGGACTTGCGGTCCCCCACTCAACTTCCAAACTGGAAGTGGCCCTACCCTTCACAGAAAGGTTAGATATTAGGAACCCTTAGGTTAGCCATATGAGTATCTGGTGTTGTGTCCTTCCTAATGTCTCACGGTCACACAACTATAGATCCACTCTAACTATGTATGACACTACTGGAGACACTAGGTCATCTAGAGCACTATGGACCGACAATGCATGCAGAGACGGATGCATTACTTTGGCCAAAGATTTTACATGCATAAACGTTATGCATTGAACATTGTCATATGTCCACCACCTTGACTTGACTTATAAGTTGTCATGTCCTACAGTGAGTTCAAATCGACCTTTCTCACTAGGTCTAGAATAAACAAGATCAATTTGATTCATTGCCCATATCAGGACATTCGACTCCCATCATGGTCTAGTTACAACTAAAAAGGTTGTTTTCATAACGTGGAACTTGTGACTCCCCGCCACCTTGTTCCACTATGCAAGTCATATCAAAATTGACCGTTCTTGGTCTAGTATAATTAGTATTTAATGCATTTAAGTCCGATCCTTGGACACTGGATTGTTATTTCAAAAACCATACTTAGGTTCTTTGTTTCATAATCACTCGGTTACTAGTGACTCCACATCACATTTTCTCATTTTCTATAATAATGAATACAATCTTGTTTTCAACACTCACCCTACTTGGTCAATGTTTACTTTTGTTTTCCTATTGTCATGGTTAATAGAAACCAGTCCATAATAAAAGAGAAGGCACAAATCATAGTATCTTTTAAAAGTTCATAAAGACTCATAGAGTTGAACCCCTCTAAGTTCTTTTCTAGAATCTTTCATAAAGTCAATATAAACACATAACTACCATTTATATAGTTAGCATTCATCTCATATAAAACTACTAGCTTATAATAAAACTACCTAGTAGATTCTAATATTGAAAGGTATATCAAGATTTTACTTCATAAAGAAGGCAAGATTGAAGTCTTGGCTATCATGATAGGATTATTATGACAGTGTAAGAATAGTATATAACTCTGCTCAAAGAGTTATCATGTTCACATAACCTGTGTTTTTATTGATAGCCATTCGATTCTTATTATCTTTTCTATCGAATCAGAAAAATAAGGTGTCGAGTGCAGCAACACGACCCATTTTATCTTGGGTTTACTGTGTTTAAAGTAATCATGGTTGTGACCATTAGAAATAATGGTGTGGACTATTCAACAAGTCAATACCACCATTATTCATTCATTACAATATGTTGCCCTATACCTGGCTCATAAGCATATTCAGATTTGTAAGAGTTAACAATTGGTAATCATAAAGATATAAGACATCAATAAAGATGTATGGCGCATAGGAATAGCTAAAACTTGCGGGTGCTCATGCATGCAATCCCACGTAAGGTTTATGACCTCAACCTGGCCGAGCACCACAAGAAAGCAATAGTTTCAAAATATCATGAATTATATTTCATTTCAAGCTCCAAGATCATTTGACTACTCTTAACATTCATTGATATGCATAATTAAATATACAGTCTCAACTCTATGCATTAAAAGCAATATATTTCTAAGTCTTTATAGTCGGCAATGCCGATGTTACTTTCAAACGAAAGGATGTTAACTGTATTGCTGTCAATATATCATATGAGCCGAGAGCTCTAGATAAAAGATACCTGAATATATTTCACAAAGTTCAAGATGTAGCTCATAGAGCTTAAACTCTTCCTGCTACTCTCGTTGTTCTCACAGACAATAATCCTCTACAACTAGAGAATGTAGATCCTCCATGTTTGCCACCCGCACACCCCACTTCTCTCTCGAAGTCTATCACCAGGAATTAGCAACTAACTCCCCCAGACTCTAACTAAGTCCTTCAATAAGACCTCCAAGATGACGTTCGGTAACTAACCAAAGCATGCTTTGTGCATGTGATATGGGCTTGCCACCTAGCAGGGTCTTTTGATCCATGCTGCCCACTTAGCCTATCCTCTCTCCTTTCCCACTCCTCGTGGGTTTAAGGATATCGATGAGGTAAGAATAAGATAAGATAAGATAGTTATTCGCATAGTCAAGAGTTATTAACATTGACCTCTAAAGAGGTCCGCATATATATATATATATATATATATATATATATATATATATATATATATATAAACACCCTTAACTAATAACATGGGTCGAAGAACTATTATAATATTCAAAATCATCATAGAGATGAAAGCAAAAGATATCACACTAAAATCTTAGGGCAATCAGGGTCGAGTAATACTCCCCCATCATCAACGGTAAATTTTAGTTGATGACTAGAAAATAAAGAAGTAATTAATCCGGTTGCATATAGGCTTGCTCTACTACCAGCTCTATCCCAAATCCATAATGTCTTCGATGTGTCTTTGATTAAACCATATCATCCAGATGCTTCACATATTCTTGATTGGCGTGCATTGCAAGTTCAGGATCTAGGGTGGTGCTGTGGAGCCCACCTAAATTTTGGAGAGGCACAACATTAAGTTGTGAAACCAGGATGTTGTGCAGTATAAGGTCCAGTGGGACCAATATTTAGTGGATAATGCTGATGGGTTTAAATATTGGCCTCTTTTATGTTGTTTTTTATATGCTTTCAGACCTTTTCCATATGATCCTCCAGATACTTTTCAAACATTACCATCATGATATACTATCTTTTTATATACTTTGCAAGACCTTTTAACCTATTTTGTTAATATGGAGTATGGTGATGGTATTTATCAATTGAATGATTTGAATAATGAGTATGCATGCAATATAGATGAGATTCTATAATTTAATTATGAAGGTTATTTGTGTGCATATATTTTGTGGATTAACCTTTGTGCAACAACAAGCATGTGGCATCAATCAAAGGAGAATTTTTCAGCAAGTCACAAAACATGGGAATTAAAGGAAGATGAAGTCAAGCCACCAAAAGTGCAAGCAGCTGAAAGTTGAACGTGAACTATTATGGGAAGGAATAAATGCAGAAGAAGTAGACTTGTTCCAAATGCAGCTTATGTGTTTTTCATATGGGTCGTTGCATAGGAATTCTTATTTGAACAGGATTCTCCTTCCTCTATTCAGTTAGAATTAATAAAACAATCTTAACTCTGTATCCTAATATCTAGGAATGGATTAATGATTGTAGCTAATTGGTAGTTGAATAAGACTCCCGTTTTTGTATAAGTAAGGGATGAGCTCAGAGTCAAGTTAGTCACTTAATTTTCCAGCAATTACCCAGTTGTTAGTTATTTTTCACTAGTAGAAGACACAACAATTAGTTATTTCTCTAGATATGGATTGTCGAAATGAAATTATTGAATATAATCTGCAAGAAAGATTCTATTTGAAATATTTTTGGGATATGGAATGAATGAAACTATCCGTTATGTGGATGTGTGAGTATCTGAGTTAGATTTGATTTCTAGCTAAGTGAGATAGTTCCTTGAGCTGGCCACTCAAGGTACTGATCTTCACTTCATTTATTTTCTTAATCATTTATGCATTTTTCATTAAAATTCTTTTCTATTGTTTTATAAATACATTGTGATTTAAGTAGAATACTCTTGTTGATAATTACAATAGTTGTAGTTCATGAACAAATTGTATAATTGATCCATCTTAGTCCTCCAGAGGTTAGCATTAGGCTTCTCATCATTTTGAATGGTTTTGGATTAGTTTTATACTTCTCTGTTGTTAACAGCTATCTACAGCTTATGATATAGGTACCCATAGCCTCTAGGATATGTAACCATTTTTACTATTCTTGCATTTCTGTGAATTCCAACAAAGTAGAATAATCTGAGTAGGTTTGAATGGGATAGTTTAGGAGAATATGAGTCCGTGAAAGCACATACAGTGTAGTACCATCATAAGCTTACACTCTTTGGTTGATAATTTAATGTAGGTATGTAATGTCGAGTGGACTGTTCAGATAGGTTTACCCTTGAATTGTGTCAAGTTTACAATACATTATTTAGCCTCCACAAATGCTACCTAGGAGAATGTTGATGATATTGACAGAGCTTTTCCTCATTTGAAAAATTAGCATAAACTCTTTTAATTTTTGTATAATCATGACTTGGTTGATACACTATTATTAAGTTGTTTAAGACTTTTATGTTTGATGTGTGTAATAAGACATCGGGACGATGTCTCATCCAAGTGGAGAAGTATGTCACGTCTCAAACTGTTATGCTTTCTGAACCTAACTATAATTAGAACTATTTTATGGATAATTGTTTGTGGATTAAGTGAATGTTACTTCTATTGAAAATGATGAAATGTATAGTGCTTCAACTATGGATTGGTCACTAACCTATTAATGGGAAAATTGAGTTCAATATTGGCAGTTTGTCGAAGACAAGAGTATGGTTGAGATAGAGGTGATTAACCACCTGATAGGGATGGGATGGAGAGACTCTAGGTTGCACACATGGGCACTTATTTGCATTTTATTAGCATATTATCATTGCATGAATGATCTTATGACTGATAAATTGACTTATTGCACATGATAAATTATCTCAGTTATACTTACTTTAGATACATAGTCAAATTTTTGGTTCATTAAATTAAATTGTCTCCTGAGTAAAATAAAATAGATTTAAAAGTTATATTTTTCTTTTATTAAATTAGATGAGAAAGAAAGTGATTTCTTTTTTTTTTTGTTTAAAATACATTACTTATTCATAAAATGGAATAAAGCAAGACAAAAAGAAAGGAAAGAAAGCAAGAAAAAGATAGAAACTATAATCATAAAAGGAGAGAAAACTCTTAAAAAAGGTTGCAAGCAGAGAGGATTTCAGAGGAGATTAGACATTTAGCGTAGGGAAAGAAGAGAAAAGGGTGGAAAATGCAAAGGAAAAAGGGAAAGAGAGTTGAGAGCAAATAGAGAAGGAACGGTTTCATTGAGATACTAGTATGTATACTCATCAAATTATCTCACCTATGTAGAATAGAATTTCTCCTCAATCTCAAACTATCATTGTTTCGTGGCCTGTGTTGGAAGTATAATCTTTTAGATGAAAGTAGTTAATTTCCTTTCCTATGATGTTATTGGCCTCCAACCTACCTTTGTATAAATCCTTGCTTTAGATGTGCAGTATTCTTTCTTCCAACTGTATTGTCTTTCTCTACAATCATCTCAAAATGCATACTCGACATTTATCCTTTAAACATTGAAAATACTAACTATAATGCTCTCCCTCTTCTATAGAGTAAGTCTTGACTTCCCTGTAAACTAGATTTCCCTGGTTACCATGTGCGACCCTTAGTGAAGACCGGTGCATATTCCTTTGCATAGACTTTTCTTCTCCTAATCAGCTCCTTGTTGTGATAGGTGTCAACCACATAATCGACCTTTTAGGAGTCTTATCGTTGTTTTAGAATCATTTTCAATTTTTTGTTTTAATCTTTCCAAATCGTTGTGATAAAATCATTTCTTATTGTTGTTATGAAGGCATTCAAATTGTTGTTTAGAAACCATTCAAAATACTGTTCTTTTAAACACCATTTGCTAATGAACCAAATCGATGTTTAGAATCATTTCAAAATCGCTATGTTCAAACCATTTACAAAGCGCCATATTACTTGAACTTTTCTTCGGCATGAGTAAGTAATCTTACTATATCTTGCAAGCATTGCATTCCATGAGATGACATCTCATTAAGACACGCTGTTAGATAGTTTTAGACAAATCTACTTTTAGTTTTATATCCTGCGACCATTGCATATCAAGCGTTTTATACATACCTGGCAACACTTTATTTATATTTCGTATACCTGGCGCCGTGCCTTGAGGCATTCTGTCAAACGTTCTTTTTTTGTATTTTTGAAATAATTAATATTTAGAGATATGGATTTTACCCTTTGTTCTAGTTGATTTATTTAGTGCTTATCATCTGTGCTATTACTTCGACTTAAAGCTGATTGTATTATCATATGTGCTATCCTTTACAACTTACAGTCAAGTTTCCATTATCAATCCGTGTGCTTAGCCTGTGCAACTCTATGGCAAGGGTCGAATATATTGGCTTAGCATCTAACATTATAATTGCTCCAAATACTCTTAAGCCTTTTAAACATTATTCCTCTATTAGCAATGCTGCCACAGTGCACATTAATTCACTCTTTATGGTTTCTTTGATTCTGTTTTGCTTATGTTGTTTTGTCTTCCTATTTCTTGGTGCTAACTAGTCCAATCAGCCTCAGCCTGAGTGGTCATTGAGCACACAATAGCTTGTCTTTTCAAATGATCTCATTTTTTTTTATTATCTTCTATGAATCACACCTCTGCATCTGTCTTCACTAAAATTGTATTATTAACTTTTGATCTATAGCTTAACTTTATTTGTTCACTCCCTATTGAATAGTAAGATGATATGAAGTTAGAAAAGATGACTATAAGTAACTAAATAAACTTAGATACAATATATATATGCCAGTTAAACGTATGATCAGATAATCGATTTAGCCTTGAGCAAATTTCGTGAATAGATCTATAAACATCAATTGAAGGATAACACATTGGATGACAATTAGACAAAACATAAATTCGCATTTAAGGTAAAATTATCTTAATAAAAAATTAGTAACCACTAACAAGCTCAATATGTATGCAAGTAATCCAATTATCTTCATAATTGTCTCTTAGCAAAACAAGAAAAGTAGTCTCATACTAGAAAACAATTGACTTATTGAAATAAGTTTCAAACGTTAATCACATAACACCATATTTATTGAATAGAGTGTATCATTTTCTCTGACTTTCATTATGTTAACATCTGAATATGAACTATGGTGAAATTTCTTCTACTAATACATATATGAACAAATATGGAGTCAAATGTTATAGTTCCTTGAAATAGACCTATGTATGTATTATTCGGCAGTAGAGTTAGCTATTTTCCTTATGTACCTTCTAGAATAGGATGTTGAGTGTGGATTCACAGAGATGGTAGTGTTAAGGGAAAATTAGATTCAAATGAATAATCAATATATCAATAACAAAATACTCAAAACTCAATGAAATACAGAAACAAAGAGATCAATCAAACAAAAGAACTTCAAAAACCTTTGCAAACCTCAAAGCTTCATAGCTTCCGTTGGTTTCCTATCTCAATCGATCTTGCATGTATGAATAAGGCCCTCAGAGAGTGCACTTCCTTGCTATGATTCCAAGATTGTCCATGGAGAACGACTATGATAATTTCGCCATGAAGATGAGCTTCACAACAAAGATGATAGTATGGTAACAAGTTTGATCACAAGAAATGAAGGAATTGGTGCCAAAGGAGCGCTGTAGTTCTTGCAGAGTAACAATACTTAAAACTTGGATGATTGAAATAGAAGAACAGGGTTCAATTTATAGACTTAGAAGAGAGATCAATGGTATAGAACGGTTGAGGAACATACGTGAATAAGAAGAAGACAAGTGTCTTGATCTATTTTGCATGAGAGGATTTAATAAAATAGAAGAATGAGTAAGAGATTAAATCAATTAGAAGAATAGATCAATCAATTAAGAGAATAGAACTAGAGAATGGAATTTGCATGAGGATGAGAAGATATTTTAACTCAATTAAATATTTAGAATATTCAATTGCATGTGCATAAAGATTGAATTATATTTAGAGATAACTAAATTTAAAAGAAATGGACAACTTAAATAAGTATTTGATTTATTTAAATTTAGAGAAGATATTATTGGAAGAAACGATTAAATAATTGGAATTATTTAATTTAGAATGATTTTGGAAGAATTAGATAAAATATTTGATTATATTTTATTTTTAGAGATTGAGAGGATTTAAATAAATTTGATTTGATTTATTTAAATTTGGAGGAATGATTTGATTTAATTAAATAATTAAGAATTATTTAATTGTTTGGAAGAATTTAATTAAATAAAAGGTTTTATTTAATTTTGACTTTAGAAAAGATAATTAAATATTTCAATATTTAATTAATTTAGAGGAATGTGAACCGAATAAATAAATTTGTTTATTTATTTATTGATAGAAGAATTAAACTTAAATAAATATTAAGAATATTTATTTTGACATAGTCATGTCATTTTTAGGCGTATACATTTTGCCTCTCTTTGATGCAATGCAGTTTACGGTGTTGCTTCAAAGAATAAATTTTTCTGATAATGATACATACCCCAGTTTGTCCCTGGTACAGGTTTATGACGATAGGATGCCCCCTCGGGAGATTGGATGGGAAGAGGTAGAAGGCGTGAAATGAACAATCTCACGAAGTAGAAGGATGAAGAAAGAGCTGAATGATACGTGATGCAAGATAGAATGATAACACACACAAGTAAGTAAGCAAGTACGCACAAATGATATAAGAACAAACAAGGTATTGCTCATGTCGAGCAGTAAAACAACGATATACTGATAACGATATATGACAGTTTTGTCATGGCAGGGAACGATATATCCCTAAACCAACACGATAGTTGTGTTGTCATGGCGGGGAATGATAGATCCCTAGAGCAACACGAAGGATAGTGTCTAGTTTCAGGAAATGAAGCATGTCATGTAAGACGCATGTGTTGGTCTGATTTTGACAATGCCACATCCTATATAAGACAATTGATTGATTAATTGATTGAGTTGGTTTACAACCAGACAAGGATCAAGACCACTGATTGTGATTGGATCATTTGACAAGATTGACTTGACTTGATTGGCATGGATTAAGGATGAACTTACATTTGGATCATTGCTCAGATTGACTGGACAAAGATGAAAGATATGATGATAGATAGAAATTTGATTAATAGATGAATGACTCGGTAGAAAGACTCACAAGCTTTTATTTGTAAACATTGATACTTTGCATTTTGTGGATCTTTTATTGCATGGGGTATGGTATGGATGCTTTTATGGATGTATAATGGATGCGAATGGTGTTTTTCATCTTAACATTGCAAGTATTTTGAAGTGCTTATTGCATCATTGGGCTATTTTTTTTGTATTTTTTCTGAATGTTTAAGTTAATACAAGCATCTAGGTATAATTAAACCGAGATGACCTGAGATTGCTTACATGGATTTTGATTTAGCAAGTTAATACAAGCATCAAGGTATAATTGAACTGAGATGACCTGAGTATTTCTTGCGTATCAACAGACAAAGATTTGTAGGAGTTCAGGACAGCACTGAGAGGGGGGTGAATCAGTGTTGTGTAAATTTACAATTCTTTTTGCAAACTTTAACTTTCAAAACACAAGGAGAGAAAGATATCATTGATTTGTCAAACAAATATGCACATGACTGAGAATGACAAAAGAGAACAAAACCTCATGAGCAAAGTATTAACATACACACATACAGATGAAAACAATATGAGACATAACACAAATTTGCACGAGTGGAAAACCCTTCTCAGGTAGAAAAACCACTCCAAAATTGCCTCATTGGATTAACCTTAAAAATATTTTTACAAGCCTCACTAGCTGATGTGAGTGTCTCACTAACAAATGGTCTCACTGACCTACAAGCCTCACTGGCTAATACAAGGCCTCACTAGCATAAACAATCACCATCATTAAAACATAAAACTCTGTGTGCAAGAATTGATTGTTGATCAATCTAATTTGCACCATTATACAACCTGTGTTTCATCATACACCCTATTGGCAAGAGACACTATATGGCTTCATGAGTGTTGTCATTGATGGAAACAAATTCTATCTCACACATCCACAGGACATGGTGTGTCTATACCGGAAGTTAGATTGAAGAGTATTTTAGTCCGGTGACCAATTACAGAGCATACAACAAGGTCTGACAATCAGGTCTGGATCTCTCAGAGGAAGTATCTCAGTAAAGTGCGGACTTGGGGAAGTCAAGAGGAGTATCATGACTAATATATTCCAGAGATTGAGCCTCCAGTGATGAAGGAGTGAAGAGATATTAGCACCTGAGTATTGGGTTTCTGTTTGGCAGAATAGACCAAGGAAGAACAGACCGACAGAGCATCAGACCTTAATTCGGATGAGATATTGATAATGATCAAGGTTATTGAGGGATCATTCATGATTGGCTGACATGATTGATAACTTCTATAACTATCTTTTTGATACGCATCACTTGGTAAGCATGGATTTAACCAACAAACTAGAGTTTGGAAATATCTTGAGTTTTCTGGATGCCGACTAGAAAGATGATTGAAATCATTGATGCGGATATATATACCAGATTAATTTCGGTATGGTGTATGTGGTGTATTGTGTTGTGCGAAGAAAAGCAGAGACAAGTGTGGAAGCAGTAATACAGGTCCGGTATGTGACAGGACAACAACACCAAAGAAGAGGAAGAATGAAGTGCAGTAGATCAGTGTATTGAGCCTAACCGGAACTGAACTTCAACATATGTGGATGCTTCTCATCAGTTCAAGTATCTTGTTACTTTCATTGTAACTTGTAGATAGTGAGTCTCTTGTAGGCAGTGAGCCTCTTGTGAGCAGTGTGCTCGGGCAGTGAGCCCTAATTGGTAAGTGCCATTTTTGTATTTCTATTCTTCTAACAGAGAATACATTCTTGGGTTAGTCACCCCATGGTTTTTCCCTTAATAGGGTTTTCCACATCAAAATCATTGTGTTATGTGCATTAACTTTGTTTCTGCTTTCATAATTATGGATGCTTATTTGTTTTGATGCTACACTAGTTATTAAAGAAGAACAGAAAGTTAAATTATTAGGATACCTGATTCACCCCCCTCTCAATTATCAACAATTGGTATCAGAGCTAAGTTCCTCCAAACAGAGCCTAATAGCTTGAGGAAGATCTGGGAATTCCAATGGATGTGTATGGTATGAGGGAACAACTTTAGTCTGCCCTTGATAATCTTGAGAAATCTCACTCTGAAGTCAAGAACTTGAGGGAAAGACTCAAACAAGCTGATGATTTCATAAATGAACTAAAGGAGAAACTGAGTATCTCTATGAAAAAGAGAAAGGAACTTCTTCAGCAATTAGCAAATCAAAGTGAAGCCAATGATACTAATGAAGATCTGAATGAGAAGAACAAATTATGTGAGAAGCTATCAAAATAAGTCGTTACGGTAAGACATGAAATGGAATCGGGGGTTATGAAATTCACCCAAGAAATTGAAGAGAAAAGAAAGACTGAAGATAATCTAAAACAATCTCTCAAGGAGAAGTCAGAAGACTGCCACAAAATGAATAGAATAATCAGACATTTGGAATTTGATCTTGAAGAAGCTAGAGATAATGAAGAACAATTTGAGAATCAGATTGACACTCTAAAGAGGGATCTTCAAACAAAAAATGAATACAAAGAGAAATTCAAGATAAGCTCTGCTCAGCTTGAAGTTCTTCTTGAAAGCCAAAAGAGGGTAGATGACAAGCAAGGCTTGGGGTATGAGAAAGATGTTGGCAAGAGACACTTCGTGGCTTCATTAATGTTGTCATTGATGGCAACAAAGTCCATCCCACACATCCACAAGACATGGTATGACCATACCAGAAGTCAGATTGAAGAGTATTTTGGTCTGGTGACCAAGAACAGAGCATACAACAAGGTCTGACAATCAGATCCGGATCTCTCAGAGGAAGTATCTTAGTTAAGTGTGGACTTGGGGAAGTCAAGAGGAGTACTATTACTAATATATTCCAGAGATTGAGCCTCCGGTGATGTAAGAATCAAAAGATATGAACACCTAAGTGTTGGGTTCCAGTTTGGCAGAGTAGACTGAGGAAGAACTGACCGACAGAGCCTCAGACCTTAATCTGGATGAGATATTGATGGTGATCAAGGTTATTAAGGTATCATTCATGATTGGCCGACATGATTGATGACTTCTATAACCATCTCTTTGATACGCATCACTTAGTAAGCATGGATTTAGCCGACAGACCGGAGTTTGGAAATATTCTGAGCTTTCTGGATGCTGACTAGAAAGATGATTGAAATCATTAATACAGATATATATACTAGATGTATTTCAATGTGAAGGGGTGTGTGGTGTAGTGTGTAGTGTGAAGAAAAGTAGAGAGCAGTGTGAAACAGTAGTACAGGTCTGGTATATGACAAGACAACACCAAAGAAGAGGAAGACTGAAGTGCAGTAGATCAGTGTATTGAGCCTGACCGGAACTAAACCTTAGCATATGTGGATGCTTCTCATCAGTTCAAGTGTCTCGTTACTTTCCTTATAACTTGTAGACAGTGAGTCTCTTGTAGGTAGTGAGCCTCTTGTGAGCAGTGTGCTCAGGCAGTGAACCCTAATTGGCAAGTGCCATTTTGTACTACCTTATTCTTTTAATAGAGAATACAATCTTGGGTTAATCACCCCATGGTTTTTCCCTTAACAGGGTTTTCCACATCAAAATCATTGTGTTATGTGTATTGAGTTTATTTCTGCTTTCATGGTTATGCATGCTTATTTAATTTGATGCTGCACTAGTTAGAGAAGAACAGGAAGTTAAAATAATCAAGATAATTGATTCACCCCCCCAGTTATCAACAATTAGTATCAGAGCCAAGTTCCTCCTAACAAAGCCTAACAACTTCAGGAAGATCTGGGAATCTCAATAAATATGTATGGAATGAGGGAAGAACTTTAGTTTTCCCTAGATGATCTTGAGCAATCTCACTCCGAAGTCAATGAATTGAAGGAAAGACTCAAACACGCTGATGATTTCATAAATGAACTAAAAGAGAAACTAAGTATCTCTATGAAAAAGAGAAAGGAACTACTTCAACAGTTAGCAAGTCAAAGTGAAGCCAATAATACTGATGAAGATCTGAATGAGAAGAACAAGTTATGTGAGAAGCTATCAAAAGAGGTCATTATGGTAAGACATGAAATGGAATCAGGAGTTATGAAATTCACTCAAGAAATTGAAGAGAGAAGAAAGACTGAAGATAATCTAAAACAATCTCTCAAGGAGAAGTCAAAAGACTGCCACAAAATGGATAGAATAATCAGGCATTTGGAATCTGATCTTGAAGAAGCCAGAGATAATGAAGAACAACTTGAGAATCAGTTTAACACTCTTAAAAGGGATCTTCAAACAACAAATGAATACAAAGAGAAATTCAAGATAAGCTCTGCTCAACTTGAAGTTCTTGAAAGCCAAAAGAGGTTAGGTGATAAACAAGGCTTGGGGTATGAGAAAGGTCAAAGCTCCGGATCCGGTTAGAAGAACTCTGGATCAAGAAATCCATGGAACTAGCCTAGAAGACCTCTGGTAAGGCAACCTAATGCTCAAAGATATCCATCCTTTAATAGATACTGCCACAACTGCAATAACTTTGGTCATAAAGCAAATCAGTGCAGAAGAAGAATGAATCAGACTAATTCATCCTTCTCTGGACAACGTTTTAATTGCAAAAGGTATGGTCACAAATCTCATGAGTGTAGAAATATGCAAATGAACAATTCATTCAATGGTAGATGCTTTGCATGCAAAAGAATGGGCCATATGGCTAATCAGTGTAGATTAAGAGGATATTAGTCAAATATGCAAAGAAATGTTGTTTTCTACAATTGTAATAGATCCGATCATATTGCCAAATTCTGCAGAAGTAAGAATCAGGACAAAAAGGGTCCGATACATCATAATCAAAACTAAGACAAAGGAAAAGGAAAAGTGAATGTGGATGAAATTCAAAGGGAGATGAACAAGATTTGGGTGAAGAGGAGTACAAAAAATGTTAAGGATGGATCCGCACCAGAATCTGGTGCTGATATTCCTTCTGAAAACTAAATAGATGAGCTCTGGCTCAGGGGGAGTCATAAAAGAAAATAATTTCCCCCAGCCAGTCAATTGGTGCCTGAAATTGGCACATGGAAAGTTGCGTATTAAAGGGTTCTCAGAGAAACATATAAATGAACCTTGGTAAAGATATGGAAGATCCGCAAGAAGTTTAGAAGAGGTTAATCTTCCAAGATTGATCTGGTTTAACAGTCATCCGGTAAGATAGGATTCTCACATTTAGATCTGGTATGACTTAAATTTGAGGTATCTTGATCTATGGATAAGTGGAATGATTTGGGAAAGATAGATAGACAGCTAATAGTTCATACCAGTGATCCAGAAAGATCTCTCTCGAAACAAGGAAAACAAGGCAACCGGAATAACCTAGGTTGTGCATTTATTGCAAAATAGAATTAGGGTTTGCATAGAAATAAAAGGATTCTTTGGTTCATCATTTGCACATTTGCATTCAAAAAGAAGAGAGAAGGAGCTCTACAACAAGTTATCTCAATCCTCTCAAAGATCAAACTGCAGAAGTCGATTCATCCAGGCAACTCGATCTGGCTCATATCATGAACCCTAGAAGTGTAAAGAGGTATTTTCTGATCTTGAAAACTCTCTCTGAATCTTTAATATGGCTACTCTAAATGTTGTGAAGATTATTGATAGGCCGCACCCTAAATTTAAGAAACATTCCTACAAATCTCTAGAAGTGGATCCCTTAGGCGCATTTTCCAGCATTTCGCTTGGGGTTTTGCATGTTGAAGATGTTAGGGCATACATTCATGCGAACATTGAAGAATTTGGGGAATCCAAGCTGGTGGATATCTACCACAAGTACTTAATAGATGATTCATTTGAACTCAAACCTCAGTACAAGGCTATCCGGGATAAACATTTTGGACATTGCATCCATTTCCCCTGTTTTGCAGAAGATGAATGGGTCTGGTATGTTTTGAGCAGAGTGCATGACAACTTCATATGGTTGAATAGGCTGTTTAAGATAACCAAGGATGCCATTAGGGCAATTACCAGATTGCACTCATCCGGTGGGATACCTACTCTCAAATCTGTCAAGAATTAGACAGTGAGTGAGGCAACCAGATCAAAATTTGACAAGAGAGCAATGACTATAGAAGATATCACTGATCTGGATATCAAGTTTGCATCTATGATAATTGGCTATAAGATATATCACTCCAGCAAGGAGAATTCAGTATCTGAAATAGCTATGTATATTGCTTATGAAATGCTAAGGAAAAATGTTGACTATGATCTCTGCGAACTTCTTCTGAGCCAACTGTTAGAAAACTTACAAAGGATCAAGAAGGAAAAGAAAAACTCATTCAAATATGGTGGTCTGATATTGTGTCTATTCTTTTACTTTATGAATGAGCTACTTGGATCCAGTGGTTGGATATGGCAAAATGATAGACCAATAGCCATACAAATCAGAGATTATTTGCATGGAATTGGTGATGTCAAGGCACAGAACACAGCACTCTGGGGCCACTTCAAGAACTTTCAGAGTGTGATGCAAGCAAGAGAGAGAATCCCCCAATCTCTAGTTGAAAAGTATAAAGATACAGTATGCTTTATGGTAGAAACTGATCAATGCCTAATGGAGATAGTGGAGCCAAGGATAGTCTGGATCATGCCAATGGGGTATGAAGTTGATGAGAAAATTCTAGAGCTATATATTCAACACCTGCTAAGTCAGTCCAAGGACCTTAAGGTAGAAAGGTTTGGAACCTTTGAAGAGTTGAGTGTGAAGATTCACGTAGAGCTAAGACAACCGGAAATGAAAAGAAAAGTGAGGAGGGAAGTAGAAGAATTTGCCAAGAGGCATGGAATTTCAAATGAGGCACTTGATGCAAATAGAGAAAAGTTGAAAAGGGAAGAGAAAGAAAGGCAATAAACTGAAAAAGAAAGTACTCCGGTGCAAGCCCCCTCCCGGACCAGATCTTCCAAGAGCTCTGCACCTGCCACCTCTAAGAGCCAAAAGGCATCAAAATCAGAAGTCAGGACATCCGGAAAGGGAGAGAAGAGAACTAAAACAAAGGCCACAAGGTCTTACATCAGTCAGAAGGATAATGAAGAGACTGAGTCAAATGAGGAGGTAAAGAAAATGAAGAAGAAGAAGAAAGTATCTGGTGAATCCTCTATAGGTCAAGACAAGAAAGAAGAGGCAGAAGAATTCATTGAAAAACCTACTCTCTACATTGATGATATCATCAAATCAGTGACTGTGGATGGGAACTTGCAACTAAAGGTTGAATTTTATGATGAATATAGTGAAACTAATCAGAAGATATTGCAAGATGCCACAGTTAGGCATCCATTGAAATTATATCTCTGATTCCCAAAAGCTTAGAGAAGGAACTTGAAATAAGAAAGATCAATGCCCAAGCAAAAGATCTAGAAATCTAGGAACAGATTGCTATTCAGCTCTATCCATCCATTACCCCTAAACAAATGAACATTATCTTCAAGGACTACAAGGATGAGTTATGGAGCAAAGCTAGAATGAATCAACTTATGTTTGGAGAAACTGACAAAGTGGCAAAGGAAATAGAAGATATCCTCTGGAATGCCTTTAAAAGATTCAACCTTCCTATTATAGAGGACTTAGGTGATGAACCCTCTGCCATGGATGACAAAGGAGAATCTACTGAGACAGTGGCAGAAGAGGCAAAGAAGACAAGTGAAGAGAAAACTAAGGATCTAGATTCCTTTGCTCTGGAAGAGGAAATCCTTAAAGAAGCAAACATCTCTCCTCCGGTTTCCCCAACAGACTCCGGATCTAGAGGAGGAGAAAGAATAGAAGAGAAAATCAGTCAAGAAGAAGAGGTGAAGGAAAGAGAAGAAGGTCAAACAGAGAAGACCACAAGTGACAGTGCTGAGGCTGCTGAAGGGAAGAAAACTCTGTCTCCAGCAAGAGACACTGTAGAAGAAGTCAAAGACTTCTTGACAAAAGAAATGATGGAATTAGATGAATCGAAGCTACTTCAAGGACCATTCAATTTTGATTCCCTCTCCTCAGTTTAGACTATGAAGATAGCATCCTTTGCCCATGCAAAGGCAAAAGAAAAACTTTTGAAGTCTCACATGGAATACTATGAGCTAATAGAAATTGCATCCGGTGCATTGGAGAAAATCATGCCATCCTTCCAGAAGGATCTTTCGGCCTCTTCATCCGGTAACTTAAAATCTCTTGTCAATTCAATTAGCACACATTTTGATTCTTTGGAAAAGTCATCTGAAGAAAAAGTCCAGAAAGAATTTTTGGGAAAGAGATTCTCTGAGGTGCAGGTCTAATAACAAATGATAGGAGAGTTATGGATATTGGGATAAAGAGCTTAGAAAATGCTCTTAAAGATGGTGGAGATATATATAAATTTTGTTTATCTTGGCCTAAAGTGACCAAGGATATTAAGAAGAAAGTAAAAGAGCAAGAGGATAAATTGACAAGTTTATCTCAAAGTTTTGATCCTCTCTCCTCTTCCATAGTAAATCAAGAGTGTCAGACTATTGCAGTCATAAATGAAATAAAGAAGCTTGAGAAGGAGAAGAAAAATATAATAAATAGGTTAAGTGAACTTAGAGGGATCATTATCCCTAAGTTAGAGGCCATGCATGAGGCCCTAACTGATGCTCAGACCACAGCCCGGACCAGTGATCCGACAGATCTAAAGAGGGCAGAGGCTTTTGCATTCTTGTTGAGTGGTCACATCTCAATTTTGGACAGGATGAAGAAGAGTTGGGCGACAGAAGTGGTACAGTTGAAGACCACCTTTGCAGATATACTTTAGTATATGTAAGTATAGCATGTATATATACTTATGCGGCTAAGTATAGTTGGATTTTTAAAATTTTGGTGTGCGGATCCTACCCTTTGCCATTGATGTCAAAGGGGGAGTGAGTAGCAATGAAAAATGTGGAATCTAGCTAAGGGGGAGCTCTGGAAAAATGTACATTAGAACAGAGCATCAGCCAAGAGGGAGTATAGTGTGACACTTAGTCATTTTTCACTAAGTGTTGCCATCAATGCCAAAGGGTGAGATTGTTGGCAAGAGACACTCTGTGGCTTCATTAATGTTGTCATTGATGGCAACAAAGTCCATCCCACACATCTGCAGGACATGGTATGACCATACCGGAAGTTAGATTGAAGAGTATTTTGGTCCGGTGACCAAGAATAGAGCATGTAGCAAGGTCTGACAATCAGGTTTGGATCTCTCAGATGAAGTATCTCAGTTAAGTGCGGACTTGGGGAAGTCAAGAGGAGTACCATGACTAATATATTCTAGAGATTGAGCCTCTGGTGATGTAAGAATGAAAAGATATGAACACCTAAGTGTTGGGTTCCTGTTTGACAAAGTAGGTTGAGGAAGAACTGACCGGCAGAGCCTCAGACCTTAATCCGGATGAGATATTGATGGTGATCAAGGTTATTAAGGTATCATTCATGATTGGCTGACATGATTGATGACTTCTATAACCATCTCTTTGATACGTATCACTTAGTAAGCATGGATTTAATCGACAGACCAGAGTTTGGAAATATTCTAAGCTTTCTAGATGCCAACTAAAAAGATGATTGAAATCATTAATGTGGATATATATATACCAGATGTATTTCAATGTGAAGGGGTGTGTGGTGTAGTGTGTAGTGCGAAGAAAAGCAGAGAGTAATGTGAAAGTAGTAGTACAGGTCCGGTATGTGACAGGACAACAGCACCAAAGAAGAGGAAGAATGAAGTGTAGTAGATCAATGTATTAAGCCTAATCGGAACTAAACGTTAGCATATGTGGATGTTTCTCATCAGTTCAAGTGTCTTGTTACTTTCCTTATAACTTGTAGACAGTGAGTCTCTTGAAGGAAGTGAGCCTCTTGTGAGCAGTGTGCTCGGGCAGTGAGCCCTAATTGGCAAGTGCCATTTTTTACTACCTTATTCTTTTAACAAAGAATACAATCTTGGGTTAATCACCCCATGGTTTTTCCCTTAACAAGGTTTTCATGTCAAAATCATTGTGTTATGTGTATTGAGTTTATTTCTGCTTTCATGGTTATGCATGCTTATTTAATTTGATGTTGCACTAGTTAAAGAAGAACATAAAGTTAAAATAATCAAGATAACTGATTCACCCCCCCTCTCAGTTATCAACAAAAGGTGAAAGCTCCAGATCTGGTCAAAAGACCTCTGGATCAGGAAATCCAAGGAACAGACCTAGAAGACCTCTGGTAAGGCAACCAAATGCTCAAAGATATCCATCCTTTAATGGATACTGCCACAATTGCAATAACTTTGGTCACAAAGCTAACCAGTGTAGAAGAAGAATGAATCAGCCTAATTCATCCTTCTCCGGACAGTGTTTCAATTGCAAAAGGTATGGTCACAAATCTCATGAGTGTAGAAATATGCAAATGAACAATTCATTCAATAGTAGATGCTTTGCATGCAATAGAATGAGACATATGTCTAATCAGTGTAGATCAAGAGGATATCAGTCAAATTTGCAAAGAAATGTTGTTTGCTACAATTGCAATAGATCTGGTCATATTGCCAAATTCTGCAGAAGTAAGAATCATGATAAAAGGGGTTCGGTGCATCATAATCAAAATCAAGACAAAGCAAAAGGAAAAGTGAATGCGAAAGAAATTAAAAGGGAGATGAACAAGATTTGGGTAAAGAGAAGTACAAAAAATGTTGGGGATGGATTCGCACCAGAATCTGGTGCTGATATTCCTTTCGAAAACTAAATAAGATGACGTCTGGCTCAGGGGGAGTCATGAAGGAAAACAAATTTCCCCAGCTAGATAATTAGTGCTTGAAATTGGCACAAGGAAAGTTGTGGATTAAAGGGTTCTCAGAGAAACATCTAAAGAAGCCTTGGTAAAGATGTGAAAGATCCGCAAGTAGATTTGAAGAGTCTAATCTTCCAAGATTGATCCGGTTTGACATTTTTCTGGTAAAAGCTGGATTTTCACAGTTTGATCCGGTGTGATTCTAAACTGAAACATCTTGATCTACGGATAAAGGGGATGATTCGAGGAAAGCAACGACATTGAAATTCATCACTAAAACAACTCTAAGTACATCTCAGTGATCCAGAAAATCTCTCTCATGATAAGGCAACCGGAATAACTTAAGTTGTGCATTTATTATAGAATGAAATTAGGGTTTACTCAGAGATAAAAGGGTTCATTTGCTCGTCATTTACACATTTGCATTAGTGAAAAAGATAAGGAGAGCTCTGCAAACAAGTTTGCTTCATCTCTCTCAAGGATCAATCGTAGAATTCAAGTCAATCGATGATCTTTTCGGCTCTTTTCGTAAACCCTAAAAGCATAAAAGGTATTTTCCATTCTTGAAATCTCTCTCTCAATCTTTTGAAAGATGTCTACTCTGAATGTTGTGAAGATCACTGATAGGCCGCGTCCTAAATTGAAGAAACATCTATACAAATCCCTAGAAGTTGATCCCCTAGGTGCCTTTTCAAGCATTCCGCATGGGGTTTTACATGTAGAAGATGTTAGGGCATATATTCATGTAAACATTGAGGAATTTGGGGAGTCCAAACTAATGGATATCTATCACAAACAGTTAATAGATGATTCTTTTGAACTCAAACTTCAGTACAAGGCTATCTAGGTTAAGCATTTCAGACAATGCATCCACTTCCCTTGTTTTGCAGAAGATGAGTAGGTCCGGTATGTTTTGAGTAGAGTGCATGACAACTTCATGTGGTTAAATAGACCATTTAAGATCACAAAAGATGCTATTAGGGCGATAACCAGTTTGCACTCATCCAGTGGGTTACCTTTTCTCAAATCGGTCAAAAACCAAACTGTGAGTGAGGCTACCGGATCAAAATTTGACAAGAGAGCTATGACAATAGAAGATATCACTGCTACGCCCTTAATATTGGTGTACATAGGGTTATGAATAGTTGGCTTGTGGCTATCTTAACTCCTAATTAAGTCATATTATCATTATTATATTGTTATTTAGTTGTTTAGGTCAGCCTAAGGCTTCTATAGGTCTATCTAAGTCAGCCTGGGTGATATCCTAGGCATAAATAGGTATATATATGAGGTAGTGAGTCTTATTAGATCATCATATTGTGTATTGTGTTCTCATTGAAGAATATTGGAGGTATCCCCCTCGAAGTGGATTAGGAGGTTGCCCCCTCGAAGTGGCATATTATTATCAAGTATTTGCAGAATATTTTCTATTATATTCAGATATTGTGCAAGTTGTTTCATTACAAGTGGTATCAGAGCATGATCTTGGCACCGTAGAGGCAAAAAATTTTCTCAACATTGGAGGCAATTTTGGGAAGAGCGTAACTTTCATATTTTAGTGAATTTTTTAAAGATTTTTAAAGGGTTTTTGAAGACAATATTAAAGAAGATACAGTCCAGATTTCAGAGGAATTGAAGCAAAAATAAGCGAGTTATTGCAAAATTAGGGTTTCCAACAAATTCGCTTTCAAGGCAGCAAATTTGCTAATTTTTTGGATTTTTTTCTGGGTAAGTGGTATCTTGGCCTTAGTAAGTTACAGTAAAAATTTTAGAAAATTTACATTTCATTTTTGTGATTTATTTCAAAAATATTGGTTTCCATCATGACGGGGCCTACAACAAGGGGCAAAAAGAATGCTGTCACACTGGGGAAATCCTCTGATAAGGATGAGGAAATAAGTAAGTTCAAGTTGGTGATGTGTGGCCTAAGAGGAGATATATCAGACATACGAAGCATGTTAAGCACCTTAATGAATGAAACGAGAAAGGAGGTCTCAAGCAACCAAGAACCAAAAGAAGAAGAACTAGAAGAAGAAGAAGAACCAGAAGAAACAGAAGAAGAAGAAGAAGAAGAAGACAAAGAAGAAGAAGAACCAGAAGAAGAAGAAGAACCAGAAGAAGAAGAAGAAGTAGAAGAAGAAGAAGCAGAAGAAGAAGAAAAAGAAGAAGAACCAGAAGAAGAAGAAGAAGAAGAAATAGAAGAAGAAGAAGAAGTAGTAGCAGACAAAGAAGAAGAACCAGAAGAAGAAGAAGAACCAGAAGAAGAAGAAGCAGAAGAAGAAGAAGAAGAAGAACTAGAAGAAGAAGAAGAAGAAGAAGAAGAAGAAGAAGAAGAAACAGAAGAAGAAGAAGAAGAAGAAGCAGTAGACAAAGAAGAAGAACCAGAAGAAGAAGAAAAAGAAGAAGAACCAAAAGAAGAAGCAGAAAAAGAAGAAAAAGAAGAAGAAGAAGAAGAACAAAAAGAAGAAGTGGAAGAAGAAGAAGAAGAAGATGATGAAGAAGAAGAAGAAAAAAGCAATGAAGAGGAAGAAGTGAAAGAAGAAGAACTTCCTAGTCAAGCTATTCAACCAATGCAAGGGTACCATGTACTATTCCTCACCTTTTCCTCTATGGCACATCAAAAGGTTCAAGTAAAGGAAGAACACATTCATCACCATCAAGAGCTAGATGCAAAGGGAAGACACATCTTGGAGCTGAAGTTAATTTTCCAAACACACCTGAATAAGCTGAGGACATCAAGGAAATATCTTATAGTTGATGTTGCCACATGGGATGATGAAGATTATATGAAGAAACTACCACAATTGATAAGTGTTGAGGACAACACTTTTGTAAAGGTGGGGGGTGTTGGTTTTTTCCCAGACTGGATGCTTATTCCCAGATTTCCCTACAAGGTAGCCATCAGTGATCAACAGGATCTCTGGGCCAGGGGCCAACAGTATAGGAGATAGACTCTATATTTTATCTCCTCTTCTTCTTCAGGCTCTGCAAGACCTAGGGGGGTATTCCCTACTCAACATCCATGAGGATATGCATACAAGGCTGGGATGCTGACAGAAAGCAGATAAGTCCTCCTGTAAGTAGACCAAAACTGAAAGATAAGAGCAAAGGGGCTAGCTTTGGGCCTATTTGCAGTTGTAGACAGAGGACTGAGGATCCTAAAACTAATTCTAATGTCCTAAAGATTGTTTTAGATTTAGATTTTAATTTATGGTTTGGATGCAAAGCTGGATATGGTTGTAACACAAACACAAAGCAAGATTGGTGCGTATCCAGGGCCTGGAGTCAGTAGACATACACCTGTGAATGATCAGCATGAACAGCTAAAACTGGATTTCAGGGGGATATATGTGATACCTAGCTTACAGATATCTCCCAATAAAGAGTGTTAAGTTATCTCTACTTATGGCATCCCTACTGTAGTATACCCTTCCCAATGTTCAACCTGAAAATAGTTTAATCTACCCCTTGAGCAGAAGTTAAAAGATCAGACATTCAACATAGGAATTCTATGCTCTAGAATCTAAACATTACCCAGATATCCAGATTCAGAAGAAGAATACATGTAATACTGGAGACAGAATTAACAAAAACACATGCTAAGATAGCATTTCTCATATAAGATTAATCATGAAATCAGTGGGTTCATGCCAAAACATACAACAAGAGATACATAGACTCACAGGTTTAACTGTACAGAGCAACCAGATCAGCTTGTTTTGAATTACAGAGCCAAAAATCTTCAACTTTCAACAACCTTCAAATGAGTATCACTTCCTGCTTATAACAGCCAGGTAGTGTACCATAGCAATTAATTACATGGTTGACCAAAAATCCCGCCAGATACACAGTATCAGAAAAATGGCGCTCAAACATTCAATGCAGTAGGTGGGAGAGGAGATAGGAAGAAATCTCGAGCCTTGCGCCGCCGCCTAGGGATCCAGATCTTCAATCGGGTACTAAATCCGTCCACGCCATCGCCCATACCTCTGCAACAATTACCATTAATGGCGCACCAACCCGCGGCCTCGGGAAGAACATCTGACAGTCGATCGCAACCACTTCCCACCAAGATACATCGTCATGATATTTCAAATATGCAGGATATCAATTATCCCACATGCACCCCGCGGTGACCTTTTCATCACCTTATATACTAAGTCGCGAGCATATATGATGTCGGTGCTTTTGCTCCCGACGACACTAGTATAAGACTTCATCATCATCCTCCAACAGCATGATATCCTGTTGCTCGAAAAATCACCTGCATGATAAACGCCTTCATCGGCACAACCTGATCCATCGGAGGAAGATCCTCCTGCTTAGCCGATACCAAAAGTCTGGCCGATGAACATCCTGATGACGTCATCGTCATATCCTGCTGACATCATCAGCATATCTGCCTACTGCGCACCTCCTCATATCCGGATGACGTCATCGTCATATTCGCAACACTGGGGGATCTTCATAAGATGAGTAATGTTAGAAATATGACCCCCGGACCTTGATGACATCACCACCACATGTCGGCATCAGGATGATATTCGGAAGGTAACCGGATATTTGGAAATATCATCCTGATGCACAAATATCATGCTGCACTGTAGCTCCACTATAAGATCGGGGTGATAGGAGAATATGCCAGATATTTGAAAAGATCACCCCCCACTAGATAATGCACGAAGCCGACAGGCGGCTACCTCCTTGATATCAGCATCATCAGGATGATAAAACAACGAACATGAAGTGATACAACAACATCAGGATGATATTGACTAAGATCATCCTGACGTCCAAAATATGATGACCACGATGAAAATCGGGTCGCACTTAGAACTTTACAGCAACATCATCAGGATGATCTTAACAAAGATCACCCGATGTTAAAATATCACCCCGGCGAAAGATCATGCGGGCAGAAAATATGATGACCCTCGCAAGCAACACGGCGATAACTGGAAATATGATCATGATGATGAAGACGACCCTTAGAAAAATAGGTCAGGTTTAAACAACTTAGAAAATGGCCCCCTCGGGAGATCGGGGTGACATCATCATCACAAAAGGGCAGGGTGATAACTGGAAGATCACCGGATGTTTGCAAAATCACCCCCCGCAAGAAAATCAAGGCACATTGTAGCTCGTCAGTAGGATCGGGATGATATCCAAACATCACCCGATATTGAAATACGATGATCCTGATGAAAAACAAGTCGACAGAAAACATGATGATGCTGACCACCATCGAAGCAAACATGATGATGATGACATCCTCCTCAAAGAAAATATGATGCTGCAGCTGAAAAATGCCGAGGAGGTCCAACACTTAGGAAAATGGGCAAGAAGATATAGGGTTCAAATGAAGAAACCCCCTAATCATGAAAAATCAGCCCCCAGGTCAAAATGAGTGCTAACAGGGGGCATGTTATGCCCTTACTTCTATAGTGTATATGGTTATGAATAGTCAGCTTGTGGCTATCTTAACTCTTAATTAAGTCATATTATCATTATTATATTGTTATTTAGTTGTTTAGGTCAGCCTAAGGCTTCTATAGGGCTATCTAAGTCAGCCTGGGTGATATCCTAAGCATAAATAGGTATATATAGGAGGTAGTGAGTCTCATTTCATATCATATTGTGTATTGTGTTCTCATTGAAGACTGTTGGAGGTATCCCCCTCGAAGTGGATTAGGAGGTTGCCCCCTCGAAGTGGCATATTATTATCAAGTATTTTCAGCATATTTACTATTATATTCAGATATTGTGCAAGTTGTTTCATTACAAGTGGTATCAGAGCATGATCTTGGCACCATAGAGGCAAGATTTTTTCTCAACATTGGAGGCGATTTTGGGAAGAGTATAACTTTCAGATTTTAGTAAATTTTTTAAATATTTTTAAAGGGTTTTTGAAGACAATATTAAAGAAGATATAGTCCAGATTTCAGAGGAATTGGAGCAAAAATAAGTGAGTTATTGTAAATTAGGGTTTCCAACAAATTCGCTCTCAAGGCAACAAATTTGCTAATTTCTTGGATTTTTTTCTGGGTAAGTGGTATCTTGGCCTTATTAAGTTACAGTAAAAATTTTAGAGAATTTACATTTCATTTGTGTGATTTATTTCAAAAATATTGGTTTCCATCATGACGGGGCCTACAACAAGAGGCAAAAAGAATGTTGCCACACCGAGGAAATCCTCTGATAAGGATGAGGAAATAATAGAGGATAGTAATCCCAATGAGGAAATAAGTAAGGTCAAAGAAGAGGTGTCCTCAATTAAGAGGGATATGTGTGACCTAAGAGGAGATATATCAGATATACGAAGCATGTTAAGCGCCTATATGAATGAACCAAGAAAGGAGTTCTCAAGCAACCAAGGTGAAACCTTCAAGTCGGCTAATGATGACACAAATTTTAATACTCCTATGGGATCTAAGAATTTTTTTCCAAAGGTGGATATGCGCAAGTTCGATGGTAAGGATCCTTTAACATGGATTAACCAAATGGAGATTTTTTTTGAAGTACATCAAATCCCATATGGACAAAAGGTCACGATGGCTTCCCTATATCTAGAACCAGATCAATTCATTTGGTATCATTGGCTTTGTACTCATCGGAGAAAAAAGGGTCTCACCGTCTCATGGTCAATTTTTACAGAAGAACTCCAAGCACAATATAGCAATAGTGTGACAGACAATTTCTTCAGCCAGCTTGCTAAACTTCAACAAACAGGATCAGTTAAGGATTATATTCAAAAATTCCAAAATCTATCATTAAGAGTGGATACAATTACAGAGGAGAACTTGAATGATTTATTCTTGGGTGGTCTCAAGGATCACATTCAACATGAGGTACGCATGTTTAGTCCTAGCTCAGTAAATGAGTCTTTTATCTTGGCACACAGGGTAGAGGAGAAGTATTTGATTCCTAGAGAGCAAGGGGCTAATATGACAAGAGAGAAAGGATATTCAACACCGTCTCTTCCTCAACCTACTAGGTTGACTCCACAACAAACTGAGGAGAAAAGAGCAAAAGGGTTGTGTTTTAATTGTGATAGCAAATACAATCAAGGACATAAATGTAGTGAAAAGAAATTGTTCTATATTGAAGGTCCAAGTGAGGAAGAAGAGGAGGAACCCATATTAGAGGAGGATAGGGAGTCAAGTGAGGAATCACATGATTCTCAACCAATCATTTCTTGTCATGCACTCTCAGGTTTCAGTGCACCACAAACTCTCAAGGTAGTGGGTTTCTTAAAGAAGCAGAAAGTAATAGTGTTGATCGACTCAGGTAGTACTCATAATTTCATCAACAAAAAGTTGGCAACTCGTCTAAATTATTTTATATATCCAGCCCCAGAGTTTCAGGTTTTGATTACAGATGGGGGTACAGTTAGTTGTTCAGGGAAGTGTCATAGCATTAAATTATCCATGGGAGATTATCAACTTGATACCCCAATGTATGCAATATCCATGGGTGCAGCAGATATTGTTTTGGGAGTACAATGGCTTACTACATTGGGAACAATTGAGATGAACTTCCAAGAACTATTCTTGAGATTTCAATCAGAAGGAAAGGTAGTGGAGCTAAGGGGGTTGAAGGCAAAATCCCCACAGATGGTAAGCTCTCATCAAATGCAAAAGTTGCTTAAGAAAGGAGCAGATGGATTTGTGGCCCAGCTATGTTCATTAGAAGTCTCTCAATCTAATGCTCCTACTCATCCAGATTTACAAGCAATAATTGATCGTCACTCAGTGGTTCTTGGTAGTGTTGCCTACAAGCTAGAGTTGCCACCCACAACAAAGATACATCCAGTTTTTCATGTTTCTTGTTTGAAGAAGGTAATTGGGCAGAATATTCCTACTCAAACAGTACTACCAGAGCTCGATGAAGAAGGAAGAATAATTTTGGAACCAGAGGGCATTCTTCAAACTCACACGAAGAAGCTGAGGAATAGAGCCCTCATTCAGTATCTCATCCAATGGAAGAATTTACTAGTTGAAGAGGCCACATGGGAGGATGAGGAGTTCATTCAAAAGAATCCACACTTGGTTAGCATTGAGGACAATGCTTCTTTGAAGAGGGGGGGCATGCTACGCCCTTAATATTGGTGTACATAGGGTTATGAATAGTCGGCTTGTGGCTATCTTAACTCCTAATTAAGTCATATTATCATTATTATATTGTTATTTAGTTGTTTAGGTCAGCCTAAGGCTTCTATAAGTCTATCTAAGTTGGCCTAGGTGATATCCTAGGCATAAATAGGTATATATAGGGGTAGTGAGTCTTATTGGATGATCATATTGTGTGTTGTGTTCTCATTGAAGAATATTGGAGGTATCCCCCTCGAAGTGGATTAGGAGGTTGCCCCCTCGAAGTGGCATATTATTATCAAGTATTTGCAACATATTTACTATTATATTTAGATATTGTGCAATTTGTTTTATTACAATCACTGATCTAGATATCAAGTTTGCTTCCATGATAATTGGTTACAAGATATATCACTCCAACAGGGAAAATTTAGTACCCAGAACTGCAATTTACACTTCTTATCAGATGCTCAGAGAAAATGCTGAGTATGATCTTTGTGAGCTTCTCCTCAACCAATTGTTGGAGAATTTGTAGAAAATAAATAAAGATAAAAAGAAAATTTTCAAGTATAGTGGCCTGATACTTTGCCTATTCTTCTACTATATGAATGAGCTACCCGGAACTAGTGGCTGGATATGGCAAAATGATAGACCTGTTGCCATACAAATCAGAGATTATTTGCATGGAATAGGTGATGCCAAGGCATAGAATACACCACTATGGGGCTACTTCAAGAACTTTCAGAGTATGATGCAAGCAAGAGAGAGAATCCCCCAATCTCTAGTTGAAAAGTATAAGGATACAGTATGCTTTATGGTAGAAACTAATCAATGCCTAATGGAGGTAGTAGAGCCAAGGATAGTCTAGATCATGCTAATGGGGTATAAAGTTGATGAGAAAATTCTAGAACTACATATTCAACACCTGCTGAGTGAACCCAAGGACCCTAAGGCAAAAATGTTTGGAACCTACCAAGAACTGAGTGTAAAAGTTCATGTTGAACTAAGTCAGCTTGAGATCAAGAGAAAAGTAAGGAGGGAAGTAGAAGAATTTGCCAAGAGGCATGGAATATTAAAGGAGGCACTTGATGCAAACAGAGAGAAGATGGAAAGGGCAGAAAGGAAAGAAACTGAAAAAGAAAGTATTCCAGTGCAAACCCCTTCCCGGACCAGATCCTCTAAGAGCTCTGCACCTGCCACCTCTAAGAGCCAAAAGACATCAAAACTAGAAGTCAGGACATCTAAAAAGGGAGAGAAGAGAACTAAGACAAAGGCCACAAGGTCTTACATCAGTTAGAAGGATGATGAAGAGACAGAATCTGATAAAGAGATCAAGAAAATGAAGAAGAAGAAGAAAACATCTAGTGAACCCTCTACTGGTCATAACAAGGAAGAAGAGGTAGAAGAGTTTGTTGAAAGGCCTACTCTGTCCATTGATGATGTAGTCAAGGAAGTTACTGTGGATGGAAATCTACAACCAATGATAGAATTCTATGATGAGTATAATGATGCAGATAAAAAGATCTTGGAAGAAGCCACAGTTAAGTACTTAAACATATATAATAAGGCTTTTATTGAAATCATCTCTCTAATTCCCAAAAGTTTAGAGAAGGAACTTGAAATGAGAAAGGAGAATGCAAAGGCAAAGGATCTGGAGATTTGGGAACAAATAGCTATTCAGTTTTATCCCTCCATCACTCCAAAGCAAATGAGCATGATCTTCAAAGATTGCAAAGATGAGTTCCGGAGCAAAGCTAGAATGAATAAGCTTATGCTTGGAGAGACTGATCAAGAGGCCAAAGAGACTGAAGACATCTTCTGGAATGCCTATAAAAGATTCAATATTCCTGTTATAGAGGACTTAGGTGATGAACCCTCTACTATGGATGACAAAGGAGAATCTACTGAGATAGTTGCAGAAGAGACAAAGGAAGGTGAGGAGAAAACTGAGGATCTAGATTCCTCTGCTTTGGAAGAGGAAGTCCATAAAGAAGCAAACATCTCTCCTCCAGTTTCCCTAGCAGACTCCAGATCTAAAGGAGAAGAAAGAACAGAAGAGGAAATCAGTCAAGAAGAAGAGGTGAAGGGAAGAGAAGAAGGCCAAACAGAGAAGACCACAAGTGACAATGCTAAGGCTGGAGAAGGGAAGAAAACTTTGTCTCTGGCAAGAGACAATGCAGAAGTAGTCAAAGACTTCTTGACAAAAGAAATGAAGGAACTAGATGAACCAGAGCTACTTCAACGACCATTCAATTTTGATTCCCTCTCCCTGGTTTAGACTATGAAGATAGCATCCTTTGCCCATGCAAAGGCAAAAGAAAAACTTTTGAAGTCTTACATGGAAGACTGTGAGATAATTGAGATTGCATCTGGTACATTGGAGAAAATCATGCCATCCTTCCAGAAGGATCTTTCGGCCTCCTCATCCAGTAACTTAAAAACTCTTGTCAATTCAATTAGCATACATTTTGATTCTTTGGAGAAGTCAGTTGAAGATAAAGTCTGGAAAGAATTTTTGGGAAAGAGACTCTCTGAGGTGCAGGGTCTAATAACAAATGATAGGAGAGTTATGGATATTGGGATAAAGAGATTAGAAAATGCTCTTAAAGATGGCGGAGATATATATAATTTTTTTTATCCTGGCCTAAAGTGACAAAGGATATTGAGAAGAAAGTAAAAGAGCAAGAGGATAAACTGTTAAGTTTATCTCAAAGTTTTGATCCTCTCTCCTCTTCCATAGTAAATCAAGAGTGTCAGACTATTGCAGTCATAAATAAAATAAAGAAGCTTGAGAAGGAGAAGAAAAATATAATAAACAGGTTAAGTGAACTTAGAGGGATAATTATCCCTAAATTAGAGGTCATGCATGAGGCCTTAACTGATGCTCAGACCACAGCCCAGACCAGTGATCCGACTGATCTCAAGAGAGCAGAATCTTTTGCATTTCTGTTGAGTGGTCACATCTCAATTTTGGATAGAATGAAGAAGAGTTGGGCGAAATAAGTGGTACAGTTGAAGACCACCTTTGCAGACATACTCCAGTATATGCAAGTATAATATGCATATATACCTATGCGACTAAGTATAGTTGAATTTTTGGAAATTTTTGGTGTACAAAATCTACCCTTTGCCATTGATGTCAAAGGGGGAGTGAGTAGCAGTGAAAAATGTGGGATCTAGCTAAGGGGGAGCTCTGAAAAAGTGTACATTAGAATAGTGCATCAACCAAGGAGGAGTACAGTGTGACACTTAGTCATTTTTCACTAAGTGTTGCCATCAATGCCAAAGGGGGAGATTGTTGGCAAGAGACTGTATGGCTTCATGAGTGTTGTCATTGATGGCAACAAAGTCTATCTCACACATCCACAGGACATAGTGTGTCTATACCAGAAGTCAGATTAAAGAGTATTTTAGTCCGATGACAAAGAATAGAGCATGCAGAAAGGTCTGACAATCAGGTCTGGATCTCTCAGAGGAAGTATCTTAGTAAAGTGCGGACTTGGGGGAGTCAAGAGGAGTATCATGACTGATATATTCCAGAGATTGAGCCTCCGGTGATGAAGGAGTGAAGAGATATCAGCACTTGAGTATTGGGTTCCTGTTTGGCAGAATAGACTAAGGAAGAACAGACCGGCAGAGCATCAGACCTTAATCCGGATGAGATATTGATGGTGATAAAGGTTATTGAGGGATCATTCATGATTGGCCGACATGATTGATGACTTCTATAACTATCTTTTTGATACGCATCACTTGGTAAGCATGGATTCAGCCAACAGACCAAAGTTTGGAAATATCTTGAGTTTTTCAGATGCTGACTAGAAAGATGATTGAAATCATCGATGCAAATATATATACCAAATTGATTTCAGTATGAAGGTGTATGTGGTATATTGTGTTGTGCGAAGAAAAGCAGAGACAAGTGTGGAAGCAGTAATACAGGTCTGGTATGTGACATGACAACAACACCAAAGAAGAGGAAGAATGAAGTGCAGTAGATCAGTGTATTGAGCCTAATCAGAACTAAACCTTAGCATATGTGGATGCTTCTCATCAGTTCAAGTATCTTGTTACTTTCATTGTAACTTGTAGACAGTGAGTCTCTTGTAGGCAGTGAGCCTCTTGTGAGCAGTGTGCTCGGGCAGTGAGCCCTAATTGGCAAGTGCCATTTTTGTATTTCTATTCTTCTAATAGAGAATACATTCTTGGGTTAGTCACCCTATGGTTTTTCCCTTAACAGGGTTCTCCACATCAAAATCATTGTGTTATGTGCATTAACTTTGTTTCTGCTTTCATCATTATGGATTCTTATTTGTTTTGATGCTGCACTAGTTATTAAAGAAGAACAGAAAGTTAAATTATTAGGACAACTGATTCACCCCCCTCTTAGTTATCAACACACCCTTATACCTCCTACTAGATTTTCAAGGCAAGACCATACAAAACAATTCCTTTTACACACCATTACAACACTCTTATCTCTGCAAATTTGATTCACCTAATGCATATTCACTTGCATTTTATCTTTATGGTTCAAACTGTAAGTTTATTGCATGATATCTTCATACTGTGTTTCATCCATTCCTGCACAAACATAATCTCACATACAATATCATGATTCATCTGTAAAATATCTTCAACACTCCATATTTATTCACATCACCACACACATAGACCAATATTTCTGAAACTTCATTGTATACAAATTTAATGACCTTTCACATTCTCTCTTCTCCTACAAAGAAAAAAAATAACATAACCATTCATATCTCTCTTTTCTCTGTAAAAATATCTTCTTTACACAAATATCTTTCATATTTTTGAAACCTTCAATCTGTTCATTTTCCTTAAATATTTTGATCTTCCTTTTACAACCTATCTTTAAAAATAACATCATAAAAAAATCTTCAAAGAAATCAAAATACCATTCATCTTCCTCTTGCTCTGCAATCAAAAATTCAGTTATCTGCCCAAAAAAAATCTTTAATTACAATATGTCAATATCCAAAAAGAAACTCTCTTCTTTCTTTTTAATCTTCAATTTTATAAAAAACTCTCTTTAAAAAATTTCTTTTTAAAACTTCCAGTTCTATGAGAGGAGACCCATTAAATTTAGAAAAAGAATCTACAAAAAATCTCCCATCAAAAAATCAATAAACTAGGTGAAGAAAAGTTTCTATATTAAAAAATAAACCTAGTTCTTCATAAAATGTGAACGATCTCTCTATTTTTCATAAAGCATATTTAATGCTTTTTAAAACTCAAAATAATTGATGCTTTTTTTTTAAAAGCATAAAACAACTTCATGAAAATTGGGCTCCCAATAGACATTGACTTTCTTATTCGAGCATTCAATATTCTTTTTAATAAAGCATTCGATGCTCCTTTAAAACAATAATCTTAACCACCTGTGGTGACTAGAAATTGGGGCCGGTTTTCTTAATGTGCCCCCTTCCCTTTGACAGGTCACTTTAAGTGATAGACTTGTGATATCAGGTCAACTTGATTTTATAACAAAAAATGCATACATTGTATGATAGGTAGAGAGGAGCTAATGTATGCCTTGTGATAAGGTTTGTTAGTGAATTTAACTCACAAGAATTTTAATCAATATGATTCTTCATATATCTGCCAAGAATTCCTCTAAAGTACAAGCAAGATGACTTCAAAAATTGATGTCTTGTATGAAACAAAAAACTAACATCACTACATGCACAACCTTGTCTTGTAGACACTTGAGTGTGAAAGCAACATGATAAGAACAACTTATCTCCTATCATAAGATCCTATGAACACTTGAGGTGAAAGAAACCAGATGATACAGTTTTCTATCATGATAAGTTGAACACCTGCTAGACATTATGAAGTCCTGATTCAACAAAAAATAAAGAAAGAACATGATCAACCTATGAAGTCAATGTGAACACCATCCAATCTGTGAATTACATCATCCTTCTCAACAAATGAAAAATTGGTATCATTAACATCATACCAACAAGAAAACTTTTCAATGTCTTTTCTGCCTTGCATTTTAACACAAATATGAATCAACCAATTGAACCAAGATGAAGGCATCATCTGAATTCACCTTGTATCATCATAACATATAGTATCAAACCTTCTTATGCTCATATACATGATGATAAACAGTAAGGTCCTGATAAACTTCCACATACAATGTGATGATACTTTCATAAAATCCTTTGTCATGATGCAGTCTTGTAAGTTGAAATCTCCTCAACCTTCAACACAAATAAGTCTTCAAATCTATTTTTTGTTCTTTGCTTTGGTGAACAACCAACTGAGATCTTCTTGAACAACATCCTGATACTGAACTAAACAAGAAGACATTGTCCCTACATACACAATATCAACATGATCACTGACAATCCCTTTTGACATCAATGATAAACATGCCATTAGGATTGCCCCCTTTCATGTTAGACCTTGGATGTCCTTGATGATCTTTTGCCAATCATGTATTTAGACAAGGCGTCACATTACTAAATATTAATGCACAAACAACAAACAAAGAAAATAATCATGCCCCCATCATAGCATCTCTAGCTTTTAGCATCCTTGAGTAGCATAGAAAGACATGATAACAAAAATCAAGATGCCCGTAACCTAACTTGATTACAACCACAAAACACTTTTGTATTTAGATGTGTTTGTTTCTTGCCATAATTTAGATAGAATCATTTAGAGTGCTTTAGGTATTTTCTTGCTTTGCCTTGGATAGGTTTTGGTCTTGCGTCAGGATTTCTGCTTGAAAAGAGCGGGTTTTGTTTGTGCTTGCTTGCCTGGTGAAAGATTCCACAATCCTTATTGGTGAGATGGACCCTAAGGGACTGACAAGTGCCTTGGGGGCTCATTCCTAAATGACCTTGCCTATGTGATGACGTAGAGGCAACGTAGTTCAGGGTAAACCCTAATGGACCTAAGACCTAGGTGATAGAAAGTGGCGTGAACTCAGATAGATAGAAGGACTAGACATGCAACAGATGGCACAGTGAAGCCTCGGTGGTGTATTTGAGAAAATGGCCTTGCCTACGTGATGACGCAGAGGCGACATAGTCCATGGTGACATTGATGGACCTAAGATATGGATCGGATGAGACATGATATGGAACAGATATGGATCAGACAAGACATGATATGGAATAGATATGGATCAGATGTAACTGATGACAAGGAAATACTACGGATAGGTAGATGGATGGGTGATAGTAGATACAGATGGTTAGGTAGAACGAAACAAGGATGTGATCTCCAAGGACTATGTCACATAAGAATAACATGCCCCATTGTAGGTAGAATATTTAGAATTTTTCATGGCAATGCTTATGACGATAGGAGGATGAGAGCATAATTAAGGATTGGCGTGTTGCTCTAGGGATAAGGTAATTCAAGAGACATCTAAAACATTTGTCAACATTGTGCCCCCAATCTTTATCGAGATCAAAGAAATAGAGGAATGGAAGATTAGGATGGATGGATCGATAGGATAGAAGGATAGGATAGGAAATGGTACAGAAGGAAACTAATGAGACAAAGTGCCCCCAAGTGTAGGTGACGTAGAAGATCAACTTACAAATGATGCCTGTTTGCCAGGTTTTCATCATGGTACTTATCCAAGGTGCCTGTTTGCCAGATTTTCACCATTGGACGAAAGGATTTTTTTTTTTGAACATTTGGATAGGTAGAATGGATGAGAGGACCTCAAGTGTCTGGTTCCATGAAAGGTGATGGTCCCACTAGAAAAATGTCATCGCATGGACCATGTCAAGTGTTCTCATAGATGTTGGTAGGAGACTGAATGACAATGAGATGGAGAAGGTAGATAGCGATTGCGGAAGAGGCAATAGTGGATGATGATGTAGAATATGGAGGGAAGGCTTATGAAAAAGCACGGACCATAGGAATAGGATGAGGAAGTCATGTAGGATAATAGTGGAAGGAAGGGGAGACATAGGTATATGAAAATGTTTGTGGGATGGAAGGGAATCATGACCAACGGTTGTGTATACCATGATAAACATTGAAGCTGATGACATGAAAGTAGTGTAGAAAGCAACAGAGACTTTTGCTTGTGGATGAATAACTTAGGCATGTAGGGATCCACATAGACTGAGTATTTTTCTGATTTTTGCTTGCCATATGGGATGGAAGAATTGGAGACTTTTGGATGGAAAGGGAGAAAGTGGATGGTTGGGATTGTTGAGTGGTAGATGCCTCATGTAACTTGAGGGCTTTTTGTTTAGGCACCCAAACCATTTTTCTTTTAGATAGTACCTTTGAAGGTATGGGCTGGGGTGTATGCATCTTTGGTGCATCTTCAGAGGTAATCATTTGTTTGATGCGGACCCACACCTTTTTTAGTTTGGCATATAGGTGTGTGGGTGTATACAGCTCTTGAGAAGGATGTTTCTTTGATTCTTGGCTTTTGTATCCTAGGTCATGAGGACTCTTAGGATTTTTGACTTTATAGGTAGAGGCATCTAGATTTTTGCTGTGAAATTCCCTTGGGATAGTGGAAGCCCTTTGTTTAGACAACATGTGCATTAGTTGGTCATGATTGGGATTGTTAGAAGATTCATAGATGGGTGAATAAGGTGTTGGAAGAAGTGGTGGTAAAATGTATGGAGGGATGTTAGGAGTTGGAAGTAGCGGAGGTAGATTGGATGGTGGAAGGTGTATGGTCACCTACTTTTGACAATTGTAGGACGATGGAGGTGGAATGGCGACATATGTTTTGGGGATATGATAGGGTTTGCGATGAAAAGTGGGGGATTTAGGAGGAGTGGAGGAAGTACCAACATCTTGAGATTGTTCACCTTGGGGTGTGTATCCAAGGCCATATGAAGGAGGAGGAACATTAACATGGACAGGCTCCAACATATATTGTTCGTGAAGGCCTAAGCCTTTACCTTGATAGTTCATATGTTGGAGTATGTGGTGGACAATGGTATTATGTGTAGGTGGAACACTAGACACAAGTTCCTTATTGGATGAAGAAGGTGAGATAGAGGATAATGGTGGTTGGTGTTCTAAGGAGGAACACTCATGAATGAAGGCGGTAAGACCAAGTATATACAGTGGGGGATTTGCAACATGGTTGATAATGGATGGCGGAGGAGTATTTTTGGTTTGATCGTCTATGCTTGCTTGGGAGGCAAGTGTCTCATCAAAGGAAGAGGAAGTTGTTGAATCTTGGCTAGGACTAGATGGGGTTATAAGCTCAGGACCATGGAATGCATAAAGTAGGCTAAGAGGATCATCATGGTCTGCTTGATCATAGATAGGCTCTTGATCATAGATGGGATCTTGATCATAGATAGGCTTTAGCGTGATGGAATTAAGGTGCTCTTGTATATGTTCTTCATCTACGATAATATCTTGATCATGGAAAGGATATAGGCGATGGAGAGGTTGACATTGGAATTTTGGCTCATGTATAGGATCAAGTTGCTCATGGATAGCTTCTTCATCAAAGGTAGTATCTTGATCATAAAAGAGATATAGGTTATGAATGGTTTGAAATTGGATTTCTTGCTCATGTATAGGTATAGGATCATCGAAAAGATAAAGGTTATGTAAGGGTCGGATGGGAGTGCTTTGATCTTGATTTAGACAAGGGGTTTATGTTTCCACATGTTCTAAAGTGTGCTCTTGACATAACTCTTGATGTGCTTGAATTGAAGTTGAGGTAGAAAACTCTTGGATAGGCTCTTGGTCAACAGCATGAAGGTGCGACGGACCTTGACTTTGGTGCATGGTAGGAGGCTCTTCAATATGATCAAGGGGTTGCAGGTGACATGATGAGGTTAGAGTAATTGACATGCTTGAGGGTTCTTTGATAAGGTCAAGGACTGGTATTTGGGGACATGGTTGACTCTTTGCTGGTAGTCCTTGGATCACATCCTTTGTAGGCATTTGTGTAGATGAATGAGGTAATGGATGAGTGGACTTGGAGTTCTCCATGGTAGGATTAGTATGCTTTGGGCCATGTGTTATAAGAGATGGTGAGGGAAGACTAGTAGATAGAGTGGTATACGATTTCCAACTTGAGGTGGTGCTTGCCTTGTCACGAGTATCATTAAGACTGGCAGAGAATGAATGATTTTGTGGTGAGGCGTAGCTAGTACTAGCCTGCTCAGCTTGTAAGATTGTAAAGTGTTGTTGTATGACTTGGAGTTCTTGAGCAATTGCTATACGACCTTAGTGTGAGGTGTCTAAGGTTAATTACAATTTCAGGTATTTGAGTTCTTGAGCAAGCTCTTCTAATTTGGTTGTCATTTCAACAGAAATTGACACAAGATTGAAATGGGTACCTAGAAAACCTAAAATTTTTCTCTCAAAAGATGTGGAAATGCTCACTATCATGGATGTGCAGAACTAGATGCGCAACAACAGAGGATATAAGCACAAAAAGTTGACACAAATGCACAGTACTGGTAAAAAGTAGATGCGCAGTAACAGGTGATATAAGCGTAGCAAGTTGATACAAATGCGCAACAAGTTGGGACAGATGCACATCTTTAGATAACAAATGTGCAGTTCTGGTTTTTTCAGTGTTTTTTGCAAATTTTTGGCAAATTTTCTAATGTTTTTGGTTTCTTTTATTGCAAGAAGGTCTTTTTGATATGATTTTATGAAATTATGGCAAGAAGACACAGCAAACACAAAGAATATTTTTTTATGGTTTTTTTTAATTTTTTTGTGATTTTTTGACTCTTTTTGGACTAAAAAGAAAACAAGTACAATCCTAGGTTTCAAAGGACAGTATAAAACTGAATTCTCACTATCTCTATTGAAGCATATTTGGGAGGTGATAATTGCCCTTCCCTACACTAGATTATAGGGGTTTTTGGCCACTAAGACAAAGGTATTTAATAAAGGCAACTGTTCAAGTGGTTATACATGTGACAACACTACTCTCCATTATGGAGACTCCCAGCCTACAAGGGTTGTGCCTTGGAGGGTTTTAGGGGAGGTTGGCTATCGGTATAACACAACTGCACTTGTTGTTTGAATCTTTCACTCCAAACATAATTTATTTATAGTGGCTTAGAAGGGCTTGACATCTAGCCTGTTACCACTTAGGGTCGTTCCTACTTGGATGAATGACATCCAAGAGTAGGCCCCTCTAAAGGAAAAACACATGCAAAAATGATATGTCTGGCATTTTGGTCACCTAAGATAGGGGAGAGCATAGGCCTGGTATCATTCCCAAAACACTGAATACAGTGGTTATTTTCCCCTAGTTAAAATGAGAAAAACTAGATGAGCTATCTACTTAGGCAAGCACATAAATTTGTTAACTTTGAAGTGATAACAAGATAGCAATGGTTTAGTTTTACCAAGATAGCAATGATGTGTTCAATTTTACCCAGATTGCACAAATTGTTAACTTTGAAGTGATGATCGAGATAGCAATGGTTCAGTTTTACCCAGATAGCAATGATGTGTTCAATTTTATCCCAGATAGCACGAATTGTTAACTTTGAAGTGATAATCGAGATAGCAATGGTTTAGTTTTACCCAGATAGCAATGATGAGTTCAATTTTATCTGGATAGCAATGAGTTGTTAACTTTGAAAGATAATAATATAGCAATGATTCAATGATATGCAAGATAGCAATGATTCAATTACCGCCTTCCTAGTTAAACTATGTGAGATTTGCATGAACATCCATTTACTTTCTAGTTAGAAATCAAAGTGTGAGTTAACAAGTGCAACTATATGATTCTAAACCAGTACCTAGCCTGCAAAATAGATCAAGAGTGTTCCTACAAAAAAGATGTCAGTGTTAGCGAAAACTTCAAGGAAACCCTAAAAATCACTGCCTAAAACAGATGCGCAGCCTCAGAGACTGAATGCGCAAAAACAGATCTCAGAAGCACCGCAGTACATATGTGCTAAGACAGAGGTCAAAAGTGTAGGAAAATAATGTATATGCGTTGAACTAACAGATGTGCTGTATCAGAGGGTAAATGCACCGTAACAAAGTCTGTATGCGCTAAAATGATGTATGCACTGGAATAGACAGTATATGCATCAAATCAGAGACTGTATGCACCGAAGGAAGGTATGCGTCATAATAGATATCAGATGCATGTTAGGATGTGTCAGATGCATGATTTCCTCGTGTACGGCTTTATAAAACACAAAAACTTAGTTTTTGGGTTAAATTTGGGGCTAGGCCCCACAGTGGGCACCAAAATGTTAAGGGAAAATTTGATTTAAATGAATAATTAATATATCAATATCAAAATACCCAAAACTCAATGAAATACAGAAACAAAGAGATCAATCAAACAAAAGAACTTCAAAAACCTTTGCAAACCTCAAAGCTTCATAGCTTCTGTTGGTTGCCTATCTCAATCGATCTTGCATGTATGAATAAGGCCCTCAGATAGTGCACTTCCTTGCTATGATTCCAAGATTGTCAATGGAGAATGGATATGATAATTTCGCCATGAAGATGAGCTTCACAACAAAGATGATATTATGGTAACAAGTTTGATCACAAGCAATGAAGGAATTGGTGCCAAAGGCACGCTGTAGTTCCTATAGAGTAACAATACTTAAAGCTTGGATGATTGAAATGGAAGAACATGGTTCAATTTATAGACTTAGAAGAGAGAAGATCAACGGTATAGAACGGTTGAGGAACATGTGTGAATAAGAAGAAGACAAGTGTCTTGCTCTATTTTGCATGAGAGGAATTAATAAAATAGAAGAATGAGTTAACTGAAGAGATTAAATCAATTAGAAGAATAGATCAATCAATTAAGAGAATAGAACTAGAGAATGGAATTTGCATGAGGATGAGAAGATATTTTAACTCAATTAAATATTTAGAATATTCAATTGCATGTGCACAAAGATTGAATTATATTTAGAGATAACTAAATTTAGAAGAAATGGACAACTTAAATAAATATTTGATTTATTTAAATTTAGAGAAGATATTATTAGAAGAAATAATTAAATAATTGGAATTATTTAATTTAGAATGATTTTGGAAGAATTAGATAAAATATTTGATTATATTTTATTTTTAGAGATTGAGAGGATTTAAATAAATTTGATTTGAATTATTTAAATTTGGAGGAATGATTTGATTTAATTAAATAATTAAGAATTATTTAATTGTTTGGAAGAATTTAATTAAATAAAGGATTTTATTTAATTTTGACTTTTGAAGAGATAATTAAATATTTCGATATTTAATTAATTTAGAGGAATGTGAACCGAATAAATAAATTTGTTTATTTATTTATTGATAGAAGAATTAAACTTAAATAAATATTAAGAATATTTATTTAGACATAGTCGTGTCATTTTTAGGCGTATACAGGTAGACTTCTTTTTCAAGTTTTACCAGTTTATTTTTATTGCTTTGGCCAAAGCTAGATGTACCATTAAAATACATGGAAATGAAAGCCTAGTTGTATTTATTTATTTTATCTCTGTCACATCTTGCATGCAAGACATATGTTCATTCTAGTTTAGAGTGCATACAGGCATCAGGCTTGCATCAAGAGTCTCCCTCCAGCCCATCCGTTCGAGTTTGCTAGGCACCTTGTGCAGGATCGGGGATTCTTCGAGTTAGGAAGAAACCCAGGGGAGTGTAGTGCTTCGTGATTGGGTGAAAAAAGCACCTTAACCATACTCTTGGCCTTTGGCTTCCAGAAGGCTAGTGGGTCATGGCAACTGAAGATAGATTTCATATGTTATGTAATTTAATTTGGATATATCATTGTATTGATAATTGTATGACTTGTTTAGCCAAATATGTAACCGTACTTCTCACTGATGTATTATTATTGTATAATTGATGTATTTGGAACAATTTAAAATATCTAATATTATTTCCTTCTTGTGCTTGTAGATTCATTTTACTTATTATGAAAATTTGCAAAATGTTATACATTTATGGATACCCTAGTTAATGAAATGATTTGCTTTCTAATTTTGGATTGAGTTTCTTTTCATTGGTTATTTTTAGTAAGTGATATTTTTAGACTTTACAAATCATGATAAATATCCACCTTCTCTATCTCAAGATCCTCAAGTAGTAAACTCTTGTCATTTTCCAAAGTAGTGGTCTCGACAAATATGCTTGAAAGAGGCTTAATTTATGATTTTTTCCTTTCTTTTCCCATTGCTCTTTCTTTTTCAAAGGAGGTTCTTGGTGCATATTTTTAAATTTATTAGCATTGTAATCTTTCTTTCGTAGCTAAGAAACCTAAGAACCCTTTGTAGATGAAGCAAGTTTTGATTTATCATTCACAATTTATTTATTATTTTAATTCTTTATTGGTAAATGTGTAATAGGTTTCTCATAATGATCTCCTATAGGCATACAAATATATAATCCCTTATGCACATGAACTATAGTGTGAGCAACTTGAGACATCTTAGGCCTTGTATCTTCATTATGTGTTGTATAGTTTATGAACGTTCATAAACAACTTTTGATCTAATCATTGTAAGCTCTATAGATCTTATAATTTTTTTTATTATTTTCCTTATTTTCACACCATTGTTCTTCCTTATAACACTCATACAAATCATGTAAATAATCTTTTGTTTCATATGGAGGCTTGTTTGGTGTCTTTACAAAAGTATCCAAAGTAAAATGACTCACTTCTGACAAAGGTTTATGTGGATCTCTGTCAATTTCAACCAGTTCTCCTTCTCCTTCTCCTTTTTCTTATTCGTCATTTTCTTCTACTACTACTTCTTGCATATTCTTCATTTGTAACAAGTTTTGAGATATCCTTTATATCAAGGAATACATGTTCCTGAATAATTCCTTGATTGTTGACTTCACTAATGAAATATCCTCCTCCAACTCAGTCATTTTCCCATGTAGATCCTTAGTATAAGTCTACCCACTTTCTGTATCTTCCTTGTTTGGAGATTTTCCAAGTGTGACATGATTCTTTTTGCCTCTTATGGTAAGACCCTCCATGATTGGAAAAAATAATTTTGCAATAAATCACACGAAATAAATCCATTTAATATGAACTTTTTACTATGACTTACCAAGGCCTAGATCTCACTTCTCCAAAAAACATCCATGAAATTAGTTAATTTGTAGCCTTGAGAACAAAATTAGTGGAAACCCTAATTATGCAATAGCTCACTTAATTCTACTCCAATTACTCTGAAATCTGTATTGTAGTAGCTTCAATATGTCCTTGAGAATGCTTTAAAAATCTTGAAAAGATTCGCCAAAATGAGAGATATGTGTGCTTCACAAGAAATAAGGGCAAAAACCCTAATTCTGCTCTAACTCGCTCAATTCTGCTCTAATTTCTCTAAAATCTGGATTGTAACCGCTCCACTATGTCCTTAAAAAACCATTTAAAAATGTTGAAAAGATTCACCAAAATGAGAGAGATATGCACTTCACAAAATGACCTCCAAAATTAAAAAAAAAATATCACCTTATTTCTTGCCTTCACGGTGCCAAGATCGTGCTCTGATACCACATGTAATGAAACAACTTGCACAATAGATAAATATAATAGTAAATATGCTGCAAATACTTGATAATAATATGCTACTTCAAGGGGGTAACCTCCTAATCCACTTCGAGGTGGATACCTCCAATAGTCTTCAATGAGAACACAATACTCGATATGATAATAATAACTAACCTCTACCTCCTATATATACCATAATTATGCCATGTGTTAGTATGAATAGGGATATTTCCTATCTAGTTTCCCTTGTGTGAGGATAATTCATCTTATTTAACTATTTATTAGTTAAATAATATTCTCACACATAATTCACATGTTAAGTTGACTTAGTGAGTCTACTAGATGTTTCTAGTTGTTTCTAGTTGTGTCTAGTTGTTGCTAGGTGTTGATAGTTGTATTATAGTTGTCTTATCCTACACATGTGTTATAGTTGTCACATATCATAAGATTAAGACACTTGTCACATGAATACAACATCTTGGCTCTCATCCTTGTCTTTATAAGCAAGGCTCTTCATGTACATTGTAACATAACAATAACATATGAACAATTTTGTATTCATTGATAGAATAGTATTATTCTCTCATATTGTCTCTCTTGTGCATTCATGAAGTCCTAGATCTTAAGTGGCTCCTATCTTTTCCAACTCTTAAATGGTATCAGAGCTCTCTAGGTGGAATCTCTTCTTGTTAGCCAAATTATTGAGAGATTTGAATGTAAATTAATGGTGGATCTTGATAGTTGAGTATGCTCTTCTCTTGCATCAAATGATGACCTGGAGAATCAGAAAGACTTGATAGAAATACTAGATTTGTGAGGGTTTCCTCTTTATGCCTTATATTGTAGGTTCATTTTAGAGCATGTTGTTGTAAATCTAAGCACACCATTGTGTTCAGGAGGTCTGAGATAGTCGAGATCACCTTTTGTGATGCATGAGCATCCGAAAGCATTCAAAATAATTGAGACAGTTGACAGTGAAGTTGTAGAGTACGGAGAGGGCGACCTTAGAGAATTCCACATTTTACTGCATTTGAATATCAAAGGTTGCGGAGCTAGGCTTAACATCCAGACATAGTCATCTACAACATATCTGAAATTTAGATCATTTGGGTTCGATTCCAGAGAGATATCGCTATCAAAAGATTACCTACTTTTACCTATTTTCACAAAGTAGAGCCGACATTGTTCAGTGAAATCTAATCAGCTTGCGAAGCAATTCCGTGACTTGCAGAGCTTAAAGGAACATTATTCAAGGAAGTATAGGACCTAGATGACCTTCATGGAGATCCGCACAAAGTTTTATATACCAACAGAGCAATACCTTGTGTTTGGGTTTGACCTATCCATGTACACATGTTACCTGACTAGCCATTGCAATTAGGCCGACTTGTTAATGCTTAGAAAGCTTGCAGAAGATATAAATAAGAGACAAAGGATTGTTTCTAGACAATGATCGATAACACAAAGATATGAAGCGAGATCTTAAGTTGTTTTGATCCGAATGAGTAGCAGAATAGAGTAGAAGGCAGAATATGAAGCAGAATGAGTTGCAGAGCAAAGAATTGAGTTGTAGAAGAAAGAAATCGTGAAAGAATATTGTTGTATGGATCTTTTGTAATCCCTGGGCTGCGGCCTAGCATTTGTAAAGCCCTTGAGGCATGTGTAATTCAATTTGAAGTTATAATATAAGAGGAATGAGCTTTGAAGGCTGGGTTTTTCCCTATTAGGGTTTTCCCAGGATACATCTTGTGTTATGTGTTCATGAATATCTTTTATCTTTCTGTTGATTAGCTGCTAGCTTCTGTTACATATCCATTATGATCAATTAGGTTGCAAGGCTGGACAGTCCCTCACCAAACCCTCCTACCTTGACTACATCAAGTGGTATCAGAGCTAGTTTTGAATCTATTGGGTTGGCTGAGAATTTGCTGGGGATGGTGGCAAATCTGTAAAAAAAGGAAGATAATGTTGAAAGAAGTGCGAAACCCTAGAAGTAACAATTATTACCGCTGAAGAAGATCAAGACAAGGAAGGTTCGGTAAGCTTTTCAAATTTAGTTATTTATCTAATTTATTTCAATGGGGAAGATTGGAAAAAGGATGAAGAAAGAAAAGGAAACCCTAATATGTGAAAAGGATATTTTGAAAGAAGAATTGTGTGAAATCAAAAGGTGTAATTCAGAGTTTATGGAAAAGATGAAAGAACTAGGAGAAGATAAAAATGATGCCCTTGAAGAAGAACTGAAAAATGTAAAAAGGAGGAATGAAGATTTAGAGGCAGAGCTAAAGTTGTTTGAGGATATTGAAAAGAGATTTGAAGAATTGGAAGAAGGATTCAAGTTATTTGGAAAGGTAAAAAAGAGGAACAAAGATCTAGAAGAAAGTTTGGAAGAGCTGAATAAGGAAAACAATTTGTAGAAGAGTGAAATATCAGGACTGAAGGAACAGGTTAACCGGTTGGAGTAGTCACTTGTAGCATACAAAAAAGAGAATGAAAGTCTGAGATCTAAGCCTAAAATTTGTGATGTTTCTGTTGGCAAGAGACACTATATGGATTCATGAATGTTGTCATTGATGGCAACAAAGGTTTTTCCACACATCCGCAAGACATGATGAGTCTCTACCAGAAGTTAGATTGAAGAAGTGTTATGATCCGGTAAGCAAGAACAGAGCAGTTAGCAAGGTCTGACAGTCAGGTCCAGACCTCTCAGAGGAAGTAATTCAGTGAAGTGCAGATTTGGTTAAGTCAAGAGGAGTACCTTGACTAATAGATTCCAAGGATTTAGCCTTTGGTGATGGAAGGGTGAAGAGATATGAGCACTTGAGTGTTGGGTTCTTGTTTGACTAAGTAGACAGAGGAAGAATTGTATCGACAGAGTGTCAGACCCAAATCCGGAAGAGATATTACTAATAACTAAGTTTCTTGAGGTATCATTCATGATTGGCCGACATGATTGAAGACTTCTACAAGCATATCCTTGATCCGCATTACTTGGTATGTAAGGACTCAGCCGACAGACCAGAGTTTGAGATAATATTGACTATTCCGGATGCCGACTAGATAAGTGTTGAAATCACTTATTGCGGATATATATACAAGATGGATTTAGATGTGAAGGTGTGTGTGGTACATTTTTGAAGTGCAAAAAAGGTAGAAGAAGAGTATATAAGGCAGAAAATAGGTTCAGAATGTAAGAGGACAACAACACTTAAGAAGAGTAAGAATGAAGTGCAACAGATCAGTCTATTGAGCTTAACCGAAACTGAACTTCAGCATGTGTGGATGCCTTTCATCAGTTCAAGTTTTCTTCTTGTAGACAGTAAGTCTTTTGTAGGTAGTGAGCCTCTTATGAGCAGTATGCTCTGGCAGTAAGCCCTAATTAGCAAGTGCCATTTTGTTCTTTCCATTCTTCTAACATAGAATAATATCTTAGGTTAATCACCCCGTGGTTTTCTTCCCTTAACAGGGTTTCCACGCCAAAATTATTGTGTCATGTGTATTGGTGTTATTTCCATTTCATGATTATGCTTGCTTATTTAATCTGATGTTGCATTAACTATTAAGAAAGCACAGAAAGTTGAAAAATTAGGATAATTGATTCACCCCCCTCTCAGTTATCAACAGTTTCTTGTGATACTGGTGATTTGTGTGATGATGCAGAAGCTTTTTTAGAAAATGAGATTGAAGATGACAGTGTAACTGAACTTGTAGTTGTTGGTGATGGTATTGGTTTCAAAATCATGCAGACTATGGGATATGAAGGACAAGGATTGGGGAAGCATCATCAAGGAATTATAGAACCTATTGAGCCAGTAATAAGATCAAGAAGTTAAGGCATAGGATATAACAGAGGTAAGGATGTTATTGCAAATTCAAACAAGTCAAATCAGGGAAGAAGAGGTATGTGTTGTTTGCATTGTAATAGACATGGACATGAAAATGAATTATGTTGGGATTTACACCCTTGTAAGTTATGTGGATTAAGGAATCATTCTGAAAAGATGTGTTGGAATAAAATGAGAAGAAGAAAGCCTATGACAGATTGTATGTGGATGGATTATGGTTGGATTGATGCAGCAAAATGGAAACATGTTACTTGTATGTTTAGAAGGTTGTATAGATGGAAGTGTTCATATGTTGGAGAAGGATGCAAGGAAAGAAGATCTTATGCAGAGGAGAATAAGGATAGAAATTCAAACTACAGAGGGAGAAATGTTAGGAGTCATAATTCTTATCATAGTAAAGGATATAGAAGAGATGAAAGAGGATTTGATAGAAGACCATTCAGAAGAGGAACATGTTTTCAAGTTTAGAGGAGAAAAGAATCAAGTAGTGAATGTCATCAAGACCTTGTTACCAGCAAAGCTAATGAAGGAGAAGCAGTACATAATTCAGAGATAGTTTGTGTAGAAGAAGAAAAGCTTGTTGATATAGAGATAGTTTATGTAGAGGAGGAACCTTTTGAGACATCTGATTTGATAGAGAAATCGGAAGAAGGTGAAGCATTAATCTTAAGGAGAATTGTGTTGTAGACTGAACACTTGAGAAACCAGTGCAAGAGAAAGTTTGTAATCATCTGAGAAAGGAGTATAGAGAAAGTTTGTGTGGACAAGTGTGAAGCATAGCAGAGAAAGGAAATTCATGTTGCAGAAAAGAGAAGTTCATGACAAGTAATTCTACCAGAGGAGAAATTTTATGTACCAGAGTAAAGGAAACATGGATAAAGAAACAGAGAAAAGTATTGAATTAGTATATGCAGAGCAAAAATTGTAAGGCTTTGGTGTGTGAGAGAAATTGTATTTGAGATCAGGATTAGAAAGTGTTTAAGAGAAAGTTTAGAAAGTGTATTGACTATATCAAAGGAAGTAACATGATTTTCCTGAAGGATGCAAGTATGTATTGATTAACTCTTAATTGATTGAAATTGGTATTGACTTAAGGCAACTTGCAGAGAAGACTTGCTCAGATTGCCGATCATTGAGGCAGTACAGGGCTTGCAGGTAGATCACCGAACCTAGACATGACAAGATGAAGAAATTGAGGCAACTTGTGGAGAAGACTTGCTTAGACCACCAATCATTGAGGTAGTGCAAAGCTTGCAGGTAGAACGCTGAACTTAGAAGATCTTGAGGCAGTTTTACAGGGTGGAATTGGACATGCGATCCTGAGGCAGTTGCAAGTACCTAAAAATAGACCACCGAACCTATTCAAAGATACAACATTGAATTTGGCATGATACAGACCAAAGTGAAGAGGCTCATTTTTCAAATTACCCCAAGAGTCTGATGCAGGAGCATCTAGAAGCATTCAGAATAATTGAGACAGTTGACAGTGAAGTTGCAGAGTACCAAGAGGATGACCTTGGAGAATTCCACATTTTGCCACATTTGGATATCAGAGGTTGTGGAGCTGGACTTAGCATCTAGACATAGTTATCTACAACATATCTAAAATTTAGATCATTTGGGTTCGATTCTGAAGAGATATTGCTATTAGAAGATTACTTGCTTTTACCTGTTTTCATAGAGCAGAGCTGATAGTGTTTAGTGAAGTCTAATCGGCTTGCGGAGATTAAAGGAACATTATTCAAGGAAGTATAGGACCTAGCCAACCTTCATGGAGATCCACACAAAGTTTTATGTACCAGCAGAGCAATACCTTATGTTTGGGTCTGACCTATCCGTGTACACATGTTACCTGACTAGTCGTTGCAATTAGGCTGACTTGTTGATGTTTAGAAATCTTGTGGAGGATATAAATAAGAGATAAAAGATTGTTTCTAGACAGTGATCGATAGCATGGAGATATGAAGCAAGATCTTAAGTTGTTTTGATCCAAATGAGGAGCAGAATAGAGTAGAAGGCAGAACATGAAGCAGAATGAGTTGTAGAGCAGAGAATTATGTTGTAGAAGAAAGAAATCGTGAAAGAATATTGTTGTATGGATCTTTTGTAATCCTTGGGCTGTGGCCTAGCGTCTGTAAAGCACTTGAGGCATGTGTAATTTGATTTGAAGTTATAATACAAGAGGAATGAGCTTTGAAGGCTGAGTGTTTCCCTGTTAAGGTTTTCCTAGGATACATCTTGTGTTATGTGTTCATGAATATATTTTATCTTTTTGTTGATTAGATGCTAGCTTCTGTTGCATATCCATTATGATCAATTAGGCTGGAAGGCTGGACAGTCCCTCACCCGACCCTCCTACCTTGACTGCATCATTTTGTTTCATCCAAATCAGACACTAGAGGCCAAATCTATGAGGTTTTTAATATGGGGAGTGGTTACCTGATCTAGGAGGTAACTGCAAATTTGGAGCAGTTTGGGAAAAAATTGACCTGGCCATTGCATCCGGAAGGCGTCAAATCCTATAGATCGACTATAAAATCAACCAAATCAGACAAAGTTGAATTGAAAGACAAAAAAATTTGTTTGATTTTGCCATATGGAATCGTTGGCAGAATATTCTTGTACTACAAAGTGCTACCGCAGAGAATCTTGGGCGATCCGGTCGAAGGCTACATCGTTTATCCATAGGGTAATAGTTTATTATTTGCTGGTCTAATATTTTATGAAGTGTTTGTTAAAAAATTAAAGTGTAGGGTACAGGGTACTGAGCAGTACGCAAACCTTGCCCCCATGTAAAGTACGATGCCTTAATAGGTGTTGGACCCCAACCGAGAGTATCACTGGGGATAAATCCTCGGTCGATAGGCTCACCGTCAGGGTATTAACCCCTAGTCGGCTGCCTTTGTCAGCGGGGTATTAACCCCCGATTGATGGCCTTACAGGCCCCACCATCAAGGCTTTGGCCTTTGAAACAAAAATAAAGCATTCAATTTTTTTTATATATAACAGTCTACAGTTTAAAACAATTCAAACCAGTGGTTGATCTCAGTATCTGGTGGTTAAAAAAGGAATCTAGCGACCAGTTTAAATCTGCTCGAGACATCATTCAAACCATCTATAGTTTAATAAAAACTAGTGAATAGTTAGTTCAATAACATCAGTCGATGTTCAGATAGCTTCATAGAATTAAAATAGTAAACCCACAGAAGATTCTGGGGAATATTCCCCTTTGAAACCACCAGTCTCGCTCCAGTTGGCAGTTTTGTCTGTATAATAGTGGTTTCAGCCTAATGGGCATTTTTGACCCAGTCATAGGTGGTTTTGCACACAAGGTGGTTTTGACTTGCCCACAGATAGTTTTTATATTTTAAAGGCAGTTTTGTTGTGAACATGGGTTGTTTTGTTACAGCAAGGTGGTTTTGACAGGAAAAAAAGTGATTTTGATTCCTAAAGGTGGTTTTCCTGCTCAGGTGGCAGTTTTCATTTTATGTACATAATATTTTGCCTAGACAGTATATTCCAGTGACAGAGAATATTCCATCAGCACTGACATCATCAGGGCCCCCCTTTGGCCCCCTTCTAGCCCTAATAGGGCGATTGTTTTTTGGGAGCCATAACTTTTCGCCATGGTATCAAAAATTGGAAAATGAGATATCATCGGAAAGTTGGTTCCAAGAACTTCACAGTGGTGTAGGTATTTTTTTGATATTTTTCTGCAAGTGTCTAATACAACTATTTAAAGCCATATCTTGCATTTTTCACTCCTGAGCTCACAACTTTCGCCCAGTTTATTAGAATTTCAACTTTTTACAGGCATTGGAAATGTATTTTAGTACTCTACAGTTCTATCTATGCCATTTTCCCATATTTTTCTTTAGACAACAAATTTTTAGTTTGAAGCACTTTGGGTACATATCACTCATTGATTTGAAAAAGAGTTGAAATTGGTGGTTGTTTTGGTTTGGGGGGCTTCAATTACAATGTTGATTGAGTTTGTCCTTTGATATAGCTTCTTTTGCTCTTATTTTCCTCTACATAATGGATAAATAAAGGGTTCCACTGTTAACACCTTATAACTATGCAACTTGGAGTCAACATGCATGGAATGCCCTAATGGATCTTGGACATTATTTATATGTTGAAAACAAGATACCTGAACCCATAGATGATAAGGAAAAGATAAAATGGATGATAAAGCATACTAAAACTCTTGGATGTATTTGTAGTTTCATTTCCCTAGGTCTCTTGTTTCAGATTGAGGCATGTACAAATTCACATGATGCTTGGGATAAGTTGAAAACATTGTATGGTATAACAGATGAAGTTAAAGGTTATCAAATTGATAATGAATTGATAAGCCTTGATCCTAAGAACTTTAGCAACATCCAGGATTACATAACTAAGGTTAATGATATAAGAGCATAATGTAAAGTATGTGGTAGTGAGAAAATGGAAATCTAGTTGATCTACAATGTGTTGAATGAACTTGGTCCTGATTATGTAACTTTTGTTTCTATCTTTCACACTCATAAGTTAACTGTGAAATCTACTTTCACTATGCCTTCATTTGCATCCTTTGCTGAGATGTTAATGCATGAGCAACAAAAGCTTATTTCTATGGGTATCATTAAGCCATCATAGACTCATGCTTTGGTGGTTGGTCAACCTAAGGAATAGAAAGCGTCAAGTTCTTCTGAAAGAAACAAAAGAAAGCTAAGAAAAATCCACAAACAGATCAAGCACAAAATTCACCTAAGGAGAAGTCTACATGTACTTATTGTAAGAAATCAGGGCATGATGAACATAATTATTTTAAGAAATAGATTGACATGTTGATGGAACTTGTTCAAAAGAACAATCTTCCATCTCTTGGTTCTTCTTCTACTCCTTCAACATCTACACAACCATAAATTTGTGAATCAGGTCATGCAAGGAAAGCTAAGGAAACCAAACATAAAGGTAAAGTACTTTGTGCAAGTACAAGTTCTACATCAGGTAAATGGCTTCTTGATTCAAGTGCTTCTCATCATATGGCTTCTTCCAAGGATATATTTTCTTCATTTGAGATGTGTGATATGCCACCTATCTTGATGGATAATAACACATATATGAATGTAATTGGGAAGGGAACTATTGATATTGGTGAAGGTACTTTCAATGATGTACTTTGTGTGCCTTCTTTGACCAATAATCTTCTTTCCATATATCAAATTACTCATAGTGGTACAGGGAAGACAGTGGAATTCACACTTGATTTGGTCATTATCAGAGACTTGGAGAGCACAAAGATTATTGCTACTGGGGTGGTTGATCATGCATCTCGGCTATACACCTTTCATGGTTTCTCTCTTAATGATGATTCAGATCTGTTGGCTGACATTCACACTCCTTGTGTGAATCATATTTAAGAGAAGTTTGGTCACTTGAACCTTGGTATTCTTGCCTCTTCATTGGTTCTTGAGACATGTGCTACACTTCCATCTTCTCCATCTCCTACTTCTTCAGAGTTCAGTGCTTCAATTCAGCAGGACACTTATTGTCTTTCAAATGCAACTTTGTGGGATGGGCATTTGATAAGCATTTCAGATTTGTTTTGTGAGTCTCATCTTGTAGATTTGGAGGACATTTGAGGGGTTATCTCTCCTCTTTGATGACAGTCATAGCATAACTGTTGTCAACCCATTTTTGTCTTTAGATCTTGATAATTTTTAGTTTCCTCTAGATCTTGGATTATTACTTTCATCAGTGAGGCTTGAGACTACTGAGTTATTTGTGGTATCATTCAACATTGACATGGAAATACATGAGCATTTTTTAGAGACATCATATTTCATGAGACTTCTTCCCTCATCTCTTGTTTTGGAGTTGAAGTTTCTTCAACATACACTAGTGGATTGGTTTCTTCCCAAGGGGAGGAATGTTGTTTGTAGGTTTTGGATCCTATTTTGTCTTCTTCTTTGAGCATTCACCATTGGTATAGGAGCTACTTGTAATGCCCCGCCATGCAAACCTAGAGATAAGTCAACTAAAGCAATAAAAGGGCAGAATTTTTTTATTTTTAAAGTAGAAGTAATAGTAACAAAATATAACATAGTCTGATACAACAAGTTAACTAACATTTCTAGGGATAACATGCCTGCATTATTGAAGTTAAGCAATATTCAACATTATACAAAACTCATTAAAATTATGTTTAACTACATGACTACATTACTAGTCACTAACATAATCTAACTAACAACCAGGATTTGTTCTAATTCCAAATGCACCAAATGAATACACACATGCACAATTTGTAATGCCTACCCAAGAAAATCTTATTAAATAAAAATAATGAACTTAACAGGATAATAGGATAACAATTTACAAAATTAATCTTAGTAAACCTCAAGTCAAAATCAGAGTATATCAATATTCATCGAAATGAAATGTATGATACAAACATTTCAGATTAATTTATACATATGTATACACATTTACCATAGTGCCAGATAATCATCCATATGCAAAGTGGAAAGGTACCTCCTTAGCTTCAAAGTCCTGCATGGCTATAGATCTCAAACTGCACATCTAAAGAAACATTAGTTCTGCATGATTATTAATTACACAATATCAATTGAATAAAATGACAACCTAAGGCCCTAAGGGGCTGACCTAATGTCTCGGGGGCTCATCCTTGATGGCCTTGCCTACGTATGCGTAGCACAGAGACTTCCTAGTTTAGAACAAATAGACTTGCAACTGTATGATGGTATCACAAGAAACAAAACCTCTAAGATATTATTCAAATGATATCGACATCCTCTCAAACTCAGGTACCCGTTCATATTTTAATCCATACTCGAGGACAACATTCTCATGAATTTTTGCAAATCAAACATGGTATCAAACAAGATCAAATTATTACATTCTCACAAAGACAAATTAATCTGTCGACTCTTGAATTTAGAATTTATTTACGTATATGGATAAACTTAATAGGAACAATTCACTTATCATCACTAACATTTCTATCAACAAACTTATTACTAATTTAATCAATATCCCAATTATAATTATTTAGAAATAACAAATGTGAGAAACTTTTTTAAGTAGAAATTAAAGCCACTTATGCAATGATTACATCCTTAGGCTTATGGTTGAGAATACTCAATGCAATAGTAACACAAATACAATTTATATATTTAACACAAAGGCATTTCATTTATACGTACAAACCTAATATCCTACTACAAAGGCAATCTTATACTTCAGCCTAACATCTTCTGCTTACTATAAATATTATTCTAACTTCCACAACCTTTAACATGGATTGAATCCATACAAGAAAATAGGTTTTAAAATATAAGTATTTCCAATATAATTGTGGCCATTCAAATTAAAAGAATATATCTATGTCCATAAGATTATTTTACTAAAATATAGAAATTACTACTTAGTCAAGATTAAAAGAATATACTATTCTCCTTAAATCATATATCTAACAAAAATATTTGTCCAACTATCAAAAGTATCTCTATCTAACACAAAAGATATAACTAACCAACAAAAGTAACTTTTCTAACCTAAGTATTTAAACAAAATCATGTTAATCTTAAATCAATTAAATCTAATGTTTATTAAGCCTCAACTCTTTGAAAAGTAATAAAAAGGTTCCAATATGCAAATTTAAATAAACACTATACCATTCCCATACATAAGATAGGTTATTACAAACTTTAAAAATCAAGCATACACATTGTCTTATTACATCCATTATTGAACTATACTTTCCTTTTAAATCTATTTCCAAAATGCATTGTCAACTTAAATATCAATTAGTCCCACGTGAATACTAATCAAACAACAATCAAACATCATAATTCTAATTGGTTGTATTGATAGGCATATCAGATACCCTATAGTTCCCACTGAAATTAGTTACAATGCTAATTATAAAATCCAATCACTTACTCATGAGGTTTCTAAAACTTTAATCCAAACTTTAATGGAAGTGCCAGTTATTCAAAGATAGAAAGATTTTATGAACAAACAGAAAATAGAAACTTTCACAACTTATTTCTCACTAGTATTGTGTTTAGATGGATAACATTTGAAGTTACAAATTATAATGTTCCTACAACTCTATGATTGATTTTAAATAACATACAGTTCACTACACAAGATAGATTATGCTCACATTATCTATTATTTACTTGTGCTATAGCCGCTCTCAACTTACAACAATCAACATAACCAACTAAATGGAAGCAACATTGCAAGAAAAATATAAGTGATTTACCCTAGAGAAATCAAATCAGAGAAAGCTCTAGCAAGGATCCACTATAAATTAATTATACAAGTTTACTCCCTTCATGAGGGCCACTAAGAACACCTACAACAAAGTATTTTCTCATCCACAACAATACATAGCGAACTATAGTCAAAGCATCTCTAACCATGGCAAGGGACTGCTACTTTTAATCATCAACTATCTAAGATACAATTATCAAATGAGCTCTTATCCCTTTATCCTTTGATGAATGTACTATAACATATCCCCAATGAATGCATTTATACTAAAAGATGAGCACAAGAGTTGACAAAAGGAATTGGTGATTCTACCATACAAAGACATGGAAGGAGAACCGATTCAACTTCCTAGAAGAACTTTGGCTCTACCATTTTATTATACATGAGACCATTTTGCTAACCGCCAAATCCATTTGCTAAATAGGCTCTCATCTATGATGATTTTGCCAATGATTGAAATAGTAACACTATTTCATATTCAACCGAATGTTACTGCAAGATAAATTTTTGAGAACTCACTCATTCTTCTTCTATTATGATCTGACTTTGATTTGAACCTCAACTGACATTATGGCTAATGTACTCAACCAACTGAACCTGAAATAGTAACATTGTTTCATTCCCAACCAAATGTGTCAATACTATCAAACGTACATCTAAAGATAAGTTTGTGGCACCAAATAATGACATTCTACTACATTGAGAGAAAATCAAGCCAAGTTTAAAGATTCCTTAAGGATTGTATATGCAAATTTGTATTTTAAAACCATAGAGTTGCCATAAACCCCAAGATCTACTTCCTCTACCCGCGCGGTGATAGGTAGATAGATTATTTGTCAAATGATGAAAATGGAAAAGAAAGCTCTATTAGATATGCATGATAAGTGCGTGGTTAGACAGGGCACATATATGTGAAAAAGGAAACCGTAACTAGACACTCGAACATGATCTGGTAGGGATGAATCAAAGCATCATTACAAGGAGTTGCAAATACCACAAGCCCTTAAAACACATAGGGGATACACCATTACCTCTAGAAGGAGACTTTTATAGTAGAAATAATGATGAAGATATAAAAAATGCATAACTGATATAAAATGCCGTTGAAGCACTAGGATAAAGATTAACATGATAAAGATTAAGCTATAAAATGCACGGTGTTACATCACTAGTTAAAATGAAGGGACATCCATCGAAGTATAATAGAAGAAGGAATTTGTCATATTTTGTAGGTGCTTGCTCAGAGATCATCTCATAAAATACAATGACTACAGGGTAAGCATAAGTAAAAGCATAGACGGTGCTACAAAAGACATTTCACCCATGAGACTCTATTACACAATAGAACCAGATTCAATCCATGCCTGGAAAACATTTTCTATTCAATCCACCTACCAAATAAGCATCTCACTTACCAGATTATACGCAGAAATAATTCTAGCAAATGAATGGCAATAGATTTGAACCCAGATTTATAAAACTCATAAGAAAGGAAGAATAATCCAAAACCATAGAACCTGCACGTGAATATGATGCCCACTAGTATATGGAACCCAAGCCTGATTCAACGTCTTAGTAAACGGTATATATATATATATATATATATATATATATATATATATATATATATATATATATATATATGCAGCCATAGTGAAACCAATTCAAAATATCATGCCGTGAGGGTAACAATAAAAGCATACCTTTCTCTTTATACTCATTTAGGTCACCATGGCTTATCAACAAATTGAGAGCTTGAGCTCCCTCACCTGCTACACTTTGATGAAATTTTTAAGCACACCCCCCACTCTACTCCAATCTTTTCCATCAATATTGATCTCCCTCCATTTCCTACACCCCCTGTTTTTGTGTAGCACTCCCTATTACAATTCAAAACACATGGAATATATTTACTAATTTTTTTATTAGCATATGGCAGGAGTTAATGTCGGCTATTTCAAAATAGACCGAATGGTTGTAGAGAAGAGCTTCGCTAACCAGAACAACCGACGAGTTTATTTTAAACATAAATATTAATGCCAAACTGACACCATAATTTGATAGTTTAATACATAGAATATTATGCAAAACCTAACGCCTGGAAAAAAAACAAGCCAAACATTATGAATCTCTGATTCTATCATAAGTGCCCAAAAGGGAGCATTATAGTTTATCTTAGACCTCCAACGGGATTATCAAATATTGAAGTTAGAGATGTTTTAGTAAATATTTATGCAAAATGTGGGAGTTCAATAATGTACACAAACTATTTGACATAATGCCTCAACATATCATCTCAAGAACTAGAAGAATACAGTGCAAGAAAATGATCTAAATATCTAATTCTCTTTTCAATGTATCAAAGATAAACTACTTATACAATCTTATCCAGAAAAATGTTCATACTTATTTGAAAATTCCTTATAGAAGCAAGAGCATCACATCCCTGAAATTCTACTTTTTACCTCTTTGTTTCCTTCCCCCGTCCATATGTGCATTTGTTCCTCTACGGTGAGAATGGAGGGGCACTACACTACTTCATTATGGGGAGGACATCTTGTCTCATTCTTTCCCTCTTATGGGGGGCTATTGATTGTATATTTGTGATGGATGTTGTATTTAGGGGGTCTTGATTCTTCCATCATTCCATCACTTGTACATGTTTGTATGCATTCTCACTTTTGGAGAGGAGTTTTTTCCCATGAATTTTTCTCCTTTACTCCACTTGAGACTTGTTTGTACATGGGTACCTAACATGGCCTAGTAGTTGGGACCTATCCATCTTTGCATTTTGTCAGTTTCTCCCCAAGTTGCACTTAAGGGGGGGTGTTAGTGTGAGTAGGGATATTTCCTATCTAGTTTCTCTTGTGTGAGAATAATTCATATTATTTAGCTATTTATTAGTTAAATAATATTCTCACATAATTCACAAGTTAAGTTGACTTAGTGAGTCTACTAGATGTTTCTAGTCATGTCTAGTTGTTGCTAGGTGTTGATAGTTGTCTTGTAGTTGTCTTATCCTACACATGTGCTATAGTTATCACATGTCATAGGATTAAGACACTTGTCACATGAATACAACATCTTGGCCCTCATCCTTGTCTTTATAAGCAAGGCTCTTCACATGTACATTGAACATAACAATAACATATGAACAATTTTGCATTCATTGATAGAATAGTATTATTCTCTAATATTGTCTCTCTTGTGCTTTCATGAAGTCCTAGATCTTGGATGGCTCCTATCTTAGCCAACTCTTACACCATGGATGCCACCCAGGCCAACCTAACTACCTATATAAGACTATATTAATGATTATATAACTTAAATAAGAGTTAAGCTAGCCACAAGCTGACTACTCATAACCATATACAACTATAGAATTAAGAGCATAACATTATATGGAGGATTGTTTGGTGTATTTACAAAAGTATCCAAAGTAAAATGACTCACTTCTAACAAAGGTTTATATGGATCTCTATCAATTTCAACCACTTTACCACCATAAATATAGTTGATACCCTTATGCAACATAGACAATATTGTTTTAAACTATTCTATCCATGGTCCACCACATAAAATAATAAATCTATTTGAAGAAGGAATAATGTTGCATAATATAAATACTTCCTTTGGAGCAATCTCTAAAATAAAGATAATGCATACCATAGTTTTAATAAATACCATTTTTAATGAAACCACTGAATGTGCATATGGTTCTTGTTGATAACGATGATTAAACAAAAATAACTGTGCATCTATTAAACTAACAAGTTGCATCAATAGATACAACCTTACATGGTTTACAATACACATAGCTTCTAACATAAATGGCCCATAATAATTACTCTATGATTCTCATCATCTAGAAAGGTAATCAATGGTGGAGAAGAAGAAGCACCTCTAAACATGCCCACAAAATGATCCTCAAATACATGTAAATCAATGTCAATATTATTACCATTATACTTATGCATCTCATCACTATCCATATGCTTGTGAATATCATCACTATCCATATGTTTATGCACCTCATGACCATCCTCAAATAAATCCACAATTATTATCTCGAACATAAGAAGGAAAAGGATTTGTATAAATCTTCAAATTTTGACGAGGAGGATCCATTGAATGATATCTCCCACCTTTACTACCTTTCATGTGGATCATATTATTACCAAGCATATCTTGTACCTTATGTTTAAATCCATACAATGCTATGTTTTATGCTTGTAAAATCTATGATAATTACAAAATACACTTTCATCATATCCATTAGGTGTTCCTCTAGATGTATGCAATGGAGAAATAGGAGGAAGCATAACCATATTATCATGAAGTAAACTCTTAATCACATTATCCAATGGCTCACTCAATCTTGTTAACTTTCTAAAATTTTGAGGCTTGAAAGTGTGCTATCCCTCTTCAAGACATTTATTTATTTTGTTGATTTGTTACTTTATAGTTATTAACATGCATGTATTAACATGTTGTGGATGATCAGAAATTAGATTTATCATATGTTTTTGGATTATGTTGAAATAGTTTATATTGCATCTTATTGTTCTTTATTTACAATTACACCAAGTGATATTGATGTATATTTGTGGGTGCAACTTTTTGGAGCATGCTAGAGATGGAACATGCATGGGATGAATAAGGATTTGGGCATGGAGCAGTGGTGTAGAATCCTCTAAATGTATTTTTTCATGTTTTATTATTGATTTATTATTACTTTTCATTTTGATAGTCTTGATCATTGTCTTATTTGTATTTGACAGTGTGTCCATCTTTGGTCGAGCATGTTTTGACTTGTATGTGTACCTAAGTATATATGCTTAAGCAGGGTCCTAAGTTATGTTATGTTATTATCATTCTAACCCAATGAAAAGAGTATAAGATCAATTGTATGTCTAACCTTATTAATTGTATGTCAAACCTAAGAAATTTTTCTAAGGACCTTTTCTATCACTTATGACATAGTGACGTACTATATACATTAAGAAGAGACTAAAATAGATTGTGATCAAATAATTGATGACATCCTATAGTGTAATACAAGCAAAAGTGACATGGAAAATCTGAGTAGGAACTTTTTAGAATTTTTAGTTATCTATTAAATGACCCTTCAACTGTGAATGGGAAGACTAGAAATTAATAAGCCTATAATACTCCAAGGTGGCAATTAATGAATCTTGCTTGAGAAGCCAATATAGCTAGGTTTTGACTAGGATTGCTTTAGGGTTAAACTTGAATTATCTTTTGAATGAGAAGTTTGAATGAAAATTTCTACATTTTATATTTTTAAAATATTGTTGAGGCTATTACCATCATGAAACCATGTCATGTTTATAGGCCTCCATGATCATACATCTATTAATGTGAGAGATTGAATTTTAAGAGGAGAAAAACAAGTCATTATGAGGGTTTTCTTGGAGGATCCATGCGTTGGTTTATGTTTTTGCAACTTGTAGGAGATTTCAAGAATGTTCATATATTTGTTTATGTGTGCATTCATTGGTATATAGTTCTTAGTGAAGTCTAAGAATGACTTCTATTGGCTAGCTTCCAAACTTCCTACCTACTTTTGAACTCTCTTTAAGCATCATTTGCCTGTAGAAGAGTAGGGCATATATCTTTCTAGATTTCTTTCTAGTTAGGCTTACCTTAGGGCTTGAGAATCAACCTAATAAAGAAGTCAAAGAGAGGCTTAAAGAACTACCTTATGAAGAGGTGATATATGTGAAAGAGAGGCTTAAAGAACTACCATATTGATAATGTAGTATCATATACACAAGTTGGATCCTTTATACAATGGTTGATTGAGAACATTGTTACTCAGTAAGACGAGTCTCTTTTCTCTTTTCCATTAGTAATGTTAGATATTGAGTTTACACTTTGTAAGAGTGAAAACATAATGAATATATTTACTACAATATTGTAATTTTTGTATTTCCTAGGAGATAATCATGTAACTTCCATGCCTAGGGATTTATCTAACTAATTGAGTTGCAATAAGGAAATTCCATAAGTTAGGGTGATGTAATTGGGTTATTACTTGTAGACTAACATGTATAGGCTACAAAAGTTTCTTATTTTTCTACACAGTCATGGCTAATTAAGAGTTCTTAAATAATTATAGAAATAGAGAACTTAAAGAGAATTTTGTGCTAGTGAATAAGTGTGTTTAAGGGTGAAGAGAAAAAATTTCATCAACAATAAACATTTCCACTTAAACCCAATAAAGATAAATATGTAAACAAGTACTCATAATCCACCATGGAAAAGAATAGACAAACATACCATCAAGATGACACAAGACATACCCTATGAAAACCCTTAAGAGGCAAAAACCCAGCCTCCAAAAGCATCCACACTCACTATATTATTCAATAATGAGAACTTTACAATACACTTATAGAGTCTCCATGAACACTTCTAAAACATCAAGCTCCTCCAATGCATTCTCCATTTTTCCAAGCATAATGGTAACCATGCAACCACACATCCCATGCCATGCTACACATATCCACTCTTCAAGAGAGCTCAATACAAATGATAGCCAACTCCAAAATGACAACCAACCTCAACCACTAAACATGTGCTCTCTTTTATAGAATCAAGCTCACACAAAACCACTAAGTGGTATTGGCTAAACCATGTGTCTCAAAACCATTGACCCCCAAATTAAATATTTCCTACAAATATTAAATATTTGTCCTTTGTCTCTCACACATAAGATATCTAACCAATGTACCATACAAATTTACAAGTGGTCCTAAATAAATATTTAATGTGGCTAAACACATCACTAAAGATGCACCACAAATAAATATTTATTTTACATAATTAAATATGTGTTTCTTATGTAAGGTGTACAACACAATTTTTGCTAAGATTATCCCACTTATGGTATAATTGAGTAAGGGTCAATCGATGAAACATCATCATCATAGCCAATTATGAAACCACATGAATCTTCGGCATGCTCTCATGCTCCATCAAGATACCTACAATAACATCCAAGGTGATCACCATCTCAATCAAGAACTCTTTTGATCCCCCAACATGCCACCTATGGAGGAAAAGAAACAAGCCAAGGTAAAAATGCACCAATCCAAAGAACATAAGCATCAAATCCAAGTGATAACAAATTCCAAGTTGCTGCCAAGGAAAAAACCCACATGATTGGAAATAACATCCACAACAAATGCTCATACATCCAACCATCCATACCTTCAAAAGTATCAAAAAAATTATTATAACTCATGTAAACAACATATCCAACCCATAAACCATAATCACAATCTCCTTGTATAAAACCTGTCAATGGAGAACATACACATCCAGAAACTCCCACTACATGAGTAATGTCAAATTTGAAAATAGATTGAGGCATACCAAGTCTACCAATCAACACTCAAACCAAGGTGTGGCTAATAATCAAAACCATGTAGTAACAAAGAGCAATCACAATGATCCACACATGCAACTCAAACCACTGCATACTCCCTCACAATAGGTCTCTATAGCACTCCCAAGTCCACGACACCAAACCATGTGAATGCGAACCTCTTGGAAGTAGCCATAGAACAAAGAGAGAACCTACAAATCATATCGCATAACATGTCCTTCTACCAACACCTCAAAGTGCTAAGTTATTTCAAGTAAGATCTCCTTCACGAAACCCCAAGTGAAAAGACTTAACAACACCCAATCGTTTAATCTTATAGATCAAACTAAACATATGTATCATCAATATAACTAACATGGATGTAAGTCTCTCTAATAGAAGGAAGATCAAATTCATAACCTTTCCATAACCAGGGATAAGCCCAATAACATCTAAAATCCTCATAAATATCATTATAAATCAAACTCGTATGCACAAGGAGATAAACATGCCAAACACTCCTCAAATGAACCCTCAAGAACTAACAACCATTGCTCAAAATTCATCTCCATGAGAAGACAAAGCATAAAACAAAATTTATCTAAAAATAAGGTGGGAAATACCTATCAAGTGATTCTCCACTGAGTAGACCAAGAATGGGCAACGAGATTGCTCCTCTAGGATACACCAAGCCACCATGAATCTCTCTAAGTACAATCTCCTCATCAAGTCCATCATGAACTCACATCCATATGCAGTAAAGGCTCCTTTGAATTCCTACTAAAACCTCTAAAGAGTAATCATCTCAACAAATGTCTCTAAACCCAAGAGAACCCTAACCTCACCCAAGTCTCCAAGTATCCATGAGCACCTATAACCAATCAATCCAATCTAAGCTCCAAATGCAACACCGTACTATCATGAAGCTCTCAACCGCATGACCAATCTATGCAATACTAGAGGGTCATCATGAATCACAACCAAAGATCCATCTACATGATCAATATAGAAAATAGTAACATTCCATTATGTTGTGATCTAACATCTCCTTAAAGTAAGATCATATGCCCCAAATTAACATATATGCTCCTAAGAGCACCTATATCATGCCAAGACTACAAAATAGAAAGAACTAGTCCTCCATGGCACAATATCACATCACTACCTGTCACATCTCATTTTTATGGACTATATTATTATTCTAGATTAGTGAACATTTACCATGATTATTTTACTTTGAGTAAGTTCCACGTGTGTGAAGGTAATTATCATGATGTTATATTTGTGTAAATTGGAAAGTTGATTTAAATATTAAATATTATCAATGTGATTATAATGTTTTTCTTCGGCTATGTTTTGGGGAACTAACCTATTGACGTTGAGTTGAGTGTGAATGAATGTAGGTACTCGTCGAAGACGAGAACATGGTTGAGGTAGAGGTGTTCTAGCCACTTGGCAAGAATTGTTTGGGATGGTTAACCCTGATGCACTCACACACTCACGTAGTCTCATATTGCATTTTGAATGGCTTATTTTTTTTATGCATCATTGTGTGGATAGTAAGTGTGATGGATGGTTAGATACTTAGAAAATATTGTGTTTTTAATTGTTATGAAAATCCTTTCGAATGCTTGATTTAGTCATGAATATTAATGTCCTTTTGATTTATATTTTAAATGGTGTATTTTATGATGTAAATATATTTAAATGGTGAATATATATATATATATATATATATATATATATATATATATATATATATATATATAATTGATGCATTTATATTATTTAATAATAAATAATAAATGTTTTCCTAATTATTTACATATGGATGTTTGGAAGACAATATCTAGATTAAACTTATATATATATATAATTTTAAATACTTCTTCTTTGATTTAAGTGATTAGGCTATTTTGAAGATAAATAAATTATATTAATAATAACTATTATATTTAGAAATTTAAATATAGGAATTAAAAGAAATGGTTATTACTTATTTAAAATTAGATAAATTGCTTTATTATTATGAATATTATATTTAGAAATCTAATAAAAAGAGTTAAAAGAATAATAATTCTATCATGCAAGATTAAAATAAATTTATTTTATTATTTTTGTAGGCTTTTGAAAGGCCAAATTTCATGCAAATTAAAAACAAACTTAAGTTAAAAAGGCAGCCCCAAAAACCTAATATCAAACGCCAATATTAGCAGAAATTTCTAATAAAATAATACAATAGAAGGGAAGGAAGGGCATTTTTTTTTTTTTGAGTGACAAAAAGGAGAAAAACAAAGCACAGAGGACCGGCGATAGGAATCACAGAGGTGATCAACGGTAGGAACAAAATTCAAACCTTAGCATCAGAATAATCAGGTATTTTATTGTTATTTAGCAATAGATTAATGGTGAAATAATACTGAATGTTGTGGACATGTTGGTATGATAATAGTCTTTTCTTCTATCTGTGTTTTCTATCTTTGGCTTGTATCTTGTCTTGTTTCTAAATAGCCTAGTTGTATGTAACGACCTGCTAAATGTCTTTTCTGAGTTGTTAAAAATTATTCCTTGGTCGTTGATTTTAATAGCACATACCTGCAGCTTTTGTCTACGTTTTGATTGAAGATCAACCCTTTAAATCATGATGGCCAGTATATTTGATCAGCCTATTCTTTTTGGCTACAAATAAACGACATTACATGTAGCTTGATCGTTGTTCTTGTAGCTTATTAGTTGTCTTTTACTTATTTTATTTTTGTCCAGACTATATATCAGGGTCCTATAGATTTCTATTATTCCTGCAGCCTAATTTTAATAGTTCCTGTAGACTACGATAAAATAGTTCTTGTAGCCTGCATTAAAATAGTTCTTGTAGCCTATGTTAAAATAGTTCCTGTAGCCTGCATTTTAAATAGTTCTTGCAGCTTCTTAAACTCTTTAAAACAGTTATGACAATTTCATAATAGAGACTATTTGATAATCTAGTTACTACCTATGATTATTTGATGTGGAAACATTCTTAAACTCATATTATGTCTATATTTAAACTATTTGCTTGAATCAAAACAACAATGGATGGGAAGTAGATAAACTTAGTTTTTTACAAATTATTTTAACAATAAAATAAGATTAGAGAATTAAATCAGATTATAGATAATATATTTATAAGTATATCTAGATAAATGAATGAATGAATGATGTTTTACTTATTGCTTATTGAAAGTGTGTCTTCATGATTATTGCTTTGGAAAGGGAGTTTACATATGGTCTATGGATGACATGGGTTGATATATATTCTTTTTATTTTATTTTATCATTTTACTCATTTCTTGGGGAAAGAAAGTAGATTTTTATCTAGGAATGTGTTTGGGTTACTTTTGGGCTAGGATGCCAAATGTGGATTATCAAAGATAGTTTTTCCTCTTTTCGGGAATTGAACCAGGTTACTATGTTTTAAAGGATTAGATCTAATCGATCTATTACTGAAAAAGATGAATATTTTGTTTAGCAAACTTATTGATAGATATCTCTGCCATATCTTGTTGTGAGACAATCTGCATTTCATTATTTAGAATATCACATTAAGACATCAGGTTGCATTAGGTGTTCCCACCTACCAGTTGTTCTAGGTAGCTAGACATTTCATGCAAGGTTGGATTTCCTTCATGTCATGAAGGGATCAGGGGTAGTGTAATTGCTTCATGGTTGGGTGGAAAAGCACCTAAGCCATGTTCCCATCTCTCGGCTTGCAGGAGGACCATTTGGTTTGTGGCAATTAAAGAGTGTATTGATTTATTTATACTTGTTGTTCATGATTATTGTAACTTGTAATTGGATGTATTATGGCCCAAATGCCAATGGACTTTGTATATTATTGTATAGTGCTTTCACCTGGATTAAGCACGTGACTTTTGTAAGATTTTTTGACTTTTATTGATTCATATTTATGAGATTATTATTTTTTACTTGTGATATTGTAATCAAGAAGATTAATTATATCTTTTATCTTTTATATTGTAATTAAGCATATTAATTATGTCTTTTTACTTCCGTTATTTGTGATGTTGTATTTAAGTAGATTATTTACTTCATTTTATTTTTGTGATAGTTTTGTGGCTTTTACATTACAAAAGCTCCCATTGAATCATGATACTGAGCTACCCACAACATCATGATGAGCATCTCCTAGCTAAAGAAAATCCATGGCCCCAACACAATCAAAGAACTCAAAACTGCAACATCAGGAGCTCCTAAAGGGTAAAGTAAAACCACAATATCCAAAATAAGATAACTACTATGGGCTCCAAGAAACAACTACAAGTGACTCAAAGTACTCCTACAGGAATGTCATGATTGTCCCAAGGCACTCAACCATGAATCACAGACTATACTCCAATCATCCAACTCATTGTCTCTTTGCTACACAATACTAATGCATCATGATGGCTAAAGGACCACCAACACTAGAATCTATAAACCAGTACTGCAATGATTTGTAGGTATAGACATCCCAACTTTAAGATGCAACCTATGGGTATACACAGTCCATAACACTACACAACTCATAGATCACGAAGAAACACAACATGAATCCACCATAATGTAGACTCAAAAGAAAGCAAACTCAATGCCACATCAGTAACAAGAAAATAAAAACAATGATAGATGATCATGTAGATTCTCCATGACTCAAACACCAAATCAACACGACTTGATTTGTCACAAATCGATAATAAGTAATCAATTAGGAACCCATCAAGCAACCACTACAAAAATGTTGAGTGACTATTCACATACCAACATCTCCATACTAAGAAATTTGTAAACAACCTCCTAAAACCATGCATGAAGTGTAAATGCAAACCTACAACTATCTTACATACAAGAACACCCCCATGGGGTTCAAAATCTAAAAAATAGTCTATCTACAGATCTCTATACCATAAGTTTTGTTAATCATGCAAAACCTACAAAACCATTCTAATGTCCCCTTCCTAAGCAACTTCAATTATGGGGTTAGTCTACTACTCAGGTTCTCGTAGACTAACGTGAATGGTTAGGGAACCCATATTGGGTTGGTTAACCTCGAGGTTTAGTTAGCATTTTTGGAGGGATGATTTGAACTCCTTTTGGCAGGATGTCACTTCTAACTCTTTTTAGAGTGATTTCAGGCCATGTGGCTGAACTTTCTATTTTCAGTAGAGTCCCCCGAACTTGGTGCGAGTCGGTGCAATGCTCTTGGACTTCACTTGATTTCATTTGGCCTACTCAATAGTGCTATGAAATTCACATTTGGACTCCATTTGAATTATTTTTTAATGGAACGATATATTCCTAAGTTGAATTGAATATTTAACTTAGTGATATAGTCATTAAGTGACTTTATAAAAAGGACATGAAGTATTTAAAATAAAATAAAGTCATTGTTCCTAATGTTGGGTGCCAATATCAAGAGGGTGAATAAAGTGAAATTAATATTAAATTGTTTTATTTTCCAAAAGGGGCATTGGGGGAATATGAAGAGCTTGAACGCTCATTTTTTCATTACCATTGCATATTTGTGAAAAAATAGAATTTGTGGTTGAGCCAAGGGTTTGAACCTACAACTTCTGGAGACCGAAACATTCATGAAGTTGAATACTCGTGGAAGTGAAAGACCTTTCTAGGGTATTGTTGTTGATCTCATTTCAGAGGTCACATTTGTGCTTCTATTGCAGATTGAAGGCATTATCGCGAAGGATTTATTTCATGAAAATTGTTGATTTCTTTGCACAATATTTTAGAGCTGACATTGATGATCATTTAGCAATATTTTAAGGGAACTTTGGAGTTCTTGTTGGCAAAGATTTCCACCTATAGCTAGTCGTACCATATCTTCTTAGGCCGTACCAATTTTTGGGGTTTTTTTGGAGCTGTTTGAATTAGTTTCTCCACCTTTATTATTGTTGTGAAAAGTGGAGGATGGCGCACCAGGTGTGAGGAGTTTCAGTGAAAACTCAAGGGTTTTGGTGGAGCTTTTTGACTGTTAATAGCCCTCTTTCCATGGTCATACATGCTGCTGAACAGGGCATGGGCATTCTGAGGTAGGACACCTAGTTTTTTATGTATCTATGGTCTTGAATGGAGGCATTTAGGAATTTTTTACTATTGACTAAAATTTGTTTGAAGGAGAACGAACAATTTTATGTTTTGGAGGTGATTTATAGCATGTTGTTTGTTGGTTTTGTGTTTCAGACAGGCATCTTGTAAAATAAAAATGGGTATGTAATGAAATTGTTTTACTTGATAAAACTTCATCTGGGTATTGATTATTTTAGTTGATTTGATATTTCCCACATAAATAAGCATCTAGGGAGTTTAAAATGTTTTGTTTCTTGAATATATAAATGCATGCAAAAACCAATGTTATGTTCAAACACAAAAAATGCACCAGGTTCAGAAAAACTCAATTTTTTTGGGGTAGAACATTATAGTGGTATCAGAGCTGGTTTTCCTGCCAGTCTATGTTGAAAACTATTCATGAGTGAGTGGAAACAAGTTTATACCAAGGAAACTAATTAGTGACAGCCCCTATGGATTCTAGAAGGTGAAACTATATCAGGTGTTTTTGGTATGCACAGAAACTCATCTAGTGATAATGACAATATTACAGGTCATATGGCAGACATACATAAAAGACCAAAGCAGCCAGAGAGCCCAAACTCCAAAACATTTAGGAAGTTTGATATTATGTTGGATATGATGTCTCAACTTCTAGAAAAGATGAATAAAAATATTCTGACACCACAACCACATACAAAAAATGATGGTGAGGCAAGTGATTCTAATGTTAATAACCACCAGCATGATGGTTAGGGTAGTGGTTGCAACACTAAGACAACCCCAGGATCGGTTCCCAGGCCTCTACAACCTACCTTTCCACGTAGAGAGGAGGTCATTGTTATTCATGCACATGAGGTATAAATACTCATGGCAGAAGAGATCAGGTTGCACCATGTAGAATACATGACCCTCCCACCTAAAATTAGGGAGATGTTGTCTTTGGAGCAGTTTATGAACCAGAAGAGATAGAGAGCAGGTATGGGTGGTAGGAAAGATCATAGGGTACTGTGTACTCAAAGAGATTATTAGCATACCTTGAGTGAGGTTTCTTTAGAGCATTTTGATGGGAATGGTAAGATATTAGCTAGAGCATGGGTGCAGAAGCTAGATAACTATTTGATCCTCAAACCTATGCTAGAGGATGAGGCACTTAACGTTGCCACCATACATTTAGATGGAGCATCCCATGAGTGGTGGTACATGGTTTGGTCACTTTGGGTTATAACTTGATCACCACATATGATGAATTCACAAACAAGCTCATAGAAAGATTTGATAATAAGGATCCCAAGTTACAATTTAGAGAGCTTGCAGAGTTGAAGCAGTACGGATCACTAGAGTCTTACATTACAGAGTTTCAGAGACTCTTAGTTATGGTTCCTAGCATTTTAGAGAGGAGACTGGTATTCCTTTTCAGTGAAGGACTAATGGAGCCACTCAGAGGGTGGGTTAAGGCCTTCGATCCACCTACTCTATAGGAAACTATGAAGAAAGTATAGAGTATGGAGCTTGCTGCCCCGAAGAATAAGTTCCATTCTAAATCATTTTGCTTCAAGAAAGATAAGAAATACCATCATCAAGATTTAGATCAGCAAAAGAAACCAACCATTAAACTTGATGATGGCACCATTAATGACCTTAGGAGGAGGAAATTATGTTTCAAATACAAGGGCCCATGGTACCCTAACCATAAGTGCCATGTGAAAGGTAAAGTAAATAAGATTGAGTACTTTTTAGCAAAATAAACAGCTTCAAAAAAATTAGATCAACACATTGATTCTGAAAATAATGAAGCAGATAGCTCGTTAGATGAGTCCGAGGGTGAATAGGATGATGATAGACTGAAAAACCACCTTTCTTCCATTCAGAAAAGAGGATTCTTTTAGGATTTGGGGAGTCTTGGAAGGGCAGAGAGTGACCACACTTCTTGACACAGGGGCTACACATAACTTCATCAATGAGGGTCTAGTGGTAAGGACAGGACTAAAGATAGAGGAGTTTGAGGGATTTAAGGTCAGGGTAGCATATGGATTTGTTATAACTTGCAAAAGGTGAATCCCCAACTTAACTATTAATTTAAGTGAATATGAGTTCTAGGATGAGTACTATGTGGTGAGCATGGGATATATGGATGTGGTCCTTATCATGAAGTGCCTTCATGCAATTGGAGTGTTCTACGTCAACTTACATACCATGGAGATGAAGTTCGAGGTGGATGAAAGGAAACATGTACTCAGGGGAATGTTAGATGGTGGTATTCAAGTGGTATCTCTTAGGAGAATGGAGAGGTTACTGAGACATGATCAGGTGGAGTGGGTAGCTAAGTATGTTATTATGCCTATAGTTACAGAGCAACCAAAACAAAGCTACCACCTAGATATATAGAAACTGATAACCAAGCATAGTAAGGTTTTCAATAGCATACCACTAGGGAGGCCTCTTGATAGAGGCATTGAGCACGTGATTGAGTTGGAGGAGGGAGCCAATCTGGTCATCATCACTCCCTATAGACATCCGAAGAGGCTGAAAGATGAAATAGAGAAGACTATCAAAGAATTTCTTGAGATGGGGCACTCAGACCCAGCAAGAGCTCCTTTTCCTCTACAATTATTTTAGTTAAGAAGAAGGATGAGATGTTAAGAATGTGTATTGACTATAGGGCCTTCAATAAAAATACCATTAAGGAAAGGTAACCCATCCCACACATTGACGAGCTCATTAATGAGCTACATGGAGCATGCTACTTCTCTAAAATTGATTTGAGATCTAGGTATCATCAGATTTAGGTCAGAGAGGAGGATGTGGAGAAGCCTACTTCCCATTGTCATTACAGGCATTTCAATTCTTGGTTATGCCTTTGGGCTTAACCAATGCCCCAGCGACATTTCAATCCTGTATGAACAGGGTTTTCCAGGACCAGTTGAAAAAGTTTGTCCTCATATTTTTTTATGATATTTTGATATTCAATATGACTTGGGAGGAGCACCTCTAACACATTGAGGAGGTATTGGTATTTTGGAGAGGGAATCATTATATGCCAAAGAGTTGAAATGTGAATTTGGCATGACATAATTGCTATATTTTGGTCACATTATAAGTGTTGAGGGGGTTAGAGTTGATCCAGATAAAATTCAGGCTATTGTTGATTGGCCCCACCCACGAATCTCTCGTAGCTTATGTTACACATTGTAACCCCATGTTTGAAATTTTACTAAAGCACCCATGCCTTAGAAAATTTTCCATTCTTTATTTGCCACTTTCATTTCCTTTTTCCTAAATTGAGTTTTACTTAGCTATTTTCGTGTCTTGTCGGGGATTCCTTATGTTTTTGAACTAAAGTCGGTGGATTCAAGAGTTCATGAACTGCCCAACTTCCCAACTAGTCATTGAATCTAGTGTCTAAAGTTTCTTCTTGTGTTAGTCTTGGTCACTTTGTCTTGAGTAAAGTCTTTGTTGTCGGGAGGTCGGAAGTTCTTTGAACTTTCAAACTCTCAAAATTGTGGTTCAAAGGTTCCAAAAATGTTCTACTTGCCGAATTTGAGTGCCTACTGTCCACATGGCACCTTTTCTAAGCTGGCATATAGTATGATGAAATGACACTTGTCACCTCGCATTTAATTCAAAATGTGTGCAAGTACATTGGCACATTTCTCAGAGGGAAACCCAAAGGGGATTTTTACGATTTTTGAAGCTTGATGCACTGCCAGAATTTAATGATATTTATGGATGGATTTATGATAAGTGACCTGAAATTTGAATGAATTAACCATCCCACTAGAAGTTTTCATAATTTTGTTAAGGAAATACATTGTAGAGCAAGAAACAACTAATCTACTACGTGCAAGGAATCTGCAGAACTCTAAACTTATAGGTTAGCACGATTGGCCTTCTTTGTTCCTTTTCTTTTCCTTCTCTTGCTATAAGAATACAATGTTTCTCTTGGGTGGTGGAAATATTTTGTTTTCATGTATATGTATATCGATTCTCGTGTGAGCGCTTTGCATTTCCCTACTGTGTCTGTGAATGCTTCAGAGTTTCTGGTTGATTAGTTTCTTAAATTAGTGAAAATGAAGTTCAAATTTCAAGGAGCCCCTATGGTTCCTGTAGTGGAAAATGGGTTGTCTAGTGTGAGAGATACAAAGTTGGGTCACATTGACCTTGAAGATTTCTGGAAGAGGATGCAACCCGAGGTCCGAACTACCCTAGCTAACAAAATTGTGAGCAATGGTTTAGACCGAGTTAGGGGCTTTCCACTTCCAGTGCATTGTCCTGATTTAGTGGTTGCTTGCGTTAATAACTATTTCCCAAAATCTCAGGAAATAAGAGCCTCAGATGGATATGTAGTTGCTAAAATTAACTCAAAATCAATTGCCCTTGCTTTGAATTTAGATGAGTACTAGGAGAACGCTAATGTTTCTATGTCTTCTTCCTGGGGATACTATAATGAGAGAAAAGATTGGTGCCAAAATTGTATTACTAAAACCTAGCTAGAAGTTGAGAAAAAGGGAAAGTTAAGACTCCGTGTTAATTTAAAGAGGAGTCATTTCAAGGAAATTTTTTTGGATATGATTACTCTGCTGAATTGTGTAGTTGGGAGCTCTAAGTTTGATACTTTTGATTACTGGATGTGTAGATTTAGCCTGCTTATCTACAGAGATCACCATATTGACTGGGCAAGAATAATCAGTGAATGTATTCACGAGCAGCTGGTCAATTTCTTGCAGAGTGTAAAATTTCACATGTGTTCTCAGCTGGTTATATATGTGTTAGCTCATAGAGAGGTTGTCTAGCCTGGTTTAAGAGCTCAAGGAGCTCCTACCATTGGCATGCCTGTGTATCAAACTTTCCCACAGTTATAGAGGAATGAAGGTATGAAATATTTCCGGCAGGTTAATGATGCCTTTTCTATGTGCCTTACAAAAAGAATTGAGGGTTCACTAGAGTAGAGGTTTTCTACAGAAGCTGTTGCTTTAGTAATGAATTTTAGAAGTTTCTATGTCTAGTTTGATCACTTCTCCTATTTGAGAATCAAGGGTTTTGAAAGTGCCCCATTGAAATTGCCACAATACCCATTGGATTACCTCATATTTTTGGAGGTGTGTCATCAAATGGTGATTGTAAATGCTAAGTACCATGCAATGAAAAAGAAAAGTTATTCTTTTCTTGCGACAATTTTTTTCTATTCCTGTAAAAGTAATGACAGTGCAAGGAGTGTAGATAAATTGTTGTCTGAATTCAATCTTCATAGTTTGTTGGCTCAAGTAGCCTTTGATAGCAAGAATTTTGTGAAAGTAAACATGCACAGAGGAGGTTCTTATCAGCACAAGCCCTAGCTTGAAGGTTTATGGGAGGACCGTTTAAATGAAAGGGAAGTACAAAGGAGGAATTGGATAAGGTTGACCATTGATCAGATTCGTGCCTTTGAATTGCCTATGCGAGTTCCTGATATGGTTGAGAACAATTCCAATAATCTAGATGAGGGTTATCATGATGCCTCATTACAACCCCTTCCTCCTATAAAGTGGTTAGAGAAAGAGATCATCGATGTTAAATTCTATTCTTTCCATGTGATAAGAAGAATAGAGAAGTGGTTGAAAGGAAAAATAAAAGAACAAGCTGGTTTAGTAGCACCCAAGGACTCATCTACTCAGGGTTAGAATAGATCTCAAACGCTCACTCTCAGAGGAGGTCATCTAGTTTGGACCCAACTCTTCAAAGAGTTGGCTCACAATCAAGTGGAGATGGTGAAAGCCCCCTGAAGAAGTCAGTAAGCTGAAAATAATGTGTGAACAAGATGGTCAACCAATGAAGAGTAACACCAGATTGGTTGCTTCTCCATCAAGAGCAGACCATGTGCCCCTTATCAAAAATCTTACAAGTGATAGTGATTCCTTGATTTTTACTCAGTTAGGGGAGGATAACATGCTCTAATCCTTGTTAAGTACCCTAAATTTACCCAATTTAAGTGAACCTCTAGAGCATAATTCTCCACCTATGTGTATGGATGGTGTAGTGAGTGTAGTTAATTCTAGTAGCATTCCCTCCTTGTCTCCTACCTGGTTAAGAAAAGTAGTTGAAAAGAAGAAAAGGTATACTCCAATGGTGGATACCAGTATAGATACTATGGCCAAGTTACTATAGGAGACTCCTAAGCCTAAATGTGCCAGAAGAATGTCAAGGATGGTAACTGATTCTATCATAGGAAACCAGTTTTTGGAGATTGCAGATCCAGTGGGAAATAAGAATGAAGATGAAGTGACTAAGGTAGATTTCAATATGAGCAGAGTAGACATGGGACCCTCGACCATCAAGGAAGATATCTATCATGCAAAGTATTCGGTTAGCAATTTATCAAAAAGAGTAAAAAAGGAACAAGAAGAGAACACTAAGCTGCATGCACAAGTAAGTTCCCTCTCCCTATTCATTCAATCAATTTTAAAGATAACAACACCCTTAGCTGATGCCTTACCTGATATGAGTGTTAGTGCCCCTGACCCTAATTTATTGCAACAAATAAAAATATCACAAGCCCCAAGTAGTGTTGTTGAACAATGGATAGAAAAGGTGACCCTAGATGGCTTAATTTTCATTGAAGAAGCCTATAAGCTATTTAACCTCATTGCCAATAAGAGAGAAGCCTTGATTTCTAATTTCCAAACTATCAAAAGTGACTGCAATAGATTATCCTTAGTCTCAAAAGAAATACAAGATATGGTTGAAATGGACGTCAATATTTTGGTGGCTGAGGAAGTATTGGGTGATCCTAAAGAAATGAATTATGTCGCTTGGGCTAATGTGATTGAATGGAAATTATCTATTGCGGGGTCACTTGAAGATGAAATGAGAAGCACTCTTACTATCTATTATAGAGAATTAAATGATATTAAACGTGATTTTTTCTCCTTTCCCTCCCATAAGAAAGGTCAATTATTTAAGTAGGCCATCCTCCCCTCCGCCTATAAGAGAGTTTGTTGGTTCCTCTTGTCAAGTTTTAACTCTTGACAGTACTGTTTTACCCTTCCAAGTCAATTTCCCTCTTCACGTCCCTTTCAATATGGCTCAACCTCCACCTATTCCATGGGGCGCTGCTATTGGACCTTTGAGATTAGGAGAAAATATGCATGACTTACCCAAGGGATCTAGTAAAATTGTACCTAAGTTTAGAGGTGACAGAAAAGTCACTCCAGAGGAACACATAAACGCCTTCTTTGCTGCCTATTCCATCTTAGGAGTTTAACATGAAGATGTATCTGTCAGATTATTTGTTGAATCCCTCACTGATGTTGCTATCGAGTGATTCTAGCACCTACCTAATGCATCTATTAGAGACTGGGCCTCCATGAGACACCAGTTTGAAGATAGGTTCAAGACTGCTGATAATGAACACACATTAGTAGCCCAACTCTCTTCAATGAAGAAGGAAGTCCATGAACAAATGAGAGAGTTTTTAGCTAAGTTTAACAAACTTGCGAACATGATCCCTAATGATGTTATGCCTAGTGATGGGTTATTGAAATGTTTCTTTATTAATTCCCTCCCTCTTGATGTCAGTTATGCTATAAAGAGAAAAGGTGCTGCTAACTTAGCTACAGCTCAAACTCTGGCCATTGTGATAGAAGATGATCTCATAATTGCCGGCAAGTGGAAGAAATAATTGTAGACAGGTAAACCTTCAACAGTCAACTGTACTGATCCTATCATACAAAGGTTGGCCAATGACATTATCACCCTGAAATGACATATGCCTAAAGGCTCACAACAACCTTTTTACCCTGATGTAACAAGGAAAGATCATGGTTCTCAAGGGAACTATAATAGAGCACTGCCCTTACTCAGTCCATCTCAAAGGTTGGAAATTGAAGGGGGACCTTCTACCATTAAAAATAATCATATGATGTGCAATTTTTATTTAAATTCCAACCATGATGGGGCATCCTATCCAGAGATGGTTAGATTCATGTAGATGCTCTCAATGAATGAGCATACAGAAGAGCCCTATGTAGAAGAACCCTCTCCATCTAGTGATGCAAGTGTTAACTTCTTTGAATATGAGTCAAATACTGAATGCAGGGAAGATGTGTATATGGAGATTGATAGTCCCAATTGTATGGTATTCACTAGAGGACAACAAGCACAGAAAGGACAAAATCCTCAAGGCTAGTTTGGGAGTTCCTCTTCTACCCCAAAGTACATTTTATCAAGACAAAACAATACCAGCTCTAAGAAAATAGAGATCACTACACCTAAAGCTACTTCTACTGAGGTACCCTCCATTCCTTCTTCTGAAGTTCTTGTTTCTAGTTAATTTGATATAGTTGAGTCATGTAGAAATACAAAGATACAAATTTTTTAAGAAGAATACCTTAGGCTCAATCCTTCTGAACTAGATAGATTGGTTAGATATGTCAGGCAAGAGTCATCTCCCTCTCATTGCAATGCTCAGGTGTCAAATGATAGCGAGGTCCATGCTGAAAAAAAAACTATTCAAATTCTTGTTCCCAAGAACCTAGTCCTCAAAACCCCTTTGAAAAGCCAGAACCTTTCTATATATCATTATACATTGCTGGTTATAAATTAAGCAACCGTGTCATCAATTCTGGAGCTTTTGATAATGTAATGCTTGCCTAGGTTGCTAAAGCCTTAGGTTTATCCTACACCTCCTCTCATGGTAGGTGCTTTTCCATGGATGGCTCTCCAGTACCTATTCTTGGTCAAATTAAAGATGCCCAAGTTGCCCTTGCCACCTATCCTAAGAAGAGATTGAAGTTAAACATTTTAGTGGCAGATATACTTGCAAGCTATGGGATGCTTCTGAGTTGTAGTTTCTGTAGAGATTTGGGTGGGGACATTCAAATGGACTGGTCGCATGCTCTAATACCAGTAGATGGGAAGAAGGTCAGTCTAAATCTAGAACCTAAAGCCAAATTTATTGTATTAAAGTCAGGAGACCTAAGGTTACTAGATATTTTATATGTGGAAACTGGGCCCAGAACATATGTGTGCACATCAACAGTAGATGAAGATACAAATCTAATCAACCCTGACTTGGCTAATGAGGTGTGGACATTGGAATTTGATTGTAGTTGTTCTATTGCTGATTTAGGTGTTGGTGTAGTTCTAATTTCTCCTGATGATTGTAAGTTTCCTTTCGCTTACAAATTAGAGTTTGACAATACTAATAACACTGTAGAATATGAGGCTTTGCTATTGGGACTAGCATTGGCTAAGGAAAAAGGTATTAAGCAACTAAGGGCTAGAGGTGATGCTGAGTTAATTGTCAAACAAGTGAAAAAAATATATACGATGAAGAATGGGAGGTTGAGGCATTATCGAAATAGAGTATGGGATTGTATAGAAGATTTTGATGCTTTCTCTATAGAAGTAGTGCCCATGGATCAGAACACTCGCGTGGATTCACTAGCAGTATCTGCATCTTTACTATTGCCTCACCCAGACTTCAAAGATGAATCTTATAGAGTTGATGTGATCTACCACCCCAGTGTACCTAACAACGTCAATCATTGGCAGGTATTTAATAATGACCATCAAATAATTTCTTTCCTTGAAAAGGCTGAGTCTTTTGCCAATGTGTTCTTTAAAGGGAGTTGTGATGAAAGTTGATGATTGCCAAGTTGCACTCATGAAATACATCTTTTTGCCTCTCTTTTTCTCCTTCCTGATTCCATCTTTCCTAATGTTTGCACCCAAATAAGCTAGCAAGATCATTCTATTTAATGATTAATTGAGATAGATTACTTAAGATTATAATTTATGATTGAGTGACTAATGTGCATGGAATTGATGGAAAAATATAGAAACTTCTCTCTTTTTGATTCAATAGGTGTAGATGCCAAGAACAACAATTTTGTGCATCTCTGGAGATAGTCTTCAATGATCTCCAGAGACAATACCAAAGTACCATGACACCTAAAGTTTTGAAGAAATGAGGAATGCCTCTCCGGAGCTCTACAAGAGTCTGGAGCATCTCTAGAGCTGAATAGAGAAAGCTATAGTATCTCCAGAGCTACAGACATATCTCCAGAGCTGCAGACAGGAATAGTTATCTCTGATGCCTCCTGAGAGTAGGGCATATTTCTAGCATAAGTTGCCGACCAGGCACTCTCAACAGTGATCATAATGCCCCTCATTTCACTCAAATCATCACCTGAGTGATGACGGGTCATCTTTAGTTAAACTGCTAAAGTTTTATCTTTTCAAAGTTTTTGCATGAGTTACGGATGGAACTGATTCAATATCTTTATTTTCAGGGCCTCGATGCCCAAATGTATTAAGACGCAAACTTAGATTCTGAGTGGACTTCTGTTCCACTCAAGTCTACTTTTATTGTATGATTTTCTTTCATAGTTTAACAACTAGTGTAATAAAGAGATGGATGCCATCTCATAGAAGAACTGATAGATAAGATAAGTGATATGTCATCACTCTTTTGATATATACTTGTAGAAACAACATAAGAAATATGCAATGATTGAATTATTCTAATTCTCGGTAATCTCAGTTCTGTGTTAGCAATATTTTCATGAATGCGGAGTGAATGAATTAGATTGGATCTAGTTATGATCTTCTTCTGTGCTGATTCCCTACTATAGCCTTCAGCCCCAAGGGTGTGGAGCAAGGACCCACTCTCACCACTAAGACAGGAGGCTAGTACCACTGTTTTATTACTTCAGCTTTTTGTCATGAAAATTATTTACTGATTTTGATAGGTAGATGCATGTTACTGTTTTAAGATTGCTTTGAGTAAATTTCCTATTTTATTCTATTTCAGCATTCCTTAAATTCATTTAGTAAGTAGACAGATTAATCTTTTAAATTGGTAAAAGTTGTTAAGATTAGATAGGAAAACTGGTAACTGTTGAATCCCTAGTTGCAAACAACCGAGGACACAACCCTTGGACTATTGACATCTAAAAATAGATTAAATGATGAGGTACAATGACACCTTGTCATTTTTGGTGCCGTTGTTGGGGATATCTTGTGTTAATTAGGGAAACTAGGTTAAAATAGTTTTTAGGATAGATCTGTATGGTTAGAGCTAGAGATCTGAAAGGAAGATATATCAAGAAGACACCCCAACAACAAGCCATAGGGGAAAGTAGTGGGGTGACACAAGATTTTGTTGAGGAGAGAAACCTAGAACCTATTTTGGAACCTGCACCTCAAAACAATAATCCCTTAGATCCTCCAAATATTCCACTTGCCAATTATATCTAGGAATTACGACAAAAGTTTTAGGCAGATCCTTTAATAGAACCTAATTCCCTAGAACCTCAGGGAGAAGAACCAGTACTAAACATGGAAAATGATAATCACGAGGAAGAGGAAAATCAAGCTCCAAGAACCTTCTCATATCCTATTGTTTTGGTTGTTGGAGACTATGCTCTTATGAAGAATATCTCACCAGCACACTTGCCAAACTTTAGAGGACTTTCTTCTGAGGATCCAGATCAGTTCTTATTTGAATTCAAAGTAGTCTGCCAAACTTATGTTATGGATCAGATAACCAAAAACTCAAACTATTCCCTTCAACTCTGAAAGATTCTGCGATGAGATGGTTTATGGGTTTACCCTAAAATTCTATCCGTTCTTGGGATCAGATGGAAACATAGTTTTTGGAAAAATACTAGGATTACTGCAGATCTAGTAATAAAAATGAAGAATTGTTTAAAATTAGGCAGGGGGAGGAAGAATCCTTAAAGGACTATGTGGATAGGTTTGATTTTGCCTTGAGAAGGTATGGTAACCCAGTGGATCACTCCTTGGCTAGAACCTTGTTTGTAAAAGGATTGGATAAAGAATCAAAACAGGCACTAGACCTAATGGGAAAAGGGAACATCAACAAAATGGAAATACCTGATATAGAAGAACTTTGCAGGAACTATTCCAGAACCCAAAATGGAGTTAGGTCATCCAAAACTTTTAAAGGGAAGAATGAAGGATAGTTGATGGAGGAGATTGCAAATCTAAAAATAGACATTCTAGTCCAATTAAATACCACATTGGATGGGATTCAGGCAAAAACCAGAACAACTGATCAAAATAGAGCAACTGAACCACTCTCCATCTATTGTCCTAGGTGTAGAAACAAACATCTGTTGAGAGAATGCCCTTTGGACAAATCAGAGATTTGTCAGATCTATGATAAGGAACATCCTACCAGTTAATGTAGTCAACTTCCAATCTTGAAAAGATTGAGTAAGAAGAATGCTGTAATAGAAGAGGAATTGAACTATGTGGGACAAAAACAATATGGGAATTTCCCTTATAATCAATATCTAAACCAGCCTTCTTACAGGGGTCCTTCTAATTGGGGAAATAATCAGTGGAATCCAAATTGACATGGGCCTCAAAATAATCCTCCTTGGGGATAGCAGGATTGGCCAAATCAACATTGGCAAAACCAAAATTGGCAAAACCAACATTGGCAAAATCAACATTGGGGAAACCAACAGTGGCCACCACAGTTTGGATCACAAAACATGCAACCTCAATGGGGTTCTCAACAGGGATATAATCAATAATACCAGGGACAACTTAGACATTTCCAACCTCAACAACAAGCTTTACTAACTAGACCCTCCAACACACAAGGTCAAGCACAAAATGAACCAGTTAGCCAACCACCTTTACTAGCTCAGCCTATTACCAAACCCACGGAATAAACATGAAGCAGCTGTTTACATGATAGAGCAAGAAAATCTGGCTGGAATTAATGCTATATATTCAAATAATCTCCAGTTGCGTTCTGGGAAAGCATTCCCAAGACCATCTCCTCCAACTATAGTTGAAGTAACCAATGATGAGAAACCTAAAAATTCATCCACTCAACCCTCAAAGGAGATTACTAACAAAAAAGTGCTAAAAGAATCGTCCTTGGACAACTCCGGAGTTGCTCCTAAAAGACTGACTCCAAAGAACATTCCTGAACACAATTCTGACAAGAGCTCTGGAGATGCTCCGGAGATGAAAAAACTAGCACCATACCCAGAATGGCTTAAACATAATGTTCCCTAGAAAAAGATATTACAAAAACAAATCCAAACCAACCTAGAATCAAAACTTTTACAAGAAATTAAGCAACTAAACATTGAAATTCCTCTCCTCTAGGCAGTCAGAGATGTACCAGAACTAAATCAGTTCATTAAACAATATTGCATCAAAACACAGGGCAGGAAGAAAAACTTTCCCTCCACAATACAGGTGGAAGGAAAAGTATTAGATCTATTGCTGGGATAAATTCTCCTCCCAAAATATGGAGACCCTGGAAACCCTGTCATAACTGTTTTCATCTCAGGAATAGAAATTTCAAATATTCTGGTTGATTTGGGAGCATCAATTAATGTGATGACAGTCCACACAATGGACAAATTAGCTCTATCAGGTATCCAATCCACAACTACAATTCTTCAACTTGTTGACTAGTTAGTAGCTGTTCCAAAAGGAGTAATCACTGATGTACCAGTTGTGATAGATTCATGGGAATTTCCAGTGGACTTCCTGATATTAGAACCTAGAAACCAGAGAAATGCTTATCCACTGATCTTAGGAAGACCATCGCTGGCTACAACAGTAGCATCTATTGATTGTCAAATTGGGCATATAGTCATTTCTAATGGGATAGATCTGAAGAAAATATCTCTGTATCCTCCAGCTAAACCATCAATGCATTATATAGGAAGAGTATGGGTGGATGAGCCAGAGAACAATGACAACAGTGCCTCAATAGCTATGGTAACCATTAAGGAACATCTGGGAGAATTAGAAGAAGAAATCTACTATGATACAATAGAGGACATCACTCACATCCTAATCAATAAGGATGTGATGGAACTCACCCAAGATTCTAAGAGAGAACTTCTTACTTCTTTTCATTGTACCCTCGCCAACATCATTCCTTGTGGGGAAACCTTTTACAAAGACTTAGCCACTTTCCACATGTTGCTTCCACATTCTTGTCCTCTCAATACCATGACTCCAATGTGTGGATTAACTACATCTATGGATCAAATCACAAAATAGGTCATGATTCTACCAGGGAAAACACTTAATATAAATACTCAGTTAACAACCAATCAAGAAGAAAAACTCATCCAACTTCTGATTTCCCATTCAGCATCTTTTGCTTGGGAATACCAAGATATGAAAGGCATACCTCCTGAGATTTATACCCATCATATATACACTGAGGATATTAAACCTGTCAGACAGCCCCAAAGAAGATTGAATCCTGCTTTAAAGGACATTGTCAAAACCGAAATAGAAAAATTACTTCAAGCAGGGTTCATATATCCAATCTCAGACAGTCAATGGGTCTCACCCTTTGTCATAGTGCCTAAAAATAATGGGAAATCGAGGGTGTGTATTGATTATAGAGAACTCAACAAGGCCACAAAAAGGGACTACTTTCCCTTACCATTCATTGACCAAGTTCTGGACAACCTTGCTGGGAGAAAGTATTTCTCTTTTCTAGATGGATTCAGTGGGTATAATCAAATTCAAGTAGCACTTGAAGATCAGGACAAAACCACCTTCACCTGCTCTTGGGGAACTTTTGCTTACAAAGTTCTTCCCTTTGGACTATGCAATGCCCCAACTATGTTTTAGAGACTTGTTTTAGCTATTTTTGCTGAACTAGCTAATGAATGCATGGAAGTATATATGGATGAATTTACTGTGTATGGGGATAATTTTGAGGAGGCTCTCACAAACCTTGAGAAAGTACTAAAATGCTGTCAGAAAAATCAATTATCCCTTAGCCATGAAAAGTACTTTATGATGGTAGAGGAAGGAATTGTTTTAGGACAACACATTTTCGCAAAGGGGATCAAAGTGGATCAAAACAAGATAGAAGTGATTACATAGTTGCCTTCACCTAAAATTTAGACAGATGTTAGTTTTCTGGGTCATGTAGGCTATTATAGGAGATTCATAGAAAATTTCAGCAGAAAAAATAGCTCCCCTGTTTATCCTTCTTAACAAAGACACATAATTTCTATGGACAGAAGAATGCCAATCAACATTTGAAACCTTGAAAGAGAAGCTTACTGTCACACTAATTTTAAGAGGACCTTACCATTCCACATATAGACTGATGCTTCAAATGAGTCCATTGGGGCAGTTTTAGGACAAAAAGAGGAAGGTGAAAGTATGCATGCCATTTATTACATCAGCAAAAACCTTACCTCTGCAGAAAGTAATTACACCACAACTGAAAAATAATTCTTGGCAGTCATCTATGCTATAAACAAATTCAGGCATGACATCACTGGATATAAGATATTTGTACACATTGATCATGTAGCCATCAAGTACCTAATGAATAAACCAGTAGTGGGTGCAAGGATCATTAGGTGGTTATTGTTATTGCATGAATTTGATATTACCATAGTTTATAATCCAGGAAAGTTTAATTTGGTTGCTGATTTTTTGTCAAGATTGCATACAGGAGGAGAAAACCAACCAGTGGAGGACAAGTTCCCAGATGAACATCTTTTTTCTATATCCTCTACTGCACCTTGGTTTGTTGACATAGCTAATCTTTTAGCTACAGACTTGTATCCATCCCATTTTACCTCAATACAAAGAAAACGTTTGGTTAAAGAAAGTTTATCTTACAAATGGTTGAATGGTTTACTATTTAAATGTGGTCCTGATTTCATTCTACGCAGGTGTTTAAAAGCTGATGAGATTTTTGATGTGTTGAGAGCATGTCATGATGAACCCTCTGGTGGCCATTACTCCTTCCACAGGATAGTCCACAAGATCCTCAGAGCTGGTTACTACTGGCCCTCTCTTCATAAAGATACAAAGAAGTATGTGCAGCACTGTGACCAGTGCCAAAGGATGGGACATCCAACCTTTACCCAGGAGATGTTAGTGCATCCTCAAGTCATGATGAAACCATTTGAGCAGTGGGGTTTAGACTTTGTGGGACCAATTTTCCCACCATCATCAGGCAAGGAGTACATTCTAGTATGCACAGACTATGTTACAAAATGGGCAGAGGTTCAAGCATTACAATTTGCAAGAGAAGAAAAAGTTGCTGATTTCCTCTACAGTAAGATTTTCTTAAGGTTTGGAGCCCCAGGATCAATAGTTTCAGACAGAGGACCTCAGTTTACTTCACAAGTAATCAAAGCATTCACAGATTTATATCAAGTCAAGCACAGAAAATCTTCACCTTACCATCCTCAAGTGAATGGGTAGGTAGAAGTAACCAATAGGGAACTTGAAAATATTTTGACAAGGACATTAACAATGAACAAAAAAGATTGGGCTAGCAGATTACTTGAAGCAGTTTGGGCTTACAACACCACTTGGAAGTCCACAACAAAGTTCTCACCATATGAATTAGTTTATCGGAAAAAGCCTATTTTGTCTATAGAATTTAAACTCCAGACACTTAAAACTACATTGGATATTGGTCTACCATTGTCTATAGCTCAACAGAATAGAATTCTTCAGCTCGATGAGTTGGATGAAATTCAGACAGAGGGCATTCAACAAACATAACTGGTTAAGTATCAGAGGAAGCAATGACATGACCAACACATCAAAAGGAGGACATTTCAACAAGGTGATTGGGTTCTTCTTTATGATTCTAAATTCAAGGAGTTCAAAGGGAAATTACAAACTCACTGGATGGATCCTTATCAAATCAAGGAAGTTTTTGAAAATGGAACAGTATCATTGCAACCTATTGATGGAAGCATGGACACATTTCTAGTAAATGGTCACCGAGTCAGGCTCTACAAAAGACCATCTACTAAAGAGGAGTTTCTTAATGATTTGTGTTTTGATACAGGAGATACCTCCTCTGTCACAGTGTTGGATTGAAAAAAAAAAAGAAAAAAAAAAGGAAGGTTGAAAACCAGCAAATGGCTGCCTTCTAAAAAAAAAGAGAAAAAAAAAGGAAGGTTGAAAACCAGCAAATGGCAGCCTTCTAAAAAAAACACAGAGAAAGATGGAAAACTAGTAAATGGCTGTCTTTCTTGACCAAGGGAGTTGAAAACCAGTAAATGGCGGTTCCCTTCTTCTGGACAGTTGAAAACAATTGAGCTTCGGAGATGATCAGGTGCTAGGAGTTAGTCAAATGCACCTCCGACGCTTCTCAAACCAAATGCATCTTCGGTGCTTTCCAACAAGGAGCACCTCCGGTGCTTCTCAAACAAAATGCATCTTTGGTGCTTCTCCAACAAGGAGCACCTCTGGTGCTTCTCAAACTAGGAGCACCTCCGGCGCTCTGTCAATAAAGGAGTCAATTTCAATAATGGGGGGGGACCCACCTCTCTAGGTGGTAAAGTAGACACATCACATGATGAGGTTACCATGACTCATCCTCTACTTTATCATGAAAGAATAAATTCAAGTGGCACAAATAGCATTTGAAGGGGTATTCACAAAGCTAGCATTGACATCACCCAAAGAACGTGGATTCTTGAACCACTCAGCGTAATGATTGTAGGTCACATGCCGGTAGGAGTAGTGAGCGTCATTTCTAGCCACCAAAAGTTGCTCATTTGCCACGACGCGTGCAGTCTCCAACAATGACGCAACATCTCTACCGTGTACATTGCCCTCATCATTAAAAGTGATCTAGGTAATTCTATCTTTAATTAATCATTAATAGCAACTATCTTGTCTTTCTATTTTTGGGTGCCACCACTATGACACGTCCTCCTGCCATCATTCTCTTTCTAAAATTCACGCATGCCACCAACTGTGTTTTACCGCCACCTTGCCTCCGGAGTGTCCTGGCATTATGTCACATTTATGGCTGCCTTGGTACTCTAACTAATCTGCATAAGCCTAAGCTGAGAAACATAACATTCCTCATTCGAACCTCCGAAGTACCCTGAAGAATAGAGCAATTTAAACAGTCCTCCAAAGCCTACAGAGCAAATTGAACAGTCCTTCGGAGCCTACAGAGATAAGAGGAAAGGCTAGATTGCAGATTAAGGAGGTGAGGAATTAAGCACAGAAGGTGGAACTAATTCAAAAATGGGGGTCAAAAAGAAGTCTGAGCCAGAAAGTGTTGCGGGTCTTCTGTAGGATGAAACTGCAGCAAACGTTCTAAGAGCTGCAGGATGGTTAGAATTCCTAGAAAAATTTGAAGGGTTTCAGGAAGATGTTGTGGATGAATTCCTCAAAAATTTAAGGGACAATCAAACAGCTGTCAGAGGAGTACAATGCAATTTCTCCTCAGCCACTATTAGCCACATTTTTGGACTTCCCGAACATGGTGAGAGGTTTTACCACTTGAAAACCTTATACACTAATTTGATTAAAAATTTCTCTGTTCATGGTGAACCTGCTATTCAATTGCATTCGAATAAAAATGAAGTCAAAGGAATTCTGAGGTCCACACTCCCAAACCCTTGGGCATCTGTTGCCACCTGGTTAATGAAATACTTTACTTGTGATGGTCAATTCTCTCTAGTTTTAGGGCCAATCATGAAAATGCTAATTTTTCTAAGACATGGAAATAGACACCTTGAGTATAGCATAAACATTCCCAATTTCCTATATTCTGCCATCAGGGCAATTGCAGAGAAATATCAGCAGAATAAGGGTCCCATGAAACATCATGGTCTCATCTTTCTAGTAGTTAAACACCACTTCCTGTCTCAGGCCAATGGGGAAGAATTATGGCAACACTTTCTTGAGCAGAATTCCCAGAACAGAGCACTAGAGATGGCACAACTAGGGGGTGAGAGTTCTCCTACCCACCAAGAAGAGGAAACTGAGCCTTCAGCCTCCTCCACAACTGTTCATAGAGAAAAGAAGCCCTCACAAGAGGCAACTTCATCTGCAGCCCCTGTTCTTGATAAAAGGAGGAAAGGCAAAGAAATTATAGAGTCTGCACCTAGAAGAACCCCATACATGACTCGATCAATTAGGAGAAAGATGACTCTAACTGAGGAATCTTGCCCTAAGGAATCAATAGAGGGAAGGTCAGGACAAAGAATAGAGGGAACCTGGTGGGCTAAAGAACCATCTCATGATTCAGATGAGACCCCTCTGGTTAGGAAGAGGAAGCAAAAAGAAGTTTCCCTAGCACCATCATGTGCTCTAGAGAGTCCAATTTCAGAACCATCATGTGCTCCGGAGACATAACACATACAAACTTTTACTATTTCCTCAAATTCTGAGGAAGAGAGACCTACTTCAGAGGCACCTGCCCCACCTTTGTTCTGGAGAAGAAAAAGGAAGAGACAGCTCTCATAGGCTGAAAAAGATACTGCCCTGCTCGTTGATGTACTCTTAGGTTTTAGAACATGTGAGGATAAGGTTGGGCCTTCATCAGTTCTAGCAGAAGCAGAGGAACCCCAAGAGGACCCTTAGGACAGGCAGTCTAAAGAAGAAGAAGAAACAAGGCAAATGGGTATAGTTGACAGTACAGGGCAGATGGCCATGGAAAACCTTGATGATCAGCCAACATCCACAGAAACAACAACAGAAGCAGAAACATAAACCTTCTCTCATCCCTCTGATCAAGAGGATGTAGAAATTTCAAAAGAACAACAATTGATGGAAGAAATTGAAAATTTAAAGAGATTACTTTGGGGGAAGAATCTGATTATTATTGACCTCAAGAAGGTCAGAGTAGAGGTGGAAATGGAACAAAAACAAATCATTGCAAATCTACAAACATAACTTTGAAGAAAAGACAAGATCATCCAGGAGAAAGAGGCAGAATTAGTGGCCTAGAGAATTGAGAAAGAGGCAGAGTTGGAGGCAAAGAAAATTGAGGCAGCCAAACTGTCGGAAGAAAAAAAGAAAGAGGCAACACAAAGTGTTTCTGAGCTCACCAGGGCTAGAGACAATAGCCTCACAATAATGGCAGCATTGATTGAGAAAGTACAAAGCCAGGATAGACAGTTAACTTGGGCCAATAATAGACTAGATGACCAGGAGGAATATATTCAAGAATTGGTTGGCCCAAGGGCAACCACTGAGCAAGAAATACAAACAGATGCCTATGTGGGTCCAATCCCCATTGACATTCCCAAAGCCCTGTTCCATTGGGAGAAGAGGTGTAGAGAATATGAGGCTTCCAAGCCTATGTTGCAATTACAAAGGGCAGTCACTGCCAAAACAAAATCATTGAGATGGCCTCCCTTTCTTCAGAAATTCTATCCTACAGACCTCCAAGTGCTAGCTATTCTATGTCCTTACAGGAAAGGGTACTACAAAGGAAACTCTCTTTGGTCCTATTTGACCTGGTTGAGGAGACTGAGACAATAGAAGGATTCATGACAGCATACACAAGGAGTAATGATGAGGACAAGAACTTCCTATGTGAATTATACCTGCATGGGTTCTGTGTTAATGATATAACTTTCATTCTTAATCATTTTGTGGGGGAATGCCAACTTAAGGCATTTATGTCCCTAATGAGGAATCATCAAATTTGGAATGAAAGGATAGAGGATCATCTCAAGAAAGATTTAAAAATAGATCTCTTCATCAGGAAGGAATGTCCCAATCCAAATGCTTTCAAAATAAAATTTAGGTCCCTTATCTATCATCCTGATAATAAGAATAGAATTTTGCCATTATACCTGAAAAGTTTGCAAGAATGTTCCATCGATTTTGGTCTTTTCATGATCAATTCAGCAAATCCATTACTTGCTGTAGCAAAGAAGAGATGGAATATTTTGACCTTAGAGCAGAAAATGAGAGAGGTGGTCACCCCTGCAAACTTAAGATTATTCATGAGAAAAGCAAAGTTGATATCCAAAATGATGGATAACCATAAGCAGGAATGGATAGGTGGATGGTTCAGGCCCCCTCTAATAATTGAACCACTCCCTGTCTGGGCAGAAAGATGGAAGATGAGAAATTACAGGACTAGATGAAGCAGGTTGATGAATACATAGGCAATGGTAATATCAATCGCACAACTTGGACCACCTATGCACAGGATTATAGCTTGACTGACAACCTGCTTCACCAGAATAAATCTAGAATGTGAGAAGCAGGAGGACCTGCCAAACCTTAGGTATGGGGGGATGATGAGTGCCAAGTTGCACTCATGAAATACATCTTTTTGCCTCTCTTTTTCTCCTTCCTGATTCCATTTTTCCTAATGTCTGCACCCAAATAAGCTAGCAAGATCATTCTATTTAATGATTAATTGAGATAGATTACTTAAGATTATAATTTATGATTGAGTGACTAATGTGCATGGAATTGATGGAGAAATGCAGAAAATTCTCTCTTTTTGATTCAATAAGTGTAGATACCAAGAACAATAATTTTGTGCATCTCTGGAGATAGTCTTCAATGATCTCTAAAGACAATACCAAAGTACCATGACACTTGAAGTTTTGAAAAAATGAGGAATGCCTCTCCGGAGCTCTGCGGGAGTTTGGAGCATCTCCGAAGCTGAACAGAGAAAGCTATAGTATCTCCGGAGCTACAAACATATCTCTAGAGCTACAGACATATCTTCGGAGTTGTAGACAGGAACAGTTATCTCCAGTGCCTCCTGAGAGAGGACACATTTCCAGCATAAGCTGCCGACCAGGCACTCTTAGCAGTGATCATAATGCCCCTCATTTCACTCAAATCATCACCTGAGTGATTGTTACCTTTTGAGTCGCCCTTGTTTATTTATGTATTGGTAATATTTCTTGAACAAAAGCCGGTTTGTCATGCTATATTCCCGGTCATACCCTTTTTCCGTAAATCGGCTCTTGATCCTTCAATTTTTAACCGTGCGTCGCCTTTGTAAACAAAGTTACTTAAGGTTTGAACCTTTGAACCTGAACCGTTCTCAAAGTCTAAAGTTCAATGGTTCAATGTGTCTGAAGTGTCATATAAAGCAAGTTGTTTTGTGTTTGCTTCAAGCGTCTTGGAACTTTCGGGTTGAACTTGAACTTCCCGCTTGAACTCTTCCGCGGGGTTCAAGGTTCAAGGTTCAATATTCATAGCCTTTTCATCCATCGGGTCGCGCAGTTGCCTTATATCATGTGTCGTTGAACTTGAACTTCCCGCTTGAACTCTTCCGCGGGGTTCAAGGTTCAAGGTTCAATAGTTCAAAGTTCAAAGAGTTCACTATTTCATAATTCGGGACCTTATACTAGAAGCCGCGTAACTTTCTGTTGGTCTATATAACCCATGTGTCGTTGAACCTTCATATTGAACCATGTCTTCCCAAGTTCAACAGTTCATGAGTCAAGTCCTTGTTTCCCTAAGATAGTTTTTCGGCCCAATCCATAAGGTCCAGTTGGCATATTTTGAACCTTCATATTGAACCATCGCGTTGAACCATGTTTCTAAGGTTCAATGGTTCAATGGTTCAATGGTTCAAAGGTTTGATAAGCTTGGTCCCATTTGCTCCCGCGGTTTTCCAAGCCAAATTTAGCGGGAAAATTGGAGGAGATTTCGTCAGAAACTCATCATAAAAGCGAGAGCTCTAATTTAACGGAGGCTACGGATAATTATTGTACCTCATGATGGCGCGTCAACATTACTTGCTATTAATGAAGAAATCAAAGTTCACGTCCCTTCAAATATTTTTGGCACGTATTGATCCGAGCGATAAACATTCATTCTGGTAAGTGCAATTATTAGCCAAGAACAACCCAATTTTAGCAAGTAATCACACTGTGCGACGCGGAGGAGAATAGCGCTGGAAGTGTAAGGCTCTTGTTTTTCAAGTTTTCGCAGTGCTTTCAAATTTCCTGAAGGTGAGTTCTGTTTCCCCCTGTACTATTCCGAGTTCTTATACTGGAAAGAAGAACCCCTAGAATTTCTGTTATTTTCGAAATTCGAATTGCTATATCATAGTCTTCCAAATATGTCTTTGAAGTCTACATGTTTGGGGGATGAACACGGCCCCAGTCTTATTTATTCCCACTCAGAGTTTGGAGACACCGCATTAGTTCAGTATGACTTGGAGGAATTCATAGAAAGAACAAAGAACCCTGTCCAAACCCCCACAATGAAGAAGATTGTAGACAGTGGTTTAGTGGAAGATGCAGCCTTTCCTCAGGCCATTCTATGCCCTGAATTGGTTCAAGAATGTATAAACAGATATGACCCCCAGAACAGATGTGTCAAAAATGCCAACGGGGATGTGCTGTTTTGTGTCAACAGACAAACCCTTATGTCTGTGATGAAAATACCGCATAAGGGGGCATATTCCAACCTCGACATTACCTCCTCCAATGGATATTTCTCAGAAAATAAACCAACTTACAAAAGTGTGATAGCACGGAATTGGCTGCTAAAATTTCAGAAAGGTGGTTCAAGGCTGCCCAGACCCCTCACTAGAGATCATTTAATACAGGAAGTAAGGGATATTGTGGTGTTATTGAACAGATTGAGAGGCAATCAACATGCCTATTACTGGGAAGACTGGATGTATTTTTTTATACAAGTCGTCCTTCAGGGTGAACAATACTTGGATTGGGCCGAGATAATAGCTGACTGTCTGCATCAGAGCTTAAATAATCGTCTGGGCAACAGGGATTTCTTTATGTCTTCTTATCTATTTTACTGTTTAGCCTCCACAAGAGATTGGTTTGACCTGCCTCATGAGCCTTTAGATGAGAGCAGCAAAATTTATCAATATTACTCACAGTTGCAAAGAAAAAATTGTTATGAAAATTACAAGAGGATCAATGATGTCTTCACTGGGAAGATGACCTATGAATTGACAGGCAACCCAGGTAAGAGAATGACCAGTGAAGCAATGCAGCTAATCAGTATCTACGGTAGCTTTTTCATCCAATTCTCTGAGTTCACCTATATCAGAGTTGGGGGATTCGATGGTGAACCAATGAAGTTGCCCAGATATGTATTTGATCGTTTTGTACTAATAGAGGTATGTCGGCAATTGGCACATGTTGATAAAAAATTCCCATCAAAAAGGGGTTGTGGTATTTCTTTTCCTGTTGAACTTGGGCATTATTCATGCCTGTCAACTTCTGATGCTTTAAATCTGGGGGTGAACCTCAAGAGGTTCAATTTTCAATTCTTCACTGCTAGAGCCAAATTCGACAGTAAAAGTTTTGTTAAAGACAACTTAAATTCTGGAACAGGGCACTCACACCTTCCTAAGCTGGAGGATTATTGGATGGATTGTCCAGATGAATTTGAAGTTAGGAGAAGGTTATGGTGCAGATTTTCTTTAAGACAAATAATTACCTTTAATTTAGACATGGACATTTCTGGAATTCTTGTTGATGATGAAGAAGTGGTTGATCCACAATTTGAGAAGGTGGAGCACTTACCCATTCCAGAGGTGGACTGGAGCAAGAGGGAGGAGGACAGGATTGAAATTAAGACCCTCCCGGTGATAAGGAGGACTGAAAAATGGTTGAGAGAAAAGAGGCAACAGGGGTCTCAAAATAAAAATGTTCAACAATTATCTTCAGTGGTTGCATCACCACTTCCCCTGGATCCTTCTAATCAACCTCTTGCTATCTGTGGTGCAGGTGCTTCTGAGCCATCACCTGAGAAGAGTCCTGTCACCAAGAAATCCAGAAGGGTCCTCACAGATATTCTGCCTTCTCGTGTCACCAGGCTGAGAACCAAAGGTAAAAGGAAGAAGCCAGTTTCTGAGACAATAATTGTCGACTTAAATTCAGAAGAAGAAGCAGAGGACCCCATGGGGGACAAAGAAGCAAGCCCAACCAGAACAGAAGTAGTTGATACTGGTTCACAGTCAGAGGATGTTTTGGGTACTCCGGAGATGTTGATGATTTCAGATAAACCCTCTGATGGAGAAAAACTCAGGGAGACAACCCCGGCACCGAAGTGGCTAGAGAGCTCTATATCTGATAAAAAGAAGGTGGTTCCTTTCGTTCTCCCTCTGGAAGATATGGTAAGTAAATGTCTGGGGAAGACCCCCAAGTCCAAAAGACTTAAAACAGTGTCCAGGATAGATATTGACCCAAGCACTGGTAACTGGAGTGCAGAAATAGCCAAGCCAGTGACCGAGGGAGAGGTTCAAGATCCTACAGTGCATGATTTCACTGTGGATAAGATAGACCTCGGTACTGCCTCCAGAGCTGCAGATGTACACCATCTCGAAGCTTCAACTAAAAGAATGGTCAATCGAACGATGAAAGATGAAAGGGACAAAAGAGAATTAAAACAAGCTCTGCGTGCAATGGCAGAATATATTGAAGCCATTAACAATCCTAACCCACAGCCAATCTCACAAGTTCCCTTGTCTTTCGACCCAAAGTCACCCGTCAACCAGAAAATGTTAGATCAAGTTCATAGGAGCAAAATGGTCTCAAAAACATTTGATGGCTGGTTAGACAGCATTGAGCAAAGGGGAACAGAGTATATTCATGAACTCAAAGGCATATATGACTTGACTGCTACTACCATTGAAGATCTTAAAGCACAGGTTGCTGTCTGGGCTAAAGACGAAGGCAAGTGGACCAGTGTGATGAACTAAATAGAGGAAGTTCGGAAATATGGGCTGGAGAAGTTTTTGGCAGAGATGAAACTGACTGGTGTGGATGAGGATTTATTGTATGTAAACAAAAAGAATATCGAATGGAGGAACTCCATATCCTGACAAGCACGCTTTGAAGTCTCAAAGCTAATTAAGGAGATAACGGACTTCACTCAGTCATTGCAACGTGATTTACAATGTATCGATGTAAAATACATGAAGGATGATGGAAAGCCTGAAGAAGATGTTGAAGCAGTAGCCCAATCCTTTAGAGATAAGATCCGTTTTGTTAAAGAGAATGATAATATTCTGATTGAGGATTTCTCTAGAGTTTCTAAAGTCGAATCCCTGCTCTACCTCTGCATTGACGCACTCCCTGAACACAAGGAAAAATTCGGGAAAATGCGAAGGGAAAAGGAGGTCTGGAAATTGAGGATGAAGCATATAGGCATACCAAACTTTCCTAAAATTCAGGAGTTCGTGGCTGCCTTTCAGGAGTGGAGAACCCAGCATGCTTCCCAGGCTCTCAACAGCAAATCAGGGGATGCTGATTCATCGCCCCAGTCGTAACCGCATCAGCTCTTTCTTTTTCAAGTCCTTTAATTTATGTTATTTCTGGCAACTTTAATCTTTTACAATCAGTTGTTAAAACTAAATCCCGTATGGGTCAGAGTGATGTTAACTCTGGGTTTAATTTGCTCGAGGACATAGTTAAGACTTTGATATATATTCGTTTTTCAGAATTTTTTTAAGAGAGAGAGAAGTGAGGGAAAGAAAGAAGAAAGGGGAATTTCAGAAAAACTGTGTTTATTTTTACATATATGATGATTGTTTGAAAAATTTTCATCTGTGAATGAAAAGAGGAACGATTGCTGCTTATTTGGATCTGTGCGTCTAAATGTGTGAAATTTGATTTTCTGTGAGAAATCTTCTTTTACCTGGTAATTGCTCTTTGTTTGAACAACCCATCGTGTGTGTTATTTTTCCTTACGAGTTCAGCAAGTTTGTATAAATATATTCATGTATTCGAAGGTACTAAAGTAGAATCTGTGCATTCTATCCTGCTGCTGTATGAATTAATCGCATTCATGACATGGCTATGTATGGATGTTAGTCAGCCTTAGGCGTTTTCTGGTTAAAAATGCAATTTAGTTAGCTGAATAGGCTAAAATTCATTGAAAATCATAAAGGGAGCTGTACCTAAATTCAGAGGGGAACTAATTCAAAAGGTTCACCCATTTGTTGTTTAACTCGTTTGTTCTTGAAAGAAGGGTATAGGGTCAGAGCAAGTAATTTCAGAATAAGAGCAAATCTGTTAACCAACAGTGATGACGGGTCATCTTTAGTTAAACTGCTGAAGTTTTATCTTTTCAAAGTTTTTGCATGAGTTACAGATGGAACTGATTCAATATCCTTATTTTCGGGGCCTCGATGCCCAAATGTATTAAGACTCAAACTTAGATTCTGAGTGGACTTCTATTCCACTCAAGTCTACTTTTATTGCATGATTTTCTTTCATAGTTAAACTGCTAGTGTAATAAAGAGATGGATGTCATCTCATAGAAGAACTGATAGATAAGATAAGTGATATGTCATCACTCTTTTGATATATACTTGTAGAAACAATAGAAGAATTTTATAATGATTGAATTATTCTGATTCTCGGTAATCTCAATTTTGTGTTAGCAATATTTTCATGAATGCGGAGTGAATGAATTGGATTGGATCTAGTTGTGATCTTCTTCTGTGCTGATTCCCTACTGTAGCCTTCAGCCCCAAGGGTGTGGAGCAAGGGCCCACTCTCACCACTAAGGTAGGAGGCTAGTACCACTGTTTTATTACTTCAACTTTTTGTCATGAAAAGCATTTACTGATTTTGATAGGTAGATGCATGTTACTATTTTAAGATTGCTTTGAGTGAATTTCTTGTTTTATTCTGTTTCAACATTCCTTAAATTCATTTAGTAAGTAGACAGATTAATCTTTCAAATTGGTAGAAGCTGTTAAGATTAGATAGGAAAACTGGTAACTGTAGAATCCCTAGTTGCAAACAGCCGAGGACACAACCCTTGGATTATTGACATCTAAAAATAGATTAAATGATGAGGTACAATTACACCTTGTCAAAAGTAATGATGTTCTGGAAGGTGAAGTAAATTATCATAATGGTCAAGAGTCAGAAGTTATACAATTGAAAGGAAATAAATTTCTCAAGGGTCTGGTATTATTGGAAGACCTTTTTAATCGACATGATCAGTACCTGAAGCAGGAAGGTAGAGTTTCAACTAGATCATCGTTTGACTATGATTCAGTGAATATTGGCACAGAGGAAGATCCAAAAGTTGTTTGTATTGGGAAGTGTTGCTCTCCTAAGGAGAGAGAGTGTTTAATTTCTTTGCTTACTCACTATAAAGATGTTTTTGCATGGTGTTACAAAGACCTGAAGAAATTTAGAGATGGGAGGATGCAGCACCACATTCCATTGAAGCCTGGTACCTTGCCCTTTAGTTAGAATAGATGACTTAAAACCCTAAGGTAGCCAAGTCTATTTTCAATGAAAAAGACAAAATGTTGAATGCAAAGATTATTTACCCCATTCACCACTCTACTTGGGCGGCTAATATTGTTCCTATCAGAAAGAAGAATTTGTGTTGATTTCTGTAATCTAAATCAAGCCTCTTTGAAAGATGACTATCCCTTACCTGTGTTGGACCATATATTGCAAACAGTGTCTGGTTCATAGATGATGTCTATGTTAGATGGGTTTTCAGGATGTAATCAGATTGAGGTAGCTCCAGAGGACTAGCACAAATTGTCAATCACTACCCCCATTGGTGTTTTTGCTTACAATAGGATGCCATTTGGCCTCATCAATGCAGGGACCACTTTCCAAAGAGCAATGTAATTAACATTTGGTGATCTGAAGAATAGAGTCATTGTTGTTTACCTAGATGATTTAATAGTTTTCTCTAAGAAGAGAGAAAACCAATTGCATGATCTAGAGGTAGTGTTGCAATGTTGTAGGGAGCATGGTATTTCTTTAAATCCTAAAAAGTCAATTTTCATTGTAACCAAAGGGAAACTATTAGGTCACATTGTCTCCAAGGATGGTATTAAAATTGATCCTGAGAGGGTCAGGGAAATTCATCAACTCATCCTACCTATGACCAAAAGCAATCCAAGATCTTTTTTCAGTCAGGTAAATTTTTTGAGAAGGTTTGTTCCTGACTGTGCTGAGTTGACTAGACATATTGCTGAGATGATGAAAAACCATCCCATTTTTAAGTGGAGTAACGAAGGTAAACAAGCATTTGAGGAAGTTAAGACAACCATTTCTAATGTACCTACACTAGTGCATCCCAATTTTGAAAAATATTTTATTATCTATTGCTATGCATCAAAGCACATCCTATCAACTATTTTGCTACAAAAGAATGAATATGGGATCGAAGCTCCTATTGCTTTCATGAGTGTGCCATTAAAGAAACATGAATTGAAGTACTCTACATTGGAGAAACATGCATATGTAGTAGTGAAATATTTAAAAAGCTTTAGGTTTTACATTATACACTCTCATGCAATCGTTTATGTTCCGGAGTCTATTGTAAAAAGTGTCCTTACACAACAGGAAATCAGATGTAATAATAGGGGAGCCTAGATAGCTAAGGTTCAGGAGTATGATGTTGAAATCAAACCTACTAATTTGGTCAAAGGCAAAGGATTGTGTAAAATGATTGCTGAGAATAAAGTTAGTGAAGATGAGGAGTTGCCTTTAGTTCTTTTCACAAGCACTACTGATGATTGGTTTTCTGATGTTTCTTATTTTCTAACATATGGTGATTGTCCACCTCACCTCTTTGCCAAAGAGAAAAGAAATTTGGAGCTTAAAGCAAGTAAATATGTTCTCTGGGAGGGGAACTTATATAAGAATGGAGTGGATGGAATGTTTCTGATGCATGGATAAAGAGCAACATAATAAATTATTGGAAAATTTTCATAGTGAATATTGTGGGGGACACTTTTCACCATCAGTGACAACCTTTAAGATATTGCGGCAATTTTTTTACTGGCCAGACATGTTCAAAGATGCCTATAATTGAGTGTCTAAGTGTGAGAAATATTTGAAATTTACCAGCAAGCCTGAATTAGTTGTGTTGCCTCTGAAACTAGTGGTGATTGATGAACTATTTCAGAAGTGGGGATTGGATTTCATTGGACCTATTAACCCTAATTCCAGTGTTGGCCATTCTCATTTCTTGATAGCTACCAATTACTTTACCAAATGGGTGGAAGCAATCCATGTGAAACATACCACCTCTGAGTTAGTCTGTAATTTCCTCAATGAAAACATATTGGTTAGGTTTGGTGTACCTAAAAAGATTGTAGCTGATAATGTCTCCAATTTCTCCTCTTTCAAATTTACTCTTTTATGTTATGATTATGGTATTAGCCTTGCCCATTCATCTAACTATTATCCACAAGACAACGAGCAAGCTAAATCAAGCAATAAAAATATCATTTCGATTGTCAAGAAACTTGTAGATGAAAATCAAAGAGGATGATATAAGAGTTTGTATGACACTCTTTGGGCTGATAGGATTGTTGCAAGTATGTGCCTAACCGGTTTTGTCATTGATATTAACATATCATTGTTGTTATTGGTGTCAATTGTGCTCTTATTTTGTTATGCGTTAGATGCTTGGTATTTACCTATGTAAGTGTTGAAGACATTGAGTAAGTGATTCAGATGTTGAGAATATTGAGAAAATGAGCTCCTCCGATGGAAATAGTGAGTTGCAGTGGAAACAATGTATGGAAGAGTATCTTTGTTTACTGAAGAACAGTCTAGCAATTTGCTCCGCATTTTCTGTAGGATGACTGCGGATTGGAAGTGAGTTAGAGGAATGTCTGAAGATGCTATGTTTTGAGTTTGAGCCTCCGGTATGAAGATTTGAGTGAGTTATATTCACCAGAGTAAAAGCTACTTCTTCTGAGTATTTACTGGTGACAGGGAGAAGGTATTTTGCTCCGCATTCCTTCGCATTGAAATATTAAGATCCACAGTTCTATAGTTAAGTCTGGAATGATGATGAGTGCCTTCAACTACAATGGTTCATGATTTGGTGGTCCACAAGCTATCCTTTACTTATGATAGTGGTTGACAGTGTTGTTCTTGTGCTCCAGCTTGAAGAATCTTCTGGACAGAGTGGTTAAAGATCATGCGATTTTTCCTGGTGATTACAATGTGCTTGTGGATGTCTCCTGATCGTGTTCCTACCTTTGGATTGGTCTGCAAAGAGAAATTCAGATCGTGGATGAAGTCTATTCTTTGAAGACCTAGTATTATCTCCAGTCCTGGCCTACCTGGTTGAATTCATTATTTGCGGAGATGCCTTGAAGATATTAGAAGTATGTCGTGGTGTGAAGGATTGTGATTGAGTCCCAACTAAGGCGTTGTGTGACTCGTATACATCTTTACATCTTTTCCTTAGCTAAATTTGTATTAGGTCCAGACATATTTTTATGTATGTTTTTAATGCTGACCTTGGAGATTGTTCCAACGGTTGATGAATGTAATGCCAACCTTGATGTTCATTCCAAGGTTAATGAAGTGTATAAATGATTGTAATCAAATTGTGAAAAAGTGCAAGATGCAAAAATGATGAAATAGGAGTGAGCGAATAAGGCAGAACAGAGGAGAGATATTGTACTTTAATGGAACTGAACCCTGGCATGGAGTAGATGCTACTATCTCAGTTCATCCCTTTTGGTAGTGAGCCACCCTTTTGGTAGTGAGCCACCCTTTGGTAGTGAGCCACCCTCTTGGCAGTGAGCCTCTTTTGAGTAGTGAGCTTTGGCAGTGAGCCTCTGATTTTTGGTATTGCTAGAACTTATTGATTATTGTGGGTTAACTCCCACTGTGGTTTTTCCCTTTTAGGGTTTTCCACGTAAAAATCTGGTGTCTCATGTGTTGAACTTTTTATTTCATGATTTCATCGTTTTATCTGGATATAAGTGTTTGATGAGTTGATGTTCATAATTGGTTAAAGTTTTAGGACAACTGATTCACCCCTCCTCTCAGTTGTCTAGTGGTACTCTTAGCCCGTTGGAAAATTTGAGGGTTCTAAATCATTATTCACGCAAATGGGTGTCCAAAAACACAAATCCTGAAAAGAAGTGAAAACAAAAGACATCAATTTTGGGTGACGCAAGATTGCCCTTACATGCTCCTGCACTAAGCGTCAAATCTTAAAACAAATGCTTCCGATCATGCTCAATGATCTATTATCATGGAATAAAGCATCTAAACGAAGCTGAGCGTAAGATTTCAAGGCAATTGTTTCCAATCATGCCGAATGATCCATTATCATGAAACAAAGCATCTAGATGAAACCGCGCATAAAATCTTAAAACAAATGTTTCCAATCACACACGATGTTTTGTTATCACGAAATAAAGCACCTAGGCACATCTAAGCGTAAAATTTTAAAACAAATGTTTCTAATCGCACGCAATGATTTGTTATCATGAAACAAAGCATCTATAGACAAAACTGAGTGTAAAATTGTAAAACGAATGTTTCTAATCACACTGAATGATGCAATATTAGGAAATAAAGCATCTAGATGAGACCGAGCCTAAAATTTTGAAACAAATGTTTCTTATCATGTTGAATGATCTATTATCATGAAATAAAGCATCTAGACGAAGCTGAGCGTAAAATTTTCAAACGAATGTTTCCGATCACGCTCAATCATCAGTTGTTGTGAAATTAAGCATATGGACGAAACCGATCGTAAAATTTCAAGACAAATGTTTCTGATCGCACTCTAAGATCCATTATCATGAAATGCAATCAGGGGATGAATCCTCACAAACTTAAAACTTCAATATCTTGAAATCCAGACGCAATCTTGAGGTGAGATCTACCGAGAATGCTTATTTGACTTTTCCGAAGCTCTGGGGAAAATTTTGGGGTCAACTGTCCCTCCGACAAGACTTACTAAAAATAGTAAGTGTGGTATTCTTAGCCCGTTGGAAACTTTGAAGGTTTTGAATCGTTATTCACGCAAATGGGTGTCCAAAAACACAAATCTTGAAAAGAAGTGAAAACAAAAGACATCAATTTTGGGTGACAAAAGATTCCCCTTACATGCTCCTGCACCAAGATGAAACTAAGCGTCAAATCTTAAAACAAATGCTTCGGATCATGCTCAGTGATCTATTATCATGGAATAAAGCATCTAGACGAAGCTGAGCGTAAGATTTCAAGGCAATTGTTTCCAATCATGCCGAATGATCCATTATCATGAAACAAAGCATCTAGATGAAACCGCGCATAAAATCTTAAAACAAATGTTTTTGATCACACACGATGTTTCGTTATCATGAAATAAAGCACCTAAGCACATCTAAGCGTAAAATTTTAAAACAAACATTTCTGATCGCACACAGTGATTTGTTATCATAAAACAAAGCATCTATAGATGAAACTGAGTGTAAAATTGTAAAACGAATGTTTCTGATCACACTGAATGATGCAATATCATGAAATAAAGCATCTAGATGAGACCGAGCTCTGGGGAAAATTTTGGGGTCAACTGCCTCTCCGACAAGACTTACTAAAAATAGTAAGTGTGGTATTTTTAGCCTGTTGGAAACGTTGAAGGTTTTGAATCATTATTCACGCAAATGGGTGTCCAAAAACACAAATCTTGAAAAGAATTGAAAATAAAAGACATCAATTTTGGGTGATGCAAGATTGCCTTTACATGCTCCTGCACCAAGATGAAACTAAGCGTCAAATCTTAAAACAAATGCTTGCGATCATGCTTAATGATCTATTATCATTGAGTAAAGCATCTAGACGAAGCTGAGCATAAGATTTCAAGGCAATTGTTTCCAATCATGCCGAATGATCCATTATCACGAAAAAAAGCATCTAGATGAAACCGCGCATAAAATATTAAAACAAATGTTTTCGATCACACACGATGTTTCGTTATCACGAAATAAGGCACCCAGCCACATCTAAGCGTAAAATTTTAAAACAAACATTTCTGATCGCACGTAGTGATTCGTTATCGTGAAACAAAGCTTCTGTAGACGAAACTGAATGTAAAATTATAAAATGAATGTTTCTGATCACACTGAATGATGTAATATCATGAAATAAAGCGTCTAGATGAGACCGAGTGTAAAATTTTGAAACAAATGTTTCCAATCACGTTGAATGATCCATTATCATGAAATAAAGCATCTAGACGAAGCTGAGCGTAAAATTTTCAAACGAATGTTTCTGATCACACTCAATCATCAGTTGTCGTGAAATAAAGCATATGGATGAAACCGATCGTAAAATTTCAAGACAAATGTTTCGGATCGCACTTAATGATGCATTATCATGAAATGCAATCAGGGGATGAATCCTCACAAACTTGAAACTTTAATATCTTGAAATCCAGATGCGATCTTGAGGTGAGATCTACCGAGAATGCTTATTTGACTATTCCAAAGCTCTGGAGAAAATTTTGGGGTCAACCGCCTCTCCAACAAACTTACTAAAAATAGTAAGTGTGGTATTCTTAGCTCGTTGGAAACTTTGAAGGTTCTGAATCATTATTCACGCAAATGGGTGTCCAAAAACAGAAATCTTGAAAAGAAGTGAAAACAAAAGACATCAATTTTGGGTGACGCAAGATTGGCCTTACATGCTTCTGCACTAAGCGTCAAATCTTAAAACAAATGCTTCCAATCATGCTCAATGATATATTATCATGGAATAAAGCATCTAGACGAAGCTGAGCATTAGATTTCAAGGCAATTGTTTCCAATCATGCCGAATGATCCATTATCATGAAACAAAGCATCTAGATGAAACCGCGCATAAAATCTTAAAACAAATGTTTCTAATCACACACGATGTTTCGTTATCACAAAATAAAGCACATAGGCACATCTAAGCGTAAAATTTTAAAACAAACGTTTCTGATTGCACGCAGTGATTTGTTATCTTGAAACAATGCATCTATAGATGAAACTGAGTGTAAAATTGTAAAACGAATGTTTCTGATCACACTGAACGATGCAATATCATGAAATAAAGCATCTAGATGAGACTGAGCGTAAAATTTTGAAACAAATGTTTCCGAACACGTTGAATGATCCATTATCATGAAATAAAGCATCTAGACGAAGCTGAGCGTAAAATTTTCAAACGAATGTTTCCGATCACGTTCAATTATCAGTTGTCATGAAATAAAGCATATGGATGAAACCGATCCTAAAATTTTAATACAAATGTTTCTGATCGTACTCAATGATCCATTATCATGAAATGCAATCAGGGGATGAATCCTCACAAACTCAAAACTTCAATATCTTGAAATCCAGACGCGATCTTGAGATGAGATCTACCGAGAATGCTGATTTGACTGTTCTGAAGCTCTGGTGAAAATTTTAAGGTCAACCGCCTCTCTGACAAGACTTACTAAAAATAGTAAGTGTGGTATTCTTAGCCCGTTGGAACCTTTAAAGGTTCTGAATCGTTATTCATGCAAATGGGTGTCCAAAAACTCAAATCTTGAAAAGAAGTGAAAACAAAAGACATCAATTTTGGCTGACGCAAGATTGCCCTTACATACTCCTGTACCAAGATGAAACTAAGCGTCAAATCTTAAAACAAATGCTTCTGATCATGGTCAATGATCTATTATCATCGAATAAAACATCTAGACGAAGCTGAGCATAAGATTTCAAGGCAATTGTTTCCAATCATGCCAAATGATCCATTATCATGAAACAAAGCATCTAGATGAAACCACGCATAAAATCTTAAAACAAAAGTTTCCGATCACACACGATGTTTCGTTATCACGAAATAAAGCACCTAGGCACATCTTAGCATAAAATTTTAAAGCAAACATTTCTGATCGCACACAGTGATTCGTTATCATGAAACAAACCATCTATAGACGAAACTGAGTGTAACATTGTAAAACGAATGTTTTTGATCACACTGAATGATGCAATATCATGAAATAAAGCGTCTAGATGAGACCGAGCATAAAGATTTGAAACAAATGTTTCCGATCACGTTGAATGATCCATTATCATGAAATAAAGCATCTAGACGAAGCTAAGCGTAAAATTTTCAAACGAATGTTTCAGATCACGATCAATCATTAGTTGTTGTGAAGTAAAGCAGATGGACGAAACCGATCATAAAATTTCAAGACAAATGTTTTCGATCGCACTAAATGGTCCATTCTCATGAAATGCAATCAGGGGATGAATCCTCACACACTCGAATCTTGAATATCTTGAAATCCAGACGCGATCTTGAGGTGAGATCTACCGAGAATGCTTATTTGACTATTCCGAAGCTCTGGGGAAAATTTTGGGGTCAACCGCCTCTCCGACAAGACTTACTAAAAATAGTAAGTGTGGTATTGTTAGCCCGTTGGAAACTTTGAAGGTTTTGAATCGTTATTCACGCAAATGGGTGTCCAAAAATACAAATCTTGAAAAGAAGTGAAAACAAAAGACATCAATTTTGGGTGACGCAAGATTGCCCTTACATGCTCCTGCACTAAGTGTCAAATCTTAAAACAAATGCTTCTGATCATGCTCAATGATCTATTATCATGGAATAAAGCATCTTTATGAAGCTAAGCGTAAGATTTCAAGGCAATTGTTTCCAATCATGCCGAATGATCCATTATCGTGAAATAAAGCATCTAGATGAAACCGTGCATAAAATCTTAAAACAAATGTTTCTGATCACACACGATGTTTCGTTATCACGAAATAAAGCACCTAGGGACATCTAAGTGTAAAAGTTTAAAACAAACATTTTTGATCGCACGCAGTGATTCGTTATCATGAAACAAAGCATCTATAGACGAAACTGAGTGTAAAATTGTAAAACAAATGTTTCTGATCACATTGAATGATTTAATATCATGAAATAAAGCGTCTAGATGAGACCGAGCATAAAATTTTGAAACAAATGTTTTTGATCACGTTGAATGATCCATTATCATGAAAGAAAGCATCTAGACGAAGCTGAGCGTAAAATTTTCAAACAAATGTTTTGCGATCACGCTCAATCATTAGTTGTCATGAAATAAAGCATATGGACGAAACCGATCGTAAAATTTCAAGACAAATTTTTTCGATCGCATTCAATGATCCAATAGCATGAAATGCAATCAGGGGATGAATCCTCACAAACTTAAAACTTCAATATCTTGAAATCCAGACGCGATCTTGACGTGAGATCTATCGAGAATGCTTATTTGACTATTCTGAAGCTCTGGGGAAAATTTTGGGGTCAACCGCCTCTCCGACAAGACTTACTAAAAATAGTAAGTGTGGTATTCTTAGCCCGTTGGAAACTTTGAAGGTTCTGAATCGTTATTCACGCAAATGGGTGTCCAAAAACACAAATCTTGGAAATAAGTGAAAACAAAAGACATCAATTTTGGGTGACGCAAGATTGCCCTTACATGCTCCTGCACTAAGCGTCAAATCTTAAAACAAATGCTTCTGATCATGCTCAATGATCTATTATCATGGAATAAACCATCTAGATGAAGCTGAACGTAAGATTTCAAGGCAATTGTTTCCAATCATGCCGAATGATCCATTATCATGAAATAAAGCATCTAGATGAAACCACGCATAAAATGTTAAAACAAATGTTTTTGATCACACACGATGTTTCGTTATCACGAAATAAAGCATCTAGGGACATCTAAGCGTAAAAGTTCAAAACAAATGTTTTTGATCGCACACAGTGATTCGTTATCTTGAAACAAAGCATCTATAGATGAAACTGAGTGCAAAATTGTAAAACGAATGTTTCTGATCACATTGAATGATTTAATATCATGAAATAAAGCGTCTAGATGAAACCGAGTGTAAAATTTTGAAACAAATGTTTCCGATCACGTTGAATGATCCATTATCATGAAATAAAGCATCTAGACAAATGTTTCTGATCGCACTCAATGATCCAATAGCATGAAATGGAATCAGGGGATGAATCCTCACAAACTCGAAACTTCAATATCTTGAAATCCAGACGCGATCTTGAGGTGAGATCTACCGAGAATGCTTATTTGACTATTCCGAAGCTCTGGGGAAAATTTTTGGGTCAACTGCCTCTCCGACAAGACTTACTAAAAATTGTAAGTGTGGTATTCTTCGCCCGTTGGAACGTTTGAAGGTTCTGAATCGTTATTCATGCAAACGGGTGTCCAAAAACACAAATCTTGAAAAGAAGTGAAAACAAAAGACTTCAATTTTGGGTGACGCAAGATTGCCCTTACATGCTCCTGCACCAAGATGAAACTAAGTGTCAAATCTTAAAACAAATGCGTCCGATCATGCTCAATGTTCTGTTATCATGGAATAAAGCATCTAGATGAAGCTGAGCGTAAGATTTCAAGGCAATTGTTTGCAATCATGCCGAATGATCCATTATCATGAAACAAAGCATCTAGATGAAACCGCGCATAAAATCTTAAAACAAATGTTTCCGATCACACACGATGTTTTGTTATCACGAAATAAAGCACTTAGGCACATCTAAGCGTATAATTTTAAAACAAACATTTCTGATCGCACGCAGTGATTCGTTATCGTGAAACAAAGCATCTATAGACGAAAGTGAGTGTAAAATTGTAAAACAAATGTTTCTGATCACACTGAATGATGCAATATCATGAAATAAAGTGTCTAGATGAGACTGAGCGTAAAATGTTGAAACAAATGTTTCCGATCATGTTGAATGATCCATTATCATGAAATAAAGCATCTAGACGAAGCTGGGTGTAAAATTTTGAAATGAATGTTTTTGATCAAGATCAATCATCAGTTGTCGTGAAATAAATCATATGGACGAAACCAATCATAAAATTTTAAGACAAATGTTTTTGATCGCACTCAATGATCCATTATCATGAAATGCAATCAGGGGATGAATCCTCAAAAACTCAAAACTTCAATATCTTGAAATTCAGACGCGATCTTGAGGTGATATCTACCGAGAATGCTTATTTGACTATTCTGAAGCTCTGGGGAAAATTTTGGGGTCAACCGCATCTTCGACAAGACTTACTAAAAATAGTAAGTGTGGTATTCTTAGCCCATTGGAAACTTTGAAGGTTCTGAATCGTTATTCACGCAAATGGGTGTCCAAAAACACAAATCTTGGAAATAAGTGAAAACAAAAGACATCAATTTTGGGTGACGCAAGATTGCCCTTACATGCTCCTGCACTAAGCGTTAAATCTTAAAACAACTGCTTCCGATCATTCTCAATGATCTATTATCATGGAATAAAGCATCTAGACGAAGCTAAGCGTAAGATTTTAAGGCAATTGTTTCCAATCATGCCGAATGATCCATTATCATGAAACAAAGCATCTGGATGAAACCACGCATAAAATCTTAAAACAAATGTTTCTGATCACACACGATGATTCGTTATCACGAAATAAAGCACCTAGGCACATCTAAGCGTAAAATTTTAAAACAAACGTTTCTGATTAGAAGAAGTGATTCGTTATCGTGAAACAAATCATCTATAGACGAAACTAAGTGTAAAATTGTAAAACGAATGTTTCTGATCACACTGAATGATGCAATATCATGAAATAAAGCATCTAGATGAGACCGAGTGTAAAATTTTGAAACAAATGTTTCCGATCACGTTAAATGATCCATTATCATGAAATAAAGCATCTAGACGAAGCTGAGCGTAAAATTTTCAAACAAATGTTTCCGATCACATTCAATCATCAGTTGTCATGAAATAAAGCATATGGAAGAAACTGATCGTAAAATTTCAAGACAAATGTTTCCGATCTCATTCAAAGATCCATTATCATGAAATGCAATCAGGGGATGAATCCTCACAAACTTGAAACTTCAATATCTTGAAATCCAGATGCGATCTTGAGATGAGATCTACCAAGAATGCTTATTTGTCTATTCTGAAACTCTGGGGAAAATTTTGGGGTCAACCGCCTCTCCGACAAGACTTACTAAAAATAGTAAGTGTGGTATTTTTAGCCCGTTGGAAACTTTGAAGGTTTTGAATTGTTATTCACGCAAATGTGTATCCAAAAACACAAATCTTGAAAAGAAGTGAAAACAAAAGACATCAATTTTGGGTGACACAAGATTGCCCTTACATGCTCCTGCACCAAGATGAAACTAAGCATCAAATCTTAAAACAAATCCTTCCGATCATGCACAGTGATCTATTATCATGGAATAAAGCATCTAGACGAAGCTGAGCATAAGATTTCAAGGCAATGGTTTCCAATCATGCCGAATGATCTATTATAATGAAACAAAGCATCTAGATGAAACCGTGCATAAAATCTTGAAACAAATGTTTTCGATCACACACGATGATTTGTTATCACGAAATAAAACACGAAGGCACATCTAAGCGTAAAATTTTAAAACAAACGCTTCTGATCGCGCGCAGTGATTCATTATCATGAAACAAAGCATCTATGGATGAAACTGAGTGTAAAATTGTAAAACAAATGTTTCTGATCACACTGAATGATGCAATATCATGAAATAAAGCGTCTAGATGAGAGCAAGCGTAAAATTTTGAAACAAATGTTTCTGATCACGTTGAATGATTCATTATCATGAAATAAAGCATCTAAACGAAGATGAGCGTAAAATTTTCAAACGAATGTTTCCGATCACGCTCAATCATCAGTTGTCATGAAATAGAGCATATGGACGAAACCGATCGTAAAATTTCAAGACAAATGTTTCTGATCGCACTCAATGATCCATTATCATGAAATGCAATCAAGGGATGAATTCTCACAAACTTGAAACTTTAATATCTTTAAATCCAGACGCGATCTTGAGATGAGATCTATCGAGAATGCTTATTTGACTATTCCGAAGCTCTGGGGAAATTTTTGGGGTCAACCGCCTCTCCGACAAGACTTAGTAAAAATAGTAAGTGTGGTATTCTTAGCCCATTGGAAACTTTGAAGGTTCTGAATCGTTATTGACGCAAATGGGTGTCCAAAAACACAAATCTTGAAAAGAAGTGAAAACAAAGGACATCAATTTTGGGTGACGCAAGATTACCCTTACATGCTCCTGCACCAACATGAAACTAAGTGTCAAATTTTAAAACAAATGCTTCCGATGATGCTCAATGATCTATTATCATGGAATAAAGCATCTAGACGAAGCAGAGCGTAAGATTTTAAGGCAACTGTTTCTAATCATGCAGAATGATCCATTATCATGAAACAAAGCATTTAGATGAAACTGTGCATAAAATCTTAAAACAAATGTTTCCGATCACACACGATGTTTCGTTATCATGAAATAAAGCACCTAGGCACATCTAAGTGTAAAATTTTAAAACAAACGTCCAAAAACACAAATCTTGAAAAGAAGTGAAAACAAAGGACATCAATTTTGGATGACGCAAGATTGCCCTTACTTGCTCCTGCCCTAAGCGTCAAATCTTAAAACAAATGCTTCCAATCATGCTCAATGATATATTATCATGGAATAAAGCATCTAGACGAAGCTGAGCGTAAGATTTTAAGGCAATTGTTTCCAATCATGCCGAATGATCCATTATCATGAAACAAAGCATTTAGATGAAACCGTGCATAAAATCTTAAAACAAATGTTTTCGATCACACACGATGTTTCGTTATCATGAAATAAAGCACCTAGGCACATCTAAGCGTAAAATTTTAAAACAAACATTTCTGATTGCACGCAGTGATTCGTTATCGTGAAACAAAGCATCTATAGATGAAACTGAGTGTAAAATTGTAAAACGAATGTTTCTGATCACACTGAATGATGCAATATCATGAAATAAAGCATCTAGATGAAACTGAGCGTAAAATTTTGAAACAAATGTTTCTGATGACGTTGAATGATCCATTATCATGAAATAAAGCATCTAGACGAAGCTGAGCGTAAAATTTTCAAACGAATGTTTCTGATCATGCTCAATCATCAGTTGTCGTGAAATAAAGCATATGGACGAAACTGATTGTAAAATTTCAAGAGAAATGTTTTTGATCGCACTCAATGATCCATTATCATGAAATGCAATCAGGGGATGAATCCTCACAAGTTTGAAACTTCAATATCTTGAAATCCAGACACGATCTTGAGATGAGATCTATCGAGAATGCTTATTTGACTATTTCGAAGCTCTGTGGAAAATTTTGGGGTCAACCCCCTCTCCGACAAGACTTACTAAAAATAGTAAGTGTGGTATTCTTAGCCCGTTGGGAACTTTGAAGGTTCTGAATCGTTATTCATGGAAATGGGTGTCCAAAAACACAAATCTTGAAAAGAACTGAAAACAAAATACATCAATTTTGGGTGACGCAAGATTGCCTTTACATGCTCCTGTACTAAGCATCAAATCTTAAAACAAATGCTTCCGATCATGCTCAATGATCTATTATCATGGACTAAAGCGTCTAGACAAAGCTGAGCGTAAGATTTCAAGGCAATTGTTTCCAATCATGTCGAATGAAACTAAGAGTGAAATCTTAAAACAAATGCTTCCGATCATGCTCAACGATCTATTATCATGGAATAAAGCATCTAGACGAAGCTGAGCGTAGGATTTCAAGGCAATTGTTTCCAATCATGCCGAATGATCCATTATCATGAAACAAAGCATCTAGATGAAACCACGCATAAAATCTTAAAACAAATATTTCTGATCACACACGATGTTTCGTTATCACGAAATAAAGCACCTAGGCACATCTAAGCGTAAAATTTTAAAACAAACGTTTCTGACTGCACGCAGTGATTCGTTATCATGAAACAAAGCATCTATAGATGAAACTGAGTGTAAAATTGTAAAATGAATGTTTCTGATTACGCTGAATGATGCAATATCATGAAATAAAGCATCTAGATGAACCCGAGCGTAAAATTTTGAAACAAATGTTTCCGATCACGTTGAATGATCCATTATCATGAAATAAAGCATCTAGACGAAGCTAAACATAAAATTTTCAAAAGAATGTTTCCAATCACGCTCAATCATCAATTATCGTGAAATAAAGCATATGGATGAAACTGATCATAAAATTTCAAGATAAATGTTTCCGATCGCACTCAATGATCCATTATCATGAAATGCCATCAGAGAATGAATCCTCACAAACTTGAAACTTCAATATCTTAAAATCTAGATGCAATCTTGAGATGAGATCTACCGAGAATGGTAATTTGACTATTCCGAAGCTCTGGGGAAAATTTTGGGGTCAACCGCCTCTCCGACAAGCCTTACTAAAAATAGTAAGTGTGGTATTCTTAGCCCGTTGGAAACTTTGAAGGTTTTGAATCATTATTGATGCAAATGGGTGTCCAAAAACACAAATCTTGAAAAGAAGTGAAAACAAAAGACATCAATTTTGGGTGACGCAAGATTGCCATTACATGCGTCTGCACTAAGCGTCAAATCTAAAAATAAATGCTTCCAATCATGCTCAATGATATATTATCATGGAATAAAGCATCTAGACGAAGCTGAGCGTAATATTTTAAGGCAATTGTTTCCAATCATGTTGAATGATCCATTATCATGAAACAAAGCATCTAGATGAAACCGTGCATAAAATCTTAAAATAAATGTTTCTGATCACACACGATGTTTTGTTATCACGAAATAAAGCACCTAGGCACATTTAAGCGTAAAATTTTAAAACAAACGTTTCTGACCGCATGCAGTGATTCGTTATCGTGAAACAAAGCATCTATAGATGAAACTGAGTGTAAAAATGTAAAATGAATGTTTCTGATCACGCTGAATGATGCAATATCATGAAATAAAGCATCTAGATGAAACCGAGCATAAAATTTTGAAACAAATGTTTCCGATCACGTTGAATGATCCATTATCATGAAATAAAGCATCTAGACGAAGCTAAGCGTAAAATTTTCAAACGAATGTTTCTGATCACGCTCAATCATCAGTTGTCATGAAATAAAGCATATGGACGAAATCGATTGTAAAATTTCAAGACAAATGTTTCCGATTGCACTCAATGATCCATTATCATGAAATGCAATCAGGGGATAAATCCTCACAAACTTGAAACTTCAATATCTTGAAATCTGGACGCGATCTTGAGATGAGATCTACCAAGAATGCTTATTTGACTATTTCGAAGCTCTGGGGAAATTTTTGGGGTCAATCGCCTCTCCGACAAGACTTACTAAAAATAGTAAGTGTGGTATTCTTAGGCCGTTGGAAAGTTTGAAGGTTCTGAATCTTTATTCACGCAAATGGGTGTCCAAAAACACAAATCTTGAAAAGAAGTGAAAACAAAAGACATCAATTTTGGGTGACGCAAGATTGCCCTTACATGCTCCTGTACTAAGTGTTAAATCTTAAAACAAATGCTTTTGATCATGCTTAATGATCTATTATCATGGAATAAAGCATCTAGACTAATCTGAGCGTAAGATTTCAAGGCAATTATTTCCAATCATGCCGAATGATCCATTATCATGAAAAACATCATCTAGATGAAACCGCGCATAAAATCTTAAAACAAATGTTTTCAATCACACACAATGTTTCGTTATCACGAAATAAAGCACCTTGGCACATCTAAGCTTAAAATTTTAAAACAAATGTTTCTGATCACACGCAGTGATTCGTTATCGTGAAACAAAGCATCTATAGACAAAACTGAGTGTAAAATTTTAAAACAAATGTTTTTAATCACGCTGAATGATGTAATATCATGAAATAAAGTATCTAGACGAAACCGAGCGTAAAATTTTGAAACAAATGTTTCCGATGACGTTGAATGATCCATTATCATGAAATAAAGCATGTAGATGAAGCTGAGCGTAAAATTTTCAAATGAATGTTTCTGATCACGCTCAATCATTAGTTGTCGTGAAATAAAGCATATGGATGAAACCGATCGTAAAATTTCAAGACAAATGTTTCCAATCGCACTCAATGATCCATTATCATGAAATGCAATCAGGGGATGAATCCTCACAAACTTGAAACTTTAATATTTTGAAATCTAGACGCGATCTTGAGATGAGATCTATCGAGAATGCTTATTTGACTATTCCGATGCTCTAGGGAAAATTTTGGGGTCAACCGCTTCTCCGACAAGACTTACTAAAAACAGTAAGTGTGGTATTCTTAGCCCGTTGGAAACTTTGAAGGTTCTGAATCATTATTCACGCAAATGGGTGTCCAAAAACACAAATCTTGAAAAGAAGTGAAGACAAAAGATATCAATTTTGGGTGACGCAAGATTGCCCTTACATGCTTCTGCACTAAGCGTTTTTCAAATCTTAAAACAAATGCTTCCGATCATGCTCAATGATCTATTATCATGGAATAAAGCATCTATACGAAGCTGAGCGTAACATTTCAAGGCAATTGTTTCCAATCGTACCGAATGATCCTCTATGATGAAACAAAGCATCTAGATGAAACCGTGCATAAAATCTTAAAACAAATGTTTCCGATCACACACAATGTTTCATTATAACGAAATAAAGCACCTATGCACATCTAAGCGTAAAATTTTAAAACAAACGTTCCTGATTGTACGTAGTGATTCGTTATCATGAAATAAAACATCTATAGATGAAACTTAGTGTAAAATTGGAAAATGAATGTTTTTGATCACGCTGAATGATGCAATATCATGAAATAAAGCATCTAGACGAAACTGAGTGTAAAATTTTGAAACAAATGTTTCTGATCACGTTGAATGATCCATTATCATGAAATAAAGCATCTAGACGTAGCTAAGTGTAAATTTTCAAATGAATGTTTTTGATCACACTCAATCATTAGTTGTCGTGAAATAAAGCATATAGACGAAACCGATCGTAAACTTTCAAGACAAATGTTTTCGATCGCAATCAATGATCCATTATCATGAAATGCAATCAGAAGATGAATCCTCACAAACTCGAAACTTCAATATCTTGAAATCCAGACACGATCTTGAGATGAGATCTATCGAGAATGCTTATTTGACTATTCTGAAGCTCTGGGGAAAATTTTGGGGTCAACCGGCTCTCTGACAAGACGTACTAAAAATAGTAAGTGTGGTATTCTTAGCCCGTTGGAAACTTTGAAGGTTCTGAATCGTTATTCACGCAAATGGGTGTCCAAAAACACAAATTATGAAAAGAAGTGAAAACAAAAGACATCAATTTTGGGTGACGCAAGATTGGCTTTACATGCTCCTGCACTAAGCGTCAAATCTTAAAACAAATGCTTCTGATCATGCTCAATCATCTATTATCACGGAATAAAGCATCTAGACGAAGCTGAGCGTAAGATTTCAAGGCAATTGTTTCCAATCATGCCGAATGATCCATTATCATGAAACAAAGCATCTAGATGAAACCGCACATAAAATCTTAAAACAAATGTTTCCGATCACACACGATGTGTCGTTATCACAAAATAAAGCACCTAGGCGCATCTAAGCGTAAAATTTTAAAACAAACATTTTTGATCACACGCACTGAGTGTAAAATTGTAAAACGAATGTTTCTGATCATGCTGAATGATGCAATATCATGAAATAAAGTATCTAGACAAAACCGAGCGTAAAATTTTGAAACAAATGTTTCTGATCACATTGAATGATCCATTATCATGAAATAAAGCATCTAGACGAAGATGAGCGTAAAATTTTCAAACAAATGTTTCTGATCACACTCAATCATCAGTTGTCGTGAAATAAAGCATATGGAGAAATTGATCGTAAAATTTCAAGACAAATGTTTCCGATCGCACTCAATGATCCATTATCATGAAATGCAATCAGGTGATTGATCCTCACAAACTTGAAACTTCAATATCTTGAAATCCAAACGCGATCTTGAGATGAGATCTACCGATAATGCTTATTTGACTATTCGGAAGCTCTGGGGAAATTTTGGGGTCAATCACCTCTCCGACAAGACTTACTAAAAATAGTAAGTGTGGTATTCTTAGCCCGTTGGAAACTTTGAAGGTTCTGAATCGTTATTCATGCAAATGGGTGTCCAAAAACACAAATCTTGAAAAGAAGTGAAAACAAAAGACATCAATTTTGGGTGACGCAAGATTGCCCTTACATGCTCCTACACTCAGCGTCAAATCTTAAAACAAATGCTTCCAATTATGCTCAATGATCTATTATCATGGAATAAAGCATCTAGATGAAGCTGAGCATAAGATTTCAAGGCAATTGTTTCCAATCATGCCGAATAATCCATTATCATGAAACAAAGCATCTAGATGAAACCGCGCATAAAATCTTAAAACAAATGTTTCTGATCACACACGATGTTTCGTTATAACGAAATAAAGCACCTAGGCACATCTAAGTGTAAAATTTTAAATGAAACGTTTCTGATCGCACACAGTGATTCGTTATCATGAAACAAAGCATCTATAGACGAAACTGAGTGTAAAATTGTAAAATGAATGTTTCTGATTACGCTGAATGATGCAATATCATGAAATAAAGCATCTAGATGAAACCGACCATAAAATTTTGAAACAAATGTTTTCGATCACGTTGAATGATCCATTATGATGAAATAAAGCATCTAAACGAAGTTGAGCATGAAATTTTCAAACGAATGTTTCCGATCAAGCTCAATCATCAGTTGTCATGAAATAAAGCATATGGACGAAACCAATCGTAAAATTTCAAGACAAATGTTTCCGATTGCACTCAATGATCCATTATCATGAAATGCAATCAGGGGATGAATCCTCACAAACTCGAAACTTCAATATCTTGAAATCTGGACGCGATCTTGAGATGAGATCTACCGAGAATGCTTATTTGACTATTTCGAAGCTCTGGGGAAAATTTTGGGGTCAACCGCCTCTTTGACAAGACTTACTAAAAATAGTAAGTGTGTTATTCTTAGCCCGTTGGAAACTTTGAAGGTTCTGAATCGTTATTCACACAAATGGGTGTCTAAAAACACAAATCTTGAAAAGAAGTGAAAACAAAAGACATCAATTTTGGGTGATGCAAGATTGCCCTTACATGCTCCTGCACTAAGCATTTTTCAAATCTTAAAACAAATGCTTCCGATCATGCCCAATGATCTATTATCATGGAATAAAGCATCTAGATGAAGCTGAGCATAAGATTTGAAGGCAATTGTTTCCAATCATGCCGAATGATCCATTATCATGAAACAAAGCATCTAGATGAAACTGCGCATAAAATCTTAAAAGAAATGTTTCTGATCACACATGATGTTTTGTTATCATGAAATAAAGCACCTAGGTACATCTAAGCGTAAAATTTTAAAACAAACGTTTCTGATCACACGCAGTGATTCATTATCATGAAACAAAGCATCTATAGATGAAACTAGGTGTAAAATTGTAAAACGAATGTTTCTGATCAAGCTGAATGATGCAATATCATGAAATAAAGCATCTAGCAGAAATCGAGCGTAAAATTTTGAAACAAATGTTTCCGATCACGTTGAATGATCCATTATCACGAAATAAAGCATCTAGACGAAGCTAAGCATAAAATTTTCAAACGAATGTTTCCGATCACACTCAATCATCAGTTGTCATGAAATAAAGCATATGGATGAAACTGATCGTAAAATTTCAAGACAAATGTTTCCGATCGCACTCAATGATCCATTATCATGAAATGCAATCAGGGGATGACTCCTCACAAACTCAAAACTTCAATATCTTGAAATCTGGATGCGATCTTGAGATGAGATCTACTGAGAATGCTTATTTGACTATTCGGAAGCTCTGAGGAAAATTTTGGGTTCAATCGCCTCTCCGACAAGACTTACTAAAAATAGTAAGTGTGGTATTCTTAGCCCGTTGGAAACTTTGAAGGTTCTGAATCGTTATTCACGCAAATGGGTGTCCAAAAACACAAATTATGAAAAGAAGTGAAAACAAAAGACATCAATTTTGGGTGACGCAAGATTGCCCTTACATGCTCCTACACTAAGCGTCAAATCTTAAAACAAATGCTTCCGATCATGCTCAATGATCTATTATCATGGAATAAAGCATTTAGACGAAGCTGAGCGTAAGATTTCAAGACAATTGTTTCCAATCATGCCGAATGATCCATTATCATGAAACAAAGCATCTAGATGAAACCGCGCATAAAATCTTAAAACAAATGTTTTCGATCACACGCAATGTTTCGTTATCTTGAAATAAAGCACCTAGGCACATCTAAGCGTAAAATTTTAAAACAAACATTTCTGATCGCACGCAGTGATTTGTTATCATGAAATAAAGCATCTAGACGAAACTGAGTGTAAAATTGTAAAACGAATGTTTCTGATTACACTGAATGATGCAATATAATGAAATAAAGCATCTAGATGAAACCGAGCGTAAAATATTGATACAAATGTTTTAGATCACATGGAATGATCTACTACCATGAAATAGAGCATCTAGACGACGCTGAGTGTAAAATTTTTAAATGAATGTTTCCGATCATGCTCAATCATCAGTTGTCGTGAAATAAAGCATATGAACGAAACCGATTGTAAAATTTCAAGAGAAATGTTTCCGATCGCACTCAATGATCCATTATCATGAAATGCAATCAGGGGATGAATCCTCACAAAGTTGAAACTTCAATATCTTTAAATCTGGATGCGATCTTGAGATGAGATCTACTGAGAATGCTTATTTGTCTATTCCGAAGCTCTAGGGAAAATTTTGAGGTCAACCACCTCTCCGACAAGACTTACTAAAAATAGTAAGTGTGGTATTCTTAGGCTGTTGGAAACTTTGAAGGTTTTGAATCGTTATTCACGCAAATGGGTGTCCAAAAACACAAATCTTGAAAAGAAGTGAAAACAAAAGACATCAATTTTGGGTGATGCAAGATTGCCCCTTACATGCTCCTGCACCAAGATGAAACTAAGTGTGAAATCTTAAAATAAATGATTTTGATCATGCTCAATGATCTATTATCATGAAATAAAGCATCTAGACGAAGCTGAGCATAAGATTTCAAGGTAATTGTTTCCAATCATGCCGAATGATCTATTATCATGAAACAAGTAATCTAGATGAAACCGTGCATAAAATCTTAAAACAAATGTTTCTGATCACACGCAATGTTTCGTTATCACAAAATAAAGCACCTAGGCACATCTAAGCGTAAAATTTTAAAACAAGCATTTCTAATCACACATAGTGATTCGTTATCTTGAAACAAAGAATCTAGAGAAAACTGAGAGTAAAATTGTAAAATGAATGTTTTTGATCACACTGAATGATACAATATCATGAAATAAAGCATCTAGATGAAACCGAGCATAAAATTTTGAAATAACTATTTCTGATCACGTTGAATGATCCATTATCATGAAATAAAGCATCTAGACAAAGCTGAGAGTAAAATTTTCAAACAAACATTTCCAATCATGCTCAATCATCAGTTGTCATTAAATAAAGTATATGGACGAAACCGATAGTAAAATTTCAAGACAAATGTTTCCAATCGCACTCAATGATCCATTATCATGAAATGCAATTAGGGGATGAATCCTCAAAAACTTGAAACTTCAATATCTTGAAATCTAGATGCGATCTTGAGATGAGATCTACCAAGAATGCTTATTTGACTATTCTGAAGCTTTGGGGAAAATTTTGGGGTCAATTGCCTCTTCGATAGGAGTACTAAAAATAGTAAGTGTGGTATTCTTAGCCTGTTGGAAACTTATAAGGTTCTGAATCGTTATTCACACAAATAGGTGTCCAAAAACACAAATCTTGGAAAGAAGTGAAAACAAAAGACATCAGTTTTGGGTGACGTAAGATTGCCACTTACATGCTCCTGCACCAAGATGAAACTAAGCATCAAATCTTAAAACAAATGCTTCCGATCATGCTCAATAATCTATTATCATGAAATAAAGCATCTAGACAAATTTGAGTGTAAGACTTCAAGGCAATTGTTTCCAATCATGCCGAATGATCCATTATCATGAAACAAAGCATCTAGATGAAACTGCGTATAAAATCTTAAAACAAATGTTTCTAATCACACGCAATGTTTCATTATCATGAAATAAAGCACCTAGGCATATCTAAGCGTAAAATTTTAAAACAAACATTTCTGATCGGACACAGTGATTCGTTATCGTGAAACAAAGCATCTAGACAAAACTGAGTGTAAAATTGGAAAACGAATGTTTTTGATCACACTGAATGATGCAATATCATGAAATAAAGCATCTAGATGAAACCGAGCGTAAAATTTTGAAACAAATGTTTCCGATCTCGTTGAATGACCCATTATCATGAAATAAAGCATCTAGACAAAGCTGAGTGTAAAATTTTCAAACGAATATTTCTGATCACACTCAATCATTAGTTGTCATGAAATAAAGCATATGGATGAAATCGATTATAAAATTTCAAGATAAATGTTTCTGATTGCAATCAATGATCCATTATCATGAAATGCAATCAGGGGATGAATCCTCAAAAGCTCGAAACTTCAATATCTTGAAATCCATACGTGATCTTGAGATGAGGTCTACTGAGAGTGCTTATTTGACTATTCTGAAGCTCTGGGGAAAATTTTGGTGTCAACCGCCTCTCCGACAAAACTTACTTAAAATAGTAAGTGTGGTATTCTTAGCCCGTTGGAAACTCTGAAGGTTTTGAATCGTTATTCACGCAAATGGGGGTCCAAAAATAGAAATCTTGAAAAGAAGTGAAAATAAAAGACATAAATTTTGGGTGACGAAAGATTGCCCCTTTCATGCTCCTGCACCAAGATCAAACTAAGCGTCAAATCTTAAAACAAATGTTTCTGATCACACACGATGTTTCGTTATCATGAAATAAAGCACCTTGGCACATCTAAGCGTAAATTTTTTTAACAAACGTTTCTGATCGTACGCAGTGATTCGTTATCATGAAACAAAGCATCTATAGATGAAACTAAGTGTAAAATCTTAAAACAAATGTTTCTAATCACACTGAATGATGCAATATCATGAAATAAAACATCTAGATGAAACCGAGCGTAAAATTTTGAAACAAATGTTTCCGATCATGTTGAATGATCCATTATCACGAAATAAAGCATCTAGATGAAGCTAAGCATAAAATTTTCAAACGAATGTTTCCGATCATGCTCAATCATCAGTTGTCGTGAAATAAAGCATATGGACGAAACTGATCGTAAAATTTCAAGACAAATGTTTCTGATTGCACTCAATGATCCATTATCATGAAATGCAATCACGGGATGAATCCTCACAAACTTGAAACTTCAATATCTTGAAATCTAGACACGATATTGAGATGAGATCTATCGAGAATGCTTATTTGACTATTCTGAAGCTTTGTGGAAAATTTTGGGGTCAACCGTCTCTCCGACAAGACATACTAAAAATAGTAAGTGTCGTAGTCTTAGCCCGTTGGAAACTTTGAAGGTTCTGAATCGTTATTCACGCAAATGGGTGTCTAAAAACACAAATCTTGAAAAGAAGTGAAAACAAAAGACATCAATTTTGGGTGACGCAAGATTGCCCCTTACATGCTCCTGCACCAAGATGAAACTGAGCGTCAAATCTTAAAACAAATGCTTCCGATCATGCTCAACGATCTATTATCATGAAATAAAGCATCTAGATGAAGCTGAGCATAAGATTTCAAGGCAATTGTTTCCAATCATACCAAATGATCCATTATCATGAAACAAAGCATCTAGATGAAACCCCGCATAAGATCTTAAAACAAATGTTTCTGATCACACACGATGTTTCGTTATCAAGAAATAAAGAACCTAGGCACATCTAAGCGTAAAATTTTAAAACAAACATTTCTGATCACACGTAGTGATTAGTTATCATGAAACAAAGCATCTAGACGAAACTAAGTGTAAAATTGTAAAACGAATGTTTCTGATCACACTAAACGTTGCAATATCATGAAATAAAGCATCTAGATGAAACCAAGCGTAAAATTTTGAAACAAATGCTTATGATCACGTTGAAAGACCCATTATCATGAAATAAAGCATCTAGACGAAGTTGAGCGTCAAATTTTTAAATGAATGTTTTCGATCACGCTCAATCATTAGTTGTCGTGAAATAAAGCATATGGATGAAACCGATCGTAAAATTTCAAGACAAATGTTTCCGATGGCACTCAATGATCCGTTATCATGAAATGCAATCAGGGGATGAATCCTCACAAACTTGAAACTTCAATATGTTGAAATCTAGACGTGATCTTGAGATGAGATCTACCGAGAATACTTATTTGACTATTCTGAAGCTCTGGGGAAAATTTTGGGGTCAACCACCTCTCTGACAAGACTTACTAAAAATAGTAAGTGTGGTATTCTTATCCCGTTGGAAACTTTGAAGGTTCTGAATTATTATTAACGCAAATGGGTGTCCAAAAACACAAATATTGAAAAGAAGTGAAAACAAAAGACATCAATTTTGGGTGACGCAAGATTGCCCTTACAGGTTCCTACACCAAGATGAAACTGAGCGTCAAATCTTAAAACAAATTCTTCTGATCATGCTCAACAATCTATTATCATAAAATAAAGCATCTAGACGAAGCTGAGCGTAAGATTTCAAGGCAATTGTTTCCAATCATGCCGAACGATCCATTATCATGAAATAAAGCATCTAAATGAAACTGCACATAAGATGTTAAAACAAATGTTTCCGATCACACACAATGTTTCGTTATCACGAAATAAAGCACCTAGGCACATCAAAGTGTAAAATTTTAAAACAAACATTTCTGATCGCACGCAGTGATTCGTTATCGTGAAACAAAGCGTCTAGATGAAATTGAGTGTAAAATTGTAAAATGAATGTTTCTGATCACACTGAATGATGCAATATCATGAAGTAAAGCATCTAGATGAAACCGAGCGTAAAATTTTGAAACAAATGTTTCCAATTACGTTGAATGACCCATTATCATGAAATAAAGCATCTAGATGAAGCTGAGCGGAAAATTTTCAAACGAATGTTTCTGATCACGCTTAATCATCAGTTGTCGTGAAATAAAGCATATGGACGAAACTGATCGTAAAATTTCAAGACAAATGTTTCCGATCGCAATCAACGATCCATTATCATGAAATGCAATCAGGGGATGAATCCTCACAAGCTCAAAACTTTAATATCTTGAAATCCAGATGCAATCTTGAGATGAGATCTACCGAGAATGCTTATTTGGCTATTCGGAAGCTCTAGGGAAAATTTTGGGATCAACCACCTCTCCTTCAAGACTTACTAAAAATAGAAAGTGTAGTATTCTTAGCTCGTTGGAAACTTTGAAGGTTCTGAATCTTTATGAACGCAAACGGGTGTCCAAAAACATAAATCTTGAAAAGAAGTGAAAACAAAAGACATCAATTTTGGGTGACACAAGATTGCCCCATACATGCTCCTGCACCAAGATGAAACTAAGCGTCAAATCTTAAAACAAATATTTCCGATCATGCTCAACGATCTATTATCATGAAATAAAGCATCTAGAGGAAGTTGAGTCTAAGATTTCAAGGCAATTATTTCCAATCATGTCAAATGATCCATTATCATGAAACAAAGCATCTAGATGAAACCGCGCATAAAATTTTAAAACAAATGTTTCCGATCACACACGATGTTTCGTTATCACAAAATAAAGCACCTAGGCACATCTAAGCGTAAAATTTTAAAAGAAACGTTTCTGATCGTATGCAGTGATTCATTATCGTGAAAGAAAGCGTCCAGAAGAAACTGAGTGTAAAATTGTAAAATGAATGTTTCTGATCACACTAAATGATGCAATATCATGAAATAAAGCATCTAGATGAAACCGAGCGTAAAATTTTGAAACAAATGTTTCTGATCACGTTTAATCATCCATTGTCATGAAATAAAGCATCTAGACGAAGCTGAGCGTAAAATTTTCAAACGAACGTTTCCGATCACGTTCAATCATCAGTTGTCATGAAATAAAGCATATGGATGAAACTGATCGTAAAATTTCAAGACAAATGTTTTCGATCGCACTCAATTTTTTATTATCATGAAATGCAATCAGGGGATGAATCCTCACAAGCTTGAAACTTCAATATCTTGAAATCCAGACGCGATCTTGAGATGAGATCTACCGAGAATGCTTATTTGACTATTACAAAGCACTGGGGAAAATTTTGGGGTCAATCGCCTCTCAGACAAGACTTCCTAAAAATAGTAATTGTGTTATTCTTAGCCCGTTATTCACGCAAATGGGTGTCCAAAAACACAAATCTTGAAAATAAGTAAAAACAAAAGACATCAATATTGGGTGACGGAAGATTGCCCCTGACATGCTCCTGCACCAAGATGAAACTAATAGTCAAATCTTAAAACAAATGCTTTCGATCATGCTCAATGATCTATTATCATGAAATAAAGTATCTAGATGAAGCTGAGCGTAAGATTTCAAGGAAATTGTTTCCAATCATTTCGAATGATCCATTATCATGAAACAAAGCATCTAGATGAAACCACGCATAAAATCTTAAAACAAATGTTTCTGATCACACGCAATGTTTCGTTATCACAAAATAAAGCACCTAAGCACATCTAAGCGTAAAATTTTAAAACGAATGTTTCTGATCGCACGCAACAATTCGTTATCATGAAACAAAGCATCTAGATGAAACTGAGTGTAAAATTGTAAAACAAATGTTTCTGATCACACTGAATGATGCAATATAATGAAATAAAGCATCTAGCTGAAACCGAGTGTAAAATTTTGAAACAAATGTTTCTGATCACGTTGAATGAACCATTATCATGAAATAAAGCATCTAGATGAAGCTGAGTGTAAAATTTTCAAACGAATGTTTCTGATCACGCTCAATCATCACTTGTCGTGTAATAAAGCATATGGATGAAACTGATCGTAAAATTTCAAGACAAATGTTTCCGATTGCACTCAATGATCCATTATCATGAAATGCAATTAGGGGATGAATCGTCACAAGCTCAAAACTTCAATATCTTGAAATCTAGATGTGATCTGGAGATGAGATCTACCGAGAATGCTTATTTGACTATTCCGAAGCTCTGGGGAAAATTTTGGGGTCAACTGCCTCTCAGACAAGACTTACTAAAAATAGTAAGTGTGGTATTCTTAGCCCATTGGAAACTTTGAAGGTTCTGAATCGTTATTCACGCAAATGGGTGTCCAAAAACACAAATCTTGAAAAGAAGTGAAACCAAAAGACATCAATTTTGGGTGACACAAGATTGACCCTTACATGCTTCTGTACCAAGATGAAACTCAGCGTCAAATCTTAAAACAAATGCTTGCGATCATGCTTAATGATCTATTATCATGAAATAAAGCATCTAGACGAAGCTGAGTGTAAGATTTCAAGGCAATTATTTCCAATCATGCCAAATGATCCATTACCATGAAACAAATCATCTAGATGAAACTGCGCATAAGATCTTAAAACAAATGTTTCTGATCACACATGATGTTTCGTTATCACGAAATAAAGCACCTAGGCACATCTAAGCGTAAAATTTTAAAACAAACGTTTCTGATCGCACGCAGTGATTCGTTATCGTGAAACAAAGCATCTAGACGAAACTGAGTGTAAAATTGTAAAACGAATGTTTCTGATCACACTGAATGATGCAATATGATGAAATAAAGCATCTAGATGAGACTGAGCATAAAATTTTGAAACAAATGTTTCCGATCACGTTGAATGATCCATTATCATGAAATAAAGCATCTAGACGAAGCTCAGTGTAAAATTTTTGAATGAATGTTTCCGATCACACTCAATCATAAGTTGTCGTGAAATAAAGCACATGGATGAAACTGATCGTAAAATTTCAAGACAAATGTTTCTGATCGCACTCAATGATCCATTATCATGAAATGCAATCAGGGGATGAATCCTCACAAACTTGAAACTTCAATATCTTGAAATTCGGATGCAATCTTGAGATGAGATGTACCGAGAATGCTTATTTGACTATTCGGAAGCTCTGGGAAAAATTTTGGGGTCAACCGCCTCTCCGACAAGACTTACTAAAAATAGTAAGTGTGGTATTCTTAGCCTATTGGAAACTTTGAAGGTTCTTAATCATTATTAATGCAAATGGGTGTCCAAAAACATAAATCTTGAAAAGTGGTGAAAACAAAAGACATCAATTTTGGGTGACGCAAGATTGCCCCTTACATGCTCTTGCACCAACATGAAACTAAGCGTCAAATCTTAAAACAAATGCTTCCGATCATGCTGAACGATCTATTTTCATGAAATAAAGCATCTAGACGAAGCTGAGCATAAGATTCCAAGGCAATTGTTTCCAATCATGCCGAATGATCCATTATCATGAAACAAAGCATCTAGATGAAACCGCCCATAAGATCTTAAAACAAATGTTTCCGATCACACACGATATGTCATTATCATGAAATAAAGCACCTAGGCACATCTAAGCATAAAATTTTAAAACAAACGTTTTTGATCGCACGCAGTGATTCGTTATCGTGAAACAAAGCATCTAAACGAAACTGAGTTTAAAATTGTAAAATGAATGTTTTTGATCACACTGAATGATGCAATATCATGAAATAAAGTTTCTAGATGAAACCGAGTGTAAAATTTTGAAACAAAAGTTTCTGATCATGTTGAATGATCCATTATCATGAAATAAAGCATCTAGACGAAGCTGAGCGTAAATTTTTTGAATGAATGTTTCCAATCATGCTCAATCATCAGTTGTCCTGAAAAAAAGCATATGGATGAAACTGATCATAAAATTTCAAGATAAATGTTTCCGATCGCACTTAATGATCCATTCTCATGAAATGCAATCAGGGGATGAATCCTCAAAAGCTTGAAAGTTCAATATCTTGAAATCCAGACACGATCTTGAGATGAGATCTACCGAGAATGGTAATTTGACTATTTCGAAGCTCTGGGGAAAATTTTGGGTTCAGTCGCCTCTCCGACAAGGCTTACAAAAAATAGTAAGTGTGGTATTCTTAGCCTTTTGGAAACTTTGAAGGTTCTGAATCATTATTCACGCAAATGGGTGTCCAAATACACAAATTTTGAAAAGTATTGAAAACAAAAGACATCAATTTTGGGTGACGCAAGATTTCCCCTTACATGCTCCTGCACCAAGATAAAACTGAGCATCAAATCTTAAAACAAATGCTTGTGATCATGCTTAATGATATATTATCATGAAATAAAGCATCTAGATGAAGTTGAGCGAAAGATTTCAAGGCAATTGTTTCCAATTGTGCTGAATGATCCATTATCATGAAACAAAGCATCTAGATGAAACCGCGCATAAGGTCTTAAAACAAATGTTTCTGATCACACACGATGTTTCATTATCACGAAATAAAGCACCTAGGCACATCTAAGCGTAAAATTTTAAAACAAACGTTTCTAATCGCATGCAGTGATTCGTTATCATGAAACAAAGCATCTAGAAGAAACTGTGTGTAAAATTTTAAAACGAATGTTTTTGATCACACTGAATGAGGCAATATGATGAAATAAAGCATCTAGATGAAACCAAGCGTAAAATTTTGAAACAAATGTTTCCGATCACGTTGAATGATCCATTATCATGAAATAAAGCATCTAGACGAAATTGAGCATAAAATTTTCAAACAAATGTTTCTGATCACGCTCAATCATCAGTTGTCATGAAATAAAGCATATGGACGAAACCGATCGTAAAATTTCAAGACAAATGTTTCCGATCGCACTAAATGATCCATTATCATGAAATTCAATCAGGGGATGAATGCTTACAAGGTTGAAACTTCAATAGCTTGAAACCCAGATGCGATCTTGAGATGAGATCTACCTAGAATGCTTATTTGACTATTCCGAAGCTCTAGGGAAAATTTTGGGGTCAACCGCCTCTCGGACAAGACTTACTAAAAATAGTAAATGTGGTATTCTTAGCCCGTTGGAAACTTTGAAGGTTCTGAATTGTTATTCACACAAATTGGTGTCCAAAAACACAAATCTTGAAAAGAAGTGAAAACAAAAGACATCAATTTTGGGTGACGAAAGATTGCCCCTTACATGCACCTGCACAAAGATGAAACTAAGCGTCAAATATTAAAACAAATGCTCCGATCATGCTTAACGATCTTTTATCATGAAATAAAGCATCTAGATGAAGCTGAGCGTAAGATTTCAAGGCAATTGTTTCCAATCATGCCGAATGATCCATTATCATGAAACAAAGCATCTAGATGAAACCGCGCATAAGATCTTAAAACAAATGTTTCCGATCACACACGATGTTTCGTTATCGTGAAATAAAGCACCTAGGCATATCTAAGTGTAAAATTTTAAAATAAACGTTTCTGATCGCACGCAGTGATTCGTTATCGTGAAACAAAGCATCTAGATGAAAATGAGTTCAAAACTTTAAAACAAATGTTTCTGATCACACTCAATCATTAGTTGTCATGTAATAAAGCATATTGATGAAACCGATCATAAAATTTCAAGACAAATGTTTCCGATCGCACTCAATGATCCATTATCATGAAATGCAATCAGGGGATGAATCGTCACAAGCTTGATACTTCAATATCTTGAAATATAGATGCGATCTTGAGATGAGATCTACCGAGAATGCTTATTTGACTATTCCAAAGCTCTGGGGAAAATTTTGGGGTCAACCGCTTCTCCGACAAGACTTAATAAAAATAGTAAATGTGGTATTCTTAGCCCGTTAGAAACTTTGAAGGTTCTGAATCATTATTCACGCAAATGGGTGTCCAAAAACACAAATCTTGAAAAGAAGTGAAAACAAAAGAGATCAATTTTGGGTGACGCAAGATTGCCCCTTAGATGCTCCTGCACCAAGATTAAACTGAGCATCAAATCTTAAAACAAATACTTGCGATCATGCTCAATGATCTATTATCATGAAATAAAGCATCTAGACGAAGCTGAGCGTAAGATTTCAAGGAAATTGTTTCCAATCATGCCGAATGATCCATTATCATGAAACAAAGCATCTAGATGAAACTGCCCATGAGATCTTAAAACAAATGTTTCTGATCACACACGATGTTTCATTATCACGAAATAAAGCACCTAGGCACATCTAAGTGTAAAATTTTAAAACAAACGGTTCTGATCGCACGCAGTGATTCGTTATCGTGAAACAAAGCATCTAGATGAAACTGAGTGTTAAATTGTAAAATAAATGTTTCTGATCACACTAAATGATGCAATATGATGAAATAAAGCATCTAGATTAAACCGAGCGTAAAATTTTGAAACAAATGTTTCTGATGATGTTGAATGATCCATTATCATGAAATAAAGCATCTAGATGAAGCTGAGTGTAAAATTTTCAAACGAATGTTTTTGATCATGCTCAATCATCAGTTGTCGTGAAATAAAGCATATGGACGAAACGGATCATAAAATTTCAAGACAAATTTTTCCGATCGCACTCAATGATCTATTATCATGAAATGCAATCAGGGGATGAATCCTCACAACCTTGAAACTTCAATATCTTGAAATCTAGACGCGATCTTGAGATGAGATCTATCAAGAATGCTTATTTGACTATTCTGAAGCTCTGGGGAAAATTTTGGGGTCAACCGCCTCTCCGACAAGACTTACTAAAAAAACTAAATGTGGTATTCTTAGCCTGTTGGAAACTTTGAAGGTTCTGAATCGTTATTCACGTAAATGGGTGTCCAAAAACACAAATCTTGAAAAGAAGTGAAAACAAAAGACATCAATTTTGGGTGACGCAAGATTGCCCCTTACATGCTCTTGCACCAACATGAAACTAAGCGTCAAATCTTAAAACAAATGCTTCCGATCATGCTGAACGATCTATTTTCATGAAATAAAGCATCTAGACGAAGCTGAGCATAAGATTCCAAGGCAATTGTTTCCAATCATGCCGAATGATCCATTATCATGAAACAAAGCATCTAGATGAAACCGCCCATAAGATCTTAAAACAAATGTTTCCGATCACACACGATATGTCATTATCATGAAATAAAGCACCTAGGCACATCTAAGCATAAAATTTTAAAACAAACGTTTTTGATCGCACGCAGTGATTCGTTATCGTGAAACAAAGCATCTAAACGAAACTGAGTTTAAAATTGTAAAATGAATGTTTTTGATCACACTGAATGATGCAATATCATGAAATAAAGCATCTAGATGAAACCGAGCGTAAAATTTTGAAACAAATGTTTTCGATCACGTTGAATGATCCATTATCATAAAATAAAGCATATAGATGAAGCTGAGCGTAAAATTTTGAAACGAATGTTTCTGATCATGCTCATGCATCAGTTATCATGAAATAAAGCATATGGATAAAACCGATCGTAAAATTTCAAGACAAATGTTTTCGATTGCACTCAATGATCCATTATCATGAAATGCAATCAGGGGATGAATCCTCACAAGCTTGAAATTTCAATATCTTCAAATCTAGACGCGATCTTGAGATGAGATCTACCGAGAATGCTTATTTGAGTATTCCGAAGCTCTAGGGAAAATTTTGGGGTCAACCGCCTCTCCGACAAGACTTACTAAAAATAGTAAGTGTGGTATTCTTAGCCTATTAGAAATTTTGAAGGTTCTGAATCGTTATTCATGCAAATGGGTGTGCAAAAACACAAATATTGAAAAGAAGTGAAAACAAAAGACATCAATTTTGGGTGACGCAAGATTACCCCCTACATGCTCCTGCACCAAGATGAAACTAAGTGTCAAATCTTAAAACAAATGCTTCCGATCATGCTCAATGATCTATTATCATGAAATAAAGCATCTAGACGAAGCTTAGCGTAAGATTTCAGGGCAATTATTTCCAATCATGCCGAATGATCCATTATCATGAAACAAAGCATCTACATGAAACCACTCATAAAATCTTAAAACAAATATGTTTGATCACACACGATGTTTCGTTATCACGAAAGAAAGCACCTAGGCACATCTAAGCGTAAAATTTTAAAACAAACGTTTCTAATCACACACAGTGATTCGTTATCGTGAAACTATGCATCTATAGATGAAACTAAGTGTAAAATTGTAAAATGAATGTTTCTGATCACACTGAATGATGCAATATCATGAAATAAAGCATCTAGATGAAATCGAGCGTAAAATTTTGAAACAAATGTTTCTGATCATGTTGAATGATCCATTATCATGAAATAAACCATCTAGACAAAGCTAAGTGTAAAATTTTCAAATGAATGTTTCCGATCACGCTCAATCATCAGTTGTCATGAACTAAAGCATATGGATAAAACTGATTGTAAAATTTCTAGACAAATGTTTCTGATCGCACTCAATGATCCATTATCATGAAATGCAATCAGGGGATGAATCCTCACAACCTTGAAACATCAATATCTCTAAATCTAGACACGATCTTGAGATGAGATCTATAGAGAATGCTTATTTGACTATTCCGAAGCTCTGGGGAAAATTTAGGGGTCAACTGCCTCTGTAACAAGACTTACTAAAAATAGTAAGTGTGGTATTCTTAGCCCGTTGGAAACTTTGAAGGTTCTGAATCGTTATTCACACAAATGGGTGTCCAAAAACACAAATCTTGAAAAGAAGTGAAAAAAAAGACATCAATTTTGGGTGACGCAAGATTGCCCCTTACATGCTCCTGCACCAAGATGAAACTAAGCATCAAATTTTAAAACAAATGCTTGCAATCATGCTCAATGATCTATTATCATGAAATAAAGCATCTAAACGAAGTTGAGCGTAAGATTTTAGGCAATTGTTTCCAATCATGCCGAATGATCCATTATTATTAAAGAAAGCATCTAGATGAAACCGCCCATAAGATCTTAAAATAAATGTTTCTGATCACACATGATGTTTCGTTATCATGAAATAAAGCACCTAAGCACATCTAAGCATAAAATATTGAAACAAACATTTCTGATTGCACACAGTGATTCGTTATCGTGAAACAAAGCATCTAGATGAAACTGAGTGTAAAATTGTATAATGAATGTTTCTGATCACACTGAATGATGCAATATCATGAAATAAAGCATCTGGATGAAACTGAGCGTAAAATTTTGAAACAAAGATTTCTGATCACATTGAATGATCCATTATCATGAAAAAAAATCTAGAAGAAGCTGAGCATAAAATTTTCAAACGAATGTTTCCGATCAGGCTCAATCATCAGTTGTCGTGAAATAAAGCATATGGATGAAACCAATCGTAAAATTTCAAGACAAATGTTTCTGATCACACTGAATGATCCATAATCATAAAATGCAATCAGGGGATGAATCCTCACAAGCTCGAAACTTCAATATCTTGAAATCCATACATGATCTTGAGATGAGATCTACCGAGAATGCTTATTTGACTATTTCGAAGCTCTGGGGAAAATTTTGGGGTCAACCGCCTCTTCGACAAGACTTACTAAAAATAGTAAGTGTGGTATTCTTAGCCCATTGGAAACTTTGAAGGTTCTGAATCGTTATTCACGCAAATGGGTGTGCAAAAACACAAATCTTGAAAAGAATTGAAAACAAAAGACATCAATTTTGGGTGACTCAAGATTGCCCCTTACATGCTCCTGCACGAAGATGAAACTAGGTGTCAAATCTTAAAACAAATGCTTCCGATCATGCTCAATGATCTATTATCATGAAATAAAGCATCTAGACGAAGCTGAGCATAAGAGTTCAAGGCAATTGTTTCCAATCATGCCGAATGATCCATTATCATGAAATAAAGCATCTGGATGAAACCGCACATAAAATCTTAAAACAAATGTTTCCTATCACACACGATGTTTCGTTATCATGAAATAAAGCACCTAGGCACATCTAAGCATAAAATTTTAAAACAAACGTTTCTAATCGCACGCAGTGATTCATTATCGTGAAACAAAGCATCTAGATGAAACTGAGTATAAAATTGTAAAACGAATGTTTCTGATTGCATTGAATGATGCAATATCATGAAATAAAGCATCTAGATGTAATCGAGTGTAAAATTTTGAAACAAATGTTTCTTATTACGTTGAATGATCCATTTATTGGTAATCATTTATGTTTTGGGTTTTAAGCTTGGGTGTTTGTAGGTTTTCTCATTTGAACCCTCAATTTTGTGAATCATGGGATCTTGCATTGTTCTGCCTGTTCTGGTCATGGTATTCTGTGGTGGGTTCCTAGTTGTTCAGTTTTATCCTCATGCTTTAGTGTTCATAGGTTGACCAGCCTCCATGTAATGTTTCACTGCCTTTTCTTGTCGCACTCATGAGAATGTTAAATTTGTATGTGCAATTGATCAAATTTGTTGACAAGCTTGTGAAATCCCAATCGGCTTCCAGAAATGGTGAAAATTTTGAGTAATATGCATTTCTCAATGCATATCAGGTTGCATATACATTGGGGGAATCTCCTAGAAGATTCTAGAAATATTCACCATTTGTATATCGGCCCTACTTGTGTATCGGGCTTGTATGAAGAATATGCAAGCGAAACATACAAAGGAAATGTACATTGAGGAATATACAAAAGGGCGCACATACATGTGCTACAGTGCAATGAACAGGTGATCTTTTATGTCCGCCAAACATACAAGGAAAAGATATGTATGTGGTGGGGCCCGGGAATATACAAGTGAGAATGTATGTGCAAATATACATTCAAGCATATGAAGGTGGTCGCAGGGTCGAATGTATTTTGAGTTTGTATGTCCAAATATACAATGAAAAGGTACAAGAGGAAATGTACATTCGGCAATATACAAAGGGAAAAGTGCAAATGATCTTGTATGTTCAGCAAATATACAAAGTAGCAGGAGATGCATTTGGTGGGGTCCGCCTCACATACGAAGGGCTTTGTATCTTATATACAAAGGAGAACGTATATGTGATATACATGCAAAAATATGTAAGGGAAGAAGATGCAAGGCGGACCCGAAGTCATTTTCATTTTTTTCTAAAGTAGTGTGGCGTTCGCAGCTTGTACATTGCATTTATATATGCGATGTGCAAGGAAATGTGCAAAAGAAAGAGAAAATGGGTTGGGCCCACCACTTGTATATTTGCACTTGTATATGCGCCGATATGCAAATTCATGAGGATACAAGGCCTAGACTTGAAGATTTTTCAAATCTGACGGATAGTTGCAATGAAGTCCGCCTTCTATATGTTTTGTGCTTGTATGTGTGTAATATACAAAGCGATGGATGCAGGATGGAGATAAAAGCCGGACCCGAATTGATTCTAGTTTGTTTTATAATTTTTGACGTCGGCCTTGTCTGTTGTATATGCATTTGGGTTTGCATATACAAAGCGATGGAGGCAAAATGAAAGGAGAAAAGGTCAGCGATAGAAGGTCAAGGTGCCTACGTGGCACGATATTATTGGCTAGTGATTCTTCATGCATGTTTTGGGACTGTTGATCACAGCGATGGATTTTGGATCGACGGTCGAGTTTTGAACCTTCAGCGATGGTTTTTTCCTTATGTCTGCAGTCATTTTTTGAGTGGGAAATTTCCATGGGTGCGCTGCGACAGTTTCCAAGAGGAGCTATGGGTGGTTGAGCCATTAATGGCAGGATTGCAGACAGGCATGGGCTGATGGTCGAACGACCAAGTACCTGGTTTATGATGGAGAGTCTTCTAGTGGCGGCATAGGGCTCAAGCTCAACTACTCCTCACCCTTCTCTTACTCTTTCCCATTTTGTCCCCTGTTGCATTTATGATTCTGAGTGCCATTTTCTGGTGCAGTGTATTTGGGAGGAAATTTTGACCTTGCCTTGTAATTAATTTTGCTGAGTACACAGTCTTGGTATAAAAACCAAACTGTGTTACTCATTGTGGTTGTTGAAAACTGGACAAATTTTGGTGCTGCAGTAGGAATACAATCTTCTGGTGACTCTGTTTTAGGTATCTTGCGAGTTTATGAATTGTATTTTGTATGTATTATGCACAGAATTATCAATTTCATGTTGATTTAAATGAGTAATGCATCATTGCGTGAGTTTTGTTATTTGTCTCCAGACTGAATGTGTTTTTCTTCTAACTCTGAACATCTAAGGGGTGTTATGGATTCTAGAATATAGGTTTTCTATATTGAATACTTAGTCTCTTACTTCTGCTCAAGGAGTAGATTGAATTTTTTGGATTAAGTGTTGAGAAGAATACATTGCAGTAAGGATATTCGTAAGCAGAAATAACTAAATACTCTCTCTTGGGTATTGTCTGTAAGGCAGACATTTTAGAAACCCCTTGAAATCTGATTACTGTCTTAGGTCTGTGGTAAACATTCGCATATATATGTCTACTGACTCCGAGCCCTCGATAGGCACCGATCTGGCCTGGTATCTCTGCTGTAACCCAAAGTCCTAGTTTTGCATCCAAATATAAATCAAACTTAAACTTCAAATCAAACCTTTAGGACTTTAGATGTAGTTTTAGGACTAAAATCCTCTGTCTACAACTAAATATAGGCTCAAAGCTAGCCCCTTTGCACTTTTCTTACAGTTTTGGTCTGCATAAGAGAGGATTTATCTGCTTTGTGTCAACATCCCAGCAAATACATAGATGCATTTTATAGATGTTGAGTAGGGAATACCCCCCTTGGTTCTGCAGAGCCTAAAGAAGAAGATGAGATATTTATAGAGTCTATCTCCTATACTATTGGCCCTTGGCTCGGGAATCCTGTTGATCAATGATGGCTATTTTGTAGGGATTACTGGGAATAAGCATCTAGTCTAGGAAAATAACCAACAGATTTTGGCGACTCCGCTAGGGAGTGCTTTGTGAAAGAACCCATATTTTAAAAGAAAATAATTCCTAGTAATAGGTGGCGACTCTAAACCAATCTCCCAACCAGTAAAGTAAAAATTTGTATGCAAGGGAGAAGATCCCAACATAACCCTTCGTTTGAAGAGTTACCCATAAAAATGATGTATAAGAAAAAAGGGATTGTTCGAGCTAATCAAGATGGTTCTCCTAGCCCCAGGAAAAATGATTTTATTTAGGACAATCCCTTATTTTAAAAACAATGCCTTATTTTACAAACACTGAGGCTAAAATCCAAAATGTATATGAGAGACAATAGAGTGGTGGATTGAAAATGAGGTCAGATGTGTTTCAAGAATGCCCTTTTGTTGATTCCCCTGATAGATTTGAAGAAGTTGAATCCCTAAGGGATGATGATAATGATGATCAGAATGTGATAAAACCATCCTCTTCTATGCCCAGAGAGGAGGAACTAGCCGATGAAATTAAGAGCTTAAGGGCAGAATTAGAATATCTGCAAGCAGTAAAGATCAGGGATGACATGAGATAGAAAGTGTAGGCTCTAAGAGTTGCTCAGAATGATTCTATTCCTACCCTTGGCAATGCAAATATGCAAAGAAATCAACACAGGAATGAGATACATGATCAACACAATGATCAAAGATAGAATGTAAATGATGCCAGAATACCATTAAATAATGTAAGAAATCAAAATGCAAATAGAAATGCCAATGTTAATCAATTTGGTAGACAACCTATGCAGCTAGACAGGTTCAAGAAGTTAATTTTTGATGGCATTCCTAGTTACCCCAATCCTATTGACAAACATGTGAGGCTGCAAGTGCCTAAATTTTTAGGAAATAATACTATATCAGGTGAAGACCATTTAAAAACTTTTTAGAATATCATGGCCAACTTTGTGGTTGAGCATGAGGATGTTTTCATGAAATCATTTATGCAATCCTTAGTTGATGAAGCCAAGGAATGGTATAAAGGTCTGCCTGACAGAAGCATTTCATCATGGGATGACTTCAGAAGAATTTTCAAAGAACAGTATGGTGACAAGACTGATCCTAGTTTTTTCATTAATGAATTCACTGGAATCACCAAAGGATCAAATGAATAGGTTGTTGATTTCAATGCTAGATTCACCAAGGTATTGAACAAATTGCCACAGGACTTGAGACCTAATGAACCTATGTGCATAGTGTTGTACATAAATACTTTTGATGCCAAAATAGCCTATGGATTAAGAGACAAGAGTCCTCATAGCCTCAGAGATGCTTTCAAGATTGCAACAAATATTGAAAATAACAAAAAAGCATCTGGTAGGACAAATACAAGAGATGATGTAAAAATTCTTCAAAATTCAAATACTAAATCTCAGAGTGTTCAGGGCAATGCATCTACTTCTGAGGATAAATTAGACAAATTGACAACTATTGTCAAGGACCTGAGCTATAGAATGGCTAAAAATGAAAAGGGGATAGGTCCTGACAAGCCAGTTTACCAAAGGCAAGAAAGAAGACCATCATCACATGATATGCCATATAATACTAATTGGCATAATGGTAAACCCATTCTTCCAAACAGCAACATAGGTCAAAGGATTCAAAATGCAAAGGAAACTCCTAATCCTTTGACGAAGGCTGTAAATACTATTAATGACACCCCATGGTGTATCATATGTCAAATGCCTCATTCACAGTCACAATGCATGATTGCTCAATCTTTACAACAATGCTCTTGCCTATGATGAGTGCAATGAGATGCATTGCATGGAAGATGAGAATGTCAATATGCTGTCTACAAACAGAGAATACTCTTCTCACGATGTTGATGTAAGTGCAAATGACGAGATTTAGGTCTAGCAGCAATTTCCCTATGATGAAGATGAGGAAGATAGCTACGCTTATGCTCAAGATTCACATAATTTTCTAAATAATTTAAGGAGACTTTCTGATGAAGAAATTAGAGCCTTGATAGCTGCAGCAGTAGCTCAAGTGAAAAGCAATTACAACCTAAGGGGTAAAGCTCAAGTAAGCAACTCACACCAACCAGAGAATACTTCTGCAGGCCAGCCAATGCAAAATTATAAGGGGACTGAAACATATAAGAAACAATGGAACAATAATAAGTAAGGTTTTAAGCAGAAAACAGGTCATGATCCTCAAGGACCAGAAAGCATGATTCCTCAGGTTAAGAATCAAAACAAAAATTCTTAGGGCAGGAATGATAGTCAAGCAGCCATAAAAACTAAGGCTGGATCATCCCAAGAGAAAGGTAAAACAGTGGAGCAAGTTACAACTGTTATTCAAAATTATGCTCCATTTGACATGACTCAAGTCTTATCACAGATAAAAGTCTCTGTTCCACTGATGGAACTAATGAAAGTGGAAGAATTCAAAAATAAAGCAGTATCTTTGATTTTAGGAGTACCCTGTCAAGCTAATCAGAGTATTAAGACTCAAGGTAGGAAACAAGCCATGTGTATAGATGAAGATGAGGTTCCTGAAGTGTATCTGGGAGTGACCATGACAAAATGCCCTTCACAAGTTGAACCATTTTATGTCTCCCTTGTCATAAACGGAAAAGTGATTAAGAATTGTATGCTTGACTCAGGAGCGTCAACAAATATCATGCCTTTGGCTATCATGCAACAAGCTGGGTTAAAAATAGACAAAGCATGTGGGAAATGCTATGCCATGGATGAAAGAGAAGTACGTGTCATTGGAATCATGAAAGATGTGGATTTCAGATTGGCAGCATATCCAGAAAAAACTTACAAAATGAACATAACAGTTGTTGACATCAAGCCACAATGTGGCATGTTGTTGTCAAGAAGGTGGGCAACATTGATTGGTGGGAGTATGCAACTGGATCTGTCATATGCCATGATCCCAATGAATGGCAAGGATATCAAACTAATCAGAGAAGAAAGATCATCAGAAATGGTCGAGGATCAAGAATCAGAGGAGCATATATGCTTTGTGGACACTGACTGTGATAACTTTAGGGTTTTCTCAGATGATAAAGAAGGTAAAGGGAGAGACATGTGCTTTCAAGAGCTGGACCAGCAGGGTCTTTGGACCATGTATTTTGATGGAGCTTGTTCAAATGAAGGCTCTAGTGCGGGAATTGTTTTTCTATCTCCAGCTGGTAAGCTCCTAAAATTCTCTTTCTTGCTGAAGTTTTTTTGTACAAACAATATTACAGAGTATGAGGCTCTGTTATTAGGATTGAATGTAGCTTTGAAGCATGGATCAAGATGCTCAAAGTATTTGGTGATTCAGAGCTTATTGTTTCCCAAGTTAGAGATAAGTATGCATAAAAAAATAAGAGATTAAAACAGTATAAGCATGTTGTTTGGGATACAATTGAATTGTTTGATGCATTTTCAATAAATTGGATAGAGAGATCAAAAAATGTCAGGGTAGATTTTCTAGCTAATGTAGCCATAAGGCCAGATGATATAACTCTATCAGATGTCACAAATGTTGAGGTCAAACTTAGACCTGCAGTACCAGACAATATGTGCAGCTGGCAAGTGTTTGATGATGATAAGGATTTGCTGAGATTTCTACATTGCATTGATGAGTATGAGAACCAGGAAATAGATTTTTAGAACTTTGTAGAGGTTGTAAATGGGAAAGAAACTCTCTTAGGGAAAGAAATAATTCAACTCAAGACAAACAAGATCCCTAGAGGGCTAGTTGCTTTAGAGCGAGCTTTTGACCATAGAAACCAATTTGTCACACAACCATCTCCAACAAACAAGAATGATTTAGAAGAGATAAACTTGGGTACATCTCAGGCCCCCAAGAAGGTGTACATTGGCAAACAGCTCAAGCTACATATCAGAACTATGCTGATTGCATTACTAAGAAAGTATAAGCATGTTTTTGCCTAATCATATGAGGACCTGAAAGCTTATAGAGAGGATTTATTTAAGCATGAAATCCCTTTGAAGCCTAGAGCTAAACCATTTAGACAAAAACAGAGGCCTATCAACCCAACCTTAGCTGCAAAAATGCAAGAAGAACTTATGAAACTTAGGGAGGCTAGAATAATTATGCCTATCAGACATTCAACTTGGGTGTCTAACCTTGTCCCAGTTAGAAAAAAGAATGGTGATATAAGACTTTGTGTGGACTTCAAAAATTTAAATATGCCTTCTTTGAAGAACAATTATCCATTGCCAAACATGGAAGCCATGTTGCAGAAGGTGACTGGCTGTGAACTTCTATCTATGATGGATGGATTTTTAGGGTACAATCAAGTGAAAGTAAAGGAATCAGAGCAATTCAAGACTGCTTTCACTACTTCATGGGGAACATATGTATATGTGAGGATGCCATTTGGACTGATAAATGCGGGTGCCACATTTCAAAGGGCGATGGATGCTGCTTTTGTAGGATTGATTGATTCAATCTTGGTTGTGTATCAAGATGACTTGACAGCTTATTCAAAAAAGGAAGAGCAGCACTGTATGCACTTGGAGTAGATTTTTATTAGAGCATTAGAGTATGGATTCTCATTCAACCCAAAGAAATGTGCTTTTGGGGTTGAGGAAGGAAAATTGTTGGGACACATTATTTCTAAAGATGGAGTCAGGATTGATCCTGAAAGAGTGGCTACAATTGACAAAATTCAGATCCCTAAAATAGTGAAAGGTGTTCAGTCCTTCTTTGGGCAAATTAATTTTGTTAGAAGATTTGTGCCTAACTTTGCAGAGACCACCAAAGATATCTCCAAGATGTTGAAGAAAGGTGCAACTGTCAAATGGGAAGATGAAGCTACCAAATCATTTCAGAACATAAAAGAAGCTATAAAGATGGCTCATGTGCTAAAGTCTCCTGATTTTTCTAAGCCCTTTCAGTTGTTCTCATTTTCTTCTTTCCACACTATTGCTGCATGCTTATTGTAGAAAAATGAAGAAGGTTTTGAACAACCTATAGCTTTCTTTAGCAGGTCATTACAGGCTGCTGAGTTGAAGTATGACATCATGGAGAAACAGGTAAATGCACTTGTTAGAGCAGTCAAGAGTTTCAGGCCATATTTGGTCAGCTCTCAAGTAATTGCATATGTGCCTCATGCAGCAGTCAAGGATATCTTCACTCAGTAGGAGGTGACTGGAAGGAGATGAAGATGGATAAACAAATTGCAGGAATTCAACATTGAAATACAGATCACTAAGTTGGTAAGAGGACAAGGTTTGGCAAAACTGATGACATAGTCAAATCTGGAGGCATGCCAAGTGAATGTAGTGCATAATGAAGTTGTAAACATGTCAGATACTGAATGGTATAAGGACATAATACATTATTTGCAGAATCTAAATTGTCCTTCTCATCTCATTGATGATTAGAAGAGAACCTTGAAGCTGCAGGCTATTAAATACATCATTGTTCAAGGAGAGATGTATTGGAAAATCCTGATGGTGTACTACTCAGATGTGTGAATGAAAATCAGGCTAAGGATATTTTAAGTGATATGCACAATGGAGTGTGTGGTGGACATTATGCTGCCCATACAACAGCCCACAAAATTCTCAGAGCTAGTTACTGGTGGCCAACTCTCTTCTTAGATACACATAAAATGGTAAGAAAATGTGAGTTTTGCCAAAGGTTCTCAGGAAAGCTAAAATATGAAGGTGCATTGCCCCTTAGGACTATAACTGTAGAAGCTCCATTTCAGCAATGGGGAATTGATTTTATAGGAGAAATCTCAGAAAAATCAAGTGGAGGGCACAGTTAGATTTTAGTGGCTACTAATTATTTCACTAAATGGATTGAGGCCATTCCAACTAGAAAAGCTACAAGCAAGGTGGAGATGGATTTTATTCTAGAGAATATTATTATCAGATTTGCAGTGCCAGTCAAATTGGTCATAGAAAATGCTATGTGTTTTAGATCTGGTGAATTTATTAATTTTTGCAGCAATTATGGAATTGATTTGTTTCATACATCACCATACCATCCACAAGGGAATGGTCAAGCAGAGTCAAGCAACAAAAGTCTCATGAAAATCATCAAAAGGACAATAGATAAAAATAAGAAGTCTTGGGATTCAAAGCTAAAGTTGGCATTATGGGCTGACAGAGTGACAGTCAAAAGAGCAGTTGGAAGGTCACCTTTTGAATTAGTATATGGTGCATCAGCTAAATTGCCTGTGAACAACCTCCTGCCAGTTTATAAGTTCATCCAAGGCAATGATGATGAGATTGAGGACCCAATGACTGAGAGAATAAATCAGCTGGTTGCACTAGATGAAATCAGACAGGAAGCACGGAAAACAAACATCAAGAAACAACAAAGAGTGAAATATCTGTTTGATAAAAGGGCAACAGAGAGAAGGTTTCAGATAAGTGACTTAGTGCTTATGTGGAATGCAAGAGGCCAGGATAAGGGCAAACATGGTAAATTTGAGCCCTTATGGACTGGCCCATATCAAATTAGCAATATCTATGAGAATGATTCTTACTTTCTCCAAGCCTTAAATGGTGAACTACTGGAATTGCAGTGCACGGTAAATTCCTTAAAACTTTTTTCTCATAAATGAAGTACCTTATGTGCACACTGTAAATTAGTTGTAAATAATTTGTACATGCCTTGTATAGTCAGTCGTGTTTTATGTTTTGGGTTTTGTTTGGTCTGCCCCGGAGTAATCTGGTCCTCGCTGCAGTCTTGCGCCTACACGTCCCCAATCGAAGCCTATTGGTAATCATTTATGTTTTGGGTTTTAAGCTTGGGTGTTTGTAGGTTTTCTCATTCGAACCCTCAATTTTGTGAATCATGGGATCTTGCATTGTTCTGCCTGTTCTGGTCATGGTTTTCTGTGGTGGGTTCCTGGTTGTTCAGTTTTATCCTCGTGCTTTAGTGTTCATAGGTTGACTAGCCTCCATGTAATGTTTCACTGCCTTTTCCTATCGCACTTATGAGAATGTTAAGTTTGTATGTGCAATTGATCAAATCTATCGACAAGCTTGTGAAATCCCAATCGACTTCCAGAAATGGTGAAAAATTTGAGTAATATGCATTTCTCAACGTATATCAGGTTGCATATACATTGGGGGAATCTCCTAAAAGATTTCGAGAATATTCACCATTTGTATATTGGCCCTACTTGTGTATCTTGCTTGTATGTAGAATATGCAAGTGAAGCATACAAAAGAAATGTACATTGAGGAATATACAAAAGGGCGCACATACATGTGCTACAGTGCAATGAACATGTGATCTTTTATGTTCGCCAAACATACAAGGAAAAGATATGTATGTGGTGGGGCCTGGGGATATACAAGTGAGAAGGTATGTGCGAATATACATTCAAGCATATGAAGGTGGTCGTAGGGTCAAATGTATTTTGAGTTTGTATATCCAAATATACAATGAAAAGGTACAAGAGGAAATGTACATTCAGCAATATATAAAGGGAAAAGTGCAAATGGTCTTGTATGTTCGGCAAATATACAAAGCAGCAGGAGATGCATTTGGTGGGGTCCGCCTCACATACGAAGGGCTTTGTATCTCATATACAAAGGAGAACATATATGTGATATACATGTGAAAATATATAAGGGAAGAAGATGCAAGGCGGACATGTAGTGCCCCTCCATTTTCACTTTGGTTGTGTCAGGTATGTTTGACATTTGGTTATTTGGTTTGGATTATTCATTTGATGCTATTAGTTAATCGTGGCATTAAAATAATATTAGTAGTCATTAAAACATTTTTGATAATTAAATAATTAGAAATGCCTTTATGCAAATTTAGTGCTGAAAATTTAAAAGGGTAAACCCAAATTTATAAATTATTATTTTAGGCCCCTATATTATTTATAGCACTATAGTTTATTAGCTACATTCATTTGTTAATGTAGTGCCCCTCCATTTTCACTTTGGTTGTGTCAGGTATGTTTGACATTTGGTTATTTGGTTTGGATTGTTCATTTGATGCTATTGGTTAATCATGGCATTAAAATAATATTAGTAGTCATTAAAACATTTTTGATAATTAAATAATTAGAAATGACTTTATGCAAATTTAGTGCTGAAAATTTAAAAGGGTAAACCCAAATTTATAAATTATTATTTTAGGCCCCTATATTATTTATAGCACTATAGTTTATTAGCTATATTAATTTGTTAATGTAGTGCCCCTCCGTTTTCACTTTGGTTGTGTCAAGTATGTTTGACATTTGGTTATTTGGTTTGGATTGTTTATTTTATGCTATTGGTTAATCGTGGCATTAAAATAATATTAGTAGTCATTAAAACATTTTTGATAATTAAATAATTAGAAATGCCTTTATGCAAATTTAGTGCTGAAAATTTAAAAGGGTAAACCCAAATTTATAAATTATTATTTTAGGCCCCTATATTATTTATAGCACTATAGTTTATTAGCTATATTAATTTGTTACATTTTCTAGAGGTTATTTTATATTATTGGTGAATGAAACCTTATTTTATATAAGGAAACCTAATAAAATATAATGTTATTAAATATTACTTTAGGATACCTAATTATAATTGCTTGAGGACAAGCAATCTTGAGTGGGGAGGGTTGTCATGTCCCTATAACGATTTATAATTGAATTGTTTATTTAAATAATAAGTTAGCCTTATATAAACTAAATATATAATATATTTATTTATAATATACTATTAATATGTATTATTTAATAAATAATATTATTAATTTAATATAATTTAAATATTATAAAATATATGAAATACATATATTTATATTTTTATTAACTAGATATATTATAAATATAAATATTTTAATATAATATTTATGTGAGTAATTAATAAGATATATTATTATATATAAAAATAAATATTATGAAGAGTCTTACCTATTGTTGGCTAACAGATTTGTCCTTATTTTGAAAATATTTTATTCTGACCCTATACCCTTCTTTGAAGAACAAATGAGTTAAGCAACAAATGGGTAAACTTTTTAAATTAGTTCCCCTATGAATTTAGGTACAGCTCCCTTTAAGATTTTCAATGAATTTAATCTATTCAACTATCCAAATGCACTTTTAACTAGAAAATGCCTAAGGCAAACTGACATTCATACATAGCCATGTTATGAATGCGGTAAATTTATGCAGTAACAATAATTAATAGAATGCACAGATTCTATTTTTTGATACATTTAAATTCATGAACACATACATATGAATTTGCTGAACCAATAAATAATAGAACACATATGACGAGTTGTCCAATAAAAGAACAATTACCAGATGAAAGGAGATTTCACACAGAAAATCCAATTCCAAACACTCAGATGCACAGATCTAAGTAAACAGTAATTGTTTCTTCTTCTCATTCACAGATGAAAAATTTCTTAGACAATCATCATATACTGTAAAACCAGAAAAAAAGTATAGCTAAAACTTCCTTTCTTTTCCTTTCCTATCCTTCTATATCCTTTTTAAAAATTCAAAAACCCATAAATATGAATGTCTTAATCATGTCATCAAGTAAACCAAACCCAGAGTTAAAGTAACTCTGACCCATACGGGATTTAGTTTATAACCAACTGATTTAAAGACCAAGATTATGGAAATAGCATAACAGAGGAACTGAATAAAAGAAAGTGAACCAATAAGATCATGGCTGGGACAACAGATTTGCATCTGCAGATTTGCCATCAGTGGTTTGGGAAGCACGTTGAGTCTTCCACTCCTGAAAAGTTGCAACAAACTCCTGAATCCTCGAGAAGTTAGGGATGCCTATGTGTTTCACTCTTGATTTCCAAACTTCTTTATCCCTTCGCATTTTCCCAATTTTTCCTTTATGCTCTGGAAGTGCGTCGATACAGAGGTAAAGTAGAGACTCCACCTTAGAGATTTGAGAGAAATCTTCAATTAAGATATTGTCATTTTCTTTGACAAAGTTAATTTTATCCTTAAAGGATTGAACCACTGTGTCAACATCATCCTCTGGTTTCCCATCGTCCCTTATGTATTTAACATCAATGCATTGCAAGTCATGCTGTAGCGATTAAGTGAGTTCAGTTATTTCTTTAATCAACTTTGTAAGTTTAAAGCATCCCTGTCGTGATATGGAATTTCTCCATTCAATATTTTTCTTATTCACATATAATAGATCTTCATCCAAACCAGTCAGGCTCTTTTCTGTCAGAAACTTCGCTACCCCATATTTCTGAACTTCGTCAATCTGACTTATCACATTTACCCATTTACCTTCATCTTTCACCCAAGCAGTAATCTGTGCTTTAAGGTCCTCAATGGTGGCAGCAGTCAGATTGTATATATTCTTGAGTTCACGAATGTATACAATTCCCTTCTCTATAATGCGGTCCAACCAACTGTCAAATGTCTTTGCCACCATCTTGTTTTTGTGAACTTGATCCAATATCTTCTGGTTAACTGGTGATTTAGGGTTGAAAGACAGGGAGAGCTGTGAAACTGGCTGCGGGTTAGGGTTGTGGATAGCGTCAATGTACTCTGCCATTGAACGCAGAGTCTGCTTCAATTCCCTTTTGTCCTTTTCATTCTTCCAAGTTTGACTAACTATCCTCTTGGTAGATGCTTCAAGGTGATGAACATCTGCAGCTCTTGAAGCAGCACTGAGATCCACTCTCTTGACAGTGAAATCCTACACAGTTGGATCTTGTACTTCTTCTTCAGTCACTGGTTTGGCTATCTCAGTACCCCAGTTTCCAGTATTTGGATCAATGTTTATTTTGGATGTCATCTTTAGCTTCTTAGACTTGGGTGTTTTCCCTAAACATTTGCTCACCATGTCCTCTAAGGGGACAGCAAAAGGAATTATTTTTCTCTTGTCAGAGATAGAACTCTCTAGCCACTTAGGTGCAGGGGTTAAGGTTTCCTTTTCAAGGTCCAATCCATCAGAGGATATATTTGAAATTGTTAACATCTCAGGGGTCTCTAGAACGACCTTTGACTGTGGCCCAGTATCAACTTCCTCTGTTCTGTGTGGACTTGACTCCTTATCACCCATAGGTTCCCCTGAATCCTCCTCTGAATTCAGATCCACAACTATTGTTTTAGGAACTTGTTCTTTTCTTTTACTTTTGGTCCTCAACCTGGTAGCACGAGGGGGTAGAATAGCTGTGAGGGCTCTTCTAGATTTCTTGGTAGCAGGGCTCCTTCCAGTTGATGACTTGGAAGCACCTGCACCACAAATAGCAATAGGTTGGTTAGAAGAGCTTATGGGAAGTGATGATTCAATCATTGAGGTGAATTGTTGGGCATCTTTATTCTGGATCCCTTCCTGTCTTTTTTCCCTTAACCATTTCTCGGTTCTCCTTATCACTGGAAGAGTTTTAACCTCAATCCTATCTTCCTTTTTTTTGCTCCAGTCAACTTCTGGAATAGGTAATTGCTCTATTCATTCAAACTGCAGATCAATCACTTGTTCCCCATCATCAACAACTCCAGAAATATCCATATTTAAATTGAGAGTAACTATCTGCCCTAAAGAGAACTTACACCACAGTCTTCTCCTGACCTCAAACTCATCTAAACAGTCTTCCTAGTAATCCTCTAGCTTAGGAATGTGTGAAAGCCCTGCTCCAGGATCTAAGTTGTCCCTAACAAACCCTTTGCTATCAAATTGAGACTTGGCAGTGAAGAACTGAAAATTAAACCTTTTAAGGTTCACCTCCAAATTCAAAGCATCAGATTTTGACTGGCATAAGTAATGCCCAAGTTCGATGGGAAAAGAGATACCAAAACCCTTCTTTGTCGAGAACTTCTTATCGACATATGCTAGATGTCTGCATACCTCTATCAACATGAAACGGTCAAACACATATCTAGGTAGCTTAATAGGTTCACTGTCAAATCCTCCAACTCTGATGTAAGTGAACTCAAAAAATTGAATAAAGAAGCTACCATAAATGCTAATCAGTTGCATTGCTTCATTGGACATCCTTTTACCCAGGTTACCCGCCAGTTCATAAGTCATTCTTCCAGTGAAAACATCATTAACCCTTTTATAATTTTCATAACAATTTTGTTTCTGCAACTGTGAATAATATTCATAAATCCTATTGTCCTCAGCCAAGGGTGCATGAGGTAGATCAAACCATTCTCTTGTTGATGCCAGGCAATAAAATAAGTACGAAGACATATAAAAATCTATGTCACCCAGACAATTACTCAAACCCTGATGCAAACAATCGGCCATAATTTCTGCCTAATCTAAATATTGCTCTCCTTGGAAGATAACTTGTATGAAAAAGTACATCCAATCCTCCCAATAATATGCATGTTGACTGCCCTTCAATCTGTGTAATAATACCACAATATCCCTCACTTCTTTAATCAGATGATCCCTAGTAAGTGGTCTGGGCAACCTTGAACCACCTTTTTGAAATTTCAGTAGCCAGTTCCTTGCTATCACACTTTTATAAGTCAATTTCTTCTCTGAGAAATACCCATAGGAAGAGGTAATATCAAGGCTGGAATATGCCTCTTTAGACGATATCTTCATTATAGACATGAGGGTTTGTTTGTTGACATGAAACAACACATCACCATTTGCATTTCTGATGCACCTGTTTTGGGGTTCATACCTATTTATACATTCCTGAACCAGTTCTGGGCAATATACAACCTTGGGAAAAGCCACAGCTTCAACTAAACCGCTGTCTATTATTTTCTTCATCATGGGGGTTTGCACAGGGTTTCTAGACCTTTCTCTAAATTCTTCTAAATCATATTGTACCAGTGCAGTATCCCCAAATTCAGAGTGAGAATAGGTAAGACTAGGACCATGTTCACTCCCCAAACATGTAGATTTCAAAGCCATACTTGGAGGATTACAATGAAAAACACTTCGAATTTTGAAAATAATGATAGAAACTCAAGAGATTCTTCTTTCCAGCTAAGAAATAGGAATAGCACATAGGAGGAACAGAACTCACCTTCAAGATATCTAAATTCACTATGAAATTTGAGTAACAAGAACCTTATACTTCCTGCGTTATTCTCCTCTGCGTTGCACAGTATGTTTACTTGCTGAATTCAGCTTGCTCTTAGTTAATAATGGCATTAACCAGATTGAATAATTATCACTCAGAGCAATACGTGCTAGAAATATTTGAAAAGACATGAATTCTGACCTCTTCATTAATAGCAAGTATTATTCACGCGCCATCATGATGGTATAATGATTATCTGTAACCTCCGCCAAATTAGAACTCTCGGTTTCATAATGAGCCTCTGACATATTTTTACTCCAACTTTCCCGCTAAATTTGACTCAGAAAGTCGCGGGAATAAATGAGACCAAAATCACCAAAACTTTGAACTATTGAACCATTGAACCTTTAGGGCGTGGTTCAATATGGTGGTTTGACCATGCCAATTGAATCGTATAAATGGGCAAATGATTCACTTTCAGGAATATTGAACCTAAACTCATGAACCATTGAACTTATTAGGATATGGTTCAATATGAAGGTTCAAAGACACAAGGGCTACATAGACCAACGGACAGTCGCGTGACTTTTGTAAAAGGGGTTCCAACCATGAGACAAGGAACCGTTGAACCTTGAACCATTGAACTTCGCTATAGAGTACGAGCGGAGGGTTCAACGATACATTAATTACACAAGATAACTGCATGACACGACTTATTAGAAGGCAATGAGCATTGAACCTTGGACTGTTGAACCATTGAACTTTTGACAAAAAGGATTCAAGTTCAACTCGAAAACTCGGAGACGTTTGAAATACACAGAACAAAAGCTTGCTGTTTGAGACACTTTAGACATATCAAACCATTTGAACCTAGAACTTTAAAAAGGGTTTAGTTTCAAAGGTTCAAACCTTAAGTACCCTCACCCACAAAGATGATAAACGGGTTAAAAAAAAAAGGAACAAGAGTCGATTTAAGAAACAAAAGTATGACCAAAAATAGAACAGCAAACCGGCTCTTGTTCAGGAAATATTATCAATAAATAAATAAGGGCGACTCAAAAGGTAACACCTATTAAAGCTAGAAAGTAAAGTAATTTAGAAAGTAAAGTAATTTGGAATAAGACAAAGTAATACGGTTAAACAAAAGGTTAAATTCAAAATAAAATCATATAAAAATAAAAGTCTAATAAGACAAACATTATCCCACCATATTATATGCTTGGAAATAAAATAAAATAAAAGAGCTCCGGTACTTAATAACAAATGTATTTATTTATACTATATATATTATATAAATAATGTACTTTAAAAAGTTTAAGGGGAGGTTGAAGGAAGATATTTATAAGTGCAACACATTAATAAATAATATATTATAAATATATCTAATAATATAAATACAAATATTATTATTATTATTATCTTATATTGTAATATAAATATAAATAATATATCATTTATTATAATGATATAATATAAATACAAATAATGTAAATAAATAATAATAAACATCTTTTAACCTATCCTCTTATGATAAGGGAGTTACGTATGGTTAGAACTAGTTTTACCACAAAAGGGAATTAATATAAAGTAATAAAAATAATAAGAGACATACCTCTTCGAACATATCCCTTGAAAGGGAAATAAATAAAGGTTGTGAGATAGAAGGAAAGGATCATAAAAAGAAGGAAGTAATAAAAAAAAAAAAAATAAACAACTGTGAATTCAATAAAGGCAATAAAGAAGAAACATCATTTGAATTCATCAAAGACACAGTAAGAAAATATCACAAGGAAGACATGAGGGCAGCCAAGTATATATTGTGTAAGGTAAATAATGAATTTAGAAAGGAATGAAATTAAATAAATAAAGATTATGAAATAGAAGGAAAAGGATCATGGGGAGAAAATATAAAAAGAGTATGGGATAAATACATATATTTAGATCTGCATTTTATAATAGCAATACAATAAAGACTATATTATTGCAGCATAGGTAACGAATCCCAGGTAAAGCAAGTAAGTAAGTATTTATATTTACTTATTCAATTTACGATTTGTAAGAATTTATAATTACTTGTTCAATTTATAAACTTGAAAGATATAAATAATAAGGTTATTAAGTAGAAACTAATATATGTGATATATACATTTATGTCTGAAATTTATATTTTAAATATGTATCTTGTATGATTTGAATTCATAAATTGTTAATAAATGACGTATGAGAGATAACAAGTATGTATATGTATAGATGAAGATTAATTAAGGTCTTAGGGTAAAACCTAGGGAGAAGGCTCTAGGATAAAACCTAAAGATTAATGAAGGCTTTAGGGTAAAACCCTAAGATTAATAAAGGCATGAATTCCTAAGGGTAGATATGAGACTTCCTAATTAACCACCTAACACTAAGAAGGTGGGGTAGATAGTTATGATAGGTATTGATCATTCCATGGGAATGGGCCTTGATTGACGAATCAAGGATATTACTATGGACCTTCGATTTAAGTATCGAAGGAATGGGCCTTAGTTGACAAACTAAGGAATTATAGGCCTTAGTTGACGAACTAAGGAATTATGGGCATTGGTTGACAAACTAAGGAATAATATTAATGGACCCATAGGATTGAGATGACATCATCTACCTAACGAATCTTCTCTCACAAGGTGGAAGGTGAGGTTAATAAGAGGCCTAAGGATTATCTCAGTCGAGGAGAATCATGATGTATGGAAAAATGAATTTATGAAATGGCAAATAGTATATGGTTATGTTTATGATTATCATCAAGATTAAAAGGAAATGAAAAATGGAATACTAATGTTCTCTTTTGGTAAGTTGAAATTGTTTGCAAGGGTGCGAAAATTTTGGCTTGCTAGAAGGGGACATTACAGGACCCGAAGTCGTTTTCATTTTGTTCCAAAGTAGTGTGGCATCTGCGGCTTGTACATTGCATTTGTATATACGATGTGCAAGGAAATGTGCAAAAGAAAGAGAAAATGGGTTGGGCCCACCACTTGTATATTTGCACTTGTATATGCGCCGATATGCAAATTCATGAGGATATAAGGCCCGGACTTGAAGGTTTTTCAAATCCGACGGATAGATGCAATGAAGTCTGCCTTGTATATGTTTTGCGCTTGTATGTGTGTAATATACAAAGTGATGGATGCAGGATGGAGATACAAGATGGACCCGAACTGATTCCAGCTTGTTTTATAATTTTTGACGTCGGCCTTGTATGTTGTATATGCATTTGGGTTTGCATATACAAAGCGATGGAGGCAAAATGAAAGGAGAAAAGGTTAGCGATAGAAGGTCAAGGTGCCTACGTGGCACGATATTATTGGCTGGTGATTCTTCATGCATGTTTTGGGACTGTTGATCACAACGATGGATTTTGGATCGACGGTCGAGTTTTGAACCTTCAGCAATGGTTTTTTCCTTGTGTCTGCAGTCATTTTTTGAGCGGGAAATTTCCATGGGTGCACTACGACAGTTTCCAAGAGGAGCTATGGGTGGTTGAGCCATTAATGGCAGGATTACAAACAGGCATGGGCCGATGGTCAAACAGCCAAGTACCTGGTTTATGACGGAGAGTCTTCCAGTGGCAGCACAGGGCTTGAGCTCAACTACTCCTTGCCCTTCTCTTGCTCTTTCCCATTTTGTCCCCTGCTGCATTTATGATTCTGAGCGCCATTTTCTGGTGGAGTGTATCTGGGAGGAAATTTTGACCTTGCCTTGTAATTAATTTTGCTGAGTACATAGTCTTGGTATAAAAACCAAACTGTGTTACTCATTGTGGTTGTTGAAACCTGGACAAATTTTGGTGTTGCAATAGGAATACAATCTTCTGGTGACTCTGTTTTAGGTGTCTTGCGAGTTTATGAATTGTATGTTGTATGTATTATGCATAGAATTGTCAATTTCATGTTGATTTAAATGAGTAATGCATCATTGCGTGTGTTTTGTTATGTGTCTCCAGACTGAATGTGTTTTTCTTCTAACTCTAAACATCTAAGGGGTGTTATGGATTCTAGAATATAGGTTTTCTATATTGAATACTTAGTCTCTTACTTCTACTCAAGGAGTAGATTGAATGTTTTGGATTAAGTGTTGAGAAGAATACATTGTAGTAAGGATATTCGTAAGTAGAAATAACTAAATACTCTCTCTTGGGTATTGTCTGCAAGGCAGACATTTTAGAAACCCCTTGAAATCTGATTACTGTCTTAGGTCTGTGGTAAACATTCGCATATATATATGTCTACTGACTCTGAGCCCTCGATAGGCACCGATCTGGCCTAGTATCTCTGCTATAACCCAAAGTCCTAGTTTTGCATCCAAATATAAATCAAACTTAAACTTCAAATCAAACCTTTAGGACTTTAGATGTAGTTTTAGGACTGAAATCCTCTGTCTACAATTGAATATAGGCTCAAAGCTAGCCCCTTTGCACTTATCTTATAGTTTTGGTCTGCATAAGAGAGGATTTATCTGCTTTGTGTCAACATCCCAGCAAATACATAGATGCATTTTATAGATGTTGAGTAGGGAATACCCCCCTTGGTTCTGCAGAGCCTAAAGAAGAAGAGGAGATATTTATAGAGTCTATCTCCTATATTGTTGGCCCCTGGCCCGGGAATCCTATTGATCAATGATGGCTATTTTGTAGGGATTACTGGGAATAAGCATCCAGTCTGGGAAAATAACCAACAGATTTTGGTGACTCCACTGGGGAGTGCTTTGTAAAAGAACCCAGATTTTAAAAGAAAATAATTCCTAGTAATAGGTGGTGACTCCGAACCAATCTCCCAACCAGTAAAGTAAAAATTGTATGCAAGGGAGAAGATCCCAATGTAACCCTTCGTTTGAAGAGTTACCCATAAAAATGATGTATAAGAAAAAAGGGACTGTTCGAGCCAGTCAAGATGGTTCTCCTAGCCCCAGGAAAAATGATTTTATTCAGGACAATCCCTTATTTTAAAAACAATGCCTTATTTTACAAACACCGAGGCTGAAATCCAGAATGTATATGAGAGACAGCAGAGTGGTGGATTGAAAATGAGGTCAGAGGTGTTTCAAGAATGCCCTTTTGTTGATTCCCCTAACAGATTTGAAGAAGCTGAATCCCTAAGGGATGATGATAATGATGATCAGAATGTGATAAAACCATCCTCTTCTATGCCCAGAGAGGAGGAACTAGCTGATGAAATTAAGAGCTTAAGGGCAGAATTAGAATATCTGCAAGCAGTAAAGATCAGGGATGACATGAGACAGAAAGTGCAGGCTTTGAGAGTTTCTCTGAATGATTCAGTTCCTACCCTTGGCAATGCAAATATGCAAAGAAATCAATACAAGAATGAGATACAGGATCAACACAATGATCAAAGATAGAATGTAAATGATGCCATAATACCATTAAATAATGTAAGAAATCAAAATGCAAATAGAAATGCCAATGTTAATCAATTTGGTAGACAACCTATGCAGCTAGACAAGTTCAGGAAGTTAATTTTTTATGGCATTCCTGGTTACTGCAATCCTATTGACAAACATGTGAGGTTGCAAGTACCTAAATTTTTAGGAAATAATACTATATCAGGTGAAGACCATTTAAAAACTTTTCAAAATATCATGGACAACTTTGAGGTTGAACATGAGGATGTTTTCATGAAATCATTTATGCAATCCTTAGTTGATGAAGCCAAGGAATGGTATAAAGGTCTGCCTGAAAGAAGCATTTCATCATGGGATGACTTCAAAAGAATTTTCAAAGAACAGTATGGTGACAAGATTGATCCTAGTTTTTTCATTAATGAATTCATTGGAATCACCAAAGGATCAAATGAACAGGTTGTTGATTTCAATGCTAGATTCATGAAGGTATTGAACAAATTGCCACAGGACTTGAGACCTAATGAACCTATGTGCATAGTGTTGTACATAAATGCTTTTGATGCCAAAACAACCTATGGATTAAGAGACAAGAGTCCTCATAGCCTCAGAGATGCTTTCAAGATTGCAACAAATATTGAAAATAACAGAAAAGCATCTGGTAGGACAAATAGAAGAGATGATGTAAAAGTTCTACAAAATCCAAATACTAAATCTCAGAGTGTTCAGGGCAATGCATCTACTTCTGAGGAAAAATTAGACAAATTGACAACTATTGTCAAGGACCTGAGCTATAGAATGGCTAAAAATGAAAAGGGGATAGCCACATCTAAGAGTAAAATTTTAAAACAAATGTTTCCGATCGCACACAGTGATTCGTTATCGTGAAACAAAGCATCTAGAAGAATCTGAGTGTAAAATTGTAAAATGAATGTTTCTGATCACACTGAAAGATGCAATATCATGAAATAAAGCATCTAGATGAAACTGAGCGTAAAATTTTGAAACAAAACTTTCCGATCACGTTGAATGATCCATTATCATGAAATAAAGCATCTAAACAAAGTTGAGCGTAAAATTTTCAAGCGAATGTTTCCGATCACGCTCAATCATTAGTTGTCATGAAATAAAGCATATGGATGAAACCGATCATAAAATTTCAAGACAAATGTTTCTGATCACACTCAATGATCCATTATCATGAAATGCAATTAGGGGATGAATCCTCACAACCTCAAAACTTCAATAGCTTGAAATCTAGATGCGATCTTGAGATGAGATCTATCGAGAATGCTTATTTGACTATTGCGAAGCTCTATGGAAAATTTTGGGGTCAACCGCCTCTCCGACAAGACTTACTAAAAATAGTAAGTGTGGTATTCTTAGCTCGTTAGAAACTTTGAAGGTTCTGAATCATTATTCACGCAAATGGGTGTTCAAAAACACAAATCTTGAAAAGAAGTGAAAACAAAAGACATCAATTTTGGGTGACGCAAGATTGCCCCTTACATGCCCCTGCACCAAGATGAAACTAAGTGTCAAATCTTAAAACAAATGCTTGCGATCATGCTCAATGATCTATTATCATGAAATAAAGCATCTAGATGAAGCTGTGCGTAAGATTTCAGGCAATTGTTTCCAATCATGCCGAATGATCCATTATTATTAAACAAAGCATCTAGATGAAACCGCCCATAAGATCTTAAAACAAATGTTTTCGATCACACATGATGGTTCGTTATCACGAAATAAAGCACCTAGGCACATCTAAGCATAAAATTTTAAAACAAACATTTCTGATCGCAAGCAGTGATTCATTATCATGAAAGAAAGCATCTAGACAAAACTGAGTGTAAAATTGTAAAATGAATGTTTTTGATCACACTGAATGATGCAATATCATGAAATAAAGCATCTAGATGAAACCGAGTGTAAAATTTTGAAACAAATGTTTCCGATCACATTGAATGATCCATTATCATGAAATGAAGCATCTAGACGAAGCTGAGCGTAAAATTTTCAAACAAATATTTTCGATCATGCTCAATCATCAGTTGTCGTGAAATAAAGCATATGGATGAAACCGGTTGTAAAATCTCAAGACAAATATTTCTGATCGCACTCAATGATCCATTATCATGAAATCCAATCAGGGGATGAATCCTCTCAAACTCAAAACTTCAATATCTTGAAATCCAGACGCAGTCTTGAGATGAGATCTACCGAGAATGCTTATTTGACTATTCCGAAGCTCTGGGGAAAATTTTGGGGTCAACCACCTCTCCGACAAGACTTACTAAAAATAGTAAGTGTGGTATTCTTAGCCGTTGGAAATTTTAAAGGTTGTTAATTGTTATTCACGCAAATGGGTGTCCAAAAACATAAATCTAGAATAGAAGTGGAAATAAAAGACATCAATTTTAGGTGACGCAAGATTGCCCTTACATACTCCTGCACCAAGATGAAACTAAGCGTCAAACCTTAAAACAAATGCTTCCGATCATGCTCAATGATCTATTATCATGAAATAAAGCATCTAGACGAAGTTGAGCGTACAATTTCAAAGTAATTGTTTCCAATCATGCCGAATGATCCATTATCATGAAACAAAGCATCTAGATGAAACTGCGCATAAGATCTTAAAACAAATGTTTCCGATCACACACAATGTTTCATTATCACGAAATAAAGCACCTAGGCACATCTAAGCGTAAAATTTTAAAACAAACGTTTCTAATCGCACACAGTGATTTGTTATCGTGAAACAAAGCATCTAGACGAAAATAAGTGTAAAATTGTAAAACGAATGTTTCTGATCACATTGAATGATGCAATATGATGAAATAAAGCTTCTAGATGAAACCGAGTGTAAAATTTTGAAACAAATGTTTCTGATCACGTTGAATGATCCATTATCATGAAATAAAGCATCTACACGAAGTTGAGCGTAAAATTTTCAAATGAATGTTTCCGATCATGCTCAATCATCAGTTGTCGTGAAATAAAGCATATGGACGAAACTGATCGTAAAATTTCAAGACAAATGTTTCCGATCGCACTCAATGATCCATTATCATGAATTGCAATCAGGGGATGAATCCTCACAAACTCGAATCTTCTATATCTTGAAATCCAGACGTGGTCTTGAGATGAGATCTACCGAGAATGGTTATTTGACTATTCCGAAGCTCTGGGGAAAATTTTGGGATCAACCGCCTCTTCGACAAGATTTACTAAAAATAGTAAGTGTGGTATTCTTAGCCTGTTGGAAACCTTGAAGGTTCTGAATCGTTATTCACGTAAATGGGTGTCCAAAAACACAAATCTTGGAAAGAAGTGAAAACAAAAGACATCAATTTTGGGTGATGTAAGATTGCCCTTACATGCTCCTGTACCAAGATGAAACTAAGAGTCAAATCTTAAAACAAACGCTTCTGATCATGCTCAATGATCTATTATCATGAAATAAAGCATCTAGACAAAGTGGAGCGTAAGATTTCAATGCAATTGTTTCCAATCATGCCGAAAGATCCATTATCATGAAACAAAGCATCTAGATGAAACCGCGCATAAGATCTTAAAACAAACTTTTTTTATCACACGCAGTGATTCGTTATCGTGAAACAAAGCATCTAGACGAAACTGAGTGTAAAATTGTAAAACGAATGTTTCTGATCACACAAAATGATGCAATATCATGAAATAAAGCATCTAGATGAAACTGACCGTAAAATTTTGAAACAAATGTTTCCGATCATGTTGAATGATCCATTATCATGAAATAAAGCATCTAGACGAGGCTGAGCGTAAAATTTTCAAACGAATGTTTGCGATCATGCTCAATCATTAGTTGTCGCGAAATAAAGCATATGGATGAAACCGGTCATAAAATTTCAAGACAAATGTTTTTGATCGCACTCAATGATCCATTATCATGAAATGCAATCAGGGGATGAATCCTCAAAAGCTTGAAACTTCAATATCTTGAAATCTAGATGCGATCTTGAGATGAGATCTACCGAGAATGCTTATTTGACTATTCTGAAGCTTTGGAGAAAATTTTGGGGTCAACCGCCTCTCCGACAAGACTTACTAAAAATAGTAAGTGTGGTATTCTTAGCCCTTGAAAATTTGAAGGTTCTAAATCGTTATTCACGCAAATGGGTGTCCAAAAACACAAATCTTGAAAACAAGTGAAAAAAAAAGACATCAATTTTTGGTGACGCAAGATTGCCCTTACATGTTCCTACACCAAGATGAGAAACTAAGCGTCAAACCTTAAAACAAATGCTTTCGATCATGCTCAATGATCTATTATCATGGAATAAAGCATCTAGACGAAGCTGAGCGTAAGATTTCAAGGCAATTGTTTCCAATCATCTCGAATGATCCATTATCATGAAACAAAGCATCTAGATGAAACTGCGCATAAAATCTTAAAACAAATGTTTGTGATCACACACGATGTTTCATTATCATGAAATAAAGCACCTAGGCACATCTAAGTGTAAAATTTTAAATCAAACGTTTCTGATCGCACATGGTGATTCGTTATTGCGAAACAAAGCATCTAGACGAAACTGAGTGTAAAATTGTAAAATGAATGTTTTTGATCACACTGAATGATGCAATATCATGAAATAAAGCATCTAGATGAAATCGACTATAAAATTTTGAAACAAATGTTTCTGATCACGTTGAATGATCCATTATTATGAAATAAAGCATTTAGAAATGTTTCGTTATCACAAAATAAAGCACCTAGGCACATCTAAGCGTAAAATTTTAAAACAAATGTTTCTGATTGTAGCAATGATTCGTTATCATGAAACAAAGCATCGATATAGACAAAACTGAGTGTAAAATTGTAAAACAAATGTTTCTGATCACACTGAATGATGCAATATCATGAAATAAAGCATCTAGATGAAACCGAGCGTAAAATTTTGAAACAAATGTTTCCGATCACGTTGATTGTCCATTATCATGAAATAAAGCATCTAGACGAAGCTGAGCGTAAAATTTTCAAACGAATGTTTCCGATCACGCTCAATCATCAGTTGTCGTGAAATAAAGCATATGGACGAAACCGATCGTAAAATTTCAAGACAAATGTTTCTAATCGCACTCAATGATCCATTATCATGAAATGCAATCAGGGGATGAATCCTCACAAACTCAAAACTTCAATATCTTATTTGACTATTCCGAAGCTCTAGGGAAAATTTTGGGGTCAACCGCCTCTCCGACATGACTTACTAAAAATAGTAAGTGTGGTATCCTTAGCCCATTGGAAACTTTGAAGGTTCTAAATCATTATTCACGTAAATAGGTGTCCAAAAACACAAATATTGAAAAGAAGTGAAAACAAAAGACATTAATTTTGGGTGACGCAAGATTGCCCTTACATGCTCTTGCACCAAGATGAAAAACTAAGCGTCAAACCATAAAACAAATGCTTTCGATCATGCTCAATGATCTATTATCATGGAATAAAGTATCTAGATGAAGCTGAGCATAAGATTTCAAGGCAATTGTTTCCAATCATGCCGAATGATCCATTATCATGAAACAAAGCATCTAGATGAAACCGTGCATAAAGTCTTAAAACAAATGTTTCCGATCACACATGATGTTTCATCATCACGGAATAAAGCACCTAGGGACATCTAAGCATAAAATTTTAAAACAAACATTTCTGATCGCACGTAGTGATTCGTTATCGTGAAACAAAGCATTTAATGAAACTGAGTGTAAAATTATAAAATGAATGTTTCTGATCACACGGAATGATCCAATATCATGAAATAAAGCATCTAGATGAAACCAAGCATAAAATTTTGAAACAAATGTTTTCGATCATGTTGAATGATCCATTATCATGAAATAAAGCATCTAGACAAATCATAGCGTAAAATTTTCAAATGAATGTTTCTGATCACACTTAATCATCAGTTGTCGTGAAATAAAGCATATGGATGAAACTGATCGTAAAATTTGAAGACAAATGTTTCTGATCACACTCAATGATCCATTATCGTGAAATGCAATCAGGGGATGAATCCTCACAAACTTGAAACTTCAATATCTTGAAATCCAAATGCGATCTTGAGATGAGATCTACCGAGAGTGCTTATTTGACTATTCTGGAGCTCTAGGGAAAATTTTGGGGTCAACCGCCTCTCCGACAAGACTTACTAAAAATAGTAAGTGTGGTATTCTTAGCCCGTTGGAAACTTTGAAGGTTTTGAATCATTATTCATGCAAATGGGTGTCCAAAAACACAAATCTTGAAAAGAAGTGAAAACAAAAGACATCAATTTTGGGTTATGCAAGATTGCCCTTACATGCTCATGCACCAACATGAAAAACTATGCGTTAAACCTTAAAACAAATGCTTCCGTTCATGCTCAATGATCTATTATCATGGAATAAAGCATCTCGAGGAAGCTGAGCGTAAGATTTCAAGGCAATTGTTTCTAATCATGCCGAATGATCCATTATCATGAAACAAAGCATCTAGATGAAACCGTGCATAAGTCTTAAAACAAATGTTTCCGATCACACACGATGTTTCGTTATCAAGAAATAAAGCACCTAGGAACATCTAAGCATAAAATTTTAAAACAAACATTTCTGATCGCACGTAGTGATTCGTTATCATGAAACAAAGCATCTAGATGAAACTAAGTGTAAAATTGTAAAACAAATGTTTCTGATCACACGGAATGATGGAATATCATGAAATAAAGCATCTAGATGAAACTGAGCATAAAATTTTGAAACAAATGTTTCCGATCACGTTGAATGATCTATTATCATGAAATAAAGCATCTAGATGAAGCTGATCGTAAAATTTTAAAACGAATGTTTCTGATCACGCTCAATCATCAGTTGTCATTAAATAAAGCATATGGACGAAACCGATCATAAAATTTCAAGACAAATGTTTCCGATCACACTCAATGATCCATTATGATGAAATGCAATCAGGGGATGAATCCTCACAAACTCGAAACTTCAATATCTTGAAATCTAGATGTGATCTTGAGATCAGATCTATCGAGAATGCTTATTTGACTATTTCAAAGCTCTGGGGAAAATTTTGGGGTCAACCACCTCTCTGAGAAAAGTTACTAAAAATAGTAAGTGTGGTATCCTTAGCCATTGGAAACTTTGAAGGTTCTAAGTCGTTATTCACGCAAATGGGTGTCGAAAAACACAAATCTTGAAAAGAAGTGAAAACAAAAGACATCAATTTTGGGTGGCGCAAGATTGCCCTTACATGCTCCTGCACCAAGATGAAACTAAGCGTCAAATCTTAAAACAAATGCTTCCAATCATGCTCAATGATCTATTATCATGGAATAAATTATCTAGACGAAGCTGAGCATAAGATTTCAAGGCAATTGTTTCCAATCATGCTGAATGATCCATTAACATGAAAATAAGCATCTAGATGGAACCGTGCATAAAGTCTTAAAACAAATGTTTCTAATCCCACACGATGTTTCATTATCACGAAATAAAGCTCCTAGGCACATCTAAGCGGAAAATTTTAAAACAAATGTTTCTGATCGCACACAGTGATTTGTTATCATGAAACAAAGCATCTAGAAGAAACTAATGTAAAATTTTAAAACGAATGTTTCTGATCACACTGAATGATGCATTATCATGAAATAAAGTATCTAGATGAAACTGAGTGCAAAAGTTTGAAACAAATGTTTTTGATCATGTTGAATGATCCATTATCATGAAATAAAGCATCTAGACGAAGCTGACTGTAAAATTTCCAAACGAATGTTTCCAATCACGCTTAGTCATCAGTTGTCGCGAAATAAAGCATATGGATGAAACTGATCTTAAAATTTCAAGACAAACATTTTTGATCACACTCAATGATCCATTATCATGAAATGCAATCAGGGGATGAATCCTCACAAACTTGAAACTTTAATATCTAGAAATCCAGACGTGATCTTGAGATGAGATCTACCGAGAATGCTTATTTGACTATTCCGAAGCTCTGGGGAAAATTTTGGGGTCAACCACCTCTCCGACAAGACTTACTAAAAATAGTAAGTGTGGTATTCTTAGGCCGTTGGAAACTTTGAAGGTTTTGATTCGTTATTAATGAAAACGGGTGTCCAAAAACATAAATCTTGAAAAGAAGTGAAAACAAAAGACATCAATTTTGGGTGACGCAAGATTGCCCCATACATTCTCCTGCTCATGCTTCTGATCATAAATCTTAAAACAAATGCTTCTGATCATGCTCAATGATCTATTATCATGGAATAAAGCATCTAGACGAAGCTGAGCATAAGATTTCAAGACAATTGTTTCCAATCATCATGAATGATCCATTGTCATGAAACAAAGCATCTAGATGAAACCGTGCATAAAATCTTAAAACAAATGTTTCCGATCACACACGATGTTTCATTATCACGAAATAAAGTACCTAGGCACATCTAAGCGTAAAATTTTAAAACAAACGTTTATGATCGCACGCAGTGATTCGTTATCGTGAAACAAAGCATCTAGACGAAACTAAGTGTAAAATTGTAAAATGAATGTTTCTGATCACACTGAATGATGCAATATCATGAAATAAAGCATCTAGATGAATCCGAGTGTAAAATTTTGAAACAAATGTTTTCAATAACGTTGAATGATAAATTATCATGAAATAAAGCATCTAGAAATGTTTCGTTATCACGAAATAAAGCACCTAGGCACATCTAAGCATAAAATTTTAAAACAAACGTTTCTGATCACACGCAGTGATTCGTTATTGTGAAACAAAGCATCTATATAGACGAAACTAAGTGTAAAATTGTAAAATAAATGTTTCTGATCAAACTGAATGATGGAATATCATGAAATAAAGTATCTAGATGAAATCGAGCTTAAAATTTTGAAACAAATGTTTCCGATCACGTTGAATGATCCATTATCATGAAATAAAGCATCTAGATGAAGCTGAGCGTAAAATTTTCAAATGAATATTTCCGATCACGCTTAATCATCAGTTGTCGTGAAATAAAGCATATGGATGAAACGATCATAAAATTTCAAGTCAAATGTTTCCGATCGCACTCAATGATCCATTATCATGAAATGCAAACAGGGGATGAATCCTCACAAACTTGAAACTTCAATATCTTGAAATCCAAATGCGATCTTGAGATGAGATCTACCGAGAGTGCTTATTTGACTATTCCGAGGCTCTGGAGAAAATTTTGGGGTCAACCACCTCTCCGACAAGATGAAACTAAGCGTCAAATCTTAAAACAAATGCTTCCGGTCATGCTCAATTATCTAATATCATGGAATAAAGCATCTAGATGAAGCTGAGCGTAAGATTTCAAGGCAATTGTTTCCAATCATGTCGAATGATCCATTATCATGAAACAAAGCATCTAGATGAAACTGCACATAAAATCTTAAAACAAATGTTTCCGATCACACACTATATTTCATTATCACGAAATAAAACCTAGGCACATTTAAGTGTAAAACTTTAAAACAAATGTTTCTGATCACACGCAGTGATTCGTTATCGTGAAACAAAGCATCTAGACAAAATTGAGTGTAAAATTATAAAATGAATGTTTCTGATCACACTGAATGATGCAATATCATGAAACAAAGCATCTAGATGAAACTGAGCATAAAATTTTGAAACAAATGTTTCCGATCACGTTGAATGATCCATTATCACAAAATAAAGCATCTAGACAAAGCTGAGCGTAAAATTTTCAAATGAATGTTTCTGATCACGCTCAATCATCAGTTGTCGTGAAATAAAGCATATGGACGAAACCGATCGTAAAATTTCAAGACAAATGTTTCCGACCGCACTCAATGATCCATTATCGTGAAATGCAATTAGGGGATGAATCCTCATGAACTCAAAACTTCAATATCTTGAAATCTAGACATCATCTTCAGATGAGATCTATCGAGAATGCTTATTTGACTATTTCGAAGCTCTAGGGAAAATTGTGGGGTCAACCACCACTCCAACAAGACTTACTAAAAATAGTAAGTGTGGTATTCTTAGCCCATTGGAAACTTTGAAGCTTCTGAATCGTTATTCACGCAAATGGGTGTCCAACAACACAAATCTTCAAAAGAAGTGAAAATAAAAGACATCAATTTTGGGTGACGAAAGATTGCCCTTACATGCTCCTGCACCAAGATGAAACTAAGCATCAAATCTTAAAACAAATGCTTCTGATCATGCTCAATGATCTATTATCATGGAATAAAGCATCTTGACGAAGCTAAGCGTAAGATTTCAAGGCAATTGTTTCCAATCATGCCGAATGATCCATTATCATGAAACAAAGCATCTAGATGAAACTACGCATAAAATCTTAAAACAAATGTTTCTGATCACACACGATGTTTCGTTATCACGAAATAAAGTACCTAGGTACATCTACGGGTAAAATTTTAAAACAAACATTTCTGATCGCACACAGTGATTCGTTATCGTGAAACAAAGCATCTAGATGAAACTGAGTGTAAAATTGTAAAACGAATGTTTCTGATCACACTGAATGATGCAATATCATGAAATAAAGCATCTAAATGAAATCAAGCGTAAAATTTTGAAACAAATGTTTTTGATCATGTTAAATGATCCATTATCATGAAATAAAACATCTAGACGAAGCTGAGCGTAAAATTTTCAACCGAATGTTTCTGATCACGCTTAATCATCAGTTGTTGTGAAATAAAGCATATAAAGAAACCGATTGTAAAATTTCAAGACAAATGTTTCCAACCGCACTCAATGATCCATTATCGTGAAATGCAATAAGGGGCTGAATCCTCACAAACTTGAAACTTCAATATCTTGAAATCCAGACGTGATCTTTAGATGAGATCTACAGAGAATGCTTATTTGACTATTCTGAAGCTCTGGGGAAAATTTTGAGGTCAACTGTCTCTCCGAGAAGACTTAATAAAAACAGTAAGTGTGGTATTCTTAGCCCATTGGAAACTTTGAAGGTTCTGAATCATTATTCACGTAAATGGGTGTCCAAAAACACAAATCTTGAAAAGAAGTGAAAACAAAAGACATCAATTTTGGGTGACACAAGATTGCCCTTACATGCTCCTGCACCAAGATGAAACTAAGCATCCTTAAAACAAATGCTTTCGATCATGCTAAATGATCTATTATCACGGAATAAAGCATCTAGACGAAGCTGAGCGTAAGATTTCAAGGCAATTATTTCCAATCATGCCAAATGATCCATTATCATGAAACAAAGCATCTAGATGAAACCGCACATAAAATCTTAAAACAAATGTTTCCGATCACACACGATGTTTCATTATCACGAAATAAAGCACCTAGGCACATTTAAGTGTAAAACTTTAAAACAAATGTTTCTAATTGCATGCAGTGATTCGTTATCATGAAACAAAGCATCTAGATGAAACTGAGTGTAAAATTGTAAAACGAATGTTTCTGATCACACTGAATGATGCAATATCATGAAATAAAGCATCTAGATTAAATCGAGCATAAAATTTTTAAACAAATGTTTCTGATCATGTTGAATGATCCATTATCATGAAATAAAGTATCTAGACGAACCTGAGCGTAAACTTTTCAAACAAATGTTTCTGATCACGCTCAATCATCAGTTGTCGTGAAATAAAGCATATGGACGAAACCGATCGTAAAATTTCAAGACAAATGTTTCCGATCGCACTCAATGATCAATTATCATGAAATGCAATCAGGGTATGAATCCTCACAAACATGAAACTTTAATACCTTGAAATCTAGACGCGATCTTGAGATGCGATCTACCGAGAATGCTTATTTGACTATTCTGAAGCTCTGGGGAAAATTTTGATGTCAACCACCTCTTCGACAAGACTTACTAAAAATAGTAAGAGTGGTGTTCTTAGCCTGTTGGAAACTTTGAAGGTTTTGAATCGTTATTCATGCAAATGGGTGTCCAAAAACACAAATCTTGAAAAGAAGTGAAAACAAAATACATCAATTTTGGGTGACGCAAGATTGCCCTTACATGCTCCTACACCAAGATGAAACTAAGAGTCAAATCTTAAAACAAATGTTTCTGATCATGCTCAATGATCTATTATCATAGAATAAAGTATCTAGACGAAGCTAAGCGTAAGATTTCAAGGCAATTGTTTCGAATCATGTCGAATGATCCATTATCATGTAACAAAGCATCTAGATGAAACCATGCATAAAATCTTGAAACAAATGTTTGCGATCACACACGATGTTTCGTTATCACGATATAAAGCACCTAGGCACATCTAAGCGTAAAATTTTAAAACAAACATTTCAGATCACAGGCAGTGATTCGTTATCATCAAACAAAGCATCTAGACGAAACTGAGTGTAAAATTGTAAAATGAAGGTTTCTGATCACACTGAATGATGCAATATCTTGAAATAAAGCATCTAGATGAAACCGAGCGTAAAATTTTGAAACATATATTTCTGATCACGTTGAATGATCCATTATCATGAAATAAAGCATCTAGACGAAGCTGAGCGTAAAATTTTCAAAGGAATGTTTCTGATCACGCTCAATCATCAGTTGTCGTGAAATAAAGGATATGGACGAAACCGATCGTAAAATTTCAAGACAAATATTTCCGATCGCAATCAATGATCCATTATCCTGAAATGCAATCACGGGATGAATCCTCACAAACTCAAAACTTCAATATCTTGAAATCCAGACGCGATCTTGAGATGAGATCTACCGAGAATGCTTATTCGACTATTCCGAAGCTCTGGGGAAAACTTTGGGGTCAACCGCCTCTCCGACAAGACTTACTAAAAATAGTAAGTGTGGTATTCTTAGCCCGTTGGAAACTTTGAAGGTTCTGAATCGTTATTCACGCAAATGCGTGTCCAAAAAAACAAATCTTGAAAAGAAGTGAAAACAAAAGACATCAATTTTGGGTGACGCAAGATTGCCCTGACATGCTCCTGCACCAAGATGAAACTAAGTGTCAAATCTTAAAACAAAATGCTTCCGATCATGCTCAATGATCTATTATCATGGAATAAAGCATATAGACGAAGATTAGGGTAAGATGTCAAGGCAATTGTTTCCAATCATGCCGAATGATCCATTATAATGAAACAAAGCATCTAGATGAAACAATGCATAAAATCTTAAAACAAATGTTTCTGATCACACACGAGGTTTCGTTATCACGAAATAAAGCACCTAGGCACATCTAAGCATAAAATTTTAAAACAAACGTTTCTGAGCGCACGCAGTGATTTGTTATCGTGAAATAGAGCATCTAGATGAAACTGAGTGTAAAATTGTAAAATGAATGTTTCTGATCACACTGTATAATGCAATATCATGAAATAAAGTATCTAGATGAAACCGAGCGTAAAATTTTGAAACAAATATTTTCGATCACGTTGAATGATCCATTATCATGAAACAAAGCATCTAGACGAAGCTGAGCGTAAAATTTTCAAACGAATGTTTCCGATCACGCTCAATCATCAGTTGTCGTGAAATAAAGCATATGGACGAAACCGATCGTAAAATTTCAAGACAAATGTTTTCGATTGCACTCAATGATCCATTACCATGAAATGCAATTAGGGGATGAATCCTCACAAACTCAAAACTTCAATATCTTGAAATCCAGACACATTCTTGAGATGAGATCTACCGAGATTGCTTATTTGAATATTCCGAAGCTCTGGGGAAAATTTTGGGGTCAACCGCCTCTCCGACAAGACTTACTAAAAATAGTAATTGTGGTATTCTTAGCCCGTTGGAAACTTCGAAGGTTCTGGATCATTATTCACGCAAATGGGTGTCCAAAAACACAAATCTTGAAAAGAAGTGAAAACAAAAGACATCAATTTTTGATGACGCAAGATTTCCCTTACATACTCCTGCACCAAGATGAAACTAAGCGTCAAATCTTAAAATGAATGCTTCCAATCATGCTTAATGATCTATTATCATGGAATAAAGCATCTAGACAAAGTTGAGCATAAGATTTCAAGGCAATTGTTTCCAATCATGCCGAATGATCCATTATCATGAAACAAAGCATTTAGATGAAACTGTGCATAAAATCTTAAAACAAATGTTTCCGATCACACACGATGTTTCGTTATCACGAAATAAAGCACCTAGGCTCATCTAAGCATAAAATTTTAAAACAAACATTTCTGATCGCACGCAGTGATTGGTTATCATGAAACAAAGCATCTAGACGAAACTGAGTGTAAAATTGTAAAACAAATGTTTCTGATCACACTGAATGATCTAATATCACGAAATAAAGCATCTAGATGAAACTGAGCGTCAAATTTTGAAACAAATGTTTCTAATCACGTTGAATGATCCATTATCCTGAAATAAAACATCTAGATGAAGCTGAATGTAAAATCTTCAAACAAATGTTTCCGATCACGCTCAATCATCAGTTGTCATGAAATAAAGCATATGGATGAAACCGATCGTAATATTTCAAGACAAATATTTCTGATCACACTCAATGATCCATTATTGTGAAATGTAATTAGGGCACGAATTCTCACAAACTCAAAACTTCAATATCTTGAAATCCAGACACGATCTTGAGATGAGATCTAGCAAGAATGCTTATTTGACTATTCTGAAGCTCTGGGGAAAATATTGGGGTCAATCGGCTCTCCGCCAAGACTTACTAAAAATAGTAATTGTGGTATTCTTAGCCCGTTGGAAACTTTGAAGGTTCTGAATCGTTATTCACGCAAATGGGTGTCCAAAAAAACAAATCTTGAAAAGAAGTGAAAGCAAAAGACATCAATTTTGGGTGACGCAAGATTTCCCTTACATGCTCCTGGTCCAAGATGAAACTAAGCATCAAATCTTACAAATAATGCTTCCGATCATGCTCAATGATCTATTATCATGGAATAAAGCATCTAGACGAAGCTGAGCATAAGATTTCAAGGCAATTGTTTCCAATCATGCCGAATGATCCATTATCATGAAACAAAGCATCTAGATGAAACCATGCATAAAATCTTAAAACAAATGTTTCCGATCACACACAATGTTTCGTTATCACGAAATAAAGCACCTAGGCACATCTAAGTGTAAAATTTTAAAACAAATGTTTCTAATCACATGCAGTGATTTGTTATCATGAAACAAAGCATCTAGACAAAGCTGAGTGTAAAATTTTCAAACGAATGTTTCCGATCACGCTCAATCATCAGTTCTCGTGAAATAAAGCATATGGATGAAATCGATCATAAAATTTCAAGACAAATGTTTTCAATCGCACTCAATGATCCATTATCGTGAAATGCAATTAGGGGAAGAATCCTCAAAAACTTGAAACTTCAATATCTTGAAATCCAGACACGTTCTTGAGATGAGATCTACCGAGAATGCTTATTTGACTATTCCGAAGCTCTGGGGAAAATTTAGGGGTCAACCTTCTCTCTGACAAGATTTACTAAAAGTATTAACTGTGGTATTCTTAGCCCGTTGGAAACTTTGAAGGTTCTAAATTGTTATTCAAGCAAAAGGGTGTCCATAAACACAAATCTTGAAAAGAAGTGAAAACAAAAGACATCAATTTTGGGTGACGCAAGATTGCCCTTACATGCACCTGCACCAAGATGAAACTAAGCGTCAAATCTTAAAACAAATGTTTTCGTTCATGCTCAATGATCTATTATCATGGAATAAAGCAACTAGATGAAGCTGAGCGTAAGATTTCAAGGCAATTGTCTCCAATCATGCCGAATGATCCATTATCATGAAACAAAGCATCTAGATGAAACCGCACATAAAATCTTAAAACAAATGTTTCCGATCACACACGATGTTTTGTTATCATGAAATAAAGCACCTAGGCACATCTAACCATAAAATTTTAAAACAAATGTTTCTGATCGTACGCAGTCATTCGTTATCGTGAAACAAAGCATCTAGATGAAACTGAGTGTAAAATTATAAAATAAATATTTCTGATGACACTGAATGATGCAATATCATGAAATAAAGCATCTAGATGAAACCGAGCGTAAAATTTTGAAACAAATGTTTCTAATCACGTTGAATGATCCATTATCCTAAAATAAAGTATCTAGATGAAGTTGAGCGTAAAATTTTCAAACGAATGTTTCCAATCACGCTCAATCATCAGTTGTCGTGAAATAAAGCATATGGATGAAACCGATCGTAAAATTTCAAGACAAATGTTTCCGATCACACACGATGTTTTGTTATCACGAAATAAAGCACCTAGGCACATCTAAGCATAAAATTTTAAAATAAACATTTCCGATCGCACGCAGTGATTCAATATCGTGAAATAAAGCATCTAGACGAAACTTAGTGTAAAATTGTAAAACAAATGTGGTATTCTTAGCCCGTTGGAAGCTTTGAAGGTTCTAAATCGTTATTCAAGCAAATGGGTGTCCAAAAACACAAATCTTGAAAAGAAGTGAAAACAAAAGACATGAATTTTGGGTGACACAAGATTGCCTTTACATGCTTCTGCACCAAGATGAAACTAAGCGTCAAATCTTAAAACAAATGTTTCCATTCATGCTCAATGATCTATTATCATGGAATAAAGCATCTAGACGAAGGTGAGCGTAAGATTTCAAGGCAATTGTTTCCAATCATGCCGAATGATCCATTATCATGAAACAAAGCATCTAGATGAAACCGCACATAAAATCTTAAAACAAATGTTTTCGATCACACACGATGTTTCGTTATCACGAAATAAAGCACCTAGGCACATCTAAGCTTAAAATTTTAAAACAAACGTTTCTGATCGCACGCAGTGATTCGTTATCGTCAAACAAAGCATCTAGACGAAACTGAGTGTAAAATTGTAAAACGGATGTTTCTAATCACACTGAATGATGCAATGTCATGAAATAAAGCATCTAGATGAAATCGAGTGTAAAATTTTGAAACAAATGTTTCTGGTCACGTTGAATGATCCATTATCCTGAAATAAAGCATCTAGACGAAGTTGAGTGTGAAATTTTCAAAACGAATGTTTTTGATCATGCTCAATCATTAGTTGTCGTGAAATAAAGCATATGGACGAAACCGATCGTAAAATTTCAAGACAAATGTTTCTGATTGCACTCAATGATCCATTATCATGAAATGCAATCAGGGGATGAATCCTCACAAACTCAAAACTTTAATATGTTGAAATCCAGACGCGATCTTGAGATGAGATCTATCGAGAATGCTTATTGGACTATTCCGAAGCTCTGGGGAAAATTTTGGGGTCACCCGCTTCTTCGACAAGACTTACTAAAAATAGTAAGTGTGGTATTCTTAGCCTGTTTGAAACTTTGAAGGTTCTGAATCGTTATTCTCGCAAATGGGTGTCCAAAAACACAAATCTTGAAAAGAAGTGAAAACAAAATACATCAATTTTGGGTGACGCAAGATTACCTTTACATGCTCCTGCACCAAGATGAAACTAAGTGTCAAATCTTAAAACAAATGCTTCCGATCATGCTCAATGATCTATTATCATGGAATAAAGCATCTAGACGAAGCTGAGCGTAAGATTTCAAGGCAATTGTTTCCAATCATGCCGAATGATCCGTTATCATGAAACAAAGCATCTAGATGAATCCGCGCATAAAATCTTAAAACAATTATTTCCGGTCACACACAATGTTTCGTTATCATGAAATAAAGCACCTAGGCACATCTAAGAGTAAAATTTTAAAACAAACATTTATGATCACACAGTGATTCGTTAACGTGAAACAAAGCATCTAGACAAAACTAAGTGTAAAATTGTAAAATGAATGTTTCTGATCACACTGAATGATGCAATATCATGAAATAAAGCATCTAGATGAAACTGAGCGTAAAATTTTGAAACAAATGTTTCCGATCACGTTGAATGATCCATTATCCTAAAATAAAGCATCTAGACGAAGCTCAGCGTAGAATTTTTAAACAAATGTTTCCGATCACGCTCAATCATCACTTGTCGTGAAATAAAGCATATGGAAGAAACTGATCGTAAAATTTCAAGACAAATGTTTCAAATCGCACTCAATGATCCATTATCATGAATGCAATCAGGGGATGAATCCTCACAAACTTGAAACTTCAATATCTTGAAATCCAGATGCGATCTTGAGCTGAGATCTACCGAGAAAGCTTATTTGACTATTCCAAAGCTCTGGGGAAAATTTTGGGGTCAACCACTTCTCCAACAAGACTTACTAAAAATAGTAAGTGTGGTATTCTTAGCCCGTTGGAAACTCTTAAGGTTCTGAATTGTTATTCACACAAATGGGTGTCCAAAAACACAAATCTTGAAAAGAAGTGAAAATAAAAGACATCAATTTTGGATAACGCAAGATTGCCCTTACATGCTCCTGCACCAAGATGAAACTAAGCGTGAAATCTTAAAACAAATGCTTTCAATCATGCTCAATGATCTATTATCATGGAATAAAGTATCTAGATGAAGCTGAGCATAAGATTTCAAGGCAATTGTTTCCAATCATGCCGAATGATCCATTATCATGAAACAAAGCATCTAGATGAAACCGCACATAAAATCTTAAAACAAATGTTTCTAATCACACACGATGTTTCGTTATCACGAAATAAAGCACCTAGGCATATGTAAGCATAAAATTTTTAAAGAAACATTTCTGATCGCATGCAGTGATTCATTATCGTGAAATAAAGCATCTAGATGAAACTGAGTGTAAAATTGTAAAACGAATGTTTCTGATCACACTGAATGATCTAATATCATGAAATAAAGCATCTAGATGAAACTGAGCGTAAAATTTTGAAACAAATGTTTCCGATCACGTTGAATGATCCATTATCCTAAAATAAAGCATCTAGACGAAGCTCAGCGTAAAATTTTCAAATGAATGTTTTTGATCATGCTCAATCATCAGTTATTGTGAAATAAAGCATATGGACGAAACTGATCGTAAAATTTCATGACAAATGTTTCAAATCGCACTCAATGATCCATTATCATGAAATGCAATCAGGGAATGAATCCTCACAAACTCAAAACTTCAATATCTTGAAATCCAGATGCGATCTTGAGATGAGATCTACCGAGAATGCTTATTTGACTATTTCGAAGCTCTGCAGAAAATTTTGGGGTCAACCGCTTCTCCGACAAGACTTACTAAAAATAGTAAGTGTGGTATTCTTAGCCCATTAGAAACTCTGAAGGTTCTGAATCATTATTCACACAAATGGGTGTCCAAAAACACAAATCTTGAAAAGAAGTGAAAATAAAAGACATCAATTTTGGATGACGCAAGATTGCCCTTACATGCTCCTGCACCAAGATGAAACTAAGCATCAAATCTTAAAACAAATGCTTTCGATCATGCTCAATGATCTATTATCATGGAATAAAGCATCTAGACGAAGCTGAGCGTAAGATTTTAAGGCAATTGTTTCCAATCATGCCGAACGATCCATTATCATGAAACAAAGCATCTAGATGAAACCACGCATAAAATGTTAAAGCAAATGTTTTCGATCACACATGATGTTTCATTATCACGAAATAAAGCACCTAGGCACATCTAAGCATAAAATTTTAAAACAAACATTTCTGATCACACGCAATGATTCGTTATCGTGAAACAAAGCATCTAGATGAAACTGAGTGTAAAATTGTAAAACGAATGTTTCTGGTCACACTAAATGATGCAATATCATGAAATAAAGTATCTAGATGAAATCGAGCATAAAATCTTGAAAAAAATGATTCCAATTGCGTTGAATGATCCATTATCATGAAATAAAGCATCTAGACGAAGCTGAGCGTAAAATTTTCAAAGGAATGTTTCCCATCATGCTCAATCATCAGTTGTCATGAAATAAAGCATATGGATGAAACCGATCATAAAATTTCAAAACAAATTTTTCTGATCACACTCAATGATCCATTATCATGAAATGCAATCAAGGGATGAATCCTCACAAACTTGAAACTTCAATATCTTGAAATCCAGATGCGATCTTGAGATGAGATCTACCGAGAATGCTTATTTGACTATTCTGAAACTTTGTAGAAAATTTTGGGGTCTACCGCTTCTCCGACAAGACTTACTAAAAATAGTAAGTGTGGTATTGTTAGCCCGTTGGACACTTTGAAGGTTTTGAATCGTTATTCACGCAAATAGGTGTCTAAAAACACAAATCTTGAAAATAAGTGAAAACAAAAGACATCAATTTTCGGTGATGCAAGATTGCCCTTACATGCTCTTGCACCAAGATGAAACTAAGTGTCAAATCTTAAAACAAATGCTTCTGATCATGCTCAATGATCTATTATCATGAAATAGATCATCTAGATGAAGCTAACCGTAAGATTTCACGGCAATTGTTTCCAATCATGCCGTATGATCCATTATCATGAAATAAAGCATCTAGATGAAACCGCGCATAAAATCTTAAAACAAATGTTCCCGATCACACACAATGTTTCGTTATTACGAAATAAGGCACCTAGGCACATCTAAGCGTAAAATTTTGAAAAAATGTTTCTGATCACACATAGTGATTCATTATCGTGAAACAAAGCATCTAGAAAAAAACTAACTGTAAAATTGTAAAACGAATGTTTCTGCTCACACTGAATGATGCAATATCATGAAATAAAGCATCTAGATGAAACCGAGTGTAAAATTTTGAAACAAATGTTTCTGATCACGTTGAATGATCCATTATCATGTAATACAGTATCTAGATGAAGCTGAGCGTAGAATTTTTAAACGAATCTTTCCAATCACACTCAATCATCAGTTGTCATGAAATAAAGCATGTGGTTGAAACTGATCGTAAAATTTTAAGACAAATGTTTCTGATCACACTAAATGATCCATTATCATGAAATGCAATCAGGGGATGAATCTTCATAAACTTGAAACTTCAATATCTTGAAATCTACACGCGATCTTGAGATGAGATCTACCGAGAATGCTTATTTGACTATTTCGAAGCTCTGGGGAAAATTTTGGGGTCAACCGCTTCTCCGACAAGACTTACTCAAAATAGTAAGTGTTGTATTCTTAGCCCGTTGGAAACTTTGAAGGTTATGAATCATTATTCATGGAAATGGGTGTCAAAAAACACAAATCTTGAAAATAAGTGAAAACAAAAGACATCAATTTTGGGTGATGCAAGATTGCCCTTACATGCTCCTACACCAAGATGAAACTAAGCATCAAATCTTAAAACAAATGCTTTCGATCATGTTTAGTGATCTATTATCATTAAATAAAGCATCTAGACGAAGCTAAGCGTAAGATTTCAAGGCAAATTGTTTCTAATCATGCTGAATGATCCATTCTCATGAAACAAAGCATCTAGATGAAACCGCGCATAAAATCTTAAAACAAATGTTTTTGATCGCACAAAATGTTTCGTTATTATGAAATAAGACACCTAGGCACATCTAAGCGTAAAATTAAAAAAAAAAACATTTTTGATTGCACGTAGTGATTCATTATCATGAAACAAAGCATCTAGATGAAATTGAGTGTAAAATTGTTAAACAAATATTTTTTATCACACCGAATGATGCAATATAATGAAATAAAGCATCTAGATGAAATTGATCGTAAAATTTTGAAACAAATGTTTCCGATCACGTTGAATGATCCATTATCATCAAATAAAGCATCTAGATGAAGCTGAGCATAAATTTTTCAAATGAATGTTTACGATCACCCTCTATCATCAGTTGTCATGAAATAAAGCATATGGCCGAAACCGATCATAAAATTTCAAGACAAATGTTTTCGATCACACTCAATGATCCATTATCATGAAATGTAATCAAGGGATGAATCTGCGCAAGCTCAAAACTTTAATATCTTGAAATCCAGACGCGATCTTGAGATGAGATCTACCAAGAATGCATATTTGACTATTCCGAAGCTCTGCAAAAAATTTTGGGGTCAACGGCTTCTCCGACAAGACTTACTAAAAATAGTAAGTGTGGTATTCTTAGCCCGTTAGAAACTTTGAAGGTTCTGAATCGTTATTCATGCAAATGTGTGTCCAAAAACAAAAATCTTGAAAATAAGTGAAAACAAAAGACATCAATTTTCGGTGATGCAAGATTTCCCTTACATGCTCCTGCACCAAGATGAAACTAAGTGTCAAAACTTAAAACAAATGCTTCTGATCATCCTCAATGATCTATTATCATGAAATAAAGCATCTAGACGAAGCTGAGCATAAGATTTCAAGGCAATTGTTTCCAATCATACCGAATGATCCATTATTATGAAAAAAAGCATCTAGATGAAACCGCACATAATATCTTAAAACAAATGTTTCCGATCACACACAATGTTTCGTTATCACGAAATAAAGCACCTAGGCACATCTAAACGTAAAATTAAAAAGAAAATATTTTTGATCGCACACAGTTATTCATTATCATGAAACAAAGCATCTAGATGAAACTAAGTGTAAAATTGTAAAACAAATGTTTTTGATCACACTGAATGATGCAATATCATGAAATAAAGAATCTAGATGAAACCGAGCATAAAATTTTAAAACAAATGTTTTCGATTGCGTTGAATGATCCATTATCATTAAATAAAGCATCTAGAGGAAGCTGAGCGTAAAATTTTCAAACGAATGTTTCCGATCACGTTCAATCATCAGTTGTCCTGAAATAAAGCATATGAATGAAACCGATCGTAAAATTTCAAGACAAATGTTTCTGAAATCCATTATCATGAAATGCAATTAGGGGATGAATCCTCACAAGTTGAAACTTCAATATCCTGAAATCCAGACGAGATCTTGAGATGAGATCTAACGAGAATGCTTATTTGACTATTTTGAAGCTCTGGCAAAATTTTTTGGGTCAACCGCTTTTCTGACAAGACTTACTAAAAATAGTAAGTGTGGTATTCTTAGCCTGTTGGCAACTTTGAAGGTTCTAAATCGTTATTCACACGAATGGGTGTCCAAAAACACAAATCTTGAAAATAAGTGAAAATAAAAGACATCAATTTTCGGTGACGGAAGATTGCCCTTACATGCTCTTGCACCAAGATGAAACTAAGCGTCAAATCTTAAAACAAATCCTTCTAATCATGCTCAATGATCTATTATCATGAAATAAAACATCTAGACGAAGCTGAGCATAAGATTTCAGGGCAATTGTTTCCAATCATACCGAATGATCCGTTATCATGAAACAAAGCATCTAGATAAAACCGCACATAAAATCTTAAAACAATGTTTCCGATCACACACAATGTTTCGTTATCACGAAATAAAGTACCTAGGCACATCTAAGCATAAAATTAAAAAAAAAATGTTTCTGATCGCACACAGTGATTTGTTATCGTGAAACAAAGCATCTAGATGAAACTGATTGTAAAATTGTAAAACAAATGTTTCTGATCACACTGAATGATGCAATATCATGAAATAAAGCATCTAGATGAAACCGAGCATAAAATTTTGAAACAAATGTTTTCGATCACGTTGAATGATTCATTTTCATGAAATAAAGCATCTAGAAGAAGCTGAGCGTAAAATTTTTAAACAAATGTTTCTAATCACGCTCAATCATCAGTTGTCATGAAAGAAAGCAAATAGACGAAACCGATCGTAAAATTTCAAGAAAAATGTTTCCAGTCACACTCAATAATCCATTATCGTGAAATACAATTAGGGGATGAATCCTCACAAACTCGAAACTTCAATATCTTGAAATCCAGACGCGATCTTGAGATGAGATCTAATGAGAATTCTTATTTGACTATTCCGAAGCTCTGGGAAAATTTTTGGGGTCAACCGCGTCTCTGATAAGACTTACTAAAAATAGTAAGTGTGGTATTCTTAGCCTGTTAGAAACTTTGAAGGTTCTGAATCGTTATTCACACAAATGGGTGTCCAAAAACACAAATCTTGAAAAGAAGTGAAAACAAAAGACATCAATTTTGGGTGACGCAAGATTGCCCCTACACACTCCTGCACCAAGATGAAACTAAGCATCAAATCATAAAACAAATGCTTCTGATCATGCTCAATGATCTATTATCATGAAATAAAGCATCTAGACGAAGTTGAGCGTAAGATTTCAAGGGAATTGTTTCTAATCATGCCGAATGATCCATTATCATGAAACAAAGCATCTAGATGAAACCGCGCATAAAATCTTAAAACAAATGTTTTTGATCACACACAATGTTTTGTTATCACAAAATAGAGTAGTTAGGCACATCTAAGCGTAAAATTTTAAAACAAACATTTCTGATTGCACGCAGTGATTCATTATCATGAAACAAAGCATCTTTATGAAACTGAGTGTAAAATTGTAAAATAAATGTTTCTGATCACACTAAATGATCCAATATCATGAAATAAAGCATCTAGATGAAAATGAGCGTAAAATTTTGAAACAAATGTTTCTGATCATGTTGAATGATCCATTATCATGAAATAAAGCATCTAGACAAAGCTGAGCATAAAATTTTCAAACAAATGGTTCTGATCACGCTCAATCATTAGTTGTCATTAAACAAAGCATATAGATGAAACTGATTGTAAAATTTCAAGACAAATGTTTTGGATCACACTCAATGATCCATTATCATGAAATACAATCAAGGGATGAATCCTCACAAACTCAAAACTTCAATATCTTTAAATCGAGATGCGATCTTGAGATGAGACCTACTGAGAATGCTTATTTGACTATTCCGAAGCTTTGGGGAAAATTTTGGGGTCAACCACTTCTCCACCAAAACTTACTAAAAATAGTAAGTTTGGTATTCTTAGTCTATTGGGAACTTTGAAGGTTCTGAATCGTTATTCACACAAATGGGTATCCAAAAACACAAATCTTGAAAAGAAGTGAAAACAAAAGACATCAATTTTGGGTGACGCAAGATGGGCCTCTTGTACCAAGATGAAACCACACATAAAATCTTAAAACAAATGTTTCTGATCACACACAATGTTTCGTTATCACGAAATAAAGCACCTAGGCACATCTAAGCGTAAAATTTTGAAATAAATGTTTCTGATAGAACACAGTGATTCGTTATCATGAAACAAAGTATCTCGACGAAACTGAGTGTAAAATTGTAAAACGAATGTTCCTGATCACACTGAATGATGCAATATCATGAAATAAAGCATCTAGATGAAACCAAGCATAAATTTTTGTAACAAATGTTTCTAATCACGTTGAATGATCCATTATCATGAAATAAAGCATCTAGATGAAGCTGAGTGTAAAATTTTCAAACGAATGTTTCCAATCACGCTCAATCATCAGCTGTCATGAAACAAAGCAAATGGATGAAACTTGAAACTTCAATATCTTGAAATCCAGACGCGATCTTCAGATGAGATCTACCAAGAATGCTTATTTGACTATTCTGAAGCTCTGGGGAAAATTTTAGGGTCAACCGCTTCTCCGACAAGACTTACTAAAAATAGTAAGTGTGGTATTCTTAGTCCGTTGGAAACTTTGAAGGTTCTGAAATCGTTATTCACGCAAATGGGTGTCCAAAAACATAAATCATGAAAAGAAGTGAAAACAAAAGACATCAATTTTGGGTGGCGCAAGATTGCCCTTACATGCTCCTACACCAAGATGAAACTAAGCGTCAAATCTTAAAACAAATGCTTTCGATCATGCTCAATAATCTATTATCATGAAATAAAGCATCTAGACAAAGCTGAGCATAAGATTTCAAGGCAATTATTTCTAATCATGCTAAATGATCCATTATCATGAAACAAAGCATCTAGATGAAACTGCGCATAAAATATTAAAACAAATGTTTCTGATCACACACAATGTTTCGTTATCACAAAATAAAGCACCTAGGCACATCTAAGCGTAAAATTTTAAAACAAACATTTCTGATCGCATGCAGTGATTCGTTATCATGTAAATAAGCATCTAGACAAAATTGAGTGTAAAATTATAAAACGAATGTTTCTGATCACACTAAATGATGCAATATTATGAAATAAAGCATCTAGATGAAACCGAGCGTAAAATTTTGAATCAAATGTTTCTGATCACGTTGAATGATCCATTATCATGAAATAAAACATCTAGATGAAGCTGAGCGTAAAATTTTCAAACGAATGTTTCTGATCATGCTCAATCATCAGTTGTCATGAAACAAAGCATATGGAAGAAACTGATCGTAAAATTTCAAGACAAATGTTTCTGATCACACCCAATGATCCATTGTCATGAAATAAAATAAGGGGATGAATCCTCACAAACTCAAAACTTCAATATCTTGAAATCCAGACACAATCTTGAGATGAGATCTACCAAGAATGCTTATTTGACTATTCTGAAGCTCTGGGGAAAATTTTGGGGTCAACTGCTTCTTCGACAAGAATTACTAAAAATAGTAAGTGTGGTATTCTTAGACAGTTGGAAACTTTGAAGGTTCTGAATCATTATTCAAGCAAATGGGTGTCCAAAAATAGAAATCTTGAAAAGAAGTGAAAACAAATGACATCAATTTTGGGTGATGCAAGATTGCCCTTACATGCTCCTGTACCAAGATGAAACTAAGCGTCAAATCTTAAAACAAATTCTTCGAATCATTCTCAATGATCTATTATCATGAAATAAAGCATCTAGACGAAGCTAAGCGTATGATTTCAAGGCAATTGTTTCCAATCATGCCGAATGATCCATTATCATGAAAAAAAGCATCTAGATGAAACCGGGCATAAAATCTTAAAACAAACGTTTCCGATCACACACAATGTTTCGTTATCACAAAATAAAGCATCTAGGCACATCTAAGAGTAAAATTTTAAAACAAATGTTTCTGATCGTACGTAGTGATTCGTTATCATGAAACAAAGCATCAGGATGAAACTGAGAGTAAAATTGTAAAACAAATGTTTCTGATCACATTGAATGATGCAATATCATGAAATAAAGCATCTAGATGAAACCAAGCGTAAAATTTTGTAACAAATATTTCTGATCGCACACAGTGATTCGTTATCATGAAACAAAGCATCTAGATGAAACTGAGTGTAAAATTGTAAAACAAATATTTCTAATAACACTGAATGATGCAATATCATGAAATAAAGCACCTAGATGAAACCGAGCATAACAGTTTGAAACAAATGTTTCCGATCACATTGAATGATCCATTATCATGAAATAAAGCATCTAGAGGAAGCTGAGCGTAAAATTTTCAAACGAATGTTTCCAATCACGCTCAATCATCAGTTGTCATGAAATAAAGCATATGGACGAAACCGAAAGTAAAATTTAAAGACAAATGTTTTCGATCACACTCAACGATCCATTATCATGAAATACAATCAGGGGATGAATCCTCACAAACTTGAAACTTCAATATCTTGAAATCCAAATGTGATCTTGAGATGAGATCTATCGAGAATGCTTATTTAACTATTCCGAAGCTTTGGGAAATTTTTTTGGGTCAACCGCTTCTCTGACAAGACTTACTAAAAATAGTAAGTGTGGTATTCTTAGCCCGTTGGAAACTTTGAAGGTTCTGAATCATTATTCACGCAAATGGGTGTCCAAAAACACAAATCTTAAAAAGAAGTGAAAACAAAAGACATCAATTTTGGGTGATGCAGGATTGCCCTTACATGCTCCTACACCAAGATGAAACTAAGTGTCAAATCTTAAAAAAAATGCGGAATCATGCTCAATGACCTATTATCATGAAATAAAGCATCTAGACGAAGATGAGCATAAGATTTCAAGGCAATTGTTTCCAATCACGACAAATGATCCATTATCACGAAAGAAAAGCATCTAGATGAAACTGGGAATAAAATCTTAAAACAAATGTTTCTGATCACACACAATGTTTCGTTATCACGAAATAAAGCATCTAGGCACATCTAAGCGTAGAAGTTTAAAACAAATGTTTTCGATCGCACGCAGTGATTCGTTATCATGAAACAAAATATCTTGACAAAACTGAGTGTAAAATCACAAAACAAATGTTTCTGATGACACTGAATGATGCAATATCATGAAATGAAGCATCTAGATGAAACCGAGCGTAAAATTTTGAAACAAATGTTTCTGATCACGTTGAATGATCCATTATCATGAAATAAAGCATCTAGACAAAGCTGAGTGTAAAGTTTTGAAACGAATGTTTTCAATCACTCTCAAGATAAATGTTTCTGATCACACTCAATGATCCATTATCATGAAATACAATTAGAGGATGAATCCTCAAAAACTTGAAACTTGAATATCTTGAAATCCAGAGGTGATCTTGAGATGAGATCTACCATGAATGCTTATTTTACTATTCTGAAGCTCTGGGAAAAATTTTGGGGTCAACCGCATGTCCGACAAGACTTACTAAAAATAGTGTGGTATTCTTAGTCCGTTGGAAACTTTGAAGTTTCTGAATCGTTATTCAAGCAAATGAGTGTCCAAAAACACAAATGTTGAAAATAAGTGAAAAAAAAGACATCAATTTTGGGTGATGCAAGATTGCCCTTATATGCTCCTGCACCAAGATGAAACTAAGCGTCAAATCTTAAAACAAATGCTTCTGATCATGCCCAATGATCTATTATCATGAAATAAAGCATGTAGAGGAAGCTGAGCATAAGATTTCATGGCAACTGTTTCCAATCATGTCGAATGATCCATTATCATGAAACAAAGCATCTAGATGAAACTGGGCATAAAATCTTAAAACAAATGTTTTCGATCACACACAATGTTTCGTTATCATGAAATAAAGCTTCTAGGCACATCTAAGCGTAAAATTTTAAAACAAACATTTTTGATCGCACGCAGTAATTCATTATCGTGAAAGAAAGCATCTAGACGAAACTGAGTGTAAAATTAGAAAGCAAATGTTTCTTATCACACTGAATGATGCAATATCATGAAATAAAGCATCTAGATGAAACCGAGCATAAAATTTTGAAACAAATGTTTTCGATCACATTGAATGATCCATTATCATGAAATAAAGCATCTAGACAAAGCTGAGCGTAAAATTTTCAAACGAATGTTTTCGATTACTCTCAATCATCAGTTGTCATGAAATAAAGCATATGGACGAAACCGATCATAAAATTTCAAGACAAATGTTTCCGATCACACTCAATGATCCATTATCATGAAATACAATCAGGGGATGAATCCTCATAAACTCAAAACATCAATATCTTGAAATCCAAACGCGATCTAGAGATGAGATCTACTGAGAATGCTTATTTGACTATTCCGAAGCTTTGGGCAAAATTTCAGGGTCAACTGCTTCTCCGACAAGACTTACTAAAAATAGTAAGTGTGGTATTCTTAGCCCGTTGGAAACTTTGAAGTTTCTGAATCGTTATTCAAGGAAATGGGTGTCCAAAAACACAAATCTTGAAAAGAAGTGAAAACAAAACACATCAATTTTGGGTGATGCAAGATTGCCATTACATGCTCCTGCACCAAGATGAAACTAAGCGTCAAATCTTAAAACAAATGCTTCCGATCATGCTCAATGATCTATTATCATGAAATAAAGCACCTAGACAATGCTGAGCATAATATTTCAAGAAAACTGTTTCCAATCATGCCAAATGATCCATCATCATGAAAAAAAGCATCTAGATGAAACCAGGCATAAAATGTTAAAACAAATGTTTCCAATCACACACAATGTTTCGTTATCACGAAATAAAGTATCTAGGCACATCTAAGAATAAAATTGAAAAACAAATGTTTCTAATCACACTAAATGATGCAATATCATGAAATAAAGCATCTAGACAAAGCTGAGCGTAAAATTTTCAAACGAATGTTTTCAATCACGCTCAATCATCAGTTGTCATGAAATAAAGCATATGGACGAAACCGATTGTAAAATTTCAAGACAAATGTTTCCGATCACACTCAATGATCCATTATCATGAAATACAATCACGGGATGAATCCTCACAAACTTGAAACTTGAATATCTTGAAATCCAGACGCGATCTTGAGATGAGATCTACCGAGAATGCTTATTTGACTATTCCTGGGGAAAATTTTGGGGTCAACCGTCTCTCCGACAAGACTTACTAAAAATAGTAAGTGTGGTATTCTTAGCCCGTTGGAAACTTTGAAGGTTCTGAATCGTTATTCACGCAAATGGGTGTCTAAAAACATAAATCTTGAAATGAAGTGAATATAAAAAAAGACATCAATTTTGGGTGATGCAAGATTGCCCTTACATGCTCCTGCACCAAGATGTCAAATCTTAAAACAAATGGTTCCGATCATGCTCAATGATCTATTATCATGAAATAAAGCATCTAGATGAAGCTAAGCGTAAGATTTCAAGGTAATTGTTTCCAATCATGCCGAATTATCCATTATTATGAAACAAAGCATTTAGATGAAACTTGGCATAAAATCTTAAAACAAATGTTTCTGATCACACACAATTTTTCGCTATCACGAAATAAAGTATATAGGCACATCTAAGCGTAAAATTTTAAAACAAATGTTTATGATTGTACACAGTGATTCATTATCATGAAACAAAGCATCTCGATGAAATTGAGTATAAAATTGTAAAACAAATATGTTTCTGATCATACTGAATTATGCAATATCATGAAATAAAGCATCTAGATGAAATTGAGCATAAAATTTTGAAACAAATGTTTCAGATCACGTTGAATGATCCATTATCCTGAAATAAAGCATCTAGATGAAGCTGAGCCTAAAATTTTCAAATGAATGTTTCCGATCACGCTAAATCATTAGTTGTCATGAAATAAAGCATATGGATGAAACCGATCATAAAATTTCAAGACAAATGTTTTTGATCACACTCAATGATCCATTATCATGAAATACAATCACGGGATGAATCCTCACAAACTTGAAACTTGAATATCTTAAAATCTAGACGTGATCTTGAGATGAGATCTACCGAGAATGCTTATTTGACTATTCAGAATCTCTGGGGAATTTTTTGGGGTCAACTGCCTCTCTGACAAGACTTACTAAAAATAGTAAGTGTGGTATTCTTAGCCCGTTGGAAACTTTGAAGGTTCTGAATCGTTATTCATGCAAATGGGTGTTCAAAAACACAAATCTTGAAAAGAAGTGAAAATAAAAGACATCAATTTTGGGTGATGGAAGATTACCCTTACTTGCTCCTGCACCAAGTTGAAACTAAGCATCAAATCTTAAAACAAATGCTTCCGATCATACTCAATGATCTATTATCATGAAATAAAGCATCTCGACGAAGCTAAGTGTAAGATTTGAAGGCAATTGTTTCCAATCATGGTGAATGATCCATTATCATGAAACAAAGCATCTACATCAAACTGAGCATAAAATATTAAAACAAATGTTTCTGATCACACACAATGTTTTGTTATCATGAAATAAAGCATCTAGACACATCTAAGTGTAAAATTTTAAAACAAATGTTTCTGATCGCACGTAGGATTTGTTATCATGAAACAAAGCATCTAGACTAAACTGAGTGTAAAATTGTAAAACAAATGTTTCTGATCACATTGAATGATGCCATATCATGAAATAAAGCATCTAGTTGAAACTGAGAGTAAAATTTTGAAACAAATGTTTCTGATCACGTTGAACGATCCATTATCATGAATTAAAGTATGTAGACGAAACTGAGCGTTAAATTTTGAAACGAATGTTTCCGACCATGTTCAATCATCAGTTGTCATGAAATAAAGCATATGGACGAAACCGATCCTAAAATTTCAAGACAAATGTTTTCGATCACACTCAATGATCCATTATCATGAAATACAATCAGGGGATGAAACCTCAAAAACTTGAAACTTCAATATCTTGAAATCCACACGCGATCTTGAGATGAGATCTACAGACAATGATTATTTTACTATTCTGAAGCTCTGGGAAATTTTTTTGGGTCAACCGCTTCTCTGACAAGACTTACTAAAAATAGTAAGTGTGGTATTCTTAACCCATTGGAAACTTTGAAGGTTCTGAATCCTTATTGAAACAAACGGGTGTCCAAAAACACAAATCTTGAAAAGAAGTGAAAACAAAAGACATCAATTTTGGGTGATGTAAGATTGCCCTTACATGCTCTTGTACAAGATGAAACTAAGCGTCAAATCTTAAAACAAATGCTTCCGATCATGCTCAATGATCTATTATCATCAAATAAAGCATCTAGACAAAGCTAAGCGTAAGCTTTCAAGGCAATTATTTCCAATCATGCCGAATGATCCATTATCATGAAACAAAGCATCTAGATGAAACTGGACATAAAATCTTAAAACAAATGTTTCTGATCACACACAAAGCTGAGCATAAGATTTAAAGAAAATTGTTTCTAATCATGCCGAATGATCCATTATCATGAAACAAAGCATCTAGATGAAACCGGGCATAAAATCTTAAAATAAATGTTTCCGATGACACACAATGTTTCGTTATCACGAAATAAAGCATCTAGGCACATCTAAGCTTAAAATTTTAAAACAAATGTTTCTGATCGCACGCAGTGATTCATTATCATGAAACAAAGCATCTAGACGAAACTGTGTACAATTGTAAAACAAATGTTTCTGATCACACTGAATGATGCAATATCATGAAATAAAGTATCTAGATGAAACCGAGCGTAAAATTTTGAAACAAATGTTTCTGATCACGTTGAATTATCCATTATCATGAAATAAAGCATCTAGACAAAGCTGAGCATAAAATTTTCAAATGAATGTTTCCGATCACACTCAATCATCAATTGTCATCAAATAAAGCATATGGATGAAACCGATTGTAAAATTTTAAGAAAAATGTTTCCGATCACACTCAATGATCCATTATCACGACACACATTCAGGGGATGAATCCTCAGAAGCTTGAAACTTCAATATCTTGAAATCCAGATGCAATCTTGAGATGACATCTACCGAGAATGCTTATTTTACTATTCTGAAACTCTGGGGAAAATTTTGGGGTCAACTGCTTCTTCGACAAGACTTACTAAAAATAGTAAGTGTGGTATTCTTAGCCCATTGGAAACTTTGAAGGTTCTAAATCGTTATTCAAGCAAATGGGTGTCCAAAAACACAAATATTGAAAAGAAGTGAAAATAAAAGACATCAATTTTGGGTGATGCAAGATTGCCCTTACATGCTTCTGCACCAAGATGAAACTAATCGTCAAATCTTAAAACAAATGCTTCTGATCAATGATCTATTATCATGAAATAAAGCATCTAGATGAAGCTGAGTGTAAGATTTCAAGGCAATTATTTCCAATCATGCGGAATGATCCATTAGCATGAAACAAAGCATCTAGATGAAACCGGGCATAAAATCTTAAAACAAATGTTTTCGATCACACACAATGTTTCGTTATCACGAAATAAAGCATCTAGGCATATCTAAGCGTAAAATTTTAAAACAAATGTTTTTGATCACACGCAGTGATTCATTATCATGAAACAAAGCATCTAGATGAAACTGAGTGTAAAATTATAAAACAAATGTTTCTGATCACACTGAATGATGCAATATCATGAAATACAGTATCTAGATGAAACCGAGCGTAAAATTTTGAAACAAATGTTTCCGATCACGTTGAATGATCCATTATCATGAAATAAAGCATCTAGACAAAGCTGAGCGTAAAAATTTCAAATGAATGTTTCAGATCACACTCAATCATCAGTTGTCATGAAATAAAGCATATGGATGAAACTGATCATAAAATTTCAAGACAAATGTTTCCGATCACACTCAATGATCCATTATCATTGAATACAATTAGGGGATGAATCCTCAAAAACTCAAAACTTCAATATTTTGAAATCCAGACGTGATATTGAGATGAGATCTACCGAGAATGCTTATTTTACTGTTTTGAAGCTCTCGAAAAATTTTTGGGGTCAACCGCTTCCCCGACAAGACTTATTAAAAATAGTAAGTGTGGTATTCTTAACCCATTGGAAGCTTTGAAGGTTCTAAATCGTTATTCAAGTAAATGGGAGTCCAAAACAACAAATATTGAAAACAAGTGAAAACAAAAGACATCAATTTTGGGTGATGCAAGATTGCCCTTACATTCTCCTGCACTAAGATGAAACTAAGCATCAAATTTTAAAAAAAATGCTTCCGATCACGCTCAATGATCTATTATCATGAAATAAAGCATCTATAAGAAGCTGAGAAAAGATTTCAAGGCAATTGTTTCCAATCATGCCAAATAATCCATTATGATGAAACAAAGCATGTAGATGAAACCGGGCATAAAATCTTAAAACAAATGTTTCCGATCACACACAATGTTTTGTTATCTCAAAATAAAGCATCTAGGCACATCTAAGCGTAAAATTTTAAAACAAATGTTTATGATCTCACGCAGTGATTCGTTATCATGAAACAAAGTATCTAGACGAAACTGAGTGTAAAATTTTAAAACAAATGTTTCTGATCACACTGAATGATGCAATATCATGAAATAAAGCATCTAGATGAAACCAAGCATAAAATTTTGAAACAAATGTTTCCGATCATGTTGAATGATCCATTATCATGAAATAAAGCATCTAAAGGAAGCTGAGCGTAAAATTTTTAAACGAATGTTTCTGATCACATTCAATCATCAGTTGTCATGAAGTAAAGCATATGGACGAAACCGATCGTAAAATTTCAAGACAAATATTTCCGATCACACTCAATGATCCATTATCATGAAATACAATCAGGTGATGAATCCTCACAAACTCAAATCTTCAATATCTTGAAATCCAGAAGCGATCTTGAGATGAGATCTACCGAGAATGCTTATTTGACTATTCTAAAACTTTGGGGAAAATTTTGGGGTCAACCGGTTCTCCGACAGGACTTACTAAAAATAGTAAGTGTGGTATTCTTAGCCCGTTGGAAACTTTGAAGGTTCTGAATAGTTATTCAAGCAAATGGGTGTCCAAAAACACAAATCTTGAAAAGAAGTGAAAACAAAACACATCAATTTTGGGTGATGCAAGATTGCCCTTACATGCTCCTGCACCAATATGAAACTAAGCGTCAAATCTTAAAACAAAGGCTTTTGATCATGCTCAATGATCTATTATCATGAAATAAAATATCTAGATGAACCTGAGTGTAAGATTTCAAGGCATTTGTTTCCAATCATGCCGAATGATCCATTATCATGAAACAAAGCATCTAGATGAAATAGGGCATAACATCTTAAAACAAATGTTTTCAATCACACACAATGTTTTGTTATCACAAAATAAAGCATCTAGGCACATCTAAGCATAAATTTGTTTTTACAAAAAATTATGATCGCATGCAGTGATTCGTTATGATGAAACAAAGCATCTAGATGAAACTGAGTGTAAAATTGTAAAACAAATGTTTCTGATCACATTGAATGATGCAATATCATGAAATAAAGCATCTAGCTGAAATAGAGCATAAAATTTTGAAACAAATATTTATGATCACGTTGAATGATCCATTATCATGAAATAAAGCATCTAGAAAAAGCTGAGTGTAAAATTTTCAAAGGAATGTTTCCGATCACGCTCAATCATCAGTTGTCATGAAATAAAGCATATGGACAAAACCAATCATAAAATTTCAAGACAAATGTTTCCGATCACACTCAATGATCCATTATCATGAAATACAATCAAAAGATGAATCCTCTCAAACTTAAAACTTCAATATATTGAAATCCAGACGCGATCTTGAGATGAGATCTACCGAGAATGCTTATTTGACTATTCCGAAGCTTTGGGGAAAATTTTGGGGTCAACCGCTTCTCCGACAAGACTTACTAAAAAGAGTAAGTGTGGTATTCTTAGCACATTGGAAACTTTGAAGGTTCTGAATCATTATTCACTCAAATGGGTGTCCAAAAACACAAATATTGAAAACAAGTGAAAACAAAAAACATCAATTTTGGGTGACGCAAGATTTCCCTTACATGCTCCTGCACCAAGATGAAAGTAAGAATCAAATCTTAAAACAAATGCGTTTGAGCATGCTCAATGATCTATTATCATGAAATAAAGCATCTAGATGAAGATGAGCATAAGATTTCAAGGCAATTGTTTCCAATCATGTCGAATGATCCATTATCATGAAACAAAGCATCTAGATGAAATCGCACATAAAATCTTAAAATAAATGTTTTCGATCACACACAATGTTTCGTTATTATGAATAAAGCACCTAGGCACATCTAAGCATAAAACTTTAAAACAAACGTTTCTGATCGCATGCAGTGATTTGTTATCATGAAACAAAGCATCTAGACAAAACTAAGTGTAAAATTGTAAAATGAATGTTTCTGATCATATTGAATGATGCAATATCATGAAATAAAGCATCTAGATGAAACTAAGCGTAAAATTTTGAAACAAATGTTTCTAATTAGATTGAATGATCCATTATCATGAAATAAAGCATCTAGACGAAGCCGAGCGTAAAATTTTCAAACGAATGTTTCTGATCACGCTCAATCATCAGTTGTCATGAAATAAAGCATATGGATGAAACCGATCGTAAAATTTCAAGACAAATATTTCTGATCACACTCAATGATCCATTATCATGAAATACAATCAGGGGATGAATCCTCAAATATTTGAAACTTCAATATCTTGAAATCCAGACGATATCTTGAGATGAGATCTACCGAGAATGCTTATTGGACTATTCCAAAGCTCTCAGGAAATTTTTGGGGCAACCGCTTCTCCGACAAGACTTATTAAAAATAGTAAGTGTGGTATTCTTAGCCCATTGGAAACATTGGAGGTTTTGAATCGTTATTCACGCAAATGGGTGTCCAAAAACACAAATCTTGAAAAGAAGTGAAAATAAAAGATATCAATTTTGGGTGAGACAAGATTACCCTTACATGCTCCTACACCAAGATGAAACTAAGTGTCAAATCTTCAAACAAATGCTTCCGATCATGCTCAATGATCTATTATCATGAAATAAAGCATCTATACGAAGCTGGGCATAAGATTTCAAGGCAATTGTTTCCAATCATGTCGAATGATCCATTATCATGAAACAAAGCATCTAGATGAAACCGTGCATAAAATCTTAAAACAAATGTTTCTGATCACACACAATGTTTCGTTATCACGAATTAAAGCACATGGGCACATCTAAGTGTAAAATTTTAAAACAAATGTTTCTGATCACGCACAGTGATTCGTTATCATGAAACAAAGCATCTAGATGAAACTAAGTATAAAATTGTAAAACGAATGTTTTTGATCACATTGAATGATGCAATATCGTGAAATAAAGCATCTAGATGAAACTGAGCGTAAAATTTCAAAACAAATATTTCCTATCATGTTGAATGATCCATTATCATGAAATAAAGCATCTAGAGGAAGCTGAGCGTAAAATTTTTAAACGAATGTTTCCGATCACGCTCAATCATCAGTTTTCATGAAACAAAGCATATGGACGAAACCGATCGTAAAATTTCAAGACAAATGTTTCTGATCACACTCAATGATCCATTATCATGAAATACAATTAGGGGATGAATCCTCACAAACTCAAAAATTCAATATCTTGAAATCCAGATGCGATGTTGAGATGAGATCTTTTGAGAATGCTTATTTGACTATTTCGAAGCTCTAGGGAAAATTTTGGGGTCAACTGCTTCTCCGATAAGACTTACTAAAATTAGTAAGTGTGGTATTCTTAGCCCGTTGGAAACTTTAAAGGTTCTAAATCATTATTCACACAAATGGGTGTCCAAAAACACAAATCTTGAAAAGAAATGAAAACAAAACACATCAATTTTAGGTGACGCAACATTGCCCTTACATGCACCTGCACCAAGATGAAACTAAGCGTCAAATCTTAAAACAAATGCTTCTGATCATGCTCAATGATCTATTATCATGAAATAAAACATCTAGACGAAGGTGAACGTAAGATTTCAAGGCAATTGTTTCCAATCATGCCAAATGATCCATTATCATGAAACAAAGCATCTAAACAAAACCGCGTATAAAATCTTAAAACAAATGTTTCCAATCACACAGAATGTTTCGTTATCACAAAATAAACACCTAGGCACATCTAAGCGTAAAAGTTTAAAACAAACATTTCTGATCGTACGTAGTGATTCGTTATCATGAAACAAAGCATCTAGATGAAACTACGCGTAAAATTGTAAAACAAATGATTCTGATCACACTGAATGATGCAATATCATGAAATAAAGCATCTAGATGAAACCAAGCGTAAAATTTTGAAACAAATGTTTCCGATCACGTTGAATGATGGATTATCATGAAATAAAGAATCTTGATGAAGCTGAGCATAAAATCTTCAAACGAATGTTTCTGATCATGCTCGATCATCAGTTGTCATGAAACAAAGCATATGGATGAAACCGATCGTAAAATTTCAAGACAAATGTTTCCAATCACACTCAATGATCCATTATCATGAAATACAATCAAGGGATGAATCCTCACAAACTTGAAACTTCAATATCTTGAAATTCAGACGCGATCTTGAGATGAGATCTACCAAGAATGCTTATTTGACTATTCCGAAGTTCTGGTGAAAATTTTGGGGTCAACCGCATCTCCGACCTGACTTACTAAAAATAGTAAGTGTGGTATTCTTAGCCCATTGGAAACTTTGAAGGTTTTGAATCATTATTCACACAAATGGGTATCTAAAAACACAAATCTCGAAAAGAAGTGAAAATAAAAGACATCAAATTTGGGTGAAGCAAGATTGCCCTTACATCCTCCTGCACCAAGATGAAACTATGCGTCAAATCTTAAAACAAATGCTTCTGATCATGTTCAATGATCTATTATGATGAAATAAAGCATCTAGACGAAGCTAAGCATAAGATTTCAAGGCAGTTGTTTCCAATCATGCCGAATGATCCATTATCATGAAACAAAGCATCTAGATGAAACCACGCATAAAATCTTAAAACAAATGTTTCCGATCACACACAATGTTTTGTTATCACGAAATAAAGCACCTAGGCACATCTAAGCATAAAATTTTATAACAAATGTTTCTGATCGCACGCAATGATTCGTTATCATGAAACAAAGCATCTAGACAAAACTAAGTGTAAAATTGTAAAACGAATGTTTTTGATCTAGACGAAGCTGAGCGTAAAATTTTCAAACGAATGTTTTCGATCACGCTCAATCATCAGTTGTCATGAAACAAAGCATATGGACAAAACTGATCATAAAATTTCAAGACAAATGTTTCTGATCACACTGAATGATCCATTATCATGAAATGCAATCAGGGGATGAATCATAACAAACTTGAAACTTCAATATCTTCAAATCCAGACACGATCTTGAGATGAGATCTACTGAGAATGCTTATTTGGCTACTCCAAAGCTCTGGGGAAAATTTTGGGGTCAATTGCTTCTCTGACAAGACTTTCTAAAAATAGTAAGTGTGGCATTCTTAGCCCCTTGGAAACTTTGAAGGTTCTGAATCGTTATTCACGCAAATGGGTGTCCAAAACACAAATCTTGAAAAGAAGTGAAAACAAAAGACATAAATTTTGGGTGACGTAAGATTGTCCTTAAATGCACCTGCACCAAGATGAAACTAAGCGTCAAATCTTAAAACAAATGCTTCTGATCATGCTCAATGATCTATTATCATGAAATAAAGCATCTAGATGAAGTTGAGTGTAAGATTTCAAGGCAATTGTTTCCAATCATGCCGAATGATGCATTACCATGAAATAAAGCATCTAGATGAAACCGCGCATACAATCTTAAAACAAATATTTCTGATTACACACAATGTTTCATTATCACGAAATAAAGCACCTAGGCACATCTAAGAGTAAAATTTTATAAGAAACCTTTCTAATCGCAAGCAGTGATTCATTATCATGAAACAAAGCATCTAGACGAAACTAAGTGTAAAATTGTAAAACGAATGTTTCTGATCACACTGAATGCTACAATAAATTGAAATAAAGCATCTAGATGAAACCGAGCATAAAATTTTGAAACAAATGTTTCTCAGCACATTGAATCATCCATTATCATGAAATAAAGTATCTAGACAAAGCTGGACATAAAATTTTCAAACGAATGTTTCCAATCACGCTCAATCATTAGTTGTCATGAAATAAAGCATATGGACGAAACCGATCGTAAAATTTCAAGAGAAATGTTTCCAATCACACTCAATGATCCATTATCATGAAATACAATCAGGGGATGAATCCTCACAAACTTGAAACTTCATTATCTTGAAATCCAGACGCGATCTTGAGATGAGATCTACCGAGAATGCTCATTTGACTATTCTGAAGCTCTGGAGAAAATTTTGGGGTCAACTGCTTCTCTGACAAGACTTACTAAAAATAGTAAGTGTGGTATTCTTAGCCTGTTACAAACTTTGAAGGTTCTGAATCATTATTCACGCAAATGGGTGTCCAAAAACACAAATCTTGAGAAGAAGTGAAAACAAAAGACATCAATTCTGGGTGACGCAAGATTGCCCTTACATACTCCTGCACCAAGATGGAACTAAGCGTCAAATCTTAAAGCAAATGATTTTGATCATGCTCAATGATCTATTATCGTGAAATAAAGCATCTAGATGAAGCTGAGTGTAAGATTTCAAGGTAATTGTTTCCAATCATGCCGAATGATCCATTATCATGAAACAAAGCCTCTAGATGAAACCGCGCATAAAATCTTAAAACAAATGTTTCTGATCACACACAATGTTTTGTTATCACGAAATAAAGCACCTAGGCACATCTAAGCGTAAAATTTTAAAACAAACATTTCTGATCGCAGACAGTGATTTGTTATCATGAAACAAAGCATCTAGACAAAACTGAGTGTAAAATTGTAAAACGAATGTTTCTGATCACACTGAATGATGTAATATCATGAAATAAAGCATCTAGATGAAACCGAGCGTAAAATTTTGAAACAAATGTTTCCGATCACGTTGAATGATGCATTATCATGAAATGAAGCATCTAGACGAAGCCGAGCATAAAATTTTCAAATGAATGTTTCCGATCATGCTCAATCATCAGTTGTCATGAAATAAAGTATATGGATGAAACCGATCGTAAAATTTCAAGACAAATGTTTCCGATCACACTCAATGATCCATTATAAAGAAATACAATTAGGGGATGAATCCTCAAAAACTTGAAACTTCAATATCCTTAAATCTAGACGCGATCTTGAGATGAGATCTACCGAGAATGCATATTGGACTATTCTAAGGCTCTCGAGAAATTTTTTGGGGTCAACCGCTTCTCTGACAAGACTTATTAAAAATAGTGTGGTATTCTTAGCCTGTTGGAAACTTTGAAGGTTCTGAATCGTTATTCACGCAAATGCGTGTCCAAAAACACAAATCTTGAAAAGAAGTGATAATAAAAGACATCATTTTTGGGTGACACAAGATTGCTTTTACATGTTCCTACACCAAGATGAATCTAAGCATCAAATCCTAAAACAAATGCTTCCGATCATGCTCAATGATCTATTATCATGAAATAAAGTATCTAGACGAAGCTGGGTGTAAGATTTCAAGGCAATTGTTTCCAATCATGTCGAATGATCCATTATGATGAAACAAACCATCTAGATGAAATTGCACATAAAATCATAAAACAAATGTTTCTGATCACACACAATGTTTCGTTATCACGAAATAAAGCACCTAGGTACATCTAAGCGTAAAATTTTAAAACAAAAGTTTTTGATCTCACGGAGTGATTCGTTATCATGTAACAAAGTATCTAGATGAAACTGAATGTAAAATTGTAAAACAAATGTTTCTGATCACATTGAATGATGCAATATCATGAAATAAAGCATCTAGTTGAAATGGAGCGTAAAATTTAAAAACAAATGTTTCTGATCACGTTGAATGATCCATTATAATGAAATAAAGCATCTATACGAAGCTGAGCGTAAAATTTTCAAACGAATGTTTCCTATCATGCTCAATCATCAGTTGTCATCAAACAAAGCATATTGACAAAACCGATCGTAAAATTTCAAGACAAATGTTTCTGATCACACTCAATGATCTATTATCATGAAATACAATCAAGGGATGAATCCTCAAAAACTTGAAACTTCAATATCTTGAAATCTAGACGCGATCTTAAGATGAGATCTACCAAGAATGCTTATTTGACTATTCTGAAGCTCTGGGGAAAATTTTGGGGTCAACCGCTTCTCTGACAAGACTTACTAAAAATAGTAAGTGTGGTATTCTTAGCCCGTTGCAAACTTTGAAGGTTCTGAATCCTTATTAATGCAAATGGGTGTCCAAAAACACAAATCTTGAAAAGAAGTGAAAACAAAAGACATCAATTTTAGGACGCAAGAGTGCCCTGACATGCACCTGTACCAAACTAAGCATCAAATCTTAAAACAAATGCTTCCGATCATGCTCAATGATCTATTATCATGAAATAAAGCATCTAGACAAAGCTGAGTGTAAGATTTCAAGGCAATTGTTTCCAATCATGCCGAATGATCCATTATCATGAAACAAAGCATCTAGATGAAACCACGCATAAAATCTTAAAACAAATGTTTTTGATCACACACAATGTTTCGTTGTCACGAAATAAAGCATTTAGGCACATCTAAATGTAAAATTTTAAAACAAATGTTTCTTATCGCACGCAGTGATTCATTATGATCAAACAAAGCATCTAGACGAATATGGGTGAAAAATCGTAAAATGAATGTTTCTGATCACACTGAATGATGCAAATCGTGAAGCAAAGCATCTAGATGAAACAGAGCGTAAAATTATGAAACAAATGTTTTCGATCACGTTGAATGATCCATTATCATGAAATAAAGCATCTAGACGAAGTTGAGCTTAAAATTTTCAAATGAATTTTTTTGATCACGCTCAATCATCAGTTGTCATGAAAGAAAGCATATGCATGAAACCGATCGTAAAATTTCAAGACAAATGTTTTTGATCACCCTCAATGATCCATTATCATGAAATACAATCAAAAGATGAATCCTCACAAACTTGAAAATTCAATATCTTGAAATCCAGACATGATCTTGAGATGAGATCTACCAAGAATGCTTATTTGACTATTCTGAAGCTCTGGGGAATATTTTGGGGTCAACAGCTTTTTCGACAAGACTTAAACTAAAAATAGTAAGTGTAGTATTCTTAGCCCGTTGGAAACTTTGAAGGTTTTGAATCGTTATTCACGCAAATGGGTGTCCAAAAACACAAATCTTGAAAAGAAGTGTAAACAAAAGACATCAATTTTGGGTGACGCAAGATTGCCCTTACATGCACCTGCACCAAAATGAAACTAAGCATCAAATCTTAAAACAAACACTTCCGATCATGCTCAATAATCTATTATCATGAAATAAAGCATCTAGACAAAGATGAGCGTAAGATTTCAAGGCAATTGTTTCCAATCATGCCGAATGATCCATTATCATGAAACAAAGCATCTAGATGAAACTGCGCATAAAATCTTAAAACAAATGTTTCTGATCACACACAATGTTTCATTATCACGAAATAAAGCACCTAGGCACAACTAAGCATAAAATTTTAAACCAAACATTTCTGATCACACGTAGTGATACGTTATCATCAAAAAAAGCATCTAGACGAAATTGAGTGTCAAATTGTAAAATGAATGTTTCTGATCACACTGAATGATGTAATATCATGAAATAAAGCATCTAGATGAAACTGAGCATAAAATTTTGAAACAAATGTTTCTAATCATGTTGAATGATCCATTATCATGAAATAAAGCATCTAGATGAAGCTGAGCGTAAAATTTTCAAACGAATGTTTCCGATCACGCTCAATCATCAGTTGTCCTGAAAGAAAGCATTGTTAGGGTTAGCCGGCAGAAGATATCAATTAAATGCAAATAAAGATTAAACAGAGAAATGGAAATACACAGAATTAATAACAACGAGAGACAAGATTTAACGTGGTTCACCCAAACTCGGGCTACATCCACCAAACAGAGAGTCCAATATTATTATCCAGTAAATCAAAACGATTACAATCAGCAATCCCTGCAAATCAATACCGCTGCAAATGCTACAATACAATACCCAAACCCTAACCCTTGGCCGCTTTTTATCAAGCCTTTTTGTCAGTTACAAAAAATTAGGGTTTTCTTATGTCGGTCATAAAAATAGGATTTTTTAAGTCGGCCCTAAAAAAAATTTTCTCGGGGGTTGCTGCCCCCGAACCCCCACTTCTTGGGGGCTGCCGCCCCCAAACCCCCGCTCGAGGGCCGGCCCGGCCCCGAACCTCGGCGAGGATACATGGCTAGTGTATAGTACTTTCCTAATCAGTTGCCACCTACCAACAATCTCCCACTTGGAGACTGATCAGGCTCCACACCAAACAATCTCCCACTTGGAGACTGAGCCTGGACGACACCACTGCACATGCAGCTCCCACTGGAAATAAGCACCCTAGACTCTATTGTTCTATTTTTGTTGTTGTCAGTCTAGAAGACCAACCGAAACTGAAGAGGAGCTCAGCTCTCCCTTGTCACTGCCTTTGTAAACATATCTACTGGATTTTCATCGATATGTATCTTTTCCAGCCTTAACTGTCCATTATCCAACACCGATCGAATGAAGTGATACCTCAACTGTATGTGTTTGGTCTTTGAATGCAAAACAAAATTCTTTGCAAGATGGATGGCACTCTGACTGTCGGTATACAAAGAACTGTTAGCCTATTGTTTACCCAATTCTTCCATGAAAGATTGCAACCATATCATCTCCTTGCTTACCTCTGTTACAGCTACATATTCTGCCTCTGTGGTGGATAAAGCAACCACCTATTGCAACCTGGAAATCTAACTCACCGATGTTCCTCCTACAGTAAAGACATAACTTGTAGTACTCCGCCTGGTATCAATATCCCCTGCCAAATCTGAGTCTACATAACCTGCTAAATCAGTATTAGAGTCCCCAAAACATAAGTGTTTATTAGATGTACCTCTTAAAATCCGAGAATCTATTTTACCGCATTTCAATGCTCAAATCTGGGATGACTCATATACCTGCTAACGACTCCTACAACATGTGCAATATCTGGTCTCGTGCATACCATGGCATACATTAAACTTCCTACAGCTGAAGCATATGGTACCTTGGACATTTTTTCTTCCTCCTCTTGTGTCTTAGGACACATCTCCTTAGTCAATTTCAAATGACTAGGCAAAGGTGTGCTGATAGCTGTTGCATTCTTCATATGGAATCTCTGCAACACCTTTTCAACATAAGCAACCTGAGATAGAGTCAATTTTCTGTTCTTCCTATCTCTGCAAATTTTCATACCAAGGATTTGTTTTGCTGCTCCCAAATCCTTCATATCAAATGACTGTGCTAACTGATGTTTTAACTCTCTGATGTGATCCATGTTAGACCCAGCTACAAGCATGTCATCAACATATAAACATAAAATAATGTAGCTATCATTATCCAACCTCTTAAAATAAACACAATGGTCAGAATTACACCTACTGTAGCCTTGCTCAGCCATAAAACTATCAAATTTCAAATACCATTGCCGATGTGCTTGTTTCAGGCCATACAAACTTTTCTTCAATCTGCACACTTGTTTCTCCTTACCTTTGACCTCAAATCCCTGTGGTTGTGCCATGTATATCTCCTTCGCCAAATCACCATGGAGAAAGGCAGTTTTCACATCTAGTTGTTCCAAATGCAAATCTTCAGCAGCCACAATACTTAAAACAATACGAATAGAAGTCATCTTGACAACCGGAGAAAATATCTCATCAAAATCAATGCCCTGTTTCTGTGCAAATCCTTTTACAACTAACCTGGCCTTAAATCTTTTCTTCCCTCCATCTTCCTCTTTCAACCTGTAAACCCATTTGTTTGGTAAAGCCTTTTTACCTGCAGGTAACATACATAATTCCCAAGTCTGATTTTTCAGCAAGGAGTCCATTTCTTCTTTCATGGCAAGCTCCCACTGAACTTTTGTATTCACCTGCATAGCTTCATCATACCCTTCTGGTTCACCAGCATCTATTAACAAAATAGAATACAAATAGGGAGAAAACCTTTCAGGAGGTCTACTTATCCTTATTGACCGTCTAACATTCACTAGAGTTTGTGGTATTTCTGGTTGCTGTTGCAGAGCATGAGGAGCCACTGGAACATCACTATTTGGAGTATCATCCAGCACCACATAATCCTTTTCTTTCTTCTCATGCTACTGCAACTAATCTTTGTAGAACACCTTCTCATTGAATATAACATCCCTGCTTCTCACAATTTTTTGATTTTCAAAATCCCAAAGCCTATAACCAAATTCATCAATGCCATATCTAACGAAGGTACATTTTTTTGATTTCGCATCCAGCTTGGTTCTATTTTCAGAATCTATATGTGCAAATGCTTCACAGCCGAAGGTTTTCAAAAAAGAATAACTCACCTTCTTACTAGACCATGCTTCCTTTGGAATACCACAGCCCAAAGGAACTGAAGGACCTCTGTTAATTAAATATACAGCAGTGTTGATAGCCTCTGCCCACATGTTTAAAGGCAGTCCAACATGCAATCTCATGGTCCTTGCATGCTCCATTATTGTCCTATTCATGCATTCAGCCACTCCATTTTCCTGTGGAGTCCCTGGAACCATTTTCTGCCTACGAATTCCATGAAAGGAACAATAATCTTCAAATTCTTTGCTGCAATACTCACCGCCATTATTAGATCTGAGACATTTTAATCTTTTACCTGTCTCATTTTCAACCAAGCTTCTCCATTTCTTAAATGTTTCAAATACATCAGATTTCTATCTAAGGAAATAAATCTAGACCTTCCTAGTTGCATCATCTATGAATGTAACATAATACCGAGAGCCACCGAAAGAAGATACCTGAGCTGGTCCCCATACATCTGTATGCACAAGCTCCAACTTTTCAATTTTCTTTTGCTTCTCATCTCTGAGAAAACTGACTCTCTTTTATTTTTCATACACACAACATTCACAAAAATCCATATTAATACATTTCAGACTTGGTAAAACTTTCTTAGAATGAAGTACCTTCATACCTTTTTCACTCATATGCCCAAGTCTATTATGCCACAGTGTTGTTTCAAAACCTGCAGCAACTGTTCCTGAACCTGTTTGTTTTTTCCTCTATAACATCTAAAGTAGAAGGAACAGTATGACCTGTACAAAGATATAAGGTGCCTACTTTCACACCTTTTGCTACTACTAAGGCACCTTTTGAAACCTTCCAATTTCTATCAGTAAATGTAACAATGCAACCTTGTTCAGTTAGCTGCCCTGCTGAAATTAAATTCCTACTGACCCTTGGAACATGCCTCACCTCTTGTAGTAGCCAATGATTCCCATTCTACAACTTAATCTTGATTCTTCCATTTCCAACAATTTGACAGGGTTCATTATCTCCCAAATAAACCAGCCCAAAATCCCCTTGGACATAATCAAGAAAATAACTTCTATGGGGCGTAGCATGAAATGAGGCCCCTGAATCTAAAACCCATGAATCATCAGCATTATCTAGGGGAAAGAATCAAAGCGTCATCTTTAGATTTATTACTTACCACATTTGCTTCCTTATTGCCTTCTTGTTTGTCTCCTTTATTTTTCTGAGACCAGCAATCTTTCTTTAGATGACCTGGTTTTCCACAGTACCAGCAATCCTTCTATCCTCTGGTTTGGGATCTTTTATCCTTTGATTTTCCTCGTGACTTCCCATGACCTCCAGAACCTTTTCCTCTCTCCTTTGATCTACCCCTGCTTTCTGCATTCAAAACACTGCCTGATTTGGATCCACCTGAGCTTTTCTTACGAATTTTCTCACTCAGAATAACACCAACAACATCATCAAATTTCAGGGTATTTGAACCAGAAACAGAGTTACTAACCGCCATTACCAAACTATCCTAGCTTTCAGGCAATGAACATAATATCAAGAGAGCTCTAACTTCTTCATCAAATTTTACATTTACAGAAGTCAATTGACTGACAATCGTATTAAATTCATTTAAATGATCTGTCACAGATCCACCTTCAACCATTTTCAGATTAAACAAACGCTTCATAAGAAATACCTTATTTGAGGCTGAGGGTTTTTCATACAATTTAGCCAAAGCTTTCATCAGACCATCTGTTGTCTTCGCTTCTGTTATATTGAATGCCACTGACGGTGCCAAGCACAACCAAATGGTTCCCAGTGCCTTTCTGTCAAGAAGATTCCAATCCTCATCAGACATTGTTGCCGGTTTCTTGGCTACTCCTTCCAACGGCATCCATAAATCCTTTTGATAGAGGTAATCCTCCATCTGCATCTTCCATAACCAATAGTTCTACCCATTGAATTTATCGACCTTCAATCTTCCCTCGTCCGCCATCACTCCCACTCAACCGTGAGACTTTCCTGCAGACGATAATCGAACACAACCCGCTCTGATACCACTTGTTAGGGTTAGCTGGTAGAAGATATCAATTAAATGCAAATAAAGATTAAACAAAGAAATGGAAATACACAGAATTAATAACAGCGAGAGACAAGATTTAACGTGGTTCACCCAAACTCAGGCTACATCCACCAAATAGAGAGTCCAATATTATTATCCAGTAAATCAAAACGATTACAATCAGCAATCCCTGCAACTCAATACCGATGTAAATGCTACAATACAATACCCAAACCCTAACCCTTGGCCGCTTTTTATCAAGCTTTTTTGTCGGTTACAAAAAATTAGGGTTTTCTTATGTCGCTCATAAAAATAGGATACATGGCTAGTGTACAGTACTTTCCTGATCAGTCGCCACCTACCAACAAGCATATGGAGGAAACCGATCGTTAAATTTCAAGACAAATGTTTCTGATCACACTCAATGATCCATTATCATGAAATACAATCAGGGGATGAATCCTCACAAACTTGAAACTTCAATATCTTGAAATCCAGACACGATCTTGAGATGAGATCTACCGAGAATGCTTATTTGACTATTCCGAAGCTCTGGGGAAAATTTTGGGGTCAACCGTTTTTCTGACAAGACTTACTAAAAATAGTAAGTGTGGTATTCTTAGCCTGTTGGAAACTTTGAAGGCTCTGAATCGTTATTCACGCAAATGGGTGTCCAAAAAAAAAATCTTGAAAAGAAGTGTAAACAAAAGACATCAATTTTGGGTGACGCAAGATTGCCCTTACATGCACCTGCACAAGGATGAAACTAAGCATCAAATCTTAAAACAAATGCTTCCGATCATGCTTAATGATCTATTATCATGAAATAAAGCATCTATATGAAGCTGAGCATAAGATTTCAAGGCAATTGTTTCCAATCATGCCGAATGATCCATTATCATGAAACAAAGCATCTAGATGAAACCACACATAAAATCTTAAAACAAATGTTTTTGATCACACACAATGTTTCGTTATCACGAAATAAAGCACCTAGGCACATCTAAGCATAAAATTTTAAAACAAACATTTCTGATCGTATGCAGTGATTCGTTATCATGAAACAAATAATCTAGACGAAACTGAGTGTAAAATTGTAAAACGAATGTTTTTGATCACACTCAATGATGCAATATCATGAAATAAAGCATCTAGATGAAACTGAGCGTAAAATTTTGAAATAAATGTTTCCGTTCACGTTGAATGATCCATTATCATGAAATAAAGCATCTAGACGAAGCTGAGCATAAAATTTTCAAATGAATGTTTCCGATCACGCTCAATCATCAGCTGTCATGAAATAAGGCATATGGACAAAACCTACTATAAAATTTCAAGATAAATGTTTCCGATCACACTCAATGATCCATTATCATGAAATGAAATCAAGGGATGAATCCTCACAAACTCAAATCTTCAATATCTTGAAATCCAGATGAGATCTACCAAGAATGCTTATTTGACTATTCTGAAGCTCTGGGGAAAATTTTGGGGTCAACTGCTTCTCCGACAAGACTTACTAAAAATAGTAAGTGTGGTATTCTTAGCCTGTTGAAACTTTGAAGGTTTTGAATAGTTATTCACGCAAATGGGTGTCCAAAAACACAAATCTTGAAAAGAAGTGAAAATAAAAGACATCAATTTTGGGTGACGCAAGATTGCCCTTACATGCTCCTACACCAAGATGAAACTAAGTGTCAAATCTTAAAACAAATGCTTCCAATCATGCTCAATGTTCTATTATCATGAAATAACGCATCTAGACAAAGCTGAGCATAAGATTTTAAGGCAATTATTTCTAATCATGCTGAATGATCCATTATCATGAAACAAAGCATCTAGATGAAACCATGCATAAAATCTTAAAACAAATGTTTCTGATCACACAAAATGTTTTGTTATCACGAAATAAAGTACCTAGGCACATCTAAGCGTAAAATTTTAAAACAAATGTTTCTGATCACACACAGTGATTCGTTATCATGAAATAAAGCATCTAGACGAAATTGAGTGTAAATTTGTAAAATGAATGTTTGAGATCACACTGAATGATGCAATATCATGAAATAAAGCATCTAGATGAAATCGAGCATAAAATGTTGAAACAAATATTTCTGATCACGTTGAATGATCCATTATCATGAAATAAAGCATCTAGATGAACCTGAGCATAAAATTTTCAAACGAATGTTTCCAATCACACTCAATCATCAGTTGTCATGAAATAAAGCATATGGACAAAACCGATCATAAAATTTCAAGACAAATGTTTTCAATCACACTCAATGATCCATTATCATGAAATACAATTAGGGGATGAATCCTCACAAACTTGAAACTTTAATATCATGAAATCTAGACACGATCTTGAGATGAGATCTACCAAGAATGGTTATTTGAGTATTCTGAAGCTCTGGGGAAAATTTCGGGGTCAACCACTCCGACAAGACTTACTAAAAATTGTAAGTGTGGTATTCTTAGCCCATTGGAAACTTTGAAGGTTCTGAATCGTTATTCATGCAAATGGGTGTCCAAAAATATAAATCTTGAAAAGAAGTGAAAACAAAAGACATTAATTTTGGGTGATGCAAGATTACTCTTACATGCTCCTTTACCAAGATGAAACTAAGCGTCAAATCTTAAAACAAATGCTTCCGATCATGCTCAATGATCTATTATCATGAAATAAAGCATCTAGATGAAGCTTTGAGCGTAAGATTTCAAGGCAATTGTTTCCAATCATGCTAAATGATCCATTATCCTGAAACAAAGCATCTAGATGAAACCACACATGAAATCTTAAAACAAATGTTTCTGATCACACACAATGTTTCGTTATCACGAAATAAAGCACCTAGGCACATCAAAGTGTAAAATTTTATAACAAACGTTTCTAATCGCATGTTGTGATTCATTATCATAAAATAAAGCATCTAGACGAAACTAAGTGTAAAATTGTAAAACGAATGTTTCTGATCACACTGAATGATGCAATATCATGAAATAAAGCATCTAGATGAAACCGAGCGTAAAATTTTGAAACAAATGTTTCTGATCACATTGAATGATCTATTATCATGAAATAAAGTATCCAGAAAAATTTGAGCATAAAATTTTCAAATGAATGTTTCTGAGCACGCTCAATCATCAGTTGTCATGAAATAAAGCATATGGACGAAACCGATTGTAAAATTTCAACACAAATGTTTCCGATCACACTCAATGATCCATTATCATGAAATCCAATTAGGGGATGAATCCTTAGAAACTCAAAAATCAAATATCTTGAAATTCAGACGCGATCGTGAGTTTAGATCTACCGAGAATGCTTATTTGACTATTCCAAAGCTCTGATGAAAATTTTGGGGTCAACCGCTTCTCCGACAAGACTTACTAAAAATAGTAAGTGTGGTATTCTTAGCCCGTTGGAAACATTAAAGGTTCTAAATCATTTTTCACGCAAATGGGTGTCCAAAAACACAAATCTTGAAAAGAAGTGAAAATAAAAGACATCAATTTTAGGTGACACAAGATTACCCTTACATGCTCCTGCACCAAGGTCAAACTAAGCGTCAAATCTTAAAACAAATGCTTCTGATCATGCTCAATGATCTATTATCATGAAATAAAGCATCTAGATGAAGCTGAGCATAAGATTTCAAGGCAATTCTTTCCAATCATGACGAATGATCCATTATCTTGAAACAAGGCATCTAGATAAAACCGTGCATAAAATCTTAAAACAAATGTTTTTGATCACACATAATGTTTCGTTATCATGAAATAAAGCACCTAGGCACATCTAAGCATAAAATTTTAAAACAAACCTTTTTGATCACACACAGTGATTCGCTATCATGAAACAAAGCATCTAGACGAAACTGAGTGAAAAATTGTAAAATGAATGTTTCTAATCACACTGAATGATGCAATATCATGAAATAAAGTATCTAGATAAAACTGAGCATAAAATTTTGAAACAAATGTTTCCGATCACGTTGAATGATCCATTATCATGAAATAAAGTATCTAGACGAAGCTGAGTGTAAAAGTTTCAAACGAATGTTTCCGATCACGCTCAATCATCAGTTGCCATGAAATAAAGCATATGGACGAAACCGATCGTAAAATTTCAAGACAATTTTTTCCAATCACACTCAATGATCCATTATCATGAAATACAATCAGGGGATGAATCCTCACAAATTTGAAACTTCAATATCTTGAAATTCATATGCGATCTTGAGATGAGATCTACCAAGAATGCTTATTTGACTATTCCGAAGCTCTGGGGAAAAATGTTGGGGTCAACCGCTTCTCCGACAAGACTTACTCAAAATAGTAAGTGTGGTATTCTTAGCCCGTTGGAAACTTTAAAGGTTCTGAATTATTATTCATGCAAATGGGTGTCAAAAAACACAAATGTTGAAAGGAAGTGAAAACAAAAGACATCAATTTTGGGTGACGCAAGATGGGCCTCCTACACCAAGATGAAACTAAGCTTCAAATCATAAAACAAATGCTTCTGATCATGCTCAATGATCTATTATCATGAAATAAAGCATCTAGACGAAGCTGAGCATAAGATTTCAAGGCAGTTGTTTCCAATCATGTTGAATGATCCATTATCATGAAACAAACCATCTAGATGAAACTGTGCATAAAATCTTAAAACACACAATGTTTCGTTATCATGAAATAAAGCACCTAGGCACATCTAAGCATAAAATTTTAAAACAAACATTTTTGATCCTACATAGTGATTCGTTATCATGAAACAAAGCATCTAGACGAAACTGAGTGTAAAATTGTAAAATGAATGTTTCTAATCACACTGAATGATGTAATATCATGAAATAAAGCATCTAGATGAAACTGAGCGTAAAATTTTGAAACAAATGTTTCTAATCACGTTGAATGATCCATTATCATGAAATAAAGCATCTAGACGAAGCTGAGCGTAAAATTTTCAAACGAATGTTTTCGATCACGCTCAATCATCAGTTGTCATGAAATAAAGTATATGGACGAAACTGATTGTAAAATTTCAAGACAAATGTTTCTGATCACACTCAATGATCCATTATCATGAAATACAATCAGGGGATGAATCCCCACAAACTTGAAACTTCAATATCATGAAATCCAGACGCGATCTTGAGATCAGATCTACCAAGAATGCTTATTTGACTATTCTGAAGCTCTGGGGAAAATTTTGGGGTCAACTGCTTCTCCGACAGGACTTACTAAAAATAGTAAGTGTGGTATTTTTAGCTTGTTGGAAACTTTGAAGGTTCTAAATCATTATTCATGCAAATGGGTGTCCTCCAAAAACACAAATCTTGAAAAGAAGTGAAAACAAAAGACATCAATTTTGGGTGATGCAAGATTGCCCTTACATGCTCCTACACCAAGATGAAACTAAGCGTCAAATCTTAAAACAAATGCTTCCAATCATGCTCAATGATCTATTATCATGAAATAAAGCATCTATATGAAGCTGAGCATAAGATTTCAAGGTAATTGTTTCCAATCATACCGAATGATCCATTATCATCAAACAAAGCATCTAGATGAAACCGTGCATAAAATCTTAAAACAAATGTTTTCAATCACACAAAATGTTTTGTTATCACAAAATAAAGCAACTAGGCACATCTTAGCGTAAAATTTTAAAACAAACATTTCTGATCACACGCAGTGATTCGTTATCGTGAAACAAAGCATCTATAGATGAAACTGAGAGTAAAATTGTAAAACGAATGTTTCTGATCACACTGAATGATGCAATATCATGAAATAAAGCATCTAGATGAGATTGAGTGTAAAATTTTGAAACAAATGTTTCTGATCACGTTGAATGATCCATTATCATGAAATAAAGCATCTAGACGAAGCTGAGCGTAAAATTTTCAAACAAATGTTTCCGATCACACTCAATGATCCATTATCATGAAATACAATCAGGGGATGAATCCTCACAAACTCAAAAATTCAATATCTTGAAATCCAGATGCGACCTTGAGATGAGATCTATAGAGAATGCTTATTTGACTATTCTGAAGCTCTTCGAAAAATTTTGGGCTCAACCGCTTCTCCATCAAGACTTACTAAAAATAGTAGGTGTTGTATTCTTAGCCTGTTGGAAACTTTGAAGGTTCTGAATCGTTATTCACGCAAATGGGCGACCAAAAACACAAATCTTGAAAAGAAGTGAAATTAAAAGACATCAATTTTGGGTGACACAAGATGGGCCTCCTGCACCAAGATGAAACTAAGCATCAAATCTTAAAACAAATGCTTCCGATCATGCTCAATGATCTATTATCATGAAATAAAGTATCTAGACGAAGCTGAGCGTAAGATTTCAAGGCAATTGTCTCCAATCATGCCGAATGATCCATTATCAAGAAACAAAGCATCTAAATGAAACCACACATAAAATTTTAAAACAAATGTTTCTGATCACACACAATGTTTCGTTATCACGAAATAAAGCACCTAGGCAAATCTAAGCGTAAAATTTTAAAGTAAACGTTTCTGATCATGGGCAGTGATTTGTTATCATGAAACAAAGCATCTAGACAAAACTAAGTGTAAAATTGTAAAACGAATGTTTTTGATCACACTGAATGATGCAATATCATGAAATAAAGCATCTAAATGAAACCGAGCGTTTGAAACAAATGTTTCCGATGATGTTGAATGATCCATTATCATGAAATAAACCATCTAGATGAAGCTGATCGTAAAATTTTCAAACGAATGGTTCCGATCACGCTCAATCATTAGTTGTCATGAAACAAAGCATATGGATGAAACCGATCGTAAAATTTCAAGACAAATTTTTCCTATCACACTCAATGATCCATTATCATGAAATACAATCAAGGGATGAATCCTCACAAACTTGAAACTTCAATATCTTGAACTCCAGACGCGATCTTGAGATGAGATCTACCGAGAATGCTTATTTGACTATTCCGAAGCTCTGGGGAAAATTTTGGGTTCAACCGCTTCTCTGACAAGACTCACTAAAAATAGTAAGTGTGGTATTCTTAGCCTGTTGGAAATTTTGAAGGTTCTTAATCAATATTCACGCAAATGGGTGTCCAAAAATATAAATCTTGAAAAGAAGTGAAAACAAAAGACATCAATTTTGGGTGACACAAGATTGCCCTTACATGCTCTTGCACCAAGATGAAACTGAACGTCAAATCTTAAAACAAATGCTTCCAATCATGCTCAATGATCTATTATCATGAAATAAAGCATCTAGATGAAACAAAGCATCTAGATGAAACCGTGAATAAAATCTTAAAACAAATGTTTCCGATCACGCACAATGTTTTGTTATCACGAAATAAAGCACCTAGGCACACTAAGCGTAAAATTTTAAAACAAACCTTTCTGATCGCACAAAGTGATTTGTTATCATGAAACAAAGCATCTAGATGAAACGGAGTGAAAATTTGTAAAACAAATGTTTCTGATCACACTGAATGATGCAATATCATGAAATAAAGCATCTAGATGAAACTGAGCGTAAAATTTTGAAACAAATGTTTTTGATCGCATTGAATGATCCATTATCATGAAATAAAGCATCTAGACAAAGCTAAGCATAAAATTCTCAAACGAATGTTTTTGATCACGCTCAATCATCAGTTGTCATGAAATAAAGCATATGGACAAAACCGATCGTAAAATTTCAAGACAAATGTTTCCGATCCCACTCAATGATCCATTATCATGAAATACAATCAAGGGATGAATCCTCACAAACTCAAAACTTTAATATCTTGAAATCCAGACGTGATCTTGAGATCAAATCTATCGAGAATGCTTATTTGACTATTCCGAAGCTTTGGGGAAAATTTTGGGGTCAACTGCTTCTTCGACAAGACTTACTAAAAATAGTAAGTGTGGTATTCTTAGCTCGTTGGAAACTTTGAACTTTCTGAATCATTATTCACGCAAATGGGTGTCCAAAAACACAAATCTCGAGAATAATTGAAAACAAAAGACATCAATTTTGGGTGACACAAGATTGCCCTTACATGCTCCTGCACCAAGATGAAACTAAGCATCAAATCTTAAAACAAATGCTTCCGATCATGCTCAATGATCTATTATCATGAAATAAAGCATCTAGACGAAGTTGAGTGTAAGATTTCAAGGCAATTGTTTCCAATCATGACGAATGATCCATTATCATGAAACAAAGCATCTAGATGAAACCGCGCATAAAATCTTAAAACTAATGTTTCCGATCACATACAATGTTTCGTTATCATGAAGTAAAGCACCTAGACACATCTAAGCCTAAATTTTTAAAACAAACGTTTCTGATCGCACGCAGTGATTCGTTATCCTGAAACAAAGCATCTAGACGAAACTGAATGTAAAATTGTAAAACGAATGTTTCTGATCACACTGAATGATGCAATATCATGAATTAAAGCATCTAGATGAAACCAAGCGTAAAATTTTGAAACAAATGTTTCTGATCACGTTGAATGATTAATTATCATGAAATAAAGTATCTAGACGAAGCTGAACGTAAAATTTTCAAACGAATGTTTCCGATCGCGCTCAATCATCAGTTGTCATGAAATAAAGCATATGGTTGAAACTGATCGTAAAATTTCAAGACAAATGTTTCCGATCACACTCAATGATCGATTATCATCAAATACAATCAGGGGATGAAACCTCACAAAGTTGAAACTTCAATATCTTGAAATCCAAACGCGATCTTGAGATAAGATCTACCGAGAATGCGTATTTGACTATTCTCAAGCTCTACAGAAATTTTTTGGGTCAACCATTTCTCCCACAAGACTTACTAAAAATAGTAAGTGTAGTATTCTTAGCTCGTTGGAAACTTTGAAGGTTCTGAATTGTTATTCACGCAAATGGGTGTCCAAAAACACAAATCTTGAAAAGAAATGAAAATAAAAGACATCAATTTTGGGTGACGCAAGATTGCCCTTACATGCTCTTGCACCAAGATGAAACTAAGTGTCAAATCTTAAAACAAATGCTTCCGATCATGCTCAATGATCTATTATCATGAAATAAAGCATCGAGACAAAGCTGAGCGTAAGATTTCAAGGCAATTGTTTCTAATCATGCATAATGATTCATTATGATCAAAGAAAGCATCTAGATGAAACCGCGCATAAAATCTTAAAACAAATGTTTCTGATCAAACACAATGTTTCATTATCACGAAATAAAGCACCTAGGCACATCTAAGCATAAAATTTTATAACAAACGTTTCTAATTGCACGCAGTGATTCATTATCATGAAATAAAGCATCTAGATGAAACTGTGTGAAAATTTGTAAAACAAATGTTTCTGATCACACTGAATGATGCAATATCATGAAATAAAGCATCTAGATGAAACTGAACATAAAATTTTGAAGCAAATCTTTTCGGTCACGTTGAATGATCCATTATCATGAAATAAAGCATCTAGATGAAGCTGAGCGTAAAATTTTCAAACGAATGTTTTCGATCATGCTCAATCATCAGTTGTCATGAAATATAGCATATGGACGAAACCGATTGTAAAATTTCAAGACAAATGTTTTCGATCACACTCAATGATCCATTATCATGAAACACAATCAGGAGATGAATCCTCACAAACTCAAAATTTCAATTCCTTGCAATCCAGACGTGATCTTGAGATGAGATCTACTGAGAATGCTTATTTGACTATTCTGAAGCTCTGGGGAAAATTTTGGGGTTAACTGCTTCTCCGACAAGACTTACTAAAAATAGTAAGTGTGGTATTCTTAGCCCGTTGGAAACTTTGAAGGTTTTGAATTCTTATTCACGCAAATGGGTATCCAAAAATACAAATCTTGAAAAGAAATGAAAACAAAAGACATCAATTTTGGGTGACTCAAGATTGCCCTTACATGCTCCTGCACCAAGATGAAACTAAGTGTCAAATCTTAAAACAAATGCTTCCGATCATGCTTATTGATGTATTATCATGAAGTAAAGCATCTAGACGAAGTTGAGCGTAAGATTTCAAGGCAATTGTTTCCAATCATGCCGAATGATCCATTATCATGAAACAAAGCATCTAGATGAAACCGCGTATAAAATCTTAAAACAAATGTTTCTGATCACACACAATGTTTTGTTATCACGAAATAAAGTACCTAGGCATATCTAAGTGTAAAATTTTAAAACAAACCTTTTTGATCAGACGCAGTGATTCGTTATCATGAAACAAAGCATCTAGATGAAACTGAGTGTAAATTTGTAAAATGAATGTTTCTGATCACACTGAATGATGCAATTTCATGAAATAAAGTAGCTAGATGAAACCGAGCATAAAATTTTAAAACAAATGTTTACGGTCACGTCGAATGATCCATTATCATGAAATAAAGCATCTAGACGAAGCTGAGCATAAAATTTTCAAGCAAGTGTTTTCGATCACGTTCAATCATCTGTTGTCATGAAATAAAGCATATGTATGAAAGTGATCGTAAAATTTCAAGACAAATGTTTCCGATCACACTCAATGATGCATTATAGAGAAATACAATCAGGGGATGAATCCTCACAAACTTGAAACTTCAATGTCTTCAAATCCAGACACGATCTTGAGATGAGATCAACTGAGAAAGCTTATTTGACTATTCCGAAGCTCTGTGGAAAATTTTGGGGTCAACCGCTTCTCCGACAAGACTTACTAAAAATAGTAAGTCTGGTATTCTTAGCCTGCTGGAAACTTTGAAGGTTCTGAATCGTTATTCACGCAAATGGGTGTCCAAACACACAAATCTTCTAAAGAAGTGAAAAAAAAAGACATCAATTTTTGGGTGACGCAAGATTGCCCTTACATGCCCCTGCACCAAGATGAAACTAAGCATCAAATCTTAAAACAAATGCTTCCGATCACACACAATGATCTGTTATCATGAAATAAAGCATCTAGACAAAGCTGAGCGTAAGATTTTTAGGCAATTGTTTCCAATCATGCCGAATCATCCATTATCATGAAATAAAGCATCTAGATGAAACCGCGCATAAAATCTTAAAACAAATGTTTCTGATCACACACAATGTTTCCTTATCACGAAATAAAGTACCTTGGCACATCTAAGCGTAAAATTTTAAAACAAACATTTCTGATCGCATGCAGTAATTCGTTATCATGAAAGCATCTGGACGAATCTGAGTGTAAAATTGTAAAATGAATGTTTATGATCACATTGAATGATGCAATATCATGAAATAAAGCATCTAGATGAAACCAAGCATAAAATTTTGAAACAAATGTTTTTGATCATGTTAAATGATCCATTATCATGAAATAAAGCATCTAGGCGAAGCTGAGCGTAAAATTTTAAAATGAATGTTTCCGATCACGCTCAATCATCAGTTGTGATGAAATAAAGTATATGGACGAAACCGATCGTAAAATTTCAAGACAAATGTTTCCAATCACACTCAATGATGCATTATCATGAAATACAATCAGGGGATGAATCCTCACAAACTAAAAACTTCAATATCTTGAAATCTAGATGCGATCTTGAGATGAGATCTATCGAGAATGCTTATTTCACTATTCTGAAGCTCTGGGGAAAATTTTGGGGTCAACCGCTTCTCTGACAAGACTTACTAAAAATAGCAAGTGTGGTATTGTTAGCCCGTTGCAAACTTTGAAGGTTCTGAATCATTATTCACACAAATGGGTGTTCAAAAACACAAATCTTTAAAAGAAGTGAAAACAAAAGACATCAATTTTGGGTGATGCAAGATTACCCTTAGATGGTCGTACACCAAGATGAAACTAAGTGTCAAATCTTAAAACAAATGCTTCTGATCATGCTCTATGATCTATTATCATGAAATAAAGTATCTAGACGAAGCTGAGCATAAGATTTCAAGGCAATTTTTTCCAATCGTTATGAATGATCCATTATCATGAAACAAAGCATCTAAATGAAACCGCACATAAAATCTTAAAACAAATGTTTGCGATCACACACAATGTTTTGTTATCACGAACTAAAGTACCTAGGCACATCTAAGTGTAAAATTTTAAAACAAACGTTTCTGATGGCATGCAGTGATTTGTTATCATGAAACAAAGCATCTAGACGAAACTAATTGTAAAATTGTAAAACGAATGTTTCTGATCACACTGAATGATGCAATATCATGAAATAAAGCATCTAGATGAAATTGAGCGTAAAATTTTGAAACAAATGTTTCTGATCACGTTGAATGATCCATTATCATGAAACAAAGCATCTAGACATAGCTGAGCATAAAATTTTCAAACGAATGTTTCCAATCACGCTCAATCATCAGTTGTCATGAAATAAAGCATATGGACGAAACCGATCGTAAAATTTCAAGTCAAATGTTTCCGATCACACTCAATGATCCAATATCATCAAATACAATCAGGGGATGAATCCTCACAAACTCAAAACTTTAATATCTTGAAATCCAGACACGATCTTGAGATGAGATCTACCGAGAATGCTTATTTGACAATTCTGAAGCTCTATGGAAAATTTTGGGGTCAACCGCTTCTCTGACAAGACTTACTAAAATTAGTAAGTGTGGTATTCTTAGCCCATTGGAAACTTTGAACGTTCTGAATCATTAGTCACGCAAATGGGTGTCCAAAAACACAAATTTTAAAAAGAAATGAAAACAAAAGACATCAATTTTGGGTGACGCAAGATTACCCTTACATGCTCCTACACCAAGATGAAACTAAGCATCAAATCTTAAAATAAATGCTTTCGATCATGCTCAATGATCTATTATCATGAAATAAAGCATCTAGACGAAGCTGAGCATAAGATTTCAAGGCAATTGTTTCCAATTATGCCGAATGATCCATTATCATGAAACAAAGCATCTAGATGAAACCACACATAAAATCTTAAAACAAATGTTTCCGATCACACACAATGTTTCGTTATCACAAAAGAAAGCACCTAGGCACATCTAAGCCTAAAATTTTAAAAATAACATTTATGATCGCACGAAGTGATAAGTTATCATGAAACAAAGCATCTAGATGAAACTGAGTGTAAAATTGTAAACCGAATGTTTCCAATCACACTGAATGATGCAATATCATGAAATAAAGCATCTAGATGAAACTGAGTGTAAAATTTTGAAACAAATATTTTTGATCACATTGAATGATCTATTATCATGAAATAAAGCATCTAGACGAAGCTGAGCGTAAAATTGTAAAACAAATGTTTCTAATCACACTGAATGATGCAATATCATGAAATAAAGCATCTAGATGAAACCGAGCGTAAAATTTTGAAACAAATGTTTTCGATCATGTTAAATGATCCATTATCATGAAATAAAGCATTTAGATGAAGCTGAGTGTAAAATTTTCAAACTAATGTTTCCGATCAAGCTTAATCATCAGTTGTCATGAAATAATGCATATGGACGAAACTGATCGTAAAATTTCAAGACAAATGTTTCCGATCACACTCAATGATCCATTACCATGAAATACAATGAGGGGATGAACCCTCACAAGACTTACTAAAAATAGTAAGTGTGGTATTCTTAGCCCCTTGGAAACTTTGAAGGTTCTGAATTGTTATTCACGCAAATGGGTGTTCAAAAACACAAATCTTGAAAATAAGTGAAAACAAAAGACATCAATTTTTGGTGATGCAAGATTGCTCTTACATGCTCCTGTGCCAAGATGAAACTAAGCGTCAAATCCTAAAACAAATGCTTCTGATCATGCTTAATGATCTATTATCATGAAATAAAGCATCTAGACGAAGCTGAGCATAAGATTTCAAGGCAATTGTTTCCAATCATGTCGAATGATCCATTATCATGAAACAAAGCATCTAGATGAGACTGTGCATAAAATCTTAAAACAAATGTTTCTGATCACACACAATGTTTTGCTATCATGAAATAAAGCACCTAGGCACATCTAAGTGTAAAATTTTAAAACAAACGTTTCTGATCGTACACAATGATCATTATCATGAAACAAAGCATCTAGATGAAACTGAGTGAAAATTTGTAAAATGAATGTTTTTGATCACACTAAATGATGCAATATCATGAAATAAAGCATCTAGATGAAACCAAGTGTAAAATTTGAAACAAATGTTTCTGATCACATTGAATGATCCATTATCACGAAATAAAGCATCTAGACAAAGCTGAGCGTAAAATTTTCAAATGAATGTTTCTGATCACGCTCAATCATCAGTTGTCATGAAATAACACATATGGACAAAACTGATCGTAAAATTTCAAGACAAATGTTTTCGATCACACTCAACGATCCATTATCATGAAATACAACCAAGGGATGAATCCTCACAAACTCGAACCTTCAATACCTTGAAATCTAGATGCGATCTTGAGATGAGATTTACCGAGAATGCTTATTTGACTATTCCGAAGCTCTGTGGAAAATTTTGGGGTCAACCGCTTCTCCGACAAGACTTACTAAAAATAGTAAGTGCTGTATTCTTAGCTCATGGGAAACTTTTAAGGTTCTGAATCATTATTCAAGCAAATGGGTGTCCAAAAACACAAATCCTGAAAAGAAGTAAAAATAAAAGACATCAATTTTGGGTGACGCAAGATTGCCCTTACATGCTCCTGCGCCAAGACGAAACTAAGTGTCAAATCTTAAAACAAATGCTTCCAATCATGCTCAATGATCTATTATCATGAAATAAAGAAAATAGATGAAACTAACCGTAAGATTTCAAGGAAATTGTTTCCAATCATGCCGAATTATCCATTATTGTGAAACAAAGTATCTAGATGAAACCATGCATAAAATCTTAAAACAAATGTTTCTGATCATGCACAATGTTTCGTTATCACGAAATAATGCACCTAGGCACATCTAAGCATAAAATTTTAAAACAAACATTTCTGATCGCATGCAGTGATTTGTTGTCATAAAACAAAGCATCTAGACGAAACTGAGTGTAAAATTGTAAAATGAATGTTTCTGATCAAACTGAATGATGCATTATCATGAGATCAAGCATCTAGATGAAACTGAGCGTAAAATTTTGAAACAAATGTTTCCGATCACGTTGAATGATCCATTATCATGAAATAAAGCATCTAGACGAAGCTGATCATAAAATTTTCAAACGAATGTTTCTGATCATGCTCAATCATCAGTTGTCATGAAACAAAGCATATGGACGAAACCGATTGTAAAGTTTCAAGACAAATGTTTCCGATCACAGTCAATGATCCATAAAATACAATCAGGGGATGAATCCTCACAAACTAAAAAATTCAATATCTTGAAATCCAGACGCGATCTGGAGATGACATCTTCTGAGAATGCTTATTTGAGTATTCTGAAGCTCTAGGGAAAATTTTGGAGTCAATCGCTTCTCTGACAAGACTTACTAAAAATAGTAAGTGTGGTATTCTTAGCCCGTTGGAAACTTTAAAGGTTCTGAATCGTTATTCACGCAAATGGGTGTCCAAAAACACAAATCTTGAAAAGAAGTGAAAACAAAAGACATCAATTTTGGGTGACGCAAGATTGCCCTTACATGCTCCTGCACCAAGATGAAACTAAGCGTCAAATCTTAAAACAAATGCTTCCGATCATGCTCAATGATCTATTATCATGAAATAAAGCATCAAGACGAAGCTGAGCATAAGATTTCAAGGCAATTGTTTCCAATCATACTGAATGATCTATTATGATGAAAAAAAGCATCTAGATGGAACCGCGCATAAAATCTTAAAATAAATGTTTCTGATCACACACAATGTTTCGTTATCACGAAATAAAGCACCTAGGCACATCTAAGCGTAAAGTTTAGAAACAAACGTTTTTGATCGCACGCAGTGATTTGTTATCATGAAATAAAGCATCTAGAAGAAACTAGGTGTAAAATTGTAAAATGAATGTTTCTGATCACACTGAATGATGCAATATCATGAAATAAAGCATCTAGATGAAACCGAGTGTAAAATTTAGAAACAAATGTTTCTGATCACGTTGAATGATCCATTATCATGAAATAAAGCATCTAGATGAAGCTGAGCATAAAATTTTCAAACGAATGTTTCCGATCATGCTCAATGATCAGTTGTCATGAAATAAAGCAAATGGATGAAACCGATCGTAAAATTTGAAGAGATGTTTCTGATCACACTCAATGATCCATTATCATGAAATACAATCAAAGGATGAATCCTCACAAACTTGAAACTTCAATATCTTGAAATCTAGATGCGATCTTGAGAAGAGATCCACCAAGAATGCTTATTTGACTATTCCGAAGCTCTGGGGAAAATTTTGTGGTCAACCACCTCTCCGACAAGACTTACTAAAAATAGTAAGTGCGATATTCTTAGCCCGTTGGAAACTTTGAAGGTTATGAATTGTTATTCACGCAAATGGGTGTCCAAACACACAAATCTTGGAAAGAAGTGAAAACAAAAGACATAAATTTTTAGGTGACGCATGATTGCCCTTACATCCTCCTGTGCCAAGATGAAACTAAGCGTCAAATCTTAAAACAAATGCTTCCGATCATGCTCAATGATGTATTATCATGAAGTAAAGCATCTAGATGAAGCTGAGCGTAAGATTTCAAGGCAATTGTTTCCAATCATGCCAAATGATCCATTATCATGAAACAAAGAATCTAGATGAAACCACACATAAAATCTTAAAACAAATGTTTCTGATCAGACACGATGTTTTGTTATGACGAAATAAAGCACCTAGGCACATCTAATTGTAAAATTTTAAAACAAACATTTCTGATCACACGCAGTGATTCATTATCATTGAACAAAGCATCTAGACTAAATTGAGTGTAAAATTGTAAAACGAATGTTTCTGATCACACTGAATGATGCAATATCCTGAAATAAAGCATCTAGATGAATCCGAGCATAAAATTTTGAAACAAATGTTTTTGATCACGTTGAATGATCCATTATCATAAAATAAAGCATCTAGATTGTCATGAAATAAAACATATGGACGATACTGATTGTAAAATTTGTAGACAAATGTTTCCGATCACACTCAATTATCCATTATAATGAAATACAATCAGGGGATGAATCCTCACAAACTTGAAACTTTAATATCTTGAAATCCAGACGTGATCTTGAGATGAAATCTACCGAGAATGCTGATTTGACTATTTTGAAGCTCTAGGGAAAATTTTCTGGTCAACTGCTTCTCTGACAAGACTTACTAAAAATAGTTAGTGGGGTACTATTAGCCCATTGGAAACTTTGAAGGTTCTGAATTGTTATTCACGCAAATTCTTGTCTAAAAACACAAATCTAGAAAAGAAGTGAAAACAAAAGACATGAATTTTGGGTGATGCAAGATTGCCCTTACATGCTCCTGCACTAAGATGAAACTAAGCGTCAAATCTTAAAACAAATGCTTTCGATCATGCTCAATGATGTATTATCATGAAATAAAGCATCTAGACGAAGCTGAGCGTAAGATTTCAAGGCAATTGTTTCCAATCATGTCGAATGATCCATTATCATGAAATAAAGCATCTAGATGAAACCGTGCATAAAATCTTAAAACAAATCTTTCCGATCACACACAATGTTTCGTTATCACCAAATAAAGCACCTAGGCACATCTAAGCATAAAATTTTAAAAGAAATGTTTCTAATTGCATGCAGTGATTCATTATCATGAAACAAAGCATCTAGAGGAAACTGAGTGTAAAATTGTAAAATGAATGTTTCCGATCACACTAAATGATGAAATGTCATGAAATAAAGCATCTAGACGAAACTGAGCAAAAAATTTTGAAACAAATGTTTCTAATCACGTTGAATGATCCATTATCATGAAATAAAGCATCTAGACGAAGCTGAGTGTAAATTTTTCAAACGAATGTTTCCAATTACGCTCAATCATCAGTTGTCATGAAATAAAGCATATGGACGAAACCGATCGTAAAATTTCAAGACAAATGTTTCTGATCACTCTAAATGATCCATTATCATGAAATACAATTAGGGGATGAATCCTCAGAAACTTAAAACTTCAATATCTTGAAATCTAGACACGATCTTGAGATGAGATCTACCGAGAATGCTTATTTGACTATTCTGAAGCTCTGGAGAAAATTTTGGGGTCAACCACTTCTCCGACAAGACTTAGAAAAATAGTAAGTGTGGTAGTCTTAGCCCGTTGGAAACTTTGAAGGTTCTGAATTGTTATTCACACAAATGGGTGTCCAAAAACAAAATTCTTGAAAAGAAGTGAAAACAAAAGACATCAATTTTGGGTGACGTAATATTGCCCTTACATGCTCCTGCAGCAAGATGAAACTAAGCGTCAAATCTTAAAACAAATGCTTTTAATCATGCTCAATCATCTACTATCATGAAGTAAAGCATCTAGACGAAGCTGAGCATAAGATTTCAAGGCAATTGTTTCCAATCATGCCGAATGATCCATTATCATGAAACAAAGCATCTAGATGAAACCACGCATAAAATCTTAAAACAAATGTTTCTGATCACACACAATGTTTCGTTATCACGAAATAAACTACCTAGGCACATCTAAGCATAAAATTTTAAAACAAATGTTTCTGATTGCACGCAGTGATTCATTATCATGAAACAAAGCATCTAGACGAAACTGAGTGTAAAATTGTAAAATGAATGTTTTTGATCACACTGAATGATGCAATATCATGAAATAAAACATCTAGATGAAACTGAGCGTAAAATTTTGAAACAAATGTTTCCAATCACATTGAATGCTCCATTATCATGAAATAAAGCATCTAGACGAAGTTGATCGTAAAATTCTAAACAAATGTTTCCAATCACGCTCAATCATCAGTTGTCATGAAATAAAGCATATGGATGAAACCAATCATAAAATTTCAAGACAAATGTTTCCGTTCACAATCAATGATCCATTATCATGAAATAGAATCAGGGGATGAATCCTCACAAACTCGAAACTTCAATATCTTGAAATCCAGACGCGATCTTGAGATGAGATCTACCGAGAATGCTTATTTGACTATTCCAAAGCTTTGGGGAAAATTTTGGAGTCAACCGCTTCTCTAACAAGACTTGCCAAAAAAAAATTTCGGGGTCAACCACTCCGACAAGACTTACTAAAAATTGTAAGTGTGGTATTTTTAGCCCGTTGGAAACTTTGAAGGTTCTGAATCGTTATTCACACAAATGGGTATCCCAAAACACAAATCTTGAAAAGAAGTAAAAATAAAAGATATCAATTTTGGGTAATGCAAGATTGCCTTACATGCTCCTACACCAAGATGAAACTAAGTGTCAAATCTTAAAACAAATGCTTCCGATCATGCTCAATGATCTATTATCATGAAATAAATCATCTAGACGAAGCTGAGCATAAGCTTTCAAGACAATTGTTTCTAATCATGCCGAATGATCCATTATCATGAAACAAAGCATCTAGATGAAACCGCGCATAAAATCTTAAAACAAATATTTCTGATCACACACAATGTTTCGTTATCACGAAATAAAGCACCTAGGCACATCTAAGCGTAAAATTTTAAAACAAACATTTTTGATCGCACGCAGTGATTCATTATCATGAAACAAAGCATCTAGATGAAACTCAGTGTAAAATTGTAAAACAAATGTTTCTGATCACACTGAATGATGCAATACCATGAATTAAAGCATCTAGATGAAATCGAGCGTAAAATTTTGAAACAAATGTTTCCGATCACGTTGAATGATCCATTATCATGAAATAAAGCATGTAGACGAAGCTGAGCGTAAAATTTTCAAACGAATGTTTCTGATCATCAATCATCAGTTGTCATGAAATAAAGCATATAGACGAAACCGATCGTAAAATTTCAAGACAAATATTTCTGATCACACTCAATGATCCATTATCATGAAATACAATCAGGGGATGAACCCTCACAAACTCAGAACTTCAATATCCTTAAATCTAGATGCGATCTTGAGATGAGATCTACCGAGAATGCTTATTTGACTATTCCGAAGCTTTGGGAAAAATTTTGGGGTCAACCGCTTCTCCGACAAGACTTACTAAAAATAGTAAGTGTGGTATTCTTAGCCCGTTGCAAACTTTGAAGGTTCTGAATCATTATTCATGCAAATGGCTGTTCAAAAACAAAAATATTGAAAAGAAGTGAAAATAAAAGACATCAATTTTGGGTGACGTAAGATTGCCCTTACATGCTCCTACACCAAGATGAAACTAAGCATCTAATCTTAAAACAAATGCTTCTGATCATGCTCAATAATCTATTATCATGAAGTAAAGCATCTAGACGAAGCTGAGCGTAAGATTTCAAGGCAATTGTTTCCAATCATGCCGAATGATCCATTATTATGAAACAAAGCATCTAGATGAAACCGCGCATAAAATCTTAAAACAAATGTTTCCGATCACACCAATGTTTCGTTATCATGAAATAAAGTACCTAGGCACATCTAAGTGCAAAATTTTAAAACAATGTTTTTGATCACATGCAGTGATTCGTTATCATGAAATAAAGCATCTAGATGAAACTGAGTGTAAAGTTTTAAAACAAATGTTTATGATCACACTGAATGATCCAATATCATGAAATAAAGCATCTAGATGAAATCGACCATAAAATTTTGAAACAAATGTTTCCGATCACGTTGAATGATCCATTATCATGAAATAAAGTATCTAGACAAAGCTGAGTGTAAAATTTTCAAACGAATGTTTATGATCACGCTAAATCATCAGTTGTCGTGAAATAAAGCATATGGACAAAACTGATCATAAAATTTCAAGACAAATGTTTCCGATCACACTCAATGATGTATTATCATGAAATACAATAAGAGGACGAATCCTCACAAACGTGAAACTTAAATATCTTGAAATCTAGACGTGATCTTGAGATGAAATCTACCAAGAAAGCTTATTTTACTTTTCTGAAGCTTTGGGGAAAATTTTGGGGTCAACTGCTTCTCTGATAAGACTTGCTAAAAATAGTAAGTGTGGTATTCTTAGCCCGTTGGAAACTTTGAAGGTTCTAAATCGTTATTGAAGCAAACGGGTGTCCAAAAACACAAATCTTGAAAAGAAGTGAAAACAAAACACATCAATTTTGGGTGATGCAAGATTGCCCTTACATGCCCCTACACCAAGATGAAACTAAGCATCAAATCTTAAAACTAATGCTTCCAATCATGCTCAATGATGTATTATAATGAAACAAAGCATCTAGACGAAGCTGAGCGTAAGATTTAAAGACAATCGTTTCTAATCATGTCAAATGATCCATTATCATGAAATAAAGCATCTAGATGAAACCGAGCATAAAATCTTAAAACAAATTTTTTTGATCACACACAATGTTTTGTTATCAGGAATTAAAGCATCTAGGCACATCTAAGTGCAAAATTTTAAAACAAATGTTTCTGATCACACGTAGTGATTCGTTATCATGAAATAAAGCATCTAGACGAAACTGAGTATAAAGTTTTAAAACAAGTGTTTCTGATCACACTGAATGATCCAATATCATGAAATAAAGCATCTAGATGAAACCGAGCGTATAATTTTGAAACAAATGTTTTCGGTCACAGTGAATGATCCATTATCATGAAATAAAGCATCTAGACAAAGTTGAGCGTAAAATTTTCAAACGAATGTTTCTGATCATGCTTAATCATCAGTTGTCATGAAATAAAGCATATGGATGAAACTGATCGTAAAATTTCAAGACAAATGTTTCTGATCACACTCAATGATCCATTATAATGAAATACAATTAGAGGATGAATCCTCACAAACTCAAAAATTCAATAACTTGAAATCCAGATGTGATCTTGAGATGAAATCTAAGAAGAATGCTTATTTTACTATTCCAAAGCTCAGGGGAAAATTTTGGGGTCAACCTCTTCTCTGATAATCCCTGCTAAAAATAGTAAGTGTGGTATTCTTAGCACGTTGGCAGCTTTGAAGGTTTTGAATCGTTATTCAAGCAAATGGGTGTCCAAAAACATAAATCTTGAAAAGATGTCAAAATAAAAGACATCAATTTTGGGTGATGCAAGATTGCCCTTACATGCTCCTGCACCAAGATGAAACTAAGCGTCAAATATTTAAACAAATGCTTTCGATCATGCTCAATGATGTATTATCATGAAACAAAGCACCTAGATGAAGCTGCATGTAAGATTTCAAGACAATCATTTCCAGTCATGTCGAATGATCCATTATCATGAAATAAAGCATCTAGATGAAACCGCGCATAAAATCTTAAAACAAATGTTTCTGATCACACACAATGTTTCGTTATCACGAAATAAAGCATCTAGGCACATCTAAGCACAAAATTTTAAAACAAATGTTTTTGATCACACGCAGTGATTCGTTATCATGAAATAAAGCATCTAGACGAAACTAAGTGTAAAGTTTTAAAACAAATATTTCTGATCACACTAAATGATCTAGTATCATGAAATAAAGTAAATAGATGAATCCAAGCGTAAAATTTTGAAACAAATGTTTCCAATCATGTTGAATGATCCATTATCATGAAATAAAGCATCTAGACGAAGTTGAGCGTAAAATTTTCAAACCAATGTTTCCGATCATGCTCCATCATCATTGGTCATGAAATAGAGCATATGGATGAAACTAATTGTAAAATTTCAAGACAAATCTTTCTGATAACACTCAATGATCCATTAACATGAAATACAATCAGAGGATGAATCCTCACAAACTTGAAAGTCCAATATTTTGAAATCTAGATGCGATCTTGAGATGAAATCTACCAAGAATGTTTATTTTACTATTTTGAAGCTCTGGAGAAAATTTTGGGGTCAGCCGCTTCTCCGATAAGACCTGCTAAAAATAGTGAGGTATTCTTAGCCCGTTGGAAACTTTGAAGGTTTTGAATCGTTACTCAAGCAAATGGGTGTCCAAAAACACAAATCTTGAAAAGAAGTGAAAACAAAAGACATCAATTTTGGGTGATACAAGATTCTTTTACATGCTCCTACACCAAGATGAAACTAAGCGTCAAATCTTAAAACAAATGCTTCCGATCATGCTCAATGATGTATTATCATGAAACAAAGCATCTAGACGAAGCTGAGCGTAAGATTTCAAGGCAATCGTTTCTAGTCATGTCGAATGATCCATTATCATGAAATAAAGCATCTAGATGAAACCAAGCATAATATCTTAAAACAAATGTTTCCAATCACACAATGTTTCGTTATCATGAAATAAAGCATCTAGGCACATCTAAGCGTAAAATTTTAAAACAAATGTTTCTGATCACACGTAGTGATTCGTTATCATGAAATAAAGCATCTAGATGAAACTGAGTGTAAATTTTTATAACAAATGTTTCTGATCACACTGAATGATCTAGTATCATGAAATAAAGCATCTAGATGAAACTGAGCGTAAAATTTTGAAACAAATGATTCTGATCACGTTGAATGATTCATTATCATGAAATAAAGCATCTAGACAAAGCTGAGCGTAAAATTTTCAAACGAATGTTTCTGATCATGCTCTATCATCAGTTGTCATGAAATAAAGCATATAGACGAAACTGATCGTAAAATTTCAAGACAAATGTTTCTGATCACACTCAATGATCCATTATCGTAAAATACAATTAGAGGATGAATCCTCACAAACTTGAAACTTCAATATCTTGAAATCCAGATGCGATCTTGAGATGAAATCAACCGAGAATGCTTATTTTACTATTCCGAAACTCTAGGTAAAATTTTGGGGTCAACCGCTTCTCCGATAAGACCTGCTAAAAATAGTAAGTGTGGTATTCTTAGCCCGTTGGAAACTTTGAAGGTTCTAAATCGTTATTCAAGCAAATGGGTGTCCAAAGACACAAATCTTGAAAAGAAGTGAAAACAAAAGACATCAATTTTGGGTGATGCAAGATTGCCCTTACATGCTCCTGCACCAAGATGAAACTAAGCGTCAAATCTTAAAACAAATACTTTCGATCATGCTCAATGATGTATTATCATGAAACAAAGCATCTAGACGAAGCTGAGCGTAAGATTTCAAGATAATCATTTCCAATCATGCCGAATGATCCATTATCATGAAATAAAGCATCTAGATAAAACTGAGCATAAAATCTTAAAACAAATGTTTCTGATCAGACGCAGTGATTCGTTATCATATAATAAAGCATCTAGACGAAACTGAGTGTAAAGTTTTAAAACAAATGTTTCTGATCACACTGAATGATCCAATATCATGAAATAAAGCATCTAGATGAACTCGAGCGTAAAGTTTTGTAACAAATGTTTCTGATCACATTGAATGATCCATTATCATGAAATAAAGCATCTAGACAAAGCTGAGCGTAAAATTATCAAACGAATGTTTCCAATCATGCTTAATCATCAGTTGTCATGAAACAAATAAAATGGACGAAACCGATCGTAAAATTTCTAGACAAATGTTTCCAATCACACTCAATTATCCATTATCATGAAATACAATCAAAGGATGAATCCTCACAAACTTGAAACTTCAATATCTTGAAATCTAGATGCAATTTTGAGATGAAATCTACCAAGAATGCTTATTTTACTATTCTAAAGCTCTGGGGAAAATTTTGGGGTCAACCGTTTCTCCGATAAGACCTGCTAAAAATAGTAAGTGTGGTATTCTTAGGCCGTTGGTAACTTTGAAGGTTCTTAATCATTATTCAAGCAAATAGGTGTCCTAATACACAAATCTTGAAAAGAAGTGAAAACAAAAGACATCAATTTTGGGTGATGCAAGATTGCCCTTACATGCTCCAGCACCAAGATGAAACTAAGCTTCAAATCTTAAAACAAATGCTTTCAATCATGCTCAATGATTATTATCATGAAACAAAGTAGCTAGATGAAGCTGAGCATAAGATTTGAAGACAATCATTTCCAATCATGCCGAATGATCCATTATCATGAAATAAAGCATCTAGATGACACCGAGCATAAAATCTTAAAACAAATGTTTCCAATCACACATAATGTTTCATCCTACTCATGATGTGACCAAACTGATTGTTCCAACGTGTCTAAATGGGTACATTTACACTAGGCATGGTCCTTTTTTTCACCTAAACATGTCGAAACAGTCTGAGCTACATTGTATCGACGATATCCCTGAAGAGTCCAAAGTGCAAAAAGGCAACAATCTTTGATGAGATGTTACTCAAAAACTATGTCACTTAGAAACATTATGTCTAAAGCAACATGATTATTTGGAGTGCCTCTACAATAACCTCTCTCAATTTTTTATATCTCTAAGGCATTTGCCCATGGTGAAAGGTTTTCTGCTGCCCAAAAAATCGTCAGAAGGAGGTAGTGTAAAGTTGCAAAGGGGTGTAACTTTCATCCTGCTCTTGATGTGACCAAACTAACTGTTCCAACGTGTCTAGATGGGTACATTTACACTAGGTATGGTCCTATTTTTCACCCAAACATGTCGAAACAATCTAAGCTACATTGTACCAATGATATCCCTGAAGAGTCCAAAGTGCAAAAAGACATCAATCTTTGATGAGATGTTACTTGAAAATTGTGTCACTTAGAAATATTCTGTTGAGGCAACACGATCATGTAGAGTGCCTCTACAATAACCTCTGTCAGTTTTTTATATCTTTGAGACATTTGCTCGTGGTGAAAGGTTTTTTGCTGCCCTAAAAATCATCAGAAGGTGGCAGTGTAAAGTTGCAAAGGGGTGTAACTTTCATCTTGCTCCTGATGCGACCAAATTGACTATTCCAATGCATCCAGATGGGTACATTTACGCTAGGTATGGTCCTTTTTTTCACCCAAACATGTCAAAACAGTCCAAGCTACATTGTACCGACGATATCCCTGAAGAGTCCAAAGTGCAAAAAGGCAGCAATCTTTGATGAGATGTTACTCAAAAACTGTGTCACTTAGAAACATTATGTCTAATGTAACGTGACCACATAGAGTTTCTCTACAATAACCTCTCTCAGTTTTTTATATCTCCAAGGTGTTTGCCCATGGTGAAAGGTTTTCTGCTGCCCAAAAATCATCAGAAGGAGGCAGTGTAAAGTTGCAAAGCATTGCTAAGAAATCCTCAATACTCAAACACTCCAATGAATTGAAGCAACTTCTTCTTAGGCACAAATGTAAGGGTACACAAGGGGAAACTGGTGCCTAGATGACTTAGTGCATTTCTATGACTTCATTCACATGTTTAAATGTTTGAGAAACTCTCCTTTACTAAGCGCTTGTCCTCATGTCAATGTTAAGCTTTATACCTCCTAGGCACTCAATTAGGTGATGTCATTAGATACAACTTACCCTTAGGCACCAATGTAGCTTCTTCAATCCACCACACTTCTAGGCACTCAAATTTGAGGTCTTGGAGTTGTATCTTATTCCTAGGTGCAATTGGATGATCTTCCTAGATCTAGACGCTCATGATGGTGGGAAATTACATGAAGGGGTGCCTAAGTCTAATTTAACTTTGTATTTGATATTTTATGACTCCAATTGACTAGGAATGGCTCAATTTCTAAAGTGCTAACTCAATAATGTAAGTTTAAGGTCTTTTCCTCGTAGGTGCCAATTAATGAGTTCACTAGATGCAATTTCTCCTGGACTTGAAGATTGTGAAAGAACTTGAAGCTTGGATGGATGTCTTCGAATGTTTGATGAAGAAGTGTTCCAACTTGAAAGGTCCTTTGAAGTGTAGATATTGATGATAACACTTTCCCTTATATGTGAAGTAGATGACTTCTCAAGGAGGCTTGAATGTATTAGAGGGACTTGAAATTGAATGGATGTCTTTGGAATGCTTGATGATGATGAGAAGTTCCTTTGGAGTGGCTACATGTTGATCTTGAAGCGATGATTGATGAAGAATCTAGTTGATACTTGAAGATGAATGGAACTTGAAGTGATAGATGGAAGTCTTCGAACATGATGCAACTGGTGATGTCGTTGATGAAGAAGACTTGAAATATATCGTGTTGTGACCTCTTGGAGTAGCTACCTCTTGAAGTGGTGTTTCCTTGGTAGTGATTACTTCCATCTTAACTCTCTAGCATGAATGAATATGAAAGGCTCCTTTGGAGCAGCTACATGATGACTCTAGGTGACTCCAAGCTCTTGCTCCTACCTTTTCCTTCAATCTTCCTACAATACAAACCAAGAAACACATCAATCCTCATGATAAACATTTTATAACACAAAGAAATCCTCTTTAAACATGGAATAATCTTACTACAAATCTAGGCGCATATATAGGTAAAAAGAAAAGCAAAGGGCACCTAACACAAGTTGGTCCATATTTATCACTTTAAATGATTTCAAACAATTGTAATGGCTTAAAGAGGTCAATCTCCCTTAAGAGATTCATTCAAAAGGTGTCTTTCAATGCAATTTCTCCCTTCGGTGCCATAATGGGTTTGTACTGATGGAGAGTGCGCCTAGATTTAAATGTCTTTATACTTGCAATTTTGCAATTCTAAATGATGAGACATGTCTTAGAATGAATTCTATCTTTCAAGCGCTCACTCCAAAAGGTCATCTCATGCAATTTCACCCAAGGCGCTCATTGAGGTGTCCTCAGAGGCTAAAGTGCACCTAACTCAATTGCCTTTATCTTTATCATTTTTGTGCTTTCAACAATTGAAAATGACTTACAGTGATCCTTTCTCTCAAGGCACTCACCTATTGATATGAAATCAAGTTATTTCCCTTAGGCACAATTTTAGGCTTGTATGGGTGAAAAGTGTGCCTTACATCCTTAGGTGGTTCTTTCTAATTCTTAATGATTTCAATCAAATGCCAAGTGTCTAAGGAAGCTTTTGTCTTGAGATGATTAAATTTTGAGGTTCAAATCCCTTCCTTAATCAAGGCACAATCTGAGGGTTGTATAGATGAAAGTTGACTTCAACTTGGGCGCTCATTTGAGTTGGGAGGAGCTAGAATTTGTGCCTAGATTGGAGATAGATATTTTGGCTTATTTGATGATGGTCTCAAGTCTCTCTACCAAGGCGCATTTTGATGATGTTCTTATTTAAACTCTTATGAAGACTATCTCATCCCTAAGTGCTCATCCTCATGATTTTCATGCACTTAGACTTCAAGGCGCCAAAACTAGTAGGAAAATTCACAATGAGCACCTTTGCTTTGGAAGAATTTCTTATTGATCATTAGGCACACTTTGGAGTTGATATGTACTTCCTTTACTTCCATGTACTCAATTCATCATAATTATTGTCAAAGACTTCTCCAAGTTGATTGATAACATGCTTCTTGATGTTAAGATCCTTCATTCACTCCTTAGATCTAGGCACTCATGATGGTGGGAAATTACATGAAGGGTGCCTAAGGTTCAAGATAGGTTCTTTCCACTCATCTTAACTTTTAATCATTGTAGTTAATCTCAAAAGACATCATCCAAAATGAGAAACCTCCAAGACTTGTCATTGTAAGTTGATTTCCTCCAAGGCGCCAATACAAGGTTCTTTTGAAGGCAAAGGGCGCCTAGGCTTATGGGGCTCAATTTGATGTATTTATTGAAAGATTAAGGTGAATTGTTGCTTATTGAAAATGCCACTTAGTCCTTCATTTGCATTCTAGGCACCATTTCCTATTGACTTATATACTCCTCCTCATGCTAGGGCACCATAATGAAGTGGTTTAGACAATAGGTGCACTTCACTTACTAGAGGCTTGTTCTCCTTCCACCTTAGGCACACTTTTATGGTGGAATAGGTGTCAATGGGCACCTTGTCTTCAATGAATGCTCTCTCCAAGTTGGGCACCATTTTGAGGCTTTATGAGTTGCAAATTGCGCCTTAACCCTTCATGCTTGTTGGTCAATGTTTGAATGTTTAAGAAAGTCTCCTTTAGGCGCTCATCTTAATGACTTTTTCTCAAGGCGCAATCATCCTAATGACTTGGATATTCATCCTAGTGTTTCAGGATATCAGGCTACCAGACTTAGTCATTTTTAGGATCTCAAACATAAAGAATAACATGATGATTTATTTTTTTGTATTGATATAGTTGACATTGTATGCTACTCATAAAGAATATTAATATTTTCTGTTCAACATGATGATTCATTTTTTTTTAAATACAACTTTTATCTTTTAGTTCCAAAATGAGGTTTAGGTGATACTTGAATAACAATAGCTAGCTTATTGGATAAACAAACATCCTATGTAATACAATTGGACTTTAAATATTTGAAGTAGCCATCTACAAATATCCATTCAAACGTGGATTTATAATGCAAGTATGGACACCATCAATAAAAAAGATTTGTATTAACCAAATATCCATATAAACATACATCAATATCTATCGATATAAGTATAACATATATACAAAATAGCCATATAGACTTACAAGAATGCCATATAGGCATACAATGTCAACTATATACAATACAAATATATGTCCACAAATGCCATATAGGCATACAACAAAGGAACACAATAAAAAGTCATTCCCCTCTGGCTGGTGAAGAGAATAGATCACGGGTAGCCTTTGATCTTCTAGGGGATGGAGATGCGCATGTGGGTGGTCTACTACAAACCCGAGGGCTGCTCCTATTTAGTTCTTCCTGCATCTTTAGTTCTTACAATAAAAAGTATAGACATTAATATATAGAAATTACATGTTATAAAAAAATAAAACATTTAACAAAATAATCACTTATCGCTACCATATAATCTGTCTCCTCACTTGCCTCAGTAGCAGGAATAGGCCGTGGTGATGTCATGTCCTATAGAAACCATCTAGATAGAAATTAAACTTCAAATCAATAATCTTTTGATTTTTCAAAAATAGACAACTATAACAATGAATGTAAATTGATATTTACTAATCTACCTCATACCCCTGTTAATGCCATGGAGCTATGAATCGCAGAGGTCACACCATGCTCCATTGCCCTATGAACATGGGGAGGTGTCTCCGTAGCCTGCATCATCTGGAAATAAAACAACATTATTCAATTACGAAAACTATAATAGTGATGCAAATCATGGCTCCTAACATACACACACATTCATCTAAACATGGAAGTACACACAATAAATCACACAAGTCACATACAAAAATTTAGTAAGTACAATTCATTCATTAAACTATTTATTTTATTACCTCCGTAAAGCTTTGAAGTCCACCACTGCTAGCAGGTGTTGCCGTGAAATCTAGAATATTAACCTATTCAACATCCAAAATTAGATATTAGAATACCATTCATCTAACGATGCTATTCACATGTAATATTTATAATTGTTTACTAGTTACATACCCTGATAGTAGATGATCTAGTGTAAAATGCAGGTGGAGAACCACTGAAAATTGTATCGATGCTATGACCCTAAAATTTCATTAAAATCATTAATTTAAATTAGTTAATCTTGCATTTCAAAAATAAAATTTAATAAATTAAATTCAATAAACTTGCTAATATTTACCTGAGTATCAAGGCTGAAAGTCTCACTCATGAGGGTATCTGTCATCACCATCTAATCAGCTGCAGATGTAGCCTGTGCACCTACATCCTGACTATCCATGGGGTCATAACCATAGGTTGACCTGCAAGCCTGACAAGCATGGGGTGGGACCCTACTCCTCGCACTATCTCCCAACCCACTCTTTGCTTCAGGACTAGCATGCTCTATGATGCTCTGGGTCAAGGCACCAATGGACTGAAGTGTATCGACCTCAACACTCTCCTTCACAATGGAAGGTATAGAAACATGCTCATGGGCTGGTCAACTGATTACTCATCTCACTGCCCATTGTGGGTCAACACGTGCCCTTGGTCTATCTTGTGCTGACCCCCCACCTCTACCCTGGAAGTCTCGCATATCAAAGTAGTTTAGCACTTTATTGAGGACAAACTCGCAGTAGAGTTTCCTCAAAAAGTATTGTGAGATCTCATTATTATTGCATGGAGGATGGTCAAAAACCATCCACCACCTCTACCTAAAATTGTCCCTTAGCACTTGGTTGTTGCACCAATGGATAGAGAACCTCTTGCATGTAATGGGTGGAGGTTGATTTGTCTGTGGGTTTGTGAAAATTGAACACAAGTCTAATTTTGTGATTTGTAATTTTTTCACATCTTGGTATGACAGCTTGTCTGCATAATAATCTCTAAACTCTCTTCTCTTATCTGTCCAACTAGTTATTTGCTTGCTAATTGAATCTACATTTGATAACATAGATTCAAGAGATTCAGCAAGTGTGGACCTATGCAAAGTTAAAGTGGAAGGATCTTTCAACCTTGCAATTATATCTTCAATTTCTTTTTTGTTGTTTTCAATTTGCCCCATTATATTTTCTTGTGTTCCAGGGGCATGTCGAGGAATGGATGGAGGAGGTTGTTGTTCTACAAGATTTTGTAGATTTTGAGGAGGAGGAGGAGGTGCATTAACATTTCCTGACAATTAACGAAATATACATCAAAAAACAACTCAAACCTACCTATTTAGAAGCAAATTCAAACAAAAAGACAAATAAACTCACTCCTTTGGCGTGCTCGACGTCATGGCGGCATTTTGGCGATGAATTGATAAGATTTTTGTGTTGAATTGAGAAATCCAAAATGCGAGTGTGCTTCCTAGGGTTTGCAGACCACGAGAATAGTGGAGAAAAAAGAAATGAAATGAAATGAGATGAGTTTTTTTTTTAATTTATAATAGGTGATAACGCGCTCATGTTATAATGCGAGCACGTTATGGTTTGGTTTTGACGATCCTTAGGCTTATCATTACCAAACCATAATGCGAGCGCATTATAACATGCTCACATTTTGCATTATTTTTTTTTAAAACAATTTGGCCACTTTTTGGCCCCCCATCTTTTTGCAATTACCCCATGCTCCTACACCAAGATGAAACTAAGCATCAAATCTTAAAATAAATGCTTTCGATCATGCTTAATGATGTATTATCACGAAAATAAAGCATCTAGATGAAGCTGAGCGCAAGATTTCAAGACAATCATTTCCAATCATGCCGAATGATCCATTATCATGAAATAAAGCATCTAGATGAAACTGAGCATAAAATCTTAAAACAAATGTTTCTGATCACACACAATGTTTTGTTATGATGAAATAAACCATCTAGGCACATATAATCGTAAAATTTTAAAACAAATGTTTCTGATCACATGCAGCGATTCATTATCATGAAATAAAGCATCTAGACGAAACTGAGTGTAAGTTTTAAAACAAATGTTTCTGATCACACTTAATGATCCAATATCATGACAAAGCATCTAGATGAAACCGAGCATAAAATTTTGAAACAAATGTTTCTAATCACGTTGAATGATCCATTATCATGAAATAAAGCATCTAGATGAAGCTGAGCGTAAAATTTTTAAACGAATGTTTCCGATCATGCTCAATCATCAGTTGTCATTAAACAAAGCAAATGGACGAAACTGGTCGTAAAATTTCAAGACAAATGTTTCCGATCACACTCAATGATCCATTATCATGAAATATAATCAGAGGATGAATCCTCACAAACTCAAAACTTCAATATCTTGAAATCCAGACATGATCTTGAGATGAAATCTACCAAGAATGCTTATTTTACTATTCCGAAGCTCTGGGAAAAATTTTGGGGTCAACCGCTTCTTCGATAAGACCTGCTAAAAATAGTAAGTGTGGTATTCTTAGCCCGTTGGAAACTTTGAAGGTTCTGAATCGTTATTCAAGCAAATGGGTGTCCCAAAACAAAAATCTTGAAAAGAACTAAAAACAAAACACAGCAATTTTAGGTGATGCAAGATTGCCCTTACATGCTCCTGCACCAAGATGAAACCAAGCATCAAATCTTAAAACAAATGCTTCCGATCATGGGCAATGATGTATTATCATGAAACAAAGCATCTAGACAAAGTTAAGGGTAAGATTTCAAGACAAACGTTTCCAATCATGCCAAATTGTCCATTATCATTAAATAAAGCATCATGATGAAACCGAGCATCAAATCTAAAAACAAATGTTTACGATCACATACAATGTTTCGTTATGACCAAATACAGCATCTAGGCACATTTAAGCATAAATTTTTTCATAAAAATGTTTCTGATCACATGCAGTGATACATTATCATGAAATAAAGCATCTAGACGAAACTGAGTATAAAGTTTTAAAACAAATGTTTCTGATCACAATGAATGATCTAATGTCATGAAATAAAGTATCTAGATGAAATCGAGCGTAAAATTTTGAAACAAATGTTTTCGATCACGTTGAATGATCCATTATCATGAAATAAAGCATCTAGATGAAGTTGAGTGTAAAATTTTCAAACAAATTTTTTCGATCACGCTCAATCATCAGTTGTCATGAAACAAAGCACATGGACGAAACTGACCGTAAAATTTTAAGACAAATGTTTCTGATCACACTCAATGATCCATTATCATGAAATACAATCAGAGGATGAATCCTCACAAACTCAAAACTTTAATATCTTGAAATCTAGAGGCGATCTTGAGATGAAATCTACCAAGAATGCTTATTTTACTATTCCGAAGCTCTGGGGAAAATTTTGGGGTCAACCGCTTCTCCGATAAGACTTGCTAAAAATAGTAAGTGTGGTATTCTTAGCTCGTTGGAAACTTTGAAGATTCTAAATCATTACTCAAGCAAATGGGTGTCCAAAAACATAAATCTTGAAAAGAAGTGAAAACAAAACACATCAATTTTGGGTGATGCAAGATTGCCCTTACATGCTCCTGCACCAAGATGAAACTAAGCATCAAATCTTAAAACAAATGCTTCTAATCATGCTCAATGATGTATTATCATGAAATAAAGTATCTAGATGAAGCTGAGCATAAGATTTCAAGACAATCGTTTCCAATCATGCCGAATGATCCATTATCATGAAATAAAGCATCTAGATGAAACTGAGTATAAAATCTTAAAACAAATGTTTCCAATCACACACAATGTTTCATTATGACGAAATAAAAGAATCTAGGCACATCTAAGCATAAAATTTTAAAACAAATGTTTTTGATCACACGCATTGATTCGTTATCATGAAATAAAGCATTTAGATGAAAACTGAGTGTAAAGTTTTAAAACAAATATTTCTGATCACACTGAATGATCGAATATCATGAAATAAAGCATCTAGATAAAACTGAGCGTAAAATTTTGAAACAAATGTTTCTGATCACATTAAATGATCCATTATTATGAAATAAAGCATCTAGACAAAGCTGAGCGTAAAATTTTCAACTGAATATTTTTTATCACGCTCAATCATCATTTGTCATGAAACAAAGCAAATGGACGAAACTGATCATAAAATTTCAACACAAATGTTTCCGATCACACTCAATGATCCATTATCATGAAATACAATTAGAGGATGAATCCTCACAAACTCAAAACTTCAATATCTTGAAATCTAAACGCGATCTTGAGATGAAATCTACCAAGAATGCTTATTTTACTATTCTAAAACTCTGGGGAAAATTTTGGGGTCAACCACTTCTTCAATAAGACCTGCTAAAAATAGTAATTATGGTATTCTTAGCCCATTCGAAACCTTGAAGGTTCTGAATCGTTATTCAAGCAAATGGGTGTCCAAAAACACAAATCTTGAAAAGAAGTGAAAACAAAAGACATCAATTTTGGGTGATGCAAGATTGCCCATACATGCTCCTGCACCAAGATGAAACTAAGAGTCAAATCTTAAAACAAATGCTTCTGATCATGCTCAATGATGTATTATCATGAAACAAAGCATCTAGATGAAGCGGAGCGTAAGATTTCAAGACAATCATTTCCAATCATGCCGAATGATCCATTATCATGAAATAAAGCATCTAGATGAAACTGAGCATAAAATCTTAAAAAAATGTTTCTGATCACACACAATGTTTCGTTATCATGAAATAAAGCATCTAGACACATCTAAGCGTAAAATTTTAAAACAAATATTTCTTATCACACGCAGTGATTTGTTATCATGAAATAAATCATCTAGACAAAACTGAGTGTAATATTTTAAAACAAATGTTTCTGATCACACTGAATGATCCAATATCATGAAATAAAGCATCTAGATGAAACCGAGCGTAAAATTTTGAAACAAATGTTTCTAATCACATTGAATGATCCATTATCATAAAATAAAGCATCTACATGAAGCTAAGTGTAAAATTTTCAAACAAATGTTTCTGATCACGCTCAATCATCAATTGTCATGAAACAAAGCATATGGACGAAACTGATCGTAAAATTTCAAGACAAATGTTTCCGATCACACTCAGTGATCCATTATCATGAAATAATGTTAGAGGATGAATCCTCACAAACTCCAAACATCAATATCTTGAAATTCAGACGTGATCTTTAGATGAAATCTACCAAGAATTCTTATGTTACTATTTCAGAGTTCTAGGGAAAATTTTGGGGCCAACCGCTTCTCCGCTAAGATCTGCTAAAAATAGTACCTGTGGTATTCTTAGCCCATTGGAAACTTTGAAGGTTCTAAATCGTTATTCAAGCAAATGGGTGTCCAAAAACAAAAATCTTGAAAAGAAGTGAAAACAAAACACATCAATTTTGGGTGATCCAAGATTGCCCTTACATGTTCCTGCACCAAGATGAAACTAAGCGTCAAATCTTAAAACAAATGCTTCTAATCATTCTCAATGATGTATTATAATGAAACAAAGCATCTAGACGAAGATGGGTGTAAGATTTTGAGATAATCGTTTACAATCATGTCGAATGATCCATTATCATGAAATAAAGCATCTAGATGAAACTGAGCATAAAATCTTAAAACAAATGTTTCCGATCACATACGATGTTTCATTATGACGAAATAAAGCATCTAGGCACATCTAAGCGTAAAATTTTAAAACAAATGTTCCTGATCACAATGAATGATCCAATATCATGAAATAAAGCATCTAGATGAAACTGAGCATAAAATTTTGAAACAAATATTTTCGATCACGTTGAATGATCCATTATCATGAAATAAAGCATCTAGATGAAGTTGAGCGTAAAATTTTCAAAGGAATGTTTCCGATCACGCTCAATCATTAGTTGTCATGAAGCAAAGCACATGGACGAAAGTGATCGTAAAATTTCAAGACAAATGTTTTCGATCACACTCAATGATCCATTATCATGAAATACAATTAGAGGATGAATCCTCACAAACTCAAAACTTCAATATCTTGAAATCCAGACGCGATCATGAGATGAAATCTACCAAGAATGCTTATTTTACTATTCTGAAACTCTGGGTAAAATTTTGGGGTCAACCGCTTATCCGATAAGACCTACTAAAAATAGTAATTGTTGTATTCTTAGCCTGTTGGAAACCTTAAAGGTTCTGAATTGTTATTCAAGGAAATGGGTGTCCAAAAACACAAATATTGAAAATAAGTGAAAACAAAACACATCAATTTTGGGTGATGCAAGATTGCCCTTACATGCTCCTGCACCAAGAAGAAACTAAGCATCAAATCTTAAACCAAATGCTTCCGATCGTGCTCAATGATGTATTATCATGAAACAAAGCATCTAGACGAAGCGGAGTGTAAGATTTCAAGACAATTATTTCCAATCATGTCGAATGATCCATTATCATGAAATAAAGCATCTAGATGAAATCGAGCATAAAATCTTAAAAAAAATATTTCTGATCACATCCAGTGTTTCATTATCATGAAATAAAGCATCCAGGCACATCTAAGTGTAAAATTTTAAAACAAATGATTATGATCACACGCAGTGATTCGTTATCATGAAATAAAGCATCTAGATGAAACTGAGTGTAATGTTTTAAAATAAATGTTTTTGATCACATTGAATGATCCAATATCATGAAATAAAGTATTTAGATGAAACCAAGCATAAAATTTTGAAACAAATGTTTCCAATCACATTGAATGATCCATTATCATGAAATAAAGCATCTAGACGAAGCTAAGTGTAAAATTTTCAAACGAATGTTTCCCATCACGCTCAATCATCAGTTGTCATGAAATAAAGCACATGGATGAAACTGATCGTAAAATTTCAAGACAAATGTTTCTGACCACACTCAATGATCCATTATCATGAAATAAAGCCAGAGGATGAATCCTCACAAACTTGAAACATCAATATTTGAAATCTAGATGCGATCATGAGATGAAATCTACCAAGAATGCTTATTTTACTATTCCGAATCTGTGGGGAAAATTTTGGGGTCAACCACTTCTTCGATAAGACCTGCTAAAAATAGTAAGTGTGGTATTCTTAGCTCGTTAGAAACTTTGAAGGTTTTGAATTGTTATTTAAGCAAATGGGTGTCCAAAAACACAAATCTTGAAAAGAAGTGAAAACAAAACACATCAATTTTGGGTGATGCAAGATTGCCCTTACATGTTCCTGCACCAAGATGAAACTAAGTGTCAAATCTTAAAACAAATGCTTTCGATCATGCTCAATTATGTATTATAATGAAACAAAGCATCTAGACGAAGATGGGCATAAGATTTTGAGACAATTATTTCTAATCATGCCGAATGATCCATTATCATAAAATATAGAATCTAGATGAAACCGAGCATAAAATCTTAAAACAAATGTTTCTAATCACACACAATGTTTCATTATCACGAAATAAAGCATCGAGGCACATCTAGGCGTAAAACTTGAAAACAAATGTTTCTGATCACACGCAGTGATTCGTTATCATGAAATAAAGCATCTAGATGAAATTGAGTGTAAAGATTTAAAACAAATGTTTCCAATCACACTGAATGATCGAATATCATGAAATAAAGTATCTAGATGAAACTGAGCATAAAATTTTGAAACAAATGTTTCCGATCACGTTGAATGATTCATTATCATGAAATAAAGCATCTAGATGAAGCTGAGGGTAAAATTTTCAAACAAATGTTTCCGATCACACTCAATCATCAGTTGTCATGAAACAAAGCATATGGATGAAACTAATCGTAAAATTTCAAGACAAATGTTTTCGATCACACTCAATGATCCATTACCATGAAATACAATCAAAGAAAGAATCCTCACAAACTTGGAACTTCAATATCTTGAAATCCAGATGCGATCTTGAGTTGAAATCTACCAAGAATGCTTATTTTACTATTCCGAAGCTCTGGGGAAAATTTTGGGGTCAACTGCTTCTCCGATAAGACCTACTAAAAATAGTAAGTGTGGTATTCCTAGCCCATTGGAAACATTGAAGGTTCTGAATCGTTATTCAAGCAAATAGGTGTCCAAAAACACAAATCTTGAAAAGAAGTGAAAACAAAAACACATCAATTTTGGGTGATGCAAGATTGCCCTTACATACTCCTGCACCAAGATGAAACTAAGCATCAAATCTTAAAACAAATGCTTCTGATCATGCTCAATGATGTATTATCATGAAACAAAGCATCTAGATGAAGTTGAGCATAAGATTTCAAGACAATCCTTTCCAATTATGCCGAATCATCCATTATCATGAAATAAAGCATCTAGATGAAACCGAGCATAAAATCTTAAAACAAATATTTTTGATCACACACAATGTTTTGTTATCATGGAATAAAGCATCCAGGCACATCTAAGTGTAAAACTTTAAAACAAATGGTTCTGATCACACGCAGTGATTCGTTATCATGAAATAAAGCATCTAGATGAAACGAAGTGTAAAGTTTTAAAACAAATGTTTCTGATCACACTGAATGATCCAATATCATGAAAAAAAGCATCTAGATGAAACCGAGCATAAAATTTTGAAAAAATGTTTCTGATCACATTGAATGATCCATTATCATGAAATAAAGCATCTAGATGAAGCTGAGGGTAAAATTTTCAAACAAATGTTTTTGATCACGCTCAATCATCAGTTGTCATGAAATAAAGCATATGGAAGAAACTGATCGTAAAATTTCAAGACAAATGTTTCCAATCACAGTCAATGATCCATTATCATGAAATACAATCAGAGGATGAATCCTCAAAAACTCAAAACTTCAATATCTTGAAATCTAGATGCGATCTTTAGATGAAGTCTACCAAGAATGCTTATTTTCCTATTCTGAAGCTTTGGGGAAAATTGTGGGGTCAACTGGTTCTCTGATAAAACCTGTTAAAAATAGTAAGTGTGGTATTCTTAGCCTGTTGGAAACTTTGAAGATTCTGAATCGTTATTCAAGCAAATGGGTTTCCAAAAACACAAATCTTGAAATGAAGTGAAAACAAAACACATCAATTTTAGGTGATGCAAGATGCCCCTTAAATGCTCCTGCACCAAGATGAAACTTAGTGTCAAATCTTAAAACAAATGCTTCCAATCATGCTCAATGATGTAGTATCATGAAACAAAGCATCTAGACGAAGATGAGCGTAAGATTTCAAGACAATCATTTCCAATCATGCAGAATGATCCATTATCATCAAATAAAGCATCTAGATGAAACCGAGCATAAAATCTTAAAACAAATGTTTGCGATCACACACAATGTTTCGTTATCACGAAATAAAGCATCGAGGTACATCTAGTCGTAAAACTTTAAAAAAATGTTTCTGATCACACGCAGTGATTCGTTATCATGAAATAAAGCATCTAGATGAAACCACATTTAAAATTTTAAAACAAATGTTTCTGATCATACTGAATGATCCAATATCATGAAATAAAGTATGTAGATGAAACTGAGCGTAAAATTTTGAAACAAATGTCTCCGATCACGTTGAATGATCCATTATCATGAAATAAAGCATCTAGATGAAGCTAAGCATAAAATTTCCAAACGAATGTTGCATCAGGAGCTGTCAAACTAGGTGCTAAAGCATGAGTGTTTTGTATCCATTGAGCAAAGATAGGTTGTAATTGTATAGCAGTATCTGAAAACATATCTTTAGGACGTCCTAAAGCACTCATAGTATCATTATGAATATATAGACCAAAACTATGGAAGCCTAAGAAAATACATGCCCAGTTGAGGTGTGATATAATTGCATCACGATGTCTCAGAACACGATCTAAAAGATTGTTGTATTGAGTAGTCGGATCATAGTCTCTTACCATAAAAATAGCTGCATGTGCAGCAGCGCCAACTATGAGAAATCCACCAATCCACATATGGTGCGTGAACAGAGAGAGTTGGGTACCATAGTCAGTAGCTAGATATGGATAGGGAGGCATAGAATACATATGGTGAGCTACGACAATAGTTAAAGATCCTAACATAGCTAGATTAAGAGCTAATTGAGCATGCCATGAAGTAGTTAAGATCTCGTAAAGACCTCTATGTCCTTCCCCTGTAAATGGACCTTTATGAGCTTCCAAAATTTCCTTGAGGTTATGGCCAATACTCCAATTGGTCCTATACATATGACCAGCGATTAGAAAAAGAATTGCAATAGCCAAATGGTGGTGTGCAGTATCGGTCAGCCACAGACCCCCCGTTACTGGGTTGAGTCCTCCACGAAAAGTCAAAAATTCTGAATATTCCGACCAATTCAGGGTGAAAAATGGGGTCAATCCCTCAGCAAAACTGGGATAAAGTTGAGCTAAAAGCTCACGATTTAAAATAAATTCATGAGGAAGTGGTATCTCTTTAGGGTCCACTCCAGCATCTAGGAGTTGATTAATAGGTAAAGAAACGTGTATTTGGTGGCCTGCCCAAGCTAGAGACCCAAGTCCTAGTAACCCTGCTAAATGGTGGTTCAACATGGATTCTACATCTTGGAACCAAGCCAATTTTGGAGCAGCTTTGTGATAATGGAACCAACCAGCAAAAAGCATTAACGCTGCAAAGATCAATGCACCAATTGCGGTGCAGTAAAGTTGTAATTCACTAGTTATTCCGGATGCTCGCCAAATCTGGAAGAACCCAGAGGTTATTTGTATTCCTCGAAAACCTCCACCTACATCTCCATTCAAAATTTCTTGACCTACTATTGGCCAAACTACCTGAGCACTGGGTTTAATGTGAGTAGGATCGCCTAGCCATGCTTCATAATTGGAGAAACGAGCGCCGTGAAAGTACATCCCACTTAGCCAAATAAAGATGATGGCTAATTGACCAAAATGAGCACTAAATACTTTGCGGGAAATCTCTTCCAAATCATTGGTATGGCTATCAAAATCGTGAGCATCAACATGTAGGTTCCAGATCCAGGTGGTAGTATTAGGTCCCTTAGCTAGTGTCTTTGAGAAATGACCGGGTTTATCAGTTTCCATGAAATAAAGCATATGGACGAAACTGATCGTAAAATTTCAAGTCAAATGTTTCTGATCACACTCAATGATCCATTATCATGAAATACAATCAGAGGATGAATCCTCATAAACTTGAAACTTCAATATCTCGAAATCCAGATGCGATCTTGAGTTGAAATCTACTAAGAATGCTTATTTTACTATTCTGAAGCTCTGGAGAAAATTTTGGGGTCAATAGCTTCTCTGATAAGACCTGCTAAAAATAGTAAGTGTGGTATTCTTATCCCGTTGCAAACTCTGAAGGTTCTAAATCATTATTCAAGCAAACGGGTATCCAAAAACACAAATATTGAAAAGAAGTGAAAACAAAACACATCAATTTTGGGTGATGCAAGATTGCCCTTACATACTCCTGCACCAAGATGAAACTAAGTCAAATCTTAAAACAAATGCTTCTAATCATGCTCAATGATGTATTATCATGAAACAAAGCACCTAGATGAAGCTGAGCGTAAGATTTTAAGACAATCATTTCCAATCATGCCGAATGATCCATTATCATGAAATAAAGCATCTAGATGAAGCCGAGCATAAAATTTTAAAACAAATGTTCCCGATCACACACAATGTTTCTTTATCACGAAATAAAGCATCCAGGCACATCTAAGTGTAAAACTTTAAAACAAATATTTCTGATCACACGTAGTGATTCGTTATCATGAAATAAAGCATCTAGACGAAACTGAGTGTAAAGTTTTAAAACAAATGTTTCTGATCACACTGAATGATGCAATATCATGAAATAAAGCATCTAGAAGAAACCAAGCATAAAATTTTGAAACAAATGTTTATGATCACGTTGAATGATACATTATCATGAAATAAAGCATCTAGACGAAGCTGGGAGTAAATTTTTTAAACGAATGTTTCCGATCACACTAAATCATCAGTTGTCATCAAACAAAGCATATGGACGAAATTGATCGTAAAATTTTAAGACAAATGTTTCTGATCACACTCAATGATCCATTATCATGAAATACAATCAGAGGATGAATCCTCACAAACTTGAAACTTCAATATCTTGAAAGCTAGACGTGATCTTGAGATGAAATCTACCAAGAATGCTTATTTTACTATTTTCAAGCTCTGGGGAAAATTTTGGGGTTAACCACTTCTCCGATAAGACCTGCTAAAAATAGTAATTCTGGTATTCTTAGCCCATTTGAAACTTTGAAGGTTCTGAATCGTTATTCAAGAAAATAAGTGTCAAAAATCACAAATCTTGAAAAGAAGTGAAAACAAAACACATCAATTTTGGGTAATGCAAGATTGCCCTTACATGCTTCTGTACCAAGATGAAACTAAGAGTCAAATCTTAAAACAAATGCTTTCGATCATGCTCAATGATATATTATCATTAAACAAAACATCTAGATGAAGATGGGCATAAGATTTGAAGACAATTGTTTCCAATCATGCCGAATGATCCATTATCATCAAATAAAGCATCTAGATAAAACCAAGCATAAAATCTTAAAACAAATGTTTCCGATCACACATAATGTTCCATTATCACGAAATAAAGCATCTACGCACATCCAAGCATAAAATTTTAAAACAAATGTTTTTGATCACACGCAAATGATTCATTATCATGAAATAAAGCATCTAGATGAAACTGAGTGTAAAGTTTTAAAACAAATGTTTCTAATCACACTTAATGATCCAATATCATGAAATAAAGCATCTAGATAAAATCAAGCGTAAAATTTTGAGACAAATGTTTCTGATCATGTTGAATGATCCATTATCATGAAATAAAGCATCTAGACGAAGCTTAGCGTAAAATTTTCAAATGAATGTTTCCGATCACGCTCAATGATCAGTTGTCATGAAACAAAGCATATGGATGAAACTGATTGTAAAATTTCAAGACAAATGTTTCTGATCGCACTCAATGATCCATTATCATGAAATACAATCAGACGATGAATCCTCACAAACTTGAAACTTTAATATGTTGAAAACCAAACGCGATCTTGAGATGAAATCTACCAAGAATGCTTATTTTACTATTCCGAAGCTCTAGGGAAAATTTTGGGGTCAACCGCTTCTCTGATAAGACCTGTTAAAAATAGTAAGTGTGGTATTCTTAGCATGTTGGAAACTTTGAAGGTTCTGAATAGTTATTTAAGTAAATGGGTGTCCAAAAACACAAATCTTGAAAAGAAGTAAAAATAAAAGACATCAATTTTGGGTCATGCAAGATTGCGCTTAGATGCTCCTACACCAAGATGAAACTAAGCGTCAAATCTTAAAACAAATGCTTTCGATCATGCTTAATGATGTATTATCATGAAACAAAGCATCTAGACGAAGATGGACGTAAGATTCCAAGACAATCGTTTCCAATCATACTGAATCATCCATTATCATGAAATAAAGCATCTATAAGAAACCAAGGATAAAATATTAAAACAAATGTTTCTAATCACACACAATGTTTCGTTATCACGAAATAAAGCATATAGGCACATCTAAGCCTAAAATTTTAAAACAAATGTTTCTGATCACACGCAGTGATTTGTTATCATGAAATAAAGCATTTTGATGAAACCGAGTGTAAAATTTTGAAACAAATGTTTTCGATCACGTTGAATGATCCATTATCATGAAATAAAGCATGTAGACGAAGATGAGCGTAAAATTTTCAAACGAATGTTTCCGATCACGCTCAATCATCAGTTGTCATGAAATAAAGCACATGGACGAAACTGATTGTAAAATTTCAAGACAAATGTTTCCGATCACACTCAATGATCCATTATCATGAAATACAATCAAAGGATGAATCCTCACAAACGCGAAACTTCAATATCTTGAAATCCAGATGCGATCTTGAGATGAAATCTACCAAGAATGCTTATTTTACTATTCTGATCACACGTAGTGATTCGTTATCATGAAATAAAGCATCTAGACGAAACTGAGTGTAAAGTTTTAAAACAAATGTTTCTGATCACACTGAATGATGCAATATCATGAAATAAAGCATCTAGATGAAACCAAGCATAAAATTTTGAAACAAATGTTTATGATCACGTTGAATGATACATTATCATGAAATAAAGCATCTAGACGAAGCTAGGAGTAAATTTTTCAAACGAATGTTTCCGATCACACTAAATCATCAGTTGTCATCAAACAAAGCATATGGACGAAATTGATCGTAAAATTTTAAGACAAATGTTTCTGATCACACTCAATGATCCATTATCATGAAATACAATCAGAGGATGAATCCTCACAAACTTGAAACTTCAATATCTTGAAAGCTAGACGCGATCTTGAGATGAAATTTACCAAGAATGCTTATTTTACTATTTTGAAGCTCTGGGGAAAATTTTGGGGTTAACTGCTTCTCCGATAAGACCTGCTAAAAATAGTAATTCTGGTATTCTTAGCCCATTTGAAACTTTGAAGGTTCTGAATCGTTATTCAAGAAAATAAGTGTCAAAAATCACAAATCTTGAAAAGAAGTGAAAACAAAACACATCAATTTTGGGTGATGCAAGATTGCCCTTACATGCTTCTGTACCAAGATGAAACTAAGTGTCAAATCTTAAAACAAATGCTTTCAATCATGCTCAATGATATATTATCATTAAACAAAACATCTAGATGAAGATGGGCGTAAGATTTGAAGACAATTGTTTCCAATCATGCCGAATGATCCATTATCATCAAATAAAGCATCTAGATAAAACCAAGCATAAAATCTTAAAACAAATGTTTCCGATCACACATAATGTTCCGTTATCACGAAATAAAGCATCTACGCACATCCAAGCATAAAATTTTAAAACAAATGTTTTTGATCACACGCAAATGATTCGTTATCATGAAATAAAGCATCTAGATGAAACTGAGTGTAAAGTTTTAAAACAAATGTTTCTAATCACACTTAATAATCCAATATCATGAAATAAAGCATCTAGATAAAATCAAGCGTAAAATTTTGAGACAAATGTTTCTGATCATGTTGAATGATCCATTATCATGAAAAAAAGCATCTAGACGAAGCTGAGCGTAAAATTTTCAAATGAATGTTTCCGATCACGCTCAATGATCAGTTGTCATGAAACAAAGCATATGGATGAAACTGATTGTAAAATTTCAAGACAAATGTTTCTGATCGCACTCAATGATCTATTATCATGAAATACAATCAGACGATGAATCCTCACAAACTTGAAACTTTAATATGTTGAAAACCAAACGCGATCTTGAGATGAAATCTACCAAGAATGCTTATTTTACTATTCCGAAGCTCTAGGGAAAATTTTGGGGTCAACCGTTTCTCTGATAAGACCTGTTAAAAATAGTAAGTGTGGTATTCTTAGCATGTTGGAAACTTTGAAGGTTCTAAATAGTTATTTAAGTAAATGGGTGTCCAAAAACACAAATCTTGAAAAGAAGTAAAAATAAAAGACATCAATTTTGGGTCATGCAAGATTGCCCTTAGATGCTCCTACACCAAGATGAAACTAAGCATCAAATCTTAAAACAAATGCTTTCGATCATGCTCAATGATGTATTATCATGAAACAAAGCATCTAGACGAAGATGGACGTAAGATTCCAAGACAATCATTTCCAATCATACTGAATCATCCATTATCATGAAATAAAGCATCTATAAGAAACCAAGCATAAAATATTAAAACAAATGTTTCTGATCACACACAATGTTTCGTTATCATGAAATAAAGCATATAGGCACATCTAAGCCTAAAATTTTAAAACAAATGTTTCTGATCACACGCAGTGATTTGTTATCATGAAATAAAGCATTTTGATGAAACCGAGTGTAAAATTTTGAAACAAATGTTTCCGATCACGTTGAATGATCCATTATCATGAAATAAAGCATGTAGACGAAGATGAGCGTAAAATTTTCAAACGAATGTTTCCGATCACGCTCAATCATCAGTTGTCATGAAATAAAGTACATGGACGAAACTGATCGTAAAATTTCAAGACAAATGTTTCCGATCACACTCAATGATCCATTATCATGAAATACAATCAAAGGATGAATCCTCACAAACTTGAAACTTCAATATCTTGAAATCCAGATGCGATCTTGAGATGAAATCTACCAAGAATGCTTATTTTACTATTCTGAAGCTCTGGGGAAAATTTTAGAGTCAACCGCTTCTCTGATAAGACCTACTAAAAATAGTAATTGTGATATTCTTAGCCCGTTGGAAACTTTGAAGGTTCTAAATCATTATTCAAGCAAATGGGTGTCCAAAAACACAAATCTTGAAAAGAAGTGAAAACAAAACACATCAATTTTTGGGTGATGCAAGATTGCCCTTACATGCTTCTATACCAAGAGCAAACTAAGTGTCAAATCTTAAAACAAATGCTTCTGATCATGCTTAATGATGTATTATCATGAAATAAAGCATCTAGAAGAAGATGGGCGTAAGATTTCAAGACAATCGTTTCCTATCATACTGAATGATCCATTATCATGAAATAAAACATCTAGATGAAACCGAGCATAAAATCTTAAAACAAATGTTTCTGATCACACACAATGTTTCGTTATCACAAAATAAAGCATCTAGGCACATCCAAGTGTAAAATTTTAAAACAAATGATTTTTATCACACGTAGTGATTTGTTATCATGAAATAAAGCATCTAGATGAAACTGAGTGTAAAGTTTTAAAACAAATGTTTCTGATCACACTGAATGATCCAATATCATGAAATAAAGCATCTAGATGAAACCGAGCGTAAAATAATGAAACAAATGTTTTCGATCACGTTGAATGATCCGTTATCATGAAATAAAGCATCTACACGAAGCTAAGCGTAAAATTTTCAAACGAATGTTTCCTATCACGCTCAATCATCAGTTGTCATGAAACAAAGCACATGGACGAAATTGATAATAAAATTTCAGGACAAATGTCTCTGATCACACTCAATGATCCATTATCATGAAATACAATCAGAGCATGAATCCTTACATACTCAAAACTTCAATATCTTGAAATCCAGATGCGATCTTTAGATGAAATCTACCAAGAATGCTTATTTTACTATTCTAAAGCTCTACGAAAAATTTTGGGGTCAATCGCCTCTCTGATAAGAGCTGCTAAAAATAGTAGGTGTGGTATTCTTAGCCTGTTGGAAATTTTGAAGGTTCTGAATCTTTATTTAAGCAAATGGGTGTCTAAAAACACAAATCTTGGAAAGAAGTGAAAACAAAACAGATCAATTTTGGGTGATGCAAGATTGCCCTTACATGGTCCTACACCAAGACGAAACTAAGCCTCAAATCTTAAAACAAAGGCTTTTGATCATGCTCAATGATGTATTATTATGAAACAAAGCATCTAGACGAAGTTGAGCATAAGATGTCAAGTGTGAGGCCTACCTTTTTACATTACTGTTTATGAGATTATTTGCAGTGCTTTTGTTATTATTATTATGTTAAGAGACTATTGATTTCTGAATTCTGGATTATTGAACTTATGTGATTTTTAAGAAAATAATTGTGCAATGATATTAGATGTTATTTTCTGCATTCTGGATTATTGAACCTATTTGATTTTAAGGAAATAATTGTGCAATGATAATTCAGATATTGTTTTGAAGAAAATGAAGAATGGAAAGGGAAACTCAATATGATTCTATGGTTGATGTTTAAGAAGCATGTATTTAGTTTTGCTTCGGCTATGATATCTATATGTGATATTGACTTCGAGTTTGAGTGTGCAAGTATTTCTAACAAAACCACTATTACAGGAGACCATCTCATACCTATGTTGTTCCCTTGTGAGCTGATCTAGTTCAATGAGGAACTGAGATCAACCTCTTGTTTTGAAAAATTGTGGTATTGTCGTAATGTGTTATTTTTGCATGAGGTTAAGGGAATAAGGGTTTTATCTAAATTATTTTTATTATGATAAGTGTTATAAGTTGATGTTTTGTATCTTGTTTTAACTTTAATTATTTTTTACCCTTTTCATATGTTTATTTAACTCTGGGAGTCTTAACTAGGTGTAAAAACAACCCTAGGTTGTACCCCTTGGGTTTAGGGACCTTTTTGACTAGGTTAACCTTGGGTTAACTGCCATAGGGTCACCTCAACTTGGGGGTGAGGTTAAGTGACGAAAATTGGAAGCTTGGGGGACATGGGATGAGTGGAATCCCCACTCGTGCCCACTTCCAAGTCATGGAGCACTCCATGATCCCCCTCATTATGGAGGGCTTGTCTCCATGTGCCTCTTTTGGTGGGGTTCCTTTTTATGTGGGTGTTGTGTCACCCACTCTATGTTATTTTAAGTTTTCTCATTATATTTTATTTCTACATGTGGGCTATAATGGGGGACCTCATGAGTGTGTATATTTTATTAATTCCACTTCGGATAGTGAGGATATTTTATTAATTCCACTTGGGATAATGGGGATATTTTATTAATTCCACTTGGAATAGTGGGGTTATTTAAATATTACATCTTTTAAAAAATAAATTTTTAATTCATCCACTATGAATTTAAAATTCACAAATAATGTGAGCCCTTGATCTCAACTCTTGATCCTCACCTTCCATTCTCTTCTCTAAAAATCTATAAATGAGACCCTTCTCTAAGCAATTAGGAAGACAGGAATTTTGCAGGGGACTTCATTTTTTTTGCAGGTGAACTTCATTCTTGTAGGAGAGGACTTCATTCTTGCAGGGGGATTTCATTCTTGCATCCTCATCATGCCCAATTTCCTCTAGGAATTCTTCTTCTGGCATCCTCATAATGCCCAATTCTTTCTCTATTCTTCTCTTCATAGCCTCATAATGCTGAAATTATTCTAGCCATCCTATATCCTCCCTACATTATCCCTTGCTTGTGATCATAGAGAGACTATTTTTGGGGTTGGATTTTGGAGGAAAAAGAAGGAGATTTTGGAGAAGAAAGTAGAGAGGAGCTCTTCATCAGATTCTTCCATAATTGGGCTTTGGAAGGTTGGTGAACAAATTCTATCCTCTTGTGTGATCTAATGTTGATATGTGTGTTTATATCTTGGTTGTTGAAAGAGTCTTGCAATGTCTTCTTTGAGCTTTTTTGTTTATTTTTGGGTTTTGTTTTGGGGTGTAGAGAGAGCTCCTTCCAGTTGGAAGGCAATGCTCATCATGTTTAGGGAGGGGAGGTGTGACCCTCCTTGGGTGTCATCCTGGTTCTGGTTACATGATATGCCTTAAGGGCAAATTGGTACTATTTTTAGCCTTGAGGGCTTATTGGCTTTGAAAGCCTGTTTGGATATCCTTGGTTACTTGATTCATTGGAAGGCTTGAGGCCTTGTGGAATATTATACTATTGGCTTGAGGCCTTGTGATTATATTGGCTTGAGGCCTTGTGATAATTTATGAAAGGATGGCACCTAGAGGTAGAGATTGTCTACTCCCCTACCCTCCTGAACTCACCTAAGCTGGTTCATTGTATTGTGAGTCAAACCTTGAGGGTGTGTGTTTTATTTGATTTGTTGTTGTTGATCAATGTTGTGATGTGTATAGTCTATTTTACCCTGGGTATGTGGATGGTCTCCCTAGCTTGGGGGTGACCCACTTGCAGGTCTACGGTAGGGAGGAGAGCAGCTTGTGTGGTATTTCTTTCTTTGTGTGTTATGCAGGTATTCTTGGAGCTTATTGTGAAGCTTGGAGAAGATTATTGGATCTTAGAAAATATTTTATTTTCCTTAAGTCTTAAGGAGAGCATGATCTTTTAATAGCTCCTTACTTGTCGATTTTTCCAAAAGGAGAAAATTATCTCCCTATTGTTGTATAAATTGTTATTTTTGGAGTTGTGAGGAAATTCTCTCTTTTCTTAGGCTGATAGTTGTAATTTTCTTGTTCATTGAGTTTTACCATTTAGAATTAAGAAAAAGGAAAAGAAAATTTGTTTTTAAAAGGATATTAAAATTATCTAGTTCCTTCTTCTTCTACTTGCAACATTATGAGTTAGTTGATGTTTTAATTAAGTTTGTAAAAGTGTTAAAAAAATATTCCCACCATGAAATAAATGAAATTTGGGTTGCAGTATTGCTTTTGAAATTACTGCCACCTTGAGGGTCTCATCCTAGAATGGGGACTTTTTCACTTTTCAGTATTTACTATTCACTGTCACTATTCACTTTTACTATTCACTTTTCACTATTTACTATTCACTTTTCACTATTTACTATTCACTTGTACTATTCACTATTTACTTTTAATATTCACTTTTCACTATTCATTTGAAGGCAAACTATATGTAGTTTAAAACATTTGACTTGAAATAGAAATCTTAAATCAAGGAAAATGGGATTTATGTATGTATAATGTATAATACGAATTGAATAGATGCATAAACTCAGAGTTGCAATTTAGAAATACATTGTTTATACAATTACAATTTAAAAAGAGCATAGGTAAATATATTTTAATTTTAAGGAAGAGTTTCTCGAAAGTTTTGACAATTATTCTAAATTAAATGACAGGAAAATGAAGAGGAAAGTATGATCCCTTCATTTACAAAGGACACTAAAAATAAAGGCAAACAAGCCATCATAGGCATTTCATGAGTGGCCATTTTAAACTCAACTATAGATTTAGAGAATAAACGTTCAATTAAAACAGAAAAGAGATAAAGAGAAAGAACAACTAACCTTGGAAAACAAAGAGGAAAAATGCGCGGCATTTCCGAACAGGGCTAAGAGAACTAAGTAAGTTAACCTACCGTTAATCCTGTTTAGGAACAGGATGATTAATAAAATTAATTCAAACGTTGAACTAAAACCTAGAGCAGAACCCTAGGGGGACTGAGTCGAGTGAAGTTAACCAACCCTGTGTAAGTGATCTGGTTTACCAAGAAATTAGGAATAATGTAAAGGATGTAGTGATATTGCTGTTAGATAAAGAATGTGAAGAAAAAATAATAATAATAGGATAACATAAAAAGACCTTGCACAACGAGAAGGGAAAATGAGATATAAATACAATCAAAATTAAATTCCAAGAAAAGGAAAAGAGGGCAAATGAACAGATGATCGTGCTTTGTTGAAAAATGATCTATCACCTAAAACAACTTTGTTCAAATATAATTCATGAGATTAACCTAAGTCAGGGAACCACGCGTTTCCTTGTCTAGGGTGTGCGCACATGTATTTGGTACGCCGCCGTCAACTGTATTGCTTTCGCCTTAAGCATGCACCGCCGAGCACGCTTATGCATGCGAGGGGGTTTTCAGAGTAGTAAGGGAAAATTTTTGATAGTTCCTATCATGACCACATGACGCATGTGGACATGACACGTGTGTAATGTGTGTTATAACCGCATGAAAAAAGTGGGCATGACATCAAGACAATCATTTCCAATCATGCCGAATGATCCATTATCATTAAATAAAGCATCTAGATGAAACCGAGCATAAAATCTTAAAACAAATGTTTTCGATCACACACAATGTTTCGTTATCACGAAATAAGGTATCCATGCACATCTAAGTGTAAAACTTTAAAACAAATGTTTTTGATCACACAGTGATTCGATATCATGAAATAGAGCATCTAGACGAAACAGAGTGTAAAGTTTTAAAACAAATGTTTCTGATCACACTGAATGATCCAATATCATGAAATAAAGCATCTAGATGAAACCGAGCATAAAATTTTGAAACAAATGTTTCCGATCATGTTGAATGATTCATTATCATCTGGATGAAGATGAGCGTAAAATTTTCAAACGAATGTTTCCTATCACGCTCAATCATCAGTTGTCATGAAACAAAGCACATGGATGAAACTGATCGTAAAATTTCAACACAAATGTTTCTGATCACACTCAATGATCCATTATCATGAAATACAATCAGAAGATGAATCCTCACAAACTTTAAACTTTAATATCTTGAAATCCAGACGCGATCTTGAGATGAAATCTACCAAGAATGCTTATTTCACTATCCGAAGCTCTGGGGAAAATTTTGAGGTCAACCGCTTCTCTTATAAGACCTTACATGCTCCTGCACCAAGACGAAAGTAAGCGTCAAATCTTAAAACAAATGCTTCTAATCATGCTCAATGATGTATTATCATGAAACAAAGCATCTAGATGAAGTTGGGCGTAAGATTTCAAGACAATCATTTCCAATCATGCCAAATGATCCATTATTATGAAATAAAGCATCTAAATGAAGCTGAGCATAAAATCTTAAAACAAATGTTTCTGATCACACACAATGTTTTGTTATCACGAAATAAAGCATCCAGGCATATCTAAGCATAAAATTTTAAAACAAATGTTTCTGATCACTCGCAGTGATTCATTATCATGGAATAAAGCATCTAGATGAAACTGAGTGTAAAGTTTTAAAACAAATGTTTCTGATTACACTGAATGATCCAATATCATTAAATAAAGCATCTAGATGAAACTGAGCATAAAATTTTGAAACAAATGTTTCTGATCAATTCGAATGATCCATTATCATGAAATAAAGCATCTAGATGAAATTGAGGGTAAAATTTTTGAACAAATGTTTCCGATCACGCTCAATCATCAGTTGTCATGGATCAAAGAACATGGACAAAACTGATCGTAAAATTTCAAGACAAATGTTTTTTATCACACTCAATGATACATTCTCATGAAATACAATTAGAGGATGAATCCCTACAAACTTGAAACTTAAATATCTTGAAATCTAGACACGATCTTGAGATGAAATCTACCAAGAATGCTTATTTTACTATTTTGAAGCTCTAGGGAAAATTTTGGGGTCAACCGCTTCTCTAATAAGACCTGCTAAAAATAGTAAGTGTGGTATTCTTAGCCCATTGGAAACTTTGAAGGTTTTGAATCGTTATTCAAGCAAATGGGTGTCCAAAAACACAAATCTTGAAAAGAAGTGAAAACAAAACACATCAATTTTGGGTGATGCAAGATTGCCCTTACATGCTCCTGCACCTAGACGAAACTAAGCATCAAATCTTAAAACGAATGCTTCCGATCATGCTCAATGATCTATTATCATGCAATAAAGCATCTAGAGAAAGTTGAGCATAAGATTTCAAGGCAATTGTTTCCACTCTTGCCGAATGATCCATTATCATGAATTAAAGCATCTAGATGAAAATAAGAGTAAAATTTTCAAACGAATGTTTCCGATCACGCTCAATCATCAGTTGTCATGAAACAAAGCACATGGATGAAACTGATCGTAAAATTTCAAGACAAATGTTTCTGATCGCACTCAATGATCCATTCTCATGAAATACAATCAGAGGGTGAATCCTACAAACTCGAAACTTTAATATCTTGAAATCTAGATGCAATCTTGAGATGAAATCTACCAAGAATGCTTATTTTACTATTCCAAAGCTCTGGAGAAAATTTTGGGGTCAACCGCTTCTCCGATAAGACCTGCTAAAAATAGTAAGTGTGGTATTCTTAGCCCGTTGGAAACTTTGAAGATTCTGAATCGTTATTCAAGGAACTGGGTGTCCAAAAACACAAATCTTGAAAATAAGTGAAAAGAAAACACATCAATTTTGGGTGATGCAAGATTGCCCTTACATGCTTCTGCACCAAGACGAAACTAACTGTCAAATCTTAAAACAAATGCTTCTGATCATGCTCAATGATGTATTATCGAGAAAAAAAGCATCTAGACGAAGATGGGCGTAAGATTTCAAGGCAATCGTTTCCAATCATGCCGAATAATCCATTATCATAAAATAAAGCATCTAGATGAAACTGAGCATAAAATCTTAATACAAATGTCTTCGATCACACATAATGTTTCTTTATCATGAAATAAAACATCTAGGCACATCTGAGCATAAAATTTTAAAACAAATGTTTATGATCACACGCAGTGATTCTTTATCATGAAATAAAGTATCTAGATGAAACTGAGTGTAAAGTTTTGAAACAAATATTTCTGATCACACTGAATGATCCAATATCATGAAATAAAGCATCTAGATGAAACTGAGCGTAAAATTTTGAAACAAATGTTTCTGATCACGTTGAATGATCCATTATCATGAAATAAAGCATCTAGACGAAGCTGAGCATAAAATTTTCAAAGGAATTTTTCCGATCACGCTCAATCATCAGTTGTCATGAAACAACTTGCATATGGATGAAACTAATCATAAAATTTCAAGACAAATGTTTCCGATCACACTCAATGATCCATTATCATGAAATACAATTAGACGATGAATCCTCACAAACTCAAAACATCAATATCTTGAAATCCAGACGTGATCTTGAGATGAAATCTACTAATAATGCTTATTTTACTATTCCAAAGCTCAAGGAAAAATTTTGGTGTCAACCGCTTCTCTGATAAGACCTGTTAAAAATAGTAAGTGTGGTATTCTTAGCTCGTTGGAAACTTTGAAGGTTCTGAATTGTTATTTAAGCAAATGGGTGTCCAAAAACACAAATCTTGGAAAGATGTGAAAACAGAAGACATCAATTTTGGGTGATTCAAGATTGCCCTTAGATGCTCCTGCACCAACATGAAATTCAGCGTCAAATCTTAAAAGAAATGCTTTCAATCATGCTCAATGATGTATTATAATGAAACAAAACATCTAGGTGAAACTGAGCATAAGATTTCAAGACAATCATTTCCAATCATGCTGAATGATCCATTATCATGAAACAAATGTTTCCAATCACACACAATATTTTGTTATCACGAAATAAAGCATCTAGGCACATCTATTGTAAATTTTCAAACAAATGTTTCTGATCACACACAGTGACTCGTTATCATGAAATAAAGCATCTAGATGAAACTAAGTGTAAAGTTTCAAAACAAATGTTTCTGATCACACTGAATGATCCAATATCACGAAATAAAGCATCTAGATGAAACTGAGCATAAAATTTTGAAACAAATGTTTCCGATCACATTAAATGATATATTATCATGAAATAAAGTATCTAGACGAAGCTGAGCGTAAAATTTTCAAACAAATGCTTGCAATCACATTCAATCATCAGTTGTCATGAAACAAAGCACATGGACGAAACTGATTGTAAAATTTCAAGACAAATGTTTCTAATCACACTCAACGATCCATTATCATGAAATACAATCAGACGATGAATCCTCACAAATTGGAAACTTCAATATCTTGAAATCCAGACATGATCTTGAAATGAAATCTACCAAGAATGCTTATTTTACTATTCTGAAGCTCTGGGAAAAATTTTGGGGTCAACCGCTTCTCTGATAAGACCTGCTAAAAATAGTGAGTGTGGTATTCTTAGCCCATTGGAAACTTTGAAGGTTTTGAATCATTATTCAAGCAAATGGGTGTCCAAAAACACAAATCTTGAAAAGAAGTGAAAACAAAACACATCAATTTTGGCTAATGCAAGATTGCTCTTACATGCTACTGCACCAAGACGAAACTAAGCATCAAATCTTAAAAAAATGCTTCTGATCATGCTCAATGATGTATTATCATGAAACAAAGCATCTAGACGAAGATGGGCGTAAGATTTGAAGACAATCATTTCCAATCATGCCGAATGATCCATTATCATGAAATAATGCATCTAGATGAAACCGAGCATAAAATCTTAAAACAAATGTTTCTGATCACACATAATGTTTCGTTATCACGAAATAAATCATCTAGGTACATCCAAGTGTAAAATTTTAAAACAAATGTTTCTGATCACACGTAGTGATTCGTTATCATGAAATAAAACATCTAGTGAAACTGAGTGTAAAGTTTTAAAACAAATGTTTCTGATCACACTGAATGATCCAATATCATGAAATAAAGCATCTAGATTCAATCGAGCGTAAAATTTTGAAACAAATGTTTCTAATCACGTTGAATGATCCATTATCATGAAATAAAGCATCTAGATGAAGCTGAGCGTAAAATTTTCAACCGAATGTTTCTGATCACGCTCAATCATCAGTTGTCATGAAACAAAGCACATGGAAGAAACTGATCGTAAAATTTCAAGACAAATGTTTCTGATCACACTCAATGATCCATTATCATGAAATACAATCAGAGGATGAATCCTCAGAAACTCAAAACTTTAATATCTTGAAATCTAGACGCGATCTTGAGATGAAATCCACAAAGAATGCTTATTTTACTATTCCGAAGCTCTGGGGAAAATTTTTGGGTCAACCGCTTCTCTGATAAGACCTGCTAAAAATAGTAATTGTGGTATTCTTAGCCCGTTGGAAACTTTGAAGGTTATGAATTGTTATTCAAGGAAATAGGTGTCCAAAAACATAAATCTTGAAAAGAAGTGAAAACAAAACACATCAATTTTGGGTGATACAAGATTGCCCTTACATCCTTCTGTACCAAGACAAAACTAAGTGTCAAATCTTAAAACAAATGCTTCCGATCATGTTCAATGATGTATTATCATGAAACAAAGCATCTAGACAAAGATGGGTGTAAGATTTCAAGACAATCATTTCCAATCTTGCCGAATGATCCATTATAATGAAATAAAGCATCTAGATGAAACCAAGCATAAAATCTTAAAAGAAATGTTCCTGATCACACATAATGTTTGGTTATCACGAAATAAAGCATCTAGGCACATCCAAGCGTAAAATTTTAAAACAAATGTTTCTAATCACACACAATGATTCGTTATCATGAAATAAAGCATCTAGATGAAACTGAGTGTAAAGTTTTAAAACAAATGTTTCTGATCACACTGAATGATCCATTATCATGAAATAAAGCATCTACATTAAACCGAGTGTAAAATTTAGAAACAAATGTTTCCGATCATGTTGAATGATCCATTATCATGAAATAAAGCATCTAGATGAAGCTAAGCGTAAAATTTTCAAATGAATGTTTCCGATCACGCTCAATCATCAGTTGTCATGAAACAAAGCATATGGATGAAACTTATCTTAAAATTTCCAGACAAATGTTTTCGATCACACTCAATGATCCATTATCATGAAATACAATCAGAGGATGAATCCTCACAAATTTGAAACATCAATATCTTGAAATCCAGACGCGATCTTGAGATGAAGTCTACCAAGAATGCTTATTTTACTATTCTGAAGATCTGGGAAAAATTTTGGGGTCAACCGCTTCTCTGATAAGACCTACTAAAAATAGTAAGTGTGGTATTCTTAGTCCATTGGAAACTCTGAAGGTTCTGAATCGTTATTAAGCCAAATCGGTGTCCAAAAACGTAAATCTTGAAAAGAAGTGAAAACAAAATGCATGAATTTTGGGTGATGCAAGATTGTCCTTACATGCTCCTGCACCAAGATGAAACTAAGCGTCAAATCTTAAAACAAATGCTTCCGATGATGCTCAATGATGTATTATCATGAAACAAAGCATCTAGATGAAGTTGGGCATAAGATTTCAAGACAATCGTTTCTAGTCATGCTGAATGATCCATTATCATGAAATAAAGCATCTAGATGAAATCGAGCATAAAATCTTAAAACAAATGTTTCTGATCACACACAATGTTTCGTTATCATGAAATAAAGCATCCAAGCACATCTAAACGTAGAATTTTAAAACAAATGTTTCTGATCACACGCAGTTATTCGTTATCATGAAACAAAGCATCTAGACGAAACTGAGTGTAAAGTTTTAAAACAAATGTTTCCGATCACACTGAATGATCCAATATCATGAAATAAAGCATCTAGGTGAAATCGAGCGTAAAATTTTGAAACAAATGTTTCCGATCACATTGAATGTTCCATTATCATGAAATAAAGCATCTAGACGAAGCTGAGCGTAAAATTTTCAAACCAATGTTTCTGATCACGCTCAATCATCCATTGTCATTAAACAAAGCACATGGATGAAACTGATATTAAAATTTCAAGACAAATGTTTCTGATCACACTCAATGATCCATTCTCAAGAAATACAATTAGAGGATGAATCGTCACAAAATTGAAACTTCAATATCTTGAAATCTAGACACGATCTTGAGATGAAATCTACCAAGAATGCTTATTTTACTATTCTGAAGCTCTGGGGAAAATTTTGGGGTCAACTGCTTCTCCAATAAGACATGCTAAAAAGTTTAAGTGTGGTATTCTTAGCCCGTTGGAAACTTTGAAGGTTCTGAATCGTAATTCAAGCAAATGGGTGTCTAAAAACACAAATCTTGAAAAAGAGTGAAAACAAAACACATCAATTTTGGGTGATGCAAGATTGCCCTTACATGCTCCTACACCAAGATGAAACTAAGCATCAAATCTTAAAACAAATGCTTCCGATCATGCTCAATGATGTATTATCATGAAACAAAGCATCTAGATGAAGCTGAGCTTAAGGTTTCAAGACAATCGTTTACAATCATGCTGAATGATCCATTATCATGAAATAAAGCATCTAGATGAAACCGAGCATAAAATCTTAAAACAAATGTTTCTGATCACACACAATGTTTCGTTATCATGATATAAAGCATCCAAGTACATCTAAGCGTAAAACTTTTAAAAAAATGTTTTTGATCACACGCAGTGATTTGTTATCGTGAAATAAAGCATCTAGAAGAAACTAAGTGTAAAGTTTTAAAACAAATGTTTCTGATCACACTGAATCATCCAATATCATGAAATAAAGCATCTAGATGAAATCGAGCGTAAAATTTTGAAACAAATGTTTCCGATCATGTTGAATGATCCATTATCATGAAATAAAGCATCTAGACGAAGCTGAGCGTAAAATTTTCAAACGAATCATGAAACAAAGCACATGGATGAAACTGATCGTAAAATTTCAAGACAAATGTTTCCGATCACATTCAATGATCCATTATCATGAAATACAATTAGAGGATGAATCCTCACAAACTTGAAACTTTAATATCTTGAAATCTACATGCGATCTTGAGATGAAATCTACCAAGAGTGCTTATTTTACTATTCCGAAGCTCTGGGGAAAATTTTGGGGTCAACCGCTTCTCCGATAAGACCTACTAAAAATAGTAAGTGTGGTACTCTTAGCCCGTCGGAAACTTTGAAGGTTCTGAATCGTTATTCAAACAAATGGGTGTCCAAAATATAAAATCTTCAAAAGAAGTGAGAACAAAACACATCAATTTTGGGTGACGCAAGATTTCCCTTACATGCTCCTGTACCAAGACGAAACTAAGCGTCAAATCTTAAAATAAATGCTTCCGATCATGCTTAATGATGTATTATCATGAAACAAAGCATCTAGACGAAGCTGAGCATAAGAATTCAGGACAATCATTTCTAATCATGCTGAATGATCTATTATCATGAAATAAAGCATCTAGATGAAACCGAGCATAAAATCTTAAAACAAATGTTTCCGATCACGTTGAATGATCCATTATCATGAAATAAAGCATCTAGACAAAGCTAAGCGTAAAATTTTCAAACGACTATTTCCAATCACACTCAATCATTCGTTGTCATGAAACAAAGCACATGGATGAAACTGATCCTAAAATTTCAAGACAAATGTTTCTGATCACACTCAATGATCCATTCTCATGAAATACAATCAAAGAATGAATCCTCACAAACTTGAAACTTCAATAACTTGAAATCTAGATGCGATCTTGAGATGAAATCTACGAAGATTGCTTATTTTACTATTCCGAAGCTCTGGGGAAAATTTTGGGGTCAACCGCTTCTCCGATAAGACCTACTAAAAATAGTAAGTGTGGTATTCTTAGCCCGTTGGAAACTTTGAAGGTTCTGAATTGTTATTCAAGCAAATGGGTGTCCAAAAACACAAATCTTGAAAAGAAGTGAAAATAAAACACATCGATTTTTGGTGACGCAAGATTGCCCTTACATGCTCCTACACCAAGATGAAACTCAGCGTCAAATCTTAAAATAAATGCTTCTGATCATGCTCAATGATGTATTATCATGAAACAAAGCATCTAGACGAAGATGGGCGTAATATTTCTAGACAATCCTTTCCAATCATGCTAAATGATCCATTATCATGAAATAAAGCATCTAGATGAAACCGAGCATAAAATCTTAAAACAAATGTTTCTGATCACACACAATGTTTTGTTATCACGAAATAAAGCATCTAGGCACATCTAAGTGTAAAATTTTAAAACAAATGTTTCTGATCACACGCATTGATTCGTTATCATGAAATAAAGCATCTAGATGAAACTGAGTGTAAAGTTTTAAAACAAATGTTTCTGATCACACTGAATGATCCAATATCATGAAATAAAGCATCTAGATGAAACCGAGCATAAAATTTTCAAATAAATGTTTTCGATCACATTGAATGATCCATTATCATGAAATAAAGCATCTAGACGAAGCTGAGTGTAAAATTTTCAAACAAATGTTTCCAATCACACTCAATCATCAGTTGTTATGAAACAAAGCACGTGGATGAAACTGATCGTAAAATTTCAAGACAAATGTTTCCGATCACACTCAATGATCCATTATCATGAAATACAATTAGAGGATGAATCCTCACAAACTTGAAACTTCAATATCTCGAAATCTAGACGTGATCTTGAGATGAAATCTACCAAAAATGCTTATTTTATTATTCCAAAGCTCTAGGAAAAATTTTGGGGTCAACCGCTTCTCTGATAAGACTTGCTAAAAATAGTAAGTGTGGTAGTCTTAGCCCAGTGGAAACTTTGAAGGTTCTGAATTGTTATTCAAGCAAATGGGTGTCCAAAAACACAAATATTCAAAATAAATGAAAACAAAACACATCAATTTTGGGTGATGCAAGATTTCCCTTACATGCTCCTACACCAATATGAAACTAAGCGTCAAATCTTTAAACAAATGCTTTCGATCATGCTCAATGATGTATTATCATCAAACAAAGCATCTAGAAGAAGTTGAGCGTAAGATTTCCAGACGATCGTTTCCAATCATGCAGAATGATCCATTATCATGAAATAAAGCATCTAGATGAAATCGAGCTTAAAATCTTAAAACAATGTTTCTGATCACACACAATGTTTCGTTATCACAAAATAAACCATCTAGGCACATCTAAGCGTAAAACTTTAAAACAAATGTTTCTGATCACACGCAGTGATTCGTTATCATGAAATAAAGCATCTAGACAAAATTAAGTGTAAAGTTTTAAAACAAATGTTTCTGATCACATTGAATGATTCAATATCATGAAATAAAGCATCTAGATAAAACTAAGCGTAAAATTTTGAAACAAATGTTTTCGATCACATTAAATGATCCATTATCATGAAATAAAGCATCTAGATGAAGCTGAGCATAAAATTTTCAAACAAATGTTTCCGATCACGCTCAATCATCAGTTGTCATGAAACAAAGCATATGGATGAAACTGATCGTACAATTTCATGACAAATGTTTCCGATCACACTCAATGATCCATTATCATGAAATACAATCAGAGGATGAATCCTCAAAAAATTGAAACTTCAATATCTTGAAATCCAGACAAAATTTTGAGAGGAAATCTACCAAGAATACTTATTTTACTATTTTGAAGCTCTGGGGAAAATTTTGGGGTCAAACACGTCTCCGATAAGACCTGCCAAAAATAGTAAGTGTGGTATTCTTAGCCCGTTGGAAACTTTGAAGGTTCTGAATCGTTATTCAAGCAAATGGGTGTCCAAAAACACAAATCTTGAAAAGAGGTGAAAACAAAACACATCAATTTTGGGTGATGCAAGATTGCCCTTACATGCTCCTGCACCAAGATGAAACTAAGCGTCAAATCTTAAAACAAATGCTTCCAACCATGCTCAATGATGTATTGTCATGAAACAAAGCATCTAGATGAAGCTGAGGGTAAGATTTCAAGACAATCGTTTCCAATCATGCCGAATGATCCATTATCATGAAATAAAGCATCTAGATGAAACTAAGCATAAAATCTTAAAACAAATGTTTCCGATTACACACAATGTTTCATTATCACGAAATAAAGTATCTAGGCACATCTACACGTAAAACTTTAAAACAAATGTTTCTGATCACACGTAGTGATTCGTTATCATGAAATAAAGTATCTAGATGAAACTAAGTGTAAAGTTTTAAGAAAAATGTTTCTGATCACACTAAATGATCCAATATCATGAAATAAAACATCTAGATTAAACCAAGCGTAAAATTTTGAAAATAATGTTTCTGATCACGTTGAATGATCCATTATCATGAAATAAAGCATCTAGATGAAGCTGAGCATAAAATTTTCAAACGAATGCTTCTGATCACGCTCAATCACTAGTTGTCATGAAACAAAGCACATGCACGAAACTGGTCGTAAAATTTCAAGACAAATGTTTCTGATCACACTCAATGATCCATTATCATGAAATACAATCAGAGGATGAATCCTCACAAACTCAAAACTTCAATATCTTGAAATCCAGACGCGATCTTGAGATGAAATCTACAAAGAATGCTTATTTTACTATTCCGAAGCTCTGGGGAAAATTATGGGGTCAACCGCTTCTCCGATAACACCTGCTAAAAATAGTAAGTGTAGTATTCTTAGCCCGTTGGAAACTTTGAAGGCTCTGAATTGTTATTCAAGCAAATGGGTGTCCAAAAACACAAATCTTGAAAAGAAGTGAAAACAAAAGACATCAATTTTGGGTGATGCAAAGACAAAACTAAGCGTCAAATCTTAAAACAAATGCTTCCAATCATGCTCAATGATGTATTATCATGAAACAAAGCATCTCGACGAAGATGAGTGTAAGATTTCAAGACAATCATTTCCAATCATGCCGAATGATGCATTATCATGAAATAAAGCTTCTAGATGAAATCGAGCATAAAATCTTAAAACAAATGTTTCCTATCACACACAATGTTTTGTTATCACGAAATAAAGCATCTCGGCACATCTAAGCGTAAAATTTTAAAACAAATGTTTCTGATCACACGCAGTGATTCGTTATCATGAAATAAAGCATGTAGACGAAATTGAGTGTAAAGTTTTAAAATAAATGTTTCCGATCTCACTGAATGATCCAATATCATGAAATAAAACATCTAGATGAAACTGAGCGTAAAAATTTTGAAACAAATGTTTTCGATCATGTTGAATGATCCATTATCATGAATAAAGCATCTAGACGAAGCTGAGCATAAAATTTTCAAACGAATGTTTCCAATCACGCTCAAACATCAGTTGTCATGTAAAAAACCTTATGGATGAAACTGATTGCAGAATTTCATGACAAATGTTTCTAATCATAATCAATAATCCATTATCATGAAATACAATTAGAGGATGAATCCTTAAAAACTTAAAACTTCAATATCTTGAAATCTAGACGCAATTTTGAGAGAAAATCTACCAAGCATACTTATTTTACTATTTTGAAGCTCTGGGAAAAATGTTGGGGTCAAACACTTCTCTAATAAGACCTGCTAAAAATAGTAAGTGTGGTATTCTTAGCCCGTTGGAAACTTTGAAGGTTCTGAATCATTATTCAAGCAAATGGGTGTCCAAAAACACAAATCTTGAAAAGAAGTGAAAATAAAACACATCAATTTTGGGTGATGCAAGATTGCCCTTACATGCTCCTGCACGAAGATGAAACTAAGTGTCAAATCTTAAAACAAATGCTTCCGACCATGCTCAATGATGTATTATCATGAAACAAAGCATCTAGAAGAAGCTGACCATAAGATTTCAAGACAATTGTTTCCAATCATGCCGAATGATCCATTATCATGAAATAAAGCATCTAGATGAAATCGAGCATAAAATCTTAAAACAAATGTTTCTGATCACACATAATGTTTCGTTATTATGAAATAAATTATCCAAGCACATCTTCGTGTAAAACTTTAAAACAAATATTTCTAATCACACGTAGTGATTCGTTATCATGAAATAAAGCATCTAGATGAAACTGAGTGTAAAGTTTTAAAACAAATGTTTGTGATCACACTTAATGATCCAATATCATAAAATAAAGCATCTAGATGAAATCGAGTGTAAAATTTTGAAACTAATGTTTCTGATCACGTTGAATGATCCATTATCATGAAATAAAGCATCTAGATGAAGCTGAGCGTAAAATTTTCAAACGAATGCTTCTAATCACGCTCAATCACCAGTTGTCATGAAACAAAGTACATGCACGAAACTGGTCGTAAAATTTTAAGACAAATGTTTTCGATCACACTCAATGATCCATTATCATGAAATACAATTAGAGGATGAATCCTCACAAACTTGAAACTTCAATATCTTGAAATCCAGACGCGATCTTGAGATGAAATCTACCAAGAATGCTTATTTTACTATTCTGAAGCTCTGGGAAAAGTTTTGGGGTCAACCGCTTCTCTGATAACACCTGCTAAAAATAGTAAGTGTGGTATTCTTAGCCCGTTGGAAACTTTGAAGGTTCTGAATCGTTATTCAAGCGAATGGGTGTCCAAAAACACAAATCCTGAAAAGAAGTGAAAATAAAAGACATCAATTTTGGGTGATGCAAAGACAAAACTAAGCGTCAAATCTTAAAACAAATGCTTCCAATCATGCTCAATGATGTACTATCATGAAACAAAGCATCTAGATGAAGATGAGTGTAAGATTTCAAGACAATCGTTTTCAATCATGCCGAATGACCCATTATCATGAAATAAAGGTTTCTAGATGAAACCGAGCATAAAATCTTAAAACAAATGTTTCCTATCACACACAATATTTCGTTATCACGAAATAAAGCATCTAGGCACATCTAAGCGTAAAATTTTAAAACAAATTTTTATGATCACACACAGTGATTCATTATCATGAAGTAAAGCATCTAGACGAAATTGAGTGTAAAGTTTTAAAACAAATGTTTATGATCACATTGAATGATCCAATATCATGAAATAAAACATCTAGATGAAATCGAATGTAAAATTTTGAAACAAATGTTTCTGATCAAGTTGAATGATCCATTGTCACGAAATAAGGCATCTAGACGAAGTTGAGCGTAAAATTTTGAAACGAATGTTTCCGATCATGCTCAATCATCAGTTGTCATGAAACAAAGCACATGGACGAAACTAATTGTAAAATTCCAAGACAAATGTTTCCGATCACACTCAATGATCCATTATCATGAAATACAATCAGAGGATGAATCCTCACAAACTTGAAACTTCAATAACTTGAAATCCAAACGGGATCTTCAGATGACATTTACCAAGAATGCTTATTTTACTATTCTGAAGCTGCGGGGAAACTTTTGGGGTCAAATGCTTCTCTGATAAGACCTATTAAAAATAGTAAGTGTGGTATTCTTAGCACGTTAGAAACTTTGAAGGTTCTGAATCGTTATTCAAGCAAATGGGTTTCTAAAAACACAAATCTTGAAAAGAAGTGAAAACAAAACACATCAATTTTGGGTGATGCAAGATTGCCCTTACATGCTCCTACACCAAGATGAAACTAAGTGTCAAATCTTAAAACAAATGCTTCCGATCATGCTCAATGATGTATTATCATGAAACAAAGCATCTACACGAAGATGACCATAAGATTTCAAGACAATCATTTCCAATCATGCCGAATGATCCATTATCTTGAAATAAAGCATCTAGATGAAACTGAGCATAAAATCTTAAAACAAATGTTTCTGATCACACACAATGTTTCGTTATAACAAAATAAAGCATCTAGGCACATCTAAGCGTAAAACTTTAAAACAAATGTTTCTGATCATACGCAATGATTCGTTATCATGAAATAAAGCATCTAGATGAAACTGAGTGTAAAGTTTTAAAACAAATGTTTCTAATCACACTGAATGATCCAATATCATGAAATAAAGCATCTAGATGAAACCGAGCATAAAATTTTGAAACAAAAGTTTTTGATCACGTTGAATGTTCCATTATCAGGAAATAAAGAATCTAGACGAAGCTGAGCTTAAAATTTTCAAACGAATGTTTCCGATCATGCTCAATCATCAGTTGTCATGAAATAAAGCATATGGATGAAACTGATCGTAAAATTTCAAGACAAATGTTTCTGATCACACTCAATGATCCATTATCATATAATACAATCAAAGGACAAATCCTCACAAACTTGAAACTTCAATATCTTGAAATCCAGACTCGATCTTGAGATGAAATCTACCCAGAATGCTTATTTTATTATTCTGAAGCTCTACGAAAAATTTTGGGGTCAACCGCTTCTCCTATAAGACCTGCTAAAAATAGTAAGTGTGGTATTCTTAGCCCATTGGTAACTTTGAAGGTTCTGAATCATTATTCAAGCAAATGGGTGTCCAAAAACCCAAATCTTGAAAAGAAGTGAAAAAAAACACATCAATTTTGGGTGATGCAAGATTGCCCTTACATGCTCCTGCACCAATATGAAACTAAGCGTCAAATCTTTAAACAAATGCTTCTGATCATGCTCAATGATGTATTATCATGAAACGAAGCATCCAGGACAAGTTGAACGTAAGATTTCAAGACAATCGTTTCCAATCATGCCAAATGATCCATTATCATGAAATAAAGCATCTAAATGAAACCAAGCATAAAATCTTAAAACAAATGTTTCTGATCACACACAATGTTTCGTTATCACAAAATAAAGTATCTAGGCACATCTAAGCGTAAAACTTTAAAACAAAGGTTTCTGATCACATGTAGTGATTCATTATCATGAAATAAAGCATCTAGACGAAATTGAGTGTAAAGTTTTAAAACAAATGTTTCTGATCACACTGAATGATTCAATATCATGGAATAAAGCATCTAGATGAAACTGAGCTTAAAATTTTGAAACAAATATTTTCGATCATGTTGAATGATCCATTATCATGAAATAAAGCATATAGATGAAGCTGAGCGTAAGATTCTCAAACAAATGTTTCCGATCACGCTCAAGCATTAGTTGTCATGAAACAAAGCATATGGATGAAATTAATCATAGAATTTCATGACAAATGTTTCTGATCACACTCAATGATCCATTATCATGAAATACAATCAGAGGATGAATCCTCACAAACATGAAACTTCAATATCTTGAAATCCAGACGTAATCTTGAGAGGAAATCTACCAAAAATACTTATTTTACAATTCCAAAGCTCTGGGGAAAATTTTGGGGTCAAACGCTTCTCCGATAAGACCTGCTAAAAATAGTAAGTGTGGTATTCTTAGCCCATTGGAAACTTTGAAGGTTTTGAATTGTTATTCAAGGAAATGGGTGTCCAATAACAAAAATCTTGAAAAGAAATGAAAACAAAACACATCAATTTTGGGTGATGCAAGATTGCCCTTACATGCTCCTGTACCAAGATGAAACTTAGCGTCAAATCTTAAAACAAATGCTTCCGATCATGCTGAATGATGTATTATCATGAAACAAAGCATCTAGACGAAGCTGAGTGTAAGATTTCAAGACAATCATTTCCAATCATGCCAAATGATCCATTATCATGAAATAAAGCATCTAGATCAAACTGAGCATAAAATCTTAAAACAAATGTTTCCGATCACACATAATGTTTCATTATCACAAAATAAAGCATCTAGGCACATCTAAGCGTAAAACTTTAAAACAAATGTTTCTGATCACATGTAGTGATTCATTATCATGAAATAAAGCATCTAGATGAAATTGAGTGTAAAGTTTTAAAACAAATTTTTCTAATCACATTGAATGATCCAATATCATGAAATAAAGCATCTAGATGAAACCGAGTGTAAAATTTTGAAACAAATGTTTTTGATCACGTTGAATGATCCATTATCATGAAATAAAGCATCTAGATGAAGCTAAGCATAAAATTTTGAAAGAATGTTTCTGATCACGCTCAATCATCAGTTGTCATGAAATAAAGCACATGGACAAAACTGATCGTAAAATTTCAAGACAAATGTTTCTAATCACACTCAATGATCCAGTATCATGAAATACAATCAGAGGATGAATCCTCAAAAACATGAAACTTCAATATCTTGAAATCTAAACGAAATCTTGAGATGAAATCTACCCAAAATGCTTATTTTACTATTCCAAAGCTCTGGGGAAAATTTTTGGGTCAACCGCTTCTCCGATAAGACCTGCTAAAATGAGTAAGTGTGGTATTCTTAGCTCGTTGGAAACTTTTAAGGTTCTAAATAGTTATTGAAGGAAATGGGTGTCCAAAAACACAAATCTTGAAAAGTAGTTAAAACAAAACGCATCAATTTTTTGGGTGATGCAAGATTGCCCTTAAAGGCTCCTGCACCAAGATGAAACTAAGTGTCAAATCTTAAAACAAATGCTCCCGACCATGCTCAATGATGTATTATCATGAAACAAAGCATCTAGATGAAGCTGAGTGTAAGATTTCAAGACAATCATTTCAAATCATGCTGAGAGATCCATTATCATGAAATAAAGCATCTAGATGAAACCGAGCATAAAATCTTAAAACAAATGTTTCCGATCACACACAATGTTTCGTTATCACGAAATAAAGCATCCAGGCACATCTAAGCATAAAACTTTAAAACAACTATTTCTGATCACACGCAGTGATTCGTTATCATGAAATAAAGCATCTAGACAAAACCAAGTGTAAAGTTTTAAAACAAAAGTTTTTAATCACACTGAATGACCCAATATCATGAAATAAAGCATCTAGGTGAAACTGAGCATAAAATTTTGAAACAAATGTTTCCGATCACGTTGAATGATCCATTATCATGAAATAAAGCATTTAGATGAAGCTGAGCAAAAAAATTTCAAACGAATGTATCCGATCATCCTCAATCATCAGTTGTCATGAAATAAAGCACATGGATGAAACTAATCGTAAAATTTCAAGACAAATGTTTCTGATCACACTCAATGATCCATTATCATGAAATATAATCAGAGGATGAATCCTCACAAACTTGAAACTTCAATATCTTGATATCCAAATGCAATCTTGAGATGAAATCTACCAAGAATGCTTATTTTACTATTCTGAAGCTCTGGGGAAAATTTTTGGGTCAAACGCTTCTCTAATAAGACCTGCTAAAAATAGTAAGTGTGGTATTCTGAGCCCGTTGGAAACTTTGAAGTTTTTGAATCATTATTCAAGCAAATGGGTGTCCAAAAATAGAAATTTTGAAAAGAAGTGAAAATAAAACATATCAATTTTGGGTGATGCAAGATTGCCCTTACATGCTCCTACACCAAGATGAAACTAAGCGTCAAATCTTAAAACAAATGCTTCCGATCATGCTCAATGATGTATTATCATGAAACAAAGCATCTAGAAGAAGCTGAGTGTAAGATTTCAAGACAATCAGTTCTGTTGGTGCCTAAATCGACTGTCAGTTTTCGTGCAATTTTCATGCAGGCACCTTCCCAAAAAATCTAAAAAATTCCTAAGTTTCTTCTGGGTCCATCGGTGTGAGTGTCTTTTGTCTTGGCGATCATGTTGGTAACAATGGTATTTTCTTCCATCACCAAGACTTTGTCTATTGGCGACCGAAATTGATGTCTTTCTGACGTGACTAGTCCGGGCGACAGAGTGTGATTTGAAGCCTCAATCGACGAGATTATTGCTATTGGCAGATGTATTTTAGGTTCGCCAATGGGAGGTGGTCTCCCCGACAGTGTGTGTGTGGTTTGTAAGTACCATCGAGTTGTTCATCGAAGGGACTTGGTGTTCGCTCTGGCTAATGGAGCTGTATCGGCGTAACGTGGTGTGGTCGACAGGGAAGTTTTTTGTCGGGCCGATGGTTTTGGTCACACCGATGTGTTGTTTGGGTTGAAGCTTTCAGGAAGGTGACCATTGGCACAACATGGTGTATCGGGTGGACCGTGGAATGTTAAGCCAACGGAGATACTCTCACCGACGAGGGGCTATGGAGCACCATTGGCATGATGAGGACTATCGGGTGAGCCGGTGAGGGGTTCGCCGATGGGGGAGGTTACACCGATGGATGGTGGTATCGGAGGGACATTGCCTATCGGCTAGGCAGGTGATTGGTTTGCCGACGGTGTGGATCTTGCCGACGAAGGTAGTTTGGGTGTGCTATCAAGTTGACCTAAGTTGTCGGCGAGGGAGTTTTTGGTCATCCCAATGGTTTAGTTCTGGCCGACGGGGTGTGTTTTAGTGGTCATCGAGATGACTTGTGATATCGGCGGGGAAGCTTTTTGTTTGGCCGATGGGGTTAGTCTCATCGAAGGAAGTGGGCTATCAGTAGGAGTTAGGCCGATGAGCTATTGGTGGAAGGTTTGTGGGTTGAGCGGGGCAAAATGCTCAACACTTATTGTGCTCATGGCTTAGCTTATAAAGGACTCAAGCATGTTTTGCAGGATGAATGTGGGATTTTATATCATGCAGATGAAGGTCTTCCCGATAGTCTTGGTCACGCCGATGGCGTGATATGCAGGGCAGAGCATGCATTTTTAGGGTGCCTACGTGGCACATTCTCACAAGATAGTGACTTTTCAACATGATTTTGGTGCCATCAATTTTCAAGCAATGGATGGATCGACGACCATGTTTTAAAGTTGAAGTTTGGTTTTCTTTGTGTCCTCAGGTGTGTTTTGAGTGGGAGATTTCCATATGAATGCTGCGACAGTCTCCATGAGAAGATGTGGGTGGTTGAGCCTTTAATGGCAGGGTTATGCAGAGGCATGGGCTGGCAATTAATGGCCATGTACCTGATTTATGGCAAAAAATTCTCCAACGGTGGCACAAGGCTTGAGCTCATCTGCCCCTTGTCCTATTCTTGTTTCTCCATGTTTTGTCCCTGCTACATTAAATCTTTAAGGCCATTTTCCTCAAAATGAATGTATCTAGCAAATTTTGAAATATGCCATGTAATTAATGTTGAGGACCTTCCTTGCTGTATTTAGCAGGTTGTGTTTCTCATTCTGTGGTGGTTGAAAAACTGGACATTTTGGCTTTGTAATAAGACACAAGTATTTTTGGTTGCTCTGTGCAGGAGGTCTTGTGAGTTTATGTATCTCTTGTTGAATGTCTCATGCATGAATTTACTGATTTCATGATTGGTTTCATATGAGAAATGCTGTATTTGCATGTGTTTTGTTAATTATGTCTCCAGTATTGCATGTGTCCTTCTTCTGAATCTAGATATCTAAGGGGTGTCTGGTATTCTAGAATATAGAATTCCTGTATTGAATGCTTGATCTTTCAACTTCTACTCAAGGGGTAGATTAAAGTGTTTTCAGATTGAGTATTGGGAAGGGTATACTGCAATAGGGATGCCATAAGTAGAGATAACTTAACACTCTGTATTGGGAGGTATCTATAAGACAGATATCACACAAATCCCCTTGAAATCCAATTTTATTGTGTTCATGTTGATCATTCACAGGTGTATGTCTACCGACTCCAAGCCCTGGATAGGCACCAATCTAGCTCTGTGTTGAGGTTATACACCAGGTCCAGGTTTGCATCCAAACACAAAATCAAATCATTTCATCCTTCCAACTTGTTAGTTTGTAGGATTAGGAGTAGGAAACCCCTGCATGCTTTCATCCCTAACCAGACACATATGTCCAAGAATGTTGCCAACCTTGTGATTTGTTACACAAATCTTGGTCCATATATGAGAGTATTCTGCCTGTTGCTGTCAAGTTAAATCCTTATGTCCTTGAGCTAGTCAAGGTCATATCTTTATCAAATAGGGACCCCCCTTGGTGTGGCAGAACCAGAAGTGAAGGGGAGGAGCTCATGCAACCTCCTGTATTTAGTTGGCTGAATCTGCCTGTGCATTAGAACTGGGAAACCCTAATGCTAATTCAGAAGAAAAAACCAACAGGTTTGAATCATGTCGAATGATCCATTATCATGAAATAAAGCATCTAGATGAAACTAAGCATAAAATCTTAAAACAAATGTTTCTGATCACACACAATGTTTCGTTATCACGAAATAAAGCATCCAGGCCCATCCAAGCATAAAACTTTAAAATAAATGTTTCTGATCACACGTAGTGATTCGTTATCATGAAATAAAGCATCTAGATGAAACTGAGTGTAAAGTTTTAAAACAAATGTTTTTGATCACACTGAATGATCCAATATCATGAAATGAAGCATCTAGATGAAACCGAGCCTAAAATTTTGAAACAAATGTTTTCGATCACATTGAATGATCCATTATCATGAAATAAAGCATCTAGATGAAGCTGATCGTAAAATTTTCAAATGAATGTTTCCGATCACGTTCAATCATCAGTTGTCATGAAACAAAGCATATGGACGAAACTGATCGTAAAATTTTGAGACATGTTTGAGATCACACTCAATGATCCATTATCATGAAATACAATCAGAGGATGAATCCTCACAAACTTGAAACTTCAATATCTTGAAATCTAGATGCGATCTTGAGATGAAATCTACCCAGAATGCTTATTTTACTATTCTGAAGCTCTGGGGAATATTTTGGGGTCAACCTCTACTCCGATAAGACCTTCTAAAAATAGTAAGTGTGGTATTCTTAGCCCATTGGAAGCTTTGAAGGTTTTGAATAGTTATTCAAGGAAATGGGTGTCCAAAAACACAAATCTTGAAAAGAAATGAAAATAAAACACATCAATTTTGGGTGATGCAAGATTTCCCATACATGCTCTTGCACCAAGATGAAACTAAGCACAAATCTTAAAACAAATACTTCCTATCATGCTCAATGATGTATTATCATGAAACAAAGCATCTAGATGAAGCTCAACGTAAGATTTCAAGACAATCGTTTCCAATCATGCCGAATGATCCATTATCATGAAATAAAGCATCTAGATGAAACCAAGCATAAAATCTTAAAACAAATGTTTACAATCACACACAATGTTTCATTATCACAAAATAAAGCATCCAAGCACATCTAAGCGTAAAACTTTAAAACAAATGTTTCTGATCACATGTAGTGATTCGTTATCATGAAATAAAGCATCTAGAAGAAACTGAGTGTAAATTTTGAAAACAAATGTTTCTGATCACACTCAATGATCCATTATCATGAAATACAATCAGAGGATGAATCCTCAAAAACTTGAAACTTCAATATCTTGAAATCCAGATGCGATCTTGAGATGAAATCTACCTAGAATGCTTATTTTAGTATTCCGAAGCTCTGAGGAAAATTTTGGGGTCAACCACTTCTTCGATAAGACCTGCTAAAAATAGTAAGTGTGGTATTCTTAGCTCGTTGGAAACTTTGAAGGTTCTAAATAGTTATTCAAGGCAATGGGTGTCCAAAAACACAAATCTTGAAAAGAAGTGTAAACAAAACACATCAATCTTGGGTGATGCAAGATTGCACTTAGAGGCTCCTGGACGAAGATGAAACTAAGTGTCAAATCCTAAAACAAATGCTCTCGACCATGCTCAATGATGTATTATCATGAAACAAAACATCTAGATGAAGCTGAGCGTAAGATTTCAAGACAATCATTTCCAATCATGCCGAATGATCCATTATCATGAAATAAAGCATCTAGATGAAACCGAGCATAAAATCTTAAAACAAATGTTTTCGATCACACACAATGTTTCGTTATCACGAAATAAAGCATCCAGGCACATCTAAGCGTAAAACTTTAAAACAAATGTTTCTGATCACACGCAGTGATTCGTTATTATGAAATAAAGTATCTACACGAAACTGAGTATAAAGTTTTAAAACAAATGTTTCTGATCACATTGGATGATCCAATATCATCAAATAAAGTATCTAGATGAAACCGAGCGTAAAATTTTGAAACAAATGTTTCCGATCACGTTGAATGATCCATTACCATGAAATAAAGCATCTAGACGAAGCTGAGCATAAAATTTTCAAACGAAAATTTTTGATCATGCTCAATCATCAGTTGTCATGAAATAAAGCACATGGATGAAACTAATCGTAAAATTTCAAGACAAATGTTTCCGATCACACTCAATGATCCATTATCATGAAATACAATCAGAGGATGAATCCTCACAAACTTGAAACTTCAATATCTTGAAATCCAGATGCGATCTTGAGATGAAATCTACCAAGAATGCTTATTTTACTATTCTGAAGCTCTGGGGAAAATTTTGGGGTCAACCGCTTCTCTGATAAGACCTGCTAAAAATAGTAAGTGTGGTATTCTTAGCCCATTGGAAACCTTGAAGGTTCTGAATCGTTATTCAAGCAAATGGGTGTCAAAAAACACAAATCTTGAAAAGAAGTGAAAAACAACACATCAATTTTGGGTGATGAAAGATTGCCCTTACATGCTCCTGCACCAATATGAAACTAAGCATCAAATCTTTAAACAAATGCTTCTGATCATGCTCAATGATGTATTATCATGAAACAAAGCATCTAGACGAAGTTGAGCGTAAGATTTCAAGACAATCGTTTCCAATCATGCCGAATGATCCATTATCATGAAATAAAGCATCTAGATGAAACCGAGCATAAAATCTCAAAACAAATGTTTCTGATCACACACAATGTTTGGTTACATGAAACAAAACATCCAGGCACATCTAAGCATAAAACTTTAAAACAAATGTTTCTGATCACACGTAGTGATTCGTTATCATGAAATAAAGCATCTAGACAAAACTGAGTGTAATGTTTTAAAACAAATGTTTTTGATCACACTGAATGATCCAATATCATGAAATAAAGCATCTAGATGAAACCAAGCGTAAAATTTTGAAACAAATGTTTCCGATCACTTTGAAGGATCCATTATCATGAAATAAAGCATCTAGATGAAGCTGAGCATAAAATTTTCATATGAATGTTTCCAATCATGTTCAATCATCAGTTGTCATGAAACAAAGCATATGGACAAAACTGATCGTAAAATTTCAAGACAAATGTTTCCGATCACACTCAATGATCCATTATCATGAAATACAATCAGAGGATAAATCCTCACAAACTCCAAACTTCAATATCTTGAAATCCAGACGTGATCTTGAGATCAAATCTACCAATAATGCTTATTTTACTATTCCAAAGCTCTGGGGAAAATTTTGGGGTCAAAGGCTTCTCCGATAAGACCTGCTAAAAATAGTAAGTGTGGTATTCTTAGCCCATTGGAAACTTTGAAGGTTCTGATACATTATTCAAGCAAATGGGTGTCCAAAAATAGAAATTTTGAAAAGAAGTGAAAACAAAACACATCAATTTGTGATGCAACATTGCCCTTACATGCTCCTACACCAAGATGAAACTAAGCGTCAAATCTTAAAACAAATGCTTCCGATCATGCTCAATGATGTATTATCATGAAACAAAGCGTCTAGATGAAGCTGAGCATAAGATTTCAAGACAATCGGTTCTAATCATGTCGAATGATCCATTATCATGAAATAAAGCATCTAGATGAAACTGAGCATAAAATCTTAAAACAAATGTTTCTGATCACACACAATGTTTCGTTATCTTGAAATAAAGCATCCAGGCACATCTAAGTGTAAAACTTTAAAACAAATGTTTCTGATCACACGTAGTGATTCGTTATCATGAAATAAAGCATCTAGACGAAACTGAGTGTAAAGTTTTAAAACAAATGTTTCTGATCACACTAAATTATCCAATATCATGAAATAAAGCATCTAGATGAAACCGACCCTCAAATTTTGAAACAAATGTTTTCGATCACATTGAATGATCCATTATCATGAAATAAAGCATCTAGATGAAGCTGAGCGTAAAATTTTCAAATGAATGTTTTCGATCACATTTGATCATCAGTTGTCATGAAACAAAGCATATGGACGAAACTGATCGTAAAAGTTTGAGACATGTTTCAGATCACACTCAATGATCCATTATCATGAAATACAATCAGAAGATGAATCCTTAAAAACTTGAAACTTCAATATCTTGAAATCCAGACGCGATCTTGAGATGAAATCTACCCAGAATGCTTATTTTACTATTCCAAAGCTCTGGGGAATATTTTGGGGTCAACCTCTTCTCCGATAAGACCTGCTAAAAATAGTAAGTGTGGTATTCTTAGCCTGTTGGAAACTTTGAAGTTTCTGAATAGTTATTCAAGAAAATGGGTGTCCAAAAACACAAATCTTGAAAAGAAATGAAAACAAAACACATCAATTTTGGGTGATGCAAGATTGCCCTTACATGCTCCTGCACCAAGATGAAACTAAGCATCAAATCTTAAAACAAATGCTTCCTATCATGCTCAATGATGTATTATCATGAAACAAAGCAACTAGACGATGCTGAGCGTAAGATTTCAAGACAATCGTTTCCAATCATGCTGAATGATCCATTATCATGAAATAAAGCATCTAGATGAAACCGATCATAAAATCTTAAAACAAATGTTTCTAATCACACACAATGTTTCGTTGTCACAAAATAAAGCATCCAGGCACATCTAAGTGTAAAACTTTAAAATAAATGTTTCTGATCACACACCAGTGATTCGTTATCATGAAATAAAACATCTAGACGAAACCGAGTGTAAAGTTTTAAAACAAATGTTTCTGATCACACTAAATGATCCAATATCATGAAATAAAGCATCTAGATGAAACCGAGTGTAAAATTTTGAAACAAATGTTTCTGATCACGTTGAATGATCCATTATCATGAAATAAAGCATCTAGACGAAGCTGGGCATAAAATTTTCAAACGAATGTTTCTGATCATGCTCAATCATTAGTTGTCATGAAATAAATTACATGGACGAAACTAATCATAAAATTTCAAGACAAATGTTTCCAATCACACTCAATGATCCATTATCATGAAATACAATCAGAGGATGAATCCTCACAAACTCGAAACTTCAATATCTTAAAATCTAGACGTGATCTTGAGATGAAATTTACCAAGAATGTTTATTTTACTATTCCAAAGCTCTAGGGAAAATTTTGGGGTCAAACGCTTCTTCGATAAGACCTGCTAAAAATAGTAAGTGTGGTAATCTTAGCTCATTGGAAACTTTGAAGGTTCTGAATCGTTATTCAAGCAAATGGGTGTTCGAAAAAAGAAATTTTGAAAAGAAGTGAAAACAAAACACATCAATTTTAGGTGATGCAAGATTACCCTTACATGCTCCTGCACCAAGATGAAACTAAGCATCAAATCTTAAGACAAATGCTTCCGATCATGCTCAATGATGTATTATCATGAAACAAAGCATCTAGACAAAGCTGAGCGTAAGATTTCAAGACAGCCATTTCCACTCATGCCGAATGATCCATCATCATGAAATAAAGCATCTAGATGAAACCGAGCATAAAATCCTAAAACAAATATTTTCGATCACAAAAAATGTTTCGTTATCACAAAATAAAACATCTAGGCACATCTAACCATAAAATTTTAAAACAAATGTTTCTGATCACACGCAGTGATTCGTTATCATGAAATAAAGCATCTAGACGAAACCGAGTGTAAAGTTTTAAAACAAATGTTTCTGATCACATTGAACCGAGCGTAAAATTTTGAAATAAATGTTTTTGATCGCGTTGAATGATCCATTATCATGAATTAAAGCATCTAGACGAAGCTGAGCGTACAATTTTCAAACGAATGTTTCCGATCACGCTTGATCATCAGTTGTCATGAAATAAAGCATATGGACGAAACTGATCATAAAATTTCAAGAAAAATGTTTCTAATTACACTCAATGTTCCATTATCATGAAATACAATCAGGGGATGAATCCTCACAAACTCGAAACTTCAATATCTTGAAATCCAGACACGATCTTGAGATGAAATCTACCAAGAATGCTTATTTTACTATTCTGAAGCTCCAGGGAAAATTTTGGGGTCAACAGCATCTCTGATAAGACCTGCTAAAAATAGTAAGTGTGGTATTTTTAGCCCATTGGAAACTTTGAAGGTTCTGAATCATTATCCAAGCAAATGGGTGTCCAAAAACACAAATCTCGAAAAGAAGTGAAAACAAAAGACATCAATTTTGGGTGATGCAAGATTGTCTTTACATGCTCCTGCACCAAGATGAAACTAAGCGTCAAATCTTAAAACAAATGCTTCCGACCATGCTCAATGATATATTATCATGAAATAAAGCATCTAGACAAAGCTAAGCGTAAGATTTCAAGACAGTCATTTCCAATCATGCCGAATGATCCATTATCATGAAATAAAGCATCTATAAGAAACTGAGCATAAAATCTTAAAACAAATGTTTCCGATCACACACAATGTTTCGTTATCATAAAATAAAGCATCTAGGCACATCTAAGTGTAAAATAAAGCATCTAGATGACGCTGAGCGTAAAATTTTTACACGAATGTTTCTGATCATGCTCAATCATCAGTTGTCATGAAATAAAGCATATGGACGAAACTGATCATAAAATTTCAAGACAAATATTTGTGATCACACTCAATGATCCATTATCATGAAATACAATCAGAGGATGAATCCTCACAAACTCGAAACTTCAATATCTTGAAATCCAAGCGCGATCTTGAGATGAAATCTACCAAGAATGCTTATTTTACTATTTCGAAGATCTGGGGAAAATTTTGGGGTAAACCGCTTCTTCGATAAGACCTACTAGAAATAGTAAGTGTGGTATTCTTAGCCCATTGGAAACTTTGAAGGTTTTGAATCGTTATTCAAGCAAATGGGTGTCCAAAAACACAAATCCTGAAAAGAAGTGAAAACAAAAGACTTCAATTTTGGGTGATGCAAGATTGCCCTTAAATGCTCCTACACCAAGATGAAACTAAGCATCAAATCTTAAAACAAATGCTTCTGATCATGCTCAATGATGTATTATCATGAAACAAAGCATCTTGAGGAAGCTGAGCATAAGATTTCAAGACAATCATTTCCAATCATGCCGAATGATCCATTATCATGAAATAAAGCATCTAGATTTAACCATGCATAAAATCTTAAAACAAATGTTTCCAATCACACACAATGTTTCATTATCATAAAATAAAGCATCTAAGCACATCTAAATGTAAAATTTTAAAACAAATGTTTCTGATCACACGCAGTGATTTGTTATCATGAAATAAAGCATTTAGGCGAAACTGAGTGTAAAGTTTTAAAATAAATGTTTATGATCCCAATATCATGAAATAAAGCATCTAGATGAAACCAAGCGTAAAATTTTGAAAGCCAACACTGAATAAGTAGGATTACTATAGCAATTTTTCATCACATTGACTGCTTTCTCTTGGAAGCCAAACCTATATAGGATTTTTTCAAGAAACTTCCATGAGACCATATCGTAAGCTTTAGAAATATCAAGCTTCAAAATCATACTCTCCTTGTTTCTTTTCAACATAAAATGTATATTCTCACAGACAGTGATTATGGCATCCATGATTTGTCTTTCCGAAACAAATCCTTTTTGGTTAAGGTGAATGACTTTGCTTAGTAAAGGTTGGATTCTTAACACCATCATGTTAAAAAACCTTGTACAAGCTATTACAAAGGGTGATGGGTCAAAAATCCATCATCTTGTTAGCTCCCTCTCTCTTGGGAATGAGGACTATAAAGGTGTTATTGATTTCCTTCAACACTCTGCCCCATCAAAATAATTCTTTGGCAACAGTTGTTATATCCTTCCCAATTATTTCCCAATAAGCTTGGAAGAAGATCGGAGGGAATCTGTCTAGCCCCAAGGCTTTGTAAGGGTCTAAGGAGAAGACCACTCCTTTAACCTCCTCTTTAGAAGCCTCCTTTTCCAAGCTCATGTTGTCTTCCTGTGACAGAATGTAGGGTATGACTTTCAATAGTTGTGACAACATTCTTTCATCATTAGGAGGCTGGGGATTATCTGTATTCAACATTTTCTCAAAGTATTTATCTCCTTCAACTTGTATTTAGTTTTCATCTTTTATAATAGTCTCTTTCTCAAGGATAATTTTAGCTATCTTGTTTCTTTCCCTGTGTTTCATGGTCGATTGATGAAAAACTTGGTATTTTTGTCTCCTTTCAACCACTAGATTCTAGATCTTTGCTTCCACTAGCTCTCTTCCTTCTCCACTATGTTGTGCAGTTCACTTAGGAGGGACTTTTCAAGAGCACTAGCTTCCTAGGAAATGATGCCAACATCCATATCTTCTTGGATCTTCCTTAGTTGAGTTTTTATTTCATGTTTCTGAATAAAAATATTCCCAATGGAATTCTTATTCCAACTTTTGAGATGTTTAACTAGATTGATTTTTTGGGCCGCTTTGTATATGCCTGAGCTGTTAATTCTCTGATTCCACCATTTGGAAATTGACTGTTGCAGGTTCGGGTGCTTAGTCCACATGGCCTCAAATCTAAAGAGGTTGTTGGATTTCCTCAATTTAGATTTCTAATTGAGGATGAGAGCTGTGTGGTCGGAACCAAATCTCAAAAGATTGCTAAGCTTACAATTCTCAATGATATCCTAGTTGGTCGAGACCAAAATTATGTTCAACCTAACTTGTATCAGATTATTTCCTTCTCTCTTGTTTGACCAGGTGTAGTTGAATCCTTCTAGCTCCACATCCACCAAGCCTCCTTGGTGACAAAAATTGTCTAAGTCCATCATACTATCTAAAAAATCCATAACCCCCCAAGTTTATCTGAAGGGTACAAAGGATAATAAACATCTCTCGCTATCATCTAATTGGAGTCAACCCAAGATCTCTTGGTTGATATAAGATCCATCCAACATCTTCTTCTCTTAATTGTATTATTGGGTGCATACAAATTAGATAAGACCCATTCGATGTTGTTATTGATATTTTTAAATCTCATACTGATAGAGCATTTCTTGCTACTTATGGGATATCCCTTTAGCACTTGAGTCTTCCACATGGTGGCAAGACCCCCCTAAGCTCCCTCTACCTTTTCATCTTAAAACCTTGCAAAGGGACATATGTTTTTACTTATTTTCTCAAATTCATCCATCTCCATCTTGGTTTCTTCAAGCAGTAATATATCTGGTCTCAGATCTTTAATGAAGTTTTTTAGCAAAAACTACTTATGGGGACTATTGAGTTCCCTCACATTCCACAAGATTACAATCATTTCTTATTTCTCCTGGAGCTTGCAAGATCCAAGGTCTTTTATTTCCCATTGGCCAAATCTTTGGTTGTTTCACTACACCTTGTCTCTCTCAAAGATTTCTTACCAGGTTTAGAGTCTCTTTCAACATCAGTCATGTGCCTGATCCCTTTCACTAAAGAAAGAGAGCTAATCTCTCTTACCTAAGAGGATGGGGTTTTAGGACTGGCTACCTCCTTTCTGAAACTCATGATAGCCTCTTCTTTACTTGCTTCAGAGAAGTGACTAGGAGAGGCATAACCTTCCTCTATATGCAACGTCTATTGTGGGTCCAACTTGACCCTTACCTCTATTGTTCCAGTAGAGGCATTGATGTCCACTAATTCTTGATGACTAATCAAATCTGGGCCAATTTCCTACACTGGGCTTTCATCACAAGCAGAACTATCTTGAAGAGTCTTAGGGACCATAGAATTGATCTGCATGTCTTGAGTCTTTTGGCAAGCATTTATGAGATGCCCAGTATTACCATAGTTTTGATAGAATAGGGTTGAGTTCTCATAAACTATTTCCTTTGTCCATTCCCCATACTTAGAATCTAGGATGATGGATGTGGGGAGGACCTTATGAGTTTCCACATTGACAAATAACCTAGAAAATACAAATCTTCTTCAGTTCTTTGTGACACTATCCAAAGCTAGGAAATGGTTGAAAGAGTTATCTACTGTAGTAAATATTTCATCATTCTATAACTCTATTAGAAGGTTTGGGAGCCTAATCCATGTCGGGGCTACTGCTGACAGGGTTGCCTCAGGGTTGAGGCCAGGACACCATTTGCAGAGAGCCAAACTTTGCTTATCTAGGAACCATGGTCCTTGAGTCAAAATACCCAAGCAATCCTTAGCTAAGGAGAAGGAGAAGCTAAATATTCTTTTGGGTAGCATAGATATGGAAGCATTGCCTTTAATGGCCCACTTACCAGAAACCTATTTCCTTATCATCTTGATGTTTAGCCTTCTACCAAAAACTTTTCCAATAAGGACATTCTCCATTTTAGCTACAGCTCTATGTAGAGTCAGATTCTTGATCTTGAGGCATACGCAATCCTCAAATAGAACAATGTCCACTCCATCCTTCAATGGAAGAGCTCTATGATTGAAAAACAAGGCTTTCCAAGCAGACGACCCTCCCGAGGGGATCCCTATATAAAATTTTTCTCTAACACTTCCTTTCGAGGTAGAGGCCCCACAAGACAACCTAGATCTAGCATGCTTAATAAACAATTGTTTAGAAATAGGGGAAATACAAAACTCTATCGTTACTATGCCTAGGAATCCTGAAATTCTTTGCGCAATTCCTAGACTAGGGTTTTTCCACCTATCCATCGCTGCTCCCATTTCAAAATTCTTTGTCAATGGCTTTGCATTGCTAAGGAATTTACAAGTCAAAGATGGTGTCTATTGTTAATACAAAGTTTTTTTTTCTATTCATGGCTCATTGCAAGTTACATTCACTATTCTCAGAAGAGCCTCTTCATTTTGGACATGGGAGTTTTTGCATTTTACAATGGTTTTATGGTACATCATTCTTAGGAAACCATTTGTGGTATTCCTGTCTCATTTCTCTATAATTTTGAGGCATGAGATAGTAGTTTTATTATGTTATTTAATAGGTACACATGTGTTGTTAGAATGATGTCATGTTGAAGGAGTTAGAGTGTTGCATATATATTGTATCATTAAATATTAATACATTTTGAGCTTGTTTTTTATTTCAGAGTTTCTCTAAAAGGGTTTCTCCATATACATCCCGTGTTATATGTTACAACTTTATGGATTGCTAATTTTCTTCTTGGTGATTTTAAACACTCACATTATCTTTTATGGGTAACCATTTTTTGCATAAATAAAAATCAGCCTTGCACATTTTAAAAAATCATTGTAAGCTTTCATTGGTTTAACAACATCTGGTATCAGAGCTTGGTCCTATATAGAGGAGGATGCCTTTCTACAAGTGTTGAAGGTATTTTACTATAGTGGGAGCTTTTATTTTAAGTGGGTTTTACAGATTTGTGAAGGATTGAAAACCATGGACTCTACCTCTCATTCAAACATTGATAAATTCAATGGCACTAGGTACAAGATGTGGAAGATAAATATGGAAGATTAGAAAAAGTTAGAAATGGAAAGAAGCTATTTACAATGTCTGATGAAGATTGGAAAAAGAAGGACAAGAAGGCATGAGGAACCACTTGACCGTGTTGTGCAAATTTCATCCTCTTGAACGTCTATGAGAACACCACTACATATAGGCTATGGAAGAGGGTCTAACAAGTAAATTGTATCTTCAAAGACATTACATTATTTGAAAATAAATGATTGTGATTCAATTGTATATCATTTCAAAGCTTTTAATTTGATTACATTGAATGTAGGTGCTCATCAGGAAGGCAAAGCATCCCAACTCAAAAGTCCTTTGCAAGAACAATCACTTCATGAACCTTCTTACACCTACTCTTATTGAAAACTACTTGCACACCCACATCGTTTAGCTTTCTTATAGATTATAGGTTTCATATCAAACTCAAGATGTGCAAAACTCCTAAAATACTCTTTATCCTCCCATCAAAAAAGATTATCTTGAGTTTGTCATGTCTAATAATAATCATAAAATAATTGTCACCACAGTAGACCTCTCTCCACCATCAAACTTTTCATAGTCAGAAAATCACTCCTTACAATGAGTCATGTGGAAAGAGGATCTAAATTTTATCATCCATGTATCCTCACGTGCATGTGTAGCCAAGGCTACAACAATTGTATCACCAACATCATCCTAATATGTACTTAAATCTATATAAGCATATGATCCACTCTTATGCTTCTTCTTCTACTTGAAGTTCTTCTTTATGTGGCCTTTCTTGCCATAATTGTAGTACTTTCACTTGGATGTAGTGAGAGACTTCGATCCCCCACATGAATTGGATCTACTTTTATCCTTCTTCCCTCTTTTTTACTTTCTCTTTTAACCATCCAAGGCATCCTTAATAGAATCCAATTCTTTTCATCTAATCTCCTTAGAAAGAAGACCACCCACTTAGCTTAGTGGTAGTGCTTTCGATAGTCGTTACTACATTATCCCATGAGTCTACAACATAGTGATAAATTGACATTATTAGTCCATCACAACAGTAATAGACTTCAACTAGGTAACAATAGTGTTGAATGAATTTAGATGTTTAGATACCAAATCACTATCACCCATCTTTAATGAGTACAACTTTCATAGAAAAATATTTTTCACCATAAACATGACCTAGTACTTTTCTAACCCTATCAATAAGGTACTCATAGTGGTTTCTTCCAAAATGTTTAGGAGCACTAAACCCACCAAGCAAAGCCTAATGAGGTTCCTTGCTTTTCCCTCCAACACTTTCCAATCTTTGTCTTTAATTGTTGTGTTTACTTCTAGATTGTTTCCCCCACAAATGAGGGTGTAAAATCTAACGAACCCCAATCATCACTGAAAAATGCATTCGAAGGACCGAAACTATCCTAACCAACAATGTTGTTAATAGAAGAGGATACTAATTTTGCTTTTGTTAAAGAAGTGATCAAAATATTTAGAGGAATTTGATGTCGAGCTTCTATTTGTATTAAAGTTTCTAGAACTGAATCATCTTCAATCGAATAGAGTTTCTTTTCAAAAATGAACTTTATTGAGCGATGAAGAGTAGAAAGGACTGCCCCCATGGCATGAATCAACGGTCTACCAAGAGGAAGATTGTATGAGAGAGAATCAGGCATGACATGGATAAGGGTAGGCAATGTCACAGGTCCAACCTTAACATTTAAGGTGATCATACCTAGTGATTGTTTACCAACATTGTCAAAGCTATGAAGGATGAGTTTATCCGGTTTGATGAGAGATGTATCAACATTGATGTTATGTAACAATTCTATGCTACAAACATTAAGACCTAATCCACTATCAATCATACTGTGTCTTACCCTCATTCTATTAATAATGATAAAGAGGTAATTCATGTTGTTGAAATGAAATATCTGATGTTGTCACATGCATACAACTAAATAGAGATGCTACATTATTCGGTCTAACAAAAGGTGGAATAACTACCTTTTGTAGGACCTCTTAGAGCATTTAGTTGTATGTAGGTGATGATTTTATTAAATCCTATAGAGATATCTTAGCTAGAGTAGCACAGAGCTACTCGACAAGATCATATTATCTACCAATATGTTGACGAAGATGAGGTGCTCGAGGAAGCATAGATTGGAAGATGGAAGAGAAATGGGCACACACAGTGCTTGCTTACTTTGCTTTTTATTGCAGGTGTTGTATGTGTGAGAAACCACATGAGGTTGTTACGACACATTTTGAACACCTTGATTCCTTTGAGTAATTTGCTTTTCAATATTGAGAAAGTAACTAGGAGGTCAAGATGGTCTTGGAACACCTCAAACCATAATCAGAGGTTTAGAGAAAGGAGCCAGATTAGGTGCCTCATGTACCATGATTTTAGGGGTATTAATGCACTTATTCACTATCCCTTTAGCAGGCAAAATAAGTCTATTAATGATGATAGAAGTTACATTGATATCTTTTTTATATGAACGCCTAATGTCTTCCCATGGGGAATCCGCTAAAATAGAAGAATCTTCATCCACCAATGCTTTATCTTTTTACGAGAGAGCTTTGGAATGAAGAGAGGGTAGAGTGATGTTAAGAAAATTGTTGATGATTGTATCTTTAGTGATGTCCAGAGGGCTTGAACATGTAACCAAAGGATTAATACTAAGGGTCTTCACATCCTTAGTTATATCCAGGGTATTTGAACATTCAACCAAAGGAGGAAGATCAAGGGTCTTCACATCCTTAGTGATATCTAAGGTACTTGAATATTCAACCAAAGGAGGAAGATTAATAGGATGATTCATGGAATCATCATGGGCTAGGTAGAGGTAAAAATAGTATGCTTAACATCCTCTAATTCCACATCTCTATAAGAGAGATCATTCAAATGAAGAGAAGGTAAAGTGAAGTTAAGGAATGTGCCAATGATCTCATCCTCTTCCGCCAAAATGTTCTCACTTTTGGGAGAGGATCCAAAGAATAGGGTGATGCAGGTGAAGCTAGGTCACCATCATATGCTTTACAGGAGATGTCAATGGTATTATCATGATTTGTAGTAGAAGGAGAACTATCACCATCATCTTTCTCATTACTATTCGTGGAGATGAATTTAGAAAAGTCCTCTAATATTGATAGAATTAATACGAAGAAGCCAATAATACATGTAAGTGTATTATGGAGCAGCAATGTACAATTGAATTTAGACATGACTTGAGTATCTAAAATAATATTACAATCAATGATCTACAAGTGCAAGATAAGCGGGGCTTTCCAAAAATGTGGTGTTTTTGGTAACCACAAAAACAAAGTCTTATAAATGTAAGATGTGTGGTATGTGCAAATGATTTTCCTAAGTAAACACAAGAGGGATTTAGAAATTTTTGCTTTAAATGAAGATGCATAAGTGTCAAATGAAGCTAGATAGTTTTTTTTATGTTTTTCCTTTCAAATTTCAAAGAGAAGATGAATACACGAAGGTTCGTGCTTTCTAATTTAAAAAAAAATATGACACATATGATGAGTTACAACAACTTAAAATCATATTTAGCAATCATTGAACATAGAAGAGATCTGGAAAATAGATTTTAAATACAACCACTAAATGCAAGACTAGCCAGGTTTACCAAAAAATGCATTTTTTTTGAAAACCCTAAATATGAATAAGTGAAAATGACAAATAAACCACTAGGAAAGTGATTAAATGGTGTATTAGAGTAAAGTAAAATCAGATCTGAAACACAAATATCATCAACAAAATCTGAACCAAGATATCAAATTACAAACTCTAGGTTTCAAAATTAACTAGGTTTTGCAACAACTTTTTGAAAAACCCTAACAATGAAGAGGTTCAAATGCGAGATATATCATTGTGAAATGATTAATTGTTCAGATCTGATGCAAGAATCAGAAATTTAAATATTTCTATGATGATCTAAAACCTATGCAATGAAAACAATGCAATACATATGCTTTTTCTAAGCCTAAAATGTTTGATTTTCACTTTTCAATACAAATATGCAAGAATGTCTTTTATTTAAACACGTAGATGATATGATACAACAAATTAAATCAATTTAATCATGTTGAAAACTAATCTCCAAACCCTAGCTTCAAGACTAGCTAGGTTTTCTAAAAATGCAAGGTTTTTGTAAACCCTAATTTTGAAACGGTGTAAAAATTAATCTATGAAAGTATGCCAAATGATTAATGAATTTGATCTAATTAGATATAGGGCATAAAATAACTCAAATCTAGATTAAGAAGGATGCCAAAGTGTAAGAAACGATGGGTTGACCAAAATATTTAGTAGAAAAGAGAGACCTAGCCCAAGAGATTAAACTAGGTCAAAACCCTCTTCTATCTAACATTAGAACACAAGTCAAGCTTGGCTTCTACCCTTGAAGGAGAGACAAAATACATGGTCTTTGTCTCTCTTTTTTTATAGAGGATAATCAACCAAATCCAACCAATCAAGATAGGTTAAAGAGAAACCCTAGTTAAGCAAGATATGTGAAAATACAACTGTCAGAAACATATATCAGAAATCTAACACCACAATGAGGATCAGAGGGTAGAGCAGAACTTGGATCTAGATTCAAAATCCCATAAGGACTAGGTCACTTGAGCTCCCTAGGCCTTGATTAGGGTTTTCAAGAATATTAAGTTTCTGGTGTCTTCACCCTTTTGTGTTGTTGCTTCGTGTAACTTATTTTCTGCAGGTTCTTCTAGATGCTACCTGTACACACACAAGAATAAAAAATGGTTGGGTGCTATTTAGGATCTTGCCTAAGTCAATATCCGTGAATGGTGTTTTCACCTCCACAATAGTAATGATGAGATCTCAAAGAGTGTGTTCCCTAGGAGGGTAGAGGCAAATCTAAAGTAGAATGGAATGCTAGAACAAAGCATGAAGAAAAGAAATTACCATGAGCATGGAAACCCTAGCATGCTTGATGCAGCATCGCAACTTGACTCAAGAAGTTGGTGTAGCACAAATAAGTAGAAAGATCTTCACAATACATGTAATAATTTAGTGCAATAGCAATAATCCACCATAGAGAGCTTTAGAGAAGAATAAAGAGTATGAGAGAGAAGAAGAGAGAGTGCAAGTATGCCTAGATTGCTTAGAGATGTTCAAGTGAATAAACTAACTTGATTTTATATGCATTCCCACTCACCAACAATGAATAAAACTAAACGGGGCTGACATGCTAAAGTCTAGGAGGTGTTCTAAGCCGACACCACAAAAAATAGGCTTGGGGCTAACATTTGGACCAGGGCGCTCGGGTGCCCTGGTCCTTTAGCCCCACAAACTTTGGAGAGTGTCCATTTAAGTGGGCTTAGACTAGTCCTAACCTTATTTTGTCAAATTTATTCATCAAGATCAATATTTAATCATTTAGATTTCAAAAAGGTGTTAAAATAGGTCCTTATTAACAAGGGTAACCATTTTATGTCCATATAGGTGCTAAACTAGGTGTAAAATGCTAGTGTATGCATTTTACTCCATAACAGTATGAGGGAGTAGTGATATAGCGGAAGTTGGGAGAGCTAACCTACTACAGGCATGTGCTTGATGAGATGGATACTACTATTTGGAGACCTTGGAGAGATTATGAGATATGGGTGGATGATGTTGAGCATCTTTCATATTGTTGACGGGCAAGATATCTCTTTGGCAGGATAGTGTACATTATTGAGAGATATATGCCTAATAGGGTATTGAAACAATTTGTCCTATCTCAGCCAGTACCTGTACAGGAGGCCATTTTTCCTAGGACATAGAGGGAGGTTCCATAATGGGGCCCAAATATTGTAGTTGAGATAACTTTGGTTGATTTTGATGTTCTAACTCTTGTTCAGTGGCATCTAGTGTGAAGAGGAGAAGATCTAGGGATGACTCTTGAGTATGATGCATGGTGGTTAGCTCATTGGCCAACACATTCAACAGTTCCAGGAGAGGTGGCAGAGTGGTGGAGGCTGACAAAAGAGTAGGGTGCTAGGGGATTAGTAGCAGAGCCAGGACAAGCTCGATGACAGAGAAGAGTGGATGAGGTGATAGCTAGAGAGACAACTGTAGGGGAGGTAGCACAGACGGTAGTGGAGGATGCACCTATAGAGGAGGCTAGGGAGGAGGCAGTAGGATGTGGACATGGGATTGCCAGAGACAGGGGGCACAGGGAGATGAGGAGGAGGATATGGGCATGCGGCTCGCTAAGCTTTGTTAGAGTGAGATGCAACCCATCTGGAGGTATGGAGACTATATAGTTTATTATAGTAGGTAACCTTTGAGAGATGCCGAAATATATCATTGACAATAGGCAGAGCTTGTGGCGGTGAGGCTTCGTCATGAGTGGGATTAGGTCTGAGAGGCCTTATAGACATAAACACAGGCATAGGTACATACATAGGTGCAAGATTATGGAGAGATGGCTGGGATCATGGCCAAGAGGGATGGAGCTATGGTGATGAGGCTAAGGGTTGAGTCCCAAATGCAGCAATATCGACAAAAGAGAGATGCTACCAGGCCAGTCATCAAGGTGGACCGACCAATGATGGCACTGGTGACAGAGCTATCAAGGGTACAATGAGATGTTGTGCGGCTCACCCAAGAGGCTATTACTACAGGGGCTTGTATCAGAGTGCGGTGCCTCCAGACCAGCACCAACCTAGTTTTGTAAAGAGGAGTCGGTCAGGGGCTTCGATGATGGGGCCATCACCACCACCAGTAGGGACACAATGTCCTCCCACAGGGCAACAACCATCAGGGATTGGGGTTGAACCTTCAAAGGGGAGTTCAACATGATGTGTACATATTGTATATGATGTAGACCTTTGTATGTATGGATGACTTTGATGATGTGTATATATGACATGATGATGCCTTCGAGCTCTTGTATATATTTGTATATTTATGGCTCATGTAGCCCATTGTATAGACATGTATATGACACATTGATTTTTGATATATATATGAGATACAAAATGATTTTTTATAGTATATATGATGTGATTATGATGTTTATGAAGTTTATATTTTATATGTGATGATGATGGTATGGATGACATATATTATGATTATGGATTTATATTATGTATGGCATTATTTCATGGATAGATGATGTAATTGTTCATGCTACAGATAGATATATGATGTATGTATGATGTTATGGATATAAGATGCTTATAATGCTATGGATATATGATGATTAACAAGATTCATTTTGCAAGATTTTCATGGATGCAACTGGATACTATTATAATGTTAGTAGAATAGAGGACATAATATAGGTTGTAGAAGAATAATATAGTTGATCAAACTTGTGAAAGCTATAGATTTTTATTAGGATATATGGAGGAAATGGTTGGGATGATTTTGCTTTAGGTTATGCTTGAAAAATGTAAAGAGCAATCCTTATTTTGATATAGCAAATGGATATTATGCACCAGGGTTTATAATACCAAGGTGACTAGTTATCCAATTCATGGACGTTGACTCTGCAAACAAAAGGTTTCTCCTTATTCATATCATACATAATAAAACCTTTTTGGAAACGTGAATAGAAGATAGTCTTAGTGCATGATGATTCTAATGCACAAAAGGTATTTGAATGACCTTAGATGCAAATGATATTGTTTATGCAAGAAGCTATTCTAACACATACAAGATAAACATTAGCCTTGGTAGGATAATAAGAACATCCCACAAACATGGCTTATGAAAGCAGTGATAATGCCCCTGTCCATACTTCTCGCAACACACCAAGATATAGAAAGATCAAGGTGGTCTTGAATAAGCATTAGAAAGAGACAAAAAGATAATAAAAAATAGATCAACCAACTAACAGACCAAATACACAGCCATCATATCTCTTGCAAAAGAGGACCTACTCATACTGGATAAAGCCTTATTATAGGAAGGATACATATGCTAAAGGAATTGGATTAGGATTTGAAAGGTAGTTGAATAGGCAATTGGTATGTGGGAAAATGTATTGCTTCAACAGTAGTCTTTTGCTTTTGATTTGGTAAGTACCTAAGCTCTCAAAAGATGTGTAGTTTGTTTTCTACATGAGTTCTAGTAAAGTCAGGGTGATAAGTGAATAGGATGGATTAGGATAGATGGACGAAGTGAGTGTGTGTTTTATTATGGTTTTATGGTAGGTGAAAAAGTTTATTATGGAAATGTGTAAAAAACATAAGTTCCTATCATGATAACAAGCATCCAATCATAGAAACTAGGTTAAGAAAAGATGCCCCCAATCAATTACATTATTTATTATGGAGTGGGGTAGATGGAATTTTATAATGGGATGAATAAAGATTAAAACTAACAGTGATAAAGCCATGATAGGTGGGTGGATGGAGATGCTTAGGTAAAATACTTTATTATGAAATACAACAGATGGTATGGATGAGAAACTGATAGACAGTGGATGCTGACATCTATGTACATAGTGACTGAAATAGGTTTTCACTATGGTACTTTCCCAAGGTGCATGTTTACCAGGTTTTGACCATTAGACAGATTATTAATTTTCTGTATTTTGTATTTTTTTTAATTTTTTTTTGTATTTTTTGATTTGGATACTCTAAGGATCATGCATAGAACCTTTTAAGATTGAACACTGTTGATCAGTTCATCTATAGGTGCTCCTTCAAGTGTAGCTAATTGATAAGGGCAACTCCACCCTCTCATTCAGTTTAATGGGATCCCCCCCCATATATACACACACACACACACACACACACATATTGCTTTGGGAATTCTCTAGCCTATATATCTATGGCGCATAGTAGGGGCAATGAAGAGTTCTTGGTCCATAACATGTTCTAACTACAAAAGGCACTAACCAAATAGGCTTGAATTTTCCTTTCTTGTCTTGATCCTATTGATTCTTCTGATTTTCTTTTAGGACTAGATCACTGATCTCAAATTTTTGAGCCATGATTTTTTTATAACTATGATGAAGGTGATTTTGATAAACCTGAAGATGGTTTATTGTAGTGAGATGCCTCTCGTCGAGTATCTCTAGCTCATGTGATATGGCAACTCTATATTCTTCTCCATCAATAAGATGTTGCAGAGAAACCCTAAGAGAAGGAAGCTCAACCTCTATAGGCAAAATAGCTTCGATGCCATATACTAAAGAATATGGAGTAGCACTAGTGCCTGTACTGATACTTGTACAGTAGGTTCATAAGGTCAGATTAAGTTACAAGTGCCAGTCACGACCAAATTTATTAACTATTTTCTTGAGGATTTTCAATATTGTCTTATTGTAAGCCTCAACTTGGCTGTTATTTTGCAGATAATAGGGATAGAGAAGCAGTGTTGGATATGGAACCAAGTGCATAGGGTGTGGACTTCTTGGTTCTTGAATGGTCTAATATTATCAGTGACAATGGCAAGGGGAATACCATACCGATAGATAATAAAATGCAGGTTGAGTTTAGCAATCTATTTACCAATTATGTAAGTCATTGGAATCACTTCTGCCCACTTTGTGAAGTAGTTAGTGGCAGTGATAATAAACTTATACCCATTTGATGAAGATGGATGGATTTTACCTATGAAGTGGAGCCCCCACTATGAGAATGACCAAGGATTAGTAATAGGTTTTAATGCTTGTGCTAGTGCATGAATCAAATCTCTATGTTACTAATATTGAATACATTTCTTAGCAAATTGTTGTCCATCTTGTTCCATAGTTGGCCAATAGTACCTTGTACGCAACAACTTCTTGGCAAGTGTTGGGCTGTGGAATGTGCCCCATAGACACCTTCATGAACCTCTTGTAAAGTAGTGTTAGCCTCTTCTAAGTTGAGACATCTAAGTAGGATACCATCAAGACTCCTTCGATATAATGTATCACCGATAATGGTAATATGGGAACAATAGCAGATGAATGTTTTCTTTTGGTTACTAGTAAAAATAGGTGATAGGGTATTTTTATGAAGGTAATTGTATATTTCTTGACACCAACAAGAATTGGGACCAACAAGTTTGCATATAAACTCAGTTTGTAGAACATCAAAACATGGGATCAATAATTGTTTAACCAATAACTCATAGCGCTAAGTATTTGTAGGCATATCAAGAAGAGATTCAATTGTTTCCATTGCATTGGTAGCTTTATTATTCAACCTAGAAATTTGCTTAAACGATATATGGGAGAAGTAGTGTTTGAAATTGTCAACCATTCTTTTGTATGGGAGAAATTTATCATCCTTTGTCTAATATTCATTTGTTACTGTATGCTCAAAATTGTGACTTTGGTTGCCTGCACATAGACCCTTCCCTCCTTGCCACGAGGTAATCTGCTATGTCACTCTCGCTCTTGTGGAAGTAGCCAATCGAGAGGAGGCGAGACATTGCGGGGGTCTGGCTCGTTGGAGAGCTGGACTTCATGGAGAGGGGTCGCTAAGTTCTGTGGCCTTTGTTGTTCTGTGTTAAGTTGAATGTTTCGTTCGATGGTAGTTGGTTGTAGAGATAACCCTATGACCCGAAGGGTCACTAGTTTCTCAACTCCTGTTGGGGTTTCTTCTATTCCACCTTCGTGTGGGTAAGCAGTTTATTTAGTTTTCATCCTCTTGTCTTTCAATTCGTTGAATGATTTCTCATTGTATTTGGAGTTGTCTTTGTTCTTCTATTAATAAGAGGACAAGTGGATCTTGTTGTGGTAAAGTAAATGTCTCTTGTTGTTGTCATAGACTGATTTCCTCAATCTCAGTTAGGATAGCCCTCACCCACTCTCCTCTCACTCCTAGGCACAATCGTGAGCCAAGATAGAGATAAATGTGTGATGACCAACCTTAACTAGACTCAGGGTCTTGACCTAGGGTTTAGTTGACCTAGGGCTTGGTTATGCTTTGACTTGTGTTTACCTTGTGATGTGATCAAGGGTTTGATTGAATCATTTATCATGGTTTACCTAGTGATGGTATCAAGGGTTTGCAAGTTATCTATCTTTTCTAGGGTTTCTATATGCATGCAAAGCTAAATGATGTGCAAAATTGTTTTTGTGCTTTTTTAGTATTTTGGAATAAAAAGTGATTTTTAATCTATGAAGGGAAATATTAATGCGATCTAATATGGCTTTTCCTAATGCAATTTTAATCTATGTTTTTGGATTTTTGATTGTTTTGAAACAAAAAATCTAGAAAAGGAAAATTACAAGTAAACAAATCTAATCTAGGAATGCAAACTATCTCTAAGATTCTAGATCTATCAAGGAAAAAGCAATGAATTACTATTCCCAAGAGCAATTTTTTATTTCCTAATTACTATGAATAGAATAAAGCAACGAAGGAACCTAAAAGAATGAATATTTGTGTTACTCTGCTACCCTCAAAAATCCTTGATGTTGGCGATCTCGAATCCTTTTGAAGTAGTGGGAAGACCTCTTTACAACAAGACAACACAAAGAAGCAAAAGAATCTTGTTGAAGCTTGAAAGAGCTCAATGAGAGCTTTTGATGAGCATAATGGCATTGATTGAAGCAACGTAATGATGCTTGGTTGAACAATGAATAAAATAAAAAGGCACCTTCATCCTGTGAGAGCATTACAATGCTGATTTGGAGAGCAAAAATTGGCAAGAGTTGTGTGCACAAAGAATTTGCCGCCCTTTGTGCTTGAGAGAGGGGGGTATTTATAGGTTGGAAGAATGATATTGATCGAGAAGTTAACTCAATTAATTGATGAGTTAACAAGGATTGATTAGGGAGTTGACAGAATTGATTACTCAGTGAACTCAGCTAACTAAGGAGTGATAAATCAATAATAACTTATCACTAAAGAAGAATTAGAGTTGGAAGGATGCATGAGATTGATTGAGTTGTTAACTTTAGATCAAATGGAGCTAATTATGCATGTGTGGGTGCATGAAATAGTCAACTCCATATTAGGCATCAAAAATCATGTGAACTGGAAGAAAAATGGGAAAAAATAGAGCTTTTTGAGTGAGAAACTCAAGTTTTTCCACAACTGGAAACGCGACAAGGTCACCCCTTTTGCTAGTAGGGTCGCTCGGGGGAGATCCAAGCAAAAAAGGGTTTTTGGATGAACTGAATGATGGGAAATGGTAGAAGAGAGAAATATGATGGGTTTTGCCTCTGGAAATAGGTCAATCATGTGCAAGAATCCAAATCTCCACTTGCACCATAGGATCTCCTAGGGGAGATCTAGAAATAATATGGGGAGATTTCAATTGGTTGAGTGAAACCAAAAACTAAAAGTTGGAGATAGATAGGGGGACCTCTAGAAGGCTTCTAGGGGGTGCAATGGATGAAAAACATAGGAGAAAGGTGAAAACTCACCTATAGGACACTCACAAGGCTTAGGAACATCTCTTGGATTCTCTTCACATCCCTAGTAGAGAAGTTACCTTAATTGAGAGGACTCTAGCTAAGAAAGATGTTGTTTAGGAGAGGGTCAGACAAACTGATTTGGGTGGGCTCCAAAAGTGGTCTATTTAAGGCTAAGGATGGATACCAAATAGTTGTTGGAGTGGAAGAAATGGAGAAAACTAATCTTCCCATTCACCTTTGCTGGAACAAATAGTGTGTTTCAAGAGTAGGAATCTTTGCCTGGGTGGCACTCCAGCAAAATATTTTAAAATTTGAAAAACTCAAAAAAATTAGGTTTTGAGGGACCCTCTTGGTGTGTCATGTGTAGGAAAGAGGAAGAAAGGATTGATCACTTATTTCTAGGCTACCCCTTTTCTCAAGAGTGTCAGAGATGGCTTTGCGCGAAGCTAGGATGGATAATAGCTTTTCCAAATGACATTAAGAGCCTATTTCATGAATGGCCAAGATTTTCCACCACACCACTAATATCCTTCAAGTTATTTTCAATTTTATGGACAAGAGTTTCCATCTCATTAAGTTTGTTGTTAATTTTACAAGGTACATGCTCTTCATCATGGTTCTCACTAAGATTCATGTTCTTTATTGTTCTCACTAAATCCATTCAAATTGCCTTTCAAGACCTAGTCTTCTATGGTTCTTCCCAGAACATCAGCCATAATGATAAATAAGTAGGGTGAGAGTGGGTCCCCTTGCCTTAGATCTCTTGAGGATTTGAAATGCCCTTTGGGAGATCCATTAATCAACACTGAATAAGTAGGATTACTATAGTAGTTTTTCATCACATTGACCGCTTTCTCTTGGAAGCCAAACTTGTATAGGATTTTTTCAATAAACTTCAATGAGACCATATCATAAGCTTTAGAAATATCAATCTTCAGAATCATACTCTCCTTGTTGGTTTTCACCATAAAATGTATATTCTCACGGACAATGATTATGGCATTTGTGATTTGTCTTTCTGAAACAAATCCTTTTTGGTTAAGGTGAATGACTTTGCTTAGTAAAGGTTGCATTAGAAGTAGAAATAAAAGTCTATAAAGTAGTAGATGCTTGTAGAAAGAACTTGACCATGCGTTGGTTGATAGAGGGATAAGAACCTTTGAAAATGTGTTGTTTGTCACACTGCAATGAAACTTATCTCCAAGATCATAGCAATAGAAAATGTTGTGATAGAAGAACCCTTTATCTCATTTAAAAAGTAATAGTTTTCTTGTGGAATTTATTGGTGATGCTAAATGAAGAACCTAAAAAATAGGATCATAACAATGTGCGGTGTCTGTTTTCTTACTATAATGAAGGAACATCCATCAAAACATGACGAAAGGGAAATACATGCGAAATATGGAAGCTTAGACGAGGGATAGAAGATATTTACAAAATGCCTAAAAGAGACGTGGTCTCATGGAATCTAATGATTGCAGGATGTTCACCAAATGGAATAATATAAATGATGAAAGAGCGTCTCAAAAAGACATCATTCATGGACTGCAATGGTAGTGTAATGTGTGTTTTCATGGCATCGGTAGATAAATGAGCATATATATAGTGACATGATCTTTGAATATCTCTTATGAATACGTTTAAGAGCATGTAGAGTGACACAATATTGAAGTGGATCGGTCAAACTAAACATAGGTTTAGCATTATTTATAGCAAAGTAGCAATTATTAATACTGCAGGTAAGGATGAAATCATTTATTTCTCTACACTCATTAAGAAGAGTTGATCGATACATATACTCTAATAAAGGAACAATAATAATTGCTAAATTTCTACAAATCTTATCTCTATGATACAAATAGAAATTGTGAAAAGTTTACTAGTGAATAGGTGTATTGCTACTTCCACTATCCTTGCCAGTGCCCCCCTGTTGAGCCATAATGGTGGCATTGGACAAACAAAGGATATCTGTCATGGTGAAACAACATGGGAGATTTTAAAAAATATAATTTAATAATGTTCTTCAAATAGGTTATGGATCCTACTTAGAAATTTACAACTCCATAAAACATTCTTTGATTCACAGCACCAAGCACTTTGGCCCATGTATGTCTAATACCTATGCAAAAACAAGACACCTAGCTGTTAACAAATTTTCGTATGGATGGAACATTCCAGGTTAATGCAAGTGAAATGTATCACAACTAAAATATTGGATAACAATACCCTTGCATGACATATACACCCCAATGCAGAGTGATGTGAACTGTTTGATAGAATGCCTTAAAGGAATGGCATCTCCAAAATAAAATGGTAGAAGGTTATGCACAAAATAGATTAGAATACATAAGGAACTCACAAAATCACAAGGTTATGCATGGAAAACCTTGATGATAGTGTTCTTTATCATGACGTCACCCTAAGCTTATTCATAAATATGTTAAATAAATCCTAGGAAATCTTGATGAAATGTTTCCTGGTGCCTACTGATCATATTTGAACAATGACATTGTATTTCACTTAAGGTAAAATATGAATAGACACTCTAGATGGAAACACCCTGGTTTACCACTAACAATATCTTCATTTACTCAAACTTTTTGATTTCGACATCCTATATACAATCTGATCAACTATTCAATTTAAAGACTATAGTTTCAACATATACCTAAATATTATGCCTTAAAATCCAGAGCAAAGTCAAATAAGTGAATCCTGCCAAATAAAAGTCTCCTTACTAGCTCATTGTCTTTTCTTGAAAACTAATTTCACTACCAAAGAAATCTGCCATAAATCTGTTCTTCTTTTCTAGTTTTATAGACTTTTGTCTACTTCTGAGAATCTTTCTCCAAAATAAAATAGAATAAAACAATAAACTATATTTATTCCTCTTTCCCACTTTCTTTTCACATTTTCTAAAATTAGTTTTCCCTCATTAAGACAAGTAATTGCCACTCTATTTCATGTAACCCAAAATAGAGTCCACTTACATAAAAGAGTCTTTCTAAAAGATATTAGTTATTTGAAATGAGAAAGGAAACAAAAAAATTCAATAGATATTCAAATATAAAAAATAATCATTTCAAAGTAAAGCAATGAATATTGTTGGGACTAACTATTTCAGTCTAACCTTAAGATTAATTATGCAAAATTTATATTTAATACAAGTAAATATTTTTGACTAAATATTTTCTTTAAAATAATTATTGTAAATGTAATATCATAAATGAAGAAATAACTATGTGGTGTGTGCATGAAGATTTCCTTCAACACAATTCACCTATAATCAGCTAAACACCCTCTGCCTTAATGATACTCTCCCTTCATTGAGAGAGCATCATGCCACAAACACAGTTGGAGTGAGTTGACAACCTAATTAAATAATATTAATAATATATTTATTAAATATTAGAAAATAAGGGTTATGACATGTATTACTAGTCAAGGATCCAATCCAGGAATATCTGCGTAAGACAAAGCAAAGTTTATGGTCCTTTTCAAGAAGAAAGTCGTGAAGTCTTTTTTCTCTTATTCTGAAAGTGATGCTTCTAGAAATGTGATTTTAGGGTTCTGTGTTGTACCAAAATTTATTTTTTGTGACTCCTCTACCAATAGTGGAGATCTCTCTTGATATTTGGAATTCACAGGAAGGTCAAATCCTCCATCCTCAGGTGCCTCAGAGAGGTTTCACCTTCAGATACGTCCTTTATTTTTAATATTTTTTAATCTGATAGTGCCACATTGTGGTTTTGACTAGGGGATTTTATTTCTTTATTTTGTTCACTTTTGTAACTAGAGGATTTGACTGTCTCCCCAAACTACACTTTAGATCTTAGATCCATGATAAAACTAGCTTTATAGTCTTCTAGTGGAATACCATCTCAAAATCAAATGAATTCGATGATAGCCTCATCCTTTTGAAGTGATTCAAGAACTGGAGGACCTTTTTGGTCCCAATCTATAAGGTTAGGGTAAATGAGTGTAAGGCTTTAAAGTTTTAAAGTGGAGGAAAAGGTGATGGATGATATCATGCAAATAGAGCTTTCTTGGAATAGGTTTGCGATATGTAGAAAGGAGTCATCGATGGTGTCCTCATTAGAACTCTCTATTGGTAGAAAATCTTTTGCTACTTCATCACGGATATACTCAAGGTATGAGGACTTTGGTACCCCATTTTCGTACCCTAACCCCTTGTTGATTATACTGCTTGGTCACAATTATGGACTCTAATGTCGCCTACTCATGAAGTCCGAGGCCACGTTGACCTTTATAGCCCATATTCTTGACAATATGGAGACCTGTAGTGTATTTTCTACTGGTAGTTTTGTTGGATCTTCTTTTTCCCTGTACAACTAGGAGGATACATCTTCTTCATTTGACTCATTATCCAAAACCATCGAATATGCAAACATCAAGCGGGTTTGTGATGTATAAGAACTTTGGGAATTGATTTTGCTAGATGTGGTTTTCCATAAGATTTTGGTGATAGTGGACGATTTCCTACATAGCAAGATTTTTCTAGTACATATTCACCAAATACGTTGTCCTTGTATTGGACCTATATCTCTGGGATGGGTGCATTACGTGTATACTTGGTTAGAGCAAAGGAGTCAATATGGGAAGAATATGGTTGATCTACATCATTATTTGGAATCTAGTTTAAATTGTGGTATCATCCTTACATGACTCTATAGAACTCGAAAGGTCGAGGATCTCCAAGGATAGTTATTTCAATACCGTTAAATGGGAAATTTATGCATTGGTGGTATTTAGAGGGTATGGCCTGCATGGTATGTATCCATGGTCTAAAACCTAACAATGAGTATATATTATAGCAGGACCAACTTGAATAGGTAAGTGAATGACATCTTTTGTCTCATTCTAGGCATCATCATAATCTTTAATAGTTATACTTTTCTCTGGATCAATGGCATCCTTAGATTATCCCAACTTTTTTATCAATTCAAAAGATCAAATATTTAGGTCAGTGCCACCATCCATAAGAACTCATTTGAATTTATGTTGACAAATACAAACTTCTATATGGGGGGTGTCATTATGATATGGATTGTTGAATGGAAGGTCCCTTTCAATGAAGGCCAGGTGATGGGGTGATGCAATGTGCCCTATCATGGCTTGAAACTGAGCAATATTAATTTCATTAGGGATAGATGACTCCTGAAGGGATTTTTCAAGGATTCCTTTATGTGCAGGAGATGTTCAAAGAAGATCTAAAATAGAGATCTGAGATGGTATTTTTCTAAATGATCTAAGATATTATACTCAGATGATGGATAGGTATTAGATGATACCCCATGAAGGGTAACATGGCTACAAAGGGTAGTAACTTCACAATCTGGGGCTTTTCCCTTGATAGAAACAGTAGATGCATGAGTAGGACTTTCCTCTATATGTCCCATAATGGAATTATTAGAGTTGGATGGATGATTTTCATTTTTATTGGTGTTACCTTTATCAGGTCCATTTCCATTACCATGACGAGGGATTGGATCCTTGTATATATTGAGATCATTATTAGAGGAATATTTGGGAGGATCGTCAATAGTTATGTCTCGGTCAATGAGATTCTTTAGTTTCATACATCTAGTTGTTTTGTGTGCTTTAACCCTGTGATATTCATAATATTCATTAGCCTTGTACCATGAGGGTTTAAATTGAGGTTTATCATACTATCTTACTTTAGGTAATGTAATGAGGCTTGTCTAGACTACTTTTTGTAAGATTGATTCAATGGGTTCTCCTAATAGAGTAAATTTTCATCTCAATGTTAAATCTTGTCTAGGTTGTTCTCTAGGAGAAGACATAGTATTCTCAATGGGTTGTAAATTGACTAGTGTTTGGAAATTTTGAACGTGTTCTATGTCTACAACACCATCATTGACAACATTTTTGGTTTTAGACAAAAATATGGGTTTTTCGTTGGATTGTTGAGAGTTGTCTTTGTTTTCTTTGAATATTTTAACTAAGCCCTTAGCAATAAGAGATTTTTCAATGGTTATTCCATTGTCTGTGATTTCATCAAACAAATTGGCACATTGAACTTGTAAGTGGAAACCTATCTCCTAGTTTAAATTTTTGACAAATATGTGAACCAATTGTTTCTCAAGGATAGGCCATGAGAATTCTCTTGCCATATTCCTCCAATGTTTTAGGAAGGCTATGAAGGTTTCTCCATTTCATTGTTTCTTATTGCATAAATAAGTCATGGAGGTATCATGTTCTATGTTGTAGAAAAAATGAGCTATGAACTTTTTAGCTAACTCGTTGAAGGACTTAATTCCTAGGGATAGGTCAGAGAACTACTCGATAGCCTGTACTCCAAGACTGCGGTTTTCTCCTTTGTTCATGATTTCTCCTTCCTTCTTCTTTGCCTTGTCGGAAAATCACCCTATTTCCAAACCTTGGGAATTATAAACTAGTTGGCAAGTTTTCCATTTCACCGACCTCCTGACGAAGTCTTTTGTTGCCTTAGCCATTTTTCTTTGAGCCGTAGAGTCACCCCGTTGGCAAATTGATCAATCTACAAACTTAATGTTCACAGAACCAACAAGTTGCCGACTAAAAATTATTCTCCTTTTGCCTATAACTTAGTTGCTTCCCACTTTGCTCCATTCCTTTGTCGGCAAATTCGCCGATCAATGAACCTGTCAATCAATGAACTTAAGGTTCGTCAAACCTTAAATTTGCTGACAAAGGCAAACACTTGCTTTTCTTTTTTATTTCTGCCTTTTGGCTCCTTTTGTTGCCTTACCCCTTCAGTCAACAAACTGGTGAATTGGCAAATCGGTGAACTACCAAATCAAAGGTTTTTCAAACTAAAATTTTGCCGACTAAAGAAAAATAAAAGACAAACACTTGGAATTTTTTGGGGATTTTTCTAATATTTTCCAAGGGAAACCTATCCTTCCATTTAGGCTTTCTTAGATCAGATTTCTCTGATAGAAGGAGGGATTTTTTGGATATCTTGGGATTGGGTAAAATATGACAACAATTACAATGTAGGTCTCTCTATGGATTACATGCATTGCGGCTACATGAATGATTTTACAAGCTTCAAGTACAAAGGGTTATTGAAAGATCATCAAAAAAACTAGATACACCTATAACATTTTGTGAATTTTATTTAGGAAGTGAAGCTAAAATACAAAAGAAACTATTATGTGAGATATATTTACATAATTTTATTTTAGTTGATGATAAACAATGGAAACATAATCTATAGGCATGGGGTGTTCAACTTAGAGCATTTTTCTCTTTTGTCCAAAGATAAATAGATAAAGGGTTGGAGAAGCAAAGGCACAATAACAAGGAGAGAGTGTTGGAATTAGTCTAGACAACTGAGAGGGGGGGGTGAATCAGTTGTCCCTAAACTTTAACCTTTTCTGCACTTTTAATCTTCTTTCTTAATTTACAAACAAATTAATGATGTAAACATTTAAGCATGAATCAACACATGAGCATAAACAACATGAACATACACCCTCAGAATTTTTGATGTGGAAAACCCAATTAAGGGAAAAACCACAGTGGGGGTTAACCCACAAAAATATGTACCCTGTTAAAAGTACTTAAGAAAATAGAAGGTACATGCCTTTGGGCGCACTGCCTAGAGCTCACTGCTCAAAAAAAGGCTCACTTCCTATAAGAAATTATGATTTACACAGAGATAAAGAACTAAGAAATAATATCTACATTCATGCCTAATTCAATCCCTTTAAAGACTTACAAAAAATTCTACTTCTATCTTCAAATTCTTCTTCACTGAATCTTCACTTTATACTCCTTTCACTCCTCTTCTTCTCTGCTTTGCTTTAGATCATTTCTTTGGATTTAATTCATTTCGTACAAGCATGATTTTCAACAACTCTTCAACAAGTATTTATATACTTCATCAACTTTCAAATGATCAACAAGGTCGACTAAACTTAATGCGAATCATTACACTGTCGGCCAAAGACAACAGAGACTTGAATCTTCCTCTACACATACGCCATGCTTCATAAAATGCTCTTAGATCATCTGCAATAGGCTAGGAACATCCAGTCGGCCAGGAACTGGGAATAACAACAACCTCAAAGAAGAAATCTTCAACAACAAGCTCAAACTTCAGTGCGGACCTCCAACATAGTAGCCACACGATCCAGAGACCTCCACAAGCACATTAAATTCAACAATATCATCCACTCTATACCAAATTACCAGAATCATTTGTATCTTCCTCCAAAACCTCAAGAACACTGTCTGCCATGACTGTCAAACTAGAAAGATAGCTTGCAGACCTCCAAACCATGAACCACTAGAGATGATGATACACATTGACTTCCCAAACATGCGTTCAGATCCACAGAACATAATATTTCACTACAGAGAAATCTGGATGAACTTACTGTCACTCTATCTTTTCTGAACACATCAAAATCTGGTTATACTCAAAAGGCCATAACTTCTTCAAATCTTCATGCAGACTTCTTAATTCTTAACTGGAACAACCTCTAACAATCCTCTACACAACCATATGGTCCGCAAACATTGAGTGTTCATTAATTTTCTCAATATCCTCAACATTCCAATCTTTGAACAGGCAACAAAATAAGGCACAGTTGACACTAATGACAACAAGAATATGTTGATATCAATAACAACACTACTTAGGAACATATTTGCAACAATCTCCCCCTTTGTCATTGATGGCAACATACGATGTGAAAAACTGAATCAACCATCACGACAAGAACTTCTCTCCCTTACTTCTGCAACCACTTTCTTCATTGTTCCCCCTATCATCAACAATTAGTTTTTCACATGTGCTCTCTCCCCCTTTGACATCAATGGCAAAGGGCACATATTTTCAATCTTTACACCCCCTTTTTATTTCAGACTGATCTCCAAAAATTTGCATACTGACTACTCCTTAGAGTAGTATCTTCTCAACATCAATCCGGATGTCAAGATATGACTGAGAATTCCACCAGACTGATGTACATAAGTGCATCTTAGTTTTGATCAGGAGGGGTAATAACCCCTAACTTCTCTCTGAAATACTCAAAAGTATCCTTGGGAAGAGGCTTAGTGAAGATATCCGCAATCTAATCTTTGAAAGACACAAACTCCTACTTGACTTCATTCTCATTTACCTTCTATCTCAAGAAATGAAACTTGATAGATATATGTTTTGTCTTTGAATGCAACACCGGATTCTTTGAGATGCTTATTGCACCAGAATTATCACAAAAGATTGTGATTGGCTCCTCAAACACAATTCTGATATCCTTCAACATTTTTTTCATCCACAAAACCTAAGTACAATTATTTGTTGCTGCTATATACTTTACCTCTGAAGTAGACAGAGATATTGCCTCTTACTTTTTGCTCATCCAAGAGACCAATCTTCTTCCCAAGAAGAATGCACCACCACTAGTAATTTTTATGTCATCCACATCTCCTACCCAATCAACATCTGTATATGCATGGAGAGTGAAGTTATTGTCCCTTGGATACCACAATCCATGATCAATTGTCCTCTTGAGATCTCTAAAAATTCTTGACTACCACAACATGGGATTCTTTTGGATCATCTTGAAATCTGGCAACCAATCCAACTGTATTCATGATGTCAAGTCTGGTCTGAGTTAGATAGAGCAATCCTCTAATCATTGATCTATACCTTTTCTAATTTGCCTTGGGGGAGTCATCATCTTTACTTAACATGCATCTAGTTACCATAGGTGTACCTACTGGCTTTGAGTCTTCCATTCCAAACTTCTTCAATAATTCTTTCACATACTTGGACTAAGATATGAAGATACCTTTATCTGACTGGACAATTTGCAGACCTAGAAAGAAATTCATCTCTCCAAACATTGACATCTCAAATTCACTTTTCATCTGATTAGGAAATGCTTTGTACATACATTCATTTCCACCAAAAATGATATCATCAACAAAGACCTCAATAATTAGAATATCCTCATGATTAATCTTGAAGTATAGATTTCTATCAGCAGTACCTTTGCTAAATCCTAGCTTAAGCAAATGCTTATCCAATCTGGCATACCAGGCTCTTGGAGCTTGCTTGACTCCATACAAGGCTTTTCTTAGCCTACAAACCATATCTCCCTAATCAGTCAACTGAAATCCTTCTGGTTGCTCAATGTAGAATTCTTCCTCCAAATCTCCATTCAGGAATGTTGATTTGACATCCATCTGATATACTTTACAATCTCTCAAGGTAGAAAATGCAAGAAACAATCTAACTGCCTCTATCCTTGCCACCGGAGAAAACATTTCTTCAAAATCAATTCCTTCCACTTGAGAGTAGCCTTTACATACCAACCTTGCCTTGTTTCTGTTGGTTTTTTCCCTGACTGACTGGATGCACACTCCCAGATTTCCCTACAAGGTAGCCATCGATGATCAATAGGATCTCTGGGCCAGGGGCCAACAGTATAGGAGATAGACTCTATTTTTATCTCCTCTTCTTCTTCAGGCTCTGCAAAACCTAGGGGGTATTCCCTACTCAACACCCATGAAATATAACTATGCAAAGCAGATAAGTCCTCCTGTAAGTAGACCAAAACTATAAGATAAGAGCAAAGGGGCTAGCTTTGGGCCTATGTTCAGTTGTAGACAGAGGACTTGGGTCCTAAACTACTTCTACAGCCCTAATGGTTGTGATTGAAGTTTGAATTTGATTTCGTTTGGATGCAAACCTGGACCCGGTGTATAACATCAACACAGAGCTAGATTGGTGCCTATCCAGGGCTTGGAGTTAGTAGACATACACCTGTGAATGATCAGTATGAACAACTAAAACTGGATTTCAAGGGGATGTTATGGTATCTGCCTTACAGATCCCTCCCAAAACATAGTGTTAAGTTATCTCTACTTATGGCATCCCTATTGCAGTATACCCTCCCCAATACTCAATCTAAAAACACTTTAATCTACCCCTTGAGCAGAAGTTAAGAGATCAAGCATTCAATATAGGAATTCTATATTCTAGAAAACCAAACACCCCTTAGATATCTAGATTCAGAAGAAGGACACATGCAATACTGGAGACAGAATTAACAAAACACATGCAAATACAGCATTTCTCATATAAAACCAATCATGAAATCAGTAAATTCATGCATGAGACATACAACAAGAGATACATAAACTCACAAGACCTCCTGCACAGTGCAACCAAAACCAGTTGTATCTTATTACAGAGCCAGATATGTCTAGTTTTCAGCAACCACAGAATGAGAAACACAACCTGCTAAATACAGCAAGGAAGGTCCTCAGCATTAATTACAAGGTCATTCAAAAATTGCCAGATACATCCATATGAGAAGAATGGCGCTCCTCAAAAATGAATGCAGCAGGGGACAAGACATGGAGAAGCAAGAGAAGGACAGGGAGCAGATGAGCTCGAGCCTTGTGCCACCGTTGGAGAATTTTATTGCCATAAAATGGGTACATGACTATTCGACCGTTTGCCCATGCCTCTGCACATCGCCATTAAAGGCTTCAACCACCCACGGCCACCGATAAATGCAGTGATAGTGCATTTGAAACCTTCCCACCAAAATGTATCGCTCTGATATTTAAAAATGCAGGAAACATTAGTCCCACATGCACTCCACGGAAACCATTCTAACACCTTATAAATAGGGCTGCTAGCACAATAAGTGTCAAGCATTTTGCTCTGCTTGACCCATGAATCCACTGCTAGCGGTTACCAATCCATCTCCTGCCTCCGTCAGTGTGACCAACACCATCGGCCCCACAAAAAGCTTCCCCGCCGATATCACCCGTCACACCGATGACCACAAAAACACACCCCGTCGGCCAGACATAGACCATCGGAGCAACCTCCACCGACCCGCCCAATAGCCTTCATCACGTCGATGGACACTTCCATCGGCCAAACCCCAACACATCGGTGAACCACACAATTCCTCCGCCGATAGGCAAAGTCACCCTGATGAAGTCTCTGCACCCCTTGTCGGCCAGACACCAACCATCAGCAGACCCCTCACCCACTTGGCCGATATGCAATGTCACTCCGATAGCATCCTCCCATCGGGGTGACCCCTCCCATCGGCGGAGCCAAAAATAACTTCACCGATCACAATACTCTCGCCGATAGGCACTTCACATCCCTCGTCGGTGAGACCCAGACTATCAGAATAAACAAAAATCCCCTCGCCGATATAACCACTCTCATCGACGGGCTCACCTGATACACCGATACAACCCGATCAGCGACACCTGCACTATCGGCCAACTCAAAACTCCTCCCACCGACACCTTCAGTCACCCTGATGGCAGCTCCATCAGCCAGACTGAACACATCGGAGGATGCAAAATTTCCTTCGCCAATAACCAAAGTCTCGCCGATGACTAGCTTGAACATCCCTCATCGGCCTGACCATCCTCATCGGTGGAACATGTAACACTGTTGCCGATGGACAAAGTCCTGGCAATGGAAGAAAATACCACTGCTACCAACATGATCGCCAAGACACATGCGAACTCACACCGATAGGCAAAAAATTTAGGGTTTAAATGAAAAACCTGCAAACATCTAAGCTCAAACCCTTTGACCAAAATGATTACTAACATAGGCTCTATCTGGGGATGTGCAGGTGCAAGACTGCAGTGAGGACCTCAGATCTCTGGGATGCAGACCAGTCCCTATCCATTGGGCACAGAGTCATGAAGTTGCACTGACTTGCATCATGGATCACATTTTCAAACATTATCTTGGTGGCCCCGGGCAGCCAAAAAGGAAAAACCAGAACCTTTTCTTGTCAAATTCCCAATTCCATACTGAAAGATTCCAATCCCAACTGAAAAAATTGGCATAATCTGCCCACAAGGTCATCTGCTCAATTAAATATTCCACCATTTTTGACAACTTGCCATTTGTAGTATTGCCTCTGTCACTCTGGATTTCCAAATTAGACATATAATCATACACATCATAATATTCTTTATCATTAAGTAACATATGTATGTTATATTCCTCAGATGGTGCATCATATTGCTCTTGGCACTCTTCATCATTTACCTGGTTGCTGCACATTACCAAACACTGATCCAGCTGATCCAAAAATTGAAAGCACTCAGAAAAAATGGGACCCCCAATATTTATTGATATTGAAAACAAATCCTAATCCACACACCCATAGTTGCAAATATCTGGATCAAATGATGATGAACATACATTATCCACAGTTTGCAAACCAGTTTCATCATCTTCAAATAGAGGGTTAATCCTGCACCAATGTGGGTCATGACTCACAACATCGAAAGCATCCGCAGGCTCATCATAAAGGGGATTTTCATTCACTGCAAAGTTCTCTACTTCTTCTTCATGACAATCCAATTCTTCTTCATTATTGTCAGATCCAGAGTCATAAGAAGAACAAACTTGATCCATGCATTGGTCATGGATATCATCACTAACAACTGATTTACCTGATTGCCCAACATACAAGATTTCTACTATTTCAATGCACTCTGAAGTTGAACCATCTATATCACTTTCTAGCCCTCTAATACTTCCTGATGAAACTGATATTGATTGTTGATCCATATGATCACAGCTTTACACAATTGGATCATTTAAACATGAATGCTCTTTGATAAGGTCTGGTATGTAAATATTACTTGAAAAATCATTATTTTCAACTTCCTTTGCTGGGCAAAACAAGACATCCTCCTCTATAACAGAAACATCATCAACTTGGGATGATGCAAAAATTGAGACAGCAGGGGTGTGAGTGCTTTGACATTCATTGTCAATACCTAAATTAAATCTTTCATTTACATTGGGGACTGCATGACAACAAAAAAATTTAGAAAAATAACCCTTTTGAATACCATATCTCCAATTATTTTTAATATCTATTGCAAACTGATGTGCCTGATGCAATGTGGTGGGCTCCTTATCTCTCAATCTATAGCCCATCTTCTTATCAAAGGCTCCCAAATAGACAACTAAGCATAGTGCATCATTAGGTCTCATGCATTCTGGAATTCTATTCAATGTCCTCATAAATCTGAGGTTAAAGGCTGGGATCAACTCTTCTTCTTCAATATGGATGTACATAAAATCGCTAGTGACTGTATATTCAGAAATTCTTTCACCATATTATTCTAGAAATGCAGATTTAAATTCTTGGCAAGAGCTGACAGAGTGGGTTGGAAGGTAGGAGAACCAATCCCTTGCATCTTGATCTAGAGATTGAACAAATAATCTCATAACTACATCCTCATGGTCAATCTCAAAGTCATCTATAACATTTATAAATTGTTGCAAGTGTCTCTCAGCTGATTCATGCTTTATACCATTGAATTTAGGCAAATACTTTCTGATTTTAGATGGGAAAGCATTCGGATAGCCATAGATGCCATCAAAGTTGATGAGCTTATATCTGTCTATGTTGAAGCCTCTTTTATTACATGGTTGGGACTGACTACTAAACATTTTTGCACTTGACAATTCACTAGGGTGCATGGGCTGATAATACATCTTTTATGTTTTTGTAACCCTCCTCTCTACTCAGATTTTCTACAAACAATGACTTTAGGCACTCAAAATTTAGACTTTTTTTCAAACTTTCCTAAAGTCCTTTAAATGAGCCTTCTGAACAATATTGCATGCCCTTTGAAATACAAAGTAAGTTCTAACAGAAGCATTTAAGCTCTGCTTTCACCAATGTTTCCCTTTTAACCAGCACTATTTCACCAAATAGGGAACTTTTCAAAAACTTGTACAAATATCTGGATATGTTGCAGCAGCTGCAAATTCTCCTCTGACTGATTTTGTTCTTTTTTCAGGTTCTTTGATGCAGAGTCGCCACCTCCTTGAAGAGGAATGAGCTTCAAACAGGCTGAAGCTGAAAATGCATTTCTTTCTTTTTAGGTTCTCCCATAGTAGAGTCACACATACAACTTTTTCCTTTACTGCAACAAAGCACCTCCAGGTCTGATTCTTCAATCTCTTAGACTCGCACCTTCATGAATATGACATTGATCTTCCCCAGTAGAGTCGCCACTTTCTGTTGGTTTTTTCCCTGACTGACTGGATGCACACTCCTAGATTTCCCTACAAGGTAGCCATCAGTAATCAACAAGATCTGTGGGCCAGGGGCCAACAGTATAGGAGATAGACTTTATTTTTATCTCCTCTTCTTCTTCAAGCTCTGCAAAACCTAGGGGGGTATTCCCTACTCAACACCCATGAAATATAACTATGCAAAGACTGGGATGCTGACACAAAGCAGATAAGTCCTCCTGTAAGTAGACCAAAACTGTAAGATAAGAGCAAAGGGGCTAGCTTTGGGCCTATGTTCAGTTGTAGACAAAGGACTTGGGTCCTAAACTACTTCTACAGCCCTAATGGTTGTGATTGAAGTTTGAATTTGATTTCGTTTGGATGCAAACCTAGACCTGGTGTATAACATCAACACAGAGCTAGATTGGTGCCTATCCAAGGCTTGGAGTCAGTAGACATACACCTGTGAATGATCAGTATGAACAACTAAAACTAGATTTCAAGGGGATGTTATGGTATTTGCCTTTCAGATCCCTCCCAAAATAGAGTGTTAAGTTATCTCTACTTATGGCATCCCTATTGCAGTATACCCTTCCCAATACTCAATCTGAAAACACTTTAATCTACCCCTTGAGCAGAAGTTAAGAGAATGAGCATTCAATACAGGAATTCTATATTCTAGAAAACCAGACACCCCTTAGATATCTAGATTCAGAAGGACACATGCAATATTAGAGACAGAATTAACAAAACACATGCAAATACAGCATTTCTCATATAAAACCAATCATGAAATTAGTAAATTCATGCATGAGACATACAACAAGAGATACATAAACTCACAAGACCTCCTGCACAGTGCAACCAAAACCAGTTGTATCTTATTACAGAGCCAGATATGTCCAGTTTTCAACAACCACATAATGAGAAACACAACCTGCTAAATACAGCAAGGAAGGTCCTCAGCATTAATTACAAGGTCATTCAAAAATTGCTAGATACATCCATATGAGAAGAATGGTGCTCCTCAAAAATGAATGCAACAGGGGACAAGACATGGAGAAGCAAGAGAAGGACAAGGAGCAGATGAGCTCGAGCCTTGTGCCACCATTGGAGAATTTTCTTGCCATAAAACGAGTACATGATTGTTCGACCGATTGCCCATGCCTCTGCACATTGCCATTAAAGGCTTCAACCACCCACGGCCACAGGTAAATGCAGTGATAGTGCATTTGAAACCTTCCCGCCAAAATGTATCGCTCTAATATTTAAAAATGCAGGAAACATTAGTCCCACATGCACCCCGCGGAAACCATTCTAACACCTTATAAATAGGGCTGTTAACACAATAAGTGTCAAGCGTTTTTCCCCGCTTGACCCACGAATCCACCGCTAGCGGTTACCAATCCATCTCCTGCCTCCGTCGGTGTGACCAACACCATCAGCCCCACAAAAAGCTTCCCCGCCGATATCACCCGTCATACCGATGACCACAAAAACACAACCCGTCAGCCAGACATAGACCATTGGAGCAACCTCCACCAGCCCACCCGATAGCCTTCATCATGCCAATGGACACTTCCATCAGCCAAACCCAAACACATCGATGAACCACAAAATTCCTCCACCGATAGGCAAAGTCACCCCGATGAAGTCTCCGCACCCCTTATCAGCCAGACACCAACCATCGGCGAACCCCTCACCTGCTTGGCCAATATGCAATGTCACTCCGATAGCATCCTCCCATCGGGGTGACCCCTCCCATCGACAGAGCCAAAAATAACTTCACCGATCACAATACTCTCACCGATAGGCACTTCACATCCTTTGTCGGTGAGACCCAGACTATCAGAATAAATGAAAATCCCCTTGCTGATATAACTACTCTCACCGATGGGCTCACCTGATACGCCGATACAACCTGATCGGCGACACCTGCACTATCAGCCAACTCAAAACTCCTCCCGCCGACACCTTCGGTCACCCCGATGGCAGCTCCATCGGCCAGACTGAACACATTGGAGGATGCAAAATTTCCTTCACCGATAACCAAACTCTCGCCGATGACTAGCTTGAACATCCCTCATTGGCCTAACCATCCTCATCGGTGGAACATGTAACACTGCTGCCAATGGACAAAGTCCTGGCGATGGAAGAAAATACCACTGCTACCAACATGATCGCCAAGACACATGCAAACTCACATCGATGGGCAAAAAATTTAGGGTTTAAATGAAAAACCTACAAACATCTATGCTTAAACCCTTTGACCAAAATGATTACTAACAGTTTCTTAAAACCTCACCATCTTCATTTAGCTTATTCCGGAAGACCCATTTTGTTCCAATCACATTTTTATCCTCAGGTCTAAGAATAAGATCCCATTTGCATCAATTCATCTTCCATTGCCTTAACCCAGTTTTCATCTTTGCAGGCTTCACTCACTGATTTAGATTCAATCTTTGAAATCAAACAAATCTCATCTTGATCTTCAACAACTTTTCTCCTAGTTCTAATACCTTTATTTCTATCTCCTATGATTTGATCTTTAAGATGGTTTATTCTTATATACCTGGGGGTTTTCAAAATTGTTTGAACTTTTGTTTCTTGAACTTGTTCATCATCATCTACACTAACCTCTTGGGTTACTAGAGTTACCAGATCAATCTGGATCTAAGTCTAAATTTGAACTTGCCTTCCTTGACTTTGACTTTCATCTTGATCATCTGAATCATATCCACAATACCTGGAAAGTCCTCCTTTGCTTTCATCAACTTTAACATTAGCACTTTCAACAATCTTATTCAACCTCTTGTTAAAGCACTGGTAAGCCTTACTTTGAGTAGAGTATTGTAAAAATATTCCTTCATCACTTCTAGCATCAAACTTGCCTAAGTCCTCATCTCTTTTGATATAGCATTTACTACCAAAAACTCTAAAATATATCCTAGTAGGAGGATGACCAAACCATAGTTCATAAGGAGTCTTACCAGAATTTCCTTTGATCTGCACCTGTTTAAGAGTGTAGATAGTAGTACTCACGGCTTCTCGCCAATAAACTTGAGGAACATTTGTTTCCATCATCATGGTCCTGACAGCTTCTTGAATGGTCTGGTTCTTCCTTTCCACAACTCAATTTTGCTAAGGAGTCCTAGGAGTAGATAATTATCTTTTTATTCCATTCTTTTCATAGAAAGCATCAAACTCACCGGAAGTAAATTCTCCACCTCTGTTAGATCTTAAACATCTTGAACACTTTAAACTTATCAAGAGCTTCTAATTTTTCTTTTAGAAAAATTACCCACATCATTCGGGAGTAATCATCAATCAACAACATGAAATATATGTCTCCTTGCACACTCCTAATTCTAGTAGGACCATAGAGATCAGTATGTACCAGTTCCAATCGCCCACTAGAAGCTTGTTCTTTGCTTTTGAATGAAATTTTGTTCTGTTTACCCAATTGACATTCTCTACATATGCTATCAAGTTTCACAAGTCTTGGAAGATCTCTTATAGCCTGAGTGGAACTTATTTTGATAATGTTATCAAAATTCACTTGACACATCCTCCTATGCCATAACCAATTTTGATCTGTCTAAGCGATCAAAGAATTTTTGCCAGAACTACTTAAATGAAAGATGTTACCTCTAGTTTGAGTATCGGATGCAATTTTAGTTCTGGAGCTCTCCAATATTGTGCATTTTCCATCCTTGAATCGAAGATCATAACCCTTGTCAACTAACTACCCAACACTGAGAAGATTATGTTATAATCCTTCCACATATAGAACATCATTGGTGCAATTCTTACCATCAAAAGAGATGGATCCTTTGCCACGAATTCTATTAGCTAAGTTGTCTCCAAATTTCACAAGCCCACCTTCATATTTTTCAAAATTCACACACTTACTCTTGTCACCAATCATATGATGAGAACATCCACTATCAATCACCCATTCATCCTTTTCAACAACCTGAGCAGCCAAGGCACTTTCCACATTTGCACAACTAGCAAATTCAATAGATATTGGATCTTCTTCTTTAATAGGAATGAACACCCAATTGCCTTCTCCATTATCAAATTCATCATCTGTGACTCCTTCTCTAACTTCTTGGACATAGTAGCAATTCTTCTGACTTTTGTATCTGTTAGGGTTTGGTTTTGAAAACCTCTCCAGACACCTTGAGGCAAAATGACCAATCTTATTACAAGCAACACATTTTAATGGAAACTTTCCTTCATACTTATTGGATCCTCTTGGCATCCTTTTGGCAATAAGAGCTTCAAGATCTGCATTCTCAATTTCATCATTTTCAAGATCCTTCCTTGTCTTTAAAAATCTGTTTGATCTTCCTGAAGAACTTTCTCCCGGATCATATCTTTGCTTTCCATATACACTGGCCTTGAATGCAGATTCTAACTTAGGGTGAGAGTCACCAAACTCACTCATTTCAAATGCTAAGAGCTTGCCAACTAACTGATCCCTTGTGACAGTTGTTATTGTCATGATTTCTTTAATGGCTGTAACTTTATGCTTGTATGCTGTAGGTAAGGATCTAAGCACTTTGGCAACAATTTCTGATTCTTCCAATACTCCACTTGCATTTCTGATACCGGTCACAAGTTCATTTACTTTTTGCATATAGAAAGTAATGTTTTCATCTTCACTCATTACCAATCTTTCATATTTACCCTTCAGGCTTTGTAGCTTTGAACATTTGACTTATTTGTCACCTTCATACAAATTTTCCAACTTACTCTAGATTTCATGAGAGGTTTTAAAATCAAGGACATTTGCCAATTTGGTATTAGATAGGGCACTCAATAATGCTTCTTTGGCTTGAATGTTGTGTTCAACATCTCTGAGTTCGTCTATAGTTGAAGGTCGATTCTTCAGAATCTTATAAACATTCTTGGTTATTAACTAAAAGGCATCACCCATACATTCCAGATGACACTACATGTGTACCTTCCAGAGGGAGTAATTTGTTCCATCAAATCTCAAACACTCCTTCTTGTAAGATGACATCTTGGATCTCCTCAAGCTGTCAAGCTTCTTTTAGAGGAACTTTGCTTTGATACCAATTGTTGGAATTAGTCTAGACAACTAAGAGGGGGGGTGAATCAATTATCCTTAAACTTTAACCTTTTCTGCACTTTTAATCTTCTTTCTTAATTTACCAAAAAATTAATGATGTAAGCATTTAAACATGAATCAACACACGAGCAAAAACAACATGAACATATAACACTAGAATTTTTGATGTGGAAAACATGGTTGAGGGAAAAACTACGGTGGGGGTTAACCCACAAAAATGAATACTCTATTAAAAGTACTTAAGAAAATAGAAGGCACATGCCTTCGGATGCACTGCCCAGAGCTCACTGCTCAAAAGGAGGCTCACTGCCTATAAGAAATTATGATTTACACAGAGATAATGAACTGAGAAACAGCATCTACATTCATGTCTAATCCAGTCCCTTTGAAGGATCACAAAAACTTCTACTTCTATCTTCAAATTCTTCTTCATTGACTCTTCACTCTATACTCCTTTAGCTCCTCTCATTCTTTGCTCTGCTTTAGATTCGTTCTTTGGATTTAATTCATTTCGTACACGGATGATTTTCAACAACTCTTCAACAAGTATTTATACACTTCATCAACCTTGGAATGATCAACAAGGTTGGCTAAACTTAACGTAGATCATTACACTGTCAGCCAAACACAACTGAGATTTGAATCTTCCTCTACACATATGCCATGCTTCATAAAATACTCTTAGATCATCTGCAACACGCTAGGAAGTGGGAAGAACAGCAACCTCAAAGAAGAAATCTTCAACAACAAGCTCAAACTTCAATGTGGTCATCCAACATAGTAGCCACACAATCCAGAGACCTCCACAAGAACATTGAAGTGACCAATATCATCCACTCTATACCAAACTACCAGAATCATTTGTATCTTCCTCTGAAACCTTAAGAACATTGTCTGCCATGACTGTCAAACTAGAAAGATAGCTTGTAGACCTCCAAACCATCAACCACTAGATATGATGATACACATTAACTTCCCAAACATGCCTTTAGATCTGAAGACCATAATATTTCACTATGGAGCAATGTATATCAACTTACTATCACTCTATCTCTTCTAAACATAGAAAAAATCAGTTCTACTCAGAAGGCCATAACTTCTTCAAATCTTCATGCGGACTTCTCAATTCTTAACTGGAACAACCTCTAAGAATCCTCTACACAGCCATATGGTTCGCAAACATTGACTCTTCATTAATTTTCTCAATATCCTCAACATTCCAATCTCTTGAACAGGAAACAAAATAAGGCACAGTTGACACCAATGACAACAAGAATATGTTGACATCAATGACAACACTGCTTAGGCACATATTTACAATACAGAGATGCAAAGAGTATGATAAGAGGGGAACATTATTCAATGATAAAAGTGTTACATAATCTATGTTGATTTACATCTAAAATAGAAACCATGGTGATGATGCAAGAAGCCAAAGATAAAGTGATTGAGGTGGATGAAGGAATGTTACTTCATACTTCTAATAAAAGAGTTCATTGCAAAGATCAATGGCATGATCTCACACCAAGATTGAAAAGGAAAGAACCCTTAGGTCATCCAAATTTTTAGCTAGCTATTACAAGGGTAAGATAATATATAAGGGGCATGAAATAAAAAAGGCATTCGTGGATTGGCCAAGAGGTACCTTCACATCATTCATACATATTGGTGTGAACCACCTCCCAGGAGCACAACGTGCAAATAAACACCTTCACAATACAAGAGAAGCATGAGGCTATTTTACTAGAATGATTAAAAATATTGAGATATGAGATGCAAAAATACTATACAGAACCTTGCTTATAAAACCAAGGAATGATTGGGTGGAGGCAACCAACCATCTATTAAAATAAACTAGAGAACTGAGAGGGGGGGTGAATTAGTTGTCTCAAAAACTTAGCTTCATATGCAGATCAAAACCATCAATTACTTAATTATTCATAATCAAATTTAATCATGAAAGCATGAAACCATTAATTTAATCACAAACACACATTCAACATAGTTGACACCAGATTTTTATGTGGAAAACCCTAAAAAAGGAAAAACCATGGTGGGTGTTAGCCCACAAAAATATATATGTTATAGCAATACCGAAAAATAGAGATTCACTACCTAAGGATGGCTCACTGTTGTGTTGGCAAGAGACACTGTGTGCCTTCATGAGTGTTGTCATTGATGGCAACTAAGTCCATTCCACACATCCGCAGGACATGGTATGTCTATACCGGAAGTCAGATTGAAGAGTATTTTGGTTCGGTGAGCAAGAACAGAGCATGCAGCAAGTTCCAACAATCAGGTTTGGATATCTCAGAGGAAGTCAAGAGGAGTACCATGACTGATATATTCTAGAGATTGAACCTCCAGTGATGAAAGAGTGAAAAGATATGAGCACCTAAGTGTTGGGTTCCTGTTTGACAGAGTAGACTGAGGAAGAACTGATCGGCAGAGCATCAGACCTTAATCTGGATGAGAAATTGATGGTGATCAAGTTTCTTGAGGGATTATTTATGGTTGGTCAACATGATTGATAACTCCCATAACTATCTTTTTGATACGCATCACTTAGTAAGCATGGATTCAGCCGATAGACCAGAGTTTGGAAATATCTTGAGTTTTCCAGATGCTGACAAGAAAGATGTTGAAATCTTTGGTGCGGATATATATACCTGATGGATTTCAATGTGAAGTAGTGTGTGGTGTGAAGAAAAGTAGAGAGCAGTGTGGAAGCAGCAATACAGGTCCGGTATGTGACAGAACAGAAGTACTAAGCAGAGGAAGAATGAAGTGCAGCAAATTAGTATATTGAGCTTAACCAGAACTAAACCTCAACACATGTGGATGCCCCTGATCAGTTCAAACACCTGGTTACATTCTATATACCTTGTAGACAATGAGTCTCTTATAGGTAGTGAGCCTCTTGTGAGCAGTGTGCTCGGGCAATGAGCCCTAATTGACAAGTGCCATTTTGTACTTCTATTCTTTTAACAGAGAATACAATCTTGGGTTAGTCACCCCGTGGTTTTTCCCTTAATAGGGTTTTCCATGTAAAAATCCGTGTTATGTGTGTTGATTTCTTTCTACTCTCATGTTCATATGTTTTTGATACTGCACTAATTATTAAAGAAGAAAAGAAAGTCAAATAATCAAGATAACTGATTCACCCCCCCTCTCAGTTATCAACAATTGGTATTAGAGCTAAGTTCCTCTAGACAGAGCCTAATAGCTTGAGGAAGATCTAGGAATCTCAATGGATATATATGGTATGAGGGATCAACTTCAGTCTGCCCTAGATGATCTTGACCAATCTCACTCTGAAGTAAATACCCTGAGGGAAAGACTCAAACAAGTTGATGATTTCATCAATGAACTCAAAGAAAAACTAAGTATCTCAATGAAGAAAAGAAAGGAACTACTTCAACAATTAGCAAGTCAAAGTGAAGCCAATGATACTAATGAAGATCTAAATGAGAAAACTAAGTTATGTGAGAAGCTATCAAAAGAGATCATTATGGTAAGACATGAAATGGAATCAGGAGTTATGAAATTCACCCAAGAAATTGAAGAGAAAAGAAAAATTGAAGATGATCTAAAACAATCTCTCAAGGAGAAGCTAGAAGACTACCACAAAATGGATAGAATAATCAAGCATCTAGAATCTGATCTTGAAGAAGCTAGAGACAATGAAGAACAACACGAGAATCAGATAGACACTCTTAAAAGGGATCTTCAAACAACAAATGAATACAAAGAGAAATTCAAGATAAGCTCTGCTCAACTTGAAGTTATTCTTGAAAGCCAAAAGATGGTAGATGACAAGCAAGGCTTGGGGTATGAGAAAGGGGAAAGCTCTGGATCTGGTCAGAAGAATTTTGGATCAGAAAATCCAAGGAATAGGCCTAGAAGACCTCTGGTAAGGCAACCAAATGCTCAAAGACATCCTTCCTTCAATGGGTACTACTACAACTGCAATAACTTCAGTCATAAAGCAAATCAGTGTAGAAGAAGAATGAATTAGACTAATTCATCCTTCTTCGGATAGTGTTTTAACTACAAAAGGTATGGTCACAAATCTCATGAGTGTAGAAATATGCAAATAAAGAATTCATTCAATGGTAGATGCTTTGCATGCAATAGAATGGGACACATGGCTAATCAATGCAAATCAAGAGGATATTAGTCAAATTTGTAAAGAAATGTTGTTTGCTACAATTACAATAGATCCGGTCATATTGTCAAATTCTGTAGAAGTGAGAATCAGGATAAAAGGGGTCCAGTGCATCATAATCAAAATGAAGACAAAGGAAAAGGAAAGGTGAATGCGGATTAAATTCAAAGGGAAATGAACAAGATTTGGGTGAAGAGAAGCATAGAAAATGTTGAGGATGGATTTGCACTAGAATCTGGTGCTGATATTCCTTCCAAAAATTGAATAGATGAGCTCTGGCTCAGGGGGAGTCACAAAGGAAAGTAAAATTCTCCCAGCCAGTCAATTGTTGCCTAAAATTGGCACATGGAAATTTATGGATTAAAGGGTTCTAAGAGAAATATCTAAATAACCCCTAGTAAAAATACAAAAGATCTGCATCTCTTGTCGAAACCGTGACGACAAATGCTAATTTGTCTTAGTTACATCAGGGTGACAAGGGATAATTGATACCGATGGAGATCCATCGGGAGAAATTGGCTAGCGGCAAGAGATCTTAAGGCTTGGCCGATGAGTGATCGGAGTGACTAACGTATCAGAGACACAAAAAGGAAGTTTTTCGAAGGTTGAAGTCACGTCGATTGTTGGTAGGTGTTTACCGATGATAAGGGTCACAACAAAGAGAGAAAGAGATCGTGTATCAGAATTAACAAAATGACGGTTGCCGATAGTGTAGAGTCTCACTGAAGACAAACGTCATTGGCATATCGGCGAAGTAGAATCAAAAGTAATCAATAGCTTTGACAGTCATCCGGTAAAAGTAGGACTCTCACAGTTAGATCTAGTATGATTGAAAATTGAAATATCTTGATCTGCAGTTAGATGAAATGACTGGAGAAAGGAAGATAGATTGTCAATAATCACTGAGAATAACTCTAAGTGTATCTCAGTGATCCAAAAAGATCTCTCTCAGGACAAGGAAAACAAGGCAACCGGAATGACTTAAGTTGTGCATTTATTGCAAAATAGAATTAGGGTTTGCGCAGAAATAAAAGGGTTCTTTTGTTCATCATTTGCACATTTGCATTCGAGAAGAAGTAAGAAGGACCTCTGCAACAAGTTTGTCTCAAACCTCTCAAAGATCAACCGTAGAAGTCGATTCATCTAGTAATCCTATCTGGCTCATATCGTGAACCCTAGAGGCGTAAAAAGGTATTTTCACTCTTAAATATCTCTCTCTGAATCTTTTGAAAGATGGCTACTCTAAATGTTGTGAAAATCACTGGTAGGCCGTGCCCTAAGTTTAAGAAACACCCTTATAAATCTCTAGAAGTCGATCCTTTAGGTGCCTTCTCTAGCATTTCGCATGGGGTTTTGCATGTAGAAGATGTTAGGGCATACATTCATGCGAATATTGAAGATTTTGGGGAATCCAAGCTAATGGATGTCTATCACAAGCAGTTAATAGATGAATCTTTTAAACTCAAACCTTAATACAAGGCCATCCGGGATAAGTATTTTGGACATTGCATTCATTTCCCCTGTTTTGCTGAAGATGAATGGGTCCGGTATGTCCTGAGCAGAATGCATAACAACTTCATGTGGTTGATGAGGCCGTTTAAGATCACTAAAGATGCCATTAGGGCGGTAACTGGATTGCACTCATCTAGTGGGTTGCCTGCTCTCAAATCAATCAAAAACCAAACTGTAACTGAGGCTACCGGATCAAAATTTGACAAGAGGGTAATGACAAGAGAAGACATTATAGATCTAGATATCAAATTTTCTTCTATGATAATTGGTTACAAAATCTATCATTCCAGCAGCGAAAACTTAGTATTCAAAACTGCCATATATACTGCATATAAAATGCTAAGGAAAAATGCTGACTATGATCTTTGTGAGCTTCTCCTGAACCAACTATTAAAGAACTTACAGAAAATCAAGAAAGACAAGAAGAACTCATTCAAGTATGGTGGGCTAATACTATGTTTATTCTTTTACTTTATGAATGAGCTACTCGGATCCAGTGGTTGGGTATGGCAAAATGACAGACCGGTTGCCATTCAAATCAGAGATTGATTGCATGGGCTTGGTGATGCCAAGGCTCAAAATACAACACTCTGGGGATACTTCAAGAACTTTCAAAGTATGATGCAGGCTAGAGAAAGAATCCCCCAATCATTGGTTGAGAAGTGCAAGGATACAGTGTGCTTTATGGTAGACACTGATCAATGTCTAATGGGAGCAGTGGAGCCAAGGATAGTCTGGATTATGCCAATGGGGTATAAGGTGGATGATAAAATTTAGGAACTGCATGTCCAACACGTACTAAGTCAACCTAAGGACCCTAAGGCAGAAAGGTTTGGAACCTTCCAAGAGTTGAGTGTAAAAGTTCATGTTGAACTAAGATAGCCTAAGATCAAGAGAAAAGTGAGAAGGGAAGTAGAAGAATTTGCCAAGAGACATGGACTATCAAAGAAGGTAGTTGATGCCAATAGAGAAAAGGTGGAAAGGGCAGAAAAAGAAAGGCAAGAAACATAAAAAGAAAGTGCTCTGGTGCAAGCCCCCTCTCAGACCAGATCCTCCAAGAGCTCTGCACATACCACTTCTGAGAGCCAAAAAGACTCTAAACCAGAAGCCAAGACATTCGGAAAGGGTGAGAAGAGAACAAAGAAAAAGGCCACAAGGTCTTATACAAGTCAAAAATATGATGAAGAGACAAAAACAGATGAGGACGTTAAGAAAATAAAGAAGAAAATGAAAACTTTTATGGAATCCTCTGCCGGTGATAATAAGGAAGAAGAAGCAAAAGAATTTGTTGAAAGGTCCACTCCTTCTGTTGATAATGATGTCAAGGCAGTCATAGTGGATGGAAATCTGCAACCATTGATAGACTTCTATGATGAGTGTAGTGACACAGATAAAAGGATCTTGGAAGAAGCTACAGTTAAGTACTTAAACTTATACAATAAAGCATTCATTGAAATTATCTCTCTAATCCCCAAGAGTTTAGAGAAAGTACTTGAACTCAGAAAATACAATGCTAGAGAAAAGGATTTGGAGATCTGGGAGCAGATTGCTATCCAACTCTATCCTTCCATTACCCCTCAACAAATGAACATGATCTTCAAGGACTGCAAGGATGAGTTCTGGAGCAAGGCAAGAATGAACCAGCTTATGCTTAGAGAGACTGACCAAGTGGCAAAAGAAACAGAAGAAATCCTCCAGAATGCATTTAAAAGATTCAATCTTCTTGTTATGGAGGACTTAGGTGATGAACCTTCTGGCATAGATGTTGAAGGATTAAGTGTATCAAAGAAAGATCCTACTAAGAAATGTGCAGAAAAGTCAAAGGAGTTAGGTGAGGAAAAGACTAAGGACCTGGATTCCTCTGCTCTAAAATATGAAGTCCATGAAGAAGTAAACATCTCTCTTCTGGATTCCCCAGTAGACTCTGGATCTAAAGGAGAAGAAAGAATAGAGGAGAAAATCAATCAAGAAGAAGAGGTCAAGGGAAGAGAAAAGGATCAAACAGAGAAAACCCTAGATGACAGTTCTGAAGTTGTAGAAGGAAAGAAGACTCTGTCTCCGGCAAGAGACACTACAAAAATAGTTAAAGAATTCTTGACCAAAGAAATGATGGAACTAGATGAACCAAAGCTATTTCAAGGACCATTCAATTTTGATTCCCTCTCCTCGGTTTGAACTATGAAGATAGCATCCTTTGCCCAAGAAAAGGCAAAAGAAAAACTTCTGAAGTCTCACATGGAAGACTGTGAGCTGATAGAGATTACATCTGGTGTATTGGAGAAAATCATGCCATCCTTCCAGAAGGATCTTTCAGCCTCTTCATCTGGTATTATGAAATCTCCTATAAATTTTGTTAGCACACATTTTGATTCTTTGGAAAAAGCAGCATAAGAGAAAGTCTAGAAAGAGTTTTTGGGTAAGAGATTCTACGAGATACAAGGACTTCTAACAAATGATAGGAGAAATTTAGATATTGGGATAAAGAGCTTAGAAAATGCTCTTAAAGATGGCAGAGACCTATACAAATTTTGTCTATCTTGGTCCACCGTGACAACAGATATCACCAAGAAGGTGGAAGAACAAGAGAGCAAACTATCAAGTTCATCTCAAATTTTGATCCTCTCACCTCTTCCATAATAAATCAAGAATGTCAGACTATTGCAGCTATAAATGAAATAAAGAAGCTTGAGAAGGAGAAGAAAAAATAGAATAAGCAGGCTAAGTGGACTAAGAGGGACAATTATCCCCAAGTTAGAGGCCATTCATGAGGCCCTAACTAATGCCCAGACCACAACACAGACCAGTGATCTGGCAGACCTAAAGAGGGTAGAAGCTTTTGCATTTTTGCTAAGTGGTCATATTTCAATTTTGGACAGGATGAAGAAGAGTTTGGCAAGAGAAGTGGTACAATTGAAGACCACCTTTGCAGATATACTTCAGTATATGTAAGTACATGTATATATATTTATGCGGCCAAGTATAGATTGATTTTTGGAAATTTTGGTGTGCGGATTCTACCCTTTTCCATTGATGTCAAGGGAAAGTGAGGAGAGCAGTGAAAAATATGGAATCTAGCTAAGGGGGAGCTTAGAAAAAGTGTACATTAGAACAGAGCATCAGCCAAGGGGGAGCGCAGTGTGACACTTAGTCATTTTTCACTAAGTGTTGCCATTAATGCCAAAGGGGGAGATTGTTGGCAAGAGACACTATGTGGCTTCATGAGTGGTGTCATTGATGGCAACTAAGTCCATTCCACACATCCGTAGGACATGATATGTCTATACCGAAAGTCAGATTGAAGAGTATTTTGGTCCGGTGAGCAAGAATAGAGCATGCAGCAAGGTCTAACAATCAGGTCCAGATCTCTCAGAGGAAGTATCTCAGCAAAGTGCAGACTTGGGGAAGTCAAGAGGAATACCATGACTGATACATTCCAGAGATTGAACCTCCGGTGATGAAAGAGTGAAAAGATATGAGCACCTATGTGTTGGGTTCCTGTTTGATAGACTAGACTGAGGAAGAACTGACCGACAGAGCATCAGACCTTAATCCAGATGAGAAATTGATGGTGATCAAGTTTCTTGAGGGATCATTCATAGTTGCCTAACATGATTGATGACTCCCATAACTATCTTTTTGATACACATCACTTAGTAAGCATGGATTCAGCTGACAAACCAGAGTTTGGAAATATCTTGAGTTTTCTGGATGCCGACAAGAAAGATGTTGAAATCCTTGGTGCGGATATATATACCAGATGGCTTTCCATGTGAATTAGTGTGTGGTGTGTTATGTGGTGCGATGAAAAGCAGAGAGCAGTGTGGAAGCAGCAATACAGGTCCGGTATGGGACAGAATAGCAGCACTAAGCAGAGGAAGAATGAAGTGCAGCAAATCAATATATTGAGCTTAACTGGAACTAAACCTCAGCACATGTGGATGCCCCTAATCAGTTCAAACACCTAACTACATTCTATATACCTTGTAGACAATGAGTCTCTTGTAGGCAGTGAGCCTCTTGTGAGCAATGTGCTCAGGCAGTGACCCCTAATTGGCAAGTGCCATTTTGTACTTCTATTCTTTTAACAGAGAATACAATCTTAGGTTAGTCACCCCGTGGTTTTTCCCTTAACAGGGTTTTCCATGTAAAAATCCTTGTGTTATGTGTGTTGATTTCTTTCTACTCTCATGCTCATATGTTTTTGATACTGCACTAATTATTAAAGAAGAAAAGAAAGTCAAATAATCAAGATAACTGGTAAGGAAGCTCTCTCTATGAAGGTGTACTTTAATTCATAACCCACCAAAGTTCTGTTGACATAATAGATAGCTCTTTCTTTTCCATGATAATCATGTTGAGCAAGCAGTTCCCTTAGAGCTACTGAGGTGGTGGAGATATACAATAACAAGGGTCTACCTTGGATAGGTACCATTAATATTGGAGGTGTCTTAAGATACTCCTTTAATTGTTGGAAAGCAATTTATCATCACATTGGAAGACCACATTTTTATGTAACAAATGAATAAAAGTGGTGCAGTCACAGTTAGGAGGGTCCACAAACTGAATAGTCCAGAGCGTGCAACAAGAGTACAAACAATGTAAGTAACTCAATTATAGATTGCAAACATATATTCAATCCTTTAGTATATCATATATTCAACATACAAACATGTCGGCAACATGCCGGCTTACAGATTAGGGCTCACAAGCCTGATTCTCCAATCACAACACATGCACAAGATATAGCTTAGAAGTACATTACAGAAGCAATTTAGCTTATGAACTGCCTATTATTGATTAAATATCACTAACTAACTTCCTAGGCATCTATTACATGAATATATATCATCTCTGAATCACAAGATTCCTCTGCGTCGGCCAAACAGATTAAAAATTACAATGAAAGAGATGTAACGTGTGTACACGGATAGGTTGGACCTAAACATATGGAAATCATCTGCAAGTGAATGAATCAATGTGTGGACCTTAGGTAAGGTGGGTCAGGTTTGAAACTATCTTGAATGATGTGTCATTTAGCTTTGTAAGTCATGGAACTGCTCCGCAAGTCTTCTCCTTTAGCTGTCTGTCTGAGACTCTCTGAATGCCCTGTTTTGAGAAAACAACCAATCTTATAATAGCGATATATTTCTGGTAACTGATCCAAAAGCTCTAAATTTTGTATATGATGTGCATGAAGATGTCTAGATGCTAAATCCAACTTCGCAAGCTCTGAAATTAAACTGCAGTAGAATGCAAACCGATCTACTAAAATTGCTTCTAACAGAACTGACTGTACTAAACTAAGAAAATGAAAGAAAACAAAATGAAATGTAAATATTTTTGGTTAATGTAAGATTGCTCTTGAACCAGGGATGCTCCTGCATCAAAGAGGATGACATTTATCTACTAATTGAACTATGGACCATCTAATGGCATAAAATTTACCTTGTGGGTAAGTGCAAGAAGATGGGGGCCAAAAAGGGGTCTTAAGTGGCCACTTTTTTATGAAATTGGGAAATGTTGGCCTTGGATGAGAAATTGAGCATAGTTACACTCAAAATTTAGAGATGCAACCAAAACAATGTTCGTAGTGCTCTAGGTCTACTTTCTAAACTACTAATTTTTTTTTAAATGGTATAGATTAAGGGATTCAAAAGAGGGAGCCACAGAAATTGGTGTTGTTTCTATCAAAAAAATATAACATGTTTTGTGGCTCCCTCAAAAGGTTAACCTTTTTTTGGTATTTTTAAAATTGCTTCAGTGAGAAATTAGCTAACAGCATCTAGTTTATGCCCAATTTTTCTGATATTTTTTTGATGAATATTTCAGTTTTTACTAATTTTCAAAGTGGACACATCCTAAAAAATAAAATTTTGGCCGTGTTAGCCCTATAAATCCTAAAAACTAATTGAAAATCAATTTTTTTTTAATGTGTAGAATGGAGTCTAGTTTCTAAAAATGTAATTTTTTTGAAATTTCAATAAATGATTAATTTACAATGAAAAAAAGACCAAGCACTAGTTTTTGCCCAAAAACGGACACACAAACAAAAGAAATTAAAGATAAAAGCTTAACATTGTCAAAATGTGAAAAAAATTACATTGTTAAATAGCTAAGAGAAAGCCTAACATTACCTAGGTGTTCAATTTGTTCAACCTTGAAACACATGCAAATCTGAGGATTAGCACGAACAAAATTATGTGAAATCTTGTAGAATTTGTAAAAACACGTCTGTGGATGTTGGGAAGGCATTCCAAGCCTTTGGGTTGGAAATCCAAAGCAAATCGCAAGCCTAAGGCTTGGGATTCTGAAAGCAAAATATAACGCGAGCGCATTATAATGTGCTTGCAATATGTTTTGTTTTGCATTTTTTTCTTTTTTGTAGAAGTTTACCTGATGTTTGTCATGTTCGACATAACGTGCTCGCGTTATGTCTCCCTTGGAATGTTTTATGTTCAAGGTTATTAAGCATGTATGTACGTATGTATGTATGTATGTATTATGTATGTATGTACGTATTGATGTATGTATGTATGCCTATATATATGTATATATACTTATATGTATGTATGTATGCATATATGTATGTATGTATGTATGTATACTATCAAGGGTAGAGGAGGGTAGAGATGGGGGTGAGGCAGATAGGGGAGGAGAGGAGTGGATAAGGGTTGAGGGTTTAAGGGTCAAGGGTTTAGGGTTTTACGGTTGAGGGTTTAAGGTCAAGAGGGATTAGCATTTAGGGTTGAGGGATTAGGATTTAGGGTTGAGGGATTAAGGTTTAAGGTTGAGGGTTGAGGGTTTAGGGATAGGATTTAGAGTTTAGGGATAAGGGATTGGGGTTTAAGACCTTCAGGGATTAGGGTTTAGGGTTGAGGCTTTCTGGATAGTGTTTAGGGTTGAGGGATTAGAGTTTAGGGTCAAGGGATTAGGGATAGGGTTTAGGGTTGAAGGTTTAGGGTTGAGGGATTAGGGTTTAGGGTTGAGGGCTTAGGGATAAGGGATTTAGGTTTAAGGTATAGTGTAAGGGTTGAGGGTTTAGGAATAGGGATAGCATTTAGGGTTTAGGGTTGATGGATGTAAGGGTTTAGGGTTTAGGGATAAGGAATTAGGGTTGAGGGTTGAGGGATTAAGGTTTAAGGTTGAGGGTTTAGGGTTTATGGATAGGGTTTAGAGTTTTAGGGATAAGGGATTAGGGTTTAGGACCTCAAGGGATTAGGGTTGATGGTTGATGGATTAGGGTTAAGGTAGAGTGTTGAGGGTAGAGGGATTAGGGATAGGGTTTAGGGTTTAAGGTTTAAGGTTTAGGGATAAGGGATTAGAGTTTAAGGTACAGTGTCGAGGATTGAGGGTTTAGGATTTAAGGTTTAAGGGTTGAGGGTAGAGGCTTTAGGGATAAGAGAGAGACCTAGATGGCTAAGGGTTGAGAGATAGGGGAGGAAAGGGGTGGATAAAGGTTGAGGCTTTAAAGCTTTTGGGTTGAGGGATTAGGGTTAAAGGTATAGTGTTGAGGGTTCAGGATTGAGGGATAGGGTTTAGGATTTAAAGTTTAAGTGTTGAGGGTTGAGGATTTAGGGATAGGGTTAATAGTTTAGGGATAAGGAATTAGGGTTTACAGTTGAGGGATTAGGGTACCATAAATTATAATTAGGGATTGGGGATTAGGGTTTAGGGTTAGGCGATTAGGGTTTAGGGTTTAGGGATGTACAATTAGGGGATACCATAAATAAACTAGAAATTACACGGGGTTGGGAAAATTTTGTGAATCATCATGGGCTAGAGATTGAAGATTTTGTTGTGTTCAAGTACATATCCAAATCATATTTTAAACCCTAATCCCTTAACCCTTAGCCCTAAAGCCTCAACCCTCAATTCGTAAACCTTCAACCCTAAATCCTCTTCCTAATCTCTATACCCTCGACACTCTACTTTAACCCTAATCCCTCGACCCTCAACCCTCAACCCTCAACCCTATCCTAAACCCTCAACCCTTAACCCTATCCCTAAATTCTATACCCTCAACCCTCAACGTTAAACTCTAATCCATCAACCCTAAACCCTAATCCATCAACTCTCAACCCTAAACACTATACCTTAAACCCTAATCCCTCAACCCTAAACCCTAATCCCTCAACCCTAAACCCTATCCCTAAACCATCAACACTATACCTTAAACCCTAATCCCTCAACCCTAAACCCTATACCTAAATCCTCAACCTTCAACACTATACTTTAAACCCTAATCCCTCAACCCTAAACCTTATCTGTAAACCCTCAATGCTATACCTTAAACGCTAATGCCTCAACCCTAAACCCTAAACCCTAATCCCTCAACCCTCAACCCTCAACCCTAATCCCTCCACCCTAAACCCTAAGCACTATCCCTCTTCCTAAACCCTCAACAATATACCTTAAACCCTAATCCCTCAACCCTAAACCTTCAACCCTCAACCCTCAACCCTAATCCCTCAACCCTCGACCCTTATCCCTCATCCCTAAACACTAAACACTATCCCTATTCCTAAACCCTCAACCCTCGACACTATGCCTTAAACCCTAATCCCTTATCCTTAAACCCTATCCCTCAACCCTTAACCTTAAACCTTAAACCCTAAAACCTATCCCTAAAACCTTGACCCTTGACACTATATCTTAAACCCTAATCCCTTAACACTCAGCCCTAGAGCCTCAACCCTAAATTCTTAAACCTTCAACCCTAAACCCTATACCCTCGATACTCTACTTTAACTCTAATCCCTCGACCCTCAACCCTCAACCCTCAATGTTAAACCCTAATCTATGAACCCTAAACCCTAATCCCCCAACCCTAAACTCTAAACCTAAACCCTCAACCCTCAACACTATACCTTAAACCCTAATCCCTCAACCCTAAACCCTATCCCTAAACCCTCAACACTATACCTTAAACCCTAATCCCTCAACCCTAAACCCTATCCCTAAACCCTCAACACTATACTTTCAACCCTAATCCCTCAACCCTAAACCATATACCTAAACTCTCAACCCTCAACACTATACTTAAACCCTAATCCCTCAACCATAAACCCTAATCCCTCAACCCTAAGCCCTATCCCTAAACCCTCAACACTATACCTTAAACCCTAGTCCCTCAACCCTAAACCCTAAACCCTAATCCCTCAACCCTCAACCCTCAACCTTAATCCCTCATCCCTAAACCCTAAATGCTATCGTTATTCTGAAACCCTCAACACTATACCTTAAATCCTAATCCATCAACCCTAAACCCTAAACCCTAACCCCTCAACCCTGAACCCTGAACCCTAATCCCTCAACCCTCATCCCTAATCCCTCATCCCTAAACCCTAAACACTATCCCTATTCCTAAACTCTTAACCCTCGACACTATACCTTAAACCATAATCCCTTATCCCTAAACCCTAAACCCTATCCCTCAACCCTTAACCCTTAAAAATTAAACCCTAAAACCTATCCCTAAAACCTCCTCCCTCGACACTATATCTTAAACCCTGATCACTTAACCCTCAGCCCTAAAGCCTCAACCCTTAATTCTTAAACTTTAAACCCTAAACCCTATCCCTAATCCCTGTACCCTCAAAACTCTACTTTAACCCTAATCCCTAAACCCTCAACCCTATCCCTAAACCATCAACCCTTAACCCTCAACCCTTAATGTTAAACCCTAATCTGTCAACCCTAAACCCTATACCTAAACCCTCAACCCTAAACACTATACCTTAAGCTGTAATCTGTCAACCCTAAACCCTATCCCTAAACCCTCAACACTATATACCTTAAACCCTAATCCCTCAACCCTAAACCCTATACCTAAACCCTCAACCCTCATAACTATACCTTAAACCGTAATCCCTCAATCCTAAACCCTAATCCCTCAACCCTAAACCCTATCCCTAAACCCTCAACACAATACCTTAAACCTTAATCCCTCAACCCTAAACCCTAAACCCTAATCCCTCAATCCTCAACCCTAATCCCTCAACCCTCAACCCTAATCCCTCATCTCTAAACCCTAAACACTATCCCTATTCCTAAACCCTCAACCCTCAACACTATACCTTAAACCCTAATCCCTTATCCCTAAACGTTAAACCCTATCCCTCGACTCTTAACACTTAAAACTTAAACCCTAAAACCTATCCCTAAACCCCTGACGCTCGACACTATATCTCAAACCCTAATCCCTTAAGCCTCATCCCTAAATCCTCAATCCTCAATCCTTAAACTTTCAACCCTAAACCCTACCCCTAATCCCTCCACCCTCAACACTCTACTTTAACCCTAATCCTTTGACCATCAAACCTATCCCTAGACCCTCAACCCTCAACCTCGACTCTCAACATTAAACCCTAATCCATCAACCCTAAACCCTAATCCCTTAACCATCAACCCTCAACACTATACCTTAAACCCTAATCCCTCAACCCTAAACCCTAACCCTCAACTCTAAACCCTAAACCCTATCCCTAAACCCAACAAAACTGCTTTGCCTTATGTTAGGTTGTTAAACCCATCATTTTTGACACTCTTCTCTTAACAAAATAAGAGGAATAAGCATAGAAGGGAGAGAATTTGATCTTACTAGTTTGCATATTGGTTGGTTTACATTCCGTAAGTTCATTTTCATTGAATAAAAAGGTTTATCTAATTTGAAATAAGGGGTAGAGTTCACTGTCATGTGCTTTTCTAGATGAGTGGGTCCATAATGTCCAGGGTTCTTCCAAGAATGGCCTGCAATAGAAATAAGTTTTTGTTATACCAATCCTCTTGGTAAAGCTACAATTAAAATGCCTTCTTTGAAAGTTGATATAAATTAAATTAGACTTAGAATTTTGATTTTCTTCCATTGCTTCAACATCATTATTGTTTTCCCCATCAAAAACCAATTCATTCAACAACTTGCTACCCATTGGTTGATGTGAACTGCATACTCTGTTAGTAGAAGGGCATCTTTTATCTATATCAATGTTGGTATTCATAAGCTGAAGAGCATTGATATTTTACATACACACTATTCTTTGAAATATCTTAACCTTAAAATATGATTTGGATATGTACTTGAACACAACAAAATCTTCAATCTCCAGCCCATGATGATTCACAAAATTTTCCCAACCTCGTGTAATTTCTAGTTTATTTATGGTATCCCCTAATTGTACATCCCTAAACCCTAAACCCTAATCGCCTAACCCTAAACCCTAATCCCCAATCCCTAATTATAATTTATGGTACCCTAATCCCTCAACTGTAAACCCTAATTCCTTATCCCTAAACCGTTAACCTTATCCCTAAATCCTTAACCCTCAACACTTAAACTTTAAATCCTAAACCCTATCCCTCAATCCTAAACCCTCAACACTATACCTTTAACCCTAATCCCCAACCCAAAAGCTTTAAAGCCTCAACCCTTATCCACCCCTTTCCTCCCCTATATCTCAACCCTTAGCCATCTAGGTCTCTCTCTTATCCCTAAAGCCTCTACCCTCAACCCTTAAACCTTAAATCCTAAACCCTCAATCCTCGACACTGTACCTTAAACTCTAATCCCTTATCCCTAAACCCTAAACCATCAACCCTAAACCCTATCCCTAATCCCTCTACCCTCAACACTCTACCTTAACCCTAATCCATCAACCATCAACCCTAATCCCTTGAGGTCTGAAACCCTAATCTCTTATCCCTAAAACTCTAAACCCTATCCATAAACCCTAAACCCTCAACCTTAAACCTTAATCCCTCAACCCTCAACCCTAATTCCTTATCCCTAAACCCTAAACCCTTACATCCATCAACCCTAAACCCTAAATGCTATCCCTATTCCTAAAACCTCAACCCTTGACACTATACCTTAAACCTAAATCCCTTATCCCTAAGCCTCAACCCTAAACCCTAATCCCTCAACCCTAAACCTTCAACTCTAAACCCTATCCCTAATCCCTCTACCTTCAACACTCTACCTTCAACACTCTACCTTAACCCTAATCCCTCGACCCTAAACCCTAATCCCTCAACCCTGAACACTATCCCTAAAGCCTCAACCCTAAACCCTAATCCCTTATCCCTAAACTCTAAATCCTATCCCTAAACCCTCAACCCTCAACCTTAAACCTTAATCCCTCAACCCTAAACCCTAATCCCTCAACCCTAAATGCTAATCCCTCTTGACCTTAACCCTCAACCGTAAAACCCTAAACCCTTGACCCTTAAACTCTCAACCCTTATCCACTCCTCTCCTCCCCTATCTGCCTCACCCCCATCTCTACCCTCCTCTACCCTTAATAGTATACATACCTACATACATATACGCATACATACATACATATATATAGGCATACATACATACATCAATACATACATACATACATAATACATACATACATACATACATGCTTAATAACCTTGAACATAAAACATTCCAAGGGAGACATAATGTGAGCACGTTATGTCGAACATGACAAACATCAGGTAAACTTCTACAAAAAAGAAAAAAATGCAAAACAAAACATAATGCAAGCACATTATAACGCACTCGCGTTATATTTTGCTTTCAGAATCCCAAGCCTTAGGCTTGCAATTTGCTTTGGATTTCCAACCCAAAGGCTTGGAGTGCCTTCCCAACGTCCACAGATGTGTTTTTACAAATTCTACAAGATTTCACATAATTTTGTTTGTGCTAATCCTCAGATTTGCATGTGTTTCAACGTTAAACAAATCAAACACCTAGGTAATGTTAGGCTTTCTCTTAGCTATTTAACAATGTAATTTTTTTCACATTTTGACAATGTTAAGCTTTTATCTTTAATTTCTTTTGTTTGTGTGTCCGTTTTTGGGCAAAAACTAGTGTTTGGTCTTTTTTTCATTATAAATTAATCGTTTATTGAAATTTCAAAAAAATTACATTTTTAGAAACTAGACTCCATTCTACACATTAAAAAAAATTAATTTTCAATTAGTTTTTAGGATTTATAGGGCTAACATGGCCAAAATTTTATTTTTTAGGATGTGTCCACTTTGAAAATTAGTAAAAACTGAAATATTCATCAAAAAAATATCAGAAAAATTAGGCATAAACTAGATGTTGTTAGCTAATTTCTCACTGAAGCAATTTTAAAAATACCAAAAAAAAGTTAACCTTTTGAGGGAGCCACAAAACATGTTATATTTTTTTGACAGAAACAACACCAATTTCTATGGCTACCTCTTTTGAACCCCTTAATCTATACCATTTTTTAAAAAAATTAGTGTTTTAGAAAGTAGACCTAGAGCACTACGAACATTGTTTAGGTTGCATCTCCAAATTTTGAGTGTAACTATGCTCAATTTCTAATCCAAGGCCAACATTTCTTGATTTCATAAAAAAGTGGCCACTTAAGACCCCTTTTTGGCCCCCATCTTCTTGCACTTACCCACAAGGTAAATTTTATGCCATTAGATGGTCCATAGTTCAATTAGCAAATAAATGTCATCCTCTTTGATGCAGGAGCATCCCTGGTTCAAGAGCAATCTTACATCAACCAAAAATATTTACATTTCATTTCATTTTCTTTCATTTTCTTAGTTCAGTACAGTCAGTTCTATTAGAAGCAATTTTAGTAGATCAGTTTGCATTTTGCTACAGTTTAATTTCAGACCTTGCGGAGTTAGATTTAGCATCTAGACATCTTCATGCATATCATATCAAAAATTTAGAGCTTTTGGATCAATTACCAGAAATATATCACTATTATAAGATTGATTGTTTTCTCAAAATAGGGCATTCAGAGAGTCTCAGACAGACAGCTAAAGGAGAAGACTTGCAGAGCACTTCCACGACTTACAAAGCTAAATGGCACATCATTCAAGATAGTTTCAAACCTGACCCACCTTCCCTAAGGTCCACACATTGATTCATTCACTTGCAGATGATTTCCATATGTTTAGGTCTGACCTATCTGTGTACACACGTTACATCTCTTTCATTGTAGTTTGTAATCTGTTTGGCCGACGCGGAGGAATCTTGTGATTCAAAGATGATATATATTCATGTAATATATGCCTAGGAAGTTAGTTAGTGATATTTAATCAATAATAGGTAGTTCATAAGCTAAATTTCTTCTGTAATGTACTTCTAAGCTATATCTTGTGCATGTGTTGTGATTGGAGAATTAGGCTTGTGAGCCCTAATCTGTAAGCTGACATGTTGCCGACATGTTTGTATGTTGAATATATGATATACTAAAGGATTGAATATATGTTTGCAATCTATAATTGAGTTACTTACATTGTGTTTACTCTTGTTGCACGGTCTGGACTATTCAGTTTGTGGACCCTCATAACCGTGGCTGCACCACTTTTACTCATTTGTTACATAAAAATGTGGTCTTCCAATGGGATGATAAATTTCAACAAGCTTTCCAACAATTAAAGGAGTATCTTAAGACACCTCCAATCTTAATGGTACCTATCCAAGGTAGACCCTTGTTATTGTATATCTCCACCACCTCAATAGCTCTAAGGGAACTCCTTGCTCAACATGATTATCATGGAAAAGAAAGAGCTATCTATTATGTCAACAGAACTTTGGTGGGTTATGAATTAAAGTACACCTTCATAGAGAGAGCTTCCTTACTAGTTATCTTGATTATTTGACTTTCTTTTCTTCTTTAATAATTAGTGCAGTATCAAAAACATATGAACATGAGAGCAGAAAGAAATCAACACACATAACACAAGGATTTTTACGTGGAAAACTCTGTTAAGGGAAAAACCACAGGGTGACTAACCTAAGATTGTATTCTCTGTTAAAAGAATAGAAGTACAAAATGGCACTTGCCAATTATGGCTCACTGCCTGAGCACACTGCTCACAAGAGGCTCACTACCTATAAGAGACTCACTGTCTACAAGGTATATAGAATGTAATTAGGTGTTTGAACTAATTAGGGGCATCCACATGTGCTAAGGTTTAGTTTCGGTTAAGCTCAATAAATTGATCTGCTGCACTTCATTCTTCCTCTGCTTAGTGCTACTGTTCTGTCACATACCAGACCTGTATTGCTGCTTCCACACTGCTCTCTGCTTTTCTTCACACTACACAACACACCACACACTACTTCACATTGAAATCCATCTAGTATATATATATCCGCACCAAGGATTTCAACATCTTTCTTGTCAATATCCAGAAAACTCAAGATATTTCCAAACTCTGGTCTGTTGGCTGAATCCATGCTTACTAAGTGATGTGTTGTAAAAAGATAGTTATGGGAGTCATCAATCATGTCAGGCAACCATAAATGATCCCTCAAGAAACTTGATCACCATCAATTTCTCATCTGGATTAAGGTCTAATGCTCTGTCGGTCAGTTCTTCCTCAGTCTAGTCTGTCAAACAGGAACCCAACACTTAGGTGCTCATATCTTTGCACTCTTTCATCACCAGAGGTTCAATCTCTCGAATGTATCAGTCATGGTATTCCTCTTGACTTCCCCAAGTCTATACTTTGCTGAGATACTTCATCTGAGAGATCCAGATTTGATTGTTAGACCTTGCTACATGCTCTGTTCTTGCTCACCGGACCAAAATACTCTTCAATTTGACTTTCGGTATAGACATACCATGTCCTACAGATGTGTGGAATGGACTTAGTTGCCATCAATGACACCACTCATGAAGCCACATAGTGTCTCTTGCCAACAATCTCCCCCTTTGGCATTGATGGCAACACTTAGTGAAAAATGACTAAGTGTCACACTGCACTCCCCCTTGGCTGATGCTCTGTTCTAATGTACACTTCTTTGGAGCTCCCCCTTAGCTAGATTCCATATTTTTCACTGCTTTCCTCACTCCCCCTTTGACATCAATGGCAAAGGGTAGAATCCACACACCAAAATTTCCAAAAATCAATCTATACTTGGCCGCATAAATATATATACATGTACTTACATATACTGAAGTATATCTGCAAAGGTGGTCTTCAATTGTACTACTTCTCTTGCCCAACTCTTCTTCATCCTATCCAAATTTGAAATATGACCACTTAGCAAAAATGCAAAAGCTTCTGCCCTCTTTAGGTCTGCCAGATCACTAGTCTGTGTTGTGGTCTGGGCATTAGTTAGGGCCTCATGCATGGCCTCTAACTTGGGGATAATTGTCCCTCTTAGTCCACTTAGCCTGCTTATTCTATTTTTTCTTCTCCTTCTCAAGCTTCTTTATTTCATTTATAGCTGCAATAGTCTGACATTCTTGGTTTATTATGGAAGAGGTGAGAGGATCAAAATTTGAGATAAACTTGATAGTTTGCTCTCTTGTTCTTCCACCTTCTTGGTGATATCTACTGTCACGGTGGACCAAGATAGACAAAATTTGTATAGGTCTCTACCATCTTTAAGATCATTTTCTAAGCTCTTTATCCCAATATCTAAATTTCTCCTATCATTTGTTAGAAGTCCTTGTATCTCGCAGAATCTCTTACCCAAAAACTCTTTCCAAACTTTCTCTTCTGCTGCTTTTTCCAAAGAATCAAAATGTGTGCTAACAGAATTTACAAGAGATTTTAGAATACCAAATGAAGAGGCTGAAAGATCCTTCTGGAAGGATGGCATGATTTTCTCCAATACACCAGATGCAATCTCTATTAGCTCATAGTCTTCCATGTGAGACTTCAGAAGTTTTTATTTTGCCTTTGCTTGGGCAAAGGATGCTATCTTCATAGTCCAAACCAAGGAGAGGGAATCAAAATTGAATGGTCCTTAAAATAGCTCTAGTTCATCTAGTTCCATCATTTCTTTGGTCAAGAAATCTTTAACTATTTTTGCAGTGTCTCTTGCCAGAGACAGAGTCTTCTTTCCTTCTGCAACTTCAGGACTGTCATCTGGGGTTTTCTCTGTTTGATCCTTTTCTCTTCCATTGACCTCTTCTTCTTGACTGATTTTCTCCTCTATTCTTTCTTCTCCTTTAGATCTGGAGTCTACTAGGGAATCCAGAAGAGAGATGTTTACTTCTTCATGGACTTCATATTTCAGAGCAGAGGAATCCATGTCCTTAGTCTTTTCCTCACCTAACTACTTTGACTTTTCTACACATTTCATAGTAGGATCTTCCTTTGATACACTTAATCCTTCGACATCTATGTCAGAAGGTTCATCACCTAAGTCCTCCATAACAGGAAGATTGAATCTTTTAAATGCATTCTAAAGGATATCTTCTATTTCTTTTGCCACTTGGTCGTCTCTCTAAGCATAAGTTGGTTCATTCTTGCCTTGCTCGAGAACTCATCCTTGTAGTCCTTGAAGATCATGTTCATTTGTTGAGGGGTAATGGAAGGATAGAGTTGGATAGCAATCTGCTCCCAGATCTCCAAATCCTTTTCTCTAGCATTGTATTTTCTGAGTTCAAGTACTTTCTCTAAACTCTTGGGGATTAGAGAGATAATTTCAATGAAGGCTTTATTGTATAAATTTAAGTACTTAACTGTAGCTTCTTCCAAGATCCTTTTATCTGTGTGACTATACTCATCATAGAAGTCTATCAATGGTTACAGATTTCCATCCACTGTGACTGCCTTGACAACATTATCAACAGAAGGAGTGGACCTTTCAACAAATTCTTTTGCTTCTTCTTCCTTATTATCACCGGCAGAGGATTCCATAAAAGTTTTCATTTTCTTCTTTATTTTCTTAACCTCCTCATCTGTTTCTGTCTCTTCATCATCTTTTTGACTTGTATAAGACCTTGTTGCCTTTTTCTTTGTTCTCTTCTCACCCTTTCTGAATGTCTTGGATTCTGGTTTAGAGGCTTTTTGGCTCTCAGAAGTGGCAGGTGCAGAGCTCTTGGAGGATCTGGTTCGGGAGGGGGCTTACACTAGAGCACTTTCTTTTTATGTTTCTTGCCTTTCTTTCTCTGCCCTTTCCACCTTTTCTCTATTGGCATCAACTACCTTCTTTGATATTCCATGTCTCTTGGCAAATTCTTTTACTTCCCTTCTCACTTTTCTCTTGATCTCAGGCTGTCTTAGTTCAACATGAACTTTTACACTCAACTCTTGGAAGGTTCCAAACCTTTCTGCCTTAGGGTCCTTAGGTTGACTTAGTAGGTGTTGGACATGCAGTTCTTGAATTTTATCTTCCACCTCATACCCCATTGGCATAATCCAGACTATCCTTGGCTCCACTGCCTCCATTAGACATTGATAAGTGTCTACCATAAAGCACATTGTATCCTTGCACTTCTCAACCAATGATTGGGGGATTCTTTCTCTGGCCTGCATCATACTTTGAAAGTTCTTGAAGTATCCCCAGAGTGTTGTATTTTGAGCCTTGGCATCACCAAGCCCATGCAATCAATCTCTGATTTGAATGGCAACCGGTCTGTCATTTTGCCATATCCAAACACTGGATCCGAGTAGCTCATTCATTTTTCCAAGCCTTAAGATCTCTTGCCGCTAGCCGATTTCTCACGATGGATCTCCATCAGTATCAATTATCCCTTGTCACCCCGATGTAACTAAGACAAATTAGCATTTATCATCACGGTTTCGACAAGAGATGCAGATCTTTTGTATTTTTACTAGGGGTTATTTAGATATTTCTCTTAGAACCCTTTAATCCACAACTTTCCATGTGCCAATTTCAGGCAACGATTGACTAGCTGGGGGAATTTTATTTTCCTTTGTGACTCCCCCTAAGCTAGAGCTCATCTATTTAATTTTCAGAAGGAATATCAGCACCAAATTCTGGTGCAGATCCATCCTCAACATTTAATGTGCTTCTCTTCACCCAAATCTTGTTCATTTCCCTTTGAATTTCATCTGCATTCACCTTTCCTTTTCCTTTGTCTTTATTTTGATTATGATGCACCAGACCCCTTTTATCCTGATTCTTACTTCTGTAAAATTTGGCAATATGACTGGATCTATTGTAATTGTAGCAAACAACATTTCTTTGCAAATTTGACTGATATCCTCTTGATTTGCATTGATTAGCCATATGTCCCATTCTATTGCATGCAAAGCACCTACCATTGAATGAATTCTTTATTTGCATATTTCTACACTTATGAGATTTGTGACCATACCTTTTGTAGTTAAAACACTATCCAGAGAAGGATGAAGTAGTCTGATTCATTCTTCTTCTACACTGATTTGCTTTATGACTGAACTTATTGCAGTTGTAGTAGTACCCATTGAAGGAAGGATATCTTTGAGCATTTGGTTGCCTTACCGGAGGTCTTCTAGGCCTATTCCTTGGATTTTCTGATCCAAAATTCTTCTGACCAGATCCAAAGCTTTCCCCTTTCTCATACCCCAAGTCTTGCTTGTCATCTACCATCTTTTGGCTTTCAAGAAGAAGTTCAAGTTGAGCAGAGCTTATCTTGTATTTCTCTTTGTATTCATTTGTTGTTTGAAGATCCCTTTTAAGAGTGTCTATTTGATTCTCGTGTTGTTCTTCATTGTCTCTAGCTTCTTCAAGATCAGATTCTAGATGCCTGATTATTCTGTCCATTTTGTGGCAGTCTTCTAACTTCTCCTTAAGAGATTGTTTTAGATCATCTTCAATTTTTCTATTCTCTTCAATTTCTTGGGTGAATTTCATAACTCCTAATTCCATTTCATGTCTTACCATAATGACCTCTTTTGATAGCTTCTCACATAACTTGGTTTTCTCATTCAGATCTTCATTAGTATCATTGACTTCACTTTGACTTGCTAATTGTTGAAGTAGTTCCTTTCTTTTCTTCATTGAGATACTTAGTTTTTCTTTGAGTTCATTTATGAAATCATCAACTTGTTTGAGTCTTTCCCTCAGGTTATTGACTTTAGAGTGAGATTGGTCAAGATCATCTAGGGCAGATTGAAGTTGATCCCTCATACCATACATATCCATTGAGATTCCCAGATCTTCCTCAAGCTGTTAGGCTCTGTCTAGAGGAACTTAGCTCTGATACTAATTGTTGATAACTAAGAGGGGGGTGAATCAGTTATCTTGATTATTTGACTTTCTTTTCTTCTTTAATAATTAGTGCAGTATCAAAAACATATGAACATGAGAGCAGAAAGAAATCAACACACATAACACAGATTTTTAAATGGAAACCCCTATTAAGGGAAAAACCACGGGGTGACTAACCCAAGATTGTATTCTCTGTTAAAAGAATAGAAGTACAAAATCGCACTTGCCAATTAGGGCTCACTACCCGAGCACAATGCTCACAAGAGGCTCACTATCTACAAGGTATATAGAATGTAACCAGGGGTTTGAACTGATCAGGGGCATCCACATGTGCTAAGGTTTAGTTCTGGTTAAGCTCAATATACTAATCTACTGCACTTCATTCTTCCTCTGCTTAGTACTACTGTTCTGTCACATACCGGACCTGTATTGCTGCTTCCACACTGCTCTCTGCTTTTCTTCACACCACACACTACTTCACATTGAAATCCATGAGGTATATATATCCACACCAAAGATTTCAACATCTTTCTTGTCGGCATCTGGAAAACTCAAGATATTTCCAAACTCTGGTTTGTCGGTTGAATCCATGCTTACTAAGTGATGCGTATCAAAAAGATAGTTATGGGAGTCATCAATCAGGTCGACCAACCATAAATGATCCCTCAAGAAACTTGATCACCATCAATTTCTCATCCGGATTAAGGTCTGATGCTCTGCCGGTCAGTTCTTCCTCAGTCTACTCTGTCAAACAGGAACCCAACACTTAGGTGCTCATATCTTTTCACTCTTTCATCACCAAAGGTTCAATCTCTAGAATGTATCAATCATGGTACTCCTCTTGACTTCCCCAAGTCCACACTTTTCTAAGATACTTCTTCTGAGAGATCCGAACCTGATTGTTGGACCTTGTTGCATGCTCTGTTCTTGCTCACCGAACCAAAATACTCTTCAATCTAACTTCTGGTATAGGCATCCCATGTCCTGCGGATGTGTGGAATGGACTTAGTTGCCATCAATGACAACACTCATGAAACCACATAGTGTCTCTTGCCAACACGACAGTGAGCCTCTATTTTTTGGTATTGCTATAAAATATATATTTTTGTGGGCTAACACCCACCATGGTTTTTCCTTTTTTAGTTTTTTCCACATAAAAATCTGGTGTCTACTATGTTGAATGTGTGTTTGTGATTAAGTTAATGGTTTCATGCTTTCATGATTAAATTTGATTATGAATAATTAAGTAATTGATGGTTTTGATTTGCATATGAAGCTAAGTTTTTGAGACAACTAATTCACCCCCCCTCTCAGTTCTCTAGTTTATTTTAGCAGATGGTTGGTTGCCTCCACCCAATCATTCCTTGGTTCTATAAGCAAGGTTCTATACAGTAATTTTGCATCTCATATCTCAATATTTTTAATCATTCTAGTAAAATAGCCTCATGCTTCTCTCGTATTGTGAAGGTGTTTATTTGCACATTGTGCTCCTGGGAGGTGGTTCACACCAATATATATGAATGATGTGAAGATACCTCTTGGCCAATCCACCAATGCCTTTTTTATTTCATGCCCCTTATATATTATCTTACCCTTGTAATAGCTAGCTAAAATTTTGGATGACCTAAGGGTTCTTTCCTTTTCAATCTTGGTGTGAGATCATGCCATTGATCTTTACAATGAACTCTATTATTAGGAGTATGAAGTAACATTCCTTCATCCACCTCAATCACTTTATCTTTGGCTTCCTGCATCATCACCATGGTTTCTATTTTAGATGTAAACCAACATAGATTATGTAACACTTTTATCATTGAATAATGTTCCCCTCTTATCATACTCTTTGCATCTCTGTATTGTAAATATGTGCCTAAGCAGTGTTGTCATTGATGTCAACATATTCTTGTTGTCATTGGTGTCAATTGTGCCTTATTTTGTTGCCTACTCAAGAGATTGGAATGTTGAGGATATTGAGAAAATTAATGAAGAGTCAATGTCCGCGGACCATATGGCTATGTAGAGGATTCTTAGAGGTTGTTCCAGTTAAGAATTGAGAAGTCTGCATGAAGATTTGAAGAAGTTATGGCCTTCTAAGTAGAACCAGATATTTCTATGTTTAGAAGAGACAGAGTGACAGTAAGTTGATATAGATTGCTCCACAATGAAATATTATGGTCTGCGGATCTGAAGGCATGTTTGGGAAGTCAATGTGTATCATCATCTCCAATGGTTGATGGTTTGGAGGTCTACAAGCTATCTTTCTAGTTTGACAGTCATGGCAGACAATGTTCTTGAGGTTTCAGAGGAAGATACAAATGATTCTGGTAATTTGGTATAGAGTGGATGATATTGGTCAATTCAATCTTCTTGTGGAGGTCTCTGGATTGTGTGGCTACTATGTTGGATGACCGCATTGAAGTTTGAGCTTGTTGTTGAATATTTCTTCTTTGAGGTTGTTGTTCTTCCCAGTTCCTAGCGTGTTGCAGATGATCTAAGAGTATTTTATGAAGCATGGAATATGTGTAGAGGAAGATTCAAATCTCAGTTGTGTTTGGCTGATAGTGTAATGATCTGCATTAAGTTTAGCCAACCTTGTTGATCATTCCAAGGTTGATGAAGTGTATAAATACTTGTTGAAGAGTTGTTGAAAATCATCCTTGTATGAAATGAATTAAATCCAAAGAAAGAATCTAAAGCAGAGTAGAGAATGAGAGGAGCTAAAGGAGTATAGAGTGAAGAGTCAATGAAGAAGAATTTGAAGATAGAAGTAGAAGTTTTTGTGATCCTTCAAAGGGATTGGATTAGACATGAATGTAGAAGCTATTTCTCAGTTCATTATCTCTGTGTAAATCATAATTTCTTATAGGCAGTGAGCCTCCTTTTGAGCAATGAGCACTGGGCAGTGCGTCTGAAGGCACGTGCCTTCTATTTTCTTAAGTACTTTTAACAGAGTATGCATTTTTGTGGGTTAACCCCCACCGTAGTTTTTCCCTTAACCGTGTTTTCCACATCAAAAATTCTAGTGTTATATGTTCATGTTGTTTTTGCTCATGTGTTGATTCATGTTTAAATGTTTACATCATTAATTTTTTTGTAAATTAAGAAGGAAGATTAAAAGTGCAGAAAAGGTTAAAGTTTAGGGACAATTGATTCACCCCCCCTCTCAGTTGTCCAGACTAATTCCAACAATTGGTATCAAAGCCAAGTTCCTCTAAAAAAAGCTTGATAGCTTGAGGAGATCCAAGATGTCATCTTACAAGGAGTGTTTGAGATTTGATGGAACAAATTACTCCCTCTGGAAGGTACACATGTAGTGTCATCTGGAATGTATGGGTGATGCCTTTTAGTTAATAACCAAGAATGTTTATAAGATTCTGAAGAATGGACCTTCAACTATAGACGAACTTAGAGATGCTGAACACAATATTCAAGCCAAAGAAGCATTATTGAGTGCCCTATTTGATACCAATTTGGCAAATGTCCTTGATTTTAAAACCTCTCATGAAATCTGGAGTAAGTTGGAAAATCTGTATGAAGGTGACGAATATGTCAAATGTTCAAAGCTACAAAGCCTGAAGGGTAAATATGAAAGATTGGTAATGAGTGAAGATGAAAACATTACTTTCTATATGCAAAAAGTAAATGAACTTGTGACCGGTATCAGAAATGCAAATGGAGTATTGGAAGAATCAGAAATTGTTGCCAAAGTGCTTAGATCCTTACCTGCAGCATACAAGCATAAAGCTGCAGCCATTAACGAAATCAGGACAGTAACAACTGTCACAAGGGATCAGTTAGTTGGCAAGCTCTCAGCATTTGAAATGAGTGAGTTTGGTGACTCTCACCCTAAGTTAGAATCTGCATTCAAGGCCAGTATATATGGAAAGCAAAGATATGATCCAGGAGAAAGTTCTTCAGGAAGATCAAATAGATTTTTAAAGACAAGGAAGGATCTTGAAAATGATGAAATTGAGAATGTAGATCTTGAAGCTCTTATTGCCAAAAGGATGCCAAGAGGATCCAATAAGTATGAAGGAAAGTTGCCATTAAAATGTGTTGCTTGTAATAAGATTGGTCATTTTGCCTCAAGGTGTCCGAAGAGGTTTTCAAAACCAAACCCTAACAGATATAAAAGTCAGAAGAATTGCTACTATGTCTAAGAAGTTAGAGAAGGAGTCACAGATGATGAATTTGATCATGGAGAAGGCAATTGGGTGTTCATTCCTATTAAAGAAGAAGATCCAATATCTATTGAATCTGCTAGCTGTGCAAATGTGGAAAGTACCTTGGCTACTTAGGTTGTTGAAAAGGATGAATGGGTGATTGATAGTGGATGTTCTCATCATATGATTGGTGACAAGAGTAAGTGTGTGAATTTTGAAAAATATGAAGGTGGGCTTGTGAAATTTGGAGACAACTCAGCTAGTAGAATTCGTGGCAAAGGATCCATCTCTTTTGATGGTAAGAATTGCACCAATGATGTTCTATATGTGGAAGGATTATAACATAATCTTCTCAGTGTTGGATAGTTAGTTGACAAGGGTTATGATCTTCGATTCAAGGATGGAAAATGCATAATATTGGAGAGCTCCAGAACTAAAATTGCATCTGGTAATCAAACTAGAGGTAACATCTTTCATTTAAGTAGTTCTAGCAAAAGTTGTTTGATCGCTTAGACATATCAAAGTTGGTTATGGCATAGGAGGATGTGTCAAGTGAATTTTGATAACATTGTCAAAATAAGTTCCACTCAAGTTGTAAGAGATCTTCCAAGACTTGTGAAACCTGATAGCATATGTAGAGAATGTCAATTGGGTAAACAGAACAAAATTTCATTCAAAAGCAAAGAACAAGCTTCTAGTGGGCAATTGGAACTGGTACATACTGATCTCTATGGTCCTGCTAGAATTAGGAGTGTGCAAGGAGACATATATTTCATGTTGTTGATTGATGATTAATCCTGGATGATGTGGGTAACTTTTCTAAAAGAAAAATTAGAAGCTCTTGATAAGTTTAAAGTGTTCAAGATTTCTAAGATCTAACAGAGGTGGAGAATTTACTTCTGGTGAGTTTGATGCTTTCTATGAAAATAATGGAATAAAAAGACAATTATCTACTCTTAGGACTCCTCAGCAAAATTGAGTTGTGGAAAGGAAGAACCAGACCATTCAAGAAGCTGTCAGGACCATGATGATGGAAACAAATGTTCCTCAAGTTTATTGGTGAGAAGCCATGAGTACTGCTATCTACACTCTTAAACAGGTGCAGATCAAAGGAAATTCTGGTAAGACTCCTTATGAACTATGGTTTGGTCATCCTCCTACTATGAGATATTTTAGAGTTTTTGGTAGTAAATGCTATATCAAAAGAGATGAGGACTTAGACAAGTTTGATGCTAGAAGTGATGAAGAAATTTTTTTAGAATACTCTACTCAAAGTAAGGCTTACCAGTGCTTCAACAAGAGGTTGAATAAGATTGTTGAAAGTGCTAATGTTAAAGTTGATGAAAGCAAAGGAGGACTTTCCAGGTATTATGGATATGATTCAGATGATCAAGATGAAAGTCAAAGTCAAGGAAGGCAAGTTCAAATTTAGACTTAGATCCAGATTGATCTAGTAACTCCAGTAACCTAAAAGGTTAGCGTAGATGATGATGAACAAGTTAAAGAAATAGAAGTTTAAACAATTCTAAAAACCCCCAGGTATATAAGAATAAACCATCTTGAAGATCAAATCATAGGAGATAGAAATCAAGGTATTAGAACTAGGAGAAAAGTTGTTGAAGATCAAGAAGAGATTTGTTTGATTTCAAAGATTGAATCTAAATCAGTGAGTGAAGCCTACAAAGATGAAAACTGGGTTAAGGCAATGGAAGATGAATTGATACAAATGGGATCTTGTTCCTAGACCTGAGGACAAAAATGTGATTGGAACAAAATGGGTCTTCCAGAAGAAGCTAAATGAAGATGGTGAGGTTGTAAGAAACAAGGCAAGGTTGGTATGTAAAGGCTACTCTCAAGTGGAAGGAATTGATTTTGAAGAAACTTTTTCTTCGGTGGCAAGGATAGAGGCAGTTAGATTGTTTCTTGCATTTTCTACCTTGAGAGATTGTAAAGTATATCAGATGGATATCAAATTAACATTCCTAAATGGAGATTTGGAGGAAGAATTCTACATTGAGAAACAAGAAGGATTTCAGTTGACTGATCAGGGAGATATGGTTTGTAGGCTGAGAAAAGCCTTGTATGGAGTCAAGCAAGCTCCAAGAGCCTGGTATGCCAGATTGGATAAGCATTTGCTTAATCTAGGATTTAGCAAAGGTATTGTTGATAGAAATCTATACTTCAAGATTAATCATGAGGATATTCTAATTATTGAGGTCTTTGTTGATGATATCATTTTTGGTGGAAATGAATGTATGTACAAAGCATTTCCTAATCAGATGAAAAGTGAATTTGAGATGTCAATGTTTGGAGAGATGAATTTCTTTCTAGGTCTGCAAATTGTCCAGTCAGATAAAGGTATCTTCATATCTCAGTCCAAGTATGTGAAAGAATTATTGAAGAAGTTTGGAATGGAAGACTCAAAGCCAGTAGGTACACCTATGGTAACCAGATGCACGTTAAGTAAAGATGATGACTCCCCCAAGGCAAATTAGAAAAGGTATAGATCAATGATTGGAGGATTGCTCTATCTAACTCAGACCAGACCTGACATTATGAATACAGTTGGACTTGTTGCCAGATTTCAAGATGATCCAAAAGAATCCCATGTTATGGCAGTCAAGAATTTTTAGAGATCTCAAGAGGACAATTGATCATGGATTGTGGTATCCAAAGGACAATAACTTCACTCTTCATGCATATACAGATGTTGATTGGGTAGGAGATGTGGATGACATAAAAATTACTAGTGGTGGTGCATTCTTCTTGGGAAGAAGATTGGTCTCTTGGATGAGCAAAAAGTACTTGAGGCAATATCTCTGTCTACTTCAGAGGCAAAGTACAAATAATTGTACTCAGGTTTTGTGGATGAAGAAAATGTTGAAGGACATCAGAATTGTGTTTGAGGAGCCAATCACAATCTTTTGTGATAATTCTAGTGCAATAAGCATCTCAAAGAATCCAGTGTTGCATTCAAAGACAAAACATATATCTATCAAGTTTCATTTCTTGAGATAGAAGGTAAATGAGAATGAAGTCAAGTAGGAGTTTGTGTCTTCCAAAGATTAGATTGCGGATATCTTCACTAAGCCTCTTCCCAAGGATACTTTTGAGTATTTCAGAGAGAAGTTAGGGGTTATTACCCCTCCTGATCAAAACTAAGATGCACTTATGTACATCAGTCTGGTGGAATTCTCAGTCATATCTTGACATCCGGATTGATGTTGAGAAGATACTACTCTAAGGAGTAGTCAGTATGCAAGTTTTTGGAGATCAGTCTAAAATAAAAAGGGGGTGTAAAGATTGAAAATATGTGCCCTTTGCCATTGATGTCAAAGGGGGAGAGAGCACATGTGAAAAACTAATTGTTGATGATAGGGGGAACAATGAAGAAAGTGGTTGCAGAAGTAAGGGAGAGAAGTTCTTGTCGTGATGGTTGATTCAGTTTTTCACATCGTATGTTGCCATCAATGAGAAAGGGGGAGATTATTGCAAATATGTTCCTAAGTAGTGTTGTTATTGATATCAACATATTCTTGTTGTCATTAGTGTCAACTGTGCCTTACTTTGTTGCCTATTCAAGAGATTGGAATGTTGAGGATATTGAGAAAATTAATGAAGACTCAATGTTCATGGACCATATGGTTGTGTAGAGGATTGTCAGAGGTTGTTCCAGTTAAGAATTGAGAAGTCGGTATGAAGATTTGAAGAAGTTATGGCCTTCTGAGTATAACTAGATTTTGATGTGTTCAGAAAAGACAAAGTGACAATAAGTTCATCCAGATTTCTCTGTAGTGAAATATTATGTTCTGCGGATCTGAACGCATGTTTGGGAAGTCAATGATTATCATGATCTCTAGTGGTTCATGGTTTGGAGGTCTGCAAGCTATCTTTCTAGTTTGACAGTCATGGCAGACAGTGTTCTTGAGGTTTTGGAGGAAGATACAAATGATTCTAGTAATTTGGTATAGAGTGGATGACATTGTTGAATTTAATGTGCTTGTGGAGGTCTCTGGATCATGTGGCTACTATGTTGGAGGTCCGCACTAAAGTTTGAGCTTGTTGTTGAAGATTTCTTCTTTGAGGTTGTTGTTCTTCCTAGTTCCTGGCCGACCGGATGTTCCTAGCCTGTTGCGGATGATCTAAGAGCATTTTATGAAGCATGGCGTATGTGTAGAGGAAGATTCAAGTCTCTGTTGTCTTTGGCCGACAATGTAATGATTCGCATTAAGTTTAGTTGACCTTGTTGATCATTCGAAGGTTGATGAAGTGTATAAATACTTGTTGAAGAGTTGTTGAAAATCATGCTTGTACAAAATGAATTAAATCCAAAGAAAGGATCTAAAGCAGAGTAGAGAAGAAGAGGAGTGAAACGAGTATAAAGTGAAGAGTCAGTGAAGAAGAATTTGAAGATAGACGTAAAATTTTTTGTAAGCCTTTAAAGGGATTGAATCAGGCATGAATGTAGATATTATTTCTTAGTTCTTTATCTCTGTGTAAATCATAATTTCTAATAGGAAGTGAGCCTTTTTTTGAGCAATGAGCTCTAGGCAGTGCGCCCAAAGGCATGTGCCTTCTATTTTCTTAAGTACTTTTAATAGGGTACGTATTTTTGTGGGTTAACCCCCACCGTGGTTTTTCCCTTAACTGGGTTTTCCACGTCAAAAATTCTGAGGGTGTATGTTCATGTTGTTTATGCTCATGTGTTGATTCATGCTTAAATGTTTACATCATTAATTTGTTTGTAAATTAAGAAAGAAGATTAAAAGTGCAGAAAAGGTTAAAGTTTAGGGACAACTGATTCACCCCCCCTCTCAGTTGTCCAGACTAATTCCAACACTCTCTCCTTGTTATTGTGCCTTTGCTTCTCCAACCCTTTATCTATTTATCCTTGGACAAAAGAGAAAAATGCTCTAAGTTGAACACCCCAGGGCCTATAGATTATGTTTCCATTGTTTATCATCAACTAAAAAAAAATTATGTAAATATATCTCACATAATAGTTTCTTTTGTATTTGCCGATGATGGCATGGTTCGGTGGTTAAGTCACTCAGGATGTAGTGGCGGCCACCAGAGTTCAAACCCCCGCTGGGCCAACGAGCTCGCAAGGCTTTATGCCTTCGCTGGGCCAATGAGCTCGCGGGTTTGAAGTGTTCTTCCTAGGGGATGAGGTCCACCAGTTGTGGCCTCACCGGTTCATTGCTCCGGGCAAAAGCATTCGCGTGGAGCCGGAGGGCGTGTTGCACCAGCATCGCCAGTCACGTTAAAAAGTTTACCAGGCGCATTTTAAAAAAAAAAAAAATAGTTTCTTTTGTATTTTAGCTTCACTTCCTAAATAAAATTCACAAAATGTTATAGGTGTATCTAGGTTTTTTGATGATCTTTCAATAACCCTTTGTACTTGAAGCTTGTAAAATCATTCATGTAGCCACAATGCATGTAATCCATAGAGAGACCTACATTGTAATTGTTGTCATATTTTGCCCAATCCCAAGATATCCCAAAAATCCCTCCTTCTATCAGAGAAATCTGATCTAAGAAAGCCTAAATGGAAGGATAGGTTTCCCTTGGAAAATCCTAGAAAAATCCCCAAAAAATTCTAAGTGTTTGTCTTTTATTTTTCTTTAGTCGGCAAAATTTTAGTTTGACAAACCTTTGATTTGGCAGTTCACCGGTTTGCCAATTCACTAGTTTGTTGACTGAAGGGGTAAGGCAACAAAGGGAGCCAAAAGGCAGAAATAAAAAAGAAAAGCAAGTGTTTGCCTTTGTCAGCAAATTTAAGGTTTGACGAACCTTAAGTTCGTTGATCGATAGGTTCATCGATCGGCGAATTTGCCGACAAAGGAATGGAGCAAAGTGGGAAGCAACTAAGTTATAGGCAAAAGGAGAATAATTTTTAGTCGGCAACTTGTTGGTTCTGTGAACATTAAGTTTGTAGATTGATCAATTTGCCAACAGGGTGACTCTACGGCTCAAAGAAAAATGGCTAAGGCAACAAAAGACTCCGTCAGGAGGTTGGTGAAATGGAAAACTTGCCAACTAGTTTAGAATTCCCAAGGTTTGGCAATAGGCTGATTTGCCGACAAGGCAAAGAAGAAGGAAGGAGAAATCACGAACAAAGGAGAAAAGATAGAGGAACCGGCTAAGGCACACGCAGTTCGTAAATGACAAATTTGCCGATTGAAGGAAAAAGAGGGCAGACTCAATGGTTATGGAAAGGAGGAACTTATCGATAAGGCAAAAAGATAGAAGCAAAGAAGGTTCTAGAAATGAAGAAGTTACTGACAAGGCGAGAAAAGATAGAAAATTTTTGCAAAAATGGGATTTTGCTGATAATGCAAAATAAAAGGCAAGAATGATAAAATTAATGGAATATGATATTATTCTTTAGAAGGTTTAATGAAATTCAAATAATTTAAAGTGCTCTAAAATCTTGAAAGACACATTTTTTGTTGTTGTAGAGAGAATTTAATACCTAAAGTACAAATATTGCATAAAAGTGAGAACCAAGTAGTTGAAATTATTAATCGTTCAATGTGAGTGTATAAGAAGGGACGAAATGGATTTTGCTAGTACATGGAAGGATTTTAGACATTCCTTTTTCAATTTATCTAACATCCCATGTGTACAGGAGATCCCCTTCTACAGGTTTCGAACCTAGCAGAGCATGGCTACTGTTCCTTTCTACAGGTGTTTTAACAGGGCTTTTAAGCTAGAATTTAAGGCAATGTGGGCACCTGGTTAGTGTCAATTGACCAAATTTTAGTGCCTAATGCTGTAGATGGATAAAAATGCTATATATACATAAAGCAAATGTGAAAAAGGAGGTTAGCTATTGTTCTGAGTTGTTATGTTGGCTAGATAATTTATTGTCACAGGTCCTTTAATTCGATTGAAAGAACTAGTAGAATTTGATGTATTATGCCTTCAGCTAGGCCTTTGATGTCTTCTAGTCTGGTTCACCATTGAATGTAATCAGTTATTTTATATCTTTTCCTAATAAAACAAATTGTCTTACTTTCTAATGGCTTTATAGCCTCCATGACTAATATAGATCATTATTTTGCCTCTCTTTTATGTTTTATTCTATGTTTATTTGAGAATTAGACACTGGTATTGTGGGCATAATGACCCCTTTCTTAGCTTTAGTTCTTTGTTGAACCTCTATGTAGCTTATATGAGTCTGCATGAGCCTTTTACAATCTTGAAGTCATTGTTGTGTTAATTCAGATATAATTAAAACACATTATAAATCTGGTGCATCACCTCTTTAAATTCTAGTATTTTTCCTTTAGGATTATATTTAGTTTAATTTTCTAAGCCTTAAGCTCATAAAGAGGAACTAACCTTCTTTGGAGGTTTGATCTCGACTACAAGGTCCCACACCTTGAGATCAGTCCCATTGTGTCATTGAAATGCTTTAACAGACTTCATGTAGGGTGCAATTCCATGTGATAACAATTTCTATCACGCCTGGTGGGACTCTCTACTCTGAATAAGAGCTAAACTGAGAATTTTGGTGCTATTCTTAGTTTATTTGTTGTTGTGAAAGCATTCAATAAAGCATCTAGTGACTCTACTAGTCCAGTACTCATATCATTCAACATTTCATGCTTGGAGTGCAGACTTGGTCTTCTTCCAGAGGTAATTTTTAATTCATTGAACTATCATTTGTTGATTCCAAAAGAAGAAGTAGACTATCTAGGTCCCTATGAGGGAAAATACGAGTGTTGTTCCATCTCCTTCAAGACCCCAATCTACCCCTCATCTAGTTAGATTTAAATATTCAAGAAGGACCTTGCATATACCTAGGATTAATTTAAATATCCCTAGTATGGCAAGGAACCTTACATTTGTTGCTTTCAATGGGAGTAGCCCTCTTGACCTAGCCCAATATGATGACATCCCTACCTTAGCTCTGAAAGTAATTCCATATTTTACTGGTGAGACTTCCACCACTCTTGCTGATCATACCCAAGACATTTCTAGTGTCTGCCCTATCCATAATGTCATTGTTGACAATGTGGCTATGAGGCTTCTAACTTCTTCCTATAAAGAGAAAGCTTTTTGGTGGTATAGAGGTCTTCTAGCTAACTCCATTCACAACTAGGATGATCTGGGAACTAAATTGTATCAACACTTCGAAGATAAGAGTGACCACCTATCACTGATGGAGTAGCTACCTACAATCAAGAGATCCCCCCATGAATACATGGTGGACTTCAACTACAGGTTTCAAAAGACATCGTACAAAATCCCATTATTGGTGAAACCCTCCCCAAATACTGCATTCATTTATTATTTAAGATCTTTGAATCCTAACATTTTCATCATGATTTAGTCTATGGGAGGAGCTATGTTACCAAATGCATATGACATGACCATAAGAGCAAAAAATTATCTGATTCAGGCTGGGAAGATCGCTCCAAGGCTGCAATGCCTTTATTTCTAGAGGCCCTAGTTATTTAGCTTGTTGTGGCTTCAATTCCTATGACAGTCAGCCCTGCTATTCCTCTAATTACACCTTCATTGGAGTAGTTAGAGGATAAGGATACTACAATAAGAAAGTTGAGAAATGAGTTGACTGCACTAAAAAGACAAAATGCACAAACTAGTAGGCCATATCAATCATTCAATAAAAATTATCAATAGAATAGACCACCATATCAGGGGAATGTGCAGAGGTAAAATCAACCTAGTTATATCAGACCACTTAATGCCAGACATCCTAATGCTACGAGCACATCTGGACCTTTGGTGCCCATACAGAGTAACTTGTCTTAGGATAATGATTGGTGTTATCTATGCTATCAGCCATATGATCATATTTTATGTCAAAATGGACAATTCAATCATGCTTTGATAGTGCAAAGCCAACCAATGAATTCAAAACAACAAGTCAATCCCAATAAAAATATGGTAGAGGTGCAAGAACAAATGCAAAACAATTTCACCTTGATGAATTGGACACAAGATGATTTTTGTGGTGTCAATTAGGGCACAAGCCCAATAACTTTCAACATAAGAGCCAAAAGGAGGGTGATTGAGGATGTAGAGATCCCTATAGGTGCACATGCCTCCACTTCTCATCCATCTACACCCAACATGTCTCGAACAAATACAGCCAAGGGTGCAACAAAGGAAACACCTTTGGCCTAGGTGGATCATTCTGTTGGATGAGGTAATTAGTGCCAACCATGCACTCCCGATTTTCCCAACAAGCTAAGGTCGACACTGTCAATATGAAGAGACCATAAAAGATCGGTCAAGTCATATTTAGCATAGTTGATCAGATGAAGAAGACCATGTTGCAAGTATGTGCCTAATCAGTGTTGTCATTGATGTCAACATATCAGTGTTGTCATTGGTTTCAATTGTGCTCTTGCTTGCTTGTAATGAGTTTTGAGGATATTGAGAAAATTTGCTCCTCCGGTAGAAACAATATGTTTTAGAGTATCTTTGAAGAACAGTTTAACAGATAGATTTGCATTTCCTATAGATCAAATATTCTTGTCTGTGGATCAAAATTTATTTAGAGGTCTATGTTAAGATGTTATGTTTCAAGTTTGAGCCTCCGGTATGAAGATTTGAGAGAGTTATGTTCACCAGAGTGAAAACCTACTTTTTCTGTATGTTTGGTGGTGACAGGGGGAAAATATTATGCTCCACATTTCTCTGCATTGAAGTATTTTTGTCTGCAGTTCTAGAGTTAAGACTAAGATTGTGTTATGTGCCTTCAACTCCAATGGTTCATGATTTGGTGGTCTACAAACGATCTTTTCCTTATGACAGTAATTGGCAATGTTGTTTATGTGTTCCAGTTTAAAGAATCTTCATGACAGAGTGGTTAGAAGTTGTGCAGATGTTCTTGATGATTTCAATGTGCTTGTAGATGTCTCCTGATCATGTTCCTACCCTTGGATTGGTCCATAGAGAGAATCTTGGATCATGGATGAAGAATGTTCTTAGAAGACCTAGTGTTATCACCAGTCTTGGTTGACTTGGCTGATTTCACTATTTGCAGAGATGCTTTGAAGATTGTAGAAGCATGTAGTGGTGTGAAGGATTGCATTTGAGTCCTAGTTAAGGTGTGGTGTGTTCAACATACATCTTTACATCCTTCTCTTAGCAAATTTTTGTATTAGGTCCAGACCTATTTCTATTTATGTTTTGTAATGCTAACCTTGGAGATTGTTCCACCGGTTGATGAATGTATTGCCGACCTTTATGTACATTCCAAGGTTGATGATTTGTATAAAGACTTGTAATGAAGTTGTGAAAAAGGCATTGGGTGGAAAAATGAGCAGATAAGTGCGAGGAGTAAGAAAAGCATAGCAGAGGAAGAAAAGTGTGCTTCAATGGAATTGATCTCAGGCATAGAGTAGATGCTATCAAATTAGTTCAAAAATCCTTGGTAGTGAGCCACCCCCTTGGCAGTGAGCATTTTGGGCAATGAGCCCCATAGGTAGTGAGCCTTTGATTTTCGGTATTGTTATAACTTATATATTTCTACGGGCTAACAACCACCATGGTTTTTCCCTAATAGGGTTTTCCACATAAAAAATCTGGTGCCTCCTGTGTTGAATGTGTGATTGTGATTAAGTTTATAGTTCCATGCTTTCATGGTTGAATATGATTGTGTATAGGAAAAATTGAGGATGTTTGAATGATAAAATCACAACAATGATAATAACAACTTAATTACCCATAACATAAAGAGATTGATCTAAGTAAAAATCCAATATCAATGAATAAATCCATTTAAAACAAGAAAGACTTCACCTAGATTGTATAGTTCTATTTGTACGAATGTGGATTGATTAATAACGTTGTGAAACCATGTTTGCATCAAGTGGATGTGTTTGTGCTCAAAAGATCGATTTGCTCAACGATGCGATGTATGCTCAATTCATTGTTAAGGAATGTCACGTCTTGTTTTAATGAACAATATGATTAATCTAGTTTAGTGAGCAATTATCGTGATTGATTTTATTTTAAGTAATTTTGCTTACATGGATGTAATCATTATGATTTAATTGATGGAATTTGGAAATTATTTTAAAAATGGAATATTGATGCAGTGATTTGCTTCGGCTATGTTTTGAGATACTAACCTATTGACATCGAGTTGAGTGCAATTGGATGCAGATACTCGTTGAAGATGAGAGCATGGCTGAGGTAGAAATGTTCTAGCCATTTGGCAAGAACTAATGGATGGGTTACCCTGATGCAATCACACACACCACGTAGTTCCATATGCATTATTGAATGGCTTTGATTGCATTAATGTGTGATTTTTAATAGTTTCAAATGCATGATGTGATTACTTTGACTTAATATCTGTTTAGAAATATATTCAATGATGTATTATGTGTAATTAAATAAATAATAAAATATTGTTATTATGGATGTTTGGAAGACAATGTGTCTTTAAAATAAATAAATAGATTAAAATATTTATAATTGTGCAAATTTGTAATGCATTTCTCTTTGTGATCATTTAAATGGATTGTTTAAACTAAAATAGTTAAATAATATTAAAATTAGCATTATTATATTTAGAGTTTTTGACAAAAGAATTAAATATATATTAATTCCTGTCATTTATGTCACAGTAAGTTGCAAATGAAGATATTGTTTTTCTTTATTGTTTTAAATAGGCTTTTTGTTTTAAAAATAACAAATATATTGTTTTATTATTTATTTTATTCTATATTTTATTCATGCAAACAAAAAATAAGAATGAGAGATAAAACCTAAAAGGCAAGATCGAATAAAAATAAGAGGGAGAATGTTATTAAAAAGAAGGGATCGATCAACAGGATATACCATGATTTGTAGAAAGGAAACTTGTTTTTGGAGCGACAGAGGCAAGAAGGGAATTTGGTGACGGGAAGAGAGATAAGGAGGCAGTGACATCAGCTGCATACTCTTCTCCAACTACCAATCTTTCCAGGTTCCTTATCAAATTTTATTTACGTTGTAATTACTTTGTTTTGGTTGTCTAAGAAATGGTGTTATTAGCTGTAGAATTAGCGACTATCTGTGATTTGTTGTCCTTGTGTATGATGGTCGTTCAACTCATTTTCTGAGTCTTCCTCCACCTTATATCTTGCTTGGGAAAATTATTTTCCTCCTATTTCCACCAAAAACTAGGTCAAAAATAGCCTACGATTTCAATAACTATTTAATCTGGCCGCTTATGTTAGATCAACCTGCCATTTTGGCCTTGGTCGCTTCCTCATTATCTGGCTGCTATTCTTTCTTTGTCCTGGCCACCTATTTTTTGTAGGCCATCGACCTTCTTTCTTGTCACATTCTCTATTTTGGTCACTTATATTACCTAGCCTGGCCATTACCCTTATTCTCCTTATGGTCGCATGGCTTCATGCTTGTCATGCTCTTTCTTATGGCCGCTTTTGACTGTTCTGGGCAATTGATACAGATCGACCCATATCTCTGGTTAGACTTTTGATTGACTAAATTTATATTTCCATTGTTATATTGGTTGTAAACATAGATAGATCTGCAAATTGACTTCTAAATGATGAAATCCAGAATCTTTAAATAGATTGAAACTATAGTATTTTTGCAAACATATACCTTTATGATTTTCTGGTTAAAACATTGTTTTCATGCCATTATCTTGGATGACATGAACCAGATCTAAAATTTGTTCAACTTTATTTTTTTTTATTGTTGTCGCAGTTCTTGTCACCATAGCGATAGGAAGGTTAAAGAATGATTTATGCACATAAAATGTATGCAAATTTAGTTAGACTCCTGTCACTAGATTGACAATAAGAATAGAACAAATTGAAAATGAGGCTTTATATTGTATTTATGACTATGAATAGAGATAGTAGAATTCATTACCAAAAAACATGTTAAAACTTTAATCGCTGTTCTTTTTATTTCTGTAATTTGCGACAGGAAGACTGTTTGTTTGACTATTTTTGGAACTTCCTGTCGCAATTTGGATAGTAAGTTAGTTTTTGATTAATTGAATGGACTTTTCAGGTTAAAATAGTCCCTGTCACTATTATGAGAGTAGGATTGCTGAAATCAACTAGGATAAACATTTATTCTGCAATATGACTAGAATATGGACTTAGAATGATTCAATTTTATATATATATATATAGATGCAAATGTATGATCAAAGATTGATTATTGCTTGGAAAAGTGTAAATCCATGAATGTTGTTTGGGAAAAGAGATTTTTTTATGATTATTTAATGAACTTGATTTCTTTTAAATTATTATTTATTTCTTTCTTCTTGGGGAAAGAAGTAAATTTTTATTAGGAATGTTATTGGGTTACTTTTGGGACTAGGATGTCGAATGTGGATATTCAGAGATGGGTTTACCTCTTTTCGGGAATTGACCTGGTTACTTAAATGATTATACATAATCAAAATGACATTGAAATAGATGTTTATGGTCTAGCAAAACTTATTTATTGATATCTCTGCCACATCCTGTTGTGAGACAATTTGTTTTTCATTACATAGAATTGCACATTTAGACATCAGGCATGCATCGGGTGTTCCCTCATGCAGTTTTTCCAAGTAGCTACACATTTTGTGTAGCGTTGGGTTTCCTTCATTTCAAGAAGGGATCTGGGGAAGTGTAAATACTTAATGGTTGGGTGGAAAAGTACCTGAGTCATGTTCATGTCTCTCGGCTTGCAAGTGGTGGACCATTTGGTTCGTGCAGCTAGAGAGTATATTGATTTGTTATTTATTGATGTAGTTGTTATTGTACCTATTTGGATGTAGTATGGCATGTTGCCAAAGGATTTATGTATATTGATTCATAGTGCTTATTACCTAGATTTGGCACGTGAATATGTAATATTTAATGACATTGAGATTTTTATTTATAAGGTTATCTTTTATTGAGATATTGTGATTAAGCAGATTAATTGCATGTTTTATCTTTAGATGTTGTATTTAAGAGGATTATTTACTTTGTTTATTTTTAAGTTGGTTTAAATGATTTTACATAATTTGTGAGGCTTTACATTTGGTATCAGAGCTCTAGGTGTAACACTAGGGCCTTGGTTTTTGGGACTATTGTGCTAAAGTTACAAACTTTATCCAGATTATCCATCATGAATACTAGAAACATAGATCAAAGCGAAAGATTGGACCGTATTCTTGCTCTCGTGATCCAACTGGACGCAAGTTTGGATGCTATTGAATGGGAGATCAGAGGAATTCCTATATGGTAGAGTGCTAATGAAAACCCAAGGGTTGAGACACGAAATGAGAACCCAAGGACAAAAGTTCCTGATTATGAAGTGGGTTTTTCATTTACTTTTATTTTGGGATTAAAGCCAGAGTGGAGCTGGAATAGACATTCATAAACCACCCACTATGGATGTCGCCTTTGAGACAACAAATTATTGTAAGCAAAGAAATCCTAATTTTTCAAACAATAAACCACGGAATAATTAGCAAAACTATCAAAAGAATAACAACCGAGGAAATAGTAGACAAATCAGGATTTGAAGAGAGGTAATAATTCTTAGGATGGGAATGCTAGAAACAAAAGAGGTGGCATTAACAACAGAAATAACAATCAGAAGGAAAGAGTTGGAGGACCAAGAGTACCTAAGGGTAGATTTTACAACTATGGAGGAAAGCATTATGGAAATGCATGTCCACATAAAAGAGGAAACAAGAATTAGCAAGGAGCACTGCAGCATCAAATTCATGCTGCAGTGGATAATAGGCAAGCATAATTTCAACTAGCATTTATTCAATTCCAAGGTAACCTCTATGGACTACCTATTTCTATTTTAATTAATACTGGTGTCACAGAATGTTTTGTTGATCCTAGAGTAGTATCTAAGTTATCTATTAGACTTGGACATATGGAAAACTCTTGGATGGTACAATATGGCAATAGTGCAAAAAAGAGGGTAGACGCATGTATAGCTTGGAGGGAGTTAGAGCTTCCTAGTTTTTAGACACAAGTCAATCTGTATGTACCACCCTTAGGCTCTTATGATGTAATTCTAGGAATCAATTGGTTAACTGAATGTAACTCTCTAATAAACTACGAAGACAAGGTTGTTAGATGTTTGGATGACCTAGGGAACCGAGTGGAACATAATGGAACAAAGAGACCTTTAGAGCTTAGACAAATCTCAGCTATGCAATTGAAGAAATCCAAAAGGAAAGGATGTGCCATTTATGTTGTCCAAGTAAAGGACCTTGATAAAGAAGAACCAGTGTTCAATGGCTATCCAATCCTTAGAGATTTTAGAGATGTATTCCCTGTAGAGTTCACAGAGTTGCCACCTGTAATGTCAGAAAATGTTCTCTTGGGGGCTTTTCCCTCATAAAGTTCAGCTCCTAGGTGTTTTACATGCATTTAGGACATCTTAGTTCATAATTTGGCATCCCAAATGGAATCAACCCTAGGTAACATGACAAATGGGACCTAGGAGGACCCCTTGAGCGATACCCTCCCAAAATAGGGGGAGGACTTGGGCACCCGCGCCCTAGTCCTATCCTATTTTGGGGTAGCCCCAATTTCTAGGTGTCAGTTTATGACCGTTATTTGGGTCCTTTGTCAACACGATAAGTCTGAATTACAGAAATCTTGACAGGAGTGTTTGTAGTTGCATATAAAAGCATGTTTAGGCATTCATTTATAAACTAGATGATTACTAGCAAACTATTGTGTTCTCAAGGTGATTCAAGGCTTTCATTGTGTTGCAAGAGTAGACTTGTGTGGCTTATGTGTTTGTATTTGTAGATTTGAGCATCAATTTCATCATAGAATGAAGAGTATCTTCCTCCCATGATATCTTCACTACAAGGTGACATTATATTATGTTTTCATTATCAATTCCTTTAGTTTTTGCCTTTGCCTCTCAAGGGCATGCACTCTCTATCTGACAACCTCTAAACAGCACAACCCCCTCCCAAAGTCTTGTGATTGCAGGTTACAGGTGTCGCATTTGGGAAAAGTGGAGTTGCAAGAAGGATTGGCAGACATCAAGGATTCAAGATATGAAGAGAAGCAGGACACTGGAGCACTTCCAGGACTTGGGCGCTCGCACTAGTGTCCTCCGCAGACAAATTTCTAGAAATAGAAGTTACTGAGCTAATCAGTGTTGGAAGGAGGTCTGGATCCCACGAAGAAACTGGTACCTTGGACTTGGGCGCCTGCACCTTAGTCCCTGATTGTTCTGCCTCGGAACCCTGAAAATAGGTATTATGTGATTTTCTATTTTACTCCTGTCTGTAAGAGTTTTTTCCATTATTTGTCAATTTATTTTCGTATTTGCATAATTAAGGTTGTAATGGTCAATTGAGCATAAGAGAAGAGAAATTGATAATTAAATTCCCTAATCCAAGTTTCCCTACATATCACAGTGATCTAGGGTATGATAGTGAATTGCCACTTGACCCTAGATCCTTGAATGTAAAGTGGAAAGGAGGATTTAAACATCAAAACACTAAAACATTAACAAATCTAAGTTTTCACTAAACATTTTGGTGAACCCAACATGATTTAACAATGAAAACTTGTTAAAAATCAGAAAAGAGCAAGATGACAATCAATAGTCAGAAATAATAGTGGTTCTCCTCCTCATAAGCAACAAAAAGTCTCATTTAAACAAGGATTTAAGGAACAAGCATCATATGATAACAAACAAAATCTTCATAAGAACCACTCAAATTTTGCATTAAATATGATCGAGTAGCTCTCTAAGAGGTTTGCGAGCTCCAAGATATAATATGAAGACCCTATAGGTAAGTATCTCTAACCCTTTATCTCTCTCATGATGTGCTTCCCCCGTGATGTGTTATATGTTGTTTGGGACTTTTGGGATGACCTCATATTCTCCCGTAAGGTACGGGATACCAAGAGACCACCTCTGTTGTGACCTTCTATTTGTATCATCATTCTTCTATATTGTCTCTCTCTCTCATTTCATTGTTGTGTGTTGTGTCTTACGAACATAGCGTCGCTGTTGGTGACACTGGGGGCACCCTCCTACGTGACTGTCCCTAAGACACTTGTTTCTCACCTCTTCTTTATTGTTTCCCTTCCTCAAGTGTTTCTATCTAGCGGGCGGATGACGACAAACATTTATACTGATGTGGACCTAGTGTCCCTTTCGAGAGCAATCAAAAAATGGACTTAGTTCCTAATCTGACGATGGGGTTGTATATTTTAACTGATGCTTGGCTAGTGGAAGCACTCATGCTTTCCGCATAGTGAATTTTATGATGTTTCTATCGCATTTACAAACCTTAACAATATTGTTGCTCTATACACCTTTGTTTGTCTTTGAATCTAGCCTTGGCGGTACTCAATTTAGAGAGCTTTGTGATATAGCCCTGCAGTTATCCTCAAACTCCGTATTCATTGTATAACCTTGGCTCTTTGTGTGGTTAATCATATCCATTGATGTTTTTATTTATCATGATTTCATAGACACTAACATGTTTCTTATAGGGATGTGTTTGTGGGAAAATTTGGCGATCATAAAGTACATGTCACCTCCAGGGGGCATGGGCTTTGCCAAAGTCAGTGTTCCCTTGTATGTTTTTTATTCCTACCTTACCGTGCTTGATATCAATAACTGATATCAACCACCTTAAGGTGGGGGCATATATAAGGTAAGTTGTCTGTTATAGATGTTAGCAATGTGTTTGACCTCAAATACAAAGACATGCGTGATGAGTACATCATGCATCCTGAGTGTGTTTGCAATCAATCAATCAATCATGTAAGCCCTTTGTAGAGGTTAGATATTTTGTATATCCTTTTATCTTAAGCCATTTGTGGAGGTGGGAATGGTGTACTTCTCAGAGCAAATTGCATCATCTTGTCATTTTCAAAAGTCCTCTACAGAGGCAGGGAGCGGTTATGTGACTAACTCAACCCTTAAGCATGTCTTCGACGATTGTTGTGGTGAAGCCCAATCATCGGTGTGTGCCTGTAATGTGCCTGAGATGGTGTTGGACCTAGAAATAAGTACACTCCATCACTTGTCTACCATGTTTTCTCCATGTCTTCAAGTGTGTGTTTTTGGTGTGCTTGTTTTGTGTGGCGTGTTTGTTGCCCCATACACAGAATAAAGATCAACGCCTTCGGGTAATGCTTCCTACATTTTGGGAGGTTTTGCATGTCTTGTGTGTGTGTGTTTCCCCATATATACAAAGACCTATGCCTTAGGGTAGTGCATCCTGTAGTATGGGAGGTTTGTTTACTTTCCAGTACTTGCATCTTAATTTCATATATATGAGAAAAAAAAGAAAAGAATCATGGTTGTCTTCCATGCATTTATGTGTCTTATATGCATTGACTATCTTCTCCATGTTCTGCATGACTATAACTGTCTTCTCCATGTTTTGCATGCTTGTTATTATCTTTTATGTGATTGTCGTGTCTTCTCCGTGCTTGGTGTGTTTGCTTTGTTTGCAACTTTACTTTAATGCATGTATTAGCCTCATGTTTATACATACATTAAAGTGAAGGCTAAATGTAATGTCAAAAAATGTCCCCTTGGGGGCTTTTCCCTCATAAGGTTTAGCTCTCAGGTCTTTTGGATGTATTTAGGACATCTTAGTTCATAATTTGGCATCCCAATGGAATGATGCCTAAGTAACATGACAAATGGGACCTAGGAGGACACCTTGAGTTGTACCCTACCCATAATAAGGGGGGAGGACTTAGGTGCCCACGCCCTAGTCCTACCCTATTTTGGCGCAGCCCCAATTTCTAGGTGTCAATTTATGACCGTTATTTGGGTCCTTTGCCGACACGGTAAGTTTGAATTATGAAAATCTTGACGGGAGTGTTTGTAGTTACATATAAAAGCATGTTTAGGCATTCATTTGTAAACTAGATGATTACTAGCAAGCTATTTTATTCTCAAGGTGATTCAAGGCTTTCATTGTGTTACAAGAGTAGACTTTTGTGGTTTATGTGTTTGTATTTGTAGATTTGATCATCAATTTCATCATGGAATGAAGAGCATCTTCCTCCCATGATATATTCACTACAAGGTGACATTATATTATTTTTTCATTATTAATTCCTTTGGTTTTTGCCTCTGCCTCCCAAGGGCATGCACTCTCTATCTAACAATGGTGTTCGGAGACTTAAACTTGTCCTCTAGGGCTTGACTGAGGCAAGCCTCTAAACACCACAACCCCCTCCCAAAGTCTTGTGATTGCAGGTTACAGTTGTCACATTTGGGAAAAGTGTAGTTGCAGGAAGGATTGACAGACATCAAGGATTTAGGATCTGAAGAGAAGTAAGACACTGGAGCACTTTCAAGACTTGGGCACTCGCACTAGTGTCCTCCGTAGACAAATTTCTAAAAGTAGAAGTTACAGAGCTAATCAGTGTCGAAACGAGGTCCAAATCCCACGAAGAAACTAGTACCTTGGACTAGTATTATGTGATTTGCTATTTTACTCTCGTCTGCAAGAGCTTTTTCTGTTATTCATCAGTTTATTGTTGTACTTGCATAATTAGGGTTTTAATGGTCAATTGAGCATAAGAGAAGAGAAATTGATAATTAAATTCCCTAATCCAAGTTTCCCTACATCTCACAGCGATCTAGGGTATGATAGTGAATTGCCACTTGATGCTAGATCCTTGAATGTAAAGTGGAAAGGAGGATTTAAACATCAAAACACTAAAACATTAACAAATCTAATTTTCCACTAAACACCTCAAAAGAGAGAATTTGACTTCTCGATTGACTTGCTACAAGGGGTTGAGCCGTAATCTAAGGCACCCTACAGATTGACTACTACAGAGTTGTTTGAGCTTAAAGCCCAATTACAAGAGTTGTTAAATCAAGGGTTCATTAGACCTAGTGTGTCACCATGGGGTGCACTAATCATCTTTGTAAAGAAGAAGGATGGTACTTTGAGATTATGCATTGATTATAGGATGCTTAACAAAGCTATTATAAAGAACAAGTATCCACTTCCAAGAATAGATGAGCTCTTTGATCAGATGAAAGGAACAACAGTGTTCTCAAAGATAGACCTTACATCTTGCTATCACCAATTGCAGATTAAGGATGAGAACATCTCTAAAATAGCTTTCAGGACTCGATATGGTCACTACGAGTTCACAGTAGTAACATTTGGGTTGACTAATGGTCTAGCAGCTTTCATGAATTTGATGAATAGCATTTTCAGAGATTGTTTAGATGATTTTGTGTTAATCTTCTTGATGATATTTTGATATACTCTAAATCGGTGGAAGAACATGAAAGGCATTTGAGAATTGTTTTGCAGCATTTGAGAGAATGAAAGTTTTATGTAAAATTATCTAAGTGTGCATTCTTTCAAGATAAAGTGCACTACCTTGGTCATGTGATCTTCTAGGGCTCAAGTATATATTTACTCAACCTAACTTTAATGCATGACAGAGAAGATGGTTAGAATTCTTTAGTGAGTATGACTTTGGGATTGAGTATATTAAAGGAAAGGAGAACAGAGTAGCAGATGCTATTAGTAGGAGGACATCTCGCTACCATTGTTTCTATGAGATCAAATTTGAAACAGAAAGTGATTTAGAATCTTCAAGGGGAAGAGAATTATAAAAGAGTTAAGCAACTTTGGAAGTAAGCCCCTTAGATCACAGGTTTGATGGTTATGTTATAGAATCATATGGACTTTTGAGATATCAAGGGAGGATGTACATTTCTAACTCAAGAGAGTTGAGGAAGTTAGTGCTTGAAGAGATTCACAATGCAACTTATTTAGGTCACCCTAGAGTGACAAAGATGATCGAATGTTTGAAACCTTTATACTTTTGGCCTAGACTTAAGAGGGATGTGACAGAGTTGTAGCTCGATGTTTGGAATGCCAGCGAGTCAAAGCTGAGCATGTGCATCCAGTAGGTTTGTTGTATCTGCACAGTATCCCTGAGCACAAGTAGCAAGTAATAAGCATGGATTTTATTCAAGTGTTACCTATGTCTAAGAATAGGCATGATGTTATCTTAGTGGTTGTGGACAAGTTGACAAAGGTAGCACATTTTTTTCTTGAAAATCTTTCAAATGGTGCGATGATCTTAGCTAAGAAGTTTGTACAGGGGATTTTTAGATTGCATGGAGTGCCTGAGACGATCATTTATGATCGAGACACTCGCATGACATCTATGTTTTGGATAACTCTTAATGTAGCTTTGGGTACAAAGTTGAATTTTAGTTTAGCTTATCATCCTCAAATGGGTGGTCAGACAGAAAGAGTTAATCAAGTGGTAGAAGACCTTCTCAGAGTGTATTGTATTGATCAGCAGTATAAATGGGAGGAGTACCTTCCATTGGTTAAGTTTGCATATAACCATTCATACCATGCATCTTTACGAATGGCACCTTTCAAATCTCTTTATGGGCGTAGGTGTCGAACACCTATCAGTTGGGACATAGTGGAAGATAAGATTGTGATTGGTCCTGAAATGTTAAGAGAAATGGATGATCGGATGAAGTTGATCGAGGAGAAGTTGAAGCAAGCTTCAAATCATCAAAAGAGTTATGCAAATAAGAATAGAACTCCTAGATAGTTTTCAATTGGTGACAAATTCTTTTTGAAGGTTAAACCTCATAAGAGTTCAATGTCGTTTGGCAAAGCATCCAAACTAGGTCCTCATTTTGTAGGACTGTTTGAAGTTCTAGAAGTGATTAATCTTGTAGTTTACGAACTTGCTCTCCCACCTGCACTTGCCAGAATCCATAATATTTTTCATGTGTCTTTACTTAAGCTTTATCATCCTGACGCATCACATATTCTTGATTGGTGTGCCTTACAGGTTCAGGATCTAGGAGTAGTGTTGGTGGAGCCCACTTGCATTCTAGGGAAGTGCAACATTAAGTTGTGTAGCAGAGATGTGGAAGAGTATAAGGTCCAATGGTACCAATATTCTGAGGAAAATGCCACATGGGAGGATGCAGAGGAGATTAATAGATCTTTTCCTCATTTGAGGATATAGCTTAGATTTCTTATTCATGCATGCATTATGATACTTGACCTTGATTATTGTTTGAGATACTTTTAGTTTAGCTATGATTTGGTACTTTGAGTTGATGTTATTGTTTTATGACACCTCGATACACTATTGGTGCTTTATAGACACTTTATTGTTTTGATGTTTAATAAGATATCGGGACGATGTCTCTTCCAACTGGGGAAGGATGTCACATCTCATTTTTATGAACAATATGATTAATCTAGTTTAGTGAACAATTATCGTGATTGATTTTATTTTAAGTAATTTTTCTTATGTGGATGTAATCATTGTGAGTTAATTGATGGAATTTGGAAATTAATTTAAAAATGGAATATTGATGCAGTGATTTGGTTCGGCTATGTTTTGAGATACTAACCTATTGACGTCGAGTTGAGTGTGATTGGATGCAGATACTCATCGAAGACAAGAGCATGGCTGAGGTATAAATGTTCTAGCCACTTGGCAAGAACTAATGGATGGGTTACCCTGATGCAATCACACACACCACATAATTGCATATTATTATTGAATGGCTTTGATTGCATTAATGCATGATTTTTAATAGTTTCAAATGCATGATGTGATTACTTTGACTTAATATCTTTTTAGAAATATATTCAATGATGTATTATGTGTAATTAAATAAATAATAAAATATTGTTATTATGGATGTTTGGAAGACAATATGTCTTTAAAATAAATAAATAGATTTAAATATTTATAATTATGCAAATTTGTAATGCATTTCTCTTTGTGATCATTTAAATGGATTGTTTAAATTAAAATAGATAAATAATATTAAAATTAGTATTATTATATTTAGAGTTTTTGACAAAAGAATTAAATATATTTTAATTGCTGTCATTTATGCGACGGTAAGTTGCAAAGGAAGATATTGTTTTTCCTTACTGTTTTAAATAAGCTTTTTGTTTTAAAAATAACACATACTGTTTTATTACTTATTTTAGTCTTTCTTTTATTCATGCAAACAAAAAAATAAGAACTGGAGCTAAAACTTAAAAGGTAAGATCGACTAAAAATAAGAGGGAGAATGTTATTAAAAAGAAGGGATCGATCAGCAGGATATACCACTATTTGCAGAAAGGAAACTAGTTTTTGGAGTGACAGAGGAAAGAAGGGAATTTGGTGATAGGAAGAGAGATAAGGATGTAGCGATAGCAGCTGCATACTCTTCTCCAACCGCCGATCTTTCTAGGTTCCTCATCAAATTTTATTTACGCTGTAATTACTTTGTTTTGGCTGTCTAAGAAATGGTGTTATCAGCTGTAGAATTAGGCAATTGTCTGTGATTTGTTGTCCTTGTGTATGCTGGTTGTTTAACTCTTTTTCTAAGTCATCCTCCACCTTATATCTTGTTTGGGCGAATTCTTTTCCTCCTATTTCCACCCAAAACCAGGTCAGAAACAGCCTACGATTTCAATAACTATTTAATCTGGCCGCTTTATGTTAGATCGACCTACCATTTTTGCCTTGGCCACTTCCTCATTGTCTGGCTACTATTTTTTCTTTGTCCTAGCCACCTATTTTCTGCAGGTCATCGACCTTCTTTCTGGTCACATTCTCTATTTGGGTCGCTCATATTACCTTGTCTAGTTGTTACCCTTATTCTCCTTCTGGTTGCACGGCTTCATGCTGGTCGTGCTCTTTCTTATGCCCACTTTTGACTGTTCTAGGCGACTGATGCAGATCGACCCATGTCTCCAATTAGACTTTTGATTGACTAAATTTATATTTCCATTGTTATATTGGCTGTAAATATAGATAGATCTGCAAATCAACTTCTAAATGATGAAATCCAGACTCTTAAAATAGATTGAAACTATAGTTTTCTTGCAAATATATACCTTTATGATTTTCTGGTTAAAACACCATTTTTATGCCATTATCTTGGATGACATGAACCAGATCTAAATCTTGTTCAACTTTATTTTTTTATTGTTGTCACAGTTCCTGTTGCCACAGAGATAGGAAGGTTAAAGAAGGATTTATGCACATAAAATGTATGCAAATTTAGTTAGATTCCTATCACTAAATTGACAATAAGATTAGAACAAATTGAAAATGAGGCTTTATATTGTATTTACGACTATACATAGAGATAGTAAAATTCATTACCGAAAAACAAGTTAAAGACTATTTATTTGACTATTTTTAGAAGTTCCTATCGCAGTTTGGATAGTAAGTTAGTTTTTCATTAATTGTATGGACTTTTCAAGTTAAAATATTTCCTGTCACTGTTATGGCAATAGGATTGTTGAAAGCAATTAGGATAAACATTTATTTTGCAATATGACTAGGATATGGACTTAGAATGATTCAATTTGCTATATATATATATGCAAATGTATGATCAAAGATTGATTATTACTTGGAAAAGTGTAAATAGGTGAATGTTGTTTGGGAAAAGGGAATTTTTGATGAACTTGATTTCTTTTAAATTATTATTTATTTCTTGCTTCTTGGGGAAAGAAGTAGATTTTCATTAGGAATGTTATTGGGTTACTTTTGGGACTAGGATGCCAAATGTGGATATTCAAAGATGGTTTTTCCTCTTTTCAGGAATTGACTTGGTTACTTAAATGATTATGCATAATCGAATGACATTGAAATAGATGTTTATGGTCTAACAAAACTTATTTATTGATATCTCTACCACATCCTGTTGTGAGACAATTTATTTTTCATTACATAGAATTGCACATTTAGACATCAAGCATGCATCAGGGGTTCCCTCCTGCAGTTGTTCCAGGTAACAAGACATTTCATGCAGGGCTGGGCTTCCTTCATTTCAGGAAGGGATCCGAGGAAGTGTAAATACTTCATGGTTGGGTGGAAAAGCACCTGAGTCATGTTCCCGTCTCTCGGCTTGCAGGTGGTGGACCACTTGGTTCGTGCAAGTGGAGAGTGTGTTAATTTGTTATTTATTGATGTACTTGTTATTGTACATATTTGGATGTATTATGTCATGTTGCCAAAGGATTTATGTATATTGATTCATAGTGCTTATTACCTAAATTTGGCACATGAATATGTAAGATTTAATGACATTGAGATTTTTATTTATAAGATTTATCTTTTATTAAGATATTGTGATTAAGCAGATTAATTGCATGTTTTATCTTTGGATGTTGTATTTAAGCAGATTATTTACTTCATTTATTTTTAAGTTGGTTTAAATGCTTTTACATGATTTGTGAGGCTTTACAAGGAATGCCTAAGAATAAATGATCGAAGAGGATTTGTTATGAGATGAGGGGAGTTTATATAGGTTTCAATAAAGATCAATCAACATATGAAATAAATCCATAGAATGAATGGAATCAAGAGATGAGATAAATCTAGAAATCATGATGAATGTGCACCTGACATGTGTCACACAAAAGTTTTTTTTGTTTGAGTTAATTAGTTTTTGATAAAGATACGATTTGATTTCATAAATTAGAATATTTTTTTTCTAATTTAAGAGTTGATAAAAACAAGATTGATTAAGTCAATTAACTCAATTTGTAATTTGCTATTTGCATGATTTGAGATAAATTATTTAATTTTGTGTGCATGATGAACAAGATTTATTTTTAGAAGATTTGGAAGATAAAAAAGCAAGTTAAATAATTAAATGTATTTAATTGTTTGTGCATTTAGAGGAATAAATAAAATATTTGATTATATTTTATTTTTAAAGATTGAGATAATTTAAATAAATTTGCATGATTTATTTAAATTTGGAAGAACAATTTGATTTAATTAAATAATTGAAATTATTTAATTGTAGATAAGAGTATTTAGATGATAAATTAATTAAATAATGGGATTTATTTAATTAATGAGGACTTGAAATTTGAAAAAGGATAATGATTTAATTAAATAATTGAAATTATTTAATTTTGGAAGAATATAGAGGAATTTATTGAATATAATTAAATAAAGAGGATTTATTTAATTAATGTTGAAAATACGTGATTTAGAGGAAATTGATGATTTTAATGAAATTAATTAAATAATTAGATTATTTAATTAATGTTGATTTTAGGAGATTTGAAAGAATTTGATGAAATTAATTAAATAATTACATTATTTAATTAACATTGAAATGCAAGTGTTTAGACAGATTTGATGAGAATGCAAGTGATTCGAAGACATGGTCATTTTTGGGTGTCTACATTTTGCCCCTCTTTTGATGCAATGAAGTTTATAGTGTTGTTTCAAAGAAAACAATTGTTGAAGACATGATACAATTTTGATGCCCCAATGTAGTTGGCGTAGGATGCCCCCCCAAGAGGAAAGACAGAGAAGCAACAGAAGAACTAGGTTGACGCTCAACTAGAAGATTGTGCTTGAGTTAGATGAGGGTGGATAGAAGAAAATGGAGATAGAATAGAACATGAGAGAAAGATTGTTGATCGATCTTTGCTTGAAAACTATATAATGACATGGATAAATGGATGAGCTTATTGCAACGGTTTCACAAATGTTTATAATGAGCAATCCTTATTTTTGATATAGCACGTGGATAGTTTGCCACCAAGGTACAAAAGATCAAGGTGCTGTGATATTCGAGTGCGTGGATGTTGACTCTACAAGAAAGCGGTTTGAACCTAGATTCCTTAGACAACATATAAACTTGTTTGATATGTGAATGAGCCATAGTCTTAAAATAAACTTCAATACATAAATGCAAGAAGGATATTAATATGTAAGATACTAGGTCGTAACACACACAAGATATATATGCTGCTAAGAAAGATGCTAAAGATCATTCCTCGAACACGGCATACAAAAGCAATGATTATGCCCCCAATTCGTACTACATTGCAACATACCAAGATATAGATAAATCAAGGTAGTTTTGACTTGGTAATGGACAAAGGAACAAAAGATAAACCAAAAAGTAAATTGACTGACTTAGAAAGTAAACATACAACCAACATATTCTCTTGGCAAAGAGGTTGCTCATGATAGATTGGATATGATAGATAATAGCCTTATTGTAGGAACGATGTGTCCATTAAATGGTGTTATTTGTTGAAAGGATAATGTCTAGTTTAAAGAAATGCAACATGCCGTATAAGACATTTAGTCTAGTTTCGATCATGGAACATTTTGTATAAGACAAGTGTGTTGATCTGTTGCTTGGTTGGGATTGATTTAGCTGATGTTGGCAATCGATATGTAGGACATTATATGTCTTTGTAAGTAAGTTTCTTTGCTTCAGGTTTGTTAAGGACTTTTGCTTTGAAAGGATGCGAGTGTCTGTTGTTTTGCCGCTTGAGTTAGTCAAATCGAGGTGAGTGGATTTTGATAAATGGAAGACTAGAAAGATGACATGTCAATGGATTGAGGTGGGTGGAGAATGATGAATCATATGTACTTGAGTACTGGAAACTTCCTTCATATTCCAGACTACCTACATACTCTGTATCCACAAGATCAAGGCACATTACGAGGAAAGATAAAAATGATAATATGTAGTTCTGGGTAGAGTGATGAATGAGTCAAGGTGTTTGAGCTTGGGTTGGTGAAATGATGAGATCTTATGTACCTGAGTACTAGAAACTTCCTTCATAATCCAGACTGCCTACATACCCATATCCATGGGATCAAGGTACCTTAAGATTGAAATGAGATGAGATGTAGTTTTGGCTAAAGTGATGATGTAGGATAGTGTTGAAGTGTTTTGGTTTCGGTGAGATGGTTGAAGTGCTTGTGTTTTTTGTTTGGATTGTTGATGTGTTTTTTGCTTTTTTTTGTGTGTTGTGTGAAGGGTGAAGTGTTTGTTATTGATTGTTTGAAGTGTTTGTGTTCTTGTGAACCATGAACAAGGATCCATTCCTAGACCTAGGTAAGGAAAGTGTTGCTCCCATTCTGGTAGAGGTGTTGTTTATGGTTGACTGACATAGAAAGCATGACCTAGGACAAGACAATAATAACTGTTGACATAGATCAAGATGTGGGATGACGACGATGGACATTGACAAATTTCCAAGCTATTCTAAATAGGGAGATGGAAATGCAAACAAGGTCAATGGTTTTATTATGAATGGATGGATGAAGTTTGTTGTGAAATGGTCATGGAATAAACAAGTCTCGATAGATGATGGATGATGACTCTACACATAGTGCTTGTTTGCCAGGTTTTCACTATGGTACTTATCCAAGGCACCTATTTACCATGTTTTGACTATAGGACAGATTATTTTGTTTTTGTTTTTGTTTTTGGTTTTTTTGTTATTTTTTTTATACTCTGAGGATCAGGCATAGAACTCCTTGAGATGAACACTATTAACTGGCTCATCTAGAAGAATGTTGTTAAGTGTAACTAAAGTATAAGCTTCTGATCCATATGCTGTTGTGACAATAAAGGGTCCTAACCAGTTAGGCTCAAACTTGCCCTTCTTTTCTCGATCTGCTTGATTTCTCTGATTTTCTTTGAAGAAAAGATCACCAACTTGAAACTATCTTTCTTTGATCTTTTTTTTTAGTTACACCAAAGGCAGTTTTGAAAGACATGGAGATGATTAAGTGCAGCAAAGCGCCTCTCATCTAGTAGTTCTAGCTCAGCTAATTTGGAAGTGTGATACTCCTCTCCATCAATTAGGTTCTGCATGGATACCCTGAGGGATGGGATCTCGACCTCTATAGGTAGAATGGATTCAGAGCCGTAGACCAAGGCATATGGTGTAGCTGGTACTAGTGCGATAGGCCCATAGGGCAGGATTGAGTTGCGAGTGCCAATCACGACTAGCTTCATTGACCATTTTCTTGAGGATTTTTAGAATAGTTTTGTTGGAAGCCTTGGCTTGGCTGTTACTCTCCGGATAATAGGGAGTGGAAAAATGATGTTGGATATTGTATTGGGTGCACAAGGCATGGACATCTTGATTTTTGAATGGTCTCCCATTATCAGTGACAATGGCTTGGGGGATACCATACCGGCAAATGAGGTAGTTAAGGATAAACTTGGCTATTTTCTTATTAGTGATATAGGTCATGGGAATGGCTTCAACCCACTTCATGAAGTACTCAGTGGCGGTAATGATGAATTTATGGCCATTGGATGAGGATGGGTGGATTTTTCCTATGAGGTCAAGACCCCATTGAGAAAAAGGCCATGGAGCAGTCACAGGCTATAGTTCATGAGCTAGTACGTGAATCAAATCTCCATGCTACTGGTATTGTAGACACTTCTTAGCAAACTGTAAAGCATCTTGCTCTATTGTAGGCCAATAATACCTTGTGCGGTGTATCTTCTTAGCAAGATTAGAACTAGTAGAATGTGTGCCACAGACTCCTTCATGTAAGTCTTGTAAGGTAGCTTTAGCGTCTTCCCTATTAAGACATCGTAAGAGGATACCATCGAGACTCCTGCGATAAAGTGTATCACCCAGAATAGTGTAACGGGAGGATCGACGGATAAAGTTTTTGCGTTGGGTAGCGAATAGCTCAAAGGAAAAGGTACCGTGTTTAAGTATTCATAGATATCTTCGTACCATGTGGAATTGGGACCAACAAGTTTGCAGATGATTTCAGTAGTTGGAACATCGATGGCTAGTATTAACAATTGCTCGATCAAGAACTCACATTTCTGTGTGTTTGCAGGCATGTCTATAACTGACTCCACGGAAGCCATAGAATCTATAGCTTTGTTATTCTCTCCTGGAATTTGCTCAAATGTGATGCTAGAGAAGTGTGGTTTGTAGGCATCCACTAGTTGCTTGTAGGGGACCAACTTTTCATCTTTTGTTTGGTACTTATCAGTGACTTGTTGAATGACTAGTTGTGAGTCTCCATATACCTGCAGTTCTGCGATGTCCCATTGAACTGTTGTATTGAGACCTATGAGGAGTGCTTCATACTTGACTATGTTGTTGGTGCAAGGAAATGCAAGCCAATATGACTTTGGAATATAGTGATTTTGAGGTGTGATGAATAAGATGCTAGCCCATGAGCCATGTTGTATGTAAGAACCATCCAAATATAATTTCCACATTATTGAGGTAGAAAGAGTGAAGAGATTCTCATCCAAAAAGTTAGATACCATAGGATGTATATCTGTCATGAGTGCTTCTGCTAGTTGATCTGCTAGGGCTTGTCCCTTGATTTCTTTACGATCCACATACTCAATGTCAAACTCACTAAGAATCATGACCCATTCAGCTAAACAAGCTCTTTCCATAGGTGAATAATTGAGTTCATAACCCACCAAGCTTCAACTGATATAATAGATTGCATGCTCTTTTCCTAACTCATCATGTTGTGTTAGAAGAGCCCCTAGGGCTACAGTTGTAGTTGAGATGTAGAAGATCAAAAACCTGTTGTTATATGGAGCCTAATCAAACTCAGAGGTTAAATTTTCCCCACTTTTATTGGCACGGTTTCACCCCAAATTCCTACGGGGTCAAGAGGCAGCACCCCTTGTGGGGGTTTGGGGGCAGTGCCCCCAAGACAGAGTCAAGGGGTAGTGCCCCTAGTGCACTCCATGTCGAGATACAGGGTGGGGTCGAGGGGCAGCACTGAAACCACACATGGTTTTTATTATTTTATAAAGGCGTCGGGTGTTATTTTTCTACTGACCAAAATAAAAAACCCTATTTTGTAACCGACATAAGGCTTGATAAAAGTGGCTAAGGGTTAGGGTTTCTTATGATGTATTATAGCATTTTGCAATGGTATTGAATTACAAGGATTGTTGGTTGTAATCAGTTTGATTTACTGGATAATAATATTGGACTCTTTGTTGGTGGATGTAGCCCGAGTTTGGGTGAACCACGTTAAAACTTGTCTCTCTCTATTATTATTTCTGTGTATTTTCATTCCTCTATTTAATCTTTATTTGCATTTAATTGATATCTTCTATCGGCTAACCCTGACAAGTGGTATCAAAGCGGGTTGTATTTGATTATTGTTTGCAGGAAGGTCTCATGGTTGAGTGGGAGCAATGGTAGATGAGGGTAAATTAAAGTTTGATAAATTTAATAGGCAGAACTATCAGTTATGGAAGATGCAGATGGAGGATTACCTCTACCAGAAGGATTTATGGAGGCCACTAGAAGGAGCATCCAAGAAACTAACAAGAATGACAGATGAGAATTGGGAACTTCTAGACAGAAAGGCACTGGGAACCATTCAGTTGTGCCTGGCACCATCTGTGACATTCAATATAACAGAAGCGAAGACAACAAGTGAACTGATGAAAGCTTTGGCTAAATTGTATGAAAAACCCTCAGCCTCAAATAAGGTATTTCTCATGAAGCGTTTGTTTAATCTGAAAATGATTGAAGGTTAATACGATTGTTAGTCAGTTAACTTCTGTAAAAGTGAAATTTGATGAAGAGGCGAGGGCTCTCTTGGTTTTATGTTCTTTGCCATAAAGCTGGAATAGCTTGGTAATGGTTGTAAGTAACTTTGTCTCTAGTTCAAACACTTTAAAATTTGATGATGTTGTTGGTGTTATCCTTACCGAGGAAATGCGACAGAAAAGGTCGGGAGGGTCCACATCAGGTAGTGTTTTGAATGTAGAAAGTAGGGGCAGATCAAAGAAGAGAGGAAAAGGTTCTAGAGGTCACGGGAAGTCACAAGGAAAATCAAAGGACAAGAGATCCCAATCCAGAGGATAGAAGGATTGCTGGTATTGTGGGAAACTAGGTCATCTGAAGAAAGATTGTTGGTTTCGAAAGAAAAAAGGAGACAAACAAGAAGGCAATAAGGAGGCAAATGTGGTAATTAATAAATCTAAAGACGATGCTTTGATTCTTTCCCTAGATAATGTTGACGATTCATGGGTTTTAGATTCAGGTGCCTTATTTCATGCTACGCCCCATAGAAGTTATTTTCTTGATTATGTTCAAGGGGATTTTGGACTGGTTTATTTAGGAGATAATGAACCCTATCAGATTGTTGGAAAGGGAAGAATCAAGATTAAGTTGCAAAATGGGAATCATTGGCTACTACAAGAGGTAAGGCACGTTCCAAGGCTGAGTAGGAATTTAATTTCAGAAGGGCAGCTAGCTGATGAAAGTTGCATTGTTACATTTATTGATAAAAATTGGAAGGTTACAAGAGGTGCCTTAATAGTAGCAAAAGGTGTGAAAGTAGGCACCTTATATTTTTGTACAGTTCATACTGTTCCTTCTACTTTAGTTGTTGTAAAGAAAAAATTAACAGGTTTAGGAACAGTTGCTATAGGTTCTGAGACAACGCTTTGGCATAACAGACTTGGGCATATGAGTGAAAAAGGTATGAAGGTACTTCATTCTAAGAAATTTTTACCAGGTCTGAAATGTATTAATATGGATTTCTGTGAAAGTTGTGTGTATGGAAAATAAAAGAGTCAGTTTTCTTAAGGATGGGAAGCAGAAGAAAAATAAAAAATTGGAGCTTGTGCATAAAGATGTATGGGGACCAACTCAGGTATCTTTTCTCGGTGGCTTTCGGTATTATGTCACATTCATAGATGATGCAACTAGGACAGTTTGGATTTATTTCCTAAAGTGGAAATCTGATGTATTTGAAACATTTAAGAAATGGAGAAGCTTGGTTGAGAATGACATGGGTAAAGATTAAAATGTCTCAGATCTGATAATGGTGGTGAGTATTACAGCAAAGAATTTGAGGATTATTGTTCCTTTAATGGAATCTGTAGGCAAAAAATAGTTCCAGGGACTCCACAAGAAAATGGAGTGGCTGAGCGCATGAATAGGACAATAATGGAGCGTGCAAGGACCATGAGATTGCATGTTGGGCTGCCTTTAAATATATGGGCAGAAGTTGTCAACATTATTGTATATTTAATTAATAAAGGTCCTTCAGTTCCTTTAGGTTGTGGTATTCCAGAGGAAGCATGGACACGTAAGAAGGTGAGTTATTCTTTTCTCAAAACCTTCAGATGTGAAACATTTGCACATGTAGATTCTGAAATCAGAACCAAGCTGGATACAAAATCAAACAAATATACCTTCGTTGGATATGGAATTGATGAATTTGGTTATAGGCTTTGGGATTTTGAAAATCAAAAACTGTGAGAAGCAGGGATGTATTCAACGAGAAGGTGTTGTACAGAGATCAGTTGCAGCAGCATGAGAAGAAGGAAAAGGATTATGTGGTGCTGGATGATACTCCAATTAGTGATGTTCCAGTGGTTCCTCATGTTCTTTTAAGTATTGTAGCTGTTGAAGATTTGAATTTGGAACAACTAGATGTGAAAACTACCTTTCTCCATGGTGATTTGGAGGAGGAGATATATATGGAACAGCCCCAATGATTTGAGGTCAAAAGTAAGTAGAAACTAGTGTACAGATTGAAGAAGAGTTTGTATGGTCTGAAACAAGCACCTCGGCAATGGTACTTGAAATTTGATAGTTTTAAGGCCGAGCAAGGCTACAGCCAGTGTAATTCTGACCATTGTGTTTATTTTAAGAGGTTGGATAATGACAGCGACATTATTTTATGTTTATATGTTGATGACATGCTTGTAGAGGGGTCTAACATGGATCACATAAGAGAGTTAAAATAGCAGTTAGCACAGTCATTTGCTATGAAGGATTTGGGGGTAGCAAAACAAATCCTTGGTATGAAAATTTATAGGATAGGAAGAACAAAAAATTGACTCTATCCCAGGCTAATTATGTTGAAAAGGTGTTGCAGAGATTCCATATGGAGATTGCAAAAGCTGTCAGCACACTTTTGCCTAGTCATTCAAAATTGACTAAGGAAATGTATCCTAAGACACAAGAGGAGGAAGAAAAAATGTCCAAGGTACCATATGCTTCAGCTGTAGGAAGTTTAATGTACGCCATGGTATGCACAAGACCAAATATTGCACATGTTGTAGGACTCGTAAGCAGGTATATGAGTCATTCTGGATTGGAGCATAGGAATGCAGTAAAATAGATTCTCATATATTTGAGAGGTACATTGAATAAACACTTATGTTTTAGGGGCTCTAATATTGATTTAGAAAGTTATGTAGACTCAGATTTGGCTGGGGATATTGATACCAAGTGGAGTACTACAGGTTATGTCTTTATTATAGGTGGGATAGCGGTGAGTTTCTAGGTTACAAAAGGTGGTTTCTTTATCCACCACAGAGGCAAAATATGTAGCTGCAACAAAGGCAAGCAAGGAGATGATATGGCTGCAATCTTTCATGGAAGAATTGGGAAAACAATAGGCTAATAGTTATTTATTTACGGACAGCCAGAGCGACATACATCTTGCAAAGAATTATGCCTTGCATTCAAAGGCCAAAAACATATAATTGAGGTATCACTTCATTCGATCGATGTTAGATGATGGATAGTTAAGGCTGGAAAAGATACATACAGATGAAAATCCAGCGGATACGTTTACAAAGGTAGTGACAATGGATAAGTTGAGCTCATCTTCATCTAAGGTTGGTCTTTAAGACTGAAAACAACAAAAATAGAATACCAAAGTCCAGGGTGCTTATTTCCAGTGGGAGCTATAGGGTCAACGGTGTTATGATCAGGGTCAACTTTCAAAAAAAACATCACCTGAATCTGAGTCCGTTTGTGAAAGTTATGAAGCTTGGAAGGTCTAAAAACTATGACGAGATAGAGACAGCAACGAGAAAATGAGTTTTTTAAAAAAACTGAGAATCTTGAAAAAAAACCAATTTCACCACGATGTAAATCATAGAATTCTAGCCTATTACAAAAAAAAGCACTGAAATACGTGTCTGTATGACCAAGATAATGAGGTTTGAAAATCACCTATTGGATCAAAATGCTCAATGAAGAGGGGTCTGTCCTAACCCGCTCTAACTGACCCTTGGTCACTACTACTGGACTGAAGGTGCTTTATTTTAAAAATTAAAGAAAAAGAATATAACTTTATTGTTTTCTCTTTTTTTTTCTAAAATAAAGAATTTATTTTTAGATTTTAAATGTTTTCTTAAAAAAAAGAATACCAAAAAAACATACATTTGAAAAAGGAGTACTTTGAAAAGGAAAAAAAAACACAAGTACCTTGTCTGCAAGGTACCACTGTACCCTCCATGCACAAGTACATACTTTTGTTTTTTTGCTTTTTTTTACTTTGACTTTTATTTTTTTGGATTTTGCTTTTCTTATTTTTGTGATTTTTTTTAATTTTTTTTTGCTTTTTTGAAAACAAAAAGCTTTGTTAAAAAAATAAAATAAAATAAAAAATATTTTTTTACTGTATTTGCACAGTACGCCTCAGGCTTCGTGCCTGGGGCAAAAATTTTTTGCCTCACTTTTACCTGCACCGAAATAGGTCAAATTTTATGTTTTTTTCGCTTCTTGATCCCTCCGAATGGAACCGTGACCTCTGTTTTTGCCCAACAAGCTTCTTTTAAAAATTCTTTTTCAGATCCTCCTAAAAAAGAGTTAAAAACCTATGAAATCAAACTAAAAATTCCATAAATTTGATATTAGATCAGGACCGATGGGTCCTACCGGCTTGCCAAAATGTGTATAGGAAAAATTGAGAATGTTTGAATGATAAAATCACAACAATGATAATAACAACTCAATTACCCATAACATAAAGAGATCAATCTAAGAAAAATTCAATATCAATGAATAAATCAATTTAAAACAAGAAAGACTTCACCTAGATTGTATAGTTCTCTTTGTATGAATGTGGATTGCTCAATAACGTTGTGAAACCATGTTTGCAACAAGCGGATGTGTTTGTGCTCAAAAGATCGATGTGCTCAATAATGCGATGTATGCTCAATTCACTATTAAGGAATGCCTAAGAATAAATGATCGAAGAGGATTTGTTATGAAATGAGGGGGGTTTATATATGTTTCAATAAAGATCAATCAACGAATGAAATAAATCCATAGAATGAATGGAATCAACAAATGAGATAAATCTAGAAATCATGATGAATGTGCACCTGACATGTGTCACACAAAAAATTATTTTTGTTTGAGTTTATTACTTTTTGATAAAGATAGGATTTGATTTCATATATTAGAATTCTTTTTTTTTCTAATTTAAGAGTTGTTGATAAAAACAAGATTGATTAAGTCAATTAACTCAACTTGTAATTTGTTTTTTGCATGATTTGAGATAAATTAAATAATAAATTATTTAATGTGTGCATGATGAACAAGATTTATTTTTAGAAGATTTAGAAGATAAAAAAGTAGATTAAATCAATAAATTCATTTAATTGTTTGTGCATGATTAGAGGAATAAATAAAATATTTGATTATATTTATTTTTAGAGATTGAGATAATTTAAATAAATTTGCATGATTTATTTAAATTTGGAAGAACAATTTGATTTAATTAAATAATTGAAATTATTTAATTGTAGACAAGACTATTTGGATGATAAATTAATTAAATAATGGGATTTATTTAATTAATGAGGACTTGAAATTTGAAAAAGGATAATGATTTAATTAAATAATTGAAATTATTTAATTTTGGAAGAATATAGAGGAATTTATTGAAATTACTTAAATAAAGAGGATTTATTTAATTAATGTTGAAAATCTGTGATTTAGAGGAAATTGATGATTTTGATGAAATTAATTAAATAATTAGATTATTTAATTAACATTGAAATGCAAGTGATTCGAAGACATGGTCATTTTTGGGTGTCTACACTAATTATCAGTAATTAAACAAGTTGATGGTTTAATAATTATATGAAGTTAAGTTTTGTGACAACTGAATCACCCCCCCTCTTAGTTGTCCTGTGTATTTCAACAATTCGTATCAGAGCAGGTTTGTTAGAAGAAAGCCTAACAACTTGAGGAAGATCCAGGATGTCTTTTAAGAAGGAAGCTCCGCAGTTTGATTGGACAAATTATGCTCTTTGGAAGGGTCAAATGAAAATCCATCTCCTTTGTCTTGGTTATAAAGTGTGGAAAGCTACAGAGACAAAATGTACCATGCCTCAAAATGGTTTGACAATTGAAGATGAAATCAAAGAATATGAGTTGAATATAAAGGTTAGAGATGCCATGTTAAGTGCATTGACTAGCACTAAGTTGATAAAGGTCATGGATCTAGAACCTGCAAATGAGGTTTGGGAAAAGTTGAAGAAACTGTATGAAGGAAATGATTCTATAAAAGAAGCCAACCTAAAGGTCCTGAAAGCAAAATATGAGAGTTTAAATATGAATGATGATGAAAACATAATAGCCTTCATGCAAAGGGTTGATGAACTTGTCAATGGAATAAAAGGTATAGGAGGAACTATTGGTGATAAGGACGTTGTTATGAAAATTCTTAAATCTCTACCAAAGTCCTACAGTCACAAGGTAGCTGCAGTTGAAGAAGTAATGACTATAAAAACTATCGACAGAGATCAATTACTTGGAAAGCTTACAGACTTTGAGATGAGAGAGTTTGGTGATGCTCTACCAAAAGTTGAGACTGCTTTCAAATCTAGTACTTCTGATAAGATTTCTAAAGCTGAAAAATACAAAGTGGATCCTATTGATGACTTTGATGAAATTGAAGCCAACTTTGTTGATAGATTGCAAAGAGGTTCCGGTAAGTTCAAAGGCAAATTACCTTTCAAATATTTTTCATGTGGTAAAATAGGTCATTATGCTTCTAGATGTCCTAAAAGAATTGAAAGGAATAGAAAAAGATTTGAGAACAGGCCTAGAGCTCTAAAGAAATGCTACTATGTTAGAGATCTTGATGATGAATGTGTGACTGATGATGCTAGTACTAGTGCAAATGAATGCTTGTTTATTGCTATTAAATAAGAACCTATGTCTACTAATCCTGCTAGTTGTGTGAAGGAAGAAATACCAGTGGAAGAAAGTGTTTTGGCTATTCAAGTTGAGAAAGATAAGGATGAATGGGTTATTGATAGTGGATGCTCAAATCACATGACTGGTGACAAAAGTAAGTTTGTTAGTTTTGAAAAATATGATGGTGGACTAGTTAGGTTTGGAGATGATACAACTGGTAAGATTTCAAGGATAATGGATGAAGATCGTGAAAAGCTCCAGAACAGTAATTGCTACTAGTAAAAAGACCAGAGGTAATGTTTATCATTTGAAAGGAACTAATGATTAGTGTTTACGGGCTCAGACTGATGAGAGTTGGATGTGGCATAGAAGGATGTGTCATATCAATTTTGACAACTTGGTAAAGATAAGTTTTGTTCAGGATGTAATAGATCTGCCTAATCTTGTGAAGCCTACCAACACCATTTGCAAGGAATGTCAATTTGGGAAACAAATAAGTACAAGTTTCAAAAGTAAAGAACAATCCTCTGTTGGGTTACTGGAGCTGGTTCATACAGATCTATGTGGTCCCACAAGAATAAGAAGTCTGCAAGGAGACATGTATTTCATGTTACTTATTGATGATTACTCCAGAATGATTTGGGTCACTTTTCTAAAAGATAAATCAGAAGCTCTAGACAAGTTCAAAGCAGTCAAGGCAATGGTTGAAAATGAGTTAGAGTTTAAGATTAAGTGCTTGAGGTCTAATAGAGGAGGTGAGTTCACATCAAATGAATTCAATATTTTTTGTGAAGAACAAGGGATAAAGAGACAATTGTCTACACCTAGGACTCCTTAGCATAATGGAGTTGTTGAAAGAAAGAATAGGAGAGTTCAAGAGGCTTCCAGAAGTATGTTGAAAGAAGTTGACCTACTGAAAGTATACTGGAGAGAAGCAATACACACTGCTGTGTACATCCTAAACATGGTTCAAGTAAAAGGTAACAGTGCCAAAACTCCTTATAAATTGTGGTATGGAAGAGCTCCTATAGTAAGATATTTCAAAGTTTTTGGTAGTAAATGTTATATCAGAAGAGAAGAAGATCTAGGCAAGTTTGATGCTAGGTGTGATGAAGGAATCTTTCTTGAATACTCTACCAAGAGTAAGGCCTACCGGTGCTACAATAAGAGATTGAAGAAGATCATTGAAAGTGCTAGTGTGAAGGTTGATGAAGATAGGGGAAGAATATCAAACCTAAGTGACTATGACTCAGATGAACCTGTTGTTATAACAAGTGAAGAAAAGGTTGAATAAGAAGATAGTCAAGATGAAGAAGGAAAAGCTCTAGAAAATGCTACTAAGACTCCTAGGTATGTAAGAATTAATCATTGTGAAGATTAGATTATAGGAGACAAAAGCAAAGCGGTATCAAGACAAGAAAAAGAGCTACAGAAGAACAAGTGAATTACTATTTACTTTCAAAAGTTGAACCAAAAATTATGAATGAAGCTTGCAATGATGAAAATTGGGTAAAATATATGGAAGAGGAGCTTACACAAATAGAAAAGAATCAAACTTGGGAACTAGTTCCTAGACCTGATAAGAATGTGATTAGCACCAAATGGGTTTTCAAAAACAAGATGAATGAGAATGGAGTAGTAAGGAACAAAGCAAGACTGGTATGCAAAGGGTACTCTCAGGTTGATGGGATAGATCTTGAAGAAACCTATGCTCCTATGGCAAGAATTGAAGCAATTAGAATGTTTTTGGCATGTGCTGCATTTAAAGACTTTAAAGTATATTAGATGGATGTTAAGTCTACATTCTTGAATGGTGAATTGGAAGAAGAAGTCTACATTGAACAACTAGAAGGATTTCAACTATCAAAACAAGGTGATATGGTGTGCAGATTGAAGAAGGCCTTGTATGGACTGAAACAAGCCCCCAGAGCCTAGTATGCATGGTTAGATAAATATTTTTTACAATTAGGGTTTAGTAAAGACACTGTTGACAACAATCTATATTTCAAAATCAATGATAATGAGATCCTGATTGTTGTAGTCTTTGTTGATGACATTATCTTTGGAGGAAATGAAGGCATTTACATAAAGTTTACAAGAGAAATCCAAAATGACTTTGAGATGTCTATGTTTGATGAAATAAATTTCTTTCTAGGTCTATAAATTAATCAATCAAATAAAGGAATCTTCATATCTCAGTCTAAGTATGTGAAAGAGTTGTTGAAGAAGTTTGGGATGGAAGACTCTAAACTAGTATGTACTCCCATGGTGACTAGCTGCAAGTTGGGAAAAACTAATGAATCACTCAAGACTTATCAAAAAAAGTACAGATCCATGATTAGAGGATTGCTTTATCTAACTCAAACTGGACTTGATATTATGCATGCAATTTGTCTTGTCACAAAGTTTCAAGCAGATTGATGCAGAGGTGTCAGGTCTCTAGAGGCAATTTAGCAAGATCAATAGATTTGAAACAATTATGGGCTTCAACCAATAAGGTTCACTAGTCTTCTCCTTACCCTAAACTCCACCAAAGGGCTCAAACTTGTTTCCAACTTCTAAGATGCAATCATACACCTTCTAGGGTCTTAACATACCCTAATCAACAAGATTCAAAAGGTCTCACACACCATTTTGACTGGTTCATTTACAACTTCTCTTAACTAGGCCTAATCCTAGTAGCCCTATTCAGCGGGTAATCTATACTTTTCTCCAATCTTTCCCAAAACACTTCTTAAAAAAATGATGGATCTAGATACCCTTTACTGAGTTCTATAACATATCCAAGATTCATATACTATTGTTTTGGACCAAATTGACTATCCTGACACCCTGCAGCCTTCCTACAAGGCCTAATTTGCCCACTTTTCAAAGGAACCTTATGATAAACTTGACCTCCACACTCCAAACCCTCAAACAGTCTTAGGGAAGGATCCAAAATAGAGGATTTTCAAGGTTTCAACTGGTGGTTTGCTCATTTAATGTTTTAAATACAAAACCCCCATCTCTAGGACCCAAAACCTAGGGTTTACTAAATCTCCCACTTCCCATCACTTCCAGACCTCATTCAAAGGTCTAACACCATGTCAGTGCTCATACTAGAAAACATCAACCATGAAAAGGTTGCCTTGTTAAGGCAGATCTCCTATTGCTATACCTATGTCATCATACCAATGCTCTTCCACATACAATCTTGCCTTCCAATGGTGATCACCTCCCAATCTGCACTCCTCCTCCCTTGCAAAGGTTAGAAATCATATTGTACAAGTTATCTAGGACCTATTCCATGAGAACCAGAGTCTTACATTCATGGAAAGGTCTTATGATGCATTTAGCCTTTCAAAACACACAAGACGGTCTATTGTTCTTTGTAACAGTCAAATGAACAGAAGTAAAACTAGTCTAGAAACCTTCTCAGAGCATAAGATAGGATCTACTATTTTTAAATGAGGACTTAAGAAATTTACCAAACACTCAACAATCAAAAGATCAACAGAAATGAGAAGGAGATGCAAGAAAAAGACAAACTTTACTATTATTTGCAGTCAGTCGTACAACCTAGGCCTCCAAATGACTCCACCGTACCATCAAATGCCTTGGACAAGTTTACATAACCTTTGCCCCAACTTCCACAACTGATTCCCATTGGTTGGAGTTGGTTCTACATCAAAAACTACTCAAAACTAACTTTCCCGCCTAAATGCTTGATTCAAAAATTTGAATTTTAAACTTTGGTTTAATGGATTTCTACCCTACCAAACCATCGTGTTTGATCTTCTTAGGATCATTACACTTTTTTCCTAACATTAGACACCTATATTTGACTCTAGAGGCACTATTGGCCCAACTTACATCATTTTTGGTCCTAGGGTCCTTACCAGGACCCTCAAGACATTTGATCATTACATCAGTTTGCCCATTATAACATGTCATAATTAGTTTTAGGATGTTCCAATTGACTTGACTTGCTCCATGGGATCCTCTCTTGGTCATTGGTGTCTCCTTGCTCCAAGGTGTTCTTTTAGGTGCTCCTGCACCATAAATCCAAGAGAATCACATGTGATGGCAGTAAAGAGAATCTTGAGGTATTTACACTCAAAATGATCATTTTGCTACCATATACAACACTCTCCTTCCATCTAAAGAGAGTAATCAATCAAATTATTCATTTCTATATTTTCTTGGAAGAGCATGAGTGATTTGGTTGACACCTTTAGCAAGGGTGGAATGCACGCATTGTCTTGGGTCTAACTCACTCATATTATGCTTGGGTTGATTTTAGAGACCACATATTTTGGTGAACTTGATGTGAAGACCAAATCCTTTTAGATAAGCTCTTGTGTTTTCTTTCTTCTTTACATCTTATCTTTCTTATTGTTTCTTCTCATCATCCTATTTATTCTATGGTACTTAATGTTGATGTGGTTTATGATACACCAACTTTCCTACAAGTCGTGAAGCTCACAAGTTGGAATGACAAAGGTTCCACTACTTGGAAGGTGGATAGCCTCAAGAGTATTACATGAATTGATTGAGAGGTTTGACAAAATCTTTCATCTAGAGAGCACTTTGGCTAGTCCGTTCAAGGGACTATAGTGAGTATTTAGGAGTCATTCATTTGAAAGAGATGTTTGCTTATAGAATTTTATCAATATTAGCGATGCAAACCTAAAATTCATTTTAAACTAAATTAATGATTTTTGTGATTTTTAACTTTGATTTGTGTGACTTTCTACAATTTTTTTAACATTTACTTTGAAAGTGATTAAACATTAAAAACAACAATATATTCCCTCAAAATTAGAATTTAAAGCATGAAATTTGTATAATTTATGCATTAAAATTTGTCCATTCTAACTTAGTTTAATTCTAAAATTTTAAGGGTAGCATTGAAAGTGTTAAATATTGTTGAATTTCATTGCAAAGAAGTCAAAAAATTGGTTGAAATTCCTACCTCATATGACTAAAAAGTATCATCAAAAATAGAAATTAGACTAATTTAACATTGGTGTAAAAAATAAAAAAGAGGGGGGAAGAAAAGGGTAAAAGATAAATACAAAATAAATCTAAACCTACTTCTCATCCTCTCACATGCTATTTGGAAAATGGATGAACTTGACCCATACCAATCTCTATTGGACTCGTTTTTGCAATCCCAATGCAAGATGGTGCAATCTTTGAGGGAAACATGTGCATGAATGTTGGCAAATTTTAGCTTTCATGAATGTGTTCATTTGACCACATAAAACACCATATCATTAGTGGTTTAAACACATGTCAATTTTCATCAGCATCTATTATGTTGACACTATAATAAAAATTTGGAAAAAATCTTGTGTCATATGCTATTTTGTTGTCTTGGCCTTCCCCCTACCTTCTCCATGTGTTGAAGTGCCCATAATCCAAAGAAAAATCCAAGTTTATTTTGTTGGGACCCAGGTTTTCAGCACCAAACTCTTGCAAAATTCTTATGTGTGATTCCCCCCTTATGTTAAAAAGTCTCTCTCTTGCCTTACCTGATTCTCTCCCTTGCAAATAATCCATTGAAATTATGGGTTTTGGGGGGTTTCCCTTGTGTTGTAGGCCTTCCCTGGGGTTACAGGTAAGTCTAGAACGCTAGTACCCTGCAATCTATTGTTATGTTGTTAGAGTTTTGGATAACTCCAAAACCTTAGAACCAAATGTTTCAAGTTTCCTCGAAATTCTGATTCTCTATTTCTAGTCCCATCTCCCTCACTCCGTTATTTCCTTACTTCCTCCATTTCCCTTCAAGTTTTTGGGAAACCTCTAGACTTTGGAACTAAGTCCCAATGTTCCTTGATTCCTTGGACTCTCATGAACCTGGCCCCGACTCCATTCTCAAACAAGTCCTGATCTCATTCTTGGACCTGGTCACAATCTTATTCTCAGTCCTGGTCTCGAAGTCCCTTGAAAGCCTAAGAAAGTTTAGAAACATGCCAATGAATCAAAAAATACCATTAATGATCATTTCAACTCCTACAACAAACTAGTTAGGGCAGGAAAAAATTTCATCCTCCTTAGTCAACCTACACATGGATCGAGGCACTTTTCTCATAGATTTGATGAGGATTTTTCCTTTATACATTTATGGTGGTGGGTGTGTTTAAGGTTCTAGATGCTCAAGATTTTCCTGTCCATAGATTAAGGCACACTAATAGCAAATATAAATACAAGGTCTATTCTCATTGCAAAGGGATCATCTTGGCTTCCTAGGTACCTGCAAGTGTAAAAAAGGAAATCTTACCGAGGTTTCACAAGTTGTAGATCTAGTTCTTCAGGTGACCAATAAGCTTGCAACATGTATGAAGATAGAAACATTGTAAAGAATATCGGTATATGGACATCTCTATGATTGTGGGTGTATTTTCAGGGAAATCCCAAAGTCACAACTAGGGTCCTCTTGCCAAATTTAAGGATATGACTGTAATATTGGATTTGATAAATGTGACAATATTTTAAAACATTACTATCCTTATAATGGACATTTCTATATTACATATGGATTTATATAGTATAATGATGGATTATTAAGCATGTTTATATATATGGTATTTCACGATTGATGCATTTATGCTCTTAAGTCTGCTCTCATTTGTTCTGCTTCATTATTGTCCTTTGATAAACTGGACTCTATTACCCACTAGATAGGCACCAGTCTTGGGATCAATGATCAAAAACACTTTGTAAATGAACAATTTCATTAATACTATAGGAATAGGTTCTAGCCTATATGCATTGTTGTAATTTTGCATTATGACAAGGGAATATCATTAATAAGCTATCAAAATATTCATCCTAGTGAATCCTAAGTGTATACCTGTATCTTACTTTTGGGTCAGTGCAAGAAGTTGGGTCCACTTTTTGGCCAAAAAGTGGAAGTGTTTTCCCTGATTTTCAGAATTTGTCGCATTTGACCTTAAAATTTGAAGCACTTAGAAATGGAATCTTTAAAAAAGTCACTAAATATAAAATGTAGTACTCGGAGTCTAGTTTCTAAATATGTAATTTTTTTCAATACCCAGATGATACAAATTAATTTTCAATAGGCATTTCTAAAAACCACTATTTAAAAGTCACTTTTTTTTTACCATACCATGCACGTGTACGGCCAACATAATTTGACCTAAATAAAATTATTTTTTAAAATACTTTTGGGAAAACATGTGTAGTATAGTGAAGTTTGATGAGGATATTTTTTTAGAATTTTTTTCCAAATAATTTTTTTTTATTAATTTTTTATTAGGCCTAATTGGTACTTTTAAAAACCCCTCGTGTACGGCCAACATAATTTGAGCAAAAAAAATCATAAAATTAATTTTTTTTTTTTTTATTGTGTAAAGAATGATGTGTAAATTGATGACATATAATTTTTTTTAAAAAAAAAATTTAAAATTAAAAGTTATTAAAAAAATACAAACACCTATCATTTGAAATTTTTGGACTAGTTTGCTTATAAATTAAATAATAAATAGAAGAACATGTCCAATAACAAAAAAAATTATATATTTGAAAACTAGACAATGTACCCTATAATGGGTTTTCATTTCGTAAAAAAATTCAGAAAAAAAAGCCCTCAACCATACAGGTAAACTCAGTGTTTCTTCTTGTTTTGTACTTAGAAAAAAACTTGCAGGTCCAAGGCTCAAGGTCGGTCAACCATGCCTATCCCGAACCTAAAACCCAAGCAAAAGTCAGGGAAAACGCGGGCGAAGATTTCTAATTTCAAATAACGGGTACCCGTTATTTAACGACTACCCGTTATATTTTCAATAACGGGTACCCGTTTCTATTATACCCGTTATTTCCCAAATTAGGGAAAAAAGTACTTTCCCTGTATCTCTGCAACTTGCAAGTCTGATTCGTACGGCGCGACAGCGACAGTTTCTGCATTTTTTTACTTACAATTGTTTTGTGGAATCTCTTAACAGGTCATATTCTATTCAGATTTTGAAAGGAGTCAATCATATGAACAATTCTGAAGTGAAATCAAGTGCATGAGCTATTTTCAAGAGGAATAAAGCAAGAGGGTTTTTGTTTTTACATCTACCTTTTACTTCAAAATCTATGGAACAAAGGATCTACATCTAATTCTACTTCAAAAGTTCAAATAAGGACATCAATTATGAAATTGGATTAAGTATCAATTGTTATTTTATCAAAAGGGCTTGGTAATCATGGGATCAAATCAACGTCAAAGAAAAAAATAAAGGAGGGTAATGACACCTCAAGAAATTGAAGCAAATAGATAGAAGGAAGCCAAAAGGCAAAGAGATAGAAGAGCAAGGATTCAAGAGATGAAGAATATTGAAGCATCTAGTTCCATGAGTATTGAAGAGAAAGACATTCAAGAGAGTGAAAATGATGGGATGAATGTAGATGATGCAAATGCGGAAATGGTGAATTTGGAAGAAAATGTGTTTATAGAAACAAATGCATGTATGTCTTCAAACCCAACTTTCGAAGATATGGAAAATGCGACTATACAAACAAATCCAGGTATGTCTTCACAACCAACTTTCAATGTTATGGAAAACAGGACTATAGAAACAAATCCAGGTGTGTCTTTGGAGCCAACTTTCAATGATATAGAACACACGACTATAGAAACAAATCCAGGTGTGTCTTCGGAGCCAACTTTCAATGATATGGAAAACACGACTATAGAAACAAATCCAGGTATGTCTTCAAACCCACCTATTGATGATATGAATGAGAATGATATCCCTTTTAGGAGTGAAAATGAAAATGTTTTATTTGAGATTGAAAGAAATGTCTTAGATAATCTTCCTGGTAAGATTTCTTGGAGGCAAATGAGAACTCATGCAAATAGATTATATAAAGATTTTTTTTATAGAAAAAGTCTTGGATTTCAATGTCAACTTATGATGCAATTGATGAAGATGTGGAAATTGCGAAAAGTAATGAAAACGTTAGGCATATTTTTAAAACCTAAAAAAAAAGATGAATCAATGAAACAAGTTTTATCTAGTGTTGTTAATGCTATTGATTCTATTGGTAAAAAGAGTCGATCTAAAGATAGCAATGCAGCACGAAGAGCTATAACAACTACTTTAGTCAATAAATCGTCTTCTAATAAAAGAACGATAAGTAAGACAAGTGAAATTCTAAAGATAAATCCTAAAACTTTGAGAAGAGCAGCAAAGAGAAGAGAATCTATTGAAAAAGATCCAATTAACCAATGTTGGAGTTTTAGTGGTAGACTCCCAAGGTATGACATGAAATTAAATAGTGAAATCAAATCTTTAATTGAAAAATATTGGCATGATAATACAAGGGTATCATCTAATGTTAGAGATGTTTTAAAATTACGAGTGGGGTCTAAAATTCGTGATCCTCATCCAAAACATCTATTAGACATGACTCAAACTGAATTATATAAAAAATTCTTAGATGATTTAGTGTTAGAACCTTTTAATATTACCATAAGCCAAAGATCTTTTGAGAAATGTAAACCTTGGTATGTGAAAATTAATAAACAGCGAATCTCTTGTTGTTGTAAAACTCATGTGCAATTTCGTTATTATTATGATCTTTTTCGATATATACGTTCTACTTTGCATACTAACGAAATTATGCAAGAATGTGGTATTAATATGCCACCTCAAACAATTAAGGAGTTTGTAGCAGGTTTGTTTTGTGAAACATCTACTGGATACTTATTTTATTCAAAAGCATGTATTTCTGGACAATGCAATAGATGTGGCAACTTTTCATTGTTAGGAGAATGTATACATGAAAATATTTCACATGAATTTGGACAACAATTAGTGGATGTGAAAAGATTCAAAAATGTTGAATATTCTTTAAAAGATGGAAAAATTGGAAAGCGTTGTGAGTTAGTCACTGAAAAAATTTGTGTGCATGCATTCATCAAAGATTTTAAGGATAATATTGTATCCAAATATGTCAAACACTCCCAATATGCTCGGTGGCTTGATGGACAATTCCGTTCATGTAAAAACACCTTTCCAATTGGAACTATCCTATCAGTGGTTGACTTTGCAGAAAACTATACTCTTGCTCCACAAGAGGAAATTCAATCTCAGTATTATAATTCAGTGTAGGTGGCCATATTTGTTCATATTGTATACAGACATGCAGATGATAGTACAGAAGATAATAGAAAAATTTTGAGGGAGTATCATTTCTATTTGAGTGATAACCGGTTACACTCTTCAGAGTTTGTGCAATATTGTTTCACAAAATTTTATGAAAGTTTAAAAGAAAGAGGAATCCAGATGACACAACATTTCATATGGTCAGATAATTGTACAGGGCAATTCAAAAATGCAAGAATGTTTTATTGGCTATGTAGGGCTCACAAAGAAATCAATATCCAACATATGTGGAGTTTTTTTGAAGCTGGACATGGTAAAGGAGAACATGATGGAGCTGGAGCATGTGTGAAAAGAGCTCTTGCTAGAGAGCAACTAAAATTTGAGGATACAGCCAAATTTAGAGATGCACGTGCAATTGTGGATTGGTGTAATGAAAAGTTATCTACGGGATCAAGTCAGAACTCTACAATTCGACGATTCTTTTGGTTAGTTGAAGAAGAGAATATTCCTACTCGACTTGATTGTGAAACAATAACTGGATCAACAAAATGGCATTCATTTAAGAGTTCAAATGCAAGCACATGGACTATATGGACTAGGGAGCTTGCATGTTTTTGTCAATTTTGTATTACAGGTGATTGGGGAGCATGTGAAAATACAAAATGGGTTGAAGAATGGAAACAAAGATCCTTGACACCTACAGAAACACAAGATCAACTTGAAACAACAATTGAAGATGATAATCAAATGTTTGCATCAGATGACTATGATCGTGTTTCAGACCTTGTACAAGAAGGTACTTTTGTTTTCAATTTTTTTTATTGTCATTTTTTTGTACATCCTGTATATAATTAATTATATATGTATGCATCCACAAATTTATGTGATTTAGATACATGTCACACTTTATTGAATTACATAATTTTTTTGTAGGACATGTTTATGCTGTTATTGCACCTGAGGGCAATGAAGAGGAAACCAAGTATTGGTTGGCTCGATGTGTTGAGACAAAACAAAAGTTGTTACATCCTAGAGTAGATGATGATAACATGGAGTATCCAACAGGTTCTGTGGTTGTTGTTGGCACTTGGCTACGAAAATATCTAATAAGAAGGAATGGTGTGCCTGCATTTGAAGATTATGAAACACATAAGAAGATCATACACTACTCACATTTGGTTGTGGCAACAAATATAAAACTAGTCAGATATCAAGGCAAACCTTCTAATAAACAGTTATGGACACTTTCGATGGAAGAACATGAGTCAATTATAGATGCATTACAAAAAAATGAGGATGCAGATGGTACAATGGAATAAATTCTCAGGTAAGTAAACAATACTCTTACATCCCCAAGTTAAATTCTTTCATTCTCATTTCAACTTCTATATTATTCCCCTTGTCTTAAATTTTGTATTGACCCATGGAAATATATAGTTAATTTACTTGTACATTTGAACATTACTTTTTGCAGGTGTACCCTAGACAAGTAGTCAAATGCACGCATGATTGTCAATAGAAGTTATCACCATACAAGTATGTGAGGTCAATTTTGTAGTCTTCAACTAAAAGTGAACGCAAATTAGGTAATTACATATATATATACTCAAATATTTATCATCCATCCTCTAAAGACACCCACTTGTACATCCCCTTAATTTAGATGTCATCTTAGCTCCCCTTAAGCCATCAAGTTTTATTTTATACTTTGTAAATTGACTAGTGTACATCTCTCCAAGTAAGCTATCCTCTTTTGTATTCCCTTAAGACATCCTCTTCTAGCTCCCCTTTTAATTAATCCTCTTATACATCCCCTAAAGCCATCCTCTTATGTATCCCCTTAAGACATCCTCTTAGCTCCCCTTAAGCCATCGTCAAGTTGTATCCTCTTTTTTGTTATTTAGTACATATTGCATTAATATTTTGTGTTTTTGGTACATATTCTTTCATTCTCATTTACATTCATTATTTCTTGCAGGTGTATTCTACAAGTAGATTTTTCCATGATTGCCACTACAAGATTTGATCATAATGTAAATTGTAGATCAATTTTGTAGTCATGTCAAACTAATGTTAGTCAAGAGGTTTTCACAGTAATTGATGATCAAGTATATTGTGTGGATAAGATTCAAATGAATTTCCTTAGATAGTTTCTTCTTTAAAAGAGTTCCAGTTTCTTTACAAGAATTGTTCATGCTACTTCTTGAATAATTTCAAATTGTGATAAATTTTTTTGTATCTTATATTGTGTGGATAAGAAAATTGAATTTCCTTGTAGTTTCTTCTTTAAAAGAGTTAGTTTATCTACAAGAATTGAATACTACTTGAATAATTAAATCCAAATGTGATAAATTTTTTTGTAGCTTATATTGTGTGGATAAGATTTAAATGAATTTCCTTAGATAGTTTCTTCTTTAAAAGATTTAGTTTCTCTACAAGAATTGAATGCTACTTCTTGAATAATTTCAAATTGTGATAATTTTTTTTGTAGCTTATATTGTGTGGATACTTGATTTGAATTGAAACTTTTAGTTTCTTCTTGATTTGAATTGTTTGAGATTTGTGACGGAGGCTTGCAAAGAGCCATTCATGGTTGAACTTTGTTGAACATGCTTGGGCAGAGCTTAGAGACTTAATATAGGTATTGGTTGGTTGTTGCACAGAACTAGCTATGTGATTAGTATAGTGTTGGAGTCATTTAAAGTAGGTTGTATTAGACAGAGCCATACATGGTTGAAGTCCACAAAGAATGATGTCTTTTGGAGACAAAGCTTAGAAAAGTTGGTGGCATCTTGAAAGCAAAAGTGTTGATTGTATGTAGGTTGATACAGTTATTGAGAGTCCTTGATAGAGGTATAGATTGCAAATAGACTGGAGCCATGTTGTAAGTTTACAGTAAAGCTTGTGAAGCCAGTTGGTTGATAAAGATTCAAAGCCTTATGACTAACTAGATAGTTGATTATGGTTGGAAGAGAGGTTGCATGCAAATTCAATTGGGATTGTTGCAATAAAATTTTGGACTACTATTTAAGTGGTGTTTGGAACCCATGCATGGAGCTCTCATCCTTCATTCTCCACCATTGCAAGAGGAGTTGTAGGTCATGATCCATTTTAGAGAATTGTGCATTTGGATAATTTAAGTCATGTTAAGGCTATGTAAAAGCCATTATATATTATGAATTAGTGTCATTAGAAGCAATGCTCACTCTTTTGAGAATTTTATGCCTAGTTGAGAGTTTCTCCCAAGTTTGAATTCTTGTGTTGTATACTAGATTTATTTATGTGTGATGCAAGTTTAAATGTTCCACATTTGAGATGTTGGCTTAGTCTTTTAATACACATTTTAGATAGCCATTAGAGGTGGTTGACTGAAGGTAAAGGAAGTTGGAAGTATCTCATTTTTAAATCCATATGTGATGTATCGAAGTGAGGCATCTAGCTACCCCGAGTTTATGGATTAATTGTCATTTGTTCTATACAATGTGTAGAGGTCTAGAAATGTGTCAACTTTCATGGACTAGAGAATGCAAAGTGTCCAAAGGTTCTTTTGGTGGAGCTTGTAAGTGTGTTTGGGAATGGTGTGCACAATAGGGCCTATGACAAATGGAAATCCCTCTATGAGTGGGACGTTCGATGCATTAGGGAGTGCCAAAGCTCCCTCAAGATGTTGATGTGGTTTGGTGTTTTGTTTGTTTTTTAGCTTTCTATTAGTTGTGTTGGAATTTTGTGCTTGCTATATGTATTGGGGTATTGATATAGTTGCATATGGGTAGTTTAGAAACCTTTATGGGATGTTGTGCTTTCTACTGCTATGCCTAGTCTTGGGTTGTTAGCACACTCATTTATATATGTTTTCTAAACAATTTAGTAAGGATGGGTCCCCTTAGTAGAACACCTATATTATAATTCAAAAAAATTAAACCAAACAAATATGAAATCCACACTAGGAACTAGGTATGTTGAAGATGTAAATTAATTTTGAATTGGGAAAATATTCATAGGAATCTCTTCTTTAATTCCTTTCCTTTATGAGAAACTATATGCACGATTCAACTTCCAAAGGCCAAGGAAGTTTTGGCTATTATAGTGGTTAAGTAAGAAAGATGATAACAAAGTCTCAATTTTGTAAGAAAGATGATAACAAAGTCTCGGTTGCAAATTAATAAAATTTCAAGGACTATACAAATGATATATATTGAAGGTTTTGTAATCAAAGGATGACCACAATCATTTAAAGGAACATGTATCTCAATTGAGGCTAACTAGGTGAGTCTAACATCCTTATCATTTTATCATGATTTTGTAGGTTTATCCTAGGTAAATTACCTTGTTATAAAGTGCCCTAAAATAGTCCAAAATTTGGGATGCATATTCACATTTAAGGAAGTCTCTGGACAATCATCATGTATTTCTTAAATGTGAATATGCATCCCAAATTTTGGACTATTTTAAAGAAATATGGTGCATTTAGGAACTTGGTGATTGTTGGGGTAAAGAGGAATATATGATCATACTAGAAGAGGTGGATTAGGCTCATAATTGGCCAAGGTTGCTTTGAATAAGGTTAAAACAAGGAGATACGTATGTTGATATTCACACCCTTTGGCCCACACCTACATTGGGATATCTAGGGCCATGATATCCAGGGCCTCAAGATGACTTGGAAACTAAACAAGATATCCCTTAGTGTGGAAGGAGATTCCAAGATCAACATTGATCATATGAAAAAGTATAGATGAAGCTTGTGGTTATTGGAAACTATTCTATTGGAAGCTATAAACTTGGTGAATAAGTTTAAATCTATCTCCTTCAAACATATCAAAAGAAAAGGTAATTATAAGCTAGAAACTTGGTGAATAAGATGTACCTCCATGCTATCAAATGTTACTTGTATATGCACAAAGCCTTTGAGGATATATTTCTACGATAATGAAGATATTTACCTTCATCTTGATGCTAAATTGGATGATTCTATCTACTATGAGAATTAAGATGAGGAGGAGGTGACATAAATCCCTCCTATCAAATTCGAACAATGTTAAAAATGTCAAGGAAGTGGTAGAGGCTTTGTAAGGCTTGTGTAATTTGTCCCACCACCCTAGGATAAAGTTTTTTAGTTTATTAGTAATTCTTTAACACTACTTCAACTTATTACTCTAGGGTGAGGGCCACTATAATTTTCCCTACCACTAATATATCTTAAGACACAGGTTATTGGTTTATGTTTGATGTCATTGTAGTATGTACCTTTTTAAAGATAGATAGTATATTTTATGGAGTTTGAGATAATAGGGAATATCACAAACTTTTATGGAATAGTTGATGTCATGATATGTGGTGTTTCAATTCACATATTTTAATAGAAACTCTTTAGTATTGATGGTAGTATGTTCTTGGCAATGACACTTTATTTTAGAAAAGAATCACATCCTTAAGGTTGAATCCATTTTTGGCATTTCTAGTGAGACAAATTTGAGAGGGATAACACATATAACATAGATGGATCTACTAAACACTTTGTTACCAAAATCCAAACTTTTGGCATTCTTTTTGTTCACTATTTCAAGAAAAACTATTGAACCATAATGCATTTAATCACTTCTTAAAAATTTAAAAATGTAGTAAAGAGAAATTTTTTAACATACATCTCAATTAAATAATTTATAATTTCTAGAAGTGAACAATGAAGCATATTTAACATATTTAACAATGAAGCATATTTAACATACTAAACTACATTCAAGCATATATACTCAATAATATATACATGTAGATCTAGATCTAGATAAGTCCATGAAATACTATAAAATATCTAGGTAGGACCCATGAAATGTGTACTTTAAAACATCTACTCATCATCAGCATATAAATAAATACAAATCACAGTTCATGAAATACTAAAATATATCTAGAAGAACATGTCATAGCAAGTTCGACATAGATAGTCAAAGTCCTGGAATGGCATATATAAAAAATAATGTGCACATCATACAGTTTAGTCTATGAAATAAAACTCTATATCAGGGATGATCATCACTCAAGTTCAAATCTGAAAGAGGCCTCTTTCTTCCTCGTGAAATGGATGGATCTACCTCATGCTGTACACACAAGAGAAAGAACTTGCAATCAGATTAAAAAAAATTTTAAATGACATATGAAATTAAATATTTAAATGTAGGTTTTAAAGTGTGCATTTAAATTACCGTCTCACTTCCCACATTTTGTTGTGCAGGTGGTATAACTATTTCATCTTCGTGACCAAAAGTTTGACTTGCTAATTGCTAGAATTTCAAATAAAGCAAGTTTGAAATAAGTTACAATTTAAAATTAGCATATAAAGACCTAGAAATTGCACATATAGAAAATTTTAAAGTAAAGTTTAGGACCTGAAAATGTGTAGATGGCTCATGAATTTGTCCCTGAGTACCAACCTGACCAATAATCTCACTCCTATCATCCTGCACTTACATATATATGGGTGCATATATAAATTTATATAAACTCAAAAAAAGACCTAGAAATTGCACATATAGAAAATTTAAATTAAAGTTTAGGACCTGAAAATGTGTAGATGGCTCATGAATTTGTCTCTGAGTACCAACCTGGCCAATAGTCTCACTCCTATCATCCTGCACTTACATATATATGGCCCGTGCATATATAAATTTATATAAACTCAAAAAAAGAAACTTAGTACAAATTTAGTACAATTTTTTAAAACACACACCGGGGAATACTCAGGCATAGTAGTTGTCGATGGAGGATCAATGGAAGAAACACCTGAGCTAGGTGGTCTGTCAGACATGGGAACTGCCACAGGACCTGAGCCTCGCTGCAATAGTAGTGTTTCACATACATGTATGTATATAGTTATTTATTTAATTATACACAGTTTGTTAATTTAAAATATAATATTGATAAGTTTCAAAAGAAAAATTAAACTAGAATTAGATACATATGGTTTTAGGGTTAAGATATATTGGTTTACCCCGTAAGGTGTGCCAACCTCTACAGCTGTCGATGCAAAACTCAATGTATCAAATCGTGATGTGGCCCTAGAGCGACTTGAGATCTGTACAACAAATAGTTTACAATTATATAAATTAATTCATTAAATTATTTATAAAAAATTTGATCTACATTCAAATTATACACTTGAAATATTTAATAAAATGTGGTCAATGTACCTGTGTAGGATTATCATCCGAATATAGTAGATCCAAGTATGACTCCACTCCGGCTGTAGTTGCATCTGATGTGGATGTAGGAGCAGGACCATAACACGGTTGATTGCAATTTGTACACAAATGTGCCCCTGACAGGCCTGGGGCTCTATGCTGAGATGCATTGACTCCTCCATGATGCTCTCCACCACTGAATTCAGCTGCCATGTGGGCAGCTTGTTCAGTGAGATTGCCTGAGAGTCTACTCAATGCTCCTAATGTCGACAAAACTGATTGCTGCTGAATAGGTGCAGGAATCGTGGGCAAAATAGGAGCAACCATAGGAGCAGGAGGAACAGGTCGATTGGGGTCAACTCGTGCCCCTGGTCTGTGTTGTGGCATACCACGACCAACACCCTGAAAATCTCTCATATCAAAATAATTGGGTTTTTGACCCAATTGAAACTCCACCCATAATTTTCTCAAAAAATATAGCGGCACCTCACAATTAGCATGTGGTGGGTGATCAAACACCATCCACCACCGATCCCAAAAATGTCTCGAAATCCCCTCATGCGTACACCATTTAATTGATATTCTTTTTTTTGTTGCAGCTATAGGTTGATTAGTTTTTGGGTGACGAAAAAATGGGGCTAATGTTTGTTTTGTAATGTGGAGGTCATGGATGTCTTTATATGAAAGACCATCCACATAGAATTGCCTCCTCTCCTCCCGCCAAAGCTAAAATCTATTTAGGTCTGCATCGATAGACCTAACAGAATCAATAATGGTTTGCATCGAAGATGCAAACCGAACCACATGAGGAGGCATCAAGTGAGGTTGATTATTAATCAAATTAATGTTCTCCTCAATTGTATTAATATTTTCATTAATGTTTTGCCGCAATCGGGCCTCATCAAATGGAGGGGATGGGGGGTTTTGAGGTGGAGGGGATGGGGGGTTTTGAGGTGGAGGGGATGGGGGGTTTTGAGGTGGAGAGGGTGGGGGGTTTTGAGGTGGATCACGAGGTGGGGGGTTTTGAGGTGGATCACGGGGTGGGGGGGTTTCATAAAGAATGTCATCTATTAAAAATTCATCTAGACTCTGGTCATCCATTAGATCTGTCTCCTACAAATTTTCAAATATGTAAATTCATATTAAAAACTTACAAATGTATAATTTCACAATTTATAAATATATATGTATATTGAAAACTTACAAACAAATATCTATAAATTTAAACTTAATCTAGAATAGATCTATAAATGATTTAGTTTAAAATATCCATGAATTCAGAGAGCACGTAATACTTGAAAATTAAACACATGCACAAGTTTATCATATAATATGATCAAATGATGATGCCTCATACCAATGTCTCCTTAAATTAATCCAACATTTCCCTAAAATATTATATTCTCCAAGTCCTACTTCATTCCTCTTTAACCATTTTTAGAGGGTTTTTGAACTATAGAATTGGTATTTATAGATAATTTATATGGAATAATTAGAAAAAAGATCTCACAAAAATTACCAAGAGGAAGTTATGCAAAAAATTACAACATAAAGCTATATCAAAGTTTTTAGATCATTAAATTCACATAGTGGACAAGGTTGCAGGTTCTAGGTCCTAGTCATACACCAAGGTGTCACTCTACCTAACAAGGTCTTGTCGTATCATCATTTTTCTCAAAATTATAATGGAAGTTACATTTTGACACCTTATATAGTCCAAATTTAAAAGTGCATGCCAAGTGTATTAGATTCCCATTTCTCTATTAATCAAGCTACTTCTAGCTTCTAAGTTAAGCTCAATTGTGACGGTGTGACATGAAGATGTCTACGTGATGCCCTGACATTATAGGCTCTAAGTTAAGCTCAATTTTGTAAATAGTATTTCATTTCTATTCATTTATTGCTCTTAACTTAGAAAAGTTATATTTTCTAATTAATAGCATTATACTCAATTTGCTAGAGCTATCATTCCTATTTCTCTTCCTATATTAACTCCAATTTTACTATAGGCTTCTCATGTGTCTCAAAAGAGCGGTACAGATTATGACTTAATTGAACATTGCATGCTATTTTTATACTACATTTATTACCAATACTACATTTATAACAATAGTGACCTTGTTAAAGACTACATTTATACCAATACTACAACATGTTGTATTCCAACAATATGAGTTACCTTCTGCTGAAGTGTAAAAACCCTAAAATATCATTTTGAAACCTTATTAAATGTTAATTTCCAAACCCTAATATGAGAATTTGAAACCCTAAAATGTCATTTTAAAACTCTATTACATGAATTTTCAAACCCTAATACATCATTTTGATACCCTAAAAGGTGAAAAGTGAAGCCCTAAACATCTACTTTAGAACCCTAAAATTTATATTTGAAACCCTAAAATGTGGATGTCAAGTTCCCTAAGTTGTAAATTTGAAACTATAAAATGTGGATGTCAAGGGTAGAAGAATGTTTTCCTCAATATTTTTAAATGAACTAAGGGTAGGTGAAGGATCAAGGAATGATCCCAACTTCATATAAGATTGCGTGCATCGTATGTTGATATGCAACTATATTAATCCATCTACTAGAATCGACCCAAAACTAAATGAGAATTAGCATAGGTCTACAAATGTCACCATTGCACTAGTTAATACATTGATGTTATCTAAATCATATTTAATTGTGAAACTAAAACAATCTAGCATGGGTTCAACATGAAGAGAGTAATAGTTGGTGAAGGAAAAGTGTCTAGTTTCTTTGACATCATAACACAAGCAATTCTCTTAATGTATCTTTTAGAACCACTATGCAGATTGGATCAAGAGTACCAAATTAGAGATGAACTTTGGAAACAAAGACTTGGGTCATAAATGCACAATTTATTGTGCATATAAAAACACATGTCTCTTTTTTTCTATCCATTGCATAGGAAAATGGCCAAGCGTCTCTTAGATGCCACCTCAACTAGGTTTAACTTGCCATTAATAAACCACTATACTAGTAGAATGTCATAAGCAAGCCACCACTAAAGTAACATCCTTTCAGTCACATCATTTGAGGTATAGATATTGACACACTAAAACATTGATTCTCAATATTGAAAAGGACCCATAACCTACTTTGTTATATGGGTCACAAGTATGGGTAAAATAGTGGGGTTGCCAATTGGAATTAACAAATGTTCTAAGTGCCACCATGAAGTTGCTCATTATTATTGATTAAAAAATATTATCTTGCCATAGGACACATCACATTATTGGAAGCAAAAATCCAAGAAAAGTTTAACCTCTTGAAGACAAAGAATGTCTAGGGGGTAAATCTATATCAAAAATCCGACACCATATCCTCCATTAATTCATAAGGCAAGAGGGTCTAAGGATATTTCCTTGTAGTCCAACCATTGCAATGCAAAAAAATATTCTACTCAAATCTAATCTAACATTTTTTGGAGAAAAGGCTCCAAATTGCATCTATCATTTCTCAAGATCATATTATCCTTGTTTAACCTCCTAGGGGGGACTATATGAGACTGTCTTCCTCCATTTGGTTGTGACATAGTTGGAACTCCCAAATCCAATGAGAAAATAACACTCACTAGAAGAGGAACTTTCTTAAGAACTACTTGGCTTACTAAACTCTTTGAAGGAATCACTAAAGGAATATCGACCTAAGAGTTGATTATGAATTAGCTACTTGCTTTGCTTTATTATTGGCCTTAGCTAAGAGGATTTTACGGGTTATGTTGATTTGTCATTATCCTAAGGCCATGTGGGACTTGTTAAATGTGCTAGCCATGTAGTAGAGTTGGAAGTTAGATAGTTACTCTTATCCTTATTATGAACATTTCTATATTTTTTTACATTAGTCCACCCAAATTAAATTTTTCTTGCCTCAACATCTAGCTTGGAGGTTAGTTTAGGCTTGTGTGTAGCTAGAGTGTAGTCTATGTGACATGATGAAATCCCTTATTTAGGGAGAACAAACTTGTAAAGATCTATGCATGTAGTTGGGTCCATTGTGGAGGAGTTTGTTTGCATGGTTGGATTCCACAAAGGAGAAGAAAAGGAAGCCTTTGGTTACATTTTGGATGGCATGAAACCAAAAAATAACCAATTATACAAGTATTCTACTCAATCCATTTATATGCATTCTCAAAATTAGGCCACCAAAATATGTTCAACATTTTGTGGGTTAATAGATAGATCCTCAAGGGAAGCAGGTAAAACAAGTATATAACTAGAACAACACAAGCTATAGAAAACACATCCTCATTGGTCCATCATTTAAATGTATCATGAAGGTATCAAGGATGGAAGGATCACATGTCACAAAAGATTATCCAAGCTTCTAGATAGGTTGAATCAAAAAGGTATATATCACTATTTACATGCTCAAACCATAATCAAGATATGATAGGAAAAGATAAACAAGGATGAATGCAAACCATAGGTAAATCTATTTAAGAAAAAGATAAAAGTGATAAATTAGATCTAAGAACTGTAATTAAAAAAAGGCCAAACCAGTACTATAAAATCCTAGGTGATGGAATGTCAAGTTCACTAATAAATATAAAGGAAATCCATTTGACTATTACTGGATACAATTTCAATACATCAACAGTTGTGTTACAGAAAATGAACCCCTAGTCAATGATCATAGTGCCTTACACTTGAAGATGATTGGGGTCCATTAGAATTTATATCTTATAGTTTTGGTGAGTATCATGTGGATCTTAAAAGGCTTATATGGTATTCCATTATTAAATACATATGACCAAATATCATTCTATTTTAATATGGACCCTTACATAATGTGATATTTCATAGAATGGAAAGAGTCTAGGAGTTTAATATGGTTCATATGTACACTAGAGTGAAAACTATGGTTAGGTTCACAAATAAATGTAAAGGAATATCATTAAACTATTATTGGATATAATTTCGATATATCTAACAATTAAGTGACACAAAATTAACCCCTAATCAATGATCATAATGTTTTACAAGAAGATGATTTGGGTCCATTATACTTTATGTCTTATATTTTTGGTGATAGCAACCTTACTGGCATATTAGACAGGAACTTCTAATAGCCAACAATGACAGATATCAAAGATAGGGTATAGTCTTATAGCCAACAATTTTCATCTTCAAACTTATCCCTTTTATCATTATTACATATACTAATTTGGTTTTTTAGGGTTTAAGGTTTAGGTTTTTAGGGTTTGTAGGACAACATGGTTTTAGGGTTTATAGTTTGGTTTTTTAGGGTTTATAGTTTACGTTTTTTGAGTTTGCAGTACAACATGGTTTCAGGGTTTATAATTTGATTTTTTAGGGTTTATAGTTTAGGTTTTTAGGGTTTGTAACTGTACAACATGGTTTTAGGGTTTATAGTTTAAGTTTTTTAGGGTTTGCAGTAACATGGTTTCAGGGTTTGCAGTAACATACAATCACAAAATTCTAATAACAAGTAAAATGCTTAAATAACAAATAAAACCCTAATTTTCATTTTAACCCTACAATTAGGAAAAAAAAAATTAAAACAAGCTAAAGATAGGTAGAGAACCAACCTGGAAGAGCTCGAGGGTGACGAGGTGGCGGGAGGAGGTGAGAGGGCAACAAAAACTCTGTTGTTTTCTTTGTTTGGGCTTTGGCAACGCGTACCTGTTATTGGCTGTCCGTTGTCGCTATCGGCTTCTGTGGGTGAAAATGAGCCCGCAGAGGTCTTTTTTCAAAATATATAATTTTTTGAAAACGGGTACCCGTTTTAGGCTCGGGTGCGCGTTACTAAATGGGTACCCGTTAAGAAACGAGTACCCATTTAGGTTCAGGCGCCCGTTCCTAAACGGGTACCCATTTCTTTGAAAATGGGTACCCGTTACCGGCGGCTTTTTTTTTGCCCGCGCGACTTCCCCTATATGTGGACCGAGTTTCTTGCGGGTACCCTTTTGTGTAAGGATGATTTCCATCATCTCGATCAGAGGTTTCATATGCAGTTGGTTCATCTTGGCTTAGTGACAAACATAGGAGTCAAGAGTTTATTGGGTACAATTGCCCTTTGTTGCAATTAAAGTTTATTCTAATTATTTTAAGACCCTATTGAGGGAAACCCCTAGGAATACCCACCTAAGTTTAGATGAGCTCAAAGTGAAGAGGAGATTACCCACTCCTATCAGTTGGCCCTCAACCACCCTTAGTCCTTCGATGAGTCACTTTCTCACCTCCTTGATGACACCCCTAGCCTAGAATGTAAAGATACACTTTAGGATTTTGGACCTATAGTTTTGGGACCCAACAGAAGGGCATCATTGTCAGGAATATAATACTTTGGTTCAAATATTGAAAACCTTTGCAACATAGTCATCAAAGAAAGTTTGTAGCCATTACCAAGTGAATTTTATTGTTTGTTAAAGTTGGCAACCCATTAACTTTTGCCATCAAAATGACACCATTGCCAGCAATAAAGTTTGATTTTGGTTATTAATTTTTTTTAGCCCTACAACTCAATGAAATTCTTGTGGTTATAATAGTGAAATAAGTTGAAAATTAACCTCTTCAAAATGGGGAGTGGCGACTCTAATTAGGTCAACCCAAAACACAGTTTGAATTTGAAAGAATTTAAAATGGATCAAGGGAGAAGGTGCCAAGATCAATTAACACCTAAAAGCTCTTCAGATTGTACAAGAAATCTAAGAAGCAGATGGAGAGATAGGGGTACTAGTGAGTCCTCTAGACCAAATGTACATGATCATGTAGGTACCTTTGGTAGAAATGATGCATTTGTAGATTTAAGATTTATCAAAATTAATATACTTCAAAAGACTCAGTCGATAACTTACTCAGAACAAATAGAAGAATAATTAGAAATGAGTATGAAGTTTATAGAAATAAAAACCTTGTTGATAGAAGAGGAATGGATAGGTCTAGAGTTGCACAAGAGAGGGCATTTGGCACGGCAAACCTAAATTTGGACACACACGTGGTTGGTCAGGGTCCTACTTCACCTACTAGGTCACAAACAAATGAACATGACACTGCCTTTCATGATGCTAGTCAATCAAGACAGTTTGATGTAGAGGAAATGGAAAGGACTCTTAATAAAGAGTTGTATTTGCTTGATCATATTAGACAAAGAAGGTAGGAACTAGAAGCAAAAATTGAACAACAACAAGTTCTACTTGCTCTACAAGCCCAACAACAAGGTACAAATCAATATCATAATCAACCCCTTCCAAATCAATTTGGAAGAAATTTCTTAGGTCAATTGCATCATGTTCCTGATCAACCACCACAACAACCAAGTCAGTAATTTGGTAACATTCCAAACCACAGATTTGCATTATGAAGACAGGCCCTGTAAGTACTAAAAATGTGCATGAGCTTCGATGAGGACCCTATGATGATGTATAATCCTAATCACATACATAGAAGAACGAATATAACACCCTCTCAGTGGTTCTTCTCTTGGTGACACGTCGACATGAATCTCTTGCTTCATTGATTATCCTCAATCCTAACTTTTCTTCAGTTTTGCCCTTGTCAACCATTCTTTTTCTGCATTCTTGACCTTGCCTACATAACCCATTTTTATCTTAGTGAGTTAATTTCACCTTTCCCATGTTCATTTCATCTCACTCCACCCTCTAAAGGCCTCTAAGTGACCTCCCAAACCAACCCCAAATTTTAGAACTAATTTAACTTTCATCCTTTCTAGATCCCACTTATTATTTTTGGATCCCTATCGGGCGACCCTATTGGTGAAAGGGGGGACCTATTTAACTTGTATGTATAGATTGGCTCTAATGACAAATTGCATCCTTATCCCTCAAAGACCACTCTCCAACTCTCAATTTCCACCCAAACCCCTTCCTCTATGGGTTGCCCATGGATCCGCTCAGATGACCTAACCTAGTGAAGGTGGCGACCCATGAGCGACCCTGTTGTATTTTTAAATTTGGATTATCTTTCAAGTTGAGCCCCAAAAAACTCCATTTTGCATGTAGATTCAACCTAAACATAGAGTGAAGTATTCTTATCTCATCTACAACCTTCAATCATGCAAAATTAACTCAATTGATCTATTCTTAACTCCCTCCTCTCCCATGCCAACTCCCATTCTTCCATGAGTGATAAGATTTCAAGCTTAGATCATTATTCTATCAACCATGTTAACTCCTCAATATAATTGAGTTAACATCCCAATCAATTCCACCCATTATGTGCTTTCCAAACTATAAATACCCCCTTCCACAAGCATTATGGGAGGCAAATCCATTATTGCAATCCATTTTCAATCTTTGTTTTTGCTCTCCAATTAGCATTCTCGTGCTCTTCATAGGATGTAGGTGCCTTTTTCTTTAGTATTTGTTGCCCATGCCTTCAAAGGCTTCACACAATATTGTTACACTGGTGAAATTCCCAAGCCCAAGTGTTTCAAAGATTTCATAAGCTCTCCCAATGCATAGCTTTCTCAAGCTCATTCATTTTCTCTCTTCCCAATTTCTACCAAGAGGAGGACCCCACTGCCACAAGAGAACAAAGAGGTTTCCAAAACAAGGATTCCTAAGGGTAGTGTGAAGACTCATGCGTCAACCACAATCTAGGTTTTTCATGCTTTATTAGTTAATTAAATCACAATTTACTCTTGGGAATAGTAATCTTGTGTTGCAATTTCCTTAATAGATTTATTTCAAATTTGATTAGATTAGCTTGCTTAAAGTAGTTTAAATTGCAATTCTAGATTAAATTTCATGTTTTGCATTTTCAATTCTTAGATTAGTACAAAATATTGTCTTTGAAAATACCAAAAACATAGTATAAGTTGCATTAGGTAATCTCATATTAATTTGCATTCATCTTTCAAATTCCTAGTTAATTAGTTCATTTTTTATATTCAATTCTAGAAAAGAACAAAAAAAAATAATTTGCATACATATTGAAAACCCAAAAAATATAAAAACATTAAAATTTAGAATAATTCAAACCCTTGATTCAATCATGAGGTAGGATTCAAAAAATGAGCATTCACAAACCCTCAATTTGTTCATGAGGTCAAGAAAGTCAATAAAACACATAAAAAACCTTAGATAGCATCATTAAGTTGAAATTTAACTCTTGGTCAACTCAAATCAACTCTCTCTATCCAAGCATACATCCTAGGCCACAACTAGCACAAAAAACATAAGAAGAACAAGAACACATGCTTAGGATAATTCAACAAAGAGAACAAATACAACATATTCAAGCCATCAAAGAAAAGTTACAACAAATTAGGCTCATCAACCATTACAATTGACATCCATCTAGATTTTGGATCACAAGAAACCCCAACAAGAGATTGATAACTAGTGACCCTTCAAGTCACATTATTATCTCCACAATAGTCATAGAACAACACATAGAAAACCATGACAGACCCTAGGACCAACTAATCACTCTTCATGACATTCTGCTCCCAAGAGAATAGAACCACCCTTGGGTCTCATGTCCACTTGACTGGCTTCTGCCACGAGAGAAAGAGTAACTTGGAGATTGCCCAAGGGAAGGAGAGCCTCAATGTGCTTGTGTCAAAGCTATCTCATAGGTTCTTATGCCCGAGTCATGTTTCAAAGAGTACAGGCCCAAAGGGTCCCTCCAGATAGGTAGACTTTGAGAGGAGAGAGGTACAAGCAACTGGACTTCTTTGGTATCCCTAATTTTCCAAATCCTATTCCAAATGAAATAAGAGGAAAGATTCCTAGATTTCAGGGTAACAATGCAATCATTGGGGAGGAACACTTAAGACACTTTATCAATGTCACATATGAGTATGAGATAGACCATGAAGATGTGATGATGAAGTTATTTGTTCATTCACTAGAGGAAGTACCAATAAATAGTACAAGAGTCTCCCTAACAATAGTGTTGATTCATGGGAGGAGTTCATGAGAGTCTTTAGACTTTAGTATGGAGATAGGGTTGATCCTAAATTTTTCATACATGAACTTACAACTATTAAGAAAGGGATTAATGAAACAATAGCGGATTTCAACAGCACATTCATCATGACTATGAGGAAGGTTCCCCCAAATCTAAGACCAAATGAATCAATGTGTTTAGTGTTGTATTGTGGTGCCTTTGATTTTAAGATTGGGTATTGTCTTCGGGATAATAATCCCCAAAATTTGAGGGAGGCCTATGATACTACCATCAACATTGGGAATGATATGAGAGTGTCAAGTAAGCATGCCAAAAGATCATATGTGATTTCCCAGCTAGATAGGGTAGCTTTGAATAAGCCTCTCATAGCTGAGGATAAATTGGACAAGCTCATGGGAGCTATGAAAGATTTATCTTATAAAGTAGCAAGAAATAAAAAGGGGCTACTACCTCAGGGTGTAGCAACATGTTTCAATGAAGGCCAAAGATTGCATAATAAGACTTACAACATTGACTGGTTGGTCTAAGAGACCACAATTAACTGATAAACAAGTAACTCCAAAGTGCAAGTAATCTTCAAGCAACAGAATGAAAAAGAAATCCCAAACCCTTTGATAATAGATCATGTCAACTTTCAAGAGGTATCCTCATGGTGCAAGGTGTGTTTCCTTCCCCATGATTCATCAAATTGTGCAGCTGCTCATTCAATGAGTGGAGAGGAAGAATTCCCTAATGAAAAGGGTGGAGCTGAATATTATGAAGATGAGATCAATCAGTTTGACATAGAGGGTTATGAACATATCTATGAAAAATGTTGATTGTGGTAGCTATGAAGAAGATGATCTTGTATTATGATATGATCATGAGGAATGCCCAAAGTAATATGAGCTACTTTCTCATGATTTTGAGCATTTGAAATATCTCATACACAAGAAATACAAGCATTCCAAGCCATTTGACAAAGACATGAAGGCCCTAACTAATGCAACTATAATGTAGGTTTAGGGTGGATACCAATTAAAAAATAGACATGTGCCTATGCAAAATAATTATGCTACATAATCAACTAAGAATGAAGAAACTAAGAAGGAAAAGAAGAAAGTGGATACTAAGGGAAAGAGTATAAGTGTCCAAAAGAAAATGCCAAAGAAGAATAAGGTTTAGATGCAATACCCAATAGCAAAAAATAAGTATGTAGAGAAGGCCACATTACCTATAGTGTAATCAACTACCAGACCAATTCTAGAAGTTCAAAGTTTAAAGAATGATGCCAAGAAACATCAACCCCAAATACCAAAATAACTAGAAAAGAGCAAGGATAAGAAGAAAGAGTTGAAAGGTATGGACATATCTTCCAGTCAATTGATGCCTTTCACCCTAATGCAAGTGATGTTACCATTTCATGTAATTCCCCTCTACCAAATTATGACCCTATAGATATTGCTCAAGTTTTAAATCAAGTTAGAATATCAATCCCAATAGTGGAAGTCCTCAGAATCCCTAAGCACAGGGATAGGGTTTTATCATTTATCACAATTGTAAGTGTATCAGAGTAGCCTATTGTCATTCATAATGATGGTGACAAGGGCAATAAAGGGGAAGAAAATAATGAAGAAACCATAGAGGTTTACTTAGGAATGTCCCTGGTAAACAACCTATCTAGTATTAATCTCTTTTATACAACATTGATTATCAGTGGGAGGCTATTGCACAACCGTATGCTTGATTTGGGGGCCTCTAGTAATGTCATGCCATTGGAGGTCATAAATGACTTGAGACTAAAAGTGTCAAAGTTCTATGGAAAATGTTTTTCTATGGATTATAGGGAAGTCAACGTGATTGGCCTCGTGAGAGATGTTGAAGTCCAACTTGTTGCTATCTAGAAAGTGAGCAACTTCTATGGGGGGTAGTATCCAAATGGACCTATCATATGCTACCATCCTGATCCATGGAGTGGAAGTGAAGTTGTATAGGGAGAAGAAAATGGAGAATGGCATAGAGGATCATTACAAGACAACTAAAGAAGTAAGTTTCTTTGATGCTAAAATTGACCATTTCATTAGGTATTGTAACAAAGATGATCAGATGTTAAATCTAATCCTCTGCATCATGTTGCTCCTATGTGTGATTCAAATGATTCATGGATGATGTACTTTGATGGTGCATGTTCAAGGGATGGTTCAGATGCAGGTATGGTATTAGTATCACCAAATGGGGAATATTCTGGGCTTTCCTTCAAACTTGGTTTCCAATGCACAAACAACATTATTGAGTATGAGGCCCTTTTGTTGGGCTTGAATGTTGTGCATACACATGTAATCAAATGTTTAAGAATCCTAGGAGATTTTGAACTAGTGGTGCAACAGGTTAGGAATTTTTATACATCTAAGGATAAAAGGTTGAGGGTGTACAAAAATATAGTTTGGGATACACTGGAGCTATTTGACACCATTGACATTGAATGGATAGAATAGATAGAGAATGTAGAAGTTGATGCTTTAGCAGTTGCAACTTCAAAAGTTGATTTGCAATCAACATCTACTCATTCTCAGTATGCTATTGAGGTTCTTACTAGACCTACTATACTAGACAACATTTATAGTTGGCAATTGTTTGATAACAACAATAATATTTATAAATTATTGAACTATAGGATGAATTTGACAACCAACTAATAGACTAGCTACCCATGATAGAAATTGAAGATGGTAAATAAACCTTATTTGGTAATGAGGTAGTGCAGTTGAAAACAAACAACATTCCTAAAGAATTGGCAGCATTGGAATGAATTTTTAAGAATGCATATTACTACAAGAATAAGGACAAGCTAGTTGAGGAAGGTGATGTTCAAGGTGTGAATTTAGGGATTGAAGCTACCCCAAAGATGGTTTACATTGGTAAGAAGTTGAAACCTAATGAGAGGCAAATGTTGATTGTGCTTGAAGAAATTCAAGTGTTTTGCATGGTCCTATGATAAGCTCAAGGCTTATAGGGAGGATCTATTTTTGCAAACCATTCCCCTCCAACCTAATGCAAATCCCTTTAGATAGAAGCAAAGACTGGTCAACCCTACTCTAGCTCCTAAAATGTAAATGGAGTTAACAAAGATGAAAGGTGGTATAATCAAGACTATCTGACATTCAAAGTGGGTATTTAACTTTGTCCCTTTGAGAAAGAAGAATGGAGAGTTTAGATTGTATGTAGACTTTATGAACTTGAACATCAAGTCCCTTAAGGATAATTATCCCCTCCCAAGTATGGACCATTTATTGGCCAAGGTGACTAGATCAGAGTTAATGTCCATGATGGATGGGTTCTCAGGGTATAACTAAGTGATCGTCAATGAGTCAGAGCAATACAAGACAACATTTACAACTCCTTGGGGTACTTACATTTATGTGAGGATACCATTTGGTTTGAAGAATGCAAGTTCAACATTTCAAAGAGCAATGGATGTTGCCTTTGCAGGCCTTATAGATGAAATCATGGCAGCCTACCAGGATGATTTAACTGCATTGTCCAAGGAAAGAAAAGACCAATGCAAACACCTAGAGATGATATTTGAAAGATGTCTTGAGTATGGGATCTCTTTGAATCCCAAGAAGTGTCAATTCGGAGTTCAAGAGGGCAAGTTGTTGGGACATGTGTCAAAGGATGGGTGAGAGTTTATCAAGAGAGAGTGAAGGCAATTGACCTCATTCCCTAGCCCAAATCAGTCAAAGGCATCCAATCTTTCTTTGAGCAAATAAATTTTGTGAGGGGATTTATCCCCAACTTCATTGAAAAGACCAAATTTATTTCCAAGATGCTTAAGAAGGGACAATATATTATATGGAGCAAGGAACCAACTGAGGCATTTACTGACATAAAGGAGACTCTTAAGGATGCGCCAATCATGGTAAGCCTAGTCTATTCTAGGCCCTTTCAACTATTTTATTTTTCTTCCTTCTACACTTTTCTACTATCTTCATAAGAACAAAGATGGATATAAACAACCTATTAGATTATTTATTAAGTCTTTACAAGGTGCTAGATTGAAATTCTCAACTATGGAGAAACATGCATATGCCCTTGTCAAAGTTGTAAAAATTTTAGATCATACCTCATGGGTGCAAAAACCATTACTTATGTACCACACTCAATAGTGAAGGACATCTTCATGTAGCAAGAAGCCACAAGAAGAAGATGCAGATGGATTAGTAGGATCCAAGAATATGACATAGAGGTGCAGGTCAACAAACTAGTTAGAGGCCAAGATCTAGCAAAGTTGATGGTAGATGCAAATTTAGATGTAGCTAAGGTAAATGAAACAAATTCAATTCTACTATTATCCCTTGTCAATTAGTAGATAATCCTTGGTATAAGTATATTATCTTATATTTAGAGAACATGTATTGCTCCTACCCTGGATGAATGAAAATCAACAAAAGACACTCAAACTACAACCTCAAAGGTATTTTTTGGTTCATGGTGGTTTGATGTGGATGAATCATGAAGAGTTGTTACTAAAAAGTTTGGATCAAGAACAATCTGAAAGGGTTGTTGATGAATGCCATCAAGGTATATGTGGAGGGCATTTCAAGGATAGGAACAGTACATATAAGATAATCAGAGTAGGGTATTGGTTGCCCACATTGTTCAAAGATGTTGCTAGATGTGTGAGAAAATGTGATGTATGCCAGAGGTTTTTAGGTAAACTGGGGTTTACAGGTGCCCTTCCCCTCATGATGGTCATGGTTGAAGCTCCATTTCAACAATGGTGAATTGATTTTATAGGGGAAATACAAGAAAAATCTAGCAATGGTTATAGGAAGATCCTTGTGGTGACTGATTACTTCACCAAGTGGGTTGAGACAATCCCAACCCGCAATGATACATCCAAGGTGGTGATGGAATTTTTGACAATGCCATGTGTTTTAGATTCCAAGATCTTTTGAATATGTGTTCTAAGTATGGGATTAATCTTATCCATGCATCCCCTTATCATTCCCAAAGTAATGGACATGTTGAATCTAGAAATAAAAGCCTCATGAAGATTGTTAGAAGAACTCTAGATGTGAACAAGAAAAGATGGGATGATAAGTTAAAATATGTAGTTTGGGTTGATAAGATAAACTATAAGCATGCTATTGGTAAGAGTCCATTTGAACTTGTGTATCATGGACTAGAAGATAAGATACCAATCAGCCTAAAATTTCCAATGTATAAGTCATTGCATGACATGGATGAAGATGAAGGTGGTGCCATCTCTCAAAGACTATTTGGTGTAGTCATGGATGGAGGATCCTAAGAAGGGCATGTCCAACCATGCAGCAAGAGTAAACACAACAGAAAGAACACAATAACAGAATGCAATGGAAGATTCAAGTACTCAATATTTTAGATAATCACAATGCTCATAAGCTAGCAACATGCGAACGACAATCAAAGGGCTCACAGTCCTACTTTATGGGTTACAATAGAAATAAAAGATATGTCATTGAAGTTCCTTCCGAAAAGAATTTAACTATTTATATTCTCATCTAAAACTATTAAATGACTTCCTAATGAATCTAAGAGATGTATATATCATCTTCAAGCTCATAGAATCCTCCGCGTTGGCCTCTAGACGTTATAAACTCCAATGAATGATGAAACGTGTAGATAACATGTAGGTCGACCTACAACTCATGGTATTGATTCGCAAATGAATGAAACTTGGTGCAGACCTCAAGGAAGGTCTATCTCATCCTTATTTGCCTTGTGATGTGTTCCCTTTGGCTCCATAAGTCAAAGAAGTGCTCTGCAAACCTTCTGTTCTCAACTGACTGAATGAATGCTCTGCTCTGTGAAAGCTAATGATATTCTGATAGTGATAATTTTCTGTAGACAAATCCAAATCTCCTAAAATCTTAGTATGATGTAGTTGACATGGCATAGAAGCTAAGTCCTACTCTGTGAGCTATAATATGAAGATGCGGTAGGATGCGGTAGAAAATGTTGAATTATAAATTAATGAACTACAACTGAAATGAAAGAAAACAAAACAATGCAAATATTTTTGGTTGATGCAAGATTGCTCTGGAACATGGGATGCTCCTACATCACTATTGAAACTAATAGAATTGGATGAGAGTAGGAGATCTATATTTCACAAGATCTTGTCACAAAGGCAGGGAACCAAACATATTTTTGACAAGAGGGCACTTCTAAGGAATTTCCAAGTTGGAGATATGGTTCTCATGTGGAATGTTAGATCAAAGGTTAAAGGAAAACATTGGAAGTTTGATCGTTTATGGTTGGGACCGTTTGATGCTGCCATTGAGTATGATCATAATGTGTATCATCTCAAGAATTTAAATGTGGAGTTCATGGAGCTACTAGTCCATTATCAGCATCTGAAGCATTACTTATCCTATGTAATGAGGTCCCTTCATGTTTTTTCTATGTATGTACATTATATTTTTTGCCTTATTATCATTTTTGTAGTTTGCACCCCATAGAGGTTTTTTGCTTTCTCACTACACTTGTTTGGAGCATGTCCCCAACTAGAGCCACTATTGGGACCCAGGTTTTCAGCACCAAACTTATAAAAATTCTTGCAAAATTCCTGTGTGATTCTCCCTTGTGTTAAAATCTCCCCCTTGTGCTTTACATGATTCTCTCCCTTGAAAATAATCCATTGAAAGTATGAGTTTGGGTGGTTTCCCTTATGTTGCAGGCCTTCCTTGGGGTTTTGCGTAACTTTGAAATGCTTGAAACTTGCATTGTATTGTTATGTTGTTAGACTTTTGAGTAACTTCAGAACCCTAGAACCAAATGTTTCTAAGGTTCCAAGGTCCCCTAGAACCTTAGTTCTCCACAGCTAGTCCCAACTCCCCAACTCCCTTGTTTCTCCACTTCCTCTATTTCCCTGTGGGTTTTTGAGAAACCTTCATACATTGGAACTAAGTTTCAATGTTCCCCAAATCCTTGAACTCTCATAGACCCGGTCCCAACCCCATTCTTGAACCCAATCCTAACCCCATTCCTGATCTTGGTCCTAAAGTCCCTCAAAACCCTGGGAAAGTTCAAAATACACCAATGACTCATTGAAACACCATTGATGCTCATTTCAACTCCTACAACAACCTAGTTATGGAGGAAAAACACCTTTCAACCTCCTTGGTTGACTACATGGCTTGAGGCAATTTTCTCATAGATTTCATGAGAATTTTTCCTCTTTGCATTTATGGTTGTGGGTGTGTTTAAGGTTTCAGACACTTAGGATTTTGAGCTCATAGATTAGGGCACACTACCAGCAAATATAAATACAATCTTTCTTCTCGTTACAAAGGGATCATCTTGGCTTCCTAGGTACTTGTAGGTGCAAAAAAGGAAGATCTTTATGGGGTTTCACGAGTTGCAGATCCAGTTCTTTAGGTGAACAATAAAATTGCATGTAGGAAGATTGAAAGATTCTAAAGAATATTAGTATATAGATGTCTCCATGATTGTGGGTGTATTTTTAGGGAAATCCCAAAGTCATAGCTAGGGTTTCCTCTTGCTAAATTTAAGGGTATAATTGTAATATTAGATTTGATAAATGTAACTGTTGTCACAAGAAATTGCACCCTGCTTGGAAGGATTCCAAGCATTCCAATGACACAATGGGAATGATCTCAAGGTGTGGGACCTTGCTAAAAGAGATTAGACCTTCAGAGAAGGCCATCTTCCTTGCTTGATTATCACCTAAAACTACTAAACTTTGAGGGGAAAAGGGAGAAGGAAAGCTTTAAAATGAAGATGAAACAGAAAACTTGAAAACAAAGGGGTGATGCACCAGACAGATTTAAAAGAGACTTCCACAACACTGAGAAAATGCACAATATAATCAGATACATCAAGTAAACATACACAAATTAGATGATTCTAGCAGAGGTAAGGCGCAATAGGGTTGAGAGGAACAGAATGTTCACAGACAACCTCATGCAGATTCACACAGAACTAGAAAATCAGCAAAGGAGGTAAAATAACTTGCATATATCCAATGAAAAGGCAAGGTTATAGTATATGAAAACTCTGTTTGGAAACAGAAAGACCAGAATGCCAAAAAATTTCCAACCTTATTTACAACATTCGAATGCATATATATAGCATTCCAAAAACTAACCTAAGTCGGTTACAAAATTTGCTCTATGAGCTGTATCAGAAAATATCTCCCATGAAAAGATGTCCAAGCTGCATCAGTTATGGCGTCAAATATCTGGGACAGGGTAGATAGAAGATATTTTGGAGTCATTAATGCAAGCAGCTGCATCATCAATCTGCTCCCCTGGAATGGTGGAAGATATTCTGGTATTAAATGTGAGCAGCTTGCGTGTCTATCCTCAACCATGACTGTATGCAGCGTCTGAAACAAGGTGGTGGAGAGATATTTTCTGATCATGAATGTGAGCTGCTTCCTCTTTGTGTAGCAATGAATGCAAGAAATATCTGCATCTACCGCAAAAATGGTCGCTGAAATGCCTCTTCATCCAGATATGCAAATCCTGATCATGTACCTCTGCTTTTAGCGCTTAAACTCCTCTTTGAAATTGCCCCCTGAATATGCACCTGGATCTGCATACAACACGGGCCCCTACCTTTTTGAATCAGCCTTTGTATATTTTTCCTTATGAGGGATATGATGGTGATGTCACCATCATGGGTGGGCCTTGTTGAAATGTGACAGGATGGCATCATCATCATATCGGGGTGATATTTGGATGAGGGGTTGATATTTGAATGAGGGGGTGATATTCAAGCGAAGGGGTGATATTACAATGAGGGGGTGATATTCGAACGAAGGGGTGATATTAGGATGAGGGGGTGATATTACAAATATCAGGGTGATATTTGGATGAGGGGGTGATATTACAAATATCAGGGTGATATTTGGATGAGGGGGTGATATTAGGATGAGGGGGTGATATTCAGACGAAGGGGTGATATTACAAATATCATGGTGATATTTGGATGAGGGGGTGATATTCGGACGAATGGGTAATATTAGGATGAGTGGGTGATATTCAGACGAAGGGGTGATATTAGGATGAGGGGGTGATATTTGCACGAAGGGGTGATATTACAAATATCAGGGTGATATTTGGATGAGGGGGTGATATTCGGATATCAGGTTGATATTTGGATATCGGGGTGATATTACGGATATCAAGTGATATTTGGAGATCAGGGTGATATTTGGATGAGGGGTGATATTACGGATATCGAGTTGATATTTGGATATCGAGGTGATATTACGGATATCGGGTTGATATTTGGATATCGGGGTGATATTACAGAGATCGGGTGATATTTGGAGATCAGGGTGATATTTGGATATCGGGGTGATATTACGGATATCAGGTTGATATTTGGAAGATCACCTAATGTTTGGAATATCACCTAATGTTTGGAATATCACCTGATGTTTGAAATATCACCCGATGTTCAGAATATCACCCGATGTTCAGAATATCACCCGATGTTCAGAATATCACCTGATGTTTGAAATATCACTCGATGTCCAAATATCAGGTTTGACCAGAACATTGACCATGCATAACATCCTTATTTTAGCAAATTTTAGGGTGATGTAAAAAGCAAACTTGCCTATTTTTTCAAGCTCTTTCACATGGTAAGCTTCTTCAGGCAAGCCTCAGATCTTGAGATTTGGGCTCAAACTTCAAGATCACAAATATAGCTTACATTGGAGATATGCACACTGACTGATGCTGCTTAAATTATTTGACTCCAACTAGAGAAAAAATAGGTCAACAATTTTGGCGACTTCTATGGGATGTTTGTCTGCTAAACAATTAGATTAGTGGCCTTGAGCATCTATTGGGCATGGAGTCATACATAGACTAAAAATATATAGATATTTCTAACTTTAGAAACTCAGTACAGCAGTGAAGAACATGGAAGACCAACCCAAGATAGAATAGTTGAAAGCAACCCCCTCAACTGTGCTAGACAGCACTTAGGGAAAGCAAAAGGGACCTAAACTAATGTGCAGCAGCACTTATTGAAAACATAGAGACCTAATCTACTAATTTACAAAGCACTCATACCTCAAAACACCTCTTCAAGTGTATCCCATTTACTGGGATAGGCAAATTTTGTCCATCCATACTTGATAACTGAAATGCATTGTGCTCCTTGCATTCAGTAATGAGAAATGGGCCACTCCACATGTTGTCAAACTTGGAATGCTTTCCTGGTCTGCTTTTCAATTCATCCCATTTGAGCACCATATCACCCATTCTAAAACTTCTGGGGGTGGCCTTCTTATCAAAATTTCTTTTTGTTTGAAGCTGATATACTCCATAGCTTTCATAGCTTTATCTCTACTCTCTTCAAGCTCCATAAGATGAGTATATCTAACAGCCATGGGGCCCTTTGCTTCAAACATTTCCAGCTGATTCATGATGTCTAGTGTTGGCAGTTCCATAGACATGGGTAGCCTTGCCTCCTTCCCATATACTAGCAGTTATGGGGAGTTCCCAATAGACCTTTTAGGATTTATTCTATCTGCCCATAGAGCAAATTTCAGATTGGTGTGTCAGGTCCTCTAGTTATCTTCCATTGATCTTTTAATAATCCTTATGAGATTTTTATTTGTAGATTTAGCCAAACCATTACCCTGTGGGTAATAATTTGATGAAGTATTCAAATAGATCCCACTCTTAACAGCCCAGTCAGTTATTTTCAATCCTATAAAGGCCAAAGCATTGTCTGATATGATAGACTCAGGCACTCCAAATCTGGAAACCAAATCACAATAAAAATTTAAAACAAAATTCTCATTGGACTCCTTTAGAGCCATTGCTTCAGTCCACCTTGTGAAATAGTCTGTAGCTGTAAGTATCCACCTGTGGCCTGCACTTGATGGTGGGTTAATAGGACCTATAAAATCAACGCCCCATCTCATAAAGGGCTGCTCTACTTGAATTAGCTCCAGAGGTAAAGTTGGTAGCCTTTCCTTGCCAGCAAAAATGGCACACTTTATAAATTTTCTAGCCCAGGCATGGGCATCCTTAAATAAGTTGGGCCAGTAGTAGCCAGCTCTCATTATTTTCCAAGCAATAGTCCTTGGGGCAAAATGACCCCCTGCTATTCCATCATGAAATTCATGTAGCACCTTATCAGTCTGACCTTTATCAATGCACCTTAACAATACACCATTAAAGTCCTTTCTGAAAAGGATGCCATTTATAAAACATATGGAATGGATTGTAGTCTCAAATATCTTCTTTTGGTTCTATCTAGACCTGCTAGACATTTACCAGTTTACAAAAACTGAGTCATGTCATGAACCCAACTGGTGCCTACTGCTGTTGTGTCATTCTGATGCTCCTCATTAATGGTCAGAAGCACCTCCTGTTCCTTTTCTACCTCATTCTGAGAACTGGTAGCAAGTTGTTCACTAAGTCCTCTACCTCTGACAAACTTGGTTATCTGGATATCCATGTCATATTCCATGACTTTAGTGATCCAGCCAGCCCTTTTCTCATTCACATCTTTACCTAACAAGAACTCCTTTATGCTAGGGTGAGCGACCATCAAATGTATCTTGTATTAGAAACAAGATGCCCAAACTTTTTTAGACTCCTTACCACTGAGAGAACATGTTTCTCAATGAAGCTATACCTCTGCTCATACTCCTCCAGCCCCTGACTAAAGAATGTGATTGGTTGCTCAAAACCCTCACTCTGATGTTGTACCAGAATTGCAGAGATTCAATCCAGGCTGCCATAAGCATACAAAATAAAATCTTTGGAAAAGTCAGGATTTACCAGCATTGGTGCAGCCGCTAATGCCTCTTTTATGGAGTCGAAACTAAGTCTGGCCTCCTTTGTCCAACTAAAAGTTGTATTCTTCTTTAACATGGATGTCAAAGGCTTCAAAAGATTTACAATATCAGGTATGAATATTCGCAGAAAATTAATTCTGCCAATGAAGCTTTGTAGTCTTTTCTTGTGACTGAGTAAGGGCAGCTCCAAAATAGCCTTTACCCTTTCACCGTCAATGGTAATTCTCTCCTTTGACACAACGTGCCCTAGCAGCTTGCCTTCATGCACAGCGAATATGCATTTCCTAGGGTTGAGAGATATCTCGTATTCTTTGCATCTTTCAAATACTAGCCTCAGATGGGATAAATGTTTAGCTACATTCTTGGAAAAAATTGTGATGTCATCTAGGTACACTAACACTAATTTATACAGCAAACCCTTGAAAGCCATGTCCATGGCTCTCTAAAAAGTAGAGCCGGCATTTGAGAGACTGAAAGGCATCCTTTTATAGGCCACGGTACCCCATTTGGTGGTGAAAGCAGTCTTGAACTGATCCTCCTCCTTGACTAAAACCTTATTGTAACTAGAAAATCCATCAAGCAAAGAAAACCTTTTTGATCCAACCACAACCTATAGAATTTGCTCCATTGAAGGCAATGGGTAGTGATCTTTTAGTGAGGTCCTATTAAGGTCTCTAAAATTGACACATAGCCTAATCTCTCCATTCTTTTTCCTCACAGGAACAAGGTTGGAGACCCAAGAAGTATGTTTGATTGGAAAAATGATTTTCCCCTCAATCAGTTTGGTCAGCTCTTTAATCATTAGAGGCTCAAGCTTTGGATTTAAAGGTCTTTGCTTCTGCCTCACAGGTTTCATATCTGGTTCTAACTCTATGGTGTGCTGGGCAATGTGAGGGTCGAACCCTTTTAGGTCTGAATAATCCCAAGCAAACACCTCTTCAAACTCTTGACAAAGGGTAATGAAACCTCTCTTGTCTTCAAGTGAACAGATCTTACCAATTTTAAGAAGCTCACCCTTAAAAATTTCTAGCTCCTCATAATGTTCTTCTTTAACCTGCATACTAGTCTTGCTTTTCTTAAGCTGATCATCTGTGCTAAAAATAGATTCCAAGGTTACCAATCCCTTGGGAAGCTTGTTTGTTCTCAACTGAACAATTTGATCATTGCCATATTGTTGTTTGAGCTTATCCTAATTTATCATAGAAAATTCATCTTCTTCTAACAAGAAACGTACGATCTGTTCATCACTTTCAAAAACTTGCCAATGAATATTATTATCAGGGATAGAGGGCCTATCAACTATTTTTACATGAGGTTGTACCTTCTCCCTTTGAATATCACTGGGGATGTCAAACTGAGCCCCAATTGCAGCTAACCTATCAGCATGATAGTTCTGATTTCTTGGAATAGAGATCAAGTTGAAAGCTTCAAACTCTTCAATCATATCCCATACCCTATGTTTGTAGCATTTTAGAACATCATTTTTTGTAAGATGCAGTCCTCTTACCTGATTCATAATGAGTTCACTATCACCATAGACCTGCAAATAGCCTATTTTTCTCTTTCTTGCCCACTACAAACCTTAGATTAATCCTTCATATTCAGTAGTGTTATTTGTACATGCAAAGGCAAAACGGAAAGAAGAATAATATTTTTCACCTTGTAGGGACACCATCATTGCACCACCTCCAGATCCATTTCTGCTCCTTGAGCCATCAAAGTACATTTTCCATACTTCATTATGCTGCTCTATCTATTGTTCTGCATCCTTTACAAGGCTTGGTATTGTTGTTTCAGGTTCATGCAGTATGTAAACCCCCATACAAGTTTCTTGGATGTGCCCTTCAAGATCATCCACATTATTTTCTAAGGCCCACTCCCTTAAGAGTACCTCTGGTATACTCTCAGCTTATAGTTCTTAAGCAGCAACTAATTCAGGATCATCAGAAATAATGCAATTTGTATTAACAGTACTTGGTGTGTAAGGCTCTATGTGATGATTTGAAAGCAACTCAGATTTTAAAGTTACTTTGGTGCCATTCTGGTCCTGAAAAACATGTGGGACCAGTCTGAGGATAAGTATCCTCCTATTTTGGCTATGAATTCTCTTGATAAGCACATGGCAAAATAAGGAGGCAAATCAATGTTGAAGACCTCTTGGAAGATGGAAACATTGGGATAGGTATGTAGAGTGAGACCTAGGTCTTTTATTACACCCATAATATTAACAGCTGTGCCATCTAATTGGAGTACACCCTTCTCAAGGGGCTGGTACTTAAGCCCTAATTGGTCTACAATCTGCTTAGGCATCACAAAACTGCTTGCTCCACTATCCACCATGCAATTATGTACTAATTTGTCTCCAATTATCAATGATACATAAAATGGGAGTGGTTTGGCACTTTTGTTTGGTTGTTTATTGTTATCCTAGGAAGAATTAGTAAGGACAGCCCTGTTTGGGTCTATAATTGTATCATTGGATACTTTCAAATTAGATAAGGCAGACTGCAACATCTTCTTTTGGCCAGGGATGGCTAGGGAATCCCACATGGACATTGTCACATTCATCTTCTTCATATTTTCAATGATATTGAAAGGTGGAGTGACACTTACCTTTTGTTGTGATTTTGTAGCAACAGTATCAGCCTGTAAATGAGGCATCTCCCTTGTTGTTGCTGAAGTATTTCTTTGTAAAATATGGGGAATTTGAGGTGTAGAAGCATCAGCATGCGCTTTTCCTTTATTTGTTGCTTGTTCAATCTCATAACCCCTCTTCTTGGCCCTTGTATTTGCTGCTACTTGAGTATTATCTCTATTTACACCATAGAATTCACCTTCTTGCCAATTTATGAAGGTAGAATCATTTTGAGATTGCTCTTGTTGTTGTGCAGCTCCATCATTTGGTGTGTTTGACTGTGAGACTGCCACATTTTGCACCATTAAAGCCTGATTTATCACTTCATTTGAACAGGTTGCTTGACTGTGTGGCTGATTACATGGATAGCACCATTCATACTCAGCTGCAAGGTTGTTCTGAGCAGGGACAAGGTCCCTTACCGCATTAATAGGTGCCGGATTATAAGGCTGAAAAGGCCTTTGATTCACATTTTTCCTGGCACCTTGGTAGTTGCTTTGATAAGGTGGCCTATTAGCTTGGTAAGGCTGATTTTTCCCTTGATATGTTTGATTCTGCCCTTGACTAGGCTGTTGATAAGGCTGCCTATTATGGGACTGCTACTTTTTTATATTGACTAACTCATTCCCAAAAGTTTGTAGAATATTCTCTATTTTTTCTTGGCTAGTTTTAATCTCTTTCAGCTCTTGAGATGAACTAGAGGCAGCAGGTTCAGAATTGGCAGTGCTTGGTAATGCTGCCACAATGGGTAAAGGGGCAAAATATAGAATTGATAAAGGCATTCAAGCCTGAATTTCATAGAAGATGGGCACTGGTGGTCTGGGTGCTATTTTTCCAGCATGAATCAGATTATTCTCTGCTCTAATGGTTAATTCATAAGCGTTAGGTAGGCTTGTACCTCCTAATGATTGTATCATCACTGAAATATCACTATTTAGGGCTTTCAAAAAATACAAGAATGCATATTTAGCTAGAGGTCTTACCATGGCAGGGATTCTGTCCCATGTCTTCTGGAATCTGAAGTTAAAATCCATCATTTGCTCCTGAGGAGCTCTCTTTATAGTGGTCATCTGTTCAACCAATGATAGATTATCTAATTTATCTTGGAACTGTTTGTTCAATTTCTCTCCTAGATTATCACAGGTTCCTATAGTCTGCATTGGTAGGCTCCTGAACCATTGCAATGTCTTCCCTTTGAATGAGGCAACCAGCAGCCTGATGGCTACATTCTCCTGAGTGACATGATGTACACCACACAGAGATGCTATGTCTCTAATGTGCTTAATAGGGGTAGTTTGATTTTCCCCTGTAAAATAGGGCAGACTCTTCAAAGATGCCATGGGTATAACATCATGTATTGTTAGGTTTAAAGGTCTACCCCCATTAAAAGTCACGAATGGTTGATTTCTTGCCATCTGAACAGCTAGGGGTAGATTTGCTTGAGTTGCTACAGGGACTACAGATGGTATGAAATTTGGTGGAGTTGACTGTATCCTTTTAGAAACTGGAGTCCTTACTACAGCTCTACTCTACCTTCTAGGTGGAGACAGCTGCAAATAATTGAATGAGTTTAAACTCCTGGTTTGAATCTTTCTCATAAAAATGTATCAACAAAACGGATCTGCTTGTTCTTCCTCAGTGTAAGTCGCCAGATATGCAGGTTTAACCTCTTACAGGTCTGAAAATCACTGGCTGCACATCAAAACTAGTAATAAAAGTTGTACTGTCCCACCGGGCGTGCCAGAAACTGTTGTCACATGAAATTGCACCCTGCTTGGAAGGATTCCAAGCATTCCAATGACACAATGGGAATGATCTCAAGGTGTGGGACCTTGCTCATAGAGATTAGACCTCCGGAGAAGGCTAGCTTCCTTGCCTGATTATCACCTAAAACTACTGAACTTTGAGGGGAAAAGGGAAAAGGAAAGCTTTAAAATGAAGATGAAACAGAAAACTTGAAAACAAAGGGATGATGCACCAGACAGATTTAAAAGAGACTTCCACAACACTGGGAAAATGCACAATATAATTAGATACAGCAAATAAACATACATAGATTAGATGATTCTAGCAGAGGTAAGGCGCAATAGGGTTGAGAGGAACAGAATGTTCACAAACAACCTCATGCAGATTCACACAAAACTAGAAAATCAGCAAAGGAGGTAAAATAACTTGCATATATCCAATGAAAAGGCAAGGTTACAGTATATGAAAACTCTATTTGGAAACAGAAAGACCAGAATGCCAAAATATTTCCAACCTTATTTACAACATTCAAATGCATAAATATAGCATTCCAAAAACTAACCTAAGACGGTTACAAAATTCGCTCTATGAGCTGTATCAGAAAATATCTCCCCTGAAAAGATGTCCCAGATGCATCAGTTATGGTGTCAAATATCTGGGACAGGGCAGATAGAAGATATTTTGGAGTCATTAATGCAAGCAACTGCATCATCAATCTGCTCCCCTGGAACGGTGGAAGATATTTTGGTATTGAATGCGAGTAGCTTGCGTGTCTATCCTCAACCATGACTGTATGCAGCATCTGAAACAAGGCGGTGGAGAGATATTTTCTGATCATAAATGCAAGTTGCTTCCTCTGTGTGCAGCAATGAATGCAAGAAATATTGAATCTGCCCCAAAAATGGTCGTTGAAATGTCTCTTCGTCCAGATATGCAAATCCAGATCATCTACCTCTGCTTTTGGTGCTTAAACTCCTCTTTGAAATCACCCCCTGAATATGCACCTAGATCTGCATACAACACGGGCCCCTACCTTTTTGAATTGGCCTTTGTATATTTCTCCTTTTGAGGGATATGATGGTGACATCACCATCATTAGTGGGCCTTGTTGAAATGTGACAGGATGGCTTCATCATCATATCAGGGTGATATATAGACGAAGGGGTGATATTACAAATATTGGGGTGATATTTGGATGAGGGGGTGATATTCAGATGAGAGGGTGATATTCAGATGAAGGGGTGATATTACAATGAGGGGGTGATATTAAGACGAAGGGGTGATATTAGGATGAGGGGGTGATATTACAAATATCGGGGTGATAGTTGGATGAGGGGGTGATATTCGGACGAAGGGGTGATATTACAAATATCAAGGTGATATTTGGATGAGGGGGTGATATTCGGATATCGGGTTGATATTTGGATATCGAGGTGATATTACGAATATCGGGTGATATTTGGAGATCGGGGTGATATTTGGATATCGGGGTGATATTACGGATATTGGGGTGATATTTGGATATCAGGGTGATATTACAAATATCGGGTTGATATTTGGATATCGGGGTAATATTACAGATATCAAGTGATATTTGGAGATCGGGGTGATATTTGGATATCGGGGTGATATTTGGAAGATCACCTGATGTTCGGAATATCACCCAATGTCCAAATATCAGGTTTGACCAGAACATTGACCATGCATAACATCCTTATTTTAGTGAATTTCAAGGTAATGTAAAAAGCAAACTTGCCTATTTTTTCAAGCTCTTTCACATGGTAAGCTTCTTCATGCAAGCCTCAGACCCTGAGATTTGGGCTCGGACTTCAAGATCACAAATATAGCTTACATTGGAGATATGCACACTGACTGATGCTGCTTGAATTATTTGACTCTGGCTAGAGGAAAAATAGGTCAACAGTGACAACATTTTAAAACATTACTATCCTTGTAATGGTTATTTCTAAATTACATATGGATAAATATGCAATATAATGATGAATTATTAAGCATGTTTATATATCTAGTATTTCACAGTTGATACATTCATGCTCTTGAGTCTACTCACATTTGATTTGCTTCATTATTTTTCTTTGATAAATTAGACTCTATTACCCACTAGATAGGCACCAATCTTGGGAGTGATAATCAAAAACACTTTTTAAATGAACAAATTTTTCATTAATGCTCTAGGAATAGGTTCTAGCTTATATGCAATGTTGTGATTTTGTATTATGACTAGGGAATATAATCAATAAGCCATCAAAATATTCATCCTAGTGAATCCTAAGTGCATACTTGTATCTTGCTTTTGTGCAAGGATGTTTTCCATCAACTCAGTTACATGTTTCATATGCAACTAGTTCATCTTGGCTTAGTGACAAACATAGGAGTCAAGATTTCATTAGGTACAACTATTCTTTGTTGCAATTAAAGTTTATTCTAATTATTTTAAGACCCTATTGAGGGACACCCCTAGAAATTCCCTCCTGAGTTTAACTGAGCTCAAAGTGAAAAGTAGATTACCCACTCCTATCAATTGGCCCCCAACCACCCTCAGTCTATTGGTGAGTCACTTTATCACCTTCTTGATGACACCCCTAGCCTAGAAGGTAAAGACATACTTTAGGATTTTGGACTTGTAGTTTTGGGACCCAACATGGCCCTTAGTCATTTTTGGGTCTTTCAGGTTTTTAGGTTTTGCAGGGATAAAGGGATGTTCTAGACCTGGGAATTTTCTCATCTCGTGACCTTTTGGTCCTTAGGTCCTTTGTTCCTCTTGAGTCTCAATCCTCGGTCACTCATTTTTTTTGGTCCCTGCTCATGATGATGATGTTAGCTTGGTTTAGTCAGAAATTTTCTAAGTGTCAAGCTTTTCCTTTGCATCTTTGTCCTTTGCAGGTTTTCAGGTTTTCCTAAGACCTTGGAACCTTGTCCTCATATCCTCAAGTTCCCTAGATCCCCAATTTCTCAATATTTCCTTTTGGTTCCAGAGTTTCAACTTTCCTCAAAAGTACCCCATTTTCCCTACCTTCCTCTTCCTTTTTGAGTTTTCAGGAACCAAGGGCTTCTTGGAACCTTTGCACCTGGTTCTAAGATCCCTTGATTCCCTAGTTCCTTGAAACCTTAGTTCCTCTCTCCCTTTGCACTTTTGTCTCGAGGTTCTAAGTTCTCCCAAAACTTCAGTCCCTGATCCCTATCCATTTCTAGACCTAATCCAAGACTTAATCCTGATCCTGGTCACTCTCCCCTTTCCAGTCCCCATATTTTCTTGGACCCCAAGGACCCTAGACTTTTGCCATTCCTATCACAAGGTTCCAAGTTCCTTTGGAACCCTGGTTTCTACCCCTTTTACTCGTGGTTCTAAGTCTTCTCAAATTCTTAGTTCTCGTTCTCATTCCCCTCCCCGATCTCGTGTTCCTCTCAAACCCTAGAACCCAGCCTTCCCCGCCTCACTCATCTTCCCTATCCCATCGTCCTAGTTCCTCTCCAACTACCATTTCTTGGCCCCTCTTCTTTGTAGGATTTTGGACTTCTACCAAACCTTGGAACTTGGTTCTAAAGTCCATTAGTTCCCCAATTCCCCAATTCTCTGAAAACCTAAAACTCTGTGACTTTCAAAGCACCCACTATTCTAGTGACTCCCCTACAAGACCCAAGATGCCATTAATGATCAAGAAATGAACTAATCAAAGGATTGAAGTGCTCCATACACCTAGGAATTCATGTGGACCCCTCTAGGATGGATTTTCATCACTTTGGCATGGGCAAAATGTCCAAATGGGTACACTTTCAGGTATTGGGCCATGTGAAGATGATGCAAAATAGTATAGGCAAATTGGTATCTTGTTGACCATTCATGATTTGTAACCAAGATGCACATTGGAATGAGGATTCAACATATATAATGGTAGAGAAGAATGTTTTGAGTATGGAATTTTTGGTTGCAGAACAAAGATAAGGAAAGAATAAAACTTGTATGAACCTAGGGCTTCTTCCAAGGATGGGTTATTGAATAAGATCATTATAATATTGTAGACACCCTAAAATGACTGTGTCGTCGAATCACTTGCATTTCATCATCTGTCGAATCACCTACATTTCAAACGTTAATTAAATAATCAAATTATTTAATTAATTTCACCAAAAATCACCAAATTCTTCTAAATCACATAATTGTGACATTAATTAAATAAATTCTCTTTATTTAATTAATTAAATTAAATTCCTCTATTATTCTTCCATAATTAAATAATTTTAATTATTTAATTTGATCATTATCCTCTTTTCAAAAATCAAATCCACATTAATTAAATAAATCCAATTATTTAATTAATTCATCACAAATTCTATCTTATCTATAATTAAATAATTTACATTATTTAATTAAATCAAATTCATTCTTCCAAATTTGAATAAATCAAATCAAATTTATTTAAATCCTCTCAATCTCCAAAAATAAAATACAATCAAATATTTTATTTATTCTTCCAAATCATGCACAACAATTAAATAAATTTATTTATTTAATTTACTTTTTTATCTTCAAATATCTTTCAAATCTTCTAAAAATAAATCTTTTTCTCCATGCACACAAAATTAAATAATTTATTATTTAATTTCCCTCAAATCATGCAAAAGCAAATCTTAAGTTGAGTTATCTATTCACTCAACCTTGTTTTTATCAATTTCTCTTAAGTTAGAAAAAAGCTTTCTAATTTATGAAAAGCATGTCTTATCTTTAGAAAAGAAAGTGATTAACTCAAATAAAACAGCTTTTGTGTGACACTTGTCTTCCTCTTATTCGTTGCACGTTCCTCAACTGTTCTCCTCCATTGATTCTTCTGAATTATCTGGACAGTTGATCGATCTTCATTGAAACCTATATAAACCTCCCTCATGTCCTTCACAAATCCTCTTAGATCACTTATTCTCAGGCATACTTAACAGCGCTTTGAGCATACATCACATCGATTGAGCACTTTACGATCTTTTAATATTGATCTTTGAGCACTTTGAGCACTCTACTTGCTTGTTGCAGCCATGGTTTCGCAACACTTTTGAGCAATCTACAATTCATCCAAAGGGAACAAATGCAAATCTCGGTCAAAGCTTTCATATTTTATTGATTTATTAGTAATGGCTTTTATTTAGATTTGTTCTCTTTATGTTATTGGTTTTTTATTTTGTTAGTTTATCATAGTCAATTTTTCTCATACACATTCTGGCACGCCCGGTGGGACCCATTGGTCCTGATCTAATATAAAATTTGTGAAATTTTTAGTTTGATTTCACAGGTTTTTAACATTTTTTTAGGAGAGATCCGAAAAAGAATTTTTAAAAGAAGCTTGTTGGGCAAAAATAGAGGTCACAGTTGCGTTCGGAAGGGTCGAGAGGCGAAGAAAAATATATAATTTGGCCTATTTCGATGAACGTAAAAAAAATTTACCTCGGGCACGAAACCCGAGGCCGTACAATCACTGTGAGGTACAGTAAAAAAATATTTTTTATTTTTAAAAAAAAATTCTTTTTTTCAAAAAGTAAAAAATAAAAAAAAAATAGAAAAGCAAAAAAGCAAAAAAAACAAAGAACAAAAAAAAGAGAACTTTTAAAAGTTGTCGTACCTGTGCAGGCAGGCATGCGCAAGCCGTACGTGGGCAGGTTTGTTTCTTTTCACAAAACTTAAAACTTTTCTTAAAAAAAGTTCATGGCAGCTGTTTAAAATTTATTTTAAACTTTTAAAGTTTAAATTAGTTTTAAACTTTAAAAAAAATTTAAAAAAGCTTAAAAAAATAAAAAATAATTTTTTTAGAAACTCTAAAAATAAAAGAGATTTTTTTAGCCTCCTCCAGCTCAGCAGCAGGTCATGTCAGTGACCAGGGGACAGTCACAGGGGGGTTAAATCAGACCCCTCTTCATTGAGCATTTTGATCAAATAGGCGATTTTCAAACCTCATTATCTTAGTCATACAGACACGTATTTTAGTGCTTTTTTTTTAAATAGGCTAGAATTTCGTGATCTACATTGTGGTGAAATTTATTTTTTTCTCAAAATTCTCTATTTTTTCTGAAAATTGATTTTCTCACTATTGTCTCTGTCTCATCACAGTTTTTAGACCTTCCAAGCTACATAACTTTCACAAACGGACTCGGATTCAGGTAATGTTTTTTTTTTAAGTTGATATTTTTCTGTCCTCTACACAGTGGTAATATTATTTCAAGGATTTTCTGAGATTTATTTTTTAAAACCACTCATTGGCCTATCTTCAATCTATGACTTTAAACACTTGCTAACTTTTGAGTTTGTGTGGATTTAATATCACTTGTTGCAGCTTCTTATCACTCAAACAGAGAAAATGGGTTTCTCTAACATGTTCATGCAGGACGAGCATTGAAGAAATCTCAAACTATTCCACTAAGTCTTAGAAACATATTGCTTTCTTAAGGGATAATTGAACAAATCCCTTTTGCAATCTAAGTCTTAGGAACATATTTCTTTTCTTAAGGGACAATGGACATGTATGCAAAAACACCTCAATTTTCTAAGGGACAATGGACATGAATGCCAAACACTTCAATTTCATAAGGGACAATTGACAACAACAAACGTGTGTGTGCCGAGTTTAGTTGCACCTTATTTTTCTTATAACGGGACAATTGAACCGTTGTTTGACGTGCTTACTCTTACTTTTTAGTACTTCCTTTAGAAGGGCCTGCTTTTGGATTGCACTTCATCCAAAAGGGATGACCCTAAGCGGAGTTTTCCTTTGAACCACTATATAAGAGGGATAAGGCGAAAGCCAAGTCCTAACCGACATCAGTCTTACCTTGTGGTGCCAAACTGAAAAGAGGTGTACTAGCTTTTTGTGGAAACATTTTTTTATATTGAGTGAAGTGTTTGATACTCTTAGTAGGATTGGCTAAATCTTTTAGTAGCTTATCACATTGCTCGTAAGGCATTGGTCCCTCAAAGTTACTAAGAACCATTCTAGATAGAGACTACCCAATCTACCTCCGAACATTGCGGTAATCATCAGTGCAAGAGGAATCGATTTAAGCCCTTAAGCTACTCACCATTGGCTCCCTTGAGAAGAGATAGTATTCCCTTGGCCATAAAGCTCTTGTGACCTACTTGAGCTTTCCAAGGGGAGGGTGAGATATCCCTACCTATCGTCTCTCGCAAAGATACAAAATATCTGACACCTTTATGGAATGATATTTTTATCGACGGAGTATTAAGCTGTGAGCTGATCTACTGCAATGAAACCTTGTCTCTAGGGATAAAAAGTGCTTGATATTTGTTTACAATTGTCTCATACCTGTGGAAACATTGGGCTTTTTTGTGAGCCTCGAACATACACTATCTGTTGTGTCAGTCCTTTTGCCAACTTTGTTTGCTGTGTTTTCTCTTGCCAAAGCAAAATCCAAATCAGAAACAAACCAAATCTATCAAAATTTGCCTTTTTAAGCATTAAACAATACTTCAGCGTCTCTGGTATTACAGCAGCTCGCCTTTGGTAGTACAGTAGATCGCCTTTGGTATAACAGTACCTCGCCTCTGGCAACTCTACTTCAGCGCCCTTGGTATAACAGTAGCTCGCTTTTGGTCATAGTAGCTCACCTTTGGTATAGCAGTACCTCACCTTTGGTAGCTCAGTCCATCGCCTTTGGTATTACAGTAGCACGCTTTTGGTTGCATAGTCCTGCGCCTTTGGTCAAACAATATAGTGCCTTTGGTCCAGTAAATTGTGAATCAGAGTTTGTCTTTTTTTAAAGCACAAGCAAATTCTCAGCATTACCTTTTTGTCCTAGTATATTCCATGGTAACCACTAGGCTCCAACAAACTATGAAGTCCAAGCAAGTTGTCCCTAGGAAGCGCAAGTCACCTCCTCACACACCACAATCAGGCCATCTCAACATTACTCCCAAGGTTACTCCCAGAACACATGCGGAAAGATCTACCAATTCTCCAAACATGCTACAGCTTGACTAGCCTAACATTCCTCAAGAAGGTAGGGTCCCTTTGGTAAGTACACCTCACTATACTACCGGCATGCCTCTGGATTTTGTTCCACAAGGTTATACTGCAAATCTAGCCCCATCTAAAGAAGAGCAACACTTTGAAATAGGTCAATCCTCTCAAAAGATGGGCAAGATCTTGATGAATTCATACAAGAGCCTAGAGTCGTGGCCGCCTTTGACAAAATCCTTAGTGAAAACCAAGATCATTTCTTTTGCTTGCTTGCAGAGCAAGGAGCCAAATTACCTCAAGATTTTGATTTATCCACTCTCAAGGAGACAAACAATACCTTAAGTGCCATATAGGCGGTCCAAACCATGTCAACAGTGACCACGCCCTTATCTGAACAAAGCTCGCAGTATAGGAATCCCCTTTATCAAAACCCGACAGGAAAGAGGGCCATATCACCGCTTCTGAATCCTATGGAGATCTACAAAAATTAGCAAGAAACTCTCCAACGTCAAGTGGAGCTAGCTAAGCAAGTCACCTTAGCTCAATCAAATATACAACCTCTTAAAGTGTCCACACCAATCGCAAGTGGAATCTTAGTTACTCCATCACGAATTGGTTTCCCACCAAATTACAATCTAGGGAACAACTATGTAGCCATGCAACAAGGGTCTCAACAAATGCCACCTCCTATATCATCAAACCTTCATGTCTCTCAACCAACTAGAGTCATGCAACCCCAACCACAACATTCTTTGACACTCATCATCAATCCACCTCAACCATCACAAATCACATCTACCTATGTCCCTCCTCCGCTACATTCATCATCGCTCAATTTCTTCAACACCTTGCCTATCCACCCTCAACATTCCCAACATCAAGTTTCCCAAAGCTATGTTCCGCCATCGCAACCTAACCCAATGAACTTTAGCTTTCTACCCCCACATTCTTTTCTCCAACCATCTCAAAGCCAACATTCTTACCTAGTGCCACCCCCACCTCTTCCAAATCCAAACATCCAATTCCAACCCAATCTTAATCCAACGTAGAACGCATATGACTCCAACCAATCCTACGACCCCAACCAATCCTACGACCCTTTTAACACCAATACGCATGGCTTACACTACAATCTGCCGCATGGGCAACAACAACCACTTCTAGGACAATGGGAGATGTTTCCAACCCCTCCCACAATGATGGAGCTAAAAATCATGGAAGTTCAACAGTAGCTGTCTGATCTTACGTTTGGCCACACCAAGAAGACCTTCTCATTAGAGGAGGTGTGTCCTTATCCTTTTGATCAGTCATTACCCATGATCCCTTTTCCTCAAAATTTCACTATTCCCAAGTTTGATAAATACAAAGGAAAAGGTGACCCAAAAGACCATCTCAGGGAATTCTATCTTGCTTGCTTCGAGGTCTCACACAATGACACATATCTTATGCGTCTCTTTCCTCACAGTCTTGGAGGTCAAGCTATAGAATGGTTCTCACACTTACCAATGGGAATCAAGTCTTTTAACAAGTTAGCAAAGAAATTTGCTACCCATTTCTCCTACAATGCAAAGCATGAGATCTCTATGACTGATCTATGCAACAACAAACAAAAAAATGGTGAAACGTTCATTTCTTTCCTTCAGTGATGGAGGCAAATGGCTAGCAAATTCCCTTTCAAGATTCTGGAGAAACAGCTTGTTAGCATATTTGTGCAGAACCTCAACCAAGAGTTAGGTTTTCATTTGCAAATTCTTAGTGCTACAACCTTCGATGAAATCACATACAAGGGAATCAACATTGAGAAGGCCCTCATTGCTAAGGGTGTGGTCAAAATCTTCAAAGAAATGAAAGACAATGCTCCTCATCAACAGACAAACGATAAACCTAAGTTTTGGAACAAGAATAAAAATGTGGTCAACAATGGGGTAGTTGATTCTAAACATGTCCAAACATTGCAAACACTGCTTCAGCTTTCGAAACCAAGTCAAGATCCACAACAACAACGGCAACCATATCAAAATCAACAACAACGACAACAAGAATGGCCTCAACAAGATTACCCTCATCAGCGTCAATTCACTCCCTTGGGAAAACCCATAGAGGTTGTCTTACAAAAGATTTTACATAGAGGTCTTATCACCTTACCTGATGCTCCTCCCTATGGGGAACCTGTTTACAAAACCACACGGTACAGAGACAATGAATATTGCGAATTCCATAGGAGCAAAGGGCACATAACTACATCGTGCATGAAACTCAAGCACCTAATCCAAAATCTCATTGAAGGCAACCTAATCTCTCTAGAACATGATCCACCAGCTCAACACATGAACAAGGACCTCCACATGTACAAGGAACCATTCCCTCACCATGGTCCCCCTCCTCTTCAGGATAAAGGTAGAGGTGTCAATCATGCTTCCACTTCCTTTGACTCCATTGTGGGTCGTTTTGAAGAGAGTCGAGTATCTACCCTCACAATCAAAGGCAAATCTATGGATTGCGCTATTACAACTCGTCGTGGTCATGTCACCATTCATGGTCCTACACCCAGTCTCCCAGCTCAATCTGATTATAATCTTGCTGAACATCTAGGGAAAATGTCAGCACAAATCTCTATCTTGGACCTTTTACGGTCATCACCTACACATAGAGTGGTGCTAGAAAAAGCCCTCCAAGAGTCGTCAGTTCCTAACAACATAGCAGTCGCAGATTTCTGAGCTATAGTGGGTAACATTGCCTTGCCCTACAATGTGGTCTTCTCTAAAAAGGACCTCCCATCCCATGATTCGTGTCATAATGATGCCCTTCACATTGAGGTTCTCATCCACAAGCACAAAATCAAACGTATACTCAGAGATGGTGGTGCTGGTCTCAACATCTATTCTTTAAAATTACTAAAGCAATTGGGATACTCTGAGGATCATGTCAACTCTGATCATAGTATTACAATCAAGGGGTATGATGATGCTGAGCGCCGCTCAGAAGGTGTTATCCACTTGCCTATACAACTGGGCCCTGTCATGCTTGAAACCAGGTGTCAAGTCCTTGATATTGAGCTGCCTTACAACATTATCCTAGGCCGCCCATGGATCCATGCAATAAAAGTTGTTTCCTCCATATACCATCAGTCTCTAAAGTTCCCATACAATGGTACGGAGAATACTATCCCAAGAGACCCCAATCCTTTTGAATTATGTCATGTCTTGCAAGGCAGTTATAAGAATTGCAACCAGGTGCCTAAAAATGAAAAAGCACTTGAATCCCCACTATATGTCAACCCTGAAAATCTGACACAAGCCTCTACAAGTGAACCTAATCCTCTTCCTAAAATCAAAGCGCACATCCATGATATAGGCTTTGGCACTTACGATATCTCAAAATCTTGTTGTGTAGGGCGGATGCCTTTATCCCCTAAATCTTATGGCCAACAACCCATTACCAAAGTCACTAAAAAAGTAGCTATTCCTCCCCCAGCATTTCTAACCCAATTCCAATAGGGAAAATTACTAGAAGAGGAAACTATTGAGGACATTTCTTCTTGGCTCTATAAGGAGAAAGAACCAGTCACAATACCAGTCAAACAATATGGCCATGGATTAAGGATAGTAAAAAACATGGGCTATAAAGGCAAAGGTGGCCTTGGAAAATAGAATCAAGGAACTATGGAACCCATTATTGTGACAAAGAAGCTAGACAAGAAGGGATTAGGATTTGGTAGAACAGTATCGCATGCCTTGGACATCGAGTATATCCTCGACGAGGTGGCCAAAACTTTTCCCATCGATTTGACATCTACAGAGGATATCATTGATGACTCTTCCCTCCATATGACCAACCTATTTGCGGAATCCTCCATTTTCATGCTATCCTCCGTATCCTTAACCTCCACCACAAACACCTAGAACGTAACACTTGTCTACCCTGAACTTATCAATTGGGACCAACAAGGGTCCCCCATTATAGATGTATTTCTAAATGATGAAGCTTTAGCTGAGTTCATGGGACTTCGGGATGGTATCCCTCTTGGCAATCATAAAGCAAGTTTCGTAATGGAACTAGAGCCAACAAATTATTTTGGTGAGAATGCCAAATCCTCCAGTCACAAAAATACAAATAAAGAAAGATCTCTAGGTGAAAACCACACTGTGGCACCTGAGGATGGAGGATTTGACCTTCCCCTACCATCTAAGTATCAAGAGAAGTCAGCTCTTCTAGTGGAAGATTCTACAGAGATAAACCTTGGCACAGAACAAAATCCAAAGACCACATTCCTAGCAGCATCATTATCAGAAATAGAGCATAGAAATCTTAACAATTTCTTCCTACAGAGAACCATCAACATTGTGTGGACCTATGCTGATATGCCCGGGCTAGACCCTAAGCTAGTGGTTCATTATCTCACAGTTGATCCAAAAGTGAAACTAGTCAAGCAAAAGCTGAGGAAGATGCACCCACAGATAGCTCTCTTGGTAAAGGTAGAAATATAGAAGTTGTTAGATACAAAGTTCATACGACCCATTGATTATGCAGACTGGGTTTCAAACATTGTACCTGTGTCTAAACCCAGTGGGCGCATCCGCATGTGCAATGATTTTAGAGATCTTAACAAAGCATGTCCCAAAGATGACTTTCCATTACCAAACATTGATATTATAGTAGACTTGACAGCGGGTCATGAAATGCTTTCCCTTATGGATGGATTCTCAGGCTACAATCAGATAAGGATAGCAAAGGAGAATCAACATAAAACAACATTTACTTGTCCTTGGGGTAATTATTGTTGGTGTGTCATGTCGTTTGGTCTAAAGAATGCAGGAGCAACCTATCAGAGAGAAATGACAGTGATATTCCATGATCTCTTTCATCATATCATGGAGGACTATGTGGATGACATACTAGCTAAATCTTCTAGGGCAGATCACATACAAGTTCTAGGACAGATCTTTGACAGGATCGAGAAATATCAAGTGTGCCTCAATCCAAAGAAGTGCGTCTTTGGTGTAACATCAGGAAAGCTGTTGGGATACATTGTATCTCGTAGAGGCATCGAAGTAGACCCCGCAAAAGTAAAAGCTATAGTTGAGATGCCACCACTAAAGAACCTCAAAGCATTAAGGAGCCTTCAGGGAAGGTTACAGTCCATTAGGTGTTTCATCTCACAGCTAGCAAATAAATGTCAACCATTTCAACACTTGCTCTGAAAGGATGTCTCATTCCGATGGGATAATAAGTGTCAAGTAGCATTTGATCAGCTCAAAGAGTATCTAGCTACACCTCCTGTATTGGTCCCACCAGTTGTTGATAAACCTTTGATATTATACATCTCAACTACAACTTCGGCCCTAGGGGCCTTGTTAGCACAAAATGATGAGTCAGGAAAAGAGCATGCAATTTATTATATCAGTAGAACCTTGGTGGGATATGAACTCAATTATTCACCGATGGAAAGGGCTTGTTTAGCAGTAGTGTTCGCTTCCCAAAAGCTGCGGCATTACATGCTAAACCAACACACAAATCTTATAGCCAAAATTGGTCCCTTGAAGTATTTACTAGCAAAAGCAGCTCTTACAGGCAGACTAGCTAAATGGGTCATGATCCTTAGTGAATTTGACATTGAGTACATAGATTGTAAAGCAATCAAAGGACAAGCCCTAGCAGATCAACTAGCAGAAGCACCCATGACAGATACACACCCTATGGTAGCGGACTTTCCTGATGAGAATCTCTTCACCCTTTCCAACTCAATAATGTGGAAGTTGTACTTTGATGGTTCCTACACACAGCATGGATCAGGGGCTGGCATCTTATTCATCACACCTCAAAATGACTATATTCCTAAGTCATATCAGCTTGCATTCCCTTGCACCAACAACATCGCCGAGTATGAAGCACTCCTCATAGTTCTCAATACAGCAGTTCAATGGGACATCACAGAATTACAAGTATATGGAGACTCACAACTAGTCATTCACCAAGTCACAGATGAGTACCAAACGAAGGATGAAAAGTTGGTCCCCTACAAGCAACTAGTGGATACCTACAAACCACATTTTTCTAGCATCACATTTGAGCAAATTCTAAGAGAGCATAACAAAACTGCAGCTTCTATGGCTTCTGTAGGGTCACTTATAGACATGCCTGCTAATACACAGAAATGTGAATTCTTGATCGAGTAATTATTGATACCTGCCGTCGACGTTCCAATTACTGAAATCATCTGCGAACTTGTTGGTCCCAATTCCCCATAGTACGAAGATATCTATGAATACCTTAAAAACAATACCTTTCCCTCTGACCTATCATCCACCCAACGCAAAACCTTTATCCGTCGATCCTCCCGTTACACCATTCTGGGTGATACACTATATCGTCGGAGTCTTGATGGTATCCTCTTACTATGTCTTAACACAGAAGAAGCCGAAGCTACCTTACGAGACATACACGAAGGTGTCTATGGCACACATTCTACTAGTCCTAATCTCGCTAAGAAGATACTCAGAACAGGTTAATTGGTGCAGGAGCACCTACCTGACAGCTGGCCTTCATGAGGCAGTTAGTAGTTTAGGTCTTGTTTATGTTTCCAAGAAGGTCTGGTAAGACCAAATGCATGTAATAAGGTCACGCTGATCATGATAAGATCATGCTGACCAGGCTTTTGCTATTTTTAGTTAGTTGGTTATAACAGCTGTCATGCTGTAGGGTCCGGTTGGCTCTCCCAGCCGCCTGGAGAGTTCCCAGCCGCTTGGAGTCGGGTCAGTAGTACTCGTAGGATAATCTATTTAAGCATGAGATCGGTTGATATTGCATATACAGACAGATATCATCGATCAAGCTAGGTTGCACAGAGTGAGACAGAGAGAGAGAGAGAGACTGATCATTGTAATTGCATCTTGTGAAATCAATAAAGAGATCCTGTTTGTGTTCTTGCTCTGGTTGGATTCCTTTGTGTAATCGATTTGCTGGTTTGGGTGGTTTCATGGATTTACTGATCCATTCCACCGGTTGATCCGTCTGATCGGTGGAATGGCGATGTATAGTAGGTTAGGTTGTAGTTTGTTTCTTTGCATGCAGGTGTGCAGGATCGCGGTCGACAGATGTTGAAGACCCTAGCATGGGTATGTGCTAGGTCGAGCTGATAAGATAGAGTGTGGAAGATCACCTTGAGGTTGGATCGGGTCATCCCTGGAGGATCAGCGAAGTGAAATTTCGCTAAGTGAAGAAGTTCGTCAAAACGGCATCATCAGGATATCTTGGTGAATATCCTGCAGTCAGTTTGAGCATCGTCATCCGGATAAGTGGAGGAGAGTATGATGTTGTCGATTGCATGAAGTGCAAGTGCGTCGGGGTGATCATCATCAGGAGGAGCCGAGGAGGAGCGTATCGGCATCAGGATCATCTCTCGGGAGAGCCCATCATCTGCATATCGCTAACAGATGCGGGAGTGAAAGTTCGGTTTTTTTGACTAAGTGTTGAAGAGGTCATCAGGATATTGGGTGACGTCATCGTCATCAGGATATGACGTCATCGTCATCAGGATATTGAGATATCCCCCTATGCGAGTTTATCCTGCCGTTGTTAAGTGCTTGGGTATCGGCAGAAGGCTGTATTAACATCATCAAGAGGTTTCGAGAGAACCAGATAAACCATATCATGATGCTGTTGTTTGTATCGTCGGCTAGCGGAGCATCGAAGGGAAGGTGCTGAAGTGGTCGTCATCAGGATATTTGGAGCAACCGGATATTTGATATCCTGCTGACGAAGGTGGTGTCGCATATCATGATGATGCCGCTAGTGTTTGGAGCCCGATGAACAGTGCAACAGGAGGATGTTTGCACCCGTTGAGTATCATGATGATGATAGGCGACAGGCGGAGGAGGTGAACAGTAGTCGGCAGGAGGATAATCGTGATTGTCCGAAATATGATGATGATGCAGACAGTGTAAAGCGAAATATGATGATGATGGCGAAGATGATGATGATGAGGTTGGGCTGCAGACATCCATGCTGTATGCGAAGGTTATAGTGTGGATGCCTCTGCATCATTACTACTAGCCTACAATCGAACAAGATGCTGTACAGTTTGCTAAAAAGTGTCTACAATGCCAGTAGCATGGAGATTTGACTCATGCACCAGCACATGAATTACAACCTATGACAACTCCATGGCCTTTTCTCAATGGGGTCTCGACCTTGTAGGACAAATCAACCCATCCTCATCCAATGGCCACAAATTTATCATTACTACCACGGAGTATTTCACGAAGTGGGTTGAAGCCATTCCCATGACCTATATCACCAGTAAGCAAATAGCCAAGTTTATCCTTAACTTCCTCATATGCCGATATGGTATTCCCCAAGCCATTGTCACTGATAATGGGAGACCATTCAAGAATCAAGATGTTCGTGGCTTGTGCACACAATACAATATCCAACATCACTTTTCAACTCCCTACTATCCACAGAGTAACGGCCAAGCTGAGGCTTCCAATAAAACCATTCTCAAAATCCTCAAGAAAATAGTCAATGAAGCTGGTCGTGATTGGCATTTACAACTTAATCCTGCCCTATGGACCTATCGCACTAGTATCAGAACAACAACTGGTGCCACACCTTATGCCTTGGTCTATGGCTTTGAAGCCATCCTACCTATAGAGGTCGAGATCCCATCCCTTAGAGTATCTCTACAGGACCAGATTAATGGAGAGGAGTATCGCACTTTCAAGCTAGCTGAGCTAGAACTACTAGATGAGAGGAGCCTTGCAGCACTTAATCACCTCCATGTCTATCAAAACCGCCTCCAACGTAATTCAACAAAAAGATCAAAGAAAGACGGTTTCAAGTTGGTGATCTTGCCCTTAAAGAGAATCAGAGAAATCAAGCAAATCGAGAAAAGAAGGGAAAGTTTGAGCCTAACTAGTTAGGTCCCTTTATTGTGACAGCAGCATATGGATCAGGAGCTTACACTTTAGCTACTCCTAACGGCATCCCTCTGGATGAGCCACTTGACAGTGTTCATCTCAAGAAGTTCTATGCTTGATCCTCAGAGTATTCCAAAAAAAAAATGAAAAACATAAAAAACACAAAAAAATTCATCCTCTGGTGAAAACTTGGTAAACAGGTGCCTTGGATAAGTACCATAGTGAAAACTTGGCAAACAGGCGCTATGTGTAGAGTCAGCATCCATCTTCCATTGAGTCTTGTTCATTCCTTGTCCATTTTAACACCAAGCTTCATCCACCCATCCATAATAAAACCATTGACCTTGTTTGCATTTCCATCTCCCTATCTAGTATAGCTTGGAAATTTGTCAATGTCCACCATCGTCATCCCACATCTGGGTCTATGTCTCCAGTTAACACTATCATGTCCTAGTTAAAGCTTTATGTGTCTTCTTCGTCAGTCATCCATGAAATTTCCCTTACCAGAATGGGGGCAACTCTTTCCTTAAACTAGGTATAGGAATGGGTCCTTGTTCGTGGTTCACAATCGCTTCAATCTTTCTCCTTTCTACAGATAACACCCTTTAACGGACACATCGCTCCTACGATAAGGCTGTTATCTTTTCAACACTTTTCCTACATCATCACTCCACCAGAACTACCTATTATCTCTTCTCAATCTTAAGGTACCTTGATCCCATGGACATGGGTATGTAGGCAGTCTAGAATACGAAGGAAGTATCCAGTACTCAGGTACATAAGATCTCCCCCTCACCACCTTGACCCACTCATCACTCTATCCAGAACTACATGTTATCACTTTCATCTTTCCTCGTAATGTGCCTTGATCCCGTGGACACAGGGTATGTAGGCAATCTGGAATACAAAGGATGTATCAAGTACTCAGGCACACACGATCCATCATTTTTCACCCGTCCCAATCTAGTTGCACTTCATCCTTCTAGTCTTCCATTTGTCAAACTCTATTTGCCTCGACTTGACTAACTTAAGCAGCAAAACAACAAGCTAGCGCATCCTTTCAAAGCAAAAGTTCTTAGCAAACCTGAAGCAGAGCAGCTTGCTTCTAGAGTCATCTACTATCCTATTCCAATTGCTAGCATCAGCTAAATCCTACTTAACCAAAGTACCAGATCCACAGGCCTGTCTTCTGTAGATTGTTCCATGGTCGAGACCAACACACGCATCTCCTGCGACATGTAGCATCTCCCACAGCGAGACATTATCTTTTTAGGTAGATAGCCCCTTTACCGGACACAAAGTTCCTACGATAAGGCTATTATCTTTCCTATCCAATCTATCCTGAGCAAACTCTTTGGCAAGAGAATATGTTGGTTGTATGTTTACTTTGAAAGTCAGTCAATTTACTTTTTGGTTTATCTTTTGTTCCTTTGTCCACTACCTATTCAAGGCTACCTTGATTTATCTATAATCTTGGTATGTTGCGATGCAGTACAGATTGGGGGCATAGTCATTGCTTTTTTGTGCCGTGTTTGAGGAATGATCTTTAGTATCTTTCTTAGGATTATATTTATCTTGTGTGTGTTATGACCTAGCATCTTACATATTAATATTCTTCTTGCATTTACATGTATTGAAGTTTATTTTATGTTCAAGACTATGGCTCATTCACATGTACAACAAGGTTATATTATGTCTAAGGGATCTAAGTTCAAACCACTTGCTTGCAGAGTCAATGTCCATGCACTCAGATATTATAGCACCTTGGTCTTTTATACCTTGGTAGCGAACTATCCACGTGCTATATCAAAAATAAGGATTGCTCTTTATAAACAATTGTGGAAACCATTGCAACAAGCTCATCCATTAACACCATCCATTTTTCCATGGCCTTGTATAGTTTTTTAGGCAAAGATCGATCAATAGTCTTTTCTATCATGTTCTCTTCTATCTCCACTTTCTTCTATCTATCATCTATCCAAACCTCGTCTGCCTTCCCACAATCTTCTAGTCAAGCGTCAACCTAGTTCTTCTGTCGCTTCCCTATCTTTCCTCTCGAGGGGGCACCCTACGCCAGATACGCTGGGGCAACTAGCTACACTGGGGCATCAATAAATTGTATCATGTCTTCAACAATCATTTTCTTTGACGCAACACTATAAATTGCATTGCATCAAAGAGGGGCAAAATGTAGACACCCTAAAATGACCGTGTCGTCGAATCACTTGCATTTCATCATCTGTCAAATCACCTGCATTTCAAACGTTAATTAAATAATCAAATTATTTAATTAATTTCACCAAAAATCACCAAATTCTTCTAAATCACATAATTGCAACATTAATTAAATAAATTCTCTTTATTTAATTAATTAAATTAAATTCCTCTATTATTCTTCCATAATTAAATAATTTTAATTATTTAATTTGATCATTATCCTCTTTTCAAAAATCAAATCCACATTAATTAAATAAATCTAATTATTTAATTAATTCATCACAAATTCTATCTTATCTATAATTAAATAATTTACATTATTTAATTAAATCAAATTCATTCTTCCAAATTTAAATAAATCAAATCAAATTTATTTAAATCCTCTCAATCTCCAAAAATAAAATACAATCAAATATTTTATTTATTCTTCCAAATCATGCACAACAATTAAATAAATTTATTTATTTAATTTGCTTTTTTATCTTCAAATTCTTCAAATATCTTTCAAATCTTCTAAAAATAAGTCTTCTTCTCCATGCACACAAAATTAAATAATTTATTATTTAATTTCCCTCAAATCATGCAAAAGCAAATCTTAAGTTGAGTTATCTATTCACTCAACCTTGTTTTTATCAATTTCTCTTAAGTTAGAAAAAAGCTTTCTAATTTATGAAAAGCATGTCTTATCTTTAGAAAAGAAAGTGATTAACTCAAATAAAATAGCTTTTGTGTAACACTTGTCTTCCTCTTATTCGTTGCACGTTCCTCAACTATTCTCCTCCATTGATTCTTCTGAATTATCTAGACCGTTGATCGATCTTCATTGAAACCTATATAAACCCCCCTCATGTCCTTCACAAATCCTCTTCGATCAGTTATTCTCAAGCATACTTAACAGTGCTTTGAGCATACATCGCATCGATTGAGCACTTTATGATCTTTTAACATTGATCTTTGAGCACTTTGAGCACTCTACTTGCTTGTTGCAGCCATGGTTTCGCAACACTTTTGAGCAATCTACAATTCATCCAAAGGGAACAAATGCAAATCTCGGTAAAAGCTTTCATATTTTATTGATTTATTAGTAATGGCTTTTATTTAGATTCGTTCTCTTTACGTTATTGGTTTTTGATTTTGTTAGTTTATCATAGTCAATTTTCCTCATACACAAATATTTTTTGGGTTATCTATCAAGAGATATGATAGGACATTTTAACACTCAAAGAATGAATTCAATGTGTAGATTGTCCATCTTTTCAAGTGTCTCCATGAACATGTTGTGAGTTTTTAGTATTATAGCAATTTACCCTAATCACATTTGTTGATTTGAATATTGTTCATGACTGGTTAGTTGTTGCAAATTGTAAAACACCTCTTCAAATCTTTTGCAAGGTATCCTTTCATGTTAATATATGAAACTTGTGGGATGTTTATGGATTGTTGAAAAATGCTTGTGATTATGTTGTATAGTCTTCTAGCTACACGTTTGTCTGTATAGAGCCTAGCTTATGTAATAGATTATCAATTACACTAAACTACCAGATGTATTATGCTCTTCCAACACCTTGTCCTCACCTCCTTTCCTACATAGAAATCCCACAAAATTCTATTGGGCCCTTCACTTCTTCTATCGCTTTGGTTTCTCCCGATTTGTAGAAACTTGAAGAACTTCTGGACTTATACTCTGAAGCCCCAACATCTAGTCCTCCCATCCCCTTCCTTTTTTCATAACCTTCATTACTTCATCCTTTCTCCTGAATCCATTCACTTTATATTTTGCAGAACTCCGTCAGACTTCTTCCATTTTCATTCTCTCTCCAAGCATCCCAACCTTCATCATTTTTTGATTTCCTTCAGTTTGTCTTCCTTTCCATTTTGTAGAAATTCCCTCACCTACTAGACATTTTCACATTTGGTCCTCCCTAGATTATTTGCATTCCTTATGACCCCTATTGTGGGAAACCTTTGAACTTCCAGACTTATTCCAATTGGCCACCTTCATTTCCCATATCCATTTCCCACCTTTAATTCTACAAGACTTCTCTGCAAGGTTGCTAAGTACATCTGGCAACCTCCCCTTCCCATCTCTAGTCCTTGACAAATTCCCATATTTGTCCAAATGACCAAATCGCCCATTTCCTCATTTGTGCAAACTTACCAAGAACTTCTAAATATGATTATATCCCATCCTAGCTTCTTCCAATCTTTCTCCTCTTTTCTCATGTCTCATTCCCTTCTTATATGGATTTTTTTTTAATTTCTGGATGTGTTCACCTCTGGTTTTACGTCCTTCTCTCACATGTTTTCTCCACATTTTCCCCACTCATTCCTTCCTCCTATTTGCAGAACTTCTCATAGCTTTTGGATTTCTCCCCTCCACCCCAATGTTTGGTTCTCATGTCTCATCCTACATTGAATTCTTGTAATTTTCCCCAACTATTCTGATACACTCCAGAACACTCCAACAATTTCCCAGGTCATCATTAATGACCTAATTTAGCTCCTACAACTTGTCAAAGGCATTATTCCTACCTAAACAACATTGTTCATCCCAAGGTCGTGATTCCAATTACAATTTTCAACAATGGATGATGAGAGGAAGTCAGATTGCTATGAATGTAGTGGTTGGATTTTTAAGTGTTGATAATCTTCATGTGTGCTCCAAATCATTCATCTTGAGCAGGAAACATTTTGAATCATAAATTTCATGGGGTTACACCTAGTTCACATTCAATGCTTCAACCTCCAAAAGTACATCAAGTTTTTGCAAATGACCAAGGATGGAATAAAACATAATGTTATATATACATGTTGAAAAGATGAAATAAAGGTTAGTCATTGAGCCAATTTTTCAACAAGTGCTTCAAGATAGTTTTAAGGCATCAATCAATTCAAGTCTAGTCTCTAAGGGATGGAACTCATTTTGTAATCTATGGGAAGGTTATGTAATGAATATTCACATATAAATGGTATGTCTCCACGGTAGTTTGTAATGATTCAAGAGGATGCTCAAATCGATTTGTTCATCCTCTCTTGCCACATTTGCTAGTATGAATATAACAAGGGTTTCATGAATGTGTGACAATTTCTAATGCATTGCAAAGCTTTTATAATAATCTCTCCTTTGTTTCATGTGATTTATTACAGTTCTGAGATGGATTATAAGGTATGTCCATTTGCATATAATGTTACCTTTGATTTGTATGTATATGCACATTCAGTTCCAATTATGCTTTGTTGGCATATCTCCTTCCTCATCATAGTTCATGACTTTGTTTCCCAATGGAGAAGGCACCGATCTAAATTGGTGAAAGACCAAACACTTTCCATTTTAATTATCCTTCTCTCTTGTTAGCTTAAGATTAGATTAGGGTTTACATGCTTTCATGATTTACTATTATAACTTAGGGAACATCAAAAGTAATCTTAAACATATAAATTGTTAGAGAATCATGTCATGTTATAATGTCCCCAAATCTGGAAAACCCTAAATCTACCCTAACCTATCAATTTCAATCAATCTACCTTGTGTTTGAGAAATTTTATAACTTGATTGGGTACCTGCAAGACTGAGTTAGAAATATTTACAAGATAATATTATATGATACTTATTATTGGAATAAATAAAGAGAACAAGGCAAGTAAGATTAGTGCTACAACTACCTATTTAAGACCTGCAATCAGATTAGTAACATTTATAATAAGAAACAAATATCATGTCAGAAACATATTGAAATCTTTGGGTTTCTAATTCATTCTATCCGAAACAAAATGGTTTGATAGGGTGCCCAAGAAACCCTCTACCCTAGGCCCAAGAGCGGGTACCTTACCATTCTTTGCCCCATGTGGCCTTCTTGCCATCCATATGGGGTGGTGTGCCTAGTGAGGCATTCTATCACCATTCCCCTTATCATAACCATTATGTTTCCTCTTATAATTTAATTAATTTCCATGATGGAAGGTTGGGGGATGCAGCTACAATAGGGTGTCTCAGAAATCATTCCTTCTAAGCCCAAGAGTGGCTTCCCATGCCCTATTGGCCCACATGTGGCAGGCCTCATCCATCCACCATGGGGTGGTGTACTTAGAGCATGATCCCAATGTCATTTCCCCTCTCTGTAGGCCCTCCATCTCCTCATCTTGGTGATTTATCACTATAAGATAATATTATATTATTGTCTTTACATAATAAATCAGTAACACAGATTTTACATCATGTTTGGAAAGAATTTATAATTATTATCATGATTAATAAGCATTGAATTCTCTGCAACTATGTTGTGCATACAATAAACAACCTTCTCATCCTACATATAATATTATAAATATTACATAAGGAACATACCATTGTTTTTCTTGTTATGGCATTTTGCAGAGTTTGCTAGAGTCTATATCTTCTTCTCCTTACTTCATCGATGATATTACTGTTGATGTGGTGGTTTATCCTATACTTGCTGATATGATTCATTGGTGGTGAGATGATCAGATAGTTTTTCTTATTCCAATGGTTTGACCCCCCTTTCTGATGAGATTAGATTCCCCTTTATATTTAATAAAAGGTATGACCAATGGTTGTGTCGTTTATTGGTTGTTGTTAGTTAATAGGATGGCTGACTTCCAATAATTAATAATTAATTATCATATTCATTTATCTTTACCAAGTCAGATCTGCTTAACTATATAATCATTTGCCTTATGCCTTGTTTTGTTAAATTATTGACTGTATTTAGGCGTTTCTTCAGATTTTTCAATTTCATTAAGTTTTATCATGATTGCCTCTTATTAAGGATCAGTCATCAATTATTTCCTTTGTATGGTCTTTGCTTCTTATGGTTTTGTGCCTATTACATTATCTGTCAGTTATGGAATCTATGTCTCTTTAGAGGTTGGTCACCCAAGGAAATAGATCGTTTTCCTTAAGTATGACCAAGTGCTTTTCTATGGTTTCCCAATCCTCCTTTTATTCCTTTTAACAATTGACTCATATTTATTTAGAAATATTTATTATGATAATATTTAACATTTCATATTAATATTAATATTTATATCATCAGATATATTTATATTTATGCAATAATTATTATATATTATATTTATTATTTATAAATACAAAATAGATACATAATTATCATTTGGATTGACCCAATTTCAAGAAAACAATCATATATCATGATGTTTAAATCTTTAATTTAAACAAGGTCTTAATATCAAGATATGATAGTCCTCCCCTCCTAAATTTGCTTGTCCCCAAGAAACTTTAAATTAGGGTGCTCAAATATCTCAAGCCCTTCCCAAGTCGCATCCTTAGTGGGCAGTCCTTTCCACTTGACGAGGTATTCTTCAATAGTCTTGTTTCTCAATCTTTTTTCTCGCATGTTAAGTATAGTTTCTAGTTCCAAGATCAATTTGCCTTCATCGTCTAATGGTGGTAATTCTGGACATGGCATGATGTGTTTCCCCAACACCCTTTTGCGGCATGATACATGAAACATGTGAATTCTAGTATTTGTGGGAAGTTCCAATTCGTAGGCCACCTCTCCTATTTTCCTCAATATTTTATATGGCCCATAAAATTGGGGCTTAAGTTTCTCAGCTCTACTGACTTTGATAGATGATTGTTTATATGGTTGTAGTCTCAAAAAGACCATGACTCCTATTTCAAATGTACGTTTGGTTCTTTTCCTATCAACATATATCTTTTGTTGATTATGGGCTTGGTGTAGGTTATCCTTAAGTGAATTCATGATGTCCACATTCTATTGTATGAAATCCTTGTCCCCTGATACATGGCTCTTTGTTTAGATTAAGTCACCAAAGGATGTGGCCTCGTATCCATATAATGCTCAAAAATGGCTCATCCCTATAGACATATGGTGGGTGGCGTTGTAACAATATTCTCCCAAGTGTCACCATTTAATCCATCTACCTTGTTGCCCTATGACATAGTTCCTTAGATACCCTTACAAACATTTGTTAATTATTTATGTTTGTCCATCTGTTTGTGGGTGATAACTGGTACTTGGAGTTAATTTTGTCCCTGTTAATTTGAACAACTCTTGCCAAAATATGCTCTTGTTAAGGAAACGGTTGTGTTGATCGCTTACGATATTTCAAGGGAGGTTGTGTAGTCTAAATACCTCCTTGAATATTTTGGCTACTTGGGGAGCTCTAAAGTTTGTGGATATGGCCATAAAGTGTGCATACTTGGTGAGACAATCTGCCACCACATAAATGCAATCTTTGCCCTCTACTTTTGGCAGTCCTATTATAAAATCCATAGAGATGCTTTCCCACTTTTGTTTAGGAATGGGTAGTGGTTGAGGTAGTCCTACGGGGAATGTATGTTCTTCTTTATTCTTTTGGCATACCATACACTCATTAGTATGTTTCAATACATCACCCTTAAGTCCCTTCCATGTGAACCTTTCCCTGATTTGTTTGTAAGTTTTGAAGCACCCCTAGTATCCAGACAATGGATTGTCATGATAAGTTTTCAAAATCTCCTTCTTTAGTCATGACTCCGAAGTGATGTAAATTCTATCCTTGTAGAGAATGGGGTCGTCCATGATTTGGTATTTCTCATCTTGTACCTTCAATTCCATTAGGTCACTTGAAAATTTGTCTTTGGCATACTCAGTAATTAGAGTTGTTCTCCACTCAGTGGAAATTGCCGTCATTGAACCAAGGTGGGGTCTTCATGATAGGGCATCTGCTACTATATTATTTTTTACCCTTCATATATTCAATGTCAAAATCATATGCTTGTAGCTTACTCACCCATTTTTGTTGGCTGTCATTTATATCCTTTTGGCTTAAGAAGAATCTAAGGCTTTTATGGTATGTTTTCACGATAAACCTCTTGCAGATTAGGTATTGTCTAAACTTTGCAAGGGCATCCATAATGGCTAGCATTTCTTTGTCATAAACTAAGTATGTTTTTTCTATATATTTGAGTTTCTTGCTTTCAAAAGCTATGGGGTGCTTGCCTTGCATCAATACTACCCCAATGTCTTCTCTTGAAGTATCACAATATAATTCAAAGGGTGAGTTGAAATTAGGTATTGCCAATACAGGACAGGTATTCATTGTTTCCTTTAGTTTCTAAAATGTTGCTTGTGCCTTCTCATTCCAAGAGAATGCTCCCTTCTTAGTTAGGTCAGTGAGTGGTGCAGTTAATTTTGAGAAACCTTTTATGAATCTTCTATAATAGCTACATAGCCCCAAGAATCCTCTAATGTGGGTTAAGGTCTTGGGTTTTGGCCAACTTTGGATTGCCTCAAACTTCTATTCATCTACTCTTACTCCTTGAGCACTAATTTTGTGCCCCAAGTATAAAATTTCCTCCATGCCAAATTCACATTTGGACAACTTGGCAAATAAAGAATGTTGCTCAAGTATGCTTAGCACTTCATCTATATGTTTCAAGTGTTCTTCCCAGGTTCTGCTATAGATTAGTATCTCATCGAAAAAAACCAATAAGAACTTCCTTAGCTATTTTCTAAAAATATGGTTCATGCAAGATTGGAAAGTTGCGGGTGCATTAGTAAACCCAAAATGTAGGACAAGAAATTCGAAATGCCCATAGTGACATCTAAAAGTTGTCTTCAGTATATCTTTCTCCCTTAATCTGATTTGATGATAGCCTGATCTTAGGTCATTTTTTGAGAAATAGACTGCTCCATGAAGTTCATCAACTCTAGGAATAGAGTATCTATTCTTTATTATTCTTCTGTTCAATGCCCTATAGTCGATACACATCCTCAGAGTACCATCTTTTTTCTTTGAGAGTACAACAAAAGAGGCAAAGGGACTGGAACTGGGTTGGATGTGCCCCATCTCTAATAACTCCTTGATGGTTTTTTCAATTTCTTCCTTATATTTACAAGGATGGAGATAGGAAGTGGTAACGACTAGTTTTGTTCCTTCGTATAATTCAATAGAATGTTCAAAGCCCCTTTTTGGAGGGAGACCAAGTGGGATGTCACTAAAGTCCTTTTTATGCCTTTTTAGGATTGGTTGTATGTCTATGTGGATTGTCTTTCCATTGGGAGTGGTTTTATCCAAAATTAAGCATTGAGCCACCCACTCAACTTGGTCATGTCTAAGGGCTTTTTCCATTTTCTTTGATGGGATTACCCTAGGGGATCTAGCGAATAGTCCATGTAAAATAACCTTCTTTCCTTCCTGTACAAAGCATACCTCTAACTTTGGGAGGTCAAAGATAAAATGACCCAAGGAATGCATCCAAGGGGTGCCCAAAATTACATTTGTATCCCCCATATCCACAATATAAAAATTTTCTTTAACGGGTTGTCTTCCCAAGGTAATGTCAAGTTAGGAGATCTTTTTCCTACTAGGAGTGGTGGATCCATCAGCCAAGGTTACATTGAATCCTTTGAAATCTTATGTTTCTAGTCCTAGTTTTTTTACTAAATTTTCATCAATCAAATTGTGAGTAGCCCCACTATCCACTAGGTTTGTTACCTTGTTTCCTTTAATTACTCCTTGAATCCTAAAATGATGATGTTTGGATGCTTTTGAAATGCAAGCTAGGGTTCCTCATCATTTTCATCAACCTTTGCCTTTTTGCACAGGTTCACCTCCTCTCCTGTTTCTTGGAGCATTACCTCAATCCCACGGGCTTGGCTCTTTTTCCTACATATGTGACCTGATTCCCATTTTTCCTTACATTGGTAGCATAAGACTTTCCTCTTAAGATCCCTTCGATCATAAACATGACCCGATCCCCATGGGTCTTTGCACTTAAAGCACATTTTTTCTCTTGGCCTTCCTTTTGCTTACATATATGACCAGGTTCCCATTTTCCTTTGTAGTCATAACATAGTCCTTTTCTCCAAAGATATTCTCGATCATTATGAGAGAGGAATGTTCTTTTGTGCTTGTCCTTCCCATAGAAATGTTTGTCTTTCGATGTTGTTTTACTTAAGGAGGGTTTTCCCCTTGTTTGGGCATTATCAAGTCAGGTAGCCTTGAGGATTGTTGGTAAGAGACACTGTTAGGCATGTTAGGTGTTGTTATTGATGGCAACTTAATCTATCTTACACATTCACATTATATCATTTGATCATACCGGAAGTCAAATTGCAGATTTGTCTAAGTCTGGATAGATAGGAACAGAGCATATGACAGGGTTTAACATTTTGGTCCCCATTTCTCCACAGGTAATCATATTGTGTTGCGGATCTAAGGAAATGTTAAAGGGATGTCAAGGCTACCTAAATCCAAAGTTTTAGCCTCCGGTGATAAAGGGATTGAAAGTTACAAGCATCTGAGTATCAAGTTTTGGTTAGACAGTTCAGTCCGGTGAAGAATAGGTGACTTTGTGTTTGATCTTAGTGTGGATTAAGAGAAGTGGTTGGTTGAGTAATTTATGAGATCCAGTGGTATTGCTGACGTGTGTGGTGACTTGAATACATAGGTTTTGGTCCGCATTGATGTTTGTGCATGGATTCATCCGACATAACAGTGATCTTGAAAAAGTTTCTAAGTTTTCTTGAGGCCAACTGTAGTTGATGAAATTTCATGTTACGGATATATATGTTCGATGGGTTCGAGCATTTTGAAAGGTGGTTGTGTGAATATGATGTGATAAGTGCGAAGTGTGGTAGTATCAAGTGCAAAGCAAAGCAATTTAAGCCCCAAATCATGGCAGAACAATGAAACAAGGCAATCAGAGATGAAGTGTGTGAAGTCAGTATAGTGAGCCTAACCATAACTATAATCTTGCATTGCTAGATGCTATTCTACAGTTCAAGTATTTCAGTGAACTCTTGTAATTGATCTTGTAGGTAGTGAGCCTCCTTTGAGCAGTGAGCTCTGGGAAGTGTTCCCAAAGGCATGTGCTTTCCCATTTGTAATTATTTTAACAGAGCATAAAATCTTGTGGGTTAACCCCCACCATAGTTTTTCCCTTAACTAGGTTTCCACGTAAAAATCTTGGTGTTTATGTGTAATAACCTTGTTGTTGTTCTTAAGTTCATTCTTCTTTTTTTTTAATGGATTTGGTAAATTAATAAAGGAACATAATAATAAGTTTTGTAGAACATTGATTCAACCCCCCTCTCAGTGTTCCTTAATTTCAACAATTGGTATCAAAGCAAGGTTCCTTGGAAGAAGTTTAACATCTTGAGGAAGATCTAGGAAGGTGTTTCAATGGGTTCATTCAGGTATTGTGAAGGCATCAATGAACAACTTCAAGTTGCTTTAGAAGATCTTGATCAAACCAGAGTAGAAGTCAAAGAACTACAAGAGAACCTTAAGGATGCTGAAAATTTCATTCAGACTTTAAAAGGGCAACTGAGCAAATCTATGGAAAAGGGGAAGGAGCTACTTCAATAGTTAGTAAATCAGAAGGAAGACAATGGCATGGATGAGGCTCTGAAGGAGAAGATAAAGGAATGTGAGAAGCTAGCAAAAGAAGTTGTTGTCCTAAAACATGAGATGGAATCTGGGGTGATGAGGCTAACCAAGGAAATTGAGGAAAGGAAGAAGACTGAAGAAAACTTGAATCAGTCTCTGAAAGAACGAACAGAAGAGTGATCTAGATTAGATAGAATAATTGGCCATCTAGAGTCTGATCTACAAGAAACCAGGTATAATGAGGAACAACTTGAAAGGCAAATTGTCATTCTCAAACATGACTTAGAAGCTGCAAATGAATATAAAGAGAAGTTCAAGATAAGCTCAACTAAACTTGAGGTGTTGCTTGATAGTCAAAAGAAGGCAGATGATAAGCATGGTCTGGGATATGAGAAAGGTGAAAGCTCTAGATCCAGTCAAAGAAATTTTGAAACAAGGAATCAAAGAAACAAACATAGAAGACCTCTGGTCAGACAGCCTAATGCTCAAAGGCATCCATCCTTCAATGGAAATTGTTTCAATTGCAACAAATTTGGTCATAGAGCTACTCAGTGCAGAAGTAGAGTGAATCAAAGTGGTCCATCCTTCTTCGGTCAATGCTTCAATTATAAAAGGTATGGTCATAGATCCAATGAATGCAGAAGTATGATGATGAATAACTCTAACAACAGAAGAAATTTCAATTCTTTCAATGGAAAATGTTTTGCATGCAATAGATTTTGACACATGGCTAATCAATGTAGATCAAGAGGAAATCAAGTAAATGAGCAATGAAATGTCATGTACTTTAATTGCAACAGATTCGGTAATATTGCAAGATTCTGCAGAAGCAGGAATGATGATAGAAAAGGTCCAGTAAACAGAAACCAGAATGTGCAGAGACAAGATAAAGGCAAGAGCAAAGTAGATGTGAATGAGATCCAGAATGAAATGAACAAAACATGGGTAAAGAATGGTGTAATGAATAATGGTGATGGGTCTGCACCAGAATTTGGTGCTGGTAATTCCTCTGGGAATTGAAATAGGAGCTCTGGTTCAAGGGGAGCTACATTGAAAATCTAATTCCTCCTACCAATAAGTGGGTGCCTAAATCTGGCATGATGAAAGAAGATAGAATGGCCTATTGCAGATTGTCTAAAAGAATTTCTAGAAGAAAAGAGGTTGATTTGGCAACTTGTGGAGCAATCTATGAGGAACTGTATCAAGAAATAGGGTATCTGGAAGAGTTAGGGCAAAAGCATTTATTATATCAAAAAGTAGGTGTGCGGAGGTTAAAAAGAAACTCAAGTGACTTCAGAATCACTTTGTATCCAAGAAGAAAGAAGGAAGGTGAGCTCTGTACAAAGATTTCTAAGAGACTAAAGTGTGAAGAAGATATTTGAGCAAAACCCTAACCGGTGAAATAAGGTATTCTCTGTAAAGCTTTCTGAATTTACAATTTTTGGATATGGCTACTCCATTGGTCGTTGACATCACCGAAAGTCCCTGACCTAAATTCAAAAAGCATTCACAAAATCTGTAGAGATCGATCTATTAAGTACCTTTTCTAATGTTCTGCATGGTGTGTTGCACGTAGAAGATATTAGGGCTTACATTCATGCTAGCATAAATGAGTTTGGGAATTCAAAGTTATTGGATTTGTTTGAGAATCACCTAAGGCATGAGATTTATGATCTTAAACCTGAGTATAAGGCACCGGAAGACAAACATTTCATTCAGGTTATTGAGTTCCTATCCTTCGATAAGGATGAATGGGTCCGATATGTACTGAGTCAGATGCATGCTGAATTTATGTGGTTGATGAAACCCTTCAAGATCACTAAGGATGCCATCAAGGCCGTAACAGGATTGAACTCATCTGGTGGACTGTCGATGCTAAAATTAGTGAAGAATCAGACTGTAACTGAAGCTACCAACTCAAAGTTTGATAAGAGGGCAGTGACAATAAATGATATAATTGATCTGGATGTCAAATTTGCATCTATGGTGATTGGGTATAAGATATACCACTCCAGTAGGGAAAACTCAGTGTCCAGTACAGCCATTTATGCTGCTTATCAGACGTTAAGAGAAAATGTTGACTATGATTTGTGTGAGCTGATGCAAAACCAGCTAATGGAGAATCTAAACAAGATCAAGAAGGATAAGAAGAGTGCATTCAAGTATGGTACGTTGGTCTTGTGCTTGTTATATTATTTCATGAATGAGTTGCCTGGGATGAAAAGCCTGTATTGGACCAGTGACAAGCCTGTTGCCATACAAATAAGAGAGAACTTGCACAATATTGGTGATTACAATGCTTAAAGGACTACTCTTTGGGGATACTTCAAGAATTTCCAGAATATGATGCAATCAAGGGAAAGAATCCCTAAGTCTGTGGTAGAAAAGTACAAGGATACAATTTGTTTCATGGTGGAAATAGATCAATGCTTGATGGAAGCAGTTGAACCAAGGACTCTATGGATCATGCCCATGGGGTATGAAGTTGATGCACAAATACTAGAAATGTATGCTCAACACCTTCTGAGCAAACCAAAAGATACCTTAGTTGAGAGATTCGGTACATGTAGTGAGCTTAATTTAAAACTGCATGTTCAGCTCTATAGACCTGAAACTCAGAAAAAGGTCCAAAGGCAAGTTGAAATGTATGTAGAAAGTATTGGAATAACCAAAGAAGTTGTGAGAGAAGCCAAGAAGAGAGACAAGCAGGTTGAAGAAGAAAATCCAGTCAATGAACAACCCTGTGCTTCGGAAGTCTCCCCTAGCCAACAAATAAGAACAAGAAGTTTTGATGTTACCTCTAGTCACTCAAAGTCTACTAGTACAGAGAAACTGGAAGATAAACCATCCGGTAAAAAAAGAAAGAGAAAGAAGACAAAAGCCTCCAGAATGTACATGAGCCTAAAAGATGATGAGGAGATCGAATCAGATGAAGTAGTGAAAGAAATAAGGTCAAAGAAAGCAGAAGCATCAAGGGTTGCCCAAGACAGGCCCTCCCGAAGTGTAAAGGTGAGAAAAAGATAAAAGACTGAGACTCATGTTGAAAAATCCACCTTGTCAGTTGAAGATATTGTGAATGCAATAACTGTTCATGGGAATTTGAAGCCCATAACAGAATATTATGGCAACCTTGATGATGTCAATAAGAAAATTTTGGAGGATGCTACTGTTAAGTACTTGAATACATTCAAGAGAGCACTTGTAGAAATTTTGTCAGAAATTCCTAAGAGTCTAAGAGACATTTTGGAAATAAGAAAGGAAGCTGCTAAAGCAAAGGATTTAGAGCTAAGAGAACATGTGTTGTCTAGTCTATGTCCAATAATCTCTAGGAAGGAAGCAAATAAAATTTTCAAAGAAGTTAAAGATGAATTCAGAAGCAAAATTAGGATGAATAAGCTAATGCTTGGAGACATTGATGAAGTGGTCAAAGAAACAAAACAAATTCTGAAGAAAGCCCTGGACAAGAATAAGTTTTATGTGGTCACTAAAGAATCTGTTGATGTCGATGATACATCCACTCCAAATGATGAAGAGTTGATACAAAAGCAAGATAATCCTAATGATGATACCAGCAAGGATCAAAATTATGAATCTCGGGAGAAGAAAGTTGGAACTCCATGCACAGCAAGAGATGTTTTAGATGCAATGAAGAAATTTCTTGAAGAAGATAAGCTTGAATTTGATGAACTGGATCTAATTCAAGGGCCTACCAGTTTGGATACTCTTTCCCATGTTCAAAAGATGATGTTAGCATCATTTACACAAGCAAAGGCAAGAGAGGAGATCCTAAAATCTCACATTGAGGACAGTGAGCTGCTTGGTCTTGCTTCAGACATTTTGGAAAAGATTACGCCAACTTTTCAGAGGGATTCATCTGATTCTCCTTTCGGTCAGCTGAAGAGCTTAATAAATTTTGTAAGTACTCACTTTGAGTCTTTTGAAAAGTCAACGGAAGTCAAAGTCCGGAATGAATTTAATAATAAAATATTTAGTGAACTGAAAGGAATAATTGCCTATGATAGAATTGTGTTGGATACTAGTGTAAAGACTATTCAAAATGCACTCACTGAAGGACGAGATGTGTACAAATTTTATTTATCTTGGCCAAAAGTTGTAGAGGATATTGAGAAGAAAATAAAGGAGTCCAAGCAAAAATTGTCAAATGTATCTCAATCCTTTGATCCTTTGACAGTATCTCTGGTGAGTCAAGAATGTCAAGTAATTAGCTTGATTGATGAAATAAAGAAATTGGTGAAAGAAAAAGAAAACATTGTGGCAAGGATGTGTAAACTCCGAGGACTGATTTCCCCTAAGTTAGAAATAATGTTCAAAGCATTGACAGAAGCTCAAGTTGTTGCTCTGACAAGTGATCCCACTGATCTACAGAATGCAGAGTCACTGGCATTTTTATTCAGTGGTCATATTTTAGTTTTGGATAGCATGAAGAAAATTTGGGACAGTGAATTGGCACTGTTGAAAAACATTTTGGTGATGTATTTAAGTTCATGTAGACAAGACACAAGGATTGTTTGTATATATATGCCCATGTACATAGAGTTTTTGCGTGAATTTTGGTATGCAGATCTCAGCCTTTGCCATTGCTGTCAAAGGGGGAGTGGAAAGCAGTGAAAAATGAAGAATTCATCTGAGGAGCATTGAAGATCACAAGTGTACATAGTAAGGGGGAGTTGTTCTAGCACCTAGTCATTTTTCACTAAGTGTTGCCATCAATGCCAAAGGGGGAGATTGTTGGCAAGAGACACTACTAGGCATGTCAAGTGTTGTCATTGATGGCAATTGAATCTATCTTACACATCTGCATTATATCATTTGATCATACCGGAAGTTAGATTGCAAATTTGTCTAAGTCTAGATAGACAGGAACAGAGCATATGACAGGGTTCAGCATTTTGGTCCCCGTTTCTCCACAGGTAATCATATTTTGCTATGGATTTGAGGGAATGTTAAGGGATGTCAGGGCTACCTAAATCCAAATTTTTAGCCTCCGGTAATGAAGGGATTGAAAGTTACAAGCATCTAAGTATCAGGTTTTGGTTAGATAGTTTAGTCTAGTGAAGAACAGGCTGACTTGGTGTTTGATCCTAATGCAGATTAAGAGAAGTGGTTGGTTGAGTAATTTATGAGATCCAGTGGTATTGGCTGACATGTGTGGTGACTTGAATACATAGGTTTTGGTCTGCATTGATGTTTGTGCATGGATTCAGCTGACAAAACAATGATCTTGAAAAAGTTTTTAAGTTTTCTTGAGGCCAACTGCAGTTGATGAAATTTCACGTTGCGGATATATATGTTTGATGGGTTTGAGCATTTGGAAAGGTGGTTGTGTGAATATGATGTGATAAGTGCGAAGTGTGGTAGTATCAAGTGCGAAGCAAAGAGATTTAAGCTCCGGATCATGGCAGAATAGTGAAACAGGGCAGTGAGAGATGAAGTGTGTGAAGTCAATATATTGAGCCTAACCAGAATTGTAATCTTGCATTGTTAGATGCTATTCTTTAGTTCAAGTATTTCAGCAAACTCTTGTAATTGATCTTGTAGGCAGTGACCCTCCTTTGAGTAGTGAGCTCTGGGCAGTGTGCTCGAAGGCATGTGCTTTCCCATTTGTAATACTTTTAATGGAGTATAAAATCTTGTGGGTTAACCCCCACCGTGGTTTTTCCCTTAACCAGGTTTCCACATAAAAATCCTAGTGTTTATGTTTGATGATCTTATTTTTATTTTTCTTAAGTTCATGCTTCTTTCTTTTGAATGTACTTGGTAAATTAATAAAGAAACATAATAATAAGTTTTGCATAACACTGATTCACCCCCCCTCTCAATGTTCTTTAATTTCAACAGAGGATTGCCTCGTGGAGTGTGGAGGGATCTAGGACGCTTACTAAGCCATGAGCAGCATCTGATAATTCTTCTATAAAAAGGTAGGTGAATCTTTCCTCGGATATTCCTAGGGCCATGATTGCTAGTCTTTAGAATTCTGTAATATATTCCTCAAGGGTCCCTCTTTATCTTATTCTGGTTAGCTCCTTGAAGTGTTTTTGGGGATGGGTTTGGTAAAATTTTTCAATGAGTCTTTTCTTAAAGACCTCGTAAAACTTGATATTTTTGTGATCTTGGGTAATTTTTGCCATGATGCCACTAGTCATGCGCCCCCCCTTCTAGATGTAGTGTGGCAAATGTAATGGTATCCTTTTCAATCATGGGGCAAAGGGTTAGGTGTGTTTCTAGTTTTTGTATCCATTCTTAGGCTGTAATTTTTCCTGACCCATGAAAGTTAGGGATGGATAGTTTTCCTATTTTACTTCGTATATCTTTATTTGGGCGGTTATTTCTACCCCTATGATCATTCTTCATCGCCACCTCACAATATGCTGTGAAAGGGATTTTTCTTCTAACTTTGGGTTCAAGCCTTACATATTCTAAGGCAAGTTCATGCACATTTTGATTGTTAATTCCTTCATTTTCCACTAAAGGAATTTCTCTGCCCAAGAAATGGGGTCCCTCAGTACTTGAGTGTGATCCAATTGTAGTATTATGATTACTTTTAGATTGGCTAGAGTTTAGGGTTTAGGGTTTAGGGTTTAGGGTTGTTGTTTACGTTTTGAAGGGCTTAGAGTATGGCCTAATTTGTTTGTTCATTTTTTTCCATAAAGGCCTTCAATTCCTACTCCATAGTCCTCTTTTTTTCTCTTTCTAGAGCCCTTAAAGTTTGTTGGCTTGGTTGCATCAACTTTTTTCCCTCAGGCTGGCAGGATGAGGCTCTAATACCACTTGTAATGTCCCCAAATCCAAAAAACCCCAAATCTGCCCTAATCTATCAATTTCAATCAATCTACCTTATGTTTGAGAAAGTTTATAACTTGATTGGGTACTTACAAGACTGAGTTAGAAATATTTACAAGATAATATTATATGACACTTCTTATTGGAATAAACAAGGCAAGTAAGATTAGTGGCACAACTACCTGTTTAACACCTGCAATTAGATTAGTAACATCTATAATAAGAAACAAATATTATGTCAAATACATATCAAAATCTTTGGGTTTCTAATTCATTCTTTCTGGAGCAAAATGGTTTGATAGGGTGCCCAAGAAACCCTCTACCCTAGGCCCAAGAGCGGGTACCTTACCCCTCTTCGCCTCATCTGGCCTTCTTGCCATCCATATGGGGTGGCGTGCCTAGTGAGGCGTCCTATCATCATTCCCCTTATTAGAACCATTATGTTTCCTCTTATGATTCAATTAATTTCTATGGTGGAAGGTTAGGGGATGCAGCTACAAGAGGGTGTCCCAGAAATCATTCCTTCTAAGCCCAAGAGCAGCTTCCCATGCCCTCTTGGCCCACATGTGGTAGGCCTCATCCATCCACCATGGGGTGGTGCACTTAGAGGATGATCCCAACGTCATTTCCCCTCTTTGTAGGCCCTCCATCTCCTCATCTTGGTGATTTATCACTATAAGATAATATTATATTATTATCTTTACATAATAAATCAGTAACACAGATTTTACATCATGTTTGGAAAGAATTTATAATTATTATCATGATTAATAAGCATTGAATTCTCTACATCTATGTTGTACATACAATAAACAACTTGCTCATCCTGTTGGGACCTAAAATTTCATACCAATTTTTTGCATCCTTGAATACTCAATATAACCTGGTTGAAGTGATCCCAAGGATGAACCCTAGACAGATAACCTAACTTCATAACCTCTGCACTTCCAAGAGGGGCTTGAGAAGTCCATTTTGTGAGACTCTTGATACAAGTTATGATATTTTATCAACTACTTGTGAAGTTATGATACAAAATTAAAGGAATTTATCCTAATTACCCACAAAATGTATTTGTTGAATTAATTTTGGGATACTTTCAAGCAAATGCAAACTAGCGGGTGTAAAGTTAAAATCTGCAATAGTATCAAGCATCTTGAAATTGGGTATGGACGTCCAATAAAAGTATAAATAGGAGAACCAACCTTGGTTATTATGCATATGGCAGGAAGAGACGTGCTACTATCTATGGCTCACTAGTCATTTCCTCAAATGACCTTTTATGAAGCTATGCTATGTGTGGAACTTACAGATGACAATGAATTTATCAATCAAATATTGGATAGACAATTGAAGACATCATTTCACATAGAAATTTTGACAGTGTGCGACAAATTTGCGAAAGCATTGTGGTTCTCAATTATATGATCAGGAAAAAGCAAGTGTCCTAGGAGCTGGTAATACTTTTCATTCTATGACTCTGGCGGCTACAGTTGCTTCCAGTGGTATCTTTCAGTCTGACCTGAAAGCAAGGCATCACATGTAATTAATATCAGTAAGGATATCTATGCTGGGTTCAATTCCACACTATGACAGGGAAAATATTACCCATCATGAACATATCCAAGTTAGAAGGGGGCGAGATGTCAGACTTAATCAAATTGCATTATTTGAGGAGAAAATTCGTGTTGTAATGGGAGAGAAGCTTCAAATGCAACAGGAAGATGTAATCCTGAGAGGACACTCCATTGAATATTGTATTAATACCGAGGATGCTTTCGCAGGTGCTAGCTAATGAAGTTTTGACTCCCAACAATGACCTTTGATCGATATCTAGCTACGGGTGATTGTAAGGTGTGGATCACAAATGGCTAGAATTGCACCTAGTATCGTGTCTTTCCCTCACTGGCAAATATAGTTGTTTCCTCAACATGGCGGTGCACATATCTCTCCTTTCCTTCCCGCTTACATATCCTATCACACTCAATATTTTCTACCAACCTACATTTCACCCCCAATGTTAAATAGTTTTGCCACTAACATAGGATATCCCTAGCCATCTACTGATAGAAATTATCCAATGCCTTCTGTCACTTCATTCCCTTTCGATCTTATTGCAATCAAAAGTTTAAGCTTATGATTACATATAGAAAATCTTCACAAATAGGTTTTCCTGTTGAGAATGCTAGTTATACCGCATCTCCATCTCGAATTTTCTTCTTTTTCTTTTTTTCGTAAATCCTACATCAAGTGAAGGGAGTAGATCTAACTTTGAGGAAAACAAGGAACAAAATCTATACATTCCTAGTCAATAGGTCGGTGGCTCTACATTCTGGCAGTGTATCAAAATGCCTCAAACAAAATATCAACTCATGAGACACAATAGTTGTTGGATATACAGAATATAAGTTTGCTGAAAAAGCCTCGAAAGTGTCAGAACATAGTCTTCAGATACAAATCCATCCACAACCTTCGCCAAGAAATCCTCGCAGCCTATGCCGGAATAAAAGATTTGGAGTAGTTAGGGCCACGATGACACAAGAATCCCTAAATTCGGCAAGACATTACTGTATCGGAATGACTAAAATTTAGTCTCTCCGATTTGCCGATTGACATGGGCCCCAGGATATAAACAATAAACGATGCCGGAGGGTATAAAGAATAGAACAAATCACGCACTATCTTACAAACACCTGAGTAAAGCTTGACATTATTAGAAGGCAAATATTCCATGAAAGATGCCGGATCTGCCAACGCCTGTTGAGAATATGATTCTTCGTTATGACATCCATCCAATTTTCTGCGAGAATTCCGCACTTCTTGATTTCTAGATGAGCAAGCCATCTTTTGCAACTAAGGGGGAATTAGATATGATTTTTTGAAGATAATGCGAAGTTTTATATAGCATTCAAGAAATCAATGGACCAAAAGGGCTTCTTAAATTGTAGTATAGAGTCCTACGTCGACAGATTGACGGGTGTGGTACCAGAGTACCCTGAAGGAGATCACTGCCCTGGATTTATGCGTTATGACTACATGAGTTTCTTGAAAAGCTATTGTCCTCCAGTCTTACTTGATATGATTTTAAACTTTTAGCATGGCAATAAGTATATCTTGATTGAACGTGTGTTTGTAAAGTATATGGACTATGATAAAGTACACCAAAACGTGAAAAAGCTGTTGAGCTTCTGCAACCCTCTTGAATATTATCCAAGGCAAATCGCAGATTCCAAACGTTGTATTACTTTTCATTATGGGCCAATGAATAGTGGGAAAACATTTGAGGCTTTGAAAAGCTTTAAGAGAGAAGGAAAATCTGCAGTTTATTATGTTGCACCCCGCATGCTTGCAATGCAAATTTACCAAGATGTAGGAAGGGATTCCGTGTGACCTCAGAAATGGAGAAGACGTGAAGTATCATTTAGGCTCTGTAATAATTTTGTTGCACTGTATTCATTGAGTGCCTCCAATGAGTTTGGCACTGGTGGGGAAGCAAGGACAACTGTGGAATTTGTTCGTGTGAGTTCAGCGTTGAGGCGAAATGACCAAGATATTGACAGAATACATGTATTGAAAATGTGAACATGAAAAAACCTTAAAATGGGAAACCCTAAAAGTCTTATATCGGAGAGATATTTAGGATTGGGATAAAATTTCAAGACCTCTCCGATTATGTGCATCATGCTGATGGGGTGGGCCACCAAAAATACGTTTGGGAAAGATTGTGTGAAAAATATAAAATTATATAGGGCAATAAATGATATTTCAAAGTTATCGGTGAGCAAACTTTGTAAAAAATGAAGGCAGAAATATACATCGGCAAGAGATGGATTATCGATGAGCAAACTTTGTATCTTCCCGACTTGTAACGTCAGTCCGATGATAAAATGATGGTAATCGAAAGATATAATTAATTTGCCAAAGAAAAGATTTAATAATCAAAATTGAGAATTCTCATTTAGAGAATAAAATATTTTTCACCGAGGAAGTTGCGGGAGATAAGATATTTTCACTAAAGGATGTAAAATATTTTCACAAGGTTGTTAAAAACAAGATTTCATGAGCAGAAATTGTTTCCTACTCGAAGGGTAAAATATATTTTTCCAGTGGGAGAAAATATGAGCAAGAGGATATAACAAATAATCATATTCATATTGGAAAATTATTTTCGCGAGAATACAAGTCCCAGAAAGATTAATTAAATAAAGAATCAAGATGCATGAAAGTAAACCCTAAAGATGAAGAGAAATAATTGAATTTTAAAGGGCAGGAGGATAATATTTTGCGTTAATAAAAATTATTGTCCTTCACGGAAATGAAGAGATGCACAGGACGATAAACGAAGGGTCACAACCCTAAAATACACAATATGTATAAAGGTGAAATAAAAGGAAGACAAAAAAAAAACATCAGTAGATTAGAAGAGAGCGGTAGGTTTAGGGTAGCAGTAGGAAATTATTTAATTCCACTCCACCCATTCACCTCATCAGAACTGTTATATACACATTTTTTTTATTAATGGAATAGAATGCTTCAATTCAGTTATCTATTTTCAGTGTTCAACTGTAATGTTAATATTAAATCCTAAATGTTGTAATGTTGTCTCCAGAATGGTTTTTCCGTATTATTATCGTATCAAGAATATTGTTGATTTATCTGGTCACATTTGCTGATTCAGTGTGTTCGAATTGGTTGGTTTCTATAAAGAAGTTGATCAGAATTGCCATAAGGTCTCTGCCAAGAGGTAAATCCTTTCTACAAAACAAGTCTGGTCTAAATTTTCTTCTTACTAGAATTAAACATCCTCTCAGTTGTTCATAGTAATACGGGGAATATCATTGGGATAGTATAAGAAGAGCATTATAACTGACATTCTTGCACGTTTGCATAAGGTGCAAACATCACATGTGCCTTACAAGTTTGAGTTAAATTGTGAAGTAGATCAACTTACCTCATACATTTGTTTCCATTAAATCTTTATCCATTTACCGACTCCATAGCCCAATAGAAGTAGGCACTAGTCATTACTATCCAAACTCATATTCAAAATATTTCTATTTCAAGTTAGTACATTAGGAGTAGGAGATAATCTGTAGACTGCATCTATTACATTTTATGCCATTGTGATAGATTTACTAATCCAATCAAGTCATATAGTGTTCATTCTGCTTTAGTTACAAAGGTACACCCGCCTAGGTTTGCAGGACCTGAAGTGTAGGGAGCTAATAGCTCTGTCAATTGGTCCAAAAATGTTGCAAATCCAAACATAGAGTCTGGCATCTTCTTAGGGTTAGCAACCTGCATTTTTGGGAACCAACACATCCTACAAATTATATTATAAATATTACATAAAGAGCATACCATATTTTTGCTTGTTGTGGCGTTTTGCAGAGTTTGTTAGAGTCTGTATCTTCTTCTCCTTGCTTCGTCGATGGTATTATTGTTGATGCGATGTTTGATTTCCTATACTTGCTGATATGATTCATTGGTGGTGAGATGATTAGATAGTTTTTATGATTCCAAAGGTTTGACCCCCCTTGCTAATGAGATTAGATTCCACTTTATATCTAATAAAAAGTATGACCAATGGTCGTGTCCTTTATCAGTTGTTGTTAGTTAATAGGATGGTTGACTTCCAATAATTAATAATTAATTATCATATTCATTTGTCTTTACCAAGTCATATTTGCTTAACTATATAATCATTTTTATTATGCCTTGTTTTGTTAGATTTTTTATTGTATTTAGGCACTTCTTTGGATTGTTCAATTTCATTAAGTTTTATCACAATTGCCTCTTATTAAGGAACGGTCATCAATTATTTCCTTTGTATGGTCGGTTATGGAATCTATGTCTCTTTAGAGGTCGTTCGCCCAAGGAAATAGATTGTTTTCCTTAAGTATGATCAGGTGCTTTTCTATGGTTGTCCGATCCTCCTTTTATTCCTATTAACAATTGACTCATATTTATTTAGAAATATTTATTATGATAATATCTAACAATTCATATTAATATTTATATCATTAAATATATTTATATTTATGCAAAAAATATTATATATTATATTTATTAATTATAAATACAAAATAGATACATAATTATCATTTGGATTGACCCAATTTCAAGAAAACAATCATATACCATAATGTTTAAATCTTTAATTTAAACAAGGTCTTAATATCGAGACATGACACATGCATGCCTACATCTTGCAATTGTGTATAAAATGTTAAGTGAAGTCATTTATGGGAATTATAATAATGCAATTATCTCTAGGTGCATTTTGCAAGATCGTAGTTATCATCTTAATAAAATGTTTTACATGAATCTAGTTAGTCTTTAACCTAGTGATAAATATAGGGGTCAAGCATACATTGGGTATAGTTGAAATTGTTTCAATCATGATTTATCTCAATTGATTTAATAACCCATTAAGGATACCACTAGGAATACCCTCCTGGGTCTAACTAAGCCCAAAGTGAAGGAGAGCATGCCCACTCTTAGCAATTGGCCTCTAATCACTATTGGGAATTAAGGTGTCTCAACCTTGCAATTCCTAGTATTAGTTATTTTGATTATTTATTTATTTATTTTCTCAATTTTGTATTTACTTGCACATGCAATTTTGGCATTTAGTTTGAGGTGGCATTGTGACATGTCATCCTACTTGGAATATGCTTTGAATGGTTAAGTCAAACACATGTGGATTTGGGCGTCCCATTTGACGTGGTAATAATATGCCATGTGTCGGCATCTTGGAATATGATAGAGGAGTTATCTTGTATGACAGAATCTATGATGCGTAAGAGCCAAGTATAGAGATTCTCAGGACAAGTGAAGACAAGTGTCGTAAAGTATCTTTGCATGTAGAGAAGGCATCTTTGGGCACCCAAGTTGGGCTATGACATGTTGTAAGAGGAATATGCTATATTTAGCCTTGTATGATGGATTCTCTTACAACATTTAAGGTTGTTATGTTGGGCAGATTTTATGACAACTGTAAGATGCGTAAGAGCATTTGTCATAGCTATTTTTAGCCTAGAGCGCTACAACTTTGGGAAGTCAACTCCTCCAAGTATGACAGATGTAAGAGAGGTATTTGCAGCTTAGAAAAGTGTTCTTTGATGTGGGAAAATGGCCATGTGGCCAAGATGGACGCCCATCTCTAGAAGCTTTCTGTTTATGCCTTGTAACTCTATAAAATGCATTATCTTGGAGTTGTAATTGCATAGTGTTTGTATAGGTATTGTTATGCTGCCAGAATCACTCCAGAAACGACATTTGAAGACTCTTGGAAGAACTTGCATTGCAAGTGTATTGTAAACACAACATTGTTTTGATAATACATTGTGCAGGTTTTAGAGTGTGGGGTTTTTCACTAGAAAAGGTTTTCCCCATTATATATCTTGTGTCATCCTCTCTTTATGTGTTGTGTTGCTACTATAATATCTCTATTATATGTTTAATATTAATGCAATTGTAAGAATTAAAAAGAATTTGCATACTACTCTCATTAGATCGGTGTAGGAAGTGTGTTCCACATACCTTGCTTCCTTTTAGTTGGTATTAGACTTTTATCACCTTTGATCCTAGTTGTTGGGTAGGGGTTTTTTGAGTTGAAGTTAGATTGAGTGGGAGTCTGTGCAGAGTACTTTGTAATCTTGTTGCAGGAAGGAGATGGTAGGCACATCTGGAAGAGTAGAGGTGGAGAAGTTTAATGGCAGCAATTTCAAGTTGTGGAAGCTTAAAATAGAACACATGCTTGTATATAGAGACCTATGGGAAACCATTTCCGGTGTAAAACTAGTGGCAATGTAGCAAGATGATTGGGATCTCAAGGATTAGAAAGCTAAGGGTCTTGTGAGACTCTGTTTGGCTAACTCTGTCTTGTTAAATGTTCATGAGGAGAAGACCGCGAAAGACCTATGGAAGAAGTTGGGAGATTTTTATCAGGCCAAACCCCTGGTGAACAAATTATTCCTGAGGAATAAGTTGTATTCTCTGAGGATGGAGGATGGAGGATCCATTGCAGACCATCTGAATACCTTTAACATGCTAGTTGCACAGTTGACATTCGTTGGTGTGAAGATGGAGGAGGAGGATTGTTGCATGAGCTTGCTTTATTCTTTACCAGACTCGTGGGACCACCTTGTTATGGCCATTGAGAGCACTACCACCTTCAAGATGGATGAAGTGGTGTCTTCGCTATTGTCTGAAGAGATGCAGAGAGAGTCTTCCAAATTGGCAAAGGAGGCTCTTGCGGTTCGTGGTAGGCTCAAATAGAAAGGGAAAAAGAAAGACAAGAAAGCGAAAAAGGGCAAATCCAAATCCCATGGGAGATCCAAATCTCTTGGAAAATCCAAGGCAGTGTATTGGAATTGTGGAAAAATTGGGCACTTTCGAAAGGAGTGCAAGGAGGAGAAGAAGAAAAAGAAAAAGAATACCTCTGATTCAGATTCTGACAAATCTCAAGATGATGGTGATGCTTTCATTGCTGCCCTAGTCACCCATGCATCAGATGATGTGTGGATGATTGACTCCAATGCTTCTTTCCACATGACCTCACATCGAGGCTGGTTCACAAAGTATGAAGAGTTTGATGGTGGGAAGATGTACCTGGGTGATGACTCTCACCTAAAGATAGTTGGGTGTGGAAGAGTCTTGATCTGATTCCATGATGGACGAGTGAAGGGGATCAATGGGCTGATGCACATCCCTAGTTTAGCACGAAACCTTCTCTCTATAAGTAAATCGAATGATACAGGTGTGCAGGTTGTTTTCTCAGGTGGAGGATGCAAGATGACAAGAGGAGCTATGGTGCTTGCTCAGGATACTTGGAGAGGTACTTTGTTTCAGCCAGATGCATGCACTACCCAATGCAATAGTTCTTCTGTGAAAAGAGCTTCGGATTCTTTATCCTCACCATTGGAACCCGCAGTGAAAAAGTGTGTTGCTTCAACTTCCGATGGTAGTGCATTTTGGGTACCTAAGGGTACTCATGCTTTAGAAATGAAATTTCCTACTAAGAAGACAATGTTGTTGCATAAGAGACTTGGTCACACTGGTGAGAAGGGTCTTAGAGCCTTGAAAAATAAAAACCTCATTAAGGGGTTAAATGATTGTAATCTCAAGTTTGACTTTAGTGAACATTGTATATATGGAAAACAAAACCGTGTTCAGTTTTACTCTAGTTCTCACAAGTCTTCTAGTGTTTTGGATCTCATTCATTCTGATGTGTTTGGTCCTGTGAATGTTCATTCAATTTCTAAATCATTATATTTTATATCATTCATTGATGATTACAGTAGGACATGGGTTTATTTTCTCAGAAGCAAATATGAAGTCTTTAGTCTGTTCAAAGAGTTTAAAGCTTTTGTAGAGAATCAGACTGGTAAAAAGATTAAGTGTTTGAGAACTGATAACAGTGGAGAGTTTTGTTCCGCAGAGTTCGATAAGTTCTATAAAGAACATGGGATCGAAATACATAAGACAACTCCTTATACCCCGCAGAAAAATAGAGTTGCAGAGAGGATGAATAGAATGTTGATGGAGAGGGCTAGGAGTATGCTTAGTGGTGCTAGCCTCGAACAAAAGTTTTGGGCTGAAGTTGTAGCCATTGCTTGTTATCTGGTTAACAAGTCTCCTACCTTAGCGCTCGTTGATAAGACATCCATGGAGGTGTAGTCTAGTAAGAAGCCCTTGTTGAGACATCTCTGTGTTTTTGGTTGTGAGGCATATGCACATTTGCCTAAGGAGAAGAGGTCAAAATTGGAGAACAAAGAAATTAAGTGTATCTTCATTGGCTATAGTGTCGGTGTGAAAGGGTACAATCTTTGGGATCATGTGGCTAAAAAAGTGTTGTATAGCAAAAGTGTTATTTTTAGAGAGCTAACACCTTCTCCTATTGATCTACAGCCAGAGGAAAAAGAAAAGAAAGAGGATGTGGTTTAGTTTCCTACTACCCCTAAGAAGACTGAATCGAAAGATCCTGTTGGACCTGTTGATGAGGAGAGCTCTAGCAACTCTAAAAGTTTAGAAGAAGAGGTAGAACCTCCACCTCATCCTTTGAGGAGGTCCACATGAAACAGGAATCAACCTGATAGGTTTGGTTGTACATTGCTAGATTATAGTTGTGCTTATGCCTTGATTGCTATCACTGATGAGCCTAGAACTGTGACAAAGGCTATGGACATGAAAGATGTAGGTTCCTGGAAGGAGGCCATGGAGGATGAGATGGCTTCTTTGGAAAAGAATAAAACTTGGGACTTGGTGCCTTTGCCTGATGGATGGAAACTCATTGGATGTAAATGGGTGTTTAAGAAGAAATTTAGAGTAGATGGCAGTGTTGAGAAGTACATGGCCAGATTGGTTGTGAAGGGGTATTCACAAGTGGAGGGAATTGATTATGGTGAAATTTTCTCTCCCGTTGCAAAGCTAACATCTATTCGATTCCTTTTATCTCTTATAGCAGTTTATGATTTAGAAGTGGAACAAATGGATGTGAAGATAGCTTTCCTTCATGGTGACTTGGAGGAAGAAATCTATATGTCACAACCTAAGCACTATGTGGTGAAAGGTAAAGAAAATTTGGTTTGTAAGTTAAAGAAGTTTGTGTATGGTTTGAAGCAATCTCCTAGGATGTGGTACTTGAAATTTGATGCCTTTGTGTTGTCCATTAGATTTATGAGATCAAAATCAGATCATTATGTGTATTACAATTTTGACTATGATCATATTCTCATTATTGCACTATATGTTGATGATATGTTGCTAATTGGGAATGGTAAGAATATGATTTTAGATTTGAAGTCTCAGTTGTCAGCACAGTTTGAGATGAAAAACTTAGGGGCAACCAAGTACATTCTGGGGATGGAGATCAAAAGAGACAGTAAATAGAAAACTTTGGTTAAGCCAGAGTAAGTATGTGAAGGTTGTGTTGAATAGATTCAGCATGGTAGATTGCAGACCATTGTGTGTTCCTATTTTATTGGGGACAAAGTTATCTGTGAATGATTGTCCAAAGTCTCCTTTTGAGATGGAGAATATGAGCAAAGTACCTTATGCTAGTGTAATTGGCAGCTTGATGTATGCTATGCTCTGTACAAGACCAGACATTGCCCAAGCAGTGGGAGTCCTCGGTCGATTTATGGCTAATTCTGGATGGGTACATTGGGATGCAGTGAAAAGAGTGTTCAAATATTTGAGGGGTACTTCTGAGTATTCTCTATGTTATCATGGTTATCCTACTGGACCTCTGCATTCTATGAGTATTCATTGATTTGTGGATTCTGATTGGACAGGTGACATTGACAGCAGGAGATCCACCAATGCTTATGTGTTTACCATGTTTGGTGGTGCTACTAGTTGGATGAGTAAGTGACAACCTGTGGTTGCTTTGTCCACGACAGAAGCAGAGTACATGGTAGCAACTCATGCTTATAAAGAAGACATTTTTCTTAAAAGGTTGTGTTCAAATATTGGTTTTGATACAGGGCAGATTACTATCTGTTGTGACAGTTAGAGTGTGATTTGCCTAGCAAAGAATCCTACTTTCCATGCGAGAACAAAGCACATTGGTGTTCAATATCATTTTGTTCGTGGTATGGTAGAAGATGGGAAGGTGATATTGGAGAAGGTAGACACTTTGAAGAATGTTGCAGATGCATTGACTAAACCTGTGGGCATAGAAAAGTTTAGATGGTGTTCAGAGTCTATGTGCCTCTTGGCCCCTAGCAGTTAAATGTTGTCTTTCTATTAGCTCTTGCAAGGTGTTTGACAAGTGGGAGAATGTTGGGAATTAAGGTGTCTCAACCTTGCAATTCCTAGCATTAGTTATTTTGATTATTTATTTATTTTCTCAATTTTGTATTTACTTGCACATTTAATTTTGGCATTTAGTTTGAGGTGGCATTGTGGCATGTCATCCTACTTGGAATATGCTTCGAATGGTCAAGTCAAACACATGTGGATTTGGGCGTCCCATTTGAGGTGGCAATAATATGCCATGTGTCAACATCTTGGAATATGACAAAGGAGTTATCTTGTATGACGGAATCTATGACGTGTAAGAACCAAGTATAGAGATTCTCGAGACAAGTGAAGACAAGTGTTGTAAAGTATATTTGCATGTAGAGAAGCCATCTTTGGGTGCCCAAGTTGGGCTACGACATGTTGTAAGAGGAATATGATATATTTAGCCTTGTATGACGGACTCTCTTACAACATTTAAGGTTGCTATGTTGGGTAGATTTTATGACAGATGTAAGATGTGTAAGAGCATCTGTCATATCTATTTTTAGCCTGGAGCGCTCCAACTTTGGGAAGTCAAATCTGCCATGTATGACAGATGTAAGAGAGGTATTTGTAGCTTGGACAAGTGTCCTTTGATGCGGGAAAATGGCCATGTGGCCAAGATGGACGCCCATCTCTAGAAGCTTCATGTTTATGCCTTGTAACTCTATAAAATGCATTGTTTTGGAGTTGTAGTTGCATAGTGTTTGTACAGGTATTGTTATGCTGCCAGAATCACTCTAGAAACAACATTTGAAGACTCTTGGAAGAACTTGCATTGCAAGTGTATTGTAAACACACCATTGTTTTGATACTACATTGTGCAGGTTTTAGAGTGTGGGGTTTTTCACCTGAAAAAGTTTTCCCCACGATATATCTTGTGTCAATCTCTCTTTATGTGTTGTGTTGTTGCTGTAATATCTTTGTTATATGTTTCATATTGTTGCAATTGTAAGGATTAAAAAGAATTTGCATACTACTTCTCTCATTAAATCGGTGTAGGAAGTGTGTTCCGCATACCTTGCTTCCTTTCAATCACTCATGTTATGTTGATAAGCTATTGATTCATCTTTCAAAGCAACAATTCCCTTGCCTTGAAGTGGATCGATTCCTCTAGAAGTGTGAGCAATGATTTCAAGACCCAACAGAATGGCGTCATTGTCGAGGATGTATAATCCTAGTTCATATTTTGAAGACTCTTGTAATGCAGTCATTGAGTTAGTTATTTTGGTCCTACTCTTTTGTTTTTGTTAAGTAGGCATCTCATCAACTTACGCCAATAAAATGGCACCATTATTGGGGATGTTTTAACTTGTCTTTCATCTTAAAGACCTTGGTAGCATAAAACAAGTTTTGTAGCATTGTCGGTTGGTGTTTAAGTTGGCATCCTATCAACTTATGCCAATAGAATGGCATCATTGCTGAGGATGTGTTAATCTTCTTTATCTTGAAGATCCTTACAATTTGAAATTGAGTCTTACATTTTTCTTGTGTGTTAAGTTGGCAACCTGTCAACTGACGCCAACATAATGGCGTCATTGTCGGGGATGATTTAACTTTGGTTTTTATCCATCACACCTCTACAACTTGAAAGAAACTAGTGGAATTCTTAGTTGGTTGGTGTTTTATGTTGGCATCCCCTCAACTTATGCCAATAGAATGGCATCAAGGAAGAAGATCATGGGTTCCAAATTGAAATGAAAGCTCTACTGGTGAGCTAAACCCAGACCACTTTGTTGTCTAGAAGATCAAGTGTCCTTCAAGGTATTCCTCTTCTAAAAGAGGTGGCAAATATACTGTTAGAAAAGAAATTATCATGATGTTAAAGGTACATGGGTTATCTTCTTCTTTATTTAGATAAGACTTCTTTTAAAATAAAGAAAAATTTATTATGAAGTATAGTTATACCCTACATGATTGAATATGCTATGTCATGGATTCTTGGCTAAATAATTATAACTCTAGCACTACTCCACATTTTTTTCCTATATGTCAAGCCCTAGAGACTACAACGAAGTAGATGCCTATGACTCTTATGGTGATTTTTCATCCTGCTATTCAAATGGTCCTACATCTTATGGTCTCCTATTTCATAACCTACAAGCATCCATACATAAGCATAATGAACTTGTTAGGCATTAAAGAAATCGAAAATCAAATTAGGTTACTTCAATCCATATTGCAATCCAATGCTCGTCTTGTTGTTAGTAAAAGCCAAGTTGTTCAATCCCCTATCATTCCCCTATATACCACATACAAGCAATTAGACCTCTCTTGGGTTGATTATGAAATTCAAACCATGATATCCAACGTATTCAACTAAATGCCTAGATTTGTTGGGTATGATATTCATGAAGGGGACACACATGTTGACGCATTTTTTGAATTTATGAAAAAAATTAGTTTGAAGATGAAGACATGTGGATGAGATTCTTTGTTAGGTCTCTATGTAGAAGGGCACGAAGGTGGCTTGAAAGTTTTCCAAAGCATTATTTTGTTTCTTGGAAAGACCTTGTGGCTATCTTTGATAAAGAACTCACAAGTGATCTAGACCCTACTGCTCTTGTCTAAGAATTAGCAATATCAAAAGGCAAGAGGGAGAATGTCATAGATATTTCAACCATAGGTTTGTTGTTGCTATCTCCAAATTCCCAAATATTTGCAAACCTAACACATATGTCTGCATTGATGTGTTCTTTGAGTCCTATAAGGTTGGTTTGAGTTCAGTGTAGGAGGATTTGAAGCTTACATGTCTACAATAGGCTTATGAATGCTTAGACTCCCTTGAATGAATGAGGAATGATTACATTACAAAATTGTTGTCCTTAAATGCAAGTGTTTCTAGTAAGGAACAAGTTTCTATGAGTAGTAACCAGGTGGATGCAACATGTTAAGTGAATACAACATCAAATCGTGTTGAGTGTGAATTTGAGAGGGAAGAAATCGGTAATGGTGCAGCATATGACAACAATGCATATGATGAAGATAGTATATAGACTTACCTTTAGTTGGATGGATCATCCTTTGGGGACGATGATGTTGTGCCAATTGACTCCCAACTTGAAGTTGAGGTATGCAGTTCTACTCTTTGTGATAGCACGGTGGACAAAGAAGAATGTGTGTGTACAAGTGTGTAGTCAAATGAATCAAGTCATGAGATTGATCATGATTGTTTACATGCATATGATATAAAAGATGAACAAGGGGTTGCTTCCTTGTTTGATGAGTTACCTTTCTTTGTTTCTTTGGGTCATGATGAAGCTAGTGTGTGCAATAGCCTTCAATTTAATGGCTCTGTTCATGAAGATGACAATGATGATCACTATTTGTTTGATGAGCTTCCATGCTTTGTCCCTTTTGGAGGTGATGTGGATGAGTGACATTGCAAGTTCTCATATGGAGGTTGAAATGCCTCATGCCTTACGTGATAATTGTCAGGCATTTTCGACTTTTGCTAATGACTTATACACTGCCTTGTATCAGTCAAATGATTCAACAATTCATAACATCAACAAGTGTGACTACTATAATGTGAGCTTTGATGATGACTAGGTCATGCATGTTCCAAATGTAGCTCCTTGTTCTGTAGCACCTCTTGGTGCCTATGTGCATAAGGAAGATGAAAAAGAGGACAATTATGTGTATGTTTGTAGTAGGTGTGATGCAGCAGGTTTCCTAAATGAGATAGAAACAAAGAGGCATTCAACCCTTGCAACTTCTTAAAGGCATTCTTCCTACCCAAACAACATTGTTCATCTCAAGGGAGCAATTCCAATTACAATGTTCAATGGTGGATGATGAGAGGAAGTAGGATCACCATGAATGCGGTGATTGGATCTTCAACTACTAATAATGTTCACATGAGCTCCAAATCATTCATCTTGGGTGGAAACCATTTTGAAACATAGATTTCATGGGGTCACACTTGGTTTGCATTCAATGCTTCAACCTCCAAAAGCATATTGAGTTCCCGCAAGCAACCAAGGATGGAAGAAATCATAATGTTATATATGTGTGTGTGTGTGTGTTGAAAAGATGAAATAAGGGTTGATCGTCAAGCCAACTTTTTTACTACAAGTGCTTCAAGTGTGTTTTAAGGCATCAATCGATGTAAGTTTGATCTATAAGAGATGAAATCCATTTTGTAATCCACATGAAGGTTATGTAATGAACATTCGCATATAAATGGTATGTCTCCATGGCAATTTGTAATGATTCAGGGGGACGCTCAAACCTAATTGTTCATCCTCTCTTGCCACATTTGTTGGAATGATTGTAACAAGGGTTTGATGATGTGTGATAGCTTTTAATGAAGTGCAAAGCTTTTGTGATGGTCTCTCCTTTGTTTGATGTGGTTTATTGTAGTTCTGAGATGGGTTATTAAGTATGTTCATTTGCATGTAATGTTATCTTTGATTTGTATGTATATGCACAACTGTTTCCAGTTATGCTTTGTTGGCATATCTCCTTACTCCTTGCAATTCATGACTCTATTGCTCAATGGAGTAGGCATTAGTCTAAATTGGTAAGAGATAAAACACTTTCCATTTTAATTATCCTTCTCTCTTGTTATCTTAGGAGTGGGTTAGGGTTTATATGCTTTCATGATTCAGTATTATAACTCAAGTAACATCATAAGCAACCTCAAATAGCTAGATTATGAAATAATCATGTCATGCATGCCTACATCTCACAGTTGCATATGAAATGTTAAGTGAAGTCATTTACGGAAATTATAATAATGCAATTATCTCTAGGTGCATATGCAAGGTCATAGTTATCAACTTAATCAAAGGTTTTATAGGAAGCTAGTTAGTCTTTAACCTAGTGACAAATATAAGGGTCAAGCTTACAGTGGGTATAGTTGCCATTGTTTCAATCATGATTCATCTTAATTAGTTTAATACCCCATTAAGGATACATCTAGGAATACCCTCCTGGGTCTAGCTAGGCCCAAAGTGAAGGAGAGCGTGCCCACTCTCAGCAATTGGCCTCTAATCACTCATATTTTGTTGATGAGATATTGATTCACCCTTTAAGATGGCAATTCCTTGGCCTTGAAGTGGATTAATTCCTCTAGGAGTGAGAGCAACGATTTTAGGACCCAACATGTTCGAAAGATGGGTGATGTTGATGTGCAAATCATTTTTTGCAAGGATGGTCAAGGGGAAGAAAGTGTTGGCAAGGGGTACCCAAGATAAGACTCTATCTAAGTTGGATGCTAGAATAATGATTGATTGTGTTTTTCTTGCAAGGGAGGGATCCATTAGCTACAAACAAATGGCTCAAATAGTTGGACAAATCTGAGGAGATGTATGTGAACCATGTTGTCGTGGGGAACTCTTGGTTATGCATGTAGGAGTTTTGGCAGACATGGTTGTCTATTGTCTTATCTATTAGTTTTAAACATACAAATCTTCATGATTTTGAAGATGAATGTGTATTTTTTGTTAGCCTCTTTGCTTTAGTACTTTTGCAATGTATAGAAGTGGGAGAATGTTAGGATTGAGTGTATTGTACACCTTGCAAATCCTTGTAATAATATTGTGGGATATTATTGTAATGTCAGAATACTAATGAGACATAATAATATTCTAATGTAAGTGTAAAGTTCCCCTTAAGGGCCCATAAGATTCCTCTAGACAATTGGAAGAGTTTGTAAGAGTGTCTATGACATTGTAACACTATTGAGAGGGTCGATTAGTCTCCTTCAAAATGGTGCTACATTTTGGGGAGGTTAGAGTCACAGACTCGTAAATAATCTATGAATGCATGATGATCTTGAAGGGGTTGGTGGCTCTTGCATGTAACTCCATGGATGTTAAGCATTGAGATCAATGTCACTTGAGCTCTTTCATGGTTTTGAATACCATTGGTGGTTTTACTCAAGCCTATCTATTATAAATTGAAGGATTAAGTGGCTAGTTTTAAAATTACAAGTTGAAGTAGAGCTAGGTTGTTTGCATGCATTGAAAACAATGAGATTCTTGTATGAGATATTTGGATCAACAAATTGTATTCGCCATTTTATTCTAAGATTATTATAGTTCTAGAGTTCTCTTTGGTGATAGGTTTTTCCCAAGTCACATAGTGTCAATCTCTTTGTGGTGTTCTTATTGTTGTTGCTTATAACTTTAATTTCAATTTAATAGCTCTTACTTTTTATTTATATCAATCACTATGATCATATCTAAGATATGTTTGATGCTCCTAATCAAAGTATTTAACCCTTAGATTCAACAGTTGGATGAATCAAATACCTAAAAAGCAACAAAAGGTAATAGTGATGAACAATAACGGGTGATTTACAAGAAGAGCCAATAGAGTGAGCACAAGGTATTATCTCATGCACTAGAAGGGTGGCACACTAAAAGAGGATTTGTCGATGACTTAAGTGGAAGCCCACTTGGGTAGTCAAAGTAATCTTCCATGAACACTACTTTGTGAGCACTAAGCTCAATTTTTTCACCTAAGGTGTCTAATGAAAGTATGGTTTGAGCAATCTTACATCACCTAAAAGAGTTTCCTTTTTGTGTTTGTGAAGTGCAGTTGAGTATTTTGGTTTGTGGTTTTGTGTGTGTTTTGGAGCCTAAATTTATTGAGGTAATGCAAAGACCCACGATTGAGATATTGGTGTTGGACAGACACATTGGCTGAAGTAAACTTGTCTTTCAAAAATAGAGTATGAACCCTCCCAAAAGCGTAGCACATTTCACTTAGGTGTTGTGTGTTTCTATGCAAGCTTAGTGAAACCAAGAACATGGATACTAGAAGAAGCCATTCAAAGGCCAAAGGGTGAAAAACAACAAACTCAACAAACACCTTGTTGGTCTTATCAAATTGTGCGAACTGTCAATTATCCATGAGTGGCATTCCAAAAACAACTAAGGAAGTCAATAGACATACAAAGGGAAGCTTAGGCATCATGAGTTTTTTTAGCTTCGATTACAAACAAGACTCACAAAAAAGACCTTTCAATTCTCACACGTGGAAAGGTTTAGTGTTATCATGTCAACATAAAAATGAAAATTTCCCTTCTACAAAGGGCTAAGGTAATTGTTGAAACTATAGTTGGAGTTGTGCTTGAAGTTATTGTAGAACACATCTTATGCCTAGTTGATCTTAACAAAGAGGATAGATTCTAAGTCTTTGCAAGTAGGTTGAATATTGTTGGTTGAGTAGCATAGATTAGTTTGGTTCCATACATTTTGGAGTGGCCCACATGGCAAATAACCCTTCCACATAAAATAGAGATTGTGTTCCAAATTCTTCGTTGTTATTACTTCTTTGGTGCTTTCTTTGGGCAACTATTAGTCAACCATTCGTTTAACTTGCTTGCAGATTGCATTAGTTTTGGTCATGTTGCTAGATAGGTTTTGGACTTTGAAGAGTAGTTTTTTCTAAAAGATCTATATATTATAAATTTGAGTGATTCATCCAACTCTTATCATCATATATGTACTTCAATGTGAGGCATTCAATAAGTTCAACATGGGTCTCAATGTTCTTAGTTTTATTGAAAACTATTATGTAGGGAATTAAGGGTATGAAACAGTGTTCCACGAGGACCCATCCCCTCCCAAAATCCAGCCGTCCCCCCGACCCCAAAACCCTTTGTCCCCCCCTCCCCAAAACCCATCCCCAGTCCCCGTCAGGAAACTCCGTGGAACACTGTATAAAAGTAATGTATTCAATGGTTTATCATATGATAACTACATTACTTCTTGTGATGTGTATCCCAATGATCCATGTTACCCATGAAGCAAATGATCTTGTCACTAAGATAATTTTGCAAGATATATGGCGGTTGTATTACCATCATACAATGGTTGTAAGGCCTTCCTAAAATCATGCTTTATTTTAAGAGATAATAAAAAATAGCCTTTGCTCTTATACTCTTATTGTCTTAAGGTCGAATCTCGAGGGTAGCCATGTATAGCCTATGACCATGTCCTTTGCCTACCGACCAGAAATTGATTCATGTGACTTTCATATTGTCGTGGATGTGTCAAAGTATAGTTATGAATTTGGGAGAAGCAATATAAGCATCATCAACTTCCTACACTTTCTTTACTTTACACGGACCGATGCATGCAATGATTAAAACAAGTTAATCTCAAGCTTTGACTGGTATCTCATGATGAATAGAACGGTCAGATAAAAATTATTTCAAAAAATTAAACAATATGCGTCGAGTATGGAATTATAGTTTGCTGGTCCAAGTATTAGTGGTGAATGACTAGCCACCTTTAACAAGTGTTGAAATACAAAATATCTCTAATAGTGACATCTTCATTAGTTCCCAAAATAATATTTTTACCTGGGGTTAGTTACATTTCAATGGTCTCAAATTCTCTTTTTAAACCCCTAGTTGGTTCTAGGAACTCATCTTACGTGAAAAGGTAGTACTTGTGTATATTACAAGTCGACTTTCTACGAGTACTTGAGTAGCTTTTTGTATTTTAGCAACTTTGACAATTTCATGAAGGTTAAATTTATTGCCTTCGGTATTATCTAACTTTTTTGTCCATTTTGTGGGTGGAACAATTATGCCATGATCTCTATGATGAAGTAAAATAGTATGCTTTTAATTCCAAATTATTTCATTGGCATATTTTGGATTATACCACTTACAATAAAAAGCTGTGCACAGTTGTAAAAGTAGTTAAGTGAGAGCAGTAATTGTTTGGTAAAGAAACTACCATTCATTTTGATCATCGACCACTTCAATATCTTTAAGCACATACGAAATTGAAGCAAGAGCAGTAGAAATAAATAGGTTTTCCTCAACAATTTCATTTGGTCATTAAATATCGAAAAGTGTTCAAATTTGGCATGCATAATTTCTAGAAAAAAATTTATTCATTTGTTCCTGAGTTACCAGTTCAGGTTTGGATTGGGTTCAGGTATGCCAATACACCCAAAAAAGTTGGGTTGGGTATGTCTTGGGTTTGTTCATACCAAAAACATTAAAAATCATAAATATATACATATTTTACATATCATACATATAATAGACTAAACACCCATAAAAAATTTATAATTGTATTTTTCTCAATATTAAAACTATAACCCCCCAGTTGTGGACCCCATCAGAGCTCTCTTTCATGTCTCTCTTAGGTGGAAGCATCTAGGATAACATCTAGTAAATCACGAAAGCAGAAAAAATAAAACCCACAAAACGAACATGGTGTGTACACTTAAAGGTGCTAAAAAATAAATCATGCATTGTTTTTAATAATGTGAAGCCAATAATTATTGCTTTTAACAGACAAATGCAGATGGTAATACTCTTGAGACTTAAAAAAAGATAAGCCATAAAATCCCCCAACAGTTGCACAATCCCCAAAAGTTCAAAAAAAAGAAAAGTGAAAACAGCATACAAACTTAAAACAGCAGCCGCACCAACAATAATAACACCACCACCAAAACACCATCAATTTTATGCACACTCATTGGCCATCATTGGATGAAGTAGAAGAACAAGATACCTCGAGCATGATTGCCTTCCTACCACAATTCTGTTTGGCTTCCTAGCTGTAAAGGCACCATTTGTACAAATTCCCAGCCATTAACATGTTTTATTAAGTCTTCCCATGAAATGTGATCAGAAAAACAAAAATTACTGTGCAAAGAAAAAGCAAAAATGCAAAAAAAAAAAAAATTAAAATGGTCATGGTTCGCAAAGGTTTTACTCTTTACATGGGATTTGGACCCCAAATTCGCCCAGGTACCTGGCCAGATCTGAGGCCCAAAGTCCATGCCCTATCCACACCCACAGCAGATTGAACCATGAACTCAGACCAGGAATGGTCAGGACCCAAACCTAGGAGCTTTTCTGAGCGGACTGGTAACTTAGATTTGTTTGAGAAGTATATGGGGAGTATCATGTCAAAGATGAATATCAAGGAAAGAATGACAATGGTTGTTGCATGGGGCACCTGGTCCATGTTTTGAGGTCAAAGAAAACTACATCCTCAAAGAAGGGCTGCTTTGCAATGGAGAAGTTGCATTTTACAAGTGGTGAAAGCATGCTACACGAGAAATTCATACCTCCAAATTAATTCGCCACTTAGTGATAGTTTCCAACATGATCCATCATACAATTGGCATTCTCACTCTTAATCTCTAAATAAATGTGGACAATGCTTGTAAATAGCAATAAAAATAACAGATGGTAAATACATCTGAAACAAACCTACCAAATAAAGAAGTTACAACCAAAGTGATTTCTTTTCTATACACACCTTACTCTGTACCTTAACGAGGATAAAGATGGCACATATATGCATGGAAGTGATCATTTCTAGCAACTGACCTCAACAAGAGAAGCTGCCATTTATGCCTAAGAAACTGGGTTATGGAGGAGAAACCCATACTCTTCTGCCAGTTGATAAGATTGAATTGAGCAGCTAGCTATCCTCACTAAACAATATTACGAGGCATGATAGTTGCCTCTACCAATGACATTATTGAAGAAAATAACTTGAAACAGGTGTCATTTATTACATGCAAGAATGGCTGCCCAAAACAGATTATTGCTGTCAATATGCATTCACACTGAATTTTGAATAGCAGCATAGAAAGAGAATATATTTCTTAATATATTGCAATACTGCCGGTTAGTATGGAAAAGTCATTAAAATATTTGTTTCAGCCAAAGTCCTCAATTAGAACAAGCTATGAACTCGTAGTCAGAGGAGTGTACATGATTTGAAATAAATTCCCTGCACAATATATATCAGTAGATTTGTCTTAGAAAGAATGAAAAAAGCATTTGGAACCTATATAAATGCATACAGGATTTTGATCATCAGTCAGAAAACCCACTAAAAATTACAGAAGAAAAATTACGCTTATGGTAAAGCTGAAGGTTAAAATTCTGCTGTCACATTTCGAAACTTAGCCAGGTGTTCACATATTTAGTTCCCCTAGAAAATCAGAGAGCCTGATGCAAAAAACAAAATAGATTTTGTATCAGAAGTCAGTTCAAAATTAGCACAAATCTACTATACCCAACTTTAATTCACTTATTTGCAAGCCCATATACAGACCTAACATTTTTTGCAATCACAGTACTTCCATCGGCAGTGCCAAGATGCCGAAGCTTTACCTCTTCTAGTCTGCCATCCTTGTATGCATGCTGAAACCCCACAAATTAAATGTATGAAACAATCACATAAACAAATTTATATGGGTAAATAAATGACCAATTAAAAACATATACGATAAATTTATAAAAAGAATGAGATTCTAAAGTACTACACAGATTTTAGATTACTGAGAGTTGGAAAAAATATATGCCAGCTGTCAGATCTATAAACATGTCTTCAAGCTAGGATTCTATGTATAATTTACTAAAAAGGGACACAAAAAATGGTTTCCCAATTCCTGAACGTACAGATTGGATGAAGTTTTAAAACAGCTTGCAAAATAAAATTTATATTTGTAGTTTTGTAGCAATCAAACTGGCATACCTTATAAAAACAACTGGTTCCAAAAGGGCATGTTCCATTTCCAAAGTCAAAGTGCCTACAATCAATGGAACTGAAAAAGCAAAATAGCATCAGGAAATGATAAAAGCTCATGAAATGATGGGAGATCATCAACTTCTTGCACACATGATGAATATGTCTAGTTTAGAATAGGATTCTTTTTTCAACCCTCTATAGAAAGGATTGGAAAATGCGGGAGAATGGGTCAACGAGATCAACAAAATGATTGCAGTAAGATTTTACAGAAAAGGACAGAATGTAACTAAGTTGATTGCAATCTAACTATCTAAAAGTTTTTCCAGCACAATCCAGCGGATATAATACATAGCAGAAAAATACTTGCAGTTATTATCTTATCTTGCAGAGAGAACAAGTCTGAATTCATTGCCTTCTAAATGTTCGATAGCATCCAAGAAGACATTTAGGTATTAAAACTTAATATGGCCCACCATTCTTAAATACTTTAAAACATCCTTCAATTGAAGAAGAATACACATTACCGGAGCTTATTTTTGTAGTTATTAATGATCTCTTGTTTCTCCTCTTGGTTTGAGTACCAAATCACACTTGGAGTGACAAAATGAGAGAGCTTTCGACAAATAGGACAAGCTCGTAATACAGAGTTCACATCCATGCCAGGGACTGGAGTATTTCCTCGCCAGCTGCGTATGCATGAAATACAGAAGGGATGGTCACACTCTGACAGTATACCAAATTTACGCTCAGCAGGTGTTGATTTTGTTAGAACCCGATCCAAGCATACACTACATTCAATCTCTTGACTGTGCAGTAATGCTTCTAAACGCTTCTGATTCTGCTGGCATTGTTTAATATGTTCCTCTCTCTCTACTACTCTGTATGGATGTAAGCAGTGCTTACCACAGCTAGCACATAGATCTCCATGAAGGTGAGGACAGGTGTCACCATGAGGGCACTTCCCAGCAGCAGCAAATGAACATATTGGCTGGTCATAACCATCTAAAGCTTTTCTTGCAAATTCAATTCCTGAAGTAGAAGACTCGTCCTGAAAACCAGGTGTCTGGACATGTCCCAAAGGAGGAAAATAAGGCTTACTCAGAGCCGAAAGATCTCCAGTGTTCCAGGCAACTGGAATATTCTCAGTCAATGTCAAACCACTATGTATAATAGTTTGATTAAGCTCTTCTTCGGATCCTGTGTGAGAACTTAGTGACAAAGAAAGAATGTTTTGAGGACAGGAAACCTTAACATGATCATATCTGCATCGACTTCCATAAGAGCACACTCCTCGCTGGTAGAAGGTGCACACCTGCAACCATTGATCAACCGAAGAAATACAATCATTAGTTTCACAAAGTAATATATTATATAACAGACAAGCACACAACCAAGAATCTAGATAGGTTTTTAAATTTCTCACAAATGCTTTTCCTTCTGTTATTATTTTCAGGACTTACATTGTTTGACTGATCCTTCCAATCATGTGAGAATTCACAGTGCTCACCTTTGAGGCATGCACCGTGCATAAAGTACTTACATAAAATCCTGTTACACATAGAAAAGAGTATCAAAACTAAAATTTCATAGATACAAGAATAAAACAGGCATAACTTCAAGAAATCACAGTAAAGACTATATGCAAAACCTCAAGCAATTTGAATATAAATTTTTAAGAGAGATAACCCAGAGAGGATATTTTGGAGTCAAAAGCTGGTGGCAAGCGATTTCAATGAAACACTAATCCCTCAAAACAACATGTTATCAGCATTTTTTTGAACTGTCTCCGAAGGAGATACAATTACAGATACAAATAATGTGTGCACTTCAACTTTTCAGATAGCCAAGGAGTCAAGGACGACTTACAGGGTTATTTGGAGGATAAAGATTTCCTATTAGACGTAAATTAGAGCTTCATGGGCACCTGGTCTTCGACAGAGATCCTGATGGAATGGATTATGAGAAAACAGAAAACAAAAGAAATACCTAAAGTTAAGTTTTCGGCAAAAGCATTTTTTTGGACTTCTTTTTTACACCAGATGAGAAACAAGAAACTTTCAACCATAGAAAAGAAAAAATCAGGAATAAACCATGGTTAGTTACTGCCTGGCACCAAAACCATGCTGGTTCAAACCGCTTGACTGATTTTTTGAGGAAACTGGTCTTTTGACTGAAAAAAAAAGAGTTTTTGAAATATCCACCAAAAAACTGTGGGTTATTCAATATCCCACAAGTCAAAAAGTTGCTTCTATTCACTGATAAATACTGGGCTTTTCAATTTATGCTTTTCTCTTAAACAGTTTTTCAGTCCACAATTCAAAAATGATGCAGAACAGGTGAACACAAGCCGATTAAGGATTCAAAGGATTGTCAGAATCAAACAATTAGGACATATTCTGGGACACAGGATTTCTGTTATTTTTAGTTTTCTACATTCCTTCTGACCTTCTGACCATAGTAAGAGAGAACAAGGATCCTAGAGCATTGGCAAGGCATTTTGTAGCCTCATAAGCTAACTGTGTTTTCAAGATTTGTTTTATACTCTCAAGTTGTAGATGGTGCTTGATGGAGAATTTGAGTATATTCTTAACGACATTTTACAATTTGTAATTGGCTACATCGAACAAATTATATTTTTATGTCTTATATGAAATGATAATTGATATTCATAATTGCATTTTTTACAAATGGAGAGAACTCCTTATAAAGGAAATTACAAGACGATGTTTCTAAAAAGAAACCATCGTTATCTAAAACAGAAATAGAAAGATGCAAAAACAACTAAAGCGTAAACAGAAGTTACTAAAAACCGACTAAGTTAACTAAGGTAAACTTACGACTAACTAAAGCTAAGATGACCATTAATATTACAATTAATATTTTAATACCCTCCCTTAATGGTCATCGTACAAACAAAAACTAAGTCAACCCATAATCAGAAGGTGCGCTGGTCCTCAAAATGCAAAATATGCAGACTCCTCCTCAGTATACTCCACCACTTGAGCACTTTGTTGAGACTCTTCCTGGTTGGACTTCTCATCGGCCAACCGCTTTCTACAAAACTTCTTGATATGACCAATCTTCCCACAGTAATGGCAAGTAATAGACTTCTTGGAGCCCTCCTCCGAATCACCTCGTCCTTTCTACTGAGTGGACTTGCCTTTGCCAACTTTCTTGGCAGTAAATGCTTGTTCAACACTAGGAGACTCATTGTTGCTCCCAAACTGCTTCCTCCACCTATCCTGCTGCAAAAGCTTGTTGCACAGCTCATCAAACTTCAAGTTAACATTGGTGGATGTAATGTTGAGTGTTTCGATGAAGTGCTCGTAGGAACGTGGCAAACTTTTCAAAGTGATCACCACCATATCTTCCTCTTCCATCTTACACCAATGGCCTCCAATTGGTCGCGAATATCTTTGATTTTCGCCAAGTGCACCTACAAAGGCACTTGGTCATCCATCATAATAGAGAACAGCATATTCTTCAGGAAGAAAGCCCTTCCCTTGTCTGAGATCTCATGAAGATCTTTCAAATGCTTCCAGATCTTCACAGCAGACTTACCAAATGGTATTTCTAGTAACATCTCATCAGTGACAGATAATTTTAGAAGCATAACTGCCTCCCTATTACCTTCAACATACTTGTCCTAATCCTTCCTAGCAGTAGTGGGACAAACGTCTATACCTAGAACAAGCTTATTCAGACACCGGTACTCAAAGATAGTAAGCATCCCCTGCTTCCACATGTTGTAATTCTTTCCATTGAACCTCTACGTATTTTCCAACATAAATTGGACAAAGATGCCATCCCTCTCGTTTTCCAAAGCACAAAAAACAAGGTAACTCTGCAATCAGCTGGCACAACTCATGATTTTAAAAATCGTCTAAAAAGAGATTCAGAAACTGTAAGATTTTTCAAAAAAAACCTTTGAAAACTCTGAAAAAGTAAAGATTTTTCAAAAAAAATCCTCAAAAAACTTTAGCAAAATTTTTATAGAAAAATTTTCAAAAACTCTTTTAGCAAAAAAAAAAATTTTGAAAAAATTTTGAAAAACTCTTTGCAGAAATTTTTATTTTTCCCAGAAAAATTCTATCAAAACTGGCTCAAAAAATTAACCATTCACGCTACCATGAAATCATGATTTTTATAAAATCACCCAAAAACAATGATGAAAATACTTAGATCGCTGCTAGAAAAAAAACACGACCCTCCAAAATCACGACCAGAGCCGCTTGCAGAGGTCAAGAGAGATTACGATCATAGCAAGTTTGGAAAGCTCCGCCAAAACCCTTCAAACAGAAATCGCGATCAAGGAAATGAAGCTACGAAATCCACCAAAATACTTGCAAATGCCTTTGCAGACAGCAGAAGAATCTTCCTTCAAAAATCACAACTGAGGTTTTTAGGGCGCTAGAACCGGAGACGAAACTCACCACAGATGAAAGCTGAAAACAAATTCAACAAACACGTCTTTAGAATCACGACCAAAGGCAAAAAAAAATGTGTCCCAAAACAAATACGATCAGAGGCATGAAAGCCGACGCTGATAAAAACCCATGATTTTCAGACGAAATCTAGATGAAAACCCATGATTAGGAGGAAAAACGCAAAAAGAAACAAGAAACGCGACTAAGGGTTTAAAACCCTTATACAAGAGCCACAATCAGATAGCGCCCAGAAAACGCGATTTACAGATCCACGTCATCAGAGAAGATGAACCAGAGAGTTGGGGCGCGTACGGCTGTCATACGGCAATACAGACGCGTACAGAAACCAAAGAGAGCACAAGAAAAAAATCAAAAATCGGTTTCTCACTCTAATACGATGAAATGATTATTGATATTCATAATTGCATAATTACAAATGGAGAGAACTCCTTATAAAGGAAATTACAAGACGATGTTTCTAAAAAGAAACTATCGTTATCTAAAACAGAAATATAAAGATGCAAAAACAACTAAAGCATAAATAGAAGTTACTAAAAAACGACTAAGTTAACTAAGGTAAACTTACGACTAACTAAAGCTAAGATGACCATTAATATTTCAATATTATATTGTTTCTAAATCTAGGCAGTATATTTGGCATTAAATAACAATAACAGTTTATTTCCCCTAATTAAACGAATATTTCAGCATTTTTTTAATTTTCTAAATTTTTACTATGTTTTTCCCATTTTAAACTTGAGTAATTGAATTCCATTTACACTTTCAGTTTGCTGCATCAATTCCATGTAACTGAAATGCTGCTATGCTTTCAAAAATAGCCTATAGTTTTTTGGAAAAGCGGGTTAGGAACTTGTACCATTGACCCCAAATTTAAAAACTGATACAAAGCTGCTTATAAAGATCCTAGAGTGGATTACAATGTATAAAATCCTGCTGGAACATTGGAAGCTAACATCCCTAGAGAAGATGGAAGGAAAACTGATGGAATAATTAGCAATAAAAAGGCCAGTATGCAAAGCCCCCTACTTAAAACATTAAATTCTGAACAGGATGAGTAGAAAGAAAGAAACAATAATAGACTTTTAAAATTAGCAGAAGACATTATGGTGCCAAAAGCATCACAGCTTCTATCGGATTAATAATGGACTGAAAGTGCGAACATCGAAGACATTATATTTAACTAATAAATGAATTAAAATGGAGCTGAAAAAAGAAAACCTTACTACATTTTTGCCAGGCTATGTGCCGCAACTAGGGGAGGAGATGGTAGATGAGATGGAGCATTATAAGAAAATTGGTTGGTAGATTTAGCTCTCTCTAGCCATATCTCCCAAACTTAAACAAATGGATATTGGAGACATGGCAGTCTTCTTTTGTAAGCACCAGTTGTTATCTACCCCTATGCACAAGGCTTTTCTATTGTTGTTTGTGACTCTCTAGAGGACATGAACAAATCATTAGAGAAAGGTCTGCGGATTTGGGACTATACAACTTTGATCTTGAAGACATGGTTTTTGTAATGTCCCCTTTTTGAGCAAGGTTGGAAAAATGAATGTTGTTGAGGTTTGAAGAACGAAATGATGGATTAGAGAGGCTCAACTATTTTTGCAAGCTAAAACAAAGTAATATTTTGGCTATTGGTATTTTTATATTATTTTTAAAATAGCCAAAAATAATAAAATAATTAGCCAAGTAGGAGAGGCCAAATTGGAAAAACGAAAAATGATTTAAAGATGGAAAATGGGAATGTCGGAAGGTGAAAATAAAGTATAATATTTTATTCTTAAATATTATATTATTTTCCATGGAAATCGCCGCCCAAGAGAGAAATAAAAAATAAAGAAAAAGTAAATAATAAAATATTATTTTCTCTCCTAGCCGCCGCCCTTGGAGGAAAAAGGAAAATAAATTAAATGAAAATCAATAAATAATATTTTATTATGGCGGTGGACTTGAAAAATAATAAAATATTGGTTTATAGGGTTGCCCAACTTGAGGAGGATAAAAGGGCATCAATTGATATCATTTTCAAGTCATTGATCATTTGGCTTTTGCATATTTTGGATAGTTTCTCTTAGCTGTAACAAAGTTTTAGCGGTATCTAAGGACGAAAACCCTTGGATAAAAGTGATTTGGACGAAAACCCAATTCACTATGGGAGATGGATTCACTTAGAACTCATCATTGAGCTTATTTGCAGGTTATTGGATGAATTCAAGCTTCAATCAGCTAGGGTTTCAAGAGGATGTTTGCAATCAGCTAGGGTTTGAAGGTTGACAGTTAGATTTGGTACATATTTTGGCATATTTTCATCAATAAACACTTGGAGAGGATTTCTAGGTAGAGAGCTTGGCTTGGGAAGGCATTTTGGGTGATTTTCATCACTTACACATATTCTGATTTTTATGAAAGCAGTCTGAAAATTCATATCAGTTGCAGATCGGATGATATTATGGCATGTTTTGATGATATAAAGGTATATTTTGCATATTGGGCATAATCGCCTCACTCCTAGACATAGCGGCTACACTTTGGAGGTGTTTTGGCATGTTTCAGCTAGGGTTTTGACATCTGATTGCATATCAACAGCTACAGGATTGAAATCAGACTTCAAGGGATTGATATTTGGCTTAGATCTTCATCGGCATTCATCATCAACAAGTTGGCATATGTTGTGACATCATTGGAGATTCATTTGTACATGTGTTTGGTCATCTTTGGACACAATTTGCATTCATATGCAAGTCTGATTTTTATATCAGACCTTTACTTTGTAATCAACCAACTAGTATTCAATAAAGAAGCCAAATCTTCTATCCGGGTATGTTCTATCATGTTTTGTGTTGATAATTGGTTATATAGGTGAGTTGGTAATTTCATTTTCAGTCATCATTTGATGTTATTTCATTGTCATATTGCCACCTTTCCATCTAACAAAACATTTCAAACATATTGGTGAAAACAAAACTTAAAAACCCTTAGTAAATTTGAAGAAAAACAAATCAGAAAATTCAGGTCAGCAGAGTTATTTTCAGGACAGATTTAGACAGGGTTCTTGCAGTTTCCAGGTATCGATCATTTTTCAAAGAATTTTAAGGTTACTCCAATCTAGGTAAGACTTTTGAACCTTCCTCTTCATTTTGTGTTGTCTTACACTTTCAGAAATATTGGTGATACCTTAGGCGAATTTTTATCTACTTCTCCAAATACCCACAGACAGACATTGATAACTACCACAAGGATTCTTGTTGAAATAGATTTGTCCAATGGTCTTCCAGAAGAAATAGATCTGAAAGTTGATGAGGATATCTAAAAGCAACCTTTAGATTATGAAAAGTACCCTTTTCGCTGCTGGAATTGTTTTCAGGTCAGTCATAAGAGGAATGTATGAAACCCAAAAACCCTCAGGGTGAACTACTTGGTGGAAGGATGCCACCTCTCAACACTATTTGGTTGGATGTTTGTTAGTCTCTTCCCAGAAGAGCCCACCAGATAAAGAAGGTAATACAGAACCTTCAAATGAGTTTGGGGTTAAGGATTAAGGAGGAGCAAAGGCCGATCAGGTACGTCCTCGAGCTGAAATAAATAGTAAAGATGAAGTGCTGCCTCATATTATGGGGAAACAATAAAGTAGCATTGAAATGAACAGAGAGGAGATCTTAAACTTGTTAGATCTTGAACTAGGGACATTTAGCGATAATGGGATTGAAGATGGTGAGATTCTCTCTCCAAATAAAAGTCCAAGGACAATGGTCAAAAACCGTAAAGTAAAAGCAAAAAAGAATGTGTCTTTGAAAATGGTTTTAAGATTGCGTTTGAAACAAAAACAAGGAAGTGATGGATAGGCTTATCTGGTGGTTTATGATTGGAATTTCTGGGGCAGCCAGTTTTGTGGTAGACCATTCTAGAGAGCAACTTTTGTTTCAAGATGTTTTTTGCATCTTAGGACAGGAAGTTGTGCTTTTTGTGATTTGGCATTTATAACCTTTTTGTTTGCTGTTTATAGGCATTTCTATGTTTGCTATTTTATGTACTGAGCTTTCTATTTCAAGGGCAGGGGCCCCTATAACCCTCACTACTTTATCTTAAAAATAATGGACTGAAATTATAGAGAAGACTAGAAAGATGGATGTTACAGAGAAAGAACATCCTTCTAACAATCTGGCTGAGAATGGTCATGTAAAGGACACCTCGGCACCAGAATGCAAGGGCAGCTTTAGGGGTGATACTAAAGGTTCAGAACACGAGGATTCCAAATCTAGCCAATCAGAAAAAGTCTAGGTAAATTTTATGGCCTCAAAAGAAATAGAGGATGAGATACAATCCTTTCAATTCTTTGAAGCAAGTGCGGTCCAGGCAAGAAAGGGTCCTAAGAAGTAGCTCCACAATTGTGGAATCCTCTACTATAATGCACTACTGGACTAAAGCAAATCAAATATGGATAAAGAAAAGTAATGCGGTAAAAATATATTTGGAGAATCAAGCAGAAAAAGGTCCCCAACAAGAGAAATTGACTATTCTTAGTTGGAACATTAGAGGTGTCAATGCTATTAAGAAAAATAGTGTACTATGGCAGCAAATCAATGACATAAAATCAGATATATCACTCATTCAAGAAACTGAGGTAGATAAGGAAGAATCTTCTAGACTAGCATCTTTGTGGTAAAATTATGAATCGAGATGCTGTTGTAAAAAAGAGCACTGTTTGAGGTTTGACTGTTGTGAAATCCCAATTTTTTTGAAGTTACAATGATTGGTCCATGTAGCAATTATATCAATATGATTCTCAAAGATCTGACAGGAAATGTTGTTTTCACACTCTCAAATGTTTACAGCCCCAATGGATTTTGTTTTAAAAAAATCAAAAATATTGGGAGGAAGTGGAATATTTAGGAATTAGTCATGAGGATGCACACTAGATCATTGGTGATTTCAATCTATTTTAAAATCCCCAGAAACGACTGGAAGTGGGACAGAGGTGACTCAAGTGGATTCCAGTTATTCTTTAATGAATTGGGTCTCCTTGATGTGAGACCAATTTTACGGGTTAGTTACCTAGAGAAACAAAAGATCTAGTGATCAGTTAATTGCTAAGCAATTGAACCACTTTTTACTCAGCCTGAAATAGATCTCCATAGGTCTGAAATTTATGTAGGATTATCCTCACTGCAGGATCAGATTATTGGCCCACTTTCCTCCCAAAAGATATGGGGAACCCTCGGGATAGAAACCATTTAAATTCAAACTAATGTGGTACCTCAACCAAGGCTTTGAAGGAAAACTCAAATCCTGGAAAACTGATGCAAATGGATCAAGACATCCTTGCTGATACAAAAACTGAAAATTTTGGAAAGATAAGCAAATAGTGGAACAGAGAAACTTTTGAAACAAATTTTCAAAACAAACAAAAGCTCCAACAAGACTTGAAGACACTCTCTCATAGGAGCTGATGGGATGAGAAAGGAAAGCAGAAGTAGGACGTAATGGGGGATCTTGGCAGAATCATGCATATGGAGGAAATGCTATGAAACAGAAGTCGAGAGTGGAAGGACTAAAAGAGGGAGGCATAAATACCAAATTCTTTCATGTGTCCACTATTTTTGGAAAAAAAAAAAAGAACAAAATCATTTAAATAACAAAATCCTTGAGAGCGCCGATGACGGCATGGTTCAGTGGTTAAGTCGCTCGGTTGTAGTGGCGGCCACCAGAGTTCAAACCCCTGCTGGGCCAACGAGCTCGCAAGGCTTTACGCCTTCGCTGGGCCAACGAGCTCGCGGGTTTGAAGTGTTCTTCCTAGGGGATGAGGTCCCCCATGTTGTGGCCTCACTGGTTCATTGCTCCGGGCAAAAGCATTCGCGTGGAGCCGGAGGGCGTGTCGCACCAGCGTTGCCGGTCACATTAAAAAGTTTACCAGGCGCATTATCTTTAAAAAAAAAAAAAAAAAACATCCTTGAGAGCCAAGATTGCAGAGAATGAGAGAACAAGGGAAGAAAAAGTGAATCTATGACAAAATATATATAAATATATATCCCTCTAAAGCCATATGGGTTAGTATTCTAAAAACCATTTCAGATTCAACAAATGACTTAACGGCCAAAGTATCAAAGGAAAAAGCTGGTTGTCTTCAATATTGAAAAAGAGAAAGTTCATAGGACTAGATAATTTCCAAGCAAGTTTCCTGTTATGGCTTGAGAATAGGCATGAGCCACAATAATGGGAAGCTCAGGTCAAGGAACTTTTTCGTGGCTATATGTTGCCATTTGTCTATTTTTTTCCATTTCTATCCCCCAAATTTGGCTATTTTTAGGTTCTCTAGAAGTGTCAATTCGCCCATATTTTATAGATTTTCCTTGGTCCTAAAATAAAATCACCTCACATTAGAAACTTTAATTCTTTAGGATAGACACATATCACACTATTATATATAAAAATTACGAACCTAATTTCCTCATTTTATTAGGGGCTATTTTTTATTTTCTATACTCAACCCCATTTCAACATCTTTGTTTAAAATTCATATATTGATAGAAATTTTAGACATTGAATCACTATAAAAGTCATATATTAATAGAGATATCTAGGGATTTTCCAAGGATTTATAGATTTTTCAAGAGGTCATTTCTTAAAGTATACCCTGGCTCAGGCCAGCTTCACCACTTGAGCAACTTCTGAAAGAGGTCAGACCCTATATACTCTAATTTAACACTATCCTAAACTAGCATTCACAGGAGAAGAGATCAAAGGAGGGAAGGGTTCTAGAGAATACATAAAAATTAAAGGAGGCAATGCGCTAGAATAAAGAACAAAAAACTCTGCAAAAAACAAGTTAAAACACAAAAGAATGCGACCTACAAATAATGCAAAACCATACTCATCTCATATTGCAAAGTGTGAGGAGATTTTGGGGACTCCAATGTGAACATTAGATGCCCAAAGATTCCACTCAATCACAACATGAAACTCATGGATAGGAAGGTTTTTCTTACACCTAAGTGTCAAAGTGAGGTGTGCGAACTTCAATATGAATATCAAAACACCCAAGGAGTATGCTCAACCTCTACAAGGGAACTGGGACAAAAATACAGGGAAATGCCAAGAGTGCAGCCAATCTTCTTTATAAAGCCCTCCTCCAAAAGAGGAAGATCTGGATATTTGTAGTTCACCCTTAAAATGAAAGACAATCCACAACCATAGATTTAGGAAGAGATCTAACAGGTGAGATTTAAAGAGAATATTATCTATCAAGGGAGGCTCTTAATGGATTACTTGACCCACATTATTCATTTAAGGAGGCGGGGTGAAGTGTTATATTTATTTAAAGAGGCCACCACAAATCACTCCTACTCAACATATTATGTGTTCACTTGAATTTTAATTAAATGGGTATTTTATTAAAATTCAAGTGAACATATTCAATACATTTCTAACAACCTCTTGTTCACAAGCATCAAATCCAAAACTCAACGCCTTTATCCATTAGGCAAGGAGTTTAAAATATGCATACTCAACCGGCACAATCCTCACTTAAAATTCTTTTGTTTCTCCATTTGCACCAAAACAAGGGCCCAAGTGGCAGCCATTGGCAAGGTCAGGCAGCAACGCCCCTTGTAGGGTTTAGAACATATGAGAATAATATTTGAAGACTTCGCAAGTAGGTAGATGACAGAAAAATGGATTCAAAAATGCTTAGAAACAACATAGAAGCTAGGGATAGTGTAGGGGAGATTGTGCTCAAAAAACCACGCTTGAAGACAAAACAAAAGTCATGTGACGTAGAAGTGGGGCCCACTAAATAAAGCCCATCCAAAGAAGACAAGTGGATCCACCTCCAAGGAAATTGGAAAAGTCCTAAGCCTAGGCCCACTTAAAAAAGTTTGCTCCAAGGCAAAGAGGAAATGTATGGCATTAGCATCCGACCCTCAAGAAAAGTCTACTTCAAGTTGAAGCGACATGTCAAAGGAGGGCAAGTGAGATGTTAGAAGTAGATGGATGGAAAGCAAAATCAAGTAGGTCTAAGGGGACACAAGTAGAACTTGTCGTCTCACGAATGTTCACTACTTGAAAGTGCATTGTCAAAGATGAAAACTGGTGATGAAGCTTGCACACCATGGGGTCCAATCAAGGAGGCATGCCTACACCGTTTGATCAAGGGAATCCATGACTAGCAAACTTTTGTTTTGACAGGGTGCCTTGAGACTTTTCAAAGTTTCACTTTGCTTAAGGATTCCAACTCCGAAGAGGAAAGCACTTGCATGGACCCACCTTAAGGCAAATAGGGAGCTAATCCAATCTATGCAAGCTAGAATTTAACTCATAACCAAAGGTGAATAGTGTAGGAACCTTAGAATGATCCGCCACATACACCAGACATACAAGAATCTACCAACACCACATACAAGATCCACTAGTAACATAAATCACCATGCAACACAATCAACATATGTTGGATCCGCCACAAAGAGAAAGAAACCCACGACCATCTGGCAACATTCTAGATACAAAGGAGGGAATCGTCGTGAAGAGAAAAAGCCACGAACCAACAAAGGGAGGTCCAAATCCAAAATTACTACCAGAGCCAAGGCACAAAAGACCCAAACACAAACCCAACACTATTTACATGATGCTAAAGCAACTAATTAACAAAAAAGAAAAAGGGCTACCCAAGGAAAAGGGCCACTTTTAAACAATGAATTATATAGTGCAAACCTGGAAGATCTGATGAATAGCCAAAGGTTGTGTACAAAGAACAACAAACACCTAAACATTTTTGTTGTTCTATGCTTGACTTGTGTAAACTTCCTGGATTCAGACTGTTGTTCAAATCTTGTGCGTTGAGCACCACCAATCATGAGCGAGTTAACATCCAAAAGACTAACAAATTGCAAAGGATCCTAAAACATGCCTACCTCTAGGTTCCTCACATAAAAGTAACAAGGGACTGCCCCATTTGCTTGAAGTGCACATGGGTCCCCCAAACCATTAGAAATCTTTCAAGCAAATAGTTGCAAATAGAACTCAGACCACTGTCATCAAAAGTCCACGAGAACCTCTTTTGCTTGAAATGTGATTGTGCATGGGTTGTGCATTTTTCTTCCTCTTTAGCAATGACGTCATCAAATGCATATTCAAAGATGTCAAGCCAGAAGAACTGGAGAGGATGGAAAGGCTCGTCCATATCACTCATTGCATCCAAGAAGGGAAAGGAATCTCCATCATCAATAAATGGTGCAACCATGGGTTCGCCAAAAATATTTTCTTCATCAAGCTCAGGTTCCTTTTCTTACACAAGATGTCCAACAAGCACACAATAAATAGTAGAAAAGGCTTGCTCATATGAGACAAGCTCTACTTCCTCTTCAAAAACATAACACAATTCCTCCCGACCTATTTGCCTTGGGTGGGAACATCAATAGCAGCTGAATCAGCCAGATCTGGATATAGAAACTAATCTACAATTATAATGGGGGTGGGGGGGGGCCCACCCAACCCTTACGATTCAATAGGGTTTTAAGTCGGAATGGTAGTAATCCACACCTGTACCAATATCTGTACCATCCATACTAATGGCTATCTGTAGCACGCACCAATTATAGGCAACACCCAATGAGAATCATAGTGAGAATCCATCCACCCAATCAAGCCCCACTTATCTAATACACCGAACTCATCGTACTAAGGTCCAGTCCCAGTCTAAGCCCACCCATCATAGAAGGCATGTCCATATTGATAGCCATGCCCAATGCCCAACACCCTCCAAGTCTTGTAGCAGCATAGCGAACGAGAGACCGCCACGCCCAACTATATATCGATCAAGGCAGTGGCATGCGTATCACTAGATAAAATCCAATCGGTACATTCGGTACATCCAATCAATCGGGGGAAACTGCCTTTGCCACTGGGACTGGTTGGATGGTTCTACTTGCTCAGATGCCCCCGCCTCGCTATGCCCCCGCCGGGTTGTGTTGGCTGAGAGAGAACCAGTAGGCAGGTGCAGTGGTTGATTTATCAACACAACATCATTATTCCAAATAATAGCCCAGGTGTTCATAGGAATGGAAAGTTGGTGATAATTCCCCCCCACCCGCAAGACCCCACCATCCCCCCTACTATTCTAAGGGGCCTCGGGTGGGAGGAGATAGGTCCCGGAAGGGGGGTTCTATTTGAACCGAGATATTTCGAGGGTGAGGGATAACCTGGAGTTGGAGCCGCTGTGCTAGCTTCTGGCTGTGATGCTGATGCTGCAGGTGGAAAACCGCCGATGCGGGTCCTGAGACTGGATCAATTGGCTCAGATGCTTCCATTTCCCCCGCCTCCATTCCTGTCTATGTCGCTGCTAATGCCGCTCCAACGGAGTCAAATGAGTCAACTAGAACTACTGGCTATGAAACGCGCTACACCCTATCTTCGCCCCTGCTACTCAAGCTCCCACTCGGTCGACAAAGTCAATAGTACCTCTAACTCAATCTCTAACCGGATATGGATCAATGGGTTCAAGTTCTGAAGAAATTGCTTAAACGAACGGAACAGTCACTGATGCTGCTTGTTCAGATGCTGTTGGATCTTCATCCAGACGACGAGATGGCTATCGAAATGACTATGGATTTGGATCTGTTACTGGTTCATGCCCACGGGCAATGAGATCAACTGCTTCTTCCTCCCCCATCTCTCTCGCTGCTACCCCAGCTACTGGTGGTGCCTTTGCCTGTGTTCCAACGGGGGTGGGGCCCAGGAGGATATAGTTGGTGGTGGTGAACCCACTACCGATGCCTACGTTTGCTCTAGTGCCCAATCTCGGGTTCAGTGGTACGTACTCATTCACTAAGTTCCCCTATTATAGATGTGAATAGAGCGAGCGCTTGCCCCTAGGGACACCTACTGTGCTCCAGTTGCTGGCTCCATTAGAGGTGAACTACCCTGGTCCCATAGGCTCCTGAGTCCGCTTAGTCCGAAGGCCCACCATGTGCTAACGCATTGCCCAGGTAAATGAAGTAGTAGCTAACGCGCCGCCTATGGCAAGTCGATGCGCAGCAGAAGGAGGCAATGGTCGGAACAGCAGTGCGGAACAGTGAATGAATCCTATCCAATTTCCGTCCATCCCGATCCGGACGTGGTGAGAAAACAACGGATTAAGTCAACCAGCCCATCGACCGGTTCCGTTCTCAGGGACGAGCGAGAAATACCCACTGGGGAGGGGATGAGCCCAATGAACTAATACCCGAGATACAGGTACAAAGAGATCACTGGGAGGCTTGCTTGAAAATGCCCCTCTCTATAAATGCCCCTCTCTAGTGCCCCTCTCTCTAGTGCCCCTCTCAAAATGCCCACCCACCCACCCCATAAAAAATGCCTTCTAGTGCCCTCTCTCTAGTGCCGGAACACCCCCCCGACCTTAGCTGAGAAGGAATCCCGCAGTTCGCCATGCCACCAAATCTGACGGGATCTCAGAAGGAATCAGGCACCTAGTAATAGCAGGAAATCCAGCAGTTAGGAACGGGCAACCCTTACAATCTCCACAGGGGCAGCTGACCACTTGCAGCGCAACAGCGGATATTCTCCACTTCCAAATGCATGCAAGCCACCCGGTTAGGACAGTAACAATCGAACATGGAAACGAAGGATGGAACGAAGGATGAAGGAAGCAAGCAGGGAAGGATGCTAGATAAAATCCAATCGGTACATTCGGTACATCCAATCGATCAGGGGAAACTGCCTTTGCCACTGGGACTAGTCGGGTGGTTCTACTTGCTCAGATGCTCTTGCCTCGCTATGCCCCCGCCGGGTTGGGTTGGCTGAGAGAGAACCAATAGGCAGGTGTAGTGGTTGATTTATCAACACAACATCATTATTCCAAATAATAGCCCAGGTGTTCATAGGAATGGAAAGTTGGTGATAATTCCCCCCCACCCGCAAGACCCCACCATCCCCCCTACTATTCTAAGGGGCCTCGAGTGGGAGGAGATAGGTCCCGGAAGGGGGGTTCTATTTGAACCGAGATATTTCGAGGGTGAGGAATAACCTGGAGTTGGAGCCGCTGTGCTAGCTTCTGGCTGTGATGCTGATGCTACGGGTGGAAAACCGCCGATGCAGGTCCTGAGTCTCAGCAATAGCCTCTTCAAAGAGCACTAGCACACCGAGGCAAGAGTGTCTTCTACATCATATATTTCATGCTCTTCAAGAGCGTGTTCTTCTACAAGAGGTGCAAATCTGCTCTCATGTGAATTAGAGTGTGTTTCTTCCTTCTCTTCTACCTCTTGTACATGGAAATCCACTCCAAAGACTTCATCCACTTCCATTAACCCTCCATAGATGCCTTCAAAAAAAACTTGAAAAGAGTTGAAATCAAGGAGTTTTATTATTTTACCTTCCAACAAAGGTCGGGTGGGATTCACAACTATATTTTCCAACTATGCAATAGTAGAGGCAAACTATCCACTATAATGACTCAATTCCATCACCCTAGACATAAAGCCAAAATCTGGGACCCAAAGACTTAAGGAGACTTTACAAAATGATAAATAATTTTGAGGGCTACATAAGTTATGCTTAAGGTTATAAAGAATTTAAGGAATCTCCAATTACTTGATTATGTTTAGCCTAAAAGTGTTAAATGAATCAAAATGAAACAAGTGATGATTACTTGATAAAGTGGGTGTTAAATTAAAATTGATTAGTGACAAAAACCTAAGGTAAAATTTGAAGTGTGCCTTAATAATCCAAGGTATCAATTGCAGTGAACAAATAACATGATTATTGGATTTTATCTCGTCATTGGTTGCCAAAAGTGCAGGTCGCAAGTGAAAACTAACCAAAGTTGAAGGGGGGTTGTCTATATATGAGGGGCCTAAAATGAGTGGTAACCAAGCCAACAAGAAGCCCACATGGCAATTGAGCATAAGCCAAGGAAATCAGTTGATGTCGCATCAGATGGTGCAAAATAAAACCAAGAAAAGAAATCATGGTAAATTGCGTAAAACACTAGGATCGTGATTGAGGAATGTCAAAGAATAATTACTTGGAGGATGTGGTAACCCAAAAAATAATGATAACCAAGAGATTACGTGGTGAATGAAACAAAAGTCGATGTGTATTTGAATGGATCAAAGATCAGCAAAATGCCATGAACAAAATAGGAAATCACACCTAGAATCAAAGAGTTGAGAAATAACTATCAGGTGGAATTAAGGTTTCAAGTCCAAGGAATCAAGGAATGATGATGGCACAAAATGAACCAAGAAAATTATTGCTAGAAATCAAAAATAACCAGAAAAAGGAGCAGAGAAAATACATCCATGAGAGTCAGAAGAACTAGAGCGCTATAAAGCCAAGACAAATGAAGATAATGGGGTTCGCCAAAATGAAGAGTTGGGTGGTAAGTTGTTGTGTAAGTCCACAAGACCATGAGAACATCTCAATCGCAAGAGAGGCATTCGCTATTAAAGAAGACCACAAGAACTAGTAGCATTACTCGATTACCAATACTTGTACCCAATACGGAGCTAAGCACCCCTATGAGGGTGGTCGAGACAAACTATGGGCTCACTTCACCTAGTTGGCCACACATATGAAGGATACATCAAGATGCTATAGGAAGACCACCAGTGATAAATATCTAACCCTAATAATCCTAAGATGTAGCTGAATAATAGATATGGTCTATTGTAGGATGTAGTTAACTTAAACCCCGATATGTGTTTCATTTCATAAATTGAGATTGCTAACTGTAGGGTGAAGATTGATTAAGATTGACTTGGTGAAGGTGCAAGTGAGACCACAATAATGGATTCCTTCACTCAATTTAATTATAAGGAATAATGATGCTTGTTCGTATGCAAAATGATTCTAACCCATTGCATATGTCATGTCTTATACCATGTAATATAAAAGTTAGCATGCAAGGTTAAATCTAGGCAAGAATATACTAGCAAATAAACAAGAAACCATATTCACATAAAAGGGGTGTCACTGTGGAGATGCTATAGATGAAATGAGGTTCTCTCAATATAAAGTATCTAGGTTGGTAATAATTTAACTTGTTCTAAGGGATTTTATATCTCTATTTATTATTTAGCTAATAGTAAGTAGTTGTACAAAATTAGAGTACCCATCATTGAGAAAAGCAACTAATGCCTCTTTTGCGATTGAGATCCCTAAGCCAATAATTGGTTAAGAAGATTCATCCAAGAGGCTGAAATGAGTCCTCAAAACTTGTGAGACTACTACTGTAGATGTATGAACCACTCTTGTTGCCTACATTGCTTTCACCAAATAGGAATAGTTGAATGAAACGTTTAATAGTTTAAGAAAAATTGCAATGCCAATGAATATGTTCAAATGATGTTAATTGCTTGGCTTTTATAGATTAGATCCTTGTTGCTGATTGGGACTTGTATGTGGTTATTTGTGATTGGGCCAAGTTGAGCTAATCGCCTATTGTGTTGATTCTAACTAGAGTCTATAATATTTGTTAGGATAAGGGCTGTCATTCACCTTCAATCCTAAGTCTTGTTTAATTGTATTTAATTATTTATTTAATTGTTTGCACCCACATATTTGGGGCGTCCCACTTGGTGTCACTTGTAGTTTATATTCTGGCAAGTGTAAAATTCACTTAGTGTCATGGAAGTTGCTAATTGCAACTATGACAACTTGTAAGGCGTGTAAGAGTTGCCAAAAAGGAAAGAGCATGATGAGAGGGAGTTAATTGTGGACTTGAAGAAAATCATGGAGCAGTTATGGAAAAGTGAGAATAAGATTACTTGAGCACCCAAGTTTGGTAGTGACAATTTCTAATTTGTTGTCGCTTGACTAAGCTTGATTTGAGTGTTGGGATCTGCGCATGGATATGGATGCCTAAATTAGCTAGTGGTTTCCAGCACATCATTTTAGAAACCATTCATGGTTTTTGGTTTTGCTCATGCCTATCTATTGATTGTTCGAGTTGAAGGTTATTGATGATGTATTTGCAAGTACACTTATGCAGTTGAATTACTGGATATAAGTAAATTGTATTGATGTACTTCCTTGTTTGAAGACTAATACAAACTTGGGTCTTTTCAGTGGTGGGGTTTTTTCCCACAAGGGTTTCTCCATATATATCATGTGTTATTGCAAAGCGTTGTGGTTTGCATTTTTCTCTTGCAATGTTATTATTTCCATTTGCTACATGATCTATTAATTTTAATCCAAATGCACTAAGGAATAATAAATTTTAACTGTATTTTCACCCTATTATCAACATTTGGTATCAGGGCCTAGTTGGCTTGATTAGAAGGGGGGGCACCTTTCTTTTGGAGTGTTGTTGGGTTTTTTAGTGCAGTGGGAGCTTTTGTGTCTTTATGCAAATCAGATTCTGGTGATAGAGATCATGGCTACCACATCCCATACGGAAATCAAGAAGTTCAATGGCACAGGCTATGAACTTTGGAAGTTGAAGATAGAGAATCTCTTAGAAGAAAGGGATCAATGAGTAGTTATGAAAATTGAGAACAAACCCACAAGTATATCGAATGAAGACTAGGTAAAGATAGACAAGAAAGCCTGAGGTACTATACCGTTTGTCTTTCAGATTCTATTCTCTTGAATTTTTCTAATGAAACTATTGCATTAAGTTATGGAAGAGAATGGGTGAGATTTATCAAACTATGAGTCTCATTAACAAATTGTATCTTAAAAGGAAATTATATTCATTGAAAATGAAAGATGTAGACCCGGTTGCAAAACACTTGAATACATTTAATTTAATCTTGAGTCAGTTATAGTCAATAAATGTTAAGATGAAAAAAGAGGATAAATATATTTTACTACTCTGTTCATTACCTAAATCTTGGGAAAATTTAATTGTTGCACTCAGTGGCTCAATGACAGATCCAAAGATGGATGCCCTTGTTGCAACCTTGATTGATGAGGAGATGAGGAGAAAGTCTATGGATGATGGTTCTAAGGATGCATTGCATGATCCAAGGAAAAAGGTAGTGGTAAGCAAAAGGGGGGTAAGGATATGTCTAAGTACAGATCTAAATCTAAGGGAAGATCCAAAACCCCTCATAGGAGTAGGTTGAGATGTTGGAACTATGGTAAACAGGGCCATCTTAAGAAGGAATGTAGAAATAAGAAAAAGAATGTTGAAGATCCCTTTACTAACAAATCTTCAAATGATGAAGCTATTAATGGGTGATAGCACAATAACGTGTCCCACTTTTTAGCCTAAGTGCGATGCTCAAAATCAGCATTTTTCAATTTATGTCAATTATAGGGAACAAATGGTCAAGAATTTAATGATGATGTAAACTAATGAGTTGTGACATTTTCTATGTAGATTCAAACTATAATTTTTTTTATTTTTTTAAGAATTTTTTAATGAGTTGTGACAAAAGAACCGACAAAGGCCAAAAATTTAGATCTAACTAGTTAGGACCTTACTGAGTCACAAAGGGTTTGGGTAATGGCAATTTTTGCTTATGCACAATGAAAGGCAAGGAGTTTGGTGAAATTATCAATGCTTTTCATCTTAAAAGGCTTTACATATAAAAATCATAAAAATAAGTAGATAACTCTACATCTTGCATTTCATACTAGAATATAGCATATCATCATTCCATAGCAAATTTCAGTTTTCCTTGCCTAAACAAGAATGTCAAACAATCAATTTATAACATGTTTGCACTTATGATTTCCTTTTCCACATACCATTCCCCCGCTTCCTTAGAGTCACTTATGTTGAGCAGGAGATTGATTTTGGTCCATGTTTATATCATATCCTCTCCTTTCTTGATATTTGAACTCACATGTTTAAAATAGAAGCTAGCAACCTGGCCATCCGTCACAAAGAGTTAACCTAATGTTGAGTCAAGTTGACAAAGAAGCATAATAAAAAGCCATTTAAGTTTGTTAAAAATTAGTAGAAAGTGAATGTTTACCTAGTTTTGACCTTCAATGGTGAGCCCTTGCATCCCTTTGGTTGCATGGGATCAGGATTAGAGGGCACAACCTTATTTTTCATCTCATTTCGTTACTTTTTCCTTACTTGGATTTGGTAGCGAGCCCTTGCGCATTTACCTAGTTGTGTGGGACTAAGGACAGGGGACATAGAGTGCCCTTGCCTAAATCTAACTTTCAATGGTGAGCAATGGCATCTTCCTAGTTGCATGGGGCTAGGCTTAGGGGGTTGCAATTAAAAATAAGTAAAAGGAAAGAACAATCAAAACAAAGAAAGAAGAAGCTTAATGACATAAGTAATAGCATTCCTTATCATTCACAATCACTTTAGGCAGATTCCTCTTTTTGACTCTTCCCCATTTCCCTTGGTTTGACCTATTGGTCATCTCTGATCTAAGTCTCAAGTTAACTTGTGAGCTCTATTTATTCCTACAAAAAATGTTTGATGGGGATTAAAATGGACTCTTGCCCACTATTTACTCTATACCTCCCATCATCCTCGTTCCCTGATACTATAATTCCTAAACCAGTCCACAGATATTTGTCAAACTATCACTTGGATATTCTTTAAGCAAAGCTAAAATTTAAAAAGATTACAAATATATAAAAATTGTTGCGTATCATTTTGCTACATTTCATGACAAGAATTAGCACATGCATTCGTGTAGGAATAAGAAGGTACACAAGCAAAACAAACTTTAAGCAATCCAAATGCAAGCGAGAGAGTGTAGTTACATGAATCCACTCTTTACTTGATGGCCCTGAGTTAGTTTGCAGCTTTTGCAGTCTCTATCAATAGGTGTTAGTGTTTAAGTAGCGAGCGTGTGTTCTTAGAAGCAGTTAGTGCTTGAGGGAATGTCATTTAGTGTGATGTCCCGATATTGAGGCATTGTTTAAATTAAAGATTTAAACATCACGATAAAGGTGATGAAGTGGCTTTTGTAAAAAATGGTGTTTGTCGTGTCCTTTCCATCGTCAATATATATAATATTATTTAATGAATAATATTTAATATACTTATTAACAAGAATATATTATTATATTTATAAATGACATATAAATATTATTATAAAAAATATAAATGCCATGATAAGAGACCGATTGACTAAGGCCAAAGCTAAACTCAAAAGTAATAAAGACTAGTCAGCGATCATTGTTAGGAGAGTTATACAAATAAGACAACAAAGTCTTATTTATTTACAAGAAAATGGTCCAATTAAGGAAGGAAGCGCATTAGTTAATTAAGTCATAAAGTGCAGCCTTCCTTAATACCCACGATGGGCAGTCAGCGCTCCTCTAAAAGGCACGAACATAGGACAGCAAAGGGTGCAATTCCAAAAAGACATGACTTTCCACAAGGGAAAGTGTCATCTAGGAAGTATAAAAAGGAAACTCCTCCCTAACAATTGGATCAATCAAGAAATATTCTGTAATGTCCCCGTTTTTGGGTTCCCTAGCAGTGCGGTTGTCATTGACCTTTTGGGTTTGTGTCAGCTTGTTCAAAGGGGTAAATTGATGTTACTAGTGAACTCTAATGGTTTAGAGGAGTCATATGATGCTCTCAGATGTTATTTCTGACTTCCGGTTTGGGCTCCAAGATTCTTGGAGGGAGTGGCTATAAGTCGGTCATTTGGCTCCATTTATTATTATTCTTCACCGGGATCACTCCAGTGCAGTCTGTTTTTTATTCCGATGCATTATGGCAGTTTTTGCAAAATGGGTGTGTTAATGACTTCATATTAATTATTTTACTAAGGTTGCCAAATATTAGTTAAAATATTTATAAGGCATCTTGGTGTTATAGCTCATCGGAACCGATATGAAATGTTTTAAATTATGGATGCATTAAACAAGGACCTTGTGTGTCAAATTATTATTATTTTAATAAAAAGGTCCTTTTCGGAGCAAAAAGGGGAGTTTTATTTAAAAGTAAAATAAATCACTTTTTTGGAGCAATAAGGTTTAATTATTTATAAAGTGATTTTTAATTATATTTTCCCCAAAGTTTCAATATGTACTTATAAAAAGGGAAGTTGGGAAAAAAGAGCTCATTCTTGACTTGATATTTCACGAGAGTTTTCCATGAGAGCTGGAACTTGCAGATTCAGCAAACCCTAGGACGAAAACTCTTGAGTCTTTGGCTCTGTGGATGAAAATCCACTTGGTCAATCCTTGGCGGAGTCACACAAAGTTCGCAAGTGCACTTATTTGGTTCAAATTTGAAGGTTTGGAACAGAGAAATGCATATATATTTTTGCAAGTTTTGTGTTTTGGCTTCCAAAGCGTTTTGATGAAGATTTGAGGAGTTATGGCACACATTTCAATGCAGGTTTTGTGAACAGCAGAAAACATATTTTATAGTTGCAGATTTGAGGAGAGCTTTGTGGAGTTTTGGAGCTATTTATGCAGGCCGTACATTCTCAGCCATGGCCATACATCCTTGAGCAGCATATATGCAAGTTTTGAATGAGTTTCTACTTGAAATCTTGGCGTAGTGGGACTTTTATCATCCACAGATCATAGCAGAGGGTTTATAAAGGATTTATGACTGCTTGGAGGGCCATACTTCTCTACATCAGCATCTTAACCAGGCCGTACAGTTGCAGCTGAGGACGTGAGTTCCCAGAGACTCCAACACCTATCTTTTGGGTTAGTTCTTGCTTGTACTTGGGGCGCCATAGCATTGGTATTGCATTTGTATTGATTGCAAAGAGAAAGATTCAATGACTTAAGCAAACTGAGCATATTTTGTATCACATCATTGCTGGTCCATGTACAGCAAACATGCAAAGTTGAAGTAATGCAAATGGGTATGCTTTTATAATTCATTTTGAATGATTTTTTGAACTGGGTCATTGCTCTTTTATGCATATCTATTATAGTTTTTTTGGGTATTTGTTGCATGCTTCATTTTCATTGTTATATTGCAAAAACAAACACATGCAAAAACAAAACAAACCCTAAACCAAACAGCAGAACAGAAAACAAAAAAATATTGGCATAAAACCCTACCTGGACAGCGGATATTACATATTCTCTGAGTAAAAAATATAGCAGTCTCATCAGATTGGCCAGCAAGTAATCATACTCCTTTATAAATAGCAGACTTTGGATCTGCAAAGGATATATTTATACAAAGCAATTATATTATTAAAGCATCAAAATGGATATTGTGTAACAGGTCAAAACAGCACCTATCAAATGATTTATTGATATTATTGTGTCTTACATGAATAGAACTCACCCATCATAGGGGGATGACAAGTAGATAATGGAAGGCAACCCTACCATACCCCCCTACGGGCCTATTTGGAGGAAATACTGATCAGCACCCCTACCATACCTCCCTAGAGGGACCTTATGGAGGCCTTGTTGACAGCTTACAACCTATAGTTCAATACTTCGGGAATTAACTGTGTGCAAGTTTTTACCTCAACGTTTCGGATCAAACTCCATGATCCATCATCAGGAGAAAGAGCAAGAAAAGAGAGCCAAAACGTTGAGGTAAAAACTTGCACACAGTTGATTCCTGAAGTATTGAACTATATCATTATGGACTATGGAAATTTGATGTCTCTTAGCTTACAACCTGCCAAGCCCCCCATTAGGGTCTGTATGGAGAGGAACTGAGTAATAGCCTGCCATGCATGGAGGTATTGTTTACCAATCAATGTCTTGCCATCTCCACTATGATTGAGTTGAGTGAGTGAATAAATGGATTTAATTATATAATAATAAATAGTTGATCAATCTATATGAATATTGTTTATACGCAAGGAAATCTTATCTAACACTTACATTTCAAGAAGTATGTTTGTACATCTATATTTTGTATATATGTTTCCTATGTTATGATTGCAGATTTAGAGCACAAGAATGATGCAGTTTGAAGATAATCTAAATGGTAATTCCGAAACCCTAACCCTAGTTTTTGGATATTTGAAATCTTCTAGGGCATATTAAGTAGGGGGAAATTACATTTAGTTTTTGAGATTTTGTACCCCTGAGGCCCTCCTCAAGTCATTGATGGGTAAGGATTCTCTTTTGTGGTGTTGTTGGGTTTATGAGCTTGTTAGCATTTTCTTGGTTTCCCATTGTGTTTCTGGATTTCGATAGTCTGCAGTTTTTCATTTCAGTAGTTTAGCTTTCCTTTTGGTGTGTTCTTTACATTCTCTTGTTAACCTTTACTTGCTTTTCATTGTTTCCTTTCATTTGTCCATTGTAGTAGCTTTTGTTTTCCATGCAACATTCCTAACTCTTAGCAATGTTTCTCGCTGAGGTTGTTGAATTGTTCCTTGCAACATGTTTATTAGCTATGAGTTGCAATTGTTTGGTTAGCTTTTCATTTTTGTTGGAAGTATATCTTTTGGAAGTATCCAGCAACTAGCAAAACAAGTAGTGGCCTAAACCCTGCACAAATGGTAAGTCCTCATGTCTCTCATTTTAATTAGTAATATTTGGCATAGAATGCCATGACGCTACATTTGAATCTATTTTCTTTTCAGTTTACAAGAATTGGATGATCATTGGGCGATGGACAAGACAAGTAATATCTTAATCCCCACAGAAAATGATGAGCTTTCTTGTCCATCTAGCCATTTCAAATTTGCTAAGAATGTTTATTTGTTGCACTTGATTGCATTCTTTGTGTTTTGCAGGCTTGAGCACAAGGCAACAAACACCTATTGTTGTAGGTAAGAATGAGTCAATGACCCAAAATTCCTGCCTCATTTTGCAAAGTGGTGCTTCGCTAGTTATGCATCGCTCCTACTCCAAGGGGGAGAATATGTAAGTACCCAATTCTCCACTGTAACATACACCCCACTATATGTTTTCCTCCTGACTGATTTTTTGTGTTTTTTTGATGATATACTGTTTATGGTTTTATGGGTTGTTTTTGCATGTTTGTTTTTTGCATTGCATGTTTGATATATGAAGTAGATAAACAAACCCAGAAAATATACAACTAATTTGCATAAACAAAAGGCAACCCAGATCAAAAACTAATTAAAATGAAATACCCACTTGGAAAACTTCAACTTAGTTCATTGCCGGAAATGGGTACAGCATTACACCTCCATTAAAACACCTCGAATCTCATACATGGCATGAAGTATAATGAATCTAGTGGCTGCAATGTTCAAACAGTCCCCAAACGCCAAGATAAGAAGAGTTAGATGAAGCAAAAAGGTGGAAAGAGACTTCTAGATAGCCCCACGTCCCCTCTCAGCACTGTATGGCCTGTAGCAGCAGCAACACCAAGTAAACACCAGAAAATTCCTCTTTTTCTTCTCTGTTTTGGACTGAACACAATCTTTGCCCCTAATCGAGCCTCAAGGAATAGATGACAGCCATTACAAAGTGCAGAAATGCAAGAAGGAAGTATGGCCCTGCGCAGTGGTACGGCCTGCAAGCTGGTGGTATGGCCAAATCAGAACTCCCAAACAGCAGATAAAACCCTCCTCCAAAGCACTCAATCTGCTCAATAACAGTACTACTCTGGCTGCAAATCAGAACTTCGGAAAGATATCTTCATTCCACACTCGAATCTCCTCAAAATGGGTTTCCTGAAAGCATAAATGAGACTCCAGGATGAAGCCTCCTCAACCCCTTCCTGATGCACTCTCTCATACATGAGGAAAGGCGAAATGCAAAGGTTTCCGTCTCTGCAAATCGAAGATTAAAGCCAAAGAGCCAAGCTCAAAACCCCAATGCTAGAGCAACTCAATATCAAAGCAAAATCACATAAGCAAGCATATGGAAATGAGGTTTCTTTTTGCCTTTTAACTCCCTCAATCCCCAATGCCCAAGATGACAGGGAAACTTAATATTTTTTATTTTTAAAACAACCCCTTTATTCTTCATGAGGAGGGCGCCCCTCCCTAGGCACATCACCTTTTTAACCTTAAGTTATAACTTAATGTTATAACGTTAAATTATAACATAACTTAAAGTAACCACAAAATATAATAAATTTAATTTAATTTAACTTATATAAAATCGATATAGCTCTAGAAGATTCAACTTCCCGAATCTCGTGCCCTGGCTCCTACACTGCCCTACCAAATATTGAAATTGGCTCTGTCATGACTTACTATAAATAGTAAGTCCTCAAACTGACTCCCTAAACACTGTCGTTAGCCTACGGGAATCCTATGATAGGCTAACCCTGGTCCTCTGGGGTGGTGAGCTAAATGGGGGACATTACATCCACATGCAAACATTTCTAGTCTAGTGATGATTGATCACCTAAGAATACCTATATGGCACAAAAATAAGCAAGCAAATGATCCTTTTCCTCAGGTCATTTTCCCATAGACCCCCTTTACACTTCTCTAATGTATCCTAGAATCCTCCTTGTTCCCCTAATTTTCCTTGTTTGCTAGCCTCTAATTTTTTGTTTCACCAATTTTGGCAAAACCACTACTTTCATGTGGTAGGCAGTTGTGAAACCATTGAAGCAGTTGCATAACCACCGCAATGATTTTGCAACTGTCACAAAGATTTCACAATCACCACAACCATTTCAAGATCGCCTATCTGCTTTGCAACCTGCCTTGTAATGCCTCCATGTGCACCCAAAACCCTAATTTGATTGTGTTCAATTTGTGGGTGGGTTTCACAATAGCAAACAATCACAAGAGCTACATTCAAGATGCAGCAAAATAGTTCCAAGTATAAACCCCCTCCTCCCCTCCACTTCCTCACGTCATTTTGTCCATAGATCCCCTTTAGAATTCTCTAACGTATCCTATAATCCTCCTCATTCCCCTATTTTTCCTTCTTTGTTTTTCTCGCCTTTAATTTTTGGTTTCACCAGTTTGTTGAAACCGCCACTTTCATGTAGTAGATGATTGTGAAACCATTGTCGCAATTACATAACAACCGTGGTGATTTCACTACTATCACAAAGATTTCACAATCACTGAAACAATTTCAAGATCGCCTATCTTCTTTGCAATTCACCTTGTAATGCCTCCAAGCACACCCAAAACCCTAATTCAACCCCCTCCATTCCTCTTCCTTACAAAAACTTGTTTTTGGTCTCATTTTTTTGCATAGGATAGATAAGTGAAGAAGCATTCAAGCAGCACAGTACTCTGCATTTTCTGTTGTTGGCCTCTGTCAGCCATTTCTTCACATCATAGCTTAGTTTCCAACTTCTACCCGACCTTAGGAGTGAACACGGGTCATTTGCTTGCAAGAGAAGGATCATATTGGTGATAATCTGAGGACAACGACCATTCCAGCTTGCTCCATGTCTGCAGCACTCTGCTCTAAGTGTGGATTTCATGTTTTTAGTTTAGTATAATTTTTAAAAAATAGATTTCTTTAGCTTACTTAAGACTTAAACCTATTTGTGATCATTTTGGAGTTAATTCTATTAGCTTTGGATTAATTAGATTGCATCTGGTTCATTTTAATTAGTTTTAGATCATTCTTTTAATATACAGATCTCTGGCATCTTCTTATCATATGCCTACAACAGCCATTGCCATTCCTAGCTTCACACAGCTGCTTCTAAGTCACATAAACATTGATCAAAGCCTACAAAATCTTCCTTAGTCTGAAATTCTGTTCATCCTTTTTGTTTCAGATCATGATCACCACTTTTGTCAAAATCGGTCCCAAAAACAGTCAAGCTCTCCCTGTTGAAAAATGAGATTTTCACAATAAGGAATTGCTTAGGCCAGTCCTCCAGTCCTCTTCACTACAACAATCCTAAAATCAGTTTTAGTTATCTGGTTTTGATCTTAAAGCATACATTCTTGACCATTGTGAAATCTGCAGGCTTGTTTATTCTCACTAAGCTCTTTGGATTGCATATTAGTTTTCTTTTAACTGCATAATATTCAAAAATCAATTTGAAAATCATTGCTGTAATTTATGTTCAAAGTCCTCAAGAAAAATAGCTTTTGCATTTCTGTGTGTGAACAGTCATCTACATTTTGAAAAGCAAAAATTTAATGTGTTCCATTCAACATGTAGGTTGTAGATTTGTGTTTTTTTCATGTCTCCTCCCCTATGGGCTAACGCAATGACCACCAACTTGTTTACAAGGAAACAATATTTCTATTATTGATAATTAGAAATCAATTACTAGTAGCACTCCTATACAATAAGACAAATACAATATAATCATATATATAAAGATTAGAAAGCAGTGATTGATATGTGAAGTAAAGTATTTCATTAAGACAGCAATTAAGGAAGATATATAAGGTGTGATTCATATTAAAGGTGGTCAGCGGCTTTGTTTTGATAAATAAAATAGTGATCAATAATTGAAAAAGGCAGCACTTTATATAATACAAGCAGTGATTTGTATTACTTCACAAGGCTATGGTTAAAAGGTAAGAGGCAACGATCCATTTAAGACAGCGATTATTATTTATTTAGACAAGAGCCGACAATTAATATATGACATGGAGAAAAAGACAAAAGTGCAGATAAGACAAAAGTCTTAAAGGATATGAGATTTTAATGAGCAGCGATTCCTATAAGGACAGCAATTTCGTTTTAAGAGGAAAGCCATTAATTTAGAAAAGGTGCGATCATGAAGGGGCAGCAGTTAGAAGATATGTATGTATGAAAAGTGACCATCTTTTGCATAGGATGTATCACTTCATGAAGGTATATATACTTTGTGTTTTGATTGGCATTTGAGGAAAAAAGAAGTATTAGAAAAAAAAGATATATTTCTGAGTAATAATGAAGAAATATATATTTCAGCAGAGATATATCTGCAAGAATAGCTCAGCAGTGATGCCTATATATGTAATAATTGATAACAGAAAAGCATTATTTATTGCAGTCATTCTATAATCCTATCATCCTCTCATTCTATCAATCTATTATCCCATCATTCTATTATTCAATTATTATATCATTCTTTAATTTTATTCTTCCATCGTTATATCATCATGCTATTATTATATCATCCTTTATTCTATCCTTCTACTCTTCAATCATTCTATAATTTTATCATTCTATCATTCGATTATTCTATCATTCGATCATTCGATTATTCTATCCTTCTATTATTCTATCATTCTATTGTTCTATTATTGAATCAATCAAATCAGTTTATCTGCACTCAGCAGACAAGGGCAGAAGTCAGCATTGGCTAATATATTTGCATAGCAGTCTTATGTTTTAATAAATGTTGTGGTATGCTCTATCATGATTATTGTGTATAATGGTCTCTATGAAAATGGATATATTTAGTGTTTGTAATTCTCATCAAGCATTCATGAGGAAGAGTGGGGGAAATACCAGTAGGGTGAGCAGATACTAGATTTCTTTCTAAGTACGCCACTCCAAATTGGCCACTTGGAGCCAAGGGGGTGAGTGTCTGCCCTTGGGCTTAGAAAGGAGAATCTATGGGCCTCCTCTGGTAGCCTTTTCCCCAATCTCTACATGGATTGGCTGTGGGATGGTTTCAAGGAGTTTCCAATCATAAGAGGGATGGATAAGGCAGCATAAATAGGGAAAGCAGATACAAGTGTATCCACTAAGTACGCCACCCCATGTTGAATGACTGTGTCTGCCACTTGGGGCCAAGAGGGATGGTATATCCGCTCTTGGGCTTAGCAAGGAGAGCTTCGGGCGGACTTACCATGTTTCTCATCCAAGTCCTATTATGATTAAACTTCCACTATGCATTATAGATGTTGTATAGTTTATATAATATGGAAATAGTTATGTATTTTTACATGGTTTAAATATATAAGACATTCATTATATATGTTTTGGATCATATGAATTATATTTCCAATATTATCTAACATGATTGCAGGACCTAAATCAAGATTCATCTTGCTTAAAGCACTTAATTAGTAAGTTATAACCCTAACCGCATTAAACTTGTGATTCTAGGGCAAGATTAAGGGCAGTTCCAAAAAGGGGACATTACAGTTTTGCATTGCATTAAAAGAAGCATTGCAATTTTAAAACCTCGTATCTTTGCTTTTTTGGAAATCAAAAAGCTTGCATTTTTGGAAAAGATTGTTTTCTTGCATTTCCTTGCATTCCTGAGAAGTTTTAGAAGTTGTAAACTTGTTCTTTTGCATTTTTGTTGAAAAGTTGCTCTCTTGCAAAAGTGCAAAATTTGTCAAAGTGCATTTTTGTTTTTTTGCATTTTTATAGGAAAAGCCATTGGGAAACAGTCATATAGGAAGACTTTGCACATTGATCTGCACGCCATTATTAGTTTCATTTCATTGAATTTGTTTTCCTTCAAAATTAGCATAGTTTGCTTTCAGCACTTCACTTTCTGTCAAAATAATGCAAAATCCAAAAACATTTAAAAAAATCAAAATCAAAACAACTTAGGTCAATCAAAACACACTTCTCTGAGTTGGAGGTCAATCAAAATACACTTTTCTGTATTGGGACAGCCCAGTGTCTTTCAAGTGCAAACTGACATAGATAGCAGATTGCAGCAACTGGTTTTTGCCTCTACCCCAATTCTGGTCCTCATTGTCAACCAACTGAATGCTATAAACAAGCAAGTCAGAGATGTGGAAAAACAACAAGTTCCTAGAAATAGCATCAGGAGAAGGTGATCATTGTCGGCTCTGCCTCTTGATCCCCAACAACCACCCCTTGGCCTTAGATTGGTTTCTATTGACCTTTTGCAGCTTGATCCAGCTCGTCCCCAAGAAGTCACATGTTTTGGTCTTCCATATGCACAAGTTCTATTGTCACAGATTTTGTTTGGGCTCACCTCTTGTTGCAATGATTCACCATATGTACTCTTGGTTCTCTCCATGAGTCCCATTAACACCAAGCCCGTGCGCTTCTTGCAAAACAGAGTTACATGTTTTCATAATCAGAAAATACTCAAGAAAATGATTTTATAGTGTATAGGAAATTGCCACATGTCCCTTGGGGGCTTGGGTGTTTGAGTCTGTAGATTTCTACCACTGATGTATATATAGGAATTTGAATGTCCAAGATTGTGACACTTGTCACAGTCTCGAACTTTGGATTCTTAGGATTTCTGCTCAGGGATTTCTTCTTTAGAAGCCACTCTTAAGTCTAAACTGTAAACATTAGTAAAATAGACCCAAGTTTAAAAACATATATATATATATATATATATATATATATATATATATATATCAACTCCTCGGTGACTTCTGAATATGATAATTTGAATGAACCCTTTTGGAACTCACCATTGGTCCACGGTTTAATCAGGTTATAATTTGGAATATTTCCACTTCAAGACGTGATAAAGCAAACCCTATGATTAACCTAAATTGACATCAATATGCCGTGATAAACAATGATTACTAGGGTTGAGATCAATTTAGGCACATTAAAGGATATAAGCATCTGGTAAGCAAGTCAAATTTAGTAAACCTAAATCCAAAGGATTTCTCGTGTTTGCCAGGCCATTGCATCAAAATCATCAAGTGTTTTATGCAAAGGCCAAGAAATGTAACACTACAATAATCTCCAATTAAAACACAAGTTAGAGTCAATTAGGCACTTAAGAGATGTAAGCCCTTGGTAAACAAGTCAAATAGTTTCAAAGAATTTTCATGTCTATCAAGTTATTGCATCCAAAAACGTCAAGCTTATTGTGTGATGGTTAGAGACAAGTTAGGTATGAACATCTTGATAACCAAACACCTAACTTTAAACACAACAATTTTATATCTGAAGTTGAACTAGGCTTCAAAGTTCCCTTGGGTCAACGATTTTATCACACAATAAGTTCTTTCACAAGCATATATTTCTCAGATTATGTCCCTAGTAAGACCTAGCACCTATTTGCATGGGACCGCCTACTTGACTCCTCGGGCTTATCAAACTATCAAGTCATCGGCAATATAAGTCATTACAACCCAATTTAAATGATGTGATAAAGGAACAAAGCCAACAAAACATTAAACGAAATTGAAGTTTGTTCCTCAATTCGATGAACCTATTGGGGGAAAAAGACATGTCAAGGAGATAAAGTCATGCGATAGGAAAATCAAACATGATAGGATTATGAAATGAGACCTAAACAAAATAAAATTTGGATGCCATAAAGAACCACACCAAAATTAGAGATAAAGCAAACATACTACCTCATGACTTGATCGGAGCTATCAACAAATAAAACTAGAAAAGTAAGGAAACTGATAAGGAAACCAAACACATGAGGTTCAATTCAATATGGCTAAAGGATTTCTCATGGTTGTAAAGTTATCATGCCCAAAATACTAAATCACTTATGCGATAGCACGAGAAATGCAACCCAGACATGAGAAACAAGTTAGCCTATTGGGGGCAAAAGACATGTCATGGAGAAAGTCATGCGATAGTAAAACCAAATGCAATAGGATTATGAAATGAAACCTAAACAAAATGATACCTAGATGCCATAAAGCGCCACATGAAAATTAGAGATAAAGCAAACATACTTGGGACCCACCTCATCACTTGATCGGAGCTATCTACAAATAAAACTAGAAAAGTAAGGAAATGACCACGATAAGGAAACCAAACATGAGAGGCTCAATTCAATATGGTTAAAGGATTTCTAATGCTCGTAAAGTTATCAAGCCCAAAATACTATCTCACTTATGCGATAGCACAAGACATGCAATCTCGGACGTGAGAAACAACTTAGCCTAATTTTATAAGATTTATCACATTCGCAAAGCTATCACCTCTAAAATCATCAAGTTCCCTATGCAATGGTGAGAGAAGAGTAACTCCTATAGTAAACCATGATTAAGACCTAAGAGTCCGGTTAGACATGAATATCATGATAACTAATACCTAACTTCAAACACAATTTTGTATCCAAAAAAAATCTAGGTTTAAGAATTCCTTATATCTGCAATTTTATTGTGCAGCAAGTTACTTTGGAAGCTTATACTCTTGCGAGATAAGATTTTGATGGGAAAACTCACCCAAGCACAGTGGATCAATTTTATCTAGTTAAAGGATTTCTCACATTCGTGACTTAGTCCACAATAAAAAGTATTACAACTCAAGCAATTTGAAATGATAAACCAAACACGAGGAGAATAGGCAAAATAGAAAACTATCCCTCAAGACCAATACCTATTGAAGGAAAAAGGCATGTTAGGGAAACAAAGTCACGGAAGGAGGAAACTCAAACACGAGAAGTTTATGAAATGAAACCGAAACTGATTCAAAGGTCTTAATACTACAAGGACCATACTAAAAGCAAAAATTATGTGAAAACACCCTAGGACGCACCCTATCACTTCATCAGTGCATCAGAGCATCAAAGCTATCAACAACCAAAACCCAAAAAAGTAAGGAAATGGCCACAATAACCCACTTGCAAGTGAGAAAGAAATTAAAGCCAATGTAAAACAAACACAATGAACCCCAGCTAAAAAAGGATTCCCTTGGCCCTAATGAGACATATGTAAATTTCTTTAACGTGGGCAATCAAACAAAAGTGACAATAGACCAGGGGACAAAACCAGGGACACCAATCAGGAAAAAGTTTGTGAAGAAACCAAGCAAGCACATAGGTCTGTCTGACAAAACCAAAATTAAAAGAAAACGGAGCAAACTAAATAAAATAAAACAGGGGCCACGAGTTTGAAACAGGCTTGGGCCTATTGAGGCTGTTGGTGTTGGAAATAAGCCACACCTGGACCGACGATGGACTGGTCCAAGAGGGGCCAGTAGCTCGGTGGTAGAGCACTCCAGCAGCAAATGGAAGGTCCTAGGTTCGAGTCCTAGCTGGTCCATGTCTCAACATGGTATCAGAGCTAGGCCCAGGCTAGGAGCCCCAAGCACACGAGAGGTGTGGCTTAAGGGGGGGTGTTGGTGTTGGAAATAAGCCACACCCGGACCGACGATGGACTAGTCCAAGAGGGGCTAGTAGCTCAGTGGTAGAGCACTCCAGCAGCAAATGGAAGGTCCTAGGTTCGAGTCCTAGCTGGTCCATGTCTCAACAGAGGCAACAACAATTACAGCACTTAGGAAACTCATTTCTAAACACAAATAAATTGCCTCTTTTAGCAAATACCAAGAGGATAGTGTACAAATTCAACTAAATTGTTTTTGTGAGGAATAAAAATTGATGTTGGTAAATCAGCCATGGTATATCTATGCTAATCACAGATCATGTACATGTAGGTAAACCAAGTGTTGGAGAAATTTTAGAATTAAGTAAATTATGTATGTTACCAAATCAATCAACACTATGACCTATTTTCCTTTAATCTATCCTTCCACTCTTAAGGTAGGGTGTCATACTATCCCTCTAATAGCAGCCAAAGATGCATTGGACAGATCAATTGGCCCTCCTTGTCATGCATCCTCTAGAGGGTATGCATCTTTAATCTTGTTCACCACCGCTGCTACTCAATTCACCCAGCATCTCGACAAACTGAAGTTGTCCCTCAGCCATATATTTGTGCCCTAGAAACAACAGCATGAGAAACAACAGCTCAACTTCCTCAAATCTTCTCAAACTGCTTTACTAGCATTCATTCCAGCGCTACGTGCCCTGTTTGCAACAATACTCGGGGTGGTTCTAAAGGTAAAAAGGTAAAGGTAGTTATTTGAGTCACCACCAAGCACAAATACATGCCTTCACTATCAAGCCCACTCAATTTGTACTAGGATAGTTTCCAATGAGTGTACTAGTTCACTTGCTTGAATTCTTTACCTTAAAACAATTTTCCATATGATTTGACTTATGCAATAGCTCCGTCCAAGTGCGCTAGTTTAGGAGTCTTCACAAATCGCTTTAATTCATCATTCAAAGCATTGTCAAACACGAAGGCTCCTCTGCAAGTTAAAATCCACAAACCAACATGCAAAGTCGTCTAAAAATTCCACTCTATATATAATAACTCTCGCATCTTTTGATGTAAATTCCTCGACTCTACATAGTGGTCATCACTTTTATCATACACATGAAAGAAAGAGAAAATGGATCTAAGTTATGGCATGCCACCGATCTTATGCAGTCAACCACCCTCAGGTGCAGCAATACAAATTGCATGTTTTATAAATCAGTCATTGGATTTATGTTACAAAAGATATCATGGCTTATAAATCCTAAACCATAAAATCTGGGAATGTCAATTTTTTGCATTCCTACTACTTTCAGCTCTAGGACGGTTATTTCTCTTCTTTCTTGTTCATCCGCTCTTATCATTTCACAGTATGCTCGGAAGTCACAAACCAATCTAAAGAAATCATCATTGGCATTGTAAGCTCTCATTAATATTATAATTGGATCTTCATTAAAATCTCTGGCCTATTTTTTTTATTGAAGAAAACTCATATTCGGCCTTTAAAAAATCAGCCCCACATGAAGAGAAGAGTGATGAGATGCAAAAGGTGTTGCATGGTTTGTCATTTATAATCTCAATATTCTGAACCAAAGGCTGGAAACGTTCGTCCATAATCTGATTAAACTCGCTTCTATATAGTTCTTTTTCCAAATCCATTGTGAATTAATATTATAAAGCACAAACCCGCAAATTCGTCTCTAATCAAATGAACCGAGTTAGGCTACGAAACAACAATGTAAAAATTTCTACACAGTTTTATTCATACCAAGTAAGCAGATGGGTGATGGAATGAAAAATGGAAACGCAATTTCCAACAAGTGTATACCTGCTGGACATGTTTGCCTGTTTGCCCTTCCCTTCCAAATGAAGTGCTGTTGCGTCTCCCACCCGCCCACAAACCCTTCCTGCACCTTTATAACAGACGCAAATCCTGCCTTTAAACTCTTCTAATGGGTAAAACAAAACCAATGGGCGGACAAAGACTATATTGGGATCAGATTTACTAAAAATAACTTCTTGTTAGAATTATTGACTGATTCCAAGAGCTAATTGAGAGAAAATGGTCTCTAGTTAGATTTTAATAACATATCCATGCCCATTTCCCTTATAGGAAAGATTTTAATAATGTCCACAATGCCACAACAGCTAATGGGACCAAGAGCACCACACAGCACCCTTAAACCAGAATACCCATGCTTTATGAAGTTTGTAATTTCTTCTTGAGATTAGTGCTTTTGCAGTGAATTTTGATCAAGAAGTTTGCAGTTTTGCTTAGCCTTGCCTCTTCAAACAAGGTGCTTAAATTGGTGATTTTTAAGGTGTCGTCATAATTGGAATGAATGTCGTTGTATGCAGAGCATTCCAAGACGAAGTGTCATTCCATTTCCACCACATCTTTGTTACAAAAAAGGTAAAATTCTCTTTTCCCATTCCTCTTTAGGAATCAACCATCTGCCCATTTCACATCTAAGATGAAGTGAGCTAGTCCTAAATTGTACTATCAGCATTTTTGCTTTCCACTTAATATCTGCTCCGATGTAGGCTTTTTCCTCATGATCACCCATGGGGTTAAATTCTTTGATATAATAAACTTTTTTTGATGTCCTTAAAAGTAATGATTTGCTTATTATTATGTATATTTTTTTATAAACTTTGGATTGTTTTGATGAGAGTGTATTTAATATCATGATTAGTTTACAAGTGGTATATTTTTTCATGAATTTGACTTATGACATCACTACATTCCGATCTGATTATCACTCATCCCTAAAGATTGATTATAATCCCTATATCTCTTATTCGTCACCTTGGATCAAACCCATGGGTACAAACTTGATCCAAATCATTTTACATAGTAGTAGATATGAACCATAAACTTTTAAATTCAAATTAAATATTATCAACTCCCTCCCGCTAGTCATTATGAGTCACCTAGCACACATTTGTGTTGATTTGTGTGTTATGTCATTGTATTTAAGGATATTTATTAGTTCATTTTGAAATCATTTAAGAGATTCATCAAAGAATTGTCATAAAGCATTTATGAGAATATCATAATAACATTATCAGAGCATTACATCAACATACATCATCCTAGATCCATTACATGCTTGTTTACTCTCCTTGATCATTATTCTAAAGTTGTTCAATTAGTCATCCTAGGAGTTTGACTTAAAGGATAATGTGACCCTTGCAATTAAACAAAATCTCAAAGGTGTTTATAAGCATTGACAATCCTTACTCGTGTTTAGACATGAGAATATTGAGGTAAGCATATTTCCATCAACTAAATTTAGCCAATTCATTCTAAAAGGTACAGGGTTATCTGCATGTTAAATGATTTCGACACTCACAAAGATTAGTTCCATATTTGTAAATCTAAATCAAATCAAATATAATTACTTTGTAGATTTCAAACCACTTATTGGATCGAGTCCTAAAATTCCAATTGTGTGGTTATTTGATTCCTTATGTCTTCAACATCATTTTCCCATTTTGGAAACTAGCTATCACATTTAAATTCATTTAATTTAGCACTTATTGTTTCCAATTCTGACTCATTTATCTAGGTTAATGGTGGGGGTAATTGATTATATTATTTTATTATCCTATATGATTAAATGTGAGTGGTGATTTTTCTTTTACATTTATTAGTGAACTCAAATTTCTTGTGTGACCTAGGGTTTTGGCCTCAAGGTTTATTCTTCTTTCATTAGGATTTTTCAAATTTAATTTTCTTGATTACGTATCCTATTTTCATATATGATTAGAGTTTGGATCCTTCCTTTACTTTTGTTTCATAATTATACCTCTATTTAGGGTTGTTTGCTGATGCAGCACACAACATACACTCAACAGAATTGTGCCATTAAACATGAGAGACAAAAATTTGGAAGCTGAAACATAACAAAATTTCTATTCCTCAACTCTGCTGCCACAACGAGAGAAAACTCTCTTATATCTAAGAAAACAAAAAAAAACAAAAAATTACCTTTTTTGGCAGATTTCGATAATTGTCAGATTTTGCCATTTTAGGTAATTTTACAATCATATCTTGAGAATCCAGTTTTTTCCCAAAAAGCTCATAAAGCTAAGGTAGGACGAAAAACCAACTAACATCCTAAATTCGAAACATGAGTTTCGAGTTATTAAAAAAAACAACTTTTAAAAAACTAGAAAAAAACACTAATTTGCCATTTTGAGGGCCAAGATGAAAGTTTGAAGCCCTAAAAAAGTGCCAAGACGAGGTCCAACCTGCTAGGGCGGTTGGGAAACCACTGGCCACCTCATAACGCATCCACCTATAAAATTTCGTAGAAAACCCACATCCGAGTCAAAAATTATGACCTCCGGAAGTCCCTGCATCATTCTCCTCTGGTTGAAAAGAACGCAGCTCCTGCAAGTGAGTGTCTTCAAACTGCTGCCATTGGACGGGATCTAACCTCTGCATTTCCCACTCTGGAATCCATGTGCTATCTGTTGGTGGCAATCCTTCCCACTGTACTAAATACTTGTTGTAACGCCCGTGCCGAGTGGAAATAGTGTTCTTATCAAGAATCTGTGCAATCGTTTCCTTCTTCTTATGGGGAATGTGGTTGTGCCATGACACCTCTGGTTGACTATCTTCAGCATCATCCTCACCATGGAATGCATATAAATCAGAAATATTAAACACGGGAGAAATAGCGAGATCATCTGGTAAACTGACCTCATATGCATTATCATTGATCTTCTTTGTAATTCTGCAAGGACCAATTTTCTTGTACTTCAACTTGTGATATGTTCCAGTAGGAAACCGCTCTTTTCTCAAATATACCATCACTAAGTCACCTTCACTGAATGTCTGATGTCGCCGACTAGGATCCACTGAATTCTTATACCTCTCATTACTGTCCTGCAACTTCTGTCTCACTTCTTGCTGCAACTAATGAAGGTGTTCTGCAAATGCTTCCCCATCATCACTGACCCGATCTTTCATTGGTAGCTGTACCAAATCTAGAACACCCTGAGGATTCCTGCCATACACAATCTGGAAAGGGGACTTTCCTGTTGATCGGTTAACAGAACTATTATAGGCAAATTCGGCCTGGGGTAATGCCAAATCCCATTGTTTTGGCTTTTCTCCAACAATACACCTCAGCAAATTTCCCAGACTCTGATTAACTACCTCTGTTTGCCCATCTGTTTGAGGATGATAGGCACTACTAAACTGTAACTTGGTCCCCATCTTCTTCCATAAAGTCCTTCAGAAATGACTGAGGAATTTGGTATCCCTGTCAGAGGTAATAGTCTTTGGAACACCATGTAGTCTAACAACTTCTGAGAAAAATAACTCTGCTACCCTCATTGCATCATTAGTCTTCTTATAGGCAATAAAATGAACCATCTTGGAGAACCTATCAACAACTACAAAAATGGAATCATTACCTCGTTGAGTATGTGGAAGTCCCAACACAAAGTCCATGCTCAAATCTGTCCATGGTGCAGCCGGTACTGGTAAGGGCATATACAATCCTGTATTTTGTGAATGTCCCTTAGCCACTTGGCAGATTCTACACCTTGTTACATACTTAGTTATATCCCTTTTCATCTTTGGCCAGTAATATTTATCTTCTATTAAGGCTATTGTCTTGTCCTTGCCAAAATGTCCAGCCAACCCACTACTATGAAATTCTCTGATAATGTTGTCCCTCATAGAGCCAGCCGGTATGCATAGTTGTTTTCCTTTAAATAGATACCCATCTTGCATAAAATATTCACCCCTAAAGTGATCCAAGTTACCAAATATTGGTGCCTTCAATTGTTCCACAATCTCCCAAAAATCATCATCAGACTCATACAAATTTTTGATGGCATCAAAACCAATCACCTCAGCTTCCATTGTGGTCAAAAGTGCAACACGCCTACTTAACACATCTGCAACCTGATTTTGTTTTCCAGACTTATGCTTCAACACAAAGTTGTAACCCTGCAAGAAAGAGACCCACTTGGCATGCCTACTATTCAACTTTTTCTGTGTGTTCAAGTACCTCAGTGCAATATGATCTGTAAACAATACAAACTCCTAGGGAACTAGATAATGTCTCCAATGCCTCAATGCTTGGACAATTGCATAAAATTCCAAATCATAAGTAGAATAATTCTTTCTCACTGCATTCAGCTTTTCACTAAAGAAAGCTATAGGTTTGCTAGCTTGGCTAAGTACAGCACCTATTCCTACATGGGAGGCATCACATTCTACTTCAAATACTTTATCAAAATTTGGCAATGCAAGTATAGGTGCTTCTGTTACCTTTTTCTTCAAGTACTTAAAGCTCTCCTCAGCATCCTTGGTCCATACAAACTCCCTCCCTTTGGTGCAATCTGTTATAGGAGCTACAATACTACTGAAATTGCGAATGAACTTTCGATAGAAAGTGGCCAAGCCATGAAAACTTTTTATCGCTGTGATGCTGCTTGGACTAGGCCATTCTAGGATTGCCCTGACCTTTTCTGGATCCATTCTGACACCATCTTTAGAAATGACAAAGCCTAAAAAAACCAAACTGTCCTGCATGAACCTACACTTTTTCAAATTGGCATAGAGCTTCTCCTTCCTTAACACACCAAAGATGATCCTCAAGTGTTGTAGATGCTCTTCTCTGTTGTTACTAAATACCAAAATATCATCAAAATAAACTACCACAAACTTACCAATGTAAGGGCGTAGTATAGTGTTCATCAATCTCATAAATGTGCTAGGTGCATTTGATAACCCGAATGGCATAACCATCCACTCATATAATCCATCTCCAGTCTTAAAGGCTGTCTTCCACTCATCCCCTTCTCGAATCCGGATTTGGTGGTAGCCACTTCGTAGGTCGATCTTGCTGAAATATTTAGCCCCTGCAAGGACATCCATCATGTCCTCCATACGAGGTATAGGAAACCGATACTTGATGGTAATCTTATTAATTGCTCTGCTATCAGTGCACATCCTCCATGTTCCATCTTTTTTTGGGGTTAACAATGCAGGTACAGCACATGGGCTCATGCTCTCTCTCACCACACCTTTACTTAGGAGTTCTGTTACTTGCTTATTCATCTCTGCATGTTGTGTTGGATTCATCCTATAAGCTGCTTGGTTGGGTAGAGTTGCTCCTGGAATCAAATCAATATGATGCTGAATATCTCTCTTTGGTGGTAGACCATCAGGCAATTCATTAGGTAAAACATCAACAAATTCTTTCAACAGCTCGGCTACTTCTGGGGGAACGGAAATGTCTTCCTCTTCACCTTTTTTCACTACTAATGCATAGCAACACCCTGTCACCTTCATTTCTTTAACAAGATCTCTTTCAGACAACATGGTCTCACCTTTTCCTTCATCCTTGAGAGGCAATAAAATCACCTTAGCGCCATCTTTCCAAAAGGTGTATGTGTTTTTCTCTCCATCATGCATAACTTTTCTATCATACTGCCATGGCCTTCCCAATAACACATGACAGGCATCCATTGGGACAACATCACACCATATCTCATCCTAATAGATCTTCCCTATGCTAAACTTAATTAGGCATCTTTTATCAACAGTGACTTCATTTCCCTTTTTAAACCATGCAATGCGATACGGATGAGGATGTTTTTCACAGTGTAAATTCAATTTGTCTACCATTTCTTTAGAAACCATATTTTCACAACTACCTCCATCAACAATGACTTGACATACCTTGCCACCCGAAGTGCATCTGGTTCTGAAGATATTGGTTCGAAGCCATGAACCATCAGAGCTTTTGGCTTGTGTTTTCTCCTTCTCTAGAATCACCATTGCTCTTCTCATCATGAGACTTTCTCCCACATCTGGTGGAACCTCCAGTTCTGTCCCTTCCACTTCATGCTGCACTTGAATCATGTTCACCCTAGGTTGTCCTCCTTGATTTCTTTCTTGCATGTTATAATTGGAGCATTCAAATGCCCTATGACCTTCTTCTCCACATCTGAAACAAGTGAAAGGCCTTCTCTAGTTTTCCCATCCTCTACCACTACCATAACCTCTACCTCTTTGAAATCCCCTTCCTCGTTCTTGATTCAGAGGATCTTGCCGAGTGTCTACTTGTTTTTCCACACCATGGGATGACTCTCCCCTGCCATAATTTGAACCTCCTCGAAATGGGGTTGATGTACCCCTTCTTCCTCCTCTATTCCTCTAATGATACTGTCTGTTTTGTTTTTCTTCAGCGTTTAGAGCCAATTGGTAAGCCTCTTCCATATTGTTGAGTCGATGCATGCTCAATTCATCTTGAATAGAAAATTTCAGGCCATTCACATATCTAGCAGCCATTTGTGCATCAGTTTCTTGATGCTCTATACGTATAAACAGTGTATAAAACTCATTTGTATAATCTTGCACAGAAGAGAGGTTCTGCTTTAAATTTTGAAACCTACGAAAAAGGGTTTGCGCATAATCTATGGGCAAAAATTTTTCTCTCAACTTCTTCTCCATTTTATTCCATGTCCTGATCTTATCCTTACCTTTCCTTGTTCGTTCCTTTTGAAGATGATCCCACCAAATCATTGCATGACCCTTTAATTTGGTGCATGCAAATTTTACCTTCTTCTCCTCTGTCATGGATTTCCATTCAAAAAAATTTCTCATGCCATTCAACCAGTCTATCAACTCCTCTGGTTTAAGACTACCTGCATAATCTGAAACATCTACCTTGATCCCTTCATTTTTCTCTTCTAAGGTCCTGAGCATCCTCTCTTCAAAACTCATGCCTTCTAATTCTTCTTCTTCATGTTTTGTATCTTGATTTGCACCTCCTTGACCTATCTCTTCATCAGATTCGTCTCCTCCTCTACCCAATCTTTGGGTTTCCATCCGTGTTGTAAGTTCTGCTATTTGCCTTTGCAGATTTTGCATTTCTCTATGCATCTGGGCAAGACCGCCTCTTCCTCTTCCTCTCCCAGCCATCTTCCTGCTCTGATACCAAATGATGCAGCACACAACATACACTCAACAGAATTGTGCCATTAAACATGAGAGACAAAAATTTGGAAGCTGAAACATAACAAAATTTCTATTCCTTAACTCTGCTGCCACAATGAGAGAAAACTCTCTTATATCTAAGAAAACAAAAAAAAAAAAAAAAAATTACCTTTTTTGGCAGATTTCAACAATTGTCAGATTTTGCCATTTTAGGTAATTTTACAATCATATCTTGAGAATCCAGTTTTTTCCCAAAAAGCTCATAAAGCTAAGGTAGGACGAAAAACCAACTAACATCCTAAATTCAAAACATGAGTTTTGAGTTATTAAAAAAAGCAACTTTTAAAAAACTAGAAAAAAACACTAATTTGCCATTTTGAGGGCCAAGATGAAAGTTTGAAGCCCTGAAAAAGTGCCAAGACGAGGTCCAACCCGCTACAGCAGGTTGGGAAACCACTGGCCACCTCATAACGCATCCACCTGTAAAATTTCGTAGAAAACCCACATCCGAGTCAAAAGTTATGACCTCCGGAAGTCCCTGCATCATTTGCTTCATTGTGTGATCTTATTTCCACACACCCTACACGCCCTTGTCTTCGCCTCTAGGGTTTCATTTTTAGATTTAATTGTTTACAATTTTTTATTTTATAGTGGATCTTAAATTATTATTATATTATTCATCCTTTAGGGTTTTGTGAGTTATTTTTTCATGTCAAGGTCTCATCCACATCCTCGCATTCCTTTGAGAAGAATTTCTCATTTGAATCCTCAAATGACCCAATCTATTGAGAATTTTGTCCCTAGTGATGTTCTCATTATCAAGAATGAAGAGCAACAAGACTTTGATCGCAAGGCATATGTTGCTAAGCAAGATCTTCCCCTTAGGGGATAATTACTTATTGAGGCACTTACTCATGTTGAATCTTAAAAAATAGCTACTACTTTACATAGTGCATTATTGGGTACCCCTTGTGGCATGATATTCTTCATAATATTAGTACTCTCGTGACTTCTACCGATGGTGTATTCTCTCCCACACCAACCCACCCTTCATCCCCTTCTTTCCCTTTTTCTGATTCTTGTCCTTCATCCTCTCATCCTACAACTACCACTTCCATGGCCTCTACCACATATATTGTCTCTCCTAGTGTGATCGCTTCCTACTCATAGTGTTTCATCACCTTTCATCCTTTCACATCTACTTACACTCGTGTACCTATTAGTGTCATCCCCTACACCTATGCTTCTCATACTACTCCTCTTTTTAATGCTTCTCCTTCTATTATTATTTATTTACATCTTGTCATCACATTGTACCAATCAGCACGCTAACATAGAGCACTTGAACATAGTCCAATAAATCCACATGTATAGAAGGTATAGTTACTAGTTTGGGCCCGTAGATGCCATCATGATACCTAGGTCAACAATGCATTTCTTAGGATAGTACCACAATTCTATCAAAAAACATAGGAAACACAAAATTTCTCAATGATTTTTACAATTATGTTTTTCTGTAGTCTAATATTAACTTTACTGTTTGAAATCACTATAGTGATAAAGTGTTATTAATAGTGAATAATATAATTCAACATTAAGAAATTATCGCAAGAACTTCACCAAAACATTCATTTGGACATATGTTGACGTGGTCATGGTAGGAGGGTCCAAGAAGGATTGTTGAACTGAGCAACCCTCAACAAAAGATTCACTCAAAGATTATTGTAACATAAAAGTTTACACACATTTACTAAATAGTTCGTAGTTAAATTATTATCACAAAATTTGCCACAATGGGCCTTCTTACATGGCAAGCCACAACCATTTCACTACATTAAGATTATCCAAGATTACACAATGCTACTTGCTTTGGAACACCAATTACTAGTAACCATGTGAGGCCTACACTTTTCTAGCAATTTTTTTCGCACCCGATAGACTTGCTTCTGACATTATTACTCGTGAGTATGCATTATGAGTCAAATTGTGATTTTAATGGATTTCTCATAGTAATTAGACTTTAATATTGTGATCTTGATCAGTGTGGATTTTGGTATTATGGTTACATTAATTGAGTTTCATAATATTGTGATCTTGATCAATATGAATGGGTCTTATTTATAATATGATCGTAAGATATGTCATTATTGTGAATATAGGTGAAGGTGAGATTTAAATCATTGTTATGAATATTGTTGATTATCTATTTTAGAAAACTTATTAATATTGCTTCTGTTATTATGCGGATGTATATTGATGTTTGTTTTGAGTATGAAAGTTAAATTCCATGGCCAATGGAAAAATATTTAGAGGTTCTCAAGAAAGCCCTTGTTGTGAAATACCAGGATACCTTGATCTAGGACTAAGAGAGGACTAAGGTCTATTTTGTATGAATGTTAAGTTAAATTTAATTATTGTTTAAGTGTGTTTAAGAGTTCTTTTTATCATTAGTTTTATTAAATTAGGCCCCTAGGTCAATCACCTATGGGCTAGGTACTTGTTTATTCATAAAATTTATGTTTTGGAGATTGTTTTGACCCTTTCTAAGTTCATTAGGTAGAGGGTGACAAGATTGACATGTCAAGAGTCATCTACTCTTGGAGAAGAGGAAGAGTCACAATCTTTTGGAAGAAGAAGAGTCTTTCACTTTTCTTTTTATTGCAACCTTTGGTAGGATTTTGAGGAATCAACTTGGGTGTTTTTTGGAAATGGTTTCTTTGAGTTTTTGAAACGTTTGGATTTGGGTGAAATATGGTAGATGGAAATTTTGTGTTAAGTCTTGGGAGCTTTGGATATGAAAGAAGGAAAGATTGGAGAAGAGATCTTGAAGGATTCTCAACAAGGGAGTACCTTTACATTTTGGGAAGCTTTTAGAGGGAGTAATTTCTTAGATTTCTTATAAGTAGTTGAAGAAATAAATTTGTTATTATTGTTATTCAGTATTGACACCTGGGATTTTATGTGATTGTGTTTCTTTTGTGGTAATTTATAGTACAATGCTTATGTGCCTCATGTATTTTAGAGAAAATGATTTTTTTTAACAAAATTGACAAAAGTGCCTTATATGTTTGCATTTTGGAAGTGTAGTGTTGATTCAAAATTGGTTATGGAAGGATGATTTAATTGATTGATATTGGAGAGTTTTCTATTTACATTTTTTCATTAGAGAGTGTTCTTTTATCTTTTTCCTTCTCTTTGATTTTCAATCAATATTTAAATGCTTCATTGTAGCCTCGAGAATTTGTGTGGTTAGTGTATTCTTCTATATGTTTGTAAACCTAGTTTTCTTGGGAACCTCCTAGCTTGGGCATAGGCTTGTAATCAAGCCTACGGTTGGGAGGTGAGTAAACCTCAATTGCTTGCAATTTTTAAGTTGTTATAAAGATTTGTGAAAGTTTGATTTAATGTCTAACTTGTGTTGATGGAGACTACACTTGGTGATAGATCACTCTCTTGATCCAAAAAGGCTTTTGTTGAAACCCCCTTCATGAGGATGAATTATGTAATTACCTATTTTTGGATACCTTATAGTGAGGATATGTTATGTATTCTCTTATTTGTGCACTTGGAGTCATGTTTATTGAAAGGGTAACTTTAGCAATAATACATCCATGTTTAGTATTATTCTTGTAATTGTGATTGTGAGAAAATAGGTATTTTAATGCAACAATGTTATATATATGTGACAAGAGTCATTGTACACCTTGCATTTAAATAGATTAATTTGTCTACTTTTTCAAATCTAGGGCATGTTTGTGGCTATTTGCCAAACTTTTAATTAGTAGTTCTCCTAACAATTCTCCTAGAAAAATTAAAGTTCAAACTATGCTACTTTAATCTTCCATTTTAACCATGCACTAAATGTTTACTAGAAGAAAATTTGCTAAAATGACTTTGCATCTAAAGAAATTTAAGGATTGCAATTGTTGAAAGCAAATTAACTTAAAAACTAATATTTGAAATAACTACTCTAATAATGCAATAAACCTAATCAACAAATTCAGAAAGTAACAAACAAACTAATCTAATTAATAGTACCAAGCCTTGTCCTTTAGTGAGATTGGGCCTTTGCTCCACCTTCAAAAAAGAGATCAATTAAGCCTTCAAGATACAACAAATATGTAAATTGCTCTCTTTATTTCTGAATCTGAAAATCAAAAGTATATGCTTAAAAAATAACAGAGTTCTTGTTGATTCCAATAGTATTAATCTATATTTATTTCCTATATTTTGGCTCTATATATTAGTCATCCTTTCACTGAAAGATACCTCCATAGTTATTATTTTCTAACTAAGAGTCTTGCAGGAGATGCAGGACCTATTCATTAAGTTCACTGATTGTATAATTGTTAAATCTAAGGGAAAACATATAGGATTAGAGAGAATCATAAAGTGGCATTGATTATGACCTTTCTAAACCATGAGTTATTTATGGTTTTGTGGCCATGAAAATCAACCTCAATGCAAAAAGGTAGCATGGAATGACAGTTGATGATATGCTTTGTAGTCCCTGCATGAATAGCTTTGTGGCATCTTTTTCTATTCTAACTAGATCTATTATTTTAGGAATGAAGATTAGTCGATCTACTCCGCAAGAATCCTAGAGCATGTGCTAGCAAACAAGAAAATTTTGATGTCATTCTTCAAAAATATCTTTGGATCCTTTCAAATGACTCTGGAGTTCTATAACCATCTCTAGAACTCTATAAAAGCCCTATCGTTGACAACTATGGAGTTCTGGAAACATCTTCAGAGCTCTATAAAGTTTTACTGCTGATAATTTCAAAGTTTTGCAACAAAAAGTATACTTCTACATGCCAATTATTAGTGAAAACCTATGACATAAAACTCTTGATTCCAAAAATTTCCTTGAGTATTATACCTAGAATTTAACATAATTACACAAGGTTTTTCATCAATTAATGCACAAATCAATGGATGAAATGGGACTAAGGAAGAGGTAGAGCGACACATTTAAAAAATATTTGTTGAGCCCTCTTTGGAACTCATCATCCCCCTAGCTTAAGGGTTTGTAGGCCCTCCTACAATACTTCAGAACCTCAACCTATTCATCAGATATAGCTTCTCTGTAATGTTATAGTTAGATTGAAATGTGGTCCAGGGCCTCCTTGTTGTATTTTTATTGCCTTTAAATTGATCTACCTATTCTAACCACTTTTCAAAATATGACTCCTCCATCTAATATGCCCACATGGGCATAGGCTCAATGATTAGGGGGTCTGAACCTCATTCCTATCCACTCCTATTTATATTTTTTTGGCAATCTTGTAATAGTTTTGGCCTTTCTCAAGAACCATTTTAAGTTTCTTGGTGAAACCAATTTTCTCATTTTCTAATTCGTGGACATGTTGTTCCACCTTTTCTTGTAGGATGCTAAGACTTAATTGAACAAGGATTGCACATATATATCAAATTCCATAACACAAGACTCTTGATTTTGCTTATATAGAGGCAAAATATTAGGGATATACACACATGAATGAAATTGTTTCTTGAATTCCATTGGGGTTGGACTCTCATGTCTGATGTAAAGCCTATTAGTTTCTTCATTATGTCTATACTCCTCCATTTGTTGTAGCCATGCCTCCCGATTCTGTATTTGTGAAATGAATGCCTTTAGCTAGCATTCTCTAACAAAAAGATTAATAAAGAAGATCGCATGTTCATCCATAGGGAACTTATGGAGGAATAATTCATAAATCAAGTTCTAATTCTGAGGAATGATGTCCATCCTAGATACAGTCTATCTCTCTAGAGATGATTTATGAAATCCTCCAAAGGAAGACATGTTCTCTTAGAAACATTATGTAACCCCCACTAGGTGCCCAACATGATAGTTCTTTAGAAGCCAAGGTTTCTACTATCATAGCTCTTTCTTCCAATGTTCTAACCTGGGTTGTTAATGTGGCAATTTTAGCTTAGAGCTACAACATTACACTGTCATTAGCTAAAGTGTGGCATCTCTACTCCTAATGATATAAATCTCTAGAGATATTCAAGTGAAAAATATGGAGGGAAACATCAATTTGTGTACTTACACTTACAGTGGGCATCATGGCTGATAACTATCTAACATGTTCCTCTAGCTCAGAAACTTTGTTATTGGTTGTTGTAAGCTACGAGTCTTGGCTTTTGAGTTTCTCCTCGAGGGTTACCATGAGAGTAATACAATTTGTTGTTGTTTGGGCCAATATAGTTTATTTTTCCTATAGTTTGTTCTCTACCTCATAAACTCTAGGTTGCTCTAGTGCTGAAACTCCCTGCCTCTTACCTTGGGCTCCCTCTTACTGTTAAAAAGGTTACTCCAGCTTATTGGAACTCAATTTTAGAAAGAGTTTAGAAAAATAGGTTAGTTGGAAGGGCAAGTTGCTAAGCCAAGCTGGGAAATTCCAACTCCTTAAAGCTTCCCTCCAAGGCATTCCCATTTACTTCCTTAGTATTTTTAAAATCCCCAAATATTTGGCTGGGAAGTTTGAACTTATCCAGATAAATTTCTTTTGGTCGGGTGTGGAAGATAAAAAGAGAGTCACCTTGGTCAGCTAGGATAAGGTGTGTTTTCCTAAAACCCAAGGGAGCTTAGTTATCAGAAAAATATGTTTGATCAATAAGGCCTTAATGGCCAAAGTTGGTTGGAATTTGGTTAATGATAATAAGGGTAGGGGTTTAATCATGAAAGCCAAGTACCTTAGAGGTATATCGAGAATCAAATTTCTCTCAGAATCTAGTCTCCCCAAAGGTTATATTATTTGAAACAACACTCTTAAGATTATAGGTTTGTTGTAGAAAGGAATTAGATGGAAGATTAGTAATGGTAGATGCATCATCTTTTGTGAATACAGGTGGTTTGGGGACCATCCCCTTAAAGATCTCCCTTTTGGTATATTGGCTGGTAGAGCTAGCATTTTCTTTGGTACCTCAGTTTCTGATTATGTCCTTCACAATGGATCTTAGAGCAATTGGAAATGCCTGATGGATTGTTGTCAGGGGCAAAATGACTTGAGACAACTTGCTTTAGAGCTCCAAAGGAATCTTTGTAACTATAGACTTCCTTTGTTCCTGAAGGAGGATAGTTTTGTATGGGAAAAAGATAGTAGAGGCATATTCACTATTAGAACTACTTACAATCTATTGTTAGACCCTGTTGTAGATAGATTTTGGAATAGAATCTAGAATCACAAGTTGGTTCCTAAGATTAATTTATTTTGGTGGGTTGTCAATCACAACATAATTCTCACACTAGATAACCTTCAAAAAAGAGGATTTCAACTTCCCAACAGGTGTGTCTTATGTCAAAAATAAGAGGAATCAGTTTTTCACTTACTCTTTCTTTGTGACTTTGCAATACTCTTTCTTTGTGACTTTGTAGGGATAATTGGTGTTTAACTTTGTAGAAATTGGGAATTGAATGGGTCCTCAATGATAATCTGATTATCTTTATTAAAGAGTAGTCCTCCCCATTTTCCTTTCTAGTGGTTAAAGAGATTTGGAAACAAATTCGTCCACATTGGGTGGAGCCTCTAGAAGGAAAGAAACAACAAAAATTTTAGGGAGACTGTCAGGACCCCTCTTGATGCCTTCCAATGCTTTCTCAAAACTCCTTGAAATTATATCCACCTACAAAATAGATTATATTGAAGTACCCCTAGTCATATTAAGGTTGATATTGTGAATAAATGGGGTATTTCTAAAGACCTCTCCAAGGTGGATAACTCAAAGAATCTTTCTAGGGCTAATAATTGTTGGAGACCCCCCTCCCAAGTGGGTTGGTGTAAGCTAAATTTTGATGGGGCTTCCAAGGGCAACCGAGTCAGGCTAGTGATGGGGGGATTATTAGGTCTGACAAGGGAGACTTCCTAGCTACTTTCACATGTGTGGTAGGAGTTAGGACTAATAATGAATCAAAGGATTTGGCCATGCTTTGGGGTGTTAAACTGGCACTCTTTGGGAATTACTAAAATTCATGTTGAAGGAGATCCTAAACTAATGGTGGATGAGGTGTTAGATAAGGCCAATCCCAGCTGGCAGTTGTTGGACCTTGTCAATGATATCAAAGGTCTTCTTAGTGGTTTTGGAGAATATGAAGTTTCTCATATCTTTAGAGAAGGTAACAAAGTTACAGATGGTATGGCCAATTTAGGCATAAACAACACTTCTTGGAGGTGCTTGAGGCAAATAGGGAGCATCCCTAGCAATATTCAAATTCTAATAACTAAAATGCTAATGGCCTATGCAAATAACTTTGATTATGACCTCCTCCCTTTAGGGGCTTATAGTTGGTCACTTTGGCTTTGGTTTCATTTGATTGGGATTGGCATGGACAAGGTTCCCTTCTCCAATTGGAATTATGATAAATTTGGGAATCTATTTGATAATCTTGATGTAGTTGTCGAATAGTGGATTTTTATTTTATGTAAGTCTTGATCCTAGACCCTTGATGGGAAAAGGGTCCCAGTGGACTAAGTTTCATTTTGGTGGGAGGACCGTTGCTAAGGGGGAATTTCAAATTCATTAATTCATTATGGGGAGTAAGATTACTAATGCTAACTAGAATTGGGGGAGTCGGTAGGATAATGTTGATTGGATCAGGAGTCAGGGAAGTTCACATGCTGGTGCTAATGGAAAGACAAGTTGGATGGGAAGTAATGATGATAAGACACTCCAATGGATTTATATTGATTATGATCTAAGGTGGTGGGCATACTTCTTCCCTCTAGTGGTGGATAGATGTGGGCAGAATTCTTTGTATGCTCTCCATCGTTTTAATTCCCACAATTTCTAGTAGAGCAATCATTACTTTTCTACGAAGAGAAGGGAAGGATCAAGAAACCACCATTATGAAATTAACTTGCATATTTTCTAAAGGATTTATTAAATGGGTGAGACTTTGATTGTGGGGTTGTATTGATCTTTACCTTCGAACTTGAATTTGTTGCTTCTTGTTGAGGATAGATCCACGACTATGGGAGGTGATAAGGTAAGGATGGAGCCCTGATCCTATGAAGAATTTAAACAAGATCCCACCCTATGGTATATTTGTGAGGAGGGTGGAATGTCATCTTTTTTTGAAGTGTTGAATGGCTATGATGAGAATCTTTCTCAGCAATTCACTAACTCGTGGGACAGACGCCATGTTCATCTAGGTGGCATTTGCTTTGAAGTGATGGAGGAGGTGATTGGCCAAAGCCACATGTCTGTCTTGTAAAAGGAAAAAGCTCTGTTGACAAAGTAATGTTCCTGACCCTGACAATATGACGATTTTTTTTAAGGAAGGAAAATCTGTGGTGAAGATGCAAGGGGCTTCGAAAGAGAGAAACTCCCTAAACCTTGGGACCAAGTTTGTCTCATTATCATGAAATACATTACTTTAGAAGGTCGTTTCAAGGTTTATTTCATTATCATTTCACCTTAAAGAACCGCTTTCAGCATAAGGCCTTGATTAGTTTTCCTTTTTAACTGTTATCATCCCTTGAGAGCTCCATCCGTGCTGCTGGAGAAGCCCATGCTAAAAATCCTGACATCACTATTATTCGCCTTCACCAAGGGTTAATTTTCCACATTTATCATTTTCACTTGGCCCTTTGCCCCCTAAAGGCTATCAAAGTCAATGTGTTGGAGGAAACCCCCCTGGTTATTCTGTTGTTACTCCTCCAAGTGCTAAGGGAAAGAGCAAGAAGTTTGTGTCTTTATAAATGTAGGTGGATGCTTCTCCTAGGGATCCCCCACCTGATGCTCCCTCAGACTTGCCTAGGATTGAAGAGGTTGATTATGAAGACACTTTGTTGGCCTCGACCCCTAATCCTAAATCCACTGTCAAACCCAAAGGTAAATCTCCTAAAACCTAGGGCAAGAGAAAAGGCCAAGATAAAATATTACCAGTCAAGGTATTCTCGAAAAGGATGAAACATCCTCTGTCAAATAAACTTGTGAAGGGGATGAGGGTCAGACTAATAAAAAGACTAACAGGAACCAGGTGGTTGAAGGGGCCCAATATGTGGTTGTGGATTCTAAATTTGTGGATGTGGATTTAATTAATAAGCATGAAGATAAAGGGACTGGGGGGACTGGTGGGGTGAAAAACAAGGAAATATTGCAAGTGAGAAGGTCCAACCATATTGTTGGTATTATCCAATGACCCTAAAGGAGTTGATGTGTCTAGTAATTCTGAATTGAAGAGGAAATTTTTAGGGAATAGTGTCAAACTCCATTATTAACCAATACATTGATGTAGAAAGGGCATGCACACTACTCAACAGACCAACAAATCCTATATCAAGCAACCTACTAGTTATATAACATGTTACATTTACATTGTCAAACCAGGGAATTGTATTCTTCTTGGATGATGCCTATATTGTGTGTACAGTTAAAGATTCTTGAGTTTTACTCTAGAGGTTGTGTAAGGAAATTAAATAAAGCAAATACAATACTCTAAGTAAATAGGAATAATGGAAAATAACTAAGTTTATCTAACACAATAGCAATCAGATGATTCTCTGTAACTTCTATGTAAGAGAGTAACTAACAATTGGTTTAGTCGGTGATCACCTTGACTCAATGGACTCAATAACATAAATTATCGAAGTTAAACTATTTCACATTACTCATAACAACATACAACAATCACACATATATATAAACATACAATTTATAAACTGGACATATGAACAAAGTGGAGAGACACAGTACCTCAAGTGGTCGGCCTGAGTAACTATGATCCCACAAGATCCCACAAGATCTAGCTAAATCTCTACTGAATCTTTGCACTCATTAACAGAACTCAAAACACATATTCCTTTATTAAAGGCTAAAGTAACAATGATACAACAAAATCTGATATTATATCCCTGTCCAATCTATATGAAGCAAAATCTAATCTAGCTAACTGAGATCAACATTGTCTATATGAATAAAGCTACTGAATAATAAATGCCATAACTGTCCATTATCCCACATCACAGGAAAAGGAATTTATTATAGGGTAACTAGAAATAGGAAACTAACTAACATGAAGGCAACATAGATAGTACGGTCCTACTATAACTCTATCTCTCTAACAGACATGAATAATCAATGACTTAGAAACAAAACATAAAACACGATCTAGATTCCTTCATCATTTAAGATTGCATCATTCATTGAAGGATAGTCATGGATGACTCATCCTAGTCAATTCGAGATATTCTTCCTTTGGCTACAGGTTGTCTAGTGTTCTTCATGATATGAAGCCACGCTTTTATTGCATGAGGAGTTAGTATACCATAGAGTATTTATGCATCACTATCGCTAAAATCAACATAAAGTACTAACACATTACATGAACAATCAATCATCCACACATCATTAATTAACAACATATTATATACCATCTTCATGCTTTAGTGTCTTTAGGATAATCATAGACATAATTAATATATATAAGTCTAGAAATGTCTTTGGGAAATAAGTAATTAAAGCAATAAAAACAAGACAAATCATGGTCTCATCACACCCCCCAACTAATCATGTTGTTGGTCCTCCAACAACCAAGGCCTCAGATTGTATTGTAAAGCAATCTCTCTATAGTCTGTAGGTTCCTCTACCTCTCTATCCTATTTGAGGTAGAAGCCCTTCTGTTCTGCCAATTTGTCCCACCTAGTTGTTCTGCAACCTGATTAGTCCTTTGCCCCATCCAATGTGGAATAGGATAAAGTAGCAAAGGAGGTTGGAAGACTAGTGGTAACCATGTTATCCCATGCTCATTAGTTGATTTTATATATCTCTTTGCCCTGTGGATTGCTACTGACAAGTTAAATACTGAGTGAGACTCCTTTCTTTGTAGTGCTAGTGTCAATTCCTCTTTTTAGGTTCCCTTGAAAGTTCTTTTTCCTTTAGGCGACCTAAATGCCTAAATGATTCAGCAGAGGTTCCTTGTTTTGTCTTAACTTTGGAAGAGGATGATTTCCTTTTATTGGTGGCTTTTGATATAGATTTCATAGGCAGTTTTAGATGCTACGAGCAGTGAGCTAGAAGCTACAGGCTACAATTTTCTTTTTGTGGATAGAAGTCTGTGAGGATACATGTTCTGGCAATGGGATTGAAATTGATGAGACTGTGGTTGCAGGAGAACTAGCAGGTTTTTAATAGGTTCAATAGAGCTCAAAGCTAGTTGCTCCTCAACAGTTGGATGGAAATGGGTAGGTGAAGCTTCTGGGTGAGAAGAGGTTGCAAGCGCTTCGTCTTCTTCCCCTATTTGTAAATTTTCTACCTGTGCCTCTTCTTCTCTCTCTAGTTCAACACGCACAAGCCTCTCGTTAACATGATTAACTTTAAGAAATCTTTCCCAAGAAAATTCAAGGTACTAGATAGACATACTTCTCTTTACTAATAGGACAATCAAACCATGATGGGACAATGAGGACTGACAAATTTTCCTTCTATATTCAACAGACATCCTTTTTAACAAATTAAATAGAAAATTTAGGCATTCACTATCCTTCCGTGACAAAGATGGCTAAGAAGTTTAAAATGCACGGTATAAAGTAGGACCATCTCCCATCACAAGTAAGGTATTTAATAATCCAGATAGATACATAGGCCCAAAACCAGGGTAAAGAAAGTTGTTTGGTACCTTGAGATGTCGATTCCAACCTTTCTCCCAGTCATATGAACTCGGCCCTTGCAAAAATGGAGTTTGCTCTTACAGGAAATTCTTCTCCAGTTGCTCGTAGCCCTATAACTTCTGCTATAGCAGCTACAGTCATGTCAACCCTTAAACCTTTCACTGTAGCTTCCTCATTATGGAATGTCTCTACAAATTGCTGAGTAATGCCTTCATTATATTTTGTTATCTTAAGAAAATATTGCAACCATCCTACCTACTGAAAAATCAACAAGTTATCCACGTCAACCAATAGTGCTAAGTGAACACTAGGCTCTCTTCTAATCAGGTCACCACCCATTGTGATATATCCAGAAAACACTCAATCCCCTATTCTTAATCCTTTGTTTATTGTTCAATGCTACTCACCAAGACCTTATTACTAGTTGCTTTTGTCATTTGCTTGATTTGTTTAGCTTGTATGTTATGCGGTGGATGGTAATAATTATGGAGTAAGGGATTTTGAAGTTTGATTTGAAGTTGGTATGTACGTAAAATAATTCAGAATCCCCCCAACTAAAACTTCATTTTTAATCAAATGAGAAGACATGCAATGGTACGGAGGAACAGGTTCAAAGCATGTCAAATTGATATAATATGGAAAATTAATTGTGTGTGAATAAAGAGAGTCACAAAATAAGTAGCAATAAATGTTAATTAAAGCAATGAGTGAGATGAATATGATTGAGGTGATGCTAAAATTGGAATTTTTGCATGTAAAAATGATTGCATGGCAGATTGAGTTGATGTACTTGACTAATGAGCTGGAGTGAATCACAATGATGTGATAGTGACAAAGTGTGCTGACAAAATTTAGTAGATGTGTGACACATATCAGGAAAGTACTACCCAGCGAAAAAAGATGGCAATGTGCAAATGCTGCGAGAAAAGGTGCTACATGTAGCATTGGCTACATGCACGCAATTAGAATGTGAAATGAACAGGTCCCGTGTGCATTGGTTACAGGTGCAGCTATTATAGGTCCCAAGTGATTGAAAAACCCTTAGTTGCAGGTGCAACAAATACAGATCACATGGAATAGTAGATTGCCTTTGGCTCTAGGTCCCTTAAGTAGAGTGGTTGAATGCCAAAGGAAAGTTCTAATGTAGAATGGTAACTAGAATGATGGAGCCTGAACTTTTGATTGGAAGATCACCTTGTTTTATTGCTATTGCTATGTGATGTGTGTGCTTTGTGATTTTTTATTTATGTACAGAGTTTGTAGAACTCAAACTTATTGTAGAACTTCAATCAAGCTAGCAGCTTGATCTATTACTGGAACAGTATGATTAGCTAATACTTGGCTGGAATTGGTGCAGGAGCACCTACCTGACAGCTGGCCTCCATGAGGCAGTTAGTTAGTTTGAGTCTTGTTTATGTTTTCAAGAAGGTCTGATAAGACCAAATGCATGTAATAAGGTCACGCTGATCATGATAAGATCATGCTGACCATGCTTTTGCTATTTTTAGGTAGTTTGTTAGACAGCTGTCATGATGTATGATCGGTTGGATCTCCCAGCCGCTTGGAGAGATTTCCCGGCCGCTTGGAGTCGGGTCAGTAGTACTCGTAGGAAAATCTATTTAAGCATGAGGATCGGTTGATATTGCATATAGATACAGATAGATATCATTGATCGAGCTAGGTTGCAGAGAGTGAGACTGAGAGAGAGATTGATCATTGTATTTGCATCTTTTGAAATTGAATAAAGAGATCCTGTTATTGTTCATCCTCTGTTGAATTCCATTTCTTGATCGATTTGCTGGTTTGGTGGCTGTATGGATTTGCTGATCCATTCCACCGGTTGATTCGTCTGATCGGTGGAATGGTTATGTACAATAGGGTAGGTGTTAGTTTGCTTGTTTGCATGCAGGTGTGCAGGATCGCCGTCGAGAGATGTTGAAGACCCTAGCATGGGTATGTGCTAGGTCGAGCTGATAAGTTTGAGTTGGAAGATCACCCTGAGAGTGGATCGGATCGTCCCTGGAGGATCGGCGAAGTGAAAATTTGCTAAGGTTGAAAGTTCGTTAAAACGACATCATCAGGATATTTCTGCAAATATCCTGCAGTCGCTTTGGACATCGTCATCCGGATAGGTGGAGATGATTATGATGCTTTCGATTGCTTGAAGTGCAAGTGCGTCGGGGTGATCATCATCAGGAGTTGCCGAGGAGGAGCGCATCGGCATCAGGTTGAAGATCGGGTTGATCGCGGGCCGAAAAAAAAACTAAGTTTGGCCAACAGCAGGATATGACGTCATCATCATCATGATATACGTCATCAGGATATTTCGGAGCGGCAGGATATTGAGGAGCTGCGGGTGACGTCATCGTCATCAGGATATACGTCATCAGGATATCGGGTGATGTCAGCATCAAAGGAAAGGTGCGAGGAGTTAAGGATCGTCATCATCAGGATAAATGGAAGGAACCGGATGTTCTTTATCTTGTTGATTATCATGATGTTGAATATCATGATGCTGAAGATAGTGAAGACGGAAGTTGTCGCTGAAGTGAACAGTGGACGTCAGGAGGATGTTTGCGCTGGTCGAACATGATGATGCTGTCGATAATCGAGTAAGGTGATGCTGTTGACAGGCGAAAGTGCGAAGGCTTGTCTGCAGGAGGATATCGGTCGGCAGGTGAAATATGATGATGATGCTGACAGTGTTAAGTCAAATATGATGATGATGATGGGCTGAAGACATCCATGCTGTATGCGAAGGTTATAGTGTGGATGCCTCTGCATCATAGTGGTATCAGAGCTCAGCAAAAGGTCTGGGCTGTTGAGTGTTGATTCTGTCACCGAAAGGGCAGAGGTAGAGTTGATTGTGTGTTGTGTGTTGAGTGAGAGGTTGACAAAATGCCTCCGAAAGGTAGTGGGACTGCAAGGGAATTGCAGGAGATGAAGGAGAAACATGCCAGAGAGATGAGGAAGATGAAGGAGCTTGCTGAAGCACTTCAAGCCAGGCTTACAGCCCTGGAAAAGAACAAAAAGAGGGAAGTGGCAGACAGTGAGTCTGAAGAAGATGAAGATACTGTTGAAGAGTATGAAGAGGTAGCTGAAGATCTGGATGCTGAAGACCAGAAATTTGTAAAACTGTTAAAGGCAGTACAGAGTGAGAAACCTAAGGTAAAGGTTGATGTTTCCAAGTATAATGGAAGTTTGAATGAAGATGAGTTATTGGATTGGATTGCTGCACTTGATAATCACTTTGAATGTGAAGATGTTGCTGAGGATCAGAAGGTAAAGATTGCAAAGACCAAGTTAGGAGGTCATGCTTTGGTATGGTGGGATTATGTACAATCCGAGAGAAGGAAGCAAGGGAAATCAAAGATCACTTCATGGGATAAGATGGTAGCAAGGATCAAAGGTAAATTCTTGCCAAGGGATTATGAAATCCAGATGTTTAAAAAGCTGCAATTTTTAAAGCAGAAGGAAAGGGATGTGAAGGCATATACTGAGGAGTTTTATAAGTTGAGTATGAGATCTGGTCATCATGAGAATGAGGTAGAAAAGGTGGCTAGGTACTTGGCTGGTTTGAGGTTGAACATACAGGATGAGTTAGTTTTAGCTAACCCTAAGAATGTGGAGGATTGTTACCAAATGGCAATCAGGATTGAAGAAAAGATGAATAGAGGACATGATAAGTCCATGAGAGGAAGAGGAAACAATATGAGGGGAAGAGGAGCAGCCCCTACAACAAGGCAAACCAATGAGGGTCAAGAAGACACTGGTAAAGGACAGGGACAGTCTGATTTCAGAGGTGGATGGAAAGGTAATAGAGGAAGATTTGGAGGTGGTAGAGGTTCTACTACATTTTCAGGAAAGTGTTACACCTGTGGTGAGTTTGGTCATCCATCTTTCAAATGCCCAGAAAACAAAGGTTCATCATCCAGAAATGATAGACCGAATGACAAGAGGGTACAACTTGTACAAGAAGAGAAAGTAGAAGAAAGTGTGCAGAGTTCAAACACTTATCAAAAGGATAAGGAGCCTGATAATTATGGATACCCAGAGAGTGGAGAATCATTGATGCTAAGGAGAATTAGTTTGCAGGCATCAAAGGATATGATGCAAAGAAGAGCTCTTTTCAAGACTACATGCAAGAGCAAAGGTAAAGTATGTAAGGTTGTCATTGATACTGGTTCAACAGACAACATGGTATCTCAGGAAATGGTGGATAAACTGCATTTGGAAAGGATTCCACATCCACACCCTTACAAGGCATCTTGGGTGAGTGATAGTCAATCACTTTTTGTCTCTGAACAGGCATATGTGGATTTTCAGATTGGAGCATATCAGGATAGAATTTTGTGTGATATTTTGCCCATGGAATGTTGTCACCTACTGTTGGGTAGACCATGGCAATTTGATAGAAGGGTACTGTATGATGGGTATGCTAATACCTATACCATCAAGAAAGATGGGAAGACTATTAAGTTGATGCCATTGCAGGCAAATGCTGCAGTACAGAAGGCAGCCCAAATCATTTTAATGGGAAAGAAGGAGTATATGCAGATGCCTAGAGGAGCAGGCATAAAGGCAGAGAAAGATACTGCAGGGAAAGGAGTTGTTCAGGACAACAGGGTGAAGAGAGTTTTAGTTGTGACTGACAGAGGTCAGCAGCAGGTGCAGAAACAGGTTTGCACACAACAACCAGTTCAGAAGAATGACAAGGATGTTGTCATAGTTGGGACTATTGTTTGTCCTATAAAGATTGACAGGAAGATAGAGTTGAACATTTCAGAAGTTCAAGAGGCAGTTCAGAAAGAGGTTCTGGTCAGACAACCTGACAAACACAGGGTATGTGAGAGAAGGGCCTACATTGACAGGCATGAGGATTTACTTGCCAGAAAGCAAGTTACAGTTCAGAAGTCTTGGAGCAGCCTAGAGACAGCAGCAGACAAAGCTGGAACAGTTCAGCATATTGCTAAGGCAAAGTGTAAAGGTGGAGGACTTCCACAACCCAAACTCATGGGACATGAGTTCTTTTCTGTTGGGGAGTATGGTGCAGGAGCACCTACCTGATAGCTGGCCTCCATGAGGCAGTTAGTTAGTTTGAGTCTTGTTTATGTTTTCAAGAAGGTCTGATAAGACCAAATGCATGTAATAAGGTCACGCTGATCATGATAAGATCATGCTGACCATGCTTTTGCTATTTTTAGGTAGTTTGTTAGACAGCTATCATGATGTATGATCGGTTGGATCTCCCAGCCGCTTGGAGAGATTTCCCAGCCGCTTGGAGTCGGGTTAGTAGTACTCGTAGGAAAATCTATTTAAGCATGAGGATCGGTTGATATTGCATATAGATACAGATAGATATCATCGATCGAGCTAGGTTGCAAAGAGTGAGACTGAGAGAGAGATTGATCATTGTATTTGCATCTTTTGAAATCGAATAAAGAGATCCTGTTATTGTTCATCCTCTGTTGAATTCCATTTCTTGATCGATTTGCTGGTTTGGTGGCTGTATGGATTTGTTGATCCATTCCACCGGTTGATTCGTCTGATCGGTGGAATGGTTATGTACAGTAGGGTAGGTGTTAGTTTGCTTGTTTGCATGCAGGTGTGCAGGATCGCCGTCGAGAGATGTTGAAGACCCTAGCATGGGTATGTGCTAGGTCGAGCTGATAAGTTTGAGTTGGAAGATCACCCTGAGAGTGGATCGGATCGTCCCTGGAGGATCGGCGAAGTGAAAATTCGCTAAGGTTGAAAGTTCGTTAAAACGGCATCATCAGGATATTTCTGCAAATATCCTGCAGTCGCTTTGGACATCGTCATCCGGATAGGTGGAGATGATTATGATGCTTTTGATTGCTTGAAGTGCAAGTGCGTCGGGGTGATCATCATCAGGAGTTGCCGAGGAGGAGCGCATCGGCATCAGGTTGAAGATCGGGTTGATCACGGGCCGAAAAAAAAACTAAGTTTGGCCAACAGCAGGATATGACGTCATCATCATCATGATATACGTCATCAGGATATTTCGGAGAGGCAGGATATTGAGGAGCTGCGGGTGACGTCATCGTCATCAGGATATACGTCATCAGGATATCGGGTGACGTCAGCATCAAAGGAAAGGTGCGAGAAGTTAAGGATCGTCATCATCAGGATAAATGGAAGGAACCGGATGTTCTTTATCCTGTTGATTATCATGATGTTGAATATCATGATGCTGAAGATAGTGAAGACGGAAGTTGTCGCTGAAGTGAACAGTGGACGTCAGGAGGATGTTCGCGCTGGTCGAACATGATGATGCTGTCGATAATCGAGTAAGGTGATGCTGTTGACAGGCGAAAGTGCGAAGGCTTGTCTGCAGGAGGATATTGGTCGGCAGGTGAAATATGATGATGATGCTGACAGTGTTAAGTCAAATATGATGATGATGATGGGCTACAGACATCCATGCTGTATGCGAAGGTTATAGTGTGGATGCCTCTGCATCAGGAATCCTCACCGAAGGCAGAGGGTTGTGGAACTTCATTCAAGCTAGCAACTAGATTTGGTGTTGGAACATTGTTTTCAGCTGCTACTTGGCTAGAGACTTCTTCTGAGGTAAGAGGTTGTGGAACTTCATTATCCATAGCTACCTTTAATTGTTGGAGAAATGCAGCTTTACTTAAAGGCTTCTTATACAATTTCAATCGATGCCCACTAACCATCAGTGAGAATTTAACTTGGTCAATTATAGTTAATTGAACTACACCATTTGGGAAAACTTCTTTGATCTCATAAGGGCCTAACCATCTAATTTGTAATTTGCCCTTATGATCTTTATACCTGGAGTCATAGAGAAGTTCCCAATCACCTGCCTAAAAGTCCTTGGTTTTGATATACTGATCATGCCATTTGATTCTCTATTTTTGTACTAATTTAATGTGATGAACTACTTCCATCCTTAGTTTTTCCAAGGCATTAAGCTAATGCAGTCTTTTCTTTTGGGCTATTGACAGGTCCATACCAAGTTGGACAACTATTCTTAGTGTTTTATATTCAAACTCAATAGGAAGGACTGCCTTCTTTCCATAAACTAGTTCATATGGTGTGTACCCTATTATTATTTTCCATGTTGTTCTATATGCCCAAACTACTTCAGAGAGTCTTGTTGCCCAATCTTTCTTATGCACTACAACTGTCTTTGTCAATATTGCCTCAAGCTCTCTGTTGGTGACCTCAACTTGATCATTTGACTGTGGATGATAGGGAGTGGACTTTTAATGCCTAATTTCATACTCCTGAACAAGGATAGCAATTAGTGTAGATGTAAATTGGGGTCCTTGATCTGTGATTATTTCCCTTGGGACCCCATACCTTGTAAATATTCCCTCGTAGAGAAATGTAGCAACCTTACTATCTCTGGTCACTGTTAAGGCTTTCACTTCTACCCATTTGGTGAGATAATTAGTGCAAACAAGTACATATTCCTTGTGGTTAGAAGGTGGATATATGGGTCCAATAAAATCAATGGCCCATTTGTCAAATGGTGTGACCACCAATTGTGGTTGTAGAGGCATTTCATCACTTCTTGTAGGTTTGCCAATAATATCTTCTTGTATAGAGAGATGTATCTTTATGCAATGTTGGCCAATAATATCCAGTATTCAAGATTTTGACTATTGTCCTCTTGGCTGTAAAGTGTCCACTAAAGGGTTCATCATGACATGCTCTGAGGATGTCATACACTTCATCTTCTCTAATACAACTTCTCATAATATGATCAGGTCTTGTGTAGAAGAGGTAACCAGTTACCCATGAATAAGGAAAGTTGCGCTCTACAAGATGATGCCTCTCTCTAAGTGAGAGGTGTGGAGGTGTTTTCCCTGTGACTAGATAATTTGCTATATCTACATACCAAGGAGTTTGTACAATTAGTGCAAATAAGTGTTCATCTGGAAAAGAATCATCAATGACTAAGTCCTCATTACAAGTAGGAAACTTGGAGAGGAAATTAGCAACAACATTGGCCTTCCTTGGCTGGTCTATAATGGCGATATCAAATTCCTGAAGGAGCAGTAACCATCTAACCAATCTACCACTTACCACTAGTTTATTCATAAGATATCTTATTACTACATGGTCAGTGTGAATGAAAATAGGATACCCAGTGATATAATGCCTGAGCGTATTAATTACATAAACAATAGCTAACATTTCTTTCTCGGTAACAGTATAGTTAAGTTCAAAACCTTGAGTATTCTTGCTGATGTAATAAATTGCATACTCCATATTCCCTTCTTTCTATCCTAACATAGCCCCCACAGAAAAATCAGAAGCATTTGTATGTATATGAAAAGGTATTGCCCAATTAGGTCCTCTGAGTACAGGTGTCTTTATTAATAACTCTTTAAGATGGTCAAAGGATATCTAACAGTTAGCTGTCCAATTAAATTCTACATCTTTAGAGAGTAGGACAAACAAAGGAGAAACAATTTTACTGAAATCCTTTATAAATCTTCTATAATACCCTGCATGACCTAGAAAACTTCTGACATATTTTTGTTTTTGAGGAATGGGTAAGGTTGAAATGATTTCAATTTTGTGTGGATCCACTTGAATGTCTGCTTTGGACACAAAGTGGCCAAGCACTACTCCTTGCATCATCATCAAACATTTTTCATGACTAAGGGACATGTTATGATCTTAACATCTTTATATTACTTTTTCAAGGTTCTTTGGGGCCTCCTCATAAGACTCTCCATAAGTGGTGAAACCATCCATATAAACTTCCATAGAGTCATGGGCAAGGTCAACAAAGATGCTTAAAAAATAGCTCTCTGAAATTTAGCAGGTGCATTGCAGAGTCCAAATGGAAGGACATAATAGGCATATGTCCCCCATGGGCATGTGAATGTGGTCTTATCCTGGTCTTCAGGGGCTATCTCGATTTGGTTATATCCACTGAATCCATCAAGGAAAGAAAAATACTTTTTACCAACCAACTGGGACATGGTCAATGAAAGGAAGAGGGAAGTGATCTTTGGAAGAGGGAAATGATCTTTTCTAGTGGCAGTATTTAATTCTCTGTAGTCTACACAAACTCTCCACTTACCTCCTTTCTTTGGCACCATTACCAATGGAGACACCCATTGGCTATCTGATATTGGGTATATGAATCCTACTTCTAATAATTTCTGTAATTCATTCTTCACTATGTCTCTTACTGTAGGGTTCATCCTTCTTTGAGGTTTCCTAATTGGTCTGCATCCTTCATTAATGCATATCCTATGCATGCAAAGGTCAGGGTCAATTCCCTTCATATCATGATAGTCCCATGCAAATGTTGTCTTATAAGTTTGCAGCATTTTAATTAGTTTAGCCTTCTGGACAAATGTCAATTCATTGTTCATGTTAAGTGTTCTGCCTGGTGTAATGTCAACTAGTGTTGTCATAGGCATCACAGAGGCAATATCCAACCCTAATAAGTTGAGACTACAACTATGAGGCAGCAACTGATGAAACATTCTATTGGTGGAAGCATAGGCTGGAATATTGATTGTAGGCAGAACATTGTGAAGGGGGTAGGCCATACATATTAGACTTGAGTCTTGTTGTATATCTGTTCCATAATTGTTTTGTCTGACATTAGAAAGCACTTCATCTTAATCCTGAATAACCAGTAGTGGGTTTCTTTCAATTGTCATTAATTTTTGAAGAGAATATTGGTCAGGATCCATAGGTCTGGCCAAATGGATTGCTCCATCTCAGCAAAAGGTTGAGCAAGTGGATAAAGGACCAACTTCTTTGTTACATTCCCATTGGAAATTATCATATTTCCCAACCAACATCCTATGAAGGCATCTGTTGTTGCCAGCCAGAGTCTCCCTAGGATGAGTGGATATCACCCTAGGCTAGCCTTGGGCTGCAAGAACATAAAGTTTGCAAGGTATTCCCATGAATCCAATGTGATTACAAGATCTTCAATAACCCCTTTTGGCTTGACTGTGGACCTATTTACTAGCTGGAATACTATGGGATTAGGTCTAAGGTTATCTAACTGAAGGTTACTCATTGTTTCTTTTGTCATTACATTGATGGTTGCACCTAGGTCAATCAAGGTGTTTTTGATAAGGGTACCATTGATGTTTACATCAACCATAAGGCTTATAGGATCTGCATATTTTGGAACAACCAAGTTACCTAACATGATATCAACAAGTTGTCCTATAACATGGACTGTCTGAGGATCTTTTCTCGTCCTTCCTAGTTTCTTAAGGCATAAATCCCTTATAGCTTTGGTATATGTGGGCACATCCTTGATGGCTTGGATGAGGGGAAATTTAACACATACATCTTTTAGCTACCCCATGAAATCAAAATCATGTTCGGATGGAGTTTATGAAGGGTGCATTTTCAATCTCTTTGGAAATGGAAGGCTTCTAGTAATGGTTTCTTCTTGCAGAGAGATTTGTTCAGAAGGCTTTTGCTAGTTATTTAGATGGTTGTCAGTGATGGAGGGTGATTCCTCATCAGGAAGTTATCTGATGAGTGGTGATGATGGTCCAGCAAGCATCTTTCCTGAGTGCAGGTGCACATCACTAACTTCAACTATATAGGTTGGGTATTGGATGGCCTTGTTAGTATAGACCTACTGAACAGGCTTGTTGTTAAGGTTAGGTGTAGGTTGTGCTGCTAATTGAGTAGCTTTGGGTTGGGCAAGAGTAGGTGAGGTTGTATTTGGCATAAGGGTGGGTTGCTGAGGCAGGGTTTGTTGTGGCTATGGGTAGCTCATATTTGGATTTTGCCAAGGTTGGTTCCCACACCATTGTTGTGGCCATGGGTTTTGATTGGCTTGCCACTGTGGATTAAAATTTAAGGCTTGGGATGGTTGTTGTGGCCATACCCCCTGCTTCTAGGTCCAACTGGGTGGCATGGTTGCCCATTGCTGTTGTGGCTAGTTATACCAAGGTGCATTGTTCCAATTATGAGGATTTGAGGCATGTGGTGTAAATGACATGGAGTTGGTCAAGGGGTCTTGAGGCATACCTTTTCTTTGCTACCATGGCCTTTATTGTGCAATGTAGAACATTTAACATTCTTGATCTTCTATGGCTTTGAAATCAACTTTCTCATTCTTACCCTCAGAAATACTAGCAAGTCCCTTGCATCAACAATTAGCCTTCTCCTGTCAACAATGTGGACAGTATTCACTCAAAGCTGCCTCTGATGCCTCTTGTTTTTTCTTTATGTGCAAAGTGTCTAGCTATGTTGCCAGGTGGCTTATGATATCCTCTTTCATGTTGGACAGGAGATTGTTGAGCTCTACTCTGGAGACTCTAGTGGATGATTTACTTGAAGTCAAGGTTCTAAAACCTCTATTTTTCTTTAGAGTAGAGCATCAATAGTTTCTGTAGATTTGACAAATTTCATCAAATCCCAGTTGAGAGATATCTCCTACTCTAATTAGATTGAGTGCATCCATACATTCTTCGCTTACACCTCCTAGGAAGACCAGCTTGAGTGACTCTAGAGAGAGCCTATTCTACCTTGACTTCTTGAGGCAAAAATGAAATCTCTCTACATAATCTTCCAAGGGCCCATCTTCGTTTTGTGACATCCTGAAGATGTCATCCTCATTCATGTCTCTACCTTGAAAATAATCCTGATATTTCTGCAAAAACTTCTCCTTCATGGTATCCCGAGTAGTTATAGAATTCTCACACAGACCCATAAACCATCTTAATGCAGCATCCTTGAGGGTGAATGGGAAGAGCTTGAACCTGTATGCATTTGTAGTGTAATCATAACTACTACATGGTACATCAAACTCAAAGAGAAAAGTATCAGGGTCTTTAGTGATTAGCCCATGAAAGTTTGGTAGAGTTGAAGGAGGGATATTTTTCAAGGTGTCATCTCTCTCCTGGTTTGCAATAGGAAAAGCAAAGGTAACTGGTTCAGTTGGGTTCTCAACTTCTTCATTTGCTATGATGCCTTGGTTCCAATCTACAATATCTTCAAAATCCTCAATGTTCTCCAGACCAAGGGATGATTCAAAGTGTTCTTCTTCTTTTTTTGAACTAGTTGGAAGAAATCTCCCTCTATGGTCTCTTGGATACTACATACAATAATGTATGAGCTAATGGTTTTATTCTTGCACCATGTTAGTGAATATTTTGGAAATGGATTGAATATCTAAGTGATCCTATATGCTAAAAAAAGAAGGTATTATGTCCTAGTAAAGCAAATAAAAGCATAAATCAACAAGAACTCATAAACTCTAAACCTTAGCACCATCCCTGGTGTCATCAAAGTAAAAATTAGGTCTAAAACCAAAACAACAAGATATCAAACCCTAACTAGCACAATAGAGTACAAACTAGCATGAAAATCAAAACAAGAAAGCAAAGCAAACCAATCTCCGAGCTAGATTTGATTTATCTCCATTGCTCTTCTCAACCTCACATAGGCATGCAAGATTTCAAAGGATGATTGTGGGAGGAATGTTGGTTGTTCATTCTAGTAGCATAACAGTACTTGGACTAGATTACATAGAAAATTTGACATGAGGCTACTTGAAAACCAATGCATGCAAATGGCTTGTGAGAGATTTGATTTATAGGAAAAGGGTGATTTGAATTGATGGTTGAGATTGAAAGCTGGTTTCAATGATGTGGATGACTAGGATCGAATAGGGTTTCCCACTCCATGAGGAGTTGTAGTCATGTGACAAGTGTGTGAAGGAGAATAAAGGAGACCTAATTCAAATATTAGTTTAAACATGTGAAGTGTATTAAATGAAAGTTGTAGTACCACACATGATTCAATTAAGAGGTGGACAAGTGTTGCAATGAGATGAAAGGTGAGGGCAAATTCAAATATTTTATTTGAATTAGTTGGAACATGTGAACGGGAATTAATTAAATAAATGGGATTTATTTAATTAGTTTGAAAGTGGGATAAGTGGGATTAGGAGTGGGATTAGGACACAATGTATCTAGTAATGTGTCGACAAGGTATTGGTCAAGACATGGACAATTTTGAGTCTCTACATTTTGCCCCTCTTTGAGATGATGTTTGAGATGATGAGATTTATGTTGAGTAACATAATTTCAAAGAAGTTAAGGAATGGATAGAGGAAAAGGATGATGATGCCCCCTTGAGAGGATATACAGGTTGGACAAACATGAGTAGGCTCTCGAAATGAAAGGTATTGGTTGGAAGAAAGATAAGGGAATGGATAGAAGAAATGAATGATACGTTATGCTACAATGAAGGTGAGAAACCATGGAGTTTGATACAACACTAGATGTTATGCACCAAGGTATAAGGACCAAGGTGACAATGTGTCTTGTACCCTAGCATAATACAACCTTGTCTAACGTATGAGGAAGTAAACTTAGAGCATTAAAGTCCTAATGCACAAAAGCTATGATATGACCTTAGATGCAAAGGTTAATGCAAAAAACCATTCAAACATACACAAGATATGAATATTAGCTAGAATGATTATGGATTTGATTCAAATGCAAGATGAAAATGATGACACACACAAGCAAGAAAGCAAGCATGCACAAATGATTCAAAAATAAGCAAGGTATTGCCCCTATCAAGATATAAACCAATGATTGATTGATAATGATGTCTGGTTTTAGGAAATAAAACATGCCGAATAAGACACTTGGTATGGTTTCGACAATGCAACATCTTGTCTAAGACAATTGATTGATTGATTGATACTAGTGTTGTTGGCCATGAGAATTAACACAAGGATTCAATTAATGATTGATTGATTTGGTTTACATCAAGATTAGGATCAAGACCATTGATATAATTGGATGATTTGACTTGATTAGTATGGATTGATGATGACTTGCATTTGAGTTTATTGCTTGGATTGACTTGATGAATGAGAATTTATTAGATTGATTTGAAGGATTGGTTGGATTTGATGTGGATGAATTGATTGAATTGATTTGGAATGATTGAGAAATTAGATGGATGTGATTGGATGAATTGATTCGATAGGATTTGGTGAATGAGATTGATGATTGGATGAATTTTATTTCTTGGATTTTTGGTTTGATATTTGATTTTTTTTGTATTTTAAAAATGTTTTAATTTTTTTGTATTTTTACAATGTTTGATTTTTTTGATTCTGGGAATATATATATATATATGATTTTTGAATGTGTTGGTTTTTTTGTATTTTTTGGAATATTTGTTTTTTTTGTATTTTTGACATGTTTTGGGATGGCATTGGATGACAATTTTGATAGCCTTTGTGCTAGATACCAATGACAAGGGGGAAAACCAAGTCTAGGTGCAAGGGATTAGGTGGGATTGGATAGATGGATAGACAATAATGGATGTAATATAGATGTATGCGTAAGAGATCAAGGATGTGATCTCCAAAGGCTTGTATTTTTGACATGTTTTGGGATGGCATTAGATGACAATTTTGATAGCCTTTGTGCTAGATACCAATGACAAGGGGAGAGACCAAGTCTAGGCGCAAGGGAGTAGGTGGGATTGGATAGATGGATAGACAATAATGGATGGAATGGATGTATGCATAAGAGATCAAGGATGTGATCTCCAAAGGCTATGTTGCATAGGACTAACATGCCCCATTCTAGGTAGTGTGCTTAGGATTTTTTATGACAATAGGATGATGTTAGGATTGGATGGAAAGGATTAGGTATACCAAGAGATAACCAAAACATTTCTCAACATTTTGCCCCCATATCTTTGTCAGGATCAGAAGGAGGAAGGGTAGATGAATGGACTCAATAGGATAGGTATGGTAAGATAGGATGGAAATGGTATGGAAATGATATGATAGATAGTGTGGAATGGATGAGACAATTTGCCCCCAAGTGTAAGTGACATAGAAGATCAACCTACACATGATGCCTGTTTGCCAAGTTTTCATCATGGTACTTAAGGCGCTAACAAGAGTGGATTTCACCATTGGATGAAGGGATTTCTCTCATCTTTTTTTGATTTTTTCTTTTTTTTCCTTCTTTTTTTGACTTTTTTGAATGGGATAGGTGGATATGGAAAGGAGGGGCTCAATTGTCTAGTGCCATGAAGGGTGATAGTCCCATTAGATATTGATGTCGTCGAATGGATCATGTCAAATGTCATTATGCTCATAGATGTTGGTAAGGGATTGCGCATGAAAGGGAGATGGATTAGGTAGATAGTGGATTATGGAGGGTTTATGTATGTATGGATGGTGGATTAGTGGATTGTGATGTGGATTATGTAGGTCTTATGCAAAATATGGATGGAAGGCTTATGCAAAAGCATGGACCATAGGAAGGTGAGGGGTGAAATATGTAGGATAATGGGTGAAGGATGGGGTGATGGATGTATGGAAAGGAATCATGACCAATGGTTGCACACACCGTAATAAACATTGAAGTTTTTGATTGGAAGGAGGTGTAGGAAGTAATGGAGATGTTTGCTTAGCAGATAGTTGGTGTAGGAATTTAGGGACCCACATATACTTAGGATTTTTATGATTTTTGCTTGTCTTGTGGGATGAAGGAATTTGATATTTTTGAATGGAATGGGATTTTTGAATGGAAGAGGATGTAGATGCTTTATTTGACTTGATTTTTTTCTTAGGGACCCAAACCATTTTAGTTTTTGACTTTTGTTTTGGAGGTATGGGCTTGGATGGATTTTTTAATGTACCTTACTTTGACTCTTTGAATTGATGTCCTAAGGTATGAGGATCCTTATGATTTTTGACTTTATGAGTGGAAGCATCCAAATGTTTATTTTTAAATCTTATGGATTTGGTAGGATCTTTATGTTTAGACGATGTGTGCATTGATTGGTCATGATTAGGAATGTGTAAATAGATGGATTTGGCATTGGGAGAAGTGGTGGTAAAGTGGATGGAGGGATATGAGGAGTTGGAAGTAATGGAGGTAAAGTGGATGGTGGAAGGTGTATGGTCACATGCTTTTGACATTTGTAGGATGATGGAGGTGGAATCGAGACATATGTTTTGGGAATATGATAGGATTTGTGATGGTAAGTGGTGGACTTAGGAGACATGGAGGAAGTACCAACATCTTGAGATTGTTGTCCTTGGGGTGTGTATCCAAGGCCATATGAGCATGGAGGAATGTTGACATGGATGGGCTCCAAAATTCCTTGTTCATGAAGGCCTAAGCCTTTGCCATGATAATTCATGTTTTGGAGGATGCGATTGACAATGGCACTAGGTGTGTTTTGGGAACTAGACTTGAGTTCATTATTTGATGGAGAAGGTGAGATGATGGACAATGGTTGTTTCTTTCCTAAGGAAGAACATTCATGAATGAAGGTGAATAGACCAATAGGATATGATGGTGGACTTGAAATGGGGTTAATAGTGGATGATGATGGATCATTAGGATCTTGATTATTATTGTGTTCACTAAGATCCAAGTTATTGGTTTGATCTTCTATGTTTTCTTGGGAGGCATGTATCTCATCATGAAAAGTGGAAGTTTGCACATCATGGGTAGGGATAGATGGAGAAAACGTTTATTTGCTTTGAAGGAAGGCCATGAAACGGGGTGAATGCTTAAGTTGATCAACAAGACTTTTATTAGATGGAGTATGTAGGTATTGGGTCTCTTGCTCATGAATGGTTGTGGGGGTATGAATAGGATCAATCTACTCATGGATGGATTCTTCATCATGAATAATGTCTTGATCATGGAAAAGATATATGCTATGAATAGGTTGAATGAAAATGATTTGATATTGATTAGAATGAGGGCTTGATGTTTCCACATGCTTAGGGTTAGGCCCTTGAAATAACTCTTGATTTTCTTGAATGGAAGTGGATGACTCTTGGATAGGATCTTGGTCAACAAAAAGAGGGAATGATGGAGGTTGACTTGGTCTCATGGGGGGAGACTCTCGAATAGGTTCGAGGGGTTGTGGACTATATGAAGGGGTTGAGGGAATGGACATGGTGTTGGAAGGTTCCTTGGTAGGCTCAAGGATAGGACTTTGATGACATGACAATGATTGATCCCTTGCTAATAGCCCTTGGATCACATCCTCTGTAGGTATATGGATGGTGGAAGTTGAAGGCATATGATTAAGATTAGGTGGAGTGGAAATGTCCCAAGGTGGAGGGATGAAAAGGTGTTAGCTTAGGATTTTGACTTTGGTCTGATGGAGGGACAAATGGATTGGTGGATTGGTGGATTTGGATGGCCCCATAGGTTTGCTTTTATAATGTTTGAACTTAGGGCATCGAGTTGATGTATTGGGTGGTGGTAAGGGTAATGAATGACTTGATAGGTTAGAAAGTGGAGGGACTAATGGATTAGGACTAGGACATGGTGGCTTTAGGATAGGCATTTGATTGGATGGTGGTATAATATAATTATAGGGCCCACAAGCTAGAGTGGTGTTTCCCTTGTCAATGGTAGCATTAGAACTTGAAAGCATTTGGACTTGTTGCAAAGGTGGACTTGGGATCACATGTTCTTATTGTGGAATGAATTGATAGGTTGATGTAGGATTGACATGATAGGTGGATGGACTAGGTTGGTATGAAGTGGAGGGGGATGACACATAGGATTGGAATGAATGATGTAGAATTTGTTGAGGTTGTGGTTGTGTTTGTTGGATTTGACAAGTGGCTATGAATTGTTGGGCTTGAACTAGGAGGTGTTATATTTGAGGTGATTGGATTTATTGAAATTGTTGAATTATGGCTTGGAATCATTGCATGGTTTGTTGGTCTAGGGGTTGTGGTACTTGGTGAAGTGTTTGGACAAGGTCGTGTAGTTGGGGTGCTAGGACCTTGTTTTCTAGTGTTGGCATGGTGTCACACATGTGTTGAAGTCTTTTCCTTTCATCTTCTTCCTTAAGATATGCCACATAGTTTTTTTCATCATTGAAAGTAGGAGGGTTCCCTCGAAGTATGAGTTTAGGTCTTGGTTTGTTCTCATCATTAGGACTAGAGGAAGGGCCTCCTCGAAGTATAAGTTTGGGCTTAGGTTTTATCTCATCATTAGGATTAGAGGGAGGGCTTCCTCTAAGTATGAGCTTAGGTTTATGATTAGGACTAGGCTTGTTAAGAATCAAGACCATTTTGGCAAGTGATTGACTAGGACTTGGATGATGATGCAAAATGATTAGGATAGAGTGATTAGGATGTCAGGTGGATGAAATTGATTAGACTAGAATGAAGATGATGATGTGTAATGATTAGGATGAAAGTGACAAGGATGAATGTGATTGAAAGAATGTTTAGAATGACTTGTTTATGTGTTTATGTTTATAGCTTGATTTGGCAATTTGCAAACAAATGATTTCACATATACACACATGAATCACAGATGCAAGACACATAAGCATGTTTGACTTTGAAATTTTGAAGAATATGATGATGAATCAAGCACTTGAAGACACATCAACAAACCTTAGAATTAGTCAGGTAGGTGTGGCCAAATAGGTCCTAGTCTAGGATGCACAAGTTGACTAAGGATGTCCCCAATATACTCAAGGTATGGGGGGCCCAATTCCATGAAATAAAAGTGAAATAGTGCCACACAGTCGGGAGAAAGGGGTAACCCACCCTTCACCTTCACTTCCCAAAGGTATAAAGTTCTTTGGGGCTTAGCCAAGAGTGACAAGATTTCAACTTCCAAAGAGGGTGTCTTTCGATTCACACCTCACTGTTTATACTTCGTCAGAATGCTAGAGTTGAGGTCATCCCTTGGAGTTGTGTGTCTCCAAGCAGGCCTCCTAGAAAGGGTATGACAAAAGCAAACCAAGTGGGTTTTTTGATCTCCAAGATCACCTTTTAGTGCGAGGAGAGAGCATACACATGCACACTTGATTCACACTCACACTTTTTAATTTCCCTTTAAGAAATGAAAATGTGTGGTGTGAAAATGAATGGATGAGAGGTGTTTTTGATTCTCAAGATCACACAAAGAGCATGAGAAGAGCATACACACCTTGAATCACATTCAAGTTAACTAAATAATGAAGACACTTGTTCTTTTTAATCCCAAGTCAAATGTGAAGGATTTTATGCCCAATTTCAATGTGTGAATGAAGACAAGAGTTTTTTTTAAGAGCTCAAATCCAAATGTGAGAGAAAACTAGATGTTCTTTTTATGCCAAAATTGAAATGTGTTTGCAAATAATGATTATGAAGAAATGAAAAGAAATGAAATATGAATGGAGTGCACCTGAGTATTTTCACTTTCCAATATGCTATTGTGACTGATTCCAATGTCGCTACAGCTCCTTAGATGCACCTAGAAACCACCAAAACAAGAAGGGAACAAGTAAACTTTCCCATGAAAGCATTATGTGAAAATAAAGAAATCTCATAAAATCTGTTGTAGATGAATAGTGACAAGAAAATAAATAGCATTAGTAGATTCTAGACAGAATTCTATGTAGTTTTAAAAAAAATTGTGAAAAATGGATCAATTTTGCAAAAGATATAAGCATTTGAAGTTGCAAAAGAAGAGCTAAATTTGACCAAGAGAAAAAAGGTGAAAATGAAATAGTCATCTGATGAAACCTATGCCATAGTGAAGTTGGCTGAGTCAGCTTTCCAACAAGTCCTTTTGAGCTAATTTTTGACCTCGTATGACAAAGTTATGATAAAAAGAAAAAAAAACCCTATTAGGGCATGTAGAGGCAAAGGGTCAGGCTTGATAGTTTGTACTAACCGCTAATGGTTCAAAAAATCTTGGTCACATACAGGCATTGACTATCACAGTTATAGTTTGTGCTAGCGGGGCCCTTGGTCACTAATATGACCAAGGGCCAGTTGAATGGAAAAAATAAATAAGAAGAAATAGAACCCAAGGCTAAAAAGCCCAACAAATAGTCATAAGGGCGACTAAGTCCCCAATGCTTAAGGGCCCGAGGGCTAGGTGCCAAGGGCCAAGGGTCTGCTGCCAAGGGAAGTGGTGACAGTCACCCAAGGAGTGGCTGTAATCACCGAAAAAGCAACGACAAAAATGTTAGACGGCGACGATTGAGCTTCAAAAGGGAGGTGACGCATTTTGGATTGGCAGCGACCGTTAGACTATGTTGTGAAGGTTGGGGTCAAGAGGTATGGTTGACAGGAAGCGTCGACCCAATGGAGCAAGAGTTTGTGAGTGGCAGGTTCGGTGGTTAGCCACAAGTAGCAGCGAAAATGGTGGTAGAAGAGGTGATGACCTAGTGTTCGACGGGTGGCTACTGTGGATTTTTAAACATGTCGACCATGACTATGGGTTTGGGAGGTTGGCAAAGGATGCTTTCGACACAGTGGCAACATAGCTTTTCATAGTGATGACAATAATGAAATAGGTAGTGACCGAGGGATTTTGGATAGCAAGCAGGAGATTAGGGTTTTCTCAGCAGAGTTAGTAGGGGATTCTTAAGGCAGTGACCAAGGCTTAAGCAATGGTGGGAGATAGCTAGGTGGGTATGTGATGGCTTAGGGTTTTTTACACTGATCTTTAAACCAAACTTTACCTGCAACAAAGATTTTACCTGACACATTAACTTGGACCCGTATACACGAATCAACAAAAAAACTAGAGATTTCGATGAAAGGCTCCTATGCATGGGCCGTATGGATCCATACGGTATGGCCCTGTGATAGGAGCTGAACTAAAAAATGAACTTTTTTCCTATGACAAAATATCAAGTGTTATATGTCAATATTCGTCTGTGAGGCCTCCCAGACGCAACAACGAGGTCCGTTTTAGGCCAGGAGGTCACCTGTAAAAGTTGGCCTCCAAAAATTGACAAAAATGTTAGATTTACAAAAATTCAAGTCAGGTTCACCATTTGTCGTTAGGGCAAAAATCAGGTTTGAAACTAAAACATCAAAATATCAAACCCTAACTAGCACAATAGAGTACAAACTAGCATGAAAATCAAAACAAGAAAGCAAAGCAAACTGATCTCCAAGCTAGATTTGATTTATCTCCATTTCTCTTCTCAACCTCAAATAGGCATGCAAGATTTCAAAGGATGATTGTGGGAGGAATGTTGGTTGCTCATTTAAGCAGCATAATAGTACTTGGACTAGTTTGCATAGAAAATTTGACAGCATGAGGCTACTTGAAAACCAATGCATGCAAATGGCTTGCGAGAGGTTTGATTTATAGGAAAATGGTGATTTGAAATGATGGTTGAGATTGAAAGTTGGTTTCAACGATGTGGATGACTAGGATTGAATAGGGTTTCCCACTCCATGAGGAGTTGTACTCATGTGACAAGTGTGCAAAGGAGAATAAAGGAGACCTAATTCAAATATTTTATTTGAATTAGTTTAAACATGTGAAGTGTATTAAATGAAAGTTGTAGTACCACACATGATTCAATTGAGAGGTGGACAAGTGTTGCAATGAGATGAAAGGTGAGGGCAAATTTAAATATTTTATTTAAATTAGTTGGAACATGTGAAAGGGGAATTAATTAAATAAATGGGATTTATTTAATTAATTGGAAAGTGGGATAAGTGGGATTAGAAGTGAGATTAGGACAAAATGCTACAAGATGTCTCTAGTAATGTGTCGACAAGTTGTTGGTCAAGACATGGACAATTTTAAGTGTCTACACCTGGCAACGACGCCAAAAATGTTGAACTCCATTATTAACCAATACATTGATGCAGAAAGGGCATGCACACTACTCAATGGACCAACATATCCTATATCAAGCAACCTATTGGTTAAATAACATGTTGCATTTACATTGTCAGACCAGGGAATCATTTTCTTCTTGGATGATGCTTATACTGTGTGTACAGTTAAGGATTCTTGATTTTTATTCTAGAGGTTGTGTAAGGGAACTAAATAAAGAAAATTAAATACTCTAAGTAAACTAGAATAATGGAAAATAACTAAGTTTATCTATCACATCAGTAATCAGATGATTCTCTGTAACTTCTATGTAAGAGAGTAACTCACAATTGGTTCAGTCGGTAATCACCTTGACTCAATGGACTCAATAACATAAATTACTGAAGTTAAACTATTTCACATTACTCATAACAACATATGTCAATCACACATATATAAACATACACTTTATAAATTGAACATATGAACAAAGTGGAGAGACACAGTACCTCAAGTGGCTGGCTTGACTATGATCCCACAAGATCTAGTTAAATCTCTACTGAATCTTTGCATTCATTAACATAACTCAAAACACATATTCCTTTATTGAATGCTAAAGTAATAATGATACAACAAATTATGATACTATATCTCTGTCTAATCTGTATGAAGCAAAATCTAATCTAGCTAACCGAGTTTAATATTGTCTATATGAATAAATCTACTAAAGAATAAATGCCATAACTGTCTATTATTCCACATCGTAGGGAAAAGACTTTATTACAAAGCAACTAGAAATAGGAAACTAACTAACATGAAGGCATCATAGATAGTGTAGTCCTACTGCAACTCTATCTCTCCAATATCCATGAAAAATAATCAATGACTTAGAAACATAACATAGAACACGATCTAGATTCCTTCATCATTTAAGATTGCATCATTCATTGAAGGATAACTGTTATAGAGTCATGGATGACTCATCCCAGTCAATTTAGGATCTTCTTCCTTTGGTTGCAAGTTGTCCAGTGTTCTTCATAATATGAAGCCACACTTTTATTGCATGAGGAGTTAGTACACCACATAGTATTTATGCGTCACTATCACTAAAATCAACATAAAGTACTAACATATTACATGAACAATCAATCATCCACACATCATTAATTAACAACATATTACATACCATCTTCATGCTTTAGTGTCTTAAGGATAATCATAGACATTATATATATATATATATATATATATATATATATATATATATATATATATATATATATATATATATATATATATATATATATATATATATATAAGTCTGGAAATGTCTTTGGGAAATAGGTAATTAAAGCAATAAAAACAAGACAAATCATGGTCAGAAGAAAGAGGACATGGGAACTCCTGAAGTCTTTTGATAGGAAGATGACAATAGCTTATTCCCTGATATGAATACTCCTTATTCTGATTCTGAGGAGGAAGAGGATGTCCAGGTTCAATTAGTGGATAAAAAGAAACGTTACAAGTGTGACAAAACTACCATGGAGATTTCTACTCTTAAGACCAAGGTGACCGATCTGGAGAAGAACTAGAGGGTGATGGTAAGCTTCACTACTAAAGTGTTGCATCATTCTGCTACTTCTCTTTTGGTGTTGTAGGAACTGGAGACCAAGATACATGGGATTGGTGTTGACTTTATGGGTGATCACGAGGAAATGTTTAAATTCCTCACTCAAGACAGGGCTAAGGTTTTCCCTTAGGTTCACTTTCTTTGTTTGTTGTTTTGGGTTTTTGATTAAGTATCGTTTGTTCTCTATGAACTCTTGTATTGGTATCGGTTGTTAATCTGTTGTTGTTGTGTTGTTTCTGGCCAGTGTGGGCCTTTTTCGATCTACCCATTGGGCTAATTTTGTAAAGGGATTTAAACGCTTTTTCTAGCTTACTTAATAAAAATATAGACTAAACATTAATCAAGAGCTAGAGCCAAATATATCATTGACATTTGCATTTACTATTTTTATAAATGAAATAAGAAAAATAGGATACTTAGCTCAATGACTAAGGAATGAATTTTAAATGGATAAGGCTCTAAACTTAATGTACCTCTTAATTATAAAATGGTTGTGATAGTTGTATGTATGGATCAAAGTTAGAATATTCTTCTTTTCCTTGTTTTGTGTCAACTTTGTTGATCTAGGTTAGGTTCACAATTTTGAACTAGACGTACACTACAAATTTGACCTCTAATGTCTTTCAACTTTTATCCTTTATAAGATTTAGGAAATTATTGTTCTTCCTTCTTCTCTTTTGATGTCTATGAGCTAGTAGTATTGATAAATTCCTCTATAAGGATGTCATATTACTGAGCCATGAGGGATTTGTGCCTTGATAAACCCCATGACAATATATAGGATCTAAGACAACACTCTTTAAACATGCATATGCTTGTATACAAACCTAGATTCCTTTACACAAATGATCTCTAAGTTCTTCTATGTTGTTAGAATGAATGCAATAAATATCTTTAAATACCAACACATGACGTCAATTTGTGAAAACATGTGTTTGGTCAGCCTTGGATGAGAAATGTAAAGGTGGCCAATTGACCAATATTTAAATTTTTAATTTTTAATTTGAATTAATGTAGGTCAAGTCCATGCTCACAAGGACAACCCCACAACTATGGACTCAACATGGGATAAAAAAGACAAGTAGGGTCATGACAAACATCTTTCTAGGGATCAATGTATGAAAAGCTAGATAATTAGATAGATAGGTTAAATGCATTGGAATGTGCACACATAGGGATAGGATAAGGTAATAATCACAGAGTAACAGGTGGATAACATTAGATAAATGGGTTTGACTTCACCCAATATTGTACCATTTTCTATCATACATACATGTATCAATACATTTCTTCAAAATATGCACCAAACTAAATGAGAAATAGCATCGGGACACTACTTTTACCATTACATTTTGCCCTCACTTTAATGTTCATGTAATTCCTAAATGATTATGTATCTCAAAGTATGTAGCACTCATAAGCATACATGTGTAGTAAAATAAGTATTCAAACACTTAAAGGATACAATCCATGAAGCCTATGATATCTGTATAAAGTAATGGACCCTAAAAAATGTGATCATTTCAATGCAATTTTTGTATATGGTCTCTCCATTAGAGTTAAAAGTAGATCTTTGCAATTACCTATGACAATTTGGAAGATCTCAACATAAAGAGCATTATTGACAGGATATGCCTCCCTAAGATTGGTTGCATTCATAGGTTTCAAGGAAACATATGAAGAGGGAAAAATAATACATGAAATGGAAAGCATATAATCATTTATGTAAGCATGCATAGCGATGACTGTAAAGAATACATCACACAATGATCATACATGAGTTAGACATAGGATCAAAGGATAGTTACGTTACCCCCAACATGGGAAAGACAATGGTGATGTGGCTCTTAATGACCAAAGACCCACGTAAATATGACACATGTCCCCAGTGTGGCATCTATAAGCACAAACACACATTGAGTAAGATGGAAAGGATCCAGATTAGGATTGGCATGAAGCTAAGACAATGGCACAAGGTTGAATTAGTGGCATGAAGTTGAGACAAGATTAGTGGAAAAAAAACTTGAAAAGATCTATGACATAAAGCCCAATAATGGGGCAAGTCCCCATATAGTAATTATGAACATGAGAGAAAAAATAGGTCTCTTGATATGTCTGATATGTTAATGAAGTATAGATAGACAAGAAGTGGGGGAATATATTGCCCCAATATAATGACAAGATAATGTAGGAGCAAGTTCTCTAGCTAGCATAATATTTTAGTGTAAGATCAAGACATAGATTTCTAAGAAGCACGATATAGCAATTTAAGTTCAATCAAACATCATAGGTATAAACATGATCAAATTCATAACAAGATATAGCAATGTGAGATTAAGATAACAATGTAGGATTAATAAAGCACTCTAATTAGTGTGATATGTTGAGATAGGATCATAACAAGAAATGCCTTAAGTAGCCTAATAGAACAATAGGAGATCAAGGGGAAACTACTTGGATCAAATTAGGATTCAAGGAACTCCTCATGGGTAAAATAATGCAATAAGATGCCATAGTGTTCAAAGGGAAGCGTTGATGCCTCCAATGTGTAGACTCATTGTGATAAAATAACTTGCACAAGAGAAGAATATAATAAAAAATATGTTGTAAATACTTAAGAATAATAAGCCACTTTAAGGGGAAGACCTCCCAAATTCTCTAAAAAGAACATAATTTGTAACATGATGATGATGATAAACTAACCACTAGCTCCTATATACCATACTTATGCCTAGGATGCCACCCAAGCCAACTTAACTACGTATATAAGACTATATTAATGATCATATAACTTAATTAAGAGTTAAGGTAGCCACAATACGACCACTCATAACCCTATGCACACTATAGGATTAAGGGCATAGCATGCCCCCCTCTTTAGAGAAGCATTATCCTTAGTGATGATCAACTATGGATGCTTTTCCACAAAATCCATATTTCTCATGTTGCATCTTCGATTGGAGAGTTCTTCCATTTGATCAAATACTCTATCATTGCCCTCATCCATTTCCTCTTTGTACATGTTTGAAGAATTCCCTTAAGATCCAAAACTATTCTACCCTCCTCATCAAGCTCTGGTAAATCAATTTGTGTTGAAAATCTTTGTTTGATAACCTTCTTCAAGCATGAAACATGGAAGACTAGATGTATTTGTATTAACATGGATAACTCCAATTTTTATGCTACATTGTCAATCCTCTACAACACCTTATAAGGACCATAATACTTGGGTGTAAGCTTGTTATCTTTCTGTTGTTGTTTCAGTGACATTTTCTTATGTGGCTATAATTGCACAAAGACCTGATCTCCCACTTCAAAAGTCCTTTCATTGCAGTACTAATCAACTTGTTTCTTCATTTTGTTTTCTATCATTATCAAGGTCTCCCAAAGACTGACAAGTACCTCTTGTTGATGTTAAATGTGTTCTTTAATTGTTCGAAGCTTTGGGTGTGCTTGTAATGAAGAGGTGATTGATGGTGACTAGTACCGATATTGTACCAAAAATGGAGACATTTTGGAGGAAGTATGGAAATAAGTGTTATACCACCATTATTCTAGTAGTAGCCATTACACCCATCTCTCTTGTTTATCTAAAGAAAAACATCTAAGATAACCCTCCATGCACTTTTTTACCACCTTAGTTTGTCCATCTAATTGACAAACTATGATCAAGCTAAGTGCCCAAACATGAAAATTAATTAGTCTAAAAATTACTTGTAAATATAGGGTCATGATCACTTACTATAAATTTTGGAGTCCCATGTAGTTTTTGAATAGTATTCATAAAAGTTGTAGCTACAATACTTGCTACCAATGTGTGTGCCAAAACACATAAATGTGCATATTTGGTGAGATGATCCACAACAACCATGATGACAATTTTTCATTTAGATTTGGGCGAGCCTCTGATGAAATCCATGGACACCTCCTCCCACATCTGACTTGGAATAGATAAAGGTTGTAGAAGATTTGGAGTCTTAATTGTCTTTCCTTTATTTTTCTAGCATACCATGCATTCTAGTACAATTTTTTCAGCATCCCCTTTGAGCCCCTCCCAAAATAATTTTTTCTTGATTCTATGATAAGTCTTCAAGAATCTAAAGTTCCCACCTATTGGAGAAGCATGTAATTTTTCCAACACCTTAAACTTAACAGTTGAGTTCCTACATAGATATAACATGTCCTTATACCATAAAGTATTTCCTTTCCATGCAAATTTGTCTAACACACTTGAATCTTGTTGGAGTTTATCAATAAGAGTTTGAGTATCCATGTCCTTCTCCCAGTCCTCTCATGTCTCATTTACTCAAATATACTTGCAATATGGAAATGGCATACAATAGTGGCTTTGTGGGTACATCCCTCCTAGATAGAGCATCAACCACAACATTATCCTTTTCTTTCTTATATATGATCTCAAAGTCATAACCCAACATCTTTGTGACCCATTTTTATTGTTCTTCAAATGACAACCCTTGTTCCAAAAATTATTAGAGACTATCACACAATTTGTCTATATGTTAAGTGTTTTCCCATTAAATAAGGTCCCCATTATTTGACTGCTAGTAATAACTTTAAGAACCCCCCCAAAAAACATATAAAATCCTAGTGAATCCTAGTCTGAGGCAATAATTTTTGTGGTGAATGTATGCAATTTTGGGGGAAAAATCATTTCCGTGGTGATTTTTAAAAAAAAATTTCACATTGTTGGTTTTTACTGGTGAATTATAAATTTATTTTTTAAAATAATTTTGTTGGCAAATTATAGATTTTTTGAAAAAATAAAATAATTTTGTTAGCAAATTATAGATATATTTTAAATAAAATTAAGTGGTGAATTATAAATATATTCAAAATATAAAATTAATTAATTGGTGAATTTGCCCACGATTTAAAAAAATATGTAGATGGAAAAAATATTATACACTAAGTAATACACTTTACATTGTCTAATGGACATAGATCAACAACTTAAGTTTATTCCAGGCCCAAGTTCTAACACACCCAAATTTGAACTTAAAGTTTCTAAAATAGGTATCCATAAGAGACAAATGTCAATAAGTAAATGACAATTTGCTATGATGTAACATTAATATAAATATATTATTAATTTCTTAACCTTCAACAATTTAAGAGATTCAGCTAACATGCAAAAAGATGCCATTTAGAATTTATTTATCTCATCTACTTCATTTGTTCTGGTATTGCTTACAAAAATATTTTTTTAGATTGAGAAACAAGCACTAATTATATTCAAAATGAAATATTGATTACATCATTGTGGTTAAGAAGACCACATCAAAATTTAGGTTGCAACTTCAGTCAATCCAAAAAAACACATGTTTTCACTAATACATACGATCAGTTTTGCTATTTTTCAAAACTAAAGTATATACTAGAGAGTCAATATATATAAAATACTATTAATTATAAACATTTCAAATATGCATTTCTTCTAATTTCCTATGCAAATTTTACTAGCTCATTTTGTCCTCTACCCCTTCAGTCTGATCAACTCTCTCATTGTCACTTCCTCTTTTTGTCACATTGTTATCATCACCTAAATCCTTGTTCTGTTCTATTGACATTTCCTCATCTGCATGCCTGTTTAGATTAGCTACTAATCCTTGTTTTTCCACCTCTGCATATTGGTAGTAGAAGCCTTGACTGTCATCTAGTTCGATTTTGCACCTCTCTTCTTCTAAACTCACCTTCCTGAACTCCCACCTTAAGTCTTCAAAGTGATCTATTTCATGATCCCAAATGTGCAAATTATTATCACCATTATTGCAAGAGTCCATACCAGGTATAGCTCCAATGCTTGGTGAGTTCCTCATCTGTTCAATACTCGGGCTAAAGTTCTACCCTGTATTCTCCCACTATTTATGTATCTCACTTTTTTCTATCTCTCTCTGTTTCTGTCTACCATACAGTGCCTGGAAATCTGTGTACACATTGTAGAATCTTTGGTCAAATTTCCTCATGTTTTTAGCACAAAAATAAGTCTATTTTATATCTTCTTTATAGAACATAGTGCCTATGTCCATCAACTCCTTAAACTTGTCTATAGATATCTCCATAGCCACCATTACCTGTTCAAAGAAATTGTAAGAGGTGAGACTTAAGAAAACCCCAGTGAGTGATCTCTCCCTACCCTGGAACCTTTCTTCATTCCTTTTTTTCCAAATAAACCACAAGTTTTCAGTTGACATGACAAACCAAAATGTGTTAGATTTCAATTTAAGACCATCAATGAATCCACATAAAATTTCCTTTTTATTTGACAACACAGTCGGACTCCACATATGAATATTTCCCATAAAAAAAGACCAAATATTTTTAGCATATAAACAATAAAAGAAGATATGAGACACAGACTCAGAGACATTGCATAAAGGGCACAAGACATTGTCTACACCAGAACATAATTTATTTAGGATTAACAACCATCTGAAACAGACTTTTTTGGGTTCTAAAATTTTGGACCACAACAGTTTAAAGACCTTGGATAAAACTTGGTGCCCCAGGGTGTCACCCCAAGTCACAAGGATGTGCTAGAAAATTACTTTGGAATTGGAAAACATTTTATATATCATTTTTGGCTTCACATTCAAAAAGTTGGTCCCATCTACCCATTTTAGCTTCTCAATGCTTTCTTCTCCTACAATGGACACCTTCGACTAAAATTTGCTCATCAATGCTTTATTTAGTGTGGAATAGTTTCTGAATTGGTTCTTGTTTAGATGAAACTTTTCTTTTATTTTTAACCATGTTTTGGGAGAACCTTTATCATAGATATCTTTCAGGTTAATTAGGCATTTTTCATTACATAGCCTAGCATAACAGCCTTACAATAAGGCTAGATTTTAACCCTTGTGTTTCACATTACACCAAATGGATCTGTGCCCCCATACACTATTATTCTCCAAGTTAACAACTTCTCTGCCCATGACAAGCTCCTTAGCATGTTCCGATGCTTTCCATATACTCCCAAAAACAACAGATCCCCTAGGCTTAAACTTGAAATCCCTTAACAAGGCATCATGAAAGTGCAACTTTACCCATCTCTTCTTGTTCCATGGAGCAAACCTCTCAATATTGTTTGTGACCAATATCTTCCAAGGCTCATCACCGTATAAGGAATTGACTATCCACATTTTGCTAGAGCAACACCCTGCATCTTCAAGTCCTTAAGCCCTAGACCTCCTAAATCCTTAGTGAGACAACACCACTCCCATATGACAAGATACTTTTTGCTTTTCCCCTTTCCATCAGACCACAGGAAAATTCTAATCATGAATGACCTCCAACTGATAGTTGGCAAAGAGCCACATTGAGGAGTAAAAGATTGAATAGGCAGAAAGGATCTTTTGACAAACTTACACCCTGCCCACCAGTGAAAGATGCATTCTATTCCAATTTATGACTTTCCTTTCAATCTTAGAAAAGAGCCAATCCCACATAAGCTTCAAAGATGGGCAAATGGCAAAGGGGATTCCAAGAAACCTAACCTGCTTCAATGGTCCCCCCCACTGCCATTTGCCAGAATCAATCCAAGCAAGAATAGACTAATCCCAGGTTAAAAGGATAGATTTAGTAGAGGAAATTTTAGCCCCAGAGGCTAAACAAAAAATCTCTAATCTCTTGTCCAAACTTTCCAATTCCTGATTATTAACTCTAGGAAAAAGAGTAGTATCATCTGCAAATTGCATGTTTAACAATCTGTCTCCATTAGGCAAGGAAATACCTTCAATTAGATCTATTCTTAATATATAATAGAGGGCTTCCAATGCAATCACAAATAAGGAGGGAGAAAGGGGGCAACCTTGTCTAATAGATCTACCCATTTTGAAAGGAGCAGACAGTTCACCATTAACCTCCACTTGTGCAAAAGCATCTTGAAATAACATTTCTACCATCTTGCAAAAGGCTTCAAGGAAACCAATGGCTCTTAGAATTTTGAAGATAAAAGACCATTCAACATGGGCATAAGCCTTTTCAAAATCAAGGAGAAGTATGCCAACATTTTGATTGGTCTCATTTTCCCAATGAAGAGCTTCCCAACTTGTAATAATGTTTTCCAATATATATCTACCCTTTATGAACCCTGTTTGGGTTGAATTAATAATCTCCGGAAGAATGTCTCTCATTCTAAGAGCCAACACCTTAGCAATAATTTTATAAGACACATTTAATAATGTAATGGGTCTCCAATTTTTAATTTTAGTTTTGTCACCACCTTTAGGTAAGAGTTTGATTATTCCTTTATTTATATATTTGCCTAAAGTACCTTTCTCTATAGCCTCCTTGTAAAGTTCCAATAGATCATCCACAATCCAGTCCATGTTGGCTTTATAAAACTCAACCGATAGGCCATCAGCCCCAAGGGACTTCCCATTGCTCATAGACCTGATGGCCGATTCAATTTCCTCTTTTGAAAGTTCTTTTTCTAGAGTCTTTCTCATCTCCTTATTTATTTTCTTCTTGCAAATTTTGCAAAAAAACTCTTGAGCTTCCTAGCAGATAGGTTAATTATCTTCTGCTTTGAATAATTTTTTATAGAAGCCCCTAAAGGCTTCAAGGATTTCCTCTTGTTTCCTCAGGTAATCTCCATTAACCACTACAACTTCAATGTTTTCTTTTATGTTTTTATATTTAAGCGGGTTGAAGAAGTATTTTATGCCTTTATCTCCATCTTCCAACCAATTCAATTTTGCTTTGATTTTGGCCCCCTGAGCTTTTCTAACTTGGCACTTTCTTAAGTTGTGTTTGACCTTCCCCAATTTCTCAATTAATTGATCATCCTCTAGATTGTCCAGGATTTTTTCTTCAACATGGAGGAATTCTTCTTGCAGTAAAGTTTCTTCTCTTTTTCTGTCTAATGAATATTTTTTCCCCACTAGTTGGAAAATTGATTTACATGATTCTTTCAACCTTCTCCAGTAGAGGTGAACTTCCTCATTTCTGTAAAGAGACTTATAGATATTTCTCAAGGTTTTAATGCCATTCATACTGTCTTGATCTTTTAGCAAATCACAATTGAGCTTAAAAAAGCTGCCTTTATTTATCGTGACCTTTTGCTCTTATTTTTTGGTTATTATTACTGCCTTTATTAGGTGATGGTCAGATAGAGTACTAGGGATAACTTGGACTTTATTCATTTCCTTCTCATTTTGTATCAAAAAGGTTTCCTTCTCCACATAGAATATGTCCAATCTACAGTATATCCTTCTGTTTTCCTTTTGAAAGTTAGACCAGGAGTACCAAATTCCCTTGTTCTTCTTTTCTCCTTCTAGAGGGTCTACCAATTTCAATGATTTTTTTAACCTTTGCTAAAAGAATTTGTCATTTCCTTTCCACTCCATTGGGTTACCACCTTTTTTATCTTCCATTTGCTCTATCATGTTAAAATCCCCCCAATAACCCAATGCACTTTAGGCAGATCCAAGGTCATCCAATTCCAAAGTTCAGCCCTCTTATAGTACTCATTAGGAGCATAGATTGAGCAAATGCCCACAACCAAGCCACCTACATCTAAAGATAACCAAATGCATCTATTGCAAGGTGAATGTCTTGAATCTCTGAGAAGATTTTACCATTTCCTATTTAATAGAATGGCATTAACTCCTTTACCTCTCTCATGTTTGGTGGTGAAGGCAATGGCCTCTCTCCACAAAAATCTTAAGGTGTTTTCCATCATAAACCTATCAGCTTTAATTTCTTGAATAATCAAGGTGTCCATATCCTTGTTCTTATTGTAGAAGTCTCTAACAACATACTTTCTGTCTGAGGACTCTAAACCTCTAACATTCCAATTGAAATAATGAATGTTCTTCATCTGAAACTCTATTTGGGTGGATTTGGGGTTCTCCCCTTTCCTAATGCTATCAAAATATTTGGGAATAAGATAATCCTTTCCCTTCTTTCCTGGTTTTACTGAGCTATTGGTTCTACTCATATTCTTTCTTTTCTTACCTTCATGTTCTAATTTATCTTTTTCTTGTAAGTTATTCCTCTTTTCTAGCTTGCCCTATGAGTGTTGATAACTGAGAGGGGGGGGGGTGAATTAGTTATCCTAATTATTTCTATTTTCTGAACTTTCTTAATAATCAATGCAACATTAATTCAAATAAGCAAACATAACTATGAAATAGAAATACACATGACACAATATTTTTGACGTGGAAACCCTGTTAAGGGAAAAACCACGGGGTGATTAATCCAAGATTGTATTCTCTGTTAGAAGAATGGAAATACAAAATGGCACTTGCCAATTAGGGCTCACTGCCCAAGCGCACTGCTCACAAGAGGCACACTGCCTACAAGAGACTCACTATCTACAAAAAGAGTGTTATACAATACTTGAATTGATTGGGAGCATCTACATATGCTAGAGTTCAATTCTGGTTAGGCTCAGTACACTGATCTGCTGCACTTCATCTTTCCTCTTCTTTTATGCTACTTTCCTTTCACATATCGGACCTTCCTTACTACTTTTGCTCTGCTCTTCTGCTTTTATTCGCACATCACTAACAACCATGACACCTTTCACAACTAAATCCATCTTGTATATATATCTGCACAAGTGATTTCATCACCTTTCTAGTCGGCATCCGGAATAGTCAATCTTTTCACAAACTCTGATCTGTCGGTTGAATCCTTGTACATCAAGTAATGCGGATCAAGCATATACTTGTAGAAGTCATCAATCACGTCGGCCAAACATAACTTATGCCTTAAGAACCTTTTCCATCATCAGTAACACATCCAGAATAATGTCTGGTGTTCTGCCAGTCAGTTCTTCCTCTGTTCACACTGTCAATTAGGAACCCGATACTTAGGTATTCATATCTTTTTCTTCATCTATCACCAGAGGCAAAATCCTTGGAATCTATCACTCAGGGTAGTCCTCTTGACTTCCCCAAATCCACAGTTCACCAAGATACTTCCTTTGAGAGATCCGGACCTGACTGTCGGACCTCACCACATGCTCTATTCTTGTTTACCGGACCACAACATTCTTCATTCTGACTTCCGGTAGAGAATACCATGTCCTACGGATGTGTGGGATGAACTTTGTTGCCATCAATGACAACAATCATGAATCCATATAGTGTCTCTTGCCAACAATCTCCCCCTTTGGCATTGATGGCAACACTTAGTGAAAAATGACTAAGTGTTTACACTATGCTCCCCCTTGGCTGATGCTCTATTTTTATATACAATTTTTGGAGCTCCCCCTTAGTTGAATTCCTCATTTTTCACTGCTCCTCACTCCCCCTTTAACATCAATGGAAAAGGGTAGGGTCCACATACCAAAATTCTCAAAATCTTGTCCGCATAAGTATATACATAAGGAATACTTACATATACTGAAGTATGTCTACAAAAGTTGTTTTCAATTGAATGAATTCTGTAGCCCAACTTTGCTTTATTCTATCCAAAATTGATATATGACTGCTCAACAGGAATGCAAACACATCTGCCCTTTTTAGATCTGTTGGATCATTGGTCTGGGCTGTGATTTGAGCTTCTTTTATGGCCTCATGCATGGCCTCTAACTTAGGGACAATTATCCCTCTGAGCTCACTCAACCTGCTTAATCTATTTTTCTTTTCCTTCTCCAGCTTCTTGATTTCATTCAAGACTGCAATAGTCTGACATTCTTGATTTATTATGGAGGATGAGAGAGGATCAAAATTCTTTGATAGATTTTTCAGTTTGTCCTCCTATTCTTTTACTTTCTTCTCAATGTCCAATGTTGCTTTGGACCATGATAAACAAAATTTGTATATTTCTCTACCATCTTTAAGAGCATTTTCTAAGCTCTTTATCCCAATATTCATATTTCTCCTATCATTAATTATCAACCCTTGTACCTCTAATAATCTGTTTGCAAGAAATTCCTTTCGGACCTTATCTTCTGCTGACTTCTCTAGGGAATCAAAATGTGTGCTAACACTATTGACTAGAGTTTTGAGATTACCGGATGAGGAGGCTGTGGGATCCTTCTGAAACGATGGCATAATCTTTTCTAGCACTCCGGAAGCAGCTTCTATCAACTCACAATCTTCCATGTGAGACTTCAGGAGTTTTTCTTTAGCCTTTGCATTAGCAAATGAAGCTATCTTCATTATCTGTACCGGAGAAAGAGAATCAAAATTAAATGGTCCTTGTAGAAGCTCCGGTTCATCAATCTCCATTGTTTCTTTGTTCAAGAATTCTTGGACAGTTTTTGCAGTGTCTCTTGCCGGAGACAGATTTTTCTTCTCTTCTGCATTCTTAGAGCTGTCTCTTGGAGCTTTCTCTCCTTCTACATTCTTACCACTAGCAGTTGTGGTCTTCTCTGTTGAAGTCTTCTCTTCTCTTCTTCTGCAACCTTCGTGCTATCATCTTCTTTTTCCTTCACCTCTGCTTCTTTCTCCTGTATTCTTTCTTCTCCTTTAGATCCGGAGACTGTAGGGGAAACCGGAGGAGAGATATTTGTTTGTTCATGAGCCACCTCTTCCGGAGTAGAGGATTTTGAGCCCTTGTCTTTACCAGAGTCCTCTGTGATGGGAATGTTGAACTTTTTAAGAGTATTTCTGAGGATCTCTTCAGTCTCTCTTGCCACTTTGTCGGTTTCACCAAGCATGAGCTGATTCATCCTGGCTTTGCTCCGGAACTCATCCTTGCAATCTTTGAAGATCATATTCATTTGCTGTGGAGTGATTGAAGGGAAGAGCTGAATGCTGACCTGTTCCCGAATCTCAAGATCTTTTGCTCAAGCATTGTTCTTCCTCATTTCAAGCCTTTTCTCTAAGCTTTTGGGAATTAGAGAGATAATTTCAATAAAAGCTTTGTTGTAAATGTTCAAAAACTGAACTGTGGCTTCCTCTAGAATCTTTTTATCTGCTTCATTATATGCATCATAGAATTCTGTTAAGGGTTGCAAGTTCCCATCCACAGTGACTGCTTTCACTACAACATCTAAGGATAGAGTGGGTTTTTTAGCAAATTCCTCTTCCTTCTCTTCTTCTCCTTGACCAGTAGAGTGTTCATCGGATGATTTCTTCTTCTTCTTCAGTTTCTTTATCTCCTCATCTGATTTGGTTTCCTCATCATCCTTTAGGCTAACATAGGACCTTGTTGCCTTTTTCTTTGTTCTCTTTTCTCCTTTTCCGGATGCCTAGACTTCCGGTTTTGAGATTTTAGCAGTAACAGGTGCTGATCTCTTTGATGATCTGGTCCGAGTGGAAGATTTTGCCGGAACACTTTCCTCACTTTTCTTTTCTGCCTTTTTCTTCTCTTCCTCAGCCCTTTCCATCTTTTCCCTATTGGCATCAAGTGCCTCCTTTGATATGCCAAAGCCTTTTGCAACATCTTCAACTTCTTTTCTTACCTTCCTCTTGATCTCTGGTTGTCTGATTTCCAAATGGACTTTTATACTTAGCTCTTCAAAGGTTCCAAACCTTTCTGCCTTTGGATCCTTTGGCTGACTTAGCATGTGTTGAACATGCAGCTCCACAATTTGTTCATCAACTTCATACCCCATAGGCATGATCCATACAGTTCTTGGTTCTACTGCCTCTATTAGGCACTGATCAGTCTCTACCATAAAGCATACTGTGTCTTTGTATTTCTCAACAAGAGACTGGGGAATTTTCTCTCTTGCTTGCATCATGTTCTGAAAATTCTTGAAATATCCCCATAGGGTTGTATTTCTTGCTTTAGCATCCCCAAGCCCATGCAAGTAATCTCTGATCTGAATTGCTACCGGTTTGTCATTTTGCCATACCCATCCATTTGATCGGGGCAACTCATTCATGAAGTAGAAAAATAGACATAATATTAGTCCACCATATTTAAAGGAGTTCTTCTTGTCCTTTTTGATCTTCTGTATGTTTTCCATTAATTGGCTCAAAATAAGTTCACAGAGATCATATTTTGCATTCTTTCTCAGCATCTCATAGGCAGTATATACTGCAGTTCCAGATACTGAATTCTCCCTACTGGAGTGATATATCTTGTATCCTATTATCATAGATGCAAACTTGATATCCGAGTCAGTAATATCTTCAATGTTCATTGCCCTCTTATCAAATTTTGATCCGGTGGCCTCAGTTACAATGTTATTTTTGACAGATTTGAGGACAGGTATTCCTCCAGAGGAGTGTAAACCAGTTACTGCCCTAATTGCCTCCTTGGTAATTTTGCAAGGTCTATTCAGCCATAGAAAGTTGTCATGTACCCTACTCAACGCATACCAGACCCATTCATCTTCTTCAAAGCAGGGGAAATGAATGAACTAATCAAAATGTTTCTCCTGGATGCCCTTATATTCTGGTTTAAGCTCAAAAGCATCGTCTATCAGTTGTTTGTGATAGATATCTCTTAGTTTGAATTCCCCAAACTCTTCAATATTTGCGTGTATGTAAACCCTAATATCTTTTGTGTGCAAAACACCATGCGGAACACTAGAGAATGCTCCTAGGGGATCTACCTCCAGTGATTTGTATGGATGTTTCTTAAATTCAGGGTGGGGCCTATCAAAGATCTTTACTATATTTGGAGTATCCATCTTTCAAAAGATTTGCAAAGAGATATTGAGAACGGAAAATACCTTTTGCGCTTCTAGGTTACACGAAGTGAGCTGAATCAATTGCTAGATGAATCAGATTCTGCAGATGATCTTTGATGGGCTTGAGGAATTTCTGTTGCAGAGCTTCTTTTTGTTTCTTCTTGAAAGCAGAATAAACAAATGCTCAATGAAAAACCCTTATATTACTCCACAAACCCTAATATCAAGTTGCAATAAATGCTCAACCTAAGTCGTTCCAGTTTGCCTTATTCGGATGACTTGAAGAACCGGATCAATCTTGATCTTAAACATCTTGCGGATCTTCCAAATCTTAACCATAGTTTATTTGGATGTTTCCCTTATGAACCCTTTAATCTGCAACTCTTCTTGTGCCGGTTCCGGCACCAATTGACTGGCTGGGGGAATAAGGTTTTCTTTGTGTCTCCCCCTGAGCCAGAGCTCACCTTTTAATTTTTGAAAGGAATATCAGCACCAGAGTCTGGTGCGGATCCATCCTCTACATTCTCTGTACTTTTCTTTGGTGCAGGAGCACCCGCACATGATCAGGATATAGGTCCGCATGATGACATACATGATCAGGATATAGGATAATTATCAGCATGATGACAGGATAGTCTATTTTTAGTAATGTTTGACTTTGTCATGTAATAAGGTCCATTGGACCGATGCTATGTATTAGATCAGCATAGGAGTATGTGTAGGCAGTTAGAGATCGGGATAAGATAGTCTGAGTTGTCCTCTCTCCCAGCCGCTTGGAAGCTCCCAGCCGCTGGGAAGTGAAGTTGGTAGTACTCGAAGGATTTGTTATATATACCTTCGATCTGTTAGGGTTTAGACATATGGGTAGTTCATAAAGATAGTTGATATTGACAGTTCATTTTGATTTTGATAGTTGTTATGTTCAAGAGAGTAGTACTGGTGATATGCTGTACTGGTGATTAGTCCAGATATTGTGAAGTAGAATTGTAAAAGCAGGACATTTGAATCTCAATTGAATAAGATCTCATCTTTTGCTGTATTTGAGTTGATCAGTTGTATCTGTGTTGATTTCCTTTTCTGTTTGCAAGTTAATGGGCACTTTCAACCCTTCCACCAGTTGATCCTGCAAATCGGTGGAATGGTCCTGTATCATAGTTTAGTTTGCATTTGTGTTTTCTGTTTATGCATTGCATTGTTCAGGAGATCAGTTAGGAGCATGCTGTGAATCAGCCTAGCATCCTCATGTGCTAGGTCTAGAAGATAAGTTGTTAGATTTTGGTTTGAAGGTGATCCGGCCCGGTCGTCATATTGTCTTTATGTAATTGTGCGGTTAAGAGTGTTTACATGCAGTGGAAGGATACACAGGAGTCTGCATGTGCGTTTCCAGTCGGAACGAGCCACATCCTCATCTGCGGATCCATCGCCATCAGGATCGGGTCAGGAAGTTGTTGAAGTTTGCATGTTGCAAGTGCATCATGATGTTTTGAGTTGGATATATACCCAGGGTATATATCGCAGTCAGGATCATCTCTCAGGGAAGTTCATCATCCGCATATCGCTAACGGATGCGGGTGTGAAAGTTAAGTTTTTTTGGCTAAGTGTTGAAGAGTTCATCAGGATGATGTGTGACGTCATCGTCATCAGGATATGACGTCATCGTCATCAGGATATTAAGAAATCCCTCAATGCGAGTTTATCCTGTTGTCACTAAGTGGTTAAGTATCGGCATAGGCAGGAAGTTGTATTAGCATCATCAGGAGGTTTCGAGGAACCGGATGAACAATATCATGATGCTGTTGCTTGTATCGTCGGGCAGTGGAGCGTCGAAGGCAAGCAGTTGAAGGAGGTCGTCATCAGGATATTAGAAGCAACCGGATATTTGGATATCCTGCTGACGAAGGTGATATCAAATATCATGATGATGCCGCTTGTATTTGGCACCCGATGAACAGAGCAACCGGAGGATGTTTGCGCCTGTTGATTATCATGATGATGATGATAGGCGACAAACGGAGGAGGTAAATAGTAGTCGACAGGAGGATATTTGCGATCATCCGAAATATGATGATGCTGTTGAAATGTGATGATGCTGTTGGTGTCTCTAGGAAATATGATGATGATGTTCAGCCGATAGAGAATTTTATCATGCTGTTTGTATTGTTGGCTACTCCTTCCTGTTAGTTAGCCTCCGTTGCGTTCCACTCTGCATCATTCTTCACCCAAATCTTGTTCATCTCACTTTGAACTTCATCTGCATTCACTTTTTGTTTTCCCTTATCTTGATTCTGATTATGATATACCAGACCTCTTTTGTCCTGATTCTTGCTTCAACAGAATTTTGCAATATGACCGGATCTATTACAAATTTGGCAAACAACATTTCTTTGCATATTTGATTGATATCCTCTTGATCTACATTGATTAGCGATATGACCTATTCTATTGCATGCAAAGCATCTACCATTGAATGATTTGTTCATTTGCATATTTTTGCATTCATGAGATTTGTGACCATACCTTTTGCAGTTAAAACACTGTCCGGAGAAGGATGAATTAGTCTGATTCATTCTCTTTCTGCACTGATTAGCTTTATGACCAAAGTTATTGTAGTTGTGGTTGTATCCATTGAAGGATGGATATCTTTGAGCATTAGGTTGTCTTACCGGAGGTCTTCTAGGCCTGTTCCTTGGATTTTCTGATCCCAAATTCTTCTGACTGGATCCAGAGCTTTCTCCTTTCTCATATCCCAAACCACACTTGTCATCTACCCTCTTTTGACTTCCAAGAAGAACTTCAAGTTGAGCAGAACTTATCTTGAATTTCTCTTTATATTCATTTGTTGTTTGAAGATCCCTTTTGAGAGAGATAATTTGATCCTCAAGTTTTTCTTCATTATGTTTAGCATCTTCAAGATCAGATTCAAGATGTCTGATAATTCTATCCATCTTGTGGCAATCTTCTGATTTCTCCTTGAGGGATTGTCTTAGATCATCTTCAGTTTTTCTTTTCTCTTCAACCTCTTGGGTAAACTTCATAACTTCTGATTCCATTTCATGTCTTACCATAATGATTTCTTTTGATAACTTTTCACATAACTTGGTTTTCTCCTTCAGATCTTCATTTGTATCATTTGTTTCACCTTGACTTGCCAATTGCTGAAGTAGCTCCTTTCTCTTAATCATAGAGAGACTTAATTTGTCTTTTAGTTCTCTCATGAAATCATCAACCTGTTTGAGTCTTTCCTTTAACTCATTGACTTTAGAGTTTGACTGCTCAAGATCATCAAGGGCAGTCCTGAGTTGCTCCCTTAACCCATATACATCCATTGGAATTCCCAGATCTTCCTCAAGTTGTTAGACTCTGTTAGGAGGAAATTGGCTCTGATACCAATTGTTGATAACTGAGAGGGGGGGTGAATCAGTTATCCTAATTATTTCTACTTTCTGAACTTTCTTAATAATCAATGCAGCATTAATTCAAATAAGCAAACATAACTATGAAATGGAAATACACATGACACAATATTTTTGACGTGGAAACCCTGTTAAGGGAAAAACCATGGGGTGATTAACCCAAGATTGTATTCTCTGTTAGAAGAATGGAAATACAAAATGGCACTTGCCAATTAGGGCTCACTGCCCGAGCACATTGCTCACAAGAGGCACACTGCCTACAAGAGACTCACTGTCTACAAAAAGAGTGTTATACAATACTTGAACTGATTGGGAGCATTTACATATGCTGGAGTTTAGTTCCAGTTAGGCTCAGTACACTGATCTGCTGCACTTCATCTTTCCTCTTCTTTTATGTTGTTTTCCTTTCACATATTGGACCTTCCTTACTACTTTTTCTCTGCTCTTCTGCTTTTATTCGCACATCACTAACAACCACGACACCTTTCACAACTAAATCCATCTTGTATATATATCCGCACAAGTGATTTCATCACCTTTCTAGTCGGCATCCAGAATAGTCAATCTTTTCACAAACTCTGATTTGTCGGCTGAATCCTTGCACATCAAGTAATGCGGATCAAGCATATACTTGTAGAAGTCATCAATCATGTCGGCCAAACATAACTTATGCCTTAAGAACCTTTTCCATCATCAGTAACACATCCGGAATAATGTCTGGTGTTCTGCTAGTCAGTTCTTCCTCTATTCACACTGCCAATTAGGAACCCGATACTCAGGTATTCATATCTTTTTCTTCATCTATCACCGGAGGCAAAATCCTTGGAATCTATCACTCAGGGTAGTCCTCTTGACTTCCCCAAATCCGCACTTCACCAAGATACTTCCTCTAAGAGATCCGGACCTGACTGTCAGACCTCGCCACATGCTCTGTTCTTGTTTACCAGACCACAAAATTCTTCATTCTGACTTTCGGTAGAGACATACCATGTCCTGCAGATGTGTGGGATGAACTTTGTTGCCATCAGTGACAACAATCATGAATCCATATAGTGTCTCTTTCCAACAATGAGATCCTCTTATCTCCAATAGAGGCAAAAGCTACTTTCATGTTGCCTTGTTTGTGAAGTTTAGAATCTACCCATCAGGGATCTGTCTCTTTCCTATTTTTTAAGAACACCTCCTTCAACTTATCTAAATTATTCCTTTGCTCTGCTACCTCTCTGATCTTGTCTAGGGCCAACTGCTGGGTATTTTTCCTCCTTCTCACATTTATAAAACCATTATCAGAGTTATAGCCTTGAATGTTATTGTCTGGTGCCTTGGTTTGATCCTCACTAGATTTACCATCTTCAAACCTAGCGTTAGCATGAAGCTAAGTTTCTTCAATTTGAGACATGAAGGATGGGTCCTCTTCCATCAAGCTTTTATTATCATTTTCTTCCATAGAGAATAAACTAAGATTGCCATCCTGAGTGCTGTCAGAATCCCCATCATCTTGGGTATCACTGTCCAACACAACAAAAGCCAGTCCCCTAGTGTTTGGTATAACATTAGTTTTATAACTCTCTTCCTTTCCATTTGTTTGCTCCTTCCCAAAATTAGGATTACTATTTTTTCTAGATTGGTTATTCAAAACCTCGAGGGGGGAGGCCCCTAGATTCACTACCCAAGGCCCCTGAAGCCCCTTTTTCACATTCATTGGAAAGATTCTTATATTTGGCTTCAAAGCCCAAATTGTATTTTTTTGCATTCTTGTTAAGAATGGGGCAGTCCCTCCTTTCACGACCATCCATTTTACACAAAAACATGAATTTAACCCTCCTAACCCCACAATTTCACATTGAACAATTTTGTTCTCTCAGTTTATTTCAACAATATACGGTATCTGTGTCCTTGTGTTAAAGGCCACTAACAATCTTGCATCTAAATGAGGAAGAGTAGTTCTAGTTTCATCAATCTTTAGAATTTTTCCAAAAGGTTTGATAATCTGAGGTAGGAAGTTTCAAAATTGAACAGGAATAGTTTTGACCAATACCCACTTGGGTATCGAGCAAAACTAAATTTCCTTATGAGTAGTGTCCGGAGACCAAGCAAAAGCTTTAAATAAAGCCGGCCCAATAGTCCAATTTTTTTTCTACAACCTTCTTTTGAATATTATGATTTTTAAGGAATATGACAAAAATGCCTGCTTGAATCATTCTACAGAAGGAGTAGTGGATGCCTAGTTTTTTCCCCCATACAGAGATTGACCAATTATCAAAGAACTTCCTTGAAGGCATTTTCTCAAGATTAATACATGTAAAAAAACCACTACATTTCTTAGTCCAGATTCTTCATTTTTCACTGCTTTAACCATATCATCATTTAGGCATAAAGAAATTTTCCTTGGCAGGGTCGAGCTTACAAAAATATTGATTAAAAAAATTAATAATAATAGAAATATAGATTATTTTTTCAAATATTTTTCATTGTCCAACATATGATAATCAACAACTAAAGTTATATTCTGGCCCAAAGATTTAACATTCCCAAATGTGATCTTAAAGTTTCCAAAATTGGTCTCCTTAAGAGACAAGTGTCAACAAGATATTTAATGAGTGGATAATTATGGTTGACTTGGCTATAGCCTATTATTAGACATTACAACCATCTTATGTGGGATGTAAAAGGGTTATAACTTATCTTCTCATGTGTAAGGTGTTCCTTCAAAATGTCAAAATGTGGTTTAAATTCCATCTTCGATTGGTATTGTCTAGGTGTCCAAATTTGAACTTAAAGTTGCTAAAATAGTTGCAGAGCTTCTAGCTAGCAAATTTGAAATCACGCCGAATCTTGATCTTGAATGTTGAAGATACATATGCGACTTGAGATGATGGAATTTATGGAAACAATCAATATTGGAGTATAAGGTGGATAGAGAAGGAATATTTTATAGGTTTGGTAGGTGTACCTTAATCATTTGAAAGGTATTGAGAATAGAAATTTCTAAGTTTAGCCAATGGACATTAAATATTTTATTAGAATTTATTGGCACCAACAAGGTCAATTTAATGAAGTTGCATGGCATCATTCAATTTCCTTGACACTTGTACTAAAGTACAAAACTTTTCTTTATATTATTGTTTCTTGTTTTAGTTGTAATACATTTTCTTTTCTTTATATTACGGTTTTTTGTTTCTAAAATTTAAAAGTGATGGCATTCATCATGATAGCGACATGTAGAAAGTAAGTTACCAACTAAAGTTTAATTTTTTATCAGAAATTTATATAAAAATTGAGTATGACTATGCAAGATGTTATTTCTCTTGACTTCTTAGTATGATAGACAATTTATTTATGTATGACTATGAATGATGCTATTTCTTTCAGCTTCTTAGAATGAATAAATACAAGCCCTTGTCAAGTCGAATGTATTATGTGAAAAATTGACAATTTTAAGTTTTGCAAATGACACATACTACTATGGTTGGTGGGTCAAATTTCATAAAAATAAATCTATGTATGAGAAACTTGAAATTAGAATCAACACATGAATTTCTATGGTAACACTATTGATAGTGACATGCAAAAAATCAATTTAATTTTGTTTTATTAGCCTCATTATTACCAACATTTAGTGGTTTCTTGTACATATTGTGAGGTAAAATTTGAGATACAAACATAAATGAAAGATAAACCAAATCAAATACATTTTACCTCCCTTTGCATACACAAATCCAACTTCACTGATTGAGCTTATTGAAGTGCACCCAACTCCAATCGGTTGCTCTTTGCTACATTGATATGTATGTGGATTTCTCAATTTGTCAGCATAACCTTGTGATGTGAGGATGATAAGACCTAGAATGATTTCAGCAGCGTGATGTTGTATGAAGATTGGAGAGATGCTAGATGTTGAGAAGGATGTTTCATTTATAGATTTGCAATAGTGAAGATCAAGGGTGGAGAGTGATTAGAGAGATCAATGGCTAGAATTGGTTGAAAGGACATGCACAAATGAGAGAGTGACAAGTGTCCTTGATCAAGGGAGTTAATAGATTTGATTGAAGAGTTGACTGAGTAGTTAACTAAATTGATTGACTAGTCAACTAAATTGATCGATTAGTTAATTAGATTGACTGACTTGCTAACTGATTTGATTGATTTAGTTAACTAATTTGATTGATTAGTTATCTAAACTGATTGAGAGTGAATTATGGATGAGACGAAATAATAGGAAATTAAATAAATAAATTATTTAATTTCATGCACATGGATAAATAAATAAAATATTGAATTCTATTTATTTTAAAGAAATGAAATATTACCTCTAATTAAATAAATAATTTAAATTTATTTAATTCATATAAGGAGGAAAATTGATTTAATTAAATAATTAGAATTATTTAATTAATATGGAATATTAATTTGATGGTGATCGATAGATGAACTTAATCAAATAATTAGAAATTATTTAATTAAAGTGAAGTATGACAGATGAATGCCTGATCTGGGAATGAGACAATTTTAGGTGTCTACATTTTTCCCCTCTTTGAGATGGTGTTGCGAAGTAACATCATTTCAAAGAAGTTTAAAGCATAGTGCTATGTTGGACAGAAGAAGAATTTGGTTTAGAAGAACAATATGATTGGATTAGAAATGATGATGCCCCAGTCAGGTAGAAGAAGTATTTAGTAGATTAATTAATAGGTTGAATGATGCCCCCTCGAGAGGACAGACAAATTGGAAAAATACGGGTGTGCTCTCGAAAATGAATGGATGTGAAGAAACGAAGATAGAAGATGGAGAACAAAATAGAGAAACATGAAGAAGATAAAAGGATGGATGATAGAATGATGGATTTATTATGAGTAGTTATGCTGACTTGAGTAGAGCAATCCTATAGTTTATAATAGCACTAGACATTATGCACCAAGGTATAAGGACTAGGGTGACGATGTGTCTTGTGCACCCAATGTAATACAACCTTGTTGAGATGTATGAGGAAGGCTACTTAAAGCATTAAAGTCCTAATGCACATAAGGTATGATATAACCTTAGATGCAAAGGATAATGCAAATAGCTATTCCAACATACACAAGATATGAATATTTGCTAGAAAGATACGGATTTGATACAAATGCAAGATAAAAAAGGTGACACACAAGAAAGCAAGCATGCACAAATGATACAAAAATGAACAAGGTATTGCCCCTGCCAAGCTATAAACTGATGATCGATTGATGGATTTGATAATGATGATGATACTAGTGTTGTTGGCCATGTGAATCAACACCAAGATTTGATTGATAAGGATAGTGTTGACATTGTGGGGAACAATATATCCCTAGATCAACACAAGGATGTGGGAATGATATATCCCATTAATGATGGATGGATGATGATTAATTGATTTGGTTTACAACAAGATTAGGATCAAGACCAAAGGATGCGATTGGCTGATTTGGCTAGAGTGATTGACTAGAGTGGTATGGATTAAGGATTTGCATTTGGTTTATTACTTGGGATTTTTTTTAATATTTGAGTTTTTTTCGTATTTTTGAGATTTTTTAATTGTTTTTTTATATTTTTTGAGATTTTTTATTCTTTTTGGATATTTTTTAGATATTTTTATTGTTTTTGGATATTTTTGAGATATTTTTATTATTTTTGGATATTTTTGAGATATTTTTATTGTTTTTGGATATTTTTGTGATTTTTTATTATTTTTGGATATTTTTGTGATTTTTTTTATTTTTGGATATTTTTGTATTTTTTTATCGTTTTTAGATATTTTTGTTATTTTTTGATTATTTTTGGATATTTTTGTGAATTTTTTATTGTTTTTGGATATTTTTGTGATATTTTTATTGTTTTTGGATATTTAAGTTTTATGGGATGACATTGTATTAGAGTTTGGATAGCCTTGTTGCTAGATACCAATGATAAGAGAAAACCATGTCTAGATGCAAGGAGGAAGATGGGATGAGATAAGTGGACAAAAGGATGGGTGATAAAAAAAGGGATGAAAGACATGATAATGTGACAGATAAAAGGGTAGATGATAGTGTGTGGGATGGAAAGCTCATGATAGAGGGATGGATAAAAGGATAGATGATAGTGGATGGAATGGATGTATGTTTCATAAGTGAGCTAGGATGTCATCTCCAAAGACTATGTCGCATAGGAATAACATGCCCCATTCTAGGTAGTATGTTTAGGATTTTACATGACAAAACTTAGGATGAGAGGATGATTGGATTGGTTGGTTTAGGATAAGAGGATGATTGGATTGGTTGAAAAGGATGAGGTATATCAAGAGATTTTCTAAAACATTTTTCAACATTTTGTCCCTATGTCTTTATAAGATAAAAAGGAGGAAAGGAGGATTGATGGATAGAGGGGATAGGTATGTGGGTATAATGGCTAAGGATGGTAAGATAAGATATGATAGGATGAGGGAGATTGGAAGGAACTGATAGGTTGGAAATGATAGATTGGATGACAACGTGCCCCCAAGCGTAAGACATAGATAATCAACTTAAACATGATGCCTATTTGCCAGGTTTTCATCATGGTACCTGTTAGGACCATTCAAAATTCCCATTGTCCCACTTAGTTTGATACATTTTTCCTTCCATAAATTCATCTTAGGGGTCTATATTCCTTTTAAAGATGTTCCAACAGTCATTCACAAGCATCCCATGTCTAGTCCATATAAAAGATTTGTGAATTTTTTATTATCATTGATGTGTTTTTGTCTTTTACCACAGCCCTGCATATCACTCAAATAGTCTTGGCGGGTGTGCAGGAACTAAAGGAACCCAAAGTGCAGAGAATCTTAACCATCTGGGTTAATTTTGTTAGATGACCAAATTGGTTGCATAACCCAATCATAAAGCTTGGAATCTTTTAGGGTTTTGCATATTGCAAATTTGAGTACCAACAAATTGGTGACTCCAATGGGGAGAGTCACATAGAATATTGGTTCCTAAAGCTCTAGAAGACCAAGAGACAATTTCAACATTTTCCTTTTTTTTGAAAAGGAGGTGGCGGCTCTAGATGAAAATCTTTGAAGATCTCAAATTGTAACATAATTATCATAGTCCTCCAACATGGACGGCAGAAGGTCTCAACATAATTTGAACAAAAAGAACCATAAATTTGTTGAAAAGAACAAAGGTTCAAAGCATGTGTCTATTGCAGGTGCTTCTCATGGTGATGGAGTGAATATTGTGAATGAACCTATTGTCTCACAAATATATGAGAATGCACAAGATAATCAAGTGATTATTTCAGAACAATCATACACTATATATAACAACCCCATGATTGAAACACCAGTGGGAAAAAGTGAGAGATTTCAATCTAGGGACCTTTTCAATATAAATGAGTCTCAAAAGGAATTTGAAGATCACCTGGAAGAAGGTATGAGATGAAATAAAGCAATAAGAGACTATGAGTAGCGAATGACACATTAATATGTTGAGAGCTCACAGGAAGGGTTTGTGGAACAAACTCCCAAGACATTAAGGTTCACAGATGCTAATGTTGTTTAAACTTCCAAAGGAAGATTCATTCACATAGAGCTGAAAGAAAATATGGAACGATTGCAAGCACAATATGATAGGCTTAAATTGTTGAAAAGACAAGAAGAATTGGAACGAGGGATACTCCAATTGAGTGCACAACCTATTACAAATGCCTTGCAAAATGTACCTGAAAACAATCTAGTTATCTTTGGAAATATAAGTGGTCCTTTGGTCTGACAAGTGACTCATAATGTAATTAGAAAGTAGGGCAATAGGTAATATTCCACATGTGCAGCCCAATGTTCATACAAGGCCAACATCAAATCTTGTAAATGTTCCAGTGGTATCTCAGTGTAATGCTCACCCTATTCCTCTAGGCCACAATCCATATGCAGTACAATATTAGTATCCATATCTACCTCCACATCATAATGTGCATGGTAACATGTATCATCTTGGAGAAATGGATCACAATGTTTAAGGTAATATAAACCCTAATGCAGGGGTTAATTATAATGTGCATCCAGGAGTACACCAACTACCTCAACAACAAGGTCCTTAGCACAATCAATATCAGCCTAATCAGAGGCAAAATCCATTTGTAAGAGGCCCAATGAATGTGGATAGATTTAGACAACTAGACTTCTTTAGCATCCGAGGATATCCAAACGACATTGATAAGGTAAGGAAATCAATTCCTATTTTTTCTGGTAATAATTCTATTTCTAGAGAAGACCATATAAGATCATTTGAGACTGTCACGGATAATTTTGAAGTCAAACATGAAGATGTATATATGAAATTGTTCATGCGATCACTAGTAAATGATGCAAGGGATTGGTATAGGAATTTTCAAAATGCTTCAATTAGCTCATGGGTTGAATTCAAAAGGTTGTTAAAAGAACAATATGGTGATCATTCTAATCCCAAATTTGCCCTACATGAGCTAACCAATATTTTGAAGAATTATAATGAGCCTGTGGTAGACTTCAATGCTAGACTCACGAAGGTCTTAGACAAAATCCCTCATCATTTGAAACCAACAGATCCAATGTGTTTGGTCTTCTATTTGAATGCTTTTGATCTTGTTACTAATTTTTTGTTCACACTTAAAATTAGTTTGACCTAAGTGTAATTGTTCAGAAGGAATAAAAGAAAAAATTCAAAGTTATGCATTTATTGAACAGTTGATATCTTGACAGAGCAAAGATGGAATTCAGTTGACAAGATAACCCATGAGTCTAATCAAGACTGATGAGTCATCATGACAAGAGAATGGGATTTCCAAGGTACCACTCATGCAAGAAATACAATTATTTTTGCATCATGTTATCTTTCTGGAGTTATAAGTTAGATTGATTATTCCGTTAATCAGTTTTGAATAAAAGAAAGAAATATATTTATATTAAACTGTTATTTCATGTCATGTTTTGAACATACATTCAAGTATCTGTTACTTTATCTTATGCATTGATTGAAAAAGAAGTACACATTTATCAAGTGCATATGATAAATTAACTGATTATGTTTAAAGGAAGTGTTCAAATGTGTCCCACACAAGCCGTGGGAGTAACTAGACTAAGTAATTGCAGACATGCAAGCTATACATATGTTTGATAAAAGAAAAGAAATGAACACATGATAAAATGAAACATCCATCATTGCCTGAGCAAGAAGGTTGTTTGTTGATGCCAATCTTTAGTCTTCAATCTTTACTTTCAACTCCCATCATCAGTTGAACCTGCAAAAAATTTGGGGATAACCCTGTTAGTGCTCTAGATGTTTAAAGTTATCATATGCTTTTATCAAGCAGATTTATCTACTTATCACATCAGACAATTGCATATGAAAGATCAAATCAGATAAGTGCTACAAATCAGAAAAAATCATGAAGGAGATCAATCAATACCATCAGGTATATTTTTATGCTAACTTGTTTATTCATTGTGCAGGTATAGGACAAGTATTGTTGTTGATTTGAAGACAAATAAACATGTGGATTAAATGTGACTCCCATAAGGGTTTAAGTCCAGCATGTTTTATTTTCATTTGAAAAAGAGTGTGAATAAAGACAGGATGCATCATTCCAAGTTGCACTATGCATCATCTAATCAACTTGCAGAAAAGTTTTGTCATCATGACATTCATTACAGCTGATTGGAGCAGATTAGATCTACTTAAAATGCCTGAATCAAGTTGACAAATGCAGAAATCAGAATTGCAGCCATAGAAGGTATTTCATCTCTTTCATAGCATTATCAAAACACCATTTTCCTGTCATATTTGATGTCATCTTTTGAAAACCAGACTTAAGAAATGACAGAATAGTGAATAGAGATAAGTATAGTCATTATGCCTAGTCATCAAGTAGAGATATGGTCACATATGTTAAATAGGTTCCATTGCATATCAGATAGAAGGGACAGGCTTCAAGAGCCTTTATTTGTTATGTATACGAGGTTCAAATAAAGATCAAATGACTAATAGATACAACTTTAGTTTAGAGAAATATCAAAATACATGTATCATGGTCTCTGGCAGAATAATAAGATATCTACAAATATATGATACACAAGAGAGATCAAACAACAAGGCATCAATACCTCTGACTAGTAGCAGTCAAGTATTCCTTATGCATACCTTGTAACTGCCAATTGTCACAGTGATGGAGGAGAAACAGTAGAGGACTCAGAACATATATATGCCATAGTGATAATGTGACATGAGGTCATGACATTCAGATATAGAAAGTGGATGAAATCTAGAGATAAGATGCTGTTCATAATCAAAGTAACCAGTATACAAGAGTTGTCATAGAATATGCAAGGTTTATAATGAAGAGCACATGATAGACGACCATACCTCAATCACAAAGAAAATTAGTTATGGAAATGAGGTAATAATAGCTAAAGGCAGTCATGATTTTGATCCTTGTGATGATATCATCGTCAAGAGTGGACAATCAACTATGATATAGACAAAGTCATAGTGTTAATGTAGAGATATATTCTCAAAGTGGAGACAACATACAGTTAAGAATTTGATGAATAGATGTAAGAGGATCAATGTCTTAGCATGAACATCCTTTAGAAAGCATGAGATTGTTACAATACAATAAAAGCAAGGGCCACAGTTGTTTTGTTTCATTGTTTCCATTCACTATGAGAGCAAAGACAAGAATAACTGTAGAAAACTCATGACATTCCATATATATGCTACAGTGATAATGTTGACAGAGACAAAAAACAAGCATTCATTATTTCTTATGCCACTGTTCCTGACTGACCTAGTTGTGATACATGCCTTGCCTCATGAAGGACAAAGAGAAATCAAATACATATTGAACATGCTTAAGAAGACAAGTGAATAGTACAAACTGCAAGCCTTTTGGAAAAGTATGCTACATAGAAAGAGATGCCATCAAAACTTATACATTTTCTTCTACAGAAATGAATACATATGCTGCTCAAAGCTACAGGAAAAGAAATTTACATCACCAGGAAATGTTCAGAGACAAATAGACAAGCTACATAATTCATAAAGATATAAATTGCTACAGGAGGATTTGAAACGCTAACACATTTCATACATATAGTAGAAAGAAAACAACTACAATGTATTTGTTTGCATAGGCCATGACCAGAAGTGAAGGTGAAAGTTACAAAAAGGTGGTTCTACACCACAACCGTGCCAAAGAGTATTTTTCTGAGACACCCATAAGGGTTTTTTGCAAAACTCTAACATAATTCATACAGTTTCAAAGAGAAATGGTATTACAGTTGGCTGTAAACAGAAGTGACAGAGAAAATTAATTTTTGCTTTAAAAGTTAAAACCCTCATTGTAAAAAAATAAAACCCTTATTCTTTTCCAAATATGAGCCATAAGCCAAAGATCACCTGGAACCTTATACACCTAGTTCCATAAATGCCAACCTTTCCATTTTTGATGAAGAAGATCTGATTCCTGTTCAAGACCCAAGTACACCTTTAGAGGGAATTCTAGATTTGGTTTTAGATCAGTGAACAACAGAGAACCATGAAACAGATCCTTTTGAGCAAATGGATGAGATAGGCCTTGGTGTGTATATGATACAGGAGAAAAATACAATCATTCCAAATCTGATTAAAGAAGAAAAACAACAAACTATTGAATTTGAAAATGATGTTTGGGAACTTTATTTTGATGGTTCTAGAAGTAAAATTGGTGTTGGAGGAGGGGTTGTTTTAGTTTCTCCCACAGGTGAGAAATACTTTTTATCTTTCAGATTTACTTTCAGTTGTTCTAATAACATAACTGAATATGAAGCTTTAGTTCATGGACTTGATTGGGCAAGAAAGAGAAAAATCAAATGTTTAAAGGTTTTTGGAGACAGTGAGTTAGTTGTTAAACAAGTCAGAAACCTTGCTGCAACAAAAAATGACTTGATGAAATTATATAAGCATAGAGTTTGGGACATGATAGAAGAATTTGATGCATTCAATCTGATATCTGTACCTAGAACTGATAACAAACAAGTTGAAAAATTAGATGCCATAGGAGCTGAATATGATATTCCTGCTGAAATGAAAAATGTTCACTCTCCCTTATATGTCAAAGTTGTTGTTAGACCATCAGTCAAAGATAATAATATCAGCTGGCAAGTGTTTGATAGTGATGAACAGATTGTAAATTTCTTAATGGAAGAGGCTAAATTTTATGCAGGTAATTAGCAGAAATTTGTGCAGCAATATGATGATCAAATACTTCAGTTAAGATCAAACAAGCTACCCAAGGGCTTAGTGACCTTGGAATCTATCTTTAATACTGATGATCAGGTAAGAAAAGATAAGGCCAACTTGTTAGTGAAGCAAGAACACTATGAACCTATTGAGATCTTTAAGGGAAAGTTACTCAAGCTTGGAAAGATATGCACAAAGGAGGAACAACAAGCATTCATCCAACTTTGTTAGGAGTTTAGTGATATATTTGCATGGGAATATGGAGATCTGAAAGGTTTCAACCTAGAGTTAGCTCAACATACCATAGAGTTTGAATCCAAGGCAAAACCTATCAAACAGAAGCAAAGGCCACTAAATCCTACGCTGGGAGTGCTTATGAAGACAAAACTCAATAAACTCATTGAAGGTAATATCATTTTTCCTATCAAGCATACTTCATGGGTTTCTAACTTAGTTCCTGTCAGGAAAAAAAATGGAGAAATCAGATTATGTGTTGATTTCTGTGATTTAAACAGAGCATCTTTGAAGGATCATTATCCTTTACCATCTATGGAACAAATGTTACAGGTTGTTTCTGGATCAGAAAGATTCTCTTTATTAGATGGCTATTCAGGTTATAACCAAATTCTTGTAAAAGAAGAAGATCAGTACAAGACAACTTTTACTACAAAATGGGGCACACTAGCATACAGAAAGATTCCATTTAGCTTATCAAATGCAGGAGCAACATTTCAGAGGGCAATGGACATGGCCTTTCAAGCAATGCTAAAAAAAAATATTCCTTTCAGCTGGACCAAAGAAGGAAAGCAGAGCTTTGAAGAAATAAAGGAGGCACTTGTTGCTGCTCCCACTCTGATAAATCCAAATTTTGATAAAGACTTCATTTTATATACATTTGGCAGTGTGGATACTATATCAATTATGCTTTGTCAGTAGAACAATGAAGGAATGGAATAGCTTGTGGCATTTTTCAGCCAAGTTCTGCATGACTATGAGGTAAGATATTATTTTGTTGAAAAGCATGTATTAGCTGTTATCAAGAGCCTAAAGAAGTTCAAACATATGCTTTCAAATAATAGAATTCAGTTAATGGTTGCTCACCCTATAGTGAAAGAATTTTTGCTCAGTAAGGATTTAAGTGATAAGAGAGCAGGGTGGATAACCAAGGTCATGGAATAAGACATCCAAATTAAAGTCACCAAGCTGGTCCGAGGCAAAGGATTGTGTGAATAGCTTGCAGAAAATGAAAAATACAGCAAGGAACTTGAAGGAGAAGCTAAGATAGTGCTTCAAAATAATGAAACAACTGTTGTCCCAGACCCCCCTACAAGTTGGGTGAATGATATGATCCATTATCTGCACACTGGTGATTGTCCACAAGGCCTGGACAGATCTACAAGAAGATATTACAGATTATAGGCAATTCTGTCTAAAAGAGATTTTAACAATGTTTTGTTGTGATGTGTACAGCCAAATCAAACTCAAAAGATTCTAGAAGAATTTCATGATGGACCTTCTGGAGGTCATTTTGCAACTAGAACAACAACTCTAAAAATTATGAGAGCTGGTTACTATTGCCCTAACATGTTCAAGGATGCTCATGAATGGGTAAAGAAATGTCTAAAGTGTTTAGTTTTTGCAGGTAAATAAAGATTGGCAGCAATGCCCTTGCATCCAATTCAAGTGGAGTAGCCATTTGGCAAGTGGGGATTGGACTTCATTGGTCCTATTAATCCACCTTCAAGCCAAGGACACAAGTGGATTTTGATTTCTAATGATTATTTCACTAAATGGACTAAAGCAGTTGCTTTGAAGGATGCTAACAAAACATCAGTCCTAAATTTTAATCAAGATCTAGTGTCCAGGTTTGGAACTCCTGACTCTATTATTTCAGATAATGCTTTAGCATTTATTGGATTAAGAGTATTTGATTGGTCTGTCAAAAATAACATATTTCTGAATACTTCATCAAATTATTACCCTCAAGGAAATGGACAGGTTGAATCAACTAACAAAAATCTGATTAAAATTATAAAGAAGACAGTTGATGAAAATTAAATATCTTGGCATGATAAGCTAAAGTTAGCATTATGGGCTGATAGGATTACACCTAAAAGATCAACAGGTAATTCACCATATGTGCTTACATATGGAAAGGAATCCAAGTTACCAATAATAGTGGAGCTGCCAACACTTAGTTACATAAAAGAGCTAGAGTTACTTGAAGAACAACCAATAGAAATCAAGCTTGCATAGCTGATTAAACTTGAAGAAATAAGGAAAGAGGCCTTGAAAACATTGGAAGTACACCAGGCCCAAATGAAGAGAACATTTTCTAAGAGACCAGTACCAAGAATTTATAAAGAAGGAGATCTAGTTTTCAAGTGGAATGTGTTGAAGAGCAGACCGGGAGAACATACAAAATTTGATGCAATGTGGGATGGACCATATATAATAACAAAATGCAAGCAACACAATGCATTCCAACTTGCTAAGTTAGATGGTGAGGTGTTACCAATCCCATTTAATGGGATTCACCTCAAATATGCTATTAGTAAGGCAACCTTATGTTGCAAATAAGTGCTTTTGCACATTTAGTTTCAGTTATTGTTTTGGTTTCCAAGAAGTGCTTTTGCACAGGTTACTGATTTTGTTTTAAGCAAATCAGTTTAGTTTTAGTTTTTCTAGTTTGTTGCTGCTATTGTGTTCAGTTAGTGTGAGTTGTAGAAATTCTCTAAGTTCAGGACATAAAAGACTCTATGCCCAATGAAGTTCCAAAGGCTACTGGTTCTAAGCTGTTTAGTAGGCAAACACCCCTGAGAGGTTGCTAGAAATGTTACTAATTTTTTGTTCACACTTAAAATTAGTTTGACCTAAGTGTAATTGTTTAGAAGGAATAAAAGAAAAACTTCAAAGTTATGCATTTATTGAATAGTTGATATCCTGATAGAGCAAAGATGGAATTCAGTTGACAGGATAGCCCATCAGTCTAATCACGACTGATGAATCATCATGACAAGAGAATGGGATTGCCAAGGTACCAATCATTCAAGAAATACAGTTGTTTTTGCATCATGTTGTCTTTCAGGAGTTATAAGTTAGATTGATTATTCAGTTAATCAGTTTTGAATAAAAGAAAGATATTTGTATTGAACTATTATTTCATGTCATATTTTGAACATACATTCAAGTATCTGTTACTTTATCCTATGCATTGATTGAAAAAGAAGTACACATTTATCAAGTGCATATGATAAATTAACTGATTATGTTTAAAGGAAGTGTTCAAATGTGTCCCACACAAGTCGTGGGAGTAACTAGATTAAGCAATTGCAGACATGCAAGCTATACATCTGTTTGATAAAAGAAAAGAAATGAACACATGATAAAATGAAACATCCATCATTGCCTGAGCAAGAAGGTTGTTTGTTGATTCCGGTCTTTAGTCTTTACTTTCAGCTCCCATCATCAGTTGAACTTGCAAAAAAATTGGGGATAACCCTGTTAGTGCTCCGGATGTTTAAAGTTATCATATGCTTTTATCAAGCATATTTATCTACTTATCACATCAGACAATTGCATATAAAAGATCAGATCAAATAAGTGCTACAAATTAGAAAAAATCATGAAGGAAATCAATCAATACCATCAGGTATATTTTTATGCTAACTTGTTTGTTCACTATGCAAGTATAGGACAAGAATTGTTGCTGATTTGAAGACAAATAAACATGTGGATTAAATGTGGCTCCCACAAGGATTTGAGCCTAGCATTTTTTCTTTTCATTTGAAAAAGAGTATTAATAAAGATAGGATGCATCATTCCAAGCTGCACTATGCATCATCTAATCAACTTGCAGAAAAGTTATGTCATCATGACATTCATTACAGTTGATTGGAGCAAATCATATTTACTTAAAATGCTTGAATCAAGTTGACAAATGCAGAAATTAGAATTTCAGCCATAGAAGGTATTTCATCTCTGTCATAGCATTATGAGAACACCATTTTCTTGTCATATTTGGTGTCATATTTTCAAAACCAGACTTAAGAAATGAGAGAAGAGTGAATAGAGATAAGTACACTCATCATGCCTAGTCATCAAGTATAGATATGGTCACATATGTTAAATAGGTTCCATTGCATATCAGATAGAAGGGACAGGCTTCAAGAGCCTTTATTTGTTATGTATATGAGGTTCAAATTAAGATCAAATGACTGATACAACTTCAGTTTAGAGAAATATCAAAATACAAGTAGCATGGTCTCTGGCAGAATAATAAGATATCTACAAATATATGATACACAAGAGAGATCAAACAACAAGGCATCAATACCTCTGACTGGTAACAGTCAAGTATTCCTTATGCATACCTTGTAACTGCGAACTGTCACAGTGATGGAGGAGAAACAATAGAGGACTCATAACATATATATGCCATAGTGATAATGTGACATGAGGTCATGACATTCAGATATAGAAAGTGGATGAAATCCAAAGATAAGATGTTCATAATCAAAGCAACCAATATACAAGAGTTGTCATAGAATATGCAAGGTTTATAATGAAGAGCACATGATAGGCAGCCATACCTCAATCGCAAAGAAAATTAGTTATGGAAATGAGGTAATAACAACTAAAGGCAGTCATGATTTTTATCCTTGTGATGATATCATCATCAAGAGTGGATAGTCAACTATGATATAGACAAAGTCACAGTGCTAATGCAAAGATACATTCTAAAAGTGGAGACAACATACAATTAAGAATTTGACGAATAGATGTAAGAGGATCAATGTCTTAGCATGAACATCCTTCAGAAAGTATAAGATTGTTACAATGCAATAATAGCAAGGGCCACGATTGTTTTGTTTCATTGTTTCCATTCACTATGAGAGCAAAGACAAGAATAACTTTAGAAGACTCGTGACATGCCATATATATGCTACAGTGATAATGTTGATAGAGACAAAAAAAGCATTCATTATTTCTTATGCCATTGTTCCTGACTGACACAGTTGTGATACAAGCCTTGCCTCATGAAGGACAAAGAGAAATCAAATACATATTGAACATTCTTAAGAAGACAAGTGAATAGTACAAACTGCAAGCCTTTTGGAAAAGTATGCTACATAGAAAGAGATGCCATCAAAACTTATACATTTTCTTCTATAGAAATGAATACATATGCTACTCAGAGCTATAGGAAAAGAAATTTACCATCACCAGGAAATGGTCAAAGACAAATAGACAAGCTATAGAATTCATAAAGATATAAATTGCTATAGGAGGATTTGAAACCCTAACACATTTCATACATACAGTAGAAAGAAAACAACTACAATGTATTTGTTTGCATAGGCCGTGAGCAGAAGTGAAGGTGAAAGTTACAAAAAGGTGGTTCTGCACCACGACCGTGCCTGAAGGGTATTTTTCTAAGACACCCATAAGGGTTTTTTGCAAAACCCTAACATAATTCATACAGTTTCAAAGAGCAATGGTGTTACAGTTGGCCATAAACATAAGTGATAGAGAAAAGCATTTTTTTCTTTAAAAGTTAAAACCCTCATTGTAAAAAAATGAAACCCTTATTCTTTTCCTCTCATACAGTGTAAAAGAAGGTATACAAGAAGCAAGAAATGCTATGGCCATGCCTATAGAGGTATTCTGTATAAAGAAATGTTAAAACCCATCTCAAACTTTTTAAACCTTCATTTCAAATCTTGCTACAGCCAAAAGATTTCTGAGTTATACTGTGAACCAGATTGCATGTTATTATCCAAATTAGGTGCATCACCGAATTTTACAATTTTCATTTCATATAGTTTCTTTCTTCCCTTTTCCAAAACAGAAAAAAACATACATTCTAATAGAACATTTGAAGGGAACCAACCCACAATCTAGAGGTCTAATTTCATTATAGGGCACCCACAACCTGAAATTAGTCCCATGTTACACAGAATTGCAGAGCTTTACTAGCCCTACACTACGAGTGCAATTCCCAGTGATAACAGATCCTAAAACAAGCTATGAGCTTAGAACCATAAATCCACCAAGTCTTATAGATGCATTCAAAGTTGCTTTAAATATTGAAAATAATAGAAGAGCTTCAGAGAAAGTTGGTAGAAGGGATGAGCCTAGAATATTGCATAATTCTAAGGTTCATCAAAATAAGCAGCTGAGAGAGGAAGACAAATTGGAAAAGGTCTGACATGCAGTCAAGGATTTATCATACAAGGTGGCTAGAAATGGAAAAGGATTACCTTATGATAAATCAAACTATCTAAGTAATGAAAGACCGAGGTTGCAGGATATGCCATATAGGACTAATTGGAAAGATGAAAGGCCTATGGTTGAAGGCCAAAAGAAAAATGTCAGTAGCGAGACACTTGATCCACTAAGGAGACATGGTGCAAACATGGTAGATGATACTCCTTGGTGTGTGCCTTGTAATTTACCTCACTCCCTTGATTATTGTGTGGTGGCACAGTCAATTCAGGAAAATGAAATACCATATGATCAGGAGAGAGATGAACATACCATAAATATGTTGGCATTCAAGCCATATGAGGCGGAAAGAGATTATTCTTCTTTAGAAGAAGATGGATTAGAGTATGATGTGAACCATCAAAGGTATAATAGTCATGCTGGTCAACAAGAATTATTCTTTGATCAAGAGGATAATTGCATAAGATACTCAGGTCTGCTCTATAAGGACTCTATCAAATCAAACACAATTGAGGAGGCCTACTGAAGAAGAAATGAAGACACTTATAGTTGTTGCTACATCATAGGCTAGGAGCAACTATAACCTCATAAACAAAACTATCAATGCTGATCAAGGTGTGTGAAGAAGTGTGTTCATGAAGAATTCACAATTTGATAAAAAGATTGACCATGAATCACAAAGGGATTGAAAACATGAATACTCAAAAGGAAACTCAAAGATATGTGCCTAAAGATGTAGCAAAAACTAATCAAAACAAAGTCAGGAGTGATCCCAAGCAACACATAATGGAAGAAAGGAAATTTGCAAAAGAAGTAAGAAAAATAGAACTTATAACAGGTATGCCCTCTTTTGACATAACTTAGGCTTTATCTCAAGTTAAATTATCTATCCCAGTACTTGAGATGATGAAAATTGATGAGTATAGGGATAATTTTATGAAGTTAATCTCAAATGTGCCAATTAAGCTTGAGATTCATGGAAAGAATCAAAATGATTCAGAAAAGAGTAAGAAGCGAGCAAATGATGTAGAAGGGGAAGCTATGAATACTCCTGAGATTTATGTGGGGACTACTTTGACAAAGAGCCCATCTCAAGTTGACCCCTTCTATGTCACATTGCTGATAAATAATAAATTGGTAAAGAATTGCATGATAGACTTAGGAGCTGCAATAAACATCATGCCAATGGCTGCCATGAAGGAATTAGGTATGTGGGTGGAATCCACATATGGGAAATTCAATGCAATGGATAACATATCAATTCTTGTCATTGGTATCATGAGATATGTGGAAATAAAGTTTGTTGCATATCTTGAAGCCACATACAAAATTGATATAATTGTGGTAGACATTCCACCATATTATGGCATGCTATTATCAAGATAATGGACTACTGCTGTCATAGGAGATGTCCAATTAGATCTCTCATATGCAACCATACCTGTAAATGGCAAAGAAGTCAAGCTATGCAGAGAACCTAGATCAGAGAAAGTAATAGAAAAAATTGATCCAAATCAAATGAATTGTTTCTGTGATGTTGACTTGGGAAATTTCAGGATGGAACAGTCTCAGCCTCAATTACAAAATAATGATCCAATTGGCAATGTTGTTTAATTGGATAAAGATGGTGTCTGGTAGATGTATTTTGATGGAGCCTACAAAAAAGAGGGGAATGGAGCCGGTGTTTTTTTTATTGCACCTAGTGGTAAGACCTTCAAATATTCATTTCTATTATCATTTGAACACAAATAATATAGCAGAGTATGAAGCATTATTGTTGGGTCTTAATTTTGCTATCAAGAATGGAATCAAAATGTTTCCTGTGTATGGAGACTCTGAGTTAGTGGTATCACAGGTCAAATCTAAATATGCCACCAAAAACAACAGGCTCAAACAATACAAACATGTTGTATGGGATACAATTGAGTTATTTGATGCATTTTCTATAGATTGGGTGCATAGGTCAAAGAATTTGATGTCTGATTTCCTTGCTAATGTTGCCCTAAGAAGGAATGATGGAATGATATCACATTAATTGGTGTCTTAGAGGTAGAGTTCAAAACTAGACCATATGTTCTTGAAAATGTATACAGTTGGCAGGTTTTCAATGATGATAAAGATCTTTTGAATTTCCTTCACTGTGTAGACAAATATGATTTCAGTGTTTTTGTTGAGCATGTTGATGGTATGGATATGGTTTTTGGTCAGAAAGTTGTTTAGTTGAAAACAAATAAAATTCCAAAGGGTCTAGTAGCTCTGGAATGTGTTTTTGATGGAAGTGATAGAGAAAATGTCAAACAAACATCTGTCTATCAAGATGACCTTGAAGAAATAAATCTTGGAACAAGTAATGCACCTAAGAAGGTGTATATTGGCAAGAAAATCAGTCCAAAAGTTAGGGACATGCTTATAAGCTTGCTAAGGAAATATAAACATGTATTTGCATGGTCCTATGAAGATTTGAAAACCTATAGAGAAGACTTATTCCAACATGAAATCCCATTGAAGCCAAATGCCAAACCTTTTAGGGAGAGACAGAGGCCAATCAATCCTGTCTTGGAGCCTAAAATGGAGGAAGAACTAATGAAACTCAGGGATGCTGGCATTATCAAGCCTATCAGGTATTCTTTTTGGGTCTCAAACTTGGTACTTGTCAGAAAGAAGAATGGAGATATAAGGTTGTGTAGATTTTCAAAATTTGAATATTTCATCCTCGAAAGATAAACTATCCATTGCCAAACATGGAAACAATGTTGCAAAGGTTACAGGTTGTGAATTGCTTTCTATGATGGATGGATTTTCTAGATATAACCAAGTCAAAGTCAAAGAGTCAGAGCAATACAAAACTACCTTTACCACACCTTGAGGAACATATGTATATGTCATAATGCCTTTTGGTCTCACAAATGCAGGAGCTTCTTTTCAAAGAGCCATGGATGTTGCATTTCCAGACCTTATCAATATCATAATGGTGGTATATCAAGATGATTTGCCAACATATTCCAAGAAAGTAGAAGATCATTTCTTGCATTTGGAGAAGATATTCATAAAGGCACTAGAGTATGGTATTTCTCTAAACCCTAAAAAGTGTCAATTTGTTGTCACAGAGGGAAAACTGCTTGGACATATTATATCAAAAGAAGGTGTGAGGATAGATCCAGAAAGGGTTGCTGCTATTGACAAGATTCCCATCCCAAAAACAATAAAGGCCATCCAGTCATTCTTTGCACAAATAAATTTTGTAAGAAGATTCATTTCTAATTTTGTAGAGATTGTCAAGCTTATTGCCAAGATGTTGAAAAAGGGGTCAAAAATTGACTAGACATCAGAGGTAGTTGATGCATTTGCTTCCATAAAAAAGGCAATTAAAGAGGCTCTAGTTTTGAAGTCCCCTGATTTTGGTATGCCTTTTCAAATTTTTTCTTTTGCTTCATATCACACCATTGTTGTTGTCATGCTGCAAAAAGATGAAGGACATGAACAGTCGATATCATTTTTTAGAAAATCACTTCAAGGGGTTGAGCTGAAATATGATGCCACTGAGAGGCAAGCTTATACCCTTGTAAAAGAAGTAAAGACATTTAGGACCTACTTGGTAGGAGCACAAGTAACTGCTTATGTACCTAATGTTGCAGTCAAAGATGTCCTTACACAAACATAAGTCATAGGGAGAAGATGTAGATGGATAAACAAGATTCAGGAATTTAATATTAATATCCAGATCACCAAACTTGTGTGAGGACAAGGACTAGCAAAGTTAATGGCAAAATCTAATTTGGAGGCTGCACAGGTGTGTGATGTTCAATAGGAAGAAGGTATGATATCAAACATTAAACGCACACCATGGTACACAAACATTGTTCACTATCTTAATTATATGAAGTGTCCAGATGGATTGAGTGACAATCATAAGAGGACTCTAAAATTTCAAGCTTCAAGGTATGTGTTCAAAGAAGGTGATTTGTATTGGAAAAGCAAAGATGGTGTTCTTCTTTTCTGTTTAGACCAGAGATAAGTAGAGAAGATCCTGAAAGAAATGCATGACAGTGTTTGTGGGGGCCATTTCTCTACCAAAATCACTGCTCATAAGATTCTAAGGGTAGGTTATTATTGGCGTACTATATTTTATGATGCTCATAAATATGTGAGGAAATGTGAATCATGCTAGAAGTTTTTTGGTAAACTGAAATACCAGGGAGCTTTGCCTCTAAGGCCCATGTAGATTGATGCACCATTCCATCAATGGGGCCTTGATTTTACAGGGGAGATAACAAACAAGTCCAATGGTGGGCATAGATGGATTCTTACTGCCACTAACTACTTTACTAAATGGATTGAAGCAATCCCTACAAAGCAAACAACTAGTAAAGTAGTCATAAATTTCTCGTTAGAGAATATCATAACCAGGTTTGGAGTTCTAATGAGAATTATCACAGATAATGGCATGTGCTTCAGATTTGAGGAGTTCAAGAAATTTTGTGATTCATATGGAATAGTGATATCATATGCTTCTCCCTATCATCCCCAGGCAAATGGTAAAGTAGAATCCAGCAACAAAAGTATTATGAAAATAATCAAGAGGATGCTTGATAACAACAATAGATCATGGAACTCAAATCTAAGGCTAGCTTTATGGGCAGACAAAATCACAATGAAAAAGGCTACTGGAAGGTCACCTTTTGAGTTGGTATATGGGACACAAGCAAGGATGCCAATGCACAATCTTTTTCCTGTATACAAATTCATACTGCAAGAAGATATTGATATGCTTGAGCCAATGGAAGAAAGATTGGAGCAGCTGGCAAAACTAGATGAAATAAGGAGTCAAGCCCAGAAACAGAATGAAAAGATGCAAATGCAAGTGAAATGCCTCTTTGATAAAAGGGCTAAAGATAGAAAATTTCAAGTTGATGACATAGTCCTCATGTGGAATGCATAAAATTAGGATAAAGGAAAACATGGAAAATTTGAGGCTCTGTGGATTGGACTATTTGTCATTGTTGGCAAATGTGGTGAAGATTCATACTATCTCCATAATGTGATGGGTGAAAATCAGGAATTGCTTGTGCATGGATAATTTCTGAAACACTTCTTTTCTTAAAAGAAGATATAATTCCATACACAATACTTTAGGTTTCTTCCCTTTCCCTAAAATTTTGGTTTTCCTTTTTATTTTACAGTTTTTGTTTTGGTCTGCACCCGGAGAAGTGTTTAGGTCCTTACAATGTCTTGTCAGCCATTCATCCCCAACAAGAGCCACTGTTAGGACCATTCAAAATTCCCATAGTCCCACTCAGTTTCATACATTTTTCCTTCCATAAATTCATCTTAGGGGTCCATTCTCCTTTTAAAGTTGTTCCAGTAGTCATTCACAAGCATCCTATGTCTGGTCCATATGAAAGATTTGTGTATTTTTTATCATTGATGTGTTTTTGTCTTTTACTGCAGCCCCGCAGATCACTCAAATAGTCTTGGCGGGTGTGCAGGAACCAAAGGAACCCAAAGTGCAAAGAATCTTAACCATCGGGGTTAATTCTATCAGTTGGCAAAAATGGTTGCATAACCCAATCATAAAGCTTGGCATCTTTTAGGGTTTTGCATACTGCAAATTTGAGTACCAACAGTACTTATCCAAGGTGCAAGTTTACTAGGTTTTCACCATTGGATGAAGGGATTTCTCTTTACTATTTTCATTTTTTTCTTTTTTTTGGAATACTTGGATAGAATAGGTGGATATGGACAAGGACTCAAGCATCTAGTTCCCTAAAAGGTGATAGTTCCATTTAAAGGTCGATGACACATATGGACTGTGTCAAATGTCATTATGCTCATAGATGTTGGTAAGGGCTTGCATGAGAGGGAGGTCCCACCGAGCGTGCCAAAATGTGATAGTTAAAATCTAAGATGCAAACATAAATGAAAGATAAACCAAATAAAATACAATTTACCTCCCTTTGCATACACAAATCCAACTTCACTGATTGCGCTTATTGAAGTGCACCCAACTCCAATCGGTTGCTCTTTGCTACGATGATATGTATGTGGATTGCTCAACTTGTCAGCATAACCTTGTGATGTGAGGATGATAAGATCTAGAATAATTTTAGCAGCGTTATGTTGTATGAAGATCAAAGAGATGTTGAGAAGGATGTTTCATTTATAGATTTCCAACAGTGAAGATCAAGGGTGGAGAGTGAGAGAGATCAATGGCCAGAATTGGTTAAGAGGACGTGCACAAATGAGAGAGTGACAAGTGTCCTTGTCCTCTCATGTATCAGGGGAGTTAATAGATTTGATTGAAGAGTTGATTGAGTTGATTGATTAGTTAACTGAATTGATTGACTGGTCAACCAAATTGATTGATTAGTTAACTAGATTGACTGACTTGTTAACTGATTTGATTGATTTAGTTAACTAATTTGATTGATTAGTTATCTAAATTAATTAAGAGTGAATTATGGATGAGAGGAAATAATAGGAAATTAAATAAATAAATTATTTAATTTCATGCACATGGATAAATAAATAAAATATTGAATTTTATTTATTTTGAAGAAATGGAATATTAGCTTTAATTAAATAAATAATTTAAATTTATTTAATTAATATGTGGAGGAAAATTGATTTAATTAAATAATTAAAATGATTTAATTAAATAATTAAAATGATTTAATTAATATGGAGGATAAATTTGATTGTGATCGATAGATGAACTTAATCAAATAATTAGGAATTATTTACTTAAAGTGAAGTCTGGCAGATGAATGCTTGATCTGGGAATGAGACAATTTTAGGTGTGTACACATATAATGAAAAGTTCTATGGGAATTCATTTGTTGACATTGTGGATGACCACATATTCAAATTTGTCACACAAACATTAATAGGCTGGTTATGGACTATAGTGAAATACTTGTTCAACATCATGGAATAGAGGGACCAAAAAGATTTTGTAGGACAAAGTCATGGATAAAGACTTCAGAGAGAAAAGGCTTGTGTTTAAAAATTAAACTTTTGGCATATATTATATTTTAATGTGACAGTTGTTATAGTGACACATGGATTCTAACTTCTATGTATTTTAAATCTCTCTCTCTCTCTCAATTTAGTATGTTTAAAATTTTAATATTAGTTCTTGAATCTCAACCGTTGATCTAAGTTCAAACTTATAGCCCAATCTAATGACTCCTAATTGATTGTGGAGGTTTAGAAAGTTATTTTAAAGATAATGATAGAAAAAAAAATAGTATCATGCTTTCAATTGAGGAAAGTTTTCTATTTGTATAATTAAATTTAAAATATAAATTTTAAAAATTAATGAAAAATATATAATTATACAAATATTAATTAATAGATCATTTACATATAAACTATTTTCATTGTAAAAACCCTAGTTTGGGACTAGGGACCCATAAAAAACAAGGCTTAGCCCTTAAGTCTGAATAGAGAAGTGTCTTAACAGGATACATTTTCATATAAACAAGGTGAGAGGGCAAATTACAAGGCCCTCTCCCCAACTTCTATCTACATTCTAAAAAACACAGACTTACATATCTATCTTCCTAGTCAGGTCCACCAAATCTCCCTCCTCATCGCAGGAGCACTTGAAATCTGGCCAAGCATGCTCCACCATAGGCACTCCCATTTTGACTGCCATACGCTCCATTGTCCTCCAAGTCTCGAAAACACCCAACATCATGTCATGAACATGGCCAAGAATCACCTCATGGTTTTCCTCTGCTACCTTAGACACCTCCACCATATCTTCATGAACCAGCACAGAGGTCATTGCAATGGATGTCAATGTCGCCAAGGTTAAAGATTATGTTGCCCCAAACACATTCCAACGACCACGCGAGGTGCCAGGGTCAATCAAAAGATTAGCCATCACCTCTTGTACCTTCCTGCCATCCTGACCATCTACATATTTTGCAAGGGATAGCATCAAACATAGCCACTTCCGTAGAATTAGATTTTTGACTTCAGATTTGACCAAAGTCACAAAATTAGCCATGACCTACTCCCCAGAAAGTTTGTTTAATCACCTGTGAGGGGTGTATGCCCACTCCATCCTTCCACCCACCGAGTTGCTCACCACCTTCCTCTTAATTTGGTGACGTTTACATAGAAACTTAGGCTCCCACATAATTAAAGTATTTATTGTTTAACAGAGTAGTGGAAATTAAATAAAAGAATTTAAAAGTTACAAATAATATTCAGTCTAGTAGTATTGAAAAATGAATTTGTCTTAACTATATAGAATAATATAATTTTTTAAACATAATTTTTATCAAGAAAAGGTGGAAAAACCACCTATATATTATATTAATACCAAACAAATCTTTACATTACAGTATGCATATAGCTTTAGTCTTTAGGTTTATGACCAAAAAGTTATAGTAGTAAAAAAACCAATTCAAAAAATTAACTAGATCAATATTCAATGAGAAAACAACTACAAACTTCCAATAGAGGCAAATCTATCATACTCCTCTTCCATTGGTTGTGCAGAGGTAGAAAACATGCTTGATATAGAAGATGTAGTAGGTTCTATAGCAGCACCTAGAGATGGGTGGGTTGACACATGTTGCAGTAAGAACCAAATGGACTTAAAAATAGTCAGAGCCTTACCAACTGTAAAGTTATCTTGCTCTGTACCATGTATTTTTAGGGATTTATGGAAACCTTTACCACTGTCGTACTACAATCCAATATTCATTGCTTTCAACACACATGTAGTCACATGAGAATTTTTCACTTTAAACAAAGAAAAGATACCCCCACAAACATTGTTCCCTCGAAGAGGTCATATTCAACAACAGTTAGTTGGAACTTATCTTTTGAAAGCAAATACAATTGAACAGAGGTAAACCCTAATAGGTGCAGGAAATCCTTGTTTTGAATTACATCCATACAATTAGATACAAAATAGACATGACTTCATTGTAGCCTAAATAGAGAGGGAAATCCATCAACAAGTCCTCGTTGATTATATATTGAATAGCCATGTCCACCTTACAACACTCAAAAGAAAAAATGTGTCTTAGCTTAACAATATCATAAGGGTTAATCTTTGTTGACTTCCATTTATTTGAGGAAATACGAATCCTTTTATTTTTATCTTTTATTTTCCTCTGCTAATGCCAATTGAAATTTATGGGCGAGAATAAGTGAGAGTCTAGATATTTGCCCCAAAAATAAATAACTAAAATTGCCTATGTGGTAATTAATTAAAAGCATGTGATAAATAATCCCCATATAAATCTCACACTTGTCCTCAACATTAATATTACACCATCAACAATCATGTAATCTATCACAAATGTACTCCACCATTAATTCCCAAAGATTTTGTACAACAAAGTTAATAAAAATAAAGTAATTATGGACTCATAAAATTGCAATAAGTTCCATTGGTATTATTTCACGAATGTCAACCATTGATCTAACTCAATCTAATGGCTCTTGGCTAATTCCAAAGGTTTTATTTCCAATACATAGCTTTTGAGATTCACTTTCCAGAATTAAACTATAGTCATCCATCCTTGTTCATCGAGCAGTGGAAAGTTTGAGAAGCAGGACCCATTATATTAATATGTATAGGATTTATATGACATAAACTAGAAAGTTCTTTTAATAGTATTAATATGTATAAAATTTAAGTTTTAACTTCATTATATTAATTAGATAATTTTGTACATTAATTTTTAGACTTTGTAATATAGACTATGAAACATTGGAATATATATTATGATTGAAAAATTTCTGGTTTAAACTGTGTAGTTTTTTTACATCGACGTTTCGGATCACACTCTGTGATCCATCATCAAGATGAGAAAGAGAGTGAAATGAAGTGAACTGCAGATCAAGTTCTATAAAAAGAGAGAGGAGTTTACATGGGTTACAAGATAAGAGAGAGGAAATAATCTAAAAGTAAAGGGAATAAGATAGCAAGGTAAAAATCATAAATAAAAAGAGGATGAGGTCAGAAAATGAAAGAGAGGAGAGAATAGAAAAACCACACAATAAAATATCACTCCATTATATTAATTATAAAATAACTCCGTTTTTATTAGAGTTATTTTATAATTAATTTAATGGAGTGATATTTTATTGTGTGGTTTTTCTATTCCCTCCACTCTTTCATTTTCTGACCTCATCCTCTTTTTATTTATGATTTTTACCTTGCTATCTTATTCCCTTTACTTTTAGATTATTTCCTCTCTCTTATGTTGTAACCCATGTAAACTCCTCTCTCTTTTTATAGAACTTGATCTGCAATTTACTTCATTTCATTCTCTTTCTCATCCTGATGATGGATCATGGAGTGTGATCTGAAACGTCGATGTAAAAAAAACTACATAGTTTAAACCAGAAGTTTTTCAATCATATCATGGACTGTGGAAATATCATGTCTTCTATATATATTATGGTTATATTTATTATTATATATTATATTTTACGTAATATACAATATTAAATATAAATATAATCTAGCACTAAAATATATTTTAATACTAATATACATTTTTTTATTGAATTATACATTTATTTTATATATAAAAATTATATTATAGCTATATTTATTATTATATTCCATACAAGTAACAATATAAATTTTTAAATATAAGTGTTAAGTAGAAAAGAGATCACAAGCCTAAGGAGTTACACTAGTTCATCCCTCTTCTACAAAACATTGGGGCACAAACTGAGCATGGCTTCTACCCAAGGAGGAGAGCCAAACTACAGGGGTTCTACCCTTTTGTTGTATATAGAGGGACCAACCAAGCTTAACCAAAACCAAACAATCAAGCCAAGACTAAGATTTAACCATGAAATGAGGAATAACAGGCTAATACTGACTACAAGAAATAAACCACAGAGATCATCAAGTACAGTAGAGGTGGCAAAGTAATTCAAAACCTAGAAAATGTCACAGAAATGCTCAAGATAGGGGCACTCAAGCACCCTGGTCCTCTATTAGGGTTAGGCAGAACTTCGAGTATAATCATACATGTATCCGTCTGTACTACCTTCTTCCTAGAAACCAGCCTCAGAAACCTCTTCTTCTCACCTGCACACACAAAAGGGGGAAAGGTTGTGCTGTTTTAAGGGTTTGCCTTAGTCAAACCCTATGTTGGTGTTCCCACCTCCACAAAAATGAATGATGAGATCCAAGATTGCGTGTCCTAGGGGGCAGAGGCTAGATCTACAACAATATGGTAGATAATGATTATAATAACCACAAGATATCCAACCTTAGTTGATGAAGACCTAACACTAACAAAGGAGAGTGTTGAAGCAGGCTTCAAACTTTCTTCAAAACTTGCAAACAACTTCAATAGCATTCACAAGTAGAAGACAACCCAAACACGAAGAATCCTTTAGCATAGAACATCACATGAGAGCAATTTCACATTCATTCGGTTAGGTGTAAAATAAACTACAACACACACTTCCAACTCACCTTTGACAAATAAAACAACTTTAGGCCAACAAATACTAACTAGAGGAATGTTCTAAGCTGACACCACAAAGTGGGGTTAAAAATCCCAAGTGGGACTAGGGTGCTTGGGCACCCTGGACCTTTGGCCCACAAACTTCACATTATTTTTTAACGGGGGCTTAGTCTATTCCTAAGTTGATTATGTCAGGTTTGCTTGTTAAGATCGGAATATTCATCGTTTAGAGCTCAAAGATGTGTTAAAATAGGTCTTAATTAGTAAAGGCAACAAAATAGGTCTTAATTAGCAAAGGCAACAAAATAGGACCAATTAGGAGCTAAACTAAGTGTAAAATGCAAGGGTACACATTTTATGACTCAACATTTAGCCCCCACTTTAGTGTGGGTACAAACTTACATTTGAACTCATACTAAAGGATGGACAAAACACACAAACATAGAAGACCAAAGAATCTTCCAAGTTGTGAACTACAAGTAGCCCCCAAACTCAGGATCCTAAGGTTATAGACACATAAGCAACGATAAAACATGCAAGACATAATTAATTCACACATATGCAGAGCACTAAAACAATACATAGGAATACATGTGGAAAACACGTCATACACAAAGGTAATACATGCAAAACACAAAGCATTACCACTTAACACGGAGCATACACGCAAGACACAATGAATACATAGAGAACACATGGAAGACAAGATGAAGACATGTGAAAACACGAGTTAAAACATAACACGTAAACAAACATAAGAATATACATAGAACAAACACACAAGGCTCATGAATCTGACACTAGCTTGTTCTATCACTAGGAGTCATGTGAAGAAAAGTGCCACCGTGGACCATACACTAGTAAGGACCGCCAAATTACTAGGTGACCATGCTAAGTCACATGAAGCACACAGGCTAGCCAACTATGTTGCACTAGGTGGCTCATGGACCGAAGAGGAAGCATCACAGTCTAGTGAGGACTGTCAAATCACTAGGTGAGTTCCATGCCAACAAGAAAATAAATATGCAACCAAGAGAGAGCATAGCACGATGCATGCCCCCACCTTAAAGTTATTTCTAACTCCTATCAAGGAGCAATTTATTTAAGGTAGATCAAATCAGAAAACAGGCATGAGAGCTTTCCAGAAGCACGTGCCCATAAGATATGCATTTCCAAAGAACTATATCGCACCAAGGGGTTTCCCCCACAAAAGGCAAACCAAGGCGATGCTACAAGCATGATATGCAATGGCTTGTGTAGTCATTGTATGATGACGAGCATAGCAGCAAGGTGCCACAAAAATCAAAACATAAAAGAAAAAACAAATTAAACCAAGTAATAACACAAAGGGATCTACCAATCAACTTCATTATAGGAATGGTTTTATCATAGGAGAATTCTTAAGACTACATATATATAGAATTGTCATCATCCGCCAACTGGTAGAACTACGTAGACAAAGGAAGTAGCACATGAAATCAAAGTAAACATCCATTGGGTCAACAAGGAAGAATGCCAAAACATCCTACGTCTTGCATCATCCCCAAAGGACACAAAAATAAAACAAGTTATGAAATATAGAAGAATGATGATACAAATAGAGAGAATGTCACAATGGATTTCAATCCCTTTGTATCCTTGCACCTACAAGGGTGTCAAGGGTCATCCAAAGAGAACTTAACAACACAACAATAATAACAACACATAAACACAAATAAAGCATCAAGCAACACATCACAGGGGAAACACAATCACATACATATGTTGATAACATAGAAAACAAGGTACCTCTCATACGAGTGAACATAAAGCAAGTCATCCTCCTCCCAATCTAGTTCCTCATTCGTTTGAAAAGGAGGATAAGATGTAAGAGGAACTATAGCACAAGAGGTATAAAGTACCATAGACATACATGTATTATCTTCAGAACCACTATCAGAATGTAGTACAATAGGCTCCATAGCGGCATGCGAAGCTTCTTCTTTCTTTACAGGAGACACAAGAGTTGCAGTTGTCTCTTTGGTGTCCGTTGGTGATAAATACTTGTGAGGAGGGAGATTCTCTTCCACTGCAGCAAGGTGAGCCATAACACGATGACGCTTCTATCTTTCTTGTGCAATATTATTTCATTTAGCTTTATTCATGATGTTCTTAAGGGGAATCGTAGCATCTTCCAATGCGAGTTCCTTTTCTTCCTTTGTTTTAGGAACATTAGAAGAAAGGGAGGAACCATCGAAGGTTGGGAGACCATGGGGGGAGGTTTCCTTAATGTGAGATGCTCTTCCTTCTCAACTTGCAAGGTAGGCAAAAGTATAGGAGCATCCTCAAGTGGTTGAGAAACCTTGGGAAATAAAATGCACACAACCGATTGATCACCATCGGTCTCCTTAGATGCAGGTGAAAAAAAGTTATATTGCGGTTGCGAGGAGGTTGCCTTGTTGTCCTTGAAGGGAAGGTAGAGGGGGAACCTTGGCATATCTACCAGATGGTCAGGGACAGGGAAGAACCTTTAATTTAGGCTTAGCTTCATCCTCTACTTATGGTACAGAAGGAATTACGGCCAAAGCCTCAAAAGATTGAGGAGGTTCGGGAGCATCACAAGGAGGAATATTACTAAGCAATAACTGAACTATCTTCTTTGCTTTAAATTTTTGATATGACAAGAAGAATAAATCATCTCTTTCTCGAGCGACTCCTACTAGTTGTGACCAGAAGTAGCCGAGTGAAAAGTGTCCATTTCAAGCAACGGGCGATACTGACTATGATGTACAACACGCACCCACCCCTCAAATGGAAACTTCAAACACTTATGGAACATAGAGGGGATCACCTTCATGGAGCAGAGCCATGGGTAGCCCAACTTCACATTAAATAGATTTGATGTAGGAATGATGACAAAATGAACATCTAAGGCTCTTGGAACAACTTTAACTTCAAGAGTTAAAGTACCAAGGGTTGGATGGATAACCCATCGTATGCTCTAATAGCCACCTCTAACACATCATATGTATCTCGATGTAGACCATGCATGTAGAGAAACTCTTCAGTTACTACATTCACCATGCATACAGAATCTATCATAGCACCCCGAATAGGTTTATCATTGATTCAAATAGTAATGTAAAGAGGTCCATCAAGAGCTTTGATAGTAGCATCATGTGGAGTAAAAGATATATCAAGTTCCAAATCCACTCGCTCTTTATGAGGGAAAGTGTCCACCATGCAAACATCTTCATCATAATCTTTGTAATGAGATATAACATTAGAATCATGACAAGGTAAAGGATTAGTATATATCTGAAGGTTTTGATTAGGAGCTGCCACTTATTTATTCCCTTTATCATTAACACTGACAATCTGGATGACATTGGTATCGATGAGGTCTTAAATTTCATGTTTAAGATGCATGCATCTCTTAGTGTCATGACCAACGGAGCGGCGAAATTGACAAAAATCCTTTGCATCAAAGGAAGATGATTGTATCTTACTTGGATCGAGAGGTTTAACATGTAGAAGCTTGATGAGATTGTATTGTAAAAGTTGTGTCATGATAGAATGAAGATATTTAGATAATGGTGTAAAATTTCTTGTTTTTGGTTTCAACTTATAAGGGGTGGAAGCAGGGGATGACACAACTGCCACATGTTTTTTAATGTTATCTACTAAAATTTTGTTTATCTTGATGAAATTCTTGTTTTGTCTTTTGAAAGAATGATTATTAGAGGCTTCAGATTGACCAAATGGAGTTGATGAGGGATTATGCTCATACTAACTAACCAAAAATTGATAATCACGAAGAGTTGTGCAAAGATGAGTGAATGAATAATACCACATCAACAATATCTTATCATGGATGTGAGGTTGTAAGGTTCCTATGAAGATTCTTTGCACATCAGCATCCAGGATAGAATATTGGATTTGTGAAAAGAGGGCTTGATAACACCCCATAAAATTAGTTATTTTCTCCTTCGTTCCTTGTTTACAATGAACCAAGTTCGTCAAAGAGACTTGAGGCCCAATGTTCGCTTGAAAGTGCTCAAGAAACTTATTAATTAATTGTGAAAATGTAGTTATAGAATTAGGAGGAAGCATTCAAAACCAATCCAAGGTTATGTCCTTGAGTGACCTAGGAAAAAGTTTTGCTAAGATCACATCCTCAAAGTAGAAATCACTACACATAGTGGTAAAAGCTACCACATGGTTTCTAGGGTCTCCCTTCCCATTGTATTTCTCAAAGTGAGGGGTCTCAAACTTCTTGGGAATAGGAGTTCTTAGGATAGAATAGGATAAAGGGCTATGCAGGTAATGTGTTGTGATACTATTTTTAGGTGGGCTATTACTCATGTTAGCCAATTGTTGTTGCATGGAGGTCATGTTCTTTAATAATTGGTTTATGATGGGGTCAGAAGCAAAATCAAGTAGGGATTAAAATGAAGGACTAGGTGATGGTGTATGAGTAGCCTTTTGAAATGTGATAGGTGGTTGAGATGTAGGTGGAGTGGCATTAGGTGTAGATTTTGTGTAATTATAAGGAACATAACCATATTGGTGAACATGATTCCCAGTAGGTAACCTAACACATGTGGTTGTTGGGTTGAAATATTGACCTTCTTTTATAATGTTTTTATATGTTTTAAGACATTTTCACATGATCTTGCAAGAACCTTAAAGACATTACCTTTATTATATGATGTTTCACATATACTTCTCAGAGACTTTAAACCTATGCTAATAAATGGAATATGCTGGTTATATTATCAAGTGGATGATTTAAATTATTGATATGCATGTAATATAGATAGGATTTCATAAGTTTAATATGAAAGGTTATTTTGTGTATATATGTTGGATAAGTAACCTTGTACAACAAAGACATAGCATCCGGGAAGGAGTAATTGCAGTAGAGTACAGAACAGAGGAATTGATTAAAGTGCAGTCCAAGTGCCAGAAGTGAAGATTGATGGAGATGAACGTGGTCATCATGGAAGAATAAATGCAAGATAAGAAGAAGCCTTGTTCTAGAAGTCTAACTGCAGCCTATGTGTTTTCATTCATGAGCCATTGTGTGGGATTTGTTGCAAATATGTGCCTAAGTGGTGTTGTCATTGATGTCAACATATCCTTGTTACCATTGGTTTCAACTGTATCCTATATTGTTGTCTGTATAGAAGACCGGATTGTTGAGGATATTGAGAAAATTAATGACAATCAATGCATGCGGACCATATGGCTATGTAGAGGATTGTTAGAGGTTGCTCCAATTAAGAATTGAGAAATCCGCATGAAGATTTGAAGAAGTTATGACCATTTGAGTAGAACTGGATTTTGTTGTATTCAGAAGAGACAGTGTGATAGTAAGTTGGTCCGAATTGCTCCATAGTGAAATATTATGGTTTACGATTTGAAGGCATGTTTGGGAAGTTAGTGTGTATCATCAATTCTAGTGGTTCATGGTTTGGAGGTCCGCAAGCTATCTTTCTAGTTTGATAGTCATGACAAATAGTGTTCTTGAGGTTCCAGAGGAAGATACAAATGATTCTGATAATTTGGTTTAGAGTGAATGTTATTGGTAAATTGAATGTGCTTGTGGAGGTCTTTGGATCATGTGGCTACTATGTTGGAGGTCCGCATTGAAGTTTGAGCTTGTTGATTGAAGATTTCTTCTTTGAGGTTGATGTTCTTCTCAATCTTGGCCGACCGGATGTTCTTAGCATGCTACGAATGATCTAAAGAGCATTATATGAAGCATGGTATGTTAATGGAGGAATTTTCAAGTCTTAGCTATGTTTGGCTAACAGTGTAAAGATCCGCATTAATTTTAGCTGACCTTGTTTATCATTCCAAGGTTGATGAAGTGTATAAATACTTGTTGAAGAGTTGTGGAAAATTATCCTTGTATGAAATGAGTTAAATCTGAAGAAAGGATCAAAAGCAGAGAAGAGAAGAAGAGGAGTGAAGGGATTATAGAGTGAAGAGTTAGTGAAGAAGAATTTGAAGATAGGAGCAGAAGTTTTTGTGAGCCTTCAAAGGGATTGATTCAGGCATGAATGTAGATGTTATTTCTTAGTTCATGATTTCTTATAGGCAGTGAGCCTCTTCTTGAGCAGTGAGCTCTGGGTAGTGCGCCCGAAGGCATGTGCCTTCTATTTTCTTAAGTACTTTTAATAGGGTATGCATTTTGTGGGTTAATCCCCACCGTGGTTTTTCCCTTAACTGGGTTTTCCACGTCAAAATTCTAGTGTTGTGTGTTGATGTTGTTTCTGCTCATGTGTTGATCTATGCATAAATGTTTACATCATTAATTTGGTTAAGAAATAAGATTTAAAAGTTAAGAAAAGGTTAAAGTTAAGAGACAACTGATTCACCCTCCCCTCTTAGTTGTCTGGACTAATTCCAACAATTGGTATCAGAGAAAGGTTCCTCTAGAAGAAGCTTAACCGCTTGAGGAGATCCAGGATGCCAACTTACAAGAAGGATAGTCCAAGTTTCGATGGAATGCCATTTACAATGCATGGGTGATGCTTATTGGTTAATAACCAAAGATAAGTATGATCCTCCAGAGAAAGGTCCTTCAACTCCAGATCAAGTCAAAGATGTAGAAAATAACCTTTGAGCTAAAGAAGCCTTATTGAGTGCCTTGACTAATTCAGAAATGACAAATGTTTTTGGACTGAAAACTACTCATGAAATCTGGAAGAAGTTGGAGAATCTGTATGAAGGAGATGAATATGTCAAATGTGCCAAACTACAAAGTCTGAGAGGAAAATTTGAAAATCTGAGGATGAGCGAAGATGAAAACATCACAATCTACATGCAAAAGATAAACGAACTTGTGTGTGGGATCAAGTGTGCTGGCAGAACTTTGGAAGAATCAGATATTGTGGCAAAAGTGCTCAGATCTTTGCCTAATTCATACAAACATAAGGTTGCTGCTATAGAGGAGATCAACACCATTTCAGTTGTTATAAGAGATCACCTGGTTGGCAAAAGTTTAGCTTTTGAATTAAGTGAATTTGGTGATTCTCTTCCTAAGTCTGAATCTGCATTCAAAGCCAGGTATATGAAAAACAAAGATATGGTCTGGGTGAAAGCTTTTCTACAAGATCAAATAGATTTGTGAAGACAAGGAAGGATCTTGAAGATATTGAAATAGAAACTGCATATCTTGAATCTCTTATTGCTAGAAGAATGCCAAGAGGATCTAGTAAGTATGAAGGAAAATTACCATTCAAATGTTTTTCTTGTAATAAAATTGGTCATTTTGCCTCAAGATGTCTCAAGAGGTTTTCAAATCCAAACCCTAATAGATACAGTGGTCAGAAGAATTATTACTATGTCCAAGAAGCTGGAGAAGAAGGTGTCATAGATGATGAATCTGATCATGGAGTTTCCTTTGAAAATGATTGGGTGTTCATTGCTATTAAAGAAGAAGATCCGGTGTCTACTAAATCTTCTAGCTGTGCAAATGTAGAAAGTGCCTTGGATGCTCAAGTTATTGAAAAAGATGAATGGGTGATTGATAGTGGATGTTCTCATCATATGACTGGTGACAAGAGTAAGTTTGACAAGAGTAAGTTTGTGAGTTTTGAAAATTATGAAGGAGGGCTTGTGAAATTTGGAGACAACTTAGCTGGTAGAATCTGTGGTAGAGGATCCATCTCTTTTGATGGTAAGAACAGAACCAATGATGTTCTATATGTGGAAGGACTGAAGCATAATCTTCTCAGTGTTGGATAGTTGGTTGACAAGGGTTATGATCTTCGATTCAAGGATGGAAAATGTAGAATCTTGGAAAGCTCCAGAACTAAAATTGCATCCGGTACTCAAACTAAAGGTAACATCTTTCACTTAAGTAGTCCTAACAAAAGTTGTTTGATTGCTCAAACAGATCAAAGTTGGTTATGGCCTAGGAGGATGTGTCATGTGAATTTTGATAACATTATCAAAATAAGTTCCACTCAAGCTGTAAGAGATCTTCCAAGACTTGTGAAACCTGATAGCATCTGTAGAGAATGTCAATTAGGTAAACATAACAAAATTTCATTCAAAAGTAAGAAACAAGGTTCAAGTGGGAGATTGGAACTGGTACATACTGATCTCTGTGGTCCTGCTAGAATTAGGAGTGTGCAAGGAGACATATATTTCATGTTGTTGATTGATGATTACTCCTGAATGATGTGGGTAACTTTCCTAAAAGAAAAATCAAAAGCTCTTGATAAGTTTAAGGTGTTCAAGATGATGGTTGAAAATTAGATTGGTGAGAAATTGAAGTGTCTGAGATCTGACAGAGGTGGAGAATTCACTTCTAGTGAGTTTGATGCTTTCTGTGAAAAGCATGGAATAAAAAGACAGTTATCTGCTCCTAGAACTCCTCAGCAAAATGGAGTTTTGGAAAGGAAGAACTGGACCATTCAAGAAGCTGTCAGGACCATGATGATGGAAACAAATGTTCCTCAAGTTTATTAGAGGGAAGCTATGAGTACTGTTGTCTACACTCTTAACCGAGTGCAGATCAAAGGAAATTCTAGTAAGACTCCTTATGAACTATGGTTTGGTCATCCTCCTACTATGAGATATTTCAGAGTTTTTGGTAGTAAATGCTATATCAAAAGAGATGAGGATTTAGGCAAGTTTGAAGCAAGAAGTGATGAAGGAATATTTTTGGGATACTCAACTGAAAGTTAAGCTTATCGGTGCTTCAACAAAAGGTGGAAAAAGATTGTTGAAAGTGCTAATGTTAAAGTTGATGAAAGCAAAGGACATTCCAGGTACTGCAAATATGATTCAGATGATCAAGATGAAAGTTAAAGTCAAGGAAGGCAAGTTCAAATCTAGACTCAGATCCAGATTAATCCAGTAACTTCAGTAACTCAAGAGGTTAGTGCAGACGATGAGGAACAAGTTCAAGAAATAGAAGTTCAAACAATTCCCAAGACCCCCAGGTATGTAAGAATGAATCATCCTGAAGATCAAGTCATAGGAGATAGAAATAAAAGTGTTTGAACTAGGAGAAGAGTTGCTAAAGATCAAGAAGAGATTTGTTTAATTTCAAAGATTGAACCTAAATCAGTGAGTGGAGCCTGCAAAGATGAAAACTAGGTTAAGGCAATGGAAGAAGAATTGATGCAAATAGAAAAGAATCACACCTGGGATCTTGTTCCAAGACCTGAGGAAAAAAATGTGATTGGAACCAAATGGGTCTTCCAGAGTAAACTAAATGAAGATGGTGAGGTTGTAAGAAACAAGGCAAGGTCGGTATGTAAAGGCTACTCTCAAGTGGAAGGAATTGATTTTGAAGAAACTTTTGCTCCAGTGGCAAGGATAGAGGCAGTTAGATTGTTTCTTGCATTTGCTGCCTTTAGAGATTTTAAAGTATATTAGATGGATGTCAAATCAACATTTCTGAATGGAGATTTGGAGGAAGAAGTCTACATTGAGCAACCGGAAGGATTTCAGTTGTCTAATTAGGGAGATATGGTTTTTAGACTGAGAAAAGCCTTGTATGGACTCAAGCAAGCTCCAAGAGCCTGGTATGCCAAATTGGATAAGCATTTGCTTAAGCTAGGATTTAGCAAAGGTACTGCTGATAGTAATATGTACTTCTAGATTAATCATGAGGACATTCTAATTGTTGAAGTCTTTGTTGATGATATCATTTTTGGTGGAAATGAATGTATGTGCAATGCATTTGCTGATCAGATGAAAAGTGAGTTTGAGATCTGTCAATGTTTGGCAAGATGAATTTCTTCCTAGGTCTACACATTGTTCAATCAGATAAAGGTATCTTCATATCTCAGTCCTAGTATGTGAAAGAATTATTGAAGAAGTTTGGAATGGAAGATTCAAAGCCAGTAGGTACACCTATGGTAACTGGATGCAAGCTAAGCAGAGATGATGACTCCTCCAAGGCAAATCATAAAAGGTATAGATCAATGATTGGAGGATTGCTCTATCTGACCCAGACCAAACTTGACATCATGAATGCAGTTGGACTTGTTGCCAAATTCCAAGCTGATCCAAAAGATTCCCATGTTATGACAATTAAAAGAATTTTTAGATATCTCAAGGGGAGAATTGATTATGGACTATGGTATCCAAAGGACAATGACTTCACTCTCCATGCATATACAGATGTTGATTGGGTAGGAGATGTGGATGACAAAAAAAGTACTAGTGGTGGTGCATTCTTCTTGGGGAGAAGTTTGGTCTCTTGGATAAGCAAAAAGCAAGAGGCAATATCTCTGTCTACTGTAGAGGTAGAGTATATAGCAACAACAAATAATTATACTCAAGTTATGTGGATGATGCAAATGTTGAAGGACATTAGAATTGTGTTTGAGGAGCTAGTCACAATTCTCTGTGATAATTCTAGTGCAATAAGCATCTCAAAGAATCTGGTATTGCATTCAAAGATAAAACATATATCTATCAAGTTTCATTTCTTGAGAGAGAAGGTAAATCAGAATGAAGTCAAGTTGGAGTTTGTGCCTTCTAAATATTAGATTGCAGATATCTTCACTAAGCCTCTTCCCAAGGATACTTTTGAGTATCTCAGAGAGAAGTTAAGGGTTATTACCCCTTCTGATTAGAAGTAAGATGCACTTATGTGCATCAATCTGGTGGAATTCTCAAACATATCTTGAGATTTGGATTGATGTTGAGAAGATACTACTCTAAGGAGTAGTTAGTATGCAAATGTTGGAGATCAGCCTAAAATAAAAAGGGGGAGAAAAGATAGCAAATATGTGCCCTTTGTCATTGATGTCAAATGGGGAGAGAAGTCATGTGAAAAACTTGGAAGCAAATAGTTATTAGTGAAAGGGAAGCAGTGAAGAAAATGGTTATAGGTGTGATAAGACAAAGGAGGAAAAGTTCTTGTCTTGATGGTCGAATTTAGTTTTTCACATCATATGTTGCCATCAATGACAAAGGGGGAGATTGTTGCAAATATGTGCCTAAGTGGTGTTGTCATTGATTTCAACATATCCTTGTTGCCATTAGTGTCAACTGTATCCTATATTGTTGTCTGTATAGAAGACTGGATTGTTGAGGATATTGAGAAAATTAATGACAATTAATGCATACAGACCATATGGCTATGTAGAGGATTGTCAGAGGTTCCTCCAGTTAAGAATTGAGAAGTCTGCATGAAGATTTGAAGAAGTTATGACCATCTGAGTAGAACCAAATTTTGTTATATTCAGAAGAGACAGTGTGACAGTAAGTTGGTCCGGATTGCTCTACAGTGAAATATTATGGTCTGTGGATCTGAAGGCATGTTTGGGAAGTCAGTGTGTATCAATTCCAATGGTTCGTGGTTTGGAGGTCCGCAAGCTATCTTTCTAGTTCGACAGTCATGACAGATAGTGTTCTTGAGGTTCTGGAGGAAGATACAAATGATTCTGGTAATTTGGTTTAGAGTGAATGTTATTGGTAAATTCAACGTGCTTGTGGAGGTCTCTGGATCATGTGGCTACTGTGTTGGAGGTCCGTATTGAAGTTTGAGCTTGTTGATTGAAGATTTCTTCTTTGAGGTTGATGTTCTTCCCAGTCTTGGCTGATCGGATGTTCCTGGCATGCTGCGGATGATCTAAAGAGCATTCTATGAAGCATGGTATGTTAATGGAGGAAGTTTCAAGTCTCAGCTATGTTTGGTTGATAGTGTAAAGATTCGCATTAATTTTATCCAACCTTATTGATCATTCAAAGGTTGATGAAGTGTATAAATACTTGTTGAAGAGTTGTGGAAAATTATCCTTGTATGAAATGAATTAAATCCGAAGAAATTATCAAAAGCAGAGTAGAGAAGAAGAGGAGCAAAGGGAGTATAGAGTGAAGAGTCAGTGAAGAAGAATTTGAAGATAGGAGCAGAAGTTTTTGTGAGCCTTCAAAGGGACTGATTTAGGCATGAATGTAGATGCTATTTCTCAGTTCATTATCTCTGTGTAAATCATAATTTCTTATAGGCAGTGAGCCTCTTCTTGAGCAGTGAGCTCTGGGAAGTGTGCCTGAAGGCATGTGCCTTCTATTTTCTTAAGTACTTTTAATAGGGTACACATTTTGTGGGTTAACCCCCACCGTGGTTTTTCCCTTAATTAGGTTTTCCATTCAAAATTTTGGTGTTGTGTGTTGATGTTGTTTCTGCTCATGTGTTGATCTATGCATAAATGTTTACATCATTAATCTGGTTAAGAAAGAAGATTTAAAAGATAAGAAAAGGTTAAAGTTAAGAGACAACTGATTCACCCCCTGCTCTTAGTTGTCCGGACTAATTCCAACAGGATTTCTATTTGAATAGGACTCTGCTTCCTTTGTTCTAGATAATTAATAAGTTGATCTCAAAACTATATCTTGATATCCAGGGATGAATTGATGATCACAGTTAGTTGGAAGATCGCATAAAAATCTTCCACTTTTGTATAAGTTAGGGGATGAGTTTGTTGATTAGTTAGTTGTTATTTTTACTTTCTATCTATATAGTCGTTACTTTGTTTTTACAGTTATCAGTTATTTCAAACATGTTTCAATTTTGAATAAAATCTGAAGAAGATTTTGTCTTTGATATGAATTGAATTCAACTTCATGTCATGGGAAATGTGTGAAGATCTAAAGTAGATTTAGTTTCCAGAAGAAGTGAGATAGTTCCCTGAGTTAGCCACTCAAGGTACTAACTCCCACTTCATACATTCACTTATTTATTCATGTATTTCTAGTTAAACTATTTCATGTTATCTGATACGTTGCATTTTGAAATAAGTAAGAAATCGTGATTGTTATTTCTAATAGTTGTGATTCATGAATAGAATACATAATTGAAGTCCTCTAAGGTTAGTGTCAATTATTTTATCATTCTGTGCATTTCAAGTTAATTATGTAATTCTCTGTTGAATAGAGCTATCTTCAACTTATGCTGAGGGTACCCATAACAACTAGGTTTTTAACTATTTTTGTTGTTCTTCATTTATGTGAACTTCAGTCAATTAAGTTGATTAGAATAAGTCTGTATGAGTTAGTTTAGGATAGAAATGAGTCTTTAAGGCATATATAGTGCGAGCATCATCATAAGATTACGCTCCTTGGTCAATAATTCAATGTAGCAATGCAATGATAGAGTAGATTATTCAGATAGGTTTACCCCTGAATTTTATTTAAGTCTACAACACATTAGTTTTCCTCTACATTTTTGGCACCATTGCCAGGGATGGTGCTATCTTCATAGTCTCATTAGTTTTATATGCTTTCATAGTTAAATTGGTTTCAACATTAGATTTAAATTCATTTTTCAAGAAACATCAGACATTCTACTAACACTATGTAGGACCGCTGAAACATAAAGCTCAAATTATTGTATGTGGAGGTAGAGAGATAACCAAGGTAGATTCCTCCCTTCAACTTCTTAGAATAATGAGGGCATAGCTGATTTTATCAACTACATGGTAGGAAGTGCTAAAGGAGAGTTTCCTTTTACATCTTCATCAACATCCCCTATATCTCCATCATCTTCCTCCACTGCCACAGAAGGGACTTTTAGAACCATAGGAGATGCTGCAGTAGATGATCCTCTAGGATAAGTGACATTTGAATTCCCTATCCCAGACCAAGCACGGGTAGCTACTCTGAAATATATACCACCTTCTGCATTGCCTGTTTTCTACGGCTTGGCGACTGAAGATCCTGACACTTTCCTATTCGAGTTTGATGTCTTGTGTAGGAGTTATGACTACACTAATCGTTACAGACTCAAGCTGTTCCCTGCCACACTAAAAGATACTACTTTAAGGTGGTTTATGGGATTGGGGAAAGATGTCATTCCAGACTGGGATACCATGAATGTAAAAACTACTGCAAGGGACATGATAGGAGAAGAGATGACATTTTTAGGATGTCATAGAAAGAGGATGAACCACTAGAAGTGGCGCAGGAGCACCTATCCCACAGTGGCCTACTTGAGGCATTTAGTTGTTTATGCTTAGTTTTATGTTTTCAATAAGGTCCTAATTGGACATTCAATGTAATAAGGTCTATTTGACCAAGATATGCTATTTTTAGATTAGTTGGTAGAGTTAGTTAGAGTTTGTTGAACAACTGTAGTTCCCAACCGCTTGGAGACAAAAATAGTACTACTGTGGTGAGTAGTTAAAATGCCCTAGATCGGGTCATTTGAGGGATCGTGATATTGGGAATTCATTAGGAATCTGGTGTTGAGTCTGATAGGAGTCTGATATTGAACAATTCTGTAATGGAGAGTTGATTTATGAGTCTGTGAGACAATTAGTTGTAATCTTTTCTGTAAGCAATAAAGAGATTCTGTTTGTGTCATTTCTCTATTTGGATCTCACTGTGTAATCAAATTGCTTTTCTGGTGGGTGTATGGATTCGTTTATCAATTCCACTGGTTGATTCATCAAATCGGTGGAATGGCTGTGTACAGTAGTTTAGGATTTAGTTTGCATTTTCTGGTTGTTCGTATGCATGTCGAGAGATACTGAGAAACCCTAGCATGGGTATGTGCTAGGCATTTTAGGTTGTGTCAGGTCTGAGAAACCACCCAGGAAGCGGATCGAGTCGAGCTCAGAGGGTCGGTGCAAGTTTGGGAAGCTATCGGTGTGAGGAGGTATATCGGCAGAATAGCTAAAGGTTGGGCCGATGGTAGAAGTTATGCTGACGAAGGATTTAGAGTTGGCATTGGTGTGAAAGTCGACAGGTGTTGCCAAAGGGAGTTCATCGGCATGAGATGTGTATCGGCTTAAGATTTAGAGAGTGGACCGATAGTCATAAGTCACAGCGATAGTGTTAGAAGATAAGTGTATCGGGAAGAGTTTGACCATCGGGCAGAGGCGAAAATGTGTTGCCAATAGTTCATGTCTTGGCGATGGGAGTTGATACTATGTATATCAATGGGAGGTGTTGCCGATGGTCAACAAGTCAAGGGTGTTCATCGGTATGAGGATTGTGATCGAAGTGAAGAGTCTAAGTGAGGCCGATGGGTTAAGTCTTGCCGATAGGCAACTTAATCGATAGAAGTGCATCGGCATAAGGTGGGTGATCAGTGTAGGCCATCTTCGGTTGGCCGATAGATAGACGTCTCACCGATAGGTAAGGAGAATGGTTTGATGCCGATAGAGAGGGCATAAACAGTGGAAAATACATGCAAAGTGGTGCATGTGCATATGTCTAGGATGGTATGTTAGGGTTTTTGGGGTAATGCAGGCTTAGAGTATATGTGGCTCTGCATCAAATTGGTATCAGAGCTCAGCAAAAGGTCTGTGTTGTTTGTGTGTTGATTCTGTCATTGAGAAGACAGAGGTAGAGGAGTGAGAGGTTAACAAAATGCCTCCAAAAGGTAATGGTACTGCAAGGGAGTTGCAGGAGATAAAGGAAAAACATGCCAGAGAGATGAGGAAGATGGAGCTTGCAGAAGCACTTCAAGCAAGGCTTGCAGCCTTGGAGATGAACAAAAAGAGAGAAGTAGAAGACAGTGAATCTGAAAAAGAAGATGATGCTGATGAAGAATTTGACGAGGTAGAGGAAGAACTAAATGCTGAAGACCAGAGGTTTGCAAAACTGTTAAAGGCAGTGCAGAGTGAGAAACCTAAGGTGAAGATTGATGTTTGTAGGTACACAGGAAGTTTGACTGAAGAAGAGGTACTGGATTGGATTGCTGCACTTGATAATCACTTTGAATGTGAAGATGTTGTTAAGGATCAGAAGGTAAAGATTGCAAAGACCAAGTTAGGAGGTCATGCTTTAGTATGGTGGGATTATGTACAATCTGAGAGAAGGAAACAAGGAAAGTCAAAGATCACTTCATGGGACAAAATGGTAGCAAGGATCAAAGGTAAATTCTTGCCCAAGGATTATAAAATTCAGATGTTTAAGGAGCTGTAATTTTTAAGGCAAAAGGAAATGGATGTGAAGGCATACACTGAGGTGTTTTATAAATTGAGTATGAGATCAGGTCATCATGAGAATGAGATAGAAAAGGTGGCTAGGTACTTGGCTGGTTTGAGATTGAACATACAGGATGAGTTAGTTTTAGCTAACCCAAGGAGTGTGGAAGATTGTTATCAAATGCCAATCAGGATTGAAGAAAAGATGAATAGAAGACAAGATAAATCCATGAGAGGAAGAGGCAACCATATGAGGGGAAGAGGATCAGCCCCTACAATAAGGCAAACCAATGAGAGTCAAGAAGACACTGGTAAAGGACAGGAACAGTCTGATTTCAGAGGTGGATGGAAAGGTACTAGAGGCAGATTTGGAGGTGGTAGAGGTTCTACTACATTTTCAGGAAAGTGTTACACCTGTGGTGAGTTTGGTCATCCATTTTTTAAATGTCCAGAAAGACAAGGTTCATCATCCAGAGATGATAGAATGAATGACAAGAGAGTACAACTTGTGCAAGAAGAGAAGGTAGAGGAAAGTGTGCAAAGTTCAAACACTTATCAAAGAGATAGAGCTCCTGATAATTATGGGTATCCAGAGGAGGGAGAAGCATTGATGTTAAGAAGGACAGTCTTGAATACATCAAAGGATATGATGCAAAGAAAAGCTCTTTTCAAGACCACATGCAAGAGCAAAGGTAAAATATGTAAGGTTGTAATTGATTCTGGCTCAACAGATAATATGGTATCTCAGGAAATGGTGGATAAACTGAATTTAGAAAGGATTCCACATCAAAATCCTTACAAAGCATCTTGGGTAAGTGATAGCCAATCACTTTTGGTATATGAACAGGCATATGTTGATTTTCAGATTGGAGACTATCAGGACAGAGTTTTATGTGACATATTGCCCATGGAATGTTGTCACCTACTATTGGGTAGGCCATGGCAATTTGATAGGAGAGCATTGTATGATGGTTATGTAAACACCTACACCATTAAGAAAGATAGGAAAACTATTGTGTTGATACCATTATAGGAAGAAGCTGCAGCACAGAAGGCAACAAAAATCATTTTAGTGGGAAAGAAGGAATTTGTGAAGATGCCTAAGCAGCAGGCATAAAGGCAGTTGAGGATACTGTAGGGAAAGAAGTTGTTCAGGACAACAGTTTGAAGACAGTTTCAGTTTTGACTGACAGAGGTCAGTAGCAGGTTCAGAAACAGGTTTGCAAACAGCCACCAGTTGAGTGGAATGACAAGGATGTTGTCATAGTTGGGACTATTGTTTGTCCTATAATAGTTAAACGGAAGACAAATTTGAACATTGCAAAAGTTCAAGCAACAATTACTAAGGTTATTCAACCAGGTATTCAGACAGAGGTGCTGGTAAGCCAAACTGACAAACACAGGGTATGTGTGAGAAGGGCCTACATTGACAGGCACAAAGGTTTACTTGTAAGATAGCAAGTTACAATTCTAAAATCTTGGAGCAGCCAAGAGACAACAGAGTATAAAGCTAGACAAGGTCAGAACACTGAGATGGCACAGAGTAAAGGTGGAATTCTTCCACAATCTAACTCATGGGACATGAGTTCTTTTTCTGTTGGGGAGTATGGTGCAGGAGCACCTATCCCATAGTGGCCTACTTGAGGCATTTAGTTGTTTATGCTTAGTTTTATGTTTTCAATAAGGTCCTAATTGGACATTCAATGTAATAAGGTCTATTTGACCAAGATATGCTATTTTTAGATCAGTTGGTTAGAGTTAGTTAGAGTTTGTTGAACAGCTGTAGTTCCCAGCCGCTTGGAGACAAAAATAGTACTACTATGGTGAGTAGTTAAAATGCCCTAGATCGGGTCATTTGAGGGATCGTGATATTGGGAATTCATTAGGAATCTGGTGTTGAGTCTGATAGGAGTCTAATATTGAATAGTTCTGTAATGGAGAATTGATTTATGAGTCTGTGAGACAGTTAGTTGTAATCTTTTCCGCAAGCAATAAAGAGATTTTGTTTGTGTCATTTCTCTATTTGGATCTCACTGTGTAATCGAATTACTGTTCTGGTGGGTGTATGGATTCGTTTATCTATTCCACCGGTTGATTTGTCAAATCGGTAGAATGGCTGTGTACAGTAGTTTAGGATTTAGTTTGCATTTTTTGGTTGTTCGTATGCATGTTTGCAGGATAACCGTCGAGAGATACTGAGAAACCCTAGCATGGGTATGTGCTAGGCATTTTAGGTTGTGTCAGGTCTGAGAAACCACCCAGGAAGAGGATCGGGTTGAGCTTAGAGGGTCGGTGCAAGTTTGGGAAGTTATCAGCGTGAGGAGGTATATCGGCAGAACAACTAAAGGTTGAACCGATGGTAGAAGTTATGCCGACGAAGGATTTAGAGTTGGCATCAGTGTGAAAGTCGATAGGTGTTGCCGAAGGGAGTTCATTGGCATGAGATGTGTATCAGCTTAAGATTTAGAGAGTGGGTCGATAGTCTTAAGTCACAGCGATAGTGTTAGCCGATAAGTGTATCGGGAAGAGTTTGACCATCGGGCGAAGGCGAAAATGTGTTGCCGATAGTTCATGTCTTAGCAATGGGAGTTGATACTATGTATATCGGTGGGAGGTGTTGCCAATGGTCAACAAGTCAAGGGTGTCCGTCAGTATGAGGAATGCGATCGGAGTGAAGAGTCTAAGTGAGGCCGATGGGTTAAGTCTTGCCGATAGGCAACTTAATTGATAGAAGTGCATCGGCATAAGGTGGGTGATTGGTGTAGGCCATGTTCAGTTGGCTGATAGATAGACGTCTCACCGATAGGTAAGGAGAATGGTTTGATGCCGATAGAGAGGGCATAACCAGTGGAAAATACATGTAAAGTGGTGCATGTGCATATGTCCAGGATAGTATGTTAGGGTTTTTGGGGTAATGCAGGCTTAGAGTATATGTGGCTTTGCATCAAGAAGACTGTGGAAAGATTCTAGTTTGCTTTGAAGAAAAGCCCTCAGAATAGATTGTCTGAAGAATCACTGAAGCTGGTCTTTTTGAGAGGAGTTAAATAATAACTGCATGGATGCCCTCAATCTCATTGGAATAGGGGATATATCTCAACGTCCCTTTGAAGATATATGCACAGCATGTAAAAATTATTCTAGAATATTTTCTAGAAAAGCAAGGGGAGAAAGAGCAGCCATCACAGGCAAGGCAACTAATGGAGTTTCAAGGGTGGAGATTAGTAACCTACTGACCAACATGAAGGAGGACATTATTAACCATATGGCTACATAGCTGGACACTCTCCATATCAAGAAGAAACAAGAAGAGGTAGATGCAATGCTTACTGAGTACTGCCCCAGTTGTAGACAGAGGAAGGCCAACTGTAAATGCAAAAGGGTGGCCAACATCCAGCAAGAAAAGATTGAGAGGCCAGAATTACAACCATTTGAAGGAGAAGATGGGCAACTGTTCTTTATAGCTCAGAGGAGACCTTGGCAGCAAAGGCAAGGTATGCCCTCTGATCCACTTAATTTTAATTCTCCCTTTCCTACTACAAATCAGAACTTCTCTGCTTGGAATACTCAACAATGGCCTGGTAACCCAAATGCATGGCAAAACCCCCAATGGCCTACTCCCTAATGGCCTACTCCACAAGTTGGTTGGAACCAATAACATCCTAACTCATGGCTGCAACAAAATTTCTAAGGTCCCAACTATAACCCTCAGTGGCCTACTCAACAGCAACAATGGCAACCTCAGTGGAAAAAGGGCCAACAATGGCACCAAAATGCACAATTTCAGCAACCTATGATTCCATCTTAGCCACAGCAACAAGCCATAATGCCACCACCTCAAAATCCACCTCCTAGACCTACCCAAATCCTTACCCAACCTACACCTAACCCTAACAACAAGCCTATCTAGCAGGCTTATACTAATGAGGTCATGCAATATCCCACATATGGGGTGGAAGTGAGTAATGTTCATATTAGATTAGAGAAGCAACTTGCAGGACCTTCATCTCCCCAAATTATTGAGCTTGAAGATGAAGAACCTACTGAAGAAGCCTCAGATAAGCCACCCTTGGATCCTGAATCAACCTAAGATGCCCAAACTACCTTACAACAAAAGTCTCCTCCTTTCCCTGAGCGCTTGGCCCTGCAAAAGCAAACAACCCAACCTGATACTGTCCTTCTCAGCCAGCTAAAAGATATAATCATCAAGATTCCCTTAATTCAAGCCACCAAGGATATTCCTATCTATACCAAAACTATTAGGGATCTTTGAATAAAGAAGCCAAGAAGGAAGAGAATAGACCCTCAGACAATGCATGTTTTAGGTAACCTTGCTGACATCAAGTTGGGTAATATAACTGTTCCCAAATACATAGATTTAGGTAGCCCAGTGGTGGATGTAAAGATCAATGAGACTCTAATTAAGAATACTTTGTTAGATCTAGGAGCTGCAATTAATGTCATGACCAAGGAAACAATGCAAATACTCCAATTAAACAACCTTAGGCCTACTCAGACAGTCTTGCAATTAGCTGATAGGTCTACAGTCAAACCTGAAGGAGTCATAGAAGATTTGTTTATTGCATTAGATTCTTGGGAATACCCTACTGATTTCATAGTTTTGCAACCTAAGGTTAATCTTGTCAGATATCCTCTTATACTAGGTAGACCATGGCTTGCCACTGCTGATGCATTTATAGGTTGCAGGTCTGACAACGTGATCATATCTAATGGGACAGTGACCAAGAAATTAGTTTTATATCCACTAGCCCAGCCATACCATGAGCTTGAGCAGACCATTTGGCCTAGCCTGGAGGATGAGGACACCTATTCCCTGCAAAACCTGATGACTATTGAATGCAACCCTTTATTAAACATTCTAGATGAAGATGAATTAATTGTTCATGTTATATAAAACAATTGTGGGAGACACCCACGTCAACAAGACTGCCTATCTTGCTTACAAAACCCTTTGAGTAGCATAATACCTAGCAATTCATCAGAAGAAGTCTCCCAAATCTTCCATGCATTATTACCTTAGCAATGCTTACCTGTATTACCCAGCCTTGATTTGTCTTCCATTCAAGAACTGTCTAAACAAGTATAAGTCAAGCCAGGTAAGATGTTGAACATTAATAATACATTGACTGATGAACAACAACAATCCCTTCATAAAATATTACATACACACTCACCAACATTTGCTTGGGATTACAATGATATGAAAGGCATTGATCCTGCCTTGTGCATTCACAAGATATACATAGATGATGGATATAGACCAATCAGGCAGCAATAGAGGAACATGAATCTAGCCCTCAGAGAAATTGTTAAAGCTGAGCTTCAGAAGCTTTTGGACACAGGCTTTATACACCCCATTTCAGATAATGAATGGGTTTCACCATTGGTTATAATTCCCAAGAAAGGTGGCAAATGGAGGGTCTGTGTTGATTAAAGAGAATTGAATGCTGCTACCAGGAACGATCACTTTCCATTGCCTTTTATTGACCAAGTTCTTGACTCTTTAGTAGGCAAGAAATATTTTTCCTTTCTTGATGGTTTTAGTGGTTATAACCAGATTAAGATTGCTCCAGAGGATCAGGATAAGACAACGTTTACTTGCCCTTGGGGGACATATGCATACTTTGTCTTACCCTTTGGTTTGTGTAATGCTCTAGCTACATTTCAAAGAGTAGTCCTCAGTATTTTCTCTGATTTTGCACATGACAATATGGAGATTTATATGGATGACTTCACCACATATGGTGACACATATGATGAGGCATTACACAACTTGGAGAAGGTATTGAAGAGATGTACAGAGCACAACCTCTCTTTGAGAATGAAAAGTGTTTTTTGATGATGACACAGAGAATAGTCTTGGGACATTTCATCTCAAGTGTAGGCATCCAAGTTGACCCAAAGAAGATTGAGATCATATCTACCCTGCCTATTCCACAAAAATAGAAGGATGTAAGGAGCTTCCTAGGCCATGCAGGATATTATAGGAGGTTCATTCAGGATTTTAGCAAGATTACTGCCCCTTTGTTTACCTACTGACCAAGGACAGTGAATTTGAATGGACATCAGATTGTCAGATGTCTTTTGAAAAGCTAAAAACATCCTTGACACAAGCCCCTGTCCTCAGAGATCTGAATTGGTCACTGCCTTTTCACATCCATACATATGCATCTGATTTTGCTATTAGGGTAGTCCTAGGTCAACAAGAAGGAAACAAGGAGTATGCCATATACTATGTAAGTAAGAATCTGCAAGGAGTTGAGTTAAACTATACTGTGACAGAGAAAGAGATGATGGTAATTGTTTATGCAATTAATGAATTTAGGCATTGCATAACTGGTTACAAGGTTTTCATCCATCCATATCATGCAGCCATCACATATTTGATGAATAAACCCATAGTAGGTGGTGGACTTGTAAGGTGGTTATTGTTGTTGCAGGAGTTTGATATTACCATTGTTGACAAACCCGACAAGGCCAACATTGTTGCTGATTTTCTGTCCTGACTACCTACATAGTCTTCAGGTGGAGTAGTTGATGATTCTTTTCTTGATGACATCTATTTGATCCCACTATACACACTCCATGGTATGCAGATATAGCCAATTATTTGGTTACAGGGCTTCTCTCCAACGGAGAAGAGGCAACTAGTTCATAAATTCTTCTCTTACTCTTGGATTTCTGGATTTCTATTTTACATTGGGCCAGACAATATTATGCGAAGATGTATCAGGGAGGATGAAGTATTTGATATAATGAGGGCTTGTCATGATGAGACTTGTGGGGGACATTTTGCAGCAAAGAGGACAGCCTTCAAGATACTAACAACAGGATATTACTGGCCAACGCTTCATAAGGATGTTGTCAAGTACACTAGGAGCTATGATAGATGCCAGATGATGGGGAGGCCTACTAGAAGTGATGAGATGCCTTTGTCGCCACAAATCTCATTGGCTTCTTTTGACAAGTGGGGTTTGGATTTTATAGGTCCTATATCTCCTACATCAAGCAACGAAGAATATATCCTGGTATGTACTGACTACTTAACTAAATGGGTTGAAGTGAAGGCATTATAGTTTTCCAGAGATGGCAATGTGGCCAAATTCTTGTATGAAGACATCTTCACTAGGTATGGTGTTCTAAGAGAAATAGCAACTGACCAAGGGCCATAATTTACATATGATTTAATAACCAAATTGGTTGCAGAATATCATATCAGGCATAAGAAATCCACTCCATACCATCCTCAGGCTAATGGTCAGGTGAAAGTCACTAATAGAGAAATTGAGAACATCCTGACAAAGATAGTGCAGCTTCACAGAAGAGATTGGGTTTCTAGGCTCCCTGAAGCTGTTTGGGCATACAGAACAACCTAGAAGACAACTACAAGGTTTACACCTTATGAGTTGGTCTATGGAAAGACATTAGTCCTGCCTATTGGATTTGAACACAAAACCCTGAGGACAATGGTAGACCTAGGAATGGATTTGACCACAACACAACAAGAAAGGATACAACATTTAAATGCTTTAAATGAAATATGATTGGAGGCTATTCATCACACTAAGGTCATACAGAAACAAATAGCAAAATGGCATGACAAGTACATAAAGACAAAGGAATTCATTGCAGGTGATTGGGCACTCCTTTATGATTCAAGGTATAAGGACTTCAAGGGCAAGCTTTAGTCCCGTTGCTTAGGCCCATATGAGATCCAACAAGTCTTTCCTAATGGTGCAGTTCAATTGCAGACTATTGATGAAGTTTAGTTTTCACTACTTGTAAATGGGCATAGGCTAAAATTGTATAAAAAGTCACTTCAGAAGGATGACTTTCTTGTTTCTTTAGCTTCTCAGTATGATCCTCCTGACACTCCTGATGATGATGATGTGACACCAATTGATACACCTTCATATTCTAATCCACCAACACTGTCTAGTGATGTGGAGGTTGAGTTACAATACTCAACCCCTGTTGCTGAAAATTGAATTTCTTTGTTTTAAAAATCACATGCACACACAACACAATTTCCATGGTTACAACAAGTTATTTCCATTGGGACCTATTTTTCAATCATTCAGTTGGGACCTGACTCAACCGGGACCTGATATATTGTGTTCACAATTAGACAGTCGGGACCTATGCTGGAGGCACCTATAGCAACATATGTATGCAACTCTTTTCCATCACTTGGTGAACAATACCTAAATTCTCCCACCCATTCTACATGCCATATATATTTTCAACTACTTCATTCTATTGCTTCATGTATCAATTCACATTTATGAGTTGGTACTTTTCTCCATCATCTTGCGCTATCACATTATATATCTGCAATCGTACCCACCACCTTCTATCCCATTATATCTCGTTCGTCGCATGCATATCATCTCAAATCATTAGAGTTGTTCACAACTTCCAAGGTATGTTAATTATTCATTTCCACTTCATATGTACATTCAATAACTTTCAATCATTACAACTAGATTTCTTTTTATAGTCGTGATTAGTCATAGTTTATTTCATGCATGCGACGAATATTACCACCATTTCTTTTAATCACTACTCCTCCTTCCATAATACCTACCACATGAAGTGTGGTCACTTCACAATTAAGTTGGAGGGAGGGGTTTATTTTCAATTTTTGCCATTTGAATATCATTTGCCTTTGAAAACCTTGCCTTTCAAAAAAACTAGACAAATATTCTGTGTCATGAACTTACCTTATTCTGCCAATGAGTGAATTAGTACCCTAAGGATGTTATAGTGAAAAGGAAACAAGAGGAAGATTGTAAGATTGGTTCTTCTGGGGTGGCAAGCTAAAACAACAGGAATTGAGCAATATAAATTGACATTGTGCAGAAAATTGACACTATAGAGTTTGCAATTCACAGCAGTAATGGGAGGGGACCTAATCAGAAGAGAACCTTCGGCACATAGGGAAATACTGAAGGATGTGATGGTTCTCCCACTCTTTACGAGAGTAGGATGGTTAGATTACTTCCTAAAATTGACAGAGTATGATGATGATATGGTGAAAGAATTTGCATTTACTCTATAGTATGATGAAGCAATGGTGAAGGGTTTGACTATAAATCCTTCTGAGTTAGCTATTGCTTAGGTCACAGGGTTTCCACGAACAGGGTCCAAGTACCCAGCTAGAGTTGATACAATCACTGCTAGGGAGAACTTCTGTGAAAGAGGTGAACACCTCAATTCTACCACACAAGGTACCAAACACTATCTCTTCCCTTCTTTTGGGGTTATCAAGTATATTACATGTGATGGTAGATACAATATGCTATATTGTTGGGAATTAAGGTGTCTCAACCTTGGTAATTTTCTATATTTGTAATGTTTATATTTATTATTTAATTGCCTATTTTGTAAATATTTGGAAAATCCATATTGTCATGTTGTGGGATGTGGCACGGTGATGTGTCAATCCTACATGGATTATGACAACTTGTATTTTTGTCCTCACATGAGGAGATAGGTGTCCCACTTAGTGGTAGGAATATTCTACCATGTGTCGGCATCCTCTATGTTGTGTAAGGAATGTTTGACCGAAACGGTTATGACGGATTCCTATGATGAATCTATGACATGTAAGAGTCAGAAATAGAAGGTTGTAAGACAGGTGATGACATGTGTCATGTAGCATCTTTGAATAAGGCATATTTGGGTGCCCCACAATGGACTATGACATGTTGTAAGAGAATATGCTATTTATAGCATGTGTATGACAGATTCTCTTACAGCTGTAAGTTGTAACTGCTATGACAGATTCTATGACGATCGTAAGTGTCGTAAGAGCATCTGTCATAGCCCATTTTGGAAATAGGTGACCTCTTTGGGATGGGAGCTTTGGACAAGTGTCAGACACATTCTACAATGTTGACCAAGTGTCCCTAGGCATGGGTTTTAGTCCAAGATGCCATGTTGGATGCCCATTCCAAGATAGGTCCAATATTGCCTTGTATTTCCTATATATACAGGTGCTTGGAGATGGAGTTTGTATCACAGGTTTATAGGTACTATTATGCTGCCGGATTGACTCCAGACATGAGTGACGAAGACCATTGAAGCTTGCATTGCAAGTGTATTGTAAACAACTTTCAGATTTGTTAATACATTGTGCAGGTTTCTGAGTGTGGGGTTTTTCACCCGATAAGGGTTTTCCCCATCGTAAATCTTTGTCTCTCTTCTTCTGTCTACTTTCTGGTTCTTGTGTTTTCCTACAATATCTCATCTTAATGGTTTAACATTGCTGTAATAGTTAGGATAAAGTTGAATTTGCATAGCCCTCTCCTCAATAGATTAGTGTAGGAAGCGTTTCCGCACACCTAGCTTCCTTTCAGTTGGTATCAGAGCTTGATCACCTTTGGTCCTAGTTGTAGGGTAGGGGTTTTTTGAGCTAATCTTAGGTTGAGTGGGACTCTATGCAGAGCATTTTGTATCTTATTACAGTAAGGAGATGGCAGGCACATCAGGAAGGTTTGAAGTAGAGAAGTTCAATGGCAGTAATTTCGAGCCGTGGAAGCTCAAGATGGAAGACATGTTAGTTGACTGAGACCTTTGGGATAGTGTGAATAGAACTAAACTAGTTGTAATGTCACAAGTTGACTGGGATCTCAAGGATCAGAAGGCTAAGGGTCTCATAAGATTTAGTCTTGTTGATTCTATGTTGTTAAATGTTCGTGAAGAGACCACTGCAAAACTCCTTTGGAAGAAGTTGGGGGATGCGTATCAAGCCAAATCCCTAGTTAATAAACTTTTCTAGAGAAAGAAGTTGTATTCTCTTCGAATGGAGTACGGAGGATCCGTTGCTGAGCATATGAATGCCTTTAATATGCCGGTTGCACATTTGACATTTATTGGTGTAAAGATGGAGGAGAAGGATCGGTGTATGACCCTGCTTTGTTCTCTATCAGACTCATGGGATCATCTTGTCATGGCAATCGGAAGCACCACATCCACATTCAAAATGGAAGAAGTGGTTTCTTTGCTATTTTCTGAAGAGATGTAGAGAAAGTCTTCTGAGGTAGCTAAAGAGGCCCTTGCAGTTCGTGGAAGACCCAAGGAGAAAGGGAAGAAGAAGGACAAGAAAGCTGAGAAGGGTAGATCCAAATCTCCTGGAAAGTCCAAGGCTCTTTGTTGGAACTGTGGCAAGATCAGGCATTTTCGAAAGGAATGCAAAGAGGAGAAGAAGAAAAAGAAGAAAGCTCCTGATTCAGATTCTGACAAATCACAAGATGATGGTGATTCTTTCATCATAGCCTTGGCAACCCATTCATCTGATGATGTGTGGCTAATTGACTTTGGTGCATCATTCCACATGACCTCGCATCGAGACTGGTTCTCTAAGTATGAGGAGTTCAATGGTGGAAAGGTGTATCTGGGTGATGACTCTCATCTGAAGATCGTTGGTCATGGAAGAGTCTCTATCTGATTTCCTGATGGTCGAGTGAAGGGGATCTTTGGGGTTATGCACATCCTAGGATTAGCACAGAACCTACTTTCTGTAAGTAGTTTGAATGATGCAGGTGTGTAGGTTGTCTTTTCGAAAGAAGGATGCAAGATGACAAGAGGATCTATGGTGCTTGCTAAGGGTACTCAGAGAGGTACTCTATTTCAGCTGGAAGCATGCATTACACAATGCAATAGTTCTTCTGACTCAAGGAAGAGAGCAGCAATCACTTCATCCCCACCATCTGAACGAGCAGTGAAGAAATCTGTTGTTTCTAGTCTTGATGGTTGTAATTGTGCACTGGAAATTAAAATTCCTACATAAAAGACAAAGTTATGGCATAAGAGATTTGGCCACATTGGTGAGAAGGGTCTGCGTACCCTAAAAAATAAGAACCTCATTGAGGGATTAGATGATTGTAATCTTGAGTTTGACTTTTGCGAACATTGCATTTATGGAAAACAAAATCGTGTTCAGTTTTACTCGAGTTCTCATAAGTCTTTTGGTGTGTTGGACCTCATTCATTCTTATGTGTTTGGTCCTGTTAATGTTCCTTCGTTATCAAAATCTATATACTTTGTATCTTTTATAGATGATTACAGTAGAAGGACATGGATTTATTTTCTCAGAAGCAAATTTGAAGTCTATAGCAAGTTTAAGGAGTTTAAAGCTTTTGCTGAAAATCAGACTAGTAAAAAGATTAAATGTTTGAGAACTGACAACGGTGGTGAGTTTTGTTCTACAGAATTCGATAAGTATTGCAAGGAACTTGGGATTGAAAGACATAAGACAACTCCATACACACTGCAGCAAAATGGAGTTGTAGAGAGGATGAACAAGACACTGATGGAGAAGGCTAGGAGTATGCTTAGTGGAGCTGGTCTAGAACAAAAGTTTTGGGCTGAAGTTGTTGCCACTGCTTGCTATCTGGTAAATAGATCTCCTACATCAACTCTTGTTGGAAAGACACCCATGGAGGTGTGGTCTGGTAGAAAGCCTTCAGTAAGGCATCTTCATGTTTTTGGTTGTGAGGCATATGCACATGTGCCTAGGGAGAAGCGGTCAAAGTTGGAGAATAAAGCTGTCAAGTGTATCTTCATCAGCTATGGTGTTGGTGTGAAATGATACAAGCTTTGGGACCCCGTGGCTAAAAAAATGTTGTATAGCAGAAGTGTCATCTTCAGAGAGCTTACACCTTCTTCCACTGTTCTGTAGCTAGAAGAAAAAGAAAAGAAAGAGGATGTTGTTCAGTTTCCTCTCACCTCTGAGAAGACTGAACATAAAGATAATGTTGGACCTGATGATGAGGAGAGCTCTAGCAGCTCTGAAAGCTAAGAAGAAGAAGATGAACCTCAACCTCAGCTCTTGAGGAGGTATACACGGATAAGAAAGCAACCTGAAAGGTTTGGTTTTACATTGCTTGATTCTAGTTATGCTTATGCTTTGATTACTAACAGTGATGAACCTAGAACTGTATCAGAGGCTTTGGATATGAAGGATGCAGGTTCCTGGAAGGAGGCCATGGAGGAAGAAATGGCTTCTTTGGAAAAGAATCAAACTTGGGACTTGGTGACTTTGCCTCCTGGATGGAAACTTGTTGGATGCAAATGGGTGTTCAAGAAGAAAATTGGTACAGATGGCAGTGTTGGGAAGTATAAGGCCAAATTGGTTGCGAAGGGGTATTCACAAGTGGAAGGTATAGATTATGGTGAGATCTTCTCTCCCATTGCAAAGTTGACATCCATTCAATTCCTATTGTCTCTCGTAGCAGCTTATGACTTGGAGGTAGAACAGATGGATGTGAAGACAACTTTCCTTTATGGTGATTTGGAGGAAGAAATCTACATGTCATAGCCAGAGCATTACATGGTGAAAGGTAAAGAAAATTTGGTTTGCAAACTTAAAAAGTCTTTGTATGGTTTGAAGCAATCCCCTAGGAGATGGTACTTGAAGTTTGATGCCTTTGTGTTGTCAATTAGATTTGTGAGATCAAAATCGGATCACTGTCTGTATTATACATTTGATGGTGATCATATTCTCATTGTTGCACTGTATGTTGATGATATGCTGCTCATTGGGAAGGGTAAGAATATGATTTCTGATTTTAAATCTCAGTTGTTAGCTCAATTTGAAATGAAAGATTTAGGGGCAGCCAGGTACATTCTAGGAATGGAAATTAGAAGAGACAGAACCAACAGAAAACTTTGGTTAAGCCAGAGTAAGTATGCGAAGTCCATGTTGGACAGATTCAGCATGGCAGATTGTAGACCATTGTGTGTTCCTATTTCTTTGGGGACAAAGTTGTCTGTTAAGGATTGTCCAAAATGTCCTAGTGAGGTGGAGGACATGAGCAAAGTACCTTATGCTAGTGTTGTTGGCAGTTTGATGTATGCTATGGTCTGCACAAGACTAGACATTGCCCAAGCAATGGGAGTTCTTAGTCGATTTATGGCTAATCTTGGATGGGTTCATTGGGATGCAGTTAAGCGAGTGTTCAGATATTTGAGGGGTACTTATGAGTATTCCATTTTCTATCATGGTAATGTTTCAAGACCTCCGCATTCTTTTGATATTCATGGATTTATGGATTCAGATTGGGCAAGTGACATTGACAGCAGGAGATCCACCAGTGCTTATGTTTTTACACTGTTTGGTGGTGCTATTAGTTGGATGAGTAAGTGACAACTTGTTGTTGCTTTGTCCATGACAGAAGCTGAGTATATGGCAGCAACTCATGCTTGTAAGGAAGCCATTTGGCTTAAGAGATTGTGTTTAGATATTGGTGTTGATGCAGGTCAGATCATGATCAGTTGTGACAGTCAGAGTGCAATTTGCCTTGCAAAGAATCCAACTTTCCATGCTAGAATCAAGCACATTGATGTTCAATTTCACTTCATGAGGGACATGGTTGAGGATGGAAAGGTAAATTTGGAGAAGGTAGATACTTTGAAGAATGTTGCAGATGCATTGATGAAACTAGTGGGCACAGAGAAGTTTAGATGGTGTTTAGAGTCTATGGGCCTCTCGGCCTATAGAAGTTAAATCATGTTTTTCTATTGGCTCTTACAAGGTGTTCCACAAGCGGGAGAATGTTGGGAATTAAGGTGTCTCAACCTTGGTAACTCTCTGCATTTGTAATGTTTATATTTATTATTTAATTGCCTATGTTGTAAATATTTGGAAAATCCATATTGTCATGTTGTGGGATGTGGCACGGTGATGTGTCAATCCTACATGGATTATGACAACTTGTATTTTTGTCCTAACATGAGGAGATAGGCGTCCCACTTAGTGGTAGAATATTCTTCCATGTGTCGGCATCCTCTATGTTGTGTAAGGAATGTTTGATCGAAACGGTTATGACGGATTCCTATGACGAATCTATGTCATGTAAGAGTCAGAAATAGAAGGTTGTAAGATAGATGATGACATGTGTCATGTAGCATCTTTGAATAAGACATATTTGGGCGCCCCAAGGTGGACTATGACATGTTGTAAAAGAATATGCTATTTATAGCATGTGTATGACATATTCTCTTACAGCTGTAAGTTGTAACCGCTATGACAGATTCTATGACGGTCGTAAGTGTCGTAAGAGCATCTGTCATAGCCCATTTTGGAAATAGGCAACCTCTTTGGGATGGGAGCTGTGGACAAGTGTTAGACACATTCTACAATGTTGACCAAGTGTCCCTAGGAGTGGGTTTTGGTCCAAGATGCCATGTTGGATGCCGATTCCAAGATACATCTAATATTGCCTTGTATTTCCTATATATACAGGTGCTTGGAGATGGAGTTTGTATCACAGGTTTATAGGTACCGTTATGCTGCTAGATTGACTCAGACATGAGTGTCAAAGACCATTGAAGCTTGCATTGCAAGTGTATTGTAAACAACTTTCAGATTTGTTAATACATTGTGTAGGTTTCTGAGTGTGGGGTTTTTCACCTGATAAGGGTTTTCCCCACTGTAAATCTTTGTCTCTGTTCTTCTGTCTACTTTCTTGTTCTTGTGTTTTGCTGCAATATCTCATGTTAATGGTTTAACATTGCTGTAATAGTTAGGATAAAGTTGAATTTGCATAGCCCTCTCTTCAATAGATTAGTGTAGGAAGCATTTCCGCACACCTAACTTCCTTTCATATATACTGCACATCTTAAATTGCTCAACCATTTACGACATGAAAAACTTGTCAATGTTCCAAATTATATGTATACTATGTTGAAAAGGATGTCTTCAGAATATAAGAGACAACATGTAGACACCACTCTTTCCCACCATTGTTTAATAGCTCTACTAATAAAGAGGAGTTTAAGGATTCATTACCCAGAGATTGGGTAGAAATCTTTTAAACAATGTGTAGACATTTCAACACATTTAGAGGCACCAAAACTAAGAGATGAGATTCCATATGAGCTTGAGCCTCCTTTTGAAACTGAGCAGGAAGAGCCACAACATGAGAACCCTCCAGAGTTTAGGTCTGTATTAGCTGAAGAACCCTCAACATCTACCCCTAAAACTAAAAGAACCACTCCTTCAACATCTAGTAAGGAAAAGAAGAGTAGGAAGGGAGTGAGAAAACACAAGAATGCAACAAAAGAAGTGCAGGGGAAAAGACAAAGAAGGGGTACAATATAAGGAGGAAAAAGGTAGATAAGCAGGAAATAATCACTCCTAGATGCTCAGGTAGGTTAAGGAGGTAAGGTAATAGAGAGGAGAGGACAAAAATATAGGCCAGCAAGACAATGATCCAACTCCTCTCAATCTAGATTCAGATAGAGGAGAAAACCCTCTTGAGGATGTCTCTACAGATGCTTGTGAAAATGTTGATATGCCTGTAAGGAAGAGAAAGTATATTTCTTCTTCTGATTCTAAGTCAGAAGATTTGTTTACTGCAAGAAAGATGGGTAAACCTGTGCCTGATGATTCTGCTAAAAATGTTTTTGATGTTCCTAGAGAAAGAAATGATGAAAATGTTGAAAAAGAAAAGGAATTATTAGAGGACAGAGATATTAGGAAGGAACTTCAAGAAGCCTTGGATAGAATAAGACAGTTGGAGGAACACGTTAAGGGGGTGTGAAGAGAAGGATAAAGAGAAAGAGAAAAGGATTCAGGAGTTGGAGGAGAAGATCCAGACTTATGGCCATGGTTCTAACTTAGACTTGTTGGCACAATTGGTTGAAAATAAAACAAAAATTGAGGAAGAAGTACTTACTCTCCAACCTTCTATGACAAAGACCCCAGAGTACCATACTACCCTATCTTTGGGCTTTGAACTAATGAAATTGACTAATAAGACTAAGCAAAAAAAGAGAATTAGGAAAAAGAGAAACATAGTCTCAATGCATCAGTTGCAGAAAAAGATTTGATATCAAAATGTTGGAGGATCATCTGACAGAGGTTATTGATAGAGCCAAGCAATTCATTGGATGCAGACCTCCACCAAGGGTTTATGCATTGTTTCTAAAAGAGAAATTCCTTAGTTATTAGTTGAATAGATTTATCAATAATCAACCTAACTTGCATTCAAGGCACATTTTTTGCAAATATTTCAAAGAGGGCAGTCTAGAAGAACAGGACCAGTAGTGTGAATACTATCTGCATAATTACCTGTTGGATGAGGACACATAATGGAACCCTTGCATCTATGTTGGAGACCTACAGGTCAGAGCACTAATGTCATACTTTAAAAATGAACAACTTCGGGGAGAACTAATGGAACAGTATGAGGAGTAGGAAAAGAAGGAGCCACTACCAATTAGGAAAGAAGCCTTAGAACCTGAAGTGATCCTAACCCAATGGATAACATTACTTTCTCATAAGGGTCCAAGTAAGGTGATCATGGATTTAAGACTCAGGGATCACAAAAGGATACAGAGATTAGCAGTGTCCATCATTCAAAATTGTCAAAGGTATGTGCAGAATAGGTGGAATAGCCTAACTCCAGAATTGCAAAAGAAGGAACCCCACACTTTCCACAACTTCATGAATATGTTTGAAAGGTTATGTAAGTACATCCAGATCTCAAAGCAAAAGGGAGTAGCATGGTTGCCTCTTACTTATCAGTCACCTATCCTTCTCTACCCAGTGCCACACTGAACAGGAGGGAGAGGTGATAAGTGTAGGCGTGTTGAGCTAAATAGGATGCAGAGACTTGCATGTTACAATGGATTTTATCTCAAACAAGGAGGAGTCAAAGAAAACATGGACCCCAGAAAAATCACTTTGCATTATAACCTTCTACCCTAGATGTTAGTTCCTTGGTTTTGCTTAGGGACAAGCAAAAGTTTAAGTTGGGGGGAAATGTTGGGTTGAAATATTGACCTTTATAATTTTTTTATATGTTTTTAATACCTTTTCACATGATCTTGCAAGAACCTTAAAGACATTACATTTATTATATGTTGTTTCACATATACTTCTTAGAGACTTTAAACTTATGCTGATAAATGGAATATGGTGGTTATATTATCAAGTGGATGATTTAAATTATTGATATGCATGTAATATAGATAGGATTTAATAAGTTTAATATGAAAGGTTATTTTGTGTATATATGTTGGATAATTAACCTTGTGCAACAAAGATATAGCATTTGGGAAGGAGTAATTGTACCAGAGTGTAAAATTGGGGAATTGATTAAAGTGTAGTCCAAGTGCTAGAAGTGAAGATCGATGGAGATGAACGTGGTCATCACGGAAGAATAAATGCAAGAGAAGAAGAAGACTTGTTCTAGAAGTCTAACCATAGCCTATGTGTTTTCATTCATGAGCCATTGTGTGGGATTTCTATTTGAATAGGACTCTGCTTCCTTTGTTCTAGATAATTAATAAGTTGATCTCAAAACTATATCCTAATATCCAGGGATGAATTGATGATCATAGTTAGTTGGAAGATCGCATAAAACTCTCCCACTTTTGTATAAGTTAGGGGATGAGTTCGTTGATTAGTTAGTTGTTATTTTTTCTTTCTATCTATATAGTCATTACTCTATTTTTACAGTTATCAGTTATTCCAGACATGTTTTGATTTTGAATAAAATCTGAAGAAGATTCTATCTTTGATATGAATTGAATTCAACTGTGTGTCATGGGAAATGTGCAAAGATCTGAAGTAGATTTAGTTTCCAGAAGAAGTGAGATAGTTCCCTGAGCTGGCCACTCAAGGCACTAACTCTCACTTCATACATTCGCTTATTTATTCACATGCATTTCTAGTCAAATTGTTTCATGTTATCTGATACGTTACATTGTGAAATAAGTAAGAAATTATGATTGCTATTTTTGATAGTTGTGATTCATGAATAGAATACATAATTGAAGTCCTCCGGAGGTTAGTGTTAATTCTTTTATCATTCTATGCATTTCAAGTTAATTATGTAATTCTCTGTTGAGTATAGCTATCTTTAGCTTATGTTGAGGGTACCCGTAGCAACTGGGTTTTTAACTGTTTTTGTTGTTCTTCATTTCTGTGAACTTCATTCAATTAAGTTGATTAGAATAAGTCTGTATGAGTTAGTTTAGGATAGAAATGAGTCTTGAAGGCATATATAGTGTGAGCATCATCATAAGCTTATGCTCCTTGGTCGATAATTCAATGTAGGAATGCAATGATAGAGTGGACTATTCAGATAGGTTTACCCCTAAATTTTATTTAAGTCTACAACACATTAGTTTTCCTCTACAGTGGTAGCAACATTACTCGACTGTGTAGTAGTGGTAATAATAGTAGATGAATAAGTAGGCATAGGGAGTGGAGGTATGGGTATTGACACTTGAGTCCCTATTTGATTAGGAGAAGTTACATTTCTCATGAGTTCAACACAACTAGCTGCCAACATAATGTTTTTATGCACTATGTGAGCTAGGCCACGCAAGACTTCTACTCCCTCTTGTCCCTCAAGCAACAACCCTATAAGATTCTCAATGACAGGGATAGCCTCCTCAGCTATATGTTCCTTGCTCACAAATTGCTAAAAGTTAGCCAACTCTGTGTCTACCTTTTGAATTTGGGCCTTAGAAACATGAGTGATAAGGTCTTCAATATCGATGGAATCTTGAGCAATTGATGTTTCAGGGATAAGTGTAGTAAGAAGTTGTGTGACTTGACTAAATATTTTAGATTCGAATGCATCAACATTAGAACCCATAATTCAAATACTTCTTCACACAAAGGTATTAGAATCGGGGCACCAGGTCACAAAGCTCATAAAGTAACTACAAGCTTTAATAGCACACGAGATGCCCAAATAGAAGAAATTGATGATGTAGCAAAAGAAAAGTTTTGAGTTTTCTTTCAAGTGAAGCAATATTATATCCTTAATCAAATTCAATTCAAATAAATACAACTATGCTAATACTAAACACAATTTTCAATGCAACGAGATGACAATTATGCAATTTTCAAATCTAGGATGCAATTTCTTCTTTTTCAATTTTCAAATGCCACAATGCCAAAATGCTTTGATTAACAAAAGGTATAGCAAATTCAAATGCTCTAATCAATGCATCAAGATCTAAATAACTTTCAGATCTAAAAACCCTAGGGTCAAAACTAGCAAGTTTTTCTATTAATACAAAACTTTGACAAACCCTAGGTTGAAATTATGTAAAATTTAACTATGTATGAATGCAAAGCAACCAAAGAACACACTCCCAATTAGATCTAGGGTGATGACAACTTAGATCTGAAAGCAAAAGGTGCAAGAAATGACGGGTTCACCAAAATGTTAAATAGAAAAGAGATCACAAGCCTAAAGAGTTAAATTAGTTCATCCTTCTTCTACAAAACATTAGGGCATAAATCGAGCATGGCTTCTACCCAAGGATGAGAGACAAACTATAAGGGTTTTTCCCTTTTGTTATATATAGAAGGACCAACCAAGCTTAACCAAAATCAAACAAGCAAGCCAAGACTAAGATTTAACCACGAAATGATGAATAATAGGCTAATATTGACTACAAGAAATGAAGCACATAGATCAACAAGTACAACAGAGGTGTTAGAGTAATTCAGAACCTAGAAAATGTAGCAGAAATGCCCAAGACAAGGGCACTTAGGTGCCCTGGTCCTTTGTTATGGTTAGGCAGAACTTTGAGTATGATCATACCTGTATATGTTTGTACTATCTTCTTCTTGGAAACCAGCCTCTGAAACCTATTCTTCTCACCTGCACACATAAAAAGGGGAAAAAGTTGTGTTGTTTTAAGGGTTTGCCTTAGTCAAACCATGTGTTGGTATTCCCACCTCCACAACAGTGAATGACAAGATTCAAGAGTGCATTCCCTAGGGGGTAGAGGCCAGATCTGCAACGATATGGTAGATAATTATGATAAATGATGATAATAACCACAAGATATCTAACCTTACTTGATGAAGACCTAACACCAACAAAGGTGAGTGATGAAGTAGGCTTCAAACTTCAAAACCTGCAAACAACTTTAATAGCATTCATAAGTAGAAGACAATCCAAACATGAAGAATCCTTTAGCATAAAACATCACATGAGAGCAATTTTGCATTCATATGGTTAGGTGTAAAATGAACTACAACACACACTTAAATATGCATTCCCACTAACCTTTGGAAAATAAAACAACTTTAGGTTGACAAATAATAACTAGAGGAGTGTTCTAAGCTGACACCACAAAGCGGGGCTAAAAATCCCAAGTGGGACCAGGGCGCTTGGGCACCCTGGACCTTTAGCCCACAAACTTTGCAAAGTGTCTTTTAACAGGGGCTTAGTCAAATCCTAGTTGATTATGCAAGGTTTACTTGTTGGGATCAAGATATTCATCATTTAGAGCTCAAAGAGGTGTTAAAATAGGTCCTAATTAGTAAAGGCAACAAAATAGGTCCAACCGGGAGATAAACTAAGTGTAAAATGCTAGTATACACATTTTACGACTCAACAATAAGTATAATATATTATATAATATGTCTATTATATATATAATATCAAAATTAACCTATAAGACATCTAATAAATTAATTGACATTCCAATCTTCCACAAGAGAGAGAATTAAATAGAGATAAAGATAGAGATAGAGAGAGCGATGTTGGCAAGAGACACTATGTGGCTTCATGAGTGTTGTCATTGATGGCAACAAAGTCCATCTCACACATCCGTAGGACATGGTGTGTCTATACCGGAAGTCAGATTGAAGAGTATTTTGGTCCGGTGACCAAGAACAAAGCATGTAGCAAGGACCGACAATCAGGTCTGGATTTCTCAGAGGAAGTATCTCAGTAAAGTGCAGAATTAGGAAAGTCAAGAGGAGTACCATGACTAATATATTCTAGAGATTGAGCCTCCAGTGATGAAAGAGTGAAGAGATATGAGCACCTAAGTGTTAGGTTCCTATTTGGCAGAGTAGACTGAGGAAGACCTAACCGACAGAGCATCAGACCTTAATTTGGATGAGATATTGATGGTGATCAAGTTTCTTGAGGTATCATTCTTGATTGGCCGACATGATTGATGACTTCTATAAGCATCTCTTTGGTACGCATCCCTTGGTAAGCAAGAATTCAACTGACAGACTAGAATTTGGGAAAGTATTGAGTATTCCAGATGCCGACTAGAAAGATGATTGAAATCATTGATGCGGATATATATACCAAATTGAGTTCGGTATGAAGGTGTGTGTGGTGTGTTGTGTTGTGCAACAAAAATTAGAGAGAAGTGTGGAAGCAAAAATATAGGTCTGGTATGTGACAAGACAACAACACTAAAGAAGAGGAAGAATGAAGTACAGTAGATCAGTGTATTGAGCCTAACCAGAACTGAACCTCAGCATATGTGGATGCTTCTCATCAGTTCAAGTATCATGTTACTTTCATTGTACCTTGTAGACAGTGAGTCTCTTGTTGGCAGTGAGCCTCTTATGAGCAGTGTGCTTAGGCAGTGAGCCCTAATTGGCAAGTGCCATTTTGTACTTCTATTCTTTTAATAGAGAATACAATCTTGGGTTAGTCACCCCATGGTTTTTCCCTTAACATGGTTTTCCACGTCAAAATCATTGTGTCATGTGTATTGATTTTGTTTCTGCTTTCATGGTTATGGATGCTTATTTGTTTTGATGCTGCACTAGTTATTAAAGAAGAACATAAAGTTAAATTAATTTAGATAACTAATTCACCCCCCCTCTCAGTTATCAACAATTGGTATTAGAGCTAAGTTCCTCCAAAACAGAGGCTAACAGCTTGAGGAAGGTCTGGGAATCTTAATAAATATGTATGGTATGAGGGAACAACTTCAGTCTGCCCTAGATGATCTTGAGCAGTCTCACTCCGAAGTCAATGACTTGAAGGAAAGACTCAAACAGGCTGATGAATTCATAAATGAACTGAAAGAGAAATTGAGTATCTCTATGAAAAAGAGAAAGGAACTACTTCAACAATTAGCAAGTCAAAGTGAAACCAATAATACTGATGAAGATTTGAATGAGAAGAACAAGTTATGTGAGAAGATATCAAAAGAGGTCATTATGGTAAGACATGAAATGGAATCAGGGGTTATGAAATTCACCTAAGAAATTGAAGAGAAAAGAAAAATTGAAGATAATCTAAAACAATCTCTCAAGGAGAAGTCAGAAGACTGCCACAACATGGATAGAATAATCAGGCATCTGTAATCTGATCTTGAAGAAGCTAAATATAATGAAGAACAACTTGAGAATCTGATTAACACTCTAAAAAGGGATCTTCAAACAGCAAATGAATACAAAGAAAAATTCAAGATAAGCTCTGCTCAACTTGAAGTTCTTCTTGAAAGCCAAAAGAGGGTAGATGACAAGCAAGGCTTAGGGTATGAGAAAGGTGAAAGCTCTGGATCCGGTCAGAAGAACTCTGGATCAGGAAATCCAAGGAACAGGCCTAGAAGACCTCCGGTAATGCAAGCAAATGCTCAAAGATATCCATCCTTCAATGGATACTGCCACAATTGTAATAACTTTGGTCATAAAGCAAATCAGTGCAGAAGAAGAATGAATCAAACTAATTCATCCTTCTCCGAACAGTGTTTTAACTGCAAAAGGTATGGTCAGAAATCTCATGAGTGTAGAAATATGCAAATGAACAATTCATTCAATGGTAGATGCTTTGCATGCAATAGAATGGGACATATGGCTAATAAGTGTAGATCAAGAGGATATCAGTCAAATATGCAAAGAAATGTTGTTTTCTACAATTGCAATAGATCCGGTCATATTGCCAAATTCTACATAAGTAAGAATCAGGACAAAAGGGATCCGATGCATCATAATGAAAACCAAGACAAAGGAAAAGGAAAAGTGAATGCAGATGAAATTCAAAGGGAGATGAACAAGATTTGGGTGAAGAGGAGTACAAAAAATGTTGAGGATGGATTCGCACCAGAATCTGGTGCTGATATTCCTTCCGGAAACTAAATAAGATGAGCTCTGGCTCAGGGGGAGTCAAGAAGGAAAACAAACTTCCCCAGCCAGATAATCGGTGCTTGAAATTGGCACAAGGAAAGTTGCAGATTAAAGGGTTCTCAAAGAAACATCTAAAGAAGCCTTGGTAAAGATGTGGAAGATCCGCAAGAAGATTTGAAGAGTCTAATCTTCCAAGATTGATCCATTTTGACAGTTTTCTGGTAAAAGTTGGATTTTCACAGTTTGATCCGATGTGATTCTAAACTGAAACATCTTGATCTACGGATAAAGGGGATGATTCGAGGAAAGTAGAGACATTGAAATTCATCACTAAAAACAACGCTAAGTACATCTCAGTGATCCAGAAAAATCTCTCTCATGATAAGGCAACCAGAATAACTTAAGTTGTGCATTTATTACATAATGAAATTAGGGTTTACTCAGAGATTAAAGGGTTCATTTGCTCGTCATTTACACATTTGCATTAGTGAAAAATATAAGAAGAGATCTGCAAACAAGTTTTCTTCATCTCTCTCAAGGATCAATTACATAATTCAAGTCAACCGACGATCTTTTCGGCTCTTCTCGTGAACCCTAGAGGCGTAAAAAGGTACTTTTCGCTCTTGTAAATCTCTCTCTGAATCTATTGAAAAATGGCTACTCTGAATGTTGTCAAAATCACTAATAGGCCACACCCTAAATTCAAGAAACACCCTTATAAATCTCTAGAAGTAGATCCTTTAGGCACATTCTCTAGCATTCTGCATGGGGTTTTGCATGTTGAAGACGTTAGGGCATACATTCATGTGAATATTGAGGAATTCAGGGAATCCAAGTTGATGGATGTATATCATAAGCAGCTAATAGATGAATCATTTGAACTCAAACCTCAGTACAAAGCCATCCGGGACAAGCACTTTGGATAGTGCATTCATTTCCTCTATTTTGCAAAAGATGAATGGGTCTGGTATATTCTGAGCAAAGTGCATGACAACTTCATATGGTTGATGAGGCCATTTAAGATCATAAAGGATGCCATTAGGGTGGTGACCGGATTGCACTCATCTGGTGGGTTACCTACTCTCAAATAAGTCAAAAACCAAACTGTGAGTGAGGCTACCAGATCTAAATTTGATAAAAGAGCAATGACAATTGAGGATATCACAGATCTGGATATCAAGTTTTCTGCCATGATAATTGGCTACAAGATATATCACTCCAGCAGAGAGAATTCTGTATCCAGAACAACAATTTACACTGCTTATGAAATGTTAAGAAAGAATGATGACTATGATCTTTGTGAGTTCCTTCTGAACCAACTTTTGGAGAATCTATAGAAGATAAAGAAGGATAAGAAGAATTCTTTCAAATACGGTGGCTTGATACTCTATCTATTCTTCTATTACATGAATGAGCTACCTAGATCTAGTGGATGGATATAGCAAAATGACAGACCTGTTGCCATACAAATTAGGGATTATTTGTATGGGCTTGGTGATGCCAAGACACAAAATACAGCTTTGTGGGGTTACTTCAAAAACTTCCAAAGCATGATGCAGGCTAGAGAAAGAATCCCCAAATCTTTGGTTGAGAAATACAAGGATACAGTGTGCTTTATGGTAGACACTGATCAATGCCTAATGGAGGCAGTGGAACCAAGAGTAGTATGGATCATGCCAATGGGGTATGAGGTTTATGAGAAAATCCTAGAATTGCATATCCAACATCTGCTGAGTCAGCCCAAGGACCATAAGGCAAAAAGGTTTAGAACCTACCAAGAGCTGAGTGTAAAAGTTCATGTTGAACTAAGACAGCCTGAGATCAAGAGAAAAGTGAGGGAAGTAGAAGAATTCGCCAAGAGGCATGGAATTTCAAAGGAGGCACTTGATGCAAACAAAGAGAAGATGGAAAGGGTAGAGAAAGAAAGGGAAGAAATTGAAAAAGAAAATGCTCCGATGCAAGCCCCCTCCTGGACCAGATCCTCCAAGAGCTCTGCACCTGCCACCTCTAAGAGCCAAAAAGCATCAAAACTGGAAGTCAAGACATCCAGAAAGGGAGAGAAGAGAACTAAGACAAACGCCACAAGGTCTTACATCAGTCAAAAGGATGATGAAGAGACAGAATCTGATGAAGAGATCAAGAAAATGAAGAAGAAGAAGAAGAAAGTATCTAGTGAATCCTCTATAGGTCAAGACAAGGAAGAAGAGGCAGAAGAATTCATTGAAAGACCTACTCTCCTCATTGATGATATCATCAAATCAGTTACTGTGGATGGGAACCTGCAACCAATGGTTGAATTTTATGATGAATATAGTGAAGCTGATCAGAAGATATTGCAAGATGCCACAGTCAGGTATCTAAACATCTACAACAAAGCTTTCATTGAAATTATATCTTTGATTCCCAAAAGCTTAGAGAAGGAACTTGAAATAAGAAAGAACAATGCCCAAGCAAAAGACCTAGAAATCTGGGAGCATATTGCTATTCAGCTCTATCCATCCATTACCCCTAAATAAATGAACATTATCTTCAAGGATTGCAAGGATGAGTTCTGGAGAAAATCCAGAATGAATAAGCTTATGCGCGGAGAGACTGATCAGGTGGCTAAAGAGACTGAAGAGATCCTCTGGAATGCCTATAAAAGATTTAATATTCATTTTATAGAGGACTTAGGTGATGAACCCTCTACCATGGATGACAAAGGAGAATCTACTAAGACAGTTGCAGAAGAGACAAAGGAAGGTGAGGAGAAAACTAAGGATCTAGAATCCTCTGCTCTGGAAGAGGAAGTCCTTAAAGAAGCAACCATCTCTCCTCTAATTTCCCCAGCAGACTCCGGATCTAGAGGAGAAGAAAGAACAGAAGAGAAAATCAATCAAGAAGAAGAGGTGAAGGGAAGAGAAGAAGGTCAAACAGAGAAGACCACAAGTGATAGTGCTGAGGCTACAGAAGGGAAGAAAACTCTGTCTCCAGCAAGAGACACTGCAGAAGCAGTCAAAGACTTCTTGACAAAAGAAATGATGGAATTAGATGAACCATTCAACTTTGATTCCCTCTCCCCAGTTCAGACTATGAAGATAGCATCCTTTGCCTATGCAAAGGCAAGAGAAAAACTTTTGAAGTCTCACATGGAAGACTGTGAGCTAATAGAGATTGCATCTGGTGCATTAGAGAAAATCATGCCATCCTTCCAGAAGGATCTTTTGGCCTCTTCATCTGGTAACTTAAAATCTCTTTTTAATTCAATTAGCACACATTTTGATTCTTTGGAGAAGTCAGCTGAAGATAAAGTCTGGAAAGAGTTTTTAGGAAAGAGATTCTCTGAAGTACAAGGGCTAATAACAAATGATAGGAGAAATATGGATATTGGGATAAAGAGCTTAGAAAATGCTCTTAAAGATGGTAGAGAAATATATAAATTCTGCCTATCCTGGTCTAAAGTGACAATGGATATTCATAAGAAAGTGAAAGAACAAGAGGATAAACTGTCAAGTTTATCCCAGAATTTTGATCCTCTTACCTCCTCCATAATAAATGAAGAGTGTCAGACTATTGCAATCATAAATGAAATAAAGAAGCTTGAGAAGGAGAAGAAAAATAGAATAAGTAGGCTAAGTGAACTTAGAGGGATAATTATCCCTAAGTTAGAGGCCATGCATGAGGCCCTAACTGATGCTCAGACCACAGCCCAGACCAGTGATCTGACAGATCTAAAGAGGGCAGACGCTTTTGCATTCCTATTGAGTGGTCACATCTTAATTTTGGACAGGATGAAGCAGAGTTGGGCAACAAAATTTTCCAGTTGAAGACAACTTTTGTAGATATACTTTAGTACATGTAAGTATGCTATGTATATATACTTATGCGGCCAAGTATAGATTATTTTTGGAAATTTTGGCATGTGGATCCTACCCTTTGCCATTGATGTCAAAGGGGGAGTGAGGAGCAGTGAAAAATGTGGAATCTAGCTAAGGGGGAGCTCCAGAAAAGTGTACATTAGAACAGAGCATCAGCCAAGGGGGAGTATAGTGTGACACTTAGTCATTTTTCACTAAGTGTTGCCATCAATGCCAAAGGGGGAGATTGTTTGCAAGAGACACTGTGTGGCTTCATGAGTGTTGTCATTGATGGCAACAAAGTCCATCTCACACATCCGTAGGACATGGTGTGTCTATACCGGAAGTCAGATTGAAGAGTATTTTGGTCCGGTGACCAAGAACAAAGCATGTAGCAAGGACTGACAATCAGGTCCAGATCTCTCAGAGGAAGTATCTCAGTAAAGTGCAAAATTGGGAAAGTCAAGAGGAGTACCATGACTAATATATTCCAGAGATTGAGCCTCCGGTGATGAAAGAGTGAAGAGATATGAGCACCTAAGTGATAGGTTCCTGTTTGGCAGAGTAGACTGAGGAAGACCTGACCGGCAGAGCATCAGACCTTAATCTGGATGAGATATTGATGGTGATCAAGTTTCTTGAGGTATCATTCTTGATTGGCTGACATGATTGATGACTTCTATAAGCATCTCTTTGGTACGCATCGCTTGGTAAGCAAGAATTCAGTTGACAGACCAGAGTTTGGGAAAGTATTGAGTATTCCAGATGCCGACTAGAAAGATGATTGAAATCATTGATGCAGATATATATATACCAAATTGAGTTTGGTATGAAGGTGTGTGTGGTGTGTTGTGTTGTGCGAAGAAAAGAAGAGAGAAGTATGGAAGCAGTAATGCAGGTCTGGTATGTGACAGGATAGCAGTACCAAAGAAGAGGAAGAATGAAGTGCAGTAGATCAGTGTATTGAGCCTAACTGGAACTGAACCTCAACATATGTGGATGCTTCTCATCAGTTCAAGTATCATGTTACTTTCATTATACCTTGTAGGCAGTGAGCCTCTTGTGAGCAGTGTGCTCGGGCAGTGAGCCTTAATTGGCAAGTACCATTTTGTACTTCTATTCTTTTAACAGAATACAATCTTGGGTTAGTCACCCCGTGGTTTTTCCCTTAACAGGGTTTTCTACGTCAAAATCATTGTGTCATGTGTATTGATTTTGTTTCTGCTTTCATGGTTATGGATGCTTATTTGTTTTGATGTTGCACTAGTTATTAAAGAAGAACAAAAAGTTAAATTAATTTAGATAACTGATTCACCCCCCTCTCAGTTATCAACAAGGGAGAGCTAGATTAATATAAAAGAAGATAGAGCTAAGATCTCTCTCCCCCCTCTCTCTCTACATATATAATGAATAAAATGTTGTTGATATAGTTTCAAATAAACAATGGATAAAATGAAACTATTATATTCCAATATTACAATAAAAAATAATCAAATTACATTATTTATGCATAGTGAAAAAAATTTATAAAAAAAAAATTTAGAATATAATTACAAATCTAAATACAAAATAAAAAATAAAATATAATTTAAAAATCTTAAACCAATTAAAAAAAATCAAATTAAAGATAGGAATAAATTTTTCATCCAAAAACCAGCTCACTATATAATGGTTGCTTGAAATCATTTGATATATTTGGAATTGTTGTTTTGATTTTATTAATTTTAACTTTTAAGTACTCCAAAAGAATTGATTTGAATTGGATATCTACAATGGTGCAGGAGCACCAAGGCTCAATGCAGCCTGTACATAGCCTTTTTGGTTTGTCTATTTTGAGTTTGCAGTTTGTGTTTTTGTCTTTGGAGTTTTTCGAGCATTTTGAAGGTGTTCGGCATTTTGTTCAACGGTTGAACCTCACAGTCAAACCGCGCCGTTGAACCATTCCGTTGAACCTTGCAGTTGAACCATTCGGTTGAACCCCGCGGTTGAACCTTGAGATTGAACCTCGCTGTTGAAGTTCAATGGTTCAACGGGTTCATTCATATTGAATGGTGGAGTTGAAATCGCCGGTCATTTTTGTTGGAGGTTGAACCTCACTGTTGAACCTTGTGATTGAACCCGTTGTTGAGGTTCAATGGTTCAGCGAAAAGAGTATGTATCAGGGTGATAAAAGGCATCGGCACAAGCTTCATTTCTTGCACCGACGATGTATTGTCACATCGACAGAGAGGAATGAAGGAAGCACATCGGCATAAGGTAAAGTATCGGAATGACCTGAAGAGCGCCGGCCGATAGACTAAGTCTTACCGATGGCGAGAGTTGGTATTAAGCTGTCGGCATGAGAATCATCATCGGAAGAGTTGATAAAAGTTTCACCGAAAGCAAGTGTCTCGCCGACGGTGAAGTTGGAGTTAAGCCTTTCGGTGAGAGATGGGAAATCGGGAGGTGATATTGAAGTTGGGCCGACGAATTAAGTCTGGCCGAAGGTGAATATGGTGTTAAACACATCGGTGAGAGATGTGTATCAGCCGAAGGAGTTTCTAGTTGGCCGACGGTGGTAACTCTTGCCGATAGGAGTCTACGGGATACAAAGGTCATCGGGGTGAGATGCTATATCGGCGGAAGAATATTAAAAGTGACCGATAGCATAAGGTCAAGCCGATAAGCAAGGGAAAGTATGTTTTGATGAGACATCTAAATTATCTTGCCGATAGCATAGAGTTGAACTGACAGTTGGAATACCAACCGGTATGGAAATTGAACCGTCCTGTAACAGACATGGAATACATATAAAATGTAGCATTCTTTCTGTAAGAGGGTTCAGAGCAGAAGAATCAAAGAAGGGATTTTGGATGTAAGAAGAGTTTTTGAATAAAAATAAAATTCAGCAGTTCGATCAATCTATGTATTTCTTTTCTGTTTTCAGTTTACCATTCTGAAGTAGATTAGTCATTTCTGTTTCTGCAATTTTGTTCTCTTTTGCAAACCATGACTCTGTATTGATGATTCCTCAAGTTCCACTATACAGTATGGAGGTCATCAAGCAGAGCCATGCTTTTTGTTTGTTTTTCTTTTGTGGGGTGGTCGGATTGCTGGCTAGAGGCAATGCATGCGTGTTCTAGGCGAGCTCAGTAAGGAGTCCGGCTAGATAAACAAGTAGGAAAATAGATTTGCAGGGGTGGAAAAATAGAGAGAAAGAAAGTGAGTACCAAGCAGTCCAGACCCTTGAACAGAGTGAGAAGGGTGGGCAACGGGCTCAAAAAGTTATGTGCCATTGAGGCAGTATCTTGGAAGCAGTGAGGACAAGGTATGTGTCTCACACCAAGCAATGAAATAGAGTTTTCCATCTCTGCAAAGAGTTGAGGATTTTGTTGACATTTTTGTGTAGAAAGATGTCTTTTAGCACTTTGAATTGGTAGGAAGGCTAGAGTTGTCAAACAGTATTGTACACCTACAGGATGCAGAGCAGGCAGCCTAGAGTCCTCCCTATAATACAATTACACAACAACAATATAAAACCAATAATAAATAAATAAAAGTAAGCAGTGGTCATTGATCTCATCTAATCTAACAATTTTTTGGGAGCCAAAATGTACTGGAACTTTCAAATGTTCATCGAGCCCAAAATAATTTTTGGACTATTGATCTCAATTCTGGGCCAAAAGTAATTTCAGGCTTGATGAACATTCGAAATTCTCGATATATTTTAGCTCCTGAAAAGTCATTAGATTAGATGAGATCAATGATTATTGCTTAATTTTGGGCCCTATGAAAATTGAAATGAAAGTTTTTAATGACATCAACGAGAGTCAAGACTAGACAAGCTAGGGGTAACATGACCTATCATCCGGTAGCAAAATTAATCTCATATATTAACTATTTATATATATTGATTATATTGTTTTTTCTTGATAGGTGAATTTGGCCTAGGAAGCCATACCCATATAAAAACAAGCTTTAAAAAATAATATTTGGGCAACTCCAAAATGGAGGGCCGTATGTTTAAATGCATTAGACTCATAAACAGAGGTGCATCACTTTAAATAAAAGGCTTTCAAAATATGGGATCTAACTAACTAGTTTTGAAGTAACACCCTTTTTGGAACAAGACCGTAGGTGCATATTATGGAGGGCTTTATCCCCTTTGTAGGATACCTTATTTTTCTTTTGCACCACTTCCCATTGTTCATTGATTTCTTTGTTGTTATGTGTCTTCAAGGAGGGATGTGAGGGCATAGAAGATTCAAGATTTGTGGAAACATTACCTCCTTCCACCATGGATAGTTGTTGACTATTTTATGATGTTGGTGATTCCACCTCCTTTGGTTTTTTCTATTAGAGTTGGCTATGATGGTAGCCACCCAAGATCTAGGACTTCATGAAAGCACAAGAGAGAGATCAAATGAGAGAATAATTCTATTCTAACAATGAATTGAAAAATATGGTTACAATGTACATGATATGCCTTGCTTATAAAGACAAGGATGAAAGGTAGGATGCTATAGTCATGTGACAAGTGTCTTAATCCTATGGCATGTGATAACTATAGGATAAGATGCCAACTATCAATAACTAGAAACAACTAGAAGACTCACTAAGTCAACTTAACATGTGAATTATGTGTGAATATGATTTAACTAATAAATAGTTAAATAATATGAATTATTCACACAAGGGGAAATTAACTAGGAAATACTAAACTAGTTAGGAAAAAAACCCTATTCACACCGACACCCCCCTTAAGTGCAACTTAGGGAGTAGTTGGCTAAATCAAAGATCCAATGATGGGTCTTAGCTACTAGGCCATGTTAGGTACCCATGTACACACAATTCTCTAACAAACAGAGTAAAGGAGAAAAACCCATAGGAAAAAACCCCTCTCCAAAAGAGAGAAAACCATGAAAGTAAAAGAAGTGACAATAGGAGGACTCAACATGACCCCCCAAGGACAAATTCTATCACATATGTACAATCACATACCCCCCCATAGAAGAGCAACTGGAGACTATAGGTCCCCCCACAATGAAGTATATCCTGTGTCGATGGTGAATGCCTAAAGAAGAATGCAGGAAAGTGTTATGTACCTGCAAACAACATTCCTCCCCTTAGGAAGAAACCAATCCAAAGGTCGATGTAGAAGAAACTCCATCTCCAAGAAGAGATATGAGGGAAGAAGTCTCATGATGGGTACCTCAGAAAACTGTTCAAATATCCACATATCAAAATCAAAGGATGGCACTATGCAATGAGGTGTGACCAATCCAAAAACCTAGGTAGACTCATGAAAAACAACCTCCAAAGATGAAGCAGATGGGATAACAATTGTGTTGTAATTGTCATCAAAGAGGAGAGATATCCACTCAAGTGTGTCCTCCAAATCTGCAATATGAGACTCACAAAACAAGTCTGATATACCTGCCAAGAAAGTATCCCACAAAGTTGTATTTGAAAGTCTGGAATGATCCTACTCAACCGAAGTAGATGAATCCATGTCAATGTTGATCTCTGAAGAAGCGAGAGGCTAAGGAGATGGTAGCTTAGCACTAGTCTCAAGAGCCAAAGTGGATGAAAGAACACCAAGGTTCAAGTGACCAAACTTCTCAAAAACATGATTCACACTTGATGCATGAGTGTGAATATCAATCAATGAATCTATTTCATCATCAGGAACAAAATGGGATAATGTATACAAGCAAGATGTATTATCATCCATCCCAACAACAATGATATCTCTACTCTCCAAGTCGCTTATGATCACTGAATCAGGAGTGAACTCAATTGTCTTCCCTACACCACAATGAGTAATCTGCTAGATGGAAAGGAGATTGGTTGACAAGGAATGTACACATAATACATTATTGAAAGTACCCTCACCAATATCAATATTCCCTTCACCAGTTGCATGCATGTATGTATTCTTACCCATCAAAATAGGTGGAAAAGTACATGACTCAAATGAAGAGAACATCCCCTTTGAAGGTGCCATATGATGAGAAGCTCCAGAATCAAGAAGCCATCTCTTTGACTACAGACTTATAGAAGCAAAGAGTGCTTGTAGTTTTCCCTTGTTTATACCATTAGCAATGCCTATTGTCCCTGTCTATGTAGATGATGATGGTGTCAAAGAAGAGGATGTACTTGGTGATATGGATGTGGGCAATTTGATATTGTCTTTTTGAATAATGTGAGTCAACTCATCAATTTTCTTCTCATAACACTTATGCTCATCATGTCCTAGTTTTTTGCAATATGCACACTTTGTTCTCTCCTTCCTAGATGAATCCTCTCTGGGAGAGGATGAGGACTTAGGTGAATTGGTTGACTCTTTTACTTGCTCATTGTTCTTGAAATCCTTATTTTTATGTTTCTTGCCTTTTCTAATTGAAGCCTTTTGATCCTTTGTACCTTGATTAACAAGAAGAGCTTGAGGTCTCGGAGACTTCAATGTGCCCATGTGTACTAACTTAGTTTGCTCCCTTGTGAGTGATGTGGCAAACTCATCAAGTGAAGGCATTGTGAAAGCTTTCCCAAGAGCATCCATAGTAGCATAAAAGGTAGAAACAAAGACTGAATAGTTAGGACCATGCTTGGCAAGGATTGAAAGAATAAATTGAGTGTCCTTTTTCTTAATTCCACATTGTTTGAGTTGCAATCTAAGTGATTTTAGTTTTGTGAAGTCCTGGATGCTTGCAAATTCAGTTTGATTCAAACCAATTAATTCATTCTCCAATTTGAAACCTCTCATAGTATCTTTCTTACCAAAGAGATTCTATAAGGTAATCCACACTTCATTAGGTGTATTACAAGATTCAATATGAAAAAAGATATCAGGAGAAATAAACAAGCATAGTCTATACCACTTTCTCTTTTCTACAGTTGTTGTTGGTTCAATTTTTGTACTCATTGTTACTCTATGAATTTTCAAACTTCTTAAATGAATCTTCATGTTTTAGTTTTCCACTCATGATAGTTATATGGTTTGAGTAGAGGAAGTTTGTTTTGATCCATGATACAAGAGTACAAAAAAGAATAACACAAGCACAACCCCCCTTTTACTCAATCAATGAGATCACCCTCCAACAAAAAATGATTGTGGGACTTTATATTCAGTCCAATTACAATTGCCACAAGACAAAAAAACAAAGGGTCTTTGATTTTGGTACAATGAAAAAGCCAAGATTAGGATAGAACTGAAAGTCCATTTTATTAGCAAAAATGGGTCAAACTAATAAGAAATCTGGAAAGTACTCAAAAAATTATGCACTTAAAAAAATAATTCACCAAAAAATGTTATCATATGAGCCCAAACGAAGCCTTTGAAGTTTTGAAAATAGGAATTGTTCAAGTATGGTGATGAAAAACTACAATTTTTGGAAAAAACATGCAACAAAATCAAAATATGATTCCAACACTACAAAGCCCATGAAATTCTAGCCCAAATAAAAAAAATCTTGAAAAACAAAGCAAAATTGAGCAAGATATGAGCCTCTAAAGTTGGACCACCAAAATGAAAAGATTAATGAGAGAAGGGGCCAAATTAGGCCAAGTCTGCTAATGCAGTACTGATGTCAATAGAATCTTTGGCGATAATCTAAAAGATCCCCTAAAATATTCTCTAGAATTCATCGGGATGATGACATCAACAAATGCAAAAAAAATCACCAGTATATGTTAAGATGCTTACAAAATATTTGAAAACTACTTTTTGTGTTTCAAAAAACTACAGTTTATCCCCTGAAACTACTCATTTCTTTTAGAAACCATTGGATAAACTACACAAAACCGCTAACCAGCTGGCTAGGACTAGTTTTATGGCTTGTTATGTCATTTTTGCTAGTGCTGGAGGTTTTGTATTCGTCGTTGGGGTTTAGAGTAGTCGCCAAGTGGTTTTTAAATGACCCCCAGTGGTTTCATCTCTACCTATAGTGCCTGTAGGCAGTTTGAAATCTCCCCTTCGGGAGCTTGGAACCCCCATCGGTGACTGGTGAAGTGTCAGTTGCAGGTTATAACCGCCAGTGGTGGGATTTAAATACCTGTCGCCCATTCGATTTAGAAGTGAAGTGTAAGATTAGAGAGGTGAAGCCAAACAGGCTTAACAAAAAAGGATTCAGTGGATGGATTGAATATGGGGTGCCAAGGTTTTAACATAAGAAGATGTTGACCCCAAGCCCATAGATTGCAAAGAATAATACTCTAGTCCTCCACATTGAAAAAAATTATAATAAATAATCCACAAGCACAGGGGTAGATTTCAAGCTTTTCTTTCAGGATAAGCTACCAAGAGTTAGTGATCCATTGATTTAGGTCTAGGAGGCAAGGCCATATAAATTTTCAAACTTGTCAACCCATGCTCTAAAAAGAATTACTCATTTTTAATTATTTATTTCTTCACATCATAACCAAAATTCAATTCTATGGGCTTACTAGTATATTGAATGGGCTTTCCAAGGTCAATTGTTCTATTGCGAGTCTCCCTAGTTTTAGTCAAATTTGTTAAGGATTTAGATTTGTTTCTAGTCTTGGTGACATCCAAATAAAACCTATCTTCTATCCAAGAAAAGACACCCTTGGAAAATTTCCTTGATAGTGGCATGAATGAGACCCTAGTCTCTATATTTTCCTTCCCCACAACATTGTGTCCGCCATTAGGGTATCTAGCGAGTCAAGCCATGACCTAGGAACATGGTCCTTACTAACACACTATGGAATTGAGGCATAAGCAGGAGTTGGATCCCCAATCCATGGAGAAGGATAGATATTGTCTACAAAATCCAATCGTTGGCCATGAAAAACTGAGCCACTAAAAGTGTTGTCACCATCAAATTTGGCCACGAGATTTTCCTCTAAACAGGGAAATTTTTTGAAACCCTACCTTCGAGTGTATTCGGTAGTGAGACCATTTCTATATTATATTATACATAATTATTAAACATTTATATTTATTAATGTATATTATTATATATATACTATTTTTAGCCTTGTGGATGTTAAAAGTTGTTTTTCTTCTTCTATATTAATTATATATAAATAATAATATTATATATATTAATTATATATTTTATTTTTATATATCATATATTTATTATAATCTATTTATAATATTAGATATTAGATATTATTAATATTATGTATTATAACTATAATATAGAATCATAGATTTTATAGTCTATATTATATTACTAGCAATCGTACCTTGGTGTGCAATGGGTATGTCGAAGAGTTTTGGAAGTTCAATTGTTATGTTTGCAAGTGAATGTTGATTGTCTTGTATCCAGGCTATGGCCCATGTCCTTTTTTGTTTACTTGAGTGTCATGAATCAATTGTTGATAACTGAGAGGGGGGGGGTGAATCAGTTATCCTAATTGTTTCCTTAATTGAACTTTCCTTTTAATTGATGCAGCATAAAATCAAACATAAAACATTAATCATAAAACAAGAAACACATGACACAGTATTTTTGACGTGGAAACCCTGTTAAGGGAGAAAACCACGGGGTGATTAACCCAAAATTATTCTCTGTTAGAAGAATAGGAAATTACAAAGATGGCACTTGCCAATTAGGGCTCACTGCCCGAGCACACTGCTCACAAGAGGCCCACTGCCTACAAGAAGACACACTGTCTACAAAGTGATGAGAATCACAGTCTTGAACTGATTGGAAGCATCTGCATATGCTGGAGTTCAGTTCCGGTTAGGCTCAGTACACTGATCTGCTGCACTTCATCTTTCCTCTGTTCTTTATTCTGCTATCTATCACATACCGGATCCTTTTTGCTACCTCTGCTCTTTCTCTGGACTTATTCGCATATCTCTCTTCACACTTACACACATTTCACAACTAAATCTACCCTCTATATATATCCGCACAAGTAATTTCATCACCTTTCTAGTCGGCATCCGGAACAGTCTAGTTTCTTACAAACTCTCATTCTGTCGGCTGAATCCTTCCTTACCAAGCAATGCGGATCAAGCATATACTTGTAGATATCATTAATCATGTCGGCCAAACATGATTCATGCCTTCACAACTTCTGTCATCAACAGTAACCCATCCGGAAAGCAGTCTGATACTCTGTCAGTCAGTTCTTCCTCTGTTTTCACTGTCTCTCAGGAATCCGGTACTCAACCATTCATATCTTTTTCCTTGTCCATCACCGGAGGCTAAATCCTTGGAATATACCACTCAAGGTAGTCCTCTTGACTTCCCCAAATCCGCACTGCACCAAGACACTTCCTCTGAGAGGTCCGGACCAATCTGTCGGACCTTGCCACATGCTCTGTTCTTCTTCACCGGACCACAACATTCTTTATTCTGACTTCCGGTAGAGACATATCATGTCTTGCGGATATGTGGGATGACCTTTGTTGCCATCAATGACAACAACCATGAATCCATATAGTGTCTCTTGCCAACAATCTCCCCCTTTGGCATTGATGGCAACACTTAGTGAAAAATGACTAAGTGTTTTCACTGTGCTCCCCCTTTGCTGATGCTCTGTCTTTATATACAATTTCCGGAACTCCCCCTTAGTTGGATTTCTCATTTTTCACTGCTCCTCACTCCCCCTTTGACATCAATGGCAAAGGGTAGGGTCCGCATATCAAAATTTTCAAAAATTTCTTATACTTAGCCGCATATTTACATACTCACATATATTGAAGAATGTCTGCAAAGGATGTCTGTAATTGAATCATTTCGGTAGCCCAACTTTGCTTCATTCTGTCCAAAATTGAAATGTGACCACTTAACAAAAATGCAAACGCTTCTGCCCGCTTGAGATCTGTCGGATCTTTTGTTTGGGCGGTGGTCCTAGCATCACTGATGGCCTCATGCATGGTTTCCAACTTAGGGATTATAATCCTTCTAAGTTCTCCCATCCGGTTGGTGATGTTCTTCCTTTCCTTCTCAAGATTCTTTATTTCGTTCAAGACTGCAATAGTCTGACATTCTTGATTTATTATAGAGGAAGAGAGAGGATCAAAACTTTGAGATAAGCTTTGTAGCTTATCCTGTTCCTCTTTTATTTTCTTGTCAAATGCTGCTGTTGCCTTTGACCAGGATATACAAAATTTATAGATATCACCGCCATCCTTAAGAGCATTCTCTAAGCTCTTTATTCCAATGCTTACAATCTTCCTATCTTTAGAAATTAATTCTAATATTTCAGAAAATCTCTTATCCAAAAATTCCTTCCGGACCTTTTCTTCAGCTGATTTTTCTAAAGAATCAAAATGTGTATCAACACTGCTGACTAAGGTTTTTAGATTACCGGAAGTGGAGGCTGTCGGATCTATCTGGATTGATGGCATGATCTTTACAAGTATTCCGGAAGCAGCCTCTATCAACTCACAGTCTTCCATATGAGACTTCAGGAGCTTTTCATTTGCCTTGGCATTTGCAAATGAAGCTATCTTCATTGTTTGTACCGGAGAGAGAGAGTCAAAATCAAATGGGCCTTTTAGAAGCTCCGGTTCATCAATCTCTAAAGTTTCTTTACTCAAAAATTGTTGAACAGTTTGTGCAGTGTCTCTTGCCGGAGACAGATGTTTCTTTTCTTCTGCAGTCTTAGAACTGTCAACCTCTTTGTCTTTCACCACTGCTTCCTTCTCCTGTAATTGCTCTTCTTCTTTGGATCCGGAGACTGTAGGGGAAACCGGAGGAGAGATGCTAACTTGTTCATGGGCCCCTTCTTCTGGAGCAGAGGGTCCCAAGTCCTCACTTGTCTGTTCAGGGCTCACTTCTTCCGGAACAGAAGATTCCAAATCAGCAGCTGTTTCTGCACCTAAGTCCTCTACAACAGGAAGATTGAACCTTTTGAAGGCCTTCCGGAGGATCTCTTCTGTTTCTTGGGCCACTTTGTCAGTCTCACCAAGCATGAGTTGATTCATCCTGGCTTTGCTTCTGAACTCATCTTTGCAGTCCTTGAAGATAATGTTCATTGTCTTGGGATCAATTTGAGGATATAGCTGAATAGCTATCTGCTCCCGGATCTCAAGATCTTTGGCATGAGCATTATTCTTTCTTACTTCCATTTCCTTCTCTAGGCTTTTAGGAATGAGAGATATGATCTCAATGAAAGCCTTATTGTATATGTTCAGATATTTAACTGTGGCTTCCTGTAGAGTCTTTTGGTCTGCCTCACTGAAGTCATCATAGGATTCAGTCATTGGTTGAAGGTTTCCATCCACCGTGACCGACTTGATTATGCTCTCTAGTGACAGAGTGGGCTTTTCAACAGTTACCTCTGCCATTTCATCCTTGTCTTGGCCTGTGGAGGGCTTACCGGATCCTTTCTTCTTCTGTTTCTTTACTTCTCTTACTCCCTCATCTGATTCTGTTTCCTCTTCATCCTTTTGGCTTCCATAAGCCCTTGTGGCTTTTGTCTTGGATCTCTTACCGGATGCCTGGACTTCCGGTTTTGAACTTTTGGTTGAGGGAGGTGCAGATCTCTTTGTTGATCTGGTCCGGGTGGGAGCTCCAACCGGAGCACTTTCTTTGCTTTTCTCTTCTTCCTCGGCCTTCCTCCTCTTTTCCCGGCTGGCATCAAGTGCCTCCTTTGAGATACCTAGGCCTTGAGCAATGTGTTCTACTTCTTTTCTTACCTTTCTTTTAATCTCAGGTTCCCTGAGTTCTACATGTATTTTTACACTCAGCTCCTCAAAGGTTCCAAACCTTTCTGCCTTAGGATCTTTGGGCTGACTTAGCATGTGTTGAACATGCAGCTCCACTATCTGTTCATCAACTTCATACCCCATGGGCATGATCCAGACAGTCCTTGGCTCCACTGCCTCCATTAGGCACTGATCAGTGTCAACCATAAAGCACACTGAGTCCTTGTATTTCTCAATGAGAGACTGAGGAATTCTCTCTCTTGCTTGCATCATGCTCTGAAAGTTTTTGAAGTATCCCCATAGAGCTGAATTTCTCGCTTTTGCATCCCCAAGTCCATGCAAGTAGTCTCTTATCTGAACTACAACAGGTTTGTCATTCTGCCATACCCATCCACTTGTTCCGGGTAGCTCATTCATGAAGTAGAAGAATAGACATACAATAAGAGTACCATACTTGAAGGAATTCTTCTTATCCTTCTTGATTTTCTGTATATTTTCCATTAATTGGCTTAGCAGTAGTTCGCAGAGGTCATATTCTGCATTTTTCCTTAGCATTTCAAAAGCAGTGTATACTGCAGTTCCGGATACAGAATTCTCCCTGCTGGAGTGATAGATCTTGTATCCTATTATCATTGATGCATATTTGATATCCGGATCTGAAATATCTTCAATGGTCATTGCCCTCTTGTCAAATTTTGATCCGGTGGCCTCTGTTACAATGTTGTTCTTGACAGATTTGAGGATAGGTACCCCTCCGGAAGAGTATAGGCCAGTTACTGCTCTAATTGCCTCTTTTGTGATCTTACAGGGTCTATCTAGCCATAGAAAGTTGTCATGCATCCTGCTCAGTACATACCGGACCCATTCATCTTCTTCAAAGCAGGGGAAATGAATAAATTGCTCAAATTGTTTCTTCTGAATATCCTTATACTCTGGTTTAAGCTCAAAAGCATTGTCAATCAGCTGCTTGTGATAGAGGTCTCTTAATTTGAATTCCCCAAATTCCTCAATGTTTGCATGTATGTAAACCCTAATGTCTTCGGTGTGTAAAACTTCGTGAGGAACACTAGAGAAGGCTCCTAGTGGGTCTACCTCCAATGATTTGTAGGGATGTTTCTTGAATGAGGGGCGAGGTCTATCGGAGATCTTAACTATGTTTGGAGTAGCCATTCTTCAAAGATTTGCAGTGAGGTAATGAAAAACGGAGAATACCTTATGCGCCTTCGGTTTGCACGGAGTGGTTGGATTGATTTCTTTATCCAATAGCTTCGGCAGGAGATCCTTGGTGTGCTTGAAGAACCTTGTTGCAGAGCTCCACTTTTCGCTTCTTCTCGAGTGCAGAATGAGCAAATGACCTTTGAGAAATCCCTTAAATTGCTCCGCGAACCCTAATACCTGTCTGCAATAAATGCTTCACCTACATCATTCCGGTTTGCCTTGTCTGGATAGCTTGGAGTGTCCCGGATTAGTCCTGATCTGTGGATATCATCCGGATCTTTCAATCATGAATAAATCGAGGTAGCATATTACAAGATCATCTCAAACACTCTGTCCAATCCGCAGAACAAGATAGTGCATTTCCGGATCTTTCCGGACCTTTTTGTAATCCTTTATCATACCGGAGCATCTCCCTGAACAGGTCTTATTTGATCGATCACAGCTTCTTCATAACTTCATGCGGACCTCTGAAAACTTGACTGAAGTATCTCAAGATTCATATCTACAAACCCTTTGATCCGCATCTTGTGCCACATCCGGCACCACTTGTTTGGCTGGGGGAACAAGATTTTCTTTGAGTCTCCCCCTGAGCCTGAGCTCACTTTTAATTTCCGGAAGAAATATCAGCACCAGAGTCTGGTGCGGATCCAACCTCTACATTCTCTGAACTTTTCTTCACCCAAATCTTGCTCATCTGATTCCTAACCTCATCCGCATTCATCTTTTGTTTACCCTTGTCTTGATTCTGATTATACACCGGACCTCTTTTGTCCTGATTCTTGTTTCTGCAGACTTTAGCATTATGACCGGACCTATTGCAGATTTGGCAAATAACATTTCTTTGCATATTTGACTGATATCCTCTTGATCTGCATTGATTTGCCATATGACCTATTCTATTGCATGTGAAGCATCTACCTTTGAATGATTTGTTTACTTGCATAATTCTGCATTCATGGGATTTGTGTCCATACCTTTTGCAGTTGAAGCACTGTCCGGAGAAGGATGAATTATTCTGATTCATTCTCATTCTGCACTGATTAGCTTTGTGACCAAAGTGGTTGCAGTTGTGGCAGTATCCATTGAAGGATGGATATCTTTGAGCATTTGGCTATCTTACCGGAGGTCTTCTAGGCCTGCTCCTTGGATTTTCTGATCCAAGATTCTTCTGACCGGATCCGGAGCTTTCTCCTTTCTCATATCCCAAGCCATACTTGTCATCTGTCCTCTTTTGACTTCCAAGAAGAACTTCAAGTTGAGCAGAACTTATCTTGAATTTCTCTTTATATTCATTTGCTGTTTGAAGGTCTCTTTTGAGAGAGGCAATTTGATCCTCAAGTTTTCCTTCATTATCTTTGGCATCTTCAAGATCAGATTCAAGGTGTCTGATAATCCTGTCCATCTGGTGGCATTCTTCTGATTTTTCTTTAAGAGATTGTCTTAGATTGTCTTCAGCCTTTCTTTTTTCTTCAATCTCTTGAGTAAACTTTATAGTTCCTGATTCCATTTCATGTCTTAACATAATGACTTCTTTTGATAACTTTTCACATAACTTGGTTTGCTCAGTCAATTCCTCATTTGTATTGCTTTCTTCACTTTGTCTTGCCAACTGTTGAAGCAGCTCCTTTCTCTTTTTCATAGAGAGACTTAATTTGTCTTTTAATTCTCTCATGAATTCATCAGCCTGTTTGAGTCTTTCCTTTAATTCATTGACTTCAGAATTTGACTGTTCAAGATCCTCAAGGGCAGTCTTGAGTTGCTCCCTTAAACCATATGCATCCATTTGAAATCCCAGATCTTCCTCAAGCTGTTAGGCTCTATTAGGAGGAACTTAGCTCTGATACCAATTGTTGATAACTGAGAGGGGGGGGTGAATCAGTTATCCTAATTGTTTCCTTAATTGAACTTTCCTTTTAATTGATGCAGCATAAAATCAAACATAAAACATTAATCATAAAACAAGAAACACATGATACAGTATTTTTGACGTGGAAACCCTGTTAAGGGAGAAAACCACGGGGTGATTAACCCAAAATTATTCTCTGTTAGAAGAATAGGAAATTACAAAGATGGCACTTGCCAATTAGGGCTCACTGCCCGAGCACACTGCTCACAAGAGGCCCACTGCCTACAAGAAGACACACTGTCTACAAAGTGATGAGAATCACAGTCTTGAACTGATTGGAAGCATCTGCATATGCTGGAGTTCAGTTCCGGTTAGGCTCAGTACACTGATCTGCTGCACTTCATCTTTCCTCTGTTCTTTATTCTGCTATCTATCACATATCGGATCCTTTTTGCTACCTCTGCTCTTTCTCTGGACTTATTCGCATATCTCTCTTCACACTTACACACATTTCACAACTAAATCTACCCTCTATATATATCCGCACAAGTAATTTCATCACCTTTCTAGTCGGCATCCGGAACAGTCTAGTTTCTTACAAACTCTCATTCTGTCGGCTGAATCCTTCCTTACCAAGCAATGCGGATCAAGCATATACTTGTAGATATCATTAATCATGTCGGCCAAACATGATTCATGCCTTCACAACTTCTGTCATCAACAGTAACCCATCCGGAAAGCAGTCTGATACTCTGTCAGTCAATTCTTCCTCTGTTTTCACTGTCTCTCAGGAATCCGGTACTCAACCATTCATATCTTTTTCCTTGTCCATCACCGGAGGCTAAATCCTTGGAATATACCACTCAAGGTAGTCCTCTTGACTTCCCCAAATCTGCACTGCACCAAGACACTTCCTCTGAGAGGTCCGGACCAATCTGTCGGACCTTGCCACATGCTCTGTTCTTCTTCACCGGACCACAACATTCTTTATTCTGACTTCCGGTAGAGACATATCATGTCTTGCGGATATGTGGGATGACCTTTGTTGCCATCAATGACAACAACCATGAATCCATATAGTGTCTCTTGCCAACATTAATTTCCATAATCTTAATGTTTTTCAAGATCCTTGTGTTTTTCTTAGTATCTACTTCAAATATGTGAACTTTCATGTTTGGTGTCTAGTCTCTATTTGCATGCATCTCCTTTCTAGATTCTTGTTGATGCACTACACCTGGGTTCATCTACATTCCATTAGTCATCACCTATGCATATTATTTGAAGCATGTATATTTGTTTATCATAAGCCTTACATTGAATAGACATTATCTTGCAAATATAAGCATGGTCACTAAGTTTGATTGATTGATCGATCTTTGTATCATGTGTCATCCCGTGATAGGATGCATGATGGTAAGATAGATGGCACTTCATTATCATCCATACCTTTTCTTCTTTGAAATGATGCTACTTAGCATAGGCGAGTATGAAGGAAAGGGTAGACTCTCTAAATGGATAGGATGCATGATGGTAGGCCACATGACAAATAAACATGAAGTAGGTGGTGACAGGATGGGATGGAAGTAGCATCATTTCAAATAATAAAATGTATGGATGACTGAAAAGGGATGACGGGATGGGGTGCCCCCTCAAGAGGATAAGTGGGTATGAAGGACATGGGTAGACTCTTGAAATGGATAGGACAACAAAAATACAAAGAAGGATAAGTTATGTTGCATTAGGTGAGCAATCATGATTTTTGCTATCGCACTAGACATTATGCACCAAGGTATAAAGACCAGGGTGAATATGTGTCTCATGTGTAAAAGGACGCCCCAACACATCATAAGGCATTTTACAATCAAGTAGTGAGTACTATGATGAGATAAGCAATAAGGTTACAAGTAAGCATATGCCGTATAGCACCATGATATGAAAGACCATGACATCATTGTGGTAGGTAGGCTACAATGACTGATGTAGATGCAAGATCAAATGATGATGCAGATGCAAGATGATGATGCAAGATAAAATGATAATGCTAATGTAAGATAAAATGATAATACAAAAGTAAGCTAAAATGATGATGCTAATGTAAATTTATTGATGCGGTCTCAAGGATCTCCTTTTCCCTTATATTTGTCAAATTTAGGAACTTAAAAGTTTAGAGGAAAATGAGTTATCATGATGGATTGATCAAGAGGGTGACAACAAAACTCCTCAAACTCGTAAGGTTTGCACCATGTCCCAATTTCATATCCTTTGAGGACATCTCTTATTTGGTCTTGTAAGTTTTGAGAGGAATGCCCAAGGGGGGTGGAGGATGACAAGGGTTATGATATCATAGGATTGGGTATGGTTTGTTGATATGTCTTTGAAGGTGGAATGTATGAAAGGATAGTGGAATGATATGAAGTCATAGATGAGAGGCCAAAGGATTGGGTTGATAGGTGGTATGTGATGAATTGAGTGGATATGCAGTGGGTTGAGGTGAATCATTTGAATAGACGGTGTTGCAAGTATGTGCCTAACTGGTGTTGTCATTGATGTCAACATATTTGTGTTGTCATTGGTGTCAATTGTGCTCTTGTTTTGATGCTTGCTTGTAATAAGTTAAGTGTTGAAGATAATAAGTATTCTTGATACAACAGAACAATCCAGTAGATTGCTCCGCATTTCTTGTAGAATGGATATATTTGTATGTAGATTGGAATATATTTAGATGCATGTCTAAATATGCTATGTTTCAAGCTTGATCCTCCGGTATGAAGATTTCAGTGAGTTATGTTCACCAGAGTGAAAACTACCTTTTCGGTATATTTGGTGATGACAGGGAGAATGTATTATGCTCTGCATTCCTCCGCATCTAAGTATTTCAGTCTGTGGTTTTGGAATCAAGTTCATAATGATGATAACTACCTTCAACTCAAATGGTTCATGATTTGGTGGTCCACAAGTGATCTTTTCTTTATGATAATAGCTGACAATGTTGTTTATGTGCTCTAGTTTGAAGAATCTTCTTGACAGAGTGGTTAGAGATTGTGTGGTTGTTCCTGGTGATTACAATGTGCTTGTGGATGTCTCCTAATCATGTTCCTACCTTTGGATTGGTCCACAAAGAGAAAATTGGATCGTGGATGAAGAGTGTTCTTAGAAGCTTAATGTTGACACCAGTCTTGGCCGACTTGGTTGTTTTAACTACTTGTGGAGATACATCAAAGATTGTGGAAGCATGTCATGGTGTGGAAGATTGCATTTGAGTCCCAACTAAGGCATAACATCATCCGCATACATCCTTCCCTTAGCTAATTTTGTTTAGGTCCAGACATATTTCTATGTATGTTTGTAATGTCAACCTTGGAGATTGTTCCAATGGTTGATGAATGTAATGTCGACCTTGATGTACATTCTAAGGTTGATAAAGTGTATAAAAACATGTAATGAAGTTGCGAAAAAGATGTCCTTGTGAGAATATGCGAAGATAAGTGCAAAGGTGTAAGAAGAGTAGAGAAGAGGCGTTATATTGTGCTTCAATGGAATTGAACCCAGGCATGAAGTAGATGCTATCAAATTAGTTAACCAACCTTAGCAGTGAGCCCTAACATTTGCAGTGAGCATTTTTGGGCAGTGATCCTCTATTTTTCAGTATTTCTATAACATATTTATTTTTGTTGGCTAACACCCACCGTGGTTTTCCTTTATAGGGTTTTCCATGTAAAAACTATGGTGTCTTATGTGTCTCATGTGTTATTGTGTTGAGCTTCTTATTTCATGTTTTCATGGTTAAGTCTTAATAACAATAATTGAGCATTTCATGTGTTGATGTTCATAAGTGGTTAAAGTTTTAGAGACAACTAATTCACTCCCCCCTCTCAGTTGTCTTGTGCATTTCAACAATTGGTATTAGAGTGAGGTTCCTCGGAAGTAAGCCTAACAACTTGAGGTCAATCCAGGATGTCTTTTTAGAAGGAAGCTCTACAATTTGATGGGACAAATTATGCTTTATGGAAGGTACAAATGAAAATCCATCTCCTTTTTCTTGGTTATAAAGTGTGGAAAGTGACAGAGACAAAGTATACCATGCCTCAGAATGGTTTAGCAACTAAAGATGAAATCAAAGAATATGAGTTGAATATAAAAGCTAGAGATGCTCTGTTAAGTGCCTTGTCTGACACTGAGTTGATAAAAGTCATGGATCTAGATTCTACAAATGAAGTATGGGAAAAGCTAAAAAATCTATATGAAGGAGATGAATCTATAAAAAGAGCCAAATTGTAGGGCCTGAAAGCGAAATATGAGGGTTTAAGGATGAGCGAAGATGAAAACATAACAACCTACATGTAAAAGGTTGATGAAATTGTCAATGGAATAAAAGGTATGGGAGGAACTATTGATGAGAAGGAAGTTATGATGAAAATTCTTAGGTCATTACCTAAGTCCTATAGTCACAAGGTAGCTACAATTGAAGAAGTAATGACTATAAAAGATGTTGGTAAGGATCAGTTGCTTTGAAAACTTATAGCCTTTAAGATGAGAGAGTTTGGTGATGCTCTGCTGAAGGTTGAGACCGCTTTCAAAGCTAGTACTTCAGAGAAGATCTCCAGAGCTAAGAAGTACAAGGTGGAACCTAATGATGAACTTGACGAAACTGAAGCCAAATTTGTTGACAGAATGTAAAGAGGTTCTGATAAGTTCAAAGGCAAATTACCTTTCAAATGTTTTACATGTGGTAAGTTTGGTCACTATGCTTCTAGATGTCCTAAGATAATTTAAAGGAATAGAAAAAGATTTGAGAATAGACCTAGGGTTCCAAAGAAATGCTACTATGTTAGAGATCTTAATGATGAATGTGTGACAGATGATGAATCTGATGATGCTAGTACTAGTGCAAATGAATGCTTGTTTATTGTAATTAAAGAAGAACCTATGTCTACTAATCCTACTAGTTGTGTGAAGGAAGAAAAACTAGTGGAAGAAAATACTTTGGATGTTCAAGTTGAGAAAGATAAGGATGAATGGATTATTGATAGTGGATGCTCACATCACATGATCGGTGACAAAAGTAAGTTTGTGAGTTTGGAAAAGTATGATGGAGGACTGGTTAGGTTTGGAGATAATGCAGCTGGTAAGATTTGTGGAAAAGGATCTATTTCTTTTGATGGAAAGCATAACACTAATAATGTCCTATATGTGAAGGGTTTAAAGCATAATCTTTTGAGTGTTGGTTAGATGTGTGACAAAGGTTATGATCTGAGATTCTAAGATAATGCGTACAAGATCATGGAAAGCTCAAAAATAGTGATTGCTACTGGTAAGAAAACCAGAGGTAACATTTACCAATTAAAAGGAACTAATGATTATTGTTTATTAGCTCAGAAAGATGAGAGTTGGTTGTGGCATAGAAGGATGTGTCATATCAATTTTGACAATTCGGTGAAGATAAGCTCTGCACATGTTGACAATTTGCAAGGAGTGTCAATTTGGGAAACAAACAAGAACAAGTTTTAAAAGCAAAGAATATTTTTTTGCTGGATTGCTCGAGCTAGTACATACAGATTTGTGTGGTCCCACAAGAACAAGAATTTTGCAAGGTGACTAGTTTTTTATGTTGATTATTGATGATTATTCTAGAATGACTTGGGTCACTTTTCTAAAAGAAAATTTTGAAGCCCTAGACAAGTTCAAAGTTTTCAAGGCAATGGTTGAGAATGAGTTAGAATTGAGGATCAAATGCTTAAGGTCTGATAGAGGAGGTGAGTTCACATCAAATGAATTCAATATTTTCTATGAAGAACAAGGGATAAAGAGACAGTTATCTGCAACTAGGACTCCTTTGCAGAATGGAGTTGTTGAAAGAAAGAACATGATAGTTCAAGAGGTTTTCAGGACTATGTTAAAGGAATCTAACCTACCAGAAGTACATTGGAGAGAAGCCATCAATATTATTGTATACATCCTAAACAGAGTTCAAGTCAAAGGTAATAGCTCTAAACTCCTTTTGAATTATGGTATGGAAGAGCTCCTACATTGAAGTATTTCAAAGTTTTTGGTAGCAAAAGTTATATCTAAAGAGAAGAACTAGGCAAGTTTGATGCTAGATGTGATGAAGGAATTTTTCTTGGTTACTCTACCAAGAGTAAGGCCTACCGGTGCTACAATAAGAGACTGAAAAAGATTGTCAAGAGTGATAATGTGAAGGTGGATGAAGACAAGCAAATAATACCAGATCTGAGTTGCTATGAATCAGATGAACTTGTGGCTATAGTGAATGAAGAAAAAGTTGAACAAGAAGATAGTCAGGATGAAGAAGAGACTCCAGAAAGTGTTGTTAAGACTCCCAGGTATATAAGGATTAATCATTCTAAAGATAAAATTATAGGTGACAAAAACAAAGGCGTGTTGATAAGGAAAAGAGTTGCAGAAGAACAATTGAATTATTGTTTTCTTTCAAAGGTTGAACCAAAAACTGTGAATGAAGTTTGCAATGATGAAAATCGGGAAAAGCCATGGAAAAAGAACTGATGTAGATAGAGAAGAATCAAACTTGGGAATTCCTTCCTAGACATGCTGATAAGAATGTCATTGGAACTAAATGGGTTTTCAGGAACAAGCTGAATTAAAATGGAGAAGTTGTAAGAAAGAAAGCAAGGCCTGTGTGCAAAGGATATTCTCAAATTGAAGGAATAGATTTTGAAGAGACTTTTGCTCTAGTGGCTAGGATTGAAGCAATCAAAATATTTTTGGCATCTACAGCTCACAAAGATTTCAAAGTGTATCAGATGAATGTGAAGTTTGCATTCTTGAATGGTGAGTTGGAAGAGGAAGTTTACATTGAGCAACCGGAAGGGTTTCAGTTATCAAAACAAGGTGATATGGTGTGCGATTGAAGAAGGCATTGTATGGACTGAAGCAAGCCCCCAAAGCTTAGCATGCAAGGTTAGACAAATATTTGTTGCAATTAGGGTTTAGTAAAGGCATTGCTGTCAACAACCTCTATTTCAAAATCAATGATAATCAAATCCTGATTGTTGTAGTTTTTGTTGATGACATTATCTTTGGAGGAAATGAAGATATATGTATGAAGTTTGCAGGAGAAATGCAAAATGAATTTGAGATGTCTATGTTTGGTGAAATGAATTTATTTCTAGGTCTATAAATTACTCAATCAGATAAAGGAATCTTCATTTCTCAGTCTAAGTATGTGAAATAAATGTTGACTAAGTTTGGGATGGAGGACTCAAAACCAGTATGTATGTACTCCCATGGTGACTGGTTGCAAATTATGCAAAACTAATGAATCACCTAAGGCTGATTAGAAAAGTTACAGATCTATGACTAGAGGATTACTTTATCTAACTCAAACCAGACCTGATATAATGCATGCAGTATGTCTTGTGGCAAGATTTGAAGAAGATCCTAGAGAGTCACATGTGATGGCAGTCAAGAGAATCTTGAGGTATTTGAAAGGCACATCAAATCATGGCTTATGGTATCCAAAAGATAATGATTTCACTCTTAGTGTTTATACAGATGCAGATTGGGCCAGCGATATTGATGATAGAAAAAGTACAAGTGGAGGTGCTTTCTTCTTGGTTAATAGATTGGTTTCATGGTTGTGCAAGAAGCAAGATTTAATCTCCTTGTCTACTACAGAAGTAGAGTATATTGTAGAAGCATGATGTTGCACTCAAGTGTTATGGATGAAGCAGACTTTGAAGGACATAAGAGTTGTGTATGAAGATCCAATTGCGATATTTTGTGACAATACAAGTGCCATAAACATTTCAAAGAATCCAGTGATGCACTCAAGAACAAAGCATATATCAATAAGGTATCACTTTTTAAGAGAAAAGGTGACAGAGAATGAAGTAAATATGGAATATATGTCCATAAAGGATTAGATTATAGATATTTTCTCTAAGCCTCTGCCTAAGGATACCTTTGAGTATCTCAGAGAAAAGTTAGAGGTTATTACCCCTCCTGCTTTGAACTAAGATGCATAGGAATGCATCAGTCCAGTAGTGCCCAAAGCCTCATTTTTTGATTTGGATTGATGTTTTGAGAGCTACCTCTTAGGAGGAGTAGCTAGATGATTACTGACATAAGTTCCTGTTTAAGTGTAGTTTCAATTTGATTAGAGTAGCAAAGTGCAAGTATGTGCCCTTTGCCATTGATGTCAAAGGGGGAGAGAAATCATGTGAAAAACTCAGGAGGAGAAAGAGTGTAGATGCATAAAAAGAAAGGGGGAGTATCTTGTCTTGATGGTCTTTACAAATTTTCACATCATATGTTGCCATAAATGACAAAGGGGGAGATTGTTGCAAGTATGTACCTAACTAGTGTTGTCATTGATGTCACCATATCTTTGTTGTCATTGGTGTCAACTGTGCTCTTTTTTTATGCTTTCTTGTAATAAGTTAAGTGTTGAAGATAATAAGTATTCTTGATACATTAGAACAGTCCAGTAGACTGCTCTGCATTTCTTGTAGAATGAATATCTTTGTTTGCGGATTAGAAGTTATTTGGATGCATGTCTGAAGATGCTATGTTCCAAGTTTGAGCCTTCGATATGAAGATTTGAGTGAGTTATGTTCACCAGAGTGAAAACTATTTTTGCTGTATATTTGGTGATGACAGGGAGAATGTATTATGCTCCGCATTCCTCCACATCTAAGTCTTTCAGTCTATGTTTTTAGAATCAACTTTGTAATGATGATAAGTGCCTTCAACTCCAATGGTTCATGATTTGGTCGTCCACAAGTGATCTTTTCTTTATGACAGTAGCTGACAATATTGTTTATGTGCTCTAGTTTGAAGAATCTTCTTGACAGAGTGGTTAGAGATTGTATGGTTGTTCCTAGTGATTACAATGTGCTTGTGGATGTCTCCTGATCGTGTTCCTACCTTTGGATTGGTCCACAAAGAGAAAATTGGACCGTGGATGAAGACTATTCTTAGAAGACTTAGTGTTAACACCAGTCCTGGCTGACTTGGTTGTTTTCACTACTTGCGGAGATACATTGAAGATTGTGGAAGCGTGTTGTGGCATGGAAGATTGCATTTGAGTCCCAACTAAGGCATAACATGATCCACATACATCCTTCCCTTAGCTAATTTTGTTTAGGTCTAGACCTATTTCTATGTATGTTTGTACTGTCGACCTTGGAGATTGTTCCAATGGTTGATGAATGTAATGTCGACCTTGATGTACATTCCAAAGTTGATGAAGTGTATAAAAACATGTAATGAAGTTGCGAAAAAGATGTCCTTGTGTGAATATGCGAAGATAAGTGTGAAGGTGTAGGAAGAGCAGAGCAGAGGAGTTTTACTGTACTTCAATGGAACTAAATACAGGCATGAAGTAGATGCTATCAAATCAGTTCACCAACCCTTAACAGTGAGCCGATCTTGGCAATGAGCCCTAACATTTGCAGTGAGCATTTTTGGGTAGTGAGCCTTTGTTTTTTAGTATTTCTATAACATATTTATTTCTATGGGATAACACGCACCATGGTTTTTCCCATATAGGGTTTTCCATGTAAAAAATCTAGTGTCTCATGTGTTGAATGTGTTATTGTGTTGAGCTTCTTGTTTCATGTTTTCATGGTTAAATATTAATAACAATAATTGAGCATTTGATGTGTTGATGTTCATAAGTGGTTGAAGTTTTAGAAACAACTGATTCACCCCCCCTCAGTTGTCTTGTGCTTTTCAATAGATGGGTGGTATATGATTTTGTGGGATGGACACATTATATTGATATATTGATTGATGAAAAGGATGTGATGAAATGACCACATGATGGGATGCAAATTGATAAGAAGTTGATTGTGATAGGATATGAGATGGAAATATAAAAGGAATTGGAAGTGTATGTTGAGGAATGGAAAGATGTGGAAGTGAGATTTGTGGTGAAGTGGAAAGTGTAGGAATGTTTTGATGAGTTGTTCTAGATGCCTTAGAGATTTGTGGCATGATTGATGAGGATTGACCAAGTTGATAAGCATGAATCAAATTAGGATCATTAGGAGGTGAAGGTAGGAAGATCATGTCACCTATTTGTTGATGGGCATTAGAGTTTTCTATGATGGGTTGTGATGAAGAACCATGATGGATGGGATCTTTGAGTTTTACCAAATGAAGGTGAGGAGGAATCTTTGCCCCTGTTTCCAAGAGAATTTTCATGGCTCAATCCTTATGTTGAAGACATTTGATTAAATGTGGATGGTTTATGAATGATGAAGGAGATGGTGGGGACAAAACCAAAATCTGGATCAAGTAAAGAGCTACATATTTTGTGATTGTAAATGATGATTAGGACGATGATGATGGAGTCCACTAATCTTAGGGGTAGATAATGTTCTAAACAAGTGTATTATAGATTGACAAAGACTAGATAAATATAAGGATGAAAGATCTAGGTTTTGACTCAAAACAAACTTGATTTTGGTATGGATCAATGTGGTTATGATGGAAATTCTAGTGAAGATTTTGTTTGTGTTTTGATGCTTTGGCAAGAATTTTATCAAACACACAAGAAGACACAATGGCAAACTTGGCTTTCAAAAGTGATAAAATTGATTTTTGCAATATATGAAGACACAAAAGACACTTGAACATGCCTACTATTAATCAATTAGGTGTGGCCAAGAGGTCTTAAACTAGGATGCACAAGTATCTAAGGGAGTCCTCAATATACGTAAAGTACATGAGGCCCAAATCCATGAAATGAAAGTGAAACAATGCTAAACAATCAGGAGAAGAGGGTAACCCACCCTTCACCTTCACTTCCCCAAGGTATAGAGTTCTTAGGGGCTTAGCCAGAATGAAAAAATTCCAACTTCCAAGAGGTGTGTCTTTCAATTCACCTCCCACTCTTTATACTTCGTTGGAACACTAGATTTGAGGTCGTCCCCTTAAAGTGGGCATGTCTCAAAGTCCGGCCTCCTAAGAAAAGGTGACAAAAGTGAATCAAATGGTGTTTTTGATCTCTAACATCTCCTTGCAGTACGAGGAGAGAGCATACACACACACACTTGACACACAGAAGCAATGCTAATTAACCCTTAGAAATTGAAATGCGTGATGGTAAGATCATACACACACCTCCAACGATGATCAAGCTCACCAAACAAAGAAAACACAAGTTCTTTTTATTTCCAAATCCAAATGTGATGTCACAAACAAGTATTTTTTTAAAATGATAGATCTACTAAAACTAAGAAATAGATGACTATGTACAACAAATTAAATGTTTCCAATGGATTCTTTATGATTTTCTAAGAATTTTCAAAAAAAATATTTGCTAAAATTTGACTTAAAATGCAAAAGTTATGCTCAATTGAATATTTCAAACTAAAGTCAACTTAAAACAAGTGCACCTATAAATATAGATCAAATTTGATGATGAGATCCACACCCATGCGAAGTAAATTAAATAATCTTTCCAACGACTATAAATTTGTAAAAATATGATACGATTTGACCATTTTATGAGAAAAAGAAAAGTGCCTATTTTGCTAAGTAGAAAGGAGAAGGGTACCCCCTAGCGGTTAATTCAAACCATTACTTGTTTCTGCTAGCATGGTCATGAATATAGTTTAACTCTCGTGCTTTATTTTATAGTCCGTATATATTTTTTTTTAAATCAAAAATTTCAAAACCTTCGAAATAGGTTGAATTGTATATGGATCCTAGGATTTTTGGGCTTTTGGGACACAATCGTGGGACCTGTTTTACCCTAGGATGCTTCCTATGATAGGTCACCCCTGAATCTTCATCAAAAAGAACACAAACCTGTGATAAAAAGCTAACATTTTTTTTGCAAAAAGCAAGCTAAGTAAAGGGACATAGGTCCCACTGGGCATACCAAAAATGTGTATGCAGAAAATGGAAATCAAATAAGGAACAAATGCATCAATGAACCTACTCCATATTCAAAATCACATCAAGAGCAAGTAACTAACAAAAGGAAATGAAGCAATATTACCAAAGTAGTCCTTGTTGCCCTTGATATTTGATAAAGATATTTGATGTATAAATGTTGATTGTTCACATTAACAGCATAACATTACTCTCAAAATGTGTAGATCATGGCATGCTCTAGGTAGGTGTGCTAGGAGGAAAATGACTTAAAGGATTCTCTAATTTATATGATCTAGGACAAATGGATGAATGACCAAGATTAAATTAGACATCAATGGCCAAGATCAAATGAGACATGGATCAAGGATGGATGGACAAGATTAAGTGAGACAACTTAAAGGAAGGATAAGACCTATTCTCATAAGGTTGGCTTAGGATTTTTAGATTTTTGTGCCAAGATGAGGATAAGTGGGAAAAGATAATTAATTAAATTATTAGATGAAGGGGAAAATTAATTAAATAAATTATAAAAAAATTATTTAATTAATTTTGGCTAAGGAAAATGGATAAAATTAATTAAATAAATATAATTTATTTATTTATTTGATTAGCTAAATGGAAGGACAAGGCAACAGGAGATGACTAAGATGGACGACAAGGTCAAATCTAGGTTTCTACAATTATATAAGCATGGACACCACCTACATCATGTTTATTTGTCACATAGCCTACCATCATGCAAACATACTATGAAATAGATACACATCATTATATTATGTATGATCATAATATAACACTCACAACCTAGATACAATGATATGATATACAACATTCACCAAACTCTTTCTATTCCTTGATCGCGTGATTACTTGATCACATAAACACACAATCAAAACTATTACATCATGCCTCATTTATAGAGGACTTCTCAAGAGATTCAGGTACAAAAATTTATGATTTTGGCATTAAATTTAGGGGTTATGTAGTAACCATTCAGTAATTTTTTGTAGATTCAGAAATCTCATCTTTCCCCCTTACAAAATAAGAATACAAGTCTATCTTATCTAATGTTCTCCACATTTTTTAGATTGAATTGATCTTCTAGTTTATTAAAATGCATTATTTAATTTATAAAAAATAATGAATTCAAAAATAACCTTATAGTACTTATAAGTATTAATCAAAGGTAATATAATCGTAATGGTAAAAAATGTATATCCATGCTCTATTTTTTATTTTGGGTCCATTTTGAGTAGGGTATTACATATGTAATAACTAGTTTACAAGTGGTATATTCTTGTATAAATTTGGTTCATATTTTGATCCTTATTATTATTAATTCTCATAGTTTCACCTTGAATCCCTATACTCCTCATTCATTACCCTAGATTAAATCCACAAATGTGGACTTGACCTAAGTCACTTTTGCAATTGTAGATCTGATCCTTCTACTTTTAAAATTCAAATTTTAAATTATGCCCTGTTGACCATGTTAGTAGTCATTTTGAGCCAACTTAGCACACATTCTTATTAACCTGTGTCCTTGGTTGTATGTAAGGACATTCATTCACTTATTTGAACACATCTAGATTTTAAATTGTAAAGGGAGTAAAAATGAATTTAGCGCATAATCAAAGCATTTTATCATATCACATCAATCTATGTTCGTTCCATGCTTTCTTTTATATTTTTGAGTCTTGACTCAGAGCCACAAAATCAATTCACTAGGGGTTTGACTGAGGAGAACTTTATCATTACAATTCAATAAATTCCCAAATGTGTTGTAAACACCACCTATCTTTACAAGTTTTCAAATATTAGAGATTAGGATGACCAAAGTTCATAAGTATGTGAATTTTTAAATCATTCTTGCAAGTACAAGTTTAAATCTATGCACATATAGTATCTATCCCTACTCTTTCAAGTACTATTATCTTATCAATATCAATATCCTACTATGATAATTACATACCTAGGTGATATCACATAATGGACTATTTCATGATTTTATAGAGAGAGACATATACACCTAATGATAATATTGCTTTTCAATAATGTCAATTGGAATGGTATTCACATTAGAAATCAACAATCAACTCAACAACATTCACTTCTATCCTTCAAATATTGCCGATTAGCATTGCGAGTCATGCATGCTAAAGTTTAGAATGCATATAGGGGAAGTAATATAAGATCACATTCTAAGACATTGCTAACAAACATTACTAAGATTATACACCTATTGATAAAATAATATTTCAAGTACACGTGGCAAGTGATGGTAGGAAAAGTTTGGTATGATTAAACCTACTCTAAATTGTAGAATAATTCTTCAAAGGTGTGCCATGTTTGGAATCAAAGATTAACCCTCTCATAATTATATCTTTGTTAGTAATGCTAATCGACCATATCATATAATCATAATAGTGGATGCGATATTTAACAAGGGTCATATGTGGATTTGCTCTCTCTCTCTCTCTCTCTCTCTCTCTCTCTCTCTCTCTCTCTCTCTCTCTCTCTCTCTCTCTCTCTCTCTCTCTCTCTCTCTCTCTCTCTCTCTCTCTCTCTCTCTCTCTCTCTCTCATTATGGAGTAAAAAGTTTCCCTATGCCTTTTTACCTCCTAGTTTAGCTCCTAGGTCCTCGTGTTTACACTTTGCAAGTTAATACTAATCCCAGAGCAATTTTCCCTGAAACCCATGTCAAATGGGACTTAGGGACCCACTCCTAATCTTAATCAAGACCAAATTATGGCCTTGGGACTTGGGCACCCGTGCCCAAGTCCAACCTAATTTGTTGGGATAAAAATTAAAGTGTGTCATCTTGGGCCCTCTCAAAAGGTTTTCCTTTGTTGGCTTCTTCAATTTAAATTATGAATGTTGGCAGGAAAGCATATATAAGTGAGTTTATGACTTGATTTTACACCTAGATGGATAATGCAAACTTGTGATATTGAGTAAGGAGATTTCAAGGCCTTCATTGTGTTGCAAAGCAAAACTGTTTGAAGGATCTTCATCTCCATGAGGGTTTCACCTCTAAGGTGACATCAATTTGTGTTTCAATCATTTCACTTCATCATTGGATTTGGCCTCTACCCTCCTTGGGCATACACTCTATCTAACAATGATGTTGGAAGACTTCAATGTCCTTCCAGGGCTTGACTGATGCAAGCTCCTAAACACCACAACCCCCAACCCCCTTTCTTTATGATTGCAGGTTATAGGTGTGGGAGTTGGAGAAGTACAGGTGTAGAGAAGCAATTTGAAGGATAAGGATTCAGGATCTGGAAGAAAATTGTTGATATTCCTCCCTCTTGGACTAGGGCCCCCGCCTCGTAGTCCTCCCAACAGGCTTGACCCCGAACTCAAGATTTGGATACAGTGCGACACATCTCTCTACTCCAGATCTACAAAAAAACTACCCTATTGGACTTGGCACCCACCCCATAGTTCACAAAGTTTTTGTTTCTGAAAACTCAATTTTTGGTATGTTTCTGATCCTCCCTGAGTACCTTCCTATATGGTTTCCTGTAGCATCCTGTCTATTTGTACCCGATTGCATTATAATTAGGGTTTGAGGCTTATTCAATCTAGGGTTTGGAAAATCTCTCAATCTAATCTATCTTTCCATATAATTCTTGAGTACACAAGCCTGTAGCTAAGTCCTCATTCATCTATAGTGACTTGGCTGGGTTTTTTTCCTCGAAAGTTATTGTGAAAGGAGGGTTTGATTTGAAATACCTTAACACTATCCACTAACTTCCCACTTTTTATAAATAACACACACACACAGATATATATATATATATATATATATATATATATATATATATATATATATATATATATATTATGGGTTAGAGATCCTTTGGTTGAGATTGATTATTGACAAATCTAGATCCTTAAAGCAAGGGTGATGTGCATACCCTATCAAGAGTATTGACTATGCACAATATTATAAGATCTTATGTTGTTTTCTATTTTTTTTGTTGGATAATTCATGTGGATTTGAAAATTAGAAGTCATAGCCAACACCTTGACAATTGAGATCGAGAAAGTAGTTAAGCAATTAGATTTTTTATAAATTAATTTAAATAGGTATTTTATGTAAAATATATAATATTATATTTTTTGTATTTAATAATTTGTATTTTTAGAATAAATTACGTCTTATGTGTGTGTTTTAAAATGGGCAATTATTTAAAATTGAGTTAATGAATATTTGTCACCATCTTATCAATGGATGGTATTGTTACAAACATTTTACAAAATACAATTCTAAATTATCATTTTGTTGTCTTCCTATAATAGGTCCTAGTCCCACCCCACCACCACCCCCTTTTTAATTTTTTTTACATCACCCTATATCATCTATCATTGGGCTAATTTTATTGGAATAAATATTTAGATTGTGTGTACAAATTCCAAGAAAATAATTCATTCATGTAGATTATTATATAAAAAACACATCCGAAGAAAAAAAAAAACCAAAAAAACCTAATGCCTAATGATCAACGACCAAAAACCCTAACACCTAATGATCAACAACCTATAAACAACTATTTTCTTTTCAAAGTGAGGTGAGAGATTTAGACTCAATGATGGTTTAATAACACCTTGTTGTAGAGATAAAATCTAACCTTAATGTATATATACTAACTTTAACTATCTTTAAGACAAGTTAAGATGCCCACCAATGGCATAAGACAATTTACAAGTTTACATTTATATTAGAAAAAGATGATTGTCAATTTACAAGTAATTTCAAAAATTGTAATGATGAATGATATGATATGCCTAAGTAGTTCTTGTCTTCCTTCATCACTACATTTATTTTGTCTCATAACCACTAATTATTTCCTATCCTCCTTCCATGGTTGTCATTCTTGTAAATATTTAATCTTATCAATTATAATTATAAAAAAGGCATGTGAAAAATCATATTCTTAGCTTGGTGAGCTAATTAGTTCATTAAACCCTCCAAAGTCATATAGGAGTACCACTCTTGCTCTCGATGGCATCAATCATGTTCTTTTGTGTTGGTTTCCTCACCCTTGGAATGAAAAACACACTAGCCCCCTTTCCATACAAACCATGATAAACATTTCCAAAACTCAGAGTCCCTCATCATGTCCACCTATGTCTTGGTAGATATGAAGCCCCAAGACCTTGATTCCTTTCCTCCTTTTCAATATGCAATGGTTTCAAACTAAAAAAAATTAGTACCTAGTCTTATTTCATCATCCTATCGTTGATTCTTGGTTGCACCACTAATCCCCTTGTTAAACCATCTATAGAGGAGCTTGTGACAAGGCATAATGATGGACGAACAATTGAAAAGTAAGTGAACCAATTGAGGAAGTGATTAATTATCTGCTAGTTTATGAATAATTATGGCAACAATTAAGTTATGACTCTTGAATGCTCGTGATGACATTTTATCTAGCAAAGCATGCATAGGCAATTTTGCATTATGATGCACAAACCATTTTAAGTGAAGCAAGCTACCGCTAGGCATGGGACTTTGATTTATATCTAAATGTTTCCTCCAAATATTAATATCCCATGTGGGTAGAGATTCATTTCCTCGATCTATCATTTAGACCCTTTATTAAAGGGATTGTCTTTTATTCAAGAACTACATAGTTTTGTGTACAAACAGTAGATAATTTCTCAACTCTCCATGTGCACCCTCATTCCTATTACATATTTAAGAAAGTTGAATTCTTGCTTCTATTATAGACAAGAAGGTGATTGGATAGAATATTGCCTAGTCCACAAACCTATGCCTCTTTCTAAACTTTTTCACCAACCTAACACTTTTGCAATAATGGAACCAGCTCCTCCCACCTACCCTAAAGCCAAATTTATTGATGCTCTATCCTCATTCCAATATAATATTTCTCCCATGTCTTTATATTTTCCACGTGTTATTTGATAAGATGTGGACAAACATTACTCCCTCTTGAGCTAGATGGCTAACTGTCCTACTAGTTTGCTAAGTGGGTTGTTAGAATTTTAGGTCTTTTCATGTGCAACTAAATCTGCTAGAGGGTGGTTACTAATAATGAATTAAGTAATAATTTTAATATTAAATTCTTGATAATAGGTGAAATAATGAAAAAGAATAATTTGTAATGTATTTTAAAGTGTGGTCATGTGCAAATATGTGTAAACCAAATGCAAATTAAGGTTGTGTCTAGGTAATTAGATGAAAACCAAATGAAAAATAAGGTACCTTAAGTTTTCTTTGGACAACTAGCCACATCTTATCAAATTTTGGAGGAGACTATGCTAAATGAATGCATGCAAGACTAGGAAACTTAAAATTACTATGCTAAAATACAAAAAACAAATATTTTCTTTCTTAGACATGTTTTACGAAGGCTAAAGGTGGGGTTCACACATAGGACAACACTAGTGATGACAAGTTGAGGCTTAACAAGGGGGTTAAAGGGGTCAACAAGGAAAAAAGTAAAAGGAGACTTAGGACATAGGAAGGGGATGAAAATTAAATGAAATACAATAGTTAGGAAGGCTAAATAAGGCTTAGAAACAACACTAGAAAGGGGTGCAACATGGCTAGGAAAAAAAGGCTAGGTAAAAAGAGTTAAAATGACACAAAGTGCACGCATGGACTAATAGATAAAATGTACACAAAAGAGTAATAAGGGTAATGAAATTTTTGTTATTATAGTTTGCCCCCATGTTAGTAGGCTTCTGGTTGGTTGCATGAGGAAGTCTACTAAAGGGAGAACACAATGACATAATTCATTAAATGTAGAGGATACATGAATACCAATAGGAGAGATACTGGTTTTCACAGTCGATCTTCATTCTTGCATTGGTTCTTGTACCTATTCTTGCAAAACACCTAAGGAAAGTAGTCACTAAATCCAACCAATCCTTTGACATGGTGTGGTAAATGAAAAATTATATCTTTATTTTGTATAGACAAACCTTTGGAAGAAATGCTTTCTTTGAGCTTTATCTTCTAAAATAGTTTCTTGTGATGGGTTTCATAGTAATCTTTTTTTCTAAATCTAAGTGTTTTCTTTTATGAAATTTGATTTTACACACATCCTTTAGACTTTCATTCAATCCTTGTAAAAGGAAACCATGGTTAGCATGACTAATCAACCTATTAACCTTGGGATTATAATTGGCAATATCCAAGCCTGTAATTAGTCCCATTTTGATTATGCAAACAAATTTGCTCCATATAATCAAAATAATGTCCATACTTTTCAATACTTGTTTTTGCTAGCCTCTTTAATTTGGGGAAGCATGACTATGAAAAAACAAGAAACTACTAATTTATTTAAGTGCAGACAAGTACAAAATAAAGAATTTGTTACCAAAATACCATACAGGTCTACAATTGGCAACATCCATACTTGCAATTAGTCCCATGTTAATTGTGCAAAAAATATGCTACATAGAATCAAAATAATAATAATGTCCTTAATTTTCAATACTTGTTTTTAGTAGCCTCTTCAATTTGGTTGGGAACTTGGATATGAAAATAAGGAACTTATAATCTATTAACATCCATATTAGTACATAATGAGGGTTAAATTATTCTGTCAAGTTATACTTGAATGCATTGCATGCCTTACATAATTCATAATCCTTGGAAATTCATAGAAAATAGAGGAATACTTCCTCTCTAGCCCATCCCTTGTGTTCCTCTTGTTGCTTATCAGATTATTATATGGGCTTCCACCTATTATCAGATCAAAACCTCTAATTGAATTAATCATTTCATCAAGTCTTTGTTTTGTCAAATTCTGCACATCTTCCACCTCAATCAATTTATCCTTTTGATGTCTTTTTTCCACCCAAATTTTGAGGATAAGCTTGTTTTCTTTACAATTTTTTTGAATACAATATAATTGAGTAGTATACCCAAACGATGCAAAGTCACAACCCAGGAACATAGTCCTTACCAACACATTATGGAATGGAGGCAGAAGCAGGAGTTGGATCCCCAATCCACAGAGAAGGATAAATATCGTCTACAAAATCCAATAGCTGGCCACTAGAAACTAAGCCACTAAAAGTGCTCCCACCATCAAGTTTGGCTAGGAGATTTTCCTATAAACATGCAAATCTGTTTGAAACCCTACCTTCAGGAGTATTCGGTAGCAAGCCCATTTTTATAATATTATACATAATTATTAAACATTTATATTAAATAATGTATATTATATATACTATTTTTAGCCTCGTGGATGTTAAAAGTTATTTTTATTCTTCTATATTAATTATATATAAATTATAATATTATTATATATATTAATTATATATTTTATTTTTATATATCATATATTTATTATAATCTATTTAGATTTTTTTTTGGGGTAAGTGCTACCAAGTATGGGGGTAGCTCCCTATATTGATAAAACAACAAAAATACATATTTAGAATATTATATATTATATATTATAAAGTTATAATATAGAATCATAGATTTCATAGTCTGTATTTTATTATCATGAGGTTTTATAAGAAATTTTCACCATTAGATTGGGTTAGATCAATGACTAAGAACATATAATATTTAAATATTTTATTAATGTCACTACTCACAAGATGCAATGAATTTAATGAAGCTACAAACTTGCATGTCATCCTTCAATTTTGTGTGAAGTGGAAGTACAAAATTGTAATATTGTGTATGTAACACATTACACTTGCACTTGTTAGTATACTTGGAACTTGTTTGAGAATAACAAAAAACTTAGGAAGTTAGGTCATAGTATTGCACACAAGCAATTCAAGAATCAAGTTTCAACTACTAAGTGGTGTTGATTGGAAGCGAGAGGGACACTACACCAGAAATTCATCTTTTTGGGTAGGTGAAAGATAAAAAGCCTACATTCCTTCAAACTTTCTAATACTATAACTTATAAGTTTTAAATTTTTCAATCTTGGGGTTTGAGTTGAGCATTTAAAAGCATGTCTACCACCACAAAGGGGAAAGGCAAAGCAATAAATAAAATAAACTATGTCGAACTACTTGTTGACACCTGAAAAAACTAGTTCTCAACTTGCTCTATTTTTTCCCAAATCAATCTAATATCCCTACTCTGTGCCTTTGTTGTTGAATCCATCATTTATATCTGATCTGAAACTATTTTGAATGGGTCCCCTCTAGCAGGTTTCCATCTGTTTGTCTTTTAAAATGCAAGGAATAAACCCTAAAAAATGGCTAAGTCAAAAAATTCTAAGTCTTTTCCTTGTATTTTCTACCTTTTTCAGAGTGTTGGAGTTTTGGGTTCCTATCTTCCATCGTGCCATTTCTATCTGCTCTGAATTCCACCTTGGTTCCTTGCAAAATTGTCTAAGTATTTTGGGCATTGGAGGTTGGGCTTGCAGATTTTCGTCTTCTTTAGAGCATGCATTAATGTGAGGGCCCGATCGCTAAAGTCTACCAAGGGTTTTGCAAATTTTCTAATTATTGCAGATTTTAGAGGTCGAAGTGGTGGTCTTTTGTCTTCTTCTGAAGCAAGTAGAAGGAAGAGGGCCTAGTGACTGAAGTCTGGTGACCTAAAATTCTTCTAAGTGTTTCAAGTGGCTCTAAGTGGGAAGTTTTTTTCTTCTTTCTTTCTTTTAGAAGGTGGAAGGAAGAAGGTCTGAGGCCTAAACCCTAATGATTTTCAAATTTTTTTCTAAGTATTTTGGGATCAGGCAATTCTTTTCTTCCTTTTCAAAATACATGGTGCATGGTGGAGGCCCAACCTTTGAATTTTGATTTGTTGGGGCATGACTGAATTGCCTTCCCTACTCTCTCCACCATCCAGAAACGCCCAGAAATATGGGAAAACACACTAACAACTCTCATGATCACAATTAATGCAAAATGGGTAGCTAGAAATGATGTTATTAATGCAGTTAGTGGGGTTGTTGGGGGTTTCCCACCAATTTCATCCTCAGGTCTCAGTTGTGAAGACTATAAAGGCAACATTAAAACTCTTTTCAGGGGTTGGTTGCTGAACCAATTGTCTAGTCAAGAAATCCTAAGGGAGATTATAAGGCATCAAGTATAGGATAATGTCTAAACAAGAAATGGATGGATACATCCAATAGAAGGGGTGAAAGGTTTCATTGAATATTCTCATATCACGGTATGTCTCCAAGGTGCTTTGTAATGATTTAGGGGGATATTGAATCACAGTTTTGTATTCTCCTTTGCCACATTGCTAGCATGAATGTAACGAAAGTCAGATAATGTGTGAAAATATTTAAATCATGCAAAAAAATTTGTATGGGTCTTTCTTCTGTTATGTATGGATTGCTACAGTTGTATTTGGGATAAATAAGTATGTCCATCATATGAAATATATTTCAGAGTTGTATGTTGGAAACTCATGTGATTTTGTTGATATTTTGCTGGATGTGTTTCTTTCATTTGTTGTTTATGACTCAGTTGCCCAATGGAGTGGGCACCAGTCCATATTGGGGATGGATTAATCACTATTTAAATCAAACCCTCTTCTATTATCTATAGGAGTAGGAGTAGGTTTAGTTTAGGGTTTTACATGTCCATGATTTAGTGTAATAACCAGGGATAAATCTAAAGTGATGCAAAATATTTTAACCATTTGTGAATCATGTACATGTATGTTTTCACTGTGTATCTTGTGTATGAAAAGTTAAGTGGATTCATCTCAAGGAGTATAGGGAATGTGATGTAGTTATATTTGGGTGCAAATGCATAGTGCAGTAATCAACTTAATTAGAGGCCTATGCAGCTAGTTTGTCTTGACCTAGTGACATCTTTGGGGGTCAAGTATACATTGGGCATGGTTGTGTTTTTTTGTTTATGTTTTATTCCATGCCTCTAGGAATATCCCTCCTAGGTCTACCTAATCTTGAAGTACAGGGGAGTATACCCACTCCTATCCTTGGCCAAAATCGCCCTTAACCTATCGATAAACCTCTTTCAATCACCTTGATGACACCTCTGGCCTTGGTGATTGTGAAATGTTTTAGGGTTTTGAGTTGTAGTCATTTTGGGAACCAACATTCTGGCATCGTTGTCGGGGACAAAGGTACTTTAGCTGTTACCGAGTTGTAGGCAACTGGAGCATTTTCAAGCCCTCAGTAATAGTGATTTGTAGTTATGCCTTTCGTTTGGGTAAGTTTGGCATCTTGTCAACTTATGCCAATAGAATGGCATCATTGCCAAGGATAATACTATTGGGTTAAATAATTTGGAGATTTTGCTAGTGAGCTACACCTAGAATCAATTTGTGGCCTTGAAGATCAATCACACTTTAAGGAATTCCTCTTTGGAAGAGGTGGTGACTCTATTGTCAAAGAACAAAAGTTTGTTAGTACTGCCCCCTAGTTGTTGTTGGTGATTTGAAGATCCCATCTCAAGATGCAGCAACTAGTGAAATAAAGGTACACATTGTTTTCTTCCTGACCTTTGAAGATTGTTGTTCCTGTCATGCCGAAGGAACAAGTTTGAGTGCCTCATTTTTCTACCTAATATTATAGGATGTTTTAGTCATAGAAGGTTGGTATGGATATGATTATTCTAGGGTTGCTCCTTTATCTGAGTCTTCCTATGTGTCAGACCCTAGGAATTATATTGAAGTGGATTTCCATGACCATCCTAGTAGTACATCTTCTAGTCATGGCTCTGCATGTTATACAAACTAGAACTTATATGCACCCATGCAAAATTAAAATGAATTAGAAATGCAACAATGTAGAATTGATAAGGCTAAATGATTTCTAGAGTCTTTATGGCAGCACGAAGTAGAAATAGAAAATTCGATTAAGCTACTAGAGTCTTGGGTGCAGTTCAATGTTTTCCCTACTGCCCCCAAAAATCAAATTGCTTAGTCCCTACTCTTCCCTTAGATCTAGTGTACAACCAACTAGACCTCTCATGGGTTGACTACAAAACATGTGGCATGCCAACCAAGGCCTATAGCTAGTTGCCCAAGTTTGATGGGTACAATATTTGGGAAGGGGACACACATGTTGATGTATTCTCATAATTTATGGAAAAATATCAGTTTGAGGATGAGGATATGTACATGAGATTTTTTGTTAGGTCATTACATGGAAAGGTAAAATATTTGTTTCAAAATTTCCCAGGGTAGTCCTTTGCCTTGCGGATTGAAGTTGTAGCAACATTTGAAAATGAATTTGCCAAAGGTCTTGACCCTGCTGATCTTGTCATAGAGCTAGAAAAAATTAAAAGACAAGAGGGAGAGTCAAGCAAGGACTTTGGTCACAGGTTTGATGTTGCTCTTTCCCATATTCCTGAAGGTTTTGGACCTAACATTCCCACTTGCATTGATATGTTTTTCAAAGCATTTGAAACTTGAATGAGTTATGTGTGAGAAGATTTCAAAATAACGAGTATGTAGCAAGCATATTTGTCCCTAGACTCCATGGAGAAAATGAGAGATGATTACATAAATGATTTGTTATCGACAAGTATATGTGTTGATGGTAATAAACATGCTAATATGAACAATAAAAATGTAGATATAGGCAATCAAGTGAATGCAGCATCAGATGATGATGATTGTGTAGTCAGGAGGGTAGAAAATGAAGGTGGAACATTATCTAATAGTGATGCAAATGATGAAAGTAGTGTATGCACCAGACTTCTATTGGACAGTTCATCAATTGAAAATGATAATTATAGATCCAATGATGACTTCCAATCTAGTGCTAAGGTATGTGGTTCAGTGAACAAGGAGGATGATGTATACGAGGATGAACAGTTAGTGGGATTAGGTTGTAAGGCTGATCGTGTTGAGTGTACATAGGTAAATGAATTAGATTACGAGCAAGGAACTTGTTTCTTGTTTGATGTATTACCCTCCTTTGTTCCCATTTGTGATGAGGAAGTAGTTAACTAGTATTTGCTTGCATGAGGTAGATGTAGAGGTGGTTGCACATGATTATAGCCGATCAGAGGCAAATGTTGGTGCAACCATGGAGTTTTAGTGTGAAGAGCTTGCCCTAAATTATGAAGATGGTGATCATGTGGAAGCATATGAGAACATGTTTCATTGGTGCAAGGTATGTTCTCTTCCTCATGCAGAGTGTGCTTCATCTAAGCCACTAAGAAATGATAGAGAAATGAAGGAAGAAGATACATTACAGAAGTCTCTTTGCAATAGCATGTGTGACATAGCAAGTTGCCAAGGTGAACTTGAAATAGAGAGGCAATTTGAATAACATGGTTCTTCACATGAGGTGTCTCACGGTATTGATTTGTGTGCTAATGGTTTGGATTGCAGCCTAAGCCATGCTTATGATTTAGAAATGTAAAGTTGTATTAGCACATATGAAAGTTGTGTTCAAGAGCTTGGTGGGAATGCAAAGGAATATAACTCTTTCCACTTTGATGTGGAATGTTTATCAGTTCTTGAATATGTTGGTCCTACAATATAGGTTGAGTCATTTGTATGGGACGTTGATATGAATGAGCAGCGAAGCATGTGTATACCTGAACTTCAACAAATGGAAGCCTAACTCAAAGATATACCTGAGCTAGAGTCTTTTTTATTTGCTCTGCAAGATGAAGTATCTTCTCTTGTGGATTGGCAATGCATTCAGGCACAATTCTCTTTGCCATGTGAATTGGAGGTGTTCTCCTTTTCCCTCAATTTGCATGAAGAAATCAGCAGGTATGATAGTATGCCACTTTATGATGGATGCTTCATTTCATCTGTCCCTTTTGGTGTTGACCTAGTTCTATATTTGTCACCCCTTATTTTTGGGAATAAACATGATGTATAGAATAGGTTGAGTACCTATTATTTGTGGCTACCTTATAACAATGTTTTCAATGGCGAATTTTGTCTTCACGTCATGTAGAGTGATTATAGATTGGTGCATGTAGATGAAAAACTTCAATTGTTCCAGCTAGGTGAAAAGTGCAGATTTGGTTTGAGGGAGATCAGCTCCTTCATTCAGCTTGTCTTTGACAGAGGCAAGTAGTCTTGGTTATCTTATGCAGGTTTGACCTACAAGTGACTATAAATATTGATTACATTCAACTTTCCTTTTATGCCCTCATGTTTATGATTGTATGCCTTGTAAATATGTCTTTCATTATTCCCTTGTCCATTTTTTGCTTTTTGGTCTATCCCTGATATCTATGATTCTCGTTGTGCCACTACTTGGCACATGTACCCAACCAAAGCCAGTGTTGACACCTGAAAAAAATAGTTCTCAACTTGCTCTATTTTACCCCAAATCCATATAAGATCCCCACTTTGTACCTTTGTTGTTGAACCCATCATTTATATCCAATCTGAGACTATTTTGAATGGGTTCCCTCTAGTAGGTTTCAATCTGTTTGCCTTTTGAAATGTAATGAAGAAACACTAAAAATGGCTATCAAAAAAATCTTAGTCTTTTCCTTGTATTTTCTACCTTTTCCAAGGTGTCAGAGTTTTAGGTTCCTGTCTTCCATCGTGGCATTTCTATAAGCTCTGAATTCCACCTTGGTTCCTTGCAAAATCATCTAAGTATTTTAGGTGTCAAAGGTCTGGCTTGCAACTTTTCATCTTCTTCAGAGCATGCATTAACAAGAGAGCTCGACTGCCAAAGTCTACCAAGGGTTTTGAAAAATTTCTAAGTATTGCAGATTTTGGAGGTCGAAGTGGTGGTCTCTTGTCTTTTTCTGAAGAAAGTGGATGGGAGAGGGCCTAATAGATGAAGTTTGGGGAACTAAAATTCTTCTAAGTGTTTTGGGCAATGCCGATTGAGAAGTTTCTTTTCTTCTTTCTTTCTTTTGGAAGGTGGAAGGAAGAAGGTTTGAGGCCCAACCCCCAGTGATTTATAAAGTTTTTTCTAAGTATTTTAGGATCAAGCAGTTCTTTTCTTTTCAAAATACATGGTTCATGGTAGAGGCCCAACCCCCAAAGCCTAATTTGTCGAGGCATGACTGATTTGCCTTCTCTGCTCTCTCCACTGTCAGGAAATGCCTAGAAAAGGTGGCAAAACATGCCAACAACTCTCAAGATCACCATTAATGTGAAATGGAGAGTTGGAAATGATGTTATTAATGTAATTGGTGGAGTTATTGAGGGTTTTCCCACCCATTTCATCCACAGGTTTGAGTTGTGAAGACTATATAGGCCAGACTGAAACTCTTTTCAGGGGTTGGTCATTGAACCAATTGCCTAGTCAGGAAAGCCTAAGGGAGATTATATGACATCAAGTAGAGGATAAAGTTTGAATAGGAAATGGGGGATATGTCCAGTAGAAGGAAGGAAAAGTTTCATTAAATATTCTCATATCATGGTATATCTCCAAGATGCTTTGTAACAATTCAGGGGGATATTGAATCGTAGTTTTGTATTCTCCTTTGCCACATTTGCTGACATGAATGTAACATAAGTCAGATAACGTGTGACAATGTTTAAATCATGTAAACCTTTTTGTATGGGTCTTTCTTTTGTTATGTATGGATTGTTGCAGTTGTATTTGGGATAAATAAGTATATCCATTATATGAAATATATTTCAAAGTTGTATGTTGGCAGCTCATGATTTTGTTGATATTTTGTTGGGTATGTTTCTTTCATTTGTTGTTTATGACTCAATTGCCCAATGGAGTAGGCACTAGTCCATCTTGGGGATGGATCAATCACTATTTAAATCAAACCCTCTTTTTTAGCTGTAGGAGTAGGAGTAGATTTAGTTTAGAGTTCTACATGCTATCCATGATTCAGTGTAATAACCAGGGATAAATCTGAAGTGATGTAAAACTATTTTAATCATTGGTGAATGTACATGTATGTTTACACTATGTATCTTGTGTATGAAAAGTTAAATGAATTCATCTCAAGGAGTATAAGGAATGTGATGTAGTTATATTTGGGTGCTTTTGCATAGTGCATTAGTCAACTTAATCAGAGGCCTATGCAGCCAGTTTGTCTTGACCTAGTGACATCTTTGGGGGTCAAGTATACATTGGGTATGGCTATGTTTGTTTGTTTGTTTGTGTTTTTTTTCATGCCACGAGGAATATCCCTCCTAGGACTAGCTAAGCCTGAAGTGCAGAGGAGTATACCCACTCCTATCAGTTGGCCAAAACCACCCTTGACCTGTTGATAAACCTCTTTCAATCACCTTGACGACACACCTAGCCTTGGTGATTGTGAATGATTTAGGGTTCTAGGTTGCATTCATTTTGAGAACCAACACTACTTAAAACCCCAAGTTTTACTAATGAATATGATGATATTTATGATCCTGTAATCACTCATAGGTTAACCTTAGAGATTAGATATGTGTCTGAGAATAAGACAACATATCAAATTCAAGCTAACAAACTAATTCCAATTAATAGTGTCACTACACCATGGATAGTTGTATTGGGATGCATGATATCCCCTAAGGTTTTCCCTTGCCCATAATTTATCATGGTTTATGCCCAGAGTTATGATGAAAATAGAAAAGAAATTGTTAACAAAAATAGCCAAGAAGAAATCTACTCCATTACTACAGAAGAAGTTGGTCACATGTTGGGTTTTCCACATGAATATTTTGGAATTGACTGCATTAACCTAGAACAAATTGCTTGTGATTATGAAGAAACAACTCCAAATTCCAAACAATCATTTCTCAGTTTATAACATATGATGGTAGCATACCCAATGCGAACCCCCTTATGTGATTGAAATTTTTAAATAATGGCTTCAGGATACTATTTCTATTCTAGTATTTTACCTTGAATTAGATAGTAATAAGCAAGTGGATGCAACTCTCCTTGATATGATATATAATATCCATTATCTTTAGCCACATGTTCAATACAGATTTGATAAGCATGTTGTAGAATCTATAAATAAACAAGTTTTAATGATTAAAGGAGTTTCCACTAAGACCTTTAGGTTCATAATCTACTTGTGCTATTTATTTCTAGGGTGACTTAATGGAATGTTTCTAGCTAACAAGCTTTAGATTCAACCCTATTTGAATGATTAGGCAAGAATTTTGGTTCCACTATATGATGGACCCCTAGGATAAGGATGTATGATAACTGCAGGAACTACAATCATTTTGTGGACTACTTTTTTGCTCTAACTTATAATGAGTTACAAATAATCCAATGCCTAGATTGTCTGAGTCTTGTAGAAATTGCATTCAACTAAGAACCTAAATACAATTGGCTAATTGGTACTTCTTGGAGGAATATACTATGGTAAGATTTTATGGGTCAGAAATAGAGCCCCACAAACTTCCAATAGATGTGATAGAGAGGATTTTTGCATTGGAATATATACAACAAATAGAAAGTATAGATCAACTATACTCTGTCAGTCAGCAAAAGAAGAGCATATTTCCTTCCTTACCTTTTTCATGTGGAGAGAAAAGCATTCATTGTGGCACATGAAATTTTACAACTTTTTAAAATTTAATCTTGAATCTCACTAGCAGTATGATGCATGTGAGGTGATTAAAGCAAGATTTATGGCTAATAAGAATGTTGGAACTAGAATTCAACATCAAAGTAAACCCCTATTAGAAATATTAAAAAATAATAATTCTCGGGATGATGTCAAAAAAGTAATGGAAGAAATTGCTATTGAGAAAGGTATTATTTTTGAATAATTGTCAGTAGAAAGAATGGTATTGCATCCATAGAGAGCAACAAAAATCCCAATTAGGAGATACAATAATTTTTATAAAAGATCTACTATAAAAATTACTTATAAAAACATGCTACTGTCTCTAAAAGAAGCTTGTATAGATGCTCAATGGACATAATAAAAAACAACCACCTTTTTGGTCTATGAGGAAGGAACTAGGTGATCCCAAAAATATTTTAGACTCTGAGGAGATCTCAAAAGATGAAGAGTTTAGAGAATTGTGGAATAGAGAGCACCTCTCTGAAGTAATTAATGTTGAACATGATATTGAGAAGGAAAAGCAATGCTTGGATCCCAGTGTAGGCTATGCACACAAACCTGGTTTGAGTTAGAGCACAAAATAAACAAATACTTAAGGGGTAGCCATAGCCCAAAAAATGGGTTATGAAGGTGGTTGTTTTGGGCCCACAAGCCAAGGCAACTCTTGGTTGGTAACACATGTAGACCCTAGAACACCTCATGATGTGCAAGGCATTGGAGCTAATAAACAAGCCTAAGGGCATACAAGTACAACTAGTATAGTTAAATTTGTTCTATATTCAAATCCTTAGAGTCAGATACAATCACAACTAGTACTACAAGGGTCTTTAGATCTTCAAGATTCTTGTTAAATTCATAAAGGAGATGGTGGAGAATTTAGTGCTACTAGTGGTAATGTTATAGGTAGTAGTAGTGGTCAACAAGTGCTACAACAACAAAGTATTTAGAAGAGGTCAATAGATATAGATACTATAGAGAATCTCAGTGAACAAGTCGATGAAAAGAAGCAAAATATTATGACAGTTCCAAGTCCAACTATACTCATTTCCACCTCAAAGGAATTATTTCCAATAGGCACCCCTCTAGTTGTTAGTTTCATTGGGTCAAGAATGGCTAATCCTCAATCTCAAACAATTAGAAATGACTTTGATGTTGGCAAGAGACACTGCTCTGATGAATGTTGAATGTTGTCATTGATGGCAACAAGGCAAAGGGTTTCTACCAGCATGGCAAAGAGACTTTACTCCGAAAAAATAAATGACTAATTATGGGTAGTATACATTATACAAAGTAAGTGACAGTGTTTGAGATGGTATGCCTCTGCAGTTAAAGACTTTGTATGCAATCTAGGTATGTTGTTCATAGCTACCTAGTGATCACATGTTCTAGTGTTCAAGTCCTGACTTCCTCTGGAAGTCATATGGTGAAATATCTAAGTCTGGGTGAACAAAGTTAAGTTAGGAACAAAGTTTATAATCTTTTACTGCCATTCAATGATAATGTTTAAAAAACATTTTGGACAACAAACAATAAAGGAAAGTTTAAGCTACAGGAAGGTTGTATTTGTATCTATGTTGAAGAGTTGTGTTTTCAAACATCAAAAGGGTGATTCCTAATAGAGATCTGATTTCTAACAGCAAGCAATACCACAATAGTTATAAAATTTGTGTCTGTCAGAGAATAATGTTTATCAGCATCTAGGGGTTGTAATAGTTTAGTCCACAATTTTAAGACAACAGCTAGTAAAATGGCCGATCTTTATAGAAGGAAAACAAGAACAAGAAGAGGAAGTTGATTTATTTATAAAAACAAGAACAAGAAACAACAAGTCAATGCAATAACAGTGTTTAAGTTAAAGATTGGTGGCAGGAAAGAATCAAAGGTAGGTCGATTCTGATTTAATGAGCTAACAATGCTTCTATTAGTAAGTTAACGCCTAGTAGGAGAGGAATACATAACAAAACAGAATAAGAAACTGGTGTCAGGTACAGACTAAGGTCAAGCATTTTTAGAGGGTCGATTCTGAGTCAAGACGCCATGATTTTTAAGCCTGGCAACAGAGATAAATCCAAGTGAATGGTTTAAAACAGAAAAAGGGCAATGCAGGCCCAAGTCTGCTACTTAGCAGCCAGGAAGAGGAAGGTCAATATCACCAATTCAGAGGGCTGACTTACTAAGCAAACACAAATAAACAAAGGGACGATTTTGATAGCCAAAGGTAGGATTTAAACCAGAGACAAACATTATTATTTGCAAAAAAAATATAAAAGGGAAATACCCAGTCTTTCTGTGCTAAATGATGAAGGACGATTTGCTTGGTCACTCCCTACTTCTTTCTTTCTAATCACTACTCTTATTTCCTTCCTATCGCCTTCAGTACCCCAGCTTCTTGGTCACCTAGAGATGAATAAAATCTTACTACTAATCTGTCTTCAACACTCACTTAAAATCTATTCCTTCTTACTGCAAAAATTGTGGGTGTTTTTCTCTGCTGAATGCCCTTCTGTTATAAAAAAATCCCCCTTATTTTTGGCATCCCCAATTTAGGAAAAATGTTATTTTTTTTCAAATAATTGAAGGTCTGCCTCCATTTGCATGAAAATTTCCTTTTAAAAAGGCTCTAAATTTCTATTTTATTTAAAATAACAATTTTAATTTAGTTTACTGTCGCATGCATGATAGTAAGTTGATTTTAATTCTTTTTACTTAAAATTCTAAATATACTAATGATATTATTAACATAATTTAACTATTTTTATTAAAACACAATCACTTTAAATAAATCAAGAAGTGAAATAATGCAATTATATATATATATAATTGTTTAAATCTAATTAATATATTGCCTTCCAAACATCTATACTCATATAAATAAGAAACATTTATTATTATTTATTTAACCTATAAAATACAACCATATATATACTATTTTAAAATATAATTCCCATCTAAAATATAATTTGAAAAGACTTTTAATTCTTATAATCAAATCATGCATTCGAAAAGGAACTTACTATCGCACTTAAAACACAATATTTTCTAAGTATCTAACCATCAATCATTTTTATCATCCACACAATGAAGCATAAAATAAGCCATTCAAAATGCAACATGAAACTACATGAGTGTGTGATTGCATCAAGGTTAACCATCCCCACAGTTCTTGTCGAGTGGCTAGAACACCTCTACCTCAACCATGTTCTCGTCTTCGACGAGTACCTGCATTCATTTGCACTCAACTCAACGTCAATAGGTTAGTTCCCCAAAACATAGTTGAAGCAAAACATCATGATCACATCAATAATATTCAACATTTAAATCAACTTTCCAATTTACTCAAATATAACTTCACGATAATTACCTTCACACATGTGGAACTTACTCAAAGTAAAACAATCCTGGTAAATGATCACTAATCTAAAATAATAATATAGTCCATAAAAATGAGATGTGATAGTGTGTGCTTTGTACCTCACTTTCTCTGATAGATTGTCACTCTTGTAGCTTAGATTTATCTCCAGTTGAGAGTATAGACAATCAACAACCTTTTGTCTTGCACACTTTTTTTTCTATATTTTCTTTTCTTTTCTCTTTTTTTGCTTTTTTATTTTTTGACTTTTTGATTGCTATTGCTTTGAAATTTTCTCGATGATTTTCATATTTAGCTGTTATAATGATTTCTCTTTCTTTTTCACACTCTTTTTTTATCCCTTTTTTTTGGCACTCACATTTAGATTTCTTCTTGCAGAGTTATGATCTTCCTGGAATTTTTGGCCAAGAAAGATAAGGGGTTGAGTGCCACCAAAAGTTTTCACTATCTAGTTGGACTTCCCTTATACTAAGGAATGGGGGGGGTCTACATGAAATCTTTTTATTGAGTATTGTACGTTTGAAGACTGACTTTGTTTAGACTTGACAATATGAATCATTAAGACCGAGATCAGTGTAGAGCTAATAGCTATGCTTTGATTAGAACCATTAGGGAATGTGATAAAGGAATTATAAATAACAATTGTGAATACAAGTTTTAAGTAAGAGAAAGCTTTCTTTTTTCTGCTTTGCAAGCTCCCGCCTGTTGCATTTTCCCGCTTGCTTTTGAATTTGAATTTGATGATGGATGGTGACTCGGGCGAGCCTCTGGACTAGCTGGTCCAGGCTCCCTCATGGGGTGCTTTGGGGTGTGGGTCTGTCCCCCGCGGTTCAGATGGATCTGAGGACCCTATGGGTCATATGTTCTGTGAGGAGGATGAAGATTCCTCTGTTCACATGCTTCGTAATGGGGTGTTAGGCCCCAACACCTGGAAAACGGCCCTGGCTGGGGAGAAAGCAACAGATTGTGGGGTTTCCCCAACCTTGAGTGAGGTGGACGGCGGTCTTGAGCTTGAGCTTCCAAGTGTAGTGATGGATAGGGTTGTCTCCTTGATGGAAAATGCTCTGGTCGAAAAAAAAAAAAAATTCCTTTAGACCTAACATTGACACAGTAAGAAAATGGGTGAACACTAAGTGGAGGGTTAAAGGATGTGTGACTGTTTATGGTATGAATAGTGGAATGTTTCTATTTAAATTCATGGCTAGAGAAGATCTTACAACTGTCTTGGGAGGAGGACCCTAGATGCTTGGAAAACATAGTCCGTCTCTATGTAAGTGGAAACTTGGATTTGATAGTGTTGTTGATCTAAATAAAGTTGCTCCAGTTTGGATTAGACTCTTGGGCCTTCAACTGGAGTTCTGGGACGATGAAATATTCATGTGGATTGCTAACTCCCTCGGTCACTTCATCACCTTAGATGGTACAACCAGAAACAAATCAAGGTTAGTATTTGCCAAAATTTGTGTTAGCATTGATGTGAACAAAATTCTCCCTAATAACATCACACTTAAGTCCAAGTATGGTCAATGGATCCAACCTATCTTATATGAAAATTCCATGATCTATTGTCAAAAATGTAATAAAATTGTCACTTATCTCCACAATGTAAAGTTAAACCCTCCCACTCGAAAGAAGCCTAGGCTACGGAGGATGTGGAGGACTACCCTTTCAAGGAAGACCTACTGAATATGATCAAATCTCTTGCCAAAGATAAATCTACTATAGTTATTGAAGATAATACTCAGTCTCACAATGTGGAGCCTAATGGGCCATCCCCTGAGGATACTCTGGGATCCTCCCCTATTTTAGGGATCGTCATTGAATTGGCCTTCTTACCTTTAAGTCTTGAAGATGGGGAAATCCCTCTAGATGACCCCCCTGAAAAACAAGCTGCTTCCGAGGTCGTGCTTCCCTCATAGGCCCCTCCCCCTGAGTCGACTAGGTCAGACACGCATTTGGTTGTGGAGACTGGAAAGGGTTCCCCCTCCAATAAAACTATGACACTTACCCCTAGTGCTGAGTCTAGCGCCACTGGCTCAGAGGGGTGGAGCGCGATCAAAAAGAAGAGTAGAAGCCCAACAAAGAAAGGGATGGATTTGGGTGCTGACACTAAACAAGGTTGCCCATCTTTTAGAAAAACAAGACAAAAGGCAGTTAATAAGGACATTGCTATGGGAAGATAGAAGACATTGGAGTTAGGCTCCAAGAAAAACCTGATTAAATGAAAATCTTGTCATGCAACATTAGGGGGCTTAATAACCCTCATAAGTAGTTTTTGGTTAAGAATTATATTTTTGAAAATAGAACTGACATTTTGCTGCTCCAAGAAGTCAAAATGAAAAATGAAGGATTCCAGTCGATTGCCAGAAGCCTTTGGAGGAATGCTGAACATTTAGGTAGTGATGCTTGTGGGGCATCGAGAGGTATTATCACCATGTGGAACGGGAGTACTATCAAAGAAAGGATGATTGAGAAAAACAAAAACTTTTTGGCTACTAGAATGGAGACTGACAGTTTTTCTTAGAACCTAATTAACATCTATGCTCCAAATTAGAGAAGCCAGAGACGGGAGCTATGGGATACCCTGTCTACACTCATATCTAGAGAGTCAGATAGTTGTTGGATGCTGATGGGTGATTTTAATACTCCTCTCTTCCCTTCAGAAAAGATGGGAGGGACTACGGACTTTACTGATAGCATGCTGGACTTGAATGATTTCTTAAACAAAGAAGGTCTTATGGATTTGGAACCACAAGGTAGTAGGTTTACATGGTCGAATCAGAGAAAAGGCAAGAACCTGATTCAAGTCAGACTGGACAGGGTTGCGATTTCAACTAGATGGAAATTTTTAAGCTCATATACCCTTGATGTTCTACCCCGAACTACCTCTGATCATAATCTGCTACTTTTATCCTGGAATGATGGAAATAATAAGTGCCCCTTCCCTTTTAGGTTCAAATTATTGTGGACTAAACATCCAGAATTCAAAGATTTGCTGATAAAATGGTGGGATATTGAGATTCAAGGTATGCCTCTGTTCCGCCTAGCTCAGAAGCTAATCATGGTTAAGAAGAAGGTTAGAGGCTAGAATAAATTCAACTTCAGAAATATATTTGAGGAAAAGAGAAGGATAAATCTAAGGCTAAAAGAGTTACAAAACAAGTTGGAAGAGGGAGATACTACTGAAGCTATAGCCAGCGAAGAAGAGATGGTGAGAAAGGAATGGAAAGCTCTGCTAGGAAAAGAGGAAATATTTTGGAAGCAAAAGTCAAGGATACAATGGATGAAAGAGGGAGACAAGAATACTTCATTTTTCCATTAGTCCACAATGAGGCACAGGAAAAGGAACAATATTACTACACTACTAGATGGTAGAGGAGTGGTGGTTGAAAATGATCTATAGATTGGGGAAGTGGTTGTGGCCTATTTCTAAAATTTCCTTGCAGCACAAAATAGCAGTATTAATCAACAACTTGTTGATATCATTCCTACCCTCATGAATGAGGATGACAATGCTTAGTTGGGAAAAGGTATAACTGAGGATGAGGTCTGGGCCAGCCTCTTTTCTATGGGTACTTTCAAAGCACCGAGACCTGATGGCTTCCCTCCTGCTTTCTTTCAGGAATTTTGGGAAATTGTTGGGAAAGATGTCACCGAAGCTGCTAGAGATTTCTTTCAATCGGGTAAGTTACTCAAACAACTAAACCACACCTTCATTGCTCTTATCCCCAAAAAGCAAGAGGTTGTGTGTATGAGAGGTTTTAGACCCATAAGTCTCTGTAATACGGTGTACAAGATCTTCTCTAAAATCATGGTCTTGAGACTCCAACCTATTCTTGAGAAGTTGATCAACAGCTGTCAAAAAGGCTTTGCTCCTGGCAGACATATCACTAATGCTACTATCACTACTCATGAGATCATACATTCCATGGAAAAGTGCAAAAGCCCGAGCATGGCTTTCAAACTTGATATATCCAAAGCCTACGACAGAGTGAGCTGGGAGTTCCTCTTCACTATATTGAGGAAGTTAGGGTTCCAAGACAAAGTTCTGCAACTGATCAAAACCTGTGTTACTTTTGTTAGTTATTCTATTCTGACTAATGGCATACCAAGAGGCTTTTTCAATGCTGGTAGAGGTCTAAGACAAGGTGACCCCCTATCCCCATACCTCTTCATTCTTGTGGCTAAGTCTTTGTGCAGGGGGTTTACTTCTCTACTTCACTCTAAAATCATCAAAGGGGTTAAACTTGCTTCAACATCTGATCCAGAGGTCATCCAATAATTTGTGGATGACACTATCCTCTTTAGTGCGGTGTCAGTGGTGGAAGCCAGGAATTGGAAGAAAGTTCTGCAAGAGTACGCCATTTCAGCTGGCCAATGCATCAACTTTGATAAGAGCCAGATCTACTTCTTCAATACCTCGATGGATTTATAGCAAAAAAATCATGAGTATCCTGGGTTATCAGGCAGGTTCCTTCCTTGGAATTTATCTTAGTCTACCTTTCACTATCAGAGATGCCTCCCAAGAGTACTGGAACTCCATTATGGAAAGGACTCAGAGAAAACTCGCAGGATGGAAGGGCAAGCTACTGAGTCAAGCTGGTAAGTATCAACTTCTCAAAGCCTCTTTACAAGGAATTTCTGTGTACTTTCTAACTCTATTCAAAATGCCTAAATATCTAACTGAGAGACTCAAAAAGATACAAAGAATTTTTCTTTGGACTGGAATGGAAGACAAAAAGAGACTTGCTTTGGTAGCTTGGGATAAAGTTTGTAAACATAAACTACAGGGAGGTTTAGGCCTAAGAAAGTTGAATCTGCTCAATAAAGTGCTCATAACTAAAGTTGATTGGAATCTTATTGCCAGGGGAAAGGACTAGGGCAGAATAATGAAAGCTAAGTATATGGGGAATTCTACCCCGGAAGACTTCCTCCTTTCTCTGGATTTCCCAAGAGGCTTTGTCATCTTGAATAATGTTATGAAATGCAGGAACTTGCTCCTAAAAGGCAGTAGATGGAAATTGGGAGATGGGGAATCTATAAGATTCTGGAAGGATAGTTGGATTGAGGGTGGACCCCTAAACAAATGTCAAAACATTAAGGAATTGATGAATCTGGTTGTTAACCACTTTGGTTCCAAAGTGAAGGATTACTTCCAACCGGGCTATGTTTGGGGTAGGTTGTCTGAGTGCTTCCAAAGTAAAGCTAAACTGTGTAATGTTGCTAAAGAGATTTAACTGCTCCTAAAAAGCTATAGAATTCCCCTCTTTCTACAAAAAGATAGACTAGTTTGGCAAGAAGTCAAGACAGGAAGGTTCACAGTGAAATTTGCTTATAATTTGACCATCCCGCATGATAGTGACAACATATGGAAGAATATCTGGAACCATAACCTTGTACCAAAAACAAATCACTTTTGGTGGGTGGCTGTCCAAAACAGAACCCTCACCATTGACAACATCCAAGTTAGGGGATTCCAAATCCCAGATAGATGTATTCTTTGCATGAAAGAGGAGTAGTTTAGTTCCCATATTTTCTTACATTATGAATTTTCTTGGGAGGTATGGAGTATGGCACTGAATCTCCTTGACATCCCTTGGTGCAGTAATGGGAACCTTAAAGACCTAGTTAGAGGATGGATCCCCCCATTTGCTAATCCGATATGCCATGAAGTGTGGAAGTAGACCCCCCCAATTTTATCCTGGTGCATATGGAAGGAAAGAAATAATAGACTATTCAAAGAAAAAATTAGAAGTCCTAAAGAAGTGTTCAAGTCATTTGTAGGCTGCCACAAGACAATGTAAGTAATAGCTCTTTAAAAGTTGCTACCCCCCCCCCCCAATGCTAGAGAAATCAACATTATCAAACGATGGAATATACCCACAAGTATTTACAAAGTGGATGACAAAAAGAGAAAGGCCAGAGCCAACACCTCTTAGACTCCTCCTCCTAGTGACCGGTCAAAACTCAACTTTGATGGTGCTACCAAAGGCAACCTAGGGTTGGCTAGTTGTGGTGGGGTTATAAGATCGGAGAAAGGCTCTCTGATTATTGCTTTCACTGGGAGCATTGGAGAAAACACTAATAATACTACTAAAGCTATGGCCCTCCTCTGGGGGTTAAAGATTGCCCTGGCTATAGGTATCAAAAATTTAATTGTGGAGGGTGACTCTATGGTGGTTTTGGAAGCTATCAAAGGAAAAGGAAATGCTGGATGGCAGTTAGAGGATGTCATTAAGGACATAAAGAGCCTTATTCTAAAGTTTGAAAACAAAGTCCTAAGGCACACCTACAGGGAAGGTAATAAAGTTGTGGATCTTATGGCTAACTTAGGGATCAATTTACATCCCCTAAGGTGCTGGAGGAGATTAAGTAATTTGCCAAATAACATTATTGAATGTATACAAAGAGAGACCCCCATTTCTCATGATAGACAAAATGATGATTCTGGGTGACGGAGGCAATGTTGTGGTGGGCCCCCCCTTCATTTTGGGGAGACATGGCACGAAGGATAGAGGTGGAGAGCCAACACACTCTTCATATTGAGTTTTGGGTGCTCATTGAAACAATCAATGTGAATTGGGGGTGGTGGACGATTATGTCTTGTCATCCTGCCTGTAAAGGACAGAAGGGGAGTGCCTTGCATGAATGAAGTGCTAGCTGCATTTATGATTTGAACGCCATCAAAATTTGGAAAGATATACTTTTGTGGTTAAAGAAACTAAAGTTTCTTTTTTTCAATACTTATGGATTGTTCTTAAGCTTCCGCCATATCATCTGCAACTCTTTGCACATAAAGTGTATTGTGTTTGTTGGTGGTGAGATTCATTGCTTGGTGGTCGTGAGAGTGAAATTTATGGGGGGTGACAAGGTGAGGATGAAACCCATGAACTGCAATGAGTTTAGGGAAGATCAGCAAGTGTGGAGCATTGCCTATGAAGGAGGTATCACGACATTCATGGAGTCGTTGAATGGTTACGATGAGAATTTATCAACCCAGTTTATTGAGTCTTGGGACAGAAAGCGCAAGGTGGAAATTGGTAGTATTAGTTTTGTTGTGTTAGAGGCCTCAATTATGGCTACTACGAGTTTGCCATGTTCAGGTAACAGGCTCAAAAAATAAACCCGCGTCTCAAATTTGGAAGGCCTGAAGCTGTTCTACAAGGAGGGGGAGAAACAAATCAAGCTATAAGGCGGTTTCGAGAGAGAGAGTTTGGTGGTGCCATGGAATCGGGTATGTTTCCTTATCATTAAGTATTTCACCCTTGAAGGGAGGTATAGGGTGTTTTACCATTACCACTTTGCTTTTTTAAATCACTTTTGTCACAAAACCTTGGTGAATTTCCCTTCTTTCCTATTGTTGAGCCTTGAAAACCCTATTCTACATTACAAGAAAGTCTAGGTGGACAACCCCATGGCCCTTCCCCTTCATCAAGGCCTTATCTTTCACCTATACCAGTATCACCTTGCTCTAACCTGCCTAAAACCCCTCCTTCCAAACATGTGGAGGAAAGTTCAAATGATGATTCTGTAGACAAAGTTCCCTTGAGCACTAGATTAGCTAGAAAGGCTTCCCCAAAGGTTTCCCAGCCCACTTCCCTATCCAACCAACCCCTAAGTGGACCCTCAAGACCTTTGTCCATCCCGCCTATCTCTAAAACCACTTCGTTAGCCATGTCGGGGGGTCGCAGTCATACCCAACCCCTTGAAACCCCCCATGATAAGTCTCAAGCTGGTGCTATTGAAGGTCTTTGTAGTTTGAAAGGCAAGTTCCTGGTAGAGGAAAGTAAAAATCACAAAGGTGGCATCCCTTCTAAAACCTCTACTGTTAAAAAGAAACGCAGTGTGGAAATTGATAAGAAAGACGTTAAAGAGCTGGGTAAAAATCAGGGGACCCCAAGGGTGGATGATGATGTTATTGTCAAAGACGTGGTTTTGGGCAAAGATGGTAGGCCCAAAAGGCCTTCATTGTGGAGGTCTTCGCGATTGGTTGCTAGTCCTCATCAGGGAATCAAGTTAGTGGAATACTCTACTGTGTCTGAAGGGGAAGAAATTAGGCAGGAGGGGGAAATGAAAGAGAAGAAGACCACTCCTGAGAAAGAGCAGGAGGGTGCGAGTCATTTTGCATCTATGAATAATTTCGTCTATGACACTAACGAAGAGGACACTAAAGTGCAGGAGACTCCAGACAAAGAAGTCATGAGTGCTAGGAGGGACATGGATTGCAGGAAGCTGGAAGCAGAAGTGGCTGATGTTAAGTCCAGATTGACTGTCATGGAAAATAGGGTGAAGAAGATGACCCAGTTGATGCTGAAAACCTCTTTGAATGCTGCTGATGCCTTTAATGCTTTGCAGGTGGACAAGACCAGTAACGTGGATGTGCTGATGAAGGACCAAAAAAATCTTGTTAATTTGTGTACTGATGACTGGAAGACCTTGTTTAGTTAGATGGTTTCTTGTTTATGCTTTATGCTATTTTTAGACTTGTTTAAAAAGACTCGATATATGTTTTGTTATTAGTTTTTGGTTGAACTGTTAGTCAGTTGTTGGTCAATTGTTGTTGGCCCTATGCCTTTGTTGTTGCTTCTTGGCCCTATTATCAGGTTCTACTCCTGGGCTAACAGCTTATCTTAATCAAAAATAATTGTGAATACAAGGGATCTCAAAAGCTAAGAGGATCAACCTAAACCTAAGTAATCTTAGACTCATTGAAATGAAAATCAAACAAGAGCATGTCACTCACAAAAATGTAGGGAAAAATAGAATGATAAAGAATGCAAAGTTTTGATTTTTCATGATTTTTATAAATTTTGTGAACTTTTTGAATTATTTGATTTTTTTGGATTTTTTCTATTTTATGATTTTTTTGTTTTTTTATATTTGTTTTGTTAATTTTATACATAGTATTTCTTGAGGTGAAAGGCATTGACCATCTCACCAAATTATTCACCTTCCATTGTGCACAAAAGATATGCATCATATCTGACATCTTCTTTGACCATATAAGGACCTTTCCAATCTTCATGAAACTTTCTCTTTTTCTTGTGTTTCTTATTTTTGGTACTACCTATTCTAAGGACAATTTCTCCTACTCTAAACAGTCCTAAAGGATTGTTCTACTCTGGTTGGCTTAATTATGGGACTTCTTTTGTTAATTTTATATGCACTAGGGCTTGAAAAGTCTACTAATGAGGAGTTCAATACAAGACTCCATCGCAATTTAGAAGTTCAGTGAGTAAGTCAAATTCATCTTGCATGTAAATTTTTACTATAGGATGCTCTTGAACACTTTACAAGAATTGAAACAATTTGAGGGGCGTTTGCAGCTCCCTTTGTTCATCTAGAGGAACAAAGCTTATAGTGGTTTTTCCATTCAGTTATGGTCGTAAATCCATTGAATACCCTATGTATTTTTCAAGAAATTCAAAGATAACATGATGTTTTGTTCCTATAGTCACTCACATCTTAAGTTCTTTACAGAATTCTCCCTGGCTCGCCTCATCTTCATTTGGGAGTCTTTCAACTGTTTCTATTTGCACTAAAGGTGCTTCCCACTCACCTATAACATTAGATTACACCGAGGTTGAAGCAAAAGGTTGCTCGCGGGGTTAAGGAGCTAGGAAGGCTTTTGATGAACTCTTTGGAATATTTTTCAATTCATTGTCTATCAAGTTAGCTTCTTCTTGATCATGAGCCTTTACTTCCATAGGTGGTGTCAATGGTATATAAGAGTCCTTGGAAGGTGAGAGTGGTATGTATGAATCGCTCTTCTCTTGTGTTTTAGGCATGAATTTCTTGTTAAATGGTGTTTCCTTCGGTGGCATCAAAGGAGTATAACTCTCAGATGTCTCCTCCTTAGGGTCTGAGAAGGCATGTGGGTTTACTTCATTTAAGTCCAATGTCTTTGTTTTGAATTCTAGCCATTCCATTCGATAGGGTTTTTCTCCTATCAGAAAAGTTTGATTGATTTATTCATCTTTTGGGGATATGTTAATTGTGAGGATGTCTAAGGGAAATTGAATGGGCTCATCTTTCTTCAACCATTCCATGATTTTTGTCATTGTTTCTTTTGAGACCATCTCCTTCTATTTTGATAATTCTCTTTTCTCAAAAGTTCTTAATTTTGCATTATTTATTGCTTTGTCGTGTGTTTCCACCTTTTTTATTCGTATTGATTATGGTGTGGGGTTTGGGACAAAAATCTTATTTGTCATCAACTCGTAATCAATTGGGATACATATCTTCTTTTAGTTGTATCCATTTTAACCATGATGAAAGGCTCTGGGTCCCCTTTTGTGACGTATACTTTCCCAAGGTGCAAGAATTAGACCTCTTGGAACAATGTGGATGGCATGGATTTCATTCTATGTATCCACAACCTTACAAGCAGTAAGTTATATCCACTATCTTTTCCCATAATGTATAATGCCATAAGAATAGTTTTTGGCCCTGAGGAAACATGTAATGTGAGTTTTCCTATCATGGTAATGTATCATAAATCAATACTTGCAAGTATAGAGTGAGATCTCCCTTTTTAGTTAGATCTGCCTCAGAAGGCATATGCTTTAGATCAAAGAAAAATATTGTCTTTCAATTAAGCATTTGGTAGATTCATGTCGAGGTCAACCTGATTGTTTTTTCACTCGATGGAGGAGTGATCTGATCTAGATACCTTAATCACTTTCAAAAGAGCTAAACAGTGAGAAGGAGAAATCATGAGAAGATTTATAAACGATATGTGAGAATATGTTTTCTTTAAATCTTCAATCAACTCATAAGGCCCAATCGAAGTGGGGATCAGTTCTAAAGTTGTTACCAGTCCTTCATGGAGTTCCTTTCACTCATTGTCAAGTTCATTCTCCTCCTTATGCAATGTTTTGACCAATCATAACATTCTACCTTCTCCCTTTGGTCCTAACTGTGCAGGAATGCTTGTTTTGGTGGTTTTAGTCAATGTGTCTTGATTGTTTGTTTTAGTGTTCTTGTGAGCAAGAAAAGGGTCTTGAAAAAATTTCATGTAGCAATGGGTACATGTGTCTGTCTCAGATCCTTTTTATTGTTAGGTGTAACTTCTTGTGGGTTCAAGAACATTTCGATGAATAGACGTTTTTGATCTTTAGGTAACTTAGAGATGAATCTATTGTATTCTCGACATGACTCGGTACTATGCCCCCTAGTCCTATGAAAGGAATAGAATTGATTGTACTCATAAGGAAGCCACTCGTACCTAATGTAATTCCAATTTTGATTCCACATTGGATGAGTTTCTCTTAGATAATAGTCGCTATTTTGAGGTCAATCTATTGCATTGACATTCAGAGGGTAATAATCTCTTCCATTGTAGTCATCCCTCACCTTGTTCTTGATTGGGTGTTGATCTATTACCTCATCTTTAGTCACATTTCTATTGTTCTTTAATATCCTTATCATGGAAGTGTTATTTCCACCATTTTCATTCATCTAAGTTACCAATCATCTATTCATCCCATATGTTTTCTCCCACTGTCAATGGCAGCTTGATCAATTTGAAGGACACTTTCTAGGGCTTCTTCATACAATTTATAGGGTAGTTTTTGCACTTCCTCCTGAGTGTCCCTATTAAGGGCATGCAAGAAGAGGTCGCACAATTCCTTGTGATCCATATTTGGAGAACTTGTAGATGAGTAGAGCACTTGTCTCCATTGTATGATGAAGTGTGTCACTAATTCATTTGGTTCTTGCTTCATGGTGAGGAATTCGTTAATCTATGTTTTAACGAGTTTGTTCATGTTGAAAGCCATGACAAACTCCCCTATAAGTTAACTGAATGAATGGATATAGGATTTGGGAAGACAATAGTACCAATCCAAGGTGATTCCTTCTAATGTCTTTGGGAAAATCTTAGTGATGACTCCGTTCCAAGGGAGAAGATCCTTCACAGTAGTTCTGTAAGCCTTAATGTGTGAATTTGGATCTCCTTATCATGTAAACTTAGGTAGATATGGAAGAGTCACTGTAGCATTACTCTTCTTATGATATAGTCCAGTGGTTTCTTTAAGTACTCAAGGTATGTTCCTAGGAATACACTCTAAGATTATGGGGTCGAGAGCATTAACCCCATAGGTAGATTTTGATATCCTAGTGTAGCAGCTTGATTTGGTTGACTATTATGAATCATCTAAGAATTTTGTATTGTTTGATTCCCATTTGGGAATACTTTGTTACTTCCATTTCAATAATAGAATTTGAGGTAGAGGGTTCTAAGATGCCACTTGGTCTTGTTCTACCCTATTGTTGTCATGTAACTTCACTCTTTTGTCTTGAATGGATTGTTCTACATCAAAGGTCCTAATCCTTTGGACTAGTGTTGCAATGAGATGAGCAGGTGTAGGACCTCTTTGTGTTTCCTCACTTCCTGGAATTTCATTTCAAATATTTTCGTGACTTGACCCTCCTATTTGTTCTCATATGGTGTTTTCACATTGTTCTTCTCAAAGAGAGACACATAGGGCCTCTTGAGCATCTTTGGCCTCTTGAAAATGCCTCTATAAGAATCTTACCTAATCATCTAGATGTGTGTTTTGGTTGCTTTTTGAAGTTTGATCTAGTTGATGGATCTCTGATCTTACTTGTACTCTTCATGCCCTATGATGCGTTGGTTGAATTGTTGTGTTTTGCTCCCATACATGATTGTTGAACGTTAGACAACACCTAGGTTCTCTTAGTCATTTTCATAGTATGAATCCTCATAGTCATAATAGTTTGAGATGAGTGCCATTAGGTTAGGAGGTACATACCAATCAAAGGATTGTGTTTCAAGTTCTCTAGAGGGAAGGTTCCTTAGGTTGAGTTTAGGTTTCTTCATATTCAAGGGTGTTGTACACACCTCAAAATAAATTGAATGAATGAATGTGACAAGTGAGAAAAATAAGATGACTGTAGTGGAAATAAATATGAAAATGGAAATGAATGTGATTAAGTGTGAAAGTGATTATGAAAGAATTTTGAAAGTGGAAATGCAAAAAACTCATCTTAGAAGGATTAGTAATTCATGTCACGTTCACCAAAATATGTGTGGTGACTCTTGCATCGATAGTGAAAAATAATGTATCAGTGAATTTGGATCGTGTAATGAAAAAGCTCAACCAGGAGGTTTTACTCTTCACGTTGAGTTCACCAAAATATGTACTCCTCAAAATGTGACTTAGGCACAAGAAAAGATGAGTCAACTTTGATATGTCACATGGACCTTCTCCTTGCCACGGGAAAGCTCCAAGTCACTCACACTCTCATGACAAAATCTAGTTGAGTGGAGGTGAGACCTGGGGTGGTTCTGTTCTCTTACGTGCCAAACGTTGTGGAGAGTAGTCAGCTAGTCCTAGAGCTTGTTGTGGTTTGCTATGTGTCATTCTATGACCGTTGTAGTGGAGATAATAATATGACTTGAAGGGTCACTAGTTATCAATCTCATGTTTGGGTTTCTTGTGTTCCAACATCTAGATGGATGTCGGTTGTAGTCATTGATGAACGTAGTATGTTATCCTTTCTTCTATGGCTTCAATGCTTCATTGTATTTATTCTATTTATTGTATTAAACTAAGAGTGTGTTCTTTCTCTTCTGGTTTTTGTTGTGCTAGTTGTGGGCTAGAATGTGTTTGTTCAATATCCTCAAGAATAACCCTAACCTACTCACCTCTAATTCCAAGGCACATTCATATGCTTGGATATAGTGAATTGAGTTGAGTTGACCAAGAGTTGACTTTTGACCTAGTGATCTTAAATCTAAGGATTTTGTATGAGTTCTCTTGACTTCTTGATCTCATGACGAAACTAAGTGTTTGACCTTATGCAGTTGAATCCTACCTTGTGATCGAATCGAAGGTTTGATTTTTTCTAAGTTATGATGTTTTTTGTATTTTTTGGGGTTTTCAATATGTGTGCAACTAATATGTATGCAAAACGATTTTTTTTCTTTTCTAGAATTCAATATCAAAATGAGCTAACTAGCTAGGAATTTAAAAGATAAAATCAATTTAATATGAGATTACCTAATGCAATTTATACTATGTTTTTGTGTTTTCAAAGATGATTTTTGAACTAATCTAAGAATTGAAAATGCAAAATATGAAACTTAATCTAGAGTTGCAATTTAAACTACTTACAATAAGTTAATCTAATCAACTCTTAAATAAATATATTGAGGAAATTGCAACAACATGACTACTATTCCCAAGAGTAAATTTATGATTTAATTAACTAATAAAGCATGAAAAACCTATATTGTGGTCAACACATGAGTCTTCACACCACCCTCAAGAATCCTTGTTTTGGCAACCTATTTGTCCTCTTGTAGCAGCGGGGTCCTCCTCTCAGCAGTAATTTGAAAGAGAGCAAATGAGTGAGCTTGAGAAAGATATGAATTGGGAAAGCTTATAAAAGATTTGAAGCACTTGGGCTTGAGAAATTTGTGAGCATAACAATATTGTATGAAGTCTTTGAAGGCTTGGGAATAAAATACTAAAAGAAAAAGGCACCTACATCCTGTGAAGAGCACTAGAATGGTAATTGGAGAGCAAAGGCAAAGCTTGAAGAATGATTGCATCAATGGATTTACCTCCCATAATGCTTGTGGGAGGGGGTATTTATAGATTGGAAGGGCTCACGATAGGTGGTGATGATTAGGGATTTAAATCCCTTGATTGGAGAGATAACTGATTAGATTGGAGAGATGACTGGGCTAATTAGGGAGTGATGAAGCTATGATAGCTTATCACAGACCACAGAAATGGAGTTAGCATGAGTTTTAGAGAGGTGACACGTATAGATTAATTGAACTAATTATACATGATTGGAGGAGGTAGATGATCTCATAATAGTTCACTCTATGTTTAGGTTGAATCTATATGCAAATTGGGGCAAAAATGGAGCTTTTGGGGGCCCAAACTAAAAGAGAATTTGCATCCAAAAACATGACAGTGTCGCTTGGGGGATCCACGAGCAACTCACAGAGGAAGGGGTTTGGGTGAAAATTATAGGTTGGAGAGTGGTCTTGGAGGGATAAGGATGCAATCTATCACTAGATATAATCCAAATAGAAAAATTAAACAAGATCCCCCTTTCACTAGTAGGGTCGCCTAGCGGGGATCTAAAAAGGACAAAACTTAACTCAATTCTGAAAGTTATAGTTGGACTAGGAGGTCATTTAGAGGCCTCTAAAGGGTGGAGTGAGATGAAATGAGAATGGGAAAGGTGAAATTAGCTCATTAAGATGAAAATTGGCTATGTATGCAAGGCTGAGAATGTAGAAGAATGGTCAACAAGGGTGAAAGTGAAGAAAAATTAGGATTGAGAAGAATCGATGAAGTAAGAGATTGATGTCAACGTGTCGCCAAGAGAAGCACTGATAAGAGGGTGTTATATTCACAGTTCTATGTACATGATTAGGATTACACATCATCATAGGGTCCTTGTGCAAGCTCATGCACGTTTTTAGTGCTTACAGATACATTTGTGCAATGTTGAAAGGGATTCCTATAATGAATAATCTCTAGATTACTTTTTCATTTAATAGTTTTTCTTTTTCCTCTATTGTTTCTTTCTATTTGCCTTTCCTCTATTTCCATACCTTCTATTTAGTTTTCTTTTTCCTTTCCTGCCCTTGTGTTGTGGTGGAATTTGATGCCTTAGGTTTCTTTAGAGGTGGCTATTTTGGAGTTGCTTCTACCTCTATTGTTGTAGTTTCTATGATGTGTTTCCTTTTTACTTGTTGCTTTTGACTTGCCATTGATTTTTATCCTTTCTTTTTCTTGCTGCTCATTTATGGTAGGGCTTTTGTGGCTTCCCCCTCTAGTGATTTTGCTATTTCTATTAGTGTCTGTGGTGATGAAGTACTCGATCTTATCCTTGTAGTTATCTACAATGATCTATTTTCTAATTCTTCTTTTCCCAAGGGCTATTTTATTTGTGAACATCATATTTCAAACCTTGAGGACTTTGATTTTAGGTGCTCTAAGCACTGTACCTATGGTGGGCCTACTTAAAGAGAAAGTGAAGATCTAAAATTTATTTGTCTTCTGGTGGGGTAGGGTCCTATGGTATTCCCCACTTTTATTTAATTTTCATTAGCTCTTTTGTATATGTTCTTTATCTCCTTGTTTTGTTTGTTTATCAATAAACTCCTAATATGTTCCAAATCTAACCACCCGTTTATCTCTAGGAAGGGCTAGTAGTGCCCTAGCATCTGCATGAATTAACTCATCACTTACTTTGTATGGTAGTTGTGGGATCTAGAATGTCCTCAGCTCAACTAATTCCATGAAAACATGATCTTTATCTATGACCAAGTTGAGATCTTATGCATACTTCCTCACTATGTCATATGAAATTCTATCTCTTGCCTATATTTTCTCTTGAAATGCTTTGAAGAATCTCGTATACTTAGGTATACAAGGTAGCTCCTTGAAAGCATTTTACATGCTCGTTTATTTGTAAGACAATGGTGGAATCTTGTTGCCATACCTTTCCAGCATATGATGGAAGTACATTTTATAAATAGAATAATAAATAAATAATTAGAGATCCATATTGAAATGGATAGGATTTAGATCCCTTGGTCCTTGTCAGATTTTCCATCAACTGTTCTTGGAGAACTTTACATAAATCCACCTCTTTGCCTTGGACTACCATATCATATGTGGTAAGAATAGTCGTTCCTATCACAGATCCCTCATCATTTGTATAGTAGATGTTATGGGCTATGCCTTGAGTGGAATATCTTACTTAGGGTTTAGAATCTTCTTTATGGACATGTTTCTCCCTTCGGGAGTTGCTCCTATGAGTTGGGTCACTTTCTTCTTTGAGGGTAAGTCACCTTTATTACATAAACCCATGATTGCATGGATAACTTTTTTTGTAATTAGGTGGGCTTGATCCAGGTACATGTACTCATCATGAATGCGGCCTAAAACTATGCGCATTCATTCATGTTGCATTAAGAAATTTGGGAAGTCCTTCCATATATCCAAATTGAATTTCATAACCTATTGATATTTCAAGAGGTATTATTCGGATATAGGTTTTAACAATGTTCTTCTGAGAGGTTCAAAGATGGTGCATGATTGATCTCTATTAAATTGCCATGTATGTATTTTTGCACATATTTCACATATAAACATTGGAAAGCACATCTAAGAATGCCCCAGTTGGGTCCATTTCCATGGATTTGTAAGGGAAATTCTTGTACTTTGGGTGTGGGTTGTCAGTAGCTTCAACAAGAATGGGTGTTTCCATTTTTTCTACTTCCTTTGTCTTTCCTTTACTAAAAAATCACTTCCTACTTCAAACTCTTCTTCTTTTCCACACCAAATCTCTAGACAGATTTTTGCAAGTGATTTTTTCTTTGAGGATTTTGGCTTTATGAATTTTTGATGAGGGCTCTGAATTTATTACTCTTACCTACCTATATTATTTACACTTCTTTCATTCACATGTTCCTCATGCCATGTTGCTTTTTGTTAATATTGCACTATATTACATTTTTACTTTATTTTTTCTATGGCTTTCTATTTTCTTATGTTTCCTTGTAGTATTGCTTAAGGCTTACACCATTGACATAACCTTTTAGTGGTTCATTTTGTAATGTGTGTAATTTAACTGCTCCCAACCTATTTATTTTTATAATTTTGTATGGTCTTAACCATCATTTTAGTTTCCCCTATTTCTTTAATTTGCATCATATAGGAGAACTATACCTCCTATTTGAGAAATTTTCAACTACAAGTTCCTGTCATGCCATACTTTCTGGCACTTCTTCTCTAGACTATGGTTGTATGCTACAAACAACCTTTTTCTCATCTAATCTTCCCAATTCCTCAAATCTTGCTTGTAAAGAATCTTCGTCATTTAACCACAACTTATTGGCTAGTCTAAAATTTGGTAGAATATATTTGATAGGTAGTGCCACATCTACTCCATATATTAATTCAAATGGGCAAAATTTTGTTAGTCTCTTATAAGTTGTTCTATAAGCCCACAATATTGCTAGTATCTTGATGTCCCAGTCTGTAGTGTTACCATTGGATATTTTTGTAAGTGTGGTGCCTATAATTATATTTATTACCTCACTTGCTCCATTTTCTTAAGGGTGGTAGGGACTAGCCCTATTGTGTATTATCATAAAGGTGTCCAAAATCTCCACAATTATTTTATTAACAAAATATTTTCCTTGGTCACTTGTTATGCTTAGTGGACAACAAAATCTTGTGATACTATTTTGGTAAATAAATTTGTGGAAGTGTAAGTAGTATAACCTTTAGTTGCTTCAGCTTCTGCCCACTTTGTAAGATACTCAACCCCTATTATAATGAATCTTGCTTTTGATTTATTTGTTGGGGAGTCAATAAGTCCAATAAAATTAATTGCCCCTTTTTCAATTGGGGCTTGTGCTAGTACTGGCCACAAAGGCATTTCATCTCTTAAAGTTGATCTCCATACTCTTTGAAATACATCACATTGTCTTCCATAATGATTTACATCTCTAAATAATGTAGGCCACAATAATCCTACCAGAAACACCTTTCTTGTAGTTCCTTCTCCCAATTGTTTCCTTTAGATACCTCTTCATGGGCTTCTCTTAAAATGCTATTTCTTTCATGCTCTATTACAATTCTTCTTATATTAATTTCATCCCTATATATGATATGTATTTCTCCTTCGATAAAGGTATACGGCAATGCCTTCTACAATAGTCTATCTCTTTCATTTTTAGAGTACTAGTCATGAAATTTCCCTGAAGATAATAATTGTGCTACCTCTATCAGTTCTTCTAGTACTACATTTATCCTAAATAGATTTGAACTAGGTAACTCTTCCTCTATTTGTCATGGCTCTTCTCTTGTTCAATTCTAGAAAGGTAATCAAGCCCTTGATTTACTTTACTTAGTTTCACCATGATTTTGAAATCAAATTCTTGGAATAGCAATAGCCATCTACATAGTATTGCTTGTATTACTAGTCAATTCATTAGCTACTTGAGTGTCTCATGGTCTGTAAAGAATATAGATGGTGTGGCTAAAAGGTAATGTTTGAATTTTTATAGTGTGTACACCATATCCAATGCCTCTCTCTCAATGGTGGTATAATTTCTTTTTGCTTATGATGGTTTACGTCTAGCATAGATAATTGGATGATCTTTGTTTCCTCGTGGTTGCACTAGTACTACTCTAATTGTGGTGCCTGATGCATCCACATGTACATGAAAAGGGATATTCCAATCTAGGAGAACTAGAATTGGTGCTTCCATGCTTTTTTAGCATGTCAAAGGCTTCTTACACTATTTTATCCATTGGAAAGTTCTATTTGACTTTTTCTTTGGGAGTTCTTCTATCGGTCTTGCTATTGCCACATATCCCTTGATTATTTTTCTATGGTACCCAGTATATCCCAAAAACATTTTTTACTTCTATTACTATCTTTAGAGTTGGTAGGTTTAAAATTATAGCTATCTTCAGTGGGTCAACCATCAATCCTTCTTTGCATATTATGTGGCCTAAGAGTGTTCCAAAAAATATTGTAAATATACATTTCTTCAAGTTTAATGAGATTTGTAGGCTTTGACGTTGCTTCAACATTAACCTCAATACTTGGACATGATGCTTAATTAGTCCATAGATTGTCCAATCATACATGCATACCTCTCAAAATATATGGATGAAGTCCTTAAAGGCATTCATCATAATCCTATAAAACACAATAGGGACATTATTTAAACCAAATGGAATTACAATATACATAAATGATCCCCATTCACTTGCAAATGTGGTCTTTGATTGATCTTCTTCCTAAATTTTTACTTGGTGTCATCCTGAGACTCCATTTGTAAATGAGTATATCACCCTTCCTCCTACTAATTCTAGTATCTCTTCTGTAAAAGGAGTGAGGAATGGTTTGTGTATGTAGGCTTTGTTCAGTTCCATGAAATCAATGCATACTCTTATTTCACTAATTTTCTTATGTTGAACAACCATGGGGATTATCCATTCTGGGTCTTTAACTGGTTTGATGATTCCTCCTACTAATATTTTATCTAATTTTGTTTTGACTCTCATTTTAACATTGGGGTTCAGTCGATATGGTTTTTTTCTTTGTGTTTTGGCTCCTTCAACTATATTTCCATGGTTCCTACCTCTTTTTTTATACCTTTTATGTCAATAAAAGTCCTAAGAAATAGGTTTTCATATTCTTTTAATACTTCTGCTACTTGCATCACTTGTCTTTCATCCCAGTAATCTCCAAATTTGGCCAGCTTAGGGGTTCCTTCTAAAGCTATATTTTCTTCTCTAGTTTTTAATGGTTTGTTGAAGTATTTTTTAATATCATTAGTGATCTCTCTTTCTCCTTATTCCACTTCTATTTTTAAGTTTGAAGGGTTTTCTTCTTCTTTGGGTTACATAATCTTTCTAGAGGTGCCACATAACTTTTGCAGTGGAGTTTTAATCTTATCCATCCATTCTATTAATGTATAGATACATTTTTCCTTTGGTGGTATAGCTTGATGTTCTTTGAAAATGATTATGTCTGCCGAAGATAAGATTGTTTGATTCATATTTTGGACTGCATTGTGGATCAACCTGTCATTATCATGGAATGCAAATGTTCTAAAGAGATCATCTTGTACCATCATCTAGCTTCTATTTTTCCATCTTTTTTCTTGATTAATGTACCAAGTTTTTATAATAGGTGATAACATGTCCAATAGAAAAGTTGGGTATATAACCTTTCATCATATTCTCTCATATTTGTCCATTCCCTGATGCAATTTTGAAGCTGTGTCTTAGGTTCCATCCGGCCACAATATTTTGGAGTGATTTCCAGTATCCTTCTTCTAGCAAGTATCTAATTTTATAAGAGCTAAAAATGCTTTCCAAGTTGTGATATTGGGTTTTTGGGTGTACCACCATCTTGTCACACTACATACTAGGGTATCTTGAAGAGATTATATTCTTAAATCTTCTTTCCTAGATACCTTTCCCATACTCTACAGATATGTTAACAAATCTCCTACCCCAGAATACCGAGGAAGCTTAATATGAGAAATGCCACATGAGATGTGGTTCAATTGTCTTAAAATTTTAGTATGTTTCTTATTTTCATGGTTTCCTTTTTTTTTTTGCATTATGCGATGGGTTCCCATCACTTGTGGTATCTTGAGAAAAAAAATTCAACTGTCCTCAAGCTACAAATCCTTCTCGCACCAAGTATTTTTCTAGATCTAACTTATGGCTTGTCCTAAAGCTAGGATTCTATAGCATCCGCACTATCAGCATTGTAATTGTTGCTATCAACCATGATTTATCCCTCTGAGTTAGGCTCATGCATGGTGTCATTGACTAGTATTCTCAAAGAATACAGTGCTTTTGGTTATTCTTCTTCAGTTTCTTCTTGCGGTACCTCCTCTATGTGTGAATTACTTATATCAGTGTGTAGAGGTATATGTACTACCTTTTTATTGTTAAAGAATGAGATTTCTTCTTTATAGGAGTTGATTATACCATTATAATTTATAAACCATTCTAATTTTAGTATAATGTTGTAGGTATCAAAGGGTTCATTCATCTCTATTACTTCAAAGTCTACTCTATTCTTGATTCCCATCAAATTAACTTCTACGCTCCCCCAAGTTCTAACTATACTGATAGCGACACCATCTGCAAGGACAATGTTATAAGTGGTATCTTATAGTGTCAGCTTCCCAAATTCTTCCCAAACTCTTTTAGGTACTATGCTAATGTTTGCTTCAAGGTTAGCCAATACATACTTCAAATGTCTATTGTTTACTCTAAGTTCTACTAGAATTGGTTTCTTCTTCCATCTTCACGAGGTTTTTGTCACACTTTTAATTTAGGGTATGGAAATTAGATTTATTGCCTTGTATTTTGAAAATTGTTTTAGTTTTTCTATAATATTGTCTTCCTATACAAAGTTTACTAATGCCTTTAAGAGTTGAGCATTCCTAAGTTCTAAAAAACATGCTCTACGGTATTCTTCAATTCTCTTTTCTTGTAAAATTATTCTTCTAGTATATTTGACTATTTGATCATGTTTTTATCTTGTTGTAAAATATTCTCCTTCATCATTTTTTTTGTTTCCTCTTCTAGTTCCTCTTCCTATATTTTTCCTTTTGCAGGTGTTAGTTCCTCCTCTAGTTATTGTTGCAACTTTGTTTTTCCTCCTATCTTTCAATAGATCGCTTCCTTAGTTTTTCCTTCTTTGCTAGATATTCCCTCTTCAATTATTCTTCTTCTATTAAAATTGGATTAATCTTCCATGTCTTCTTCATTCACCCTAGTATTGTTGCATCTTCAAGCTCCTTGAGCATCTTGTCTAGGTATTTTCCTTATGATTTTTACTCCTTTTGTTGCATTAACACCTAATAATCCTCACTTTTGGTTTATGGAAGAGCATTTTTAAAATATTGTTGTGCATTGGTATAGGTAAATATATCATGACTAGGGTCACTATAAAAACCACAACTCTTCTTCTTTTCCTCTTGGCATTAATTAGAATAATGTCCCATTTGGCCACACCTAATGCAGGTTGTATCATTTCTTCTTTGTCCATGACCTCTTCCCCTGTCACGTCCTCCTCTAAATTGTTGTAATATTCTCTATTATTATTGAAAGTATAACTAATTGGAGGTTTCTTAGTAGTGATTTGTGGAGGAGCGAATTGTGTTGCATGGACATTATGTTTATTTGTCCATGTTGGTTGTTTATATCCATGGTCATAGAAAGGTCTTTCTACTAATCCTTTAGCTCTAACTATTCCTATATGGATCGGGGACCATTATATTCACACCGATGGTTGCACCAAGGTTCATGTTCCTCACTTTCCCTTGGTCTAAACAACAGGGATGGACAATCATCAGTCTCATGGTTATCCCATTCACTGTAAATTCCATATTAGATACATTTTAACTTTCTTGGGGCAAATTGTAGGTCAACTTTAAGTGTGACAACCCCTTTTATCCCTTCATCATTAGGCACTCATTCCATAATGACCTTATTCTACAAAATAAGTACACCAAATCCTCTTCCTCTAGATTGGTGGTGTTATCAAGTTATTCTCACTTTTAGCTAATATATCATTCTTGATCTTTATCTTTTCCAATTCTAAGCTCATTCTTTTCTTTCTATCTCTTTATCTTTTCTTCCCCAAGGCTATGCTTCTATCCTTCATGTTAACTTTACCATGTTTAAGTATGTCTTAAAGGTTCTTCCATCTAGTGCAGTTCTTACTTTTGGTAGAAATCCTGACACAAACCATTCTATCCTTTATTTCTCTGTTAGTTGTTCTTCTATTTTTCTTACAACTTCCTTAAATTTGATGTCAAATTCCTTAATTGTTTCTCCTTTTTGTATAATTTCCCTCATCTTGTTGACACTTTCTAATAGAATTTCAAGAGATCCAAAGTTAGATAAAAGTTCATCCTTCACTTCAAACCATTCTTTATCATGTTCAAGGTATTTCTTCATGAACTATTTGAGGGCATCTTTCCTTAAAGTCCCTATGAAGTCATAAAGTTTGGCCCAGTTACTTTTGGTTGCATTCATTCTTCAGATTGATTCTAGCACAAATATTGTTCAAAGGCTTCAATAGTATCTTTTCCAAAAATGGGTAATTTCATATTTTGGTCCATATCTAGTGTTTGTTCTCTAGATTAATTGTTAGGTGAATATTCTTCTCCTCTTTGTGGTGGATTACACCATCTTGTTCTAAGATCTTTACAAGTTTTCCCCTTTCTACAATTTATTTTCTTTGCTAACTTCCTATTTCTCCCTTTATCTCTTGCTAATTTGATCTCAAAGAATTTAGTTCCTAATATCTCTATGTAATCTCTTATAAATTCTCATGGTTGGTTTTCTCTTGTCCTAGATGAGTCACTATATACCTTCCGAAAGTACTCTTCTTGTCTTATTTGGCATGGGGGATGACTCTTGGTCTAGTGGATTCACCTCTTCATGTGACAATTTCAATTTAGGAGACACTTTTCCATTAGTTAATGACATTTCATTTGTTAATATAGGGCTTTTCCATCCTTCATTAATCATATGAATTGTGTCCATGATAAGGTTTTCAAACAAGTTCTTAATTTCTTTTTCTATTGCATTTCCTTATTATTATACAAGTTCTAATCCTTTGTCATCTTGAATCCACACTCTTTCTTACTACTATATCTAGGTAATTTATATTAAAATTTAGAGGTTTTAGTTTTGTAAAATAGTTCAATAGTTCCTCAAATCCTTCATTAATTGTAACTTTCAAGTTAGTTAGATTGGGATCCAAATGAGGGTTTCGAGTCAAAATTTTGAATGACAAAGCACCTTTGCTTCTACAACCTTCTTCTAACACCTCATTAGATACCACACATTCTTCAATCTATTCTTCCAACCTTTGTAAAATTTATATTGTTTTATTATAATGGATATTGAGTTGCTTGGATGTATCTTTGTTATAGACCAATGTAGTTAACCTTGGTTACTTTATTTGTGGAATTACATTAATCTCAATAGATTTCTTTGTTGCATATGTTGTCTTTGATGTCAAAAGAATGATGATCAATGATGTAAAAAGAGTGGTAATCATTGATGTCAGAAGAATGGTTAGAGTAGTCAAAGAGTGATGATCAGAGGAGCAGACAAAGGAGTGATGATCAGAGGTGTTGTGAGGTGAAGGATATGGTGATAAAATTCATGAGCATGTTGTTGGATCAGTATCATTTGTAAACACTTGTGCCTTATCTTCTAAAGTTCATGGACAGGTGAAAGTTATCAAGTTGCAAGATATGCTAACATAAAGAAATTGTGACCTTTTGTTATGTTTGTTGTCTATGGTATTATGAATGCTGCATTCATTGCCTCTTGATGAAAATCTTTGTATGAGATATGAAGGAAAGTGTATAAGGTTTCAATTGTCAAAGGCATAGGGAATTGTATTGTTCGAGCTTAGATGATTGTACCGCATTCTACCAGACTCAAAGAGATGACATTGTGGTTTGGAGGATAACTAGGGATTGACAGGAGGTATGCATGTTTCAAGGTTCAAAGCATAAAAGTTACCATAGAGCTTTTTTAGAGCTAGTAGAGCAAATACATTGGTGATACAGTGTTGTTACAATTTCAAAAGCACAGTATAACGCTCCACATTTCTCTGCACTTGAAGATATAGCTTGGCAATTTGGAAACTAGGTAAAACAAAGATACAACCATGATAAACTCAAGTTTCAAAGGATACAAAGTACTACAGAGTTTTCCAGAGTTAGCTAAGTAAGAACAAATCATGTTATTGTTTAGGGTTATTAGAGGGAGAAAGTAAAAGCCACTGCATTTCACCGCACTTTAATATTTGGCTTTGTTGTTTGAAAGGTAAGTTTAGATGGTTTGTATGTATGCTTAGTTCAAGTTTCATGTGTTTTGGTGTACTGCAAATATGTTTCTCAATGTTCTGTATCTAGACAGGGTTACTAGACTGTTTAAGGGATACCAACATCAATGTATGATTGCTTACACCAACAAGGAGCATGAAATGATAAAAGAAGCATATGAGAAGACTTTAAAGATCACAAAGTGCTCGTGGCATGAATTGCATGATGATATCTCTCTTCTCTGATACCACTTTAGGTCTGGAGCTAATGCATGAAAAGATAAGTGTTTGCTAAGCCAACTTGGTGTGTTTAGATGATTGTGACATGTGTATGGAAGTGTGTGCCAACAGGAAAAGTTGGGAGAAGGTAAAATAGGTCCAGTTGATCACTTGATATGAACTGCATAATGAGATTTGATTCGTACATTATTGTAGATGATTTGGGAGTCGACGTGTTAGGATGGTCACACGTTTCATGTTACACATTTCATTAAGGCTGATAAAGATGATGTTTTTAAGACTTGTAGAGAATATATATGAAGGACGGAAGATTGTTTCAAGAGTAAGGGAGGAGTAAGAGTATGTGAGTGTGTGTATCTGTGTGAAGAAGACAAATGATTCAAAAGTTGAGAAGGAAATCTAAAGATTATAATGCATGATTCATCACAGAGGTGATATTGTGTTGTGTTGCGGAGGTGTATTGAAGATAGCAGAGTTGTTTGAGTAGAGGTGGTGAAGTCATATGTTAGTTTGAAAGGAGATGATGATGTGGAGGTGATTGAACCAATAAAATTAGTCAAATGTTTTGGTGTAGAGGTTGGAGCCTCTTCTTGTAAGTGTTGTAGCACTTTAGGGAGTTATTACTTCCTTTGGGTTGGAGCCCATAAAATTGTGTATCAGGGAGTCATTGCTTCCTTTGGGTTGTATCACATAAAAATAATTGTAAATTTATTTTAGTTGTGAGGTTAGATTTGGATAGTAGATCCAAGCAGCTTGCTCGCTGTGGTTTTTCCCTTCTAGGGTTTTCCACTTAAATCTAGTATTATGGTTGTGTGGTTGTGTGATTGTGATTTGAATCACATAGTTTGCTTCATTATCTGTTTAAGGCAATAGAAAGATTTTGTTGATAAAGTTGAATTGGATTAATTTGTGGCATATACCGATTCACCCCCCTCTCATTATATCAGAGTGTTCTAACATTCTTATGTTCAACTACAACCCCTCTAGCATGCTCATTTATGTTTAATTCTTCTACCAATAGATTTTCCTCTTCTTCAATATTTCTAATAGAAACCTCCTTGGTGTGCTCAAATTTCCATTCATTATTTTTACTAGCAACAACCCTTTTGGTGTTCTCTACCTCTTCCTTAGTAGCAGCTTCCCTAGGATGCTCTATCTTAGCTTGTTCTGTCTTTTCCATTCTTTTGTGGTATCTTTCCCACCTCTCCTAAACTATTGTTAATTTCCTTTCCTCCATGTTCAACTCAATTTTCAAGACATTTTCTTCCCTAATCTCTCTTTTATTTTTAGTGTCTCCTTTTTTAATGGGTGTTTTTGATTTGGGGTTCCATTAGTCCTTTTATGCATCCCTTACTAGCTTAATCTTTTTCTTTTTTTCTAGAAGTTTTATCTCTTTAAAGGTTCTTCCAAGATCCCCCCTTTCCATTAATCATCCCCTAAGTGCCTAACCATCTCTCATGAGGCTAGAACCTAGGACCTTCTATCGCAAATCATGAAATCCTATTTCTTCTTGACTATGTTCCCTTTTAAAATGTAATTCTTTCTTACTGCAGTTGATCTATCTATTATTTAGATCCTTCTTTTACTTATTTTACCAAGTTTCTTTTCTATCACAAATGTTATACCTTGTAGCTTTTAGACCTCTCTTATATCCTTTTTACTAGGGGTTCAACAATGGAACCAAGATGTTGGCAAGTATGGTGTAGATCAGAGATTTGTGCTTAGGTACTTGGGAAGTTGTATTTATACCCCAGTGTTAGGGATAAGAAGAGAGTTAAAGTGACTATGATAGATTACAAAAGGTTGTGATAGGAAATAGCATGTGTAGTTAATAAAAAATAAATAAACAACTATAACATTCATCATAACAAGAGATTACTTTGTGGTATCTTATATTCATATATATAATAGGAGATTACATTCAAGTATCTCCATTCACTTCTCATTCTTACAATCATACTCATGTATGGATATATGTCCTATTCTATACGTATTTCATTCGATTGTTATGTGTATTTTCTATCTTCTTTTCCTTTGTCTATGATTGTATGTTGACCCTTTCTCTCTCTATCCTCTCTCTTATTCTCTTTTGTCCATGTATATCTTTATATTGACTATTGGTTAGTTATTCTTACATTGCTAACTGTACTTCTTCCTTTTTGTCTTTTTGGCACTTTTACTTACACCTAAGTATAAGTAAAGGGTGTGTCTCCTTATTTTGCTTTGTGTCATTTGACTTGTTTGTTGGCACATTATTTCTGTAGTGGATGATTATTCTAGTGTTGGATCTATTTTTCTAACAATTCTCATAATTTATTGAGATGAGAGCATGAAATTTAGACCCGAACAAGGTCCTGCATTCAAGCAAGGAAGAAAATATGAATTGCAAAGGGCCCAAGAGAAAGAACTTTTAGGGAAGCAATAGAACTTGAATGTATGTTATGATTATACAAAAGGCAGGGTGAAATTACCCCTGATCGAGCAATGATTCTACTCTCTTCTAATGATAGGGGACTAAACACTTCAAATAAAAGATGCTTTTTCAAGTGTCAATTACACTTACAAAAGTGTGATATAACTTTAATTTAGGAAATAAATTTAGGTTGGGAGGAGGTGACCACTATGATACAATTAATTTAGAAGCAGTGACATAGATCTTTTGTTGAAGCAAATGGAGCTTTGGGGGGTTTGGGAATAATCGAGTCTCCTCTTTCTATAGACATTTCCATGGTGGCCTTTGGAAGCAATTGCCAACTTTATAAAGATAAGAGTTTGGTTGAAGGTCTATATTTCTCCCTCTTCAACACTTATGGACCCATGGATCACATACTCAAGAAGATATTATGGAATGAGATCAATCTATGACTTGCTAACTTGCAAGAGGATCTGGTGGTTTTAGGTGGTGATTTCATTGTGGTCACTTGTTCTTGAGATAAAAGAAGAGTTTCAAGGCCAACTCAATCTTAGAAATTGATTTTGTCTCCAATAAAAATGTAATTTGACTTAGAGGCAAATAATGGTAGATTCACTTAGACTAATGGTGTAGGAGCATCCTAGGATCATGAGTAATCTTGTATCAGCCAAAATATTTCCTTTATGTCTTGTTTGTGTTGCTCAGTTCTTTGTAGTAATGTTCATACATTTTTTGTAGTTACTTGAAAGTGCATTTTAGCTCTTTTGTGATAAAGGTTTAGTTGTGCATTATCACTAAGATCTTATATTGATTATGTGTTATTGTCATTGCTTTATAGAGGTAGTGTGTTCATCTTCACATGTCCATATGTTTATTTTGATGCCACAAGTATTATGTCAATTATGGCTTACCACACCCTTCAGGAGAGATTACAAGTTATGTCACTGAATTAGACTTCATGCCAATAAATACTGTTATCAAAGGCTTTATTGGTCTAAAGGAGGTTTGTGTTAATAGACACGTTGAGATTGGTAGCTTATATCTTGTCATGCTTTTAAATTCTCACCTATGGTCATCTACACATTTCATAGCTATGTGTCCAAGTTTTATTCATTTTTTATGAGTAATCAACAATATTGGGAAAAGATGTGTTGTAAACTTTTCATAATGCTTATAATGTAAAATGTAATATTTAATTGTGGTGCATCTAGGAGATGTGGATACCACATGGGTTAGACATTCTTAGGGCCACTTTGCATGTTGTATGTGATATTGGGATTAATATTTAATGTGGGTTGCACATTGGGAAAATACTTAATATTGGGAAAACTTAGTACCAAAAGGGAAAAATTAGTACCAAAAAGTAAATGAGGGGACATGGTTTTGGAAGCTCATGGTTTTGAGGCACATGGTTTATGTAATACCACTTAGTGGTTTTGTGTAGGTTTGTCTTTATAAAAGCAAGCACATTAGTAGTTTTTGAGGTTGGATTGCATAACCTTTGGTTTGTTGGCTAAGGTTGGATTAAGCATCTCTTATAGGTTAAAATATGCAAGGAGAGGAAGCATGGATTGGGATGTGTGGTTACATGATTCTCATTTGCTTGTTCACATGAAGTGTAATTAGAGAGCTCCATGCTTCAAAGGCATTGCATAGAGACTCTGTGAATGTATTGTAATCTTTTTCATGGAGATAATACCTTGAGTGTGTGAGTGGTTTTGGAGGCTAGGATTTACCTCACGAGGGTTTTCTCAAGGTACATCTTGTGTCATCTTGATGGTATGTTTGTCTATATTCTTGCATGTGGATTTTGAAAACTTGTTTGCATATTTCTCTCTCTTAAGGTTACGTGGAAATATTTTATATTGCTACAAATTTCCTCTAAATAATACAAACCATTTATTATTTTTGCCTAGATCTTTATATCTTGACATAGGAGAAGGTAACAAGTTTTTGGTCAGTGCTAACTTAGTATATCATTGATAGTTGTATAAAGGTGGCAGAGACTTAGTGAAAGAAGAGGAAGGAAAATTAAAAGGCGTTGTAGATCAAAGAGGTCAAAGCAAGGTGAGAGAAGAAAAAGAAGATCCTCTAACATGTTCCTCATTATACCCCTGTACTTTTGAATATCTCATTGTAATTGAAGGATGACGCTAAGGTATGATTATAATCCCTAGTGGTGGAATTTTTAATATAATATGTTGTTGTGAATCGAAATAATTCAATGCATGTTGGTTTCAATTCCCCTGTGTGTTTTCAAGTGTTTTATAAATATTCATTAATTAACTATGTAGATAGGCATACTCTAACTACACCCTCTATAGCCAATTGAACCTTAAGTCAAGTGAGAAGAAAGAAGTGAAGATATCTTCCAATGTTGAGGTGTTGGGAAGAAGATATCTAAGGTATTGAATTTTTGGGAAGAATGGCAAAGTGAGGTAGTCAACAACAACTAGTGTTGGATCTAGAAGATACTAAGTAAGATGCCTCCACGAAGAGTTAGGGTAGAGGTCAAGGAATTACCAATATTGTAGGGAAATTAGAAGAGATGTTTTAAGAAATATCCAAGTAAATTTAGGAGATGTTGAAGAGGGTAGAAAAAGAGGTCATGTACCTAAATAGGATGAGAGTGATGATGAAGGAATAAAAAATGAAGAAGCTACGTAACAAAATGATGAAGAAGATGTATATGAAAGATACTTAAATTAAGTACTTCTTAGTGTTTGTCTTAGGAAATAGTAAATTATTTTCTATGTATTTAGATGTAATAAATCAAATTATCAACAATATATAGATCTAAAACTACACTAAGTCAATGTAAACAATAATTTAGGTGTTGGTAATTGAAATTGTAAAAATAGTAATGTTATTGAAAAACTAGGAAAAGGTTAGTGTAAGAGTTGGTATAGAATGCTCTATACCATGCAAGATTTGGCTACAGAGGTAGCTACCCAAGATCTAGGAGCTTTAATGAAAGCACAAGAGAGGCCCAACATGAAAGAATAATTCTATTTTATCCAAGGATGAAAATATACAATATACATGAATATACGTCATGAATAAGATTACAATGAGAAGCCCTTGGCTATATAGTCCAAGGTGAAACATAGGACAACATAAGATTATGAAAAGTGTCACAATCATATGACTTGAGGCACAAGGAGATAACTATCCTTAGTGTACCCTAAGTATGCCTTAAGTAAACTTAACTAAACAAGTGTGAATAGGACCTAATGTGGAACCAGTTAGGTAATATACCTTGTTCACACCAATAATTAGAATTACATGTTTGATCAAGAATCTAAATCTAAAAATGTATTTAGGAGGATGGAGATAAGGTCCTTGGAAATTTTGAGTGAGATCTGAACACTCTGAAACTTGGGAGCTACTGCCTACATAGGGAATATTCTAAATTACATGCTTTTGTATAAATGACAAGCACTAATTCATTATGATCGTCTAGGACTAAGCATAAGATCCTCGTTACACATTGAATTATTATAAGAGCATAACATTAACATTGGATCAACACTCTAAGCCTACTACATGAATTTTTGTTCTTTTCAACCACCATTTTGTACCATTGACTTGGTAACAAGGTTTTAACCAAAGGAGAACACTCGACCTAGCAAGCTCATAAATAATGCCTATCAACACCACCCCTTTTAGACCTAGGTTGTAGACATCGAGGCAAACTAGTTCTAAACATAAAAATCAAATAAGTTTATATCTATATGTACAAGTTTAGTTTTGTAATTGTGAAGCTTAGTTTTTGTATCATTTAGAATTTGACCCAAACAATTTGTGGGTGAGTCACACTATAGTGGGACACATGAACTGTCTTCTTTGCTAAAGGAGGCCTTCTAGTGACTATCACTCACATGGAAAGAGCTAGTCAAGTGGAGGTAGGATCGAGGAGTTGTTTTGCTCTCTTTCTTGAAGGAGCAAAACATCGCGGATGGAAATTGGGTTTTGTGTTATGTGTGTGTTTTGACTATCGTTCCTATGAATAGATTCTATTGCTATTGATGTTGTGATAATTATATGACCCAAAGGGTCATGAGTCCTATGTCTCCTAATCCTAGCATGAAAGTTGTTTTGTTCATTGATAAGTCAAAGATGTTCTTGTCTCCTTTCTTTGTCTCGTTAGACCTGTTTTATCAAGAGTTGTTAGTATCTAATGCATTTTTTATGTTCTTGTTCTTCCCTTGCTTGTTCTATGTTTTGTTGATGAATTAGATAGGGGAAGTTCTCCCCAATCTTATCAAGGAAAAATTGTATCCAATCTTCCCTAATGCCTAGGCACGTTGAATGCTTGGAAATAGAGGGAAGTGTTGTGCTTCACATTGAATGTGTTTAAATTGATGTTTACCTCATGATGGAACTGATGGTTTCTCCTTGTTTGAATGTTTGATTTGAATTAATGTTTACCTCATGATGGGATTGAGGGTTTTAATCTTGTTTGAATCTCTAAGTTTTCCTAGTGTTTTTTGTAATTTTCTTATGAATGCACCCTAGATGTATGCAAAACAATTTTGTTTTCTTCTCTCCAAATAATATAAAAGATGTCTAATTACCTAAGAATCACTATGGATTGGAGCTATGAAATCTAAATGCAAAAATAAAAAGGCTCACGAGGTCCAACATGAGAATAGAAATGCTATGGAGATAATTAGCAACGAAAAGCAAAAGCAAGAGCACAATACTGAATTTTCTTCCCCAAATGCATAGAAGAGGGGGTATTTATAAGTGGAAAACCAACACCAAAGGTGATTGTGATTGGGGAGTTGATTGAGAGTGAACACTAGTTGTAGAGGTGATCACAGGAGAAGAAATGAAGTTAATACTTGACTGATTGTAAGATAACTAAGATTGATTTGGAGATGATATTGGACTGATTGGGAGTGTTGAAAAATTTAGAAGGAATTATCATTCAATTAGAGAAGAAGACTCATGCAATCAAGACTCAATTTGGAGCATATTAAAAGACAACAGGGTCACCCCTTTCAGAAAGTGGTCACCCCTTTCACTAGGGCAAGTCACACCTGGTGATCTTGCTCGAGTTGCTAGGTCACTCAAGGATATCCTAAAGTCATAGGGGGTGACCCACAGAGGAGGTTTTACACAAGTGATTTTCAGGGCAGAGAATTATCTAGGCAATGTAAGGATGGTTTTGTAATACCAAAACTAGCCATAGGGTCTATACAAGGTGTTCCACCCCTTTCACTAGGGAAAGTCACCCTTGGAGATCTTATTTTAGTTGCAAGGTCACCAGGAAGATCCTCTAGTGATAGGAGTGACCCAAAAAGGAAATGTGACATGAAAATTGAAGCTAGAGATGGAATGAGGTTAATTAGATGACTCTAAAGGGATGAAATGAGGCAGATTGCCCTAGGGAACATGAATTTCCCCTCTTGTGTTCAAAGTAGAATCAAGGTTAGAAAGTGATGAGAAAGATTTGTCAAATTTTGGTCAGAAGGCAAGCTAGAAGGTGTGTAGGACCGTAGAAGGTTAGTTTAGAGGTTAGAAAAAGCACAAAAAAGATGAAAAATTAACAAAGACACGTCACCAAGAGGAATATTGCTAAGAGGTATATATATTCACACTTACATGTATGTGATTAGGACTATAGCTCATCCTTGGGCCACCATGTAGGCATGTGCATCTTTTTTATACTTACATATTTGCCCCCTCGAGGATGGTAGTCTATATGAAGGGTAGGTACCATTCCTAAACTAGGATTTTACCTATTGTCATTGTTCTACATTTGTACTTGAAATATCAATTGTTAACTCAACTTCATGATGTATTCAAAATAAGTCACTGTAATATAAATAAGAAGATGTGCCATTGACACACAAGATATACCTGAGTCATTTTGTTTCATCCTGAGGACCTGTAAGAATGAAATATACATAAAACAAGGACATGGAAAGCACTAAAAAAGTTAAAACCAACCAAATACCTAAATGCAAACTAAACTAAGAGAAGGGAGAGGTGGATCAAGAGGTAGAGTGATCAAACCATAATAGAATTGTGTGAGTGAAAATGCGACAGAGAGAGTTTGACAAGGAGATCATTTCTATGGCTACTAATCTTCCCCATACTAGTCATCAGGTGCAAGAAATGAGAAAACCCCCTTTTGAAAACTTATATTTTTCTTTTGTTGATTTCTTGTAATGAATCTATTAATTTTCGAGTTTATTCATTGTAATGGCCCAGATTCTTGCCTTTTGTCTTTTAGTGAGTTTTTATTTGTGAAAATTTTATCATTTTTAATTATTTCTGAGCAATTTTTATTATGCTTGTCCACGGGGTAGGGTCGCCCCTTTAACCAAGGCAAGTCACCCCTAGAGATTCAGCTTGCAACTTTGGGTTGCCCCTAAAGATCAACCCTGCTAAAATGGATGACCCACTAGAAGATTGCTAGATGGAAATTTTGAATGCTTTGATACTTCTGTCACTTAGTTTTCTCTACTTTTTCATACTAATTTCTTTATTTAGTACAATTTTTTTAGTCGATATATGATTTTTTTGTGAAAGTTTTGAATTTTTTGTACTTTTTTTTGTCATTTTTTAGATTGACCAACTATCTAACATGCACTTTCTTTATTCTTGACAGGAGATGCACATTACATGGAATGTGACCCATCGACAATTTTGTTTTATAGAGTCCCTTGAGTCCTTATCTACTAGAGATCTTGCCATCTTGAAGAAGATGGGTTTGGACAAGATAGTTTGTGTTCCTATCATACATCCCTCTTCACGCATATACTGTGACATCTTGATGTATTGGGATGTTGATTGAAACACATTTTGATTTCCTTAGGTATCTAGAGAGTGGACAATTACTTTATATGATGTTTATCATATCCTAGAAGTTCTTGTCAAAGATGATTAGCCTGCTCTTCTTGAGAGTGTGTTGGGTGAATATTTTGTCATTTAGCTAATTAATAGCAAAATGGTTATATTGCCACAGCTATGATGAGATAGAGTCTCTCCTCTCAGTAAGGGGAGGTTCCCTTTAGACAATGAGTTCTTTCTAATAAATAACTTTTAACACTTATATGAACTAAAACTATACTTGGTATATTTTCATTGCATCCTATTCTCTTTTTTCATAATAGATGTTTTTCTCTTCAAAATCATAACTTCAACATAAATGATATTCAAGAACTTCTAAAATGGGACAAACCATAGAAACACAAAGTCGTCTATTGCTTGGCCTATTTCCCACAAATAAACTTGATTGAATTCAAGTGTAGCTCAAAGTCTCACCTCTCACTCAATATGATATAACTAGATTGAACACAACAGTTTACATCACAAAGTATTTAAATAATTCTATTCTCACAAATGTAAACACAAACTCCCATAATGAGAAAATAGCACAAAGTCTATTTAATCAGCACAAGAACACTTCTCTCAATTTTCAATAAACTCCACGATTCTAGAAATGATTCAATATAATATAACACCAATGACATAAGAACACTGATATCATAAAACAATATGATTCAACTCAAAGTTTGATACTCAAACTGCTTGCTTATATTGATATTCACTTGAAATTTTGATAAACATGAAAAGCTCAAAGTCTTGATATGTTTTCCAATCCGGCAGAGTTTCTTTGCAATAGATAAAAGTTAGGTATTACAATAGAGGCCCTCTTTATTTATAGGGAAGAGCCTAGAGCAAAAATACGAAAATTTAACTACTTTGACTTATTCAAACAAAAGAGTCCTATTTGACTTGTGACTTCTTTTGTCTCACATGTAATTACATTTGAGAAAAATACATGTGAGTATGTCCACAACAAAATTCAAATTACATCTACAAGACTGAAAATAAACTAAGGCATTGAAAAGGAACTTCAGCTACCACCATCGTTCTTCTTCAAAAAGTTTTTATACATAGTTTGTACTACTGCCATTTCATATAAATCAGGCTTAGTTGTATTATCTAAGATGGTACGAGCCCTGAGAATTGCATCTTTGATCGCTTTTATCACTTTCTCATGTTTTTCAAGATTATCCTTCAAATTTGCAAAGGTTGAGTGATGATCATAAAGGCTATCCATTGAAACCACTGTAGGCACTTCATCTTCAAACTTTTGTTGAACCATCTTCTCGAAAGCATCTATCATCTCCTCTCCTGAGAGAAACTTATGATCCTCACCTATTAGAGTGCATGGTAGTTCCTCTAATCTGTGTACAAGTGAGACATTACTATCTTCACTATTTTCTCATACTTGGCACAAATCATAAAGTAAGCCTCTTATCACCTTGATGCGATGGGTAATGGATTCTTTAGTCTTGAGATAAGACTCTCGATTTGAAATGACACCAATGGCAATCAAATTCTTTATCTTGATTTTCTTCATCTCAATCCATTCCTCTAAACTATTCTCTTGATTTTGAAGTTCTTGAGAAAGTAAATCAACAATATCATCTAACTCAGCTTTTGCCTTTGCCATTTTTTCCTTTCTTTCCACTGTGGTTTTCAAAAGAACTCTACCTTGTGCCAATAATTGTTCCACAATGTCACTAACCACTCTTCCTCTGGCCTGAACTTTCTCAACCTTTTGAATCAGAGGGTCTTCTACAGTCACTACCATGGGTTCCACAATCTCAGATGATTTTACTATTTTCTAAAGGATAACAGCAAGTTGTTATGCCTTTGCTTTGTATTGCTCTTTTTCCTTCTCTACCTCATCATATTTCACAAGCAATGAGCTTGGTGTAGCTTGAAAATCTGCCTTGATACCTTCATGAGTCATCTTACCTAACTCAACTCTAGAAACAATATAATCATTCATATCAAAGGTATCTGTAGTAGCATCATCTGGTGGCTTAGCAATTTTTGCATACCTGACTCCTTTTTCATCAATAAGCCTAGAAACAGTTTTAGGCTTCTTCTTCTGAGTCTTTGGTTTAACAGGTAGTAATTTCTCAATATCAATATGATCCAGTGAGATAGCCTGCTTTTTCCTCTTGGGAGTATAGGCAGACAACCATGGAGGTAGAGTCGAGGCACCAACATTCAGAGAAGAGTCAATTATCTGTTTTGTTGGATCCATGCTCACACCTGTTATAGTAACAATAGGACTAGTGTTGTTAAAAACTACACTTGTGTCAACAACTTTCTCTGAACCATCTAGAAAATTCTCTAGAATAGTTTGTTCACCAATATCAAATGATGGGGAAGATAAACTTGGAATAGAACCAGAATATAGTAACAATAGGACTAGTGTTGGTAAAAACTGCACTTGTGTCAACAACTTTCTCTAAACCATCTAGAAAATGCTCCAGAATAGTTTATTCACCAATATCAAATGATGGGGAAGATAAACTTGGAATAGAACCAGAAGAATCAAACATGGTCCCAAAACTTGTTCTTACAGAGGGAGGAGTATTATCAGAAGACACAACAAAAATAGGTGAAATAGGAACATTTGAAACTAATGGAAGACTATCAGAAATAGAAGCATGAGGTAAGGGTGTAGAAACTTGTGATTCTGGTGGAAGATCCTTTTGAGGGGATTGGTGTGAATCACCAAGTTATTCTTGTTCTACATTCTCTTCTTTTTCTTGCTCTATGTTACTTTCCTCATGAGGTTTTTCAGTCATTTATGCTTCCTCAGTATCACCAGGTTCCTCGACATCTTATTGTTCAATCTCAATATTTTTAATCTCCATTTTATCAACATTTGTATCCTCGGCACCTGGTTCTGTGGTAGTAGAAGTTCCTACAACCTCTTTCTTACCTCCTTTAGACACAAACTTGATTTTTGGTTTATGTACTTTATAAGGAGTGTCACTTTCATTTTTTGTCCTTTTTTCTACCTTTTTTCCGATCTGCTCTTGAGTCTCTGTCTCTGATCCGGTGAGAATTTCTTTCAGACTAATTCCTTTACTTCCTAACCACACATTTGTATTGGCTAGAATTGGCTGAAATCTTTTTCTAATTGAAGTTTCCTCTTTGATAGACCATTTGACCTTTGGTAGAGGCGAGGCTTCGATATTCTCAACATTGTATTTGGGATCCAAAACATCCCTTTAATCTTCCATTCCATCCAGAATATCTGCAAGGCCCAATTCTTCAATCTAACTTAGGTGGAGTCTACAAAAATCTAGTTTTCTGATCTCATTCTATGTTCTGAGATCAGCCCAAACATCTTCAACCATTGGCATATGAAAAATTGACCTTCTCTTGATCTTGTCCTGCACACTTCTGTAATAAAAATGATCTCTTTTCTTGAAAGTCTTCATAGTGACCAGTTGCATTTCTGATTCAACTGCTTTGGCCTTGGTAGTTGATTGAACAGAGTACCTCCCAATTTCTACAGGAAACTTAATTCCTGACTTTTTTAGCTCCATCTGCTTATTGTGTACAACAATCAACTGCCTACATAGTTCCATAGAATAATTCTATCACTGGGATATTGTGGAAGCATATACGGATATCCAGGATAGTATCCCACTCTGAGGTAAGTGAAAGTTGGAAACTGTAAAAATAAACAGCCAAAAGAGTTGACCACTTCCCAGGCCTCATCTGATACTCTTTTATGCTCAAGTTCATTATTCCACAAACACATGAATACTGAAAAGAAGGCATCATTAACTCTACAGAAATGAATGATTGATCCCTTAAGAGTAATCTGTGGATAATACTCATAGACTGAAACCAACCTCCGATCGCCAACTTGAGTTAAACTAGGAAAACTCCTCATACTTGCAGCAACATACACTAGATATGAAGTCATATAAAACTTGAAAGTTGTATTGACTTTCACCAGTTGATCGTGCATAGCATTGCTGATCTGTTCTCCCTAGAAGATTTTATGTTGGCCCCTGAGAATCACTTTAATGTATGTATACATCCATTCATGAAACTTGGATGAAGAAGGGAGACCTCTGACCCGACTCAGCAGTGTAATCAAATCACTTACCTCCTCGACAAAATAACTTCTCGGGAGACCTTTAGACCATCTAGACAAATTACTCCTAGGAGTCTTCAGCCACTTACCATTAATATGTTTCTTTGCAGCTTCCGCATCTTTAACAAACTCTTTTTGCCCTTGAGGAGCAAAATCTATTTCACCAACATTCTCAATAGGAGGACACATAAATATTTTGTCAAGAAACTCTACATCTAATCTCATGATCACATTTCCTTGAGAATCAGACATAGTCCCGGTATCCCTATTATAGTGACTGGCCACCTGAAGAACAAATTTTGGGTTATGTGCTGTGACAAGAAAAGTAGCAACCAGGTGAATGTTATTGTCGATAATCTTCTGTATATACTGAGAAGGATTGGACTACTTTGTTCTATCCACAAATTTAGCCATGTCCACATGACCAATTTTTGTGTCTCTTATCTCATCCACATTAGACTACAATAAAGTCGTAGGGAAAACCCTTTGGTACTTATACTTCATGATCTTGGCTTTTGATGGGGACAGCTCTGACATCAGCTTTGTGAAGAAAATAGGAAACGGTGTCTACTACAAATGTTTTGATGAAACTACAAAAAGTCATGATCTCGTAATTAGGGGAAAAATGGGCAAATTGGGGTTACTGTGAATTGGCGATCATGAACACGAGAACATGCATTGAAGGGCTTGAGAGTGCTAAATCAAGAAAATAGGCGAAAGCGGGCCAATAGGTATTGAAAGGAAAAATTTCCCAATGTTAGGAAAATTTGTAGGGTGACATGCATGGGCGGCGATTTTGGCCGCTCCTGCATGTTAAGGTGGGTTCTTATCATGCACGGTCGACCATTTTGGCCGACACTGCATATGGAGGAAAAAATTGCAATTTGGTGTAGGGGTGGTCATTTTGACCATCCTTACATGAGGGTAAAAATGCAAGGTCTTCCATGCATGCACAAGCGGTGAAAATGCCCGCCAATGCATATTGGAGGAATAAAACTTAGATGTCAAATCAGTCAAAATGACCGCTCTAACATCTAACTGTGAAATCTTAACACATGTAGAAGCAGTAGTTTTAGCCAACTTGACATGTGTGTAAAATCAATAAGGATTTCATGTAGGGGCGGCTTTTTTCGCTGCCCTTACATGAAAGTGGGTAAAGCCGAAGGTCACATGTATCGACGATGAAAAAGACCGCCAATACATCGGTCATAAAACAAAAAACCTAAGTTTTCAAAAATTAATAAAAATCCATTCAAGAAAATGTACCTAGGTTTAAAAATAGGCAAAAATTACTGATAAAAACTATAGAAAACATTAAAAGCAAAACTAGGGTTTAGAAAACAGTAATCAAGAAACGATTCATGTACATGTGAAAACTTAAAATGTTTACAAGAAACACAAACAAACCTCCCATTATACGCATAAACCCTAAAAGAAAATAAAGACTTACCTATAAAAGTTGACCAAAACCCTAGGTGCAATGACAAGAAATAAATCTGTTCGATTCACAGTCTATACGATCCAACCGGCCTCATAGGGGGTTTGATGGTTTGTCTAAAGATAGAGACTAAAAAATAAACAAAACACAATGACTAAATTGATTTAAAAAGGTTTTTAAAAGTCGCATTAATCATGGCACAAGTGCCATTAATGTGACTATAAGTTCATTTGATTCGCCAGGATTTTCTCAAGCGACAAATTTCACAGCCTCCGCATTGGGTGTTCAACATGCGCGGGCGGCGATTTTCGCCGCTCCTGCATTTAGGACAACTCAAAACATGCACAAGCGGCGAAAAATGTCGCTCTAGCATTTTTATACCAATATAATACTAACATATACACGAGCTATGGATTTAGCCACCTATGCACATTGAAAACAACAAGACATATGCAAGAGCGGTGAATTTGGCCGCCAGTGCATATGTTCCCTGAAAATTAACTAACACCTCAAACAAGTCAGAATTGATATTCTAACATGCTTATGAATCAATTGATTTCACGAATTTTGAAACACCAACTGAGAAGAATGTCATAAGTCATTCCAAGGCGTCAAATGACTTCGCATGAGGCCAAGAAAACTTGCCTCGATTTGCAAACTTAGAGTGTAGGCTACGAAACCAACAAGTTTCATAGGGGTCGTCCTACAAAATGAGTGCAACTGATTTTGAGGACAACAACTGGCTCTAAATGGGTAACTTCCTTTGATTGTTCTTTGAAATGATCAAAGGGAGAAGAATCCAGCCTCTAAGTGCTTTCATCCATGCCATTAGGCCATAGAGTCAAGCTACCAAAAGGAAAAAGACACAAAAAGACTAAACAAAAAAGAAAAAGTAAAAACACAAACTATACAAATGTACATGCGAACTTATCTAACACTTCATGGATTGAAGTGTTTCAGATGTTGTCCACTATGGGGTAGCAAGAACGGTCTTCCATCTTGATACTCCAGCAAGAAACTATTCTCACCACAAAATTGGTGAATGATGAATGGGCCTCTCCATAGGGAATCAAACTTCCCATTCATTCCTTTTGGCTCCCTCCTCTTGTCCCATAACAAGACTTGATCCCCAATTTGAAATTATCTAGCCTTCGCCTTCTTGTCAAAAAGTTTCTTGACCTAACTTTGATGCTTAGCAATATGATCTACTACCATAACCTGCTGCTCTTCAAGTTCAATGAGGTACATTATTCTTTTGTCAATAGAACTTTCAATTCAAAAGTTCTATCTTCCACTGCTTTTGCCAACTTCAAAGCTGACAATTCTAAAGTAATAGGTATTTCTGCATTCAAACCATATAGAAGCTAGAATGGTGACATACCTATTGCCCTCTTAGGGGTAATTTTGTTGGCGCATAAAGCATCAAACAAAGCTTTATGCCAAGTTCTCTGATTATCCTCCACCAATTTCCTGATAAATGTAACCAGATTCTTGTTGCTAGATTCTGCCTAACCATTCCCTTGCAGATAATAGTTTGATGAATGAGAAAGAATGATCCCATATTCAAAGCAAAAACTAGTGATCTCATTTGAAGAAAAACACGTAGCATTATCTACTACAATTTTGTTTGGAACTCCAAACTGAGAAATAATATTCTCCTTGAGAAAATTACATACTAACTCAGAAGTAGCATGCTTAACTGGAATTGCCTCCACCCACTTGGTGAAGTAATCTATTGCAGTGAGAATAAAATTGTGTCTCGTACTCGACGGTGGGTTCACAACACCAATGAAAGCAATACCCCATTGCTAAAAAGGTTCTTCAATCACAACTGGCTTTAGTGGTAGTGCAGCTAACTTAGGCTTCCCAACAAACTGCTGATAGAGTTCACATCTACGTACCCAGTTGTACTCTTCTTGAAATAATGTAGGCCAATAGTACCTAGCCCGTAAAATTTTATGAGTTGTTACAGGTGCAGAAAAATGTCCTCCACATGCCAAATTGTGAAAAGACTCTAAAAGTTTGTTTTGTTGTGCTTTATCCACACAACAGAAGAAAAAAAAAACTCCATCAAGGCTTCTTTTATACAAACCATTATCCCACAAGACATAATTTGTAGCCTTTAACTTGATAGTTCGCTTCTCTTTATAAGATAAATGAGGACACTCACCATAGGTGAGAAAATAAGTGATATTGGAATACCACTCATCTGTTGTAGTTACGAAGAGAATAGTTGGAACATCCTCAACTTCTACCTCTTCATCACCTGTTTCTTTTGGGACATTGTTAGCAATCAGCTGACACAAACCTCTCCCGCGTACTAGTTTGGTGGGTTTGATATCAAGATCAAACTCTTGACTTTTGGCAATCCAATTGCCCCTTTTGGTCCCAAATTCTTGTTGTGTCAAGATAGATTTCACAGTTGTGTCTGGCATCAAAACAATAGTATGCAAGTTCAGAATGTATAACCTGAAATGCTTCACCGCCTTGACTACGACATAAGCATGTTTCTCCATATTTGAGTACTTAAGTTCATGAGCCTTCAGTGGGAAACTCATAAATGAAATCGGAGATTCCATACCCTCTTCATTCTGTTGAACCAGAATCGTTGAAAGTGTATGCTCGGAAGTATAACTGTACATTATGAAATCTTTAGTGTAGTCAGGACAAACTAGAACTAGAGCATGAGCTATGGCCCTTTTAATATTCTTGAATGTTTCTTTACCTTCCACACTCCAACGGAAAGTGGTCTTACCTTTCATCATATTGACAATATGATGAGTTTTCTCTACAGATTCTGGAATGAACCTCCGCAAAAAATTCACCTCCCTGAAGAAAGAGTGAAATGTTGTCTTACTCGCAGGCAAAGTAAGACTCTGGATAGATTTGACTCTTTCTGAGTTAATTTTTGTACCTTCTCTAGAAACAATGTGGCTGAGAAGCTTGCCTTCTGTAACTCCAAAAACTGATTTCTTGGGATTAAGAGAAATACCATTTTGATGACACCATTCCAGAACTTGCCGTAAATGGTAGGCGTGATCTTGACATTGTTTAGAGAAAATGGTCAAGTCATCAAGATACACCACAATTAATTTCCCCATCTCATCTCTGAAGGCAAGGTCCATTGCTTTTTGGAAAGTCGCACCGTCATTAATCAAACCAAACGGCATCCTGCGGTATGCAAATGTGCCCCAAGGTGTTGTGAAGGCAGTCTTGTATTGATCTGCTTCACTAACTTCTACTTGATTATAGCCTAAAAAACTGTCTAATATAGACAGCATCTCCGAACCAATTATAGTTTGTAACACTTGGTCCATAATAGGCAGAGGGTAGTTATCTTTTAAAGAAGATTGGTTCAAATTTCTGAAATCAACACAAATAGGGATTTCCTCGTTCTTCTTTCTCACATGAACAATATTTGCAATCTAAGTGGAATGATGGATAGGAAAGATTATTCTAGCATTTAGCATTTTCTGATTTCAGAAAGAATAGTACCTGATATCTTGGGATTATACTGCCTCTGCTTTTGCTTGTGAGGCAACGATCCTACCTTGAGAGGAATCTTGTGTTGGATCTCCTTGGGTCTAAAAGAATTCATATCATCATATGAATATGCCAGAACATCAATGTAATGATGAAGAAGTGTAATGAACTTGAATTTCTCATCAGCAATGCAACATTTCCCGATGTTAACCATTTTGGGGTCTGCCTCAGAACTCAAATTTACTTGCTCAAATTCTATGGATGAACTTGAATCAAGTCATTACTATTATTTGATATATCTATCATGCTTGTCAAATAAATTTTCCGAGAAACCAAACCTTTTAGAATCTTATTCCCTTTAAGCTGAAGAAACTCCTCACCAGTCTGTGAATCTATTTCGGAAACATATTCCCTAGGTGGAGAATCACACCCTTCAAAATAGAGTTCATCAAAGCTATATGTCTTCTCTAAGAAAGCTATGATCTGATTATCACCATTGAAGACCTGCCAATAGTCAGCATTGTCTGGCACACTTGGCTGGAAAACAAACTCAATTATGTATTTATCACCTTTAAAATCCTTGTGGGGGACCATAAGGGTGGCAAAGACAGCTAATGAATCATCATGATCATTAAACTCTCTTGATACTGCAGAGATGTTGAAAGCATCAAAACCTTCAATGCAATCCCAGACACGATTACAGTAATGTCTCAGCCTTTCATTCTTGGTATGATAAAGATTTCTCACTTGACAAACAACAAGCTCATCATCACCTTGTGCGTGAAGATTTTTAATACCTCTTACATGAGCAGCCTCCATTCCGAGTAACAATGACTCGTATTCAGCGGTGTTATTAGTATTGTCGAATTACAGCTTATAGGAGAAAGGAAAGATATCACCTTGTGGAGATATTAGAACTACTCCAGCTCTAGATCTAGTGGAAGAACAACTGCCATCAAATTCTAAAATCCAAACATCATTTGAATTTGCCACTTTGATGTTTCTATGACCAGTAGATTCTTCCTCATCAGAAAGGGAAGAATCTGGTATCATTATGCTCTTGTCTAAACTTTCATCTAAATTATCTTCTGATTCTCCATCTAAATTATCTGCACTCTCATCTAATGAACTAGAAGTATTTTTAGTGGACAAGAAATAATTACCCATTCCTGAAGACTCAAACAATATTTGGGCTTTTGGATTTTTAATTTGGGTAACAATATATTTTGCCTCCTTCTCAGGAAGCAATTTCTACATGACACCTTTAATAGGTATCCTTGCCTCGGATAAATCCATGTTTATTTCTCCACCCACATCTTTACAAAAATTACGTCCAAGCAAAATGTCATAAGAAGCTGGAACATCAGCAACTAGGACGGTCATCTTGATCCTCTTATTCGGAAAGGCTGCAAATGCAAATTGGGCATCCTTGATTTGGCCTAACAAAGGCACTTTCTTATTCTCCATTGAAAAACATCTCCTGAAGGTCTTGGTCAAGTTAGACAGAGAGCATCTGCCACCTTGGCTGGGATGACATTGTCAGAAGCTCTGGAGTCTATGATACAATTGCTTAGCTTGTGGCTATTGACCAATAGAGACACATAGAAGGGTTCTATCTTCCCTGAAGTAACAAGAGGAGCAGTAACTAGGTTATTTTGGGTGGACCTATTCTTTGAGGAGTCATGGGCAATTTTAGGAGAATCTTACCCTATAGTGACAGTTTTGTTTTTAACATACTTAGCTAACCTATCAAATTGGTCAGGATTAGCTTGTAGATATACCTCAAACATCTGGATTTTGGTTTTCCTAGCATGATCTATTATGTCAAAGAGATGAAATGAATTAGATACGGAGAAAGGAAATCCATCATTCTGGGGTTTAGTTGGGGTAGTACTAGTCTGAGGAACAGAACTAGAAAAAATAGGATTGTTAGATGAACTTACTTGCTTATTGACCATCGGGTCCTTCGACTGAAAAGGCAATGGAGTTCCTCATTTGGCAATTGAAATCATAGGTTGATGCTCTTCTCTTGAATTTCCTTTATCAACTTGCTGATTTGATTGATTTTGGGACCTGGTAAAAATAACATTCGCTCCATCATATACCTCTCCTTCTCTTTCTGCTTCATCTTGGTAGCTCAAAAAACCAATGGTAGAGTCACCAGCGAATTCATCTTCTCCTTCAATAAAAAGATTAGCATTATTCTCTTGATTCAAATCAGGTTGGAAAGAATTATCATGTTCTGCTTCATAGTAGACAACTGCTGAGTTGATCGGCGGTGCTTCAATGGAAAGCTTCCCCTGTGTAGGCGGAAGATGATTTTGTTGCCCTTGATTTGTTGCAACATTGCCTTGATATGAATTGTTAGGGAATGTCCTTCTTGGTATGTCCCTATAAGAAGGAGTGGACATACCTTGGGACATTTGTTTTTTCAAAGCTAGCAACTCATTTGCTAACTTCTGTACCATAGGATTTGTGGTACTTGTGGAAGAATTATCAGTAGAGGGCTGACCTCTATTTCTGTTTGAATCCCTTCTTATCTTACTCGCAAGGATAAGATTATCTTCAACCTCTGTAGCCAATCTTTGAGCTACAGGAAGATCAGCGAGACTAGCCCACCTTAATAGAAAACTTACCTCAGGAAGCTGAGTGTTGACGAAGAAACATTTAAGATTCTCAGGTGTTGGTTGAGCAGTTGTTGCAATCCTATTTGTCAATTTATTGAATTTGGCAATGAAATCTCACATGGGTTCATGTGCTTCTTTCTTCATCTGTGTTAGCTGAGCTAACAAAGCATGTGCATCTTCTGCAGGCTTAAACCTAGCTTCAAACTTGGTTTCGAGAGTATACCAGTTGGTTATGGTTTGAGCTTGGAGGTGGTAGAACCAATCTGCAGCAGTACCTTACAATATTTCTACAAAAAGTCTCACAGCCACATCTTCATGTTCCACCCCTAGCACACCACAAGCTATACAAAAAGTTGCAATGTGTTCATCAGGATGGACTGGAATCACCATAGAATTTTAGGAAATTCCTCCTTGAACTACGAGGTAATTCATGCAGTGGTGGTGTCAAATTCAAAGGTCCAAAAGTATTACCCCACAGGCCTTGGGCCGCCATTATGCGTTGATTGAAAGGTGGGATAACAAACCTTTGTGGAATTCGAACAAATAAAACACTGTTAGTATTGGAGCTGGAAGCTTCACCTGGTATAGGGGAACTGGCGCTGGTAGGAGGAAAACTCCTTGTTCGCTGAAGATAGAGGTAAAAGACCAAAGTTATTTTGTCGCATTAACTCAAACACAAGATCAATAATACCTTGAGCTCTCTTACTCCTTGTATACCTTGAGTCTACTAGAATGCAATATACTCAAAAAAGATTTAGAAACAACTTAAAGCAATGGACAAGGACAAAATGCTTCAACTCAAAGTGTGAGGCTCCAAGTTGCACGTTCTTCCCCAGTAGAGTTGCCAAAAACTATTGGGTGAATATTTTGTCGTTTAGCTAACTAACGGCAAAATGGTTATATCGCCAAAGCTATGATGAGATAGAGTCTCTCCTCTCAGCAAGGGGAGGTTCCCTTTAGACAATGAGTTCTTTCTAATAAACAACTTTTAACACTTATATGAACTAAAACTATACTTGGGATGTTTTCATTGCATCATATTCTCTTTTTTCAGAATAGATGTTTTTTTCTTCAAAATGATAACTTCAACATAAATGATATTCAAGAACTTCTGAACTGAGACAAACCATAGAAACACAAAGTCTTCTATTGCTTGGCCTATTTACCACAAATAAACTTGATTGAATTCAAGTGTAGCTCAAAGTCTCACCTCTCACTCAATATGATATAACTAGATTGAACACAACAGTTTACAACACAAAGTCTTTAAACAATTCTATTCTCACAAATGTAAACACAAACTCCCGCAATGAGAAAATAGCACAAAGTCTATTTAATCAGCACAAGAACACTTCTCTCAATTTTCAATAAAATCCACGATTCTAGAAATGATTCAATATAATATAACACCAATGACATAAGAACACTGATATCATAAAACAATATGATTCAACTCAAAGTTTGATACTCAAACTGCTTGCTTATATTGATATTCGCTTGAAAATTTGATAAACATGAAAAGCTCAAAGTCTTGATATGTTTTCTAATTTGACAGAGTTTCTTTGCAATAGATAAAAGATAGGTAGTACAATAGAGGCCCTCTTTATTTATAGGGAGGAGCCTAGAGCAAAAATAGGAAAATTTAACTACTTTGACTTAATCAAACAGAAGAGTCCTATTTGACTTGTGACTTCTTTTGTCTCACATGTAATTACATTTGAGAAAAATACACGTGAGTATGTCCATAAAAAAATTCAAATTACATCTACAAGACTGAAAATAAACTAAGGCATTGAAAAGGAACTTCAACTGCCACCATCACTCTTCTTCAAAAAGTTTTTGTGCATAGTTTATACTGCCGCCATTTTATATACATCAGGCTTAGCTATATTATCTAAGATGTCATGAGCCCTGAGAATTGCATCTTTGGCTGCCTTTATCACTTTCTCATGTTTTTCAAGAGTATCCTTTAGATTTTCAAAGGTTGAGTGATGATCATAAAGGCTATCCATTGAAACCACTGTAGGCACTTCATCTTCAAACTTCTGCTGAACCATCTTCTCGAAAGCATCTATCATCTCCTCTACTGAGAGAAACTTATGATCCTCACTTGTTAGAGTGCATGGTAGTTCTTCTAACTTGTGTAGAAGTGAGACATCACTGTCTTCACTATTTTCTCATACTTGGCACAAATTATAAAGTAAGCCTCTTATCACCTTGATGCGATGAATAATGGATTCTTTAGTCTTGAGATAAGACTCTCAGTTTGAAATGACACTAATGGCAATCAAATTCTTTATCTTGATTTTCTTCATCTCAATCCATTCTTCCAAACTATCCTCTTGATCTTGAAGTTCTTAAGAAAGTAAATCAACAATATCATCTAACTCAGCTTTTGCCTTTGCCATTTTTTCCTTTCTTTCCACTGTGGTGTTCAAAAGAACTCTACCTTGTGCCAATAACCGTTCCACAATGTCACCAACCACTCTTCCTCTGGCCTGAACTTTCTCAACCTTTTGAATCAAAGGGTCTTCTATAGTCACTGCCATGGGTTCCACGATCTCAGATGATTTCACTATTTTCTGAAGGACAATAAGTTGTTCTGCCTTTGCTTTGTATTACTCTTTTTCCTTCTCTACCTCATCATATTTCACAAGCAATGAGCTTGGTGTAGCTTGAAAATCTGCCTTGATACCTTCATGAGTCATCTTACCTAACTCAACTCTGGAAACAATATAATCATTCATTTCAAATGTATCTATAGTAGCATCATCTGGTGGCTTAGCAATTTCTGCATACCTGACTCCTTTTTCATCAATAAGCCTAGAAATAGTTTTAGGCTTCTTCTTCTGAGTCTTTGGTTTAACAGGCAGTAATTTCTCAATATCAATATGATCCGATGAGATAACCTGCTTTTTCCTCTTGGGAGTATAGGGAGACAACCATGGAGGTAGAGTTGAGGCACCAACATTCAGAGAAGAGTCAATTATTTGTTTTGCTGGATCCATGCTCACACCTGTTATAGTAACAATAGGACTAGTGTTGGTAAAAACTACACTTGTGTCAACAACTTCCTCTAAACCATCTAGAAACTGCTTCAAAACAGTTTGTTCACCAATATCAAATGATGGGGAAGATAAACTTGGAATAGAACTAGAAGAATCAAACATGGTCCCAAAACCTGTTCTTAAAAAGGGAGGAGTATTATCAGAAGACACAACAAAAATAGGTGAAATAGGAACATTTGAAACTACTAGAAGACTATCAAAAATAGAGGCATGAGGTAAGGGTGTAGAAACTTGTGATTTTGGTGGAAGATCCTTCTGAGGGGACTGCTATGAATCACCAAGTTGTTCCTATTCTACATTCTCTTCTTTTTCTTGTTCTACGTTACTTTCCTCATGAGGTTTTTCAATCATTTCTTCTTGCTTAGTATCACCAGGTTCCTCAACATCTTGTTGTTCAATCTCAATATTTTCAATCTCCATTGTATCAACATTTGTATCCTCGGCACCTGGTTCTGTGGCAGTAGAAGTTCCTGCAACCTCCTTCTTCTTACCTCCTTTAGACACAAACTTGATTTTTGGTTTATGTACTTTAGAAGGAGTGTCACTTTTGTTCTTTGTCCTATTTTCTAGCTTTTTTCCAGTCTGCTCTTGAGTCTCTGTATCTAATCTGATGAGAAATTCTTTCAGACTAATTCCTTTACTTCCTAACCACACATTTGTATTGGCTAGAATTGGCTGAAATTTTTTTCTAATTGAAGTTTCCTCTTTGACAGACCATTTGACCTTTGGTAGAGGCGAGGCTTCGATATTCTCAAAATTGTATTTGGGATCCAAAACATCCCCTTCATCTTTTATTCTCTCCAGAATATCTGCAAGGACTAATTCTTCAATCTGACTTAGGTGGAGTCTACAAGAATCTAGTTTTCTGATCTTCTTTTGTGTTCTGAGATCGGCCCAAAAATCTTCAACCATTGGCATATGAAAAATTGACCTTCTCTTGATCTTGTCCTACACTCTTCTATACTCAAAATGATCTCTTTTCTTGAAAGTCTTCATAGTGACTAGTTGCATTTCTGATTCAACTGCTTTGGCATTGGTAGTTGATTGAACAAAGTACCTCCCAATTTCTACAGGAAACTTAATTCTTGACTTTTTCATCTCCATCTGCTTATTGTGTACAACAATCAACTGCCTATATAGATCCATTAGAATAATTCTATCACTGGGATATTGTGGAAGCATATACGGATATCTAGGATAGTATCCCACTCTGAGGTAAGTGAAAGTTGGAAACTGTAAAAACAAACAGCCAAAAGAGTTTACCACTTCCCAGGCCTCATCTGATACTCTTTTATGCTCAAGTTCATTATTCCATAAACACATGAATACTGAAAAGAAGGCATCATTAACTCTGCGGAAATGATGGATTGATCCCTTAAGAGTAATCTGTGGATAATACTCATAGACTGAAACCAATCTCCGATCACCAGCTTGAGTTAAACCAGGAAAACTCCTCATACTTGCAGCAACATACACTAGATATGAAGTCATATAAAACTTGAAAGTTGTATTGACTTTCACCAGTTGATCGTGCAGAGCATTGTTGATCTATTCTCCCTAGAATATTTTATGTTGGCCCTTGAGAATCACCTTAATTAATGTATACATCCATTCATGAAACTTTGATGAAGAAGGGAGACCTCTGACCCAACTCAACAGTGTAATCAAATCAGTTACCTCCTCGACAAAATCACTTTTTGGGAGATCTTTAGGCCATCTAGGCAAATTACTCCTAGGAATCTTCAACCACTTACCATTAATATGTTTCTTTGCAGCTTCCACATCTTTATCAAACTCTTTTTGCCCTTGAGCAAAATCTATTTCACCAACATTCTCAATAGGAGGGCACATAAAGATTTTGTCAAGAGACTCTGCATCTAATCTCATGATCACATTTCCTTGAGAATCAGACACAGTCCTAGTATCCCTATTATAGTGACTGGCCACCTGAAGAACAAATTTTGGGTTATGTGCTACGATAGAAAAAGAAGCAACCAGGTGAATGTTACTATCGATAATCTTCTGCATATATCGAGGAGGATTGGACTGCTTTGTTCTATCCACAAATTCGGCCATGTCCACATGACCAATTTTTGTGTCTCTTATCTCATCCACATTAGACTGCAATGAAGTCATGGGGAAAACCCCTTGGTACTTATACTTCATGATCTTGGCTTTTGATGGGGACGGCTCTAACATCAGCTTTGTGAAGAAAACTGGAAATGGTGTCTACCGTAAATGTTTTGATGAAACTGCAAAAAGTCATGATCTCGCAGTTAGGGGAAAAATGGGCAAATTCAGGTTACTACGAATTGACGATCATGAACACGAGAACATGCATTGAAGGGCTTGAGAGTGCATGAGTCGAGAAAATAGGCTAAAGCAGGCCAATAGGTATTGAAAGGAAAAATTTTCCATTGTTAGGAAAATTTGCAGGGTGACATGCATGGGCGGTGATTTTGGCCGCTTATGCATGTTAAGGTGGGTTCTTATCATTCACGGTCGGCCATTTTGGCTGACACTGCATATGGAGGAAAAATTGCAATTTGGTGTAGGGGCGGTCATTTTGACCGCCCTTACATGAGGTTAAAAATGCAAGGTCTTTTGTGCATGCACAAGCGGCAAAAATGCCCACCATTGCATATTGGAGGAATAAAACTTAGATGCCAAATCGGTCAAAATAACCGCTCTAACATCTAACTGGGAAATCTTAACACATGTAGAAGTAGTAGTTTTAGCCGACTTGACATGTCTGTAAAATTAATAAGGATTTCATGTAGGGGTGGCTTTTTCGCCGCCCTTATATGAAAGTGGGTAAAGTCGAAGGTCGCATGTATCTACGACGAAAAAGACCATCGATACATCGGTCATAACACAAAAAACCTAAGTTTTCAAAAATTAATAAAAATCCATTCAAGAAAATGTACCTAGGTTTAAAATAGGCAAAAATTGTCGATAAAAACTATGGAAAACATTAAAAGCAAAACTAGGGTTTAGAAAATAGTAATCAAGAAACTATTCATGTACATGTGAAAACTTAAAATGTTTATAAGAAACACAAACAAACCTCCCATTATATGCATAAACCCTAAAAGAAAACAAAGACAAAAATTAAAAACAAAGACTTACCTATAAAAGTCAGCCAAAACCCTAGGTGTGAACACAAGAAATAAATCTGTTCGATTCACAATCTATACGATCCAATCGGCCTCATGGGGGTTTGACGGTTTGTCTAAAGATAGAGACTAGAAAATAAACAAAACACTATGACTAAATTGATTTAAAAAGGTTTTTAAAAGTCGCATTAATCATGGCACAAGTGCCATGAATGTGACTATAAGTTCATTTGATTCGCTAGGATTTTCTCGAGCAGCAGATTTCACCGCCTCCGCATTAGGTGTTCAACATGCACAGGTGATGATTTTTGCCACTCCTACATTTAGGACAACAACTCAAAACATGCACAAGCAGCGAAAAATGTCGCTATAGAATGTTTAGACCAAAATAATACTAACATATACGCAAGTGGTGGATTTAGCCACCTATGCACATAGAAAACAACAAGACATATGCAAGAGCGATGAATTTGATAAGGTTAGCTGACAGAAGATATCAATTAAATGCAAATAAAGATTAAACAGAGGAATGAAAATACACTGAAATAATAATAGCGAGAGACAAGTTTTAACGTGGTTCACCCAAACTCAGGCTACATCCACCAACAGAGAGTCTAATATTATTATCCAGTAAATCAAACCAATTACAATCAGCAATCTCTGCAACTCAATACCGCTGCAAATGCTACAATACAATATCAACAGAAACCCTAACCCTTAGCCACTTTTATCAAGCCTTGTGTTGGTTACAAAAATAGGGTTTTTTTAATGTCGGTCAATAGAAAAATAACACCCGACGCCTTTATAAAATAATAAAAAAACATGTGAGGTTAGGGAGCGCGCCAGGGGTGTTGCCCCCAAACCCCCACAAGGGGCGCTGCCCCTTGACCCCGTAGGAATTTGGGGGGAAATCGCACTGATAAAAGTGGGGTAAATTTAACCTCCGATTTTGATTAGGCTCCATATAACAACAATCTCCACTTGGAGACTGATTATACTCCACACCATATCATCTCCCACTTGGAGACTGATCATAACACCGCTGACCCTGTAGCTCCCATTGGAAATAACCACCTCAGACTATATTGTTCTGTTGTTGTTTTCAGTCTAGAAGACCAACCGAAGTTGAATAGGAGCTCAGCTTCTCCCTTGTCACTGCCTTTGTAAACATATATGCTAGATTTTCATCTGTATGTATCTTTTCCAACCTTAACTGTCCATCATCTAACACCAACTGAATAAAGTGATACCTCAACTGTATGTGTTTGGTCTTTGAATGCAAGGCATAATTCTTTGCAAGATGTATGGCACTATGACTATATGTATACAAATAACTGTTAGCATGTTGTTTGTCCAATTCTTCCATGAAAGATTGTAGCCATATCATCTCCTTGCTTGCCTTTGTTGTAGCTACATATTCTGCCTCTGTGGTGGATAAAGCAACCACCTTTTGCAACCTGGAAATCCAACTCACCGCTGTCCCACCTACAGTAAAAACATAACCTATAGTACTCCACCTGGTATTAATATCCCCTGCCAAATCTGAGTCTACATAACCTGCTAAACCAGTATTAGAGCCCCCAAAACATAAGTGTTTATTGGATGTACCTCTCAAATATCTGAGAATCCATTTCACTACATTCCAATGCTCTAATCCAGGATGACTCATATACCTACTTACGACTCCTACAACATGTGCAATGTCCGGTCTCGTGCATACCATGGCGTACATTAAACTTCCTACAGCTGAGGCATATGGTACCTTGGACGTTTATTCTTCCTCCTCTGGTGTCTTAGGACACATCTCCTTAGTTAATTTGAAATGACTAGGTAAAGGTGTGCTGACAGCTTTTGCATTCTCCATATGGAATCTCTGCAACACCTTTTCAACATAATCAGCCTGAGATAGAGTCAATTTTTTGTTCTTCCTATCTTTGCAAATTTTCATACCAAGGATTTGTTTTGTTGCCCCCAAATCCTTCATAGCAAATGACTGTGCTAATTGATGTTTAAACTCTCATATGTGATCCATGTTAGACCTCGCTACAAGCATGTCATCAACATATAAACATAAAATAATGTAGCTATCATTATCCAAGCTCTTAAAATAAACACAATGGTCAGAATTACACTAGTTGTAGCCTTGCTCAGCCATAAAACTATCAAATTTCAAATACCATTGTCGAGGTGCTTGTTTCAGGCCATACAAACTCCTCTTCAATTTGCACACTTGTTTCTCCTTACCTTTGACCTCAAATCCTTGGGGTTGTTCCATATATATCTCCTCCTCCAAATCACCATGGAGAAAGGCAGTTTTCACATCTAGCTATTCTAAATGCAAATCTTCAGCAGCCACAATACTTAAAACAGTACGAATAAAAGTCATCTTGACAACTGGAGAAAATATCTCATCAAAATCAATGCCCTTTTTCTGTGCAAATCCTTTTACAACTAACCTGGCTTTAAATATTTTCTTACCTCCATCTTCCTCTTTCAGCTGATAAACCCATTTGTTTAGTAAAGCCTTTTTACCTACTAGCAACTTACATAATTCCCAAGTTTGATTTTTCAGCAAGGAGTCCATTTCTTCTTTCATTGCATGCTCCCACTGAACCTACGTATCCACCAACATAACTTCATCATACCCTTCTGGTTCACCATCATCTGTTAACAAAATAGAATACAAAGATGAAGAAACCTTTCAGGAGGTCTACTTAGCCTTGTTGACCGTCTAACATTCACTGGAGTTTGTGGTATTTCTGGTTGTTGTTGCGGAGCATGAGGAACCACTAAAACATCATTATTTGGAGTATCATCTAGCACCACATAATCTTTTTCTTTCTTCTCATGCTGCTGCAACTGATCTTTGTACAACACTTTCTCATTGAATATAACATCCCTACTTCTCACAATTTTTTGATTTTTAAAATCCCAAAGCCTATAACCAAATTCATCAATTCCATATCCAACGAAGGTACATTTTTTAATTTTGCATCCATCTTGGTTCTATTTTCAAAATCTACATGTGCAAATGCTTCACATCCGAAGGTTTTGAGAAAAGAATAACTCACCTTCTTACCTGTCCATGCTTTCTCTGGAATACCACAGCCCAAAGGAACTGGAGGACCTCTATTAATTAAATATATAGTAGTGTTGACAGCCTTTGCCCACATGTTTAAAGGCAGCCCAACATGCAATCTCATGGTCCTTGCATGCTCCATTATTGTCCTATTCATGCGTTCAACGACTTCATTTTCTTGTGGAGTCCATGGAACCGTTTTCTACCTACGAATTCCATTAAAAGAACAATAATCCTCAAATTCTTTGCTGCAATACTCACCACCATTATCAGATCTGAGACACTTTAATCTTTTACCTGTCTCATTCTCAACCAAGCTTCTCCATTTCTTAAATGTTTCAAATACATCAGATTTTTGCCTAAGGAAATAAATCCATACCTTCCTAGTTGCATCATCTATGAATGTAACATAATATCAAGAGCCACTGAGAGAAGATACCTGAGCTAGTCCCCACACATCTGTATGCACAAGCTCCAATTTTTCATCTTTCTTGTGCTTCCCATCCTTGAGAAAACTAACTCTCTTTTGTTTTCCATACACACAACTTTCACAAAAATCCATATTAATACATTTTAGACCTGGTAAAACTTTCTTAGAATGAAGTACCTTCATACCTTTTTCACTCATATGCCCAAGTCTGTTATGCACACAGTATTGTCTCAGAACCTGCAGCAACTATTTCAGTCTCTTCCTGCGAACTTGCAGCAACTGTTTCAGTCTCTTCCTGCAAACTTGCAGCAATTATTCCTGAACCTATTTATTTTTTCTCTGCAACAGCTAAAGTAGAAGGAACAGTATTACCTGTACAAAGATATAAGGTGCCTACTTTCACACCTTTTTTCTACTATTAAGGCACCTTTTGAAACCTTCCAATTTTTATTAGTAAATGTAACAATGCAACCTTCTTCAACTAGCTGCCCTGCTGAAATTAAATTTCTTCTGAGCCTTGGAACATGCCTTACCTCTTGTAGTAGCCAATGATTCTCATTCTACAACTTAATCTTAATTCTTCCCTTTCCAACAATCTGACAGGGTTCGTTATCTCCCAAATAAACCAGCCCAAAATCCCCTTGGACATAATCAAGAAAATAACTTCTATGGGGCATAGCATGAAATGAGGCCCCTGAATCTAAAACCCATGAATCATCAATATTATCTAGGGAAAGAATCAAAGCATCATCTTCATATTTATTACTTACAACATTTGCCTCCTTATTGCCTTCTTGTTTGTCTCCTTTATTCTTTCGAGACCAGTAATCTTTCTTTAGATGACCTGGTTTCCCACAGTACCAGCAGTCCTTTTGTCCTATGGATTGGGATCTCTTATCCTTTGATTTTTCTCATGACTTCCCATGACCTCCAGAACCTTTTCCTCTCTCCTTGGATCTGCCCCTACTTTCTGCATTCAAAACACTACCTGATGTGGACCCTCCTGAGCTTTTTCATCGTATTTCCTCGCTAAGGATAACACCAACAACATCATCAAATTTCAAAGTGTTTAAACTAGAGACAAAGTTACTTACATCCATTACCAAGCTATTCCAGCTTTCTAGCAAAGAACATAAAACCAAGAGAGCCCTCACCTCTTCATCAAATTTCACTTTTACAGAAGTTAACTGATTGCAATCGTATTAAACTCATTTAAATGATCTGTCATAGATCCACCTTCAATCATTTTCATATTAAACAAACGCTTCATGAGAAATACTTTATTTGAGGTTGAGGGTTTTTCATACAATTTAGCCAAAGCTTTCATCAGTTCACTTGTTGTCTTCACTTCTGTTATATTGAATGCCATAGATGGTGCCAGACACAACCGAATGGTTCCCAATGCCTTTCTATCTAGAAGTTCCCAATCCTCATTCGTCACTCCTGCTAGTTTCTTGGATACTCCTTCCAACGGCCTCCATAAATCCTTCTGATAGAGGTAATCCTCCATCTGCATCTTCCATAATTGATAGTTCTGCCCATTGAATTTATTGACCTTCAATTTACCCTCATCCGCCATTGCTCCCACTCAACCATGAGACCTTCCTTCAGATGATAATTGAACACAACCCACTCTGATACCACTTGTTAGGGTTAGCTGACAGAAGATATCAATTAAATGCAAATAAAGATTAATAGAGGAATGAAAATACACTGAAATAATAACAGCGAGAGACAAGTTTTAACGTGGTTCACCCAAACTTAGGCTACATCCACCAACAAAGAGTCCAATATTATTATCCAGTAAATCAAACCGATTACAACCAGCAATCCTTGCAACTCAATACCATTGCAAATGCTACAATACAATATCAACAAAAACCCTAACCCTTAACTGCTTTTATCAAGCCTTATGTTGGTTACAAAAATAGGGGTTTTTATGTCGGTCAATAGAAAAATAACACCCGACGCCTTTATAAAATAATAAAAAACCGTGTGATGTTCGGGGGCGCTGCCCCTGGACTCCACAAGGGGCACTGCCCCTGGACCCCGTAGGAATTTGGGGGGAAACTGTGCCAATATAAGTGGGGTAAATTTAACCTCCGAGTCTGATTAGGCTCCATATAACAACAGAATTTGGCCGCCAGTGCATATGTTCCCTAAAAATTAACTAACACCTTAAACAAGTCAGAATTGATATTCTAACAAGCTTATGACTCAATTGATTTCATGAATTTTGAAACACCAACTGAAAGGAATGTCATAAGTCATTTCAAGGTGTCAAATGACTTTGCATGAGGCCAAGAAAACTTGGCTACGAAACAGACAAGTTTCGTAGGGGTCATCCTACAAAATGAGCACAGCTGATTTTGAGGACAATAGAGTGAATCAGAGAGGGAAATATTATCTTGGGATGACTATATGGGGGTTAACTATCTTGAAGATCATCTTAGTGTTCAACTAACCTTAGTTCCTAGGCTTGTGATTCCTCCTTTGTAGAAGGTTTTCATTAGATTGATCGCATCTTGTTTACCAAGAGACAAGGGGTTTACCATACTTAGGTGGTACTGGGCACCAATCATTTAGAAACTTGAGCATGGTTCTATTTTTGCTTGGGGGATTGATATTCTTACTATGGTGTACCAAGACCTATACCGTATCTCAGGACACGGTGCTCTTGATTTCAGTCATCCTTCTCTTATCATGACTTGGATTCTAGAGCATAGTGTTCCATTTCAGATAGGTGTCGCTCTTTCAAATGCTATATTCCCAAGAGTCGCGTGATGGGGATGCCTTGGTCCTTATGATGGTATTACTCATGTCATGGCGGCACTCACAGATATTGATTTCTTTTTTTATCATTATGTTGACATGGATGGGTTGTGGCCAGGTGACAGAGTGGGACGTGATTATTATCGACAGGTAATCCATTTGATCGATAGTAATGGCTTGGTTAAGGCTCATCATGACACCTGAGTTCTTCAATAGTTTGGAGAGGAATTTCTAGAGGATTTGCCCCTAGTACCCACTTGGTATAGGTCCGTGCAGGAGATGGTTGATGCACAACATAGTGTAATTTTGTGGGTTCCACTAGTTCCTATGGTCCCAATTACTAGGCTAGTTTGTGAGATTGGTTATAGGCGAGTGCAAATATCTTGATCTCACATACTTGTTGCCATTGAGGAAGAGATTGATAGCTCTATGGATGAGGATTATGATCCTAATGAGGAGGAATGCGATGGAGGGGATATAGAGGTTCTTGTGGATGAGGAGGAGATAGTACCAGATGCAACTCTACTATGCATATGCATGGCCTATTTTCAGAGTTGTCAAAGGAGAATATGGGGCATAGTGTCCCCTCTTGGCAACTGGGAGATCCACATGAGTATTCTACTAACTTCCTCTTTTCTCCTTATTGCTTTTGATCATTTTGAAATAATTATGTGGAATTAACCATTGAATCATCATCTCTTCATTGTCTTTTCATAAGTACGGTAGATGGATGGAGGGAACTCTTTTGCAATGCTTCCTTAGACTTTCTACTCCCTACTACTAGTCGATCAAGGGAGACTCTCCTTATTGATGCTCACTTTCCATCCTCAACATGTCGTCATACATATATCATAGCTCTCACTTATCATATAGGCCAGGAAGTTGCTTCTCAAAGAGCTAGGATCAATGTGCTTGAAGGCTGAGAATGCCTTACTTTGAGAGATGGCTAACCTTGGTGTTCAATGATGGACTCAAACAATGGGCCCATCCCATTCACGATCTCCTAGTCAAATGCCTTCCTATTCTCATAGAACTTATACACCTTCTAATGCGGCAGATAGTTAGAGGAGGCCTCGAAGCAAGAGCCTTGAGGGTCCATTGGTCAGAATCATCCTTGAAGTTTCTAGTCTTAAGTTTTGATTTTGCCCCCTTACATGGGGAAATTTGCACACTTGAGTGCACTTTTGTTTAGCACTTAGAACCTTATCGGTGAGGTTTCATGAACTTAGACTTTTGATATGTACTATAACAACTTCATTCAAGTTCGATTTGTGATTGTGTTTGATATCTCATGCCCCCTTGTTTTATCTTTTGTGCATATGGATAGTTTAGGCTTCTTATTATAAATGATAAAATGATTATGTAATGTTTTTGGTCTTTTTTTGAAATGTATAAGATGTATCATGAAATGCATGGATGTAAGAACACATGAAAGCACAAATGTAACACATTTTCCTATTTCTATGCTATGTCATGAGTTATTGTTTTTTATTTTATCTTTAAATGATATGGTGCATGCAAGCGGAACAAACATTGTGACTGCTCTTAAATGATATTTTTGACTTAGGGGATTGCAAGTTGACTCGACATAGCGATACCTTCTAAACCATGGGATGAGATTTTTGAAGAACTCAAATGGGAATGGAAGGGAAATGGAACGTTTCTGAATTTGGCTTTGCAAAAGGCTAGATATCGATCCTTGTTTAGACAAAACATTCTCATGAGCTTTCAACTTAGGAAAGAAACAAATTTTATTAGTACATTCTAGACTTAGATAATAGATGGCCAACAAGATAGACTTGGGGTAGAGGAAATGCTCCAGCGTAGAAGATGATCCTAAAGATAGTTTAACTCTTGGCTTTGCTTAGCTAGTGCATGTGTGTACTTTGTATCTTTCTTTTTTTATTTTCTTTGATTGATGCCACCCTCATAGCATTGAGCTTAGATTTATCTCCATGAGACTTAAGAGTATGAACATCCATAATCCTCTATTTTTGTTTTTCTCTCCCTTTTTCTTTCTTTCTTTTTTTTTGTATTTTGCAGTATCTTTTTTTTTTCATTTTCTATTTTTTTTGTAACTTTTGATGATCTCTCTTTTTTTTCACTCTTATTATTTTTGATTGCTTCCTACAAATTATGATCCCCCTCATGTTTTTGTTCAGGAAAGATAAGGAGTTGAGTGCCACCAAGGGTTTTCACTATCCAGTTAGACTTCGCTTTTGCTAAGGAGGAATGGGGAAGGTCTACTTGCAATCTTCTATTGGGTACTATAGGTTTGAGTACTAACTTTGTCTGAACTTAACATTATCATTCATTAAGACTGAGATCCGTATAAAACTAAGAGCTTGGCTTCAATTTGAACTTGTTGGGAAATGTAAAGGGGACTAATTGGTGGTAAAGATGATCATAAGGAATCTCAAAGGCTCAAAGGGTTAATGTATACCTAAGAAACAACCTTAGACTCCTTACTAAGCCAAAAATCAAACAAGAGCAGTGTCACTAATTATGCATGATGACACAGAATGTGAAATGCAAAAAAAGTACTTTTTATTGTCATTTTCACGATTTTTTTATGTTTTTTATTGATTTTTTTGAGTTATTTAGTTTTTTGGGATTTTTGTGTTTTTATGATTTTTAAGGTTTTTAGACATAATATTTCTTTAGGTGAAAAGCGTTAACCATTTCACCAAATTCTTCACCCTCCATATTGCATAAAAGATAAGCATTGTTTCCAACATTTTTGATCATGTAGGGACCCTTCTAGTCTTCTCAAAATTTTCTTTTCTTTATATGCTTCTTGTTCTTGGTACTACCCTTCCCAAGGAAAATTTCTCCTATCTATAAGGTCTTGACGATTATCCTGTTCTTATGGATTTGATTTTGTGATTTGTTGAGGTAACATAAGGCGAGCCAAGGATTTATAGGCTAGCTGATGAGAAGGGGTTCAATATAGGACTCCATCACAATTTAATAAATCCATGAGAAACTTAAATTCATTTTACATATAGATTTTGGCTTCATCATGCTCTTGAATGCTTTGCAAGAATTGAAACGACTCGAAGGGAGTTTGAGGCTCCCTTTGCTCCTATGGGGGAACAAAACTTATGCTCATCTTGCCATTTGGCTCTGGTTTTAGGTCCATGGAGTATCCTATGTATTTTTCTAGTAGTTCAAGAATACCAGGGTCTTCTACTCATATGGTTATTTGTAATTTGTGCTCATTGTGAATTTCTCCTTCACTATCTTTGTCTTCATAAGGAAACCTTTAAATCATTTCAATTTGAACACGTGGTGCTTCCCATGTATCATTGGACTATATTGAGGTTGAATTAGAATGACTTTCTTGGGTATTTAGAGATTTAAAAGCTCTAGATGAAGCTTCTAGAGAATCTGTTGACTTGTTATCAATTGAATAAGATTCTCCTTGATCAGTAGGTTCCACTTGCGTTGGGGTTGTCCAAGGCATGTAGGTTTCTTCAGGAGGTGAAAGTAGTACATAAGAGTTGCTCACCTCTTGAGTTTGAGGCACACATGATTCTCTTGATGAAGTCTCTCTTGGTGGTGTCAAAGGAGTATAACTTTTTTGTGTTTCTTCTTTGGGATAAAAAAGGCACCTAGATCCACCTCTATTAGATCTAGCATTGTAGTTTGAAACTATTCTTTGATCCTGGGCCACATCATTATTGAAGGAACTTTGCCTATACTTTTGTTTTGATAGGATAGTTTGACTAGTCCTCTCTTTCTTATTAGTAGAGAATGCATTCATAATGCATACATTTAAGGGAAATTGTATGGGGTTGTCTCTTTCCAACAATTTGATAATTTTGGCTGTCATTTATTTTATAACCACCTATTTTTTCTTTGATGATTCTCCCTTTTCAAAATTCCTCACTTATGCGTTGTTCACTGTCTCACTAGACTATTCTACCATTTTTGTGTATTGATTGAGGAATTCGGTTTGGAATAGTGATTTTATTTGTCGACAACTCATAGTCTATGGGGATTCCTATATTCTTTCTAAGTGCATTTGTCTTGACCATACTAAGAGGTTCATGATCTCCTTTTGTGACATAGATCTTTCCAAGGTGTAAGAACTGAACCTCTTGGAACAATGTCAAAGGCACTCCCTTCATCTTATGAATCCACGGTTCCCCCAATAATAAGTTTTAGATAGTGTCCTTATCAATGACATAGAATATCATGGGAACTAGTTTAGGTCCCAAGGAGACTTAGAGCGTAATTTTTCTAATCATTTCTACTTTTAAGTTGTCATAACCTCTCAAAGTGGCTCAACACATTGTGATGTTGGTGTGTCCATATCCCATCTTTTCTAGAAGAGAAAATGAGACTATATTCACACCGGCTTTGTCATCAATCAAAGTACTCTTTATACATTGGTGTCAAAAATCCACACTTGTAAGTATAATGTCGGATCCACTTCTTGGTTAACTCAGCCTCTGAAGGCATTTGCTTCAAGTCAAAAAAGAACCCTGGATCTTACAACTCGACATTTGATGGGTTCATATCAAGGTCGACTTGATTAATTTGTTCATTAAGAGGAGTGATCTGATCTAAATACTTAGATCCTATTTATTGTAAAAGAGTTGACCAATGTGATGGGGAATTTTTTAAGATTTATGAAAGGAATCTTAGCATATGTCTTCTTTAAATCTTTTATTAATTCATAAGGTCAGATCAGGATAGTTGTTGGTTCTACAATTGAGGCTATTTTCCTTAAAATTCAACTCTTCGTTCAACACTCAATTCAACATTTTCTTCATCATGTATTATTTCTACTAACCCTAGCATTCTCAACTCTCCTTTTGGTCCTAGTTGTGCGGGAATATTTGACTTCAATATTTTTGGGAGGCTAGTTGATCCTAAAGCAGTCATGTGAAGGTCACTTGTTTCATCATTCCTATGGGTTGGAAAGGGGTCTTGGAATATTTTTATAGTCGCATTCTATGGCACAATAGGTGCTTGTGTTTCCTTGGCATTGTTATTGTTGTTATTTTTTCTGACCTCTTGTGGATTAAGAAACATTTCAATGAACAATCATTGTTGGTCTTCTGGTAACCTTGATATAAACCTATTATATTCCCTACACAACTCAGTTCTATGCCCCCCTTCACCTATGGAAAGACTAAAATTGATTGTACTCATAAAGTAGGAGATCATATTTGTTACCATTCTAGTTTTATTTCCATGGTTGTTGATTATTTCTTTGATAGTAGCCATTATTTCAGGGTTGATCCACAACATTTATGTTTTGAGAGAAGTAGTCTCTCCCATTATAGTCATCTCTCACTTTATTTCTTATTGGAGGTTGGTCTGTCAACCCATCTATGGTTGCATTTTAATTGTTCTTTAAAATCTTAATTGTGGAGGAGTTATTTCCGTTGTTACCATTTTCACTTGCTTGCGTTACTAGTCAACCGTTTATGTCATAAGTCCTTCGCTCACTGTCAATCATGACTTGGTTAATTCTTAGCACACTTTCCAAGGCTTCTTCATAGAACCTGTACAATAATTTTTACACTTCTTCTCTTGTATCCATGTTGAGGGCGTGCAAGAAAAGGTCACATAGTTCTCTATGGTACATATTAGGAGCACTTGTTGAAGAGTATAACACCTGTCTCCGTTGAGTGGCAAAATGTGCCACTTATTCATCCGTATCTTTCTTTACTTTCAAGAATTATTGTATTCTTGTCCTAACTAGCTTGTTCATGTCAAAAGCCTTGATGAAATATCCTATAAGTTGGAAAAAAAAAAGTGGACGGAGGCTTCAAGTAATTGATAATACTAATACAGAGCAATCCCTTCGAGTGTTTTAGGAAAAATTATCTCTATGACCCCATCTCGAGGAAGGAGCTCTCTTACGGTAGTTGTGAAAGCCTTTTACATGAGAATTCAAGTCTCCTTCTCCCTTGAATTTGGGTAGGTTTGAGAGAGGACGCAGTAACAATACGTTGCATATATTGTGATCTAGGGGCTCTTTCAAGTATTTGAGGTGGGTTCCTAAGAAAGTGCTTTGAGATATGGGTGTTGAGAGCATGGGCCCTGTAGACATGACTTGTTGATTTGGCCCATGATTTGAAGACACATTTGTGCATGTCAGTCGAGCTTATAGATAATTTTGAGGAAATTGAAAGTTATGAGTTGGATAGTATCCACCTACTTGTGGAAGTTGTTGAATTATATCATTACTTCCATTACGTGAGTAATAGTTTAAAGAAGAGGGGATTTTGATTTCCTCTTGGTTCTGTTCAACCCTAGTGTTGTGTGAGTTTACTTGCATTTTAATTCTTAGATCGTTTTTGTCTCAGGGAGGTTGTTTTATCCATGTAACTTCCAATGTCTTAATCAGTTGGACTAGGGTAGCCATGAGGTTAGCAAGGGTTGCAACTCTCATTCTCTATGCTTCTATAATTGGTTACAATTTTTTGTAGTTTCCTCCATTCACATTCTCTCTTGAGGCATTTTCCAATTACTTGGCTTGATGTGCGATATGTAAGGCTTGTTGAGTCTCTCTAGCTTATTGCAAGTGTTTTTATAAGCATCTCACTTCATCATCTAATTATGCCACTATTCGTAGATGGCTAGTTGATGGTTGATGGATTTTTTTATCTTACGAGCACTTGGTGTCCTCTGCCATGGTTAAAGTGCATTAGTTGAACTATAACTTCATGTTCCCAAGTAGGATTATTGAATGTGAGAGAATGGAAAGTCTCTCATCTACAATTCTTGTAATTTAAGACTTTAAAATCATAGTAGTTGGTGATTGGTGCAAATAGATCAAGTGGCACATATTTGTCAAACGAGGGTGTTTTGGGTTCTCTAGAGGGAATGTTCCCTGGATTTTATTAAGATTCTGTCATATTCAGGGGTGTCTTAGACACCACAAAATAAATGGAATGAAGAGAGAAGAGGGTGAAGGCAACGAGTGAAATGAAGAGAAAAAAGGTGAAGTGAAAGTGTGAAATGATGATGGAAATGCGAAAAGCTTCCCCCATAAGGTTTTGCTCTTCACGTCAGGTTCACCAAAATATGTATCATTTAGAATGTGACCTAGATAATTTGCGGGTGAGTCACACTCCAATGCGACACATGAACCATATTTCTTACTAAAGGCGGCCTCCTAGTCACTCCCACTCATGTAGCAAGATCTAGTCGAATGGAGGTAGGACCAGGGGGTTGTTCTACTCCATTTCTTGACATAACAAAATGTCATGGATGGTGGTTGGGTTTTGTGGTAGGTGTGTGTTTTGATGATTGTTCCTATGGAGACATTTGATTGATTGATTGTTGTTGATGTGATAATTGTAGGACTAGAAGGGTCACGAGTCTTAAGTCTCCTAAGATTAGCACGAAGGCCATTTTTTATTGATAAGTCAAAGATGTTCTTGTCTCCTTTCTTTTTCTCGTAAGACTTGTTGTATCAATGGTTGTTGGTCTCTAATGCGCTATTGATGTTCTTGTTCTTCCCTTGCTTGTTTTATGTTTTGTTGATGAATTGGATGGGGGAAGTTCTCCCCAATCTTGTCAAGGATAGATTGTATCCAATCTTCCCTAATGTCTGGACACATTGAATTCTTGGCAATAGGGGGAAGTGTTGTGCTTCACGGTTAATGTGTATGTGTGTGAATTAATGTCTACCTCATGATGGAACTGAGGGTTTCTCCTTGTTTAAATGTTTGATTTAAATTGATGTCTACCTTGTGATGGGATCAAGTGTTTTGGTCTTGTTTGAGTCTTGTTACATCCCCAACTTATGATTTAGCTTAATCTTATTTTTGTATGGTAATCAGGAGGATTAACCATAGTCTAATGATTAGATATTGTGGAAATATTTGAATTAAGCATTTATTATGATTATTGACTAATGTTACTTAGACATGAGAGTTACATGCTCATATGATTATTTAATTATTATGAATTGTGAATCAGATGATGATGCATTGATCATGATTTTATGATGGTGAGTGTGAACAGGAAAGTAATCATCCTTCGAAGATGGAAGGAGAGTATCATCTGGGAGGAAGAGATAGATGTCGGGAAATGGGGTCAATTGCCATCTGAGTGTTAGACATTATGTCCTTGCAAACTTGTGTAGGTTGGTGTAAGTTATGCTTCTTTTCGGACAATTGATTTTTCTTTTGTGTCGTCTTGTCAATTCAGTCATTTCGACAATGTTGCATCAACTCGACCCAACGATGTTCTTGGAATGTCAATACGAGTCAAGAGTTAGTCTTTCTTTTGTTAGAGCATTTTCTTATCGCTCTAAATATTTGAACTGGGATTATGAATCCATTTTTCTTTGGTATGTTATGTTTCGGGTCCTTAGCGAAGAAGGGAGAGCGATGCTTGATCCCTAAATCACAAGTTGACCCTGTCTCCATGAAGGAGGTGATGTCAGAAAGTGACATCTTGGTTAATACTAGTATTTGCCTACATCAAGAAGATGCATGAAAATAGTATGGTGTTATGAATATATATATTTAATATTGAATTTCATGCTATATTATTTTGTTTATTATCTTACTATAGTCAATATCATCCACGACCATGGTGTGATATTTTGTTTATATTTGAAGCGAAAGGGATCTTTATGCTCACCAAAGGTTAACGGATAAGCATGTTGGCTGACGAGCTCCTATGAATCAGGGAGTTGGCCGAGTGGGGAAAGACCACCCATCCTATCATGGCGAAGGGTGGTGGTTTCCACCAACCTTGACATGCAAAATGATCAGATAATAAGTCTTTAGTTATCTTTTGAGGGGGATTATTTAGTTTTTGGGGGTGGTAGAGCTCTCTTTCTATGCTTGGGAGGAGACATAGAGGAAGAGAGAACGGTCTATCGAACTGGAAAGGATTGCATTGGACATACTTCATTTTAGGTAGAATGAGAGTCTATAAACATGTTGCTTTTCTTTGTTTACATACTACTATTGTAATTACCAAATGTGTTGAGCTTCCATAGCAGGGTTACTATATTAAGCTACATGCTTTTATTGATATTGTAGTGGCTCGAGGCCGAATGGCTGAGCCTGTTTAAATATTAAAGTATTCTTTATGAGTCGGCTTAAGGCCATCATGGCTGAGCGTTAAATTCTTTTTATTCTTTATTGTATAAGTGGCTTGAGGCCGCTAAGGTCAAGCTATGAATCTTTATTATCCTTATTGCGACTGTGGCTCCAAGCCATTGTGGCCGAGTCTTATTTCACTATATTTCTTACTGTATCTATATCTTGAGTCCATTATGGACGAGCACACATTCTCCGTATCATTTCATGCCAACTATTGATGTGGCTTGAGTAATATTAGTGCCAAGACTCGTATATGAGATGAGCTGAAGGTGCTCATGGCATGAAAGTGCATAGCATTGCATTAAGTACCTACTCATTGTTCGGCCTGTATATGGCCATTGTCATCACCACGAAATGTAGTAAAGGTCGACATGACCTTAGTCATTAAACGTGCTTATAGCACTCAAACAAAATCTTGTATTATTTTTTATGGAACCCGACTGTGGCAAAAGGGGTTATTTAAATAATTATGATTGTACTTGTCTACCCCTCAAGTAAGGAGATGGTGTGTTATTCAAAATATCACTGCTTTATTATTATGGCAGGTTGCATGCTAGCCAAATCTTTAACGAGGAATCCCTTCTCACTATTGATAACATGGAAGAAGTATGATTAGCTTAAATTTATATGGATATTATTACAAGATTTAAACCCTTATCTTATTTATGAGTGAACTCTTTGGGGAGAGTGTTTATCATTAAAAACTCATATGGGTATTTGAATTATTGCTTATTAATGAAAGCCATTTTCTTTCTAGTGGCCCAACTCCATGAAGGGAGCATATAATGCTATGAACTCACATAGAGTCCTTGAGATAAGGCTACAATGGGTCCATCAACCGAGTTAGGTCACGAGTCGAAAACATGATTTAACTTTTGTCATTATGAAAGTATGGGAATAAGGTGACGTGGAGTCACAAACTCCCTATAATAGTGCTTGACTATTAATGATAGCTATTATGATAACTATGATGCATCTTATGTATTTAAAAGATATGTTGACTCCTTGTTGAAGAAGGAGAAACTGGATAAGAGGTAAGTTGTATTGCCTTATAGGCGGCATTAAATACATGTCAGGTTTATTGGAGGAACTAATTCTCCTAGATAATTATATACTTATGAGAATAAATACTATGGTTAGTATGAAATTCATGTATTGCAACAAAAATGAAAGCCATCTCTTTTTGAATGGCCATACTTCACGAGTGAGGTATAAGATAATAAAACCCACGATGATATTTGAGATAGAGTCTTATAGTAAGACCGTCTTATTAGACTATTATGATGTAAGTCTTAAATGACATGAACTGAATGTAAACCTTGTGATAGGTCAACATGAAATTGTGAACCTAGGAAGTTTAAAAGTTGGAAAACTTGTTTTGACAATTTGGAAAATGGAATAAGGTGACGAGGAGTCATAGGTTCCTTGTTGCAAAAGAAACCTATTATATTTGAGGAACTCCTAAGATAGAAATCGATTGTCCTGGTACTGGACTATGAATCGAACTGAATTCACATTTTACTAGACACAGAGTGAAAGGTCAAACTAAGCACACTGTAGGATGAGACAACTTCGAAGTCGAGTAAGGGTGGTGGACACACGACTATGTTAATTGCGAAACGTATATGTATGTAAATCTTTGGCCAAAGTAATGCATTCATCTCTGCATGCATTGTCAGTCCACAATGCTCTAGATGGCATAATGTCTCCAGTAGTGTCATGCATAGTTAGAGTGGATCTATAGTTGCGTGACCGAGAGGCATTATGAAGGACACAACACTAGATACTTAGATGGAAAACCTAATGGTTCCTTATATCTATACCTTCTGTGAAGGGTAGGGCCGCTTCCGGGTAGGAAGTTGTGCGGGGGACCGCGGATCTATGGTTGGAGGAAAAGCACCAGGATGATGCTCTCCTTCCCAAGCATGAGACAAGCCAAGGATTATGAAGACATATGTCAAGAGTTCTAGATGCAGTGCTTTTTCATCATATGACTTGATAGTCAGTTATTAGGTATAATTTGATATTTGATGCCTTGAGCATAGCTTTGTACATGCATAGTGAAAGTTATTCACTTGGATATGCAAATGATTATTGAAAATCTAAGCTTTGTTATATTCTGTTTAGAATAACATACTAAGTTGATTAAATGATAGTGAATCATTGTTGTTTAATTTGAAGTGGATAATCATGTTGTTATCTAATCTCTTAATTAGCATGAATGTTTATGTTAAATTTTGAGCATTATGAAAACTAATGTTACAAATATCTAAGTTTTCCTAATGTTTTTGTAAGTTTCTTCTAAATGCTCCCTAAATATCTACAAAATATTTTTGTTTTATTTTCTCCAAATAATAAAAAACTTGTCTAATTACCTATGAATTGAAATATGTATGCAACCTATATGTGTTTTTCAATATGCAAGCTAGTCCTATGTTTTTGTAGTTTTTATGGGATGATTTTTAAAGCTAATCTAACAAATTGAAATTGCAAATGAAAATAAATGTAATCTATTGAACAAATACAAGACTAATCTAATTGAATCAAAAGCAATGCTAATCTATGAAAACAAATAAACAATGAAAAGAACAAAGCAATCATTACTTTTCCAAAATCCAGAATGTGAGCTAATTACTATTCTAAAACATAAAGAACCTAGTATGAAGAAGATGTCAACACCTGGATTGAGCCCTTACAAGTTCTTGTGGCAACCCTCTTTCTTTGCAACAACGGGTCCTCCTCTTGGTGATAGAAATGAAGATGGGAGAAAATGGAATAAAATGGAAGCTTTGAAGCTTTGAAAACAATTGGGAATTAGAATGCCTATGAAGCACTATGGATTGGTGCTATGGAAGCTTTGAAAACAATTGAGCATTAAAATTATGCCTAAGAAGCATTATGGATTGAAGCTATGGAAGCTAAATGCAAAAATCAAAAGGCTCATAGGGTCCTACACAAGCATAAAAATGTTATGGAAACAATTAGCAAAGAAAAAGCAAGAGCATAGTATTGAATTTGCCTCCCCAAATACATAGAGGAGGGGGTATTTATAGGTGGAAAACCAACACCAAAGGTGGTGGTGATTTGGGAGTTAACATAAATAGATCAGGGAGTGATCTAACTCTGATCAAGAGTGAACATTGGTTGTAGAGGAGATCACAAGAGAATAAATGAAGTTAACACTTGATTGATTGAAAGATAACTAAGATTGATTGGGAGTGTTGAATCAATTAGGAAGAGTTGACAATTAGTTAGAGAAGAAGACTCATGCAATCAGGGCTCAATTTGGAGCAAATTTGGGCCAAAACTAGAAGAAAACATGCATGTTAAAATACGACAGGGTCGCCCCTTTTGAGAAGTGGGTTGCCCCTTTCACCAGGGCAAGTCACCCTTGGAGATCCTGCTTAAGTTGTTGGGTTTCTTAGGGAGATCTTGAAGTCATAGGGGCGACCCACAAAAGAGTTTTTGCACAAGTGGTTTCCGAGGTGGAGAATGATGATGCAAATACCCCTAGCGAACATGAATTTCCCCTCTTGTGAAGTGGATTGATGAGGTTATCAAGGCTAGAAAGTGATAGGAAATATTTACAAAACTTTGGTCAAGAGGCAAGCTAGAAGGTGTGCAGGACCGTAGAAGGTTAGTCTAGATGTTAGAAAAAGCACAAACGGGATGAAAAATGAACAAAGACACATCACCAAGAGGAATATTGCTGAGAGGTGGGTGTGTGTGTATGTGTATGTGCGCGCGCGCGCGTGTGTCTATATATATACATGTACGTGATTAAGACTATAGCTCATCCTTGGGCCGCCATGTAGGCCTATGCATCTTTTTGATACTTAGGATGAACAATTAATGAATTTCTCAATCTTGAAGTGTTCATTTGACATGTCTTGATTTTCTAACACATTAGTGAATTAGTTAGCAACATTTATAAAAAATATATTTTTTAATCAAGCTTAGAACTAAATATCTTTATTCTATTCATTTAATTTGGGTTACATTTATTATGACAAGAGGCAATCTATAGTGGTAGCAAGGAGATTCATGTTCTGTCGTATACATAAAATTTTGATAGCTATTTGTATGCCAAATAATTAATATTTAATAATAAACATAATATTAATATTAATAAACATTATAGACATCTTAAATACATCTATCTAAAAACATGGAGAAAAATATTAGTTTGGAGCTATTTTAATTTACTTTAGAATTTTTTATTCACATAAATTTTAATTTTAATTTACTTTATTTTAATTGAAGAGCTATTTTATTTTTCAATAGTAATGAAATAAATCATAGAAATCATACTCAAATTTTCAAAAAGTTAAAATAAAACAAATTATTAACTTTTACTTCAATTTTAAATAAATATCATTTTAATAGTTAGATAAGTAATAGAATAAGGGGCGGGACTGACTTGATTGGCTAAAAAATTCCGTTGCCAACGCCAGTCTGCCCCCATGGTACCAGGGCGTGTAGTCTAAAAAAAAAATAGATTAAAAAAATTATTTTAACATAAGAACTAAAACTAAAACTAAAACTAAAGCACATAAGTAAAAAAGTAACATATAAATATATAATATATATACACTTTTTAAAGTAAAAACAAAACAAAAGAAAAATTATTAACTTTTACTTCAATTTTTATATAAATATCATTTTAATATCTAGATAAGTAGATAGATTAAAAAAATTATTTTAACATAAAAACTAAAACCAAAGCACATAATTAAAAAGTAACATATAAATATATAATATATATACATTTTTCAAAGTAAAAACAAAACAAAAGAATTAAAACTTAACATACAAAAGACAATGTAGATAGGATAAAATTTATGTGCCCATCTAGTAAATAAAACATTTCTAAAATACATAAAATAATATTTTTTAGATAAATATATCAATGATATCTATACTAATTTTAATAACATTATAAATTCTAATATTTTATCTTAAATGAAATTATTATTTATAATAACTTTATTTATTTGCTTTAAAATATTTATACGAGGTATGCATGTTATTTTTGTTTTCAAAATTATTAATGAACCCCAAAAAAAAACAAAAAACAAACATAATCCATCAAACTTCAGGCTTAAATTTGACGGTCAACCTTACCTATCAGTCAATTTTTTAATGATGGTTATCTATTCAATGGTGCCTTTACAATACTATGATATACCTTGGTAGAAGTAAAATTATATATAAACCAAATATATATATATCATCATAATTTTATATAAATTTTGACAGTTTATCCAAAATCTCACCTTTCATGCGACACAATTTTTTCTAAAATTTTGATTGTATGTTAGGGTAAAATGTCTAAATACGGCCATACGGCCATCAAATTTAGGCTCTCTGATTCAAACTTGATCTATTCAAAGACATAAAAGAGTAAACGAGTGAAAAGTAATAACTTTTCATCTCTGCCAGTCGGAAGGCGCATTCAACGGTGTAGAAATTTGGGGGAATACGGCGTTGAATTCATATTTTCATATTCCTCAAACGAAGGGGTGTTGGGGCGAATGCCAACTCCTTGTACATTGCAATTAATAATTGATCCACCTGCAAATTTGTGTGGCAGCTCCGATCTGATTCATTTCATTCAGGGAAAGGATGATGTTATCGGCGCAGAACAATTCCAGGCTTCAACAGCCCTACGCCCTCAAATTAGGAGATCATTCTTCTTCTTCTTCTTCTTCTTCTCTTTGTTCGTCTTTCTCTTCATTATTTCATCCGCAGGGCGCTCTCTCAGATTCGATCCCGTCTCGCCAGCAGCCCCAGTCCTCCGACACTCGAGAAGGCAAGCGCTTTTTTTTTTCTTTTCACCTTTTTCTTGTTGTTGTTGTGTTTATTTGTTTATGCGCTGTAAATAGACAAATTCTCCACCTTTGCATGCAATTGTTCCTCTATGAATTCTTATGTTTTCCCCAACAGAATATTATTATTTTTCCCCTAGTAGAGATCGTTATTTTGCCATCGCCAGTAGTAAAATGTAATTTGTTTTTGATTGGTAAATTTTCCTTTACGTCCGCCTAGGGACATCTCTTCCATTTCCTCTTGGGTTTGCACCTAGCCTTGTCGGTTGAGTATTTCATTATCAACCAGCTGACTGTGGAATGATATTTTTCAACATTGTATCATGTCTTCTCGGAGAGAGGGGACGCGTCAGTGGGGTACCCCCATGCTTTTCCCATTTGAGCTTATCCTATTGTTTTGATCCTTATGCTTCACAATATTAAGAAACAGTGTTTTTTTGTGGCTCTTATTCAAACTGATTATACATCTTTGTTTCTTGTTTTTCTAAAACCAAAAAAGTTATTGCATGCTTAAGTGATCTTTGATTTGAGGGTTCATTCAATATTTTGTTGTCTGGTCATTGGAATTGAACCGCTGACTGCTTATTTGAAATTTGAACTAAGGTTGAACTGAACCCTAGATTTCCCATTTCAACAGTTGCAACCCTTGCTTTAAGGCACACACAGAGTCCTTGCATTCCCTCTCGGTATCTACAACTATGTAGATGCACTGTTTAGATTTGTGGTATGATACAATAGTGATATTCATACATAGGAATCGATTTTCTGTTTGTGAAAAATGATATGAACTTGTACACATCGTGAATTTTAACATTATTTGGACCTTTGATATGCATCTTCAAGACTACTAAGCAACAATCCTTTATCATTTTACTACAATGCTAATCATGTAACCACAGTTCAAAAACTCAGAGTGTCCAAGAAACTCTATAGGCCGAAATTTTGGCTAGGACTGAAGAGTTCACAAAACTCAGAATATTAAAAAATTACATAAACTTGTAAAACAAACTTAAATATCATGTAAAATACTGAATCTATAGAATTCACAGGGAGTTTTTCAACTAGTTCTCATATGGAGTTTTTCAACTGGTTTTAAAAAAGGAGTACAATACACATCATAGTGTCATATATGTGTGATGAATGATCAGCTGTCATTATCATAAAAAATTGCAAACCCATAAAAATATTTTACAAATTCCTTTGACTAAAGCTCCTTAGTGGCAATGCCTTCAGACTGGATGGTAAAGATTCCTTCTTAGAAACTGTGTTATTGAGTCAAACTCTGATGTAGCACTTTGAATCGCACCTTTGCTCGAGGCACCCACCCAGTCACTCCTATGCTCTTGATAGGAGCTAGTCGAGTAGTGGTGGGATTGAGGGGTTGTTTTGTTCGTGGGAAAGTAGAACATCGTGGATGGCGGTTGTGTTTGTGTGGGCTATTTGCGTGTATGGTTGATGGTTGTTGTGATTCTTGTGGTTTACTTGATGAAGTTGAGAGACTACTTGTAGTAAGTTCAGATTGGTGTTTCCAGTCTCTCTTATGATTTCTAGATCTTGTTGTGTTTCTTTGTAAATTGATTTATGATTCAACCCTGAATTTGGAATATCCTTAGAATGTGGGTCCTTACCATGTTTCGTTCTATTTGTTGCAAGATTTGTGTTTGTTCTCGAGCTTGTTCTTTTGAAGTGTTTTCTTATGTTAGCAGGTTTTCCTTGATCTTGTCTAAGATTGTTTCAATCCAAGCTTCTCACTCTAGGGCACATTAAGTGCAAACATTGAATTGAGGAAGATGGAAGACTTGTCTTTGTTTTGTTTAAGTTTTGAACATTGTGTGCCTCATGTGTTAGGAAAAAGTGTGTTGTACACCTTGTATAATAATGATATATTTTATTTGTGTAAAATAAATATTTATTTGTGGTGCATTTTAATTGATGTGTTTAGCCACATTAGATATTTATTTGGTGCCACTTGTAAGAATTGTATGTAACATTGGGTTAGTTATTTTATGTGTGTGGGACACAGAATAATTAATTATTTAATTGTGAAATTATTTAATATTGGGCATAAAGTGAAAACTTAGTTGTAAATATTAAATGAGGGGTCAATGGTTGTGTGTATCCATGGTTTTGGAACACATGGTTTCCCTATACTACATCTTGTATTTGTGTGAGCTTGATTCTATAAAAGCGAGCACATGGTTAGTAGTTGGGGTTGGCTGGTTGGTTGTTTGGCTGTAGGTTGTCATTGTAATTGAGTTTCTCTTGTAAGTGCATATGTGAAGCATGGCATGAGATGTGTGGTTACGTGCTTGGACACATGGAGGATGCATTGGAGGAACTTGATGTTTGAGGAGTGTCCATTAGACTTTGTAAGTGTATTGTAATGTTTGATTGCTGAATAATAGAGTGTGGATGCTTTTGGAGGCTGGGTTTTTCCCTGTTGAGGGTTTTTCCAGGGTATATCTTGTGTTATCTTCTGACTTGGCTATTTGATCTTTCCATTATGGAATTGTTGTAAGCTTGTATGCATCATATTCTCTCATAGGGTTATGTAAAAATTGGTTTGATCTACCTGTGAATTCCTAACAAGTGGTATCGGAGCTATATTAATGGTTGAGGGAGGTGTGAGTTCCCTGGTTTGTCATAACCCTTGTGTAATTTTGGTGCAAAGTTGATTCCATGGCAATGCAAGAAAGATGGGACATTACAAAAGTTTGTGCAAGTTGTTTTGCAGATTTGGGGTTTTGGGTGTTGTAGATTTGTTGTGTTTATTGTAGATCTAAAGTTGGAAAATTTTTGCAAAGATGGTTTTCTGGTTATGTGCTTCATATGAGGGTTTTGAGGAAGTTTTGTAGATGGCCTCCTGGGACAAAACAAACCTCACCATTGAGTCCAGGAGGCTCGAGAGGTGAAGAAAAAACATATCATTTGACATATTTTGGCCATAGGTGCTTGAAGCAAAAATTTTTGCCCCCTTGCCCATAGCAGCGTGACGAGCTATGGAAACTCAATGGACTTCAAAAAATCGTTTAAATGTAGCCGATAAACTATTTCAGGTCCAACACCTTTGACTTTTGAAATTTGGAAACCTTTAAACAAATTTAAAGCTTTTTTGAGTCCGCCACCCTTGCACTAACCTAGTGCCATGTCAGTGCCAGCAGGGATGCTGCATCACTCTACCTACGTCAATGATGACATCATGCCTGTGTCATCATGTCCAGACAGGGTCCCACCAGGGGGCCCCTTCTAGCCTTTGGAGGGCTTTTTCTTCCAGGGGCATAACTTTTGCCCACAGTATCGGATTTTCGACTTCTTATAGGCGTTGGAATGCTCTCTCCGAGCACTACGCAGTGGTACAAATTTGGTCATCAGATTTTGTTGTTTGTGTCAAAATTTGGTGCTTGAAGCCAGGCATTGCTTCAGGATAGTTTTATGCTCATAACTTTTGTATACAGAATCGGATTTTTGATTTTAGATAGGCATTGGAGAGCTCTTGCCGTGTACTATAGCTTGGATAGTGTAGATTTTCAGTTTGGTGTGTAGAGAGAGATTTGTACTTGTTTGAGCACTTGTGGAAGCCTGAGATTCAGGGTGTGAATGTGAGAGCATTCAGATGGATTTTGGGCACAAACTTGTGGGAGTGCATGTTGTTATGAGACCATCATCATAGTATAGCAGATTTTCAGATTTGGTACTTCCGGTTATAGGTTTACAAGTGTTTTCAGAGTTTGGACTTTGATAGAGACAGGTACACAGGTTGTCTTCTGGTTTGAGAACATGGTTGATACACGTGTGAGACTAGGAGTCTTGTTTTAGTGGGAGTTGAGTATAGGTACAATGATGATGATGATTATGGTGTCATGAATATGCAGGTACATTTTGAGCATTGGCATGACATGATCATGTATGCAGTTGACAAGTATGGGTTATGATGTTTGATTCATGATTACAGGTGGTTATGTGATGTAGTTTTAGGAGGTTGTTCTTATCTCTTGGATGCTTGATTAGTTCCTTGACAATTTTTACTCACTGTGGAATTGTTTGGCAAATCGAATATGTGGTTGATTTGGTGTTTGAGTCTTGAGTCTATAGGTTATCTTCTTTGATATCTTGGCTTGTAGGTTACTAATGTGATGATGAGTTTTCATGTTACATTTGTTTTGGATCTTCGAGTTATGTAGTTTTGTGGTATAGCTACCCCTTGGCTACAGTGGGATGATTCGGATGTAGACTGTCTATATCCACGAGATTGATTCAGTGTTTATGCAGACTTTGTTAGTTGTCCTTGTCTGTGGTCATTTGTACATTTGCATGTTGCATTGGTATGAGAGGATGGATGATTAGAGTGCATGGATAGTCAGTTATTGGGACTTGTAGCATGTTTATCACAATGTCGTGGTTAGCTTGGTTACACAGTTGTGTGTGAGCTTTTGACAGTGATGATGGTTTATCTTCTTGACTTGGAGATCTTGGTTCTACTTTGGTTTCATTGGTATTACAGGTGTGTGTATGGACCATGGATGATTTTCATTTAGGAGATGTTATCATGTTACTATGGATAGCTTGTATCACAGTTCAGTGGGAGCTTTCATAGTGATGTGGATTCGTCACCTAGTGATGGATGATCTTCTAGAGTGGTTAGATGTCATGGACAAACTCTTGGTTTATGATTCTTATGTAGTATGAGTGCTTTGACATCTTGGGTACTATTGTTAGGAGATGGTTATCTTCATGTGTTTGGAGATGTTTATCTTTGGTTTAAAGATGTTATTTTGTCATGATGGACTCTTGATCGCGCGTTAGAGTGTTGACCTAATATAGGTTCTCTTGAGACCAGGATGTGTGTATTGGTGCATGTGATCTTCTAGGAGGAGATGTTAGATCATGATGGGTTCCTTGATTATGTAGACGTGCAATGGGAGCATTAGTAATGATCTTGTTGGTTCTCTTGGTATTGAGTACATTGGTCATTTTCTTGAGAGATTCATGATAGTGCGGTGTTACATTTGGTGTTAGCATGGATTGATCGATTGGAGTTGCTTATGTATACTTGGAGACTTGGGTGAGGCTGGAGTTCTTTTGAGATTAGAGACATTTGTTGAGATGGTTACTAATCAGAGGTTTCAACAAGAAGAATGAGTAGCCTACACCTGGATATGGACGTGAGTTCATGGACCTTAGAGGAGATTGTTCTTGGAGAGAGTCATTGTGGTTTGGTGTATCCTGGAGGAGCATTCTCATTCCCCACTCTTGGTCTACTCGGCGGTTTATCATATAAGAGGTATTGCCCATCCTTTATATATATTTCTTTTATGTTTTATCTTCTCACGATTTTGGATCTTGAGCTATGGTTATTGGTTTTGGAGGGTTCATTTGAGAGGTGTTAGCATGGTTATCTCCTTGTTCGTATGGGTTTGATTTATGATATCATTTATGAAGATTTAGGAGATGTGATTGGGCTTATTCCTAGTTTATGGGAATGGATTTGGTTTGATCTTCCTTGATTAGAGAGGCTTACATCCATGTTCGTTTTACATGATACATATGGTTCATTTGATCTATGAGATCGAGTGGTGGCTGTTGTTGAGGATTTTCATTTGGGGTTGTGAAGGAGATCATACTTGACACAACTTAGCACTTTGAGGTGTTGGTAGGAGGACATGATATGGTTTATAGGTTTTCTCTCTGTCTTATGGCTACTTCTTGGAGATTCATGTTCATATGATTTGGGAGAGTATGGTGACATGTTGTGAGGGAGTATGTAGCATTTTATGTTGCATGTGTGGATCATTGTGATTGTTCTTGGTATTACATGGTTTTGATCATTAGCCACACCTTGGTACGAGTGTTGATTGGTAGACTTGATATGCCTTGAGCTATATTTCAGATTTGATATTACCCATGCAGTGGGAGTTCTTGGATATGTATGTACTTCATTGACAGGTTTTATACAAGGAGCTTATGATTGCGGTTTATGGGTTGGATACATATTGTTGGCATGAGTTTATTGATGTTGTTGATACCTAGGAGGTATGGATGTTTGGATGTATTAGCATTTGTTGTGGGTGCTATCTCCGATCATGTGGGTATTTTACCTTGGACAATAGCTTGGAGCCTTTGTTATCACTTGGATTTGATGCTTGTGTTCATTGGATTGGTGCATCTTGACCTTGGCATGTTCCTTTTCTTCCATAGGTGGCATGTTGGAGGATGAGAGGAGTCCTTGCTTGAGATGGTGGTCACTTTGGTTTTAGTGCAGATATCTTGATGGAGCACAAGAGCATGTTGGAGATTCATGTGGTTTCATGTATGGCTATGATGATGTATTTTATTTGATTGAGCCTTATGCAATGTATGCAAGTGGGAGAATGTTAGGAAAATGTGTGTTGTACATTTTGCATAATAATGATATATTTTATTTGTGTAAAATAAATATTTATTTGTGGTGCATCTTAATTGATGTGTTTAGCCACATTAGATATTTATTTGGTGCCACTTGTTAGAGTTGTATGTAACATTGGGTTAATTATTTTATGTGAGTGGGACACATAGAATAATTAATTATTTAATCGGAAATTTATTTAATATTGGGTATAAAGTGAAAACTTAGTTGCAAATATTAAATGAGGGGTCAATGGTTTTGTGTATCCATGGTTTTGGAACACATGGTTTTCCCTATACTACACCTTGTATTTGTGTGAGCTTGATTCTATAAAAGCAAGCACATGGTTAGTAGTTGGGGTTGGCTGGTTGGTTGTTTGGCTGTATGTTGTCATTGTATTGGGTTTCTCTTGTAAGTGCATATGTGAAGCATGGCATGGGATGTGTGGTTACGTGCTTGGACACATGGAGGATGCATTGGAGGAACTTGATGTTTGAGGAGTGTCCATGAGACTTTGTAAGTGTATTGTAATGTTTCATTGTTGAATAATACATTGAGTGTGGATGCTTTTGGAGGCTCAGTTTTTCCCTCTTAAGGGTTTTTCGAGGGTATATCTTGTGACTTATCTATTTGATCTTTGTATTATGGAATTGTTGTAAGATTACATGCATCATATTCTCTTATAGGGTTATGTAGGAATTGGTTTGACCAACCTGTGAATTCCTAACATCATAATGAAATTGAGGGCTTTCTTCTTTGTTTGTGTTTTCGCAGTTTGATGAGTTTCTAAATGCAATTATCTTGAATGAATGCAACTTTTCTTTTGTGTTTTTCCCAATTTGTTAAATATGATCTGATTACTACTTCGCTAAAAATGAAATCTTTTATGAATGCAAATGTAGAATTTCCTAAATACAATTTTTTACTGTTTTGGTCTTTTTTTTGTTTTGATTTTGGATGTGAATTATCTAATAAAAGAAAAATGCATCTATTCTACAACAACAGAAAATGGAATCTAGATCTAGTAAAGCAATAAAATTTAACCAAGAGAAAATAAGAATGTTACTTTCCCAAGGGCAAGAGATTTGACTAATTACTACTTGAAACTATCTTTTCAAAGCAAATAAGAACTTGTGAATGAATGATAGGTGTTGGTGCTTGGCTTGTGTCCTTAGAGATCCAGTATCATCGATCTCCTCCTCTGTAGCAATAGGGTCCTCCATTTGATGACAGGAAGGAAGACATGGATGTGAGGAAAATTGGGATTGATTGAAGCTTTGAAGTTTGGGATAACAAAAAAAGGAAAAGGCTCTTGAGGTCCTATGCTAGCATAAAAATGCTACGGGGGCTGCAATGCAAATAAGAAAATTAACCTCCCCTAAAACAAGAGAGAAGGGGGCTATTTATAGCTTGGGAAGCAACATCAAAATTGGAGCTGATTAGGAGTTAATTATAGAGCTGATTGGAAGATCATAGAGGTTGATGGGGAGAAGACGAGATTGATTGAGAGATCACTAGGGATTGATTGGAAGTGAACAATAGACTGATTGGGAGAAGAGGAATAGTTAGGTTGAGTGTAGTCAGACAAGAGAGAACTCTCAATTAGAAATGAAAATGGAAATAAATTGGGTGGAATTGAAAGAAATCATGCATGCCAAAAGACGATAGGGTTGCCCCTTTCAGGAACAGGGTCACCCCTTTTGCCAAGGTAGGTTCCTTGAGCGACTCTGCAACTTAAGGATAGGTCGCCTGGGCAACCCTAAGGTCTCTCGGGCGACCCTGCAGTTGAGGATCTACAAAAGGTTCTATGACAAGTTCAAGGTCCTGGAACTCAGTTTGGAGGTGGGAAAAGATGATCAAGGGGCTAAATAGGCTAGAGGATGCATCATCAAGTGTGAAAATGTTGAGAGAAGTGTAATTCATGCCTTTGAGGGTTGTGAGCTGAATTACTAAATCATCATTGAACTGCCATGTTGGCCCATGCGTTTTTAGTGCTTACATAGCATGGTGTTGTGGGACCCACACTCGCCTTTGTTGTTGTCCCACATTTGGACCTAGAGATCGAACAAAATGATTCAAGTGTAAGTTTAATAAACGATTGGTTCATAGTAAGTACAAAAATGAAGATGAGAGAACATACCTTGGATGCATGAGTTTGATGTTTACTTGTGTCGCCTTGCCTTGGCGTGATGACTTTTTAAGATGATGAAAGAAAATGCAAAACGAGGACAAATCTACTCTATAAAAGCAAACTAAACAACATAAGAGTCATTGTTACAAACAAAGTTGAAGAGGAGAGAGGAGAAGAAAAAGGAAAAAGGAGAGAAAGTGATGAAACGACGATTAATCTAAGTGTGGGAGCAACCAACAGAAAGCTTACAATGAGAGGATTGAGATCATGGCCACTGTTCAACCTCCTACTGATTCCCAAGGACGTAAAACGAGAAAAATCTTCATTGAAACCCTAGCTTCTTTTTTGTTGGATTTGTTTTGTAATCATCTGTTAAACTTGAAATTCTCGTTGCATTCAACTAGGTTTTAGGTTTGCATTGCTTTTATTGCCTTACTTTTCCCATTTTTGCTTATTTTTTGCATTTTTTGGGCACATTGGGGTGTGGCCTTGGGTCACCCCTTTCAATAGGGCAGGTTGCCTGGGAGACCCTACCACTTCAACTTGAGTTGCTCGATAGACAGGTGAGGTCGCTTGAAAGACCCTACTAGAAGCTTCAGTTGATAGGATTAAAGGCAAACTTGATTATTTCGAGGCCTAAATTGACCACTTTCTTCGATTTAACATTGAATTCTCCTTTTATTGCAAATTTTGTAAAGAGTCTATTTGATTTTTACGATTTTTTGAGAGTTACGACTTTTTACGATTTTTAATTTTTCCTTGATTTTTATGGTTTTTAAAGGTTTTATGGAGGGTCTAACTTGACACACTCTTTTTGCAAGACACCTACATACAATGGAATGTCACTTGTGAGCAGGCTTGCTACATGGATGCACTAGAGGTGTTGCTTGCTACAAATTGTACTACTATTTAGAGGATTGGATTAGCTTGAGCAGCACAGATATTGATTGTCCATCCTTTGTTTTGTATATGTTGCGACATTCTGACTTATTGGGATGTTGATTGGAACACATTCCAATTTCCATATGTTTTCAGAGAGTGGACAATTACTCTTTATGATGTCTACCGTATCCTTGGTGTTTTTGTTAGAGGGGAACAACTTGCACTACCAGAGAGGGAGTCTAAGTGAGCCATATAGCTTACGTAGCTATATGGGAGAGACTCGACTTGGTGACAGGCTCGGCATTCAACTTACTTTTGTCTCTGGACTTGCCATTATTTCCCTGCAAAAGGGTTTGATTGGCTTATTGCCACTCGCTTTTTAGGAGGCAAGAAGGTTCCGATTCTTAGATGGTGTTGGGCACCAATCATTCAACAGCTTGAGCAAGGCACAATTTTTGTTTGGGGCATTGACATACTGGGCTTGGTCTATTGAGACTTATACCGCATTCCACGGTGAGGGGCTTTTGCTTTCAGCCACCCTTCACTTGTTTTGTTATGAATCCTTAAGCACATTATACCATATCAGCGAGAAATGCCTCCATTGGACCTGAGACTATTGAGAGCCATGGGATGAGGTTGACTTGGGCGTTTTGATGCTTTTACACAAGCTGTGGCCGCTTTGAGAGACAATGACTTTATTTTAGACCCCTATAGAAAGATGGAGGGGTTGTGGCTAGGCGACATAGTTGTATGATCCTATTGCTAATGTTGATGAGCTAGTCATTTGATAGATAGGAACAACTTGATCGAGACTCAGTCTATTGCACAAGTGCTTTAGCAGCTAGGAGATGAGTTTCTTGAGGATTTGGCTCTAGTGCCTCCATTCTACAGATTTGTTTAGGAGGCTATTGATGCACAACACGGAGCGCTTTTATCAGTCTCACTTATTCCAGGAGTCGTGATTACATGACCATTTAGAGAACCGTGCCTTGGACAGTGGCGAGCTCATCGAGCTCAGAGACTTATTGCCATGGAGGATGACGATACTGATAATGAGGACTACGATCTTGAGGGGGAGATAAATGAGATAGTATCAAAGGGTGATGGATTAGCATTAGAGGATGAGGAGGTAGCACCAAAGGATGTTGTATGTGCACATGGCTTGTCCCACTTACAGAGTTGATAGAGGAGATGGGGATTGGTGATTTCTCGTGGCAACCTAGAGATGCTTGTGAGTACTATTCTAATCTACTTTTAACTTTTTTGCATTTGCTCATAAATGATTATGTTCTTATTGTTGAAATTAACTCTCTTTTTCTTTGCACTTTGACGTAGGCACTGCTGATGTTTGGAGGGATCTTTCCAGAACTTCTACCTTAGATGTCTTGATCCCTACCACAAGACGAGCTAGAGAGGCACTTTTGGTTGATGTTGGGTGCTTGCACTAGCAAGTTGGCACAAATATGTTCTTGCTCCTACTTACCATGCTGGCTAGGTTATAGTATCCGAGAGGACTAGAGTTGCTTCGCACCAGAAACAAAAGTCACTTTTCTACGAGAGATGGCCAGCCTTGGGGTCCATAGATGGACTTCTAGTCACTCAGGGGCTCAGACACAAAAATAGTTGCACTCGCTGATTCGCAGCCATGACCCCTCACAAAGACACACTCAAAGGATTCTTAGGATTTCTAATATGGCAAATAGCAGGATGAGACCATAGAATACGAGCCTTGGAGGTTTTGTGGGTTAGAGTTGACCTTGAGTTCTTTGAGAGACCCACTTCTTAGCTTATTGTAGAGATTTTCTAATTTGCCCCCTTGCATGGGGAGACTTTGCACGCTTGAGTGCACCTTTTTGCTCTTTGGACTCCCTTGATGGAGTGACTTGTCCTCTGGGATTACTTAGCACTTATTACTACTTTGATTGGTTTTAGATCCATATGTAGTTGCAGTTGATATCTTGTACTTTTATTTTCACTCTTGTGCACATGGCTGGTTGTATAACTTATGTTTTGAAACCATGGATCCTTATATATGATGATACTATGCTCATGCTATTTTTGTTATCTTTCTATTATAAATGAGATGTATGTAATGTGAATATGTATGGATAGAAATACAAATACACTTGTCTACTTCCTCTATTATGAATGCCATTTTGCTATGACATGATTTATTGCTTGTTTTTGTATGATATGCATATGGAACTAACATTGTGGTTGTTCTTTAGTAGGATTTTTAACCTAGGGGATTGCGGATTGTATTAGCTTAGAGTGGCTTGCTAAACTCTTGAGATAGGATTTATTAGGGGGTCATGTGAGAACAAGGAAGGTGATGGAATAATTTTTGGATTAAGCTTCACAGAAGGCTAAATACTAATCCTTATCTAGTTTGACCACTTGGACTAGCTTTCAATGCAGACAAGCAACAAAATTTATAAGTACCCTCTAGAATTAGATCAAAAAATGGCTAACATGTCAAACTCGGGGTAAAGGAAAAGTACCTTAGCAAAAGATGGCTGTAGAAAACAACTAGACTCTTGGTTTTGCCTAACTTGCGCGCGTGTGTGCTTTGTTTTTTTTCTCTTTTTTTCTTCTCTTTTTGCTTCTTCGATAGGATATCACCCTAGTAGCTTTGAGCTTAGACTGTTCTCCTTTCGAGAGTACGGTCATCAACAATTCTCTTCTCTTTTTTTGACTCATATATATTTTGTCCTCTCTTTTGTTTTTTGCTTTTTTGGATTGTTTTGCGGAGTTTTGACTCTCTTGATGGTTTTGGCTATGTATGTAAGGGGTTAAGCATCACCAAAAGAATAACCAACTCCTAAGACTTCCCTCTTGCTAAGGAGGATTAGGGGAAATATGCCTGTTAGCTTCTATTAGGCACTATAGGTTTGAAAACTTGCTTTGCTTAGACTTGACTTGATGATGGTTAAGACTGGGATCATTATAAAGCTTAAAGTTTGACTTCATTGGAACAACCTATACTAGCAACTTTATGACTCCCTACTAGGATGGAAATTGAACAAGAGCAAACTACTAACAAATGCAATGATGGATAGAATCAAAGACATGTTTTGTTTTGTTTTGTATTTTTTTTTTTTAATGGATTTTCCGAATTATTTTGATTTTTTTGAATTTTTAGATATAATATTTTTGCACATGAAAGGTGTTAACTGTTTCAATGAATTCTTCACTTTCCAACTCAGTCTAAATTTCCAACCTTCATCGACTCTTTTATTGATTAAATTGACAAAATTGTCAATTCTAAGCATAAAGTCTCCGACCTTGAATGGTCTGGGGGTGACCTTTTTGTTATATTGCTTACTCACTTTAGCTAGATAAAAGTGTCTCTGCACTACTCTTAACTTTTTTTCGTCCAACATTTCTAGCTCTGCCAATTTGACTGCCCGATATTCTTCATTAACTAAGAGCCCTTGTAGAGATACTTAGAGACTTGGTATAAAAATGTCTATGAACTCAGTGAGAAGTTGTGTACTTACATAATTCATCGTCTGATAACTTGGCCCCTAGCTTTATAATTTTTTGTTCTTCTAGTATTCCAATGTTTGTTTCAATAGTTTACGGGCTAAAAATGGGTGGCCTTTCTTTGAGCTTCTAAGGGGCAACTGGTATTGGTGTTGAGTATTTTTAGCTTGGAGAGGGAATGTGCTGGAAGTGGTTCGAGTTATGTTATTTTGCATTTCATTTAAGTGAAAAAGTGAAAGTCTTTTATTTAGCTAATTAAGTCCAATAAAGTGTAGATTTACATTAATGATTTAGACTTATCTTTCAACTCATCTCTTCGAGAGATAAGGAGCTTTTTGAAGATTAGATTTTTAGCTAAGTAGTCTCAAAATAGGCGTAAGATAGAAGAAAAAGACCACAGTGATAAAATAATGTGTAGCTGTTTTTTGAGAACAGTTTGTAGAGGTTTCCTTGTAAGTTTTTCGAAGGAATGAAAATCTGATTTGAAGGTGTGATTATCTGTGTATTTGTTTTATGCTTTCACTATTTGAAATTTTAATTGTTGTGCGATTAATGCAATGTTAAAGAATTAATTCTTGTTCATATAACATTAGGACAACAGTCGCCTTTGTTGAAATTTCCTTCATGATATGTAGGAAGATTTTGCGGCTAGGTTTGAACTAGTAATCGTTGGTTATTTTCAAGGAAAAATTGCAACTACTTTTGAGATGAAAATTGTGGCGTTAGAAAAGGTGAAAATCTCGGCAGATTTATTGATAAAATCTCGCCGATTTGTTTTTGTTGAATCGCGTCGTCCAAGCATAAGTAATAGGGGTTGTTTTTGAAAGAAACCGTGCCACAACAAAGAAGGAAAATAACAACCATTTTTTGCATCAGGAAAGAGGAAAATCGTGAGGGTTTCAACAGCAGTTTTCTACACAAAATCACGTCATATCTTTTGCAGAATCATGACAACAATATACTGATTTAAAAAATCAAGGGTTTGCAGAGCGTGCTAGGTATTTCCAAAAATCAACAGTGTTTTTTGACAGATTTTTCAATGTTTTGCAAAGATTTATGAGCCGTTTTTCAACAAGTTTACAGTTTGTGACTAGGGTTTGGTGTAGCTCATGAGTAGGGTTTTTGCAGCCCATGGCTGGGACATTTTATTTCAGTTTAAAAAAACATTCTTTTGAGCAATTTGCTAATAGGAGTTTTGTGCAAAAATTTTTGTGTTAAAAATGACATTAGCTAGCCTTAGGTTTTAGGATAGATTGAAAGGTGCAGTACATTTCTTGTCTTGGAAAGTTAGGGTGACTTTGTTGTTGGAACAAAATGATCTCTAAGATATTGTCAAGGATGAGGATTCATCCTTAGAGCCAGGGAAGAAGGACTTGAGTAAAATCAAGTGGTTCATTTGTCATAAATTTAGTCATTATGCATCATAGTGTCCAGACAAGAAGAAAGGCAAAGGGAAGCAACAACAAAAGCAAGTGGCAGCCTCTACAGAAACTTAGATGAACGAGTTTACTCCCAAGTTTGAGAAAGATTTCTCAATTGTATCTTGTCTTTCTACCAATGTGACTCCAAGGGATGCTTGATAGTGAGGCATCTAGACATATGACATCAACTCGACAGTTTTTTAACAAATTAGAACACAACTCTGGAGTTCAGGTTGAGCTTGGTGATGATGTGAAGTATTCAATAGTCGGGATTGGTACAATTCCCTTTTGGCTACAGTTAGGTAACTCTTTAGATTTTGATGTGTTTTGTTTGTTCCTCGTCTCAGGAAGAATTTGCTTGTAGTTTCGGTTATGGAAGATAAGGGCTATGCAGTAGAATTTAAAAATCTGCAAGTTCTTATTAGGCCGAAAGAATCTAGTCAAGATGCTGCACAAGTAATAGGGGTTAGAGAAGGCAATCTTTACAGGTTACAAGGTGCACCAGTTCTAGCTCTAGTTCATAACAATGACAATCTATGTGAGTTATGGCACAAGAGGATGGGGCATCTGCATCACAAAGCATTGCCTATTCTGAGGGAGATTGTCATAGGGCTTCTAAAGTTCAGTATTGAACAATAGGGTGTATTTAGAGGATGCACACTTGGCAAGCATGCTAAGGCTGCTTTGCCAAGTAGTGAGCATAGATCTAACGAAATTTTAAATTTAGTGCATTCGAATGTTTGTGGACCGATGTCAATAGCATCAATTTCAGGAAGCATGTATTATGTTTTCTTTATTGATGATTTCTCTTGCAAGACTTGGATCTATTCCTTAGAGACCAAGGATGAGGTCCTTAGTAGGTTTTAGGAGTTCAAAGCTCTAGTTGAAAATCAGACAAGGAAGAAGATCAAAGTCTTGAGATCAGACAATGGAGGTGAATATACCTCCAAAGAGTTCAAGGGATCTACAAGGAGGTAGGAATCAAGAGGGAGCTAATTGTTCCGTACAACACAATAGAATGGGGTTGTAGAATGGAAAAATCGATCAATCATAGGGGTTGTTAAGGCCATGATTCATGACCAAGACTTATCGATGTTCCTTTGGGCAGAAGCATGCAATACAATAGTCTACATCCAGAACAAGTGTCCTCATAGGATCTTGGAGGACAGGACACTAGAGGAAGCATTCACTAGTGTAAAGCTAGAGGTGAGTCACTTCCGCATCTTTGGTTGTCTAGTTTATTTTCATATACCTGTAGAGAAGAGGACCAAGTTGGAACTGGAAGGGTTTATTTGTGTGTTACTGTGAGACTTCTAAGGCCTATAGGGTCTATATTATAGAGTAGAGGAAGGTTGTAATCAACAGGGATGTAAAGTTTGAGGACTTTGCATCTAGGAAGTCTCATGAACTCATTCCAGTAACAGAGGATAAGGAGCGGGAAGCTCTGAAGGTTGAGTTTGTCTCCAAAGATACTAGTTGGTTCCAATTCAGAACAACAATCTTCAGAAGAGACTTCAACCCCTTCTACTTCTATTAGGAGACCTCAATGGTTCACACAGACATTGAGGGATGCTCAAGAGCATGTTGAGGCTCCTAATAACACATTTAAGGAGAGCAGGCCTTTAAAGAAGTTTCCAAACTACATGGCATTGATGAGTAGCATCATAGATTTAGAAGCCAATAGGTTTGGAGGAATGCTATGGTGGAGGAATACACATCCATGATTAAAAATGATGTATGGGACAATGTGCCAAGACCGGAGGGGAAATCAATTGTGAGTTCCAAGTGGCTCTACAAAATTAAGCATGTTGCAGATGGCAGCATTGAGAAATACAAAGCAAGGTTTGTGGCAAGAGGGTTCTCTTAGAAAGAGGGAGTAGATTGGGAGGAGACATTTGCTCTAGTCGCTAGATAGACTTCCATTCAAAGCTGCATGGACACGGATACAATATCAGATACAAATACGACCATTTTCCAAGGCCCCTAATATGGATACAATTGGATACAACATTCATAAAAAACACACATTTATATAACACAATTTTATAAGTTATTAGAGGAGATTTTCATTACCTTTGAAGCAATATAGACACATAATTACTACATATTTTGAAATGCTTAATTTTTAAATAATTAAATATTTATATATATATTTTAATTGGAATAAATTAATAAAAAAGTTTTATATTTAAACAATTAAATATTTATATATATATATATATATATATATATATAAATTGGAATAGATTAACAAAAAAGTTTTATATTATCAATGTTAACATTTTAAAATATTAATATAAATATAATTTTTTTAATATTACCAATGTTAACATTGTAAATTTAATAAAATAAAAATATAAAACTTAAACTTCAAACGTTTTAATCCTAGGTTTTCACTACGTACTTGGGTCAAGGGAGGGATAACCAGAATTGAGAAAAACAATTGTTGAGGGCGAGTTAACTAGAAAAACAAATCGCTCAGTGGGTCGCGATGGAAGCAGTATGTGGTGGTAGCAGGTCATAAGGAAAGAATGGTGGAATTTGCGAATAGTGAATTGCGTTATTTATACAAAACAAAATTGTTTTTCTAACCCGCGATTGGTTTTAGCCGACAAAACGAAAGTGTTTTTGTAATATGTGGCTGGTTTTAGCTAACTCACAAAAAAATTGCTATTTTTAACCCACGATTTACATATTATTAAATTTTTTGAGAGGAATCACTACAAATACAGGGTGTTATTTGTTAAATTTGAATCCTCACAAATCTGGTGTATGTGAAGGAAAAAAAATAGGGCATGGGTGGGTATGGTATATGAGTCATATTCGCATCGTATTGTACTCGAATCCATATGGGTACTTAGGTACGCGTGCTTGTGGAGGGGGCGTGGCGTATCTTGCAGCCCTGTTTCCATTAGAATAGTTATGTCTTTAGTTTCATTTATGCAATGAAAGATACATCACATGTATGTTAAGACAACTTTTCTTAATGGTATCATTGAGGAAGAAGTGTATATAGAGTAGCCTTAGGGCTTTGAGGCAAATGGGAAGGAATCCAATGTTTGTAGGCTTAAGAAAGCCTTGTATGGATTCAAACAGGCATCGAGAGCATGGTATTCTAGGATAGTAGATATCTACAAAGTATGGACTTTACCAAAAGTGAAGTAGATCCTAATTTATATTATATAATTGTTGAGACTAATTTGCTTATTTTGATATTATATGTAGATGACTTGTTTCATACAGATGAACAACTCATTGCAGGTTGCAAAGCAGATTTATCTTTTGAGTTTGAGATGGACATTGGCATGATGGATTACTTCTTGGGTTTGGAGGTTTGGTAGAAACTAGGAGAGATTTTCCTTGGATAAGGTAAGTATGTAGTTGAGATCCTAAAGCAATTTTAGATGGAGGATTGCAAACCTATGGCCACACCTATGATCACTAATCTGAAGAAGGTGACAACTTCACATTCAGAGTTGGTGGATCCCACGTTGTACAAGCAGTTGATGGGCTCCTTGATGTATTTGGTCAACACTAGACTAGATATATGTTTTGTAGTTAACACCTTGAGCCAGTTAATGGTGGAACCAAGGCAGGAGCATTGGGTAGCAGCAAAACATGTGCTTAGGTATTTGAAGAGCACAATGGAATGTGGTTTGAGATATCTTGGAGATGGTGAAGTGAAGTTGCAGGGGTATTCAGACTCAAATTGGTCAGGTGGTGCAATAGAAGAGCACCTCAGGGTGTTGCTTTAGCTTGGGTTCAACGATGATATCCTGGTTTAGCAGGAAGCATAATACATGGCAGCTAGTACTACTAGTTGTGAGGCCATTTGGCTTTGCAAGTTACTTGCAGGATTGTTTGAATAGGAGTTGGATCCCACAGTCATTTACTATGATAATCGGAGTTGTGTCAAATTCTCTAAGAATCCAGTATTTCATGACAAGTCCAAGCACATAGAGATCAGATATCACTTCATTTGAGACAGGATTCAGAAGGGAGTAGTTAAGCTCTAGTATATTTCCATATATTAGTAGGTAGGTGATGTTTTGACCAAGCCCTTAGCAAAAGGAAATTTTGAAGCATTTAGAGACCAACTTGGATTGGTGTAGAATTCCTTCACTAAGAGGGAGTGCTGAGTTTTTTTAGCTCAAAGGGGAACTTCTGCACATGTTTAGTTTGAACGTGTTGGGGGTGGTTCGAGTTATTCTATTTTGCATTTCACTTAAGTGAAAAAGTGAAAGTCTTTTATTTAGCTAATTAAGTTGAATAAAGTGTAGATTTACATTAATGATTTAGACCTATCTTCCAACTCATTTCTTGCGAGAGATAAGGAGCTTTTTGAAGATTGGATTTTTAGCTAAGTAGTATAAAGATAGGCGCAAGATAAAAGAAAAAGAGGACAGTGATAAAATATTGTGCGGCTGATTTTTGAGAACAATTTGTAGAGGTTTCCTTGTAAGTTTTTCGAAGGAATGAAAAGCTGATTTGAAGGTGTAATTATTTGTGTATTTGTTTTATGCTTTCACTGTTTGAAATTTTAATTGTTGTGCAATTGATGCAACGTTAAAGAATTAATTCTTGTTTGAAGAACATTAGGACAACAATCACCTTGGTTGAAATTTCCTTCAATTGGTGCTTGAACAATTTTCGATGACTCTCCTAGTTCCCATGTAGGTTTTAGTTCTTTTTCCTCAGTAGTGATCTCAACCATATGGACACTCATATCTGGGTCGATAGGAATGGCTGCTAGGTTGAACAGAGCATAAGATTTTGTTGAGTGGGGATCAAAGGGGAACTCACCTGTCATCCCTTCCCTTGCAGATTTCGAAGTCTTAGCAATGTTTGTGACTTGTTTGGATGTCTCTCCTTTTTCAAAAAAATTGATTCTTGAGTCATTGGTATTTTTGGCTAAATCTTCTTTCTTTTTGGCTTCTTCAATTCTATAAATGTTGGAAGGATCAGGTTCTTGTTTGATAATGTGGACTTGACCATGTGGAGAAAATGTATCTGTTGAAAGAGGGTAGAGGGAATGACCCTCATTCTATGAATCGAGGGTCTCTCTAGTATCATGTTATAGGTGGTTTCCTTCCTGATAACATAAAATTCGGTTGGAGGGTTTTTGGGTCTATAGTAATAGGAAGACTAATTTTTCCAATGGCATGAATGTTGAGATTATTGTGAACCATGAAGGTGCTAGTGTTGGGATTAATGTGAGATTTTTCATAACCCATCCTTTGGAGGAGAGAAAAAGAGACTGCTAATTGCAGCCCCATCGTCAATCATAGCACATTTAATGTGATAGTCATAAACTTGGATTATTAGGTAAAGAGCGATATCACCCTTTTTAGCTATGTCATTATCTGCGGGTAACTTTTCAAAATCGAATGTGGAAGAAGAATGTTTTTTGTTTGGAGTGGCTTGAATTAGATGGCCTAAATCTAAGGCATTGAGGAGAGCATACTTATGAGTAGGAAAACTTTTGAGAAGGTCTAGCATGTAGAAAAGGTTGAACCACTAGGAGTGGCATTTGGTTCATGGGTAACACAAATTTTCTTGATTGCTGTCCAACTCTACATGACTTAGCGTATTTTGATTGAAAATGAGTTGGTGATTTTGTTGCAGATTGTTTGGTTTATGCTCTTTATCTTGTTGACACATAAGCACACTCATGAATTTTTGTCATTGCTCATCAGAGAGTTTCGATTTGGTTTGTTATAATTGTAGCATGCCTTTGTACCACGCCTCTTTACTTTATGAAACAAATAGTATGTGTTAGGGTCATAGGAGTAATGATACGATCCTTGCATATTGCTACTTGATTGAAATTTTTTTAGCAGTTTTTGGTAATATTTTCTATTGTTCTGTGGATATTTGATAATGTTGACATCATTGCCTTTTGAGTCGAGACAACCATTCCCATCTTGATTATTGTTTTTCACAAGTGTGTCAGTTACCCCATCTGTTGTTGCATTGTGCTTGTTTTTTAGAATTTTAATTGCAGAAGGGTTGTTTTTGTTGTTATCATAAATTTGGGTAGTGACGAGTCTTCCATTCGTACTGTAAACTCTTTGCCCACTATCAATAACAACCTAGTCAATTCTTAATGCACTTTCTAAAGCTTCTTCATAGAACTTATAGTTCAACTTTTGAACTTCCTCTCTTGTGTCCTTGTTGAGGGTGTGTAAGAAGAGGTCAAAGTTCTCGATGATTCATGTTTGGAGCACTAGTCGATGAATGGAGGATTTGCCTCCAACATGTAACGAAGGGTGCCACTGTTGAGTTGTTTGTAGCTTCGATCAGATAACGTATTTATTATGATCATAATAAATATGAATATATAAGTAATATTAAATATTACTTATATATTCATACTTAATATATAAGGTATGTTAAAATAAATTTAGCATGATCGAATGATATATTACCAAAGTATAAACACTGACTACAATTCAAACGGTGATTAGCAATTGCTAAAGCAATGGAAAGGTGACAAAGTCACACCTGTGATAGGCGTGACTCCTTGAGGAGTCACGTCTATCATAGATGTGACTCCTACCGTCACTCATATATATATCAACGTCTTTGCCCTGCAATACCATGAAAAAGACACAGAAATCGGAAGTGTATGAGAAGTGGGAATTGCATCTGCAAAATAAAAGAAAGTAATAAATTAAGTCTGCAATACAAATATCCAACATTCAGAAGTTATCAAAGTTAGTGATCATAAGTTCGATTTGAATTTACAGCCACAGATTCATTTGTCTTGTTTCATGCTTAAGAATTCTCGGATTCCTATCCTTACTAGTTTATTCATATCAAAGGTTCTTGACAAATTCACCAATAAGTTGTCGAAAGGAATGTATGGAGGCCTCAGGAAGGTGATAATACCAATCTAGGGCAATCTCTTGAAGAGTTTTGGAAATATTTTGGCCACAACTCTATATCCTAAGGAGGAGTTCCCTTACAACTGCCATGTCCACATTCATGTGTGAGTTTGGGTCTCCCTCTCCCTTGAATTTTGGTAGATTTGGGAGGGGACGCGGTAACAAGACATTGCAAATATTCAAATCAAGAGGTTCCTTTAAAAACTCTAGATAAGTCCCTGAGAAGGGGTTTTGAGAAGTAGATGTTGCTCCTGTGGACATAAGCCCCATATGTGGGATATGTGAACTAGGTTGATTTTGCATTTGATTGTTTGCTTGATATCCATGTATGATTGGATGAGTTGGTTGCACATTAATTGCTCGATATGCTAGAGGAGTCATAGAATTTTGCATTATGCAAATTCCACTAGGTTGCGTGTTATAAACATGTTGCTGTGGAGGTGGAAAAGCCTCATTACTAGGATTGCAAGAGTAGAAGTTTAGATAGGGGAATTTGGGTTGCCCCTTGGCTTTGTTTAATTTTGGTAGTGTGGGAATTGGTTTGCTACCTAGGTCTTTCTTTAGTTTTGTCTTGTTGAGGCTTGTTTGGAGCCTCAGGCCTCAAGTGTCTTGGTTCATTGGACCAAGGTAGCAATAAGGTCGGCATGTGTTGTAGCCTTTGTCCTTTGAATTTCACCACCTTGTGGTGGGTTGTCTTGCATTTGAGTAGCTTCATTTGTTTGTTCTTCAAGAATATTTTTTGACAGTGCTTGGAGCATTGGGGATTGTTCAGTTTGATAGGCAATGTGGAGGGCTTCACGACCCTCTTGTTAATTTCTTTCCAAGTGGCTCACCTCGTTGTCCATTTGGGTGGCTGTTTCCTTGTAATCTGTAATAGGACGATCTTGTTGGTGAATTTTGGACGCACTCGATGTGCTCTACTTTGGTTGGGATGATTGGGTTGAATGATTGTGTTGTGATTTCAAGTTGGGTTATTGAAAGTTAGGAAATTGCGGGGATCTTGTCAGGTCTCCTTTGAATTAGAGTCTTCGTATTCATAATGGTTTGAAAATGGAGCTTGTGGGTTTGGTGGGATGTACCTATCAAATGAAGGAGTAAGTTTGCTGGAGGGGACCTGTCTTTGAACTAGGTTTGATTTTGTCATATTCTAGGGGTGCAAAAAAAAACACTATAGAATAAATAGAAAGAACGCAAAAGAGAGGTGGAAGGAAAATGAAAGAAAACGTGCAGAAACACGAAAAAGCTCACCGAGAAGGAGTTGCTCTTCATGTTGGGTTCGCCAAAATGTATTGTTTAGAATCGACCCAAGCACAATGCAAGTGAGTTAGACTTCGATGCAACACATTGAATCGCTCCCTTGCTAGAGGCACCCACCTAGTCACTGCCGCTCTCGTGGCAGGAGCCAATTGAGTGGTGGCGGGATTGAGGGGTTTTTTTGTTTGCGGGGAAGTAGAACGTGGTGGATGGCGGTTGTGTTGTTTGTGTGGGCTGTTTGCATGCACGGTTGATGGTTGTTGCAATTCTTGTGGTTTAATTGATGAAGTTGAGAGATTAGTTTTTGTAGAAAGATCAGATTGGTGTTTTCAGTCTCTCTTATGATTTCTAGATCTTGTCGTGTTTCTTTGTAAAATTAAATTATGACTCAACCTTGAATTTGGAATATCTTTAGAATGCGGGTCCCTACTGTGATTTTGTCTATCTGTTGCAAGATTTGTGCTTGTTCCTGAGCTTGTTCTTCTGTAGGCTTTCTTGTGTTGGTAGGTTTTCCTTGGTCTCGTTTAAGATTGTTTTAGTTCAATCTTCTCTCATTTTAGGGCATATTGAGTGCGAATGTTGAATTGAGAAAGATGGAAGACTTGTCTTTGTTTTGTTTGAGTTTTGAATGTTGTGTACCTTGTGATGAAATCGAGGGCTTTCTTCTTTGTTGAATGTTGTGTGCCTTGTGATGAAATTGAATACTTTCTTCTTTTTTCATGTATTCGCAGTTTGATGAGTTTTTAAATGTAATTATCTTGAATGAATGTAGCTTTTCTTTTGTTTTTTTGTCAAATTTTAAATATGATCTAATTACTACTTTGCTGAAAATGAAATCTTTTATGAATTCAAATTTAGATGGCTTTTTCCTAAATGCAATTTTCTAGTATTTTGGTCTTTTTGTTTTTTGATTTTGGATTTGAATTATCTAATGAAAAGCAAAACACATCTATTCTACTACAAAAAATGGAATATAGATCTAGTAAAGCAATAAAATTTAATCTAACTGAGTTTTTAAATGTAATTACCCTGAATGAATGTAGCTTTTCTTTTGTTTTTTTGTCAAATTTTAAATATGATCTAATTACTACTTTGCTGAAAATGAAATCTTTTATGAATTCAAATTTAGAATGGCTTTTTCCTAAATGCAATTTTCTACTATTTTGGTCTTTTTGTTTTTTGATTTTGGATTTGAATTATCTAATGAAAAGCAAAACACATCTCTATTCTACTACAAAAAATGGAATATAGATCTAGTAAAGCAATAAAATTTAATCTAAGAGAAAATAAGAATTTTACTTCCACAAGGGCAAGAGAATTTGCTAATTAGTACTCTAAAGAAGCAGAAATTGCCAAAAAATCGCGAATCACCCAGTTAGCCGATTTTTACCCCCAAAAAATTGGGATTTTTATATAAATCGCTTTCAACAGTGTTTTATCCGGATTTTTGCAGGGTTTTCATCATTTCGTTTCTAGCAGGCGTCTAGGGCTTTCTGTGTTAATCTTTCAGTATTCGTAAATACCAGCACTTAGCACCCATAGGGGGTTCAAGGAATATGCCATATTTAAACATGAGATTGTTTCTCGCATGATTTTTTCCCTGCGTGAGAACAACTGACGAGTTTCGAAAATCTTCCGACGTGAATTTTTTTATGGCATAAGACAATTTTCCAAGCACTATAATGTTTGCATATAAAAGCCTATCGGCTAATTAATAATACCTTTATCTATTGCGTCATGTTGCGACCCCATATGCCATTTAATTATTTAGATGCCTTTCTAATAGATTAGCACTAATAATATATTATTAGTATTTATTATTCTATTTATTTATTAATTTTTTTTAAGATAATGCGCCTGGTAAAATTTTTAACGTGACCGGTGATGCTGGTGCGACACGCCCTCCGGTTCCACGGTAATGCTTTTGCCCGGAGCTATGAACCGGTGAGGCCACAACACGGGGGACCTCATCCCCAAGAAAGAACACTTCAAACCCGCGAGCTCGTTGGCCTAGCGAAGGTGTAAAGCCTGCGAGCTCGTTGGCCCAGCGGGGGTTTGAACTCTAGTGGCCGCCACTACAACCGAGCGACTTAACCACCTAACCACGCCCTTATCGGCATTTATTATTCTATTTATAATATTATAATATAATATTTATGTCATTAATCTATATATACATCAATATATTATAACAATATAATATTATATATTATATTATTAATATTTATTATAATATTTATATATTATATTATTATATTTATATATTATCTTATTAATAGTTCTATATTATAATATTAAAATATAATATTAGTAGTTTGAATATATAATATATTATTTGTATTTATTATTCTATTATAATATTTATATCATTAATTTATATTTTTCTACATTAATATATTATAATATTATATATTATAAATATTATTATTTTTATATATTATATTATTAATAGTTGTATTTAATAATATTAAAATATAATATTTATTATTCTATTATAATATAATATTTATATCATTAATCTATATTTTTCTACATTAATATATTATAATAATATAATATTATATTATATTATTAATATTTATTATCAATATAGGGTTGGCACCTTTAGTGCCATGGTGGACAGGGCACCAGCTAGCTCTAAGCATGTGTGGAATACACGTTAGCAATCACCATTGCAGGGTTTTCTTTCCTTTCTTGGGCGATCGCATGGCTTTCAGAAGTGACTTTGCGTGCTTGGAACGTCTTTTCAAGACATGCAAACAATCATGTTTTGTTTAGTTTACTGCAAGATGGTGGATGGTAATTAAATCATAGCTGGTGAATTGTATGGGGATTGCACGAACTCGTGTGATTCATCTTAAATATGATTTACCTCTCAAAGCTTTCATTTCACAGCCTTAGCAAAGTGTGGACGCCTCTGCAAACAGAAATAGAAATGGCAGGTGGTTCCAGGTTCGTTGTTCGTGTCTCGGCAGAGGCGCTCGTGAGCATTGGGGCGGATACGCCCATTCAACTAGAAAGCATGGTGCGCCAGATGGCCTTCAAAGGCAGGGTGACGGAGCATAGGCTGAAACACATCCTCCTCAACAATGACAGTCTAACCCTGGTTGCGGTTAAGATTGTGCTAGGTAATGGTTTATTGGAAGACAATGAATCCTACAAGGTCGATTCTAATATTGCGTCGCGCTTCTTGGTGGTGGTATTAGATATTGGCACCCCCAAAGCCGTAGCTAAGACACTGATGAGGAAGCTCTTCAAAGCGGATTTGTTGGTGGGCTTGAAGGATATCCTCCGCGCAACTTCTCCTAGGGTTGGCAATCCTCGACCGAGAGATTTTCACCTTCTACAGGATCTTGGGGAGGTAATAAAGCTATACCTGTTTCTGTTTGACATCAAAGGTCTGGCATTGATAGAGCATAGGGAGCAGGCAGGGGTTGGTGTGAATTTCTTGAAGAAACTGTTGCAGATGGAGCCGGTGGGAGGTTAGGTTGAATGGATCCCTGAATTTCAAGCCTATGCACATACCCTAGGCTTCATCTGAAAAGTGATCTCTGGTTTGGGATTGTGGTCTTCTGTTTTCTATTCATATTTCAAGGTGTTATCTATGTAAAGTTTAAATCTGATATGTTGGGTTAGTATAGGGTCTATCCAAGGTGAAAGTTGTATGAAGTATGGTTTCCTGCCCTGAAACTGTCATTTTATAGGGTTAAGGAAGGTTGTTAGGGTTTGTATAAGGTTGGGGGTCGACAGTTTAAACTGCATTTTGAAATCTGCTTGCAAAAGATGTAATCCTTTTTTGATATCAATATAAATCACTCTTACGAAGCCAAAAATAAAATATATTTGATAATAATATATTATAAATATTATTATATTTATATATTATATTATTAATAGTTATATATTATAATATTAAATATAATATTTATTATTCTATTATAAAATTTATATCATTTAATAAACATAAAGCTTTCCTCTCCTTTTTATATTTTTCTACGTTTTTGGGAGATCCGATTTTTTCACGATTTTAAATTTTTTTTTTTTCTCGATTTTTTGAAAAAATCTTATACTTCTGATTTGCCGATTTTTTCCCCAAAAGATTTTTGCTGCTATGCTCTAAACTACTTGTTCAAAGAAAATAAGAACCTGTGAAGGAATGATAGGTGCTAGTGTTAGGCTTGTGCCCTCAGAGATTTAGTATCATCTATCCTTTCCTCTGTAGCAATAGGGTCCTCCACTTGATGATAGGAAAAAAGATAGGGATGTGAGGGAAAGTGGGATTGATTGAAGCTTTGAAGCTTGGGATAACAATAAAAGAAAAGGTTATCGAGGTCCTGTGCGAGCATAAAAATGATATGGGGGCTACAATGCAAATAATAAAATTAGCCTCCCTTAAAACAAGAGAGGAGGGGGATATTTATAGCTTGGGAAGCAACACCAAAGTTGGGTCCAATTGGGAGCTAACTATAGAGCTGATTGGAAAATCATAGAGGCTAATGGGGAGAAGACAAGAGATTGATTGACAGATCACTAGGGGTTGATTAGGAGTGAACAATAGACTGATCAGAAGAAGAGAAACAACTAGGGGGAGTGGTGGTTCAGTCAGAAAAGAGAGAACTCTTAATCGGAAATGAAAATGGAAGTAAACTGGGCAGAATTGAAAGAAATCACGTATGCCAAAAGACCATAGGGTCACCCCTTTCAGGAATAGGGACACCTCTATTGCCAAGGCAGGTCGCCTGGGCGACCTTAAGGTCTCTTGGGTGACCCTCCAGTTGAGGATCTGCAAAAGGTTCTTTGACAAGCACAAGGTCTTGGAACTCAGTTCGGAGGTTTGAAAAGATGGTCAAGGGGCTAAATAGGCTAGAGGACGCCTACGAGGGTCGTGAGTTGGACTGCCAAATCATCATCAAATTGCCATGTTGGCTCGTGCATTTTTTGTGCTTAAAGGAACATTATCATTCTCAAGCACATCATGATCAGAATCCAATGAAGCCCCTCTTGATGTTTCTACTTGCTCTAGTGCTTGTGCTTCTACATATGCTATCGATTTTGCTTATTTCCTCTCAAAATCAATGATATCATCCACACAAAACAATGGGCTTCACATCCTTGGCAATTGAATCTGAATGTTGATTGATGTCATCCAAGTCAATGCCATCGTGAGTTTCTTTTCCCTCCACCATTTTGATGCGAAGTTGACAGTTGTATTTTATAGAAACATGGTCATTGAAGCACTTCTGGGTCAACTTATTGTGCTTCTTCGTGTGAATGGCCTCAAGCGCGCTCTAATTGCACTCAAATCCAAAATTGCTAAAAAGTTGACACAATGCAAATGGCAAGGCTTTGAAGGTTTGTGTTTGCACCTTAATCTTCTCACCACAAATTTACAATGACATTTATGATTTTTTAAGTAAACTAGAATTGCATGTATTAAACAAGTCTCTTATCAATGAGTCTACGGTTTAAATTTTGAAGGACAGTTTTTTTTGTTGGATATTGGGTCATGCTCTTTTGAATGCATAGAGCTAAAGAAAACAACCTCTCATTTGCATCCTTGTTAATTTGCAACTTGTCAAGGATTGTGTCTTGAAGGGCTGCTTTAGGCATCATCCTCTCTATGCATGTGTTGAGGCCATCTATGATCTCATCAGTTCTTAATGAATTGGAGATGGAAATTTTGGGAGGTTTTGAATAAGACTCTGTTGCATGTATGCATTGGTGAAGTTGCTTGGTCCACCTCTGATCAATTATGCACCAAATGGGTTAGTATTTTCTTTTGTTGGACCCATACTAGTATATTTATATTTTAAAAAATATATCTAAAATACGCTAAGGTATATCTTTTTTCCATAGTTTCTTTGATTTTCTCTTGCAATTTCTTTTTTGGTTTTTATTTTTTAATTTTTCTAATTTCTTTTTTGGTTCCATAGTTTTCTTGATTTTCTCCACCTTTTTCTCTTTCCAACAGTTTCCAATTTCTTTTTTGGTTTTTATTTTTTATTTTTTTCCAATTTCTTTTTTATTTTTTCCAATTTCTTTTTTGGTTCCATAGTTTTTGTGATTTAGCTTTTTCTCTTTCAACCATTTTTAATTTCTTGTTTAGTTTTTTTTCTTTGATTTTCTTAAGTTCTATTTTTTATTTCCTTTTTGGTATTTTAATTTTTTTTCTTATAAATTTAGGCAAAAAAAATGAGCGCTCTCATCCCCACCCCGCTGTGACTGTATAATGCCTCTCGGCATAATTAATGTTGGATGGCTTCCATGGCCCTATATAGATAATCCATTGGGTTTTCGTCCCCATCCATCAAGTGTAGAACCTTGAGCAAAGGTTTTGTCACCTAAAACAAAATAGTATGGATTTTTAAAATAAAATTTAATAAAAATTTAATTACAACAACAAACAAAAAATAAATGAAAAACTAATATTGGAGTTGATTACTTTGAAACTTCAACCTTAAGTCTAAAGTTACTGTGAGAATTTCATCTGAGCTCTTGGAAAACATATCAGAAAAAATGGCCTTCTCAACCCTTTCCCTTTCAAGCATTTTTGAGCATGGAGACTCCATCCACATGGTACTCACAAATATCTAATGCTTTGCGATGTGATAAAATTGGTGGCAAATTGTGTGGCTCTTTATTGCACAAGCATCTTTCCCTTGCTATGTTCTCTCATCAAGTTAAGCACCCAAGGGTAGTTGTAGATGTTAGTGATGTTTGTTGCCTCTTTCACCATGATTTTCATCCATCCAAGTTTGCTATCCTCAAGAAGAAGATCAATGCAATGGGTGACACAAGGGTCTAAAAAAGGTAGGGTTTCTCTCCTTAAGAGGCCTACTTGTTGCTACATATGTTGCTGCATTGTTAGTCATTCTCACACCTACTTACATGACCACCTCATTCAACATATTGCACAAGAACTCATCATTTTTCACTTTGGAGGAGGCACTAAACAACTTCAAGAATGCTAATGAAGATGCTAGAAAGTTCGTCAAGGTTTTGTTCTTGCCCATCAAACCACCCATAAAACAAAATGGTATAACACCTTTTTGCATGAAATTCTCTTTTGATCTTCCATTATTACCTTAGATTTTTTCACATCTCCGTCCAACAAGGCCCCCCTCAAATTGTATGGACTAGGTGCCTTTAACTCTTTTACAACAGTAGCCAATGCATTCCAATGACTTCCAATATGGCTATTCACAACATGAAATGGTATGCTTTTATAATACCAAAAATTAGCACATGCCATCCTCGCCGCATGATGCTTCTCTTGGTTTCCATGCAATAGCTTTGAGTGAAGGTTGTGCACTAGAAGTTATGAGGAATAATAAACCTTTGTGATTGCACCTAGCTAGAACTATCTCTAATAGATGAGCTTTGTATTTGTGGGCCAAGACAAGAGTCCACTACATTGGCTTTTGAATTAGGAGGAAAATTCATCATAGCTACAATTGCCTCAACTATCCTCTTCTTTTCTAATTTCTTCCCCTCATACAAAGCAAGGACAACCCTCAGCTCTCATGTAATTTGTAGTTCAATTGAATAAATAGTTGCACATCTCAGTGAGAGATACATGCAAGGTGATATTTGAGGTGATTGATGTCTCTTCTCTGAATCCACAATAATTATGTACCACCATTTGTACTCAGTCTGCCAAGCCTTCTAGTGAATGTAACAACCTCCAAAATGTGACTGTAAATTTCATCTTTATTTCTACAAATGTTATAACAATGTGCAAAATATGTGAGTGATATCCAATAAGATCCACACAATATATAACTCACTCATTAAGTACAATAAAGAAGTACAACTATAAGTACCATCAAGTACATATTTGGTACTCATAAATGAAGGTATCATCATTACATAACCAAAATATACAAGGGATCAAATACTACAACCCTCATCAATGATAATGAATACAATAGGCTATGAAGCCAACCACCACATATACAAGTGATTATATAAAATGTACATCCTACAATAGAACACCAAGTTCAACTCTGCAAGCTAAACCTCCAAGCTCCCATGCTCCTGCTGTTGATCGGGGAAGGATTTGAACCCACCACGGGGATGTCCCTTTCCTCTCCATCCATCAATCGAGGCAAAGAAGCACCATCCATAATCCAAAAGTGTGGTACAATATAATATTAGTGATTATCTTATTTAGTGCATTCCTTTATTAACACATAATCATATACATGAAAACATATTTCCAAACATGCAAACACAAAGAGGCAAGGTTCACCACACATGATCATAATGACATACACATACCAACAAATCAATCCAATATAACTAAGGCATCACAACACTTCACAACACTATACTTTTAACATCAAACACTCATATACAAGCCAACCAAGATAGCCATTCAATTCTGCAAGACCTTATAACCCACAAGGCTTGACTTAGAACAATACATCCAAGATCATATGAACACTCAAATGAATTGCTACTCGCATCCCATACTACGAAATCTCTCTTCAAATAATGTCATGTCTCCATAGGATACACATGCTCAAGGAAGAATGACATGCATCCCATACTACGCATTCCGGCCTTAGCACAACACATCAAAACACATATCACCAAAAAAATTACAAAATCAATTACACAACAAACATACAAACCAAACATACATAACTCAATTACAAAAAGCAACACACATACATTAAATACACATAAGCATAACAACACCTTAAGTAAGCAAAATATGACAACAAGACACAAGTACAAGAATACAACCAAGGCATTTGCCACAAAGTTCAGACACAAGAATACAAGCTCAAAGATCACAACCAAGGCATTTGCTTTAAGTTCCATACCACACTAAGGCATACATCTCCCAACAGTAGTGTACTTTTGTACCAAATACCACATAAGTAAGCAAAGCTGACCTATAATAAACATAGAGGACTCCACCCTCTGGTGGATCACCCAATGGTGATATGGTATACCAGTTTGGACCACAGGTCTTAGCCAGAGATCTCATAGTACTAGTGATGAAATGGGAAACATAATTTGTACCTTTGTACAATCTATGAATCCCTTTGCACATTTAGAGCACTAGAATGCTCGTGATGTGAATAAATGGTTGGCAAGAATAGACTATGCTAATTCCCTTGCAATTTTACTTAAGAGGAGAAGGTCTTCACATGTGTTAGAGAAAGGATTAGAGAAAGTGATGTAAGCTGTAATCACCCACAAGACATCTAAGTTCTGTCAATCCACGCGAATCATGGTTTCTATAAAGCAACCAAAGTACACAGTCTAGACAAGACCAATAGCTCCAGTGTAGCATGGAAAACACTTCCACTTATGCTGACATACACAACATCAGATAAAATAATAGGTACAACATGTAATTAAAAAATGTACAACACCAATCAAAGTTGGATTTACAAGTAACTTAGGTAGAACATCCATCTTAGCCTTCTCATAAGATAAATCAAGTGTTGAGAAGCTCTGGGTTAACACCCATAAACTGCTTACTAATACAACCGCCTCCCTACTCTCGTGAGTAGAATAATGACATGAAAGAAGTCACATATAAATATAATCAACCATGACATAACATATGTCACAAATAAATAGATTCAGCTCCCCAAGGAGACAATACATGACAACTCAAGTTAGATTTATATGAGCACAAACATGATAATTGTCCTAATAACACAATCTCATCAATAGATGATCTCCACCCAAACTAAGTTTGGGGATCAAATAAAATAACAATGAAAGTCAAAACATCCCAACTATGACATCAAAACTGTCATACACAAATCTGCTTAGGGTTTCTCAGATACAAGACTAATATACTTACGAGTATAAGGAACAAGGTCCAAATCATGCTCATGCCCCTACGATTAATTCCCACATAATAATTTTAACATACTCACTAAGAGGTATAAACTCACTAAACCATGCTGGAAGATCACGTAGATCAAACATGGCTTATATGCTAGCAATTTCTATCTAAATTGCACAAAATAGTTTTCACTAAAATGGCATAAACATTTTTATGACTTTAAAAATGCATCAGAAAGAAAATAGAGAGATCTTAAAAACCCAGAAAACATTTTTGCCAAAATTTTATGTAATATAATTTCATAATGTCAATATTGTCACTAATAAAACTCAATTCTAAATATAGCAGCACAGATATACACTCACTAATGCATTTATATCTCAACATCTAGAATCTAGGTACAGTTGATTTCTTTTGAGGATTTAACCAACTTAGTTGCACACATTCCATAAAATTTTCAGAGAAACCCAGTTCCTGAAACAAAATTTATTGAAGACATAGCAAACTGGTTTTTTCCCATGACAATTTTATTAGTTTATAATTTTTTCCCAAAACCCATTTTCAAATAGAGTTCCTAAAACAAAATTTATTGATGACGTAACAGACCGGTTTTTTTCCCATGATAGTTTTACCAATTTATAATTTTCCTCTAAAACCCATTTTCAAATAGAGTTTCAATCACTAAAGACACATCATGAAAATAATAATTTGAGTCCTCTTAACAAAGGTTCAAATCCTAAATCAGATAAATGTTTTAATTCCTTAAAATCATATGATTCTTCTAAGTTTCTCCAAGTTTTTTCTTCCCCAAGCAACCCTAGTTTTCAACCTACAACTAGTTTCTTTCCAACTTAAACGGTATGAAACTTAATTGTTTTGGTTCAGATTTTTTTATTGTTTGAAAAATACAATATGATCAACAAATAAATTCATTTTCATCAAAAATCCTAGATTCATTGATTAACCAAAGTAAATATTTGTTAAAGCCTTCTATGATAAGAATCTTTAATCATTATAGCAAATTTGATAATCAATGAAGATGAATTAAAAACAATCCACAAACAATAACAATTCTTCAATTCTTCACAAAAAGCACTTCCAAATCCTTAAGCTTCAATAGTTCTTGTTTTATTTATTTCTTTAGGATGCAATAATGAATTTGAACAAAGAAGAATGAATGGATAGGAAACATAAAAGGACCCCTTTAATAATAGTTTTCTCCTCATTTCTTTTCTCAACTCTAACTCATGCAATTCATAATATAGGAATAAAATATTAAAAATAATATTTTTATTCCAATATAAAATAAAAAGCATAATTAAATAAACTTTTTCCATTGTGCACATTCTGAATATTACAATGTTAGAAATTAAATATTACTTTTTCAATTTGCAATTAAAGATAATAAATCTTTATACTAATTTTTTTCCAATTATGAAATAAATTATTTATTTCTAATTTTATAATAAGAACTTGCACAATCAATTACTTTAAATTAAAGCAATTTAAATAATTAGATTTGCTAAATCATTTAATTCTGTTTATAAAAATATTAGAAATCATAATCATCTAATTAGATAATTAATTAATAAATTAAAATCTAATCATTAAATAAATAATTAAAATAATATTATTGCTTTAGTTATTTATTTTATTTTCCAATGAACCTTAAGAATTAGTTATCAAATAAATAGAATTACCTTTACGCACTCAAATAAATTAACCAAGCCACTAATTAATTATTTATCTCAATTTAATTTATTATTTAATTGTCCACATAATTGGATTATTTTAGCATACTTCAACATGAGGTCCTAGTTCACCTTACTTGATACTTGTACCTGGAACACAATAATAATCTTTCAACAAGATCCTTAGTAGCATTGTTAACCATTAATAACAATTGCAATAACAATATAATCATCACATAAGCAATTAACTATGGTAATTAACCATTAACATTTGATCACATATTATCTACAACGCATTAAATAGATAATTGCACTCAATATTGAACCATAGTTCATATCTAACTTGCCACAATATGGAATATCCTAGAATCACAAAGGGACAAAACATGAGGGATGTTACAATGAAGTCCTTGGTCTTGCCACTACTATGGTTACTTGTGAATGGCATCTTTATATGCAAAGTTGGAAATCCTAGCAAAATGAAAAAAACAATCAAGCTTCAAATTTAAAAATTGTAACCCATACTTTTGGAATAAGAAAAAAAAGGATAAAACCAAAACATAAAATATTAAAATCCTAGAAGTGCTAGAATACAGCAAAAATGAAAGGAAAAATAGCAAAAACTAGAATAAAAAACAAAAAAGAGTTAAATACCTTTCAAATTTGGTCAATAAATCTGCTGAAATTAGGTGAAGATCACTTGAAATGATTTGAAATCACCTATTATCGATGCAATGAAATCTAGGATTTAAGAGCACAAAGGCATAAATCAATTGTGAAAAAAAAAAATTGGGGCATGTCCTTGGGGATTTTATGGGGATTTGGGACAGGGGCCAGAGATAGAATGTCCCCATCATGCCCCCTTTTTTTCCTAAAACATTGGGGATGTCCAGGGATGACTCCTCACCATCTCATATTGAGAATTTTCTATTGGTTCTCAAGATTGCAGGCCCTCTCCTCTAGCACCATTACTCAAAGTGAGGCAAAGGGAACAAGATATCTCAGGCAGAGAGCTTGACACATCAATAAGGAGAGGACAGTTTTGGGCCAATGCATAGGATTAGGATGGATCCTTTTCTTCTTTAGGCTTTGGATCCTTGAATTGTCATTAACAACAGATATGGACAAGTATGCAGGTGTACCCAAAGATCTATCAAGTTTCACTGACCACAAATGGATCCCTTTAAGTTTCATACAAACTTACACCTTGTGAACTCACCACTACAGCCCTTTTGATATTTATTTGATACAAGCTCACTAAAGATATACATTCCTAAAGCAATGGGCTATAAGGTGAGCGGAGTTCTACATGCATAAATCTCTCAAGATCTCATTCTAGTGTAACCCCCTTAAGATGTAAACAAAGTTATATAACTGATTAGTGCATGGAGATGAAGTAGGAAGCTAAACTACAATAGAAACAAAAAGACGTTCTAATTGGGAAACAGAGTCAAGTTTTAGACTTCTCACACAAACATGTGCAAGCAAAATATGTATACTGGGATTGCTTTCATCAACCATAAGCTAGGCTGTATGATTAAACAAACACATTCCTCTATGTAACTAGGAGCATTCCTAACAGAGTCGACTTAGTAATCCATGATTGAACAAGGTGAACCCATATATTGAATTAGAAAGATTGTACCAAATACACTTTGATACCTTTTACAATCCTTTTGTGAATTGACTAACTATTACAATCCCAGACTAACAAGTGTGGCATCAAGAATAAATACAGCATACCCATCCCCTGAATTAGCCTAGACAATCATAGAGATACTTGTGTCATGAAGAAAACCCTATGTTTTTGCACCTTTCCTTGACTTAAAGCATCCACTTGACACGAGAAACAAAACCTGAGCTTTTTGTTGATGCCCTAGAATATGCCTGATAAAAAATGGAGAACACCTCTACAGGAGGGCAATGCCTAGGACCAGCCAACCAACCCCTATGCAAACTAAAAACTACATAAATATTGCATTACAACTCCTTCAAAATGCTTTGGCGGGAAAACAAGGGTCGTCTGTGAGTGTATAAGTTGCCCATGTTTGCTAGCATCATCTTCACATGGTTGTGTGCATGAGACCATGCCCCCTACACCAACAACCATTTGCATTTGTACTGAAATTATGTCCTCGAGGGGCCCAAAGGTGCTGAGAGGTGTTTGAAAGTCTTCCCTTGTCTCATCATGTCGTATTCATTCAGGAGATTATTAATAACTGCAGCATAATCATGGATAGGTAGACAAACGTCAGACACCACCCACTCATCAACATTGTAGTTTCATGCATTGATGGACATTGTTTCTTGAGGGCAATTGATTGTTCAAGGAAATGCAAGGATAGCGAGTTTCAGTTTCAAATCCTTAGAGAAGCCATTGAGGAGGCTGATGCTCAAAATGTAGTGCAAGTGATTACAAATGCAACATATGTTTGTAGGGCAACTAGATATATTGATTACATCCACATACAAGCACATATATTGGACCCCTTGTTGTGTGCATGCTATGAACAATGCACTCAAAGACATTGGAAAGATGGAGTTGGTCAAACAGGTGGTGGTAGATGCAAGGCAGGTGCAAATGTTCATTTGCAACCACCACACTTCATTGGCTTTGTTTTGGACCTTTGCAAGGAAAAAATTCTTAAAGCAATTGAGACCCAATTTGCTTCCTATGTCATTCTACTACAAAGGATGTTTGAGTTGCAAGAGCTATTGCAACTTATGATTATGACATGAGTGGAATAGGTGGAAGGCGTCAAAGATAGAGCAAGAGAAGAGGGTGAAGGAGAAACTTTGGTTAGTGATACTTTTTGGTCAAATGTGAAATACATTACATCTTTTATACAACCTATTTTCAATGTCATCAGATTTGGGGATTTTGGTAGTCATAGTTGTGGGGAGATCTATGAGTGGATTGATAGCATGCTTGGATAGATGAAGGCTGTCATTCGTGAGAGAGATCCCACCCTACAATTATACATTGAGTATATTTAGCCCATCATCTAGAAAAGGTCGGAGAAGCAAAACACCCCTCTACACATGGTTGCATATGCTTTGAATCCAAAGTGGTATGTAGAAAGACCTAGTGACTTCTTTCATTGACGACCACAAGGTGAGGAATGGCCTCATGAAGGCCTTCAAAAAAATATACACTCTAGAGGAAGCTTCATTGATTAGAGTTGAGTGGATAAGTTTACATAACTAGATGGCTATAAAACTTTGACAAGGATTGACACACACTTTGGCACGAGCCAAGCCTGTTAATTGGTGGTGAGTGAATCTATGACACAATTGTCATTTGTCTTTTCTCTCAAGTTTCTAGTTGTTTTGCTGCTGAGAGGAACTGGTTCACATATCACTTTATCTACTCTCTAAGAGGAACGATCTTACCTTTGTGAGAGTGGAAAGCTTGTGAGCGCAAGACATGTGAGTATAGGAAGAGCCCAGTGACATGGTGGGATGTAGAGCTTGAGGAATTGCGACAAGTTGATGAGGAATAGGTATAGATGGATTGGATGACATTTGGAGTACATTGTAGAATGAGGATACAATTCCTTTCAACAGTTTCAATGATGAGGAGTTTCCTAGATCTCTAGTCAATTATGATGACTTTGATGTTTGAACTTGTTGCTCAAACAAAAACAGCTATGGATATCTTTATGTTAAGTCTTATTTTGTCATTTTGATGCTTTTTACTTGTAGACTTTAGGTGGTATTTTGAACTGTCAGCTCATTGGTAATGGATTCTGATTTTATTTACTATGATCATTGATATTCAAATGATTTAATTTTCATTTATGATTTAGGAATGACATTGTTTAATTGTTATAACTTCTAACTTATCAATTCATCAATTATTGTAGTGTGTTCTCAATTCTGTATTTATTATTTAATTTTGCATATTTTGTGAATATAATATAATATAATATAATATATATAGCTTCCTCCTTGCCATCTGCAAAATTTAGGGAAATTTTTGCTGTCCCCAGGAGCCCATCCTTGCATCCTCTGTATACTCCCATCCTAGAAACTTGGAGAAACACTGAAAAATAAAGTTTTTTTTTTGTTTTTGTTTTTGAGGCCGTGGACATATTTTTGCACTGTAAAGTAAGTTTTCTCTTGGGACTTGCAAGTTATCTGGCGAGTTCTCGCCCTGAACTCGTTTGTGAGTAACTTGCAGAGTTTTGCGTCTATGTATGTAACGAATTCTTTTTCATCTTTTCTATAACAAGACAGACATTGCATATATTTCAGCTTGGAAAACTCATTTTTGTACTACATTTCTAGGTTTCTTGTGAGAAGATCACTGAAAGCGGTGTATGATCCATTGGCTGTATCTCAGGTGTTTGGGTTATTATTGTGAATACTTATTTTTATATTTCTCTGTCGAAAACTTCAAGAAAAATACCCTGTGGGCTGCATCAGAAGCATTGACCTTGTTTACTTAGAGTTTTATAAAAACCTGAACCTGAAAATGTTAACTATGGCCATTACACAAATATGGACCAAAATATAGAATTGGAATATAAATCTGCAAATAGTTTTTCTTTATGAGAGTAGTAAAAACAACAGAATGAAGTCTGTTCTAGTATCACCAATACCTAGAGCAACCCAAGCTCTTCAGTGAGCCACCCTTGTGTGGAGAAGCCACCAACTCCTCCGTTACAATTCTAGGGGAAACCTTCTTCATTCTGTAACATACACCCCTGTTCTGATTTTTTGTTTTTGTTTTGTGTTTGTTGTTGTTTGAGTGTGTTTTAGAGAAGTAGACAGAATGCAGAAATAGGTTTAACAGTAGCATTATTTGCAGCAATGGAATAGCAGAAATAACTCTTAAAGTAATATTTTGAATACCCACAACCAGTATTAATTTTCAGAATTATTTCCAGAACTGAAAGTACGATATATCATCAAAATTGGCAAGACCCAGATCATCAAAATACGTTACAATGCCATTTTCAACATACCCATTAACTGCTGTTGCAAAAGTTTGAAAACTGAACTTGGACCAGCAACCCTGGAACTCAATGAAATGTTGATATCTCTCTCAACACGCTGCTATTCACTCCCGAGTTTGTTGCCGAGTCTTCCTTAACCCTAGGCGCCCAATATGAGTATTTTCCAGCCCCAAACTTGAGCGATCCACTCTCCAACTCCCACGCCCCTCCTTGGGTGGTACGGCTAGCCTAGGAAAGGGTACGACCAGCAAATGGAGGTGAAGATTTGATGTTTTTTGCCTTCCAAAATTGCTGTTAAAACCTCTTCAATTTGCTCTCAAAACCTGATTCGAAACCCGTGGCAAAACTTCACCAAAATCTGAAACAATAAGCTCCTGTGTGATTCCTGAATGAACTCACCTATAATATCCACCAGGAAAAGTCTTGCACTTTTGAAATGAATGTCCTCCGTAAGGGTTTTTGTCCTTACAAAGCTTGCAACTTCGCTGTTCAAACTAGTAGCATTTTCCCATCAAAATATTATCCATGTTTGTCAAAATGAGCTCTCACAATGTCTTTTGTTTCCCTCTCAACCCCTCACGCCCTTTTTGGGAAATAAAATATTACTTTATTAAAATCCCTTTACATCCTTATGTTGAGCGCCCCAACATTAAACAATTAAATTTAATGTATTTTAACTTTACCTTATGTCTCCCAAGCGCTCCAAATAAAGTCACTTTAATAATATTAAATAACGCTATAGTTCAATCTTTAATTTAACTTTATAATTTAACGTTATTTAAATTAATCCTGATATATGTGTCAAACGGCCATTGAATGCAAAGACCAATCCTGCCAGAGTGAACCTACTGCAATGTGATGATGTTGGTGCCGACATAGTGACTTACTATAAATAGTAATATTGGGCCAAGAGCCCCAAACTGCCAAAACGAGCTCAGCTCAAAACCTGGAATACCGCTGACACTGCACTGCTGGTCACTGAAACCCGATGAGTTCCTAACCCTGCCACATTAGCATATGGTAACCTGAGGAATAGGCTAACGGTCATCTCCCTGCACCCGTATTAGGAAGGGGACACTACACATTCCAAAAGAGCTTTTAGAAATGATTATACAACTTCTTATAATGGGGAAGGGTAGGGGATAGGAGAGGAACTAAGCAATCACCGTCAATCTATTTAGTTCACCCTGTGCAGCAAATCCTAACTATACTTCTAATTGGGTTCTAACTGTCCTTATTTTAGGGATCCCTAACTATGTGGTAAGCGCTGTCCCTTTATTTTAGGAACTTATTTGTTTATTTAACAGATAATAACTGAACTTCTAATTCAGTACAAATTGTCCTTGAGTTTAGGGAGATGAAGCTGATTCACTGTCGACTGACTTTGACTGACTGGTGGTTCATTACAAGCCCACCCCTCTGAATTTGATTGGTCCCCAGTCATATATTGTCAAGATATAAGGCTTTTCTCACGAGGCATCCTTGACAGCCATATCCTTCCACCGAATTAGGTATTCAGTCACATGGTTAATTTCATCCTTGTTCCATGGGTGTTGTTCACATGATGACACAAACTGTTATACATCCCCCTTAAACCCTTCCATTTGTATGTCTTTTTGACACTTGCATAGGTTTTGAAGAATCCTATGTGTCCTGCTGATGGTGAAGACTGGTTTTCAGCCACAACTTTAGATTAGAACTTTGATCTGGAGTTAAGGACTACTCTATTATCATAGAAGATCAATCCATATTGGAAAGTATATTTACTGGCCTTGTTGTGTGCTGCCTGTGGATCTTTTAATAATGCAGCGAATTCATCATCCTTTGCATTCTTAGCTTCAATGATCAATCTCATAATGGCAATCAGGTAAGTCCAATATATGGCTTGTCCAGAATGGCTTGGAGCTTGGATCTTTGTATCATCAACCTTGATTCCCTCTTTGCTGTTGATGTGCCCAATAAACCGTAATTCTTTAGCTGCAAAGGTGCATTTTCTCTCCTTTGCGAAGAGTCTTTGAGTTTCCAAGGTACCCAAGACAGTGTACAAGTGTTGCCTGTGTTCTTGTAGACTTCTGCTGTAAACCAAAATATCATAAAAAAAAAACAAGTACAAATCTGTGTGAGTTGGAATACCTCATTTATGGTAGATTGGAAAGTGGCAGGTGTATTTGTCAAGCCAAATGGCATGACTAAAAATTCATAATGATCATGATGTGTCTGGAAAGTGGTCTTGTGCATATCTTCTGGCTGCATGTGAATTTTTTGGTATCCTGACTTTGGACAAGATAACTGTGTCATGCAGCTCATCAATCAACTCTTCAACTCGAGGAATAGTGAATTGATTCTTAAATGTGCACTTGTTAAGAGCACAATAGTTGATATACATGCAGAATGATCCATTTTTCTTGTGTATCATGGGAGCCGCAGGGCTTGTACTTGGCTTGATATGTCCCATTTATAAAAGCTTTTCGATCACTTTTTCAATTTCATCCTTGAATACTTTTGGGTGTTGGTAGGGTTGGGTCATGATTGGCTTGGTGTGCTCCTCCAACTTGATGTGCTTGCAACCCCTATCTGGTGGTTGACCTTTGGAAGCTCTTAAAACACACCTGAAAACTGCTACAAATAAGTCACATACAGGGTGTATGTACTCAGTCTTTTCTGATTTGTTGGATTGGTGTAGCCCCTTAAGGGCGCTGCATTGGACCACATAACTGGGGGTATTCCTCTTCAGATCTTTCTTCATTTAATGTGCTAAAATGAGCTTACTTTCTGGAGGTCTGAACCTGTGAATTTGGTGGTGATCTGAACTCTGCATAAACTTCATAGACAGCTCAAGGAAATTCATGTTAGTATTGCCAAGTAGTCTTACTCTTAACCATTGAATCTCAGAAATTACATTGGCACCACCTAATTGTACAATGTAAAATTCATATTTTGCAGAATAAGTCCCCATGCATAGGATGAGCCCTTTTAATGCATGTATGACAGTGAAGGTAGGGCCCATCAGCAATAACAATGTCAAAGAGAGGACACTGTGTACTTGATAAACCCAGGGCAGGGTATAACTTTAAATCCAAGACGTTATGAGTACTTCCAAAGTTAACTGGAACTACAACTTGTCTTCCTTTGATAAAGCCCTCCACTTGTAATGTAGAGGGAATGTATACATCTCTCATGGCTGCTAATGATGTGGTGAGCTGCTCAAGATTGTCTCTTTCAGATACGTCTTCTAACAAGGGCATATTAGGGCCCATTGATTCTTCCTCATCTGCGGAGAGTGGGGAGTCACCAACTACCTCAATTTGAATTTTAAATTAACTGAATTCGACCTTTATTGGAACATTTATGGTCACGGGACCATGGCTCCTTACATGAGCAGCAACATCCTTGCTTATGTAGCTCTTCTCAAGCAGCCTTATTTGGATTCAGGCTACCTGTAGAACATCTTACCTCATTTGGGTGACTGCCTTAAGAGGATTATGTTGTCTTGTTAGAGCAGCAAGGATGGCCTTCCTTTTGCCCATTTTTTAAAATATTTTTTCATAAGATCTTGCTTGTGAGATGGCTTCATCAAGGTGCTTGGGTCTAAGGGCTTCTACATGGCCTTTTAGGGCTTCAACAAACAAGGAAGCTTGTCGTGTTGTTGACATACCTTGAACATGCCTGCATAATCTTCAGAACTTTGAACTGTATTCGTCCACAGACTCCTGCTGTCCTTGATGCAGATTACAAAGTTCTAAAACTTCTCATCTGCAGTCTTTTTGCTGAAAACATAAATAATCAACTCAGTATATTCCCACCAAGTGAATAATTCATCATGTTCACCATCTTGCACGTCCAAGTCATAGTGATGCCACCATTCATAGGCATCTCCTTCGAGATGAAGTAAATCAAACTGAATTTTTTCCATATTAGACTTGGGATGCATTTGGAAATACGCTTCTAATTAATGCAGCCATATTTTTGGAAGGATTTTCAATGTACCATCAAATTTTGGAACTTTGATCCTTGGCATGTGGTGTTGCAAACCTGTCTTGGTGTATTCTTGTCCACCGACAACATTTCTCATTGCCCTGCAGGCGTTCAAATCATACTCTGCAGGGGAGTCTGCATTGTTGGCCATATGGGCCTGCCAGAACCTTCTGATGTAATCACTGTTGAAGTCCCAAGCTTCTTGTCGAGGGTTCCAATGTGATGGAGGAGGTGCATCATGGACTGGCTTTGGCTGGTTTTGGTAAGGGGATGGAGGATATATGGGCCAAAACGTATGATGTGATTCAACTCCATGAGAAACGTGGCTACATACCATAAACAGTTCCTGAATTGCTTGGGACATCTTCCTTACACTCTCCTCCATTTTGTACCATGTATGCCTTCATGTACACTCTCAGCAAATAGTTGTTGTGCCTTTGCTTACTTTTGATGTTCTTCATTGTGCTGATCAGATGAATTTATGTTGTCAGGATTGGTGCTTTGATACCATTGTTGTGAGCCTAAACCTGGACCTGGACCTGAAAATGTTAACTACAGCCAATGCACAAAAATGGACCGAAGTATAGAACTAGAATATAATCTGCAAATATTTTTTTCTTTATGAGAGTACTTAAAAACAACAGAAATAAAATCTGTTCTAGTATCATCACTACACAGAACAGCCCAAACTCTTCAGTGAGACAACCTTGTGTGGAGAAGCCACCAACTCCTCCCTTACAATTTAGGGGAAACCTTCTTCATTCCAAAAGACTCTTTAGAAATGATTTTACAGCTTCTAATAATGGGGAAGGGTAGGACAGAAGAGGAAGTCTGCTGGCAGTAATCTTCCCTGTTTGAGGCTTTGAGCAATCACCCTCAATCTATTTAGTTAATGCTGTGCAACAAATCCTAACTATGCTTCTAACTAGGTGCCAACTGTCCTTTATTTTAGGAAATCCTAACTATGTGCTAACTGTCCCTTCATTTAAGGAATTCAATGTGTTTATTTAACCATGTGCACAGATCCTAACTGAATTTCTAGTTCAGTACAAATTGTCCTAGATTTTAAGGAGATGAAGCTGATTTACTGTTGACTGATTTTGACTGACTGCTGGTTCATTACATTATAAGCACTTTTAATCTCATAACAATCCCTAAACAAAAAGTAAACCTATTCAAATTGGTGGCCAATATCTCTGTAGTTGTTTTTATGCATTCTTATTGCTTGTTGACATATATGACAGAGGTAACTTGAACTTGTCCCATTGTTACTAAGTGCTACTGTGTTATCTTGGCATTAAGACAGTGCGGCAGTCGGAGGTTTCCATGGGAATTCTACCTTTGATCTTTGGATAGCTTTGAGTTCAAAACTTTTAAGAAATTTACTAAATGTAAGCTTTTTACCTTGCACTCAGGCTTGATATCAATTCTTCCAGCAAGCTTTCATTGTCTGTTCCTTGCATTCTGTGCAATTTAAGTTGAAAGGAAATATTTTAGCCATGTCTTTATAAACCACAGATTGAGTTATCTTTCCTTTGTAAAGTTATAAGTTGTTTATCTATATATAAATTATAATGAGCAGAAACCCATGCATGCCATATGCTCACTCAAATTATGATATGAAATTATATCTGAAATTCAACAGAAAAATGAAGCTTGCTTGCATTTCTCATTCTTGTCTTCTTCAAGTTATACTGTGTCGTGAGTGTGAATAAACAATTTGTCAATATGATTTTTTTTTCTAAAGATCTGTTATACGTGTGCAGCAGTAAATGAAGTTATACAACTGGCCCTTGCACATCAGGAGTACAAAGCAGGCAACTATAATCGAGCATTGGAACACTGTAACACTGTTTATGAGAAAAATTGTGCACGCACTGATAATCTTCTTTTATTGGGAGCTATATACTATCAGGTAATGTGATAGTGGAAAATATCTTAAAATAGGAATGTGTTTTTTCCAAAGATGGATTGGTTTGTCAAAATACTTGGATAAATATTTCTCACACTCGTCCATGAAAATTTGTTTCAACCTTTGTTCTTAATTTCTTTAAGAATATAAAATGGATGTTTTTAAGTTGTTTAGCTGTTTAATTTAGTTCTAGGAACTAGTCTAATGAAAAAATGCTTGATCTTGTGGCAAACTATATTTGCTATTTGTAATGCCCAGTCATGCATTCCCTTTTCACCAAACTTAATGATTGGTTCTAACTTGATTGAGGAACTTGCAAGTTTGAGAATGTAGTTGAGCATTTATTATCTAATTTGAATATTTTGCGTTTTTATGCCCTGTCTGCAGTTACATGACTTTGACATGTGTATTGCCAAGAATGAAGAGGCTATAAGGATTGATCCCCAATTCGCGGAGTGTTATGGCAACATGGCTAATGCATGGAAGGTGTGGTTTTTGTTTTGAAACCTTTAACAGCTTTGTGCTGTAGTTGTATTATGTTTTTCTCATTAGTTTATATTTGTGGTCCTTAAGGGTTTATTGAATACGTGTATATTTCAAACCATACATAGCATGCAGTTACGTATTGTTGCAGTTCTAACTATAATTTTTCCTTTTAATGTTTGTGCTTCCAGGAAAAGGGAAACATTGATTTGGCGATTCAGTTCTATTTGATTTCTATCAAGGTTTCTGTTCACAAATCTTTCAGACTTGTGCTAAGCAGTTTTTAGTCCACACTGTTTACTTTTAAGGATTATATCCATTTTGACTTTCTAGAGAAATGGCCATAATTCTTCTTAATAGAAATTCATGTTGCTTCTGCTTATTGATTTGGGGTTCTTACCTTTTAAGTAGCCTTTGTTAATTATTTGTTTTGTACAAAGTCAATGCAAGTGAGTCTCTGAAAGGCTGTTTCTTTTCTGCAGTTAGTCATGTAAGTAGCAACCATAATAATCCAAATCAAAATCAATTATATGACAATTTTCCCCTCAATATGAAATTTCAACCTGAACTTAAGGTCCAAGAAATAGATACTTTTCTATATTCTACTCGCATTGCCTATGTCATTTGATATGGAAAGAGAGAAGTGAACAAGCATCCATTTTGTTCATGGGGATTGAACATGCTCACTTGCTGCCTTCAAGTGCTGCTACACTAACATATCGGAATACAGAAGTTATATCTTGAATAGTTCATGCTGATGTTGTCTTATGGGCAATTGTATCAAAATTGGTGAGTTTCTTAATCTTTGCTATTTAGAATGTTGCAGCAGAATTACATATGCTCTTGATCTTCATTTGGTTGGTCATTCATCTGATGGTATGTTTAGAAAGCTCCCTGATTTTGATCTCTTGGATTAAGTACGTCCATAGTAGTATGTCATAGATATGTGAAATGCAAAGGAGGAATCATTTTTGCAGTTGCACGGAAACAAATGTGGTATTGGATACGGATAGGGTATCAGATACAAATATGGTGAAATTTTCTAGATCCTGTAATACAGATGTCTAGATACAACAATAATAAAAATATCTATGTTCCATGGCATTTCCCAGGAGGAGGATGGTGGGGATGGTGGGGTGGCAGGGACATGTTTTGGGGACGGCAGGCATACAACAGGCAGGCAGACAGATTGACAGACAGATAGTCAGATTGACTGACTGATTGACTTAAGTTTAGACATTTTGCAAAATATATCATGATTCATAGTTATCACTGATAGTGGCAGCAATAAATTAAGAGTAAGACAGACAAATATTTCTATAAGTTTAACTATACATGACATCAAAATTCAAGTTTAGACATTTTGCAAAATATATCATGATTCATAGTTTATATCACTGACAGTGACATCGGTATAGCAGCAATAAATTAAGAGTAAGACAGAAATTTTCAAATTTCCGATTTCATTGTTGAAACTTCAAATTCAAAGTTTTCGATAGACATAGCAGCATAAAAAAATATAGAGAGAAATTTATGATTTCATTGTTCAAACTTCAAACTCAAAGTTTTTGATGGTCATAGTAACATAAAAAAATATGGTACTACTACTAAGTACAACTATGCCTTGTTCGGGCTATCAATATCAAAAGAGTTCTCTGAATCTAGGTTGCTTTGTGGCTCAAGCTGTGGCTTGTCCAATGGAACCTCTACCAATCTTGGCCCCAACTCCTCCTCATCAATTTGTCTAACATCTTCAAGATCAACATCCCAATGTGTAGTAGGAGTTTGCCAATCTTGAAGTCTCAAGGCACTATGAATTGCAATTAGCTTCTCCACTTGTCTAGAGGGAAGCCTGTTCCTCTTAATTGAGTGGATGAAGCTATATATAGGTGGACTGATACCTTTCTGTAATAGAGGAACCAACAACTTGTGAGAGTAGGCCATAGATGCAAGACTCGCAGGGACTCGCCCAAACTTGGCGAGTCCCGAGTCGAGCCAACCGAACCAAGGCCCAAGGACTTGTGACTACTTGGTGAGTTTGGTTAGACTTGCTGAATTTGCCAGACTCGCTAGACTTGAGGAGTCTTGACAAGTAGACTTGGCTAGGTCTATGAAAATTAGGGAAAAAAAAAAATTAAAAATTGAAAATGCTTAAACATAAAAACATGAAAGTCAAGTGTTTTTTGAAGAGTTTGGAGGACGGTTAAAAGTGATAAAATTATGAAAAATGGCATGTGCCATGAAGGTTTGTGTGGTCTTTGACCCCACCCTGTATCGTGACCCCACTCTAGTTTTAAAAAACAAAAGATGAAAATCATTTTGGGCCATTGTTGGATGGAGAAGCAACATTTTTTTATTCTTTTGACTTTTTCCCAATTAAATTTCTAGTAATTGGATTACAATAATTGAATTACATTTATACTTCTAGTTTGCTAAGTCAAACCCCATCCTAAGTAATGCTCCATGGCTGTAGCAGCATTTGCAGACTTGTCTGAGATACAAGCGCATGACTCAACATAGAGCTAGCAATTCTGGGCTGAGGGATACAGGCTCCTTTCTACTATAAATCATGACTCCATATTGTGAATTTTGTTTTTGATGCCATGGATATCATAATCCACGAGTTTTGTACACCTAAAACACTGGACAATATTTATATATTTTAAAATGTTGTTTCTTTCAGTTAAAATCCGTTTTTATACTCATGTGATCAATGTATACTTGTGTATCTGATCAAAGTAGCTTCTATTTGATTAGTTTATTGTGTCTTTAAAGTTTATTTATTGAAGGGTGCATGATAAAAGTCTTAAATCCTTTAAAATCTCTATATTTCATGGTTTTTCAATTTGCCAAGTCTTTGCCAAGTTTGAGCATTGAGTTCGAGTCTGGAGCGAAAATCAGCTCATCCAGTTTGAGCTGAGTCTGAGTCTTGTAATGCTGGAGTAGGCAACTGGCAAGTTGCCTCAAGTCTAGTGTAGCCTTCCCATGCTATGTCCACCATCCAATAGGGTCATTTTGTGCAATAGTCGGTGAAAGACAGGTTGCCTCAAGTCACTATTTCCTTCCCATGCCATGTCCACCATCCAATAGGGTCATTTTGTGCAAGAGTGACCCTTGGTTTGCTGAATATAGGAGCTCAAAGATTGACAAACTGAATCCACTGCTCCTAAAGTTTGCTTCCATCCTCAATGCTATTCAATTTCCCAAGGGCGTTCAAATGCCACGTTTACTTCATCATCATTAGATGGAGGAGTTCTGCCATGTCTAGTTGCATACCACGTAGGATTAAGAGTGGAGGCAGCCATATGAAGATGAGTTTTCAGTATGTTCGACCTCTTCATGACAATAGGCCTGATATGTTCGTACGAATTACTTGCTTGATTTGATCAGGCATGTTGTCAAAAGTCTCATAAATCTCTCTGAGGCTTGGAGAGTTTGTATTGGCATACTTGATTACCTCCATGGCAAGTGATATTAACAGAGCAAATATTTAAAAAATTAAAAAAACATTAATAATGTTAAAATTTTAAATAAAAACAAAGTACAAATATATTAAATAGAATTTTCTTACTTGATAGTGGACCACCAAGCATTATCAACACCCTTTGTCTCACCTTATTCGCTTCTTCAGTCTTTGATTTAGCACACTTCTTCCACTCTCCACAAACCACCATGAATTGTAGAGCCTCCTGCACATCTAACATCCTCACTAGCAAAATGAAATAGGTAGCATATCTAGTCTCAACTGGTTTGAGGAATTCTTTTTTCAAAAAAGATTGGAATAATGCAAGTGATGTGTGGTGGTTACATACAAACATTTGTACCTCTCTATCTTTGATCATCATTGTTTTCACCCAATCTATTTTTCTGGTGTTTTTCAAAGCGTTGTTCAAAGCATGTACACATCATGGAGTCCAAAAAAACTTGTAAGTGCTCTCAATCATCAAACCAACTAACTTACAAACATGAGCTAAATCTGTCACAACTTGCACAACACTAGAAGATCCAACCTCATCTATGGCCTTCCTCAAAAGGCCAAACTAGTAATCAATGTCCTTATGTTTCCTAGAGCAGTCAATAGCTCTAAGTATGAACTGACAGGACATGTGACAATAATATTAATGAGTGGTCATTGTTGAATATCAATCCATCCATCCATGACAAGGGAATGACTTGTTCTAATCCATATTTGCCTCATGTCCTCCATTAATACATTCACTTTTGAATATTGTTTAATACATTCACTTTTGAATATTGTTTGTCAAGGAGGGAAGTACACAATTTGTGTTCTCTAGAGCCTGCATAGGAGGGTTCAATTGCATTTGTTTTTCTCACCATTTCTTTGAAATATGGAGACTTTGCCACATGAAATGGGATGGCATGGGCATAAAAAAATTTGGCCACTGAATCATCCACTTCCTCATGTTGTTGCAATCAACAACCTGGACACTGTATTTTTCCAACTTGTAAGAGAAGTGGCCTTCCTCTTCCCTATCTCATAACACTCTTGCTGATACATTCGAATACTCTTGAATAAACGGCAATGGTGTGGATGCACGTCTACTAGTAGTAGGTTTTGCTTTACTCTCCTCAACCAACTTTGCTGTTTCAACCTGCTATTTCAACATTATTGCTCTGTAAACCCTAACCCCATGTCCACTCTAACCTAATAAATGATGCCCAACTCTACCATAGCTTCCATGAAGATCAGTTTTACAAATATTACACGACCAATACTTGTTGCCCCTTGCATTTTGGCCTGATTATTGCTCAAAATGGTGGCAAATTGCATCAAGGGCTTTTTGGAGTTGAAAGGGCCTTTTGCAAACTTATCAAGTGGATGAAGCAAATGGTTTGTTTGTGTTGCAATAGAACTTGTGTTTGGATTTTCAGAAGAATGGGATATGTTGACATTGTGACTTGGGTTTATGTTGACATTTACTTCTTCACTATTCATCTCACACTCATCACTACTGCTCATTTTTATTGGCAAAGATGAAAAAAATGTTTGATAGGCTTCTGTAGGACACTGGTTTTGTGTAACTTAGCAAAGAGCAAACTGCAAAAAGAAAAAGCAAACCAAGTGCCTAAATTTTATGACAAAAAATATAAATAAAATGAAAACTGACCGTTATACAGGCATGGTGACTGTAGAGCCTGCCTTGCAATGACTGAAAAGGCCTTCACACACTGGCTGCAGCCTGCAAATCATATTTCCCTTACCTTGGCTGCAAATCATATTCCCCTTACCTTCTTTCCTCTTGTAAATTGCTTTCCTTCCTCTTTTAAAAAACTGCCAGTGAAAGTGTCTTCCAGCCGGGAGAAAATACAAAAAACCTCTTAACCGGTGGTAGGCAAAAACAAAAACAATCTTACGTTTTATGTTCAAAGGCATTTAGGGTTGCATAAGGGGTGTGGGAGGGCATGTGGGTCCTCCATGCCCCTTTTAAAATTGTATTTCTAAATAAATTGCAAGTATTTAATTTTAAAAAAGCTAGGCACATGTTTTTAATTTAATTTTATCTTATTTATTGGTTCTAACTTCTGTGGCGAACGTGTGGACATCCCCAAGACGGTCGAGGATGTCCCCGACCATCCCGAGAATGACCAAACGTCCCCCAAATGTTTAGAATTATATTCTGTCTTGAGGATGTTTTGGGGTTTAGGAAAAAAATTAGGGACAGCCAAGGGATGTCCCTTGCCATTGCACCATCTCGGAAATGTCACTGGGGATAGGGACACCGGCTTTAGAGCTGGAGACGTGTCCTTGTGTAACATAGAAAATATACATATATTCAATTATTTATATATCTAAGGGCACATAGCATAACTTTTAAAATATTTATATATTTTATACATCTATTTTTTTGATAATGTAGCAAGGGTTCTATGGGGGCCCTCTCCCAAGAATTGAGGCATTCACTGGACCTAGCTGGTGGGACCACAAATAGGGGATCCGTGCCCATCTCCTAACAAACAACAGTCCAAGCCCATGAGCATGGTGGCCCACCTGGGGCACAAGGCCCCTGAGCCCATTGACACAGGAGAGGCTTGAACCTGGGTGGGCTAAACAATAATGCCAATCTCTACCAATGCACTATGCCCTTGAGAACAACTTTAAAAATATTGATTTATATATATTTTAGTTTATAATTATATAATATTTATTTTATTTTATTATGTTTGTGTCTTTAATGATTTAAAAATGTGTGTACAATTTTTTATATGTTCTATTCATTTCACAATATTTGTATGTTTTTTCATAAACCCTAAACCAGAAGTGGCACCAGACTGTGCTGCTGTATCTTGACATAATCTCCATGCTGTATTGGGGAGTATTGTATCTGTATTAGGCATTTGATGTGGATATGTGTATCTAAACAAGGGAGGGGACGTATTTGGTAGTGCTACATTTTTGTAAAACCAGGATACATTTTATATCTCGGGGGCCAACAAACTAGGGTTTCATGCCATAAAATCTTTAGGTACATTGAAAAACAGAAGATTCGTCATGGGGTTTAACTGGAGTCATACACGGTGTTAGCTTCCTAATTCTTGCTTCCAGGGGAGCCTGATTCGAATGCTATACAGAGCCTATTGTTGAATCACAAGAAGATGCTGCTTCTATGCAGGAATCCTTGTAGAGTCTCGATGGAGATGCACAGATCTTTTACAAGTGCCCTAAAATTGTTTTTTCAAGGACAAATCCGTACAGAGGCAGCAGAGTCTTCAACAGTGGGAAGTGCTAATTTCTGTCTGAGCTCATCAACATAAATAAGTTCAACATTTCTCGAGTTTTTTGTTTGTCTAACAAGCCCATGTGCCAATGCAGGGAGCTGGATACTACAAGCCTAGATTGAAGTAACTTTAGGATAGATGGTTTTATCTGTTTTTGAGGTTCTATTGGATTTTGTTGACATAGAACTAGAGACCTAAAACATTAACTACTTACAGATCTTCACAGCTTTCTTTGGGCATTATTAGTAATTTTATATTGCTTCCCATTATGTTTCTTTCACATATAGCCTTAGATGGATGGAAAAGTTCTTTAATTTTCCATGAATTGAAATTATTACAAACTGTGGTAATTGCCAATTGAAGGGATTTCAGAGATCATTTAAATAGACACATGCATTTGTCTTAACTATGTTCTTGAACAATGGCAAATGTCCATAATGACCAAAAGGAGGGTCTCAGTTCAATTCCCTTTTGGGATAGTTTTTGTAGATCTCTTTGAGGCAGTCTGGGTGTATATCTCTCCAGTGCAGAGTGTATTCTGGGTTCAAAGCTCCTGTCAAAAGTGTTTAATAAACCAGAAAAGACATTGTGTTCTAAACAGGATTTAATTAGGAAAATTTTTCTTCCAATTTGCAGAGTTCAAACCATGATATGAATTACCATTCTGATCTCTCCTTTGCTTTTTTCCAGATACGTCCAAATTTTTATGATGCATGGTCCAATCTTGCTAGCGCTTATATGCGTAAAGGAAGGCTCTCTGAAGCAGCAGATTGCTGCCGTCAGGCACTGCACCTCAACCCTCGTTTGGTGAGTATGTTAGTTTTAACATTTGCTTTATAAGTTTTGATGCTGTGGTATTTGATGTTGCTATGCTCAATTGTTTATTTTAATGCAGGTTGATGCTCACAGCAACCTTGGTAATTTGCTTAAGGCACAAGGATTAACACAACAGGTGAGTGCTATGGTTTTGTTTAAAGCACTTTCAGAATCTGTAGTGTATTGAGTTCACAAATTATCTTTCATGCATGATTGTTTAAATGTTATTAAAGATAATTGGCATGTGTACAATGTGGTAAGACATTCGGTTGTTCTTCTGAGGAGCACCTTAGAATTTCATTATTGAATACATCACTATGATTTTAATAATGTCCTGGAACGGTCACAACCCAACTTTAGAAGTTTGAAGGTTGACAACCATAAGTTTCTGCCTGGGTAGAATGGGCTAAGCTATGTTCTCGTATTAAAGTTTATAGATTATGGCAGGCCAAAAACAGGTAAATTTCCAACTAAATTGTGAAGTGATGGGCTAAGGTGGGGCATTATCTGAATCTCTAACTATTAAATAAGCCCTGATAAGTTTTTAACTTGTCCGAGGGCAGATTATTAACTTCCCAGCTATGTGTGGCATTTGAGGGCACCTTCTGAACTGTCTGTTCTCTTTTTGGTAATGTGCATGCATGTGTTACTGCTCTTTAATATGCAGTGAGCTGAGGTGATTCTGGTCCATTGCCATTTTTTCTCTTAGAAATGTATTTGCAGGGGTAAATGAGAAACAATGGACTCTCTCTCTGTCTCTGTCTCTGTCTGTCTGTCTGTTTCTCTCTCTCTGTTGCTGCTCTTTAATATGCAGTGAGCTGAGGTGATTCTGGTCCATTGCCAATCTTTCTCTTAGAAATGTATTTGCAGGGGTAAATGAGAAACAATGGAGGCTAGCACTTGTCTCTCTCTCTCTCTCTCTATATCTATATATATATATATAGCTAAATAAAAACGGAGTGTGATAAAGGTAGTGATGATACTGATAACTCAGAAAATAGTAGTAAGACAGATGGTGTTGACAAAGCACTTCTTACAACAAAAGAATTTGTCAATAGGGTACAAATTGTTTGTCCCAAGATTTAATGGCAAAGAAAGAGGAATAACCGTTGCCTCCCATGGTGGCTGCCAATGTAAAGATGAACAAGATAATACCAATGATAGACATCAGATTTCCACAGTCCATAATGTATGTATCAATGCTTCAGGATTTAACTGTGCGAGTTTTTTCCTCAAATAATATCAATGCTTGAGGAAAAAACTCGCACACAGTTAAATCCTGAAGCATTGATACATACAAGATAATACCGGTTTTAGACATGGACGAAACAATGATACATGTGAGTTTTAAGCCAAACCAAAGGTTTGACTTTGCTGTTGAATTTCTAAATGAGGGAAAAACCAGGACATGCTATGTGTTGAAAAGGCCTGGGTTCGAAATTATGCTGCACGAATTATCAGGGTGGGTTTTTCTGTAGAACTTGCGATTTTTTGGCGAGTTTTGGGCAATCAACTTGCTGATTTTCTAGAAAAGCTTGCCCCCAAGTTAACTTGCAAGTAACTTGGGAGCAGATTTTTTCTTGCGAAAACTTGTGAGTCAATGAGTTTATCTGTGTTTTTTGAACTGTGTGTGTGTGTGTGGGGGGGGGGGGGGGGGGCACGGTGTGTGTGTGTGTGCCCACACACACACACACACATATATTTATTATTTTCCTCATCTCTCTAGGCCCTCGTGAGAAATCTCAGGTTGGGTGTGCACGCGCGCACGCACACACACACACACATTATTTTCCTCATATCTCTAGGCCCTTGTGAGAAATCTTCAAGTATATGGAGATAGCTTCGGGTTAGGTGAGAAATGCCCATGCAATTTTTGTGGGTCTAAAACCCCTTCTCTTCAATTATCACCAGCAGAAAAAAATGTTGGGGCGGTGATTTCAATAGAGCTAAACTTTTACTCAAATTTTTAAGGTTTTCTATTATCTCTGGAATGCTTATGGTTCAGTTTTTCCCAGGGATCACATTCCCAATTACACACACACACACAACTATCACCAACAGAAAAAAATGTTGGGGTGGTGATTTCAATAGAGCTAAACATTTACTCAAATTTTGAAGGTCTTCTAAAAATGTTTAGCTCTGTTGAAATCACCACCCCAACATTTTTTTCTGCTGGTGATAGTTGAAGATAAGGGGTTTTAGACCAATGTTCCATGGGGACACGTCCCCCCCTAAAAAACCCCGCATTTCCGAGACGGGGACGTTTCGGGGACTTGGGGGAGACGTCCCCCCGCCATCCTACCACAGCCGCCCATGATCTGGGGACGTTTTTGGGACGTCCCCTTTAATTTTGGTCTTCTAGGAGACTCTGGGATGTCCCCAAGACACCCAGGGGACTCCCAGACGTCTCCTAACTCTCCCCAAGACTTCCAGACATCCCCCATGGCAACTAAGGTAAAAAGTTCATTTTTTTTCAAATTAGGATTTTTGTGGATCTTCGTGCTAGTAACCCTAACCCTAATGGTCTATGGGCCCTATCCACACACACACACACGTATCTATACAACTATCACCAGCAGAAAAAAATGTTGCGCTGGTGATTTCAATAGAGCTAAACAATTACTCAAATTTTTAAGTTCTAAAAATGTTTAACTCTGTTGAAATCACCACCCCAACATTTTCTTTTTGTTGGTGATAGTTGAAGATAAGGGGTTTTAGACCAATGTTCCATGGGGACACGTCCCCCCCAAAAAACCCCGTGTTTCCAAGACGGGGACGATTCGGGGACTTGGGGGAGACGTCCCCCCGCCATCCCACCACAACCGCCCATGATCTGGGGACGTTTTTGGGACGTCCCCTTTAATTTTGGTCTTCTAGGAGACTCTGGGACGTCCCCAAGACACCTAGGGGACTCCCAGACGTCTCCTAACTGTCCCCAAGACTTCCAGACGTCCCCATGGCAACTAAGGTAAAAAGTTCATTTTTTTTCAAATTAGGATTTTTTTTGATCTTCGTTCTAGTAACCCTAACCCTAATGTTCTATGGGTCCTATCCACACCCTAAGCAGTCACAAAAGTGAAAAAAAAATCAAAATGAGAAAGGATAAAGGTTGTAACCAGGGCTGGTTGATATTGGTTTGGAGGATCTTGAGCATGTGGAGTCTAGTAGTTCTAGTAATGAGGAGCTTGGTGAAAACTTTGGGGATGATTAGAGGTATCAGGCCATTAGCCATTGACTCATAGTCATTTGTATTTTTTTTTTGAACATTGTAATTATGAATCATCATTATGAAATTTTGAAAATTCAACATTTCACATTTTATTGTTAATGTTCACAATCGTTGCAATGTGTTTAAAGTTTAAACTTTATTGTTTAGTAGTTACTACTTACTAGTTTACTTAGTATGTAAAAGTTTCATTTGTAATACTTATACATCTTTTTATAACTAATTTTTCAAGTACTATATGTATTTGTGCCACCCCCTCACTGTCGTCCCCCCGCTGTCCCCAAACTTAAGCCCTTGGTCCCCCCGTCCCCAAAATTCGTCCCCCTTGTCCCCTCGTTAGGAAACTCCGTAGAACTATGTTTTAGACCCACAAAAATTGGGTGGGCATTTCTCACCCAACCTAAAGCTATCTCCATATACTCGAAGATCTCTCACTAGGGCCTAGAGATATGAGGAAATTTGTTTATAATTATATACATACATATATACATGCATATATGCATATATAATTGGTAATCTGATCCCTGGGAAAACTTGAATGATAAGTATTCCAGAGATATATAAAACCTTAAATTTGAGTAACTGTTTAGCTTTATAGAAATTTCCACCCTGACATTTTTTCTGCCAGTCATAGTTGAAGACAAGGGGTTTTAGACCCACAAAAATTAGATGGGCATTTCCCACCCAACCCAACACTATCTCCATTTATTTGAAAAATTCTTACAAGGACCTAGAGATATGACAAAATTTGTTTGTATATTATGCAAAGCTGATCCAACATCACAATAAGTTGTGCTTTCATTTCATATAAGCTAAGGATTAAAAACTGATTTCCTTATTGAGAAGGAGAATCATAAGTCATGGAAACTAATGTCCAAAGGATGCTCAAAGAAATTTCTGAAAATTCCACATACCCTTCCTGTCACTCTAACAAGGCCTCAAAAAAGAAGTTTCAGCATCTTTGAGTTGCCTTCAACTATCATATTCTTTTAACCTTGGGACTTAACTATTTGAAAAATCATATTAATAGAGCCATAGTGCAGCTTTTGTACAATTAAGGTCAGCCTCCAACGTTGACATTTACCTCAATTTAGAGCATTAATAAGGATCTTTGAGTTGCTTTCAACCATCGTATTCTTTTAATCTGGAGGTTTGTTGTACCCATACGAATTTTTTCGTATATGTGCCCAAACATACCTTCTAAGCACCGTGTAGCCTTGTCATTACTACGCTAACCTTGTAGGTACAAAGATATATCGAAAGATATTGATCCAATGCCCGAATGAAGGAGATTCTGACAAGCTAATCAGGCACGGAGCATTAAAAGAACGTCAAAAAGAGGAGGTCAAAGTGGTGAATTGGAAGCCAAAATGACATAAAGGAACCAAGGGAAGCAATGCAAATACATCTGGCAAGTCAAAATTCAATTTTGAAAATTTTGAAAATTTGGAAAATTTCGAAAATTTTTCTAAGGCATTTTTGGGCGTTCTTGCCTTGAACGAGCACCATTTTTGAGTATCATCCATGGAGGAAGAGCTTCAATGATAGTTTCAGATCATATGAGCTTGGTTTCCAAACTTCAAGACATTCCGTCATCAGATGAAGAAGTTACGGCAAAAATAAGCTCCAGAGGCAGAGGCAAACGACAGTGATCCAGGCAACCTCCATCAAAATGGTCAAGGCCTACTTCAAAGTTTTTCAAGGTCAAGAATCATAAATTTGAGCCCTGAAATTGGCTAAGTCTGGTGTCTGAAACCTGATGTTCTGAGATCCTGAAATCTATCTAAGTCTGAAATCTGATGGATCCTCAAAAATCTAGAATCTGCATGTTAAATCCCATGGATCCGGGACCTATCTCAAACATCCTGGAAGTATATTTCAAAATATTTAAAGTATATGCTCAATATCTGAGTATATACTTAAATATATTTTGAAATATACTTCCACCCAAGTCACCTCCAAAAGGCGCTCATTTCAAGAAAATCCCACGTCTTTTGACCACTTTCAAATAGGCGCCCATTTCAAGCAAATCTCATGCCTTTTTGGTCTCCAACAAAGGCGCTCAAAATGTCTATTTTCCACGCCATTTCTCACCCATCAAAAAGGCACTCTATTTGGCCAAATCCCACGCCTTTTCATGCCTTCCATAAAGGCGCTCAATTTACCTAAAATTCACGCTTTTTAGCTACCTCCAAAAGGTGCCCTTTTCAAGCATTTCCCACGCCTTTTTGACTCCTTCGAAAGGCGCCTATTATTGATCATTTGCACTCCTTTTTACAAAGCTCCAAAAAGGCGAGCCTTTTTGCCAAAATGCACTCCTTTTTGCAAAACTTCAAAAAAGCGAGCCTTTTTGCCAAATTGCACTCCTTTTCTTATTTCACTTATTCTTTTTTTGCATAGAGGAGAATAAAAAAACACTCTATTTTTAGAGTAAGGCACATTGGAAACCTAAAAGGTGGCATTCACTATAAAGGAGGCTCCTATTCACTATTATTGTTATTTTCAAAGGCATAGCAAAGGAGTAAAGGCAACGTTCAAAGCTAGGCAACCATTAATGGAGGATTGAAAGCTTGCAAAGGGCAGATTGAAAGGCATTCAGGAGTTGATCTTCACATACAGGGTAAAGGCTACTCATTCTTGCACCATTCTACTTCTTCCCATCACACTCAAAGGAAAATTTGTCCACTGGAAGGCCTCTTTCTTGCACTGGTGGCCATTGTTGAGGGTTTTTCAAGCTTTTTGAAGCTTTTTCAGATTAGCAAAATATAAAGAAGGCAATTCGATCACTTCTATTCTTCTTTTTCTTCATTCTCTTCCTTCACAGGGTTCATCTTCATGTTCCTAAGGCAATGTCCAAACCCAGGAGGTCATTTTTGATAAATTTTCAAGGATTTTCACTGCTGGTCATGGTTTTTCGAAGGCAAAATCACCACCTACAGCTAAGATGAAATTGATTTTTGAGGCTTATTTGTCCAAAATTTCTCATTTCTGACACATACCCACCTCGGCAAAAGGCATTTTCCATCATCTTGGACTAGTTTGAGCTCAGATCTGTAAAATCGTTGAGGGTGTAGCTCCAAAATCTCATTTTCCAAGGGCAAATTTTTAATTTTTTCACAAAAATTAAATTTTGGACAGCGAAAAGAAAACTTGTTTTTCTTGGGCAGCGAACACACAGGAGTCCAAATTGGTCATTTTTAAGGCAAAAAGGCATCAGAACAAGTCCCCTCCAAGTCATCGTGCAATATTCATCAGTCACCATTGAGGCTAAATCTTTGCTCAAACATGAATATTCCAAGGTCAAAGAAACAAACTTGTGACAAGTTTCACCTTGAAGAATAGCCATGGAGTTGGCTGCATGGAGAGAAAAGCTTCTGGGCATTGAAAAATGTGCCATTGATTTTGTCCAAAACATCCCTTGCAGGTATTTCAGCGATGAAGGCATAAATTGCCTTGTTCATATTTTTCAAGAGTTCATTCAGCTAATCCGTGGAAAGTTTTGTGGAGACCCTCATGTTGACAAAATGTACCTCCTGGTTGATATTGCATCGAAGTGCGCCAAGGCTGAGAAAGACTTTGAAGTGTTTGAGAAAATCACAGAGGATGCTGCCATAGACCTGCAAATGAGGACGGTCCACCTTGAGTCCATGATCATGCCAGATGAAGCCAAGGTTGAGGAATTTGAGAGAAATCTCAATTCTCAGACTTAGCTTATTTTTCACATTTTGCAGGAGGGAATTATTTTTGGCAACAGAAGAGATTTCCAAAGCAGCTTCTATTTTGAGAACTGTCTTTGTTAACTGAAGTTAAATTTATTTAGATTTTGCTTTTGGAAATCATGCAAAATATCTTTGAGTTGGAACTCATTGTGTAATAAAATGCAAGTTCAGTTAACTGAAATTTGCATGACAAGATACTTTTAGTTTTAATTGCTAATAAGTTTGCATGCTTCCCATGCAGCATTAGATCTAGAGTGAAGAGTGCTAGTTAACTCTTCTTTTTATTTCCTTGCATCTTTGCTTTTTAGGTATAAATAAGTGTATTCGACACACTTAAAGGGGGCTAAGGGTAAATGCTGAGACTAATTTTTGCTCGCATTTTATTGTTCAAGCACTGTTGTTGATTCTTGCTTTTTGATTAATGAGAATACAAATCATGGTTTCAAGATCTATCTTGTTGTCAAGAGTTACGTAAATTGTTCATGACTTTGTGCATGAGCAATTATTGTGAGTTGTATTTGTTCTTTTGTTTTGAAAACCTCCAAGTTGTTCTTTTGATTTCTTTATGCTCTGAATTTACTTGAAGAAATCAGAATTGTTTTAAAAGATAAAGTTAGTTATTTTCTCCTGGAAAGCTTTAGAAAATCTTATAGCCTTGCAGAAGAGCTTCATTGCCTTGTGCTCGTGCCTTGAGAAACAAAAAGATAGGTTATTTTGTAAACGTCTTTTTAATTTTCTTGTTGAGGGAGCTTCCCCTCCTAATTCGAAGAACAGTCCTATTGTACATGCTGTCCTTTTTTCTTTCTCACCGAAAGGTGCGAAATTAAACGCTAACAAGGCTCAACTATTTGAATTCATATTAATAGAGCCATAACACTATAGCCTCCACTATTGTGTTGATGCCTATGTATACAGTGTAGATAAGAAGCGGTTGGCCTTCTCAGTTATAATTTCTCTGTCATGACCTACAGGTCCTGAATTTCCTTTGGCTGCCCCATCAAAATGCACCTTCATTCTTACCTTGAGTATTTATTTTTTCATTTTTACAGTTTACCATAGGTTATGATATTCTATTTCCACTAATCCCATTGTTAGGGTTGTATCCCAAGTTTAATGACAATGAGAGAGCCCAGTTTATAAATGCTCTGCCACCTTGTACAGGTCCTGAATTTCCATTGGCTGCCTCTTCAAAATGTGGCTTAAAGGCTCCCTTGGTTTTTTTTCCTACCATTTTACAGTTTACCATAGATTTAGATATCCAATTTCCATATAGCCTATGCTTAGGGCTGTATCCCAAGTTTTATGACTATGCAAAAAGCCATATTTTTAAAACGTGTATGTACCTGTAGTGTTAAGAAACTTTTCATTGTAAAGTTGCAGCTTCCATTAGAATATTCTAAGGCATTGCCTTTGAAGTTCAAGAGTTGGTAGACTTTGCCTTGTTTTCCAAAATTCAACAATCTAGTAGTTGGTGGGCCCTGAAGATGTTGCACGTTTCACTAAAGTGAAGTGGCTTAGATATGTGTCCAGTGGATGGAGATTCAAGGAGAAGAAGAGATATGACACCTCACAAAAGTTCTGCCCACCATCAATCTTTCTTTTAATCAGACAATGTGAAAATAAAGAGCACCACTCTTAAGGGTTCAATGACGCACACCCTTGAAGAAGTATATTGTGTGGCCCAACCCCTTCAAGCGAAAAAGAAAGAACTGAAGGCAAAGAAGATCAGGGACACATGGTATTTCTCCATTGATTCAGAAGATTCCGAGGCTTAACAACCTCCCGGATTTGTAATCACCGACAATTTTCCAATAGCACGATCCAATGGTCAAAGCATCTCAGCAAACAACTTAAGCAAAGAGATGCAGAAAATATAACCATGCTGCATGGCAGCCTCCCTTAGAACCTGAAGGAAAAGAAGGAAGATTTAAGGTCCACTTTTGAGCAGCAACTGCTGTCTGTTTTGAATTGGGCCTCCACTCACCATCGGATGTGGACAAGGCATGTTTGTTTGGAATCATTGTAGTTAATGTGCTTCAAGCCTTGAGTGACCATGGCATTTTATGTCTAAACAAATATCTTCAACTGTAATGATTTTGGAGGATAAACTTGGAGTTCAAGCAAGAAGTGGTTCTGAAGGGAGAAGGATTGACCATTGATCCGGTATCTTTGAAGATTATCTGGTGATATCAGTTCACACCTCAACGTGTTTTTTTTGGTTGATTTGTGTGGTCTGGATTGATGCATGTGGCATGTTCGTTCCATTGGCCTTTAGTTGTATATATGGGAGATGTTTGCTCTTTGTAAATATCTTTGGTCCTAAGAGTTCCAATAGAGTCTTAGTCTTAGCATTTGACTTATGTAATCCAATATTGTCTAGCCTTCAAGGTCCTATGCAATTTTGTATACATTGAATCATTTAATTTAAGAGCTTGTGGTCGTCCTATCTATTGTTGGTCTGAAATGATGCGTGAATGTTAATCAACTAGCAGTATTAATCTCCTCCTCCTCATATGGATGTGCCTTGTTTGTTTTGATATCAGTTGTAGTGCAGTTTATCTTTTGTGCTATCTTATTATGTTAGACCTTAGAAGGACTATTGATTGACTATCTTAGTGCATCACCCCTTTTCTTTCTTGTTTTAATATTATAACTTTCTACCCCTTTCACCTACAAATCTATAGTGATTAGGAGCATTAAGATAGGAGTTGGTCTACTTAAGAGGTTGTTTTAGAAATTGTGAAAACTGTCTTAGAACTTCCCATTTGTGAAATTAGATTGAGGGTGCAATCTACAGATGTCCAGTCTACCTAACCAACAGTCTTTCTGGGATGCCAATTAGGACTTGATACAGGTTCTAAAGAGGCTTTGCCCTAAGAACTAAATCCCACAACAAAAAGAGTATACACCACCAAGGTTTGGTAAAGGTCATGGATATTTTTTCTAGCAAAGTACTAATCTATTCACCTGGCAACTCCTCTGATGTATGAACACAATGTCACTGTAAACCGGTAGCACATGAGAAGGATCTAAACTAGATCCTAAACGAAAAATCAGCTGGGGCAAAATCCCACTAATTGTTTGTAGTTGTCTCCAAAAAGAAAAGCTTAGGCCAACTATTAGAACTCCAGATTCCACACAAGGAGATCACTCCTTGTCTCCATTAGTAAGTTTGCAGTCTTCACCGACTTTGTTTACACAAAAGAACAGGATGACTCAACAAAGAGTGGAACCTTTTTATTCATGGAACTCGAGTAGTACTTTGCTAATCCAATGGTAGAACATTCTCCCTATTTTAGCTTTGAAATCTTTGCTGTATTTGACAAGATGTGGCGAATATTTGTGCTGTGCATCGCATCACAACTCTGGATGTAGACTTAAGGTTATTTGTTGCATGATGCATCCTTCAAAAGAAAGGCACTGAACTAGTTTAGGGGCTTAGCCCTTGGTTTGGCTGCTGATTGGGACGCTTTGGAAAGATAACTCTATGATGAATTTCAAGAAAAAGGGGACAATCTCGCTTTCATGGAAAAACTTACTACCATACAAAGGGCCTCTATGGAGTCAATATCTGACTTAAATTTCTGATTCAGTAAAATCTAGGAAAGAATATCAGCAGAGGTTTGTCCTCTTACTGGCACGGCTTTCGTATACTAAAGCCCCAAAATCCTGAAATAGAGGTTATGGGAGGACCAAAATTTCCCCCAAGACTATGGCATAGCCATTATAGTAGAAAATAGCCTTATACACCTGATTAGCTTGTTCCAAGGCTTGCAATAGCTTTGAAGTTTGTACCCTGAAATGTATGATATTGCTCAAGAAAATAGCATTACCAGACTGATTAGGTTGCTTCAAGGCTTGCAATATCCTTGTAACCTGAAATGTATAATTGTGCTTAACTCCTCAATTATCCTTTAGTTCCACCAGCGAATCGATTTCCGAAGCCCCACACTATTGTGTACATTACTCATGAGCCTGCCTATATAGGGTGTGGTTGCCCCCAGCCTCTTTTCCAATCCTCTAGTGATATGAAGGAAATTAAGACTGCAATGAGGTGCTTCACAACTGAGCTTGCGACTCTAAAGAGGCAAGTTGCCCAAAACACCCAAAGGCCATATTATGACAATAATAATAATCAAGGCTACCAGCCCAACAAGTATAAGTAGCCCCCTCAAAGCCTAATAAGTATGAGCAGCCCCCTGGAAGGCCTCAAGTTTCTGCTCTACCTACTTAGCCCTTCTGCTTTTCTGGAGAATTCAGGGGATCCCCCTTTTAAAAAATAACATAATCCTACAATACCATTGTACTTGTGCAAAAGAATATGGTGAAGGAACACAATTTTTGGAGTCTGGCATGTGATTTCATCCATGATTACAGTACTTGCTTTGTTCATCAAGAACTAGTACTAATGGCAAGGAGTGCCTTATGCTGACCTCCTCAGGAGACAATGTTTCCCTAAAACTCTTAGACTTGGCACACGTGGAAGTGCTATGGTCTATTGGAGGAAGTAGATTTTATGCTTTTGAATAACAGTTTGCAGGTTAACATTCATCCTCAAGTCCAATTGGACTATGTGATGATGGCAAATACGAGGGCTCTTGAGGTCCATGCCACTACAAAAGAGATAGTGCCTAAAATTCAAATGCCACCTAGTGTTCCACTCGCTTCTGTAGTTACCATAAGAAGCCAATCCGAATCAATCTTCTATACCTACAAGGATTATGACCCCTTTGGTTGATAAGTCCAAAAGGGAATTGTTAAGATATACATCACAGCAGAAGCTGGTTTCATCTGATTAGTTATGTTGTTGAACTAATGAAGAAGATACCCAACAACCTGATGATGTGGGCTGCCTTATTGATCTGCAGACAAGCAAATTTGTTGTAGGAGGCTTTGAAATGGCACAATGGAGGTGTGTTTCATAGAATGGATCAGACCCAAAGAAAGGAATCTAGGACCAACAACCTATTGTCTGGAATATTGGTGCCATAGAGTTAAGAAAAATAAACCCCTCCTCTTCATGTTTCTCTGATAGCCGGGAACCACATGGTTTATAACTATATGGTTGAATCTGGTACAAGTCACATCATAGTGTTGAAACAAGTTGTAGATGCTTTGGGAATTTCTTATACACCTGTTGTGAAGGGTGTAACCTAGCTTGATGGAACTCCTGTCAAAACTAGAGAGGTTGTGAAAGACTACCAGCCGACCTTACACTCCATCCTGAGTGTGAGACCTCACTGCCTTCTTCGAGCTCTGCTTATCATCGAATTTCACTGCCAATATTGGGGGATATCTGTTACTGCATTGGTCTCACATGATTATGAGGACCCGCTATGGAATGAGGGTCAAGATTGTCAAAGAGCCTATTACTGCTTTCCATATGGAACCCTTTGAAGAGCTTGGGAAGGAGGTGGATTACACTGTTATATCAGATGAGTTCTTAGAGTTCTGCAGCCAGGAAGAAGAAGGGTCTCTGAAAGATTGGACTGATGAACAACTTGAAGAATATCCTTTGAAGACTTTCTTTGATGAGATTGGGATGGGTGCCTATGTATCTATGATGAAGAAGTTGTGCGTCCTAAAATTCTGAAAGAGGAAAAGAATGAGGCAAGCAGCCTAATGAAATTATACTTTAACAGCACCAAGAGTAGGAACGGGCTAGGTGCCGAAGTAGCCCTTATCCCTCCCAAAGGGGGTAAGACATATCATTCATATTGGCTATAGTTCAACTATACTAACAACATAGTTGAGTATGGGGCTTTGGTTCTAAGATTACAACAATAGGAAAAAAAGGAAAATCAATCTCAAAATGGTCTATAGAGAACAAAGTTGGTCATTAAGCAGGTAAAATCTTGTAATGTTCCCATTTTCAATCTAGTCGTCCTGAAGCCACTTATCCTCATTCCAAATCTTTGGAGTAAATATTTAATTATCAATTTTGGTAATGGGAGGAAAATTGATAATTAATCAGGTTATTTATATTTTTGGTGCACTTAAGTTATAATGTTATATTTTATAAAGTGATTTAAGTGTGGGATGAGGACATTTATATTCTTCTCATAGACTTATTATTAAAGTGAGCACCACTTTGGAATAGGAGAATTTTATAAGTTGAGAAAAAAAGATTATATTTTCAAGAAAGTGGAGTTTGTAACTCCCAGATGCCTTTATATGCTAATGGAGAGCTCATTTGGAGGGCATGCTTGGAATTTGTATTGTTACTCTGTTGGATTGAACCTGCATGTTCTTTTTTTTGCTTACCTTCTTGTGGACGGAAACCCACTTGAAGAAGATCAGTTTTGGTAGTGTGATATCTACCCTAGCTGGTATTGATGGTTTTCAGTCAGGAAACCACATTGAGCTGAATGGATTCAAGATTTGGTGAAGTTTGTTATGCTTATTTCAATTTATGATTTGGTGTGGAGTTTATTATGAGATTTTGGTGTGAGAATATATATATGTTATTTTATTCTATACTGTGTATCTGAAAGGGCTGTACTTTCTGACCGTACCATGTAACTGGCTGATATTGATGCAGAATTAACATTCAAGTTTTTGATCTCAAGCTTTGTTGGAATGCTATTGTGAGATCTTATAATCATTTTTAGGACAGTTTTGATTGGTTTTTATGCAGTATTCTATCCATTATATGGTTTTCTATATTAACCAGTGCCGTACCTCCAAGATCTGTACAATTGGTGCTATGAAATCATATTGAGTTTTTTAAGGAAATAAACCTTTGGGATGTCTTTGTCTTGCTTAGGCGACTCTAATCAAGTGAAGTTTATGGAAGTTTTAAGCTTCATTGAAGAGTTTGATGCAATCTGTACTGCCATTGACCGTACGTGCCTATAGAGGTCAATTGATCTCAGAAATTATTGTGAAGTTTTTGACATCCACTATTGTTTGTAAACTATTAGTTATGATCAGACAATCCTATTGATAGTATCTTTGCAGTGATTTTGATGGATTATTGTGTTTGCCATGAAGTGATCTGTACCAGCAATGGCCGTACCAGCTGAAATGGTATGATGCATATGAGAAATAAATGTGGATGGTTTTGCAGACAGTTCATTGTGATGTCTTTGCATGCTCAAAACTCTTCTTTTAAGCATATTGGATGTGTGTTTGAAGAATATATGAGACTGTGGTCAAGTTGTCAGTACTGCCATGGCCGTACCAGCTGAGAATGGTTGTTGATGATCAGAAATTCAATACATGTTTATCTGCATTCTTTGTTGTTTGTTGATTGTCTGTCATGCTTGGGCGACTCCATCAATAGTCTTTGCTGAGTTTTTTTGAAGGAAATTGAGTGTGCTGGGAATACATCCGTACAAGAGGGTATGGCTCTGAGGGAAAATATGAGTTTCTGACTGTGCATTGCTTACTTGGTCTTTGCAGAGTTTAATATCAGTCAGGTGTCATTTCTATTGATAGTTTTGAAAGGGCTATGTTCACTTGTGGAAATAAGTGATTTCTTGCAGCTTGGGGGGCAGCCGTACAGTCTCAGAAATAACTAATTCTACTGCAGTTCAGACTGGGCAGTGAGATCTTCTTGGGGCAGCAATGACTTCATACAATCTTCAATGATAACTTGCATGGTATAAACTCTTCATTCAAGCATCTTCAAGAATATTATCTCCAAGTTCTAACCCAGTATTAATGAATATCACTGTATTTGGTTTCATTGTAATTACTTTACATATGCAAACTCATTAATAACCCCTGGATGGTTACCGCCAGTGTGGGCAAAGAATCTTTATTTTTCTTGTTCACTTTACCCACTGAATAAGTGGAGTATTCCCACTGAAAAAGTGGATGACTTTGTATTTTCTTTGTATTGCTCTTATACCCACTGGACAGTGGTGATTTCCCACGATAAGTGGATGCCCGCCACAGCAGATGAATTTGTAGTTTTTGTTCAATAGTTGATCATTGTAAGCCAATCACTGTATGCTCTCACCTTGCCCCGTCCTGGGATCTGGGTGATCAGAAAGTGTGAGGCATTTAGATGGTTATGCAGTTGAGCTAACATTGCCATATCATTGTATATTTGGAATTTTTTTTTTGGGGTTGTTTATTACAGATCTCTTTGCAGTTTAGTCCCTAAATAATAACCTGCTGAGGTCTTATAAGCATCGAGTTTGGGATTTTCTAGAGAGCTCCGACACAGTCAACCTTAAGGCCACTCAGAAAAGAAAACACTTAAGCAAACTGCATGGTGGTGGTTGGATCCTTTTTTGATTTGACCAAGGATCCGTTTTAGAAGAAGGAAAACCATGAAAAGCTAGTCTGCTACCTGACAGTGCCACATATTAGCAGGTGTTCAAAAGTAACAATCAAATTGTCTGTTTCATTCAGCAGGAAGCTGACTCTTTGAGGAGTTTAATTAAACGCTGGATCACGTCTATGACAAGTAGATCATCTAGCTAAGGTCAAACAAGATTCCAAAAGGGCTAATCATTTTTGTAAACATGTTTAGTTTGGATGAGCAAGGAAAAGGCAATAAAAAGACCATGGCTATCAAATATGAGGACCATCACAACACTCAAATTGCCTCAAATAAAGCATTGATGTCCAATGTCTGGCAAAGTTTGCATTCCCGCTCAGGAGATGAAACTTGTCAAACTCTACCCAAATTTGATTTCTGGCCTGGAATTAGAATGATGTGAAGGTATATGACAAAGATGTCAGCCCACACACGGTTGAAATGGAGCTACATACTAGCCCCATCTAGTAGAAGCAAAGACCGGTTAATCCCAAGATTGAACCCCAAGTGAGAAAGGAATTGCCAAGCTCATCAAACGAGGAATTCTTCCTAATTAAGCATTCAACTTGGGTGGCTAATTTGGTCGTTGTGCAGAAGAAGAGAGGAGACATCCGACTATGTGTAGATTTCAAGGATTTGAACAATGTGTCGCTCAAGGATTGCTATACAGTTCCTCCAGTGGATTAGATCTTGCAATCATGGACTGGATTGGAGATGTTTTCCCTGCTCGACAGTTTCTCTAATTATAGGCAGATATGGATCAAAGAAGAAGACCAGCACAAAACTGCCTTCACCACAAAGTGGGACATATACATATACTAAAGGATACACTTTAGGTTCTCAAATGCTGGAGCTACCTTTCAGAGAGCCATGTACATTGCCTTCTCTCAAAAAATTAAAACATAAGTTCCAAACTTGTATGGTGCATATAAATGTAAACGTTGACTAGAAGCCCCCTGTATGGTTCTTTTGTAGAACATTTTTTTTTTCCATTTTCCTTACTTTTGTGAGCTGATTGATTATCCAATCTTTTACTCTTACGTTACTTTTTTCAAAACAATGCTACTGCTGGATATTTATTTTCTTGGATTCTTAAATTGTTTGCTAAGCAGCAATTTTTGCTCACTTTTGTAGTAGATAATGGCATTGCTGGTATATATCTGCCTCCCTACTAGACTCTCCTGGAATTCCTAGTTTGAAATTTGGAAATGAGGTATATTCAATTCTTGCTCTTGTGTTGCCTTAGCTTGCAGTATATTGCGATATTATTTGTTCTTTTTCAAGCCATTACTTCTGAAGTTCTGAGCAATATTGTCTATGAAATATAGTTGATCTTGTAGTCTGATGACTTAGGCAAAATGTCCTCTTAACCATAGACAAAATCACTGAACAAATTATTGATATTTTGAGTTTTAGGTTATGAGCATGATGAGACTCATGATTGATCCATCACACTTATTATTGTTTTACAGTATTTTAGCACAAGCCTCTTTGCCACAACCTCTGTGGAAAGGACTGGTGATAATTTTAGAAATAATAGAAACAAATTATGATGACGTTCTCAGATCATCAAAAGTGACACGTGGGGCTGATGAGTACCTGAATGATCATAATGGTGAAAATAAAGGGTAAGTTGAATGGGTTCTGGATAATTTGTCAAAGGACCACAATGGATAACAAAGAAATTAGAAATAAATTATATTAACATCCACAAGTGACCAAAGTAGGTTAATAGGATTCAACAAGTACATCCACTTATAATATCTTGGAGGAGCCCTATAAAAAGCTCCAGAATCAGACTATTCACTAAACATTAACTAGGTCACAAAAATCTATCTACCAGAGTGAAACTCGAAAGGGTATATCCCTACATATGCCTGGAGGCAGTAAGTTTTAAGATAAAGTGCAGACATTACAAATTTCATAAATTTTACAAATATTACAACTGGCCATGTGAAAGAAACTCCCATTCCACATACGTAGATCAAGAAGAGAAAGCAAATGGGGACTGTGGTGCTTTCCAAGGTTTACATTACAATTAGAGCACAAGATACAAACACTAATATTGACATCAATCACTGTGAAGGGGCCGACACAAGACCAATAAGGGTCCTGGATAGGTCGTTAAAGGACTCAATTTCGATACTTGCCCCAAGCCTTAGCTTTCCTGAATTCAAAGGCAGATACCAAAAATTTTGGCAGTTTGAAATTTACTAAGAGGTTTTGTCTTCTTGAACGTTTTTATTTTGCTTTTTTTGTAAAACTATTGTTGAAATGAGCAGGCATATGTATGCTATATTGAGGCGTTGAGGATACAACCAACTTTTGCAATTGCATGGTCAAACTTGGCAGGCCTGTTTATGGAAGCAGGGGATTTCCAGAAAGCCCTTGCATATTATAAGGTACATTAGATTTCTGAGTTTTTGGGCTTTATTTGTTTCCTAGATTAAACAGTTAGTTTGAATATTGGTGAATTTTGTATATATGGCAGCTGTTTGCTGCTTGCAACATATTTGGTTTATGAGGAAAGCCTTTGCTTTTATACAGTGAATACTCGGTTATTTTTCTACATCCTTTGAAATGAAATGATTTTGTTTACAGGAGGCAATCAAGTTGAAACCTAATTTTGCTGATGCACATTTGAATCTAGGCAATGTACTGAAGGTAAGTTATTTTTTGTGTTATATTTTGAGTTTTAATTTATTTATTAAAATTTCTGGATCCATTTCATTATAAGTATATATAGCATAGATATTGTTTTAATCCAGGCTATCAGAAGACCTCAAGATGCAATTTTATGTTATCAACGAGCAATTCAATTGCGCCCTGACTATTCGATTGCCTATGGTAAGTCCATTAAGAAACCTGCAAATAGTCTCAAGTTGTCTGACATGTTTACTCGTGGGGCATAGTCCTTTGTTTGGACTGTAATTCATCAGGCATCCAGTTATAATACTGGCTGGAAATTTATTAAAGATATCATTTTAGGAAACCTGTCAGCAATAACAGTTTGTGAACTGATCCTTCATGTGTAGGTAATTTAGCAAGCGTATATTATGACCAAGGACAATTAGATTTGACAATATCACACTATAAACAAGCCATCTTTCATGATTCAACATTTTTGGAGGCATACAATAACCTGGTGAGTTCATGTTGCTGTTGCTATTGCTATGTATTGCCATTCTTTTTCTGTTTATGAATCGTTTTTTGTATTTGGTGTGAATTGAAGGTAGGTCTTGCTATGGATACTACTAACAGAATCTGGATTGGCCATGATGAATGTTTTGACTGATGTAGATTGTTCCATCATATGTAGGGCAATGCACTCAAAGATGCTGGGAGAGTAGATGAAGCGATTGCTTGTTACCAGGTTTCAATTTGTTTGCAGTCCTTTTTGAGTAGTTTTTCCTAGATATGTTTAAGGTTACATTGTTTTATATAGTAGAGAGATAGTGGAAAGTTCTGGGGATCTTTCAAGTTAGCAAACTGAATTATGGCTATGGGTTGACTGAAGAAATATAATAATCATATTATGTAATGAAGTTATATTTTCTTACTCGATCATTTCACATGGTGTTCTCTTATGTCTTTACAATTTTGCAGTCTTGTCTTCAACTTCAGGCAAACCATCCTCAGGCTCTTACAAACCTTGGGAATATTTATATGGAATGGTACGGTACAGGAATGATTGGATGTCTGTCAATGTCTGGATGGCTTACCATTTCTAGTTAGGTTGCATGTGAAAGGTCTTCTTTGGTGTAATTTTGTTAATAGTTTTGCTACAGCTGTACACTATGCACCAGTTGGAATGCAGTCTCATTTTGTGTTTGTCTTTTAGGAATGTGATGAATTTGGCTGCAGACTGCTATAAAGCAACATTAGCTGTTACAACTGGCTTGTCTGCTCCATATAGCAATTTAGCAACAATATACAAACAACAGGTAAGATCCATGAACAATTCAAATATAATTCTATATAAAATTAAATATAGCTCTTTACAATGTGAGTAGACTTGGCATGAATATTAAGGTGTTTTTGGGTTGTGTTTCCAAGTGAAGAAATTGATGCTCGCAGGGTCAATACATGGAAGCAATTGCTTGCTACAATGAAGTTCTTCGTATAGATCCTATGGCAGCTGATGGGCTTGTTAACAGGGGTAATACATTTAAAGAGTTGGGCCATGTCAATGAAGCTATGCAAGACTATATCCGTGCAGTAACACTCAGACCTAGTATGGCAGAAGCCCATGCCAACCTTGCTTCCGCCTACAAGGATGGGTGCGTATAGTATTGACATCCTAACCTGTTTAATGTATCCTTTTTTGGTTAAACTTATTGCATATAATATTGGGATAAATGAGAAGACTTTTTTCCTTTTCAGTGGTCTAGTTGAGCCTGCCATTAAGTGTTACAAACAGGCATTATTATTACGTCCAGAATTTCCAGAAGCAACTTGTAACTTGCTGCACACCTTGCAGGTATATGCTATCTATGGGTTTTAAACTTAATATCAAAGCAAAAGATAGCAAACTAATTTTTTTAGAAGACAAAAGAAGTGAATAACTTAATTTTATAGCAGAAAATTAAGCAGCTACAATGGAATGGTCATGGAACAATGAGAGAAATTTCTACCATGTGTAAAGGAAAAATGCAGAAAATGGAATATTGTGAAATTTGATGAGTCATTTCCAGCGTGTTTGTAGGCTGTTACTAGGTTACTGGAATAGTACTTAGAATGGCTTTATTATCACATGTGCAAATGCTTATTTTTCTCGACCTTTTGATTAACAAGTATATTTGTATGAATCCTATCCTTTTGAATTATGCCATGTTCTTTCTTTTGATTTAACTTACTATTTCAGCCTCTCTCCTCAACCATTTATTTATACACTAGATTTGATATGAGAAGGTATATATCTTGAAAATTTTGATTGACTGATTCAAATGCTTATATGCCAGTCTGTTTGCGACTGGGAAGACCGGGACAGTAAGTTTGTTGAAGTTGAGACAATTGTAAGGCGGCAGATAAAGGTCTGGTCCACATTTTTCAAAACTTAATTATTAATGCATGTTTAGACCCATTATGATGTGTGGCTAATTTTTTCTATGTAATAATTTGTTATTGGTGATCACAGATGTTGGTTCTTCCGAGTGTGCAACCATTTCATGCGATTGCTTATCCCATTGACCCCATGTTAGCGTTAGAAATCAGGTATGTACATTGAGTTGTTTTTATTGGTATGATTTCTTTTTTTTAATTGAGAAGGTATCAGTAGATCCAAATCATGTTGGCAGCACTTTACCTTGTTTTGATCCCAGAACAAGTGCTTTGGTTCTAAAGTTTCTCCTTATGATAGCAAGGGATTTATTGTTTTGTTAGAAAAATGAAGTGGTGCAATAAGTAACTAGTTTCATTGACCACACACTTAGTGATCCTGTTATTGAGGTCTATTGTATTCGTGTAGCCGCAAATATGCAGAGCATGCCTCTCTTGTTGCATCACGATTTGGACCTACCTCTTTTACCCACCCCCCACCGGTGCCCGTGAAGAGTGAGGGTGGCAGTGGCAGGCTTAGGGTGGGGTATGTTTCTTTCTATGTTCATACCTCTGTTGTTCTTTTCCGAATTCTATATTCTAGTTAATCTGTTGCCTTTGGGATAGAATTTGAGAATTCTTAGTTATTGGTTTGGTATTAGGTATTTGAGTAGTGATTTTGGAAACCATCCCCTTTCACACCTCATGGGATCTGTTTTTGGTATGCATAACCGAGACCACATTGAGGTACGAGACTTTTTGCTGTAGTTTACTAATTGTACTTAGGCCTTCAACTTCCAGGATGTCATAATCTCTATACTGTATCATATTCCCTGATGATTATGTTGAAACTGCACAGGTGTTTTGCTATGCCTTGAGCCAAAGTGATGGCAGTGAGTGGAGACTCCGCATACAGGCGGAAGCAGAGCATTTTGTTGATGTATCAACTCTGTCATCTGATGTTATTGCACGGATGATCTCTGAAGCTCACATTCAAATACTTATCAACTTGAACGGATATACTAAGGTGTGGTTCTGTCTTAATATTTTGAGTTTACTTTTATTCACAATCTGTTATGTTAGATTTTAATGTCTAAGTTATCTCCACAAATGTACTAAACTCAAGTTTCAACTGTTCATAAATATTTGGTAAATCTTAATTGATATTATACACCAAGCACACCTGCAGGGTGCCCGAAATGAAATTTTTTCAATGAAACCAGCTCCCATTCAGGTTTCTTACATGGGTTTCCCTGGAACAACAGGAGCCAGTTATATTGACTATTTAGTGTCAGATGAGGTAAAGTTTCATAGGAACATAGCAGTTCAATGGATTTCATGTCATTCTATTTACATACACTACTTAACTTACTTGCATGTAACAAATAAGATCGAGTAGTTATAAGTGCCAACTAATTATATCTGTTTGACGCAGTTTGTTTCCCCTACACGTTTTTCACATATCTATTCTGAGAAGCTTGTCCACCTGCCACACTGTTATTTTGTAAATGATTACAAACAGGTAACTGATAGCAAATTATTTGGCTGTTTCTCTCTGCATTGGGGTGAGTGGATGAAATTGTAATGACTGCTTTATTTTTTATCAGAAAAATCGAGATGTTCTAGATCCTTTGTGCCAACCAAAACGCTCAGATTATGGACTTCCAGAAGATAAATTTCTTTTTGCTTGCTTTAATCAACTGTACAAAATGGATCCTGGTATATTCATAACATGGTAAGTTCTTGTCATTATAGTACTTTTCTCACACATGACAACTAAATTTCTCTTTTTGTCTCTAATTGTTGTTTGCAAGGGATTTATGCATGCAGGCACTTCTGTAGGAAGCTTTATTGGGACTATTCAATCATGTCTTTGTTAGAATTAGGTTTTTAGTTCTGTTTGTTTTTTCAAAGCAATGATGTGACCAGCTGCTGCCCACTTACTTTCTTTTACCTTATCTTTATGTGCATTTATATAAACTTTTTCCATGGATTCAGGTGCAATATCCTAAAACGTGTTCCAAACAGTGCATTATGGCTTCTTAGATTTCCTGCTGCAGGAGAAAGTAGATTACGGGCATGTATGATCTTTCAAGCTTCTTATGTAGACTCTGGAAGTTTAAAAAATAGAATGAATGAAACATATGTCTGTGCTATTTTAAGAAATCAGATGTCATTAGAGATATTCTAACAAGGGTTTCTCTTTCCAGTTGCTACTGCACAGGGTGTGAGACATGAGCAGATTATTTTCACGGATGTTGCAGCCAAGAGAGAACATATACGTCGTAGCTCACTGGCTGATTTGTGCCTAGATACGTATGTGCTTATTATCTTTTCTTGAGATTCTTGGCCTTAAATGCACTCTTTTTTGAAGTTTTTAGACATGGACAATCCTTGTATATGCAGGCCATTGTGTAACGCACATACAACTGGCACTGATGTCCTCTGGGCTGGTGTACCCATTGTTACTCTTCCACTTGAGAAAATGGCTACAAGAGTGGCAGGGTCTCTTTGTTATGCTACGGGTTTTGGACAAGAGATGGTTGTCACTAGGTACTTTGCTTTTGTGCTTGTTTGAGATATTATGCAGCTCATCATTCATCACTGGCAGGAACTGACTGTAAGTTATTGAAATTGGACTACTTTAGTTTCATTCACTATTATTTTCTGTCACAGTATGCAAGAGTATGAGGAGAAGGCTGTTAGTCTTGGTCAAAACCCTGCAAAGTGTCAAGCCTTAAGTGCAAAAATTAAAGAAGCTCGGTTGACATGTCCATTGTTTGACACTCTTCGTTGGGTGAGTAAGATTCCACTATGTATTGCCAGTCGGAATCGTTAGAAGAATCACCTTTATGTACTGCATTAATGATAACAGTCTATGTTTCCTTGCTGAACAGGTACGGAATCTTGAGAGGGCCTATTATAAGATGTGGAATTTGTACTGCACGGAAGGGCATCCCCAACCATTTAAAGTTACAGAAAATGACAATGATTTTCCATACGATAAATAGTCATATATTTTATGAAGTAGTCATATAGGATTTGGAACCATGGTTTGAAAGGTTCCTATAACTGGCATACCCCACATGAAACACAGTTGCCTTTTACGGCACTAGTGTTGATGGATGCCAGGCGAATATTTGCTGTATGTTACATGCAGGGTGCCCCAAAAGCACTGTTAGGGTGAACTTTCTTCCATTTTATGATTATAGATTAGTATTATAGGAAGATCATATAGATGTTCAAAATATTCACACCAGCTTTATACACATAGTAGGACGGAAAATTGAGAGGTTTCAGTCTGTGGACTTAATCAAGCATTTTAAGTGTTCATTTTTCTTTGTTTCTATTATTATGATCAATGAAATGTTTGAATGATCTGACAATGTTTATATTGTGTGCTACTGTTATTATGCTTTGCACGTTCATTATTTTCTGAAGATAGTAGGGCTGAACAATGAGCAAAAATGTTGGAAAATGTTAGACTATTAATTCAATGTTTAGGTATTTTTGATTGTTACAAAGCAGAGCAAGGCTTGAATTGAATTTAGGACAGTTTTTCTCATTTTTGGTTGGGCTACAATATTATCTTCATATTTACCATCACATGATTTTCAAACATATTGAATAGCTATGCTTAGTCAACAAGTTTAATGGAACTCTGGATTACATTCCCCATAGGCATTCATCAGAGTTTCTTAAGTTTCATTGCCTTATAGATCTCAAAGCAGTCCTTAATAACTGAGTTGCCTTGTGCAACTGATGCATTAATTTAAATGAATTGTTTATTTAGATTAAATTTTTGAAAGGTTAATTTGAACACTAATATCAATAGTTACAATAATTATATACTAGTCACAACTTCAGGACGAGGGGTTATATGTTTCGCATATGCTCTAGCTTTGGTAGTTTCTCACAAGGTTATACTAGGAGCTATTGTTGCGTAATATTCATCAGGAGGATTCTCTATATCAATTTTTGTAGTTAAATGGGAGAATCTACACGCAACAGTTATAACGTTGTGTAACATTACCAATTTAAAGACACCTCAATTCTTGTATGAGAGGCAATTTCTTGATATATGCCATATTGATCTTTATGCGAGAGCAATTTGAAAAATGATCTATTTGATATATGTTGATCTTAATGATAAGGCAAATCTGAAAAATGGTCTCCTGATGTGGATGTGAGTATTTAATTGAAGTCAAAATATTGACTCCAGTCTCACTAGTTGATGCTTACTTGAAGATTTTCTATGGGGGGTCCTCAATAATGATAATAAAAAAGGGAACCATACATAGTGATGATATATACTTAAGATGAATTTAGCTACTGTTGACATCCTATAATGTATAATGTGTATTGGTGAGAGATGATGGGTGTCATGCAAATGGGATGATCTATTGGGGTCCTACAAAGGACTCTTGGACTAACACTAATTCAAGGGTCATCTTGTCTAATTGTTTTGGCTTTGTTATGCATTGACACACATCACATTGGTGCATAGTCTTGCTCATCAATGAAAGCGGTCAAAGAATTGTACAACATTTATAACTTTATATGCACTTTCACCTTTCATTTTATGTTACTTTGCGTGGATGTCATAACTACTTTTCTCTAACACATGATTTCATTTGTTGCTCCCATTGACACAAAATTCAAATTGACCATTAAAAATAGAACTTAATATTTGCTTAGACAATCCCTAGAATCCAAATTTGTAGTTCCTTTGTTAGGCTAGAAATTGTAGTTGTGAATTTGACCCGAGTTAGTTTTGCAAGTGCGAGATTGACCCAAGTTTTTAAAATTCAAATTTAATCATAGGACCTAGTCAACCTCTTTCTAACTACTAGTTCATTATTTCTTGTACCAAAACTTTCAAATTGTGTGCTTAGGACAAGTATAAAAGGACACGAACCTTAGTTCCTTTGCATCATCAATCAATCCCTAATCTGCCCATCAATTAGACAACTCCATTGCATCTATTTGTCATAAGTGTTTAACCCACAATCATTATTTAGCTTTCCATGTCAGCTCTTGCATTAGGTCATTTTCTTGTGAAATTAGGGAAACACATGGTAAAATTTTCTTGCACTAGGTCATTCCAACTTACATCATATCAAAGTTCTAAAGATTTAGCATCATCATAGCCACATCATCTACAATACTCCTTGCTATCTTCAACTTTATCAAATTCATTAAATTGACCAATGAGGCTTGACAAAGGCAAGAGGAGGGAGTAAGTTATTTATTGTGCCTAACATAACAAGTCTTAGTGATGTTCATCAACACCACCAAGTGCAAGAAATAATGATAGGCTTTTATATGTGAGCATTATAGTGCTTGGAAAATTGTCTCACGTCGTAAAAAAAAAATCATGCCGAAATTTTTTTTAAACTCGTCAGTTGTTCCTATTGGCGTATTCCTTGAACCTCCTATGGGTGCAAGTGCTATATAAATACAAGTGAAGCTTATTTTATTAGGACAAAAGGTTTGAATGCAACATGGCCATTTGTGCACAAAAGGATCAAATTTGTAGTCAACTTTTAAATTTACATAGTTTTCTTGGAGTTTTAGAATAGAGTTTTAATCATCTTAAATATAATTTCAAAAATTGGGTTTCACTTGTTTGTTTTATTCTTTTTCATTGCCTCCTCAAGGTACACATTTACCCCAACCACCCACACCACCCCCCCCCCCCCCCCCCCCCTCTCTATATATATATGATTAGTTTTGTAGTTGTAGGATTGAATCAAGTTTTGTTAAGAGTTTTAGAATAGAGTTTTAATCATCTTAAATATAAATAACCATTGCACATAGTTATATTAATGACACAACCACTTACAATATAAACAATGAAGTGAGAAAAACATAGAAGAGAATATAATATGAAAGATTAGGGTTGAAACATATATCTATTACAAATTGATCTTTAAAGGTTTTTTCCCCTTTCTTATAACTTTAAAACATGCTTCTATATTCTCTTCTAATGTAGAAGCATTCCTTAATGTCATCCGCTCCTCTCTTCATATAGCTTATCCACTTCATCATAATAGATATATAATTAAATATAGTATTATATGATAATGTGAATAAAATATTTAACACAACATGGCCCAAATTTGTAGACGACTTTTAAATTTACAGATATAAGAATTGGTTTTGTAGTTGCAAGATTGAATCAAATTTTAGAATTAAGTTTAAATCGTCTTAAATATAATTTAAAAAATTGGGTATTACTTGTTTGTTGTATTCTCTTTCATCTTCTCCTCAAGGTACATTTTTACTTGTTATTTCATTCTATTTTAGATCTAATTAATTACACTTTTTCTCTTATATAAATATGATTTATTCTCTCACAATTTTAGTTACAATTTAAGTAAGTATGATTTATTCCCTGCAATTTTATTTAGACCAACAGTTGCATGGGATTTTATCATAGTTCCTTGGGCACCACAATGTTTGGATATAGTTTATGAAGAGGCCAGCTCTTAACATTTGTAACATTGATCTTTATAAGAAACTAGCCAACAACTAAGTGTCCTATTGCTTTAGTCAAACATGCAAACATTTCCTTTTTGTTTGCACAATATTCTTTTTTATATATTGGTTGGATGCGTTGACATTTCGCGCTGTTATGTTGGATAATTACTAGAAAGCGCTGTTATGTTGGATAACTACCGTAGGAATAAAAACAACATATGAAGAATTAAGTATGATAATTTGATTAAGGTAAATTAATTGATATATAAATTTGATGGGTTGAAATGAATTTGAGAGGAGAGTTTATACGATTTTGATGTTTGATAGAGAATTGTTCATTATTTTAAATATAACATTTTAAGTAAAATTTATAATCATTTAAAATGTAGGCTTGATGTGTATCCACACAAGAAACAAATGAGTGGTATTAAGAAGTATTATTAGGACTTGCTATAACAATGAAAAAGAGTGATTGACTTCCTTATTAGTAATAGATACAAATAATAAATAGAGGTGAATTTTAATGTAAGAGAATAGTCAACAAGTCAACAACTAAACTTCAAATGTTTGTGATAAATATGCAAATGTGTTGTCTTATTTCAATTGGATATTTTCCATAGTTTTTGATTTCCATGTGATAATTTAAATAAACTAAAATTATACCTTTAAATATATAACTCTATATACATATTATTCAAAGACATTTTAAAATCTAAAACCACTTGGTAAAAGAATAATTACAATAAAACTATTTAGAGTCAACATTTATTTTTTAAATATAAACTCTTAACTCTAAAATAAATAAAATATATAGTAAATAAAATAGCTCTATAGTAAAGTAAAGACACTAAAGTTCATAAATCTGAAGTAAATAAAATAACTCTATATAATTTAAAAAAATATAGAGTATATAAAACAATTCTAAACTAGCATACCTAATCTTAGATAAATGTATGTGAAAGGCACCTATTTTTAATATAATGTAGTACTATATACAATAATATGAATTTATTTTGATTATACATAATATGAGGTATTATAATAATACCAAATTATTTTGACTATAATAATATGAATTTATTTAAGTTATTTTAAAATACATTTCAACAACCCTTAATCTTATCCACCCTCTTTTCACATAGCTTATCTACTTTGTATTAAAATAATTCTAAACTAGCATACCTATCTTTAGAAAATCTATGTAAAAAATGCCAAGAGATATCATTCTCAAGGCACCTATTCCACTTTAAACACAAATCCCCTAAAAAAATAGGTAGGTATGCTAACTAACAATAAATAAAAGAACTTGTCATCCAAATAACTTGCAAAATAAAATTGATGACTGTATAGTAAAATTGACAAGTCTACAAATTACCAACAAAAAATTGATAAGTCTATAGTTGCTCCTTTATATTTGATATAAAATATTAGTTTAGGACACACAGTAATTGATTCTACAGAAAACAAATCCAAACCCTAATAAAATAGTGTTATAAAATATTGTTTTAGGATAGTTTATAAAATATAATTTAGTGTTATAAAATATTATTTTTCCATAGTTTATAAAATATAATTTAAGCCCTAATAAAATGTATTTATAAAATATTATTTTATTTAAATTAAAGCCTTTATAGTAAGATGTATTAAATATAACACACTTACTTGGAATAACTTCTCCCTTTGACTAATATACTTTGATCTTTTTTAATTTGATATGATAAACCCTAATAAAATATAGTTATAAATTATTAAATTTAATTATGCAGAAAAGAAAAGAAAATTAAATTAGAGGTCTTCAGTAGGGGATCCTTTATCGTCGTACTTGTTTATCCTTTTGGTTGAAGGATTGGGAAGACTCATAAAATCTCATGTGGGCTAGGGCTTGATTCATGGATGGACGCGGGGCAACAATTTGCCTCCTCATTCTCATTTACAATTTGTGGATGACACGACTTTGATGGGTTTAGCCAAGGTCAATGAGGCGTTTAACTTTAGAAAAGTTCTGGATACTTTATGGCTACTTCAGGTCAGAGGATTAATGAGGACAAGTCCTCCATCTTCTTCTTTAATACTCCTTGTCTTATTTAGACCAGGATTGCAGGGATTCTTAGATTCCAGATTGGGGCCCTCCCTTTGGTATATCTTGGTATCCCCATCAATGTTGGCTCCTTGTCTAGGGGATTTTAGCAGGATATTTTAGACAAGTTTGGGAAGCAGCTTACTTATTGGACTTGCAAATGGTTATCCTCAATTGGGAGAGTGACTTTATTAAAGTCTATAATTCAATCTCTCCTCATTTATTGATGCTTTGTCTAGGGGGCTCCCTCTAGCTTCATTAATGAATTTGAAGCTCTCTCCAAACCATTCTTATGGGCTAGTAATTTGGAGTCTTCAAAGTGGAGTCTTGTCAAGTGGGAATCTGTTTGTAGGCCGAAGCATGAGGAGGGTCTTGGCCTTCTATATGCTTATCTTATTGGTCAGGCCTTGGCAGCTAATTTGTATTGCAGATGGTGTACTTGTCAGGATCAGGATTGGGCTAGGATTCTTAACCATAATTTTTTTTTTTTGGGGGGGAAGGCGGGTGGAGTATGCTAATGTCCCAAGGATCTGCCTCTTTGGGAAGGGGTCTATGATTTGGAGCACACTTGAAAGGGGAGCCAACTTAATTAAGCAAGGGTTGTTTTGGATTTGTAACAGGGGTTCTGAGGCCTTGTTTTGGCATGATTCTTGGGATGGGCAGCCTCCTATATTGTCTCTGTACCCACACTTGCAACTCTTGTGCAACTTCTTTCTTGAGGCAGGGTGGTATCATGTGGAGCATTTTAAATCAGTTCAGCGTTTGGGTCAAGTGGAGGTTTGTAGATGGAAAGCTGTATCTGAATGGCTGCCGAGGGTTACTGGTGGATCGAGAGGAGTTAGCTAAGATTCTTGATGGTTGAGTTTGCATTTCTCTGGGGGAGAGAGATTCCCTTGCCTGGAGTCCTAATTGAAAGGTGTGTACTCAGTTTCCTCTGGATACATGAAGTTGGCAGACAAAAGTTTGGAGAAATGGCTTCTCCTTGGTGGAAGTTTGTGTGGAATAAGTTTGGATGGCCTAAATGTAATTACTTTCTTTGGTTGGTTGCTTGGAATCGTTGTCTCACTTGGTATAACCTACAAAAGAGGGGTTTTCAGGGTCCTTCTATGTGCTTCCTTTGCAATGGTGGTGAGGAGTGTTAGGCTCATTTGTTTTTCCAATGTCCCCTAGCCTATGAGATTTGGCATCTTTAGTGGGGTGCTTGGAAGCAGGCCTGTGTCCATATTTCTTCTTTGGTTGATTTTTGGAAGAGTTTCGGCAGGGCGCCCCCGGCTAAGGCTTCGTTTATGCAGGTTTCTTGGAATATTGGTCCTTCTTTCATTTTGTGGCAGCTTTGGCTAGAAAGGAATCAAAGGATTTTTCAGGGGAGGAAGTTGGATGTTCATCGGGTGTGGCAGAGGATTTCTTAGTATGCTTTAGGAGACTTTAGTAGCTAAGTGTGATCTTTTTGTTGAGTTGGACATTAGGAATTGTAGGTGGCACAAAATTTGAGTGTAGTTGTTGGACGCTCATGCTCTTTATGGGTTAGGAAAAGGGACCATGCTAAGAAAAAGGTTCAGAGAGATGGAAGATGGTCCCCTCCACCTTCAGGTATTTTTAATATTAATATGGATGGCTCTTCCAGGGGGAACCCTAGTCATGTTGGGATTGGGGGATTAGGAAGTGATGCTCCGGAGCTGTCATTTTTTCTTCTCTAGCTATAATGGGCAACAAACTAATAATTTTATGGAGGCTTTAGCCATTCTCTGTGCTTTGGAAAGAGGGTGTGTTTTGAGATATCATTAAATAAAATTACAATGTACATAAAACAAATTTAAAGTTTAATAAAATGTATGAATAAAATTAGATTTCATTTTGCAGAAAGGAAAAGAAAATTAAATTGAAGCCTTTATATGAAAATGTATAAAATATAATGCAGTTACCTTCAAATAACTCACGCTTCAGAATATTCTTTTCAGCACTCAATAAAAAACCCACAAATTAGATTTCATTTTGAGAAAAGAAAAGAAAATTAAATTGAAACCTTTATATGAAAATGTATAAAATAACTCCCATGCTTCTCCTCCGAATTTAATAAAACTATGGCGGTTATATATTTTAAATTTAATTCTTGTGTGCTTTCATTTAAAAAAATATGGGGATTCTATACTTTTTAAATATAAAATAGTTACTTTTTAATTTTTAGGTGCATTCATTTAATAAAAGTATGTGGGCTATATTTTTTTGTGAACACCATCACTTTATTTTATTACTACCTCCTTGTACTATACTATTGTAATGAGTTTTTCTTTTGTAGTGATTAATGCATGTAAACTAAACCAATCATACAAGAGTATTATTTTGAATGTTGAACAACTATTTAATTTTTCCAAACTCTATATGCAAAAAAATTAACAAAAAAAATTCAAAAAAACATTTTTCATTATTGTGATTGGCATTTAGATACACAACATACACATTTATATATAGTAATTGTAATTTTTCTTCAAATTATAATTTATTTTCTATTTATGAAATTAATTTATTTTGAAATTGATAACTTTTTAAAATTTGTGTAAATATTTTTTTAATATGTGTCTATGTCCCAATAAATCTACATACTTGAATATAGTTATTCTACCTAGGAGGATGCAACCCGGATGGGAGAGTTATATCCATACTTGTTTGCAGGCTTCCAGGAGTAAGCTTGGTTCTAGGAGGGGAGGATGTAGTGCCCCACATTTTGCCTTCTATCAGACTAATAGTTATTCTACTAGGCTAGACATTAGGACATGTTGTGGACTCACTATTATGATGTTAGTTGACAATACCTAGTTGATGATAGACCTACTACTATGATGACATTTAATGATGTTTTAATTACTGGTGTTTATGTTTATGCTATGACTGGTTTATGGACATACAAGATGTTGTGGATTAATTCAGAGCTTTATGTGTTATCTGATCATGGGTGTGATGCTATTATAGGTGATTACTTGTATTGATCGTTATATAACTGATTGTGATGTGTAATGTAGTTACTTGTTTGATATGTTCTGTGAAAGGAACAATGTTGCATTAATCATGCGTGAGTACCCTGCTACACTACGATTTCCTTTCACAGTGTGTATGATTGTGCGATTATATATCTTTATGTTCGACCGTGTTCTTTGCTGCAGGTTGTAGGTATCAGGCATTGACTCCACCTAAATTAACAGGTCTGAGCATGCCTTAACCAATGGAAATTTGTTGAACGAAGTTCACATAGGGTCCCTAGTTGTCATCATCCTTGAAGAGGATGAGTATTCAGTTTGCACCTAGCTAACAGTTGTCTATTTGGGCATGACAGATTGTCAGTCGTTTTTGTGGTGGTCTTTCTTGTCGATCATGTAAAGTGGTCAGGTATCATTCAACATTGGATTAAATAGGTTGTAATTATTTGATTTGGTTTATGCTAAATTAAAATAAAATTATTAAGTCTAGAGGACACATTTGACAAGATAATGCAAACGTTTATATGTAAATTTAAATTTATGGAAAATATAGTATATTGTAAGATAAGGTTAATAATAATAATAATTATGAAACAAATAGAATTATAAAGGTGATTATCGAATGTAAATAAATTCAATAAATAATTATGGGTTGTTTATTAATTATAAACAATTTAATTGGTTTGTAACTGATAAAATTAATATGAAAAAACAAAAAACAAAATGCATAAGCAAGTATATTGTTGGCTTAAAGGTTATAAAAATAAAGTTATAAATAAATTATAATATATAAGAAAATAAATATATAAATAGTAAATATTAAAATAAATAAAATAAAAATTTCATGGTTGTAAATGAGATTATAGGTTGCTTTGTTATAAATTTAATAAAATAGGAAATTAATGTCATTCACGAGAATGGGAATTTGTGTGGAGCCTCCTAAAAAGGTGGAGGAAGGATCTGGAAGGAAGGGGAGGATCTCTTTAAAAAAAGAAATTCTAATAATGGATTGGGGGATCAGTTTTGGAGGAGGCGGGAGTTGCAGGATAGAATCTAGGAGCAACATCAACCACTCAGCTAGTCTAGCATTTGGATCCAGGTTCCTTCGATTTCTGTATTCTAACTCAGTTTTCTTTTAAATCCTCTTCAATAAATCCATTATTGCATCACATTTTCTATCGTCTTTATAATGATTTAGTCCTCTGGATAATTCCTGATTTGCATTACTGTATACTATTAGAGATCTTGATACTGCAGATCGGGCTTCATTCCATGCATTCATTTGAAAATTCTATAGCTTTTCAATAGATCCATTTTGTGAGTTTCCTGCAATCACTGCATTTCAAGGAATTGCATTCCATTGAGACATCTGCAAACCAGATCATGTGTCTTGTGCGTGTTCCTACATTTTGCATATATGACTAATAGGGTCGGTGTAACTACAACATCTAATCAATTTCCTTCTATCCTTCCTGCTTGATGGATGCCATACCCATCTACCTGAGATTTTCCAACTACAATATTTGACATAAATAATTATGTTTCGGTGTATGTCCATCACCCAAATCGGCGCTGCAGCATGCTGGCAAAGGTTACGGGGTTTGGTTTTTCCTCTGCCAAATTGCGTATGCTTAAAAGTTTCATAAGCCTTTTCATCAAATCCATTTTGTGCGTACCCTAAATCTTGCTAGTGTATTTGCTTGAAATCTGTTTAGTGAATATCCTGCAATCATTGCATTCAATGAGATGACATCTCTCTGAGACACTTTATCAAACAAATTATGTGCTTTGTCTTTATTTCCACATTTTGCATACAAATTTACCAGGGCAGTTGCATCATCCACATATGACAAATTCCTTTATCCTTTTGCATCGATGGATGTCCAAACCTGTTCCAAAGCTTCCATCTTGGCATGCACAGGGAGTATTCAACCAAATGTTGTGGATTTAGCTTTAAACCTGCTAATTGCAATTGCTTGGAATCCATTTTATATATCCGCAATCATTATATTCCAAGAAATACATCATACAACTACCGCAGGTTTTACTGGCATTTTAATGCAAAGTTTAGGGTGTCTTCAAGATCGCTCGGCAGGAAGGTCAACCTTGTGCACATAATGGTCACTGTAGGTGTAATGCGATAAGTGTTTCAAATGTGATTGAAATATGTACAACTCTCATCCACTAAACTGCTAGGGCCGCGCGCTCAGGCCATGAAAATGTTGGCAAAAAGGTTGCTTATCTGTTTTGTTTAACCTGCCAATCATTATTGCTTGAGAGTTTTAAAGTCTTTTAAACAAATCCATTTTGTACACACCCTGCAATCATTGCATGGACGACATCTCTTTGAGGTGTTCTATCTAACAATTTGCGTGCTTGTCTATGTGCTCACAATTGCCTTGTTTGAAAGTTTCTAAAGCCTTTTCAACAAATCTAATTTGTGCACTTAGGAAATAAAGCTTGTCAATGTCTAAATAAATTCATCTACTTTTCCCTTCATTATTCATGCAATGCGTCTATCATAATCTATATTCTCAATACATCTCATATCTATAATGAGAATTGCATTCCATTATGCATTTTATTTCAGAATAAGTTAAAGTGCATTAATTATTTTACATCTCACATCTTCATAGGCTTCAATACGAAGTCTTTTGCTCCTTCGTCCAGACATCTGAGATATGTTCAACAGTTTCGTAATTAATGCAATTTACACACAACTAAACAATTATTTCCAATACCCAATATTTAAATGGCCTCCCACGTTCTCGTGCCAGTTCAGAGTTCAACCAGAATATAACTGACTTAGAATCGATCTTATTACCTAATACTTATAAAAATAATGATATATCAACAATTTTTGATGATGTAATCACCTGCTCATCTGAGAAGGCACATTTTCAGATGACATTATAACTACATGAATCTCCTTCAACCTTGATGATTCCTGCTACCAAAACAAAAATTGATTTTCCTCCAACAATGGCCAAAAATTAAAACTTTAAATACCAATATAGCTAAAGTTATTTACCTTAATTCTCTTGAGTAACTCATAGCCTGTCATTCCTGGCTTACAGTAGTCTGTGATTACCATATTCTCCTTCAATTCCTACAGTGAAAAGAGAAATGGGCCTTAATTCTTATAATGTAACAATATAATCTTTTTTATAACAATTTCTTTTTAACTTCTAACAATAGTGTCTTTCTTATAGAAATTTCTTTTAACTTCTAATAATTTTAGAACTATAAGATGTAATCCACATTGTTATGTCTACAGTAGGAAATAGATGTATAGTTTATCTCTATGAGCTATTTTTCACTTTCAATTGAATTGCCTCATATAAAGTGTTAAAAAAAATAGATTTGTCAGTTAAATAAAATTCACGTACAACCATTGTTAATTTACTACCAAGAAAGCTTTTATATAATTGACATTTTATTGTGTTTAAATCTATTAGTCTTATTATAATTTCGGTCCTGGTTATAGTGGGGTCACAGTAGGTAATTTATTATTGTTTCGCTTTTGGTATGTAGGCTTTTGATCTTTCCCTATTTTATTGAACAAGGAACAATTTTATAATCTATAATTAAAATACACAAATGTTAAATTGTCTTGTATGTTTTAGTTTTAATGTTCTAAATTCTAATTTGCTGCCACTTTTACTTTGTGGAAATAGAAATTACCTTAACAAAGAATGGTGTTGCTTGCTAAATTGTTGACAAGAAAAGCTTCAATTTTTCATATTAATGAACGATGAATGTCTATAAATGAATGATGTCACATGTCAATTGTCAACCAAAACATAACCTTTAATTTTTATACATTATTATATTTATGTGTATGTAATATTGTGTGTTGTTCTTGGTTCAAGTTTGTATCTTCCTACTTTATTAGGGTTATGTGTAAGTCATCGAGGTTTAGTTTTCCAGAGGCATAGGATGTTATGTCTTGATTTCATGTATATGCTATGTTGTAAATGTATCATGATGTGGTAATAAAGTCCTTCAAGGATGTTGTGGTTCTTTATTGTATTGAGCATGTATAAAATATTGTGTTGGACTTTAATAATGGGGAGACGTCGGTAATTGTAAAATGGAGTATATTGTTGTGGATTGCTTCACCTAGAAGCTATGGGCAATAAATTTGTGAGTTGTCCTTGTGATTAAGTTTGGTATGCAAGAAGGTTAATACCTTGCATTGTTTATGTGTACTTGTTGTTATGAAGATAATTGTTATGCTTGATGGATAGGGTTTTCTAGATGTAGGTGATGAGGGTCGTTGCAGTCCTCATCATTTAATTTTAATAAATATCAATCCAAGGTGGTGTCCATGGCTGTATGCAAAAGGGAGGAGGAATAACTTGCATGGCAGTCTTTTCTACAAAAGGGAATTGACAACAATTCTATGAAACAACTAGGGTTTAAACTCTACTGAAAAAAGATAACTTAATCTAAGGAAAACAATAACATGAGCAGTTGATTTAATCTTGGAATAAAGGAATTGCATAACAACAAAAATAATTCTGAATAAAGAAACCGCAGAACAACAAAACAACTAATGAAACTAAGAAATGTAGTCTCTGTCCTTTGGTTGGAGTGGGCCCTTGCTCCTTCCTCCAGAGAGACTAATCAATTCCAGCAATCAGCAAATGGGTAGAACAAGTTTCTTTATTCAAAAACCTTCAAGATCAAGAGTACATGCTGCTGGAAAATAACAGAGTTCTTCTTTCCTTCAATAAAATTCTTTTACAACTTCCTCTCTATTCTACGCCATAGTTCTCTATATATAACTATGGTTATTAAATTCTAATTGAGAGTCTCTCTAAAGTAGAGAACTTATTCATGCAGCTAACTATACTTACTTATCTAGTTAACTAAACTTATTCATTTAGTTAACTGATTATACAACTGCTGATTACAAGGAAGACATGCAATATCTTTTAGAAAGACATGCAACACTAAATGTGTATTCTTTGCATGGAATAATTACTCTTTAGTTAGATCCATTAATTTAGGAGTAATTATAGTCAATCTATCCTTTAGAAAATCTCGGAGTGTGTGTTGGTAGATTGGAAGAATCCACAACTTTATAAAGTATTTCTGGAACATCTCTAGAGCTTAGAATAGTCAACTTCCATCACAAACTGTTGAAATATTTTGATTATTTATCTCAAATTCCTTCTGGGTTTTGTGTGCCTCATTTATAGCTTTCCAAATCATTTTGAAATTCTAAATTTCATTGAGAAGTGAGGGAGATCTTGCTATTTTATTGAGACTTAGTTTTTGACTTCTGCATCTCCAATGCTTTGTGCATCTCCAGAGATTTGTGCATTTCTGGAGTTTTATGCATCTTTGGCACTCTGTGCATCTCTGGAGCTTTGTGCATCTCTAACACTCTGTGCATCTTCAGCGCTCTATGCATCTTCAGCGCTCTGTGCATCTCCGGAGCTCTATACATCTCTGGAGCTCTTTGCATCTTTGGAGCTCTGTGCATCTCCGGTGCTCTGTGCATCTCTGGAGCTCTGTGCATCTCTGGCGCTCTGTGCATCTCTGGAGCTCTGTGCATCTCTGGCACTTTGTGCATCTCCAGAGCTTTGTGCATCTTTGGTGATCTACGCATCTCCGGAGCTCTGTAACTCTAAAACTCTACAACTTGACATAAGATAGACTTTCTCTTTACTTTATTGATAAAATAATTGCTGATCTTGAGGTGAACATGTAATATCAAGATAAACTCATACATGGCATTGATTGTTGCATTTAGACAAAAAAATTTCAAACCCATACTCAAGTCCACTTCAAAAATAGATTTAATGAAGAGAAAATATATGCTTTTATTTGACTAAAGATGAGACACTTTATGGTCTCATCAGTAGGTAGGGGAGTGGCTTTCAATGTGGGGTCGGAGCCCAAAGTGGCTAGCTAGGGTAACCCATTGAAAGCTGGTAACTAAGTGATAACCTAAAATGAATTAGGGGGAAAGGGTAGATTCCACATTAAATAAGATAATTGGATTCCTCACTCATGCCTGTAGTGCTAGTTCAGACTAAGGATGAGATGAGAAGGCCTGGTTGGCAAAATCAACTTCCTTGTCCTCACGAAAGGAATGTTGGTTCCGCATGTGTCATCCTATGGGGCCGGTGTCTAGAGAGAGACTGCTAGGGTAACCATATATGGGGGTCGACATCTAGTGAGAGACTGTCAGGGTAACCCATGTTAGGACCATGCGCTAACACTCTCCCTACTGTAGCCTAGCATTCCCTAGTTGTGTACCCCCCCATTCATTATGTGATCGCCTCTGGAAGTGATGTTGAGTTGCTTGTGATATTGACCCGTGTTGTATTGCAGTCATGTGTAGTCCTTGATCCTGATAGTCTTCTGTCTACTTGACTGTATGTTGTAGTGGGACCTTATGTTATCTCCTAGCATGGGGGGTGGACCTCAGGGTTCCACATGGTCGGGTGGATGTGCTTTATCTCCATTGGTTTTTCCCTTACAGTTGTTCGTGTGCAAGAAGGATGTATCTAGTGTGATAGATTCTAGAATCTTGTACCATTTTGAGGAGACATTTATTCATGTTCATGTTCTAATCTGGTATATCAGCTGGATCTTATACTATTATTTTGATGTATGTATTCCAATGTAATTAGGAAAAGTGATAGTGTAAACGATGTATTGTTCTACCCTCATGTAAAGGGAATTGTATATGTATATGTAGTTTTGTATACATGATCTTGATGATTATTTAACTAATGCTATATTATGGAAATGTATGTGCTTATTCATTTAATGTAAGAGATTTAGAATGTACTATCGATGTTAGTTAATTTATAATGTTTGTTTAGATTATGTTAATAGCTCTATTAGTAATGCAGCCATGGAATCCCTAGAGGATAATGCTTAGTTTATTGATATGTATAGATATGTTAAACATTACTTTGTTATTTCTATCATTTAAGAAAAAATGTCCTATTTGTATAGCATAATTGTGTTGTTCTCTAAGGAGTTCCTTGGTGGGGCGTTACATCTAGTATTAGAGCTGGGTTCTAACACTGGGTACTCTAGTTTTATATAAGCCCATTAGGTTGTTCTAGTTGCTTAGACTCTGAAGATTATGTTCTTCCCTTTTTGTCATCCTCACCTAACAACCTGAGGTTGTCCTTTGGTGGTGGTTGTCTAGGAAGATGCCTAGAGGTCGAATTGGCCTCTAGAGCTAGAATAATAATAGAATCCCTCGTGTATGGTTGTGGTTTGAGAATTGGTTCTCTATTTACCACGATGGATCTCCGCATCATACCCCTAGGATCTTATGATATAGTGTTTGGTATGGATTGGTTGGATGCTCATCGAGTAGTGATAGATTACCGGCGCAAGTCAATGCAGTGTTTGGATGATTCTAGCAGCGAGGTAGAAGTAGTTGGCATTCAGAGATCCATCTCCTTGTGTATGATTTCTGCCATGTAGCTGAGGAGATGTATGCGTCAAGGTTGCCAGTTGTTTTCTGTGATGGTTAACGATTTAGAGTTAGGGGAGATTCGAGAGGTGTCCCTCGACGATCATCCTATCCTTAAGGAGTATGCAGATGTTTTTCCTAGTGAGATTTTAGGAATGCCACCTAAACGTGACATTGACTTCAAGATAAACCTTGTTCCTGGAGCAAAACCCATCTCGATAGATCCATATCAGATGACCACTCAGGAGCTTAAGGAGCTTCGGTTGTAGTTAGAGGAGTTGTTAGCAAAGGGGTTTACTCATCCTAGTGTCTCTCCTTGGGGAGCACCTATCATTTTTGTGAAGAAAAAGGACGGATCCCTTTGATTGTGTATCGATTATCGATAGTTAAATAAGGTGACTGTAAAGAACAAATATCCCTTGTTGTGGATTGATGACCTCTTTGATCAGATTAGGGGGGTTAAGGTGTTTTCAAAGATAGAACTAAAGTTAGGGTATCATTAGTTGCGTATCTTTGAGGCAGACATCCATAAGACAACATTCCACACTCACTATGGGCATTATGAGTTCACTATTGTGCCATTTGGGTTGACGAATGCACCTTCTGTGTTTACGAGCCTGATGAATGATGTATTTCACACCTACCTTGACAGATTTGTCCTTGTGTTCTTGGATAACATATTGATTTATTTAAGGACTATGGAGGAGCATGAGGAACATTTGTGATAGGTCTTGCACTGTTTAAGAGAGAATCAACTATATGCAAATTTGGCAAAGTGTGAATTCTTTTAGATAGAGGTGAGATATTTGGGGCATGTTATTTCTGATAAGGGCATTGCTGTGGATTCTTCGAAGATCCAATCCATCTTGGATTGGCCTGCACACACTAATGTTTCAGAGGTTCGCAGTTTTATGGGTTTAGCAGACAATTATCAATGGTTTGTGTATGGTTTTTCAAAGATAGCTCACCCTATCACTTCTCTTCATAGGAAATGAAAGAAGTTTGTTTGGTTAGAGCAATGTTAGGAAGCCTTCAAGACTCTCAAGGAGCAGTTGACTAGTGCACCTATTATGACAATTCCTGATCCTACCAGAGATTTTGTGGTGTACTGATGCATCTTTGGAGGGTCTAGGAGCAGTTTTGATGTAGGATGGTTGCGTGATAGCCTACGAGTCTCACAAACTCAAGGATCATGAATTGAACTATCCCATGCATGATTTGGAGTCAGCCGCCATCATGCATGCCTTGGTGAGATGGAGACATTTTCTATTGGGGCATCGGTTTGAGCTGCATAGTGATCACCACAATTTACAGTACATATTCACGTAGCCAAACTTGAATGCTAGGAAGAGGTGGTGGATGGAGTTCTTGTGTGAGTATATCTAGGGTAAGGAGAATGTTGTGGCAGATGCTCTTAGTCGGTGAAGACATGAGCTTTCAACAGTCACTCTTGGAGGGGATTTCAACAAAGATTAGTACAAAACACCAAATGCCAGCAGACTAAGAAACAAGAAAGAAAAGTACCCACTCAAGTCTCTCTCAAGACCCCCAAATAATCTCTCATGTCCTCCATAATTAGTTCCTCTAAAATCCTAGAATATTCTGTGGACAAGTGTCCCCAATCCCCAACATTCCACATCCCCATCTGCTCGGAAGCCCACTTAGCCAAACAATCAGCAACCCTATTGCACTCCCTAGGAATATGGTAGAATGTAACATAATCCAAAAATCTGTAAAGCCTCCCTATTTGATTGATCTCCCTAGCCAATTGCCAGTTCACTCCCTCCAACTGCCCCTTACTCCACATATCAACCACAACCTGTGAATCAGATTCACAAATAATCATTCACCAACCATGGGCACAACTTCTCTCTAAAGCATAAAGGATAGCTAGAGCCTCCATAAAATTATTAGTATGTTGGCCTTTATACGAAGAAAAGAAAAACTGGACAACCCCCAAATTATCTTTACCAACTCCTCTAATTCCAGCATGCCCAGGATTACCTTTGGAAGAACCATCAATATTAATCTTCAAAACATAATGAGGAGGAGGTACCCAACAACCATCACGCTGGACCTTGGTCTTGGCCGGCTGTCCCACTCTGGAGGGGGAACCCTCTTACCTCCACCATCCAAACCCAACCTCTAAACAATAGCCAAATCACTCAGATCTACAGAGGTTGACAAATCACATTTTACTGATCAGGTCTCCTGAAGAACACTAATAATTCTCATCCATAGTTGATGACTCAATATTTTCTTATCCTAAAAAATCCTCTGGTTTTGTCCAACCAGAGTTACCACAGAATAAAAGAAGGGCCTATGTTCTAGGCAATGTGCAAAAAAGAAGTCTTAATCAGGGGACTCCCTAGAAGGCCCTAGAACTCGGCCAAAGAGGAAGCATGAAAACAATCCATATTCTAAACCCCCCACCAGCAGTGCCAAAATTCCCTAGAGAAAGGACTCGAGAAGGAAATGTGGGAAGAACATTCCTCATTATTATTGCACATAAAACACATAGAATGGCCTTGAAAGCCTCTCTTCCTCAAATACTCCCAAGTGAGGCACTTATTCTGAACAACCAACCACATTAAAAAGTTGCATTTAGGCCATGAAAACTTGCTCCACACCTATTTCCACCATGGAACCCTAGCTCTCCCATACTTCTACCTGTCTAACACCTGGTAACCTGAAGCAATCAAGAATTTTCCTTTTGGATCAGGGCCCCAAGCAAGGATATCTCTTCCTTCTAAGGAATTACAAGCCCTGCCATAAAAAATGCTCTGAAGCTCTTGGCAATCCTCCATAAAGTCCCCAGGAGGCCACTCACTAGGATCTTTCCATCTATACACTTCAACTTGACCCAGAACCTGAGATGTTTTATAGTCTTCCACCATACTGCAACCCGCCTCAAGAAAAATGTTACACAAAGATTGCAAATGTGGGTACATTGAAAGATGAGGAGGGGCCCCATCCCAAGAATCAACCCAAAATAAAGCCTCTGAACCTTTATTGCAAACCCAAAATAATCCTTTCTTGATCAAATTAGTGCCTCTTTTAAGAGTGCTCCAAATCATAAAGACTTTTCCCACAAGGGTGAATTGAGGAACATATTTACTCTCTACTCCCCCTAGATACTTTGAGATAAGGATTCTAGCCCAGTCCTGTTCCTGAAGACTGCACCATCTCCAATAGAGCTTAACTGCCAAAACCTATCCAACAAGACTTGTTTGATGAAGACCAAGACCCCCTTCCTGTTTTGGCCTACAAATAGAATCCCACTTAACCAAACTCCACTTCTTCGAGCTCAAATTCCCTACCCATAAGAATTGTCAAGACATGGCATCAAACTCATGAATGAATCTCGAAGGAGCCGCCTGCACAAAACGTCTATAAATAGGGAGAGCCTGAATAACCAACTTTAGAAGAGTCAATCTCCCGACATAAGAAAGCGACCTGCAAATCCAAAATATAATCTCTTAATTTTTATATATTCTATATATATTAATTTTAATATTATATTCAATTATTAATTTTACTTATATCAATTTTTATATTATATTCAATTATTATTATTATTTTTGCTTGGTAAATTGCAGGGGCCTGCTCCCATTATATTGATATTTAACAAAAGGTTTAATGGAATTTTTTGAACATTACATATGAACCCCACAATGCAAAATGTAGGGGATAAACAAAATCCCTGCTCACTATTACCACCCTAACAAACAAACCAGAAACTATAGACATATAACATATTACTATATAGTCCAAAAACAAACAACAAAAGACTACATGCTAAGAGACCTAACTAGGCGTTTTCATCCATAGCATAGTAAGATTCAAGCACCTCCAGCATCTAGACGTCCTCTACCATGAGCCCAGTAAGCTTCTTTAGGAAGGAAATCCCTCTCGCGGCGTGCTTCCTTCTTCTAGAAATCTGCTCGACCCCAACCTCCTCCACAAATGGCAACTAGGCCACTGCATCTCCCGCCACATTAATCTTTTGAAATTCATTTGCTCATGGTATACTCACACTAGGCCTTGCCAAACTCACCACCTTCTTCTAGCCATCGTAGAAATCCTTCTCAATAAAGGCATCCATAAGTATTTTAATGGCCGCCTTTTCTTCATTAACATCTAGGAGAACAGTGAGAAACATAGAGGCAAGGTCAGAATTGACCCGATACCTATGATCTGTCACCATGAATATCTCTCCAAACACCCACTCTATTGCAAAGAGCACAATGCCACTCCTGGGATGAAAAACCCACCTCATCTGCTTCTCTATGATGCAACCCAAGAAAGACATCTACCTTTTCTTGCATGTGAGCCTAATTGGGGTGTCCATTCTGTGCAAAAGCTAGCTATCAATCTCCACACCATCCAAAGAAGAAATTGACCAACACTGAAGCCCAACAAATCACCATAAAACCAACTCCACACACTTCGCTTCCATCATCTCTACATTGGCAAAAGACTGATTGTCAGTCAAGACGGTTGGTGTATTCATTATTCATTACCTCCCAAAATGAAGCTTGCCTCGAGTTGTTTGCCAGGTTGGCTAACTCGTCTGCCTCCTTGTTGCCTTCCCTCAGCACATGGTTGATTACCATGCTTCCAAAACCATCCATAATACTTAGGGCCTCCATTAAAATAATGTTTAATTTTCAATTTTCCAATCCCCCCTTTCTCAAGCCATTAATCACCACTAGGGAATCTCCCTCAATCTCAATCCTTTTCACCTTAAGAATACTACATAAATTGAGGTCCAAAATGAGAGCATGTATTTCAGCTTCGTTGTTTGATCCATTTGTAAATTTTTTTGCCACCTTTCCTAGAAGATTTTGCCACTGTGATTCCGCACCAGGCAACCAACACCAGAAGCACCTGGACTCCCCATGGATGTGCCATTAAAATTCATCTTCGCCCAACCCTTCGAAGGCGACGTTCATTTCGTCTCCTTTCTCTTCTGTAGGGTATCAAGACCCCCATCCCCATTAACAGGGGGAATATTATATTCAATTATTAATTATACTTATATCAATAACATATTTATATTAGTAATAATGTAAATTGATAACTTATAAAAGAAAATCCTAAGAGGATAAATAAAATGAAGGAGTGGGGGAATATTTAGGCATGTTTAAAAGGAGATAAGAGTTTACTGTTAGTTATTTTTGAGACTATGAGATTATTGAAAAGAAGAAACCTATCGATGTTGTAGAAGGTAGAGAATTTTTGCATGAATGTTGTATTCAACTCTTTCAGTTTGGTATAGAAGGACAAAAAGTAAGTTAAATTATCTATAGCTTATGCTATAGATTTTCTAATTGGGGTAACAAATAAGATGAGATTCTTACTTTAATCTTTAGTTGAACACTGAAGCTGTACGCTCAAAATTGTGACTCCAGTTGCCTAGGACTGTCGGTTCAGATTTCAGCATGCACATGTACCCTTCCCTCCTTGCCACAGGGTGATCCGCCACGTTACTCTCGCTCTTGTGGAAGTAGTCAGTCGAGAGGAGGCGAGACACGGTGGAGGTCTGGCTTGTTGGAGAGCTGGACTTCACGGAGAGGGGTCAGCAAGTTCTGTGGCCTTTGTTGCTGTGTGCTAAGTTGAATGTTTCATTTGATGGCAGTCGTTGTAGAGACAACCCTATGACCCGAAGGGTCACTAGTTTCTCTTCTCATGTTGGGGTTTCTTCTATTCCACCTTTGTGTGGGTAAGCAGTTACTCTTGTTTATGTCCTCTTGTCTTTCAATTCGTTGAATGAGTTCTTGTTGTATTTGGAGTTGTCTTTGTTCTTCTATCAATAAGAGGACAAATGGATCTTGTTTTGGTAAAGTAAACGTCTCCTACTATTGTCATGGATTGATTTCATCAATCTCGTTGAGGACAGTCCTCACCCACTCTCCTCTTACTGCCAGGCACATTCGTGAGCCAAGATAGAGGTAAATGTGTGATGACCAACCTTAACTAGACTTAGAGCTTTGACCTAGGGTTTGGTTATGTTTTGACTTGTGTTTACTTTGTGATGTGATCAAGGGTTTGATTGAATCATTTTGACCATGTTTTACCTCGTGATGGCATCAAGGGTTTGCAAGTTATCTATCTTTTCTAGGGTTTCTATATGCATGCAAAACTAAATGAAATGCAAACTTGTTTTTGTGCTTTTTTAGGTATTTTGGAAATGAAAAAGTGCTTTTTAATCTATGAAAGGGAAATATGGATGCAAGCTAATATGATTTTTCCTAATGCAATTTTAATCTATGTTTTTAGGTTTTTGATTGTTTTAAAGTTGTTGACTCCCCAAAAAACTACAACCCTAAACCCTAAAACATTCACAAATCATCTAAGCCAGGGATAGTCATTCTAGATGAATGGGAGAGGTTTATCAACAAGTTCAGGGTGATTTTGGGTAACCTATAGGAGTGGGTTAACTCCTGCACTTTGAGCTCAACTTAGACTCAAGAAGGATATTCCTAAGCAGATACCTGAATAGGTATTAGGTTCAAACCAGATGAACAACTAAAAATAATAGGACAAACAAACCCTAACTGCCTTCTAGGCCCCAAAGATTGTCACTGGACCTAAAACAACTGCTTGTCACTAATAACCCCTATATAGCTGATAAGAGGGCACTCCCATTAACAGTGGAAGGTGCAGGTAAGCTTGTTTGCAAGATGTACAAATTAATTACTTTCTTCACACATGATAAATTTGTTTTAATCTTTTAAGAGTGTGGCTGATCATGGAAACTTCAGACTGGTGTCTTTACTGGTAGAAAACTAGGAAAGAGGGGCCAGTCAACTCACGAATTGAAGGACTTAAGGTTGTGACTTAGATGACCGGGAACCTAGGATTAATGGTCATCATCAGATTATAAAATAACATACGTAGATGATTGCAAGACTTAAGGTTTTGAGGGAAAATTAGGAAAATTTTTAAAGGGAATAAATTCAAAACCCTAAAAAACTAAACATGTGTCATCACTGGCTCCAGTTGGGGATGTGTGCCAAGTAGTGGCATAGTGAGAATCTAGAATCTCTAAGTAGACCAAAATAATGACACATGAATAAAAACAAAACACCATCAAGACTAGAAATGGTCATGACTACTTGGAGTCAAAATATATCAGATATAACAAGGTTTTTACCTCAAATTTTTAAGGAAAATCATTACCAATGAGAAGTAATGTTTCAAATGCTGCCCATGAATAGGCAATTCCAGCAATTCTCCTTCCATGTTTCTGATATAAAAGGTGTCTTCACTGACCCTTTTATCAATTTGATATGGGCCTAACCATAGTGGGTCAAATTTACCATGTTTTCCCTTGTCCTATAATTTGGCACTCCAGAGAAGAACCAAATCACCAATCTGTAAACATCTTTTGACTGTTCTTTTGTTGAACAAATGCTGTACCTCCTGCTGCTTTAGTAGGTTTTTGTCATATGCCATCCTTTTGATCTTATCCAGCTCTATTAACTCATGCATTCTCAATGCCATAGCATCATTTCCATCTTCTCCTATTTGTTGTAGCAATTGATACACATGCAACTCTAGTGACATTGGCATTTTTGCCTCTTTCCCATATACTAACTCAAAAGGACTCCTTCCTATGGTACGTTTATATGTGATCCTATAAGCCCAAACTGCATATTTTAGGTTGTCATCCCACCTTTTCTTATTCTCATCCAAAGTCCTCTTTAAAATTTTCATGAGGCTCTTGTTAGTGGACTCATCTTGTCCATTACTTTGTAGATGATATGGTGATGAATGAATCAAACTTATCCCATACTTGGAACACATATTTGCAATGTTCTGGGATCTAAAACACATAGTATTATTTGCAACAATTTTGGATTGCACACCAAATCTAGTTATCATATTGTTCAACAAGAACTCAATCACTACCTTGGACATGGATTGTGAGTTGGAACAACCTCAACCCACTTAGTAAAGTAATCAGTTGCCACCAATATCCACCTATACCCATTGCTTGATCTCTCATGGATCTCCCCTATGAAATCAATGCCCCATTTCTGAAAGGGTGCTTTAATGGTAATACTCATAAGGGGAAGAGCACCTTGTAACTTCAACTTACCTACAAATCTTTGACATGCATCACACTTTCTAATTTATTTTGCAACATCTTTGAAGAGACTAGGCCACTAAAAGCCTTCTCTAATGATCTTATGTGCTGTGGTTTTAGCATAAAAATGACCACCACAAACTCCTCGATGATATTCATCAATAACTTCCTCAGACTGTTGTTGATCTAGACATTTTAACAATAATCCCTAATGATTTCTCCACATTAAAATACCTTGGATCAAGACGTAACTTTGGGACTGGAGTTTACACATCCTTTGCTGAGTGACATTCATGCCTGGGGGGCAATGCATGTTGACTAGATAAAAGATACTATCCCTATACCACGGGTCATCTATCAAAGCACACACATCGACAAATTGAGAAACATTTACTTCATTTATCTCAGCTGCCTCTAAGTTGGAATTTGCCATCAAGTTAGCTAAACCCTGGCCTCTAACCAGTTTGGTAATTTGTATATCCATGTCATATTCCTGGATCCTATTGATCCATCTGCACCTCCTACCTGAAGCTTCCTGCTGTATGAAGATATCCTTCACAGCTGTGTTTGATAGATATGCTATGATCTTGGCACCTATGAAGTAAGATTTGAAATTCTTTATGTCCTTAACCAATGCATAGGCATGCTTCTACATTATGGAATAATTCAATTCAACAGCTTGTAAAGACTTGCTAAAGAATCCTATAGGCTGTTCAAATCCATATTTATTCTTTTGAAGTAAAACAACATCAATAGTATAAAAAGAAGCAAAGGAAAACAACTGAAGAGGCTTAGAATAATTTGGACTTATCAGTACAGGTGCCTCCTTGATAGCTTCCTTGATATAGTTGAATGCTTCAGATGGTTCTTTCTCCCATATAATAGATTGCCCTTTTTTAAGCATTTTAGAAATGGCCTTAGTCTTTTCGGCAAAATTAGGAATAAACCTCCTAAAAAAGTTGATTTTCCTAAAAAAATATTGTATCCCTTTAACTGATTTGGGTTGTGGAATGAGATCAATATCCTTGATTCATTCTGGATCTATCCTCACCCCATCTTTTGACACAATGTGCCCTAGCAACTTACCCTCTTCAATTCCGAACTGACATTTTTTAGGATTCAAAGGAATCCCATATTCTAAGCACCTCTGGAAAATTACTTTAAGATGCTTACAGTGCTCACCTCTTTCTTTTGAGAATGCTATTAGGTCATCCTGATAAACCACCATGATCTCATCAACGAGACTAGCAAAAGCTACATCCTTAGCTCGCTGAAATGTAGACCCGACATTCTTCAAACCAAATGACATTCTTAGGTATACATAGGTCCCTCAAGGAGTGGTGAATGATATTTTGTGTTGTTTAGACTCTTTGACTAGAACTTGGTTGTATCCAGAGAATCCATCCATCATTGACATTAGTTTTGAACCAACCACCTTCTGTAATAAATGGTCCATGCTTGGGAGAGGGTAGTTATCTTTAAGGGATTTGATGTTTAAATTCCTGAAATCAACACACAACCTGATTTCCTCATTCTTCTTTCTTACTGGGACAAGGTTGGATACCCACTTAGAATATCTGATAGGTTTTATAATGCCTCCCTCTTTCATTTTCAACAATTCTTTTTGCATCTTGGGAGCAATGGTAGGATTTAGAGGCCTCTATTTTTTCCTAAATGGTTTTGCATCAGGGTTAAGGGGAATGGTATGCAGGAACAAATCCTCTCTATAAGCCTTAAGCTCATCATAGGACCATGTAAAACACCTCTTGAATTTTCTGAGTAGAGCAATCAACATTTGCTTCTCATGAGGTTTCAACCTTTTTCCAATGTAAACCATTCTAGGTGCCTCCCTAGTTCCAAGGTTTACACCTTCAACATTATCCTCTATAACAAGTTTACTTTTACTCTTCCATTGGTATGAATTGTCAAATACTCTTTCTAATGCTACCAGTCCTTTTGGAATATTGTTTGTCTTTAATTGCACAACCTCAGTACCAAAAAATGTTTATTTACCATCTATCACTTCCATCATTGGCTGCTAATCAATCAACTGATTTTCAAATTCGTCCATACAATTCATAAAACTAAAAATTTGATTGGTGTTATTGAAAACCTACCAACTATAAATGTTGTCAGGAATTGTTGGCCTTGTGAGGATCTCTACAACATATTGGCCATGGGGAAAATTTATTTGAGGGTCAAATTTTGAACCAATGATAGCAGGAGAATCAACTCCTTCATTTGTTGTTCTTTCAATCCATTCAATTCCAATGGAATCAAACAATTCCATTGTGTCCTAGACTGCATTTCGGTACCCTCTAAGTCTTTTTTCTTTGGCAGTAAATATCTTTCTAATCTACTGTATAATTAATTCTGAATCACCAAGTATTCTCAGACATGTGATTCCATGTTTATGAGCCATATTTAAGCCCAGTAGTAGTGCCTCATATTCAACCACATTGTTGGTGCATTGAAAATCAAGTCTAAAAGACTTGCCAAACTAATCACCATTAGGTGCTATCAGGACAATTCTAGCACCTGAACCTTCCTTTGAATATGCACCATCAAAATATAAAGTCCACAAGTCAGTTGTATCATAAAAAGGAGTAATGAGGTTAGAAGGTAAAGCCTCCAAATTAGGATTATCATCATTGTAACATGCCATAAAGTGATCAATTTTAGTATCGAAGAAATTTGCATGATCATCCTCTATTTTGTATCTATCTTCTATGTGTTCATCTTCTACCTTATGTTCCCTATACAATTTTACGTCTACACCCTATATTGGAATAGTGGCACATGAGAGATTCATCTGGATACTTCCACCCATAGAGGATGCCCATTTTCTTGATAGCAACATGCCCCATTTGGCTGGGCAATCTACTATGATTATTTCCATAAAAAATGATTTGTTAGGATATGCAGCTAACTTGACCTCAACATCCTTGACAAGACCAATCACATTTACCTCTCTCGAGGCCATAGCAAAACACTTGCCAAAACACTTGGAAACTTTTAGTCCCAAATTATTAGAAGCACCAAAGTCAAGTATGCAATTATGTAGTAGCCATCCATTTATGATCAATGTGGTGAAAAAGGGGTCAACTCCCATCTTGCTGTTAACAACAGTTGATCCCAGATATACTTCTATGGTCTCATCATTACTGGGTTCAACAACATGTTGTTTTTGTGCTTGTGTGGCAGTAATAAGAAACCCTGCTCTATCCCCATGCTTAGGGATCCTAAGGAGTTCCACTATTGGCACATAAATTCTAATTTGGATAAATACTTCAGCCATGTCAATGGAGAGATATTTTGGCAAAGGAGTATCAAATGAAATAGTTACATCATTTGCAGAAGGAATATAAGGTATTACTTGAGAGGATGAAATATCCTTACCTTCTTCCTTTGTCTTAGCCTTCTCTTTTATTGATTCCTTTTGGACTTGAGGCTGATAACACTTATTGTAATCTTTAGGATAATGGACCCCTAGAATAGGTGAAGTAACTAGTTACACCTTTGATGTTGGGTTCTTTTGTACATATTTCTATTTTTCTGCTATAGGCTACACTGGAAGCTTCTTCTTTTCAGGCACAGTCTTCTTTGGAACAATATTGCTCGTTTCTCCCACATCCTCCTTCTTCCTTTTCTTTCCATCATCCAATGTATCCTGCCTTGGTTTAGCAACATGAGAGTTTTTCATAGGCACTTGCCTATTTCTCAACTGATAGCCACCTTGAACTTGCAAGATGGAAGCAATAATGAGAGCTTTCACATCCTTCTTAGAAGGTTTGGATTGTCTATATTTCTTTTGCATGAGATCCCTCAAATGCCCAAAATCATGAGAAAGCAAGTGATATCTCTTTTGACTTTCATTATGATCATATTGGAAAATATGATCATCATCCTCATAACTATCATAATTTATATCATGACCCATCTTCACAAACCCTTGGGTGTCAAACTAATTGATCTCCTCATAATATTTAGCTCTGCTCTCTTCATTAGGAAATTCCTCATCTTTGCTCATTGAATGAGCAACTGCACAGTTCGCTGGGTCATGGGGTAAGAAACACACTTGGCACCAAAAAATAACATCTTGAAAATTTTCTTGATCCTTACTCAATGGATTAGGGGTATCCCTCTCAGGCTGTTTGAAGCTAGCATGCCTAGGAGTAACATGTTTGTTATTTTGTTGTGGTCTCTTAGACCAATATGTATTGTAAGGTCTATTATGTAGTCTTTGACCTTCATTGAAATGTGTTGTAGCACCTTGAGGTGGTAACCCTTTGTCATTTTGAGCAACTTTGTAGGATAAATCCTTCATGACCCCCATGAGTTTATCTAGTTTGTCTTCAGTAGTGGAAGGCTTGTTAGAAGTTGCCCTATCTAGCTGAGAAATCTTTACATCAGATCTCTTAACATGTTTAACTGAGGCTCTCATGTTACTTTCAATATTGATGGCCACAACATAGGCTTCCCTCAGTGTTTGAGGACTCTTATCCATTAAACAATAACCAATCATGCATCACAGTATAAAACTAAATACATGGATTCATTAGGTCTCATCTGAGGTGGCACTTTTATCATTGTCATAATGAGTCTACCATTGAAATCAACAACACTTTCATTGATTCCTTTCCTGATTGTTGTGAGATCATAGATGGTAAACTTAGGGTCAATCCTATCCCCATATTGTAGTCTAAACACTGTCATGAACTCCTCCTATTATCAGGGAGTGCCTTATACTATTCTTTGGCACTTCCTTCCAATGAATACACAAACAACTTCATCATCACATCCTCATTCTCAATCTCATACTTATCTGTGATATTGATGAAGTGTCTCAAATGTTCCTCACCAATGATTGCATTATTACCTTGAAACCTAGAGGAATTTTCCATCTAATCTCAGTTGGGATGGGATTCAAAAAATTAGGTATGCTAATAAAGTCAAGTTGTTTGTACCTTTCTGCTCCCAAAGGTTGCCTCTGTGGGAGAAACCTTTGTGCTTGTCTTCTGAATGGAGGTCTAACATTTTGAATATTGCCATGTTGTTGATTCATTTGATTATGTAGGGGCTGATTTTGCATACCTTGAGCATGGGCATTATTTACACCCTACTGATTATGTTGATGATGCTATTGTCTGTGTTGCTGTTGATCATTCTGATTATTCTACAAATTATTTCCCTGTTGTTGGGCATTCAGGTTTTGTTGGGCCGGTTGAGCAAGTTGAGATTGTTGTTGTTGAAGTAAAGCCTGTACCTCTCTTTGCCTATTCTTGATATGATCAAGCAAATCTAGCTCATCCTGGATTCTCCTTTCTCTTTCCTAATCATCAGGTTGCTGCTGTTGATCATCCTCATTTGGGAGGGTATCATGCCAGCTTTCAACTGTCCTTGTGGGGGAAGTAGGATGTCTGATATTTTGATATGCTTCTTCATTATCCTGGGGCATCCCATACATCCTCAAGTAGGGCTCATTAGATCTATCCCTACTTCCTCTACCAACAATATTTTTATTTCTCTAGACATCATATCCATCAATGTTCATTCTCCTACTCGTTCTAAGTATATTATTAGTAGATTCCTTAGAAGTATACTGATATTGACTCCTAAGGCCAACAAATGCATTATCTTGGGTATTTATTGAGGGTACCACACCAGGTCTTCTTTCCCTATATCTACTCCTTCTATTTCCTGTAATACTAGAGGATTATCCAGGTCCATGCTATCCCTAGTTTCTTCCTCTATCCATTTCTATACTCTTGAAAACTATTTTTCTGGGTTTCTTACTGACAGAGTTACCACTTCCCTGATAGGAAGAACTTCTTCTTTTGTGACCTTTGTAAAGTGTTTTAAATCTAAATATACACAACAAATATCAATTCCTCAGCAATGACACCAATTTGGTGTTGAATCCCCAAAAAACTACAACCCTAAACCCTAAAACATTCACAAATCATCTAAGCCAGGGATAGTCATTCTATACGAATGAGAGGTTTATCAACAAGTTCAAGGTGACTTTGGATAACCTATAGGAGTGGGTTAACTCCTCTACACTTTGAGCTCAGCTTAGACTTAGGAGGGATATTCCTAGGGGGATACCTAAACAGGTATTAGGTTCAAACTAGATGAACAACTAAAAATAACAGGACAACCAAACCCCAACTGCCTTCTAGGCCCCAAAGACTGTCACTGGACCTAAAACAACTACTTGTCACTAGTAACCCCTATATAGCTAATAAGAGGGCACTCCCATTAACAATGGAAGGTGCAGGTATGCTTGTTTTCAAGACATACAAATTAATTACTTTCTTCACACATGATAAATTTGTTTTAATCTTTTAAGAGTGTGGGTGATCATGAAAAACTTCATATTGGTGTCTAATATGTTGGGTAATGGAGTCCACAATTCAACAAAAGAAAGAAGACAACAAGAAAAATGAAATATGCACTTTCTAGATATTTAGATGCAACAAGAAACAACAATCAATGGAGGATATGCTTAATAATTCTTTATCAATATATAATCAATCATCTAAAACCATAGGAGAGATCATCACATAGCATGTAATATTTTAAGAATCTATTCATTCATTTGATCAATGGTTATAGTCATACCACTAAGTGTGGCAAGAGGAAAACCTAAAGAGAAATTCAGAATTTCCTTGAAAGATTACATAAGAAAAAGGAGAAGTCCATACACTGATAGCTGAAATCAATATAAAATCTTTCATAACCTATGTCTTTACTACTAGAAAACTGGAACCTTTCTACTTTTTTGAAACCCTAGAGAGCTCTAGACTTGATTGCCTGAAATTACCAAAAAGACCAACCCCTTTTACACTTTACCTTCCTACATATATAGCCACTCAATCCACTCACCTAATCCATGTTACCATTAATTCCTTGGGCTTTGTCACAAAATATCATCAGCCAAAAGGGACGTTCATCTACCAGAAATAAATGCAACAAATATCTAAATGTGGGCAGATGTGGGATATTTTGCCCTTCTTTAATGCGAGCAGCTGATACAACAAATATCAGGAAGGGGGTAGCTGAGAAGATTAAATTCTTCAATGACAACACTTTAGACAAAAATCCCTTTTGAAATTTACCCAGCAAATCCCTTTTATACATTAAATCATCATCCCCTTTGATTCTATGCCTCATCATCTTTGAAATTTTTTAAAATCTAACCCTTGAATGCCTCTACCGATTGAACCTGCACATTTCCTGCCATTGGGATGCCAAACACTTTCATTTCAAACAGGAGCATAGATGAAATTAGCTTTAGAATTAACGGCTTAGAAGGCCTTGAAAATCTAGTTGACACCATTTGAAAAGTCCACTGGCCAATGAAAATGTGCCAATCGGGCGGTCTGAATAGTCAACATAGACATTGGTACCAAAGACTGCCACGTGTCATCAAATCGCAACCGCGCAAGGGATCTCTACCTTTGACAAGATTGTTCTATGACTATGTGCTACCGTTAGATCTTCATAGGCTACGGTCCCACTACTTCCTTTATTTTCTTAACACTTGGCAACATCCTGTTCATCATTTCAGAATCATAGATATTACAGCCATAGGCCTGAGCATCCTCAACACGTGGCACAATTTTGAGGCTGGGCAAGAGAAAATGAGCCATTTCTCTTTAGGCTATGTGGAATCAAGCTAAGCCTTCCACGTATCCTCCCCATTCACATACCTTTATTTCTTTCTCATGAGGAGGCCACATGTCACCATTTCACGATGTTGCGATGGGTCTTTGCCTCTGCTAGGATTCTCTTGCGCTATCACTGGATTGCAGCCTTTCTACCAATCATTTCTTACCATGACACCTGACAACTTGTGGTTCCTTGATTTAGAATCCTTGATTAAGGGGTTGTAAGCCCAACTTCCTTGACATATGTCCTCATTTTGTGGCTGTACAGGAGGATCATGACGTCATCTTCAGAGCTCTACGATGCTACAAAATACAACCATAAGATATTTTCTAACCCTTATAAAGACTTAGGATATAAAACTTAAGATTTTCATGGGCTACAAAGGGTAAAACTAGGCAAAAGGGGCCAGTGAACTCATGACTTGAAGGACTTAAGGTTGTGACTTAGATGACCGAGAACCTAGGATTAACGGTCAACAACAGATTATAAAATAAAGTAGGTAGATGACCGCAAGCCTTAGGGTTTTGAGGGAAAATTAGGAATTTTTTTAAAGGGAATAAATTCAAAACCCTAAAAAACTAAACATGTGTCAATAGAAGTAATCTAATCTAAAAAGGGAAATTACTTCTCCAAATAATCTAGATCTAGGAATATGAAAATAATTATTCTTACAGGCAAGATCTAACTATAAAGGAAAAAACAAAGATTTACTATTCCCAAGAGCAATTTTTGGTTTTCTAATTACTATAAATTGAATAAAGCAATAAAGGAACCTAAAAGAATGAAGATTTGTGTGACTCCACTACCCTTAGAAATCCTTGATGTTGGCAACCTCGAATCCTCTTGAAGCAGTGGGAAGACCTCTTGATGACAAGATGACACAAAGAAGCAAAAGAAGCTTGTTGAAGCTTGAAAGAGCTCAATGGGAACTTTAGATGAGTACAATGGTGTTGATTGAAGCAACGTAATGATGCTTGGTTGAACAATGAATAAAGCAAAAGGCACCTTCATCTTGTGAGAGTATTATAATGCTGATTTGGAGAGCAAAAACTGGCAAGATCTGTGTGCACAATGAATTTGCCTCCGTGGATGAGCTTTGAACATATGCAACAATGAAACTTTGAAGCTTTGGAAAAATAAAGAAAAAATGAAGAAAGAGGCTCAAAGGCCTATGAAGAAGCTTGAAAAATCTCGTGAAGATGAGAAGAGTATTCTCCAACTTACTCAACTTGGAAAACAATGAAGAGGTGAGGGGTATTTATAGGTTGGAAGAGGTCATGAAAGGTGGAATTGATTGAAAAGTTAACTCAATTGATTGCAGAGTTAAAAATGATTGATTAGGGAGTGAACTAGGTTGATTACCCAGTGAACTCAACTAACTATGGAGTGATAAATCAATAATATCTCATCATTGAAGAAGAATTGAAGTTGGAAGGATATGTTGCAAGTATGGGCCTAACCGGTGTTTTCATTGATGTCAACATACTCATGTTGCATTAATGATAAGGATTGGATGAGCTGTGTGCTGAGGATATTGAGAAAATTAGCCCCAATCTAGAACTGAGAAGATCAATGAAGATAGTAAGGTAAAGATCCCAGATAAGATGAAGATTAGAGGATGCACATCAAAGGGTTTGTAGATATGTGTCTTAAGATGATCCAGTAAAGATTTCAAAGATCCGCATGAAGATCTAAAGAAGTTATGGCCACTTAAGTAAAACTGGTTCTGGCAGATGTTCAGAGGTGACAGAGTAATACAGATAGGTCCGGTGAGATCTGGAAATGCAATATCTGTTGCAAGTATGAGGTTATCTAGTGTTGTCATTGATGTCAACATACTCATATTGCATTGACAAGAAGGATTTGATGAGCTGTGTGCTGAGGATATTGAGAAAATTAGTCTTAGTCAGGAACAGTGAAGAACAATGATGAGAAGAAGGTAAATGTACTGTATAGGATGAGAACCGGAGGATGCAGATTAAAGGGTTAGTAGATATGAGTCTTGAGATGCTACAGTTAAGATTTCAGAGGTCCGCATGAAGATCTGAAGGAGTTGTGGCTGCCGGTATAGAACCGGGTCCGGCAAGTATCCGGAGGTGACAGAGGATCACAAAAAGGTCCGGTGAGGTCCGGAATTGTATTATCATAATCTGCGGATTGGAAGGAGTGTTTGAGATGTCCTTGTGATGTGTCATCCTGATTTGTGTGTGATTTGGAGGTCCGGAAGTACCTCTTGCATTATGACAGTGGCGACAGACTGTGTTCTTGAAGTTCCGGATGAGGAAGACAAGAGATCCCAGTAAGCAGAGGAAGTGTGGATGTATCCGGACATTCAGACAGGCTTGTGAAGGTTCTTGGATCATGTTTAGGTTGTGTTATTGGTCCGCATTGATGATAGAGCTCGGAATTGAAGTTATTCTTCCGGATGAAGTTATTGCTCTGTTTAGCCGACCGGATGAGTTGTTCATCCTGCGAATGTTCTTGTGATGGCCGACCGGATGTGTTATTCATCTTGCGGATACTCCTATGGTTGTTTGTCGACTTAGATGCTTGTTCCTAAGTCGATGTCTTGTATAAATAATGATTTGTGAATTCATTTCAGTGTGTGGTGTGAAGATGAGCATGATATAGCGAAGAAAGGTGCGAAAGGCAGAGCAGAGATTGTTGGGCTTAATTGGAACTGATCCGGACATGGTAGAGATGTCATTCTCCAGTTCAAGACTGTGATTTTCATCACTTTGTAGACAGTGTGTCTCCTTGTAGGCAGTGGGCCTCTTTGTGAGCAGTGTGCTCGGGGCAGTGAGCCCTTATTGGCATGTGCCATTCATTTTTCTTTATTCTTCTAACAGAGAATAATTCTTGGGTTAATCACCCCGTGGTTTTTCCCTTAACCGGGTTTTCCACGTCAAAATCTTGGTGTTCAATGTGTTGATGCTTATCTGCTCTTATGTTTATGTATTATGCTTCCATGAATGATTATTTGATATGCTGCTAACTAACAACAGAGAATTAAGTGTTTGAAATAGAAGAAGTTCTATACAACTGATTCACCCCCCCCCCTCTCAGTTGTATGCCCTAGATCCAACAATTGGTATCAGAGCCAAGTTCCTCTGACAAGAGCTTAACCGCTTGAGGAGATCCAGGATGTCGTCATACAAGAAGGATAGTCTGAAGTTCGATGGAACCAACTTCACTCTCTGGAAAGGTCGCATGAAGTGTCACTTGGAATGCATGGGAAAAGCATACCTGGGTATGATTTCAAAACCATATGTACCTCCACAAGGTGGTCCGACAACTCTGAATGAAATCACAGAAGCTGAAAACAATCTGCGGACCAAGGAAGCTCTTCTAAGCGCATTGAATGACTCAGATCTCTCGAATGTCATTGACCTACCAACTGCATATGAGATCCTAACTAAACTGGAACTTCTGTATGAAGGAGATGAGTTTGTCAAAAGTGCAAGGTTGCAAAGTCTGAAAGGGAAATTTGAAAGATTGAAAATGAGAGAAGATGAGAACATCACTACCTTTATGCCAAGAGTAAATGAGCTGGTATGTGGAATCAGAAATGCTGGTGGAACTTTAGATGAAAATGAGATTGTCTGCAAAATCCTTAGATCCCTTCCTGCTGCCTACAAAATCAAAGTTGCTGCCATTGATGAATTCAGAGCCCACACAACTGTCACAAGAGAACAACTGGCTGGCAAACTAGCTGCATTTGAAATGACCGAGTTTGGAGATGATCCTCCCAAGACTGAATCTGCTTTCAAAGCCAGTGCCTATGTGAAAGGCAAACAGAGATTTGATCCGGGTGAAAACTCATCAAAGAAAATGTCATGGTATGATCAAGCAAGAAGAGACATGGAAGAAGAAGAAGCAGAAACAGCTCAACTTGAAGCCCTCATTGCAAAGAGACTACCAAGAGGATCCGGTAAGTATGAAGGAAAACTACCCTTTAAGTGTTTCAACTGCAATAAGATTGGTCATTTTGCCTCAAGATGTCCGGAGAGATCTGCAAGATCTAATACTCACAGACAAAGGTTTCAAAAGAATTGCTATTATGTTCATGAAGAAGATGACAATGAAGGAGTAACAGATGATGAATCAGAACCAGGAAGCAAATCCGGAAATGAGTGGGTGTTTATAGCCATCAAAGAAGAAGATCCCTTGCTCTCTGAATCTGTCAATCACAAAGTTGTTGAAAAAGCCTTGGCTGCTCAAGTGGAAGAAAAGGATGATTGGGTTATTGACAGTGGATGTTCTCACCATATGACTGGTGACAAGAATAAGTTCTTAGACTTGGAAAGATATGAAGGAGGAATGGTAAAGTTTGGTGACAATTCTGCTGGCAGAATCAGAGGTAGGGGAACTATTTCCTTTGATGGTAAGAGCAAAACAGGAAATGTACTGTATGTTGAAGGATTGAAGCACAATCTTCTCAGTGTTGGTCAGTTAGTGGACAAAGGCTATGATCTCCGGTTCAAGAATGGAAAATGCAGAATCTTTACAAGCTCCAGAACTGAAATTGCATCCGGTACTCAGACAAGAGGTAACATCTTTCATCTGGTTGGTTCAAATAAAAGTTGTTTATTTGTTCAAATTGATCAGAGTTGGTTATGGCATAGAAGAATGTGTCATGTAAATTTTGATAACATTATCAAAATAAGCAATACTCAGGCTGTGAGAGATCTTCCAAAATTGATAAAACCTACAAATAGTGTGTGTAAAGAATGTCATTTAGGCAAACAAAGCAGAGTCTCTTTTAAAAGCAAAGATCAGTCTTCTACCGGATTATTGGAATTAGTACATACTGATCTATGTGGTCCGACAAGAATCAAGAGTCTGCAAGGTGATAGATATTTCATGTTGTTAATTGATGATCATTCCCGGATGATGTGGGTTACCTTTCTAAAAGAAAAATCAGAAGCTTTTGAGAAGTTCAAAATCTTCAAAGCTATGGTGGAGAATCAAACCGGATTAAAACTAAAGTGTCTAAGGTCTGATAGAGGTGGTGAATTTACATCTGGTGAATTCATTGACTTTTGTGAGAAACAGGGTATAAGGAGACAGTTGTCTGCTCCTAAGACTCCACAGCAGAATGGAGTAGTTGAGAGAAAGAACCGGACCATCCAGGAAGCTGCTAGGACAATGATGTTGGAAGCAAATGTTCCTCAAATGTTTTGGAAAGAAGCTATCAGCACTGCAGTCTACACTCTCAATCGAGTTCAAATCAGAAACAACACCGGTAAGACCCCCTATGAACTCTGGTTTGGCATCATTCCTACTGTGAAATATTTCAGAGTATTTGGTAGCAAGTGTTATATTAAAAGAGATGAAGATCTAGGAAAGTTTGATGCTAGAAGTGATGAAGGAATTTTCTTGGGCTACTCCACTCAAAGCAAAGCATACCGGTGTTACAATAAGAGATTGAGGAAGATGATAGAAAGCACCAATGTAAAAGTTGATGAAGGAATTGAGAAGCCCTCAAGATTTTATGAGTTTGATGAAGATGACCAAGACAGTGTTCAAGGACCTCAATCCTCTCCGGTGAGACAGAGTCAGCCTGATCCGGTAAATCAAGAAGAAGAGTTAGATTTGAATGAGGCTGATCAAGAAACAGCAGTGCCGGATACTCCCAAAATTCCAAGGTATGTAAGACTGAATCACTCTGAAGATCAGATCATAGGTGACAGAAGCAAAGGTGTACAAACTAGAAGGAATATTGCTCAAGATCAGAATGAATGTTGTCTGATTTCAAAGATTGAACCTAAAACAATAAATGAAGCCTGCAATGATGAAAACTGGACCAAAGCAATGGAAGATGAACTGATGCAAATTGAGAAAAATCATACTTGGGATCTTGTTCCCAGACCTAGAGACAGGAATGTAATTGGAACCAAGTGGGTCTTCTGGAACAAACTAAATGAAGCTGGTGAAGTAATCAGAAACAAAGCTAGATTGGTCTGCAAAGGCTACTCTCAAATAGAAGGAATTGACTTTGAAGAGACTTTCGCTCCGGTAGCAAGAATTGAAGTAGTCAGATTACTTCTTGCATTTGCTGCCTTCAAAGACTTCAAGGTATATCAGATGGATGTCAAGTCTGCCTTCCTAAATGGTGATCTGGAAGAAGAAGTCTACATTGAACAACCGGATGGATTTCAATTGTCTGATAATAATGATATGGTCTGCAAGTTGAAGAAAGCTTTGTATGGATTGAAGCAAGCCCCAAGAGCATGGTATGAAATGTTGGATAAGCATCTTGTACAGATTGGATTCAACAAAGGTACTGCTGACAGCAACTTATATTTCAAAATTGATCATGAAAACATTCTGATTGTTGAAGTGTTTGTGGATGATATCATTTTTGGAGGAAGAGATAGTATGTGTAAAACTTTTGCAAATCAGATGAAAAGTGAGTTTGAAATGTCTATGCTTGGTGAAATGAATTTCTTCTTGGGTCTGCAAATTACTCAAACAAAAGAAGGGATCTTCATTTCTCAGACCAAATATGTGAAAGAATTGTTAAAGAAATTTGGTATGGAGGACTCAAAGCCTATGAACACTCCTATGGCAACTGGATGTAAGTTAAGCAAAGATGATGATTCTCCAAAGGCAGATCAGACAAAGTATAGATCAATGATTGGTGGATTGTTGTATCTCACTCAAACTAGACCAGATATAATGCAAGCTGTTGGTCTTGTGGCAAGATTCCAGGCTGATCCTAGAGAATCTCATGTTATGGCAATCAAAAGAATTTTTAGATACTTGAAAGGGACAGTTGAGTATGGTCTATGGTATCCTAGAGATCCGGATTTCTCTCTTCATGCTTACACAGATGCAGATTGGGCAGGAGATGTGGATGACCGGAAGAGCACTAGTGGTGGAGCATTCTTTTTGGGGAAGAGATTGGTTTCTTGGCTAAGCAAGAAACAAGATGCAATATCTCTGTCTACAACTGAAGCAGAATACATTGCAGCAGCAGGTAGTTGTACTCAAATCTTATGGATGAAGCAGATGCTAAGAGACATCAAAGTTGAATATGAGGAGCCTATCACAATTTTCTGTGATAATTCAAGTGCAATTAATATTTCCAAGAATCCGGTATTGCATTCTAAGACTAAGCACATATCTATCAAATTTCACTTTTTGAGAGAACAAGTAAACAAGGAAGAAGTCAGATTGGAGTATGTTCCCTCCAAGGATCAGATTGCAGATATCTTTACAAAACCTCTTCCCAAGGACTCTTTTGAATATCTCCGGGAGAAGTTAGGGGTCATGGCCCCTCCGGTGATGAACTAAGATGCACTGATGTGCATCAGTCCGGTGGCTATCACAGTCATATCTTGTGATCCGGACTAATGGAGAGCTGCAACTAAGGGGGAGCAGCTGGTATGATTCTGATGCATGAGAATTGCAAGTATGAGCCCTTTGCCATTGATGTCAAAGGGGGAGAGAAGACATGTGAAAAACAAGTGGTTGATGATCAAAGGGGGAGCAGCAAAGGAAGACATGTGAAGAGTTGTTGTTGATAGGGGGAGCTGTGACAGAAAAGAGAAGTTCTTGTCTTGATGGTTTTTCACATCATATGTTGCCATCAATGACAAAGGGGGAGATTGTTGCAAGTATGAGGTTATCTAGTGTTGTCATTGATGTCAACATACTCATATTGCATTGACAAGAAGGATTTGATGAGCTGTGTGCTGAGGATATTGAGAAAATTAGTCTCAGTCAGGAACAGTGAAGAACAGTGATGAGAAGAAGGTAAATGTACTGTATAGGATGAGAACCGGAGGATGCGGATTAAAGGGTTAGTAGATATGAGTCTTGAGATGCTACAGTTAAGATTTCAGAGGTCCGCATGAAGATCTGAAGGAGTTGTGGCTGCCGGTATAGAATCGGGTCCGGCAAGTATCCGGAGGTGACAGAGGATCACAAAAAGGTCCGGTGAGGTCCGGAATTGTATTATCATAATCTACGGATTGGAAGGAGTGTTTGAGATGTCCTTGTGATGTGTCATCTTGATTTGTGTGTGATTTGGAGGTCCGGAAGTACCTCTTGCATTATGACAGTGGCGACAGACTGTGTTCTTGAAGTTCCGGATGAGGAAGACAAGAGATCCCAGTAAGCAGAGGAAGTGCGGATGTATCCGGACATTCAGACAGGCTTGTGAAGGTTCTTGGATCATGTTTAGGTTGTGTTATTGGTCCGCATTGATGATAGAGCCCGGAATTGAAGTTATTCTTCCGGATGAAGTTATTGCTCTGTTTAGCCGACCGGATGAGTTGTTCATCCTGCGAATGTTCTTGTGATGGCCGACCGGATGTGTTATTCATCTTGCGGATACTCCTATGGTTGTTTGCCGACTTAGATGCTTGTTCCTAAGTCGATGTCTTGTATAAATAATGATTTGTGAATTCATTTCAGTGTGTGGTGTGAAGATGAGCATGATATAGCGAAGAAAGGTGCGAAAGGCAGAGCAGAGATTGTTGGGCTTAATTGGAACTGATCCGGACATGGTAGAGATGTCATTCTCCAGTTCAAGACTGTGATTTTCATCACTTTGTAGACAGTGTGTCTCCTTGTAGGCAGTGGGCCTCTTTGTGAGCAGTGTGCTCGGGGCAGTGAGCCCTTATTGGCATGTGCCATTCATTTTTCTTTATTCTTCTAACAGAGAATAATTCTTGGGTTAATCACCCCGTGGTTTTTCCCTTAACCGGGTTTTCCACGTCAAAATCTTGGTGTTCAATGTGTTGATGCTTATCTGCTCTTATGTTTATGTATTATGCTTCCATGAATGATTATTTGATATGCTGCTAACTAACAACAGAGAATTAAGTGTTTGAAATAGAAGAAGTTCTATACAACTGATTCACCCCCCCCCTCTCAGTTGTATGCCCTAGATCCAACAATATCCTGTCCTGCAGATTTGGTGGAGTGTTTAGGAAGTCAATGTGAAGTGTCAACTCAATTGGTTAGTGGTCTGGAGGTCCGCAAGCATCTATTCCAATATGACAATGATGACAGACTGTGTTCTTGAGGTTCTGGATGAAGGAGAGAATGATTTCAGTAAGTAGTAGTGTGGATGTTTCTGGTGATTCAGGAAAGCTTGTGGAGGTCTTTGGATTGTTTCCAATTCATGTTGGTGGTCCGCATTGAAGATTGAACTAGTAATTGAACAATTACTTCCGGATGATGATGTTCTTCCTGAGTCCAGCCGACCGAATGAGTTACACTTCTTGCGGATGATCTTGAAGATGATCTATGAAGAATGGTGTGTTCCCAAAGAAGGATTGAAGTCTCAGATCTATGTGCCCGACAACAGGTTGATCTGCATGAAGTCCTTTTGTAATAAGTCATGTTGTATTTATGTATTTGCTCTATAATGTATGCCGACTTGGATGATTATCCCTAAGTCAATGTCTTGTATACATAAAGAGGTGTAAGGTCATTTCAATTGTATTGTGGAGATGAGAGTGTGGTAGAGAGGAGTAGAGCGAAAGGCAAAGCAGAAGTATTGAGCCTAAATGGAACTAACTCAAGCATGGTGAAGATGCTATTCTTCAGTTCAAGTATGTGATACTTATTATTCTGTAGACAATGTGTCTCTTGTAGGCAGCGAGCCTCTTGTGAGCAGTGTGCTCGGGCAGTGAGCCCTAATTGGCATGTGCCATTTTGTTCTTTCTATTCTTCTAACAGAGAATACAATGTTGGGTTAGTCACCCTGTGGTTTTTCCCTCAACTGGGTTTTCCACGTCAAAATCTTGGTGTCATATGTGTTAATATGTTTCTGCTCTTGATTTGTTGCATTAAGTTTCTATGATTGATTTATTATTATGCTGCTGAATTAAGGAAAGGAATTAAGTGATTAAATTGCAAGAAAGTTTCTGACAACTGATTCACCCCCCTCTCAGTTGTCTTCCCTAAATCTAACAGGATACATGAGATTGATTGAGTTGTTAATTTTAGATCAAATGCAGCTAATTCTACATGTGTGGGAGCATGACATAGTCAACTCCATATTAGGCATCAAAAATCATGTGAACTGGAAGAAAAAATGGGCAAAAACAGAGCTTTTTTAAGTGAGAAACTCAAGTTTTTTTGTGGCTAGAAATGCAACAGGGTCACTCATCCCTTTTGCCAGTAGGGTCACCCCTAGGCAATCTTGGGTCACCCGGGGGAGATCCATACAAAATGGGTTTTTTGGATGAACTGCATGGTGGGAGATCATAGAAGAGGGAAAAAGGAGGTGTTCTGCCTCCAAAAATAGGTCAATCATGTGCAAGAATCGAAATCTCCACTTGAACTGTAGGATCTCCTAGGGGAGAGCTAAAAATAATAGGGGGAGATTTGGATTGGTTGAGTGAAACTAAAAACTGAAAGTTGGAGATGGATAGGGGGACTTCTAGAAGGCTTCTAGGGGGTGTAGAGGATGAAAAACATAGGGGAAAGGTGAAAACTCACCTACAATATGTTTACAAGGCTTAGGAATAGGGTCAAAAGCTTAGAAAATGCAAATCAACAAGTGTCGCAAAAAGTGTCGAAAAGCGTCAAAAACGGGGAGAGAGAGAAAACGACAAAGAGGAAACAACACTAGACAAGAAAGAAGACATGCCATCAAGAGGATTACTGCTTAGAGGACATTATTTCACACTTACATATACGTGATAAGGATTAAAATCATCATAGGGGTCCTCATGGAGGCTGTAGTCTACATGAAAGGTAGTTACTGTTCCCGAACTAGGCCTTACCTGTTGTCAATTTTCTTGCAATTGTACCTACAATAACTAGTATTAGTCCAGCATCTGAATATATCAAAATGAATAATGAAAACTAAAATGATGAACTTACCATAGATCGTTTGAGTTTGACTAGTTGTTTGCTTTTGTCGGTGAGACCTATAGGAATGAATGCACACAAAATGATGCACAAAAGATGCAAAAAAATAGATAACATGCTAAGCTAGAGAGGAGAATAAATTCTCCTTTTATTGCAGATTTTGAAGAGCATATTTGATTTTTTAGGGATTTTTGATGTTTTACAATTTTTTAGGTTTTTTTGATTTTTCTAAATTTTTATGGTTTTTGTAGAGATTTTGCAAAGGTTTGATTTGACACTCCTTGAGGTCTTTGGAAGACACCTATATTTAAGATATTTATCCTTTCCCCCTTGCATGGGGGGACTCGTGTACTTGATTACACAATATTGTTCTTTTGACTTGTTGGAGGAGTGACTTATGCTCAGACATTGTTTTACACTTTATTGTTACAAGACTTTGTTTGATGAGATACATACATAGATTTAGTCGACATCTTGTAGTTCACTTTCCCTCTTGTGCATATGGCTAGCTAGAGCTTTTATTTTTTTATGAGAATGTATACCTAAGATGATCACATATGGATGATGCAATTTGTTATATATATGAATGCAGGTGACGATATGCAGATGAAAGAACACAAGCAATGCTGAAATGAAATTTTTACTTCTATGGAATGCCATGAGTTATGACATTGACTTTATTGCTTTGAAACTCTTTTTTTGATTTTGATATGAATGCATTGTGGAACAAACAACATGACTACTCTTTAGTATGATTTTCAATCTAGGGGATTGCGAGTTGTCTTGACATAAGAAACCTATTCAAGGTTGTGAGATGGGATTTAGAACTCAAGTGGAGAGCGAGAGTGAAAAATGGAGTGCTTCTAATTTTGGGTTTTGCTAAAGGCTAAACACTGATCCTTATCTAGATAAGGCAATTTGACAAGCTTTCAACTTAGATAAGTGACAAATTTTATTGGTGTTCACTAGACTTAGATCATAGATGGCAAGCAAGTTAGACCAGGGGTAAGGATAAAATAGGAAAGAATAAGGGTCCCTAGGTAGAAGATGATCCTAGAGACTACTAGACCCTTGGCTTTGCTCAGCTGGTGTGTGTGTGGGCTTTGTACCTTTCTTTCTCTGTTAGAATGTCACCCTTGAGGCTTTGAGCCTAGACTGATCTCCACTCAAGAGTATGAACATTCAACAATCTTCTCTCTTTCACTCTTTTTTTTGTATCTCTCTTTTTTTGCTTTTCACATTTTTTGTATTTTCCTCACTTGATTTTTCTCATTTTTTTGGATTTTTGACTTTTCAAGAAATGAATGCTTTTGGAACTTTTGATATGCAAGCTTGATCTCTCAATTCTCACTTTTCAACACTCTTATTTTGATTACTCATTTTTTTATTCACTCAAATTTTAGATTGCTTCCTTCATAGTTTTGATCCTCCTGACATTTTTGGCCAAGAAAGATAAGGGGCTGAGTGCCACCTAAAGTTTTTATAATCTGTTTGGACTTCTCTTCTACTAAGGAAGAATTGGGAAGGTCTACTTGCAAGCTTCCTTTGAACATTGTAGGTTTGAATACTAACTTTTGTTTAGACCTAACATCTTGACTCATTAAGACTAAGATCAGTGTAAAGCTAAAAGCTAGGCTTTGATTAGAATCACGGGAATGAAAATAGAATAATGGTGATTGTGGAGATGGGGAATCTCTAGGTCCTGAAAGGATGACATATACCTAGGCAACCTTAGACTCCTTTCTGAAATGAAAATAATATAAGAACAAGTCATTCACTATAATGCAAGATGAACATAATGAAACTGAAATGCAAGAAACAAATTCTTTTTGTGATTTTGATTTTTATAATTTTTTTTGTATTTTTTTTGTTTTATGATTTTTATGAGATGCTAAGATCTTCTCCTTCCATAATGCACAAGAGGTAGCATCGTTTATGACATCTTTTTTTAACTATTTCTGGACCTATCCAATTTGGTTTAAACTTCACTTGGAAGTCTTTGCAAGGACACTCGAAGACTTGGTGTAAAAATGTCCTTGTATTCATTGAGGAGTTTTGTGTACTCACATGTTTCATTGTTTGATGATTTGCCCCCTAACTTTACCATTTTCTTTTCTTGTCGAGTCCCCATGTTTGTTTTAAACTTTTTAGGGGCAAATGTTGTTGGTGCTGACTCTCCTAGTTTCTATTTGGATTTTTGTTCTTCTTTATTCATGATTTCCATTATATGAATATTTTTATTTGGATTGATTGGAATGGCCACTAAGTTGAATGGAGCATAAGACTTTGTTGAGTGGAGATCAAAGGGGAATTCTCCTATTGCCCCCTTTCCTAAACATTTTGAGGTCTTGGCTATGTTTAAATTTTTTTTTGACATCTCTCCTTTTTCAAAAGTGTTGATTTTTGGGTCACTAATGGTTTCCATGGTCTTTCCCTTTTTTTTTACTTGTTCAACTCTATAATGGTTGAAAGGATTAGAATCTCCTTTGATGATGTAGGTTTGTCCCATGTGCAAGAAGTGGATTTCTTGAAATAATGTGGAGGGAATGACCCTAATCCTATGGATCTAATGTCTTCCTAGGATCATGTTCTAAGTGGTTTCTTCATTGATGACATAAAATTTAGTTGGGAGGGTCTTGGAACCTAATGTGATTTGAAGATTGACCTTACCCATGGTTCAAATGTTTGGGTTATTGTGAATTCTAAGGATGGAAGTTTGTTTTGTGATTTGAGTTCATCATAACCCATTCTTTGAAGAAGTGAAAAGGAGGCCATGTTGATTGCAGATCCATCATCAATCATTACATGTTTAATGGAATGATCTTGAATTTGGACTATCAGATGGAGGGGGAGATCACCCTTTTTAGCTATGTCATTATTTGAGGGTAAATTTTCAAAATCAAATGTCAAAGAAGAACACTTTTCACTTGGAGTGTTTTGAAATAGGCAGCCTAGATCTAAGGCTTTGAGGAAAGCGTTCTTGTGTGTAGGAGAACTCTTGATAAGTTCTATCATGTGAGAAAAAATTTGAATGATCAGAGGTGTCATCTGGTTGCTCTGGTCCTTGGGTGACACAAATTTCTTGATCTTTATCTAGTTCCACAAGGCCTAAGGTGTTTTGATCAAAGGTGTTGGGACTAAGTTCTTCATCTTGTGAGAATGTGTCCATGAATTCTTTTTGATGATGTTTTGGGAGGTTTGATATGAAGCGATGGTACCCCCGACATTACTTGATCTCATGCCCCCTTCTCTTGTGAAATGAGCAATATTTATCATGATTGTGGTCTCAAGGTTTATGATGATTGTTGTATGACCTCTTATTGATTCTCAAGGGATAGTTGTTGGCATTTTCACTTCTAAAATTTGTATGACTATTGTAATCACAATTGTTGTTATTTCTAGGTGGTGAGGTGTTTGTTGACTCATCTATGTCTTGATCATTTGTTGAGGATTTGTCATTTGGATCATGCTTTATCAACCTCTCATTGGAATCATACTCCCTTCTTCCGCTATCAATAGTGGCTAGGTCAATTCTAAGGGCACTTTCAAGTGCTTCTTCATATGATTTTTAAGGGAGTTTTTGGGATGTTTGGTGCACTTGTTGAAGAATAGAGAACTTTCCTCCATAGTGGGATAAAATGTGCAACCGACTCATTGGCTTCTTGTTTGTTTGTTAAAATTTCTCGTATTCCTGTCTTGACTAGTTTATTCATGTTGAAGGCTGCCACAAACTGATCGATGAGTTGCCTAAAAGAGTGGATTGATGCTTCTGGAAGTTGATAGTACCCATCTAGAGCAATACTCTCTAGAGTCTTTGAAAACATATTTGCTACCACCCATCCCAAGGAAGGAGTTCTCGCACTACTACAATGTAGGCCTTGATATGAGAGTTGGGATCACCCTCTCCTTTAAATTTTGGAATCTTAGGGAGAGGCTGTGGTATTATAACCTGACGAATGTTGTAGTTAAGAGGCTCCTTTAAATACTCGAGGTATGTTCCTAGGAGGGGGTATGTGTAGAGGATTTTGTTCCTCCAAACATTAGCCTTTCAAGTGGAGCTTTTTGTTTTTGTTGAAAGGGTATGCTAGATTGTTGATATCCTAAAAAAGTTGGATGACTAGATGGTGTCATGTTTATGTTTTGAAGATTGGGTGGGATAATTTGTGGTTGATCTTGTATCATAGGAATCCCACCTATTTGATTGAGACTTGTCATGTTAGATTGTGAGGGCAAGGGAGGCCTGAATGTTTCATGGAAGCTTGGATGAGGGGTATTTTGTGTTGCCCCTTGGTTTGATTTGATCTTTTCAATGAAATGATTTCCAATGCCCTAGGTTTTTCCTCAATTTTGTTTTGGCAATCTTGTTCAACCCTCCTAGCCCTAAGTGTCTTGATTCATTGGACTAAACTTTCTATAAGGTCTGTGAGTGAGGCTTTGTCCATTCTTTGAGTTTTTCCACCTTGAGATGGATTGCTTTGCATTGAGGTTTGAGTGACCCTATTTGTTCTTTCTGATGAAATTTCACATGTTGTGGACCTTTTATCTTGATGTACTATGTGGAGGGGTTTCTGTGCCCCCAAAGCTTCTTGCAATATTTTCTTTTGATGGCTCACCTTAGTGGCCATTTTCATATTATTGGTTATGGGTTGGTCTTGTTGATGGATCTTAGACTGAACACTCACTTGGTACGTTTTGATTTTGTCAATGTTGTGGGGATCTTGTTGGATCCCCTTTGAGTCTTTGGAGCTTGATTGATTCAAAATTGAAGCTATTAGATCTGAACATGTGCTACTTTCATTAGAGGGGTGATTCCCTTGAGCTTCTTGTAAGTTCTCTTGACAACATACTTCATTGTCCATTTCAGTGGCCATTTTTTTATGGCTTGTTATGGGTTGATCATCTTGATGGATCTGAGATTGATTGTTCATTTTTCATCTTTTGATTTGGTCAACATTGTCAAGATCTCTTTGGATCTGTGTTGAATTTGTAACTGTACTCGAGGGGACATTCCCTTTGACTTTTTGCATGAAACATTGTGAAGTGTGAAAAAATGTGAAAGAATCGATCCCACAAAGATTTGTTGAATGAAGATGAAAGTGGGATCTTTGCACTGAAATGTGAAAAGCTCAACCAAAAGGTTTTTTCTCTTCACGTCAGGTCACCAAAATATGTACGCTCAAAATTGCAACTCCAGTTGCCTGGGGCTGTTAGGTCAAATTTCAGTACACACACAGACCCTTCCCTCCTTGCCATGGGGTGATCCATCATGTCACTCTCATTTTCATGGAAGTAGCTAGTCGAGAGGAGGTGAGACACGATAGGGGTCTAGCTCATTGGAGAGCTAGACTTCACGGAGAGGGGTTGACAAGTTCTGTGGCCTTTGTTGCTGTGTGCTAAGTTGAATGTTTCATTCAATGGCAGTTGTTGTAGAGATAACCGTATGACCCGAAGGTTCACTAGTTTCTCTTCTCCTATTGGGGTTTCTTCTATTCCACCTTTGTGTGGGTAAGCAGTTACTCTTGTTAATGTCCTCTTGTCTTTCAATTTGTTGAATGAGTTCTTGTTATATTTGGAGTTGTCTTTGTTCTTCTATCAATAAGAGGACAAATGGATCTTGTTGTGGTAAAGTAAATGTCTCTTGCTGTTGTCGTGGATTGATTTCCTCAATCTCACCGAGGATAGTCCTCGCCCACCACTACAACATAACAGGCCATTAGCACCTAAAATAGCACCAGATTTTAGTGTAATTGAGCTTAGAAATTGGACACTTTTCTCTGTGCAACTTTGCATTCTTACTTCGACACCAGATTTAGCGCTGTATTTAGTGCTGACTTTAGCACCGAAAAGTAATAACCGGATTTGGCATCAGATTTAGCACCGGATTTGACACCCAATTGGGCTTCTAATTTTGCTTCTGGTTTGGCTTCCAGGTTTGCTTCTATTTTTGCTTCCAGTGTTGCTTCCGATTTTGCTTCCAATTTAGCACCGAATTTGGCACCCAATTTGGCTTTCGATTTTGCTTCTGGTTTTGCTTCTTGTGTTGCTTCCAGGTTTGCTTCAGGTTTTTTTTCTAGTTTTGCTTCTAGTTTTACTTCCAATTTCGCTTCCCATTTTGCTTCCAATTTAGCATCGAATTTGGCACCCAATTTGGCTTCCAGTTTGGCTTCTGATTTTGCTTCTTGTGTTGCTTCCAAGTTTGCTTCCAGTTTTACTTCCCATTTTCTTTCCAGATTTGCTTCCAATTTAGCGCTGGATTTGGCTTCCAATTTTGCTTCTGGTTTGGCTTCTTGTGTTGCTTCTAGTTTTACTTCCGGTTTGGCTTCCAATTTTGCTTCTGGTTTGGCTTCTTGTGTTGCTTCTAGTTTTACTTCTAGTTTGGCTTCCAAGTTTGCTTCTAATGTTGCTTCTGATTTTGCTTCCAGGTTTGCTTCAGGTTTTACTTCTAGATTTGCTTCCATTTTTTCTTCCAAGTTTGCTTCCAATTTTATTCCAATTTAGCACCGGATTTGGCACCCAATTTAGCTTCCATTTCTGCTCCCATTTTTGCTTGTAATTTTTCTCTCAGTCGTGCCTCGTATTTTTCTTCTTGTATGGCGTCTAAAATAGCTTCTTTTTTGGCTTCCTAATTGATGCCAAGTTTTTCTTCCATTATGACCTCCTTTGATGATTTGGGTTTTGCTTCCAATTTAACAAGATAATTATTATAAAATAACAAGATATTTATTTTAACATGATCATCATCTATAATTAAAACAAGTGAGTCAAATATCTATAATTTAATTGAATTTGACAACATCCATCCTGTAGTAAATTAAAATCATCATATGTAATAAATATCATCCAAAAATTATCGACCAATTTCAATATATATAAATTGACAATTCAATACTGATAAGATAATCATCATATATAACTAAAACAAGTGAAAGTCAAATATGCTAGTAGATCAATAACATGTCAAAATGATACATGTCCAACAGTTGACATAAGTCAAAATGATACATGTACAAATGATATAAGTAAAAATGATAAATTATGTAACTCAAAATGATACAAGTCAAGATGATACATGTCCAAATGATATAAGTCAAATTGATACACATGAAAATGATACAACTCAATAATATGGTACTGCAGGCCGTGAAAATGATACATATGATAGTAACCATGAAAAGAGGCATCATAATGATATATCAACAATGATCCATGATGTAGTCTATATGATCATGAATGTCCCTGGCTACTACCAACAACTGCCTCATCATCATCATCACCATCGTGATCATTATCATCATGATCATCATCATCGTCATTGGCCTCGTTGTCTTCTGTATCTACATCATCATCATCCTCTGCCATGTGATCTATACCAGAACCAATATAATCTAGATCTATATCATCAGGATCATCTTCATCTTCTGGAAGACCCGTGTTTTGCAAAAAAAAACATTTAAAATGAAAAGTTATTATTTATTTCATGTAATAATTTATTTTTCTGTTATATATCTAATATTCCAACATATGAAATGAAACCATAATAAAATTACATCATATCAAAGTGCACATACCATAATAAAATTTCAAAAAAGTTACAGCTAATATGTCATTCCAATGATGTAAAACATGTAACAATTCTAATAAACGTTACTAAAGATCATAAAAAAAATTTGTTATACAATTTAACTATCAACTGTAAATTCTATTACATAACCTTAAGTGCCACAAATTGCATGGTCAATGTATGTTCTTTTTCACTATTAATCTAATAACCTGCATTAGATAGAAACATTATAGAGTTTTTAAGTAGCAGTTGATTAAATTCTCTTACATGTCATTAATGAATGAACAATTTTTTTTCAATAATTATTTATCTTAAGGTTCATGAGTAACCTTAAGATAAAGGTCTAATAGTTATTCCATGGGGCATGTTTAACAAACCAAATGCAATTGCCAACTTTTCACGATGGTGGCAAAGAAATAATTCTTTTTCCCATCCTTCCACAACATTAAGTAAATTCTTGAATCTGGAAAATACCTTTCCGCCTTCATCTTCCAATCCAATTTCTCCAACTTTGCATAGGTCTCCTTTGTCTATGGATGTGATCTATCTCCTACACAAAAAAACATGTACCATTTTATGCCCTTCAATCAAACTGTATTCAGGCATTTTTTTAATTCCTCTATCTTTCATCAATCTCCTTACCTCACCACACCTGCCCACTTGTGGATAGATGTTTGAGAGAAGAACATAAGTTGTACAAAATTTTTAGGATCCAAATAAAAAAGTAGTGTTGCTGTAAATACTCCTAAGCCTATATTCATATGTGATCTATAGGCACCAAGAGAACACATGCATACAACCAACACAGATTTAACATGTATCTCAATGATAAAGTTTAGGGTGTCTTCAAGATAGCCAGCAATGGAAAGGAGATCAACCATGCACGTAAACATAGAGGCCCTAGTTAGTAGGTTGTATGGGGAGAAGGATGCTTCTCATTTTCAAGAATCCTAAGTCTCATTGCTACATATGTTTCTTAAAGAAGGGCCAATTTTAAAATAGGTAGTTATTTTGTCACTCACTTTGTGCAATGAAACGATGAGAGTCGAGTCTCCTTATATAACTATATATTTGCATACAACAACCTCCAATACAATAACACCATGCACACTTAACTTTATGGTACCTTAGCCCAGACATGATGCTACATAAATCTGAAGGTACATCCCACTAAAGATGTAATGCCATAGACCAGATACCACTGTACAGTATATATCACATCTATAGTAACAATTTCCTTCCAAATGTAGGGTTACAGTCTATGATTAACATGCATAGAACTTTCTAGTGTTTACAAGATAATTCCTTAGTCAACACCATACTAGTGTCCACAAGATGTTTCCACAATTAAAATACGAAATTAATGCTACTTTGCAAACAATAAGCAAGCCTTCGGAGAGCTTAAAGTTTCCATTTACATCCATGCACAATAACTTAATCAACCCTTAGGATTTTATGGACAATGAAACAGAAGGTCCTATATTCCATTTATAAGTTCTCTATCCAAATGACGCAGTGATCACAAGTACATAATATCTACTATTCTATGGGTAGTGCTCAGACATTCAAACATAGGGAAGTCCATACTAAGATAAATTTGTTCACAAACAGTCTCCAATTTAATAAATACTAGTTTGAAATCACATTTCTAAGTTAGTGCAAGTCATTACAATTAACTCAAGGGTTATTCTCATCAAATGAATGCCTTCACAATAGACTGTTCTAGTTACAAGTACAATACAACTATTGCAATGTTACACAACTGTATGCAATTGACAAAACCCATTCTTTCCAAGCATCAAATGGTAATCAAATACAATCATGTAGTGTTGTTTCAACATTGTATTCGATTGTGGCTTCAGTAATGTAAATTTCATAACTTTCGAGGGACTGTTGCGGGGCAAGTTGATCTGAACCAAGGATCGAAAACCATCCCAAAAGCCCACCTAGAAGTGGCATTATTAATCCCAAGAAGACCTCGTACCCACAATTGAGAGAGTGGACATATATAGGTGAAATACCAACACCATTATGGTTTACAACCATGTCAAAAAGATAACCATGAACCAGGCCAGGTTTCCTCAAGACTCATGGTATGTTGAAATGATAGCATTCTAGCAATTCTAGCCAGGGTTTGAAACTCCACCTCAAACTGTGACCAAATTAATGTAGCTTCCTTCATGATAGAAATCTAAAACACAATAACCAACAGTTTGCCACAGTTCGTAAGTCCCATGATCTTAAGTCTGAACTCTCACAGTTAACATTATTTTCCTCATCTAAACCCTTTAGCATAGGCTTTCACAAGACCACATACAGTTACACAAGTTAAAGGAAATGTTTCACCAAAATGGTTAGTGTAATTTTAAAAGAATGGATGATAAGGAGATTTACTTCAAAGAAAGGTTAGCTTAGTTGAAGAAGCCCAGTTGGCGATTTGAATCTTAGTCTCCAACCTAAACAACAAGACACTCAGCCAACATGATGAGCACACCCAAAGTCTCCCTTCCTCTAAATCACTTATAGTCCAACCATCAACCTTCCTTCCTCGACCCCAAGGTAAAAAAAAGAATTTCCCCCCAAAATGGTTCCCCACTCCTTCCTTTTCTCCCTCACATACCCCAAAACCAAGCACATTAAAGACTAGTACTTCCCAAAGTTGTTATGGCAGAGGAGAGTTAATGCCTATGCCAATGATGGCTCCTTCTCAACAAAAAAATGTGCATATTAAAATTTAAATGTACACTATTATATTTCAAAGGTTTGAAATATAACCAACAACGTAACTGTAATGCATGCCCCCCTTTAAGTCTTATAATAAAAAGGTTGGGAAACAAAGACTTGAGATAAACCCTTTGGTTTGTTCACTTAGGAGACCACCTGAAAACTCAATGATAATTACATCCACATGATCAACAAGAATGACAAGCAACCTATGAATAACAATCCACTTGAGTCAAAAAGACAAGAAGACCAATAGAAACCAAACACAACAAACAGAGTACAACTATATCTGTTTGTCTCAAGTATCACTCTATAACGTCTTCAAAGATTATTGAAACTCAACACAAGAAATGCAAATTGACATATTAACACAACAATATCCAACTAAGTTATTGAAAATCAACTATTGATACCTTATTCTCCATCCAGATTACAAAATCGGTCTATTTTTTGCTTTGTAACATTTTGTTTTCAAATTACATTGGTTGCCGGCCATATTTCTCCTCCTGTCAAAACATGGCACATGGACTAGTTAAACTAATTAATATGCAATCATTTACTTTTTCCTAGGAAATAAAAAAATATCATTTAACATATTAAATATACTTACAAATGTACAAATCAAGGCCTGTAAACCTTTCTAGCCACTGTGATGAGTGGCACAAAGTTTGTCAAGCCTAGCCTTGGAGGCCTTGTCCTGAAACATATACTAATTCAATTTAATTATGGACAAATAAAATTTAAAAATTGTTTAATAAATTTGATATAATCTTATGATCAAATTCAAATACCTGCGTACTCTCCTCACCAGACTTCCTCTGTGCATCAGACTTCTCATATGCTTTTAAAAGCTCTTTCCATACTTTAAGACTTACATCAATTGACCTTTTTTGAGCCTTTTATCAGGAGGGATTTCTTTTATCTTTTTTGTTTGGTTACACCAAAATCTCTTACAGTTTTGAGACATTTGTAGCTTTATTTTCTTTACAGATGAACCTGTGCCAAATTTAGTCTCCATGTCTTGGATAACTGCTTTTTGCAGGTGCATGGGTATCTTTGAGAATGGCAAGTGTAGACGATCAATTGGCCACAATTGGGAATTGGGGATACCTCATTATTCATACCAAATTAGCATCCAATTCGTTGTAATGAAACCCCAGTCCTGATACAACCTACACTAGGCACAATAAAGAGTTGAAAATAGAGGATACCATGTAGCTCATACCAAATTAACATTCAATCAATGATATCCTAAGAAGCCAATTTGTAAGAACCCCTACCAATTCTGCCCTATTTTTTTCATTGTTGTTGTGATTTTATGAATTTGTTTTTGTTTGTGTTTTTGATTGTTTCAATGCATGTAGGGTTTTGCCATGATATGATAACGTAATAGAAACATAATTGCATAGAAAACACACAACATAAATGACTGAAACTGAAATAGATGATTTCAAATTGAAGATTTGAAAGATGTGTCTTCAATTACATACCTAGATGATGAAATCATATCAATCACATACATACAAGGATGCTGATTACATGACAGTCATGGCTGATTACAAAATCAGACCTGATAATGATTACAAAAATGATCCTCAATGCCAAGAAACCTTTCTCCAAGATGTTGCGATTTCTTCCAATGATGGCTGCTTATGTTGTGAATATCTCCAATGAAGAAATGAAGTCAATGTCATTTCTATATGACTAATTTTAAGACCAGTAGCTACTAATAACAAATCTAATTGCAAGCCCTAGCTCAAAACAAGCCCAAAAATCCTCCAAAACTTGGTGGCTATGCCTAGGAATGGTGAGATTAGGGTTTAGATGGAATATATGTCAATGCAACCTCAATTTCCTACCACTAAACCTTCCGATCTGCACCTGCTATGAATTATCAGAGGTCTAAAACAAAAATCAAAATGCCAATAGTTGAAGTCAATCCCCAAAAATGCCCTCCTATGCAAAGCATTTCATCCACAAACCCTTGCCAAGCAATTATTGATGAAAATGTGCCAAATAGATCCTCAAATGTAAATCATAATGCCTTCAACTTGTAATAAACTTCAAACCTTAGCTGATATCAATTTCTCCTTTCAAGCCATAGTTGGTTGAAGATCCAAAATGCCAAGAAAACCTGCAAATAATCTCAATAATGAATCCCAAATGGATCCATCTCTCACTGCAGGATGAGTTTTCATCCAAAACACCAATGTCTAAGGGTTTTCATCCTTAGAACAAGCTGAAATGAAGTTGCAGCCAAGAGAAACTCTCCAAATATCAAAATGCCAATAACATAGAATGATGCAAATGACCTCCAAACTCCTTATTTAATATTATATCACTTGGGCACCCACATGAAATATATTTTAATGCATTTTGAAGTCTACCTCCATAATAAAATATTTTATTTTAATTTTCTTTTTAATTTTCACAAGTTGGGTAACCAACTTAGAGAGATAAAATAATAATATTTTATTATTTTCACTTTTTCACCTTGAACAACCACTTTTTGGCTTATAATACAATATTTTAATAAAGAAAATATTATATATTAGTCATTTGCCTTATTTTCTATTTTTCCATATTTTTCACCAATTTTCTCTTCTCTCATTAGGTCACTTTTCTCCTTGGCTAACTATTTTATTAATTTTGAATTTTCCACAAATACCACAAAAATACATAAAGTCATTTCCCAACTTCGTTTTGCCAAAGAAAAATAGTTGAAGTTACATAAAATAACATTCCATCCTCCAAACTTCAACTCTATCATTCCCTTACCACATGAATTAGCCTACGGGAATGGTGAATAGGCTAACTCTCTCCTCACTAGGTGATCATGCTAGAAATGGTGACATTACAATTCTCCCTTCTCAAGATTGCTTGTCCTCAAGCAATCACAAATTTGGATGCTATAAAATTTGTTCTCCTTCCCAAGTCGTATCCTCCAATAGCAAGTCTCTCCATCTCACCAAATACTCATGGATCATAATGTTCCTCAACCACCACTCCCTCATATCCATGATAGTATCAGGTACCATATCAAACTACCATCTTCATCAAGAGGTGGAAGATCTGGAGAAGAAACAACATGATGTCCAAGTGCTTTCTTGAGGCATGAAACATGAAAAACATTATGAATCTAACTATTTGTTGGCAACTCAAGCTCATATGCTACCTCTCCAACTCTCCTCACAATCCTATAGGGACCATAGAACATGGGCTTCAATTTTTTGGCACCACTCTTTTTCAATGTAGATTGTCTATATGACTGAAGGCACAAAAATACAAAATCACCAACCTCAAAAGTCCTCTCTACCCTGTGTCTATTAGCATACATCTTCTACTATTTCTGGGCCTGCTGAATATTATCCTTAAGTGCCTTAAGGAATCCTGACTATCCTGCATCAACTCCTTAGCTCTGGGAGCTCTGCTATCATCAAAGGTCTGGAAGACTATGAAATATAAAGCATCGTAACCATACAAGGCCCTAAATGGTGACATGCCAATTGACATGTGATAGGTGGTATTATGACAATACTTGCCCAAATGTAACCACCTAATCCAAGCAAGTTGCTTTCCCACAACATAATTACAAAGATAATCCCTCTACCCACTTATTCACTATCTCTGTCTGTCCATCTGTCTATGGGTGGTAACTAGTGCTTGGTGTCAACTCTATACCAAGCAATCATAATAGATCCTACCAAAACACATTGAGAAATCTGTTGTCTCGATCGCTAACAGTGGTCTTAGGGAGCCCATGCAATCTAAACACCTCTCTAAAAAATAACTCTTTAACCTACAGTGTTGAATAATCTTATGGTATCGCAAAGAAGTATGCATATTGGGTCAACCTGTCAACTACCACAAATATGCAATCCTTGCCCTAGACTCTTAGTAGACCAGTAATGAAGTCCATCGAAATACTCTCCCACTTTTGCTCTAGAATAGGTAATGGCTAAAGCAAACCTAGTGGGAAACTATGCTCTGACTTGTTCTTCTGACAAGTCATACACTCTCTAACATGCTGCAAGACATCATCCTTGAGACCCTTCCATGATAATCTCTCTCTAATCTTTTTGTAGGTTTTGAAAACCCTAGATACCTTTCTAGAGGCGTGTCATGGATAACTCTCATAATCTTGTGCTTCAATTTTGATTTAGGTACCAAATAAATTTTGTCCTTATAATAAATCACATCATCTACCACCTTATATTTATCATCCTGAATTATACCATCCATGAGATCACATGAAAATGTGTTCTTGGAATACTCAACTAAAAGTTGAGTTTTCCAATCAGTTGAAATACCAATCATAGAGCAAATAGTAGGTCTCTTGGAAAGTGCATCGACAAGAATGTTCTTCTTTTCCTTCACATACTCAATGTCAAAGTCATAGGCCTAGATCTTACTTACCCATTTTTGTTACCTCTCATTCAAATCCTTTTTCTCTAAGAAGTATTTCAAGCTATTGTGGTTCATCCTCACCACAAATTTTGCACCCACCAAGTATTGATGAAACTTTCCCAACGCATGTATGATGGCAAGCATCTCCTTGTCATAGGTGGAATATAGTCTCTCCACATCCCTCAAATTCCTACTCTCATATGCAATGGGATGTCTATTCTACATCAATACAACCCCAATGCCCTATCCTGATACATCACACTCTAACACAAAGGACTGCATATAATCTAGTAGTGCCACCACTGGACACGTGCTCATCACTGCCTTAAGCCTGTAAAATGTAATTTGAGCCTGATCTGACCATCTGAATGCCCTTTTATTAGTAAGATCTATAAGTGGTGCTGCCAACTATGAAAACTTGTTTACAAATCTCCTTTAATAACTGCATAAACCCAAGAAACCTCTCAAATATGAAATGTTCCTAGGTGGTGACCAATCTAGAATTGCCTAAATCTTCTCTTGATGAACTCTAATTCCATCGACACTGATCACATGTCCCAAGTAGAGGATCTCGGTCATCACAACTCACATTTGGAAGCCTTAGCATAAAATGACCATGCCTCCATGATACCTAATACCTCATGAAGATGCCAAAGATGCTCCTCCCATGTCTTACTATAAATCAAGATGTCATCAAAGAATACCAACACAAACTTAAACAACTACTTATTGAAAATTTGATTCATGCATGACTAAAATGTAGTAGGAGCATTAGTAAGACCAAATGGCATAACCACAAACTCATAGTGTCCATAATGGCATCAAAATGTTGTCTTGTGTATATCCTCCTCACAGACATGAATCTAATGACACCTGAATGCAGATCAATCTTAGAGAAGTACACGGCCCCATGTAACTCATCAATCTTGGGAATGGGATACCTATTCTTGATTTTCTTATTCAAGGTTCTATAATCAATACACATCCACATGGTGCCATCCTTCTTCTTCACCAAAACAACTAAAGAAGCAAATGGACTAGAACTAGGCCAAATGTGTCCCATGTCAAGCAAATCCTTTATCATCTTCTCAATCTCCTCATTGAAATGTCACAGATGATACTAAGGTGTAGTAACAATGGGTTTGGAGCCCTCCTATTGCTCAATCACAAGCTCAAATCCATGATCTAGTGGTCTACTAAGAGAAATGTCTCCAAACACCATGCTGTGCTTATCAAGCATTGAATGAACATCCACATGATATTGCTAATCACTGGAAGAAGATTTGGAAGATACAAAACACTAGGCTATGCAACATCACCATGCATAAACAAGGTCTTCATCCTCCTCGCCGAAACAACCCTAGGTCCTCCATCTAAAAGTGCTCTCAACACAATCTTCTTCCCATTCGACATAAACTCTGACTCCATCTTTTGGAAATCCTGTATGTATCTGCCAAGTGACTCTAACCACTGGACTCCCAAAACAATGTCAATCTCACCAAGCCCTACCATGTAGAAATCATCAGTCAAAGTATAGTCACCCATCTGAATGCTAAGTTGGGGTACCCTCTTAGTGCAACTCATGGTAAAGTCATCTGCAACTATCACTCTAAACCGTGCAAAGTCCTTAGTTTGTAAACCCCTTTTCACAACCAATCCCTCATCTATGAACTTGTGAGTAGCTTTTCTATCAATCAAACAAGTGACCTGTTGTCCCTAAAGGACTCCTTTCAAATGAAAGGGATGATATCTAGACACTTTTGAAATGGATGCAATAGTAACATGTCCTGTATCACCTGTAACATTAGGCTCAATCTCTAATTGTGGTGGCTGCTCTGTATGACCTGCATCACTATCGGAGCTAGTATCCTTAATGGTCTCAATGTCCACATTGGAAGTGCTAGGTATGAAAAAGGGGATGAAGAAGACTAGAAAGAATACTAGATCAAACCCTCTTCCACAATAACATTCAAGAACAAGACCGAGCCAAATCACTACCAAAGGGAGGTGGACTCAACTACAGATCTTGTGCTCTTGTTTTCTATGGAAAGATCAAATTCAACCAAGACTTTTTATCCAACCCTAGGTCAAACATACACTAAACCCTAGTTCTAGGATAATTAGCTTATAAGAGATAGAAAATGACTGAAACCCATAATCCAAATGCACAAAGATGATCAGAGAGATACTGAAACCTGTGTCTTAGAAGTTGAAGTGTAAAAGGACAAAATAGGAACTGCCCAAGTCCTAGAAGTGAGAATCTGCCAGTGGTCTAAACTAAGAAAATGTTGTAGATGATGCTCAGATGCCATAGATGGAGTTAGAAAGGCCTAGAAGACTAGGGCACCAATTTCCCAAGTATTTATAGAGGAATATTCCTGAATTTCTTTCAAATATTGAAACCCTGATTTTTATATAGTCTTCCTTTATCTTCACTTTTCCTCACATAAGATGACAAGAGTGGGTTTGGGGGGGTATGGTGTTTAGGGATTTGCCTCAATAAAACCCTAGGATGGCATTCAAGCCTTCCAACACCGTTGATAGAGTGCATGCCCTAGAAGGGTAGAGTCTAAACAAAATGATGATAGAATGATTCAAATAACAATGATATCACCTATGCGGTGAAGCCCTTATGAGAATGAAGATTCTTCAACTCATAAGGAAATGGATGATGACTCCAAACCTACAACAACACATACAATAGAAAGACAAATCTGCTTTAGAAACATAATGAATTATTTGAATGCTCTTTGCACCAAGATCATAAGTTAGCTCTATCCATCTAGGTTCATAATGAATTCAAAAACATAATTATATATGATTTCCCTCTAACATTCATCAAATTAAACCATAAGAGCCACCAAAGAGGAACCTTTTGAAAGGTCCCATTCTGACATGCCACTAATTTACCTTGACCAATCAAGGAGGACTTGGGTGGTTGGTGCCCAAGTCCAAGGGCCCCTTTTTATTCCAGGATAAGCTTGTGAGGTCCCAAGGTTCCAAATTATCATAGGTGTTGGGAAATCTTCTTCAGGATGATCAATTATAATTTGCATAATGTAATCACGGGACCTAGGAGCTAAAAAAGGAGGTAAAAAGGCAAGTGTCCACTTTTACTCCATAATAGGAAGTGACCTCAATAAGATGTGCCTTGCCTTTTCCAAGGCAACTATGTCCTGGTTCCGATGGCTCCTTACAAGAAAAGAAAAGTTTCTTCCTCCTTAACTCATTCTTTGCCTCATTGTCCATCCTAGGAGGTGTGTACTTAGGCTAATTAAATTTTTTCTAATTTGAATTAGAGCCTCTAAAACTTTTCTTTTGTGACTGAAATGATGTAGGAGTAGTATCAAGGTCAAGTGCAAGCTCAATTGCATCATCAAGTGTGCTAGGCTTATGAGCCTTTACCAAACCCTTCATCCTATCATTCAAACCCTCTACAAGCAACACTGTCACTCTCTTTTCTGACATATCAAGAACCATAACAACAACCTTTTGGAACTCACTAATGTAGGAATCCATGTGACCAACCTATCTCAATTGTGCCAAATCCCTATAGTAGACTTCTACATCTTTCCCATCAAAATTAGCAATGAGTTTCCGTGTAAAATCCTCATAAGAATTGATCATTGCATGGTTTTGTGAAACAAGTCCATGATACCACCAATCATATGTTGCTCCCTCTAGATGCATAGTAGCAAAATGTATAGCCTTGTCTTATCTCATTATCTTGAGTGTGTGGAATGTATCTAGCTTGTGAACCCATGCTCTAGCACTTGTCTTACCACTGCCATCAAAATTAGGTAGAGGTACCTTATTCATTGCTTCCTTGAATTCCTTGTGTTTCCTTGTTTGCTTTCTAGGTATTTTCTCTACCCTTGTCCTTCTTCTATCCTTCCTTTGATTCATGTATTGATTGAAGTTTAGATGCTCTTTGACGTCATCGGGAAGTGCTACATACTCATCATGTATGGAAACCACATCATCCGCTGATGGCTGCTCTTCCTCATCCTCAATAACCTCTTCCTATTCTTCCTCTCTTAGAAGAAATGTGGGCTGCAATGGTCTATTTTTTGTAGTAGCACGTGTTCTCCCAACATGAGGTGTACCTACAACACTACCTTCACTTGTAGGGGTTGGAATAACTCTCTCATTGCCTCTATTCATCATTTGCATTTGCATCATTTGTATCATTTATGTCAAAGCATTGGTTAATTGTCATTGTGTTTTTGCCATATCTTGCTGTCCTCTTTTTATATCCCTTAGAAAGTCACCAACATTCCAATCATCCCATGGAGGAGTCCCAACTCTTCTATCTCAATCTATGTCAACCTGATTTATACATGCAATTGGAGTCTCTTCCTCTTTGATGTCTTGTTGGCATGCTCTTCTTCTAGTGTAATATCTATGTGGACCAACTTCATGTGATTGTATATAAGCACTCTAAACCCTCTAGGCTGGCAAGATCCAAGCTCTGATACCACTGTAAGAACCCCTACCAATTCTACCTTATTTTTCTCATTGTTGTTCTGATTTTGTGTTTTGGATTGTTTCAATGCATGTAGGGTTTTGCCATGATATGATAACATAATAGAAACATAATTACATAGAAAACACACAACATAGATGACTAAAATTGAAATAGGTTATTTTAAATTGAAGATTTGAAAGATGTGCCTTCAATTACATACCCAGATGATGAAATCATATCAATCACATACATAAGAGGATGTTGATTACATGACAGTCATGGCTGATTACAAAAATGATCCTCAATGTCAACAAACCTTTCTCCAAGATGATGCAATGTATTCCAATGATGGACACTTATGTTGTGAAGATCTTCAATGAAGCAACGAAGCTAATGCTGCTGTTATATGACTAATTTTCAGACTAGTAGTTACTAATAAGAAATCTAATTGCAAACCCTAGCTCAAAATAAGACCAAAACTCCTCCAAAACTTGGCGGCTATGCCTAGGAATGGTGTGATTAGGGTTTATATGGAATATATGTCAATGCAACCTCAATTTCCTGCCCCTAAACCTTCTGATCTGTACCTACTATGAATTATCAGAGGTCTGAAACAAAAATTAGAATGCCTATAGTTGATGTCAATTGCCAAAAATGTCCTCCTATGCCAAGTGCTTCATCCACAAACCCTTGCCAAGTAATTATTGATGAAAATGTGCCAAATAGATCCTAAAATCTGAATCACAATGCCTTCAACCTGCAATAAACTTCAAACCCTAGCTAATATCAATTTCTCCTTTCAATCCCTAGTTGGTTGAAGCTCCAAAATGCCAAGAAAACCTGCAAATAAGCTCAATAATGAATCCCATATGGATCCATCTTTTAATGTGGGATGGGTTTTCATCCAAACCACCAATGTCTAAGGGTTTTCATCCTTAGAACAAGTTGAAACAAAGTTGTATCCAAGGGAAACACTCCAAATATCAAAATGCCAATAACATAGAATGATGCAAATGACCTCCAAACTCCTTATTTTATATTATCTCACTTGGGTGCCCACATAAAATGTATTTTAATGCATTTTGAATTCCACCTCCATAATAAAATATTTTAGTTTAGTTTTCTTTTTAATTTTCACAAGTTGGGCGGCCAACTTAGAAAGATAAAATAATAATATTTTATTATTTTCACTTTTTCACCTTGAGCGACCACTTTTTGGCTTATAATATAATATTTTAATAAAGAAAATATTATATATTAGTCATTTGCCTTATTTTCTATTTTCCCATATTTTTCACCAATTTTCTCTTCTCCCATTGGGTCACTTTTCTCCTTGGTTAATTATTTTATTAATTTTGACTTTTCCACAAATACCACAAAAATACATAAAGACATTTCCCAACTTCATTTTGCCAAAGAAAGATAGTTGAAGTCACATAAAATAGCATTCCATTCTCCAAACTTTAGGCCCGTCATTCCCTTACCACATGAATTAGCCTACGAGAATGGTGAATAGGCTAACTCTCTCCTAGCTAGGTGATCATGCTAGAAATGGGGACATTACACAATTCCAAAATAGATCAAAAATAAGAAGGATTAGGAATTAGAGTATCAAGAAACATCATACAATGGAACATTTTTTGGCTCTCCTCAATATTTTGGCTATGAAGGAAAAGTGTAAGAACGTGAAGAATCAAGGTTCGATGCATGGGACTATTAGATACCAACTTAGTGTGACTATTAAAACCCCAACTCTAAAAATTCTAATTCAAGAAATCATTAATTCATTTACTACAACCTAAAATGTAGAACTCTGCAAGTTCAATCCCAATGGGAAAGGGGTTTACATAGCCATGACAACAAGAGTTCTTGGTGAGGGGATTAAAAACCTCACAGCCATAGAAAAACATTAAGCCAAAGTTAAACATTTAAAATTTGAAATTCACATTCCAGTACCAAGGTTTCCATATGACAAAGTCACAAAAATAGACACAAGTCAAACTAAAAACACACAAAATGGGACTCAAATGCCCTAGAAATTGTCAAGGTTTGGGATTACCTTATGAAACCAACGCTTTGGGCATACAAGTAAGAGAAACCACGAAACCTAGCACTAAATGCTACTTATCAAGGACCTAGGGGTTGACATGCACTTTGATGCAAACAAAATAAAATTAGGTTTTCGAGAAACCTCCTACTTGCATGAAAGTAAGAAGAATTTTAAAATCTAGAGTAAGAATAGAAAACTCAAGCCAATTAAAAATCAAAAGACTTAAGGACGAGGAAAACTTGACCTAGGACAAACCAAAGGAAAAAATTCTCAACAAGAATAGGAGGGGGAAGGGGGTACCTATTTTTCCAAGCCAAATATGGGGTGTGTATGCAAGGCACAATAAATGGTGACTCAAATAGAGAAATTATCCCAAGGATTTCAAGTGAAAGACCCAATTGGTTGACCCAGAATATTTAGTTCAGCACAACCATATCAAAAGAGCAAACAAAAAACTGAAAAAAAATAAAAGATTGTAGCACAATATCCAATGTTAGAGAAACCTAAGTGTGTGCATATGAGTTCATACCCTTATGTGGACCTACCAAGGCACATCATCACAAACCAAAAAACTAAGCTAGTTTAGTTAATCTTACCTTCAAATGATTATGGGTCTATTAGAATATGCATGTATTTAAGAAGACATGACCATTGATAACTTGGGCATTTCTCTACTACCAACTAGGCATACATAGCCATGACAAAGTTATCTTTGATCCCACTCAATCACCTAACAAGTTGAGTTCTTCTAATTTATTCTTCTTTTCTCTTTTCCTCTGTTTATTTTTGTTTTTATTTTTTTACATGTTTCTTTTTCCTTTTTTTTGTTGTTGTATATATTCTCTTATGAATCTATTTCAACTCACAAGCAATGAAACCTATTACTAGGTTGGAGATCATAATGGCAATCATGAAGGCACAAATCTTATGATTTTTCACTCAGTGTCTAGTTGTAACAATTAAACCTAATAGACAAGATAATTGTTTAAGTTGTGAAAGAATATATAAGGTTTTTAAACAATTTCAATAGTGCAAACAGTCATCCAAACTTTGAAAATTTAGCATACATTTATCATGATATGACTTATATAAAATAAAAACCACCAAATCAATAATGAACCCTTCATTCAAATGAACAAGAAACATACTAACAACCCAAAACACCACTGTTAGTGCAAGCAAATAGTCCACTTTCTATCATAAGAGTATCCTTTTGGAATAACTAGAAAACACCCAAACCCACTCAAAACAAGCAATGCATAAAAAAAACATTGACAAAAAGTTGAAAGTGAACCAAAATAAAAAATAAAATGAACAACGAACCTTGAAATAAAGAAAAGACAACCCACTACACACTCTTTTTTTATTATTTTATATATTTTTATTTTTTATCTTTTAAACTCAAATAAAACAAGGAAGATGCACCAAAATAGAAACTAATTGTGTACAAAAGGGGAGAACGAGTGCTCCCTTGTCAAACTTAGAAGTAATACTTGAGAAACTACCCATTGAAAGCCAACGGGACAACCTCTCTAATGAGAGTACACTACTTGAAAGTACTTTCTCCTAAAATCTGGGAAGCTCCTAACCACAACTTATCAAATTTAGCATGATCTCCGTTCTTCTCATGGGCTTTGTCCCACATCAAAACTAAGTCAAAAATTTATAAATATTTAACTTTATCCTCTTATAAAACCATCTCTTGACTACACCCTAATGTTTAACAAAGTTTTCTAAAGTGGCATCTCTTTTTTCTTCAAGTTCTAGTAGATTTAAAATTCTGGCCTCTACCTTATCATAAGTGTCATGGTAATCCTTCATAAACTATAAAGTATGAATCCTAAGGGCTTATGGTTCAACCTTCTTAGTCTTTGGGGTTAGGTGAACCACATCTTTCTTTCCATCCTTCTCTGGCTGCAATACTATTGAAGAAGGCTTGACTTCTCTAAAGATAACATGTCTACTATACAAAACTCTCTAAGCACAAGATCCCACAACTTGTACCCTTTCACACAAACACCATAGTTAATGAAGATACATTTTACAACCTTGTTCTCTAGCTTTGACCTCTTCTCCATAGGCACATGTGCATATTCCTTGCAACCAAATTAATGAGCGATTTTTTCCCAACTACACCTCTATAGGTGTCTTATCAACAAGAGTTGATTTAGGAGACATGTTAACCAGGTAACAAGTTGTGGAAACTACTTCCCAAATAAGTTATTCTAGGCGAAACCCACTAAGCATACTCCTAGCCCTCTCCATCATTATTTTGTTCATTCTTTCTATAAATCCATTTTGCTGAGGGGTATGTAGAGTTGTTTTGTGCCTTTCTATTCCATGATCTTTACAAAATCTATCGAAATCCACCAAAAAAATTATTTGCATTGTTAGTCCTCAAACACTTAATCTTTTTACCAATATGGTTTTCCACGAAAGCCTTAAACTCTTTAAATTGACTAAAGACTTTAGATTTATTTCTAAGAAAATATACCCATGTCCTTATACTATAGTCATCAATAAAAGACACATAAAAAACATATTTTTAAATTGAAGGAACACTAACAGGACCAAAAACATCAAAATGTATCAAGTCTAAGACTCCAAAATATTTATGAGAGCTAGAATAAAGTTGAACATGGTTCACAAAAATTGAATTCAACATTATAATCATTCAAAACCTCAAAAATATTTTTACTTTTCAAGGTCCATAGACCCTTCTCACATAAATGACCTATTCATTGGTGCCATAACATTGTTTTCTCTACTAAAAATTCTGTCTCCAAGGAATGAGCACCCTTAAGTACCTAAAAAGAACAACTGTCAGAAGTAGACAAAAAACACCTCTTTGATGTTGGTTCTAATGGTGAAAGTGAATATTCTATAGATCTATTCATTTCATGAAGAGAAGAACTATTGCACTAAATTGTGTATGCATCCAACTAAAATAGAGTGCCAATCTAGACACCCTTAGCAAGCACCATAACTCCTCTAACCATTACACACTCTAGTTGAGAAAATATCCTACAAACCCACACAATTAAATTTACTTATAGAATTTAGGTTTCATTCCAAACTAGGGATATGTAGTACACCATTGATCCCCATACCTTATTCATCAAGGAATCGAATAAGGACTCTTCCACAACCAATAATATTTAAATGAGAATCATCTCCAAGGTACTCCTTCCCACCATCATATTCCTCATATTTTATAAACCAACCCTGATGTGAGGTCATGTGGAAAGAGGAACCAAAGTCTATCAACCATGCACTTTATAAAGTATTAGTATCCAAGGAAATGATGAAGGCATCACCATCATCTTGGGAGGATCTCTTAGACTCATCATCAAAGTCTACTTTTTTATTCTCCTCCTCCACCTTGAAATCTCTTCTAAAGTGTCCAACTTTGCCAACATTTCACCTTGAACTTATTAGTAGATTTGGATCTCCCATGGGATTTAGATCTTAGAATTATCTTTCCTCTTGTCCTTCTTATTTCCTTTTATTTAGACCTTCCATGAACTGCTAGGGCCTCCTAAGTTGAATCAAAATTCTTCCTTCTCATTTGTTTAGAAAGAAAAGATGTAACCACTTTATTTATATTGAACTTGGTGGTAGTGCTCTCAATGGCCATAACTAGGTGGTATCATGAATCTAGCAAAAAACACAACAAAGTCATTCAATAATCCTCCTCCTCCATCTTCACTTCCAAGAAGTGAAACTAGGTAACTAACATATTAAAGGAAATTAGATGTTTGGCCACAGACCCACCATCCTTCATCTTGAGGGTATACAACTTCTTCCTCAAGAAAAGCTTATTCACCAGAGATTTATCCTGATAAATTCTCCAAGCTTCTTCCAAAAATTCATTGTAGTAGTCTCTTTGAGCACATTTAGCAACACTGAGTCAACTAAACTAAGTCTAATGAGACCATTTTATTTTCTATCCATCTTGTTCCAATCTTCTTGTGATGTGGTTGTAGGTTTGGATCTGAATACTATAGTCCATAGATCTAGATCTACAAGCACATCCTCCATCTTGAGCTTCCACAACTCAAATTTTGTGCCTGAGAACTTCTCCATCTCTATCTTTGATGTGCTTTCCCTCTCTTCCTACAATAAGATCAAAACCCTCTCTGCACAAGGTCTCACACAAAAAAAGATTAGTACAAAAATCCTCTACCCAACACATAGAATCCAAGGTGATTAGGATCTGATACCAAATGAAAGGAAACAAGGTACATGGAAATGCTTACTACACTAAACCTCTAAGGAGAGTGGTGTGCAAATTTCAATCTTTTATAAATTACAAAAAGTAGAAACACATATAAACATAAAATAAATAATATATCATAACACAGGTGCATGTGGGGAAACTCCTTTTGAGAGAAAACCACACACTCCAAAGCAAATCAATGTTTTATTTAGTAAACAACACAATTACAATACACTTGCAGAGAAAACCTTCATAGGAGTATCACCAACTAGGGATTTGGAGGAATTCCAACAACATAATAATACCTACAAAACTCATTATGAAACCTCCATCTCAATCACCTAATAAATAGGAGATATAATACATGAAACCATCAATTAGAAAACTATGAGCTAAAACCACCCAAAATAGTGGCACCTAAATCCTTGGTTAGAAATCCAACACCCACATTCCAAGATGAGTCCAAAGGCTAAAATAGCATATTCCATCCACCTATCATAACCTTGTTATAATGCATTAACCGAATTGGACATTCCATTTTGGATTCATTATCTCCATCAAAATATGCCTTATGACATGTTGCTCAACAAGTGTAACTCCCCTTTACAACTCTTTTATGTGTTGATGTTTTTACATTTCCATTGTAGGAGGCCCAACTTTTGGAGGCCATAACTTTTGATCTGAGATGTTGGTTGGCCCCTTTTTTCAAATTATAGAGATGAGAGAGGTCCACATGATAGGAACCAAGGAACCAATTTCAAACAAACTAAAAATTTTATTTTGGCCAAAGACTAACTCTATTTCCCATAAATTGAGTTTTTCTATTTTTTAACCTAAAAATTGCAATGTTTGTAATCTCAAAATTAGGTATGAGGTTAAGATACCTTTACTAACAAAAAATTAGTTAAAACATGAACCCAATAAATCTAAACTATCTTAAGAAAAATAAAAAAATATTATAAATTTTATTTCTTTTTTGAAAACTCAATGTCACCGTTGAAGCCTCAAGGATCAATATCATCACTAGCAAGGAAAATAAATAGACAAATCGATAAAAAGAACCATAAACAATCAAAAAATACATTACTTGCATGTAACTAACTCACTAATGCATGTAGTATGTTGGCTATAGTATAACATTTGTTTACCATCAAGATTCAAGATAATTCCAACCCACACCAACAACCACCAAAGAAAAAGAATCTAGCTAGATAGTAAAAACTAGGAATATAAGAAATTAAAAAAAAGAGGATCAAAAGAATTGAGAACCAAAACTAAGTGTGTAAAATTTGGATGAAGTTGATATTTGGACCATTTAGATCATGTCATTGTAGCTCATAAAGTGTCGTCAAGAAGCCTAATGGAGGATTTTATCATCAAAACAATACAAAAGAGATGTTTCTAGATAGTGGACTATTTTTTTATGCTAATGAAGATTTAGGATGGTATGGGACTGTTGGTAAGAGACACTGTGTGGATTCATGAGTGTTATCGTTGATGGCAACAAAGTTTATCCCACACATCCACAACACATAGTATGTCTATACCGGAAGTCAGATTGAAGAGTGTTTTGGTCCAGTGAACAAGAACAGAGCATACATCAAGGTCTGACAATCAGGTCCAGATCTCTCAAAAGATGTATCTCAGAAAAGTGCGGACTTGGGGAAGTCAAGAGGAGTATCATGACTACTACATTCTAGAGATTGAGCCTCCGGTGATGAAAGAGTGAAAAGATATGAGCATCTAAGTGTTGGGTTCTTGACAGCAGAGTAGACTGAGGAAGAACTGACCGACATAGCATCAGACTTTAATCCGGATGAGAAATTGATAGTGATCAAGCTAGTTGAGGGATCATACATGATTAGCTAACATGATTGATGACTTCTATGTCTATGTTTTTGATATGCATCACATATTAAGCATGGATTCAGCTGACAGATTAGTGTTTTGTAAATATCTTGAGTATTCTAGTTGCCGACTAGAAAGATGTTGAAATCCTTGGTGCAGATATATATACCAGATTGATTTTGGTATGAAGGTGTGTATGTATTGATATAATGTGTGAGGAAAGGCAGAGAGAAGTGTGAAAGCAACAAGACAAAGTTTGGTATGTGATAGAACATTAGCATTAGAGCAGAGGAAGAATGAAGTGCATTAGATCAGTATATTGAGCCTAACTGGAACTGAACCTCAACATATGTGGATGCCTCTCATCAGTTCAAACACCTAGTTACTTTCTATATACCTTGTAGACAGTGAGTCTCTTGTAGGCAGTGTGCCTCTTGTGAGTAGTGTGCTTAGGCAGTGAGCCCTAACTGGCAAGTGCCATTTTGTACTTCTTATTCTTTTAACAGAGAATACAATCTTGGGTTAGTCACCCCGTGGTTTTTCCCTTAACAGGGTTTTCCACGTAAAAATCCTTGTGTTATGTGTGTTAATTTTATTTCTGCTCTCATGATTATGTATGCTCTTATGTTTTGATGCTGCATTAATATTAAAGAAGAAAAGAAAGTTAAGATATTTAAGATAACTGATTCACCCCCCCTCTTAGTTATCTTCCTTGTTTCCAAAAATTGGTATCAGAGCTAAGTTCCTCTAAATAGAGCCTAACAGCTTGAGGAAGATCTGGGAATCTCAATGGATATGTATGGTATGAAAGAACAACTTCAGGCTACCCTAGATGATCTTGAGCAATCTCACTCTGAAGTTAATAACTTGAGAGAAAGACTCAGGCAAGATGATGATTTCATAAATGAGCTAAAAGAAAAACTGAGTATCTCTATGAAAAAGAGAAAGGAACTACTTCAACAATTAGCAAGTCAAAGTGAAGCCAATGATACTAATGAAGATCTGAATGAGAAAAACAAGCTATGTGAGAAGCTATCAATAAATGTCATTATGGTAAGACATGAAATGGAATTAGGCGTTATGAGATTTACCCAAGAAATTGAAGAGAAAAGAAAAATTGAAGATAATCTAAAACAATCTCTCAAGGAGAAGTTAGCAGACTGCCCCAAAATGGATAGAATAATTAGGCATCTAGAATCTGATCTTGAAGAAGCTAGAGATAATGAAGAACAACTTGAGAATCAAATAGATATTCTTAAAAGGGATCTTCAAACAACAAATGAATACAAAGAGAAATTCAAGATAAGCTCTGCTCAACTTGAAGTTCTTCTTAAAAGCCAAAATAGGGTAGATGACAAGCATGGCTTGGGATATGAGAAAGGTAAAAGATCCAGATCCGGTCAGAAGAACTCTGGATTAGGAAATCCAAGGAATAGGCCTAGAAGACCTCTGGTAAGGCAACCAAATGCTCAAAGATGTCCATCCTTCAATGGATACTGCTACAATTGCAACAATTTTAGTCATAAAGCAACTCAGTGCAGAAGAAGAATGAATCAGACTAATTCATCCTTCTCCAGATAGTGTTTCAACTGCAAAAGGTATGGTCAAAAATCTCATGAATGTAGAAATATGTAAATAAATAATTCATTCAATGGTAGATGCTTTGCATGCAATAGAATGGGACATATGGCTAATCAATGCAGATCTAGAGGATATCAGTCACATATGCAGAGAAATATTGTTTTCTACAATTGCAATAGATTCAGTCATATTGCCAAATTTTGCAGAAGTAAGAATCAGGATAAAAAGGGTCTGGTACTTCATAATCAAAATCAAGACAAAGGAAAAGGAAAAGTAAATACGGATGAATTTCAAAGGGAGATGAACAAGATTTGGGTGAAGAGAAGTACAAAAAATGTTGGGGATGGATCCGCACCAGAATCTGGTGCTGATATTCCTTCCGGAAACTAAATAGATGAGCTCTGGCTCAGGGGGAGTCACAAAAGAAAATAAATTTCCCCAACTAGTCAATTGGTACCTAAATTTGTCACATGGAATGTTGCGGATTAAAGGGTTCTCAGAGAAATATCCAAATAACCCTCAGTAAAAATATGAATGATCCACAAAAAGTTTTGAAGAGTTTAATCAACCAAGATTGATCCGGTTTGACAAAAGCCATCCGATAAAGCATGATCTTCATAGACAGATCCGGTATGATTCAAAAGTGAAATATCTTGATCTGCAGACTCATGACATGATTGGAGGAAAGAAGATACATTGTCAATTATCATTGAAAATGATTCTAGGTGCATCTCAGTGGTTCGAAAAGATCTCTCTCAGAACAAGGTACCAGATGACTTAAGTTGCACATTTATTGCAATAGGAATTTAGGGTTTGAGAGATAAAAGGGTTCTTTTCTTCATCACTTGCACATTTGCATTCGAAAAGAAGAAAGGAAGAGCTCTATAGCAAGATTGCTACAACCCTCTCAAAGATCAACTATAGAATCCAATTCAACCAACAATCTTTTCGGCGCATATTGTGAACCCTAGAAGCATGAAAAGGTATTTCAATTTATAAATATATCTCTTTAAATCTTTTGGAAATATGGCTACTCCTATGGTTGTTAAGATCGTTGATAGGCTGTGCCCAAAGTTCAAGAAACACCCCTACAAATCCCTAGAAGTTGATCCCTTAGGTGCCTTTTCTAGCATTCTGCATGGGGTTCTGCACGTAGAAGATGTTAGGGTATACATCCATGCAAATATTGAGGAATTTGGAGAATCAAAGCTGATGGATATCTACCATAAACAACTAATAGATGAAACCTTTGAACTCAAACCTCAATACAAGGCCATTCAGGATAAGCATTTTGGACATTGTATCCACTTTCCCTATTTTGCAGAAGATGAATGGGTCTGGTATGTTCTTAGCAGAATACATGACAACTTCATGTGGTTGTTGAATCCCTTCAAGATAACAAAGGATGAAATTAGGGTAGTAACTGGTTTGCACTCATCCGGTGGGTTGCCTGCACTCAAATCGGTCAAGAACCAAATAGTAAGTGAGGCTACCAGATCAAAGTTTGACAAAAGAGCAATGACAATAGAAGATATCATAGATTTGGATATCAAATTTGCCTCTGATAAGTGGCTATAAAATATATCATTCCAGTAGGGAAAACTCTGTGTTTGGAACTGCAATTTACACTACATATCAGATGCTAAGGGAAAATGCAGACTATGATCTATGTGAGCTTCTCCTAAGCCAACTATTAGAAAGCTTGCAAAAGATCAAGAAGGACAAGAAGAACTCATTCAAGTATGGTGGTTTAATACTATGTCTCTTCTTTTACTATATGAATGAGCTACCTGGATCAAGTGGTTGGGTATGGAAAAATGACAAACCAGTTGCCATACAAATCAGAGATTATATGTATGGGCTTGGTGATGCCAAGGCTCAAAGTACAGCACTCTGGGGATACTTCAAGAACTTCCAAAGTATGATGCAAGCCAGAGAAAGAATTCCCCAATCTATAGTTGAAAAATACAAGGATATAGTGTGTTTCATGGTAGACACTAATCAATGCCTAATGGAGGCAGTGGAGCCCAGAACAATCTGGATTATGCCAATGGGCTATGAGGTAGATGAGAAAATCCTGGAGCTGCATGTCCAACACCTGTTGAGTCAGCCTAAGGACCCTGAGGTAGAAAGGTTTGGAACCTTTCAAGAATTGAGTGTGAAAATACATGTTGAACTAAGACAACTAGAGATGAAAAGAAAAGTGAGAAGGGAAGTTGAGAAAGTTGCCAAAAGATATGGCATATCAAAGGAAGTAGTTGATGCAAACAGAGAAAAAGTAGAAAGAGCAGAGAAAGAGAGATAAGAAGTAGAAAAAGAAAGTGTTCCAGTGCAAGCCTCCTCCCAGACTAGATCCTCCAAGAGCTCTACACCTGCCACTTCTAAGAGGTCAAGAGACTCAAAACCAGAAGCCAAGACATCTGGAAAGGGAGAAAAGAGAACAAAGACAAAGACCACAAGGTCCTATACAAGCCAAAAGGATGATGAAGAAATAGAGACCGATGATGAAGTTAAGAAAATGAGGAAGAAGAAGAAAACATCAGGGGAATCCTCTGCCAGTACAAACAAAGAAAAAAGGGCAGAAGAATTTGTTGAAAGGCGTACTCTCTCTATTGATGATATCATCAAGGCAGTCACAGTGGATGGGAACCTACAACCAATCACTGAATTTTATGATGATTACAGTGATACTGACAAAAGAATTTTGGAGGAAGCTACAGTTAAGTACCTAAACATTTATAATAAAGCATTCATTGAAATCATTTTTCTAATTCCCAAAAGTTTAGAGAAGGCACTTGAACTCAGAAAAGAGAATGCCAAGGAAAAGGATTTAGAGATCCATTACTCCAAAACAAATGACCATGATCCTTCAGGAATGCAAGGATGAGTTCCAGAGCAAAGCCAAAATGAACAAACTTCTACTTGGAGAGACTGATTAGGTGGCAAAAGAAACAGAAGACATCCTCTGGAATGCCTTCAAAAGATTCAACCTTCCTATCATAAGGAAATAGATGAAGAACCTTCTGTCATGGATGTCAAAGGATTAAGTACATCAAAAGAAGAATCTACTGAGAAAAATGCAGAAGAGTCAAAGGAGATAGGTGAGGAAAAGTTTAAGGACTTGGATTCCTCTGTTTTGGAAGAGGAATTCCATGAAGAAGTTAACATCTCTCTTCTAGATCCCCCAACAAAATCCAGAACTGAAGGAGAAGAAAGAAAAGAGGAGAAAATTAGTCAAGAAGAAGAGGTAAAGGGAAGAGAAGAAGATCAAACAGAGGAGATCCCAGATGACAGTTCTGAGGTGGGAAAAGGAAAGAAGACTCTGTCTCCAGAAAGAGACACTGTTGAGGTAGTAAAGAGCTTCTTGAACAAAGAAATGTTAGAGATAGATGAACTAGAATTATTTCAAGGACCACTCAATTTTGACTCCCTCTCTCTAGTCCAGACAATGAAGGTAGCATCTTTTGCTCAATCTAAAGCAAAAGAAAAGCTTCTGAAGTCTCACATGGAAGATTATGAGATGATACAGATTACATCTGGTGTACTAGAGAAGATCATGCCATCCTTCCAAAAGGATCTTTTAGCCTCTTCATCTGGTAACTTGAAATCTCTAGTTAATTCTGTTAGCACCCATTTTGATTCTTTGGAGAAATTGACAGAAGAGAAGTCTGGAAAGAATTTTTGGTAAAGAGATTCACTAAAATGCAGGGACTCATAACTAATGATAGGAGGACCCAGGATATTGGCATAAATTGCCTAGAAATGTTCTTAAAGATGGTGGAGAAATATATAAATTTTGTCTATCCTGGTCTAAAGTGACAGAGGATATTGAAAAGAAGGTAAAAGAACAAGAAGATAAACTGTCAAGTTTATCTCAGAATTTTGATCCCCTCACCACATCTTTAATGAATCAAGAGTGCCAGACCATCACCATTATAAATGAGATAAAGAGGCTTGAAAAGGAGTGGAAGAATATAATAAGTAGGATGAGTGAACTAAGAGGGATAATTATCCCCAAGTTAGAGGCCATACATAAGGCCTTAACTGATGCTCAGACCATAGCTTGGACCAGCGATCCGATAGACCTAAAAAGGGAGAAGCTTTTGTATTTTTGTTGAGTGGCCACATTTCAATTTTGGATAGGATGAAGTAGAGTTGGGCGATAGAAGTTGTACAGTTAAAGGCTTCCTTTGCGTATATACTTAAGTATATGTAAGTATAACATGTATATATACTTATACGGCTATGTATAAGTTGATTTTTGAAAATTTTGGTGTGCGGATTCCACCCTTTGCCATTGATGTTAAAGGGGGAGTGAGGAATAGTGAAAAATGTGGAATCCAGCTAAGGGGGAGCTCCGGTAAAAGTATACATAAGACAGAGCATCAGCCAAGGGGGAGTTTGCTACGACACTTAGTCATTTTTCACTAAGTGTTGCCATCAATGCCAAAGGGGGAGATTGTTGGTAAGAGACACTATGTGGCTTCATGAGTGTTGTCATTGATGGCAACAAAGTTTATCCCACACATCCGCAACACATAGTATGTCTATACCGGAATCAGATTGAAGAGTGTTTTGGTCCAGTGAACAAGAACAAAGCATTCAACAAGGTCTGACAATCAGGTCCAGGTCTCTTAGAAGATGTATCTCAGCAAAGTACAGACTTGGGGAAGTTAAGAGGAGTATCATGAATGCTACATTCCAGAGATTGAGCCTCCGGTGATGAAAGAGTGAAAAGATATGAGCATCTAAGTGTTGGGTTCCTGACAGGCAGAGTAGACTGAGGAAGAACTGACTGACAGAGCATCAGACTTTAATCTAGATGAGAAATTGATAGTGATCAAGCTAGTTGAGGGATCATACATGATTAGCCGACATAATTGATGACTTCTATGTCTATATTTTTGATACGCATCACATATTAAGCATGGATTCAACCAATAGATCAATGTTTTGTAAATATCTTGAGTATTCTAGTTGTTGACTAGAAAGATATTGAAATCTTTGGTGTGAATATATATACCAGATTGATTTCGGTATGAAGGTGTGTGTGTATTGATATAATGTGTGAGGAAAGGTAGAGAGAAGTGTGAAAGCAACAAGACAAAGTCCAGTATGTGACAGAATAATAGCATTAGAGCAAAGGAAGAATGAAGTGCATTAGATCAGTATATTGAGCCTAACTAGAACTGAACCTCAGCATATGTGGATGCCTCTCATCAGTTAAAACACTTGGTTACTTTCTATACCTTGTAGATAGTGAGTCTCTTGTAGGTAGTGTGCCTCTTGTGAGCAGTGTGCTCGAGCAGTGAGCCCTAATTGGCAAGTGCCATTTTGTACTTCTTATTCTTTTAACAGAGAATACAATCTTGGGTTACTCACCCTGTGGTTTTTCCCATAATAGGGTTTTCCATGTAAAAATCCTTGTGTTATGTGTGTTAATTTTATTTTTGCTCTCATGATTATGTATGCTCTTATGTTTTGATGCTGCATTAATATTAAAGAAGAAAAGAAAGTTAAGATATTTAAGATAACTGATTCACCCCCCCTCTCAGTTATCTGCCTTGTTTCCAACAGGGACAACTTGGAATCTTCATTTGTAGATAAGACATATTCAAAGTTTGATTATGCTAACTGTTGACCTCATAAATATAGTTGTGTTGTAAGATTAAATCAATGTGAATATGGAATCAAAAGTTGAATTTGATTTCATATTCAGATAGCTCTAAAAAATTATAAATTTTTTAAAAGGCACCTAATTTTGAATCTATGTAAAAGTTATGGTCTCTAGAAGAATTAGGTCAAATTGATGAGTAAAGTGGTAAACTTGCATTTTTCTGATGCCAAACTTGAATTCACCCTAGTGAATCTATAATTGATAAATGGGTAAACAACTCATTTAGTAGCGAATAATTTGTTGATAAAGGAGTGAATGCATTTGAGATAGATAAAGAGTTGGAAAATGGACTATCTTGTATTTTTTGGTCTTTTATGGCATAGCCCTTCTATCTTCTCACATTAGGAATCAAGGAGGAGTTATGCCAAACCTTATCCATGCTAAAGAGAGGTTTTAAACACTTTAGGAGTGGTGTGTAGAGCTAATCTAGAATGTGTAATTATTTTTTTTGGTTTTGTAATGAGGGAGTGTAATATTGAGTGTTGTAGAGTTCATCAATGGTGTTGGGCTTGTTAGGGGCTATGTTAGATTTTGAAACTCATTATACTTCCTCTTTACATAGTGGATGGAAGTAATTTCTTCTTAGATTAGAGTTTTTAATCCAGAGTGGGTTTTCTCCATGGTAAATATGTATTTACATATTTGTGGTTGCTTATGCATTTAATTTCCACAATTATTTTTGATATTAATAAGCTGCAAACATGGGTGTAGTTCTCGATAATAAAACCCAAAGGGAAGTGAACCAGGCCAAAAGCCATGAACAACACAAAAATAGTTGACTAACAACAAGAGTTCATAATAGTATCAAAATAAAACAAGGTCTAGAAAACAAAACAATAGTAAAAACTAATTAAACAGATTTTTCCAATCATCATTTAGAAACTTCAGTAGCTCCTCCTTGTTCTCAATCTTCGCATCCTTTTCAGCTAAGTGTTCTTCTTGCAAAGTGGTAAAAGTAGTGGCCACCTGATGGATGACTTTTAGACAAATGGTCGCCAACACCTTGACCTTAGCTTCCATAGCTGAGAGCTGAGTCTTAACCTCCCTAATCTCTTGCATGAGCTTCTTGTTAGATTCACCATCCCTGGTGCTTTCCACTTCCTTCTCTGGAGTCTCTAGAATCTTAACATCATCCTGTTTAGTATCATAATAAGAATTGTTCATAGAGTCAAAGTGGCTAGCTCCCTCTTGATCTTGCACATGAGTAGTCTTTACTTAATCTCAATCTCATTCTCTGGGTCATTAGGGTTAGAAGCAGAGGAGTAATCAACAAATTTTAACATTGGGGGCTTCCCCCCTGCTAGCCTAGTTGACCTACGAATGCTAGGTATTCTCACTGTAGTCTCCTTTTCCACATCCATCTCCTTGACATCATCTATGTCATCTTCTTTCTGCTCCTGGGGTTTGTCCTAGCCTTTCTCAATCTTCGGTTCCATATTCCTCATACCCACATCACCTTTTTTGATTTTCTTCTTCCCCCCTTTACCAAAATTGGGGTGGACTTGCAAACCTTTGCATTTCTTGCCTCCATGGGGCAAAGGGGATTTTTTCATCCCACAAAGACCTTCAACAATATCTTTATGAGCTTGGCCTTGGGACCCAGCAACACCCCCAGAATCTGAAACCACAGGGGCCCGACCAATCTGATGGGGTCGAGGAGTAGGGGTATCCTTCTTCTTGTGGGGTCAAGAATCAGGGATAGAAAGAGGGTTAAGGGGCCCAATAGGATTTTGAGGGTTGACATCAACATGACACTGGGCTTTATTTTTGATAGGGCTTCCATATTTAACACTTAGAAGGACATTGTCATCCAAATCTTCTTCCATGTTTTCTTCAATTAGGCTAGCCTTAAGAGGCTTTGTAGGGAAAAGGGCCAAATGAAAGTGATACAAGAGGAAAATCACCCTAGTGCAAGGGAACAACCACCACCACCGGGTTACCCTCCCAAGTTTTTCTAGTTAACTTGACAGAAGACTCAAGGGATGAGAGCAGATAAAAGGGAAAGTTCACAAGGATTTTATGTCTAAAATGGTTCAACAGGGTGAAGTGGTAATGGTAGAAACACCTCAAGAGTAATATATTTCATAATAAGATAACAAACATGATCCCAAGGATTTACCAGGCTCTCACGCTCAAAGCCACCTTACATTCTGACCGGCTTCTCACCTTCATAAAAGAATTATTTCAGCCAATCTAGATCCTAGACCTTCATCTGCTTATTCAATCTTTTTCCCTCATGATGCAGGCCCATGGCTTTAGCTATGGACTCTTCAGAGACCTCAAATTGTGCCCCACCAACATGCACCTTCCAATCTTTATCCCATGACATAGCGAATTGAACAGATAGACTCTCATTGAATTCATTCAAGCACTCCAGGAATGGAGTTATCCCCCCTTCATATGCTATGCTCCAAACCTGAGAGTCAGTTTTAAACTCCACACATGACATTGGCTCCATTCTAACTTTGTCACCTCCCATAGTTCTAAACTTACCAAACTAGCAGGAAGAAATGCAATTACAAGACTTAGCGAATTGCAGAATGCCTTCGAACAATCTGGAAATGACTTGAAACTCATAATAGTTATTGCAAACAATGCTACTTGAACTCCCAAAAATGTCCTTCATATTCCTAATCATGTCTAGGACATTATTTCCTTCATTATGCAGCTCATACGATCTCACAACGTCCAAAGCAACCAGTAGAGTATGAAAAGACTCGGGATACCAGCTAGGTAGCAGTTTCCAGAGATCATTGAGTTGGCAATCATCCATGTGGGACTCTTTGATCCAGCCCAATCGGGTATGATGTATTGTCCTAAAGGTGACATCATCCTTCTCATGCCACCCCGTGTAATGAGGGTATGACATAAAGGCATGAACTAAAGAGATGAGATGGGAGATTTTGGTCATGAGGAATTATGAAGAAGCCTCCTTCAGAATGTTTTTTCTTATGTTTGGAGGAAGATTAGAAATATTCCTCCAACATCTGATAGAGTAAAGATTGATCCCTAAGTTAGCCATGAGGTCCACAATCTGATTACCTTCCCTATAAATATGGACAACTTCAACACCTTCAAAGCTTAAAAGCAAGGTTTTAATATCCTAAATAATTTCCTCAATCTGTCAACCAACCCTGTCTTTATCTTTAACAACATCAGTGATTAACTTGGAATCACCTTCAACCACTAGGTAATTGTTACCAATGGAAAGGGCAACTTTAAGGCCCTAGAGGAGGTCCATGGCTTCAACAACATTGTCAGTGTTCTCACCAAGCCCCTTGCAAAGGCCACCATGAGGACATCCTTGTCTGGTTTGAGAACTCCTCCCCCATTGGCCATCCTAGGGTTACCTTTAGTAGCTCAATCAAAGTTGAACTTGGACCAACCAGTTGGGGGGGGGGACCACTTAGTATTAGCTCTAGCTCTATGCCTCATATCATCCACCTTACATATATTGGCCAAAATACTCCACTGATTTATAATATTAGCTATAATGTTAGTGGGAGGGAGTTCAACAACTTTCAAAGTGCTGTTAGAGAGGTTTTCCTATAGGAGCTTGGAAATCATACAAAAAACCTCCTTGGGACCTTTGAATTTTTCCCTAAATAGCTTATTATTCCTTTCTTTCCAAAGGCCCCACGTAAGGATGGGAGGGACTTGGGCCTAGATTTCTTTGCTTATGGGGTGGATGAATGGGGAATTCTAGGACCTTAAGAAAGCAGGGAGGTCACCATCCAAACACTATGAGGTTCCCAGATTTTGCATGGACAGACTCCAGACTTCCCAAGAAAAATCACAGTGTAGGAGGAGATGAGAGACTATTTCTTCATCCGTTAAGTAGAGAGAACACCTGTTGGGGATTTGGAATCCTCTTAGTTGAAGGTTGTCCATAGTTAAAATTTTGTTTTGCACCACCAACCACCAGAAATGGTTGATTTTGGGAATGAGATTGTGGTTCCAAACTTTCCTCCATAGGTTATCCCCATTCTGACACATAAAGAGGTTATAGGTAGATTTAACTATAAAAATTCCAGTCTTATCCCTGACCCACAAAATTTTGTCCAAGGAAAAATAAGTATTCTACAATCTCTAAGGGAAAGTTGAACCTCATTTGCCTTCTGTTTTAGGTCATCCTAGCCCTAACAATAGTCTGACAGATGTTTCCACCCACTTCTACTATGATGGAGGTAGTCATAAGACAACCTACCGAAGAAAGAAACAACCTTATTGACCAAACCTTGGACATTCTGTAGCCTATTCAGTGGTGCACCTTTAAGCCAACTATCTTCCCATAATCTTATTGTTCTTCCATTTCCCAATCTCCACTTAATGCCCTCCAGAAGAACAGATCTTCTCTTTATCACATTGTTCCAGATGACAAAACCTTTGGGAAGGCCAGAAGAATGTAGAAAATCCTTAGGATTTAGTTTTCCCAAGTACTTGGCTCTCATTATATTTCCCCATTCCTTATTTCCATTTAAGAGATTCCATCCCACCTTAGCAATAAGGGCGTTATTAATCAAGTTGATCTTCCTGATTCCTAGACCCCCTGGAGCTTTTGCCTACACACTTTATCCTAGCTGACCAGAGCCAACCTTTTTTTATTTTCCAACCCTATCCATAGGAAGTTCCTTTGGATTCTTTCAAACTTCTTAGTAATGTACTTAGGAATTTTAAAAAGGGATAGAAAGTACACAGGTATACCTTGTAGAGAGGCCTTTAGGAGTTGATATTTGCCAGCTTGGCTTAAAAGCTTGCCTTTCCACCCTGCTAATTTCTTCTAAATCCTTTCCAAGATGGAGTTCCAATAGTCATGAGTAACATCCTTAATAGCTAAGGGGAGGCCTAAGTAAGTTCTGGGAAGCACACCACTAGAGCAACCAAGGATCCGCATAATCTTTTATTGAAGCTCCAAGGGTGTATTGAAGAAATACACCTATCTTTTGTCATAATTGATACACTGACCAACCGAAACAACATAATCTTGTAACACTTGTTTCCATTTCCTTGCTTCAACCATCAAGGTAGACCCAAATATGATGGTGTCATCCACAAACTGCTGAATAGCCGTTGAGTCAGTTGTTGAAGTGGGTTTAATGCCCTTTATTTCCCTAGAGTTTAAGAAGTTGAGGAAACTTTTACTAAGGACTTCGACCATAAGGATGAAAAGGTAAGGGGATAATGGGTCACCTTCCATTAAGCCCCTACCCACATTAGAAAAGCCCCTAAGGACCCCATTAACAAGGAAATAAAATCTAATAGAGGTGACACATTTTTATAAGCTACAATATTTTTCCTTGGAAACCTATCTGCTCCAAAATTCTAAATACTAACTCCCATGCTACTCTATCATAGGCTTTTGAGATGTAAATCTTGAAAACCATTCCATGCAATTTGTTTCTTTCAATAGAGTGTATAAATTCATGTGTAGATATGGCCGCATCAATAATTTGTCTACTTGGCACAAACCCCTTTTGACTATTGCTGATAAGTCTGTCAAGGATAGGCTGAAGTCTAAAAAATAAGAGCTTAGAAAATATCTTGTAAACAATGTTACAAAGACTAATAGGCCTGAAGTCCCCCATGCACAAAGTGTTTGGTTTTTGGGCACCAGAACAATAAATGTATGATTGAGTTGCTTCAACAGCTTACCTAATTGGAAGAAGTTCCTAGTCGCCTCAGTGACATCTTTACCCACAATATCCTAGTACTCCTAAAAAAAGGCTAGAGGGAAGCCATATGAACCTAGAGCCTTGAAAGCACTCATAGAGAAAAGACGAAAATGGACCTCCTCCTCAGAAACTGGTTTAACAAGTTGAGCATTATCTTCATCTTTGAGATAAGTAGGAATGATGTCAATAAGCTCTTGTTTGATCCTACAATCCTGGGCAACCATGAAGTTTTGGAAATAGGAAGCAACCACTTGCTCCACTTAAAAGTCTGACTCAACCAGAGTACCATTATCATCCATGAGTTTAACAATGCTATTTCTTTTCATGTGTCTCATAGTAGATTGGTGAAAGAAGAAAGTGTTTCTATCCCCCTCTCTAAGACACTGCACCCTAGATTTATGCTTTGAGTAGATTTCCTCTTTCTTGAGTGTTTCCTTCCATTCCTTCCTTAATATTTCTTCCTCCTTAGCAGTATCCTCTAAAGTGTCACCATCCTCTATTTGCTTTTGGACAGTAGCCAGATTAGCAGAGATCCTCTTTTTACTATAAAAAATATTACCAAAGGTGAATTTGTTCCACCTCTTAACCTTGTTCATAACCATGAACAACTTCTGGGCCAGCCTGTACATGGGGGTACCCTAAAAAACAACACTCCACCAACTGGTCAACTTATCCCTAAAATCAGGATGCTAAGTGCACATAATTTCAAACCTAAAGGGGTACAGTCCTTTAATATCCTTATCTCTCCAAGAAAGCAGGAGGGGATTATGGTCTGAAGTAGTCCTTGGAAGGGCTTCCAAAGTGGAAGTGTTGATGAAATCCCAACCTGAGGAGACTAGGACCCTATCGAGTTTGACTTGAATCAAATTCCTTCTCTTTCTCTGATTGGACCAAGTAAATCAGTGTCCTTGAACATCAAGATCCATGAGGCCTTCTTTGTTGAGGAAATTTGCTAGGTTTGTCATGTTCTCAATGTAATCAAGTATACCACCACTTTTTTCTAAGGGGAAGAGGGGGGTGTTAAAGTCTCTAGCCAACATCCAACAACCCCTATAGTCCTTATCAATAAGGGAGGATAGACAATCCCATAAATCCCTTTTGGAGTTCCTCTAATTAGGAGCATAGATGTTAACAAGGTTCCAAGAATTGCTATTAGACTCAATTCTAACAGAAAGACAATTTTACTTTTATCTATTAGACTTCCTTTTACAACCTTATTATTCCACATAGTGACGATACCCCCAGAAGCTCTTGAGGCATCACTAATATAGTAATCAACATTAGGCCATATATTCATAACAATGGATTGGAAACCTTCACTCTTCATTTTGACTTCCTGAAGCAGTAAAATATCCACTTTATTGTCATATATACAGCTCTTGACTAAGAATTACTTGTGAGAGTTGTTAAGCCCCATGATATTCCAAGAGATGATTCTCATTTATTTGGGACCTTCTTGGAGCCAATCTCCAAGGTCCTCTACCTTCCCATAGTGATATCCTTGTTGATCTTTGCTATATTAGTGTTTAGATCTTTGCTATGTTTTTTATTAGGGTAAGCAGGGATTTTGAAAGGGCCTAGACCATTGTACAAGATATATGATAAAGCATTGAACCCCAACAAACTACAAAGAACAAACACGAGACTGCATCAACACAACCACATCACTACAGCAAAAAGACTAACAAAAGGGCAAAAAACCTCAAAAACAACTAGTCAAAGTGAGGGTGGTTTGAAGCCAAATTGGTCAAAAGAACTTTGAGTAAACTCACTGAACTTGTCCATAATGCTAAAACCCTGTTGCTCAAATCTCCCTTTTTTGGACCCTTTTTTGCTTCGCACCTCCATCGAAGGAGTCTTAGACATAGATTTTGGGTACTTACAATCCTTCCCCATACTTCTCTCTTTCAGAACATCCTCATAAGAGGTCTTGCAAGCATTATTAGATACTTGCTCATTTTTCCCCCACACAGTTGTTTTGAGAAGGGAACACCCTATTAACCTCCACAAAACCATAAAATCTAGTAGACAACAAACATCTCTTGAATTTTTTAATAGCATCAGCTACAATATACTACCCAAAAGTATTAGCAATGCTAATAAATATCTCCTCATCCTAATATTCTAAAGGTAGCCCCGACAAACTAACCGAGATCAAAAACATGTTGATGCAATATTTATCAAGGTTGAAGCCTAGAGAACATAGTTTTAGGAAAAGTCTATTTTCCCCAAGGAACCAAGGACCTCCCAAAAGGATACTTGAACTATCTTCTGGGAAAGAAAATGAAAATAGGAAGAAATTTTTCAGTAGAGCTATCACCTCTACCTGCCCCCTAACCTTCCATTTTTGCAGCACCCATCTTTTGACCACGTCAATATTAGGGCAGTTACCAACTGATCTCCCCACAAGAGAGCTCTACAACCAAGAAGTAGATTTGTCAATAATATAGTTTGGAATGAAAACTTGACACTCCCCAGAAGCAACCCCTAAAAATTAGGTCTCAAGTAGACCATTACAATTTGATACCCCTATCAGATGGCCCAACTTAGGCAATATGGCTGAGTTCTAATCCTAGAAAGAAGGGGAGCTTCCTTCAACTTGTGAAGCAACCACCATAAGCAAATCAGATGAATTGAAAGAATCTACCTTAGAACCCTGCCTTTCCACCAGAACAAGGGAAAGCTCAATCTCTCCTGAGCTACCCACATTATGTATCACAAGAGAATAAGGAGGAAAACCCTCCTTGGAAATGCAAGGATCACTACCTATGTTAGTCATATGACAAGAAGTCCCCACACACACTTCATCCACATGTACTTGCAAAAGGAAACCTTTGTGGAGACCATGGCCCTTAACACCAACATTGACCATTATTTTTGCACCCTGCAGAGCTTTAGATTCCACAAGGGAATCCTCTCAACACTTCATGAAGCTAACAAAACTAACGCTTCTGCAAGATTCAAACTCAACCGACTTAGGGGAATCCTCCCCTATAGCTAGAACATCAGACCATAGATCTTTGCTATGTTAGATTGCACATGTCTTTGAGGGTTGGAATCCATTGTAGATGGTGGGAATATTTAATTAAGAGTGTTAAATAGGTCTAGGCATAGTTGGATTTTATTGGTGAACCTATGTTCAAGGAATATCCTCCTAGTTTATGGATCATATTGGTATTGGAGTGGTCAATCCTTTGAGTTATTTTTGTCATTTTCTTGTTTACATGTGTATGCCATCCACAAGATCAAGTGGAAAAGGAATTCATTGCCATTTAAGCCCAAAATAGAGTTGAGAGTGGTTATAAAGGGTGAGGACAAGAAGTATGGTAGAAGCAAATGGATAAGCAAGATTTTGAAGATTGGAAGAAGATGTGGCCAAGATTTGGTTGAAGGGAAGCTTCATAGGATGGAAAATATGATACTTTCATTGATAAAAAGGACTAGATGGAAGAAATCTCATTAATGGTTTAGTCATCTCTAAGTGTAATAGAAGAGAGGAGAAATGTAAGGCTATGTTGTAGGGTGGGGAGATAAATTTTGATGATTCATGGTAACCCAAGACTAGCAAATGCTAGTTATTGTTGTAAATATGTGCCTAAGTGGGTTGTCATTGATGTCAACATATCCTTGTTGCCATTGGTGTCAATTGTATCCTATTTTACTATCTGTATAGAAGACCAGACTATTGAGGATATTGAGAAAATTAATGATAATCAATGCATGCAGATCATGTGGCTATGTAGAGGATTGTCAGTGATTGATCGAGTTAAGATTCGAGAAGTCCGTATGAAGATTTGAAGGAGTTATGGCTATCTGAGTAGAACCGGTTCCTATAATACTCAGGAATAGAGTGATAGGAAAGAGGTTCAGATTTCTTTGGTAATATAAAATTGTGATCCACAGATCTGAAGGCATGTTTGGGAAGTCAATGTGTATCATCAACACCAATGGTTTGTGGTTTGGAGGTCCGCAAGCTATCCTTCTAGTTTGACAGTCATGGCAGAGAGTATTCTTGAGGTTCTAGAGGAAGATTCAAATGCTTCTGATCATTTGGTTTAGAATGGATGTTATTGGTGAATTTAATGTGCTTGTGGAGGTCTCTAGATCATATGGCTACTATGTTAGAGTTCCACATTGAAGTTTGAGATTGTTGATTGAAGATTTCTTCTTTGAGGTTGACGTTGATTCCAGTCTTGGCCGACCGGATGTTCCTAGCCGATTGCAGATACATTAAGAGCATTTTTATGAAGTGTGGAGTGGTTGTAGAAGTAGATTTAAGTCTCAGTAGTGCTTGGCCAATAGTGTGATGATCCCCGTCAAGTTTAACCGACCTTGTTGATCATTCCAAGGTTGATGAAGTGTATAAATACTTGTTGAAGAGGTATTGAAATCATCCTTGTGCAAAAAAGATAAAATCTTAAGAAAGGATCAGGAGCAGAGTAGAGAAGAAAAGGAGTGAGAGTAGTATAGAGTGTGAAGAAGAGTTTGGGGGAAAAGCGAAAGTTCTTGAGCATTCATTGAAACTAAATCAGGCATGAAGTAGATGCTATTTCTTAGTTAATCCTTTCTAAATAAATTCTATAGGCAGTGAGCCTCTTTTTTGAGTAGTGAGCTCTGGACAGTGCGCCCGAAGGCATGTGCCTTCTATTTTATTAAGTACTTTTAATAGGGTACCCATTTCTATGGGTTAACCCCCACCGTGGTTTTTCCCTTAACCAGGTTTCCACGTCAAAATCTTGGTGTCAAGTGTGTTGACTTTGTTTCTTCTCTTATGTTTTTGATCTATGATTTAATGTTTACATCACTAGTTTGATAGTAAGATAATAAAGAAGTTTAAAGGAAGAAAAGTTTTTATTGTGGGACAACTGATTCACCCCCCCACTCTCAGTTGTTTAGTTCCAACAATTGGTATCAGAGCTAGATCCTCTCATAAAAGCCTAATTGCTTGAGGAGATCTAGGATGTCAACCTACAAGAAGTATAGTCCAAGATTTGATGGAACAAATTATTCTGTTTGGAAAAATCGCATGGAGTGCCATTTGCAATGCATGGGTGATGCTTATTGGGCAATAACCAGTGTTGAGTATAAAACTGCAGAGAAAGGTCCTTCAACTCCTGATCAAATCAAATATGTTGAAAATAATCTTCGAGCTAAAGAAGCCTTGTTGAGTGCCCTAATTGATTCAAAGATGACAAATGTCTTTGGTGTAAAAACTGCATAAGAAATCTAGAAAAAGTTGGAGTATCTGTATGAAGGTGATAAATATGTCAAATGTACAAAGCTACAAAGTTTGAGAGGAAAATTTGAAACTATGAGGATGAGCAAAGACAAAAAAATTACAATCTACGTGCAAAAGATAAATGAACTTGTGTGTGGCATTAGGTGTGCTAGTGGAACTTTGGAAGAATTAGAAATTGTATCAAAAGTACTCAGATCTTTACCAGATTCATACAAACATAAGGTTGCAGCTATAGAAGAGATCAGGACAGTCTCAAAGGTTACAAGAGATCATCTGGTTGGCAAAATTTTAGCTTTCAAATTAAGTGATTTTGGTGATTCTCTTCCCAAGTCTAAATCTGCATTTAAGGCTAGTGTGTATGGAAAACAAAGATATGATCTGGGTGAAAGCTCTTCTACAAGATCAAATAGATTTATGAAGACATTAAAGGATCTTGAAGATGTTGAAATAGAAACAACAGATCTTGAAGCTCTTATTGCTAGAAGAATGCCAAGAGGATCTGGTAAGTACGAAGGAAAATTACCACTCAAATGTTTTCCTTGTGATAAGATTGGTCATTTTACCTCAAGATGTCCAGAGAGGTTTTCAAAACCAAACCCTAACAGGTACAAAGGCCAGAAGAAATGTTAGTATGTCTAAGAAAATGGAGAAGAAGGGGTAACAGATGATGAATATGATCATGGAGGCTCCTCTAAAAATGATTGGGTGTTTATTTCTATCAAAGAAGAAGATCTAGTTGTTGGAAACAAGGAAGATAACTGAGAGGGCAGTGAATCAGTTATCTCAAAATTTCCTTAACTTTATTCTCCTTTTGTATCTTAATAATCAATGTTGCATCAAAACATGAAAGCATATGTAATCATAAGAACAAAAATAAAATCAACACACATAACACAAATTTTTACATGGAAACCCTGTTAAGGGAAAAACCACGGGGTGACTAACCCAAGATTGTATTCTTTGTTAAAAGAATAAAGGAGTACAAAATGACACTTGCCAATTAGGGCTCACTGCCCAAGTACACTACTCACAAGAGGCACACTGCCTACAAGAGAATCACTATCTACAAAACTTACAGAAGATAATCAAGTGTTTGAATTGACAAATGCAAGAATTCAGTTTCGGTTAGGCACAATACACTGATCTGATGCGCTTCATTCTTCCTCTATTTTAATGTTGTTGCTTTGTCACATACTAGACTTGAATTGATGCTCTCACACTTATCCCTACTTTTCTTCACACTTTATTTCATTACTTGTTCACACCACTGACTTACATACTGAAATATATCTGGTATATATATCTGCATCAAGGAATTTTATCAACTTTCTAGTCAGCATCAAGAACACTGCAAGTAATTAATCTGTCGGCTGAATCCATGCTTGATTTGTGATGTGTATCAAAAACATAGGCATGGAAGTCATTAATCATGTTAGCCAACAATGTATAATCCCATAAATTGCTTGATCAACACCTTTTACTCACCCGGATTGAAGTTTGATACTCTGTCAGTCAGTTCTTCCTCTGTCTGCTCTGCCTAACTAGAACCCAACACTTAGATGCTCATATCTTTTCCTTGATTTATCACTGGAGCCTAAATCTCTAGAGTACAGTAATCATGATACCCCTCTTGACTTTCCCAAGTTTGCAACTTACTGAGTTACACCATTTGAGAGATCTAGACCTGATTGTCGGACCTTGTTACATACTCTATTCTTGTTCACTAGACCAAAACATTCTTCAATCTGATTTCCGGTGAAGGCATATTATGTATTGTGGATGTGTGGGATAGACTTTGTTGCCATCAATGACAACACTTATGAAGCCACATTGTGTCTCTTGCCAACAATCCCCCCCTTTGGCATTGATGGCAACACTTAGTGAAAAATGGCTAAATGTCGCAGTAGCTCTCCCTTGGTTGATGCTCTATCTTTTGCACTATTTTACCAAAGCTCCCTCTTAGCTGGAATCCACATTTTTCACTACTCCTCACTCCCCCTTTGACATCAATGGCAAAGGGCAGAATCTACATACCAAAATTTGCAAAAATTGTCCTATACATGGCCGCATAAGTATATATATGTTATACTTACATATACTTAAGTATATCTGCAAAAGTAGTCTTCAGCTGTACAAACTCTGTGGCCCAGCTCTGCTTCATCCTATCTAAAATGGAGATGTGCCCACTCAACAAAAATGCATATGCTTCTGCTCTTCTTAAATCTGCTGGATCACTGGTCTAAGCTGTGGTCTGAGCATCTGTTAAGGCCTCATGCATTGCCTCTAGCTTAGGGATAATTATCCCTCTGAGTTCACCCATTCTGTTTATTATGTTCTTTTTTTCTTTGTCCAGCCTCTTTATTTCATTTATGATAACAATAGCCTGGCATTCTTGATTCATTAGAGAGGTAGTAAGGGGATCAAAATTCTGAGATAAACTTGACAGTTTTCCTTCTTGTTCTTTCACTTTGTTCTTAATGTCCTCTGTCACTTTGGGCCAAGATAAACAAAATTTGTATATGTCCCTACCATGTTTAAGAGAGTTTTCAAGGCTTTTTATTCTAATGTCTAGGGTCCTCCTATAATTAGCAATCAGTCCTTGCACTTCAATGAATCATTTTCCTAGAAACTCCTTCCAGACCTTTGCTTCTGCTAATTTTTCTAGAGATTCAAAATGAGTGTTAACATAATTTACTAAGTTTTTCAAGTTACCGGATGGTGAGGCCGACGGATGCTTTTGGTAGGATGGCATGATCTTCTCCAGCATCTCAGATGCAATCTCCAATAGTTCACAGTCCTCCATGTGAGATTTCAAGAGTTTTCCTTTTGCTTTGGCTTGAACAAAAGATGCTATTTTCATTGTTTGAACCGGGGAGAGAGAGTTGAAATTCAATGGTCCTTGAAATAGATTAGGTTCATCTATCTCCATCATTTCTCTATTTAAGAAGTTCTTCACTACCTTTGCAGTGTCTTTTGCTAGTGATTGAGTCTTCTTTTCTTTTGGGATATCATAACAGTCATCATTAGTCTTTTCTGCTTGTTCTTCTTCTTTTCCGTTAACCTCTTCTTCTTGAATCACCTTCTCCTCTCTTCTACCTTCTCCTTCAGCTTCAGAGTCTAGAATGTCTACAGTGGGATCTGGAGAAGAGATGTCACATGTGTTTACTACTTCATGAACTTCCTCTTCTGGGACAGAGGAGTCTAAGTCCTCAGACTTCTCTTTATCTATTTTCTTTAATCCTTCAACATCCTTGTCAGAAAATTCTTCATTGATTATATTAATCCTTCAACATCCATGGTGGAAGGTTCTTCATCTATTTCCTCTACAATAGGAAGATTGAATATCTTCAAGGCATTTTGGAGGATATATTTTGTTTCACTTGCTACTTGGTCAATTTCTCCAAGCATAAGTTTATTCAATCTTGCCTTACTCCGGAACTCATCCTTACAGTCCTTGAAAATCATGTCCATTTGTTTTGTAGTGATAGAAGGATAAATCTAAATTACTATCTATTCCCGAATCTCTAAGTCTTTTTCCTTTGCATTCTCTTTTCTTAGTTCAAGTACCTTTTCTAGACTCTTAGGAATTAATGATATAATTTCAATGAAAATTTTATTGTAAATGTTCAGGTACTTGACAATAGCTTCTTCCAAAATTCTCTTGTCAGTATCACTGTATTCATCATAGAATTCTATTATTGGCTGTAGGTTCGCATCCACAGTAACTGCCTTGATGATTTCATCAATGGAAAGAGTAGGCTTTTCAACAAATTCCTCTACCTTTTCTTCCTCATTTTTCCTAGCAGAGAATTTCCTGAATGTTTTCTTCTTCTTCATTTTCTTGCTTTCCTCATAAGATTATGTTTCTTCATCATCTTTAAGGCTTGTATATGACCTTGTGGCTGTGGTCTTCATCCTCTTTTCTCCTTTTCCAAATGTCTTGACTTCCAGTTTGGAATCCTTTGAGATTTTAGGAGTGACAGGTGCAGAGCTCTTGGAAGATCTAGTCCGGGAGGAGGCTTGTACCGGAACGTCTCCTTTCTTTGCTTCTTGTTTTTCTTTCTCAGTCTTCTCCATTTTCTCTCTATTTGCATCCATAGCCTCCTTTGATAGGCCAAATCTTTTGGCAATTTCTTCAACTTCCCTTCTTACTTTCCTCTTTATCTCTGGCTGTCTTAACTCAACATGTATTTTTACACTTAGCTCTTGAAAGGTTCCAAACCTTTCTGCTTCAGTGTCCTTGGGCTGGCTCAGAAGATGTTGAATATGAATCTCCAAGATTTTTTCATTGACTTCATATTCCATAGGCATTATCCACACAGTCCTTGGCTCAACTGCCTCCATTAGGCATTGATCAGTGTCAACCATAAAGCAAACTTTGTCCTTGTATTTCTCAACTATGGATTGTGGAATTCTCTCTCTGGCTTGCATCATGCTCTAGAAGTTCTTGAAGTAACCCTAGAGATCTATGTTTTGGACTTGAGCATCACCAAGTCCATACATATAATATCTAATCTAGATAGCAACTAGTTTATCATTTTGCCAAACCCAACCACTTGATCCAGGTAGCTCATTCATATAATAGAAGAATAGACATAGTATTAGACAACCATATTTAAAGGAATTCTTCTTATCTTTTTTGATATTCTGTAGGTTTTCCAACAATTGATTTAGAAGAAGTTCACACAGGTCATAATGTGCATCTTCCCTAAACATCTGATATGTTGCATAGATTGCTGTGCTAGACACAGAATTCTCCCTGCTCGAATGATAGATTTTGTATTTGATTATCATTGAGGCAAACTTGACATCTGGATCTGTGATGTCGTCTATGGTCATTGCTCTTTTGTCAAATTTAAATCCGGTGGCTTCAGTTATTGTTTGGTTCTTCACAGATTTAAGTACAGGTAACCCACTGGATGAATGTAGTCCCATCACTGCCTTGATGGCATATTTAGTTATTTTGAAGGACCTCATTAGCCACATGAAATTATCATGCATCCTACTTAGAACATACTGGACCTAATCATCTTTTGTAAAACATGGAAAATGTATGCAATGTCTAAAGTGTTTATCTCGGATGGCCTTGAATTCAAGTTTGAGTTCAAAATTTTCATCTATTAGCTATTTGTGATAAATATCCATCAATTTTGAGTCTCCAAATTCTTTAATGTTGGCGTGGATATAAACCCTAAAATCTTCTACATGCAATACTCCATGCGGAATGCTTTTCATGCTTTAGGGTTTGAAACAGGAGCCGAAACAAATCACTGGTCGAATTCATTTTTCAGTTGATCTTGTAGAATTTTTGTTGCAGAACTCTTCTTTTCTTCTTCATGAGTGCAAGTGTGTAAATAATGAGTGAAAGAACCCTTTTTTCCTTGCGTAAACCCTAATTTCCTTTTGTAATAAATGCACAACTTAAGTTATCTGGTTGCCCTATTTTGAGAGAGATCTTCTTGAATCAATGTGCTAAACTTAGAATCATTGTCAGTGAGGATTGACAATGTATCTTCTTTTCTTCAATCATGCCATGGGTCCGCAGATCAAAGCATTTCAATTTTGAATCAAATCGGATATGTCCATGAAATTCTGCTTTACCGGATAGCTGTCGGAATTGGATTATCTTGAGCAGTTATAAGTCTTACAAAACTCCATGCAGATCTTTCACATTTTGTCTGAAGATTATTTGGAGGTTTTTCTAAGAACCCTTTAATCCGTAGAGTCATATGTTTACTCAATGTGCCGAATTTAGGCACTAGTTGACTAGCTGGGGGAAATTATTTTTCTCTGTGACTCCCCCTGAGCCAGAGCTCACCTTTTTAGTTTTCGAAAGGAATATCAGCACTGGATTTTGGTGTGGATCCATCCCCAATATTTTATGTACTCTACTTTACCCAAATCTTGCTCATCTCCTTTTGAATTCATCCGCATTCACTTTACCTTTGCCCTTATCTTGTTTCTGATTATGTTGCACCGGACCTTTTCTATCCTGATTTCTGCTTCTACAGAATTTGGCAATATGACTGGATCTATTACAATTATAACAGACAACATTTCTTTGCTTATTTGATTGATATCCTCTTGATCTGCATTGATTAGCTATATGTCCCATTCTATTGCATGCAAAGCATCTACCATTGAATGAATTGTTTATTTGGATATTTTTGCATTCATGAGATTTGTGACCATATCTTTTGCAGTTGAAACATTGTCCATAGAAGGATGGATTAGTCTAATTCATTCTCCTCCTACACTGCGTTGCTTTATGACTAAAATTGTTACAATTGAAGCAGTATCCATTGAAGGATGGATATCTTTGAGCATTTGGTTGCCTTACCAGAGGTGTTCTAGGCCCGTTTCTTTGATTTCCTGATCCAAAGTTCTTCCCACCGGATCCAGAGCTTTCACCTTTCTCATATCCCAAGCCATGCTTATCATCTACCCTCTTTTGGCTTGCAAGAAGAACTTCAAGTTAGACTAAGCTTATCTTGAATTTTTCTTTGTATTCATTTGTAGTTTCAAGATCTTGTTTAAGAGTGTCTATCTGATTCTCAAGTTGTTCTTCATTATCTCTAGCTTCTTCAAGATCAGATTTAAGATGCCTAATTATTCTATCCATTTTGTGGCAGTCCTCTATTTTCTCCTTGAGGGATTATTTTAGATTATCTTCAATTTTCCTTTTTTCTTCAATTTCTTAGGTGAATCTCATAGCCCATGATTCCATTTCATGCCTTACCATAATGACTTCTTTTGACAGCTTCTCACATAGCTTATTTTTCTCATCCAAATCTTCATTAGTATCATTGACTTCACTCTGATTGGCTAATTTTTGAAGTAGTTCCTTTCTCTTTTTCACAGAGATACTAAGTTTTTCTTTTAGCTCATTTATGAAATTATCAGCTTGTTTGAGTCTTTCTCTCAAATTATTGACTTTAGAGTGGGATTGTTCAAGATCATCTAGGGTAGACTGAAGTTGTTCCTTCATACCATATACATCCATTGAGATTCCCAGATCTTCCTCAAGCTGTTAGGATTTGTTCAGAGGAACTTGGCTCTGATACCAATTGTTGGAAACAAGGCAGATAACTGAGAGGGGGGTGAATCAGTTATCTCAAAATTTCCTTAACTTTCTTTTCCTTTTGTATCTTAATAATCAGTGTTGCATCAAAACATGAAAGCATATGTAATCATAAGAATAGAAATAAAATCAACACACATAACACAAAGATTTTTACGTGGAAACCCTATTAAGGGAAAAACCATGGGGTGACTAACCCAATATTGTATTCTTTATTAAAAGAATAAAGGAGTACAAAATGGCACTTGCCAATTAGGTCTCACTACCTAAACACACTACTCACAAGAGGCACACTACCTACAAGAGACTCACTATCTACAAAACTTACAGAAGATAATCAAGTGTTTGAACTAATGAGAAGCATCTACAAACGCAAGAGTTCAGTTCCGGTTAGGCACAAATACATTGATCTGATGCACTTCATTCTTCCTCTATTTTAATGTTGTTACTCTGTCACATACTGGACATTGACTTGCTACTCTCACACTTATCCCTTCTTTTCTTCACACTTTATTTCATTACTTGTTCACACCACTAACTTACATGCTAAAATATATCTAGTATATATATCCGCATCAAGGATTTTTATCAACTTTCTAGTCGGCATCAAGAACACTGCAAGTAATTAATCTGTCAGCTAAATCCATGCTTGATTTATGACGCGTATCAAAAACATAGGCATGGAAGTCATTAATCATGTTAGCCAATAATGTATAATCCCATAAATTGCTTGTTCAACACCTTTTACTCATCTAGATTGAAGTCTGATACTCTACTAGTTAGTTCTTCCTCTGTCTGCTCTGCCTGACTGGAACCCAACACTGAGATGCTCATATCTTTTCCTTGATTTATCACTAGAGGCTAAATCTCTGGAGTACAGTAGTCATGATAGCCCTCTTGACTTTCCCAAGTCTGTAACTTACTAAGTTACACCATCTGAGAGATCTAGACCTGATTGTCAGACCTTGTTACATACTCTGTTCTTGTTCACCAGACCAAAACATTCTTTAATCTAACTTTTGGTGAAGGCATATTATTTACTGCAGATGTGTGGGATAGACTTTGTTGCCATCAATGAGAACACATATGAAGCCACACTATGTCTCTTGCCAACACCGGTGTCTACTGAATCTGCTAGCTGTGAAAATATGGAAAGTGCCTTGGCTGTTCAGGTTATTGAAAAGGATGAATGGGTGATTGATAGTGGATGTTCTCATCATATGACTAGGGACAAGAGTAAGTTTGTGAATTTTGAAAACTATGAAGGAGGACTTGTGAAATTTCGAGACAACTCAGCTGGTAGAATCTATGGTAGAGGATCCATCTCTTTTGATGGCAAGAACAACACCAATGATGTTCTGTATGTGGAAGGACTGAAACATAATCTTCTTAGTGTTGGACAGTTGGTTGAAAAGGGTTATGATCTTCAGTTCAAGGATGGAAAATGCAGAATCTTGGAAAGCTCCAGAACTAAAATTGCAATCGGTACTCAAACCAGAGGTAACATCTTTCACTTAAGTAGTTCTGGGAAAAGTTGTTTGATTGCTCAGATAGATCAAAGTTGGCTATCACATAGGAGGATGTGTCATGTGAATTTTGACAACATTGTCAAAATAAGTTCCACTCAAGCTGTAAGAGATCTTCCAAGACTTGTGAAACCTAATAACATATGTAGAGAATGTCAATTGGGCAAACAAAACAAAATTTTATTCAAGAGTAAGGAACAAGGTTCAAGTGAGAGATTGGAACTGGTACATACTGATCTCTGTGGTCTTGCCAAAATTAGAAGTGTGCAAGGAGATAGATATTTCATGTTGCTAATTGATGATTACTCCCGGATGATGTGGGTAACTTTTCTGAGAGAAAAATTAGAATCCCTTGACAAGTTTAAGGTGTTCAAGATGATGGTTGAAAATGAGATTGGTGGGAAATTAAAGTGTTTGAGATCTGACAGAGGTGGAGAATTTAGCTCCGGTGAGTTTGATGCTTTCTGTGAAAAGCATGGAATAAAAAGACAATTATCTGCTCCTAGGACTCCTCAGCAAAATAGAGTTGTGGAAAGAAAGAACCAGACCATTCAAGGAGCTGCCAGAACCATGATGATGGAAATAAATGTTCCTCAAGTTTATTGGAGAGAAGCCATGAGTACTACTGTCTACACTCTTAACCGGGTGCAGATCAAAGGAAATTCTTGTAAGACTCCTTATGAACTTTGGTTTGGTCATCTTCCTACTATGAGATACTTCAGAATCTTTGGTAGTAAATGTTATATCAAAAGAGATGAGAATTTAGGTAAGTTTGAGGCAAGAAGTGATGAAGGAATATTTTTGGGATACTCAACTCAAAGTAAGGCCTACTGGTGCTTCAATAAAAGATTGAAGAAGATTTTTGAAAGTGTGAATGTTAAAGTTGATGAAAGCAAAGAAGGACATTCTAGGTACTCCGGATATGATTCAGATGATCAAGATGAAAGTCAAAATCAAGGAAGGCAAGTTCAAGTTTAGACTCAGATTCAATTTGAACCAGGAACTCCAGAGGTTAAAACAGATGATGAGGAACAAGTTCAAGAAACAGAAGCTTAAAAAATCTCCAAAACTCCCAGGTATGTAATGTTAAATCATCTTGAAGATCAGATCATAGGAGATAAGAGTAAAGGTGTTCAAACTAGGAGAAAAATGTTTAAAGATTAAGAAGAGATTTGTTTGATTTCAAGGATTGAACCTAAATCAATAAGTGAAGCTTGCAATGATGAAAACTAGGTCAAAGAAATGGAAGAGGAATTGATGCAAATTGAAAAGAATCACACATGGGATCTAGTTCCTAGACCTAAGGACAAAAATGTGATTGGAACCAAATGGGTCTTCTAGAATAAACTGAATGAAGATGGTGAGGTGGTAAGGAATAAGGCAAGGTTGGTATGTAAAGGCTACTCTCAAGTGGAAGGAATTGATTTTGAAGAAACTTTTGCTCTGGTGGCAAGGCTAGAGGCAGTTAGATATTTCTTGCATTTGTTGCCTTCAAAGATTTTAAAGTATATCAAATGGATGCGAAATCAACATTTCTGAATGGAGATTTGGAGGAAGAAGTCTACATTGAGAAACCAGAAGGATTTCAGTTGTCTGATTAGGGAGATATGGTTTGTAGATTGAGAAAAGTCTTGTATGGACTCAAGCAAGCTCTAAGAGCCTGGTATGCCAGATTGAATAAGCATTTGCTTAATCTAGGATTTAGCAAAGCATTTGTTGATAAGATGAAAAGTGAGTTTGAGATGTCAATGTTTGGTGAGATGAATTTCTTCCTAGGTCTACAAATTGTTCAATCAGATAAAGGTATCTTCATATCTCAGTCCAAGTATTTAAAAGAATTGCTAAAGAAATTTGGAATGGAAGACTCAAAGCCAGTACGTACACCTATGATAACTGGATGCAAGCTAAGAAAAGATGATGACTGTCCCAAGGCAAATAAGAAAATATATAGATCAATGATAGGAGGATTGCTTTATCTAACCCAAACCAGAGCTGACATCATGAATGTAGTTTGACTTGTTGCCAGATTTCAAGTTGATCCAAAAGAATCCCATGTTATTGTAGTCAATATTTTTTTTAGATATCTCAAGGGAACAATTGATTATGGACTATGGTACCCAAAGGATAATAACTTCACTCTTCATGCATATACAGATGCTGATTGGGCAGGAGATGTGGATGACAGAAAAGGTACTAGTGGTGGTGCATTCTTCTTAGGAAGAAGACTGGTCTCTTGGATAAGCAAAAAGCAAGAGGCAATATCTTTGTCTACTACAAAAGCAGAGTACATAGTAGCAACAAATAATTGCACTTAGGTTTTGTGGATGAAGCAAATGTTGAAGGACAACAGAATTGTGTTTGAGGAGCCGATCACAAATTTTTGTGATAATTCTAGTGTAATAAGCATCTCAAAGAATCCGGTATTGCATTCAAAGACAAAGCATATATCTATCAAGTTTCATTTCTTGAGAGAGAAAGTAAATGAGAATGAAGTCAGGTTGGAGTTTGTGCCTTCCAAATATCATATTGCAGACATCTTCACTAATCCTCTTCCCAGGATACTTTTGAGTATCTCAGAGAGAAGTTAGGGGTTATTACCCCTCATGTGTAGAACTAAGATGCACTAAGGTGCATTAGTCCAATGGAATTCACATTCATATCTTGTGATCTGGATTGATGTTAAGGAGGTTCTGCTCAAAGGGGGAGTAGTCATTATGCAAATTTTGGGATCAGTCTAAAGCAAAAAGGGAGAAAAGATAGCAAATATGTGCCCTTTGCCATTGATGTCAAAGGGGGAGAGAAGTCATGTGAAAACCTAGTTGCTGATGTAAGGGGGAGCAGTAAAGAAAGTAGTTGTAGAAGTGAAAAGAGAAAGGGGGAGAAGTTCTTGTCTTGATGGTTAGATTTAGTTTTTCACATCATATGTTGCCATCAATGACAAAGGGGGAGATTGTTGCAAATATGTGCCTAAGTGGGTTGTCATTGATGTCAACATATCCTTGTTGCCATTGGTGTCAACTGTATCCTATTTTGTTATCTGCATAGAAGACCAGATTGTTGAGGATGTTGAGAAAATTAATGACAATCAATGCATGTGGATCATGTGGCTGTGTAGAGGATTGTTAGAGATTGCTCTAGTTAAGATTTGAGAAGTCCGCATGAAGATTTGAAGGAGTTATGGCCATCTGAGTAGAACCAGTTCCTGCAATACTTAAGAAAGATAGAGTGAAAGAGGTCTAGATTGCTTCAGTAATATAAAATTGTGATCTATGGATCTGAAGGCATGTTTGGGAAGTCAATGTGTATCATCAACACTAGTGGTTCATAGTTTGGAGGTCTGCAATCTATCCTTCTAGTTTGATAGTCATGGCAGAGAGTGTTCTTGAGGTTCTAGAGGAAGATTCAAATGCTTCTGATAATTTGGCTTAGAATGGATGTTATTTGTGAATTCAATGTGCTTGTGGAGGTCTCTGGATCATATGGCTACTATGTTAGAGGTTGGCATTGAAGTTTGATCTTGTTGATTGAAGATTTCTACTTTGAGGTTGATGTTCCTTCAGTCTTGGCCGACTGGATGTTCCTAGCCTATTGCGGATGCCTTAAGAGCATTTTTATGAAGCATGGAGTGGTTATAGAAGAAGATTCAAGTCTCAGGAGTACTTGGCCAACAATGTGATGATCCATGTCAAGTTTAGCCGACCTTGTTGATCATTCCAAGGTTGATGAAGTATATAAATACTTGTTGAAGAGGTATTGAAATCATCCTTGTGCAAAACAAATAAAATCCAAAGAAAGGATCAGGAGTAGAGTAGAGAAGAAAAGGAGTGAGAGAAGTATAGTGTGAAGAAGAGTTTGGGGCAAAAATGAAAGTTCTTGACAATTCATTGAAACTGAATCAGGCATGAAGTAGATGCTATTTCTTAGTTAATTATTTTTAAATAAATTCTATAGGCAATGTGCCTCTCTTTTGAGTAGTGGGCTTTGGGCAGTGCACCTGAAGGCATGTACCTTCTATTTTATTAAGTACTTTTAATAGGGTACGCATTTTTGTGGGTTAACCCCCACCGTGGTTTTTCCCTTAACCAGATTTCCATGTCAAAATCTTGGTGTCAAGTGTGTTTTGTTTCTTCTCTTATGTTGTTGATCTATGCTTTAATGTTTACATCACTAGTCTGATAGTAAGATAATAAAGAAGGTTAAAGGTAAAAAAGTTTTTATTGTGGGAAAACTAATTCACCCCCCTCTCAGTTGTCTAGTTCCAAGTGTTGCATGATAAGGGATTTGTTGATATGTGTTTTAACAGAACATGTGAAATAGAATTGTTTGCCAACTTGAAAGGTGATTAATCCTAAGAGTATTCAATGCAATCTAGCAGGTTTTAAAAGGCACTTGAGTAACCTAGCAAATGATCATTTTAACTATCTTGTTTAAGTGGCTCCAATGAAATTTTAAAGGAAGGTATTAATTATTTATTATTTTGATTGGAGATACACTGATAATATTTTTAAAAGTGTGTACAACTTTACAAAATTCCACATTGATAATCATTTAATGCCTAAATTTCAAACTTTGACTCATCAATTACACACAACATACATACATGAAATCTAAAATTTAAATCTAAGCTAACTCTAATCTAATCCTAATCTAACCATTGGTATAAAAAATTGCAAAATGAATGGAGAAGAGAATAAGGAAAGAATTGTTAGGATTCAGTAGATCGGAGCAACCAAACTATACCAATATAATGTAGATTAAATATGGAATAACAAGAATTACACAACACATAGATTTAATGTGGTTCACAAATGTGGGCTAAATCTGTTAGACTTAGGGCACACAACTGAGAGGGGGGGTGAATCAGTTGTGTAAAAACTTTCTTTAATTTCCACACTTAAATCTTCTTGGTGATTAGCAGTATATTAAACATGAAACATAATGCATTCAAATCAAAAGCAGAAACTCATCAACACATAAGACACTAAGATTTTGACGTGGAAAACCTGGTTAAGGGAAAAACCACAGGGTGATTAACCTAAGAATGTATTCTTTGTTAGAAGAATAGAAAGATCAAAATGGCACATTCCAATTAGGGCTCACTGCCCGAGCACATTGCTCACAAGAGGCTCACTGCCTACAAGAGACACACTGTCTACAAAGAAATAAGTATTACATACATGAACTAGAGAATAACATCTTCACTATGCTTGAATCAGTTCCATTAAGCTCAATACACATACTCTGCCTTTCGCTCTACTTTTCGCTACCACATTCTCATCTCCACAGGACACTTTGAAATGACTTCTCAATCCCTTATTCATACACTACATCGACTTAGGAACAATCATCTAAGTCGGCAAACACCTACAAGAACATCCGCAAGATGTGTAATACATCCGGTTAGTCAGTCTTAGGAAGAACACCAACATCTGGTGGTTATTCTTCAAATACGAACTTTAACTACAATGCAGACCACCAACATGAATTGGAACCAATCCACAAATCACTACAAGCTTTCCTGAATCACCAACAACATCCACACTTCATCTGCTTACTGGAATCCTTCTCTCCTTCATCTAAAACCTTAAGAACACAGTCTGTCATCACTGTCACAAAGGAATAGGTTCTTTCAGACCTTCAAGCCACAAACCAATCTACTTGACACTTCACAAGGACGTCCCCAACACTTCCTCCAATCCACAGAATGGAAAAATGCATTACCAGACCTCACCGGACCTATCTATGTCACTCTGTCACCTCTGGACACCTACCAGAGTTGGTTCTACTTGAGCGACCATAACTTCTTCAGATCTTCATGCGGAACTCTGAAAACTTGACTGGAGCATCTCAAGACTTATATCTACAAACCCTTTGAACCGCATCCTCTTATCCGCAACCTATCTTAGACTTTTACCTTGTTGTCATCACTGTTCCTGATTGAGACTAATTTTCTCAATATCCTCAGCACATAGCTCATCTAATCATCCTCATTAATGCAACATGAGTATGTTGACATCAATGACAAGACCGGTTAGACCCATACTTGCAACAATCTCCCCCTTTTTCATTGATGGCAACATATGATGTGAAAAACCATCAAGACAAGAACTTCTCCTTACTGTCACAACTCCCCCTATCAACAACAACCACTCACATGTATTCCCTTCCTTTAATGCTCCCCCTTTGATCATCAACCACTTGTTTTTCACATGTCTTCTCTCCCCCTTTGACATCAATGGCAAAGGGTTCATACTTGCAACTTCAGAATCACACCTGCTGCTCCCCTTGAGTAGCAGCTCCCCATCATCAATTCGGATCACAAGATATGACTATGACATCCACCAGATTGATGCACATCAGTGCATCCTAGTTCATCACTGGAGGGGCAATAACCCCTAACTTCTCCCTAAGATACTCAAAAGAGTCCTTGGGAAGAGGTTTAGTAAAAATATCTACAGTCTGATCCTTGGAGGGCACAAACTCTAGTTTGACTTCATCCTTGTTCACTTGCTCTCTCAGAAAGTGAAACTTGATAGATATATGCTTAGTCTTAGAATGCAACACCGGATTCTTAGAAATATTTATTGCACTTGAATTATCACAGAAAATTGTGATAGGCTCCTCATACTCTACTTTAATATCTCTTAGCATCTGCTTCATCCACAAAACTTGAGTGCAACTACCTACTGCTGTAATGTATTCTACTTTAGTTGTAGACATGGATATTGCCTCTTGTTTCTTGCTTAGCCAAGAAACCAATCTCTTTCCCAAAAAGAAAGCTCCACCACTGGTACTCTTCCGGTCATCCACATCTCCTGCCCAATCAACATCTGTATATGCATGAAGAGAGAAGTCATGATCTCTAGGATACCACAGACCATACTCAACCATCCCTTTTAGGTATCTAAAGATCCTTTTGATTGCCATGACATGAGATTCTTTGGGATCAGCCTGGAATCTCGCAACAAGACCAACATCCTGCATTATATATGGTCTAGTTTGAGTGAGGTACAACAACCCTCCAATCATTGATCTGTACTTTGTCTGGTCTGCCTTAGGAGATTCATCATCTTTGCTCAACTTACATCTAGTTGCCATGGGAGTATTCATTGGCTTTGAATCCTCCATTCCAAATTTTCTTAACAATTCTTTCACATATTTGGTCTGAGAAATAAAGATGCCTTTCTTTGTTTGAGTAATTTGCAGACCCAAGAAGAAATTTATTTCACCAAGCATTGACATCTCAAACTTATTTTTCATTTGATTTGCAAAAGTTCTACACATACTGTCTCTTCCTCCAAAGATGATATCATCAACAAATACTTCAACAATTAAGATGTTTTGATGATTAATTTTGAAATATAAGTTACTATCAGCAGTACCTTTCTTGAAACCAATCTTCAAAAGATGTTTGTCCAATCTTTCATACCATGCTCTTGGGGAGCTTTAGTCCATATATTGCCTTCTTCAACTTGCAGACCATATCACCATGCTCAGATAATTGAAATCCATTTGGTTGTTCAATGTACACTTCTTCTTCTAAGTCACCATTCAAGAAAGCAGACTTGACATCCATCTGATACACCTTGAAATCCTTGAAGGCAACAAATGCAAGAAATAATCTGACTGCTTCAATTGTTGCCACTGGAGCAAAAGTTTCGTCAAAATCAATTGCTTCTATTTGGGAGTAGCCCTTGCAGACCAATTTGGCTTTATTTCTGATTACTTCACCAACTTCATTTAGTTTGTTCTGGAAGACCCATTTGGTTCCAATCACATTCTTGTTTCTAGGTCTGGGAACAAGATCCCAAGTGTGATTTTTCTCAATTTGCATCAACTCTTCCTCCATTGCTTTGGTCCAGTTTTCATTATTGCAGGCTTCATTTATTATCTTAAGTTCAATATTTGAAATTAGACAATATTCATCTAAATTTTGAGCAATTTTCCTTCTAGTTTGCACACCTTTGCTTTTGTCACCAATGATCTGATCTTCAGAGTGGTTCAGTCTTACATACCTTGGAACTTTAGGAGTTTCTTGCACTTCTGCTTCTTGATCAGGCTCATTCAGACTTGTCTCTTCTTCCTGATTTACCAGATTAGTTTGAATCTGACTTTCAGAAGAGGATTGAACTCCTTGAACCAGAACACCATTCTAATCATCTTCATCATATTCATAAAACCTTGAGGGTTTCTCCATTCCCTCATCAACCTTCACATTTGCACTTTCTATCATCTTTCTCAATCTCTTGTTATAACACCAGTATGCTTTGCTTTGAGTAGAGTAACCCAAGAATATCTCTTCATCACTTCTAGCATCAAACTTTCCTAGATCTTCATCTCTTTTGATGTAACATTTGCTACCAAAGACTTTGAAATATCTTACAGTAGGAGTAATGCCAAACCAGAGTTCATAAGGGGTCTCATCGGTATTGCTTCTGATTTGAACTTGATTGAGAGTATAGACTGCAGTGTTGGCAACTTCTCTCCAATAGATTTGAGGAACATTTGCTTCCATCATCATGGTCCTAGATGCTTCTTGGATGGTCCAGTTCTTTCTCTCCACTACTCCATTCTGCTGAGGAGTCCTAGGAGTAGACAACTGTCTCCTAATCCCATGTTTCTCACAGAACTCTATGAACTCACCAGATGTGAATTCTCCACCCCTATCAGACCTTAGACATTTCAACTTTAGTCTTGTTTCATTCTCCACCATAGCCTTGAATATTTTGAATTTTTCAAGAGCTTCTGATTTCTCCTTTAGAAAGGTTACCCACATCATTCGAGAATAGTCATCAATTAGCAGCATGAAGTATCTATCACCTTGAATACTCCTGGTTCTTTCCAGATCACAAAGATCAGTGTGAACTAGGTCCAATAATCTGGTAGAAGATAGTTCCTTACTTTTGAAAGTGACTATGCTCATCTTACCCAACTGACATTCCTTGCACAAGCTGTTAGTAGGTTTTACCAATTTTGGAAGATCTCTTACAGTCTGAGTATTGCTTATTTTGATGATATTATCAAAATTCACATGACACATCCTTCTATACCATAACCAACTCTGATCAACTTGAACAAATAAGCAACTTTTACCAGTACCAACCAAATGGAAGATATTACCTTTAGTTTGAGTACCGGATGCAATCTCTATTCTGGAACTTTCAAAGATTTTGCATTTTCTATCCTTGAATCAGAGATCATAGCCTTTGTCTACCAACTATCCAACACTGAGAAGATTGTGCTTCAAACCTTCAACATACAGTACATTACCAGTTTTATTTCTTACATCAAAAGAAATAGTTCCTCTTCCTCTAATTCTACCAGCAGAATTGTCACCAAACTTTACCACTCCTCCTTCATACCTTTCCAAATCTACAAACTTATTTTTGTCACCTATCATATGGTGAGAGCAACCACTATCAATGGCTCAATCATCCTTCTCTTCAATTTGGGTAGCCAAAGCTCTTTCCACAGTCTTAAGATTGATAGATACAAAGGACATTGGATCTTCTTCCTTGATGGCAATGAGCACCCATTCATTTCCAGATTTGTTTCCTATCTCTGATTCATCATCTGTTACTCCTTCATTATCATCATCTTCATGTACATAGTAATAGTTCTTTTGGAACCTCGGCTTGTTAAGATTTTGCCTTGAAAATCTTTCCAGACACCTTGAGGCAAAATGACCAATCTTATTGCAGTTAAAACACTTAAAAGGTAATTTTCCTTCATATTTATTGGATCCTCTTAGCAGCCTCTTTGCAATAAGGGCTTCAAGTTGAGCAGTTTCTACTTCTTCTTCTTCCAAATCTTTTCTTGCTTTTTCATACCAAGATAATTTCATTGAAGAAATCTCTCCCGGATCAAGCCTTTGTTTACCTTTAACAAAGGCACTGGCTTTGAATGCAGATATAGTCTTGGGGGGGTCATCTCCAAACTCTGTCATTTCAAATGCAGCCAATTTCCCAGCTAATTGATCTCTTGTGACAGTTGTATGAGCTTTGAATTCTTCAATGGCAGTAGCCTTGATTTTGTAAGAAGCAGGGAAGGATATGAGATTTTTACCAACAATCTCATTTTCATCCAAGACACCACCAACATTTCTAATTCCACAAACTAGTTCATTCACTCTTAGCATAAAAGTGGTAATATTTTCATCATCTCTCATCTTCAGTTTTTCAAATTTCCCTTTTAGACTCTGTAACCTTGCACATTTAACATACTGGTCTCCTTCATGCAAAAGTTCTAGTTTATTCCAAATCTCAAAGGCAGTTGGCAGGTCAATAACATTTGAGAGTTCTGAGTCAAATAATGTGCTTAAAAGAGCCTCTTTAGTCCGCAGATTGTTTTCAGCATCTATGATTTCATTTAGGGTTGTCCGACCACCCTGTGGAGGTACATATGCTTTTGTAACCATGGACCAGTATGCAAATCCCATACACTACAAGTGACATTTCATGCAACCTTTCCAAAGAGCAAATTTGGTTCCATCAAACTTCGGACTGTCCTTCTTGTAAGATGACATCCTGGATCTCCTCAAGCAGTTAAGCTCCTTTTACAGGAAATTAGCTCTGATACCAATTGTTAGACTTAGGGCACACAACTGAGAGGGGGGGTGAATCAGTTGTGTAAAAACTTTCTTTAATTTCCACACTTAAATCTTCTTGGTGATTAGCAGTATATTAAACATGAAACATAATGCATTCAAATCAAAAGCAGAAACTCATCAACACATAAGACACCAAGATTTTGACGTGGAAAACCTGACTAAGAGAAAAACCATGGGGTGATTAACCCAAGAATGTATTCTTTGTTAGAAGAATAGAAAGATCAAAATGGCACATGCCAATTAGGGCTCACTGCCCGAGCACACTGCTCACAAGAGGCTCACTGCCTACAAGAGACACACTATCTACAAAGAAATAAGTATTACATACATGACCTGGAGAATAACATCTTCACTATGCTTGAATCAGTTCCATTAAGCTCAATACACCTGCTCTGCCTTTCGCTCTACTTTTCTCTACCACATTCTCATCTCCACAAGACACACTTTGAAATAACTTCTCAATCCCTTATTTATAAACTACATCGACTTAGGAACAATCATCTAAGTCGGCAAACACCTACAAGAACATCCACAAGACATGTAATACATCTGGTTGGCCAATCTTAGGAAGAACACCAACATCTGGTGGTTATTCTTCAAATACGAACTTTAACTTCAATGCGGACCACCAACATGAACTGGAACTAATTCACAGATCACCACAAGCTTTCCTGAATCACCAACAACATCCGCACTTCATCTGCTTACTGGAATCCTTCTCTCCTTCATCTGGAACCTCAAGAACACAGTCTATCATCACTGTCACAAAGGAATAGGTTCTTTCAGACCTTAGAGCCACAAACCAATCTACTTGACACTTTACAAGGACATCCCCAACACTTCCTCCAATCCACAGAATGGGAAAATGCATTACCAGACCTCACCGGACCTATTTGTGTCACTCTGTCACTTCTGGACACCTACTGGAGCTGGTTCTACTTGAATGACCATAACTTCTTCAGATCTTCATACGGACCTCTAAAAACTTGATTGGAGCATCTCAAGACTTATATCTACAAACCCTTTGAACTGCATCCTCTTATCCGCAACCTATCTTGGACTTTTACCTTGTTGTCATCACTGTTCTTCACTGTTCCTAATTGAGACTAATTTTCTTAATATCCTCAGCACACAGCTCATCCAATCCTCCTCATTAATGCAACATGAGTATGTTGACATCAATGACAAGACTGGTTAGACCCATACTTGCAACAAAATCCACAGAGAGACAACCATCCACTATTTATTAATATCCAACACAAAATGAATTACAGCCTTGTAACATAATCCGCTGCTATGTGCCATAGCAATGCACTCACGCTGCGTTATTTCTCTTGACCTTTCATATTCCACAACCACTTATTTAACAAGATTTTTTGCGGTTTACAATGTTGGTTTATAAAACTAACAACCAACCCCTTTATTAAATTATGGGCAAATGGGGTTGTCAAAGTCACCAAAATTTAACTTGCTACATGTACTTGCAGCCTTGCAACATGATCAATCACCACATACCAACAAGAATAAGCATGTAGGTCTTGTCCTTTAAACATCACTTGGTGAGTAGACATATTTGAGTTGTAACAACTCCTCTACTTGACCCAATATTTTGCAACCAATCTAGAAGAAGTTGTATCTTCTAATGATTTAAAGACCATGAAGAGAATAATAAATAACATCCATGTTTTATACACGGATTAGAAGTATACCCCCCATAGTCATTGTGCAATTTGAATATTTCATGTTAAGCTTACACTAGGATGTTCATGTTGACCACCTTGAAGAATTTTCCATCAAAAATCTCTCAATGATATGAAACATCCTTCGAATTCATTGAAATACTCATGACTTTAATGTAAAGAGTACAAGATAGCAAAACTCATTGATTAGAAAACCAAAAAAAGAAGTGAAAATGGAGAAGAGAAACATAATTGTATTAAGAAGCAATTGTTAGGTTTCCAACCATTTGGAAGGTCATGTTTCTACATATATAGATTTGTTTTCTAGGTAATATTAATAGTTTTTCCTCTAAGCCCAGCATATAAGACAAATTTGACAATTGCATTTGATATAAGAACATATTCTAAGGTAAAATAAGCCCTATTATTACCTTAGAAAAGACAAAAGTGCATTTGAAATATTTCATCCAAATAATTAGAGTCAAATAGTACTTTTAAATGGTTTTCATAAGATTTAACAACATTGTTATGTATCTTGAGTCAAATAATTTCTCAAGTGAGGATGCTCTCTAGTTTCTTGTAGTACTACATGATAAAAAATAATTCAATCTTCTTTATATACCTTACTTGCACTTTCACTATTCAGGCAAAAAAGTCCATTCTACACTTCAATTAATTCCTTGTGATGTTTGTCATAAGAAACACTACATGTCTTCTTTAAGTAACATTAGTCTCCTTGACGTGATCTCTATGAGTAACATAAAGTCTTCTTTATATTTGATCTTTGTATCTCCATTTAGCTCCAAACTCACATTACAAGCCTCATGCGTCACTAATAGAAGCTCCTCTTTAGTGTTATTATGTTTTCTACAACATTGTATTTACTCCTTCAAATACAAAGGTAGAGCATCAAAACTCCTTTAAAACAAATTATCCATATAAGCTAGATACAAAAATGCTTATGTAAACAAGATTTAAGCTTCAAAATGAGTCTCTAAGGACTAACATAAATGTCTATTCAACCACTTATTACTATATCCATTCTCTGATTAGGTATACATATGCTCATAGACTGCAAAATTATAGTTTTGTTTCCTCAAGGAGAGGTTGGAGATCCACATCTAGTTGAAGGCAGAGTAGAAGACAAAGTAGTTAGATGCAAAATATAGGTTGAACCTTTTCTAAGAGAAATGAAAAGACAACCGTCCCTAGGTTCACTATAAAGGAAGGTGGAGATTTAGTTGAAGCATGGGTTATAATCTTAGACAAGTGTTTTGGACTGCAAGAATTATTGACTAAAGTACAAGCTTGCATTGGAGTATTCCAGCTTGACTTAGAAGCTTCCTTATGGTGGAATCACATAAGTACAGAGAAGGGGTATTTCATTGGAACTCTCACTTGGGAGAAGTTAAAAAAATGGTTTTAGAAGAAATATATCTAAAAATCATAGAGAGAGGTAGATTTCCAAGTTTTAGCTACTTCAAGAAGGCAACATGTCTATAGAAAACTATGAGGCTAAGTGTTTGAGTCTTCTCCAATATGTAAGTTACATGCGGGATGAGGAGACAAAGGTTACCAAATTTAAGTTATGTTTACATGAGACCTTAATGATTGAAGTAAATGTGGCCAAACCTAAGACTTTGGTTTTTGATGTGGAGGTTGTATATATTGCAAAGGATAAAGAAAAGGTGCATATTAAGGCTCATAATGAATATAGTAGAAAAGCTTAGTAGTGTGGAATAACCACCTCTAGTAGTAAGATTTAGAAGTAGGCAGAACCAAGGAAAGTTTTCTCAAAAAGCATAGGAAATCCTAAAAGTAACCTGACTTTAACTAGCAAAGACCACATGAAATCAACTAAGTGGGAGAAAAAATCCACTAAATCTTAAAATCCTCTAGCTACTGAAACAAACTTGTTGCAAATATGTGCCTATGATGTGTTGTCATTGATGTCAACGTATCTCTTTGTCAGAGACAGTGAAGACAGTGTAGTTCAGTAATGTATATTGCTCTGCATTCCTAATGAGACAAAGATTAGAGTCTGTAGACTTAAGGGTTTTGTAGAGGATTGTCTAAAGTTGCTCTAGTTAAGATTTGAGAGGTCTGCATGGAGGATTGGTGAAGTTATGGCCATCTGAGTAGAATCGGGTTTTGCAATTGTTTAGAGGTAACATAGTGACAGGAATTTGGTCCAGATTGCTCCGCATTGGAATATTATGGTCTGCGGTTCTAAAGGTATGTTTGGGATGTTGGTGTGTATCCTCAACTCAAGTGGTTCATGGTTTGGAGGTCTGCAAGTAATCTTTCTAGTGTGACAGTCATGACAGTTAGTGTTCTTAAGTTCCCGTATGAAGATGCAAGTGATTCTGGTGATTTGAGTGGTGCGGTTGTTCTTGTTGATTTCATTTGTACTTGTGGAGGTCTCTAGATCATGTGCCTATTGTGTTGGTGGTCCGCATTGAGGATTGAGCTCGTAGTTGAAGATTTCTCCTTGGGTGTTGTTGTTCTTTCCAGTCTTGGCCGACTGGATGCATCGTGCATGTTGTGGATGATCTAAGAGAAGTTCTATGGAGCGTGGCATGTTGTTCAAGGAAAATTTGAGTCCCAACTATGTTTGGCCGACAGTGTAGTTGTCTGCATGTAGCATTTTGTATTAATTCAAGTCTTGTGATTATAATTTCTTGTAATGCCTATCTTGGAGAATGTTCCAGATAGATGATTGTAAGGCCAACTTTGATGTTCATTCCAAAGTTGATGTCATGTATAAATAAGTGTAATGAAGTCGTGTAAATGTGCCCATGTGTGTAAAGATGAGGAGGTAGCGAAGAAGTGTTTGGGGGCAGAGCATAGGTGTTGTGAGTTTCAATGAAACTAAACCTTGGCATGGAGAAGATGTTGTTTCTTAGTTCAACCTTTCAGTGTTAACCATGTCAATGTTTTTGTGGACCGTGAGTCTCTTGGAGCAGTGAGCTCTGGGCAGTGTGCCTAAAGGCAGGTGCCTTCCCATTTTTCTATTCTTTTAACATAGAATTAATCTTGTGGGTAACTCCCACCGTGGTTTTTCCCTTAACTGGGTTTCCACATAAAAATCCTGGTGTTATGTGTGTTGATTGTGTTTCTGCTCATGTGTTTTTGATTCATGCTTTCATGGTTATATCATTAATCTGTTAATAAGTGGTAAAGAAGATTAAATGCAGTAAAAGATAAAGTTTTGTGACAACTGATTCACCTCCCCTCTTAGTTGTCTACCCTAATTTCAACATTTGGTATCAGAGCTAGTTCCTCTAAAAGAAGCTTGACCACTTGAGGAGATCTAGGATGTCGACATACAAGAAGAACAGTCTGAGATTTGATGGAACAAATTACTCTCTTTGGAAGAATTGCATGGAGTGTCATTTGCAATGCATGGGTGATCCTTATTGGTTGATAACTAAGAATGAGTATACTCCTCTGAAGAATGGTCCTACAACTCCATATGAAATCAAAGAAGTTGAATGCAACATCTAGGCTAAGGAAGCATTATTGAGTGCCTTGACTGATACAAGAATGACAAATTTCTTGGAATTGCAAACTGGTCATGAAATATGGAAGAAGTTGGAAACTGTGTATGAAGGTGATGCATATGTCAAATGTGCTAAGCTATAGAGCTTGAAGGGTAGATACGAATGTTTGAGGATGAGTGAAGATGAAAACATCACTTCCTATATGCAGAAGGTGAATGAACTTGTGTGCAGTATTAGGTGTGCTGGTGGAAAATGGAAGAATCAGAGATTGTTGGCAAGGTGCTCAGATCCTTACCTGCTTCATACAAGCACAAAGTTGCTGCTATTGAGGAGATCAGGACTGTGACAGATGTTACAAGGGATTAGTTGGTTGGTAAGCTTTCAACATTTGAAATGAGTAAGTTTGGTGATTCTCTTCCTAAATTAGAATTTGCATTTAAGGCTAGTGTTTTCAGAAAGCAAATATTTGATCCAGGTGCTAGCTCTTCAAGAAGACTAACCAGATATGAGAAGGCAAGGAAGGAACTTGAAGAAGATGAATCTGAGATTGAAGAACTTGAAGCCCTTATTGCCAAAAGATTACCAAGAGGATCTAGTAAGTATGAAGGAAAGTTGCCTTTCAAATGTTTTTCTTGCAATAAGATTGGCCATTTTACCTAAAGATGTTCAGAGAGGGTTTCAAAGCCAAACCCTAACAGACCTAGGGTTCAGAAGAAATGCTACTATGTCAAAGAAGTTGCTGATGAAAAAGTCACAGATGATGAATTTGATATGGGAAATACCTCTGGAAATGAATGGGTGTTCATTGCTATCAAAGAAGAAGATCTGGTGCCTATTGAATTTGCTAGTTGTGTGAATGTGGAAAGTACCTTAGCTACTCAGGTTGAAGAAAAGGATGAATGGGTGATTGACAGTGGATGTTCTCATCATATGACTGGTGATAAAAGTAAGTTTGTAAGTTTGGAAAGATATGAAGGTGGAATTGTGAAGTTTGGAGATAATTCAGCTGGTAGAATCCGTGGTAGAGGATTCATCTCTCTTGATGGTAAGAATAACACTAATGATGTTTTGTATGTAGAAGGGTTGAAGCATAATCTTCTCAGTGTTGGACAAAGGGTATGATCTTTGATTCAAGGATGGAAAATGTAGAATTTTGGGAAACTCCAGAACTGAGATTGCATCTAGTACTCAAACTAGAGGTAATATCTTTCATTTAAGTGGTATTGGTAAAAGTTGTTTGATTGATCAGATTGAAAAAAGTTGGTTATGGCATAGGAGAATGTGTCATGTAAACTTTGATAACATTGTCAAGATAAGTACTACTCAGGTTGTGAGAGATCTTCCAAAGCTTGTGAAACCTACTAATAGCATGTGTAAAGAATGTCAGTTGGGAAAATAGAACAAAGCTACATTCAAAAGTAAAGAATAATTTTCAAATGGATTGTTGAAACTTGTGCACACTGATTTGTGTGGTCCTGCTAGAGTTAGGAGTTTGTAAGGAGACAGATACTTTATGTTGCTGATTGATGATTACTCCTGGATGATGTGGGTCACTTTCTTGAAAGAGAAATCAGAGGCTCTTGACAGATTCAAGGTGTTCAAGTCTATGGTGGAGAATGAGATTGGTGTGAAAATAAAGTGTTTGAGATCTAACAGAGGTGGAGAGTTTACCTCCGGTGAGTTTAATGCATTTTGTGAAAAGCATGGAATAAGAAGATAGTTATCTAGTTCTAGGACTCCTTAGCAGAATGGAGTTGTGGAAAGGAAGAACTGGACTATTCAAGAGGCTGCTAGAACCATGATGATGGAGGCAAATGTTCCACATGTCTATTGGAGAGAGGTTGTGAGTACTGCTGTCTACACTCTTAACCGAGTGCAGATTAAAGGTAATATTGGTAAAACACCTTATGAACTATGGTTTGGTAATGCTCCTACTGTAAAATACTTTAGAGTTTTTGGTAGTAAATTCTATATCAAGAGAGATGAAGATCTAGGCAAGTTTGATTCAAGATGTGATAAAGGAATATTTCTGGGTTATTCTAACCAAAGCAAGGCACACCAGTGCTTTAACAAGAGATTGAAAAGGATTGTTGAAAGTGCTAATGTCAAGGTTGATGAAAGGAAGGAGAGACCTTCCAAGTCTTGTGGATATGAATCAGATGATCAAAATGAAAGTCCAAATAAAGGAAAGCAAGTTCAAACTCAAACTCAGATTTAGATTGCTCTGGAGAATCTAGTGACTCAAGAAGCTAGTGCAAATGTTGAGGGACAAGTTCAAGAATTAGAAGTTCAAGAAAATCACAAAACCCCCAGGTATGTAAGGCTGAATCATTCTGAAGATTAGATCATAGGAGATAAAAATAAAGGTGTTCAAACTAGAAGAAAAATTGGTATTGTTTGATTTCAAAGATTGAACCAAACTCAGTGAATGAAGCTTGTAATGATGAAAGTTAGGTAAAAGCAATGGAAGAAGAATTAATGCAAATTGAAAAGAATCATACTTGGGATCTTGTTTCTAGACTTGAAAACAAAAATTTAATTGGAACTAAATGGGTCTTCTAGAATAAATTGAATGAAGATGGTGAAGTTGTGAGAAACAAAGAAAGATTAGTGTGCGAAGGATATTCTCAAGTAGAGGGAATTGATTTTGAAGAAACTTTTGCTCCAGTGGCAAGAATCGAAGTAGTCAGATTATTTCTTACCTTTGCTTCTTACAAAGATTTCAAAGTTTACCAGATGGATGTCAAGTCAATATTCCTGAATGGAGAGTTGGAAGAAGAAGTCTACATTGAGCAACCGGAAGGATTCTAGTTGTCTGATCAAGGAGATATGGTCTGCAGATTGAGGAAAGCATTGTATGGACTTAAACAAGCCCTAAGAGCCTAGTATGCAAGATTAGATAAGTATCTGCTAAAGTTAGGTTTTAGCAAAGGCACAACTGACAGTAATCTTTATTTCAAATTTGATCATGAACACATCTTGATTGTTAAGGTATTTGTTGATGATATCATCTTTGGTGGAAATGAGAGCATGTGTAAAACATTTGCTGATTAGATGCAAAGTGAATTTGAGATGTCCATGTTTGGTGAAATGAATTTCTTCTTGGGTCTACAAATCATTCAGTCAGATAAGGGCATCTTCATATCTCAGTCTAAGTATGTGAAATAGTTGTTGAAAATTTTTGGAATGGAGGATTCAAAACTAGTGAGTACTCCTATGATAACCAGATGCAAGTTGAGTAAAGATGATGATTCCCCTAAGGCAAATAAGAAAAGGTTTTAGATCAATGATTGGATGACTACTTTATCTGACTCAAACCATACCTGATATTATGAATGCAGTTAGCCTTGTTGCTAGATTTCAAGCCGATCCTAGAGAATCTCATGTTGTAGCAGTCAAAAGAATTTTTAGATATCTGAAGGGGATGTTTGATTATAGCTTATGGTATCCTAAGGATGATGGTTTCACTCTTCATGCATATACATATGTTGATTGGGTAGGAGATGACAAGAAGAGTACTAGTGGTGGTGCATTTTTCTTGGGAAAGAGATTGGTTTCTTGGTTGAGCAAAAAGTAGGAGGCAATATCTCTGTCTACTGCAGAGGCAGAGTATATAGCAGTAGCAAGTAATTATACTCAAGTTTTGTGGATGAAGCAAATGTTGAAGGATATCATAATTGTGTTTGAAGAGCCTGTTAAAATCTTCTATGATAATTCAAGTCACTACAACAAATCCCTGTGATTAGCTCCTTTCTTTGCTCCATTTTTTGCTTCCACCCACTGTTTTAATGTATTTTTCTCTTATTTTTTGAAAAAGTCAGTGCTACTTATTGGGATGGCACTTTTTTTGGCATTTTTTTAGCTGATTAGAACAAGTAGGCACTAAATTGTGCTTAAATTAGAGCTGTCTTTAACGCCCAAATTAGCGCTGACTTTAGCACTGATTGTAGTACTGATTATAATGACTAAACTAGCACTAACTTTAGCATCGTACACCAAAAAATTTAGCAATCTCATCGATACCCCAAAAGTCAAACAGATAAGGCACTTTGGCATGACACCAAAACGTGTCACGACGATCAAATGAAAATATCGATAACCTTTAAGGGATTCAGGATATTGAAGTGATATGGTTTAGAGTCTCCCTGATAGAAGGGGTCTCGATGATGAAAAGATAATGTAAAGGGTATTTCGAAGAAACTCTACTATGTCGAAGAGAGGGTTTTTGGGGTCTCTCTGAAAAGGTGACAAAAAGAAATTAAAATATCAAAAGGGCGATTTCTTGTTCAAGGAGACTCATATTATCAAAGTAACACCAGTTAGGTCATATCAAAATCCCAAACAATAAATGAGATTGCAAAACACATCACATTGAAATAAAGTGATAAGACATAAAGGTGGCGATCAGAACAAGTAGGTGCTTTTTTAGCATTTTTTGCACCTATCAGAACAAGTAGGCGCTAAATTAGGCACCAAATTGTGCCTAATTAGAGCCGACTTTAGTGCCCAAATTAGTGTTGACTTTAACGTCTAAATTAGTGTTGACTTTAGCATCGTACCTCTAAGCCTCTATGGATTGTGTTAGATTAAAATTTCAAACTTTAAAATTTTTGCCATTCCCGCCATAATCCCTAATAAGACGTTCTACTTGAACCCAAAAAATATCACCATTCCCTTATTAGCCCTAAATTCTATACCTCAACTGTAAAATATTTGATGAAAAAATCACTATAGCTAACATTGGCAAGATGATACTACATTGGGGAGACTCAATATACAGTCTCTTTGATGACCTGAAGGCACAAGCAGACAAAAGGAAAATCACACGAATGAGAAAATCAAAGAGACAGGGGATATCAGCAAGAGTCATTCAGCAGTCTCATTGATACCTTGAAAGTTGAACAGATAAGGCACTTTGGTGTGACACCAAAATGTTTCACGATGATCAAACAAAAATATCGATAACCTTTAAGGGATTTGGGATATCGAAGTGATATGGTTTAGAGTCTCACCGATAGAAGAGGTCTCACCAATGAAAAGATAATGTAAAGGGTATTTCAAAGAAACTCTACTGTGTCAAAGAGAGGGTTTTTGGGGTCTCTTTGAAAAGGTGACGAAAAGAAATTAAATTATCAAAAGGGTGATTTCTTGTTCGAGGAGACTCATATTATCGAAGTAATGCCAGTTAGGGTCATACCAAAATCCTGAACAATAAATGAGATTGCAAAACACATCACCTCGAAATAAAGTGACAAGACATAAAGGTGGCGATCTGACGCTCTATTTTCAAAAACATTTAAATTCCCTTCAATGATATGACAAACACAAGCAAGATGCCATTGATTGCACAGAGTTAAGATTATTGAATGGGAATTTAGAGGGAGTTGCAAAGAACAAGTGTAGGGCATGGATGAATAAGCAATTCAGGACTAGAGCGATTTGTCAAGTAAGTACTGCGAACTTGCTTGTATAGATTAGTCTACATTTATAATTCACAGAGTTGAAATCCAGACATAGTGATAGAATATGGAAGAAACAATTCAGAACCCAAAGAGTAAAAGACAAAAAACTGAGGATAGGCATCTAAACTAGGATTTATTAGACCAATGTCTCGGGTCAGGACATAAATCTAGAAGAAATGCCCAACTAAACCCACATGCTGAGAAATTTGAAGATTTATACAAGGATATTGGGGATATATGGACACCAGTTAGAGGGTATGATCTCTTTATCTCCCATTACAGAAAAATGCACAGGTATAAACCCATTTCGAACCCATGGTGGCTAAACTTGGGTAAATTGGTAGTCCCGAATGTGTTTGTAAATGTCTAGTTTTTTGTAGAGAAATTCAACCCTAAGACTTGTTATATTGAATTCAATGATGGGATTGGTTTCTTCCCGTTACCAGAGACTATAAAGCCACAGTGTTTCAGTTAGACACAAGTTTAGACAAGAAATTCAAAATCAAGGATTTGTTGGTTGAGTACCGCAATATGAGTAGCAATTATAAGAGATGTAAGTTACCCTTGCACAGGCCTCGCTGTGACAATAACCAACTTAGGGTATTTTCAGAGGGTGAAGATCCCCCCTACTCAATTGAATTGTTTGAAGATTATTTCAAAAACACATATTACTTTGCTTGTCATATATTAGGAATAGAGGCCTTCATGTTCATGGAAATTGCACCCATGGTCCTAGTTGCGGACATACAGAGTCATGATGCAAGGTATTTTGATTATGCTGACTGGCATATAATATAAAAAATAATTTAATGTCTATTAAGAATGGAGGAAGTAAATTCAAACATTATTCTTTATCTATGCATATGGTATTATATGAAGGACAATGTATGGGCTTATGGGATAGAAATCTCAAGGTAAGAGACCTAGACATCAATGGAGATATAAAACTTGTGCCAATGTGGACTTCTATTTGGGATAGTAGATGTGACAAATCCCATTATTTATACTTTGAAGAGTTTTTTGTGAAACCCATATTCAAATGGTTTGGACATCCTAGCAACCACAATTTTTCATTAGAAATACAAAAGTTTTTGAGACCAAAAGATAGACATGAAGAGGGAAAGTTTAGCCATAATTGGGAAGATTGGTATGTTTTTAGAGATTGCACCATGATAAGAGTATTCAGATATGAAGGGCCACCCTTCCTGCTACCAAAGACATGCCCAGATCGAGTTGTATACTTAGAAATTGTTAGGCAATTAGCTTCCTCAGACTTCATGCATCTCAAGAATCAACGTAAATAGTCATTTATGCCTGGGACTTTATGCTTTGGAGATTTCACAATACTTTCTAACAAAGGTTATCAATTAATTTATAGTAAATTAGAACAATTCATATTACCTTTTGGAAATGCAAGAGGAAATTTTGATCCAGAACACTTCATAAACAGTGTAAAAACAAAGTAGAAGTTAAAGGGATATGATCATGTCCTAGTTGTTGACGAAGATTTAATTAGAAATTGTGATGAAACTACAACAGTAGAAAGAAGAAGTTTGTACCATAAAACCATATTAGTAGAGGCTTGGAGGGTAGCCCAAAACCCCACGTACACCAGAGTTTTCCAGGATATTGATGATCTTATCAAAAGATTGGGCACCATGATTAAACATGCACCAGAACTGATCAAGAATGTTCCCCTTCATGTATTTAACAAAAAAAGAAAATAACTTAAAGATGCACAAGCTGAGTATGAAGTACCCCTGGGTCACTTGTCACCTCAACCCACACCGGATATAAGTTTCTCTGCAGACACAAACATTGCGGAAGGAGAGGGAGAGTTTGAAGAAGGGGTGCAAAGTTATGACCCAACCATTGAGGGGTATGAACCACCTGAAGATAGAGAATCTATCATTGTGGAAGCACCAAATGATCTATTAGAAGACATGAGGCACTTGGCCAATAGTAAATTCATATCAGATGATGATTTCATCAAAACACTTGAGTTTAAAGCCTTCTTATATGAATACAAGGGCAAACAAGCTAGGAAGATAATGAAATATATCACTTCTGACATACAGGATGAGGTGTTGTTTGAGCTTCAGAAGGAGATCGACAATGAATTGGAGATAATGACTCCAGAAAGGGGAAGGATCTTGTTACAAGAAGCAGGTGTGATTTTGATTCCTGGATGGGACATGGCTTCAGCCATTGTATTTGATTCTTTCAATAGAAATCAAGATAAGAAGTTGAAACTCAACATAGAGGCAATGGATGATATCAAAAGAGGATCAGGGTATGACCCTAATAAAAGAGCATTGCTTATATGGTTACGGTATCCTCCAAATAAGAGACCACATATCATTGAAGATAATAAAGCTTTTGGTAGCATGTTGATACAAAGGATTGAGGATATAGATCCTATGGACACTGATGATTTAAATGTTAATGTTGCAAGGTTTACTAAAGCACAAATTGAGAAATTAATGAAAGATAATAATATATATAAGAAAGAAAATGCAATGCTGAGACAAGATATTGATTTGCATAGAGACAAGTTACCTTCATCCAACAGCTACTCACCATACCTAGAAGGTGATCAAAGGGTAATAGAGGCCTTGGCAGATGTGAATTATTGGAAGTATAAGGTAGAAAAGAATCAAAAGAAAAGTGAGCCGCTAGAAACTAAATTGAAAACTATCAAATATAGTATGGCCTCTGAATTGATTCAAAGAAGGTTTGGCCACATGATGAAAAATAATGACAAGGTTTGGGATTTGCACAATAGAACACATCAATTATACCAAGAGCATAAAAGACTACACCTCAGAATGTTGGAAACAAAGGAAGGGTTGAATGCTAAAGCTAGCACTGAGGAACAAGTGCTCAAACGATATAATGAATTGATGAGAGAGATTTAATGGTATATTGATAGCAGATTTGAAAGATTTTGATCAACGTATTGATTTGGCATTTCCCAACTTCTTCAATGATGAAGGCAACCTAAAAGACAAGGACACTTGGAGGAATGAACTGGGTCAGTTACTGCCACCACTACTTGAAAATGTAAATAACGAGGAAAGGATGATAGAGAATACTTATACATGTCTGGGAAAGATATTTACTTTGGAATCAACGATGATCAATTTACTTGAGACTGATCCATGTGATGATCAAGTGTACATAGACCATATCGGTCAAATAAATCTATTTGTATCTAGAGTGCTATGATGAAGCAAAATTAGTATAATTTTGTCAAGCAATGCAGGTGTATCAATCTGTATTATGGAGATGATGATGACCTTGCTAGGCCTTTGAGTCACAAGTCACTCTATGGAGATTAATGGAGCCAAAATAAGATTGCTGCATATGCTTTTATCTTCATTTATGTTTTTTAATTATGCATTAATTATCAAAAGATGTTATTATGAAAAGGTACAATGTTTCAGGCCTGAAGCTTGTTTGCAATCTATAAAATAGGATACTAAGGCTATTATGAAGGATATCATCTAGTCTATTTCAGAGACATATATTTAATATAAAAGCAATATTCGAAGAATCCATTTCCATCTATCTATATTTTCAAACCAGTATGAATTGCGAAATTAATAAAAAGAATCAGAGTTGGTGGATCCAAAATTGATGTTCAATTGTTGTGTTGATGTTAATATTTATGAGTTGCATGATTGTCTCCAAAGTGGTTTGTCAAGTTGTTTAATTTAATATATCAAGGATATCATTAATTTTTCAGTATACATTTGTTGTTACTATATGATCTGTGTGATTGGTTTATGAGGAAGTTGATTTAAATCCGACCGAGTAGTCAGTGTTTATTGGTCTCTACCCAGGGTTAAAATCCTTTGAACAATCTATTCTAGTTGGTTTCCTTCCTGTTAGAATTAAAATCCTTTTTCTAGGTCATAGTAATTTGAGGAAATATCATTGGGATTTATAAGAAGAATCTTGTACCTCAACATTCTTGCACATCTGCACAAGATATAGATTTACATAATTGCCTAACAATTTGAGTTAAGTCAATATAAAGATCCATTACACCATTGACTCCTAATTTCTTTGCCCAATAGATAAAGCATTGGTCCAATTTACTATTAATCTTCATACCCTATTCATATTTACAAACCTTAACCTTAGAAATACATTCCAACCCTTACATCTACTTCACACTTGTTTGCCACTGTGAAGGTTACACAAAAATCTGCAATATTTTTCAAGGTACACCAACCTAGGTCTAGTAGAGCCTAAAGTGAAGGGGGTTTAGCCATATCTACCCCGTGTCATTAGCTAAAAATGTCAAGAGAGCTTGGCAACCTCTTAGGATTAACAACCTGCATTTTTATGACCTAATAGATTGTTTGAGATGTTTCAATTGGAATGTCAGAGGTTTGGAATCCTTTGAGAGGAAATATGTAGTTAGAGATTTTTGTACCACTCTATAACTTTTAAATGACACAGTTCAATGCTATTCCACCCATGTAAAGGAGTTGTATAACATCATGCAAGCCATCAAGCAATGATCTCACTACATCTTGGGAAAGGAGGTCCAATCATCCACTTTGATCACAAGTCACTCCAATTCTTGCAAACTCAGAACAAATTGGAAAATGTGCACCACATGAAATGGATGACATCTCTACAACAATTCCATCTAGTTATCTGCAATCACGAGAAGGGAAAAGACAAAAAGGTATTTGACTACCTAAGCTAATAGCTAGTTCATGCACTCACCACAATGTTGGAATCATGTGGTCACAACTTCTTTGACCGGGAACCTCTCTACCCACCAGACTTGTACTTTGTATAGAGCTACACCAAGCTCTTACAAGGCAAATAGGTTGGTGAATTTTACATGTCTAACAAGCTTCTCTACAAGCTCAAGTATCTCTATGTTTTAGACACCACACCACACTAGAGACTCATCTAGGAAGCATACTATTCCAAAATAACTCAACACTTCAACATTACTAAAACACTAGCAACACTTGAACAACACTTCTAGTGGCCTCACATATGTGCAAATTGAGAACTACATCAAGTCTCTCATTCTTTTTAGCATTGTAAAATATTGGAAATAGGAAGCTTGGAGTCTACACCCTTCTCTTAGTTTTGACACCACCTTGGGAATCATTAACATGGATTTATTAAGAAGACTACCTATGACAAAACACTGGTGTAACTCCATGACTGTGTTATCATTATGTATTTTTCTTATGTTTGCCATACTTATTTCTTCTTATATTTGAATGAATATTAGTTATTGAGCCTCAATACTATGCTTATGTGAATGAATATGCTGATACAGTAAAGCATTTTCTGTGGATGTTTTCAGTTACATGTTCAAAATTATGTTCAACATAAAAATGAAAACTATTTAAAAATAATAAAGTTAACAAAGTTGCTTATTTAAATAATTGTGAGTTACGTGCATTAATATTTTATTAACTTTTGTGTCTTCACGAACATATGTTGATACAAAATGAATGGAAGAAGTATCCAAGTAATCCTAATTTTTTCTTCCAACGATTCATACCAAAGATTGAACAATTTAAGGATATTGCAATAGATAATTTGTATCGACACAAATAATATTACTGAAGCATTACAAATTTTAGGCCATAAGAATCATCCTTTTTTAAACATGGATTGCAAATAATTTTGAAAATTTAGAAGTCTTGGTCATTAACATTACTATCTGCTACAATGTCATCAAGTGTATCATTGTCAATATTCATATGTTCTTTCAAGTATTTAATATTATCATCATCCTCATCTTGACCTGCTTCATCTTCGTCATCATTGAAATTTGACTGTAGACCATCTATATTGTTACCAGATGTATTTGGATCATCATTTTCTATACCATCCATATTGTTGTCTTCCATAACATCATCTAACTCTAGATTGTTGTCTTCTTGTTCCTGAACATAACCATCTTCAACATCATCATGGATGTCAATTTCTTCGATGTTCTCTAATCTCTCTCTCTCTCATTTTGTTGGCCATCATTGTTTTGCTTAGTATCCACTAATGCATCGTCAAATACATGCCTTAATCTTTGATCATAATGTATGACAAATATCCATTTCGGGTCCAAAATATCTTCATAGAAAAATACTTGCACATGAATGACATACATATATTAGACGTATGGTATAACAATTTTATTGATTAATAAACACATGTATATATTTGAAATAAACTATGAATTAATTGATTAATGATCACTACTGCTCCTTGTTTGAGTTAAAGAAATAGCTACTCACAATGAATTGGTAGAACATAAGGCTCCTTATCCTCCGGTAGGAAACATGAGGAATCTATAGAAAATAATCCACTATGGGTATCATGTCTTCATGTCCTCTCAAATTAAATATTCATACCATCTATACTTAAAAACACAACATTTAGAAGAGTGGAAATCCAACTCAATAATTCCTTGTATTTTCCCAACATATTGTAGATTCCCTTCAATTATATTCTTATCTTTTGAGCTTGATCGACTGGATTTCTTGAAGTCAACCATGATGCCACAATCGAAGGATCCTCTCTTTACATCTACACCTTCTACACAATAATGTCGACCATATGACCAAATTGCTGGATATTTCCTCACCTGTGAAAGACCATTTATTTTAGTGAAAACAAATATAATGATGAATATTAAAATATTTAATAGTGTCAAAATTGTAAGGAAACAACATTTTGTAAAATTCCAACTGTACCTTTCTTTCACATCCTCTAGACATGTTGATTTAGTCTTCTATTATGTTTGAATCTATACCTGTATCTTCTATTTGATTTTGAATTTGTTCAGTAACCCATTCTAGTGTGCAATCTTTGCCCCATTCCCCAAGCAGATCAGTGGGAAGTGGAGTATTCCTTGGGTTTGATCTCTTAAACTATCTCCTTGCTTCTAATACTTCTCTCTTTTTATCATATAGATTGATCCATTTGTTCATAAAGTCCATGTGGTACAGAATGAACTTGTTGAGTATAGCACTTTCGTCTACACCTATTACATGTCAACATGTTTATTTAAAACTCCAAATGTCATGGTGTTAATTTGAAAAATAAATTACAGAGTCAATTAATGATTGCAAGAAAAACAACCACACTAATCATGAATTTACTTACTAATTTCTACTTGAACACCATTAGATTACGGTTTTTCTCCATCAATAATATCTGATGCTTGTTCTTCATCCCAGAAGCGTGGCCCATCTTCAAAATCCTTACCAAGGAATTCACACAGGAAGAAAAATGCTTCATTCAATGCATACCCTTCAGCCATGCAACCCTCTAGATGTGCCTTTTGTCAGACATATCTTTTTAGAGTTTTCATATACCTCTCAAAGAAAAACATCCACCTCATTGATACGACACCCACCAATTCAATGTCATCGACTAGGTGTATAAGTAAATAGACTTGTAGGTCCATGAAACTTGTAGGGAGATCCTTCTCAAATAGACATACAATTTTTGGAATTTCCTTCTTCTATTTTGGCACTTCACATTCGTGGATCTCCTTGGAGGTCACCCACCTAATATAAGAATAGTAAATTAGTATGAACCTTTAGTCAAAAATTAAAATGCAATATAATATCTCTATGTCTCTCACACATGAACATTTCATATAACCACATACCTTCTAAATGCCAACAATCAATTTATGGCATTCCTTAAGTCAATTGTAAGACAGGAATCCCCTCTAATTGTCAATGGAATGATATGCTATCAAACACATTTATGAAAAGGTGATTATTATTTTTTCCTCACACAACAAAATATCAAAATATATTTATTACTTAATCAATGTTAGTAGTAAATGTTAAATGATGATATATAATACCTTCATAAAATTATGAAAATCATGTGTTTTAAATCCTGTGATATGTCCATCAACTATAAAAGCTTTAGCCAATGACGACCCATAGCCAGTAGGTGTCCTTATTGAACGAATGACATTTTTTAGTTGGTCTAGCTCTTTTTTTTTCAAAATCCATGGAGCTTCTGTATATGTTTCATTTTCCCTATTTGGCCACAAATGTTTTCTATCAATTTTGGTACTCAAAAGAGCAATATCTCTCCTCGAAGACAAGGTGTCCTTCTCTTTGCCTGATATATGTCAAAATATAGAATTTGGGACATTTTTGAAGATGTGCATAGGATATAATAGGTGAGATATTAATAGATCCTTCTAGTAAGGGAGCTCATAAAATATGGATTTCCTTTTCATTCCTTCTGGCATATTAACTACAACTTGTTCTGGTTCTTCAATTGAATCACCCTGATCAAAAAAATCCTCCCAAGCTTTCAATTTAGCATCTTCATACTTCTTAAGCCAATCACTTGAACCTATAATCATGGGAGGGCCTCTATTTTCAACTTTTCCATCAAATTGATTCTTCAGGTGATTTCTAAACTTATGATCTAGTGGTAGAAAAACCCTGTTGTTTGTGTAAATAAATTTATGTAGATCTTTAGAATATCACCCTTGAAATTGTTCTGCACAGTTTGGACATTCAATAAGTAATGTTAATAATATCAAAAAAATAGTATAAAACTAAGTATGAAAGTTGGGATGGAAATAAATTATGAGTGTAAATACGTAAATATTTTATCTTACCATAACAAACACCAAGTCCTAGGTAATCATGAATAGTCCAACATAGCACACCATACAACATGAAGGACCTATTTGGTGGGGGACGTGATATGTCACACATTCTTATGCCTTTCCATAGCAGTTGCATCTCATCAATAAAAGGCGCAAGTTAAACATCCATGTTTTTAACTTGATGTTTTCCTGGAACAATGAGAGTCAGCATAAGGTGCTCCTTTCTAACACTCATCCATGGGGGAATATTGTATACTATTAATTTGACTGGCCAAACACTATAATTTGAGCTTAGGAAAGAGAATGGGCACACTTCAATTGCAAGACCAAACCTGATGCTACGGGGTTCATCTTTGAATTTTCTTGGCCATTTTTCCTCTATGTGTTTCATTGCTTTGGAGTCAGCCAGAATTCGCATGAATCCATCTTTACTTCTATTTTTTGCATGCTAGTCCATCAATTGTGCAAGTAAATTGCAATGAAACATTCATTGAAGTCTAGGTATAATTGGCATGTGACGTAAAACCTTCTTTGGAACTGTAGGACCTTCTACATATGTACAATATCTCTTCTCTTTGCATACATGCCATTCTACCTTGTTTTCATATTCATCTTTGTATAAAATGCAATTAATTTTACATGAATGAATTTTCTTATATTCAATCCCCAATTCAACCAATAACAGGCACGCCTCTCTGCAAGTTAATGGAAACACATTCTCTTCAGGGAATATTTTAGTTTTTAGTGCCCTGTAAGATTGCCAGAGATTAAATCAATTGAATGTTTGACTTATGATGAACATTTTCATATGTCAATCTATACTAGGACTGTTTATATACAATATATGGTTTTAAATTCCCCTTAAAGAAATAAAAATGAAGATGAATGTTTACAAATTATGTACACCAATTGACAATGCAAAGTAAGAAATGGATTTCATCTCACTTTAGTAGGGTAGTGAATCCTTTGTCTGACCAACCAAATAGTGACTTGATTTCTAATAATATTAATGTGCATGCTAGTTTTGAAGTTCTACTTGCACCTGATTTGAACATAGGTGTCTTTGCTTCTTGCTTGATGGAGTCTTTCAGGTTGTTATCATCAACATTACGTTGGTGGTAATTACCCCTGCTATCATCGTTACTGTCAACCATATGATCATTATTGTCATCATTGTTTCCATCCCCAAAGAAACCTGTAAGCATTTCATTCAATCCTTCTTCATGCATTGCATTTTCACTATTAGATCCATTGGGATTGGAACCATTACCATGAGCCATTTGGAGCTTTCCTTTTGCTTGTTCCTCTGGAGTGGTTTCTCTTAGAGTCCCGGTTGAGGGATCAGAAATCTTTTCAATTACAGGTTTTTTGACTTCAGTAGACAACTTGGGTCCTTCATACCGAGCTTGTAAGTATCCCTTAGCACTGGAAGGGAAATTCATTGTTTTAACAGTCTGCTATTACCTAACAGTTTGTACTACTGACTGAATAATCGTAGACTCTTGGTGTAGCTCAAACTGTATGTTTGTAGATTCCTAAACAATGGAATCTCCTATCAATAGTTGTGATTATGCAATAGAATGAACTTCATTCATAACTTCATCTATTCTTTTTCCATTATGCTTTGCATGAATATTTGCAGTATTTAATTGGGCTGCAAGCACATCACAATCTAATTTAACTTCACTTTTGACCTTTTGCAGAAGTTCTCTATGATTTTCTAAAGACCTTTGTTGGGAGACCTGTTGGATCTAGGGCACACAACTGAGAGGGGGGGTGAATCAGTTGTGCAAAAACTTGCTTCTACTTCAAACACTTGATTCTTCTTTGTTAGTTAACAGCATATAAATTAACCATTCATGAAAGTAGAAAGCATAAACATTGGAGCAGATTAACATCAACACATTAGACACCAAGATTTTTGATGTGGAAAACCTAGTTAAGGGAAAAACCATGGGGTGATTAACCCAAGGATTATTCTCTGTTAGAAGAATAAGAAAAACAAATGGCACATGCCAGTCAGGGCTGACTGCCTGAGCACACTGCTCACAAAGAGGCACACTACCTACAAAAGAGACACACTGTCTACAAGATCATAAGTATCACAACCTTGAATTGGAAAATGACATCTTCACCATGTTTGGATCAGTTCCATTTAAGCTCAAAACACACCTGCTCTGCCCTTTCACTCTTTCACTATATCACACTCATCCGCTTCACCACACCCATCAAAATGGAATCACAAACATTCATTTATACAAGACATTGACTTAGGAATAAGCATCTAAGTCGGCACTTAACCATAAGGACATTCGCAAGATGAGTAACACATCTGGTCGGCCGCCACAAGAACATTTGTAAGATGAACAACTCATCCGGTTGGCTAGTCTGAACAAGAACTTCATCTGGAAGAATATCTTCAATTCTGGGCTCTACCACCAATGCGGATCAACAACACAACCTCAACATGATCCAAGAACCTTCACAAGCTTGCTTGAATGACCAGGAACATCTGTACTTCCTCTGCTCACCAGAATCTCTTCTCTTCCTCATTCAGAACTTCAAGAACATAGTCTACCGCCACTGTCATACTGAAACATGTGCTTCCAGACCTCCAAATCACGAACAAATTGAGATGACACATCACAAGGACATCCCAAATACTCCATCCAATCCGCAAGATAGGATAATGCAATTCTGGATCTCACCGGACCTCTTTGTAGCACTCTATCACTCCGGAGCACTTCCTGAAACCGGTTCTACTTGATCAATCACAACTTCTTCAAATCTGCATGCAGACCTCTAAAAACTTAACTGGATCATCTCAAGACTCATATCTACAAACCCTTTAATCCGCATCCTTTGGTCATCAACTTATTGAGTACTTTTTCCTTCTTCTCATCACTGTTCTTCACTATTCCTGTTTGAGACTAATTTTCTCAATATCCTCAGCTCACAGTTCATCCAATCCTTCTTGTCAAAGCAATATGAGTATGTTGACATCAATAACAACACTGATTAACCTCATACTTGCAACAATCTCCCCCTTTGTCATTGATGGCAACATATGATGTGAAAAACCATCAAGACAAGATCTTCTCCTTTCTGTCATAGCTCCCCCTATCAACAACAACTCCTCACATGTCTTCTCTTCCTTTACTGCTCCCTCTTTGATCATCAACCACTTGTTTTTCACATATCTTCTCTCCCCCTTTGACATCAATGGCAAAGGGCTCATACTTGCAATTCTAACACATCAGAATCATACCAGCTGCTCCCCCTTAGTAGCAGCTCCCCATCATCAATCCGGATCATAAGATATGACTGTGATATCCACCGGACTGATGCACATCAGTGCATCCTAGTTCATCACCAGAGGGGCCATGACCCCTAACTTCTCCCGAAGATACTCAAAAGAGTCCTTGGGAAGAGGTTTGGTAAAAATATCTGTAATTTGATCCTTGGAGGGTACATACTCCAATCTGACTTCTTCCTTGTTCACTTGTTCTCTTAGAAAGTGAAACTTGATAGATATGTGCTTAGTCTTAGAATGCAATACCAGATTCTTAGAGATATTTATTGCACTTGAATTATCACAGAAAATTGTGATAGGCTCCTCATATTCAACTTTAATGTCTCTTAGCATCTGCTTCATCCATAAGATCTGAGTGCAACAACCTGCTGCTGTAATGTATTCTGCTTCAGTTGTAGATAGAGATATTGCCTCTTGTTTCTTGCTTAGCCAAGAAACCAATCTTTTTCCCAAAAAGAATGCTCCTCCACTTGTACTCTTTTGGTCATCCACATCTCCTGCCCAATCTGCATCTGTATAAGCATGAAGAGAGAAATCCTGATCTCTAGGATACCATAGACCATACTCAACTGTTCCTTTCAAGTACCTAAAAATTCTTTTGATTGCCATGACATGAGATTCTCTAGGATCAGCCTGAAATCTTGCCACAAGACCAACAACCTGCATTATATCTGGTCTAGTCTGAGTGAGATACAATAGTCCTCTAATCATTGATCTGTACTTGGTCTGATCTGTCTTAGGAGAGTCATCATCTTTGCTCAACTTACATCCGATTGCCATAGGGGTGTTCATTGGCTTTGAATCTTCCATTTTGAATTTCCTCAACAATTCTTTTGCATATTTGGTCTGACAGATAAAGATGCCTTTCTTTGTCTGAGTAATTTGCAGACCCAAGAAGAAATTCATTTCACCAAGCATTGACATTTCAAACTCACTTTTCATTTGATTTGCAAAAGTTTTACACACTATCTTTTCCTCCAAAGATGATATCATCAAAAAATACTTCAACAATCAAGATGTTTTCCTTATCTATTTGGAAATATAGATTACTATCAGCAGTACCTTTGTTGAAACCAATCTGTACAAGATGCTTATCCAACCTTTCATACCATGCTCTTGGGGCTTGCTTCAAACCATACAATGCTTTCTTCAACTTGTAGACCATATCATCATGATCAAACAATTGAAATCCATCCGGTTGTTCAATGTACACTTCTTCTTCCAAGTCACCATTTAGGAAGGCAAACTTGACATCCATCTGATGTACCTTGAAGTCTTTGAAGGCAGCAAATGCAAGAAATAATCTGACTGCTTCAATTCTTGCCATCGGAGCAAAGGTCTCTTCAAAATCAATTCCTTCTATTTGAGAGTAGCCTTTGCAGACCAATCTAGCTTTGTTTCTGATTACTTCACCAACTTCATTTAGTTTGTTCCGGAAGACCCATTTGGTTCCAATCACATTCTTGTTTCTAGGTCTGGGAACAAGATCCCAAGTACGATTTTTCTCAATTTGCATCAACTCTTCCTCCATTGCTTTGGTCCAGTTTTCATCATTGCAAGCTTCATTAATTGTCTTAGGTTTAATCTTTGAAATCAGACAGTATTCATTTGAATCTTGAGCAATTCTTCTCCTTGTTTGTACCCCTTTACTTTTGTCACCTATGATTTGATCTTCAGAATGATTTAGAGTTACATACCTTGGAACTTTGGGAGTTTCTTGCACTACTAATTCTTGATCAGGCTCATTCAGACAAACTTCTTCTTCTTGATTTATCGGATCAGTCTGGATCTAAATTTTAGAGGAGGATGGAGCTCCTTGCACCAGAGAATCATCCTAATCATCTTCATCACATTCATAGAATCTTGAAGGCTTCTCAATTCCTTCATCAACCTTCACATTTGTAGTTTCTATCATCTTTCTCAATCTCTTATTGTAACACTGGTATGCTTTTCTTTGAGTGGAGTAACCCAGGAAAATTCCTTCATCACTTCTAGCATCAAACTTTCCTAAATCTTCATCTCTTTTGATGTAACACTTGCTACCAAATACTCTGAAATATCTCACAGTGGGAGTTATGCCAAACCAAAGTTCATAAGGAGTCTTATCGGTATTGCTTCTGATTTGAACTCGATTAAGGGTATAGACTGCAGTGTTGACAGCTTCTCTCCAAAACGTCTGAGGAACACTTGCTTCCATCATCATTGTCTTGGCTGCTTCTTGGATGGTCTGGTTCTTTCTCTCAACTACTCCATTCTGCTGTGGAGTCCTAGGAGCAGACAACTGTCTCTTTATACCATGTTTCTCACAGAAATCTATGAATTCACTGGATGTGAATTCACCACCTCTATCAGACCTTAAACATTTTAGTTTCAATCCGGTTTGATTCTCTACCATAGCTTTGAAGATTTTGAATTTCTCAAGGGCTTCTGATTTCTCTTTCAGAAAGGTAACCCACATCATCCGGGAATGATCATCAATCAGTAACATGAAATATCTATCACCTTGCATACTCTTGATTCTTGTTAGACCACAGAGATCAGTATGGACTAATTCCAATAATCCGGTAGAGGACTGATCCTTGCTTTTGAAAGAGACTTTGCTCTGTTTACCTAGCTGACATTCTTTGCACAAACTATTTATAGGTTTCACCAATTTTGGAAGATCTCTTACAGCCTAAGTATTGCTTATCTTGATGATGTTGTCAAAATTCACATGACACGTTCTTCTATGCCATAACCAACTCTGATCAACTTGAACAAACAGACAACTTTTATTTGAACCAACTAGATGGAAGATATTACCTTTTGTTTGAGTACTGGATGCAATCTCAGTTCTGGATCTTTCAAAGATCCTACATCTTCCATTCTTGAACCAAAGATCATAGCCTTTATCCACCAACTGACCAACACTGAGAAGATTGTGCTTCAATCCTTCAACATATAGTACATTACCGGTTTTGCTCTTTCCATCAAAAGAAATAGTTCCCCTACCTCTGATTCTGCCAGCAGAATTATCACCAAACTTTACCATTCCTCCTTCATACCTTTCCAAATCTAAGAACTTGTTCTTGTCACCTGTCATATGGTGAGAACATCCACTGTCAATAACTCAATCATCCTTTTCTTCAACTTGGGCAGCCAAAGCTCTTTCAACAACCTTATGATTGACAGATTTAGAGGATATTGAATCTTCTTCCTTGATGGCAATAAACACCCATTCATTTCTGGATTTGCTTCCTATTTCTGAATCATCTGTTACTCCATTATCATCTTCTTCATGAACATAATAGCAGTTCTTTTGAAACCTTGATCTGTTAGCATTTGACCTTGCAGATCTTTCCGGACATCTTGAAGCAAAATGACCAATCTTATTGCAGTTGAAGCACTTAAAGGGTAGTTTTCCTTCATACTTACCGGATCCTCTTGGTAGTCTCTTTGCAATGAGGGCTTCAAGTTGGGCTGTTTCTGCTTCTTCCTCTTCCATGTCTTTCCTTGCTTGATCATACCATGACAGCTTTCTTGAAGAGTTCTCTCCCGGATCAAATCTTTGTTTGCCTTTCACATAGGTACTGGCTTTGAATGCAGATTTGGTCTTGGGTTGATCATCTCCAAACTCAGTCATTTCAAATGCAGCCAGTTTGCCCGCCAATTGCTCTCTTGTGACAGTTGTATGGGCTTTGAATTCATCAATGGCAACAACCTTGATTTTGTAGGCAGCAAGAAGGGATCTGAGAATTTTGCAAACAATTTCATTTTCATCTAGAACTCCACCAGCATTCCTGATTCCACACACCAGCTCATTCACTCTTGGCATAAAGGTAGTGATATTTTCATCATCTCTCATCTTCAATCTTTCAAATTTCCCTTTCAGACTTTGCAACCTTGCACTCTTGACAAACTCATCTCCTTCATACAGAAGTTCCAGTTTAGTCCAGATCTCATATGCAGTTGGTAGGTCAATAACATTTGAGAGATCTAAGTCATTCAATGCGCTTGGAAGAGCTTCTTTGGTCCGCAGATTGTTTTCAACATCTATGATTTCATTCAGAGTTGTCGGACCACCCTGTGGAGGTACATATGATTTTCTGACCATGGTCAAGTATGCTTTTCCCATACACTCCAAGTGACATTTCATGCGACCTTTCTAGAGAGTGAAGTTGGTTCCATTGAACTTCGGACTATCCTTCTTGTATGACGACATCCTGGATCTCCTCAAGCGGTTAAGCTCCTTTCAGAGGAACTTGGCTCTGATACCAATTGTTAGATCTAGGGCACACAACTGAGAGGGGGGGTGAATCAGTTGTGCAAAAACTTGCTTCTACTTCAAACACTTGATTCTTCTTTGTTAGTTAACAGCATATAAATTAACCATTCATGAAAGCAGAAACATAAACACCAGAGTATATTAACATCAACACATTAGACACCAAGATTTTTGACCTGAAAAACCCGGTTAAGGGAAAAACCACGGGGTGATTAACCCAAGGATTATTCTCTATTAGAAGAATAAGAAAAACAAATGGCACATGCCAGTTAGGGCTCACTGCCCGAGCACACTACTCACAAAGAAGCACACTGCCTACAAAAGAGACACACTATCTACAAGATCATAAGTATCACAACCTTGAACTGGAGAATGACATCTTCACCATGTCTGGATCAGTTCCATTTAAGCTCAAAACACACCTGCTCTGCCCTTTCACTCTTTCGCTATATCACACTCATCCGCTTCAGCACACCCATCAAAATGGATTCACAAACCTTCATTTATACAAGACATTGACTTAGGAATAAGCATCTAAGTCAGAACTTAACCATAAGGACATTCGCAAGATGAGTAACACATTTGGTCAGCAGCCACAAGAACATTTGTAAGATGAACAACTCATCCGATCAGCTAGTCTGAACAAGAACTTCATCCGGAAGAATATCTTCAATTTTGGGCTCTACCACCAATGCGGATCAACAACACAACCTCAACATGATCCAAGAACCTTCACAAGCTTGCCTGAATGACCAGGAACATCCGCACTTTCTTTGCTCACCAGAATCTCTTCTCTTCCTCATCTGGAACTTCAAGAACATAGTCTACCGCCACTGTCATACTGAAACATGTGCTTCCGGACCTCCAAATCATGAACAAATTGAGATGACACATCACAAGGACATCCCAAATACTCCATCCAATCCACAAGATATGATAATGTACTTCCGAATCTCACCGGACCTCTTTGTAGCACTCTGTCACTCCGGGGCACTTCCCAGAACCAGTTCTACTTGATCAATCACAACTTCTTCAAATCTGCATGCAGACCTCTAAAAACTTAACTAGATCATCTCAAGACTCATATCTACAAACCCTTTAATCTGAATCCTTTGGTCATCAACTTATTGAGTACTTTTTCCTTCTTCTCATCACTGTTCTTCACTGTTCCTGTTTGAGACTAATTTTCTCAATATCCTCAGCTCACAGTTCATCCAATCCTTCTTGTCAAAGCAATATGAGTATGTTGACATCAATGACAACATTGATTAACCTCATACTTGCAACAAGACCCACCATGTTTCTGCTTGGCTTTTGAACTCATTATATTGAGCTTTGAGTTCTTGAAGGTCTTTGTTAACAGAGGCCATCCACTGATCAGTGAGACACTTTTCCAAGCGTTCAAGATTGGAAATGAGAGAATGGAAATTCTCTTGAGCACTGAGGCGGGCTTTTTCAGCCTTGACTACTTCGATCTGATGCCAGATGTTTTTATCCTCAGCAAGTAACATAGATTTCCTAAGGTACATGTTAGTCCAGTTTAGCATTTTACTTTGGCTGGAACCTTGGAGACTTTTTGCTATAGGAAATATATGGAGTGGCTAGAAATTAGCTTTGAAAGCACCAGTAGTGTCAAAAAGCATGAAATTCCTAAAGGGAGGAATGGCACCAGGTACTGGGCAAGGACCTGCAGGAGTAGCTATTACTTTCTCATGGGTTTCTATAATATCCTGTTTAGGTATTACAGCTTGCTTGGTTGAAAACATTAAAAAATGGCCTGTTCTAGGAGGATTAAAAACAAAAGAGCAATCTTCACACTTATACTTCCCATTATCTAATTTAGAATATAACTTATGGGAGTAGGAAGAGCTTGTGACTGAGGCTATGGAACTGCTAGGCTTAGCAATAGAGGGGATCTTAAATAGATCTTCAAAACCCTTTGGGGTTGGTATCTTATGCTCTGAGTGTGCGGTAACTGTGACACATATGGACCAGGTCAGTTATAGTTAAACACTCTTTCTGTTCTCATAGAGGGGCTGTTGCGCAAAGCAGGCTTGCTACTAGATGAGAATCTGATTACTGCCTGATCATCTAATTCTTCAATTGAGATGTCTCTCAATTGTGGTTGTTTTTCTTCTTTAGGTTGACTATGCTGTTCCCAAAGATCTAATGCCCATTCTTCTGGTAACTTGATATCTTTATGATGGACTATCTTTGGTACGGTTAACCGCGTGCTGTCATTGGTAGATTTCCAGATGGTTGACAGACCTTCTAGACCTTGTACCTTCCTAGGATTTATCATCAAGGGGAGAACCTTGTTGTATAACCTATAGTGTATGATAAAGGTAAGGAAAAGATCTACAAACTATTTTTTCATGTACAGGTTCATGGTCTTGAAATTATATTCAAGGACATCTTGAAGATTACCATCTTTTAGACTTACATGGAAATCTAATAAACAATCAATGTAAAGTGACCCTTTAGCCATGTAGTCACAAGAAGCACCATGTCATCAGTGTATGCGGATCTCATCAACAGTTCAAATTTCTCAGCTGCTAGTATTCTCTTCAATGTTGCTCTTTTTTGCTTGGTATGGTTTAAAGGATGGTTTGGATCATCCTGTCCAAACCTTAATAACCTAGTTGGATCTTGGGTATTTGTATGTGTTTCATCAACATCTTCTACCTATCAACAAACACAAGCATTATTTAATGTTTGGCAATAATTGCACTAAATTCAAAATGTATCAATTTTAAGAAATATAATCAAATATGGCTTAAAAAATAAAAATATAAATTGTATGAACATATATACATCAGTTGAATAATGGAACATTATTTTATAGACTACCTTTTTTATACAATAATTTAAAGAAAACACAATTTTGACAACATAGTTTATAAAACATTAGTCCACATCATTTATTATTCTTTGGTTTTCTGCCCTTAAGAACATCCTTAGGGAGACCTTGTTCTTCCCTTTTCTTTCGCATAGGAGTATGTTTTAACAAGGGGTAATCAATCAATAACTTATCCCCAATGGTAAGGTCCATAATAGCCTCAACCATTATCAATCTATCAACCTCTCTTTCCATATCTCCATCTTTATCATTTATAACCTCAACAAATTGACAATTCGGTCTTACATTAGGGTCCCTTCCCTTACTGCTATTTATAAATCCTGCAATATTTTTGTGTGTGTATGCATGTCCATCTATATACATAAGATGACCTCTATTCATTTCTTTTCCACTTTCCAATTGGAGATGATGTGTATACATATTCAAATTTAGACCATATGCTGACATGCTAGGCTTATATTTTGCTAGCCTTCTCCATTCAACACTGTAATATGATGGACCATAATATGACATTAATCTCCTAGTGGTTTGTTCTGAATTGTTTCTATGTTTAGAGCCCACATGTACATTTTGGATGACAAAGAGGCCTAGATTCGCTCCATGAATATTGGAGGGTCGTATCATGTAGCTGTATCCCCAAAATTGAAACACCTCGTACACTCTAGGTAGTTGTTGATCACTAGGCCAAGCACAATATAGTCAACGATCAAATGTCTCTTTGTAAATTGATCTCAAACTCAGGGGCAAGTCATCATCTCCATCACATTAATTGTCATGGGGTATGTAGTCCACCTTCCCCTTGTCTTTAAGCAAATTATGCATCTTTAAACAGGTTCTTGTTCTGTTACTTGTTTTCATCAATTCCTCATCTTCGGAGCTAGTATATTAGCACATATTTTTGTTAGATGTATCATCTGATGAATGATCGTTGCCCTCTAGGCTGGAAGTCAGTGATCTAAGAAACTTTAAACCAAGAACTTTATCCTGCAAGTATCCATTAAGACAAAAATTAGTTATTTAAATAATATAAAACAATGTTTAAATGAAGTATACATGTTATTTATATCAAATTGAAAAATTCCTTACCACAATTCCTATTGGATTTGAATCAATTATAGGAGGCATACTATCGACTGGAAGCTCATCATATATGTAATGTCTTTGTACAATCACTCGTTTGAATTGTTTATTTCCACGACATACAAAACATCCACAAACAACAATTTTCTCAAAGTATTCATCCCATGTACTATAGTCCTGACTAACCTCTTGTTCAGTGCAATCATTTGTTGTGTCTGTAGGATCCATTGTCATATCCTCTTCCACCCACTGTCCTCTACATGATTTAATAGTTTTAGGTCCACATCCACATACATATCTTTTTCTTTTGCTAGTTGAACGCTCAGGCTCTGCATTTGCTCCAATCTCCATCTAAAATAATCAACAACATGCATTAATTTATGTCAAGATTGGATAATACATTATAAATTTCAATAATACTGTGAAAAAATATGGACGTATCACAAAATGCCATCAAATCATTTTTTCCTAAGTTAAGTCAAAATTTGAGTACCTGATGTCCCGCTTCATTCGTTGTGTCCTCATTTGATATGACATGATCTGTTGCCATGGCCTTGTTTGGCCCCTATAATACACAACATAGTAAATAATGTTTAGTACACCAATTATATCATTTCAATGAATATGCTATCCAACACAAAACCTCACTTTAGTCACATATGTGACATATTCATATCATGTTTTGGCCATCCTAATTTTCAAACTTTTCCCTTGATCATAAAATCACATTTAATCACCATTCCTATGCATTTTAAACCCATAAGTTTGACCTCAGAGGCCTCAAGGACAAAAAAAATGACTTTATCTCCTCTATGTTGTAGCATTTGTGAATTCATAGACACTTTCCTCTTTTGGTTGAGGTTGCTTTCTCTTCTTACCTCTATTGCATTTACAAATTCTGTTGTCATATCTATTTCCACCCACTTTCCTCTCTATGATTTAGTAGTTCTACGCCATCCACATCCTCTCTCCATGGCCTCCTATGGATCCTGTAATACACAACAATGACAATAGTCACATAATAGCTGTGCACCAAGAGGTTAAAAGGAACCAATCAAGATAACCACACATGAATAGCAAATGTGTCCTGATAGATTATATAAATTTCCTATATGTTTGCATTTATCCTCTAACCTTTCTACATCAGCCCTCAATTGTGCAGACCTCTTAGTTGTTATATGCAAATGATTTGTATCCTTACATTCCTATTGGCAAATACAGTGAACTGATTTGAATCCTTGTATATCCAATTTGTAGGTATAGTGAATTAATTTGAGTTTTTGCATTAACAATTAAAAAATCACAGTGAGATGGTTTGAATCATTGAGTCTTAAATAAAATGAAATGGGTGAGACCAGTGCCTTGTTGGGTAAATGGAGTCAAATGAAAATATGAGATAAGTGGCTTATATTTGGTAGTAATTCTAACTGTTTGGCACACTAATATTGGTTAATAACTTGTATAATCGTGCAAGGAACTAATTGACAAATTCTTCTTAATAATCCAACTGACACAACTAGGTTACTTGTAATTTATCAAAAGGATCTTTAATCCCTACTTGAAGGAACCAATTGAATAAATCAAACAAGAACAGTAGATGATATCAACTTGGAGACAGAATGCCAACCCCAATTATGTGGTTCTTCTTATTGATCCAATTAATGCTCCCAGATTACTATGATCTGAAAATAGTGTTGGTAAGATTTTTGGGATATCTTCAATGAGGCTCTCGGTATCACTAAAAGTAACATAGGGGAGAGGACCCAATTATCGAGCATGTTCCAATAGCTGTGATAGTGTTTGTGGACTAAAGGCTCAATATTTTTAAAACTTTAGCACTAGTAGTTGTAACTTTAAGGTTGTTAGTGTTGACTATAAGTACCTATAATTGAATGAAATGTGCCCTTTAGATTTAAAAACAACCAATTATGTGATGCCACATCAGCACACCAACAAAACATGACTTAATGAACAACTATTGGTCCACCTTTGTTTTGGGAACTATTAGACACCTTAACAAAAAGCATGCTGAGAAACTGTTGGTCCACCTTTGGTGAAGAGCATTGCCCCTAAACCTCACTCTAGTTTTAAAAAGAAAAAAATTAAAAAAAATTTGAACCATGCTAGATGGAAAAACAACATTTTTTTTAATTTTTGACTTTTTTCCAATTAAATCCCAAATATTTGAATTACATTTATTCTTCTAATTTGCTAAGTCAATCTTTATCCTAAGTAATGCTCCTATGGCCCTAGCATAGATACAAACACATGGCTCCACAAAGAGATAGCAATTTTGGACTAAATGATACAAACTTCTTTCTACCATAATTCATGATTCCATAATATAATTTTTGTTTTTGATGCCATGGATATCATAATTGATAAGGTTTATATTCCTAAAACACTTTGACAATATTTATATATTTAAAAAATGATACAAACTTCTTTCTACCATAATTCATGATTCCACATTATAATTTTTGTTTTTGATGCCATGGATATTATAATTGATAAGTTTTATATTCCTAAAATACTTTCACAATATTCATATATCTAAAAATGTTGTTTCTTTTATACTTGATCTTAGTAGCTTCTATTAGATTAGTTTATTGTGTCTTTAAAATTTATTTAATAAAGGATGCATGAAACTGATTTTAAATCCTTAAAAATCTCTATATTTAATTGCCTAGTCTTCACTGAGTTTTGACCGAATCCGAGCATAGAATTTGAGGTCAAAAAGAGTCCAAACCAGTCAGATCAAACCATCATAAATTTTTATATGGAAGGCATCTGTGATATATCAATTTAAATAATAAGGAAGCACTAAAATGGAGACAACCAAATAATTGAATAACTTTAACAAACAATTGATACCAATATGACACCACAGAATCATAGATTTTCCATTAACTTCTTTAAAATTATGCTTACAACATGGTCTTTGAGTTTGTAAATATCATGGAACTTTTTCTACTATCTACCACTATTAGCTCATCTCTTCCCCCTATATCTTTTTATCAGGTCTTGGTCTCTCTTTTTATAGGAGAGGCAAACAAGCTTTAGACCCATTACAATAGAAAAGACATAACTGTTAAGAAAATACTTTTAAACTTAACAAAATGTTTTTAATTAGAAAAGACCCATCCATTATTCACCGAATAGAAACCTGTGACCATTCAAGGCCTGAGCAAGGCATTCTATTTTTTGATGTGGTATCTCCTCTTCACATTCAATTCTCTTCAGAACCTAATATGTTTCCTGCCATTCACTTATTTTTAGATCACTAGGCCACTTAAATTCCTGTGCAGCTACAAATCTCGTAAGATGGCTTTTCCATCTATTGTCCAAGAGGTTCCTGATGTCCAACACAAACTTTGTCTATCCATTGTCTAACATGATAATTTCATCGAGCAGAGTATGGAACTCGGTGAGTTTAATTTCCCCATCATTCTATAGATGTGCCAAACATTTAGGAATCATTTGATCAAACTCTTCTCTCCATTCATCTACACCCTTCAATTGGTTATCATCTTTGAGGATTGATGGGTTGAAAGGGCATTTGATGGAGTCAAATGTACTCCTCTTACCTTCCACCTTCCTTTTTGTATCTACCAAATACTGATACTCGTCAATTATGCTTTTTACCATTTCTCGTGTAGGCTTGATCTCTGATGGGGCATCTATATCTCTATGTGGCTTTGCATAAAGTATTCAATGTGTGGAAGGTAGGTTGCCATCTCTTTTGAAGATTTTCAAGAATGGAAGAATTAGTGTTTATCTATTCCAGAGCTTTGATCAGATTGCTAAATTGTTCGTGTACTCCATTTATTTTATCTTTCAATATATCAACTCTATGTTTTAATATCCTGCTTAGGACCTCTATGATGTGATTTTTGACATCTTCCTCATTATGCTTTTTCAGCTTATCAATTTCCTCTTTCATTTGTTGGATCCGGGGATCCTTTGTATGGACTGGTGGGTGATAGACAGTTAATTCATCTCCCTTTATTGTGGTGGCTTGTTGCAACTGTTGTTTCAACTTTGTATTCTCAATGAACAATTTGTTCACCTCATCATTAGATAGCTTTAACCTTTTCTCATATTCATTAATTTTCTTTTGAATCTTTTGTACCACATCTTTGGTGAACATTGCAGAGTGCATAGTTATGGTGGCAGCTTCAATAGGAGTTGTGTCTCATAGTTCTAATCATGGCTGACCCCCTCAATTCTTGTACTACATCAAGGAGCCGAGGCTTCCTTGTGTTCTTCTTCTTTGTCCATAGGGAAGTGTTCGGGTAGTAGGGTTATACCCTACTCCTGAGACACCTTCCTCTAAATCAAATTCTGCAACTAACATAGGGTCATGTTGTGCTCTAATTTGATCCAAAAGAAACATTTTGGACAACTCCATCCCTGATATAATCAATATATCACTTTTCAACACCATTTCTCTTGCTTCCTGGGGAGTGACATTAATATTATCAATATTCAATTTTGAAAATGTTTGAGCTTGGATCTCAGCCTGTTTTGACTCATAAACTCCTATAAGATTAATCTTCAATTTTTTATCAAATTCTTTCATTTTCATTTTGATCCAGAAATCTTTGAACTCATTGCTGTGTATAAGATTATCATCCTCTATGAATCTTAGAGAGACCACTACCCTCTCATCCTCTTGAATCTCATCAGTTTCCTCCTCTGACAGCCTAACCTTTGGATCATGAGGCTTTTAACCTTTTTGTTGTTCCGCTGCCTCTTTCAGTTTAGTCAAGGCCAAGACTACTTCTTGTTCTTCATCATCACTTGAATCATATTCCACTAATGGATCTATCTTCTATTTTTTAGCCTGTGGCTCATGAGTGGGAGATGGAGGGGATGGATTTGTAGGTGATGGGGTGATATTTGAGATGTGGATGTTTCATGTGGTGGTTGATGGGGTGTGGGCAATGGCATGAGTCCCTCATCTTGGGCCATTTTGTAGAATTCATCAAATTTATTCAAAATCATTTGCATTCTTTTTAGAAGACTGGGCTCACCTGCAAAAAAGCCTTTGAAGTTTCTATCTTTTTCCTTCTTCTAATTTTCCCACCTCATCATTGCATCCCACCTTTTTCTGGCCTACATTACATCAACAAACTGCACCAAATTTCTTATAACATCCTCCCTAGAATCAAATTCATGTGAAATAGCCTTCTTTGTCAATAGGGTTCTTCTGATCATATTGATGTGACCCTCTGGGTCACATACTCTTTTTGTTTGAGGTTTAAGGGAGTAATTGACCCTTATAAACCTTTGCACTTCTTTGAGCATATTTGATCCAATGGCCATCTCTTAAAACATAGTCAAGTTAGGAAAAAATGTGCCTTTCCTCTAATTTCTCATGAAGTCATGTTCCATCCAAAGCATCTGCCACATAAACTCTAAGAAACACACTCTTGTAGGTAAAAACTTAGGTAAAACGTGTGGTGCTTGGTTGCACCCATATACTCTAATAATAGTGTGTTGTGGCATAAGGAACCAATCAGTATAATTATGAGTATAGCCTTGGTTTGGCCCATACTGCACATGCCTCATTACCTTCATCAATGACTCAGGCACTCTTGGTGTTGGGTAACCAAGAGCAACAATCAATCTGACAGCAAAATCATCTTGAAACACTACAAAATCACCTTTTGTACACCTACTATCCCAAATGCAGCACCAATTTTGTATAGGGAGTCTAACTCCTCTTTCTTGTGTACACAATTCCATCCTTGTAGTCCACTTCATTTCATTCTGATGCATAATTAAGTGACACAATAAAGAATATCTTCTAAAAGTAATAGGGGCCTTGGCTTCCCTAACTTGTAGCAAACCTTCATGTAATTGATCTTCAATCATAGATGCAAAATCAAATTCTATATTTGACTTAGAATGTTGAATTATCATAGCCATTCTCATCAACCCTATTTGCATTTGCTCCTCTGCATCTATCCCCAAAACTTGACACAACACATAATAGGTATTCTTGAAATAAATTTGAAATTTAGAAACATGGAAAGGTTCCATTTTGGAAGAAGGAATAGAGAGTCGTCTGTTACCATCACCCCTCTTCATGTGTAAGGGGAGCTCATCACTTCAATATGTTTTCCTCAACCTCTTATATTCTTGCTCAAGTTTCTCTAAGTTCACCTCTATTATAGCTTGTTTATTGAGGTTGAAGCATTTGATAATGGCATCTCTATTGATATCCATTAAGCACTCACCATTTGGAATTCTCATAGTTTTGGTTGGGGCATGGTAACTATGGGAAAGGGATTTAATCAGCTCAACATCAATGAGGATGTTGGGAACAATCAATGTAGCCAAATATAAGGCCCATGTGCTTGATGTTGGTTCTCGGTCATTCCTTTTTTTATAAAAGTACCAGTAGAGGTTCCATCCTGACAACGGTATATAGGGGTCCCTATAGCCTTGAGCTAAGTCTCTAAAAACCTTTTTAGAACCTTTATCAATTGAGCCAGGCAACAATGAAAGCAGAGGGGATTGCAATGAAGGTTTATTGGTTTTGGCTTCATCCTTCTTGGCTTCTACCTCAATTTTTTTAGGTGCCATTTTATGAAATTCACAAGAAATGATGAGCAGAGCTTACCCAAAAAAATTGCCTTGAAGAATTCTCTTTACTCTCGCGGCTTGAGCTCCTGTGTAACTTATCTTCCACTATTATGAGTGAGAAATCTTAATTTATTTTGTGTATTTCAAGGCGCATTTACTTCTGGTTCATAAATTCGCACGATTCAAATCTTCATGTTGAGTTTTAATCTTCATATTTTTGATGTTGATGTAATTAGTATACTTTAAATAACCCAACGGCTTGGTTACTATTCTACCACGGGCTATGTTTTGGCCCCCCGAGGTATAGCGGTATAGTGTGTAGTGTATAGTATTAACTATTCTCACCATCAAATCTTCATGTTGAGATTCAATCTTTATATTTTGATACTGGTGTGATTAGTATGCTTTAAATAACCCAACGACTTAGTTACCATTCTACCATGGGCTATGTTTTGGCCCCCCGAGGTATAGCAGTATAGTGAGTATTAACTATTCTCACCATCATACCGTGGGCCTTTTGAGAATGTTCTATGGTAAGGAGGTATGACGCGGGTATTATGAAGGCTAGCTAATGTGATAGAAGTATCACGGTAAAAGGCAAAGATGACTTTATGAATGGTAATAACATGATTTATTATGGAAAAATAAGAGGAGTCATGGATACACAAATAAAACATTCAGAACTTTTATGAAAATTTTGGTTCCAACAGATCCATTCACCATACATGGTGACTGTTTAGACATAGGACTTTAAAGTCCATGCACTAAACAGAGGAAAATACTACATCAATTTTCAATACCTGATGACATGTTTAAAGACATCTCTTCCTTTAACAACATTTGAAAAGGGAAGAAGCAAGTGACCTAATTTGTGAAAGAATGGTGATCACTTTCACTGGTAAGATCATTATTCTTGCATTGACAGAATTTGATAGATTTCTTCTCATTTAATTTGTAAAATTGTAAGAAAAATGTTTTCATTATAGTATGAGAAAATTACAAGCATCCACATCATCCAAATTACAAGCATCATCATCATCATAAAATTATTTGTATCATTTTTTAATCACTTTGGAGACAGTACAACAACATATAAACATGAAAATTAACACAATAGTTGAACACTAAAAAAAGGTTACCATTTAAGTACAGTCTTCTCTATAATACTGCTTCATAATATATATATTGATTGCAAAGTTTTTGGAACATGAAAGTGGATGAGTGGGATGGGTGCAATCTATCTTCTTACTAAGTCCCCTAAAATGCTTCAGAAAGAACTACTACCCTCCTTTTTTCTCTCAGGTCTTGGTCTCTCTTATATGCGAGAGACAACAAGCTACAAACCTGTTATAAAAGACACAACTTTTGATAACTAATTATAACATGGAAGGCAAATGGATTAGGAAGATACTATACCTTAAATCCTAATCCCTTAACCCTAAACCCTAAAGCCTCTCCCTAAACCCTAATCCCTCGACCCTCAACCCTCAACCCTAATCCCTCAACCCTCAACCCTAATCCCTCATCCCTAAACCCTAAATGCTATCCCTATTCCTAAACCCTAAACCCTCGACACTATACATTAAACCCTAATCCCTTATCCCTAAACCCTCAACCCTATCCCTCAACCCTCAACCTTAAACCTTAAACCCTAAAACATCGACCCTCGACACTATAACTTAAACCCTAATTCCTTAACCCTCAGCCCTAAAGCCTCAACCCTCAATCCTTAAACCTTCAACACTAAACCCTATCCCTCATCCCTAAACCCTAAATGCTATCCCTATTCCTAAACCCTCAACCCTCAACACTATACCTTAAATCTTAATCCCATATCTCTAAACCCTCAACCCTATCCCTCAACCCTTAAACCTTAAACCCTAAAACCTTGACCCTCAACACTATATCTTAAACCCTAATCCCTTAACCCTTAGCCCTAAACCATCAACCCTCAATCCTTAAACCTTCAACCCTAAACCCTATCCCTAATCCCTATACCCTCAACACTCTACTTTAACCCAAATCCCTAGACCCTCAACCCTATCCCTAAACCCTCAACTGACCTCAACCCTCAACCCTCAATGTCAAACCCTAATCCATCAACCCTAAACCCTAATCCGTCAACCCTAAACCCTATCTCTAAACCCTCAACACTATACCTTAATTCCTAATCCCTATACCCTCGACACTCTACTTTAACCCTAATCCCTTGAACCTCAACCCTATCGCTCAACCCTCAACCCTCAACATCAAACCCTAATCCATCAACCCTAAACCCTAATCTCTCAACCCTAAACCCTCAACACTATACCTTAAACCCTAATCCCTCGACCCTAAACCCTAAATCCTAATCCCTAGACCCTTTATCCTCCACCCTCAACCCTAATCCCTCATCCCTAAATCCTAAACACTATCCCTATTCCTAGATCCTCAACCCTATTCTGTCAACCCTAAACCCTAATCCCTCAACCCTAAACCCTCTCCCTAAACCCTCAACCATCAAAACTATACCTTAAACCCTAATCCCTGAAACCTAAACATTAATCCCTCAACCCTAAACCCATTAGAGAATGATGTCCTCACGCATGGACCATGTCGAGTGCCCTCATTGATGTTGGTAAGGGATACATGGAAGGCAAATGGATTAGGCAGATAGTGGATTATGACGTGGATTCTAGAGGGGAGAAAAGTGGATTATGATGTGGATTATGTAGGGAAAATAGTGGATTATGATGTGGATTATGTAGGGAAAATAGTGGATTATGATGTGGATTATGTCAGACTTATGCCAAAGCATGGACCATAGGGATGGTATGTGGAGGGTATGTAGGATAGTGGATGAGTGATGGTAGATTTATTGCGGAATAGAAGGGAACCATAACCAATGGTTGCACACATCATGATAAACGTTGAATCTTGTGATGTAGAGGTGGTGTAGGGTGCAATGGAGATGTTTTCTTGGGAGATGGATGATGAAGGGCTTTAGGAACCCACATAGACTTAGTCATTTTATTACTTTTGTTTTGCTTGTGGGATGGAATGTTTTGACACTTTTGAGCAGAATGGGAATTTGAGATGGGAGTAGATGGTTGGATTTTTTAAGGTAGATGCCTCATTTAACTTGATTTCTTATTTCTTAGGTACCCATACCATTTTGGTTTTGGACTTTGCTTGTGGAGGTATGGGCTTGGATAACTTTTTGGATTCATTTTTCTTTGACTCTTTGTTTTTATGTCTTGAGGCATGAGGACCCTTAGGATGTTTGGATTTATTAGTAGAGGCATCTAATTTTGCATTTTTGGATCCCTTTGGGATGGTGGAATGAGTGGAAGCTTTAAGTTTAGATTTAAGATTAGGGTTGAGGGTTGAGGGATTAGGGTTTAAGGTATAGTGTTGAGGATTGAGGGTTTAGGGTTTAGGGTTTAGGGTTTAGAGTTGAGGGATTAGGGTTTAAGGCATATTACTATTTAGGGTTGAGGGTTTAGGGATAGGGTTTAGGATTTAAGGTTCAAGTGTTGAGGGTTGAGGCTTTAGGGATAGGGTTTAAGGTTTAGTGATAAGGGATTAGGGTTTAGGGTTGAGGGATTAGGGTTTAGTGTTGAGGGATTAGAGTTTAAGGTATAGTATTTAGGGTTGAGGGTTTAGGGTTTAGTGTTGAGGGATTAGAGTTTAAGGTATAGTGTTTAGGGTTAAGGGTTTAGGGATAGGGTTTAGGGTTTAAGGTTTAAGGGTTAAGGCTTCAGGCTTTAGGGATAGCATTTACGGTTGAGGGATTAGGGTGGAGGGATTAGGGTTTAAGGTATAGTGTTTAGGGTTGAGGGTTGAAGGTTGTGTTACACTACACTAAAAGGTTATAGTCCCATTAGAGAATGATGTTCTCGCACATGGACCATGTTGAGTGTCATCAATGTTGGTAAGGGATACATGGAAGGCAAATGGATTAGGCACATAGTGGATTATGACGTGGATTCTAGAGGGGAGAAAAGTGGATTATGACATGGATTATGTAGGGAAAATAGTGGATTATGATGTGGATTATGTTAGACTTATGCCAAAGCATGGACCATAGGGATGGTATGTGGAAGGTATGTAGGATAGTGGATGAATGATGGTAGATTTATTGTGGAATGGAAGGGAACCATAACCAATGGTTGTACACATCCAAATAAATGTTAAAGCTTGTGATGCGGAGGTGGTGTAGGGTGCAATGGAGATGTTTTCTTAGGAGATGGATGATGATGGTGTTAAATTAGGCATACTTCACGCTAGTTTTGGCATCCCAAAGAGATTGCATTTAGGGCTAAAAGTTGGTGCAAAAGTTGGCGTTAGAGACGCCAACTAATGAATCCAAAAAAAAAATTAAAATTCATGCCAGCGTTAAAACATACAACACAAAAAAAAACACAAATAAGTTAATACATTTAAGCCCACAACATAGTGTACTCTACCTCTTTTTTAGGTTTCCTACTAAGAATTGTAGGCTGTGAAGTGATGACTTTATTAGGTTGAAAATGAAAGTTACTGAAAAGTTTCTACAATAGATTCGTGAATTTGTATTTTATTTATTTTTGGTTGTAGACATCCAAAAGATAAAAAATTGCTTTAGCTAGCTGCTAAATTTGGGGTTTCTAGCTACCTCAACTATTTAATCAAGCTTGTTCATCTGCCTTTTAGCAAGTAAATTCTAATTGCTAAGCAATTAACTCTTGACCTAGGTTTTTATTGATTTTGATATAATTTTGAGCTCAAAGAAAGTTTTTCTAAGATGTTGTACTCATGCTTTAGGGTAAATTTGTGTAGTAATGTTGTTAATTATCTTTGCTTGCAGTATAACTTGCATTTACCATTTTTGGAAGGCCTGTCGAATAAGGTCCCTTTGTACATCATACCCAAAATACAAGCTGTTAAGATTTGTTTTTGGCTACATATTTTTTGTGGCTACGATTGGTCAAGAACACTATTAATTAATACTTGGCTACGATTGCCTCCATAGACTAGATGAAAATAATTTGCCCTAGGTCACCTCAAAATGTCAAGAAATAGAGGGAAGGGAGCAAACTTTGGCCACAATCAAGTAATTCACTGTCAATTTATAGATTTGTAAATGTTTCCATTGTTTCTTTGATTTTTAGTATTTAGTTTTCTATTTCTAATTTTAAAAGAAGAAATTTATTATATATATAGGGACATGAGACTGACAAAGATAAAGAGGCATTGGCTTCCATATTGGTGGTAGAGGCAATGAACAAATTTGATGGTGTTGACTTGACAATGCTTGCCAGATACATAGAAAAATGATCTAGTAAAGCCCCTAAAACATTGCAACCAAATCAACAGTGTCAAGGGGAATCAATTGATTCCCCAACCAGTCATGGATCGAGCAAAAGATCTAGGAGGAAATCATTAACAGTAACCTCTAAGAATGTGGAACAGGGAGTAGAGGCTTCCAATGTCCCAGCCACTCCTGGGACACAGACTTCTTCGACCACCATGCCATGTTTTGCATCTTGCATTGGTAGCTATGCTACCAAGATAGAAAATGATGTGGTTTCAGGGGAAGTTCGAATGATAGATAATGAAAAAAAATTTGTGAATAGGTTGAAGGAATCATGCCTTCAACGGTTCAAAGGCCATCTACATTTGCCATTCTCAAAGATACCCATGCACCTACAAAAAGTAGTTATCCAAGACATGGAGACTAAATTTGGCACAAGTTGCTCTGTAAAGAAAATAATTCTATGAATGTCTCAAAACTACAAGAGATTTCGGTGCAACCAAACAAAAAATATGAAAAAAATCCCTCCCAAGAAAAGGCTCAAAAAAAGGCCAATTGATGTAAGTCTCAAAGTATGGAAAGAGCTTGTAAAAGAATATGAGAAGTTCGATGCACTGAGGAAGTCCAATGAGGAGAGTATGTAGGTATTTGAATTTGCTCATAAGATTATATCAAATTTATTAAACAATTTTTAAATTTTATTTGTGCATAATTAAATTGAATTAGTATATGTTTTAGGACAAGGCCTCCAAGGCAAGGCTTGACAAACTTTGTGCCACTCATCACAGTGGCCAGAAAGGTTTGCAGGCCTTGATCTATACATTTGTAAGTATATTTAATATGTTAAATGATATTTTTTTATTTCCTAGGAAAAAGTAAATGATTGCATATTAATTAGTTTAACTAGTCCATGTGCCATGTTTTGACAGGAGGAGAAATATGGCTAGCAACCAATGCAATTTGAAAAGGAAATGGTACAAAACAAAAAGTGGACCGATTTTGTAATCTGGATGGAGAATGAGGTATCAATAGTTGATTTTCAATAACTTAGTTGGATATTGTTGTGTTAATATGTCAATTTGAATTTCTTGTGTTGATTTTCAATAATCTTTGAAGACGTTATAGAGTGATACTTGAGACAAATAGTTACCATTGTACTATGTTTGTTGTGTTTGGTTTCTATTCGTCTTCTTGTCTTTTTGACTCAAGTGGATTTTTATTCATAGGTCGCTTGTCATTCTTGTTGATCATGTGGATGTAGTTATCATTGAGTTTTTAGGTGGTCTCCTAAGTGAATAGGCCAAAGGGTTTATCTCAAGTCTTTGTTTCCTAACCTTTTTATTATAAGACTTAAAGGGGGCATGCATTACAATTACGTTGTTGGTTATATTTCAAACCTTTGAAGTATAATAGTGGACATTTAAATTTTAATATGCACATTTTTTTGTTGAGAAGGAGCCATCATTAGCAGTAGGCATTAACTCTCCTCTGCCATAACAACTTTGGGAAGTACTAGTCTTTAATGTGCTTGGTTTTGGGGTATGTGAGGGAGAAAAGGAAGGAGTGGGGAACTATTTTGGGGGGGGATTCTTCTTTTTGCCTTGGGGTCAAGGAAGAAAGGTTGATAGTTGGACTATAAGTGATTTAGAGGAAGGGATACTTTGGGTTTGCTTATCATGTTGGCCGAGTATCTTGTTGTTTGGGTTGGAGACTAAGATTCAAATCACCAACTGGTCTTCTTCAACTAAGCTAACCTTTCTTTGAAGTAAAGCTCCTTGTAATCCATTCTTGTAAAATTACATTGACCATTTTGGTGAAACATTTCCTTTAACTTGTGTAACTGTATGTGGTCTTGTGAAAGCCTATGCTAAAGGGTTTGGATGAGGAAAATATTGTTAACTATGAGTGTTTAGACTTAAGATCAGGGACTTACAAATTGTGGAAAACTATTGGTTATTGCGTTTTGGATTTCTATCATGAAGGAAGCTACATTAATTTGGTCACAGTTTGAGGTGAAGTTTCAAACCCTAGCTAGAATTGCTAGAATGCTATCATTGCAACATACCATGAGTCTTGAGGAAACCTAGCCTGGTTCATGGTTATCTTTTTTGACATGGTTGTAAACCCTAATGGTTTTGGTATTTCACCTATAAATGTCCACTCTCTCAATTGTGGATGCGAGGTCTTCTTGGGATTAATAATGCCACTCCTAGGTGGGATTTTGGGATGGTTTTGGATCCTTGGTTTAGGTCAACTTGCCCCCCAACACTCCCTCTAAGGTTATGAGGTTTGCATTACTGAAGCCACAATGGAATACAATGTTGAAACAACACTACATGATTGTATTTGATTACTAGTTGAGTCTTGGAAAGAATGGGTTTTGTCAATTGCATACATTTGTGTAACATTGCAATAGTTGTATTGTACTTGTAACTAGAACAGTCTATTGTGAAGGCATTCATTTGATGAGAATGACATTTGAGTTCATTGTAATGACTTGCACTAACTTAGAAATGTGATTTCAAACTAGTATTTATTAAATTGGAGACTGTTTGTGAACAAATTTATCTTAGTATGGACTTCCCTCTATTTGAATGTCTAAGCACTACCCACAGAATAGTAGATATTATGTACTTGTGATCACTGCGTCATTTGGATAGAGGACTCATAAATGGAATATAGGACCTTCTATTTTATTGTCCATAAAATCCTAAGGGTTGATTAAGTTATTGTGCATGGATGTGAATGGAAACTTTAAGCTCTCTGAAGGGTTGCTTATTGTTTGCAAAGTAACATTAATTTCTTATTTTAACTGTGGAAACATCTTGTGGACACTAGTATTGTGTTGACTAAGGAATTATCTTGTAAACACTAGAAAGGTCTATGCATGTTAATCATAGACTGTAACCCTACATTTCGAAGGAAATTGTTACTGTAGATGTGATATATACTATACAGTGGTATCTGGTCTTTAGCATGACATCTTTAGTAGGAGGTACCTTCAAATTTCTATAGCATCATGTCTGGGCTAAGGTACCATAAAGTTAAGTGTGCATTGTATGGTGTTATTGTATTGGAGGTTGTTGTATGCAAATCTACAGTGATATAAGGAGACTTAACTCTCGTCATTTCATTGTACAAAGTGAGTGACAAAACAACTACCTAGTTTAAAATTGGCCCTTCTTTAAGCAACATATGTAGCAATGAGACTTAGGATTCTTGAAAATGAGAAGCATCCTTCTCCCCATACAACTTGCTAACTAGTGCCTCTCTATTTATGTGCATGGTTGACCTCCTTGCCGTTGCTGGCTATCTTGAAGACACCTTAAACTTTATCATTGAGATACATGTTAAATCTGTACTGGTTGTATGCATGTGTTTTCTTGGTGCCTGTAGATCACATATGAATATAGGCTTAGGAGTATTTACAGCAACACTACTTTTTGGTTTGGATCCTAAAAATCTTGCACAACTTATGTTCTTCTCTCAAACATCTATCCACAAGTGGGCAGGTGTGGTGAGGTAAGGAGATTGATGAAAGATAGAGGAATTAAAAAAATGCCTGTATATAGTTGGATTGAAGGACATAAAATGGTACATGATTTTTTGTGTGGGAGACATATCACATCCATAGACAAAGGAGACCTATGCAAAGTTGGAGAAATTGTCTTGGAAGATGAAGGCGGCAAGGTATTTTCCAGATTCAAGAATTTACTTAATGCTGTGGAAGGATGGGAAAAATAATTATTTCTCTGCCACCATGGTGAAAAGTTGGCAATTGCATTTGGTTTGTTAAACATGCCCCATGGAACAACTATTAGACCTTTATCTTAAGGTTACTCATGAACCTTAAGATAAATAATTATTGAAAAAAAAACTGTGCATTCATTAATGACATGTAAGAGAATTTAATCAACTACTACTTAAAAACTCTTTAATGTTTCTATCTAATGCAAGTTATTAGATTAATAGTGAAAAAGAACATGCATTGACCATGCAATTTTTGGCACTTAAGGTTATGTAATAGAATTTACAGTTGATAGTTAAATTTTATAACAATTTTTTTTATGATCTTTAGTAATGTTTATTAGAATTGTTGCATGTTTTACATCATTGGAATGACATATTAGCTATAAATTTTTTGAAATTTTATTATGGTATGTGCACTTTGATATGATGTAATATGATTATGGTTTCGTTTCATATGTTGGAATATTAGATATATAATAGAAAAATAAATTATTACATGAAATAAATAATAACTTTTCATTTTAAATGTTTTTTTTTGCAGAACACGGGTCTTCTAGAAGATGAAGATGATCCTGATGATATAGATCTAGATTATGTTGGTTTTGGTACAAATCACATGGCATAGGATGATGATGATGTAGATACAGAAGACAACGAGGCCAATGACGATGATGACGATGACGATGATGGTCATGATGATGATGATGATGATGGTGATGATGATGATGATGCAGTTGCTGGTAGTAGCCAGTGAGATTCATGATCATATAGACTGCATCATGGATCATTGCTGATATATCGTTATGATGCCTCTTTCCATGGTTACTATCATATGTATCATTTTCACGACCTACAGTACCATATTATTGAGTTGTATCATTTTCACATGTATCAATTTGACTTATATCATTTGGACATGTATTATCTTGACTTGTATCATTTTGAGTTATATAATTTATCATTTTTACTTATATCATTTGTACATGTATCATTTTGACTTATGTCGACTATTGGACATGTATCATTTTGATATGTTATTGATCTACTGGCATATTTGACTTTCACTTGTTCTAGTTATATATGATGATGATCTTATCAGTATTGACTTGTCAATTTATATATATTGAAAGTGGCCGATCATTTTTGGATGGATATTTATTATGTATGATGATTTTAATTTACTACAGGATAGATGTTGTAAAATTCAATTAAATTACAGATATTTGACTCAATTATTTTAATTATAGATGATGATCATGTTAAAATAATTATCTTGTTATTTTATAATAATTATCTTGTTAAATTGGAAGCAAAACCCAAAGCAACAAAGGAGGTCATAATGGAAACAAAACTTGGTGTCAATTAGGAAGCCAAAAAAGAAGCTATTTTAGATGCCATACAAGAAGCAAAATACGAAGCACAACTAAGAGCAAAACTAGAAGCAAAAATGGGAGAAGACATGGAAGCAAAACTGGAAGCTAAATTGAGTGCCAAATCCAGTGCTAAATTGGAAGCAAACTTGGAAGCAAAAATAGAAGCAAATCTAGAAGCAAAACCTGAAGCAAACCTAGAAGCAAAATCAGAAGCAACATTGGAATCAAACCTGGAAGCCAAATCGAAAGCAAAATTGGAAGTAACAAAAGAAGCCAAACCAGAAGCAAAATCAAAAGCCAAAGTGGAATCCAAATCCAGCGCTAAATTGGAAGCCAAAGTGGAAGCCAAATCTGGCGCTAAATTGGAAACAAATTTGGAAGAAAAATGGGAAGCAAAATTGGAAGCAAAACTAGAAGCAAAACTGGAAGCAAACTTGGAAGCAACACAAGAAGCAAAATCAGAAGCCAAACTGGAAGCCAAATTGGGTGCCAAATCTGATGCTAAATTGGAAGCAAATCTGGAAGTAAAATGGGAAGCAAAATTAGAATCAAAACTAGAAGCAAACCTAGAAGCAAAACCCAAAGCAAAAATGTAAGCAAACCTAGAAGCAACACAAGAAGCAAAACCAGAAGAAAAATCGGAAGCCAAATTGGGTGCCAAATCTGGTGCTAAATTGGAAGCAAATTTGGAAGCAAAATTGGAAGCAACACTGGAAGCAAAAATGGAAACAAAATAAGAAGCAAATCTAGAAGCCAAACCAGAAGCAAAATTGGAAGCCAAATTGGGTGTCAAATCCAGTGCTAAATCCAGCTATTGCTTTTTGGCGCTAAAGTCGACACTAAATCCGGCACAAAAGTCAGTGTTAAATCCAACGTGGAAGTAAGCATGCAAATTGGCACTGAGTTTTGTGTTGAACAAAGTGTCCAATTTCTGAACTCAATTGTACTAAATTCTGATGCTATTTTAGGTGCTAATGGCCTATTCTATTGTAGTGAGTGCAATAAACATCTCAAAGAATCCGGTTTTGCATTCAAAGACAAAGCACAAATCCATCAAGTTTCACTTTTTGAGACAGAAGGTAAATGAGAATGAAGTCAGATTGGAGTTTGTTTCTTCAAAGGATTAGATTGCAAATATTATTACTAGGCCTCTACCTAAGGACACTTTTGAGTATCTTAGAGTGAAGCTAGGGGTTATTACCCCATTTGTTTAGAACTAAGGTGCACTAGTGTGCATCAATCTGGTGGAAATCACAGTCATATCTTGTGATCTGGATTGGTGTTAAAGGGATGCTACTCAAGGGGAGTAGTCAGTATGTTAATTCTGGAGTTCAGTTTGGTTTTATCTAAGAAACAAAAAGGGGTAGAGATGGTTGCAAATATGTTCCCTTTTCCATTGATGTCAAAGGGGGAGAGAAGTCATGTAAAAAACTCAGAAGTAAGTAGTTGCTGGTGAAAGGGGGAGCAGTGAAGAAAGTGGTTGTAGGTGTGATAATAGAAAGGGGAGAGAAGTCCTTGTCTTGATGGTTGAATCAATTTTTCACATCATATGTTGCCATCAATGAGAAAGGGGAAGTTATTACAAATATGTGCCTATGATGTGTTGTCATTGATGTCAACATATCTCTTTGTCAGAGACAGTGAAGAGAGTGCAGTTCAATAAAGTAGATTGCTCTGCATTCCTAGTGAGACAAAGATCATAGTTTGTAGACTTAAGGGTTTTGTAGAGGATTGTGTGAAGTTGCCCCAGTTAAGATTTGAGAGGTCCGCATGGAGGATTGGTGAAGTTATGGCCATCTAAGTAAAACCAGGTTTTACAATTGTTCAGAGCTAACAGAGTGACAGGAATTTGGTCCGGATTGCTCCACATTGGAATATTATGGTTTGTAGTTCTAGAGGTATGTTTGGGATGTTGGTGTGTATCCTCAACTCAAGTGGTTCATGGTTTGGAGGTCTGCAAGCAATATTTCTAGTGTGATAGTCATGATAGTTAGTGTTCTTAAGTTCCCGTATGAAGATGCAAGTGATTCTGGTAATTTGAGGTGGTGAGGTTGTTCTTGTTGATTTAATTTGTCCTTGTGGAGGTCTCTGGATCATGTGCCTATTGTGTTGGTGGTCCAAATTAAGGATTGAGCTTGTAGTTGAAGATTTCTCCTTGGGTGTTGCTGTTCTTTCCAGTCTTGGCCGACTGGATGCATTGTGCATGTTGCGGATGATCTAAGAGAAGTTCTATGGAGCGTGGTGTGTTGTTCAAGGAAGATTTGAGTCCCAACTATGTTTGGCCAATAGTGTAGTGGTCCGCATGTAGCATTTTGTATTAAGTCAAGTCTTGTGATTATAATTGCTTGTAATGCCTATCTTGGAGAATGTTCCAGATAGATGATTGTAAGGCTAACTTTGATGTTCATTCCAAAGTTAATGCCATGTATAAATAAGTGTAATGAAGTCATATAAATGTGCCCATGTGTGTAAAGATGTGGAGGTAGCAAAGAAGTGTTTGGGGATAGAGCAGAGGTGTTGTGAGCTTCAATGGAACTGAACCTTGGCATGGAGATGTTGTTTCTCAGTTTAACCTTTCAGTGTTAAACATGTGAATGTTTTTGTAGACTGTGAGTCTCTTGGAGCAGGGAGCTTTGGGCAGTGTGCCTGAAGGCAGGTGCCTTCCCATTTTTCTATTCTTTTAATAGAGAATAAATCTTGTGGGTTAACCCCCACCATGGTTTTTCCCTTAACTGGGTTTCCACGTAAAAATCCTGGTATTATGTGTGTTGATTGTGTTTTTGCTCATGTGTTGTTGATTCATGCATTCATGGTTATATCAATAATCTATTGATAAGTGGTAAAGAAGATTAAATGCAACAAAAGATAAAGTTTTGTGACAACTGATTCACCCCCCCTCAGTTGTCTGCCCTAATTTCAACAAAACTACATTCCTTTAACCTCTAGTCTATTTAAAGGATGTTAGACTTGTGGTGGAGGTCACTATGAAAGAAACTGTCGAAACAACAGGCAAAATCAAGACATTGGTCATGGGATTTACATAGAAGTAGATGATCGAACAACATAATTCCAATCTAATCCCATTGAGTTAAGAGTTACAATTTATGGCATTTATTTATCTATTTTGATTGATTGCAAAGCTTCAGATATTTTTGCATCTCCTAATTTAATGGATAAGTTTTCTTTTTCTATAATTAAGTTAAAAGAGAGTCGGGAGGTAGATTTTTGTTTGAGGAAACTATGTAGTACCATTTCAAAATGTCTAAAAAACCTAGTGTTAGACCTAGGGACTTCTAAGACAAAAGTTGACTTGCATTTGGTTGAATTAAGGGCTTATGATGCAATCTTGGGTATGGATTGGTTACAATTCCACCATGCTAAATTAGATTGTCATGTAAAGAAGTCCAATTTCTTGATGATGTGGGCAACTAGGTAGAATTTCAAGGCATAAATCATCAAAGATCTCAAAAGCTTATATCAACACTTCAATTAAGAAAAGTGCTAGGTGAGGTTGTCAATTATTTATAGTGTGAATTGATGAACCATCGAAGGATAAAGAAGTAAACTTATAAGAACATCTCGTGCTAAATAAATTTAGAGATGTATTTCTAGAAAAGATACCTAGGTTACCACCAACTTGGGAATCTAAATTTTCAATTAATAGTAGAAACTTTAGCTTCAAAAGCACTATATCATATGAACACTACATATCTTAAGAATTAAAAGTACAATTGCATGATTTGTTGAGTAAGGGACTATTTATGCCTATTGTATCACTATGGGGAGCACTGGTGGTGTTTAGTCTAAAGAAAGATGGAACCCTTAGGTTGTGCATAGATTATTGAATGCTCAACACTTGAGGTAACAATTAAAAATTGATATCTACTACCTAGAATCGATGATCTCTTTGATCAAATGAAAGGTGTTGTAGTATTCTCCATGATGGACCTATGATTAGGCTATCATCAATTGAGAATAAATGAAAGTTATGCCCCTAATATTGCCTTTAGAGAAAGGTGTGGACATTATGAATTCACAGTCATGTCATTTGGACTAACAAATTCACCTCTTGCATTCATGAATCTCATTAACAATGTTTTTTGGGATTTGTTGGATCATTTTGTACTTGTCTTTTTGGATGATATATTGGTTTATTCCAAAAATGAATGAGAGCTTGAGCACTTTTTGGGAAATTGTCCAAATGTTCCTTTTCCAAAAGGAAATTCACTATTTAGGACATATTATCTCTAAAAAAGGAATTTCCATAAATCTATCCAAGATTAAAGCAATAAATGAGTGGCCTGCACCTTAAAATGTGCATGAGATACATAGCTTTATGGGTTTAGCTCGTTACTACAAGAATTTTGTGGAGAAATTCTAGGGTGCCTAACCCAATAACATCTCTAAAGGAAAGGGAAGGAATTCATATGGACACCCTAGTGTGAAGAGGCTTTTGTAAAACTCAAGGGTTTTTTTACTTCATCCCTAATCTTAATTTTCCTTGATCTTATGACAATTTTAAGCTTGGGACAGATGCATTCTTGAATGGAATTGGCGGAGTGTTGATTCATGATGAGAAGGTAATAACTTATGAATCTCAAAAGTTGAAATATAATGAGAAGAACTATCTAATGCATGATCTAGAATTCATTTTCATTGTACACGCATTAAAACTATGGAACCATTTCTTTCTTAGAAAAACCTTCAAGTTTAAAATTGATCACTATAACCTCATGTATCTTCACCCAAGATAACCTAAATTCACATCAACATAGATGACTAGAGTTAATCAATGACTATGATATGGACATTTCATATGTAAAAGGGAAAGATAATAGGATAACTTATGCTGTAAGTAGGTGAGATTACTTAACAACAACCTCTCACATCAATTTTTCCTTCATTAAGAAAATTTTGGAGCAATAGTTATGCAATGAGTACTATTCTAAAATCAGAAAATAAGTAGTATAACATCTTGTGGATAGGAGATATGCTGGATTTTTGTAGGACCATGATGGTTTAATCAAATTTCAAGGTAGGTTTTTAGTACCTCCTACTACATATTTGAGAAAATAGGTCCTAGATGAGGTTCATTCCACACCTAAATATTATACACATCCTAGAATCATGAAGATGATTAATGAGCTTAAAAGATTGTATTTTTGGCCTAGAATGAAGAAAGATGTGACATTTTTCATTTATAAATGTTTACAATGTCAGAGTTAAAGTTGAACACAATCATCCTAGGGGGCAGCTTTATGCTCATGATATTCTTATGAATAAATGGGCTATAATTTCAATGGATTTTATTTCAGATATGTATATGTCTAAAAATAAGCACAACACCATCATGGTGGTGGTAGGTAAATTAACAAAGGTAGATCATTTATACCCAAGAATTTGAAATATGATGCTCCTTTGTCGGCAGTGAAAGCGAAGAGATTTCATGAGTTTCCTAAAGTCATAATTTCTGACAGAGATAATCTTTGTACACCTAGTTAGTTACCCTACCCTAATTTCTCTAACTGATTACCTTCTTGGGTCCTTTTCACACCTAGTTAGTTAATTTTACTTAGAGCATTTACCTTTTGTGTCTCATGCCATAAGATTAAGACACTTGTCATAATCTTATGTTTCCCTATGTTTCATGCATGCTATTTGTATTAATAGTAAAGTTCTATCGTAAGTAGATGTGTTTTATTGGTTAAAATACTCCTAAGGAGTCGAGTTCTACTAGTTAACTATCTCTTAAATAGACTAATTCTTTTAGATAACTACTCTTGAAATCTTATCTCTAACCTCTGCCTTATCTATATAAGAGCATAAAGAGCTAGTGGTTAAGGTATCACTGTGGAAGAGACTTATTCTATAATTATTGGAAATATAATTTTTTTTATTACAAATCTTCTTTGTGGAAGGTTCCTTGGTGTTGCAAATGACTCTTGGCTCATGTGAGTCCTTTCATTAACTTTTACATTAAACACACCAATGCTCAAAATCAACACCCTTAGTCATAGGGGGCCAACCCCTAATTTCAAGTGTTGAGCATTGGTAAAATGGGCCCAAGAGTTTGTGTGATAGCACACCCCTAGGAGAGGAGAGATTAGAAACCACTGCCATAATGACACCACTTTAGGCAACACCACCTCCTACTTTCCCTCACATAATAACATTTCTCTTCACCACTATGAGTGATGCAATTCATCACTTTTGTAAGCACCTACCACCTCAAATACTACCTTTAATCACCTATAAGTGATTTCTCAAATATAAAAAGTAATTTTTTGTTTGGAGATGGTGATTTTTAGGCGAACATGGTAGTTTTCAAGATTCTAATAGTGGTTTGAAAACATTTCCAAGATTTAGAGCATATTATAGCCATAGAGGAATATTCTAGTGATAGCATCATGTTGACAACATCAGTCCCTTTAGAGTTTGTTTCCCTTGTACCCTTGGAGTTTTCTATTTTGTAGATAAACTTTAAATGCCCTATTCTTCCTCATACAATGTTCATTTTCTAAGATTTTTTTTTGAAATGGGGTAATTTTTTGTGAACTTCATGATGGTGTGGATGGTTTTCTATTTGAATGTCTAGTTTTTTTCACAAATTAGTATTCTTAGTGATCTTGTTGTGTAGTTCTCATTTTGGAAACTTTAAAGAGCCATAACTTGCATAAATGGGCTCCTTTTTAGTCCATTTTTTAAATGTTTATTTTTCTTCATACTTAGTAATGGTTTCTTTTGTTTCCTCCTCTTAAAGTTGAGTTTATGCTCAACATATGGTACTTTTTTAACATTGTAAGAATTCATTGTATGCACCTTTAAATTTGTAAAAGCACTAAAATAAAGAACACATTGTACTTGTATTTTTCAGGATCTTGTACATCATTTTGTGTCATTCTTGTACCCGCACTATCTATAAATTGCCATGGGTGGTTTGTTGTGTACATTGAGTTATCCATCACAACCTTGTCTACCTTCATGTGAGTGTATCTTGTATGAGAACACCCTTTATAATAGTGTCATGAGAGGTATTTTGTGCATGCCTTCCATTCACAACCTCATATACCTTCATGTGAGTGTGTCTTGTATGAGAACACTCTATCTTAATTATAGATACATCATATTAGTCCTTTCAGTCTTACTTCTTTACCTTGTTACAGTACATTATGATACAATTTCAATGAATCTACCATACCTCTCCCTTGTCAACATTATGGGGGGTATCATATTATTTATGCTAATGCTTCCTTGGTTTCATTTTGGAGTAAGCTATGTATCTAGTATTTGTTCCTATGTACTGGGAAAATGTAGTGGCTACTTACCCATGTATTTTGGTGTGATGAAACACATACCATATAGACACTTCTAGATACCTATTTATGGAGGCCACCTTCTATCTTCTTTAGTTGATCAACATTCTTGAGACTATTGACATCTATATTTTTGGTGTGAATGGGGTTATTCTCTAACCAACTACCCTATTGGGTCCTTTTCAGACCTAGTTAGTTAAATTTACTTAGGGCATTTACCTTTTGTGTCTTAAGTCATAAGATTAAGACATTTGTCAAAATCTTATGTTGTCCTATTTTTCATGCATGATATTTGTATTAATAATAAAGTTCCATCTTAAGTAGATGTGTTCTATTAGTTAAACTAATCTTAAGGAGTTGAGTTGTACTAGTTAAATATCTCTTAAATAGACTAATTATTTTAGATAACTACTCTCCAAATCTTATCTCTAGCCTCTAACTTAACTATAAAAGAACATAGAGAGCTAGTGGTTGAGGTATCACTATGGAAGAGAGTTATTATATAATTATTGGAAATATAGAATTTTTATTACAAACCTCCTTTGTGGAAAGTTATTTGGTGTTGCAGAGGATTATTGGCTCCTACAAGTCCTATCATTGACTTTTACAAGTTTTGGTTAAAGTTTTGATCTTTTTGCCTATGTATATAAGTACTCATATATAGAATTAGTAATGTGTGTTGCACTAACACAACTATATATGGGGAAAGCATATATATATATATAAGTGTCGTCTCATCATGAGTTCATATTTATAGATCTCTCTCTATTTGGTGATCAAGTTATTTTGAATTCTAACTCAAGAAGTATTGAGGATTCATTTTTGGTTATATTATTACATGCTTGTCATCAGGTTATTAATATTATTTTCATATAAATATAACAATATGGTTATTGTATGTATTAAAGGTTGTAATTTCTCTAAAACGTGTCATGGATAACCAAGATGTTGAGATCCATGTTTTATAAACATTTTGGTTTTAATTTGTAACCTCAAAAGGATTTGAATTTGAAAGTTGTAACATTGTGTTCAAGAAGTAATGACATTCTAGACCTATGTCGAACTCATGTTTAAGAGGTTTGAAATCTTGGGAAATTTGCATTTTAATAAAGAATGCATAAAAGTTGGCATATTTATCTCTTGCCACTAAAGGCGGGAATAAATACGATTGAATTAATGCCTCCATCTCTCAAAGTTGTAATGGTTTTTCTCTAAACCTTGTCATGGATAACCAAGATGTTGAGATCCATGGTTTATGACCATTTTGGTTTTAATTTGTAATCTCAAAGGGATTTGAATTTTAAAGTTGTAACATTATGTTTAAGTAGTAATGACATTCTAGACCTATGTCGAACTCATGTTGAAGAGGTTTGAAACCCTGGGAAATTTGCATTTTAATAAGGAATGCATAAAAGTTGGCATATTTATCTCCTACCACTCAAGGCGGGAAGAAATACGATTGCATTAATGCCTCCATCTCTCAAAGTTGTAATGGTTTTTTAGTTGGTTGCATATTATGCCTATTGTAAGGAGGGAATAGAGGTTGTAGGTCATGCACAACAATATTTTAGTTATCAGGAAGATAAGAAGAAGGAGGAGTGTGTTCTAGGTAAGCTAAATGTTTTCATTTTTTATTATAGCTTTGTTATCAAATTATTAGTTTTGTTCTGGAAAAATTATGGTGGGGCTTTTGGGAGAAACATTACCTATTTGGAATAACAGTTTGGAGAACGTAGTCTTTGCAAGGAGTGGA